>OZ018384.1:10027871-15032871 GCA_963969555.1 Polydrusus pterygomalis
AAGGTTTACAATTACACTTGTGTAATGTTAATTACAAGTAATGAAAATTATAATTGCAGAAAATATTTAACACCTAACACCTGGACGCAGGGCGTCTGTATGTGCTAACTTAAGACTTAATACTAGGGCTCATTTTAAACAATAAGTAAACAAAAGTGGGTAAAGTATTTTAGATAGTATACAGTTAATATAATTAATATTGCAGTTGTCTAAGGCAGTTCCAAACATTTAGAAAAATTGTTAAAAATATAAGGTTTACACTTTTTAGAGAATCGCTTATAGTTTTCTATATTCTTAATGGACGTCGGTAACAAATTAAAAACTTTTGGGGCTACTCGAATAACAAACCTCTGTTTACCATCCCTTCTATAAAAAGGTACAGTCAGATGTCGGTTACTAACTTGTCTAGTAATGTGTTGATGAGATAATGGTATTTGGATATTAATGTTTTTATAAATAAAAAGGCAGCAGTTGTGGAAGTATAACATTCTAACATTTAAAATATTGTCATTGTACAGCTTATCCGTGGAGTATAATCTGTCCTTTTTAAATATAACTTTCAGAATGTAGTTTTGTATTGTATTTAGAGGTTCCAACGCAGTCGAGTACAGTCCACCGCACACCACAATACCATATTGCAGAATGGATTCCACCAGAGCCTTATAAATAGTTAACAATAACCCCTGTGTCATAAATTTTCTAAGTTCATAAAATTTATATATATTTCGTCTTATTTTATTACAGAGGGTATTGATTTGTTGAGACCATTTAAGGTTCTTATCCATCATAACTCCAAGATACTTAGTGCTATTATATTGTACCTAATTTAATTTAATTTTGAAACCCTATGTTGGATTTTTCCGCTATTGTAACCCTTCCACTGTTTTTATTTACATCTTCAATAATTTATTAATTAAATTTTTTAATTTAACACTGTAGGTAACTGTTACCCAAACCCGGGTAATTAGGCGGTTTTGGAGAAAACGAAAAATGAACGAAATATTGTATTGTTTTTGCTCTTAAAACTAGATACATTTATTCAAAAAATGTTCCTAAATTACAATAATGCTTGTAAATTATTTTAATTATTTGTTAGCCAATAGATTTGCAAGATCAAAAGTAGAAGTTATTTTTACATCATAATATAGTTCAGTGAGAAATTGGTTTATCTTGTTTATATTATTTAATGTACATTGCAGTAATATACAGAGTGGCTTTTTAAAAATTTACAATGGTTATATTTTCTACACTAAATATGGCAAAAAACCAAAAATACCATTTCTACAGAAACGTGAGGTAATATGGGACCACCCTTACCCATCCCTAAAGCTCTACCTTCATCCACTTTAAAATCTTAAATGGCACTACCTCACTTGTGACACCTCTCTGGAAAGCTTATCAAAAACGCTTTACAGCGATACCAAAGTTAACGAGATTTAAGTACGAAATGACAAAAATTTTGAGAAAATATTTTAAAACGGGCTTTTGCAAAATTTGGCAGGAAACATTAAAAAATACACATAAATGATGAAAAATAATCCCAAGCCTAAATTAATACACTATTGTAGTGCTAAAACTATCTATTTTTTTGCATTAACGCAAATACTTGTTTTTTGCTCTTTTTTGTAAACTCATCAATAAAATTTTCATCTTTTAAATCATTTAAAATATAACGCGCTTGCTTTTGCTGTCACTGTCTGTATTTTCTGTTCTTTCTTCGAATTTCATTTAATTCAAAAATGGTGTATTCTACGGAAGAGCGAGTAGAAATGATTTTTCATTAGGGTGCTTAGAGTATGTGCTATCTGAGAACTGCCATTACAGCCACATCTACATAAGAGATTTGATTTCAAAATTTCAAGAAACTGGATTCGCTGGAAATAAAAAGTACATCAACCTAGAGTTTTGGAATATAATATGCAGATTGTGGCTATTGGGCCAGTTTCTATAAATCCACTGGTGTCAATGCGTCATTTAACAACAGTTATCGGCGTGTCCGGAGATTCTGTTAGGAAAGTACCAAAAACGCAAACATTTCACCCTTACAAAATGAAAATGTTGCAACAACTTTGCGACGATGATCCAGACAGAAGAATTCAGTTTCGTGAAACCATGACAGGGAGAATTAGAGCAAGACCCGAAATTCTAAGAAACATTTCTTCAGTGATGAGTGTTCTTTTTTCCTAAATAATCATGTGAATAAACACATCAGAGGAGCACTTTCAATATACCAATACCTCAAAAAATCATTGTTTGAGCGGGAATTCTGGGAGACAATAACAGATCTTTTTTTTCATTGAAGGAAATTCACCCAGCCAAGTTATTGCTGAAATGCTCCACCAAACTATAGAGGCCTTGATTGTTTATGAACTTGAAACCCAGAGACTTGCAAGGCAATCTAAATTTAAATAAAAAACTTCTACACTTCCAGCAAGATAGTGCATCCCCATCGCTATGCTACTATAGCGAGATAGTGGTTGGACTAAAATTATCCAAACCAGTGGATTGGCAAAACAGGTACAATAATTGAGTGGCCGCCAAGATGACCTGACCTTACCACTTCTTTTTATGGGGTTACATTAAATCATTCGCTTACAAACCCCACCGGCTCCTATGGAAGAATTGCGTCAGAGGATAATTTTGATGCTTGTATTCCAAGAGGCATTTTTCGGAAATTTAGGGAGGTATTGAAAAATCGACTTTATTTCTGTTTAAAACAAAATGCAAATCATTTTGAGCATTTAATGAAATAGTTTAAAAGGGAACAAAAAACAAGTATTTTCGTTGTTGCAAAAAAATAGACAGTTATAACTATAATAAAGTTTTAATTTAGGCTTGGGGTCATTTTTCATCATTCACCTTTCTTTCCTAATTTTTCTGCTAAATTTTGCAAAAGTCAAGTTTTTAAGATAGATACCTCATTCTTATTCCTTCGCGTTTTTGTAGAAATTGTATTTTTGATCTCTTCTTAAGTGTAGAAAATATAGCCATTGTAAATTTTCAAAAAGTCACCTCGCAAGTTGTGGATCAGTTATTTCATCGGATACGTTACAATTCGGGTTCTCTAATAAGCCAATTTTATATTTTAACAATTTTTTTGTTATTTTCATTAAAAAGTGGTTATCCGGTGTTTGTGGCCTCTTTTGCCATTTTATCCACTGTTTCTTTTTTCTTAATTCCGGTGTGTGCTTTAATCCCAATTAATTTTGCCGTTTTTTCCTGATATATAATTTCGTACTTTAGTTTTAAAATTTCAGCTACTAAGGGATTTATATAAGTAATTGGCGGGATGTTCTTAAGTTCTTGTATGGCACTCAATCAATATTTTAATATAATATGGTGTTGTGTGTGCTTACTCAAGCATAGCTTTGAAGGCTTCGTTGATTGTCAAAAGCTCTCCTGTAAGATTTGAAGACTTGTCGGATAATATCAGTCTTAAATGACAAGAAATTAATGGTTGAAAAAGCTGGCATGTTATTAGGGCAGTTTATTAAATTATCTTGTGCACAGGTAGTAGGAATTTAGGTATTGTCTCGGGTACTACAGGAAAGTTCTCTAGAATGTCCTTAAGACCCCAAAAAGTCAAAAATACGAATGACACCCCTTAAAACTATAACGTTGAAGTTAATGGGGAAAGAGAGTTGAATATTAATTCGGAATCTCAATATATTATCGGGTATATATTTTTGCTTCTACAAAAGTAGGATAACATTTATTCTTAGGCAAGCCTTTGATGCAAAATTAACCCAAATGAAATAATAAAATAATATATAATATGTACCTTTTAAGCTGTTCACCCTGTGTCGAATAGAGTCAGCTTTTTCAAATATAAAGAATAATTAGAACTGGTAGTTTATTAATGTCAGTATTAAATACCGTGCGAGCAAAAATTATTTGCATCAAAGAGGGCTTGGATTAAAAAACGCAGGGCTTGGTTTAGATCATAATGATATGGGGACGATATATCTAACCAAATCTAGGTTAAAATTTTGTTAAATTCATATTGACATGATATGCCAAACTGATGAGTAATAAAATAAGTAGACAAATACAAATTTATTTTTGTTGTTTACAAAATTAACAAAGTAAGAATATACAAAAAGAAAAAGAAAAATAATTACATAAATTGCTGAAATTGGCCACCGCCATGCTCCAAGCATAAATTTTTTTATGAAGCAATAAATTTTGGGTAAACCATTGAGAGTAATTCCTGCGTCTTTCAAAATCTGCGACTTGTATATCTTGGAATACTTGCACTTTATAAGGAAATAAATTTAGCTGCTTCTTAAGAATAGTCCTGCATGTTCCATAAGATCTTCCCACTTCTTGGGACAGGCGTCTTATACAATTTGTTGGCGTATTTTGCATTATTTCACGAACGTTTGCAACAAGTTCTTCTGTTCTTACAGATGGTCTTCCTGCTCCTTTTTTGTGTTGTATAGAACCTGTTTCCCTAAACACAACCACGGTTCTTTTCAGGCAATGATAAAAATCCCCAGCAATAAAAGCAACGTTAGGAAAATGTTCTTGAAAATCGTCAATGCACAAACCCGAATTGTATTACCACTCACCATTTACTCTAACCCCGTTTCGAAACTACGCTTCAACCATGAATGTTTTGTGCTGTTCCGTAAAGCCCATTGTGTGAATTGTTCAAGAAATTGGAAGAATTAGCGATGAATCAAATTACTTGTAACGACTGTCAAAGATGACGGAATAACTGATTGATTGTTAAATTAGGTAGTTACTAACACCCAACAGGTATTAAGCTCTACGGCTAAGCATTACGTCCTTAGATGCAAGGCCCTCTTTGATGCAAATAATTTTTGCTCGCACGGTATAACTGAAAATGATAGTCGGCGCGCTGACAAAGTTTTTAAAATTGAGAAAAGTTTTACGCCTCCGTAGGTGAGAGAATCTCAGCGCAATTGGTAGAGCGCTCGACTGGTAATCGAAAGGTGCTGGGTTCAATTCCCAGCCGGGGCGTAAAACTTTTTTCAATTTTCAAAAATGTGTTCTTTTTGAATTTTATCTTTTCTTATGCCCGCTGGATATTTAAATACTCCAGTATCTACAATAAAACTTAGCTACAATGTTTCTTAGGATTTCACATAAGTAAATTGTAATAAACCAGTCTTGTTTAATATGCTAAAGCGACGTTTCATTTGCTGGTCATGATATTAAGTATATTCAGCTTTTTAGTTTAATATCTTATTAAAGCATATTCTCCATGTTTAAAGTACTTTGTATACAAGTTACTGTAATACTCCACTTGTTTTAATGCAAAAATATGTGCATACCTATCATATACTAAGTCTCTGCCACTGCTGGTTTTTAACAATTCGTCACGCCAAAACATTTCGTTATGATATTGCAAGATAAATAATTATTACTTTCTGGCAAGGCGACTAGTCGGGTTACTACTGATAATAATAGTTACTTATAGTTCATTATAAAAAAACACTTGCACAAGAAGTCCGTCGAGTAACAGTTTGCGTTCACACCATATTAATTGGCATAACAATAGTGTGCATGGATTTTAAAACATTACGGACTTCTTACAATTAATAATAATTTTCTTTACAGCGCGGCAGCGTCAGTAACGAGAAATACATCTTTAGAAATATACCTATTGGCAATTCTGAGCTAGAGCTGCAGTACTGCGTTTTAGAGTAGGTAATTACGCAATTTTTTCGACGACAGATTGATCAGTTTTTCAATCAGACATTGAATTCCCATCTAGATCACCTACTTCGTTTTTCCTCATTTAAAGAACACAATTTTTAAAACACCAGTTGCAAATTTATAACAATTACAAGAAAGGATTCCAAGAATGTGGTAACATTTCTCCAGAGATGCTGGTCAACACTTTCGAAAATATGAAGAGACGTGTGAATTTATGCTTGGAGCATGGCGGTGGCCAATTTCAGCAATTTATGTAATTATTTTTCTTTTTCTTGCGGTATATTCTTACGTTGTTAATTTTGTAAACAACAAAATATATTTGTATTTGTCTACTTAGTTTATTACTCATTAGTTTGGCATACTATGTCATAATATGAATTTGACAAAATTTTAACCTAGATTTGGTTAGATATATCGTCCCCATATCATTGTGATCTAAACCAAGCCCTATGTTTATTAATCCAAGCCCTCTTTGATGCAAATAATTTTTGCTCGCACGGTATTGAATACACTAAAAAAAACTCATTTGAACAATGTTCACTGTGAGATAGATATTTTTGCATTGGACTATATTTTAATGGTATTTTTGCTCTTATTTAGTTAAACATATGAAATAAAAGTTTATTCATAATAGTCCAGGAGCCAGCGCAAAAAATATGCAAGAGTTTTCTGAAGGCTAGTATTTTCAAGACGGGTTCAACTTTAGTGATTAAAAGCTAGTGTACATTCAGCAGTTACAGTTCCGGGACATCTGGCGGCGGGACGCGCGCAAATGTGTAATTTTAATTAGTATCTCCAAACTGTTTTCTGAAGGCTCAAAATTTGTACAAAACGAGCAAATATAATATAAAACAGGAATTCAATAGTCAGACCGCGAAACATGGGGACACATAGAATCAGCGCTACTCCATACTTGTCAAAAAATGTCCTGACCAAAAATGTTTTCTGAAGGCTCAAACTTTTTTAAATAATAATAACGTTAATAAAGTTAAAAAAAAATACAGTCAGACTCCTCTGCGATAGAACCACTTCAGTCAGCAGTCGATAGAAGTGTGACTGGGCACTGCGCGCATCAGTATGTATAGCCTCAATATCTGTCAATAACGTTTTAGTAGAGTTTACCAACCCGATAATACCTTCTAAAAAAGATTCCCGTTTGCACTTTGTTGCTAAAATGTACGACCCCTTTTATATCATTCCTTATACCTTAAGGAAGCAAAATTGACTTGTCGTCCAAAAATCGTACCATGCAGGGGGTGGTCGGGGGCGGTTTTCCAAAAAGTACCAATTTTTTTTTTTGCCTTTTTTACATCTATAATACCTGATCATCAACCTGCTTGAATCTTATTTCAAAATCTTAATTAGAAATATATTTTTTTTAATTTTAAAAACATCGCGCGCCGTGCTTGTATATGGAGCGCTTTAATGAATAACCGCTCGCCCTGAAAACCCATAATTGTGATAATTTGTAACTCGCCATAACTCCAGAATCCTTTGACTTATCAAAAAAATACTTGCCATAAACGTTGTAGATAAAACATCAGGGATTACAATGCTTTTTTAAAATTATCAGTCCGATGAACAGTTTCATCAAAAAATTGAAAAATGTCAAACCATATCACCGTAAGCGTGGTCAACCGTGCGGATGCGATGAAGGATCAGATTGCCGTCGTAAAGCCATGAAAAACGACCGTATGTTATATCGCGCGCATAAGTTCGGTTTTCCTTCGCTTTTGGTGTGATTGGAATGCAATTATTACATTATAAGTTAGTTCCTTATAAAATTAAGGGATTATATTTTGTAAACGGTTAGTAATGTTGTTTTGAATAATTTAATATTAATTTATGTTTCTCTAAATTTTTTCAATATTAATATTAATTAATAAGTTGTTACTAAAAGGAACTTTTTTTTTATTAGAAAAATTGGTATTTGTCCAAGTTTTTGTACATATAGGGTGTTTACAAAAAATGAAAAATGGTACTATCTAATTTTTTTTATAAATAAAAACAGAAAACAGGCTTTATACGTTCGGGATTTGTCTATAAGTAGGTACCTGATCTACCTAGAGTACCTATACTAGTGTTTTTTCAGGTGTTAAGGTCATGGTTGCTCAGTAGAGATAGAGAATAACCTTAAAATTTTATTGTGGTTTTGATTGTGTGTATCAGCGTGTTGCAGGATACCTGAAAATAACACTACTATTAATCGGGGAGAATCCGGGTGTTATTTAACGAAAATAAAGAAAAAAGGGTGATACTTACAGAAGATTTTTTTGTTGAACCTATTTACAGGAACAAGTATAGAAATCGGAAAACAATGCTCTTTATATACCTAATAATAAAAGGCTTGGGTAAAATCTTCCCCTAAAGAATCTATTTATTAATAAACATATTTATTCCAAAAGAAAGATTCTTAGAGTTTTTAGTCAGAGTCAGCCATGCATTTGCAGGAGCCAATGCAATTTATTTGTTTTTTTTACAGGAACACAGTGACCCAGTGCAATCTAAAATAGAGTAGCAATTTAAAATTTATAGTAAAAAATAACAAACTTTGTGTAGGTACCTTTTTTACAGTTGCAAGTATTTAGAACTGAAGTATCCTCCGGTAGTATTGCGTCGGTTGTTAATACAGGCACTGGTTTACCGTTTGCAATATTCCAGCCACAATTTGATAAGTCCGGTAAAGGTGACCTTGGCATAGTACTGTCCAGCCATATTTTGGTCTGATAGTGGACAGGGCGACAGTGTTGTCTTAGACTATCTTTGGTTGGAGGCAATTTACTCACAGGTTTGGAGGATGCTAAAATTCCTCTAAGAGCATTTATACATTTGATATCTTCATTTTTGTAGTACCTATATAAACGAATTACAAATTTAACTACGTCATTAAAGACTTCTTCTAAGTAGGTACTGTTCTTTGCCAACTCTAGCTAGTAGATTATAATGTGATAAGAAGACTTTCCAGCATGTTCTTTTGCCTAGTCCCACAAACTGACTAGTTGTATCACAACCTGTGGGTGCGTGAAAGGCTGGTAGACATTTGATCATGGAACTCTCCATTTTTAATTCATGAATTACAATGGATCATTGGCTTTCTTTAGCTCCAATTTTCATCCAAATTTCTGAAGTCAGAATATCTTTAAAGTGAGCCAATAGTACCAAAACATCTGTATCTTTACAGTCTACTATACCGCCAATTCTGGAATGAAATATTGGATTGTCTCGCGCTATACTTTTAATTTTATTTTCCATGTTATTGCTCATTACCTGGCATAGTTTTTGATTTTGTAAACGTTTTTGGCAAAATATGCACCTTTGTACATCAAATTGAGTTCGTAAAAATGGTTTTTTCAGGGGTATATCTACTGGGAGTGGGTTAGTAAATATTTTTGCATACTTTGATTTATATGATTTAATATTATTCGTGCTGGTATACGTTTTGTAGCAAGTTTTATGCCAATTTAAATGCTCTTTTTAATTATTCAAATTTAAAAATATATGCAACAACTTTGCATCATTTCCTTGACAAATATCAATAAGTACCTTTGTACATTCAATAAATCTTTGTTTATATTTTGGTCGGGATATAACTATTCCCTGATTCTTGGCAAATGTCAGATAATTGGGAATTAAATATGTTGCCTTGTGTTTTGATTGATAGTTTTTTTTAAGTGGTCTTAATTTAATTTTGGGCTGTAGTTCACTCACTGAACTGGTACTGCTTTCAAAATCCATTGCTTAATCGTTTCAATAAAAAGTGTCGTATATAAACATTAAAAGGCACTATACTGTTATTAAAAAAAATCTTACCTGAAAACTTAAACTTTCTCCTTAACCTTTCCGTGGCCATGCTACAAAAAGTTACATTTTCGGCCGTGTGGGGTAACTATGATACCCCATTTAAATACTGCATGATCTTTTGTCAATGATGCATGATGGTGTGCAAAGATGTACAATAAAACACTAATAATTCATTTTTAATAAAACATTTTTAATTTTTACAATAAATAAATATTTACTCTTCCTCATTATTTTTACAATCGGGACATAATTTTCTTTTTTACTTTTTTCTCTGTGTATGTTGCAAATGGGTTTATTGCATGCACTACATGATATTTTAGTCTTTCTATCCCTAAGAGTAACCAAAAAATGAATTTTTTTTACGTTTTCGCCGTTTTCGGCCGGTCGACGATTTCGATACGCTGCAAGCAGTTTTTTGTGTAAAATTGAAGTTAAATTGAGTATTTTTATAAAAAAATTGCTTTGTAATATATTTTTCTAGGATTACCTTGAGGGAAAAAAATTACAAAAAAATTGTTTGGAAGATAATTTAAAAAAAACGCATCTGGGGTACCTAAAATACCCCGCTCGGCCACGGAAAGGTTAATAACAACTATATTACAACAGTCATTTAATGCAGGGCATCTATAAAACACTTTCAACTTTTAGCAATGCCCATTAAGTCCAATGTATAGATAAAAACTATAACTTCACAGCATACAACACACCCTAATAAAATATAACAACTATTGTTGGTTAAAATAAAAGTAAGTCAAAAAATATTGCTATAAGATAGAAAATGGAAATCCACAATCCAATATTTGCTGGTCTAGCTTCAAAATTAACGGCGCGGCGGCTACTCGGCACGGAATTCTAGACTAAACACTATTGAAAACGCGATATTAAACGAATATCGAACTTATGCGCGCGATATAACATACGGTCGTTTTTCATGGCTTTACGACGGCAATCTGATCCTTCATCACATCCGCACGGTTGACCACGCTTACGGTGATATGGTTTGACATTTTTCAATTTTTTGACGAAACTGTTCATCGGACTGATAGTTTTAAAAAAACATTGTAATCCCTGATGTTTTATCTACAACGTTTATGGCAAGTATTTTTTTGATAAGTCAAAGGATTCTGGAGTTATGGCGAGTTACAAATTATCACAATTATGGGTTTTCAGGGCGAGCGGTTATTCATTAAAGCGCTCCATATACAAGCACCGCGCGCGATGTTTTTAAAATTAAAAAAAATATATTTCTAATTAAGATTTTGAAATAAGATTCAAGCAGGTTGATGATCAGGTATTATAGATGTAAAAAAGGAAAAAAAAAATTGGTACTTTTTGGAAAACCGCCCCCGACCACCCTGCATGGTACGATTTTTGGACGACAAGTCAATTTTGCTTCCTTAAGGTATAAGGAATGATATAAAAGGGGTCGTACATTTTAGCAACAAAGTGCAAACGGGATAACACGATAGGGACATCTTTTAACTCCACTATTATTGTGATAGTACAATTTTATCCTCATAATGTCTTACAGACATGTGTTTGATAAGTTTTTTTAAAATTTAAATAATCTCCGACACCTTAGAAAGGTTTTTTCTTCTTCCCCATTTTATTTGGTTGGTTTGGCCCCCTGTTAATAACGTTTTCAAATACTCAGTATGGTTTAACCATTATCAATTTTCTTCATATGTTTCTCCTACACTTCAATTTTTTAAGTCCATAAAAGCTCCATTAAGGTTATAATTTTCTCTTTTGCTAATACCATCTCAGCATAAAATAAATTTTTCTGTCTCCTGATGATGAACGTTTCTACGTTCGAAACATGCAGAGACCTTTAAACAACAATTTTTTATTCTATTAACTTTTGTGGAGGAAGACTTTGTGTTTTTCTTTCCTTTTCATACTTTCAACTCCACTTTAAGTATGTACTACTTCTTCAAATTAAAATGGTTAGTTTTACTAGAAATAAACAAATTGATATGCTCCTAATTTTTGGGGTGAACAGAAAAATTCTTCTGAACTAATGACATTACAACGTTAAATTAAAGCCATATTGCTTTTCAAAACCATTCCATTGTTTTTCAAAGCCACCTTTATATTTCTTTAGAAAAGAGAGGGCGGCAATAATGCATAACGCTTTTAAATTTGCGATTGGGATTTAAGGCAAATTTTTCAGTGGCAATTTTAAAATAGCATAGGAGTGTATGGTATCAAACTGTTGAAAAAAATGCTCGTTTTAAATATCCTAGTGAACCACCATCGTTCCATTTGGAAAAATGGAGTAAACCTCAAGAAAACAAAAATTTCATTTTTTAAACGCTTGTGAAACTTAGAAAATCAATTATTATGACATAATTTTAATTTTCATATTATACTACTTGACTATAATAAGAGATTTAATTAATTTGTGGCACTCTAGATTAAAAATAAAAAATAAACATAAAATTATTATAACGCGTCAAAAAATGACAAGTGAGGTGTCATTTCACTCATAATGTTATGCTGAACCCAAATAAGTAAAAATATACAAGATGTTCCATTTAAAATATCAAAGTCAAGGTCACTTCCGGTCAAACCGGAAGTAAGTGCTAACAAATTGAAAATTATGCCATTAAATGCAGACTCATCTCTTATGCATAATCTCAAAATTTCATTTTAATTTCTATAAATATAAAAAAGTTATAGAGGTGAACGCCTATTGAGAAACACCCGGTGATGTTGTATTGCATGCAGATAATGCGTGTCAAAATCGAACGTGGGACTTTATTTCACCAAGCTTTAATTTCGGTTTGGTTTCGCAGTGTTACCAGGTCTTCATATTATTATTCATATTTGTTTTAAACAATAGTAACACCGTCGAATCGGTATCTTTTCCAATCAAAATTACGTAATTTTCTGAGCCAAATGAGTGTCATCAATGCCGAATGCACTAAAATTTGTAATGCCAAACACTAGGAAACCTAACCGAAAGACAGAAACTAATCTTTTGCAGGAAAAGCTTGGTGAAATAAAAGCCCATATTCCATTTTGTCAAGCATTATATGGATGCAATACAACATCAGCTTTATAAAAAAGCAACATTTCTACATACGAATTATTAGAAAAAAGACCAAACTTGCGATATAAGGTAGCCGTCTTTTTAAAACTCAACGTTGACAACAATCCAGTAATTGCTATCGGTGAATAGTTCCTATTGAGTCTTTATGAAGCAAATAAAACAAAAACCTTAAATGAACTGCATTATTAAAAATCTATTAATTGAACAGGCTTTAAGCAATAAGTGGATAGGAAACTTATAGCCACCCACGACTTGCGGTTGGAAAAAGCAAAAAGACATTATATAACCCATTAAAACAAACAATATTGCCAGTATTTATCTTAAACATAATATTCTGCAATTGCAAACTGTTGGAAACTTAGTAGCTGCAGTCGTTTTAACTTTTAAAACTGTTCCAATTTATCTGCCAAATTCCTGTAGAATTTTTTTTTCGGGAAAATGAGGAGAAGTTAACGGACGATGAAATCTAGTTTGGATGGAACCAATTTTTTGGGACTTTTAGTATGTTAAAGGCCACGAAAATTATACCTACAATCCCGGAAAATTTAGCTTTAGTAAATTTTGTTTCAGATACCAGACTAAATGCACTGGAGGGGCCAATTTTTAAACCTAAACAGAAACACAAAGCGGTCAATTTAAAAATAATAATGATATTTTTTTTTGGTTTAATAAGTTTCTTTGGATTTAATATTTTAGTTATTGCATTATCCTTCCTATTTGAAAAATCTGTGTATTTTCGATACAGGGTGAACAAGTGACAATTTATATACCTATTAGCGAGGAATGTGCCGGAACTGCCTGACACAGGTATTTGTCCATTTAAAAAAATAACGATACATCATTTTATGACGATTCAAAAATTCAAAAAACGAACAAAATGTTAGAAATACATGTTTTTTAATCAAGAAATTATTAGTATAAAGAATGACAGCTCAAATTCGTTTACAGGGTGTTTTTGTATTTTAGCAGTGGTGTTGGTTTAAAACTTCGGGTTAAAAACAAAAAAGTTCAAGGATCAAGCTCAAAGCAAATATTTTATGATCTTCCCAAATAGTTATTTATTATTTCTTTACGAAGCGTATTAGTTATGTTAAAACGTAGGGGTGCACTCTATGCTACTTTGTAGAAACAGGTAAAAAGTTGTTGGTATGCTTTTTTACATTATTAATTAAGTAAGTATATTTGAATGGCTTTTGTTATTTGTTTTTATCAACAGTAGTTAGTTTCGCATAGTTATTATTATATGCAAAAAAAACGCCTACTTAATATAAAATTATCGCACATGTAGTTATACTGACTTGTTTGGTTTATATAATATGGGTTAACTTTGTTGGAAAGAAAGTTGATTTTTACCTCAGGTGTACGCGACTGTGACTCACCTGTTTCGGAGATAAAAGTCATTTATTAGCTGCACCAATAGATTCTGGTGATGATTCGCATTCATCTATGTATGAGTAGAAAATTTAATTCCTCGCATGATAGATTCCAAGTCACGTGACACTCTGTCAATTCTGGTCTATTGAACTTTTATAAGTTGGTATGAACTCCAGGACCGGATTTGAAAATTATACATGTAATACCTTCTAAAACAATTGATGCAATAGTCTCATCGGTTCCACCGCTTACTATTGCCAAACATTAATAATAATGATACAAATTGTAATAATATCTAATAATAGTTTATTCTGATAATTTTGTTTTGTAAATATTATATTTTAAGGGTCCCCATAAACATAAGTTTTTATATGGTTTAAAGATTAAGTGTCAAAATAGAGTTAAAAACTATATATTATATTACTAGCTATACACTGCGCGCGTTGCTACGCTACTTACTAAATTTTATATTATTATTTATTAGTACCCGGCATGCGTTGCGCCACTTTTTTTTTATACCGAAACCTTCCTCGGCCTGCACACAACAACTCACCAAATTTTCATCGTAATCGATACCCTGCGCGCGTTGCTACGCTACCCGGTACCCGGCATGCGTTGCGCCACTTTTTTTTTATGCCGAAACCTTCCTCGGCCTGCACACAACAACTCACCAAATTTTCATCGTAATCGGATAAATGGTATAGGAACGCATACGGGACATACAGACAGACAGACATTCATTTTTATATATTACTAGCGTGTACCCGGCATGCGTTGCAACCCGCTGGTATAAATACAAACCCGAACAAACCCGATATATTAGTACCCAGCATGCCACTTTCTGAAATTCCACCCGTGCGAAGCCGGGGCGGGTCGCTAATTATACATAAAAACCTTCCTCTTGAATCACTCTATCTATTAAAAAAAACCGCTTCAAAATCCGTTGCGTAGTTTTAAAGATTTAAGCACATAAGACAGGATAGCGACTTCGTTTTATACTATGTTAAGATTAAGATATATAGATAATTACCCAAACCTCGAAAATACTAATTACCTGAAACGCAATGTTAAATACTCTTGTCACTCATATTTAAAGCAGATTTTTCTTTTGTTTTATTCGTTCAGGTTATACCTATGGGTTATAGGTACAGTGTGACCAGTAAAGTCCGCATCATATTAATAACTATTCGAAATTTGACTTTGGCATTAAGTTCTGCTTCGATCGAGATGAAAATTAAGCAAAAAAATAGTAGTCATGTGATTCGCATAACCTGTCAAATTTTAATTTTTTTTTTTTAAATAATTTCTGAAAATATCGAAAAAAGTTATTGGAAAAAGTTTTTTTGAATGCAGTTTCTAGCCCACATGCATAATTTCTGCCGCATAGGATAATTTTAATTTTTTACCCATATTTTGTAAATTGCACCACTTTTGGAAAATAAGACCCAACGCGACCTATACATAAAACTTCTTAGCTTTGACAATGCTTTATTTTAGATACATTTTCTTTAAAGTAGTGCCATATTCAACGAGCGTTTTTCTACAAAATCAAAATTGGGCTATTAAAATTTGGTCGCATGTGATGCAAAGTTTATTTGTTTTTGACCCTGTATAAGGTAACTTAATAAAATAAGTATTTTTGAAAACCTAGTTTGTGTCTGAAAGTAATACACCTTAATATTAAGACAAAAAGAACACAGTGTTCAGTAAAGTGTTCATTAAGTGGAAAATAAATTTTAGTTTAACTTAACGTAAAGTTTATCTATTTTCAACGATTTAATCTAAACCCCCTTTATTAAAATTTGTTATTAAACTATCATAAAAAAGTAAAAATAGTCTTTTATTATTTAAGTGCAGATTCCAAAAAATTAATTACAATGATGCACCAAAAACGCGTTTACAACGACAAAATATGGGTAAAAAATCAAAATTATCTTATGCAGCTGAAATTTTGTATTTTAGCTAGAAACTACATTTAAAAAAAACTTTTTTTAATAACTTTTTTCGATATTTTCAGAAATAACCCCACTTTTGAATTATTTTCTTGAAAAAATTAAAATTTGACAGATAATGCGAATCACGTGACTACTATTTTTTTTGCTTAATTTTCGTCTCGCTCGAAGCCGAACTTGATGCCAAAGTCAAATTTCGAATAAAGCTATTAATAAAAAAAAATCCCATATGATACCGGACTTTACTGGTCACACTGTACCTACTATATTATCAGCTTTTGGGTACACAGACCCAACGACCAGCTGGATTTGATCTTACATTCATACGATTACATTTCTAAACTTTATTTACTATTACTTGATTTTAACCGGCATTTTAATATGAATGTTAAAGAAATACTCATCACTTTTTGCTTTTACGGTTTCTATCTAACCTATTAATTAAACACAAAAATATTGCATGCAGGGTTACTTTACCTTCTTGTATTGGAATTAAAGGTTAAACTGGACCTAAGTTGTGTGTTATCTTAAGTGTTTTTATTTTAAATAGGAGTGATATTTCCTTTATTACATTTTTTAGTATGTAGGTATGATGAAAAAATTATACATTAGAAACCTAACCTTTGCGAAGACATTTTAAGAAAAAAAAAATTCAAAAACTAAGTTTCCGACAAAAACGGCGTTCAAATGAAATGATTAAAAACTTATTATTTATCGATGGAATCAATTAACGTGCAAGGGACACAATAATAATTATGATCCATAATGATTGACGTCTAAAAAAAAATTAATAAAATTTTAACCTACCGTGTGTCCACGGAAGGTAGTTCGCCCCTCTAACTTTTTTGTTTTTCAAGATAATGAAATAAAATTTGGGGGATTTGTATACGACATAAAACGGCATTTTTTGACAGGTGACTCAACATTATGGAACGTCCTTTTTAACCGGAAGTGACATAAACTTTCGATTTTTAAATGGGACACCTGGTATATTTTTCCTTTTTTTGACTCCCTATGACATTTTAAATACAACGATGTGTCACTTGGCACTTTTTGTCACCTAGAAAATATTTTTTTTCCAAATTAATTTTTTTATCTATAGAATACCTTAAAATAACTTATTTCAGTTCTTTAATCTTGGGAAAAATACAATTTTACTATTTTTGGTCCAATGCTATGTGCTATGTAAAATTTAATCTTTAAAGTTGTATAGCTCATTTTTTTTTAAACGGCAACATGGTGGCTCGTCGGGTTAAGAAAAAAAGAGGATTTTATTACGATTATTTTTAGTGTCCGACCAAAACAAGATTTTCAGCCGAAACCGAAATCGAAACCGAATGTTCGGCCTTGGTCTCAGTTTCGGCCGAAACCGAATGTTAAAAATTTTATTGTTTACTGAAATCTAATTTATTTTATATAGGACGAGATCGATCTTGGAAACAGATTGAACTCTTCCCACCTAAAAAAAAAGGTCGACAGAGAAAAACTTTATTTATATAGACAACACTGCCTACGAACTCACCCAAAGTTAGCCGAACGGTGCGCGACAATTCATGAACACTGAGTTTCGATGCGGCCGAAGGTTCAGCCGATTTTTGGCGGAAACCGAAACTCACCGAAACTAGATTTTTTGGCCGAAACTAGCCGAAACCGAACCTTCGGTCGGTCTCTAATTATTTTGATACCATGCCATACACTATAAGGTTTTAGAAAAGCTGCCATTAAAAAACTTTAAAAAGTTAACTTGGAACTTTCATAAAATAAAGCATCCTTTGAGAATAAATTTAGATTTAAATGTATCAAGTAGCCTGTGACCAGCAAAACTGATAAAACAAAATCATGCCTTGAAGAAAATTAACATGCCGACAGCTTCTGCCAAAGTAAATTAGTTTGTTGTTTAAAAAACATGGTTGATATCAACTTTTTCACTCCTTGTAAAACTATTATTTTCCATGTTTTTTAAACAACAAACTAATTTACTTTGGCAGAAGCTGTCGGTATGTTAATTTTCTTGGAGGCATGATTTTGTTTTATCAGTTTTGCTGGTCACAGGCTACTTGATACATTTAAATCTAAATTTATTCTCAAAGGATGCTTTATTTTAGGAAAGTTCCAAGTTAACTTTTTAAAGTTTTTTAATGGCAGCTTTTCTAAAACCTAATAGTGTGTGGTATCAAAATAATCGTAATAAAATCCTCTTTTTTCTTAACCCGACGAGCCACCATGTTGCCGTTTAAAAAAAATGAGTTATACAACCTTAAAGATTAAATTTTACATAGCACATAGCATTGGACCAAAAATAGTAAAATTATATTTTTCCCAAGATTAAAGAAGTGAAATAAGTGATTTTAAGGTATTCTCTAGATAAAACAATAAATTTGGAAAAAAAATATTTTCTAGGTCACAAAAAGTGACAAGTGACACATCCGAGGACACATCGTTGTATTTAAAATGTCATAGGGAGTCAAAAAAAGGAAAAATATACCAGGTGTCCCATTAAAAAATCGAAATTTTATGTCACCTCCGGTTAAACCGAAAGTTCCATAATGTTGAGTCCCCTGTCAAAAAATTCAGTTTTATGTCGTATACAAATCCCCCGAATTTTATTCCATTATCATGAAAAATAAAAAAGTTAAAGTGGCGAACCGCCTTCCGTGGACACCCGGTATACATTTTTGGTCAAAACATTGTTGATACTGGCCACACAAAAGTAATTAAAATTTAGTGAAAGTAAAAATAAAAGGCACCAAAACCACTAAACATTTTTAAAACGCAATGAAACTTAACAAAAAGGACAAAAACGCAATTCATAACTCGGTGTTTGGGCTCATTACGGTCCACTACGGTCTGGGGATATTATTATGTCCCAATATTAGCTGATCGATGACACATTCCTGGTGTCATCTGTCGGAAAACGAGAGAATTCGTGGCGTTTTCTATAGGTGTAAATGAAAAATCTATAGTCCGCCGCACGGTTCTAGAGCTACAACGCCTGAAGGCATGCAGATACACTGCCTAAAAACGTTTTTACCAATGTTTTAATTGAAAAGTAAAAAAGTTAGTGGCTATTGACATGCTTAATCCTTATGTTCATCAGATGTGTTCAAGAAAGCATTAATACCGAAATGTATATTTCAAATTAGCATTTTTTTACTAGCTCCAGAATCGTGCGACGGTCTAGATCCAGAAATTTTCATTATAGTCGGGGAGCCACCGCAAAAATATGCAAGAGTTTTCTGAAGGCTAATATTTTTAAGACAGGTTCAACTTTAGTGATTAAAAGCTAGTGTGCAGTCAGCAGTTACAGTTCCGGGACATCTGGCGGCGGGACGCGCGCAAAGGTGTAATTTTAATAATTAGTATCTCCAAACTGTTTTCTGAAGGCTCAACATTTGTACAAAACGAGCAAATCTTAACATAGTATAAAACAAAGTCGCTGTCTGTCCGTCCCTACCTATATATGCTTAAATCTTTAAAACTACGCAACGGATTTTGAAGCGGTTTTTTTAATAGATAGAGTGATTCAAGAGGAAGGTTTTTATATATAACTAGCGACCCGCCCCGGCTTCGCACGGGTGCAATTTCAGAAAGTGGCATGCCGGGTACTAATATATCGGGTTTGTTCGGGTTTGTATTTATACCAGCGGGTTGCAACGCATGCCGGATACACGCTAGTATATTATAAAACAGGAATCTAATAGTCAGACAGCGGAACATGGGGACACATAGAGTCAGCGCTACTCCATACTTGTCAAAAAAATGTCCTGACCAAAAGTGTTTTCTGAAGGCTCAAACTTTTTTAAATAATAATAACAACTATAAAGTTAAAAGAAAATACAGTCAGACTCCTCTGCGATAGAACCACTTCAGTCAGCAGTCGATAGAAGTGTGAGTGGGCACTGCGCGCATCAGTATGTATAGCCTCAATATCTGTCAATAACGTTTCATAAAAAATAAATTCATAATTTTTTGGTAATTTTAGTTGTTTCGAAATATAAATAAAAATATAAATATAAATAAAACGCAAATATATCGATTCGTTGTTCGGATACTGACATACTCGTCATTCTTCTTGGTAACATGATGAAATTGTGAGGTAATGTCAATGTGAAAATTTGGATGGAAGTTGGAGTTGGCAATAACCTCCGAACTATAAATGTCAACCAATTATATGAGAAATTGGGAGAATCTGTTTGTGCTGCGCTTCCTGCCTTTCACGCCTTCACGGGATGCGATTTCAATCCTGCATTCTTCAGAAAAGGAAAGAAGCGACCTTATCGTATGTTGAAATCATCGGAAACATTGCAGGATGCATTAAAACGTTGAGCCAAATTCGTGACGGCAATTTCATTGAAATTTCCAAAGAAATTGAGAAATTCGTATGCCAATTATATGTTTGAAAAATGTGTGTGACGTAAATGAAGCTCGCATGATACTTTTTAATAAAGCTTATAAGTTCAAGGACACGAGCGACGCCTTCAAAACTACAACTAAAAATGTCGATGGTTCCAATTTACCACCATGCAAGGCGGAACTGATAAAGCAAATACAAAGAGCCGCATACATTTCAAACATTTGGAGTAATGCTGATGAAAAAGTGCCCACTACAATGATCCCGGAGCAAAACGGTTGGCAGTTCATCGATGATGGCTGATATGATTTCAGTTGGTACGAAGGCGATCAGCTGCCTAATTTTATTTCGGACGTTTTAATCCAACCGGATGATGTATCTGCAGGTAATTTTTTCCAATCGATTAACAAATGTCATTCAAAACCTTAATTGTTGATGTAAGATATTGCTTTAACACCTCATTTTTGGTTTGTACACAGATTCGGAATCAACTACTACTGATGACGCTGAAGAATATGGCGCAATCGCGTTTTATTCCGATGAAGAGAGTGGCGGAGAAGATGACGACAATAGTGATTCTAACGAATAGATGCTTTTATTTTCAATTTTTTTTCATTTTTTTTTTGCTTTATAAGACAATTGAAATTTTTTTTTTTGATAAATTTACTTATATTTATAAAAATACTGTTAATAAAAATGATTCCTTGAAAAAAATAAATTTAATTAATTTGTAGCACTCTAGATTGAAAATAAAAAATAAACATAAAAATGTTCTAACACGTCAAAAAATGACAAGTGAGGTGTCATTTCACTCATAATATTATGCTGAACCCAAATAAGTAAACATATATAAGGTGTCCCATTTAAAATACCAAAGTCAAGGTCACTTCCGGTCAAACCGGAAGTGCTAACAAATTGAAAATTATGCCAATAAATGCAGACTCATCTCTTATGCATAATCACAAAATTTCATTTTAATATCTATAAATACAGAAAAGTTGTAGGGGTAAGCGTCTTTTGAGAAACACCCGGTATATAAAAAAAAGGTAATCTTTCTTTTTGAACCCAATATTGACAAAAATATAATAATTGGTATCGTTGAAGCGTTCCTGTCGGGTCTTTATGGGGTAACAAATACTTTTAAATGAACTTCGCATTTTTTAAATTTATTACAATAATAGTCAGACAAGCTTTAAGCAAGAATTTTGAATAGGCACTGCAGCTTAAAACCGATCTCTAAACCCAAGAGTAAATAGGCAATTTATTGCCACCGCTACTTGGGGTTGCAAGGAGACATGATTCATTCAATCCATTAAAACCATCAAGAGACACTAGAATTTATCTTAAAAATGATATTCTGCAATTACAAAACTGACTGCAGCCCGGAACCTTTGTAACTGTAGACGTTTGAACTTGAATCGTTCCAAGTTGTGTGGTCAATGTCTGGGAAATTCTTGCAGTAATGTTTTTTAGAAAAATGAAAAGGAGTTAATGGACTATGTTATCTAGTTTGAATGGAACCAATTTTGTAAATAATAAATTAAATTTATAAATAACTTCGATCCTCATTAAATTTATGTAGTATGCCACTGACTTTATCAAATGGAGCCCTTATTATCTATACAATTTTTAAAAACTCTGCCTGACACTTTACTTTGAATTATAGTGTTAATATGCAAACTTAAGTTTGTTCTTAATATTTTGTAAAATTGGATGACATTTTTATTAATCTTAAGTTTCAAAGGGCTGTAACTTTTTTATAAATAAAACTATGAAAATTTAGGTTTTAAAAAATTTGTGTTTTTAATATAGTTTAATTTTTTTTTACCTACATATATTTTCGATTTTGTTGTAGCTATTTATATACAGGGTGTCCGGAAACTTCGTTCGTATACTTTAAGAGGATATTCTACATATGAAAAAAAGTTCATATGAATGTAGGTCCTTAAATGACTTATGAGGAAGCTATGGCCGTCCAAGGGTGACCTCTAGAGATTAGTTTCTATTTTATATCTATGCAACCGCTTAAGGTACCGGTGTGCTTTTTGGCACACAAACTAATATTAACAATTGCTAAATTTAGGATATTGAGAGTTATTATGAAATTTAGTCAGGGACATTCTTACGGGGGTGGCTTAGTTTATTTTAAAAAATTTTACCCAAAAATTATAATTCCAGTGATTTTTCTACACAAAAAAGGTATTCTTAAAAAAAAAATTATTGGACCAATGATTTAGGAGAAAAATCGATTTATTTAAATCATTGCATAAACTATTATCGAATTGTGAACTAAAACATCAAAGTAGTCTTATAACAAATACAAATTTGAAGTAAAAAAACATCAAGATGCCTATGGTTAGCATTAAAATAAATTGACAATGACGTTTTTGTGATTTATTGTAGTGATCATTGATCAAGTGCAAAGTGTTTTTGATTAATTAAGGTGCAAATTTTAAAAAATGGCAGGTTATTCATTTGCTGATATGCATTTTATGTATGGCAAAGCTAATGGTTGTGCTCGAGAAGCTCGCAGGTTGTATCAAGAATATTTTCCAAACCGTCAAATTCCTTGTGAGAAATTATTTATTAATTTACATCAACGATTAAGAGAAACCGGAACTTTTATGCCAAATATGAATGAAACTGGGAGAAGCCGTGCTACTAGGACTCCACAAGCAGAAGAAAGAGTGCTCGAATGCGTTGCAGCCAATCCGGGTATAAGCACAAGAAGAATTGCCTTACAAGAGGGTATCCCTAAGAGTACAACATGGGAAATTTTGCATGAACAACTTTTTTATCCATACCATATACAAAGAGTTCAGGCGCTTAAGCCTCAAGACCTACTTCCTCGTGCAGAGTTTTGTCAGTGGATGCAGAGAAAATGTCATCAAGACCGTTTTTTTCTACATAAAGTCTTGTTTACTGACGAAGCAGGGTTTACCCGTGAAGGCATCGTAAATTTTCATAATAACCATGTATGGGCAGAAGAAAATCCCCATGCAATTTTCGAAAGTCGATTTCAAAATAAATTTTCAATTAATGTTTGGGCAGGTATATTGGGCGATCGATTAATAGGACCATACATTATGCCTCAACGTTTAGATGAGCCCGCATATTTAGATTTTTTAAGACTCTTTGCCTGTTCTACTTGAAGATGTGCCGTACCAGCAAAGACTTACAAACTATTTTATGCACGATGGGGCTCCACCTCATTTTAGTAGATTGGTTCGAGATCATTTAAATCAAACATATCCAGACCGATGGATAGGCCGAGGTGGGCCCATTGCCTGGCCTCCCCGTTCACCTGATCTCAATCCATTGGATTACTTTCTTTGGGGATATCTGAAGTCTCTGGTATATTCAGTACCTGTTGAAAATGTACAACAATTGGAACAACGTGTTATTTATTGTTGCGAGGAAATTCGTAATAAGGAAGGAGTTTTCGCAAGAGTACGAACATCAATGA
Source organism: Polydrusus pterygomalis (assembly GCA_963969555.1). Lineage (NCBI taxonomy): Eukaryota > Metazoa > Arthropoda > Insecta > Coleoptera > Curculionidae > Polydrusus > Polydrusus pterygomalis. Next base: position 10,051,556 of record OZ018384.1, read on the forward strand.
GAAATCGTTTAGTTGGTTGCATTGATATGAATGGAAACCATTTTCAACATTTGTTGCAACTTTTCTACTTTTTTCAGATTATTTTTGTTAAACCAACAACTCTTAATTTATTTTGTTTAAAAATGACAATAAAACCACGTTTTGACTTAATCATTGTCATTGTCAATTTATTTTAACGCTAACCATGGGCTTCTTGATGTTTTTTTACTTCAAATTTGTATTTGTCATAAGACTACTTTGATGTTTTAGTTTAAACACAATTCGATAATAGTTTATGCAATGATTTAAATAAATCGATTTTTCTCCTAAATCATTGATCCAATAATTTTTTAAGAATACCTTTTTTGTGTAGAAAAATCACTGGAATTATAATTTTTGGGTAAAATTTTTTAAATGTGTCGTGTAAAAAAATTAGGAATAAATAAACTAAGCCCCCCCCCCCCCCCCCACTGTAAGAACGTCCCTGACTAAATTTCATAATAACCCTCAATATCATAAATTAGCAAGTGTTAATATTAGTTTGTGTGCCAAAAAGCACACCGGTACCTTAAGCGGTTGTATAGATATAAAATAGAAACTAATCTTTAGAGGTCACCTTTGGACGGCCATAGCTTCCTTATAAGTTATTTAAGGACCTTCATTCATATGAACTTTTTTTCATATTTTCATATGTAGAATATCCCCTTAAAGTATACGAACGAAGTTTCCGGACACTCTGAAAAATCAATAAAATACGAGAAATTGCTGAATTTTTCCAAATAATAGTCCCTACTAGGATCAATGGGGACTTTTATTATGTTAAAAAGAACAATGGAAACTATATAATACCGCGAAATTCAGCTTTAGTACAATTGAAGGGTGTCCGGTTCAAACAGGCTAAGTGCCATTTTTTTTCATGTTTTTGAATAAAAATATTCTAAGTGCCAACGGACGTGAACTCAAAAAATTACAAGTGTCGCTTACCGCGTATAGTAGTGCAATCAATTTGGCAAAGTGGGTGAATCTACAAATCACATGCCTTATTTCCGTACAAACAAGCTAAGTGCCAAATTGGAATTATTTAGTTTAAATCATGTTTTGCCGATGATAATACAGTAGACTCCCAACTATCCGAAACTCGATTATGCGAACTCCGCATTATCCGAAACGACCCATGAACCGGATTATCCGAAATGATTCTTGCTATGCCTCCGCATTATTCTAAATTTCTAAGAAATGGTTTGTTCAGAATAATATAGGTTATATTTTTGGCGCAAATACCAATAATAAATATAGTCCAAGAGCTCGTGAACCCTCCGAGTAACGGTCGTCCTGTAAGGCTAGTAATTTTTTTAGTAGCTAGTCGTGTCATACTAAGTACGATAACCACGACCTGGCAGGCAGTAGCCCTGCACGTCATCAGCCCTTATATTTTTGAAAGTGTGAATAAAATTAGAAAAAAAAACTTGTCGCTGTAAACTTCAAATTTTAATATGATTTAGTTCATTGACTGTAAAGTATAAAAAAAAATTGACAGGCGATTTCGGCCAGCACAAGTACCTGATAGGTGAATCGGAAGGTGTGCAGTATATGATTGAAAATAAACTTATAACGTGTTCGGATTCCATTCTGCACACTGTTTACGTAAATAATAATATAAGGTATAACAGTGCGCAACGAAAACTGCACAACTAATATATAGTTTAAATTTTACACTTTGAAATAATGCACAAAATAAAATTACATACAATACAATACAATACAATACAATACAATACAATACAATACAATACAATACAATACAATACAATACAATACAATACAATACAATACAATACAATACAATACAATACAATACAATACAATACAATACAATACAATACAATACAATACAATACAATACAATACAATACAATACAATACAATACAATTGTAATATACAATACAATACAATTATTGTACACAATTTTTTTTTCCTAATATTGAAGAACAAGACTTCACGAGGATATATCCTTATCACAACTGAAAAAAAAAATTTAATCGTTGTACGAAAGCAGGTACCTATATGAACTTTCAATTTTACAATTTTACACTACATATAATACAATATATATAAATTTCAACTTTACAGAACAAAGTTTATTTTCAATCATATACTGCGCACACCTTTCGATTCACCTGTCAGGTATTTGTGCTCGCTGAAATCGCCTGTCAATTTTTTTTTATACTTTACAGTAAATGAACTAAATCATATTAAAATTTGAAGTTTACAGCGATACGTTTTTTTTTCTAATTTTATTCACACTTTCAAAAATATAGGGGCTGATGACGTGCAGGGCTGATGCCTGCCAGGTCGTGGTTATCGTACTTAGTATGCTACGACTGGCTACTAAAAAAATTACTAGCCTTACAGGACGACCGTTACTAGGAGGGTTCTCGAGCTCTCCATCTAATACGAGATAGAGGGATATTGCGGCCAAAAATCGACACACTTTAAAATTAAAACAAGTACCAATTACCTCTTTCTTGAATTTATGAATATGAATACATATTAATGTACATACATAAGTAATAGAATTTATTATGTATGTATGAACATCTATAAAAGTATATAGATATACTTAATTACTTTTCCTATAGTTAATGATTTTCCTCAATCTCCGCATTATCCGTAATCGGTCCGGTCCACATTATTTAGGATAATCGGGAGTCTACTGTATAGTACGTACTTTAAGTTTTTGTACAAGTTTGTTTTAGTTCATAAGCTTGGTATTAAACAGATTTTTTCACTTAAAACCCTTTTTTTTATCGTGGCACTTAGCATGTTTCTTATTTTTTTTTATAATACACATTTTTTGTATTAACCTTCGAAACAAGGCTAAGCTTACATTAGAATAATATATTTTAACAAAAAGTAAAATCAAGACTTATATTATTATATTATTTTACCGTTACAGAAAAAAATTGTGTATTATACAGAAAAAAAAATTTTACGCCAAGTCTCTACGTGACACCTCGCAAAAAATTTATTACTTTTTCCCATGTATAATAAATACATAAATACCTAACTATTTTTGTTTTGTATAAATAAACGCTAAGAGAAATAAATGTTGTTTTCTTCTTTTCCTTTAATTTTATGTTTTCACATAATTATTTTGGTAAGTACGGGCCTGTCAATATTTATTTTTAAAATAATAAGATTAGTAGGTACGCTATATCTTTGCAAAAAATAACCTAGTCCGGTTCTGTTTCTGTAGCCAACCGACTAACGTAAAATAGACCAGACTTTTTTATTACAGGATGCCATAAATGACAAGTGATGCGGCGAGTTACATTAACTTGACTTTACAGCTTAATATCAGAAAAGGCGAAGTCCAGATGTGCATAACACTTATTATGTTGAATGATGAAAGAGTTTTGGACTTCCATTGTCTTTATTTGTTTTAAATCACAACGTTTCAACTGGTAAGTATCTCCAGTCGTCTTCAGGTGAATACTTATTATGTTATCCACCCTGATCGACTTAACCTCAAAATCAACAAATATAATAATAATAAAAAAAACCTTAAGAGTAGGTACGCGCGCAATATGTTAAACATTTAAAGAAGAGAAAAAAAAATGTCTTGTGCCTTTTTATCTTGCAGCTTGCTTGGCGAAAAGATATTTAATTGTATTTTGTCTAAATTTGTTTGGAGTGAGAGTCTTAAAGAAGTCGGGAAGTGAGTTGTACAACTTAGCAGAGTTAAGAGAAAGTAACCCCTTTACCACAATGAAAATTGCCGAACGTTTTGCTGGTCAAACGAAAAGAAAAAATAAAAATTGGTATTTAGAAAATAAATTCTACTTTAAATACCCCATCCAGAAAAGTAAATGACGATCGAAAATATTCCCAAAATTTTTTTTTGAAATTTTTTTTATTTTTAGTAATTTTGTAATATTTTAAACAATTCTTTATTGGTCAAAAGCAAAATGACTTTCCCGGGTGTAGAATGTTGTACCAAACAATTTTTCTTAAAGCCACTTTTCAATATCGGCCTTACTTTTTTCTCAAAAACTTTGGGCGCGTAAAGTGAATTTAAGCGTGTAAAGTGGGTTTACGCGCCCAAAGTTTTTGAGAAAAAAGTAAGGCCGATATTGAAAAATGGCTTTAAGAAAAATTGTTTGGTACAACATTCTACACCCGGGAAAGTCATTTTGCTTTTGACCAATAAAGAATTGTTTAAGATATTACAAAATTACCAAAAATTAAAAAAATTTCTAAAAAAAATTTGTCATTTACTTTTCTGGATGGGGTATTTAAAGTAGAATTTATTTTCTAAATATCAATTTTTATTTTTTCTTTTCGTTTGACCAGCAAAACGTTCGGCAATTTTTATTGTGGTAAAGGGGGTTACTGCTCTTAAAAGGAAAACACCGTTCAAACATGAAGGATTTATTTGGGGGTTATCATACCCCGAGATCGAATATTTACGTCATGTACTTGGGATCTAAAAACCACTTTGGTATATAGATATGGGGAACTTTGGTAGGATAAAATTTTATGATAGAAACAGGCCTCATGTAACTTTCTCCTGCTCTCCATATTCAGCCATTTTGCATCTGTTAACTTATGAGATATTCTATCTCGTCGCCGAATTCCATATATAAAACGCAAATAAGAGTTTTGAACTTTTTGAATTCTTTGTTTTTGATTGGATGTTAAGCAGTTTCCGTAAACTGCATCTCCATGGCTGAATATAGAAAGCACGCAAGTGAGTCACAAAGCAAAATTTTGAGTTTTGTTGACAGTTCATGGCGATTACTATAAAGAAGTTTTAATCTAACGTATGCCCGCTGAACCCATTGGGTAACGTGTTGTTCAAAACGCAAGAGGGTATCAAAAACCAATCCCAAGTTTTTTACGTTTTCTCTGAGCGGTAAGGCTATATTGTCTATTTTTATATCAATTAATGTTATCGACGTCATTTTTTTTACCGAAGACCATTACACAGCATTTTTTTGGGTTAAGGTATAACGAATGTTCTAAAGAAACTGTTTGAAGATTTTTAAGATCCCTAGTGATATCCTGACAGTCCTCCCTTTTAAACGACACAACTGGGTGTCGTCTGTATAGAAATATTTTTTACATTTTTTGATAGCCTCTGGCAGGCATGACGTGTATATAGCATACAATAGAGGGCTAATAATGGATCCCTGGGGGACTCCAGTAGTTATAGCTAGCTGGTCAGACCTCTCCGCATCAAGTACAACGCACTGTCGTCGACTTTCTAAAAAGCTTTTAAAAAAGTTAATAGCATGGCCACTAAGGCCAATATAATGAAGAACCCCTAATAATAGTCGGTATGAAGTCCATACTATCTATGCGGAAAGATATCGGTAACCATTCGATTAAAAAAAATCAGATTATTATTTTTTAATTAAATTTCTATAGTTTTGACTTCACAAATAAATTTTAGGATAAATCGAGGATAACTCGTGTTTTAATTACATCTTATCCACTTAAATAAATTTGAAATTTACGTTTCTTGACTAAATAAATTGCTTTGAAAACACTATAATACTCGCTATAATATAATGTTTAATATTATATACAGTGAGGACCTAAAGTCCGTCCCCCCCCCCCCCCTCTAACTTCTAAACCGTTCGATATATTTTAATGAAATTTTGAACGATAATATTTGAGCAAGTCTTGCATTTTTTGACATACTAATAACAGCTTTAAATGTCAAGATGACAGCTGGGTCCGCTTTTGGAATATTTTTTTTAAATGGAAAGAGGGTTCCAAAAATGGGACCTATAATGTGATTACCCAAACTGCCTGCCCAAACATTTATTTTCTGGGCAAACTGTGTGTGTCCCTCCCGAAAAACAACCGTTTTCATCACTCCAGTACCTACAGTTTTGGGTATTAACTCGTCCATGTAAAAAAAAAGTACTTTCGTCGCTAAAACAGATATTCCGCAAATAGTTATTATTCCTTACAATTCTTTCTGACATGATTTCGCAAAATTCTAGTCGTCTATCTGGATCATCTTCTGTTAGTTCGTGTATAATTTTCATTTTATATGGGTGAAATTTATGGCTTTTCAAAATTCTTTTGACAGAACTACGAGAAACATTACATGCCTCAGCCACGTGTTTCGTTGGCTGTTGGGGAGTAACAACCATTTCAGCTAAAACTTGGACTTTCATATCTTCCACGATTTTTGGCCTTCCAGACCTTGGTGCGTCTTTAACCGAACCAGTTTCTTGAAATTTTAAGATTAGTTTTCGCAAAAATTTTCTTCATATTTGGCGTTCCAGATATCGTTCATTGAACATACGAACAGCAGCATGGTAATTTCGGTTAGCTTCGCCAAAAATAATAATCGCTTCAAATTTATCTTCTAAAGAACGAGCCATTTAAGACAATTTCGAGGTAAAAATATTTTCTGTCAATCAGACATTTAAAAACAGTATGACAGCAACAATCAATAGACAACTATAGGTAAAAAAAGTGTTATAAACAGTGGTAGTCATAATGTAGAAACCGATATTATTGATTCCTGTTTAGAAAATACTGAACCAAATGTTTTTTAAATTGGAGAATGTTTTAGGCATTAAAAGACCTTCAAAATGAGGTACCATTGGAACCCCCTTTCCATTTAAAAAAATATTCCAAAGGCGGACCCAGCTGTCATCTTGACATTTAAAGCTGTCATTGGTATGTCAAAAAGTGCAAGACTTGCTCAAATATTATCGTTCAAAATTTCATTAAAATATACCGAACGGTTTAGAAGTTAGAGGGGGGGGGGGGGGGGGGGCGGACTTTAGGTCCTCACTGTATAATAATAATATTATATAAAAATGTTTAATTTTTATGTATAAAATGAATATATTATCTTGTAAATTTATCTGCATACTGGGCTGGTTATTTGAAATATTTTGTTTTAAAAATAAAATCCGTGTATCCTAGTAATTTACCATGTGTGAAACTCTGAATGCAGTAGACTAGATAATAATAGTGCTTCCTGCCACCAATTTCCTGAAATGACTAATTTATGGGTCAACAAAATGTAGCAGTTTCAAATAGGTAGGTACTTTGTCTTTAATAAAAATACTTTATATAACTTAAAACCAATGCTATCTCTGCGTCCGTTAATAGCCCAAAAGTCACAAAGATGAGGCTTAGATTATTTCTTTTTATATAGGTAATTCTAAAAAGCATAATTTTGTACTTGCTGACAAGTTACGTTCCAGTTGACCAGTTTTATTGTAAGTTTAAATCAGGGCTAAAGGACAATCGGTGCATATATGTTTAACCTGGTGATTTCCTATTCACAAATAAGGGCGGCAAATATTTGGGCTGAAAAAACAGTTGCCCAGAAACACCGATTAGTGTGTGTAGTCTGAGGGCCGTATACCACTGTCCCAAGCACTGTCCTTGTTTAGACCAATCTGTATCACAAATTAATTCATTTATAAAGGAACATTTTTTATTTCTCCATTTTATCTTTGGGAACACCGTATATGATTTGTGGTCTGACTTGAGCGGTCTATAATCAATAAAGAATTGCTGCTAAAATAACTATAGTTTAAAAAAACTAAAAAACACGTTTTAATAATTAATCAGACTAAAAAGCGGGAAATAAATATAGTTTAAAATAATTCTTGAAATTCTTAATATATGCAGAAAATAATAATGAACGATAAACATTAGTATTATTGTGAAAAAAGCGTGGGGCGCTTTGTGCTATTCTTTTCGTATATCGAGCACCCCTCGCTTTTTTCACAATAATACTAATGTTTATCCGAGGGGGATTTCACCTAGGAATTTTGGTGTACAATGTAGGGAATTTAATGGGAAATTAAGGTATTTATGGTCATTTAAGGGGTATTTATGGGAATTTATGGGTATTTATGGGAATTTATGGGGTATTTATGGGCATTTATCGGTATTTAAGGGGTATTTATGGCCATTTAAGAGGAATTTATTATTATATAACGAGTTCTAGGCATGCGCTAAATGGTGTCGCGCCTGCGAATTTTCAAGAACGTATAGAACATACGATAGGATAGGCCGAGGGATAGCCGATAGAATTCAGATTAATCCATTTACGTGTGGCGCCATCTATTTTGATTAGGCAGAAACCTGGTAGCGCATCTTATCGCCATCTAGCGTATGCATCTATCCTCGGTTGTCGTCATTTCACTTTATGTTCTAATGGGGATGTTTGGTGGGCTCATTACAACTTTTCACCATAAACGACGCGACGCGAGCGAGCTGAAACGAGCATAAAAGTGGTCTTAAAAAAAATTATAGGCGGATTCCGAGGGGTAATTCACTGAGAAAAATTTGTACACCATTTTCCATATTGCCGAATTTTCTTCGTATTTTCCTTGTATTTTCTGTATTTTCCTTGTATTTTCTTAATTTTCTCGTATTTTCTGTATTTTCCTTGTATTTTCTTAATTTTTCTCGTATTTTCTGTATTTTCTTAATTTTTCTCGTATTTTCCTGGTATTTTCCGTATTTTCTAGAACTTGTACACCATTTTCGCCAAAAAAATTGGCTTACTAAATCAACATTAATTGGAAAAAAGGATTTTTTTAATAATAACGGAACTGGCGACTTTTTTTTAGAAGTCAAACTAATTCTCAGCAGCGTTGTTCTTCCAGAATCTTAAGTCGGTTATTCCCATCACTAAAACCGTCGAAAACCCGGCAGCGTTGTCAAATCTTTCAACGATTTTACGTCATTGCCACATTGATTGCCGCGCGTATTTTCTATATTTTCCTTATGTTGCCTGTATTTTTCTCGTATTTTCTGTATTTTCTTCGTATTTTCTGTATTTTCTTCGTATTTTCTGTATTTTCTTGGTATCTTCTGCATTTTCCTCGTATTTTCTGTATTTTCTTTTGTATTTTCTAGAAGTTGTACACCATTTTCGCCAGTGAATTACCCCTCGGCGGATTCCTTCTAGGGCGGTGATTTCGGGAAAAATAAGCAAAAAATTCCACTGTCAAAATTCTGCACCTGTCAATGTCAAATTTTTTTTAAATTTCTTTTCCGAGAAACGCCATCCTTGCGGAAAAAACACATGAAAAAAAATGTTTGGTGAAAATCGTATGTATGTACCGTGCGAGCTGCACTTCTTACAATACGATCTTTCTAGATTTTATTTTCGCTATAGTTTATCCGATTTGGACGAAATTTGGTATGGTGGCTATGGTAGTGGTATGCCACAAAACGAATATCTCAGATCTGTCAAAATGTTATTGACAAGCGGTATATAGAAAACCTGTCAAAATGCCAAATTTGGAAATTTTCGATATCTGTCAAAAAAAAATAGCAGGTCGTATAGATAGTGACCCAAGGAATACGGGAAAAATACGCAAAAAATTCTCCTGTCAAAATTTGACAGCTGTCAAGTATAAAACAAAAAAGCGATATTGACGAAACAAAATATGGGGCCATATAGTATTTTATGAGGAGACCTTGGGAAAAATAAGCAAAAAAAATCTCCTGTCAAATTTTGACAGCTGTCAAGTATAAAAAAAAAGTGCGACATTGACGAAACATAAAATTCTCCTGTCAAAAGTTGACACCTGTCAAAAAATAAAATCATTACATTTTTGGTGTACAATGTAGGGAATTTAAAGGGAAATTAAGGTATTTATGGTCATTTAAGGGGTATTTATGGGAATTTATGGGGTATTTATGGGTATTTATGGGAATTTATGGGGTATTTATGGGTATTTATGGGTATTTAAGGGGTATTTATGGGTATTTAAGGGGTATTTATGACAAAAGGGGAATTTTGGTGTACATATAATGGGGGGTGGTTTGCCCCTCGTGTTTATCGTTCATTATTATTTTCTGCCTATACAGGGTGATTCAAAAGTACTTTGACAAACTTCGGGAGGTAATTGCTGGCAATATTTTAACATGAAAAGTTCTTATAAACAGTGGTCCTTGGCGACTTCGTTACGGAGATACAGGGTGTTGAAATGTTGAAAGGAATAGTAATAATTTTTAAATAACTCCTTAACGAGTTATTTTTTTTTAATGAAATTTAGTGAATTTAATAAGCATCTAATGACACTTATTTTCAAAGTACCACACGTTCATAAATTTAACCAGTGGCGTCGGTACAAAATGTTACTATCATATTTTTTGTGAAAACTATGTTACACCACTGACTTATTTTATTTTAATTTTCTTCTTATGAATCCCCCCTTCATTTACAACAAAAAAGATCACCTGTGTTTTGTTGATACGATTGACGGTTTAAGGGTAAATGATTATTTTATTTGACTATACACAAATATTAGAAAATATGTTTTAAACTGATCAACCACTCAAATATTTATTAAAGTATTTTAACGAATACCTACATACAGGGTTTTTCCGTATATTTTGGAGCACCCCTGGAGCTTTTATTTGAAGACCTAGAAAAAACTTTAAATTACCAAAGTTGCATGACTTCTCCTGAACTGTTAGAATTTGTTATCGGACAAAACAAATGAACATCGTAAATTTGTTTAATAATGCCAATGTCGATTTTTTTAAATGGAACACCCTGTATATAAATTTTTTTTTAACTCCTCACTCTTTTCTGATTCCAAATATGTATATATGTTTACTTGAGTCATTTAGGCAAAATTTCATTTCAATATATTGCGATTTATTAATAATTATTGAATTTTTCATCTTTAGAGTAACCCATTATACCAAGACAAGACCATTCAAGGTATGAAATATTATTTTTGAGACATAAGTCAGTTGCCATAAGCGATTAATAACAACCAAATTGTTTCTCAGGGCAATCTAGATTTTCTAATCCGCAATATTTTGAAATGAAATTTTGCCTAAACGACTAAAGTAAACATATAGCATATATACATATTTGAAATCAGAAAAGAGTGAGGAGTTAAAAAAAAAATTAATATACAGGGTGTTCCATTTAAAAACATTGACATTGGCATTATTTAACAAATTTACGATGTTCATTTGTTTTGTCCGATAACAAATTCTGACAGTTCAGGAGAAATCATGCAACTTTGGAAATTTAAAGTTTTTTCTAGGTCTTTAAATAAAAGCTCCAGGGGTGCTCCAAAATATACGGAAAAACCCTGTACATACTTTCTAATAAACAAATATGTATATGCCTAAGGAAGGTATCTGAGGATTCAAAGAAGTTGTCCATTTTCTCTAAGAGACCTGAATAAATTAACAAAAACAACAAAATACTCGAAAGTCAGGGTCTCACAAATTTCTTGTCCTTTATTAAAAGGTAGGTCAAGGACCTGGAAATGCATTTGTCGATAAATTAAAACATATTTGACACTTAGTTACCATTGAAAATAACAAAACTGAAGAAATAAAACTCAATGGTAACTAACTGTCAAATATGTTTTAATTTATCGACAAATGAATTTCCAAAGCCGCCTTGTCAAAATACAAAATATTAAAAAATAACATACTAATAAATAAATATGTATGCCACTGAAAACGTGCTATACTTACAAAATAGGCATCCTCAGATACCTTCCTTAGGCATATACATATTTGTTTATTAGTAAGTAATTATGTAGGTATTCGTTAAAATACTTTAATAAATATTTGAGTGGTTGATCAGTTTAAAACACTTTTTTAATATTTGTGTATAGTCAAATAAAATAAATATTTACCTTTAAACCGTCCATCGTATCAAAAAAACACAGGTGATCTTTTTTATTGTAAATGAAGGGGGGATTCATATGAAGAAAACTAAAATAAAATAAGTCAGTGGTGTAACATAGTTTTCACAAAAAATATGATAGTAACATTTTGTACCGACGCCACTGGTTAAATTTACGAACGTGTGGTACTTTGAAAATAAGTGTCGTTAGATGCTTAATAAATTCACTAAATTTCATTAAAAAAAAATAACTCGTTAAGGAGTTATTTAAAAATTATTACTATTCCTTTCAACATTTCAACACCCTGTATCTCCGTAACGAAGTCGCCAAGGACCACTGTTTATAAGAACTTTTCATGTTAAAATATTGCCAGCAATTACCTCCCGAAGTTTGTCAAAGTACTTTTGAATCACCCTGTATATTAAGAATTTCAAGAATTATTTTAAACTATATTTATTTTCTGGTTTTTAGTCTGATTAATTATTAAAGCGTGTTTTTTAGTTTTTTTTAAACTATATTTATTTTTCATTTTTTAGTTTCAATTATTGTTAAGAAAAAAATATTTTTTTGGCTAGATTATTGTCGAGATTATTGTATTGTCAGCGGTTCTTGATAAGTCTACAAAATTTAAATTAAATCTGACCGTTTAAAGTGGGTCAAAATCGGGATCAAAGAAGTCGGTTACGGACAGACAAACAAACAAACAAGCAAACATACAGGTGAAGCTAATAAAAGCGTGTTAAAAAGACAATCAAAAATTTTATTGACTTCAAAAAAAAACATATTAGAGTGACATTCGTTAAAAACTAACTTCCTCCGTCATAATATGTGTACATATTTTCTCAAAATTAAAAATTACGGTAGAATCAGGTTCAAAAACGCTAGGGCGGTAGATTAAAGCTAAAAACGTTAGACCTCCGTAATAACGGTAGATCTACCGTAGTAACACTGAATGAATGGTGTCAAAAACTCATGAAATTGTTCGTCTTTTGTGAAGACTCAATTACCATTTTTACAAATTTATGTGTATTATTTTTTAAACTGCATACTTTTATTAATGACCATACTAATACTTAGGATTGGCTTAGCCCTTTGTCCAATGGTCCCATGCTCTTTTAAAAAGAAATAACCGGTCTTAAACTCAATGCAGCAGGCGACCAAATTACTATGACCTTTTTTTAAGTTCCATCTTTTATATTTATTTTATAAAGTTTTATTTGTTTTTAATTGTTTGTGATACGCCAAAAAAGGCTTGTCTTCGCCGTGGCACCCATTTTTTTTTTTTCGGCCATTTGCCTAAGGCCCCCAATCAAAACCAGAAATGACGCCACTGCGTTTGTCCCATTCTAAAACAATACACAATATATTTTTTCAACATACAAATAATGCCGGTCAACAGGACAGGAATCGTTTCGTATTTGCACAAATGGTTCTCTGCCTCTTGAAAGTTGGTGAGCATGTCAAGAGAATAACAAACACCTGAACAGCGCGTAGCGCCTTGTATGCAAAATTATTGTTTACAAGAGAAGACACGATCCTATATACATCAAATATTTAAATCTTTGAATTATGTCTTTCCGGTATTTCTACCTAAAGTCCATGCATGAGCACAGCAAAGCAAAATATATTAAAATTCTTATGTCAATCAAGCACACAACGAAAGTTTGCATTTTTTTATGTCATAATGTTTGGCTATTTTATTGCGAATTTATTATCCTATTTTGATTTTATTGCTCGCCGTATTCTTAAGAACCCCATGTACCGTGCGAGCAAAAATTATTTGCATCAAAGAGGGCCTTGCGTCTTTGGACGTAATGCTTAGCCGTAGAGCTTCATACCTGTTGGGTGTCAGTAACTACCTGAATTAACAATCAATCAGTTATTCCGTCATCTTTGACAGTCGTTACAAGTAATTTAATTCATCGCTAATTTTTCCAATTTCTTGAACAATTCACACAATGGGAAAACGGGGTTAGAGTAAATGGTGAGTGTCAATACAATCCGGGTTTGTGCATGGACGATTTTCACGAACATTTTCCTAACGTTGCTTTTATTGCTGGGGATTTTTATCATTGCCTGAAAAGAACCGTGGCTGTGTTTAGGGAAACAGGTTCTATACAACACAAAAAAGGAGCAGGAGGGTCATCTGTTAGAACAGAAGAACTTGTTGCAAACGTTCGTGAAATAATCCAAAATACGCCAACAAAGTGTATAAGACGCCTGTCCCAAGAAGTGGAACATGCACGACTATTCTTTAGAAGCAGCTAAATTTATTTCCTTATAAAGTGCAAGTATTCCAAGAAATGCAAGCCGCAGATTTTGAAAGACGCAGGAATTACTCTCAATGGTTTACCCAAAATTGATTGGAAAGAAATGATTTATTAGACCTGACATTTTTTTCGTATGAAGCCTAATTCCACCTCTCCGGTTATGTGAATTCTCAGAATACACGCGTGGAGTAGTGAAAATCCCCATTTTTTTGTAGAGTCCACATTGCACCCTCAAAAAATTGGTGTCTGGTTAGCTGTTTCCCGAAGAAGAATTGTTGGTCCTATTTTTTTCCATGACAGCACAGCGGTATAGAGACAATATTTTGAATCCATTTGTGGAGCAATTACTTGACGACGACCTACGTTTTGGATATTTTCAACAGGGCGGTGCAACCGCTCATACAGCCGCCGACATTATTAACTACTTACGCAATTTTTTCAACGACAGATTACTCAGTTTTCGATCAGACATTGAATTCCCCCCTAGATCACCTTGTTTAACAGTTATGGATTACTTCGTTTTTCCTCATTTAAAGAACACTATTTTTAAAACACCAGTTGCAAATTTAGAACAATTACAAGAAAGGATTATCCAAGAATGTGGTAACATTTCTCCAGAGATGCTGGTCAACATTTTCGAAAATATGAAGAGACGTGTGACTTTATGCTTGGAGCATGGCGGTGGCCAATTTAAGCAATTTATGTAATTATTTTTCTTTCTCTATCTGTATATTCTTACTTTGTTAATTTTGTAAACAACAAAAATAAATTTGTATTTGTCTACTTATTTTATTACTCATTAGTTTGGCATATCATGTCATAATATGAATTTGACAATATTTTTACCTAGATTTGGTTAGATATATCGTCCCCATATCATTGTGATCTAAACCAAGCCCTACGTTTTTTAATCCAATCCCTCTTTGATGCAAATAATTTTTGCTCGCACGGTATCTGCTAGTTTTATCTCAAGCCAGCAGACACACTTTGTCTTTTGGAATTTTTTCTTGTGTCTTTTTTTGGCTATTTTATTACCCTATTTTGAATTTCATTGTCCGCCGTTTAAAAAAAACATGTTGCTACATAGACATGTACCGTGCGTTCAATTTACCTTGATAACATTTTGATTCACTGTAACTTTTTTGTTTTTTAAGATATGAAGGTAAACAAAAAAATAAAATGTAGGGTTGGTTGCCAAGTTTTTTCCTAAGTTACATATAAAACAAAACACTATCAATTTTCTGACATATAAGTCTACCTTATGTTTTTTTAAATGGAACACCCTGTATATTATATATGTGTTTAATAGAATACGTTATTCCGTTTACAATAATATAACACACTTTATATTTTAACCTACACGTTTTTGACATATTTGCAAAAATATAAATTTTTTATATTTTTTTCTCAAAGAAAGCCGTGACAAAGATATTTTTATATTTGACATATTGTAATATAATATAACGTTGGTTGTGGAGTTATTGTGACAGTTATAAATATTAAAATGGTTTTTCGCGAATTTAGCATCCGTGAAAGGAGTGATATGCTTCAAATATACTTCCAGAATAATAAAAGTGCAACCGCTGCGCGTCGTCAGTATATTAGAGTTTATCCAGAGCGCCAAGCTCCTTCGAAACAGATATTTGCAAGGCTGGCAAAGAAATTTGAAGAAAACGGTAACGTGTCAAATGTTAAAAAGGTATGTCACAATTATAGTGTTTTGAATGCACAAAATAAGACAAACATATTAGAATTCTATGAAGCACATCCAGTTTCTTCTATTACCACAGTATATCAAGAGACAAGTATTTCTCGCGGTTCAATCCACTCAGTTTTGAAGGAACATAAATATAATGCATTTAAATTTCGTAAACCCCAAAAACTAATGCCAAAAGAGGATGCAGTTTTGTTTGGAATTTCAAATAGATATAATGAGAATAATAATTTTTTTTTAAATATTTCATGGACCGATGAAAGTTCGTTTACTACAAGAAAGGGCTGTAATAGGCAAAATACGCGATATTGGAGTATAAATAATCCTAGACAGATACAAGAAATAAAAACCCAAGGGTACCAGTCAGTTAATGTTTGGTGTGGTGTTATATACATATTTTGGGTCCGATATTTATAGATCAAATGTTAACAGGAGATCATTATTTGCATATGTTAGAGCACCATATAGCACAATATATAGAAGATCTGCCCCTAAACATATCAGCGCAAATAATATTGCAGCAAGACGGTGGGCCTCCTCACAATGTTGTGCGAGTCAAAAAAATTTAAACATGGAATATGCCAGAGGTTGGATAGGGAATGGTGGAACTATGATGGCAATCAATGAGTTAAGAGACAATTCAGAAATGTTATTAAATGCCAGAAATCATACAATTAGAGTAATTGAAAAATGTGTTCAGCAAAATGGTGGTCACATACAGCAGTTTTTAGAATAGTTAAATAATTTTAAACCTTTTTATTGTTGCAAATATGTTTATGTATTCTTGTTATACGTTAATTTGTAAAAATATAAAAGTTTCATATTTTTGCCAATATGTCAAAAACGTGTAGGTTAAAATACAAAGTGTGTTATATTATTGTAAACGGAATAACGTATTCTATTAAACACATATATAATATACAGGGTGTTCCATTTAAAAAACATAAGGTAGACTTATATGTCAGAAAATTGATAGTGTTTTGTTTTATATGTAACTTAGGAAAAAACTTGGCAACCAACCCTACATTTTGTTTTTTTGTTTACTTTCATATCTTTAAAAACAAAAAAGTTACAGTGAATCAAACTGTTATCAAGATAAATTGAACGCACGGTACCTTTAGATAAGCAAACAATAATCACGAAAGTGACAAATTTATGGCCTTGCGCATGTAAACAAAGCCATACATGAATAGGCATGCGTACTGTAAAATTATCATTTAACGAATGGAAAGAACGACAGGTCCGGGCATTAAAATTTAAAATGTCTTACTAAAAGCTTAATGTTGTGGTGCACAGATTTTAAGCCCGTATTTCACGAGCCAAGTTCTTGACCAAAAAATTGTAAAAGTTGACGTCCAATTTATTTTCACATGTAAAAAGTTAAAATTGGCCCCAAGTTCTTGCCACAATTTATTGTCAAGAACCGGGAACTTGCTCTCGTTTTTTTACCAAGTTGGAGAAAAAAGGTAGTGATTTCTGGTGTTTTTATATAGTGATGCCAACCTATCAGATTTTGAGGTTAGAAAATATTTTTTAATGTTTTGTTTCTAAAATTTGTTAAAAAATGATTTGCCGCCGTCGTCAAACGAAAC
Organism: Polydrusus pterygomalis; assembly: GCA_963969555.1. NCBI lineage: Eukaryota > Metazoa > Arthropoda > Insecta > Coleoptera > Curculionidae > Polydrusus > Polydrusus pterygomalis. The sequence continues at coordinate 10,068,775 of OZ018384.1, forward strand.
AGCAATTTTCGATGTTCTCGCGTACCTAATCCATAGATATTTACCTTTAGATAAGCAAACAATAATCACAAAAATAGCAAGTTTATAGCCTCGCGCATAATAACAAAGCTACACACGATTAGACATGCGCACTGCAACATTATCATTTGACGAATGGGAAAATAGACAGGTCTGGGCTTTAAAATTTAAGTTCTTGGTCAAGAAATTGTAAAAGTTGACCTTCAATTTATTTTTGAAGGTTGTAATCAATGATGTATCTTGAGTAGTATATGTGTTTTGGACTTTCATTGCCTTTAGTTTTTCATATCACAACGTTTCAACTGGTAAGTATCTCCAGTCGTCTTCAGGTGAATACTAAACAAGTAACAAAGCTACGAGGCTATTTATACTATGTAGGGGGCGGAGCTAGTGACGTTTGATCGGGTGCAGTCGTGAGTCATCTGCTTACGTCATCACGTTTGCATCACTACTCAATCTGAGCCTACACCTATTTAACAAGGGCTTCCAAATGTTTCTTATATCTGCAGAAGGTTTACTGAAACAGTCAGTGTTCTGGATTATGACAGCTGCTTCTTTGAATTTTCTCTTCCGCCAATGCTCTTCTTTAAGTATAATTTTCGCGTTTGCCCATTGTAAATGATGGCCGTGGGTCCAAGCGTGGTCTGCTGCACCGGATCTGTTTGTTTCTCCTTTCAGTGTGTGGTTTCGATGTTCTTTAATCCTTGTTTGGAGAGGTCGTAGAGTTTCACCAACATAGGATTGTCCGCATTCGCAAGGTATTCTGTATACACAATTCTTCGTGTCCTTTTGATTTGTTGGTTTTGTCTTCATCAGGTGGCTTCTTAAGGAATCTTTGGAGCTGAAGACTGTTCGGATGTTGTACTGTTGTCCTATCCTTCGAATTTTTTCGGAGATTCCCTTGACATAAGGTACATTCATGGTGGGTCCAGATTCATTATCTTTGTTCGTTCTAGTTGTGTGATTTTGACGCTTTTTGATGGCCTGATCGACTAGTTTCGTAGGGTAATCATTCATGCCAAGGTCTTGCTTGATGTTGTTAAGTTCTTTCGTCAAAGTTCCCTGCGAGTTGCAAAGTGTGAATGCTCTATCGACGAGTGTTTTGACTATTCCATGTTTGGTGCTGTTTGAATGGTTTGAGGCGCAGTTAAGATATTGACCTGTGTGGGCTTGTTTCCTATATACCGATGTTTGGATGGTGCTCCCGTTTTTCTGTACTACGACGTCTAAGAACGGTAATCTGTCGTTGTCCTCCTTATCCATGGTAAACTTAATTGTAGGTGCAAGGTTGTTCATATGTTGTAGAAAGGTTTTTAAGTTCGTCATCGAATATCGAAGGAGAGGACAACAGTACAACATCCAAACAGTCTTCAGCTCCAAAGATTCCTTAAGAAGCCACCTGACGAAGACAAAACCAACAAATCAAAAGGACACGAAGAATTGTGTATACAGAATACCTTGCGAATGCGGACAATCCTATGTTGGTGAAACTCTACGACCTCTCCAAACAAGGATCAAAGAACATCGAAACCACACACTGAAAGGAGAAACAAACAGATCCGGTGCAGCAGACCACGCTTAGACCCACGGCCATCATTTACAATGGGCAAACGCGAAAATTATACTTAAAGAAGAGCATTGGCGGAAGAGAAAATTCACTACCAAATCTAAGCCTACACCTATTTAACAAGGGCTTCCAAATGTTTCTTATATCTGCAGAAGGCTTACTGAAACAGTCAGGGTTCTGGATTATGACAGCTGCTTCTTTGAATTTTCTCTTCCGCCAATGCTCTTCTTTAAGTATAATTTTTGCGTTTGCCCATTGTAAATGATGGCCGTGGGTCTAAGCGTAGTCTGCTGCACCGGATCTGTTTGTTTCTCCTTTCAGTGTGTGGTTTCGATGTTCTTTGATCCTTGTTTGGAGAGGTCGTAGAGTTTCACCAACATAGGATTGTCCGCATTCGCAAGGTATTCTGTATACACAATTCTTCGTGTCCTTTTGATTTGTTGGTTTTGTCTTCGTCAGGTGGCTTCTTAAGGAATCTTTGGAGCTGAAGACTGTTTGGATGTTGTACTGTTGTCCTCTCCTTCGATATTCGATGACGAACTTAAAAACCTTTCTACAACATATGAACAACCTTGCACCTACAATTAAGTTTACCATGGATAAGGAGGACAACGACAGATTACCGTTCTTAGACGTCGTAGTACAGAAAAACGGGAGCACCATCCAAACATCGGTATATAGGAAACAAGCCCACACAGGTCAATATCTTAACTGCGCCTCAAACCATTCAAACAGCACCAAACATGGAATAGTCAAAACACTCGTCGATAGAGCATTCACACTTTGCAACTCGCAGGGAACTTTGACGAAAGAACTTAACAACATCAAGCAAGACCTTGGCATGAATGATTACCCTACGAAACTAGTCGATCAGGCCATCAAAAAGCGTCAAAATCACACAACTAGAACGAACAAAGATAATGAATCTGGACCCACCATGAATGTACCTTATGTCAAGGGAATCTCCGAAAAAATTCGAAGGATAGGACAACAGTACAACATCCGAACAGTCTTCAGCTCCAAAGATTCCTTAAGAAGCCACCTGATGAAGACAAAACCAACAAATCAAAAGGACACGAAGAATTGTGTATACAGAATACCTTGCGAATGCGGACAATCCTATGTTGGTGAAACTCTACGACCTCTCCAAACAAGGATTAAAGAACATCGAAACCACACACTGAAAGGAGAAACAAACAGATCCGGTGCAGCAGACCACGCTTGGACCCACGGCCATCATTTACAATGGGCAAACGCGAAAATTATACTTAAAGAAGAGCATTGGCGGAAGAGAAAATTCAAAGAAGCAGCTGTCATAATCCAGAACCCTGACTGTTTCAGTAAACCTTCTGCAGATATAAGAAACATTTGGAAGCCCTTGTTAAATAGGTGTAGGCTTAGATTGAGTAGTGATGCAAACATAATGACGTAAGCAGATGACTCACGACTGCACCCGATCAAACGTCACTAGCTCCGCCCCCTACATAGTATAAATAGCCTCGTAGCTTTGTAACTTGTTTAGTATTCACCTGAAGACGACTGGAGATACTTACCAGTTGAAACGTTGTGATATGAAAAACTAAAGGCAATGGAAGTCCAAAACACATCTATTACTCAAGCTAAAAATTTGTCACAAATTCTTGCCAGAAAATTGGAATTTCTTTTCAATTTTTGATCAAGTTGGGAAAAAGGGTATAGTCATTTCTGGCATTTTTAGTAGTAGCAAACCTATCAGATTTTGAGGATGGAAAATTGTTTTTAAGGGACTGTTTCTAAATGTTTGTTAAAAAATGATTCGTCGTCGTGTTTTAAGTACAAAAAAGAAGAAAGTAAGTCAATTAAACTGTAAAACTTATGAAATCGAATATAAAAAACAAACAAAACCAGCAAAATAACCAATCTTCGATGTTATCGCGCACCTAACCTCAAATTAAATATTAGTTGGTATATAACTTGTATTGATTTTTCCAATTTGGCAAAACAGGGTACGTGTAAAACATTATTTATAGTAGGGCAAGCAAAAATTATTTGCATTAAAGAGGGCCTTGCATCTAAGGACGTAATGCTTAGCCGTAGAGCTTAATACCTGTTGGGTCTCAGTAACTACCTGAATTAACAATCAATCAGTTATTCCGTCATCTTTGGCAGTCGTTACAAGTAATTTGATTCATCGCTAATTTCTTGAACAATTCACACAATGAGCTTTACGGAATAGCACAAAACATACATGGTTGAAGCGTATTTTTGAAACGGGGTTAGAGTAAATGGTGAGTGGCAATACAATCCGGGTTTGTGGATGGACGATTTTCACGAACATTTTCCTAACGTTGCTTTTATTGCTGGGGATTTTTATCATTGACTGAAAAGAACCGCGGCTGTGTTTAGGGAAACAGGTTCTATACAACACAAAAAAGGAGCAGGAAGACCTCAACACTTTCGAAAATATGAAGAGATGTGTGAATTTATGCAATTTATGTAATTATTTTTCTTTTTCTTTCTGTATATTCTTACTTTATTAATTTTGTAAACAACAAAAATAAATTTGTATTTGTCTACTTATTTTATTACTCATTAGTTTAGCATATATGTCATAATATGAATTTGACAAAATTTTAACCTAGATTTGGTTAGATATATCGTCCCCATAGCATTGTGATCTATACCAAGCCCTACCTATTATTATATTTCCAAAGTCAGTGTGATGACATTCCATACGGCGGCTAACAGTATCAAAGAGACCGCCGTTTGTATGCCGTATGGAATGATTGGAATGTTATCACACTGACTTTGGATAAACAATACCTAATTTTTGCTCGCACGGTATTATTAGCTGTTTTTTTTGACATTTCAACAAACCCAAATAACGTAAACATGTATTTTCGGCGTTGATCGCTACGAAGTTAGAGTCAGTTGAAATGATGCTGCCAACTCAAATTAGTGGATGACAGCCTATAAAATGCAAATCCCCATTCCTAGAAAGATATTATAGTGTGCCATTTATACAGCTTATTAAGCATTCTGCTTTTTTAATAGGCATGTGAATAAACCGAATGTCCGGGCTATGTCAAATAATGCACTAAATGGCCGGGACTACAGCTTTTAACCAATAGATATTGTTCTAAAGTCACTTAGTTGCAATGAGTCTTCGGCGCGACCGCCAAACAATTTTCTAGACAATTTCCGGAATTTCAACGCTGCATCGGACGAAATGATTACCTCGAGGCTCGAAGGTGGGAGCTTCAGTCAATCGATAAAATACAAAACGTAATAATAAGAGTTTATAGGCATTAAATGGAAGTTTATGCACACAGAACCGCAGACACAGACAGAGCCATAGCCGGAGGGGCATAGGGGCGACCGCGATCTATTCGTTTCAAGGCAGGCAAGATCTTCCTTTTGTTGTCGGCCGCTAGGGGACGTAACTATAGTGACCAATTAAAAAGCGAGATTTTCTCAAAAATCCATATAGTAAAGGTGTATCAAAGGTAGCATTTTTCGAGATTCGAGATCAACCCGGAAATAATTTCCAGCAATTTCTCTTAGTCACTTTTGTCATAAATATTTTTTCTGCAAACTGTATGGTAAACGGGTTCCGAGATACAGCCGGCGTCCCCTTTTAGTTGTACACCCGGTAGAAATAAATCTTATATGTATAAAGGGTCTAGTTTTTGTACCTTTATTAACAATCACTTTTGGGACCAGGCTTGGGACACCCTGTATAATATATATTTTGCATAGTTTCAGAACATACAAAACGCATCTAAAAATATTTTTTTACAGATATGTAAACACTTCATTTGAATTCAAGCCAAAGCAATGAACATCAGAACAATACACAATTTACAATAATGCAAACAAATATTTTTTATGGTTGTTCTTGACACGTATATTCTTCAATAATACAGAAATTAATAACAACTGTTCAAGCAACATTTAATAAACTTGCGCTTTAGCAATAAGGTTTTTTTTAGTTGTTTGAATTAAAAATTATAATTGAAAATGCAAACATGTTGCACGTTTCGTCCCCAAATTCACAAAGTGGCGTATATGAAAAAAATCGATTTTTGGATTTTATGCGCAATATAACGGGAAAGGAATGACAAATGAGTTATCAAAGTGGCGAATTTGTGTTTATTATCGGTAAATAGATATTGCTATTTTTTGTTTGGGCAGATCTACAAACAGGTTATTTTGAATTATCGCAAACTGGCGAATTTGATATTCGCCCCTTTGTAAACCTAAACCAAGGGCGGAGTAGGTATATGGCGGATGCATGATATTCGCCGGTTTGTAATCTCAGTCGCCTACTGTTTTAACCTCAAAATAAAATATACCGCTAAATTTTATAACCTATTAAATGCTAGTTATTGTTGTATTTTTGCGAGATTAAAACTAGTTTTAGGAAATGGATGTTCTTGTAGTGTGGCGAGATGGTTCAAAAAATGTTGTGGATGTAAAAGACATTGTGAGTGTAAATGAAAATGACATAATTGGTGTAGGTGTTAAGGTAAAAATGAAATACAAGGACTGGACTTGGACTACAATTTTATGTACAGAATGGTAGAGAAACAAAAGTTGAACACAATATACATAAAAACAAGCCATTTTAACACCTCTATAAACCTAGCAGAACAAGGTGCTCAAAATTGAAAATTTTTGTATGGAAAATTAGGTGCTAGTTAGGTGCTAATTAGGTGCCAACTTTAAAATTTAAGTGCTCCTGTGGTTTTTGAGAAAATTATATTTTTGTGTTGTTCTGCTAGATTAACGTTAAATTAGCAGAACATTACTGTTAAATAAGCTAATCAAGAACAAAATGTAGTACCAAAATTAGGTGCTTTTTAGGTGCTTATCGAATATCTAAAAAAAATTTAATTAGTTAAGGTTTTTAAAAAATACCGCCATGTTCTGCTACTTTTAAGAGGAACAAATTTCGTCTAAAAGGTATATCGGCAACCGGTTTGTTCGTTGTTACCAGGGCATTTTTTTTTAATTCAATTTTTTTAACTAATATTATTTTATAAAATTTAAATACAAAAAAAATGCTCTGGGTAACAACGAACAAACCGGTTGCCGATATACCTTTTAGACGGAATTTGTTTCTCTTAAAATTAGCAGAACATGGCGGTATTTTGGTACTACATTTTGTTCTTGATTAGCTTATTTACAGTAATGTTCTGCTAGCTTATAACGTTAATCTAGCAGAACAACACAAAATTATAATTTTCTCAAAAACCATAGGAGCACCTAAATTTTAAAGTTGGCACCTAATTAGCACCTAACTAGCACCTAATTTTCCATACAAAAATTTTCAATTTTGAGCACCTTGTTCTGCTAGGTTTATAGAGGTAATATTAGCGATACCTTTAGCTCAATTACATTTCCACGAAATTTTGAACTTTCAAACGCCAAACTGTACAAGCTAAATAGAGGACCACAAAAAGTGCCAGAAAAAAAATAAAATCCTTTAAGGTCTCTCTGTGAGGGATCCGCACCCATAATAAGAGTTCAAGAATATCAAGAATATTACAAAAAATTACCCCATTAACATTCTATCGCTTAGTTGATAATTTTCTGTTAATTTAAAAAAATAAGATTGTGGTAATATTATGTATATTTATTTATCTAAGGCATATTATGTTAAGTTGTTAATAACCTTAAGCTCTTAAAAGGGCCTATGTTCTAAGGCATAATATGTTAAATTGTTAATAAGTTTCAGCTCTCAAAAAGGCGTATGTTGTTTTTTGAATATACTATAAGAAAAAAACTATTTTTTTATAAGATTCTTGGAATGTTCCAACTCTTTAATACCTATCCCAAATTTCAAACCTATAGCTTAATTATGTTACGAAATACAATAGTTCATTGATCACCCCAAACTTTAAACGCGTTTCCTGAAAACCGAGGCAAACTCATATACGCCACTTCGTGAATTTGGGGACGGTTTGTACGGGCTTTAAAAAGTTGGTTTGTAAAAGTATTCTAACTTTGTTCTAGCTGTAGTTGTCAATTATTATTTGTACCGTGCGAGCAAAAATTATTTGCATCAAAGAGGGCCTTGGCCTTGCATCTAAGGACGTAATGCTTAGCCGTAGAGCTTAATAATGTAAAATAAGCCAATAAATTGTATAAGATGCATGTCCCAAGAAGCGGGAAGATCTTATGGAACATGCAGGACTATTCTTAAGAAGCAGCAAAATTTATTTCCTTATAAAGTACAAGTATTCCAAGAAATACAAGCCGCATATTTTGAAAGACGCAGGAAAACATAAAGAGACGTGTGAATTTATGCTTGGAGCATGGCGGTGGCCAATTTCAACAATTTATGTAATCATTTTTCTTTTTCTTTCTGTATATTCTAACTTTGTTAATTTTGTAAACAACAAAAATAAATTTGTATTTGTCTACTTATTTTATTACTCACTAGCGTGTACCCGGCCTGCGTTGCAACCCGCTGGTATAAATACAAACCCGAACAAACCCGATATATTAGTACCCGGCATGCCACTTTCTGGGTATTTCTGGGTATGAGAGACACAGGCTAATTTAAGATTTTAGACGCTCGGAACATTCCATATTTTGTACATGGTGTTCTCTAGAGACGTGTCAACATTTAAAATTTTAAAGTTAATTTAATCTGTTTTTTTAAATGGAACACCCTGTATTTTAATATCTTATCTTGTAGAGTTTATTGCCCTCTACAACTTTTATTAAAAGGTTCATGCAGTTATTTTTACTCATTTTGGAGTAATAACTGTTTTTAATAAAGAATCTAAAAAAATTGGGTTTTATATTTGTATTTTATAGTTGGCCATGACAGAAGCAAAAAATTGCTGTCATATATTATAGGTAGCACTGACAGACCAAAGCAAATAGTTGTTATTTTATTTCTTACTTTTTATCAAGTTAAATTTATATTGTGACAAAAATGAATTATTCAAATGTAGAAATGATCGATATGATTTATGTTTTGGGTGCAAGTGATAAAAATGCTTTATTACCTACAAGAATTTATGAAGAACGATACCCAGAGCGAAGACACCCTGATAAAAAGACATTCGAAAAGCTAAGGGAGAGATTTGAAACTACAGGAAGTGTGGCTTATAAAAAAAAAAGACCGAAAAAAACGTGTATGCACCGAAGAAAATGAATTCAACGTTCTGTTAAGTATTACTGAGAATCCTCATATTGGTCAGCGTCCTCTTACACAACAACTGGATATTGGACGAACGACGGTTCAAAAAATAATCAACTCAAACAAATTTCATCCTTACCACGTCCAGTTGCTGCAAGAGCTTAATGACGAGGACTATGGTAGGCGACTTGAATTTTGTGCGTGGGTACAAAATAAAATACGGGGGCAGCATAATTTTGCTCATAGAATTTTCTTTTGCGACGAAGCTGCGTTCGGAATTGTAGAAGACTACGTGGTTGGTCCACATTTTTTTGAGGGAACTCTAACGGGACAGATCTATTTGGACTTTCTTCAAAATGATTTACCACAGCTTGTTACCCATATAACAAACATAGTTCAAGAACGCACGTGGTTTCTTCATGATGGAGCCCCGGTGCACTCTACAAGACTTATAATTGACTTCTTAAATGAAACTTATGGGCAGCAATGAATTGGAAGAGGAGGACCTGTATTATGGCCTGCTAGATCGCCGGATATGACAAAAATGGATTTTTCTATATGGGGATTTGTTAAAGATCAGGTGTATAAAATGTCTCCGACAACTAAAGAAGACATGCAAATTCGCATAAAAAATTGTTTCCAAGCGATTACTCCCGGAACATGTCGGAATTTAAGCGGGGAATTTGAAGATCGTGCCCAAAAGTGTATAGAGGTTAATGGAGGACACTTTGAACACTTAATTAGCTAGTATAAGTAAATAGACAAAACTGATTATTGTTTTACAAGCCACTAAAGTATTCATAAAAAGCACCTTAAATAAGGAAATATGATTTTAAGGGCCTCTTTCTTGTAATATACCAGCAACTTTTGCGTCTGTCATGGCCAACTATAAAATACAAACATAAAACCCAATTTTTTTAGATTCTTTATTAAAAACAGTTATTACTCCAAAATGAGTAAAAATAACTGTATGAACCTTTTAATAAAAGTTGTAGAGGGCAATTAACTCTACAAGATAAGATATTAAAATACAGGATGTTCCATTTGAAAAAACAGAGTAAATTAACTTTAAAATGTGAAATGTTGACACGTCTCTAGAGAACACCATGTACAAAATATGGAATGTTCCGAGCGTCTAAAATCTTAAATTAGTCTTTGTCTTTCATACCCTCAAAAATGCCTGGAATATCTTAAGTTAATTCAATTTTATTTTAAATTTTAAGATGACAAGTTTTTTCTTCCAAAAATGAATTTTTTCAAATAACTTGGCAACATTGCAAAATAATTAAAAACTTTGTTGGCTACGATACGTGAAATTTTGAAAAAAGTACATTTTTTCTTGTTCCGCTTTTTTGAGCCACCCTATAGAGTTAAAAATAATTTTACGTGATAAGTCACTTACTGCCCTTCAACTTCAGTATTAACATTTTTAATGTATTTGAAATAGTAACGGAGCTATTGTACTTTGCCACACTAAACGGCCACCCTGTATAATAATAATACCTATAATTTGTATAAATTATATAATTAAAATAAATGTCTATAGGTATAGGAAAAAAAATTTTAACGAACTTTCTTGAAACTCAGCATAAATCCTCAAATATAAAATTAATAAAACCGCTCTTTTTTTCAAAATTGGTCCCTAAAGGGGTGAAAAGGGCGGTATAAAAGTTTCTATTGGAAAAATATTTTTGTCAGGTTTTCTTGAAACTGGTAGGTACCTATACCTATAGGTACTCTATTTACGTATTTCAACATTTCAATAAATTCTACACCCAAGCTTTTTATAATCATTTTAAAAGTTCTGTGAGCGTTATTTAATCTGTAGAGGTAAATACAGGGTGGCCCTTTAGTGTGGCAAAGTACAATAGCTCCGTTACTATTTCAAATACATTAAAAATATTAATACAAAAGTTGAAGGGCAGTAAGTGACTTATAACGTAAAATTATTTTTAACTCTATAGGGTGGCTCAAAAAAGCGGAACAAGAAAAAATGTACTTTTTTCAAATGGAACACCCTGTATATTTTTTCATTTTTAAATTCTACATAGAATTATAATTATTTTTTATTAAATACATTATAAGTCTATACTTTATAGTTTCCGAGATATTGACTCTTGAAAAGTGACATTTTTGAACTTTGACAGCTTCTAACTTTCTAACAGTACGTCTTAGAGCAAAACGGCTTACATGTCTCTATCTTCAATTTTTATTATCTTCCCAAAAAAATCAACTTCCAGTTAAACCGGAACAACTATATTTCCTGCTTTCGAGTAACATCCGGTTTAACCGGAAGTTGATTTTTTTGGGAAGATAATAAAAATTAAAGATAGGGACATGTAAGCCGTTTTGCTCTAAGACGTACTGTTAGAAAGCTAGAAGCTGTCAAAGTTCAAAAATGTCACTTTTCAAGAGTCAATATCTCGGAAACTATAAAGTATAGACTAATAATGTATTTAATAAAAAATAATTATAATTTTATGTGGAATTTAAAAATGAAAAAATATACAGGGTATTCCATTTGAAAAAAGTACATTTTTTATTGTTCCGCTTTTTTGAGCCACCCTATAGAGTTAAAAATAATTTTACGTTATAAGTCACTTACTGCCCTTCAACTTTTGTATTAATATTTTTAATGTATTTGAAATAGTAACGGAGCTATTGTACTTTGCCACACTAAAGGGCCACCCTGTATAGTGATGGGCTAAAATATGGAACAAATTCATTTAAAAATCAGGTATTTATTTTTTGAAAAAACGCTCGGACACGTCGATTATAAATCTTTCTTCCGGATTTTTTGCCTCAAAAAGAAATTATACCGGGTGTGTCAAAAAGTAGATGTAGCAAAATTTTTTGGTTTTTTAAATAGAACCCCCCTATTTTTACTTATTACCCTAATTCTCCGTCAAATTCTGCGCATAATTCATGTAGCATACTCTATCCTTATCTCTAACGGTTTTAGAGAAAAATTACATCATAAAAAAAAATTCTTTAAAAAAAGGTTAAAAAATTAGTTTATTAAGTGTTGAAAATGCAAACCATTAACGTCTTGACAATATGCTAATCTACTTAAAAACCCTTCTAAAACATTATTTACAGTATTTTCATTAATTTGCCTAATTTCATATCTAATTTTAAATTTTAAGTCTTCCAAATTTTGTGGTTTATCCTTATACACTTTTTATTTCAAATAACCCCAAAGAAAGAAATCCATGGGTGTAAGATCGGGAGATCTTGCAGGCCATTCTATGGGTCCTTTTCTACCTATCCATCGTTCGGGAAATACAGTATTCAAATACTCTCGTACTTGTCGAGCAAAATGAGGCGGAGCACCATCCTGCTGAAACCAAATAGACGTTTCTGCTAGATGAGGCTGACTCGGATTTGGAAAATCCGCTGCTAGTGTGGGAATTAATTCATTTTGAAGAAATTGTAAATACCGGTCTCCTGTAATATTTCCATCGAAGAAAAGAGGTCCAATAATTCTATCATTTAATATCCCTGCCCAAACATTTACTTTTTGTGGGTATTGCGTTTGCTGTTCTCTCATCCAACGGGGATTATTTGTACTCCAATACCGAAAATTTTGTCTGTTTACCGAACCATTCCAACAAAACGTGGCTTCATCGCTAAAAAGTATGTTGCGATGGAAAAATAGATTTAAGTTGCAAATTTCCATCATAGTTTCACAAAACTGTAGTCGGCGGTCGGGATCATCTTCGTTTAGCTCGTGCAGCAGCCTAATTTTGTACGGATGGTACTTTTCTTGTTTCAATACCCGCAACACAGATCGTCGGCTAACATCATTATTAAGGGCTACTTCAGTGGATGCACTATGAGGATTATCTTTAACCTCTAAGAAAATGTTCAATTGTGAGTTTTCACTAATTTTTGGACGACCTGGCCGTAGACGATCCTTTACATTCCCTGTTTCCCTGAATTTCTTCTCAATTTTACTTACTGTAGATCTTGTAATCGGCAGTTCTGGATACTTAGCGTTAAACAAGTTACAAACTTCTTCTTGACTTCTTGTTTTGTCTCCACATCCAATTAAAATTAAAATTTCGAATATTTGTGTTTCATTTAAATGCACCATGATCACCGTTTTTCAAAATTATACCTAAACTAATTTTTGATTGACACATGACTTGCTATCGTAGTAACAATTCATTTAAATTTACCTGTTTACCTTTAAGTAGGTACATGTACCTTTTTTTAAAGAATTTTTTTTTATGATGTAATTTTTCTCTAAAACCGTTAGAGATAAGGATAGAGTATGCTACATGAATTATGCGCAGAATTTGACGTAGAATTAGGGTAATAAGTAAAAATAGGGGGGTTCTATTTAAAAAACAAAAATATTTTGCTACATCTACTTTTTGACACACCCGGTATAATTTCTTTTTGAGGCAAAAAATCCGGAAGAAAGAATTATAATCGACGTGTCTGAGCGTTTTTTAAAAAAATGAATACCTGATTTTGAAATGAATTTGTTCCATATTTTAGCCCATCACTGTATATACATATGCAGGATGACTTTTTGAAAATTTCCAAACGCTATATTTGCTACACTAAAGAAGACATCAAAAAACCAATAATATTAACTTCTACACTGGAACGCGGGGGAATAAAAAGGAGGTAATTTACGGACCACCCTTACCCAACCCTGAAGCCCTATCCTTATCAACTTTAAAAATCTTAAATGGCACTACCCCACTTGTGACACCTCTCTGGAAAGTTTATCACAACACTTTTAAGCGATACCAAAATTGATGAGATTTAAGCACGAAATGTTAAAAAATTTTGAGAAAATGTTTTAAAACTGGCTTTTGCAAAATTTGGCACGAAAAATTAGAAAATAAACGTAAATGATGAAAAATGATCCCAAGCCTAAATTAAAATACTATTATGGTAGTGCTAAAACTATTTAAATTATTATTTTCTGCAATAATAGTCCAAGAGCTAGTAACACCCGTTTCATGAAGTGTTTGATGCACTTCAAAATGTTGTGTCATAGCTACTGGATAGATGAGCAGGTAAGCCAGAAATGTGCATTAAAATGATTTTTATTTTTTACTCGAAAACGGTGCACCGTAAGAAAATAAGTCAAGAGACCGAATTTCCTCTAAATTAGACGGGAATTTCAAAAATAATTTTTATTTAAAGAAAAAGCAGTGGCGCACCTTTTTTTCTTCAAAATTATTAAATGCAAGCCTCGCACGGACGCCACTGCTAAAATTTAAAAAAATTATTTTACACAAAAAATGCCTTTTGGTGCTCAAAAGACGTGTACCAAATTTCATAAAAATATCTAGAGTGGTTTGAAAATGGCAATGAAAAAATATTTTTTAATTAAAATGTTAACATATCTCCCCAAAAAAAGTGTCCGCCTTTTTGTAATTATTTTTTATTATATGTAATTAAGACACTGTTAAAATGTCAGCGTGAATCAAACGCTTCATTTTGTATTTTTAAAAAAACAACTTGGGGTGTTTTTATTAAATGTTAACCCCCTCAAAAGTGTCTGCCTTATTAATTTTTGTGTTTTGTGTCATTTTAAATTTTGATTTCTGTTTGTTGGCCTCTGAAACAAACACTTTTTTGGGCAAAATTTTTGGACACCTTTCTCCTATGCGCAGTACCTGGTGTCCCCAGGTAGAGCTAGCCAACACTTGCTTACCTGCTCATCTATCCAGTAGATACTATGACACAAAATTTTGAAGTGCATCAAACACTTCATGAAACGGGTGTTACTAGCTCTCCGACTATAACACAAATACCGAGACAAATACTTGTTTTTTGTTCTTTTTTGTAAAATCCCCTTTAAATCATTTAAAATTTGTGCTTGCTTATGCCAATATCCATCACTTACGTAGGTATGCATTTTTCTTCGAATTTAATTTAAATCGGAAATAGTGTATTCTATGGAAGAACAAATAGAAATGATTTTTCTTTATGATGCTCAGTGTATGTGTTATTTGAGAAAGAGTTTTGGATGAAAATATGCAGGTTGAGGTTGTTGGGCACGTTCCTATTAAATCCAAATGTGTCAATGCGTTATTCAGCAACAATTATCGGCGTATCCAGAGATTCGTCCTAAAAATGCATAAACTTCACCCTTAAAAAATTGAAATATTGCAACAACTTGGCGACGATGATCCGTACAGAAGAATTCAGTTTTGTGAAACCATGACAGGGAGAATTACGGCAACATCCAAAATTATAAAAAAAAACATTTGATTCAGTGATGAGTGCTCTTTTTTCCTAAGTGGTTATGTGAATAAACAGAATAGACTGACGTTAATCCACATCTCTTACAGAGAGGCACACTCAATATCCCCAAAATATCAATGTTTGTGCCGGAATTCTGGGAAACAATTATAGGTCCTTTTTTTATTGCAACAAATTTAACAGTACAAGTTTACGCTGAAATGCTCAACCAAATTATAGAGCCCTCGATTGTTTATGAACTTGAAAACCAAAGAGACTTACAAGGCAATCTAAATTTAAATAAAGAACTTCTACACTTCCAGCAAGATAGTTCATCCCATCACTATGCTTCTGTGGCAAGATAGTGGTTGGACCAAAATTATCCAAACCAGTGGATGGGTAGAAAAGGTACAATAATTGAGTGACCAACAGGATCACCTGATCTTACCCCTATGGATTTTTTTATGGGGTTTATTATTTATCTCGTTATTTATTTATATAAATATTTAATTATTTATTTATTCCTTATTGTTAAAAAGACTTAAAAAAAGTATTAACAAGGTCTGTGTATAATATATATTATATAATAATATGTAACCATAAGTAAAATTTGTTTAACTAAGTTAATAGGTAAGTGTTAAAAAAGTGCTTAAGAAGACTATAATTAACCAGAATTATTCGCGGTTTATACTATAAAATGACTTTTCAAGAAGATAGCGTCGGCTTGGAGCGAAAACTCATTAAGTCCAGAATATGAAATTTCGAGAAAATGTAATTTAAAAAATTACTTAAGACATTTGTCGTTTAAATCCTAATAATGAAATAAATATTTAAGTTGTAAGTTTGGATTATAGAAAATATATACTGTTTCTTTAACATTTTTTAACAAAATAATGTTAAGTACTTACATGAATTTAATTTTTTGCGCAAAAATAGAAAAATACAAGTGGTGTGACTTAATGAGTTTTAAATTTGATCATGCTTTATTAGAGGACTGACTTATTAAAAAAAAATTATATTTTATATTATCGCGGCTCCAACTTAGGTAATGCTTTTTGATAGCTGCATAATTTTATTTCTTCGATTCGAATACATTGTGGTAGTTTCTTGTAGTCTGTAACACTTGAACAACTTAAAATTGACACAGAATAAAAGTAACTTATTATTTTTAGGTTAGAAAACGAATTTAATTTTGGCATATAAAACTCATTAAGTCAGATTTGCCGCAGCACCCTACACATAAAATTCACCAAGTCACTTTAGTGAGTTCTCTCATTAACTACCAAAGGACAATATTGACTTAATGTGATTCTTAGTTTGCTCATTCTGGTTACTTAGTGAGTTTTTAAACCAAGATACATGGTAAAATGTTAGACCTAAATCAAATGAAATAAGTATAAATAAATGTCAAAACTGGAAAAATATGACTTACTTAAGTAATGAGTTTTCGCTCCAAGCCGACGACAGCACCTTGGGGACTTTTTAAAAGCACGAAAAAAAGTTCAGATTTAATATTAGTTGGACATTTTTGTAAGGCGATAATCTATAATTAGGTAGTATCTAAATAATTAAGTAATTAAAACGTCTTCATATTGTCTTGTGTCATAGTTAGGGTTGGGCCATTTGAAAGTTTCAAATGAAATTTTCTGTTTTGAACTTTTCAAAACAGAAAAATTTCACTTACCTAACCCAAAATGAAATTTCAGTGACATTTTTGAAATTTTCACCTGACATTTTCAACTGATAAATGTCATTATTACATTCGAAACTTTCAGAAAAATTTCATAAATTTCAGTGAAACTTATACAATCCTTTCCATGTAACCAACCACCCCTCGTTTATATAATAGACGCATCCCAAATCTCGGCAATACTTGGGATTCCCCTGGTTCATCGGCGCGACGACAGGCTCGACTTTGCTGTGCGACGTCTTTTATTTATTTGGCTAGCTTCCCGATTATCCCAGATACAACAGAAAATAAAATTTAATGAAAATTTCAATAAAAATTTAATAAATTTCAATGAATTTTCCACGACATTTAAGATTTTTTAAAAGTTTCATAAATTTCACAAAAATTTCATAAATTTCAAAAGTTTCGCAGAAATTTTTCAAGTTTCATAAATTTCATGAAAATTTCAACTTGAAATTTCAAATCCTCGCTCAAGTGAAATACTTATGCCCAACCCTAGTCATATGTAGTTATGAAGATTAGAAACAGGTGGAAAATCTCATAAATGTTTCTTAACATAGATAGCCGATTCCATGATTATAACACAAGGTAGAATTTTTTGCTTTTGAAAGTTGGTTTACATGGTTCTATATTGGGTTTAGAGAAAATATTTTTCTAAGTAATAATTATTTTGTGTAGAACGAAAATTCTGTTAAGATCAGTAGCCTGACCCCAACACAAAATCATGTACCTTAGATGACAATAGACCAGGGCATAAACATTTATAAGTTGTTTTTTAGATAAAATATTTTTTTGGTTAATTTTAATTTATTAGCGATGTGTTCAATGTGAGCGTCCCATGTGGGTTGGCTATCGACGTGCGAACCCAGAAACTTAGCCGTTGTCGCTCTCACAATCTACAGACCATCCATCTTAAGAACAAAGTCAGGAATAATTCGTCGCCATAGAAAATAATACCGGGTGTTTCTCAAAAGACGTTCACCCCTATAACTTTTTTATATCTAGATATTAAAACGAAATTTTGAGAATATGCGTAAGAGATGAGTCTGCATTTATTGGCATAATTTTCAATTTGTTAGCACTTCCGGTTTGACCGGAAGTGACCTTGACTTTGATATTTTAAATGGGACATCTTGTATTGTTTTTACTTATTTGGGTTTAGCATAACATTATGAGTGAAATGACACCTCACTTGTCATTTTTTGACGTGTAATAACATTTTTATGATTATTTTTTATTTTTAATATAGAGGGCTACAAATTAATTAAATTTGTTAATTTATAGTCAAGTAGTAGGTAGGTATATGAAAATTTAAATTATGTCATAATAATTGACTTTCCAATTTTCACAAGCATTTAAAAAATGAAATTTTGCTTTTTTGACGTTTACGCCATTTTTCCAAATGGAACGGTGGTTCACTAGGATATTTAAAACGAGCATTTTTTTTCCAACAATTTGATACCATACACTCCTATGCTATTTTAAAATTGACACTGTTACGTTATGCATTATTGCCGCCCTCTCTTTTCTTGAAAAACAATGAAATGGTTTTGAAAAACAATATGGCTATAATTTAAAGTTGTAATGTCATTAGTTTATAAAACATACAATGCATATACAATCTTGCGGCTTCAGAAGAATTTTTCTGGTCACTCCAAAAGTTAGGAACATCTCAATTTGTTCATTTCTAGTAAAACTAACCATTTTATCTGATTTACAATGTAAGTTTATTAAACGAATGATATTACAATTTTAATTTAAAACCATACCTATTGGTTTTCAAAACCATTCCATTGTTTTTCAAAGCCGCCTTTATATTTATTTAGGCAATAATGCATAAGTAATGCTTTTAAATTTGCGATTGGGACTTAAGGCAAATTTTTTCGTGTCAATTTTAAAATAGTATAGGAGTGAGTGAGTATCAAATTGTTGGAAAAAAATGCTCCTTTTTAAATATCCTAGTGAATCACCATCGTTCCATTTGGAAAAATGGAGTAAACGTCAAGAAAACAAAATTTCATTTTTTAAACGCTTGTAAAACTCAGAAAGTCAATACATCAATCAATCAAAACATAATTTTAATTTTCATATACTACTACTTGACTATAAATTAACAGATTTAATTAATTTGAAGCACTCTAGATTGAAAATAAAAAATAAACCTAAAAATGTTATAACAGGTTGAAAAATGACAAGTGAGGTGTCATTTCACTCAGAATGTTATGCTGAATCCCAATAAGTAAAAATATAGGTACAAGACGAGGGGTATTTCACTGGCGAAAATGGTGTACAACTTCTAGAAAATACAAAAGAAAATACGAAAATGCAGAGAAAATACGAAAATACGAGGAAAATGCAGAGAAAATACGAAAATACGAGGAAAATGCAGAAAAGACGAAGAAAATACGAGAAAAATACAAAAAATCCGAGGAAAATATTGAAAATACGCGCGGCAATCAATTTGGCAACGACGTAAAATTGTTGGAAGATGTGACAACGCTGCCGGGTTTTCGACGGTTTTAGTGATGGGACTAACCGACTTAAGATTGACTTCTAAAAAAAAAAAAGAAAATACAGAAAAATTCAGAAAATACAAGGAAAATACAGAAAACACGACAAAAATTATTACGAAAATACAAGGAAAAACAAGGAAAATACAGAAAATACGAGAAAAATTCAGAAAATACAAGGAAAATACAGAAAATACGAACAAAATTCGGCAATATGGAAAATGGTGTACAAATTTTTCTCAGTGAATTACCCCTCGGTACAAGATGTCCCATTTAAAATATCAAAGTCAAGGTCTCTTATGCATAATCTCTAAATTTCATTTTCATATATATAAATACAGAAAAGTTATAGGGGTGAACGTCTTTTGAGAAACACCCGGTATACATACTGTGTTTTGTTTTCATTAACTATCAACTTATTGAACTTATTAATAGAACACTAAGTATAGTATTTAAACTAATCCAAAATTTGATTTGCGCGTTGTATAAGAATATCAAGGCGCAAACCAGATAATATCAGGAATTTGAAAATCGACTTTATTTCTGTTTAGAACAAAATGGAAATCATTTAGAGCATTTAATAAAATAGTTTCAAAATAAAAACAAGTATTTGCGTTATTGCAAAAAAAATACCGTTTTAGCATTACAGTAGTGTTTCATTTTAAAACATTTTCTCAAAAATTCGTGCTTAAATCTCATTAACTATGATAATGCTGAAAAGCATTTTTGATAAGCTTTCCTTATCAACTTTAAAAATCTTAAATGGCACTACCCCACTTGTGACACCTCTCTGGAAAGTTTATCACAACACTTTTAAGCGATACCAAAATTGATGAGATTTAAGCACGAAATGTTAAAAAATTTTGAGAAAATGTTTTAAAACTTGCTTTTGCAAAATTTGGCACGAAAAATTAGAAAATAAACGTAAATGATGAAAAATGATCCCAAGCCTAAATTAAAATACTATTATGGTAGTGCTAAAACTATTTAAATTATTATTTTCTGCAATAATAGTCCAAGAGCTAGTAACACCCGTTTCATGAAGTGTTTGATGCACTTCAAAATGTTGTGTCATAGCTACTGGATAGATGAGCAGGTAAGCC
Organism: Polydrusus pterygomalis; assembly: GCA_963969555.1. Taxonomy (NCBI): domain Eukaryota; kingdom Metazoa; phylum Arthropoda; class Insecta; order Coleoptera; family Curculionidae; genus Polydrusus; species Polydrusus pterygomalis. The sequence goes on from OZ018384.1 coordinate 10,089,008, forward strand.
AGAAATGTGCATTAAAATGATTTTTATTTTTTACTCGAAAACGGTGCACCGTAAGAAAATAAGTCAAGAGACCGAATTTCCTCTAAATTAGACGGGAATTTCAAAAATAATTTTTATTTAAAGAAAAAGCAGTGGCGCACCTTTTTTTCTTCAAAATTATTAAATGCAAGCCTCGCACGGACGCCACTGCTAAAATTTAAAAAAATTATTTTACACAAAAAATGCCTTTTGGTGCTCAAAAGACGTGTACCAAATTTCATAAAAATATCTAGAGTGGTTTGAAAATGGCAATGAAAAAATATTTTTTAATTAAAATGTTAACATATCTCCCCAAAAAAAGTGTCCGCCTTTTTGTAATTATTTTTTATTATATGTAATTAAGACACTGTTAAAATGTCAGCGTGAATCAAACGCTTCATTTTGTATTTTTAAAAAAACAACTTGGGGTGTTTTTATTAAATGTTAACCCCCTCAAAAGTGTCTGCCTTATTAATTTTTGTGTTTTGTGTCATTTTAAATTTTGATTTCTGTTTGTTGGCCTCTGAAACAAACACTTTTTTGGGCAAAATTTTTGGACACCTTTCTCCTATGCGCAGTACCTGGTGTCCCCAGGTAGAGCTAGCCAACACTTGCTTACCTGCTCATCTATCCAGTAGATACTATGACACAAAATTTTGAAGTGCATCAAACACTTCATGAAACGGGTGTTACTAGCTCTCCGACTATAACACAAATACCGAGACAAATACTTGTTTTTTGTTCTTTTTTGTAAAATCCCCTTTAAATCATTTAAAATTTGTGCTTGCTTATGCCAATATCCATCACTTACGTAGGTATGCATTTTTCTTCGAATTTAATTTAAATCGGAAATAGTGTATTCTATGGAAGAACAAATAGAAATGATTTTTCTTTATGATGCTCAGTGTATGTGTTATTTGAGAAAGAGTTTTGGATGAAAATATGCAGGTTGAGGTTGTTGGGCACGTTCCTATTAAATCCAAATGTGTCAATGCGTTATTCAGCAACAATTATCGGCGTATCCAGAGATTCGTCCTAAAAATGCATAAACTTCACCCTTAAAAAATTGAAATATTGCAACAACTTGGCGACGATGATCCGTACAGAAGAATTCAGTTTTGTGAAACCATGACAGGGAGAATTACGGCAACATCCAAAATTATAAAAAAAAACATTTGATTCAGTGATGAGTGCTCTTTTTTCCTAAGTGGTTATGTGAATAAACAGAATAGACTGACGTTAATCCACATCTCTTACAGAGAGGCACACTCAATATCCCCAAAATATCAATGTTTGTGCCGGAATTCTGGGAAACAATTATAGGTCCTTTTTTTATTGCAACAAATTTAACAGTACAAGTTTACGCTGAAATGCTCAACCAAATTATAGAGCCCTCGATTGTTTATGAACTTGAAAACCAAAGAGACTTACAAGGCAATCTAAATTTAAATAAAGAACTTCTACACTTCCAGCAAGATAGTTCATCCCATCACTATGCTTCTGTGGCAAGATAGTGGTTGGACCAAAATTATCCAAACCAGTGGATGGGTAGAAAAGGTACAATAATTGAGTGACCAACAGGATCACCTGATCTTACCCCTATGGATTTTTTTATGGGGTTTATTATTTATCTCGTTATTTATTTATATAAATATTTAATTATTTATTTATTCCTTATTGTTAAAAAGACTTAAAAAAAGTATTAACAAGGTCTGTGTATAATATATATTATATAATAATATGTAACCATAAGTAAAATTTGTTTAACTAAGTTAATAGGTAAGTGTTAAAAAAGTGCTTAAGAAGACTATAATTAACCAGAATTATTCGCGGTTTATACTATAAAATGACTTTTCAAGAAGATAGCGTCGGCTTGGAGCGAAAACTCATTAAGTCCAGAATATGAAATTTCGAGAAAATGTAATTTAAAAAATTACTTAAGACATTTGTCGTTTAAATCCTAATAATGAAATAAATATTTAAGTTGTAAGTTTGGATTATAGAAAATATATACTGTTTCTTTAACATTTTTTAACAAAATAATGTTAAGTACTTACATGAATTTAATTTTTTGCGCAAAAATGGAAAAATACAAGTGGTGTGACTTAATGAGTTTTAAATTTGATCATGCTTTATTAGAGGACTGACTTATTAAAAAAAAATTATATTTTATATTATCGCGGCTCCAACTTAGGTAATGCTTTTTGATAGCTGCATAATTTTATTTCTTCGATTCGAATACATTGTGGTAGTTTCTTGTAGTCTGTAACACTTGAACAACTTAAAATTGACACAGAATAAAAGTAACTTATTATTTTTAGGTTAGAAAACGAATTTAATTTTGGCATATAAAACTCATTAAGTCAGATTTGCCGCAGCACCCTACACATAAAATTCACCAAGTCACTTTAGTGAGTTCTCTCATTAACTACCAAAGGACAATATTGACTTAATGTGATTCTTAGTTTGCTCATTCTGGTTACTTAGTGAGTTTTTAAACCAAGATACATGGTAAAATGTTAGACCTAAATCAAATGAAATAAGTATAAATAAATGTCAAAACTGGAAAAATATGACTTACTTAAGTAATGAGTTTTCGCTCCAAGCCGACGACAGCACCTTGGGGACTTTTTAAAAGCACGAAAAAAAGTTCAGATTTAATATTAGTTGGACATTTTTGTAAGGCGATAATCTATAATTAGGTAGTATCTAAATAATTAAGTAATTAAAACGTCTTCATATTGTCTTGTGTCATAGTTAGGGTTGGGCCATTTGAAAGTTTCAAATGAAATTTTCTGTTTTGAACTTTTCAAAACAGAAAAATTTCACTTACCTAACCCAAAATGAAATTTCAGTGACATTTTTGAAATTTTCACCTGACATTTTCAACTGATAAATGTCATTATTACATTCGAAACTTTCAGAAAAATTTCATAAATTTCAGTGAAACTTATACAATCCTTTCCATGTAACCAACCACCCCTCGTTTATATAATAGACGCATCCCAAATCTCGGCAATACTTGGGATTCCCCTGGTTCATCGGCGCGACGACAGGCTCGACTTTGCTGTGCGACGTCTTTTATTTATTTGGCTAGCTTCCCGATTATCCCAGATACAACAGAAAATAAAATTTAATGAAAATTTCAATAAAAATTTAATAAATTTCAATGAATTTTCCACGACATTTAAGATTTTTTAAAAGTTTCATAAATTTCACAAAAATTTCATAAATTTCAAAAGTTTCGCAGAAATTTTTCAAGTTTCATAAATTTCATGAAAATTTCAACTTGAAATTTCAAATCCTCGCTCAAGTGAAATACTTATGCCCAACCCTAGTCATATGTAGTTATGAAGATTAGAAACAGGTGGAAAATCTCATAAATGTTTCTTAACATAGATAGCCGATTCCATGATTATAACACAAGGTAGAATTTTTTGCTTTTGAAAGTTGGTTTACATGGTTCTATATTGGGTTTAGAGAAAATATTTTTCTAAGTAATAATTATTTTGTGTAGAACGAAAATTCTGTTAAGATCAGTAGCCTGACCCCAACACAAAATCATGTACCTTAGATGACAATAGACCAGGGCATAAACATTTATAAGTTGTTTTTTAGATAAAATATTTTTTTGGTTAATTTTAATTTATTAGCGATGTGTTCAATGTGAGCGTCCCATGTGGGTTGGCTATCGACGTGCGAACCCAGAAACTTAGCCGTTGTCGCTCTCACAATCTACAGACCATCCATCTTAAGAACAAAGTCAGGAATAATTCGTCGCCATAGAAAATAATACCGGGTGTTTCTCAAAAGACGTTCACCCCTATAACTTTTTTATATCTAGATATTAAAACGAAATTTTGAGAATATGCGTAAGAGATGAGTCTGCATTTATTGGCATAATTTTCAATTTGTTAGCACTTCCGGTTTGACCGGAAGTGACATTGACTTTGATATTTTAAATGGGACATCTTGTATTGTTTTTACTTATTTGGGTTTAGCATAACATTATGAGTGAAATGACACCTCACTTGTCATTTTTTGACGTGTAATAACATTTTTATGATTATTTTTTATTTTTAATATAGAGGGCTACAAATTAATTAAATTTGTTAATTTATAGTCAAGTAGTAGGTAGGTATATGAAAATTTAAATTATGTCATAATAATTGACTTTCCAATTTTCACAAGCATTTAAAAAATGAAATTTTGCTTTTTTGACGTTTACGCCATTTTTCCAAATGGAACGGTGGTTCACTAGGATATTTAAAACGAGCATTTTTTTTCCAACAATTTGATACCATACACTCCTATGCTATTTTAAAATTGACACTGTTACGTTATGCATTATTGCCGCCCTCTCTTTTCTTGAAAAACAATGAAATGGTTTTGAAAAACAATATGGCTATAATTTAAAGTTGTAATGTCATTAGTTTATAAAACATACAATGCATATACAATCTTGCGGCTTCAGAAGAATTTTTCTGGTCACTCCAAAAGTTAGGAACATCTCAATTTGTTCATTTCTAGTAAAACTAACCATTTTATCTGATTTACAATGTAAGTTTATTAAACGAATGATATTACAATTTTAATTTAAAACCATACCTATTGGTTTTCAAAACCATTCCATTGTTTTTCAAAGCCGCCTTTATATTTATTTAGGCAATAATGCATAAGTAATGCTTTTAAATTTGCGATTGGGACTTAAGGCAAATTTTTTCGTGTCAATTTTAAAATAGTATAGGAGTGAGTGAGTATCAAATTGTTGGAAAAAAATGCTCCTTTTTAAATATCCTAGTGAATCACCATCGTTCCATTTGGAAAAATGGAGTAAACGTCAAGAAAACAAAATTTCATTTTTTAAACGCTTGTAAAACTCAGAAAGTCAATACATCAATCAGTCAAAACATAATTTTAATTTTCATATACTACTACTTGACTATAAATTAACAGATTTAATTAATTTGAAGCACTCTAGATTGAAAATAAAAAATAAACCTAAAAATGTTATAACAGGTTGAAAAATGACAAGTGAGGTGTCATTTCACTCAGAATGTTATGCTGAATCCCAATAAGTAAAAATATAGGTACAAGACGAGGGGTATTTCACTGGCGAAAATGGTGTACAACTTCTAGAAAATACAAAAGAAAATACGAAAATGCAGAGAAAATACGAAAATACGAGGAAAATGCAGAGAAAATACGAAAATACGAGGAAAATGCAGAAAAGACGAAGAAAATACGAGAAAAATACAAAAAATCCGAGGAAAATATTGAAAATACGCGCGGCAATCAATTTGGCAACGACGTAAAATTGTTGGAAGATGTGACAACGCTGCCGGGTTTTCGACGGTTTTAGTGATGGGACTAACCGACTTAAGATTGACTTCTAAAAAAAAAAAAGAAAATACAGAAAATACGAGAAAAATTCAGAAAATACAAGGAAAATACAGAAAACACGACAAAAATTATTACGAAAATACAAGGAAAAACAAGGAAAATACAGAAAATACGAGAAAAATTCAGAAAATACAAGGAAAATACAGAAAATACGAACAAAATTCGGCAATATGGAAAATGGTGTACAAATTTTTCTCAGTGAATTACCCCTCGGTACAAGATGTCCCATTTAAAATATCAAAGTCAAGGTCTCTTATGCATAATCTCTAAATTTCATTTTCATATATATAAATACAGAAAAGTTATAGGGGTGAACGTCTTTTGAGAAACACCCGGTATACATACTGTGTTTTGTTTTCATTAACTATCAACTTATTGAACTTATTAATAGAACACTAAGTATAGTATTTAAACTAATCCAAAATTTGATTTGCGCGTTGTATAAGAATATCAAGGCGCAAACCAGATAATATCAGGAATTTGAAAATCGACTTTATTTCTGTTTAGAACAAAATGGAAATCATTTAGAGCATTTAATAAAATAGTTTCAAAATAAAAACAAGTATTTGCGTTATTGCAAAAAAAATACCGTTTTAGCATTACACTCGGCATTACAGTAGTGTTTCATTTTAAAACATTTTCTCAAAAATTCGTGCTTAAATCTCATTAACTATGATAATGCTGAAAAGCATTTTTGATAAGCTTTCCTTCCATCAAAATTTTTTTTAACTTTAAACTGTAGGTGTAATTGCTACTCAAATAGTATTTGGCAAGGTAATTGGCCACTTTTTGAAGGAAACAAAAAATAAACGAAATATTTATTTTTTTATTTATAAGTGATAAAGTAATAATTCATTTAAATAAAATTATTGACCAATTTTAGCAAAATTTGGGCGAGGTCCTAAAACTTTTTCGCCAGCGACTTGACACCTACCCTGTGGTACCTGCCGGAGTCGAGAAGATGTTCGCGAAGCGTTCCTTTAACAACTTTGTTGAGCAACGATTTTTACTTTGCTTTGCTGTTTAAAAGAAACAAATGGAAAGTACCTAATATTTTAATAGACTTAACTTAAAAAACTTAAACTTAACCACAAAACAAGAAAGAGGTAAACTCAATACTAAACCCATGACTAAACCAAAGAAATGGTGTGTGCACTAAACTGCTGTTATTTGTACAAGCATGGCACGCGCCATAGCACGAACTTAGTAACTTTTAAAATCTTCCCTTAAAGTTACGCGGCCACGACGTGTTTCTATTCTTAGCGTTGTTGGCGAGGTTGTTGGTGTATTGTGATTTTATCATTAAATTCCGGTATATACCTGAATTAAATATATTAAAAATTAGGTTGCATATCTATACCTACAGGATGTCATATATAGGTACTTATTAAATAATTTACTAGAGCACAATAAGCATATAACAATAAAAGCTTAAAATAAACTTTGTCAAAAGATAAAAATATTTAAAATAACGTTTGTTACATTAATCAAGGAAGTAGAAAGAAAAGACACTTAGGTACCCATACCCACTTTTTAAAAACCTACTCTCACAGTCCCACACCTACCTAATTTATTAAATACTTAAAAAAAGTAACTCTACAAGATAAGGTAAGTAAGTATTGCTTAAAAAAGCTACCAATAATTAGGTACTGTACTGCACTGCCAGAGATGACTAAAGTATGCCTAAACCGAGGTTTAAATTTTTAACTGTAAAGCTCCCTGTAACGTGTAATTATTATATTTTTATTAGTTCTTATCCCTGTTCTTATCAACTGGGTTATCATATTCCTACCTACCTACCTACTACTACTACATCAAACTTATTATTAAGCATTTTCTTATCTAAGTTTCGGGCCTTACACATGTAATTTTAATAAACTTACATACCCTTAGGGCATACAAATTCAGTTTTTGGAAGATATTTATGTTTGCCTACCATCAAACTCTGTGTACTATTATAGTTGTCCATCTTTGGAGATATTTTGTTCACCAACTTTTATTAAAAACCAGCAGGTCGCCCGGTTTTCCTGGTAGTTTTCGCTTGTTGTTAGCATTATCTAGATATGTGAAAAATTTGAACTTCCCACCTCATCTGAAAGTTGGTTCTCTTTTCCAAACAAACACAGGTTTTTTGTTGCATTCAGCTTTATATGTATAATAATATGTAGTATTATATTTTTTCTTACCTGAATGCTGTTGTTTATAAATTTCTTGATTGGGAAAAACTAGATAATACCTACTACTAAGTACAAAATTCAAGAGGATTCGGATTGTAGTCTTCATATAAAAATGTTTACAACATACCTAGGTACGCTCTTTAAAACAAAATTTGCTTTCCTGAAAACATTTTTAAATTATTTAATTAAGTGAGTAGGTATTTTTACGAAATTTATGGAGCAAAATAATATATTTTTAGACCGATAATCTAAAAAATATAATATCATGGACCAAAAAATTGATCAGTCTCCGCTAAGACGCAAAGGAAGTGGGTTTCAAACTACTTATCTACTACGTGATTGCGATTTGATTACATCCTTCCTATTCTTACCTCTTCCAATGTTGTAATGGTATTTCTACATTGTTGCATCCGTGAAACAAACGTTGATGTAATCGGTGAATTGTAGTCATCCCTGGTTTCGTCAACAAATTCAGAAACTCCGATTAAGGTGGGCATGGTGTATTTTATTAGGATATAGAATACGTCAAAACACCATTAATTTGCACTTTCCAGTCTCAAATCTTCGAAAATATGCACAATTTACGAAACATTGTCGCTGCACTAGGTCACAAAATTCCGTTGGGCATTTCGAGTAAAACACCTTGTTCCAAACTTAATATTTGTAGATTTATCGCGTTTATTTCCGTGAATTTCAAGAGTTTTTACGAAATATAATACTCATGTATACCAACAGCTTCCTGTGAACTGTAAAATCGGTAAACAGAGAGAACCAACAGAAACGTATCCTTGCTCTAGGGAATTTTTGTTTTGCTCTTCGACTTCGACTTCGAGTCGTCTGTCAATTGTAAATTTTGATGTTAGGGTAATCGGTATTCGTTTGACATGAAGGAACCACGTGAGAGTAGCACGGCTCGAAGCTTATTGGCTATTTATTTACTATTTTCAGGTTGCCGTAGCTTGTTCATATTCCGGTTTAAAACGAAAGGCACACAATTCATAAAATGAAATCAATAGTTCACGGTGTTGCCAAAGATATCGCAAAGAATATAATAGAGATCATCAGATATAATTGCCATTCTAAATAATAATATGAATGAATAAATGTAATGTAGGTATAATAAACATTTTTATTATTCTTAAAAATAAAAAATTAATAATGTCTGTTCAGTGTTGTCTAATAATTATTTTTTGTTTGTTATTTCGAATACCATCAGTGGATGTCCAGTTTTCGATGTTTGTGTGGGGTACCTAAATAAGTAAAATCATAGAGAAATAAAACCAAGAGAAACCATCCAATATTAATATTTTACCGCTCATAATCAGTGGCGTAACTACAAGGGGGCAGAGGGGGCCGTGGCCCCCGGGCCCAGAGGCTCTTATTGGGGCCCATCCAAAAGTAATTTTAAAGACGAAAAATAGATTAGTACGGTTCTTAAAATATTGTCTTACGAAACCTAATTGTAATAAAAAAAATACGAAAAACAGGAAAAATTTTGGTTACCTAGTTATCTATTTACTACCCACATTTATTTGGAAAATGTAGGTATTCCGCAAAAATTGAAATCGCGATCTGTTAGCTGTTGAAAAAAGATGGTGGGCGGTTTCCACAAAATAATTCTTTCCAGGTTGAATGCTTTGTACAAAAAAAGTTCGAAAAGTGAAAGGACCTGGGTAGAACTATTTAAAATATGCTGCAACCGGCAACATGCGCTTGCCCAAAGTTCCCAAATTTGCTGACGAATTAAGTTCTGATGAAAGATTATCAGATGCAATATCCTATATCAAAACGTAAATATTTTATGGAATATTGGATATAGTTATCCGCCAGTTGGAAGAGCAAATTAGGCGTTTACATGACATTGCAAGACTTTACACCGATTTTTCCTCAAAATATTCGGAACCTGTCGGAAAGTGAACTTGAACAGTTCGTTTTAAACTTGGTAGAAAAATATATAATGATGATTTGTCAGTTATTGACCTTGCGAGCCAAATTGTGCAACTGAAGCTATCATTTGGCAATAAGTTAATTGAATTGAAAACTCTTCAGGATTTTGCAAAATTCTTAATAGTGGAGAATTATCTGCTAGCACCAAATTGTCAGAAGTTTGTACTTGCATGTTGTTTTTAACTCTGCCGGTGTCAGTTGCACAAGCAGAACGTTCATTTTCTAAGTTGAAGATTATTAAAAACCATTTGCGAACCTCAATGAGTTAACATCGCTTATCCAGTTTTAGTATAATATCTATTGAAATACGAAAAGTTAAGGCTTTGAACATCGACGACATAATTGAATTCTTCGCTAGCGCTAAATCAAGGAGAAAGATGTGAAACATAAACGTCAATTAACTACTTACAGACTATGTATGTTAATTTGAACTACCTATCTAATATCTAACATATTTTAGTTGTTCGTTTTTTAACCAAAATTCAAACTCATAAATTCTTGTCGTCGTGGCATCTTTACCCCTCTTACCCCTCTACTGCCACAAGTGGCACGTAATATTTGCATCTTAGGTATTGGTAAGTGTACGAGTATGGTGTATCGTAATTGGGCCTCGCCAAACCGCTCTGCCCCCAGGTCTAAAATCTGAAGTTATATCACTGCTCATAATTGTGTACGACGTACAAATCTGAATCTAGTTACGTCAAACATTGCCTGTAATGTACATTTGGCGAACGCAAATATCGTTCTAAAGGCTACTTCGCTATTGACATCGCGACCTTGCGCCTCGCTTATATGACTTATAAACGTAAATACTTAAAAATATCTAAAACTTAATTTAATATATGTACCTATAGTTATATAGTAATATTATTATATGGTCTGGTCACCCAAATCTTCATATTTAAGATCCTAAAATTCGGTACCTACCTAACTCGACCCATCAAACATCATGTCACAGGAAATTACGAGAATAAATTCCTTTAATTTTACACTAGTATTTGCAAAAAAATTTACATTTGCCCCCTCAACAAGTCTCTGATGGATCCACCCTTGCCACCCAATTTTTAGTGTTGTGATTCTAAAATTTTAACTTGGCTGTTCCGAACAGTAACCCTAGTTCAGAAATATGGTAGCGTAACTGCCTGAAGCGAACCCTCTCTATTATTTGTCGGACTACTAGTTCTTTCAAAGCCGACATGGCAACATGGATGTTATTACCCACAAGGTGCGTTCAGTTATACAGTTGAATTTTTATTACTTTGTTTTGTAATTTTTCGGTTATGTTATATTTTTTGGTATGTATAATTAAAATTAAGAGTTTTGTAACTTACTAAATTCTTGTAGAACAATTTTATTTACGATAACATGTTTCGAAATATATTTCACCGGACATTGAACATACCCCAAAAGTCTTCAAAGATCACGTGACTGGTCATATGTTTTGTCTTTTGTCAGAAAAATCAAAGAAGAGTTGTTTTGGAAATGTCAGAAGTGGCCAAGGGTGCGGTTTTTTCTATTTTATTTTAAACCCATTTCTAATATTTTAATTATTTTTAGATATAAGTAAAGTATGGGACAGGCTTTTTGACCAGAAAGGATTTTTAAGTGGCGAAATCAGTTTCACTCTAAAGGAATTTGAGGTAAAAGTTTTAAGGTTAGATAGCATTAGAAAGCTTTTAAAATTTGGGTTCAATGTTTGTTCTATGTAGTTATCGTGATAGCCTAGACCTAGTCGGTGTATCCCTAAATAACTTTAAATCCTTTGTGAGAAGGAGTTATTTTGAGCCGAAGTTTTAAATAACATGAAATGGGAACTGTAATGTGTAACGAGCATGTAAGATGAATTATATGTATAAGCATGCCTTATTTACCCATACAAAAGCATACTTATGCTAAAAAAGCCTTTAAGGCATTGTCAAGCGACTCGATCATTTCAATAGGTACAGTCAACAAAGTCATAAACATAGGAGTATGTAGGCCACACTGAATATTTTTAGACACAGTCATAATAATTTTATTGTTTTAAGTATATAGGTACCTACATAACATTGTGATATTCAAAGTATTATGTAATATTAGGTGTGGAAGTTTTAAGGTGAAACTTACTTTTTCGTGCCCTAAGGCCTAAGGGTTACTGCAACAAGATTTAAATTTAAAATTCAAATGTAAAAAGTTGTACTTTAGGTTATCCATAACCAAAGATCTTTTAGGTATAATCCAAGGTCTTTGTAGGGTAGAGACCTTGGGTATAATCCGCCACACTGTTCTACAGCCACAACGCCTGAGGGGGCAGGGATATAGTCCCTAAAACATAGTTTGAACTAAAAAGTAAGTGGTATATAGGTATGCCTAGTAATTTATTTCGATGTTCTTTAACATGCAGTGTTTAATTATATTAGAAAGCCATTAATACAGCCATGTAAGTTTTAAGTCCTCATTTTTTTAGTAGCTGTAGAACTGTGCACCAAATTTTACTTAAATATAATAATATGATTTTATTGTTACCTACGAAAAATTACAAAAGGCGAAGTTAAGGCAGAGCCTTCCATTACAGAATTTATAAAAATTGTTAAAATATCCTTTATTTATGAGATACAAATGGAGTGGATGATACTAACTCAGCTTTAGGGATATTATGAGTCTACTGCTGTGAAAATATTTATGAATGAGATAGAAATGGAGTGGATGATACTAACTCAGCTTTAGGGATATTATGAGTCTACTGCTGTGAAATATTTATGACATTCTTTTTTTAGTCCATTCAATTTTCCATACACATGTATTTTGTGTGCAAGTCCTATTCTTTTAAAATTAAAATAATTTGAATAAATAAATACTTTTTATCTGCATTAAAAAAATCATTCTTGCCATAGTGGTAGGATGTGTGCCCAGATTGCAAGAGGTTCTAGGTTTAAATCTTACTAGGAGCAGTATGTCTTAGAAACAATATCTCATTATAGCAAAAAATATAAAACTTGGGTCATGAAAATGAAATACTTAGTTCCCTTTTTCCATAAGTCACTCAATTAGTATGTCTGGTTTATTATCAGATATTGATTTTTTTTCATGAAAAAAAACTATTTTGATCTTGACTTGTTATTTGAAATAGTTTAACTAACCCATCCTGGTGTATGTATGCCTTGGTATATACAGATCCCAAATATATATTTTTTTATGTTCTTTTGAATGATACTTAGGTCATGAGTGTCATGATGTTCGTAGTGTAAACATAAGATATTGTATACTTTATACAACTGTTTCTGTATTTTGTTTACTATATTAGAGATTATTTATGGAATTATTTATACCCAAATAAGTAAGTATTTATTTTTATTTAAGGAGAAAAGGAGTGACATTGATGTTGATAATTTGTTTAGCACAATTGAAAATATAATTGATATTAAGGATACACAAATCAATCGTCTAAAAGAAGTAGCAAACGAAAGAGTCATTGAAGCTAACCAGCAGTTAGGAGCATCCTTAGAACAGAGTAGAAAGTTTGCAGAATTAGAGGAAAAATATTTAGAAGTAAGTAAGGGTAATAAAATAAACAAGACATTTATTTAGTCAAAAAAACTCCAATGACCGTGATCAGAGGTGTTGAGAGCCATTTTGTCTCAGGGAAGGAAATCGCACCTTGCAGGTATCTAAAATTGATAAATAATAGTAAATCTATTACAACTTCATGTATTAAAACACAGAGAAAGTCGTTTTCCTCCCCCAAAAAAAAATTGTTAAATTCAGTTCAGAACAATTTTTGGAGGATAATTTAAATTAATTAGAAATGATTTATTCTGCCCCTTTTTGTAAGATTATTTTAAATACAAATTTACAAAGAATCGAAATACATATTTATACAAACATCAATTCAATATTTCAAAATGCCATATGTTAAGGAGTTGTCAGAGAAACTAAAAGCAACTCAAACTACTGAAACACAAAGGATAGTGTTCTATCATAAGTAAAACTTTAAACAACCTTTATAGCTCTATGCGAGTAAGTTACCACCAGGGATATATTATGTCCGATTTGGTTTACTTTACTTTTAAATTTGTTTATTGTCCAAAGAACATTTACGTTCGCATTGACAACTGGACAAACATATGCTTAAATGCTACTGTAATACATTATGGATACAATAGTAATTTTCTCTGAATTGGACCGACCGAGAGATATATTCTGGCAAACAATTGTTTAGTAAGATGATTTTTGTTCAATTACATAGTATTTGTAATTGTAACTATTTTATACTGGGTGTTTAAAATAAGGTTTTAAAATTGACACCTTTCAAACTAGTTTTTATCAAGTTTTTTAAATGGATAATTTTATTTGACTATGTTATTTATGCTATTTTTGACACTGACAAATAATGTCAAAATGTATTTAACTGTTAAACATGCCTATTTTTCCATGGCAGCCTAGCTATGTTCATTATAAAACTTTCTTATGGATAGCGACATTTAGTATTAGTATTATAATATTATATACAGGGTGGTCCTTAAGTACATCAAGAAAATCTAGGATATGATTCCTGGCATCAATTTAAGTTGAAAAGTTCATATGGACTTATGCCCTAAAATGCTTACCCTCTAAGATACAGGGTGTTAAAATATTTTCCATTTTCCTTTAAAACTGCCATTTTTTTCAAAAACATAGTAGAGACAACTTTTGTTCCGCTTATATCAGTAATGCATAAAAATGCATCAGAGTTAAAAAAAACAGTGGCGTATCACATATTTTCACAAAAAAAATATTGATGGTATCTTCATGCACGCCACTGGTGGAAGTAGGCAAACCCTTTTTTAACCAAAAAGTGCAGTTTAATACGAAATCAATCGACATCAATTTTCAATACCGTATCTTCAAGGAGTTTCGAAATTTAAAAAAAACAATTATTTTTTAAAAATATTTTAACACCCTGTATCTTAGAGGGTAAGCATTTTAGGGCATAAGTCCATATGAACTTTTCAACTTAAATTGATGCCAGGAATCATATCCTAGATTTTCTTGATGTACTTAAGGACAACCCTGTATAGTATTTTTAACATGGTTTGGAATTAAAAATAAATTGTTATTACAGGATTTGTTTGTTTTGAAATTCTTCTTCAAATAATAAAATAATATTCAAAGTTCCATTTAAAAAATTTGAGAAAAATTTGTTTAAAATGTGACATTCATGAAATCTCATTTTGAACGGGGTGTATAAAATAGATAATATCTATTTCATTAATTGTATCTCTAGATCACTTGCCATTAATTTGATACAATGCCGTAATATTTGTATATATTTTGGGTGGCCCTGTACAGGTTGTTTCATTAAGGGTGGCCACCGGCCATATCTCGGAAACTACCAAGCATTGAAACAGGCGTACCGCAGGGTTCTGTTCTGGGTCCGTTACTATTTTTATTATATGTTAACGATTTACCGAGACTGGATATATCTAGTAGACTGACAATATTTGCGGATGATACAACAATTCTCTGGCAGGACTCTGACGTGTCTCAGTTGGAGGAAACTATTAATCTCGACATTATAAAGATTAAAGAATGGTGTGACTCGAATTTTCTGTCGCTCAATGTTTCTTAAACGAACTGGCTTTCTTTTAGGTGTCACATTTTCATAGTGTTGGACCGGCGTCTTATACGGTGGATAATTCGTCAATAAGCAAACTTCTGGGGCTTTATATCGACAATAAATTAAAGTTTGAACCTCACATAATTAACCTAAATGCCAGAATATCTAGTGGATGCTACGCTGTAAGGGTTGTATCTCGAGAGTTGGGAGAGTTTATTGCGAGGAATGTGTATTTTGCACTTATAGAGAGCCACCTTCGATACGGGTTGTTTTTCTGGGGATCTTGATCGGTATTTGTTTTGCAGAAAAGAGCAATAAGGTGCATTTGTCATGTGGGTCGTAGAACGTCCTGTAGACCTCATTTTATAAATTTAAAGATTTTAACCTTGGCTTCTCTTTTTATTCTCGAAACAGCGTGTCTTATGCCCAGAAAGTTTAAAGCTGAAATTCAAAGTCCCTCAGCAACTGCCACAAGAAGCAAGCATATCATAGCTCTACCTTAACAAAGAACTCTCTCTTATATAATAGCAAAAAATTATTTAATCATCTGCCCCTTCGTATACGGAATATTATTTGCGACAAGAAGTTTCGGAGAGAGCTAAAAAAGTTGTTAATTGAGAAAGCATTCTATTCGATGACTGAATATTTTGAGGTATCATTAACTTAAAGTAGTGTATGTTCTGTTGTATTTGTACGGTGTTATTAATTGGATTACGTCGACTATTATTGTGTGTGTGTTCTGTGGCGCTGGTTGAAACTAAATGGCCAGCTACCAGCTGCTATAATGAGAAATTTTAACTGTAGTTGTGTTTTGATTTTTAAAATGTTTGTACCAGATTAATTTTAAGACTTTTTAATTATAATTTTACGTTAAATTTTAAACCATGCTTTGTCAATGAGAGTATGTTCTTATGATAATAAAGCTGTATTTGACTTTGACTTTGACATATAAATAAAAACTTAATTCGTATGGAAGCCTGACGCACTATTGCTAGATCCTGAATTTTTCTAAAAGCATATTTATCGCAATAATAGTTGTTTATATCCCTTTGCAAAAACTGGTGTTCTTAATATACTTTTTTTATATACATTTCGAATATAACGACGCCGACGATTGAAAGGTAAAATGATGTTAAACACTATTGCCTCCCACGAAGCGAACACTATACGCAAAAACTTTACCATGTAAACCATATAAAGCACCTAAACTAAATTTTATACAACTAGATTGAGTAGATTGTACGAATAACGATTTCGGTCCCCATTCTTATTTTATGAGTTCATAGAGGCGCGCGTAAGGTGTTTCTCTACATACCATACCATACCATACCCATATGGGTTATATTTAGAACAAAATTTTCTTTGTAAGGTCACTTTTTGCTCCAAAGACAACGAAATAACGAAATTGATCAAAAAGTGCATTACTAGCGCTATCTCTTAACATTTAAAAAAGGTTTTATTAAAAAAATTAAGTGTATGATGTTTTTTCAATAATGCGTATGAGGAGGGCGACGATACTAAACACAATCTGCGCACACCTTTAATTAATTATTGTATTTTTCTTTCAATTTGTTAGAATACTGTACTCGAAGAAAATCGAATAAAAAGGAAAGCCGTATGGGACAAGTTTATGGATGATATTACTTCAGAATACTCCACAATTAACGCAGATTTTGAGCAGCAAGAAATCGAAATCAAAAAGGTTTATGAAGAGCTAGAAAAAAAGTTGAAATAAGACTGTTATCATGACTACCAATCTAGGTCAAATTCGGAATCCTCAAATTTTTGTTAGTCCATCACAGAAATTGAGAAGTTTCATAACCAATATAAAAGTTGGTGATGATATGCCCACAAGCATTAAAAACATTGTTTACAAAAACAAGCCAACAAATGTGTCCCTGCGGAAACCGTTAAAACCTGAATATTTGACAACAGAGGAGGACAAGAAATTTATTAAAACCTTAAACTTAGAATCAGGGACTGGGAGGATTGAAATTTTAGATGATTCAGCATCCTCGAAATCTCACGACTCTTCTACAAATACAAAATTATTAAGTATCCAAGATCTTCAGTGGCTTTATGCCTACATCCAAACCCAAAATATAGGTAATGATGAGAAGCTGTATTTACATGAATTAATGGAAGGATCGGAGGTCATCTTACCAAAGAATGAAGAAATTCCTAGAAATGAAGAATTAGATAAACGATGTCAAAGGCTAAAAGCGGAGCAACAAAACAAGGAATACCATACAATGACTAAGAATGTTGATAATGTACGAAGAAGGTTGCCTGAAGATACAATTGGTTATCAGAGTAAGTTGTCCTATATCCCAATAAAAAAAATACTCTAGGTAAAATTTTACAGGTAATTAGTACTTACCACAAAGAGCATACACATATTGACGGCATCCCCTTTTTCCCCGGGAAAGGGGCTGCTTCTAGTGTAATGTCAATACTAAAAAGAGTAAATTATGATCGTCAATGTCATTACTGTCGCAATCAAAGTTGCCTGTTTAGTTAATTATTGTTAAACCTTTGTGCAATCCAACATAAGTGTCTGCAAAATTTCTGCTTTCTACGCCTCACCGTTTTTAACATCGACATTAAATTAGGGGCAGCTTCTCTCTGGGGATAGGGGGCTGCCGTCAATGTATGTATGTATGTATGTATCAGTAGTAGCTCGTGATGTAGAGCCACAGTTCCATGGCCCTACCTGCCCTACCACCTACAATTTATATTCTTGTTTTTCAAGCGAAGCAAATGAAATGATATGTATGTGTCGTCGGCTAAATACAAATTCATTCGTTTTTTATAAATAATAATAATAATAATTTATTCATGCCAAATATTACATCACAGCAATTTACACACGTCACCATTTCAAGTTTTTAAGTAAAATTACAAAACTAGCCAATAAGAACAATTTTTAAAAGTACAAAATATAAAAATACAAAAAACAAACTAAGTAGAATACACAACTTACATGTTAAAATCAGAATTTAAAAATTCATCACAGTTATAAAAAGCGTTTTTAGTGAGAATGCCCCTGACCCTCGTTTTGAATTCGTTCAATTGAAGACTACTTATCTCCTCGGGTAGTTTATTGAAAAACTTTACAGCCCAGTAACCAGGCCCACTCTGACACCTCCTCAGACCCCAGAAGTCTGGCAAGATATTTTCTCTATTTCGTGTACCGTACTGGTGAACACTTTCGTGAGTTCTGTAGAGATTTCGGTTTGATTTTATATGTAGCAGATTTTGCAGTATAAAGATGGCCGGAAGGGTGAGTATACCCAGACCTATGAAGTCTACAATCCTCCCCAAACCTCAGGCCTGCCAAAACTCGAACCGCCCTCCTCTGTAGTCTGAACAGACGCTCAGCGCCAGAAGAATGTCCCCAAACAAGGGTGCCATACGAAATATGAGCTTGAAATAGTCCTAAGTAAGCTGTCTTTAGCACCTCCAGGGAAACATTTCCGGCTAGACCACGTAGGAGATATATATTCGCTGTCAGTTTTGATCCAACCGCGCGAACATGATTATCCCATAATAAACGTTGGTCTACATGCACTCCTAAAAATTTTGTGCTCCGAATATCTGGGTACACTCCATCTAGGTCTCTCATAGAAAAAATCATCCTTACAGTCTTGTCCTCATTCAGCAACAGTTCATTGGTACGAAACCATCTCATAGCCGTTTCCTGTGCAGTCAGAGATCCCTCCATTGACTCTTCTAGTGTATTTGCTAAAATTCACTATCAACCTGACTGTAAGCAGTTATTCATTAATCTCAAAATTCTGACAGTTCCTTGTCTTTTTTCAATGCATAATGTATATGAATAAAAATGTACCAAATTATTCAACACATGAAAATGCCCATGATTATTATACCCGAAACAGACAGCTAATTTATACTAACTATCATAGAATCAATAAAATCAAGACCGGTATTTCATTTTATGCACCGAAATTTTATAACCTACTGCCACCCTTGGTCAAAATGCTACCTACGAGAAAATTCAAAAATGTCATAAAACGATATCTAATCGACAAATGCTTCTATTCACTGGAAGAATTTAATAATAATAATTTCTCAGACATTGAGTCTTACTTTAATGAAGATTAAATTGCAATTCCTAAGTTATCTTTATTAATTTATTAAGTATAACTTTAATTAGGCTTTATACATTTCTTCTGTTGACGTATGTAAACAATTTCTGTGATAGCATGAATAAATTTATTATTATTATTATCCGCACTGACACTTATCGTTGTGTCATCGGCAAAAATTGTGAATTTTGATAATGGGTCGTTGGTTGGTAAGTCATTTATATATATCAAGAATAATATTGGGCCCAAAATAGAACCTTGTGGCACCCCAACGGTAATTTCACTTCTTGTCGACGTCAATCCAGAGTGTCGGACAGACTGGCATCTGCTCCTTAGATAATAACTAGGTATATTGTAAAATGAAGAATAAATACTGAATTTTTACAATTCGACTGAACTTTTTAGGCGTTTCATAAAACGCCGAACTGCTCTCAGGCTCATTGTAAACGGTTCTTCAATATCGTTTGTTTTAGGATATGACTGATTAAAACTAGTCGTTTTGTAAAAGACTGGAAAGTACTTGTACTCGTTGGACACTTTATTTTTGTCATAACATCATAAAAGAAATTAATGGGTATTACAACACATATTCCGACATTCGCTACGTAAATTTAGGTATATATTTACATAATGTAATTTAAAAGTAATATTATTTTACTTAATTGAATGACATTTACTATAGCATTTCAAGTGAGCCTTGAAATAAAAACACTTATTTTTGTGGCACTGCGTTTTGCTTGCTTTGCAGGAACATTTTTTGAATCACTGCCCTCCAAATTTAGAAAACTTTGTTAAAGCTTCTCTCAAAGAAATCATTTTTCTTCCAAAACCTAAATTGGTTTGGGATATTCAATGCCAAAGATTTCATCTCTTGAAAACCATCGATTTAAAATTCCGTGCTTATTACAAATTTGTTGGTATAACTCCATTTTTTATTTCTACGATAGTTCCCAATATATTTTTAGGGTCTAGTGGTCCCCTATCGAATGTAGGTACTTCAACCGCAATATTCTGACCCAGGAATAGAGGTTTCAACTTTTGGTTGGTATTTTGAAGCATTTCTTCTGCATTTTTGACCATCAACACATCCCTCTCTTTGGCATAAATCACATATCCATGCTGTTTTATTCAGCACTAAGTAAATCTGAAGAACTTATCTTTAAAAATTTAACACAGCAAAACCGTTGCATTTCCATTATTTTAATTCCACTGTTAACTCGTCGATTGTTAACAAACTGCCAAACCATACCATAAAGAAGTTAAACTAACAACTCGCCTGACTCGATAGCAGTATTATTATAATACGCCTAAATATGTCTAGTTTTATTCCAGGCGCATTGTAAAAATAATCGCCCACACCTTTATTTTACAATAAGCCTGAGAGCAATTCGGCGTTTTATGAAATGCCCAAAAAGTTCATTCGCATTGTAAAAAATTCAGTATTTATTCTTCATTTTACAATATACCTAGTCATTTATAAAACGACTAGGCGTTTTATAAAACGACTGGATTTGTAATTAGCCTACGACATATGCACTAATTGCTTGTAAAGTTTTAGTTATTTTAATAATAATAAATAATATTTTCCAGTCAGTCCTCATGCCAACTCTGGTTTCACTATCTGATATCTGGACTATAGTAATTTATATATGAATTTTTAATTAGTAATTTTTAAACGTTTTATCAGTTTTTGAAAAAAAAAACGCCATTAAAAAAACAAGCTGTCGTTTTCACAAAAAAAAACACTATTTTTGAGAAAACATTAACATGACTAAAAGCTTGATTCATTTAGGCGCGAATTGCCAAACGCGAATCGATCACGGATTTCAGTTTTTGCAAAGTTTGTGGTACTTATTTCATAGAGTTGCGACATTTCTAATTATTTACGTTTTTGCCCTAGATTGTTTTGTTTATTCTAAAAGACTGCATTCGACTGCAATAATAATCATGAAAATGAACGGTTTTATTTATTCTCTCTAAAGTATTTTTAACCAGAAAAATGGACTACGAACCCTATACCACTGGCAACAAAGACGTCAAATTGCTGTTTATATGTTGAATATAAAATAAAAAATAATAATATATAGATCAGCGGCAAGTTATGATCCCTTCCGGTCTTGCTTCAAATGCATTTAAAACTAGATTTTCTTCTATATGGCATTCCTTTGCTTCACTTCCGTCCTTGGTGGTCACACCTTCTGTTGTACAACAAACATGAAACTGATCAAGTGTTCATTAAAGAGCGCATTTTGTATATTTAGTTTATTAGTACGTCTTCGGAAGTTCTTACCAAATGGGAAACTTTTTAATTATTAACTCTACGAAAAAATGTGCCTCTTCCTAAAAAGTCCTGCTTGGTGAGAAAATAAATTTGCACAAGAATATTTATACAGGGTGTTTCATTAAGGGTGGCCACCGGCCATATCTCGGAAACTACTAAGCATAGAAACTTGGGGAAAAAATTATGATTAAAGCGGTCATGAGAAAATACTGGAAATTATTTTAAAGTTCCTCATTTCGCCGCAAGGGGGCACTATTGAAAATAATTTTTTTAAATTCTAAATTTCTCCGAAAATTCCCATATTAAGGTATAACTCTGATTACATCATTAGAAAGCTTAGACAATTCTGCATCATTTTGGTTTAAGGCTCATTGGCGTACCGACTTTGCTAAGAGTGGGGAAAGTTATGCGATTTTACTAAATTTAAGCTTGTTTGGAAGAGAAAGGTAAGCAAAAAAGTTAAACTTTTGGCACAGTAAATAGTGAAAAAATAGTAACTTTTTGCACGATCGTAGAAAATTTTTTTTGTCATGGGAATGCTTTGGCCACAAAGCTATAAAAACAATAATTTTTACGATTAAAGTGTTAAAAATTATTGTTTTGGCAATAACTCTAAAACGATCAAAGATATCAAACTGCGGTCTTCACATTTTTTCTTGCAAATTAAATCTCCTTTCCGATTATGATGTCATAGTTATACCGTATGATTTGAATTTTCGGGGTAAAATCAAAAAACTATTATTATCTCAAATGGCGCCTTCTAGCAATTTTATTAGAAACTATCGTGTACCATTGAATACGGCAATTAAAGATGCTTACCTTTTTCTTCCAAACAAGCTTAAATTTAGAAAAATCGCATAGGGCGTTTAGAAGTTACAGCGATTTTACACTTTCAAAATATCTTTCCCACTCTTAGCAAGGTCGGTACGCCAATAAGTCTTAAACCAAAATGATGCAGAATTGTCTAAGCTTTCTAATGATGTAATCAGAGTTCTAACTTAATATGGGAATTTTCGGAGAAATTTGGAATTTAAAAAAATTATTTTCAATTGTGCCCCCTTGCGGCAAAATGAGAAACTTAAAATAATTTCCAGAATTTTCTCATGACCGCTTTGATCATAATTTTTTTTCCCCAAGTTTCTATGCTTAGTAGTTTCCGAGATATGGCCGGTGGCCACCCTTAATGAAACACCCTGTATAAATATTCTTGTGCAAATTTATTTTCTCACCAAGCAGGACTTTTTAGGAAGAGGCACTTTTTTTCGTAGAGTTAATAATTAAAAAGTTTCCCATTTGGTAAGAACTTCCGAAGACACGCTGTATATTACCTAGTTTAAAATACTAAAACCGTAGAAAATTGTATTTTTTCTTCCTCTGCGATAGGATACAAATTTAGTGAAAAAGCCAATTCGCGTCGGCATGAAACTAGCTTAAGTAAAATGTTTTGAAAATTAATTCGTTTTATTTTATATTTTAGTGAAAATGATGAACAGACATCTGATAGCAGTGTTCCAATTTATAGTGTCAGTAATCACTGGATTCGCCTTTGGATTTATAGGATTAGAACTAATTCTTGGAACGCTGGACTTTGGATTTAGACTTCTTCTCGGCATCATTTGTGCTCTAACAGTTGCTTTGGCAGAACTCTATTTCCTTGCTAAAAAGCTCAATGAAGACATGGAAATCGAATTCACAGCCAAAAAGAAGGATACGAAAGTTGATTAATAATTCTACAGGTGAATTAAGTAGAGAATTCATTATTTTTAAAGCTGAAATAATAACTTTTAAGTCGTATTTTATTATCGAGCGTTTTGGCGCATTACAAAAAACTCCTCGACATCGTCGCGGTATTTGCCAAAGCGCTTGTAAAGTAAAATAAGAGTTTAAACATTTTTCTCATAAAGTAATGTATGAAATACAATTACTTAAGACTCTCCATATCCTCTCCGGTTAATTGTTAAAGTAACTATTAAGGAATGACCTATTTTTCCATTAAATTTCTACTCTTATGTGTAATACGTTTCATATATTTAAATCATGTAAAAGACTGGTAAAACGATTATTGTTTGTTGTTGCAACCATCCAGTACTATTGTTACCGTTATTCCTAGGATGATTATAATAATATAAATCTATACTTTAGTGTTACAGTCCTTAATTTTACCCCTTACAAATACAATTACAACTAT
This sequence comes from Polydrusus pterygomalis, assembly GCA_963969555.1. Classification (NCBI taxonomy): domain Eukaryota; kingdom Metazoa; phylum Arthropoda; class Insecta; order Coleoptera; family Curculionidae; genus Polydrusus; species Polydrusus pterygomalis. Next base: position 10,112,706 of record OZ018384.1, read on the forward strand.
TTTCTATATGGAAAAATTTGGCAAATAGTATCAGTTATTGATGATCATCTTAATTACAGTAGACTCCCGATTATCCTAAATGATGTGGACCGGACCGATTTCGGATAATGCGGAGATTGAGGAAAATCCTTAACTATAGGAAAAGTAACTATATCTATGTACTTTTATAGATGTACATTTATACATAATAAATTATAATACTTATGTATGTACATTAGTATGTATTCATATTCATAAATTCAAGAAAGAGGTAATTGGTACTTGTTTTAATTTTAAACTCTGTCGATTTTTGGCCGCAGCAACAAAACCAACAAAATTGTTCTTAGAAATTTCGGATAATGCGGAGGAATAGCAAGAATCATTTCGGATAATCCGGTTCATGGGTCGTTTCGGATAATGCGGAGTTCGCATAATCGGGTTTCGGATAATCGGGAGTCTACTGTATAAGGTTTGCTAGTTGGCGTTACACCACTTTTCTCACTCGCTCATTCTTTGGCTACGTTTACATGGGTGCATATTGTTCTTTGAATCGGCGCAACCAATGCTACCATTAAAAAGTGTAATTAGTATATGGTCAACAAACAAACCTATTAATTGCATCCAACGAGCTTCAAGAACAATAGGGAAACAATTCGTATTCTAGCCCGTGACAAGATTGTTTACAGTCAGCATTAGTGTAACCAACGTTAGTTAAAATAAAGCTGATTTGAATACAAGAACTACTACTGATGCGCCTTGTTTGAACTCGGGCAAATTAAGTTTTACCACACGCCTTTACCTATCATGACAACAAGCACGTACAGGAATATCTCAATCACGCGTATGCGTAGCGTGTGCCAACATAGAAGATGAAATGCCTTTACTTAGCTACCTTGCAGTCAGTCTATCTAAAAGGCTGATGTGGTATACTCAGCCAGTTTTTAGTTGTTACTAAAATTCAATCAAATTAAATTTTGGTTGTTCGTTCAATCTGTTGCTAGAGTCTTATATCGTAAATGCGGCAAAACGCCAGATTATATCTGGCTTCGCCCAGTATATTATCATTGAACGTACTTTAAGTATTAACTATCCACTATACACTAACAATTTGAAAGTGATTTTTAACACACTGTTCTACATTCCTACAGACAAAAACCCTTAAATACTTTGACAGCATCAGCTCATCATTTATTAGTTGTCTTGACAACGCATGGTTAAATTAGCTATGTAAAAACAAACTACACATTTTGATTAGAGAGAAAGCGGATTTTTACAAACCCGAACAAACGATGTGAGCATATTATGATGTGAATTGTCCCTTCTCGCGAGAGAGCATTCACTTCTCTTAAATTGGAGAATAGAGGTCCAGGCACTCGTCCGACTGTATGATCGGAGTCGGAACGGAAGGGTGCATGATAGGTGTGTCCCGACCTTTAGGGTGTTACTATTCTACACAAGTGTCTACTACTTTTTATTCATTTGGCTTAATGTATTTTAAGTAGTTCTAGAGCTACAACGTCTGTGTTGGCAGGGGAATGAAATACATAAGAACCCAGATTTAACGATGTATCAACTTTATGCAATTCTGGTAATGCATTGGCTTTTTAATGTCTATTTTTGTTAGCAAGCATCATACATCCTGCATTTTAAGTTTTAGATCGACGATCTTTCTATAGCTCTGGCCATGGGACCTGGTACCTTCAGTAATGGATCAGTATTACTAACAAAATAATGACATTATTATTGTGACGTATTTAGTTACAGACTGTATTACTTTAATATTGACTAATACTGATCGCCCTTATTGGAATTTTTTTCTCTTTTTGCGCATATCAACTTGCATGTAAAACAATTTTTAAATTTTTCAATTTTTCCCAAGGGTATGAAGATTTTCATACGTCTACATGCAGATACAATGTTTTACTTTCAGTATTACTAACAAAATAATGACATTATTGTTGTGACGTATTTAGTTACAGACTGTATTACTTTAATATTGACTAATACTGATCGCCCTTATTGGAATTTTTTTCTCTTTTTGCGCATATCAACTTGCATGTAAAACAATTTTTTAATTTTTCAATTTTTCCTAAGGGTATGAAGATTTTCATACGTCTACATGCAGATACAATGTTTTACTTTCAGTATTACTAACAAAATAATGACATTATTATTGTGACGTATTTAGTTACAGACTGTATTACTTTAATATTGACTAATACTGATCGCCCTTATTGGAATTTTTTTCTCTTTTTGCGCATATCAACTTGCATGTAAAACAATTTTTAAATTTTTCAATTTTTCCCAAGGGTATGAAGATTTTCATACGTCTACATGCAGATACAATGTTTTACTTTCAGTATTACTAACAAAATAATGACATTATTATTGTGACGTATTTAGTTACAGACTGTATTACTTTAATATTGACTAATACTGATCGCCCTTATTGGAATTTTTTTCTCTTTTTGCGCATATCAACTTGCATGTAAAACAATTTTTTAATTTTTCCTAAGGGTATGAAGATTTTCATACGTCTACATGCAGATACAATGTTTTACTTTCAGTATTACTAACAAAATAATGACATTATTATTGTGACGTATTTAGTTACAGACTGTATTACTTTAATATTGACTAATACTGATCGCCCTTATTGGAATTTTTTTCTCTTTTTGCGCATATCAACTTGCATGTAAAACAATTTTTAAATTTTTCAATTTTTCCCAAGGGTATGAAGATTTTCATACGTCTACATGCAGATACAATGTTTTACTTTCAGTATTACTAACAAAATAATGACATTATTATTGTGACGTATTTAGTTACAGACTGTATTACTTTAATATTGACTAATACTGATCGCCCTTATTGGAATTTTTTTCTCTTTTTGCGCATATCAACTTGCATGTAAAACAATTTTTTAATTTTTCCTAAGGGTATAATATGAAGATTTTCGTACGTCTATATGCAGATACAATATTTTACTTTTTTTATAATCATAGATACATATTTTACTAAAAACTTACAAAACTAACTTTTTAGTTGTAATAAAATGTATTTCATGAAAATTTTATATAATAAATCATGGATAGTTATCGTATTAAATACTGATTAAAATAAAGGCTATTTACAGCCATTTAAAAATAGGCTCATAATACTTGTGATAATTAGTGAGAGCATTGTGCTATTCATAATACGACAAATACAATTAAAAATCCTCATAAAACACCAAGTATTATTGTGAATTCGTAATAATTCGAGAACCACAAATTATATTAACAACATTAAATAGTTTCCTAACCAGAAACGCCATAGCGAATTGTAATTTATGTAATTAATTTTAAAATATATCACCGCTGGTGTTCCAGCTTCGTGATAACATAAAACTAATCTCATTATAACTAAAAATAAGCTGCGGCGAAATATCTAGCCAAAATCACTCGGAGATAGTAGAGAAGCATACGGTCAAATTTGGGGGTCCGTGTGAAATAAATGAATAAAGTTGGCGACATAATTTCTTTAATAAATACATATTTTTATATATGAAAAACCATGTTGGACCTTTCGGTGGGCGGGGCCAAACCTGTACCTACTGAAGGTAAAAATAATAGTATATTAACGTACACGTTTTATAAAGCATAATTTTATAGCACGCGTCCATGTTAAAAAACGAGCCGCTTGCGGCGAGTTTTATAACGGGACAAGTGCTTAAAACTGCTTTATATAACACGTACGTTATACTATTTTTTCTAATTTGTAGTTTTTTCAATAAAAAACACATATTTAAAGAGAAAATAAATCCTTCAAATCTTGTAAATTTTATGTCTTAATTTTATGTTAGTAATATACTATTTTTTATCATAGCAGCCTCTGGACAACAAAAATTATTTTTTTTAAAACCGACCAAAAAATTTACACTTTCTGGACAATTTTTCGTCTAGAAAATAACGTTTTTCCGGTATCTAATGTCACTGTCACCCTGTTTTTTGTTTTTCCAATCGCTCTTTGATAATACAAGATACCTTGATTTCGTTATTATGACAACAACATTTCGATGTATTGTCGAGTGACAGTTCATTGATTTTTAATTTTGTTCTTTATGTCAAACTTGTTTCGCGTAGATTATAAAATATATCGAAGTGTCGGTCTTAAAAAAAATATTGTAAGTCACGCAACCGAAAATTAGTGTTTTCCAGGTCTTTCCAAGCTTCCAGGACTCGCCTATGGCTCGCCCTGGAAATGCTTGTCTCGACCTAAAAAACACTACTTTCCGGTCTTGTAACGTAAATTACTATTGCGAACTGTCATTTTTTGATTTATTGACCCATTTTCACCACGAGATTCTAAAGTTATTTTAGCGATATGAGATTTGAAATTAGACGGAATACGTTGTGTGATCATTGTACATTCGGTACATATACAGAGCGTTTGGAAATTCGGGCGATATTGCTACTTTTTTTCGAATTTCAAGACGTGATTTTACGTCACGGCATTGCAATTTAGTATAGGGAAGATGGAAAATTCAAATCAAGTTGAAGTTAAAATCGACATTGGAAAGTTAGTAGATTGAATTTTGGATAGGATTTGGCAGAAAATGATAGCTTGAAGCATCTACAAAAGATTGATTTATAGATTTATGCAACCAACATACATGACTGTTATCCACACAGAATAAAAAAGTAGGTTATCAAGCTATTTTTCCTCTGCGAAAAATGGGTTTTCTCGTAAATCACAAAGGCCGCGCAAAAGTCAATGAAATAAAACATTTAAATGTTACCAACATCAAATAAAGAAAAAACGCGTATCGAAATAGCTTCGTTACGATACGCTGTTATGATACCAAATTAGAAAAAGTTCTTTACATATCTAGAAAAATACTAACGATAGAAATCTGATTTTAGTTTCATTTAAAGCGTCTTTTAATGAGTAAACTATTAAATTGTTAGGACAAAAGCTGTAGGTATCCTATGTCATGCCCAGAAATTTCAATATACCTAGGTATGATTTTGAAAACAGTGAAAATGAAATACGATGGTGGTAAAGCATAGTATTTGACTTGCGTATAATGACATAATACACTTGGGTAATTATAATAATATAATTAACCTCGTTTATTATGGCCTACATTATACGTTCGTTAAATAATATACACTACGCCCATTAATTATCGAATATTCAAAAATGCACGCCCAAATTAATAAGCTGTAATTTCGCTAATAATGAATAACCAATTTTGATTTTTTTTTTTAAATGATAGATATAAGAATCTAGGGTTTAGGGCAGAGTAGTTTGCGTCCTGACACGTCTTATTGTACGGGGTAGCGCATAAACTCTAGCTAGATGCATGTAAATTTCCTTAAATTTAAAACCGACATATCTTACATAAAAATTGAATTTAATTTATTTTTTAAACGAAAGCAATTAGATATCTATCTGCGCTAGAAAGTGGCCAAAAAGTTTCGCCATGCCACTAGAGGCAAAGAAAAAAATACCATTTCTTCGCAATAAATTCTGTTGCCGAAAAAATGTTTCGTAAATAATCAATGAGTCATTTTATCACTTTTGTCTTTTGCTAAATTTAGAATAAAAAACATGTCGAGAGTAATTGGCCCCATGAATAGCCAATCGATAAGATCTTGATGATCTACCGATTCGCCGTTATCACAAACAGATCGTTACGCTAGGTTTTGTCAATCTGTGTGATGTGATAATGCTAGAATACTTGTACCTACTTACTTTGCTATTATACCAAATCATCCTAATTGTATTTGGTAGTCAGTTGCAACTTTCCTAGCTCGATTTGGTCAGAGTTTTGAGAACTTTCCTTCTTTTTTTCATAGAATATAAATAGCAGTAAAAACAAGGGTGTTGCAATATCTTATAATCGTTAATAGGTGTCGTTCTTTAAATAATAGGTAATAGGTACTTTATGTTCTTTATTTTAAATAGCATGTCAAAGTAAAAACCTTTGCTTTGTTGTTAAATGGAACCCATTGCGAACAACTCAGTATAGTCGCATGAGAAATATAGAGGGGCATACATAACCGCGGCAAAGGGGAGGAAAAAAATCTTTGCTAAGGCTGAGTTAAATGTTTAAAGGGAAAGTTTTTCACTTAAGTTCAGAGAACTACTAAACACAAGCTTCTGTAAATCAATGACCTTCATATTAGACCAAATTTTCCAACTTTATATGTATGTAACTAATAAATAAATCAAAACAAATAAACAAAACGTGAGTGGCATCGACAAGTCGGGTCAAATCGCGAGTCGCAAACAGCTGTTGGGCGGAAAATGTTGAGCTCCTCGTTGTGCGATATGTAGGTGACGTCACGCCTCCGTAGTCATAACGAGAAGTCGCGTTGAATCGGGACGAATAATCGGTCGCCCGCGGTTCGTAATCTTGAGAGCGCGCAACTCGCTTGTCTATGAGTATAGCCTGCCCGCTGCAATAGGGCTATGTTTGGTTTGAATTATGCCCGCGCTTAGTATAACCTACCCGCTGGAATAGGGCTATGTTTTGGTTTGAATTATTTTAATGGATTGCTTATATACATTGCTTTATTGGGTTTTTAAGTAAAGTATTTTTGGATTCTGTTTGAAATAATTGCAGGGAGGGCGGCGCCCCAGAGCCCTTCATTAACGAGCCGCCACTAGGCGCGAAGGTTGATTTGGACAAGCTGAGAAGGATATTGGCGCTCTTAATATGAAGCCACGTCCAGACGACTCGACGAAGGATCAAAAAAGAGGACTGTTCGTTACTTTATGGTTAACCTTTAGGGCTCCTGGTCAGGCATGTTTAAAAATCTGGGTGTACTCACTATAATTAGTTGGTGACCCTTATAGCCTGCAGAAGACAGTAAAAAACACTTTGGCCTACTTAAAGTTCCTTTTTTGTTGCAAGGTAAATATGTGCGTTGCCGAAGCTAAAAAAAAGTAATCTGCATACAGTAAAAGAATAAGTATTGGATATTTTCTTATTACTGCTACCTCGCAATTTTGAAGGCGACCTTATTTTTTGTGTAGGGATAAAACACACAACGAGTTACTCTACATTTTAGGGTCCATCGGAATGGCCTTTTTTCTTCTGATATATTTGAATAAGATCGTCACCCTCCCCCCGAATAAGCTGACAACACACTTGATATATTTTGAGAATTATAGTATTATGGGATACAGTAAAACAAAGTTGAACTTGTAAATTTCCACTATATTAACTAGAAAAATGACATGTTTCCCTAACACTGTAACACTGTAGCTTCGTCAGATAACAATTTGATATAAATAAATATGATTGTCATCTGACGAAGCTACACAGTGTTAGCAAAACATGTAATTTTTCTAGTTAATATAGTGGAAATTTACAAGTTCAACTTTGTTTTACTGTATCCCATAATGCTATTATGGATTTCCACCTAGTATCGGCTGAATCGATTAATTTATTTTGAGAATCATTAGAAATGCGTTAAAATAAATACTCAAAATATGTCGAGTGCAAGTTGCCAATAAGTACAAACAACAACGTCATCCCAGGCGCATATAGCCAGAGGTGGGCAGTGGGCACCATTGGCCTCCAGAAATTTCTGTTTGTCCTCTGCCCTTAGACGATTAAAAAACTTTGTCCAATCAAAAACAAAATGATCCACAAGAAATAAATCGGCTTCTTGAACACAATTAATAACAAAACTAGGGAACCCACCACCACGATACCTTCTATCGGGTAGAGGTCATGAACCTCGTAAAAATAACGTCAGTGGTAGAGATCCCTGAATTCCTGTTTTTGCACTAAATTAAGGTCAAATAGAAATATATTACATACCAGGTTATAAATATTACACTTTATTTTTTGTACTAAAAATACCCAAGTTAACATTTTCTATAGGGTTTTACATTTGCCCCTAGAGAACTAAATCCCTGTATGCGCAAAATAGTATTATTTTCCTAAACTAATAAGGTTGGCTTGGCAGTAACCTATGTTAGTGTCCTGTGGCAGTAACTAAACATAGATACATAGCATGAGATACATAGAATATATACTAATAAATTTTCATCACTTCACTTTTCAGTAAATTTATAGGTACCTATAGTTTACTTGTTTGGGCAGCAGAGTATAACAAAACAATATCGACAGAACTTACGACAGTAGGTTCCTTCGTTTCTTCGATTTACTTAGTTCAGTTTATTTTACCTAGATGTCACTGATACCTTGAAAAGTATGCATATAGAAGTCCGCTCTCCTAATTCATTAATTAATGTAAATAATTTACTATGAGTCATAGTACTGGATGTCCCAATAAAAATAAACTCGGCCTCGGCATTTACAACTTACACAGTGTCCCTGTATAACAATTTAATTTTTAATATAATTAATTAAATAATGCATTTTAGAGTTGTCTGCACCGATAACTTGTACGTACAGGTAATAATAATAAGTATAAAGTATATCCAGTGGCGGCTCGTGACTAGCAAGTCAGTGGGGGCGCTGCTGGCTTTAAATGTTGCGGATAACTATAATCAAATCGTTTATTTTTGTTCAACATACCAAATAATAACAGTAACAAATATTATGAAGCGAAAGTCAAATCTTCGTTTTTTTTTTCGAAAATAAAACTTCTCGGTGATTTTGTTATTAAAATTATCTATGTCCCGAACCATCACTTTTTCGATCGATAGCAGCATTGCTAAAGCTGCATATTAGACGAAATTTTCCAACTTTATTAATAGGTAACTAATAAATTAGTCAAAACATCAGCGGCATCGACAGGTTGCGTCGAAACGCGAACGGCTGTTGTTGGACGGAAAATTTGGAGCCCGATCCGTGCAGCTCGACGTTGTGCGATGTGTAGGTGACGTCACGCCTCCGTAGTCATGGCAACTGACTTAATAGTCGCGTTGAAGGGAGACGGATAATCGGCTGCCCGCGCTTGCCTGTGCGAATAGAAAATGCTCATTTGGTATAACTGCTTGGCAGTTGGAATACGTCTATATGTTTGGTTTGAATTATTTTAATTGATTGCTTACATACATTGCGTTATTGGTTTTTAAGTAAAGTATTTTTAGATTCTGTTTGAAATAATTGCAGGGAGGGCGGCGCCCCAGAACCCTTTATTATAGTCCGGGAGCTAGTAACAGATTTGTGCGACCAATTTCATCTCGACCGATAATTTGTCGAATGCTTTAGGTAGTTGTGTCATGAAGCCTCGTGCACGTCAGCTGCGGCACCAGCGGTGGGTGGGCCAACGGCAGCCACGAAATCACGTTAAAAAAAAATTTTTATTTCATCCCGGTTGAAAGTTCGTGAGTCAATAGTTATTATAATACTGAAGTGAAAAAAAATACGTCAGCTGGCTGTAACGCGGTGGTTTATACGTCAGCTGCTCATACGAACATGAAAAAAAAAAGTATTTTTGGTGATTTCATCCCGATTGAAAATTTGTCAGATGATAGTTTACATAATTCTTTGAATAAAAAAAATCGTCAGCTGTGTATATGTCGGTGGAAAAACCGTCAGCTGACGCAGTGAAATGTGTGGCGCAATATGTAGCTGTGAGTTCCGCTCGTCTATTAAAACACATCAGCTGACGAATTTCCCCCCGGCATACAGTCAGCTGATTTATTTGTTTACTTCAGCTACTATGTCGACTATTATCTGACAATATTTCAATCGGGATGAAATAACTTAACAAAAGTTATTTGACATAACTCTCATTGCACGCGCAGAAATAACATATATTTTAGAATTGTACGGTTTTATCACTTATTAAACCAAATTATATTTTCTATATTTCAAGCAATGTATGTATGTATATATACCGGGTGTCCACGGAAGGTGGCTCGCCCCTCTAACTTTTTTGTTTTTCAAGATAATGGAATTAAATTTGGAGGATTTGTATACGACATAAAACTGCATTTTTTGACAGGTGACTCAACATTATGGAACTTCCGGTTTAACAGGAAGTGACATAAACTTTCGATTTTTAAATGGGACACCTGGTATATTTTTCCTTTTTTTGACTCTATATGACATTCTAAATACAACGATGTGTCACTTGTCACTTTTTGTCACCAAGAAAATATTTTTTTCCAAATTTTTTGTTTTATCTAGAGGGCTATGAATACCTTAAAATCACTTATTTCAGTTCTTTAATCCTGGGAAAAATATGATTTTACTATTTTTGGTCCAATGCTATGTGCTAAGTAAGATTTAATCTTTAAAGTTGTATAATTCATTTTTTTTAAATGGCAACATGGTGGCTCGTCGGGTTAAGAAAAAAGAGGATTTTATTACGATTATTTTGATACCATACACCATTAGGTTTTAGAAAAGCTGCCATTAGAAAACTTTAAAAAGTTAACTTAGAACTTTCCTAAAATGAAAAGCATATTTTAGAATAAATTTAGATTTAAATGCATTAAGTAGCCTGTGACCAGCAAAACTGATAAAACAAAATCATGCCTTGAAGAAAATTGAAATGCCAACAGCTTCTGCCAAAGTAAATTAGTTTGTTGTCTAATGACAATAATAGTTTTACAAGGAGTGAAAAAGTTGATGTTGATATGTTATTAGTGTTTGGAGAATGTAGAAATAATTCAACCGATGCTGCACGAATTTACGCACAAAGATATTTTAATCGGCGTCATCCAACCCGGCACTATTAGGTACCCAAAACTGGTTCCGAAAATGCGAAATGAGCCTGACAATAATAACATATTATCAACTTTTTCACTCCTCGTAAAACTATTATTTTCCATGTTTTTTAAACAGCAAACTAATTTACTTTGGCAGAAGCTGTTGGCATTTCAATTTTCTTCAAGGCATGATTTTGCTTTTTTCAGGCTACTTGATGCATTTAAAACGTTCTAAGTTAACTTTTTAAAGTTTTCTAATGGCAGCTTTTCTAAAACCTAATAGTGCATGGTATCAAAACAATCGTAATAAAATCCTCTTTTTTTTTTAACCCGACGAGCCACCATGTTGCCATTTAAAAAAAATGAATTATACAACTTTAAAGATTAAATTTTACATAGCACATAGCATTGGACCAAAAATAGTAAAATCGTATTTTTCCCAAGATTAAAGAACTGAAATAAGTGATTTTAAGGTATTCATAGCCCTCTAGATAAAACAACAAATTTGGAAAAAAAATATTTTCTTGGTGACAAAAAGTGACAAGTGACACATAGTTGTATTTAGAATGTCATATAGAGTCAAAAAAAGGAAAAATATACCAGGTGTCCCATTTAAAAATCGAAAGTTTATGTCACTTCCGGTTAAACCGGAAGTTTCATAATGTTGAGTCACCTGTCAAAAAATGCAGTTTTATGTCGTATACAAATCCTTCAAATTTAATTCCATTATCTTGAAAAACAAAAAAGTTAGAGGGGCGAGCCACCTTCCGTGGACACCCGGTATATATACATACATTGCTTAAAATATAGAAAATATAATTTGGTTTAATAAGTGATAAAACCGTACAATTCTAAGATTTATGTTATTTCTGCGCGTGCAATGAAAGTTATGTCAAATAACTTGTTAAGTTATTTCATCCCGATTGAAATATTGTCAGATAATAGTCGACATAGTAGCTGAAGTAAACAAATAAATCAGCTGACTGTATGCCGGGGGGAAATTCGTCAGCTGATGTGTTTTAATAGACGAGCGGAACTCACAGCTACATATTGCGCCACACATTTCACTGCGTCAGCTGACGGTTTTTCCACCGACATATACTTACACAGCTGACGATTTTTTTTATTCAAAGAAATATGTAAACTATCATCTGACAAATTTTCAATCGGGATGAAATCACCAAAAATACTTTTTTTTTCATGTTCGTATGAGCAGCTGACGTATAATCCACCGCGTTACAGCCAGCTGACTTTTTTTCACTTCAGTATTATAATAACTATTGACTCACGAACTTTCAACCGGGATGAAATAAAAAAATTTGTTTTTTTTTTAACGTGATTTTGCGGCTGCCGTTGGCCCACCCACCGCTGGTGCCGCAGCTGACGTGCACGAGGCTTCCTGACACAACTGCCTGAATCATTCCACAAATTATCGGTTGAGATGAAATTATCGACCTCAATCTGCTACTGGCTCCCGGACTATTACGAGCCGCCACTGAGTATATCCTCAGAATTTTCCGGGAAATAAATCCAGTGTCCCAAAGAGTCAATGGTAGACACTGCAATGGGCTTCCCAAAACCATCCTTAAAGTAAATTAGGAAAATAAGACCTATCTATACCGGGTGTTCACGGAAGGTAGTTCGCCCCTCTAACTTTTTTGTTTTTCAAGATAATGGAATAAAATTCGGGGGATTTGTATACGACATAAAACTGCATTTTTTGACAGGTGACTCAACATTATGGAACTTCCGGTTTAACCGGAAGTGACATAAACTTTCAATTTTTAAATGGGACACCTAGTATATTTTCCCTTTCTTTGACTCCATATGACATTTTAAATACAACGATGTGTCACTTGTCACTTTTTGTCACCAAGAAAATATTTTTTTTCCAAATTTATTGTTTTATCTAGAAGGCTATGAATACCAAAAAATCACTTATTTCAGTTCTTTAACCCTAGAACACTGTTGTTATTTTATGTCGCATAATACTGTTGACACGTAAAATTTACGTACGTAGTAAAAATATGAAAATATTTTATTATTATTTATAAAGGAAAAGAAAACAACAAAGATAATAATAATAATGATTAAATATTAATTATAAATTGTAACGACAAACATAAAATGATATGATTTAAAAAAAAAAACATGGTTTAAGTGGGACACTTTGGACATATTTTAACTGTGTGCTCTCCAAAAATTGGTTTTCTACACTTTGGGCAGTAAGTTGTGGTCACTCACGGATGCCAAACCAAACTGATTCACGATTTCACGCTGGAGACGAGTAAAACCACAAAACATTAGTGGTATGTTTTGTGAGTAAAACACTTGACATAAAGCACTGCTGGCTGCTGGAGTGGAGGGGTCAAATGGCTTCCTTGTCGCAAGGGAGTTTTCGAAATTATACGTAATTTTTACGTACAACAGTGTTCCAGGGTTAATCTTGGGAAAAATACAATTTTTGGTCCAATGCTATGTAAAATTTAATCTTTAAAGTTGTATAACTCATTTTTTTAAATGGCAACATGGTGGCTCGTCGGGTTAAGAAAAAAGAGGATTTTATTACGATTTACACTATTAGGTTTTAGAAAAGCTGCCATTAAATAACTTTAAAAAGTTAACTTGGAACTTTCCTAAAATAAAGCATCTTTTGAGAATAAATTTAGATTCACCTAAATGTATCAAGTAGCCTGTGACCAGCAAAACTGATAAAACAAAATCATGCCTTTAAGAAAATTGACATGCCAACAGCTTCTGCCAAAGTAAATTAGTTTGTTGTTTAAAAAACATGGAAAATAATAGTTTTACAAGGAGTGAAAAAGTTGATATGTTATTATTATCAGGCTCATGTCGCATTTTCGGAACCAGTTTTGGGTACCTAATAGTGCCGGGTTGGATGACGCCGATTACAATATCTTTGTGCGTAAAGTCGTGCAGCATCGGTTGAATTATTTCTACATTTTCCAAACACTAATAACATATATCAACTTTTTCACTCCTTGTAAAACTATTATTTTCCATGTTTTTAAACAACAAACTAATTTACTTTGGCAGCTGTTGGCATGTCAATTTTCTTAAAGGCATGATTTTGTTTTATTAGTTTTGCTGGTCACAGGCTACTTGATACTTTTAAATCTAAATTTATTTTCAAAATATGCTTTATTTTAGGAAAGTTCCAAGTCCATAATCTGAAAAAATCAGAATGTGTGCTGTATAATAAAAATATATACAATTCCGTACGTTCTGAATTCAGATTCTTAATTCCGTTTCTGAATTCAGATAGACATTCCGGCTGTGTACGGCCGGCCTAAGCCATCGATATGAAATCAAAAATGTCTTTCTATTCCTTAGGCTGGCTGTACACAGCCGGAATGTTTATCTGAATTCAGAAACGGAATCCAGAATCTGAATTCCGGCCCATTGCCGCACACATATCTTAAAAATTCCGTAGCCAGTGTTCTCGCAGTTTGCGGCTAGAGTAGTCATCTTAATTGAGCGGTGACGGTATGGAAGACGAATTGTATGTGTATAATATGTATTAATGTATCCCAATTTGGAATTAAAATTTTATTTATTTCCAGCCAAGCTAAGTATTTTTTTCTCTGTCGTGGTACTCCTCCAAGCAGTGGCGGATTTAGAGGGGGGCACAGGGGCACGTGCCCACTCTGTCATAATAATTTCGCACGAACCAACCTAAGCGCAACACCTAAAATTTCAAACACAGTGACAAAGCATTGTACTGTAACAACCAAATATTTTTTTGATGCCAAAACTTTACAGCATTTAGAAATGGATATTAAAAATCAGGTTTTCAACGTGGTTTGATAATTAGCGAATAGATGGCGTAAAAGCACGTTAGATAAAAAGCATACATTTTAGGATTTTAGAATTTGTGTTTTGTTACAGAAAACTGTAATCTGTGGTTTTGTTTACAAAGAAAGTGTATTATTTTGGGGTAGTAAGGACTTATTTTAATAAAAATAAACATGCCAAAACGGCTATGAATGTGGAATATTTGAGAAACAATTTTAGCTCATTAAGTATTGAGCAAAAAATTGAAATTAAAATTGAGGGAAGACCTAAACCCGAAATTAACTTGACACAGATCACAAAGTGTAGATCTAGGGACTTTATTGTTATTGATAAGTTTGCTGGAAATAAAACCAGAAGATTGGACTTTACTTTTAAACAATGTACCCGCTAATGAAAAATAAATTGGCCTATTTTGATTTTTTTATCTTATTTCATTTTCAATAAAATAAGTAGGTAGGTAATCATACATTTTTAAAATATTATTTACTAAAAATTATTGACCAAATTTGCGCGTGGTCTTAAAAAATTTCGCCTGCGGCGCGTTTCGTCCGCAGCGGGCTTTTCGTGCACCCCAAGATAAAAAGTAAGTGCCCCCCCTGTCAATTTTTTCTGAATCCGCCACTGCCTCCAAGGTTGTGTCCCATATACAGGGACGACTTTCTACACATAAAATAAGATTTTCTGTATCAGCCATTACAATAGGATACAAGTTACAACAGGTCTAGTCTTCTCGCACGCAGGGACGTAGCGAAGGCCTCTGGTTTGGGAGGGGTGAAATTCCTAAATTTCCCAACTTTATAAAATATAAAAAAATAACACAATTCAAAAAGTATTTATTTCAGACCTACCCATAATAATCAAATAAACTGTATTAAAAAACATATACAGAGTTTGTTGGGCAAATGTTCCGGAACGGCTTAATTACAGGGGAACTAAAAGTGATATCGGATCCGGGTTTTGGGCAATCCATAGGACTAAAATTTTACTATTTAACTATTATACCATATGTCAGTAATGTCACCAACTGTCAAGTATTGACATTATTTTTTTTTAAATGGAACACCCTGTATTATCAGATATTCTAAATCTTCAATAAATTTAAAATATTTTTCGTATGATAATTATTCATATGACTAAATTCAACTGTTTCGGAAATACGGCCAAATGAATAGTACATTTTATTTAAACAAAATTCGTAATAATTTTTAAATAAACAATAATATAAAATTAAAGTTATGTAATTAAATGTTCAAAATGTCGTCCTTCAGCCACCTGCATAACAGTGTCCAATCCTCTCGGAAAATTGGGAAAGCATGTTTTGCGAATGTTCACGAGAAATAACATGCACAGCATCTAAAATACTGCTTTTAAGATCCTCCAAAGACTTAGGTTGTGTACGATACACGACAGTCTTTAAATGACTGAAAATGCCAAATGTGTCTATCTATACAGGGTGAGTCGGGAGGAATGGGCCAAAATCTAAGGTGTAATCATTGCATCAAAATAATAAGAAAAAACTCAAATGTTGTTATCCAATATTTATTTGTTTTCAAATTTTAGCGTTAAATAAAATAATAATATTGTTAAACCAAAATAATATGCAACATTAATATTGTTTTAAATAAATCATTGGTTTAATAAATTTTCAAATATACCGCCATTGACTTCCAAACATTTCCTGCTTCGTTTACGAGGGGCGCGCGTGGCTCTTCTAATTGATTCGTGCCTTTCTTTAATATTGAGCGCAGCATTTCTAATGTGTCTAATAATTAATGCATCCCCATAGTATCTACTTTTACTTTATATACCTCATTTTTTTAACCAACCCCATAAATTATAGTTCAACGGTGTAAGGTCTGGCGATCTAGGAGGCCAACTAATGGGACCACCGCGACCAATCCAAACCTCTAACAAAAAGCCAATAATTTATTTAAAACAATGTTAATATTGCATATTTTGGTTAAACATTATTATTTTAATTAACGCTGTAATTTGAAAACAAATGAATATTGGATAACAACATTTGAGTTTTTTCTTATTATTTTGATGCATACATTACACCCTTAGAGTTTTGCCCATTCCTCCCGACTCACCCTGTATATTACAGTCGGTCTTAACTTGAATTGTGTAGTGTGCGACGCAAGCAAGGCGATAGCTGCGCCCAATGATCTGGTACAGGTCATTGGCTGCGCCGCAGTCAGGATTTCGTCCTCCCACTAGTCCCATAATTTTGAAATTTAATACGAGACGATCCCATGTTAGTCCGGGCAACTAATGGAAGTTAAATAAGCTATACACATTTTTGTGTACCAAATTTTCCCAACTTTTGATGTTTAAGGTAACTTTGGGGGGGGGGGGCGTCGCCCCCCCCCCCTTATAACTCCGCCCCTGCTCGCACGCACAACCGCCCAGGTAGCAAGGTGACGTCCTAAAGTCGTCTTTTTTTAGTCACCTTCTGGACATTAGTGACCAAAACGATGACGTCTTATGGGCCTCCCAGGAACGTGAATTTGTCACAGCCAGAAGACGTCTTCTGGCTGTGACAAATTCACGTTCCTGATGTTTGACAAATTCACGTTCCTGATGGGAGGCCCATAAGACGTCTTCTTGGGACGCCAGAAGACGTCTTCTCGGGGCGCCAGAAAACGTCTTCTCGAGATTTTAAATGACGTGTTTAAGACGAACCTTTATAGGTTTTATTGGTGCCCCTAATGCGTGAATTCGTATGCCTGCAATTCTTCGATCGCGTACACATGTAATTAAAAATTATTAATTTAAATTTGTATGGTTATAAGCAGATGCTAGCAATCTGGAATGTTTGCAAACGTGTTAAAATAACATGAATTCGCGATATAGTAAGTGGCACGCGACAAAACAATCGCACACATACGGAATTAATTGAACCGCACAACTATCAAGGCAAATTTAGACGAGAAAATAACAAAAAATGATTTCCGAACAAAATTTTCCTTTATTTTATAAACAAAACAAAAAAACTACCAGCACTAGAAACCATATAGCTTTATTCGAAATTTGACTTTGGCATCAAGTTCTGCTTCGATCGAGATGAAAATTAAGCAAAACAATAGTAGTCACGTGATTCGCATTTTATCTGTCAAATTTTAATTTTTTCCAAAAAATAATTCAAAAGTGGGGTTATTTCTGAAAATATGGAAAAAAGTTATTAGAAAAAGTTTTTTTAAATGCAGTTTCTAGCCCACATGCAAAATTTCAGCTAGATAAGATAATTTTGGTTTTTTACCTATATTTTGTAAATTGCACCACTTTTGCAAAATAAGACTCAACGCAACCTACATAAAACTTCTTAGTTTTGACAATGCTTTATTTCAGGTACATTTTCTTTAAAGTAACGCCATATTAAATGTGTGTTTTTCTACAAAATTAAAATTGGGCTATTAAAATTTGGTCGCATGTGAGGCGAAGTTCATTTGTTTTTAACCCTGTATAAGGTAACTTCATAAAATAAGTATTTTTGAAAACGTAGTTTGTGTCTGAAAGTAAAAAATAAAATAAATGGGTTTTAAATTAAATCGTTGAAAATAGATAAACTTTACGTTAAGTTAAACTAAAATTTATTTTCCACTTAATGAACACTTTACTGATGACACTGTGTTCTTTTTTGTCTTAATATTAAGATGTATTACTTTCAGACACAAACTACGTTTTCAAAAATACTTATTTTATGAAGTTACCTTATACATATGCGACCAAATTTTAATAGCCCAATTTTGATTTTTTAGAAAAACACACATTTAATATGGCGCTACTTTAAAGAAAATGTATCTGAAATAAAGCATTGTTAAAACTAACAAGTTTTATGTAGGTTGCGTTGAGTCTTATTTTGCAAAAGTGGTGCAATTTACAAAATATAGGTAAAAAATGGAAATTATCTTATCCAGCTGAAATTTTGCGTGTGGGCTAGAAGCTGCATTTAAAAAAACTTTTTCTAATAACTTTTTTCGATTTTTTCAGAAATAATCACACTTTTTAATTATTTTTTGGAAAAAATTATAAGATTTGACAGATAATGCGAAACACGTGACTACTATTTTTTTGCTTAATTTTCATCTCGATCGAAGCAGAACTTGATGCCAAAGTCAAATTTCGAATAAAGCTATTAATAAAAAAAAATCCCATATGATGCGGACTTTACTGGTGACACTGTATATTGATCAGTATATGATCGTCAATAATATTGAAGTCCGGAATTTAAACATTTAAATTTCGCCATTATAAAAACATCGACTTCAATTTATAGTTCAATACACCCCGGAGCGCATTGATAATATACCGATCAATATTATATCCTACATTGATCAATATACCGTGCGAGCAAAAATTTTTTTTTTTTTGTTATGATCGAGCACAAGCACTGTAGGAAAAGTCCTTTAAGGCGCTCTGGGAGCGGTGCGTGTGCGAAGAAAGCGATTCACGTTTTTCTTGAATCGTTGGAGGTTATATTCGGTTGGAAACATGCACGGTCTCAGAAAGGCCGTTCCACAAAGATGACGTCCTCCAAATGAAAGAGTTCTGAAACAATGATGTTCGGGGTGTACTAAGTTGAACCACATAGGGATGGGCGGCAGTGGTTCGTCGTGTGTTTCTGCTATGCTTTACTCTAGGTGGAATCGAGCGGGCAATATCTGTCGAACACTTGCCATGGAAATATCTGTAGAAGAGAGTCAAATCACCAACCTGTCTTCGATGGTCTAAGCTGTCGAGGTTCTTAGTCAGCTCTTGGTCGCCGATTAGACGAACGGCTCTCCTTTGGATGGAATCCAACAACCGAAGGGTATGCTTCGGTGCAGAACTCCAGATATGAGAGCAGTATTCCAGTGATGGTCAAATCTGGGCTTTATAGAGTGTCAAAAGTTGTTGAGGTGTATACAACTTTTTGGTACGGAAAAGTATACCAAGCTTCTGAAAAGCTGCCCTGGCGATTGCCACAACGTGATTATGCCAAGACATATTTCCTCCCAGGTTGACACCCAGCAAATTAATAGACGAAGTCAGTGGAATTGCGTGTCCTGTCATAACGATATCGGGTTCTGCAATGTTAACCTTCTTGGAGAAAACTGCTGCCTGGGTTTTTTGAGCGTTAAATTCGACTTGGTTACTGTCACCCCAAGACAAAATTTCTTCCAGGTCTTTATTGAGGCGTGATACCTCATGTTGTCTGCGAAGATGTGCGTCAACAGCCGATGTTTGAGATTTCAAAGTAAAAGATGAGATAAGTGTGCTGTCGTTAGCAAAGCTATATATTGGATTTTCTGTTTTCGCTAGAAGGTCATTAATGTACAGTAAGAAGAGAGTGAGAGATAATATGGATCCTTGAGGAACACCAGCATTGATGGTGAAGGTGTCTAAGTGAAACCCGTCAATCGCCACTTGCAGAGAACGGTCCTTGAGGAAGCTAGACAACCATGAACAAAATCGACCGGGCATACCATAAGAACGCAGTTTATTTAGGAGCCCCTCGTGCCAGACACGGTCAAAGGCTTTAGAGATGTCCAGTGCAATAGCCCGGGACTCCCCATGATGTTCGATTGCGTTGCTCCAAAGATGAGTGACATAGGCTAGAAGGTCTCCTGTTGATCTGGACTTACGAAAACCATACTGATGGTGCTGATAATTTTAAGGCCTTCTAGGTATTTTAGAAATTGTTGGTTAATAGCTTTCTCCATCACCTTTGATATAACTGAAAGCAATGCGACTGGTCGATAGTTGTTTGGCAGGGTTTTCTTGCCTTTCTTTGGTATAGGCTGGACTCGCGCCTTTTTCCAGCAAGATTGAAATATTCTTTTTTTGTAGGATAGGTTAAAAAGTCTACAAAATACTGGTTATTTATAGCAGTTGTGATATGACCTCATAACCCAACAGTCTTGTCAGTCTTCGACCAATCATAATATCGAATATTAAATTGATTCATATCCAAACAGTTTTAAGCGAATAGCGTATTTAAACAAAAGGTCGCAGCTGCCATGGAACACCAATGTTCTGTCAAAAGGTAAACTGTCAAGGAATATTTTTGTGACAGTAATTATTTATTACATATTAGTCAGTTTATGCTTATAAAAAATTAGTTTAAGTGACGAAGAGGACTTTATTTGCACACCACCAAATATTCTGCAAGCAGCTAAAACAATATCTCAAGCGTTATTACCATAAATATCCCGAAAAAACTATAAAATAATGTATAATGAGTTTATGAGATGGCTAAGTGAAAAAAACGTAAAGTCTTTCTCCGAAAACGTTTTACTGGCTTATTTTGAAGAGCTGGCAAACAAGTATAAAGCTTCAACACTATGGAGTAACAAGAGACCATTTTGACTTTAGTAATCTAAAAGTTCCCCATTTTGTATAAGCATTCCCGGGAACATTCCTTTGTTTTCAAGGCCAACTAGAAATTTTTGGTTCTGGAAAACAATAAATTTTTATTAAAGGCACTGGTTTTAAAACCAAATTTGTTGTTTGAATTTATTTTTCTATTAAAATAAATGGTATTTTATTCGTAATTACCCATAAAAAAGTTCAACAATTACCAGTCAAACAACAGATCTACTAAATACTCAAATTTATTTAATTTCATTTTCAAAAACGCGACCTTCCCATAAACATAAGTATCAACGATGTACAATGTCATCCATTACATTTCCTAACATTCTTAGAGTGATTCGTCTAATGGCGGCTTAAACTTCAGCTTGAAATTGGTAAATATTTTCATAGGTTTTCCACTAGACTTCATTTCTAAAATAGCTCCAGAAAAACTCCAAGGGTGTAAGGTTGGGTGAACGCGCAGGCCACCGTATTTCGTTTGACAGGACGCTGACGGAATACGATATCAGTCATTTCCGATCGAACTGCTGGAATGTTCGGGGGTGTTTTTCCCTGAAAGTCCACCGTGGAGTGTGAAGCAAATAGTTCTGCGAGTAAGTTCGCTTTATCTTCAGCCGTGGTTGCTATTGTGCCGTCAGAACGTGTTAGCGGTGGAATATTTGGTTTGGTAAAATTTTGACTGACGGCCTTAGCGACTGACCAAAAGGACCTAGATCCGTTAGGACTGGCGAGAAGTTTATTTTTGACCCTCATGTTATGAGCCTCTTTGTTTTGATCTATCGTTTGCTTACACTGGTTTCGAGTGGTAACAAAGATGGTGCGATTCACATCGGTGGGATTTTTACGCCATTGTCGGTAAGCTAGATTTTTAGCTCTGACAGCACGCTCGCAGTTCTTGCTAAACAGGGCTTGCCATTAGAAGGGCGGTTCTTGGAGAAAGGAATAAAGGCTTCCATGCCAGTAAGAATAACATCGGAGACCTCTTGAGCACAAGCGGATGGATCATCTGAAGAGAAGCATGATCAATATACCGTGCGAGCAAAAATTATTTGCATCAAATAGGTCCTTGCATCTAAGGACGTAATGCTTACTGCTTAGCCGTAGAGCCTAATACCTGTTAAGTGTCAGTAACTACCTGAATTATTAACCAATCAGTTATTCCGTCATCTTTGACAGTCATTACAAGTAATTTGATTAATCGCTAATTTTTCCAATTTCTTGAACAATTCACACAATGGGCTTTACGGAACAGCACAAAACATTCACGGTTGAAGCGTACTTTCGGGGTTACGGGGTTAGAGTAAATTGTGAGTGGCAATACACTCCGGGTTTGTGCATATACGATTTTCACGAACATTTTCCTATCGTTGCTTTTATTGCTGGGGATGTTTATCATTGCCTGACAAGAACCGTGGTTGTGTTTAGGGAAACAGGTTCTATACAACACAAAAAAAGAGCAGGAAGACCATCTGTTAGAACAGAAGAACTTGTTGCAAACGTTCGTGAAATAATGCAAAATACACCAACAAATAGTATAAGACGCCTGTCCCAAGAAGTGGGAAGATCTTATGGAACATGCAGGACTATTCTTAAGAAGCAGCTAAATGTATTTCCTTATAAAGTGCAAGTATTCCAAGAAATACAAGCCGCAGGTTTTGAAAGACGCAGGAATTACACTCAATGGTTTACCCAAAATTTATTGGAAAGAAATGATTTATTAGACCTGACATTTTTTTTCGGATGAAGCCTGGTTTCACCTCTCCGGTTATGTGAATTCTCAGAATACACGTATGTGGAGTAGTGAAAATCCACATTGCACCTTCAAAAATTGGTGTCTGGTTAGCTGTTTCCCGAAGAAGAATTGTTGGTCCTATTTTTTTCCATGACACAGTTACAGCACAGCGGTATAGAGACAATATTTTGAATCCATTTGTGGAGCAATTACTTGACGACGAACTACGACATAGGAGCATTAATGCTCCTATCACCCATTAACAAAAACCACAAAAATAACATCTTAGTCATCAAGCAAAGCTTGATTGTATGACAAGTTGTTTGATTACTGAATCAATCAACTAAAATTATTCAAACCCAAAAAATTTGGTTAATTTTCAAAAAAGTGAAAATTTTAGAAAATGAAAGTTTTTTCTTCTTGAAGAAAAAAAAATTATTTTCGGAAATCCTCCACTACAAAATCACTAACGCCCACCAAAAGGACAACTTTGTCTTTTTAATCTCAGATTTTCAAAAGTGTGTTAGAGTGCCCAACGGCACGAGCACAATAAAAAACAAGTAAGAAGAAGAGTACGTTTTGGATATTTTTAACAGGACGGTGCAACCGCCCATACAGCCGCCGAAACTATTAACTAGTTACTTACGGAATTTTTTTGACGACAGATTGATCAGTTTTCGATCAGACATTGAATTCCCACCTGGA
The DNA here is from genome assembly GCA_963969555.1 of Polydrusus pterygomalis. Classification (NCBI taxonomy): domain Eukaryota; kingdom Metazoa; phylum Arthropoda; class Insecta; order Coleoptera; family Curculionidae; genus Polydrusus; species Polydrusus pterygomalis. The sequence continues at coordinate 10,135,924 of OZ018384.1, forward strand.
TCACCTTGTTTAACAGTTATGGATTTCTTCGTTTTTCCTCATTTAAAGAACACTATTTTTAAAACTCCAGTTGCAAATTTAGAAAAATTACAAGAAAGGATTATCCAAGAATGTGGTAACGATGCTGGTCAACACTTTCGAAAATATGAAGAGACGTGTGAATTTATGCTTGGAGCATGGCGGTGGCCAATTTCAGCAATTTATGTAATTATTTTTCTTTTTCTTTCTGTATATTCTTGCTTTGTTAATTTTGTAAACAACAAAAATAAATTTGTATTTGTCTACTTATTTTATTACTCATTAGTTTGGCATATCATGTCATAATATGAATTTGACAAAATTTTAACCTAGATTTGGTTAGATATATCGTCCCCATCCCATATCATTGTGATCTAAACCAAGCCCAACGTTTCTTAATCCAAGCCCTCTTTGATGCAAATAATTTTTGCTCGCACGGTACAATATACATATTATAGTATATTGTACAACTGTTGCGGTTTTAGGGGGGTACACTGAGAAAATAGCTCCAAGTAAACTGTGGTAGCTGGGAAAAGTTTACTTACACCGGCTAATATTTCATTTATTATAGAAATTTAGTTTATTTAAAGCAAGTCAGTAAATGGTAGATGCTGGCCCACCCGGCATCGCCCGGTGAGATACCATTGCATCGGCTTAGGCGGCGTGAAGTTGCTCTTGAGTTATTCTTTGAGTCAACGTTTCGTCGCTGTGCCGATGTTCCCGGTTTCCAGGGTGGGAAGAAAAAGCATGATGGAAGCTCCAGGACCAAAATTCTCCGGAGGTAAACTCGCCCCCCAATCGGATCTCCGGGTGGGGGCTGATCCTGTGGCCTCATCAGGCGATATTAACCGAACATCCACTGTCTCCGACAATATATTGGGTTCCCCTAACAACACTCAACGGAGAAATAGTGTGGCACCTACAGTTGCTGACACACCCAAAAACAGCAGCTTCAAAATTGATTTCTGCAATATCAGAGGGCTTAATACCAAAATCAATTCAGTCCACCAGCACTTACAAACATCCAAGCCCCATGTGCTCGCACTGACCGAGACAAAGGTCAGATCGTCAACGAACACCGTCAGCTATTTATATCCTGGATAATCCTGGATACGATTTTCATTTCCGATTTAGACGCAACTTTGGGGTCTGTCTCTTTATCCGAGATGATCTTTGCTGCCAACGAGAGGAAACACTTGAACCAGCAGAGTTTGATGTAATGTGGTTTAAAATATCAACGCAGAAAATCACCAAGTTTATCTGCTGCCTTTACCGTCCTCCAAGTGACACCCATTACAGAGCACTCTTCTCGTCACTAGCAAACACAATTGACTTCTTGCAAACCAACCATCCTAATGCCGAAGTCGCTATCTTTGGTGACTTTAACGTCCACAATATCAACTGGCTCAAATACTCAAATACCAACGATGAACAGGGTCGTGAGGCGGAATCTTTTGCGATCAGTTCTGGTCTAACTCAACTCGTGGAAGAACCAACGCGAATTCCAGACCGAGATGGAGATTTTGCTAGTCTTTTAGATCTCTTTTTGACATCCAACCCTGACCTATACACAGTCACCGTTCATCCTCCATTAGGATCTTCCGATCACAAACTTATTTCAACTCTAAGCGAGCTGCCAATTTGTTCTGAACAACCTCCTAAACCTCGTAAAATTTGGCACTACACATCAGCTAGTTGGGAAGACCTAAGGGACCATTTTCGCACTTTTCCTTGGCTGGAAGTATGCTTCTCTTCAGATGATCCATCCGCTTGTGCTCAAGAGGTCTCCGATGTCATTCTTACTGGCATGGAAGCCTTTATTCCTTTCTCCAAGAAGCGCCCTTCAAATGGCAAGCCCTGGTTTAGCAAGAACTGCGAGCGTGCTGTCAGAGCTAAAAATCTAGCTTACCGACAATGGCGTAAAAATCCTACCGATGTGAATCGCACCATCTTTGTTACCGCTCGAAACCAGTGCAAGCAAACGATAGATCAAAACAAAGAGGCTCACAACATGAGGATCAAAAATAAACTTCTCGCCAGTCCTAACGGATCTAGGTCCTTTTGGTCAGTCGCTAAGGCCGTCAGTCAAAATTTTACCAAATCAAATATTCCACCGCTAACACGTTCTGACGGCACAATAGCAACCACGGCTGAAGATAAAGCGAACTTACTCGCAGAACTCTTTGCTTCACACTCCACGGTAGACTTTCAGGGAAAAACACCCCCGAACATTCCAGCAGTTCGATCGGAAATGACTGATATCGTATTCCGTCAGCGTCCTGTCAAACGAATTCTGAAGGGGCTCGATGCCAAAAAAGCTTCTGGTCCAGATGAAATTCCTATTATAGTGCTCAAGAAATGCGCCGATGAACTCACACCAGTATTTTGTAGACTTTTTAACTTATCCTACAAAAAAGGAATATTTCCATCTTGCTGGAAAAAGGCGCGAGTCCAGCCTATACCAAAGAAAGGCAAGAAAACCCTGCCAAACAACTATCGACCAGTCGCATTGCTTTCAGTTATATCAAAGGTGATGGAGAAAGCTATTAACCAACAACTTATAAAATACCTGGAAGGCCTTAAAATTATCAGCGACCATCAGTATGGTTTTCGTAAGTCCAGATCAACAGGAGACCTGCTAGCCTATGTCACTCATCTTTGGAGCAACGCAATCGAACATCATGGGGAGTCCCGGGCTATTGCACTGGACATCTCTAAAGCCTTTGACCGTGTCTGGCACGAGGGGCTCCTAAGCAAACTGCGTTCTTATGGTATGCCCGGTCGATTTTGTTCATGGTTGTCTAGCTTCCTCAAGGACCGCTCTCTGCAAGTGGCGATTTGTAATAATTTGATGTTCAGATAGGTTGCAGCAAAGGGTTCAAAGAAAACGGTGTTTCATATTCAACATCAAACTATATTCTCTGTCTTAGTCCATGTCGCCACATACATAGTTGTCCCACTTACGCTAAATGTTTATATTACATATTTGTTATATCGACAGTATTGTTATACTAGCTAATCATAATAACTAATTAGAACACTAATACAATATACTAATACAGAGTGTTTTACCCTCATATTACACCTCCCCGGGCAATTTAAGGAATTTACACTTTGTTTTCAAATGGAAATTCCTGCTAATTATAATATGAAAGTAATTAACTCATGTGAAATAATAACTATACTTATAACAAACATTTTCTTAGTCAATAAGAATTCAAGAAATGAAGAAAGAAAAGGAAGAAAATTAGAGTAGTCAGACCTAGAATAAATAGCAGATAGAGAAGAATACGAAAGTAGGGCCGGCCGATTCCTTACTACTAAATTATTACCTAGAAATTACTTAACTATGATATAACTTAGTTCTATTTTTGTGGATTACAATCTCCTTATTACCTTTCATTAGTTTTACATTTGGAGATTCATCCTCGATAACTAAATAAGGACCAAGAAAACAAGGACTTGCGATTTTGTTTCCCACTTCATTTTTTACCAGTACTAAATCGCCTTTTTTGTATTGAATGGGTTTAATTTTTTCATCATAACTTTGCTTTCTTTTAAATTTTGAATGTAATAAGTTAGCTCTTGCATCCTCATGAGCCTTTTGCAACCGATACTTTAACTCAATAGGGTAATTCTCAAAGTTATAAATGGGTTCTAACATATTATTTAGATTATTAGGAATCTGACATTTCTTTCCAAAGACCAGTTCAAAAGGAGTATATTTAGTTTCAGTATGGACTGTAGTATTATAAGAGAAACACCAATAAGGAATCCATGTACTCCACGCTGCATCATTATTTTCGGATTGAATTCTTAAATAGGCACCCAATACCTTATGTGAATTTTCCAAAGAACCAATACTTTCATGATGGTATGCCGTGGAATAAATTTGATTTATTTTTAAAAGCTTACAAACCTCACTCATAGTGGAAGAAATAAATTCAGAACCCCTATCCGTTGCAATTTCCTGTGGAATTCCATATCGTAAGATAAAATTTTCCACAAATGATTTTGCCACAGATACGGTGTCTTTATTTTTTATAGGATATGCTTCCACAAATTTTGTTAACTCACACTGTAAAGTCAGGATGTATGCAAATTCATTTACATCTGTTGGTAGTGGTCCTACAATATCTAAATATACTTTTTGAAAAGAATAATTGGCTGTCGACGTAATAACCATGGGCTGTCTAGTATAACGATTGCAATGCTTTTGTTTTTGACAAGTGTCACATTTTCTTACAAAGTCTGCAACATCGTTATCTAGACCTGGCCAAAAGTAATACTTTTTTATATTATTTGTCATTCTATTTATGCCTGCATGTCCACTTGTGGGAAGTAAATGAAAATCATTCAAAATAATTCGTTTCTCATCATTATCTATTATTTTGCTAGCTCCTTGTACAATATTTATACGGGGGCCCCCCCAATTAGGATTACTATTTATTTCCTTACCTATCCATTTAATAAACATTTTATTTTTCTCATTTTTTAAAATATATAATTCATTTATATTTGCTTTCTTAGTTATTTTGGCCAAATCTCTCAGCATTTCGTCTCGCGCCAATGCCGATCGAGTATTTTGACTAAAGTACAAACTAAGTTGCAATGGAACATAATAAAAACTCCCCAAGTGTTCAGTTATATCTTTTGACAATGTTTTTATTTTGGACGATGTCGTTAAAACTAACTCAGTGCAATTTTTAGGTTGTTTAAGAACTTCCACAATATCTGGTTGATCAGGCCAAACATTAAGGTTATCCTTGTCCAACACACAATCTTGCTCTTTCATACTCTTACACTGTCCTCTGGTCAAAACAGCAATCATGTCATTATTCATGCTTTTCAATTCCTCAGATGTCAAGATAATTCTTGATAATGCATCCGCGGTGACATTTTCACTTCCTTTCACATACTCAACGTAAAAATCATATTCCTCAAGGCCTAATCGAAATTTTGTTAACCGGCTGGATGGGTCAGTAAGGCTAAATAAGTATAATAAAGGTTTATGGTCAGTTACTATTTTAAATCTGCGTCCATATAAATAAGGCCGAAAATGCTTTACAGCCCAGTAGATAGCTAAAAGTTCTTTGTGAATAATAGGGTAATTTATTTCCGCTTTATTTAAACTTCTACTGGCGTACGCCACTGGTCTATTATTTTTATTTGAGAGTACTGCTCCAATAGCTGACTTTGACGCATCAGTTTGAAGTATAAATTCATTTTTCTCTGCAAAATCAGGATACTGTAAAACTGGATATTGACTTAGTGCGTTCTTTAGGATTTTAAATGAGTTGTTACATTCATCCGTCCATTCAAACCTTGCATACTTTCTGCACAATTTGTTTAGGGGTACAGATAGCTCCGCAAATTTCGGAATAAACTTTCTGTAGTAATTTGCAAAAGCCACGAAACGTTTAACTTCGTCTGAATTTTTTGGAACGGGATATTCGTCTAAAGCTTTAATTTTTTCAGGATCAGGAGATATTCCTTTATCACTAATAATGTGACCTAAATAAAGAATTTCTTTCCTTAAAAACTCGCATTTTAAGGGATTTAGTTTTAAATTTACTTTACGAAGTCTAGTAAAAACGTCCATAAGGTTTTTGTTGTGTTCCTTAAGATTTCTCCCGAATACTATTAGATCGTCAAGGTAAACAAAACATTTTTCGTAGTTTAGACCTGCCATTGCAACTGTCATTATCCTAGAAAAGGCACTGGGGCTAAGTTTTAGCCCCATGGGCAATCTTTTCATTTGCCATTGCCCCCGATCAGTTGTAAAGGCTGTCAATTTTCTACTTTGTTCATCTAGTTCCACTTGATAATACCCCTGACTTAGATCTAAATGCGAAAAATAAAGAGCTCCCGCAAGAGAATCCAAAATATCAACCACATTTGCAATAGGCCACTTGATATCTACTAAACTACGGTTTAAAAATCTGTAATCTAAAACCAATCTGCTACGTTTCTCTCCTGATGTTTCACTCTTTTTCGGTACCAGTAAAACAGGCGACGACCACTCACTCTGCGCACTCTCAATTATATCATTATCGCACATTTGGGAAATTTGCTTATTTATTTCCTCCCTCTGGGATTGAGGCAGTCTATAAGGTTTTATATAAACTGGTTGAGTGTTCGGTTTGACTTGAATTGACTGTTTATAAATATTTGTTACAGATAATTTATCCCCAGGCATATGAAATATGTCTGCAAATTTAGCACATAATTGATCTATTGAATCTTTCTCTTCTTTATTCAAGTAGGTAAGTTTAAGCATGTCAAATAACTGTTTTACTCGATTAACTGAAATATTTTGAGAAGTAAACTGACAACAATCATAATTGCTGAGCTTCTCAGTTTTAGGTAAGCAATTTCTCAAGCGTACTTCACTTTCCCGTGTATTCAAAATTTTAACCGGAACTTTCCCATTCACTGGTTGTGCAATCACTCCTGCTACAAACACACCCTGGCATAACTCACTTGGCATAACAACACATTCCTCATTTAACCCTGTCTCAAGGTACTGAATACTTTCACACCTTGCAGGTAACACTAATATATGACTACAACAAGCATTTAAGTCTAAAATAACATTCTTTCCCTCATTGAAAAGATCTAAAGTATTTTCCTCATAGTTTAATTTAGCTTTATACTTCCCTAAAAAATTTCTCCCAATTATACCATCTGTATGACATTCCAACGAATCAAATACATAAAACTTTTCCCTAAATTGTATGTTTCCTATAGCGAGATTTAAGTATACATAACCTACGGAACATACTCTACCACCTATGCCATTTATTTCAAGATTTTCCTTATGTAAAGGTATACTTGCATCTAAATGCTCTAACTTAAGCGCACACAATGACGCTCCCGTATCTACTAAGAATCCTAAACTTTTGTTGTTTACTCTAAAAGAAACTGAATTTGAGTAATTTTCGGAGTAAGTAAAAATATTATTATGACTATTCCCCTCTACTTTAGGGACGAAAAAATGTTTGCTCCCTAGAAACATCATACGGCAACGTTTCCTGACCTGCATTAATGTCTTGGTCAGCAAAATTTATTTGTCTCCGCGAATTTCCACGATAACCGCGAGTAAACGAACGTCCTCGGTGTCCCCCCTGAAAACGCTGACTTTGCGGATTGCTATTACCATTACCTAAGCGAGAATTATTTTGTTGATAATTAGAAACATGATTGTTATTTCTATTAGTTACGTTTCTATTGAAATTGTTATTAAAATGTCTTCCAGAGTTTCTAGCTCTGTTAAAACCTGCAGAAAAATTTCTGTTGTTTCCTCTTCCTCTAAACATATTGAAAATTTGTTGATTACTGCTTTGAGAGGAAATTTCTTCATCCTGCGCCGCTCTAATGGCATCCTTTAAAAATTCAAAATTTCTAGCAGATATGATTGTGCTGAGTTTATGATTTCTAAGGCCACCTGTAAACCTTTTTATAGCGATTTTTTCGTTTATTGGTCTTAAAATATCAAAAGCTCTTGAATCACCGTCTGCTTGAGAAATTGTCAGATTTACTAAGATATCTTCAAGATTTTTACCAAACTCAGAAACAGTATTATCGCCTTGCTTGGCGGAAAACAATTTTGCCTGAAGGGCGGTATCGGATTGTTTCGTTAAAAGATGTTTTTTTTATGTCTCCTAATAATGAATCCATAGACTCGTAACTAGATTTTAATCTCAATTTCGCATTATTTGAAATTCGTGTTTTCAGAATGAATTTAATTAAAATAGGCTTGCCATCATCGTTAAGCATAGAATGATAAAATTCTGCCGCGTCGATTAGTTTATGTGTAATAGCTTCCGAGTCATCCATTACAGGCAAGAGGCTCGTGGCCACTTTCAGGTCAAAAGCCGACATATCTGAATGTATAATTTTCGCGTCCTGGTTATCCCGATTTGTACTTTCCGCGTCTTGGTTATCACTACTCAAACCTTCTGCGAATTGTTTATCAAAATTTATAATTTCCTGATATACTTTTTTAATTTTGTCTATAGTATTTTTAGAATATTCAATGTCTGCTTCGTCGAGTTCAGAATCTTTTATTTTTTGATTAATAGCAGAAACCTCCTCACTCAGTCGAGAGTAAATAGTTTTTGCTTCCCTAACTTTAGTTGAAACGATGGATGTTTTTCGTCTGTCGTAATTTAATTTTCCTAGATAAGTTCTGACATCTGCTAGAGAACTTAAAATTATGTTTAAGTTATCTCCCATGAAAAATATGCAAATCTAATTTTTTAAGAGCAAAGTACTTGTTAAAGAGGTCCCTATTTCAATACAATTTACTTAATTCTATAACTTACTTAGTACATTTTTTCTTTTTAATTACTAAATTGCTTAATTTTTTCCATTCTTTACATATCGCCTTGTTTCTTATGTCCATTTTCAGTTTTTTTTTTTTTTTTTCCCATAAGTGTAATAACCATCTTTATAATTATCCTAAAAAGAACCTAAAAAAAAATTTTTATACTGCCTCCTCCGTCATTAATTCATCCCTTGATTTTCTTAACTCGCTTCTGTTAATTTCTCTTCGAATAGTTTTTCGTAATTCCTTACGATAACGAAGAATCCCACTATATATGATATACAGGATAACGGCTACTACAAGTGTTAGTAAAAGGTACTCTGACAGCGAAAACCCCTTGTTTGATATTTCGCTCCTTGCGTCTCCATTCGAGGCCTGGTTGATAACTATTTCCTCTTTAGACTTGGCACTACCCATTTTACTCCATATCGGTGCTTTTCTTCTTATGGTTTTTTGGCTGGCAGGATCGCCATGTAATAATTTGATGTTCAGATAGGTTGCAGCAAAGGGTTCAAAGAAAACGGTGTTTCATATTCAACATCAAACTATATTCTCTGTCTTAGTCCATGTCGCCACATACATAGTTGTCCCACTTACGCTAAATGTTTATATTACATATTTGTTATATCGACAGTATTGTTATACTAGCTAATCATAATAACTAATTAGAACACTAATACAATATACTAATACAGAGTGTTTTACCCTCATATTACCTCTCTGCAAGTGGCGATTGACGGGTTTCTCTCAGACACCTTCACCATCAATGCTGGTGTTCCTCAAGGGTCCATATTATCTCCCACTCTCTTCTTACTGTACATTAACGACCTTCTAGCGAAAACAGAAAATCCATTATATTGACAGTAACCAAGTCGAATTTAACGCTCAAAAAACCCAGGCTGCAGTTTTCTCTAAGAAGGTCAACATTGCAGAACCCGATATCGTTATGGCAGGACACGCAATTCCACTGACTTCGTCTATTAATTTGCTGGGTGTCAACCTGGGAGGAAATATGTCTTGGCATAATCACGTAGTGGCAATCGCCAGGGCAGCTTCTCAGAAGCTCGGTATACTTTTCCGTACCAAAAAGTTGTATACACCTCAACAACTTTTGACACTTTATAAAGCCCAGATTCGACCATCACTGGAATACTGCTCTCATATCTGGAGTTCTGCACCGAAGCATACCCTTCGGTTGTTGGATTCCATCCAAAGGAGAGCCGTTCGTCTAATCGGCGACCACGAGCTGACTAAGAACCTCGACAGCTTAGAACATCGAAGACAGGTTGGTGATTTGACTCTCTTCTACAGATATTTTCATGGCAAGTGTTCGACAGATATTGCCCGCTCGATTCCACCTAGAGTAATGCATAGCAGAAACACACGACGAACCACTGCCGCCCATCCCTATGTGGTTCAACTTAGTACACCCCGAACATCATTGTTTCAGAACTCTTTCATTTGGAGGACGTCATCTTTGTGGAACGGCCTTTCTGAGACCGTGTTTCCAACCGAATATAACCTCCAACGATTCAAGAAAAACGTGAATCGCTTTCTTCGCACACGCACCGCTCCCAGAGCGCCTTAAAGGATTTTCCTATAGTGCTTGTGCTCGATCATAAAAAAAAAAAAAAAAAACAACAAATTAGCTACAATCGGTTTAGTTGGATCTAATAAGTTAGTAAACAATGTTTATTTGTTTTTAGTAAATATATAATTTTTAAGTATACTGTACACCTAATTTAAACTTGTGTTCACTTGTTTTGGATAAATTAAGACATGTAAAAAAGTTTACTTTAAATAAGTAAACCAAAATATTCTCCTAAGTAAACTTGGTTGCTTACATAAAGTGTCCAGTTCACTTGTTTGGCCTTTCGTCAACGTTCGGTTCGCTTTTAGCCGCTCCCGCTTCACTTCGGCAGGATGGAACTCGAAACTCGTGGCGTCGCACGCAATACGATTTATCATTTTATTTTCGTCCTAGGCGAAGTCGGTCAGATTGTTTGGTGCTCTGTTGCTGTAATATTTGTGTTGTCGTATTGGACATCGCCGTGTATATACTATAATATTATGGAGTGTTCTAATATGGATTATTTGTTAATAAATTGGAATTTAGAAGATCATATTTCTGCTTTTCAGGGTATCCCTTATCCTTATCCCTTTCACTAATTCTAACTAAACAATTTGTCTTTTTTAAATAAATGGTTTATTGGTTAAAGGTACATAATTTAATAAATGGGTTACTTATTCCAAGTAAACAGTTCGTTTAGATCAGATAACGAATTTCTAAGGACACCTGTTTATTTGTGTTTACTAGTTCTAGGTAAACTATTTCAGCATTTTCCATTTACTTAGGCCAAGTGAACCCTTCACTAGCCATTATATGTAGTGAACTTTTTAATTAAAGTAAGTGTATTTTCACCTAGATCTAATAAAATTTTTTCTCGGTGTAGGAGGGAGCAATGGGAGGCGTGCGCTCCTTTCTATTATTCTCTGCAATCTTTACCTACCACTTACACATTTTTTATTGAAATATCCACTAAAGCATTGCCCCATGATTTTTTCAGATTAATATTTAATTATGTTAATATTTTTCTCCCTTTTATAGGCTTTTAATTAATTCCTCTAGCATGAATTATTTGTTATTAGATAAATCGGTAGATCTTCGTTATTTTCATCTTAGTGATTTTCAGGATTTGATGAAAAAGCTATAAAATCACAATTTTCAAAAAAAAAACTATAAAATAAAAAAAAAAATCCATTTATCTTCATTGTTCGAAAGATGTTTTAAACTTTATTTTCCTGCTTTACCATTAAATTTTTCGAGTTATCATGATATAAAAGATATTTTATAATAGGTACTTGAACATTTGCATATCTTCTTAGTAAGTCATCAAAACCTCCATTAAGGGAAAAAATCTATATCTAATATTATACCAGAATTAAAATAAGAGATTTGGACAGATCAGTTACAGTTCTATAGTTTTTCAATAAATTCGCTTAGTTCTTAAATTTTGTTGAAAGAAAAGTTTGGAGCTTTTTCCCATCTCTACTTTTTCGATCAACAGTCATTACCGTAATCTCTATAGTTTTCCTCCCCCCCTCAATTGTTTTGGAGCATTACTCTCCTCCATAGTTAGGTACATCATGATGTGCTTATATACAGGGTGTTACTTAATGATGTGGCGTAATTTCAAGGGAGTATTCCTGAACCAAATTAAAATAGAAAAGTTCGTATAAACATGTGTCCGGAAGAGTCTGGTTTTCAAGATACAGGGTGTCAAAGTTTTAAAAAAAAATTGTTTTTTTATTAATATCTAAGTAAATGATTATTTTACCGATTTTGTTGAAATCTGGCAGGGTTATTCATTGTAATAAGACGCTAAGTTGGCACCAACTAAAAGAAAATTATAAGTTCCAGTGGCGTCTTGGTGGTGGGCTGTGTCACGAATAATATTGACAAAAAAAATGTACGCTACTGAGTTTTTTGAAAAATTACGGTGTGCACCAGAAAAGTCAGGTTATTTTTTACGTTATTTTATTAAACGTCCAGTTCTCGCGTATTTAAACAAATTTAAGTAAGTGATGTGTCTAATTGCCCAAGAGCTGTTAAAAAATTGAATTTATAGGTCGCCTAGCTTCTATCAATTCGTTATACGAGGGGGCGTAAAAAAAAAGTAAAAACATTTTTTTGGGCTACCGAGCTGAAATTAGGGATTTATGGACAACTTTTAAGTGCAAACATTTCCTAATAAAAAAAATTTCTACAGTGAAAAAGAAGGGCAGTTTATTCTTGAGTGAATTTAACGTTTTTACCTCTCCCCCGTATACAGCGCAATACTTACTAGTTTTGTCTATGCTCTTTTTTGTTTAAGAACATGCAGAAGTTTTTCACCGTCAAAACAATTTGGTAAGTTTTAAAATTTAAAAAAATCCCCTTTATGGTGCGTACTTTCTGCCGGTCACTGTATAAACCTTCCCCGTGGAGTGGAACTTCTTTGAAATAGAACAGCCCCAAAGTCCCATTTACGTCTGTGTTATGATGATTTTTTAATACTTAATCTTGTTTATTTTATAGTTAGGTGCCTACGTGCAACTTTTCAAATAAATTTTGGAAATCCTAAGGGAGAATAGTTTCCGACAATAAAAAACGTTATAAATAATAAAACATACAAAAAATGTAAGTGCTGGTAATTTCGGCACAAATGATGAGCCAATTTAACTACTAATAATAATTAATAACTAACTCCATGTCTTGACTGATATTTATTAGTGTTTTTCAAGATTTGATGAAAAAGCTACCGTGCGAGCAAAAATTATTTGCATCAAAGAGGGCCTTGCATCTAAGGACGTAATGCTTAGTCGTAGGGCTTAATACCTGTATGGGTGTAAGTAACTACCAAATTAACAATCAATCAGTTATTCCGTCATCTTTGACAGTCGTTACAAGTAATTTGATTCATCGCTAATTTTTCCAATTTCTTGAACAATTCACACAATGGGTTTACGGAACAGCACAAAACATTCATGGTTGAAATGTATTTCGAAACGGGGTTAGAGTAAATGGTGAGTGGCAATACAATCCTGGTTTGTGCATGCACGATTTTCACGAACATTTTCCTAACGTTGCTTTTATTGCTGGGGATTTTTATCATTGCCTGAAAAGAACTGTGGCTGTGTTTAGGAAAACAGGTTCTATACAACACAAAAAAGGAGCAGGAAGACCCTCTATAAGAATAGAAGAACTTCGTGAAATAATGCAAAATACGCCAGCAAATTGTATAAAACGCCTGTCCCAAGAAGTGGGAAGATCTTATGAAACATGCAGGAGTGTAGGACTATTCTTAAGAAGCAGCAACATTTATTTCCTTATAAAGTGCAAGTATTCCAAGAAATACCCAAAATTTATAGGAAATAAATGATTTATTAGACCTGACATTTTTTTCGGATGAAGCCTGGTTCCACCTCTCCGGTTATGTGAATTCTCAGAATACACGCATGTGGAGTAGTGAAAATCCCCATTTTTTTGTAGAGTCGCCACATTGCACCCTTAAAAAATTGGTGTCTGGTTAGCTGTTTCCCGAAGAAGAATAATTGTTGGTCCTATTTTTTTCCATGACAGAACGGTATAGACACAATATTTTGAATCCATTTGTGGAGCAATTACTTGACGACGAACTACGTTTTGGATATTTTCAACAGGACGGTTCAACCGCCCATACAGCCGCCGAAACTATTAACTACTTACGCAATTTTTTCGATGACAGATTGATCAGTTTTCGATCAAACATTGAATTCCCACCTAGATCACCTTGTTTAACGAATATGGATTACTTCGTTTTTAACCGGCTGGCCTGTTGGAAGTTTTCCAGTGCCATTGAAAATTACGTACACACACACCTCATTTAAAGAACACTATTTTTAAAACACCAGTTGCAAATTTAGAACAATTACAAGAAAGGATTATCCAAGAATGTGGTAACATTTCTCCAGAGATGCTGGTCAACACTTTCGAAAATATGAAGAGACGTGTGAATTTATGCTTGGAGCATGGCGGTGGCCAATTTCAGCAATTTATGTAATTATTTTTCTTTTTCTTTCTGTATATTTTTGCTTTGTTAATTTTGTAAACAACAAAAATAAATTTGTATTTGTCTACTTACTTACTCATTAGTTTGGCATATCATGTCATATTGTCATAATATGAATTTGACAAAATTTTAACCTAGATTTGGTTAGATATATCGTCCCCATCCCATATCATTGTGATCTAAACCAAGCCCTACGTTTATTAATCCAAGCCCTCTTTGATGCAAATAATTTTTGCTCGCATGGTATAACAAGCAGAAGTAGCTTTTTTACAAAAGTAACCACAAAAAATTGCATCTATCAAATCTCTTGCGAGTGTGGCGAATCGTACATTGGAGAAACAAAAAGATCTCGTCCCGTACGAGTTAAAAAACATGTGAAACATTCCCAAATCGGTGAAACTTCGAGATCAGGTATAGCGGAACATGTATGGACCAACCAACATAATATACAGTGGTCAGAAGCCAAAGGTTTTGGACACGTGATAACAGCACTGACGAAAATTTAAAGAAGCAGTTTTTATGAATCAAAATACTAGTGACCGACCGACGGTTTGGTTTCGGCTAGTTTCGGCTAAAAAATCTAGTTTCGGTGACAGTTTTGGTTTCGGCCAAAAACCGGCCGAACCTTCGGCCATGCCGAAACTTAGAGTTTGTGAATTGTCGCGCACCGTTCGGCTAAATTTGGGTGGGTTCGTAGGCAGTGTTGTCTATATAAATAGAATTTTCTCTGTCGACTTTTTTTTTTAGTTCAATTCGTTCCCAAGATCGATCTCGTCCTATACAGGGTGACAATTTAAAAACTTGAAATGGCCATATGTTAGGAACGAAAAACTGAAGACAAAAACGCAAAAACAGCCTCTATAAAACGAAGGGGGAACAAAAACAAGCATATTATCCCACCCTTATCTGCAACCCCTTGGACAGGGTGAGATACACCCCTAAAATCTTAAATAGAAAGGGGGTCCAGTGATACATCATTTTGAAGCTCTTGAAAAATGCTTTCCAATGGTACCATAGAAAGCTACATTTCAGGAAATTCTTCTCTGTTTATTTAGGAAAACAATAAATGAAAACACAATTTTGAAATTTTTTATTATTATTTAATTAAATGTTCAAAATTATTTCCGTTGTTTTGAAGACAATAATAAAGCCTACTTTCAAATTCTTCACGTACATTTGCAAATATTTCTCTGGATATAGCACGGCATTCCTGAACTATTCTATGCTGAAGTTGCTCTAGTGACTCAGGTTGCGTTTTAAAAACCACAGATTTTAGGTGACTCCACAAAAAGAAGTCAAGAGGTGTTAGGTGGCCATTCAACAGGACCTCTTCTTCCAATCCACTGGTTGGGATAATTATCATCCAACCACTGCCGAACGGGAACTACATAATGCGGAGGTGCTCCATCCTGTTGGAAATGTAGTAAGCGTTCTTCTAAAGATAAATTTCCAAGTATGTCCCTCTGATTTTCTAATTCTCGCACTATTAGTGGTTCGATAGACCTCTGTAGCATTTCAGCATACCTGTCGCCATTTAAATTTCCTTGTATAAATATTGGGCCGATAATACCATCTCCCAATATACCAGCCCAAACATTAATTTTCTGGGGGTACTGGGTATGCCCTTCTCTAAATACGTGGGGGTTTTCGTCATTCCAGTAACGACAGTTTTGCTTATTAACACGCCCATTTAAATAAAAGGTACACTCATCACTGAAGCAAATATTTTTAACTAGTCGAGGTTCTGCCGTAATTCTATCTGTCATTATTTCACAAAAATGAATTCTTCTGTCCGGGTCGTCGTCACCAAGTTCTTGCAGTATATGCAGTTTATAGGGATAAAACTTATGAAATTTAAGTACCTTTCTTATTGATTCACGAGATAATCCAGTTGCTACAGCTGCTTGACGAGTTGATAAAGTTGAATTCATTGCAAATTGCCCCAGAATTTCAATTTGCGCTGCTTTGTCGGCTAGTCTCGGTTGATTTCCCTTTTTATTCGCGACAGTCTTCAAATTTGGCTACTAGTTGGCGAACATACTCCGGGCTTACATTTTGACCTGGATGCCTTTCGTTAAAACGTTGAGCTGTCCTTAAGAAACATTGATCCTGGAAACCATAAATGAAAATAATTTCTACACGTTCAGCTGTGCTGTTCACCATTGTTAAAGATAAGAAGTGCTGCTTTTCGTTTAAACTGAACCGAAATTCAACTGTTCTTAAAATAATAATACTAGTACAAGTTACTTTTAAAGTAAATTCTGTGATAATAAAATGCGAATATTTATAAACAATTTTTTTTTTCGACAAAAAAACCATAGCAAATAAACCAAAATAAAATACCTAGGCTTAAAATGTTTAGAATTCTTAATATGCCAGGATATTGGTAGCAATCATTTTGAACATTTAATTAAATAATAATAAAAAATTTCAAAATTGTGTTATCATTTATTGTTTTCCTTAATAAACAGAGAAGAATTTCCTGAAATGTAGCTTTCTATGGTACCATTGGAAAGCATTTTTCAAGAGCTTCAAAATGATGTATCACTGGACCCCCTTTCTATTTAAGATTTTAGGGGTGTATTGTACTGCAAGAACTTGGTGACGACGACCCGGACAGAAGAATTCATTTTTGTGAAATAATGACAGATAGAATTACGGCAGAACCTCGACTAGTTAAAAATATTTGCTTCAGTGATGAGTGTACCTTTTATTTAAATGGGCGTGTTAATAAGCAAAACTGTCGTTACTGGAATGACGAAAACCCCCACGTATTTAGAGAAGGGCATACCCAGTACCCCCAGAAAATTAATGTTTGGGCTGGTATATTGGGAGATGGTATTATCGGCCCAATATTTATACAAGGAAATTTAAATGGCGACAGGTATGCTGAAATGCTACAGAGGTCTATCGAACCACTAATAGTGCGAGAATTAGAAAATCAGAGGGACATACTTGGAAATTTATCTTTAGAAGAACGCTTACTACATTTCCAACAGGATGGAGCACCTCCGCATTATGTAGTTCCCGTTCGGCAGTGGTTGGATGATAATTATCCCAACCAGTGGATTGGAAGAAGAGGTCCTGTTGAATGGCCACCTAACACCTCTTGACTTCTTTTTGTGGAGTCACCTAAAATCTGTGGTTTTTAAAACGCAACCTGAGTCACTAGAGCAACTTCAGCATAGAATAGTTCAGGAATGCCGTGCTATATCCAGAGAAATATTTGCAAATGTACGTGAAGAATTTGAAAGTAGGCTTTATTATTGTCTTCAAAACAACGGAAATAATTTTGAACATTTAATTAAATAATAATAAAAAATTTCAAAATTGTGTTTTCATTTATTGTTTTCCTAAATAAACAGAGAATAATTTCCTGAAATGTAGCTTTCTATGGTACCATTGGAAAGCATTTTTCAAGAGCATCAAAATGATGTATCACTGGACCCCCTTTCTATTTAAGATTTTAGGGGTGTATCTCACCCTGTCCAAGGGGTTGCAGATAAGGGTGGGATAATACGCTTGTTTTTGTTCCCCCTTCGTTTTATAGAAACTGTTTTTTGCGTTTTTTTCTTCAGTTTTTCGTTCCTAAGATATGGCCATTTCAAGTTTTTACGAAGGGGGAACAAAAACAAGGGTATTATCCCACCCTTATCTGCAACCCCTTGGACAGGGTAAGATACACCCCTAAAATCTTGTTGTTTGTAGGTGTAGCCGCCATCACTTTGTGGACAAATGTATCTGCGTGGTCAACTAAGAATAAATTACATTTCAATATTGACAAATGTTTTGCACTTAGTTTTAATAGGAGGAGAACGCAATTCAATTTTGAGTACAAAATGAATGACAGGGCATTGTCTAGGGTTGTAGAAATGCGAGATCTTGGGGTAACCTTTGACACTCAGCTGACATTCAGAAGTCATGTATGATATTTATAACTACTAGGTGATCCAAAATGTATGGATTTGTTGATAGAAATAGCAGGGAGCTTAATGTAGAATGTGTCAAAACTTTGTATGTTTCATATGTAAGGAGTATATTAGAATATTGTTTTATAATATGGAGCCCGTGTTATGAGAATCAAAAATATAGTAAGTATAGAAAAAATTCAAAATAAATTTCTAAGATATACAGTGCGTTTTTTTTAACGCGGGCCATAGGGATTTACATGGTAAATCTTTAAGTCTATGTTACACTGAGAGAAAGACATTATAACCCTTATGAGAATTCTTATGAACATCATAAGAATATTTAATACTATTTGGGACAGCAATACGTGCTAATAGCATATATACACCAGATATAGTTAAGACCAGTGCATAAGAGGAAATAGCTATGTTATACTGTTTATATGACATGGATTGTAACCCTAAAGGTTGGTTCCATAGCGAATATAAAACGTGCTTATACCCATTATACATTAGTTGAAAATGAGTATAATCCAGTTTTATAACGGGCATAAAACTGTTTAGTTGCTAATACAAAACAGTTTATACCAACTAAACAGTTTTATACCTATTATGAAACTGTTTTGTATTAGCAACTAAACAGTTTAATACCTATTATACCTATTATAAAACTGTTTAGTTGCTAATACAAAACGAATTTATACTATTTTTTGGTTTTTAAGATTTTGCCCTCTAGGGGTAAGGGGTAGTATATAATTGAAACGATTACAAAAAAAATAGGTAAACATTACGAAGGTCTTTATTAAACTTGAACAAAAACAACACAAATAAGGCCATTTCTCCTTAACGCTTACAAATACTAAGGAACGACAAAAAATCTTAAATCATAAATACAGCTTTTAGGTTAAAAATACTAAAAATATTTACACTTTACTATTTCTCTTACAAATTGCTAAATACAGACGTTACAAAACTAAAACCCAAACCAAATATAAGTGAGTTAGGGTTATTATTATGAGCTAGTTTATCTCAAAATTCACAAAAATTAACTAAGGCATATACGTATGGAATTATTCCGTTTCGTCCAATTTTATTTTAGTTGTATTCATAATATTATTATATATTTTGCAAAGAAAAATAAAATAAAATAGCTACTGATTTGGAATTGTAAGATTAGAATTGTAAGTTATTATTATAGTCTAAATTATTTTATTGTTTACGACATTTTATTATAGTAAAAATTAAATGACAGTTATAGATTTTTAAATTCAGTTATTTCAGCCTTAAAATGAATGTATATAAACATTTAGGTTAACAATTTTACAAAATTAAAAGATCGTTTGATTAATCGTTATAAACTATATATTTATAAGACTGGCAATCTTATTTTCTATAGATATCAGTCATCAGTCATATTATACGAAAGCAATGCCAAAGCTAATGTTTGTGAATTTTAAGATAAACGAACCACACATAAGTAATAATAGGTACTTACCCCCTTAAAATGGGTTGGGTTTGAGTTTTGCAAACTATAACATGATTATGTACAGTCGAATATATTATCCATAGTTTATTATTTTATACAATACATAGAGAAATACAATACATAGAGAAAAAGTTCAGCCACTAAACACACAATCCGCGGAGCCCGGGAAACAAAGCAAATGGCCACCGTGTCCCGTGTAAATATTTGAAGTTTCCCCCACTCATCGCGAAATAGAAGTGTGTTGCATACCCGTTAATAAATGTTTAATATGAACCACTATTTTAAATAATACCCCAAATAAAGCGTTGTATCGTTGGTATAATCCTAAAAAAAATTTTTTTATTTCCAATAAGAATATTTTACTGAAACACATTCTTACAATAACTGGCTTATATGCAGTATTATTCTGTCTATATGTTGTTTGTTAGTTAATTTTTTTGTTGTAGTTAAAGATTGTTTAATAGTAATTATTAAAAATGCTGCTACTGATATAAGATAATTCTTAACAATTCTGTTTAATTAGTCGATTTCCCTCTGTGTAGGCACATTTCTATTGAGAACTATACGAGTTAAAATTTTACACAAATATTTCTTGTGGTCCCATATCCAATTTAGGACCATGTTCGTATTACTTTACTAACGCAAAACATTGAAAAATACCATTTTAAGTTATAATATCACGCTGTTTTGGCCAGCCCTGTATATTAAGTTTACCCAGGTATATTTGACATAAGCTGGTATATGTGACATTTTTATAAAATTTGGCAAGTTGTACTGTTCGAAGTGCCCTCCATTTACAGCCAAACAGTGTCCCAAACAATCATAACAATGCTTTCTAACATTCGACAACTGTCACGCTGTGATGCTGCGTGAGGTCTCGATTATTCTGTTTTTTAACTCATCGACATCATTTGGTCTTCCTCTTACGTTATCAAAAACTTCTGATGTGAGGTATCCCCAATAAAAGAAGTCCAAAGGCTAAAAAGGCTTCGAGCGGGCCATTTAAAAGGTCCAAATCGTCCTATCCAGCTGCCCGGAAACACATTATTTAGATATTCCGTTACAATTATTGCGCTATGAGCTGGAGCTCTATCATGTTGAAATATAATTTCCTCCCTTCTGTGGGCTAGCGCAGGACCTACTTCCATATGTAAAAGATCCATATATTTTTCTTTGGTAAGCGTACCATCTATAAAATGGACCAATAATCATATTTCCTATGCATACATTTACATTTTTTCATGAAAGTCAGGAATATACTGACAGCTGTGTCAAAATAGTTAATTACATAAATTACAAGGGGGTAAAAAAGTGTAATTTAAAAAAATAAAAAGGGTTTTTTTTGGGTATCTCTTGGAGCTTTTTTGCACAGATTGTAAGTTAACTTCTTCCTCCCATTTCATATTTTATCTATTCTCAAGTTTTAATATTATTTGTTTAATATAAATGTGCCTAACATAGGCTTAAAGCAAGGTCTCTATAGGGTAGGTTGCCTGGTAACTTTGGGCCAATCAGATGTTCGCATTTCACGCGCGGGAATACGTCATCCAGACGACACATTTAAAATATTTTCATGGTCGGCATATAAAGAATGGCAATTAAATAGTTTTCACACAGAATTCCCGTGGTTTTGATATGTAAATTCAATTGTTTTTGTTTAAATATCATTTTTTGACAAATTTTAAATGATTTTAGCCCTTAAAAAAGGAATATTTCTTACATATTTTTCTAATTATGGCTTGGGAGGTAGAACAGGCACTTTTACTCTCTTGCAGGGGAAGTGACTTGAATCTCGCCCTTAGAATGTTATTTCATTTTTTAAATTTATTACTATTGTCATTACAATAAATTATTTGTTTGAATTTTGATTTTTTGAATTTGTGGAAGATCAATATTATGATTATTAATTAGGTCTATTAGAAAATAGACAGTATTGTATTACTAATAGGTAAGGCTAAAAGCATTTAAAATTTTGCATATAAGTAATGTTAAATATTATATTTTGGAAAACCATATTATCAAAAAATATTGGGAATTGTGAGAAATAATAATAATAATAATTTCTTTATTTCAAATTATGCTTTACAATGTGGAATAAAAGGAAATGATGTCACAAAATAAAATAGGTTTTCCATTCATTACCTAAGAAGTTCAATAACGATTAGGGTTTAATGTCCATTAACACTTGTTTTAATGTTTTTGACACACTATATAATTGATTTATATTAATTGGGTTTATTGCAAAGCTTGATGCACATGTAATCATGTAATATATAATGCAAAGTTTTGTCTTAAATATATAGTATATGACCGTTTACTAAAATATCGTAAATGCTTTTGAGAGTTCATCCTGTGTCGAGCGAGCTTTGGATTTCTTTTTTAAGGCAATGTCCACTTGATGCGGAGACAAAACATCTTGAAAAGCTATTTTTATTTTTTCTTCAAGGTTTTTACCACCACTGTGTTTATATTTTTTTATTTCGTCTTCTAAGTTGGAGACACTTTGTTTTAAAATCGTTTAATTATTTTCATGATCAGCAATTTTTTTTTAGCTTCTCATTTTCTTGTCTCAATAATGAAAATTTTCTTTCCCAAATATCATATTCTGTTTCCTTGCTTGTTGATGCAACCTCCGAAATATCCATGGAAATGTTATCATTCTGTAATAAACCTTCCACAGTTGCTTTGTTTTCTTTTCAATTTATCCGACAAGCTCTTTTCGATAACATAGTATCGTATAAGGTAAAAATAATGTCGGGACAGCTATAAAAAAATAAAATAAAGGTATACTAAACCTAGAAACTTCTATCTTAATAATATAGATGATACTTCAAGAGCCCTCACAAATATTAATATTATTATTGTTATAAATACATTAACTCAACCCTTATTTTGGAATCTTTCACCCCCAAAATAATATAAGTTTATTTACTTTGGGCTTGGTTGTCACTTTATTAATAGAGAACTGCCTATTTATTTACTCCTTATCACTTACCATCTTTGTTTAAAAGCATTGGTTGGAAATTCATTAAGCGAGCTTGCAGTTCATCTTTGTAGTAGTAGTAGTAAAAAGATCTTTATTTGTTTATAATAGTATTGTACATATCAGGTTATTGATTCTTACATGATACAATATAATATATATAATATAAGCACTGTTTATGTAGCATTGGTCGTCCGTTGGTTAGGTCAGTTTTGTGCAACTGTCACTACCTAGGACACGGCACTGGTGACGCCAGTGGGGTTGACGTTAGCCCTTAATCAATTTTCCTTGATTTACTTGATGCATTCGGATCGGACGGTTCCGTGGTTCTTTACCGCCATGAGGAAATTTAATTTTGTTCATAGAACTTAAAAATGTTTTGATTTGAATGAGAGTAATGAGAAAATTTTTGTATTATTGTTTGCTGGAAAAGCACTTTGAAAAAACCAGCTTAACTTTCAAACAGGTACTGTAGCGCGGAGAGTGTTGCCTTATTGCGGCTTGAAAGTAGGTAGGTGTGTCTGTTGACTGTGAGCGGAGCTTAGTTTCTATGCCATTTCAGTGGACGTTGCTTTTTGTCTATGCTATGCAATTTGCTGCTTTTTATTGGAAATATAAGGGTAGTTTCGAATAAATTGGTTTGTGTATAACATTGTTATTGTGTCTTATTCTTGTCAAATTTTGTGTCCAATGTCATCATCTTTGTAGTCAGTTAACAGAAAATGCTTGCTGCATATCCTCTTATTTTTGGGCTTCGAATTATCCTTTCGGCAACATTTTCGTTCTCATTCTTTTGCAACAATGGGGTTTTTTGGGAAAGTAAAAAATATTATCTTTTTTTCGCCTGGATCTGGCTGCTTCCTTGAATTACTGTTACATGTAGATTCTACAAATATTGCCACCACTCATATCTAAATAAATAATCAAACATTAATTTGTTTTAAAATTAGAATATAAGAATCAAGTTTAATAAACTAACCTTGAAATTCACACAATGAAAATCGCTAAAAATTTACAATTTGTGATAGTTTTCTCACTAAATAATATTGTCAGTCCACAAAAATATGCCCACACTTTAAAATTGTTTAAAATTTAACCACCTAAATAACAAAATAACACTACAAAAGCAATAATTCAGTGAAAACCGCTATGTACACCATGTAACCAAATCAACTTTGTCGTCTCGATGACGTAGACACCCCGCTCACGTCGCTTCCGCCATAGAGTTACCAGGCAACCTACCCTTTAGAGACCTTGGGCTTAAAGATTTACCATGTAAATCCCTATGGCCCGCGTTAAAAAAAAACGCAGTGTATACACTATAAGGAAACAGGGGTATATACCAAATGCATATTATACCAAAATTAGATTGAAAGCCCATCATAACGTTCAAACTTTTGAAAACAGGAGAAATGTTTCTTCCATCCTTTTTTATATAAACTACTAAATAACATGATAAATGCTCCCGATTTATTAGCTAGGCTTAACTTTTATGCTCCAGTATATATTCATAATTCACCTGTTATTGTAATGTGTAAATTGTATAATCAAAAACGATTGCAGTTTGATATATGGAATATAAGATGAGTAAATAGACTCAAATCAATACTTTATGGAATATTGTAAATGTGGAATTCATTGTTTAGTATATTTATGTTTAGCTTTGCCTTCCTACCTAGATTAGTTTTCTACCCTAATGGGATGTAAATCTGTTGTGTTTGTAAATAAATAAAAAAATAAAAAGATTTTTTTCTGTTTATTAAATGCATTGATCACAAATATTTTGTATTGGGATAACATTGTTTTTTAGTTTAATTTCATTGAATTGTTTTTAGTGATGTGGAAATGGTTACTATACGTGGGCAATTTTTAAGATAGAATAGTTATTATTTTTAAAACTACTAAAAATAAACCCACATAACCCTATACAGAGTAATGAATGTTATGATAAAGAAAAGGATCAGCCGTTAATCAAGAATTGCTCACACCCGTCAAATTTATTTTTTGAAATTCATTTATTTTTAGGAAAAGATATTGGGCCGTATTCATAAAAAAAAAGGTTATGCTTGTAGAATATGAAGGAAATCCTTCAGCTCGCATTCATAATATTCCGAGTAAAACCTTATACTTATGGAGTATGAGCATATCCTTCCCAAAAAATTATTTGGTTATTCATAAAAGTTACCTTTTACTCTAAATAAAAAGGATATCCTTCAATAATTTTGAATGTGGTCAGTAGCAGACTCAGTCGTGTACTGATCAGTTGTAGCGATGGCAGATGTTGTGGAACTAAGAGAGTAGCGCACTACAAGTAGCGTTTATCAACACTTGTTCGTGATTACAAAGAATTATACCGGTTTGAAGATGAAAATGTGCAATGGCTTGCCAACACATTTTTGGGAATAAATGCTGAAACTTGAGGAGGTGCGTTATCATCCATCATAAAAATGAAGATATGTTTATATACGCTATCTCAGTGACCCTGGGTATCAGACCGGCATTGGTCGAGAACTGGGTGTAAGTCAACCTACAGTATCTCGTACAGTGACTGCCCTAATTGACAGCATAGTTGCGTAATCAAATTACTGCATAAAGTTTCCGTCTACTAACAATGAGCTTATGGATGCAAAACGGTTATGACAAAGCAAGTATAGATTTCCGACAGCAAATGGTGTAGTTGACTGTATCCACATAGGAATACTGAAACCACGTCGCCATGGTGATGAGTATGTCAACCGAAAAGGTCATCCTACACTGAATGTGCAAGCCACTTGTGATGCAAATTATAATAAACTTTTGAAAAAAGAGTGATAATTGAAGTTGTTTTTGTCAACTGAAACGTAGATTTCCTATTTTGCAATAGGTTTGCCGAGTGAAATTGGAGAATGTGCCAAAAATAATTATTGTTGTCTGTAGGTACTGTGCTTCATAACGTGGCAAAAACTTTGAAAGACATCGATTTTGAAGCACCTAAAGAAGAAGTGCCAGAAGAAGATGACAATGATAATGACGAATTTGATCTACCTTTTCGCCAGCAAGAACAAGAAGTTATAAGAAATTTGAGCATTGTAATAAACAACTTTGATAATTAAATTTAGGTATAAAACCGTATAAAATAAAAGTTTAAATTTAATTTAGTTTTATTATTTACGCCATAATAATATTAAATCATTTTAGTTTTTAACAAACAAAATTCGAATAATTATAATAAGTTTATTCACATCCCTTTACTTATTCTTGGAGGATATACTTGCAAGTATAAGGTAATCATTATGAATACGAAAAAAAGGAAATGCTTATACTTCTACCTTTTTCTTCAACTCAAAACCTTATACTTCTACCTTACACTTACAAGCAGGGCCGTTTCTGAGTGGTGTGCTGGGAGTGCCCCCGCACAAGGGCGGCCAAAGTTATAGGGCGGTGAAAGCCGCCTGCAGTTTCACAGAAAAAAATGTTAGACGTAAAAAAAAATTCTAGGAGTTTTCATAAATATGAAGGGTCAAATAAGAATGGTAAATTCAATTTTCAAAAAAAAATTATGCAGTAGCTGTCAAGAATGAGGCAGCCGCCCTTTGTGTTAATTAGAGATTTCTTTTTAGATAGATAAGTATCGGAAAAATAAAAAGAATTCTCAACGGTGGTGGCCGCCCTGCAACCCACGTCAATTACATTTTGTCTTAGGTTTACTCAAAAAATTAAAACTAATTGATATTATTTGAATAATTATGTAGGTATAGTTGAATTCACATAAACTTTTAATGCCGTGACATTTCAGTTCTGTCATACTTGACAAATACTGCAGCAACTCATAAAATATAAATTTCTAATGGCTAAATTTAATTAGTATAATTGTACTGCACACAAAGTATCTTGTATTATTTCATACGATTAAAAAGAGATAGAAATAAAAAGAGTTGGCCGAGCAATTCCAGAAAAGAAAAATTAAAAACACTGACCAATCTCAGCTGTATAAGAAATTTAGTAAGTTGGTGAAATCTAAAGTAACTAGACAATGACAAGTCTTGACATTTGGCATTAAAACTTTATGTGCATTTAACTATAGGTCTTATTAATTTGGTAGTAGGGTAGGTGGGGGCACAAATACTAACAGGGCAAAGGAACGCAGCCTATTTAAATTTGCCGCCGATGTCCGGTTTCAAATGCTGTTACAAATAACTTTTCCGACGCCAAAAAAAAGTACCCAGACATTTTGATTACGAATTAAAAGATGACCCCATCGTCGAGACCAAACAGAGTTTCAATGTGAATTTTTATTTTTCGATTTTGGATATTTTTTTTTTTGCCAGGGGAAACCCTTTATGGGCACCGGTTACTTGTTCTTTGGATATTGCGATAGAATCAATTAAGGAGAGATTCGTTTCACTTAATAAGTGTAATGAAACTTTTGGGTTTTTGTCGAACTTCTATGAAGCTAATGCCATAAATGACGATAAATTGTTAGAATCCTGCAAAGATCTCGATATAGCGCTTCAATAGCAAGGAAGTCCCACAAACAAAGATATTGATCGCTCAGAGCTCGACAAGAAAATTTGTCGTTCCGAGAAATGTTTCCAATAAAACGTACAAAATAATAATTGTAGATACGCTAAAATTCATAGCTGAAAAAGATTTCATCTCATCATTTCCAAATCTTTGTGTTGCGCTGAGAATTTTTATTACTCTGCCGGTTACTGTTGCATCTATCGAACGTATAGTTTTTCAAAGTTAAAATTAATTAAAAATTACTTGCGGTCAATTATGTCCGAAGAAAGGATTAGTGGCTTGGCCCTTATCGCCATTGAAAGCCAAATTGCTGAGTCCCTCTGTAGGTAAGTATGAATAAAAGAAAAATATTAAAAATAGACACCTATTAAAGATTTATTTTTCTGACAATTGCTTTGCGCCATAATTTCAGGTAGGTAATTGTAAAATAGTAACTGATTTGATTTAAAGGGCAGCCAGTTCATATGTCGCACAAGGGCGGCCAACAGGCCAGAAACGGCCCTGCTTACAAGGATATCCTTCAGTTTTATGAATACGGCTCATTATATAGGGTGGATCATAAAAATGCTACGTGTAGTAACTTTAATTTTTTTATGCACCATTAATATGTTTCTCGACTTGGCAACGTTCTTCTCAAGTTACAATCTTTAAGGCATTAACAATAACAATTTACTATTTAGGTTTAAGACGTCAAAAACTGTCAGTGAATGTTAATCACATTTGAATATTGCTCTGCTGATATTACATCCAAAATGCTCCTCGCTGAGATAAACGCATAGAAATGTTGATTATGTTGGGTTGTGGAAATAAAAGTAGATGTCAAAGGGAAGTCTGTGATATGTTCAATAAAAAATACCAAAATCGTCCGCCTATAGTCAATTTGAGAGTGCCTACTGTAGCAATTAAGTGGAGAACTTCCCGTACTGTTAACGATATTGTTAAAACTGGCCGTCCTGGTATACCTGAGAAGAAAAAAGTAAACATATTATCACTACAGGAAGATTATCTTAGCTCAAGCACACACCTTTGGTGTAACTACGATACTCACCAAATCACTGTGTAAATCTTTTAAAAAGAGAAGTTTCGTATAAAATCTTGCACGAATTGTCCAAAGAATTTGTTTTTGAAATCAAGCTACGTTTTCTTTAAATGGTCAGATGAATGGATAAAATACAGATACTGGCAGTGGCGTAGCGTGGTTGAAGGGGCGGAGGGGGCGGAAACTTCAAAGGTAAGGCGTAGTTTCTTTTTTATGGGGGAGAGAGGCTAAAAGAGGTCGAAAAAAAAAACGCGCCACAGGAGAACATTTTTTGGGTGCCACGCCCTTTTTTCAATGAAGTTGCCTGATTTTCAAGTAGGAAAAATATAAAATACTTACACAAGATCCTCAAGAAAATAACAAAAAAAAAATAATCAAGTAAAAAAAAGTGCTTCGTTTTCATGGCTCATTATGGGTCCTGGGGGGGGGGGGGGAATTACCCCCTTATCTACGCCCTTGTTGAAAGGGCGCCTCACTGCAAATGCATAATTTCGTTTGTTTAGTAAATTTTGGCCTGAGAAATAAAGTTTTTGTTTCGTCATGTCTAAAATGGTCACATGAAAACAGAATATGAACACGACAAGGGGAATTTTGTTAAAACTCTATAAAATATTTTTTCTAATTTTGTCTCGAAACAGATCTATTTCGAACTCCGAATTTTATTATTTAAAGGTTGGCCCTACATGACATGTTTTTTTTCACCGTTTAGCATAGCATTCTAGATAACTAATATTTTTTAGTCCAAATATGCAAAATACTACACGAACCCACGTATGTATGTTTGGTTGCCTAGATATACAAATCTGTATGTATTGTTTTAGTTCATTAAAAAACACATATTAAATAATAACTTTATTGATGGAGAACTATTTTGCTTTTGTAGATGCTTCAAGCTATCATTTTCTGCCAAATCCTATCCAAAATTCAATCTACTAACCTTCCAATGTCGATTTTAACTACTTACAATTTTATTTGAATTTTCCATCTTCCCTATACTAAATTGCAATGCCGTGACGTAAAATCACATCTTTTAAAATTCGAAAGAAAGTAGCAAAATTGCCCGAATTTCCGAACGCTCCAGCAAAATAACTGAAAGAATACAAATTATCGGTCTTGGCAAAATATTTTTATTATAAATAAAATCAAGTAGGTATATAGTGAAAATAAAATCTCGAAATAGGTATTTTATGTTTCCTTACTCTTAAAGTTATAAACAAATAAAAACATAATTAAAACCTGGACCTGGACCTGGAACTGGGAACTACTGGGAGAGTGGGAAGGGGGCGCCGTTTGGGAAAGGGCGGGGGGGGGCCGTCGCCCCCTGGCCCCCTGCACGCTACGCCACTGGATACTGAGTACAGGAGAATTCTCACTGGTTCATAGAAAATCACACCCAATATAATGTAAAGGTTAATGTCTGGACGGGCATTGTTGAAAATAAGGTAATCGGACCATTCTTTTTTATGATAGCCTCACTGAGAAAGATATCTAAATTTAATTCGAGGTGATCTGGTTCCAGCCCTTGCTACTCTATTTCCAGATGATAATCATACCGATTTACCAAGTTTAACCTTATGGTTTCAACAGGATGATGCTTCTCCGCATTATGTTGCTCATGTAAGGGAGTACTTAAATACAATCTTTCCACGGCGCGCGGCGGTCGATAGACAGACATGGGTCAATAGAGTGGCCACCCAAATCGTCCGATCCTAACCCACTGGACTTTTTTTGTGGGGCTACGTTAAAAATTTAGTTTATAAATCTAAACCTAACTCAATAGATACGTTTAAGGAGTCCATTCCAAGAGTAGTACAAAAGGAATTTTTAGATCCATTGATCTACTGCAGTACTGTTGGTGGGACACATTTTCAACAACTTATAGCGTTTTCGGTTTACAACTCTGAGAGTGCTCCGAGAGCGCTCTGTGACGTCATCGATCGGCCCGAGATTTGCTGTCACTCTGAAGGCGGTTGCCCTCGGACGGAGTATAAATCGAACGTGATTGCGCTTTAAAATTTGACAGATGTCAACATACAAAAATAAACCGTTTTTAAATTTTCAAATTAAAATCTACTTGAGCGCAAAGCTTGAGCGTGTTTATGACATATTATTATCATTCATCGATTGAATAATTAGATAATTCAATTAAAATGACGGCAGTTCCGTATTAGTAAAATTGATAATGACCGATATTAATAAGGAACCAATAAAGAATGAGGGGAAGATTTTGTGTCAGGTACTAGAAAATGGTGAGTAGTTGGTATAAACTTTGGCGTTTTATTAAGGGCTTTGATTTTTAGGTGTTGAGAAAATGATGTACATCGATGAGGCTCTATTAACTCCACTATGTGAAGAAAGTACCTCAGATTCTTCCATCATAAATCAAAAATATGGGAATGACGTGTTTAGGGAACAAAGCACAAAAGAAAATAAATTTGAATGGGGTAATACTGATTCAAAAGCGCTTCTGGATTTGTACCATGAATGTTTACCTGGAGTAGGTCCTATGAAAAAATTTAGAAACAAAAAGGTAATGTGGCTTTACATCAGCCAAGAATTGCATTGAATATGGTTCGAACACCATTGCAGTGTGAATCACGATATAAAACAATAATAAGGAGGAAAATAGACACAACAAAAATCAACAAAACTTCAGGGGAAACTCTACAAGAAGTAGAGTTTGAACCCGAAATTGAGAAAATATTATCGTTAGATGATAGTCTACAACCTGAAGTATTAATAAGTGCAGACACTTTAAAAGTCACGAAACGACAACATTCACCTGGGCGATAGCCTAATCTTGTTTCTGACGTTGCTATGTCCGTTGGATTTTGCTGGCAATAAAAGGATATTATTATTATCATTATTATTATTATTATTATTATTATTATTATTATTATTATTATTATTATTATTATTATTATTATTATTATTATTATTATTATTATTATTATTATTATTATTATTATTATTATTATTATCAAAAAAGAATAATAAAAAACCTCGCTCTGAACTAATAGACTTCTTTAAACAGACTCACAAAGAGAAAGAAGAAAATAAAGAGAGAAGACACAAGGAGAAACTTGAACTTCTAAAAGAACTTTTTCAGAAAGTGTAAAGGAGATCACATTTTTATTATAAATTACAAAATGTATATACCCATTTGGGTATTTTTAATTTATCTTGTTGCCAAATTACGGCTTGGTCAATACTTTAGTATTACTTAAATGTTTTGTAATAACATTATTGTCTCTAAATATCTTCCTTTAGTCAAAGCCTGAGCTTTTGAGTTAGGGCTAATGACGCAGTCGCCATTGCATTTTTTGTGTCCTTTTGCTTTATCCAAATAGTCCTCGTAGGGTGGCAATTACCTAGTTTTAATTTAAAGAATTTTTTTTTGGTGAATAAAAGCAAGAAACGAAATACAAAATTTCTTTTTCTGCTTTTATAAACTTTAAGCTGTATTAGGTAAGTTTAAACACAGCTATTTGGTCCATTCTTGGATGAAATGAAAAAAAATCACCATTTCATTAACTACATGAATTGGCCAAACATCCATCTTTAAAAGAAATTATCTACTAGGTATAGTTTTTAGTTAAAAATGTTTGGATTTATAATGTAATAAAACCTAAAAAGAGAATGAATGATTTTGATAAAATCTTTTACATAGCTTTTATTAATCAAAATATTTTTAACTTTAAACCAGATGTAATTGCTACAAAGTAGTATGTACCTAATGGGTCTCTTTTTGGATGAAACGAAATATTGATAAACAAAATTAAATAGTGAATGCGTCACTAGCATTTTATTAAATTCATATTTTGCAAATAAGCACCGAGTTGTCTATAAGACTTGTTTTAGTTACATTTCTTTAAAATGTTATGTACTATAGAAAATATGTAAGAAGGTAGTGCAGAAAATAGTAAAAGCATTCCGTCCTTAAATAAAATTAAACACATTTATGTAAAAATACAAAGTTTATTTAAATTTTGACTCGAATATACATATGTTTTATCTAAACTTTTTTTTAGTTTAGGGAAAAGAAAAGCATAAAGTCTTTCTCCACAATTTTAATTCAGTAGCTAGGCTAGAATCGACATGTTTCGAGTGTAGAAACACTCATCATCAGGAAATTGAAGCAAAAATAATTAACAGCTGATGTTGTTAGCAAAAGAGAAAATATAATAAAATAAAGGTGGAACTAATCCATAATGGAGCTTTCAGAGGCACGCATGGGGAGTGAAAAACTTTTGCAGTCAAAAGGCGGGAAATATATCAGCACGCTGAAAGGTCAGGGACCAGTAAAAAGCCACTTGGGCGGGAAATGAAGAGAAAAACAGGACATATCAAATGAACGACTTTGTAGAAAGCAGTTCAAGTTTGTGTGATAAAAACATTTTAGTTTGATTTAGTTATGTCGAAGAGGTGTGAAAGATGTTAGATATGAGGTGGAGAGAAAGAAAAAATGTGTTTTTTATATTGAAGTAGTGTAGATGCTTTCATTTAGCTTGAAGAAAAATGCTGTTGGGGCACCAAGCTTGTTACGGCCCAGTGACCCCAGCAGGAGTCAAAACTGACACATATGATTTAGAATCAAAAATAAAAAAGTTTACGGCATTTTCAGAGAAATTTTTTTTGATAATTTAAAAAAAAAACTGTTTAGAAAATTTTATTCGTTTTGCATGAACATCTTAAGAAGAAGATCGCTGCGACCAGCACCTGTCTAACCCAAACGGGAATTTTTTTAGTTATTTAATAATAATTGAGCAATATTGTCTCGTTTAGTTAATCCGATATTCCTATTTCTATTATTATCATTAACTATAGGCATAGGCACATCAGGTGCATAATC
Organism: Polydrusus pterygomalis; assembly: GCA_963969555.1. Classification (NCBI taxonomy): domain Eukaryota; kingdom Metazoa; phylum Arthropoda; class Insecta; order Coleoptera; family Curculionidae; genus Polydrusus; species Polydrusus pterygomalis. The sequence goes on from OZ018384.1 coordinate 10,168,633, forward strand.
GACAAACAAATCTTCAAAAAAATCTTCATTGTCTATACATATATTATGTAAAACACAACAGCTTAAAATAAACATAGAGGCTCTTAAAACGGTATGAAATTCAAGACCCATTAATTGGCGAAATCTGTCTTTCAATAGGCCAAAACTATTTTCTATGCGGACCCGTGTAGCAGAAAATTTAAAATTGTACCCTTGTTGGGTTGGGGTCAGATTTCCATAATCTCTGTAGGGAGTCAAGAGATTCTCCTGTAGGGGATAGGCTGAATCTCCTAGGATATGAAAGTCCCTGCCTAACTGGTTCACCCTTCGCATTATAAATGAAAGTTTAAAGACTCTTGAGTCATGAATTTTACTGGGCACTCCAGTAAAAACATCCACAAATCGTCTACGAGAATCACATATTGCTTGTAATGTAAAGGACGGTATATCATGTCTATTGGCATATGTTGATCGAAGTTTTTTCGCAGGAGTCCTGGTTTTAATATAGGTCCCATCAACACACCCAACAACTCCGGGAAATCCAGCTATCTGTAAAAAAATGCATACATACACATTTATTACAATACTGCCAACAAATGTATTACATTATTGTTATTACCTACTTAAGTTTGTAATAAATAAAAAATTTGACTTACTTGTGAAAAATCATTGGCCAATTGATTTTTCTCATCTTCTGTTGAAGGAAACCGAATGACATTTGATTAGATTTAATACCGCGCAGATGCAAGAGTGAAGCACGCGTTCTTGCTCTGGTCGAATTTTCACTAATTACATGGGTTTTTTAACAAATTAATTAGTAATTTCAGTTAATAAGTGAAGAGTTGGGTTAATAGTGTTGCTTGGTGAGGTTCTTTCTGGAGGAGAGTACCATTAAAACACAAAAATACAACATAACCTGTAAAGTAACGAAGCTATACTCAATCTAGTTCTTCCAGTGAGATTAAGTCGTAGGCAATGGCAGGTGGAAAGACCAGGAGCGGCACTCTTAGTACCAGCGATCCTCCAGACGAGGCTACTGAGAGACTTATAAACAAGGTATGCGCAAATTTTGCACAACAACTAGAAACTAAATTTACCAATCGCTTTGATAGTATTGATTCTAAACTCGTAGAGCTCTCCCAGACATTAGTTTCACTAAAAAATGACGTTGTCTCAAATACCAAAGCAGTTATAGTCTTGGAAAATAAAACAGACTCTATCGAACAATATACTAAAAGAAATACTCTAAGAATTCACGGCCTTGAAGAAAGAGAAAATGAGAAAATTGTTGATCGTATCATAACTTTGATAACGCAAGATCTGAGGGTTCCTTGCACCCCACGTGACATAGATTCTGTATTTCGGACTGGCATGTCTAACAAGAAGCCCCGTGTTGTGTTAGTGACATTTGTGCAGCACCTCAAAAAACAGGAAGTGTACGAAGCTAAAAAACTTTTAAAAAATACGACTACATCTATCTTTGAAGACCTCACTAAAAGCCGATTTGAGTCCCTAATGGCTGCTAAGCAGAAATATGGGAGCAACAGGGCTTGGTCTGCAGGAGGCAGAATATATATATATGGAAGGATGGCAAGAAACACCTATTTAACCCGGCCGATGTTGCTTAGTCGATCAAATGTAAATTATAATTTTATTATTCCTTCACCATTTGGTCATTAATGTTGGTCACAGTTTGATGCCCACAACTTTATCACCAAGATTAGGATAATATCGAAGAAACTTTTTTGTTTTTGTCTCTCAAGGGAATGCACTTAGAATATAAAATAAACGATTTCTTTTTTATTATTATTTTATTTAATAGGATATTTTTTAGTGATCATTTTTAGTGAATGCAGGCAAATAATTTATATTTATGAATGAATAATTTTATATTTTGTATTAGCTACTATCATCTACTATATTAAGGTATTAAAATTGAATTTAGCTTTACAGGTAGTATTGTTAATTTGCTTAATTATAAAAACTTATGTTGCTCAGCTATTTATATTAAATTTTCGACTAGGGTTGAGCGCTTACATTGTATTCGCTGTTATGTGCGATAAAGCTATTAATTTTTCACATTTTAACGTTAGATCTCTCTTTACTGGGTTTGATCTCTTTTCTGACTTTGTGAGTGGGTGGGGGCTCACACGACATCTTAGGTCTATCCGAGACTTGGTTAAATAAGGATTATTCAAGTAACGGCCTGCGCATAAATGGCTTTAATTTTGTTAGAAGGGACAGAGAGGGCAGAGGCGGGGGGGTAGGTTTTTATATTAAGGAAAATATTAAATATTCTGTTTTAGATATTGGCGTAGACTCTGTCGCGTTGGAACAACTATGGATTGGTACAAAGATTGGTGGTAGGAAGTTGTGTTTTGGTTCTCTTTATAGACCGCCATCTGCTAATTTGCTTCAATGTCTGGAAACACTAGAGTCTAGTTTAATTGCTTTACTGCCAGAATTTGATATTCTCATTTTTGGTGGAGATTTTAATGTAGATTTTTTAGTTACAAACACTAATCCAGGTTTTACTTCCTTCAATACTCTTTTAAATAAATATGGACTAACCCAATGCATCACCGAAGCCACGCGCGTTACTGACACGTCTCAGAGTTTAATTGATTTGATTGTTATCTCGTCGCCTAATATAGTAGGTGACTCTAAGGTTCTTAGAATGGACGACATCTCTGACCATCGTTTGGTAAGTTGTGATTTAGTTAATTTTTGTAAGATAAAACCAAAGCCGGTTTTTAAAACTTATAGGGATTTTTCAAGGTTTAATTATGAAAACTTTACAGTGGATTTAAATAATATTGACTGGACTCCTTTATTTTCTTTTAATGATATTAATGAAATAGTTAACTTCTTCAACAATAAACTTACTGACATTTATGACATACATGCCCCTTTCAAAACCTCCAAAATAACAAAACCTCCAGCTCCGTGGCTGACTGAAAATTTGAAACTTATGATGAAGTTACGCGACCAAGCTTTATCTAAATACAAAAAAACAAGGACTGAGGCTGCCTGGAATTATTATAAACAACTAAGAAATACTGTCAACGTGGCGGTAAAAGCTGAGAAAAAAGCATATTTGCAGCATGCATTCCGTACTGACCCCAAGAATTTCTGGAAAACTTTAAAATATCTAAATCTTTGCTCTGGAGACCCAAACAATTCTTTACAGGGTGTTGGCGAAGACATCACTGCGGATGGGTTCAATAACTTTTTTATAAATAGTATCCCGGTCTCTGCTCATGACCCCACCGATTTTATAAACCAAAATTACTTAAATAAAACAATGTTACAACCCGAAGTGCCAAGCTTTGAGTTTCAGGAAGTCACGGAGGATGCCGTTAATACTATTTTGCATAATATTAAAAGTGGAGCAACGGGTGTCGACGGTATTAATATTAAAATGTTACTCTTTGCTGTGCCGCATCTGCTGCCTCATTTAACTTTTATTATAAATAAATATTTAACCTCCCATGAATATCCTCAAATATGGAAAGCCGCTAGCATTCTGCCCATTCCAAAGATCGCCAACCCTACAGATTACTCTCATTTCAGACCAATAAGTATACTGCCTACTTTATCTAAGGTTCTGGAAAAGGTGGTAGCTGATCAACTAAACCATTTTCTTAAATTAAATAATATCCTACCAGTTACCCAATCTGGATTTCGTAAGGGACATAGTACAACAACGGCCCTACTTTCTGTCACGGATGATTTATGTAGGGCTTACGATAGCAATAAAAGCTCCGTTCTGGTGCTCTTGGATTATAGTAAAGCGTTCGACACGTTAAACCATGACACTTTAAATGCTAAACTCAAATATTTTGGTCTTGGAGACGGTGTGCTCACATTTTTTAAAAACTATTTTACTGACCGACAGCAAAAAACAATATTTAGAGGAACTTGTTCTACGTCCTTGGGAGTGTCTAGGGGTGTGGCACAGGGAAGTATCTTGGGACCGTTAATATTCTCAATTTATACAGCTGATTTTTCCAGGTACCTAAAGTACTGCAGCAACCATCAATATGCTGATGATACTCAGCTTATCTTTTGTTTTAATTCTACTGAAATGGACATAGCTGTAGGAAGAATTAATGATGACCTTAAAACTATCTCTGAACTCTCAAATGCTCATGGTCTTATTTTAAACGCTAGCAAAACGCAGTTGGTGGTCTTTGACAGAGGGAAAAATTTAAATGACCTCAATATTAAACTTGGTGAAACTCTGTTGGAGCCTAAAGTAGTCTGTAAAAATCTAGGCGTTTTCCTGGATAATGAACTGCGTTTTGGTAATCATGTATCTTCAATTATTCAGAAGTCAATTTTCAAATTAAAACTCCTATATGTTCATAAAGACATTCTCGATCTGAATATTAAGTTAAGACTGACTGATTCCTTGATTCTATCACACTCTGCTTATTGCAACATAGTATTCTGGCCTTGCTTGACTCAGAAGGATAAGTACAGCTTACAAAAAATTCAAAACTCATGCCTTAGATTTTCGTATAATCTCCGCAAATTTGATCACATCTCTCAATACCTCCAGATGTCCGGTTGGTTTAATTGTGACGAAAGATTTAAAATTCAATTATGCAAATGCATTTATAAGGTACTCCAGACGCACGAGCCACTTTACCTATTCGAGAGGCTGATGACGGGTGCCGATGTACACGATCGTCAGACTCGTCACATGCATCTGTTCAATATCCCCAAACACCGCACTGCCCTCTTCCAACGTTCATTTACCTACAATGCGAGCAAATTATATAACTCGTTACCTGCTAATGTCAAGGGAGCCCCCACCCTTGAGTCTTTTAGCAGACTCTTAAAACTATTTATTAAACATAAGAGAGATCCCCTAATAGCTTAAAACCACTATGTATACTCTAGCGTTTTAATGTAATTATTTTTAGTATTTTTAGCATATAATATTATTTATTATTTGGGTGGTTGTATGAGCAACTTAGTTGAATACCGCCACCCTTTCAACTTTCATTGTGTTATTCTTTTTTATGTAATATAAAGGCATTTTTATTTATTTATTTATTTATTTATTTGGAGCTATTGCCAATAAAAATTTCATCACTCTTGACATCATTATGTAAAGTGTAGATGGGGAAATATTAAACCGGTCTGCAACACTGCGTAACACAGTTTTATTTCCTGCAAACCTGAAAAAAATTTAGATTTTAAGTTTCTATACTTATACTTATATACCTACTTAATATATATTTTTTACGATAAACCAATGGGTTTTTAAAATTAAGACATTTCACTTGAAATAAAATATAAGCCACACTTTTTAAAGTAAAACAATACAATAATGTATATCTAAACAGCTTCAATAGACCAGCAAAGCAAAATGATTTTTATTTTATTTTTAAATGTTGGTTTTTAGTAAAATGTAGCAAGTTGAAAAAACTACCATGTAGCAGAACAACCATATTGAAATTTCAACACAAAAATAGTTTATTTTCCATAAATACAGGGTGATTCAAAAGCACTTTGACAAACTTCGGGAGGTAATTGCTGGCAATATTTTAACACGAAAAGTTCCTATAAACAGTGGACCTTGGCGACTTCGTTACGGAGATACAGGGTGTTGAAATGTTAAAAGAAATAGTAATAATTTTTAAATAACTCCTTAACGAGTTATTTTTTTTTATGAAATTTTGTGAATTAAATAAGCATCTAAGGACACTTATTTTCAAAGTACAACACGTTCGTAAATTTAACCAGTGGCGTCGGTACAAAATGTTACTATCATATTTTTTGTGAAAACTATGCTACACCACTGACTTATTTTATTTTAATTTTTTTTTTATAAATCCCCCCTTTATTTAGAACAAAAAAAATCACGTGTGTTTTTTTGATACGAGGGACGGTTTAAGCGTAAATTATTATTTTATTTGAATATACACAAATATTAAAAAATGTGTTTTAAACTGATCAACCACTCAAATATTTATTACAGTATTTTAACGAATACCTACATACATACTTACTAATAAACAAATATGTTTATGCCTAAGGAAGGTATCTGACGATGCCTATTTTCTTAGTATAACACGTTTTCAGTGGCATACATATTTATTTATTAGTATGTTATTTTTTAATATTTTGTATTTTGACAAGGCGGCTTTGGAAATGCTTTTTTTGTCGATAAATTAAAATATATTTGACAGTTAGTTACCATTAAAAATAACAAAACTGAAGAAATAAAACTCAGTGGTAACTAACTGTCAAATATATTTTAATTTATCGACAAAAAAAGCATTTCCAAAGCCGCCTTGTCAAAATACAAAATATTAAAAAATAACATACTAATAAATAAATATGTATGCCACTGAAAACGTGTTATACTAAGACAATAGGCATCGTCAGATACCTTCCTTAGGCATAAACATATTTGTTTATTAGTAAGTATGTATGTAGGTATTCGTTAAAATACTGTAATAAATATTTGAGTGGTTGATCAGTTTAAAACACATTTTTTAATATTTGTGTATATTCAAATAAAATAATAATTTACGCTTAAACCGTCCCTCGTATCAAAAAAACACACGTGATTTTTTTTTGTTCTAAAGATTTATAAAAAAAAAATTAAAATAAAATAAGTCAGTGGTGTAGCATAGTTTTCACAAAAAATATGATAGTAACATTTTGTACCGACGCCACTGGTTAAATTTACGAACGTGTTGTACTTTGAAAATAAGTGTCCTTAGATGCTTATTTAATTCACAAAATTTCATAAAAAAAAATAACTCGTTAAGGAGTTATTTAAAAATTATTACTATTTCTTTTAACATTTCAACACCCTGTATCTCCGTAACGAAGTCGCCAAGGTCCACTGTTTATAGGAACTTTTCGTGTTAAAATATTGCCAGCAATTACCTCCCGAAGTTTGTCAAAGTACTTTTGAATCACCCTGTATTTATGGAAAATAAACTATTTTTGTGTTGAAATTTCAATATGGTTGTTCTGCTACATGGTAGTTTTTTCAACTTGCTACATTTTACTAAAAACCAACATTTAAAAATAAAATAAAAATCATTTTGCTTTGCTGGTCTATTGAAGCTGTTTAGATATACATTATTGTATTGTTTTACTTTAAAAAGTGTGGCTTATATTTTATTTCAAGTGAAATGTCTTAATTTTAAAAACCCATTGGTTTATCGTAAAAAATATATATTAAGTAGGTATATAAGTATAAGTATAGAAACTTAAAATCTAAATTTTTTTCAGGTTTGCAGGAAATAAAACTGTGTTACGCAGTGTTGCAGACCGGTTTAATATTTCCCCATCTACACTTTACATAATGATGTCAAGAGTGATGAAATTTTTATTGGCAATAGCTCCAAATGTCATTCGGTTTCCTTCAACAGAAGATGAGAAAAATCAATTGGCCAATGATTTTTCACAAGTAAGTCAAATTTTTTATTTATTACAAACTTAAGTAGGTAATAACAATAATGTAATACATTTGTTGGCAGTATTGTAATAAATGTGTATGGGCACTTACAAAAATTTGGGCACAATTGAGTCCCTATGGTTCTTTAAATAACATTTATTCTTTTAGCAACTTAAAAGTGATTGATTTTTGATTACAAAGTATAGCTGGTCCTTAAATTGCAACTATTTTGATAGTAATGTACGAACATTATTTAATGAGACCTTTAAGAGGTATTAAATGTCCGTTCCGCAACGTGTCCCGGCACCGTTTTCTTCATAGTTCTGTCTGTCAATTGTATAAATATTATTATTTCTGGCAGGGATTTTTTAGTGGGTTTATAGAAGCAACAAAGATTTATTTTTAAATGATGCTGTAGTCTTATCTCTTTAAATCTATTATTATAAGCAATTAAAAGTTCGTCCTTTTATTTTCGGTCAGTTCCGGGACCCTTAGTGTTTACGTATTGTGAGCTGCCTAAATATGTGCCAAGACAATATAAGTCGCCCACAATCAATCCTTAGTATCACACAGTAACAGGTGTCGGTGTATTTTTTGTGTAAGAAACGTTGGTTTTTGTATAAAAATACCTATTAAAGTGAAAAAGGGTGTGTGTTTTTTGTAATGGTCACGTCTGCGACGTACAGTAAGTAAAAATTGTGCATTTTTTAAATGATTTATTAATGATTTCACGTTACCTATATGAACATAACTAACTTAACCTCAAAAAAAGAAATCTGGTTAAGCTGTATTTACACGTGTAAGCTAAAATGTCTGAAATTGTCAAGTCCGCAACGGTCAAGTCTGCAACACTAATTTTGTTGCGGAATTGACCCTTGAGTTGCCGACATGACATTTTTATACGAGAACCGCAGCATAATAGTATTGACGTTACTAGAGTTATCATTATTTTAAAAACTATTCCATACGTTTGTTTCTTTTACTGAAAATTGGTTTTGTTTTTTTTATAGGTATTGGACATAAAATTACTACACATTATTTAACCAAGCGTTATCATTAGTATTTTTTGCAGGAACATTCGATAATCATGGACGAGCAGAAAAAGTTTCTTTTAATTGAAAAATTAAGGAAAGCAAAAGAATTGGCACAACAACGCAGAGAGAATGAAAAGGAAGAAGTAAAACAAAAAAAGAATAGTGCTCGCCTAGAGAAAAAACGTAAGGATCATGAGGTGTTCAATGAAGCTACCAAGGAAAAAATTGAAGAAGTTACCAAAGAAAAAATTCAGGAAGTTACCTAAGAAAAGAGCATAAAACTAAGTGTTAGCAAGGAGACAAATATTTTAAGTGAATTTACCAAAAATACAGAGAATTTAAAGAGTGCCGATCCTAAAGCATCTTTAAAACAATGCTCAAATCAAAAACTTACAATTAAAATTAAACCAAGTAAGGCCATAATATCAAGAAAGATAAACAACAAACCAAAGACAAAATCTACTGAAAGGTCAAGAAAATATAGATCTAAACTTTCGGAGGAAGAAAAGAAAGTTATTCGACAAAAAGATAGGGAAAGGAAAAGAAAGCTAAGGAAGCCAAGATCATACAACCAATAGCAGACATGAGTGAAAGAGAGAAGCGCATTCAAAGAAAAAAATGGAAACTGTCAAAGAGGGAATCTAGAAAGAAACAAAAGTCTTTAGAAAACGTTATTTTTCAAACACCTCCTAACTCTGATGATGAAGCTCATGATATAAATATTAGCAACAGAGGATCGGCATCAAGAAAAAAAAAGAAGTTGACCAGAACTAAAATATATAGAGAGTTGCAAGAAGCAAAGAATATCATTAGGAAACTAAAATCACAAAAAGAAAAGTATAAAAAGAGATGGCACCGATCTAGGGTTCCAAAGAAAAACGCCACTTTGCCCTCTCCTAACACAAAAGTTACTACCTTAATTAACAAACGAGTAGTTCCAGCAGATATACGAAAACAACTTTTAATTGGCGAAACCATAAAATCGCAACTCTTAGAAAATATGAAACAAGACGGTAATAGCTATAAAAGCAAGCAGTGCTATAACAAAGTATTAAGTGGTCCCCTGTATAAGAAATACCGCATACAAAATGAATTAAGGCCTCTTATTTCATGCAAACAAAACACAAAATGGCAAGCGAGTAAAAGGAACGTTACGCTTTACCAAAGAAAATCTGGAAAGCCTGTCTTGTCTATGTTGGGAAGAGAGAAAATTAGAATATTTTTCGAAAGAGACGATATTAGTAGAATGTGCCCAGGGAAGAAAGAATTTAAAAGGAGGGGTACAATAAGAAAACAGAAGCGTTTGTTGATGCTCTCATTAAAGGAATGTTACAAAAAATTTATTCAAAATTCAACGGATAAGATGTCGTACACATCCTTTATAAAAGCTAAACCATTTTGGGTGGTTTCTCCTACAAAATCCGATCGAGAAACATGTTTGTGCGTGAAGCATGAAAATTTTTCGCTCATTTGCAAGAAGCTAAAAGCTCTTAAGATGAAAGATGATACAAGAATATCGGAAGTAATAAAAGAAGAAAAAGTCGAGTTACATATTACAGAAACTACAAATATTACTAGCTATCATCAGTGGCAGAGTCGAATAGATGAAAGAATAATTAATAATACAAAAAAGAAGATAAGAATAACATCAAAAGTACTTGTTGCAGCAACCGTAAAGGACCTGGCAGATACCTTTTTTCAGCAACTTCCATTGATGAAACAACACATTTTGTATTTTGACAAGGCGGCTTTGGAAATGCTTTTTTTGTCGATAAATTAAAATATATTTGACAGTTAGTTACCACTGAGTTTTATTTCTTCAGTTTTGTTATTTTTAATGGTAACTAACTGTCAAATATATTTTAATTTATCGACAAAAAAAGCATTTCCAAAGCCGCCTTGTCAAAATACAAAATATTAAAAAATAACATACTAATAAATAAATATGTATGCCACTGAAAACGTGTTATACTAAGAAAATAGGCATCGTCAGATACCTTCCTTAGGCATAAACATATTTGTTTATTAGTAAGTATGTATGTAGGTATTCGTTAAAATACTGTAATAAATATTTGAGTGGTTGATCAGTTTAAAACACATTTTTTAATATTTGTGTATATTCAAATAAAATAATAATTTACGCTTAAACCGTCCCTCGTATCAAAAAAACACACGTGATTTTTTTTGTTCTAAATAAAGGGGGGATTTATAAAAAAAAAGTTAAAATAAAATAAGTCAGTGGTGTAGCATAGTTTTCACAAAAAATATGATAGTAACATTTTGTACCGACGCCACTGGTTAAATTTACGAACGTGTTGTACTTTGAAAATAAGTGTCCTTAGATGCTTATTTAATTCACAAAATTTCATAAAAAAAAAATAACTCGTTAAGGAGTTATTTAAAAATTATTACTATTTCTTTTAACATTTTAACACCCTGTATCTCCGTAACGAAGTCGCCAAGGACCACTGTTTATAAGAACTTTTCATGTTAAAATATTGCCAGCAATTACCTCCCGAAGTTTGTCAAAGTACTTTTGAATCACCCTGTATATTAACTTTTGCAATAGTTGTGTGAATACTACTAAGAATTCAATTGCTCTTGTAATCTCTGTGTGAATACTCACCACAAAAAAGATAAAATATGTGTTTCTGCAGTTTTTAATGCTTTTCCACGTCTTCTAGTATTAGGGTAGAAACGGCTGTATCGAAACATTTCTATCAGTTTTCTGCAGGTAACACGGGTAATGCGAAAGTGTTGTTTAAACTGCAATGAAAACGAAGGTGCTATTAAATCGTGGTTACAGGCATTGACTGAAAAAAGTTATTATATATTTAAATATTACAAGAACTTACTTGGTCATCAGTATACTGCTGGACAACGTCCACAATATAATTTTCAATTTTTTTCTTTACTTCTTTGCAACTTTCATAGCCGCGGATGTATTCCAGCTCATCTTCTGTACTATCAGAGGAAGATAGTAACTCCATACACTGGACAACTTTTTGGAAACGCTCCATGGAAACTTTATAAAAGTATTCTTTTGAAAATTCAAGAACGAAATATCCAAATAATAATAAATAAACACGCTAGACGAAAAACAAACACAGAAAACACAACAAACGAGATTACACATAAACAAAATAATAGAAAATGGTGGTGGTTAGCGGTTCTGCGCAAGCGCTGCCTCTCTACTCTGTAAAAATTTTCAGATCGACAAAGAACACTCTCAAACGGATTCAGAGTAACCAAATTTGTAAATCGAACGTGCTACTCCGAGTGAGAGCAGTGGATTTTGATAACCGAACACGCAAATCTCGGGGAGAGCACTCTCAGAGTGCGCGAGAGCAGTAAATCGAAAACGCTATTAGTTTCACAAAATAGTTTCTTTGCATACTTTGTTGTTTGTTTATTTGGTTTTAAAAGGTAATATTTCGTAAACGGAAAATAGGTATATGGGGCATGATTTGTGAAAAATGTCCCACAATTGATTGTAAAATGTAAAAATATACAATATTTTTCATTAAAAGAACTTGATACACGTAGCAATTATACCGTGCGAGCAAAAATTATTTGCATCAAAGAGGGCCTTGCATTTAAGGACGTAAATGCTTAGCCGTAAAGCTTAATACCTGTTGGGTTTCAGTAGCTACCTGAATTAACAATCAATCAGTTATTCCGTCATCTTTGACAGTCGTTACACGTAATTTGATTCATCGCTAATATTTCTAATTTCTTGAACAATTCACACAATGGGCTTTACGGAACAGCACAAAACATTCATGGTTGAAGCGTATTTTCGAAACGGGGTTAGAGTAAATGGTGAGTGGCAATACAATCCGGGTTTGTGAATGGACGATTTTTACGAACATTTTCCTAACGTTGCTTTTATTGCCGGGGATTTTTATCATTGCCTGAAAAGAACCGTGGCTGTGTTTAGGGAAACAGGTTCTATACAACACAAAAAAGGAGCAGAAAGACCATCTGTAAGAACAGAAGAACTTGTTGCAAACGTTCGTGAAATAATGCAAAATACGCCAATAAATTTTATAAGACGCCTGTCCCAAGAAGTGGGAAGATCTTATGGAACATGCAGGACTATTCTTAAGAAGCAGCTAAATATATTTCCTTATAAAGTGCAAGTATGAATTGTGTAAATACAAATTTAGAACAATTACAAGAAAGGATTATCCAAGAAGGTGGTAACATTTCTCCAAAGGCTGGTCAACACTTTCGAAAATATGAAGAGACGTGTGAATTTATGCTTGGAGCATGGCGGTGGCCAATTTCAGCAATTTATGTAATTATTTTTCTTTTCCTTTCTGTATATTCTTACTTTGTTAATTTTGTAAACAACAAAAATAAATTTGTATTTGTCTACTTATTTTATTACTCATTAGTTTGGCATATCATGTCATAATATGAATTTGACAAAATTTTAACCTATAGATTTGGTTAGATTAGATATATCGTCCCCATATGATTGTGATCTAAACCAAGCCTTACGTTTTTCAATTTAAGCCCTCTTTGATGCAAATAATTTTTACTCGCACGGTATAATCCACCCTGTATACTAATATTTTTTTTTCTAAACAAATGCATTTCAAAAAAATTAATTTGACGGGTTCGAGCGGTTCATGATGAAGTAGGTGGTATTCTATATACAGGGTGTTTCAGAATAAGATGCTGATCCTTAACGGTGTGAATCCTTAGGTGATTTTAGGAAGAAAAGTTTAAATTAATATATATCTTTAATCTATCAACTTTCGAACTACAGGACGTTAAAGTTTAAGAAAAAAATCGTTTTTCTATCATAACTTTAACAACTTTCTAGCTATTTTTATGAATTTTGAATTATGAAAAATGGCTATTGATGCTTAGAGGGCATGTGTGAAAAATTCATAAAAATAGCTAGAAAGTTTTTAAAGTTATGATAGAAAAACGATTTTTTTCTTAAAACTTTAACGCCCTGTAGTTCGAAAGTTGATAGGTTAAGGATATATATTAATTGGAACTTTTCTTCTTAAAATCACCTAAGGATTCACATCGTTAAGGATCAGCATCTTATTCTGAAACACCCTGTATAAATCCGTTACTTCATCATAACACTGTACATCAGCGGCGCACCCAGGATTTTATGTTAGGGGGGGCCCGCCAATCAGTGCCGGAAGCAATTTTTTAAATAAATTTAAGTTACGCATTTTTCTAGAACTTTGTAGCTTTTTAACAGGTATTCTCAGAAGATCGCAATAGCCTAGTTCAATTCAAGTTCAAGTTTCAAGTAAATATCTAAAAAAATTGACTTTTTAAAATATCCACTTTAATAATTATTCCGGACAAAACATACCACTCTTTTTACCAAATAAAATATAGGTAATAGTAATGACATCCATAACACAAATATATTTATTTAAAAATATAAATTAGTACAAAGCACAACAATAAACAATATTTTATAAATAATAAAAACCAAAACTTTTTTATAACACCTTTGCATTTGTTAAATATGTCAATCTAATATTCATCGACCCTTAGAAGGTTTATTTAAAATTTCTTCACAAGAAACAGGAACATTCTTATGGATAAATAAATTTGCCAAACCATTAAGTCTTACTTGCCCGGTGGAATTTCTTAAGTACGATTTTAAGTACTTTAATGTGGAAAATGACCTTTCAGAGGTACTGGCGGTGACGGGAAGGGTAACAAAAATTTGCAAAAGTTTTTATATTGGGAAATATCATACCATTACATTGAATATATAGCTTAAACATAATAATATCGGAGGGTATTTCTTTGCTATCTGTAAACTTGTCGTTCCATAATTTAAATTCGCATATTAGAATGCTTTTATTATAAAAATTTTCAAAAAATGAATAATTTGCATAAGAAGAATGAAGGCTGAGAAAGCTTTGCAAATTTTCTACTTATAATACTAAACAAAAGTAATAAAAATTATATCGTTCTTTGTATCGCGCCCAGGGCCGTCGAGAGCCAGGTCAGGCCCGGGGGCTGTGCGGCATCCCGGGCCTGCTCCTAGGGCTGCCAGATTTAAAATAATAAAAAGCGGGAGGTAGGGTCCTAACCAGTGGATGCTTTTGACTTATTAACTTGGGGGTGCACTAAAAGCCCCCTGCAGGCGAAATGCGCCGCAGGCGATAAATTTTTAAGACCACGCCCAAAGTTGGTCAATAATTTTTAATAAATAATTTAAAAATTTATGATTACCTACTTATTTTACTGAAAATGAAATAAGAAAAAAAAAATAAAAAAGGCCAATTTATTTTTCATTAGTGGGTACATTGTTTAAAAGTAAAGTTCATTCTTCTGTTTTTATTTGCAGCAAACTTATCAATAACAATAAAGTCCGTAGATTTACACTTTGCGGTCTGTGTCAAGTTAATTTTGAGTTTAGGTCGTACCTCAATTTTAATTTCAATTTTTTGCTCAATACTTAATGAGCTCAAATTGTTTCTGCACGACCATTACTGAATGCAATAATTCCAATATCATTTTTGATAATAGAATGTAAAAATTCTCGCTCTTGAGTTGGAATATTTTTTCTGAAACACTTGCTTCTTATGCGTTTTGCGTGTATTTCCATTCCATAACAAGATACGGAATGAATATTCTGTATTGATATAAACGACATAGGTTGCAATGAATTTCGAAACTGTCAGTGTCAGATAAAAATGGCCGCGTTGTAATAATTATTTTCAGACAAATTTTAGTGCAAGTCAAAAAATGAGTTAAAAATCGGATGAATCAGATATGGAACTGGATGGTCGTGAAGAAAATATAGTCTGCTACTCGGTTAGAATGAAAATTCGATACTCGATCTTCCACTCGGATCGAATTTTCATTCCAACCTCGTTACAGAATCTACTATTCTCAAATATTCCATATTCATAGTCGTTTCGGCATTAAAACTGTTCATTTTTAATAAAATAAGTCTTTACTACTCTTCACCATAATATAATTTTTAAATAAGAAACCCATTGTTGGTCAATTCTAAAATGTACATAATTTTCGGGTAGGTTCTCCAAAAAAGATGAGAGTTTTATAAATTCTTCGAATAATAAATCGATGTTAATACAAAATATTGGGCCGGACGGGCGAGGACAAAATGTATCGATATTTGATATTTAAAACATTAATTATTCGCCAACTCGCCTAACAATTATTTACATACCTATGTAATATTTACAAAGTAATTTTTTGTCCACAGAGATTTTATATTTTTTTTTATAATTTATCATATTTTATAACTGCGCAGCCCGAGTACGGGCCCTTAAAAGAGTCGTGGGCCCGGGGAATTTGCCCCCCCCCCCCTCTTGTCAGCCCTGATCGCGCCTGGAAATTAAAGTTTTTTTTAGAGGGTTAGTGGGTATAGTAAGTTGAAGTCAATTTCATTGGGGGTTTTGGGGGGGGCCAAGGCCCCCTTGGCCCCCCCTGGGTGCGCCACTGCTGTACATTAATATGATCAGCAGTTATATGACAATTTTTGGGTCAATATTGTACAGGATGTTTAACTTAACAAAATACAAGTTTAGTTCGCCTGTATGATGTAGAATATTCTCAAAATATGCCATATGTGATTCCAGATCTTATGCTGTTTTAGTATTTTGTTCAATAAAGATATAATCTTCCGTTTCCGCTTCGTTGGCTGACCCAATATAGTTACATATAAAATTTCTACTATTGTTCTGTGTAAAAATTAATTTTTAACTTCTGGGATAAAAATGTGAGAGAAGTGGTCAAAATAGAATTAATAAAATTTATGTACAGTGAATGGGTCTTAATTCACCGACCTACACATATTATGCATTGTAGTATCACACATTAAATATATACGCCGATACTCTCACTCGCCCTGACACCGTTTTACTTTTGTTGACTTTGCAAATACAACTATGCCTAAATACAGGGTGGAATTTTTAACTGAAATAAATTCAGTATTAGGAAGCTGCTTTTATTTTTAGTTTGGCACACTTTTTTCGTGTCTTCATGAAATTTCCCAATCTTCTTGTCGTAGAAACTGCCCCTAACTTTTTTTTAAATGTATAGGTGTGATCGTCGGAAAGGGCATAAAAAAGGGAATACGACCCACTATTTACTTTTGCATTTCGGTAGAATATGCGCAATTTGTTATCTTGTAAAAATTGTTGGAAATGACCATTTTTTTCTTGACAAACCCCTAATCTAAAGTAAAATTCATTCTTGACATTATGTACCATATCCGGGGTTATTTGGCGAATTTCGTGTTTAAGTCGTTACCTAAGTTCCTCTAAATTTTCTGGTTTTGTTACGTAATGTTTGGTTTTTAGATGATCCCGAAAAAATTTCGATTTTACGTGATTCAGTTA
The DNA here is from genome assembly GCA_963969555.1 of Polydrusus pterygomalis. Taxonomy (NCBI): domain Eukaryota; kingdom Metazoa; phylum Arthropoda; class Insecta; order Coleoptera; family Curculionidae; genus Polydrusus; species Polydrusus pterygomalis. The sequence goes on from OZ018384.1 coordinate 10,185,438, forward strand.
AATAGCCCATTTTAATACAGCAAAAATTCTTCTTACTGTAAAGCAATGGTTTAAACAGCACAAAATACCACAACATATGAGTATTCACTACTTCTAAACCGAAAATAAGTGACCATTGGTTTGAACAAACCCGACATCAAGTAAACAAACAACTTTATCAATAACATGTTTTCTTTTTTTTTTAAACAGTCTGCGCTAACAAACCCCAAATTGTAGTAGATACATCAATTGCTAAAATGGCCAGTTTTTGTTCTGGCTTTCTAGATTACCGAAACGCAAAAGTACATAGTAGGTCGTATTCCCTTTTTTATGCACTTTCTCATTCATACCTTTACATTAAAAAAAAAAGTTGGGGTTCTTTGGGGTTTCTACCGTGCGAGCAAACACTGGCGGATCCAGAAATACTCCTAAGGGGGGCCCGTTTGCAAAAAATCAAAATAAATCAGTATATTTATATTTTATATTGTAAAAAACGTAACAGAAATTTTTGTAACAGGTATTCTATTCAACTAAAAATACTTGGTTTAAAAGGAACTTAAAATAATCATTCATTTTCGGTTTAAATTTCGGTAAAAAATTTAAACAAAAAAGAATTTTCAATGTTTCAACGGGCTTTAGGGGGGGGGGGGCGCCGGTGCCCCCCCCCTGGATCCGCCTCTGCAAGCAAAAATTATTTGCATCAAAGAGGGCCTTTCATCTAAGGACGTAATGCTTAGCCGTAGAGCTTAATACCTGTTGAGTGTCAGTAACTACCTGAATTAACAATCAATCAGTTATTCTGTCATTTTTGATAGTCGTTACAAGTAAATTGATTCATCGCCAATTTTTCCAATTTCTTGTACAATTCACACAATGGGCTTTACGAAACAGCACAAAACATTCATGGTTGAAGCGTATTTTCGAAACGGGGTTAGAGGAAATGGTGAGTGGCAATACAATCCGGGTTTGTGCATGGACGATCTTCACGAACATTTTTCTAACGTTGCTTTTATTGCTGGGGATTTTTATCATTGCCTGAAAAGAACCGTGGCCGTGTTTAGGGAAACAAGTTCTATACAACACAAAAAAGGATCAGGAAGACCATCTGTAAGAACAGAAAAACTTGTTGCCAACGTTCGTGAAATAATACAAAATACGCCAACAAATTGTATAAGACGTCTGTCCCAGGAAGTGGGAAGACCTTATGGAACATGCAGGACTATTCTTAAGAAGCAGCTAAATTTATTTCCTTATAAAGTGCAAGCATTTCAAGAAATACAAGCCGCAGATTTTGAAAGACGCAGGAATTACTCTCAATGGTTTACCCAAAATTTATTGGAAAGAAATGATTTATTCGACCTGACATTTTTTTCGCATGACGCCTGGTTCCACCTCTCCGCATGTGGAGTAGTGAAAATCCCCATTTTTTTGGAGAGTCCACATTGCACCGTCCAAAAATTGGTGTCTGGTTAGCTGTTTCTCGAAGAAGAATTGTTGGTCCTATTTTTTTCCATAACACAGCGGTATAGAGACAATATTTTGAATCCATTTGTGGAGCATTTACTTGACGACGAACTACGTTTTGGATATTTTCAACAGGACGGTGCAACCGCCCATACAGCCGCCGAAACTATTAACTACTTACGCAATTTTTTCGACGACAGATTGATCAGTTAACGGTTATGGATTACGTCGTTTTTCCTCATTTAAAGAACACTATTTTTAAAACACCAGTTGCAAATTTAGAACAATTACAAGAAAGGATTATCCAAGAAAGTGGTAACATTTTTCCAGAGATGCTGGTCAACACTTTCGAAAATATGAAGAGACGTGTGATTTTATGCTTGGAGCATGGCGGTGGCCAATTTCAGCAATTTATGTAATTATTTTTCTTTCTCTATCTGTATATTCTTACTTTGTTAATTTTGTAAACAACAAAAATAAATTTGTATTTGTCTACTTATTTTATTACTCATTAGTTTGGCATATCATGTCATAATATGAATTTGACAACATTTTAACCTAGATTGGGTTAGATATTAGATATATCGTCCCCATATCATTGTGATCTAAACCAAACCCTACGTTTTTTAATCCAAGCCCTGCTTGATGCAAATAATTTTTGCTCGCACGGTACCTTAAAAAGGGGGGTAAATTTCGCTAAGATACGAAAAAAGTATGCCAAACTAAAAATAAACGCAACCGTAATTATGTACTTTATTAGCAAATAAAGTGAATACTGAATTTATTTCAGTTAAAAATTCCACCCTGTATATGTTTAATAACTTTCCTTTTCATTTATAATAATTATTCTAGATTTCTAGTTTTAAGAACTATAATTTCGAAACCTAAGTTTTAGTGGTGTAACTAGGGAGGGTCTGCCCCCCTTCTAAATTGTTTTTAGCACTCCCTGAGATATATATCCGGTGGCCAAATAAGAATGGCCCTCGGCCGTATCATAGAGACCGTTAGAAGCAGTGGCGTAGCGTGCAGGGGGCCAGGGGGGGGCGATCGCCCCCGCCGCCCTTTGAGTCCTTTCCTAAACGGCGCCCCCTTCCCACTTCCAGGTTTTAATTAGGTTGTAATTTCTTTATAACTTTTAGAGTATAGAAATAAATAAAATAAACCTGTTACCTATTTCGAGATTCTATTTTATTTTCACTACTTGATTTAATTTATAATAAAAATATTTTGCCACGACCAATAATTTGTATTCTTTCAGTTATTTTGCTTTAACAATTAAAAATTGCTTGAAATCTCTAATTTACTAGAGACTAAATTTTATCTTTTTAAAAGTGTGTTATTGTCGCCAATGAGAATATATGTATACCTGAGAGTTTTAACAAAATTCCCCTTGCTGGTTCATATTTTGATTTCATGTGGCCATTTTAGAAATGACGAAACAGAATAGCTATTTACCTAACAAGTGCGGAAAATGAATTTTTCCGCACGAGTCTGCCGTTCACCGAACGACGCGTAGCGGAGTTCGGTTAAGCAGCCGAGTGCAGGGAAAACATTTTCCGCACGTGTCAGGTACAATAGTTTTTCTACAGACGTGTGGAAATAAGTAACACATATTTCAAAGAAATTTAATAATTTTTAATTAACTATAACAATCACATACATATGTAACAGTAACTAATTCTGAGAAAAAAGTAATAACTACAAGTTATAATAATTGATATATTATTGATTTTGACATAATCGTGCCGAAAAAATTTTCCGCACTAGTGTGGAAAACCCAATTTTCCGCACGGATTTTTGACATAATCGTGCTGAAAATTTTTTCCGCACTAGCGTGGAAAAATAAATTTTCCGCACTGATATCCGTGCGGAAAATTGGTTTTTCCACACGACTGTAGAAAAACTTTATTTCTCTTGCCAAAATTTACTAAATAAACGAAATTATACATTAGCAGTGAGGCGCCCTTTGAACAAGGGCGTAGATAAGGGGGTAATTACCCCCCCCCCCCTCCCCAGGACCCATAAAAACGAAACACTTTTTACTTGATCAATTTTTTTGTGATTTTCTTAAGGATCTTGTGTATTTTATATTTTTTCTATATACTTGAATATCAGACATCATTGGAAAAAGGGCGTGGCACCCAAAATTTTTTTGCCTGCGGCGGTATTTCTTTTGGCGCCGCAACCTGTTTCCCCCCCCCCCCCATAAAACACCATATCCACGCCCTTACCTTTCGCCCCCTCCGCCCCTTCAACCACGCTACGCCACTGGTTAAAAGCTTTAGGAAAAAGTATTGTGAGTAAATAAAGTTATATTTCTTGGGTTTTCGGTCAAAATTGTGAATTAAATACGAGTTTTGATTGTTGACGTTTCTGTTTATTTATTTTTTTAGCCATCATCAGAACTACAAATCATTTTTTTTTAATTAATAAATTTAAATAAAAAGGAGAAATATCCTGTACCTACCTATCAAAAAAAGATAAAAAATAAAAAAATAAAATTTTTTTTTTTTATTTATTTATTTATTTTACACCATTTCACAGTTACAATGAACCAATTAACAAATGGGTATACCGGGTGTTTCTCAAAAGACGTTCACCCCTATAACTTTTTTATATTTATAGATATTAAAATGAAATTTTGATGAAATGAAATGAGGTTTTCGGTCAAAATTGTGAATTAAATATGAGTTTTGATTGTTGACGTTTCTGTTTATTTATTTTTTTAGCCATCATCAGAACTACAAATCATTTTTTTTAAAAATTAATTAATTTAAATAAAAAGGAGAAATATCCTGTACCTATCAAAAAAAGATAAAAAATAAAAAAAATTAAAATTTTTTTTTATTTATTTATTTATTTTACACCATTTCACAGTTACAATGAACCGATTAACAAATGGGTATACCGGGTGTTTCTCAAAAGACGTTCACCCCTATAACTTTTTTATATTTATAGATATTAAAATGAAATTTTGAGATTATGCATAAGAGATGAGTCTGCATTTGTTGGAATAATTTTCAATTTGTTAGCACTTCCGGTTTGACCGGAAGTGACCTTGACTTTGATATCTTAAATGGGACATCTTGTATATTTTTACTTATTTGGGTTCAGCATAACGTTATGAGTGAAATGACACCTCACTTGTCATTTTTTGACGTGCTATAACATTTTTATGTTTATTTTTTATTTTTAATCTAGAGTGCTACAAATTAATTAAATCTTTTAATTTATAGTATAGTATAGTATGAAGTATATTTAACTATATGAAAATTAAAATTAGGTATGTCATAATAATTGCCTTTCTAAGTTTCACAAGCGTTTAAAAAAAGAAATTTTGTTTTCTTGACGTTTACTCCATTTTTCCAAATGGAACGATGGTGGTTCACTATTTAAAACGAGCATTTTTTTTAACAATTTGATACCGTACTACTATGCTATTTTAAAGTTGACACTGAAAAAGTTGCCTTAAGTCCCAATCGTATTTTCTAAAGAAATATAAAGGCTTGAAAAACAATGGAATGGTTTTGAAAAGCAATATGGCTTCAATTTAAAGTTGCAATGTCATTAGTTTATAAAACATACAATACATACAATCTTGCGGCTTCAGAAGAATTTTTCTGGTCACTCCAAAAATTAGGAGCATATCAATTTGTGCAACTAACCATTTTATCTGATTTACAATTTTAGTTTAATAAACGAATGACATTACAATTTTAATTTAAAACCATATTGGCTTTCAAAACCATTCCATTGTTTTTCAAAGCCGCCTTTATATTTCTTTAGAAAAGACATGGCGACAATAATGCATAATGCTTTTAAATTTGCGATTGGGAATTAAGGCAAATTTTTTCGGGTCAATTTTAAAATAGCATAGGAGTACCTATATGGTATGAAATTGTTGGAAAAAATGCTCGTTTTAAATATCCTAGCGAACCACCATCGTTCCATTTGGAAAAATGGAGTAAACGTCAAGAAAACAAAATTTCATTTTTTAAACGCTTGTCAATTTTGGAAAGTCAATTATTATGACATAATTTTAATTTTCATATACTATAAATTGACAGATTTAATTAATTTGTAGCACTCTAGATTGAAAATAAAAAATAAACATAAAAATGTTATAACACGTCAACAAATTACAAGTGAGGTGTTATTTCACTCATAATGTTATGCTGAACTCAAATAAGTAAAAATATACAAGATGCCCCATTTAAAATACCAAAGTCAAGGTCACTTCCGGTTAAACCGGAAGTGCTAACAAATTGAAAATTATGCCAATAAATGCAGACTCATCTCTTATGCATAATTTCAAAATTTAATTTTAATATCTTTAAATATAGAAAAGTTATAGGGGTGAACGTCTTTTGAGAAACACCCGGTATAGGCTACTATAATAAAATAGGTAATATTAGAAAACAAGAAATTTAGACTTAAATTATGATATTGAAACGGAATAATTATGCCTAAAAAGACACTTATACGCTAATTTAGTTTTATACTGGATAAACCACAGCTAAAAATGTCAAATCGATTTTGGTGCAGATTGTATGTGTTGCATAATCGACAAATAGGGGAGTATTTACAGATATTGGTACCCGCGGTTGGTACATAAAAAGTGTGGGAATGACGTGTTCTAGGGACGAGGAATTGCAGGTTTTCTAATATATCACTGCATTAAACTCTATTATGCAAGATATTATGAAGGAATTTAAGTTGAGAAACTATACGTCGATCTTCTAAGGGGCAAAACAAGTGCCTTTGCAATAGAGTTTCTTCTAGAATACCGATTTCAGGATACTGACCATCAATTTTAAAACTTAGATATTTTAGAAAACGTCGTTGGACCCTTTCAATGCGATCAAGGTGCACTTGATAGTATGGAGACCATACAACCGAGGCGTACTCCAATTTGGCCAAATGCATAAAAAAGTATTTTTAGTGTATGACAATTTAAAAAATTACGAGAATATCTTATTATAAAACCTGGGATTTATGACAGGCCGCAACAAGGTCATTTATGTGGAGAACAAAAGATAGTTTACTGTCAAATAATACACTCAAATCGCGAAAAGTCTCAGCTCTGTCCACTGTAATGTTATTAATTTTGTAATCATACACAATGTCGTTTTAATGAAAAGGTCATTATGTTACACTTACTGATATTTAACGACAATTTATTTTGAACATACCATCTATATATCATGTCAATGGACAATTGAAGTTTTTCACAGCCTGCCAGGTTACGAATACGAGCATAGATTTTCTTGTCATCGGCATAAAGAAGGCCATCATTGTCAAGATTATTAACTATATCATTAATTTATTTATTTATTTATTTACTTATTTATTTATTTCATACACTGTTTTACAGTTTCCCAGTTACAAAACAGGTAGAAGGCTGAAAATTGCTTACAACATAATATGAATAAATGAATTATTTAACAATACATACTAAGATAATCTAGAAGTTAATTAATAAAACAACATATATAGAGAACTATGTACCTACATCAGAATCTAACAACCACTACTGATAAAAGTGCCTTTTGACAGCGCTCAAGCTACAATTAAAGATATCGTACGCTTTGACGTTTTCATTGTAACAGGTACACATTCTATTTACAGGGGAAAATTTATATAAGTTTGTCCGTAAAGGTGGTAAGTAAAACGTATAAAAATTTCGAGAATTTAGAGAAGGAATTCTAAAGTTCAGTCTATGCAGCAACTCTTCACAAATAATATTGTTATTAAGAAGTTTGTGTAAAAATAACTGCGTAGAACATTTACGTCTGTCACATAAGCTGACAAGCGAGAATCTTTTCAGCAGCTGGTCGTGAGGAAAACCTCTTTCGGGATAAACTCCAACAGATCTATACCATAAGGCATTTGCAAAACGTCTCTGAACACACTCAATATTGTCAATATGAGCTTTATAAAAAGGAGACCAGATGATTGAGGAATATTCCAACTTGGACACTACAAAAAAGCGATACAAAGTTATTAAAGGAATGACAGACTGAAATTCTTTAGTAGTCCTAAGAACAAATCCAAGTAGTTTATAAGCGGCGGATACAATATAATCAATATGAGGAACAAAGGACAGTTCCTTGTCAAAATCAATTCCTAGATCCGTAAACACCATTGGTCTTTCCAAGATTTTGCCGTTTAAGTTATAGTCGAAATCAAATGTGGTGTTTTTATTAGAGTATGTCATAACATTATATTTAGCAATATTTAAGTTTAATCTGTTCTTTGTGCACCAATCAAATAATATGTCCAAATTACGCTGCAACCTCAAACAATCAACTAAACTTGTGATTAAACAAAATATTTTTAGATCATCGGCATACAGCAGGCAACGAACAGTGAGATTATTAATAATGTCGTTTATAAATAATGTAAAAAGAAGAGGACCAATCTGACCCCACCATAAGCTACATACTGACGTCTATCCGTTAAATATGACTCAATTAATAAATATTATAAACATTAAAGGACCCAAAACGGACCCCTGTGGTACACCTGATGTTGATGTAGCATCCAATGGCACAGATATGACTGGCCACCGCACTCCACTATATGTTGTCGTTTATTTAGATAAGAATGGAAAAACTTTATAAGGTTATCTGAGATACCAAACGAGCTGAGTTTATTAAGTAAAATTTTATGGTCCAATCTATCAAATGCCTTACAAAAATCTGTAAAAATAACATCAACCTGACAGTTCTGATCAAAGGCTTCAGCCACAAATTGTGTAAAACAAACTAAATTGGAAGTTGTAGATTTGCCCTTAACAAAACCGTGTTGTTTATCCGACAGCTTACTTTGGAAGTACAAATTTTCATAAAGAAACATTTCAAAACATTTGGAAAAATTATTGATGATACTTATTGGTCTGTAGTTTTTGATTCTGATTTTATCCCCTTTTTTATACACAGGAGTTATTTTAGATTTTTTCCAAGTATCGGGATAGCATAAGGTTTTTAGGGCCAAATTAAATATTTTACAAAGAGGTTTTGCAAAGACGTATGCACAATCACGTAAGAGGAAAGACGGTATTTTATCAGGACCCACAGTTGCTTTAGGCTTCATCTTTTTTAAGCAACGCAGAACATCATTATCAGTAGCACTGTTAATTGAGAGAAAAACAGTGGAATTAAAAGTTACCTCATCGACGACCGGAGATGGTAAAACATATGAATTCTGAAAGAATTCGGCGAAAGCATTTGCAATTTCACTATGATCCTTAAAGTTATTAGTTATTATCATCCATTGTCATTACTTCCGGAAGTTGTTTATTATGTTTCTTATTATTTATTAATTGCCAAAATTTGGATGGGTCAGACGAGATACGATTTTCCACATTTTCGCAATATTGTTGATATGCATATTATTATGTTTAATTTGTCGCCTTAACTGCCTGAAATCTAACAAATCCGTACGGACTTTTGTTAGATTTCATAAAAACATTAAATTGTTATAAATATTACTTAAATTTCCAGTATCAGTTCTAAAGTTTATGGTGTTTTTATTTTTTTTTAATATGAATAATTTCTTTTATGTTCCGTTTTTTTATAATTTGTTTCATGGTTCAAAATTTCAACAATGTGAGTAAATACTGCGAAATGGCTGGAAATTATTTTTAAGGTCGATAGACGTCCGCTAGGGAGTTTAACAGACATGGTCAAATAGAAAATTGGATTTTTCCGTTGTGTTGTCGAATTCAAAGATACCGAAAACATTCAAATTTTGATCTTAGGGCTTGCCGAATCGTTTTTGTTATAGACATTTTACTCTATCTTCTAAAACAAAATTTGCTTTGTAGTATAAATATTGGTTACTTCGTTTGGGCTAAACGGATTTTAACAAATTTGGTCTTATTCAATATAGTTTTTTTTTCTCTATCCACTGAGCTTCGGTTAATTATTATGTAAAGCTTGCTTTCACTCTAGAGGACGTTTTCTGAAGTATGAACAAATAAAGTGATTTTTCAAAAAAAAAATTAAATACGATTATTTTTGGAAAAAAAAAGATAGGTAATTAAAAACTTTAAACGTCAGTCAAAACCGTAGTATTCTAAGTTGTTTCTAACTCAAGATATTGATGACAAGAATTAGAAGTATAGATAAGATTGCCCAGGCAACTTTGATTATTAAAATACTGATAAAAATTACATTGTTTTAACTATTTACTGATAATTCTATGTATCCAAAGTATCAATATTAAACATTATTTTTATGTATTTCATACATTTTGTATTAGGTCGAGTAAAAGGAGACAACCAATCGTCGTGTCAAGTTAAATAATTAAACGTTCTATAATTGATTAGTTGTATAGGGAAGTAAAAAATTATTTTAGCAATTAATTGTCGACATAAATCAATAAATGACAAGTGTTATTTATTTTCAAGCATTCAAGCACACATAAACAATTTACTCTTACAACTGGCCTAAGAAGCACTATACGACCGGAAACAGAATAATTCATCACAGATACAAGATCAGGTATAGATACAAGGAACTACCAGGAAAAATTATATCAATGACCCATCAGCAGTATCTACCTAAAAATAAATTCCGAAATTGCACCCAGCTCTTAGATACAATAGACCACAAAACAAGAGAATGAAAATTTATTGTCGGAACCGAATACAGATTGAGCCTAATAAATAAAAATGTAGCGATTGCTTTTTCTTATAAAATCGAAGTCATTTCTTGAAAGCCAATGAATAAAAACTAAAGTAATTACTTTTGCGTCCAGCGATTGCTTAAAAGTGCAGGAATTGCTTCTAGTCAATGCTTTTTCTTAAAAAATAGTAGCAATAGCTATCGTTTGCTTAAAATGTGATGAATAAATTAAGGAATTGCTTTTTCTAGTATAACAATTGTTTTCAACTTTTTAAGGTAGGTCGACCCCTGCATCATTTGCTTGGTAGCAGTCAACTTTAGTTCTCCGCGGCATACACGTGCGTTGCTCTTAATTTGTGTCTTCAATTATGGCTGAATATATGAACGTCCGTAAAAGAAAAATCTACAGTGTACGTAAAAATTGCAGATATGATGATTTCAGAAAGTTATATCGATTTGACTGCGAAAATGTTAAGTGGTTGGCAAATTATTTTTTGACCGATACTGGTAAAAGGCGAGGGGATGCACTGTCGCCTTTAAATAAGATTAAAGTCATTCTGCGGAAATTGTCGGATCCGGTCTTTCAAAATTCTGTAGGTGAAGAACTCGGTGTTCACCAAACTACTGTCTGTAAGACATACACTTCTGTAATGGATGCAGTTTTGGAGAAGGCCAATATTTTTATTAAATTTCCTACAAGTGCTGAAGCTGTTATGGAAGCTAAACGGTTGTGGTCAGAGAGATTTATTTATGTTCCTTCAATTTGTGAACGAATATCAATTGCTTGTCTTTAATTTATTTATCACTACTATCACTTTCCACAAAAACGTAACAGATTACTATTATACTAAATAAGTAGACCAACGTTGTTGTATTTACATCACTCTTTTGCAAATTAGGCACCAAACCAAACATGAAATCAATAATCTGAACAAGTGGATAAGACACGTCTGAACTTGTGTTGAATAAGCATTTGCTACAGAGGTGTAAGAAAAACAGCAATTGCTTCAAAATTTTATTCATTTCCAGATCTAGCAATTGCTTATACTTATAGCATTTGCTAGTCAAGCAATTGCTTTTACTAAAAAGTAATTGCCTAATTTTTATTCATTATAGGCTCATTGAAACACGACAGCAGCCAAAATACTTCACCAAGAACTAGCACTCAAACACAACTTTATCACTAAACGAACACTCTACTACAAATACCAATCCCAGATAATACTAGAAAATATAGACATAAAACTTTATTGGGACACAGTGGCGGCTCGTGTCTAGTGAGTCAGGGGGGCGCAGGCTTTAAAAAAAAAAAATTAAAATGTCTATTATTTTCGAAAGTACGTGTGTGTTTTTTCTAACTTTCTCGTTGTGAATTTTAATTTCATCAGCATAAGCACTACTTAATCAAGTTAAAATATTAGTTTGTCCTAACATCTCAAAACTTACCACATTTTAACGATGTTTTGCACTATTTTCATGTTTTTTGTTTTCTCTAAAAGATGTTTTAAGTCCTGCACCCTGCACCCCATTTATAGTCCAATTATCATCCCCGTCAAAAAGAAGACACACGAAACAAAAAAAAAAGAATTTTTGTCCTCACAACCGCATATCCAGGATTTTTTATTATATATTTATTTGTCAAACTTACGCGTCAACTGTGCCTTACTTTTACATTTTGATTGCACTTGTACTATATTCAATATTGGTAGTGGCCGCCCTGTATTTTTTAAATCAAGTTTTTCACTTAAGCTCAGAGAACTAAACACAAGCTTCTGTAAATCAATGACCTTTATATTAGACGAAATTTTCCAACTTTATAATGTAACTATAATAAATCAAAACAAATAAACAAAACGTGAGCGCCATCGACAGGTCGAATCGCGAGTCGCGAACAGCTGTTGGGCGGAAAATTTTGAGCTCCTTGTTGTGCGATATGTAAGTGACGTCACGCCTCCGTAGTCATAACGAGAAGTCGCGTTGAATCGGGACGAATAATCGGTCGCCCGCGCTTAGTATAACCTTGAGAGCGCGCAACTCGCTTGTTTATGAGTATAACCTGCCCGTTGGAATAGGGCTATGTTTGGTTTGAATTATGCCCGCGCTTAGTATAACCTACCCGCTGGAATAGGGCTATGTTTGGTTTGAATTATTTTAATGGATTGCTTACATACATTGCTTTATTGGTTTTTTAAGTAAAGTATTTTTGGATTCTGTTTGAAATAGTTGCAGGGAGGGCGGCGCCCCAGAGCCCTTCATTAACGAGTCGCCACTGTAATGGGACACCTGTACACTGACAGAACTGTTGAACCTGATAGACAAGGCATCACCATCCCAGGAGCGGATTTACGATTTTGTCTTGGGGCTGCGCAATCAAATCATTAAATAGGTATTAAGTATGTGATGAGGGGGGTAGAGGTATGCAGATTGTGGTAACGATTGTGGATCGAAAAAAAGCTAGAAAAAATTTTTTCTTGAAAATTTTAGAAATTAAGAGAGTATATTAAAAAACTATAGAATTTTTCTGTATCTAATTGCAAAATCTATATTATGTCCACTCTGGTATAATCTTTTAGCATGATCGTTTAAAAACGATAAAAGTTTATAAATCTTTCGAACATAAAGAACACAATTTTTTTTTTAATTTTAGTTTTTCTTGAAAATTGTAATTTTATAGCTTGTTCATCAAATCTTTTTAATTAGTTTAAAAAAAAACTGCCTTATTTTTTCCTTATACGTAATCCCTTTTTAGTGGTTTTCATTCCCTGTGTGTCTTAAAAGAAAGTCGCCCTGATAGACCCCAGTGGCGTGAAGCGTGTATCCCTGTTTATATGTTTTGAATTATACTGTCCATTTTTAATATGCGACTGGCTGCATGGCTAATTAGCCAAATGCCATTTAAACAAATAAAATCATCAAGTCTTAAAAATTTTCAAGATTAAAATAACGCATGTCTACCGATATTATTTATGTAACAAGGTTAGTGATGTAAAATTACCGGTAATTTAAAAATCGGTAATATTACCGGTAATATTACGTAATATTACGGTAACATTGGTAATTTATAAAAAAAACAGCTTTTTAAGTAATACAAGTTTTTTTTATTTCAAAACTGTAAAAACATTACGAAATACAACAAGATCGTTTTTTTAAACTAGTCAGAGTCAGAATGGACTACGAAATAGAGTGGATAATGGTAAATCATCCTCATCATCATCCCCAACCTCGTCATCTGGTTCTTCTTTCTCTTTCATTAATTGAGTCAAGTCTATAACTACGAAACCGATATCTTCTTTTTCTATTTCTTCCTCAGTATCTTCTACTATTCTTGAATGATCTTCTTCATTTAGTAAATTATAATTATGGTCAATATAAGTTAGTTTTCCGGCCCTCTCCACGGTTAGTCTGTTTCTTTTTTGCCGATGAATAAATCCATTACTACTAAAGGTTCTTTCGGTTGCGGCTGTTGACGATGGTAAATTTAAAATGTCTACAGCCAACCTACTTATTTTAGAACTGGAGCAAATTCCTGCTCACCAAACAGGTCCAGACATAGATTTTTCGCTGGAAATGACGAATTCCTTAGCAAAAATATTACCTCTAATTTTGTACTGTGCGAGTGCTTTCATAATAAGATCTACTTGTAAAGAATACTTTGGATGACGCCTTGCAGTTTCATAGATGAACGCCGTTGCAATTAAATTTTCAGCTTCAGTTAAATTCTCGCTGCGTTGACTTGGTTCTAATAGGTAAGCAGCAAGATGAACGGGTTTTAAACATTTATTTTCTCGTTTTTCAAGAATTGAACACATTTTCTGGTTTTCAAACATAGTAATAGATAAATTTGATACTTTGTCACTTAATATAGACCTTATTTCAAAAAAGCAGATAAACACTTTTGAGATTGTTGGCCCGTTAGCTTCAAAAATCGTTATCCACTTAGAGATTGACTAGAACAAGTCATATTGCAACCAAAATTCGTTTTGAAGAAGAAGTCTTACTGTATTTGATGAAACAACATCAGAAATATCTGGGCTATCATCAACTGCTAAACTTTATAATAAATGTTTAGTGTCCAAAAAGCTTTTTAGACAAAAATAAAGGAACCCCACCTTGTTTTCACCGGCAATTTTAAAGAGATGTATCGCCCCGTTTTGTTCAACTGGATTTTTTCAAACCTTGCATGTAAAATCTGCGAATTTTTCAACTCAGATACAATTGAAATTATGTTCTTTTGAAAATTGAAGAATGGTCTAATCAAGAAGTCTTCAACAAGAAGGTTTAGACCGTGGCAAATACAACCATAATTAGTAATGTAATCGTACTCTGCTAACTATTTCACGAGCCTTTTTTATGTTAGCTTTTTATGAGCAAATAAATGAGAGTATGGAGCGGAAAAAAAACAATATTTCCAATGTTACTGATCTTGCAGTATTATTACGTAATATTACCAAAATTACCGGTTACATTACCTCGGTAATATTACCTTTACACACTGTCCTTGGTGAGCGGTAAAGCGCGTCCGTCGCGACCGGCGCGGCCGACGCGGTGATATCAAAGCGATGAGACTATATGGGTATGTCCTGCGTAGCACCTACCGCACGGCACAGTCGTTTTTGAAGCGGCACAGCCCGGTCAAAATATTTGATTTTTCAGCCCTTGCCACTACAGTCTGCCGGTCCAGCTACTTGTGTATATGTCGTAGGCTGATAGTGAAATCCGTCATTTCATGAAAAGCCTAGTCACTTCATGAAGCGTCGGCAAATTGTGTAAAAACATGAAATTACACGATCTGCCGCGTCACTTCATGAAGAGACCTTGACGTTTCGGCGTATTATGTATAACACAATCTGCCTAATTTTAAATATCGTCACTTCATGTAGTACCTAACGATGTCATGTCAGTCGGCAGATTGTGTAATTCCGTCTAAAAGGTATATTGGCAACTGGTTTGTTCGTTGTTCCCCAGAGCATTTTTTTTTTAATTAAATTTTTTCAACTAATATTATTTCTGGCCTGTTGGAATATTTTCCAGTGCCATTGAAACTAACACACACACACACATAAAAATAAAAAAAATGCTCTGACAAACCCGAACAAACCAGTTGCCAATATATCTTTTAGACGGAATTACACAATATGCCTTGTTTTTGTGGCATTTCATGAAGTGACGATATTTAAAATTAGGCAGATTGTGTTATACATAATACGCCGAAACGTCAAGGTCTCTTCGTGAAGTGACGCGGCAGATCGTGTAATTTAATGTTTTTACACAATCTGCCGACGCTTCATGAAGTGACTAGGCTTTTCATGAAATGACGGATTTCACTATCAGCCTACGACATATACATCATATCTGACGCATTTTGCGAATTTTTAATAAGTAGTGTCCAAAATACCCGTAAGTTTTTCATACAAATGGTAAAATTCCCCATATTTAGTTCTTTCCAAAAATATAGTAGATACTCGTTTTGTGTATTTTGTTTGGCCTTCTTTTACGCCATTTTAGAATTTGCTTGTAATGCGTGCTTGTCAGTCAAAAGAATTGTACGCTTCTTCGTCTACGACATCTTAAAAACTGCGAACACGATGGTCAGAAATACGGGAATTTAAAAATTTACTTTAATCAGTTAATCAGTGGCGGTTTCTCCATAGGAGCACAGGAGCACGTGCACCCCCATACTCCATAAATAATTACCCCATAAAGAAAAAATAATGTTCATTTAAATTTATCTTCTTTATATTCTTACCGTAATATAAGTTAGAACCCTCCTATTTTAACGTACCGTCAAACAATCGAACGAAACGTGGTGTAATAGCTCTCGCCAAGCCGGTTGTCAAGAGCAACCGTATGGCGCGTAGGAATTCATAAGTCGCACACATGCCTTACGTAGGCGGGGTTTCTGCTGTTTCTCTATGCATCTTGTACTAGCAGGTGTGGTGGGGGAAAGCGCGATTCTAGTAGGAAAACTCGCACAAATTAAATGTGCGCCGTCGAGTTCATTGCTGTATGAATTTATTATTTGGAGTTTACCTTTATATTTTTGTTATTATTTTGACTTATTTTAATAAAAATGAACAGTTTTAATGCCAAAACGACTAGGAATGTGGAATATTTGAGAAACAATACATTACAGTTAATCCAAACTTTAATGAAGCTGTTATTGATAAGTTTGCTGCAAATAAAAACAGAAGAAGTGACTTTACTTTTAAACAATGTACCCACTAATGAAAAATAAATTGGCCTTTTTTATTTTTTTTATCTTATTTAATTTTCAATAAAATAAGTAGGTAATCATAAATTTTTAAAATATTTACTAAAAATTATTGACCAAATTTGGGCGTGGTTTTGAAAATTTTTCGCCTGCGGCGCATTTAGCCTGCAGCGAGCTTTTAGTACACCCCCAAGTTTACAAATCACGACTCACTGCTGTTAATATATTTTTTTAAACTAAAATTTATAGATGTATAACTTTAGTTTTAAGATTGTCTGGTAGGGCGCAGAACTACTATTCGCCCGGGGCGCCAAAATTCCTAGCTACGTCCCTGGTGTAAGCTCGCTGTTATCCTTACAGTGCATTGGCAGGTGGGTTTTTCAGGATCAAAAACGATCAATTTATTTTATAACTTTTACTTAAGATACAGAACGATCTACATTGCTTTTAAGCTAAAAAACATAACCTGAATAACATCGCTTACCGCCGATATATAAATTCGGGGTTATAATAGTCCACTTTTTTACATACCACGCACTGGCGAACCATTATTAATAAAAGCAAAACACCAACAAAGCTAATAAATACCACTAAATAGTTATATTTTCACAAGAAGATTAAAAATTAACCCAAAACAATACAAAAACAGCTGAGCAAATTAATGAATATGAAAAATTCTGCGTCATGCGTAGTAAAATGGAGTAAAATGCCCGTACAACGTTGCCACGTTGATCTCCCTAAAACATAATTTGATGTAATTTGGAAATCAATAATTTTACGAGTATAAAATTTTAAAAAAGCACGCACATGTATTTAGTATAATATTTCTACTTATAGGGTACACATGACAAATGTATCTATACTATAATTAATATAACCTTCGTTTTCAAACACAGGCAGTAGATCTAGGGCAATAAGCCGGAATTTGTCATCCCGCATTTCTGTTAAAACGATTTCTGATTCGGACCAAATGTAAACAATGGGGCCTCCTTATACAGTGTATCCGCGGTTGGGGTCCCCAAGGGGGAAAAAATCTTTATTATTTATTTTACGACCAAAAGTTATTCTTTATAAAAAGTTCTACTTGTTGAGAAAATGAATTTACGATAAACAAATGTTAGATCAGATGTACAGGGTGTTAATAAATTAGGAAAATATGAAAATGCTTCAAGAGAGAAGTACCATTATTTATTATTTTTAACAAAAATTTTATTAAACAAAGTTGTTTATAAACTAGCATAAAGACTAAATACAAGTTTTAAAATAAAAATTCCAATATTTTAAAATAAAATATTAATAATTTATTGTTTTCATTTAATTATTTGCATTTTACAAAAAAATCAAGATAGTCGATGTTGTATACGTTCATGTTTATGTCAGCATTTTATTTACATCTGTCAGTATTCTGTTTTCGTAAAGGCATTTTCGAAAATGTTAACCAAAGAAAAGCGTGTCAAAAAGAGGATTGCGAAAATTATTTAAACAATTTAATGAAACTGGGACGGTGATGAATGTAAAGAAATCACAGAAAAAATACAATGAAAATGACTCAGCTACAATATTAGCAACAGGGTCAGTTTAAATAAGCCGAAATTAACTTTAAGGAAGCGTGCACAAACAGTCCATTTAAGCAAAAGTGAATTACACACAATTTTTAAGGAAAACAAAATTATACCATTTAAGCCTAAGATGCAGCATACACTTAAACCAGGAGATGAAGAGAGACGTTAAAGTTTTGTTTATGGATAGGTGAAAAGTTTCTTGAAAACCGAAGAATTCATAGATTTATTTTTTTTACCGATGAATCTACATTTTGCACAAATGGGCTCGTATCTTCACAAAATAGTAATTGTTTGTAATGAACAAACGAAGTCAACGTTTGAAGAAAGTTAATGTATAGTATGGAATTTTTTTGGATCGGATCGGATTGGATTGGATCGGAAAATATTTTATAGAGGAAAATTTAAACCAACACGTGTATTTAAACATTTTGGAAAATTTTGTTTTACCATTTCTTAATACTTTAGAGCGAGAAGTACGAAATAATATGTTTTGGCAACAAGACGGCTATCCTGCTCATTGCACAGTCTTGGTCAGACAAGGGTTAAATAACCATTTAGGCGCAAAGTGGATAGGGAGGCTTGACCCAATTCATTATCCAGCTAGGTCGCCTGACATTACATTATTAGATTTCTTTTTGTGGGGTGCCTTAAAAAAATGTTTACTCACAAAGTCTTCCACATGGTAGGGAAATATTAAAAGAGCGCATAGAAGAAGCAATCCATGAACTAAATATGCCGCAAATCATTCGTAAAGTGTACGGCAAATTTATTAAGTTAGCGGAAAATTGTGTCGAGGTAAAATATTCGAATTTTTATTTTGAAACTTTTATTTATTCTTTATGCTAGTGTATAAACAACTTTCTTATATAAATTTTTTCTTAAAAATAATAAATAATGGTACTTCTCCCTTGAAGCATTTTCATATTTTCTTGATTTATTAACACCCTGTACATCTAATCTAACATTTTTTTTTATCGTGAATTCATTTTCTCAACATGCAGAACTTTTTATAAAGAATGACTTTTGGTCGTAAAATATGAATAATAAAGATTTTTTCCTCCTTGGGGACTTTATCCGCGGACACACTGTATATTACAGATCTGTGGATTTTCAAATAAAAAACGTGTAAATAGGTAAACATTGCGGAAAATATTAGACTGGAGCGCTCTCCCCTTCTAATAATAAATGGCAAATATTTTAAAATGGTATAAAATATATAAATTTCTATACAATTATTGTTTTCAATTCGTTAATGCAAACCTGACAGGAGCGCGCACCCTCCCCCTAAATCCGCCATTGCATCACCCTACGCAGGCCCGGTCCCAGCGCCCGGGCAACCCGGGCAGACCCCGGGGGCGCAAATAAGCCCAGGGGGCGCAAAATATTGCCAAAGGTAAAACAAATAAGCGTCTGTATAACCTTCGGTGTATAATATACTATTTAAAAGTTAAGGGCGCCCAAGTATTTTTTATAAATTCTGAAACAAAGCGGGTGCCTTTAACCCATTTAATAGGGGCCAAAAAAACATCGAAAATGGAACATCGATGATCTTTAAACCTCGATATTTATAGTCCGCCCTTAGCGCGACGCGGTGAGCGCGGCGCGGCGACTAAAAAAGAAACAGCGGGCTCAGTTGGATAGACTCGTGTCGACTTGTTTTTTCTAAAATTAAAACATTGAAGGAAGCAAATTATTTGCAAATTAGTCACTGCAGAGTGCACAGAGAGCCTCTCTTTCTTAAAATATCACGTCAAAAAAATTAAATATTTTTAATGGTATAAGTATATATATTCAGGAAAAAAATATGAAATAAAATTTTGAGGGCGCTAAATAAGACCCTTGCCCGGGGGCGCCAGGAGGTCTAGAACCGGGCCTGCCCTACGTAATAAAAAGTAGAAAATGACGTACCTACCTCCTAGACATTGCAATATCCAACGCAGCAAAGATAAGAAATACATTCCACTCACAATAGACATTAAAAAACGTGAAAACTAGAAAACGTACACACACTACCCTTTATATCGTCGTTTACAGAGTTACATCCCACTTACTGTTACAAACTCTACTAGACATACCCGCCTATACCCTCATACACTCACATAATACGAAAAGCAATCATATTCAATATAAGCAATATATTACCATAGAAGGTTAATGAACAACAGGGTGATAGGAAACCTACCAAACAATAGGGCCCCGGGAGAAGACGAAATAACAAACGCACTTATCAAGAACTTACGAACAAAGACAGTAATACAATTTAGGTACATTATAAATGCCATGTTTTTACTACAACACTTTCCGAAAAGCTGGAAAAGTGCATTAATTATTCCAATACTAAAACCAGGAAAACCACCCAATAAAGCCGACTTTTACAGACCAATAGCACCCTCGGACAAGTAGCAGAAAAAATCATACACTGCAAATTAAAATCACTAAATCTAAACAAATACCAGAAGCACAATTCGCATCACCAGCTGATATACCTACATTTCAGAAAATTGCAAATACAGCAAAATAAAATATTAAGATTTGTAACATCTTTACGCAGTTATGAGCCAATCAGACAGCTACACCATAAGACAAACACACCTTACCCAACATATCACAAAAATTCTTTACTACACAAATACAATATAATTCAACACTGACAAGGAATTTAACACAAAGAAGACACAATCACTCCCCAATATACAAACCCATTTATCATAACATTCCTATGTATTTCCAGAACCTACCCGAAAGCACATAAACCCTTTCCAAAAACAAAAAATCCAACATTATTGGTAGACATAGGTACATACTCAGACTCTCAGTCTCAGACCACCTTAAATAAATTATAAAATCTATACAATTTTAAAATTGTATAATTATTGTTATAATTTTCAGTAATGAAGTTGGGGCATGTTCATATGGGTCCTGCACCTCACCTCCCGTCTTCTATAGCTCACTTAGTAATTAAGTTAGAATTTTCACATTTTGCACACCTTATCTGTATCTTGGGGCGCATTTCAGGAAAATATTTTTTTTCATACAGGGTGTTCCAAAAAAGTGTGACGTCATAAGGGTGTATTTTTTTAAATTACATGACATATATTTTCTTACATTTTTGGGTGCCTCCTATAGAGACCTACATACTCCTAAAATTTTATTAAAATTGATTCAGTATTATAGACGAAAAAAAATAAAAACTAAAAAATATCAGTTTTGCGCCACTGGTATTAAAAATAAATAAAAAATAAAAATAATGCCTCGTTAATAAACTTATACAAAGGTACCCATTAAATAAGGTATAACAATTTCGTTAACCAGGTTTGGTTAACACGAATTGTACAGGGTGTCCAAAGTTTAGTGTCAAACTTTGCAAACTTTAAAGCAATTTATTTTTCTTATTTCAAATGGGAACCCCTGTATATTTTTATGTCATTCGATGCAGAATTAAAAATCAAACTTTTTTCCTAATTGCAACTCTATCGAAATTTCTAACGCACCAAGAGTTATTCGCAGAAAACTAATTTTATCAACTATTACAACCAACGAAATAAGAATACAAAGGAAGTAGGGTATGGTAGATTGACAGTTGTCCGGGATGGGGTCTGATGGCGGCAACATTTAACGCACGCGAGTTTCCGGTTTACCTGTGGCGTATCATTAAAATGGTAATAACAAAATGATTAATGAAATTTTATTTGGACGAAAAAAATAAAAAATATATTTAGATTCATATATAGCTATAAGATACGGTAAGGTTGGTGTAATAAAACAATACAACTATTTCTTTTAATTATTTATTTAAATAAGGTAACGGAGGTGAAAGGGTAATGTAAATATCTGGTTAAATAACTAAAAAACACCTATTATACATTAAAAAAAAATTGCAGAAGTACAAATTGTTTCAGATAATCGGCAAAATTATTGCCAAAACGTCTACGTTAAAAAATAAAATTTTAAAAAAACCTTACTCTTTCTTCATGAACCAAATCACAAGAAAATAATAAAATATAATATAATATAGTCCTGTTTATTATAATATGTACCTAAATAATATTAATGAGATTTCTAGTATACAAGAAAATTGTTAAATGACAAACTATGCAGATAATACAAACATTTTATTTATTTGTAGTATCAACAACTTAACAAGTTAATTATAGATACATAAACCCCATTTCTAAAAGCTATCCTAAGCTATAATAAATATTCAATTAGCATTTGCCCAAGCAGTTCATTCCTTAATTTTAATTTTTGATAGTTTAAATTATATATGTCAATGTCTCCACAATATTTATTAAAATAGAGCACAGTCACAGTGGTGAGTTTTTGTATAGATTTGTCCTCGGTGTAGGAATATAAAATACATGTGCGGATCTAGTATTGACTAAGCCTATTCTAAACGGAAGCAGTCCTAAGAACTCTTTATTATCTATTTTGTCTCTAAATATTTTATATAAGAAAATAATTCTTGCTTCTATACACAATAGTCTTAAAGAAGGGATATTAAACAAATTACACAAAAGCCCTTCATCTGTACCTCTTGGCGGATAAACTGAAAATGACTTGTAGTACAAAAATTTTTAAAATTTACGCTGAATAGATTTTGAAAGAGCAATCTTATTGGCATACTGAGGATCCCAAATAGTGCATGCATACTAAAGTTTTGTAGCTACCAGGGATTTATATAAAGTTATTATGGCGTTAACATTTTTAAAGTATTTAGAAGTTCTTATTATAAATCCTAGCATATAAAGACCATGAGCTTCTCGAGCAACATATTTAACAATTTATGATTGAAGTAAATAATTATTGGTTTTCTAAAGATAAACTGATATTAAATAAATCAAAGACCGTTATCACCTTGTTTAAGACTATCCCATACACTTTGGAGAATCCGGAAACAGTAACCATTAATGATTGTCATATAAGATTAAAGGAATATACTAAAATCTTAGGTGTGTTGTTGGATAGTAAAATGTCCTGGAAGAACCATGTCCTGGAAGAGGCATATCCTGGAAGAGCCAAGTCCAATATATGTTGTAACCAGAAGGTGTTCCAGTTAGATTCACAGTAGGATAATTATCTTCAGGCAGGTTTTGACAGGGTGTCTTATAAGATATTGCATAGGAACGTACCTGCCAAAAAAATATAAGTTTTTTAATTATTTGTTTGGCACCTTTACCAAATGACACAAAAGTAACTATAACGTGATACTAACTCTTTTTGTAAAATTTTTTTTTTAATATTTTGATATGAATTTCTTTAAATGATAGAAGGTTTGGGACTTGCTTTGAATTTATTTTTTTAATCAATGGTATCTCCAGTCGTCCTCAGGTGAATATTGAGAAAACGTTTCTATCATTTTAGAAACATCATTGTCTTCAGTCTTTAAATATGAATTTCTTTGTTTATCGTACCTACACTTCCATATTTTATTACATTCTTTATCCATGGGTTTAAAATTTTAAAAGTAGATTGGCACTCTACGTTTAGAAATAGAACACTTGATAGCTGTGTTGATAGTTTTTACTCAAAAATTAATAATATTATACATAAGCATGTCCCAACCTACTCCAAAAATAAATATTTTCCTGTTTACTATAGACCCAATACAATAAGATTAATTAAAGAAAAAAACAAAATACATAAAAGGTGGCGAATGTATAAGAACTCGAATGACTACAACTTATTTAAAATTCTTAGAGCCAGATCTAAAAATCTTATTGACATGGACTTTAAAAATTATATGAGGTCGGTCGAGAATGATCTGCCTGGCAATCCCGGAAGATTTTGGAATTACGCGTCCATAAAAAAACACTGTGTGAGTAAAATTCCTGACGAAATGTGTTGGGAGGACAGGGTCGCTAAAAACGGGAAGGATATTAGTGATCTCTTTGGGTCTTATTTCGCTGGTGTCTTTGAGCCGGAGAGACATGTATTTGCCCACCCTCCCGTTGAGCATTCAATAAATAATGTTTCTCATTTACATTGTATTGTATTTCGTTCATTTGAGGTATCACGCGAACTTCTAAAGCTTGATTCAAGAAAGGGCTCAGGACCTGATAATATACCACCACTCTTTCTCAAAAAAACAGCTTTAACTATCTGTGAACCACTCACGCTACTTTATAACATTTCATTAAATACTGGCAGATTCCCGAACAGCTGGAAATCTGCCATGCTTATCCCAATATTCAAAGGGGGACAAAAGAATGACGTGAAAAATTATCGACCAATAAGCAAATTGTCGGCAGTTGCAAAGCTTTTTGAAAAACTTGTGTACGAATACTTTTTTAATCTCACTAAGAACATTATAGGATCAGAACAACACGGGTTCTATCGCGGTAGGTCACTTGAAACTAACCTGTTCGCCTTTACTGAGTACCTACATAATCACATTGACAACCGGATTCAGGTGGATGCCATCTACACTGACTTTAGCAAGGCTTTCGACAAAATTAGTCATAACATTCTACTCAAGCGTCTTGCTGAGGTTGGTGTTGCGGGTGCCCTCCTGAGCTGGGTCGAGTCTTACTTAAAGGATAGGAATCAGTACGTTCACATTCAGGGCTTTCAATCCGACTCTTTTATACCATCCTCAGGAATACCCCAGGGCTCGCATTTGGGGCCTCTATTTTTCATTATTTATATTAATCCGATAGGAGCCTGTTTTCATCACTGTCAATTTTTGATCTATGCGGACGATCTAAAGGTTTTTAAAAAAGTAGAAAATAATTTTGACTCGCTATGTATTCAGAGGGATCTTGACAGATTGGTGAGGTTTTGCGACGAAAATAATCTTTTTGTTAATTTAAGTAAATGCTTATCTATCACTTTTTCCCGCAACAGAAATGAATATGTTTTTGACTATAGAATTGGCACAACCATACTTACGAGGGTTGATCGCGTGCGAGACCTGGGAATTCTGATAGATTCAAAGCTGATTTTTGATCTACACATCGACACGGTTGTAAACAGTGCTTCCAGAATGTTGGGATACATCATGCGCAAGTGCGCTTCTTTTTCTAATATTAAAGCAATCATATGCCTATACAACTCTTTTGTTTTGAGTAAGTTAAATTTTTGTAGTGTGATTTGGAGTCCGAGATACTCTGTTTATATTAAACGTTTAGATCACATTCAAAATAAGTTTTTAAAATTCATCTCGTTTAAAGCTCACCTGAACGACATTGCTATTGCTCAACGACAATTTCAAATTACTCCCTTGACAGTTAGAAGAAGTATATCTGATATACTTTTTTTGTACAAAATCATAAATAATATCATACATAACCCCGATATACTATCTTTGATTCGTCTTAACATACCTCAAGTCAACCTACGATCAAACGAAATTTTCTATGTTCCATTCAGGAACACCAATTGTTCACAAAACTCACCATTATGTAGAATAATCAAATGTGTTAACCTTTATAGTGAAGTAATAGATATATTTTCACAATCACCAGCAACCATTAAGAGACTATTGAAAAACATTACTTAACAGAATTTATGTTATATTTTTTTTTATGTTAAGATATTTTTTTTTCTTTATATTAGGCAAATATTATGCGTTTAATACAGTATTGCGATTTATGTAAGATATTTGTTTAATAGTTGTATTCCTTTCGAATAGGTAGATTTATGTAATTTTGAGGGTACTTTTTTGGGATTATTCCTGTTTGTATCCCTGTTGACCATGAATAAATAAATAAATAAATAAATAAATAAACCAATAAAACATCTAAAAACTTTTATCGATACATAATTTATGAAAAAGTGACAAAGCAGCTTCCTCAGAAGCATAAATAATGCAGAAATATTTGTATTCATATTCTTAAGTACCTACTTACCTACATATTTTCCAATATATTATGTAATGACCCGATACAATAGTTTCAAAACTTACATTTTTTAACCTGGCAACTTCAAAAGTAGGCACTACTGCAGTTTGGACCAATCTAACTTTCAATCTTGAGGTTCTGTCAAAGCAATCTTCAGGAAAATGCTTCTAGCAAAGAACTGTATTTCGTGTAGGATCCCAATCACTTCGGTTTACAATTTTCAACCACGCCTTTTTTCTTAGGTAATTATTTGGAAAACTAAAAACCAATAAGTATTTTTAATTTGCTTTTTTGTAGAAATGGGGTAACCCAGTCGATTAATAAATAAATAATATTTTTCTGGTTTTATAAGACGAACGCCCATGAATGACATGCGAGGTTCGGAGGTTATGTGTATTTTGATATTAAATTAAAATATTTTTTTTTTCTATACAGATTAAAAAAGTTTATATATCTAAACATAAACTTACCGATGAAATGTAATGCCCAGTTTTTTACTTCATAGCGTTTGGGAGCACCCACAAGCAGCACAACTAACCATATTTAAAGCTTATTAATTAACCCAGAATAACAACTAATTAAAATGTTTTAATCGCTGTCCAGCGCTAAAAGTATACTCCACTGTCACACTAAAGTAATTATAAGTTTACTAGTATTCGTTAAATATGGTTGTTAACTAATTAAAATGCAAAATAACCCAAAAACGGCCAAGAAAGCAGAAATCACAGCTCGACCTGTCAACCACGGTCAAACACCAAAACAAACATGGAGTCATATTGTGGTGTCTCGAAATGGCCGACTTCCGTCGGTCGGTTTGTTAGGCGGTTTATGCAAAATCCTACTTCCTTTGTATTCTTATTTCGTTGATTACAACAGTCATTATTATGAATAAATATCGAAGGTGGCTTTGAAAAACAATTTATTGGTATTAAAGTTTATTAAAGTGACCAGAGACCATTTTGACTTTAGTTATCTAAAAGTTTTAAATACTGTTAAATTGTTAGTAATTATTTAAGCTGTTATAATTACTTTATATTGTTTTTTGTGATGGACTACAACCAAGAAGAGCTCGTAAATATGATTTTTATATTAGGAGCATGCGAAAAGAACTCTTTTTTGGCAAGCCGAATTTACGCACAGTGTTATCCGGAACGACCACATCCAGACAAAACGAGCCTGCAAAACATATTAGAGAGGTTTGTACAAACGGGAAATGTAAACTACCCAAAACCAGTGAGAAATAAACCGGTCCGAACTGAACAAAATCAATTGGCTGTGCTATTATCTGTTATAGAAAATCCTTCAGTTATTTAACAAGCAGTCGCTAATGCCGTAGATATAATCGAAAGAACAGTTCAACGAATTTTCAAGAATAACCATATTCACGATTATCATTTCCAGTTAATAATTACTAACAATTTAACAATATTTGAAACATTTAGATTACTGAAGTCAAAATGGTTTATGGTGACTTTAATAAACTTTATTACCAATGAATTGTTTTTCAAAGCCACCTTCGATATTTATTCATAATAATGACTGTTGGAATAGTTGATAAAATTAGTTTTCTGCAAATAACTCTTGATGCGTTAGAAATTTTGATAGGGTTGCAATTAGGAAAAAAGTTTGATTTTTAATTCTGCATCGAATAACATAAAACTATACAGGGGTTCCCATTTGAAATAAGAAAAATAAATTGCTTTAAAGTTTGCAAAGTTTGACACTAAACTTTGGACACCCTGTACAATTCGTGTTAACCAAACTTGGTTAACGAAATTGTTATACCTTATTTAAGAAGTACCTTTGTATAAATTTATTAACGAGGCATTATTTTTATTTTTTATTTATTTTTAATACCAGTGGCGCAATAAACTGATATTTTTTAGTTTTTATTTTTTTTCGTCTATAATACTAAATCAATTTTAATAAAATTTTAGTGGGTATGTAGGTAACTATAGGAGGTACCCAAAAATGCAAGAAAATATATGGCATGTAATTTAAAAAAATACACCCTTATGACGTCACACTTTTTTGGAACACCCTGTATGAAAAAAAATATTTTCCTGAAATGCGCCCTAAGATACAGATAAGGTCTGCAAAATATGAAAATTCTAACTTAATTACTAAGTGAGCTATAGAAGACGGGAGGTGAGGTGCAGGACCCTGTATACAGGGTGTCCCAAAATTAGCTGACAATATTTTAAGGGGATAAAGTACATTCAAAAATAAGACTAAAATCCTCTATTAATATACCTTCAAAAACGCTTCGCTATGGGGCTAGAGCCCCCCGAATTGGAGCTATGACAAGCAGTTTTTTTACAATATCTCAGAAACCGATTAGGGTATCAAAACAAAATCTGATACATGTTTTACCCATAGCTAGTTGCAATAAATGGTTTAATTAGCTTAACTGTATTTCTTCCAGTAGCGTCCCACTGGGTAGGTAGTTGGGAGAATATTGCCCTAAGTTTTTTATTTGTAGAATTTTTTACTTTAGGTGAAATTTTTAGCAGTCTTGAAGTCTTTTGTTGGAAAAAAAGATACTCTTGTTTCATTGCGGTAGGATTCACCATTTTCCAGTAAAAACAATTTTAAAATTTTCGGTTTTTTGAAATCCGGTGAAAAGGCTAAGGTTTTTTTTTGCATATCTCAGCAAACACTTAATATTAAAACATGAAAGTTATTAGAAGTTCTACTTGCGACAAATAATAATAATACATAATCAACTTGGGGATTTATTAGATAATGTGCCACTGGATTTACGTTTAGGGCAATTCTTTCAACATGATGGGGCACCAGCTCAGTACGGACGTCAAGTGAGGAATTGGCTTGAAGAAAATTATCAGGTGAATTGGTAGCCATAGCCTGGCCACCAAGAGCACCTAATTTAAATCCCCTTGATTATTATTTTTGGGGACACATGACTGGTACTTGCTTAAGAATTAGTTTCCCGTGTGGTTCACAATCAAATTTGATTTGCAATTTGTTATTCTTTTTTGTTTTATTTGAAAACTCTCTTAAAATCTCCATGAAAATAAATATTTAAAAAACAAAGGAATCTAAAAATATGTTTTATTTAAAAACGTTACATTCTGTCAAATTACAATAATAGAAGGTTTTGTTAACAAAAAATTTAAAATTAAAAAAAAATTACATTAAAACTATGAAATTAAAAAAAAATAATAGTTATATTTACTTAAGGCTCCACCCCGTGCGACGTCACTGGAAAAATATTTTAAAGTAACATCCTTTAATACATATGCCTTGTCGCTAGTAGAACTTCTAATAAATTTTATGTTTTAATATTAAGTGTTCGCTGAGATATGCAAAAAAAACCTTAGCATTTTCACCGGATTTCAAAAAACGGAAAATTTTAAAATCGATTTTACTGGAAAATGGTGAATCCTACATCAGTGAAACAAGAGTACCGTTTTTCAAGAAAAGACTTTAAGGCTTCTAAAAATTGTACCTGAAGTTAAAAAATCCTAAAAATAAAAAACTTAGGGCAATATTCTCCCACCTACCTACCCAGTGGGACGCCACTGGAAGAAATAAAGTTAAGCTAATTAAATCGTTTATTGCGTCTTGTCATGGGTAAAACATGTATCAAATTTTGTTTCGATACCCTAATCGGTTTTTGAGATATTGTGAAAAAACTGCTTATCATAGCTCCAATTCGGGGGGCTCTAGCCCCATAACGAAGCGTTTTTGAAGGTATATTAATAGAGGGTATTAGTCTTATTTTTGGATGTACTTTATCTCCTTAAAATATTGTCAGCTAATTTCGGGACACCCTGTATATATTAATTAAAGATATTCAAGATGGCGGCAAATGAAGTCGTAGATGAATTTGCTGATAGTAAAAAAGCAGAAAAAGCTAAACATATTTCGAAAAAATGCTTTCATTGCAATAAGAAAGTTGTAGACTTTGTAAAGTGTAAAAAGTGCAGTAAATTTTTCCATCCATCGTGCCTAGACCAAGCAGCACTGCAGAAAAACGCCGAGTGCATTCACGTAATCCATGAGGAAGAAGAATCAATGGTTGGGGGTGATGAAACCAGACTGCTGAAGCTGTTAGTGAAGGAATTACAAAGCAAAAATGAAATCCTGGAAGAGAATGGGAAATTGCTTCGTGAAAAAGTGAGTTTTCTTGAAGAAAAACTAAAAGATTATGAAAAAAATTCTCGTAAACAAGATCACGTGACCCAAGAAAACGCGGGAATATCAACAGCGGTGAAACAAATAAATGACATTGAAAACAAAATCCTAACCCCAAAAAATAATAGGAATGTGCAAGTTATCGAGATAGAAAGTTCCCCTGAGGCACAGAGAAAAAATAAATTGCAGGAATCGAAAACACTCGAAGCCAATGCTGACTTACAAAAACCCAAAATTGGGCAACAGCTGCCAAAAGCACAGAATAGTGAAGAGGCAGTTACTCCAGTAACGACGATACCATATGACCCGTTGCCATCAAATAAAAATGACAATCCATGGATTGAGGTTAAGAGAAAAAAAACAAACAACAAACCCACTAAACAAAATCGCCCTGAACCATTAAGGGGCTCTAACGTAAACTGTCTGCAGCTAAAACCTGCTGAGAGAAAGGCCTGGCTGTTTCTCTCAGGACTGGAACCAACTACTGACTATGTTGAAATACTGGACTATCTAAAAACAAAAAACCTTGATAAAGGCTGTACAATTGAAAAAATGAAAACACGAAGGGAAAAACTTCAGAGTTCCTTTAAACTAGCTGTGCCATATGTAAAAAGGGACGATTACCTGTCTCCAGATTTGTGGCCAATAGGAATCTCGATAAACCATTTTCTGAATTTACAAAGCCACTCAGTGGTGAAGAACCCGATTATGAAGTAGGATTGAAGGATTACCGTAAAATAAATATACTCCACATCAACATTAGATCTCTTCGTAACAAAAAAGATTTGCTAGAAGCGTACTTGGCTGATAAGAACATCGACATAGTGTGTTTAACCGAACACTGGCTAACAAAACAAGAAATGGAGATAATGAACCTTGGGAACTATAGAAGGACTGACTTTTTTGCAAGGGAAAATAGCACGGGGGGTGGTACTGCCATCTTTGTAAGTAAAAATTTTAACTGTAAAAATTTGAAGTTTGTGAATGTTCATAATGTTGAAAAATGTACGGAAGTTTGTGGTATTTTTATCAAAAGCTTAGATTTATATGTTTTAGCTGTTTATCGTCCACCTTCGGGTTGCTTCAGCGTATTT
Organism: Polydrusus pterygomalis; assembly: GCA_963969555.1. Classification (NCBI taxonomy): domain Eukaryota; kingdom Metazoa; phylum Arthropoda; class Insecta; order Coleoptera; family Curculionidae; genus Polydrusus; species Polydrusus pterygomalis. The sequence continues at coordinate 10,216,374 of OZ018384.1, forward strand.
CTGGACTCCATGGATGCCATTCTAAGTAAAATAGGAGCTCAAAAATGTGTAGTCGTTGCTGGTGATTTTAATGTACAACTAACAACCAACCAGGCAGATGCGGTTCGCTTGAGGAATTCACTTCATACATATGGTCTTCAGCAGACAATATTCACTCCCACTAGAGACGGGTCTTGCATTGACAACATCTTTGTGAGCCGCTGTGCGGGTCCTCTCAACTCTGGGACTGTTGATTTGAGCGCATCTGATCATCTTGGTCAGCTCGTAAGCTTTAATATCCAAAATAAGGCTCCACCTATACAGAGAGGTTCAAAGGTATGTAGACCGATCACTCAAACAGGGCTATCATTGTTTTTTAATAGAGTGTCTGCTCTTTCCTGGAATTTTATTGATATTCCATCTGTGGATGCCGATGCTAAGTTCAAACGTTTTGTTACAGTCTTGAGAGAAGCTTACCTGGATTATTTCCCTGAAAAAAACTACCGTGTCAGGTCGGACCAGGGTAATAATATTAGTTGGTTTACCAATGAGCTGAGGGCCATGCGAGATCATCTCGCACTGCTGGGCGAACTGTATAGACAGTATGGTCAGGTGGGCATCGGTTTCGAATACCGTTCCTACAAGCTAAAATATAAGCTTGCAATTCGTGCTGCTAAAGTTCAAGCAAATGACAATGTGATACGTACTTCCAATAATCCGTCCCGATGTATGTGGAGCATAATAAATAAACATAGGGGCATCGAAAAGAGGAACTCCATGATGGGTAGTCTGTCACCGGACGAATTTAATGTCTTTTTTTCAGGCATGGCTCAGGGTGTGGCTAGTCAGATTCCCCCCACTTTGGTGGATCCTCTAGACTACATGGGGGCCGTTGCTCCTCCACCAGACTCTTTTCGGTTTAGGGATGTGACTTTTAATGAGGTAAGAAATATTATTGATCAGCTTAAAAATAAAAAGGGCTCTGATGCCTTTGGCCTTAGCGTAAGGCTAATTAGGAATATAAAAAACGTAATACTAATTCCCCTAACTAAGTTATTAAACCTTTGCTTGAAGGAAAACATATTCCCATCCTGCCTAAAGGAGGCACTTGTTACACCTATCTTTAAGAAGGGTGATCCTAACTTGCCTGAAAACTATAGGCCAATCTCTCTGTTGCCTATATTGTCTAAAATCTTGGAAAAATGCATGGCTTTTCAGATAGTGGAATATTTTAATCTCAACAACCTTTTTACTGAATGTCAATTTGGATTCCGAAAGGATAAAAATACAACATTGGGCATCCTTGACCTGGTATCCTATATTCTTACCTCTTTTGATGAAAAGGAGTTTACAGCTTCACTGTTCTGCGATCTGAGCAAGGCATTTGACTGTGTCTCGCATGACATTCTTCTGCGTAAGTTGGGAGCATACAATTTTAGCCCAAACAGTGTTGACCTGATAAGATCTTATCTCACCAATCGACTCCAGGCGGTGAGGGTGGATGGGGTGGCATCTGCAATGAGAGAGATCACCATTGGTGTCCCGCAGGGATCCGTCCTGGGACCCCTTTTATTTTTAATTTTTATTAACGACTTGCCAATGGTTGATGCCTTAGCTAAGTTTACACTCTTTGCCGATGACACCACAGTCTCGGTTGCTGCTGGAGCACTGGATGATGCAATCAGTGAATCTATAAGACTGCAAGATAAGGTAGAGGAATGGTTCAGTGCCAACAGGTTACTCCTAAACAAAGACAAGACTAGCAGAATGGTGTTTTCGCTGCGGGATATTGGCACTGCTAATGCTGGGACAGGAATGGTCAGGTTCTTGGGTGTCAGTCTCGATTCTGGTCTGCTGTGGGATGCGCATGTGGGGGTGGTTGCTGGGAGGCTGAGTAGTACTTTGTTTATGCTGCGAGGCCTTGCTGGTTGTGTTTCCCAGGCGACTTTGAGAACTGCCTATTTCAGCGTTTTTCACAGTTCCTTGTCCTATGCTATTCTTGCGTGGGGACATACGGCTCAGGCTCAGAGAATCTTTGGACTACAGAGAAAAGCTGTAAGACTGGTTGCCGAGCTTGGCTACAGGGATGATTGTCGCCCCGCTTTTAGAACTCTTGGAATTCTGACCCTCCCTTCGGTCTACATTCTCGAAAGCCTTCTGTACGTGAAGAGAAATGAGGACCTGTATGTGACTCATGGGGATGTTCATGGGTACAATACTCGCAATGCGGGGAACGTGTTAACAAATTATTGTAGACTCAAAAGATCCCAGGATGGGCAGGGGTATTATGGGGCTAAGTTTTTCAATAAGCTGCCTGTTGGCATAAGAGTCCTACCGCTGAAGCAATTCAAAGGTCGTGTTAGCAAAATACTAATTCAAAATGCCTTTTACAACGTTCACGAATTTCTAAATTATGACTTTGATGAACTAAATTAATTTTAATATGTAACTGATGTATTGTATTCACAGTAGGTATATTTTATATATTTTATTTTGTTATAATAAGCGTTTAACTTATATATACATTTTGTGTTGACCGGTGTAAACGCCTGTGTTTATGAACGTTGATAGACTTTATTGATTGTTTGTTTTATTATAATAAGTATTTTACTTTTCTATATATATCTATACATTGTATTTTGACCTGTGTAAACACTTATGTGTTTTAACATTAATAAAACTATTGACTATTGACTAATTAATAAAGACCGTTTCAAAATTAAATTAAATATACTTGATGAAAGCCCGTAGGTATAATATTGGTCTAGATGCAACCCTGAGAGATGAGAGATAAGACGATAATAATGTACACCATAACACCATAGAGGGTTAATAAAAAACAAACATTGTTAATTTCATTGATGTCCGTAATTCAAAGTGATTTGTAAATATTCAGCGAAATAAAACACCAAGCAAATAAAGTTTTTCGCATTTCATCATAATTCATTATCATGTCATTAATGTTTTATTACAGTAGATGTAGATAGACAGTGTACATTCCTAACATAAATAAAATACGATATACCTACCTGGGCCATTCCAGCGTAACGAGCATACCATTTTAAGTTTATGATCAAGTGAATTCGACTGCCATAAACTAGACGTATTTTCATGTACACTAGAAATACTCCAGGACAATTATTATGGTTAGACAGACCCGGAGAAAAATGTTATAAAGCTGGGACTAGCCACATGATTTGATAACATGGGGGTCGTCCTATTTAATAGACTAAAAGTTCCCATATGTCCGCTTGTCGGAACATAGAAATTTCTAGAGACCGACCAAAGGTTCGGTTTCGGCTTCGGCTAGTTTCAGCCATAAAATCTAGTTTCGGTGGCAGTTTCGGTTTCGGCCAAAAACCGGCCGAACCTCAGTGTTCGTGAATTGTCGCGTACCGTTCGGCTAACTTTGGGTGGGTTCGTAGGAAGTGTTGTCTATATAAATAATAGATTTTTTTTCTGTCGACCTTTTTTTTTCTTTAGTGGGAAGAGTTCAATCCGTTCCCAAGATCGATATCATCCTATATAAAATAAATTAATTTTCAGTCATACAATAAAATTTTTAATTTTCGGTTTCGGCCGAAACTGAGACCAAGGCCGAAGATTCGGTTTCGATTTCGGCTGAAAATCTTGTTTCGGTCGGACACTAGAAATTTCTGATCGGCCATAATATCTCGAAAACTATGAGAAACAGGTAAAAAATAGAAGAACTCATTTTTTAAAGATAACAAACAATGTTTTTTAATGTAATGTACTTTTATTAAGCTGTCTTAATAATTAACAAAGTTATATGACTTCAAAATGTAGGGACAAATCGAATAATATCTTCAATTATTCATTACATATTTCAAAAAATATTTAGCCAGTTTCTTTAATGATGCTTATCTAATAGATGAAAAACTGAGATTCAATTCTTTGTGCTTTCTAATTGTTAATAAATATAACTGTGATATATTAGTATAACCTTATCAGGCTTTTCTGCTTTTCGTGGACGTAACATAATCATCCCATCCTCATCGACGTAATGAAGTAGAAAAACCATTAAATCTGTATCTTCTCCCACCAATATCATTTTCGTTTTTTGACCAATATTTCGTTACTTCTTCGTTTTATCCAAAAATCGGTCAAATAATTGTACTCTAAAGATAGCTGTAGAGTAGGCACGTAGCTAGGGGAGGGGCCCAGGGGGCCCGCCCCCCCCCCCCCGAAACTCGAGACCCAAGCACCTCAATTATTACTGGGTTTGTTTTTGGGCTTTTTTTGAGGATTTTTTGTTGTGTTTTTTATTTTTCCCACTTGAAAACCAAGCACCATGATTCAAAAAAGGGCGTGGCACCCAAAAAATTTTCGCCTGCGGCGCTTCTTTTTTTGGCGCGATATTAATGGACCCCCCCCGAGAAAATCATGGCTACGTGCCTGCTGTGGAGTATAATTACCTGCAGTTTTAGGTTAAAAAAGGATGTATTTACAAATTAATAAAAGCAATATGAAATATGACTTTTTTTTTTTTTTTTTTTTTAATTAATTTATTAAATAACTCTTTTTTAACTTTAAAATGTAGGTAATTGCTACCCAAAGATGGGTATTTGGCCGAAAAATTAACGATATATGGATAAGAAAATGAAATAGTAAATGTGTCACTAGTGCTTTCTCTTAATAACGATAACATTTTGAAATCAAAAGTTGATTATTGCCCTATTGTGATCACTGCATCGTCGTCTAAAATGTCCACGGTGGTTACTTAATGAAACATTTTCTTGTGTAGTTTTTCCTACATTTTATCTGAACTTCTATATGGTATTCAAATTTTAAAATAATAAAATCTTGTCATCTTTTCCTTCTTTGTTAGCTTGAACAACTTGAACTAATGTATCCAAGCCTTTACAGTTACTGTCTTATTGGAAGAAAGCTGATCATCACTCACATAAGACACAATTATCGTTTGTGGCGCACCGAAAACTTTCCACCCAGGTTTATTTTCTTGTTAATAAATAAATCAAAATTCGCTCGAACACGGGAACCTTAGTTCTCAGGGGGACATATTTTTTTGCTATTTTCACCCCCCCCCCTGCTGGAATCCCTACGGCGGGGTGGCTTCCACTCTTAAAATCTTAAATGGAAAAGGGGGTTAAGTGATACCATATTTTAAAGCAGGGACGTATCTAGGAATTTTGGCGCCCCGGGCGAATATTTCTGCGCCCTACCAGACAATCTTAAACTAAAAATATACATCTATAAATTTTAGTTTAAAAAAATATATTAACAGCAGTGGCGACTCGTGATTTGTAAACCTGGGGCGCACTAAAAGCTCGCTGCAGGCGAAATGCGCCGCAGGCGAATTTTTTTTAAGACCATGCCCAAATTTGGTCAATAATTTTTAGTAAATATTTTAAAAATTTATGATTATACCTACTTATTTTATTGAAAATTAAATAAGATAAAAAAAATAAAAAAGGCCAATTTATTTTTTATTAGTGGGTACATTGTTTAAGAGTAAAGTCACTTCTTCTGTTCTGTAAAATAAGTCTTTAATACCCCAAAATAATAACAAAAATATAAAGGTAAACTCCAAATAATAAATTCATACAGCAATTAACACGCAATGAACACACACATTTAATTTGTGCGAGTTTTCCTATTAGAATCGCGCTTTCCCCCACCACACCTGCTAGTACAAGATGTATAGAGAAACAACAGAAACCTCGCCTACGTAACGCATATGTGTGCGACTTATGAATTCCTACGCGCCATATGGTTGCTCTATATAGACAACCGGCTTGGCGAGAGCTATTACACCAGGTTTCGTTCGATTGTTTGACGGTACGTTAAAATAGGAGGGTTCTAACTTATATTACGGTAAGAATATAAAGAAGATACATTGAAATGAACATTATTTTTTCTTTATGGGGTAATTCTTTATGGAGGAGTATGGGGGTGCACGTGCTCCTGTGCTCCTATGGAGAAACCGCCACTGATTAACAGACTTGAACTTAACATTCGTGAAAAGAAAAATTGCTTGTTCGGACTTGTGTGACTTATGTCGTGGCAACTCACAACTCACGTAGCATAGTGACGCAATCGAATCGCGGCGCCTTTTCTTCAAATATCGGCGTTGCCAAATTTCAAAAGCAATCCAGCCGTAATTGCATTAGTAAATTTGTAAATTCTCGTATTTCTAATGACCATTTTGGCGCCCTGTTACTATGGTACCCCGGGCGGTCGCCCTATTCGCCCCCCCCCCTTGCTTCGTCACTGTTTTAAAGGGAATTGAATTGCCTTCCAAACGCGACCTTGCTCGTTTAAATCGAGCGTATAGTTCCTGAGAAATAGGGCTAAATAGAAAAGAAAATTTAAAAGTAATAAAATTTATTACCGCTTGTATCAATCAAGTAAATGTTGAAAATGTCCACCCTCCATGCAATTGTAAAGGCACTGTTCAAAATGTTCGCGAACATTATGGAGCATTGCGGGAGTTATTTGTCGGCACTCGTACACTATTCGTTGTCGCAAGTCTTCCAAAGAATTGGGTTTGGTTGCATAAATTTTAGACTTGTGACTAAATGTCCCCACAAAAAAAAGTTCAGTGGCGTCAAATCAGGAGATCTTGCATGCCATTCAATAGGACCTCTTCTTCCAATCCATTTTCCTGAAATTTTTTTTATCCAGAAACTGTCTAACAGGGAACGCATAATGCGGGGGTGCTCCGTCTTGCTGAAAGTAAATATTTTCTTGCCGATAACGGTCATTTTCTTCTATGGCATTCGTTAAAGCAGGGTTAATAGTGGTTTCTAACAGGTTCAGGTAAATTTCACCTGTTAAATTTCCAGGTATAAAATACGGCCCAATAATTCGGTCCCCAAAAATTCCAGCCCACACATTTAATTTTTCGGGATGTTGAGTATGCACTTCTCTAAAAATTCTAGGGTTGGAATCTGACCAATTCCTGCAATTCTGTCGATTGACAGTACCGTGAAGAAAAAAGTGCATTCATCGAAGAAACAAATGTTAAAAATAAATTGTGGATTGCGAATGATCATTTCACTAATAGCCGGAGAGCTAGTAACACCCGTTTCATGAAGTGTTTGATGCACTTCAAAATTGTGTGTCATAGTATCTACTGGATAGATGAGCAGGTAAGCAAGTGTTGGCCTGCTCTACCTGGGGACACCAGGTACTGCGCATAGGAGAAAGGTGTCCAAAAATTTTGCCCAAAAAAAGTGTTTGTTTCAGAGGCCAACAAACATAAATCAAAATTTAAAATAATTACAAAAAGGCAGACCCTTTGGAGGGGGTTAACATTTAATAAAAACACCCCCAAGTTTTTTTTTTTAAATACAAAATGAAGTGTTTGATTCACGCTGACATTTTAACAGTGTTTTAAAAACATATAATAAAAAAGAATTACAAAAAGGCAGACACTTTTGAGGGGGTTAACATTTAATAAAAACACCCCCAAGTTGTTTTTTTAAAAATACAAAATGAAGTGTTTGATTCACGCTGACATTTTAACAGTGTCTTAATTACATACATTACCTGCTCATCTATCCAGTAGATACTATGACACAAAATTTGGAAGTGCATCAAACACTTCATGAAACGGGTGTTACTAGCTCTTGGACTATAATTAACTCGCAAAATTGCAAACGGCGATCGTCATCGTTTTCACTACGTTTATGAACCAGTTTTATTTTATAGGGATGTAACGTTTTTAAAGTACGCTGAATCGTCAATATGACCCAAAACTGCAACTTCTACAGCTTCATTTCTTACAGGATTTTCAACAATCCTTTTTTGGTTAGCACCGATCCTGTTTCACGACATTTTGCCACTAATTGTAGCACGTAAAATGAGACAAGTGTGCATTTAGATGGAATGGATTATAAGACTCAGCTCAATCAAGGTAGCTCGAGCACAATCGTTACTAAGTGAAATAATTTCAACCCTTTCTTGAAGAGTTTAAGTGGTTTTAATCAGTTATTAAACACACTGAAATGTAAAGCAAAAGGAATTTTTTCTTCTTATGCCAAAAACAAACTGAGTTTTTTCGAGTGGAATTTCCAAATCTTTTTTGTTAAGATTGTATCCTTTTTTGCTTATTTTATACCATTTAATTTGTTTACACTTAAGCACAAATTTGTTTACCATTTAATTTCTACAATCAAATTCAGGACCGTGGCCAGAATTCTCAGGAACTATTTACTCGATTTAAACGAGCAGGGTGGAAAGTTTTCGGTGGGCCATCCTGTATAGTGCAACGCAAACCATATTTCGATCGTACGTATACACAGTAGGTTTTTATAGATTACCTTCGTGGGATGATTTGGCGAATAAAATAATGTGATTTGTTTTTGATAGTTTTATTACAATATGTCTATTTTTAAATATTTTAGTTTATTATGTAGGTACACATTCCAAGTGTTTTAAACTTTTATTGAAACTATTGATAACTGGATCTGACTAACCGACTAACCTTTACACTTGCCCGACTTTGACTACGAATCTTTACTCTTGCATTTGCTTTTTTTTTTGAGAAATGCACGCACAGGCCATAGACATTTAGCTTTAGATAAGCAAACAATAATCACGAAAGTGGCAGATGGCCTTGCGCATATAAACAAATCCACACAGGAATAGACATGCGCACGGCAAAATTATCGATGAACGAATGGGAAAATAGAACGGTCCGGGCTTTAACATCTTGTTTGTGTGGCCTAGGCCTAGTTAGATGTGTTTAAATTGATCATAATAAAATCATACAATGGTCTTTATTAGTATTGTATCCGAGTCACTAAAGGAACAAACACAATTCACTAAACTACACAAAACCTAGAAATCCATAAATATTAAACACCCACAATCCACAATAGCAAAGAAAACAAGAAGAAATCATATGTGTGAAGTTAGCAACGTTCAGCACCGTTTATGCAGCAACGACCGTAATTAAAATGGATAAACTAATAATATTAAATTTATAATAGCAAGTGATAACAAATGAAATGTTTATAATTGGAAATAGGAGAGTTAATTAACATGAACTAGTTTTTTCTACTCACCGTTGAACTTAAATCATAAACACTAAGAAAGTTTAGTCCCCGAAACCTGACCCGTGAGCTTGCAACGGCCCATTACTGAACTGGGAACTTTTAGGAAGAAACCACTATCAGCTGTTAATGTCACATGTGAGTGTCAATTGTCGAAACACTTTGTTTTTAGAAACAGTGGACCCTACTTTCCATTTGTTTCTCTTAAACAGCAAAGCAAAGTAAAAATCTTTGCTTAGCTAAGTTCTTACCTACAGGGTTATAGTTGAAATAACCGAAACGGCTAATTTTCTTCAATACTACCAAGGGTAAATCAATGAATTTTGGTACAGGTGGATAACTTAAAAAATTGAATTAAAAATTGACAATTGCGACGTTGTCAGAATTTAAGTTTTTTCTGTAACTCAGGGAATGTTTTTTTTTTCAAAAGTAACACTACTCTTTTTTTATTGAATAAATTCGATTCCTCCCATCAACATTACCATTTCCTGATAGTATCAAATTTTTTATCTCAAATAGTTCTTTGGGAAAAAAAGTTAATTAGTTACAACTCTAACTCTCAAAAATCCAATCTATTTCCATTTAAAAACGTTTCAAATAAGGAAGGTTGATAGACATAATGCACCTAATAGTATCGATAATAACGATATAATAACAACAAACAACTACTAACAGTAACATAGCTAGTAAAAATTACTTTCATATTATAGTACACTACATTAATTTGATTATGAAACCGATAATATGTAAGTAATTTTTACTAGCTATGTTATTGTTAGTAGTTGTTTGTTGTTATTATCGTTATCGATACTATTAGGTACATCATCCTTTTCACCTTATTTGAAACGTTGGAAACGAATGGAAATAGATTGGATTTTTGAGAGTTAGAGTTGTAACTAATTTTTCCCATAGAACTATTGAGATAAAGATTTGATACTATCAAGAAATGGTAATGTTGATGGGAGGAATCGAATTCAATAAAAAAAGAGTAATGTTGCATTTGAAAAAAAAAACCTTGAGTTAGAGAAAAAACTAAAAATCTGGCAACGTTGCAATTGTCAATTTTCAATTCAATTTTATAAGTTACTAGCGTATACCCGGCCTGCGTTGCAGCCCGGCATTATACGACGTCGCTTTCTCTGAGATAATACGGCAAGTTCACCATCACGTCAAGATTTATAAATACAAACCCGAACAAACCTCTAAATTTATCAGTGTTTCTCTACAATATTATGCATGTATTATACATAAAAACCTTCCTCTTGAATCACTCTATCTATTTAAAAAAACCGCTTCAAAATCCGTTGCGTAGTTTTAAAGATTTAAGCACATATGAAAGGGGACAGACGGGCGACAGCGACTTTGTTTTATAATATGTTAAGATCTACCTGTACCAAAATTCATTGATTTAGCCTGGGTAGTTTTGAAGAAAATTAGCCGTTCCGGTTATTTTAACTAACCTGTATATTGTATATAGTCCGTATGGGAAATAGAGAGGGGCATACTAAGCCGCAGCAAGAGGGGAGGAAAAAATCTTTGCTGTGCTAAGTAAACTATTTAAAAGCAATCAAAAGGAACTCGGTTTTTGTTGATTATGGGTTTCTAATATTTTGAATTTCTAGTTTTTGTGTATTGTGTAGTTAAGTGAATTGTGTTTGTGTTATGCTTATGACTGGTACCGAAAATTTTTACAAATTCTCGATCAAGATATTGCGCTTGAAAATCTTGTTTTACACGCCAACTAATATTTGGCTTTGGCTTGAGGTTCATCAATCAAAGTAAGAAATAATTTTACCAAAAATTAAAAAAAAATACCCACCTGAAAATTCTGGAAATGGCACAACCAATTATAAAATAATCTAAAAGGGTAAAATTGCATTTTAGTAAATTCAAATTGAATTTCATGTTTCCAGTATGATGACGCCCTATAAAGTTGTTGACTGGAAAATTTAATTATTTTCCACTAAAAGGAATGTAAACTCTCCGCTTTACTCGTTCATTCGCTTTGAATTTTCCTAGTTTTCTTATGTTTGATATTTTAAACCTTAATATCAAGTTTCTAGTCTAAAAGATAATTAAAAATGTATAGATAAAAAGACCATTTCTAAGAGCTAAGAGTAAGGTAATATAAATACATATTTATATTTCTCTTTTTCTAAAGAACCTAAAGGATGATGAAAAATGCGCCACCGGCAATAATTTTGTTCTTTTTTTAACTCCACTTGAAAGATGTATTTTATAAAAATGGGTTGAAATGCAGGGATTATTTCAGAAGCTTGTACCGTGCGAGCAAAAATTATTTGCATCAAAGAGGGTTGGGATTAAAAATCGTAGGGCTAACCAAATCTAGGTTAAAATTTTGTCAAATTCATATTATGACATGATATATGCCAAACTAATGAGTAATAAAACAAGTAAACAAATTTATTTTTGTTGTTTACAAAATTAACACAAAGTAAGAATATACAGAAAGAAAAAGGAAAATAATTACATAAATTGCTGAAACTGGCCACCGCTATGCTCCAAGCATTAATTCACACGTCTCTTCATACTATCGAAAGTGTTGACCAGCATATCTGGAGAAATGTTACCACATTCTTGGATAATCCTTTCTTGTAATTGTTCTAAATTTGCAACTGGTGTTTTAAAAATAGTGTTCTTTAAATTAGGAAAAACGAAGTAATCTATAACCCTTAAACAAGGTGATCTAGGTGGGAATTCAATGTCTGATCGAAAACTGATTAATCTGTCGTTGAAAAAATTACGTATGCGTTGCACCGTCCTGTTGAAAATATCCAAAACGTAGTTCGTCATCAAGTAATTGCTCGACAAATGGATTCAAATTATTGTCTCTATACCGCTGTGCTGTAACTGTGTCATGGAAAAAAATAGGACCAACAATTCTTTTTCGGGAAACAGCTAACCAGACACCAATTTTTTGAGGGTGCAATGTGGACTCTACAAAAAAATGGGGATTTCACTACTACACATGCGTGTATTCTGAGAATTCACATAACCGGAGACATGGAACCAGGCTTCATCCGAAAAAAATGTCAGGTATAATAAATCGTTTCTTTTCAATAAGTTTTGGGTAAACCATTAAGAATTCCTGCGTCTTTCAAAATCTGCGGCTTGTATTTCTTGGAATACTTGCACTTTATAAGGAAATAAATTTAGCTGCTTCTTAAGAATAGTCCTGCATGTTTCATAAGATCTTCCCACTTCTTGGGACAGGCGTCTTATACTATTTGTTGGCGTATTTTGCATTATTTCACGAACGTTTGCAACAAGTTCTTCTGTTCTAACAGATGGTCTTCCTGCTCTTTTTTTGTGTTGTATAGAACCTGTTTCCCTAAACACAGCCACGGTTCTTGTCAGGCAATGATAAACATCCCCAGCAATAAACAACATTACCATTTCCTGATAGTATCAAATTTTTTATCTCAAATAGTTCTTTGGGAAAAAAAGTTAATTAGTTACAACTCTGACTCTCAAAAATCCAATCTATTTCCATTTAAAAACGTTTCAAATAATGTAAAAAGGAAGGTTGATAGACATAATGCACCTAGTAGTATCGATAATAACGATATAATAACAACAAACAACTACTTACAGTAACATAGCTAGTAAAAATTACTTTTATATTATAGTACACTACATTAATTTGATTATGAAACCGATAATATGTAAATAATTTTTACTAGCTATGTTATTGTTAGTAGTTGTTTGTTGTTATTGTCTTTCAAAATATGCGGCTTGTATTTCTTGGAATACTTGCACTTTATAAGGAAATAAATTTAGCTGCATGTTCCATAAGATCTTCCTATTTCTTGGGACACGCGTCTTATACAATTTGTTGGCGTATTTTTCATAATTTCACGAACGTTTGCAACAAGTTCTTCTGTTCTTACAGATGGTCTTCCTGCTCCTTTTTGTGTTGTATAGAACCTGTTTCCCTAAACACATCCGCGGTTCTTTTCAGGCAATGATAAAAATCCCCAGCAATAAAAGCAACGTTAGGTAAATGTTCGTGAAAATCGTCCATGCACAAACCCGGATTGTATTGCCACTTACCGTTTACTTTAACCCCGTTTCGAAAATACGCTTTAACCATGAATGTTTTGTGCTGTTCCGTAAAGCCCATTGTGTGAATTGTTCAAGAAATTGGAAAAATTAATTTTTCATATTCAGCACTGACATCCTGAATTACAACCTTTTGAAAATAATACCTATACTATAATAATAAAATATTTCTAGAGTACTACACAGCTTTTCTAAAAACAATGATAATAAGACACCGCGAAAGCATAAAGTTTGAACAGACCTATACGCCATCCCTTTACCTACCTATAATAATTATTTTATTTGTCTAAATAGACAGAAACAGGAAACAAGACAAATGTAAAGGTAGGTATGTATTGTGAGATAGCTCTTTGAAAAGGACATAAAAAAAGGGAATACGACCCACTATTTACCTTTGCATTTCGGTAATGTAGGGGAGAGTAGTCCACAGTGAGACATGTTCCACAGTAAGACAGTACAATTTCTGAGGCTCTGGAAACCCCGCTTTTTACGTCACGCCATGCGCAAGCTTGTTTTTACACGCCAGATCCACCAACGAGTTCTTGTTTCAGTTCAGTTTGTTTTTATCTGTAGAGCGGCGTTTATGCAAATTTTGACCGCAAAAGTAATTTTTCGAAAAGCTATTTTGATTGGTGTTTATTTGACGTGCTTTTAATTTTTAATTAGAACTTTAAGATTGGTGGTAAGTAAAGTTTAGGTATTTGTGTGTTCATTTACGTTGCGATATTATTTTTATTTCGGGTTCATTACAAGATATTACATGATTTTTAAATATGGTGCTTGTGGGGAACACTGAGACAACACTAGGTGGGGCACACTGAGACGTGTCTCACTGTGTCCCACCATGCGCAAGAAGTTTGGAGTACCTAACTTTTAAACTATTTTTTTTAAAGAATGGCAAGAAATAGAAAAAAAAAACTACCATAGGGTCCTTTTCAGAAAACCAGATGAAAAGTGCCGTAAAACTGGTTATGGATGAAGGATTTTTATTGAGAAAGGCAGCCGAACTAAAAGGAGTGTCACATCAGACCTTAGCAAGGTAAATTGTGATTGGAAAGAGTCTGGAATTACATTGGAGATATTTACAGGATGGCCAATAAGACTGCCAACCGGATTTATCTAAAAAGAGTTTTAGAGCCTCTATAACTAAGCTTTGGGAAAGCACACAAGACTTTTAATGAAAAGGCAGGCCCCAATTGAATGAATGAGGAACAAGATAGAATTGTTGTCATTAACGACTACGTCCTAGTAAAATTTTCGTGGAAAAAATAATCAACCAAATATTTCATTGGAAAAATTTTAAACAATATCTCCCATGAATCTGAATATGATATAAGTTATTTGCAAAGAAAAAATAGATCAAACAAATTCGTCTACCCAAATGTTCCAGAAGTTGCTACTGTTTTGTTTGAAGACATCGTAATGATTTTGCCATTTCCAGCATTATTTGGTAAAACAAAAAGATAAAATCAATGTGTCTAATTTGAAGTTAATTTTGGTCAGCTAGATGTCCAATAAAGGGTTGTCTTCCTGTGGACCACGTTAAGTCTAACTGTAGACCACCATGGGGCACAGTGAGACTATTTGCAATGTCAGTAATAAATATTTCTAGAATTTAAGTTTTTCAGTTTTTGTTTATTTTCTTTATGCTTTTTGGGAAAATAATGGTTACTTTACATTATAAACCTGTTTTCTTTAATAAATGTTTAACCAGTTTTAAAAAAATCTAGAGTAACCAAAAAACGTCTCACTGTGGACCACTCTCCCCTAGACGCAATTTGTTTTGTCGTAAAAATTGTTGGAAACGTTGCCCATTTTTTTCTTGACAAACCCCTAACCTAAAGTAAAACTCATTCTTGACATTATGTACCATATCCGGGATTATTTGGCGAATTTTAACATAGTATAAAACAAAGTCGCTATCGCCCGTCCTGTCCCTATATGTGCTTAGATCTTTAAAACTACGCAACGGATTTTGAAGCGGTTTTTTTTTAATAGATAGAATGATTTAAGAGCAATGTGTTTATGTATAATACATGCATAATATTATAGAGAAACACTAATAAACACTGATAAATTAGAGTAGGGAGAACGAACGACCCAACCTAACCGGTCCCGGGCCCGTTCAACGATCGATCCAAAGCACCGAAGCCGGAATAGACGAAGACAGACTATGTTTTATGCATGGATCTGAATTGTGGACGGGCCGGCAAACGGTTGAGTTTGAGGTTTGTTCGCCTTATTATCTCACGTCGTATAATGCCGGGCTGCAACGCAGGCCGGGTACACGCTAGTTTCGTGTATAAGTCGTTGCGTAAGTTCCTCTAAATTTTTAGGTTTTGTTACGTAAACTTTGATCTTTAGTTGACCCCAAAGGAAATAATCTAGAAGATTAAAGTACTACAACATAATTAGTATTTATGTACTTCCTAAACCGAAAATAATGTGACCATTGGAATGCAGCACAAGTCATGTTTCCTTTTTTTTTAAACAGTCTGCGATGGCAAAACCCAAATTGCGCTATCAATTGTTGCTAGAATGGCCTGTTTTTTTTTCTGGCTTTCTGGATTACAGAAATGCAAAAGTAAATAGTGGGTTGTATTCCCATTTTTGCCCTTTCCAACGAGCACAATACATACCTTTACTTTTGAAAAAAAAGTTGGGACCGTTTCTACCCCAAAAAGAGGGGTAAATTTCATGAAGACACGAAAAAATAATGCCAAACTATACTATAAGTCGGAAATAATAGTCAGTGACGTCAGTCACTAGTTCGGAAACAACACAACAAGAGCGGCTTAAAATAATAAATAAATCTGGTATGCAATGCTCGCAAAATGCCGCTTGTTCTAATGGGAGCACCAGCGTGTCGACACAAAACGTGCATCGCTGTCAAATTCATTGTGGCCCGTATACTGGAGCTCACGCGGAGCATTTCAAGCAGCTCTATTTTAACAGAGGTTCGCGATCGACGGACGTAAATGTACTGATATAGTGATGTGTCATTCGTGAATGATTCGATCACGTGGATTCAATCACTTTTAAGTATTGAATGATCGAATCTTGCTCTGCTTAAATCTATCAATCGTCACGTGACTACTGGCACTGACCGATCGGAGATCGAACGATCGAACCGATGGCCGAGATTGGCTTCGCTTCGAAATCAATATAAATGCGCATGCCCATGCATCATGCATCACCGATTGAAACGACGTCGAACGACGGTGCCGTTCGCGGTTGGCGCCACAAAGTTTCAATACTGTAACTGTACTGGTCAATCGTTCGTTTAAAAGATTGACACGAGTGGGATCGACAATCAACGACCGGACCGATTCGGACGCGCGAATGTCAATACCATTGAGGTAGGATTATAAGGAGGCGCCATAAGATTTAATTTCGCGTCGAGAAAACGGTACCACTAGGCGTGGCTAATAGTAGTTGCAATATGGATGCCTCGCCAGGTCCGGACTATTTATATTTATATGTATTACGCTAGCATTAAGCTTATAATAAGATAATCATATAATGTAAATATCTCGGTAAATATCATTTTTTGTTTTAAAATACAGTGTCTAGCAAAAGTCCCGCAATATGCTTTATTTCGAAAACTTTTTGAATAAAAAAAAATATATATATTTATATTTATATGTATTACGCTAGCATTAAGCTTATAATAAGATAATCATATAATGTAAATATCTCGGTAAATATCATTTTTTGTTTTAAAATACAGTGTCTAGCAAAAGTCCCGCAATATGCTTTATTTCGAAAACTTTTTGAATAAAAAAAAAATATGTTTTAAATAAAAGTCTTTGGGACTAGGGTTTCTACTGATTTAAATAGCTCACATATTTTCTTTTTAAGTGCAGTTTGTCTAAATTTTAGGATTTATCTAATATAAGTCACTGTCGAACACTGTATACATATTTATTACTATAATTTTATTGACAATCCTTTTTTTATATTCTAAAATAAGATAATGTGCAGCTATTACACACAAAAAATAAAACAAATTCTTGAAAAACAAAAATTTATTGTCCCTTAAATAAAACAATCTTATTACTATGATGCCTAATACTTTCTGATTTGTTGGATTTTTGTTTGGCGAAATGGTACAACCTTACATTTATGTACTTTTCTGCCACAGCTTTGATTAGCAATACTCGGTGACTGTCCAAAGCCGACTGATCAAAGCTATGAACTACTAAATTAAAAAAAATATTTTTATTTACAAACTTTTTTAATATTGTGGTAACTAAAGCTGCTGCAGATATTTGTTGAGAAAAAACAATGTTTTTCAAAACTTTTTCCGCAAGAATACATATCTCCAAAACATCTGTTGAGGGATATTGTAGTCCACCTTTATTTTTCTTATCTATAAAAGAATATAGATACATATCCCTCGTGTCACTTGTTAAAGCAGATATGCATTCTGTACAGAATATTTTTTTTTTTAAAGAATGTACGATAAATCCAGCTATATAGGTAATAATATGTTTTGAATATTCTGACAGCGGGTCTGGCAAAAATTTAAAAAAATAGTACTAAAGTTGTATAAATACAATAGGTATATATTTTTATATATACCTGGGAGGGATTAAGGGTAGGAATGGCATTCTCTTTTAAGCGAACGACACATTTTGAGGTTCGATCAATGTACATCTCAGAAAAATGCTTTGAGCACAAAACACTATATTTTGTTGGTTTCCAAGCCCCCCGATTAATAAACTGCAACCAGATCTGCTGGCGCGCAGGATCTTTAGGAAATCTAAAAGGAAAACGTACAATTTAAATACTATACAACCATGCTTAAATAAGACTTAAAAATAAATTTATTTAGGTACTAGTTAAGTTTTAACTTTTTTTTTTGAAAAATTTAACCTTGAAAAAGCTAAAATTTACCACTTAGGTTTCTTAAAATGGCTAAAAGGTGCGTAAAGTAAAAAAATCTTAAAGCTTTAAGGAATCTATAAATACATCTTATTTAAATACAACCCTGTTTTTTGTTTACTTACTTATGAAATGTTATTCCCGTAGATTTTTTCTTGTCGACTGCATCCCTGCTATTGCAAGAACGATGAGCACAAGAAACCATTATTGTATTTAAATAGTTAATATAAATATCACTCGAAAAACAATATAAAACACAAAAAACTAAAAAAACACTCTCCCGTCATAAAACGTCAAAAGGTCACATTTGTTTGACATAAACGTCGATTCAATATATCTACCTGTGGTCACTTTTAGCCACGTTATGGCGTCTCTGTATAATCCTACCTCAATGGTCAATACCAATCGTTTCACCTGCGATTGCCGAAAATGATCGATTGAAACGATCGATTGAAAAGATTCGATCATTTTCAGTATCAATCGCCGATTGATAGAATCCCACTAAAATGAACGAATGACACATCTCTATACTGATATTTTACGACCACCAGATGGACGTTGCAACGTTGCAACAGTAAAGGAGCATGAGCCTTGTCGAGACGAGTTGAATAGGCGCGCTTGCGGGTTTAGGTTATTGTTTTGTTTTTGTATTATTAATTCAAAATATTAATTTGTAAAATGGAACAGAGCGAAGCTTCGACAAGTCTTGGCCCCCCCCTGCGAAAAAAGTGAAAAGACATTTAACTGTGTTCGAACATGCGTTGGTAAAAACCGTTTATGAAAGTATTCGCGCTCGAAATCCCGATTTAGGCGCGGAGGATGCAGCAGAATTGTGCGGAAATTTAACACAATTGTCTTCTCGGACAGTTTTCAGATCACTTCACGTTGATAAAAAAGAAGGAAACAAAGGAAACAAGAGGTAGAAAGAAAGTAATTCTAGAGGATGACGTAAAATATGCAAGCCGGAAAGTGCACAGTTTTTTTTAGAAACGAAATGCCAACCCTAAATAAAATCAAAGCTGAATTAAATGCTGATGAATCTTTACCCAAAATATCCTTTGGAGTTTTAAAGCGAACATTACGCGATTTAAACTTCCGGTATTTAAAGTGAAATCGCAAGAGCTTTTTAATCGAAAAAAATGAGATAGTGTTGTGGCGAAGAAAATTTTTAGAAGAAATACGTGACCATAGGCTTAAAGGTAAAAAAATATATTATACCGACGAAACATGGTTAAATGAGGGACACACCCGCTCCAAAGTATGACAGGACTTAAATATATCAAATTCACGTCAAGCATTTCTTGACGGGTTTTCCACTGGTTTGAAATCTCCTTCCGGTAAGGGCCGTCGGTACTGATTATTACCCACATAGGTATAGCAACTCTGGTTTTTTGGTTGGTGGTCTTAACGTTTTAGAATCTAGGAAGACTGGCGACTACCATGAGGATATGAATGCTGAAGTGTTTGAAAAGTGGTTCTCGTCCGTACTGATGCGCGTGGAGCCCGGTTCGGTAATCGTAATAGATAATGCGCCGTATCACAGTCGGCGAGTAGAAAGAATACCCACTACTGCTTGGCGAAAAGCCGACATAATCGACTGGTTAAAATCAAAAGACAACATACCATTTGGTGAAAATATGCTTAAAGTACAATTGCTTGATATTGTCCGTGTTCATAAAGACAAGTATATTAAATATGTTGTCGATGAAATGGCGCATAAACGTGGTGTTACTCTATTGCGATTACCGCCATATCATTGTGAATTAAACCCTGTTGAACTTATATGGGCCCAGATAAAAGGTGAAGTTGCGAGAAAAAACACAACATTTAAATTAAATGACGTTAAAGTTTTGTTAAATGAAGCTATTGATAACGTTACAGCTGATAATTGGCAGAAGTGTATCGGACATGTGATAAAACAAGAACAAAAAATGTGGGATTTGGATAATACGGTCGAAGTTGTAGTTGAACCTCTTATTATCAGTCTTGGTTCCGAAAGTAGTGATAGTAATGATTCTGAGTCAAATTCTGATCAAACCTCCGATAACGAGTAATAATTAAACTTAAAATTTTTTTGATTTTTGATTTAAACTTTTGTTGCAACTTTTAATATGATGTTTTATGATAAGAAAAACCCCTTATCATCCAGGACTATTTTTTTTCCTAGGCTTAATAAATACATAGTACTACCTACTATTTTTGTTTGTATTACAATTTTGTTTCTTATTACTAGACAGACATAATTTTGAATAATATACTTTTTTTGCATATTTTGGACTAAAATCATGCATATTTATGCGCATAAACTTAATTTTTTAAGTGCATATTTGCCCAATTCTACTTATTACTATTCCATTATATAGTTATTATAAAAAATTAATTAACAAAGCAATTGATCCGCCACTGGAATTTCCTTCTCTCTTCCCTTACCCCTCTTGGCGCGCCATAAAGCTAAGAATGAGTCACTAACTATTATTTCCGACTTATAGTTATAAACATAAACGCAGCCGTAGTTCCGTATTTCTTCAGCAAAGAGGCTTCCAAATACTAAATTTATTTCAGTTAAAAATTCCACCCTGTATAGGATTAGCGAGATAAGTGCCAGGCCAGGGTCGATAATGAGTAACTTAAGGCGGGTTTCCTACAGCTTCGCCAGTCGTCGACGACTGCGACCGAGTAGCCGCGACCGACTCGTCAAGACATCTCCTATACATTTTAAACCTGCCTGGTTTCCAACCCGCTACGCAGTCGCTACTACTAGCGAGCGGTCGCCATTCGTCCGGTCGTGAGTAGCCGCTCATCTCCGAGAGGGGTGCTGCGACTAATTTCGTCAACGAAAGCGCATTGTTTGCCTATTTTTCTGTGGGTGTTATTGGAAATTTCACACGATTACAGAATGGCTTAACAACTTCACCTTCTATGAGCCGCAATAGATAGTGATATTGATGCTGTGAAATTCGGAAAAACTCTTTGAATTTTGTTTCATTGTCTGTCAAGTAGTTTTTTATTAAAATGGCCTGAAATCCTTCAGACCGTCTATTTTTAAACATGGCTAATTATTTGCTCCTATGTTTTTCAGATTCTAATGTTAAAAGAAGAAGCCGATTTTCCTTCTGCTCTTGATAACTTAACAGTAGTAGTAATGACTTTCTAGAAATATTCATATTTCTTCAGGCTAGAACAAACCCGAACACTTGAAAATGGCTGCGGTAGGAACACGGGTTGACGGAAAATAATCGCAGCTACTACCGGTCAAAGCTACTCAGTCGCAGTCGACCAGTGGCGGCTGGTTAATGAGGGGCTCTGGGGCGCCGCCCTCCCTGCAATTATTTCAAACAGAATCCAAAAATACTTTACTTAAAAAACCAATAACGCAATGTATGTAAGCAATCAATTAAAATAATTCAAACCAAACGTAGCCCTATTCTAACGGGCAGGCTATACTCATAAACAAAGCGCGCTCTCAAGGTTGTACTAAGCGCGGGCGGTGGCGGGCGACCGATTATCCGTACCGATTCAACGCGCCTTCTCGATGGGTTGTCATGACGACGGAGGCCTGACGTCACCTACACATCGCACAACGAGCGGCCACGGAGAGCTCCAATTTTCCGCGCCCACTGTTCGCGAATCGCGATGCGACCTGTCGTCTGTCGAAGCCGCTGACTCGCTGACGTTTTGTTTATTTGTTTTGAGTTATTTATTAGTTGTTATAAAATTGGAAAATTTCGTCTAATATGAAGGTCAGTGATTTACAGAAGGTTGTGTTTAGTTCTCTGAGCTTAAGTGAAAAACTTGATTTAAAAAAATGCAGGGCGGCCACTACCAATATTGAACATTGTACAAGTGCAATCAAAATGTAGAATTAAGGCACAGTTTACGCGTAAGTTTGACAAAGAAATATATAATAAAATATTCTGGATATGCGGTTGTGAGGACAAAAATTCTTTTTTTTTGTTTCGTGTGTCTTCTTTTTGGCGGGGATGATAATTGGACTAAAAATGGGGTGCAGGACAGCAGGACTTAAAACATCTTTCAGAGAAAATAAAAAACATGAGAATAGTGCAAAACATCGTTATAATGTGGTAAGTTTTGAGATGTTAGGGCAAACTAATATTTTAACTTGTTTAAGTAGTGCTTATGCTGATGAAATTAAAATTCACAACGAAAAAGTTAGAATAAACAGACGCGTACAGCGCCCCCCTGACTCACTAGTCACGAGCCGCCACTGGCAGTCGACTACTGGCGAAGGTGTAGGAAAACCCGCCTTAAGTATATTATGGCTACTAACTAACTACTAAAATAATATTCAAATATTGCAAAAACTTTATCTAAACAACAAAGCAATAATTTGAATTAACTACTTACTAACAAAAAGATCAAAAACTTGCCGAGAGCTAAATTTGGACTTAAAGTCCGTACTTATATTACTTCAGCTTCGAAAGTTTAACAAAACGCGGAGATGAAGCTGCAGATACTCGCTAGTAAATGATAATAAAACAACATACCATGACGTTTGTTAAAAATAAATTTAATTTTACTAACCATTAAAAAAATGTTTATTTTGCCAACAAATTATTGCATTAGGTATTTATTGTATAACATCTTAACAGCTGTTATATAAGCGTGATAAATATAATTTTCCGTGTCAACTTAAGTTTGGTTACTCAGTAAGTATCAAATTTCCTAAATTATTTTGTTATGGGTAATCGTGCGTCACTTGTGTACAATTTATAAGTATGATATGATTGTGGCATTTTGTAAGGTTGAATAGGAAATAAGATTGTCTGATTTATCAAGAAAAAATCCCTTAAGGATAAATATCACAATTTTTTCCTGTACAGATATTTTTATTCCTTGTTAAGTTTACATCGCACGATTTGTGTACCATTTCGTGTACAAATAATGGTCCTAGTGAAAGGTCCGTAAACCAGAGGCGGCATGAGGGCTTTTAGGAAAATACTATTTATTATTATTAGAAAAAAGTTTTACAGGCAATTAGTACTTACCACAAACGGCATACATACATACATACATTGGCTGGCACCCCTTTTCTCCTCGGGGGGTGACACCCCTTTTCCCCTTGGGGGAAGCTGCCCTTAATGTAATAAAAAGCGATATCTTAAAAATGGAAAGGACCAGGAAGCTGAAATTTTGCAGACCCTTATGTTCCATTGCCCAGGTGTTTACCAATAATTAACTTACCAGGCACCTTTGACCATGACAGTAATGATATTGACAAACATAATTTATTCACAATTGACAAAAGTTTGTACGCACTTGTACCATGCGAGCAACAATTATTTGCATCAAAGAGGGCCTTGCATCTAAGGACGTAATGCTTAGCCGTAGCGTAGAGCTTAATACCTGTTGGGTGTTAGTAACTACCTGAATTAACAATCAATCAGTTATTCCGTCACCTTTGACAGTCGTTACAAGTAATTTGATTCATCGCTAATTTTTCCAATTTCTTGAACAATTCACACAATGGGCTTTACGGAACTGCACAAAACATTTATGGTTGAAGCGTATTTTCGAAACGGGGTTAAAGTAAATGGTGAGTGGCAATACAATCCGGGTTTGTGCATGGACGATTTTCACGAACATTTTCCTAACGTTGCTTTTATTGCTGGGGATTTTTATCATTGCCTGAAAAGAACCGTGGCTGTGTTTAGGGAAACAGGTTCTATACAACACAAAAAAGGAGCAGGAAGACCATCTGTAAAAACAGAAGAACTTGTTGCAAACGTTCGTAAAATAATGCAAAATACGCAAACAAATTGTATAAGACGCCTGTCCCAAGAAGTGGGAAGATCTTATGGAACATGCAGGACTATGCTTAAGAAGCAGCTAAATTTCAACTCTCAGCTAGTATTCCAAGAAATACAAGCCGCAGATTTTGAAGGAAGCAGAAATTACTCTCAATGGTTTACCCAAAATTTATTGGAAAGAAATGATTTATTAGACCTGAATTTTTTTTCGGATGAAGCCTGGTTCCACCTCTCAGGTTATGTAAATTCTCAGAATACACGCATGTGGAGTACTGAAAATCCCCATTTTTTTGTAGAGTCCACATTGCACCCTCAAAAAATTGGTGTCTGGTTAGCTGTTTCCCGAACAAGAATTGTTGGTCCTATTTTTTTCTATGACAGTTACAGCACAGCGGTATAGAGACCATATTTTGAATCCATTTGTGGAGCAATTACTTGACGACGAATTACGTTTTGGATATTTTCAACATGCAGGTCGGTGCAACCGCCCATACAGCCGCCGAAACTATTAACTACTTACGCAATTTTTTCGACGAAAGATTGATCAGTTTTCGATCAGACATTGAATTCCCACCTAGATCACCTTGCTTAATGGTTATGTATTACTTCGTTTTTCCTCATTTAAAGAACACCATTTTTAAAACACTAGTTGCAAATTTAGAACAATTACAAGAAAGGATTATCCGAGAATGTGGTAACATTTCTCCAGAGATGCTGGTCAACACTTTCGAAAATATGAAGAGACGTGTGAATTTATGCTTGGAGCATGGCGGTGGCCATTTCAGCAATTTATGTAATTATTTTTCTTTTTCTTTCTGTAGGATTCTTACTTTGAATTTTGTAAACAACAAAAATAAATTTGTATTTGTCTAGGTACTTATTTTATTACTCATTAGTTTGACATATCATGTCATAATAAGAATTTTACAAAATTTTAACCTAGATTTTGTTAGATATATCGTCCCCATATCATTGTGATCTAAACCAAGGCCTACGTTTTTTAATCCAAGCCCTCTTTGATGCAAATTTTTTTTTGCTTGCACGGTACATACCACTTAAAACGTTGCGATTTAAAATAAATAAAGATCAATGCAAGTCCAAAACTCTTCTGTCATTCAGTAGGAAGTAAATTGTAGAAGGGACACTGCTATTAGCTATTTTTGACCGTTTTTCTGCAACCCCCGAGTAGGGAAAATGATCTCTAAAATATTAAATGGTAAGGGAAAGGGGTCAAGTGGCACCTTATTTTACAGCTCTTTTACTTCCCTTTACAGCAATACCAACCCTTTTTAATTTTGATGCAACAGTCGCCGAAAACTACATAAAAGTTAAAAAATAGCAAGTATTTGTGAAATAAATGATGAAAATGGTCCCATGCAGTAGTAAACGTTTTATCCAAAAGGCTGTCGTACATTGTAAAGTATTTCTGGAGTGATTTGATGACTGCACTCGTCAATAATACGTTGTCGTTAATCTGCCAACAAACCCCAAAAAATAATTATAATGGTGTTAAATCCTTGTGATCGTGGGGGCCACTCAACAGCACCCCTTTTTCCAACCATTGTCCAAAGAACCTTTGCTCCAAATATTGTCGAACAGGCCGCGCATTGTGCGCACCATCCTGCTGGAACACCAATGACACCAAATAAGTAGTAAATGTTTATCATTTTTAATAATTTCTGTTAATGCTGACTCAATGTCATGGCGTCTTCTAATAATTGTAAATACTTTTTACCAGTTAAATTGCGTATTAAAAATAATGGGCCTATTATGCGATCACCAAAAGTGTCAGCACGAACATTCAATTTTTGAGGATTTTGGAAGTGGGGGCACTCAATAGCATATTTTCTTCCAATCCATCGTCCTGAAACCTTTGGTCCAAATACTACCGAACAGGCCGAGCAAAGCGTGGTGATGCACTGGAATACCAAATGTTGTTCATAATTTTTAATATTTTCTGTTAATGCTGGTCCAACGACTTCTTTTAACAATTGTAAAGACATTTTACCAGTTAAAAAAGAGCTTGTTACAAAATGGACCTATTATAGAATTACGAAAGATGTCTTAATAAAAAATTCTAGGATTAGAATCGGACCAATACCGTTTCAATTCGTCGGAAAAACAGATATTAAAAAAAAATGTTGATCCGTTATTGCACGTTCACTCATAATCTTACAAAACTGCAAAGGCCGATCACAGTCGTATTCATTAAGTTCCCGTACTTGTTTTATTTTCTAGGGTTGAAACTGCCATGGAGTAAACCATTATTACTTTTAAAAGCAACAAAATCGAAAATGTTGTATTTAGTGTCCGACCGAAACAAGATTTTCAGCCGAAACCGAAACCGAATCTTCGGTCTTGGTCTCAGTTTCGGCCAAAACCGAAACCGAAACTTAAAATTTTTATTGTATTACTGAAATTTATTTTATTTTATACCGGGTGTTTCAATAAAAACTCCCAGGCCAATTATTTCGAAAAGCAAAAGTGACATGTAAATTCTGTAGACGCCAGTTTTTAGCCTCTATGATTGGCTTCACAACTGTGTAAAAAATGTGTTTAAATAATACAAGATGTAGGTGGCGCCACGGTGCAAAGAATTTTTTCGATGACAGGAACTTTTAAATGTTGTGGTTCTTAAAGATAATTAATTTTTGATCAAATTATGTCCCATAATAATTTTTAATAAATCCAACATGAACGGTGATATTTGGGGTTAAGTTTTTTTTTTAAATAATTTTAACGAGTATTTTAATTATAAATTTTTTTAATATCTTTTAGCAGATTTTAATTTAATTCTGGTAAAGACAATTTTAGTGTTAAAACGCTCGTATAGCGCTAAATTATTACGTCCAGTGACGTCTCAGGAGGGGGGGGGGGGGGGGCGCCTTAACAAATAATATTGGTAAAAAATAAGACGCCGCTGAGTTTTTGGTAATTTTTATATTTTTTTCGGATTAAGCAACTAAAAATATCTTTTTCTTGTCTGTTAAATTGTTTTCATATCTTGCTTCGTTTTTCGAGAAATAAAAATAAAAACAATTTTATTGCATATCTCTGGAAAACAAAAATCATTAAATAATTATTACGTTGTATTTTTTGTTGTTTAAAAGCAAAGTTAAAACATTAAAGCATGATAAAATTAAATTAAAAGATGTTTTAAATTTTATGAAAGAACTGATGAGAAATTATACAAAATTATTAATCAAAATTAGAACAATACCAAAAACTAACTAATGGGGTCGAATGAGGTGTTCAAAATTATTGCCGTTTTCATAAACCTACACACATAGCAAATCGCAGGAAAAGTGATCAGCACAAATGGGGATCTTAGATGGCCAGCAAGGTCCCCTGATCTCACCCCGATGGACTTATATTTATGGGGCTACTTACAAAATAAAATGTTGAAATGTACAAGAAACCAATAGAATACATGGCTGACCTGTACAACAAAACTTATGCTAGCTTAGCCGCTACTAATCGAAATACACTATTGAGAGTTTGCAGAACCGAATTATTATATCGATTTGCTATTGTGTGTATGAAACGGAAATAGTTTTGAACACCTCATTGGAGACCATTAGTTAGTTTTTGGTATTGTTCTAATTTTCATTAATAATTTTGTTTAATTTCTCATCAGTTCTTTCATAAAATTTAAAACATCTTTTAATTTAATTTAATTATGCTTTAATGCTTTAACTTTGCTTTTAAACAACAAAAAATAAAACGTATTAATTTATTTAATGATTTTTGTTTTCCAGAGATATACAATAAAATTGTTTTTATTTTTATTTCTCGAAAACGAAGCAAGATATGAAAACAATTTAACAGACAAGAAAAGAATATTTTTGGTTGCTTAATCCGAAAAAAATATATCACAGTTGTAAAACCAATCATAGAGGCTAAAAACTTGCGTTTACAGAATCTACATGTCACTTTTAGTTTTTGAAATATTCGGCCTGGGAGTTTTTATTGAAATACCCGGTATAGGACGAAATCGATTCATTCCCACTAAAAAGAAAAAAAAAGGTGGACAGAGAAAAAATCTATTATTTATATAGACAGCACTGCCTACGAACCTACCCAAAGTTAGCCGAACGGTGACGAACACTGAGTTTCGGTATGGCCGAAGGTTCGGACGGTTTTTGGCCGAAACCGAAACTGTCACCGAAACTAGATTTTTTGGCCGAAACTTGCCGAAACCGAAACCGAACCTTCGGTCGGTCCCGGAACAAACCCGAACAAACAAATACTGAATTGTATCAAAATATATAATAATAACAATGTTTTATTGTTATTGTTTGTTTTAGCGTTTACTGCAATTTGTCGGTGACTGTTCCACCAAAAGTAAAACGTCTTGGTTATTGACCTCTATGAACCTAGCAGAACAAGGTGCTCAAAATTGAAAATTTTTGTATGGAAAATTAGGTGCTAATTAGGTGCCAACTTTAAAATTTAGGTGCTTCTATGGTTTTTGAGAAAATTATATTTTTGTTTTGTTCTGCTAGATTAACTTTAAGCTAGCAGAACATTACTGTCAAATAAGCTAATCAAGAACAAAATATAGTACCAAAATTAGATGCTTTTTAGGTGCTTATTAAATATCTAAAAAAAAAGTTAATTAGTTAAGGTTTTTAAAAAATACCGCCATGTTCAGTGGCGTAGCGTGCAGGGGGCCAGGGGGGGCGACCGCCCCCCCCCGCCCTTTGAGCCCGTTCCCAAACGGCGCCCCCTTCCCATTCTCCCATTAGTTCCCAGTTCCAGGTTTTAATTAGGTTATTATTATTTGTTTATAACTTTAAGAGTAAAGAAAAAAATAAACCTGTTACCTATTTCGAGATTCTATTTTATTTTCACTACTTGATTTAATTAATAATAAAAATATTTTGCCACGATCAATAAGTTGTCTTTCAGTTGTTTTTGTAACAATTAAAAATTTCTTGAAATCTCTAATTTACTAGAGACTAAATTTTATCTTTTTAAAAGTGTGTTATTGTCGCCAATGAGAATAATTATGTAATATTATGCATAAAACACTTTGTAGAGTTTTAACAAAATTCCCCTTGCCGTGTTCATATTCTGTTTTCTGACCATTTTAGACATGACGAATCACAAACTTTATTTCGCAGGCCAAAATTTACTAAACAAACGAAATTATGCATTAGCAGTGAGGCGCCCTTTCAACATGGGCGTAGATAAAGGGGTAATTACCCCCCCCCTAGGACCCATAATGAGCCATGAAAACGAAGCACTTTTTTTTACTTGATTAATTTTTTTGTGATTTTCTTGAAGATCTTGTGTATTTTATATTTTTTCCACTTGAAAATCAGGCAACTTCAATAAAAAAAAGGGCGTGGCACCCAAAAAAATTTCGCCTGCGGCGCGTTTTTTTTTCTACCTCTTTCGCCGTCTCTCTCATAAAAAAAAAACCTCCCTTGCCTTTGAAGTTTTCGCCCCCTCCGCCCCTTCATCCACGCTACGCCACTGGCCATGTTCTGCTAATTTTAAGAGGAACAAATTTCGTCTAAAAGGTATATTGGCAACAGGTTTGTTTGTCGTTACCGGAGCATTTTTTTTTTATTCAATTTTTTCAACTAATATTATTTTATAAAATTTAAATACAAAAAAAATGCTCTGGGTAACAACGAACAAACCGGTTGCCGATATATCTTTTAGACGGAATTTGTTTCTCTTAAAATTAGCAGAACATGGCGGTATTTTTTAAAAACCTTAACTAATTAAATTTTTTTTAGATATTCAATAAGCACCTAATTTTGGTACTACATTTTGTTCTTAA
This sequence comes from Polydrusus pterygomalis, assembly GCA_963969555.1. Lineage (NCBI taxonomy): Eukaryota > Metazoa > Arthropoda > Insecta > Coleoptera > Curculionidae > Polydrusus > Polydrusus pterygomalis. The sequence goes on from OZ018384.1 coordinate 10,245,926, forward strand.
TTAGCTTATTTGACAGTAATGTTCTGCTAGCTTAACGTTAATCTAGCAGAACAACACAAAAATATTATTTTCTCAAAAATCATAGGAGCACCAAAATATTAAAGTTGGCACCTAATTAGCACCTAATTTTCCATACAAACATTTTCAATTTTAAGCACCTTGTTCTGCTAGGTTTATAGAGGTTTGGTATTGATGTAAAGGGCATTGAAAGGACTTAAAGGAAAAGGATAAGGAAATAAAGTGCTACTTGACCCACCTTGCTATTTAACATTTTACTCATTTTAGGTGTTATTTTACCTCTGAACAATGGTTGAAAATAGCTAATAGCAGTCCCCTCAATATTTTAATTTCGTGTCCGCGCATTATTTTAAATAATAGTTTTGTTTTCGTTTGGCCACTTATAAAAAAAAGGAAAGTACTAGGTACGCCAAAAGATCAAGTTCGACTTTGGGCATCCCATATTCTATGGGTACGACAAAATTGTGGGTACAATAACAATAAAACAAAACAATAAATTTTATAAGGATCATTTAATTACAGTTAATTAAAAGTTAAAAAACAAGTCCTGTTACAGTATAGACTTGTATAAAACACTGTATAAATAAATAATTAATTACGATTTATTTTCTTTGTTTCTTGTTCTATTATGTTATGTATAATATGTACATAAATACGCACAAATCATTGTGTCTTTATGATTAACTATTAGGGAATTTTTGCAAATAAATAGGCAGTTTTTGCCAATCAGAAAAATTCCGCTTATCGATTATTTATATTTAACAGGAAGTTCTTTGAAGCTACTCAAAATTTGGGGAATACCTACCTGTTTTATATTCTGCGGCAAATATTATTCTTTCTAGAACCGAAAATCATGTTTTAGTAAATAGCGATGGCGTTCGAAAATGCGATTAGCGGTATTTTGCGCCAATAACGGTAATGACTTAAAATGCAAAACTTTTCGAACCCTATATGGAAGCTTGAAAAAATAGACGTACCTAATCATAATACCGGTAGAGGGAGTTATGACGAAAAGCTTCAGCCCAACTTGGAAAAACTGGGTCTTTTAGGTTGGCCTTTCAGGCAGGCGCGAATGTAGGATTTTCTCCAGGAGGGGGGAGGGGGTGGAAAGAAAGTAGCGCCGCAGGCAAAATTTGTTGGGTGCCACGCCCTTTTTTGAATCATGGTGCTTGGTTTTTAAGTGGGAAAAATAAAAAATACAGGGTGTTTTTTAAGGTCGACGAGCGGCCATATCTTGGAAACTACGAAGCATAGAAACTCAGGAAAAGAAAAATGATGATTAAAGTGGCCATGAAAAAATTCTGGAAATAATTTTTAAGTTCCGCATTTTGCCGCAAGAGGGCGTAATTGAAAAGTAAATTTTAAAATTTTACATAACTCCGAAAATTCCACATTAAAGTATATGTTTGATAACACCATTTTAAAGCTTGGACAATTATGCATCATTTTGGTCTTATGCTCATTGGCGTACTGACTTTAATAAGAGTGGGGGAAGCTGTTGAAAGTGTAATCATTTAAATCGCTGTAACTTATAAACGACTTATCCATATTTATTTAGCAAACTAAAGACTGTTTGGAAAAGAAATGTATGCATTTTCACCAATCGTATTTAGTTGTCCATAATACTTCTCAAAAAAAATGCTAGAGGGCGCAATTTGTAATAATAACAGTTTTTTTGATTTTATCCCGAAAATTCAAATCATACGGTATAACTATGACATCATAATCGAAAAGTAGATGAAATTTGCAAGAAAAGATGTGAAGACCGCAGTTCGATATCTTTGTTCGTTTCAGAGTTATTGCCAAAACAATAAATTTAATATAAAAAGCGCCCTCTAGCAATTTTATTAGAAACTATCTTGTACCATTGGATACGACAAATGTTTACACTTTCACTTGATAAGAGTGGGAGAATCTATTGAAAGTGTAAACGATAATGGTACACGATAGTTTCTAATAAAATTGCTAGAGGGCGCAATTTATATTAAAAATTATTGTTTTGGCAATAACTCTGATACGAACAAAGATATCGAACTGCGGTCCTCACATCTTTTCTTGCAAATTGCATCTACTTTTCGATTATGATGTCATAGTTACACCACTTATACCGTATGATATGAATTTTCGGGATAAAATCGAAAAAGCTATTATTATTTCAAATTGCGCTCTCTAGCATTTTTTTTTTGAGAACTATTATGGACAACTAAATACGATTGGTGAAAGTGCATACATTTCTCTTCCAAACAGTTTTTAGTTTGCTAAAATCGGATAAGTCGTTTATAAGTTATAGCGATTTAAATGATTACACTTTCAACAGATTCCCCCACTCTTATTAAAGTCGGTACGCGAATGAGCCTTAAACCACAATGATGCATAATTGTCCAAGCTTTAAAATGGTGTTATCAAACATATACCTTAATGTTGAATTTTCGGAGTTATGTAAAGTTTTAAAATTTACTTTTCAATTACGCCCTCTTGCGGTAAAATGCGGAACTTAATAAATGATTTCCAGAATTTTCTCATGGCCACTTTAATTATCATTTTTCTTTTCCTGAGTTTCTATGCCCAGTAGTTTCCGAGATATGGCCGCTCGTCGACCTTTAAAAAACAGCCTGTACAAAACAAAATTACAAAAACAACCCGGTGCATTTAGGAGGGGGTTAAACTTCCTATTCGCATCATGTGCTCCTTTTGCAGGCGCGCTTTCGGGCGCCTTCGGGGTTTTGATTTGCTCTTTGAGTTTTTTACATATATCAACTCTATTACAATTTTATGAAATCATATTTTTCATTATTACTCTTTCAAGTAGGATATACCTAATAAAATGTTAGTATTTTATTTTTAGAAATCATGGATATAAGAACATCAATACTCTCAATACGTAGTCGATTTTAAAAATTTCGCTCTAAGTTATTGACAAAATTTGTTAAAATTTGGACGTATAGTTAAAAAAATAGCTCGGGCTTTTCGCCTACCCACACTGACAAGGGTGCCACGAAAAGTTTCTATTATTAATTATGTGAAGTTGAAATTAAGTTCTTTCTTATATTTATTTCACTGGAATTCGCGAATGACGTATTTGACTTTAGGTGTGGTTAAGGCTTCCTAGAAATGCAGAAAAACGTCATTCTTTAAACTTGCCACATAGTACGGAAGTTTCTAAACAGTATACATACAGGGTCCTGCACCTCACCTCCCGTCTTCTATAGCTCACTTAGTAATTAAGTTAGAATTTTCATATTATGCAGACCTTATCTATATCTTGGGGCGCATTTCAGGAAAATATTTTTTTCCATACAGGGTGTTCCAAAAAAGTGTGACTTCATAAGGGTGTATTTTTTTAAATTACATGCCATATATTTTCTTACATTTTTGGATGCCTCCTATAGTTACCTACATACCCCTAAAATTTTATTAAAATTGATTCAGTATTATAGACGAAAAAAAATTAAAACTTAAAAATATCAGTTTTGCGCCACTGGTATTAAAAATAAATAAAAAATAAAAATAATGCCTCGTTAATAAATTTGTACAAAGGTACCTATTAAATAAGGTATAACAATTTCGTTAACCAAGTTTGGTTAACACGAATTGTACAGGGTGTCCAAAGTTTAGTGTCAAACTTTGCAAACTTTAAAGCAATTTATGTTTCTTATTTCAAATGGGAACCCCTGTATATTTTTATGTCATTCGATGCAGAATTAAAAATCAAACTTTTTTCCTAATTGCAACCTTATCGAAATTTCTAACGCATCAAGAGTTACTTGCAGAAAACTAATTTTTTCAACTATTCCAACAGGCATTATTATGAATAAATATCGAAGGTGGCTTTGAAAAACAATTTATTGGTATTAAAGTTTATTAAAGTGACCAGAGACCATTTTGACTTTAGTAATCTAAAAGTTTTAAATACTGTTAAATTGTTAGTAATTATTTAAGCTGTTATAATTACTTTATATTGTTTTTTGTGATGGACTGCAACCAAGAAGAGCTCGTAGATATGATTTTTATATTAGGAGCATGCGAAAAGAACTCTTTTTTGGCAAGCCGAGTTTACGCACAGTGTTATCCGGAACGACGACATCCAGACAAAAGGAGCCTGCAAAATATATTAGAGAGGTTTGTACAAACGGGAAATGTAAACTACCCAAAACCAGTGAGAAATAAACCGGTCCGAACTGAACAAAATCAATTGGCTGTGCTATTATCTGTTATAGAAAATCCTTCAGTTACTCAACAAGCAGTCGCTGATGCCGTAGATGTAATCGAAAGAACAGTTCAACAAATTTTCAAGGATAACCATATTCACGATTATCATTTCCAGTTAATAATTACTAACAATTTAACAATATTTGAAACATTTAGATTACTAAAGTCAAAATGGTCTATGGTGACTTTAATAAACTTTATTACCAATAAATTGTTTTTCAAAGCCACCTTCGGATATTTATTCATAATAATGACTGTTGGAATAGTTGATAAAATTAGTTTTCTGCAAATAACTCTTGATGCGTTAGAAATTTTGATAGGGTTGCAAATAGGAAAGAAGGTTGATTTTTAATTCTGCATCGAATGACATAAAAATATACAGGGGTTCCCATTTGACATAAGAAAAATAAATTGCTTTAAAGTTTGCAAAGTTTGACACTAAACTTTGGACACCCTGTACAATTCGTGTTAACCAAACTTGGTTAACGAAATTGTTATACCTTATTTAATAAGTTCCTTTGTATAAATTTATTAATGAGGCATTATTTTTATGTTTTATTTATTTTTAATATCAGTGGCGCAAAACTGATATTTTTTAGTTTTTATTTTTTTTTCGTCTATAATACTGAATCAATTTTAATAAAATTTTATGGGTATGTAGGTAACTATAGGAGGCATCCAAAAATGTAAGAAAATATATGGCATGTAATTAAAAAAATACACCCTTATGACGTCACACTTTTTTGGAACACCCTGTATGAAAAAAATATTTTCCTGAAATGCGCCCTAAGATACAGATAAGGTCTGCAAAATATGAAAATTCTAACTTAATTAGAAAGTGAGCTATAGAAGACGGGAGGTGAGCTGCAGGACCCTGTATACCGGGTGAGTCAACGATTGCGTGGAATAATGTTATGCATTGAAGACAAGATTTGTCGATAATGAGCTTTTGTATGAAGATATGGTTGGATATCTGGCACATTTTAAAAATATTTTGAATTATACAGGGTGCGCCCAAAAAGTAGGGTGTCATGAAGTTAATTTTTTTTTAATGGGACACCCTATATTTGAATACATTTATTAATTCTACGTGTTATTTCAAACATTTTTATTACTGGTTTATTGTACGAAAAAGTTATAGTTTTTAAGATAATTCGACTTATAATGAAAATTTTGCATTTGCAAGCATCTCGTTGTTGTGAAAATGCTACTTAAATTTTGACACTAAGCGATTTATAATTTTTATACTTACTAAGTAAAGTCAAAAATACATATTCACTATGAAATAGTTGACGTCTCATTTACAGGGTGTTTAATTTCTAGGACCAAAGTCAGAAAACTTCTAATTGAAAATTATCACTTTTATTAGATGGAACTAAATGGAATATTTTTCTGTCATCTAGCTCGTCATAAACTCTTCAACTTTCGTAAAGAGCGTCCTATCCCTATCTCTAATAGTTTTTGAAATATTTTGATATTTCGAGATTTAATGTTCTCGTTATGGCATCTTCTGTTGAACATACAACACAAAAAGAAAGAAAACTTTGTTTTTCTTGGACTGTTGGCTCATCTTGTAAACTTAATTTCTTTTTATTCTAATGGATTGAAAATTTTATGTTTAACGTTTGTCAGTGACTATACAGGGTGTTTCACGGTGGATGGAAAGTAAAACGTTCATGGAAAACGGTAATAGGTTTATTTTTAAAAATTTGGTTACTCCGATAAACTGTTATGTTCTGTTTTAAAATATTTTGAGCAGCGCTGCCGCACCTACAGAAAAGCCAAACTTATTTTATTAGTACCGTGCGAGCAAAAAATATTTGCATCAAAGAGGGCTTGGATTAAAAAACGTAGGGCTTGGTTTAGATCACAATGATATGGGGATGATATATCTAACCAAATCTAGGTTAAAATTTTGTCAAATTCATATTATGACATGATATGCCAAACTAATGAGTAATAAAATAAGTAGACAAATACAAATTTATTTTTGTTGTTTACAAAATTAACAAAGTAGGTAATAATATACAAAAAGAAAAATAATTACATAAATTGCTGAAATTGGCCACCGTCATGCTCCAAGCATAAGTTCACACGTCTCTTCATATTTTCGAAAGTGTCAACCAGCATCTCTGGAGAAATGTTACCACCTCGGTTACCACATTCTTGATAATCCTTTCTTGTAATTGTTCTAAATTTGCAACTGGTGTTTTAAAAATAGTGTTCTTTAAATGAGGGAAAAAGAAGTAATCCATAACCGTTAAACAAGGTGATCAAGGTGGGAATTCAATATTCAATGTCCAATCGAAAACTGATCAATCTGTCGTCGAAAAAATTGCGTAAGTAGTTAATAGTTTCGGCGGCTGTATGGGCGGTTGCACCGTCCTGTTGAAAATAGCCAAAACGTAGTTCGTCGTCAAGTAATTGCTCCACAAATGAATTCAAAGTATTGTCTCAATACCGCTGTGCGTGTGTCATGGAAAAAAATAGGACCAACAATTCTTCTTCGGGAAACAGCTAACCAGACACCAATTTTTTGAGGGTGCAATGTGGACTCTACAAGAAAATGGGGATTTTCACTACTCCACATGCGTGTATTCTGAGAATTCACATAACCGGAGAGGTGGAACCAGGCTTTATCCGAAAAAAAGTCAGGTCTAATAAATCATTTCTTTCCAATAAATTTTGGGTAAATCTGTTGAAAATATCCAAAACGTAGTTCGTCGTCAAGTAATTACTCCACAAATGGATTCAAAATATTGTCTCTATACCGCTGTGCTATAACTGTGTCATGGAAAAAAATAGGACCAACAATTCTTCTTCGGGAAACAGCTAACCAGACACCAATTTTTTGATGGTTTCCAATAAATTTTAGGTAAACTATTGCAAAATATGCGGCTTGTATTTCTTGGAATACTTGCACTTTATAAGGAAATAAATTTAGCTGCTTCTTAAGAATAGTCAGTTCTTTGCACTTCCTGCTCCTTTTTTGGATTTCATATAACCTGTTTCCCTAAACACGGCCACGGTTCTTTTCAGGCAATGATAAAAATCCCCAGCAATAAAAGCAACGTTAGGAAAATGTTCGTGAAAATCGTCCATGCACAAACCCGGATTGTATATTGCCACTCACCATTTACTCTAACCCCGTTTCGAAAATACGCTTCAACCATGAATGTTTTGTGCTGTTCCGTAAAGCCCATTGTGTGAATTGTTCAAGAAATTGAAAAAAATAGCGATGAATCAAATTGCTTGTAACGACTGTCAAAGATGACGGAATAACTGATTGATTGTTAATTCAGGTAGTTACTGACACCCAACAGGTATTAAGCTCTACGGCTAAGCATTACGTCCTTAGATGCAAGGCCCTCTTTGATGCAAATAATTTTTGCTCGCACGGTATAAACAATATTTCTATACCGCAAGCAAAACATATTAGTCATTGGCTTTCTTTAAAGCTGGTGATCAGATAACCAAAATATAAACTTATTCTAAGGTTGCATAAAGCGTATTGAAAAGCATTTTGAATATATCTTAACATGCTTGTACTAGAATAGAGAGAATACCTACTTTTGTTTTTTAAGGGAAAGATGTTTCATTGATAATAAAATAATCTTTTAAGAAATTACAGAACGGTTGTTTTAGTACTTTTAAGGATGGTTCGGAGGTCTGAGATTTCGAGAAATTTGAGATCACTGCTCTATTATAACAAAGCATTTTTTAATTTTAAGGATTAAATCAAGTAAAGTTGCTACAATATTTTCTGTACCTAAAACTCACCGAAAACGGAATACCTTCATTTGGAAAATTACATTTTTTGCACTTTGACAGGCTACAGCTCATTTTTGGTACAACATAAGGAAAAACGCTTGCTCATTTCTGTCTTCGTTTTTCATTTTTAATTCAATTAAATACCAACATTAAACAGAATTACAATATGTAACAATGTTTTTTTGGAAAATACTTTATTTGTGTATTTTTTTATTTTTTGTAATTGAAAAATCTGATTCCAAGGTATTGGCCAATTTTAAGTCATACATTTTTTGCTGTTTTTTCACATTTCGTCGGTTTGGCTAATTTCCCAGATTTTACATACTTCATAATTTTTTTTGTTTATCTATTACTTTTTATTAGTAACTCTTGGGCGTGAGTTTTAGGTGCGCCACTGTTACGAATAGTGCCTCTTCTAAATTGTCGAACGAGAACAATGTTTAATGTTGAAAGGGGTTTCTTTTACTTGATAATATCTCTATGGAAACCTTAATAAAAGAGGCCATACTTTGCATTAAAAATACAGACTGTATGGACTTTTAATATGAATGCATTAAGTTCGTTTCTATTGCTGTGGTTCTTTGTTCAAACATAACTCGACTGCATATATTTACGTTGTATTAGTGCAATGATAAAAAAAATCGTTTACCATTTAATAATTTTTTTTTAGAAAAATTTGTATTTTATCCCGTATTTTTTTTTAATGAAATATTTTAGAAGAAATAACACCATTACAAAGATAACAATATATTGACCAGGGGTCCATTGTACTTGTAACATTCTAATTAAAAAGTGATTTTTTTTTATTTCACATTCGCATACTTTATACTATAAACATAAAGAAACAAAACCAAGAGAAACCATGCACTGAAAATATTGTACCGCTCATAATTTTGTGTAAGACGTACAAATCTCACAAATCACCGAACCTGGTATACCGTGCGAGCAAAAATTATTTGCATCAAAGAGGGCTTGGATTAAAAAACGTGTGGCTTGGTTTAGATCACAATAATATGGGGACGATATATCTAACAAAATCTAGGTTAATATTTTGTCAAATTCATATTATGACGTGATATGCCAAACTAATGAGTAATAAAATAAATAGACAAATACAAACTTATTTTTGTTGTTTATAAAATTAACAAAGTAATAATATACAGGAAGAAGAAAAAAATACATAAATTGCTGAAATTGGCCACCGCCATGCTCCAAGCATAAATTCACACGTCTCTTCATATTTTCGAAAGTGTTGACCAGCATCTCTGGATAAATGTTACAACATTCTTCGATAATCCTTTCTTGTAATTGTTCTAAATTTGCAACTGGTGTTTTAAAAATAGTGTTCAGGAATCAGGAAAATGAAGTAATCCATAACCGTTAAACAAGGTGATAGGTGGGAATTCAATGTCTGATCGAAAACTGATCAATCTGCCGTCGAAAAAATTGCGTAAGTAGTTAATAGTTTCGGCGGCTGTATGGGCGGTTGCACCGTTCTGTTGAAAATATCCAAAACGTAGTTCGTCGTCAAGTAATTACTCCACAAATGGATTCAAAATATTGTCTCTATACCGCTGTGCTATAACGGTGTCATGGAAAAAAATAGGACCAACAATTCTTCTTCGGGAAACAGCTAACCAGACACCAATTTTTTGATGGTTTCCAATAAATGTTGGGTAAACCATTGAGAGTAATTCCTGCGTCTTTCAAAATATGCAGCTTGTATTTCTTGGAATACTTGCACTTTATAAGGAAATAAAGTTAGCTGCTTCTTAAGAATAGTCATGCATGTTCCATAAGATCTTCCCACTTCTTGGGACAGGCGTCTTATACAATTTGTTGGCCTATTTTGCATTATTTCACGAACGTTTGCAACAAGTTCTTCTGTTCTTACAAATGGTCTTTCTACTCCTTTTTGTGTTGTATAGAACCTGTTTCCCTAAACACAGCCACGGTTCTTTTCAGGCAATAATAAAAATACCCAGCAATAAAAGCAACTTTAGGAAAATGTTCGTGAAAATCGTCCATGCACAAACCCGGATTGTATTGCCACTCACCATTTACTCTAACCCCGTTTCGAAAATACGCTTCAACCGTGAATGTTTTGTGCTGTTCCGTAAAGCCCATTGTGTGAATTGTTCAAGAAATTGAAAAAAATAGCGATGAATCAAATTACTTGTAACGACTGTCAAAGATGACGGAATAACTGATTGATTAATAATTCAGGTAGTTACTGACACCCAACAGGTATTAAGCTCTACGGCTAAGCATTACGTCCTTAGATGCAAGGCCCTCTTTGATGCAAATAATTTTTGCTCGCACGGTATAATAGTTTTTCATAAATTTTAGACAGCGCAGGTAAAATACTGATAATTGTAAGGTTATTAAAGTTGTCAGTGTTTGATACTTTAGACAGAGGCTTTCCAATCGATTTTTTCCATATATCCGGAAAGTTACTTTATGAGTAATATATTTATCGATGCATGGACTGCAGTATTTCAGCATTAAAAGTGAACTCCCGTTGCACTAGTTTGAATTCCGTTCTAAATTTTGTGTACGTCTGATATATAAGCTAAATTAAAAGAATAAGCAACATTATTCCGGTGTAAAGATTTTTGCTATAAAAATTAATTTTATTAGGTACTAGAATCAGATAATTATTGAAGAAATGTTCCAAAAAAATTGTGTACATTAGGAACAGTTTTTGGAATAGATACATTCTTGAATGATGAAAGAGTTTTGAACTTCCATTGTCTTTATTTGGTTTAAATCACAATGTTTCAACTGGTAAGTATCTCCAGTCGTCTTCAGGTGAATACTAAATAAGTAAAGTAACTACAAGACTATTTATACTAGCTAGGTGTACTGAAGCATAACTGAGGTGGGTGCAGTCATGCGTTCCGTTGGCACGCGATCTTATCCTAAGATTACATCTATCTAAGAAAGGTTTCCAGATATTTATTATGTCTAATGATGGTTTACTAAAGCAGCCTGGGTTCTGGTGAATAGCAGCAGCTTCCTTAAACTTTCTTTTTCTCCAGTGTGGTTCCTTATGTAGGATTTCAGCTTCTGACTACATGATATGGTGACCAATGACCATGTTTCCAGGCATGGTCAGCTGCACCTGACTTTTCGGTCTCTCCTTTTAACGTATGGTTTTTGTGTTCTTTAATCCTTGTCTCGAGTGGTCTTAATGTCTCACCTATATAAGATTGGCCGCACTCGCAGGGGATCTGGTAGACGCAGTTTTTCCTATATTTTTGACTTGTAGGCTTTGTCTTCGTCAGGTGGCTTCTTAGGGTGTCCCTCGAGTCGAATACGTTGTTGATGTTATATATTAATGCCATCTTGGAACTATTAGAGTGCTGCCTCAACAATTCCTATTTTCAAGAAAAGGATAGATTCTTCAACCAAGTAGACGGACTACCGATGGGCTCATCTCTCTAGCCAATAATCGCCAACATTTACATGATATGGTTTGAATCTAAAGCAATGGAACAGGCAAAGAAGAAACCAAAAATGTGGATGACACCTTCATTATTTGGAATGGAACCGATGACGAACTGAGAGATTTTCTAGATCATCCGAATACCAACAATCAAATTCACCAGGGAGAAAGAAGAAAACTACCAATTACCGTTCCTAGATGTCAACGTAAAGAAAAATGGCAACAGCATCCAAACTTCAGTATACAGAAAACCTACGCATACAGGTCAGTATCTCAATTTGAAACGTTGTGATTTGAAACAAATAAAGACAATGGAAGTCCAAAATTCTTTCATCATTCAAAAAACATCATTGTCTCCAACCTTCAAACAGTCAGAAACATTCTTATTAAGGGTTATATTAGAATTATTTAAGGCGGCCCACGTTTTACGACTATTTTTTTCAAAACATAACCATTGTAAGCGTAAAATTTCTTAACCGTTTATATCTAAGCCAATCAGCGCTGTTCCTTGGTTTTTTTAATTTTTGTAGAGCCGTGTTTTGCATTTGTTTCATAAACATTTTAAAATTCGCTATATTAATCAAGGCGCCCTCTGGGTTTTGTAATACGCGATTCTTTAATGAGAGTGTAAATATTAAAATAATAGCAGAATTAACTCATTAAGGATTTAAATTTTGTTCTTTAAATTATTTTCATAGAGAATATTATTCCATGGTAAGCCATGCAAACCTCGCAAAAAATTGTTAAAATTAAAATTTTTAAAACAACGATAACGAATAATCTTAGGTTGAACTGTTTTTTTTTTTAATTTTTGTTTAAGGAACAATAAGTCACTTCATGATCAGAAATATCGTCAGTAGATATAGTACCTGATTTACTAACCAATAAGATATCACTAACAAAAATCACGTCTAGCAAGGTACTAGCATTTGCATTAATCTTAGTTGGTTCATTTATTATTTGATAACAGTTGTAATTTTCAAACAAAGATGTAATTAAATCACCCAAATTATAAATTTTATCGACTGCATGCGGGATATAACTTAGAAAAAGATGTTGTCTAAATCTGAAACTATTAAAATTTGATTTAGGGGGCCTATAAAACCACAGAATATTACAGCAAACCAGAAGCGACAATACCTGTCGGTACCTTTGATATCGACTGGTCGTTTTTCAGTGACCTTCACACAACGATAACGGTCGATCCACAACTTAATACTCCGAGAAAACTTGCTTATTTTTTACACTGAGCGACCTTACTTTTTAGTACAGGTGCAAATGTAACAGAACGAAAACAAATAGGCGCAACGTCAGCTCGCGGACTAAACACAACTTAGACGAGCACATGGTTTTTAGCGAAACACAACTTATTTGCCACATGCGCGTACCAAAACAAGAGACGCAAAACGCCGAGCTGTCGCTTCTCGTTTGCTTTGAGTTCTCTGTATAAAACACAGTAAAAGCAAATTTTTTGTTTCCTATCCTAACCTTTAAAATTATAAATTCTAGCGCTTCATTTACAGAAAAATCAAAGTTAACTTCTTCAGTCTTTAAATTATCTCTTACGTAAAATGCTCCCCCTCCTCTAAAAACTCTATCCCTTCTATGAAACTGGTACCCTGGTATATGAAAGCATGCAGAGTGATCTCCAGCAGAAACATAATATCAAAATTATGGTGCTCAACCAAATGTTCAAAATCATGAAACCACGTAAAAATGAACGAATGTCCAATTTTTAAGGTGTCACAAGTGGAGTAGTGCAAATTAATACTTTAAAGTGGGTGAGGATAGAGCTTCAGGGGTGGGCGAGGGTCCTCCAAATACCTTTTTTTTTATCCCTATTAGTAGAAATAGTATATTTTTGTTTTTTGATATCTTCTTTAGTGTAGAAAATATAGCCATTGTCAGTTTTCAAAAAAACACCCTGTATATATATAGAATTTAAAATTTTATATGGCTTTGTTCTTTATACATAGATTTTTTTAGATGTAATAAAAATACCCTAATAAAATAACATAAAGTACGCTTTATCATTCGAGAACTATTTTTAAAACGATGTTTTAATGTTCTTCGTCAATTTATTTTAAGTACTGTCATTAGTCATTGTTTAGTTTGCTATCATTCAGACAATTATCGAGACATTAAATTATGTCCATGGCTAAAAATATGATAATAATTCTCAGCAAATCGCTGTTTTTATGAGTAATATCAAGCTGAACAAAATTGCAGATTATCTAGTGCCCAGTGGCATTTCAATGGAAATAAAAATAGCATTTTTGGTTATTCTACTGGAAACGAATGACTAAGGGTATTGTGTAGGTAGGTATGTAGGTACAAGTAGGATATACGATATACGGGGTGTTCCATAACTAAGGAGCCATACAGCAACAGGAGATAGTAGACTTGACAATAGGTAATTTTTGCTTAATTTCTTATCATAAAATATGCATGGTTAAAGTTATAAATTTTGTTCAAGAGTAAAATACCTTTATTTTTCACAATATCGAAAATTGGTAAGAAATAATTATATATAAATAATATATTCAGCAAAATTTATAATTATTGACAATCCTCCTATACAGGGTGTTCGGAAAATGCGTTAGGAAATTTTAGGGGTGATTCTACATGCAAAAATAATGCTAGTAGATCATTTGGCAAAATGTCGAAATCTCCGTGGTTACCAATACCAAGATACAGGGGTTTAAATTTGATCTTTTAGTTTAAGGTTTTCGTCATACTACATTTATTTTCGAACCAAATCATTTGATATTCGGCACACATACTAATCCCGAGCGACTATACAATTTAAACATAAGAGTGCTTTTTTTTTAAACCGCTAGAGGGCACTTTACCTGAAATATAAATATGATTTCCATCATAACTTTTTTCTTTTGGTAGCTGGAGCCAAACCGAAGGTTCCATTTTTTTGTCATAAAAAGACAAAGTTAAAATGGAACGAGAATATTCAAATGTTAAGTACCAAAAAACTCTCCCTATCTAAACTTGATAGTAATCAAATAATTTAGTTGTCAAATTTCGCATAATTTGAAACCAGGCCACTTGATTTGACGCGATTTAATTTATTTACGTAGGCGTTTGGTTGAGAGCAATGAAAGCTTTGATATCGATTAGTGGCTAAACGGTGGGGTTAATCGACCTTGATCAAGAGTAACTTATTTTTGTGTTCTTAATTGTCACCAAAATGGCACCTTCGGTTTGGCTCCAGCCACCAAAAGAAAAAAGTTGGAAATGGAAATAATATTTATATTTCAGGTAAAGTGCCCTCTAGCGGTTTAAAAAAAAGCACTCTTATGTTTAAATCGTATAGTCGCTCGGGATTAGTATGTGTGCCGAATATCAACTGATTTGGTTTGAAAATAAATGTAGTATGACGATAACCTTAAACTAAAAGATCAAATTTAAACCCCTGTATCTTGGTATTGGTAACCATTTTGGCAAATGATCTACTAGCATTATTTTTGAATGTAGAATCACCCCTTAAAATTTCCTAATGCATTTTCCGAATACCCTGTATAAGACTACAAAAATTTGATATCTGATTTCATTTTAGGTTTTAGGGTATGCAGAACTTTTATGAAGAATACTTTTTTTCCTAAAATTGATAATAAAAAAAGTTTTCCATCTGATTCCAAGTTAAGTAGATACACTGTATAAAGCTCTGGTGTCCAAAAGTACATCCATAGACATTCGCACGTAGCCTTATTTTTCTATTTTATATTTCGTAAATTACTATTTTCAATTAATTTTCTTGCTTTGTTTTGTGCGAAAAATACATTTCTGCATAAAAAGATTTTTTATTAAAAGCCCTAAAGTTGGTAATACTGTTTCATTGCAAAAAAATGACAAAATAAAATTAAAACGACGTTTGGCGCATTTTACTAAATTCTTAATTGGTTTTTACGGTCACAGCCATGGCTAACAAGCCAATTAGTGCTGAAAATTTGGGAAAACGCGACTCTTAATCAAAATCATCATTTTTTATTTTATGTTTGGCCCCGCAAATGAGAAATCTGATAAAAGTATTTATTTTGGATTTAAAGTTTTTATGAAGCTTAGGTAATAATTATGATGGCCGCGTCTAGGTCTAGAGCCAACGTCGGGGATACGAAGAAGAAATAATTACTTACCAGACTCCTTCCTCCGTCTTTTCCGCAAAGAAATTGGTTCTGGAAATGAACAACACGAAACGATAATCCGACTTAAAATTTAATATAAGTACCTACACAAAAATATGAATAAGGTGAAGTAAGGTATGTTCGTGATAATTATAGTTTTTTTCGTCGCAAAGTAGGGGAGAGTGGGGCAAGTTGACGACCTTAAGGGAAATATGGTATAAATATACTGTAAAATAATCCTATTTATTTTATTTATAGGAATATAAACACATTAATAGGTTAATAATGAAATATGCATTTCAAAACTAAAATTACAATGCGTATAAAAAATAGCAGAACAGAACAAAAAAAATCAACATTTTTTACAACTTGCCCCATAGTGGGGTAACATGTCGAAGTAATGGGGGCAAAATGACTAATGCATACAAAAGTCACAAATAAATTCACTTTCTCCACCAAATTGGATATATAACTCATGCCACCAGTGTTTACATTTGCTACACATTATCCGGTCGTCAATAGTAGGGGGGGGGGGGGGGGTCTTCATACGGCTCCATACAACCAGGGCAGAAAATGTCTTCACCTCGGTCTTTACTCTTATAGGCTCTGGCTCTACTTTTTTTAATGATTTTTCACTATCCATAAAAACCGAGGGGTGTCTCACTAGGTAAAATTTGTACACTGACTGCCGGTTTTGGCAGTCCACTGCCCGTGATTGCCGATGACTGCCCGTGATTGCCGATGACTGCCAGTGATTGCCGATGACTGCCAGTGATTGCCGATGAATGCCGGTGATTGCTGATGACTGCCAGTGATTGCCAATAACTGCCGATGACTGCCAGTGATTTCCGATGACTGCCAGTGATTGCCGATGACTGCCAGTAATTTTTTCAAATTTCATTCATCCATCTTTACGATACGCCGAAAAATATGCGTCGTTATTGGTCAGATCAAAATTAATTCCGATAAATGCCGAGGGCTATTGCCGAAGACTGCCAGTGATTGCCGATGATTGCCTGTGATTGCCGATGACTGCCAGTGATTTTCGATGACTGCCAGTGATTGCCAATGACTGCCAGTGATTGCCAATGACTGCCCGTGATTACCGATGACTGCCAGTGATTGCCGATGACTGCCAGTGATTGCCAATGATTGCCGATGACTGACTCTGATTGCCGATGACTGCCAGTGATTGCCGATGACTGCCAGTAATTTTTTTAAAGTCTATTTATCCATTATTACGAGACGCCGAAAAATATGCGTTCTTATTGGTCAGATCAAAATTAATTCCGATAAATGCCGAGGGCGAATGCCGAAGACTGCCGAGTGATTGCCGATGACTGCCTGTGATTGCCGATGACTGCCAGTGATTGCCGATAACTGCCAGTGATTGCCGATGACTGCCTACACATTTGTACACCGACTGCCGTAGTGAGACAACCCTCGATAAAAACCGAACGCTTAACTTGCCTTTAAGATTTCTTTCTAATATTTGTGTGTTGTTTTTTTTTGTTCTAGCTCGTCATTATTAGGAGTAGATGTTAAAATTGTCGCCTTCTGACGACGTCTTTGGCTCTGATTTACTAAAAGTTGGTAGGTTGGAGGCAGTGGCGGCTCGTGACTAGTGAGTCAGGGGGGCGCTGGCTTTAAATAAAAAAAAATTAAAATGTCTATTATTTTTGAAAGTACGTGTCTTTTTTTTCTAACTTTCTCGTTGTGAATTTTAATTTCATCAGCATAAGCACTACTTAAACAAGTTAAAATATTAGTTTGTCCTAACATCTTAAAACTTACCACATTATAACGATGTTTTGCCCTATTTTCATGTTTTTTATTTTCTCTGAAAGATGTTTTAAGTCCTGCACCCCATTTTTAGTCCAATTATCATCCCCGCCAAAAAGAAGACACACGAAACAAAAAAAAGAATTTTTGTCCTCACAACCGCATATCCAGAATATTTTATTATATATTTCTTTGTCAAACTTACGCGTAAACTGTGCGTTACTTTTATATTCTGATTGCACTTGTACAATTTTCAATATTGGTAGTGGCCGCCCTGCCTTTTTTAAATCAAGTTTTTCACTTAAGCTCAGAGAACTAAACACAACCTTCTATAAATCACTGACCTTCATATTAGACGAAATTTTCCAACTTAATAACAACTAATAAATAACTCAAAACAAATAAACAAAACGTCAGCGAGTCAGCGGCATCGACAGACGACAGGTCGCATCGCGATTCGCGAACAGTGGGCGCGGAAAATTGCAGCTCTCCGTGGCCGCTCGTTGTGCGATGTGTAGGTGACGTCAGGCCTCCGTCGTCATGACAACCCATCGAGAAGGCGCGTTGAATCGGGACGGATAATCGGTCGCCCGCCGCCGCCCGCGCTTAGTACAACCTTGAGAGCGCGCAACTCGCTTGTCTATGAATATAGCCTACCCGTTAGAATAGGGCTACGTTTGGTATGAATTATTTTAATTGATTGCTTACATACATTGGTTTTTTAAGTAAAGTATTTTTGGATTGTTTGAAATAATTGCAGGGAGGGCGGCGCCCCAGAGCCCTTCATTAACCAGCCGCCACTGGTTGGAGGTGGCCTAATATTAATTAGAGACTTAGAATAACCTGCTTCAAAAATTTTGTTATCTTGTATTTTTTGTGTAAAAAATTTTGGACTAGAACATTTTCCTTTTTTTGACTGGCCAGATGGAACAGCTATGGCATCTTGTACGATAGCATCTTCCACAATTGATGTTTTTTCTTTCTTTGATTGGTGTCCATTGGGTCCAGCCTTGTCTTCTAAAAAAGAGGTGGCCTAATATCAGTCAAATTCGTAAGCTAGTTTTTGACACTCTTTTGATGTAAGACCAAATGCTATAACATTCTATTATTTTAAATAGTTAGTCAATTCGCCCTCTTGTTCATCATTAAATGTTCTTTTAAACCCACCACCAGACGTTGAAAGATTTTGTAGATTCCTTTGTTTCTTAACGAATCTTTTTAGTGTTGCTTCGGGAATGTCATAATTAATATTTGCAGCATTGACCGATTGGTTGTCATGTTCAACGGCATATAAATCCGCGATTAGGTTGTCTTCTGACCAATTGCGCCGCTCAGTCTTTCTAATATACTTTCTTACCATCTGAAAAGAACAAAACATGGTAAATGTTACATTACATTATGAGGGGCAAGTTGACGAATTCGTCATCTTGGCCGCGCCAACTTGCCCCAACCTAACCTAAACGTTATTTTAGAAAAAAACAAGAAAAAAACAAACACATATTGTTTTGTTTATTGAACGTTTTACACCTTAGGGTCTATAAATACGTTATAAGTATATACATAAGTAAACTTACCTCTTTTTTTGTAAATAAACCTTATTTCATTTACGAAAATATTATAGCCACAACAGCGTAATTTATCGACATGCTCTAACACGCGTAGCAACAACACTGACGGATTCAGCTTGGCATCATTACAATGTTGCCGGGTTATAGTCCGTTTGCACCTATGGTTAAAATTTAAAATATTATTCTTTAGAAGATAATCGGATTTCGTCATCTTACCCCGTACGTCAACTTGCCCCACTCTCCCCTAATATAAATGGCATGTGGTGGTTGCAATAATTGTCGGGGAACTAAGACCTAACATTTTGCTTTTAGATTTTGGTATTTTCTTTACAGAGAACTCAGAAACACTACAAAAATAAACATTTAAAGTAGCCCTAGTCAAGGGAAGGTAATTTCGTGATAGGATATCTAATTTCGTGATAGGATATCTAATTTCGTGATACGGGGTAGGTATATTCGCGAGACAACCATTAATGCTAAAAATTGTTAGGTAAGGTTTTATTATCGGTAACAAGGTAATATTTTATGCGTCAAGCCTTATTCTGAGTCACCTACCAGCTTTTATTAATTCAAATATTTCATAACTGCGATATTTTCTTTTGTTTGCTTGCATTTTAATGCTGAAATTAGAAACAACAATAGGTAACTTCGTGATACTAGGTAAGTTCGTGATATGTTCAATTACGTTTCTTTTGAGTTAGGTTCGGGTTTGTTCGTAAGCAATGATAAAAATAACGGAAACTTGGAATACGGGATAATTTTACTGCATACGAAAAAATATATTTAAAATTGAATAAGCCTTGAATTTTTACATCTTCAATAGAAGTTAGAAATCATAAGAAATTAGCTCCACGGAATAAGCAATTACGGTAGAACTAAGCCAGAATTTGTTAATCGGATTTGACAAAAATATTCCCAATCTAAAATACTATATTTGATATAAATTTCATAGGCCTACCTTTCAGTTAATCCTGTTGAAGCAGCAGATCTCTTTTCAATTGCAAAATCCGCGAAAAAGCACGTCGAAATACGCATGACATGGAAACAACGTTTTCTTAATGTCTGGTATGTTCGTGATATCGAAACATGACAAGTAGCGCCATCTAGTAGCATCGTATGCTTTCCACTAGTCGAGAAATTATCCATCTAAAGCAACAGGCAACTCGCTGACAAATTTTTATAAATCTATCACGAACATACCTATGCCACGAAATTACCTTACTTCACCCTATAAGAGAAATGAATTGCAGGTGATTTATTTTTAGTAACGTCCTTTCCCTTAGCTCTTGTCGGGCCTCTACTTACTTGTAATTATTATTTTGTAGGTATATTATTTCTTCTTCTTTATTGTCGCTTTTAAGCCAAATTTAAATCTTTAAAATAAAAATTCAGAATTTATAAGAATTTTTTTTTAACTAATTAATTAACAGTTTAAAAAACCAACCTTCGAAATCGTCGCTGTAATAGGCTTTTGACAACTCCAGTTATGTAACATGCATTTACAAAACTAGGTCCTACCATTATCAAAAAAATTACCTTGTCGGACTTCCATTGTCTTTATTTTGTTACTTAACACAACGTTTCGGTTAGTTAGTATCTCTAACCGTTTTCAAGTGTAAACTAAATTATAATTCTAAGGCTACTGTCTTAAATACTATCCATGTGCAATGAAGCTTGATGACTCCGCCTACGTGCTTATTGGAGTGTGAAGCTGAAGCTGTTGGTTTTGGACAAGAAGAGGCTTCCAGATATTGGGGATATCTATACTTGGTTTATTGAATATATGTGTATTTTGATTCATGAAAGCTGCTTCCTTGAATTTTCGTTTTCACCAGTGCTGTTCCGTGTCCAAAACCTTGGCTTCTGACCACTGTATATTATGTTGGTTGGTCCATACATGTTCCGCAATACCTGATCTCGAAGTTTCACCTCTTTGAGTATGTTTCAGATGTTCTTTTATTCGTACGGGAAGAGGTCTTTTTGTTTCTCCAATGTACGATTCGTCACACTCGCAAGGGATTTGATAGATACAATTTTTCGTGTTTTCATTACTGGGGGGTTTTACTTTTGTAAGAAAGCTTCTAAGTGTATTTCCGGATTTAAAGGCTGTTTTGATATTATAGTTTTTGGCAATGGCGTGCAACATTTTTCTGGGCCCCCCCCGCAGAATTTTTTACAGGGCCCCCGATCATACTTAGAATTTTTTTAAAACAGGAAAAAAACACTTGTTTATAAAATACATATTTATATTTCTTAATCTATAATAAATCGGAATAAATAAAATACTTAAAAATCAAAGACGCAAAAAAAGAAAGTTAGTAATATTGATTGATTTAATATATCTACAACACTACAACTTTTACGTTTTACGTTTATATCGTGTAGAGAAGTTTCTATCTACTACTGCGTCCAAATCTACATGCTTTGCTCTAAATGTTAATTCAATACGAAATTTGGTAAAGTTATTCACGACAGATAGAACGGGGCCCTGCGGGGCCCCTCTATACTCTGGGGCCCTCCCGCACTGCAGGGGCTGGTTTGCACGCCCCTGAGTTTTTGGTTATCCTTCTAATCTTTTCAGAAATCCCCTTAACATAAGGTATTGTAAGAATTTATTGCTTCTCTCTCGCTTCTGTATTAGTTTTTACTTCGCGATTTTTAAGTTTTGAGATGGTATTAGTTACAAAAGTTTCAGGGTAACCATTTTGTTTTAAATCTTTTTTGATGTTTGAAATTTCAATATTTAGGTCTTCCGGATTGTCGCAAACGTTAGATGCTCTGTGATGAAGAGTTTAAATTATGCCCTATTTTATGGAGTTTGAATGATTCGATCCGTGATTAAGGTATTGCCCGGTGTGAGTGGGTTTCCTGTATACTGAAGTTTTTATGTTATCAGCACTTCGTTTGACGTGTGTGGTTTGCGAGTGTGGCGAATCGTACATTGGAGAAACAAAAAGCCCTCTTCCCGTACGAGTTAAAGAACATCTGAAACATACTCAAAGAGGTGAAACTTCGAGATCAGGTATTGCGGAACATGTATGGACCAACCAACATAATATACAGTGGTCAGAAGCCAAGGTTTTGGACACGGAACAGCACTGGGGAAAACGAAAATTCAAGGAAGCAGCTTTCATGAATCAAAATACACATATATTCAGTAAACCAAGTATAGATATCCCCAATATCTGGAAGCCTCTTCTTGTCCAAAACCAACAGTTCAAACTTCACACTCCAATAAGCACGTAGGCGGAGTCATCAAGCTTCATTGCACATGGATAGTATTTAAGACAGTAGCCTTAGAATTATAATTTAGTTTACACTTGAAAACGGTTAGATATACTAACTAACCGAAACGTTGTGTTAAGTAACAAAATAAAGACAATGGAGGTACGACAAGGTAATTTTTTTGATATTACTTCATTGTCTACCACCTTCAAACAAACATAGGTACCATTATTTTTGTGATTATAGAGAGACGCACTTTCACACGGTCAGCAGGTGTTTTTAAAAATAGAAATATATAGATCAGCGCCGTAGGTAGGTAGGTACATGGTTCCGTGGGTTCGGTGGAACCAGGCCCGCGACCTCAAAGGACTCATCCGCGGCCAGTTGACTAACAAAAAGACCAAGCAAAAATTCTCATATCTTTTATTTATCGTTAGTCTATAAGATAATTAATAAACAGTATATTTAAATTTTAAATAATATTAAAAGCTTAATTTATTATTAATCTCATGACACATAAAATGAGAAAATAATTTATTTAATCTAAATAAAAACGGAGTTTTCCGAAACAAATATTTATTTTCTATGGTCTGAACAAATATGTCTACATTTATTATATTTAAACAAATAGTAATTGATTTAAATAAATCGTTTATTAAGCTTGTCAGTATGTGATATTTCATTAAAATAAATGTTTGTTTGATAGAGTAAACAAGTTTATATAGCAAATAATTACTTATTTTTATCAGCAACATATTTATTTTTTTCGAATAAATATTTAGTTGTTACCAAGATTGCGATATTTAAACCAAACAATGAGTTGTTTCCTATAATTCATATAAGTATAGGTATTTTTTATAAATAAATATTTATTTGAAATAATATAATATTTGTTTTTCCAAATAAGTTTGTAAATTTTACTAATTTCTTTTATTACGACACGTAAACCGCTTTCAGAAAAACTATGTATAACTGCTATGCAATCCTGATGTGCTTAGAGTCATTACTTCCAACTTGGGAACAATAGGGTTCGGTCTGTAATACAATTTTTATTACCTGCAATAACTAAATGTTTACATAAAATAATATTTTATTGGACTAATATAAATCAAATTTATTATAAATGAACAAAAAAATTTCAAAATAAATCAATGTTTGTCTCAAATGTCCATTTACTTAAGGAAAGTAAATATTTGTTTTAATATATTCGGCAGCAGTTAATGTAAATATATGAGGCCATTTTGTTCGTTCTACAACTTGCAGAAATAGTGAAAACAAGAATATAAGTACTTATTATTGTTTATTTACTTTTTACATATTAAGAATAAAAAAGTTTATACAATTTTAACATTATTTAAGTTTTATTCTAAATAATTTCGTTTTAACGCAATTTAACCCAAACCTTTCGTCTAAATTCACTGTCTGTTTTAATTAATTATTTTTTATTAAATATTAAAAAAATTATCTTAACGTCAAACGAAGGCCACAGGTGGCCAAGATTGTGGTTTCAAAAACATTTTTGAACTTCCATTGCACTATAATAACCAACTTAATAAGTTTCAGTTTCTCTGGTCAAAAAACTGATAATATACTTTCATAATATGCGGTGACTTTACCTTACCGGAAATTGTCTGGATACCTCTTTCGCCAACTTATTTTAGTCTTAAACCAACCAATCCAGATGATAAGAGCTGTGATCTTTTGGACATGTTGAACTTTTACAGGCTAATTCAATAAAAAATCAAAATAACCGAGTACTTGACCTAATTTGGTATAAAAATTGTACAGTTAAAAACTTAGTTAGGAGCGTTCTTCCATTGGTTGATCCCGATGACCACCATCCACCTGTTGAATTTGACTTAAACTGTAATAAAATTAAAACAATCACAAATAAATCGTCCCAGGTTTATCATTACCGTCGTTGTAATTATGATGATTTAAATATTTACTAAACTGGTTAACCAAAATATCGTACCATTCAATTTTTAGACCTATTTTCAAATTGCTGTAATTTTTTTAAAAATTACATTTTTGAATGTATTTTCCTAATTTGGAAAGCGCGATTTTTCTACTTTAACCTGTATTTCATTTATTTTTGGTAGAATCAATATTATTATGATACACAGGGCGATTAATAGAGTGCTGCAAAAAAACACAAAATTTTAGTGTGTGCCATTTCAGTGGTGATTTTTTTTGGTCGTTACAATATGGGTTTTTACCAAGGTAGGATCAATATCTGTAGACGTTTTTGCCAGTTTTTGGATTGAGGACCTCTGGCTTTAGATAGGCCAATAAACGTCAAATTTTGGTAATCATTGCTTTAAAACGCTATAACTGGAAAACGGATTGATGGATTTCCACGAGTTTTTCACATTCAAAAATCCCATTTCATGGAGATGTTCTATGACCTACGTATTTTACGAAAGGTGAGAATTTTATTAATATACGGGGTAATCAACAAAGTCATTTAAAAAAATTAAATGTTTATTTGCGCGCCATTTGGCCAGCAAAGTGTTTTACTTATAAACAATATTAACAACATTAATGGTAGCAAATAAAATTGATTAAATTTTAACAAAAAAAAATAATAACAAATAAAATTAATAGTGAGTAGGTCCACCGTGAACCCTTAGAACTTCCATTACTCTTCTTGGCATGCTACTCACCAAGTTTGCAAGGAAGTACTGGGGAATAGCGTTATAGCGTATTGCTGCTATAGGTAACTTCATTGTTTCATTGACATTAACTTAGCCTTGGAAATTTATCAATTTATTGCAATCCATCAATCCGTTTTCCAGTTATAGCGTTTTAAAGCAATGATTACCAAAAGTTGACGTTTATTGGCCTATCTAAAGCCAGAGGTCCTCAATCCAAAAACTGGCAAAAACGTCTAGAGATATTGATCTTACCTTGGTAAAAACTCATATTGTAACGACCAAAAAAAATCACCAATGAAATGGCACACACTAAAATTTTGTGTTTTTTTTGCAGCACTCTATTAATCGCCCTGTGTATCATAATAATATTAATTCTACCAAAAATAAATGAAATACAGGTTAAAGTAGAAAAATCGCGCTTTCCAAATTTGGAAACTACATTCAAAAATGTTAATTTTTAAAAAAGTTACAGCAATTTGAAAATAGGTCTAAAAATTGAATGGTACGATCTTTTTGTTGACCAGTTTATAAAAATATCGACTGGAACACTTTGTTTAATCAGACAACGGACGTAGATGACGGACTAAAAGGATTTTATTCAACTTTGCTTAATGGAATCGAAGAACTAGTCCCTAAGTTTGGTTCAAAACGAAATAAATTTCCCTCATACCTTTCGATGGAAACTCAACAATGCATTAAAGAAAACAATAAATTCCACAAACGGTGGAAAATGTACTCTAATATCAACGACTACAGTGATGGGCTAAAATATGGAACAAATTCATTTAAAAATCAGGTATTCATTTTTTGAAAAAACGCTCGGACACGTCGATTATAATTCTTTCTTCCGGATTTTTTGCCTCAAAAAGAAATTATACCGGGTGTGTCAAAAAGTAGATGTAGCAAAATTTTTTTGTTTTTTAAATAGAACCCCCCTATTTTTACTTATTACCCTAATTCTACGTCAAATTCTGCGCATATCCTTATCTCCAACGGTTTTAGAGAAAAATTACATCATAAAAAATATTCTTTAAAAAAAGGTACATGTACCTACTTAAAGGTAAACAGGTAAATTTAAATGAATTGTTACTAGGATAGCAAGTCATGTGTCAATCAAAAATTAGTTTAGGTATAATTTTGAAAAACGGTGATCATGGTGCATTTAAATGAAACACAAAGAATCGAAATTTTAATTTTAATTGGATGTGGAGACAAAACAAGAAGTCAAGAAGAGGTTTGTAACTTGTTTAACGCTAAGTATCCAGAACGGCCGATTACAAGATCTACAGTAAGTAAAATTGAGAAGAAATTCAGGGAAACAGGGAATGTAAAGGATCGTCTACGGCCAGGTCGTCCAAAAATTAGTGAAAACTCACAATTGAACATTTTGTTAGAGGTTGAAGATAATCCTCATAGTGCATCCACTGAAGTAGCCCTTAATAATGATGTTAGCCGACGATCTGTGTTGCGGGTATTGAAACAAGAAAAGTACCATCCGTACAAAATTAGGTTGCTGCACGAGCTAAACGAAGATGATCCCGACCGCCGACTACAGTTTTGTGAAACTATGATGGAAATTTGCAACTTAAATCTATTTTTCCATCGCAACATACTTTTTAGCCATGAAGCCACGTTTTGTTTGAATGGTTCAGTAAACAGACAAAAGTTTCAGTATTGGAGTACAAATAATCCCTGTTGGATGAGAGAACAGCACACGCAATACCCACAAAAAGTAAATGTTTGGGCAGGGATATTAAATGATAGAATTATTGGACCTTTTTTCTTCGATGGAAATCTTACAGGAGACCGGTATTTAGAATTTCTTCAAAATGAATTAATTCCCACACTAGCAGCGGATTTTCCAAATCCGAATCAGCCTCATCTACCAGAAGCGTCTATTTGGTTTCAGCAGGATGGTGCTCCGCCTCATTTTGCTCGTCAAGTACGAGAGTATTTGAATACTGTATTTCCCGAACGATGGATAGGTAGAAGAGGGCCCATAGAATGGCCTGCAAGATCTTCCGATCTTACACCCATGGATTTCTTTTTTTGGGCTTATTTAAAATCAAAAGTCTATAAGGATAAACCACAAAATTTGGAAGACTTAAAATTTTAAATTAGATATGAAATTAGGCAAATTAATGAAAATACTGTAAATAATGTTTTAGAAGGGTTTTTAAGTAGATTAACATATTGTCAAGAAGTTAATGGTTTGCATTTTCAACACTTAATAAACTAATTTTTTAACCTTTTTTTAAAGAATTTTATTTTATGATGTAATTTTTCTCTAAAACCGTTAGAGATAAGGATAGAGTATGCTACATGAATTATGCGCAGAATTTGACGTAGAATTAGGGTAATAAGTAAAAATAGGGGGGTTCTATATAAAAAACAATAAAATTTTGCTACATATACTTTTTGACACACCCGGTATAATTTCTTTTTGAGGCAAAAAATCCGGAAGAAAGAATTATGATCGACGTGTCCGAGCGTTTTTTCAAAAAATGAATACCTGATTTTTAAATGAATTTGTTCCATATTTTAGCCCATCACTGTATAATTCATTCCGGTCACTCAGACGCCGAAGTAAACTTTTAATTAACACCGATTATAAAGGCTTGATAGCGACGTCTGAGCAAAACATCCAGGTTAATGTAAAAAAGTTTTGGAGATTTGTTTCGGATTCTAGGAAGGATGCTGGTATCCCGGGAATTATGTCGAATGACTCTGATACTGCAACTTGCCCCGAGGATGTATGCGAGTTATTTGCGTCCTATTTTAATGGTGTTTATGAACCATATACTCAAGTCAATTATGTATCTACGGGCAAACATAATAACATTAATGTGCATTCAATTTCGTTCGGCGAGGAGGAGGTTTTAAAAAAGCTATCCAATTTGGATGGAAAACAAGGGCGCAGGTAGTGACGGTATTCCATCTTATTTTGTAAAAAAATGCGCACAAAGTTTATGTACACCACTTACTTACATTTTTAATTTGTCTTGACGGTGTGCAACGCACAATACACATACTAGAAACAAATTGTTCGTTTCCTAGGTAATTTACTTTATTGCACAAGGGCAAAAAGTACTTTTTCTAATCTTGTATCATAACAAATCTATTACGATACGCATTTGCGTATGGTAATGAAGCTATTTCGATACGCGTTTTTTCTTTATTTGATGTTGGTAACATTTAAATGTTTTATTTCATTGACTTGCGCAGCCTTTGTGATTTACGAGAAAACCCATTTTTCGCAGAGGAAAAATAGCTTGATAACCTACTTTTTTTATTCTGTGTGAATAAAAGTCATGTATGTTGGTTGCATAAATCTATAAATTAATCTTTTGTAGATGCTTCAAGCTATCGTTTTCTGCCAAATCCTATCCAAAATTCAATCTACTAACCTTCCAATGTCGATTTTAACTTCAACTTTATTTGAATTTTCCATCTTCCCGTGCCGTGACGTAAAATCACGTCTTTTGAAATTCGAAAAAAAGGAGCAAAATCGCCCGAATTTCCGAACGCTCTGTATATGTACCGAATGTACAAGAATCACACAACGTATTCCGTCCAATTTAAAATCTCATATCGCTAAAATAACTTTAGAATTTCGTGGTGAAAATGGGTCAATAAATCAAAAAATGACAGTTCGCAAAATAATTTTTGTTGTCCAGAGGCTACTATGATAAAAAATAGTATTACCAACATAAAATTTAGACATAAAAATTTACAAAATTTGAAGGATTTATTTTCTTTTTAAATATGTGTTTTTTATTGAAAAAACTACAAATTAGAAAAAATAGTATAACGTACGTGTTATATAAAGCAGTTTTAAGCACTTGTTTTTTAACATGGACCCGTGCTATAAAATGATGCTTTATAAAATGTGTACGTTAATATACTATTATTGCATAGTATGCAATAAAGACCTACTTTTGTCATTAGAAATTCATACACAAAATGACATTTTTTGAACGATCGTAGAAAAATAATGTTTCGTTAATGTAATGGTTTGTTTATTTTTCAATAATTATTAGACAATTTGACACTAAAAATATAGGTACTTAAAAGATATGGGTTAACTATAACTATATTAAAAAAAATATCTTTGAGATACAATTACCCCCCCCCTCCTAGATTTTGACCCAGATCCGCGCCTGCTCTCTGTACACCGATTTTAGTAAGGCATTTGACAAGGTCAATCATAATATTCTTATTGCAAAGCTTGCCGACCTCGGTGTACAGGGTTTGTAACATTTTATCTAGACCTATACTGGTCACTTCGGGGGTACCTCAAGGTTCCCATCTGGGACCCCTGCTTTTCTCACTATATATTAACGATATTTATAAATGTTTCATCTATTCGTATTTTCTTCTCTACGCCGACGATCTAAAAATATATTATGCAGTTTGCTCTGTGGAGGACTGTAAGCGCTTGCAAGAGGACCTCAACAGGGTCGCTATGTTTTGTAAAAAAAATTAACTTTTCTTAAACTATAAAAAATGTTTCAATATCTCATTTACTAAAAATATTAGTGTTATTATGTTTGACTATTACTTAAATGGTGAACCGTTGAATCGAGTGGCGCAAATCAAAGATTTTGATGTATTTTTTGACTGTAAGCTTACATTTAACCCGCACATAGACTATGTTGCTAATAAGTGCTCTCGAATGTTAGGATTTGTAGCTAGAGTATGTAAATATTATATACCTGAAAGGGTAATAAAGTCAATTTATTTTGCATATAGTTATAGTAGATTAAATTTCGCCAGTGTTGTATGGAATCCTTATTATAAAAAAAATAAAGTTAGACTTGAACGTTTGCAAGGTAAATTTTTAAGATTTTTAAGTTGGAGAGTTAATGGGATGTACAATGTACCTAGTATTTCTGTTATAAGAGAAAAATTTGGATTTGCAACTCTGGAAACCCGAAGAATACAATCAGATTTAGTTTTTGTTAATAAATTGATGAATAATCTTTACAACGCACCTCATCTCCTCCAACAGTTTTCTCTACATGCACCTTCTAGAACCACTAGACAGCAGTTTTATTTTCTTTTGACCCAAACAAATACTAATCTAGGCGTAAACGCCCCCATATTTAGACTAAGTTTTTTCTATAATATGTATTGTCAAAACATTGATCTGTTCTCTACTTCATTACTAGATACTGTTTAAGAAATACCTTAAGCGTACTTTAGTATAATTTAAAACTTTAGGTTATAATATATTAGGATCTTTGCTTGTGCAATTGAATAATTTTAGATAAATAGTTTTATGAAGAACTCTAGTAAACAGTGGATACTGTTTTTGGGTAGTTCTACCTGTTTGTATATATATATATATATATATAATTGAAGGGGTAGTCGTTGCTGACTAGTTAGGTAAGAAACTAGGGAAATATTGGGTTTAGCAGCAAATGAAAGAGTACTCTTTTAAGTTGGTCCAAGCTTTCGGAAATGTTTATTTCCATCCTCAGGGATACTACAATAAATTAAGAAAAAATTCTGTGCAACATGTGTTGGCGTTGTATTTAGATATTACTTACACTTAGGTGAGATTGTTCATGTAGTTCTTAATTGATGAGGAAGACATTTAGTAAGTGGCTTGGAGTTTAAACCAATTTACAATAGTATAAGGACTAAACAAACTACATATTAAAATTGTATAATAAATTTAAACTTTAACGGTCGACATTTTGTAAAAGTTTTTTAAAGATTGAAATGAAGTCGGGTTAGGATGCCAACTGTCAAAAGTTCTGTCAGGCTGCTCTTTTTTCTTGTTTGTTTTGCGTGTTCAAATGTTAAAATGCAGTGATATGAAACTACTGTATAAACATTCTTGTAATAAGCCAATCAGGTGGAAGTATTCTGCACCGAAAGATTGGGTTCGAAATTTTTGTCTATTTTTAAGAGATATGAATAGATTTCGCTGAGATGTTGAATATCGGTTCTCTTGTTCATCGCGTTTGGTTCTTGAGCTATGAATGTAATTTCTAGGAAGAGCCTTTTAACGTAGTTCTTTTGTGAAGTTAGAATTTTAACAGAGTCATAGTTTATGTTGTGTTTAAATTTTTGAAAATGTTCAGCAAGGGCACATCTCTCTGGATGCAGTCTACAGTCATATATATATATATATATAAATAAACTTCTTTCCACCACTAATAATGATTAATTACTTGACTGAGAACTCGGATTGGTCAGGATGGCATGGCGGGCTAATCGAGTCTTAATTTCCCGAATTCATAAAGAATGGGTAGTCAAATAAATAATTATTACAACAAATAAATATTTATTTGAGATGATAGCAGAAGACTGTTAAAATTTCAGGAGGGGTGGCTTGCAAATTAATTTTATTTAACGTAAATAATAAAAAACCAAACAAATATCATAGCAAATTTAAATAAGGCTATTTATCATATACAGGGTTAGTTGAAATAACCGGAACGGCTAATTTTCTTTAAAACTACCAAGGCTAAATCAATCAGTTTTGGTACAGGTGGATAACTTAAAAAATTTAATTGAAAGTTAACAATTGCGACGTTGCCAGATTTTTTGTTTTTTATGTAACTTAGGCAAAGTTTTTTTTTCAAATGTAACACTACTCTTTTTTTTATTGAATTCGATTCCTCCCATCAACATTACCTTTTCCTGATGGTATCAAATTTTTATCTCAAATAGTTCTATGGGAAAAAAGTTAATTAGTTGCAACTCTAACTCGAAAAAAATCCAATCTATTTCCATTTAAAAACGTTTCAAATAATGTGAAAAGGAAGGTTGGTAGACATAATGTACCTAATAGTACACACAGTGACACCCTAAACTGATCAGGATGTTGCCAGAGTTCTTTACCAACACCACTAGCACTATATTTGAGTTTAACGATGTTAGCAGGATGTGCCCTAAATCGTCTTTTTTTCTTCGTTCATAACTTCTTTCGGCGGTTTACCCACCACAACAAAATGTCGTCTTCATCCGAGGACATGTTAAAGAATACTGTTATAGAAGCAAGCAAGTTTCTCGAGTGTGCATTGACATAAAAAGAAAGTTTGACGTAACTTGGCTTCAGCCACAAGTTTCATGAATCTTAGTTTTCCAGTGTGTCACCAAACAACTGCTAACAATAGCTAATAAAAATTAAAATTCTGTCAAACAAATCTGGAACCATGGCACTCTCGATATTTTGCCAACAAAATAAGGTCTTTTGATTTTGCGTTAACACACACGTGGCACACACGATGTAATAATAGTATATTAAAGTACACGTATCATAAGAAGCGGGTTTAGCGCACGCGTCACGAAGTGGCGAGTTTTTTAATTGACACGTGCGCTAAAAAGCCTTATGAACCACGTGCTTTATACTATTTTTTCTATTTGTAGTTTTTTCAATAAAAAATACATATTTAAAAAGAAAATAAATCCTTTAAATTTTTATGTCTAAATTTTATGTTGGTAATACTATTTTTTATCATAGTAACCTCTGGACAACAAAAATTATTTTGCGAACTGTCATTTTTTGATTTATTGACCCATTTTCACCACGAGATTCTAAAGTTATTTTAGCGATATGAAATTTGAAATTGGACGAAATACGTTGTGTGATCCTTGTACATTCGGTACATATACAGAGCGTTCGGAAATTATGGCGATTTTGCTAATTTTTTTTGAATTTCAAAAGACGTGATTTTACGTCAATTTTTCAATTTTTCAATTTCAATGTTACCAACATCAAATAAAGAAAAAACGCGTATCGAAATAGTTTCATTATGAACTTCATTTCAAGTTCATAAGGAACTTATTATGAACGTCAAATAGAAAAAAATATTTGTAATTGTTCCGACAAATGTTTATTATTGAGTAGTTATTGAATAATAATAATTATAACTTACTATTTAGTAAGTTTAAATACATATATGAACTAACTTCTTAATTCAAGTATAGGTCAAAAGTTAGTACATAATACAATTTTGAGTGAAGAAAAATTCATGAATTGGTTTCATAATCAAATTAATGTAGTAGTACATTAATTTAATTATGAAACCTATAATATGAAAGTAATTTTTACTAGCTATTATATATATATATATATATATGTTAGTAGGTAGTTGTTTGTTAGTTGTTATTATCGTTATCGATACTATTAGGTACATTATGTCTACCAACCTTCCTTTTCACATTATTTGAGTTTTTAAATGGAAATAGATTGGATTTTTTTAGAGGTAGAGTTGTAACTAATTAACTTTTTTCCCATAGAACTATTTGAGATAAAAATTTGATACTATCAGGAAAAGGTAATGTTGATGGGAGGAATCGAACTCAATAAAAAAAAAAGAGTAGTGTTACATTTAAAAAAAAAACACTCATTAAGTTACAGAAAAAACTAAAAATCTGGCAACATGGCAATTGTCAATTTTCAGCGTCGAACAGACTCAAAACTCAAAAAATAAGCAAATAAAATAACAATTTTTTTTAATTTCATTAAAATTTGTTATGTAAATTCATTTTATGGGTAAAAATAAACATATTTAATGCTATACAGGGTGTTTCGAATAATTAGGGTATTCTAACACTGTATTACAAATAAGAAATATATATAAAAACTATGAACAATTTATTATATCCAAATTATTTTATCCAAAAATAATAAGTAGGCCCCTAATTATTCGAAACACCCTGTATAGCATTAAATATATTTATTTTTAACCATAAAATGAACTTACATAACAAGTTTTATTGAAATTAAAGAAAAATTGTTATTTTATTTGCTTATTTTTTGAGTTTTAAGTCTGTTCGACGCTGTATATCTCCAGAACTGGTCATAGGAAAAGGGAAATCAATAGCAAATATGTAGGTAAGACACTTCAAGCAATAAATATTAAAAAATAACGAAATTTAACCGATCCATTTTTAATATACCCGGTGATTTATAACTACATGCATTTCTATGTTATTTTTCTATCGCTTATCATCGGAAACACCCTGTATAACCTTGATAAATTTATATATTTGGAAGCATACGATAAACGACAAGTAGTAGATAAAGAATATCTACAAAATTTCTTTCAAAACTAATAAAAAAAATATTAACTTTTTTAAGTTATCCTGTATAAATATAAATAATATAAATTCTGATAGCTTGCTTTAAGCTAATGTCATCTATAGTATTGCTTTGTAAACATTTAATTTCATGCCCAAAATACAATGATTTAACAAAAAATATTAAATAATTTTCATCACTCACCCGGTATATAATAAAAAAATGTGAACTATTTTTATAGTATTCTATCCTATCTACGACAAGGCCATCAAAAATTTAGAACAACAAAACGAATTTATATTATAAACTAGGAAAATATAATGTATTGAGAATTCATATTTTGCAACTTGGATCTCAAAAACTGGTCGGCAGATATTGTTGTGGCCATGAACACTTTTGATCAGAATGGCATTCTCTACAACATACTAAAAATTTTAAAAAATTAACCGAGGGCCATTTTCCATAAGAGAAGTGCGGGGTTCTTTGTATGCACTGGTACAAGTTCGTACAAGTTTATACAAATATGTACAAATGTGTACAAACTTGTAAAACCTTGTACTCATTTGTACAATCCGGTGCAAACTTAAACAAACCTGTACAAACTTGTGCAAACTTGTAGAAACTTATGCAAACTTGTCCAAACTTGTGCAAACTTGCACAAATTTATACAAGACTTGTACAAAAGCTAACCGAGCCACTTTGATTTTAAGTAAATTATGTTTGTTAACACATTACTGTTACAGTCAAAGTTACCTGACTAGATAACTAGTGTTGAAAACCTTTGTGCAATCCAACAAAAGTGTCTCTAAAATTTCAGGTTCCTGTTTCCTGTGAGTTACCGTTTTTGAGAAATAGCTTTTTCATATTGGCATTAAATTAGGAGCAGCTCTTCCCCTGGGAAAAGGGGCGGCAGTCAATGTAGGTATATATTTACTTTATGGTAAGTAGGTACTAGAACTGTTTGTAAAATTTTAGTCTCTAATAATAATAAAAAAATAATATTTTCCAGTTAGTCCTCATGCCCACTCTGGTTTAATGGTCCTTTTAGTAACCTAGTATCCGCTCTTTATAATTAGGAAATTACTTTGTGTTCTATAGATTTACAGAGAATTATTACAACATTTACCTTTATAAATCTAGAAATGTAGCTTTTTAATGTACACACACCTTTATATTTTTATACCCTTATTTTTGCCTTACATTTTTAGTTTTTAATATTTTTGTTCACAATAGGTATATCATAAACTAGTATTAGTTTATGTTTTTTCTGTATTAATATTTATTTAATAATAAAAATTCACATATAAATAGTCTCTTTTTTCTTACGAGCAGAGCCGTAGATTTAAGGAAGTATAAAGGTTATTGACTCTCTTCCAAATATCTTTTAAAAAATAAACAGCGCTTAGGGATCTGTTGGGATATTGCTATGGCGCTGATTAGATATTATTAATAAGCTACACTAAATTACATGAAATTTAGTTCGGAACTTTATAGTTGGCTGTTCTTGGGGTTAAAACAAGGGATCAAAATGTATTTGTTGCCAGGATATCAACTAAATGCCAGCTACAAGGGAAATCCCAAAACATAGAGTTCACCTATTTCCTATTATAAAAAGTTTTTCACCGACAGTACTACAAAAACTTTTTACTAATCCTGCAGAAGTCAAAGGGATAATAAGGGAGCTATAAAACAAAAAGGCTCCTGGGGAGGATGAAGTTGCCAACATACTTATTAAAAACATACCACGTAAGACACTTACACAATACACATACATAATTTGATGTTATTTGAAATGAAAACTCTTTTATATATTCCTTGTTTGTTTCTATCTCTCTAAAACTTTCATTGTACAACCACACCTTTTCTACATACAACATACAACAGTACCACGTACAACATATGTCTATTAACCTCACTTGTATTTCTTAATCTAATCCACAGAAAAATAAATGGTTTATTATCGAATCGTCCAAGAAGAAGAATATGACACAAGTGTCGTCCTTTATTATAAAAACTATAACAAACTATATAATTACAGATTTTAGTGTAAAAGAAAGAAATCTAACATAATTAACTCTATTTTTCTGCTACAACATTCCCCGAGCCAATGAAAGAGAGCAATTATTGTACCAATATTAAAACCTGGTAAATCGGATGTAAGACCGGACTCATACAGACCAATTGCTCTCCTAAGGTCGCTCGGGAAAGTAGCAGAAAAAAATCATTCATAAAGGATTGAAGATTGGCCGATTGGACCAGAACATTCCAGAACAACAGTTTGGATTAAGAACTGGCAGGGGTGCTGTGCTGTTGGTAGCGCATGTTGCGCAACAAGCTATTAAAAAGTTTAACCAACAGTACTCCTGTCACTCGACATAAGACAGGCTTTTGACAATGTTTGGTACAATGGGCTAATCTTTAAACTTATAACAATACACAAATTTCAACTACACCTAATAACACTCTTACACTCCTACATTGCACACCGTACACTAAAAGTTAGAGTAAATGGCAGCTTCTCCGAACCGGTAGCCCTATATGCCGGCTTACAACAAGGCACAAATGTAGCAGCTCTCTTACCTATATAATTTATACACAGCGGACATTCCATTTTTCCATAATACTAGGCTTGCCAGATATAAATTTGGAAAAAGGGGTACTTATCTACATGCAGGCAGGCGCGTATACAGCTCTTAGGTATGGGGGGGGGGGAGTAATTAAAGGAAATGTTTGTGCTTGATTTTTAATTAGGGAAATAAAATACACAACACAGAATCCTTAAGAAAACCACAAAAATAAACGGTCAGAAATTGTCGGGAATTGTGCAAGCTCGCTCGACGCTCGATTTAAACAGAATATGATTGACCATTTGACGCGTGAATCCTAAATCGGCGTAGCTTCAATTCCAACGAATATAGGAGGAGGAATAATTTTGCTCTTGATAAAAATGTCCGAGCGGCCTAAAATGGGGTACTTTCGGTACCTACCCCTTTTAGGTTTTTCAAAAAGGGGTACTTTAAAAAATTTAATTACAAAAAGGGGTATTGTACCCCCAAAAGGGGTACTTCTGGCAAGCCTACATAATACTGATCTTGCCATTTTTGTGGACGATGTCTTATTATATGCCAGTTCCTTTTATGCCAACGTCTCAAGACAACTAATCTTAAGCCATTTAGCAATACTTTTTCCCTGGTATAAAAAATGGAAGCTGGGTATAAGCGAGAATAAATGCGAGTGTCTAATAAAATACCATAATAAACCAAAATATTACAATAAACGGGAGACAAATTGAACCAACTGTCACACTAAAATACTTAGGAGTAATATTTGACCATAAACTAAGTTTTAGACAAAATACAAATATCATAATAATTTCAAAATATATACAGGGTGTCCCACTTATAATGGAAACAAGCTTATAATTTCGGTATTTTTAAATTGATTGTTTCGAATTTTGGTGTGGTTACGTATGATCCTAGGGCGCACTTTTCTATTGCCTAAATTTTTTAGGTAACCCATTAGCGTACGGATTTATAGGGGTTTTAAAATAATCATTTAAAGAGTAAAGTACCTTTAGCGATTATTTTATATCAAAACTAATATCAGAAGTCGATTTGGCATCCATCAAAACGACCAACTACAAAGTTTTAATAAATTGAAACAACTATTGGCGTGCGTATGACCAAATTTATGTTTATTTCTTTGCAAAAATATGGACATCTAAAATAAGAAATAAGGTACTTACCAAAAATGTTGACCATTTAACGGCTTCATCCAAAAGAATTACATACGGTAGAAGCAGTGGCGTACTGTATTTTCTGCTATAAAATTAAATTTTAGGACATCTAATAATTTATTCTTGCAATGTAAAAAATTAAAAAAGAATCAAACAGGCATAAATAAGAAAATTTGAATCAGTTGGCCATGTAAACACAATATTATTTATATGTCAACGGGAAAATCATTGTTATGTCAAAGTTAAATTATTAATATCTGTGCTGTATGAAAAATAGCTGATATGCGTTTGAGTTTGGCTGAGAAAGTAGAAATAGTAAGATTAGTAGGAGATAATGCGCGAAATTGTAGAGAGGCCGCGCAAGAATTCAATCGAAGACGCCCTAATCGCTTTATATCGCATAGCACTGTTTCTAAAGTGAATCAAATGTTCAATCAACGCAGTTTGGTAGTGCAAGAAAAGGTAAAACGGCCAAGAAATCATCCAGGGGATGAAAGAATTTAAAATCATTTCCGCGTAAATCCAAAATCAAGCTTAAGAAGCTTTGATATTAGGCGAAAAAGTTCTGCGTCAAGATGCTTAAAGAGAAATGGTATTAAACCATTTAAACCAAGATTTTTACACACGTTGCAACCAGATGATAACGAAAGAATAATGGAGTACTGCCTAACAATGCAGGCAAAATTTTATGAAGACAATGGTATTTTTGAAAAAATATTGTTCACCGACGAGGCAACATTTTCCACAAACGGGACCGTGTCATATCAAAATATTAGATTTTGGAGTGAGGAAAATCCAAATTGGGTTATTAATTGTAAAAGCCAATACTCTGCCCGTATAAATGTGTGGTGTGGTGTATTAAAAGATCGTATTATTGGACCTTATTTTTTTGATACAACTTTAAATGGTGTAAGATTTCTGGAGTTCTTGGAACATGATTTTTGGAATGCAATTCACGGTTTGCCGCTAGAATATAGGGAGAATTTGTATGTTCAGTTAGATGGCGCTCCAATTAATAATTTTGGACCTGTAAGAGGATGGCTTAATGAAAATTTTGAAAATAAATGGATTGGTCGCAATAGCCCCTTTGTAGCTTGGCCGCCTAGGGCTCCAGACTTGACCCCGCTGGATTTTTATCTATGGGGTACTATAAAAAATAAAGTTTATAAAACTCGTCCAGCGACGTTACAAGCTTTAAAAGACCGTATAAGACAAGCGTGTGCAGAAATTTCCCGTCAAGAAATTCGAAAAGTATGTTTAAGGGTTAGAAAAATTTATGAAAAATGCATAAGAAATTATGGTCGAAGATATTGACTTTTAATGAATTTAGGTATTAGTTCAGAGTTGTACACTGAATCATGTTTAGTTATTGTTGTTTTCAAATAATTATTTTGTTTTATTTACATGGCCAACTAAGTTTTTATATTTTTTTGTCACTTGCGTTTTAATGAAGTTCTTGGTATTCGATTACCTTCCAATTTGTCACATTACAAATT
This sequence comes from Polydrusus pterygomalis, assembly GCA_963969555.1. Classification (NCBI taxonomy): domain Eukaryota; kingdom Metazoa; phylum Arthropoda; class Insecta; order Coleoptera; family Curculionidae; genus Polydrusus; species Polydrusus pterygomalis. The sequence goes on from OZ018384.1 coordinate 10,285,012, forward strand.
TAATTTTATAGCAGAAAATACAGTACGCCACTGCTTTTACCGTATGTATTTTTTTAGATGAAGCCGTTAAACGGTCAACATTTTTGGTAATTACCTTGTTGCTTATCGCGCGTATTTTAGATGTCAATGTTTTTGAAAAGAAGTAAACATAAATTTCGTCATACCTACGCCACTGGTTGTTTCAATTTATTGAAACTTTGTATTTAGTCGTTTTGATGGATGCTAAATCGACTTCTGATATTAGTTTAAAAATAAAATAATCGCTAAAGGTACTTTACTCTTTAAATTCTTATTTTAAAACCTCTATAAATCCGTACGCCAATAAATTACCTAAAATTGCAAGCAATAGAAAAGTGCGCCCTAGGATTATACGTAACCACACCAAAATTCAAAACAATCGATTCAGGAATACCAAAAATATAAGCTTGTTTCCATTATAAGTGGGACATCCTGTATATAGCAATACTATTTTAATTTCAAAATATATGTATAGCAATAACACACACTTTAAATAAATTATTAAATAAAAATTCGCCACTTTCTTCACAGAACAAACTTATAATCTATAATCAAATTATTAAACCGACATTAACTTACGCTGCATCTGTCTGGTGTAGTCGGGTGTAGTATGACGGATTGACATTTTGGGAAGATACAGAAACTACAAAATAAGATCCTAAGACAAGTATTAAAAGAAAATATATATATGCACCAATTCATCAGCTAGGCTACACAAACACCATATTATATTACTACGTACAGGACATTTCAACAAAATTTTACCAAACTCAACCTCAAGAATCACATCTGACATAAAACATAATGCAAACAAGACATAATGACAATCCCGTACACAAACCCTTAGGGCCAAGGCCGTAGCCAGAAAATAATGAAAACTGCGCTCATTTGCACCGCAGTCGAAAAATTTTTGGGTGCCACGCCCTTTTTTGGGTAAAATAACCGTAAAGCTTAATCTGCGGCAATATGCCAGACTTTAAAACACTATTTTAATTTAAAAGAAATTCGAAATTTGAAAGGTCGGTCGACAAAATAAACTATTTATTTTACTAATTAACATGTCTCTTATATTAAGTCATAATTATATCTAAGTATAATAATTATTATAATAAATTATATTATGTAATAATAAGATCAAAAACAAAATAAGAATGAAAACGAAAAATAAACAATAAGAACAAAAAAAAATATCTGAAGTACCTACCTACTTACTTTGTACTAAATTACAAAATCAAGTTTCCTGTTTTTAGAAGAGAAAATATTTAAGATTTTGTTTACATCTACGTTTATAATATCACGGTGGACATAATAGCCAGACCATTAAGGCGATCTGCAGCCCAGCCATTGTAGCCCATAAATAAGATTAACTATTATGTTGTTGTAACAACAAAGTGAGACGGGTGCACTCTCAGACCAAGCACTATAGACAAAGCTATTTACATTTGGCCATAAAAACAGTTTTATGTTCACAGTATAAGAATTTACGCACTGTAGTAGCAATACGGCTGTGATCGCCGTTCGACGTTCGACACTCCTTGTCGAAGCGCTTTACAAGACGTATCCCCTCCATTTCGTCCGGTTCTCCGCGCGCCCCGATTGATCACCCCTTATAGTGGTGGGGGACTTACTTGTATCGCTGTTGCATCGCAATGTGACTTGAAATTTGTCAACACAACAACCCCTCTTTCATGAATGGCAATGAGTGGCATGATTTGTCTATAGTGCTTGGTCTGAGGGTGCACTGTATATTATAACTGCAGTCTCATTAATACTTATTAAAAGTCTAAAATAAATATATTTTTTTTATTTCGGGGGGGATCAAGCCCCCTTGATCCCCCCCCTCGCAACGGCCTTGCTTAGGGCTCTTTCACACGGTCGTTTTTTAACCGATCGGCAAATTTGCCGACGAAATTTTAACATGGACGGCAGCCGATCGGTAATTTTGCCGTCGCCGCTCTCGTCTGAAAGCATCAATCTAACCCTATAGAATTAAAATTTTTGTCGGCAAATTCACCGATCGGCAGATTTAACGATCGGTTAAAAAACGCCCGTGTGAAAGAGCACTTATACTTCAGACTTCCATTTTACTTTCAACAAATATAATATTATAAAACGGCAATCATCTTACATAAAATTGAATTAGAAAATTTTAAAGCTTCACCTAACTAAATAAGACACGCCCACAAAAACCCTCGTTCACTTTGAAAAAAATATCTAAATTGTGTAGAAAGACAATAACAAATACATTTCCTTCTCTCGGTAAAATACGCCACGCCAGGTAGTGAATTACATAAAATTAAATTCTCTTGATGGTTAGTGTACTTCAACCCATTTCGACTACCTAGGTGACGTTATTATTATCACGTCGTCGTCCCAACAGGGAGCCGACGCGATGTGAAGGATGAAATTCCCACTCTAAATCTTTACAAATAGATTGCTTTCCCCTTGTTCGTGTTCACGTCTTAAATTAAGTTCATAGTTCATTTTACGTATAACTGACTTGTGTCAAATCATTTGAATAACACATTAAAACGAATTAATTTTTATGTTTAATGACAATGCATCTGGACCTGTCATATTATGCTTAACGCGTAATATTGTAGCTGCAATAATTTGCTTCAAATAGGCATCTAATAACCCAGAATTGATGCTTATTCGTACACTGAAAAAAAGTCTGTTTCATCCCAAATAAATGATGTATTTGCTTTATTTTTGTTAGCCACAAATAATCTTTATTTAGCTCAAACAAATATTGTTTGCAAAAAATAAATCGAATTATTTGACTCATATTTGTTTGGTTTTTGTTTATTTATGTGAAATAAAACTTATTCGCGCCAAACAAAAAATTGTTTGCTACACCTCTGCCTTTAAACGTCTACATTTCAAACAAAATATTATTTGCTGCAAATAACTTTTTATTTCGCCACTGCTTTTTAATTAGATTCCGCGAAGCGAACAAGACAAAGGGAAATGTTGGCGTCGAGATCTAGGCAGGTAGAGACTGGAAAGTTTAGTCGTTTAGTGAGCGTCTTTCGACAAGGTGATATATAATTTTATGTGGCAATGGATGATCGCGATTGGCTAGTTGCTAGTTGGCCATAACATGGGACATCTGTGGCCCTCCTTCGAAGGTAAGATTTTAATTTTAATGTTTATTACTTAAAAAAGACAGATAAAACATATTATATGCAATAATAATTACTAAATCATGCATGCCATGGAGAAATGCCCATTTAAAAACGTTTCAATTATTTTTGTATATAATAGAAAAAGTTAACAAATTTGTCTTTGCCATATTGTTATATTATTTTATAAACATGCATATCGTTATTGTTTTGATTTCTGCTTTCAATATAATTATTAATATTCATGTTGTATACTATTAAGATGGCCGCGAAAGCGTCTCTTGCAGCCCCTTTGTGTAAAATTATTCATTTGCCTTAAATATTTATTTGCGTGAAATAAATAAAATTTAAAGCAAATAAATATTTATTTGCTTTAAATAAATATATATTTCGGGGAAACAATTATTTATTTATAACCATTTTTGATTGTTTGTGATAAATTTAATCTATTTCCCTCAAACAAGATGTTATTTTGCAGGAACATTTAGTTATTGCAGTAAATATGGATGTTTAAGGAGAATAAGGCTCTCGTAGGCGCAGACCGAGTTTAATAACTGTCATGTTAATTACAGTTTTGTTTTCTTTTCTTATATAGTTATGTTATTTTTCGTAACAATAAACAGAATATATATAAAAACTGTGGTATGTTTTATTTCTTTTTGCAGCTCCTCTTCTAAATAGTTTGGAAGATTATACCCTATTTTAATTATTTAATTTAAATACCTTATTGTTTATTACAAATATAGTTTTTACCAAAAAATATTAAGTAATAATTATATTATATATTATTATGTTCAATAGTAAATAATTATTTATTTATAGGAAACAATAAGTTATTTAAATTAAATGCCAAAAAACACACATCCTAATTTCGAAATTATTTGAACAGAATAAATATTTATTTAATAGAAATAAATATAAAGTATAATAAACAATTCGTGATTTGGATTAAATAAATGTGTTGCCGATTTAAATAAATTATTATTTGGACAGAATAATTATTTATTTAATAGAAATAAATATAAAGGATAATAAACATTTCGTGATTTGGATTAAATAAATGTGTTGCCGACTTAAATAAATGATTATTTGAACAGAATAAATATTTATTTAATAGAAATAAATACATATTTGTTGGTTACCTATATTGCTTCGTGCTAAATAACGGAATTATTTTATTTAAATAATATTTATTTGAATATCATATATTTCCCTCTCAAAAGTCAAATAATTTTGGACAAAATTTCAAATAATTATTTGTTAAGGCCATAACCCAGGCAGCAGACTGACGTCATTTTGACGTAGGTTTTTGGTCAGCTCGGACGTCTTTATGACATTATGAATGACGACATAATGACGGTAGGATGACGTGATTATGTCACAGCTAAAATGACGACATTTTTTGACGTCATTATCACGTCAATATCATGACTTTGTTATGACGTCTATTACGTCATAATGACGTTATTAGACCCATCAAAAATAGTGCTATAGATACTAAAAAAAAGGCGATTTTACTGTACCTATATACGTACTCACTAAAAATATATTAAGCTTTATTATATTTAATTATTTTTTACTAGTCTATAATATATAGTAATTTTAAAATTCGGTTTGTTCTGGAAGTTACATCTTTTCCGCCCACACCGGATAAGAAGGACACCTTAAAGAAAAGAAATTAAAATATTAGTTTAGGTTAGTTAGTTACTGGCAATTTTTCTATTGCATTTACCAGTGCAGATAAATTATCTTCAGATTGTAGAAACTTTTCCACCTCATTTAGCTCATCAAATTCTTTTATTGGTAGTCCAACAGGGAACTTTTTGGGAAGCACTCCAACTTCGATGTCTTTCTTATTATTCAGTTGATTTAAAATTTGACAGTTTTGCTCACGGATCTGGTACAGCAACGACAAAACTCTATTATCAGTTCCTACAAAAAACAAAAAGGAAAGAATTAATGTAAAAGCAGCAGAACCAATAAAAATAATACATTTCTAAAGAAATACCAACATTTTAAAAATAAATCAATTAAAAATGATATCTTAATTGCTGTTAAATTACCTAGAGAACTACTGACATTTTGTTCGATTAGTGTGGAGGAAAAACAACTAGGTATTTCTTAAACTTTACTTTGTTAGAGGTTAGAGCACAGATTCTGAAATAAAACCGAACTTTATTATTTGAATTTTTCGTCCGTTCAAATTAAATATTTGAAAATTGACATAAGACAGTTTGAAGCAATGTATTTTCTAATTTTTTAACCCGCCCTTAACGAAAAACAACAAATTCGAGTAAAAGCAACTCAAAACTGCTAGGATAATTAAGTATTAGAAAATCTACATAGAAAACAGCGTTTTTAGAAAATTTAGCTTTTATTGTCTTTATATTATAATATTATGCCATGCACCAAAGAGCAAATATCCCAGTCCAGAGCGACTTAGTGATGGCGTTACTTCGCTAGGGAAAATTGTGGTGGACCGAAATTATCTTTAACCTTTCACGCATTTTAAAATAAGAGTATATTTTTAGTTTCACTAATATTAAATGCTACTTAATTACTTACCTCTTCAATTTTAAATCTGACACCACAAACCTTGCTGGGTACAAAAAAAGAACAAAAATATCAAACAGCAAAACTCCTTAAACATGGCCGCCGACCGAAACTCAAATAAAGACAAGAGAACTGACTAGGCGGCGCGCGCGCGGGATTGGTCGACTCGAACAAGAAGGCTACACGTCATGAGCCGACCGATGGCGAACGAACACGAAGAACCCAAACATCACCCAAAAAAGTACGTCAAAATGTCGTCATACTTATCACGTCATAAAGACGTTTAAAATGACAATATAAATGACGTCATTTTTTGGTAATATGACGTCTTCGACCAAAGTTTACCAAAAAATGACGTTAAAATGACGCCAGTCTGCTGCCTGGGAAGGAACAAATATTTGTTTCGGCGAACTCCATTTTTGTTTAGATCAAATAAATTATTTTTTCAGTTTATAGAAAATTTCCCGTAATTCGTCCACTAATGACATATTGCCATATTTTATTTATTATGGGTTACCAATGACTATACCGGGTGTTTCTCAAAAGACGTTCATCACGCCTATAACTTTTTTATATTTATAGATATTAAAATGAAATTTTGAGATTATGCATAAGAGATAATTCTGCGTTTATTGGCATAATTTGTTAGCACTTCCGGTTTGACCGGAAGTTACCTTGACTTTGATATTTTAAATGGGACATCTTGTATATTTTTACTTATTGGGATTCAGCATAACATTCTGAGTAAAATGACACCTCACTTGTCATTTTTTGACCTCTTATAAAATTTTTATAATTATTTTTTATTTTTTATTTAGAGTGCTACAAATTAATCAAATCTGTTAATTTATAGTCAAGTAGTATATGAAAATTAAAATTACGTCATATTAATTGACTTTCTAAGTTTCATAAGCGTTTAAAAATGAAATTTTGTTTCCTTGACGTTTACTTTATTTTTCCAAATAAAACGATGGTGGTTCACTAGGATATTTAAAACGAGCATTTTTTCCAACAATTTAATAGCATACACTCCAGTGCCATGTTAAAATTGACACTGAAAAATTTGCCTTAAATCCCAATGGCAAATTTAAAAGCGTTATGCATTATTGCCTCTCTTTTCTAAAGAAATATAAAGGCGCCTTTGAAAAACAATGAAATGGTTTTGAAAAGCAATGTGGCTTTAATTTCAAGTTGTAATGTCATTAGTTTATAAAATATACAATACATACAATCTTGCGGCTTCAGAAGAATTTTTCTGGTTACTCCAAAAATTAGGAGCATATCAATTTGTTCATTTCTAGTAAAACTCACCATTTTATCTAATTTACAATGCAAGTTTAATAGTTTAATAAACTAATGACATTACAATTTTAATTTAAAACCATTCCATTGTTTTTCAAAGCCGCCTTTATATTTTTTTAGAAAAGACAAGGCGGCAATAATGCATAACGCTTTTAAATTTGCGATTGGGATTTAAGGGAAAGTTTTCATTGTCAACTAAAATAGCATAGGATATGGTTTTAAATTGTTGGAAAAAAATGCTCGTTTTAAATATCCCAGTGAACTTCCATCGTTCCATTTGGAAAAATGGAGTAAACGTCAAGAAAACAAAATTTAATTTTTTAAACGCTTGTGAATCTTAGAAAGTCAATTATTATGACATAATTTTAATTTTCATATACTACCTGATTATAAATTAACAGATTTAATTAATTTGTAGCACTCCAGAATGAAAATTAAAATTAAAAATGTTATGTTAACACGTCAAAAAATGACAAGTGAGGTGTCATTTCACTCATAATGTTATGCTGAACCTAAATAAGTAAAAATATACAAGATGTCCCATTTAAAAAATCAAAGTCAAGGTCACTTCCGGTCAAACCGGAAGTGCTAACATATTGAGAATTATGCCAATAAATGCAGACTCATCTCTTATGCATAATCTTAAAATTTCATTTTAATATCTATAAATATAAAAAAGTTATAGGGGTGAACGTCTTTTGAGAAACACCCGGTATAGGGTAACTATACATCTATAATAATCTTAAACCAACTGCTGCTGGATATCGGAGATATTTTGAAATTGAAACTCATTTTTAGTCAGTTTTAGGATGGTTAATGTTATTCTGAGCACGCTTAGTATAAAAATCGGACTGTGTTAACAATTATGGAGATTTGAGGGAAGATCGTTATGGCATTGTACAATATCAGAGCTCCAACTAGGATAGGTAATTGTTGGTTTAACTATTTTAACCCATCCTAAAATGACCAAAGAAGGCACATTCTAATTTATTATATATTTATTATAGTATTTTAACGACTGCATGAAATTTGAGGTCAAAATAGGATATTATCTCTTCCTACACAAAGTTTCGTGAACATCATAGATTAGACTGCGGGTAAAACTAAAATATTTTATTTCGCACTTTAATAATTTTATTTTTGTCCACTAAATTTTTTTATTAATGTTCCAAATAAATCAAGATCAATTTGTGAAAATAGTAAATTAAGCTGTTATAATATTATCCTCTTCATTTAAAAACAACATGGAACTAACTACCGACTGAATTTAAACCATTAGTGGTCAGGAATGAATTGTCACATGTCACATTCTATTTTTCCGAGCTTAGCCCGGATCGGCATCTAGCTAATCCAGTCAAAAAATGGTTTACTCCAGGTGGGGGAAGGGGGCAGGGCGAAAAACTAACACCAAAGAATAGAGTCCATCGATAAATTTAGTTAGTTTTTTTTACATTTCTTGCAATAATAACTGATTGCAGCATTAGGAAATAAGAAAATACTTAAGAATGAGCACATATCTACGTCTGTCTACGAATGCATTTTTAGCCAAATAAAATCGCTAATTTCACCCACGCAACATGGCTTCTTTAATGCCCGTAGTACAGCAACTAATCTCGCCTGCTTCACCCAATACGTGGGATAGGCTATGGATAATCGCAAACAAGTTGATACTATTTACACTGATTTTTCAAAGGCCTTCGACAAAGTTGATCATTCCATTTTATTACGTAAACTATCTCAATTAGGTTTTAACCAACAACTTGTTTTATTCCTCGAGTCCTATCTAAAAGATCGCGTACAGTATGTTGAGATTCGCGGATATCAATCCTTTAAATTCAAAGCCACTAGTGGTGCTCCTCAGGGTAGCAATCTAGCCCCCTTAATATTTTTATTTATCAATGACGTAAGTAATAATATGTCCAGCAATGTACTGCTTTTGCAGACGACTTAAAACTATTCAGAGTACTAAGTAGTTTATTTGACTGCTTGCTATTGCAGAGGGACCTAAGCACTCTGGAAAAGTGGTGCAAAATTAGCAACTTGCCCCTGAACGTAAGCAAATGCTTCGCCATGACATTTATAAATAAGGTAGACTTTATTCGCTTCAACTATAGCATTGATAACACAGTCATTAGGCAATGTGATACTTTTAGAGACCTTGGTGTGGTTTTCGACCCAAAGCTTTCCTTTACTTTTCACATCAGTAATACCTACAGCAGTGCAATGAAGATGCTTGGATACATTATAAGGAATTCGGCTGATTTCACAAATACTCAAACATTGAAAACCCTTTATTATAGTTTCGTGCGATATAAACTAGAATATGGTGCTATTATATGGCACCCCATTTTCCACAAATACATTAATCTTCTAAAAAACGTCCAAAGAAAGTTTGTCAAATACCTTTCATTTAAGGAAGATGGCACATATCCCCCTAGAGGCACTGATCAAAATGCTCTTTTAATAAGATTTCAGATACCATCGCTTCTCTATCGCAGATATTATTTGTTCATTCAGTTCTTGTTCAAAGTGTGCAGGTCGCTCATCGATTGCCCTATGCTACTATCCTGTATAAACTTCCATGTTCCCTCACGCACTGTCAGATCCTCTCCCGTCTTCCATCTGCCTACTCCCTCAACAAACTTTTTAATTAGAACACCAATTTTTCAATCAATGTTTATTTTCAATAATACTTGCAATGACATTGATTTATTCGGCCTGTCCTCCACTCAGTTTACAAATGCAACTAAACTCAAACTATTACAACAACGTTAACTTACTGAATTTCACCATTTTTTATTTCAGAATTATTTATTAATCTTTTTTAACCTATTATTATTATTTGTCTATGTCACATTGTCTTGTAATTGGAACCTGTTCTGTTAGACAATAAAGATTATTATTATTATTATTATTATTATTATTATTATTATTATTATTATTATTATTATTATTATATAAGAAATGTAAACTACAGGGGACCAAGGACGAAACCCCACATCTATTATTAGCAATATGTCCTATTTTACTTTTATTCAGCTAACATTTTGATTTCGACTCACAAAATTTTTATAAAATTAAATATCAACCTCGCAAATCGCATACCATAGTCGTCAACGACGTCAAACGCCTCTTTTAAAATCCAAAAACAAAGCAATCACAATAAAATTGCCTTTACAATCTTCAAGAAAAAAGTAACAATGATTAAGGAAAATAGTTCTCGGAGAGTTTTCGAAATGTTATCTGCGGTGTCTTCTGATTCCAAGCATAACAACAGTTTCGAATATTGTTCGTAATTTTGAGAGTAAAGGTAGTGCAACAGCTTAGAGCAAAATAATAATGTATTCGATGGCAGAGCACAAGAAAATAATGTAGATTTAGAACGTTTTCTCCATTTGGAAGACTGAGAGAAAATAAGGGGGCGTTAAGACGATCTAGAGGGGCGAAGGCAGATTGAATAATGGCGAAAAACTATGCATCTATTTCGGCGGTTCTACGGTTACCCTGGCTCGGAATAAGATATGGGATGGAACATATTCTATCTAACCTATCCATATAATAATGCACGATTTAAAATTATATTGGCTATAGCTATTTTTAAGATGGGCAACAGATGGTACGTTAAAAAAAGTTTTTAGGGGAGGGGGGCACTAGAATTTTTTATATTCATGGGCAAAATAGGTTTGAGAATTTGTGTAGAAGATAATAATGGAATTAGCACTTGGCTTCTTGGGAAAATTGTAGGAAAGCATCACTCCATAGTACTGCGCAAACTACATAAGTATACAGGGTCCTGCACCTCACCTCCCGTCTTCTATAGCTCACTTATTAATTAAGTTAGGATTTTGATATTGGGCAGACCTTACCTGTATCTTGGTGCGCATTTCAGGAAAATATTTTTTTTCATACAAGGTGTTCCAAAAAAGCCTGACGTCATAAGTATGCATTTTTTTAGATTACACGCCATATATTTTCTTACTTATTTGGGTGCCTCTTATAATTACCTACATACCCCTAAAATTTTATTAAAATCAATTCAGTATTATAGGCGAAACAAAATAAAAACTAAAAAATATCAGTTTTGCACCACCGGTTTTAAAAATTACTAAAAAATAAAAATAATGCCTCGTTAATAAAATTATACAAGGATACTTATTAAATAAAGTCTAACAGTCTCGTTAACCAAGTTTGACTAATACGAATTTTACAGGGTGTCTAAAGTTTAGTGTCAAACTTTGCAAAACTTTAAAGCAATTTATTTTTCTTATTTCAAATAGGAACCCCTCTATCTTTTTATGTCATTCGATGCAGAATTAAAAATCAAACATTTGTCCTAATTACAACCCTATCGCAATTTCTAACGCGTCAAGAATTATTTGCAGAAAACTCATTTTATTATCTATTCCAACAGTCATTATTATAAATAAATAATATCGAAGGTGGCTTTGAAAAACAATTTATTGGTAGTAAAGTTTATTAAAGTGGTAAGAGACTATTTTGACTTTAATTAGTAATCTAAAAGTTTCAAATATTTTTAAATTGTTAGTAATTATTAACTGAACATGATAATCGTGGATGATCCTTTAAAATTCGTTGAACTGTTCTTTACTTTACATCTACGGCATCAGAGACTGCTGCTTGACTGCACAACCAATCGATTCTCTTTAGTTCGGACCGGTTTATTTCTCACTGCTTTTGGGTAGTTTACATGTCCCGTCTGTACAAACCTCTCTAATATGTTTTGCAGGCTCCTTTTGTCTGGATGTCGTTGTTCCGGATAATGCTGTGCGTAAACTGGGCTTGCCAAAAAAGAGTTCTTTTCGAATGTTCCTAATATAAAAATCATATATACGAGCTCTTCTTGGTTTTAGTCCATCACAAAAAAACAATATAAATTACTTATAACAGCTTAAATAATGACTTACAATTTAACAATATTGGAAACTTTTAGATTACTAAAGTCAAAATGGTCTCTTGTTACTTTAATAAACTTTAATACCAATAAATTGTTTTTCAAAGCCACCTTCGATATTTATTCATAATAATGACTGTTGAAATAGTCTTAATGCGTTAGAAATTGCGATAGAGTTGTAATTAGGACAAATGTTTGATTTTTGATTCTGCATCGAATGACATAAAAAGATACAGTGATTCCTATTTGAAATAAGAAAAATAAATTGCTTTAAAGTTTGCAAAGTTTGACACTAAACTGTACAATTAGAATTAGTCAAACTTGGTTAACGAGACTGTTAGACTTTATTTAATAAGTATCTTTGTATAATTTTATTAACGAGGTATTATTTTTATTTTTTAATAATTTTTAAAACCAGAGCTGTGGTGCAAAACTGATATTTTTTAGTTTTTATTTTTTTTTTTGCCTATAATACTAAATCGATTTTAATAAAATTTTGGGGGTATGTAGGTAATTATAGGAGGCACCCAAATAAGTAAAAAAATATATGGCGTGTAATCTAAAAAAATACATCCTTACGACGTCGCACTTTTTTGGAACACCCTGTATGGAAAAAAATATTGAAATGCGCCCCAAGATACAGGTAAGGTCTGCAAAATATCAAAATTCTAAATTAATTACTAAGTAAGCTATAGAATACGGGAGGTGAGGTGCAGGACCCTGCATATGTATATTTATTGATAAAATGATGAAGGCCGAAAGCAGGAGTACCGCTTCGACGACCGGACAGGATAAAGAGGCGCGACAAAGCGGTCTAAAATCTATATTTAAAGAATCTTAGTTTATTTGTTACATGATGAACCACTAAAAATGTGTATACAAATAATGTATTAGCAAGGCAAGTGGCGGGAAAGGAATTTGCCGATTAATGAGATGTCATAATAGTTATTTCAATTATGCTCAAATATCAATCGCAACCACTTGAACAATGCGTCATAAAGTGTTTTGACCTTTCCCTCTTTCACCATTACTTATACAGCGTAATATACATTTATGGTAATATGTTGTAGCTTTGTTAATATGATTTTATTTATTATTCTTATCGATAGAGTGGATAATGTTGTTACAAATAAATAGCTAACAGAATTCGATGATGCATTTCTATAAGCTTTTTTGGTAAAAATTGTAGAATATGTATGGAAACAAGTATGTAGGTGAACCTATATCCTATACCTAAGTCTATTTTAAAATTGAATTTTCAAGACTTTCAAAAGGCTACCTAAAAGGCTACCTACCAGTAAACTGCAGGGGAATAAGAATTAGGTTAGGCAATAAGATAGTATTAATACAGGGTTCCCCATTTAAAACGAAGCAGGCTAAATATCTGGTTCCACGTTAATTTAAAAAAAAACGCTCGGACCCGTCGATTTTTATTTCGAGGGGGACATCTTTTGCGTATATTGTTAATCTTGTTACTTCAAGCCCCTAGGAGGGAGGGGGGGGGGGGAAGATCTAAATCTTAAATGGATACCCCTATTTTATATAATTTTTTTGGATTCTGCATAAAATTCTGAACATTTTTTAATAAGAGCATTATTAGTCTATACTAAACAGTTTCCGAGATATTGACTCTTGAAAAATGAGATTTTTGAACTTTGATAGCGTCTAGGTTTCTAACGGTACGTCTTTAGAGTAAAACGGCTCTTACATGTCCCTATCTTCGATTTTTATTATCTTTCCAATAGTGTCAACTTCCGGTTAAACCGGTTGTAAGAAATATAGTACTTCCGGTTTAACCGGAAGTTGACACTATTGGAAAGATAATAAAAATCGAAGATAAGGACATGTAAGCCGTTTTACTCTAAGACGTACAGTTAGAAAGCTAGACGCTGTCAAATTTCAAAAATCTCATTTTTCAAGAGTCAATATCTCGGAAACTGTTTAGTATAGACTAATAATGCTTTTATTAAAAAATGTTCAGAATTTTATGCAGAATCCAAAAAAATTATATAAAATAGGGGTATCCATTTAAGATTTAGATCTTACCCCCCCTCCCTCCTAGGGGCTTAAAGTAACAAGATTGACAATATACACAAAAGATGTCCCCCTCGAAATAAAAATCGACTGGTCCGAGCGTTTTTTTTTAAATTAACGTGGAACCAGATATGTAGCCTGTTTCGTTTTAAATGGGGAATCCTGTATACAGTGAGCTCAAAAAGGTTGTAATAAATTCGTTTAAAATTCAGGTGATTATTTCCTGGAAAAACGCTTGGGCATGTCAATTATTATTTTTAATTGCGAATTTTTTGACATAAGAAATGTGTATATAGGTTGTCTCAAGAAGAACATATACCGTCAACATTGATTTTTTAAATAGAACACCCTGTATATTATATTATTTTTAAATTCTCTAAAAAAACTACGGTTTTCGATATATTGACATTTTTTCTGGTACGAAAACTACAATAAAATTAAAAATGAACTCTTTACATCTATTTAGTCTATAATATTAATTTACATAGAATATATTAAATTTTATTTTAATAAATGTTGAAATTGACCGCTACCAACTTCCTGGCAATATGCAAGTCGATCTTTGAATTCTTCCAAAACGTTATGGATTACCTGGGGCTCTATTAATCTAACCTCAGGTATTATTCGAGCTTTAAGTTCATCAATATTGTTAGGTCTGTTAAAGTATATATAAAGATTTTAAATAGCCCCACAGAAAAAAATCTAGCCGGCTCAAATCTGGTGATCTTGCCGGCCATTCTATTGGACCCTGTAGACCAATTCGCTTGCAAGGAAAGACTGTATCCAAGTACTCACGCACCGGGCGTGTGTAATGGGCTGGTGCTCCGTCTTACTGGTACCATAAGTTATTGTTGGGAATGTCTCATGGCTCATCTGGATTTGGATAGTGTACAATTGCCGGTATTAACTCAAATTATAAAAATTCTAGATACAGTTCGCCATTTAACGTACCATCAAAAAAGAAGGGACCTAAAATCCGGTTATCAACATTTCCAGCCCAAACATTCACTTTGTGTGGGACTCCATGATCCAGTGCGGATTTTCCTTAGCCAAATATCGACAGTTTTGGCGATTTACATGCCCATTAGCCCATTTAGAGTAAACGTTGCTTCATCAGAAAATACAATTCTTTTTAAAATTTGATGATCTTTAATGTATCATTTCATCATTATTTCGCAAAATTCTGTTCTTCTATCCAGGTCATCTTCATTAAGTTCATGAACCAACTGTACCTTCCCTATAGGGATGCCATTTATTTTTTTGTAAATAATTCAATACGGTTGCTGGACAAATATTATTTTCAGTGGCAATACCGCGAGTAACACTATGGTGATTTTCTTGGACAGCTAAGAGGACATTTACCTGCATATCTTCTGAAATCCTAGGTCGACCTTGAATATAATTATTGTCTCTAACATGCCCCAAACCCCTATATTTTTTTACAATTTTACTAACAACAGATTGATACACACAAAAAAATCTAGTCTCCAGTTGAACCTAAAAGTTTCAAACTGAAACTATCATATACATGAATAGGAGCAATGCTAAAGTAAAATTAAATAGAAAATACCTTAGCATCAAAATATAGTTTTAAATTAATACTACATTATTTTAACTTGACTCTACTTTAGTTTTAGGGTAATAAAAATAAATGATCAACCTATCAATAATTTTAGTTGCAGATATAGTATACGTTAATATTGGTTTGATGCAAAGTAATGCAAATAGCATCAAAGAAATAATAAGGGTTTAGATTTTACTCAAGTTGTGTATAGAGACTGTCTTTGTGCTCGCTGTGAGAATACAAATTTATTTTTATTTTCAAACCCATCATAGTATATTTCACTTTGACCACAATACTTATTTTTAAAACAAGTATAAGATTATCTTGTTATGATGATAATGTAATCTCTTTATGAACATAATTTTGATTAACTTGATGATATAATTTAAAACTAGTAGTAGTTTAAAAATGAATATTTTTTAGGTACAAAATAAAGCAAGTTAGTTTCAAAATAAGGCTATTTGTTTGAGCATTACTATAAGCTTGGTTTGAGAGTAGTTTTTTTTGTGTGTATATTGGTGCTCGGTTTGAGTACTTATTGTTAAATAACTCACACACTTCTGTTGGGGTACGCATCCTATCTCCATAGCCAAGCATCATTAGTACCTACCTCTATCCCATCTTTTTCACTTAACCGCGCCATTTTTACAGAATTACTTGAAGTTAGATAGATCTACACAATTTGGAGAATTTTTGACAAGAAGTAAATGTCTGTGTCAAAATAAATTAATTCAGGTAACAGGTTACAATAATAATAAAGAAATGCGCAATTAAAACTATTTATTTTATTTAGCGTATGGCTCATTTACATCACAAAATCAACATAACAAACAATTATATAAAAGCATAAAAGACACATGAAATTAAATTCACAAACAGACATCTAAGGCACGTTTATATATTCAATTGCATCCTTAGTCGCTATCTGGAAGTCATATGGGTCGCCGGTGTAGGCCCTCAGTGTGCATTCTTCAACAATGTGGCGAATTGTCTGCATGTCATCTCCGCAGTCACACCTGGGGGAAAGGCTTTTACCCCATCTAAAAAGTGAGTCAGCGCATCTCCCACATTTGGTTCTAATTCTATTCAGGGCTGACCATGTTTTGCGGGGAAGGTCGAATCCATTGGGCTTTCCGGATATGCAGGGCATGTTATTGTAGGCAAGTGGAGCGTTGTCCTCCCATTCTTCTCGCCATCGGGCAGTAATGTTAAAACCGGCATTATGCAGGGACTTTCCAGTTCTGAGAGGGGGATGCCTGGAGCGGAGTCTGTTTCTTTCGAGGGCGGGGGAGTCGGAATGGATCGGTAGTTGAGGATTATTGATGATCTTCCTGTATTCCCTAACAATTAAAACTAAAAATCCACTGATCTCAGCATTTTTTTAGAAAAATATTAAAATATCAATATATCGAAAACCGTTGATTTTGGAGATATGGTCTGTTATACAAAAAGTGTTTAGAATGTATCGTAGAATTTAAAAATAATATAATATACAGGGTCTTCTATTTAAAAACATTAATGTTGACGGTATGTTCTTCTTGAGACAACCTGTATACACATTTCTTATGTCAAAAAATTCGCAATTAAAAATAATAATTAACATGTCCAAGCGTTTTTCCACAAAATAATCACCTGAATTTTAAACGAATTTATTCCAACCTTTTTGAGCTCATTGTATATTTTTTAATGTCTACTTAAATGAAAATTGTTTTCTTATTGAAGTTTAAAGTGAAACAGTGTCTTTTAATTTACCCAAATTTATTAATAGGTGTTACCAAATTAAAAATTAGAAATTTTTTTTTTCAAGTTTTTCATCAAAAATTGATAACATCATAATAAAAAGTCGAATTACTTTTTAAATCTCAACTTAAACAACTCCAAGGAAATTATGGACAAACTGCTAAGCGGCTATTGTCATTGAACAGCGATGACACCTACTGGTAACTACGAAATACCACCTGTCCATTGCTGTATCGCTCTATCTCTTTTCAACTCACGGAGCTAAACTCATGCCTTCAATTTCGTACGATTCTTATCACTATAGGTGCTGCCTTCGCATCTCAATATAGTCTTCATATTATCGTAATGGTGCACCTTACGACGCACTCATATCGGCCACCTACATTTTTTGATATTAAAAAGGTCTTTATTTGTTCAATATATATTGAACATAATATATACATGTCATCAATCCTATATGAATACAATATATAAATATAATGTAAATATAATATACAGGGTTGGGCAAATGTTCCGGAACGGCTATTAAGCCGCTGTAATTATACAGGCGAACGAAAAGTGATATCGGATCCGGGTTTTGGGCAATCTATAGGACTAAAATTATACTATTTAAATTTAGTTAAACAAGTATAAATTTGGTAACAATAGATTCAAACTTTGTTTTTTGTGTAATAGGTTTTTAATTTAGGACTTCCATTAGGAGAAAATTATTCCTAAATGACCCACTTATACCAGCATAAATTACTGTATATTTCAAAAATTAAAGTTAAATCTGAACATCCATTTCATGCGTCTTCAATATCTCTAAGCTACAGTGAACGATGTCACAATTTAGAAAAATTCAGTGATGCAGATAGGAAAAATAGCAGTTTAACAGACAAAAAAAATTAAAAACATGCTTTTGGTCATATCTGACATTTTTTTCCCCTATTACAATACTAATAGGCGGGACAATATGATTGTTAATAAGCATTTAACCTGTAATGAAAATATTAAAAGTGTTTTAAGAGCCCTACATATCTATAGTTATCTGCAAATAAAAAAAAGGTTTAGGAATTTCCAGATTCCATTATTTTAAAGACAATTGGAGAGAACTAAAGATATTATCTGAGGATTAGGTACTTACCTTCTATGCACAGGGCACAGGGGCACCGCTAGGCACTTACGATTGGGGAGGGATAAGGGTTGGCGGGGTGGTTGATCGTCATCAAGTGCAATTCAAGGTCCTCTCTCTTCGGTTAAACGTAAAAATAGTCAAGCTCTTCATCAAAATATGTATTTAATTATACCGACCGTGCGAGCAAAAGTTATTTGCATCAAAGAGGGCTTGGATTAAAAAACGTAGGGCTTGGTTTGGATCACAATGATATGGGGATGATATATCTAACCAAATCTAGGTTAAAATTTTGTCAAATTCATATTATGACATGATATGCCAAACTAATGAGTAATAAAATAAGTAGACAAATACAAATTTATTTTTGTTGTTTACAAAATTATAATACTTGCACTTCTTAGGACAGGCGTCTTATACAATTTGTTGGTGTATTTTGCATTATTTCACGAACGTTTGCAACAAGTTCTTCTGTTCTTACAGATAGTCTTCCTGCTCCTTTTTTGTGTTGTATAGAACCTGTTTCCCTAAACACAGCCACGGTTCTTTTCAGGCAATGATAAAAATCCCCAGCAATAAAAGCAACGTTAGGAAAATGTTCGCGAAAATCGTCCATGCACAAACCCGGATTGTATTGCCATTCACCATTTACTCTAACCCGGTTTCGAAAATATGCTTCAACCATGAATGTTTTGTGCTGTTCCGTAAAGCCCATTGTGTGAATTTTTCAAGAAATTGGAAACATTAGCGATGAATCAAATTACTTGTAACGACTGTCAAAGATGACGGAATAACTGATTGATTGTTAATTTAGGTATAGTTACTGACACCCAACAGGTATTAAGCTCTACGGCTAAGCATTACGTCCTTAGATGCAAGGTCCTCTTTGATGCAAATAATTTTTGCTCGCACTCGCGCGCTCGCAAAGCTATTTGTCGATTTTTTAGTCCATTGTAAACCAATTTGTTTCAAGTCAACCAAGTCAGAAATGTCCTTTTAACTTGACAAGCTCATGAGATAGTCAAGCCGCTCATTACTCATAGTCAAACGCTCAACATTTTTAATATACTTACACTGCTCCAAGAAATGAATGTAGCAATAATAAATTTGTAATTATTTTATTTGTAAAATGTAATTAACAAATGAAACACTATATTTCAATAACTTTTATTAGCTTGCTAAGAAATTAAACCTTTTTCTATAAATACATTCCTAGGACGAACCATAAAACATTGAAAAAATAAATAAAGAACCAAATTCGAAATTTTAATAAACTACTCAAAACTGAATAGGGAACTAACAATTTTTTGCATCCTTTTGAGGATAGATATTTTATAGCAGAAATCAGTGAGGGAGATCGCTCCACCAGGGTTGGATAGGGAATTTTATCGACTTGGACATGAGCCGAAGTTATTATAAAAAAGGGCTATGTTCCTGTGTTATACAGTGTGTTTTAAAAAGTATTGCAAATTTAAAAATTTTTGATGTGCTACAAAATTTGATAATATGATTTCTGACTTATTCTAGAGTATTTTTTGGAAAGCTTACTAGATTCTGCCGAAACGGTTTTAGAATCATCAATTTATTCTGTAAAGTCAGAAAGCTATTAATTTTAAAATTAAACCATACATTTCCAAAGCTGTTTTGCCTTCAATCGTAAAAAATTAAACTAATATCTAGTGGGGTGACCTCGACTTTGAATAACTTCATAACACCTCAGCGGCATACTTCTAATGATGTTGTCGATGTGTTCTTGAGACACTAGTTGCCACAAGATAGGAAGTAGCTGCCGCAACTGACCAATGTTTTCTGGCTGAGGCAAATGTTGATCCAGCTGGTACTGAAGCCTGTCCCACACATGTTCAATCGGGTTGAAGTCTGGAGAATATGGTGGTAATGGTAAATGATTTAACTCTAAGTTGTTAATTTGTTCCATTACCACTCGAGCTCTATGAGGGCGAGCATTATCGTCAAGAAACACAAAATTGTGACCAATCCGACCTCTAGCCCTTGTCACATAAGGTGTAATAATTTCATCCCTGTATATTTGACCAGTTACTATATTATCAAAACAGTGCAGCTCAGTTCGAAACCCCAGAGCAACACCAGCCCAAACCATGATACAACCTCCTCCAAATTTATGAATTGGCTGCATATGTGCTGGCAAGTTACGTGTATTTACAGTTCGGTACACTCTTTTACGACGAGAATCACTGTGTAAGCAGAATCTTGACTCGTCAGTAAATAATACATGGTCCCAATTAAAATGTTCTTCAATTCTTTCATTGGCCCAAGTCGTCGATGATTCGCTGTAATAGCTATTCGCCTTAGCGGCCTATAAGACTTAATTCCCACTTCTTTGAGTCGGTTTCTTACTGTCTGGTAAGAAACTCTTCTTCCTATTGCATTTTGTAGCACTTGTTGAAGTCGTCGAGCTGTACTAAAGGGGGCTCTACTTACGTCTATTCTAATGTGTCGATCTTCTCTATCATCATTAGTAGCCCTTACAGATCCGCTACCGGGTCTTCTGCTAGCACTTCCAGTCTCCCGATAATGACTAATGATTCTTCAAATCACACTCCACACACATCCACGTTGGTGCAATGTGACAATAAAGTTACGTTGCTCTTTGGATAAATGGGTTCTTTCCATATTTTTAAACTTAACAAATAACGTCAATTTTAAACGCCTTCATAAAACTTCACATTTCAAACTCGTTTTCGTGGAAACGGCCATGTTGAACACTTAAAGGCGAAACAGCTTTGGAAATGTATGGATTAATTTAAAAATTAATAGCTTTCTGACTTTACAGAATAAATTGATGATTCCAAAAACGTTTCGGCAGAATCTAGTAAGCTTTTTAAAAAATACCCTAGAATAAGTGTAATGTAATCAAATTTTGTAGCACATCAAAAATTTTTAAATTTGCAATACTTTTCACAGAAACATAGCTCTTTTTAATAATAACTTCGGCTCATGTCAAAGTCGATAAAATTCCCTATCCAACCCTGGTGGAGCGATCCGCCAAACTGATTTCTGCAATAAATTATCTATACTCAAAAAGATGTAAAAAAATGTTAGTTCCCTATTCAGTTTTGAGTAGTATATTTAAAAGAAACAAGTTAAATCAAGAGTTTCTATAAAACTTCTTGTAATCTTAATATCGGATATTTTTACCTCTGATTACGAAGATTATGTAGGAGGCTCTTCTTAATCCAGTCCACGATACACCTATACATTGTATACCGACGCGCATAAATTATCTCTCTTACATTGTGACGCCAGATTGTCCAGTTTAGCTATTTTAAATTTACGGGGATTTAAGCAATAAGACTTTATTATTTAAATATTGGACCAGTTAAAGGCCCATAAACATGGTAAATGCATTGTTTTATATGATTAGGACCAGCGAAGGTTATTTCTCGACGAATATGCTCAAAGGACCTAAAAATAAAGCGACAAATTATGTTATGGGTAGAATGAGTTATCAATCTAAATAAATAACATTCTCCGTTTGAAAAATCAGTATAATTGTAATAAAATGTTTTATTGGATTATATCATAATATTATTGTAATGTAAATGCAATAATATTTTTGTACATAAATTGACACCCACAGTGCCGGTTTTAACACTACCAGCGCCCTGGCAGGCGCGGATCTAGGATTTTGCTCAGGGGGGGGGGGGGGGGCAAAAAGGAAGTAGCGCCGCAGACGAAATTTTTTTGGGTGCCACGCCCTTTCTTGAATCATGTTGCTTGGTTTTCAAGTGGGAAAAATAAAAAATACAAAACAAAATTACAAAAACAACCCGGTGCATTTAGGAGGGGGTTAATTTTTGTGATTTTACCTTCCAGAGAATTCGTTCTAAATAAAAATTTCATAAAATTTTAATTTGTTGTCCACAAAAAATATGAAATACAAAACACACATATATAGGTAATATCTAGGTATAAAGAGACTAAAGAAAGAAACAAAAACAATTTAAGTTGAAGCAAGTATAAGTATGTCCTTAAATATTAAAATCCAATTTTGCCTAGGGCCGGCTTCGCAAATCTTGTAATGACTGTCTCAATATCAATAGGAATAATATGCCTATGGATGTGCATTAGGCCAAGACCGAGGAGGCGGTTTTCAGTCATAAAGAAAATTAGCCCTTTAATTTTTATTAGAGGTGTTTTTAGGTTCTACTCCTTGTGATTTATTACTTGTTATACGTATATTGTTATGCATTATAAAAAAAAAATACTAAAATTTTAAGAATAAGAACCAATAAATGTTTCACTACTTCCTATTCGCATCATGTGCTCCTTTTGCAGGCGCGCTTTCGGGCGCCTTCGGGGTTTTGATTTGCGCCTTGAGTTTTATACATCTAGCAACTCTATTACAATTTTATGAAATCATATTTTTTTATTATTCCTTAAAGTAGGACATTTTATTTTTAGAAATCATGGATATAAGAACATTGTTAGAGAAAAAAACTGACAGTAGTAAAAAATCTCAATACATAGTCGATTTTAAAAATTTTGCTCTAAATTATTGACCAAATTTGTTAAAATTTGGACGTACTATAGTTAAAAAAAAATGTTCGGGCTTTTCGCCTACTCACACTGACAAGGGTGCCCCGAAAAGTTTTTGCTTGCTCAGGGGGGGGGGGGGGGGGGGTAATTGCCCCCATTGCCCCCCCCCCTGTATCCGCGCCTGCCTGCCTGCCTGGGCGAGATTTCTACGGCGCCCCCCAACTGCAATTCAAACCCATACGAAAAAAGGGAAAGGATATAATGAAATAACCATTTATTAAAAGAAATAATTATTTATTATAAAAAATAACCGTTTATTAGAAAAAAACTAATAAAATTTTACTTTTCTGGCCTTTCTATCAGCGAACTCTTTTATGAGGTTATCAAAGTCGATGTTTTCAGCAATTTCGTTTTCAATTGACAAAGTTGCTAAGTTTGTCAATCTAGATTGAGATATTGTTGATCGAAGATAGGTTTTTATCAGCTTCAGCTTTGAAAAACTCCTCTCCTCAATAATATTCGCAATGGCAATGCTATCTGTACATTTGGATACACTTCTTGTAAGTTACGATCTTTGATGAAATTTAAAACAAAAATAGGAGTAACCACATGTGATTCTGTAATATGAATACGTTTATTTAACATTTTATAAGAAAAACCCAGCTTAATAATTATTTTTCTTAATGTACAAATGGATTTATAAGAAAAATTGATTTGTCTTAACCGAATTTTTGCCATGATGTCTTCAAGGGTTATTTTTGAAGAGAATAATTATTTTTAATAAATTAAATCAAATAATAGAAATCCTATTTTTACTTACATATCGGACCACTGTACATTTGCAGTTGGTCCGTCACCCGCCTTGGCGTCAGCGGCTTCCTTATAGTTATCGCAAAAAATAATGTTTGTTACAATATATATTTTAAAATTTTTACAAAGGGATTCTGAATTCGGTCAGCGACGAAAAAGCAGACTTTCGTGCACCGATTTTATGAATGAGAATGAGCTGAGTCTGTTTCGCTTCGCTTAAAATAACGCTAACTCTTTTTAACTAAAATGTTAAAAAGAGATAGACAATGTGTTGCCCTACCCTAACGCCGCTCCTGGACACCCAATTTAAAAACACAGAGGCCCGTTTCTTGCTTTCCTAGTTTTATACCAGTCGATAAAAATCGCTTAGTTAACAAATATAATGCTCCAGTTAGCAAAATAATTACCAGAACTGATAATTAAAAAAAAAAATTGTGTGTGCTTAATACCACACGACAGAAGTGAAAACTTCAACAAGGTTAATTCACTTCCCACAAAAAAGTGCTAAACGCGCCTAAAGAAGTTTTCACTTCAAAAATAACATAAACTTGGAATACGGGATAATTTTACTGCATACGAAAAAATATATTTCCTAAAATTGAACAACCCTTGAATTTTTACATCTTCAACAGAAGTCAGAAATCATAATAAATTAGGTCCACGGAATAAGCAATTACGGTAAACCTTACTTCACCCTACGTAAATATATAATTTAAAAAATGCCAGAACATACCTGAGACGCAGACGAGTGTCTAGACAACGCACACTGACTGTTTCCACGTCGATACGTCGATACTGAATGCGACCGATGGCGGCATGCTCTTTCATATAACGTTCATTCGGGTCAAGGTCAGTTCGGATTGAATATAGCAAATGAATTCTAGCGTAGCACAGCCGAGCCTGACGCGTGACGCGTGACGGCGACGCGTGACGGCTCAGTTTAATTCAGTGCCCACAAAAAGTGCTAAACGCGCCTAAAAAGAAGTTTTCACTTTAAAAAACAGCCACAGAAGGAATAAAAGTAAATTTGCGCGCTTCTTATAATGGCAATATATAAGGTAAGAACCATCACACCCGCGTGACGCAATGCTCAGCCACGGCATATATAACAAATATGCCGTGGCTCAGCGGTGTTTAAATTTCGACTGGCTAGTCAGCATACCGTGTATAGGTGTATTGTGTATCGTGATACAGTTTATTCTAAATTTATACCAGAAGTCAACCCACTTCCAGGTTTTGGATAAGCACATACATACATCTCCAGTGATATCCCAGACATGCTCTAATGGACTCAGATCAGGGGCGGAATTAGGGGGGGTGGGGGGCGCGCGCCCCCCTCCCGAGTTGTACCATTTTATAATATTTACCATATAATAGTATATAATATGTACTGTACAAAATATTATACAGATACTTTATAATTTAAAATAAAAACACTTTTACTTACATTACATCACGTGGCCACGATTAAATCATTACAAAATAATATATCTTAAAATATTATAGAAATCTACCTACTAACTAACCAACTCTGACTTTACCGCGTAATTTTGACTTGACAACAGCGCCACAGCTAGGGTTGCCACCCCTCCAGGTTTGGCCTGGAGTCTCCATGTTTGAGCCCTGCTACTCCAGGCTACAGGTCTTGCATCAATTTCTCCAGGTCAAGAATAATTTAACACTTAAGAAAGCAAATTGTAAGTTATTTTACCCAAAAAAGGGCGTGGCACCCAAAAATTTTCGTCACGAGCCGCCACAGCATAGTCTCCAGGTCAACAACCAGAAAAAGGTGGCAACCCTAGCCACAGTGCGTTATTCTCCCTCCTTATACCTTATGCTAGAAGATCGCCTTGCTAGCCTTGTTGTATATTCATAGAAAAATAAATCTAGATATAAATGAAATTTTATTTGCTAGTAAAAAAAGGAGACTGGATTTTGTTATTTATTTAATATAAGGATACATGTGAAATTAGATAAGTTTTAAAGATAAAGTAGGCAGATACGTTTTGGAATTATACTACCCTTTCTTGTTTACCAAGTATTGTTTTTAAGTTGTTTTATTTAGTAAGTGTGAAGCTGATTTGTAAATTTATGAACGATTAATAAATGTTGGGTTGCACAAAGATTTCTAACAATAATTAACTAACCAACAACTTTGACTGTGAAGAAATAATTAAAAGTGATGGGGCAGAGGCAGAGACTGCAGAGAGTACAGATACAGCTAATACCTCCACACAAAAGGCACTTGAACTTGAAATAAGTATTACAAAAAGTAGCAGTAGCGGCTGTATCCAAAGTATCGATTCCGAATCAAACTTATTGTTTATTTTGTCGACCTTTCAAATTTCGAATATCTTTTAAATTAAAAGAGTGTTTTAAAGTCTGGCATACTGCCGCAGATTAAGCTTTACGGTTATTTTACCCAAAAAAGGGCGTGGCACCCAAAAAAATTTCGCAATTCCCCTTTGCCCCCTACCCCTCGAACAAATCCTAAATCCGCCCCTGACTCAGATTGGGACTTCGTGCCGTCCAAGCCATAGTTTCAATGCAAACTTCCAATAGGTAATCTAAAACTCGGGCTATATAATATCGAGCGTTCTCAACAAACATTTAAAGCGACCTGTAATTTGGAGAAAATGACCTATTTTTTACTTTCAAAGCGGCTTTTTGAACGAAACGGCCAAAGAGACTAACTATTTGGTCAAAAGAAAGTGATTCGAACTTATTATTACGACTTCAAAGTCAACAAATATAAGAATCCCAAGAACTGGTCCATACATTGTATATTTACCTTGTAAATCGACTTGATAGTTAGGTCTAAGGAATGTCAGTAATAAACGCCAAAGCCTTACTTCAAGCCCAAAAATCTTTTAGGCTCATAAATGAAGAATAAATTACTTCGTTTTGTATTTAATATATCTTAATGGTCAGGTTACAATGTGCACATTTTCTGAGGTGATGTATACTGTATGTATACTCTATATATATTACTCATACATTTTGTACTTAAAGCCCGAAAGGCTTTAAAGCATAAAATAGGTTATAGTAATTACTGAAATAATTTCTATATAGCCTAACAGTCCTCTTCTTTTGGAAATCATGACCTTAAGGATAAATATTTTATTGACGCCACGCCATATTTTTTTAACATGTGTATTATCTTAAATTAATTTTGTTAAATTACTTGTAACACTAAAACAAAAACACATAAACGAGCTAACTTATTTGTCCAAGCACAAAATATTGGCTATATTTTAAATATACCTTTTTTTTAAATTAAATGCCTTTTTCGGGGGCTCGGTTGCATATACAGTAAAAGCACGCGGGCTAGAAACTTCGTTTAAGCTCGGATCGCCGAAATCATTAATCAGTAATGGTACGTGTGCTAGACAGCAGAATGCGTAACAGCACGCGGGCTAGAAAATCTGACTTCCTTAAGTGGTGGCTAGTAACGACACTCGCGCTAGCAGCAGTTAGAGTAATAGCACGCGAGGGATAAAAAGGTATATCGGCAATCGGTTTGTTCGTTGTTAGCAGAGCATTTTTTAAAAATTTAATTAATATTTTATGAACTATTATGAAATGAATTGTATTTAAAAAAAATGCTCTGCTAATAACGAACAAACCGATTGCCGATATACCTTTTTATACCTCGCGTGCTATTACTGTAACTGCTGCTAGCGCGAGTGTCGTTACTAGCCAGGACTTCGGAAAGTCGGATTTTCTAGCCCGCGTGCTGTTACTGTATATGCGGCCCGGTTAGTTTTTCAAGGTAAAATTGAAATCTATACGAACATTTTTTACCTTCCTGATGCAAAAGAATGGCTTGTGCGCGTTCAGCAGGGGTTAGATGTTTGGATTCGCGTTGCATCTTTAGAATTTTAAGCAGAAGAATATCAAAAAAATTTTAAATTCTATTTATCGGACAAAAATCAAACCACTAACAGCGGTAGGCAGCGCCCGTCCTTAAACCAGATTATCTTTTTTTTTTTTTGGTAAGTTGTACCACCGTAAAAATGAAATTAAACTAGATTAAAGTTAATCCTACAAAACCTTGCATACCGCATATCTGCTTTAAAGTCAATTTATCTAACATATTTCACAAAAAAAATGCAATAGCAAAAAGATAAACAGCACGGATAAAATGTTTTTTGTTGTTAAATAATCAACATACAAGGGTCTTCCAAAATTTAATAAAATAATTTACAGTTTGTTTAAAATGGCCACATTTTTTCTTAAATATTAAGTAGTGGGTTAATTTCTTGGATCAGTGTATTTTAACAAGTTAAATTTCCGCTCATTAGTTGCGACTGAATTAGTAATTTACGTTACAAGACCGGAAAGTAGTGTTTTTCAGGTCGAGACAAGCATTTTCAGGGCGAGCCATAGGCGAGTCCTGGAAGCTTGGAGAGACCTGGAAAACACTAATTTTCGGTTGCGTGACGTACAATATTTTTTTTAAGACCGACACTTCGATATATTTTATAATCTACGCGAAACAAGTTTGACATAAAGGACAAAATTAAAAATCAACGAACTGTCAGTCGACAATACATCGAAATGTTGTTGTCATAATAACGAAATCAAGGTTACTTATATTATCAAAGAGCGATTGGAAAAACAAAAAACAGGGTGACAGTGACATTAGAGAAAAAAATCTTTTCCGGACTCTAATGTCACTTTTCCGGTCTTGCGATCGGAAAAACGTTATTTTCTAGACGAAAAATTGTAAATTTGTGTAAATTGTGTAAATTGTGTAAAAAGTGTAAATTTTCTGGTCGGTTTTAAAAAAATTAATTATTTCATTTTAAATAAGTTTAAATTTTGGCATATTTATTTTTTATCATTACAGTCCTTGGGACCCTTAAAACAAACCTGACCCTATAATGTGTAACAGTGTATAATCCTTGCAGAAACAAATCAAATTAGGCTTAAATCACAAAAGAATGTTATAAGTATCGAAGTATATTAAAACACAGCAATCGGATAGTCTCATGTACAGTTTATTTTGTCAAAAGACGCATTTTTCCATTCATAAAAAATTAAGTCAATTAAGCAAATGCCAGCTGTCACGCAATGTCTGGAAGAACACATGAAATTGTCTTTGAGGTTGCTGACCTGTCGTGAGTCTATAAAGATTTAACCTTATTTTTTCTGTGCTGTGTAATAATAATAACAATAATAATAATAACACAGGATATTTTTGTGATAACTGTAAACCAAGGATATCGTACTGCCGGTTTAGTTATTCTAATTTTTATAGTTCAACTCAAGTTTTAAAAATTACAACATGTAACGTAACTCTTAAGGGTATTATCACATCAAAGTTTTGCCTGTTGTGTTCTTATTTTAAAAAAATTTGATTTAGAGTAATTGCTTGCTTGAAAAGGCGGAAAGCTTGAGCCCGAAATAATTCATATTATGCTTAATACGATGTTTCAAATAAATAATTCAATTTTACACTAAAGCATAAAGCTCGATTTCTAGGAGAAACCTTGTTATGGATAATATTGCGAAAATAAAATCTAAAATTTTTATAAAAGCCAAACAAAAAATCGTTTTCCATAGTTTTTTTTTCTCAAAATTAGCAAAAATAACTTGTCCTTTTCTGGCGATTCCGTTAAATTTTTCCATATAATTTTATATAGTGAAATAAATTGCCTCGATCGCAATACCACAAACTAATAAAATGCTATCCTCAACTGACTTTATAACTTATAATTATTAAAAACTTGCCCGAATAAAATATCTTTATTTTAATAGAAACAAACCATTTTTTATTTAATAATAAATTTTACATGGGGCCTTATGGGGCCAAGGCCTTATTTTGGCTATACGACTCTAACTTTAATCCGTTATAGTTACGGCGTATATCGTGGTTATGGGAAGTTCATATTTTCTGAATAGTTCATGTTTTAGGACGTTATAATAATTACGAGACATAAATTTTCTACTCCTCCTCAAAAAAAAAGAAACCTAATTATATTTTTCCCTACTTATTTAATTTTACCAATAAGATAAAATTGCTTTGATATTAATTTTTTTTTGTATCTAAATTACTTTTATTAACGAATTACTTGTAAAAATTAAGTTAAGAACTGATTTAGTACTTAATTGACTAATACATGTTTTAACCAAATGCAGGCCCGGAGCTAGACTCAATATCCACACAAGCGATTCCAAATTATTGCGCCTCAAAAGCTTTTGATACTCTAGATTCTAGATCATGAGCTACTTCTTCGAAAACTTCAGAAATATAGACATATAGATAGAATTCAAGACTTCAATCTTCAAGGAAGAACTCAAACAGTCTATATAGCTAGGAATTATCAAAACTTTTACTGCAGATGACACTTCTGTATTGCTGGCCGATCGATCTCTATCCTGTCGGATCTGTTTGAGAACTGTACAAACAGAGCAGAGGCTCAATGGTGCGCCAACAATCTCTAAAGCTTAATGCTTAAAAAACGGGCAATTAGTTTTTCTAAAAGAGATACTCAAGAATCTCTACTTGTAAAATCTAATCATAACGCCATTCCTATTGCTGACTTCGTGTTTTTTGGTGTTACATTGGATATTATACGTGCTTGAGTTGGAAGCAACACACTGAACAACTAAATACAAAACTAAAAAGTGCTTGTGCTGCGTTCAACATAATCTCCTCCGTATATATAGTCGATTCTAAAGTACGGGCATATAATATATAGCTCACAGAATATACAGGGTGTCCGCAAAATACGTGTACAACGTTTGACGACAGACTCCTGACGTCAAAATAGGTCGATCTAAGCCAACTTAGTTATATCCAAAATTGTCTCGTTTAGCCGGTAGAGGGCGTCAAAAATTTGTAAAAATATTGGGTTTTCCTAAATTACGTGAAAACCTGCTAATCGATTTTAACGATTTTTAGTATGTAGACTAATACCATAAAATGACGTTTTCTAGTAGTATAGTCACCGGCTGTAAATAAGTAGAAGTGTTATAAAAGTGATATAATACGTCAACATTTCTCCTCATTTTTTATATGAACGGCGTTATGACAACCCAGATATTTTTGTAGAGTGACTGGATGTATTTGGAAGCTATTTTACCTCTTTAATATTATTCGTTGAATGAGCTGTTTTGCCAGAAGAAAATATTTACAATATTTAGTATTATTATACTCAAAACCCAACATTATGTGCAGTGACGTAGCAGTCGGAACCATGGAAATCAAGGCAATCACAGTATTTTGGCAGTTTCCATGGTTTCGACTGCTACGTCACTGCATATAATATTGGGTTTTAAGTATAGTAATAATATTAAAATCAAATTACCTATAACAATAATTTTTTAAGTGACCTTGTTGCTATGGCATTTAATAATTTGACAATTATTGACAAATTGTCACCAGTCTATGAAATTTACTCAAGTATACGATCAACATTCTTGAATTACAAGTTCATTTTACCATTAAAAATGGAAAATTATACGAACTCTGAGAAGGTTGACATGCTCTTGGTATACGGGTTTTGTCAAGGAAATGGGCATCAGAGCGTTAGGGTTTACATGGAGAGGTTTCCTAACCGTCGAATACCAAACCACCAAACATTTGCCAATATCGAGCGTCATCTTCGGGAAACGGGCAGCTTTGAGAAAAACTTTGAAGGCGGGGGTCGAATGCGAACAACTCGAACTGTGGAAACAGAAGAGATGATTCTGGAAAGAGTTGAAGAAGAACCAAGTACCAGTACCCGTCGCTTAGAACGTGAGTTACAAGTTCCTAAAACGATTGTCAATGAGGTTTTAAAAGAACAGTTGTTACATCCATATCACGTGCAAAAAGTCCAGGAACTTTTACCGACTGATCCCCCCATGCGGCTTACATTTTCTCAAATTATTAGAAACAAAAGAATCCGTGATCCAAATTTTTGTAGAACGATTATGTTTACTGACGAGGCGTGCTTTACAAGATCTGGAGTAACCAATCTGCACAACGAACATATTTATTCCGATGAAAATCCACATGCCATTAAAGTTGCACATCATCAGCATCAATTTAAATTAAATATTTTGATTGATCGCTACCTTATTGGTCCCATTGTTATTCCAGACAGGTTAGATGGAAATATTTATTTAAATTTTTTGCAAGACACATTAGGTACCAATTCTTCTGGACAATTTGCCCCTTTTACTTCGGAGGGAAATGTGGCATATGCATGATGGTGCCCCGCCCCATTTTTCCGTTGCCGTTCGGCAATACTTAAATCATCAATATCCCAACCGATGGATTGGAAGGGGCAATGATGCACCAGTAAAATGGCCACCACGTTCTCCTGAGTTAAATATGTGTGACTTCTTTTTGTGGGGCGCTATTAAAACAGAAGTTTACAAGACTCCGGTAAAAATACGCGATGATTTATTGCAGCGGATTTTAAATGCAGGCAACCATTTTAATAACCCCGAGACATTAGATAGGGTACAATATCATTTTTTAAGGAGTGTTAATAAGTGTATTCAGCAAGATGGCGGTCATTTTACACATTTGCTTAAGTAATGTTTTTGTTTTACTTCGTTTCTTACAATACATACTTTCAACTTTGTTGTACTTTGTTTTATTTTTATTGTTAATAATAGCTTCCAAATACATCCAGTCACTCTACAAAAATATCTGGGTTGTCATAACGCCGTTCATATAAAAAATGAGGAGAAATGTTGACGTATTATATACCTTTTATAACACTTCCACTTATTTACAGCCGGTGACTATACTACTAGAAAAAGTCATTTTATAGTATTAGTCTACATACTAAAAATCATTAAAATCGATTAGCAGGTTTTCACGTAATTTAGGAAAAACCAATATTTTTAGCCCTCTAAGTCGGCTTAGATCGACCTATTTTGACGTCAGGAGTCTGTCGTCAAACGTTGTACACGTATTTTCCGGACACCCTGTATAGCTACGTACGGGATTTGTTTTTGGGTTTCTTCAGAGTATGCTGGGAAGATGTTTGCTAGGCCTACATCCTCGGACATCTTTTAGATAATATTTTCGAGAATTGGAAATAATGAATGTCCCCTTTCTTTATTTATGCCTTTGGTATTGTTGGTGAAAAAAAATCCTGAACATTTTTTAATGAATTGGAACGAAACTATATGCTCCGTAACTGGATATTGTAACAATGGACAGAAACGATCTAAGAACGCCTGCCCATTGTTTTACCTTCCTCCAAAAGGGTCCTTCACTAAGGGCCATAATGCTTACCGCTTTCTACCGGATGCTGTTAGGAGGTAGGGAATATTAAAAACTTTCGAAGGGCTGTTATTAAATTTGTCGAGAAAAATTGATTCTATACTTTCAACGTTTGGGATTGTATAATAGAGAGATTTTGGAACTCTTATTTTAGCCTGTCGTTATCGTTATCCTTATTCTGAGCATGCGCAGTACCAAATCGAGACAGCGATTCCTTTATTAACGATAACGAGCTTCGTTAATTACGGAGATATAAGGAAGGCTATCGTTTTGTACCTTTTCGTCCTTTTCCATTGTTGATTGACTCATGTCATGAAATAAAAAAGGTTATGCTTGCATCTGTCAAATTATTTATTTTTAAGACGTTCAAAATCTATTCTTGTAATTGTCATCGTAATCGTTATCGTTAATAAAATTAACCATAACATTGTGTTTTACTGTTGTTATTTTAATCGTTCCAAAATCTCTCTATTATCTTAAGTACATTTAATGAGCTTACTTAGGTTTGTCTTTAATACTTTTGGATATATTTGAAGCCAGAAATATATTTTAAAAAATTCTAGATTCATTATTGCAATATTCTTTATATTTGAAAAATCTGAGTACAATACATTAACCAGGAAAGTAATAACGTTTTTTTATTTGATATATACCTACACGGGTAAACCGTTGTATTGGTTTGGATATTATTTTTTTCCTCGGGGAAACAACAGTGAATAATACCCAGATCTCATATTAAAAACTTAAAAGGTTTTTTTGGCAACCACAATCATATATAAACACATCATATTAAACACTTTGCAATTATGTACTCACCAAATCAAGACCAAATTTAGGGGCGCGTCACGAGTTGTATCAACATCGTTTTTACTTACTGGGCATAAGTATATTTCAGAAGAATTTGGAAGACTTTTATCTTTTCATTTCTCCAGACGAACTTTGAACTTTTACATGATCTTTCTTTATTGATTGTTGAAGTATCTCTATCATCCGTATAGGTGTTATGTTGTTTCTTGTCCTGTACCTCATTTGAGGTGCAACTATCATTATTATATATTAATTTGGGCCATAGTTTAGAGAGGCAGGGTAAATAAAATATAGGTGGTATAAAATTAATTTTTTGCAGATATATTTGTGAAATACAGTAGACTCCCGATTATCCGAAACCCGATTATGCGAACTCCGCATTATCCGAAACGACCCACGAACCGGATTATCCGAAATGATTCTTGCTATTCCTCCGCATTATCCGAACTTTCTAAGAAATGTTTTTTTGGTTTTGTTGTTGCGGCCAAAAATCGACAAACTTTAAAATTAAAACAAGTACCAATTACCTCTTTCTTGAATTTATGAATATGAATATCTACATACTAATGTACATATGTACATAGTATTAGAATTTATTATGTATGTATGTACATCTATAAAAGTACATAGATAATGATTTTCCTCAATCTCCGCATTATCCGAAATCGGTCCGGTCCACATCATTTCGGATAATCGGGAGTCTACTGTATAGCGCTATAATATATTATTTCTTTAAATGTTACTGAAGTAACTATATTTTAAAATTAAAAAGGTCTAAGTCAAAACGGACAGTAGGTAAAGATAAAAAACGAGGCACTGCTTATGTTCTTAAATTAAATTAGTTCATAGAGCCTCATACTCATCACTAATTTATATTGTAAAATTTCATTAAAAATAAGAAAATACAAAAACAAAATATTCATACGAAACAAAAAAAATCATGTTTTGCATTTGAACGGTTGAATTTTTGAATTGTTTATGAATTTCACTTATTTATTCTTACTTGACTTCGTATTCATGGGGGTAGCATTTGCATTTTAAGAACATGATTATGCTCTTATGAGCCCTTGTGTCGCATTGTTACGCATTAGGACTGAAAGTTTGTTTTATTTCTTTAAGTAAGTTTTAAGTTGCGTGACCCAGTTTGGCCTTAGTATCTAATTTCTTGGGTTTCTTGTTGACTTTTACAAGTTTTAAACCTAATATTTTACACCCATCGAACACGACATTTATGGCAATATGATGAAAATCTCAAAATACAGATATTTCAATAATTGTAATGATATAATAATATTCAGCGAAAAAAATAACGTGGCAAGCAGGTTGACAAATTAAAGGGCTCGTCAAATGGTATAGGTACGTTGTTTTTTAATTATCAGTCTCAAAGCGCCGCTTTAAAGGAGGTGTTCTCGAACTTGAAAAGAATTAGTTGCAAAAATTTGAAAAAAATTATGGTTAAATACTATTTTTTCTAATTTGGTATCATAACTACTCTATTACGATACGCATTTGCGTTTCGTAATGAAGCTATTTCGATACGCGTTTTTTCTTTATTTGATGTTGGTATTTATAGTATATTAAAGTACACACACAAAAAAATCTATTTTTGAACTAAGATCAGTGGTAGTTTTGGAAATTTAGTTTTCATCCAAATATAATTAATTTTGCTTCAAAAGGGTATGCTCGATTTAAAAACATGTGTAACTTAACAAGAAAGTTGTATTCTCAGCTACTTTTTTCGTTCAAAATAATTAACTTCCATTCAAAATTACAGTTATTTCAACTGTACAACTCAGAAACTTTGCTGTGCTTATTTTAAAAACAACCATTATTTTACTTTGAACTCACATTTTATTTAATGTTCTAATATTAAAACTATCAGAATGACAAATATTTCTTATTGAAGTTAAGGATATATAACATGCTTAGAATAAAACGATGGTAATGTTAAAATAATTTTAACCTTCAACTGTTGCGATAATTTAGTGTTATTCTGCATTTGGCCGTCAGACAGTCTGTCGGGAGTCTAGGCAGCCCACATCACGCAATCGCGTAAAGAAGAAACAACATTTAGTATCTGTTTTCTGTGGTTAGAGTAGACCTAACCTAAAACCTAACGTTTCGTTTTCGTGTTGGTGCACGTTGGCAACACGTAGAGACGTACTATTCTGAATAATAATAATTGTGAGTTTGTGAGTGATTTTATCAGGAGAAGCATATGAAAATGCTACTAATGTACTGTTGGAAATACCTGTGCTTTCACCCTCGACTTCAGTCGCATCAACCATAACATTCGAAAATACTGATGGAACCTCTGATGGATTCCCTGATGATGTTTATGATATAACTGACTTGTTATTACCTGAGGGAACCTATCCTAATTTCGATTTGAAAACGCTTTTAGAAACAGCCCCAATGGGAAAAGTAATTCTACAATATTATAAAAATAATAATCAGCGGTTAGATGCCACCAATCAAAATAGACTTGTTCATATTGTAGTTAGTCATTTGTACAACCACGTTTTACGGCAGTAAGAAATAAAATAAGTTATTTATTATTTATTTTAGTAGTAGTACTTACATATCTAATAATTTTACCCAAGAAATAGGTTTTATATTATATCTAGAAGTATTCACGTTATTATAACTAATTTCTGCAGGTAAAATTTTCTGTGCAAATATGTAGGAAAAAAATTAAGTTTCCTACTAGCATTCATGTCTAGGTGTATCTAAAAAAGTGGAAAGCAGCAAAAATTAAAAAGTAAGATTTTTATGTTTAGGGAGTAAGTTTTGTTAAATTATCTTTATCTTGGGTTTTATTGTTTTGCTTTCATAATTTTATATATGTTTTAGTCGGTTAACTGCATGTGAATATGAGCAGTTAACTTTTAAATAAATATATTTCCAAAATCTTTTTTTTTTGTTATTTATAGAGTACATAATACGCTATGGTAGTGGCTCTGGGTGACCATTTGTTTGTGTTGGTCGTTATAATATTAATAAATATATGTTTCAGAGAAAGTTTTTTAAATTTTTTCCCCTTACCTACCTTACATGTTATTGTTTAAATTTTGCGTAAACAACATCTTATTTGGAAAAAAATTACCAAATTATTTCAGGTTTAATTAAAATATTTTTAAACGGTGAATGAGTATAGATGGTATATTATCTATTAAATTGATATTTTTTTGGGTTGAAAAAAATATATTTTATTAATATATAATAAAATATCAATAATGCAGGTAGTTGTTCATATCGTTTTATTGCTAGGTTGATTGTAAAGTAGAAGTAATAAAACTGTTAACTATTTCTTTTGTGAAATACAGCTTTATTATGCCTAGTTAACAGTCGCTGGTACGGCAGTAAAATGTTATGTAAAAGTTTTCCTCTGTAGCGCTTTTAGCTCAACGCTAGCAATCATTTTAATTTAAAGAAATCGTCATTATCCTTTTAAAAACAGCTATGTTTCAATCAAAATTACACATTTTTTGAAGTAAAATTATATAAGTCTCGGAATTAAAATAATATATTTTAAATGAAAAGCAGCGTAATTTTGTTTCAAAATATTGTAATTTTGTTTCAACATTATCTAACTTTAAACGAAAAAAAGCGTGAGCAAATTTTGAAAATATTTCACATTGAATTAAAATTACCCTTACATTAAATGAAAAATTTTCCTTTTGAAATAAAATTTCGTTATTTTTAGTATAATATCACCGTGGTATTAACATTAAAACAAGTAACATTTTGTTTTAAGATACATTGTTTTTAAAGTAAAAAAAACATATAAGTTTGGTTATAAACAACGATACTTTGACCTGAAAAGAACAGTGGTTTTGTTATACGAACACATGATATTTTTAATGTCAAATTAGGATCGTTTTGCCACTATAGGAACTAACGATAACATTAACTCAAGAATATTAAGCTTGAATTAAAATCTTTTTTTTTCTGTGCACGTTTCATAAGAAGCGGTTTTAGCGCACGCGTCTATTTTAAAAAACGAGCCACAAAGTGGCGAGTTTTTTTTATTGACACGTGCGCTAAAACGCCTTATGAAACAAGTGCTTTATACCTTTTTTTCTATTTCACCTTTTATAATCAAGAAAAATACATTTTAAAAAGAAAATAAATCCTTCAAATTTTGTAAATTTTTATGTCTAAATTTTATGTTGGTAATACTATTTTTTATCATAGTAGCCTCTGGACAACAAAAATTATTTTGCCAACTGTCATTTTTTGATTTATTGACCCATTTTCACCACGAGATTCTAAAGTTATTTTAGCGATATAAGATTTGAAATTGGACGGAATACGTTGTGTGATCCTTGTACATTTGGTACATATACAGAGCGTTCGGAAATTCGGGAGATTTTGCTACTTTCTTTCAAATTTCAAAAGACGTGATTTTACGTCACGGCATTGCAATTTAGTCTAGGGAAGATGGAAAATTCAAATAAAGTTGAAGTTAAAATCGACATTGGAAGGTTAGTAGATTGAATTTTGGATAGGATTTGGCAGAAAATGATAGCTTGAAGCATCTACAAAACCAACATACATGACTGTTATCCACACAGAATAAAAAGTAAGTTATCAGGCTATTTTTCCTCTGCGAAAATGGGGTTTCTCGTAAATCACAAAGGCCGCGCAAGTCAATGAAACAGTGGCGGCTTCTCCTATGAGGCAGGTGAGGCAGTGCCTCACCAATAATTTTGCAAATTAAATAAATTACAAATTTATATAACTTGTATTGATTTTTACAATTTGGCAAAAACTTGGGTACGTGTAAAACATTTTTAAGCAAAATTTCTTGTTCAAGAATTTGAAAAGTGTTTGCCCGAGAACTTGACCCGTGGAATACTGGCTTTATTAAAAGCTTAATGTCGGGGTGTACAGATTTTAACCAAAAAATTAACCAACCAGCAACTTTGACAGAATTAATTTTCTCACAATCAGACACAATTCACTAAACTACACAAAAACTAGAAATCCGTAAATAATAAATACCCACAATCCACAGAGAAATCTTAAAACACAACAACAAAAATGGCGGCCGAGCCGGTTTTGGAGTGTATTTTGAGCATGTCGCTAAAGTAGAACAGGCCGATAACACGAGCGATTCATGCACTCGGACGTATTTTTTCACCCATTAAACGTAACTTTTGTTTGCGCAGGAGATAAGCTGATGTACGTATCTAAAGGTAAATGGTCTATGGCAGTGGTTCCCAAATTTCGCAAAATCCCGGACCTCCGAAATCGGATTATAGTAACAGGCGTAACATGGCCAGTTAATCTTAACTTATTTAAACAACATTTTATTTATCAATACAACGTATTTTCCTTAAAAACAATAATAAGCTA
Source organism: Polydrusus pterygomalis (assembly GCA_963969555.1). Lineage (NCBI taxonomy): Eukaryota > Metazoa > Arthropoda > Insecta > Coleoptera > Curculionidae > Polydrusus > Polydrusus pterygomalis. The sequence continues at coordinate 10,324,102 of OZ018384.1, forward strand.
AAAAATAATTAAATGGTTTTATTATTAGGGGAGTTATTTTTGTTTTATTTTCCCTTTGTGCTCCGTGGGTTCGCGGACCCCCAAAAAATACGCCGCGGACCCTAAGGGGTCCGCGGACCACCATTTGGAAACCACTGGTCTATGGGGTATACGGGATCCTATTGTCATACACTATGTATCTACATAAATGCCTTGACCAGTTCTGCAATTAACTCAATTTCTACGAATTGCTACTTGAATCCTTCTGATCTCCCTTGTAATATATATATTTTTTAAAATATATTTCCCTGGTATATTCATACGCCGTCAATGCTTTCTTGCAATGTGATTAAGTATTTGCATTATTATTTTATTATAACAAATAAGATATATATAGCCAGATTACAAAAACCCACTTGTCAAATAATATGAATAACCGTTTTTGCGAAGGATTTACCTTCATTGATTTACTAGAAACCATTAAAATATTTGTAAAGGAATTAAGTAAGTTAAGATATAATAACGTTATCTTCTGTTATCTTTGCTGTTAAAAGGAAAATTAATAAATTTGGTTTGACTTTTGCAAAATCAAGTTAGATAGGTAGGTACTAAGTGAAAAATATTTAGAGGAGTGCAGAACAATAATTTCGAAATTGAAAAGCTTTACACCTCCGTTGGGTTTGTTCGACATTATTCAAAAACGCATTTTGAAAATAATTTACTCTTTAAATATACGTTTCTCTACCGATCAGCTCTTTCAATATGCGAATGTGTTAAGTATTAGATATTTTTATTATAGGGCATCTCTATTACAACTGATAAAAGATATTACACTTTGCAACATTATCAACCCAATTTATCAAACACGTTTTCAAGTAGATGACAACATTGTACCGTGCGAGCAAAAATTATTTGCATCAAAGAGGGCCTTGCATCTAAGGACGTAATGCTTAGCCGTAGAGCTTAATACCTGTTGGGTGTCAGTAACTACCTGAATTAACAATCAATCAGTTATTCTGTCATCTTTGACAGTCGTTACAAGTAATTTGATTCATCGCTAATTTTTCCAATTTCTTGAACAATTCACACAATGGGCTTTACAGAACAGCACAAACATTCATGGTTGAAGCGTATTTTCGAAACGGGGTTAGAGTAAATAATGGTGAGTGGCAATACAATCCGGGTTTGTGCATTGACGATTTTCACGAACATTTTCCTAATGTTGCTTTTATTGCTGGGGATTTTTATCATTGCCTGAAAAGAACCGTGGCTGTGTTTAGGGAAACAGGTTCTATACAACACAAAAAAGGAGCGGGAAGACCATCTGTAAGAACAGAAGAACGTGTTGCAAACGTTCGTGAAATAATGCAAAATACGCCAACAAATTGTATATAAGACGCCTGTCCCAAGAAGTGGGAAGATCTTATGGAACATGCAGGACTATTCTTAAGAAGCAGCTAAATTTATTTCCTTATAAAGTGCAAGTATTCCAAGAAATACAATTTAAGCAATTTATGTAATAATTTTTCTTTTTCTTTCTGTATATTCTTACCTTGTTAATTTTGTAAACAACAAAAATAAATTTGTATTTATCTACTTATTTTATTACTCATTAGTTTGGCATATCATGTCATAATATGAATTTGACAAAATTTTAACCTAGATTTGGTTAGATATATCGTCTCCATATCATTGTGATCTAAACCAAGCCCTACGTTTTTTAATCCAAGCCCTCTTTGATGCAAATAATTTTTGCTCGCACGATATTACCCAGGATGCAAAAAGCAAAAGGCCAACGAGCTCATATCTATATATTGGTAAAAAAATGTATAATGCAATTCCTCGACTTTTGAAAAATAAACTAAAAACCAGAAACTTCAAAAAACTAGTGATGGAATGGCTTATTGCGGAGGCTCCTGTACTGCTATAAAAAAAATTAATAAATGTATGTTTCGTGTGTATAATTAGTGAAACCTGGTTTTCTTGAGTTTTATTAATTCTTTATGAATTGGGTGACCGCCCACAGTTTTGTTTTCTCTCTCTCCACGTGATATTTTTATTTATTTAATTTTTGTTAATTTTTTTTTTCTATTGATATAGAGGGTTAAAAACGAATGCTGTTTATTTGATTTGATTCTATGATTTATTTTTTGCTTGGGGTGAAGTATAAAAATATTTTGTGGTTGGGTATATTCGACGAAGAATCAATTTACACTGCATACAAAACAGACATTCAAGTTTGCAGACAAGCTGTTAGCTTTGTTAGCTTGAATAATTTCTGTTTTCCTTCCTTCTTTTTTTGCTTAATTCATTGTGGGTGCAACAAAATCCGGAATACGAGTAATATATTAATTATTGAATTGAATGATATAAAATATATTGTTACTTGTTTTAAAAAATAAAATAAATATATTTTTTGATTGATTGATTGATATTTAATACAGACACTAAAAAACTTCATTTGTTAGATACTAAGTCCTAAAAATATTTACGACTGAATAATGGGACGATATTCCAAGTAAAATATTGATTGAAATAGTTTTAATGGGGTCGTGAATCCATTAAATATGATCCAGTAGTTTTTAAGATCGTTATATATAAAGTGTTTACTACTCCTAGTGTATCCTAGAAAAATAATCCATATAGGCTTTTTTTATCGGCATTTTAAAACAGGACCCCTAAAACCAGACCAAAAGCGCCGCATGCCGGCGCATTTGGTAATACTGATATATTTGAAAATTCGATTCTCATCGTCCTTATCCGGCCAGTTGACGCACCGGCGCCTGTAATCCACGGTCTAACAGCCACTTAAAGGTAGTTAATAGTATTTTTTTTTAAACCGACCAGAAAATATACACTTTCTGGACAATTTTTCGTCTAGAAAATAACCTTTTTCCGATCGCAAGACCGGAAAAGTGACGTTAGAGACCGGAAAAGATTTTTCCGGTCCCTGTTTTTTTTTTTCCAATCGCTCTTTGATAATACAAGCTACCTTGATGTCAAACTTGTTTCGCGAGTTCGCAAATTTAACAATATGAATTCAGATTTTAAATTATCCGACACGGAAAATGAGATTTCAGAAGAAATTTTAGAAGCAGCAAGGAAAGCGACTTACGATATATTGCCAGTAAAATCAAAAGCCCGTTACGAAAAGTCATACTACGCATTTAAAAATAATATAAAATAATTTAATGTAAGTATATCGAAGTGTCGGTCTTAAAAAAAATATTGTACGTCACGCAACCGAAAATTATTAGTGTTTTTCAGGTCGAGACAAGCATTTCCAGGGCGAGCCGTAGGCGAGAAGCAGCAAGACTTTCCGGTCTTGTAACGGAAATTACTAATACGTTACAAGGCCGGTAGGTGACTTATTACAGTACGAGTTGGTTTAGTTAACTTTACTGAAAATAAAAATAAAACAATTTGAAGCCCCATGTACAGTGTTGTATTCATAAAAAAAGCGTACAAGAATTATTAGAATGAGGGAAGGGTAAGTTTTGTCATATTTACGTAAAACCGGCTTGTCTAAATGATTGTTTTTTTGAGATTATCACACGTCATAGATTATCAAAAATGCAAAGCATTGGCGTCGGTGTAATTAATTTTGAAACTGCATGGTGGTAACGTTTGATAAACTTTGACAGAAGAACATAAAAATGCCTCGTCAGTTGTCTGAAGTTGAAAAGGCTCAAATTGTATCAAGAATCGAAAAAGGATGACCAATTCGTGCTGTAGCGTAGTTGTATAATAGTTCCAACCCTGAACAGGATGCTGCTTTTTTGGGATATTTAAGAAATAATCCATTTGCAACTTGCACTTCTAGACATGGGCGTTTCTCTGAACAACTGAAATAAGTGATTTTAAGGTATTCATAGCCCTCTAGATAAAACAATAAATTTGGAAAAAAAATATTTTCTTGGTGACAAAAAGTAACAAGTGACACATCGTTGTATTTAGAATGTCATATGGAGCCAAAAAAAGTAAAAATATACCAGGTGTCCCATTTAAAAATCGAAAGTTTATGTCACTTCCGGTTAAACCGGAAGTTCCATAATGTTGAGTCGCCTGTAAAAAAATGCAGTTTTATGTCGTATACAAATCCCCCCGATTTTTATTTCATTATCTTAAAAAACAAAAAAGTTAGAGGGGCGAGCCACCTTCCGTGGACACCCGGTATATGATGAATTAAATAATTAATGCTCAATATGTGTACTAACTTGAACATTTTGTTTCCTATAATTTTAAGTGACAACTTGTCAAAAATCCAAAGTAAAAAGTCATTATTTCTAAAAACAAAAGATGGTTGCTAGGCAATACGTTACAGTACCTGATACTGTAATGTTCCACTTACCGGCTGCAAATGAGTACATGGTAAGTTGATTTACCGGACAAAATGAAATAAAATGTTTTAACGTAACGAAATTATATTAGCTTTTGTAAGTAGTTTTAGTAAAAAGTATGGCTTTTAACAACAAACGTGTCCTTGCGGAAAATATGAATATTCCTACAAAAAATGTGTACTCTGAATAAAATACTATACTATACCTACGCAGGTTAAAACAGTGATTGGTTTCTCCGAATAAAAGTTAAATTTTATGTAGTAGTAGTACAATTTTCAAAACTATTTGTCTGCAATATGTTTGTCGTGTAAATTATCATTTTTTGGAAAAATCAAACCTTTAAAACCACTTGCGGAAGTGAGGTCAATCATTTACTTAAACTCTATAGAGAATTAGTTTTTTTAGGATATATCACATATTAACATTTATTTAAGTTTCCTTCATTTTCTAAAATGTCCATAATAGATACTCCAATAAACGAAGCGTTTAAAAGAGGATTTTTAGTAAGAAAGCTGCTTTTATGAAGAAGGATAAGGATGTGAAAGTATACTTCAGTACTATTTTGTGTGAGACACCCCCCCAAATGGCTGTGCACATTTTCGGGTAAATCGAATATAAAGTCAGCAAAAAAATTTATTCAAATTGATAATCTGATCAAGAGATCCCTTTCATTCGCAAAAGTCTCGATATTGATTCGGAAAGTGATTTTGCTAAACAACCAGTGGTGGCGATAAGGCCCCCGCAAGCCCCGCGGCGCGGGGGGACTCCGGCTTCGTGGGGGCCCCACGCCGCCTGCCTAGCTGACGTATTTATAAATTTTAGATTAATATTTTCCATTGCTTCTTAACTTTTTTTTTGTAAGTACAATATTTTCTATATGTTTATAATTTTTAATTTTATGACCATAATAAAAATTAGTATTTATGTACAGGGTGCCCAAGATAAGGAGGGCCTCTATGGGGATCTCGGTTATGGTAAGAGCTACAACTTTGATTAAATGGGGAAAAAGTTGCGCAATCAGAGGACTAATAATATGGCATAAAAAAAGTTTTAGTAATATTTGTAAGTTTTGAGATATTAAATAAAAACTGATATTTTGGATTTTTGATTTTATTTTTCTTTGGCGTTATTATTAAAGTTAGAGCAAAACTGACAAAACTCTCTCACAGCAACTTGTTATGAACTTAAAGATTACATCGCAATTTTTTTTATACGACGTTTCGTTTCCAAGCAAACACCATCAACTTCATTTTTTCTAATACGGCCCTGATTTCTTATTGTCAAATTTTGAGAGCATTTTTTATTCTTAATTCAATGATGTACCAGACAATGTTGTTTAATTACGTTTCGAGCCTTTTTAACCATCTTCATGAAATTTTCAGGGTCCGGACCTGGATCCTAGAGTGTTGCATATGCTTTTTCAGCTTTTTTAATTAAAAAAATGAAAATGATGGATGTAGAAGGTAACAACGTAATCTTTTTAGTTTCATTATGAATTTAAAAAAAAATAATAAAATTACATAATAGATTTTTAATTATTTATTTAACATTGTAAAATACTGATTCCGAACCCATAATAATTAAACTTTAATTAATTGAAATAAAACTAACATTAACTCATTAAAAATTAATTTTCCAAAAGGTGTTCAAAGTGATTTCCGTCGTTCTCCAAACATAAATAGGATCTTAAAACTGTATTGTTTAGGACATTAGTTAACATTTGTGGCGCTACGCTGTGAAAGGCTGCAAGCACTAGTTGTCTAAGCTCTTCTTCTGTTTCAAAATTCTGCTTATAAACACAATTCTCGATATATCCCCAAAGGAAAAAATCAAGCGGGGTTAAATCTGGGGAACGCGCCGGCCAGGGTGTTACAGAATAAGTGCTGATACTTTTTTCTGGAAATCTTGCTGAAATGTACTCTCTAACTACCCTTGAATTATGTGCAGGTGCACCATCCTGCTGGAACCAAGTGTCGCGTTGTTCTGCCAGAGGTAAATTATCCAGAGCCTCCTCTAAGTCATTTTGGAGTAAATTCAGGTAATGCTCAGATGTTAAATTATGTTGATAGAAAAAAGGTCCTATTATTCTTGTTCCCAAAATTCCAGCCCACATATTAAATCCGAAACGGTATTGGTGTCTTGATTCTTTGAATACACGTGGATTTTCCTTAGACCAGTAATGTACATTTTTTCTGTTAAAGATCCCGTTTCGATTTACCATGCTTTCATCAGACCAAATTATCTGGTAAGGAAAATTTATGTTTTCGTGGCATTTTCTGGTGTACCATTCGCAGAATGATCGACGTCTTTCTGCATCACCTGGCCTCAGTCCTTGACAAATTCTGTATTTATATGGGTGAAATTTTTGTTTGTTTAAAATAAATTGAGCAGTTGATTTCGCTACGCCTACATTTTCATCAATTTCTCTAGTTGATACTCCAGGGTTTTCAGTAACAGCTAATAATACGCTGAAAACCTTTTCCTGGTTACTATTTTTTTTTCGGGAGAGCATGGGTTTTTTAAATGCACCGTGTTCTTTAAGGTTAGTTACTAACTTACTGTAAGTCCGTTTAGCTGGTTGTCTCCTTTCCGGATATTTGTCCAAATACATCCGCTCCGCTACATTACAATTTTCTCCGCTTAAAATAAAACATGATAACATATCAAATTTTTCTTCATTTGAATAATAACCTGCCATATTTAGTTCAACTGAAGTAATGCCAAATTGTCTGACACCATACCTACTCATTTTTTTTTCCAATGCCTACTTCGCTAATTTGGGAAAAGAACAATACTTAGTTTGCAACAGCGTAGATTTGTGTTGTTTCAAAAAGAAAATAAACCCAGGAAGTTTTTATTTTTTTTTTAAACAGTATCGTAAGGTTTAATTAAAAAAGCTGAAAAAGCATATGCAACACTTTAGGATCCAGGTCCGGACCCTGAAAATTTCATAAAGATGGTTAAAAAGGCTCGAAACGTAATTAAACAACATTGTCTGGTACATCATTGAATTAAGAATAAAAAATGCTCTCAAAATTTGACAATAAGAAATCAGGGCCGTATTAGAAAAAATGAAGTTGATGGTGTTTGCTTGGAAACGAAACGTCGTATAAAAAAAATTGCGATGTAATCTTTAAGTTCATAACAAGTTGCTGTGAAAGAGTTTTGTCAGTTTTGCTCTAACTTTAATAATAACGCCAAAGAAAAATAAAATCAAAAATCCAAAATATCAGTTTTTATTTAATATCTCAAAACTTACAAATATTACTAAAACTTTTTTTATGCCATATTATTAGTCCTCTGATTGCGCAACTTTTTCCTTATTTAATCAAAGTTGTAGCTCTTACCATAACCGAGATCCCCATAGAGGCCCTCCTTATCTTGGGCACCCTGTATATTATCACATAATTATGTGGGGGGCCCCCAAATGTTTACCGCCGCCACTGTAAACAACCCTCTGTTAAGTCACATATTAGATTTAAAAAATGTTTCTTTTTCAACAATTAAGGTATTTTTACTGATTAGCTGCTATGCAGCATACCAGAGTATGTACAAATAATATCCTCCACGTTATTATACAATGAATAAATATAAAAAAATTAAATATTTTTTATTGTCTCTTTCTTTCATGCAAACAAACAGGTTATTCATGAGTGAATGGCTTAGTCTATTCCAGCGGTTCCCAACCTATTGTCAACCGCGAACCCCTTTTAAAAAATTACCTTTGTTGCGAACCACCCATACTTATCCACCATAATATAAATGTTTGTTAGATTTTAACTAGAACTTGTCTCACAATTATTAAGCACATCAAAACAAAATAACCGTCGCGTGCGATGTTCAATCAAATTGATATTGACAGCGCTGCGACCTTCGGCATATTTGGTTCGTCGCGTCGCCGTCGATTGACTGGGTTTACGTAGTAGTAGTAGTAATAAAGTATGTTTCCGCCATTACCGTTTTTTTCTGTCGCGAACCCCTAGGGGTTCGCGAACCACCGGTTGGGAACCGCTGGTCTATTCTATAAGAAGTCTATGGTTCATGCCTTTCTTATAATTTTGCCTAAAGAATTATTTGTTTTATATGAGGCTGATATTGACATAATTGACAAGTAAACAGTATTGGAGAAACTATGGAACTTTTTTTGAAATTTGTGAATTAAATAAGGTGACAAAAGATAAGGGAACTTATTTATAAATTAATAAACAAATAAATAAATTTAGTTGAACATATATTTTACTTTATCAGATAAGAGTACGAGTAAAATAGATATTATACAGGATCATATTACAATATTACCGCAAATTTCTAACATCAACATATTGTATGAAATTACACGAAAAAAACAATTTTGATCCTAAATTAGAGGAAGTACAAAAATAGCTACAGATAAGCCACCTTAATCATCATCAAATTATAATTTTTTAGATTATGGATAATGTGTTTGATAAGAAAATATTCCTGAAATTTTATTTTCCTATTAAATAGGAAAAGCCGAAAAAAATGTCATACATCAGAAACAGAATTATACAGGGTGTCCGGAAAATACGTGTACAACGTTTGACGACAGACTCCTGACGTCAAAATAGGTCGATCTAAGCCGACTTAGTTATATCCAAAACTGTCTCGTTTAGTTGTTTAGTTTATTGGTTTTTCCTAAATTACGTGAAAACCTGCTAATCGATTTTAATGATTTTTAGTATTTAGACTAATACTATAAAAATGACGTTTTCTAGTAGTATAGTCACCGGCTGTAAATAAGTGGAAGTGTTATAAAAGTGATATAATACGTCAACATTTCTCCTCATTTTTTATATGAACGACGTTATGACAACCCAGATATTTTTGTACAGTGACTGGATGTATTTGGAAGCTATTTTACCTTTTTAATATGTTTCGTTGAATGAGCTGTTTTGCCAGAAGAAAATATTTACAATTACCTGCATACATCAATTATTAACAATAAAAATAAAACAAAGTACAACAAAGTTGAATGTATGTATTGTAAGAAACTAAGTAAAACAAAAACATTACTTAAGCAAATGTGTAAAATGACCGCCATCTTGCTGAATACACTTATTAACACTCCTTAAAAAATGATATTGGACCCTATCTAATGTCTCGGGGTTATTAAAATGGTTGCCTGCATTTAAAATCCGCTGCACTAAATCATCGCGTGTGTTTACCGGAGTCTTGTAAACTTCTGTTTTAATAGCGCCCCACAAAAAGAAGTCACACATATTTAACTCAAGAGAACGTGGTGGCCATTTTACTGGTGCATCATTGCCCCTTCCAATCCATTGGTTGGGATATTGATGATGTAAGTATTGCCGAGCGGCAACGGAAAAATGGGGCGGGGCACCATCATGCATATACCACATTTCCCTTCGAAGTAAAAGGGGCAAATTGTCCAGAAGAATTGGTACCTAATGTGTCTTGCAAAAAATTTAAATAAATATTTCCATCTAACCTGTCTGGAATAACAATGGGACCAATAAGGTAGCGATTAATAACACCTGCCCAAATATTTAATTTAAATTGATGCTGATGATGTGCAACTTTAATGGCATGTAGATTTTCATCGGAATAAATATGTTCGTTGTGCAGATTGGTTACTCCAGATCTTGTAAAGCACGCCTCGTCAGTAAACATAATTGTTCTACAAAAATTTGGATCACGGATTCTTTTGTTTCTAATAATTTGACAAAATGTAAGCCGCATGGGGGGATCAGTCGGTAAAATTTCCTGGACTTTTTGCACGTGATAAGGATGTAACAACTGTTCTTTTAAAACCTCATTGACAATCGTTTTAGGAACATGTAACTCACGTTCTAAGCGACGGGTACTGGTACTTGGTTCTTCTTCAACTCTTTCCAGAATCATCTTTTCTGTTTCCCCAGTTCGAGTTGTTCACATACGACCCCTGCCTTCAAAGTTTTTCTCAAAGCTGCCTGATGATGCCCGATATTGGCGAATGTTTGGTGGTTTGGTATTCCACGGTTAGGAAACCTCTCCATGTAAACCCTAACACTCTGACGCCCATTTCCTTGACAAAACCCGTATACCAGGAGCATGCCAACCTTCTCAGAGTTCGTATAATTTTCAATTTTTAATGGTAAAATGAACTTGTAATTCAAGAATGTTGATCGTATACTTGAGTAAATTTCATAGACTGGTGACAATTTGTCAATAATTGTCAAATTATTAAATGCCATAGCAACAAGGTCACTTAAAAAATTATTGTTACAGGTATTTTGTTTTAATATTATTACTAATAATACTAAATATTGTAAATATTTTCTTCTGGCAAAACAGCTCATTCAACGAAAAATATTAAAGAGGTAAAATAGCTTCCAAATACATCCAGTCACTCTACAAAAATATCTGGGTTGTCATAACGCCGTTCATATAAAAAATGAGGAGAAATGTTGACGTATCATATCACTTTTATAACACTCCCACTTATTTACAGTCGGTGACTATACTACTAGAAAACGTCATTTTATAATGTTAGTCTACATATACAGGGTGTTCTCAAAGTTGAGTAATTTATTTTACCAGGTTGTAGAACTCGTAAAAATAAGTAATTGTACCAAAAATCATTTAAATAAAAGTTGCAGAATAAAGAAGTTATTAACAATTGAAAAAATGTAAAATTTAAAAACTGTAAGACCTGATTTTTTGATATTCTCGACCACTGCGTTATCAATGTTTTGTTTACTGGCGATACTGGGTATGACTTATTTTTTTGTATGATACAAATTACTTATCATTCATTCATTTTACGGGTTTTAGTGGTCGAGAATACCAAAGAGCAGGTCTTAACCCAAGCAGCAATTTGATATTTTATTATGGTCGCGAAAACGTTTTTGACAAAAAAATTATAAAACAACTTTACTCTCAGGAACGTTTTTAATTCGTTTATACAACAGCTATAAATGCAATATTGGCACCATTTTATAAAATACTTCAGTAGTCATTATCATTTTGTAAAGCCTTTTGCAAGCATTACATAACAATTTTATAAACATTTCTGCAACTCTTAAAAAATTTAAACAGCAGCGTTATAAAACAGTTTTATTAAAGCTTTTCACGTTGCGCTATAAAATATACTAGCATATTGTATTTTATGAAACAACAATAAAATCGAAAAGCTTTTTAAATGTATATTCTAAAAGCTGCAAGAAGCAATTCTGTATTAGATAAAGGAAAAATATAATTAATATGATAATATGGCTAACTATTTACAAGAAGTAAAGAAGCCATTTTATTTATTTTAATTCCATATAACATACTTTATATGATTTTTAAAGACGTTGATTATGATTGAGAAAACAAGTTCTTACTGCGAATTAAATTTTATTGGAAAACATATAGCATATTTCTAACAAAATTTAAGCTGGCCCCGTATTTATTAATGTTTAAGGAACATTTTTAAAGCCTTAAAAAATTAGCTTTGTCGATTTAACCGTTTTCTTCAGAAAAACTCAAACCAGTTTGTTCTAAGCATCATTATTTCATAATTTTTATATATTTAACAGCTGTAAATATTAATATAAATGAGATATTTGGTATTTTCAACTCTACCCATTTTTATATTCCCGAGCGCTCCCATTTAAAAATGGCCTCTTTCTATAAAATAATTTTGTATTAATAGCAAGCATTTTAAGATAATTTAGCTACTACACAATCTCTATACAGCAATTGAAATATGTGTATGCTTCAAAACTGGCGATACTTCGACAGGGCCGAACTGCTTTAAATCTAAGATCGGGTAGGGGAATACAAAATTCATCTACACACTCTTTTTTTAAGGCGCTGAAGTTTAAAATAAGTCGTAATTCTTGAAGATTTGAGGGGGGGGGGGGGGAGACTACCTAACCTGAACTAACCTGGCTGCGTCACTTTATGATGCGCTATTTTTATTTAACTCCACATCATCCAGCCATTGTGGATTCTTAACTAATAATTTATTTATTATTGAAGGCCAGATCTTAAGTGATGTATTAATATTTATCTATTTATAGTCGCTAAGACTCAAAAGTTTTAAGTCAGATTTGTGGCAATCTGATCAGTGACATAAAATGGCTGTGATTGTCTATCTAATTCTTGAATAAGTAGTAAATTATTTTTGAATCCTCATATTCTGTAATAAAATAATCGGGCACTATTATTTTACACTGCTAATTTTCTTTTGTTTAACTTATTTTACACTATTTTTTTACTGGCAGTATATTTATTTTGTGCCGGGGCTAAGCAAGGTCAAAAATTTTCATTTTTTTTTCGTGTTCAGTCCCTTTGAAAACAGCAGTAGATGTAATTTTTCAATTAAGACGTTCGTAAGTTTTTTAATCAAATCAAACAAGAATAATTTTATACGAAAAACATTACAATACGGTTCTGCTCTTTTGTTTAACCTAACTCCCGTGGCAGCACAGGCAGCTTGATTTCAGAGGGAAAACAGAAACATCTGATTATTGTTTACACAATCAGCGCGCGAATATTGCTACTTCGCAACTTATTATCTACTACACAATCTTTTAGTGACTCCTATAAAATAAATTGACTATTTTGCTACATTTTGTCTTCTTTGTGATAGATAATTTGTTATTTGATGGTAAAAGTAACCGTCATGACCGCGTAAAATATAAACATAATCCATACGTTCCTACTTGCATTAACAGACACATAAGTGTTTTGGCATATTGATTGACGATTGATCTGAGGCACCAAGGCAGTTAACGGGTTTTATTGTTTTATTTAACTCTAATGGATTATTAATATCAACACCAATGTTCTTACTACACATCATATTTTCATAACACATTTTTAACCATCTTCGAAAAGCACCACTTTTCTTAATTTTTTTTCACTGTTTTATATTCGACATTTTTAATCAGCTGGTTCAGGAATGGTAGAAGCTTAGTTGTCTTAAATACTTATATCTTATTATATACAATTTTATTTTATAAGAAATTTGTGTTGGTTTTTATATTGTAGTAGAAATGTTATACTATAAAATAGTTATAAAGTGATCACTAAAATAACAATTTACTTTTAAAGGCGAATTGTTGTTAAAAGTACTTTGATATTACTGTTTTTTTAAAGTCGCAGGAAGCAACTTTAAAATAATTTTGAAATATATTTATAAGTAAATTTAAAAAATTGCCAAAATGCACTATAAAACCCTTATAAAATGGTTAACTTTTATGGGCTAAAATATTTTTTAAGATGTTCCTAGAAACGTTTCTACAATAATTCTATGACTGTTTTATAAGATATTTTATAATTATGTTATATAAACGTTATGATGATAAATTTATAAAACACATTAGTTGCCTACAACAGAATAGTGCTTATTGCAGCTCTTATGTGATCGATTAGCCATTTGGAAGTATCAATAAAATAGCAATAAAATAAAACAGTTGTATAACCATCGAATTATAAAATTACTTTGCTGCTTGGGAAGTTTTTAAATTTTACATTTTTTCAATTGTTAATGACTTCTTTATTCTGCAACTTTTATATAAATGATTTTTGGTACAATTACTTATTTTTACGAGTTCTACAACCTGGTAAAATAAATGACTCAACTTTGAGAATAAGTATACTAAAAATCATTAAAATCGATTAGCAGGTTTTCACGTAATTTAGGAAAAACCAATATTTTTACAAATTTTTGACGCCCTCTACCGGCTAAACGAGATAATTTTGGATATAACTAAGTCGGCTTAGATCGACCTATTTTGACGTCAGGAGTCTGTCGTCAAATGTTGTACACGTATTTTCCAGACACCCTGTATACGTTACTTATTTCCATAATTTTATTGTTCCTCGTTGTTGACGTATTATTAGTATCGCGCAATTAATGGGAGGGGTGACACTCCCTCATACCCCCACCCCCCCCCCCTCTCGTTACGCCGCTGGTGTAAATGTTTCTTTTTTGGACCAGCCCAGCTCTAAAATACAGTTTCCTTTTACGTGTTTAGGAGTTTACACTGAAGCGCTGTATTGGGCCTTAGTGCATAATTGTGTTATAGTGAGAAAAATACGGCAGAGGATAGATATCTCTTTCAACAAATATCATAAGTACCAGCCCTTAATATCATTTATAAAAACACTTAATCTCGTTTATAAGTTTATATTTGAAGAAAATACTGAGCCTTATTTTGCCTTGACGCCGTAGGGCATTGCCCCCCTCCTGTGGCTACGTCACTGGCAGCAGCGATTTGTCGAGGTATTGTGTTATATTATTGGGTAATAGAATGTGCTTGAAAACATTTCAGATTTGTACGACAGTGAGGCAGAGTGATTTGTAACACGAATTTTATTTAATACAAAGTAATTTTCACGTTTTTCTATTTTATTATGTCATCAGCATTGCATGTTTCAAAACAATTAAACTAAAATAATTCAGAACTGGATTCTTTTTTAGTATTGTTCGAACTTCCGGTTCGCAAACCTGTAAAGCCCAACGACCTTACCCCAGTTACGGCTAGCATTAACGAATTTTAAAAACAGTTACAAGTTAAACGGGAATCGACCACTAGCGCGCTGTAGTCGATTTTCTTAACTGGTACAAATTTAATATTGTTGTATAAATATTTGTCATTCTGACTTTATATAATATTTTTGGCAAGAGTTAATTTAATTATTTAAGAATATCTATTAAAGTTAAGTAGTGTTCTAAATAATTTATTTGTAAAAACACTTAAATATTCACTACCCAGCGGCGTAGCAAGAAGGGGGGGGGGGGGGCGGTCCGCCCCGGGTACCATACCAAGGGGGGTGCCAACAGCATTAGGCTTGAGCTCGTGTCTATAGGCAGACATTAAGGGTTCTCAAGGTCAATCATGTATAATAAATGGGTAAATGCAGGGGTAACTTCCGGAACTTTGCAGTTATTTAAATCAAAGAATTAGTAACTTATTTTGGAAGGGCTGTTCGGGGAGAAATTGACAAATAGCATGCCGGTGTTTTTTTTAAATAATTGCAAAGAAACTTAAAAAAATGCAATGTTTAAATCCACTAAAATTGCCAAAATTTCCTTGAAAATAAACACGTCGATTCTCAGAACTGAAGTAAAAACAACAATTTTTACTGGTTACACGATATTTACTCATCTATCCTAAGCATTCTAGGGAATATGTGTCTGTTTTAAAAGGAAAAGGGTCGCAATTGCACCGGCTGAATAACATCTGTCTTACGCAAGAAGCAAACAGAGAGGCACAACCAACACTTAATATTCCGTATGTCAAAGGAGTATCAGAGAAAATAAGAAGACTATAGGACAACGATATAACATCAACGCCGTATTCAACTCGAGGGACACCCTAAGAAGTCATCTGACGAAGACAAAGCCTAAAAGTTAAAAAGATAGGAAAAACTGCGTCTACCAGATCCCCTGCGAGTGCGGCCAATCTTATATATTAGGTGAGACATTAGGACCACTCGAGACAAGGATTAAATAACACAAAAACAATACGTTAAAAGGAGAGACCGAAAAGTCAGGTGCAGCTGACCATGCCTGGAAACATGGTCACCATATCATGTGGTCAGAAGCTGAAATCCTACATAAAGAACCACACTGGAGAAAAAGAAAGTTTAAGGAAGCTGCTGCTATTCATCAGAACAGAGGCTGCTTTAGTAAACCATCATTAGACATAAGAAATATCGGAAACCTTGGTTAGATCGATGTAATCTTAGGATAAGATCGCGTGCCAACTGAACGCATGACTGAACCCACCTCAGTTATGCTTCAGTGCACCTAGCTAGTATAAATAGTCTTGTAGTTACTTTACTTATTTAGTATTCACCTGAAGACGACTGGAGATACTTACCAGTTGAAACGTTGTGATTTAAAACAAATAAAGAAAATGGAAGTCCAAAAATCTTTCATCATTTAACATCTGTCTTATTTCTTAATTGCCTTATCAGCTCTAGAATATGTCTGTTTTTCTCCTACATATGCCGAAACCATAAAAATAACTAGTCTGATCAACACAGCACTGCAGTGTGCATGCAAAAAACCAATTGCAATGTTTGTTGAGCAGGTTGGCCGCTAGGGTAGTTGGTAAAATTAGCGATTCATAGATTTTATTCATAATCAACAACCTTTTTTAAATTTTATTAGCTACTTGAATAACATTTTGTTAAGCGTTGCATTTTTGTTACTTACTGCAAGATGTTCACGACCCATCCTTCCCCCTCTTGTTGCGCCAATGCTATTTACTAAACTCTAAAGGGGTTTAAAATTCGGTGAACTTATAAATTTAGAACTGGCATTAACACAGTAGGTCGAGTGTTTTGACTGTGTGTAATGAAACCATTATTTTTTACGCTACTTTTTCAATGGACTTTTTCACTAATATAAGCCAATCTATCATATTCAGCACTGACATCCTAAATAAAAACCTATTGAAAATATATCCCAATAATCAAAAACTTCTGAAACTGTCTCAAACTTTCCCTAGAAACAATTAAAAAGTAGGTAGTAGTAGCATTTATATTTTGCTAAAAATATATTGTCAAATTGTTTTTAAATACATAGTTTATTAGCTCAAATTCGATATACAATTTTACCTATTTATGGACCCTAAATATAGGGACTGAAAAAGAAGCCAAAATTATTTATTGCATATAATTTTAATTTACGTATTTTTAGTCAGCGTTATTAACATTTGAATAAGTCTACAGGGTCCTTATTATTATGTGGTCATGACCCTTTAAGTCTCTCTAATTTTTCATTAGGATGGCACTGGTCATACTATGCATGTGAACTTCTATACAGTTAATGTAAATAAATGAAATAAATATGAATAGGAACTTTTTGTCACAGTTGTGTTTAGGATAAAGTTTGAAAACATGAGATCAGAGGCGTGTTCGATTTGCTGGTTTAGATCGATCCGGATCGATCTAACAGATCTGATCTGTGTTCGATTGGCAAATGATGAGTTTGTTTTGTTTACTTTATGGTATTGAAGGTTATAGTTCCATTCTGTCCCTGTTTTTCGATTTTCGTTGGGTATTTATTAGTATTCTTCGATTATGTCCTTTTAGTTTTATAAGATAATTAACTGTGATATAGAAGTAGAAATGGGTGAATTACTTTTTTTGAAACCTATCTGGGTAAATAATATTTCCTGTACGTGAATGAGAAGAGTGGAAATAAAAATTCACAGATCTTGCATCTTACGCAAGTATCATAGACGTATTGAAAATACCTACCACATACAGTGGCGAGAAGGAAGCCATTATGTCACAGCACAGATTACTCCTATCTGTGAGTATGTAATGTGTTGACACAATGGAGCCGTTGGCTATCACGCGTTACTATGACGGCATGGATGCTCCGATTTAGTTTGAAATAATAATAAAATTATTATACTTAGAAATGTGTAAATTATACTTAAAAATGCGTAAATTTGACTGTTTTGTTAAAATAAAAAATATAGGACAATCTGTATATTAGTACATATTGAAGAGAGCTCAATAAAACCACCTTTTTAAAAATAGCGACAAAATTATTTCTTTAGCTATACACAGCCATTTACCTGCTGGTCCTTGTACTCTTTGTTCATGAAATGTCTAAATCTAAGGTCGGCTATGAAATGTTTTGGATTGGTATATCCATTCTCCCCCGACTTTCTGTGTAATACGCCAAGACCGCCGCGCTATTTCGCTTTGTTTGTAAACATCCGAGGGACACTTTCGGAATCAGAATCTCCCATATTTAAATTATTTTTGGCCAACACTTTGCATACAATAGAAAATTAGACTGCAATAATGACGTTGTCAAAATCGAAATTGAAATAATCAGAAATGCGGTTACCATGATATCGACTAATATGGACACCTGAAAATTTTTAAAATTACGAAAACGTTATCTGATATCAATGAAATTTAGACGAATAAAATCTATTTGTACTGTCGTAGATTAAATTTTGAACGATACACGTTCGATATGAACTTTGCGAGAACTTTGTTAATGAAACTTGTGCAATTAAACCACTCGGCTGACGCCTCGTGGTTTAACGTTGCACACGTTTCATTTTAATGTTGCACACGTTTCATTATAATGTTCATATCGAACTAGTATCATTAATAATGTAAGAATGTAAAACAATAATAAAGATAATCTACTTTTTATTATGTCCAAATAAAGTTATATTCAAAATTCAAACACACAGTATAATATTTAAATAGTAATGTAATAATATACGCAACCAGAAGTATTTTCAATACTAAAAACGTAAACCGTACAAGTACTGGCCGATTCAATAATAGGTACTAACTGTTAAATGCCGAAACCCAAAACAAAACAATATTAACACTTTTATAGCCACCGAACTTAGCAGATGATGTCATCGATCCTGTGCTACTCGGATGTTTACCTATCCATATGCGCTGGTATATTATATACTAATCTATATAGTAAAATAGTAATAATATTTGGTCTAAATAAACATCCTGTTAAAGCCGACGCCGCTTAATTTTGGGCTATGCAACCTTGACCTACCTACACCGCAGACGAGGTCGAGTCTAGCGTTACGCTCTTGCATGTCGTTTGTTTTTCATGAAACAGACCCGTATATACGAACCGAGTAGTATTTTCAATACTAAAAAAGTTGTTTTACTTTAGTCCTCTGCTTTATAAAATACTACGCTACTCTCGACTAATTTTTGAACATGAAATGAGGTTAAGTCAAAATCGAAACCCAAACGAACAACTGACATAAAAAACCTTGGATCACTGAACTGATTTTTAAGATCAGATCGACCCCAGATTTTTCAATCGAATACGGCTCAGATACTTTACGTCATCCCATTATCCGCTCAGTTATTTTATTTGCCAGTATAGTGCGACCGATTATAACTAGGGAATCCAATCCCGCACCCAAACTTTAATCCCGCAATCCTGCGGGATTAAGCCTATCGATCCCGCGGATCCGCGGGATTTGCGGGATAGCAAACAATGAACTGCGGTATTTCTGATCGACGCGTCGGGGATTCCCCGCCTTGCTGGGCTATTGAAAACACGTTAAACAGAAGAGTTTTCTTGCGTACGTGCGAAAGTAAGAGCGTTAATTAACTAGTATCTAGAGACATTTATCAAGTGGTTGAATATAATACATGGAATTTAAACAGCAATCACAAAAATGAGTGGTGTAGTTTACAAAGAGAATAAAGGTTAAAATTTAGTTTGTAATGATTTTTTAAAGTCTGTAGATGGTCTTACAGCTAAATTTAAGTTATGCCCTAACATTATCAAAATCTCAGCTCGTTCCACCAAAGGTCTTCACACCCACTTACAAACAAAGCATAATATTAATTTGAAAGTCCACAGCAGCAGCGGTAGTGTTGATATTGATAAAATAACACAGGAAATGAAAGCTAGTACCAGCAGCTCGAGTAGTTCGTTTAGTTCTATTGCTAAGCGCTTAGATGTTAGTGGTTCTTCTGTGCTACCTAAGAAAATGAAAATGACAGATTGTTTTTCATCTGAGAAAAAAGTTTTGATGGAGGAAACAGTGTCTCGAATGGTAGCCAATAATGGTATATCCTGTGGAAAGTTTATCACATCGATCGATATACGCCAACCATTCGAATCAGAGGGCCACAAATATGTATCTGTGCCCGCCTGAGCATCACCTGACCAGTTACTAAAACATGAGATTACATATTAGTAGAAGTAGTAGTAGTAGTAGTAGTAATTGAGGGGAGGTTCCGAAAACCTGGCGAGTAGACCAACAGCGATCATTTTCGCCTACCCCAGAGTCTTCCCCCAATCACACTCAGTGGCGCAACTACGGGGGGGGGCTAAGGGGGCTAAAGCCCCCCCATTTGAAGTTCCTTCAAAACTTATTTGCGCAATACAATGACAGAAAATAGACTAAATGGTCTAGCCCATTTAAACATCCATCGAGAAATACCAGTATCGGTTGATGAAGTGATAAAAGAACTTCAAAATCTGGGACCTCGTAGACTTCAGTTCAATTTGTGAAAGTTTCAATAAATACGATATGTTTACACTTAGTTTAAAATAAAAGTTTGTAGTATTTGGCTAGTCTTTTTTTATTGTAGCGTGTTTTATTTAACAGCCGTGGGAAAATAGTAGTTTTCCTATTCAGTGCGCAAAGTTATGTTTTCCCGCACGCGAAAGCAGTTAGACGAACGACGCGAAGCGGAGTTCGGATAAGCTTTAAATGCGGGAAAACTACTTTGCGCACGTGTTAGGAACAATATTTTTTCTACGAGTGAAATAACTATATATTTTTTTAATTTTAAATTTTTATTGACATCAAATACTTGTTTTTTTTTAACTTGAACAAAATTAGAGGAAAATATAATAATGCAGATTTCAAAAAAATTTTGACCCGCACGGCACAATACTTCGGTATAGTTTATAAGGCAACACATAAACCACCTGTCAACTTTGTCTTGTTACAATATTTTTGCATAAATATCTAAAAAAATAATAAAATAGAAGAAAAAAACGCGTCTATAATATGGTAATTTTGCTTTAAAATAAGTGTGCGGGAAAGTGCTACTTTGCGTATGCAAAAGTGTGCGCAAAGTAGATTCTTTGCGGTCACTCGTAGAAAAAATATTTTTTACGAAATAGTTAAGAAGATTTAAAATGATTATTTAAAGTAGGTATGTGTTTAACGATGTATTCTACTTATCCTAGAAAGTGTAAAAAAAAAATTTTAAGCACGTTAAAAATTTTAAAAAATCGTGAGGCTAATTATTATTTCTACATATTTTTATGCTACCAAAAAATTAAAGGTAGCCTTTTTAGATTTTCTTTAATAGACCAAAAAAGGGCGTGGCAGCCAAAAAAAATTTGCCTGCGGCGCTTTTTTTAAGAAAGAAAGAAAGAAATAATGATCCTCTCTGGTAGCCCCCCCTAGAACGAAATCCTGGTTGCGCCGCTGATCACACTTACCACCTTGGCCCCCGCCAAAGCGTCCCGACCTCTTTACGAAGTTAAGTATGTCGCTCCAGGCAAGGGCCGTGATTTCTTCCTTTTGGAGAGCCGCCGATCCAAGGACCTGGTGCCTGAGTCTTCCCAGAGCCTCACAGGTGCCCAGAAAATGCAGCGGGGTCTCTTTCTCCAGGCATCCGGCACAGATTGGGTCGTCTTCGACACCAATCAATGCTAGGTGCTTCCTCAGCTTGCAGTGTCCTGTCAGTATCCCAATCAAGGGATTTAGGACACATCGTCTTCTGTTTAAAATCCATTCTAGCTTAGCCTTGCTCGGCCAAGCTATAAAGTCCTTAGCTTGTCTGCACCCCTGGATCGTCCGCCATTGCTCTTTAGAGCGGCGTTCAGCCCACTTGTTTAGTGCAGATCCTACCTGTTTTTTAGTTATTCCTATAGCCGGCTCTGGTCCTAGGAACGGAGTCTCAGCTTCACGTCTGGCAAGATTGTCCGCCATCTCGTTACCCTGAACCCCTGAATGCGGAAGGAATAGAGGAATGTACTGGCAAGCTGCATATAACTGTGTAAAATCTATTCCGCAGACAAGTGTCGAAGCTAAACGTGCGTTTTCAGCCGCAGGATACATGTGCAATAAAATAAGATCAAATCTAAAAATGAAACATTAAACATGTTATCTTTCCTCCGAAGATACTTCCAAAATCAATGTAACATGTAACCGATAAACTAGTCGTACTATTGTATTGTACCTATATGCAGTAAATATTTTCCTGCTACTCCGCTCTGTTTTTAATTGCATAAAACAACTTTTTATTAACATACAGCACCCACATCAAGTCCCGCAAATCCCGCGAATCCCGCAATGTCAATCCCGCGAAATCACCGCAGGATCCAGCATTTGCTTGATTGGATTCCCTAATTATAACGGTATCCTTGTTTCGATAAGTAAAATAAAAAAGAACATGAGACAGACTCAAGATATTATTCACGTCGATGCCGGAGGCTCGACCTTTAGCGGAATCCCTGGAACGGGTCGATTGTTTGTAACGTGGTGTGTTTAATTATTTTCTCAGTAAATATTTTAAAATTTTAAAAACTAAAAGCGTAGAAAATTTCATTTTTTCTTCCTCTATGCGATAGGATTAAAAATCAAAATTTATTGAAATAGCCCATTAGGTTATTTTACATGTGAGTGTTTTTATATACAGAAATTTTAATTAAGAAAATCGGCTTAGTTCTATCATTTTCTAAATATACTTAAACGAAGCGATGAATGGTACTGCTGAGCTGAATAATATAATGTTGTATTCTTTTTTTTTAATTGAAAAACTTAACCTAAAGACTTATTTTTTCGGCAATTTCAATTTTACTCTTGTTCCGAGGAACCCTTCATTTAAGTAGAAGTGATCTCTGCGCGCAAGAGACCGATACCACGCACCGAGTTAAACTTACCGTGACTTTATCTGGCTTTTAAAAGCTACTTATCATTTACTTTTATTATAAGCATCACAACTTTACTTTATGTTCAGAATTTTATAACATTACCCATATAAAAATTTATTAATACAGACTGACAGACAGTACTGATCAAATTTCGTGTTCTAAAATTTGGCCAATTTGGTATCTGCTACCGGCTAAAATAAGAAAAACTTTTTTTGGCCCTTTTAGAAAAATATGTACACGTACTACAGATATTAACAAATTTTTCTCGTTTTCAAAATATAGGTACTACAGTTTGTGTTAGTATAAATAGACCCACTTTAAAAATGATTTTATCCCCAAGAAAGGACTAGAGGAAAAATCTATTGCAAGACAAACATCGTTTGAACCTTAAGCTATCCAGTGATACCAAATTTATACCAGTTTAATTAAATTTTACTGGTGATATTTGGTGACAGCCGAACGCCTTCAACTATTTTTGAAATAATAATCTTGCCGATCGTTAAGAGTAAAGAAGTCGAATGTAGAAAATGTATTTAATTATTTCTAAATAAACAAATATCTAGTATAATGGGAAACAGTAAAACAAAGTTGAACTTGTAAATTTCCACTATATTAACTGGAAAAAAAAAAAAAAAAAACCCTGTAGCTTCGTCAGATGACAATGATTTAATAAAGGTGAAAATTAAAAACTGGGGTGCAATAAAATTAAATTATTGAAGATGTAAATAAAACAGTGGAAGGGTTACAATGGCGGGAAAATCCAACAGAGGGTTTAAAAATTAAATTAAATTAGGTACAATATGGGTAATTTATAAAATCTTAAGTATATGGTCAACAGAATAAATTTAACAAAGGTGAATTATTAATGATCATTAAGTAACAGGTCCGTATTTTTAAGGTTATTTATTTCCATAGATTCTAACAAATTTAGTTTTAAGCCTTTGTTATTTAGTTTTAAGCCTTTGTTTTATGTATGTAAGATTTTAAAGGAAGGATCGAAATTATGTTGATAATCAAGTAAATGGTTAGCATAGTTTGAGTCTGTTTTATTTTTTAGAACACTGTTATAATGTTCCTGTATTCTTTTGTCAAAATGTCTACCCGTTTGGCCAATGTATGTTTTAGGACAATCTTTGCATTTTAACTTATAGACGCCTCATTTTTTGTTTTTATCGCTTTTAGTTTTATTGTTTTTGATAAATTTACTTAAAGAGTTATTAGTTTTGTAACACACATTTTTATCAAGTTTGTTAAGAAAATTGCCAATTACTTTGCTAGGTTGTCCAAAGAAAGTGACAAGTTTAAATTGGTCAGAGTTTTTGTTTCTAGGAAAAGCTTTGTAAGTTTTCTTTTTTAGGATTTGGTCAATTAGATTTGAGTTATATCCGTTATTGACTGCAATTTGTTTAATAATGTTAAGTTCTTTTTGAAAATTGATTTTATTTAGAGGGAGAGTTACTAGTCTATGGATCATACTGTGAAAGGAAGCTAATTTGTGTTGTATAGAGTGCCAAGAAGAGTTGTGTATGACAGTATCAGTATGAGATGGTTTATGGAAAACGGAGAAAACGTGTCTATCATTTTCTCTCTTAATAAAATCAAGAAAATTGATAGAATTGTCACTTTCGTGTTCTATTGTAAACTTGATATTTTTCTGTAGGCTGTTAATATATTCTAAAAACACTTTTAACTATCTATCAGTACCAAGAAAACATGTTAAGACGTCATCAACATACATATGCCAATAAAGAAACTGTTTGAAAAGAGGATGATAGCTTATTTTATCTTCTAAAAAATCCATAAATATTTCAGCCAATAAAGGACTAAGAGGGGTACCCATAATAAGACCATTTTTGCTAGTGTATATTTTGTCGTTGAACTCAAAATAATTTTGTTCGAGGCATACTGTAAGAGAATTGATAATTTCTTGTTTTTTGACCAGATTTACATTTTTTAAGGTAAGAAGTTGATTGACGAAAGTAATTGTTTCATCGATAGGTACGCTGGGAAACAAATTAGTAACATCAAAAGAGATTAGCTTAGCATTGTTAGGTAAATTAATATTATTAATTTTATTTACTCCACTTCCACCTAGTATCGGCTGAATCAATTAATTTAAACAAGTATATCTTGAAATAAATGCGATAGGTTTAGAGGGTATAAATCAATGCACGTTGCTAGTAAAAGCGACGATCAACTCTTAA
Source organism: Polydrusus pterygomalis (assembly GCA_963969555.1). Lineage (NCBI taxonomy): Eukaryota > Metazoa > Arthropoda > Insecta > Coleoptera > Curculionidae > Polydrusus > Polydrusus pterygomalis. Next base: position 10,349,010 of record OZ018384.1, read on the forward strand.
GTATTGCGGACACAGATGCGATATACTAAGTAAGTAGGTTTTTTTAATAAATATATGTAGGTACTATAAGTCTATAATCTCTCAATTTTTGCCGATTAGAATCATAGACAGGTGTATGGACAAAATGTACATACATGCATAGTAATAGAGGTAACGATATCTTTTGTACTGATATGAATTTATTATTCAAAATTACATACTGGAATTTCATCCGTGGGAAGTAAGACACTTATATATAAATGTACATGATACATGTTTCAATTCCGATAACTAGGGTAAAATGGTGGAGCGCCGATCACAAGGGTAATTTTAACCGAATTGCTTTTGAGCGAAGCAATTCTTTACAAAAACTTGGTGATGGGGTTAATAATTTTTTGTTGCTCCTACAGAATACATAGGTATCATTGAGCCTAATGAATAAAAATGTAGCGATCGCTTTTTCTTATAAAATCGAAGTAATTTTTTGAAAGGCAATGAATAAAAACTAAAGTAATTGCTTTTGCGTCCAGCGATTGCTTAAAAGTACAGGAATCGCTTCTAGTCAATGCTTTTTCTTAAAAAATAGAAGCAATCGCTATCGTTTGCCTAAAATGTGATGAATGAATTAAGGAATTGCTTTCAACTTTTTAAGGTAGGTCGACCCCTGCTTCATTTGCTTGGTAGCAGTCAACTTTAGTTCTCCGCGGCATACACTTGCATTGCTCTTAATTTGTGTCTTCAATAATTATGGCTGAATATATGAACGTCCGTAAAAGAAAAATCTACATTGTACGTATAAATTGCAGATATGATGATTTCAGAAAGTTATATCGATTTGACTGCTAAAATGTAAAAGGCGAGGGGGTGCACTGTCGCCTTTAAATAAGATTAAAGTCTTTCTGCGGAAATTGTCGGATCCGGGCTTTCAAAATTCTGTAGGTGAAGAACTGGGTGTTCACCAAACTACTGTCTGTAGGACATACACTTCTGTAATGGATGCAGTTTTGGAGAAGGCCAATATTTTTGTTAAATTTCCTACAAGTGCTGAAGTGGAAGCTAAACGATTGTGGTCAGAGAGATTGATTTATGTTCCTTCAATTTGTGAACGAATATCAATTGTTTGTCTTTAATTTCTTCATCACTACTATCACTTTCCTCATTTTCACTGAAATCTGCCAAAAACGTAACAGATTACTATTGTACTAAATAAATAGACCAACGTTGTTGTATTTACGTCAACTCTTTTGCAAATTATGCACCAAACTGAGCATGAAATCTGATGGGGAATACCCAGCAGCAGTGTTGAATTCTCGAAGGACCAGCAACTATTTCGATTGCGAATTGTATCACCATAGGATGTGGGGCGATGAAAAACACTTTAGTTCGGTAACAGGAACACAAATATATTTACAACGTTTAACAAAAAATGAACATCAATGGTAAATGACAGATATTACACAATATAGTACAGTAAAATGACTATATTATGCTGTTAAGTGACAAGAGTATCTGCCGAAAATTACCACACAAAAAAAATTAGTCCCTTAAATTGTACAGTGAGTACAACAAAAAAATAACCCGTAGTACAGGGCGAAACCGAAAGCTGTGTGCTTTTTAAAACTAAAAGTCGACCGTATTTTTCGAGGCAAAAGGTTGCACTGCTTTCTCGACCGTTCGGGTGAATTATTGTTACTCCGTATTGTACCTAAAATAACTGACGTCATGGGAAAGTACCGACCTATTATAAAACTACCCCATGCCGAAGGCCATTAAATTTTACAAGAGGTAGAAAGGTTCTTAATATTTTAATTTTTACAACTTAAACGACAAAACAAAATCTAAAAACTACGGGGAGAAATGTAATTTTGAACAAAATCTATAATCTGAACAAGTGGATAAGCCACGTCTGAACTTGTGTTGAATAAGCATTTGCTACAAAGGTGTAAGAAAAACAGCAATCGCTTCAAAATTTTGTTCATATCCAGATCTAGCGATTGCTTTTACTTATAGCATTTGCTAGTCAAGCAATTGCTTTTACTAAAAAATTGTGTGTGCTTAAGACCACACGACAGAAGTGAAAACTTCAACAAGGTGAAATTAATAATATCAAATACAATTGTTCGGGTTTGTTCGGGTTTATTCGGGTTTGTTCGTTTATAACCGTATAATACCGTATATAACAAGACGTTAATTAGTATGAGACAATTATGCAGTATTGATTTTTTTTAATGAACTTTCATCACATCTTACGTCGAATATAGGGTGAAGTAAGGTATGTTCGTGATAATTATAGTTTTTTCGTTGCAAAGTAATATAAATGGCATGCGGTGGTTGTAATATTTGTCGGGGAACTAAGACCTAACATTTTGCTTTTCAATTTTGTTTCTTTTAGGTTAGGTTCGTAAGCAATCATAAAAATAACATAAACTTGGAATACGGGATAATTTTACTGCATACGAAAAAAGATATTTCCTAAAATTGAACAACCCTTGAAAAAAATGCCAGAACATACCTGAGACGCAATAAGTGTCTATCTTGTGATCTTAAACACACAAACAACGCACACTGTTTCCACGTCGATACTGAATGCGACTGATGCGGCGTGCTCTTTCATATAACGTTCATTCGGGTCAGTTCGGATTGAATATAGGAGTCGAATTCGAGCGTAACACAGCCGAGCGTTACGCGTGACGGCTCAGTTTAATTCAGTGCCCACAAAAACAGGCTAAACGCGCCTAAAACAGTTTTCACTTCAAAAAGTAATTGCTTCAAGTAATTGCTTAATTTTTATTCATTTGGCTCTTTATGAGCCTAAATGATGTACTGCAAGATCGTAAAAATATTAAAGAAATATTCTGTCTTGTCAGTATTATTTTTTTTAAACAGAGCACATTTATATTTTCTAGCATTTTTAAAATCTAGGAATCAAACAAAGCAAAGTTGCTATAATGGTTCCTATAATAACCGCTTGCACATTACTATTTAAAAAATTCATAAGTAATAAATTCCAAATTCTAACTTAACTGTTTAACTTGTAAAACCAGTTTTAAGTTAAAAAAGCTACTTTTTGGGTTTAAAATGTTTTTTTCGAAAAAATATTTGATTATTGCATTATCCTAAATAATACATACAAGGTACTACAAATTCGTGTCCTTTATGGGGATCTAGAAAACGGTAAGAGAAACGAAGATGGTTGATTAATTCAACATTCCAGCCTTAAGGCAGAGCTGCGTATTTTGGGGCCTAATATTTTAAAGAAAGAAAATTGTAAATATTCCAAATATCTTCTAGATATTTTTTTGACCATCCGAAGAAAACGAAATTTTTAGTTTTGGTTTTTTTTTGCGACTTAATTTAATAACCTTTTTTTGCGTTCATCTTATTGGATTCGAAATTCGACAGTTTGTTCTTCAGATAACGCCAGTAAGTTATTTTTTTTTAAATACGGACCCAGCATGGTTTTAGCTTTAGAAACATAAATCAAGTCAAAGGTATTAAAATTATAACGTTTCGTCGTCAAATAACACATCATCAGTAGGTAGGCTCTAGCGATTTAATTATCTTTAGAATTAAATATCCTATTACATAGACCTAATATGGTGGTTATTTTCTAAAAAAAATTGTGACTATAACTATATTACTTACTATTATATGTTTTAAAGTTTTGGCTTCTAGCCTTAAAATTTCTGTTTCATTTAATGTATGTTTCTTCTTCACTCGCGAGAAAATTCGCTTTGTTTTACAATATTTCAGAGCTAGGGTTAAAACCAAAGACTTCTAATATATAAGGAGACAAAACATTTCATTCATGAAACGAGATTTGTTTACAATCAGACATAATTCTACAGTTTGAAATGAGTTAGAAGGAGATAGCTTTAAAAAATGGCAACGCTGTTAGCTGCGCCTATATTTACAGCGTCGTCGCATGTGGTTTTTTTTTAGGGTTATAAAAAATTAACTTATTTTATTCAAAATTTTTATTTATCTATGGATGCTGTCTTATAAAAAAAAACCCGTGACTTTTTGTAGATTTCGAGGAAAGGCATTGTTTAATCACTTTATTTTTATAGTAATTTTAACTAAAAATTAATTGTACAAATTGCTCTAAAACATGTATTGTTATTTGTTGGTTACATAACTAAAAATGGTAAGGCATCGTTAACTTGTCGTTTATAACAAATAATATACAGGATGTCAAAATGTGGAATATTGCAAATATTTGAAAAAAATAATATAATTAGAACGATGAAACCGTTGTAGTTTCAAATCTCCAACTTCTGAGAGAGTGGATAAAGAAGACTGTGGCTCTACTATGCTGTAAACAAAAGAATATAATGAAATTCAGACTGCTACAAAGCATAGCAAATATAGGTATCAGCTTTTTTCAATAATTTTAATATTTTTAGAGTAAAACAAAATATTTTAATACAAAAATGTAACATAAACAGCACGAAGAAGCTGTAAAACTATAAAGCAAAAGACAGAACATTATAGCTTTGATAAAACTGTGTAGGTACCTATATCAGAGTACATATTTTCTTTATTCTACCGTGCCTATATAATATAGTGTGGTCGATTAAGTGTGCTAACTATACCGTACAAGTCTTATGATTAGATTTTGTATTTTTAAGCTAGTTTTAAGACAGGTGTTCTTGTGACTGGTTATTTCTTTAGGTTAAGTTTGACTTTTCGATGTCTATCAACAATCGCTACCATGCAGTCTTAAAAGTATATGCCAAAAATGAAAAAGAACTACGTACACCACAGATCTGTAATATGTGACTTATGTGTGACTTACACCATGACAAATTAGGTGAACAGTTTTTAATGTACAGAACTGTAGTTTATTTAAGGTGGGAAAAGTAACTTAATCATATCAACTTTAAAAGATATCAATTTTGTGTAACTATGTATAAAAAAGCACATACCGGTTAATTTCTACCTCGGTTTCTGAAGCAGTTTCTGTAGTTTGTATGTATAAAATAGAGTAATTCTTACAAATTTAAAGGACCAGTATAATTTTGCTCTTCAGTGGCATCAGGCAGATTAGAACATTCTGGATTTTTAAACGAGTCTTCAAAATCAACATCTGATTCTACAGATCTAAAAGTTAGGCATAAATATGTTATTTACAACAAACATCAATATACGTTTTCTTAATGAACGTGTAAACGTAGTAAAGTGTTGTGTTGATATATGCAACGCAGAAAAATGTTTTAAATTGTTGGTCTTACTAAAAAGTATTTTTTAGTTCCTGAAAAGAGTTCCCATTATATCCTATGTTGCATGCCCATATGTGAAAAAATTGTAGAATATATTATTACTAATTATACAATAAGATCAGTACAATATTTTATTGCTACCCAATACTTTATTGCTTGTGTAGCAATAAAAACACTTATATTTATGAAGGAGTCTAAAAAAGTGCAATATCTTAAAATTTGCTTACATAATAGATTTTCTTCCAAATGTGACACTAATGGTCCAGTCCTCGGTCCAGTCTGAACTAAAAAATAAATAAATATAGATATGTAGGTATCTAGTAGGTAGATCTAATTTTAATAATTAGTAGAATTACAATAATCAACTGGCAATGTTTATTGTTTTACCAAAAAGAAGAACGCTGAGTAAAAAAAAAACTGGATTAAATTGTGGATCAGCATTAGGTCTTATTTGTCTTCGACCAGTTAGTCGAGTGCATATAATATTGCTCGGCTTAAAATGATCTGAACAAATTTGTGCATATTTTATATCATGCTGATTCTCCAAATCCAAAATTGATATCCATCATTGCCCACGTTCAGAGTTTACAGGAAAGCTACAACAATAATTTATGATGATATATATATGATATTATATGAGTTATAAATAAATGGATTAGTTATTAATTGTATGTAGATATTTAAATTTTTAAAAAATGTTGATTAAATTTTTTTTAAATGTTGAGGGCGAACAGTTGACCTGGGGCCCCTGAGGAAAAATCCAGATTTATTGCTTCTGCATTTTAAATAGGTGCAACAATAGTATATAGGTAGGTACCGAGGTGAAAAGTGTTTCATTACTGTCGAGAAATGAAATACTTTCTCTGAACACAGCATAACGTAATGAAACTTTTCACTTAGGTTTGTATACTCTTTTATTGGCATTCATCAATTTTTGTGATAAAAATCAGATTAATTTAGTGTTGACAGGTTCTGATCAGAAAATTTCATGTGAAGCATGACGTTTTGACACCAACACATTTACTTTTTTTGACTGTTACCTACTTTCCAAACGGTTGAAAAGTGCTTATATAGGTACATTTCACCCATTGTCAGAAAGTGCTTACTTTTTGACCGGTTGAAAAGTTAATTAGATAATTTGGATCTACAAATAGACATAAAAACAGAGGTAGTATGTTTTTAAAAAATTTAGATATAAAAAGAAATCCATGTAGTTTGCAATATATACTGAAAATATACAATTAGCTACTCCACTGCTTAAATTTAAAATAAAATATAACCTCACTTACCGCCGATATATTAATCCGGGGTTAGAATAATCCATTTTTTACACACTACGCACTGGTGAACCATTATTGTGAGTTAATAAATAGCACTAAATTGTTATATTTTCACAAAAAGACATTATGTTACATAAAAAAATATTTATCACAATCACCAGCAGAGCAACACTCACATGATTTCCGTAAAACAAACGGATAACACAATATAATTCGATGTAACTTGAAAATAAATAATTTTACGAGTAGTACATTTTAAAAAACGCACACATATATTTAGTATGTTATTTTGACTTAATAGGTACGCATCACAAATGAATCTAATATAATCAATATAACCTTTGTTTTCAAACACAGGCGGTAGATCTAGGTAAATCAGCGTAAATTTGTCATCATTGATTTATGTTAAAACGTTTTCTGATCGGGATCAAACGTAAACACTGGGGTCTCCTTGTATTAGAAGTCGTTGGTTAAAACCATAGAAATTCAGATTATTGTTATAATTATAAAATAAATAATAATATCAATAAAAAAACAGAATGACCTACATCCCATCATTACCATACCTTGAGTATGGCTATGGTAAATCTGACTTCTGACTAGAAATTTATTGAAATAATAAACGGGTACCACCATAGGTTTTAAGTTAGTATGTGCAATATAATTTTGATATTCAATCCTAAAAACAATTGGGAAAGAAAGAAAACACTAAAAGTCTTCCTCCACAAAATGTAATAAAATAAAAAATTATTCAAAGGTGTACATGTTTCGAACGTAGAAACGTTCATCATCAGGAAACAGAAAATATATTTGGTGGTGATGGTTTTAGCAGACGAGAAAGTGGTGTAGAACCTTAATGGAGCTTGTATGGAATTAAAACTTGAAGTGTAGAAGAAACATAATATTATAAAAGAAGTTGATGAAAATTAAACCATACTAAGTATGTGCGAAGTCAGTAAAGAGTGTCTAAACTAACCAAAAAAATGGGGGAGAAGAAAAATCTTTCTAAAAAGGTGTCGAAGATTATTTAAAATTGTTTAAAAAATTATTTTATAAAACATCTTTAGGTTTAGGGGAGAGCAAGGCAATATAATAATAATAATAATAATAATAATAATAATAATAATAATAATAATAATAATAATAATAATAATAATAATAATAATAATAATAATAATAATAATAATAATAATAATAATAATAATAATAATAATAATAAATGTCTTTATTTCAGAATAAAAAATAAAAAAAAAATTTCTAGTACAGGTTCAAAATAAAAAAAATTAAGGGTACTACTCTGAAATAGGCGAAGTCCAGATGGGGCATCCTAAGATGCCCCCCTGATCAACTTAACCTATAGTTGTTCCTAACTTATTTGACCTAACCTAGCGGTGTATGGGTACCTAACTGTATATATAACGGAATAACAGGATGTATGGGGAACATGTTAATCATAGACGTTTATTCAAGATGTATTTAGTATAACTTAACCTAAATGCAGTGGGTGATAGATTTTTAAATTTATCTGGCAACGAGTTATAGAACTTAGCAATATTATATGTAAAGCTTCGCTCGAAGATTACAGTGTGGTGATGTGGCGGTGTTATTCTATCTTTAAATCTAGTATTAAAAGTGTGTACATCAGTTCGAAAGTTAATACGATTATACAGATATGCAGGGCATTTTAAACATAAGATCTTATAAAAGAAACAGGCCTGGTGCAGCTCCCTCCTCTCCGCCATATTCAACCAGTGCGACTCGTCCAGCTTATGAGAGATGTGTTCATATTTCCTTACTCCATGAATAAGTCTTAGACAAGAATTCTGAACAAGTTGTATTCGTCGTTTGTCGACTGCGGTAAGACAGTTTCCGTACACAACGTCGCCATGGTTAAACAATGAGAGCACGAGGGAGTCGCACAGAAGTGTTTTAACCTTATGTGACAAAAAGTGTCGCATATGATATAGGAATTTTAGTCTAATAAAGGCTTTTTGTATACAACTTGACACATGCGCATTAAATCTTAAGGAACTGTCAAAAGTCACACCCAAATTTCGCACATTCTCCTTCACTGGCAGGATAGTGTCATCAATCACAATTTTAATGTCATCTTTGACCGAGTCTAGATCGGCCTTGCGTCCAAAAACCATCACACAACACTTCGTAGGGTTTAATATAAGGGAATGTTCTAAGGACAGTTTATTTAGGGAGTTTAAATCAGAACTAATCATTTTACAGCTTTCAACAGTATCGGTTCTGCTGAATGACTTATATACCTGCGCGTCGTCGGCATAGTATTGACCTAAACATTGTTTTAAGGAGTTTGACAGAGATGATGTATAAATGGCGTATAAAAGAGGAGATAGAGTGGAGCCTTGTGGCACCCCGTTCCTAATTATGAGGGGAGTCGATATCATACCGTCGACGCGCACCGACTGAGATCTATTTGACAAAAAATTGGTGAAAAACTTAACTGCCCCCTCAGACAGTCCCACATGATGCAGAATAGCTAAGAGTAGGGGATGATCTATAGTGTCGAAAGCCTTAGAATAGTCCAACAATGCCAAAACGGTTATTTTACTGTCATCAATAGCATGAAAAATATCGTCACTAACATTAAGTAAAGCTGTGGCGCAGCTATGATGTTTGCGGAATCCAGATTGTGTTTGAGGTAGGATATTATTACTTTCAATATGTTTAGTCAGTTGAACGTTTACTACCCTCTCCAAGACTTTCGCCATACAGGGCAGAACACTGATAGGCCGGAGATCCTTAAATTCCTTGGGCGACGAGACCTTGGGCAGAGGTGTCACTAGAGCCTGTTTCCAGACATCAGGAAATTCTGAATTTCGAATACAATAGTTAATAATGTGAGTAATGTATGGTAATAGAAAAGGACAACTCACTTTTAGAATATAACTGCCAATATTGTCAACTCCCTCAGCCCCCGATTTAATGTTTGTTAATATTTTAAAAACGTCAGCCTCAGACACCTCTTTAAGACTTAGAATAGAGGAAACCTTATCATTAAGCTCATTTTTGTAGGTGTTAAGTAGGTGTGCATTATTAGATTGAGGACGATCTACCGTAAAGAATAAATTAAGTTCGTCGGGTTTTTTTAGAATATCTGGAAATTCAATTTTTTTATTATCATTTAGGAGATGATATTTTTTTAAATCTTGCCACACGTTTGACGTGTTTTGTAGCCTAGCTTCGAAAAAAGCCTTTTTTTCCCTACGAATTGTTAGTGTCCCCAGGTTTCTAATACTTTTGTAGTAATCCCAGTGCGCTGGCAGTTTAGATCTTTTAAAACGAGCCAAGGCATTATTTCTTGTTGTAATCATATCGCGCACGGTGTCTGTGATCCACGGATCGTTTTTTTTTGTGATCCTAGCAGACCGCAAAGGCATGTGAATGTTTAGCAAAGCCAACATATTTTCGTTAAAAAATTGTACTTTTTGGTCTATAGTATTATAATCAAAAATATTTCTCCACGGGATAGATTGTAAATCGGCATAGAATTGAGCATAATTAGCATTTTTAAAGTCTCTGTATTCCTTAATAATAGGCTTAGGTTTATGTGTAAGTAAGAGGAATTCGCTATAAACCAATTCATGATCGGAAATGTTTGGAACTGATAGGGTATCTGATATTTCTATGGGTAGGTTCTCCGGTACTATTATGAGGTCTAAGAGAGTTGAGCTATTCGCAGCTATTCTTGTAGGCTTATTGATAATTTGTTTAAGACCAGTTGCTTCCAAAAGTGAGTAAAAATCAGAGGTATCCTTAGAGCTCAAATTCATAAGATTAATATTAAAATCGCCTAAACAAAAAATATGATCAAATTTTGGGACCAATGCCATAACTTTTTCCTCAAAATCCTTTAAAAATTCATTTGTATTACAGGCCAGGGGGCGATATATACACCCAAAGACAAACGATTCCTTATTAAGATTTAAACTTAACCAAACTTGATCATGATCTGCACTGTTCCTCAAATCATTAATTCGGGCCCCATTTAGGCTTTTTTTAAAATAAATAGCTGCTCCACCACCCCTACCTACACGGTCTTGCCTTACCAACAAATATCCAGGAATTTGTACCTCCTTAGAGTCGATAGCATCGCTCAGCCAGGTCTCCGTCACAGCCACCACATCATAATCACCACCCACTACAACATCCCTCAACTCGTTTAACTTAGTGACTAAGGATCGGACATTCAGATGTGCGATTCTAAATTTTTGCATAAAAAATACCAATAACCGCTTATGCGCTTTTAGTAGATATAGAAATGTGAAGGGAAAGAAAAAATAAAATTATACAGAAATCAGTAAGCCGTGTTTCAATTGTAACGATATTATTTATTGATTGACTTGGGTTTCTAAGATTGTTTTGAAATAAGGGCTTGCAAGTCATTGGCATTCTTTATACACACTTTATTATTGTTAGCATAAACAAATATGTCGCCCCGTATTGTCCATGCATTATTTTTATAAACTTCGCGAGTTTTAAGAAATAAGTCATATTGATTTTTAATAAGCATTTCACTCACAACTATTCCCGATTTTATAAATTTCTTCTTTGCGTAAAATACATCGTCCCGCATCCACTGTGTGGTAAATTCAACTAAAATAGGTCGATATTTATTTCGATTGCTGGATTGATTATTTGTTTTTGTTTGGAATTTACCTATTCGGGCGCAGGAACTGATATCATTTTTTGTTATCGTTAGACCTAAATGCCCAGTGACTGCATTGCAAATATCATCAATTATAATCTGTTGATGTCCCTTTTCAGGTATTCCATGAAAAATTAATTTTTTTAGATTGTTACGCTTTTTAACAATTATGGCTTCTCGTTGTATAGAGTCAATATCAGCGCGAAATGCTAAAATTTCCTTTTTTAGCTGTTCTAATGACTGTTGCGTGGAGTTTTGAAACGCATTATATTTTTCAGTAAATTCGCTGATTTCCTGACTGTCTCCTATCAGAGGTATTTTTTGCACATACTGATTGCGGAGTTCCTCTAAGCCTCTTTTGAAATTCTCCTCCATTTGTTCCATTTTACAGACGAGCTCGTTTTGCGCCTGCGCGTCACATTGGCTGGCAGACGGATTTCTATTTCGAAGGTTTTTCGACATCCTAAGATATTTTTCGTTATTTTTAGTACGATACACTAATACACTTGACCCAAGCCGAAGAAATTTTAGGGAATATTAATTAAAAAACACCTTTAAACCACAAAAAACTTAGTTAATAACGAACACGGTTCACAACGTGCTTCACACTATGCGCGCCATCTCTGACATACTATCTTTTGAAAATCAATTTTTACTAAACCAAAAGGTATATAAGGTTTTATTCTTTTGTTTTAACATGGCCTCTTGACGTTTTAAGTAAATTAAAATATTTTACTTGTAAGAATTGCAACATTTAGGAAAATTTTTAAAAAGTAACAAGCATTGCAAAAACCATTTAACCTTACAGGGTAGGGTAGACCGGGGACAGTTGTAACATTTTTACTAAAATGAGTTATACCGACTCTTCTGCGAGGGCTGGAATAAAACCCAAATATATATCGTACGGTATATTATTTTGGCAACAAAATGTGAACATGTCTCTAGCTTAAAGTGAATAAAATACATTTTTACCAGATTGTTAAAAATTAGGTGTCAAATGTTACAACTGTCCCAACCCCTGGGTCAGTTGTAACATTGGCCGGGGTTAGTTGTAACATACATAAAAAAAATTAAATCCATGTAATTTTAAAAGATTTATTAATTACGGTAACAAAATATTGCACCCTTTAATTAATAATATCCGAAATTTACTAATTTTAGGTTTGAAAATTAAGTTTAATGAAAAACTACAAGATGGTTTCTCTAGTCTTTGTGACTCTAAAATATGTTATATTAAATATAAAAAATAAGTATGATTGCACTAAAACAGTCCAGATTTAACTAAAGAAATAAAAATAACATGAGAATATGTGGCACCAAAAAACATACTAAAAGGATTAAACATGATAATAATAAAATGACTTAATAGTGATAAAATATTAGTCCGATTCGCAATTTTGGCACATATATATTGCATCTTGTTTGGTACACTCTTCATGAGCCCAGAGGTGGCACCCTCGGCACTGAATCCATTTCTCCCCGGGTTTGCTGGAACCATAAGGTTCTACACATACAAGACAAAAATAGTCTTCCTCGTCAGACGATTCTTCCACCATTGTAGATTTTATGAAAACTTTATTTTTCTTTTTGTTCAATATTTTATTCTTCGCTGCTCCCTTTGCTTGCGTATTAAAATTCTTTTTAACATTGTCTATTCTCTGTTTATTTTTTCTTTCTTCGGCTTCTTGTCTTATTGCTTCCTTTTCTGGCGTGTCGGTGTAAATTGTCGATTTTCTTTTTTTCTTTCCTTTATTAGTTATTTTTCGCGCCAGAGCTTTTGGATAAGGCCTTACAATTTCTGGCGAAAAGTCATTTTGAGTGCTTGTTGATGGCATATCAGTCATTGAATTGGGCTGCTCAATAATAGGCTTATCGTTTATAGAATCTGTAGACCTGTCGGCTATTGTACCACTAGATGTTGACACAGGAGTGTATTCCAACAAGCCCTTTCCGACTCTTGAATGTGATTCTATGGGCTCAATAAAATTTTTAGGGTTTGGTCTATCCGATACAAAGGAGGGTGCAAAATCCAATTCCGTGAACTTATCTCTGTTAAATGGATGAATTCCAGTATTGACAAAACCAGCTTGAATATTGGTTTGGGTTAATGCTATTGGAAACGAAGTGGTTACGATACTCGGTATGTCATAAATGGTCATCGTTTTTCCTGCATTCGAGCGCATCCATGCATCACTGGCTGTATTAACGGCTTTCTTAAATGGGCCAAAAACTGATCGGTCTAGCGGCTGCAGCTTGTGCGAGCAGTGTGGTGGAAACGAAAGCAATACAATTCCATTTTCTTTGCAAAAGTCTAGAGCGTCAATATTTGTATGAGACGAATGATTATCCATCAGCAATAAGACTTTGTTCGAAATCGAAGAATTAGTGTGCTTTTGAAAATGCTTCAGAAACACTAAAAAACTCTCATCTTGCATCCAACCCGAAGGGTTAGCTGTGCCAATACAACCTACAGGTCCATCCCTCACAAAATGTTCTTGATATCTCACTCGTGGGAATATAAACATGGGAGGCACAGAATTTCCCAAAGCATTTACAGCTACAGCAACCGTAACAAGTGTTCCCCTTTCCCCTGATGTTAAGGATCCAACTTGCCGACTTCCACATTTTGCTACAATTTTGTTTGGTTTTTGGACTGTAGTTACTCCCGTTTCATCTACATTATATATATATTTTGCTTGAAAATGGTAACGATCTAAAACTGTTTGTAAATTGTCATAAAATGCTTCAACGTTAGTTCGGTTAAAGCTTGTTGCCCTGGCTAAACTTGTCGCTTGAGCGGTTCGAATGGAAAGTTCAGGATTCCTTATCATAAATGAACGGAACCAATCTTCCCCAGCCATTTTATTTTTATCCCATGCAACAGGTTTTGAGAGATTATATTTTATTGTCATTTCATATGCTAATTTTCTTACTTCTCTTGTATTCAATCCGAAATAAATGTCAGCCGACCTTATCAAATATTTGACTAATTATTTTTCTTGTTTTTCAGTGAATACCTTATTAGCAGCTCTGTAGCCCATCTTAATCATTTCGCCCAGTTCATTCCCAACAGCTTCCCTCTTTTTCTTGTACCTACCCAATGATACATGGCATAAACCATATTCCCGTGCAGCAGTTCTTACTTTTTTCCCGTTTCTTACTTCTTCGTAGGCTCGACAATACAACGAAAAGTCTTTCGTAGCTCTTTCTGTTGTTCTCTGACGATTTCTAGGCATCTGTAGACAAAAATAAAACATCATAGCTCCAAAAACGAACATAAAAATAAAATGTGGGGGGAATTGTTAAATTTTGGGGCTAGTTGTAACGTTACAACTGACCCCAATAATTTTGTTACAATCGTCCCCGGCCGTATTTTGTATCAAATGTAATTTTTTTCTTAAAAACTCCGTTACATAAAATTTATTCAAAGACATTATACCACGTGGAAAAAGTCAGAGATTGCAAAGAAATTAATTTTAAATCTGTTTCTAATACAACAAAGAATATATAATATAATATTTAAACATACAAATACTTACTTTTGCTTCGTAAAAGACGACACACCAGATTACACACAAACGCCGCGCACTAAGTCCAGCGGCATACTGAATACTGAGACGCAAACAGCGACTCACTTCATCCCTACCAATGGCGTTTAAATATCTCTAACGGTTTTCGAACTATTTACAGTGTTACAACTGACCCGTGTTACAATTGACCCCGGTCTACCCTAAGGCAAATTGACATACCAAATTTTTCCCTTAAAGGCATAATGACATGGTTGTATAAAATTAACTGTCCAGTGAGTAAAAAAAAATAACAATGTACCTAAATGTAAAATGTAGTTTCTACTTATAGTTTAAGTTTGTTGTACATTAACGAAATTTAAAAAAAATATATTGAAACAAAATATGAATAAATTAAGAACATATTAATAAAATATAATAACATAAAATTCACTCTTTACAAGCATCGCAAATAAATTCCATGCCAGCCCATTTTTTTCTTCTGAACAGCCTCAATTGCTTTCTTCATGTCTTCAGGAGACTATGATTGACGAGTATTTTTTCTTTTGTACGTCGACACCATCTAAAAAAAAAGTTAAAATGTCGTACAGGCAAAACGACACACTGCTATGTCATTTTGCCCAATGTGCAATATAAAAAATAAATATATTTTCTAGGTTATAATTTTATTCAATCATTTAAATGTTAGTGTAATATTAAAACTAGAGGGCTAATAGTTGTGGGTTAACACTAAAACATTGACAGCGACCTTATATATTTTAACCAAAAATATTTTAACACTCACTTACCTTGATATTTTGCATAGAAAAATACACAAGCTCTCTAGAAAACAACAAACGATCGACTATGCTATTTTATTACGACTGACGATCTTAGCGGTATTAAGATGTGTTTTGTAGTAGAGAACTCAACACGAATGTAATCGAACTGGGCCGAAAACAGGTAATATCGTCGCCTTAAGATGCAATTGGCCTAAATCGCAAAAGGCAAATTGTTCAGGAGACACGAAAAACTACTTACTTAAAACAAGCGACAGTCTATTATAACACATTACTTGCACACAATTATTGGGAGTTAGGCCAATATCATAGAATGGACCGGAGATAGGCCACTTTCAACTTACTGTTTTTGGCGCGAAGGTTGATGTTCTGGTGGTAAAGCGTTTTCCAGTCGGTGTGGTTAATTTTCGCGAACACAACCAATACAAAATGTCAATTTTGACAAAAAGTGGAGTTAGGCCATTTGCATCTTAAGGCGACGATATGTCATTTTGCCTGCTATGTCATTATGTCTTGCTCTCCCCTATGTCGGTAAGACATTGTAAGGGTAAAAATTACTCAAAATAATGAAGGAATTACAATGGAATCGCATTCCAACAAAAGTTCTTTGTGGGGTACTGAGGGTTTAAGCTCAGCAAGAGGTTAATTTAAAAACTATAAAAGTAAACAAGAAGTTGCACATTTTATCAAACAAATTTTCATAGAGGTCAAAGAAGGTTGTTTAAGTCCACGTGCTGGGACCAAAGTGAATGAGTTCAAACCCACTTTACTGACTTCTCACAATTCTCACATACTCAGTATGGTTTAATTTTAATCAACTTCTTTCATAATATTATATTTCTTCTACACTTCAAGTTTTAATTCCATACAAGCTCCACTAAGGTTCTACACCGCTTTCTCTTCTGCTAAAACCATCAGCACCAAATATATTTTATGTCTCCTGATCATGAACGTTTCTACGTTCGAAACATGTAGAGACCCTTGAGAATACCTTCTATTCTATTAAATTTTGTGGAGGAAGACTTTTAGTTTTTTCTTTCTTTCCCATACTTTAAACTCCACTTTAAGCATGGACTACTTCTTCAAACTAAAAACAATTGCTAAGGCTGTAAAAATAGTGATGATGTGTTATTTAATGACAAAACGTTAAAAATTGAAAAATATTTAAATTATTTTGAATTGCTAAAGCTAATACCTAAAACCGCATTTGAAATTCCAGGTCCGGAATTAAAAAAATTAACTTGACGTAGGTAACTAAAGAACGGAACAAATTTTGAAACTAATAACGTCATCTTGTAGAACATAAGAAATAGCAATGAAAAAATGTTTTGTGTTTTCTTCTTAAGTCAAAAGTTAATTGAATTTTTCTGTTTTTTTTTTTATATTTTTGATGGTATTCGGAACATTTATAATTTTCTAATTGCAAATTTAAACCTCAAAATGTGCAACTTTGTGTCATAACCATCTTTGACCTTCGTATCTCTTAACATGCATGCAAGGACACGAATTTGTAGCACCCTGTATATATAAATTATCCATTTGATACAGGATTTAGGATAAACTACTAAAAATATATTAGTATTATAGTAGCAAGGAAAATGCCGAGCGATTGCCTATTTATCGATTTTTCAAATACTGACAATGTAATTTTTTTTCTTAAAATCGTTTATTAAAACATAATTTTACATTTTCTACATAGTACCTACGTAATATACATATATAAATTACATAAGACATTTTCAAAGTTATCTAACTATCATTTGTATTTAAAATATTTGTGTGTTTAAGCCGAGGAAGATATCAATAGTATTTTCCTGATTTTCCAGAAATACAACAACCCTTATTTGCTAAAATGAAAATATTTTTCTGGAGAAAATCCTAATTTTTTCAAATTTAATTTTTTTTAATCTTTTATTTTGTAAAATACTTTTAAATTCCTCTAGGTTATCTTTTTTTACTTCACTATTGTAATAAATTAAGGCGCTTATGTAAAATAACCACACATTTGTATCTCTGGTATCTCGAAAATCTACCTCGAACAAACCTATACAATTTCGAAAATTATTTAGATTTTTTCCAAATTATCTAGTTATGGTGCTATTTAGCCAATTCCAGATCACCTTTGCATGAATACAATCTTTAATTTGGTGCATGATATCTTCGACCGCGTTACATTTTTGGCATTTGTCAGAGTTACCTATGCCGTGGTGAAATAACTTTTGCGCAACCGGGGCAATATCGTTAATTATTTTATATACAGCCGAACGCCATTTTGTGGGTATTTCCGAGTTTGACAAGGATAGCCAGACTTTTTTCCAGTTAAATTGCTGATATTTGTTTTCAATTACCGGTTTTTGAATTTTTAACATTGAAAATGTTTATATTATCGCACGAGCATGTATAGTAGAGGTACACAATTCGAAATTATGCGGCGGACATTTATCCCTGACGTCACACCACAGTCTAACGACACCGAGTTAAAATTACTTGAGTCTAGCCGTCCGACCGCGACAGGAGGATCGAGCAAAAATCCACTAACGTAGACGAAGCAATGCGCGATTCTAAGTTGATGATTCGATATTCGATCGTTAGTTGATGAATCCTATATGTTCCATTTTTTTTTGTTTTGCTTATTGTTTGTTATTGTTTTGTTCATTATTATATTTGCGATCCGCAGAAACACGTAAAATACGACCAACGTAAGTTTGATTTTTCTTCTTTTTCCCACGGCCACCTACGAAAATGATAATAACAGCACGGTTAACTTGGCTAGAAAGTGCTAAATATCACACGCGTGTTGAAAAAAAATATTTCAACACGAGTGTGGAAATACAAAGCACACTATATTTAATTTAAACAGGTGTCAATTTGACAACAAAACTATTTATTAAAAATAACAAAGTTTCGGGACCCCTGGAGCGAATTGGGGTGCTGGGTGGGGTAAAGCACACGAACGAATTATTAATTTTGAAAAACGAGTTTGTTTGGGTTTCCGATATACAGGGTGCTAAACCTTTTTTTTTGTTATTTTAATATTTCTTAAGAAGTTTAAGGATGAATTATTTTAAATTTTGCACAAATAATAGATTTACCACTGACTGTCTCCGAACGAACGTAACTATTATTTAAAATATTCTACAGAGTCCTCGTTTTTTTTTGGGGTCATGACCCCTCTACGCCCCACAATTTACTTAATACGACGTCAATGGCTAAGTTTAAGAACAAAATATGATTTATCAATTTATTTTTTAACTTTTACTTATCTTGAAGTTTTTCACTATCTCTTACGGCCTAGAAGTTATTTTGAGAACAATTAAAGAATGTATTGGTAATATTGGATTATTTTTATCATATGGACCCTGTGTCCAACAATACTTTTACCACTTGCAAATTATCTAATACTAACAATGCATTATTTAATTTAATTGTTCTCAAAATCACTTCTCGGCCGTAAAAGATAGTGAAAAACTTTATGACAGGTAATGGTAAATGTTGAAGAATAAAATGATGAATTAGATTTTGTTCTTAAACTTAATCAGTGACGTTGTTTTAAGTAAATTGGGGGGGTATAAAGGGGTCATGACCACAAGAAAAGGAGGTACTTCTAGATTATTTCAAATATTAAAAACATTAGTTCGTCGATTCTGGTAAATCTATTATTTGTGCAAAATTTGAATTAATCATTCCTAAAAATTCTAAAGGAATAATAATAAAACCAAAAAAAAACTTTGGCACCCTGTATATCTGAAACCAATGTAAGAAATCATTTTTGCTTTTACTTAGTATGTATACAAAAAGTGTATCTTTATAATTTTTGATTAGATTAGCCCTTTTCGAGAATATTTACTTATTAGGTTTTTATGTACGCCTATGGACAAATTTAAGTGCGAATCATTGCTTAGAAATCAACTAAAAAGAAAATACTTAGTTTCTAGCCAATTTTAAGAAATATTTTAGTTTTCATATGATAAAATTATTAATAAAATAATTTAAAAAAGAAAATAATGTTCTTTTATTCTGGAAATCAAACGGTTCCCGAAAGGATTTCATAAGTTATTAAATTTATTTTTATAAGATGCATCTGGTACTTTATTTTTGTTGAGATCTGAGCAATTTTGATTCACAATTAAATTTCTCCAGAGGCGTGCATGAAAATCTAATAAGGAAATTTTCTTGAAAAAGATACGCCAAATCAAAAATTATCAAGAGACACTGTTTATACCTCGCTTACTAGATAATGCTTTAAAAGTTTAAAACAATCAATGGCGTGCCATGTTTTGCTTGAAAGTCTTAATACCGTTACCCATATCTACGCTCGCGGTTGAATTAAAAATATATTAATACTTGCAAAATGTAGCCTCTAAATATCTATTTATGTGTCACAAGCTTCAATGAAGTAGCTGTTACTATTCAATAATATTTTAGAAAAAAGTAAATATTTGAAAAAAGTTTAACACTTTGTATCTACAAAACGGAGCTCTTGCGGACCTATAATTATATGAACTTTTGGTCTTAGAATCGATCAAGGATTAATTACTTAAAGTTTACGAACTTAATTAATTAACACCCTGTATAAAATCAGTGATAAATACCCTGATATACAGGATGTCCCATAACCTAGAGATAGATAGAGTAACTGGAGATACTAGACATCAAACTAGATCAATTACGTCATTTAAGTTTTTTACAAATGTTACTCGTTCTAGATATACAGGAAGTTAAAAGTAAACGTTTGTTTTCGAAAAAAAACCTAATTTGAAAACGGTTCGATTTATTAAATTTTGAAAGTTGGATTTATAAAAATTTGATCAACTAAATATTACATTCAAATCTATATTCCGACCAACCATTACTCAGACTGATTAAAACCTGGGATAAACTTACTTGTTCCCAGCCAGCCTTTTTTACGCGTTTTATAGTTTTATGCTAGAAATAATATTTTAGTTTTCTTTTGGCTGTTGTTCCGTTCTCAATTTTTATTTTTAGTTGAATCATAGTTAAATGCAAAAATATACGATGTGTTCATATTTATAAACTAGTATTTTTTACCTACATTTTACATTCCTATACAAGGTATTAATAGAACTTGATATTGTAATAGCAACTATCATTAAATAGAATAGAATTAAAATACAAATTTAAATGTTGATAACTTATTAAATTAAGTAATTTTGAATATTAAAATTATATCAAATTTTTTAAGTACAAAACAGATGAAATAGTTTAAAAATATAAATAAATATCCAAATTTGATATATTTATTTCCGGTATATGTAGGTATAGATATCAAATATTTGAATATTTATATAAACATGGTATGTACCAACCCTGTTTTATACCCTCTATTTTACTATTATTTATATTATAAATCAATAAAACTTTGATCAACTAAATATTACATTCAAATCTATGAGTTTTCGCGGATGTCAAATCTCACAATAATAGTCACAAGCGTTGCACTCTGCTTCGGCATTTTCAATGTCCTCCCCGGTTGCATCTTTGTAAAGGACCGTGATTTTTTTTTCCAAAATGCTGTATAAATATTTTTAGTTTTAATCAGGGTATCCTGGTCAAAATGTAAGTCATTATCCCTTATTTTAGAAAAACCCCTTTTCAAAAAGGGATTATTGATTTGGGGAGAATCTTCAAAAACGCAATTCATGTAAGACTTAAACCAGAGTTTGTTTTGAATGTTCGTCCATGACAGAAATTGCGTTTTTAATAACAGAGCCAAGGCCTTGTTTTCAAGGTTTATTAAGTTTTGACCTCCTTTTTTATTACCTACTTACTTCTAATTGCTGCCGTTTTACGTTTTACCCTATGAAGACACCCACTCCAAATATACTTACCTGTTATTAAAACAATTTTTTGACATAATTGGTTAGTTATCAGCAGTACCTGCGCTAAATACCAGACTTTTGCCATGATATAACTATTTATATACCAATTTTTCCTGATTAAATCTAAGTTTCTTAAATTATTTGTGATAATGTTGGTCTGAAAAGTTTTTGTTATTTTGTTCCAGTTGAGAGTTATCATGTCTTTAAAATATTTTGTTATATACATACCTAGAATTTTAATATTTTCTTTTATCGGAAAATCGTATAAGTAACTTACCCATTTACCCAGTAACAAAATTTCTGACTTTTCCATATTTTTTTTTGCATTTGAGCATTTGAGCCCAAAGCAAAGCTTTCAATCACTTTCTTCTTAAGTTTTGTTATATAAAAAAAAGAAATTTTATTTGATAATAAAATCATAAAATATGCTGATTATATTAAATTTCTAGGACTGCATATAGATGAAAATTTAAGTTGGAAAACACATATCGATTATCTCAGGAAAAATATTACCCCATTGATTGGAATTTTTTATAAAATAAGATATTATTTACCAATTAAGCTTTTAAAAAATATTTATTATTCTCTAATTTATTCTAAATTTCAATATTTAATATCCGTCTGGGGATCTGCTACCTCTACAATAATAAACCCTTTAAAAAAATTACAAAACAAACTTATTAATTGTATTTACAAGCTTCCTTTTTTAGAACCAACAATAAATTTATACAAACCACTAGGATATTTAAACTTAGAAAATTTGTATAAATTAAAAATATGTGTAATTATTCATTCAATATCCACTCATCAAAAAAAATAAAAAATCACATTCCAAAAATTAAATACCGTACATAATCATGACACAAGGCAAAATGAAAGTATTTTAGCAGTAAATATTAAAAGCAATATTGGTAAAAGATCATTATTATACAATGGGGTTATAATTTATAATACCCTACCAAATATGTATAAAAATATAAAAAAATTGACACTCTTTAAAAAGAAAACTAAATTGTATTTAAAAAAAAAATAAAAGCACTCTAATTTTATTCGGAAATTAGTTTTAAAATTGATTTAAATTTGACTATTTTATTAATTTTATTTGTATTGTATTCTGTATTGTAATTCTATATTTTTGTAAAAAAATTTTGTTTATATTTGTTTATTTCTAAGTTAGTGTAATATTTTCCCTGTAATGGACTTCTAAAGTTCGTTGGGAATTATTTAATAAATAAAATATCCATTTGATCTTTTAGAAAAATGGATATATCATCAGCGTAGGCCAAAACTTTATACGATTGATTATGCAGAGTTACACCCTCAACTACAAACTTAACAAGCTCTATAAAGGGTTCTATGCTTATACCAAATAGAATCATTGAGAGTGGGCAACCCTTTCTAATTGAGGTTTCAATTTTAAAGGAATCTGACAAAAACCCGTTTAATAATATCTGAGACGCCGCCCCTTTGTATAGCTTTTTGACTGAATTGATATAAATGTTACCAAATCCCATAGTTTCCATTACTTTCCATAGATAGTCATGATTACCTCTATCAAAGGCTTGATTAAAATCTAAACCTAATTAAAATATAAGATAGCATCCCTTAAAAGCAAGAAGTTGTTAAAAATGGACCTATCTGTACCACATGATTGTCCTTTTCCTATTATTTTGGTGCTTTTTTCTTTAATTCTGTTAGCCAAAATTTTTGTAAATAGTTTATAATCACAATTTAAGAGTGTAATTGGTCTATAGTTGGAGAGTGGTCAAGCTAAGTGATCTAGGTGCCATAATCGAAAACTACCAGAAAATGTAAAAAACTGTTTTAAAGCTAAGAATAATACAACAGTATATTTTTTTATTGATATTGTGTTAATAAACATACACAAAAACATTCGTAGGAGAAAATTTTAATATCAGTTAATCGAAACAACGTTTGTACATAAATTAAACAAAAAAATATAGAAAAGGTCTAAGCCTCCTTTTATACTGGGATTCTGTATACGAGATACAGTATCTTGGATTCAGATTCTCGCCATCTATGAATGCTTTTTATAACGAATAGGATGAAATTGGCGCTTAGATCTTCTAGTAGGACATTGGCATAGGTACATAGATCATATAAATAGAAAAAAAATATTTGACACATAGATCACTTAGCTTGACCACTCTTCAGTTACTTAAGCTGTAAGCTGTTAGCGGTTTTATTTTTGGGAATTAATGTGACAACACCCGCACCAAATTCATCAGGCGGAGTAACTCCATCAACTAGAATCTTATTAAGTACATACGTAAGGTCATCACCGATTTCCCAAAAAGTATTTTATAAAATTCGTAATTCAGCCCATCTGGTTGTAATAATAAAAGTTTATTTGTTAATATAAAACTTTAGTAAAAAACTTTACAGTTCATTAAGATTACTTTTTGTGTCGTCATTCTATTTTAAAATGCACGATGTGCTTTATAAGTTTCATCTAGCGGTTTTTACGGTATATTATTAATTTTTAATAACAATCATTATCTGATGGCGTGTGGAAATATACTTTTAAGTTAATATTAAGAAAATTAATTTAAAAAAATTTATATACGGTGTGTAAATAATGTATGGAATAAATTCAATTACAATTCAGGTAAGATGGTTTGAGAAAAACGCTGAAACACTTCAAAGTTGCAAATTAGGCGCTTTCTTTGACGCTTAGAACATTTATACGGGGTGTCGCGTTTAGAAGATATGATTGTATGGATGTTTTTTTTAAATCGAATGCCCTGTATATTACTTCAAATTTCGATTCCTCGAAAGAAGCCGCTTTCAAAAAACTAACACACATAAGGTCCAAAATTCGTTGTTTAGAAACCAGAGCGACTAGAAGAAAATCATCAATTTATATTTATTATTAAATTTATAATTAATTTCGTCTTTTTAGTCCGGTCCTGTATGTTTACTTTCCAGGTATAAACTTATTGTGATGCTTTGACAGTGACATTTATTTTTCTGTTCTGTTTAAAGTTCATATAATCAAAAGAAAATGCGTTTATCAGTGACACAAAGAATTGAAATACTCATGATGATTGGGTATGGTGATAGAGTTCGGACACAACAGCAAGTATGTACGTTGTTTAATGGTAAATATCTAGAAAGGCCCATAACTCAATCAGTTGTGAGCAAAATAGAAAGAAAGTTTCGAGAAACTGGATCTGCAGAAGATCAACCAAAAGCAGGACGCCCAGCGGTTGACGAGGAAACAAAATTAAATATTTTATTAACCTTCGAAGAAAATCCTCATAACAGCATACGTTAGGTTGGTCTTGAACAAGAAACCTCTTTTATGTCAGTGCATAATTTACTGAGGATAGAAAAATGGCACCCTTTTAAAGTAAATCTTGTTCAAGAGTTGTCGGATGACGATCCTGATAGAAGAATGGAATTCTGTCAAACATTAATGGACATGTGCAATGGTAACCAATTTTTGGTAAAAAATATAATATTTTCGGATGAGTCTACTTTCAAATTAAACGGCGAGGTAAACAAACAAAATTGCAGATACTGCATGGGCAAAAGAAAATTCTAGGTGGATGCGAGAGCATCATACACATTATCCACAGAAATTAAATGTGTGGGCGGGTATTGTTAGAAATAAAATTTTGGGACCATATTTTTTTGACGGTAACGTAAATGGGCAGAAATATCTTCAGTTTTTGCAAGAATTTCTTGTACCTAAATTGGTTAATTTAGGTCCGAGCATTCCTTGATCAAGTTTTTCCCAACAAGTGGATTGGAAGGCGTGGTACCATTGAATGGCCACCCAGGTCCCCGGATCTTACTCCCATGGACTATGTTCTGTGGGGTCATTTAAAAAATGTAGTAAGTATACAAAAGTAGACCGGATAGTATCGATGATTTAAAAAGTAGGATAAGAATCGAATGTACCAAAATAAGTGAAGAGGCTGCAAAAAACATCCATACAATCATATCTTCTAAACGCGACACCCCGTATAAATGTTGTAAGCGTCAAAGAAAGCGCATTTTTATAAGTTAGTTGATGTGTTTCAGCATTTTTCTCAAACCGTCTTACCTGATTTGTAATTGAATTTATTCCATACATTATTTACACACTGTACGTGTAAAATACGGGTTTAAATAATAAAGTTGAAGAGTTTATGACGAGCTATAAGATGACCGAAAAATATATAGGGTGTTCCATTTCATAAAAGTGACATTTTTCAATTAGAAGTTTTCTGACTTTGGTCCTAGAACTAGAAAGTAAACACCCTGTAAATGAGACGTCAAATATTTCATAGTAAATATGTATTTTTGACTTTACTTAGTAAGTATAAAAATTATGAATCGCTTAGTGTCAAAATTTAAATAGCATTTTCACAACAACGAGATGCTTGCAAATGCAAAATTTTCATTATAAGTCGAATTATCTTAAAAACTATAACTTATTCGTATATTAAACCATTAGTATGAAATAACACGTAGAATTAATAAATGTATTCAAATATAGGGTGTCCCATTAAAAAAAAATGTAACTTTATGACACCCTACCTTTTGGGCGCACCCTGTATAATTCAAAATATTTTTAAAATGTGCCAGATATCCAACCATACATTTATACAAAAGCTCATTATCGACAACTTCAAGGCCTAAAATTACTCCGCGCAATCGTTGACTCACCCGGTACTTTTGCTTCCCCTATAAAATATACATGATGCTGCGGCCTAGCAACAGTTGCAGAACTTAAATACAAAGCTCTAGTTTTTACGGATACACTTAAAAAAAAAGTATAAAAGAAAATTATACTTTCTTTAATGAATAATATGGTACTTCTAACTGAAGAACATAATGGAAAGTCTTACGAAACCTGTAGAAAAGAAGCAAAAATACAAATACAAAAAAAATCAGTAATTTATTTTTTCCGACACATTGGGGATTTAGATACGCTGCGAAAGGTTTTATTTTGTTTTGATAGGTAATTTGATGTCATTAATTTCTGGTTTATCCGGAAGTGGTCGCAACTTTAATTTAAGTAGACTGGTTTGCGGATCACGTCCGCATTTATGGGTAAAGATATTATTTGTGCAATTTATAAAAGAGACATTTAAAAACGCGCTAATTGATTTCAAATTACTCGTAATTGGTTAATTGAGCTAAGAGTAGCTTCGAAAGTATACACACAAAAAAAAAACTACTCTCAAAACAAGCTTATAGTAATGCTCAAACAAATAGCCTTATTTTGAAACTAACTTGCTTTATTTCGTGACTAAAATATATTCATTTTTAAACTACTACTGGTTTTAAATTATATCATCAAGTTAATCAAAATTATGTTCATAAAGAGATTACATCATCATCATAACAAGATAATCTTATACTTGTTTTAAAAATAAGTATTGTGGTCAAAGTGAAATATACTTTGATGGGTTTAAAAATAAGAATAAATTTGTATTCTCACAGCGAGCACAAAGACAGTATCTATGCTTAACTTGAGTAAAATCTAAACCCTTATTATTTCTTTGATGCTATTTGCATCACGTGACCTCTTGTTTTGCGAGGAAACGACCGAAATACGTTTACTTTAGTCGTTATTTAACATCCACGCAGAGGTCGCGCGTCGATGCTCACCGATGCTGGTAGTGTGTGTTCTATTTTGCGCGTTTTGTATAATAGTGTGATGGAGGATATTTTATATTCGTTATAGTTATGGTTTTTTATTACCTGTTTTTTTTTAATACAACCAAAAGCAATAAAAAGTGGTTTTATTTATCAGTTATCTGTTAGGGCTATATTCAGATCAGATACTACCTAAGGTAATATCACAATAGTATTTGTTACCTATGTCACAAAGACATTTTAACTTGACATTGTACAATTCTATTGACTGCGGTGAGCTTATCCTATCTGACCTAAATAATATAGTCCTTTCAGATCTATCTGTTTCAAAACTACATGATTTTAAATTTTACTCTATGTAATAATAAACTAGTTTTAAGATAATAATAAATTGATTTGTATAGTTTCGCTGAGAATGTAGGATAGTCACAAATTGAAGATACAAATAAAATATATGTGCTCAAATGCAACTTCGTATATTCAACTTAATAATAACTCATACTCAAAACGAAAATAACGAATATTTATTCTTAGAATACTTTGAATCAAACCAATATTAACGTATACTATATCTGCAACTAAAATTATTGATAGGTTGATCATTTATTTTTATTACCCTAAAACTAAAGTAGAGTCAAGTTAAAATAATGTAGTATTAATTTAAAACTATATTTTGATGCTAAGGTATTTTCTATTTAATTTTACTTTAGCATTGCTCCTATTCATGTATATGATAGTTTCAGTTTGAAACTTTTAGGTTCAACTGGATACTAGATTTTTTTGTGTGTAATATTTTTAGCTTACTGTTTACAGCTTTACTTTTTAAGAGATTTTCTTATTTTAAAATTATTAATTTGCGTTTGCGAGATCCATTATTCTCCAATACATTCATAATATTTACTCAACAAGGATTCGAGCAATAGAATTTATTTCAAGGTATATTTATTTATTAAATGATACGTAATTATGATAATGATAAGTAAATTTGGTACATTTGACCGTACAGAAATAACACTATTAAAGTTATTAGTGCATGAAGGTGTTAAATCAAAAGGAAATAGTTTATACGAATTATTATCACTACAGCTGTATTATATATTTGCGAGAAAACTAAACAAAAGGTGAAGTATAGTATGAGCCATACTTTACTATGCTCGTATAAAAATTTTCCTATTATATACACGTCATGTCATATAAATGCAAAATCCATTTCATTTTCACTTCAATTAAAAACACAAATAATGCTGGTGTTTATTTTACTATTAACCATAAATGAGATATTTTAAACTGTTTGCCGCATGAATAAGCCAAGTTTTTTACAGTTTACGGTATTATTTATTTCGCCATATACCCACATGGTATCTTAGCAAAATAATGGGTATACCGGGTGTCCACGGAAGGTGGTTCGCCCCTCTAACTTTTTTGTTTTTCAAGATAATGGAATAAAATTCGGGGGATTTGTATACGACATAAAACTGCATTTTTTGACAGGTGACTCAACATTATGGAACTTTCGGTTTAACCGGAAGTGACAAACACTTTCGATTTTTAAATGAGACACCTGGTATATTTTTCCTTTTTTGACTCCATATGACATTCTAAATACAACGATGTGTCACTTGTCACTTTTTGTCACCAAGAAAATATTTTTTTCCAAAATTTATTGTTTTATCTAGAGGGCTATGAACACCTTAAAATCACTGATTTGAGTTCTTTAATCTTGGGTAAAATACAATTTTACTATTTTTGGTCCAATGCTATGTGCTAATATGTAAAATTTAATCTTTAAAGTTTATAACTTATTTTTTTTAAACGGCAACATGATGGCTCGTCGGGTTAAGAAAAAAGAGGATTTTATTACGATTATTTTGATACCACACAACATTAGGTTTTAAAAAAGCTGCCATTAAAAAGCTTTAAAAAGTTAACTTGGAACTTTCCTAAAATAAAGCATCCGTTGAGAATAAATTTAGATTTAAATGTATCAAGTAGCCTGTGACCGAGTGTGACCAGCAAAACTGATAAAACAAAATCATGCCTTGAAGAAAATTGACATGCCGACAGCTTCTACCAAAGTAAATTAGTTTGTTGTTTAAAGAACATGGAAAATAATAGTTTTACAAGGATTGAAAAAGTTGATATGTTATTAGTGTTTGGAGAATGTAGAAAGAATTCAACCGATGCTGCATTACTTTACGCACAAAGATATTGTAATCGGCGTCATCCAACCTGGCACTATTGGGTACCCAAAACTTGTTCCGAAAATGCGAAATGAGCCTGACAATAATAACATGTCAACTGATCTTGATCAGTTTTGCTGGTCACAGGCTACTTGATACATTTAAATCTAAATGTATTCTCAAAGGATGCTTTATTTTAGGAAAGTTCCAAGTAAACTTTTTAAAGTTTTTTAATTGCAGCTTTTCTAAAACCTATAGTGTATATATTAACCCGACGAGCCACCATGTTGCCCTTTAAAAAAAAAGGAGTTATACAACTTTAAAGATTAAATTTTACATAGCACATAGCATTGGACCAAAAATAGTAAAATTGAATTTTTCCCAAGATTAATAATCCAGCTTTAGTAGGTATATCATTTCTCGTTAGTTAGATACAGGGTGTTTTATAAGATTTGGCTCCTTCTTGTTTTGTCATATTTTTTAGAATCTGGTATACAATGTTCATAGTCGGTAAAAATATTTTTTAAACTGATCGCATTAAAATGCCATATAAAAGGTTTTGAAATTCAGGTCCGGAGTTGTCGAAGTTATTAAAATTCAACAACTTGTATGTAGTATGTCATATATTGGAAAATTTTATTTTTACTTAAAACGACCAAAAAAAAACTGATACTAATGACATACTTACCAAAATTGCGGCACTCACGGCTCAACCATAATAATTAGCTGACCTTTAGATATTGAAAAACAAAAAAAATATTTAATTTTATGAAGAAAATAACAACGCAAAAAATCAAATAAATTATTATTTGAGAATATTTTCAAAATGCCCTCCATTAACTTCTTCACATTTTCTTTCTCTGATACTTAGATTTGAAACTGCACTCCTAATTACATCTGGTCCGTTTTTTATTTCAAATGAAGATCTGGTCCCGTACCTATATTAATTTCTTCCCTATTAACAAAATGTTTCATATACCCCCAAAAAAATAAGTCCAGTGGATTAAAGTCCGGGGACCTTGCTGGCAAAGAATGGGGACCACCGCGACCTATCCATCTATTGGGATAAGAATTGTTTAAAAATTCTTAAACAGCTCTTGTATAAAGTGGAGGAGCTCCATCGTGCTAGAAATAAATTCCTTTTAAATAAA
Source organism: Polydrusus pterygomalis (assembly GCA_963969555.1). Lineage (NCBI taxonomy): Eukaryota > Metazoa > Arthropoda > Insecta > Coleoptera > Curculionidae > Polydrusus > Polydrusus pterygomalis. Next base: position 10,379,259 of record OZ018384.1, read on the forward strand.
CATTCTCATTTTGGAGAGGATTTGGCAAAATGTATTTTTAAAAATGTAAATATTGGTTTCTATTTAACCTTTCTTTAAAGAAGTGTGGACTAATCAATGTCCTGAAAATCAAATTATCTTATGCAGCTGAAATTTTGCATGTGGGCTAGAAACTGCATTTAAAAAAACTTTTTCTAATAACTTTTTTCGATATTTTCAGAAATAACCCCACTGTTGAATTATTTTTTGGAAAAAGTTAAAATTTGACAGATAATGCGAATCACGTAACTACTATTTTTTTGCTTAATTTTTATCTCGATCAAAGCAGAACTTGATGCCAAAGTCAAATTTCGAACAAAGCTATTGGTTGGTTGGTTGGTTGGTTGGTTGGTTGGTTGGTTAAAGGCGGGGGTCGGGTTCGACGTGTGGCCCAAGCTTCTTACACTGCAGCCTTTTGGCTTATTGTGCGTCCCAGTCTTGTTAGAAAATGTTTGTTCCTGCTATGAGGTCCAGTAGTTTTCTTCCAAGTTTGTCATGCGGGAGGTTATCGCCGCATCGAATATTTCCGAAGATTTTAAATCTTTTACGGTTTAGCGCTTCGGAGCTGTATATGATATGGGAGGCGGTTTCGTCCTCTTCACCGCAAAGTCTACATTCAATGGGTCCATTATAGACTCCCATTCGTTGAAGGTGTTTTCTTAAGTGACAATGACCTGTTAGCATGATACTGTATGTTTTAGTATCATGGCCTGTTAGTAGGCCGGTCATTTGTTTTAACTGGGTGCGCGTCAAGAGCAGCATTCCAGCTGATAGCTTCTTCAGGGCCTATCGATAACGACCCGTGCGTGTGCCTGACCAGGTATACCGTTCCATCGAGATAGATGTTGTTTTTGCGCCAATCTGTCTAATGTTGTTTTGGTTACCTTTTTTGATATTCCAAGGGCGGGTTCTGGGCCCCTGAAATTTTGAGCAGATCCGGTTCTTGCCAGTTCATCTGCTTTTTCGTTGCCTTTTATCCCTGAGTGACCATCAGGAACCCATAGGAGTTCAACCTTGTTGTTTCTAGCTGCCAGGTCTTTTAGGTCGTTAAGGCACTCCATTGTGATTTTTTATGTAAATCGGAAGGAGGTCAGAGTCCTTAGAGCAGCTTGGCTGTCCGACAGGATATGTATCTTTTGGTCGTGGTAGCCCTTTTCAAGATTATTTTGTACGCATGCTTGTATCGCATGAACTTCTGCTTGGTATACTGTGGCCTAGTTTCCCAGGGGGATGCTGATTTCCATTCTGGGTATTTCCCCAAATATGCCTGCGCCTACTCCGTTGGCCGTTTTCGATCCATCAGTGTACCAAACTAGGCCATTGTCTAGCGACGGAGATTTTCCTTTGGACCACATATCAGGGTCGCACCTGACATTAAATGGTTTTGTAAAGTTATACACACAAAGCTATTAATAAAAAAAAATCCCATATGATGCCGAATTTACTGGTCACACTGTATTATATTGTGAATAATGTTTTTTTTTGACGTTGTTTAAAAAAAATTAAAATGACTGGCCTATTCTTACACTAGTTACATTACAATTATTATTATCTAAGCGCGCCAGATGTTTAAAGTTGGTCATGGCATACGACAATGAATTTGAAATATCTTTAGTTACGAAAATTTGTAGGAAATTGAAAACCATTATAATCTGTTGGTTATTATAAATACATATTATTTGTAAAATACTGTGTAAATGTCATAGAAACTTAATTAAGTGGGTACGTTTATCAACCCACCTAGTCGTTTAAGGATTCACTAGCTATTTGGTAATATTGATGTATTTATTTACTAAAAAGGCAATTGGCCTTATTCAGGTTGCCATTAAATTGAGTATTCAGAAAAAAACAACAAATATGGTAAGTTGGTAGCAGACTGATTTTTAAGATGTATGTATTAACCATGAATAAAAAATGTGTCTGTAACGAATTCTTAATCACAATTAAATGACGTTTTCTAGTAGTAGGTATAAATAACGGCTATAAATACGCGGAAGTGTTATAAAACTCATGTCTTAGATAAACATTCTTTCTGAATCTTCTGATTCTATATGATATCATTAAATTAATGCCAACCCAGGTATCGTTATTGGGTAAAATGATGTAATTGAAAGTTTTATTATATTAATACCGTGCGAGCAAAAATTATTTGCATCAAAGAGGGCTTGGATTAAAAAACGTGGGGTTTGGTTTAGATCACAATGATATGGGGACGATATATCTAACCAAATCTAGGTTAAAATTTTGTCAAATTCATATTATGACATGATATGCCAAACTAACGAGTAATAAAGTAAGTAGACAAATACAAATTTATTTTTGTTGTTTACAAAATTAACAAAGTAAGAAATACAGAAAGAAAAAGAAAAATAATTACATAAATTGGTAAAATTGGACACCGCCATGCTCCAAGCATAAATTCACACTTCTCTTCATATTCTCTGGAGAAATGTTACCACATTCTTGGATAATCCTTTCTTGTTCTTGTTCTAAATTTGCAACTGGTGTTTTAAAAATAGTGTTCTTTAAATGAGGAAAAACGAAGTACCTAATCTATAACCGTTAAATAAGGTGGTCTAGTATAAATTGTGTAAGTAGTTAATACTTTCGGCGGCTGTATGCGCGGTTGCACCGTCCTGTTGAAAATATCCAAAACGTAGTTCGTCGTTAAGCAATTGCTCCACAAATGGATTCAAAATAAAATATTGTCTCTATATATACCGCTGTACTGTAACTGTGTCATGGAAAAAAATAGGACCAACAATTCTTCTCCGGAAAACAGCAAACCAGACACCAATTTTTTGAGGGTGCAATGTAGAATCTACAAAAAAATGGGGATTTTCAGTACTCCACATGCGTGTATTCTGAGAATTCACATAACCGGAGAGGTGGAACCAGGCTCATCCGAAAAAAATGTCAGGTCTAATAAATCATTTCTTTCCAATAAATTTTGGGTAAACCATTCAGAGTAATTCCTGCGTCTTTCAAAATCTGCGGCTTGTATTTCTTGGAATACTTGCACTTTATAAGGAAATAAATTTAACTGCTTCTTAAGAATAGTCCTGCATGTTCCATAAGATCTTCCCACTTCTTGGGACAGGCGTCTTATACAATTTGTTGGCGTATTTTGCATTATTTCACGAACGTTTGCAACAAGTTCTTCTGTTCTTACAGATGGTCTTCCTGCTCCTTTTTTGTGTTGTATAGAACATGTTTCCCTAAACACAGCCACGGTTCTTTTCAGGCAATGATAAAAATCCCCAGCAATAAAAGCAACGTTAGGAAAATGTTCGTGAAAATCGTCCATGCACAAACCCGGATTGTATTGCCACTCACCATTTACTCTAACCCCGTTTCGATAATACGCTTCAACCATGAATGTTTCGTGCTGTTCCGTAAAGCCCATTGTGTGAATTGTTCAAGAAATTGGAAAAATTAGCGATGAATAAAATTACTTGTAACGACTGTCAAAGATGACGGAATAACTGATTGATTTTTAATTTAGGTAGTTACTGACACCCAACAGGTATTAAGCTCTACGGCTAAGCATTTACGTCCTTAAATGCAAGGCCCTCTTTGATGCAAATAATTTTTGCTCGCACGGTATAATGATAATGGTGATAAATAATGGACTACTTCCGTAAAACTTTTTTTTTGTTTGAATGGGTAATGCCGCCGCCGCTGCACATAAATAAATTGTCTTAATACGTGGTTTTTGTTGAATTGGTGAACAAAACTGATTGCAGTCTCGAATTCGCCATTCTGTTCGTCGAGCGGCTAGTCGAGCAAAGCTGTTAAGAAAGCCATAATCTCTTGGCTACTTTACACCTTACTTTCGTTCCCGTTCAACGAAAAACGGAAAAATTTAAAGTTTTCACTTTATTATATTTCTTAAAAATTACCGTAAGATGACCTAAAACTTTATTAAATTGTGGCTAATGTTAAATGTTGATTGAAAGCCTATAGTACGGGTTGCATTATTTAGAAAATAACCCATGAAATTTACTTAATTATAAAACAAATTTTCACAAATTAAGTTGCAGCAAAATATAAAATTGTGATGATAAATTTCATATAAAATGTTCTTAATTAAATTAAAATTAACGTCCTTATACTTACTAAAACATCTTGTTTGGGTTACTTGGGTGCTTGGGAAACTTAAATATACACCTTTTAACAAATAAAAAAGAATATAAGAAGCAGAATTAAATCAGTAGGTACCGCAGTAAGTACCACAATTACAGTGGCGGGTGTTAAGGAAAAAGTATAATTTACTGTGTGTTCTTTGTAGAGACCGCCGAAGGTTAGGTTTCGGTTTCGGCTAGTTTCGGTGACTGTTTCGATTTCGGCCAAAAATCGGCCAAACCTTCGGCTGCGCCGAAACTCAGAGTTCGTGAATTGTCGCGCACCGTTCGCCTAACTTTGGGAATCTCTTTCTTTAATTTTTCTGTCGACCTTTTTTTTTTTAGGTGGGAAGAGTTCAATCCGTTCCCAAGTTATAAAGAATAAGTTAGATTTCAGTAGACAATGAAATCTTTAACATGTATAAATAAGTTTCGGTTTCGGCTGAAACTGAGACCAAGGCCGAAGATTCGGTTTCGGTTTCAGTTTCGGCTGAAAATTAATATTGTTTCGGTCAAACACTAGTTCTTTGTTTTACGATAATACAAAAAAGGCCTGTCTTGTGGATTAGTATCCACATAGAAAATACTACTTTCCAAAATCATTAACAAAATATTCGTGCATATTATAAAACTTGATTTTTCTTACACCTTTTTATTAACGATGTACCATGCGAGCAAAAATTATTTGCATCAAAGAGGGCTCGGATTAAAAAACGTAGGGCTTGGTTTAGATCACAATGATATGAGGACGATATATCTAACCAATCCTAGGTTAAAATTTTGTCAAATACATATTATGATATGATATGCCAAACTAAAGAATAATAAAATAAGTAGACAAATACAAATTTATTTTTGTTGTTTACAAAATTAACAAAGTAAGAATATACAGAAAGAAAAAGAAAAATAATTACATAAATTGTTAAAATTGGCCACCGCCACGCTCCAAGCATAAATTCACACGTCTCTTCATATTTTCGAAAGTGTTGACCAGCATCTCTGGAGAAATGTTACCACATTCTTGGATAATCCTTTCTTGTAATTGTTCTAAATTTGCAACTGGTATTTTAAAAATAGTATTCTTTAAATGAGGAAAAACGAAGTAATCCATAATCGTTAAACAAGGTGATCTAGGTGGGAATTCAATGTCTGATCGAAAACTGATCAATCTGTCATCGAAAAAATTGCGTAAGTAGTTAATAGTTTCGGCGGCTGTATGGGCGGTTGCACCGGCTTGTTGAAAATATCCAAAACGTAGTTCGTCGTAAAGTAATTGCTCCACAAATGGATTCAAAATATTGTCTCTATACCGCTGTGCTGTAACTGTGTCATGGAATAAATAGAAGCAACAATTATTTTTCGGGAAACAGCTAACCAGACACCAATTTTTTGAGGGTGCAATGCGGACTCTACAAAAAAATGCTATTTTTTTGGTAAAAAAAAATTTTTAAAAAATCACCAAGTATGCCATCATAGGCAACCGCATTGCTTATGATGGCATACTCCCGTAAAATGCAAAAATCTGAAGGAGGCATACATGTAAAAGGAATATTTTTGTTACAGTTTGCACATTTTTATTGTCAAAAAGTTCAAGCACATAAACTTTTTAAAAAAACTTAAAGTAATATATTACATTCTAGGGAACATGTTTAAAACTTTTAAAAAAGATAATGAAAACATTATCAGGAAAGTACAATCTAAAGACATATTAAAAAACTTTAAAAAGCATATAAGTAGTAACATATCTAAAAGAAAAGTAAAAGTAGCGCCGTTTTGAATATGATGCCTATGATGGCATACCTATTTATATGTATTTATAGGTATGCCATTATAGGAAACCAATGGATATGCCATCTTAGGAATATGTCACATTTCTAGTAAATAAATTATAAAAAATTAAAACCACAACTTAGATTTAAAATAATCATAGCAAAGTAACTTATATATCCTATAGTTATCGGAAAAAAATCGTGCATTCTAATTTAATGCACCTAACATAATAAACTTTTGGTTTAAAAACTGGCTAATATTACTTCGGCACTTAATAATTTCTGTTCTATTAAATAATTTTACATAAAAACGTTCGTCACGAATGAAATTCGACTCACAACTGAACGGTCAATACGCGCGCCTATCTAACTATGTGGGACGACGCAAAACCTGTTTATTCCAAAGATACCTAAGTATGGTATGCCATCATGGGAAGTATGCCATCAAAGGCGACCTTCCCCTAGTTAATAGTTTCGGCGGTTGTATGGGCGGTTGCACAGTCCTGTTGAAAATATCCAAAACGTAGTTCGTCGTCAAGTAATTGCTCCACAAATGTATTCAAAATATTGTGTCTATACCGCTGTGCTGTAATCTTCTTCGGGAAACAGCTAACCAGACACCAATTTTTTGAGGGTGCAATGGGGATTTTCACTACTCCACATGCGTGTATTGTGAGAATTCACATAACCGGAAAGGTGGAACCAGGCTTCATCCGAAAAAGATGTCAGGTCTAATAAATCATTTATTTCCAATAAATTTTGGGTAAACCTTTGAGAGTAATTCCTGCGTCTTTCAAAATCTGCGGCTTGTATTTCTTGGAATACCTACTTGCACTTTATAATGAAATAAATTTAGCTGCTTCTTAAGAATAGTCCTGCATGTTTCATAAGATCTTCCCACTTCTAAGGGCAGGCGTCTTATACAATTTGTTGGAGTATTTTGCATTGCTTCACGAACGTTTGCAACAAGTTCTGTTCTTACAGATGGTCTTCCTGCCTTTTTTGTGTTGTATAGAACCTGTTTCCCTAAACACAGCCACGGTTCTTTTCAGGCAATGATAAAAATTCCCAGCAATAAAAGCAACGTTAGGAAAATGTTCGTGAAAATCGTCCATGCACAAACCCGGATTGTATTGCCACTTACCATTTACTCTAACCCCGTTTCGAAAATACGCTTCAACCATGAATGTTTCGTGCTGTTCCGTAAAGCCCATTGTGTGAATTGTTCAAGAAATTGGAAAAATTAGCGATGAATCAAATTACTTGTAACGACTGTCAAAGATGACGGAATACCTGATTGATTGTTAATTTAGGTAGTTACTGACACCCAACAGGTATTAAGCTCTACGGCTAAGCATTACGTCCTTAGATGCAAGGCCCTCTTTGATGCAAATAATTTTTGCTCGCACGGTAGTTTAGTAGTGGCAGCAGTGGGCTGGGCCAATATTATTTTAGAGGAAATTAACGCCTATTAATCAACTTTCCGATTAATCGATCTTTCCATTATATTCCACTATAATCATACTTACTTATGAGACGAGGTTGCACACAATTAATTAATTGTTATTAAACTAAACCAGGAAGAAGCCCAATATTTTAAAGTTATATAACCTGAGCAATCAATCACTTTGCAGCAACAAAATGAGACAATACAGATGTAACGTATTTAGGCAATGTTTTTTAGAAAAGTTTTCCCTTTGTTTCGTCAGATCCATCCCCAGACGCGCTTAGCCATATCATGGCTAACTAGTGAGGTTAGAATCCGACGATAGAAACGGAATGCTCAGCTCAACTTGAACCAGTGCATGGGGATGGGGACACCGTCAAAAGGATGTAACGCGAAGCTCCTCCATCTAGTGTCGATGTGGAACACTTTTAAGGTATACCAGCACCTCTAACAAACTTATAAAAACAAAGGGCAAACTGTCGGGAGGGTGTAGGAAACGTTAAAGTAGGCCTATCGTGTTTTATATAAATTTTATTAGTGCCCCCTGATCGAGGACCCCAAAGGGGGACCAAGCGATTAAACTTTTTCGTATTAATTTTAGACTGCCATATGTATATTTTGATAGAATTTTGGTATTTTGTACTGGGGATACACACAAGTCAACATTTTTGTCAATTAAATCCTTATTGTATAAGGCTTTTTCAGATGGTTAGAAAAACATTTTCTTGCATAATATTTATGCCTGTCAAGTAGACTGTCTATATATATTATATACAATAAATAACATTTATAATTTAATACCAGGACACATGTCAAAAATGTTGATTGTTTGTATTGGGGTACACCCATGATACTACGTTTTAGTATCATGGGGTACACCCTTGCTGAGTACTAAGGGTTCGGATAATTTACTGTCAATAAGCACACGCTGTGAACGACCAGAGAGATAATTTTTAAAGAAAGTTATAGTATTATTCGTAAACCCGTAGTAATGGAGTTTAGCACATAAAAGACGATGGTCTAAATTGTCGAACGCCTTACTATAGTCCAGCAGTACCAGGGCGGATGTCTCCCCACGATCTGCTGCTTGAATAATATCGTCTAATACTTTAAGCAATACGGAGGATGTGCTGTAGTGTCTGCGAAACCCAGACTGAGAATCAGGCATTAGATTGTTAACAAGTAGATAGTTAATGGTTTGGGTGTATATTATTTTTTTAAACAGCTTAGACACCACAGATAATAAACTAATTGGTCTTAAATCAGACACTTTGCCAACATGAGGTACCTTAGGAAGGGGCAAAACTATAATAATTTCAAGAGATATGCCGTCAGATCCGAATGCATTAGACCTTAACTGACCGAATGCATTAAAAACATCTATGTCCTTTACTAGTTGCAGGGAGAACTTATACATCTGTTAAGATAATTGTTTATTGTGTTCTCATCAACTGGAGGTGTAATTTCTTTCACTGCACTGAGCCAACAAAAAATTTGTTAACATTTTGGGGGGTTAAGAGGGGAGGGCTAATTACCCTCTCGCCCGGGTGACAATTTTACCTTGAGCCGGCCCTGCCCACACGCTCCCGAGAGTTTGCCCCATACTTACCGCGCTCTTGCATCACTCTTTTTTTTTACTAATAGATCTTGGAAAATTAGACATCCGGTATATTCAAGTACATACGAACAAAAATGGACACTTTTACATTATGGTTAAGTTTTAATTGTAAAATGTGGCATTATTTTATTTTATCGCATGAGAATTTACATTGAATTGAAAACAATGAATGACATTGCGAAAGTAAAGGAGTTTTTCCTAAACCTTTTAATTCTTAAATAATATTTTATTACCAATTGTTTATAAAATTACTACACTGGGCAAAGAAATGGTAGATTTCTTTAGTCATTAATTTTTATTTCGAATTAATTTATTAGTAAATTACACTTTACTGCCTAATTTTATTAAATTTAATTGCTTTAAACCCTACACCAGCGATACTAGAATAACACATTGGACAGATCAGAAATTGAGCACAAAATACAACAGAATAAATGAATTTTTTACATAAATGCAAGGTTTTATTTAAAATTTCATAATTTCTATGAGGTGCATTGTGGGTTATTTCGAGCTAATGTGAGGATTTGTACATCCTTGTATAAATGTTTCTTAGATAATTTTTTAAAATCTCTTATTAATTATGGCCAATGTATATATGTAATTATAAATATCAATAAATCTTACATTATTCGTATATTTTTCTATAAAAAAATACACTTCAATAATCTAAAAAGTCATTATCTTAAGGATCAGAAAATAAACTTTTAATAATACTTAAGGTACATACTAGATTTTTGTGCTAAGCTTTTTGATGTCAGTGCCACATAATAGCTAAATACAGGGTGTTCTCAAAGTTGAGCCATTTATTTTACCAGGTCGTAGAACTCGTAAAAATAAGTAATTGTACCAAAAATCATTTATATAAAAGTTGCAGAATAAAGAACTCATTAACAATTGAAAAACTGTCCAAAAATCAAAAATATCACGCACTTTAGCGAATTATTTACCACTGGTCAAATCGAAATTCGCACTAAATCCCGTAAAATGAATGAATGATGAGTAATTTGTATCCTACAAAAAAATAAGCCATACCCAGTATCGCCAGTAAACAAAACATTGATAACGCAGTGGTCGAGAGTATCAAAAAATCAGGTCTTACAGTTTTTAAATTTTACATTTTTTCAATTGTTAATAACTTATTTGTTCTGCAACTTTTATATAAATGATTTTTGGTACAATTACTTATTTTTACCAGTTCTACAACCTGGTAAAATAAATGACTCAACTTTGAGAACACCCTGTATACAAATATTGATTTAAGTCAGCAAAAAGTTTACAATTTCCTAAGGAACTCGCATTATTGAAGCCAGTTCATTATATTAAATTTTTTTTTTATTTCTTTTACTTTAATCGCAAGAGAAAGTATGGTAAATGTTTGGCAGGGTGGCTCAAAAAAGCGGGACGAAATATACAAGGCGTTTCAATAAAAACTCCCAGCCCAATTATTTCGAAAACTAAAAGCGACATGTAAATTCTGTAAACGCCAGTTTTTAGCCTCTATGGTTGGCTTCACAACTGTGTAAAAAATGTGTTTGAATAATACAAGATGTAGGTGTCGCCACGGTGCAAAGAATTTTTTCGATGACAGGAACTTTTAAATGTTGTGGTTCTTAAAGATAATTAATTTTTTATCAAATTATGTCCCATAAAAAATTTTGCTAAATTCAACATGAAAGGAGATATTTGGGGTTAAGTTTTTTTTTTTAATAATTTTAACGAGTAGGTACCTATTTTAATTATAAATATTTTTAATATCCTTTAGCGGATTTTAATTTAATTTTCGTAATCATAATTTTAGTGATAAAACGCTCGTGTAGCGCTAAATTATTACGTCCAGTGACGTCTCAGGGGACAAGAAATAATATTGGCAAAAAAAGAGCCGCCACTGAGTTTTTGATAATTTTTATATTTTTTTCGGATTAAGCAACTAAAAATATCCTTTTCTTGTATGTTAAACTATTTTTATATCTTGCTTCGTTTTCGAGAAATGAAAATAAAAACAATTTTATTGCATATCTCAGGAAAACAAAAATCATTAAATAATTAATTACGTTGTATCTTTTGCTATTAATCGAAATACACTATTGAGAGTTTGCATATCCGAATGATTATGTCGATTTGCTTATGAAAACGGCAATAATTTTGAACACCTCATTCGACCCCATTAAATAGTTTTTGGTATTAATTTTCATTAATAATTTTGTATAATTTCTCATTAGTTCATTCATAAAATTTAAAACATCTTCTAATTTTATTTTATAATGCTTTAATGCTTTTAAACAACAAAAAATACAACGTATTAATTATTTAATGATTTTTGTTTTTCAGAGATATGCCATAAAATTGTTTTTATTTTTATTTCTCGAAAACGAAGCAAGATATGAAAACAATTTAACAGACAAGAAAAGATTTTTAGTTGCTTAATCCGAAAAAATATTTAAAAATTACCAAAAACTCAGTATTTTTTGCCAATATTATTTGTTAAGGCGCCCCCCGAGACGTCACTGGACGTAATAATTTAGCGCTACACGAGCGTTTTATCACTAAAATTATCTTTTCCAAAATTAAATTAAAATCTGCTAAATGATATTAAAAATATTTATAATTAAACTACTCGTTAAAATTATTTAACAAAAAAAACTTAACCCCGAATATCTCCTTTAATGTTGGATTAATCAAAAGTTTTTGTGAGACATAATTTGATCAAAAATTAATTATCTTTAAGAACCACAACATTTAAAAGTTCCTGTCATCAACAAAATTCTTTGCACCGTGGCGCCACCTACATCTTGTATTATTCAAACACATTTTTTATACAGTTGTGAAGCCAATCACAGAGGCTAAAAACTGGCGTTTACAGAATTTACATGTCACTTTTAGTTTTCGAAATAATTGGCCTGGGAGTTTTTATTGGATTATATAGGCACGACTTTTTTCAATAGAACACATTATATTTTCTATTATTTTTGAATTATAGAGAACAAACCAAACACTTCAAGTTTCTAAATGTTTTCTATACCTAAACCAAATGGTTTTAAGTATAGAAAACATTTTAAAACCTACATATTTTAAGCTTTGTCAGACTACAGCGTATTTATGGTACAGCACATTATCTTAGTTTTTTATTCTTTATCCAAACAGAATAACTAAGCGGACAATTAAAAAAAAATTAAATTTAAAATATTTCTTAAGGTTTATTATTTTAGTTATTGTATAATCCTTGATATCTAAGTATTTTAAAAATATGAATCTACAGTGTCACCAGTAAAGTCCTCATCATATGGGATTTTTTTTTATTAATAACTTTATTCGAAATTTAACTTTGGCGTCAAGTTCTGCTTCGATCGAGATGAAAATTAAGCAAAAAATAGTAGTCACGTGATTCACATTATCTGTCAAATTTAAATTTTTTCCAAAAAATAATTCAAAAGTAGGGTTATTTCTGAAAGTATCGAAAAAAGTTATAGGAAAAATTTTAGGAGCATTAGATAATTTTGAATTTTTACCCATATTTTGTAAATTGCACCACTTTTGCAAAATAAGACTCAACGCAACCTACCTACAAAAAACTTTTTAGTTTTGACAATGCTTTATTTCAGATACATTTTCTTTAAAGTAGAGCCATATTAAATGTGTGTTTTTCTACAAAATAAAAATTGGGCTATTAAAATTGGATCGCATGTGATGCAAAGTTTATTTGTTTTTGACCCTGTATAAGGTAACTTCATAAAATAAGTATTTTTGAAAACGTAGTTTGTGTCTGAAAGTAATACACCTTAATATTGAGACAAAAAAGAACACAGTGTCATTAATCAAGTCTTCATTACGTGGAAAATAAATTTTAGTTTAACTTAACGTAAAGTTTATCTATTTTCAACGATTTAATTTAAAACCCCTTTACTTTACATCACATGCGACCAAATTTTAATACCCCAATTTTGATTTTGTAGAAAAACACACATTTAATATGGCGCTACTTTAAAGAAAATGTATCTGAAATAAAGCATTGTCAAAACTAAGAAGTTTTATGTAGGTTGCGTTGAGTCTTATTTTGCAAAAGTGGTGCAATTTACGAAATATAGGAAAAAAATCAAAATTATCTTATGCAGATGAAATTTTGCATGTGGGCTAGAAACTGCATTTAAAAAAACTATTTCTAATAACTTTTTTCGATATTTTCAGAAATAACCCCACATTTTTTGGAAAAAATTAAAATTTGACAGATAATGCGAATCACGTGACTACTATTTTTTTGCTTAATTTTCATCTCGATCGAAGCAGAACTTGATGCCAAAGTCAAATTTTGATTAAAGCTATTAATAAAAAAAAATTCCATATGATGCGGACTTTACTGGTGACACAGTATTTCAAAGGCCTTATTTAAACTCTAGGCCCAATGTTTCATTCATAAAATGCCTGAAAAGCAGAGGATTGTTTGAAATATTAATGAAAATCAGGAGTGGGTGGAAGAGAGAACTCCTTAGGTTCCCCCTGCATGGCAATAGTTTGGCGCAGATATAAATATTAAACATTACCATACTTACTGGTGAAAAAATGAATTCTTATTCATTTGATAGACTTTTTTGTATACTACCACTCTTAATGGAAGAAAATTGCAAGGTATTTTCTACAAATATGTAAATCTAACTATGGCGCAAAGAAATGGAAGAAAAGGACGGAATGATGAGGGATCGGGTAAAAATGTAAACAATTGGGTCTCTATTTTGAAAGGTATTTGATGTATTCGATACATGATGATGATATAGGTATTAGCAAGCAAAGGTATTTACCGATTTTTGAGTTTTAGTGTAAATTCGCATAATTAACAACTTAATAGTAGGTATATTATACAGGGTGTCCGGAAAATACGTGTACAACGTTTGACGACAGACTCCTGCCGTCAAAATAGGTCGATCTAAGCCGACTTAGTTATATCCAAAATTGTCTCGTTTAGCCGGTAGAGGGCGTCAAAAATTTGTAAAAATATTGGTTTACCCTAAATTACGTGAAAACCTGCTAATCGATTTTAATGGTTTTTAGTATGTAGACTAATACTATAAAATGACGTTTTTTAGTAGTATAGTCACCGGCTGTAAATATAAGTGGAATTGTTATAAAAGTGATATAATACGTCAACATTTCTCCTCATTTTTTAAATGAACGGCGTTATGACAACCCAGATATTTTTGTAGAGTGACTGGAAGTATTTGGAAGCTATTTTACCTCTTTAATATTTTGCGTTGAATGAGCTGTTTTGCCAGAAGAAAATATTTACAATTACCTGCATACATCAATTATTAACAATAAAAATAAAACAAAGTATGTACAACAAAGTTGAAAGTTAGTATTGTAAGAAACTAAGTAAAACAAAAACATTACTTAAGCAAATGAGTAAAATGACCGCCATCTTGCTGAATACACTTATTAACACTCCTTAAAAAATGATATTGGACCCTATCTAATGTCTCGGGGTTATTAAAATGGTTGCCTGCATTTAAAATCCGCTGCAATAAATCATCGCGTGTGTTTACCGGAGTCTTGTAAACTTCTGTTTTAATAGTGCCCCACAAAAATAACTCGCACATATTTAACTCAGGAGAACGTGGTGGCCATTTTACTGGTGCATCATTGCCCCTTCCAATCCATCGGTTGGGATATTGATTATGTATAAGTATTGCCGAACGGCAACGGAAAAATGGGGCGGGGCACCATCATGCATATACCACATTTCCCTCCAAAGTAAAAGGGGCAAATTGTCGAGAAGAATTGGTAATGTGTCTTGCAAAAAATTTAAATAAATATTTTCATCTAACCTGTCTGGAATAACAATGGGACCAATAAGGTAACGATCAATAATACCTGCCCAAATATTTAATTTAAATTGATGCTGATGATGTGCAACTTTAATGGCATGTGGATTTTCATCGGAATAAATATGTTCGTTGTGCAGATTGGTTACTCCAGATCTTGTAAAGCACGCCTCGTCAGTAAACATAATTGTTCTACAAAAATTTGGCTCACAGATTTTTTGTTTCTAATAATTTGACAAAATGTAAGCCGCATGGGGGGATCAGTCGGTAAAAGTTCCTGGACTTTTTGCACGTAATAAGGATGTAACAACTGTTCTTTTAAAACCTCATTGACAATCGTTTTAGGAACATGTAACTCACGTTCTAAGCGACGGGTACTGGTACTCGGTTCTTCTTCAACTCTTTCCAGAATCATCTCTTCTGTTTCCACAGTTCGAGTTGTTCGCATTCGACCCCCGCCTTCAAAGTTTTTCTCAAAGCTGCCCGTTTCCCGAAGATGACGCTCGATATTGGCAAATATTTGGTGGTTTGGTACTCCTCTCCATGTAAACCCTAACACTCTGACGCCCATTTCCTTGACAAAACCCGTATACCAGGAGCATGTCAACCTTCTTAGAGTTCGTATATTTTTCCATTTTTAATGGTAAAATGAACTTTTAATTCAAGAATGTTGATCGTATACTTGAGTAAATTTCATAGACTGGTGACAATTTGTCAATAATTGTCAAATTATTAAATGCCATAGCAACAAGGTCACTTAAAAAATCATTGTTACAGGTAATTTGATTTTAATATTATTACTAATAATACTAAATATCGTCTAATGTCGTCAAACGTTGTACACGTATTTTCCGGACACCCTGTATAATATTACCCATTTTACCGTGCGAGCAAAAATTATTTGCATCAAAGAGGGCTTGGATTAAAAAAACGTAGGGCTTGGTTTAGATCACAATGATATGGGGACGATATATCTAACCAAATCTAGGTTAAAATTTTGTCAAATTCATATTATGACATGATATGCCAAACTAATGAGTAATAAAATAAGTAGACAAATACAAATTTATTTTTGTTGTTTACAAAATTAACAAAGTAAAAATATACAGAAAGAAAAAGAAAAATAATTACATAAATTGCTGAAATGGGCCACCGCCATGTAAACCATTGAGAGTAATTCCTGTGTCTTTCAAAATCTGCGGCTTGTATTTCTTGGAAAACTTGCACTTTATAAGGAAATAAATTTAGCTGCTTCTTAAGAATAGTCCTGCATGTTCCATAAGATCTTCCCACTTCTTGGTACAGGCGTCTTATACAATTTGTTGGCGTATTTTGCATTATTTCACGAACGTTTGCAACAAGATCTTCTGTTCTTACAGATGGTCTTCCTGCTCCTTTTTTGTGTTGTATAGAACCTGTTTCCCTAAACACAGCCACGGTTATTTTCAGGCAATGATAAAAATTT
Organism: Polydrusus pterygomalis; assembly: GCA_963969555.1. NCBI lineage: Eukaryota > Metazoa > Arthropoda > Insecta > Coleoptera > Curculionidae > Polydrusus > Polydrusus pterygomalis. Next base: position 10,395,510 of record OZ018384.1, read on the forward strand.
CCAGCAATAAAAGCAACGTTAGGAAAATGTTCGTGAAAATCCTCCATGCACAAACCCGGGTTGTATTGCCACTCACCATTTACTCTAACCCCGTTTCGAAAATACGCTTCAACCATGAATGTTTTGTGCTGTTCCGTAAAGCCCATTGTGTGAATTGTTCAAGAAATTGGAAAAATTAGCCATGAATCAAATTACTTGTACTGTCAAAGATAACGGAATAACTGATTGATTGTAAATTCAGGTAGTTACTGACACCTGACACCTAACAGGTATTAAGCTCTACGACTAAGCATTACGTCCTTAGATGCAAGGTCCTCTTTGATGCAAATAATTTTTGCTCGCACGGTAAAATTATAGTAATTCTTATTTGTGCTTACCCCTCCAATTTTGGTTGAATCTATTGGGTCATGTATTTTTGTTTTGGGAAATATTCTATTTAAAACCACTAAAATATATTAATTAGCTAGAAATGTACCAGCAAAGGTATTTGCCAGTTTTTAGTAATAATAAACCTCTAGAGATGGAATGAAAGTTATTATACCTGATACCTGTCATTATACTACACGTTATTATTAAATTTTAGATAAAAAGAGAAAAGCACCAATGAGATGTTTATAACATGATAATTTAGAGAATTATTTAATTGATGCAATTTTTCTACTGGGTGTCCCAACGATGTGAGGGAGAATCAAAGCTTGAAACGATAACGATTGTTACAAAAATGTTTTCTATGAAACTTGACGAAACAGTGTAGTTCTACGGTTTTAATTTATTTTGACGCTTTGATGGCTCAACGAAGTATGGTGATACAAAGATAAACTCTTTTTTTAAACAGAACACCCTCTATATTTTCGCATTTTTAAAATCTGCGGTGCCTGTTTACTAAAAAAGTGGCAATTTGAAATTTAATTACTTATAGATTTATTATTTTATGAAGTCCAGAATGAAAATGAAATATTTTTCTTCTCCCAACAAGAGTAAATTAAAAATAGTGTTTTGGGATACAGTAAAACAAAGTTGAACTTGTAAATTTCCACTATATTAACTAGAAAAATTACATGTTTCGCTAACACTGTAGCTTCGTCAGATGACAATGATTTAATAAAGGTGAAAATTAAAATTTGGGGTGCAATAAAATTAATGATTTTTTTAGAAGATAAGCAATCACCCTCTTTTCAAACAGTTTCTTTATTATTGGCATAGGTATGTTGATGACTTCTTATCATGTTTTCTTGGTACTGATAGACAGTTAAAAGTCTTTTTAGAATATATTAATAGCCTACACAAAAATATCAAGTTCATAATAGAACACGAAAGTGACAATTCTATCAATTTTCTTGATTTAAATATTAAGAGAGAAAATGATAGACACGTTTTCTCCGTTTTCCATTAACTATCTCATACTTATAGTGTCATACACAACTCTTCTTGCCACCCTATACAACACAACTTTGCTTCTTTTCACAGTATGATCCATAGACTAGTAACTCTCCCTCTAAATAAAATCAATTTTTAAAAAGAACTAAACATTAATAAACAAATTGCAGTTTTAATAACGGATATAATCTAATTGACCAAATCCTAAAAAAGAAAACTTCCAAAAAAGCTATTGACTTAGTTTTTCCTAGAAGTAAAAACTCTGACCAATTTAAACTTGTCACTTTCTTTGGACAACCTAGCAAAGTCGTGGGCAATTTTCTTAACAAACTTGATATAAATGTGTGTTACAAAACTAAAAATAATAATAATAATAATAATAATAATAATAATCTTTATTTCAAAATGTTTACTGGTAGGTAATACAAAGTGAAACGTCGTCACGAAAACAGTAATAACTACATTATTTTACCAACTACATTTACTAATAACTCTTTAAGTAATGTATGTTACAAAACTAATAACTCTTTAAGTAAATTTATCAAAACCAGTAAAACTAAAAGCGATAAAAACAAAAAATCAGGCGTCTATAAATTAAAATGCAAAGATTGTCCTAAAACATACATTTGCCAAAGGGGTAGACATTTTGACAAAATAAAACAGGAACATTATAACAGTTTTCTAAAAAATAAAACAGTCTCAAACTATGCTAACCATTTACTTGATTATTAACATAATTTCGATCCTGCCTTTAAAATCTTACATACAGGAAACAAAGGCTTAAAACTAAATTTGTTAGAATCTATGGAAATAAATAAACTTAAAAATACGGACCTGTTACTTAATGATCAACTAGATTTAAATAATTCACCTTTGTTAAATTTATTCTGTTGACCATATAAATACTTAAGATTGTATAAATTACCCATATTGTACCTAATTTAATTTAATTTTTAAACCCTCTGTTGGATTTTCCAGCTATTGTAACCCTTCTACTGTTTTATTTACATCTTTAATAATTTAATTTTATTGCACCCAATTTTTAATTTTCACCTTTATTAAATCATTGTCATCTGACGAAGCTGCAGTGTTAGCGAAACATGTAATTTTTCTAGTTAATATAGTGGAAATTTACAAGTTCAACTTTGTTTTACTGTATCCCATAATACTATAATTATGGATTTCCAGCTAGTATCGGCTTAATCAATTAATTTGTAAATTAAAAAGTTTAAAATTCAAAATGGTTTACGAATTCAAAGAAGTAGTACATTCTCCAAGAGACTCGTTTCTATTAGTTGTTTTTTAATTGTAATTTTGATAATGTGTTTATTAACTTTTTAATTGTGTGTTTAAATGTTAAGTCTGATGATGCCCATATTATAGGGTGAAACATATGTTACCTTTTTATCTAAATAGGGATTTGACGAGACGCCGACTTTGTGCTATTTTGGTTCTTATTTGTTTATCGTTTACGAACTCTCTTAGACTTTCCCTCTAAGAATTTACTAAGGAATATATTTTCTTCTCCCTCTCGCTCATTTGTTTATAACTATTCCTATTAAACAAATTTAAATTTTCTTTCTACACGACCATTCAGTACTGTTCACATATTCTATCATTAGGTTAAGTATAAAGCTCCATTAAAGTTAAATATACCACCAAATACCGTGCGAGCAAGAATTATTTGCATCAAAGAGGGCCTTGCATCTAAGGACGTAATGCTTAGTCATAGAACTTAATACCTGTTGGGTGTCAGTAACTACCTGAATTAACAATGAATCAGTTATTCCGTCATCTTTGACAGTCGTTACAAGTAAATTGATTCATCGCTAATTTTTCCAATTTCTTGAACAATTCACACAATGGGCTTTACGGAACACCACAAAACATTTATGGTTGAAGCGTATTTTTGAAACGGGGTTAGAGTAGATGGTGAGTGGCAATATAATCCGTGATTGTGCATGGACGATTTTCACGAACATTTTCCTAACGTTGCTTTTATTACTGGGGATTTTTATCATTGCCTGAAAAGAACCGTGGCTGTGTTTAGGGAAACAGGTTCTATACAACACAAAAAAGAAGCAGGAAGACCATCTGTAAGAACAGAAGGACTTGTTGCAAACGTACGCCTGTCCCAAGAAGTGGAAAGATCTTATGGAACATGTAGGACTATTCTTAAGAAGAAGCTAAATTTATTTCCTTATAAAGTGCAAGTAGGTATTCCAAGAAATACAAGCCGCAGATTTTGAAAGACGCAGGAATTACTCTCAAAGGTTTACCCAAAATGTATTGGAAATAAATTATTTATTAGACCTGACATTTTTTTCGGATGAAGCCTGGTTCTCAGAATACACGCATGTGGAGTAGTGAAAATCCCCATTTTTTTGTAGAGTCCACATTGCACCCTCAAAAAATTGGTGTCTGGTTAGCTGTTTCCCGAAGAAAAATTATTGTTGGTCCTATTTTTTTCCATGACACAGTTACAGCACAGCGGTATAGAGAGATACAATATTTTGAATCCATTTGTGAAGCAATTACTTGACGACGAACTACGTTTTGGATATTTTTAACAGGACGGTGCAACCGCCCGTACAGCCACCGAAACTATTAACTACTTACGCAATTTTTTCGACGACAGATGGATCAGTTTTCGATTCCCACCTAGATCAGCTTGCAGCTATTTTTAAAACACCAGTTGCAAATTTAAAACAATTACAAGAAAAGATTATCCAAGTATGTGGTAACATTTCTCCAGAGATGCTGGTCAACACTTTCGCAAATATGAAGTGACGTGCGAATTTATGCTTGGAGCATGGCGGTGGCCAATTTCAACAATTTATGTAATTTTTTTTTTCTTTCTGTATATTCTTACTTTCTTAACTTTGTAAACAACAAAAATAAATTTGTATTTGTCTACTTATTTTATTACTCATTAATTTGGCATATCATGTCATAATATAAATTTGACAAAATTTTAACTTAGATTTGGTTGGATATATCGTCCCCTTATCATTGTGATCTAAACCAAGCCACACGTTTTTTAATCCAAGCCCTCTTTAATGCAAATAATTTTTGCTCGCACGGTATTAACTCTATTGCTAACACAAACATAACTTATTTTTTTGTTTCTTGAGGATGATCGTTTTTGCGCTAGAAACATGTCGAAACTCGAAACCAATAAAAGAATAATATTTCCTTATTCTAATTTACTTGTGGAGGAAGCTATGTTAAATTGATTTAATAATTTGTGTTATACGTTAGAAAATATTACTAGATTTTCCATAAACAGTTAACAAACTAAGTAATCTATTTTAAAAAATCGAGTAATTTTAGATTTTACAAACCTTTTTTACCCTGTAAAACTATTAACAGGGCCGTAGACAGCGTTGATCATGGGGGGAGGGGGAGGGCTTACAGTGGCTGATCCGGAGGGGACTTTTGGAAGGGGAATGCAGTGCAGACTTGTGTCTTAGAAATGTAGGGGCTGCGCCAAGTATTTCATCACATTTTTCGGTCTTCTACGAATATCTTCGTCAGTACCTACTTCTAATTAATTTGTGTTGGTTGGGCTACATGCTTGGTGAAACTGTTGTTCCATTGCACAGGAAGAAAAAAATAATAACTACTTGTTATGTTTCACAAATTTAATCAGTTTCCTGACACGTGTTTCGGCCCTTTCGGGTCATTTTCAAAGGAGTACAAGAAGATACTAAATTCTACGTCACATTACAAAGGTATTTATATCGTTATGGTAACTATAAACATGTCATAAAATTAAAATTAGGATTAGAACATTGAATGGTCAACTGCGGGTTTTCCAAATTTATTAAAGGTACAGATACATATTTAGTCCTAAATAAGTATGCTATTGTGAATTAGGGAAGCACCTGAAGGTATTTCGGTTTGATTATTCACAACATTACATTTGTTTTTTATGGCTTGTTTGATAGCTATTGTTTCTAGTAGATTTAGTTTTCTGCTTTTATTGTGTATGTATATGGGTTTTATGTTGTTAGAGATTGAGTGATTGTCTTTAATGCAGTGATCAGCTAATCCTGTTTTATTTTGTTTTTTAAAATAGATGTTTGTGTTCTTTAAGCCTGGTGTCAAAATTTCTTCCTATTTGTCCAATATAGACAGCATCGCAGTTGTCACATTCTATTTGGTAGACCCCACTTTGTAAAAGTTTGTTTTTAGTTTCAATTTTAGCATTGGATATGTGTTTGTGTAAGTTGTTTTTATTGACTTGTATAGGAATGATATTAAGGTTTTTAACTTTTTTGGAGATTTTTTGGCTTGTGTTGCCTGTATATCTTATTGAGCAGTATTTGTCCTTAATTGGAGTGGGATGTTCTTTGTAAAGAAGTTTTTGTGTGTTTTTTTTTTTTCTTTATGATTTGGTGTATGATTTTTGTTGGGTAGCCGTTATTTGTGGCTATTGTTTTTATGATATCTAATTCTTGTTTGTATTGGATGTCTGAGAGAGGAATGTTAACTAGTCGGTGTACCATGCTATTGAATGCAGCTAGTTTTGTTTGTTGGGGTGCTTTGAATCTGCGGGTATGACTATATCTGTGGTAGTTGGCTTTCTATAAATTTGGTAGGTTAATTGATTTTGTTGGTTTTTGATTATTGTGAGGTCTAGGAAATTAATTGAGTTGTCAGTTTCTTTTTCTATAGTAAATTGTATTCTATGGTTAAGACCATTAAGAAGATTGAGAAATTGGTGTAATTGTCGGTCCGTACCTGTCCAAACATAAAACACATCGTCGACATACCTACGCTAAAATGTATGTTTTTAATTAAAGGACTTTTTATGTTAAATAATTTGTTTTCTAAATATGCCATAAAAAGTTCAGTTAACAAAGGTGATAAGGGGGAGCCCATCGGTAGTCCCTTCTTTTGTAAGTAAAATTTGTCATTTCAGGTTCAATGTTAATAGTTTAATAGTAATAGTAAAAGTCCCTAACCGGTACACTAAAGCTTAGTTTCGATCTAAGTGTTGGTGAATCAACATGACAGTTCACCAATTTGTAAATTATAATAAGATAGGAAACCGTCCGTATTTCATTAAGTGTCATTATTGAAAATTTGTTCATAATTAATTTGTAGTTAGTTACTATTGACTAGTGTTCAACCGAAACAAGATTTTCAGCCGAAACCGAAATCGAATCATCGACCTAGGTATCAGTTTCGGCCGAAACCGGAAATTTATAAATGTTAAAAATTCTACTGTATACTGAAATCTATGTATTTTTTACAGATATACGGACAGTGAACTCGTGTTAAACGAAATAAAAAACAATAATTGAAATATGTAGCAAAGATATCCATTTATATAGACAACACTGCCTATATACGAATGCACCCAAAGTTAGCCGAACGGTGCGCGACAATTCACGAACACTGAGTTTCGGTGCACCCGAAGTTTTAGCCGATTTTTGGACGAAACCGAAACTGTCACCGAAATTAGATTTTTTGGCCGAAACTAGCCGAAACCGAAACTGAATCTTCGGTCAGTCTCTCCTATTGACTATAGCTACTATATCTGTCTTACGTGATAAGAATCGCAAAAATTTTGAATGCTTTCCAGCCTTCGCTGGTATACCACGTAATGGGGGTTCCAATGTTCCAAATAACTGATGCAAAATTAAGTTTAATAAATATAAACGCGTAATACAAATTTAGAACTGTTTGAGGATTAATAAAATTTAAACTATTTCTTATATTAAATCCTAAAAATCGATCGATCGACACTTATTGGCAACTTGTTCAATGTGAGAGCTAAAAATTTACTTCCCTTATAAACTTCGCTATTTTTAATAGTTCAGCGAAAATCATGTACATTTTTGTTTCTGGTAAACGTAATCGATACACACTTGTCTAAATTAAGAAATAAACTCTAACTATCACAGAATCTTACCAAGGCGTTAAGATCGTCCTGCAGCCCATTGCAATACCCTGATTATTCGAAAAAAATTTGCGTACATCAAAAATTTAGAAAATTTAAAGCATTGTTGTATGTTATTAATATACCTATATGAAAAAAAAACAAGGTAACTGCCCTGAGGCACACCAGACGATACGTTAAAAGGTTTAGAGTAAAAACCACCAACGAAAACCATATTATGTCGTCTATCACTGACACTGAGATAGGACCAAATCCACCTCAGCAAGCTCCTATGCACACCGACATCAGCAAGGCGCTCAATCAGTATGGAAAAACTAATTTTGTCGAAATCCTTACTGAGGTCCGTGTACACAACGCCGACCTGCTTCCGATTGTCAATGCTTCTTTCAATTTTCAGAAAAAAAAAAACTATGCATGTAAGAAATACCTTTAAAGCAGCTTTCTATCACCAAGACAACTTACCCACTACCAAAATTAAATCCATGTAAAAGGTAATAAAAATAATATTGTAAAATCTAAGATATTGTCATTGCGTGAAATTGCTCAGCCTATTGGGTAAAGCTGTGCAGGATATGGTATAATAGCGCGAATTGGTAAAAAAGGGCCGATAAAATAAATTTATTTCTACCAAATTCACCACAATTCAAGCATAATAATATATTAAAATTATAAACTGGATATAATCGAGTTTGGTTTATTATTTTCACATAACTGGCTCATCAAAACATTCATCAGACTCAGCATCAAAAGCGTATGTTTCTTACTCCTAGCGTCTTTCCTGCAGAAGGTTTTTACCGACAGTTTTTGTGAATTTTTAAATTTTCATTTTCGTGACTCTCCGTATACCGAGCAGCGTGTTAATTCCCCGATAGATCTGCGGGCCATTACCTAACATAACCTTTTTATTGACGACAATTAATAAATATTATTAATTGTGCTCATGCGATCGATTATGGTAATAGATAGAGCAAAAAAACATACAAAAGTCAAAAGTGTTGCCGCAATTAATTAATAATATCTACTTATCGCGTATTCAATATTAGTTAAAAATTACATCAGATCCTATATAGAAAAAGAAACATTCCATTGCCACGTTTGAATAATCACTGCTGATGCAGAGCGATTGTTCGCAAACATGACATGAGATGGCGCATTACGTTAAATATTTAAAAAAATGAAAGCTGGTTCACAACAAGGTTGCGCGACATAACCACGTGCGCGGCGTTCCCCCGCTTTCCCCTATTAAAGTACATCGCGTTTAAAAAAAAAATGCTTCTAAAAAAATGTTAAGTTATTTTGCAATATTTTTCACAATAAGCTTATTAATTTATAAAAATCGGGTTGCGTAGATACTTTCATCTAAAAATAAACTATTGAAATTATTATTTTAAAACATTTTTTTTTTATTATAGTTTTGTCTAAAAATTGGAATTTCTGTTTAATCTTCATTGTAATTTTCAGCATTTCAAATAATTATTCCTAATTTCAATACTATAATGAAACATTTTTTGTGTACCGGGTGGTCAAATAAGCGAGGACGTCGGCTTTATCTCGGAAACCATTAATCATACAACTTTCGGAAAGATTTTTTCATTAGTAAAGTGGTCAAGAGAAATTGCTGAAAATTACTTTTAAGTTCCTCATTTCGCCGCAAGGGGGCACAATTAAAAATTGTTTTTTTTAATTCTAAATTTCTCCGAAAATTCCCATATTAAGGTATAATTCTGATTACATCATTGGAAAGCTTAGACAATTCTGCATCATTTTGGTTTAAGGCTCATTGGCGTACCGACCTTGATAAGAGTGGGAGAAGCTATTGAAAGTGTAAACATTAAAATCGCTGTAACTTCTAAACGACTTATCCGATTTTACTAAATTTAAGCTTGTTTGGAAGTACCTTCAATTGTCGTATCTAATGGTACATGATACCTAGTTTCTAATAAAATTGCTAGAGGGCGCAATTTGTATTAAAAATTATTTTTTTGGCAATAACTCTGAAACGAACAGAGATATCGAACTGCAGTCTTCACATATTTTCTTGCAAATTTCATCTACTTTTCGATTATGATGTCATAGTTATACCGTATGATTTGAATTTTCGGGATAAAATCGAAAAACTGTTATTATTACAAATTGCGCCCTCTAGCAATTTTATTAAACACTATCGTGTACTGTTGGATACGGCATTTGAAGACACTTATTTTTCCCTTCCAAACAAGCTTAAATTTAGTAAAATTGGATAAGTCGTTCAGAAGTTACACCGATTTTAATGTTTACACTTTCAATAGCTTCTCCCACTCTTATCAAGGTCGGTATGCCAATGAGCCTTAAACCAAAATGATGCAGAATTGTCTAAGCTTTCCAATGATGTAATCAGAGTTATACCTTAATATGGGAATTTTTGGGAGAAATTTAGAATTTAAAAAAACAATTTTTAATTGTGCCCCCTTGCGGCGAAATGAGGAACTTAAAAGTAATTTCCAGCAATTTCTCTTGACCACTTTACTCATAAAAAAATCTTTCCGAAAGTTGTACGATTAATGGTTTCCGAGATAAAGCCGACGTCCTCACTTATTTGACCACCCGGCACAAATAGCTACCCTATACCGGGTGTTTCCCAAAAGACGTTCACCCCTATAACTTTTCAGTATTTATAGATATTTAAATGACATTTTTGAGATTATGCATTTATTGGCATACTTTTCAATTTGTTAGCACTGCCGCTTTGACCGGAAGTGACCTTGACTTTGATATTTTAAATGGGACATCTTGTATATTTTTACTTATTTGGGTTCAGCATAACATTATGAGTTGTTATTTTTTGACGTGTTATAACATTATACATAATTTTAATTTAAAACCATATTGTTTTTCAAAGCCGTCTTTATATTTGTTTAGAAAAGTCAGGGCGGCAATAATGCATAACGCTTTTAGATTTGCGATTGTTACTCAAGGCAAATTTTATCGTGTAAATTTTAAAATAGCATAGGAGTGTATGGTATCAAATTGTTGGAAAAAAATGATCGTTTTAAATATCCTAGTGAACCACCATCGTTCCATTTGGAAAAATGGAGTAAACGTCAAGAAAACAAAATTTCATTTGTTAAACTTAGAAAGTCAATTATTATGACATAATTTTAATTTTTATATACTACTTGACTATAAATTAACAGATTTAATTAATTTGTAGCACTCTAGATTGAAAATAAAAAATAAACATAAAAATGTTATAACACGTCAAAAAATGACAAGTGAGGTGTCATTTTACTCAGAATGTTATACTGAATCCCAATAAGTAAAAATATACAAGATGTCCCATTTAAAATACCAAAGTCAAGGTCACTTCCGGTCAAACCGGAAGTGCTAACAAATTAAAAATTATGCCAATAAATGCAGACTCATCTCTTATGCATAATCTTAAAATTTCATTTTAATATTTATAAATACAGAAAAGTTATTAGAAACACCCGGTATACTTAGAAATTTAAAAAATATTTGTAATAAAAGGACCCCATTAACTGGATAAATATTGTAAAAATGTTAAAGCTACTAGGTCTCTTGCAGCAATTCAAGTTCTGCTGTTCCACGTTTCTTCACGCCACGAAAATAATATAAACGGCACAGCGGTGTCTTCAATAAGAATTAAAAAGTATTGGGCTCATACTATGACTAAGAAGAGTGTCATTTTTGTGTGACAAAATTGAATTCAATTTATTGGAGAACAGAAAAAGTTTAAATTTTTACCAACAATCATTTCTACTCGAAATGCCCCTTTAATTCTCCTTTGTCTACGACTATCTATAATATTATTACCTAACATTTCTAAGAAATACGAAAAACCTATTTGTGGTTTTAAGAATTCATAATTCCATCTTTGATGTTCCGTTATTCCTTTTCATGTTCGATAAGCTGAATTGTTAAATAAGAAACTAGTATGCATGTCTAGAAATGAAAAAGTGTACAGGACGTAACTGCCTTTGAATAATAAATTGCAGACAAGAAATTTTACTTCATCATTTATCACAAATTAACACATTCTCAATTGATAAAACTATGTTAAATTACTTTTCTAAGAACCTAAAAGTAGTTTTCTTACAGAGTAGAAACCACATTTTTGAGTGTAAAAATTGCTTAAAAAGCTACTTTTCAAAAAAAGGCGGATAAGAATAATTTTCTTTTTTTTGTCGAATTTTTTGTATCTCTCACAATTTTTGAGAAATTGACTGAAAAATGGTTTGTATATTTTTGCCAACGTCTCTAAACTGATAAAATTTGGAAAAAAAGTTATGCATAAAAAATTGTTTTATTTAATTTCCTACAAGACAGGTTATATTCAATTTTGCTCTAAATATTCAAGTAACGGAGATATTTGCAAAAATTGAAAAAAAAAACTATTTTGACTAGGTATTTTCTTTGCTACTTTTGGATTTCATGTAATGTCTTATGTATATATTTATTTAAAAAATAGTCATATACATAAGTTTTAAAAAAATTTTGAATTTTAGAAATATTTCCAAACATATTGGTCGTGAAAATTTGACAAATTCCATATAAAAACTATTTGCGAGTTATATGCGACAAAAATATATGAAATAACAAAGTTATATTTTGATGATAGCTACAAGATGACCATTAGGTATGATTTTTTTGTATCCTCACAGTTTTTAAGACACCTCGAAACTACGTAAATTTGGAAGAAAATGGTTTTAAACACAAACATTTTCTTTTTTAAAGAACCCCGCACTTCTCTTATGGAAAATGGCCATTTGTTAAATTTTCTAAATTTTTAGTATGTTGTAGAGAATGCCATTCTGATCAAAAGTGTTCATGGCCACAACAAAATCTGCGGACCAGTTTTTGAGATACAGGGTGTCCAAGTTGCAAAATATGAATTCTCAATACATTATATTTTCCTAGTTTATAATATTAATTCGTTTTGTTTTTCTAAATTTTTGTTGGCCTGTCGTAAACAGGATAGAATACTATAAAAATAGTTTAAATTTTTTTATTATATACCGGGTGAGTGACGAAAATTATTTAATATTTTTTGTTAAATCATTGTATTTTCGGCAATAAATTAAATGTTTACAAAGTAATACTGTAGATGACATTACCTTGGAGCAAGCTATCAGAATTTAGATTATACTGGACAACAAATTTTAGGTTATTGGTTGTATCGTGTATCAAAATGCATTTTTTTTGTTAACTTTGGGATGCTGAATACAAAAATGATAATGAAATTAAAAACTTAGTTGCCGTTTTAAAAAAAAAGTGGTTATATTTTATTTTTGATAAAATAATAAAAACTACATAATTTTACACTTTAGAGTCACTAAATGCGCTGTCGCTTTGCTACTCTTTTGTGAACTGTTTCTGGAGCATCTCTAACAAGAGTCCAACAGTAGTCGGCAAGCATGGAAGCATTCCAGTGTCCCTGGTATCTGTTTTCCATGGTTGATATGTCCTGATGGAAGCGTTCGCCGTGCTCATCACTTACAGCTCCGCAGTTGTCAGGAAAAAAGTCCAGGTGAGAGTGTAGGAAATGGATCTTTAGAGACATATTGCAGCCCATTTTTTGATACGACGACAGCATATTTTCAACCAGAGTAACGTAATTGTCAGCTTTTTTATTTCCCAAGAAATTAGTTACCACGAGGCGAAAGTCTTTCCAGGTGTTTTTTTCAATATCTGTTAGAGTGCTGTCAAAGTGTTCGTCTTTCAGAATATTTCGAATTTGTGGCCCAATAAAAATACCTTCTTTAATTTTTGCCTCACTTAGCCTCGGGAATTTCTGACGTAGGTACTGAAATGCTGGCCCATCTCGATTCAGTGCCTTAACAAAGTTTTTCATTAGGCCCAATTTGATATGCAGTGGTGGTAACAAAACCTTTTTGGAGTCTACCAATGGCATGTGTTGTACATTTTTTTGCCCTGGCTCTAATGATTGTCGAACGGGCCAGTGTCGTCTATTGTAATGAAGTGACCTTGCCCGACTGTCCCATTCACACAAAAGACAGCAAAACTTGGTGTAGCCTAGCTGCAACCCAAGTAAAAGTGCAATAACCTTTAAGTCACCACAGATCTGCCATTGGTGCTCATCATATTTTATGGTTGTCAATAGGAACTTCATATTGTCGTATGATTCTTTCATGTGAACTGCATATCCGACAGGAATGGACGGAAGAATATTGCCAATATGTAATAGTACTGCCTTTAAACTTAATTTTGAACTGTCTATAAACAATATCCATTCCACTGGTTTGTAGTTTATATTTAAAGCCTCCAATAAACCGCCAATATTATTGCAGAAAACTAAGTTATTTTCCATGTCAAAAAATGGCGCTAGACCTTTATGGCGTTTACGAAAAACACTTACAGAGACATCTTCTTTTAACAGGTTCCACTGCTGCAATCTTGATTCTAGTAACTCAGCCTTACTTTTTGGAAGTTCTAGATCTCTCACAAGACCGTTTAATTCTAACTGGGTTATTTTGTGCGGTTGGCGGTATGATGTGCTGGGTGCGAAATCGGGATCTCTTGAAGTTGATGGCATATCTTCTTCTTGGCACAACGCTGTATCGCTGTCTGATTCGTAAGTGACTGTTTCTGGGGGTTCTGGAATAGGAAGGTCGTCACTATGTGGTACAGGTCTGATGGCAGATGGTATATTTGGATAGTTAATAACAGACTTTTTCTTCTTGGATATACCGGTGCCTTGCCCAACAGATTAAATTTATGTAAAACTCATTTCGTTCGCTCTCTTATTTTTGTAAACAGATTTTTATTATATAGGGACTGTTCAGTACAAGGCAGACATGAAAGTGGATTTACATGGGTTTCAATGGCTATCGCTCTTATTTTAAGCAATAGGGGGTTAGGATTTCGAATATAGGGGATCGTCCCTAAGAATCCACCATTCCTTAACTTGGTGAAAATGTAGATTTGGCAATATAAAATCCATATATTGTTATTACAATACAAATATACTACGTGCGTTCTCGCGGTTACAGTGTTAATATATTAGGGGAACATGACGTCACGTATCTCTTAAACGTGAACTAATATTTAAAAAAAAAGTTTATTTTCGATTTAAGCACACCTAAAATAGTAAGATTTAGTTGATTTTATTTCTGCAACATTTTAGCTGTTGTCCAGTGAATTATTTATATTTATACATGATAACTCAAAAAAGTTAATATTTTTTTTATTAATTTTAAAAGAAATTTTGTAGATATTTCTTTATGTACTACTTGTCGCTTATCGTAAGCTTCCAAATATATATAATTATTAAGGTTATACAGGGTGTTTCCGATGATAGGCGATAGAAAAATAACATAAAAATGCATGTATTTATAAATTACCCGGTATATTAAAAATGGATCGGTTAAATTCGTTATTTTTAATATTTTTACTTGAAGTGTCTTACTTACATGTTTGCTATTGATTTCCCTTTTCCTATGACCAGTTCTGGTGATATACAGCGTCGAACAGACTTAAAACTCAAAAAATAAGCAAATAAAATAACAATTTTTTTTTAAATTTCAATAAAATTTGTTAAGTAAGTTCATTTTATGGTTAAAAATAACTATATTTAATGCTATATAGGGTGTTTCGAATAATTAGGGTATTCTAACACTGTATTACAAATAAGAAATATACAGGGTGCCCCACTTATAATGGAAACAAGCTTATAATTTCGGTATTTTTAAATTGATTGTTTCGAATTTTGGTGTGGTTACGTATGATCCTAGGGCGCACTTTTCTATTGCCTAAAATTTTAGGTAACCCATTAGCGTACTGATTTATAGGGGTTTTAATATAATCATTTAAAGAGTAGGGGAGGGTCCTGTACCTTGAGCCATCTTGTACCTTAAGCCACTCAATTATCTGGTAGTATTCCTTACAATAAAAGCTGACATCACTGTAAATTGTCAGCTGCACGTTTACGTTTGATATAGTCTAGTAGTCGGTAGTGTTTAAATGATTGCGACCGTTTGTGGTAAAAATATCTATTTTGCGACTTTAAAGTAAGTAATTTATTTTTTTTTAATTGTATTTTTTTCTAGTCTGAATGTAGATTGACATATAAACTATTTATGGCATGCAACAGTGGATGTATACTTAACATACTTAGACACTTTTCCTAACTTTTAAAGTATGCATTTAGGTTATGTGATTTTGTAAATTACTTAATGTATGGTCTTGTACCTTGAGCCGGCATGTGGTTTGAACCTTGAGCCATGGCCCAAGGTACAAACCTAAAATCCTATTGGTCCAACAGATGATGCACTGCCGTCTACAAGTACGCAAAGTCCTGCTACTTCTGTGGAAAATAAGGCATCAATGGAATTAAATTTAAATACCTTAAAGTTCACAACTCCGGAACAAATAAGGCCATTTCCAAAACCAAAAAATCGTATTACAAGAGTCAATAATCGTAAAAAAATAAAAAGTAGAGTTTTGACTGACACTCCCGAGAAGGAAGAAATTGAACGACTGTTTAATGAAAGACAAAGAAAAGAAAGGCTAAAGAAAAGCAAGCTAGTTGCCCGGAATACTACAGTCGTAAAAAGAAAAGCAAAATAACTGGAATCATCTGAAGAAGAGGATTTCGGCAGTTCAGAAATATCCGATGAAATTTTTGAGTCTGAAGCTTTCGTAAGCAGTTCTTTAAAACCGGGTGACTATGTATTAACAAAAGTAACTGGTAAAAAAACAGATGAATTTCATGTAAAATACTTGAAAAGATTCCTTTCTACAAGCAAGTTTGTAAAATAATGTGAAGATATATTTGCAATTGACAAATATAGCATTGTCTTATCTCTGCCACAGCCTGTAGTCGGAGGCCTTTCAGAAAGGCAAAAAAATATGTTTACTTTTGGCATTGATTTTTCATCATACAAAGTCGAATAGATGTTAGTGGATGAGTTCTCAAGCTTTTTGTGTTATTTTGTAAAATATATGTTAAAAAATATTTCAGTATCTTCTTTTTTTTGCCTATGGCCCAAGGTACATTACAGGTGGCTTAAGGTACAATACCTTCTTGTACCTTGGGACACTTTGCACTTTTTTTTAAATACAAGATCATAAATTTATTTTAAAATATTAACCACAAATAATGTTATCACCTAATAAAACAAGTCTAAAAGTTAATATTACGATATTGAGATATTGACTTTTGTTCTTTTACTGGGCTTTACAGGCATAAAAAAAAAACTGGCCTCAAGGTACAGGACCCTCCCCTACCTTTAGCGATTATTTTATATCAAAACTAATATCAGAAGTCGATTTAGCATCCATAAAAACGACCAAATACAAAGTTTTAATAAATTAAAATAACCATTGGCGTGCGTATCACCACATTTATGTTTATTTCTTTGCAAAAATTTTAAATCATTTCCGCGTAAATCCAAAATCAAGCTTAAGAAGGTTTGCCGCTAGAATATAGGGAGAATTTGTATGTTCAGTTAGATGGCGCTCCAATTCATAATTTTGGACCTGTAAGAGGATGGCTTAATAAAAATTTTGAAAATAAATGGGTTGGTCGCAATAGCCCCTTTGTAGCTTGGCCGCCTAGGGCTCCAGACTTGACCCCGCTGGATTTTTAGCTATGGCGTACTATAAAAAATAAAGTTTATAAAACTCGTCCAGCGACGTTACAAGCTTTAAAAGACCGTATAAGTCAAGCGTGTGAAGAAATTTCCCGTCAAGAAGTTCGAAAAGTTTGTTTAAGGGTTAGAAAAATTTATAAAAAATGCATAAGAAATTATGGTGGTTTGGTCGAAAATATTGACTTTTAATGAATTTAGATATAAGTTCAGAGTTGTACACTCAATCATGTTTAGTTTAGCTTATATTAATTTTATTTTGGTAATTATTAGATTGTTATTGTTGTTTTCAAATAATTATTTTGTTTTATTTACATGGCCAACTAAGTTTTTATATTTTTTTGTCACTTGCGTTTTAATGAAGTTCTTGGTATTCGATTACCTTCCAATTTGTCACATTACAAATTTAATTTTATAGCAGAAAATACAGTACGCCACTGCTTTTACCGTATGTAATTTTTTTAGATGAAGCCGTTAAACGGTCAACATTTTTGGTAATTACCTTGTTGCTTATCGCGCGTATTTTAGATGTCAATGTTTTTGAAAAGAAGTAAACATAAATTTGGTCGTACCCACGCCACTGGTTGTTTCAATTTATTGAAACTTTGTATTTAGTAGTTTTGATGGATGTTAAATCGACTTCTGATATTAGTTTAAAAATAAAATAATCGCTAAAGGTACTTTACTCTTTAAATTCTTATTTTAAAACCTCTATAAATCCGTACGCCAATGGGTTACCTAAAATTGCAAGCGATAGAAAAGTGCGCCCTAGAATTATACGTAACCACACCAAAATTCAAAACAATCGATTCAGGAATACCGAAAATATAAGCTTGTTTCCATTATAAGTGAGACACCCTGTATATAAAAATAATAAGTAGGCCCCTAATTTTTAATAAAAAGTATATATAAAAATAGCAAAAACGTTCGAAAAAATCAAAATTATCAAAAATTATTTGTGAAAAAATTATTTTGTTTATTTTCTCCGATATTTTTGAATTTCATGAATCTAATACCTATTTTATGAACTATGGTAAAGTGGTGAACTATACAAAGCCCAATTTTTAGAAAAAGAGCTTATTGTAGAAAATATTGCAAATAATATAGGTAGCCTAACATTTTTAAATTACATAGTTTTTTCTGGAAATTGAAAATACCTTTTAAACTTCATTGTAATTTTCGAGCTTTTAATTTCATAACGTTTTTCTATAACTCAATAAAACATATTTTGGGGGCCAATAATTAACCTCCAAACAGTTTTCAACAACATTCATACCCGTCATACCGTGCGAGCAAAAATTATTTGCATCAAAGAGGGCCTTGCATCTATAAGGACGTTATGCTTAGCCGTAGAGCTTAATACCTGTTGGATGTCAGGTGTCAGTA
The DNA here is from genome assembly GCA_963969555.1 of Polydrusus pterygomalis. NCBI lineage: Eukaryota > Metazoa > Arthropoda > Insecta > Coleoptera > Curculionidae > Polydrusus > Polydrusus pterygomalis. The sequence continues at coordinate 10,413,792 of OZ018384.1, forward strand.
ACTCCCTGAATTAACAATCAATCAGTTATTCCGTCATCTTTGACAGTCGTTACAAGTTTGATTCATCGCTAATTTTTCCAATTTCTTGAACAATTCACACAATGGGCTTTACGGAACAGCACAAAACATTCATGGTTGGAGCGTATTTTCGAAACGGGGTTAGAGTAAATGGTGAGTGGCAATACAATTCGGGTTTGTGCATGGACGATTTTCACGAACATTTTCCTAACGTTGCTTTTATTGCTGGGGATTTTTATCATTGCCTGAGAAGAACTGTGGCTGTGCTTAGGGAAACAGGTTCTATACAACACAAAAAAGGAGCAGGAAGACCATTTGTAAGAACAGAAGAACTTGTTGCAAACGTTCGTAAAATTATGCAAAATACGCCAACAAATTGTATAAGACGCCTGTCCCAAGAAGTGGGAAGATCTTATGGAACATGCAGGACTATTCTTAAAAAGCAGCTAAATTTATTTCTTTATAAAGTGCAAGTATTCCAAGAAATACAAGCCGCAGATTTTGAAAGACTCAAGAATTACTCACAATGGTTTACCCACAATTTATTGGAAAGAAACGATTTATTAGACCTGACATTTTTTTTCGGATGAAGCTTGGTTCCACCTCTCCGGTTATGTGAATTCTCAGAATACACGCATGTGGAGTAGTGAAAATCCCCATTGCACCCTCAAAAAATTGGTGTCTGGTTAGCTGTTTCCCGAAGAAGATTACAGCACAGCGGTATAGACACAATATTTTGAATACATTTGTGGAGCAATTACTTGACGACGAACTACGTTTTGGATATTTTCAACAGGACTGTGCAACCGCCCATACAACCGCCGAAACTATTAACTATGGGAAGGTCGCCTTTGATGGCATACTTCCCATGATGGCATACCATACTTAGGTATCTTTGGAATAAACAGGTTTTGCGTCGTCCCACATAGTTAGATAGGCGCGCGTATTGACCGTTCAGTTGTGAGTCGAATTTCATTCGTGACGAACGTTTTTATGTAAAATTATTTAATAGAACAGAAATTGTTAAGTGCCGAAGTAATATTAGCCAGTTTTTAAACCAAAAGTTTATTATGTTAGGTGCATTAAATTAGAATGCACGATTTTTTTCCGATAACTATAGGATATATAAGTTACTTTGCTATGATTATTTTAAATCTAAGTTGTGGTTTTAATTTTTTATAATTTATTTACTAGAAATGTGACATATTCCTAAGATGGCATATCCATTGGTTTTCTATAATGGCATACCTATAAATACATATAAATAGGTATGCCATCATAGGCATCATATTCAAAACGGCGCTACTTTTACTTTTCTTTTAGATATGTTACTACTTATATGCTTTTTAAAGTTTTTTAATATGTCTTTAGATTGTACTTTCCTGATAATGTTTTCATTATCTTTTTTAAAAGTTTTAAACATGTTCCCTAGAATGTAATATATTACTTTAAGTTTTTTTAAAAAGTTTATGTGCTTGAACTTTTTGACAATAAAAATGTGCAAACTGTAACAAAAATATTCCTTTTACATGTATGCCTCCTTCAGATTTTTGCATTTTACGGGAGTATGCCATCATAAGCAATGCGGTTGCCTATGATGGCATACTTGGTGATTTTTTTAAAAAAATTTTTTACCAAAAAAATAGTTTTTGTATATTTTTAAAGTTTTATAATGAATATTTAAGTAGTAACAAATATTTTAACATGGTTAAATGGGTTAAAACCTTTGAACTAAAAAATATATTAGGTGGTAAAAAAAAGGTGCCATCATACAGGCGACCTTCCCCTACTTACGGAATTTTTTCGACGACAGATTGATCAGTTTTCGATCAGACATTGAATTCCCACCTAGATCACCTTGTTTAACGGTTATGGAATACTTCGTTTTTCCTCATTTGAAGAACACTATTTTTAAAACATCAGTTGCAAATTTAGAACAATTACAAGAAAGGATTATCCAAGAATGTGGTAACATTTCTCCAGAGATGCTGCAGCAAGACTCTGATGGATAGAATTTTTAATTTCGATTCGCTTGAAAGCGTTTCGAAAAAGTTCGTTAGAAATCGCATTTCGCTACTCCCATATTTCGATTCTAATAATAGAATTAGAGGTCGGAAGTCCTCGGCTTTTTTCTAATAACACTAGGGATTTTTGATTTTTATTGGTGCCAATGTCAACTTTAATAGTTATTAACCTATAAATCGCAAAAATCTAACGTCAATAAGTTTGAAACATTGTTTTCTTTTTTAAGGTTAAGGTCCAATACTGTCAATCACACTGTTAATATTGTCAATACGCGACGGGGCGACTGACGGAGGGCATCTTTGTCTATAGTCGGTTGTCTTTTTTCTTTACATTATGCGGAATGTGATTCTGCTGCTATTTACTTTCGTTTTAATTCGATTCTATCGGGGCTGGAGGGGAAGGATGAAAACAATAGAAAAGAAAGAGAAAAAGCGATCGGAGTACCACATCTCTAAAATAACGTTACTTTGCGATTCGATAATGACTTTTCTGTTTATCAGAGTCCGTGTGCTGGTCAACACTTTCAAAAATATGAAGAGACGTGTGAATTTATGCTTGGAGCAAGGCGGTGGCCAATTTCAGCAATTTCTGTAATTATTTTTCTTTTTCTTTCTGTATATTCTTACTTTGTTAATTTTGTAAACAACAAAAATAAATTCGTATTTGTCTACTTATTTTATTACTCATTAGTTTGGCATATCATATCATAATATGAATTTGACAAAATTTTAACCTAGATTTAGTTAGATATATCGCCCCCATGTCATTGTGATCTTAACCAAGCCCTACGTCTTTTAACCAAGCCCTCTTTGATGCAAATAATTTTTGCTCGCACGGTAATAACAGCACAACGGACATAATAATTGTTTTATTTAACAAGTCGAGATACAATTATATGGCGCTGACGCCGCTGAAAGGAATTCACTAATGGAGCAAGCACCCATTGCCCCATGAAATCGGCGCCCCTGACGGACATGTTATTCTATTATAGGAAGGTATTATTTTAACCACTGTACAGTGTACAGTCACCTCTGTATAATTATTATTTTTATAGCTATCTAGTGCAATAAATGGGTTAAAAATACATATTATGAGTGATTGACTTATATCATTATCTTTTTTTCTTATCGTATTTGTTCGTGGCATGTAACTGGTATTGTCATATTATTATTTGCATGTTTACAAGGCGTTTTAGCAAAATAAACAAATAAATGGTGGAAAGTGTCCAAGGCCGTATTAGTATTAAATATAACTTCAAAGGGAAGGGGGGGAATGGCATTGGCATCGTCCGTTGCCGTTGTGTCTTCACAGCGATATACTAACAACTAGTGATGGGATCACTCGAGTGAAAAATAAGCGATCACTCGATTTTTTCAATCACTTGAATTATTCGATTATCTTCGGAAATAACTCGAGTTACGAAATGAGTGACGAACATATGGTTTTTATTTTTCAACGCGTCTCCAAAGTTGCTGCCCGCCTGTCAATCACTCACTGCGGCCAGAGCCATCTCCTAGCGAGCGGCTACACCGAGTGGTTTCTGTTATTATTGGCGATATTATTCATATTAAATACGGCATTACGGGTTGCCTGCGTAAGATAATAAATATGATTTATTTAGATTTAAATACTGCATTACGGGTTGCCTGCGTAGGATAATAGGATTTATTATAGTGGTGAGTATTCAGTATTCATAAATATCATGAGTTATGCAATATCGTGACATCTCAAGGTCAAGTAGTCAAGTGGTTAGTTAAATTAAATTGTAAGTTGTAAGATCTGGGAACCATGCCAAAAAATCCACAAATATCTCCGCCACATTTAATAATCCGCAAAAAATCAATCGATTAACAACACCGAGTCAGTTATTTCCCATACAAATGCTGTATATCAACATGAACGATGAACCGCCAATATTAATAATTAATATTAGCATTTGAGTGAAAAAAAATCGATTATCATTCGATTTTTTAAATCACTCGAATACTCGGTAGTCGATTATTAAAATAAGTCGATTTTTCCCAACACTACTAACAACTAGTGATGGGATCACTCGAGTGAAAAATAACCGATCACTCGATTTTTTCAATCACTTGAATTATTCGATTATCTTCGGAAATAACTCGAGTGACGAAATGAGTGACGAACATATGGTTTTTATTTTTCAACGCGTCTCCAAAGTTGCTGCCCGCCTGTCAATCACTCATTGCGGCCAGAGCCATCTCGTAGCGAGCGGCTACACCGAGTGGTTTCTGTTATTATTGGCGATATTATTCATATTAAATACGGCATTACGGGTTGCCTGCGTAAGATAATAAATATGATTTATTTAGATTTAAATACTGCATTACGGGTTGCCTGCGTAGGATAATAGGATTTATTATAGTGGTGAGTATTCAGTATTCATAAATATCATGAGTTATGCAATATCGTGACATCTCAAGGTCAAGTAGTCAAGTGGTTAGTTAAATTAAATTGTAAGTTGTAAGATCTGGGAACCATGCCAAAAAATCCACAAATATCTCCGCCGCCACATTTAATAATCCGCAAAAAATCAATCGATTAACAACACCGAATCAGTTATTCCCAATACAAATGCTGTATATCAACATGAACGATGAACCGCCAATATTAATAATTAATATTAGCATTTGAGTGAAAAAAAATCGATTATCATTCGATTTTTTAAATCACTCGAATACTCGGTAGTCGATTATTAAAATAAGTCGATTTTTCCCAACACTACTAACAACAGTAACAACGGTATGCAGATGCGCATAAACTCTCTTTCACATTGTGATGTCACGTTTGAGAGTCCAGCGCCTAAATATAATATGTATGGTAATTCGAGCAATAAGACTATTATTTAAATATCGTTTGAATATTGGAGCAATCAAATACCCATTATAATGGTAAATGCATTGTTTTATAATAGTGAACATTATTTCTATAAGAATATGCTTTAAATGACGGGACAAATTATTTGATGGGCAGAATGAGGTATTAATGACATTAATGTAAATAAAGAACATTCTCCGTTGCCGTTGGAAAAATCAAAATACATACTGTAACAAAATGTTTTCATGGACAATATCATAATATTGGTATAATGTAAATGCAGTGGCGGCTCGTGACTAGCGAGTCAGGGGGGGCGCTGGCTTTAAATTAAAAAAAATTAAAATGTCTATTATTTTTAAAAGTACGTGTCTGTTTTTTCTAACTTTCTCGTTGTGAATTTTAATTTCATCAGAATCAGCATAAGCACTACTTAAACAAGTTAAAATATTAGTTTGTCCTAACATCTGAAAACTTACCACATTATGACGATGTTTTGCACCATTTTCATGTTTTTTTTATTTTCTCTGAAAGATGTTTTAAGTCCTGCACCCCATTTATAGTCCAATTATCATCCCCGTCAAAAAGAAGACACACGAAACAAAAAACAATTTTTGTCCTCAACCGCATATCCAGGATTTTTTATTATATATTTCTTTGTGAAACTTACGCGTAAACTGTGCCTTACTTTTACATTTTGATTGCACTTGTAGGTATAATTTATCCAATGTCAGTGTGATGACATTCCAATCATTCCATACGGCGGTAAACGTCGGTCTCTTTAAGACTGTTTACCGCCGTATGGAATGTCATCACACTGACTTTGGAATAACAATACTATGTTCAATTTCTAGTGGCCGCCCTGCATTTTTTAAATCAAGTTTTTCACTTAAGCTCAGAGAACTAAACACAAGCTTCTGTAAATCACTGACCTTCATATTACACGACATTTTCCAACTTTATAACGTAACTAATAAATCAAATCAAAACAAATAAACAAAACATTAGCGCCTAGCGGCATCGACAGGTCGCCTCGTCAGAGTACATTATATCTATTATTCTACCATGGCATCGCGAACAGCTGTTGTTGGGCGCGGAAAATGGGAGCTCATACGTGGCCGCTCGTTGTGCGATGTGTAGGTGACGTCACGCCTCCGTCGTAATGGCAACTCATCGAGAAGCCGCGTTGAATCGGGACGAATAATCGGTCTCCCGTCCGCGCTTAGTATAACATTGAGAGAGCGCAACTCGCTTGTCTATGAGTATAACCTGCTCGTTGGAATATGGCTATGTTTGGTTTGAATTTATGCCCGCGCTTAGTATAACCTACCCGCTGGAATAGGGCTATGTTTGGTTTGAATTATTATTTTAATGGATTGCTTTCATAGATTGCTTTATTGGTTTTTTAGGTAAAGTATGTTTGGATTATGTTTGAAATAATTGCAGGGAGGGCGGCGCCCCAGAGCCTTTCATTAACGAGCCGCCACTGTGTAAATGTAACTAATAATAATATTTTATTATTGTAAAAAAACTGATACCCAATTTAAGACCATGGAGGCACAAGTTTTTGCTACTTATAACTACAATTACTTAGTTAAAAGTTATAGTTAGAGTACGCTATAAAAATATCCGAACTGAAAAAAAAACAGCTGCGGAACGAATAAAAGTACATTAACGTACTTTTTAGAATATCCCGGCAATATATAAGATATAAGGATAAAGCCGTCCGTCTCCCAAGTGTGACGCAATGCGCAGCTGTATTCAAATTTTGGCTTGCTAATCGGCATACCGTTATACAGTGACCGGCAGAAAGTGCGCAGCATATGGGAAATTTTTTTATTTTTAAATTTAGAAAATGTATTTTATTTTAGATATTACCTATCTAGGCATGTTCTCAAACCAAAATAACACTCATTAAATCCGGTAAAATTATGGTATACGAGGTAGGATCAAAAATTTGAAATTCCCCTAAGAGCAAAGTACCTCCATCTTTCATTTTAGAATATTTTTTACTAAGAATTATTGTTTTAATTTCAAAGTTATACTCAAATTCCAAATTTCGCTTATTTTGGACAAAAAAATGCGCCTTAGATAGACAAGAATAGCTTGAAAACAGGAACCAAGACTCTAGGCAATATTCAGGTTGAAGCGAGTCGGATAAAACGCCATCATCGCAGTCGACGTCGCGTCGATTGCTTGGATTTGTGGTTTTTAGGGGACGTTTTTTGTTAATTATTTTCTTAATAAATAATTCAAAAATTTATAAACTGAAACCGTAGAAAATGATATCCTTTCTGGCTCTATAGTAGTAGGTCAAAATTTAGTGAAAAGGCATATTCTGTTTAACAATTGTTTTATTAACAAAGGTACATAAAATACAAGCAAATGCGTACATATACAGGGTGTCCCAGAATATGTAGGCAATCCCCCGGATTCGGATAGAATATGAAAAAATAATATGACAAGTTCCCATAAAAAAATTTCCTACAGGCCCTCCCTACTGAGATATAAGCCCTTGAAGGACGCCTCTGGAAATCGGTTTATCTTGAATAATTCTTAAAGTACTTGGTGTAATTTAATAATTTTTCAGTATGATGGTTGCTAGGTAAGTCTCCTCAAAATGAACCATTTTAATTTTATTCGGCTTATTTAGTTTTCCAGGGACGGACTAGCTTTAACAGAATAATGCTTATTTTTTTTACACCCTGTATGATAGAGGCATATTAATAATACTATTGAATAGCTGAAACCTTAAACTAAAAAAAAGGTACTCTTCATCGACATAGATAAAGTAAACCGTTTACGAGAAAAAAAATTTTGTTCCATATGCCTTTTTTTTATAAAATATTCGATAAATACCTTATTTTGTTGATATGGTTTAGTTGATATGTATTGTTCATTTTAACTAGTACATATTATGTACCAGTTAAAATAAACAATAATTACTTCAGTGTCAGTTGGAAATTGAGTGTGTTTAAGGTTTTGATCTTATTTCTTCTGCTTCTTTTTGGTATGGAATTTACGGTTGAGGAATATGCCGACATGCATTTAATGTATGGGCTTGCATCATGTAATGCCTTAGAAGCCCGAAGGCTTTATGAAGAACGATTTCCAAACAGAAGAATTCCTGACAGAAAAACCTTTGAAAGAGTAGATCGTCGTTTAAGAGAGAGACAGGTAAAAACTAAGTTGTTTTATTTTTAATTTGTACTTATCGGATGATAAAGATTTGATTTAAAGTATTTAGGTCGTAATTTAGGAAAGTTTGACAAAGCCAGTCACAATTGTGGAAATCAAAACCATTGCGTTGATGGTCTTGAAGAAAATATCCTTAATGCCGTAGAAGTAGTTCCTGCTGCAAGTGTTCGAAAATTGGCTGCCGAATTTGATTGTTCAAAATCAATGGTCTTTAGAATCCTTAGAGAGCAACAGTTACATCCATACCACCTTCAAAAAGTCCACGCGCTTCTTCCTGAAGACTTTCCGCGAAGGATAGAATTTTGTAACTGGGTTTTAGATCGGCACAGAAACGATGCAAATTTCATTGGTTCAGTTCTCTTCACGGACGAAGCTGGGTTTTCCAAAAACGGCATCATAAATTCTCATAATTTACATTTATGGGCAGAGGAAAATCCCCATGCTTCTATTGTAACGCATCATCAGCACCAATTTGAAACCATCAACGTGTGGGCCGGAATTATCAGACAACACTTAATTGGACCATTTGTATTGCCAAGAAGGTTAAATGGAGAAAGGTATTTGGAGTTTCTTCAAAACAATCTGCCAGAAATTTTAGAAGATCTACCTCTGCAACTACGACATAATATGTGGTTCATGCATGATGGGGCTCCGCCATTTTAGTCTAGTAGTTCGAGAACACCTAAACAGGGTCTTCGAAAATCAATGGATAGGAAGGGGAGGACCAGTGGCTTGGCCTCCTCGATCACCAGACCTAAATCCATTAAATTTTTTTTCTGGGGCTATCTAAAATGTTTAGTATACGCCAATCCAATACAAAATCGGGAACACTTATTGGAACTGATTAACTTCCATTGTCGCGAAATAAGGAATAATGTTGGCGCATTGTGGAGGATCCAACAATCTACAATTAAAAGATGTAGGGAATGCATTGCAGTAGAAGGAGCTCATGTTGAACCGACGTACAAAATGAAACAGTAAAAATATGGTATTTATCGAATATTTTATAAAAAAAGGCATATGGACAAAAAATTTTTTCTCGTAAACGGTTTACTTTATCGATGTCGATGAAGAGTACCTTTTTTTTAGTTTAAGGTTTCAGCTGTTCAATAGTATTATTGATATGCCTCTATCATACAGGGTGTAAAAAAAATAAGCATTATTCTGTTAAAGCTAGTCCGTCCCTGGAAAACTAAATAAGCCGAATAAAATTAAAATGGTTCATTTTGAGGAGACTTACCTAGCAACCATCATACTGAAAAATTATTAAATTACACCAAGTACTTTAAGAATAATTCAAGATAAACCTATTTCCAGAGGCGTCCTTCAGGGGCTTATATCTCAGTAGGGAGGGCCTGTAGGAAATTTTTTTATGGGAACTTGTCATATTATTTTTTCATATTCTATCCGAATCCAGGAGACTGCCCACATATTCTGGGACACCCTGTATATACATTGCGTTTTTTTTTTAACGCGGGCCATAGGGATTTACATGGTAAATATTTAGGCCTCTGCTAGGCACATTTATATTAAACAAATAATATTAAAATTTGAGAGTAGATAAACTATGAGATGGGAGGAAGAAGTTAACAAACAATCTGTGCAAAAAGCTCCAAGAGATACCTAAAAAAGTCCTTTCAATTTTTTTTAAATTACACTTTTTTACCCCCTTGTAATTTATGTAATTAACTACCTTAGATAAAGAAAAATATTGACACGGCTGTCAGTATTTTCCTGACTTTCATGAAATTAGTTTTGTAATTTATCATGTCTTGCTACACCATAAAAGAACGAATTGAAATGGTTTCAAACTGCATAAGAGGAATGTTATATCGGGAAGTTACTGATAATTTTGCCGCTGTCTATCAAATCCGTCCCATTCCCAGCAAGTATACCGTACGACGATTGCATGGAAATTTAATGACTTCTGGATGTCTTGATGATTCTCATAAAAAACGAAAAAGAAATTCATCTGTGGTAATTGAAGAATTCTGGGTCTGTGCATGGCGAGAAGAACAACCATCATCCAATTTGACACACCTTGCTGAACGCTTCGACAAATCTAGAAGCAGTTGTTACAAGGCATTGCAGAAGGACAAATACAAATCTTTTAAAATTCGAAACGTACAGGAACTTTTACCTCGTGATAACTTTGAACGGATGCAGTTTTGTGAAGAATTAATAACAACCCAGGTATTGCTAATAACATACTGTTTACAGATTAATGCTCCTTTAATATTAATGGAAGTGTGAACAAGCAGAATGTTAGAGTCTGGTCGCGAGAAAATCCCTACTTGGTCCATCAAACGCATACCCAGTGGCGACAAAATGTAAATGTATGGGCAGGTATTCTAGGAAATATGATTATTGGTCCATTTTTTATAGACGGTACGCTTACCAAAGAAAAATATATGGATCTTTTACATATGGAAGTAGGTCCTGCGCTAGCTTACAGAAGAGAGGAAATTATATTTCAACATGATGGAGCTCCAGCTCATAGCGCAATAATTATAACAGAATATCTAAATAATGTGTTTCCGGGCAGCTGGTTGGACCTTTTAAATGGCACGCTGGAAGCCCGGATATCACGCCTTTGGACTTCTTTTATTGGGGATACCTTACATCAAAAGTTTTTGATAACGCAAGAGGAAGACCAAATGATGTCCATGAGTTAAAAAACAGAATAATCGAGGCCTCACGCAGCATCACAGCGCGACAGTTGTCGAATGTTAGAAAGCATTTTTATGATTGTTTGGGGGCACTGTTTGGCTGTAAATGGAGGGCACTTCGAACAATTTATATAAGTTTTAAGTTTATTGTTGCTAGATGATATTTAGGAAAATTATTAAACTTTATTGAAATAAAAGGTCTGCTTTAGAATTAAGGAAATTAATACATTTTAAACCACTTAAAATAAAACATTGAATACAAACTAAATAATCATCAACATTGTATAATTTCGGTACAACTTGCCAAATATTATAAAAATGTCACATACCAGCTTATGTCAAATATACCTGGGTAAACTTATTATATAGTAAAGTAATACAAACATGGTCCTAAATTGGATATGAGACCACAAGAAACATTTGTGTAAAATTTCAACTCGTAGTTCTTAATAGAAGTGTGCATAACATAGACTTAAAGATTTACCATGTAAATCCCTATGGCCCGCGTTAAAAAAAACGAACTGTATACAAATCTGGAAGACAATTCCTGATCTGTAAAGATAAATAAAAGTAACAATGATTATGTTCTCCTTCTCATCAAAAACGGGAAATCAACTCATGCTGACGTTGTGGGCGCACGAAATCCGAGGCCGAGGTTATGTAACATAGTATCTTCCACTTCTAATTGGAATAATAATTGGTTATTACTTACTTATTTCTTTGTATGCAACACTGTTTGGGTTTAGAACTACTACCCCGGTATAAAAACGGAGAAGGAATGACTTCTGGCGTATCTTCATTTTAATTATCATCACTTCTATATTATGCAAGGTGTTAATTAATGTTACGTAGATATTTAAGGGTGTGATAGATAGTGATCCTCATGATAGTTTTCTGGTTGTTTTTCTCGCACATTTTTCAAGACAATTATTTCGAATTTCGTACACTTATTACTACTTATTAGTTTTTGGAATCTCTACAAGAAAATGTCAAGATTTTTTGATCTGCCGACAGTACATTTTTTTTTGGAATACCCTGTATAAATATTGATATCATATATACTCATTCTTATGATATTGTGAAGATCGGCGTGCCTCAGGGTACAGTACTGGGACCCGCCCTGTTTTCTATATATACAGGGTTGGGCAAATGTTCCGGAACGGCTTAATAACAGGCGAACGAAAAGTGATATCGGATCCGGGTTTTGGGCAATCTATAGGACTAAAATTTTACTATTTGACTATTATACCATATGTCAGTAATGTCACCAACTGTCAAGTGTTGACGTTATTTTTTTTTTTTAAATGGAGTTAAGTTAAACCGGAACAACTATATTTCCTGCTTTCGAGTTACATCCGGTTTAACCGGAAGTTGACTTTTTTGGGAAGATGATAAAAATTGAAGATAGGGACATGTAAGCCGTTTTGCTCTAAGACGTACTGTTAGAAAGTTATAAGCTGTCAAAGTTCAAAAATGTCACTTTTCGAGAGTCAATATCTCGGAAACTATGAAGTATAAACTAATAGTGCATTTAGTAAAAAATAATTATAATTTTATGTGGAATTTAAAAATGTAAAAATATACAGGGTGTCCCATTTAAAAAAAAAGAAAAAATAACGTCAACACTTGACAGTTGGTGACATTACTGACATATGGTATAATAGTCGAATAGTAAAATTTTAGTCCTATAGATTGCCCAAAACCCGGATCCGATATCACTTTTCGTTCGCCTATAATTAAGCCGTTCCGGAACATTTGCCCAACCCTGTATATCAATGACCTCTTTTCTGTATTGTCTGATGAAAACAGTACTTGTGTTTGTTATGCGGATGACACGGCTGTCCTCGTGAGGGGGAAATCTTGGGAGGAAACCGTTCAACGGGCCGAACTATGTATCTAGTGTGCGTGTATCAATGTGGATCAAAATGCATTAACCATGAATGTAAAAAAAAACATCTTATATACCTTTCTCTTTAAGTAATAGAAATGATTTTATCCACCACGATCTTAAAGTGCATGAGTATTCATGTATATCGGGAGCTAACCAATGCTCTTGTCGTCAAACTACATATATCGGTAGTGGATAGTGTTAAATACCTCGGTGTATACATTGATAAACACCTAAAATACGATGTTCACATACTCTATGTCACGCAAAAAATTCGCAAAGCTATTCATAAGTTCTACCAACTAAGAGAGTTTCTATCTTGTAGACTGTTAAAAGTAGTGTATCAGGCTCTCATAGAATCTATTATTTTGTATGGTTTAACGGTGTGGGGTGCTGCGTGTGGTAGTTGCCTTCATCCTCTAAATGTAACTCAAAAGTTTATAATAAAAATTCTTATGAAAAAAAATAGAAGGTACCCATCAGATCCTCTATTTGAAGAGGCTGGTCTGCTTTCCGTACGAAGATTAATTATAAATGTAAGCAGATTTATGTCAAGGGTGTCTCAATGGATTGAGACTAACTACGAGCTGATAAGTAATCAATTTTATATTTTTACTTAGTTATAGGTATGTGGCTCCTTTTCTATTTCTCTCACCATTGTTTTGGCGTATTTGGTTAAGTTTAATTGATTAATTTTGCAAATAATAAGTGTGCGGACTTCAGGCAAGCTAATTCTCAGCTTTTGGAGTCCTTCATTATAAGTAATATAAAAATCTTGTAATTACTTTATTAATAAATTTGAATTTGAATTTGAATTCTTTTTGGTTCCTTACATTTTTATCGTATCTGTCACAGTTTTGTAGTTATTTACGAGTAAATGCAAACAAAGTATTATTGAAGTAACAAAACTTTTAAAAAAATCTAGTCTAGGAAAAATTGTTTGAAATTTCCAAAAACTAGGGCGCATGGTCTACTCCTGTACGGTTTTCATTTCCAGCTTTATTAATAAAATAAATCTTAATATGAAATGTAATTTTTTGCAAACTTTTCTAACAATTATGTATAAGGGAAGCCTTTCAGTGGCGTAGCTTCAGATTTTGGGCTCTCCCGCCAAACCTAACTTTTGGGACCCCTTCAAAATTTTATCACCCCAAAATTAGTCAAGTTTCAAGATAGCAATAACATTCAAAATATAACCTCCCACTTTCATTTTCCATTTGGACAAGGGTAGAAAATAAACAAGTAAGAGGAGAGGATACTTAAATAACGTGTATTAATAACATATTAAATAAAACATTAATTCATAACAATTAATAAGTATCGACGGGATTTATAGAACCCAGTGCGACAAAACCTTTTTTAAATTGAATTAATAAGTGGCTACAACTACAGTTAGGACAGTACTTAGTTTCCGAAAAAACTCTAACTATTTCGGTTTTGTCCATTACTGCAGCTTCCGCTGCCTCTATACTAAGCAATGCCAAATTACTTAGTCGATTTTGGGCACAGGAATTTCTTAGATAGTTTTTTATTAATTTTAATTTCGAAAACGATCGTTCTGAAGACGCCACGGTTACAGGGAGCGTCAAGAATAATTTTAGAGCAGTATATACCTCTGCGAAATTTGATGCTAGGGTATCATTTGCTACAATTAAAAAATTTGCAAGCTCTCTAATGTCTTAAAATGTACCTATTTTGTCTTTTAGAGGCTGATATAAGGCAATAATTTGTAATGGAAATTTTGAGGAAATATCGCGAGGGTAACATTGTTGCAAAGCTTCAGCTGATTCAAATAATTCTTCCTCCTTCATTGATACCAAAATGGGGGGACTTAAGAAACTAAATCTGATAATTGTGTCCTTTACGCCTTTAAAACGGTTGTTTTATTGATTAATAACAATGTCGAAAAGAATAGTCAACAAATTAATTAAAATTAAAAACAGGGGCCCAACTAGAATTAAATTAAATATATTCTATATTTTTAAGATTTGGGGTTGCTTTTAAAGGTCTTATTAAGATTATTGTTTTTTTTTTCGGCTCGAACGGGAACGGGCCCCCTGTCCGTTCGGGCCCCCCGCCACCGCGGGGTTTGGCGTTATGGTAGCTACGCCACTGCAATCTTTACCCCACGCCCTGGTAGCAGTATGAAGCGGTTTATTCAATCAATTGCACTTCAAAGGTACTGGAAGCTTTGTAGTTACTCTATATAGCAATCTCGTCTGCCGTCCCAGCAAAAAATCCTATTTTCTCCTCAAAGGATTTTATGTATCCAATGTTTTAATTAATCATAAAGTAGGTATGTCGCTTGTATAGGGAAATTATAATTTGTTTGTTATACATTTTTCAAAAATTTCTTAAAACCGACTGCAGTTATCGTTGTATATTAAATGTAAAACCAGTAGGGTTTGATTTCACATTTGATACTTGAACGATTTTTTCATGCACTAGCTGCTGATTTTTTTAATGTGCGAATAACCTTGGCTTTCTCCATTTCGAACTGATAAAACCTACAGTTTAGTCATAAAATTACCTTGTACCTACTTTGTTATCAAACAAATTATACCCATCTAAATGAATAACCACTATACGTTACCTTATATTATAATACAACTAGCAAGTGTGTTAATTTTGTTTGTCGTCCTGACCCCATAATATTTTTATTTTAAAATCTTATTCTTACAAAAGTTCTAATATTTGGACCTACAGAACGGTGTTAATAAAACGGATCAGCTGTTTATATAGAATACAGCCCACTTAATCAAGAATCGCTCGGACCCGTCAAATTAATTTTTTGAAATGCATTTTAATTTTTGAAAGATAATGGAATTCAATTTTGGGGATTAGTATACGACATAAAACTGCATTTTTTTGACAGGTGACTCAACATTATGGAACTTCCGGTTTAACCGGAAGTGACATAAACTTTCGATTTTTAAATGGGACACCACACCACACCATTCTAAATATAACAATGCGTCACTTGGCACTTTTTGTGACCAAGAAAATATTTTTTTCCAAATTTATTGTTTTATCTAGAGGGCTATGAATACCTTAAAATCACTTACATATTTCAGTTCTTTAATCTTGGGAAAAATACAATTTTACTATTTTTGGTCCAATGCAATGTGCTATGTAAAATTTAATCTTTAAAGTTGTGGCTCGTCGGATTAAGAAAAAAGAGGATTTTATTACGATTATTTTGATACCATTACCATACACTATTAGGTTTTAGAAAAGCTGCCATTAAAAAACTTTAAAAAGTTAACTTGGAACTTTCCTAAAATAAAGGATCTTTTAAGAATAAATTTAGATTTAAATGCATCAAGTAGCCTGTGACCAGCAAAACTGATAAAACAAAATCATGCCTTGAAGAAAATTGACATGCCGAAAGCTTCTGCCAAAGTAAATTAGTTTGTTGTTTAAAAAACATGGAAAATACTAGTGTTACAAGCAGCGAAAAAGTTGATATGTTATTATTGTCAGGATCATTTCGCATTTTCGGAACCAGATTTGGGTACCTAATAGTGCTGTATATATGCAATATCTTTGTGCGTAAAGTCGTGCAACATCGGTTGAATTCTTTCTTCATTCTCCAAACACTAATAACATATCAACTTTTTCACTCCTTGTAAAACTAATATTTTCCATGTTTTTTAAACGACGAACTAATTTACTTTGGCAGAAGCTGTCGGCATGTCAATTTTCTTCACGGCATGATTTTGTTTTATCAGTTTTGCTGGTCACAGGCTACTTAATGCATTTAAATCTAAATTGATTCTCAAAGGATGCTTTATTTTTGGAAACTTTCAAGTTAACTTTTTAAAATAATCGTAATAAAATCCTCTTTTTTCTTAATCCAACGAGCCACCATGTTGCCGTTTAAAAAAAATGAGTTATACAACTTTAAAGATTACATTTTACATAGCACATAGCATTGGACCAAAAATAGTAAAATTGTATTTTTCCCAAGATTAAAGAACTGAAATAAGTGATTTTAAGGTATTCATAGCCCTCTAGATAAAACAATAAATTTGGAAAAAAAAATTTTCTTGGTCACAAAAAGTGACAAGTGAGAGATCGTTATATTTAGAATGTCATATGGAGTCGAAAAAAGGAAAAATATACCAGGTGTCCCATTTAAAAATCGAAAGTTTATGTCACTTCCGCTTAAACCAGAAGTTCCATAATGTTGAGTAACCTGTCACAAAGTACAGTTTTATGTCGTATACAAATCCCCCAAATTTTATTCCATTATCTTGAAAAACAAAAAAGTTAGAGGGGCGAACTACCTTCCGTGGACACCCGGTATTTGTACATTCTACAATCAATTCGAGATATTTTTCATAAATCATGCCCTATACCTATCTTTAATCGTTTACGAAATATTAACTTTTGTTTTGAAACAAAATGGACCAAAACTATAAAAATAAACTATTTTGTAAAATTTTGAAAATGTCCTCCGCCAACTGTTTTCAGTAGATCAATCGATATATAAATTCCTGTTGTGCATTTTGTACATGTGGAAACATTTCTCGTATTATTCGTCGAATGGACTCCTTGAGCGTATCTATCGAGTTCGAGTCCCACAAAAAAAATCCAGTGGTTTAAGATCGGGCGATCTGGGTGGCCGCTCTATTGACTCCCGCCTACCTATCGTACTCTGTTACATGAACAGAATAATGCGGGGAGCACCATTCTGTTGAAACCATAAGGTTAAACTTGGTAAATCAAAATCATTATCATCTGAAAATAGAGTGGCAAGGCTGGAACCAGATCACTTCGAAGGAAATATAGATATTTTTCTCAAGTGAGGCTCTCATAAAAAAAAAATTGTCCGATTACCCTATTTTTAACAATACCCGCCCAGACATTAACTTTTTCATTTTACTGGGTGTGGTTTTCTACGAACCAGTGAGGATTTTGTGTTATTACATATTCATATATTATTTTATTTGTTGATGTCATTGATCTCGTTAATAACGAGTCATTATTGATATGAAATTTTAGAAGTAATCCCTATACTTTAGTTTATATCATTTTGTGTATTTATAAGGAACCAACTACCAATATTATTTGACTCTTAGCGCTGAATTTGTGTTTTTATGTGTTTTATTTTTTTTGTATCTTAATTAGCTGGACTAGTCGATTAGTTTTTTGGAACTTTGGAAACTATCAAACTCTTAGTAAGTTTTGATATTTGAAGTTAATTGTTTTATTCGTTTCACATTTTGTATACAGTGGCGGCTCGTAACTAGCGAGTCAGGTGGCTTTAAATAAAAAATATTTAAAATGTCTATTGTTTTCGAAAGTACGTGTCTGTTTTTTCTAACTTTCTCGTTGTGAATTTTAATTTCATCAGCATAAGCACTACTTAAACAAGTTCAAATATTAGTTTGTCCTAACATCTCAAAACTTACCACATTATAACGATGTTTTGCCCTATTTTCATGTTTTTTATTTTCTCTGAAAGATGTTTAAAGTCCTGCACCCCATTTATAGTCCAATTATCATCCCCGTCAAAAAGAAGACACACGAAACAAAAAAAAAATTATTTTTGTCCTCGCAACCGCATATCCAGGATTTTCATTATATATTTCTTTGTCAAACTTACGCGTAAACTATGCCTTACTTTTACATTTTGATTGCACTTGTACTATGTTCAATATTGGTAGTGGCCGCCCTGCATTTTTTAAATCAACTTTTTCACTTAAGCTCAGAGGACTAAACACAAGCTTCTGTAAATCACTGACCTTCATATTACACGAAATTTTCCAACTTCATAACGTAACTAATAAATCAAATCAAAACAAATAAACAAAACATCAGCCGCATCGACAGGTCGCCTCGTCAGAGTACATAATATATCGATTATTCTACCGTGGCATAGCGATTCGCGAACAGCTGTTGTTGGGCGCAGAAAATTGGAGCTCATCCGTGGCCGCTTGTTGTGCGATGTGTAGGTGACGTCACGCATCCGTCGTCATGGCAACTCATTGAGAAGTCGCGTTGAATCGGGACGAATAATCGGTCGCCTGCGCTTAGTATAACCTTGAGAGCGCGCAACTCGCTTGTCTATGAGTATAACCTGCCCGCTGGAATAGGGCTATGTTTGGTTTGAATAATTATGCCTGCGCTTAGAATAACCTACCCGCTGGAATAGGGCTATGTTTGGTTTGAATTATTTTAATGGATTGCTTACATACATTGCTTTATTGGTTTTTTAAGTAAAGTATTTTTGTATTCTGTTTGAAATAATTGCAGGGAGGGCGGCGCCCCAGAGCCCTTCATTAACGAGCCGCCACTGTTTTGTAAACATTAATTATTAATGTTAAGTGGTTTATTTATACTTCTATTATTTGTTTTATAATTTTCCCTGAGTACTTACATTTATTATACGTTTGTTACAATTTAAATTAATCTATGATTTTTTCTTTCAACAAAACGTGCAAATTTCCGTTTGCAAAACATATTTTTACGAGATTACGTTTAGGCACAAATTTGATCATCCGTATCATGACTCACTCAATTTTTTAAAATCCATTTCGAAATTGAAAAAAATAGGGGCCAAAATTTCTCTGTCATAAGGCGTCAAACAATCTTAATTCGGCCTTGTATAAAAACCGTTTATAAATTATTAAAATCATTTACATTAATAACCAAATATTAATGCTTCATTCGGGTTCATCAAAAATAAAAATTTAATATTTGTGGTGAATGGATTTATGTCCCCGTTTTGTTATTACCTACAGCAAAACAAACAATATTTTTTTTTATATTTGCCATTTTTTTATATTTGCCTCTAGTGCTTACATAAATGCAATGAGCGATTTCTTCGAAACTGTACGTATTTGGCCGATTTGTGGATAAAACGAAATATTGATAAAATTTTATCAGCACCTTTTTCAAAAGTGATCGTAAACTATAATTTAACTATAGATTTTTTTTGTTTTGTGACATATACGCCTTTATTCTTTAAGGTTGAGTGAATTTCCCGAAAGGTGAAAAACTGCTGTACCTCCCAGACAGCACAAAGACATCTTAAAGATATCCAAAAGATGTCAACAATAGACATTCATGACGTCTTATGGACGTTTCTTAACGCCATCAAGACATGGATATCTTAAAAAGGTAGTATGTTACAAAACCCAACGTCTCTACTACATCTTTTGGATGACTTACAGATATCTTATGGACACCTTATAGATATCATATGGAGACCTAATAGATGTCTCATGGAGACCTTATGGATGTCTTATGGACACCTTATAGATGTCTTATGGACACCTTAGATACATTTTATAGGCCAAACCGCAGAGCCCTAAAACATTTTGTTTTGTTTGTTAAACATGAAACATCATATTGCTTAATAAATGGTTTTATTATTGTAATACATAATTATTAAAACTTTTTTAGTAATGAATTTCGCCTATCTGTGGCCCTTCTTAGCCACGTCGCGATGGCATCCTCCGCATCCTTCCTACTGTTTTGAAGCCGGGTTTTGTCAGCAGATTCTAAAAAAAGAATTTTTTATTGACACTTTGTGCAGGTTTTAAAAAGTGGGGACAATAGGTTTAAAAGCTTATTAAGTTTTTAAACTGACATTCAATTTCTATGCCAAACATATTTGTTTGCTGTGTTGCCTATAATTTCTCTCAAAAAATTTAGTAAGCAGTTATACCCAGACAGGGAATATGAATTTATCAATATACTGTTTTTTAGCCTTGTCAGCATGAACATTTATTATGTTTTTACTTATTCAGTATAAACAAAAAACAACAAACCTTGACATTCATCTATAAGTTTCTTCATCTATTATTTATAACCTCCCCAACTAAGTATAGGTAGTTAGAAAAAATAATTCTCAACAAACACTTTGCAAATAAAACTTACCTAGTCATGCAATATTTAATTTATGAAAAGCCCTTTTTCCCTTTCTTCCTATATAAACCGTCTGAAGCAAAGTTCTTGAATCTAATGGTAATTGTTCGGTAGAATTATTTTTTAACATTTTCAAAATATCATTAATGCCATATGTGAAATAGCCACGGTGATTGGTTGAAAGATATAACGCGATGAATTTTAGTGAGCTGAAGGCCATAATTTAATGCTTGCTGCAAATTTTGAATATGAATAATGTACTTTTCTTTTTTGATGAAATTTGGTATCAATTTTGTAATTTTTGGAAATTTAGACCCGGGTGGTGCGATGGATTGTGGGCAAAAGGGTAGTTCGTTGTGTAAATAATGCAAGTTTTCCGGGTATTCCAAATCAACTTCTAATATATAGCCTGTTGGTGATTCAGGTGATATATTCATATAATCTAAATTTTGAATTTCGGCTTCGTTTAACCACTTGAAATTTCCCGTTGGTAGATATTGAGACATGGCTGCACCATACAGATTGGTCGCATCCAGATACATGATGTATGAGGTGGGTTTAGAAGCGTCATAATTCGGCATAAATGTATTGTTCGCTAAAGCTTGTCTAACGCTACACTGACTGACTCCTCCGCGAATCCCGTGCTTAAAGAAGTGTATCATGTCTAGATCGGTTAAAAGTTCTAATTGGACGGATGTGGCCTTAAGGGCCGCGTCCATCGAGAGACCCGGCGCAGTAAAATACTGCGCAGGATCGAGACCATAAGTAGCCAGACACACGTCTCTAAAGCTTTCAAATACATCTGTTAAAATTAAAACGTCGGATTTAAGATAAATATCCGAATATTCGCCTAAAGTTTTGCAATTAAATAGATTCCATACTGACCAAGCACGCTTGTAATCATCTTTGGAGATGTCTTCCTTTTTTAGCTCGTTATAAAAGTTTTTATGCGATGGAAGTGCCGTTTCGTCTAATTTTGAAAAAGAATCCACGTAATTATACGGGAAGACACCCTTCTGTCGAATAAGTTCAAATTTGGCATCATCCGCGAAATGTTTGCGTACTGTACGACATTGTTCCGGTTTTAAATTTTGACTGAGTTTGGCTAACTCTGTGGCCATGAAGCGAAGGCTATCAAGAAACCGTAATTTTAAAAATACCTGTCGCTGTTTCCCTTCTTTGTTTTCGATGTTATCCACCAGGATGTGTTTGGTAAAGGAAATATATTTTTCCTTGTTTTGGGGGATAACATCCAACTTTTCCTCGTCACAAGCCAACTCCTTGACAAAAAGATGGGAATCAAAATTGGACATGTTATGGAAGAAAATAGGGATAAATTGTGGGATTTTGTAATTAAGGTTACATACAGAGTGGGCGGGGCCTCGATAGAACCCAGTCATATGATCGTGATCATGTACCCTATCGTTTGCTTCTACCTCAAATGGCTTTTCGCAAATGTGACAGGTTGGTGCTTGTCGATGCGCAGTCTCCTGTTCCGCTGTCATAGGTAACATTGGCACCACTTCCTTCATAAAATGATCATAGATTGACTTGCAGTCAGTCTCTAACCGTTTTATAAATTCTTTGTGGGCGTCCTGTCCTCTATAACTTTGGTACTTTGAATAGGCATCGTTAAAGTCACATTTAATGTAGTATGCAAATGAGTAGGGTATATGTTTGTGTGTTCTAACAGTATAGGATGTATCAGGGTCCAGCTCATTTTGCTCTGTATCCAAAGGTTCAAGGATTGTCTCGAAGTCAGCGTAAACAACGAAAGGTACCTTTAATTTCTTTTCAAAGTTTGTGAATTTGAAAATATTCTCAGGAATCTCTTCACAGTATTTATTCTTTTTTAAGTCAGTTGTCGGTACTTTGGCCGAAACGTGCCCGCAATCGTGTTTTTGATGAGCTTTTAGTTTTTGCTCTGAATAAAAATATGTTAAACAGCCATCGCATAAATACTTTGTACCGCAGTGTGACGATAATTGACTTGAGACCAGTCGAGACATGTTTCTTATTAAACAGTAATGACTATTTTCGTAATCATCGCTAATTAATAACAAATTTACATGTCTTTCCTTGCGAGATGTCGTAAAAAATAAGGGACCAACGACTTCAATACTATTTTTACCATTGTCAAAGACTTTTTCTAGGCCGTAGACATTGATTGAAATATTATTAAGCCGTTCGAATTTGGTTATATCACCAAGTTTGATTGGAAATTCCATACCTTCAAAGTCCAGCTCATTCTCAAAAGGCAAATAGTTCGCGACTCTATTTGCATGTTGGGCCCAATGAACTGGATGTAAGGCTGCCAAGACTGACCACTTGAAACACTGAAAGTCTGTGTTTTGAATATTAAGAACAGCTTTCTTTGCGTCGATCTCCTTTGGTAGCGGAATATAAGATGATGCCTTTAGAGGGTTGATTTTATTTATACCTAATTCTAAGTGTAGGAGCTGCTGCAGAGTCCACCCTGTAACAATGGAAACATTGTTAAGTATTATGGTTTAAAAATATGTTAGACTTTTTTAACGCTTGCAATAGTACTTACCACTATCCTTTTCCGAAAACTCCGAATATTTCCGGTCTAGGATGGCTGTGAACTGTTGGAACAGCTCCTCCAGATCCGTCGCTCCATTCACCATTACATACTTAGCGTTGAAGGACTTGTCCTCTGACGACTCGTTCGTTTGCAGAAGGAAGCGGCCGAAAAGCTCTACCCCGACTTTCAGTTGTTCGTATTTTGTGACGATCCCTCCCACCAGCCTTACGAATTTTTTCCTTAGGTGATCCAGGAACCGGGGGACGCTGGTGGGGTCCTGGCTTGAAGAAAGCCGGTAGGTAGCAATTCGGCTCCGGAATGATGTTTTGACCAGTTGTACACCTTCCTCCTGCTCCACGCAGCAGTTCTCCCGATGGCTTTGGGTCCTTAGATGGCTAGACCACCGGGAGGCAGGCATATCCACTTGACAATCATCACAATGCTTCTGCTGCGCAGATGATGAAGTTGATGGTTCTGAAATAAATGAGCAATAATTAACACTTATGTAATATTTCACAATATGATGTAATATGATGTAATATGATGTAATATGATGCAATATAACCCTACACAGTATAATACAATAACTTACCATCTGACGAAACGAGTCTAGCCCTCTTGGCCATGGCTACTTGCGAAGGAGTAGCTTGTCTTTTGGGGGCTCGGTGCTTCTCTTGACGATGGCATCGAAGAGCCCACATCGATGTAAAGTTGTCTCCGCAAGTTTGACATTTTTTGATCACCGATCTACAGTCCCCATGGCGCTTGAGGTCAGCCTTCCTGGTGAATGAGCGGGAACAATGATCGCAAACAAACATTTTCTAGAAAAGTAATACAGTATTAAACCAACTAATTTTAATGCAATATCGATTATTATACAAATAAACATCTACAGCGAAGCATAAGCATCCTGTATTGGCTTACACAACACGTTAGAACCTGTATTTAAATCAATTTAGCAAATATTCCCATAGTAAAACAGTATTATGTCCCTTATAACCCCCAATTTTAATGCAATATATCGATTATCATACAATTAAACACCTACGGCGATGCATAACCACCCTGTATTGGACTACGTAACACGTCAGAACCTGTATTTAAATTACTTTTAATCAAATAATTTTTAATATCCACTTGCATGCTGTATCACATTAACACTGTAATATATTAAAAGGTACTTACATTTTATTAGTTTTTTGATCGTTCACTACACTTTAGTACTTTAGTCTACAACTTCTCGATGATAACTGAGGTGGCTTGCCCGGGTTCCACTGTATTTATAGCAGAGCCTTTCACTCCGACTTCACCAGGCGTCATTGAATATTAATTGCTTGCTCACTGCAAATAGTCGTTTGCATATTAATTACCACTTGTCCTTACCTCGTGTTGAATAAAATTAGAATGTCGTATATTTCCAAGATGATGTAATTGTCCACGACTTTTAATATTGTTACTGTGGTATAACACTCATTGAATATTAATTGCCTCATTAACCTCGCCTCGTGCTGTGATCATTGTTAGTTGGAAATAGTTTGGATTATTGAAAAATGTATTCTATAAGAGGTTATCTTTTATATTAATCTGAACGTATAATACTAAGGAATCAATGTTTCATATATAGGATGTATATTACAGTGTCTGGGGCCATTATGTTTTTGCTAATTTTTCCCAAAAAAAGGGTGTTTGGGGCGTTTTTCAAATATAAATTTAAGGAATGCCCTTTGGCATCCGGAGTACCGAAGGTACTTTTTCCGGGGTTTGCGCATAATTTTCTCTTTTATTTAGCCTCGAAACACCAGTTTTGGTCTACTGCGCATGTTGCCCAAAAGGTCTTGATTTTTTTTTATTGCGGGGTTGCATAGGTATGGCCTAATAGTGTAGATATTAGATAAAATTATAAAAATCCGAAGAGCCGTTTTGGCAGCTTTGTCTGTTTTACTAATAATTTGAAGACTTGGATATATTCTGAGTTTGGGATTACATAGGTATACCTTAGTAATGCAAATATAGAAAAAATTAGAATTCTCCGATGTGTCGTTTTGGTAACTTTGATGATTTTACTGATATTATGCGGATATCTCGTCTTGGAATTATATGAATAATGATAAACATTACCAACGATGGTTATATAGTACGAATTTTGTATTGATTATGCTAAGGCCCAAATGGTTTTATACGTATAGCTTTGCTATTAATAGAGATTTTTGAAAAATTCTTTCACTGTTCGATAGGTGCTCTCACCTTATACCTGTTTGCCAAATTTTGCCTCTCCATCTTTAGGCATAAGGGCGCTAATCACAAAAACTATATCTCCCGAGCCAGTCAACCGATCGACTTCGGGTTTCTTTTAAGCGCCTTGTTAGATCGCTCCGAGCCTATATCACGTGTTAGATTTTAATTTTAGCATTTGACAAGTGACAGGTGACCTTCAGCTTCCCTAATTGACAGGTGGCATCCGCCATCTTTTTCTATTCGTAATATGACGTCATCCTGAACACATTCCATATATAGAATATTATTGCCCAATGTAGCTAGCGCCAAAGTAGCTAAGGCCCAAAGTTGCTAACGCCCAACAATGTGACGTTTGACAGTTGACAAATGACGTATGACATTTAACATTGACATTGACTTTGACATTGACATTGACGTATGACAGATGACAGGTGACAGATGACAGGTGACAGATGACAGGTGTCAGATGACAGGTGACAGGTGACAGATGACAGGTGACGTCATAATTAGTATCGCCCACGTCTGCGCACTGCCCGGGCATGCGCAGAAAGGACCGGCGCAATTGGCGTAGAACATACCATCTCCCTCTACTAATTCCTTTGTTCAAAAACAAGTGTTAAGTTAAGTAAGTAAACTTAACGTTGTTAGTCTTGTTTGGGGCCCCAAGCAAAAAAGCTATGTTGACAGGTTGGAAAATATTCAGAATAAATTTACCAAATACCATTCGATAAAACATAATTTTATTATACCTACCTAAAAACGATATTCTCTGGTCCGAAATCTTTGACTAATCAAATAAAATCCACTGATGTACTCTTTTTACATAAACTTAGATATCCTCGAACAAGTTTATATTAATATCCCCCGATGGTTTCTAAGGGCAACTGAATATTTTTTTTTGCCATTTAGACACATATTCGGCTCAAAACTCTCCATTGTGTAGATTTATAAGAAATAGAAATGTGTTGGATAATATTGATTTTTTCCTAATGCAAACAGTGAAAGGCATCCTAAAAAATGTTTAAAAACTAATTATTTTGACGGTTGGTTTTATTATATTTTTTTTTCTCAGAATTCTTCGTTTATCTAAAATAATAAATAATCTAATATGAAATAGGTATTAATGAATGGATTTTATTACTTTTTAACTTATTTTGTTATTTATAGGTATAATCAAACTGTTTTATTATAGTTTTTAATTACATTATGTGGATACTTCAGTGGGTATCTTTTTACCTGTTTATATCCCTGTTGACGTCAATAAATAAAATAAATAAATATTGTGATAATATTTTACTTTTTTCTTGTCAGGCATGTCGACTTAAATACCAAGAATACATAATAATAATAATTCTATTTGTTGTTTATGTCTTTATTATCTATTGGAAAAACTTTTTACCAGTTTATTGTGTTTTATCTGTCTGTAATTTGGATTTATTTTATGTGATTGGTTTTATTTGTATAAAGGTATTAAATAATTTTTATTGTATTAGTGTATTTAAATTTATGTTTATGTATCGTTAAGTATTTTTTACTAAGGGCTTAAGACCCAAATTTCTGTATTCATTTTATGTTTACTGTGTATCCCACTGTAAGGCCTGCGTATCCAATTGGATACACCAAAGTAGGTTAAAAGATGGGTTGTAAATCGAGAAACATATCAATGTTGCATATTATACCAAAATTAAAGTGTTAATAGGTATTTCGTAAACGGTTAAAGATAGCTGGTATAAGGCATGATTTATAAAAAATGTGTAAAATAAATTGTAGAATGTACAAATGTAAGAATATACAATATTTTTCATTAAAAGAATTTATGATGATTTATTTTATGTGATTCGTTTTATTTGTATAAAGGTATTAAATAATTTTTATTGTATTAGTGTATTTAAATTTTAGTTTATGTATCGTTAAGTATTTTTTACTAAGGGCTTAAGACCCAAATTTCTGTATTCATTTTATGTTTACTGTGTATCCCACTGTAAGGCCTGCGTATCCAATTGGATACACCAAAGTAGGTTAAAAGATGCGTTGTAAATCGAGAAACATATCAATGTTGCATATTATACCAAAATTAAAGTGTTAATAGGTATTTCGTAAACGGTTAAAGATAGCTGGTATAAGGCATGATTTATAAAAAATGTGTAAAATAAATTGTAGAATGTACAAATGTAAGAATATACAATATTTTTCATTAAAAGAAAATTTATGATGATTTACATGTCATTTTTATTTTCCACCCTAATGTTTATTTTTTTATTCTTGTGGCGGTATTTTATATAAAAGGCTGACCGTTTCTTTATCATAACGCTCTAGGTAGAACATAAAAAATGTAATGGACAAATATTTCTTTTACGGTCAGGGGGTAGAAAATCAACTTAAAATTTTGAACAGTGGAAAAAATATGGGGCATGCAGGATTGCAGGCGCCATGCGGGCATCTCTATTCTCTAAGCAAGCGAAGAGAAAACTAAGTTGTAACAACTTTTGCTAAAATTTTCGATTAGGTCACATATTTTGCATTTCTTGGGTTATTAGTAATTTTAAAATGATGATTATTGATATTTTGCAAAAATTGGCGCCTACTTAACGACGATATTTTAAGTTTCGACCATCCCCTCTTGTCATAATTCAAGAAAATATTGTGGGGTTAAATTGTGATTTACAAAGAATAATTAAAAATACCAACCCACCGACACGTTGATTTTTAGGCCTTTAGGGATAATGCGTCCTGTATAAACCTAGATTATCTCCAGCACCTAAAAATTGTGTAGATTTGGTCGATTATTAAAAATAAATATTTTGCACAAATTCCCTTTCATTATTTGCCCTCTCCATCATATTAACACCGAAATCCGCTCTTCGAATAATGTCCCCCGTTTTTTAGTTCTTGAAGTCTATGGTATTTATAAGGATAATATTTATGCTTATACAGAGTGTTCGGAAAATGAGCAAGGAAATTTTAAGGGGTGATTCAACATGCAAAAATAATGCTAATAGATCATTTGGCAAAATGTCGAAATCTCCATGGTTACCAAGATACAGGGGTTTGAATTTGATCTTTTAGTTTTAGTTTTTCGTCATACTACATTTATTTTCGAACCAAATCATTTGATATTTGGTACACATACTAATCTCGAGGCACTATCCAATTTGAAGATAAGAGTGCTAGAGGGCACTTTACCTGAAACATAAATATTATTTCCGTCATAACTTTTTTCTTTTGGTAGCTGGAGCAAAACCGAAGGTGCCATTTTAGTGACAATTAAGAACACAAAAAATAAGTTACTTTTGATCAAGGTCGATAAACCTTACCGTTTAGCCACTAATCCAGTGGCGCAACCAGAAATTTTGTTCGGGGGAGGCTTTAACTTCCTGCGCTGAAGGCGCTCTTTTGCGCCGCATCAGGCGAAAAAATTTTTGGGTGCCACGCCCTTTTTTGGGTAAAATACGTATAATTGACGAGAGCGACAGCCCACTAAAACTTTTGCAATAATACGCCGCTGGCCCTAACGAAATATTTATGAAAAAAAATTTAGAGATTTTATTTTAATTAGTAAAAATGTAGTAAAAATAAGTAACGCATATATTAAGCATACTTATACTAAAACAAAACAAAAACCTTATACAATAAGTTGTAAGTAATCACAATAATACTAATATTAAAGTAAAATTCTTCGTTTTGTTTTTGCCATTTCGTCCAGAATTTCTTCCACGGTAATATAATTTAATTAGTATAATTGTACTGCACACAAAGTATGTCTATCTTGTATTATTTCATATGATTAAAAAGAGAAAGAAATAAAAAGAGTTGGCCGAACAATTCCAGAAAAGAAATAGAAAAAACACTGACCAATCTCAGTTGTATAAGAAATTTAGTAAGTTGGTGAAATCTAAAGTAACTAGACATTGACAAGTCTTGACATTTGGCATTGAAACTTAATGTGAATTTAACTATATCAATATCAATATCGTGGTTCGCATAAATAGGTAGACCAGGGTCGATAATTTTTTAAACAAAAAAAAAATAGTAGAATGAAACCCATTGGAAAAGAAAGAGAATATAACAAAAATGAAAGGAAAAATAATTTACGGGCGATCCGAGGTCGGGAAGTGGAAGGGGGTGAGTTTTTAAGGCTAGAAAACGATTTATCGCTATTTCCGGGAAAACTACAAGTCCTATGGAAAAACGTTATATGGCAAAGTTGTAGGTAGTAAAAAGATCTACAAATTTTGTATTAACACTTTTTTCACATTACCTCAAAATTTATGTGAAAAATTCAAAAAACCAAGTTTCGGTTTTTTTATTTTTATCTTTTACAAAAAAAAGTATGTTTTCACGAAATTTGGTGATAACTTACCTTTTTATGTCCCAAACACACTGTAATTATTTTAATTTAAAATATTTATTTTTTCACCTTATTTTGACTTAATATCGAAAAAGCACCCTTTTTTTCAATCGAAAATTCTCACGTCAAAATATCTGCTGTTTTAAAAAAGTCCGTACCTACGCTTTTTGTTCGTTGAAATCTCTACTTTCTGATGGTGTAAAATTATATACAGTATGTCTCCGTAAGTTTGCATCATATGGAAAACTTTTTTATTATTCATTTTACGAAAAAAAGTTATTCTTCATAAAAAGCTCTGCATGGTCTAAAACCTAAAATGCAACCATAAAATATCGAAAATTTCCAGTCATATACGAGGTTTGTCAAAAAATGTGAATTTTTCCTAAGAATGTAAATTTTTCCCAAGAGTAAAGTACGTTTATTTTTGACATTATCAAAAATTGTTATTTAAAAAAGTTGATCAAAACTAAAAACCACGTCTAAATATGCAATATCACGCATTCAATTAATTAAATAATTAAAAAATTAAATAATTAATAATAAATTAATAAAATAAATTTTCAACATAAATGCGTATAATTGCACATTTAGACGTGGTTTTTAGTTCTGATCAAGTTTTTTTAATAACAATTTTTGATATTGTCAAAAATAAAGGTACTTTACTCTTGGGAAAAATTTACATTCTTTGGAAAAATTCACATTTTTTGACAAACCTCGTATATGAGTGGAAATTTTCGATATTTTATGGTTGCATTTTAGGTTTTAGACCATGCAGAGCTTTTTATGAAGAATAACTTTTTTTCGTAAAATGAATAATAAAAAAGTTTTCCATATGATGCAAACTTACGGAGACATACTGTATATTACTATGGTAAATGTTCTCAAAAAATGCAAAGAAACGGAAAAAACTCGAATCCGAATTTTTTTTAATCATGATACAGTGACCGGCAAAGAGTTCGCAACATATGGGAAAAATTTTTATTAGCGGATTATTGAAAAATCTTTTTTGGGGGATTGGATGTGCATGTCCCATAACCTTAAAATCGATTTTGACATACGTCAGGTGACCAATGGTATGACCAATATGAAATCATCATAAATCAGATAAGTTGATGAGTTATCGAAAAAATTCCAAGAATAAAAAGTGTTTAGAATTCCATTAGAACCTTACATACAATGTTTGGGATATCTACTTAAAAAAACATAAAATCGAATATTTTTGTAAATATTTTTTTACCGAATTAAAAATTTCCATATTTTTTCTTTCTTAAAGCTTCATTAAAGTAAAACTGACATCTGGTGACCACAACTAGAAATATTCTTTTGTTTTTCTGACAATTTGGAGCAATAATTCAAAAAATTCGTTTACACCTGGATATAAAGCTGTTGCAATAGACTATTTCTAATAACCTTATCGATATTTTTTATATCGAAATATTCTATTATGTTAAGAAATCCTTAAATTCATTAATCCAAAGCCAATTTTATTTATAACCGTAAAAAATAATTAAAATTTTTATTAATTTTTAGATTTTTTTAAAGATTTCAGCGAAATTCAAAATTGTTTTTTAGGGTTATAAGTAAAATTTGCTTTGGATTAATGAATTTAAGGATTTCTTAACATAATAGAATATTTCGATATGGTTATTAGAAATAGACTATTGCAACAGCTGGTATCCAAGTGTAAACGAATTGTTTGAATTATTGCTCCAAATTGTCTGAAAAACAAAAGAATATTTCTAGTTGTGGTCACCAGATGTCAGTTTTACTTTAATGAAGCTTTAAAAAAGGAAAAATATGGAAATTTTTAATTCGGTAAAAAAAATATTTACAAAAATATTCGATTTTATGTTTTTTCAAGTAGATATCCCAAACATTGCATTCAAGGTTCTAATGGAATTCTAAACACTTTTTATTCTTGGAATTTTTTCGATAACTCATCAACTTATCTGATTTATGATGATTTCATATTAGTTTTTTCAACTTTCCCGCCATACCATTGGTCACTTGACGTATGTCAAAATCGATTTTAAGGTTATGGGACATGCACATCCAATCCCCCAAAAAAGATTTTTCAATATTTCGCTAATAAAAATTTTTCCCATATGTTGCGAACTCTTTGCCGGTCACTGT
The DNA here is from genome assembly GCA_963969555.1 of Polydrusus pterygomalis. Taxonomy (NCBI): domain Eukaryota; kingdom Metazoa; phylum Arthropoda; class Insecta; order Coleoptera; family Curculionidae; genus Polydrusus; species Polydrusus pterygomalis. Next base: position 10,445,564 of record OZ018384.1, read on the forward strand.
ATGTACAATTTTAAGCTATTTATTAAAATTTATACTTTAATTACTCAAAAAACGTAAGATTCCATGTTACATTGATAAACAAAAAAATTACAAATCCATAAAACATTGAGATGGCAAAAAACATGCGAAAATAGTTTGCGTGACATGAAAAATTGGTTTGCAATTAAACGAATAGGCTAAGTTTCTAAGCTCGGGAGGGGCTGCAGCCCGGCAGCCCCCCCCCTGGTTGCGCCACTGCACTAATCGATATCAAATCTTTCATTGCTTTTAACCAAATGCCTACGTATGGAATCGCGTCAAATCAAGTGGCCTGGTTTCAAATTATGCGAAATTTGACAACTAAAAATTTATTTTATAGGTTTATTAATACATTTTTCAACAAGCAAAACTTAATAGGTACTTCTTTAAAATCTAGAATCTATGACAGTAATTAATAAAATAATAAATAATAGTAAATTTTTAAAATGTTCTCCATTCATTTCTATGCATTTTCTTATACTTTTTAAAAAATGCCTTCCATAACGCGAAAAAAGAGACCAACTCTGTTTTGAATAACTTCGCAACCATTTATTATTCTTTGGCGCAAATCATTAATGTCATTTACCGGCGTCGCATACACCAAAGCCTTTAGGTGGCCCCAGAAAAAGAAATCCATGGGATTGGGCGAACGGGGGCGCCCAAGGTAAAGGCCCGTTTCGTCCGATCCACCTATTAGGAAATGTTTTATTTAGGTATCTTCGTACTACTAAACTAAAATGGGGTGGAGCGCCATCCTGAAGAAGCCACATGTTCAGTCTGGTTTGCATGTCAACCTTTTTTAACAACGGGGGTAGTACATTTTGAAAAAAATTTAAATAAACTTCTCCGTTTAGATGCCCGTCAAAGAATCAGGTTCCGATTCCGGCCCACACGTTTAAAGAAAACCGGCGTTGATGTCGGCGTTGATGTCGGCATTGATGAGTGTTATGAAAATTTATAATCCCTTCTCGCGTGAATCCTGCCTCGTCGGTAAACAATATGGTTTCGATAATTTGGTTGTTTTCTTCATATTTTTCTAAAATATAATTGAACATGTCTACTTGTAATTGTGAATCACCCTCGTAAAGCGCTTGCACTTTCTGTATATGAAAGGGGTACAGGGTAGGTACAGTAGCTCTTCATGAAGTGTTTCCCAAATTGTAGGTCTAGCAATCCCTTCTTGCAACGCCATTTTTCCAGTGGCGGCTCGTTAATGAAGGGCTCTGGGGCGCCGCCCTCCCTGCAATTATTTCAAACAGAATCCAAAAATACTTTACTTAAAAAACCAATAAAGCAATCTATGTAAGCAATCCATTAAAATAATTCAAACCAAACATAGCCCCATTCCAGCGGGTAGGTTATACTAAGCGCGGGCATAAACCAAACATAGCCATATTCCAACGGGCAGGTTATACCATAGACAATTTACCTTTAGATACCTACAGCTTATCTCCTGCGCAAACAAAAGTTACGTTTTATGGGTGAAAAAATACGTCCGAGCGCATGACTCGTCGGTCAGCTGTCTTCATTCGGGGAACCTTCGTGCATGCGCACAAACCTCATTTTATCGGCCGTCCTACTTTATCGACAATAATCGACGCGCTCAAGAATACTCTCCAGAACCGGCTCGGCCGCGATTTTTGTTGTTGTGTTTTAAGGTTTCTCTTCTCTGCGGATTCCTTGTAGTTTTCTAAAGTTTTCAGCTATCGGATCGGCTATCGTGGATTGTGGGACTGGAGTTTAATATTTATGGATTTCTGGTTTTTGTGTAGTTTAGTTAGTGAATTGTGTTTGTGCTTTTAGTGACTCGGATTGTAATATAAACAAGGACTAGTACTAGTTGCAGCCGTTGTATAATTGTATTATGCCCAAATAGGGGTAAAATAAACCCTCCATGGTGGCATATGAGCAAGAATTTAAATTTTAAAGCCCGGACCTGTCTATTTTCCCATTCGTCAAACGATAATGTTGCAGTGCGCATGTCTAATAGTTCCCAGTTTTGTTTACATGCGCGAGGCCATAAAACTGCCACATTCGTGATTATTGTTTGTTTATCTAAAGGTAAATTGTCTATGGGTTATACTCATAGACAAGCGAGTTCCGCGCTCCCAATGTTATAATATGCGCGGGCGGGTGGGGGCGACCGATTATCCGTCCCGATTCAACGCGGCTTCTCGATTAGTTGCCATGACGACAAAGGCGTGACGTCACCTACACATCGCACAACGAGCGGTCACGGACGAGCTCCAATTTTCCGCGCCCAACAACAGCTGTTCGCGATGCCACGGTAGAATAATCGATATTATGTGCTCTGACGAGGCGACCTGTCGATGCCGCTAGGCGCTAATGTTTTGTTTATTTGTTTTGATTTGATTTATTAGTTACGTTATAAAACTTATTAAGTTGGAAAAGGTCGTGTAATATGAAGGTCAGTGATTTACAGAAGCTTGTGTTTAGTTCTCTGAGCTTAAGTGAAAAACTTGATTTAAAAAATGCAGGGCGGCCACTAGAAAAACATAGTACAAGTGCAATCAAAATGTAAAAGTAAGGCACAGTTTACGCGTAAGTTTGACAAAGAAATATATAATGAAAAATTCTGAATAGGTATCTCTCTTCTTTTTGACGGGGATGATAATTGGACTATAAATGGGGTGCAGGACTTAAAACATCTTTCAGAGAAAATAAAAAAACATGAAAATAGTGCAAAACATCGTCATAATGTGGTAAGTTTTGAGATGTTAGGACTAATATTTTAACTTGTTTAAGTAGTGCTTATGCTGATGAAATTAAAATTCACAACGAGAAAGTTAGAAAAAACAGACACGTACTTTTGAAAATAATAGACATTTAAATTTTTTTAAATTTAATCCAGCGACCCCGTTGACTCGCTAGTCACAAGCCGCCACTGCATTTTTCTTGTACTTGTACCTGGATTTAGTGGATTTCCTCTACTCTTTCGAGAATTCTTTCTTCCCTAAACTTAACAGTAATCAAGTTATTTGTTGTCAAATTTCGCATAATTTGAAACCAGGCCACTTGATTTGACACGATTCTATTTATGTATGTACGTAGGCATTTGGTAGGGAGCAATGAAAGCTTTGATATCGATTAGTGGCTAAACGGTGGGGTTTATCGACCTTGATCAAAAGTAACTTATTTTTTGTGTTCTTAATTGCCACTAAAATGACACCTTCGGTTTTGCTCCAGCTACCAAAAGAAAAAAGTTATGACGGAAATAATATTTATGTTTTAGGTAAAGTGCCCTCTAGCGGTTAAGAAAAAGCACTCTTATCTTCAAATTGTATAGTCGCTCGAGATTAGTATGTGTGCCGAATATCAAAGGATTTGGTTCGAAAATAAATGTAGGATGACGAAAAACTAAAACTAAAAGATCAAATTCAGACCCCTGTATCTTGGTAACCATGAAGATTTCGACATTTTGCCAAATGATCTACTAACATTATTTTTGCATGTAGAATCACCCCTTAAAATTTCCTAACGCATTTTCCGAACACCCTGTATATTATTATATAAACGCCAGTGTGATTGTATCAAGTAGGTATTATTTCCATTTTAGGTGTTATTTATATAAAACTTTACTTTAGACTTTGTTAGTAAAATCTGACTGATAGGAGAAACAAGGTAAAGCCTGTTTTGTCAAATGTTTACATCAACAAACAAATTTTCGAGCTGCGCAAACTCAACAGCCCCGGATTGGATAGCCACAGTGGGGACATAATGGTATTAGCAATATATTATATAATATACACACAGGGTAACTTTTTGAAAGCTTACATTGGCTATATTTTCCCAAAAAAAAAATTACCATTTCTACAAAAACGCTGGGGAATAAAAAATGAGGTATTTTGCGCACGACCATCACCCACCCCTGAAGCACTACATCCTACTTGTGACACCTCTCTGAAAAGCTTGTTGAAATGCTTTTCAACCATACCAAAATTAATGAGATTTAAATACGAAATGTTGGAAAATTTTGAGAAAATATTTTAAAACTGGGTTTTCCAAAATTTAGTAGGAAAAATTAGAAAATCAACTATGGGTTTCTTTTGATAGGGTTATATTAAATCACAAGTTTACAAAACCCAGCTGACTTCCCTAGAATAATTACATCAGAGGATAATTATTGATTTTCTAATTTTTTCTGCCAAATTTTGCAAAAGCCAGTTTAATAAATTTTGTACTTTAATTTTAGTATTGCCGAAAAGCAATTTTGATAAGCTTTCCAGAGATGTGTCACAAGTGGGGTAGTGCCAATTAAGATTTTAAAGTGGATGACTGTGGTACTTCATGAATAAGTAAGGGTAGTCCATAAAATACCTCATTCTTATTCCTTCGCTTTTTTGTAGAAATGGTCTTTTTGATATCTTCTTTAGTGTAGAAAATATAGTCATTATAAGTTTTCAAAAAGTCACCATCTTATGTAATGTGAACGCGGGATTAAATAAACTGGATTTTCAAATGATTCATTGTGTAATTTGTTATCTTTTTATCTAGTTATCATTACATTTTATTGAAATCTAATGTTAACACATTGACCTCGTACATGTATGTCTATGTAGATAATGAAACATCTAATTTACCTAATTATACAGCGGATATGTATTTTTGCAAACCTTTTTTCAAGTTCAGTTAACCGTTATCATCAGTTATTTTAAATGTTCATTCACAACGAAATAAAGAATTCCAAACAATTACGATATTTGTAACTATTGTTTAGGTATAATACCGTGCGAGCAAAAATTATTTGCATTAAAAGAGGGCTTGAATTAAAAAACGTAGGGCTTGGTTTAGATCACAATGATATGGGGACGATATATCTAACCAAATCTAGGTTAAAATTTTGTCAAATTCATATTATACATGATATGCCAAACTAATGAGTAATAAAATAAGTAGCCAAATACAAATTTATTTTTGTTGTTTACAAAATTAACAAAGTAAGAATGTACAGAAAGAAAAAGAAAAATAATTACATAAATTGCTGAAATTGGCCACCGCCATGCGCCAAGCATAAATTCACACATCTCTTCATATTTTCAAAAGTGTTGACCGGCATCTCTGGAGAAATGTTACCACATTCTTGGATAATCCTTTCTTGTAATTGTTCTAAATTTGCGACTGGTGTTTTAAAATTAGTGTTCTTTAAATGAGGAAAAACGAAGTAATCCATAATCGTTAAACAAGGTGATCTAGGTGGGAATTCAATGTCGAACAAACCCGAACAAACCCGAAAACTGATCAATCTGTCGTCGAAAAAATTGCGTAAGTATAGTTAACAGTTTCGGCGGCTGTATGGGCGGTTGCACTGCCCTATTGAAAATATCCAAAACATAGTTCGGCGTCAAGTTATTGCTCTACAAATGGATTCAAAATATTGTCTCTATACCGCTGTGCAGTAAATGTGTCATGGAAAAAAATAAGACCAACAATTCTTCTTCGGGAAACAGCTAACCAGACACCAATTTTTTGAGGGTACAATGTGGACTGTGGACTCTACAAAAAAATGGGGATTTTCACCACTCCACATTACGTTCTTACATGCAAGGCCCTCTTTGATGCAAATAATTTTTGCTCGCACGGTATGTTCCAAGAATTTAAAACAAATTGGAACGAAAAATTATTTTTGTCTTTACCGACATTTCTACTTAACTTAAATTAGGCCCTAAGCGCTGAAAATATTTAAGTTCCCCTTAACAAGCCTGTATCCAGAAAATAACTGACAACGGGAACTACGATTACCAGCACCGGCGGAGGAAATCGTTTCATCATGGTTTACAAAAATCAAAATCGAACAAAATCTTAAATGATAAATTTTAGACAGTAAACGGCTGTTCGTGTTTCTGACCTAGCTATAAGAAAAATCTTGAATAAAAATAACTGAAGGTACGCTTCCAATTTTTTTTTATCCCAAAAGACATGAACTAGTGTCGGTGAGTACGGTGAGTTTAAGTAAGTGTTGCTAATTGAAATTTTAATTATTGTAGAGCTAAGAAGAGACAAATGTACCAGGTTACTGAAGCATCATAGTGCTGCCTGGCTTGCTTGGGTAGCGATGGAATGGTATCGGCACTGGGTTAATGAGATTGGATGCACTGCATCTAATCTCATTCATTCTGATGGGAGGGTTCTAGTGTGGTGAGAACCGGACCAGCGTTACGAAGAAGAAAGGTTAGTATAAAAGTTCTTTATCCAGTTAACGTAATTAGAAAATGAGCTAAATTATATTATTATGGCTAGTGATATACTACCCTGCGAGCAAAAATTATTTGCATCACAGAGGGCCTTGCATCTAAGGACGTAATGCTTAGCCGTAGAGCTAACCTATTATTATATTATATATTAATACCTGTTGGGTGTCAGTAACTACCTGAATTAACAATCAATCAGTTGTTCCGTCATCTTTGACAGTCGTTACAACTAATTTGATTCATCGCTAATTTTTCCAATTTCTTAAACAATTTACACAATGGGCTTTACGGAACAGCACATACATTCATGTTTGAAGCGTATTTTCGAAACGGGGTTAGAGTAAATGGTGAGTCGCAATACAATCCGGGTTTGTGCATGGACGATTTTCACCAACATTTTCCTAAAGTTGCTGGGGATTTTTATCATTGCCTGAAAAGAACCGTGGCTGTGTTTAGGGAAACAGGTTCTATACAATATACAACATAAAAAAGGAGCAGGGAGACCATCTGTAAGAACAGAAGAACTTGTTGCAAACGTTCGTGAAATAATGCAAAATACGCCAACAAATTGTATAAGACGCCTGTCCCAAGAAGTGCAAGTATTATAATTTTGTTAACAACAAAAATAAATTTGTATTTGTCTACTTATTTTATTACTCATTAGTTTGGCATATCATGTCATAATATGAATTTGACAAAATTTTAACCTAGATTTGGTTAGATAGAAGAAGAATTGTTGGTCCTATTTTTTTGCATGATACAGTTACAGCACAGCGGTATAGAGACAATATTTTGAATCCATTTGTGGAGCAATTACTTGACGACGAACTACGTTTTATATTTTTTGAACAGGACGGTGCAACCGCCCATACAGCCGCCGAAACTATTAACTACTAACGCAATTTTTTCGACGACAGATTGATCAGTTTTCGATCAGACATTGAATTCCCACCTAGATCACCTTGTTTAGCGGTTATGGATTACTTCGCTTTTCCTCATTGAAAGAACACTATTTTTAAAACAATAGTTGCAAATTTAGAACAAATACAAGAAAGGATTATCCAAAAATTTCTCCAGAGATGCTGGTCAAAACTTGGAGCATGGCGGTGACCAATTTCAGCAATTTTTGTAATTATTTTTCTTTTTCTTTCTGTATATTCTTACTTTGTTAATTTTGTAAAAAACAAAAATAAATTTGTATTTATCTACTTATTTTATTACCCATTAGTTTGGCATATCATGTCATATTATGAATTTAAGAAAATTTTAACCTAGATTTGGTTAGATATATCGTCCCCATATCATTGTGATCTAAACCAAGCACCACGTTTTTTAATCCAAGCTCTCCACTCAGCACCGACGGCGGCACTGGAAGTGATGCTGCATCTGATACCCATGGATATTTACGGAAAAAGTATGGCTGCAAAAAGTGCTCTGCGACTGAAAGAGTCGAAATGCTGGACCAGCACCAACTACGGACACAGCAGCATACTAAGGATATATCCAGGACAAAATCTGCGAGAGCCGACCGAATACACTGTTTCGCTGCCAGACTTTGGAATGGGCTTTTCTATGCTCTTTCCGGGTAGGGAGGAGTGGGAAGGCAATCAAGTAATAATGGAGGCGGATCACTCGATCTCCACAGACGGTTCAAAAATGGACGTCGTGGTTGGAGCTGGTATCTTCTCCGAGAACATGCAAATACAGAGGTCGTACAGACTGCTGCAGCATTTTCCAGGCAGAAATTTTTGCAGTGGATAAAGCAGTCAACACCCTGCGGGATCACCCTGGCTTGAAAGCAGCTGCGTCTATAGCAATCTATATAGACAGTCAATAGACAGTCAAGCAGCCATAAAGGCAATTTGCTCCGGCAGCACTAAGTCAAAACTAATAAGGCGCTGTCGCAACAATCTCTGCACACTTGGTGCTCAACATCGAATCACCCTGTGTTGGGTTCCTGGACATAGCAAAATACAGGGCAACGAGACTGCTGATGTGCTCGCCAGGGAGGGCGCAAGCAGGTCTGCTGAACTAGCAGAGAATACTGTTTCTAGACCACTGGGATCAGTCAAAGAGGATATAGATTAAATAGCTAAACAACTTGCACAAAGCAGATGGACAGGGCTGGCAACTTATAGCATCTCCAGGCAATTGTGGCCCCTACTTGACGACAGGAAAACCGCAGTGCTATTACAACACGGTCGGAAGGACCTAAGAAACATCACTGCCGTAGTCACCGGACATTGCCTGTTCGGTAGACACGCTGAACGTATGCAAGTACCAACTAACGATTTCTGTAGAAGTTGCAGAGATGAAGAAGAGGAGGAAAGTATTCAGCATTTCTTGTGTGAATGCCCCGGCCTCGCTAGAAGAAGGTTCAATGCCCTGGGCGAACCATTCTTTAATGATCTGGAGGAAGTGAGCAGCCTGCAACTGGGTCGACTTACGAAGTTTATTAACAGCAGTGGCTGGTTTGAATAAGCTGTCAAGATTCTTCTACGATCTACGTCACGTCGCGTTAACCATCAGGAGGCTGATGCGGATAGGTTCCGCGGAACACGTGTGGTACCACAACGGTCCTACAGGACTACGTGTGACTGTTTGGTCAATGCCAGAGGTCTGCCACTCTAACCTAACCTAAGCTCTTCATATCGACCTCATTTCAAGATCATCTATTTGTCATGATTTTATAACAATAAACCACCTTAAAAAAATAATCCGACAAAACACTGAACAAAATTCATTTTATCCGCGATTATATACGAGGTGCAATTTTTAACTGGAATAAATTTAGTATTAGAAAGCCTTTTTATCTGCCGAAAAAATACAGAACCACGGCTGCGTTTATTTTTTCGTGTCCATGAAATTTATTCTCTTTTGGGGGTAGAAACCGCCCCAACTTTTTTTTTTTATGTAAAGGAATGTATTGTGAGATAGCTCTTTGAAAAGGGCATAAAAAAGGTAATACGATCCACTATTTACTTTTGCATTTCGGTAATGTTGACGCAATTTGTTTTATTGTAAAAACTGTTGGAAACGTTGCCTATTCTAATCTAAAGTAAAATTCATTCTTGACATTATGTACCATATCCGGGGTTTTCTGGCGAATTTCGTATGTAAATCGTTGGTCGTTGCCTAAGTTCCTCTAAATTTTCTGGTTTTGTTACGTAAACTTTGGTTTTTAGGTGACCTCAAATTAATCAAGAGGATTAAGGTCCCGCGATTGTGGTGGCCATTCAATGGTACCCTTTCTTCCTATCCAGCGGTTTGTAAAAACTTTACTTAAATATTGTCGAAAATTTATGGCGTAATGAAGTGGGGCACCATACCGCTATTTTCGATCATCATGAAGATCAGTTTCTGATTGTAAATACAAATCCACAAATAAAAACTTATACATTTTTATTTTCAAAATGTTCTTACAAAACTTTTGAAAAATATTGACTAACATCTTTGATGACTTGGTTGTTGCCATGTGTAGAAAAAGCAAAAAAGGAGGGAAAAATACTTTTGACATAGCTACTCGCCTGGAGAGAGAAGTGTTTCTTTGTAGAACTGTTAAGAGATGAGATATTGGAAAACTATCGTAGGGGTGTGTTAGGATTTGGAAATTTAAATTATTTTATCAGAGATTTGACAATTCAAATTTACAAGGCCTGACACTCTAAGTAATTTTCCAATATATTATACAAACTCCTGCTCTTTGTAATTAAAAGAAAACCTTTTGATCTTCGACAATAGGGTTTCCCAAATTATAAAAATAAAAACTTTTGAAGTTGTTGACAACTCTGGTTGATTTTCCTGTATTTTATAAATGTTTAAAATTTTTCGCTTTTAATAACGTATTACCAATGTCGTGACAGTTTTACAAAGAAACTTTTCTCTCTCCAGGCGAGTACATCAAAGGTATTTTTCTTTTCTTTTTTGCTTTTTCTGCACGTGGCAACAACCAAGCCATCAAAGATGCTCGCTAATATTTTCCGAAAAAGTTTTATAATAACGTTTTGAAAATAAAAACTTTAGAACTTTTAATTTGTGGATTGGTTTGATATTTACAATTGTTTTACACTGTTTATTTGAGGGACTGGTTTTATATCCTTGAAAGGCCCAGAGTACAATTCCTGACAAAGTAAGTAATAAAAAATATCTACTTGTACAGGGTTATCCAACCAAGACTAGACAAGGCGATTTTTTTACTTTTCCTGTACTTTTATAAAAAAACTGAAATAGCCATCTTAAGTCATTTTCTCCTGCGAATTCAAATATCTTCAGCAAAAAACAATTGAACATCAAACAAAAGTACTACGGGTCACTTTGACATTTTTTTAAACGGAACACCCTGTATATTTTTACATTTTTAAATTCCACATAAAATTATAATTATTTTTTATTAAATGCATTATTAGTATATACTTCATAGTTTTCGAGATATTGACTTTCGAAAAGTGACATTTTCGAACTTTGAAAGCTTATAACCTTCTAACAGTACGTCTTAGAGCAAAACGGCTTACATGTCCCTATCTTCAATTTTTATTATCTTCCCAAAAAAATCAACTTTCAGTTAAACCGGAACAACTATATTTCCTGCTTTCGAGTTACATCCGGCTTAACCGGAAGTTGATTTTTTTGGGAAGATAATAAAAATTGAAGATAGGGACATGTAAGCCGTTTTGCTCTAAGACGTACTGTTAGAAGGTTATAAGCTTTCAAAGTTCGAAAATGTCACTTTTCGAAAGTCAATATCTCGGAAACTATGAAGTATAGACTAATAATGCATTTAATAAAAAATAATTATAATTTTATGTGGAATTTAAAAATGTAAAAATATACAGGGTGTTCCATTTAAAAAAATATCAAAGTGACCCCTAGTACTTTTGTTTGATGTTTAATTGTTTTTTGCTGAAGATATTTGAATTCGCAGGAGAAAATGACTTAAGATGGCTATTTCAGTTTTTTTTATAAAAGTACAGGAAAAGTAAAAAAATCGCCTTGTCTAGTCTTGGTTGGATAACCCTGTACAATTTTTATTAAATTAAAAAAAAAAATTCTTTTCCTATATGAAAATTTCTAAGTTTTATTTATTATTACTTTGTAGGAGGCGCTGAGGATAAGGATGAAAGCGCTTTGCATTTGAAATTTTGAAAAAATTACACCTAATACAAAAAAAATTCTTCATTGACTCATCTCATAAGCCTCGACTTTTCAGGCTATTCTCTTAAATATTAACCAGAATGACGTTATAGTATTCAACTCAAATCCAACTCTGATTTTATTGGGAAAGAAAGAAAAAACTCAAAGTCTTCCTCCGCAAAATTTAATAAAGGGTCTCTACATGTTTCGAACGTAGGAATGTTCATCATCAGTATACAGAAAAAATATTTGGTGCTGATGGTTTTAGCAGAAGAGAAAATGATGACTACACTAGCTCACCGATTGGCCGCGAAAGCCTAAACCAATTTAACCTTAATGGAGCTTTTATGGAATTAAAAAAAAAATTTAAGTGTAAAAGAAATAATATAGAGAAATTGATGAAAGTGAAAACATACTGAGTATGTGAGAAGTCAGTAAATAGGGTCTAAACCAACCAAATAAACTGGAGAAGAAAAAAAAAACTTTCTATAAAGAAGGTGTCGAAGATTATTTAAAAATAGTTAAAATCCTTTAAAAGACATTTTTAAGTATATGTCTAAGACAAGACATTGTGAGGACAAAAATAGTCGTAATTATTAAGGTAATGAAATTATATACGACAGAAGAGTTTGTGTGGTACTGAGGTTTTAAGCTCAGTAACCCCACAGTAGGTTAATTTAAAACCTGTAAAGTTAATTAAAAAGTTGCACATTTCAAAAAAATTTTTTAGAGGACAAAGAGGTTGTTCACGTCCACCTGCTGGGACTAAAGTGATTTTATTGCTTAAAGCAATGTATTATACCCTCATTGTAGGCAATACCGACAATAACGTAGCCCGTACATATTGTACGATGTAAACGGTACCGACTTTACCGTTAATGTTTAAATTTGTGGGTTTTTTAATTTTATTCTCACAATCTTTTGCCAAATGTGTACAGGAACCTTTTTTAGTACCAAATTTAATTTAATAAGTAGATGAATATTAATAAAATATTTAATATAACAATTTATGGTACAATTCAAAATGTTTCCTCGCTACAACTCTGATTTTGACGTGATAAGCCACGAGATTCCGGGTAACGAATCGTAAGTCTCCATAAGGGTGTTTTATCACCTACCTATGTACTAAATAAAATTTAAAATTTGGTCAAAAAACAACAATGTCTTGGCCATATACCGGGTGTAACAGGATCATGGTACACCCCCCGTATCTCCGTCAGTTTAAAAGGTAATTGATTAAAATTTGGGATATCCCATATACATAATAAGCGGCACTTTTTGACCTACAAATGATTTTTTTTACTTCCGGTTTCGCCGGAAGCGACACCAACTTTCGATTTTTAAATGGAACACCCTGTATATTATTACATTTTTAAATTCTGCATAATTTTCTGAATCCAATGATACCACAAAAGTGACATTTCAAGAGTAAGAAATATTTATTATTTAATTTTTAATTTTCCATTGAAGTGTGCCATGACGGTTCCGATTTTAGTCCGGGAGCTAGTAACAGATTTGTGCGACCAATTTTATCTCGACCGATAATTTGTGGAATGATTCAGGCAGTTGTGTCATGAAGCCTCGTGAACGTCAGCTGCGGCACCAGCGGTGAGTGGGCCAACGGCAGCCGCAAAATCACGTTAAAAAACAAACAATTTTTTTATTTCATCCCGGTTGAAAGTTCGTGAGTCAATAGTTATTATAATACTGAAGTGAAAAAAAAACGTCAGCTGGCTGTAACGCGGTGGATTATACGTCAGCTGCTCATACGAACATGAAAAAAAAAAGTATTTTTGGTGATTTCATCCCGATTGAAAATTTGTCAGATGATAGTTTACATAATTCTTTCAATAAAAAAAAATCGTCAGCTGTGTATATGTCGGTGGAAAAACCGTCAGCTGACGCAGTGAAATGTGTGGCGCGATATGTAGCTGTGAGTTCCGCTCGTCTATTAAAACACATCAGCTGACGAATTTCCCCCCGGCATACAGTCAGCTGATTTATTTGTTTACTTCAGCTACTATGTCGACTATTATCTGACAATATTTCAATCGGGATGAAATAACTTAACAAAAGTTATTTGACATAACTCTCATTGCACGCGCAGAAAAAAACATATATTTTAGAATTGTACGGTTTTATCCTTTATTAAACCAAATTATATTTTCTATATTTCAAGCAATGTATGTATATACAGGGTGATTCACGTTGAGTGGCCTATTAGAAGATCTCGGAAACGAGTAAAGTTATATTTTTAAAGATTCGGTAGCAGGTATGATTGGCTTTGAACTTTTAAAATATTATATTTTTACGTTTGTATTACTTCCGGTTATACCGGAAGTTATGGCCAACTTTGTTGTTGTTTTAAATGGAATACCCTGTATGCTTTAGCATTTTTGGATACCTTATGGAAACCTAAGTAATTTTTATTAATCATCTGACAAAATTTCAATCGGGATGAAATCACCAAAAATACTTTTTTTTTCATGTTCGTATGAGCAGCTGACGTTTAATTCACCGCGTTAGAGCCAACTGACGTTTTTTTTCACTTCAGTATTATAATAACTATTGAATCACGAACTTTCAACCGGGATGAAATAAAAAAAAAATTTTAACGTGATTTTGCGGCTGCCGTTGGCCCACCCACCGCTGGTGCCGCAGCTGACGTACACGAGGCTTCATGACACAACTGCCTAAATCATTCCACAAATTATCGGTCGAGATGAAATGATTGACCTCAATCTGCTACTGGCTCCCGGAGTATTTATTCCAATTGATCCGTCTAATGCTAGAAAAATCGGAAGTCCCGTCAAAAATACTAAATTGCGTTTTTTATAAGCAGATAAAATTCATCGTAATCGTTTTTGGGGTAAAACTTAATTTTTCCAAATGGAACCATATTGGTACCATGGTACCATGGTACCATTTCTTAGTACTATTTATAAGGAATTTATTCATACCTGGTAATAACATGTGCGATAAATACAATCAAAATTATAGCTAAAAGAAAATACAATTATTTTGTTCTAATTTAATGCTAAGAAGTTACTAAGGTGGCTTTGAAAACAATGAAATTATTCGGATTATCAAATAAGTATTCGGTAGTGTATCGGTGTTTTTATTGTGTATTGGAAAAGTCTTTACATTTGTTGTTATTTTTGTTCACCTTAGTAACTTCTTAGCATTAAATTAGAACAAAATAATTGTATTTTCTTTTAGCTATAATTTTGATTGTATTTATCGCACATGTTATTACCAGGTATAAATAAATTCCTTATTAATAGTACTAAGAAATGTTACCACGGTACCAATATGGTTCCATTTGGAAAAATTAAGTTTTACCCCAAAAACGATTACGATGAATTTTATTTGCTTATCAAAAACGCAATTTAGTATTTTTGACAAGACTTCGATTTTTCTAGCATTTAATTAGACGGATCAATTGGAATAAATCGGAACCGTCATGGCACACTTAAATGGAAAATTAAAAATTAAATAATAAATATTTCTTACTCTTGAAATGTCACTTTTGTGGTATCATTGGATTCAGAAAATTATGCAGAATTTAAAAATGTAATAATATACAGGGTGTTTCATTTAAAAATCGAAAGTTGGTGTCGCTTCCGGCGAAACCGGAAGTGAAAAAAAATCATTTGTAGGTCAAAAAGTGCCGCTTATTATGTATATGGGATATCCCAAATTTTAATCAATTACCTTTTAAACTGACGGACATACGGGGGTGTACCATGATCCTGTTACACCCTGTATAGGTCTCCTGATCTTTTGTCAAGTGATTTATTCTTGTGGGGACATCTAAAAACAATGCTCTACAAAAATATTAAGTGCAAGACGTAGAAAGATTTAAAAAAGTTCTATTACCGTGCGAGCAAAAATTATTTGCATCAAAGAGGGCCTTGCATCTAAGGACGTAATGCTTAGCCGTACCTGTTGGGTGTCAGTAACTACCTGAATTAACAATCAATCAGTTGTTCCGTCATCTTTGACAGTCGTTACAAGTAATTTGATTCATCGCTAATTTTCCCAATTTCTTGAACAATTCACACAATGCGCTTTACGGAACAGCACAAAACATTCATGGTTGAAGCGTATTTTCGAAACGGGGTTAGAGTAAATGGTGAGTGGCAATACAATCCGGGTTTGTGCATGGACGATTTTCACGAACATTTTCCTAACGTTGCTTTTTTTGCTGGGGATTTTTATCATTGCCTGAAAAGAACCGTGGCTGTGTTTAGGGAAACAGGTTCTATACAACACAAAAAAGGAACATCTGTAAGAACAGAAGAACTTGTTGCAAACGTTCGTGAAATAATGCAAAATACAACAAATTGTATAAGACGCCTGTCCCAAGAAGTGCAAGTATTATAATTTTGTAAACAACAAAAATAAATTTGTATTTGTCTACTTATTTTATTACTCATTAGTTTGGCATATTATGTCATAATATGAATTTGACAAAATTTTAACCTAGATTTGGTTAGATATATCGTCCCTATATCATATCATTGTGATCTAAACCAAGCCCTACGTTTTTTAATTCAAGCCCTCTTTGATGCCAATAATTTTGGCTCTCACGGTAATAACTACTCATTTTTAAATCTATTGGGTAATCATAATTTCTTCGTTGTCTATATGATTTACTTAAATTTACAGAGAATTGTCACTATTGCTTCCCAAATTATATTGCAGCAACAATTAATAAAAATTAAATATGTTAATATTTAAAATAATGATCATGCCGAGCTGAGTAGACGATAAATCAAATTTTGATGTCTAGTTAGTCTAGTAAGCTTAGTCTGGTAACCTTAATGTCGGTCTACATGTATATTCGTAATTATTTTGGTGACAGGTGGCTATACACAACCACAAGCTACTTTGTTAAATAGTTTTGGTTCTGTTTTTAAATAAACAATAATTACCATTTGCATATAAATATAATTCTAATTTGCATATACCATAGACTAATCATTATGAGGTGGGTAGCAAATATGACTCAATAAATTATAAAGAAATCCTATGACCTACACCTGTATTTTTGTTTCCTTGAAATTGGATTTTGTTCATTTTTAAAATTCCTGTTATAAAAGTATTGGTACAATAAATATTAATAATTTCGAATAAGAAAGCCAAAATGATGTTACCGTTTTGAAAAGATTCAAAAGGTTTCTTTGAAATCTTTTACCTGTTTTTTACTGGGTTTTCAGACGTATGAGTCAGTCGGGTTCTGCAGAACCGTACCCGTGGTTAGTAAATTTGCTTCGACCATTTTTATAACAGCTGTATTGGTTACTCTGCGGTGCTAAGACAAAAGGTCGTAACTGATAAAAATAAAATTCGGAGATATTTTCGTTTTATCAATGACAATTCGAATCTTTGAATATTTCATTTATATGCAAAATGTTTTTGGACTAAACGGAAAAATCAAATATATCTGTTCTATCGTATGAGTTGATTGATATCCCAAATAGTACTTTAGTCGATATAATTAAAGTTTTGAAAGTTACCTACGACATTTCGACTTAGAAAATATACAGATTTTTTGCATTGGCAATGACCTATCTTTTTGACAGTTGCGACTTTTGGGCTTTGGATTATCAAGATACGACATATCCCTTAGTGTTATAAAATTGTGGATAAATATGATAAACTTACGACATACTGTCTTAAGAATATTTTGGAATATATCGTGTAAATTACAATGTAATGTTACAAACATTGTTATCATGGGTTGAAATAGGAAAATATCATTGTTCAGTGAGAAATAAAACAATGAAATGAAAAAACTGCAAATATAATATTAAGTCATTATTAACTCAAATGTAAAATAAAGATTAACTTTCAAAAATACTAACATTAAAGTTAAAATAAATATTTTAGTTATTAAGATTTGTATCTTCACGATTTTCGGGCAAACTTTGCCAAAACATGATTCTATTCTGTGAAATACCCATAGCTGTCAGTTTTTTTTTATCAGATTTTGTTTTCTATTTACACTGGTGCCTCTAGAAGATTATTTTTTTTCTGGCGCAGGAACACCTTCCTTTTTAATGCTTTGGAAGTCCTAAGTCCAGTTCAATCGGAGTGCTCTCAGAATTTGTCTTATAGAATAATGTTGTACATCCCCTAACAAAAGTTACCTCGCAAATATTAGAAAAGTAAGGTCTTGGTTGAGTTTTATTTAATTTGAATCGGGAAGAAAAATCTTTTACGTTCAGGAAATCATTGTAGCTAAATTCTATAAAAACTAACCTATACTTAAACTTACCTGCTAAATTCCCTCTAAATCACAATACACGATTTTATTAAAACAATAAGGCAGTTCTGATCAAGAATAACACATGAATGTAACGAATAATCCGGAATACCAAACACTGATCAACTATTATTATAATAACATACAAATCAAGATACTTTTACAATTAAAATACAGAAAAAATAATAACATAATCACACTTTTCCTTTATTTCTTGGACTAACCGCTGACCGCCCGCCTGTGTACGCAAGTCGTAACTAACTAATTTAATGCACATCATACTTGGTCCAAAAGTCGTATGAGAGAAAAACATACGACAATTCGACTTTGTATGTGATAGATAAGTCATTTTCACCTTGTACTGTTGTATTTTTTTTCTAATAAGCCAAATCGATATGGCTTAAGTGACACATAGGACATTTTGTTTTTGTACGACTTTTGGACTTGGTATACTGACAGAACTGACTATATATCGCCGGTCTCCCCACGTAGTGGCGTAACTGCCAAAATTGAAATTTTTGAGTTACGCCACTACAATACATAATTTAACATGCTCTATAACCTCAAGCAGTATTACATGTAGAGGCGTAGCTGTTTTGCTGAAATTCAATTAATAAATGTTGACTTAACTGCAATTTAACGTAATATATTTTTCACGTAGAGGCGTACCTGCGCCTTACGCCCCTACATGAGATTGAAAATATTTTCATTAAATAATTTATTGATATTATGGCGTAACTGCAAGTCATATGGTTATAAACCTAACCTAGAAATATTTAGTTTGCCGGTGTGTTTGTAAGTGGTCTTAATTGTTTTTCGCAAATTATTTGTAATATTTTACAAAAATGGACGTGCTGGTCCTATGGGACGATGGTACTAAGAATGTAGTGTCATTAAATGATCTAAAAACTGTAAAGTGTAAGCGGTTTAATGTTGGCAATAAAGTGCGTATGAAGTGGAACTAAAAGTGGTATTAGGAGTTCTTTTTTTCTTTACCTCATGAAAATTAGGTTTAGCAATGTTTTTTGTTTTAGCTTTTAAGAGCTTGTCCAAATGCCTGTCAATCGAGCTTATAAAGAACGATTACCAATTCTCGAAGCAAAAAAAAAATTTACAAACATTACTTAAGTGGGTGGAGAAGCCACATAAAGCATTTTATGAAGACATAATCGCCAATTCACCTATAAAACATCGACAACCAAAGGAAAAAAAATAAGATTATACTGTGTTTCCTATTGTAACGAATAAAGGCCTTATTTAAAAATTATATGCTTTGATTACAGGGATTTTATTTCAGAAATAACCTAAGTCCACTTTTTATTTATTTATTTAAGGATTAATGATAACAAATGCAATATTATTTTTTATTTTAATTTATTGCCCAATATGTACCACTTCACATCGAAAAATTATAGTATAGTTAAAAAAAGTCATATGGTTGGAAAACGTTTTTCTTGTTTCATGAAAAACTATAAAATGTGACTCGTTTTTTAACATGGACGCGTGCTATAAAATTATGCTTTATAAAACGTGAACGTTAATATACTATTTTGACGTTGCAAAGTACCCCTACGGGATGCAGTCGCCCCGAACATAATTTCTGGGTATTTATGTCACACTTGTTAAATTTCCGTGGGGGGTCATTACCCACCATCATACCGATGGCTGCGCCCGTTGAGAGTATTACAAAAATCGGAAAACGAAAGATGTCAAATCTGTTTCTGTCAACGCATTTTTATCCAAGGTCGTTTGGCGTTGGTAGCCAGCACAGTTATAATAATTAATTAATCCGCGGGATTTAAGCGCAAAATGGGCCCCCATTCACAACTCGTTTACAATAATTCTAAATATTACTTTAGCATTTTTCTCATTTTTAGTATTCGTTAGGGGATAGGATATGCACTAGTACCTCCTTCCGTTCGTAAGTACCATCGTACATATCTCCTAGACTATAAAAGGTGTCTAGAGCTGAAAAGTTAAAAATATCTCAGTTTTAAAAAGTAACCATAGAACCGTTTCTGTTTATTACTTCTTGGAGCCTTTGTGGCATACTTAAAACTAGGTTTCTGCATAATTCGCCCGTTACTTCATCCCAAGCTTGATTTATTCTGTAGCGTATAGTTCATCCCTGTTTCTTGGTCGAAAATCATCTTTATACATAGATTTGCGATCGGGTTGAGATCGGGACTCTTCGAAGGTCCGGGAAGAACTGCAATATTATTCTCTTGAATGAAATTTTTTACAATGCGTGCTGTGTGTATGTGTATTGGAGCATTATCGTGCTGAAATGTAAAATTTTGACCATATACAGCATTTATCGATGGTATCATCACTTCATTAAGTATATTAACGTATACGGCTGCAGTTAGTCTTCCTTCTACTATTTGGCAAACTCCTTGTCCTCTAGCGCTAATCCAAACCCAAACATTTATAGAAAAACGCTCACTTTGGTTGGTTTTGTGGGTGTATCTCTCATCATACCGCATGCCAGAAGGCCTATACATCCGAATTCTCCCATTATTGCATGACTGGAAAGTTTTCTCGTCAGAAAATATAACTGTTTCCCATAAATTATTTTGATTTACATATTCATGTGCAAATTCTAACCTGTCCTGTTTATTTCTTTCCGTTAATAAAATTTTATTGGTAGCACAACGACTTCGTATATCGGAATTTCGAAGCCTTTCTCTGGCAGTATTTGCAGAACCTGGAAAGGCCGTTTCTTCTTTCGCCTTTATTGCTGTTTCAAACGGATGATCTCTCAGATAATTAACCAGTCTTCTATGATCACCTTCAGTAGAAATTGTAGGATGTCCTGAACCTGCTTTTCTAATAATAGTCCCATGTCTGGCTATTTTTTGTTTTGCCAATAGCACGGTACTCTTACTTATACCTAATTGGTCTGCA
This sequence comes from Polydrusus pterygomalis, assembly GCA_963969555.1. NCBI lineage: Eukaryota > Metazoa > Arthropoda > Insecta > Coleoptera > Curculionidae > Polydrusus > Polydrusus pterygomalis. The sequence continues at coordinate 10,466,099 of OZ018384.1, forward strand.
ATATCAGTAATAGCAACACCATCTCGCAACCGACTATAAATAATTGCTTTTTGCTCGGGGGTTAATTGTGGTATTTATACAAAGAAAATTAGTTAATCATAAAGTGACAATCTTAACTGACATTCAAATTTCATATGAAGTTTTACTGGTATCAGGCTTTATATAAAAATTTTTCTAATAGTCTAAGAGAAAACAGGACATTTTCCTGTGTACCAGTTTTTTCTCGGCACGATGGTACATATTTACAAACAGGCGTTTTAAAAAAAATTTAACAACAAAATTTTAGGCGTTATGGTCAAAATTAAAATTTTGTAAAAAAACCCTTCTTTTAAATTCAATTAGCCGCATGCCATTATAAATTCCTAATTATATTATAACTGGATTGCGATATACGGCCCTGAACATCCTGATTTTAAATTTATTGGGCGGATAAAAACTTTTCTTTTTATCACCTTTGTCCATTTTATGGCTGAATACTAAATACTTTCGCGTATTGTATTCAACAGACGTTGTTGTATAATCCACAATTATTTTATACCTCTTTCTTTTACAATAGCGATATAAATTTACAGTATGATCCAATTTAAAACTATTTAATATTATTTCATGGTGAATTTTTATATTTATGCAATAATATGCAACAGGTAGATAATAACATTATTAACAATAATAAACGTCTTTTATTATGATAAATAAGGAAAAAAGACTAATAATATACACACATGCAAAAGCGGGGCGCAGTCTAGCCATAAAGGCTACTCAACTAAATCCTACACTGCTTAATAAAATAATAATGAAAAAAATATATAAAGGATTATGAATGTACAGGGTGACTCAACGATTGCGCGGAGTAATGTTATGCCTTGAAGACAAGATTTGTCGATAATGAACTTTTGTATGAAGGTATGGTTGGATATCTGGCACATTTTAAAAATATTTTGAATTATACAGGGTGCGCCCAAAAAGTAGGGTGTCGTAAAGTAAAATTTTTTTAAATGGGACACCCTATATTTGAATACATTTATTAATTCTACGTGTTATTTCATACTTTCTATTAATGGTTTAATTTACGAAAAAGTTATAGTTTTTAAGATAATTCGACTTATAATGAAAATTTTGCATTAGCAAGCATCTCGTTGTTGTGAAAATGATACTTAAATTTTGACACTAAGCGGTTCATAGTTTTTATACTTACTTAAAGTCAAAAATACATATTCACTATAAAATATTTGACGTCTCATTTACTAATCCAAAAATATTACTTTTATTAAATGGAACACCCTATATATTTTTTTGTCATCTTATAGCTCGTCATAAACTCTTCAACTTTCGTAAAGAACGTCCTATCCCTATCTCTAATAGTTTTTGAACTATTTTGATATTTCGAGATTTAATGTCCTCGTTATAGCATTTCTTGTCATTGGATCACGCCTGTCAAACATTTCCATTAAATTTTGAAAAATTCGACGACTGGGTGTTCGCCGCTCGGGATATTTCATTCTGTATAGTTGTTCAGCAAAAAGACACTTTTTATCCGCCTCGTCCAAAACGTAAATCATATCGATTTATAAATTTTTTGAAAAATTCATTTTGAGTACCAACTTATAAAATGACCGGACAATAAACTTTGCAGTAAAAAGGCTTAATTTTTACATTGATCTGATTCTTAATGTGTCATCCACTGCCGTTATTTTCATTTATTTTCCATGGCTATTGTGATCCCTTGACAAAAAATGCTATAACGAGGACATTAAATCTCGAAATATCAAAATATTTCAAAAACTATTAGAGATAGGGATAGGACGTTCTTCACGTCTCCATTTAATAAAAGTGATATTTTTCAATTAGAAGTTTTCTGACTTTGGTCCTACAATGTAAACACCCTGTAAATGAGATGTCAAATATTTCATAGTGAATTGTATTTTTGACTTTATTTAGTAAGTATAAAAATTATGAATCGCCTAGTGTAAAAATGTAAGTAGCATTTTCAAAACAACGAGATGCTTGCAAATGCAAAATTTTTATTATAAATCGAATTATCTTAAAAACTATAACTTTTTCGTATATTAAACCATTAATGAAAATGTATGAAATAACAAGTAGAATTAATAAATGTATTAAAATATAGGGTGTCCCATTTAAAAAAATGTAACTTTATGACACCCTACTTTTTGGGCGCACCCTGTATAATTCAAAATATTTTTAAAATGTGCCAGATATCCAACCATACCTTAATACAAAAGCTCATTATCGACAAATCCTATCTTCAAGTCCTAAAATTACTCCGCGCAATCGTTGACTCACCCGGTACAGAAACTGTACAAATATGTACATCAATTATACAGATATTAAGTCTAATAAAATTATATTATATGAATGGCAGTTAAAAAAATTCCTTCAACTGGCAGAGCCCTTGGTTCCTAAAATTTAATAATCCGAAGTCAAATACAGACCTTCCCAATTTCTAAAAATATATAACTATCGTTATTTTGGGCACCAAGTATATTTCACAATAATTTTTAAACATGCACATCCTGTTCAATTGTATACGAGATTGTATACTTCTTTAAATAAGTTATCTTGTCGCATCATTAGGACACCTGGTACCTATAGGTAATTTTTATAATTAGAAGTAAGCATTAGTCTCGAAGTGAGGGATTAATTTTAAATTTTACGTAAAGTTAATCTTAAAATTTGTATACCAATAAAATTAAAATCCTTCAAACTTATTGAACATAATTTTTTGAAAATTGACACTTTGATATACCGTGTGAGCAAAAATTATTTGCATCAAAGAGGGCCTTGCATCTAAGGACGTTATGCTTAGCCGTAGAGCTTAATACCTGTTGGGTGTCAGTAACTACCTGAATTAACAATCAATCAGTTATTCCGTCATCTTTGACAGTCGTTACAAGTAATATGATTCATCACTAATTTTTCCAATTTCTTGAACAATTCACACAATGGGCTTTACGGAACAGCACAAAACATTCATGGTTGAAGCGTATTTTCGAAACGGGGTTAGAGTAAATGGTGAATGGCAATACAATCCGGGTTTGTCGGGTCCATTTTCCTAACGTTGCTTTTATTGCTGGGGATTTTTATCATTGCCTGAAAAGAACCGTGGCTGTGTTTGAGGAAACAGGTTCTATACAACACAAAAAAGGAGCAGGAACACCATCTGTAAGAACAGAAGAACTTGTTGCAAACGTTCGTGAAATAATGCAAAATACGTCAACAAATTGTATAAGACGCTTGTCCCAAGAAGTGGGAAGATCTTATGGAACATGCAGGACTATTCTTAAGAAGCAGCTAGATATAATAATAATATAAGATATAATAAGATATATCGTCCCCATATCACTGTGATCTAAACCAAGCCCTACGTTTTTTAATCCAAGCCCTCTTTGATGCAAATAATTTTTGCTCGCACGGTATATATATAGTTAAAAACGGCACACGTAGGAAGGATAAAACCTGTAATTGTACAGCGTTTGTCAGAAAAAATACTAACTTTTTTTCTTTTAAAAAGAACATTCTGTATATTTTTGAAGAATCAAACAAGATAAACTTAACAGTATAGGGTTTGATGGATTTATTCTTCAAAATGACAGGAATACACAATATGTCAAATTAATTAACAAGAACACAATGTAAATAGGGAATGCTTAAAAATTTAGCAAAAGTTTTCTCCGCGCATATTTGTTTACGTGAGTAGCTGAGGCACAATCCACCTTAATAAAGCCAGCTGATTATTTTTTTTTGGTATAATACCGTTACATACAACCTCATAAACATATCAGCAAATTCTCAAACTTTCGTTTTTTTTTTTTAATATTATTTTACGTGTGTACTGTCACAGACTATAATATACCTACGAAAATCTTTCTGTGGCACTGTACTTTATGGCTTCATAGAAAAATGTATTTTTTAATATTAATTTAGAAATTTTTCCAAGACGGTTTGGGAAAAAAATATTTTCTTATATCTAAAGATGGGCAACTATAGTAGCCGTAGGGATTGATGGTGGTCGAATTAAAAAAAAAATAGAACAGAAATATCGTAAGAAAACTAAATTTTTCATGTAAGTGATAAAATAACCTTAACAAAAAAATCATCCTTTTTAACATTTAAAAATTTAACCATACATGACCATATAAGTAATAAAAACTTTAACCTACCTACCGCCACTTAAATATATAAATGATTGATATTTAAATTATGCGAAGCTCTACCAAGCAATCAACTGTTCTCGTGTAAATTAGTACCTACCTACACACAAAAGAAGCATATTCATAAATCTACGCAAATACACATCAAATGTTAGCAAATGTAATGGCTTTGTATATAAATAAATTTTATGTTAAGGCAACATTGTGCCAAAAACCCAGATGTAAACCATAGGGTGCAACAAATCTAAACCATAAAACCAAAACAAACTAGTTGGTAGAGGAGAAGTGGTTAAATTGAGACACTTGTTACAATATACAGACTATTACGAAAAAAAGGTCACGTTATAACCAGGGTAATTGTTCGATAAAAATATTTTTCTAATTTGGTATCATAACAAGTCTATTACGATACGCGTTTTTTTCTTTATTTGATGTTGGTAACATTTAAATGTTTTATTTCATTGACTTGCGCGGCCTTTGTGATTTACGAGAAAACCCATTTTTCGCAGAGGAAAAATAGCTTGATAACCTACTTTTTTATTCTGTGTGGATAACAGTCATGTATCTTGGTTGCATAAATCTATAAATCAATCTTTTGTAGATGCTTCAAGTTATCATTTTCTGCCAAATCCTATCCAAAATTCAATCTACTAACCTTCCAATGTCGATTTTAACTTCAACTTTATTTGAATTTTCCATCTTCCCTATACTAAATTGCAATGCCGTGACGTAAAATCACGTCTTTTGAAATTCGAAAAAAAGTAGCAAAATCTCCCGAATTTCCGAACGCTCTGTATATGTACCAAATGTACAAGGATCACACAACGTATTCCGTCCAATTTCAAATCTCACATCGCTAAAATAACTTTAGAATCTCGTGGTGAAAATGGGTCAATAAATCAAAAAATGACTGTTCGCAAAATAATTTTTGTTGTCCAGAGGCTACTATGATAAAAAAATAGTATTACCAACATAAAATTTAGACATAAAAATTTACAAAATTTGAAGGATTTATTTTCTTTATAAATATGTGTTTTTTATTGTAAAACTACAAATTAGAAAAAATAGTATAACGTACGTGTTATATAAAGCAGTTTTAAGCACTTGTCCCGTTATAAAACTCGCCGCAAGCGGCTCGTTTTTTAACATGGACGCGTGCTATAAAATGATGCTTTATAAAACGTGTACGTTAATATAATATTTTAACACCTATAGCGTCACTTATTTTAATGGTTATTTACCTAACACCTACAGCACTTTATTTAACTTTAAAATTTCAGTTCTTTGGGAACTAATATTTTTATATTAATTGGGATTTTTTGATACTTTAAATAATTCTTTGAGCAAATTCCTTGTAGATTACAAAATAAGATTTTTGGTTCGCTAGAAAGAAACGTCTCGCGTGCTTGCAAAGCGTCCCTAGTATGTGAAAATAGTAGGTGTGGAAATTATACACATTTTTAAGTGTTACGGGTTCATGCAATATTTTTTTTAATAATTTTAAAATGTACAAGGTCCTGACATTCCACTGTATTTATATTTTTAGCTGTTTTTAGTTCCAGTTCCAAAGAAAGGCGTAATGGCCAAGTTCCTTTTAGTTTACTTTTAAATAGCAAAGCACAACAAAGATTTTTCCTCCCCCCTTGCCGCGGTTAAGAATGCCCCTCTATATTTCTTATGCGATTATACGGAGTTGTTTGCGAAGCGTTCTTTTAACAACTCAGCCCAGCAAAGATATTTACTTTGCTTAACTGTTTAAAAAAAGCAAATGAAAAGTAACTAATAATTGCATTTTACATACACAACGGCGGTCATTTTAAACATTTATAAATTATTGTTGGTTTAAGAAATGTTCCATAATTTTATTAAAAAATGATAACAATATTGTCTTTTTTTTTGTTGATTTGTAATCAGTAAAATTAATTATGACTAATAATACAATAAGAAAATAACTGAAATAATAATAATATTAAGTAAATAACTCCATATTTATAAAGTTCAAAAATATTTTTTGTTTATCATGGCACGCTCGGCATACTTGAACCTCGAAACTTTAAAAACAATTGTTTCTGCAATTAACGTGTAAATAATTTGTGCAGCTTTTGGCAATAACTCTAAAACGAATGAATATATCGAACTGCGGTTTTCACGATCATTTTATTAAAATATCGGAGCAAAATAAAACAAAATGGTGACTTTCCGCAAATGACGCCCTCTACTCTAGCAAAAGGTAGAATAATTAATATGACATGTCTAATAATTTCTTTTAATCAACAAAACTTCCCTTCCTAAACGAGACTGAGATAACGAAATAAGCTAAACCAAAGATGTACGCACTTTAATCAGTAGAATACCCCCTTTACCCCATTTACGTCCTACAGTAAAATGTATTAAACGTCAGATCCATCCTTAGTCGCGTTTCGCCATACCATGGCTCATCAGTAAGGCTAGCTAGGATCTAACGAAATAAAGGAACGAGTGTACTACTTAACACGTTGACTGCCGAAGCCATATTCGCTTTTTTGCTCATGACGCCATGCCAAGAAAAAAAGTCCGAGAGGCCATTTGTAGCATTGCATAAAGTAGGACAAATAGAATGGGCACTGGCGTTAATTTTAAAAAAAATCGCTTTGCGAACTCAGAATTTCTGACTGAGTGGTGCAATACTTGTCCCATGCGCCAGCTCGGTCTATCACAGCGAATATTCCCCGAAGAGAACAGACCGTTGGCCCTGGGGAACTAAAAATGATCTCGGTCTAATGGACCTAGTTGGAGCGTGCGACAAACTGCATCACGGTCTAATAGGCCGCGTTTTTAAAGTTTAAACCATTTATTCTCGGTTCTATAGACCGGAATGGGCGGAATGGCAGTCAACGTGTTAAATGTAGTAAATATGGTGATCAGCTGAAAGGATGAAGCGCATGGCGACATCTAGCATCGATTTTAGACACCTTTAAAGCATACCAGCACCTCTAAATAGAACTTAATATAACTAAGTCAAGTGCAAAGACCAAAGTCACAATAATTACAAGACCCGTTAGGTTGTCGGTTAGGGGACCGAAACCAATTAATAATGAAATACCCTGTATTTATAGTGGTTTTCCCTGTACTAAATACACAATAATCCAATAATATTCATAAGAAAGGAACATTTTAAACATAAAACAAAAATTATAAGTTAGTTTAGTAATTTGAATCTGTATTACACGTGTAAAAGTTAAACCAAAAGGGATTTTTTTAAAAATAATGAAAAACTAAGATAGAAATGCGCAAGCGGCTTTTCTCCAAGATGTACTGTAAATAAAATGTCAATTTGTAAAAATGTCATTTTTTCAATGTTAATATGATGTAAATAGTGGGTTTTAAATATGGGAGACATTATAGTAACTTTACTTTAATATAAAATTCCAAAATGCTATAAGACATAGGGAAATAAAATATAAAGATGCTTTTTTTTTATCTCACTTGTTCGAGGCACCTTTTAAAGTCAAAAATAATTCTACGTTGTAGACCCTTTGCTATTCTTCAACTTTCGTATCAACATATTTGGGTATTTTAAATAACAACGCAGCTATACATTACTTTAAACCGGGCTTATGCCTAATTCATATAAAAAATTTCGTAATTTTTTGTCAAGTAGTTTTTAATCTTCCCCGTCAATAGACAGGCAGAGTAACAGGCCGACGCGATGAAAATGGGATATATGGTTTTTCGTGATCCAGTAACCCTAAACCAACATGATAATATTTTTTTAAAAATGATAGTTACATTTTCGCCCTATATTTTAAAATAGGGTACCTACCTAATACATATTTCCTGTAATAGAATATTTCATGGCCAGGGCTAAAAATTTAGTCTTATTTACCCACGTTTCCACTTTTTAAAACAAAGCACTCCATCACATTTCAGGGTCGGTAAAATAGTGTGGGTTACTTAAAAGTTCTTTAGGATTGGAGATTTATTTATTCTACTATAATAATATAATATACAAAGTTGTATGTTGTATCACTTTGATACACCACTAAATACCCTATACATCATACAAAAATTGATAACAGTGTTAACTATGATTCAATTCAACAGGTCATTGTTTTGTTACTTTATTTATTGTGCTTTTTCTTTATGGTTTGTACCGTGCGAGCAATATATTTGAATCAAAGAGGGCTTGGATTAAAAAACATGGGGCTTGGTTTAGATCACAATGATACATACAAATCTAGGTTGAAATTTTGTCAAATTCATATTATGACATGATATGCCAAACTAATGAGTAATAAAATAAGTAGGCAAATACAAATTTATTTTTGTTGTTTACATAATTAACAAAGTAAGAATATACAGAAAGAAAAAGAAAAATAACTACATAAATTCCTGAAATTGGCCACCGCCATGCTCCAAGCATAAATTCACACGTCTCTTTATATTTTCGAAAGTGTTGACCAGCAAAAATAGGACCAACAATTCTTTTTCGGGAAACAGCTAACCAGACACCAATTTTTTGAGGGTGCAATGTGGACTCTACAAAAAATTGAGGATTTTCACTACTCCACATGCGTGTATTCTGAGAATTCACATAACCGGAGAGGTGGAACCAGGCTTCATCCGAAAAAAATGTCAGGTCTAATAAATCATTTCTTTCCAATAAATTTTGGGTAAACCATTGAGAGTAATTCCTGCGTCTTTCAAAATCTGCGGCTTGTATTTCTTGGAATACTTGCACTTTATAAGGAAATAAATTTAGCTGCTTCTTAAGAATAGTCCTGCATGTTCCATAAGATCTTCCCACTTCTTGGGACAGGCGTCTTATACAATTTATTGGCGTATTTTGCATTATTTCACGAACGTTTGCAACAAGTTCTTCTGTTCTTACAGATGGTCTTCCTGCTTCTTTTTTTGTGTTGTATACAACCTGTTTCCCTAAACACAGCCACGGTTCTTTTCAGGCAATGATAAAAATCCCAAGCAATAAAAGCAACGTTAGGAAAATGTTCGTGAAAATCGTCCATGCACAAACCCGGATTGTATTGCCACTCACCATTTACTCTAACCCCGTTTCGAAAATACGCTTCAACCATGAATGTTTTGTGCTGTTCCGTAAAGCCCATTGTGTGAATTGTTCAAGAAATTGGAAATATTAGCGATGAATCAAATTACTTGTAACGACTGTCAAAGATGACGGAATAACTGATTGATTGTTAATTCAGGTAGTTACTGACACCCAACAGGTATTAAGCTCTTCGGCTAAGCATTACGTCCTTAGATGTCTAACTTTCTCGTTGTGAATTTTAATTTCATCAGCATAAGCACTACTTAAACGAGTTAAATATTAGTTTGTCCTAACATCTCAAAACTTACCGTACTTACTTACGATGTTTTGCTCTATTTTCATGTTTTTTTATTTTCTATGAAAAATATTTTAAGTCCTGCACCCCATTTATAGTCCAATTATCATCCCCGTCAAAAAGAAGACACACGAAACAAAAAAAAAAGAATTTTTGTCCTCACAACCGCATATCCAGGATTTTTATTATATATTTATTTGTCAAACTTACACGTAAAACGTAAAAACTTTTACATTTTGATTGCACTTGTACTATGTTCAATATTGGTAGTGGCCGCTCTGCATTTTTTAAATCAAGTTTTTCACTTAAGCTCAGAGAACTAAACACAAGCTTCTGTAAATCACTGACCTTCATATTACACGAAATTTTTCAACTTTATAACGTAACTTATAAATCAAATCAAAACAAATAAACAAAACATCAGCGACATGGACAGGTCGCCTCGTCAGAGTACATAATATATCGATTATTCTACCGTGGCATCGCGATTCGCGAACAGCTGTTGGGCGCGGAAAATTGGAGCTCATCCGTGGCCGCTCGTTATGCGATGTGTAGGTGACGTCACGCCTCCGTTGTCATGGCAACTCATCGAGAAGTCACGTTGAATCGGGACGAATAATCGGTCGCCCGCGCTTAGTATAACCTTGAGAGCGCGCAACTCGCTTGTCTATGAGTATAACCTGCCCGTTGGAATAGGGCTATGTTTGGTTTGAATTATGCCCGCGCTTAGTATAACCTACCCGCTGAAATAGGGCTATGTTTGGTTTGAATTATTTTAATGGATTGCTTACATACATTGCTTTATTGGTTTTTTAAGTAAAGTATTTTTGGATTCTGTTTAATCTTTTCTTAATAGTGTAACCAGGCAAAAGAAAGAGATATTAAATGTAATATTGACGAAAATTCTTTTAAAGTTATACAAATTTTCCAAACCATGGGTAGGTAAGATGGTTTAGGGGAGATTGCCCCAGTGGCGGACACCTAAGCCTTTATCCACTTTTTTCAATAACCTTAATACATTTTAGAAAAGTAAAAGTTGTTTTTAATAGGGGGTCATATATGTAATAAGGTGGTAAACATGTCAAACGATCGACTTTTAACAAAGTGGCATACTTTTGAATTTACAAAAGTTATGCAATTTTATTATTTTATATTTTACAAAAATCTTTTATTTTAATAATAAAGGTACCATTTTAACAGCCTTTCCTTGTCGAAGAGCTTTATCGCGGTCCCCCAAGGAACTTTTGGGCACACCATCAACAGCTTTTATCATGCTGGCCTCATCCCATTTCCCTTTTGTATTGTTTGGCATTTTTGATAAATCTGGAAAATATAAGTATACCTATAATTTTTTTAAAATATAAGCCGTATTATGCATTGAAAAAGCTATTTATATTCGTCCGGTACTGCACTGATAAAACTGTTTTCCTTTAAACAAATAAACTGATTTATTTGCCGAGGAAGTATTGGTGACAAATAAATATGATTTGAATTAACTCAATTTTATTTAATTAAAATATGTCAGAGTATTTCTTTTTATTTATAAAATGATTTGACTGTTGGCGGATTTATGTCAAACAACGCAAGCTTTAAAATAAATATCTAAGCAATAAACTACAAAAGTACAAAATCCAAATAATTTATCATTTACGCGAAATAATCCCGTATTAGGAACTAAATACCGTTAACCATAATTTAAATCATTATAGAACGAACTATTTGAACAACTTCGTTATTTAACTTTAATAATTAGGTATTAAAATCAAATCCTTAATTATTAAAAACTACCCCGGTTATCGGAAGACGTCACCCGCATTGAATAATATGATTGGTCGCACAAATGGAATGATGCGTCGTTTGGACCTGTTGTCCTGGTCGACCTTAAGTTTTGTCTTTCGTCGCCATTTTTCCAGATAGCTACACAGTACACCTCGTTGCATCTTAGAAATGAAAACCAGCAGTGAATTAAAATACATATCAAAAAGTTAGCGTTGTTTATTGATACTGCCTTATGTGTTTGTTGTGTGATAATTTCAGTGTTTGTGTATAAACTTTATTTAATATACTTCAATATGAAAGATGCAATGCCAAATACCATGCCATTGATGTGTATCTTACTCAAATGGGGTATCGCCCACTCCAAGGTAGGAAACGATTTGGATATTTTAGTTATTCCATGATACGACTCAATAATACTTGTTAAACCTAGGTATTTTTTTATAAACACAAAATACGTTTAAGAAAAATTACTTAACGTAGTAGTTATTTGTCTAACTAAATAGTTTTATTTTTTATTCTTAAACTAACACTTAAGAGCTCTCCATCGAGTCGTTAAAACTGTGTTTTTATCGTGAAAACACGTACCCACGTTATTCCAATCAACTGAGAAGTTATCGTAAAATACCAGAATAATTAGTTTCGAAAAAAAAATTTAAAACATAAATGATCCTTGAAAAATTATCTAGTTTTGTTTTTTTTTAAAAAGAAATTTCAAAAAAATATTTAGTTGTAATGTTGGCCATAAAACTGTAGTTTTTAAAATGTCTTGATATTGCCATTTTGGCCTTATTCAAAAAACTAAAACAAGAGTATTTTGCCCGTATCCCTTAACTTTTAAATTCTCTTTAGTTTTTGTTATAATTTAAAGTGGTTCTCTAGTTATTGACTGGAATATAAACCCCAGTTGACGGCGAAAACTAGCGAGTATTCTTAAATTTTTGGTTTGCAAGGTTGTATTATTATGATTTTATTTCTTTGATTATCAATAAGTATTGTGTGTTTTTTAAAATTCATATCTTTAAGCGTTGAGTTATTACAGTAGTATATCAATTTATTTTGAAGATTGATATGGTTAATTATCTGCTTGTTAATACATTTAAAAAAATGTAACATGTATTTCTTAAACTATTTTGTTCTTAGTTCGCTCTTATGCCTAACAACTAGTAATCGTTTTTTTTTTAATTAGTATACTTTGTGCAAACACTTTTTTACATTATTTTACTAGTTTTATGACAGATGTTGCTCAGCCATTTTATTTAGATTTTCTGTTCTGATGTTTTATTCTAAATATGTAATAAATGCATTAAAACCAGTTAGTATAGTAAGCCATTGCGATACTAAAACAATAAAATACAAACATGCCACGATATTATTTTAAAATTTAGTTGTTTGAAATTAGAACTTTAGTTTTTTTTTGTTTATTGGATAGCATAGGGGTAGAGGGATTTATTTCAGTAAAATCAAGGATATGTTTCAGTGAAATCAACGATGTATTTAAAACAAATAACCTAAATTGTTGATAGGAAATAAACGACTGTGATCGCAAATAAATACCTAACAAAAATCAAACAAATATGTATTTCAATGAAAAAAGTTGTTGTGACGGCAAATACATATTGAACAAAAGTAAACAAATAAATACTTTAATAAAATATGTACAAATTTCATTGAAATAAATATTTATTTAATTTAACTTTAAAATTATTCATTTCAAATCATTAACGCATTTCATTTAACTTAGGAGAAATTTGAATAAAATAAATATTAGCTAAAATTTTGTAAAAAGTGATTACTTCTAAATAAAAAATTATTTGTACCAAATCGAATAATAGTAAAACTTTAAATAATTTCTAGGTACAATTCAAATACATAATTGTTTGGCTAATAGGAAACAAATATTTATTTGAGTGAATGCCAAATTTTTTTAATTCAAATAATTAATTTTATCAGTGTGGGAACAGTGGCAGTATCCGGTACTGAGGCACCGCGCCATGCTAGAAAAAAAACGTTACTTCTAAAAGTACACAAATATTTTCGTAGTTTGCTGGCATTTTTGCTGCCTCTATTAGGTAAAGTAAAATTTAAACTAATCAATAAAGAAAAAAAATTGTGTGTGCTTAAGACCACACGACAGAAGTGAAAACTTCAACAAGGTGAAATTAATAATATCAAATACAATTTTTTTGGGTTTGTTCGGGTTTGGCCGGGTTTGTTCGGGTTTGTTCGTGTATAACCGTATAATACCGAATATAACAAGACGTTAATTAGTATGAGACAATTATGCAGTATTGATTTTTTTTAATGAACTTTCATCACATCTTAGGTTAGGTTCGTAAGCAATCATAAAAATAACATAAACTTGGAATACGGGATAATTTTACTGCATACGAAAAAAGATATTTCCTAAAATTAAACAACCCTTAAATTTTTACGGTAAAACTAATTACCTTACTTCACCCTACGTAAATATATAATTTAAAAAATGCCAGAACATACCTGAGACGCAACAAGTGTCGCACACTGTTTCCACGTCGACTGATGCGGCAGCGGCATGCTCTTTCATATAACGTTTACGAATAAACAGACCCGAAGGTCAGGGTCAGTTCGGATTGAATATAGGAGTCGAATTCGAGCGTAACACAGCCGAGCGTGACGGCCCAGTTTAATTCAGTGCCCACAAAAAAGTGCTAAACGCGCCTAAAGAAGTTTTCACTTCAAAAAATATTAAACGTATACCTTTAGATACACAAAAGGTACAGTGCAGTTTAGGTATGTCAGGATAAAATACCTAAAATTCACAAAATCACTCATATGTTTACACAACGGCGACAGACAAGCAAATGGCGCGAAACACAATCCGCATGTGTGATGTCACAACAGAATATAATAGAGAGATACTGCCTTATAGCGCAGGAACCGCCAAACCGGACCTGTCCGGTACTGGGAACTGTCCGGCGTTGGGGCAATCTCCCCTATTCATAACTAGCGGGTACTCGCGGCTTCGAGGGCGCAATTCAATTGGTATAAATTCGCTATTGAAACAAAGCAGCGGACACCATACATTAGATATTTCATACATACTACCCAATAGAACCTTTAATAGGTACCCTTATTATTTTTAAAAAGAAAGTTTCAAGAAAATACGACAAAATATATTTTTCCAATAAAAACCTTTATACAGTGTGTAAATAATGTATGGAATAAATTCAATTACAATTCAGGTAAGACGGTTTGAGAAAAACGCTGAAACACGTCAACTAACTTGTAAAAATGCGCTTTCTTTGACGCTTACAACATTTATACGGGGTGTCGCGTTTAGAAGATATGATTGTATGGATGTTTTTTTTAAATAGAATGCCCTGCATATTACTTCAAATTTCGATTCCTCAAAAGAAGCCGCTTTCAAAAACCTAACACACATAAGGTCCAAAATTCGATGTTTATAAACCAGAGCAACTAGAAGAAAAATCATCAATTTATTTTCATGAAATCTAACAAAAGTTAAACCAAACAATTAATTAATTAGATGTTGCAATTGTCTTCCCTCTTGTGCCTGACAATATCCTAATCGATGAATACATTCTCGTTGCACACTACTTATAGCCTCTTCACTTATTTTGGCACATTCGATTCTTATCCTACATTTTAAATCATCGATACTATCCGGTCTACTTTTGTATACCACATTTTTTAAATTACCCCACAGAACATAGTCCATGGGAGTAAGATCCAGGGACCTGGGTGGCCATTCAATGGTACCACGCCCTCCAATCCACTCGTTGGGAAAAATTTGATCAAGGAATAAGGAATGCTCGGACCTCTACAGCATAATGTGGACTTGCGCCATCTTGTTGATACCATAAATTTTCATAGTAAACCCCAGGTTTATTTCTACTTGGAAATAAATTAACCAATTTAGGTACAAGAAATTCTTGCAAAAACTAAAGATATTTCTGCCCATTTACGTTACCGTCGAAAAAATATGGTCCCAAAATTTTATTTCTATAACAATACCCGCCCACACATTTAATTTCTGTGGATGTTGTGTATGATGGTCTCGCATCCACCTAGGATTTTCTTTTGCCCAGTATCTGCAATTTTGTTTGTTTACCTCGCCGTTTAATTTGAAAGTAGACTTATCCGAAAATATTATATTTTTTACCAAAAATGGGTTACCATTGCACATGTCCATTAATGTTTGACAGAATTCCATTCTTCTATCAGAATCGTCATCCGACAACTCTTGAACAAGATTTACTTTAAAAGGATGCAATTTTTCTATCCTCTGTAAATTATGTACTGACATAAAAGAGGTTTCTTGTTCAAGACCAACCTGACGTGTGCTGTTATGAGGATTTTCTTCGAAGGTTAATAAAATATTTAATTTGCGCGTCAAGCGCTGGGCGTCCTGCTTTTGGTCGATCTTCTGCAGATCCAGTTTCTCGAAACTTTCTTTCTATTTTGCTCACAACTAATTGAGTTATGTGCCTTTCTGGATATTTACCATTAAACAACGTACATACTTGCTATTGTGTCCGAACTCTATCACCATACCCAATCATCATGAGTATTTCAATTCTTTGTGTCACTGATAAACGCATTTTCTTTTAATTTTATGAACTTTAAACAGAACAGAAAAAGAAATGTCACTGTTAAAGCATCACAATAAGTTTATACCTGGAAAGTAAACATACAGGACCGGACTAAAAATACGAAATTAATTATAAATTTAATAATAAATATAAATTGATGATTTTTTCTTCTAGTCGCTCTGGTTTCTAAGCAACGAATTTTGAACCTTATGTGGGTTAGGTTTTTGAAAGCGGCTTCTTTCGAGGAATCGAAATTTAAAGTAATATACAGGGCATTCCATTTAAAAAAAACATCCATACAATCATATCTTCTAAACGCGACACCCCGTATAAATGTTGTAAACGTCAAATAAAGCGCATGTTTACAAGTTAGTTGACGTGTTTCAGCGTTTTTCTCAAACCGTCTTACCTGAATTTTAATTGAATTTATTCCATACATTATTTACACACTGTATACCTCCTTTTCGACTCTTTTAGTCCGGTCAATCTAGACAATCGAAGGTACATAAATTAACAACAAGCTGAAAATCAGTATAATTGTTCAAAATATAATTAAAAATATAATTTATAAGTTCCCCATCATTCCCGTGTTTGGAAAAAATTTTACTCAAGATCAAAGGTCAAAAAAATGAGTTTTCGCGATTTTCAGCAAAGCGGTTAGTTTTATCATAAAAATACTTCTGACAAAAATTGTAGAGCATAAAATTATCTACGAGCCACCGTTTCTGAGATATAACGATTCAAAAAGTTTTAAAAGTTGTTATCGTCAAAATGGAAAAATGCGTCTTTACCCGGTTGGAATGGTTTTATTGAACGTTTAACAAATAACCATATTATTATGAATTATTCTAAATCTCAAATTTCATTTTTACCATTTATTCACCAACCAGCCAGTAACTATAATACTATCTATACGACTTTACTTTGTGCATTAGAGAATGCAAAACGGTATGACCACACTGTATGCATCGCGACTTTCGACCAGCCCCTGTATGCTAAAGCTCGAGAAATGGTATCGGCATCAGCCACACCTGAGGGCTCTAAAGTATCAAAAATTATCATCAGACTCGCAGGATTTTATCTATACTGATGTCTTTTCTGGGAGCAATTGGTCATATTATGCAAGGAAGCGGCACGACAGAAGTACTCGCAGAGATCTATGCGGTAAAATCATTAGAAAAAATAACATGTGCACATTATGACGATAACAACTTTTACAACTTTTTGAATCGTTATATCTCAGAACCGGTGGCTCGTAGGAAAAAAATTATTGATACATATTTTATAGATAATTTTATGATTTACAATTTTTGTCTGAGCTATTTTTATGATAAAACGTACCGTTTTGCTGAAAATCGCGAAAAACTAATTTTTTCGACCTTTGACCTTGAGTTAAATGTTTTCCAAATACGGGAATGATGGGGAACTTATAAATTTTATTTATAATTATATTTTGAACAATTTTACTGATTTTCAGCTTGTTGTTAATTTATGTACCTTCAGTATGATTTTTTGGTCTAGATTGACCGGACTATTTAAGGACCGACTTTCAAATAAATAAGAAATACGTGTTTCATTATTTGTATTTTATATACAGGGTGTTTCATTAAGGGTGGCCACCGGCCATATCTCGGAAACTACTAAGCGTAGAAACTTGGGGAAAAAAATTATGATTAAAGCGGTCATGAGAAAATTCTGGAAATTATTTTTTAGTTCCTCATTTCGCCGTAAGGGGGCATAATTGAAAATAATTTTTTTTAATTCTAAATTTCTCCGAAAATTCCCATATTAATCTGATTACATCATTAGAAAGCTTAGACAAAGCTGCATCATTTTGGTTTAAAGCTCATTGGCGTACCAACCTTCATAAGAGTTGGGGAAGCTATTGTAAATATATAATTGTAAAAATAGCTATTGTAAATATATAAGTGTAAAAATGAGTAACAAACCTACACATAACAGAATTCTAAAGTTGAAAAATATTTTTTTCTCGTGGAATGCTTTGGCCACGAAGCTATAAAAACAACAATAATTTCTTCGATTAAAGTGTTAAAAATTATTGTTTTGGCAATAACTCTGAAACAAATAAAGATATGGAACTGCGGTCTTTCCATTTTTTCTTGAAAATTTAAACTACTTTCCGATTATGATGTCATAGTTATACCGTATGATTTGAATTTTCGGGATAAAATCAAAAAAACTGTTATTATTACAAATTGCGCCCTCTGGCAATTTTATCAGAAACTCTCGTGTACCGGTGGATACGGCAATTGAATGTACTTACGTTTCTCTTCCAAACAAGCTTAAATTTAGTAAAATCGAATAAGTCGTTTAGAAGTTACAGTGATTTTAATGATTACACTTTCAATAGCTTCCACCACTCTTATCAAGGTCAGTACGCCAATGAGCCTTAAACCAAAATGATGCAGAATTTGTAAGCTTTCTAATGATGTAATTAGAGTAATACCTTAATATGGGAATTTTCGGAGAAATTTAGAATAAAAAAAATTATTTTCAATTGTTCCCTCTTGCGGCGAAATGAGGAACTTAAAAATAATTTCCAGAATTTTCTCATGACCGCCTTAATCATATTTTTTTCCCCAAGTTTCTATGCTTAGTAGTTTCCGAGATATGGCCGGTGGCTACCCTTAATGAAACACCCTGTATATACTAAGTTTCAAAAAAATCCTATCAAAAATACTTTTTCAATAGAAACGTTTATACCCCCTTTTCACCCCTTATAAATACGTATTTCGTTATGTGCCTTGTATAGTATTTATGTTAAAACTTAAAAAAAAAAAATAAGAAATTGTGTTTTATTAGTTGTATATTAGAGTATTTATGTTGAGTTTCAAGAAAGTCCGTCAAAAATATTTTTTTAAATATAAATGTTTACAACCCCTATTCATCACTTTAGGGGCCTACATTCAAAAAAATAAGATATATGTGTTTCATTACTTGTGCTTAGAATATTTATGTATGAGTTTCAAAAAATTCGGGTTTGTTCGAGAAAACCTCCTCGAAATTTCATGATGTGTTTAGACCGGGTGATGATTCAGGCAGTCGGTCAGTCCTTAACAAGAACTTCTGACTTTTCGGTAATTTAAGCTCCATTTAAGCATATTGCCTTTTAATTATTTTTTGATTATTATGGGTTGTGTTCGGATCATTATTATGTTATTTGTTTAATTCGGAATTAGAAATATAATTAAAAACTATAGCATTAATATGCATGTCTTTAAAAAAAAAGGTAGTTATTGCATTGTAGTCCTTTGCAATTCAGTATTCTTATTTTTTCCAAGCAATAAAATAAAGTTTTTTACTTTAATGGGAACCAATGAGTGTTTTGGTATATATACAGTAACTTTGCTGAATGCTGAGTACTACGCATTACTAACGCACTAAAATACTTTAATGTGTTTATAGTAATAATAATTTCTTATATCATTGTTAAAAATCCTATAATTTGCAAACAAGTGAATTATTTAAGTCTACTTGCAAGTCATTTATCTTTTTTTCACTTCCTCCTATAATCAGAGGCATACTTTGTAAAAAAAGAAAAGTAATTTACCCCTTCCCCTAAAGGTACTGATAAGTAATTACCCCGTCAAAAGTTCTGTACCGCGATTTCAAAATGAACGGAGTATTACCCTTTATGAAAACGCCTTCTAGGATGTAGGATTTGATCGATTTCAAATTTAATTCGCTACGATTCTCCATGAAACAAATAGTAAGTATTTTAATACAATACTTATAGATGCCAATAAACATTTTTATGGTTTAATTTTCTGACGATTTTTTTCTCCGTGGCCGTGGAAATTGAGTTATGATAGAACTTTTCCTTTTTGTCATCGCGACTTCAGATATTACTAGGCTGTCGACGTTTTAGGTTCCTGGATAACGGGCATGTTTCCCATATTTGTCGATCTATCTGTTGACGCGAAAGCTATACTATATGACGGAAAATGACGAAATTTTGTGTGTGGATAAAGCAGGACGCGCACTGAATCGACTCGGACCGTTCTACTCGGAATAGAGCGGTCGGAATATCAACATCAGCCGTGCATTGAATTCGCTTTGCCGGCAGTCGTCCGCTAGTAGTCGAGTATAGAGGAGCAGGAGAAGATAAAAATGAAAGATTTTTCAGATTCCGACGAAGACTTGATGATAGCTCTAGCGTGTCATGAAATATAAATGCGAAGGTCAAGATTATGGGTCCATAATACAAATAAAAAAGGGAGGTCTATCGGAGGTAGTATCGGCTCTGGGGATCATACAATATAATGTATTCTCGAACACATTCAATTAAAATTTCGTCTGATATCACGATATAAAGGAAATCAACAGTACTCACAGTACAAATAAACCGAAACATCCCAAACGCTACGCTACACTAAATTTAAATTTCGTACAAAAATCGTCCTTCGCCGTCAGAGCATTCGGTAGTTTTTGCCCCTTCAAGCAATCTCCGTTGTTGCCGGGTCGAGTCGACCGAGCCGAGTCGCCAAGTCCGATGCAGTGTGCGGGGCCTAATTTAATTTCATGAATATCAAAAACTGCCGACTGCTCTTTGCCGAGTCGACTGGTCCGAGTCGGTTCAGTGCGCGTCCTCCTTAAGGCATTTGTCCGGCTTAAAACCTGGTATAGTTTGTATACTGGATAAGTATATCATAAAAAAAAAATATTTCATTTATTTTAAGTTGGATGAGTCCACGTTTTCGACGAATGGAACTGTAGCATCGCAACATGTTCGCTATTGGAGAAAATCCCAACCCGACGTCAATATTTAAAAAAAAAATTAATGTTTGGTGCGCTGTTTCTTACTATGGTATAATTGGACCATATTTCTTTGGGAATACTTGTATATAATAGCAATTCTTATTTAAATATGTTAAATACTTTTTTTCCTGATCATTTGGAACAACTGTCATTAGAATACCTACGAAACATGTACTTCCAGCAAGTTGGATACCCGGCCCATTTTGCTAGAGAAGTAAAGGAGTGGCTTGATTTGAAATTTGGACAAAAATGGATCGGGCAAAATGGTCCAGTTTTATGACCCCCAAGAAGTCCCGACCCTACGTTGGCAGATATGTATTTATGGGGACGCCTAAAACAGTTAACTTATGCCAATCCTCTGCCAAATGATGAGAACATTTTAAAACAAAGAATTACACAAGCTATAGGAGCAATATCTCTAGAAGAGGTGCGGAGGAGCTATGACTGTCTTGTAGCCCAACTGGAAAAATGCGTCAATGCGTCCTTCAGGGCGGAGCGGTGTTTGAAAAATAATTGTTGTTCTACTATCTGATTTTGGTGTAGGATTGTGTTTATCGCATTTTGTTAAATGTTTTATTTTATATTTAGGTGTAATTCTTGTAAAAAATTTGAATTTTTAAGTTTTTGGACACCCTGTACACAATAGGATTTTTTTCCGTCGACAATCGTATTTTTTCAGCAAGAAATTTTTTTTATAAAGAATGACTTTTCCTCGAAAAATGATATTTTTGGTCTGTTTGTCCTCTTGCCTACCACATCGCTGGACATACTGTATAGTGTATATGTCGTAGGCTAATGGTACTTTAAGGCAAATGGCTTTTGCCTGGAAAAATGCTAAGGTATATCGGCAACCGGTTTGTTCGTTGTTACCCAGAGCGTTTTTTTTAAATTTAATTAGTTGGAAAAATTGAATTAAAAAAAATGCTCTGGGTAACAACGAACAAACAGTGGCGGCTCGTGACTAGTGAGTCAGGGGGGGGGGGGGGGGGGGCGCTGACTTTAAATTTAAAAAAAATTAAAATGTCTAATATTTTCGAAAGTACGTGTCTGTTTTTTCTAACTTTCTCGTTGTGAATTTTAATATCATCAGCATAAGCACTACTTAAACAAGTTAAAATATTACTTTGTCCTTACATCTCAAAACTTACCACATTATAACGATGTTTTGCACTATTTTCATGTTTTTTATTTTCTCTAAAAGATGTTTTAAGTCCTGCACCCCATTTATAGTCCAATTATCATCCCCGTCAAAAAGAAGACACACGAAACAAAAAAAAATAATTTTTGTCCTCACAACCGCATATCCAGGATTTTTTATTATATATTTACTTGTCAAACATACGCGTAAACTCTGTGCCTTACTTTTACATTTTGATCGCACTTGTACTATATTCAATATTGGTAGTGGCCGCCCTGTATTTTTAAATCAAGTTTTTCACTTAAGCTCAGAGAACTAAACACAAGCTTCTAAATCAATGACCTTCTCATTAGACGAAATTTTCCAACTTTATAATGTTTCTATAATAAATCAAAACAAATAAACAAAACGTGAACGGCATCGACAGGTCGATTTGCTAGTCGCGAACAGCTGTTGGGCGGAAAATTTTGAGCTCCTCGTTGTGCGATATGTAGGTGACGTCATGCCTCCGTAGTCATAACGAGAAGTCGCGTTGAATCGGGACGAATAATCGGTCGCCCGCGCTTAATATAATCTTGAGAGCGCGCAACTCGCTTGTCTATGAGTATAGCCTGCCCGCTGGAATAGGGCTATGTTTGGTTTGAATTTTATTATGCCCGCGCTTAGTATAACCTACCCGCTGGAATAGGGCTATGTTTGGTTTGAATTATTTTGATGGATTGCTCACATACATTGCTTTATTGGTTTTTAAAGTAAAGTATTTTTGGATTCTGTTTGAAATAATTGCAGGGAGGGCGGCGCCCCAGAGCCCTTCATTAACGAGCCGCCACTGCGAACAAACCGGTTGCCGATACCTTAGCATTTGCCTAGACCAGCGGTTCTCAAACTTTTTTGGTGACGGAACCCTTTTGGGAAGCAAAATACTTGATGGAACCCTACAATAAAACAATAGTTTTTAAAAGTGTATTCTTTATTAATAAGCATAATAAAAGTACAATGTAACAGTTACTAATTATTACTTACTTTACCACATGGCAAGTACAATAATAGAAGATATTAAAAAAGAAAAAATCTAACTAATGGGAGGTATGAAACTGTTTTTTATTTTTCATCAATTGGTTGATATCAGGTTTGATAGAAGACAGTTGAAGTCTCATATCAGGTTCGGCGTCCAGTCTATTGCGATATTTTGTTTTCGTGGCTGCATAGGTTGAGAATCCTGTTTCGCACAAATATGTTGTCGGAAACGGGAGAAGAATATTCAGAGCCATTTTGCCAAGAATTGGATATTCATCACGGATTCTGCACCAAAAATCGTTGAGAGGCGTCGTTTTGAACAGTGACTCCATACTTGTGTCTGATGACATTTCTAAAAGAGATTCATATATCTTGTTTGATATACTTTCGGGCTTTTCCAAGTTGGGTAAAAAAGGATTATGAATCCATGAATTCAGTTTCATTTTTGTATTCTGTTCTTCGGGAAAATACTTTTCAAAAGATGCGCGCATCGAACTGAGATATTGGACCAATTCTTCAAACACATCATCTTGAAACATTTCTGAGTCGTTATCGCTAACAAACTCACTGAGTGACGCAAAGCTTTCTATTTCTTTCTTACCAACGCAAATAATCCAAAAATCTAATTTTCTTTTGAAGGCAGTTATTTTGTTATAGGCCTGAAACACTGTTGTCTGTTTACCTTGCAATGATAAATTCAATTCGTTCAGTTTTTGAAAGATATCCGCCATAAAAGACAATCGGAACAACCAAGTTTTATCATACAAACGGTCCTTCAAATTAAAAGAAGTATCTGCTGAAAGAAACATTTGTAACTCGGCTCTAAGTTCAAATAGCCTTGTTAAAGTTTTACCCCGAGACAGCCATCGCACTTCTGTATGGAGCAGCAGTGTTTTATGTTTGCTGCCATAATCTTCACACAATAATGAGAACAATCGGGATTGTAGTGGTCGTGATTTGATAAAATTAATTATTTTTACCGCTTCATCCATAACTAATTTTAGATTTGACGGCATTTGCTTCATCGCAAGTGCTTGTCTATGCAGAATACAATGGCTGGAACTACAATTAGGCACTTTATATTTTATTAAAAATTTCTTCCCCGGTAGTGTTTGTGAGCAGCGGTGAACACATAAGCATGTCTTCTTTAAAAGAACTTTCATATGGATATCTCACGATAACCAGCAAGATAGCCAAACCAGCGACATCAGTTGACTCGTCCATTTGCAAGGCGAATCGTGTTTTTT
The DNA here is from genome assembly GCA_963969555.1 of Polydrusus pterygomalis. Classification (NCBI taxonomy): domain Eukaryota; kingdom Metazoa; phylum Arthropoda; class Insecta; order Coleoptera; family Curculionidae; genus Polydrusus; species Polydrusus pterygomalis. The sequence continues at coordinate 10,490,165 of OZ018384.1, forward strand.
GTAGACGTGTAACTAGTTCTTGTTTGACGTAGCTTGCCAGATCATGGATTCGCCGTGAAACAGTATCGTTTGATAGCGGCACAGTAGAAAGATGCTTTGCAGATTTTTCATCGAGCATACATTTTGTTATGTCTAATACACATGGCTTTATTAAATTCTCAGCGATAGTGTGCGCTTCACCTGCTTGAGCAATGCGATAGCTAACTAAATATGATGCCTCCGTGGCCTTTTCGTTGATAGTTTTTGTTACATGCATCATATTTTTTTGACTTTCCAATAACTGATCTTTTTTACGAACAAAAAATTCTTTATTCTTGTCTTTAGACTCGGGGTGTACAGTTTGTAAATGTCGGCGCAATTTGGCAGGTGCCATGGAACTATTAGGAAGCAGTTTACTACATAGCATGCAGAGAGGTGAGCTGTTGGAATCAACAAATCCGAAACTGATATATGATTCATCATACTTCCTATTTTTCGTCTTTGAAACCGTCGAGCTTGACGCCGTGGCATCATCGTCTGGATCGGTGATTGCTATATTCTCCGCGCGTACTGCTTTTGAACATTCAGCGTCATTAGAAGATGTTGTTGCAACACGTTTAACACCTTTAAGCCAACGTTCCATTCTTCTTTATTTATAATGTTACACGTCAGGATGGTGGGGTCTAAATAATGCACAATCGTTACTGCGTATAAGAGACTAAGTTTAGTACAATGAAGAAATGTATAAAACTGAGACAACAGAATACAGCAGGCAGTAGAACAATGAACACTAGTTTCTCGCTAGCGAGCTTGTAAGTAGGTAGGTAGGAACTTATCGCTCCGAACGCTAATCGTCAACTGACTGACGAGGCGCGACGCGCGATCGCCGCTTTTATACTTAGTCCTAGACTCGATCTCGAATATTCTCGAAAATACTCGAGTCGGCGCCTTTGATAAACAAAAAGCAAAAATAAAAAGAGAAATATAAAAATTGCGTTGTAAACAATTCAGAGGCGGCTTTTATCAAAGGGACTGCGCGCTCACAAGTATACATGTTGATACCAAACTTATGAGATATTGTACCAGCTATTGTAACACATGTTTATACAAATACAAATAAATAAATAAATATACCTACGCGCGGCCGCGGAGTCAAAACGTTCGACCAGAGAGAGGTGTTTTGATTTTTTTTCTAAATTCTTGAGGAACCCCTACAGAGGTATCGCGGAACCATAGGGTTCCGCGGAACACACTTAGAGTATAGCTGGCCTAGACAAATGCCATTTGCCTAAAACTTCCATTAGCCTACGACATATATATAATATACAGTGACCGGCAGAAAGTGCGCAGCATATGGGAAAGTTTTTTATCTTTAAGTTTAGAAAATTAATTTTATTTTAGATAGGTTCTGCATGTTCTCAAACCAAAGTAACACCCTTTAAATCCGGTAAAAGTCTTATGGTATACGAGGTAGGATCAAAAACTTGAAATTCCGCTAAGAGTAAAGTAATCTTTCATTTTAGAATATTTCTTTACTAAGAATTATTGTTTTAATTTTAAAGTTATACCCAAATTCCAAATTTCGATTATTTTGGACGAAAAAATGGATTTAATCGTGTTTTCTGAATAACCCTGTATAAAAAATAAATGGCAACCGAATAGTACGAAAATAAAATTTTCTGCAGACTTTGTTAGAGATAACCGTCGATCATAAGTCCGATTAGTTTGTTTTCATAATATTATGGCTATTTAAAATAAAAACATAAAAATATTAAATATTTTTGCTGCACACCGTATTTTATTTTCTGAGGGAACAAGTTAATTTGATCTAACTGATATTTTTTGATTTACATTGACTTAAAGCATCTCCTAAATAGTTTTTTATACATTGAAGTATGCATAGAAAGTGTCCTTTTAATTTATAAAGAAAAAAATTTAAATTAAAATATATTTTCCTCCTTATTTTGCGTGACGAATAAAATCCGTTCAAAATGTATTTTTAATTTAAATTTTTTTCTTTATAAATTAAAAGGAAACTTTCTATGCATACTTCAATGTATAAAAAACTATTTAGGAGATGCTTTAAGTCAATGTAAATCAAAAAATATCAGTTAGATGAAATTAACTTGTTCCCTCAGAAAATAAAATACGGTGTGCAGCAAAAATATTTAATATTTTTATGTTTTTATTTTAAAAAGCCATAATATTATGAAAACAAACTAATCGGACTTATGATCGACGGTTATCTCTAACAAAGTCTGCAGAAAATCTTATTTTCGTACTAAAAGGTTGCCATTTATTTTTTATACAGGGTTATTCAGAAAATACGATTAAATCCATTTTTTTGTTCAAGATAAGCGAAACTTGGAATTTGGGTATAACTTTGAAATTAAAACAATAATTCTTGGTAAAAAAATATTCTAAAATGAAAGATGGAGGTACTTTACTCTTGGCGAAATTTCAAATTTTTGATCCTACCTCGTATACCATAAGACTTTTACCGGATTTAATGGGTGTTATTTTGGTTTGAGAACATGCAAAACCTATCTAAAATAAAATTAATTTTCTTAACCTAAAGATAAAAAAAACTTTCCCATATGCTGCGCACTTTCTGCCGGTCACTGTATATCAACAAGGAAAGTGGCGGGCAAATTTCTTTGCGATTTTTTAATTTTACTTTACGATGTTTGTGACGTATCGGCTGATTGATGTGAAAACGCACATCTCATAAACTTTTTCCCTGTAAAGGCCTTTGGCAGGCATTTACTTTTTTTGTATTTGCGGTTCAACCAATATAAGCCTACATAAATAAATAATTAAAATTTTATTTTTATAAAGCTCATACCTGCAACACGCATATGATACTGATTGTTACACCTACTAAACATTATTTCTAAATATTTATATTAACATTTAACGTACCCACACCAAGGCTAACACGCGTTTACACTAAATTCTAATTAATATTTTTGTACGAAACTAGAGTAACTTAACCGTAATATTTTCACAAAATTTTGACAAAATTATTGAAAAGTTGATTATTGCATTGGTCTAGGCTTAGTAAGTTAGTACATCCAATAATAATGCCAGTTGTTTTAGAAATTCACATAAGAAACTCTAAACATACTTACCATATTGGTAAATGATAATATAGTATTGTATACCGTAGTTCTTTGATATTTAAGTCTAAAATGTCCTGTATCAATTAGACTCAGATTCTTCAAATGTAAAGGAAAATACAATAACTAAATGGTATTTTAGGCAAACTTAATAATTTTTCCGCTAGCGGTGCCTAGTAATTGTTAAGTGAAATTAATTTTTTTTTATTGTACTCACCCTGTATACAGGGTGATTCAAAAGTACTTTGACAAACTTCGGGAGGTAATTGCCGGCAATAGTTCTTATAAACAGTGGTCCTTGGCGACTTCGTTACGGAGATACAGGGTGTTGAAATGTTAAAAGGAATAGTAATTATTTTTAAATAACTCCTTAACGAGTTATTTTCTTTTTATGAAATTTAGTGAATTAAATAAGAATCTAAGGACACTTATTTTCGAAGTATAACACGTTCGTTAATTTAACCAGTGGCGTCGGTACAAAATGTTACTATCATATTTTTTGTGAAAACTATGCTACACCACTGACTTATTTTATTTTAACTTTCTTCTTATGAATCCCCCCTTCTTTTACAACAAAAAAGATCACGTGTGTTTTTTTGATACGAGGGACGGTTTAAGGGTAAATGATTATTTTATTTGACTATACACAAATATTAGAAAATGTGTTTTAAACTGATCAACCACTTAAATATTTATTAAAGTATTTTAACGAATACCTACTTACATACACACTTACTAATAAACAAATATGTATATGCCTAAGGAATGTATCTGAGGATGCCTATTTTCTAAGTATAACACGTTCTCAGTGGCATACATATTTATTTATTAGTATGTTATTTTTTAATATTTTGTGTTTTGACAAGGCGGCTTTGAAAATGCTTTTTTAATATATTGTATTTTGACAAGGAGGCTTTGGAAATGCATTTGTCGATAAATTAAAATATATTTGACAGTTAGTTACCATCGAGTTTTATTTCTTCAGTTTTGTTATCTTCATTGGATATTATTAGTATTGTTTATAAGGTATGGATTATTTAAGAAATAATGCGCATTTAGCTGACATGCATTTTGTATATGGCCTTGCCGATGGAAATGCACGAGAAGCTAGACGAATTTATCAAGAGCGATATCCTAACCGAGTACTGCCTGCTGCTGCAACATTTACGAATCTTCACAGCCGTTTAGCTGAAACAGGGAGTTTTACGCCACGACGTGACATTCCTGGAAGACCGCGAACAGCTCGAACCCCAGAATTAGAAGAAGCTGTTTTAAACGCTGTAGTGGAAAATCCAGATAGAAGCACCCGAATAATTGCTGATGCTCTCAATTCCACCCAAGCCACAGTTTGGAGAATTCTGCACGATCAGCAGTTGTATCCGTACCACATTCAAAGGGTACAAGCTCTTTTACCCAGGGACTTTCCTCAGCGCATTAATTTGTGTCAGGGGTTTTTGGAAAAATTTGCTGAAAATCCCCAATTTTTAAATTATGTACTTTTTACGGACGAGGCAAATTTTTCTCAGAGCGCGATTACAAACTTTCACAAGAACCATATCTGGTCTTTGGAAAATCCCCATGCAGTTAGTGAACGACATTTTCAATACAAATTTTCATTACACGTGTGGGGGGGAATAGTTGGCGATTACTTGATAGGACCTTTTTTTCTTCCACTTCGGCTTAATGGCGAGGCGTACCGACACTTTTTGGAAAATGACCTTCCTCCCTTATTGGATAATGTACCATTAGAAACTCGAAGACGTATATGGTTTATGCATGACGGAGCACCCGCTCATTTCAGCATAGTGGCCAGGACTTATTTAAATCAAATTTATCCAAATCGATGGATCGGTAGGGGAGTTGAGGAAGGCAATCAACCGTGGCCACCAAGGTCCCCAGATTTAAATCCCCTTGATTTTTATTTGTGGGGACATTTGAAGTCAATCGTTTACAAAACGCCAGTCGAAAATCCAGAAGTGCTAAGAAACCGAATAATCGATGGTTTTGAAGCAATAAGAAACATACCAGATATCTTAGCACGCGTACGAGATTCCATGCAAAGGAGATTAGATGCCTGCATCTTGGCTGAAGGTGGACATTTCGAACAATTTATTTAAAAATGATTTACGGTAACGTACTTGTTTATTTAAGTTATACGTTAATGAATCTTTCAATTTAAAACACATTTTTTAATATTTTTGTATAGTCAACTAAAATAATCATTTACCCTTAAACCGTCCCTCGTATCAAAAAAACACACGTGATCTTTTTTGTTGTAAATGAAGGGGGGATTCATAAGAAGAAAGTTAAAATAAAATAAGTCAGTGGTGTAGCATATTTTTCACAAAAAATATGATAGTAACATTTTGTACCGACGCCACTGGTTAAATTTACGAACGTGTTATACTTTCAAAATAAGTGTCCTTGGATGCTTATTTAATTCACTAAATTTCATAAAAATAAAATAACTCGTTAAGGAGTTATTTAAAAATTATTACTATTCCTTTTAACATTTCAACACCCTGTATCTCCGTAATGAAGTCGCCAAGGACCACTGTTTATAAGAACTTTCATCTTAAAATATTGCCGGCAATTACCTCCCGAAGTTTGTCAAAGTACTTTTGAATCACCCTGTATATCGAACCGAAAGTATATTCTAATGCATCTACAAAATTTCATACGTCTCTTTCAAGTAGTTTTTAAGCGCCTACAAACAGACAGACCAACGAAAATAGGAAATATATTCTTTATGATCTAAGGATTATTGATTTTATAAAATCTAATAAGATCTGGAAAAGTAATTTTTTAAGTATAGTATTATGGGATACAGTAAAACAAAGTTGAACTTGTAAATTTCCACTATATTTATTAGAAAAATTACATGTTTGGCTAACACTGTAGCTTCGTCAGATGACAATGATTTAATAAAGGTGAAAAATAAAATTTAGGTGCAATAAAATTTTAATTACTGAAGATGTAAATAAAAACAGTGGAAGGGTTAAAATAGCGGGAAAAATCTAACAAAGGGTTTAAAAATTAAATTAAATTATTTACGATATCGGTAATTTACAAAATCTTAAGTAGGTAAGTATATGGTCAATAAAATAAATTTAACAAAGGTGAACTATTTAAATCTAATTGATCATTAAGTAGGTAACAGGTCCGTATTTTTAAGTTTATTTATTTCCATAGATTCTAACAAATTTAGTTTTAAGCCTTTATTTTCTGTATGTAAGAAAAAAAAAAGGATCGAAATTATGTTGATAATAAAGTAAATGGTTAGCATAGTTTGAGTCTGTTTTATTTTTTAGAAAACTGTTATAATGTTCCTGTATTCTTTTGTCAAAATGTCTACCCGTTTGGCCAATGTATGTTTTAGGACAATCTTTGCATTTTAATTTATAGGCGCCTGATTTTTTGTTTTTATCGCTTTTAGTTTTATTGTTTTTTATAAATTTACTTAAAGAATTATTAAATTAATTGATTCAGCCGATACTAGGTGGAAATCCATAATTATAGTATTATGAGATACAGTATATTAATATAGTGGAAATTTACAAGTTCAACTTTGTTTTACTGTATCCCATAATACTATAAAGAGTCATTAGTTTTGTAACCCACATTTATATCAAGTTTGTTAAGAAAATTGCCCACTACTTTGCTAGGTTGTCCAAAGAAAGTGACAAATTTCAATTGGTCAGAGTTTTTGCTTCTAGGAAAAACTAAGTCAATAGCCTTCTTGTAAGTTTTCTTTTTTAGAAATTGAGTTGTATCCGTTGTTAACTGCAATTTGTTTAATAATGTTTAGTTCATTTCAAAAATTGATTTTATTTAGAGGGAGAGTTACTAGTCTATGGATCATACTGTGAAAAGAAGCTCATTTGTGTTGTATAGGGTGGCAAGAAGAGTTGTGTATGACAGTATCAGAATAAGATGGTTTATGGAAAACGGAGAAAACGAGTCTATCATTTTCTCTCTTAACATTTAAATCAAGAAAATTGATAGAATTGTCACTTTCGTGTTCTTTTGTAAACTTGATATTTTTGTGTAGGCTGTTAATATATTATAAAAAGACTTTTAACTGTCTATCAGTACCAAGAAAACATGTTAAGATGTCATCAACATACCTATGCCAATAAAGGAACTGTTTAAAAAGAGGATGATTGCTTATGTTATCCTCTAAAAAATCCATAAATATTTCAGCCAATAAAGGACTAAGAGGGGCCCCCATAATAAGACCATTTTTGCTAGTCTATATTTTGTCGTTGAACTCAAAATAATTTTTTGTCGTTGAACTCAAAATAATTTTGTTCAAGGCATACTGTAAAAGAATGGATAATTTCTTGTTTTTTGATCAGATTTACATTTTTTAAGGTAAGAAGTTGATTGACGAAAGTAATTGTTTCATCGATAGGTACGCTGGGAATCAAATTAGCAATATCAAAAGAGATTAGCTTAGCATTGTTAGGTAAATTAATATTATTAATTTTAATTACTAGCTCAAGAGAATTTTTTATTGCAAATTTGGTTGAAAATTGGGTGTTACTTTTAATAATGTCGATTAATTTTTTTGAAATTTTATATGATTTTTATTTACATCTTCAATAATTAAAATTTTATTGCACCCAATTTTTATTTTTCACCTTTATTAAATCATTGTCATCTGACGAAGCTACAGTGTTAGCCAAACATGTAATTTTTCTAATAAATATAGTTGAAATTTACAAGTTCAACTTGGTTTTACTGTATCCCATAATACTATAAATTATGGATTTCCACCAAGTATCGGCTGAATCAATTAATTTAATTTTTTAAGCGATAACACTACACTTCTTGCGAGGCTACAACATGGATAAGAGCGCGCGGGTTGCACATTTTTTTCATTCCTCTTTTACATTGTTAACTTAACCTGGTAAAACAGGGTAAGTTTTACAGTTAGCCAGAGGTTTTTTCTTTCATATTTGAAATGTAGCCTAGCAAAGTGTAAAAATGTAGGAAATTTTTCAAATCTGGTAAACGGTGGGTTTTAGATATGCAGTATTAGAAAGCCTGAACTTATAGGCTGGCTTTTAATGTAAAGAAACGAATGCAAAATGTATTTGGCGCGAGTTAAAAAGAGATCGGTCAAGACACAACGTTGCCAACTGTTCGAGCACCACGGTTCGTTGTCCCCCTCCATAGCAGCAAATACGCATGGGCGTCCGAAGGGGGGGGGGGGGGCAAGGGGGTGCGCTTGCCCCCCCTGGCCCAAGTAGATTTGAGATATTTAATTTAACTGGGATATACATATTTATTGAGATACAATTCAATTGACAAAATTGGTAAAACGAACTCTTGTTGCATAAAATGAAATGTGGAATTCAAAAATCTTCACTAAATAGCGAAGGAAAAATATTAGAATAGAATAAATAAAGCTTTATTTTAATTTACACAGCTAGTCATAATAGCAATATACAAATAGTAATACTATTTATTGGTCAGGCAATTGCGATAGCAATTTGTTTACCTCCAACTACATGTACAGTCGATAGATCATTCAGTACTCTCAGAGAGTAAAAACCTGGATTCGCTCGACTATGACTGAGCACCGATTGGACGGTTTATGTATGATGAGTGTTCATCGCAAATTTGTAAAGAAAAAAAAAGACATTTAATTGAAAAAATTATTGATGAATTTGCAAAAGATTCAAGAAAATTAACATTTTGCTTTTCTCCAATAAATCTGAATAACTTATAAGTTTTTTGTTATATTTGAACATTTTTAAATATTTTGTTTAGCTATTTTTTTTTATTTAATATAAGTATTAGGTGTTTTGCTCTATTCTTTTATTGAAGGTTTGTTGAAGTGCTAAAAACAAAAATAATTCCAATTATGATTCGCCCCCCCTTGGAAAAGTTCCTTCCTTAATATCATGATAGCAAAGCGCCCACTGCGATGTTTGATGTTTTCTATTTTGACTGAATTTTTCAGATAAACGTACGGTGAATTATCTGTTTTAAAGGTTTTGAGACAGAACTGTTTAAAGTTTTGACTGTTTTTCATATGCACGCCATTGACTCGACTTATTTGATTTTTTTTTTCGTTTTTTTTTACTATGTTGTATGCTAATCTTCGTGTTTGTGGATGACGTTACTATAATAAGCGAAAAAGTTTTTTAAATTTAAAACAAAATTACAAGAAGCTGAAATATGTCAGTTTGTGAGATTGAATAAAAGATATTGTACGAAACCCATTGAGTTACGTCAGTGTTTGTAATTATATTTTTATTGTTCAAAATAAAATACACTTAAATAAGTTTAAAAATAACGAGCCATAGGCGAATTATAACATTATTGTATTATTCTAGGTAGCGAGAATGAAGTAATCTGCTACATGCACAAACAAAATAAAGGAATAAAATATAACAGTTATCCGTCAATGTGTGGGAGAGACCTAAAAAATGTTTGATGTTCTTGAATCCGAATAACAGGTGGATCTCCTGTATAAAGTGCCATAATGTCATTAATTCTCCTTTGAAATTCTTACAGGTTCTGCATTTGAAGGTGAAATTTCTGCTCTTGTAAAATATTCATATGAATTTCTATTAAGTGTTATTGAATTACAATCACCCTGAACATGGCTTAATTTAAAAAAGTTCATTGAAGGGTTATCTTTGGTAGCTTTCAACTCCATCATTTCCGTCCATTTAAACGATAACAAACGTAAAGATTAAGAAAATTTCTTAAAATCTAGAAACTCATCGTATCGAAGAGCATTTACGTTATAGGATTGAGATGGGACAAAAATGTCGCCAGCATTTGCAGCAGCACTTGATATTGCACTATGAGCACTATCCAGTGGCGAATCCAGGATTTTGTTTTGGGGGGGGGGGGGGCTGATTTGTATCATCGTGACGTCTCCAAATTTTACTGGAGTGAACGAAGATGTTCTCTTAATATCTTAACATAGTATAAAACAAAATCGCTGTCGCCCGTCTGTCCCCTTTCATATCCGCTTAAATATTTAAAACTACGCAACGGATTTTGAAGCGGTTTTTTTTAATAGATAGAGTGATTCAAGGGGAAGGTTTTTATGTATAACTAGAGACCCGCCCGGCTTCGCACGGGTGCAATTTCAGAAAGTGGCATGCCGGGTACTAATATATCGGGTTTGTTCGGGTTTGTATTTATGGGTTGCAACGCATGCCGGGTACACGCTAGTATTATTATAAATCATAATAATAATAGTAATAATAATAAATTTATATCAGGTGCTTAGCAACTTGAAAAAATCTAGTGATATTTTAGAGACGAAACGACGATAATACAGAAAATTGTATCAGATTAAGTTTATTATTTAATGTGACAAAATATATTATTGACATTAAACTGAACAAGTTATGACAACAGATTTATTATAAAACAATGTTCATCCGGCGGCTCCTTTGGCCTAATTTATTAACCACTTCCTCGATATTTATATTTATTTTATAATATATGTTCATAAGCGCCAGAGAGGTGAGCCTATTTTCCCCTGTTGAATTCCTTAAATACGTCTTTAATCTTCTTAGGGTACTATAGCTCCTCTCTGGAGTTGCTGTTGTCACTGGTATTACTGCCACTATTCTAAGAAGCTCGTGTGTGTTGGGAAATATCACTTTGTCACATCTGTTCAGCATTTCCATAACTGACGGTTTGGTGTCTGGAAATTCACTGATTTGTCGTTTCCACAATAAATATTCAGCATGTAGGTATGTACTTGTTCAGTGCTGATTATGGCACCATTTTCAAGAAGGTCATCTTCATAAAATTTGACCAGTAAATCGAAATCGTTGATGTTTCCTAATCCGGATACCAAACAAGAAAAGGAAGATAGGATATTTTTATGAACTAAAAACCTGTTCTGAATTTCTGTAATCATGGCATCCAAAAATGGGATAAATATAGAAATACGATAATAGATTCGGGATCTGCAATATCTACGTTGGACCGATTGACTTGTCGTTTATTTGTCCTCGGAATTATGATTGGTATCTCATGTTTTTTACACCTTGCTCTTGCTTTAGAAAAAAATGTCTCAAATTGGGCATCTGTATTTCTTCTTATATCCATTAATTGATCTTGAAGCCAAGTTTTTTTTTTAAGAAATGAGATTAAGAAAGCAGGCTTAGCGATTTAAAAAAATATTGTTTAGTTCTGGGGGGGGGGGGCTGCAGCCAAGCGCGGATTTCAGGGGGGGAGTAGGGGGGGTAATCACCCCCCCCCTCCCCTGGATCCTAAACCAAACCAAACTTGAGTGCCCTCTTATACTTATAAATATTTTATAATAAAATCCCTATTTGTTCCAATGAATTTTTCGGACAGTCCTCTAAGAGGTTGATTGTATTAAAGAAGTAATGTTCTTCAAAATGAATCAAAATGTGTGAAACACGTTGGGTAGAGCGGCACAAATCAATATTCAGATTTTGTTCATCATTACCTTTCATTATTGGAACTTTAGAAACCATCTCCAACTGGCAGGATAGAGAGGCATCTAGGTACAAAAGCAAACATTTTAAAAACATCACTTTTAAACCGTCAGTTTATTGTAACTCTTTTTTGTCTTTCAGATGTTTTATCTCTAACCCTTAAAATAAGTCAAATATTTCAAACGAATAGCCTTAATAGAGTTTCTGCTAAAAATATGTTAAACAATGTTATTGCCAACTAAAGGAGAAACGACTAAACGCCGCTGAACATTTTTTAAATGTTTTTAAAAAAAATTACGGAATTGCACAATGCTGTATGCTGCCATCACTCTTATGCCTCGGAGAGCAAATATGCAAATTCACAGAGTTAACGTACCTGCTGACAATTCTGAAGATTATTACAGAATTTCGACATATATACCGATTATAGATCATCATAGAAGGCACACAGTTTAGATTTGATGAGGATTTTTTTTCAACTTTTGACCTCAAAATTCTGGAAAATCTACATACTGTAAGACCCAACGACGACGACGAGTCGATCAATAATTTGTGCTCTCTTCTTGAGCCATTTGTGGATCCAGAGATATTTTTTCAACGTTTAAGAGCAAAAACTGACCTGTGGAGATTATCAAATGCAGAGATAAATCAAGATTCTCCCATCGAATTTTTGTTTAGGAAATGTGACGAAAGTAAAGAGTTTTTTCCTCTTCTGCTTAAATTATTTATTCTGTTACTTACTCTTCCAGCAAGTGTTGCATCTTGCGAAAGGTCATTTTCTGCTCTTAAGCGGTGGAAATCTTGGACCAGAAGCAATATGGCTCAAGAAAGACTGTCTGGTTTGGCTTTGATGCACATTAACCGCGATATTGTCATCGATGTTGAAAGTATCATTTATCGGTTTGCTGACCTCAAAAATAGTTTAATAGATTTAATTTTATAAATGTGTTTTTACTAAGTATTTGATTGATATTGATATTATGTTTCTTTTATTCTCTTTATAAGTTTCTGTAAATTTTGTTGTAGGTTATAGGTTGGTACCTATAGTACCTAATATAATAAAATATTGTTTCGTTAATGTAATGGTTTGTTTATGTTTTAATAATTATTAGACAATTTGACACTAAAATATAGGTACTTAAAATATATGGGTTAACTATAACCCTATTAAAAAAAATATATCTTTGAGATTCAATTACCCCCCCCCCCCCCCCCTAGATTTTGACCCAGATCCGCGCCTGGCTGCAGCCCCATAGCCCCCCTGGATTCGCCACTGGCACTAGCACCTTCACTCTGTGAACTATGTCCATGGTTCGTCTCGAAAAAACGTAATCTTATCTCTTCTATATTTTTGCAGTGGACGACAACATACAAAAGCATTGCCGCTATTATTGCATTTTTATTTTGCCCACTGCAGCCATCGGCAAAAAGTGATACAATTTTAACTCCCTTCCCATTATAATACTGAAGGGCTTTATAAACGCATGTGGAGTTTTCTGACGATCCTCGTCGGCTTATTGCTTCATGCCATGTGTAACAATTTCGATGTCAAGAACTTAACATAAGCAACGTAAAAGAGGCCGCCGTTCCTATTCGTCAGACGTTTTTCATTCATAATTTCATTGACGTTTGGTCCACAGAGAAATAAAGGGTTTACTTTGGTCGTTCTTAGAAAGTTTGTTTGAAATTTGGTTCGGTTTATCGATATTGTGTAATAATTGCTGTGTCTTTAGTGTTTTGTGATATTTTTTTGAAGACTAATTAAGATGGGTCACTGGTGTGAATTGTTCAAGAATGCGGAATATAATAATTCTGCAGTTACTTTTCATAGGTGAGTACATAAAAAGTTGGGTTATTTGTCGGTTGGGATTAACTATTCATAGGCGTAGGTATTTGGCAAAAATAATTAATAGTACTATATACATTTTTGGCATAAAATTATATTATTACTACCTAATTTTTAAATAATTTATCATAAACAATTTCAATTTTCAAATTCTCTCCATGGCCATATCTCTTTTCTGCATGTGTAAAATAATCTATGAAAAATATTTTTATTATAAGTATTCCTGCAAATCCTTTACTTGGATATATAAGTTAATTCCTGTAATAAACTATACTTAGTTACCTACTTGAAAATAAAGATATAATAATATACGATTATTATTATTTTTATATGCTGGTTTTATTTCGATGCGTTACTTTTATAGGAATATGTAACCGTAATGGTAGTGTGGAAATATTAATTTTATAGCTTTTAATATTAGACCAACATTTTTAACAAAACCGAGTTGGTTAAAAACATAACCTCTAATTTTTAATAGATTGATTATTTACAGGAATGCTAATACACTTACTTACTATTATTTTAAGATTGTTTTTCTGCATAAAAATAATAAATTACCAGTCAAACATTTTGGATTTTGAAAATAATTTTATAACAAAAAAAAGTTCATAATGACAAGTGACAGGGAAATCAGTAACCAGGCTTCTAATGCCAATGAGCATTTTGACACTTGAATGATCACATTTACATTTCAGAAAACCTCGGCGTGGTCCGAAAATAATCTTTTTTTTTTGTTATCAATATCATTTTCGGGCCATACCCATAGTCAATCATTGCAAGTCAATAAATACTTTCCATTTGCCCCTTTTAAACAGCTAAGCAAAGTAAATATCTTTGCTGAGCTAAGTTGTTAAAGGAACTTCGCGAACAACTTCGTATAGTTCGTATGGGAAATAGATAGGGACATCCTTGACCGCGGCAAGGGGGAAGAAAAATATTTTTTGTGCTTTGCTTCGCTATATAAAGGTAACGTAAAAAGACCTTGGCATTTGTAAACTTATTTCTTTTACATTTCAATAAAACCTTAAGAACCGTGTTTTAAGTAGGTACCTACCTATAGTACCTAGTGTAATTATTTTTAGGTGAGTTCAGTTCACCAAATAATGTTAAATTTATAGCTATCCAAAGTTTCCCCTATAATAATTATTACAAACAGTAATTAACTTACATTGAATTTTATTGCTCCGCGGACCCCTTTTTCAATCATACATTAAACTTTACTGTTCTACAAACCCTTTTTTTCACAAAAGTTAAAAAATATTTGATTTCAGATTGGATAATTATTATATTAATTATATTTTATTGTGAACAATGAAACAAGACGCCGCTGTGACCATATGATAGCGCATAGTAACGAGGTAAAATCCTAACTGGACCGACGTAATCCCCACTACCGGCCCCCTCGGGCCTTCACCTCCTCTCTCCTACAAACGATTTTGTCACCAGATTTAAATAGCGATTATGAATGGCGTGCGGCATCTATAGCTAGCAGATCATTGGTTTAAATGCACAATATAATGGTAAAAACAAGCATGGACCTGCAAAATTATTGAAATACGACACATCATCGTACCAAGAATTGACAAAATAAAATTCACGAAGTGTTAAGTCAAGTTACGACAGTTCGTGAGAAAATCCTTTTAGAACATTTGAGATACCTACACCGACCAGTGAATGTTTCCGTTCTCGCAAACTATAAGCGCTAGATTTACATACGACAGTTTGTGAGATTATAGAAAACATTTTTTTAGGTAGACTAGATACTTACTACTTTGGGATCCGTTCCGTACTAAACCGCCAAAATTTATGAATCAGCCAGCCCTATGAATGTGTCAAACGTCGCCAGCACAAACGATCCCCTGTTTTTAACCGAGGGATGGCCTAGCCATGCGTTGTTCACGCCGGCAAAACTAATTGCACTGTTGTCCTTATTGCCGGCATCTAAACATATTATTTATTCTTTCATACTCACATAAAATTCCACTGTAACTTGGAGTTTGTCAGTACGATATGAAACATTATCATTATAGCAATTTTACCCTAGCATTCGAAAATGATTTTAAGTTGTATGTTATTTGCTATCCTTTAACTTCTGTGTTGACATTTTTTGAGTATAATAATAAAATAACAACGCAGCTTTTGTACTTTTTCGCATTAGCAACAGTAAAGGACCACCCTGTATAGATGAGTTCCTTGAAGGCACAGTATACAGGGTGATACACGGTGGATGATACGTTATAAGTATCTGGCTAAACCAGTCAACGAAACGTTCTGGAAATTTGGTACAGTTTACATAAATGAATAACATGTCCTACCTGTCTAAAATACCGTGCGAGCAAAAATTATTTGCATCAAAGAGGGCTTGGATTAAAAAACGTGGGGCTTGGTTTAGATTTTAGATCACAATGATAGGGGGACGATATATCTAACCAAATCTATGTTAAAATTTTGTCAAATTTATATTATGACATGATATGCCAAACTAATGAGTAATAAAATAAGTAGACAAATACAAAAAGTGGAACCAGGCTTCATCCGAAAAAAATGTCAGGTCCAATAAATCATTTCTTTCCAATAAATTTTGGGTAAACCATTGAGAGTAATTCCTGTGTCTTTCAAAATCTGCGGCTTGTATTTCTTGGAATACTTGCACTTTATAAGGAAATAAATTTAGCTGCTTCTTAAGAATAGTCTTGCACGTTCCATAAGATTTTCCCACTTCCCACAGGCGTCTTATACAATTTGTTGGCGTATTTTGCATTATTTCACGAACGTTTGCAACAAGTTCTTCTGTTCTTACAGATGGTTTTTTGTGTTGTATAGAACCTGTTTCCCTAAACACAGCCACAGTTCTTTTCAGGCAATGATAAAAATCCCCAGCAATAAAAGCAACGTTAGAAAAATGTTTATGAAAATCATCCATGCACAAACCCGGATTGTATTGCCACTCACCATTTACTCTAACCCCGTTTCGAAAATACGTTTCAACCATGAATGTTTTGTACTGTTCCGTAAAGCCCATTCTGTGAATTGTTCAAGAAATTGGAAAAATTAGCGATGAATCAAATTACTTGTAACGACTGTCAAAGATGACGGAATAACTGATTGATTGTTAATTCAGGTAGTTACTGACACCCAACAGGTATTAAGCTCTACGGCTAAGCATTACGTCCTTAGATGCAAGGCCTTCTTTGATGCAAATAATTTTTGCTCGCACGGTATTTTGACTATGGCAGTGTTGCCACTTATATTAATAGTAGTAGCAACTTTAAGATTACTTATATGAGAGATTAAACGTATAAATCTGATAAAATATCGTACTATACGTTTTCTCTCTCATGTATTACAATAATTTAATGCTTACGAGGAAAGTGAAAATATTCCACAGTCGATATTTTATTTGTTTGTTTTATATACTAGGTACCTACACTATATAAATTTAAATTCCTAGATAAATATAATCTACTGCGTAAATACAGTACATATTGAATCTTTATAAGCTCGCTATATAAATTCCCATTCTATATCATAACTGAAATATGCCAGGTGAATTTTATGTCCGTTTTGATTAATTTATAATCAATTAAAGTTGTTTAATTAGGATCATATTCCTATATAAATTATTTTACAGAATTTGTAATTTTTATAAATACATGTGCGTAACACATACTAAGACTTCATTAAAATAAGTAGGACATACAAAGTGACATTTTTTATATTCAAGGGGATGCAGAATGAACACATTAATTCTTGCTCTCCGCGGCACCGAATTCCTCTACATCGATATAAGCAAGAAAATTAAGTACCTATTTTGACGATATTTCGTTTTTTAAATAAAAATTTTAAAGTTGACGCAATACCTGCGTCTACTACTGTTACTAATGGTCCAGAATTTTTCTGAGGGTAAAAGGGCAAACGAAACATATACCGTGCGAGCAAAAATTATTTGCATCAAAGAGGGCCTTGCATCTAAGGACGTAATGCTTAGCCGTAGAGCTTAATACCTGTTGGGTGTCAGTAACTACCTGAATTAACAATCAATCAGTTATTCCGTCATCTTTGACAGTCGTTACAAGTAATTTGATTCATCGCTAATTTTTCCAATATCTTGAACAATTCACACAATGGGCTTTTCGGAACAGCACAAAACATCATGGTTGAAGCGTATTCTTGAAATGGGGTTAGAGTAAATGGTGAGTTGCAATACAATCCGGCTTTGCTCGGGTTTCTTGCTTTTATTGCTGGGAATTTTTATCATTGCCTGAAAAGAACCGCGGCTGTGTTTAGGGAAACAGGTTCTATACAACACAAAAAAGGAGCAGGAATACCATCTGTAAGAACAACGTTCGTGAAATAATGCAAAATACGCCAACAAATTGTATAAGACGCCTGTCCCAAGAAGTGGGAAGATCTTATGGAACATGCAGGACTATTCTTAAGAAGCAGCTAAATTTATTTCCTTAAGATAGTTTTACAGTCGGCAATATTTACGTGCAAGTCGCAATTCTCTTGCTTGTAAGCATGCGCAGTTATGAGCCAGCTGATCATATCTGCCAAATCTGATCAGCTGGATGGTAACTGCGCAAGCTTACAAGCAAGAGAATTGCAACTTGCAGGAAGTATTGCCGACTGTAAAAACTGCTTATAAAGTGAAAGTATTCCGAGAAATACAAGCCGCAGATTTTGAAAGACGCAGGAATTACTCTCAATAGTTTACCCAAAATTTATTGGAAAGAAATGATTTATTAGACCTGACATTTTTTTCGGATGAAGCCTGGTTCCACCTCTCTGGTTATGTGAATTCTTAGAATACATGCATGTAATTTTTTTCTTTCTGTATATTCTTACTTTGTTAATTTTGTAAACAACAAAAATAAATTTGTATTTGTCTACTTATTTTATTACTCTTTAGTTTGGCATATCATGTCATAATATGAATTTTACAAAACTTTAACCTAGATTTGGTTAGATTTATCGTCCCCATATCATTGTGATCTAAACCAAGACCTACGTTTTTTAATCCAAGCCCTCTTTGATGCAAATAATTTTTGCTCGCACGGTATTAACTTAGCAAAGTACAAGGTGTTCAAATAAAAAGAGACGCCGGCTGTATCTTGGAAACCGTTTACCGTACGCGGCTTGCGGAAATAAATATTTATTATAATAGTGACTGTGAAGTAAGAAATTGCTGGAAATTATTTTTAAGTTTCTAGGTTGGCCGCTAGGTGGCGTAACTATAGTAACCAAACAAAGAGGGATTTTCTCAAATGCTCATAGTAAACATGTATCAATGGTATAGCATTTTTTTCAATCTATTAAGACTTCTGGATAACTTTAATATTTAAGTTTTTGCTCTACGTTTTTATTTAATCAGGGGACAAATATTACTATGAAAAATATTAACAATTTTGGTTTGGCTTATAGGAATTTGAGAAATATCAACTCCGTAAATAGAGTTTCTTTTATCAATTTAATAAAAAACGAAGTCGTTCTGAATTCCGTTACGACAACAAGAGGGCGCTATTTAGCAGAATCAACAATTTCTTTATTTTTCTCAAAAATATTAAATGCATTGATATACCGTGCGAGCAAAAATTATTTGCATCAAAGAGGGCTTGTATTAAAAAACGTAGGGCTTGGTTTAGATCACAATGATATGGGGACGATATATCTAACCAAATCTAGGTTAAAATTTTGTCAAATTCATATTATGACATGATATGCCAAACTAATGATAAATAAAATAAATACATAGTCAAATACAAATTTATTTTTGTTGTTTACAAAATTAACAAAGTAAGAATATACAGAAAGAAAAAGAAAAATAATTAAATAAATTGCTGAAATTGGCCACCGCCATGCTCCAAGCATAAATTCACACGTCTCTTCATATTTTCGAAAGTGTTGACCAGCATCTCTGGAGAAATGTTACCACATTCTTGGATAATCCTTTCTTGTAATTGTTCTACATTTGCAACTGGTGTTGTAAAAATAGTGTTCTTTAAATGAGAAAAAACGAAATAATCCATCCATAACCGTTAAACAAGGTGATCTAGGTGGGAATTCAATATCTGATCGAAAACTGATCAATCTGTCGTCGAAAAAATTGCGTAAGTAGTTAATAGTTTCGGCGGCTGTATGGGCGGTTGCACCGTCCTGTTGAAAATATCCAAAACTTAGTTCGTCGTCAAGTAATTGCTCCACAAATGGATTCAAAATACTGTCTCTAAAAAATGAGGATTTTAACTACTCCACATGCGTGTATTCTGAGAATTCACATAACCGGAGAGCCCCGGAGAGGTGGAACCAGGCTTCATCCGAAAAAAATGTCAGGTCTAATAAATCATTTCTTTCCAATAAATTTTGGGTTAACCATTGAGAATAATTCCTGCGTCTTTCAAAATCTGCGGCTGGTATTTTTCGGAATACTTGCACTTTATAAGGAAATAAATTTAGCTGCTTCTTAAGAATAGTCCTGCATGTTCCATAAGATCTTCCCACTTCTTGGGACAGGCGTCTTATACAATTTGTTGGCGTATTTTGCATTATTTTACGAACGTTTGCAACAAGTTCTTCTGTTCTTACAGATGGTCTTCCTGCTCCTTTCTTGTGTTATATATAGAACCTTTTTCCCTAAACACAGCCACGGTTCTTTTCAGGCAATGATAAAAATCCCCAGCAATAAAAGCAACGCTCGTGAAAATCGTCCATGCACAAACCCGGATTATATTGCCACTCACCATTTACTCTAACCCCGTTTTGAAAATACGCTTCAACCAGGAATGTTTTGTGCTGTTCCGTAAAGCCCATTGTGTGAATTGTTCAAGAAATTGGAAAAATTAGCGATGAATCAAATTACTTGTAACGACTGTCAAAGATGACGGAATAATTGATTGATTATTAATTCAGGTAGTTACTGACACCCAACAGGTATTAAGCTCTACGGCTAAGTATTACGTCCCTAGATGCAAGGCCCTATTTGATGCAAATAATTTTTGCTCGCATGGTATATTTTTTAACTTAGGTAAAAAGAAGAATAAATAAGAAAAATATCGGTGAAAACCAATATATTTCTTAGACCAAAGATATGGAAAATATAATATAGAAATATAAGAATAAACGGACGATTTAATATGGTATTTGTATATAGGCAAGAAGTTATACCTAAATATCATACCATTGTGTTTTCTATAAAGCTATAATCAATTATACTTCTTTGAATTGATGTTTTGTAAATTTAAATTATTTACAAAAATAATAGAGGATGGTTGCATTAATGAAACAAATTGCAGTAAAAGTGTAAGTGGGCTGTAAAAAAAATGTAAGAGTTTTGGTTTAAAATATGAAATAGTACGTGATAAGTTATTTAAATGGGTTAAATTAGTGATTTATTTCCTTTTAAGCACGTCAAACGCCTCTTCGTTTGAGGTCGGCATTTTGACGCAGCTCAAATTTTAAAGAAAGAAATCAAAATTTAACTTATTACAACTTTCACACATACTATGCCATATTTTAAAATAAAGTCTTCTTTTTTTGTTTCACAGTCCACTCAAACTTTTACTGCAATTGGTTCCATCAATGCAACCATCTTCTATTATTTTTGTTGTAAATAATTTAAATATACAGAACATTAATATAACAATAATAATTATTCAAAAAAATTACCTTGTCGGACTTCCATTGTCTTTATTTTGTTACTTAACACAACGTTTCGGTTAGTTAGAATCTCTAACCGTTTTCAAGTGTAAACTAAATTATAATTCTAAGGCTACTGTCTTAAATATTATCCATGTGCAATGAAGCTTGATGACTCCGCCTACGTGCTTATTGGAGTGTGAACCTGAAGCTGTTGGTTTTGGACAAGAAGAGGCTTCCAGATATTGGGGATATCTATACTTGGTTTACTGAATATACAGTGAGGACAAAAAGTATGGAATAAATTCATTATATAAAAGACTATTTATTTTATGAACAATCGCTCGGACACGTCGGCTTTCTTTTTATTTACTACATATTTTGAAAATATTTTACCTTATACAGGGTTGCCCAAAAAAGTAGGACACAAGTCAATTTAATTTTTTTAAATATAACACCCTATATATTATTACATTTTCGAATTCTACGTAAAATTCTAAACAATTTTCGTGTAGCATGTTGCAATGAAGCAAAATGTACTAATTCCAATATCCATTATTCTGCAATTATTTGACATTTTTTGTCAGTCTTCCACGTAGAGGAAAATAAAAATTGTATACCTTTTCAGTTTTTTAAAATTTGAATTATTTACTGACAAAAAAATTAAACAAAATACGCTCTTTAACCAAACCTAGAAATCTACGTCACAAAAAATCGACCAGTCGAGGAGAATCAGGCTAGAGTGGTCAACACGCCACATCTACCTAAATAATATTGTTGTTTGACTTATTACTATTCTGATTCTGATTTTTTTGTGGTGATTTTACGGCGAAAATGATGGGATAAAGGGTCCTGCACCTCCCGGCTTCTATAGCTCACTTAGTAATTAAGTTAGGGTTTTGATATTTTGCAGACCTTACCTGTATCTTAGGGCGCATTTCAAGAAAATATTTTTTTTCGTACAGGGTGTTCCAAAAAAGTGTGTCATCATAAGGATGTATTTTTTTAGATTACATGGTATATATTTTCTTACCTATTTGGGTTTCTTCTATAGTTACCTACATAACCCTAAAATTTTATTGAAATCGATTTAGTATTACAGGCGAAAACAAAATAAAAACTGAATAATATAAGTTTTGCACCACTAGTTTTAAAAATTAATAAAAAATAAAAGTAATTTCTCGTTAATAAAATTATACAAAGGTACTTATTAAATAAAGTCTAACAGTCTCGTTAGCCAAGTTTGATTATTACGAATTATACAGGGTGTCCAAAGTTTAGTGTTAAACTTTGCAAACTTTAAAGCAATTTATTTTTCTTATTTCAAATAAGAACCCCTGTATATTTTAATGCCATTCGATGCAGAATTAAAAACCAAACATTTGTCCTAATTACAACCCTATCGCAATTTCTAACGCATCAAGTCTTATTTGCAGAAAACTCATTTTATCAACTATTCCAACAGTCATTATTATGAATAAATATCGGAGGTGGCTTTCAATAACAATTTATTGGTATTAAAGTTTATTAAAGTGACAAGAGACCATTTTGACTTTAGTAATCTAAAAGTTTCAAATATTTTTAAATTGTTAGTATAATTATTTAAGCTGTTATAAGTACTTTATATTGTTTTTTGTGATAGACTACAACCAAGAAGAGCTCGTAGATATGATTTTTATATTAGGAGCATGCGAAAAGAACAATTTTTTGGCAAGCCGAGTTTACGCTCAGCGTTATCCGGAACGACGACATCCAGACAAAAGGAGGATGCAAAACATATTTTAGAGGTTTGTACAAACGGGAAATGTAAACAACCTAAAACCAGTGAAAAATAAACCGGTCCGAACTGAAGAAAATCAATTAGCTGTGCTAGTATGTCATAGAAAATCCTTCAGTTAGTCAACAAGCAGTCGCTGATGCCGTACATGTAAGTAAAAGAACAGTTCAACGAATTTTTGAGGATAACCGTATCCACGATTATCATTTCCAGTTAATAATTACTAACAATAATTGAACAATATTTGAAACTTTTAGATTACTAAATTCAAAATGGTCTCTTGTCACTTTAATAAACTTTAATACCAATAAATTGTTTTTCAAAGCCACCTTCGATATTTATTCATAATAATGACTGTTGGAATAGTTGATAAAATGGGTTTTCTACAAATAAGTCTTGATGCGTTAGAAATTGCGATAGGGTTGTAGTTAGGACAAATTTTTGGTTTTTAATTCTGCATCGAATGGTATTAAAATATACAGGGGTTCTTATTTGAAATAAGAAAAATAAATTGCTTTAAAGTTTGCAAAGTTTAACACTAAACTTTGGACACCCTGTATAATTCGTAATAATCAAACTTGGCTAACAAGACTGTTAGACTTTATTTAATAAGTACCTTTGAATAATTTTATTAACGAGGAATTACTTTTATTTTTTATTAATTTTTAAAACCAGTGGTGCAAAACTTATATTTTTTAGTTTTTTTTTTCGCCTATAATACTGAATCGATTTCATTAAAATTTTAGGGTTATCTAGGTAACTATAGGAGGCACCCAAATAGGTAAGAAAATATATACCATGTAATCTAAAAAAATACATCCTTATGATGTCACACTTTTTTGGAACACCCTATACGGAAAAAAATAGTTTCCTGAAATGCGCCCCAAGATACAGGTAAGGTCTGCAAAATATCAAAATCCTAACTTAATTACTAAGTGAGCTATAGAAGGGAGGTGAGGTGCAGGACCCTATATAAGGCATGATTAATCAAAATGTCTAAAACTGATTGTAGAATTTAAGAATGTACAATATGTTTTATTTAAAAAATTAAAGTTGATAAACGTAGATTTATGATTCACCCTGTATAATACCTTTTTTCTAAAAAATGCATTTCAAAAAAATTAATTTGACGGGTCCGAGCAATTCTTGATTAACTGGGCGGTATTCTATACAAAAGGCTGATGCGTTTCTTTATCATAACGTTGTATTTACTATAAATTATTGAATAAATTTAGCAAAATTTGGGCGTATTCCAAATAAAATTTAGTCGAGCTTTTTGTCTCTATGGTGCGTATCCGCGAGCCAAGGGCGTAGATATGGGGGACCAGGGCCATAACAACACCTTCCTTCGTGAGTATCCTTGCGGGATATTAATAAAACTTTTAAAAATATTGATTTTTTTTTGCTTTACCACCCCCCAAGGTGCGCTACTGCATGGCACTGATTAACACCGGACGCAACTCGCATTGTAAATATAGGGATGACTATGCGATTCGGAATAAAATCGATGTATTAATAATAGAATTAACTATTCAGTTAATACCGCCGCTCTTCGTGCAACGCCAAGCTATGGTATTATTTTTTAGAGTATATGTTTTTTAACGCATCACAGGTAGTATTACATTGCTTAGCTTATTAATTTAGTTCTCCAGGAAATCCTTTCGGATAATAATATGTTTATTTATTAAAAGAAAAAAATCATACATACAGGGTGGCCATTTGTGCGACAAAGTAATATCGTGCGAGCAAAAATTATTTGCATCAAAGAGGGCCTTGCTTGCATCTAAGGGCGTAATGCTTAACCACAGAGCTTAATACCTGTTGGGTGTCAGTAACTACCTGAATTAACAATCAATCAGTTATTCCGTCATCTTTGACAGTCGTTACAAGTAATTTGATTCATCGCTAATTTTTCCAGTTTCTTGAACAATTCACACAATGGGCTTTACGGAACAGCACAAAACATTCATGGTTAAAGCGTATTTTCGAAACTGGGTTAGAGTAAATGGTGAATGGCAATACAATCCGGGTTTGTGCATGGACGATTTTCACGAACATTTTCCTAACGTTGCTTTTATTGCTGGGGATTTTTATCATTGCCTGAAAAGAACCGTGGCTGTGTTTAGGGAAATAGGTTCTATACACAACACAAAAAAGGAGCAGGAAGACCATCTGTAAGAACAGAAGAACTTGTTGCAAACGTTCGTGAAATAATGCAAAATACGCCAACAAATTGTATAAGACGCCTGTCCCAAGAAGTGGGAAGATCTTATGAAACATGCAGGACTATTCTTGAGAAGCAGCTAAATTTATTTCCTTATAAAGTGTAAGTATTCCAAGAGATACAAGCCGTAGATTTTGAAAGACGCAGGAATTAGGTACAGGGTTATCCAACCAAGACTAGACAAGGCGATTTTTTGACTTTTCCTGTACTTTTATAAAAAAACTGAAATTTTTGACAAGTTGATTTTTTTGGGAAGATAATAAAAATTGAAGATAGGGACATGTAAGCCGTTTTGCTCTAAGACGTACTGTTAGAAAGTTATAAGCTGTCAAAGTTCAAAAATGTCACTTTTCGAGAGTCAATATCTCGGAAACTATGAAGTATAGACTAATAGTGCATTTAATAAAAAATAATTATAATTTTATGTGGAATTTAAAAATGTAAAAATATACAGGGTGTTCCATTTAAAAAAATATCAAAGTGACCCGTAGTACTTTTGTTTGATGTTCAATTGTTTTTTGCTGAAGATATTCGAATTCGCGGGAGAAAATGACTTAAGATGGCTATTTCAGTTTTTTTTATAAAAGTACAGGAAAAGTCCAAAAATCGCCTTGTCTAGTCTTGGTTGGATAACCCTGTACTTACTCTCAATGGTTTACCCAAAATTTATTGGAAATAAATGAATTATTAGACCTGAAATTTTTTTCGGATGAAGCCTGGTTCCACCTCTCCGGTTATGTGAATTCTCAGAATTCAGAATACACTCATGGGGAGTAGTGAAAATACCCATTTTTTTTACCGCACAGCGGTATATAGACAATATTTTGAATCCATTTATGGAGCAATTACTTGACGACGAACTACGTTTTGGATATTTTCAACAGGACGGTACAACCGCCCATACAGCCGCCGAAACTATTAACCACTTACGCAATTTTTCGACGACAGATTGATCAGTTTTTGATCAGACATTGAATTCCCACCTAGATCACCTTGTTTAACGGTTATGGATTACTTCCATTTAGAACAATTACAAGAAAGGATTATCCAAGAATGTGTTAGGTAACATTTCTCCAGAGATGCTGGTCAACAATTTCGAAAATATGAAGAGACGTGTGAATTTATGCTTGGAGCATGGCGGTGGCCAATTTATGTAATTATTTTTCTTTTTCTTTCTGTATATTCTTACTTTGTTAATTTTGTAAACAACAAAAATAAATTTGTGTTTGTCTACTTATTTTATTACTCATTAGTTTGGCATATCATGTCATAATATGAATTTGACAAAATTTTAACCTAAATTTGGTTAGATATATCGTCCCCATATCATTGTGATCTAAACCAAGTCCAACGTTTTTTTTAATCCAAGCCCTCTTTGATGCAAATAATTTTTGCTCGCACGGTATATCAGCTCTACTATTAGAGTTATCCCAAAAAAGTTTTCATAAAAGTTAAGAGTTTTAATAAGATATATGTTTTGAAATTATTTTTAGATGGAACACCGTATATATTTAAGCATTTTTGGTTTCCCCCTAAAATTATCCATAGGACTCCATACTTGGTTTTTAATTTTTTTGCAACGTTGTTAAACAAAATGGAAAATTCTTAAAATTTGGGGAAACATAATATGATAGTATAAAATCACCTCTATTTCTCAATAAGGAAAACTAAAATCGAAAATGTCCTATAAATTCTCAAGCATTGGGATAGAAAAATAGTTCCAAATCATAAAGTAGTTAAAATTTTGTACAGGGTGTTTTCTGTTGACATGCGAGTATATAAGATTTTAAAATACAATAACTCATTTTTTTTTTAAATAAAAAACCTTATATTTATTAGGCGCGTCCTATAGATATTTTCATTCTCTTTTATTTTTTGTGAAGTCATCCCTGTACCTAAATTCACTAGTTTTGTCATTATTCAAATTTTTATTTAAATTTTCGTAAAAAAAACTGTGATTTTTATTATTCCAATTAGGCTTGACAAGCCAAATAATAACAAATTTTATTTTTTTAATCTTCATAAGGTCTGACGTAAATGCCAATGTCACCAAATTTTAAACTTAGTAAAACAGTAAAACTAGTGTAAGTATTAGTGAAATTAAATTTAATATCGAAAATATTAAAATTGGGGTAAACTGCTTATATAGGCCTCCATCTACACATAATGCAATCCTTTTTAGAAGATTTAGAGACTTATTGTTTAAACAAACCCCCTAACCATATCGATATTTTCATAGGTGATATAAACATAAACATTTATTTGTAATCGTCAGGATAATATAGTCAATTCTTATACAGGGTGTCCGGTAACTTATGGGCCATAGAGCAACTGGAGATAGTAGATATAAAAATATGTCTTTTGAGCCAAATTTGCTCAAGTAAAATGTTAGAGGTTAAAGAGATACAGGGTGTTGAAAGTGAAAATTAATTTTCGAAAAATGATGATAATTTTGAAACGGTTTAAGATATCGAATTCAAAATCGGTATAACTAGGTTTTCGAGAGTGAGAAATTCGAATTTTGTGTTAATTTCAAGATACTCCCTAGAGGGCGCTTGCTACGTGCTTCATGTTGAACTAATTCATCCATATTTTTTTTAACCGTGCAGTTACTAGTATTTATACTTTAAACTATAAAAGAACCTACCTTTTTACGTAAACAAGGTACTCTTGGTCGATCTCGATATCTCAAGCCGTTACCCAAATTTTAGCGTCTAAATGTTCCATTGCACATTCTGTTGATTGCTGAGAAATATTTAATTCACAAAGTGTGCCTTGCATTTTGACAAAATTTGTTGCGGTGAAAACTGTCATTATTTTCTACTTTTTCCCGTCAAAGGTACGTAAATAAAAAGTTTTATATATATCCAAGTACTGTAATCTTTTCAAATAAAAATGCCCAGGCTTAATAAGTTTTCTAACCGTGATTTATGTGATATGGTCTGCGTTTATGCACAAGAGAATTATAATAATCGTGCTGCACTTAGAAGGTATGTAGAACTCTACCCAACCAGAATCATTCCAGACCGAAAAATATTTCAAAGAATATTCAATCAGTTAGGTGAAACAGGTTCGTTTTATGTCAAAAATCCTGGTGGACGACCGAAAACTATAACGGTTGAACAAGAAGAAGAGATCTTGGTTCGTATCGCGGAAAATCCTCAATTAAGCTCTAGGCGTTTGGAAGCTTCTACAGGAATAGGTAAATCGACCGTCTCAGAAGTCATCAATGCGATGCTGATTGAATATTCTTTGAAATATTTTTCGGTCTGGAATGATTCTGGTTGGGTAGAGTTCTACATACCTTCTAAGTGCAGCACGACTATTATGATTCTCTTGTGCATAAACGCAGACCATATCACATAAATTACGGTTAGAAAACTTATTAAGCCTGGGCATTTTTATTTGAAAAGATTACAGTACTTGGATATTGCAAAAACTTTTTATTTACGTACCTTTGACGGGAAAAAGTAGAAAATAATGACAGTTTTCACCGCAACAAATTTTGTCAAAATGCAAGGCACGCTTTGTGAATTAAATATTTCTCAGCAATCAACAGAATGTGCAATGGAACATTTAGACGCTAAAATTTGGGTAACGGCTTGAGATATCGAGATCGACCAAGAGTACCTTTTTTACGTAAAAAGGTAGGTTATTTTATAGTTTAAAGTATAAATACTAGTAACTGCACGGTTAAAAAAATATGGATGAATTAGTTCAACATGAAGCACGTAGCAAGCGCCCTCTAAGGAGTATCTTGAAATTAACACCAAATTCGAATTTCTCACTCTCGAAAACCTAGTTATACCGATTTTGAATTCGATATCTTAAACCGTTTCAAAATTATCATCATTTTTCGAAAATTAATTTTCACTTTCAACACCCTGTATCTCTTTAACCTCTAACATTTTACTTGGGCAAATTTAGCTCAAAAGACATATTTTTATATCTACTATCTCCAGTTGCTCTATGGCCCATAAGTTACCGGACACCCTGTATATCAATATTAAATCATTTTGGATATTTATCAGTAATTAATAATCCTACACGTGTAGCAAACGAGTCTTCTTCATGCGTAGACCATATTTTTATAAGAAAGAAACTCGATATAGATAAAGAAAACCTTAAGACGAATTCGACTCCACAATATTCGACTCACATAAGCTACAAAACTGATTATGACAGATTTGAAAATTTAATTCAAAAACAAAACTCGCCGATTGTTACGTCGAGCTTAATGATTCTGATATTGCATGTCAAAAATTTTATGAGGCTTTTCTGCATATTTTAAATGAATCTAAAATTAAACAAGTCACTAAAATAAAACAAAATAAGCGAATTAAACCATTGATTACATATGGCATTATTATTTCTATTAAATACAGGGATAAACTAAAAAAACGTTTACTTTTAAATAATAATATTTTAGATAATAATATGTATAAAGAATACAAAAACTACTGTTCGTATAAAAACAAGACAGACAAATGACAACGCCGTATCTAAATTGTAGAGCGCTACAGCAAAGCTCTTGTGTCATGGGTAACTAGAAAAATGAAAATCACAATTTTTTTACGAAAATTTAAATAAAATACGAAATATTGGCAAAACTAGTGAATTTAGGTAGGGATAACTCAACAGAAATAAAAGAGAATTACAATATCTATAGGACGAGCCTAATAAATATAGGGTCTTTCATTTCAAAAAAACCTAGTTATTGTATTTTGAAATTTTATATTATCCAATGTGCACAATTTTAAGAACTTTATAATTTGAAACTATTTTTATATCCCTACCCTTAAGAGTTTATGGTAAATTTTTGATTTTAGATTTCCTTATTGAAAAATACAGGTAATTTTATACTACCATGTTTCTCCCTAAATTTTAAGAATTTTTCATTTTGTTTGGCAACATTCCAAAGAATTAATAATCAAAATGGAGCCGTATGGACAATTTTATGGGGAAACCAAAAATGTTTAAATATATAGGGTGTTCCATTTAAAAAAATGTATCTTTTTGTTGTCCTGCATTTCTGGACCATCCCGTACCTACATGTAAAAATAATTTTAGAACATATATTTTATTAAACCTTACAACTTTTGTAAAAACTTTTTTTAGATAACTCTAACCCTGTATTTTACTTGATGCAAAACCCCTGAAGGAACCGTTTTGAGACTATAAGTTATTGATAGTAATACTGATATAAATAGGTACGTAGATAGTAGATACCGGGTGAGTCAACGATTGCACCAAGTAATTTTATGCCTTAAAGATAAGCCTTTGTGTTATAGTATGATTGGATATTCTGCA
Organism: Polydrusus pterygomalis; assembly: GCA_963969555.1. Taxonomy (NCBI): domain Eukaryota; kingdom Metazoa; phylum Arthropoda; class Insecta; order Coleoptera; family Curculionidae; genus Polydrusus; species Polydrusus pterygomalis. Next base: position 10,520,502 of record OZ018384.1, read on the forward strand.
CTATTTAAAAATATTTTGATTTATACAAGGTGCGCTCAAAAAGTAGGGTGTCACAGAGTTTTATTTTTTTAAGTGGGGCACCCTATAGTTGAGTGCATGTATTATTAAAGTTTACGTATTATCTTTTTTCTATTGGTTTAATATACAAAAAACGTTTAGTTTTCAAGATAATTTGACTTTTAATGAAATTGCAAGCTTAGTTTCGTTGTAAAAATACTACTTAAATTTTGACTCTAAGCGATTCATAATAATTTTTACCCTGCATTTAGGTACGTCAAAAGAACATATCCGCTATGAAATAGGCATCTCATTTACAGTGTTTTCTTTCTAGGTATAAACAGAAAACTTCTAATAGAAATATGTCACTTTTGTCAAATGACCCTCACAAGACCCTATAAATTTTGCTCTTACTTATAGCTTGTCAAAAACTCTTCAACTTTCATAAATCATGTCCTATCCCTATCACCACGAGTTTTTGAAATAATTTGATTTTTCCGTATTTTCTGGTCTCGATAGCATCTCAATAGGTATGAAAAATAAACGAAAACAATAATTAACTTCTCTGATTTCATTGGTCTTCGGTCGTGAACCCGATAGCAAAGAATATATTCTGTGGCGATAACCTACGGGCTTAGCGCTGCCTAGTGAGACTATAATGGTTACGTGTGTCTTTACAGGTGGTTTCCTCTAAACATTTTTACACGTTTTTTATCTTTAGAAGTGTCCCACATCGACACTAGGTGGAGCTACGCGATGCACTGAAAAAATAGTCGTGAACCCGATAGCAAAGAATATATTCTGTGGCGATAACCTACGGGCTTAGCGCTGCCTAGTGAGACTATAATGGTTACGTGTGTCTTTACAGGTGATTTCCTCTAAACATTTTTACACGTTTTTTATCTTTAGAAGTGTCCCACATCGACACTAGGTGGAGCTACGCGATGCACTGAAAAAATAGTCGTGAACCCGATAGCAAAGAATATATTCTGTGGCGATAACCTACGGGCTTAGCGCTGCCTAGTGAGACTATAATGGTTACGTGTGTCTTTACAGGTGATTTCCTCTAAACATTTTTACACGTTTTTTATCTTTAGAAGTGTCCCACATCGACACTAGGTGGAACTACGCGATGCACTGAAAAAATAGTCGTGAACCCGATAGCAAAGAATATATTCTGTGGCGATAACCTACGGGCTTAGCGCTGCCTAGTGAGACTATAATGGTTACGTGTGTCTTTACAGGTGATTTCCTCTAAACATTTTTACACGTTTTTTATCTTTAGAAGTGTCCCACATCGAGACTAGGTGGAGCTACGCGCTGCACTGAAAAAATAATTTATTTAATCTTATGGCCTAGCGCCCCTTTACTACTTAAATATTTAACAAAGCACAGACTACCAAAAAATCACAAAGTCTGTAAATGCCGGTTGAAAATAAAAAGTTATTTTTTATTTCTTAGACTTCTTATAGAATAGACCAAATTGTTTACATTTTAAAAAAGTCAATCCAGCGTTCACAATTTGTCTGTTTAGCTGTATGGTCTACGTATGGTCCACTATACTTAACACATTCATCAACAGAAGCGCTGTTATCAAACTTACTGTTAAGTAAGTTAAATAAAATAAATACCACACCATTGTATTTAGTACCTACTTATTAAAAACCTAGAGTGATAGCGGCAACGTCGCTTTTCTCTTTTACGCGTCTTCCATTCATTGGTAGCAACTGACACGGCTATAGTAATGAAACGATCCTTTTTTCTGTGAGTTATCGTAGTATTTATTTTTGCGACGTTGTGGTTAGTCGTCGGAACACTCGTATTTGTAGATGTTTTGTGTTTCTTTGAGTTTTTTGTTAGAGGATTTTATTGTTATACTTATATTTTCACAGGTAAGGCAGGTATTCGCAGAATTGCCGAACATTCCTATACGAATGTGTGGCGCTTGGGTAAGGATGCCATTATTGGAATAACAATTGTTGTCCTTGTATCTAGTTGCATAATATGTAGTAGTAAGTACTAACAGTACATTAGCAATTTGGGCCTTATGGATTTATTTTCTTATTCAATTACAAACCATTATCAAGAACAAGATTTTACCAGCAACGGGGAAAACTTTGTTTCCAAACTTTTATTGCCACCCAATGGTAATGGTAGGTAAATATTTTCTAAACGAAAAATGTTGAATTTTCCTTTTTTCTACGAAAATTATGTATACACTAAAACTACAGAACTGGAATTTGAAACATTTAAGTGTAAAATAACATATAGGACTACCTTCTAAAATCAGGACATGACCATGATACCTACTTCTATTTCTAAAGTGTTCCCTTTTGGCATGTCAACAAAAAATATTTCTCTTTTAACAATTATAAATTGGTTTGACCTGTTACTGCACTGCAGCAGCCAAAGTATATACAAATTTCCTCTACGTAGTTATAGGTCATGAATAAATACAAAAAAATTAAATATTCCTTACACAATTATTACTTATTCATTGTATTAAAAATCATTGCCACACCCTACGCCGCTGGTGTTGACTTATCACTCCGAAATGAGCCATTACGATTTCGCGAGGTGTCGAAAGTTTAACGCTCTCTCTCCCCCTTTTCTGTCTTTGTTTCACAGGTACGAATGTTTGATGGAAACAAACAAGCTATTCATGAATGAATTGCTTGATCAATTCTATAAGAAGTCTTTGGTTTTCACATTTTTTGATAGATTATTAAAAATGTTTTTACTTTTTTATTACATTGATTTTGTTATTAATAGTAACTTTGCCATGCTACCACCCGGCAACAGCCCACTTATAGATTTTTTAATAAATAGTTAAATAAACATAATTTTTGAGCTCCTTCATATGACTGTGTTGATTGATAAGAATAAAGAAACACGCAAATAAATAATGTATAAAGCATATTCATGTTAGTTTTTAATTTATAAAATCATTATACATACCGGGTGTCCACGGAAGGTGGTTCGCCCCTCTAACTTTTTTGTTTTTCAATATAATGGAATAAAATATGGGGGATTTGTATACGACATAAAACTGCATTTTATGACAGGTGACTCAACATTATGAAACTTCCGATTTAACCGGAAGTGACATAAACTTTCGATTTTTAAAAGGGACACCTGGTATATTTTTCCTTTCTTTGACTCCCTATGACATTTTAAATACAACGATGTGTCACTTGTCACTTTTTGTCACCGAGAAATTTTTTTATTTTCAAATTTATTGCTTTATCTAGAGGGCTATAAATACCTTAAAATCACTTATTTCAGTTTTTTAATTTTGGGAAAAATACAATTTTACTATTTTTGGTCCAATGCTATGTGCTATGTAAAATTTAATCTTTAAAGTTGTATAACTCATTTTTTTTAAACGGCAACATGGCGGCTCGTCGGGTTAAGAAAAAAGGTGATTTTATTACGATTATTTTGATACCATACACTATTAGGTTTTAGAAAAGCTGCCATTAAAAAACTTTAAAAAGTTAACTTGGAATTTTCATAAAATAAAACATCCTTTGAAAATAAATTTAGATTCAAATGCATCAAGTAGCCTGTGACCAGCAAAACAAAATCATGCCGTGAAGAAAATTGACATGCCGACAGCTTCTGCCAAAGTAAATTAGTTTGTTGTTTAAAAAAACATGGAAAATACTAGTTTTACAAAGAGTGAAAAAGTTGATATGTTATTATTGTCAGGCTCATTTCGCATCGCGTCGCAGTCGTGCAGCATCGGTTAAATTCTTTCTACATTCTCCAAACACCAAACACTAATAACATATCAACTTTTTCACTCTTTATAAAACTAGTATTTTTCATGTTTTTTAAACAACAAACTAATTTACTTTGGCAGAAGCTGTTGGCATTTAAATTTTCTTCAAGGCATGATTTTGTTTTATCAGTTTTGCTGGTCACAGGCTACTTGATGCATTTAAATCTAAATTTATTCTCAAAGGATGCTTTATTTTAGGAAAGTTCTAAGTTAACTTTTTAAAGTTTTTTAATGGCAAATTTTCTAAAACCTAATAGGGTATCAAAATAATCGTAATAAAATCCTCTTTTTTCTTAACCCGGCGAGCCACCATGTTGCCGTTTAAAAAAATTTAGTTATACAACTTTAAAGATTAAATTTTACACAGCACATGGCATTGGACCAAAAATAGTAAAATTGTATTTTTCCCAAGATTAAAGAACTAAAATAAGTAATTTTAAGGTAGATATTCATAGCCCTCTAGACAAAACAATAAATTTGGAAAAAAAATATTTTCTTGGTGAAAAAAAGTGACTAGTGACACATCGTTGTATTTAGAATGTCATATGAAGTCAAAAAAAGAAAATATACCAGGTTTCCCATTTAAAAATCGAAAGTATATGTCACTTTCGGTTAAACCGGAACTTCCATAATGTTGAGTCGCCTGTCAAAAAATTCAGTTTTATGCCCCTGAATTTTATTCCATTATCTTAAAAAACAAAAAAGTTAGAGGGGCGAACCACCTTCCGTGGACACCCGGTATAGTTTGCATTCATTTTAATTTTCGCAAAAGAACGTGTGGGTATGCAATTTTCCTTAAAAATGGTTTTTAAATAATTATTGATATAGCAGATTAGTAATTTCACAAATAATTTCCTAGTTTGAGTGTTTTTAGCAAAGTAAGAGACTGTTCGTAATTATGGTTTCTTTCAACTAAGCTTCGTGATAATTCTAGGCCAGGTCAAGTTTTCAATTTAATCGAATCATCTATACTTACCAGGCGCTTACACGTGAGTTTTTTTTTACCAGTTGGGGCAAATTTTGATGAAAGTAACGTAACAAGCAAAATGCAGTCTACTGTATAATTTAGACGCAAATAATAATTATTTACCTACTAATAAACAAGGGCATCCATAGGGGGGGGGGGGGGGAAGGGGGCAAAACGGGCACTTGCCCCCCCCCCCCCATAGGCGTCCACATTACTATTTTAATTCATAATTCAGTATAAATATTGAATAGTACAGTGGTTAGTTAGTAGACCAACAAATCACTAAACTGAATAATTACATAATAAAAACATATCAATAAATTAATGCATTAGGCATAAGTTAAATAAATAGTCCTATACAGTGTCACCAGTAAAGTCCGCATCATATGGGATTTTTTTTATTAATATCTTTATTCAAAATTTGACTTTGGCATTAAGTTCTGCATCGATCGATATGAAAATTAGGCAAATAAATAGTAGTCACGTGATTCGCATTATCTGTCAAAATTTAATTTTTTTTCAAAAAATAATTCAAAAGTGGGGTTATTTCTGAAAATATCGAAAAAAGTTATAATTTTTTTTAAATGCAGTTTCTAGCCCACATGCAAAATTTCAGCTGGATAAGATAATTTTGATTTTTTACCTATAATTTGTAAATTGCACCACTTTTGCAAAATAAGACTCAACGCAACCTATACATAAAATTTCTTAGTTTTGACAATGCTTTATTTCAGATACATTTTCTTTAAACTAGCGTCATATTAAATGTGTGTTTTTCTACAAAATCAAAATTGGGCTATTAAAATTTGGTCGCATGTGATGCAAAGTTCATTTGTTTTTGACCCTGTATAAGGTAACTTCATAAAATACGTATTTTTGAAAACGTAGTTTGTAACTGAAAGTAAAAAAATAAAAAATAAAATAAAGAGATTTTAAATTAAATCGTTGAAAATAGATAAACTTTCCGTTGGGTTAAGCAAAAACTTATTTTCCACTTAATGAACACTTTACTGATGACACTGTGTTCTTTTTTGTCTTAATATTAAGGTGTATTATTTTCAGACACAAACTATGTTTTCAAAAATACTTATTTTATGAAGTTACCTTATACAGGGTCAATAACAAATGAACTTTGCATCACATGCGACCAAATTTTAATAGCCCAATTTTGATTTTGTAGAAAAACACACATTTAATATAACGCTACTTTTAAAAAAATTTATCTGAAATAAAGCATTGTCAAAACTAAGAAGTTTTATGTAGGTTAAGTTGAGTGTTATTTTGCAAAAGTGGTGCAATTTACAAAATATGGGTAAAAAATAAAAATTATCTTATCCAGCTGAAATTTTGCATGTGGGCTAGAAACTGCATTTAAAAAAACTTTTTCCTATAACTTTTTTTGATATTTTCAAAAATAACCCCACTTTTGAATTATTTTTTGAAAAAAATTAAAATTTGACAGATAATGCGAATCACGTGACTACTATTTTTTTGCTTAGTTTTCATCTCGGTCGAAGCAGAACTTGATGCTAAAGTCAAATTGCGAATAAAGCTATTAATAAAAAAAAATCCCATATGATGCGGACTTTACTGGTGACACTGTATATAAAAAAGTATTGTTTAAGTTTTTGCTCCCCCCCCCCTGAAAAACGCTCTATGGACGCCCATGCTAATAAACACCGCAAAAAACATAAAATATTAAAATTGCATTTTTGCTGTGACTTTTTTAAATTACATCAAACAGCTTTACTTTATTATTATTTTATATCTTACCGTGATATAGTTAAGTGCTTGAATATGAAATCGATCCTTCTATCCTTTGTTTGGAAAAATGTTCAATCACTAGGTCATTAAAACTATAAATACTTCTAATAAAAGGGTTTTCAATGCTTCACATAGCTAAAGGGGTTAATCTTAACCTTAATTGAGTTTCTTAAAAAAGTCTTAACACTTTTTAGTGTCGAAAACCACCTCTCACTTTCCAGTGTCGTCATTAATTTTTTTGGTAATTTTGCACTTTCCGAAAACGTTTCACCGAGATTCATTTTTAATTTGCTTTAGATCCAAATAAGTTTTAAGGCGTCCATTTTCGTTAATTTATAAACGTTTTCACCGCTTGTTTTAAACTGTAATATTTCTTGGACTGTTAAAGTCATTGTTCTTTAATACAAGTCACAAGTACAAGTCAAAAATGCAAAGATAATCGAACTACGCAAAGGGTTAACAGCATACGGGCAATTCGGCATGGGCATACCTCATGATCTAATAAAACAAAACTGTTTATGCAAATGTTGCAAATACAATGCGCATATTTGGTAACTAATTTTTCGTTGTCTAGCGAAAAGTTTTGCTTGCAATAATAATAATAATAATAATTCACGGAGAGGTTCGACGGTGTTTCCATACATGCCTATTGAACGGCCTTCGATCGAGCACGAAACAACCCGAGATCAGTCGAAGTCGACGGCCGGCCAGCGCCTATGTTTGTTTCGCTCTTATTTTCCAATTCATTTATGTAATCTTCTATTTGATACAAACCCACCAGGTCAACTAAAAATAAGGCAGTCGGCAGAGCGCTTCGATCTACAGGGTGTTACAAATTCGAGGGCCACCATTGGGATCTGGGAAATGGTAATAGATACGAGGAAGTTTAAATTAGGGCAAAGTTGCGCAATTCAATGCCGATCAATATACCGTCAAGAAGATTTGTCCATTCCGAGTACTTCCGAAGATATTCGATAAAATCCGAATTTAACGTTTTTCATTTATATGTTTTCCTGCGTTTATTTAAATAAATAATTGAAAATAAATTGAACCTTCTCATTGCCACTTTTTCTCTTCTATTAGACTGTGGTATCAGATTTCGAATCCGACGTTTTGTCTCTGGGCCCCATCATTAATTTATTTTTTTTAAATACGGACCTGGATTTTTTATTTTATTTTTGGAATCACCAAGGCTGATTGCACGATATGGTTGCATTATTTTGATTAGGATTCAAAAGTTTAAGCTAATAAAAATAAAAAGATCTTATAATATTGTTTTTGTTTATTTTTTAATTAGGTAATGTAGGTATTTTAAAATCATACTAACAATAATCTTAAATTTCTTAATAATGTTAATTTCTATCGTAAAAATACACATAAGCTATAAAAAAAAAATGGTGATGTGGGGTGCTGATGGGCCCCAAAAAAAAATTAAAAATGCAATAATTTTTACTTTGATGTCTAATCCCAGGAGGTTTAAATAAAATTAAATCGTAGTTTACCGTGAAAAAAAAAATGGGCGAATTTTCATAACTGACAGTAAGAAATTTTTAACTTCAAGATTTTTGTGAGGTGTTGTAGGCTGATCTTTTAAAAATCTAAAATGCAATATTCTACTGGGGAAAAAAGTGATATGATAAAGGTTTATTACAGCTGTAACAGAAACTCAGTAACAGCTGCGCAAAGATATTTTGAAGATTACTCGAAAGACAGCAGCCTAACGGAAGGTTCTTTCAAAAGTTGGATAAAAACCTACGCGAACACGGTAGATTTGAAAAACCCAGAAAAAAATATGGTGACCGTGTAACAGAAGCAGAATCCAACAATGTTTTACGCCAGGTCTGTATTTAAAACTTTGACTGGCTTTCTTTTAAAACCATGTAAACTTGGTTTTTCGTTTATTATTTTTTATAAAGTATAGGCGCTATTTTATTTAGGGTATGGTATTATTTTAGGTAGACAACAACCCTTCCACATCCACAAGGCAAATTTCCGTAGAATCTAACTTGCCAACCCTAAATCATGTTAAGGCTTGGAAAGTTTTAAAAAATAATAGTTTAAAACCATATAAAATTCATATTTCCCATGCGTTGCAAGAAGGAGATCCTCAGAGGCGCTTAGATTTTTGTTACTGGCTACAGAATCAAATTGACGATGATAATAACTTTCTTATGTCTATAATCTGGACCGATGAAACTAAATTTACCAATTGCGGTAATTTTAATAGAAATAATGAGCACGTATGGGCCGTAGAAAATCCTAGAGTTAATAGAGAAATACGCAAACAAGTACGCTTCAGTATCAATGTTTGGGCAGGGATGTTTGGAGACAAAATTCCTGGACCCATTTTTTTACCAGACAGACTAAGAGGTGCCGACTATCTCTTCCTTCTAAACACCCATTTACAAGAGTTCTTAGCTGAGTTTCCACTCGCCAGACTACCAACCATTTGGTTTCAACAAGACGGTGCCCCGGTTCATGGAACAAGAGAGGTTAGGGAGTTTTTAAATCCTAAATTCCCAGGCAGATGGATAGGAAATCGAGGTGTGGTGGAATGGCCTGCGAGATCTCCAGATTTGACACCTTTAGACTTTTTTTTGTGGGGGATTTTGAAAAATAAAATTTATAAACATAATGTTAATACATTAGAAGAACTTAGAGCTAGGATTATTGAAGGATTTAGGTCAATAAGGAGAAGGTCGATACAAAGGTCCACTGAAAAAGTAAGGAACAAAATTAATCAATGTATACGTGCAAACGGAAATCTTTTTGAACATCTTAGTCTTAGATAAAATTGATTCTTTTTAGTGAATGTGTAGGTACCTACCTACCATTATTTTCCGATTATTTCTAGAATTTAAGTAAAATATCATTAATTAAAAAATAAACAAATACAATATTATAAGATCTTTTTATTAGCTTAAACTTTTGAATCCTAATCAAATTAATGCAACCATATCATGCAATCAGCCTAGGTGATTCCAAAAATAAAATAAAAAATCCAGGTCCGTATTTAAAAAAAATAAATTAATGATGGGGCCCAGAGACAAAACGTCGGATTCGAAATCTGATACCACAGTCTAATAGAAGAGAAAAAGTGGCAATGAGAAGGTTCAATTTATTTTCAATGATCTATTTAAATAAACGCAGGAAAACATATAAATGAAAAACGGTCAATTCGGATTTTATCGAATATCTTCGGAAGTACTCGGAATGGACAAATCTTCTTGGCGGTATATTGATCGGCATTGAATTGCGCAACTTTGCCCTAATTTAAACTTCCCCGTATCTATTACCATTTCCCAGATCCCAATGGTGGCCCTCGAATTTGTAACACCCTGTATATTGGGAAGTTTTTGTACCGTGCGAGCCAACATTATTTGCATCAAAGAGGGCCTTGCATCTAAGGACGTAATGCTTAGCCGTAGAGCTTAATATCTGTTGGGTGGCAGTAACTACCTGAATTAACAATCAATCAGTTATTCCGTCATCTTTGACAGTCGTTACAAGTAATTTGATTCATCGCTAATTTTTCCAATTTCTTGAACAATTCACACAATTGGCACAGAACATTGATGGTTGAAGTGTATTTTCGAAACGGGGTGTTAGAGTAAATTGTAAGTGGCAATACAATTCGGGTTTGTGCATGGACGATTTTCACGAACATTTTCCTAACGTTGCTTTTATTGCTGGGGATTTTTATCATTGTCTGAAAAGAACCGTGGCTGTGTTTAGGGAAACAGGTTCTATAAGTACAACACAAAAAAGGAGCAGGAAGACCATCTGTAAGAACAGAAGAACTTGTTGCAAACGTTAGTGAAATAATGCAAAATACGCCAACAAATTGTATAAGACGCCTGCCCCAAGAAGTGGGAAGATCTTATGGAACATGCAGGACTATTCTTAAGAAGCAGCTAAACTTATTTCCTTATAAAGTGCAAGTATTCCAAAAAATACCAGCCGCAGATTTTGTAAGACGCAGGAATTACTCTCAATGGTTTACCCAAAATTTATTGGAAAGAAATGTTTTATTAGACCTTACATTTTTTTCGGATGAGGCTTGGTTCCACCTCTCCGGTTATGTGAATTCTCAGAATACACGCATTTGGAGTAGTGAAAATCCCTATTTTTTTGTAGAGTCCACATTGCACCCTCAAAAAATTGGTGTCTGGTTAGCTATTTCCCGAAGAAGAATTGTTGGTCCTATTTTTTTCATGACACAGTTACAGCACAGCGGCATAAAGACAATATTTTGAATCCATTTGTGGAGCAATTATTTGACGACGAACTACATTTTGGTTATTTTCAACAGGACGGTGCAACTGCCCATACAACCGCCGAAACTATTAACTACTTACGCAATTTTTTCGACGACAGATTGATCAGTTTTCGATCAGACATTGAATTCCCACCCAGATCACCTTGTTTAACGGTTATGGATTACTTCGTTTTTCCTCATTTCAAGAACACTATTTTTAAAACACCAATTTCAAATTTAGAACAATAACAAGAAAGGATTATCCAAGAATGTGGTAACATTTCTCCAGAGATGCTGGTCAACACTTTCGAAAATATGAGGAGACGTGTGAATTTATGCTTGGCCACCGCCAATTTTAGCAATTTATGTAATTATTTTTCTTTTTCTCTCTGTATATTCTTACTTTGTTAATTTTGTAAACAACAAAAATAAATTTGTATTTGTCTACTTATTTTATTAAGTACTCATTAGTTTGGCATATCATGTCATAATATGAATTTGACAAAATTTTAACCTAGATTTGGTTAGATATATCGTCCCTATATCATTGTGATCTAAACCAAGCCCTACGTTTTTAATCCAAGCCCTCTTTGATGCAAATAATTTTTGCTCGCACGGTATGACACTTTCACTTTGGAACTTTTACATTATTTGAAGAATAATCATTTTTATTTATTTTGAAAAATAAATTAATTAGGTGGGTCATCAAATGGCCTTATGGACAAGCTGCGCCTGATACTTACACAGATAATAATATACCTATACAGCCCATACTTAAAAGTTAAAGAGCTCTAAACAATAAGTAGGTATCGTAATCTGTAAGTGAGCGACATTGCTTAAATTCGGGTTAATGTTAATTCTTAACAACTTCTTCTGCGGGCCGAGATGAGGTTTTAGATGACAACCCCTATTTTTAGTGCATAATATAATTCTACAAGACCAAAAAAGTACCTTTTGTTTCAAACAATTGTCTCTCAGACGCCATATTGGAAGAAATTAAAATTTCTTGTTAGATCATAAAAAATATGAATTCGAGAAAAAATTGCAAGGGACAATAGTTTTCTTTGCAGTAAAAAGCGCGACTTTTCAGAATTTTTGACGCAAAAAAATTTGCCCGTTTTAAAAAAATATTGTTTACACGATAAAGATTAAAACAAGAGGCAAATGTGTTTTTCCAGGAGAATTATGGAGTCTAAACACGGAAGAGTATTCCCCTTATCCCATCAGGGATGCCCACAGGTCACGGCGTCTATGAATAAAACCTAAAAATAATTCAGACATTGTCCTGATGCCTATTACATTATCCATCCATAACAAACAAAAAAACTAAAAATAGCTGGCAAAATAGGCTCGTTCTAAAACAGATAATTCAATTAAAGCTTATAATAGACACATAGCTTGATCGGTGGCTTTATACACGGAATTACATAGGATGAATGAGTAAAATATCCACTAACTGAACAAAAGGAGAGTTTAAATACAATTGGAATTTAGTTAGCGGTGACGTGGCTGTTTGACATTTAAATTTTACAATAAAAGTTAAAAATAGTGTAATGATGGGTATTTTTTAACATGATTGGTAAAATATGTTTGACCACACTTTTTGACATGAGGCTTTAAAAAATATTTGAAAACTTTAATTAATAAAAAATAAAATAAATATCGACATTTAAGGATCTACATTCATATGAACTTTTTTTCATGTTTTTCCCCCCTTGAAATATACCGGGTAACATATCAGCTTTTTCACTTCTTGTAAAACTAGTATTTTTCAGGTTTTTTAAACAACAAACTAATTTACTTTGGCAGAAGCTGTCGGCATGTTAATTTTCTAAATTTTCTTCAAGGCATGATTTTGTTTTATCAGTTTTGCTGGTCACAGGCTACTTGATACATTTAAATCTAAATTTATTCTCAAAGGATGGTTTATTTTAGGAAAGTTCCAAGTTAAATTTTTTAAGTTTTTTAATGGCAGCTTTTCTAAAACCTAATAGTGTATGCCATGGTATCAAAATAATCGTTGCCGTTTAAAAAAAGTGAGTTATAAATACAACTTTAAAGATTAAATTTTACATTGTACATAGCATGGATCAAAAATAGTAAAATTGTATTTTTCCCAAGTTTAAAGAACTGAAATAAGTGATTTTAAGGTATTCATAGTCCTTTAGATAAAACATTAAATTTGGGAAAAAAATATTTGCTTGATGACAAAAAGTGACAAGTGCCACATCGTTGTATTTAGAATGTCATATGGAGTCAAAAAAAGGAAAAATAAACCAGGTGTCCCATTTAAAAATCGAAAGTTTATTCCGGTTAAACCGGAAGTTCCATAATGTTAAGTCACCTGTCAAAAAATGCAGTTTTATGTCGTATACAAATCCCCCAAATTTTATTCTATTATCTCAAAAAACAAAAAAGTTAGAGGGGCGAACCTTCCGTGGACACCCGGTATATTTCAAGGGGGGAAAACATAACTTGTCCAAATATGATATTTGATGATATTTTTTTTAAATTAGTTGATATTGATTGCCGTGTACGTACACTGCCAAAAAGCATGGAAAAATTGTTATTTTAGATTTTAACCAACTTATATACTTTATTTCTTAAAAGTTCTGCATATCTTTAAACCCAAAATAATACCCTTCAAATTCGAAATTGCTTTAAAAGAGTAAAGTACCCCCATTTTTTACTTAAGAAAAAAATGTGATTAAGAAATGTTGTTTTAATTTCAAAGTTATACCCAAAAAACAACTGACTTTACACAAGACATAGTACCTACTTAATTGTTTCCTATGACTTTTTCAATATTTTTGTGAGGTTCACGATTAAACAGAAAAACATTTTGTAGTTTAAAAAATAATTAGGTACACCGTTTAAAAGACAGTTTAAGTTAAACAGTAGGTATCACAAAATTTTAGTTAGTAAAAATTTTTTTTTTCTTAAAAAATATAATACAGTGTGTAGCAAAAATAATTAACATGACCATAATATTGTTGAAACTGAATACTCTTGACAAAATATTTAAGTACGGTTATCCCAGTAAAGTCTACAGAAAATAGGATTGGCGGACTAGAAATACTGTATAAATAACACCGCTACGTCACCGTTTGATAACTGCAGTGCACTAGAATAATATTATTTATTTAACTGTGGGTTACTTAATTAATAAACTATATACCGGGTGTTTCTAACTTTTCTGTATTTATAGAGATTAAAATCAAATTTTAAGATTATGCATAAGAGATGAGTCTGCATTTATTGGCATCATTTTCAATTTGTTAGCACTTCCGGTTTGACCGGAAGTGACCTTGACTTTGATATTTTAAATGGGACATCTTGTATATTTTTACTTATTGGGATTCAGCATAGCATTCTGAGTAAAATGACACCTCACTTGTCATTTTTGACGTGTTATAACATTTTTATGTTTATTTTTATTTTCAATCTATAGTGCTAAAATTTAATTAAATCTGTTAATTTATAGTCAACTAGTATATAAAAATTAAAATAATGTCATAATAATTGTTTCACAAGCGTTTAAAAAATGAAATTTTGCTTTCTTGACGTTTACTTCATTTTTCCAAATGGAACGATGGTGGTTCACTAGGATATTTAAAACGAGCATTTTTTTCCAACAATTTAATACCATACGCCATACGCTATTTTAAAATTGACACTGAAAAATTTGCCTTAAATCCCAATCGCAAATTTAAAAGCGTTATGCATTATTGCCGCCCTCTCTTTTCTAAAGAAATATAAAAACGGCTTTGAAAAACAATGGAATGGTTTTGAAAAGGTTTTAATTTAAAGTTGTAATGTCATTAGTTTATAAAACATACAATCTTGCGGCTTCAGAAGAATTTTTTTGGTCACTCCAAAAATTGGGAGCATATCAATTTGTTCATTTCTAGTAAAACTAACCATTTTATCTGATTTACAATGTAAGTTCAATAGACGAATGACATATCTTAAAATATAGCTAAAGTAATAAGCTTCTAAGAAATATACTACATTTTAACATTCCTGTTATCTGTCAAAAGCTGTTACAAAAGTCTGTAGCTACGTACCTTAGATCAGAATAAGCAAAATCACTTTTTTATTGATAGCGCACCAACCGCTAACAAGTTTCGATTCAACTGACGAGCACAACTCGACGGAAGACAAGCAAGGTATGGTGGCTTACGAAAATCATAGATGGCACCATCCGTATTAACGATAATAGGGGGGGATCGTTTTGCCCGCTGGGATCATTTTGGGCCATTCTCCCCTAACGGTTTAAATTGCACAAAGTACTACAACAGATTAGTATTCACTTCTTCTAAACCGAAAATAAAGTAACTATTGGAATGCGGCATCAAGTAAACGAACAACCTTATCAATAGCATTTCTTTTCCACTCAATTTTAATTCAATGTGCCTTAAAATAACGTTTATTCTCAAAATATGTAAAGTGGGGTTTATAAATTTGAATAACACAATTATCTTAATTTTATCATACTCTTTGTATTTTGGGACACCCGGTAAATGGATCATTTTTTATTTTTCTTTTTTAAGAAATCAGAGTGCATTAGATAGAAAACACACTGCGTAAGCAGTCATTAACGGGCTTATGTCTTCAGTTGTGCCTGCAACAGCTGTTATTTTATAAAAATTAGAATAATTCTTGCACTGAAAAAAATATTCGTTTTAAGTTAAATAAATGATTTGCTTGACTTATTTTTATTAGGACCAAATAATTTTTATTGGTCTGACACAAATATTGTTTCTATTGAATAAATATGCTTATTTAATTTGCTATGATATTTGTTTGGTTTTTAAACATAAGAGGAAGAGGTGAACTTCGGCAAAAACTGTGTTAGATTGCGTTAAAACGATATTATTAGAATAAAACTTACATAATATTAAAACCTAATAAACTTTTGCACTTTTATTATGTAAAAAGTAAATAAACAATAATAAACATACTTATATTCTCATGTTTTCACTATTTTTGCACGTTGTAGACCGACCAAAATGGCCATAGATTTACATTTACTGGCACCGATTTTATTAAAACAATTATTTAATTGCCTTTAAAAAATTTACATTTGAGACAAACATTTTTTAATTGATCACAAATTTTTGTTTATTTATGATAAATTGAATTTATTTTAGTCAAATTAAATATTATTTAATGTAAACATTTAGTTATTGTTATAATCAAAAAGGTATTAGTGCCCGAACACTATACCGTGCGAGCAAAAATTATTTGCATCAAAGAGGGCCTTGCAAGGACGTAATTCTTAGCCGTAGAGCTTAATACCTGTTGGGTGATTCCGTCATCTTTAACAGTCGTTACAAGTAATTTGATTCATCGCTAATTTTTCCAATTTCTTGAACAATTCACACATTCATGGTTGAAGCGTATTTTCGAAACGGGGTTTAAGTAAATTGTGAGTGGCAATACAATCCGGGTTTGTGCATGGACGATTTTCACGAACATTTTCCTAACGTTGCTTTTATTGCTGGGGATTTTTATCATTGCCTGAAAAGAACCGTGCATGGCTGTGTTTAGGGAAACAGGTTCTATACAACACAAAAAAGGAAGGAGCAGGAAAACCATCTGTAAGAACAGAAGAACTTGTTGCAAACTACACAACACAACACTTTCGAAAATATGATATTCTGTATATTCTTACTTTGTTAATTTTGTAAACAACAAAAATAAATTTGTATGTGTACTCAATAGTTTGGCATATCATGTCATAATATGAATTTAACAAAATTTTAACCTAGATTTGGTTAGATATATCGTCCCCATATCATTGTGATCTAACCCAATCCCTACGTTTTCTAATCCAAGCCCTCTTTGATGCAAATAATTTTTGCTCGCACGGTAGTTCCCAAGTTAGATTTTCCGTTAGTGGTTGTTGTATTTGATTTATTGTTTTGTTATACCTATGGACTATTTATTTTTTTCATTGTAAACAGAGATTCTTTAGCATACTTTTTATTTGTTCCCTCCCATAAGTGATCAAATTCTGATACTCTCCATGGTTTACTTTTAAGGGCACATCAGGATTTCATAGCAATTATACATAGTTGTTCTGCAAACAGTTTATGTGTCATAATAATAGAAATTAGTACAATTTACAAAACTATTTGAAAAACAAATATTCTGTTATTTCAAATAAATATTTATTTAATAAAAATATATATGAATTATAGGAAACAACTCATTGTTTGGTTTAATATCGCAAGCTTGCCAAAAACTTAATATTTATTTGAAAAAAAATAAATATGTAGCCGATAAAAATAAGTTATTATTATTTACAATATAAACTTGTTTACTATACTTTACTACTATATTCTACTATCAATCGTCAAATAATTTTATGCCTATTTTCAAATAATTATTTGTTCAGACAAACAAACTTAATTTTTATTTAGATTAAATACTTTTTTTTTCAGTGTACCTATTATTTATTTAAAGGCACTTAAAAAGTTCCGATTTAGGACCAACTCCACATCTAAATATTTTTATTAGGAAATAAATAATAAAAAAATTAAAACTACTTACAGGTTTTGTAGGAAACTTTTGTTTTAAATTTTTTTTTTTAACTACAAATGTGTTACGATAACTTCTCAGTTGATTGCAAAGCGGGTGCAACGCAGTTTAAACGGCTTGATGGGGAGCTTTTAAGATTTTTTTTTTAAATTTTATTAGTTAAAGTTGCTTTAGTTCAAACGTAAAGTTAGTATTTTCTTTATCAATATAACGGTAGCTCTATTTTTTGAGAAATTAATAATAAAGAAGTTTTTCTGACTAAGTAGGTATTTAAAAAAATACATTTTGCGAAATAATATTCATCATTATTTTCAAGCGGTAAATTATAAATTCATTATTCACTTTGCTTACGGGCTTATTCACTCTTTAGTCTTCAGGTCACTAAGTAAGTCAATTAGTTTGTTATTGTACCGGGTGAGTCAACGGCGATTACGCGGAGTAATTTTATGCCTTGAAGATAAGATTTGTCGATAATTAGTTTTTGTGTTATATACAGTATGTCCACGGATGGGGTTTACAAGAGGACAAATGGACTAAAAATTGAAATACACGAAAAAAACGTTTTTGCTTGTCTAGAAAATACGATTCATCATAAGAACCATTTTTGCAGTTTTTACCCACCCTGTATAAAAAAATTGAAGTTTCTTATGATGAATCGTATTTTCTAGACAAGCAAAAACGTTTATTAAGAGTGACTTTTTTTCGTATCTTTCAATTTTTAGTCCATTTGTCCTCTTGTAAACCCCATCCGTGGACATACTGTATAGTATGGTTGGATATTCTGCACAATTTAAATATATTTTAAATTATAGGTACAGGGTACGCTCAAAAAGTTGGGTGTTACACAGTTTAATTTTTTAAATGGGACACTATACTCTATATAATAGTGAATTTTTGAATTCAACGTCGTATCAGTTCATAACTTTTTCACTATTGGTTTAATATACGAAAAACTTATAGCTTTCAAGATCATTTGACTTACAATGTACATTTAGGATTTTTGCAAGCCTTTTTTTGTTGTGAAATAATTACTTAAATTTTTGGCTCCAAGCGGTTCATAATTTTTATTCTGAATTTACTAAGTCAAAAAAACATTAAATAATTATTTGATATCTCTTCTACAAGGTGTTTTCTTTCTACGTATACAAAATCAGAGAACTTCTAATTGTAGAATGTAATTTTTGTCAAATAGAATACCCCATAATATGATTTGTTGGTATCTTATAGATTGTCTCTCTTCACCTTTTATAAAATGTCATATCCCTATCTCCAACAACTTTTGAAATAATTTGATTTTTCTAGATTTTCTCTTCCCGATAGCATAGGCCTATTTTCTTTTGTCAATGGATCTCAGTACATATACAGGGTGTCCCAAAAGTAATGGGACACAGAGCAACAGCAGACTCCTTGAGTCGAAATAATGCGATTTATTTCAACTTGCCTTATCCCAAAATTGATAACAACAAAGATACAGGGTGTCAAAGTTTTAATTTTGTTTTCGTTTTTTTGCGATTATTTCTTAACGAAACGACATAGCAGCACTAAATTAAGGGTTTTGGGGGTTTTTTGAGGTGAGGAATTCAAAATTATCCATAGTTTTTGTGTAACCGGTAGAGGGCGCTGCCTACGGCATGGCCCACTCCTTTTAGGTGGAATAACTTTTTTTAGGCTTCTTATATCGATCCGACTATTAAAACCATAAGTTACTTTACTTCTTTTACATCCAAAACGTATAGCTCATTGAAGTAGCTAGGAGCTACCATTTTCGAGATAATCGCATTCGAAATTTTTAATGCAAGAATGCTAAAATATTTAAAATAATTGTGTATTCGTATTAGTATTATTTATCACAGCTGGCCTTGATTAAAAACAACGACGTATCTAAGGCAACAACATGTTACACAAAGAAGTATCATCTGTCAAAGTTAATAAAATTTTTAATTAGAATAAAATTAATAATTCCGTATACGAAAAAGCGTTTTTATTAGAAAAAAAATAGTCAACCTTAAGTATTTACATTAACTTTGACACTTAGCAAATGTAGCTGATTTACAATAATTTTAAGTTAGAAATCCACCATTGCTCGATTTTCCGTTGTTTTTGGACCACGTACTTGTTGCATTGGCATATAAAATGCGATTATCTCGAAAATGGTTGCTCCTAGCTACTTCAATGAGCTATACGTTTTTGATGTAAAAAAAGTAAAGTAACTTATGGTTTTAATAGTCGGATCGATATAAGAAGCCTAAAAAAAGTTATGTCACCTAAAAGGAGTGGGCCATGCCGTAGGCAGCGCCCTCTGCCGGTTACACAAAAACTATGGATAATTTTGAATTCCTCACCTCAAAAAACCCCAGAACCCTTAATTTTGTGCTGCTATGTCGTTTCGTTAAGAAATAATCGCAAAAAAACGAAAACAAAATCAAAACTTTGCCACCCTGTATCTTTGTTGTTATCAATTTTGGGATAAGGCAAGTATAAATAAATCGCATTATTTCGACTTAAGGAGTCTGCTGTTGCTCTGTGTCCCATTACTTTTGGGACACCCTGTATATATACGAATATACCAAACTATGGAAAACAAATGAAAATTATGTTTCTGGATGACATTAAGAATCAAGGACTGTGTGTTCGTCGCTTAGGATAGTTCGTCCTGTATAATCTTTCGGCAAAAAGACAATTTGTCTGGCTCGCGCAAAACATAAATAAGATCGGTTACTTCATTTTTGGAAAAAAACATTTTGCGTATAAAAATAACTGGACTATAAATTTTAAAATGAAAACGCATAACTTTAACACCAAACGGATAATGCCATCTACTATTTTTTTTTTATTCCATCCAAGGCTATTGAGTTTCATGGACTATAACGAGAATAGAAAATCCCAAAAGAATCAAAATATTTTAAAAACTAATGTAGATAGTGACATTCTTTACAAAACTTAAAGGGTTTTTGATAAGCTACCGTGCGAGCAAAAATTATTTGCATCAAAGAGGGCCTTGCATCTAAGGACGTAATGCTTAGCCGTAGAGCTTAATACCTGTTGGGTGTCAGTAACTACCTGAATTATCAATCAATCAGTTATTCCGTCATCTTTGACACTTGACAGTCGTTACAAGTAATTTGATTCATCGCTAATTTTTTCAATTTCTTGAACAATTCACACAATGGGTTTTACGGAACAGCACAAAACATTCATGGTTGAAGCATATTTTCGAAACGGGGTTGGAGTAAATGGTGAGTGGCAATACAATCCGGGTTTGTGCATGGACGATTTTCATGAACATTTTCCTAACGTTGCTTTTATTGCTGGGGATTTTTATCATTGCCTGAAAAGAACCGTGGCTGTGTTTAGGGAAACAAGTTCTATACAACACAAAAAAGGAGCAGGAAGACCATCTGTAAGAACAGAAGAACTTGTCGCAAACGTTCGTGAAATAATGCAAAATTGAATTCCCACCTAGATCATCTTGTTTAACGGTTATGGATTACTTCGTTTTTCCTCATTTAAAGAACACTATTTTTAAAACACCAGTTGCAAATTTAAAACAATTACAAGAAAGGATTATCCAAGAATGTGGTGACATTTCTCCAGAGATGCTGGTCAACACTTTCGAAAATATGAAGAGACGTGTGAATTTATGCTTGGAGCACGGCGGTGGCCAATTTCAGCAATTTATGTAATTATTTTTCTTTCTGTATATTCTTACTTTGTTAATTTTGTAAACAACTACTACTCATTAGTTTGGCATATCATGTCATAATATGAATTTGACAAAATTTTAACCTAGATTTGGTTAGATATATCGTCTCCATACTATCATTGTGATCTAAACCAAACCCTACGTTTTTTAATCCAAGCCCTCTTTCAGGCAAATAATTTGTGCTCGCACGGTATAAGGCGGCAGAAAAATATACAGAGGGTGTTCAATTTGAGTGACTTTTTCAATTAGAAGTTTTCTTATTTTCGCCAGTTGGGTAACCCATAAAGAACTTTTAATAATAATAATTTTTCTTTAAACATCCTGTATCTTGAAAAGGAAACGTTGCAGACCTATGTTTATGCAATTAGGAAACACCCTGTATAGTAAAGTGATGTGTTCGATTCTGACCATTTGGGGTTTCAAATAAAAACGCAACGTTCTATTATATTGAAGAGCAGGTCAAGTTCTTGCGTTTTTCTATATATATTTTTATTCTAATATAACCCATAATCAGTGGCGTAGCTAGAACACACCCAGGGAGGGTATCAACGTTATCACCCCATGATAGGCCAGGGGCGGATTTGACTTTGGGGGGGGGGGGGGGGGCAGCAAATCCTAAATTAGGTAATAATTAAGTCAAGGGCGGGTTTAGCTTTGGGAATAACGCTCCAAAAAAATGTATTAAGGGGGGGGGGGGGGGGGGGGGGGGGATTGAGATATTCAATACAAAAATAGAGATGGAAAAAAAAGCTCCAAAAATTTATTTTAATGAAATTAAGAGAGTTAATTGAAAAGCTATAGAATCATATAGATTGCACTTTGCAGAGATGATATATTATGTCAACTCTGGTATTATTTTATCATGATATAAGTACCGGGTGTAACAGGATCATGGTACGCCCCCCGTATCTCCGTTAGCTTTAAAGGTAATTGATTGAAATTTGGGATATCCTATATGCATAATAAGCGGCACTTTTTGACCTACAAATGATTTTTTTTTCACTTCCGGTTTCGCCGGAAGTGACAATAACTTTCGATTTTTAAATGGAATACCCTGTATATTATTACATTTTTGAATTCTGCATAATTTTCTGAATCCAATGACACTACAAAAGTGACATTTCAAGCGTAAGAAATATTTATTATTTAATTTTTAATTTTCCATTTAAGTGTGCCATGACGGTTCCGATTTATTTCTATTGATCCGTCTAATGCTAGAAACATCGAAGTCTTGTCAAAAATACTAAATTGCGTTTTTTATAAGCAAATAAAATTCATGGCAATCGTTTTTGGGGTAAAACTCAATTTATCCAAATGGAACCATATTGGTACCGTGGTACCATTTCTTAGTACTATTAATAAGGAATTTATTAATACCTGGTAATAACATGTGCGATAAATACAATCAAAATTATAGCTAAAAGAAAATACAATTATTTTGTTCTAATTTAATGCTAAGAAGTTACTAAGGTAAACAAAAATAACAACAAATGTTAAGACTTTTCCAATACACAATAAAAATACCGATACACCACCGAATACTTATTTGACAATCTGATTAATTTCATTGTTTTCAAAGCCACCTTAGTAGCTTCTTAGCATTCAAATAGAATTAGAACAAAATAATTGTATTTTCTTTTAGCTATAATTTTGATTGTATTTATCGCACATGTTATTACCAGGTATGAATAAATTCCTTATTAATAGTACTAAGAAATGGTACCACGGTACCAATATGGTTCCATTTGGAAAAATTGAGTTTTACCCCAAAAACGATTACGATAAATTTTATTTGCTTATAAAAAACGCAATTTAGTATTTTTGACGGGACTTCGATTTTTTTAGCTTAGACGGATCAATTGGAATAAATCGGAACCGTCATGGCACACTTAAATGGAAAATTAAAAATTAAATAATAAATATTTCTTACGCTTCAAATGTCACTTTTGTGGTATCATTAGATTCAGAAAATTATGCAGAATTCAAAAATGTAATAATATACAGGGTGTTCCATTTAAAAATCAAAAGTTGGTGTCACTTTCGGCGAAACCGGAAGTGAAAAAAAAATCATTTGTAGGTCAAAAAGTGCCGCTTATTATGTGTATGGGATATCCCAAATTTCAATCAATTACCTTTAAAACTAACGGAGATACGGGGGGTGTACCATGATCCTGTTACACCCGGTATAGGTATGTATTTTTCTCTAAGAACAAAAGTGCCGCATTGAGCAGTTTTTTTTAAATCAATGTTTCGTTACAATGGAAATAGTTACAAAGTAAAAACAGACAAAATTGTACGAAAATACAATTTATATAATACAATATATCGATAATATTGCTACGATAAAAACAGTTTTCATTTTATTCGAAAATCGGCCAAATACCCATCTTTGGTGTACTAGTGCCAACAGTTTTGCGTTAAAAAAAGGCTGGATTTACTAATTAGTATAAAAGCACAAAAAGAAATATGCGCAAGTTTGCCAAATTTTGTTTTTTGTGTGTTTATTAATTTATTAATTAATAGTAAAGCAGAAAAATGAAGTTTAAAAGCTATAAAGGTTTAAAAAGTCTTTCAAACATGAAAATAAATCTATTTTTTTTTATTTTAATTTATCTGAAAATTGTAATTTAGAGCTTTTTCATCAAATCTCGAAGATCTACTGATATTATTTACGTAACAAATAGTTCCTGAAAGATATTTATAAAAAGCCTATATGAGAAAAAACATGAAACTATTTCCAACGCTCGGACTCATCAAATTTATGTTTTTGAAATGCATTTTTTTTAGAAAAAATACCTTATACCTACAGGGTGAAACTTTAATATTTTTAGTGAAACATAACTATTGATAATTTTTACGATCTACAATCAATTCTAGACATTTTTCATAAATCAATCAATCAACCGTTTGCGAAACAGCTTGGGCGGGGAAGAAAAATAAATAATATAAAATATGAACTCTTTTAAGGATAGTAACAGACTGTTTTTTCTTAAGTACCTACATATTTTATCAACTACTTAAATAAGTCCATTAAGTAGGCAGGTATATAGGTAGGAAGGGAAAACAAAATTTTTATAATTTTCTTTAAAAACATTTTTAGTTAGGTATTAAGAGTAGACACTGGTGATGCCTTCACCATTTCATTTTTTAAACAGTATCGATAATTCTTCGTTGATCAAAAAATCGGCCATACACTCGTCTCTGAAGTACAATTACCTACTGTTTTGCGTTAAAAAAGTTTTGATAAAAATTAATAAAAGCAGAAAAAGAAATATGGGTAAAGCTTACCAAATTTCGTTTTTTGCTTTTATTAATTTTCAATTCAATTATTTTAAATTAAAACTGCAACCGCATTTTGGGGAAAACAAAAATTAAACGAAATATTAATCAAAAAACTAAATGGCGAAGGCGTCACCAAGGCTTGCACTTCATAATAATTTTCCTCTTAATATCTTACTTTTGCTTACTCTAACTTTTCCAATAGTAGGGAAGTAGAGAGAATTTTTCTAATTATTAATAGTTTCATGTAGTGATCTAAAAAACCGTTTTTTTGACCACCTGAAAAAAAACGTGAAAAAACATGTTTTTTTTCATGAAAAAAAACCAATCCACGTTTTTTTTCATAAAGGCATCATTTAAAAATCCCGCCATAAAACAGACCGTGCACGTCTGTCATATTGCCCGACTCGAAGTTGGTTACGACATGCTTCTGTGAGTGCTGTGCGCTGTGGTGCGCCTGAAATCATTCAGATCATTCTAATTCGTTCATCGAGTTGTTGTCGTTACGCAAACTCATGGAATGTTCATACAAGACAAGTTTGTGCAAGTTTTAGCCTTTTAAGTTTTTTAAATCGATATTATTTGAAAAGCACACAACACTAAGCTTCTTTTAAATAGCAAAGCCTCAAAGCAAAGCCAACGGCTAAACGACTAAAGCCATGACTGAAGCGTTTTTGAAACTTATTTAAAATATAGTTTTCTTGCTAAACGACGACGTCACTTACATTGTTTGTATAGTGCAACTACAAGGTTTTTGTGTTATTTTTTTTATCAGTTGATGTTTTATGGTCGTTTTTTTCTTTAAATATATGTTTATTGACAAATGTAAAAATATTTTCGTGTTGATTGCACTTTATTTTAAAAAACTCAACAAGATAATACAGATTTTTAATTATTGTGAAAAAAAAACACAATTTAGAAAAAAACATAGGTAGGTACCCCTGTTTTTTTTCAAAAAAAAACGTCGAGTTTTGAAAAAAAACATCAACGTTTTTTTTCATTTAATCACTAGTTTCATGTCAATCAACGTATTTTTGCATTTTTTTTTTCATCTCAATAATTGTTGGCTATTTTATTGCTAATTTATTACCCAATTTTGAATTTTATTCGAGATTTTATTGCTTTCCGTTTTCTTAAAAAAAACCATGTCTCTGCTAGCTTGCTCTTAAGCCAAGCAACACATTTCGTCTTTTTAAATTTTTTCTTGTGCCATATTTTTTTGCCAATGTAATACTGTATTTTAAATTTCATTTTTCAAAGTTTTTTTTTAATAATCACGTGTCTGCTAGCTTGATCTTAAGTCAGCAGACACACTTCGTCTTTTTGAACTTTTTCGTGTGCCAACTTTTTTTGCAAATTTATTAGCCTATTTTCAGTTTAATTTTTCCTCGTTTTTTTTAAGCCATATGTGTCTGCTAGCTTGATCTAAAGTCAGCAGACACACTTTGTCTTTTTGAGTTTTTTCGTGTGTTATTTATTCTTGCTAATTTATCTTTTTCTCTATCTTGCTAATCTTGTTGTTTTGTATTTTATTGCTTGCCGTTTTCCTGAAAAACCACATACTACCTCTTTTTAAATTTTTCCTTTGCTATTTTTTTTTGGCTATACAGTGTTATCCAAATTAAGTGTCCACCATTGGTAACTTTGTTATTATTAAAGATACAAAAATGTTTAAATTAGCAAACTAGTAGTATTTTTACAGCTCATTAAGATACAAGAATTAAAAAAACAGTAGAGCATCGTGTTTTTGAGGTTAGAAGTAAAATGAATTTTTTTTTAATGGAAACCCCTGTATATTATATTTTTATCTGTTAAAGCTTTAAATTTTAAACAAAAAAGCTTATAATGAATTTCTCCTAGGATAAAAACTAAAGAAATTATAAAGCCCAAATTGAAACAAAGAAGATAGATTTACCAACTTTATTATACACATGAACTTATAACAAAACAACATAAAATTACTAATTTTTTCTTAGAATATGCTCAAAAATACCACCCCGTTCTTCGATACATTTTTGTGCACGTTTTTGAACTGCTCGAACTGTCTTAAGTATGGTCCTATCATCTATCTCGTTTATCGTTTCCCTAGCTGTAGTTTTTAAATCGTCAACGTATCTTTGTTTGTAAACTTGGTTCTTTAAAACACCCCACAAAAAAAATCCAGAGGGGTTAGGTCTGGTGATCGGGGAGGCCACTGAATAGGGCCATTTATTCCTATCCATTGATTATTAAAAATAGTACTTAGATGTTGATAAGTACCTCTGTAGTTATGGACAGGTGCGCCATCTTGTTGAAAATGAAGATTTTGTCTACTTATAAGATCCAGTTCGTCTAAGAAATTATTCAAAATTTAAGTCATAAATTCCACGTATCTTTCACCAGTTAGGGTGCGGTGCCCTCATAAAAAAAACGGATTAACAATAATTCTTGAAAAAATTAAACCGCACCAAACGTTAAAACTAAAACGGACTTGTGGAGCTCGTGGATGTATGTAAGAAAAGATTTTCCCGTGACCAGTAATGATGATTTTTTCTATTGTACATTCCAGAATTTAAGAAATTGGATTCATCTGTCCATAAAATATAACGAAAATTATTTACATTTTGGAGACAGAAGTTAAGACCAATGGCAAAAAAATAGTCTTCTTTCTGGATCCCCTGCGAAAAGAGCTTGAACCGGGCGTAAGGAATAAATTTGTGCTTTTTTAAAATCCTATGAACAGTACCATAACACAAATTAGAGTCCTTGACAATATCTGCAATGGAATTCTCTTCACATTTTAGGCTTTAAAATATGCCATAACTTCAATTTCCGTGGCCTCGCTTATTATAAAAAAAATTTTTGTCTCTGTTTTGGCAAAAATACTTTCATTGTCTCTAAATTTTCGGTAGAGTCTTAGAAAACATCGCTTATTCGGTTGAATGCGAAGTGAATATACCTCAGAATAGGACGCTCTTGCTCTCGAAGAGGATTTTCTGCACACTAAGTAAGTTTCTAACATATCACATTTTTCTGCATGGGTAAAAACCATATTTTTTTCAATAATAACTGACACAACAAAACTTATAAGCAAAAAAAGAATAAACACCGTACCTACTAAAACAAGATACTTTATATGAAATTACCATTGTTTTCCAAAGCCTTCCAGATGCCAAATAAATATTAAATAGTGCGATGGTGACGCGGTCTTCATAGCCTCCTTGTTATTTTACTACTATTAATATTATTTAGATATTCAATATTGACGTTATTTTTGACTTTAGTAGAAAAGTCATTATAGGCTTTTTTGTTTAAAATTTAAAACTTTAACAGGTAAAAATATAATATACAGGGGTTTCCATTTAAAAAAATGGCATTTTACTTCTAACCTCAAAAACACGATGCTCTACCGTTTTTTTTAAATTCTTGTATCTTAATGAGCTGTAAAAATACTACTAGTTTGCTAATTTAAACAATTTTGTTTCTTTAATAATAACAAAGTTACCAATGCATGGTGGACACTTAATTTGGATAACCCTGTATAATGCGAAGGAAGGCAGAGCAATACGGAGTAACGCAGAACATTGCGCAGTAATGCAGAGTAATGCAAGTAATATGGCGTATTTCGTTAAATGCAAAAGGAGACACTTTGGATTGGAAAAAAGTAAGGAGGTAGGTACTTGTATTTTGTGTACAGTGTACAAACCATTTTGTTAAGGGCACCTGGGCAATATGGAAACAAATACACGTGGACTCTCGAACTGAACAGGGTCGAATTAAGAACCTTATAAAACTTTTACTGATGCACGATTTTAAAAATAATCTGCTTATTTTGCATATAAAGGACAATTATAGGTTTAGCATAATGCATCCCGGTTACAGCCAGCATCGGCTGCCTCACGATACACCTACACATCGTGGGCTGCCTGTATCTCGCGCACAAGGGTATACCGGGCCCGACGCAACTGGATGCATTATTGTATTCATATGTGGCGTTTTACATGCATGCATAATTTATACATGGTTACCATCGAGCTAGAATGCGATGACGGACGAATCTGCACGAAAGGTGTAAATTATTTAGCATGTAAAAGAACTTAAGTAACAAAAAATTTGTTGCTTAAATGTTTTACACAAATTGGAAATATGTACTTGAAATGAAACAGATAAAACATCTTACAATAGGGATGCCATTACAAAGCAACTAAACGTTAATCAGAATTATGAGGATAATCCGCTCAATGCAGTATAGTAGGTACTGAAGGATAGACCTTAAGAAATATAATAATACATAAATATATTCCTATTACACTATGACAGAACTGGCCCAGTACTGTCATAGTGAGTACTGGCAAGCCTGAACTACAGGGCGGTCTGTAATGTAAAGAAATTACGTGTGTATATATACAGGGTTAGTTGAAATAACCGGAACGGCTAATTTTCTTTAAAACTACCAAGGCTAAATAAATGAAATTTGGTACAGGTGGATAACTTAAAAAATTGAATTGCAAATTGACAATTGCGACGTTGCCAATTTTTTAGTTTTTTCTGTAAGTCAAGGAATGTTTTTTTTTTCAAATGTAACACTACTTTTTTTTATTGAATTCGATTCCTCCCATCAACATTACCATTTCCTGATAGTATAAAATTTTTATCTCAAATAGTTCTATGGGAAAAAAGTTAATTACTTAGTTACAACTCGTTACAACTCTAACTCGAAAATAAAAAAAAATCCAATCTATTTCCATTTAAAAACGTTTCAAATAATGTGAAAAGGAAGGTTGGTAGACATAATGTACCTAATAGTATCGATAACGATAAAAACATAACAATAACATAGCTAGTAAAAATTGCTTACATATTATACAGGGTGTCCCAGCCGAGAGTGACCCATTTTAAATGCTTATAACTTTTATACCAATTGTGCTAGCCACCTACGGTTTACGCCATTCCTTTTCTCTTGGCATAAAGTTTTTTCTAGTTGGTACCAAATTTTGTCGACAATTATACAGTGGGAGTAAAAAAATTGCCTTTTTTCGACATCAAAATTTACAACTATTTTTAATGGAACACCCTGTATATTGCAACGCCATAATTAGAAGTCGTGTCCAAGGTATCCATGCCAATAAGCATCGGACTTGTAACTTGAAGTTTTAGCAGCAAAAAATTAAAATAGAAATCTGGGTATTTTAGCAAACGTATTTTTTATTAGCATATTTACAACGCGAATAGGCAGATTTTGATAATTTTTTTCTGACTACACATTAAGTAATAAAGAAATAAATATAAATCTAAAAAAACTGCTGTATATGTTGGCCGTTCTGTTTCACGTATTTATCAAGTAGGAGCATTAAATGGTTGAATGAATTGTGTAACATATCCTGGGGAATCGCTTCAATTACGTTACGAATATTCCTCTTTAGATCATCCAAACTATGTGGAAGGGGGTTATAGCACCTATCCTTGACATAACTCCAGAGAAAAAGGTCTGGAACTGTCAAGTCAGGAGAGTAAGGTGCCCATTCTATAGGACCGGCTCTTCCTATCCATTTTGCTCCAAATGTCATATCTAGTGATGCTCTTGCTATTAAAGAATTATGAGGTGGAGCACCATCTTGCTAAAAGTAAACCTCATCCAAGATACCGTCCTGTATTAACTGTGGATAAAAGAAATTTTCCAACATATCAGTTATCGTTGGCTCATTGAAAAAAAAATGGTCCATATATTTTTTCAGCAGAGATTGCGCACCGAACTGTTACCTTTGGAGTATCTCGCTGGAACTCGTTAAATGCTCTTGGATTCTCTGATGCCCAAATCCTACAATTGTGCTTGTTACACCTACCATCTATGTGGAAAGTAGCCTCATCAGACATAATTAACAGCGTATTTGGGTTAACTCTAAACAAGTCCAAAAGAGTTTCGCAAGTAAACTATCTCTTTTGATAGTCCTCCTGATGAAGCTTTTGAAATGTTTGAAGCTTATAAGGGAATAATTTTAAACATTTAACACATCTCTCGCACTCACTTTTAGATAAATTTAATGCATTTTCGTAAGAGATATTTCCTGATTATTAATTGCAATAATCTCATAAACCGCTAAAAGTGTGTCTAAATATTCAGGTTAAACATATTCCTTTTTGGCCTCTTGACCTCCAAGTATCCATGTATTAAAAATTTCTGATGCCATTTTTTAATAACGTTTTTGCTTGACGGATTTTTCTGGAATCTAGTTCGAAATCTTCTTTGTGTCGTTATTATTGATCGAGTTTCGATATAAAAGATTACTGTTTTTGCTTTTTCTACTAACGAATAAATCATTTTCTTCAAAATTTATGTTAACTTAATTTGATATTTTACTCTGACAGTGACAATTGTATACTATGGATACCTAGTACAAAGGTAGATAGGTACCTATACCTATTTTAGTTTTAAAAAATATACCTCGATTTCTATTTTAATTTTTTGCTGCTAAAACTTCAAGTTACAAGTCCGATGTTTATTGGTACATGGACACCTTGGACACGACTCCTAATTATGGCGTTGCAATATACAGGGTGTTCCATTAAAAATAGTTGTAAATTTTGATGTCGAAAAAAGGCATTTTTTTTACTCCCACTGTATAATTGTCGACAAAATTTGGTACCAACTAGAAAAAACTTTATGCCAAGAGAAAAGGAATGGCGTAAACCGTAGGTGGCTAGCACAACTGGTATAAAAGTTATAAGCATTTAAAATGGGTCACTCTCGGCTGGGACACCCTGTAGTACACTACATTAATTTGATTATGAAATCGATACTATTAGGTACATTATGTCTACCAACCTTCCTTTTTACATCATTTGAAACGTTTTTAAATGGAAATGATTGTATTTATTTTTATTTTAGAGTTAGAGTTGTAACTAATTAACTTTTTTTCCCATAAAACTATTTGAGATAAAAATTTGATACTATCAGGAAATGATAATGTTGATGGGAGGAATCGAATTCAATAAAAAAAAAAGAGTAGTGTACATTTGAAAAACGTTGAGTTACAGAAAAAACTAAAAATCTGGCAACGTCGCAATTGTCAATTTTCAATTCAATTTTTTAACTTATCCACCTGTACCAAAATTCATTGATTTAGCCTTAGTAGTTTTGAAGAAAATTAGCCGTTC
This sequence comes from Polydrusus pterygomalis, assembly GCA_963969555.1. Lineage (NCBI taxonomy): Eukaryota > Metazoa > Arthropoda > Insecta > Coleoptera > Curculionidae > Polydrusus > Polydrusus pterygomalis. The sequence continues at coordinate 10,551,934 of OZ018384.1, forward strand.
TGGTTATTTCAACTAACCCTGTATAGTTGTAGCTTGAAATATTAGATATTTAGAAATAGGTATTTATTACTATTTATATTAATTTACTTCTTTAAAGTTTGTTTTGCTCTTTATTTTATGTTATCACCCGATCCCTCGTGTTAACAACCTAATAATTGGTATCGCATATTTTTGGTTACTAATATAATACACTCAACGAATTTCGTCTGCATTTCCAAATAAACAGTATTTTTAACTAAACACAAACACAGTATTGTATAAGTAAGCTCGGTAAAAATGCTAAATTAACAAGCTGACGAGACAGCAAAAATAAATACATGGAAATATAATTTGAGCGACATTCGAAAACTTTATTTGGTCGCTCGACCTCTTTCCAAGGAAGATCTGTACCACGCCACGTCGCAGGGCGCGCTAATGCATTTTATCAAAAACCAACCAAGCCTACATAATATACCAATTACACTATACTATAATAATATACAGTAATATACACTATACTAACTATAATTTACAAATTTAATATTTTGAAAGTTTGGGATATTATTTGCTGATTTGTAAATTAGCAATAAAAGATGGCACATGAAAAAATTCAAAAAGACGAAGCGTGTTTGCTGACTTGAGATCAAGCTAGCAGACACATTTTTTTTTAACGACAAACAATGAAATTCAAAATAGGGTAATAAATTAGCAATAAAAGATGGCACATAAAAAATTCAAACAGACGAAGTGTGTGTGCTGACTTGAGATCAAGCTAGCATACACATGACGTGTTTTTTTAAAAATCCGAAAAATGAAATTTAAAATAGGGCAATAAATTAGCAATAAAAAAGCAAAAAAAAAGCAAAAAAAAATAGCACAAGAAAACATTCAAAAGGACGAAGTATGTATACTGACCAGAGATCAAGCTAGCAGAGACATGGTATTTTAAAAAAAATGGCGAAAAATAAAATTCAAAACAGAGTACCTAATAAATTAGCGATAAAATAGCAAAAAAAGACGGCACAAGAAAAACTTCAAAAATACGAAGCGTGTCTGCTGACTTGAGATCAAGCTAGCACACACATGGTGTTTTTTTTTTAAACGGCAAACAATGAAATTCAAAATAGGGTAATAAATTAGCAATAAAATAGCAAAAAAATGGCACATGAAAAAATTCAAAAAGACGAAGTATGTATACTGACCTGAGATCAAGCTAGCAGAGACTTGGTGTTTAAAAAACATTTTAGGAAAGTTCCAAGTTACCTTTTTAAAGTTTTTTAATGACAGCTTTTCTAAAACCTAATAGTTTATGGTATCAAAATAATCGTAATAAAATCCTCTTTTTTCTTAACCCGACGAGCCACCATGTTGCCATTTAAAAAAAATGAGTTATACAACTTTAAAGATTAAATTTTACATAGCACATAGCATTGGATCGAAAATAGTAAAGTTGTATTTTTCCCAAGATTAGAGAACTGAAATAAGTGATTTTAAGGTATTCATAGCCCTCTAGATAAAACAATAAATTTGGAAAAAAAATATTTTCTTGGTGACAAAAAGTGACAAGTGACACATCATTGTATTTAGAATGTCATATGGAGTCAAAAAAAGTAAAAATATACCAGGTGTCCCATTTAAAAATCGAAAGTTTATGTCACTTCCGGTTAAACCGGAAGTTCCATAATGTTGAGTCATCTGTCAAAAAATGCAGTTTTATGTCGTATACAAATCCCCCGAATTTTATTTCATTATCATGAAAAACAAAAAAGTTAGAGGGGCGAGCCACCTTCCGTGGACACCCGGTATGTAGGTACACCAAAAAAAAAACCTTTGTGGATTTAATAATAATCGGACATACCTACTATAATAAAATAATGCATTAAATGAATTAAAAAGGTAGAAAAGGTTTTATTACACAGATAATAAATAAATAAATATTTTTACATTTTTTATTTGTGAGATGTAACGTCGCGTCGGAGCAAATATTTAAAGCATAGGTGAAAAACATCATGTGAAAATATATTTAAAATGCCCAAATAAAATATACTTACTAAAAATAAGAAGAATGCATTAAAATAATAACGTATTTACTAGTATTTAGATATGTATGTACCTAATGTACGAAATGGTTTGTACCTACCCTTAAAATGGAATTCGATAGCTTTTAGAAGAACAATTTATATTTCATGATCCAGGAAAAGTTTTAAATATTGGACCCTTTAAGTAATATATAAAAACCGAGAAAAACGTTATAGACATGCCATAGAAAAAAGGATTTAAAAACAGTTTTTATCAAAATAATTTTCTTTTTAGTTTATTGTTGATAATTTAGGTATTTAAAAATATATTTGTTTTATTTTATAAATTTTATACAAAACATGTAGAGATTACCTAACTGATATAATATATCCCAAATACGTTTTTTGTACTCTTATAATTATTGTAGATTACTTAATTTAAGAGTGAAATAAAAATTTATCATCAGTCGACATCATAGGGTGCATAAATAAGTACCTACCAGGACATTAAGGATGTTAATCCTAAAGGTAACCAAGTTACTGTTAATTTTCTCGAGTTCTAATACTTAAACATAAAACCTTTTTTTAAGATAAATTATTCTAGTTTCTTATACTTCAACCTTGTATCGCGTATTGTCCTGGTGCACTAAGCGAAATGGTTTGTACACTGTACACAAAAAACAAGTACCTCCTTGCCATTTTTCAATCCAAAAAGTATCCTTTTGCATTTACCGAAATACGCCATTACATTACGCATTACTCCGCATCTCTGCCTTACTTCGCATTAAATAGCAAAAAAAATAGCACAGGAAAAAATTTAAAAAGAGATAGTGTGTGGTGTTTTTAAGGAAAACGGCGAGCAATAAAATTCAAAATAGGGTAATAAATTAACAATAAGTAAAATAGCAAAAAAAAATGACACAAAAAAAATCTTAAAAGGACCAAGTGTGTCTGCTGACTTGAGGTCAAGCTAGCAGACATGTTTTTTTTTTAAACGGCGAAAAAAAAATTTAAAACAGGGTACCTAATAAATTAGCAATAACATAGCAAAAAACGATGACAAGAATATATTCAAAAAAACGAAATGTTGTTTGCTTACTTTAGATCAAGCTAGCAGACACATGGTATTTTTAAAAGAAAATGGCGAAAAATGAAATACAAAATAGGGTTAAATTAGCAACAAAATAGCAAAATGACACAAGAAAAAACTCAAAAAGAAGAAGTGTGTCTGCTGACTTGAGGTCAAGCTAGCAGACATGTTTTTTTTTAAAACGGCGAAAAAATAAATTTAAAACAGGGTAATAAATTAGCAATAACATAGCAAAAAAAGATGACACAAGAATATATTCAAAAAAACGAAATGTGTCTGCTTACTTGAGATCAAGCTAGCAGACACATGGTGTTTTAAAAAAAAATGGCGAAAAATGAAATTCAAAATAGGGTAATAAATTGGCAATAAAATAGCAAAATGACACAAGAAAAAACTCAAAAACACGAAGTGTGTCTGCTGACTTGAGGTCAAGCTAGCTGACATATGTTTTTTTTTTAAAAGGGCGAAAAAATAAATTGAAAACAGGGTAATAAATAAGCAATAACATAGCAAAAAAAGCTGACAAGTATATATTCAAAAAAACGAAATGTGTCTGCTTACTTAAGATCAAGCTAGCAGAAACATGGTGTTTTTTTAAAAAAATGGCGAAAAATGAAATTCAAAATAGGGTAATAAATTAGCAATAAAATAGCAAAATGATACAAGAAAAAACTCAAAAAGACGAAGTGTGTCTGCTAACTTGAGGTTAAGCTAGCAGACATGTTTTTTTTACAACGGCGAAAAATGAAATTTAAAACAGGGTAATAAATTAGCAATAAAATGGCAAAAAAAGATGTTGCAAGAAAAAACTCAAAAAGACGAAATGTGTCTGCTGACTTGAGATCAAGCTAGCAGACACATAGGTTTTCTTTTGGAAAAACCGCGAAAAATGAACTTCAAAATAGGGAAATAAATTAGCAATAAAATAGTCAAAAATCATGGCATAAAAAAAATGCAAAAAATCCGTTGTCTGCTAGCTTGATGGACATAACATTTTCACTGTCAATAGTGTCAATGGTCATAGTAATGCAAACCATGTGCTATCGGGTTGCCCGAGGGGTTGCCTGTGCCGTTTTGACTAAATTTCCCTGGAAAATAATCCCAAAATATTTTTAAGGCAAACTGATCTAACAATTAATTGACAATTTTAATCTATATTAACCGCCTGTGGTAGTTAATTTTCAACTCCTAGTAGTTTTTTTGCCAACCTTTAGAACATAACCTACTGATCCATTTCGGCCCCTAAGGTCAGTAATGTACATGTATTTATGGGGGTAAATAGGTACAACGAGACCCGTGAGGACTGGATCGGATGTGGCACCTGTGGTTTATGGTCATATGAGGGCTGTATATAGAGACTTTGAACCTGTTAATAAAGTGTTTGTGATTTTTGTCGTCCTGCCTAGGTTTTTTTATTGTCCACTCTTGCCTCATACCAGGGGGGGGGGGGGGGGGCAACAGTTGAAATAAGAAAAATGTTGTATTATTAATTTATTATAGCCCAGGAGGTAGCGTTGCAAATGACACAATCATTTCAGGTCGTCTAATTCTTATTGGGTAGTCATTTAATGATCTGAGCGTCAGCTGCTCAAGTAGCGGTGGACCTAGTGGTGAGAGAATGTCAATTATTAAAAAAAAAATCTAAAAATTATTTCAGGTCGCTTGAAAATTTATACAGCAAATGTTTATATTCTGATGACAATAAATAAAAAAAAGTCAGCTGCAAAGATAATGGGGGATTATGCGTCAGCTGCTTATACATGGCCCTGCACCTCACCCCCCTATAGCTCACTGATTAATTAAGTTAAAATTTTGATATTTTGCAGACCTTACCTTGGGGCGCATTTTAGGAAAATATTTTTTTTCAAACAGGGTGTTCCAAAAAAGTGTGACGTCATAAAGATGTATTTTTTAGACTACATGCCATATATTTTCTTACTTATTTGGGTGCCCCCTATAGTTACCCACATACCCCTAAAATTTTATTAAAGTCGATTCAGTATTATAGGCGAAAAAAAATAAAAACTAAAAAAATATCAGTTTTGCACCACTGGTTTTAAAAATTAATAAAAAATAAAAATAATGCCTCGTTAATTATATTATACAAAGGTACTTATTAAATAAAGTCTAACAGTCTCGTTAACCAATTTTGATTAATACAAATTGTACAGGGTGTCAAAAATTGAGTGTCAAACTTTGCAAACTTTAAAGCAATTTATTTTTCTTATTTAATAAAAAACTTGGTTAACGAGACTGTTAGACTTTATTTATTAAGTACCTTTGTATAATTTTATTAACTAGGAATTATTTTTATTTTTTATTAATTTTTAAAACCAGTGGTGCAAAACTGATATTTTTTAGTTTTTATTTTCTTTCGCCTATCCTATAATACTGAATCGACTTTAACAAAATTTTAGGGGTATGTAGGTAACTATAGGAGGCACCCAAATAAGTAAGAAAATATATGGCATGTAATCCAAAAAAATACATCCTTATGACGTCACACTTTTTTGGAACACACTGTATGAAAAAAATATTTTCCTGAAATGTGCCCCAAGATACAGGTAAGTAAGGTGTGCAAAATATCAAAATTTTAACTTAATTAATAAGTGAGATATAGAAGACGGGGGGTGAGGTGCAAGACCCTGAATAAGCAGCTGAGGCATAATCCCCCATTATCTTTGCAGCTGACTTTTTTAAAATTTATTGTCATCATATAAACATTTGCTGTAAGTACAACTTTTCAAACGACCTGAAACTATTTTTAGATATTTTTTTTTACATACTCTTAAGACTAGATCTAGGTCCACCACGACTCTGACAGCTGACGCTTGTTTCGATTGCTAGCTATATCTAGACTATCGAATACAGACAAAATCAAGCGACCTGGAATCAACATCAAAAATGCAACGCTGCCTCCCGGGCTATTAGTATTATTTTAAGTTTTTAATAAATATATTTTTGTGTTACAATGATTGTTCTCTGGTAAGTTTATTTAATTCTTTACATTAAAATTTTAAAACAAACCAAAGCTAGTGTTTATTCTTGCCCCCCTTACCCCTACCACTTTATTTTTTTAAGTATTCAGTTTTTTTAACATAATATAAGATTTGCAAACGGATTAGGAGACTTAAAAAAATATGTGGGATGTTATTATTAGGCGAATGAACTTACGCTGCAGTAGTAAATTGACAAAAGGTCATGAGATGAGGTCTTAAACTGATAAAGCAAAGCAAAGTTTCTAGGTAGTAAGAATTACACTTTTTATGATAACTGTGCACGTTTGTTGATTTAATTAAGTTGTCTACTGTAAAAAAATAGTTTTTGGTGTTAAAAGCATCCAATTCCCTAACCCCCCCTTATAGGTACTCTATTTAGTTTGCACATCCCACAATTCTTGTAATTTAAATATCATTTAGGTCAAGATTTAATTTAAAAGGTTAACTTGGGTGAGTAAACATTAAAAAAGGTGTCTATACTAAATGAATAGTGTGCCAGACGTTTAAGAAACAAGATAGCTAGTGATTTAAAAAAATTATTAGTTGAAAATATATTAAAACCTATTACCTATTAAAAACCTGTAAATATCAGGCTGTTTAAGCAATAAAAACAATAACTGCTGACTCAATTTTAATATTAGGTATTTAGTAAGCAATATAATTTATGTTAGTATTAAACTCTGCCAAAACTTTACCTACTTGTGTTTCCTTGTAGGAGTGAAATGAAACAAAAACATCCACATAATTTTTTATTATAATACGTATATATCACAAATCCTTTTTGGCTCTCAGAACACACATTCTATCGGCAACAGTTCAATTTACTTACAAAACATTAATTATTTTACAAGCACTCATTTCTCAAGCACACATCACTTTTTGATTGAAAATGTCTTTCTTTATATCAGTTTTTATGGTACAACACAGATCTCTGATAAAATTATGTCCTAATATGTACAGAATGAGCTCACAGGTTTGTTTCCGAACCATGATGATAATATCCTATTGGCATGGCATAGTCCTTAGCCCTTGGCTGGATTAATAATTTGGGGCTCACTGCTTTATTTAGGCCGAGAGTAGTACCAATCCACGCAACAGTTTGCAGTCGATTCGTTTGGTTTCAGGCACTATCAATATTATAGATTTTACCATAGATATGATTCAGTTTAAAAAACTAGTAAATACATAGTATATATTATATTGTATGCATCATTTTTAACCAACGGTTTTGTTCAATGTATAAAAATATAGATATTGTGCAGATCTAAGCCATCGAGGTAAGAATACTAAACATGAGCATTTACATTAAAAAATCCATAATTTAGTCCACTGGCTTATTGTAATTAACAGTTGTTAACAGTCAGCACAGTTAACACAAAGCAGTGTCGCTGTAACACAATTATCTTTGTTCCCATCAAATTATAAAATAATGAGGCCACCTTAGAGCACGGTACAACAACAATAACTTTTCTTTTCTTTTTCTGGACTAAAGTTCATTTCCCTGACTATTTCTGCAAACACCTCGTTGACGTTGGTTCGGTTTTTCGCGCTGGCTTCGATAAAGGGGCAACCCCACTGTTGGGAAAGGGCTTTTCCTTCTTCAAAGTCCACTTCTCTCTGATGTTCAAGATCAACTTTATTTGCGACTAGGAGGATGGGCACCCTTTCAGTGCCCTTGACTCGGGTAATAAGCTCCTTCATAGGACGGATATCCTGGAAGGTTTGGTGATTTGTTAAACTATAAACTACAACGAACCCTTGTCCGTTCTTTATGTAAAGGTCCCGCATACTCGCGAACTGTTCTGTCCCCGCGGTGTCCAGGATTTCGAGCACACAAGGAGAATTGTCCACTTCGATCTCCTTTCGATAAAAATCCTCGATCGTGGGATCATATTTTTCCATAAAACATCCGGATACGAACTGTACAGTCAAAGCACTTTTCCCAACCCCACCCGATCCGAGGACGACTACTTTAAACTCACGCATTGTTCCAACTTCTTAGAACTTAGTAACTTTCGTTAGCCTGGTAATTGCACAACAAAAACACAATTTGACTAAACGTATCACTTTTGAAACAGTCTATTATCACATTTCTGCTATCCATTTCAACAAACAACTACACATATTTCGCCATCTTAGAGTGGAACGGCGAACAGCTCATCTCGTAGCAGTGTTTTCATAAGCGGAGAGCCACGAGGACCCAACTCGGAGGAGGGGTCCTTACTGTGATGGGAAATAAACTTTTGAACCTGCGCAACATTCGCCTTTTTATTAAACAGACTAGAATCACCGCTGCCCTCTATTGGGAACCGTCTGAATAAGTAAGGAGGTAGAAAGCTATTACAGTTTAGTTCGCTTTACTCGCGAGGTCTAACACTTTATATAAAATAGTAAAGACAGGGGTCACCGATATGTTTAACCAAGTCTTGTGCCAAATATATTTCATCGTCTTGGATCCCTAGGCCCTAGTCCAGCTAACCCTTTTTTTTTCTCTGGTCCAGACCGCCAAGTTTGTGTTTTGTGGGCCAAGTCGTCTCGCATTTGTTGGTATTTTGTGGTTTGTGTCTCGCGAAGCAGACGACAAACAAAAAACAAGATCATCGACAATCTGAATCTGCATTTTAATATCGAACTGTGTTAGATAAAATGCAACCTTATTGTTGGATCTTTCAGGTGGTTAGAAAAATATTTTCTCGTATAATATTTAAAAAACAAGAGGTTTGTTTTTGGCAGTCGCGGAATATCTCCTTGGCTGTAAGTTTTACTAAATTTTATAAAATTGAATATTCGTCCGCGGTCTTATTTTGATATTAGGTAGGTACTTTCTATTTGTTTCTTTTAAACAGCAAAGCAAAGTAAAAATCTTTGCTTAACTAATTTATTAAAGGAACACGCTTTGCGAACAACTTCGTATAGTCCGCATGGGAAGTAGAGGGGGATACTTAACTGCGGCCAGGGGGGAGGAAAAAAGCTTTGTTGTGCTAAGTTACATTTTTAAAAGGAACGCTCAACTTAGCCGTTGGCTTTGCTTTGCTGTATAAAAGAAACTCAAAAGAACTATACGCTATGGACCTTACTGTTTATATGCGTTTTTGGTTCTGCAGTACTCGAATGCTCCACCTACTTTGCCGATCAGTGCTGCCGCTGACTTCTTTTTTATTGGGGTAGACTACAGCCAGAGAGAGGGGTAGAACTGGGTCGGTTCGGGGTAGCTTAGTTAAAATTTGAAACTTAACAATTCGACATATTTTTTTGCGTAACGGCAAATAATTTGTGAAACCAAATTCAACGAGACATATAAACAAAGTGAAAAATCAATTATCATTTTAATATGAGCAACTAGATGGCGCTGGTGTCAAAAAAGAATTAATTTTGTAATAAATCTGGTTTCGTAGAGCATAATTATCTATGAAGTTGGTAGATGGCAGAGCGATAGTAAAAGTATGATAGAATGAGGCAACTCCCAGCAATGAATGATTAATAATTTTTCTTAACGATAAATTAAAACGTTTGTTTTATTAGTGTAATAAATAAAAAATAAATGCAATTTAACGAACACATATATTAATGAATAAGAAACAACAAAATACAACACTGACTGAAACATATAGGTATATAGGTAGAGCCGACCAAGTTCAAATGGGTACAGCCACTTGAACAAACAGATTGAACTGATGGTTCTGCTACTAGCACATCATTTTCAGTAGATTTTGAGGTCCCAGGTTTTGGATTTTCATATGGATCTACTGGTTACTGGTGGTCGTCCAAGCGTGTCTTTGCGACTGTTACTTGTCTCATTTGCTTTCGTAGTTCTTATCACAAACCTTTAAACGAGAAAAAAAAATATTTTTATTAAAAGCTCCATTTAAGTTGCAAAGAAATTATACGTACCTATCCATCGCTTCATAAAAAATCAGCACAAGGATCTCAAATTTATATCATATACACAATGATACAGATCTATATAGTATGTAATGTCACAGTAGGAATTTACTTTTAGAGTAGGTAATAAAAAACTTAAAACACAAACCAACTGATTAACTTATAAAATAAAATTATCTCTAGTCACTAAACCCATACAAACTTAAACGCGAAAACGCATCCTGAACACGTACTTCCCCCTTTAAACACCGTTGGACCGTTGTCATAGTCCGAAATTTAAAATAATAAATACAATTTATATCCAATGTTAAAATCTTATGTTTTTATAGCTGAAAAAACGCTTCATGGAAAAACGAGTTCTCTCGTCACTCCTTAAAAAAAAACATTTTTTTATTATTTTTGATCAAATGTGTATTAGAAATGAACAATATGACAGAATATGTAATATTTAATAAAATAATAATCAAAATATAGGCGCCCCAATATAGGACTTCGCTCCCCCCGCACCCAAAACCCTGACTACGCCCCTGGTGATTTTTAAAGTCCCGTTTTACAATCTGCTTCTCAATCGTAAAACTAATTAAATAATCTCTGTAACGCGACTTTAAAGAACTGGGTATAAAAATAAATACGGCTGAAGTTGTGCGCACTGATTTGACCAACGGAAAACACTTTATGGTTACAGAAAAAAGGCTGTTTGGCAGTGTTTGGTTGTTCAGGATTTTAGGTTACGTTAATCCTCGACAAACTATACTCAATTTACTCAACAGCAAAACTTTACAAAATTCAATGTCAATAAGAGAATAATAAAAAGAGATTTTGCATCCACAAGATACGGGAATCCTGAAACTTGGTAAGAACTTTTCCACGGGTTGCGGGTGTTACTTCGTTATCGTAACAATAATAAAAGTTAAATCAGTGTTTTGCAAAAAGTATACAAAGTTTTATCCATAGACAAGGCAGATGCGCGCCTCGTTTTATGTTTTATCATGCGCTTATCGGATCTTTGATCCTACAAAACAATGAATTTTTGTGTTTTTGAATTTTTTACTTTAAATAAAAATATATTAAAAGGTAGTTTGCGTCGAAGAGAAATCGTAAAATGGTTCTTTTTAGAAAGTTATTAACTACTAGGAATATATGTTCAAATTTGAAATTTTTTCGCGTGAGTAAAAATTTGGGTTAAAAAACTATAATTACTTACTTATTATTTAAGTTATTATTTTTAGAACGAATATCACGTACGAATTGTTGAGGTTGGACCCCGTGATGGCCTTCAAAATGAAGCTGTTAATGTTCCTACTGATGTTAAAATTGAGCTAATTAATAGGCTTTCAGAAACTGGCTTGGAATCTATTGAAGTCACTAGGTATAGAATATTATATTCTCTCTACAAGTTAAAAGCTTATCTACTTTTTGCAGTTTGTTTTTCAACATTAATTTTATTTACCTTGTTTTTCTCTGGAGATTTGGGTCAAAGACAAATATGGACCTTAATCATTGATTAGCCATGAGCAATCATTTTCCTTAATAACACTACTCCAATTTGTAATCGCCAACAAAACATACTTATTAGTATTCTGCTAAGCAGGTTAGAACATCTTTGTGTTCTACAAGTTTAAAGCCCTGTGTGAACAGAATTATTTTTATTAGTTTTGACCTTGAACATTTGGTGTTTTTAGCTTTGTCAGTCCAAAATGGGTTCCACAAATGGCAGACAATACCAAAGTCTTCACAGGAATTACAAAAAAAGACAATATTTCATACCCAGTGTTAGTGCCTAATCTACAAGGATTAGAATCTGCAGTAAGTCACTTCTCATAAGGCAAATGTACATATTTTATAGAATTTATCAAGTAGGTGTCCGACAAGGATGGGTGAGCATTTTCATGTCTAGAAATAACCAAGTAATAAATTTGGTTAAAAGAAGAAGTTGTATTTGTTTATTTCTAGCAACACAAGCTCAATCTAAATGTATATTAAAATTGGCCAAGCAGTTATGGGGTCATTTTTTTCAAATTGAGTTACTTGGGTACAGTTCTATAATATGGATATATGTGTCAGTTTCAATGTAATTGTTTTTAGATGAAAGTAGGTGTGCAAGAGATAGCTGTTTTTCTGTCAGCCTCGGAGGGATTTTCAAAGAAAAATACTAACTGCACTATTCAAGAGGGCATTGATAGAGTAAAAAATGTGATAGATAAGGCAAGAGACAACAATTTAAAAGTAAGAGGTTACATTTCATGTGTTGTTGGATGTCCCTATGACGGCCATGTTAAGCCATCTGCTGTTAGCAAAGTGGCAGAAGCGTTGTTGTCTCATGGATGTTACGAATTATCATTAGGGGATACCATAGGTGTTGGAACAAAAATTACTATTGAAAACATGCTGTATGATTTGGCCAATGTTACCTCTCCAGAAAAATTAGCTATACATTGCCATGATACTTATGGCCAAGCCCTAGTTAACATTTGCATAGCTCTTGAAAAGGGTGTAAGAGTGGTGGACTCTTCAGTATCTGGCCTTGGTGGATGTCCTTATGCCAAAGGAGCCACTGGCAATGTTGCCACCGAGGATCTTGTGTATATGCTTCATGGCCTTGGTGTAAGGACTGGAATAGATCTAAAGAAACTTGTCAGAGTTGGTAGATATATTTCAGATTTCCTGAATAGACCCCCAGTATCCAAGGTAAATAATGCTTTATATTCTAGAGTACAATAAACTATTGAATCTTATAAAAATAAATTTCTTATTTTGTGTGGTTCTTTTTATTTCATTTCAATTTACCTTATTTGTATTTTTTATTTAAATAAATATGACAGAAGTCAAGTCAAAATACATTATGTTTTCAATGAAGAAGCATACTTATAGGAAAGAGTTTTTTAAAATCAAAGAAATTCTATTTTGGAGCGATTTTAAACCTTAACCAGCCATTAATATGAACATAGGGCATATGCAAGGGAGCATTTATGACCACAGCTGGATTTTTTCTACAACTTCAGGTAACAAGGCAAAGCATTCCTTTTAAACGTTTACACCTACCACATCAAAGCATTTTTTTTGTATTATGTAGCTATACTAAAACTTTATTTTCTATAGCTATATGTCCAAGTGAGTGGTTATTCGCAAAATTGAAGTTAAAGAAATTGCCTCTCCATAACCGTCCAAATAGTCCCATGTAAAATTAATGTGTACCTACAGTTATAAGAAACTTAACTAAAACTTATACATGGTGTTTCAGAATAAGATGCTGATCCTTAACAATGTGAATCCTTAGGTGATTTTAAGAAGAAAAGTTCAAATTAATATATATCCTTAACCTATTAACTTTCGAACTACAGGGCGTTAAAAATTTAAGAAAAAAATCGTTTTTCTATCATACCTTTAAAAACTTTCTAGCTATTTTTATGAATTTTTCACACATGCCCTCTAAGTATCAATAGCCATTTTTTGGTGTAAAAATTTTTTTAAATTTTTTAACCAGTGGCGTCCTGAAAGGGTTTGGACTAGACATTTTGGAAAAATATTATGTACGCCACTGCTTTTTCTCAAGATAAAAATGATTTTTAAAATACTCATTCATTTTAGGCCAAATTTAATATCCTGCCTTTTTATCGTCCGACAAACAGTTTCCGACAAAAAAAATAAAAAGTATTAAATGCGCATTCGCTATGTGCCTATGGTTTATTTTTTAACAATAAATTAAAACGACTAACATTAAATAAGGTGTGAACAAAAACGAAAATAATTTAGATTAGCTGTTGAAAGTGGCCACCACCTGCAAGAATGCATGCTTCAGCTCTTCTCTTTGAAAAATTCCTACTTGTAAAAACAGCCTACTTGTCAGAAACCATAGGCACATAGCGAATGCGCATTTATTGCTTTTTATTTTTTTGTCGGAAACTGTTTGTCGGACGATAAAAAGGCAAGATATTAAATTTGGCCTAAAATGAATGAGTATTTTAAAAATTATTTTTATCTTAAGAAAAAGCAGTGGCGTACATAATATTTTTCCAAAATGTCTAGTCCAAACCCTTTCAGGACCCCACTGGTTAAAATATTTTCAAAATTTTCTACACCAAAAAATGGCTATTGATGCTTAGAGGGCATGTGTGAAAAATTCATAAAAATAGCTAGAAGGTTTTTAAAGTTATGATAGAAAAACGATTTTTTTCTTAAAACTTCAACGCCCTGTAGTTCGAAAGTTAATAGGTTAAGGATATATATTAATTTGAAATTTTCTTCTTAAAATCACCTAAGGATTCACACCGTTAAGGATCAGCATTTTATTCTGAAACACCCTGTATATAAATTCTAAAAGGAATGCTGTTTGGGTACTTTGGCAGCCTTTGTCTGCGCCCTATAGTTATTTTTGATATGAGGTAGTAGCAGTGGCGTAGCTAGGATATTGTCTTGGGGGGGGCATATAGTTGCATAGATGTGTAAAGCCCGCCCACGCCCAAATTTTGCTAAATTTTTCTATTATCTATAATTGTTACGTAATCGCCTAAGTACAATCCGCAACTGAAATAATCTAGAAGTCCTACAAACAAACCACAACCAAACGTAATTACCTAGGTTTTCCTACGATGTTTACATCTTAGTTTGTCTTATTTACGTAAATAAAAGAGAGAAAAGGAAATTTACACCACCAGACACCAGATCCGCGAATGTCACATAAAACAAGACGACGGGGATGCGATGACCAAAACAGACGCGTTGTTTCTCAAAGTAAGCCTACCTACGTTAAATTTAAAAGGGCAAAAAAATTAAATTTAAATATTGTTTTTGAAATATTGTTGATAATTCCTTTTTTTTATGGCTCTTGGGGGGGGGGCAAATGCCCCGATGCCCCCCCCTAGCTACGCCGGTGGGTAGTAGAAATTTCATGTAAGAGCAAATTGGCATTAATTGCATGTCAACTTTAAATATTCAAAGACCTGATCTTAAATAATAGTAACCGATGCGTCAAGTCGCCATTTCTTAGTTTCAAAAATCCGTATACTTGGCAACAAAAAGTAATGCGGCTATAAAAAAAAAGGAAATTCCACCGAGTCCGCAAGGGGTGAGACTAGGAATCCCTTATCTAAGCGAGTATTTTTACATTTTAAAAATGGCGGCAAATCAACCAATTACGTCTTAGAAATAGGTAGGTACCATAGAAATCTGATACAAGAGGCCTATGGTAGGTACACTCTTAAATTTACGCCCGTGGGGATCACTGCTCCACCGTCCATGAATGCTCCTTATTTGAGCGGTGAACTAGAATAATGTTAAAAAAAGTGGTTAGTAAAATAATAGGGGGTTCGAAAATAAAATAACATACAGGGTGTGCCATTTAAAATATTTAAGTTCCTATACTAATTTTGGGAAGAAATGGCAACACTATATCGTCAAAAATATTTTAGGTTGGTGGAGCATGTCCGCTTTATTTTTAGTTTTTCGAATTCTGCTTGTAAAGCTAATGTAGTAATGTAAATAAAAAAAGGATTTAAAGTTAACTTACAACTGCCGCCATAAATAGTATTGTCAATTGCCGTTCCATTCATAGTACCTACCAGGTACTTTTCATTTGCTTCTTTTAAACAGCAAAGCAAAGTAAAAATATTTGCTTAGCTAAGTTGTTAGCAACGCTTCGCGAACAATAAAGCGCGGATCCAGGGGGGGGGGGGGGGGTCATGACCCCGACGGTTCAGTTCTTTCAGAAAGAACAGTTCACCGAACAGGCTATCTTTTTAACCTATTCCGTTATTTTCTTAATCACTCTCTAATATACTGTAGTAATTTTTCTGGCCCACCCCCCTACAGTTGATTAATAGAACTATGCAATGCTCGATGTCGCAGTTTGCAGGTCCGAAGATATAAACTGCGTAAACTTATTCATCTTCGCTGTATACGGGCCCTTTGCTCTCTGCTTGTTTTTCTACCACCCTAATTCCCCCACCTATAATTTCTTTATCTTCCCGTGGCATCAGCTGGTTAGAGCCCTGCATGGGTTTTCATCTCTGGGCTCTACGCGGCCCGTCCCGACTCTCGGGTTCGGGTCGGGCCACTTAATCAATAAAGGTTCGGGCCGTCGCGTCGGGCCTTAATAAATTTTTTCGGGCCTTTTACGTTTTATACATGGACAATTTATGTACCGTAAAATGGGGTGAATAGCAACAGTTTTAAGCATTAATGCATCCATAACGCAATTAGTATTATGCGTAAAATAAATATTTAATATGCCAATAATAGATCTCGGTGTCCTCTGTAAGGATTCCTATATGTATTTTTTTTTCTTTAAAAATAACTGTAAAAATAATATATATATGGTGTGTTGCGATTCACCTTACAACCGGTGTGAATAACAACACCCGTTAAATTTCACATCAGATGGCTTTCACATCGTCTACGAGGTGAAAAGCAACACATTTTATGTTTTTAAAAAATGTTTTAGGTTACAAATTAACTGTTGCTCTAACCGTTTCCGAGAAAAAAATCGCAAATGTGAAAATGTCGAAACTGACTAGAACATACGTATAGGTACATATTTTAAATGTAGCAGCTTATATGGACGAAAATTTTCAAGAGGCGATCAGGGGTCGAAATTGGACATGTGCAGGATGTAAACTAACTAACAGCTCGCCAACTGTCGCGTTTCCACGTGTTGCGATTCACCCCACTTTTTACTAATTTCTGACCAATCATATTTAAAAATTCAGAGAATCGTTACTTTTAAGTTGCGATGTTACCAAATGTAAAAATTATTAGTAGGATGGTACTAAGGACCTGTGTTATTGCGCTCTACCTTAAATTTAAATGTTAAGTAGGTTTATCAGATAAAGTTTTTTCAGGAACAAAAACTTAATAAAAAATATCCCTTTTAAATATTAAAGCTCTTTTTTCTCAGAAATTTCGTTTTTGTCCTTTACGTATTAGGGAAAGGTCCCAGGAACTTACTAAAAAAGTTTTAAGTTTCTGAAAAGTAAACAGATTGATAAAAAAAATAAAACATTTTTTTCCTGAAAATTGTTGCGTTTGGTACAGCAGTTGCGATTCACCCCATTCTACGGTACCTTAAATTGTCTATGGTTGGAACCAATAATGATCTTAGGTAGCAGATCATTGGGTTGGAACAACCTACCAAAGTTCAAAAAGTTAAGTATGCGTATAGAATAAAAAGAAGGTATGACATGCACGCACTTATATATTTAACCAGGGTCGCCGGCGGTAGGGATGGTCAGGGGAGGTCCGTTGACCCCCTTGGCTGGATAAAGACGCTCTATGCAAAAACTCCGCATTTTTACTCTCAAAAATTCATCCCAGAAAAATAGGTACCTACAGAACTGTTACTTAGAAAGGATGAAATTTCCCAGAAATATAATCTTAAAAACTTTGCAGAAGAAATTGAAACGTGGGTGGAACTTTGGAGAACAAAAACAATTGAAGAGAACCTAGAATTTCAAGATATTCTAAGCCACGACGTATATTTCTCCCCGTCAATTAAAAATGCGATTAATATATTTTTAGTATTACCTCCAACCAGCGTCACCATTGAAAGATCGTTTAGCACACTGCGATGTGTTAAAACATGGCTACGATCAAAGACTTCTAATCTTAACATAGTATAAAACAAAGTCGCTGTCGCTGTCTGTCCGTCCCTACCAGCTATATATGCTTAAATCTTTAAAACTACGCAACGGATTTTGAAGCGGTTTTTTTTTAATAGATAGAGTGATTCAAGAGGAAGGTTTTTATGTATCATTAGCGACCCGCACGGGTGCAATTTCAGAAAGTGGCATGCCGGGTACTAATATATCGGGTTTGTATTTATACCAGCGGGTTGCAACGCATGCCGGATACACGCTAGTATATTATAAGTAGAAGTCTTTGGCTACGATCAAGCATCTCAGAAGATCGATTGTCTGGGTTATGCTTATTAAGTGTAGGTATAAAAACGTACTTAAGATTCTTAAGAATAAGCAGGATAATTTTATAATAAAAGTTATAGATGTTTGGTCAAGACCGAAGGTTACATTTTTTGTTTAGCGAATAACTTTGTGTAAGTATGAATATTATTTGGAAATTTAATTTGCGTTATTTTTTGTTGTGTTTTAATTTTGGGTAATTTCTTGGCAAAATTAGGGCGTGGCACCCAGACCGTGGCGCTTTTCAATTTTTTATGACACAATCACCTTGACCCCCCCTATATTTTTTTTTCTGGGCACACCATTTTTTATATTTCCTAACGTGAACATAGAAAAAATACTTTCAGAGGTGTGCAGCACCCATCCTTAATCAAGATTATTTGTAATCATGCCTTTAAAATGATATCCTTTATATAGTATGTTGTACCAACTACCGTAAAATCATAGGCCGAACATGTTGTATAATTGGCGCACTGTAATATGTCGGTGGGGTTAGGGTTTTGGTTACTTTGGGTTGGCAGCATCATTTCCACTGACTGTAACTTCGTAGCGATCGACCCGCTCAAGGTTAAGGTTTGAAATTCATTAAGGAGTCGGTAGCAAGAGATTATAAGGAGGCCGAAATTTTTTTTATAAGTAGGGTGGTGAATGCGGATAAATGCACCCCCGAAAAACGCAAATTCAACTTTAATGTATCCCCGACCCCACAAAAATTAAACGTTGGTGTTCAAATTTTAAAGATAAAATCCACCAGGTATGTGTTGCTATGTGCAACACAAAATATTAAAAAAAAATCTTTTCTATTTTAAAATTTGATTTTTTAAAAATTGTGTGGGGTGGTGCATTTACCCCAAGTCAACGGGTAAATGAGCCTTCGCAACGCAGCTTTGGTAAAATTGTATTGGTTACAATTTTGGGACAAATGCACCAAAATATAGATTTTTTTTAAAACGGGTAAAATTTTCATGGTTTTAAAATTATTTAAAAGGGCTTAAACAGTTTAATTTGAATAGGCAAAACTGTGCTATTTAAAAACCAATAATAAGCGGCAGTTTTGACAGTTATTTCATTTCTTCTTATCATCTGCAACACTTCTTGTAGCTTTTTAGAGGTATATGGACGTCGTTTGGGTTTTTTCTTGTATATACGACCCATATTCTAAAATACTAATTTTAAAAATGGCTTAACAACTTATGCACCACAGCTGGTGCATTTACCCTTATTAAGTTGGTGCATTTTCCCCTACATCAGTTTTTATTGAGGTAAATGCACCACTGAACAAAATTTCGACTGAGTAAGCATAACCTCAAATTTTATACCGAAAATCCAACCCACTACCTTTAATCATAAGCTACAACATAAATAACATATTAAAATACCCATCTTTTAATGCTTTTTAGTTGTTTGTTTTGCTATCTGTTTTAAACAAATTGTGAACGTTTTGCGTTAAAAAATTCCCTAGCTTTTTTTTTGTTAATGTCAAACGTCACTAGTAAAAGGTTTTTGACATACATTGTACAGGCGGTGTCTAAAGTGTCACCGGTCGTAGATTTAAGAATTTTTGATAATTATGGTTTTTAAACTTGGAAAGGGCATTTACCCCAAAAGTGCATTTATCCGCATTCACCCTAAACTTTATTATCATGGTTTTAAAATGCCGGAAATAATTATTTCCTTAAAAAGGATTTTAAATGAACAGTGTTTTTTAAGGTTTATATTAAAAATTGAAGGTATAATTTTTACAATAGCAGATTGGTCCTTATAGACCATATTTAAAAAAAATAATAAAATGATAATTTAATTTGTTTAAAACTTTTTAAATGAGTACATGCTGCATATGATGTTCTCTTATTGGGTGTATTGAAACAAGTGTATAAATAACCTATTTTTAAAAATATTAGTAAAGAAAAATTAATTGCAGGTTGCACAAAGATTTTTAAGAAATTTTAACTAACCACCAATTTTGACTGTGATATATGGCATTGACAGAAATTACTTTCTCATCTCTTAAATTGTCCCGGTTAGCTTAATTTTTGATTTACTAATCAGGCGACTTTTATTGAGTAAATAATGTTTGCCAATGTAATTTGTCATACTCAAGGTTAGTTAAATACTGTTAAAAACTTTGCGCAACCGAACATGACAGTAACAAATCATAATAAAACTCGTTAAATAAAATAAAATTTTATATTACCTATTAAGGTTTAATTCTCAACGTCATTCAATCTATTGCCAACCTATAACCTATTTCGCGTTGATTTTTTGAATTTATTATTTTAATAACTAACATTTAAACAAAATCAATATCGTCGGTACATTATTTAGGTAGTATCTGATATATTACAAAAATAACAATTTATTTCATTGCTAATTTTAAAAGAATTGTATAGTGAAAGAACAATGAGTGACAATGACATAATAATGTTAAAAAAAATCTTACCCGATATTTTTCGCTATACAATTCTTCTAAAATAAGTTATGAAATTCCTTGATATTTATTAAATATGTCAATTATTACTTATAGAATATCAAGTCGATACTGATTTTCTTTAAATTTTGTATAAAAGCTAGAAAACATAAATAAACCTACGCTAAATAGGTTGGCAAGCATGTTGATACACCCACCTTAAATGCATACATTATTAAAAGCAAAAAAGGTAATAATTGACATATAACTAAATATTAAGATATTTCAAAAATTATTTTGGGAGAATTATAAAGCAAAAAATATGGGGTAAGATTTTTGTCATTATTGTGACATTGTTCTTTCACTTTACAATTCTCACAAAATTAGCAATGAAATAAATTTATATTTTTGCAATGTCAGATATTACATAAATAATGTGGCGACGTATTGAATTTATTTAAATGTTAGTTAACGAAATAATAATCTCAATAAGCAAATGCTAAATAGGTTATAAGTTGGCAATAAATTAAATGAAGTTGAGAATTGTACCTTAAATTACTTCGGGAAATTTTTTTGAGTACACAAATGTTTTTTTTTTAACACCAAGAATAAATTTCCAAAAATAATTTAAACACGTGGGGTTTGTTCATTTCATACCAAAATTAAATTTAAACTGGATATTAATAATCAAAATTACCGAAACCAAAACTGTAAAGGTCTTGCTTGGCATACTTCTATTTATTATTTCGGTTTTGGTCTGTCAAACATGTTTATTGTTTCAGTTATCTTATATTATTGCAATAACTTTTATTATTAAATATTCATTTAATCCACAAATTACCAATTTTAGTTATACGAAATGATAACAAATAATTTGCCCAAGATATTATTTTTCATCAGGTAATTTAAAACAGTACCAATGACATTCAATTATGCTGCTTTAAATAAAGAAAAAATTAGAAACTTTAGTTACACAAAAGATTAAAAACTAGCTTGGTAACAGTCCATTTTATTATAGGAATCGTATTTTAGTAAAGGCAATAGAAACGTATTTTTCTACAAGTTATTTGGGGCAGTATAAATAAAATTCTAATAAACGTGTATAACATTATGTTATATAAAATAAATAAAATACAGATTGATCAACAGTAGTTAAATCAAATAATAAGAAATATTGTTGTAAATCATCATTCAACATCTTTAATGTAATTCAAGTGATAAAAATGTAAATAATTGTATAAATGCCTTTTTGAATAACAGCTAAACACATAAAAAAAGAAGCATAGCTTCTTAGCTCTGGTGGATATTTTTTTTTGAAGGTGTGCCTTTTCTACTGTTTTCAAGATAAGTAGATCCATCACTTGAAGCCAGATTCTCTGTTTTAGGATAGAAATGACTGGGTGAAGGTTATTTATTTTTTTACGTAGTCGTTGACCTTTCCTCTTCTCATTATACACTTGCCCTTTTAGAGTTTTTCACACTTTCCTTTCGAAGTTGTTAATTCCTTTTTCCCATGGGATGGACTGTGCCTACAAGAAAACAAAAGGTTTTGAAGGGATACAACATCACTTCTGAATGTCTGTTCTTAAAGTAATTCGCAATATAAGTTACAGTCAACTAAATAAATAAACAACATTGAAAAATAAGCTTCTCCTTAAAAAAATTATTAATAGTTTTAAGACCAATTGGGCCCAATTCATTTGTGATCTACTGATGACTATTTCACCCCTTATGTATACTGAATTAAAAGATTTGATTAGGACTCACGATCACGCAGTAGAAATTTACTAGCCAGGTGCTAAATAAAAAATCTGTCAATATATGTATAAAAAAATAGGTATTATAGAATAGCTTATCAAAAGCCATTTCCAACCTTAAGAAATAAAAATGGTCTAACAAATTCATTTCCATACTGTCTTAGGAGCAGTTTATTTTCAAAAAGGGGGGTTCCTAATCATGTTACAGGTAAGTAAGTACCTGTATGAACTCATCATTTTTATAAATTTTTTCCATTGGTTGGTTGTCTCCGATTCACTTGACATGATTACCTCATCTAGGTTTTTGTTGAGTTCTTCTTCGGTTAAAACAAACCTAAAAAAAACATTTTAAAAAATTATGTGGAAAGAATTTTTTTTATTGTAAAGGAAGAATATGAAATGATATTTCTATCTCCTATAATTCCTAAAATAAATAAATTCCCTAGTGGGTATGACATTTTTTATTTCTAACTTTGTTACTTTTCTTAATTAAGTACTGGAAGAGTACCTAGGTAGGTAGCATATTTTATAGGTATGTGCTTTTATGGTAGGTAATTAAATAGTAACAAAAAAAACTGTATGAAACTTATAAGAGTACCTACTTTTATTAAAAATAAGAAATACACTTCATCCTGGAATTTTGACTTGTAAAAATGATTTTTATTACTGATTGCCACAATTTTTAGTTTTATTTTAGAAAGAGCAAAAAAAACTTTTATTACCTTCTTTCCTTGGTGCTGGGGAATTTGAAGAGTCAGATGTTGACAAAGGTATTTTGTCATTAAAGGGACCGTCACTTGACAACTAAAAAAGGTAAAACACAATTTTAGATATATAGCTTGTTTGTTGTAGTTGAGGGAAATCAGTATCCTATGACATAATATGAAACACTTTTTCAGTTTTAAAAAACTTTTTTGATTGCCACAAACCGTGTAGACAAAATCAACTATTACCTTGGAATTAGTGCATATTTCAGTGCTATATCTGAAACATTACTTGTACTGCTCGTAGACCCTCCAGAGTTATCCACTAATGATGGAATGTTTTTACAACATTCCACAGGCGAAATATCTTGGCTCGTTGAAGGAGTTATAGAGGCTAGAAAATAATCCATTAGTATTTGCACTATTAAACTGTTAATTCAAAAAAATTAACTATAGCAATAAAACTTTTTGTGAATTTAAGAATTTAAAAAAAAAAAAAAAGTTTTTGTGGTCACAACTTACCTATCGTAGGGTCATGAACATCATCAGGAGTTGTTTAATATAAATCTTGAAAATGATACTTTTTTTAAGCGTGGTTGTCACAGGCATGTTTTTGGATGGGACAGCTCCAAATTTAACTTATCGGAATCGCCCCCATGAAATAAAATCTTGAGATAAAGAATGCTTAGAGCATACAGTGTTGGTCATAGAAGAGTTCTCCTCAGGATTCCTTTTGATGGCCAGTAACCACTGCCTTTTTTATCAGGACTACTGGGTAATCTTTATGTAAAAGAGAAAATAATCAATAATAAATATTTATTAGTACAATTAGCTACTTTTTTTATAATAAAGTAAGGGTTTAAAGAACAGGTGTAAGATTTGTAAATTAATTTTTGCATTTATTTTCTAATGTATAAGAAAAGTAACAAGAATAACTAACAACACCTGGGGAAGGATGTAACTGATGGACTGGACCCATTAAAATTTAGTAATAAATAAATTTACATATATAACAGGGTTACATTACATACAATAAAATGATTCTTTTGGAATATGGAGAAATAAAGCATGTTATAAGTTAAGTACTTAACTGCATAAACTAAAGGTAACCTACATCCTAATAAGCATATTATATATATTGCAAAAATTCACTATCCTAAAAATTTCTGTCAGTGCCCCTTTATAATGGGATACCTACCTAATATAAGGAATACAGTATCGAGAGTGCCCCTAATTTTTACCTTTTGTAAGAATGAGGTTACCAATAATTACTTATCCATAAATATTTTATACTTATACGAACGCCACAAAAATAATAAATTTTGAGTGTAGATTATGACTATAAAAACGATTTTCGGCGAAAACGCTTAGTTTATGAAATACATTTTGTAAAGTGCCTACTCCTAAAGGTAAGGCATATGATGCTAAAGTTGCATTTAACGACAAAAGATTGGAAAAATTAATAGAACGGATCACGTTCCATGAATTTTGGTATTTTATTTCCATATTTTCTTTTTGTGGGGCTAAAAATAACAAAAATTAACGAATCTACGGCCTAAACGTAGTTTCTTAACAAGTAAACAAAGGATCAATTTTGACGTGGTGATAATATGGTGAATATCTGGCATCATCAGGCAGCCCAGCAATTTGTCATAGACCATTTTTTAAATTTCTTTATACTATTTAAACCTATATAAATAATAGAATTGAGTTTCTTACCTGTGGAAAGTAATATCCTCTGTCACACTTTTATCTTTATTTAAACATGCACTATACACCAAGGCATTGTTAATACTTATTGTCACAATATATAGATATCTTGGTCTATTGTTTTAAAAGTTTATAATAATATTAGAAAACGCTAAAACAGCACAGAAATAACAACAAATTGAAAAAACGCGAGCGAACACAACGAAAAGGTTAAAAAGTAGCCATTTGCATATTTGCAATTATTTTGGGTTGGCGTTAACATCATCCGAATGATTGCCAACCTTGTTTTCAGGGGAAAAAATTATTTTCCTAATCCCACCGACACTCCATGAGATGCTATTTAAAATACATGGGCCTTATGGGAAATCGGCATTCTACTTGTAGAGTTCTATGGTAAAAATGAATAAGCGGTGTGTAAGTTGATAAACAGAAAAATAAAGGGTTTGTCGAGTTGATCTTTACAACCTTGCACACCGCTATAATAAATAGTGGTGTGAGCGGATCGGATCTGTGCCAGTTTAATGAGTCTGATCCAGTGGCGCACCCAGGGGGGGGGGGCAAGGGGGCCTTGCCCCCCCCCCAAAACCCCCAATGAAATAAAAATTATGAAAGTGGATAAGTATTTTAAAAAGTC
The DNA here is from genome assembly GCA_963969555.1 of Polydrusus pterygomalis. NCBI lineage: Eukaryota > Metazoa > Arthropoda > Insecta > Coleoptera > Curculionidae > Polydrusus > Polydrusus pterygomalis. The sequence goes on from OZ018384.1 coordinate 10,577,024, forward strand.
AATTTTCTTACATTTACCTCACGGGCCTCGTTTGAGGGGGGCCAAATGGGGCATTTGCCCCCCCCCCCCCCCTCCCCCTGGAAGTTGACTTGTTGACTTATTGAGGATTAATGTGGTTTGATTGAATTTATGAATTTATTATTTCGAGCTTTTCTTTATATTTTTGTTATTATTTTGGGGTAGTAAAGACTTATTTTAATAAAAATAAACAGTTTTAATGCCAAAACGACTATGAATGTTTGAGAAACAATTTTAGCTCATTAAGTATTGAGCAAAAAATTGAAATTAAAATTAAGGGAAGACCTAAACTCTCGAAATTAACTTGATACATACCACAAAGTGTAAATCTAGGGACTTTATTGTTATTGATAAGTTTGCTGCAAATAAAAACAGATGAATGAACTTTACTTTTAAACAATGTACCCACTAATGAAAAATAAATTAGTCTTTCTATTTTTTATCTTATTTCATTTTCAATAGAATAAGAAGGTTATCATAAATTTTTAAAATATTTACTATAATAATTATTGACCAAATATGGGCGTGGTCTTAAAAAAATTTCGCCTGCGGCGCATTTCGCCTACAGCAAGCTTTTAGTACACCCCCAAGTTAACAAGTCACAAGCCGCCAATGCCCCCCCCCCCCTAAGAAACCGTTTAACGACTCCCATGACTAGGCTATTGCGAGCTTCCCTGCAAGAGTACCTGTTAAAAAAGCTCCAAAGTTTAAGAAAAATGCGTAACTTAAAAGCTTATTAAAAAATTTGCTTCCAGCACTGGTTGGCGGGCCCCCCCTAACATAAAATCCTGGGTGCGCCGCTGGTCTGATCTTAAGAAATATTCCGACTGATCCGAGATCCGACCCTTACAATAAAACAAAACTAGCGAATAGATTCTGGTACACGAACAAACCCTATAAATTTTCTTTGCTGGTACAGGTCAGTAGGTACCGACCAATTACAGTGAACGGCGGCAGATTTAAACGTAGGTTTTTATGCTTACACTACTAATATACAGTACCTATAGTCTATAGTTCTATCTATTAAAAAAATATTAATAATTGTGGGTTAGAAAATTGGGAGGCGATAACTAGAGGAACTAATTCCGTCTAAAAGGTATATCGGCAACCGGTTTGTTCGTTGTTACCCAGAGCATTTTTTAAAATTTTATTTTTATAAAAAATTATTAGTTGAAAAAATTGAATTAAAAAAAATGCTCTGGGTAACAACGAACAAACCGGTTGCCGATATACCTTTCAGACGGATTTTGTTTAACATACCAAATGTGACAAAATTATATTGAGGTTAAGTGTTAACGTATGGCTCATTGGTTGAGTTGGTACCTATTGACCTGTACCAGAATCTATTCGCTAGTTAAAACAACTGGTTCACGGAATAGGACCGAGAAGAAGCAGAACTGAAAGACTTTGAGATTTGCGTTGAGATTTTTGAGCGACGGATATGCCACCCGGTTCAGTGAGTCAGATCTTTGTACTCATCTCATCCGGAACCAGTGATCCAAAAAATATCCGGATTGCCCACCTCTCCATCCCGCTATTAGAAAAAAAATGTTCCATTTTCCATCTTTTTTATCCACTCAAAAAATTATTTATTCCTACCCTGGACTGTTCAAAATAAGGGTCACAAACGAATGTTTTGCAAGACTCAAATGATCTAGCATCTCTCTTTGCACAATTTGTTAGGCCTATGTTTCCCTTTCTATTAAGGACGTTCGAAATCAGTTTTAATCCATGTGGCTTTTCATTGGCCGATTTGTTTTGGTCCTGTAATATGGCTACGGCTAGAAATTCCAATATGACGTTTCCCAGGGAATCTCGGATGGATAAGAAAGCGGTTTTTCCTAAATTAAATTTACAATTTATGTAAAAATGTGTTAGTTTTCAAAATTGTGGTTGTGAAGGAAGCGTGGTTTTTATAGCAGGGGTGAGTGTCATTGCATAATTGACAAAAATCAATGTATCCTATCCAATTTTATTAATAGGTATCCAGGGGCCTAATAATAAAAACCTTTTAGGTGCAAAATGAAGATTAACGCTATTAGGATGAGTACCCCTATAGAAGAGAAAGTGGATCAGAAATTAAAAGTTAGGACAGGAATGGTAACTGTCAGTGATGGAAAAAGTAGACCTACTCCAGTTCAGTTAAATTTGTCAATGGAAGTTCTTAGGCTCCAAAAGGAGGAACCTCTTCCTGTAGAACCTAAACCACTTAATTCTAAGGTAATATTTTTTGATTTTCCCAAAATAATTATGCGTTCAAGATCTTATCAACTAAACATTACTTATGTGTAACAAGTATTTGTTGGTTTCGTACAAAAAATATGAACATGCATTAGAATCAATTAAAAGACAGGTCGTGCTCTGAGTGTTGTATGTTTTGGGGACCCCAGTCTCAAATTTAAACACCCTACAAATACAAGCAGTGAGAAACAAATATATTAATAATAAATTAGCACCATGCATCCATTAGAGCCCCAATAAAGTTCTTATGGATTGAAAATTCTATTTTATTAACTATGTTTCTTCATTTCTTTGTCCTGCGCCTTTTCTTTCCATCTCTCTATTCCCAGTTATCTTAAATCCACCTTCACAACTTTGATCCATTTCTTGCACGGTCTGCCCCTCTTTTTTTTTACCCCTCCATTCATCTCATTCATAATTTTTGTTGTTCCTTTTGGTTGCATTCATGCTACATACCCAAGCCATCTCACTTGTGCTCTTATTATTTGTGTTATTCAAACATGCAATTGCTACTTCTGAATATAAATCAGGGGACATAAAAATGCTTAACAACTATTGTTTAATTGTATTGAGCAGAGGTATATCCAAGCTGGTTGAGAAGTGCATAAATCTTAGATTAAGCGAATATCCAGAGGCCTTTTTTTAAATAATAATATCCTTTATTAATAGCAGAAACTGCTAGCATAATACAAAAATTTACAATTAAAAAAAAAATAACAAAACATTTATAGTTACCTAAAAAGTTAACCTCTAACCCTATATCAACTATAATATTTTGAATAAATTATAATATCTTAAATAAATTACAATCTTAAATAAATTACAATCTTAAATAAATCACAACACCCCAGATAAATTACAACACTCAATGACCAATCTTACATTTAATATATTTTTTACATTCAATTTTGAACCTATTTACATTTTCACAGCTCTTTACATTCGCGGGTAATTCGTTGAATTGCTTTAAACCCTTATGAAAAAGGTTGTTTTGGCCAAAATTTGTTGCTACTGATTGAATATAAAAGTTATCTCTTATTCGAGTATTATGGTTGTGGATATCACGGACGTGTATACAATTGTCAATTAAATGTTTTGGAAGTAGATCATGTAACATCTTAAAAATAAAAACCATTGTATTAAATATTATCGTTTGCTTAACACTTAAGAAATTTGTAATTTCCAACATATCCCTAATTCTGGTATAACGATTGCACTTTAAAATGATGCGCATGGCTTGATTTTGTTTTTTCTGTAAAGTATTAATTTCTGAATCGCTCAATAAAAAAAGTATGGAGGAGCAAAAGTTAAAATGAGGAGCAATTATACTCTGATATATAGTTTTTATTGTCCATGAACTTAGATCTTGATTTATTCTTCTTAAAAGATTCACCTTTTTGGCAACTTTATTGCAGATATATAAGTGATGGTCTGAAAAGCACAAATTCTGGTCAATAATCACACCAGGGTATTTTAGTTTTGTTACCTGTTCTATCTGTACATTATTAATTTTTACGACTGTGTCATTAGGTGCTATATCTGTGGTATTGTATTTACTCTTAATAATCATCATTTTTGTTTTATCTGTATTAATTGCCAAACTATTTACATTTAACCAGTCAAGTAAAATTTTAAGTTCAGAATTTAAGGTATTCATTATTTCATTGATGTTATAGCCCACTACATAAATTAATGTATCATCGGCGAATAGTAATAGTCTTTATTAATAGCACTAGCTAACAAAATACATTATAAATAGTTGAATTTTACACTTGAATAATCTATTTACAATGTCATTTAGATATAAAACAAAAAGAGTAGGCCCCAAAACTGTCCCCTGTGGAACACCATAACTTGTCTGTTTCTTTGACGAGGTACAGTTGTTATATCTTGTTTCCTGTTCGCGGTCAGAGAGATATTCACTGAACCATTTTAAAACTCTACAATCAAAACCATATTTTTTAAGCTTTAACAATAGTAGTCTTCGGTCGATTGTCTCGAAGGCACGTCTGAAGTCCAAGAACACCACACCAATGATTTGTTTGTCGTCTAGGGCTTTTTTCCAACTATACAACACTGTTTGTAAAGCAGTTTCATATGAGTTTTTCTCCCTAAATCCAGCCTGGTACACATTTAAAAGGTTATTAGTTTCAATACATTCTACTATCTGTTGATTGACAGCCAGCTCCAATAGTTTTTCATATGGGGGCACCATATTTATGGGTCGAAATTCCTGGCACTTTATTGTGTTGGCTTTTTTTTCTATGGGAATTATAGTTGAAGATTTCCACTCTTTGGAGAATGAACCAGTTTCCAAACTGGTATTTATGAGATCAAGAAATCGATTTCCAACCACCTCAAATGACAATTTCAATATTTTTGTATTGATACCATCCACATTGCTTACCTTGTTTGTCATATTCTGTATAATACTTTTTAGTCTCGACATGTCTAATAGTGTAAACTTCTCCAATTTACAATTTGACTGCTCTATGTTATTGGCAGCTTGTTCATAGTTTATATTAGTATTTATATTTCTTACTATTTCTTAAAAAAATAATTTATTCTATTATATGTTGTGCTGTAATGTGTGTGTGTTTGAATATTATGCTATTCCTGTTTCGGTCCCATTTTAGAGAATTTATGTGGAGATGCAAAAAAATTCTTGTGATTTAGGAAGGTATAGCTTTTTAATTAAAAATTTGTAATGAAGAAATTAACTACAATGACCTTTTAAAATCTAGAACATCCGAGGCAGTGCCTTGACTATTTTACTTTTTTTAAATATTAAATGATCTGATTGACTCTCCAAACTTATTAGAAACTTTCAAGTACCTACCTTCAAGAGTATTTAGACTTTATGGTCTCTTCATTGTTATACATCACAGCACAAATTATGGTTTTAATTGTCCAATATCTAGGTTTTTCAGGCAATACATTACCAGAAATGTTGACTCAGGCGCGTATTTGAGGGGGGGGGGGGATGGGTCCCCATGAGCCATTCTTTTTTCCTTAATTTTTTAAAAAATTGGACAGGTGGAAATCGAGAACAATAATTTTGATTGATCTTCTTGTAAAAAATACTGCTTATCATTAAAAAAAAATTTCATACTAACGCTACAACGCTAACATTACTAACGCCTTGCCTATGCCTACCCGAGGGTCCTATTATAAATTGGAGCGTTGCCATTTATCATTCCACTTAAAATTAATTGCAGGATGGTCAAGTAACTAGCCTATTGGCCGACGACAGCCCTTTTCTAAAATCTTAACGACAGTGTGGTATAGGCACTCCGTTTAAGAACATACGGTCAATCGCGTACGAAAAAGCGAATATATTTAAGTTTTTAAATTAACACAATTTAATGTCTCCATACACGAATTATTGTGTGTGGATTCCAGTTTGTTTATTTATTTATTTATTCAAACTGTTCTTACAAAAATTATAAAATATCTTAGTACCTATACCTACAAGAATAGATAAAAAATATTGTAAAAGTTTATAAGACACATAAGTGTTAATAACACTTGTGTGTGCCATAACAAACACTTAAAAACTAAAAAAAAAAGATAATTGACAGTTAGTACACAAATTTTACTGTAATCAATACGAATTGAACTAATTAAATACTAATTACAATAACACCATATACTTAAGGTAAAGTGTTTGAATAATGGTAGGTACCCAAGTAATAATCTTAATAGTTTTGACCCCTCATATCAAAAGTACTTTTTTTCCCAATTTTTTAAAATGAAACACCCTGTATATTTCTACATTTTTGGATTGCTCATACAATTATAAATATAATCCATGTAGCATACCCTATACATAAAATGAACGGTTTCAGAAATATTTACATTTATATTTTAAAATATTATATTAGTATGAAATAAGGGCTTTTTTTCATTCGTATTGATTTCATGTTAATACTGACTAAGGTAGTTTTTGTTACTGACTTCAGTGACTTCTGATCTTCTGATAGATATTACAAACATTTAAATACAGTAAATAGAACAATAGATCATCTTTATCTTAGGTAGGCTATGAGTTTATTAGCAAACAGCAAAAACAATAATTTGTTGAAGCCGGCTAGCCAGTATGCCCTTTATAAAACGACAATAATGAAAATGTATTAACAAAAACATAGTAAAATAAATTAAAGTAAGCAACAAAATATTCAATTACAACAAATGTTCAAAATGACGATCATTTGGTCAACACACATATGATTCACAAATGATCGGCACACATCTCTAAGCATATTGACAGGAATATTTTGAAATACATTACGAATTCTTGCCTTTATATCTTCTTTAGTAGTTGGATGAATCTTGTATACTACGTCTTTTACATATCCCCACAAAAAATTATAAATTTGTTAAGTCGGGTGACCTTGGCGGCCATGCGACTTGTTCACCCACCAATCCATCTTCCGGTAACTCGATCATTATTTAAATAATTATGAATACTTGCTGTATGGTGAACAGGGGCACCATCGTGTTGAAACCATATTATTTCCTTAATATAATTAGGAATATGTTTCATTAATTATCGGTGGCAATTCACCGTGCAACAACTGAAGATAGCGCTGCGCATTAAGCATTCCTTTAAAAAAAATGGTCCTACTACAAAGTTTCCCACAACACCTCCCCATACATTTAAAGACCATCTACCTAGATTGACTGTGTACTCTAATAAAATGAGGATTTTCTGTCGCGTAATAATGAAAATTATGTCTCTCTCGTCTCGTAGTCAGTTTCATGCAATTCTTGTAATAACTGAACTGAACTAGATTAGAACTGAATTAGTTTGTTGTTTAAAAAACATGGAAAATAATAGTTTTACAAGGAGTGAAAAAGTTGATATGTTATAAGTGTTTGGAGAATGTAGAAAGAATTCAACCGATGCTGCACGACTTTACGCACAAAGATATTTTAATCGGCGTCATCCAACCCGGCACTATTAGGTACCCAAAACTGGTTCCGAAAATGCGAAATGAGCCTGACAATAATAACATATCAACTTTTTCACTCCTTGTAAAACTAGTACTTTCCATGTTTCTTAAACAACAAACTAATTTACTTTGGCAGAAGCTGTCGGCATGTCAATTTTCTTCAAGGCTTGATTTTGTTCTATCAGTTTTGCTGGTCACAGGCTATTTGATGCATTTAAATCTAAATTTATTCTCAAAGGATGCTTTATTTTAGGAAAGTTTCAAGTTATCTTTTTAAAGTTTTTTAATGGCAGCTTTTCTAAAACCTAATAGTGTATGGTATCAAAATAATCGTAATAAAATCCTCTTTTTTCTTAACCCGACGAGCCACCATGTTGCCGTTTAAAAAAAATGAGTTATACAACTTTAAAGATTTAATTTTACATAGCACACACATAGCATTGGACCAAAAATAGTAAGATTGTATTTTTCCCAAGATTAAAGAACGAAAATAAGTGATTTTAAGGTATCCATAGCCCTCTAGATAAAACAATAAATTGTGTAAAAGTGACAAGTTACACATCGTTGTATTTAAAATGTCATATGGAGTAAAAAAAAGGAAAAATATACCAGGTGTCCCATTTAAAAATCGAAAGTTTATGTCACTTCCGGTTAAACCGGAAATTCCATAATGTTGAGTCACCCGTCAAAAAATGCAGTTTTATGTCGTATACAAATCCCCCAAATTTTATTCTATTATCTTGAAAAACAAAAAAGTTAGAGGGGCGAACCACCTTCCGTAGACACCCGGTATATCAGAAGATCAGAAGTCATTTTTTGTAATAAAAACTACCTTACTCAGTATTAATATGAAATCAATACAAATGAAAAAAAAAGCCCTTATTTCATACTAATATAATATTTTAGTAAGTAAGTAGGTTACTTTATGTAAAAAAAGTAATAAGCAAATATTTTAAAATATAAATGTAAATATTTCTGAAACCGTTTATTTTAGGTATAGGGTATGGCTACATGGATTATATATTTATAATTGTATGAGCAATTCGAAAATGTGAAAATATACAGTGTGTTTCATTTAAACAAGTTGGGAAAAAAGTACTTTTGGGTTTTGTGACCCTGTATACAATTAGGAGGTTGCGCGAGACTTCAATAAGTTCAAGTAATTGTCACATTATGAACATGATTTATTGTATAGAAAACTATTTATATTCACTTGTTTTCTATAATATACGAGGGGTCAAAACTATTAAGATTTTCCTAAAAAACCCTAAATATCTAAAAACCTATTAGGTTTAGGTATAGAGTATGTTAGATAAAATATAACTAAAATTAACTGGGACATCGGAAAATCAAAAAAGATATAGGGTGTCCCATTAAAAAAAACCTAGGTTTGGATTGTATCTCTCTTTTTGACCACCCTGTATAATAAATAATATTTTTAAAATATGCACGTCAAATTTCCGCACAACTTTTTTATACAATGATTTTTTTCTATTGTTTGAAATAGACGAGATATTGGCCTTTATCGCACTAATGGACTACCCTGTATAAAGTTCTTACATTGCAAATGTCACTTGAAAAAAGTAATTCTGTAGAATATAGTTTGTTTCTTTTGAACAATTCCTTTATAATAAATTTTTGAGCAATGTTTAGCCTGTAGAGAGTACTGTCGTGTCGACCACCTCATACTAAAATTCCATAGTCATTCAACAAGGCTATTATAAATTATAATAAGCATTTTTGTATTTATTTCTCTGAGAGTATAGAATTTATAAATTAAGACACACATTTTATTAGTGAGGTATTTAATATGTGGAGACCATTTTAAGAATCTGTCCACTATTATTCTGAGATGTTTTATCTGAAGTACTTCGTTTACTTGTCGATCATTAACTTTGATATTCGTGAAATCAGGTCTGTTGGCACTTGTTAAGGAAAAAGCTATGTAATTTGTTTTAGCCAAATTAAGGGACAGTTTAAAACTCTCTTACCACAACTTGGCAATACCCAGTCCATTTATCATTCTCTGTTTTACCTCCATCCAGGTGCTACCATTGTAAACCAATACGGTATCATCTGCATAGGATATTATCGAACCACTAATGTCACATGAAAGTAATCCATTTATGTAAGTTATAAACAAAATAGGGCCCAGAACCGTGCCTTGGGGTACTCCAATCCTCACCTCCTGTTTGTCACTTAAGATGTTATTGACTCTTACGATCTGAGATCTTCCGGCAAGATAATTTTTTAACCGTTTCCACACTGTCCCCATGACTCCATAGTGCCATAAGACATCAAGAAGTCTATCATGAGCGGACCCTGTCAAACGCTTTTGCCAAGTCTATGAAGCTTGCAACACATTTTTTTCCCGTATTCAAATTATTAGTGATTTCCTTTGTTAATTTATACAATGCGTCCTCTGTACCACAATCCGGCAAAAAATCATATTGATTGAACTACCATAGGGCTGATATTATGCACCGTATCAATTTGGTTACATTGGAACAAAGAAGAACGTTTTTGGATGTATATTTTGTGTTTAAAGTGTTAACTGGCTTGTGTGACTGCGATGGTTTGCTCTCGAGAATTGGTTTGAACGTTCCTAATCGAAACCTAAGAAATTATACCCTTTTCCATTTGGGTTTTCATAGAACTAACTATGGCTTAAATACACCTTTGGATAGAACTCTGCGTACTCTTAACGATATGAGCGGGCATATGGATTTTTTTAATCTCTCGCTGGAAGCTTTTAAACGTAAAAGTATGGTATTTATCAAAGGACTGTAAAACTGCATTTGTGGATGCTGTGATTAACTAGGGCTGTGCTAAGTATTTTTATTAAAACATATTTATTAGACAAAAGTCTAAAAGGCTATCGACCAAGGTCTTTCAGCCCTTAATTTACATCAAAAAATAAAGTAAATCACAAAAATAATTTTTGGAGAAAGTGTGATACTATTTATACAAAAAAAAAAAAAAACTAGTTTGTCAGAGTCTCAAAAACTGTCCTTTCTGGGAATTGTCTTTTTCTAGGGTATTGGTTGGGAAAGTTCATAATAAATGGTTCTATTATATTAATATTCGTAGCCTTGTTTGTAAACTTCTCAGTAAGTCGGTGAAATCGCTGGATAATTGGTTCAACTTTTGTTTTTTCATAGATCATTAGATGGGTTATGCAGTGGATTGGTAGGGTGTCTCATCCTAGTAATCTTGCGAAGACTTGTTCTTTCGGCTGTTTCTATAATATTTATGGCAGGTTTTCTACAAGCGCTGAAAATTATTTGGCCATACTCCACCATTGGTCGTGCCAACATTTTATATATATGAGAAGCAGTTTTACAGTTAATTCCTTCATTTTTATAAGTGAGATTTCTAAAATGTTTACTTCTGGTTATCATTTTCTTCTTTGTAATTGTTAGATGATGTTTAAAATTCAGTTTGTGATCAAAATGAATCCCCAAGTATTTAATATGTGACTGTGGGTTTACTTGGTGGTTCAGAACTTTAATAGTTGGCGATGAGTTTTTAAGTTTATGATGGAAAATTATAAACTGAGTTTTCTCTGGGTGCACTTTTAATTTCCACTTCCGAAACCACACTATAACCCCATTAAGTGCTATTTGTAGTGCTTGCACTGCTTTTGCTGCATTTGTATGATGAACTATCATTGAGGTATCATCGGCAAACTGTACTAAGTATGGTATTTCTGGCAAAACTTGATTTATCTCTGGGAAGATGTCGAAGCAAAAAACATTGTATAAAAGGGGTGACAGTGGTGAGCCCTGAGGTGTTCCCTGCGCATAAGAAAATGGTATTGAAGAGACTCCATTTACTTTGACAACATTTATGCGGTTTTCCAAAAAATGCTTGACAATCCAGATTAAAAAGGTCGGACACTGAAGTTGATATAATTTAAAGAGGATGCCTTTATGCCAGACGCTGTCAAATGCCTTTTTGATATCCAAAAATACTGCTGCGCTGCTAAGTCCCATTATATTTGCAGATTGGATGTTTGATGTTAAAATAGTGAGAGGGTGAATTGTAGAATGGCCAGACTTAAATTCAAATTGATGTTTAGGTATTTTATGTCCCACTTCTTTGATTATTCTATTGCGTATAATTTTTTCAAAGTTTTTTCCCATTACTGGTAAAAGTGTAATGGGACGGTAGTTCTCGGCTCTTGAGTGATCAAGCTGCGGTTTTGGTATAGTGATGACCACTCCTCTCTTCCAAGCTTCTGGAAAAATGCTATTGCTCAGACAAAAACTGTACATTCCTCTAATTTTTTTATGGACTTCATTACTAAGTTTTCTTAAAATATCTCTATTGATGTTGTCAAACCCAGGTGATGTGTTTTGGCCAGAGGAAAGGACTTCAAAATATTCATCTTCTTTAATTTCTATATTATTTTGTGGTTTTATTTGGAAAAAATGTTCAAACCAATTGTTTACTATCTGAGTTTGTTCATCTGCATTATTTTCTTGGGTTTTCTTATATATATAGGCTCTCAAAATACAACGAAAACGCATTAGCTTTACCCTGGTCACTGTCGTATAACACATTATCATGCTCCAGTGGTGGTATTGACGATATAGACGTTTTATATTTTGTTAATTTTTTGATTTCAGACCAGTAGTTCTTTCCTTGCAGTCTATTTATATTATTACAACAGTTAACCCACTTGCTTTGTTTAAACTCGTTAATAAGTTTATGTATGTTTTTATTTAATTCATTAAATTGTCTTTTTGACACCACATTATTATCATTTTGTTTTATTTGTCTGTATAATTGTCTTTTTTTTTAAATTAATGTAACAATAAATGGTGGAAGTTCATAATTAAAAAATGTATTTTTTAACTTCGGCGAATTCTCCTGTACCAATTCTGTTAGCTTCTTATTAAACTTGTCAATAAACGCTTCACTCATCCCTGGACTTTTCTGCACAAAATCCAACATTTTACGATTTACTACCTCCATGTTGCACTTTGCCAGATTATATTTGATTTCTCCAATATGTTCTTCTTGTGGAGCTAGTTCAATATCCAACGTCCACAAAATAGCAAGATGGTCGCTGCCGAGGTCTGGGGTTAAGCTGGTTTCAATATTTTTTAACTATATTGCGGGTACATAAAAACATATCAGGTGTGCTACTCGGATTATTAGCCATAATGAAAGTTGGGGGTGTTTTTATTTTAACCAAGTTTGAATTGTGGGTAAATAAGTTAATTTGCTGTCTCTTCATAACATTTGGATTCAGGTACCCAATTATTATAGAATATTTATATAATGCTGCTTTAGTGAAAATTGTATCTTCTATAGGTGATGTGGGATGAATATAGACCAAAAAAATATGCAGCTTGTCTTCCTGGAAAGGTATGGTAAAATGTAAACAGCTGTTGAGGTTATTATTTATTGCAGGTGGATTAGCTTTGCCTAGCTTGATCTTTGGATTTGCTTGAACTAATGAACCGCCTCTTATGTTAGTATTTACAATGTTTCCCTTTTGTTGTAGTATATCCCAGTTATTAAGTGCAGTAGTGTCCTCCCTCAACTTTGTTTCCACGCAAGCAATACAGTCTATATTGTTAGTTTGAGCAAAATAATGTATCAGATGTTTTTTGGAAGCATAACTATTGATGTTGGCATAGACAAATTTTATTTTAGACATTTTGATATATTTTCAGACCTTCGGTGGGTTTGTTCGGGTTTGTGTTAAGTATTATTTATTGAAATGATTATATTTTCTCTTTAAATTAATATATATTATAAATGTTTAATAGGAATACAAAAACTGTAAAATGGGGTATCCCGTATGTTTAATAAATAAATAAATAAATAAATAAATAGATTTTCGGATAAAATATTGTTATTTAAAAAAAATAAATAGTCTTGCCGTAACACATTTTTCAAATAGTTTTGCGAAATTACTTATCAGACTTATAGGTCGGTGGTTACAGATTTATGATTTGGCACCACTCTTATTTAAATGGGAGCGATGAATATCGCAAGTGGATATATCAATCAATAAAATAAAAATATTTATTGCCACATATTTGGGTTGTAACAGGTTTTGTTTATTTTCAGGACAGAATGGTACAAATTAGAAGACAAAAGGTTGGTGGGTTGGGTTTAAGCATTAAAGGTGGCGCTGAACATAAGCTTCCAATTCTCATATCAAGAATCTATAAAAATCAAGCAGCAGAACATACTGGAGAATTGTTTGTTGGAGATGCAATTATTAAAGGTACACAAATTTATTCATTGAAATTATTTACCACAGAGACTCTACCTCACCAGTAGCAAATTATTCATATTCACAATATGAGAGGAAATTATTACTTTATTTTGTATTATACAAATTTGAAATTGACCCAAGAATCAATATAGATATTTAGAAATATAATAAATCGGGGAATAAAATTTAATGATATTTATGAAAAATTAAAGAGCCAAATTTTACGTAAGAGTTTTAAGAAAAAACTGTAAAGTTTTTGAAACTCGTTTCAAGTAATAAAATATATTTAGAAATGAAGATTTTTTTAGTGTCTGTATTAAATATACAACTGAAAAATGTTCATCGGCGTGCAGACAAATTTTAAAATTAAAAAAAGTTTACGCCTCCGCTGAAATTTGAACCCAGAACCTCTCAATCATCAGTCGAACGCTCTACCAATTGCGCAATGGAGGAGACTCTGAAGTTCTCTCACCAACTTCGACCATACAACTTATTCAATTTTTATTAGTAATATACAGTTTAAAATATCCTATTAAATATAATAAATTATAAATAATTTAAATTCTAATGAAAATTACAATGAGGTTTTAACTTAGAATATAATGAAAAAACATTTACATTTGTTAGATATTATCTCCTTTACTTTATTGATGTTTGTTTAAATCAAGGGAAAATTTCATTAGACCTTAAATGTTCATACCGTTCGAGCAAAAATTATTTGCATCAAAGAGGGCTTGGATTTAAAAACGTAGGGCTTGGTTTAGATCACGATGATATGGGGACGATATATCTAACCAAACCTAGGTTAAAATTTTGTCATTTTGTCAAATTCATATTACAATACAAATACAAATTTATTTTTGTTGTTTACAAAATTAACAAAGTAAGAATATACAGTCTCATCCTACGTCTTTCAAAATCTGCGGCTTGTATTCTTGGAATACTGACATTTTATAAGGAAATAAATTTAGCTGCTTCTTAAGAATAGTCCTGCATGTTCCATAAGATCTTCCCTCTTCTTGGGACAGGCGTCTTATACAATTTGTTGGCTTATTTTGCATTATTTTACAAACGTTTGCAACAAGCTCTTCTGTTCTTACATATGGTCTTCCTGCTTCTTTTTTGTGTTGTATATAACCTGTTTCCCTAAACACAGCCACGGTTCTTTTCAGGCAATAATAAAAATCCCCAGCAATAAATGCAACGTTAGAAAAATGTTCGTGAAAATCGTCCATGCACAAACCCAGCTTGTATTGCCACTCACCATTTACTCTAACCCCGTTTCGAAAATACGCTTCAACCATGAATGTTTGTGCTGTTCCGTAAAGCCCATTGTGTGAATTGTTCAAGAAATTGAAAAAATTAGCGATGAATCAAATTACTTGTAACGACTGTCAAAGATGACAGAATAACTGATTGATTGTTAATTCAGGTAGTTACTGACACCCAACAGGTATTAAGCTCTGCGTATAAGCATTACGTCCTTAGATGCAAGGCCCTCTTTGATGCAAATAAGTTTTGCTCGCACGGTATATTACTCCGGTTCTGAAGATTAAAAATTCAAACCAATGGAATGAGATGAGACCAATAAACAATATATTATGGGATATAGAAAAATTAATAGAAGAAATAATTTATAAACGAGTTATGGATTTTTTGGATAAAAACAAAATTTAAATTTATTCTCAAGCTGGATTTCGAAAAGGTTATTCTACTGAAACAGCCATCCAAATGTAGTAGAAAATTGGAAAAGAGCCTTGGAAAAAGAACATGTCATCGTAGTATTACTTGATTTTTAGCAAGCTTTTAAAACGATTAATAGGGAAATATTATTAGAAAAGTTATCTGAATATTGAGTAATAGACGTGTTTTGGACTTCCATTGCCTTTAGTTTTTCATATTATCATGTGATATGAAAAACTAAAGGTAGTGGAAGTCCAAAACACGTCTATTACTCAAGATACATCATTGTCTACAACCTTCAAACAAACATTATCTGAATATGGTATATAAGGGGTTAAGTTGATTAATGGTTTCAAAATTACTTCAACAATAGAACACAGGAAACAAAATTTGGTGATATATTTTCAACAAAAAATTTAGGAGTACCTCAGGGAAATATTTTGGGGCCTGTCCTTTTTCTTTTATTTATTAATGATATGTCATTAGTCAGTTATTGCCAAATTGGTTAAAAGTTAACAAATTAAAGTTCAATTTTTCTAAAACAAATTTTATGGTTATAGGCTCTAATTTAAATTTTACAAATTCAAATGTTTTAATTGATGGCGATAAATTAGAAATAGTCGATTCTTTTAAAGGTTTAGGTATATTGATTGACTCCAAATTAAAATTTATTAGCTTTATTATTATATATTCTAAAATTGCGGCTAAAATTAGTTATTTTAAAAGAATAAGTTTTAATTAAAATTTTTATTCGAAAAAAATTGTATACAATACATTAATTTTAACACATTTTGTATATAGTTCTACAATTTTGTTTATTGCAGATGTAGGTGTAATAAACAGATTACAAATTTTACAGAATAAAGAAATGCGAATTTTACTTAATATGGATATCGGCATAATTAAATATTAACTATTTTATTTATTTGAGAAACCTATTTTTACATTTTTTTCAAAATTAAACAACTAAATTATTTTTATTATATTATTTTAATTAACTTGAGATCATTTACATAATATAGCAACATATAACAGATGATAGATAATAAAAAGATTTAGCAGTCACCTTTTTTTCAAAAAACTGCCATAAAGGACTTTTTTCCCTTTCGTTTTAATGAAATCTCCAGGGGTTTTGGAATAACTCCTTCATCCCGTAATTGTGAACTATTTTGTTCTGTTGGTTTAAAAAATGCAGATATTTTGCTTTTACTATTATCACTGTTTTTTTCCATCTTATTTTTACTGAAGTAGCAATGTACTTGCACAATGTCATAATTCGATTTAAGAACATAAGAACTGAGCATCGCGATTGCAGTAGGGGTCGAAAACAATCGATAGCCTATCGATAGTTTGTGCTATCGAATGCCATCGATATTTTTTTAAAACTATCGATAGTTTTCGATAGTGGTTCACATCATACATCTCTATTAATAACATGAACATTTGCATCCACAGGTATAGTAGCGCCACTAAACGCTAGATGGGGCTTCCTTTGGCCCGCAGTACCTCAGGGCTATGTTGTGTTCACAAACTTAAAATGTTTAAAAAATAGAAGAAAGGTGTTGAATATATAGGATGCGTCCTTTAATTCTCTGGTGACTATCGGTTGTATGCCGTCTTTCTTTAATTTACTTATACTTAAACAGTGATAGCATGTCCTCTGGTGGCCTCATCGGCGGAGAATTAAAGGATCCCCCTTATTTATAAATCAGAGAGAGGAATCAGAGAGATGCTTTAGTACAACGGGCAATATTATAACTGAACGGCGATCTCGCCTGAAGGCAGAAAATGTGAATAAAATCACATTTCTTCATAAGAATTTATAATCTGATACTAATCAATAAAAATAATACAATAATGTTTATTGTTTATAAATCATAGACGCAAAGTAGGGTTAGAAACTGACTATCGATGGTGGAGACTATCGATAATTCTTAGGGTTAGAATGTTATAAACCGACTATCGAATACTATCGATAACAATCGATAGTTAACGATTTGACTATCGGTAACTATCGATGGTGGGACTATCGATAGTTCTCGACCCCTAGATTGCAGCAGCCCCTAATACTTTCCGTAAAACGGGTAATTACCACGTGACGCCCGCGTCGATGCCAGTATTTAACTTGGATCTGTGCTTGCAGAATAAAGGTGCTTTACGGCGTTGCCACTATTAACAGTTTTTACTTATATTAAGCTTTATTGAATACTTATAGATGAACTTTTAAATATGTGGTGCCGATACCGATATATATCGGTATCGGCCGATTATCGGTATCGGCAAAAAAAAAACGTATCGGCCGATCACTACTAAATAACTTGAATGGCGTTGGACTAATCCAGCAATCTCGCAACAAATACCTGCAGTCAATTCCATTCATTTAGAATTTCGAATAGTAAGCGATACTCGTTAAATAAAATGCACGTGTCCACTTCGAGTGTGTCGGATACGATTACAATAGAAATAATTTTAAAAATTCTCTAATTGGCGTTTTGCCAAGCAGTAGAGTAATTATTGATAAATAAATTTATTGAGTATAAGGGAAATTACTAAAGCAGTCGCTAGAGCTATTGGAATTGCCAAATTAGCATATTTGTTGGGGGGATGTTGCAAGGTATTTTCGACAAATATGTAAATCTCCCTCTAAATACTTTTTATGTTGTATGTTTTTGGTAGAAGTTAAATTTTTTAAAAATTTTCAGTGAATGGTGAATACATAACAGCTTGTCCTCACGACGATGCTGTTAATATATTAAGAAATGCCGGTGATTTGGTTGTTCTTACTGTTAAACATTACAAAGCTGCTACGCCCTTTCTACAAAAACAAGGTAGGTGCCAGTAAAAATATCCGCTCGGAGATGCTTAAAATCTTTTTTTCACTTTACTGCACAACACTTTTGACCTTTTTTGTCTCATTTCCGCCCCCTTTAAATTTTTTAATTATGAGGCAAAACTAATCTCTCTGACCTTAATAATCGCAAGAAAATACATTAACAGCTTATAGGTAGTTCTAGAGAGCTGCCGACGAAAATGGCTTTGGGCGAAATGGATGAATCCGGTATTTTTTGATAGACTATGATCTCTGAAAAAATAACTCTTATATACTTAGGGCCGACTTTAGCCCTCTAGGGCAGGGGAGAGCATCAGATTTGTAAAAAGAAGATTGTTTAAAAAAATGAGCGACATGGCATATTTTAGAAATTTTGTCCTCAAAAAACTTGGAGAAATAATTTCTAATCATCGATACCGGGTGTTTCTCAAAAGAAGTTCACCCCTATAACTTTTTTATATTTATAGATATTAAAATGAATTTTTGTGATTATGCAGAAGAGATCAGTCTGCATTTATTGGCATAATTTAAAATTTGTTAGCACTTCCGGTTTGACCGGAAGTGACCTTGACTTTGGTATTTTAAATAGGACATCTTGTATATTTTTACTTATTTGGGTTTAGCATAACATTATGAGTGAAATGACACCTCACTTGTCATTTTTTGACGTGTTATAACATTTTTATGTTTATTTTTTATTTTCAATCTAGAGTGCTACAAATTAATTAAATCTGTTAATTTATTGTCAAGTAGTAGGTATATGAAAATTAAAATTATGTCATAATAATTGACTTTCTAAGTTTCACAAGCGTTTAAAAAATGAAATTTTGTTTTCTTGACGTTTACTCAATTTTTCCAAATGGAACGATGGTAGTTCACTAGGATATTTAAAACAAACATTTTTTCCAACAATTTGATACCATACACTCCTATGCTATTTTAAAATTGACACTGCAAAATTTGCCTTAAATCCCAATCGGAAATTTAAAAGCGTTATGCATTATTGCCGCCCTCTCTTTTCTAAAGACATATAAAGGCGGCTTTGAAAAACAATGGAATTGTTTTGAAAAGCAATATGGCTTTAATTTAAAGTTGTAATGTCATTAGTTTATAAACCATACAATACATACAATCTTGCGTCTTCAGAAGAATTTTTCTGGTCACTCCAAAAATTAAGAACATATCAATTAGTTAATTCCTAGTAAAACTAACCATTTTATCTGATTTACAATGTAAGTTTAATAAACGAATGACATTACAATTTTAATTTAAAACCATAATATTGGTTTTCAAAACCATTCCATTGTTTTTCAAAGCCGCCTTTATATTTCTTTAGAAAAGACAGGACAGGGCGGCAATAATGCACGCTTTTAAAATTGCGATTGGGACTTAAGGCAAATTTTTTCGTGTCAATTTTAAAATAGCATAGGAGTGTATGGTATCAAATTGTGGGAAAAAAATGCTCGTTTTAAATATCCTGGTGAACTACCATCGTTCCATTTGGAAAAATGCAGTAAACGTCAAGAAAACAAAATTTTATTTTTTAAACGCTTGTGAAACTTAGAAAGTCAATTATTAGGACATAATTTTAATTTTCATAAACTACTTGACTATAAACTAACAGATTTAATTAATTTGTAGCACTCTAGATTCAAAATAAAAAATAAACATAAAAATGTTATAACACGTCAAAAAATGACAAGTGAGGTGTCATTTTACTCAGAATGTTATGCTGAATCCCAATAAGTAAAAATATACAAGATGTTCCATTTAAAATACCAAAGTCAAGGTCACTTTCGGTCAAACCGGAAGTGCTAACAAATCGAAAATTATGCCAATAAATGCAGACTCATCTCTTATGCATAATCGTAAAAGTTCATTTTAATATCTATAAATACAGAAAAGTTGTAGGGGTGAACGTCTTTTGAGAAACACCCGGTATACAGTGTGTATCATCCAAATGGAATAAATTCGACAATAAATACATGGGGGCGTGTCCGAAAAAACGCTCGGACATTTCGATTGGTATTCCTAGTTGCGCATTTTTTTCAATAAAAACTTTTTATACAGGGTGTGTCATATAACAGTGGCCAATACCAACTTTCTTATTTTAAATACAACACACTTTATATTATTCATTTTTTAATTTTTCAGAAAATTTTAGACATATTTCATGTACAATATCCTATACCTATGTTCAACTGTTTCGGAAATATTAAGTGTTTTCAGATTTATTGCAAAAATTAAGAACACTCAAAAACTAATAATCAATACTGTTTATTTCTTGATAATGTAAAAACCAAAAAAAACATTAATGTAGTAGATGTTGAAAATGCTCACCGCGAACATCTTGGCAACATCCTAATCTTAAAGAGAAATGTCTTCTAATGTTACTGAACATCTCAGGCGTGACCGATCTAATTGCAAGCGTTATTCGTCTTCTTAAGTCAGCTAAGTCGAGGGGTTTAATTTTGTATAAAATATTTTTGACATAATCCCATAAGAAGTGTAATGACGTCAGATCAGGGGATCGTGCTGGCCATTCCATCGATCCACGCCTCCCTAATCACTGATTTGGAAATACTCGGTTGAGGTACTGCCGGACATTGGTTTGGTAATGGGGCGCTGCTCCATCTTGCTGAAACCATATCATATTCGCTGGAAGTTGTGGGTTTGCTGGATCAGGATATAAGTTTGTCAAAGTTGGCAAGACATTATTTTGGAGCAGTGCTAAATAATTATCGCCATTTAAATTGCCTTTAATGAAAAAGGGACCTATGATATGATCTCCAACTATTCCTGCCGAAACATGAATCTTTTCAGGATATTGCGTATGTAATATATATCCAGTGAGGGTTTTCCCTAGACCGATAGCGGCAATTCTGACGATTAGCATGATCGTGAAGTCTAAAGGTGCACTCATCAGAAAATAGGACGGACTACCAATGGGCTCATCCCTATCACCAGTAATAGCCAACATCTACATGGAATGTTTCGAGAATCAGGCGATAGATAAGGCGAATATTAAACCAAAGCTATGGCTTCGTTACGTAGATGACACATTCATTATTTGGAATGGAAGCGATGACGAACTTCAAACCTTTCTACAACATATGAACAACCTGGCACCTACAATTAAGTTTACCATGGAGAAGGAGGACAACGACAGATTACCGTTCTTAGACGTCGTAATACAAAAAAAAACGGGAGCACCATCCAAACATCGGTATATAGGAAACAAACCCACACAGGTCAATATCTTAACTACGCCTCAAACCATTCAAACAGCACCAAACATGGAATAGTCAAAACACTCGTCGATAGAGCGTTCACACTTTGCAACTCGCAAGGAACTTTGACGAAAGAACTTAACAACATCAAGCAAGACCTTGGCATGAATGATTACCCTACGAAACTAGTCGATCAGGCCATTAAAAAGCGTCAAAATCACAAAACTAGAACGAACAAAGGTAATGAATCTGGAACCACCATGAATGTACCTTATGTCAAGGGAATCTCCGAAAAAATTCGAAGGATAGGACAGCTCCAAAGATTCCTTAAGAAGCCAC
The DNA here is from genome assembly GCA_963969555.1 of Polydrusus pterygomalis. NCBI lineage: Eukaryota > Metazoa > Arthropoda > Insecta > Coleoptera > Curculionidae > Polydrusus > Polydrusus pterygomalis. The sequence continues at coordinate 10,598,558 of OZ018384.1, forward strand.
CTGACGAAGACAAAACCAACAAATCAAAAAGGACACGAAGAATTGTGTATACAGAATACCTTGCGAATGCGGACAATCCTATGTTGGTGAAACCCTACGACCTCTCCAAACAAGGATCAAAGAACATCTAAACCACACACTGAAAGGAGAAACAAACAGATCCGGTGCAGCAGATTACGCTTGGACCCACGGCCATCATTTACAATGGGCAAACGCAAAAATTATACTTAAAGAAGAACATTGGCGGAAGAGAAAATTCAAAGAAGCAGCTGTCATAATCCAGAACTCTGACTGTTTCAGTAAACCTTCTGCAGATATAAGAAACATTTGGAAGCCCTTGTTAAATAGGTGTGGGCTCAGATTGGGTAGTGATGCAAGCGTGATGACGTAAGCAGATGACTCACGACTGCACCCGATCATACGTCTAGCGTATACTCATTTTTTTTTCACTTTCCTCTAGTACTATAAAATTGTGGAATATAGGTAGAATATTATCTACTTTATTTAATTATTTGAACTATATTTTACTAGAGCACAGGGAAATTAAATTTTTTTTCAAATTTTAATCTATTTACCACAAACAAAAGCAAAACTTAGTTTATAAATAAATATACACAGTATAATACCCTTTAAATTATTTTATTGTTATGCCAAGAAAGGCGGCACTGATGTTACTACAAAAAACAATTTCCTTTAAGCAGAAAGAGCTTTTAAAATAAGCTATCCGCCAATCCATGTCGTCATGTAGTATTTATATAAGTAGCAAACTACAGTAAAATCTCCCCTGGAGTTGAAAAAGCGAGAGAGGTGTTGAATCCGAATTGTTTAATGATTGTATAATCTCTAACATGCACATGCCTTCTGTCATCCAAAAACTTTTAAAATTCTGATTAATTTTTATTTAAAAAAATCTCTTTGGTTAGTATCAGAGAATGCAACACATTCACGATAAATAGACAAGGTGTGCATGTTGTGGGTATAGTAGTTATTTGTAATAAGTAGCTTACATTATTTAATGGTAACTTAAGCTACCCAAAGTAGCTTGCTTAAGCTACCGAAAGTGAATTAAATAGCTGTTTCGGATAGGTAACTAGTTACTTTTTAAAGTAGCTACATGAATACTCGAAAAATAATGTAAAACCTACAGCTACAAGTTACTTGGTTTGGAGTAGCTTTAGCTACCAAAAAAGTAGCTAGCTAGCAGCTTAACTAGTTAGTAGCTAGCTACTGCCCAGCTCTGCATCAAGGACGTTTTATCATTTCTAGATGACAAAGATTCACAGCAGACTGACAGCAACAGCGAAAAGGAAGCGTCAGATGAAAGTTTTCGTATAACTTCGAATAGCACCAGCAGTCGACCAAGTTCAATTTGTTCAGAAATGGACCAAGAGCCAATCCAAACCCATTGGGTTGACATTATAACAGTGCCTTTAATGATGGCATACGTAACCCGATATATGTTCGGTACTGATAAATTGAGGCCAAACTCCTTCGAAGTTCGGGGTTTGAATGGAATCAGTACTGGAATAATACATTGTGACGATTCTGCTATTCTTTCACAGTGGTTAAAGTATATCAATGATAATATTATAGGACTAACAAGTTTACAGGTAAGCTAGCGGTTGATATTTAAAAAATTATTTAAATACTTCATTTTTTTAACAAAAGTTGTGCCAATTTTTAAATCTTTAAATATAACGCATAACAATCAATTCATCTTATATAACATATCTCAGTGTTTAATATAAGCCGCTAGAATTTTAAAAACTGTATAATCCTCTCATTGGTCAATATTAACAGGATGGGAATTGTCACCGGTCAAAATTTACTTAAATTGGAGGTGTGAGGAAAGAACACGAGGTGTAAGTGCGGCTTTATATTTTAGTATATCGGTAGCGGTGGGATTTATGTATGGTGTTTCAATAAAAACTCCCAGGCCATTTATTTCGAAAACTAAAAGTGACATGTAAATTCTGTAAACGCCAGTTTTTAGCCTCTATGATTGGCTTCACAACTGTGTGAAAAATGTGTTTGAATAATACAAGATGTCGGTGGCGCCACGGTGCAATGAAATTTTTTGATGACGGGAACTGTTAAATGTTGTCGCTCTTAAAGATAATTAATTTTTAATCAAATTATGTCCCATAAAAAATTTTCATAAATACAACATGAAAGGAGATATTTGGGGTTAAGTTTTTTTTTAAATAATTTTAACGAGTATTTTAATTATAAATATTTTTAATATCCTTTAGCAGATTTTAATTTAATATTGGTACTGATAATTTTAGTAATAAAACGCTCGTGTAGCGCTAAATTATTACGTCCAGTGACGTCTCAAGGGGAGCCTTTACAAATAATATTGGCAAAAAACAAGACGCCACTGAGTTTTTGGTAATTTTTATATTTTTTCCGGATTAAGCAACTAAAAATATCCTTTTCTTGTCTGTTAAATTGTTTTCTTATCTTGCTTGGTTTTCGAGAAATAAAAATAAAAACAATTTTATTGCATATCTCTGGAAAACAAAAATCATTAAATAATTAATACGTTGTATATTTTGCTATTAATCGAAATACATTATTAAGAGTTTGCAGATCCGAATTATTATATCGATTTGCTATATGTGTATATTAAAACTGCAATAATTTTGAACACCTCATTCGACCCCATTAAATAGTTTTTGGTATTGTTCTAATTTTAATTAATTATTTTGTATTATTTCTCATCAGTTCTTTTATAAAATTGAAAACATCTTTTACAAAAAATGCAACACGTATTAATTATTTAATGATTTTTGTTTTCCAGAGATATGCAATAAAATTGTTTTTATTTTTATTTCTCGAAAACCAAGCAAGATAAGAAAACAATTTAACAGACAAGAAAACTATATTTTTAGTTGCTTAATCCGAAAAAAAATAAAAATTACCAAAAACTCAGTGGCGTCTGATTTTTTGCCAATATTATTTGTTAAGGCGCCCCCTGAGACGTCACTGGACGTAATAATTTAGCGCTACACGATCGTTTTATCACTAAAATTATCTTTTCCAAAATTAAATTAAAATCTGCTAAAGGATATTAAAAATATTTATAATTAAAATACTCGTTAAAATTATAAAAAAAAAACTTAACCTAAAATATCTTCTTTCATGTTGGATTTATTAAAATTTTAATGGGACATAATTTGATCAAAAATTAATTATCTTTAAGAGCAACAACATTTAAAAGTTCCTGTCATCAAAAAATGTCTTTGCACCGTGGCGCCACCTACATCTTGTATTATTCAAACACATTTTTTACACAGTTGTGAAGCCCATCATAGAGGCTAAAAACTGGCGTTTACAGAATTTACATGTCACTTTTAGTTTTCGAAATAATTGGCCTGGGAGTTTTTATTGAAACACCCTGTATAATATATACGCATAAACGACTCCTAATTCTTGGGGAAGCGGTCTAGGGCTGAAGTAAAACTCCTTTTTTGCAAACGTCGAGCTTTCGGAAATTAATTTTTTCCTTTTTCAAGGCTACATAAAGAAACAGTAGGTTAAAGATCCAATATTAATGGATATTAATATTGAGAGAAACCTATTTTATAATTTGTGTTTAAACTATAATTGAAAATACTGTCTTAAATGTATACACAGATAAGCTTATTTTATATAACAAAAATTAGCGATATCAAAAAATCAAAAGAAAAATTAAATTAGTAGGAATAAGTTACTGCATTTTTACAAAAAAAAATTATGTGTACGTCAATGCAAAAATAGTTAGGGTTAACACACTTTAACGCCCGTATGTAGATTAGCAGATACTGTATAGCAACTTTACTTTTTCTATTTCAAAAAGTTTAACTCTCTTTTGTGAACCAAAAGAACATTTTGAGAAAAAGGAGTTTAAATATGTGTGCAGCAGCAACTCAAAACCTAAACCAACAATAATTATCGTCCACTTAATAAAATTTCAATTTAGACCAATGCCTAAGGTATTTGGTAAATATACAGCGTGTCCAGAAACCATCTTAACATGGGACACTTTTTTATTTTTGACTTTACGAAAAAAAGGTACTCTTCATAAACAGTTCTGCTTGTTGATAAAATAACACCCAAATCAAAAATTTTGAGCCAGCATATACGGGGTGTTAAGAAAGTAAAAAATATTAATACCTTAGGTGGAAAACTATATTTAATAATTTTAATTACAAAGTACAATAATAAATAATATACTAAATTTCAACATGAACACCATTTTTTTCCATACAAACGGTTGTACGTCGTGAAAATTCCATTTTTCCATGCATTTCTAGCCATTTGAGGGAAAATTTCTTGGACACATTCTCTGATAACTCTCTAAATGGTCTATGGTTTCAAAAGGTCTGTGGGAATAAACTTTTTGTTTTAAGAATCCCCATAAAAAAATCCAAAGGTGTTAGATCTGGTGACCAAGCAAATTCTGACCTGCGTCCAATCCACCTATTTGGAAATGTTCGGTATAAGAATTCTGTCACTCTTGCAGAGCTGTGACATGGAGCACCGTCATGTTGGAACCAAAGTGTGTGTCTTATATTCAGTGGTAGTCCATGAAAAATTCAAATAATTCAGTATCCGAAAAGTTCAAGTACATTTCGCCAGTAATATTTTCGAAACAAGTACGGCCCTACAATTTGGTTGTTAAAAAGACTGCACCAAACATTTGTCTTGAAAGAATACTGGTTACGACACTCAATTACATCGCCTCATCTGAAAATAAATGTTTTTTTTTGCGAAAAATGGGTCATCTTCTACCTCACCTTGAAACCAAGAGCAAAACAAAAATCGTGAATCAAAATCTCTAGGATGTAGTTTGGGAAGAAATTTTGGTTTGTATGGGAAAAAATTATTTTTCCTTAAAATAACTTGGGCAATGGACATTGTAACAGGTCGTGGAACAGTTTGTGAAATATTTCTCAGTGAAATTTTGGGATTTTCCACGACAGCTTGCAAAACCTCTAATTGGATATCTTCGTCCGTACGCCAAACCTGGTGCTTGTCGAAAAATTTATTACTTACAGACCCGGTATTTTTAAATTTATTAAAATTATCTCCCACCGTCACATGGCTAATCATTTTATTTGGATATATCGCATTAAAAATTTGTGGAGTCTCTCTGTACGTATTGTAGTGGTCCCCGGCAATTAATACTATTTCAACTTTTTCCTCCATTGTAAATTTAAGCACCATATTTAATAAAAAGTAAACCAAACTGTCCGCCTTGACAAATATAATAATTAGTTGTCATAGTTTCATTTGGTTTTATTTTCCAAGGCGTGCTAGATCTACTAGGTCAGTGTTTTTCAACCTTTTTTAGGACACGACCCTCCTAGTATCAAAAAATATTTCGCGACCCCCCGACCCTTTTTTTTTTCATGTATGCGTTATTAGGATTCGGATATAAATATATAATTAACTACGTAAAACATATAATTTTAAATCGAATACGTGGCCAATTGATAACTAACAAACAAATACAAACATATTGTTAGGGCCGAGTGTTAACAACAGATAGTGCTGGTAGCCTCCCGCGCGCTCCACGGCCCGCGCGAAAGTTCCACAAGTTTCGAGATGATTCTCGCTAGATTGCGCTGGCTTATAAATAGGGTGGTCGACCGTGGCCACCCTAGTTGAGTGTAAGACCGCGAAGCAAATGCTCGTTTCGTCTGCTGGTCGTTGAAGAGCGGGAATAACTTGTTTTACGTATTTATTTGAGTTGCTTGTTATATTTAAAAATGGATAAATTCCTGAAAAGATCGTCAGAACCATCAACGTCTAGAGGGAGTAGTGTTAATGTGTTTGTAAAAATAACATAACGAGTATAATTCTGTTAACTTTTTCTTAATATAATTACTTTTTTAAAATGTATTGATTTTTATACTGAGTTCTCGCGACCCCCTTACAGAGGCTTCGCGACCCCCCAGGGGGTCGCAACCCACAGGTTGAAAAGCACTGTACTAGGTAAACGAGAATGAATAACGCTTTTTAAATTCTTGCCCGCCCTTTTCTGAAAAACTCTGTGAGCTAATTAGAGAAACTATGGAATCAGGAAAAAAACTTTACGCCACAGTTCCTTTCTTTTAAGCTAAGTCGCCTTTCGAATGGCAACTTTAGACCCTTTATTTCATTATTGTACTTTGTAATTAAAATTATTAAATATAGTTTTCCACCTACGGTATTAATATTTTTTACTTTCTTAACACCCCGTATATGCTGGCTCAAAATTTTTGATTTGGGTGTTATTTTATCAACAAGCAGAACTTTTTATGAAGAGTACCTTTTATTCGTAAAGTCAAAAATAAAAAAGTTTCCCATATGTTAAGATGGTTTTTGGACACGCTGTATATAAAAATTTCACTAGTCGCGTTTCGTTTAAAAAAAATCGCTCCAAATGACAGTAACTTAAAAGTTAAGATCTCTTAAAATTAATTAAATTCGTCCAATTTTAAGGGTTTGTTAAGATTGTTTAAAATTAAACTGGCATTTTTTTATATCAAATTTTATATTTGGCTATATTATTTAGTTCTGAGAAATTTTCCCATATGATTTTTTTTTAATTTTCAAATATGAGGTGCTTCTTTTAAACTCAAGAATGCTGTTTAAATGTATATTTTTCGTTTAACAAGCATGGTAATTTAAACGGTTACTTACATCCATAGTAGTTATACTTTTATTTATTTTTTAGATGAAATTATATAACAGAAACTTCAGCGTGTCAGATCGAATAGAATACATGGGCTGGGTAAATGAATGTGTTTTAAACAATAACCAACCCTGGCAAAATTATAAGCCCAGGTTTTTTGCTTTAAAAGGAACTGACCTCATGCTTTTTGATTCTCCTCCTGTAAGTAATCACTTCTTTTAATAAGTACACACTATTTTTTACAACGTAGCTCCCAAACTTAAGACAAATTATTTAGTCCAATAAACAAAACGCTTTTAGTTCGAAAGCTGCCTTTTCTTGTGCAAAATTTAATGTATATTTTCATGCCCATTTAAAGAGTTTTTTAAATCGTGCAAGGGCTGGACAAAAATAAGTACTAAAATGTTCTTTCACATGATAAATTTCATCCTCCTTCAATATAACAGCTTTCTATTAAAAACCGAAAATTCATTTTAAAGCATTTCGCTTATTGATCTATTTTTAGGTATTTAAATTTTAAGACCACATAATCCAAAATTATGGATTTTAGTTTTTTTTACTATGGAGCACAGATAATAATATAACTGTAGTGTCCGACCGAAACAAGATTTTCAGCCGAAACCGAATCTTCGGCCTTGGTCTCAGTTTCGGCCGAAACCGAAACTTATTTATACATGTTAAAAATTTTATTGTACACTGAAATCTAATTTATTTTATATACACTGCGCGGCATATTTAACGCATAACGAAAAAATTGCCTCAATTTTGATGTTATATATTTTCCAAATTTGTGGTTCGTTTTTAATGATTTTTTTTTCTAATTGTAGGTTTTTTTCCTTAAGCATATCACTGCCTTTGTTGTTTTGCTTAAAAAAGTAACTTTGGTATTATACCGGGTGTTATAAAACTGTTATGTTTTTTTTTACGGAAATTCAAAACACCCTGTGGGATTTACTAGCCATTGCAAGTTATCGCAATTACAGCCAAATGAAAGTCCCATGTTTTCTTTACATTTTCTTTTTTGATTCATTGGTGTATCTCTGTTTTTTCATAAAATATTCAATTTGTGGTTCAACGTGATTTTCATAAAAAAAATGTTTAAATAGTGAAAACGAATCGACCGATTTTTAAAAATTAAACGTCAAAATAAAGCACGTTGAAAGACCTTTCTAACAAGCTATTACTTGATACCCCTTGTCATTTAAAATTTTTAAGGGGATGACCCCGGGGGGCAGAGGGTAAAAGGGGGTGAAGTAGTTTTTGGTGAAAAAGTTGTCCCCTTTGGCAAATTTTTTGACGTGTCTCGGCTATTTTTCTTTTAATCAGTGGTTTTCGATAAATCCGTGGTGGGAAGTTTTCAAATGAACACCCTGTATATAGTGACCGGTAATGAATGCACCATAGAATCCCTGCAACTTCTGGACGTGGAAATAAATAATGGATTTGAACCAAACATATCTTATACCTAAATATATTGCTTGGTACAGGGTGTTAATTTAATTTCCAATATTACTATATTTTCCAGCTTTGTAAAAATATAGATTTCCATTTCTTATGGTTATCTATGAATAACAAATAACCATTCCCTCAAAAGCTTAGGGAGAAAACAAACGGAGCCATTTAATCTAATATTAGCTCAGAATTACCCTAATATTATGTACAGGGACATTTTTTTTACGTGTCTCACCCGATTGGTGATTACAATATAAAAGCTATTACTTATCCCCTAATGGTTTTCTGGGAAGAGGCCAAATGGGACGACTGACAATAAATGTTTACAACTATATAGAGTTGTCCTGTCAAATTTGTAAACCTATATATTTTTGACGTCAAATTTGGCTTCTTCGCATAATAGCATTAGGGAATACGTAATTGTTTTTATATTGTAGCCAGTAGGAAAATCGACAATCGGGTTTGTTGAAAAGGTGTTCCTGTACATATTTTTTTCATTTCGTGCATTTTAAAAACTGCTTAGTTTATTTTGTAATAAATCTATATTTTTAGTTAAATTTAACAGACTGGAATAAATGTACACTGACCTTTAAAGTATATCAAACGATGTTCAGGATAGTGAAAGAATCGGAAAATGTTGATGAACGACAGCATTGTTTCCTCGTACAAACTTCTGGACAAGAATCGAGATATTTTTCGGTCGAAACTAGACAAGAATTGTTGAGAATTGAGAACGCTTGGCATTGCTCAGTTTGTACAGCTGTAATGAAGTTGGGAGTAAGTTCTTATTTATGTCATTGTAACACTGAGTAATTAGTAAATAAACCAGTAGCAGATTGACAGGTAAAGCATGGAAGGCGAGACATCACTGGAAATCTTGATTGATAACCTGTAATTGTTAGACAGATGAAATTTTTGCATACACGCGAACAAGAAAATAAGTTTAACATTTCATTAGTTGTGTTTAAAAAAACGTACCTTGTGTTTTTAAGCGAAAAAAGGCGCGCGAGTTGACTGGATGCCAAATATAACATACTATAAATTCAAAAATAATTTCAGTGACGTATAATATACCGCAACCAGTTTGACAGTGCGGATCTGAATTTGACACACTTGCGTTTGCTCTGTTTATAATGTCGATGTCGCTTTCTAATTAATGTGAAGTTGTCAACCTACATTACTGAACATTATTTAAAATTTATAGTATAACGACAGCTAAAAACGTTTTTATTGGCTCCCCTATTAATTTTACATCAAAATTGTACTAGACTTTTTTGTATGGTGGACTCACACAAAATTTTATTATTTTCTAATAGACAATTAAAAGTTATCAGAAATAAATATGGTTTAAAAAAACTAAAAAACAGGCTTTAATAATTAATCAAACTAACTAAAAAGCGGAAAATAAATATAGTTTAAAATAATTCTTGAAATTCTTAATATAGGCAGAAAATAATAATGAACGATAAACATTAGTATTATTGTGAAAAAAGCGTGTGGTGCTCGATATACGAAAAATATAGCACAACGCGGCCCACGCTTTTTTTTCACTATAATACTAAAGTTTATCGTTCAATATTATTTTTTGCCTATATTAAGAATTTCAAGAATTATTGTAAACTATATTTTTTTTCCGCTTTTTATTTTGATTAATTATTATTAAAGCACGTTTTTTAGTTTTTTTAAAATATATTTATTTTTTAGTTTGAGTTATTGTTAAGAAAAAAAATGTTTTTGAGTAGATTGAGCTAGATTAGTAGATTATTGTATTGTCAGCGGTTCTTGATAAGTCTACAAAATTTAAATTAAATCTGACCCTTTACAGTGGGTCAAAATCGGGTTCAAAGAAGTCGGTTACAAACAAACATATTGAAAAAAAAATAAACGATTTGACATATTGACAGCTGTCAAATTTTGACATGACAATTTTTGCTTATTTTTCCTGAATTCTCCGCATCGAATACTATACGACCCCATAATTTGTTTCGTCAAAATCGCTTCTTTGTTTTATAGCTGACAGCTGTCAAAATTTGACAGGAGAATTTTTTGCGTGTAGATTATTGTATTGTCAGCGATTCTTGATAAGTCTACAAAATTTAAATTAAATCTGACCGTTTAAAGTGGGTCAAAATCGGGTTCAAAGAAGTCGATTACAAACACATACAAACAAACATACATACATACATACATACGAGTACATACATACAAACAAACATACAGGTGAAGCTAATAAAAGCGTGTTAAAAACGTAAAATTATTAAAAATTAAATACGGCTGTGATTCCTCCATACCAGTAATCCTTATTATGATAATGTCAAATGTTACTAGACGTTTTATTTTTTTATTAGTTTCAACATGTACTTATTAGAGTATTCAAGAAAAAATAATGACTGTATCAATTTAGTAAACGCAAATATTTAAAAAATAATGAGAACTTTCGTTATTTTAACATTGGGAACAAATAGAAAAACAAAACTTAAAAAAATTATTAAAACAACAACTAATTTACATAGAAACTTAATGTTTTTTAATCAGATGCTTAAACAGTCCTCCGTTTACTGCCATGCAATATCCTAAACTTACAATATTAAGTTGCAGTTAAAATTGCAATTTTTTGTTCTTGCAAAGATGTTTAATCAACAACTCCTATATTTTATATAGTATTGACAAGCCTAAACTTACAGAGCTGCTTTTAATCTAAACAAATTAATACAAAATATTTTTGGCGCGAATTAAAAAGAGATAGATCAAGACTCAACGTTGCCAACTCTCGCTGCATTCACCCTTCATAGCAGCAAATACGTTTGTATGTAGTATCATATTAGCGAATTGCCCACCGTCTGTTTGAAATGGTTTATTAAACCTTATCAGAGGAACTACTGGATGGTACAACAGGCCAAGGTGCTCTTGATGGTGTCAATCTCGTCTGCTATCAGTGGTATGCACCAAAGGACTTTGACTATAGTTAAGCATTTAACTCCAGTTAACTTAAAAATTGTTATGCACCGTCAGTTTAATTGCTCTTAACAAAGGTTTAAACTAATCCCCCAATTTTCAGGGATTAAATCAATAGTTAATTAACTTGAATAATCTGCGCAGACGCATTACCCAAAAAATATCGACCAAGGGACGACCTAACCTAGTTTTCGTTCGTTTGTTCGCACCGGTTTTTTTTATTCGTATGTTTGTTTCGTTGTTTATCAACTTTTGAAGACTTGTGCTAATTTAATAATATTAATTTTATTCTAATTTCCTCGACACGATGGAAATTGAGGACGAAATCATGATTAATGATTATCTTGATGTCCTGGATATTATAGACCTTGGATTTCCGAGAAGTTTTACATTTTGCCAGGTCCTAAAGACTCCTGTTGTACTTGTTGCGTTAAACTCCGCTTCAATAATTTTCCATGTTTTAATTTTTTCTGTAGCATAAACCAGGTTTGTTTTTTTGTTCTCAAGAATATTTGCATACTTTGTAATTATTCCTAGCAACGCATACTTCTCTTGTGATGTAAAATTTGGACCCCTTTTTCTTTTCAATGCTTCCATATTTCGTATAAATATATAATTATGTTTAAAATTGTCTACAAACGTACAAAAAAAACGGGAAATGCGGCTTGGACTGACAGTCAAATTCAAAAACTTCAAGGTAGGCAAATTTAGAAACAGAAATACACTAGATAATGCGGCGCTGCCAGATTGTCACGGGATTTGACGCAAGTTAAGTAAACTGAGTTCGGTGCATAAGGACTTAACTTTCGTTCGATGACGCTAGTTAACAAACTTTAGTTAATTACAAAAACCGCGCATACGGCTGTTAGTCCGGCAATTTTATTTTTTTATTTACATCAGGCATCTTACTATTCGCAACACAAAGGACGGAGATGCGAAGGAAAATTAATTAGTTAACTAGATAAAAAGAGAAGTACCTAAAATTAAATGCGCGGTACAACCCAAACGAAATTTCAAATATTACTGAATTTCTGTCGATGAAGCGGAACAATAAGGTGACTTCGTCAAACATCGTCAATACAAATGATCCTCTCTCTTTGACCGACCCAAGCAGCATTTTTAGTCGTTGCTACCGTCCCGGCGGCATCTAGACATTCCGCTATAGGATTCGGCACCCCTCTATTCTGATTGGATGATTTCAAATTCCGTCTAAAAGGTATATCGGCAACCGGTTTGTTCGTTGTTACCTAGAGCATTTTTTTTAATTCCATTTTTTCAACTAATATTTTTATAAAAATAAAATGCTCTGGGTAACAACGAACAAACCGGTTGCCAATATAGCTTTTAGACGGAATTTGAAATCATCCAATCAGAATAGAGACGGGTGCCGAATCCTATAGCGGAATGTCTAGATGCGTCCCGGCGACTATTGTTGGGAACTGTAAAATTGTGGTTACTAGCGACGGAAACGTTATTGCTACATTCCCATGACGCGACGACCAAAATGGGGAACATTTTGATGGTGATAGTTACGTAAAAATTACGACTCCGCAACTTATACCGCGACGTTGCACTTACATTCCAACTACGTGGCGGGGACGTAGCGGCGTAGTCACCGTTACTTTATAAGATTTTTTTTGCGTTTTCCCCTTTTCCAGGGTTGGCAAATATCATGATATTTTTATAAATATCCAAATATCCGATATACAGGGTGTTCCTTAATGACGTGCTAATATTTTAGGGTGTGTTTCCTCAAGTCATTTTATGAAGAAAAATTCATATAAACATATGTCCTAAACGGCTTAAATTTTTTGCTACAGGGTGTTGAATTATTCTTTTTTTAATGCGTTTTTTGTAATATCTCCGAAAGTACTTTAGATAATATTTTTAATTTTGACATGTGCCATCAGTGGCGTCCCTGCAAGCATGTCCTCTGATATTTTTTAGAAAAAAAATGGTACACCACTGACATTTTTCCATGTGAATATTATTTCTGATTAGCCTTATTAATTCTACATAAATATGGTCTCTTGAGTTTTTCTCCTCAGGCACACCGTTCCTAATTAAAATAATTAAATTAAATTAGCTCTACTATTTATTAGATATTATTAACATTGATAATGTAAAATTTTGTTTTATAAAAATTGCTGGAAATGACAACCTTCACTTGATAGGCATGCTTTCGCCCGTCTTTGCTATGAATAGCGCACTCGTTCAAATATTCCAGGCGAATTCCGTATTGTTTCACAGAAGGCAATTATTCGCTCCCTTAAATTTTCTAAAGTGTTAATGGGAGTATTATACACTAGAGTTTTAAGATGACCCACAAGAAAAAAATCCAAACTATTAAGATCAGGGGATCTTGCTGGCCATTGTTGAGCTCCTCCGCGACCCGAACGATTACACTGAAATGAGCAGGATCTCCATCATGCATGTACCACATTTGATTCCTTAGCTCATATGGTACATCTTCAAGTAACACAGGTAGTTCTCCTTGGAGGAAATGCAGATAAGACTGCCGTTAAGGTGTTAATTATGTTTTTAAGAACGTCACCGTTCCAGGATAACTATATATTTATGTGATCAAAAATCAATACTGCAAAATAAAGTTAATTCAATTTAATTAAGTATTTTAATTAAGAACAGTGTGCCTAAGGAGAAAAATGCAAGATACCATTTTTATGTAGAATTGATCAGGCTAATCAGAAATAATATCCGCATGAAAAAATGTCAGTGGCGCACCACTTTTTTTCTAAAAAATATCAGAGGACATGTTTGCAGGGACGCCACTGGTGGGACAAAAAAAAACTTTTATAACTAAAACATGTAGTTTTATGTCCTATTTGCACATGCAAAAATTGAAAACATTATCTAAAGTACTTTCGGAGATATTACAAAGAACTCAATAAAAACAAAAAATTCAACACCCTGTAGCAAAAAATTTAGGCAGTTTACGACATATGTTTATATGAACTTTTCTTCATAAAATGACTTGGGGAATCACACCCTAAAATATTAGCACGTCATTAAGGAACACTCTGTATATCGATATATATCCAAATTTGGATATTTATTTATATTTTTAATTATTTTATCTGTTTTCTGTAAAGATATATTTTAAAAATTCAAAATCACTTAATTTAATATAAACATATTATAAACCTGTAAATTTGTCTTTCAATTCTATTCAATGATAGTTGCTATCACAATAACAAGTTTTTTTAGTACTCCTATGTTAGGAATGTAAAATATAGGTAAAAAATAAAAGTTTATGAATATGAACACATCATATATTTTTGGTTTTAACTATGGTTTAACTTAAAACCCAGAATTACTAGGCTTGTTAATTAAATCAAAATGAACCCAAAGTGGATTTTTTATTTTTCGCATTGTAAAATTTTTATTTCATAAAACAAACAGCAAAATATTGCTCCGTTCAATCAAAAATAGGAACTAAATAAAAATGCCACGCGGCAAAGATCAACAGGTGGTCAACGTGTCGGAAAGATGGGGAATCACCGCATCGTAAGCAGCATAATACGCTGTTGCCGGCTCAGCAGCAGCGGGGCCATATTTTAATACTGATGAATAAAATTTAAAAAAAGAATTGATATATATCAGGATAAATATCGTCGCATAAATATCATGATATTTATCAAGATATATATCAGGATATTTATCACGGATATATATTCTGCCAACCTTGCCCTTTTCTTTGTCTAACATATTTAAAAAGAGTTTTAATAGCATCATTATTCAGCCGAGACAACCATAATGGAAATAATATTTGTATGTTTAAGTAAATATATCGCTAGTATATAAAACTTTGCAGATTTATGAGTTTTGTCAGTAAATATGGTGCATTTTACACAAATTACTTCAAAGTATTATTAACAACATAATGTGTGCTTGAGGATTTGTGACTTTACTGCAAGTAGCGGTCACTATCCTTTTATCACTTTAAAGTGACCGTTACTTTAAAGTGTTTTTTTTTTAAGTAATTGGAACTTGGTGTGAAAGTAATAGGTAATTACTGTAAAGTAGTTTTCGTGAGTAGCGAGACAGTTAATTTCACCTTAAATATTACTTCATACTTCCATAATTTCGAGGGAATTTCAAAAGTAGCTACGTTACCATAAAGTAATAAAAACTTTGAAGTGATATATGAGTAACAAGACAAAGTTTCTGAGACTATCGAATATCACCTTAAAGTCTTTGCGACTTTGAAGTTATTTTACATAGTAACAGTTCCGTTCCAGAAACTTCAAAAGCTACCTGGAAGTACTGAAACTACTAAGTTCCAAATTGTAGTAATAATAACTACAGAATTATAAAAAAGTAGGAAAAACTAGAAAAAAAGTCGTTTTTTAGTGATATTTACGTAACAACAACTTACCCGAAGTTCCGATTTTGGTTACCGCTACTTTGATGTTGCTTGGGCTGTTCACGCCGCCAACACTGATTAAACATTATTGCGGGCATCTTAACATATTATTTACTCTCTCATACTCACATAAAATGTCACTGTAACTTGGAGTTTGCAGGTACGGCATATAACACTTTTAATGTGACACCACAGGAAAAAGTCTTTTGGTTAAAGATCAGGCCTTGTTTCATTAATATGGCTTATATTTAATAAAGTTGACATTGATAGGTGTTCCATTTTAACAATAAATTTTTTTTCGTATTTTTCCCAAAATCTTCACATCGATGTCTATACGACACCTTACGTTGTTTAATCGATATCGCACATTTTAAATTTGACATTGACCGGTGTCAACAATTGAAAATAGTTTTTTTTTCGTATTTTTCCCGAAATCCTTAGGTTACAGTCAATACGACTTGATATTTTATTTGACAAATAAATAGCGAAATTTTTCAAAATTGACATTTTGACAGATATC
Source organism: Polydrusus pterygomalis (assembly GCA_963969555.1). Lineage (NCBI taxonomy): Eukaryota > Metazoa > Arthropoda > Insecta > Coleoptera > Curculionidae > Polydrusus > Polydrusus pterygomalis. The sequence continues at coordinate 10,614,533 of OZ018384.1, forward strand.
CTATGTACCTCTTCTCAAGAACATTTTGACAGATCTGATATATACGTTTTATAGTATTCATTGCCATAGTCGCCATACCAAATTTTGATAAAACTAGAACGAAGCTAGACCGATAAGAAAATTTTGACAGTTTCTATTGACAGCTATTCCGTTCCTACGGTACATACGATTATTCCGATCATGCATACTAGGAATAATACCTTAAATAGGAAAAATTCAACGGATAGAATTTTTGAATTTTTCTTCTTAACTAAAAAATTTACATTGACAGTTGTTAATACTTGACAATAAAATTTTTTGCGTATGATTTTTGAAGCCTCCACGTCAAACTGCGTACGACTATGTATTTTGCAAATTTCATAGAGCGTGCTTTTTACTTTTTTGTTTACTTGCTCCCATCGTTTATGGTTAGTAAATAAACAAGAAGTAATTAATTCCGTGTTACGTAACGCGAGTTAATTAATTCGTGCTACGTAACACGGAATTTATTATTTATTTATAATTTTTGTTATAAAAACGTATATGTCTCCTTCTACGCCTTCGTATCAATATGCATTCGTCAGTAAAACAAACGTTGCATGAGAAATCCCTATCGATACTTACCCTTTCCATAACTTCAAAACAAAATTTTGCTCTATCTGCATTATTTTTTTGTGCTCTACCATACTATACTACTACTATTTTTCACTTAATCATTGTTATTTTTTCTTAAATAAAAACATGTTCAAACTAATAAAAAATAAAACAGTTATTAACATTTGACATCATACTTATCACTGGTGGTTTATTTGAGGTATGTAACAAGGTCTTATTTAATTTTTAAGAATTTACGACGAGGTTTTTCTAAATAACTATTAATAGCCAATTAAGCCATATAAGAAAATAATATAATTTGGTGTGCGAGTCTATCATACAAGGACCTTCAAAAGATTCAAAAACACTATTTCGGTGTCAAATTTATAGGGGAACCAATATTTGAGGACAATAAAGCTTACAAGGTGTTTCCCAGGGCCAATCTGGCGATGGCATAATAACGACGGTATAATAACATGGGTTCTAAACACAACTGGTCGGTTTCATAACATAAAATGGATAAAAAATTATATCAGTTCAGTTAACTGGAATAGCCTATTTATCCATTCAGTAGATTGTAAATAAAATAGAAAATGTATGGGAGTAGAAAATAGTAATTTACGTTACAAGACCGGAAAGTAGTGTTTTTCAGGTCAAGACAAGCATTGAAAAGCCTGGAAGCTTGGAGAGACCTGGAAAACACTAATTTTCGGTTGCGTGACGTACAATATTTTTTTTTAAGACCGACACTTCGATATACTTACATTAAATTATTTTATATTATTTTTAAATGCGTCGTATGACTTCTCGTAACGGGCTTTTGATTTTACTGGCAATATATCGTAAGTCGCTTTCCTTGCTGCTTCCAAAATTTCTTCTGAAATCTCATTTTCCGTGTCGGATAATTCAAAATCTGAATTCATATTGTTAAATTTGCGAACTCGCGAAACAAGTTTGACATAAACAACAAATTAAAAATCAACGAACTGTCACTCGACAATACATCGAAATGTTGTTGTCATAGTAACGAAATCAAGGTAGCTTGTATTATCAAAGAGCGATTGGAAAAACAAAAAACAGGGACCGGAAAAATCTTTTTCGGTCTCTAACGTCACTTTTCCGGTCTTGCGATCGGAAAAAGGTTATTTTCTAGACGACAAATTGTCCAGAAAGTGTATATTTTCTGGTCGGTTTTAAAAAAATAGTAATTTACGTTACAAGACCGGAAAGTAGTGTTTTTCAGGTCGAGACGAGCATTTCCAGGGAGGCGAGTCCTGGAAGCTTGGAGAGACCTGGAAAACACTAATTTTCGGTTGCGTGACGTAGGTACAATATTTTTTTTAAGGCCGGCACTTCGATATATTTTATAGTCTACGCGATACAAGTTTGACATAAAGAACAAAATTAAAAATCAACGAACTGTCACTCGACAATACATCGAAATGTTGTTGTCATAATAACGAAATCAAGGTATCTTGTATTATCAAAGAGCGATTGGAAAAACAAAAAACAGGGTGACAGTGACATTAGAGACCGGAAAAGTGACATTAGAGTCTTGCGATCGGAAAAACGTTATTTTCTAGACGAAAAATTGTCCAGAAAGTGTAAATTTTCTGGTCGGTTTTAAAAAAAAATCTTTTCCGGTCTCTAACGTCACTTTTCCGGTCTTGCGATCGGAAAAAGGTTATTTTCTAGACGAAAAATTGTCCAGAAAGTGTATATTTTCTGGTCGGTTTTAAAAAAAAATCTTTTCCGGTCTCTAACGTCACTTTTCCGGTCTTGCGATCGGAAAAAGGTTACTTTTCCGGTCTTGCGATCGGAAAAAGGTTATTTTCTAGACGAAAAATTGTCCAGAAAGTGTAAATTTTCTGGTCGGTTTAAAAAAAAATCTTTTCCGGTCTCTAACGTCACTTTTCCGGTCTTGCGATCGGAAAAAGGTTATTTTCTAGACGAAAAATTGTCCAGAAAGTGTATATTTTCTGGTCGGTTTAAAAAAAAATAGTTACACTACTCCTTACTTTTTTAGACCAAAACATTTACCGTGAGTAGTAACGGAAAAACTGCTGGTTTAACTCTGGACTGGAACTTAGGTTTCTCGTTAAACGAAGGGGACTCAAAGACGCCGGTGTGGCAGTACAAGTTCTCGCAGTTGAGAGGTTCCTCAGACGATGGAAAATCGAAACTTAAGTTACATTTTCAAGATATTGATACTAAGGCGATTGAAACAAAGGTAAGATAATAATTTAAATTAGTTAAAGCAACTTTTTTCTATACTGTGTCAAATATAAACAGTGTGTCTCCGAATCGACCCATAAATAGGTGAAAAGGACTTGACATTTTTTGAGTTGAATCCTCATCGCTTAGGGTTCAGCCATGCAAACTAATTTGTGCCATAATTTTGGGAAAGTTACAAATTACTTATTTTTTTCCACTAGTAAAGAAGTTTTTCCTCTATGTATAATAATAATAATAATAATAAAATAAAACTACTTTTATTCATAAAATTAAATAAAGACAATTAGGCGATATTTAGCCAGTAGGACTATTCTTGCATATAACCTATAAGGAAATAAATTACCTATATATCCAAACAATATTTAAAAAATGACCTTTATAACTCAAACTGACTTATAATTATTCTATTAAGTATCCTAAGATGTTTTATAATATAACCTACCCACAGATAATACGATTGCCAAGCTATAATACAAAAAAGAGAAGAAATTAATCTTTGAATAAAATAAATTAAACCAATAATACGATAAATAAAAAACCTAGTTCGCTAAAAATGCCAACATATAAAGTCTTTTTACTTTAAACTTAAATGACAGGATGGAATCACGCTTAAATTCAGTGTCAATGCTATTATACAATTTAACAGAAACGTACGAGAAGCAACGCTGAAATATATCAGTTCTAAATTTAGGGATTGACAACATACCTCGGGTTCTAACTGAGACATTATGAAAATTGAACCTATAACAAAGTTTTCTTCGCAGGTATAAGGGTTTATTTGTAAACAAAAGACGGTGTGTGAATAAGAGCAAACGAATTTCCCATATCCTGGCAATGGGCAGCCATTCCAAGATTTTTAAATTTGCGGATATTGAGTCATATTTTCGAAGGCCAAAAACGAATCTACCACAATTTCTATGTACCGTAAAATGGGGTGAATAGCAATACTTTTAAGCATTAATGCATCTATACCGCAATTAGCATTATGCGTAAAATAAATATTTAATATTCTAATAATAGATCTCGGTGTCCTCTATAAGGATTCCTATATGTATTTTTTTTCTTTAAAAATAACTAAAAATAATATATATATGGTGTGTTGCGATTCACCTTACAACTGGTGTGAATAACAACACCCGTTTAATTTCACATCAGATGGCTTTCACATTGTCTACGAGGTGAAAAGCCACACATTTTATGATTTTAAAAAACGTTTTAGGTTACAAATTAACTGTTGCTCTAACCGTTTCCGAGAAATAAAATCGCAAATGTAAAAATGTCGAAACTGACGACAACATACATACATATTTTAAATGTAGCAGCTTATATAGACGAAAATTTTCAAGAGGCAATCAGGGGTCGAAATTGGACATGTGCAGGATGTATACTATATCGCAGAATTTCTGCGATATGTTAAGTAACAGCTCGCCACCTGTCTCGTTTCCACATGTAGCGATTCACCCCAATTTTTACTAATTTCTGACCAATCATATTTAAAAATTCAGAGAATCGTTACTTTTAAGTTGCGATGTTACCAAATGTAAAAATTATTAGTAGGATGGTTCTAAGGACCTGTGTTATCGCGCTTTACCTTAAATTTAAATGTTAAGTAGGTTTATCAGATAAAGTTTTTTCAGGAACAAAAACTTAATAAAAAATATCCCTTTTAAACATTATAACCTCAAAGCCCTTTTTTCTCAGAAATTTCGTTTTTGTCCTTTACGTATTAGGGAAAGGTCCCAGGAACTTACTAAAAAAGTTTCTGAAAAGTAAACAGATTGGTAAAAAAAATAAAACATTATTTTCCTGAAAAGCGTTGCGTTTGGTACAGCAGTTGCAATTCACCCCATTCTACGGTACTTGTTGTATTCGATACCTGGCATCAGCATCCAAGCACGGCCCATAAATCACATGACCATAGTAAAATATTGGGAAAACAGTATATTCACATAACATTTTTTTAAGTTTGAAATTGAGAAAATGCCTGTTGGCGTATAATGTTTTAAGTGTACAATAAGAACGCCGTAAAAGCATTAAAACATGTTCTGTGAAACGTAAGTTAGAGTCAAATATTGAACCCAAATTTCGAGCAGATTACGTATGTGGAATTTTTTCATTATTTACCACTGGATTAAAACCCGTGTCTAGTATATAACTACGCTACGCTTTATGGCATTTCCAAATAAGAGAAACAGGGATTTTTTAGCATTTAGAGTCAGATTATGAGACTTGGAATATTCATAAATAATGTCCAGGTCACGATTTATACTATTTTATTGGCCTCAATAGAGCTGTTTCAGCAAAAAAACGTAATAATAGTTGTATGTCATCTGCGTAACCGTGACTGGAGCAAGTAGCAAATTTACTCAGCAGATCAAAGGTATATATTAGCAACAATAACGGGCCATCGGTTTTAAACAATTTATATTGGATTATCATTATTGGTATCGTATATAGAGTATATTGGCAGCATTGTCAAGCTGCCGTTCTCCTAAATTTACGACGGCACCCTTGCGATGCGATGACGTAGGTCTGAGAAGTTCCGTGTTTTTATACTAGTAGTTTCTTTATTATCTCAGCTTAAAAATATGGAAGAAAGTAAGAACACCTAAAATTTTATTTTTGTTATTTATACATTACAACCTAAAGCAAAATTGAGTGATAAAACCGATTGCCATAGAAATATTAAAAATACTTTCATAAAGAAAATAAAGTTGAATCGAGCATGTTAAAAACTCCCAGGCCTAATAATAACATTCTCGATAATATTTTCGACTGTGTTTTCCTCATGGAAATTTTCCTGATGCTACATTTAGGATCAATATAAATAAGAGTGTTTGATTTAACTATTAGGTTAACTCTGGATATTTAATTTTCGAAGTGATACCCAATAACTTAATTTTTCAGGAACTGGAATGTTCGATTTTACAAAGTCTCCTGTACTGTATGCATGCGTTCCTAACAGCAAAGGTTGCCTCCGTGGATCCTGGATTCCTCTGTTCGACGCTACCATAAAATTGGCACTGATTCCTTAGAATAATGGTAGAATAGAACAATAATGTTGACATTAGGTAATTACAGCATAGATTTTGATATGCAGTGTGCAAGTGCAATTTTGATTGGTTGGTTTTACTACTTAGACTCTTAGTAATGTTTGCTAATAACACAAATAATTGTTTCGTATAATTTTCTGGCACCGAAAAATTGGCTTTGAATTATTATACGTTATTTTTGTTTAAAGAGTATGTATATAGACACTATAAGCGGCTAAATAAAGTCCCCCGCAAAAAAAAACCGCCATCCTAAAATGTTGGCAAATTTTGTTGCTTGGTAACTTTTTTCTTTTTAATCTAATTTTTATGATTTTTTTACAGATTTGTAGATAATTTTGTTAAGGATATACCATGCTACTTCAAAAATTAGTTCAATTTGCTGGAATGGTATTATACAGGGGTGAAAATATTTATGTTTTTTCGTACCAAATTTAAAACACCCTGTAGAAGATCCGGAACATTTGTTTTTTGACAAAGTTTCATCTATTCCTAATATACAGGTTTTTAAATGATCTCGATATCTTAATTTTTAAAGGAAATATTCAATTTTTTAAATAAAATGCGAATTTCTACAACTTCCTTTATTCGAACGTTACTAAAACATGAAATAGAAATGAAAGTAATAAAAAAAAGTAGCGAATGTATCTCAATAGCGCGTATGGCCCCCTCTAGCTGCAATGACAACGCGTATTCTTCGAGGCATAGAATGGATAAGATGGATTATCCGTTCTTGGGGAATCTGTGCGTATTCCTCGGCAAGTGATGTCCTTAATTCTTGAAGAGTGCTTTGTTGCACAAGACGATGGCGTACGCTTTAGCTGACCCCAGAGATGCTCGATTGGGTTCATGTCCGGGCTACAAGCAGGCCAATCCAATCTTTTAATAGCAACGTCATCAAGGTACTGTGTAACAATCTGTGCAGTATGGGGCCGTGCATTATCATGCATTAGTATGAAATTGTCCCCAATTAAAGGAGCGAACGAAATGACAGCTTCTTCAAAAATTTCTTCGATGTATCTGGCATTCAATGCTCCATTTTCCACACAAACACAAAACACTATAACAGAACCGCCTTTATAAGGTGAGCTCTGTTATAGTGCAGGTGCAGTCGACAAATCTCTCATTTGGTCTTCTGTATACTCGTTCACGACCATCAGGCGACCAAAGACAAACCCTTGGTTCGTCAGTAAACAGAACATTACTCTACCGCTTCTGAGTCCAATTCATATGTGCCCTTGCGAATCTCAGTCGATCCCGTCTATGACGTGGTCTAGGTGCTTTTGCTGGCCTACGCGAACGAAGCCCAGCTTCTTTCAGCCTTCTTCAAATGATATCATTACTTATTGTGACTGTGCGTACTATTTGTAATTTCTCAAAGAAACAGATGTTGCTTTCCGATGTCTTGGGGACTTCAGCAGAAGGAAACGGTCGTCAACTGCGGATGTTATTTTCTTTCTTCCAGACCCCTGTCGCCTATTTAAATTGCCTATTTCTGTGTATCTATTCCAGGTGTCTCTTACTGTAGCTCGTGGAAATCCCAACATACGAGCCACGTCACTTTTATTATGCCCTCCCTCTATTAAAGCAACTTTTGCTTTAGCTGTAGCACTTAAAACCGTGTTGACACCAAAAAATTATTCTAGCACTGTCACTGTCAATATTACTTAATAATAATCAATAATGACGTAAGCTTACTTAGTTTTAAAATGAATGGTAGGCGAATCATTATTTCTAAATTTTGCCTATAAAAAAATTGTAGAAATTCGCATTTTATTTAAAAAATTGAATATTTCCTTTAAAAATTGAGATATCAAGATCATTTAAAAACCTGTATATTAGGAATAGATAAAACTTTGTCAAAAAACAAATGAGAATGAAACCAAGTGTTTCGGATCTTCTACAGGGTGTTTTAAAGTTGGTACAAAAAAAACATAAATATTTTTACCCCTGTATAATACCATTCCAGCAAATTTAACTAATTTTTGGAGTAGCATGGTATATCCTTAAAAAAATTATCTACAAATCTGTTAAAAAATCATAAAAATCAGATTAAAAATAAAAAAGTTACCAAGCAACAAGATTTGCCAAAATTTGAGGGTGGCGGTTTTTTTTGCGGGGGAGTTTAAAACGCCATAAGTTACCAAAAGTGGCAACAGTAAATAATAAAACAATATCTAGATGAAGGCAGTATACACTATTTTTCTAGCCGTATACATGAGGACAGGGTCGCCAAACGAAAACGAGACAAACAACGCTGTTTCGTTTGGCCACCCTGTTTATTCCCATTGATTTGACGGCTCGACCAACCAACTAAGAAATTTGGGAATAAAACAAAATTAATCTCCAAACAAGGCAATTTAGGAAATAAATAAGTTTGCCCGAATCGATCATTTTAACGTCAGGAGTCTGTCATCGAACGTTGTACACGTATTATCCTGACACCCTGTATGTTAGCTAAAAAAATGCTGGCAAATATATCTTGCAAGCCCAAATTATACATGCTGGCCGACAAAACATTGGGAAACGTACATAGATAACTACGAGGGCATCATAACATAGGGGCGTATCAACGAAATTATGCATTTTTGTAGAAATATGTCTTACATACGCCCTAAAAATCCTTTTTAAGAAAAATTGAAGATAAGCCCCTATATTGTGATGCCCTCAACTAGTAATTCCCCTATTTCCGCTGGCACAGAATCATTAAAAAACTTATTTGTCGGTTTTATTAATTTTTTCACTTTTATTTACATACAGGGTGTTTCATTAAGGGTGGCCACCGGCCATATCTCGGAAACTACTAAGCGTAGAAACTTAGGGAAAAAAAATTATGATTAAAGCGGACATGAGAAAATTATGGAAATTATTTTTAAGTTCCTCATTTCGCCGCAAGACGGCACAATTGAAAAGTATTTTCCTTAACTCTAAATTTCTCCGAAAATTCCCATATTAAGGTATAACTCTGATTACATCATTAGAAAGCTTAGACAATTCTGCATCATTTTGGTTTAAGGCTCATTGGCGTACCGACCTTCATAAGAGTGGGGAAAGCTATTGAAAGTGTAAAAATTAAAATCGCTGTAACTTCTAAACGACTTATCCGATTTTACTAAATTATTTAAGCTTGTTAGGAAGAGAAAGGTAAGTACCTTCAATTGCCGTATACAACGGTACACGATAGTTTCTAATAAAATTGCTAGAGGGCGCAATTTGTAATAATAACAGTTTTTTTGAATGTTAAAAATTATTATTGTTTTGGCAATACCTCTGAAACGAACAAAGATATCGAACTGCGGTCTTCACATTTTTTCTTGCAAATTTAAACGAATTGTCGATTATGATGTTATAGTTATACCGTATGATTTGAATTTTCGGGATAAAATCAAAAAACTGTTATTATTACAAATGGCGCCCTCTAGCAATTTTATCAGAAACTATCGTGTACCGTTGGATACGGCAATTGAAGGTACTTATCTTTCTCTTCCAAACAAGCTTAAATTTAGTAAAATCGGATAAGTCGTTTAGAAGTTACAGCGATTTAAATGATTACACTTTCAATAGCTTCCCCCACTCTTATCAAGGTCGGTACGCCAATGAGTCTTAAACCAAAATGATGCAGAATTGTCTAAGCTTTCTAATGATGTAGTTAGAGTAATACCTTAATATGGGAATTTTCGGAGAAATTTAGAATTTAAAAAAATTATTTTCAATTGTCCCTCTTGCGGCGAAATGAGGAACTTAAAAATAATTTCCAGAATTTTCTCATCACCGCTTTAATCATAATTATTTTCTCTCAAGTTTCTATGCTTAGTAGTTTCCGAGATATGGCCGGTGGCCACCCTTAATGAAACACCCTGTATTTATAATAATTTCAGGAAAACCCACTTTTGTCCATTTTTGAGGTAAATAACGCACACGAATAAGCCAATAAAAGTTATTCTGTTTTACCAAAATCCGTTTAAACTTAATATTTTAAATATTAAAATGTGTTGTTCTCCAAACTATACCGCGTCCGCAAAAAAGTCGTAATCAAATATAGTGTGTTTTTTAAAATTTGTCAGTTTCAGTAAAGTTTAACACCAGAAAAATCCTTATACTATTAAGCCGTATTTCGTCTAACACTAGGTAGTATATTAAGATACTTATTCAGATTACATCGTACTGCCAAGGAAAGGAGCTTCTTTTTTTTTCTTTGGTAGGATATAGTAGGCACCCATACAGGTGTACCAATGCTGCAATGCAAACTAAATTAGTATTATGATATCTAGCCGTCTTAGACCTGTCGTCCACGTACTGACTGGTTTCTGACAAAACTGTTTGCAGACTGTAGAGAGGAACAAATGGTATACATATTCCGTTCTCGTACACGCATCAACTAAAAAGTAATTATAAAAATATTCAGTGGTGGCTTAACAATAGGGCCAAATGGTCATTGACGTTCCATAAATAATAAGTCAAAATGTTTAAAAACTCAACATTTAACCATCTAAAAATATCTAAAATAGTATCTTGAACATCTGAAATCTTCAATTTTCACGCTACAACATCTTAAATGTCGTTCATATTATACCCTGGTCAAAACTTAATTTTGCTAAATATAGCCAGCTTATTTAAATGTAAAATTCTATTTCCATAGCGGCCGGTGATCTATTAGAGCGAGAGAGAATCATAGAAGACTTCAACGCATTAAATCGAGAGAAACTGCAACCCTAGGCTTTTGACCGCGAGATCACTGGTTCCATGCGATAGGTCACATGTCATGTCTAGTCTAACCTCCGACCTATGCACTTGTGCTTGTCTCTCTTCGATCTCCGACGCAGATTGGCAAAAGGCTAAGGCTGACGTCTATCGATTATTAATCTGTGAAATTGATTATTTCATCCTGAAATTGTCGGTGGCAGTGTTTTGTCGAGCGTGGCTCCAATTACGATAATGGAATGTAATTTCGGTAATATTTAATTAGTTAGGTGTTAAACAGTTAATATGTCGGACCGCTATTTGAATTTGTATAGCCATGCAAGACCTTAATTTCATACCGTGTAATTTACGTGTTTATCCCACTTTATGCAACTGTCTAGAAAAACTCTCAAATAATCTATAATTTTTTGTTCAAATATTTTTGCTGCGTCGTTTATAGATGTTGTATTATAATCTCATTTCATAAATTTTTCTTCTAGTTTAGTTTTATTTAGATATGCTTTATTTAGACCTTTTCGTTTAAGTTGTTTTTTAAGTATGGAAAAGTGATCTGAGCCATTGTTGAGTAATGATCTGTAAGATCCGATTCCAGTACTATCGGTGTACCCTTAATAAATAGGTACATGATCTATACAACTCTGTGTGTTTCCAAGATAATATTGAGAATCGTCATTGTAATTTAGGATATTAATATTAATGTCCCCCACAAACATACAGAGATCACAGTTTATTAAATAGGAAATGCTATAAAATAAGATAAGTTTTTTGAATGATGAAAGAGTTTTGGACTTCCATTGTCTTTATTTGTTTTAAATCACAACGTTTCAACTGGTAAGTATCTCCAGTCGTCTGCCGTTTGTTCGTGTGTGAATACAGTATTCACCTGAAGACGACTGGAGATACTTACCAGTTGAAACGTTGTAATTTAAAACAAATAAAGACAATGGAAATCCAAAACTCTTTCATCATTCAAGAAACATCCTTAACAACTCCAACCTTCAAACAGTCACAAGATAAGTTTTGCCTGCCAGATGCGTTAACGGTTCCGTTAGCTGAACTGATTGTAACACAAAGTTTTTTAATAGTAACACGTCATTATCACGATTTAAATCAATATACATAAGACTGAAAACCGCCAATAGTAGAATATTTGAAACATTTTATTTAAACTGAAAAATGTTAATCGACGTGAAAAGTTTTTAAAATTAAAAAAAGGTGTACTCTCTGCATGCCAATTAACGTTTTTCAGTTATATTTAATACAGACATTAAAAAAACTACCATTTCTAAAAATTGTATTTAAAACCTTTTTTTTTTCATTTCAACAGTAAATGATACCTCGTTAAGTCCGCCGCTTGATACAAGTCATGTCCAAAGCAGAATTCATCAGGTGAAAAGCAAGTTTATAGAACCATGACTTCATTTTATCATATTTTGTTTCAAGAAGAATATTAACAATCCCACAGGTAAATTTACGGTAAACGCACTATATGACCGCGTGTATACTGGCAAGCGGTAAGCGTTGAACCTCGCGGCGGTAAACGATGCAGCGTGTGCGTTCTTGTGTGTGTATATTGATGAGCGTTGATTGGCTTTATTTTAACTATAGAAATTATGACGTCGGCGTAGATATACGCTTGTTAATGGGAAACCCGCGATTATTCAAGTTGATTTTAAGAAAGAAAAGAAAAAGAAGAATAGGCGTACACGAGTTAAATCAAATTCGCCATATTTATTCGAATTCATCATCTCTATTATGGAGTTAGACAGAACCCTACGAGATTCTCTATTTAAGTCAACTACGGAAGGCGTACTGCACGTTCCTTTTACGGTAAACAAAGCAAGCAACACTGAGCTCCGCCTAATATCCACACATACCGTGCGAGCAAAAATTATTTGCATCAAAGAGGGCTTGGTTTAAAAAACGTAGGGATTGGTTTAGATCACAATGATATCGGGACGATAAATCTAACCAAATCTAGGTTAAAATTTTGTCAAATTCATATTATGACATGATAGCCAAACTAATGAGTAATAAAATAAGTAGACAAATACAAATTTATTTTTGTTGTTTAACAAAGTAAGAATATACGAAAAGAAAAATAATTACATAAATTGCTGAAATTGGCCATCGCCATGCTCCAAGCATAAATTCAAACGTCTTCATATTTTCGAAAGTGTTGACCAGCATCTCTGGAGAAATGTTACCACATTCTTGGATAATTCTTTCTTGTAATTGTTCTGAATTTGCAACTGGTGTTTTAAAAATAGTGTTCTTTAAATGAGGAAAAACGAAGTAATCCATAACCGTTAAACAAGGTGATCTAGGTGGGAATTCAATGTCTGATCAAAAACTGATCAATCTGTCGTCGAAAAAATTGCGTAAGTAGTTAATAGTTTCGGCGGCTGTATGGGCGGTTGCGTCCTGTTGAAAATATCCAAATCGTAGTTCGTCGTCAAGTACTAATTGCTCCACAAATGGATTCAAAATATTGTCTCTATGCCGCTGTGCTGTAACTGTGTCATGGAAAAAAATTCTTCGGGAAGCAGCTAACCAGATATCAATTTTTTGAGGGTGCAATGTGGACTCTACAAAAAAATGGGGATTTTCACTACTCCACATGCGTGTATTCTGAGGATTCACATAACCGGAGAGGTGGAACCAGGCTTCATCCGAAAAAAATGTCAGGTCTAATAAATCATTTCTTTCCAATAAATTTTGGGATAAACCATTGAGAGTAATTCCTGCGTCTTTCAAAATCTGCGGCTTGTATTTCTTGGAATACTTGCACTTTATAAGGAAATAAATTTAGCTGCTTCCTAAGAATAACCCTGCATGTTCCAGAAGATCTTCTCACTTCTTGGGACAGGCGTCTTATACAATTTTTTGGCGCATTTTTAATTTAAATGTTCGTGAAAATCGTCCATGCACAAACCCAGATTGTATTGCCACTCACCATTTACTCTAACCCCGTTTCGAAAATACGCTTCAACCATGAATGTTTTGTGCTGTTCCGTAAAGCCCATTGTGTGAATTGTTCAAGAAATTGGAAAAATTAGCGATGAATCAAATTACTTGTAACGACTGTCAAAGATGACAGAATAACTGATTGATTGTTAATTCAGGTAGTTACTGACACCCAACAGGTATTAAGCTCTACGGCTAAGCATTACGTCCTTAGATGCAAGGCCCTTTTTGATGCAAATAATTTTTGCTCGCACGGTACATGTAAGAGTATTGTTATACAATATTTTTGCCACAGCTCGCCGCTCAACGCTCCCGCTTGCCAGTATACACGCGGCCTAAAGCTCTAATTTAGGATTTATTTTATACTCCTTTTCTTTCAGACTTGTCAAATATAGATGTGTCCAGATCGGTCGGGGCAGGAGGCGAGACAGCATTGTATTGCGTTGTCTCGTTTTATGTGAACCTTCCTAAATGTTGCCGAGGCCGGAATGGATGCGACTATTCAAATGTCACAGGCATCGCTCATTATTTTGTTCATCATGTAGGAAAGTTATTTTGATATAATCTTGCTTTTTCATTAGTACGACTGAAACATATTACAATAAGGTTTTGATTTGTTCTCCTTCCAGAAGACAAAATCACAGTAACTTCCACTAATGTTAACATGTGTTTAACTGATTTATACGGCATAAAAGTAGTAGATAGATCCTAGGAAAGATTAGTAAAAATGTAGCTCTTCCTTCGACATGGGTAAACGGGTTTAACGTAATTGTACTTCAAAGATGGGTATTTGGCCAATTTTTTGGATAAAACGAAGTAACGAAATATTTTAAATCAGTTATATTTACAACAACTGATTCGTAAGAAGGTAACCGATCTTATAACTGTTCCGAAGAAAGGTTATCATTAAGCTATTTTAAATTAACAATAGCCTATAAGTAGGTATTTCTTTTTTCAAATCGTTACGCTGTTGATTAAAAATTTAATTTTCGCCCCGAGTTGACCAAAATTTTGGTCCGTGTAGTTTACAAACTAAATCATTTCTTTAAAATGGGCAATGAAATATGATTTAAGCACTTATTATTCTATTTTTAACACGGTGCTTTTTGGCAAGTTTTTGTATGATGGGTTAATTTTCTACATCATGTTTATTCACAGGGTGTTCCACTAACACTACAATGTCAAATACCTTCTTTGTGGTTAATTAGTTTACAGAGACAAAAAAAATATATTTCTTCGTGCGAAGAAAGTAAAAAGGTTTTAATTGAACAACTGCGCAAGATGCACATTTTACAATAATGGTGAAACATCCAGTGTCCAAAAATTGTGTAAAATTAAATTTCTATGTTTTAAAGCTAATTTCAGTGTTTCTTATGTTTCATCGACCCAAAGTCTACAGTTTGTAAAATACTGGCTTTTGAAAAATAACTCGTAGGTCTGAGTAAAACGTTTTGCCCATTTCCGTCTTAGGTTTGTCAATGGTGTGTGTTTAATTTCTAGTTTAACCATTGAATACGATTTTGCAATTTAAGCCAAAAAGGACAATTTTTGGTATACGTAAAAACAATTGGAGAAACTTGATTTAATATTACTAAAATTCAAAAGTGCAAAAAAAGCAGGTTATTTAAAAAATATACAGTGTCACCAGTAAAGTCCGCATCATATGGGATTTTTTTTTATTAATAGCTTTATTAAAAATTTGACTTTGACATCAAGTTCTGCTTCGATCGAGATAAAAATTAAGCAAAAAAATACAAGTCTCGTGATTCGCATTATCTGTCAAATTTTAATTTTTTCCAAAAAATAATTCAAAAGTAAGGTTATTTCTGAAAATATCGAAAAAAGTTATTAGAAAAAGTTTTTTTAAATGCAGTTTCTAGCCCACATGCATTTCAGCTGGATAAGATAATTTTAATTTTTCACCTATATTTTGTAAATTGCACCACTTTTGCAAAATAAGACTCGACGCAACCTACATAAAACTTCTTAGTTTTGACAAAATTTCAGATACATTTTCTTTAAAGTTGCGCCATAAAATGTGTGTTTTTCTACAAAATCAAAATTGGACTTTTAAAATTTGGTCGCATGTGATGCAAAGTTTATTTGTTTTTTACCCTGTATAGGGTAACTTCATAAAATAAGTATTTTTGAAAACATAGTTTGTGTCTGAAAGTAATACACCTTAATATTAAGACAAAAAAACACAGTATCATCAGTAAAGTGTTCATTAAGTGGAAAATAAATTTTAGTTGAACTGAACGTAAAGTTTATCTATTTTTAACGATTTAATTTAAAACCCCTTTACTTTATTTTTTTACTTTTAGACACAACGTTTTCAAAAATAATTATTTTATGAAGTTACCTTATACAGGGTCAAAAACAAATAACCTTTGCATCACATGCGACCAAATTTTAATAGCCCAATTTTGATTTTGTAGAAAAACACACATTTAATATGGCGCAACTTTAAAGAAAATGTATCTGAAATAAAGCCTTGTCAAAACTGGGAAGTTTTATGTAGGTTGCGTCGAGTCTTATTATTTTGCAAAAGTGGTGCAACTTACAAAATATAGGTGGAAAATCTGAATTCTCTTATCCAGCTGTAATTTTGCATGTGGGCTAGAAACAGCATTTAAAAAAAACCTTTTTTTTATAACTTTTTTCGATATTTTTAGAAATAACCCCACTTTTGAATAATTTTTTGGAAAAAATTAAGATTTGACAGATAATGCGAATCACACGTGACTTCTATTTCTTTGCTTAATTTTCATCTCGATCGAAGAAGAACTTGATGCCAAAGTCAAATTTTGAATAAAGCTACATATGATGCGGACTTTACTGATGACACTGTATAGAACGTTTTCGGACAATCTGTATATTCACAATAATTTTAAAATTTGTACTTTAGGGTTTGTTCAATTCTCTAGCCGCAGTCGCATTATTAGAACACCCGGTATAAACCTACAAGATATTTTCCCCAATTTAAAATTTTACTCATGTCGAAGGAAGAACGTAAGTGCACCCGTAGACCGTAAATTCTTATACCTTTACTAAGTTAAAGCACAAGTGTGAGAATATAAGAGTGATAAAAGAACTGTAGACTCATTAGATGTTCCATACATTTCTTCTACACGTAGCTTTTTAGTTGTTAATAAATGCAGCTTTAAAAATAATCGAAAAATACGGTAAAATGTGTTAACAAAGCTGCATATAGGCTGAATAAATAAACCTATTTTTTATTTTATACATTTAAAGTTGTTATATTCATATACTATGAATTATTTCACGTGTTGTTCGTTTTGGTGAATTAGGATGTGATTAGGACATTTTTTTTAACAGTTTCGTTTCAAGTGTACAAATAGTAGAGCGACAGGTTTGTTCGGGTTTGTTCCGATTGGTGAGCTCTTGCAAAGAGAAATAACGACATCATATACATATCCTTAAGCTAGTATGCCAGCCGGCCAAATTACGGTTAGTTCGGGCTAAACTGAAAATTTGTCGTTGACGGGAAATGAAATCTGCCAAGCATTCCACTTAAAAATGTATTGTAAATATTCAGCAGCCTGTCAAAATGTAAAAAAAATTGCAGTTTTTAAGATTTATTGTCAGTGCCTATGATGCGTTTTGTCACTGGGCATAACGTTAACCTTTAAAAAAAATATGTTTAAACATTTCTGTCGCTTGTTATACCGCAAGTTAGGGTTAGTTTTGATTTTCCAAATTAAATATGACTATTTTTTTTATTACCAACTACTATAAGTACATTTTTTATCCAGTCCTAACTGGATAGTTTTTAAGATAGGTGCATTTAAAAAACTTCATTTATTTAGTACACTCTACTAGTCATCTAAATAGAGCATCAGGAATCATATTACGACAACACAGCTTGCACATTCCTAACTTGGTTGTATTATTTTCTGTCAAACTTTTAGATTTTCGGTTAAATAGAAAGCTATATTCACAGATATGGGTGGAACGTAAAAAAACAAGATGGGAATGTACACGTTATTTTACCCGTCACAGTTTAAGATATGTAAATTTTCAAATGCCCAAATCTAAAAAACTATCCAGTTTGTGACAAAAACGTTAAAACACATTTCTAAAAGAGTTTAACGTCAAATACAGCCAGTGTTAAAATTTCAGTAAGATATATTATATTAGATATATTATTTTATATACAGTGTCACCAGTTAAGTTTACTGAAGACGGTGTTATTTTTTGTCTTAATATTAAGGTGTATTACTTTCAGACACGTTTTCAAAAATATTTTATGAAGTTACCTCATACAGGGTCAAAAACAAATAAACTTTGCATCACATGCGACAAAATTTTAATAGCCCAATTTTGATTTTGTAGAAAAAACACACATTTAATACGGCGCTACTTTAAAGAAAATGTATCTGAAATAAAGCCTCGTCAAAACTGAGAAGTTTTATGTAGGTTACGTTGAGTCATATTTTGCAAAACTGGTGCAATTTACAAAATATAGGTAAAAAATCAAAATTAGCTGATGCAGCTGAAATTTTGCATGTGGGCTAAAAATTGTATTTAAAAAAACTTTTTCTTGTAACTTTTTTCGATATTTTCAGAAGTTTTGAATTATTTTTTGGAAAAAATTCAAATTTGACAGATGATGCGAATCACGTGACTACTATTTTTTTGCTTAATTTTTATCTCGATCGAAGCATAACTTGATGCCAAAGTCAAATCTCGAATAAAGTTATTAATAAAAAAAAATCCCATATGATGCGGACTTTACTGGTGACACTGTATAAAGTCGTAAACGAAATTTTTAACTCTTCACATAAAATTTATTTTTATACAAAATGCAAACAGTTTATAAAGAGATGTGTTGTGCTCTATAAATATTATTACGATTATAATAAACTTATAAACATTTTTGAAACCAAAGGAAAGAAAAAAATATAGGTGAAAATATATATAATAATATATATAAAATATTTAGTCTGATATCCTAGTTACATAAAATATTTTGCATTCTTCTTTTAAAACAGTCCCTAATGCGCTTAACTTTGTAATATTTTATTTAAATAATCTCAAAGATTCTCTACCCGGTTAATACTTGGGGATTGTGATGGTGAATCCATTACCAGAATTTCCAGTAGAGCCAACCAGTTTTGTACCGATCGTGTCGTGTGTTAAGGTCGCGGTTTTGTTCAAAAACCAACAACAATGGCAGATTTTCTTCGTGTGGTAGTGTTTAACTATGAGAAGTAAATATTTTAAGCTATACTTCTGACAAACAAGCTTTCTGACATAACCTGTATTGTTGTGTGTCTTCTGCATGGGATGGATCGATAGCTGTCGACCTGTTTTTCGCAGGGGGAATCCTGACTGTGATCGGCACATACATCTATGAATCTGTACTTGTCTTTAAACTAAATGAAGACCTATTTGGGGAGGCGTGCAGGGGTCACGATCATCTCACCAGGGGTAGACAATGTAGACATGACCCCTTAGTCCCAGGATATAATTATACCTACCTCCAAAGGAATGTACATTACATGATAATAAAGATATATAACAAAGTGCCTAATCGTATAAAAAATAATAGTATTACCAAACTTCGACGCACACTTAAACAATATCTTACTTCCAAGGCCTACTATACAATGGAGGAATTCTTCAATGATGTAGACATTTGACGACTGAATACTTCCTAAATTATTTCAATTTTAAAATTTTGTGTCTTGTGTAATGGTTAAGTTAAATTGTATACAAACCTTGTTTTCTGTAATGGTGGGACATTTATTGGCCCTCCCCCTGCTACTTCGTTTGTCTCTTTTGTTTCATTTCCTATTGTTAAGTCTTTGTATACTCCTAAATTTTTACTCTTAGTTTAGTTGTTACATGACAAGTTCTATGCTATTTCGTATTTTGACAGAACTAATAAAGAATTGATTGGTTATTACTGAAGAGATTAAAAAGAAATTTGTCGATAATTAAAACACAGCGGTAACATAATGGTTATGTACGTTTACGCATTTCGTCGGGTTTCGGTACAGGTCTACTTGTAAAAATAGATGGAAAAATGATTACCCCAATGTATGTACCGTGCGAGCAAAATTATTTGCATCAAAGAGGGCTTAGATTAAAAAACGTGGGGCTTGGTTTAGATCACAATGATATGGGGACAATATATCTAACCAAATCTAGGTTAAAATTTTGTCAAATTCATATTATGACGATATGCCAAACTAGAATCCCGGAAAAAAGCGCACAGGAAATAACCGCACAGGAAATAACCGCACAGAAAAAAGCGCACAGTCACATAAGCGCACAAGAAATATCCGCACCTGGAAAAATGCGCACAAGGAAAAAACGCACACGGAAAAAAGCTCAAGTGTATAATTGCGCACATGGAAAAAACCGCAAAATTTACGTATATACTATATATTCCATGTGCGCATTTATACACGTGAGCTTTTTTTCCGTGTGCGTTTTTTTCCTTGTGCGCATTTTTCCAGGTGCGGATATTTCTTGTGCGCTTATGTGACTGCGCTTTTTTCTGTGCGGTTATTGAAGTGAAAACTTCTTTAGGCGCGTTTAGCACTTTTTGTGGGCACTGAATTAAACTGAGCTCTCACGCGTCACACTCGGCTGTGTAACGCTCGAATTCAACTGCTATATTCAATCCGAACTGACCCTGACCCGAATGAACGTTATATGCAAGAGCATGCCGCAAACAGTGTGCGTTGTATAGACACTCGTCTGCGTCTCAGGTATGTTCTGGCATTTTTTAAATTATATATTTACGTAGGGTGAAGTAAGGTTTACCGTAATTGCTTATTCCGTGGACCTAATTTATTATGATTTCTGACTTCTGTTGAAGATGTAAAAATTCAAGGGTTCAATTTTAGGAAATATCTTTTTTCGTATGCAGTAAAATTATCCCGTATTCCAAGTTTATGTTATTTTTATGATTGCTTACGAACCTAACCTAAAAGAAACAAAATTGAAAAATTGTATTTGATATTGTTTATTTCACCTTGTTGAAGTTTTCACTTCTGTCGTGTGGTCTTAAGCACACACAATTTTTTTTCTGTGCGTTTATTTCCTGTGGGTTTTTTCCGGACACCATATAATGAGCAATAAAATAAGTAGACAAATACAAATTTATTTTTGTTGCTTACAAGATTAACAAAGTAAGAATATACAGAAAGAAAAAGAAAAATAATTACATAAATTGCTGAAATTGGCCACCGCCATGCTCCAAGCATAAATTCACACGTCTCTTCATATTTTCGAAAGTGTTGACCAGCATCTCTGGAGAAATGTTACCACATTCGTGGATAATCCTTTCTTGTAATTATTGTTCTAAAATTGCACCTGGTGTTTTAAAAATAGTGTTCTTTAAATGAGGAAAAACGAAGTAATCCATAACCGTTAAGAAAGGTGATATATGTGGGAATTCAATGTTTAATCGAAACCTGATCAATCTGTCGTCGAAAAAATTGCGTAAGTAGTTAATAGTTTCGGCTGCTGTATGAGCGGTTGCACCGTCCTGTTGAAAATATCCAAAACGTAGTTCGTCGTCAAGTCGTCATGGAAAAAAATAGGACCAACAATTCTTCTTCGGGAAACAGCTAACCAGACACCAATTTTTTGAGGGTGCAATGTGGACTCTACAAAAAAATGGGGATTTTCACTACTCCACGTGCGTGTATTCTGAGAATTCACATAACCGGAGAGGTGGAACCAGGCTTCATCCGAAAAAAATGTCAGGTCTAATAAATCATTTGTTTCCAATAAATTTTGGATAAACCATTGAGAGTAATTCCTGCGTTTTGTATTTCTTGGAATACTTGCACTTTTTACCTTTTGCTACCGTACGAAGAAGATTTGCCATTGTTGTAGGTTTTTCTCCTAGACCGCGATCCCAAAGACATCACTATTCGAACAAAACTGGTTGGCTGCTCAGAAGATTCGGGTAATGGATTGGCCATCACAATTTGGGGATAGAGATCTGGATGGAAAATATTTCGGATTATTGACGTTTAAAAAAAATTACAAAAAGAAATATGACAAATCGAAGGAAATTATGGATTTTATTAACTTACTCATTAATAAGGCTTCTGAAGTATGAAAATATTAAGCACCTACACGTTTAGTTAGGGAAGGAGCGTCAGCTGGAGCAATAGTATGCGCTCGTAAATTCAAACGACGCGCGATTTTTTTCAGTAGCGTGTTGACATAGATATTTCGGGGGTCGGGGGTTAGATAAATTAATCAAATTCCATATAACGGACAGTGGAAAAACTTCGCAAGATATGCGCTGCAGGCGAACATTTTTCGGGTTACGCCCAAAATTCTTCATTTACTATCTAATTTTAAGATTTATTCGCATTAAATAATTCGTAAGTTTTTCTGAACTTGCTGGTGGGTCCATATCCGCTGGATCCCCCTTCATCATACTTATATTTTTAAAATTTTATTATTTTTATATTAGTGCAATTAAATCTCGAGTGGAAGAGTTATTGGGTGCGTACCTGGGTACTTGTTTCTAAAAACTGATAATTAAGGTATAATTCTTCGGGATTGCAGTGGAAATGATATAATAGGGTCTTAACGTCAGCCGACAGTTTGGGGAAATCGCCGCTACAATGACAGGGCTAGACAATCGTTTGGAAAAGGCTCGCTACCAGTCTCTCGATCGTATCTTCGGTCAATCGTTAGAAGCCGTTTGAAATTTGTAATAGTCCTAATAACAAAAAGTTCGAAAATTCTAATCAGCCGGGGTCAAGGACGTCAGTTGTGGACCTGTGTATGGGTGCAATTATAGTATTATTGTTTCAGCTGATGGTCTTTCCCCCACTAAACATATAGCTGATTATTATTTTTATGTCAGAAATATAAAAAAAATTCATTCGGTCACACGACTAGCTGACGTGTAACCTCCAGCCACGACGCAGCCGACCGTTTTTTTCAATACCTACTATCTTTCTTCAATAATTTATAAAAATAAATTATCAGCTTATCTGAAATAATTTTTAAAACAATTTTTTTGGACAAGATCCACGCTCCCATAGCTATGGTATCTGCCTTGACTTTTAAAATCAGCTGGCATAAAATGATTAGGTCAAAATGACCCCTGCCTCACAGGCTATTGGTGGAATTTTTAACTGAAATAAATTCAGTATTAGAAAGCCTCTTTATTTGCTGAAAAAATACAGAACTACGGCTGCGGTAATTTTTAGTTTGGCATACTTTTTTTGTGTCTCCATGAAATTTACCCCTCTTATTTGGGGTAGAAACCGCCCTCAACTGTTTTTCTCATATGTAAAGGTATGTATTGTGGAAATATGTTGGAAAAGGGAATATGACCCACTATGTACTTTTGCATTTCGGTAATGTAGACGCAATTTGTTTTATAGCAAAAATTGTTGGAAATGTTGGCCATTTTTTTCTTGACCAACCCCTAATCTAAAGTAAAATTCATTCTTGACATTATGTAGGTAACATATCCGGGGTTATTTGACGAATTTCGTGTATAAGTCGTTGCCTAAGTTCCTCTAAATTTTCTGCTACTAATGCTGATCAAGTGCATTCATCATTACTTCACAAAACTAAAGACGGCGGTCCGGATCATCTTCCAGTAACTCTTATACCATTAACATTTTATAAGGACGCATTTGACATGATTTGATTAACTTGAATGCAGACGTATGGTTTATGTTAATTTCTCTTGCAAGTTGCCGAACTGGAGTAATAAGATTTTCTTAAAGCGCAAGTAAAACGTTTAATTGCGTGTCTTCATCCATGACTCCAGGCTGCCTTATTCTTGGTATGTCCCTGACGTGGCCCACTTCACGATAACGTCTTTCAATTTTGCTAATGGTGCTTTGGGAAATTGGTGGTAGATCGAGGTGTGTTTCGTGAAATAAAACTGCTACTTCTGCTGGAGTACGCGACCTGTCGCGCGACCTGTCGCCAAGCCAC
The DNA here is from genome assembly GCA_963969555.1 of Polydrusus pterygomalis. Classification (NCBI taxonomy): domain Eukaryota; kingdom Metazoa; phylum Arthropoda; class Insecta; order Coleoptera; family Curculionidae; genus Polydrusus; species Polydrusus pterygomalis. Next base: position 10,638,019 of record OZ018384.1, read on the forward strand.
TAATTAAAATTTCGATTTTGTGTGATTCAGTTTAATAACCCATTTTAGTATAGCAAATATAGGTACTTCTTACTATAAAGTAACGGTAAATTTTCGTGAATAACTTCAAGAAGAAATTCACGAATTTATTTGATGTCCATGTTGGTCATTTACATTATCAAAGTTACCCTTGAAGTGACTTCATGAATAAATTCACAAAGAACTTCACAGGTGTAAGGACCGCTTAAGCAATACCTAGAACTGCTTGTAAAATAACGAGATGAATCTTTCTCGGCGCCATTTTTTTTTACTGAAATGCCTACATATGTCACATGAAACGTGTAAACTTTTTTAAGCGTTCAATTCAGTTGAATTCAAGTGAGTTGATCAAGTCACTTGAATTTGAACTGAATTGAACGTGTAAACCTCCAATTTATCTGACTTGATTCATTTCACTTGAAAGAATCGCCAGTTGAACAAGCTTCAACTTTTTCGTTCAAGTCGACCAAATTCAAGATGGCCGGCACTAGGTGGACCGAGGAAAAGTCGCTGAAATTTATTTTAGCCTTTCAAAAATTTCCATGTTTGTGGAAGTGTAGATTATAGAAATAGGGATTTGCGAGAACTTCTTGTAATGCATCAGAAATTGCTTCCAGGGTATCAGGAATAAAACGGGATATTCTGCTTTTTGATACTCGATAAAGAAATTCCAAACTTTTGAAAGAGTCACCGGTTGCTAAGTACCCAAGTGTTATTTCTAATTTTAATTTAGGAGAAATCGCTTCTCGCGTGTTAATTTTTGATAGTTTTGGTAGGTATTACTCTTTCCGGTAGAAAGTTGAACTGCTCCTCAGTCATTCTAAAAATTTTTTTTATAATCTTGTGGTTCTTCATCTTTCAGTTCTTGTATTAACCTTGTCGATGTCCCTAGTTAATTTCTCCGTTTAATCCATCCTCTCTACACCAAAATTTTCTTTTGTGTCGAACAGTTTTATTAACAATACCTTTTTGAAGTGAAAACTTCTTTAGGCGCGTTTAGCACTTTTTGTGGGCACTAAATTAACTGAGCCGTCACGCTCGGATGTGTAACGCTCGTCTGCGCCGAACAATTGTATTTGATATTATTAATTTTACCTTGTTGAAGTTTTCACTTCTGTCGTGTGGTCTTAAGCACACACAATTTTTTTTTATTTCATTAGCAATACCTAGAACTGCTTGTAAAATAATGAAATGAATCTTTCTCAGCGCCATTTTTTTTTACTGAAATGCCTACATGTCAAATGAAACGTGTAAACTTTTTCAAGCGTTCAATTCAGTTTGTTGAATTCAAGTGAGTTGATCAAGTCACTTGACCCGTGTCAACGCGGCTTTTTTTACTGTCTGCGCTGGCAAAACCCCATTATTATCAATTGTTGCTAAAATGGCCAGTTTTTTTTTCTGGCCTTCTAGATTACCGAAATGCAAAAGTAAATAGTGGGTCGTATTCCCTTTCCAACGATACATACCTTTACATTTGAAAAAAAAAGTTGGGGGCGGTTTCCACCCCAAAAAGAGGGGTAAATTTCATGAAAACACGAAAAAGTATGCTAAACTAAAAATAAACGCAGCCGTAGTACTGTATTTTTTCAGTAAATAAAGAGGCTTCCTAATACTGAATTTATTTAAGTTAAAATTCCACCCTGTATTATGAGATCCACACAAATTTCAATAAGTTTAAGAGCTTCCGAGATATCTCTAGCCAGCTTACAGTCTGAACTTTTATTATGCTGCCTTTTTATGATAAGGGTAACAATGCTATAGAGGCTTTATCGTGGATAAAGAAAATATAACAGTTAAACTGGCAAAAACGTCACCGAGGGTAAATCTTAAGAGGGTTAGAGTAATATTTCTATTTGAATTAGATTCATGCCTGTTGTTAATGTTATTAATATATACAAAATTCAAAAACTGGGTACTTATATGGTAATTATTTGTATATAAACTATGTTTCCTTTCATGCTATTGATAATTTGGAAAATTTAATAAAAAACAGGAAAATGGCAATAAATTTTAAAAACTAATTTCCAATTTTCAGAAAAAACTATGCAATTTAAAAAAAATATCTCTCAAAGAAATAATTTTTAGAATTCAATTTTACATTACAAAGCGATTATTTTTAAATTTCGGTTCTATTAACATTTTAGGTTATATTGTTTGTCATATTTTAGTTAGAAAATAAGTTCTATTTGTAATAGTTCTTTTCTCGATTTGGCTTTGTATTTTTATATAAAATTGCATTATCAACGTTATTTATTCCAAACATTTTTTTAATAGCTACTCCTGAAAATTTGAATTATTTTTTACTTCATTTTGCGATATAAATTTTGTGCTTTTGTAAAACTAAGTACCCTATTTCCGATTTTTTTAAATATTATTTTACTTAGCCAATTAGGATACGGAAAACGTCCTAGCTACTTGGCAATTTGGATTTCACAGTGCAAAAACATTGTAAGCTAAGATTACGTGAATTGTGAGCTAATTTCGTTTATGTCGATTTTACAGCTAATTTAAACAATTTAGGTTAACAAACGCATCTAATTATGTACAAATTTAGTCCAATAGCAAAATTGTTATCCTAGTTAGGCCAGCACTATAAGGTGCAAGGCAGTAAAATAATTTTTTTATTTGTAGTATAGTAATTGCACTGATTTACGTGAAGGTGTCTTGAGACGAAACTATTAAAATGAGAGTAGCGGTTGATATATTTATTTAGTGTTCACAATAGTATTTAGGTTTGTATTAAAGTCAGTGTTCAATAACATTACGATGTTGCTAGTTCTACGTCATCGCATCAACATATCATTCTAGTGTAAAGAGTAGTCAATCTCTTCATCAATTAAACTATATTCTAAGTAGCAATAAGAAATATTAAATAAATAGAAATTTTCTTGCAACCCCAAGTATACAAGGCGGCCCAGTTAGTGTCTTAATAAGTTCAGTAGTTCCATTGTTATTTATGGACACAAGAATTATGAATATAAAAGTCGTAGAAACAAGAAATTTTCAACATATAACGAAATTTTTTTTTAAACATACTACGTTTTTATTGTCTCTTTGAATTGGCTGCAAAATTTTAGAGTTGGAACTGTTTATGTAATACTTTGTATACTTATCTAAGTTAAATTGTTTTTGAGTTCACACATGCCTTTATCAAAAAGTGTCAAAATATTGTGCAGATTTTAAGAAGGAAGACATCTTCAAAAATATATACAGGGTGTTCCATATCTCGGAAACTACTAAGCATAGAAACTTGAGGGAGAAAATTATGATTAAAGTGCTATGAGAAAATTCTGGAAATTATTCCGAATTTCGCCGCAAGGGGGCACAATTGAAAATTAATTTTTTTAACTCTAAATGTCTCCGAAAATTCCCATATTAAGGTATATCTCTGGTTACATCATTAGAAAGCTTAAACAATTCTGCATCATTTTGGTTCAAGGCTCATTGGCGTACCGACATTCATATTGAAAGTGTAATCTTTAAAATCGCTGTAACTTCTAAACGACTTATCCGATTATACTAAATTTAAGCTTGTTTGGAAGTACCTACAATTGTCGTATCCAATGGTACACGATAGTTTCTAATAAATTGCTAGTGGGCGCAATTTGTAATAATAACAGTTTTTTGATTTTATCCCGAAAATTCAAATTATACGGTATAACTATGACATCATAATCGAAAAGTAGATTAAATTTGCAAGAAAAAATGTAAAGATCACAGTTCGATATCTTTGTTCGTTTCAGAGTTATTGCCAAAACAAAAATTTTCGTCCCTTTTATCGAAGAAATTATCGTTTTTTTAGCTTCGTGGCCACGAAAAAAAAATATTTATAAACAGGTGGTATTTGTAATCGTGTGGTGCGGAGTTTTAAGACACCGAATTATGGTACCATTTATTTTTAATGACCATCTAAATGGCGAATCTTACCTAAATTTTTTACAACATGATTTGCCAATCCTTTGACAAGGTGTTCCCATTGACCTAAGAACATCCATGTGGTATCAACATGATGGATGCCCGCCCAGCACACTTTTCGCAAACCGTCCGTGATTTTTAACATGTTAGATATCCGAATAGCTGGATTGGAAGGGGTAGTTTATTTTCATGGCCACCTAGATCTCCGGGTTTAACTGTGTTAAATTTTTACTTCTGGGGACGAATAAAAGACGCTGTTTATAATACGCGACCAACCACACAAGACGCTGAAATTAAAGTAGCTATTTCTAGTTCTGCAAGAACTAATAGTCGTATTTTGCAAAATGGAAGTCATTTTTAACATTTATAAATTCTTTCGATTGTTTCGTTAAAAAGTTTTCCATGATTATTTTAATGCTGTTGTTATTGCCCGTTGGCCATTAAGCACGCTCCAACTTTTGTCTTTTACATAATTTGGACTAGTGCTAAGCCTATATAAAGTGTACTAGGAGGCATGGAAAATGACAAATGAAAACTTTTTATTACAAATTCAACCTACATACCTGTGGCAATAACTCTGAAACGAACAAAGATATCGAACTGCGGTCTTCACATTTTTTCATGCAAATGCAAATTTAATCTTCTTTGCGATTATGATGCCATAGTTATACCGTATGATTTGAATTTTTGGGATAAAATCAAAAAACTGTTATTATTACAAATTGCTCCCTCTAGCAATTTTATTAGAAACGATCATGTACCAGTGGATACGACAATTAAAATAACTTACCTTTCTCTTTCAAATAAGGTTAAATTTAGTAAAATCGGATAAGTCGTTTAGAAGTAACAGCGATTTAAATGATTACACTTTCAATAGCTTCCCCCACTCTTATCAAGGTCGTTACGCCAATGAGCCTTAAACCAAAATGATGCAGAATTGTTTAAGCTTTCTAATGATGTAACTCATGTAACCAGAGATATAACTTAATATGGGAATTTTCGGAGAAATTTAAAATTTTTAAAAATTAATTTTCAATTGTGCCCCCTTACGGCCAAATGCGGAACTTAAAAATAATTTCCAGAATTTTCGTATAGCAACTTTAATTATAATTTTTTTTCGTACAAGCTTCTATGCTTAGTAGTTTCCTAGATATGGCCGGTGGCCACCATTAATGAAACCCCCTGTATATATAATATAACTAACTTATTAGCTACATTATTGGGCCACCCTGTACAGGGAATTCTTTTAAAGGGGATCAAGCGATATTTATTATTATGAACAAATTTTAGTACGTACCTACTTGTTTTATACTGTTTAAGCGCCCTGCGGTATAAGCATTAGAATAAAACTATAATTTTGCAACAATAATGAAATAAGACTGAATTTATGGTACAATTCCGTAACTCACATTACAGTTTAGATTATAAATGCTGCAGGTACAGGGTTTTTCCGTATATTTTGGAGCACCCCTGGAGCTTTTATTTGAAGACCTAGAAAAAACTTTAAATTACCAAAGTTGCATGATTTCTCCTGAACTGCCAGAATTTGTTATCGGACAAAACAAATGAACATCGTAAATTTGTTTAATAATGCCAATGTCGATTTTTTAAAATGGAACACCCTGTATATTATTTTTTTTTTAACTCCTCTTTTTTGATTCCAAATATCTATATATGTTATATGTTTGTTTCATAAATTATTATCATTATTTATATTAATTATTGTTACTGAATAAGCATTATGTTCTATCATGTTTTCCTCACACCAATATAGATTTTCTAATCTGCAATATTTTGAAATGCAATTTTGCCTAAACGACTAAAGTAAACATATAACATATATACATATTTGGAATCAGAAAAGAGTGAGGAGTTAAAAAAAAAATAATATAGAGGGTGTTCCATTTAAAAAAATCGACATTGGCATTATTAAACAAATTTACGATATTCATTTGTTTTGTCCGATAACAAATTTTGGCAGTTCAGGAGAAATCATGCAACTATGGTAATTTAAAGTTTTTTCTAGGTCTTCAAATAAAAGCTCCAGGGGTGCTCCAAAATATACGGAAAAACCCTGTACATCAGCTAGTTGTCAATGTCGTTATGTAAATGTAGATAGAAAAAGGAAAGAATTAATACAACAACGATTCACAAAATATCTAAAAAACAGCTCCAAGCATATATTAAAAAAAAAGCTTGAAAAGGCTCGCCAATGCCGGGCCAAACGTCGAACAAAAAATATAAATAGCAATGACAACAATAAACAAAAAAAATTAGGCGCTCGCGTTACGAAAAAGTACCCTTGAAAAAGCAGCAGAACATAATTACTTGTTGAGCTTATTGAAAGCTCGGGGGGGCCTTAGTCCCCTGACGAAATATTGTTTTTCCTTAATATTCACGGATAAAAAAAATTACCCGGATAAATTAAAAGACCGACATACATTTTTGTAGTAAAACGCCTAAAAATTATATCGAATGAGTTAAAACTTTAAAAAACCCTGGACAAAACCGTGAACTTAAACAGTTTTGCTGTAATTGGCGGGGGTTGAACCCCCTGATGAAACATATACCTCTAAAAAAATTATTTGCAAGTAATTTTACCAGGCCAAAGGAAAAGTAACTAAAGGCAAATTTTTTTGCTGTTCTGTAATACAACAACTTTTCTCGTCGCTCTTCTACGATACCATACATTATGATCTTAACTTAAAAAACCAACAGAATATAAACTGTTTGTTGAAGACTTCTATTCAAAGCTAGGGGGGATAGATGGTTCAGTTCCCGATAAAACATTATGTTCCTCGTTAAAGGATCATGCTTAATTAAAATAATAATCAGTTTTCGTCTTAAAAACTACACGCCACAATCTTAACAAAAAAACAAACAAAATATAGACCGTTAATAGTGTTGCCGCGAGACGAGATAAAATGGGTCTCTCGTATCGTCGAGAGAGGGCGAGACGAGACGAGAGACGACCTTCTCTCGTGATTTAAACCAAATATATTAAAAACCAAGCAAAATTTTAGCGCGTTTAGGTTAGGTTCAATCATATTTGACATAAATTGTGTGCAATATATGTCAAATATGACAGAACCTAACCTAAATGCGTCAAAACTTTGCTTGGTATTTACTACAGGGTGGCCCATTAGTGCGACAAAGGTCAATATCTCCTGTACCACTAAGATAACGGAAAACTTTTGACGAAGCTTATTAAGGGTTAAGAGGTGCCTCTTATAGAATTATTTTTGTCTATACAGGGTGCTTCAAAACACCAGCACGGTAAGAAATTTCCATTTCCAAGATATTGACTTTTAAAAAATGTCAATTTTGAGTTTCGACAGATCTAAACAGTAATGTCTTAGAGCAAAACGGCTCACATTTTTATTATCTTCCCAAAAAAATTACCTTCCGGTTAAACCGGAAAAACTATATTTTCTCCTTTCGAATTACATCCGGTTTAGCCGGAAGTTTGATTGATTTGGGAAGATAGTGAAATGGAAGATATAGACATATGCGCCGTTTTGCTTTAAGATGTACTGTTAGAAAGCTATAGGCTGTCGAAACTCAAAAATATAATTTTTCAAAAGTCAATATCTTGGAAACTATTAACTATAGACTAATAATGCATTTAATAAAAGTAATTATAAATTTATGTAGAATCTGAAAATTTAAAAAATACTCTCTATTATGAGATTTTTAAAATCTTCTTAAATTCCAAAAATACATAATGTCCATATTTGGACCGACGGTTTTTGAGTTATTTGACTGCAAATAATTGTATCCAGCGATAAAACGTCATAATAATATGTTATTCTGAATGGCCAGGCACGGCTAACTAGATGAAACTATTTGCAGTTAAATACCTCGAAAACCGCTGGTCCAAATATAGACATTATGTATATTTTTGCGAAGAGGAATTTAAGAAGATTTAAAAAAGCTCAAAAAAGTAAAGTTTTTGCTCGAGAGAGACGAGAATTTCTCGACGAGAGAGGGTACTTCTCTCGTCTCGTCTCGGAGCTTTATTCGAGAGGAAATATATCTCTCGTCTCGCCGAGAGAGGGCCAGACGAGACGAGAGACGAGAATCTCTCGTCTCGGCGATTCTCGTCTCGGCGGCAACACTAACCGTTAAGTTTTGTTATTAAAAGATAGGTGACGGAATGTTCAGCCCCCCTTAATAAAAATTAAGTCCCCCTTAAGGGGTCATACCTAAGTGAAATAATATGTGTTTCAGACCATACGCCACAATCTAACCAAAAACGACAGAATAGCGGTGCGCTTAAACCTGACAATTGTAAAAAACCAACAGAATTTAAACCGCTTTGTTAATTCTTATTTAAAGGCAGCTTTACCCCCCCCCCCCCTCCCACGGTTTAAAAAAAAGTGGCTACTAAAACGCCTGCAAATTATGAAAAGTTATTTCTATTTTATTAGCTTAAATTCAAGCACGACGGCGGCTGTAACATAGTACTCTACATTTTGTTTTTGTCTTGAAACTGTAAGCCACGCTCTTCTACGATACCATACATTATGATCTTAACTTAAAAAACCAACAGAATATAAATTGTTGAGTCGAATACTTCTATTCAAAGATAGGGGGGACAGAAGCTTCAGCCCCCTTGATGAAAAATTATGTCCCCCCTTATCCTACCTAAGTGAAATAGTGTGTGTTTTTGTCTTGGAAACCATACGTCACAATCTTACCAAAAACAACAGAATATAAACAGTTTTGCTGAGTTTTAAGCAAAGCTATATGGGTCGCTCTCTTAGAACTGACTGCTAGAAAGACAAAGATGCGGGGGCGGGCAGAGTTTAAACCGCTTTGATAATTCTTATTTAGAGATAGGGGGAACAGAAGTTTCAGCTCCCTCTTAAGAACCATTATGTCCCCCCTTATCATGCCTAAGTGAAATAATGTGTGTTTGTTTTGAAAACCATACGCCACAATCTTACCGAAAATAACAATATAAACAGTTTTGCTGAGTTCTAAGCAAAGCTATATGGGTCGCTCTCTTAGAACTGACTGCTAGAAAGACAAAGATACGGGGGCGGGCAGAGTTTAAACCGCTTTGATAATTCTTATTTAGAGATAGGGGGAACAGAAGTTTCAGCTCCCTCTTAAGAACCATTATATCCCCCCTTATCATGCCTAACTGAAATAATGTGTGTTTGTTTTGAAAACCATACGCCACAATCTTACCGAAAATAACAATATAAACAGTTTTGCTGAGTTCTATTCAAAGCTAGTAGTCGCGCTCTCTTGGAACTTGCTAAAAAAACAAATATCCTATTTTATTAGCTTAAATTTAAACACGACGTGGGCTTTAACATAGTATAGTACTATTGCGTGTCTATGTAGAAGCAGCACTGTGGCAGGTATTTTTTAAAGCTTGATCCCTGCTAACGTTTCTTAAGAAAAGCTATTGTCATCAATTGTTTGTAAATTTTAAAGTTCTATCATAGTCATCTCATTTAGATCTCGAATATTTGTTTGTGATTAAAAAAACTTGTTGATTAGTTAAATTATAGTTGTTGAAAACCTTTTACTAAGGGCAAAGTTATATTATTAAATTTTAGCGATACTATGTATAAAAATGCATTCCGGTTGTTTTTCTTTTTAAGCTCTTCGTGAAAAGCCTACTGTTTGTGTTTTAGTCATTAAAGAACTCAAAGAAATATAGTTATTTTACTCTTTGCTGTATATTTAAGCATCTACAGTGTCACCAGTAAAGTCTGCATCATATGGGATTTTTTTAATTAATAGCTTTATTTAAAATTTGCCTTTGCATCAAGTTCTGCTTCGATCGAGATGAAAATTAAGCAAAAAATAGTAGTCACGTGATTCGCATTATCTGTAAAAATTTTTTTTTCAAGTTTCTAGCCCACATGCAAAATTTCAGCTGCATAATATAATTTTGATTTTTACCTATATTTTGTAAATTGCACCACTTTTGCAAAATAAGCTCAACGCAACCTACTTTGACAAGGCTTTATTTCAGATACCTACATTTTCTTTAAAGTAGCGCCATATTAAATGTGTCTTTTTCTACAAAATCAAAATTGGGCTATTAAAATTTGGTCAAGTTTATTTGTTTTTGACCCTGTATAAGGTAACTTCATAAAATAAGTATTTTTGAAAACGTAGTTTGTGGCTGAAAGTAATACACCTTAATATTAAGACAAAAAAGAACACAGTGTCTCCAGTAAAGTGTTCATTAAGTGGAAAATAAGTTTTAGTTTAACTTAACGTAAAGTTTATCTATTTTCAACGATTTAATTTAAAACCCCTTTACTTTATTTTTTTACTTTCAGGCACACACACGTTTTCAAAAATGCTTATTTTATGAAGTTACCTTATACAGGGTCAAAAACAAATAAATTTGACCAAATTTTAATAGCCCGATTTTGATTTTGTAGAAAAACACACATTTATTATCGCGGTACTTTATAGAAAATGTATCTGAAATAAAGCATTGTCAAAACTAAGAAGTTTTATTTATGTTGAGTCTTATTTTGCAAAAGTGGTGCAATTTGCAAAATGTAGGTAAAAAATCAAAATTATTTTATGCAGCTGAAATTTTGCATGTGGGCTAGAAACTGCATTTAAAAAAACTTTCTAATAACTTTTTACGATATTTTCAGAAATAACCCCACTTTTGAATTATTTTTTGGAAGACATTAAAATTTGACAGATAATGCGAATCACGTGACTACTATTTTGTTGCTTAATTTTCATCTCGATCGAAGCAAAACTTGATGCCAAAGGCAAATTTTGAATAAAGCTATTAATAAAAAAAACCTCATATGATGCGGACTTTACTGCTGACACTGTATACTGTTCTGATAAATGACAAATGGCTTTAATAAATGTCCAGTCCAGGCTATTCACTAACACAGGAAATCGCGTGATGTTTGATAACATACATACAGGTGACGCAAAAATTCACTTTTAATGTAATTTTAACGTAACCGTGTTACGTAATAAACCATTCATGTTGTGCAACCCTAGAGTTAAAAAGCTTACTTTCTATGAATGTACTATTTTTAACGTATAATCTAATGTTTAGGCAAATTTCCTCTAGTTCTCCCGTTTGCATTATATTAATGTAGTTTTAATACCTCTAAGGTTTTTTTAATTTTCCATCATTTTTGATTTCTTAAAGGTAAAGTGTAACTATTGTTAGTGTGTTCCAATATCGATTAACATTACTCCTGTTTTTGCTATAATATAAGTTTTAAAAATACTTTGTGACCTTTGACGAAATCTGTATTGTAGTTGTACCTAACATAAAAACATCGTTCTTTTAAATTTTCGATCATCTGAACAAAAGAAATCATTTTTAGAATTCAATTTTACAGTACAAAGCGATTATTTTTAAATTTTGGTTCTATTAAAAAGTTAGGTTATATTTTTTGCCATATTTTAGATAGAAAATAAGTTGTATTTAAAATAGTTCTTTTTTCAGTCTGGCTTTGTACTTTTATATAAAATTGAATTATCAAAATTATTTATTCCAAACATTTTATTTAATGTTACTTCTGATAATTTGAATTATTTTTTAGTTCAGTGTCATTTTCCGGCTTTTCCAATAAATTAAAATTATCAGTAATAAACGTTAGAAATAAACTCGGCTGTTAAAAAAAAATAAAAATTTTAATTTCAGAAATAACCTTTTACCGGAACACCTTGCTTGATCAGGATGTTAAAGAAATCCAACAATAATTATTCTTTTGCGAAAACGCTTCAAAGGGCATAAAAGAAAAACGACTTTCATTGCTTTCAGATCTACATAAATCCAGCAAGGATATTTAAATTTACTACAATGGTTGTGATTTAAAAATATTTTCGTTAAAATAATTTATATACACTGCGCAACTTATTTAACGCACAATCAAAAATTTGTCTCAACTTTGATCTTATGTATTTTCGTCATTTTTTGTTCGTTTTTATTGATTTTTTTGTTAAATTGTAGGCTTTTCTATTGAGAGTGTCACTGCGTTAGTTGTTTTGGTTAGAAAAGTTGTTGTGGTATTATACCGAGTGATAATAAAATGTTATTTTTTTTTTGGAAAATTGCAGACACCCTGTAGGGTTTATTAGCTATTGTGAGTTATTCCAATTATAGCTACATTAAAGCCTCTAGTTTTGTTTACATTTTATTTTTTTGTTTATCTCTGATACTTTATGAAATACACTGTTTTGAAACAACACGTGCTGTTATTACCTGAAATGCAATTTAGAAAGCTATGGAAAATAAGGTGAAACCTGTGTTATCGGTTTTTTGTGGACAGTCCAGCAAGAATAAGCTATTGCAAGTTATTCCAATTATAGCTAAATTAAAGCCTCTAGTTTTATCTACATTGTCTTATTTTATTTTTTGTTTATCTCTGTAATTGCTAAAAAAACTAAAAAAAAGCAACCTAAAATGTACGAATTGCTTTAATCAAGGAAACAACAATAAATAACTTAACAAAAAATTCAATACAGAATCAGTATCTGGTGTTTCCACCCCTTCCGCGAATGACCTCCCGACATCTGTTATTCATACTTAAAATGAAGTTTCTTATTACGTTTTGATCTAAGCCATCCCATAATTCGACCAGACGTTCGGCCAATTCTTGTAAATTTTGTGGTTGCCGACCAATATAGTCCCAAAAATTTTCGATGGGATTTAGGTCGGGGCTACGGGCTGGCCATTCTATGTAATTTATCCCAACTTCTGCAAGATAATTTCTTACGATACGAGCCGTGTGGGGACGCGCATTGTCGTGCATGAGCAAAAAGTTAGGTCCTATATAGGGTGCATAAGGCACAACATGTTCTTCAAGAATATCTGTAATGTACCTTTCAGAATTAAGATTTCCATTTACAATTGCCAACTGTGTTCGCCCCGTCAAAGATATTCCACCCCATACCATGACGGACCCACCTCCATATAAAGTTGTGTGCAAAAAATTGCATTGACTGTATCGCTCACCTGGTCTGCGGTAGACGCGGATACGTCTGTCACAGTTATACAAGTTAAACCTCGACTCATCAGTCCAGAGAACACGTTCCCAATCTGCTTCCAACCAATTAACATGCTCATTAGCAAAATTTAATCTGGCTCTTCGATGATCTACTGTTAATGCGGGTCCTCGAGCAGCAATCCTGGGTCTTAAATTTTCTTCTCTTAGTCGTCGACGCACAGTTTGAACACATATGAGTGGACCACCTGCACCTTGAAGTTCTGATCTTAAATTTCTTGCAGTTGTAAATCTTTGTCGTACAGCACTTACTCTTAAAAAACGATCCTGGTTAGGAGTTGTAACACGACGTCTACCTTGACCGGTCCGCCTGGAATGCTCTCCTGTTTCTGCGAACCTTTCAATTACCCTCGCTACAGTTGTGTGCCACACTCCCAACCTACCAGCTATGCGGTTGTAACTCCACCCTTCACCATGTAATGTAACCGCCTGAACACATTCATCACGTGTTAAATTTCTGTTTTGCCGTTCCATTATTCACTAATTCTTGCTGGACTGTCAACAAAAAACCGATAACACAGATTTTACTTTATTTTCCATAGCCTTATAAATGCATTTCAGTTGTCACTTGATTTTCCATAGCCTCCAAGCTGTTTAAGGTTTCCGATAAATGCATTTCAGGTAATAACAGCACGTGGTGTTTCAAAACAGTATATTTCATAAAGTATCAGAGATAAACAAAAAAAGAAAAAAAGAAAATGTAAACAAAACTAGAGGCTTTTATTTAGCTATAATTGGAATAACTCACAATAGCTAATATACCCTACAGGGTGTCTGCAATTTTCCAAAAAAAAAATAACATTTTATTATCACCCGGTATAATACCACAACAACTTTTTTAACCAAAACAACTAACGCAGTGACACTCTCAATAGAAAAGCCTACAATTTAACAAAAAAATCAATAAAAACGAACAAAAAATGACGAAAATACATAAGATCAAAGTTGGGACAAATTTTTGATTGTGCGTTAAATAAGTTGCGCAGTGTAATTATTATTAAGGTGATAGGGGTATGCAAAAAGTATTCTCAAGCTCGTGTGGCCAGTAGTAATAAACTAAATAGTTGATTGACAATTTAATTGCGATTTTATATAACATAATATTAAATTAATATTAAGTAAATTTTGCCACAATTATTTTAATTGTAAATAATTTACTTTATTTAGTTCCAGCTTTCAATTAATTCAGTCGCAATGAAACGTAGCAGGAAACTGACGCGATAAAAACGCAATTTGTTTAAAAGAGGGTTTGGACTTTAAGATTTCTGGAGTATTTACCGTTAACAGTAAAAGTATTTATAGAAATAACATGTGCTATTGTATAACCAAGTATTAGCACATGAGCTTAAAGCGAAAATGACGCATTAAAGTTAGTTGAGCTGATTCGAGTAGATCCAGGTCTGTGAGTAGACCTCGATAAAAATACTTTTGTGCATATCCTTATCAATGAAATAGACTTTTATTTAGATATTATGTAAGTATCTTCTTAGATATAAAACATTATCCTTTTATGACCAAATAGTATGATTCTTCTTTATTATATTAATGTTATAAAAAATTAATAATCGTTGACAATATAAATAAATTTATTTAGCGCCCTTTATTGTGTGTTTTATTTTCTTGTTTATTATTTCAGTGATCCAGGAAGGCATGGGCGACATAAAGGATCCTATTATTTACCGCTAGGATTGTACAGGAACATTTTTTATGTGTCTCACCCGATTAACGATTTTCCTACAATACAAAAAACAATTAAGTATTCCCCAATGATTGGTTGTCGAGATTATTTTTCTTGTTATAAATTATACGGACGAGATTATTCTACCTTTTATTTGTTATATACAGGGTGTCCCAGAATATGTGGGCAATCTCCCGGATTCGGATAGAATATGAGAAAATAATATGACAAGTTCCCATAAAAAAATTCCTACAGGCCCTCCCTACTATATACTATCAGCCCCTGAAGGACGCCTCTGGAAATCGGTTTATCTTGAATAATTCTTAAAGTACTTGGTGTAATTTAATAATTTTTCAGTATGATGGTAAGTCTCCTCAAAATGAACCATTTTAATTTTATTCGGCTTATTTAGTTTTCCAGGGACGGACTAGCTTTAACAGAATAATGCTTATTTTTTTACACCCTGTATGATAGAGGCATATCAATAATACTATTGAACAGCTGAAACCTTAAACTAAAAAAAAGGTACCCCTCATCGACATCGATAAAGTAACCCGTTTACGAGAAACATTTTTTTGTTGCATATATGCCTTTTTTATAAAATATTCGATAAATACCATATTTTTACTGATTCATTTTGTACGTCGGTTCAACATGAGCTCCTTCTACTGCAATGCATTCCCTACATCTTTTAATTGTAGATTGTTGGATCCTCCACAATGCGCCAACATTATTCCTTATTTCGCGACAATGGAAGTTAATCAGTTCTAATAAGTGTTCCCGATTTTGTATTGGATTGGCGTATACTAAACATTTTAGATAGCCCCACAAAAAAAATCTAATGGATTTAGGTCTGGTGATCGAGGAGGCCAAGCCACTGGTCCTCCCCTTCCTATCCATTGATTTTCGAAGACCCTGTTTAGGTGTTCTCGAACATATTATGTCGTAGTTGCAGAGGTAGATCTTCTAAAAGTTCTGGCAGATTGTTTTGAAGAAATTCCAAATACCTTTCTCCATTTAACCTTTTTGGCAATACAAATGGTCCAATTAAGTGTTGTCTGATAATTCCGGCCCACACGTTGATGGGTTTAAATTGGTGCTGATGATGCGTTACATTAGAAGCATGGGGATTTTCCTCTGCCCATAAATGTAAATTATAAGAATTTATGATACCGTTTTTGGAAAACCCAGCTTCGTCCGTGAAGAGAACTGAAACCAATGAAATTTGCATCGTTTCTGTGCCGATCTAAAACCCAGTTACAAAATTCCATCATTCGCGGAAAGTCTTTAGGAAGAAGCGCGTGGACTTTTTGAAGGTGGTATGGATGTAACTGTTGCTCTCTATGGATTCTAAAGACCATTGATTTTGAACAATCAAATTCGGCAGCCAATTTTCAAACACTTGCAGCAGGATCTACTTCTACGGCATTAAGGATGTTTTCTTCAAGACCATCAACGCGATGGTTTTGATTTCCACAATTGTGACTGGCTTTGTCAAACTTTCCTAACATTATTTACGACCTAAATACTTTAAATCAAATCTTTATCATCCGATAAGTACAAATTAAAAATAAAACAACTTCGTTTTTACCTGTCTCTCTTAAACGACGATCTACTCTTTAAAAGGTTTTTCTGTCAGGAATTCTTCTGTTTGGAAATCGTTCTTCATAAAGCCTTCGGGCTTCTAAGGCATTACATGATGCAAGCCCATACATTAAATGCATGTCGGCATATTCCTCAAACGTAAATTCCATACCAAAAAGAAGCAGAAGAAATAAGATCAAAAACTTAAACACACGTACTCAATTTCCAACTGACACTTTAGTAATTATTGTTTATTTAAACTGGTACATATCAACTAAACCATATTATCAACAAAATAAGGTATTTATCGAATATTTTATAAAAAAAAGGCATATGGAACAAACATTTTTTTTCTCGTAAACGGTTTACTTTATCGATGTCGATGAAGAGTACCTTTTTTTGGTTTAAGGTTTCAGCTGTTCAATAGTATTATTGATATGCCTCTATCATACAGGGTGTAAAAAAAATAAGCATTATTCTGTTAAAGCTAGTCCGTCCCTGGAAAACTAAATAAGCCGAATAAAATTAAAATGGTTCATTTTGAGGAGACTTACCTAGCAACCATCATACTGAAAAATTATTAAATTACACCAAGTACTTTAAGAATTATTCAAGATAAACCGATTTCCAGAGGCGTCCTTCAGGGGCTTTATGGGAACTTGTCATATTATTTTTTCATATTCTATCCGAATCCGGGAGATTGCCCACATATTCTGGGACACCCTGTATATACAGTATGTCTCCGTAAGTTGAAACCGTATGGAAAACTTAATTTTACTAAAAAAAGTTATTCTTCATAAAAAGTTCTCCATGGTCTAAAACCTAAAATGCAGCTATCAGGTATGAAATTCGTCTGGGCGTATACGAGGTTTGTCAAAAAATATGAATTTTGCCCAAGAGCAAAGTATATAGGTACCTTTATTTTTCACAATATCGAAATTTTGTTGTGAAAAAAATTTGATCAGAACTAAAAATCACGTTCAAATATGTAATTAATTACACCCATTTACGATGAAAAAATAGGATTTGTTATTTTCCATAAAGTCTAATATGATTTTGCAACAATTGAAAATAACGTTCGGCATTCATAGATTGGTGAAAAAAATACGGTCCTTTTAATCTGTCCTTGTAAATACCACACCACTCGTTCTTTTTAAATGAACATTGGTCACGAGACTATTGTAAAATAGAGATTTTCCTCAGACCACCAGCGACGATGTTGTGACTAGACCGTTCCATTTGAAGAAAATGTCCCATCGGAAAAAAATATACGCCTCGGAAAAAAACAGTCTTCTTCTAATTTTCCTTGGATGAGAGAGCAAATATCAAAGCGCCTATTATAATCCCTTTCTTTCAATGTGTGAACGATTTTTAGTTTGAATGGTCTGAATTTATTTCGTTTTAAAATTCTTCCCACTTCTTTACTTACATTTTGTGGTATTAACGACTTCCTTTTGCGCAATGACACTTTTGGATGCGTACTACAACAGACAACAGACAGCATTACTTCTAACTGCGTGTTCTCATTGGCAACCAATTTTCGGCATTTTCCATTAAAGTTATTGTTTAAACTTCCACTAGTCTTAAATAAAATAAAAATAAATTTATTATTTTTGTAACAGTTGAATGATTAATATTTTTATTGGGATGTCTATCATTAAAAATAATTGCTGCTTCTCTATGCGTTTTATAGTTTTCTCCCACAATCAAAACAATTTCAATTTTTTCTTCACAACTTAATAACACCATTTTTAAGTACTTTATAAATTTTAACGCGTTTTAACTCTTTCGCTGCGGGCTGAAAAAGCAAGCAATACGTCTGGGCGGAGACTTTAAAAAAGAAAAAACAAAAATTTACCTAATTTTTTTTAAAGACGCGCATGAGCGCTTTCCGCCTATTCTCATTCATTCCATTATTATTATAATTTTTTATGACAAAAAAAAACTACATAATTTAAAATAAAATCTTTATAATAAGTATATAATACATGTACGTCTGCCGCCACCAGAGAAGAGGGGCTTGGACGCACTAGTGCGCTTTCCGCACTCAAAAGTGTTAACGGTCGCTGTCAAACATTTCTTGCTATCAACAATTTATTTGTATGTCAGAGCATCCTAGATTACATGTAACTACAGTTAAATTTGTTTTATATGTTAAATTTATTGTATACATACGTTTCAAAAAAGAAAAAATATTTTTTTTATCGTAGGTTAGGGTATAGGTACCTAATTACATATTTGAACGTGGTTTTTAGTTTCTGATCAACTTTTTATAATAACAATTTCGATGTTGTCAAAAATAAATGTAGGTCCTTTGCTCTTGGGCAAAATTCATATTTTTTGACAAACTAGCGTTATTGTATACGCCAAGAAGAATTTAATATTTGATATCATTTTAGGTTTTAGACCATGCAGAACTTTTTATGAAGAATAACTTTTTTTCGTAAAATAATAATAAAAAAGGTTTTCCTATGGTTCCAACTTACGGACAACATTACTTTGGATATTATACTTTTATCACAGTAAAATTAAAATGCACAAAAACATTTATGAAAATATAAAAACACATATTTCAATTAAGCTAGGAGGTTCTGCCTCAACTTCGCCTTTTGTAACTTATTTACAATAAAGTATTTTATTATTATTATTATTATTATTATTTGTAAAAGTTAATACAAGCATAATAATAAATAAGTTTGGAGATGGTTTTGGGGTAGTTTAATTGGTTAAAAAAATTTAAATGTATTTCCACTTATTTAAAGAGAAGTACCTACCATAACTGAGCAAACATTTTGCCATGTTGATTTTAAATCTTTTTAACAATAAAACCACATTTGTAGCTGGGAATTTACGAAATCCTACTGAGGAAAATGTATTTGCGGATAGGTACCGTAGAATGGGGTAATATGAAACACATTTTTAACAAAAATGATTATAATTTTCTTAAGAATTATCCAATAATTTTGGAAATAACATGTCTGGATGCGGGTTGACTAGAGCAATCATGTCATTAACTAAAAAGAAAAATTTAGTCAACCCACTTCCGAAAAAAAAAATATTTTTATAATTACCGTATGCACCATTTTACCCAATAGGCATGATTAGGTGATCGTGATTAACCAGGTAACCGTGATTAAATAAAACAGTCTATGCACCAACTAAAAGGATATGTGGGTTTTGTAATCAGGGTAAAATTAAAAACTCGATTTGGCAACGTGTAGCTCAGATGCAATAATTCGTGCCGGCAACCAGAAACGCCAACAGATTGACAGTTGTGGACGTTGTGGTTAGGTTTTTTTTGTTGTTTTTTTAACTTTTCCGCGGACTTTTTCCAGTTTGGCTGTTTTGCGAATTAAATCCCCAATTTCACACTTCGGCATCTAGGGTCATGGAGTTTGAATCTGGTGAAGAAGAAAATAATATACTAGATGCGAAAAAGAAAAGAACTTCAAACTTTGTGTTATCTGATTAAACCCGAACAAACCCAATTCATCTATCGAAGCAAAATAATTTTGTCTCTGAGATCTAGCTCTCGAAAAGCCATCGCATTAATAACATCCATGATTTCGTCTTCCATTTCAATTTTATTATTAAAAATTCGAGAAAAATTAATACGAATTCCTAAACAAAACACGAATATAACCTTTTAATCATGATTAAATATATAACCCATCAAAATTGGCTGGTTAACTTTAATCGTGATTAAGTTCCTGAGCAGTGCTGGCGCATTGGAAATTTTGTTAATCGAGATATTTAATCATGATTATAAGCTAATTATGATTAACTGGCCTTGGTGCATACGATCATAAGTGTTTCGTTTAACCCCATGCTTGGGGTTATACGAAACACTAGCATTTTTCTGTAGTAAAGGTAACAATATCTGGATTTTTGTTTCTTATTAGACTATGTTGGGGTTTTATGAAACATATTATACTATCCTTGTAACGTAGCGACCTTGTGGATAAGATAGGTAGGCGCATATATATGTTTAAATAATATTTCATATGCTTTTAGCTCTATTAATAGTTGTCGATCGATTTGTAGGGGGAAAATAAAAGTTAAGAACGTTTTATAAACTTATTTTAACGAAAGAGAAAATCGGAATGAACAATGAACATATTTTCTTAAACGTAGAATTACAAAACTGCTTAGCCAACTTTCTTTTATATTTTCTAGGCATGTTTCATATTACCTCTAAAAAGACGATTTTTGTTATTTTCAACCTCAACAAAAATTGGCTATAATTTAAACTAATTTTGTTTACATAGGATGTTTGTTGAGGTTATGAACTCACATTTTTTTCATTAGAGTCTATTTGTAACTATAATAATAAACTCTCTACTGATGAGACTCTATGGGATTCACAAAAAGTCATATTTTAATCAGATTTTTTAAATAAATTTAAAGAGTTTGTAAGGTACTTACCACAAACCAATTAATCGTAAAGAGCACAGGTGGTTATCTGTCGGAACCGCAAAATTTTCTTGACAATATCAGACAACTGCCAGATGTCAATTTTTGCGCCTAATTGGAAATAGGTACGTTTGTTTCATATAACCCAGGGTGTTTCATAATCCCCCATTCTACGGTACTATTTAACAAATAGAAAGAAGAAGCTGTCCAAAACTGCATTTTATGAACGTATCAACCAATATGCCAGGAAAAATTCAATATTTTCTCCCAAGTTCTTTCAAGAAGACCACTTATTATCTCTTCCATGGATTATAAATAAACCTTGTTATTTTACAACACTTACTCAGTATAACAAGCAGGAAAACAATCTAATTATAATTAGGACCCAGTCGGAAAGGCTAGTGGACAATCTCAAATGAGGGAACTGGCGTGGCGATAGTAACGTCTGACTACACTATAAAATTTTGTCTGAATACACGAGTATTTTTTCTGCAGAGCTTTATGCAATTCTACAAGCACTGTTGTTTATCCTAAAGAGAGACTCTCATCTCATCATATCCTCTCAGGGTCACTAGAGTCCTCCATGATATCCACAACATGGAAAAGGAAGTACCTACCTATATGTTTCATATGGAGACCGATAGATACTATCTTGGTGCCAAATAAAATGACCAATAACCTCAAGTGTTTTA
Organism: Polydrusus pterygomalis; assembly: GCA_963969555.1. Lineage (NCBI taxonomy): Eukaryota > Metazoa > Arthropoda > Insecta > Coleoptera > Curculionidae > Polydrusus > Polydrusus pterygomalis. The sequence continues at coordinate 10,659,342 of OZ018384.1, forward strand.
TTAAAGAAGTACCTAGTAACCAATTAATGGCAAAATGAGTAGAATAATTCGTCTTCTAAGCTTCGTCAGTGTAAAAGTAGTGTCGATCGTGGGAAAACAATCTAAAAACCGAAGAGCCCAAGGGACTGCCTCCGAATAGGCCACACAAAGCTTACGCATAGCTATATGCTATCAAAGGAAAGCCAGTTCTTCTGTGACCAGTACTGAGTGATTCTGTCGGTAAAACATATTACATATTAATTGAGTAGGTATCTGGAATTTGATGCGAGAAGGTTTTATTTGGCCAAATACAGGGTCGCTTTTATGTATGGAAACGATCGATTATTTGCTAAAGTTCAGCTAGCGAAGAATGTTAAATACAAAACTTTTAGGGTTTTTAGAAATCTATTACACTGCACATAAACTTAGTATACAGGATCAGTCAAAAAGCCATGGAAGAACAAAGTTACTTTATTTTTTTTTTTGGTTTGACCAATATCTACAGTTGTTTCGATTTACGTGCCCGTTTAAACAAAACGTTGATTCATCAGAAAATAAAATGTGGTTGACAAAGTTGACATTTTGATTCAATTTATTCATAATGATTTCGCAAAACTGAATTCTGCGATCAAAATCGTCTTCACTCAATTCTTGTAACAAATGAATTTTATATGGTTTGAATTTTTCTCTTTTGGTAATTTTTTGAATGGAATATCGACTCATATTTTGATTTAAAACCCGCTGTTGCGTCGAATTTATTGGATTTTCTACCACATCTAACATGACATTTAGAGAATTTTCTTCATTAGTAACGCTTACCGGTCTTCCACTTTTTGGTCGATCTTTCACACCTCCAGCTTCATGAAAACGCTGCAATGTTTTGGAAACAAGTTGATTTAGTTATAGGTTCCCGATCTGGATGCAATTCATTAACAATATTCACCACTTGGGTAAAACTCCGTGTTCTATCGCCGTACCCTATCATCATTAAAATTTCAATGCGCTCGGTATCACTTAAACGTGCCATTTTTACGCGAAAATTGTTCACAAATTGTAAATGTAAGTATTTTTGGCCTATCTGTTGTCAAGATGACAAAACAACATTGTTATGGAGATAAATATTTTCTAAAGGTAAATTGATGGACTAGAAAATTAATGAATGTAATAATTTATTTGAAAACGATATTCGAAATTCGATATCTCGAAAACGGTTAAGATTGGGTATGTGGTGTGCTTAACATTTTTTTAGAATCTTGTAAATAATTGAAATATTGAATAATATACAGGGGGTTCTATTTATAATAAAGTAACTTTGTTCTTCCATGGCCTTTTGACTGATCCTGTATACTTAGTTTATGTGCAGTGTAATAGATTTCTAAAAACCCTAAAAGTTTTGTATTTAACATTCTTCGCTAGCTATCTTACTTTAGCAAATAATCGACCGTTTCCATACATAAAAGCGACCCTGTATCTTAATCTTCTTCTTAATCTTAACATAGTATAAAACAAAGTCGCTGTCGCTCGTCTGTCCCTATATGTGCTTAAATCTTTAAAACTACGCAACGGATTTTAAAGCGGTTTTTTTTAATAGATAAAGTGATTCAAGAGGAAGGTTTTTATGTATAATACATGCATAATATTGTAGAGAAATACTGATAAATTTACGGCGTCGTATAATGCCGGGCTACAACGCAGGCCGGGTACACGCTAGTATTATATATATAAGTATACAGGGTGTCCCACTAAGGTTGAAGAGGAAGGATATTATGCAAGCCACAAATCCTGTGTCTTTGAAAAAAAAAATTATTGACTAAATCGACCAAGAAAAATTGACGGAAAATATTTTTAAGTTTCCAGAATGATCGCTAGGGGGCGCAATTACTATGATATAGCTAAAAATTCAATTTTTCTCGGAATAATCGCAATTAAGGTTCTTATTTAATAACGGAAATAAAAAGAATATTAATTTCTCCGATACTTTGTTTTATTAGACTTTTTTTTATCGTTGATAATAAGGGCGGGGGAAGTTTGCGAAAAAATCAAGTTTAAAACTGCTGTAACTTCCATACCCTTTATCCAAATTTAATCAACTTAGTTTTGTTTTAAAGCTAATTTTACATTTATTAAATATCCAAATGTTGTGGTGATGGTTAGTTCACCCTGCGTCTTCTAGAAGGCGTTGATTAGTCAAGATTCGGTTTTTTAGAGTTTTCTTAACAAAAGTAAATGGCATGCTATATTTTTATACGACTGTGCTTAAGCAGCATAAAAATAGCTACATTTTGGCGCAAACCGTAATTCGATATTTTTATTCCTTCTCCAGTTATTTGCAAATATCCAGTTTAAAAAAAAAATTAGCGTAACATTACTTTAATCATAATATTATCTATGGAAACAAATTTTTGCCAACCATTGCTGGTTATTATGAAAGGCACCATCAAAAGCAAAATCGTAAAGTTTATTTAACAACTAAACTACGAAAACGACAAATAACTTTTATTTTAAAAACTCTTAAGATCTAATGTACTTTAACAACGCCAATAAAACAAAATAAAAAATTATAAACTACTCAGACAACAGTAACGATGAAATATTATGTTTAAATAAGGAAAACAAAACGAAAAAATTAAATCGACAAAATTGTCTTTACAAGAAGTGTTCAAAATGCATTCCATTATTTTCAATGCAACGATTTAATCTGCGTTTCGTACTTGATACTGCTACCTCAATTTCAGCTCTTGAAATGTTGGCAATGGCATCTTGTATCCGTTGCATCATGTTTTCCGCAGTAGTCGGACGAGTTTGAAAAACAATGTCTTTTAGTTTGCCCCATAAATAAAAATCTAACACAGTGAGATCTGGAGACCTAGGCGGTCATGGAAATAAACTTCCTCGTCCGTTCCAGCAGTTCGGGTAGGTTTGATCTAACAAGTCACGAACTACTCGAGAAAAGTGTGCAGGGCACCCATCATGTTGAAGCCACATGTCCCTTTTGGTTACTAATGGAACCTCTTCTAATAGGGGTGGCAATATTCATTAAAAAAAAAATTGTGTGTGCTTAAGACCACACGACAGAAGTGAAAACTTCAACAAGGTGAAATTAGTAATATCGAATAAATATATTTCCTAAAATTGAACAACCCTTGAAAAAAATGCCAGAACATACCTGAGACGCAACAAGTGTCTATCTTGTGATCTTAAACACACAAACAACGCACACTGTTTCCACGTCGATACTGAATGCGACTGACGCGGCATGCTCTTTCATATAACGTTCATTCGGGTCAGTTCGGATTGAATATAGGAGTCGAATTCGAGCGTAACACAGCCGAGCGTTACGCGTGACGGCTCAGTTTAATTCAGTGCCCACAAAAAGTCGAATTCGAGCGTAACACAGCTGAGCGTTACGCGTGACGGCTCAGTTTAATTCAGTGCCCACAAAAAGTGCTAAACGCGCCTAAAGAAGTTTTCACTTCAAAAACGGAATTTCAAAATGCCACATTACCACACCACACATTTACACTCCATCGATTTTGATGGTTTACTTCACGCATCCAGTGACGATTATTCACTGATCAGTAGTAGTGCATGTTGTGCAAATTGACTCCTCCGGCATTTGAAAAGGTAGCTTCGTCAGTCCAAAGTATGCGAGACAAAAAATTCTTATCTTCACGAACCATATTTCTTAGCAAGTGGCAGTAGTTTATTCTGTGCTCCTAGTCAGTTTCCGACAGAGCCTGATGATGTAATTGCAAGTGGGATGAAGAGATTAGTTCTTTAAAATTCTATGCACCGACGTTTTGCTTATGCCCAAGTCAGATGCTATTGTCCTTGTATATATATACCTAAATGAGGATTAACCTGAATATAGGCGAGAACATTAATAATATTATTTTCATTTCTAATGTGCCTATTTCTCCTAGGTGCTGAAATAATATGCACCTGACCTGTTTCACGCAATCGTCTAGCTAATCGGCCAAATACTCCTCTACCAAAATGTCTTCTACCAGAATAGTTAGCTGCGTAGGTATACTCGTTCTGCCATAGCAGCATTTTCATAACATTGAAAATAAACCGCCAAAATGAGATAGGCTTCTGCGGCATTTTTAACAGGTTTAAAATTAAATTTAAAATCTCAAAGATAATCAAACCAACTTTTTTACTTTTTAATATTAAATATTGAACAAAATTGTAAATACAGAAGAAATGTAAAAATTAACTTAATGTCAACGTTGCCTAGCAACCAGCAATGATTGGCAAAAATTTATTTCAATCATGATTAAAGTATATTACCCTAATTTTTTTTTTTAAAAACGGGATATTTCCAAATAACTCGAGAAGGAGTAAAAATATCGAATTACGGTTTGCGCCAAAATGTAGCTATTTTTATGCTGCTTGATCACAGTCGTATAAAAATATAGCATGCCATTTACTTTTGTTAAGAAAACTCCAAAAAACCGAATCTTGGCTAATCAACGCCTTCTAGAAGACGCAGGGTGAACTAACCATCACCACAACATTTGGATATTTAATAAATGTAAAATTAGCTTTAAAACAAAACTAAGTTGAATAAATTTGGATAGAGGGTATGGAATGAAGTTACAGCAGTTTTAAACATGATTTTTTCGCAAACTTCCCCCGCCCTTATTATCGACGATACAAAAAAGTCTAATAAAACAAAGTATCGGAGAAATTAATAATCTTTTTATTTCCGTTATTAAATAAGAACCTTAATTGCGATTATTCCGAGAAAAATTGCATTTTTAGTTATATCATAGTAATGGCGCCCCCTAGCGATCATTCTGGAAACTTAAAAATATTTTCCGTCAATTTTTCTTGGTCGATTTAGTCAATAAATTTTTTTTCAAAGACAGGATTTGTGGCTTCCATAATATCCTACCTCTTCAACCTTAGTGGGACACCCTGTATATTCTATATATAATTCTAATATTGAGTTAATTTAACGTCAAATAAACCTCAAAAGGGGTAATTCTTTGGATTCTTCGGCGACAGTGTATTGTTCTAGAGTGTTGTTGTTATAAAGTTGGTGTATACTTTCACGTAGTTTCATTGCAGAAGTCATATACAGGGTGGCCCATTAGTGCGACAAAGTCCAATATATCAGTTGTCAACAGAAATAGCAACAAATATTAGACATAAAAGCTATATGATGCGTAGGGACGCATATTTTAAAAATATTTCGAGATATACAGGGTGACCCAAAAAAGCAGAGCGGCAAAAAGGTAAGTTTTTTTAAATGGCAACCCCCATTTTTTTTTAGGGAATTAAATTCAGCATGAAATTTAGCATATATTAGAGTATCCTAATTTGGTGTACGTTGCGGCGTTGCCAAGCTATATATAATTTACTAAAAAACCCAAGAAAAACCACCTAATCAAAACTCCTTTTTTATTACATGGTTACGGTTTTGGATACCTGAGGGACGGTAGATTAATCTTATTAAGGAAATCTGACCATAATTTATACAGGGTATGTTTTACAGATGTGCCAATATTGCTATATTTAAAGTATCAAATCTTAATTTTTTTAAATGGGACACTTTGTATAATAATGGGTCATGTTGTTAAGTATTTTATGCCCTATAAATTTGCAACTATAACTCATGTCCTAAAATCTACTGTTTTGTCACAATTTTGAATTTTATTTGAAAATGCAAAAATTGCATCATTTTTTTTCTTGGTAGGCCATGATTCAAACAAAAGTGGATATTACCACATGTCAAAATAATGCTTTAAAAATACCGTGGTTCATATTAAGTTTCTAATTTGTAATATTGACGCGTTATCAAGAAATTATAATGAATTTTTTAAAAGAAGAACTTGTAAATATGGTTTTTATATTAGGCGCCAGTGACAAGAACTGTTTATTAGCCACTAGGCTTTATTATATGAGTCCTTTCCAGAAAGAAGACAACCAAGAAAAGAAGCGTTTGAAAAATTGTTGGAACGTTTTATTCGGACCTGGAAAGTGGATTACGAAAATACTAAGAGAAGCAAAACGGCCAATACAGAAGAAAATCAATTAACCGTTTTGCTTAAAGTTACAGAAAATCCGCATACTTCCCATCGGGTCATGATGCAAATGAAACTAATATAACACGGCAAACAATTCAGAGAGTTTTACATGATCAAAAAATGCACCCGTATCACATTCAGCTTATGCAGGAGTTAAATGACCAGGATTTTGGTGCAAGAGTAGTTTTTTGCGAATGGGCCCAACGAAAAATTCAACAGGAAAGATTATTCTTTAATTATGTGTTATTTACTGATGAAGCCACTTTTCACAAAAATGGAAATGTTAATCGTCACAATTTTCATTACTATTCATCAATAAATCCACATTTTATTAGAACCCATAGCCAAATAAGATGGTCTTTAAATGTGTGGGGTGGTATCGTTGGAACTTACGTTATTGGGCCCTACTTTTTTGAGGAGAGAGTAACTGGTCAAGTATATCTGCAGTTCCTTCAAAATGAGTTACCACGTCTAACCAATGCTTTACCAAATTACATTAAAGAAAGAATGGTATTTACATGATGGAGCTCCAGTTCATCATACAGCAGTAATCCATGAGCATCTAAACAACGCTTTTCCTAATAGGTGGGTAGGAAAAGGTGGACCATTTCAGTGGCCCCCTCGATCTCCAGATATGACTAAAATGGACTTCTTCTTATGGGGTTATGTCAAGGGCGGATCCAGGGGGGGGGGTCATGGGGGTCATGACCCCCCCCCTGGGCGGTTTACATTTCAACATACGTAAAAACTATTGTGAAGTCAAAAAGAGTGAGTTCATAACCCAGTGCACATTTTTTCTACAAATTGAAAATACTGTTATTTTACGGCGTCGTGCAACAAGGAACTCGTTACCTACTCATTTTCATTGTAAAAGGAACTTTATTAATAAGATTATAATTTAGGATTATCTCTAAAAAATGTACTAATAAAATCTCTAGTTTTGTATATTTCAGGAGTTGGTTCTCTAAACCTACGTTCTTTTTTCATTAAAAACTCGGCGACTGCCGGTCTTGGATCAAAATGGACTGTTCCAACTCCATGCAATGACACTAAGAGGCGATCATTCATTAATAATAATTATTACTCACTACAAGTAAGACTTCGTGAGTTTCATTATACTTCATTTTAGTTTATTCAAAGTTATAATTTAAAATTTGCAAATATTTTATTATATGTACCTATATTTATTGAATAAACTTTTTATTATTATTATTATTATTATTATTATTATTATTATTATTATTATTATTATTATTATTATTATTATTATTATTATTATTATTATTATTATTATTATTATTATTATTATTATTATTATTATTATTATTATTATTATTATTATTATTATTATTATTATTATTATTATTATTATTATTATTATTATTATTATTATTATTATTATTATTATTATTATTATTATTATTATTATTATTATTATTATTCTCATTTAATGAAATTCTTTCTGGCGTTTTTAATTTGTTGTTGTGGTAAATAATCCTCTCAGTAGTCATTGAATGAGGACTTATTAGCAATAACGAGACTAAAAGCTTTTGTAATGTATCCTTAGTGCAAACTATAAGTTTTCTTAATTTATTAGCAAGTCTGGTGCCTTCATCGGGAGTATCAATGTCTGAAATTTCTTAAATTAAAGGCCAGCAATCACACACGGATGTGGCAAAATTGGACACTTCCTCTGAACCGAAGAGATTCTCAACTAATGGTCGGCCTGCGGATATCATTTCAGCTTCGGCACAAATAAGGTTTATCATATTTTTAATTGTTTCATCCTCTTTCTCTAAAAAGCTCTAAAAATTTTCGCCTTTGGCGCTATTTTTGCGCCTTCGGCGCTGTTTGACCCCCCCCCCCCCCCCCCCGGGATTAATTTCTGGATCCGCCCTTGGGTTATGTGAAAGAACAAGTATATAAAATTGCTCCGACGACTAAGGAAGATATGAAACATCGTATAACGGAAGTTTTTATAAACATTGACAACAAAATGCTAAACGAAGTCAGTCGATCTTTTGAAGAACGTATAGAAGCATGTTTAAATAACAATGGCGGACATTTTGAACATTTATTATAGTATTATACTTTAAAATATTTACAGACACACACGTGTGTGTGAGGGTGTGCGCCTGCAATTTCATCATTGTGCGGTCTGTCGCCTGATCAAACGATGCGTTGTGTGGCCTTCACCGACTTATGCGGCCATTTTCATGGCCACACAATGCAAAACCTTTTTTAATGGACTCTGCGCGACCTGCTGATCCGATTGATACTTACTTTGCCTATTAAATAATTTTGACCCCATAAAAATAGTAAAAATAAATGCAAAGCCAAATTTTTACACGCTGAAATAATTTAACTCACCTTATGTGGCCACACCTAATTGTTGATTAGTGCTGCCCTCTGCTTTAAAATAACCTGCTATGTTGTTTTTCAAGGACAGATCATTTTAATATTATTTTATTTTTCTCATATTTTGCGTGCCTCGATGAGTGTATTCGAATTGTGGTATTTTAAACCTTATGGGGACATTCTAAGCATTATAAATGTGGGTAGTTGTATTATTATTGCAGGTTTTAAAAATAAATTTAGAAAAAAACATTATTTATTTGTAACGGGCGCTTGAGGTCAAAAAAGCAAATTTATTTTTAAAATTTTAAAGAAGTGAAAGGCTTGGTATTAGGAGGAAATACATCTGATCTTTGTAGAATATAAAGTGATATGTCGTTTTTGAGGTTTTTACTTTGAGAATACTTATTCTGCTGTTCACAAGTATCAAAGAGAGGGTGAGGCTGACAGGAGATTAAACTCGATTTTGTGAAAAAGGGATATTATGTCGTTTAAAAAGAAATTTTAATACCTCTCTATGCCACTGCGGGAACTACGAGTGAAGGGCCATATGGGGATCTCAATTTAAAAAACAAAAACTTATCTCGTGATTATAGTGATAAATAAAAACTATTAAAAAGTCACCTGACAAAAAATTGTTATTAAAAAAAAAGTGTATGGCCCCTTTAGGCCACCGCTGGAACCACGTGTGTAGGGCCACACAGGGAACTTACTTGATTTTGAAAACAAAAATTTACTTCGTGATTATTAATGGAAATATATAAATCTATTAGAGAGACACACGTGACAAGAAATAGAGCCTTTACTAGAATAATATAAAAAAATGTTAACAATAGTTACCTATTTAAAAAAAGTATATGGCCCCTTTAGGCCACCGCTGGAACTACATATGTAGGGCCACACAGCAAACTTTCTTGACATTGAAAACAGAAATTACTTCGTAATTATTGATGGAAATATATAAATCTATTAGAGAGACACGTGACAAAAAATAGAGCTTTCACTAGAATAATATAAAACATTTCAAACGAAGTTAAAAAAAAAGTGTATGGCCGCTTAAGGCCACGGCTGGAACTATATGTGTAGGGTCACACTTGGGACTTACTTGATTTTGAAAACAAAAATTTAGTTCATCATTATTGATAGAAATAAATGAAACTATTAAAAAGACAAGATAGTCTAGTCCTTGTTAGTCCGCTTCCTAACTTATATAACCTAACTATTTACAAGCTAAAGTTCCTTATTTTAACAAGTCAACTCAACTAAAGGGTTCAAGTGCTGGAAGAATATATTATTTAAAGAATAAAGGTGTTTGTGATTAAAATTCCACGGTGCAACTTAAAAAAGTCGTACCGACGACAACTTATTGAAAAAGAGCGCTTAAACCATTAGAATCTTCAAGTTTCTGAATAATAATCTTACTGTGCATTTTTTTTTTCAAAATCGAAAAAATCCTTTTTTGAGTCACGACTAATTAATTTTCCAAGTCGCGAATAAATTTCGAAAATTTAAAAAAAAATCTGACGCGTCTTCTATAAGCTCAGTAGCAAATGGTTTGTAATCATTTTGGTCAGAATTTATAAGCGGTTTAAGGCCAATCGTCATTACCGAACTTTTTACTGATTTTTAACCAATCGCGATCAGTTCTAAGACGACACCACTTTTTACCACGGGAAATTTAGGTTTTATTAAAATAATATTTCCTTACACTATGCTATTGCACGATATAAAATTAATTTAGGCATCATGTAGGATAATCAGTATTTAATCAATCAATCAACAACTGATCTTTTATCAGCTTAGCGTATTTTCTTTATTTTTAGCAATAGTGTTCTTGTTCCAATTACATATTCTTAAAAATTTTGACGTTTCTATCGGTTTCCGCACACTCTGTGCTGCACAAAGAGTAAGATCGTTTGTAGCTGGATATAAGAACTTTTTGTAATTACGTCTATCTACAAAAAATTCAATAGAAAGGCTTAATTTTCAACAAGGGAATCTAGTTACCGTTATTTATTCTATGAATTTTTATATTTTTTAATTGGGCATTGTTGGTACTTTCCGCATGATCTGTGCAATACAAATTGTTGATAAGTTTGTAGGATAATAGTAGAAGGACGTATTTTTCTAAAAATTTCATTGGAAAGTCTTAATATTCATGTTTTAATATTTAATAATCGTATTTTGGATATTACGTATTATTTGAATTTTTGATGACGTTTACTATTAGTTGTGAAATATTATTTTAATAGGCCATACAGAATGTCTTTGACGGTATATATGAATATTTAAAATAACGGTTCTAATTCAGTTTGGAAATGAGGTACTTAGTGTAAACTGAAAACATGATCTATATAAATATGTTAAAATGTATAAACGGGACATATAGATAGAGTAAAAATTACAGAGAATATTTTGAAATGTTATGCATGGTTAGACATATTTTTGTTCAGGTTTATGTAAAAAAATAAGAATAAATAAGTTTTACCGTTAAAAAAAATACCCGACTTCTTAATGCTCTTAAAAGTATAAAATAATAGTTTTTAGAAGTAATACTTAAATTACTTATTACTAAAAACAAAAACATAATTCCGTTAATTTTTAAACATTTTTATTAAATATTAAAAATAAAATGGTTTTTAAGTTATTACTAAAGTTATATTTAAAAATGTAAGAAAAAGTTTATTGTTAAAATAATTTCAGTGACGTGGCACTCCAACAGCTGCTATTTGTGTTGAGCGACGCAGAGGTTTGCAACGCCGTTGTTTTGTATACTGTGCTGCTTTTTGATTTGGATGTTAAATTCAAAATAAATAAAAGTATTAAAAAGTTACCTGACAAAAATAGGGCATTCACTTGGATAATATAAAAAATTTCAAAAATAGTTATATTTAAAAAAAAAGTGTATGTTTGGGCGTTTTATGCCACCGATACGCGAAATTGAGTCTTATTAAATTTTATTAATATACCAAAATAATAAAATGATATAATCCCCATAAAAATAAAGCAGATAATCTTTACAGTTATGTCTTTCTGTATATAACTGACTTTCTTTCAATGTTGCCTAACGTCTAAATGCAAAAAAGTAATTTTTTTACCAATTTCAAAATTATAACAATGTTCGAGAGGCGTTCCTTTAACAACCAAGCCAAGTAAGAATAGAATAGGTATTTGCCTTTTGCTTCTTTAAAATAGCAAGGTAAAACTCTTTGCTTAGCTAAGCTGTTAAAGAAACGCTTCTCGATAAAATTCGTATCATCGTATGAGAAATATGGCTTACTGGCAAGGGAGAAAGAAAAAATCTTTGCTATGCTAAGCTAAATTTATAAAAGGAATACTTAACGCCGTTGTCTTTGCTTTGCTGTTTAAAAGTATCTACAAGGAACTTGGCCAATAGGTAATGAAGGAATGCTTCGCATTTTAGAAAGAAAAGTGTATGACCACTTTATGGTTCTTTAAATTTGTATCTTCTTTATGTTTTCAAAGTAATTTGCTTTTTCAAAAACTATTAAGGATAATCTTCTAATATTTCGTATGCACTTAGGGTCATTAATAAGTGGGAATAAATTATTTTGGCATATGTGCTCAATAAAGTAGATATTTCTTAGTATTTCAAAATTTAAACCTAACAATTGCACCATTTTTTCAAAAATTTCTTTTGTTTGCCCATTGCCTATTGTTAAAAATAATGTCAGTAACGTGGCATTCTCAAAGTTGTTATTTTTGTGGAGCGTCGCGTAGGTTTGCAACGCGTTATTTTCCCCGCTTCATTTACTGTGCCGCTTCTTGACTTGAATGTTAAAATCGAAATTAATAATACTATTAAAAAGTCACCTAACAAAAAAAAAGCCTTCACTAGGATAATATAGAAAGTTTCAAAAATTAATATTTAAAAAAAAAGTATATTGAACTACGTGTGTAGTGCAACACAAGGGACTTGATTAAAAAAAAATATTTCGTGATTATCGATGGAAATAAATAGTGCTATTATATTATATATGTATATATACTCACCTGACAAAAAATAAAGCCTTTACTAGGATGATCTAAAAAGTTTCAAAAATAGTTATTTTAAAATAAGAAGTGTATGACCCCTTTATGTTACCGCTGGAAAGTGGAACTACTTGTGTAGGGACACACAAGGAACTTGATTTAAAAAAAAAGGAAATTTACTTCGTGATTATTGATGGAAATAATTAATATTATTTGATACTTCCAATACAAAAAATAAGGCCTTCACTAGAATAATCTAAAAAGTTTCAAAAATAGTTATTTTAAAATGAAAAGTGTATGACCCCTTTATGCCACCGCTGAAACTACGTGTGTTGAGCGGCACAAGATACTTGATTTAAAAAGAAAAGGAAATTTATTTTGTGATTATTAATGGAAATAAATAAAACTGTTCGAAACTCACCTAACAAAAAATAGGGCCATCACTAAAATAAAATAAAAAGTTTCAAATATATTTACGTTAGAAATAAAAGCGTATGGCCCTTTTATGCCACCGCTGGACCTACGTGTGTAAGTCCATACAAATAACTTGGTTTTAAAAACGGAAATTCACTTACTGATGTTGATGGAAATAAATAATGCTATTCGATACTCACCTGACAAAATATAAGGCCTTCACAAGGATAATATAAAAAGTTTTAAAAATAGTTCTTTTAAAAAGAAAAGTGTATGTCCCCTTTAGACCACGGCTGAAACTACATGTGTAGGGCCACACCAGGGACTTGATTTTAAAAAGGGAAATTTACTTACTGATTATTGCTGGAAACGATTAATACTATTTGATACATAAAATACAAAAAAATAAGGCCTTCACTAGGATAATCTAAAAAGTTTCAAAAATAGTTATTTTAAAATGAAAAGTGTATGACCCCTTTATGTTACCGCTGGAACTACGTGTGTAGGGCCGCACAAGGAAATTGATTTAAAAAAAAAAGGAAATTTACTTCGTGATTGTTGATGGAAATGATTAATAGTATTTGATGCCTAAAATACAAAAAAAAATAAGGCCTTCACTAGGATAATCTAAAAAGTTTCAAAAATAGTTATTTTAAAATGAAAAGTGTATGACCCCTTTATGCCACCGCTGGAACTACGTGTGTAGGGCCACACAAGGAACTTGATTTAAAAAAAAAGGAAATTTACTTCGTGATTATTGATGGAAACGATTAATACTATTTGATACTTAAAATACAAAAAATAAGGCCTTCACTAGGATAATCTAAAATGTTTTAAAAATAGTTATTTTAAAATGAAAAGTGTATGACCCCTTTATGCCACCGCTGGAACTACGTGTGTAGGGCCGCACAAGGAAATTGATTTAAAAAAAAAAGGAAATTTACTTTGTGATTGTTGATGGAAATGATTAATAGTATTTGATGCCTAAAATACAAAAAAAATAAAGCCTTCACTAGGATAATCTAAAAAGTTTCAAAAATAGTTATTTTAAAATGAAAAGTGTATGACCCCTTTATGCCACCGCTGGAACTACGTGTGTAGGGCCACACAAGGAACTTGATTTTAAAAAAAGAAAATTTACTCTGTGATTGTTGATGGAAATGATTAATAGTATTTGATGCCTAAAATACAAAAAATAAAGCATTCACTAGGATAATCTAAAAAGTTTAAAAAATAGTTATTTTAAAATGAAAAGTGTATGACCCCTTTATGCCACCGCTGGAACTACGTGTGTAGGGCCACACAAGGAAATTGATTTAAAAAAAAAAGGAAATTTACTTTGTGATTGTTGATGGAAATGATTAATAGTATTTGATGCCTAAAATACAAAAAAAATAAGGCCTTCACTAGGATAATCTAAAAATTTTAAAAAATAGTTATTTTAAAATGAAAAGTGTATGACCCCTTTATGCCACCGCTGGAACTACGTGTGTAGGGCCGCACAAGGAAATTGATTTAAAAAAAAAAGGAAATTTACTTTGTGATTGTTGATGGAAATGATTAATAGTATTTGATGCCTAAAATACAAAAAAAATAAGGCCTTCACTAGGATAATCTAAAAAGTTTCAAAAATAGTTATTTTAAAATGAAAAGTGTATGACCCCTTTATGCCACCGCTGGAACTACGTGTGTAGGGCCACACAAGGAACTTGATTTTAAAAAAAGGAAATTTACTCTGTGATTGTTGATGGAAATGATTAATAGTATTTGATGCCTAAAATACAAAAAATAAAGCATTCACTAGGATAATCTAAAAAGTTTAAAAAATAGTTATTTTAAAATGAAAAGTGTATGACCCCTTTATGCCACCGCTGGAACTACGTGTGTAGGGCCACACAAGGAACTTGATTTTAAAAAAAGGAAATTTACTCTGTGATTGTTGATGGAAATGATTAATAGTATTTGATGCCTAAAATACAAAAAATAAAGCATTCACTAGGATAATCTAAAAAGTTTAAAAAATAGTTATTTTAAAATGAAAAGTGTATGACCCCTTTATGCCACCGCTGGAACTACGTGTGTAGGGCCACACAAGGAACTTGATTTTAAAAAAAGGAAATTTACTCTGTGATTGTTGATGGAAATGATTAATAGTATTTGATGCCTAAAATACAAAAAATAAAGCATTCACTAGGATAATCTAAAAAGTTTAAAAAATAGTTATTTTAAAATGAAAAGTGTATGACCCCTTTATGCCACCGCTGGAACTACGTGTGTAGGGCCACACAAGGAAATTGATTTAAAAAAAAAAGGAAATTTACTTTGTGATTGTTGATGGAAATGATTAATAGTATTTGATGCCTAAAATACAAAAAAAATAAGGCCTTCACTAGGATAATCTAAAAATTTTAAAAAATAGTTATTTTAAAATGAAAAGTGTATGACCCCTTTATGCCACCGCTGGAACTACGTGTGTAGGGCCGCACAAGGAAATTGATTTAAAAAAAAAAGGAAATTTACTTTGTGATTGTTGATGGAAATGATTAATAGTATTTGATGCCTAAAATACAAAAAAAATAAGGCCTTCACTAGGATAATCTAAAAAGTTTCAAAAATAGTTATTTTAAAATGAAAAGTGTATGACCCCTTTATGCCACCGCTGGAACTACGTGTGTAGGGCCACACAAGGAACTTGATTTTAAAAAAAGGAAATTTACTCTGTGATTGTTGATGGAAATGATTAATAGTATTTGATGCCTAAAATACAAAAAATAAAGCATTCACTAGGATAATCTAAAAAGTTTAAAAAATAGTTATTTTAAAATGAAAAGTGTATGACCCCTTTATGCCACCGCTGGAACTACGTGTGTAGGGCCACACAAGGAACTTGATTTAAAAAAAAAGGAAATTTACTTCGTGATTATTGATGGAAACGATTTATACTATTTATTTTTATACTTAAAATACAAAAAAATAAGGCCTTCACTAGGATAATCTAAAAAGTTTCAAAAGTAGTTATTTTAAAATGAAAAGTGTATGACCCCTTTATGCCACCGCTGGAACTACGTGTATAGGGCCACAGAAGGAACTTGATTTAAAAAAAAAGGAAATTTACTTCGTGATTATTGATGAAAACGATTTATTTTATTGTTAAATAAATGAAATATTATTAATTTGTAAAATGTATTTATTTTTATAAAATCATGACCTTAAATCAGGAGACCTGGCGACCCTAAATTTTACGTGTTGTTTAAATTATATTTTTATTTATATTGTATTTATATATGTATAAATTATAAGGAACTGTACTTACAACAGAATTTTAGATGAATCAATGTTTTATTTAATTTATTTTGAAAAATACTTTCTTTTAAAATCCAACAGTCAGTAGGTATGTATCTTGAATTTTGCAGGAAACTTAAAGGAATGCATGCGCATTTATTGGCAATGGCAAAAGAATTTCAAATTCCGATCAGCTAGCTGGTAACTACGCACTACGCAGGCTTATAAGCAAGAGAATCGAACATAGGACTCCCACCATCTTTGATTTATAATGGTTGCATGTATAAAGGCTTTAATGTTTTTTTAAATATACCTAGAAAAATTTAAACGTTTCTATTAAATTCACCAAGTTAACTTACCAAGAAGAGAAAAAGTACAGGTATTATTTCTAAAAGCTTCATATTAGTACCTGTGAGGAAACCAGAGGGACCCCATAAGGTTTTAAAGTATAATGTCCTTGAAATTTATTTGGATAATAATGTATGACCTCTTAATGTAGGTAAACTCAATACACTTAGTGTAAAGTCTTTATGGGGCCTGGCCACTTAAGAGTTTTTTAAACATAACTTCTGAAATCGCGAGTGTATAGAAATAATTTTTGTACCAGCATTTTCAGCAATAAAAATGGCAAATAGTTCATAGCCTAGTTCGCATGGCCACAAAAGTGATATGCCATCTCGATGTCCGTCTAATGATTGCTTGGCATGGAAGGGTGTGTGTGTGTGTGTGTATATTAATTTGTTATTGTGTTCCTAACTTTTTTTTTCTGTTTTTTTTGTCCTTTGTTATGTTATGTTGTTATAATGTTAATAAATGATTTGAAATGGTAGTTATATTGTCATTTCCTACTTTTAAAGCTCATAATAAAGCCTAGTCGCTAATAAACGTAAAAAAATTCATTATAATTTCTTAATAACGCGTCAATATTACAAATTAGAAACTTAATATTAACCACTGTATTTTTAAACATTATTTTGACATGTGGTAATATCCACTTTTGTTTGAATCATGGCCTACCAAGAAAAAAAAAGATGCTATTTTTGCATTTTCAAATAAAATTCAAAATTGTGACAAAACGGTAGATTTTAGGATATGAGTTATAATTGCAAATTTATAGGGCATAAAATACTTAACAACATGACCCATTATTATACAGAGTGTCCCATTTAAAAAAATGAAGATTTGATACTTTAAATATAGCAATATTGGCACATCTGTAAAAAATACCCTGTATAAATTATGGTCAGATTTCCTTAATAAGATTAATCTACCTCCCTCAGGTATCCAAAACCGTAACCATGTAATAAAAAATCAAATTGGTTCATTTTTTCATAGGAGTTTTGATTAGGTGGTTTTTCTTGGATTTTTTAGTAAATTATATATAGCTTGGCAACGCCGCAACGTATACCAAATAAGGATACTTTAATATATGCTAAATTTCATGCTGAATTTAATTCCCTAAAAAAAAATGGGGGTTGCCATTTAAAAAAACTTACCTTTTTGCCGCTCTGCTTTTTTGGGTCACCCTGTATATCTCAAAATATTTTTAAAATATGCGTCTCTACGCATCATATAGCTTTCATGTCTAATATTTGTTGCTATTTCTGTTGACAACTGATATATTGGACTTCCTCGCACTAATGGGCCACCCTGTATGTGTCAGTGCCATCAGTTATGGTCATGTTGTATATGTCGTAGGCTGATAGTGAAATCTGTCATTTCATGAAACGCCTAGTCATATCATGAAGCGTGGCTAAAAGGTATATTGCAACTGGTTTGTTCGTTGTTCCCCAGAGCATTTTTTTTAATTTTTTTAAATTTAATTTAAATTTTATTTTTATAAAATAATATTAGTTGAAAAAATTGAAAAAAAATGCTCTGGGGAACAACGAACAAACCAGTTGCAAATATACCTTTTAGCGTGCAGCAGGATATGACTAGGCTTTTCATGAAATGACGGATTTCACTATCAGCCTACGACATATACAATTCTAACGTCAGGAGTAGCTATATTTAGTTTGAAGGTGGTAGACAATGCAGTAATATCAAAAAAAAAATTACCTTGTTGTTTGTTGTAGTTAGTATCTCTATTCATCGCTATTAACACTGCCAAGATTAAACCTAAACTTTGGCTTAGATATGTTAATACCTTTATTATCTGGACAGACAGCAACGAAGAGCTGATACGGTTTTTGGAACATATTAATAGTATAAAACAATCCATTAAATTTATCATGGAAACAGAAAAACACTCACTCTACCTTTTCTCGATGTTCTCGTCAAACGAAGTGCTAAAAACATAAAAACTTCAGCGTACAGCAGGAAACCCACTCACATGGGGCAATATCTTAATCATCACGGATTGAATCATTCAAACTCCATAAAAACAGGGCATAATTCAAACTCTTTATCACAGAGCTTCTAACGTTTGCAACAACCGGGAGGCTTTAATATTGAAATTTCAAACATCAAAAAAGATTTAAAACAGAATGGTTACCCTAAAATCTTTGTAACTAATACCATCTCGAAACTTAAAAATCGCGAAGTAAAAACTAACATAGAAACGAAAGAGGAGCAAACATTTCTTACAATACCTTATGTCAATGGGATTTCTGAAAAGATTAGAAGGATAACCAAAAACTATATTATCAAAACAGCCTTTAAATCCGGAAATACGCTTAGAAGCTTTCTTACAAAAGTAAAACCCCCGAGTAATAAAAACACAAAAAATTGTATCTATCAAATCCCTTGCGTGTGTGGCGAATCGTACATTGGAGAAACAAAAAGATCTCTTCCAGTACGAGCTAAAGAACATCTGAAACATACTCAAAGAGGGAAAACTTCGAGATCAGGTATCATGTACCTATGGACCAACCAACATAATATACAGTGGTCAGAAGCAGTGGCGTAGCGTGCAGGGGGCCAGGGGGGGCGACCGCCCCCCCCCGCCCTTTGAGCCTTTCCCAAACGGCGCCCCCTTCCCACTCTCCCAGTAGTTCCCAGTTCAATTTCACTTCACATGATAATTGATAATATTGTTGACCTATAGCAGCAAGAGGAAATTTACTATGTTTATGAATATAAATGATAATTATATAACAAAATCCTCATTATTTATTACTTTTATTATTATAATAATTATTTTTTAGTTCTTTGTTTCTGTTTATATTATAAGATGACCATTATCAGAAGAATATTGGCAAATATGGTATTTTGTGAAGCTCTCTTTCTCTTTGTTTTTAAAGTATTTTTATGGGGTTTAATTAGCGTTATTATTAGTTTATAACTTTTAGAGTAAAGAAGGAGATAAAATAAACCTCTTACTCTGTTACCTATTTTGAGATTCTATTTTATTTTCACTGTTTGATTTACTTTATAATAAAAATATTTTGGCACGACCAATAATTTGTATTCTTTCAGTTATTTTGCTTTAAAAATTAAAAATTGCTTGAAATCTTTAATTTACTAGAGACTAAATTTTATGCGTGTTATTAATTGTCGCCAATGAGAATGAATATATGCTCATATTATTATCTAATAAATATGCCTAAAATATTTTATAGAGTTTTAACAAAATTTCCCTTGCCGTGTTCATATTCTGTTTTCATGTGGCCATTTTAGACATGACGAAACAAAAACTTTATTTCTCAGGCCAATATTTACTAAATAAACGAAATTATACATTAGCAGTGAGGCGCTCTTTGAACAAGGGCCCATAATGAGCCATGAAAACGAAGCACTTTTTTTTTACTTGATCAATTTTTTTGTAATTTTCTTGAGGATCTTGTGTATTTTATATTTTAAGGGCGTGGCACCCAAAAAAATTTCGCCTGCGGCGCTATTTTTTTTTTACCTCTCCCCATAAAAAAAATATCTACGACCTTACCTTTGAAGCTTTCGCCCCCTCCGCCCCTTCAACCACGCTACGCCACTGGTCAGAAGCCAAGGTTTTGGACACGGAACAGCACTGGAGAAAGCGAAAATTCAAAGAAGCAGCTTTTATGAATCAAAATACCCATATATTTAGTAAACCAAGTATAGATATTCCCAATATCTGGAAGCCTCTTCTTGTCCAAAACCAACAGCTCAAACTTCACACTCCAATAAGCACGTAGGCGGAGTCATCAAGCTTCATTGCACATGGATAGTATTTAAGACAGTAGCCTTAGAATTATTATTTAGTTTACACTTGGAAACGGTTAGAGATACTAACTAACCGAAACGTTGTGTTAAGTAACAAAATAAAGACAATGGAAGTCCGACAATGTAATTTTTTGGTAGCTATAATAATAGTTAGCTCAATGATAACAATATTGCCGTCTAGACTTCCTCCGTCGTCATGACGTTACTGAAGTACTTATAATTACTGCAATTTCTGGTAAGGACACTTAGCTCATTGGCTCATCTTAAGCCTGACGGCCACTATATAATAGGTTCCTTGCGAGTTCATAAAACCTCGTGGAAATATTATTAACGTTTTAGGCTAGAGTCAGGGCCGGATTAAGGAACCAAGGCGTCCTAGGCTAGTCGTTCCTTGGCGCTTCCTCTTTTAATGTAGAGGGTGTTTCATTAAGAGTTACTACCGGCCATATCTCGGAAACTACTAAGCATAGAAACTTGGGAAAAAAAATATGATTAAAGCGGTCATGAGAAAATTCTGGAAATTATTCTTTTAAGTTCCTCATTTCGCCGCAAGAGGGCAATTAAAATTTTTTTTTAATTCTAAATTTCTCCGAAAATTCCCATATTAAGGTATAACTCTGATTGCATCATCGAAAAGCTTAGACAATTCTGCATCATTTTGGTTTAAGGTTCATTGGCGTACCGACCTTGATAAGAGTGGGAGAAGCTATTGAAAGTGTAAACATTAAAATCGCTGTAACTTCTAAACGACTTATCCGATTTTACTAAATTTAAGCTTGTTTGGAAGAGAAAGTTAAGTATCTTTAATTGCCGTATCCAACAGTACACGTTGGGCACACAGTGTTTAATAAAATTGCTAGAGGGCGCAATTTGTAATAATAACAGTTTTTTCGATTTTATCCCGAAAATTCAAATCATACGGTATAACTATGACATCATAATCGGAAAGTAGATGAAATTTGCAAGAAAAGATGTGAAGACCGCAGTTCGATATCCTTGTTCGTTTCAGAGTTATCGCCAAAATAATAATTATTAATACAAATAGCGCCCTCTTGCAATGTTATTAGAAACGATCGTGTACCATTGGATACGACAATTGAAGGTACTTCCAAACAAGCGATTACAGCGATTTTAATGTTCACAGTTTCAATAGCTTCTCCCACTCTTATCAAGTGAAAGTGTAAACATTAAAATCGCTGTAACTTCTAAACCACTTATCCGATTTCACTAAATTTGGAAGAGAAAGGTAAGTACCTTCAATTGGTGTATCCAATGGTATAATTTATCCAAAGTCAGTGTGATGACATTCCAATCATTCCATCTCTTTGAGACTGTTTACCGCCGTTTGTATGCCGTATGGAATGATTGGAATGTCATCACACTGACTTTGGATAAATTATACACGATAGTTTCTAATAAAATTGCTAGAGGGCGCAAACGAACTGCGGTCTTTACCGCTTTTCTTGCAAATTTCATCTACTTTTCGATTATGATGTCATAATTAAACCGTATGATTTGAATTTTCGGGATAAAATCAAAAAAACTGCTATTATTACAAATTGCGCCCTCTAGCAATTTTATTAAACACTATCGTGTACTGTTTGATACGGCGATTGAAGATACTTACCTTTCCCTTCTAAACAAGCTTAAATTTAGTAAAATCGGATAAGTCGTTTAGAAGTTACAGCGATTTTAATGTTTACACTTTCAATAGCTTCTCCCACTCTTATCAAGGTCGGTACGCCAATGAACCTTAAACCAAAATGATGCAGAATTGTCTAAGCTTTTCGATGATGCAATCAGAGTTATACCTTAATATTGGAATTTTCGGAGAAATTTAGAATTAAAAAAAAATTTTAATTGCCCTCTTGCGGCGAAATGAGGAACTTAAAAGAATAATTTCCAGAATTTTCTCATGACCGCTTTAATCATATTTTTTTTCCCAAGTTTCTATGCTTAGTAGTTTCCGAGATATGGCCGGTAGTAACTCTTAATGAAACACCCTCTACATTAAAAGAGGAAGCGCCAAGGAACGACTAGCCTAGGACGCCTTGGTTCCTTAATCCGGCCCTGACTCTAGCCTAAAACGTTAATAATATTTCCACGAGGTTTTATGAACTCGCAAGGAACCTATTATATAGTGGCCGTCAGGCTTAAGATGAGCCAATGAGCTAAGTGTCCTTACCAGAAATTGCAGTAATTATAAGTACTTCAGTAACGTCATGACGACGGAGGAAGTCTAGACGGCAATATTGTTATCATTGAGCTAACTATTATTATAGCTACCAAAAAATTAAAATTGTCGGACTTTGTCGGATTTGAATTTTCGGGATAAAATCAAAAAAACTGCTATTATTACAAATTGCGCCCTCTAGCAATTTTATTAAACACTATCGTGTACTGTTTGATACGGCGATTGAAGATACTTACCTTTCCCTTCTAAACAAGCTTAAATTTAGTAAAATCGGATAAGTCGTTTAGAAGTTACAGCGATTTTAATGTTTACACATTCAATAGCTTCCCCCACTCTTATCAAGGCAGGTACGCCAATGAGCCTTAAACCAAAATGATGCAGAATTGTCTAAGCTTTTCGATTATGTAATCAGAGTTATACCTTAATATGGGAATTTTCGGAGAAATTTAGAATTAAAAATTTTTTTTTAATTGTGCCCTCTTGCGGCGAAATGAGGAACTTAAAAATAATTTCCAGAATTTTCTCATGACCACTTTAATCATAATTTTTTTTTTCTCAAGTTTCTATGCTTAGTAGTTTCCGAGATATTGCCGGCAGTCACCCTTAATAAAACACCCTGTATATATTTTCTACGATGTAAATGCCAAGAAAACGGTCTTCAGCAGCCCGCATGGAGTCGTATTATAGGTACACCATTGCACATTCTTGTTTAAAGCAACGCAAAAACGACAAAAGATTTTGTCGTTACGACAATTAATTAACGGTGTTTGTGCGAACATGCATTATTTATGGAGCACGGACCACAGTAAAAATATTTTGATTTTATCGATTTTTCTTGAGATCTTTTGTTGATAACGAATGTGACAGTGGAGCGATATGGATTATCAATCCGTCTTTTTCTAATGAATGTTTTTCAGATTTTAGGATTATATATAGGGATGAGGGGGGTAGGGACGGAAGAGGAGGAGGAGGAGATTTTTTAAAATGTATATAGGACTAGCTGTTTATTGAAGAACAAACGCTAATGACTCATTCGCCATTTAAATTTTTTATTAATATTTCACTTATTCTTCGTTATCTCCAAAAACCTGCCAAATATACCTGTGCCTAGATAAGAATTGCTTGCAGTTCTAAGTTAAAAATCGAAATTTTGTTAAATTTGCCCTTTTTTTCCTGCGTTTATCAATTAATAAACCCGACCTTTTTAGCAAAATAGCAAATCTTTCACCAAAGACACACGTCTATAGGAACATCTCTATGACAGCTTTGAGTGCACAAAAAGATTTTTTTTATATCTACGTTCTTCTCAAATCTATAAAAATGCTTTCATAATTGTTAGGGTGGGTTTCATATTTTCATACAGTCTTTTCGGTTTAGAATATTAGGCTACTAATTTTTCCTGCTCTCTCTGGAGTAGAAGACGAAACAAAACGGCGCCACTCGCCACACCCAACCGACGTCGGCCTGCAAATTTTTCCCGCGACGATGTTTAAAGGGCAACGCATGCGCATTGGGGGGAAACCTGTTGGCATGCATTATTTGTAGACAAGTCGTCTTGCGTATAGCTTCATTAAAACATTTCAAATTTAACCGAAATGTTCCTATAGTTTGCAAAAGTTAATAATTTGCTCTGGATGCATTTTTCTTTAAAAAAAATGGTGAAATCTATATGGTGGTGTTACGTACGCATAATAGGGAATCTTGTGTTAAAAGTTCGCGATGACATTGCTCGTCAAGGTTTATTTTGGGGCCCAAAATTTTACAAAACGTAAGGGACTAAGAAGAATACTTGGTGGACGTCGGCATCAAGGGTATCCCATTTTCCTGGAGTTCAGGTTGCATGGGGACATGATGACATCGTGTCCTCATCATATAGGTACATACCGGCAACACCAAAATAAGGCCTGTTTAGTCCTTTTTGCTACCCGTGAAAACAATTCCCTATGAATTTTAGAACTTTTGGTTTGATTACAAAGTGATAATAGGACTGACAAGTTCTGATAGTGATTAAAAATATAAATTTTGTTTGACAAAAGGGGTTATTGGTATTTGACGGTTTGTCGTTTTCCCGAGTTCACAAAATCAAGTCGCTGATGACGTACTCAACAACCCCGATTGGCTGGAATTTTTTAGCGGCTATTCAACTTATTCAAAGGTAAGCGATACTTTTCTGCTTTTTCGTCCTAAATCGAGTTATTTGTAAATCTTATTTCCGGCTACCATTAGAATATATTTATCGGTAATTAGCATGCATTTCATTAAAACACTTTTTTACCTAATAGGGCAGTTTCAGTTTTTTTTTCGCTTTTATGCCATATGGAAGGCAAGAACTTTTGGTCCAATCAGGACACACCGTTGAGAAAATGCCGAAATTTGTAAACCCTTTTTTTTTCTGTGAAAGTTTGTACCCGCTTGCCTTTTGTAGAGTGAACGTTGCCAATTTTGCTTCCATCGGGAATTTTAAATTTTTTGTAGTTTTTTTTCTCAATTTCATTTAAAATAAAGTGGCGGTAAGATTAGCTGAAAGTGTCTAGTGTTGTTAGGAATATTTTTGAATCACCCCCTACGTGTTTTTAAAGGTAAAAATCACTTTTTAGTTTTTTGAGTCTTAGGTGTCACCTAAGAAAAAATAGTTTTTGTAATTTTTAGTTTTAATTTTAGGATTCTAAAACATTTTTGTACGATTTCTTGTTGTTTATATTTTTTTCAGAAATAGTTTTTAAAATTCCCATTTTATTCCCCTTTCTATATATTTTAGCATAGGCAATTTCTGTACATCGCCTGCGACGGTGAGTGGCGACACCCGACGGCCATTTAAAAAGTTTTTTTTATCATTTATTGTTTTTTGTGGCAGAAAGCTGCATTAATCGCTGACCTCTATAAACTCAGCAGAACAAGGTGCTCAAAATGGAAAATTTTTGTATGGAAAATTAGGTGCTAGTTAGGTGCTAATTAGGTGCCAACTTTAAAATTTAGGTGCTCCTATGGTTTTTGAAAAAATTATATTTTTGTGTTGTTCTGCTAGATTAACGTTAAGCTAGCAGAACATTACTGTCAAATAAGCTAATCAAGAACAAAATGTAGTACCAAAATTAGGTGCTTTTCTGGTGCTTATTGAATATCTAAAAAAAATGTAATTAGTTAAGGTTTTTAAAAAATACCGCCATGTTCTGCTAGGTTGACGCTGAGCTACCAGAACAGTTTTATTATAAGGATTAACAAATAATAATTGATTTATCCAAAATTAGGTGCTATTTAGGTGCTTTAAAACTATTATAATTCTTTATCAAAAAAACATTCCCAAAGCCACAAAAATCAAATATATAGAAAAATATTAAACATTTTCGTTTTGAAAATTTTTATATGGAAAATAAGGTGCTAATTAGGTGCCAACTTTAAAATTTTGGTGCTCCTATGGTTTTTGAGAAAATTATACTTTTTTGTTGTTCTGTTAGATTAATGTTAAGCTAGCAGAACATTACTGTCAAATAAGCTAATCAAGAACAAAATGTAGTACCAAAATTAGGTACTTTTTAGGTGCTTATTGAATATCTAAAAAAAAATTAAATTAGTTAAGGTTTTTAAAAAATACCGCCATGTTCTGCTAATTTTAAGAGGAACAAATTCCGTCTAAAAGGTATATCGGCAACCGATTTGTTCGTTGTTACCAGAGCATTTTTTTTAATTCAATTTTTTCAACTAATATTATTTTATAAAATTTGAATACAAAAAAATTGCTCTGGGTAACAACGAACAAACCGGTTGCCGATATACCTTTTAGACGGAATTTGTTCCTCTTAAAATTAGCAGAACATGGCAGTATTTTTTAAAAACCTTAACTAATTAAATTTTTTTTTAGATATTCAATAAGCACCAAAAAAGAACCTAATTTTGGTACTACATTTTATTCTTGATTAGCTTATTTGACAGTAATGTTCTGCTAACTTAACGTTAATCTAACAGAACAACACAAAAATATAATTTTCTCAAAAACCATAGGAGCACCTAAATTTTAAAGTTGGCACCTAATTAGCACCTAACTAGCACCTAATTTTCCATACAAAAATTTTCAATTTTGAGCACCTTGTTCTGCTAGGTTTATAGAGGTTAATCGCTGTACTGCGCTTCGTATGAAAGCGTTTTATCGCTCAGTGTTCATTTAGTAATTTACGTTACAAGTCCGGAAAAAACTGTTTTCGGACGTGTTGCGTAGGTACACTATTTTTTCGGCAACCGTGTAGAATAACAAATCAATGAGACACATTTCTTTATTATATTTCTTTGTAGAACAAAATTTCGAACATTTTATTTCTTATTTGTATTAAATATTGAAATTCGAACAGAAGATAGGTACTAACAGAAACATTCTAATTCTTATTTATATTAATATTTATATTAAAATCGAGCAATTGCTAATATTGATGTGATTCTTCCCGGCCTAGTCCGGGAAGTACGTACTTCCGGCATCATGCCGTAAATTCCGATAGCGGCGCCACCTGACCAACTGTTAACAGAGACACTTGTTTTATGATAAACTTCATCCCCTACTGAATTTTTCTGTGAATTTTTTTTATAAAAATAAAAAGTTGTTATTGTTAGTACCGGGTGGTCAAATAAGCGAGGACGTCGGCTTTATCTCGGAAACCATTAATCGTACAACTTTCGGAAAGATTTTTTTATGAGTAAAGTGGTCAAGAGAAATTGCTGGAAATTACTTTTAAGTTCCTCATTTCGCCGCAAGGGGGCACAATTAAAAATTGTTTTTTTAAATTCTAAATTTCTCCGAAAATTCCCATATTAAGGTATAACTCTGATTACATCATTGGAAAGCTTAGACAATTCTGCATCATTTTGTTTTAAGGCTCATTGGCAAAAACCTTGATAAGAGTGGGAGAAGCTATTGAAAGTGTAAACATTAAAATCGCTGTAATTTCTAAACGGCTTATCCGATTTTACTAAATTTAAGCTTGTTTGGAAAGGGAAAATAAGCATCTTCAATTGCCGTATCCAACAGTACTCGATATTGTTTAATAAAATTGCTAAAGGGCGCAATTTGTAATAATAACAGTTTTTTCGATTTTATCCCGAAAATTCAAATCATACGGTATAACTATGACATCATAATCAAAAAGTAGATGAAATTTGCAAGAGAAGACGTAAAGACCGCAGTTCGATATCTTTGTTCGTTTCAGAGTTATTGCCAAAACAATAATTTTTAATACAAATTGCGCCCTCTAGCAATTTTATTAGAAACGATCGTGTACCATTAGATACGACAATTGAAGGTACTTCCAAACAAGCTTAAATTTAGTAAAATCGGATAAGTATTTTAGAAGTTACAGCGATTTTAATGTTTACACTTTCAATAGCTTCTCCCACTCGTATCAAGGTCGGTACGCCAATGAGCCTTAAACCAAAAAAAAAAATGCAGAATTGTCTAAGCTTACCAATGATGTAATCAAAGTTATACCTTAATATGGGAATTTTCGGAGAAATTTAGAATTTAAAAAAACAATTTTTAATTGTGCCCCCTTGCGGCGAAATGAGGAACTTAAAAGTAATTTCCAGCAATTTCTCTTGATCACTTTACTCATAAAAAAATCTTTCCGAAAGTTGTACGATTAATGGTTTCCGAGATAAAGCCGACGTCCTCGCTTATTTGACCACCCGGTACTTTCGTAATATTTTTTACAGGTCCGTTTCTAGATGTAAAACTGTAAACTTGTCGATAAAAATATTGTTGAACTTGAAAATAAATTCCCGAGATACATAGGGAGGAAGAGTTTATTCCCAACAACGAAACAAAATACTATTTTTTGATAATTTTATTTTTCAAAATATTTATACTTCCTTTAATGCTAATGTCTTTATTCCATTAGAACAAAAATTGAGCATCAATACTTTCTTTATTCTAACTGGGCTCTCTGCACCTCCAAATAAGGCCACATGAAAGCCAAACTTCAACCCGTTCTCCACAAGTACATTTTAACCATCCGCCGTGTCTCTTGGTTCCAAGTGACATATTTTAAATTCCTTAACATCCCAGGAGATCTAATTTTGCCAATCATTATTAATTAAAAAAGGGTATTAATGCCTATATTGAAGGCCATCAGTGTGGAGCTGTGGTAGAAGTTAAAGTTAAAGGGTATTACCTATATAGAAAAATAATATCAAGAAAATCGTGTCTGTTCTTTTTAGCGGGGTTTTTAGTATCCTCCCCAGTGCCCTTTATACCTATTTATGAACCGAAAAAATTTAACCTTAAATATATCTACAAAAAGCTTAAGTGGGGCTCTGAGGATAATGGGGGGGGGGGGGGGGGGGGTTCATTAGCACATCAAACAAAATTGCATTATTTATTTTTATTGTTGTGGAAGGAATTTTTCGAAAATCAACCCCAAAAGGTAATAAAAGCGGGGGTTGAAATTTTTAAAGGAATTTCTGTATCTTAGAAACTAGTGGAGCTTTAAAAAATTGGTATATAAGTTCCTTTTATAAAATAAGAATACACGTGTTTGGTAATTTTAAAGAGAGGGGTGCAGTGTATTGTGAGGGGGTACCTATATCGGTACTGAGCGTACTCATCAGTTATAATAAGCAAGTAAGTGTTTTGATATTTTGGAAAATATTGCTCCTAGGGGGGTAGAAATGAAGAAAGTAAGTTTCGAATGAAATAGAAAAAAAAATATAAAAATAAGTCTAAGACAATTTTTTTGCTTGGAATAAGTAAACATGTGCTCAGGGTTTTACGAAAATTTGTGAGGTGGAAAAAAGGGTATGAAGGTTTATATTGAAAAACATATTTTTGCCAGAGTTTCTTGAAACTCTGTATACCTACAGTTATTAAAATTTTTTTTAATTTTTTTGAAAATCGGTCCCTAAAAGGGTACAAAAGTTTTTATTTAAAAAATATCACCTATTTGTCGGATTTTTTGAAACTTAGCACAAATATAAATACAATACAAATAATGACACAGATATTTCTTAGGGGTATAAAAGTTTCTATAAGAAAAATATTAAATGTTAAATTTTTTACAAACGCATAAAATTACTCTTCCTCAACCTATTGTAAACAATTTTTTTTATCAGGTTTTTATTATTATTTCTTATGACCAGTAAAGTCCGCATCATATGGGATTTTTTTTTATTAATAGCTTTATTCGAAATTTGACTTTGGCATCAGGTTCTGCTTCGATCAAGATAAAAATTAAGAAAAAAAATAGTAGTTACCGTCAAACGAGGCTACTTTGAATAGTTTTGATCTCTAACTGACAATAAGTCCGTTGTTTTTACATGATTTTAAAAACTGCTTTCGTCATACTTGGGGCGATATCTTAATGTATCACTTCCGAAAATTTAAATTTAATAATCCGACGACTTCCATTTTTTTTGGAAATCCGTGGGTTCAAAGTTGTATTGAAAGTGGGGCTACTTTGAATATGGTACTTCAAAGCATAATAATCAATGAAAATCACTAAAATGGGTTATTTTGAATACCAAATAAGTAAGAAAATATATATATATTTTTTAAATAAATGATCAGGCAAAAATATAAAGCAATATAAAAAAATAAGCTTTATTTAACACCTATTTAAAAAACGTTTATAAAAGTATAATATTTTTTTTTCAAAACTAGAGTGTATTTACAGGTAAATACAAAAAGCAAAAAAAAATTTAAACGGTTTCACTTACCTAAAATTGTTGAACTATAGTTCAAAAAAATTGTAATTTCTAAAGGTATACAAAAAAATTAAATATGATTAGTAGCGAGTATTGCCTACCTTTGCTCTAATGACTGCTTCGCATCTTCTTGGCATACTTAAAATCAGGTTTTTAATTTCATCTTGATTAATCTGATTCCATAAGCCTCAATGACAGATCATTTAAGTTTCTAGGAGGAGGAAGCAAGGCTCTAAGATGTCGTCCCATGTTATCCCATAAATGCTCAATAGGATTAATGCCAGGGCTTCTTGCTGGCCAAGGCAAAGTTAAAATTTCTGTTTCTTGGAGATAATTTTGTACCACCCTTGCTACGTGTGGGCGTGAATTATCTTGCATGAATAAAAAATTATCCCCAATAAATGGGGTTCTAAAATATCTGATATATATATAGATTACCTGTCAAAGGACCTCCCTGAATCACAACTAACTCCGTGCGAGCATCTAAACTAATGCCAGCCCAGACCATAATAGATCCTCCGCCATAGCTTACTGTTCCGACAATGTTGCATTGAGCATATCTCTGAGAGGCAATACTCGCTACTAATTATTCATATTTAATTTTTTTGGATACTTTTAGAAATTACAATTTTTTTCCATGTATTTTTTTGTCCTGTTTTGTTGATTCAATAAAATTAATTTATACCAGATATTGATTATTTATTTACTTTATAATTTGTTTTTTCTTGCTGTTGCATTAATCAAAGCATTTCGTTTATTTTGTATTTTTTAACTAAACATTTTTTTATGAAAATCACGTTGAACTAAAAATTGAATATTTCATGAAAAAACAGAGATAAACCAATGAATCAAAAAAGAAAATGTAAAGGAAACATGGGACTTTCATTTGGCTGTAATTGCGATAACTTGCAATGGCTAGTAAATCCCACAGGGTGTTTTGAATTTCCGTAAAAAAAAATAACAGTTTTATAACACCCGGTATAATACCAAAGTTACTTTTTTAAGCAAAACAACAAAGGCAGTAAATATGCTTAAGGAAAAAAACCTACAATTAGAAAAAAATCATTAAAAACGAACCACAAATTTGAAAAATATATAACATCAAAATTGAGGCATTTTTTTTGTTATGCGTTAAATATGCCGCGCAGTGTATATAATATATTGAAACATCGTTAAACAAATTATGAAAATAAGAATAATACACCGGATTTTTATCACCCCATTGGAATTTCTTAAGGTGGGCTTGTTAATATTCATTTATAAGTTTACGAAAGTTTGTCGAATTAAAAATGTTGTGCATTTTAGGCACAATTTAAATTTATATGTAAAAATATTGGTTGATTTTTCAAAGATTTACTAATATTTTTAAATTTTTTTCTACGATAGTACCTTTTATTAATATTAATTATTATTAATATTATTATTATTTTTTAGTAGGATTGTCAACAGTGAAATAGTCCTTACGGTAGAAACCTAAAATTGACTATCACCATGCCCAGAAGAAAGAAGTCATCTGTAATTACTGAAATTGATCTACACACGTAGACCAAGAATGCACCATCTCACCATCTAGATAGCAGGAAAAAGATCGAGTCAGGTCAGTTAACTTTTAATTTCATTTCGATATTTAGAAAATTTAAGCATTTAAGTGTTTTAAAGCGATTCAAAAGATAGTACAACCTTCTAGTTCCTCCAAATTTGAAAATCATACCTTTAACAGTTCGTATGATGTAAGTGGTACAATTTAAAAAATTGTTAAGCTACAACTACTATTACAAATATAATTCCTTAGGTTTCAAGTTGGTACAGCACCACCCACCGAGGACAGATTCATGAGGGCCACTTGCTTGGTTAGCTAGCTAGCGCCAGCTACGCCCTGTACAGGAAGTCATCTCTTTTTGATGGCGGGTCACCGCCCACCGAAGATTCATGAGAGCCACACGAGCGATTGAAAGGAACATGTTTGACTTGTTTGTGTTAAAGTGAGCTTTATTTTTTTTTAAACTTTTATTGCAAAATCGATCATCGATATTAAAAATAGAGAGGACTGTTCAATTTTGTATTTTTATGACAGAGCTTTATCATAACAAGCCGACAAGACGTCAAATGCAAGGGTCCATCAGGTTCCTTGCGAGTGCCACATTGAAATCTGAAAATATATACCAAATTTAACTTTAGAATTATACGCTGTTGCCGAAGATTCCAAAGACCCACCCCATATGGGTTTTATCTAAGCTCAATTCTCAACTTATAACTAAATTAAGAATTTACCAGTTCTATGCCGGCGCATACTGTCGGTTTTAAGAAAATCTGTTGGCTGGCAGACAACTAAAAATTTAACTTTGAAGTCAGAACAGTAATTATATTATAAAAAAATTGGGTTATCTTGAAAATAGTAAAGAAATTTGCAACAACAGGACCAGGCCTGTAACGTAACTGATTTAGTGCCACGATTTTAATTTTTTTATTAATTGTAACGGTTAAAACGTTTGCATGATCTTAAACGTTTTTTTTTTTGTTCAAGGCACATTTAAAAAAGGTGTAGGTACTGTTAAAAATTTAGACCCCCCTCCTCCTCAAAATTAATGCTAGCTGTATTAAAAGGCACCACAGCTCACTGAAGTCTACATTATTAATTATAACTTTTTTCTCTTGTTTCAGATTTTTACCACTTGAAGATGGTTGTGCCGGCGCAACTACCTCGCTTCTGACGGTGGTTTTCCGCGTTGTTCTTACAACTGATTCCGTTTCATCCTAAATTGGCCCTGTTTTTTAATCGGTGAGTTAAATTCTTTCTAAAACGTTCCCTTCGGCCGCGGTTGTCCCCGAGGGCTGACGTGGGGCAAGGGCTTTATCGGGCTGGCACTTGCGGGTGTAAAGGGTTCCTTTTATCCTGGAAGGGCCAGTGCGAAGAAGGTAAACCCCGAGACGAGGCATCAAGGTCCGATGTGATTGACGATGTCTTGTCAGCCCGAAAGGATTCGAGAGTTCGGGATTCGCTTAATAGTTCCTTCATTGTACAGGGGGAAAGGGGGAAATCTGTAATTTTAGATTCTAGCTCAGCAAACTTATAGCTTTATATAGATGCAAGTGACACTTAGAAGTTATGTTTTTAAATGCTGGCCAATCTCTACGCTTACTAAATATTTCTATTTTTATTTAATAAAATAAAGTTTTCTACATCGCCTGCTCCCGCAGGGAAAAAGGCGATATTTTAGGGCGATAAACTGTCGAACGAAAAGATACCTGCTGTTATAACTATATTCTTAAAACACTTATGCAAGTAGTTGCCTTAAAATAAGAGCAATTTTACAATTACAATAAAACAGTAAAAGTGCCTGTTTAAGAATTTGCACAAAACACGAAATTCTTTAAAACTATATAAATTTTAAAAAAAATTCTATGAATACATTTTTTTTAATTATCTAATTTTTGGCTAAATAGATACCTTCTTCCTTTTGCCTCTGTACACTTTATTTTTTTGGCGTTTGCGATGAACAGGGCTTCGCCGGGCGTCTGATTAAGTGAATGGTGAGTCAACCGCGCCGCGGTTTTTGGAATCGAACAAACTTAGCAACTTTCCTCAGTCCGACCATATTTTTGTCTGCCAGAGCAAACTTAGAAATAACAGTAAAATCTGACTTTTTGCAAACCTATACTTTGGGTTTGTTATGTGTTGGCACACAGATTTTATACTTACTTTAGGTGGCATACATTTTACCCGTTTAACAAATTTAATTCCTATTTGGACCTTTGCTAACTTGTATTCAGTGTATCATCAGGTATTTTAATCACAGTCAAAGTTTTCTGCTTTCAATTCTTTATAAAATAATTTATCCAACTTAACGTTGAAGTCACATATTTGGTTTTTAATTATTACTGTTTCAAGCCGTCTTGTTCACTATGCCCTATCGACTCGACAGAAAAACTATTTCGTCATAATAATTGTGTCCTGATGGATGTAGATCGTAGATCATAATAATTAGGTAAAGCAAGACGGTAGAAAAATAAGCTGCAGGCAAATTTCTATATTGACTAGAAGGAATAATAAATAGCTACATTAGGAATAGCGACGCGAAACAACTTAAAAATTTAGGTAATTGAAACTAGACGTATTAAACAGGCTAGTTGTCTTGCAATCTGTGAAGGCCGCAGGACCTATATAATAATTATCATCACACGTTATGATGTGGAAGTAAAAGCAGCATTGTAGCTGGAATATAGGTATAATTAATTAAATAGATTGAACAGATAAAACTGATAGACATAGGTATAGGTTTAGATTAAAAGATCGGTATATAATCTAATAGATATTTCGGAAGCAGGGGGATGTCTGTATCTATAGCACCCAACAGACCAATAACTGATGTTGCCTTTAATAGTCCTAAGACCGCAGGTCTTAATACCCAGCAAACTGGAAATAAAAACCGTCGCAGACAGTTTTTCACATCATTGTTGAGATAGATAGATAGAAAAATTTTGGTAGAAACTTGTGTAGATCAATATAACTAGTAAGATCGAAAGATATAGCGCAATAAACCAAAATAACACCAGGGTGCTTCGTTGTCTTTCTAAAAACTTTATTGACGAATGACGAGTCAAACTGCGAGTTTTTGTATCTTAATCTTGTTTGAAATAAGTAGTTCACCTCTGAACGAATTCATTTATTTGAACTGGCAAACCAAACTTTAAAACAGCCGCAGGCTGTTTTTTTTGTCTTATCACGATACAGAATATTAGATAGTATAGATATATATTTTATAGATAGAGGATAGATATATTCATCACGTGTACATAGATTTCTGGTTAGATATATCAATTATGGATAGATAAAGAAGGTCAAGATAACGTATCCAGTCGTAGGTCAGAAGGTGGCATTAAGACTTGTCAGAGAAGTGTTGGCTATCAAATATGTGATTTTAGAGAGATTTTTTTGAGTTTGCGCTGAACAAGACAAAACAATGATTGTATTATGGTCTGTTTTGTCAAGTATTAATTGTTACTCGATGGGTTTGATTAGCTTAAAAGGCAATTGTCTTTTGGGTCAAAAATATTGGGTTTCCATTAGTCTTTTCCAAAAACGAAGATGGGGTACCACAGCTAGGACAATCATCAGTTGCAGTTGGCTGGTAACGCTGGTAAGTTTATAACATGTGTTTTAAGGTCGCGAATCGGGAGTGATAACAATGATACCGCAGAGTGTTAGTGAAGTGAACACAGCTGTATGAAGAAATGGAACATCAAGGTTTTGTATAATCAATAGTACCCTCGTCGTTCGCAGAAACTGAGTTTACTAATGAGTTGGTGTTTTTATCTTTTCAGTTCCTCAAGCTGTCTAAGTTTTAGTTCATGTTGAAAAGTAGATGAATAAGATACACAAGTCATCCGTACCCAAATGGGAGCCATACGGACAGCTCAGAAAAGTCCAATAGGAACATTTTACATTAGCTATTGCGTATCAGTATCATGGTCCTGTTAAGTTGAGACAACCCTTATTAAAGTCTTTGTAAGTACATTTTAGATGGATATAGGTACATTTCGGTAGTGCCATCAAGTGTTAAGTATTAGTACAAAATCAGGTGTGCTTTAGACACTTAATATACAGCTTTACTTTGAGTAATATTTTAGATTGTTTCGTTATGTTTTCTTTCATTATTTACAGCTCCGTAGAAGCGTCATCCACATAATATATTAAATCATCTTTAAGCAAACTATGAAAATAAGGAAAATACACCGAATTGTTATCACACAGGCATAAGGAATGCTTGAGCAGTACTATTGATACTACACTGAAGATAATAGGATGGATATAATCTATTTATTAAACCCACCACATTGGAATTTCTTAAGGTGAGCTTGATTATATTTAATTATAAGTTTACGAAAGTTTGTCGAATTAAAAATATTGTGCGTTTTAGGAACAATTTATATGAAAGCAATGATAATTAAAGTAATAAAAATATTTGTTGATTTTTCAAAACCTTTAGGTACTATTAATTATTAATATTTTTTGTTTTAGTAGGATTGTCAACAGTAAAATAATCCTTACGGTAGAACCCTAAAATTGACTATCACCATGCCCAGAAGAAAGAAGTCATCTGTAATTACTGAAATAGATCTACGCACGTAGACCAAGAATCCATCATCTCTACAATCTAGATAGCAGAAAAAAAATATCGAGTCAGGTGAGTTAACTTTTAATTTAATTTTGATTTAAAAAAAATTTAAGCATTAAAGTGTTTTAACGAGATTCAAAAGATAGTACAATCTTCTAGTTCCTCCAAATTTGAAAATCGTAGCTTTAACAGTTCTTATGATTTAAGTGGTACAATTGAAAAAACTGTTAAGCTACAACTACTATTACAAATATCATTTCTTAGGTTTCAAGTTGGTTCAGCACCATCCAGCAAAGACAGATTCATGGGGGCCCCTTGCTTGGTTAGCTAGCTAGCGCCAGCTACGCGCTGTACAGAAAGTCCTCTCTTTTTCATGGCAGGTTACCATCCACTGAAGACAGATTCATGAGAGCCACAACGAGCGGTTGAAGGAACATGTTTAACTTGTTTGTGTTACAGTGAGTTTTATTTTATTTTTATTGCAAAATCGATCATCGATATTAAAATTAGAGAGGTCTGTTCAATTTTGTATTTTTAGGACAGAGCTAGATATACATCTTATTCTTTTTATCATAACAAGCCGACAATACGTCAAATGCAAAGGTACATCTCTGATAAAATTGTACCTATGATGTCAGCTATTTTTAAATGTAGTAATTATCTACAAAGAAAACCAAGACAATGGTTTATAATGCTTTTTTTCTTTCTCATATAAGATAACTTCTGCCTATATGGGGAATGTGTGCTACAGCAAAATTTAATAAAATGCAAACTTTACAAAATAAAATCCTTAAAGTATTGTACAGGGTGTTTTTTTTTAAGGTCGACGAGCGGCCATATCTCGGAAACTACCAGGCATAGAAACTCAGGAAAATAAAAATGATAATTAAAGTGGCCATGAGAAAATTCTGGAAATACTTTTTAAGTTCCGCATTTTGCCGCAAGAGGGCGTAATTGAAAAGTAAATTTTAAAA
This sequence comes from Polydrusus pterygomalis, assembly GCA_963969555.1. Classification (NCBI taxonomy): domain Eukaryota; kingdom Metazoa; phylum Arthropoda; class Insecta; order Coleoptera; family Curculionidae; genus Polydrusus; species Polydrusus pterygomalis. The sequence goes on from OZ018384.1 coordinate 10,696,507, forward strand.
TTTTACATAACTCCGAAAATTCCACATTAAGGTATATGTTTGATAACACCATTTTAAAGCTTGGACAATTATGCATCATTGTGGTTTAAGGCTCATTGGCGTACCGACCTTGATAGGAGTGGGAGAAGCTATTGAAAGTGTAAACATTAAAATCGCTGTAACTTCTAAACGACTTATCCGATTTTACTAAATTTAAGCTTGTTTGGAAGAACCTTTATTTGTCGTATCTAATGGTACACGATAGTTTATAATAAAATTGCTAGAGGGCGCAATTTGTATTAAAAATAATTCTATTGGCTATAACGCTGAAACGAACGGAGATATCGAGCTGCGGTTTTAATATTTTTTTCTAGCAAATTTCATCTACTTTTCGATTATGGTATCATAATTATACCGTAGGGTAGGTGGGGGTAAATCCGCGCAATTTCTAGTTATAAGAGGATTGTTTCAAGTGGGAAGTGTATTTTTTGGTTATTTTAGGTGGAAGTGTTAGGTATGGATCTCTTCGCTAACATAGCTGCAACACTTGTGGTGTCTGACTATTAGGTGCCTAAACATTACACATTTTCAAAAAGTAATTTTTGCAGGGCTTTGCCCCACCAAATGGGCCAAGTCCCCGCAGAGCGGGGCTTTTCCCCAATAGTGCTCAAAGTGGCAAGGTGAATAAGAAAACATCATAAAAACACAAAAACACACTTTCTAAAATTATTTATTAATATTCTATTCTCAGAGAGAAAAGCTAACTTTTTTCTTGAAAAATGTAAAATTGATGAGCTAAGTAAATTCTAAAGCAGAGAAAGAAATACAAACGAAAAACAAGTTGAAATATATAGGAATGTAATAGAAAGTTCATTAGTACATTGTAAAATTAGTCAAGTCCTCTGTGAAAGTGATCACGTTGTGAAACCCAGCAGAGTTCATCTCAATAGATGCAGGACTTTGCCTCCAGAAGGCTGCGGGGCTTTACCCCATTCCTATTGTGTAAAGTAAATCATTCCTAAAACCTATTGTAAACTAAGTGAAGTAAAATTAAAGCACACAGAAATAAAGCTTAAGAGTCATACTATCAACTGAGGATTCGATTAAAAAAAAAAACTGTAACCACATGCAAATAGTTTTAAAGTAAATTAATATAATTTTTACATCAAAATTACAAAAAATGAACTTACTTATTACTTATTACTCATTTTATCGGTTTACAAACTGCCTATCGCTCTGAATTTTCATGGCGCACTAGACGTTATCAAGACCGAACTGCCGCCTGGCGGCGGATTCTGTGATTATTCGCGGGCTACTTAAAAATACGGCGCGTGGCTTTGCCCCGTGCGGGGCTTTACCCCCACCTACCCTATAATTTATTTTTTCGGAGTAAAATCAAAAAATGTATTATTATTGCAAATTGCGCCCTCTAGCATTTTTTTTGAGAACTATTATGGACAACTAAATACGATTGGTGAAAGTGCATACATTTCCCTTCCAAACAGTCTTTAGTTTGCTAAAATCGGATAAGTCGTTTATAAGTTACAGCGATTTAAATGATTACATTTTAACAGCTTCCCCCACTCTTATTAAAGTCGGTACGCCAATGAGCATAAGACCAAAATGATGCATAATTGTCCAAGCTTTAAAATGATGTTATCAAACATATACCTTAATGTGGAATTCTTGGAGTTATGTAAAATTTTAAAATGTACTTTTCAATTACGCCATCTTGCGGCAAAATGCGGAACTTAAAAATTATTTCTAGAATTTTCTCATGGCCACTTTAATTATCATTTTTCTTTTCCTGAGTTTCTATGGCTGGTAGTTTCCGAGATATGACCGCTCGTCGACCTTAAAAAACACCCTGTATAACTACACTCAGTACGTGGTGTTATTTAAACACTTTTATTTTACTTTCCATTTGTTTTTAAAGGTAAAAATCACATTTTAGTTCGCGTTTCCGTTCATTGGCGCCATTTTGATAAAAATAGGTTTTTGCAGTTTTTAGGTTTATTTTAAAGATTTTTAAAACTTTTTTGATATTTCTTATTGTTGTTTTCGGCCTATCTATACATCGTGTAAGAAAACTCTGGAACGCTTTAAATATCTTTAATACCGTTTGTCCGACTTAGCTTAAATTGGGTATCGGTCAGGGTTGGCAAATATCGTGATATTTATATAAATATCCAAATATCCGATATATATCAATATTTATCCGATATATATCCAAATTTGGATATTTATTTATATTTTTAATTATTTTTAAATTATTTCATCGGTTTTCTGTAAAGATATATTTTAAAAATTCAAAATCACTTAATTTAATATAAACATTTTATAAACCTGTAATTTGTATTCCAATTCTATTCAATGATACCTAGTTGCTATCACAATAACAATTTTTTTTTAGTACTCCTATGTTAGGAATGTAAAATTTAGGTAGAAAATACAAGTTTATGAATATCAACACATCATATATTTTTGCTTTTAACTATGGTTTAACTTAAAACCCAGACAGGCGCGTATCTGAAGTTGATCTTTGTGGGGGGTAATGATTCTGGTGGGGGGTTATGAAATTTTTTTTAATGATAGTTTTTTTTAAAGAAAATCAATCAAAATTTATTGCTCTCGATTTTCACCTGTCCAATTTAAAAAATATATAAGTAAAAAAAATGGCTTATGGGGGGGGGGGGGGGTGACTACCCCCATTACCTCCCCCTCACATACGCGCCTGAACCCAGAATAACTGGGCTTGTTATTTAAAGTAAAAAGAACCCAAACTGGATTTTTTTTTGGCATTGTTAAATTTCTATTTCATAAAACAAACAGCAAAATATTGTTCCGTTCAATCAGAAATCGGAATAAAAATGCCACGCGGCAAAGAACAACAGGTGGTCAACGTCTCGGAAAGACGGGGAATCACCGCATTGTAAGCAGCATAATACACTGTTGCCTGCTCAGCAGCAGCGGGCCATATTTTTATACGATGTTTAGAATTTTAGAAAAAAAAATATTGATAAAAATATCAGGATAAATATCGTCGCATAAATATCAAGATATTTATCAGGATATTTATCACGGATATATATCCTGCCAACCCTGGTATCGGTATATAAGAGGTTATTGCGGAGCTGCTAGTGACATTTGCAATGTTGCCAAATTCGCAGGTTTTTAGCAATTTATATAATTTTTTTCCTTTAAATAAAACACCCTATATATTATTCAACAAAATGATTCCACAACAAACTTATATGAAAGTTGTTGCGTAATCATTTTTTTGAATAATACATAGGGTGTCCCATTTAAGAAAAAAAAATAATATAGATTGCTAACAAACTGTAAATTTGGCAACATTGCAAATGTCAGTTTTCAGGAAATACACAACCCTGGCTTGCCGTAAAGAAAAAAAAGCATATTTTTCACAAAAAGCATCCATTGTTGGTATCAATAAAATTTGGAATGATCTCAGAATGCTCAATATCAAAAACAAGAATAATGCTATTCCTCCTTCCCTTGCCAAGCCGAATGAAATCAATAATTATTACATAAATGGCATTACTAAAGTTAAACCCAATCCTACTAAAATACACTGGTATGGTAATAATCGGAAACCTGGGGTTGATGTATTTAATTTTCAGTTAGTGGATAATGACGAGGTGGAGAAGATACTGTCTTCTATAAAGTCTACCGCCACAGGGGATGATGGGTTGAATATTAATTTGTTGTTATTGGCGGCTCCTTATATAATACCTTTTATCACTCACATTGTCAACCGCTGTCTGGAAAGGGGCGTATTCCCGGACAGCTGGAAGCATGCAATTGTTACACCCCTACCGAAAACTCCAAACCCCACTGAATTTAAAGATTTGAGACCGGTTAGTGTACTTCCCACTTTATCCAAGGTTCTGGAAAGAATTATGGAGACGCAGTTGCGCGGCCATGTAGAAAAATTCTCAATTTTACCGGAATTCCAATCTGGTTTCAGGCCAAAACATGGTTGCGAGACTGCCCTCCTGGAGGTCACCGATGATACTTTAAGGGGTATAGATCAGGGTCGTCTTGTTGTATTAACGCTGATTGACTTCTCCAAAACCTTTGACACTATAAGTCATCAGATGCTATCCATATTAAAATTCATAGGTGTTGGTAATGAAGGTTTAAAATTACTACAAAGCTTTTTAAACGGTAGAAGTCAGTCGGTCCGTGTTGCGGGTATTAGTTCGGTGTCTCTTCCTGTATCATGTGGTGTCCCTCAAGGTTCTATTTTGGGTCCCCTCTTGTTTTCAATTTATACGTCACAGCTTATCAATCAGATCAAATATTGTAAGGTACACCTATATGCGGACGATACGCAGATCTATCTAATTTTCGAACCTGGCCAAACCGACATTTCACTGCAAAAAATAAATGATGATCTATCCAGATTGGTCTCAGAGGCTTATGATCATTCATTGTTAATTAACTCAAATAAAAGCTCGGTTATGGTGTTTCGTCCCACTAGAAAACGAGAAAGTCTCTTACCCTTTATTAGAGTTAAAATAAATAACGTCAGTAGGTATTAAACGTGCATTCTGGGACCTCCTCCTCCCTGTGACCTTGACCGCGCAGGTGTGCAGGTGTTAATTTGACCTTGAATTGTCCTTGACCGCACAGGTATACAGGTGTTCATTCGACCTTGAAAGATGCAACTACTCTTTGTTAATTTGACCTTGACCATACACCTGGACGAGGGTATTTTTATGGTATACAATTTTCTTTTATGTGACTCATTTGACCTTGAAGGATGGAGCTGCTCTTTGATGGTACTACCTTGGCGTGGACGAGGGTATTTTTATGGTATACAGGTGTTCATTCGACCTTGAAAGATGCAACTACTCTTTGTTAATTTGACCTTGACCATACACCTGGACGAGGGTATTTTTATGGTATGCAGGTGTCTTTTATGTGACTCATTTAACCTTGAAGGATGGAGCTGCTCTTTGATGGTACTACCTTGGCGTGGACGAGGGTATTTTTATGGTATGCAGGCGCCCTTTTATTTATGACACTGTTGCATTACAAATTTTTACACCATGGAGTATTTTTATTTCTTTATTGTCGTCATTTATTTGTTCGAAAATATCTAAAGGGATGCAAGTCTGTTTTATTGATGTTACCTTGACCATTATTTTTCCTAAAAGTTAGATTTGTATTATATTTGGGTTTTGTTATACCTTCACGTTCTTGAAGGGTGTTTATGGGATTTTCACACCTTGATGGGATTTTCACACCTTGAAAGAGCTATTATAGTCGTAACAATAGGGTCTGGGTCTCTTTGTTATCGGATTTTCACACCTTGATGGGATTTTCACACCTTGAAAAAGTGCAACTACCCTTTTGTTATGTATGATTTCGAAGGCGGCATGGACCTTTTGTTATGAGTAATATTGAGCGCTGGCTATTTTTCTTACTTTGTTCTTTATTTAGGTACTCTTGGATTTATTTTTATAGTGGATGCAGATGTCCTTTATGTAACCTTGACTACACTTTTGAGCAGATGTTTATTTATGACATTGGGTTGGGTTTATTTTCGACCTTGGACGTACTCGGACGCAAGTGTTTGGTTTTTACGCCTTGAAGAATTTTTATTTTTTATTGACGTAATTTTGTTCTAAAATATTGAATGAGGTGCAGGCACGTTTCATTTACGATGACCTTGTGTTGGTTCGGGGTGCAGGTGGTTTTTATGTTGTTGAGTTTTGTATACTCTTAAAGCGGCTACTCCTTTTACACTTTGAAGAATTTTTTTCTTTATTGACATCACTCTGTTCTAAAATATCGAATGGGATACAGGTATATATCGTTCTCTACTATGGTTGTTAAAATAGGGTATGTGCTCTTTGTTATGGGATTATTTAACATTGAAAGAGTGCAAGTGCCTTTTTGTATGGGTAACTTTGACTGCTTACAAACATGCTTAATTTTTCTTTCTTTGCTCGTTATTTTTCTTTCTTTGATAATCTATGCTACCTCTTGTGAATGAAATCCCTTTTTTGACTAGTAGGTAAAAATTACTTAAATTTATAAGGAGCTTTTTAGTTAATGGTGATGAATTTGGGTTAATTTATCTAGACTTGGCTGTTTCGCATCCGAAATAAAATATAAAAAAAAAAAAAAATATTCCAATTCACAAAGTTGGATGAAAATTAGATTTAAAACATGTGTTGCCGAATATTGATGCAGATAAGAAAAATTAAAGTGCACACAAGAATTATTACTTCATCATTGTAATTCATTTTTAAAAATCACATCCAGTAGATAATACGGGTTTTTATGGAAAATTCATATTTTATAACATATTTATTTATTTTTATAGTATTATTCTTGCTATTTCTTGTTGTCGTATACGTATCAAAATGCATGCTTAATTTATGTCTAAGGATTAATAAAAATGCATATTAGCGGTAAATATATTCTCTTATTTAATCAGACTACTATCCAAATAATGTTGTAGCATACATAAAAAGTTAACTTCTGATAAACCTTTCTTAAAATCCATTCTCCTCTCTCCATGTACTATTCTGTGATGAGTGAGAGCTTTTTAGAAGAAAAAATTATAACTTAGTGCTTTTACGCATTCAAAATTAAAATTGTATTATTTACATTTTTAGAAGAAAAAATTATAACTTAGTGCTTTTACACATTCAAAATTAAAATTATATTATTTACAAAAAGACATCACAGCTTATTACTCCTTATATCAACGAAAATACGAAAAGTTAATGTGTAGTAAACAAGATTTTTCTCTCATCATTGTAAGTAATAAAAAAAGCGGATATAGCATGTGTTTTAAAATTATAGAAAAAGCATCTGTATGTACATGAAGAGATATTCTTTATTTATATAATCAACTTGATTCCATCAATTTAACCAAACAATAGGAATGAGGATCAGCCATCGCCTTTTAATAGTTTCATGCACGTTTACACAAAAACTACTAAAGCCATCGAACTTATTTCAAGATAATATATTTTTTGTTTATTAAGCAAAGTAGCTGAAGCAATTTTTTGTGCATCTACCTTTTATGTTATTGATGCACGCCAAGACTATTTCAAAAATAGTTGCAAGCGATCCGCTGTGCCGTCATAAAACTAGCAAAATTTTATAAAACGTGTAAATTTGGATAATTCAAGGATCAAATGTTGTTTATCATGTGATTTTTAGAGCTTTTATTAAGTGAAAATATTAAAATTACTAAATACGGCATATTGGCATAAATTACTGTATATTTTGAAAATAAAAGTTAAAATCTGAAAATTCAGCTGTTTGCCTTTATTGCCCTTATAGTGAAATAAATCGATTATCTAAATTTTAAAACATTCATTCAATGTGTTTAATACTTATATTTTACATGTGGAATATGGGTGCTCTTAAATATTTTCGGACAACCTTGAAATATTTTGAAAACCTTTATGTGTTTAGTACCCGAAGCAGATAAAATCAACTGCAACACACATTATTTAGTTTAGTTTTTTTTTTTTGAAAACTGTTCCCGAGTTACAATGGCTGGCCCTAGTCTGGTTGTGGACTTCCAAGCATTCAAGATAGAAAATAATAAGCTAATCCCTAATGAACTTGCTGCCTACGATGGTCATAGAATTAGTAACTATGTTTTTAAACCCCGTTTGATCTAGCCTTTCTAAGACCAGCGGCATACAAACAAACGAAATGGTTAATGCAACACTATCATTGCATTGAATGGGATTCCGGATTTACTCCATTTTACAAATTTGCCGATATTGTACGGAGCTTGACAGAAAAGGCTGATACCATTTACGTTAAGGGCAGAGAAAAAGCTGATTTTTTAAGAAAATATTCAAGCAAACCTATTATAGAGTTGGATGAGCAACCGGCCCTTAGAAAATACGTCCCTAAATGTTTCTATTATTCAAATAATGAAAATTGTGCATGTTCTTTGTTTAACGTATTTTTGTTATATGATCAACATGTAATGCAAACCTAATTTTTTAATAAACATTTAATAATACAACCAATTAGTTACTATTTAATTTATTTATATTATGTACATTATAACGCATAAAATCAACTACATGTTCATAAAAGTCTGTAATGATTGTTTTTCTGCTTGGGTTTTCCATTTCCTCTAGCAGGGTATCTGTTTTTCTAAGTGTCTGTTTTGTATTGATATATTATGTCCTGATGTGAAGTAACTTTGTCTACCTATACATTCTAATTCATGTACTCATTCATACACCTAAAAACTTCAATACATAATATCCTAATCTCCAAATATCCAATTAGCCACTTAGCCAAATCACCAAATATTCCAATACCCAAATATTTCTACTGACTTTTACTTTTTGTAAGTGTTTTCTCTTTTGTAATGTGTGTGAGTCACTTTTTAAATCAATATCGAACCGGAGAGTTTAAAAATATGACAAAATGTATAGAAGAAGAAATAAAATGTATGTAAAAGCCAAAGAGTTACTATAATCTCTACCAGACCTAGAATTTCAAAGATTAAAAAGTTCACCCACGTATCTTTTTATCACCACCCTCTTCGTCACAGAACATACTTTTTTTTTAATCCCATGCATTCAGCATGTACCCTTTTATATTAACAAAAACCCGAAAAACCACTCGAAGAAGAAACGACACAATCAAAGTTTTAATACAACTAGCGATAAAAACTCATTTTAGCTAAACAAACAAAAATGTTTGACACACCATCGGTCGACAATTTTCGTAAGAAATATAGAAAACATGCAAATCGTAGTCTAAACAGTATAATACAAAAATATAATGTTTTACGAGCATTAGTTGTTTAAATATACTGTAAGATATCCATGTTTTTAATAAAAAAAAAGAAAAAGATTCCGCAAATTCGCGTTTTATTCTTTTATTAAGTTTAAAAATTACTTCAATAATGTGGGCAGATTAACTTATCAAAAATTCGGCTATTTTGTGTTTTTTCAAGAATTAAAACGGAGGGGGTCAGTTCCAATCATCGTATCCATTAAAGTATTTATTTGTGCATTCGTATAAAAAAAGATAGGTAGTCATAATATGGACTCATCGCCGTTTAAACTTTTTCAGCTAGTGCTCTCATACACAGACATAAGAAACACAACAACAATATAGACAAACTTTATCATAAATAGATGTAAAATATATAGAAATTTATTTTTTAAGTTAAATTTTGATCTATACATTGTTCAAGAAATGAAGATTATAGAACCAATGTCCAGTATTCAACAAGCGTAAATTCAAATCGAAATTATTATATTAGAGACATTTTATAGTAGACATACCGTTGTACATTTGATATGTGAACAACTTTGTATAATATTTTTGTCCTGTTTTAACGTACCTATTATTTTAAAGGTATAAGGAAATCCTTTTTTCAAAAAATCACCCTCTTTTAACTTAAATTAGTACCTTTGAAATTATTGTAATGGGGACAGAAGAGAGAAATGATGGAAATAAAACAAAACAATTGCTTCTAACAAGAGTTTTATACTTACTGAACACTCCCAGGTTATTATCTAAATTGTATCAACAGTCTTTCGAAAATAGTTTATTCGCATAATTTTTATTGGTAAATTTTTGAGCGTAAATCCATGAAGCCAGAAGTTTTGCAACATTCTCCAAGAATAAAAGTCTTATAAATCCATTATTCTCTTAGATAAATTATCATTTCAAATATTACTTTTTTTTTTTTTTTTTTTTTTTTTTTTTATGAGCGAGCACAAGCACTATAGGAGAATCCTTTAAGGCGCTCTGGGAGCGGTGCGTGTGCGAAGAAAGCGATTCACGTTTTTCTTGAATCGTTGGAGGTTATATTCGGTTGGAAACACGGTCTCAGAAAGGCCGTTCCACAAAGATGACGTCCTCCAAATGAAAGAGTTCTGAAACAATGATGTTCGGGGTGTACTAAGTTGAACCACATAGGGATGGGCGGCAGTGGTTCGTCGTGTGTTTCTGCTATGCATTACTCTAGGTGGAATCGAGCGGGCAATATCTGTCGAACACTTGCCATGAAAATATCTGTAGAAGAGAGTCAAATCACCAACCTGTCTTCGATGTTCTAAGCTGTCGAGGTTCTTAGTCAGCTCGTGGTCGCCGATTAGACGAACGGCTCTCCTTTGGATGGAATCCAACAACCGAAGGGTATGCTTCGGTGCAGAACTCCAGATATGAGAGCAGTATTCCAGTGATGGTCGAATCTGCGCTTTATAAAGTGTCAAAAGTTGTTGAGGTGTATACAACTTTTTGGTACGGAAAAGTATACCGAGCTTCTGAGAAGCTGCCCTGGCGATTGCCACTACGTGATTATGCCAAGACATATTTCCTCCCAGGTTGACACCCAGCAAATTAATAGACGAAGTCAGTGGAATTGCGTGTCCTGCCATAACGATATCGGGTTCTGCAATGTTGACCTTCTTAGAGAAAACTGCAGCCTGGGTTTTTTGAGCGTTAAATTCGACTTGGTTACTGTCACCCCAAGACAAAATTTCTTCCAGGTCTTTATTGAGGCGTGATACCTCATGTTGTCTGCGAAGATGTGCGTCAGTAGCCGATGTTTGAGGTTTCAAAGTAAAAGATGAGATAAGTGTGCTGTCGTCAGCAAAGCAATATAATGGATTTTCTGTTTTCGCTAGAAGGTCGTTAATGTACAGTAAGAACAGAGTGGGAGATAATATGGACCCTTGAGGAACACCAGCATTGATGGTGAAGGTGTCTGAGAGAAACCCGTCAATCGCCACTTGCAGAGAGCGGTCCTTGAGGAAGCTAGACAACCATGAACAAAATCGACCGGGCATACCATAAGAACGCAGTTTGCTTAGGAGCCCCTCGTGCCAGACACGGTCAAAGGCTTTAGAGATGTCCAGTGCAATAGCCCGGGACTCCCCATGATGTTCGATTGCGTTGCTCCAAAGATGAGTGACATAGGCTAGCAGGTCTCCTGTTGATCTGGACTTACGAAAACCATACTGATGGTCGCTGATAATTTTAAGGCCTTCCAGGTATTTTATAAGTTGTTGGTTAATAGCTTTCTCCATCACCTTTGATATAACTGAAAGCAATGCGACTGGTCGATAGTTGTTTGGCAGGGTTTTCTTGCCTTTCTTTGGTATAGGCTGGACTCGCGCCCTTTTCCAGCAAGATGGAAATATTCCTTTTTTGTAGGATAAGTTAAAAAGTCTACAAAATACTGGTGTGAGTTCATCGGCGCATTTCTTGAGCACTATAATAGGAATTTCATCTGGACCAGAAGCTTTTTTGGCATCGAGCCCCTTCAGAATTCGTTTGACAGGACGCTGACGGAATACGATATCAGTCATTTCCGATCGAACTGCTGGAATGTTCGGGGGTGTTTTTCCCTGAAAGTCTACCGTGGAGTGTGAAGCAAAGAGTTCTGCGAGTAAGTTCGCTTTATCTTCAGCCGTGGTTGCTATTGTGCCGTCAGAACGTGTTAGCGGTGGAATATTTGATTTGGTAAAATTTTGACTGACGGCCTTAGCGACTGACCAAAAGGACCTAGATCCGTTAGGACTGGCGAGAAGTTTATTTTTGATCCTCATGTTGTGAGCCTCTTTGTTTTGATCAATCGTTTGCTTGCACTGGTTTCGAGCGGTAACAAAGATGGTGCGATTCACATCGGTAGGATTTTTACGCCATTGTCGGTAAGCTAGATTTTTAGCTCTGACAGCACGCTCGCAGTTCTTGCTAAACCAGGGCTTGCCATTTGAAGGGCGCTTCTTGGAGAAAGGAATAAAGGCTTCCATGCCAGTAAGAATGACATCGGAGACCTCTTGAGCACAAGCGGATGGATCATCTGAAGAGAAGCATACTTCCAGCCAAGGAAAAGTGCGAAAATGGTCCCTTAGGTCTTCCCAACTAGCTGATGTGTAGTGCCAAATTTTACGAGGTTTAGTAGGTTGTTCAGAACAAATTGGCAGCTTGCTTAGAGTTGAAATAAGTTTGTGATCGGAAGATCCTAATGGAGGATGAACGGTGACTGTGTATAGGTCAGGGTTGGATGTCAAAAAGAGATCTAAAAGACTAGCAAAATCTCCATCTCGGTCTGGAATTCGCGTTGGTTCTTCCACGAGTTGAGTTAGACCAGAACTGATCGCAAAAGATTCCGCCTCACGACCCTGTTCATCGTTGGTATTTGAGTATTTGAGCCAGTTGATATTGTGGACGTTAAAGTCACCAAAGATAGCGACTTCGGCATTAGGATGGTTGGTTTGCAAGAAGTCAATTGTGTTTGCTAGTGACGAGAAGAGTGCTCTGTAATGGGTGTCACTTGGAGGACGGTAAAGGCAGCAGATAAACTTGGTGATTTTCTGCGTTGATATTTTAAACCACATTACATCAAACTCTGCTGGTTCAAGTGTGTCCTCTCGTTGGCAGCAAAGATCATCTCGGATAAAGAGACAGACCCCAAAGTTGCGTCTAAATCGGAAATGAAAATCGTATCCAGGATATAAATAGCTGACGGTGTTCGTTGACGATCTGACCTTTGTCTCGGTCAGTGCGAGCACATGGGGCTTGGATGTTTGTAAGTGCTGGTGGACTGAATTGATGTTGGTATTAAGCCCTCTGATATTGCAGAAATCAATTTTGAAGCTGCTGTTTTTGGGTGTGTCAGCAACTGTAGGTGCCACACTATTTCTCCGTTGAGTGTTGTTGGGGGAACCCAATATATTGTCGGAGACAGTGGATGTTTGGTTAATATCGCTTGATGAGGCCACAGGATCAGCCCCCACCCGGAGATCCGATCGGGGGGCGAGTTTACCTCCGGAGTATTTTGGTCCTGGAGCTTCCATCATGCTTTTTCTTCCCACCCTGGAAACCGGGAACATCGGCACAGCGACGAAACGTTGACTCAAAGAATAACTCAAGAGCAACTTCACGCCGCCTAAGCCGATGCAATGGTATCTCACCGGGCGATGCCGGGTGGGCCAGCATCTACCATTTGAAACTATTATACTATTATAAAAAGAAAACAGAATGGGCCCCTAGTAACGAAATGATGTTTGCAACTAAACACTTTGAGAAATAAGTGAAAAACAAGTATTATATTATTATCCGACTTGTCAAAATACTAGATAGACTTTCAATTATTCATTCTTTTTTAAAAACGCTGGTATAATAAATTGTGTTACTGATTACAGGCCCATATCCAAAATTTCATTTATTCCTAAACCAATGGAATTCTTAGTTAAAAATTTTCTTGAGGACTGTTTTAAAAATGTTATTTTCACTAACCAGCATGGCTTCATAAAGGGAAGGTCAATAACAACAAATTTACTAGTTTATTCTGATTACATTTTTAATTCCCTAGAAAATGGTGTTGACTGTCAAATTTACGCCCATGATCGGTCACCAAGATTTTTGTTTTATTAAATATTGCAAAGGTTTATAAGACACCTAAGTGTTGAAGATACTTGTGTTTTAGTTCTCTCTTTATTGCTATTGCACAACACCTCGATTTTCTTTTAAAACTGGAAGAGTTACATTAGTTTTGGATTTAATAAACATAAATTACACTTTATAGACTTCTTCAGTATTACATTTTCGGCTTTTTTTTTTTCATGCAAAAAGTTCTACACAATCCTTAAACTGATTCCAGTGCTTTTGCTATTATTTCTTGCATATTAGTTGGGAAATTTCAACTTACTCTTTCATTTTCCAAATAGTTAATCAAATTTTGTATGATTGTTTTTGCTTGGGGGGCTCAAAGTACCAGAAAATTGCCTTTTATTATTCGAATTGACAAATTTGTCACTTCAACTTGTTAAAGTCACAAAATAGACATAATATGTTCATCACAACTTTTTAGAACCACTAAAAATTATAAGTTTATTCCTTTTTCTCATGCTAAAATTATATACGTCGTCTATCCTACGGATTTTACCACGAACTACAAACCGAATTTTTGTTTTTGGTCAGACAAACTATGCAATGATTTCTATATCTTATTTATCGTTAACGTGTACAATACCTTCTTTTTTTATTCCTAATTATTATATTTTTATGTTTCCCTCCCGTTTCTCAAATCGCCAAATATTTGAATATTTCGTTATAGACAATAAAATACGAAATTATGTTAGAACAAACCTAATATGAATTTTTTACCAGGTGTGTATCTAATAAACCAATATACCTATTTTCCATTGATATTTTTAGCAATATTAAACAAAGGTAGACACATCAGATTGGTCGAATGACAATAAATACAAATCCATGGTTATATATTTAAATGATGGTATACTTTTTAGGCAGGTTTGAAGAGTTCTTCGCAAATACCCTGTTTGTTATTTGGACGCAACATTTAAATAGTATTTTACTCTTAGTAATGCATAGCATTAAACTGAATACTGTTTATAATACCGTAAAATTGTATATTGTAAACGTTGAAAACTTATATTGTTAACACGATTTCTTTTACCAAGATTAACACTGTCGTTGGTATTTAGTTGAGTTTTTATATATTTGATCTAAATCAAAGTTTTAATCGGTTATTTATTTTATTTACTAAGTGATATGGGTAAAAACACAATTTTAAAGCAAAAAAACCATTAAAACCATATATTCAGTAACTATTTTTTATTGTAACAAATTAATGTAGATTACATTTTACTGTTAGTAGGAAATACATATTTTATTCAATTCTTGATTTTTTTGTATCCGTATAACACAGAGCTTCCATTTGGTAAACATCTCCTTTTTGTAGAATTTTGTCTATACAGTTTAACTTCAGTTCTTGTGGTTACCTCATGTTCCTTTGTTCTACGAATATTCTTTGATATAATTGGTATTGGCTTGGACTCTTTAAGAATCATATCCTTAATGGTATTAAAATTAACAAGTTGTGATGCTGCATAGTTTATGGAAATACCCTTAACTTTACAAATTACTTCCTCTCTTTGCGTTTTAGTGAAATACACCTTAAAAGAGTATTTTTGGACCGCCAGAGACAAAGGATGGAATTAGAACCGTAACTATCTAATTCATCAGTCAAATCTCCAATAAACGGTCCTGCGGGTAAATCAAGTTCGCCACTTCTAGAGAGATATATTACAGAATCTGTACAGGACTAATACAGGACTCTATTGTCAAGACGTTCGAGATTACTTAAACGTGCCCGGGCTGTGACGTAAACCGCATTCACTACATTTACTGTAGGTAGAGAATTAACAGTTTTCTTCGGTGTATTCATAATTTACCACCAATGTCTTCTCGTTAATAGCAATGTCGCTGTTTATATAAATAGCTGGATCACTAAACATAGTGAAAAATTCCGAAGGTTGGTTTAATATTTTAGTTTTTGGCTGATTTTCTCGTTGTCCAAATTTTCCACGGAAACTGTTCAATATTAACTTAGCCTAGGACCTTAAACCGAAATTGCGACAATATTGCCACGTTCTTATTTAACATCTTCCTTATCAAAAAAGTCTTCAATATAATTTAACTTTTGTTCTTCTGTTTGAAAATATGTACGCCAATCACTTGCTTCTTGTTTAATTTTAATAATCTTGTTTATCATAGCAGTAAATAAACCCTCTTGTCCAGAATGTTTGTTAAATCTCTGAACTTGATATTTCCATATTTCACGCATTTTTGTAACCTTTTTCCGCATACTTCAACACTTCCTCCAGACATTGGTGGTAAATTATGAATACACCGAAGAAAACTGTTAATTCTCTACCTACAGTAAATGTAGTGAATGCGGTTTACGTCACAGCCCGGGCACGTTTAAGTAATCTCGAACGTCTTGACAATAGAGTCCTGTATTAGTCCTGTACAGATTCTGTAATATATCTCTCTAGAAGTGGCGAACTTGATTTACCCGCAGGACCGTTTATTGGAGATTTGACTGATGAATTAGATAGTTACGGTTCTAATTCCATCCTTTGTCTCTGGCGGTCCAAAAATACTCTTTTAAGGTGTATTTCACTAAAACGCAAAGAGAGGAAGTAATTTGTAAAGTTAAGGGTATTTCCATAAACTATGCAGCATCACAACTTGTTAATTTTAATACCATTAAGGATATGATTCTTAAAGAGTCCAAGCCAATACCAATTATATCAAAGAATATTCGTAGAACAAAGGAACATGAGGTAACCACAAGAACTGAAGTTAAACTGTATAGACAAAATTCTACAAAAAGGAGATGTTTACCAAATGGAAGCTCTGTGTTATACGGATACAAAAAAATCAAGAATTGAATAAAATATGTATTTCCTACTAACAGTAAAATGTAATCTACATTAATTTGTTACAATAAAAAATAGTTACTGAATATATGGTTTTAATGGTTTTTTTGCTTTAAAATTGTGTTTTTACCCATATCACTTAGTAAATAAAATAAATAACCGATTAAAACTTTGATTTAGATCAAATATATAAAAACTCAACTAAATACCAACGACAGTGTTAATCTTGGTAAAAGAAATCGTGTTAACAATATAAGTTTTCAACGTTTACAATATACAATTTTACGGTATTATAAACAGTATTCAGTTTAATGCTATGCATTACTAAGAGTAAAATACTATTTAAATGTTGCGTCCAAATAACAAACAGGGTATTTGCGAAGAACTCTTCAAACCTGCCTAAAAAGTATACCATCATTTAAATATATAACCATGGATTTGTATTTATTGTCATTCGACCAATCTGATGTGTCTACCTTTGTTTAATATTGCTAAAAATATCAATGGAAAATAGGTATATTGGTTTATTAGATACACACCTGGTAAAAAATTCATATTAGGTTTGTTCTAACATAATTTCGTATTTTATTGTCTATAACGAAATATTCAAATATTTGGCGATTTGAGAAACGGGAGGGAAACATAAAAATATAATAATTAGGAATAAAAAAAGAAGGTATTGTACACGTTAACGATAAATAAGATATAGAAATCATTGCATAGTTTGTCTGACCAAAAACAAAAATTCGGTTTGTAGTTCGTGGTAAAATCCGTAGGATAGACGACGTATATAATTTTAGCATGAGAAAAAGGAATAAACTTATAATTTTTAGTGGTTCTAAAAAGTTGTGATGAACATATTATGTCTATTTTGTGACTTTAACAAGTTGAAGTGACAAATTTGTCAATTCGAATAATAAAAGGCAATTTTCTGGTACTTTGAGCCCCCCAAGCAAAAACAATCATACAAAATTTGATTAACTATTTGGAAAATGAAAGAGTAAGTTGAAATTTCCCAACTAATATGCAAGAAATAATAGCAAAAGCACTGGAATCAGTTTAAGGATTGTGTAGAACTTTTTGCATGAAAAAAAAAAAGCCGAAAATGTAATACTGAAGAAGTCTATAAAGTGTAATTTATGTTTATTAAATCAAAAACTAATGTAACTCTTCCAGTTTTAAAAGAAAATCGAGGTGTTGTGCAATAGCAATAAAGAGAGAACTAAAACACAAGTATCTTCAACACTTAGATGTCTTATAAACCTTTGCAATATTTAATAAAACAAAAATCTTGGTGACCGATCATGGGCGTAAATTTGACAGTCAACACCATTTTCTAGGGAATTAAAAATGTAATCAGAATAAACTAGTAAATTTGTTGTTATTGACCTTCCCTTTATGAAGCCATGCTGGTTAGTGAAAATAACATTTTTAAAACAGTCCTCAAGAAAATTTTTAACTAAGAATTCCATTGGTTTAGGAATAAATGAAATTTTGGATATGGGCCTGTAATCAGTAACACAATTTATTATAGCAGCGTTTTTAAAAAAGAATGAATAATTGAAAGTCTATCTAGTATTTTGACAAGTCGGATAATAATATAATACTTGTTTTTCACTTATTTCTCAAAGTGTTTAGTTGCAAACATCATTTCGTTACTAGGGGCCCATTCTGTTTTCTTTTTATAATAGTAATATTTGAAATGATAATTTATCTAAGAGAATAATGGATTTATAAGACTTTTATTCTTGGAGAATGTTGCAAAACTTCTGGCTTCATGGATTTACGCTCAAAAATTTACCAATAAAAATTATGCGAATAAACTATTTTCGAAAGACTGTTGATACAATTTAGATAATAACCTGGGAGTGTTCAGTAAGTATAAAACTCTTGTTAGAAGCAATTGTTTTGTTTTATTTCCATCATTTCTCTCTTCTGTCCCCATTACAATAATTTCAAAGGTACTAATTTAAGTTAAAAGAGGGTGATTTTTTGAAAAAAGGATTTCCTTATACCTTTAAAATAATAGGTACGTTAAAACAGGACAAAAATATTATACAAAGTTGTTCACATATCAAATGTACAACGGTATGTCTACTATAAAATGTCTCTAATATAATAATTTCGATTTGAATTTACGCTTGTTGAATACTGGACATTGGTTCTATAATCTTCATTTCTTGAACAATGTATAGATCAAAATTTAACTTAAAAAATAAATTTCTATATATTTTACATCTATTTATGATAAAGTTTGTCTATATTGTTGTTGTGTTTCTTATGTCTGTGTATGAGAGCACTAGCTGAAAAAGTTTAAACGGCGATGAGTCCATATTATGACTACCTATCTTTTTTTATACGAATGCACAAATAAATACTTTAATGGATACGATGATTGGAACTGACCCCCTCCGTTTTAATTCTTGAAAAAACACAAAATAGCCGAATTTTTGATAAGTTAATCTGCCCACATTATTGAAGTAATTTTTAAACTTTATAAAAGAATAAAACGCGAATTTGCGGAATCTTTTTCTTTTTTTTTATTAAAAACATGGATATCTTACAGTATATTTAAACAACTAATGCTCGTAAAACATTATATTTTTGTATTATACTGTTTAGACTACGATTTGCATGTTTTCTATATTTCTTACGAAAATTGTCGACCGATGGTGTGTCAAACATTTTTGTTTGTTTAGCTAAAATGAGTTTTTATCGCTAGTTGTATTAAAACTTTGATTGTGTCGTTTCTTCTTCGAGTGGTTTTTCGGGTTTTTGTTAATATAAAAGGGTACATGCTGAATGCATGGGATTAAAAAAAAAGTATGTTCTGTGACGAAGAGGGTGGTGATAAAAAGATACGTGGGTGAACTTTTTAATCTTTGAAATTCTAGGTCTGGTAGAGATTATAGTAACTCTTTGGCTTTTACATACATTTTATTTCTTCTTCTATACATTTTGTCATATTTTTAAACTCTCCGGTTCGATATTGATTTAAAAAGTGACTCACACACATTACAAAAGAGAAAACACTTACAAAAAGTAAAAGTCAGTAGAAATATTTGGGTATTGGAATATTTGGTGATTTGGCTAAGTGGCTAATTGGATATTTGGAGATTAGGATATTATGTATTGAAGTTTTTAGGTGTATGAATGAGTACATGAATTAGAATGTATAGGTAGACAAAGTTACTTCACATCAGGACATAATATATCAATACAAAACAGACACTTAGAAAAACAGATACCCTGCTAGAGGAAATGGAAAACCCAAGCAGAAAAACAATCATTACAGACTTTTATGAACATGTAGTTGATTTTATGCGTTATAATGTACATAATATAAATAAATTAAATAGTAACTAATTGGTTGTATTATTAAATGTTTATTAAAAAATTAGGTTTGCATTACATGTTGATCATATAACAAAAATACGTTAAACAAAGAACATGCACAATTTTCATTATTTGAATAATAGAAACATTTAGGGACGTATTTTCTAAGGGCCGGTTGCTCATCCAACTCTATAATAGGTTTGCTTGAATATTTTCTTAAAAAATCAGCTTTTTCTCTGCCCTTAACGTAAATGGTATCAGCCTTTTCTGTCAAGCTCCGTACAATATCGGCAAATTTGTAAAATGGAGTAAATCCGGAATCCCATTCAATGCAATGATAGTGTTGCATTAACCATTTCGTTTGTTTGTATGCCGCTGGTCTTAGAAAGGCTAGATCAAACGGGGTTTAAAAACATAGTTACTAATTCTATGACCATCGTAGGCAGCAAGTTCATTAGGGATTAGCTTATTATTTTCTATCTTGAATGCTTGGAAGTCCACAACCAGACTAGGGCCAGCCATTGTAACTCGGGAACAGTTTTCAAAAAAAAAAAAACTAAACTAAATAATGTGTGTTGCAGTTGATTTTATCTGCTTCGGGTACTAAACACATAAAGGTTTTCAAAATATTTCAAGGTTGTCCGAAAATATTTAAGAGCACCCATATTCCACATGTAAAATATAAGTATTAAACACATTGAATGAATGTTTTAAAATTTAGATAATCGATTTATTTCACTATAAGGGCAATAAAGGCAAACAGCTGAATTTTCAGATTTTAACTTTTATTTTCAAAATATACAGTAATTTATGCCAATATGCCGTATTTAGTAATTTTAATATTTTCACTTAATAAAAGCTCTAAAAATCACATGATAAACAACATTTGATCCTTGAATTATCCAAATTTACACGTTTTATAAAATTTTGCTAGTTTTATGACGGCACAGCGGATCGCTTGCAACTATTTTTGAAATAGTCTTGGCGTGCATCAATAACATAAAAGGTAGATGCACAAAAAATTGCTTCAGCTACTTTGCTTAATAAACAAAAAATATATTATCTTGAAATAAGTTCGATGGCTTTAGTAGTTTTTGTGTAAACGTGCATGAAACTATTAAAAGGCGATGGCTGATCCTCATTCCTATTGTTTGGTTAAATTGATGGAATCAAGTTGATTATATAAATAAAGAATATCTCTTCATGTACATACAGATGCTTTTTCTATAATTTTAAAACACATGCTATATCCGCTTTTTTTATTACTTACAATGATGAGAGAAAAATCTTGTTTACTACACATTAACTTTTCGTATTTTCGTTGATATAAGGAGTAATAAGCTGTGATGTCTTTTTGTAAATAATATAATTTTAATTTTGAATGTGTAAAAGCACTAAGTTATAATTTTTTCTTCTAAAAATGTAAATAATACAATTTTAATTTTGAATGCGTAAAAGCACTAAGTTATAATTTTTTCTTCTAAAAAGCTCTCACTCATCACAGAATAGTACATGGAGAGAGGAGAATGGATTTTAAGAAAGGTTTATCAGAAGTTAACTTTTTATGTATGCTACAACATTATTTGGATAGTAGTCTGATTAAATAAGAGAATATATTTACCGCTAATATGCATTTTTATTAATCCTTAGACATAAATTAAGCATGCATTTTGATACGTATACGACAACAAGAAATAGCAAGAATAATACTATAAAAATAAATAAATATGTTATAAAATATGAATTTTCCATAAAAACCCGTATTATCTACTGGATGTGATTTTTAAAAATGAATTACAATGATGAAGTAATAATTCTTGTGTGCACTTTAATTTTTCTTATCTGCATCAATATTCGGCAACACATGTTTTAAATCTAATTTTCATCCAACTTTGTGAATTGGAATATTTTTTTTTTTTTTTATATTTTATTTCGGATGCGAAACAGCCAAGTCTAGATAAATTAACCCAAATTCATCACCATTAACTAAAAAGCTCCTTATAAATTTAAGTAATTTTTACCTACTAGTCAAAAAAGGGATTTCATTCACAAGAGGTAGCATAGATTATCAAAGAAAGAAAAATAACGAGCAAAGAAAGAAAAATTAAGCATGTTTGTAAGCAGTCAAAGTTACCCATACAAAAAGGCACTTGCACTCTTTCAATGTTAAATAATCCCATAACAAAGAGCACATACCCTATTTTAACAACCATAGTAGAGAACGATATATACCTGTATCCCATTCGATATTTTAGAACAGAGTGATGTCAATAAAGAAAAAAATTCTTCAAAGTGTAAAAGGAGTAGCCGCTTTAAGAGTATACAAAACTCAACAACATAAAAACCACCTGCACCCCGAACCAACACAAGGTCATCGTAAATGAAACGTGCCTGCACCTCATTCAATATTTTAGAACAAAATTACGTCAATAAAAAATAAAAATTCTTCAAGGCGTAAAAACCAAACACTTGCGTCCGAGTACGTCCAAGGTCGAAAATAAACCCAACCCAATGTCATAAATAAACATCTGCTCAAAAGTGTAGTCAAGGTTACATAAAGGACATCTGCATCCACTATAAAAATAAATCCAAGAGTACCTAAATAAAGAACAAAGTAAGAAAAATAGCCAGCGCTCAATATTACTCATAACAAAAGGTCCATGCCGCCTTCGAAATCATACATAACAAAAGGGTAGTTGCACTTTTTCAAGGTGTGAAAATCCCATCAAGGTGTGAAAATCCGATAACAAAGAGACCCAGACCCTATTGTTACGACTATAATAGCTCTTTCAAGGTGTGAAAATCCCATCAAGGTGTGAAAATCCCATAAACACCCTTCAAGAACGTGAAGGTATAACAAAACCCAAATATAATACAAATCTAACTTTTAGGAAAAATAATGGTCAAGGTAACATCAATAAAACAGACTTGCATCCCTTTAGATATTTTCGAACAAATAAATGACGACAATAAAGAAATAAAAATACTCCATGGTGTAAAAATTTGTAATGCAACAGTGTCATAAATAAAAGGGCGCCTGCATACCATAAAAATACCCTCGTCCACGCCAAGGTAGTACCATCAAAGAGCAGCTCCATCCTTCAAGGTTAAATGAGTCACATAAAAGACACCTGCATACCATAAAAATACCCTCGTCCAGGTGTATGGTCAAGGTCAAATTAACAAAGAGTAGTTGCATCTTTCAAGGTCGAATGAACACCTGTATACCATAAAAATACCCTCGTCCACGCCAAGGTAGTACCATCAAAGAGCAGCTCCATCCTTCAAGGTCAAATGAGTCACATAAAAGAAAATTGTATACCATAAAAATACCCTCGTCCAGGTGTATGGTCAAGGTCAAATTAACAAAGAGTAGTTGCATCTTTCAAGGTCGAATGAACACCTGTATACCTGTGCGGTCAAGGACAATTCAAGGTCAAATTAACACCTGCACACCTGCGCGGTCAAGGTCACAGGGAGGAGGAGGTCCCAGAATGCACGTTTAATACCTACTAACGTCGAACTGCCAATAGTCGATAGCTGCCGAAATTTGGGTCTTACGATAGATTTTAATTTAAAATACAGTTCCCATGTTAGCAATTGCATTCGAAAGGCTTATTATAATTTAAAGTTGATCTTTAATTCTAAGGATTATTTATGTCAAAAGATAAGGGTTCTCTTGTGTGAGGCTTTGGTTTTGTCTGGACTGAATTTCTGTGATAGTGTTTACGGGTTTTCAATAAACACATCAGATAAACGACGTATTCAAGTTCTGCAAAATTCGTGTCGTCGCTTAATATTTGGTATCCGTCGAAGAAACCATGTTTCGCATAAACTAAAAGAGCTTCGCTGGCTAAATATGGGTAACAGACGTTTACTACACGCAGCTTGTTTATTTCATCGGGTGGTTCTAACCAAATCCCCTTCCTATTTGAGCAAAAAAATAAAAGTAAGATCAGACGTTCATGCTGTAAATGTTAGATTTGGAAATCGACTTACACCCCCCGCCCATAGAACTGAACAATTTAAAAAATCATTCTGTTATCAAATTTCAAAAGTTTATAATGAAATTCCTGAAATATTTCAATCCAAAAATCCCAGGACATTTAAATTTACTTACAAGAATTTTTTGTTAAGCCATCAGTAAATAATGAATTATTTTTTTCTTTTTTTCTCTTTTTATAAATGATATACGAATACATTGATTTATGCCCCACCAACATTTAACCAATATTTATCGAACATTTAAGGTTATTTATGGTTGTTAATTTATATTTATCTGCACGGAAAAAGGTAGCTGATTTCTGTCTCTACCAGTTTTCTTTATTTATTTATTTTTGTTTCTTCTCTTCAGGTGTAGGGAGTTGCTTAAGGTAAAGAACAGGGGGAGCGGATTACCTTTTGGTTTTCACTCCCAGCTGACCTTCGGCGTTTTTCATTTCGGATATACTTTTTTTTTCTTTTTGCGTTCTCGCTTGCTTTATTATTATTATTATTTTTGCTATGTATTATCTCGAAATGAAAATAAAGACCTTATTTATTTTATTTATTTATTTTATTTACTAGTGCTCCGCAAAAACCTCTTATATACCGATACCGAATTTTAGCTAAGTCGGACAAACGGTATTAAAGATATTTAAAGAGTTCCATACTTTTGTTACACGGTGTATACCTAGTAGAAATTATTTAGAAATTTTTCTTTCTTGTATTAGAAGTTTAGAGGAAGGCAATAAACCCTCCGCGTCTAGTGCTTTAAAGGTTATTTTTAAAATTAGGGGTGCTAAATTTCTCAGGTGGCCCTATTCTAATAAAAGGAGGGGTAGCCCCCCCCCCCCTCCATACCTACACCAAATTTACCTGTACCATTTTTGCATAAAAGATAAGTTTTAGAATCTATTTTATGCATAGTAAATTCCGATAGTGGCGCCACCTGACCAACTGTTACCAGAGGCACTTGTTTTATGATAAACGTCATCCCCTACTGAATTTTTCTGTGAATTTTTTTTTATAAAAATAAAAAGTTGTTATTGTTTGTACTTTGGTAATATTTTTTACAGGTCCGTTTCTAGATGTAAAACTGTAAACTTGTCAATAAAAATATTGTTGAACTTGAAAATAAATTCCCGAGATACAAAGGGACGAAGATTTTATTCCCAACAACGAAACAAATTTTTGATAATTTTATTTTTCAAAATATTTATACTTCCTTTAATGCTAATGTCTTTATTCCATTAGAAAAAAAATTGGGCATGAATACTTTCTTTATTCTAACGGGGCTCTTCGCACCTTCAAATAAGGCCACATGAAAGCCAAACTTCAACCCGTCCTCCACAAGTACATTTTAACCATCCGCCGTGTCTCTTGGTTCCAAGTGACATTTTTTAAATTCCTTAACATCCCAGGAGATCTAATTTTGCCAATCATTATTAATTAAAAAAGGGAATTAATGCCTACTATATTGAAGGCCATCAGTGTGGAGCTGTGGTAGAAGTTAAAGGGTATTACCTATATAGAAAAATAATATCAAGAAAATCGTGTCTGTTGTTTTTAGCGGGGTTTTTAGTATCCTCCCCAGTGCCCTTTATACCTATTTATGAACTGAAAAAATTTAACCTTAAATATGTCTACAAAAAGCTTAAGTGGGGCTCTGAGGAAAATGGGGGGGGGGGGGGGGGGATTATTAGCACATCAAACAAAATTGCATTATTTATTTTTCTTGTTGTGGAAGGAATTTTTCGAAAATCAACCCCAAAAGGTAATAAAAGCGGGGGTTGAAATTTTTAAAGGAATTTCTGTATCTTAGAAACTAGTGGAGCTTTAAAAAATTGGTATATAAGTTCCTTTTATAAAATAAGAATACACGTGTTTGGTAATTTTAAAGAGAGGGGTGCAGTGTATTGTGAGGGGGTACCTATATCGGTACTGAGCGTACTCATCAGTTATAATAAGCAAGTAAGTGTTTTGATATTTTGGAAAATATTGCTCCTAGGGGGGTAGAAATGAAGAAAGTAAGTTTCGAATGAAATGAAAAAAAAAATATAAAAAAAAAGTCTTAAGACAATTTTTTTGCTTGGAATAAGTAAACATGTGCTCAGGGTTTTACGAAAATTTGTGAGGTAGAAAAAAGGGTATGAAGGTTTATATTGAAAAACATATTTTTGCCAGAGTTTCTTGAAACTCTGTATACCTACAACTATTAAAATTTTTTTAAATTTTTTTGAAAATCGGTCCTTAAAAGGGTACAAAAGTTTTTATTTAAAAAATATCACCTATTTGTCGGATTTTTTTGAAACTTAGCACAAGTATAAATACAATACAAATAATGACACAGGTATTTCTTAGGGGTATAAAAGTTTCTATAAGAAAAATATTAAATGTTAAATTTTTTACAAACGCATAAAATTACTCTTCCTCAACCTATTGTAAACAATTTTTTTATCAGGTTTTTATTATTATTTCTTATGACCAGTAAAGTCCGCATCATATGGGATTTTTTTTATTAATATAGCTTTATTTGAAATTTGACTTTGGCATCAGGTTCTGCTTCGATCAAGATAAAAATTAAGCAAAAAAATAGTAGTTACCGTAAAATGAGGCTACTTTGAATAGTTTTGATCTTTAACTGACAATAAGTCCGTTGTTTTTACATGATTTTAAAAACTGCTTTCGTCATACTTGGGGCGATATCTTAACGTATCACTTCCGAAAATTTAAATTTAATAATCTTCCATTTTTTTTGGAAATCCGTGGGTTCAAAGTTGTACTGAAAGTGGGGCTACTTTGAATATGGTACTTCAAAGCATAATAATCAATGAAAATCACTAAAATGGGTTACTTTGAATACCAATTAAGTAAGAAAATATATATATTTTTTTTAAATAAATGATCAGGCAAAAATATAAAGCAATATTAAAAAATAAGCTTTATTTAACACCTATTTAAAAAACGTTTATAAAAGTATAATATGTTTTTTCTAGAAACTAGAGTGTACTTACAGGTAAATACAAAAAGCAAAAAAAAATTTAAACGGTTTCACTTACCTAAAATTGTTGAACTATAGTTCAAAAAAATTGTAATTTCTAAAGGTATTCAAAAAAATTAAATATGAATCATTAGTTGCGAGTATTGCCTACCTTTGCTCTAATGACTGCTTCGCATCTTCTTGGCATACTTAAAATCAGGTTTTTAATTTCATCTTGATTAATCTGATTCCATATTTCCATAAGCCTCAATGACAGATTATTTAAGTTTCTAGGAGGAGAAAGCAAGGCTCTAAGATGTCGTCCCATGTTATCCCATAAATGCTCAATAGGATTAATGCCAGGGCTTCTTGCTGGCCAAGGCAAAGTTAAAATTTCTCTTTCTTGGAGATAATTTTTTGTACCACCCTTGCTACGTGTGGGCGTGAATTATCGTGCATAAATAAAAAATTATCCCCAATAAATGGGGCAAATGGTACCACATGGGGTTCCAAAATATCTGATATATATAGATTACCTGTCAAAGGACCTCCCTGAATCACAACTAACTCCGTGCGAGCATCTAAACTAATGCCAGCCCAGACCATAACAGATCCTCCGCCATAGCTTACTGTTCCGACAATGTTGCATTGAGCATATCTCTGGGAGGCAATACTCGCTACTAATTATTCATATTTAATTTTTTTGGATACTTTTAGAAATTACAATTTTTTTCCATATATTTTTTTGTCCTGTTTTGTGGATTCAATAAACTTAATTAATACCAGATATTGATTATTTATTTACTTTATAATTTGTTTTTTCTTGCTGTTGCATTAATCAAAGCATTTCGTTTATTTTGTATTTTTTAACTAAACATTTTTTTATGAAAATCACGTTGAACTAAAAATTGAATATTTCATGAAAAAACAGAGATAAACCAATGAATCAAAAAAGAAAATGTAAAGGAAACATGGGACTTTCATTTGGCTGTAATTGCGATAACTTGCAATGGCTAGTAAATCCCACAGGGTGTTTTGAATTTCCGTAAAAAAAACATAACAGTTTTATAACACCCGGTATAATACCAAAGTAAATTTTTTAAGCAAAACAACAAAGGCAGTGATATGCTTAAGGAAAAAAACCTACAATTAGAAAAAAAATCATTAAAAACGAACCACAAATTTGAAAAATATATAACATCAAAATTGAGGCATTTTTTTGTTATGCGTTAAATATGCCGCGCAGTGTATATAATATATTGAAACATCGTTAAACAAATTATGAAAATAAGAAAAATACACCGGATTTTTATCACACATGGAACCCACCCCATTGGAATTTCTTAAGGTGGGCTTGTTAATATTCAATTATAAGTTTACGAAAGTTTGTCGAATTAAAAATGTTGTGCATTTTAGGCACAATTTAAATTTATATGTAAAAATATTGGTTGATTTTTCAAAGATTTACTAATATTTTAAAATTTTTTTTTCTACGATATTAATTATTATTGATAATATTATTATTATTATTATTATTTTTTAGTAGGATTGTCAACAGTGCAATAATCCTTACGGTAGAAACCTAAAATTGACTATCACCATGCCCAGAAGAAAGAAGTCATCTGTAATTACTGAAATAGATCTACACACGTAGACCAAGAATGCACCATCTCTAAAATCTAGATAGCAGGAAAAAGATCGAGTCAGGTTAGTTAACTTTTAATTTCATTTCGATATTTAGAAAATTTAAGCATTTAAGTGTTTTAAAGCGATTCAAAAGATAGTACAACCTTCTAGTTCCTCCAAATTTGAAAATCATAGCTTTAACAGTTCGTATGATGTAAGTGGTAGAATTTAAAAAAATGTTAAGCTACAACTACTATTACAAATATCATTTCTTAGGTTTCAAGTTGGTACAGCACCACCCACCGAGGACATATTCATGAGGGCCACTTGCTTGGTTAGCTAGCTAGCGCCAGCTACGCCCTGTACAGGAAGTCATCTCTTTTTGATGGCGGGTCACCGCCCACCGAAGATTCATGAGAGCCACACGAGCGATTGAAAGGAACATGTTTGACTTGTTTGTGTTAAAGTGAGCTTTATTTTTTTTTAAACTTTTATTGCAAAATCGATCATCGATATTAAAAATAGAGAGGACTGTTCAATTTTGTATTTTTATGACAGAGCTTTATCATAACAAGCCGACAAGACGTCAAATGCAAGGGTCCATCAGGTTTTTTGCGAGTGCCACATTGAAATTTGAAAATATATACCAAATTTTACTTTGGAATTATACGTTTGCCGAAGATTCCAAAGACCCACCCCATATGGGTTTTATCTGAGCTCAATTCTCAACTTATAACTATCAAGAATTTACCAGTTCTATGCCGGCGCATACTATCTGTTTTAAGAAAATCTGTTGGCTGGGAGACAACTAAAAATGTAACTTTAAAGCAGTGGCGTAGCTTCAGATTTTGGGCTCCCCCGCCAAACCTAACTTTTGGGCCCCCCTTCAAACATTTTTCACCCCAAAATTAGTCAAGTTTCAAGATAGCAATAACATTCAAAATATAACCTCCCACTTTCATTTTCCAGTTGGACAAGGGTAGAAAATAAACAAGTAAGAGGAGAGGATACTTAAATAACGTGTATTAATAACATATTAAATAAAACATTAATTCATAACAATTAATAAGTAGCTACAACTACAAAAGCATGCTTGTCAGTACTGATATAGTCGTATATATTTTATTATAAATTATGAAAAAAAGCCTTGCAACAAAACATCAAACTATTCAAACTATCCAAGAAATTGCTTCCTTCTGGACTTAGTTTCCGCAAAAACCCTAACTATTTCGGTTTTGTCCATTACTGCAGCTTCCGCTGCCTCTATACTAAGCAATGCCAAATTACTTAGTCGATTTTAGGCACAGGAATTTCTTAAATAGTTTTTTTATTAATTTTAATTTCGAAAACGATCGTTCTGAAGACGCCACGGTTACAGGGAGCGTCAAGAATAATTTTAGAGCAGTACTTACCTCTGCGAAATTTGATGCTAGGGTATCATTTTCTACAATTAAAAAATTTGCAAGCTCTCTAATGTCTTTAAATGTACCTATTTTGTCTTTTAGAGGCTGAGATAAGGCAATAATTTGTGATGGAAATTCTGACGAATTATCGCGAGGGTAACGTTGTTGCAAAGCTTCAGCTGATTCAAATAATTCTTCCTCCGTCATTGATACCAAAATGGGGGGACTTAAGAAACTTAATTTGATAACTGTGTCCTTTACGCCTTTAAAACGGTTGTTTAATTGATTAATAACAATGTCGAAAACTTTATAATAAATATTGACTTTAAAATAATGTTCTTGATTATAAATTAGATAATTTGTATCACATTCATTATATTGGTTTTTCGGCTTATGTTGTCTTTTTTCTTTTAAATAATGGAGAAATATTCCATTTTTTAGCGGTACCAATAGCGTCAGTTTTTAATTTTTTTTTGAGTTTTTCTAGTGACAATTCCAAAGAATTTAAAGCTTTCGCTAAATCTAACTGTGGTGCTTGCAAAACTTGAGATGTTATATTTATTTCCTGTAATATTTTACCGTATATATTTAGTAGCATTAAAAATTCAAAGTTTTCAATTGCCTTCAATAATCTATATGCTTTATCAGGTTCATCTTTTTTTGTTGAAATTAAATTTACTTTAGTAAGGGCCTTGACAATATCTACCTATATGTCGCAGTTTCACATCTAATAAAGCCTACCGGCATTGACGTTGTGGTCTGGTGGTCAGCGCAGCGGCCTCACAGATCGTAGGCCCGGGTTCCATTCCCGGTGCCGGCAACGTCGATGTTAAATTTGGAATTTGGTTTAAGAGGTGGCGCCGTCTTTCGGAAGAGACGTTAAACTGTGGGCCCCGTGTCATGGATGTTGGCACGTTAAAGAACCCTACCCTCGACAAAGAGGGATTCGGCAAAAATTACCAAATAGTGTGTCACAAATTCCCTGGCGTCGGTGATTGGCCTCGTTGCGGAAAAAGGCCGACGTAAAATAAATAATAAAAAAAGCCTACCGGCCCATCGAGTATAGGATTCAGTCTTTTCAGTTTTATTATAGATTCCCCGGAAAAAGAACCCATAAGTCCCAAATGTTTAAACTGAAGCCGAAAATGGAGTACAAATCACCAGTTATAATGATAAAAGATGAGATTTCTTTAACTTCTGAAACGGCATCATTGACTACAAGATTTAAATTATGTGCGGTACAATGTACATAAGTTGCCATAGGCTCAATATCTTTTATTATTTTTTGGAACCTCTGAGTAAATTCCACTCATGACACTTGCGCCATCGTACCCCTGTCCTCTACACTTCTTAAAATCTAAACCTAATGCCTTCAATGACTGCAGTATATCAGAAGTTAAGCCGGCCGCACTTTGGCTATCAAGCTTCGGCCACCTTCCACCTTCGGGGATTCGCGGATTTTTGAATCGACGCACCCACACCGCACAGTGGTAGAAGACAATGTCGAAAAGAGTCAACAAATATAATTAAAATTAAAAACGGGCCCAACTAGAATTAAATTAACTGTATTCTATATTTTTAAGGTTTGGGGTTCCTTTTAAAGGTCCTATTAAGAATATTGTTTTTTTTTCGGCTCGAACGGGAACGGGTTCCCTGTCCGTTCGGGCCCCCCGCCACCGCGGGGTTTGGCGTTATGGTAGCTACGCCACTGCTTTAAAGTCAGAACAGTAATTATATTATAAAAAAATTGGGTTATCTTAAAAATAGTAAAGAAATTTAAAAGTTTTTACGTGTTGTGTAAAAAGTATAACAAAAAAATATTACAAGACAGTACCAGGTCTGTAACGTAACTGATTTAGTGCCACGATTTTAATTTTGTTATTATTTGTAACGGTTAAAACGTTTGCATGATCTTAAACGTTTTTTTTTTTGTTCAAGACACATTGAAAAAAAGTGTAGGTACTGACAAATTGGTTAAGGCTTTCGCGGCCAGTCGGTGAGCTAGTGTAGTCAACCATCATTCGGGTCTAAAGGCCGTCGTCGGTTGGAATTGCTTCCTTACGTTTCGCTAGCACGAGTGGCGAGCTTCTTCAGTCTACTTCCAGCACTGGAGATGGATGGACCTCTAAAGAAGCTCGCCACTCGTGCTAGCGAAACGTTAGGAAGCAATTCCAACCGACGACGGCCTTTAGACCCGAATGCTGACTACACTAGCTCAGTGTAGGTACTGTTAAAAATTTAGACCCCCCTCCTCCTCAAAATTAATGCTAGCTGTATTAAAAGGCATCACAGCTCACTGAAGTCTACATTATTAATTATAACTTTTTCTCTTGTTTCAGATTTTTACCACTTGAAGATGATTGTGCCAGCGCAACTACCTCGCTTCTGACGGTGGTTTTCCGCGTTGTTCTTACAACTGATTTCGTTTCATCCTAAATTGGCCCTGTTTTTTAATCGGTGAGTTAAATTCTTTCTAAAACGTTCCCTTCGGCCGCGGTTGTCCCCGAGGGCTGACGTGGGGCAAGGGCTTTATCGGGTTGGCACTTGCGGGTGTAAAGGGTTCCTTTTATCTTGGAAGGGCCAGTGCGAAGAAGGTAAACCCCGAGACGATTCATCAAGGTCCGATGTGATGGACGATGTCTTGTCAGCCCGAAAGGATTCGAGAGTTCGGGGTTCGCTTAATAGTTTTTTCATTGTACAGAGGGAAAGGAGGAAACCTGCAATTTTAGATTCTAGCTCAGCAAACTTATAGTTATATATAGATGCAAGTGACACTTACAATGTATGTTTTTAAATACTGGCCAATCTCTACGCTTACTAAATATTTCTATTTTTATTTGATAAAATAAGGTTTTCTACATCGCTTGCTCCCGCAGGGAAAAAGGCGACATTTTAGAGCGATAACGAACGAAAAGATACCTGCTGTTATAACTATATTCTTAAAACACTTATGCAAGTAGTTGCCTTAAAATAAGAGCAATTTTACAATAAAACAGTAAAAGTGCCTGTTGTAGAATAGCTTTACTTTGAGTAATATTTTAGATTGTTTCGTTATGTTTTCTTTTCATTATTTACAGCTCCGTAGAAGCGTCATCCACATAATATAATAAATCATCTTTAAGCAAACTATGAAAATAAGGAAAATACACCGAAGTTTTATCACACAGGCATAAAGAATGCTTAAGCAGTACTATTGATAGTACACTGAAGATAATAACACTGAGGATAATAGTTCCTCCAAATTTAAAAATCATAGCTTTAACAGTTCTTATGATTTAAGTGGTACAATTGAAAAAATTGTTAAGGTACAACCACTATTACAAATATTATTTCTTAGGTTTCAAGTTGGTACAGCACCATCTAGCAAAGACAGATTTATGGGGTCCCCTTGCTTGGTTAGCTAGCTAGCGCCAGCTACGCCCTGTACAGAAAGTCCTCTCTTTTTCATGGCAGGTTACCACCCACTGAAGACAGATTCATGAGAGCCACAACAAGCGGTTGAAGAAACATGTTTAACTTGTTTGTGTTAAAGTGAGTTTTATTTTTTTTTATTTTTATTGCAAAATCGATCATCAATATTAAAAATAGAAAGGACTGTCCAATTTTGTATTTTTACTACAGAGCTAAATAGACATCTTATTCTTTTTATCATAACAAGCCGACAATACATCAAATGCAAAGGTACATCTCTGATAAAATTGTACCTATGATGTCAGCTATTTTTAAATGTAGAAATTATCTACAAAGAAAACCAAGACAATGGTTTATAATGCTTTTTTCTTTCTCATAGAAGATATCCTCTGCCCATATGGGGAATGTGTGCTACAGCAAAATGTAATAAAATACAAACTTTACAAAATAAAATCCTTAAAGTATTGTACAGGGTGTTTTTTTAAGGTCGACGGGCGGCCATATCTCGGAAACTACCAGGCATAGAAACTCAGGAAAATTAAAATGAGAATTAAAGTGGCCATGAGAAAATCCTGGAAATACTTTTTAAGTTCCGCATTTTGCCGCAAGAGGGCGTAATTGAAAAGTAGATTTTAAAATTTTACATAACTCCGAAAATTCCACATTAAGGTATATGTTTGATAACACCATTTTAAAGCTTGGACAATTATGCATCATTGTGGTTTAAGGCTCATTGGCGTACCGACCTTGATAGGAGTGGGAGAAGCTATTGAAAGTATAAACATTAAAATCGCTGTAACTTCTAAACGACTTATCCGATTTTACTAAATTTAAGCTTGTTTGAAAGAACCTTCATTTGTCGTATCTGATGGTACACGATAGTTTCTAATAAAATTGCTAGAGGGCGCAATTTGTATTAAAAATTATTCTATTGGCTATAACGCTGAAACGAACGGAGATACCAAGCTGCGGTTTTAATATTTTTTCTAGCAAATTTCATCTACTTTTCGATTATGGTATCATAATTATACCGTATGATTTATTTTTTCGGAGTAAATTCAAAAAATGTATTGTTATTGCAAATTGCGCCCTCTAGCATTTTTTTTGAGAACTAATAGGGACAACTAAATACGATTAGTGAAAGTGCATACATTTCTCTTCCAAACAGTATTTAGTTTGCTAAAATCGGATAAGTCGTTTATAAGTTACAGCGATTTAAATGATTACACTTTCAACAGCTTCTCCCACTCTTATTAAAGTCGGTACGCCAATGAGCATAAGACAAAATTATGTATAATTGTCCAAGCCTTAAAATGGTGTTATCAAACATATACCTTAATGTCGAATTTTCGGAGTTATGTAAAATTTTAAAATTTACTTTTCAATTACGCCCTCTTGTGGCAAAATGCGGAACTTAAAAATTATTTCCAGCATTTTCTCATGGACACTTTAATTATTATTTTTCTTTTCCTGAGTTTCTATGCCTGGTAGTTTCCTAGATATGGCCGCTCGTCGACCTTAAAAAAACGCCCTGTATAACTACACTCAGTACGTGGTGTTATTTAAACACTTTTATTTCACTTTCTATTTGTTTTTAAAGGTAAAAATCACGTTTTAGTTCGCGTTGCCATTCATTGGCGCCATTTTGATAAAAATAGTTTTTTGCAGTTTTTAGGTTTATTTTAAAGATTTTTAAAACTTTTTTGATATTTCTTATTGTTGTCGGCCTATCTACAGGGTCCTGCAACTCACCTCCCGTCTTCTATAGCTCACTTAGTAATTAAGTTAGAATTTTCATATTTTGCAGACCTTATCTATATCTTGGGG
This sequence comes from Polydrusus pterygomalis, assembly GCA_963969555.1. Classification (NCBI taxonomy): domain Eukaryota; kingdom Metazoa; phylum Arthropoda; class Insecta; order Coleoptera; family Curculionidae; genus Polydrusus; species Polydrusus pterygomalis. Next base: position 10,731,282 of record OZ018384.1, read on the forward strand.
CGCATTTCACGAAAATTCTTTTTTCATACAGAGTGTTCCAAAAAAGTGTGACGTCATAAGGGTGTATTTTTTTAAATTTCATGCCATTTATTTTTTTACTTATTTGGGTGCCTCCTATAGTTACCTACATACCCCTAAAATTTTATTGAAATCGATTCAGTATTATAGACGAAAAAAAATATAAAAACTAAAAAATATCAGTTTTGCACCACTGGTATTAAAAATAAATAAAAAGTAAAAATAATGCCTCGTTAATAAAATTATACAAAGGTACTTATTAAACAAGGTAAATGGCCGTTAAAAATTTAACATTGACAGCTGTCAACATTTGACAGGAGTGATAAAAATTTCTTTTAATTGAAAAAATTTATTTAGAAAAATTGTAGCTACCATCTAGATTAGATTGCTAAAGTAAAAATGGTCTCTGGTCACTTTAATGAATTTTAATAAATATAAATTGTTTTTCAAAGCCACCTTTAATACTTATTCATATTAATAACTGTTTGAATAGTTGATAAAATGATTTTTCTGCAAATAAGTCTTGATGCGTTAGAAATTGCGATAGGGTTGCAATAAGGAAAAATGTTTGATTTTTAATTCTCCATCGAATGACATAAAAAGATACAGGGGTTCCTATTTGAAATAAGAAAAATAAATTGCTTTTAGGTTTGCAATGTTTGACACTAAACTTTGGACACCCTGTACAATTCTTATTAACCAAACTTGGTTAACTAAACTGTTATACCTTATTTAATAAGTACCTTTGCATAATTTTATTAACGAGGCATTATTTTTATTTTTCATTTATATTTAATACCAGTGGTGCAAAACTGATATTTTTTAGTTTTTATTTTTTTTTCGTCTATAATACTGAATCGGTTTTAATAAAATTTTAGGGGTATCTAGGTAACTATTTAGGAAGCACACAAAAAAAGTAAGAAAATATATGGCATGTAATTAAAAAAAATACACCCTTATAACGTCCACACTTTTTTGGAACACCCCGTATAAAAAAAAATTTTTCCTGAAATGCGCCCCAAGATACAGATAAGGTCTGCAAAATATGAAAATTCAACGTAATTACTAAGTGAGCTATAGAAGACGGGAGGTGAGGTGCAGGACCCTGTATATACCTAGTAGAAATTACTTAGAAATTTTTCTTTCTTGTATTAGAAATTGAGAGGAAGGCAATAAACCCTCCGCGTCTAGTGCTTTAGAGGTTATTTTTAAAATTAGGGGTGCTAAATTTCTCAGGTGGCCCTATTCTAACAAAAGGAGGGGTACCCCCCCCCCCCCCCCACCATACCTACACCAAATTTGCCTGTACCCTTTTTGCATAAAAGATAAGTTTTAGAATCTATTTTATGCATAGTAAATTCCAACTGTTACCAGAGGCACTTGTTTTATGATAAACGTCATCCCCTACTGAATTTTTCTGTGAATTTTTTTTTATAAAAATAAAAAGTTGTTATTGTTTGTACTTTGGGAATATTTTTTACAGGTCCGTTTCTAGATGTAAAACTGTAAACTTGTCGATAAAAATATTGTTGAACTTGAAAATAAATTCCTGAGATACATGGGGAGGAAGAGCTTATTCCCAACAACGAAACAAAAGACTATTTTTTGATAAGTTCATTTTTCAAAATATTTATACTTTCTTTAATGCTAATGTCTTTATTCCATAAGAAAAAAAATTGGGCATGAATACTTTCTTTCTAGTTCTTACTAGTGGAGCTTTAAAAAATTGGTATATAAGTTCCTTTTATAAAATAAGAATACACGTGTTTGGTAATTTTAAAGAGAGGGGTGCAGTGTATTTTGAGGGGGTACCTATATCGGTACTGAGCTTACTCATCAGTTATAATAAGCAAGTAAGTGTTTTGATATTTTGGAAAATATTGCTCCTAGGGGGGTAGAAATGAAGAAAGTAAGTTTCGAATGAAATAGAAAAAAAAATATAAAAATAAGTCTAAGACAATTTTTTTGCTTGGAATAAGTAAACATGTGCTCAGGGTTTTACGAAAATTTGTGAGGTGGAAAAAAGGGTATAAAGGTTTATATTGAAAAACATATTTTTGCCAGAGTTTCTTGAAACTCTGTATACCTACAATTATTAAAAAAATTTTTTTATTCTTTTGAAAATCGGTCCCTAAAAGGGTACAAAAGTTTTTATTTAAAAAATATCACCTATTTGTCGGATTTTTTTGAAACTTCCCAGCAAACATGCCAGGCAGGCAAAACGTGTTTAATGTATTGGCATTGCCCTCCTTGTTCATTGGCACAGTATTGGCAGCCATTACCGCAAATGTATCTTTTTGACCCGCTGGCCGTCAGTAGGCCGCCAGGCATTTTGCCTTGCTGGGCAAATCAAGGCAAATTATTATTTAGCCTTTACATGTTAAATGGTAAAAATAAAGCACCAGCGTTTCTGTACATAATATGTATTCAAAAATATTTACATATGCAATACCTGTTAAATTACAACTTTTATGTGTAGGTAAAATGGTGATATTCAATGTATAAAGGAATAAAATGGCGGCTTATTATTTCTTCCCGATCAATTTATTACCAAGGCAAAGTCGTGTCCATTTAACTTGGTCATAACCCTCCTAGTTATGTCTGTGGAGTCTTCGATCCCCTGAAGTTTCAGAACATTTACCTGAAAAAAAAATCATAGAATTATTATTTTAAGCTTCACGGCCATACCATTTTTTTGTGGATTTACTGGTAGTTTTAAACATGTTTTGTGTATTATTTTAAGGGTACCTATATCATATTATAACTGCCCAGCAAACAGTGTTATTAGGCAAGGTAAAGATTTCGTATTGGCAATGTTGGCTTCATGATGGCAAAATGTTGCCAATACATTATTCTTAAATTTGCAACAAATGGCAAACATGCATGATTCCTCAATAAAAAATATGCATTGGTCCATCATTTTAAAAAAGGTAATCCTAACTTTTTTAACTTGCCAATGAATTTAAATTACATTTTTTTTACAGAAATGCCAATATTATTTAACATCAGGCAGCCCGTTAATGTCCCATTACATTTTCTTTGATAATGCATGTGTGAATGCGTTTAACTATTCTAGGATTAAAAATTAAATGATAAATTATTTCTAACGTCTTAAATGTATTTACATTGTGTATTTCCGCCTATGAATTTCTAATAGCAGGCAACCAGTAAATGCCCATTTCCGATATCGCGACAAAGAATGAGTAAATGCATTTTGTTAGCCTAAATATGGCCTAAAAATGTTGATCCTTTTCTTAATTTATAAATCCCGCGCTTTAACTGTGTCACATGATGATATCATTGGTCCCACGTTAATCTGCATTGGTAGATGATTGGTCGCGAAGCGGGATTATGGGAATGGGGTTAGAAATATCTTTAGTTTGTTTGTAGCATTCTTGTTTTCAGTTTCGGCCGATTTCACGGTAAATTTCCTAATCATTATATTATTATAAGTTTATCTCTTCGATTTCCTACAACCTATAAGTAGGTATACCTATACAATAAATAAAAAGCGAACTTTGAATTAAAACCAGATACAATAATATTAATATTATCATAAAGTCTTTTACCAACACAGACAGTAAAAAGCTTTACCTATAGTTAAAACGCAGACGCCATTTCTCGACGGGGGATTCAGCCCGTTTTGTGCTTTAGTTGCTTACTGCCTTTTTTTCTGGAGAAGAATGACGGATACGTGAGAGTGGAATAATAAATCGCCAAAGTAAGTATTTTTTATACTTATTGGAAACAGTTATAATATGATATAGGCACCTTTAAAATAATACACAAAACATGTTTAAAACTACCAGTAAATCCACAAAAAAATGATATGGCCGTGAAGCTTAAAATAATAATTCTATGATTTTTTTTTTCAGGTAAATGTTCTGAAACTTCATGGGGGGCGAAGACTCCACAGACACAACTAGGAGGGTTATGACCAAGTTAAATGGACACGACTTTGCCTTGGTAATAAATTGATCGGGAAGAAATAATAAGCCGCCATTTTATTCCTCTATACATTGAATATCACTATTTTACCTACACATAAAAGATGTAATTTAACAGGTATTGCATATGTAAATATTTTTGAATACATATTATGTACAGAAACGCTGGTGCTTTATTTTTACCATTTAACATGTAAAGGCTAAATAATAATTTGCCTTCATTTGCCCAGCAAGGCAAAGTGCCTGGCGGCCTACTGACGGCCAGCGGGTCAAAAAGATACATTTGCGGTAATGGCTGCCAATACTGTGCCAATGAACAAGGAGGGCAATGCCAATACATTAAAAGCGTTTTGCCTGCCTGGCATGTTTGCTGGGTGTTTCCAATAAGTATAAAAAAATACTTACTTTGGCGATTTATTATTCCACTCTCACGTATCCGTCATTCTTCTGCAGAAAAAAAAGGCAGTAAGCAACTAAAGCACAAAACGGGCTGAATCCCCCGTCGAGAAATGGCGTCTGCGTTTTAACGTGGTTTTAACCATAGGTAAAGGTTTAACTGTCTGTGTTGGTAAAAGACTTTATGATAATATTAATATTGTATCTGGTTTTAATTCAAAGTTCGCTTTTTATTTATTGTATAGGTATACTTAGGTTGTAGGAAATCGGAGAGATAAACTTATAATAATATAATGATTAGGAAATTTGCCGTGAAATCGGCCGAAACTGAAAACAAGAATACTACAAACAAACTAAAGATATTTCTAACCTCATTCCCATAATCCCGCTTCGCGACCAATCATCTACCAATGCAGATTAACGTGGGACCAATGATATAATCATGTGACACAGTTAAAGCGCGGGATTTATAAATTAAGAAAAAGATCAACATTTTTAGATCATATTTAGGCTAACAAAATGCATTTACTCATTCTTTGTCGCGATATCGGAAATGGGCATTTACTGGTTGCCTGCTATTAGAAATTCATAGGCGGAAATACACAATGTAAATACATTTAAGACGTTAGAAATAATTTATCATTTAATTTTTAATCCTAGAATAGTTAAACGCTTTCACACATGCATTATCAAAGAAAATGTAATGGGACATTAACGGGCTGCCTGATGTTAAATAATATTGGCATTTCTGTAAAAAAAATGTAATTTAAATTCATTGGCAAGTTAAAAAAGTTAGGATTACCTTTTTTGAAATGATGGACCAATGCATATTTTTTATTGAGGAATCATGCATGTTTGCCATTTGTTGCAAATTTAAGAATAATGTATTGGCAACATTTTGCCATCATGAAGCCAACATTGCCAATACAAAATCGTTACCTTGCCTAATAACACTGTTTGCTGGGTTAGCACAAGTATAAATACAATACAAATAATGACACAGATATTTCTTAGGGGTATAAAAGTTTCTATAAGAAAAATATTAAATGTTAAATTTTTTACAAACGCATAAAATTACTCTTCCTCAACCTATTGTAAACAATTTTTTTTATCAGGTTTTTATTATTATTTCTTATGACCAGTAAAGTCCGCATCATATGGGATTTTTTTTTATTAATAGCTTTATTCGAAATTTGACTTTGGCATCAAGTTCTGCTTCGATCAAGATAAAAATTAAGAAAAAAAATAGTAGTTACCGTCAAACGAGGCTACTTTGAATAGTTTTGATCTCTAACTGACAATAAGTCCGTTGTTTTTACATGATTTTAAAAACTGCTTTCGTCATACTTGGGGCGATATCTTAATGTATCACTTCCGAAAATTTAAATTTAATAATCCGACGACTTCCATTTTTTTTGGAAATCCGTGGGTTCAAAGTTGTATTGAAAGTGGGGCTACTTTGAATATGGTACTTCAAAGCATAATAATCAATGAAAATCACTAAAATGGGTTATTTTGAATACCAAATAAGTAAGAAAATATATATATATATATTTTAAATAAATGATCAGGCAAAAATATAAAGCAATATAAAAAAATAAGCTTTATTTAACACCTATTTAAAAAACGTTTATAAAAGTATAATATTTTTTTTTTTCAAAACTAGAGTGTATTTACAGGTAAATACAAAAAGCAAAAAAAAATTTAAACGGTTTCACTTACCTAAAATTGTTGAACTATAGTTCAAAAAAATTGTAATTTCTAAAGGTATTCAAAAAAATTAAATATGATTAGTAGCGAGTATTGCCTACCTTTGCTCTAATGACTGCTTCGCATCTTCTTGGCATACTTAAAATCAGGTTTTTAATTTCATCTTGATTAATCTGATTCCATATTTCCATAAGCCTCAATGACAGATCATTTAAGTTTCTAGGAGGAGGAAGCAAGGCTCTAAGATGTCGTCCCATGTTATCCCATAAATGCTCAATAGGATTAATGCCAGGGCTTCTTGCTGGCCAAGGCAAAGTTAAAATTTCTGTTTCTTGGAGATAATTTTGTATCACCCTTGCTACGTGTGGGCGTGAATTATCTTGCATGAATAAAAAATTATCCCCAATAAATGGGGTTCTAAAATATCTGATATATATATAGATTACCTGTCAAAGGACCTCCCTGAATCACAACTAACTCCGTGCGAGCATCTAAACTAATGCCAGCCCAGACCATAATAGATCCTCCGCCATAGCTTACTGTTCCGACAATGTTGCATTGAGCATATCTCTGAGAGGCAATACTCGCTACTAATTATTCATATTTAATTTTTTTGGATACTTTTAGAAATTACAATTTTTTTCCATGTATTTTTTTGTCCTGTTTTGTTGATTCAATAAAATTAATTTATACCAGATATTGATTATTTATTTACTTTATAATTTGTTTTTTCTTGCTGTTGCATTAATCAAAGCATTTCGTTTATTTTGTATTTTTTAACTAAACATTTTTTTATGAAAATCACGTTGAACTAAAAATTGAATATTTCATGAAAAAACAGAGATAAACCAATGAATCAAAAAAGAAAATGTAAAGGAAACATGGGACTTTCATTTGGCTGTAATTGCGATAACTTGCAATGGCTAGTAAATCCCACAGGGTGTTTTGAATTTCCGTAAAAAAAAATAACAGTTTTATAACACCCGGTATAATACCAAAGTTACTTTTTTAAGCAAAACAACAAAGGCAGTAATATGCTTAAGGAAAAAAACCTACAATTAGAAAAAAATCATTAAAAACGAACCACAAATTTGAAAAATATATAACATCAAAATTGAGGCATTTTTTTGTTATGCGTTAAATATGCCGCGCAGTGTATATAATATATTGAAACATCGTTAAACAAATTATGAAAATAAGAAAAATACACCGGATTTTTATCACACATGGAACCCACCCCATTGGAATTTCTTAAGGTGGGCTTGTTAATATTCAATTATAAGTTTACGAAAGTTTGTCGAATTAAAAATGTTGTGCATTTTAGGCACAATTTAAATTTATATGTAAAAATATTTGTTGATTTTTCAAAGATTTACTAATATTTTTAAATTTTTTTTCTACGATAGTACCTTTTATTAATATTAATTATTATTAATATTATTATTATTTTTTAGTAGGATTGTCAACAGTGAAATAGTCCTTACGGTAGAACCCTAAAATTGACTATCACCATGCCCAGAAGAAAGAAGTCATCTGTAATTACTGAAATTGATCTACACACGTAGACCAAGAATGCACCATCTCACCATCTAGATAGCAGGAAAAAGATCGAGTCAGGTCAGTTAACTTTTAATTTCATTTCGATATTTAGAAAATTTAAGCATTTAAGTGTTTTAAAGCGATTCAAAAGATAGTACAACCTTCTAGTTCCTCCAAATTTGAAAATCATACCTTTAACAGTTCGTATGATGTAAGTGGTACAATTTAAAAAATTGTTAAGCTACAACTACTATTACAAATATAATTCCTTAGGTTTCAAGTTGGTACAGCACCACCCACCGAGGACAGATTCATGAGGGCCACTTGCTTGGTTAGCTAGCTAGCGCCAGCTACGCCCTGTACAGGAAGTCATCTCTTTTTGATGGCGGGTCACTGCCCACCGAAGATTCATGAGAGCCACACGAGCGATTGAGAAAGGAACATGTTTGACTTGTTTGTGTTAAAGTGAGCTTTATTTTTTTTTAAACTTTTATTGCAAAATCGATCATCGATATTAAAAATAGAGAGGACTGTCCAATTTTGTATTTTTATGACAGAGCTTTATCATAACAAGCCGACAAGACGTCAAATGCAAGGGTCCATCAGGTTCCTTGCGAGTGCCACATTGAAATCTGAAAATATATACCAAATTTTACTTTAGAATTATACGCTGTTGCCGAAGATTCCAAAGACCCACCCCATATGGGTTTTATCTAAGCTCAATTCTCAACTTATAACTAAATTAAGAATTTACCAGTTCTATGCCGGCGCATACTGTCGGTTTTAAGAAATTCTGTTGGCTGGCAGACAACTAAAAATTTAACTTTGAAGTCAGAACAGTAATTATATTATAAAAAAATTGGGTTATCTTGAAAATAGTAAAGAAATTTGCAACACCAGGACCAGGTCTGTAACGTAACTGATTTAGTGCCACGATTTTAATTTTTTTATTAATTGTAACGGTTAGAACGTTTGCATGATCTTAAACGTTTTTTCTTTGTTCAAGGCACATTTAAAAATAGTGTAGGTACTGTTAAAAATTTAGACCCCCTCCTCCTCAAAATTAATGCTAGCTGTATTAAAAGGCACCACAGCTCACTGAAGTCTACATTATTAATTATAACTTTTTTCTCTTGTTTCAGATTTTTACCACTTGAAGATGGTTGTGCGGGCGCAACTACCTCGCTTCTGACGGTGGTTTTCCGCGTTGTTCTTACAACTGATTCCGTTTCATCCTAAATTGGCCCTGTTTTTTAATCGGTGAGTTAAATTCTTTCTAAAACGTTCCCTTCGGCCGCGGTTGTCCCCGAGGGCTGACGTGGGGCAAGGGCTTTATCGGGTTGGCACTTGCGGGTGTAAAGGGTTCCTTTTATCCTGGAAGGGCCAGTGCGAAGAAGGTAAACCCCGAGACGAGGCATCAAGGTCCGATGCGATGGACGTTGTCTTGTCAGCCCGAAAGGATTCGAGAGTTCGGGATTCGCTTAATAGTTCCTTCATTGTACAGAGGGAAAGGGGGAAATCTGTAATTTTAGATTCTAGCTCAGCAAACTTATAGCTTTATATAGATGCAAGTGACACTTAGAAGTTATGTTTTTAAATGCTGGCCAATCTCTACGCTTACTAAATATTTCTATTTTTATTTGATAAAATAAAGTTTTCTACATCGCCTGCTCCCGCAGGGAAAAAGGCGATATTTTAGAGCGATAAACTGTCGAACGAAAAGATACCTGCTGTTATAACTATATTCTTAAAACACTTATGCAAGTAGTTGCCTTGAAATAAGAGCAATTTTACAATGACAATAAAACAGTAAAAGTGCCTGTTTAAGAATTTGCACAAAACACGAAATTCTTTAAAACTATATAAATTTTTAAAAAAATTCTATGAATAAATTTTTTTGAATTATCTAATTTTTGGCTAAATAGATACCTTCTCCCTTTTGCCTCTGTACACTTTATTTTTTTGGCGTTTGCGATGAACAGGGCTTCGCCGGGCGTCTGATTAAGTGAATGGTGAGTCAACCGCGCCGCGGTTTTTGGAATCGAACAAACTTAGCAACTTTCCTCAGTCCGACCATATTTTTGTCTGCCAGAGCAAACTTAGAAATAACAGTAAAATCTGACTTTTTGCAAACCTATACTTTGGGTTTGTTATGTGTTGGCACACAGATTTTATACTTACTTTAAGTGGCATACATTTTACCCGTTTAACAAATTTAATTCCTATTTGGACCTTTGCTAACTTGTATTCAGTGTATCATCAGGTATTTTAATCACAGTCGAAGTTTTCTGCTTTCAATTCTTTATAAAATAATTTATTCAACTTAACGTTGAAGTCACATATTTGGTTTTTAATTATTACTGTTTCAAGCCGTCTTGTTCACTATGCCCTATCGACTCGACAGAAAAACTATTGCGTCATAATAATTGTGTCCTGATGGATGTAGATCGTAGATCATAATAATTAGGTAAAGCAAGACGGTAGAAAAATATGCTGCAGGCAAATTTCTATATTGACTAGAAGGAATAATAAATAGCTACATTAAAAATAGCGACGCGAAACATAACTTAAAAATTTAGGTAATTGAAACTAGACGTATTAAACAGGCTAGTTGTCTTGCAATCTGTGAAGGCCGCAGGACCTATATAATAAATATCATCACACGTTATGATGTGGAAGTAAAAGCAGCACTGTAGCTGGAATATAGGTATAATTAATTAAATAGATTGAACAGATAAAACTGATAGACATAGGTATAGGTTTAGATTAAAAGATCGGTATATAATCTAATAGATATTTCGGAAGCAGGGGGATGTCTGTATCTATAGCACCCAACAGACCAATAACTGATGTTGCCTTTAGTAGTCCTAAGACCGCAGGTCTTAATACCCAGCAAACTGGAAATAAAAAGTGTCGCAGGCAGTTTTTCACATCATTGTTGAGATAGACAGATAGAAAAATTTTGGTAGAAACTTGTGTAGACCAATATAACTAGTAAGATCGGAAGATATAGCGCAATAAACCAAAATAACACCAGGGTGCTTCGTTGTCTTTCTAAAGACTTTATTGACGAGTCAAACTGCGAGTTTTTGTATCTTAATCTTGTTTGAAATAAGTAGTTCAACTCTAAACGAATTCATTCATTTGAACTGGCAAACCAAACTTTAAAACTGCCGCGGGCAGTTTTTTTGTCTTATTACGATACAGAATATTAGATAGTATAGATATATATTTTATAGATAGAGGATAGATATATTCATCACGTGTACATAGATTTCTGGTTAGATATATCAATTATGGATAGATAAAGAAGGTCAAGATAACGTATCCGGTCGTAGGTCAGAAGGTGGCATTAAGACTTGTCAGAGAAGTGTTGGCCATCAAATATGTGATTTTAGAGAGATTTTTTTGAGTTTGCGCTGAACAAGACAAAACAATGATTGTATTATGGTCTGTTTTGTCAAGTATTAATTGTTACTCGATGGGTTTGATTAGCTTAAAAGGCAATTGTCTTTTGGGTCAAAAATATTGGGTTTCCATTAGTCTTTTCCAAAAACGAAGATGGGGTACCACAGCTAGGACAATCATCAGTTGCAGTTGGCTGGTAACGCTGGTAAGTTTATAACATGTGTTTTAAGGTCGCGAATCGGGAGTGATAACAATGATACCGCAGAGTGTTAGTGAAGTGAACACAGCTGTATGAAGAAATGGAACATCAAGGTTTTGTATAATCAATAGTACCCTCGTGGTTCGCAGAAACTGGGTTTACTAATGAGTTGGTGTTTTTATCTTTTCAGTTCCTCAAGCTGTCTAAGTTTTAGTTCATGTTGAAAAGTAGATGAATAAGATACACAAGTCATCCGTGCCCAAATGGGAGCCATACGGACAGCTCAGAAAAGTCCAATAGGAACATTAGCTATTGCGTATCAGTATCATGGTCCTGTTAAGTTGAGACAACCCTTATTAAAGTCTTTGTAAGTACATTTTAGATGTATATAGGTACATTTCGGTAGTGTCCAAATTTGAAAATCATAGCTTTAACAGTTCTTATGATTTAAGTGGTACAATTGAAAAAATTGTTAAGCTACAACTACTATTACAAATATCATTTCTTAGGTTTCAAGTTGGTTCAGCACCATCCAGCAAAGACATATTCATGGGGGCCCCTTGCTCGGTTAGCTAGCTAGCGCCAGCTACGCCCTGTACAGAAAATCCTCTCTTTTTTGGGGCAGGTTACCACCCACTGAAGACAGATTCATGAGAGACACAACGAGCGGTTGAAGGAACATGTTTAACTTGTTTGTGTTACAGTGAGTTTCATTTTATTTTTATTGCAAAATCGATCATCGATATTAAAATTAGAGAGGACTGTCCAATTTTGTATTTTTACGACAGAGCTAGATATACATCTTATTATTTTTATCATAACAAGCCGACAATACGTCAAATGCAAAGGTACATCTCTGATAAAATTGTACCTATGATGTCAGCTATTTTTAAATGTAGTAATTATCTACAAAGAAAACCAAGACAATGGTTTATAATGCTTTTTTTCTTTCTCATATAAAATATAATAATAATAATAAATGCCTTTATTTATAACTTGAAAGTAAACAGTGTATAAAATGTTTCTAAAAGGTGGCGGGATCTAGCGTAATCGCTACTCATCTAACCACCTACCAATAACAAGAAAAAAAACTTAAAATATAGGTAACTACTAGGTACTACATAGTAATAAAATATTAATTTAACACATGTAATGAACTTAATAATTATTACAGAAAAGAGTGTTATCGATAAAGTAAATTAACTTAGATTAAAGGAAAAGACAATTCAGAGAAAACAGACAAAACAGTATATATAAGACGATTTTTTAAATAGTTTTATCATAAGGAAAAAAAAACAACATAGCTTGGCCTAACATCAAAATATACGGATATAAGATTCTAAATAGTAAGCGTAATAGAATTTTTACCAAACATGAAAGATTTATTTACTTTTGATAAACTCTTTGATGCGCCTCTTGAACACCGGAACGGTCGAACTCGCTTTTACCTCCAGAGGCAAAGAATTGTAACATTTGGTAGCATTATAGGAAAAGGAACGCTGAAATAAAGCAGTTCTGTGCCTTGGAACAGTATATAGAAAATTATATCGTGTTGTTAGTTGATGCGTATCTAATCTCCGCTTAAGCTTCTGTAAGAGGTACTCAGGCTGCTGAAACATACCGACCTTGAAAACCAAAGTACACATATGCAAAAAATATCTAGAGTCTAATCTCAACCAACCTGACTCCAGGTAACTAGGGGAGATATGGTCAAACTTCCTAACTCCGCAAGAAAATCGAAGACAACCATTTTGCAACTTTTGTAAACTACTCCTATCGCTGGCTGTCAAGGCAGGCCAAAATAATACATCACAATAAGAAACAAGAGACAAGATGAGAGATTCACAAAGTTTCAATTTAATGTTTCGACTTAAAATGTCTTTATATAGGTATAAGGTTTTTTATTTACCATAGCTTTTCTGTAAAATATAAGACACGTGATCATGAAATCTGAATTTTTGATCAAAATATACTCCCAAGTTTTTAGCAGAATCAACATCATTGATCCTTACATTATTTATTTTAATATTAAGAACATCGTCAAGACTTCTCTGTCCAAACACGAGCAGCTGCGTTTTAGCTTCATTAAGTATAAGGCCATGAGCCTTGGAAATGTCACAAATTGTGCCAAGATCATTATTTATACGTTCCTGCGGTACCAGTGCTTCGCAGCTTTTAAAGAAGTAATAAAGTTGAGTATCATCAGCAAATTGGTGTGAGTTAAGGTATTTTAAGTATGTACTAAAATCAGCAGTATAAACAGAAAATAACAAAGGACCCAGGATACTACCCTGAGGATTACCCCGATTAACCTCCATAAACGACGAAGTAACTCCACCCAGTGAAGTCCTCTGACACCTACCACTCAAGTAGCTTCTAATCAATTCAACGGACTCAGGACCTAGACCAAAATGACTGAGTTTATCACAAAGAATGGCATGATCAAGAGTATCGAAGGCCTTACTGTAGTCAAGAAGGAGCAAACAACCATTCATTCCTTCATCTGATGCCCTTAGGAAATCATCAGTCACCTTGAGTAAAGCTGTGGTAGTACTGTGTTGTGGACGAAATCCGGACTGTGTAATCGGTATCACCTTACATTCCAACAAGTAATCAGTCAGTGGTTTAAAAATGATTTTTTCTAAAAACAGGCAAAATACTAATTGGTTTAAAATTATTGAGATTTATTGGGTTATTAATTTTGGGAATGGGTATAATATTTGCAGTTTTCCAGCTGGAAGGAAATTTTTTGGTATTCAGACAAGAGTTAACAATAAATGTAATATATTTCAGTAAATAAGGAAGCAAAAAAGATATCATTTTTAAATCAAGCCCATCCACGCCCTTAGCATTAGACTTAATTTGCTTTATTGCTTGGCCAACCTGTTCCTCATCAACCTGAGAAAAATTGAAAGTGTACTGAAATCCTTCAAATAAAGAGTCGGAATACTTACCTAAAAACCTTTCGTTAAGTTGAGGATCAGCGTCCATAGTCGGTATGCTATCTATAAAATGTTTGTTAAATTCATCTGGAGTACCCACGAGCTCAGGTTGGCCTTCAATACCGGAATTATTATTATTTAGCCATTTTAAAGTTTTCCAGAATTCCTTAGGGTTAGGGCCCTCTGCCCATATGGGGAATGTGTGCTACAGCAAAATTTAATAAAATGCAAACTTTACAAAATAAAATCCTTAAAGTATTGTACAGGGTATTTTTTTAAGGTCGACGAGCGGCCATATCTCGGAAACTACCAGGCATAGAAACTCAGGAAAATAAAAATGATAATTAAAGTGGCAATGAGAAAATTCTGGAAATACTTTTTAAGTTCCGCATTTTGCCGCAACAGGGCGTAATTGAAAAGTAAATTTTAAAATTTTACATAACTCCGAAAATTCCACATTAAGGTATATGTTTGATAACACCATTTTAAAGCTTGGACAATTATGCATCATTGTGGTTTAAGGCTCATTGGCGTACCGACCTTGATAGGAGTGGGAGAAGCTATTGAAAGTGTAAACATTAAAATCCCTGTAACTTCTAAACGACTTATCCGATTTTACTAAATTTAAGCTTGTTTGGAAGAACCTTCATTTGTCGTATCTAATGGTACACGATAGTTTCTAATAAAATTGCTAGAGGGCGAAATTTGTATTAAAAATAATTCTATTGGCTATAACGCTGAAACGAACGGAGATATCGAGCTGCGGTTTTAATCTTTTTTCTAGCAAATTTCATCTACTTTTCGATTATGGTATCATAATTATACCGTAGGGTAGGTGGGGGGTAAATCCCCGCAATTTCTAGTTATAAGAGGATTCCTTCAAGTGGGAAGTGTATTTTTTGGTTATTTTAGGTGGAAGTGTTAGGTATGGATCTCTTCGCTAACATCGCTGCAACACTTGTGGTGTCTGACTATTAGGTGCCTAAACATTACACATTTTCAAAAAGTAATTTTTGCAGGGCTTTGCCCCACCAAATGGGCCAAGTCCCCGCAGAGCGGGGCTTTTCCCCAATAGTGCTCAAAGTGGCAAGGTGAATAAGAAAACATCATAAAAACACAAAAACACACTTTCTAAAATTATTTATTAATATTCTATTCTAAGAAAGAAAAGCTAACTTTTTTCTTGAAAAATGTAAAATTGACGAGCTAAGTAAATTCTAAAGTAGAGAAAGAAATACAAACGAAAAACAAGTTGAAATGTATAGGAACGTAATAGAAAGTTCATTAGTACATTGTAAAATTAGTCAAGTCCTTTGTGAAAGTGATCACGTTGTGAAACCCAGCAGAGTTCATCTCAGTAGATGCGGGACTTTGCCTCCAGAAGGCTGCGGGCTTTACCCCATTCCTATTGTGTAAAGTGAATCATTCCTAAAATCTATTGTAAACTAAGTGAAGCAAAATTAAAGCACACAGAAATAAAGCTTAAGAGTCATACTATCAACTGAGGATTCGATTTAAAAAAAAACTGTAACCACATGCAAATAGTTTTAAAGTAAATTAATATAATTACAAAAAATGAACTTACTTATTATTTATTACTCATTTCATCGGTTTACAAACTGCCTATCGCTCTGAATTTTCATGGCGCACTAGACGTTATCAAGACCGAACTGCCGCCTGGCGGCCGATTCTGTGATTATTCGCAGGCTACTTAAAAAGACGGCGCGTGGCTTTGCCCCGTGCGGGGCTTTACCCCCACCTACCCTATAATTTATTTTTTCGGAGTAAAATCAAAAAATGTATTATTATTGCAAATTGCGCCCTCTAGCATTTTTTTTTGAGAACTATTATGGACAACTAAATACGATTGGTGAAAGTGCATACATTTCTCTTCCAAACAGTCTTTAGTTTGCTAAAATCGGATAAGTCGTTTATAAGTTACAGCGATTTAAATGATTACACTTTCAACAGCTTCCCCCACTCTTATTAAAGTCGGTACGCCAATGAGCATAAGACCAAAATGATGCATAATTGTCCAAGCTTTAAAATGATGTTATCAAACATATACCTTAATGTGGAATTCTTGGAGTTATGTAAAATTTTAAAATTTACTTTTCAATTACGCCCTCTTGCGGCAAAATGCGGAACTTAAAAATTATTTCCAGAATTTTCTCATGGCCACGTTAATTATCATTTTTCTTTTCCTGAGTTTCTATGGCTGGTAGTTTCTGAGATATGGCCGCTCGTCGACCTTAAAAAAACACCCTGTATAACTACACTCGGTACGTGGTGTTATTTAAACACTTTTATTTCACTTTCCATTTGTTTTTAAAGGTAAAAATTACATTTTAGTTCGCGTTTCCGTTCATTGGCGCCATTTTGATAAAAATAGGTTTTTGCAGTTTTTAGGTTTATTTTAAAGATTTTTAAAACTTTTTTGATATTTCTTATTGTTGTTGTCGGCCTATCTATACATCGTGTAACAAAACTCTGGAACGCTTTAAATATCTTTAATACCGTTTGTCCGACTTAGCTAAAATTGGGTATCGGTCAGGGTTGGCAAATATCATGATATTTATATAAATATCTAAATATCCGATATATATCAATATTTATCCGATATATATCAATATTTATCCGATATATATCCAAATTTGGATATTTATTTATATTTTTAATTATTTTTAAATTATTTCATCTGTTTTCTGTAAAGATATATTTTAAAAATTCAAAATCACTTAATTTAATATAAACATTTTATAAACCTGTAATTTGTATTCCAATTCTATTCAATGATAGTTGCTATCACAATAACAATTTTTTTTTAGTACTCCTATGTTAGGAATGTAAAATTTAGGTAAAAAATACAAGTTTATGAATATCAACACATCATATATTTTTGCTTTTAACTATGGTTTAACTTAAAACCCAGACAGGCGCGTATCTGAAGTTGATCTTTGTGGGGGGTAATGATTCTGGTGGGGGGTTATGAAATTTTTTTTAATGATAGTTTTTTTAAAGAAAATCAATCAAAATTTATTGCTCTCGATTTTCACCTGTCCAATTTAAAAAAAATATAAGTAAAAAAAATGGCTCATGGGGGGGGGGGGTGACTACCCCCATTACCTCCCCCTCACATACGCGCCTGAACCCAGAATAACTGGGCTTGTTAATTAAAGTAAAAAGAACCCAAACTGGATTTTTTTTTGGCATTGTAAAATTTCTATTTCATAAAACAAACAGCAAAATATTGTTCCGTTCAATCAGAAATCGGAATAAAAATGCCACGCGACAAAGAACAACAGGTGGTCAACGTCTCGGAAAGACGGGGAATCACCGCATTGTAAGCAGCATAATACACTATTGCCTGCTCAGCAGCAGCGGGCCATATTTTCATACGATGTTTAGAATTTTAGAAAAAAAAATATTGATAAAAATATCAGGATAAATATCGTCGCATAAATATCAAGATATATATCAGGATATTTATCACGGATATATATCCTGCCAACCCTGGTATCGGTATATAAGAGGTTATTGCGGAGCTGCTAGTGACATTTGCAATGTTGCCAAATTTGCAGTTTTTTAGCAATTTATATAATTTTTTTTTCTTTAAATAAAACACCCTATATATTATTCAACAAAATGATTCCGCAACAAACTTATATGAAAGTTGTTGCGTAATCATTTTTTTGAATAATATATAGGGTGTCCCATTTAAGAAAAAAAAATAATATAGATTGCTAAAAACTGTAAATTTGGCAACATTGCAAATGTCACTTTTCAGGAATTACACAACCCTGGCTTGCCGTAAAGAAAAAAAAGCATATTTTTTACAAAAAGCATCCATTGTTGGGATCAATAAAATTTGGAATGATCTCAGAATGCTCAATATCAAAAACAAGAATAATGCTATTCCTCCTTCCCTTGCCAAGCCGAATGAAATCAATAATTATTACATAAATGGCATTACTAAAGTTAAACCCAATCCTACTAAAATACACTGGTATGGTAATAATCGGAAACCTGGGGTTAATGTATTTAATTTTCAGTTAGTGGATAATAATAATAATAATAATAATAATACTTCTTTATTTCAAATGACATTTCCCACATACAGCAAGTAATATACAAATGAAATGACGTCATTAATGATGAGGTGGAGAAGATACTGTCTTCTATAAAGTCTACCGCCACAGGGGATGATGGGTTGAATATTAATTTGTTGTTATTGGCGGCTCCTTATATAATACCTTTTATCACTCACATTGTCAACCGCTGTCTGGAAAGGGGCGTATTCCCGGACAGCTGGAAGCATGCAATTGTTACACCCCTACCGAAAACTCCAAACCCCACTGAATTTAAAGATTTGAGACCGGTTAGTGTACTTCCTACTTTATCCAAGGTTCTGGAAAGAATTATGGAGACGCAGTTGCGCGGCCATGTAGAAAAATTCTCAATTTTACCGGAATTCCAATCTGGTTTCAGGCCAAAACATGGTGGCGAGACTGCCCTCCTGGAGGTCACCGATAATATTTTAAGGGGTATAGATCAGGGTCGTCTTGTTGTATTAACGCTAAGTGACTTCTCCAAAACCTTTGACACTATAAGTCATCAGATGCTATCCATATTAAAATTCATAGGTGTTGGTAATGAAGGTTTAAAATTACTACAAAGCTTTTTAAACGGTAGAAGTCAGTCGGTCCGTGTTGCGGGTATTAGTTCGGTGTCTCTTCCTGTATCATGTGGTGTCCCTCAAGGTTCTATTTTGGGTCCCCTCTTGTTTTCAATTTATACGTCACAACTTATCAATCAGATCAAATATTGTAAGGTACACCTATATGCGGACGATACGCAGATCTATCTAATTTTCGAACCTGGCCAAACCGACATTTCACTGCAAAAAATAAATGATGATCTATCCAGATTGGTCTCAGAGTCTTATGATCATTCATTGTTAATTAACTCAAATAAAAGCTCGGTTATGGTGTTTGGTCCCACTAGAAAATGAGAAAGTCTCTTACCCTTTATTAAAGTTAAAATAAATAATGTCGAACTGCCAATAGTCGATAGCTGCCGAAATTTGAGTCTTACGATAGATTTTAATTTAAAATACAGTTCCCATGTTAGCAATTGCATTCGAAAGGCTTATTATAATTTAAAGTTGATCTTTAATTCTAAGGATTATTTATGTCAAAAGATAAGGGTTCTCTTGTGTGAGGCTTTGGTTTTGTCTGGACTGAATTTCTGTGATAGTGTTTACGGGTTTTCAATAAACACAGATAAACGACGTATTCAAGTTCTGCAAAATTCGTGTCTTCGCTTAATATTTGGTATCCGTCGAAGAAACCATGTTTCGCATAAATTAAAAATCTTCGCTGTCTAAATATGGGTTACAGACGTTTACTACACGCAGCTTGTTTATTTCATCCGGTGGTTCTAACCAAATCCCCTTCCTATTTGAGCAACAAAATAAAAGTAAGATCAGACGTTCATGCTGTAAATGTTAGATTTGGAAATCGACTTACACCTCCCGCCCATAGAACTGAACAATTTAAAAAATCATTCTCTTATCAAATTTCAAAAGTTTATAATTAAATTCCTGAAATATTTAAATCCAAAAACCCCAGGACATTTAAATTTACTTACAAGAATTTTTTGTTAAGCCATCAGTAAATAATGAATTATTTTTTTCTTTTTTTCTCTTTTTATAAATGATATACGAATACATTGATTTATGCCCCACCAACATTTAACCAATATTTATCGAACATTTAAGGTTATTTATGGTTGTTAATTTATATTTATCTGCACGGAAAAAGGTAGCTGATTTCTGTCTCTACCAGTTTTC
Source organism: Polydrusus pterygomalis (assembly GCA_963969555.1). Taxonomy (NCBI): domain Eukaryota; kingdom Metazoa; phylum Arthropoda; class Insecta; order Coleoptera; family Curculionidae; genus Polydrusus; species Polydrusus pterygomalis. Next base: position 10,751,292 of record OZ018384.1, read on the forward strand.
TTTATTTATTTTTTTTTTGTTTCTTCTCTATAGGTGTAGGGAGTTGCTTAAGGTAAAGAACACGGGGAGCGGATTACCTTTTGGTTTTCACTCCCAGCTGACCTTCGGCGTTTTTCATTTCGGATATACTTTTTTTTTTCTTTTTGCGTTCTCGCTTGCTTTATTATTATTTTTTTTTGCTACGTATTATCTCCAAATGAAAATAAAGACCTTATTTATTTTATTTATTTATTTATTTTATTTACTAGTGCTCCGCAATATACCGATACCGAATTTTAGCTAAGTCGGACAAACGGTATTAAAGATATTTAAAGAGTTCCATACTTTTGTTACACGGTGTATATACCTAGTAGAAATTATTTAGAAATTTTTCTTTCTTGTATTAGAAATTTAGAGGAAGGCAATAAACCCTCCGCGTCTAGTGCTTTAAAGGTTATTTTTAAAATGAGGGGTGCTAAATTTCTCAGGTGGCCCTATTCTAACAAAAGGAGGGGTAGCCCCCCCTCCATACCTACATCAAATTTACCTGCACCCTTTTTGCATAAAAGATCAGTTTTAGAATCTATTTTATGCATAGTAAATTCCGATAGTGGCGCCACCTGACCAACTGTTACCAGAGGCACTTGTTTTATGATAAACGTCATCCCCTACTGAATTTTTCTGTGAATTTTTTTTTATAAAAATAAAAGTTGTTATTGTTTGTACTTTGGTAATATTATTTACAGGTCCGTTTCTAGATGTAAAACTGTAAACTTGTCGATAAAAATATTGTTGAACTTGAAAATAAATTCCCGAGATACATAGGGAGAAAGAGTTTATTCCCAACAACGAAACAAAAGACTATTTTTTGATAATTTCATTTTTCAAAATATTTATACTTCCTTTAATGCTAATGTCTTTATTCCATTAGAAAAAAAATTGGGCATCAATACTTTCTTTATTCTAACTGGGCTCTCCGCACCTTCACATAAGGCCACATGAAAGCCAAACTTCAACCCGTCCTCCACAAGTACATTTTAACCATCCGCCGTGTCTCTTGGTTCCAAGTGACATTTTTTTAATTCCTTAACATCCCAGGAGATCTAATTTTGCCAATCATTATTAATTAAAAAAGGGTATTAATGCCTATATTGAAGGCCATCAGTGTGGAGCTGTGGTAGAAGTTAAAGGGTATTACCTATATAGAAAAATAATATCAAGAAAATCGTGTCTGTTGTTTTTAGCGGGGTTTTTAGTATCCTCCCCAGTGCCCTTTATACCTATTTATGAACTGAAAAAATTTAACCTTAAATATATCTACAAAAAGCTTAAGTGGGGCTCTGAGGAAAATGGGGGGGGGGGGGAGAGGGGGGGGGGGGGGTTCATTAGCAGATCAAACAAAATTGCATTATTTATTTTTATTGTTGTGGAAGGAATTTTTCGAAAATCAACCCCAAAAGGTAATAAAAGCGGGGGTTGAAATTTTAAAAAGAATTTCTGTATCTTAGAAACTAGTGGAGCTTTAAAAAATTGGTATATAAGTTCCTTTTATAAAATAAGAATACACGTGTTTGCTTTATTTAACACCTATTTAAAAAACGTTTATAAAAGTATAATATGTTTTTTCTAGAAACTAGAGTGTATTTACAGGTAAATACAAAAAGCAAAAAAAAATTTAAACGGTTTCACTTACCTAAAATTGTTGAACTATAGTTCAAAAAAATTAAATATGAATCATTAGTAGCGAGTATTGCCTACCTTTGATAATGACTGCTTCGCATCTTCTTGGCATACTTAAAATGAGGTTTTTAATTTCATCTTGAATAATCTGATTCCATATTTACATAAGCCTCAATGACAGATCATTTAAGTTTCTAGGAGGAGGAAGCAAGGCTCTAAGATGTCGTCCCATGTTATCCCATAAATGCTCAATAGGATTAATGCCAGGGCTTCTTGCTGGCCAAGGCAAAGTTAAAATGTCTGTTTCTTGGAGATAATTTTGTACCACCTCTTGCTACGTGTGGGCGTGAATTATCGTGCATAAATAAAAAATTATCCCCAATAAATGGGGCAAATGGTACCACATGGGGTTCCAAAATATCTGACATATATATATATAGATTACCTGTCAAAGGACCTTTCTGAATCACAACTAACTCCGTGCGAGCATCTAAACTAATGCCAGCCCAGACCATAACAGATCCTCCGCCATAGCTTACTGTTTCGACAATGTTGGATTGAGCATATCTCTGGGAGGCAATAATACTCGCTAGTAATTATTCATATTTAATTTTTTTGGATACTTTTAGAAATTACAATTTTTTTCCATGTATTTTTTGTCCTGTTTTGTGGATTCAATAAACTTAATTAATACCAGATATTGATTATTTATTTACTTTATAATTTGTTTTTTCTTGCTGTTGCATTAATCAAAGCATTTCGTTTATTTTGTATTTTTTAACTAAACATTTTTTTATGAAAATCACGTTGAACTAAAAATTGAATATTTCATGAAAAAACAGAGATAAACCAATGAATCAAAAAAGAAAATGTAAAGAAAACATGGGACTTTTATTTGGCTGTAATTGCGATAACTTGCAATGGCTAGTAAATCCCACAGGGTGTTTTGAATTTCCGTAAAAAAAACATAACAGTTTTATAACACCCGGTATAATACCAAAGTAACTTTTTTAAGCAAAACAACAAAGGAAAATAAGTATATAACATCAAAATTGAGGCATTTTTTTTGTTGTGTGTATATGTGTATATAATATATTGAAACATCGTTAAACAGATTATGAAAATAAGAAAAATACACCGGATTTTTATCACCCCATTGGAATTTCTTAAGGTGGGCTTGTTAATATTCAATTATAAGTTTACGAAAGTTTGTCGAATTAAAAATGTTGTGCATTTTAGGCACAATTTAAATTTATATGTAAAAATATTGGTTGATTTTTCAAAGATTTACTAATATTTTTAAATTTTTTTTTCTACGATATTAATTATTATTGATATTATTATTATTATTATTATTATTATTATTATTATTATTATTATTATTATTATTATTTTTTAGTAGGATTGTCAACAGTGCAATAATCCTTACGGTAGAAACCTAAAATTTACTATCACCATGCCCAGAAGAAAGAAGTCATCTGTAATTACTGAAATAGATCTATACACGTAGACCAAGAATGCACCATCTCTAAAATCTAGATAGCAGGAAAAAGATCGAGTCAGGTCAGTTAACTTTTAATTTCATTTCGATATTTAGAAAATTTAAGCATTTAAGTATTTTAAAGAGATTCAAAAGATAGTACAACCTTGTAGTTCCTCCAAAATTCAAAGTCATAGCTTTAACAGTTCGTATGATGTAAGTGGTAGAATTTAAAAAAATGTTAAGCTACAAATACTATTACAAATATCATTTCTTAGGTTTCAAGTTGGTACAGCACCACCCACCGAGGACAGATTCATGAGGGCCACTTGCTTGGTTAGCTACCTAGCGCCAGCTACGCCCTGTACAGGAAGTCATCTCTTTTTGATGGCGGGTCACCGCCCACCGAAGATTCATGAGAGCCACACGAGCGATTGAAAGGAACATGTTTGACTTGTTTGTGTTAAAGTAAGCTTTATTTTTTTTTAAACTTTTATTGCAAAATCGATCATCGATATTAAAAATAGAGAGGACTGTTCAATTTTGTATTTTTATTACAGAGCATATCATCCATCAGGTTTTTTGCGGGTGCCACATTAAAATCTGAAAATATATACCAAATTTTACTTTGGAATTATACGTTTGCCGAAGATTCCAAAGACCCACCCCATATGGGTTTTATCTGAGCTCAATTCTCAACTTATAACTATCAAGAATTTACCAGTTCTATGCCGGCGCATACATTCTGTTTTAAGAAAATCTCTTGGCTGGGAGACAACTAAAAATTTAACTTTAACGCAGTGGCGTAGCTTCAGATTTTGAGCTCCCCCGCCAAACCTAACTTTTGGGCCCCCCTTCAAAAATTTTTCACCCCAAAATTAGTCAAGTTTCAAGATAGCAATAACATTCAAAATATAACCTCCCACTTTCATTTTCCAGTTGGACAAGGGTAGAAAATAAACAAGTAAGAGGAGAGGATACTTAAATAACGTGTATTAATAACATATTAAATAAAACATTAATTCATAACAATTAATAAGTAGCTACAACTACAAAAGCATGCTTGTCAGTACTGATATAGTCGTATATATTTTATTATAAATTATGAAAAAAAGCCTTGCAACAAAACATCAAACTATTCAAACTATCCAAGAAATTGCTTCCTTCTGGACTTAGTTTCCGCAAAAACCCTATCTATTTCGGTTTTGTCCATTACTGCAGCTTGCGCTGCCTCTATACTAAGCAATGCCAAATTACCTAGTCGATTTTAGGCACAGGAATTTCTTAAATAGTTTTTTTTTATTAATTTTAATTTCGAAAACGATCATTCTGAAGACGCCACGGTTACAGGGAGCGTCAAGAATAATTTTAGAGCAGTACTTACCTCTGCGAAATTTGATGCTAGGGTATCATTTTCTACAATTAAAAAATTTGCAAGCTCTCTAATGTCTTTAAATGTACCTATTTTGTCTTTTAGAGGCTGAGATAAGGCAATTATTTGTAATGGAAATTCTGAGGAATTATCGCGAGGGTAACGTTGTTGCAAAGCTTCAGCTGATTCAAATAATTCTTCCTCGTCATTGATACCAAAATGGGGGGACTTAAGAAACTAAATTTGATAACTGTGTCCTTTACGCCTTTAAAACGGTTGTTTAATTGATTAATAACAATGTCGAAAACTTTATAATGAATATTGACTTTAAAATAATGTTCTTGATTATAAAATAGATAATTTGTATCACATTCATTATATTGGTTTTTCGGCTTATGTTGTCTTTTTTCTTTTAAATAATGGAGAAATATTCCATTTTTTAGCGGTACCAATAGCGTCAGTTTTTAAATTTTTTTTGAGTTTTTCTAGTGACAATTCCAAAAAATTTAAAGCTTTCGCTAAATCTAACTGTGGTGCTTGCAAAACTTGAGATGTTATATTTATTTCCTGTAATATTTTACCGTATATATTTAGTAGCATTAAAAATTCAAAGTTTTCAATTGCCTTCAATAATCTATATGCTTTATCACGTTCATCTTTTTTTGTTGAAATTAAATTTACTTTAGTAAGGGCCTTGACAATATCTACCTATATGTCGCAGTTTCACATCTAATAAAGCCTACCGGCCCATCGAGTATAGGATTCAGTCTTTTCAGTTTTATTATAGATTCCCCGGAAAAAGAACCCATAAGTCCCACATGTTTAAACTAGAGCCGAAAATGGAGTACAAATCACCAGTTATAATGATGAAAGATGAGATTTCTTTAACTTCTGAAACGGCATCATTGACAACAAGATTTAAATTATGTGCGGTACAATGTACATAAGTTGCCATAGGCTCAATATATTTTTATTATTTTTTGGAACCTCTGAGTAAATTCCACTCATGACACTTGCGCCATCGTACCCCTGTCCTCTACACTTCTTAAAATCTAAACCTAATGCCTTCAATGACTGCAGTATATCAGAAGTTAAGCCGGCCGCACTTTGGCTATCAAGCTTCGGCCACCTTCCACCTTCGGGGATTCGCGGATTTTTGAATCGACGCACCCACACCGCACAGTGGTAGAAGACAATGTCGAAAAGAGTCATCAAATATAATTAAAATTAAAAACAGGGGCCCAACTAGAATTAAATTAACTGTATTCTATATTTTTAAGGTTTGGGGTTCCTTTTAAAGGTCTTATTAAGATTATTGTTTTTTTTTCGGCTCGAACGGGAACGGGTTCCCTGTCCGTTCGGGCCCCCCGCCACCGCGGGGTTTGGCGTTATGGTAGCTACGCCACTGCTTTAAAGTCAGAACAGTAATTATATTATAAAAAAATTGGGTTATCTTAAAAATCGTAAAGAAATTTAAAAGTTTTTACGTGTTGTGTAAAAAGTATAACAAAAAAATATTACAAGACAGTACCAGGTCTGTAACGTAACTGATTTAGTGCCAAGATATCAATTTTCTTATTATTTGTAACGGTTAAAACGTTTGCATGATCTTAAACGTTTTTTTTTTGTTCAAGGCACATTGAAAAAAAGTGTAGGTACTGACAAATTGGTTTAGGCTTTCGCGGCCAGTCGGTGAGCTAGTGTAGTCATCATTAGGCCGTCGTCGGTTGGAATTGCTTCCTAACGTTTCGCTAGCACGAGTGGCGAGCTTCTTCAGTCTACTTCCAGCACCGGAGATGGAAGGACCTCTAAAGAAGCTCGCCACTCGTGCTAGCGAAACGTTAGGAAGCAATTCCAACCGACGACGGCCTTTAGACCCGAATGCTGACTACACTAGCTCAGTGTAGGTACTGTTAAAAATTTAGACCCCCCCTCCTCCTCAAAATTAATGCTAGCTGTATTAAAAGGCATCACAGCTCACTGAAGTCTACATTATTAATTATAACTTTTTCTCTTGTTTCAGATTTTTACCACTTGAAGATGATTGTGCCGGCGCAACTACCTCGCTTCTGACGGTGGTTTTCCGCGTTGTTCTTACAACTGATTTCGTTTCATCCTAAATTGGCCCTGTTTTTTAATCGGTGAGTTAAATTCTTTCTAAAACGTCCCCTTCGGCCGCGGTTGTCCCCGAGGGCTGACGTGGGGCAAGGGCTTTATCGGGCTGGCACTTGCGGGTGTAAAGGGTTCCTTTCATCCTGGAAGGGCCAGTGCGAAGAAGGTAAACCCCGAGACGAGGCATCAAGGTCCGATGTGATGGACGATGTCTTGTCAGCCCGAAAGGATTCGAGAGTTCGGGGTTCGCTTAATAGTTCCTTCATTGTACAGAGGGAAAGGGGGAAACCTGTAATTTTAGATTCTAGCTCAGCAAACTTATAGTTATATATAGATGCAAGTGACACTTACAATGTATGTTTTTAAATACTGGCCAATCTCTACGCTTACTAAATATTTCTATTTTTATTTGATAAAATAAGGTTTTCTACATCGCTTGCTCCCGCAGGGAAAAAGGCGACATTTTAGAGCGATAACGAACGAAAAGATACCTGCTGTTATAACTATATTCTTAAAACACTTATGCAAGTAGTTGCCTTAAAATAAGAGCAATTTTACAATAAAACAGTAAAAGTGCCTGTTGTAGAATAGCTTTACTTTGAGTAATATTTTAGATTGTTTCGTTATATTTTCTTTTCATTATTTACAGCTCCGTAGAAGCGTCATCCACATAATATAATAAATCATCTTTAAGCAAACTATGAAAATAAGGAAAATACACCGAAGTTTTATCACACAGGCATAAAGAATGCTTAAGCAGTACTATTGATAGTACACTGAAGATAATAGGATGGATATAATCTATTTATTAAACCCACCACATTGGAATTTCTTAAGGTGAGCTTGATTATATTCAATTATAAGTTTACGAAAGTTTGTCGAATTAAAAATATTGTGCATTTTAGGAACAATTTATATCAAAGCAATGATAATTAAAGTAATAAAAATATTTGTTGATTTTTCAAAACCTTTAGGTACCATTAAGTATTAATTATTAATATTTTTTGTTTTAGTAGGATTGTCAACAGTAAAATATTCCTTACGGTCGAACCCTCAAATTGACTATCACCATGCCCAGAAGAAAGAAGTCATCTGTAATTACTGAAATAGATCTACGCACGTAGACCAAGAATGCATCATCTCTATCGAGTCAGGTGAGTTAACTTTTAATTTAATTTTGATTTAAAAAAAATTTAAGCATTTAAGTGTTTTAACGAGATTCAAAAGATAGTACAATCTTTTAGTTCCTCCAAATTTGAAAATCGTAGCTTTAACAGTTCTTATGATTTAGGTGGTACAATTGAAAAAATTGTTAAGGTACAACTACTATTACAAATATTATTTCTTAGGTTTCAAGTAGGTACAGCACCATCCAGCAAAGACAGATTCATGGGGGCCCCTTGCTTGGTTAGCTAGCTAGCGCCAGCTACGCCCTGTACAGAAAGTCCTCTCTTTTTCATGGCAGGTTACCACCCACTGAAGAGAGATTCATGAAAGCCACAACGAGCGGTTGAATAAACATGTTTAACCTGTTTGTGTTAAAGTGAGTTTTATTTTTTTTTAATTTTTATTGCAAAATCGATCATCAATATTAAAAATAGAAAGGACTGTCCAATTTTGTATTTTTACGACAGAGCTAGATAGACATCTTATTCTTTTTATCATAACAAGCCGACAATACATCAAATGCAAAGGTACATCTCTGATAAAATTGTACCTATGATGTCAGCTATTTTTAAATGTAGAAATTATCTACAAAGAAAACCAAGACAATGGTTTATAATGCTTTTTTTCTTTCTCATATAAGATATCCTCTGCCCATATGGGGAATGTGTGCTACAGCAAAATTTAATAAAATACAAACTTTACAAAATAAAATCCTTAAAGTATTGTTTTTTTAAGGTCGACGGGCGGCCATATCTCGGAAACTACCAGGCATAGAAACTCAGGAAAATTAAAATGATAATTAAAGTGGCCATGAGAAAATTCTGGAAATACTTTTTAAGTTCCGCATTTTGCCGCAAGAGGGCGTAATTGAAAAGTAAATTTTAAAATTTTACATAACTCCGAAAATTCCACATTAAGGTATATGTTTGATAACACCATTTTAAAGCTTGGACAATTATGCATCATTGTGGTTTAAGGCTCATTGGCGTACCGACCTTGATAGGAGTGGGAGAAGCTATTGAAAGTGTAAACATTAAAATCGCTGTAACCTCTAAACGACTTATCCGATTTTACTAAATTTAAGCTTGTTTGGAAGAACCTTCATTTGTCGTATCTGATGGTACACGATAGTTTCTAATAAAATTGCTAGAGGGCGCAATTTGTATTAAAAATTATTCTATTGGCTATAACGCTGAAACGAACGGAGATATCGAGCTGCGGTTTTAATATTTTTTTTTAGCAAATTTCATCTACTTTTCGATTATGGTATCATAATTATACCGTATTTTTTAATGAGAGAGCGGGAAAAGAATAGTGCGCTCCATAAAGTCGAAGAAGGAGGACTTTTTTGCACATTTAGTTAATTACTAAATACTTTTGGAGCATACTTTTTTTTATTGTTTTAATAAAAAGAAAAAAGCAGAATCATCGTAATTTTTTTTTCTTGCATAAAAAAACAAGAATAAGTTACTTATTTAGTTTTTTTTTAATTTTAGGTATCCAAATTTTTAAAAAGAGGAAGCGGGTGGAGGATGGGACGCTTCCAGGAGCCGAGGACTACAGCCGAAAGAGCAAGCTTTGTGTATGTTATTTATTAGTAAAAAGCATAGTCATCGCACTTTCTTGTATAAAAATGCAAGAGTCTTTAATTTTTTTTTAGTTTTAGGTATCAAGTGTGAGCGGGAGTGGGTTTAAGAAAGAGCGTTTCATAAAACCGTAGACTACAAATGAAAAAGATCGTATTGCCCATATTTTTGTAGCAATCCTTTTATATTGTATTTATGAAGGCAAATCACAGTTTCAGTTTTCTATTGTACACGTACAAGAGTACAATTAGTTTTTTAAATTTTATTTATTAATATATTATCTTACGAGTAAACAGAGGCGGAGACGGCGAGCTCAATGGACTGCAGACGACAGCTAAGACTGTATAAATTGTACTAATTATTTTATAGAAAAGTAGCAGCATAGTATGTAACTAACAATTTTTATGTTTAGGTAATTAGTTGATGCTTTTATCCATCGTCTTTTTCTCAGTCTTGTAGATACACGTCTTTGGTGCGGTTCATTTTTATGATTTGCTGCGTACGTCTTGTTTTAAGTGCTCCACTTTGAAATCAATTCGTCCATTTATTCTTCGGTGCTCTTGTCTTTTTTCCATTCCAGCCACTCTAAGAAGCGATTTTCTATGGGTGTTTAGACATCGCCGTCTCTTTTACAAGTATTTTGTTTGCCTAAAAAACAAAACTCTTCTAGTATAGCATCTTTCTGTTCCGTTTCGACAAGTTTGATTCCTTGTCTTGTTGTTATTTTTTCCTTGTATTTTTATGGGCCCATATTTCTTTTTTGTTTCTTTCTTATAGGTTCGACGTCGAAGGTGTTCCAGGAAATTTGGAAAATGAGCCGCAGCCGTAATAACCTTGCTACCGCTACCTTTACGCTGTTAGACAGATTATTAGATACTAAGACATCCCTCATGAGGGACAGTGGGGTAGTGGAGCTTTGAGTTGTAAAATAACTAGCTTTTTGCTAGTCCCTGTGTGCAAAGCAGGTAGCCTTAGCTGAGAAGCTACCTTGCGTCGTCTTTAGAGTCCATTAGTTCGTTAACAGTGTTAGTGGACTAGGCCCCCTCGGGAAACCACTTTAAAAAAAGCGCGCCAAGGGCTTTACCTCAGTGGTGGTGTGGAAACAAGCCCATAAACCTTTTTAGTTTTGTATGAAAAATTAATTGTTAAATTTTATTTTCTGTAGATATTATGGAATATGTAGGCTCTATATAATCAATTTAGAACCACAAAAATACACCGGTATTACTGAAAAATTTCTAAAAATATAGAATTACTTTTAACTATCTTACTTAATTTTATTTATTTTAATAAAAAAAAATTCTTGACACTAATTAAAAAGTAGCTTTTAATAATTTGTTGATGCTGTTATATCGTTAAAAAAGTTTCCAATTTCGATTCCTATGATAATATTTTATGCTAATTTTCATTTTTTTTTTTCATTCTAGCTACCTTTCAAGATTTTTAATGAGGGACGGTTGAAGGAAAGAACGCTTCATGGAGCAGAATACTACAATCGAAATCAAAATATAACATCTTGGCCCATTTAGTATAATATTAAGCACTTTTATAGCAATCTACTTGTATCGCTGAGGTCTCCGCATAATTACTCTAAAATGTTGTCTTCGTGCATGATAATCAAAAATATTCTCCAGGTAAGTATTTATTAAATAATTTAACTTTTCTTTTTCAGGCAAATAATATACAGGGTTAGTTGAAATAACGGGAACGGCTAATTTTCTTGGCTAATTTTCTTCAAGACTACCGAGGTTAAATCAAGAAATTTTGGTACAGGTGGACAACTTAAAAAATTGAATTAAAAATTGACAATTGCGACATTGCCAGATTTTTAGTTTTTCTGTAACTCGAGGAGTGTTTTTTTTTCAAATGTAACACTATTCTTTTTTTTATTGAATTCGATTCCTCCCATCAACATTACCATTTCCTAATAGTATCAACTTTTTATCTCAACTAGTTCTATGGAAAAAAAAGTTAATTAGTTACAACTCTAACTCTAAAAAAATCTAATCTATTTCCATTTAAAAACGTTTCAAATAATGTGAAAAGGAAAGTTGGTAGACATAATGTACCTAATAGTATCGATAACGAATAAACAACAAACAACTATTAACAATAACATAGCTAGTAAAAATTACTTATATATTATCGGTTTCATAATCAAATTATTGTAGTGTACTATAATATGTACGTAACTTTCACTAACTGTTATTGTTAGTAGTTGTTTGTTGTTATTATCGTTATCAATACTATTAGGTACATTATGTCTACTAACCTTCCTTTTCACATTATTTGAAACGTTTTTAAATGGAAATAGATTGGATTTTTTTAGACTTGTAACTAATTAACTATTTGAGAAAAAAATTTGTTACTATCAGGAAATGGCAATGTTGATGGGAGGAATCGAATTCAATAAAAAAAGATAGTGTTACATTTGAAAAAAAAAACATTTCTTGAGTTACAGAAAAAACGAAATTTAAGCCATTAGTGAGTGCATAAGATCCGATAAATCAAATGCGTACCATTCGAAGCTTATAAAGGAAATAAATTTAACCTAAATTTTGTAAACATTCGCAATTAGTTTGTTTACACTTCTAAGCCTCCAAAGTAATTTATTTACATTTACACTAATAATAAAAATCCTTGTATGGACGAGTCATTGTACCGGTCGTCGGCTATATCTCAGAAACTGGAAGTCATAGAGCTATTAAGTTAAATATTGTTTAGTAAAAGTGCCCAAAAGAAAATGTTGGAAATTGTTTTCGAGTTTGTGAAACGTCCGCAAGGGGGCGTCACAGTCATGACCACTGTAAATATTAAGATTTTCTTTGTGTTTTGACTAAATAAGAGGTACCAAAAACATCTTTGTTTTAATGCTTACATATTTCTTTATAAATTTTATAATTCATAAATTTCTCTATCTAGTTAAATAAAGTGGTGGGGGGAATTTAAATGTTTTTTTACATAAACTACGATTACTCCCATTTGGCAGAACCGATTTTAACTAACTTGGTCTCATTCAAGAGAGGATTATTTTATTTACAAATTGTGCCTTTTTTATTATATCCTTGAACTTTACCTTCGCCGCTAGATGGCGTTAACTGAAATACAAGCGAATATTAGGCTTTTTCGCGACAAAGTTAAATACAATGATAGGTCTGTTTTAACAGGATCAGATAGAGAATTAAACTCTTAACATTTTCGTGAAAACCTCATATTCGTATATTTTATAGAATCGGAGTTATTGACTAAAATATACTAATATATCGTATTTTTTCGTTTTAAGGGCCTTTGAGTTTATACAGTGACCGGCAGAAAGTGCGCAGCATATGGGAAAGTTTTTTTTATCTTTAAGTTTAGAAAATTAATTTTATTTTAGATAGGTTCTGCATGTTCCCAAACCAAAATAACACCCATTAAATCCAGTAAAAGTCTTATGGTATACGAGGTAGGATCAAAAATTTGAAATTCCGCTAAGAGTAAAGTACCTCCATCTTTCATTTTAGAATATTTTTTTACTAAGAATCATTGTTTTAATTTTAAAGTTATACCTAAATTCAAAATTTCGCTTATTTTGGACAAAAAAATGGATCTAATCGTGTTTTCTGAATAACCATGTATAAAAAATAAAAGGCAACCGAACAGTACGAAAATAAGATTTTCTGAAGACTTTGTTAGAGATAACCGTCGATCATAAGTCAGATTAATTTGTTTTCATAATATTATGGCTTTTTAAAATAAAAACAAATATTTTTGCTGCACACCGTATTTTATTTTCTGAGGGAACAAGTTAATTTCATCTAACTGATATTTTTTGATTTACATTGACTTAAAGCATCTCCTAAATAGTTTTTTTTATACATTTAAGTATGCATAGAAAGTTTCCATTTGATTTATAAAGAAAAAAAATTAAATTAAAAATATCTAGACTTCTTTCTTTCTCTGAAATTTTTTTCTTTATAAATCAAAAGGAAACTTTCTATGCAAACTTCAATGTATAAAAAACTATTTAGGAGATGCTTTAAGTCAATGTAAATCAAAAAATATCAGTTAGATGAGATTAACTTGTTCCCTCAGAAAATAAAATACGGTGTGCAGCAAAAATATTTAATATTTTTATGTTTTTATTTTAAAAAGCCATAATATTATGAAAACAAACTAATCGGACTTATGATCGACGGTTATCTCTGACAAAGTCTGCAGAAAATCGTATTTTCGTACTGTTCGGTTGCCATTTATTTTTTATACAGGGTTATTCAGAAAACACGATTAAATCCATTTTTTTGTCCAAAATAAGCAACATTTTGAATTTGGGTATAACTTTGAAATTAAAACAATAATTCTTAGTAAAAGAATATTCTAAAATGAAAGATTGAGGTACTTTACTCTTAGCGGAATTTCAAATTTTTGATCCTACCTCGTATACCATAAGACTTTTACTGGATTTAATGGGTGTTATTTTGGTTTGGGAACATGCAGAACCTATCTAAAATAAAATTAATTTTCCAAACTTAAAGATAAAAGACTTTCCCATATGCTGCGCACTTTCTGCCGGTCACTGTATATTAGATGTGTTTTTATAAATGAACAGACAGCTATAAAAAGTGTTAACTAAAACAATAAAAATATATTATTGAAAACTTCTACCTATATTTTCACAATTTATAATAAATTATTTATACTGCAATTTATTTCTTTAAAATCGTACACTAAATATTTGGGGAAAATGTATTAATGATGACCCAAATGATCAAAATCATTATTAATGCAAGCCTGCAATCCTATTTTCTCTCCTTGTATGCCGGTTGGCAAAAACAATGTCCTTAACCCTCCCCCAAAAATAAAAATCTAGGACGGTGCGGCATTCTGGGGGGTAAAATCATTGGACCCGTTTTCTTTGACCAAACTCTCACTGGAGTGGTTTATTTAATTTTTTTAGTAAATGAGCTGCCTCTTCTTTTAACAGATGTTGCTTTGGATGTTCGCCGTGCACGATGGGTGTCCGGCGCATTTTTCTGTAAACGTTCGGGAGTTCTTAGATCGGGCATATCCTGGCAGGTAGATTGGACGGGGAAGTTTATTTCCCTGGCCAGCTAGGTCATCAGACCTCACCGTCCTAGATTTTTATTTGTGGGGGAGGGTTAAGGACATTGTTTTTTCCAACCGGCCTACAACCAGAGAAAATATTATTGAGAAAATTACAGCGGCGTTAGGAAATATGTCAGTTGCGGAAATTGAAACTGCTGTTTTATACACGCAGGAGAGATTGCAGGCTTGCATTAGTAATAATTTTGAACATTTGGGTCGTCATTAATACATTTTCCCGCAATATTTAGTGTGCGATTTTAAAGAAGTAAATTGCAGTATCAATAATTTATTATAAATTGTGAAAATATAGGTAGAAGTTTTCAATAATATTTTTAGTATTGAAAATACTACTGGGTGCGTATATACGGGTCTATTTCATGAAAAATGAACGCGACATGCGACATGCACATAAATAACACGGCGGTGAAGTCTAAACAAACATCCGAGCAGCACAGGATCGATGACATCATCTGCTGAGTATTAATATTGTTTTGTTTTGGGTTTCGGCATTTATTATTATATTTGTTGATATTAAGATATGGCCGGGAGAGAGAACAGTTATAGTAGTTAGTATTGAATCGGCCAGTACCTACTTTCATGTTACGGGATCTCCCAAAAGCCACAGCTGCACACAAGCGGCGTCGACTTTATCAGGATGTTTATTTAAACCAAATATTATTACTTTTTAAATATTATACTGTGTGTTTGAATTTGAATATACCTTTATTTGGACATAATAAAAAGTAGATTATCTTTATTATTGTTGTATATTCTTACATTATAGTTATTAATGATACTAGTTCGATGAACACTATAATGAAACGTGTGCAAGTTGCACAAGTTTCATTAACAAAGTTCATATCGAACGTGTATCATTCAAAATTTAATCTATGACATGCAAATAGATTTTATTCGTCTAAATTTTATTGATATCAGATACCTAACGTTTTCGTAATTTTTAAAATTTTCAGGTGTCCATATTAGTCGATATCATGGTAACCGCATTTTTGATTGTTTCAATTTCGATAAAATTTGAAAAAAATAAACAGTGAATGTCGCTGAAACAAAGCGAAATAGCGCGGCGGTCTTGGCGTATTACACAGAAAGTCGGGGGAGAATGGATATACCCGATATACCAATCCAAAACATTTCATAGCCGACTTAAAATTTAGACATTTCATGAACAAAGACACAAAGAGTACAAGGACCAGCAGGTAAATGGCTGTGTATAGCTAAAGAAATAATTTTGTCGCTATTTTTCAAAAGGTGGTTTTGAGCTCTCTTTCTATATATCTTTCTAATATACAGATTATCATATATTTTTTATTTTAACAAAACAGTCAAATTTACACATTTCTAAGTATAATTTACACATTTCTAAGTATAATAATTTAATTATTATTTGAAACTAAATCGGAGCATCCATGCCGTCATAATAACGCGTGATAGCGGCACGTTACATACTCACAAACTCACAGATAGGAGTAATCTGTGCTGTGACATAATGGTTTCCTTCTCGCCACTGTATGTGGTAGGTATTTTCAATACGCCTATGATACTTGCGTAGGATGCAAGATCTGTGAATTTTTATTGTTTTGGTTAACACTTTTTATAACTGTCTGTTCATTTATAATTAATGTGTGCGAAACGCATCTAATATATAAACTAAAAGGCCCTTAAAACGAAAAAATACGATATATTAGTCTATTTTAGTCAATAACTCCGATTCTATAAAAGATACGAATATGAGGTTTTCAAGAAAATGTTAAGAGTTTAATTCTCTATCTGATCCTGTTAAAACAGACCTATCATTGTATTTACCTTTGTCGCGAAAAAGTCTAATATAAGCTTATATTTCAGTTAACGCCATCTAGCGGCGAAGGTGAAGTTCAAGGATAGGTATAATAAAAAAAGCACAATTTGTAAATAAAATACTCCTCTCTTAAATGAGACCAAGTTGGTTAAAATCGATTATGCCAAATGGGAGTAATCGTAGTTTATGTAAAAAAACATTTGAATTCCCCCCACCACTTATGTAAGCATTAAAACAAAGATGTTTTTGGTACCTCTTATGACTTCCAGTTTCTGAGATATTGCCGACGACCATTCTTAGTTGTTCACCCGGTACAATACAAAAATTAAATAAGTAACAATAATACTTATTTAAAAAAACTCTTTAGTGGCATCACGGATAGTGACGATAGGCTTAAGAAAACATCAGTTAAAGTATCTTAATACTTAGTTGTTGTTTTTTGCATTGCTATACAGGGTCCTCCAATAGTATGTCAGGCTTCCTTCCATAGCTCTTATAGGAACAAAGTTAGGAATTTTATTATTATGCTGACTTAAACTGTTTCACGTTTTGCATCTTCGAAAACATTTTTGGCATATACAAGGAGAAGACCTTTTTGCCCATTTATTTTATTATTGAATATTTTTGGAGGCAGCTTTATATTGTATTTTTTTTTTGTAATAAAAAGTCATTGCACTTTTAATTTTCTAGTATAAAAATACAAGAATATTTTACTAATCTGGTTTTTTTTATTGTAGGTATCAAGATTTTCAATAAGAGGGAGGGGGAGTACAGTGCGCTCCATGGAGTTGAAGGCCACAACCGAAGAAGAACTTTCTTGCACATTTAGTCAATTACTAACTAATTTTGGAGCAAGCTTTTTTATTTTTTTTTTAAATAAAAAGAATAATCATCGCCGCTTTATTTTTCTGATATAAAAATATAAGAATAATTTTCTAATTTAGTTTTTTTTATTTTAGGTGTCAAGTGTTTAAATGAGAGGGAGGGGGGAGTACAGTGCGCTCCATGGAGTCGAAGACCACACCGAAAAAAAACTTTTTTGCGCATTTAGTTAATTACTAAATAATTTGGGAGCAAGCTTTTTAATTGTATTTTTTTTAATAAAAAGTATAGTCATCGCAGTTTTATTTTTCCCGTCTAAAAATACAGGAATAATTTACTAATTTGTTTTTTTTTATTGTAGGTGTCAAGAGTTTAAATGAGAGGGCGGTGGGAGTATAGTGCGCTCCATAGAGTCGAAGACCACTACCGAAGGAAAACTTTTTTGCGCATTTAGTTACTGACTAAATAATTTTGTAGCGGTCTTTTTTATTGTATTTTGTTAATAAAAAGCATAGTTATAGCAGTTTTATTTTTCTGGTATAAAAAAGCATCTAAACTAATGCCAGCCCAGACCATAACAGATCCTCCGCCATAGCTTACTGTTCCGACAATGTTGCATTGAGCATATCTCTGGGAGGCAATACTCGCTAGTAATTATTCATATTTAATTTTTTTGGATACCTTTAGAAATTACTATTTTTTTCATGTATATTTTGTCCTGTTTTGTGGATTCAATAAAATTAATTAATACCAGATATTGATTCTTTATTTACTTTTTAATTTGTTTTTTCTTGCTGTTGCATTAATCAAAGCATTTCGTTAATTTTGTATTTTTTAACTAAACATTTTTTTATGAAAATCACGTTGAACTAAAAATTGAATATTTCATGAAAAAACAGATAAACCAATGAATCAAAAAAGAAAATGTAAAGGAAACATGGGACTTTCATTTGGCTGTAATTGCGACAACTTGCAATGGCAAGTAAATCCCACAGGGTGTTTTGAATTTCCGTAAAAAAAACATAACAGTTTTATAACACCCGGTATAATACCAAAGTTACTTTTTTAAGCAAAACAACAAAGGCAGTAATATGCTTAAGAAAAAAACCTACAATTAGAAAAAAAAAATCATTAAAAACGAACCACAAATTTGGAAAATATATAACATTAAAATTGAGGCATTTTGTTTGTTATGCGTTAAATAAGCCGCGCAGTGTATATAATATATTGAAACATCGTTAAACAAATTATGAAAATAAGAAAAATATACCGAATTTTTATCACACAACCCACCACATTGAAATTTCTTAAGGTGGGCTTATTAATATTCAATTATAAGTTTACGAAAGTTTGTCGAATTTCGAAAGATTTACTAATATTTAAAAAAAATTTTTTTTACGATACCTTTTATTAATATTAATTATTATTAATATTATTATTATTATTATTATTATTTTTTAGTAGGATTGTCAACAGTAAAATAATCCTTACGGTAGAAACCTAAAATTGACTATCACCATGCCCAGAAAAAAGAAGTCATCTGTAACTACTGAAATAGATCTACAAGCGTAGACCAAGAATGCACCATCTCTAAAATCTAGATAGCAGGAAAAAGATCGAGTCAGGTGAGTTAACTTTTAATTTTATTTCGATTTTTAGAAAATTTAAGTGTTTTAAAGAGATTCAAAAGATAGTACAACCTTCTAGTTCCTCCAAATTTGAAAATCATAGCTTTTACAGTTCGAATGATGTAAGTGGTACAATTTAAAAAATTGCTAAGCTACAACTACTATTACAAATATCATTTCTTAGGTTTCAAGTTAGTACAGCACCACCCACCGAGGACAGATTCATGAGGGCCACTTGCTTGGTTAGCTAGCTAGCGCCAGCTACGCCCTGGACAGGAAGTCATCTCTTTTTGATGGCGGGTCACCGCCCACCGAAGATTCATGAGAGCCACACGAGCGATTGAAAGGAACATGTTTGACTTGTTTGTGTTAAAGTGAGCTTTATTTTTTTTAAAACTTTTATTGCAAAATCGATCATCGATATTAAAAATAGAGAGGACTGTTCAATTTTGTATTTTTATGACAGAGCTTTATCAGAACAAGCCGACAAGACGTTAAATGCAAGGGTCCATCAGGTTCCTTGCGAGTGCCACATTGAAACCTGAAAATATATACCAAATTTAACTTTAGAATTATACGCTGTTGCCGAAGATTCCAAAGACCCACCCCATATGGGTTTTATCTAAGCTCAATTCTCAACTTATAACTATTAAGAATTTACCAGTTCTATGACGGCGCATACTGTCGGTTTTAAGAAAATCTGTTGGCTGGCAGATCACTAAAAATTTAACTATGAAGTCAAAACAGTAATTGTCGAGGGGGAAACCACCTTAGAGTTCTAGTGTACACGCCGATAGAATTTTTAGAATTTCTTTAGAATTTATTAGCATTTCTTAGAATTACCAGAATTTTTAAGCATTGTTAGAATTTTTTAGTATTTCTTATTATTTTTTAGTATTTTTGGCATTTTTTAGAATTAAATTAGAATTTATTTAGAATTTTTACCTGTTGCGCATACGTAAGCTATAGTAATTTCCCCTCTACTATTTTATACGTCGGCACAGCGAACGTGCCATAACGCGGCGCGTGCGGCGTTATTATAACATATCATGGCGTTCATGGAGGTTAAAATCACGTTACCCGACCATTAGGTACCTATTATAAATTCAATAGTCAAATAGGTGCGATTTTGTTGAAAACCCATACAGGTTAATCAATATTTATTTTATTTGATACTAAAAAGATAAAATATACAAAGGATCCCACGATTAAATCCCCAAGAAACTTTTTATTTGTAGTTTTTAGAGTGTGATTTTAGAAATCTGGCCATAGGCGCTCGCAAAATTTATTGTAGGGGGAACAAAACAAAACAACAAGTGCTCTATAGTATACCTACAGGGTGCTTCACGTTGACCGCCCATTAAAATTAAGATTAAAATATTTCGGAGTTGAATCCTGGATATTTGGATACTTAATTGTGATTTCGGAGACGCTCTCTTTAGATGAAATAATAGCGACCTTATGCGACTTCCGGTTATGTTATACCAGAAGAAGTCCCAAACTTGCATATTTTAAATGTAATATATATATTTTTTGTGTTTCTTCGTTTTCAATAATTTTTATTAAAAGTTTTTATACCTACTGTACCCGTTTTTGAGAAAAAACAGGGTATCGCCTAAAATTTTTAAAGATAAAAGAAAAATTCCAATTTCTGGTTTTAGAATTAGATATTATTGTGCTCAAAAATACATTGTCGGAAAATGAAATTTTCTCGGAAATTTTAGATACAGGAAAGTAGGAACAAAAAATTTAAAAACTACATTATTTTTAATACGATGCTACAATACATTAAATGCACACTTAATATGATTTATATATGCCTAAAAAATTTGGCTTAGTCCGGTACATACATTTGAAATTCAGTAACCTACCAACCTAGAAAAGCAAAATAGACCAAAAGTCGGCCCGTTGTAACATGTGACTCGTCCACCATCTTGCAAGACGGTAATTTGTCATCCAACTTGAAAAGTTTAAGAAAAAGAGAACTTTTATAATAGGTACTTTTCGGTTCGGTAAAGAAAACCGTGAAACTAAAAAAATAGCTTAGCACTATGAACCAGGCAGTGGTGTATAGTGGGAAAGACCTTGGTACTTAGTGGGATTTAGTAATTTAGGTATCAAATTTAATACAAATCATGAGAACCGAAAAAGTGAAAAAGTCTATTTATACAAAATGAAGTTAAATAATGTTATACTTGTCCAAATTGACTGAAAAAGAATATTGGCAAGCTGCTCTTTTAGTGCTGGACTGCTGCCTAATTTGAATGGAATCGACAGTTTCATCACAATATCTTCTGAACTAACAATATCTTCGTCACTTTTGTCGGGAAAAACAAACTTATCAGATGGCAAACGCTTTAGGAAAGAAACATGATAATCATCCTTTTTTTAAGAATAACTTGCCCAACAAAATGTTTAACGTAAAATTTCTTTTCGTATTTAACCAACACATAATCGTTTACTGCTACGGACTTGAATTCTAAATCATCTTCAGGATCGCTCTCTAGGCCTGTCGAATCGCAATAAATATTTTCATCTACATCACTGTTCGAACTTGAGTCGTTCAAAACCTTACATTTAACCTTCTGAACAGCCCTTTTCTTCGATTCAATCAGCTTTCCATTCAGTATTCTTTCTTCATAATCTTTTTCTATCTGCTCTTTTATTGGTGTATCTGTCAAAATTAGTGACTTTGCCTTTTTTGGGTGCGTGACACCTTCGGCATGGTTTAAATCTAAAATTAAAAATACAAAATATTAGTCCCACTATGCACCACCACATAGGTACTTTCCCACAATAGACATCATAGCCGATTTTCAAGAACTCCATAAAGTTATCGAACTGGTAGAAGCTAGAGTGAAATATAAGGATAGTTGAAGCAAGCCAACGTTATTTTGAGGTTATATTTACAATACGAAAAGAAAATATTGGATAACTTGAAAACCATGCATGCTAAAAGCTAAAAGGTAAAAAAAAATATGCTGTTACTTACCCTTGTTTTTAAATTCTTGATTTATTTCTCAGAATTTAGTTACTTTATGCTAATTCCAATACGCGGGCAGTGACAACAACACCGACGTTAAATATAGTTGTACCTCAACGATAAATAGTTTCGCAGCATACGTCATTTCCCACTATGGACCACGTCCCACTATGGACCACTTTACCCTACATAAAAAGATATGAAAAAAAGTTCATATTAACATAGGTCAGGAAATGCTTCCAGAGGGAGCTACAGGCCCTTGAGAGGGTGAAAAATAGTAAAAACACACAAGTCACAATAACGGGTTGTTCAACTAGAACTTCAAAAAGTGACAAAGTGAAGTTGCTTATTAAACAAGTTCAAATGCATTTGAATTAAGCCAACTATGATTTGTTGCGAAGCGCTTGGTATCCTATGCGTTACATTTTTAAATGACGTTTTTGGTGGAATCCACAGGTGAATTTAAAAATGTACCCAATGTAGTATTTTAAATAGTATTCAAACATCTTCTTGTTTTTATTACATAGTCTGTTTACTGTATTTACGCACTGCAGTAGTCCTTTTAAGTCCGTTTATCTAGAAACCAGTCGACTATACGACTTTATACCAAGGGAACCTTTTTTACGTAAAAATGTTCAAAGAATCATAATTTATTTAAAATATAGCGAAAATACACTCGGCGGAAAAATATAACCCTAAATAACTAACCACCCTTTTGTTCCCACGCCACTGGTTGCACTTATGGGTCACCTGATATTTTCAAAGAGTGACCTCCAATCACTCTAACTTATGCGTAGAAGTTAATTCCTGTATTGCAAGTAGATCCTACTAAATTAAATAAAAACCACTTTTATGACACCATCTTCAAGGGCCTGTAGCTCCATTTGAAAGCATTTCCGGACCTATGTTAATATGAACTTTTTATGTAGAATCATACCTTAAAATTTTTCATCGTCATTTCCGGACACCCTGTAGAATAGCTTTACTTTGAGTAATATTTTAGATTGTTTCGTTATGTTTTCTTTTCATTATTTACAGCTCCGTAGAAGCGTCATCCACATAATATAATAAATCATCTTTAAGCAAACTATGAAAATAAGGAAAATAAACCGAATTTTTATCACACAGGCATAAGAAATGCTTAAGCAGTACTATTGATAGCACACTGAAGATAATAGGATGGATATAATCTATTTATTAAATCCACCACATTGGAATTTCTTAAGGTAAGCTTGATTATATTCAAATAAAAGTTTACGAAAGAAATCATAATTGGAATTATTTTTGTTTCTAGCACTTCAACAAACCTTCAATAAAAGAATAGAGCAAAACACCTAATACTTATATTAAATAACAAAAAATAGCTAAACAAAATATTTAAAAATGTTCAAATATAACAAAAAAAAAATACAACAAAAAACTTATAAGTTATTCAGATTTATTGGACAAAAGAAATATTAATTTTCTTGAATCTTTTGCAAATTCATTAATAATTTTTTCAATTAAAGTTTTTTTTTGTTTTACAAATTTGCGATGAACACTCATCATACATAAACCGTCCAATCGGTGCTCAGTCATAGTCGAGTGAATCCAGGTTTTTACTCTTCTGATAGTACTGAATGATCTTTCGACTGTAAAGGAAAGTCTCCTAATATGGGGGTAGCGCCTAATATGGGGTAGTTCACTTTTGAGCCAGTACTAGTTCCGACATCTATTGTGTGTATTTCGTACTAAAGCACGACTTGCCAGAAAGCAACCAATATTTTTTTGACGCCAACATATGTTCGGGTTTGTTCGGGTTTGTTTTGATGTTTGAGGTTTGTCCTGTGTTAAAAGTTTTTTCAGTGGTATAGATTTTGCCGTATAAGGAGACTTAAAGGTAAGTTTCAAAAGTTTTGCTAATATAATTCTATACAAAATTATGCGTAGTTTATGAAAATGGGTTTGTTTTTTTTAAAACACACCACATTTTTTGCAAAAAGTCGCCCTTCTCAATAATTTAATTCGCTCCTAAATATGGGGCACCCATCAATTCCTAATTTGGGGTACCCCATATTAGGATTATAATTTTAATTAAAATTTTTGTTTTTTATTTTTGTGTAATACCAAAATATTTTCTTTTCGGTGCCTAAAAAACGAAAAGTTTGGAGTAAGGAACAGTTAGGTTAGAATACTAACATTTTGTGGTTAGGCTAGAAAATATTTTTTTTTGGTTAGGTAAGTTAGGTTAGAATACCTAACATTTTTTGGTTAGGTTAGAATGTCGTTATTGTAAGATTTAGTTTTTATATTCTCATTTTAAAAATAAATAGTTTTTATACAAACCTAAAAGGGTTTTAGAAACATAATAATATTTTAAAATTTTACATATTAAATTTGTAATTCCCATATTAGGATACCATATGCCCCTAATATGAGGTAGGTAAACTTTTTTTCAATGCTGCATATTTTGTTCAACATTTTTTTTTAAACCTGTTTCTTCTTATTAAATGCTTAAAAAGCGTCCAAGGAAACGTAAAATTTAGAAATAGTTTCTAAAATTCAATTCGTTTTTTTATTATAGTGTTTTAAAAAAAGTACCCCATATTAGGAGACTTCCCTCTACATGTAGTTGGAGGTAAACAAATTGCTATCGCAATTGCCTGACCAATAGCTGGATAGGACTTGCAATGTTTCAGTAATTCTAACATGGATGTATCTTCTGGGTAAATTAAAATAGAGCTTTATTTATTCTATTCTAATATTTTTCCTTCGCTATTTAGTGAAGATTTTTGAATTCCACATTTCATTTTATGCAACAGGAGTTCGTTTTACCAATTTTGTCAATTGAATTGTATCTCAATAAATATGTATATCCCAGTTAAATAAAATATTCTCAAATCTTCTTGGGCCAGGGGGGGGGGGGGGGCAAGCGCACCCCCTTGCCCCCCCTTCGGACGCCCATGTTGTCGAAATAAAAATATTGTGCATTTTAGGAACAATTTATATGAAAGCAATGATAATTAAAGTAATAAAAATATGTGTTGCTTTTCAAAACCTTCAGGTACCATTAAGTATTAATTATTAATATTTTTTTGTTTTAGTAGGATTGTCAACAGTAAAATATTCCTTACGGTTGAACCCTAAAATTGACTATCACCATGCTCAGAAGAAAGAAGTCATCTGTAATTATTGAAAAAGATCTACGCACGTAGACCAAGAATGCATCATCTCTACAATCTAGATAGCAGAAAAAAAATATCGAGTCAGGTGAGTTAACTTTTAATTTAATTTTGATTTAAAAAAAATTTAAGCATTTAAGTGTTTTAACGAGATTCAAAACATAGTACAATCTTCTAGTTCCTCCAAATTTGTAAATCATAGCTTTAACAGTTCTTATGATTTAAGTGGTACAATTAAAAAAATTGTTAAGCTACAACTACTATTACAAATATTATTTCTTAGGTTTCAAGTTGGTACATCACCATCCAGCAAAGACAGATTCATGGGGGCCCCTTGCTTGGTTAGCTAGCTAGCGCCAGCTACGCCCTGTACAGAAAGTCCTCTCTTTTTCATGGCAGGTTATCACCCACTGAAGACAGACTCATGAGAGCCACAACGAGCGGTTGAAGGAACATGTTTAACTTGTTTGTGTTAAAGTGAGTTTTATTTTATTTTATTTTTTATTGCAAAATCGATCATCGATATTAAAAATAGAAAGGAAATTTTGTATTTTTACGACAGAGCTAGATAGACATCTTATTCTTTTTATCATAACAAGCCGACAATAACTCAAATGCAAAGGTACATCTCTGATAAAATTGTACCTATGATGTCAGCTATTTTTAAATGTAGAAATTATCTACAAAGAAAACCAAGACAATGGTTTATAATGCTTTTTTTCTTTCTCATAGAAGATATCCTCTGCCCATATGGGGAATGTGTGCTACAGCAAAATTTAATAAAATGCAAACTTTACAAAATAAAATCCTTAAAGTATTGTACAGGGTGTTTTTTTAAGGTCGACGAGCGGCCATATCTCGGAAACTACCAGGCATAGAAACTCAGGAAAATAAAAATAATAATTAAAGTGGCCATGAGAAAATTGTGGAAATACGTTTTAAGTTCCGCATTTTGCCGCAAGAGGGCGTAATTGAAAAGTAAATTTTAAAATTTTACATAACTCCGAAAATTCCACATTAAGGTATATGTTTGATAACACCATTTTAAAGCTTGGACAATTATGCATCATTGTGGTTTAAGGCTTATTGGCGTACCGACCTTGATAAGAGTGGGGGAAGCTATTGAAAGTGTAAACATTAAAATCGCTGTAACTTCTAAACAACTTATCCGATTTTACTAAATTTAAGCTTGTTTGAAAGAACCTTCATTTGTCGTATCTAATGGTACACGATAGTTTCTAATAAAATTGCTAGAGGGCGCAATTTGTATTAAAAATTATTTTTTTGGCTATAACGCTGAAACGAACGGAGATATCGAGCTGCGGTTGTAATATTTTTTCTAGCAAATTTTATCTACTTTTCGATTATGGTATCATAATTATACCGTATGATTTATTTTTTCGGAGTAAAATAAAAAAATGTATTGTTATTGCAAATTGCACCCTCTAGCTTTTTTTTTAGAACTATTATGGACAACTAAATACGATTGGTGAAAGTACATACATTTCTCTTCCAAACAGTCTTTAGTTTGCTAAAATCGGATAAGTCGTTTATAAGTTACAGCGATTTAAATGATTACACTTTCAACAGCTTCCCCCACTCTTATTAAAGTCGGTACGCCAATGAGCATAAGACCAAAATGATGCATAATTGTCCAAGCTTTAAAATGGTGTTATCAAACATATACCTTAATGTGAAATTTTCGGAGTTATGTAAAATTTAAAATTTACTTTTCAATTACGCCCTCTTGCGGCAAAATGCGGAACTTAAAAACTATTTCCAGAATTTTCTCATGGACACTTTAATTATCATTTTTCTTTTCCTGAGTTTCTATGCCTGGTAGTTTTCGAGATATGGCCGCTCGTCGACCTTAAAATAACACCCTGTAGAACTACACTCACAGGCAAAATAATCGATCCACGCAAATTTTTGATAAATTTAAATCACAAATAACTTTTTTATTTAATGTCGGATTTAGACGAATTTGAAAGAATATTGTAGATACATTAATGGAGATTCGCTAATATTTAAAAACTAAAAAATAGACGTACGTTTATAATATACAGGTTTAAACAAAAATATGTTTTTTACCATAAGTTTAAGACACTCTGTGGAGTGGCGAAACAGCATATTGTTCTAAATTAAGTTGTAGTTATCAAGTCACATCTATTCTTAACATTTTTGTTTTTGGTTTACCTCCATATCTGTATTTTAGTGGAAAATATGGATTTTTTTAAAAAGCATTGCGCTTTCCAATAATTTTTCTGGACGAAGAACTAAGGTTGCCATGGAGGATGATAGTGACAGTTTTGTTGAATCATGACTTGACATGATAAGTCATTTACGGGTTTCAAAAGCTAAAAAATTATTTTTGGTAAATTAATGTGTGTTACTTCTGGGGTGTCTTCTTACTTTTAAAAATGGATATGTCTCCGACTGATGTTGCCAAAGCCATTGCTTTAATCCAGGATGGACGATCGGACGGAGTTTTAAACGTTACAAGAAGTAATGAAGGTACAAAGGGCTGTAAATCGGTTTAATCAGCATGGCGAGTACAGTAGAAGGAGTCAATGTGGTAGGAAAAGGTGTACGAATGAACGAGATGATCGCTTTATTGTACTAAATGTTTTACGTGAGCGAAGAGTAACTTCTGTGGGGGTAAAAAACAGATTGGAGGACGTACGGCAGGTCCAAATAAGCGACAGAACGATAAGAAGGAGGTTATCTGATATTGGATTACACGCAAGGAGACCTGCAACCGCTCCCGAGTTGCTAAGAAACCACAGGGTTGAACGTCTAAGATTTGATAGGGAACATCAAAATTGGGGTATTGATGAGTGGAAAAATATCATATTTACTGACGAATCTAGGTTTTGTTTAAAATCGCCGGACCGTCGTAAAAGAATCTATAGAAGAACAGGAGAACGTTTTGAGCAAAATCATTTTTCGCCTAGGGTAAGCTATGGCGGAGGCTCTGTTATGGTATGGGATGGCGTGCAGCTCGACAGCAGAACAAACTTGGTAGTAGTCGATGGGGGGGGGGGGGGAGGGGGGGGGCATTGACAGCTGATAGATATATTCGCCAGGTTTTAGAACTACATGTTGTTCCCTTTGCTCCATTTATGGGAGACGATTTCATGTTAATGCATGATAACGCTCGACCGCATGTTGCGAGAGTAGTTAATAAATATTTAGATGAGGTGGAAATCCCAAAAATGAATTGGCCTTCCCGCAGCCCTGACTTAAACCCGATCGAACATGGGACACATTGAGCAGAAAAGTACGGTCGCGGGTACCTGGTCCAGTCAATTTACAGGAGCTTACTGAAGTATTTACTCATTGAAGAATGGCAGCAAATTGATCAAGATCATTGTATACGGAACCTTATTGAAGGTATGCCAAGGCGTATAGAGGTTGTCATTCGAGCACGTGGAGGAAACACTCGTTACTGAATTATTTGTTACTGTTTATCGTTATTGTTATTTTTTAAGTGCATTTTTATTTAATTCACGCATGCCATTTTTGTGCTTCGAGTTAAAGTTTTTTATAGGGGATTAATAAACTTTTGTTAAATAAGTTTGTACTGTTTCTTTAAAAAAAAATCGTATTTGTGACGAAAATAAAAAGTCACTGGTATCCTTCATAGCAACCTTAGTTCATCATATGGAAAAAATTATTGAAAATTGCAATGCTTTTTTAAAAAATCCATATTTTCCACAAAAATAAAGATATGGAGGTAAAACAAAAACAAAAATGTTAAGAATAGATGTAACTTGATAACTACAACTTAATTTAGAACAATATGCTGTTTCGCCACTCCACAGAGTGTCTTAAACTTATGGTAAAAAACATATTTTTGTTTAAACCTGTATATTATAAACGTACGTCTATTTTTTAGTAAGTTTTTAAAATATTAGCGAATCTCCATTAATTTACCTACAATATCCTTTCAAATTCGTTTAAATCCGACATTAAATAAAAAAGTTATTTATGATTTAAATTCATCGAAAATTTGCGTGGATCGATTATTTTGCCTGTGAGTGTATGATAGGCTTACTCATACTGACAGGCTGTATAAAGAATTAAATACTTTTAAACTAGACACCCTCTTGAGGATTGATCAATGCAAGCTTGTCTACAAAACAGTGGCGTGCCAAGGTCTTCGGGCCCCCTCCGCAATTTTTTTCAAGGGGCCCCCCCTCTACATGAACAAAAATTAATATACTGCTTATACTGGGTGACAACGAAACTGCTGTCTACGGTGATATTTCAAATCGGTTTATAGATAGAAAAAATTTGGTGTGACCTCACCTTTATATTTTGTATTTTTTTTTCTTTCGACTTTTTGAAGA
The DNA here is from genome assembly GCA_963969555.1 of Polydrusus pterygomalis. Lineage (NCBI taxonomy): Eukaryota > Metazoa > Arthropoda > Insecta > Coleoptera > Curculionidae > Polydrusus > Polydrusus pterygomalis. Next base: position 10,780,512 of record OZ018384.1, read on the forward strand.
ATAAGAATTCTAATTAATAAAATTCATAGCGTCATTAACGTACCAAATTCCATCTATAGTCTATGGCCAATATGAGTTCTGTTTTAGGTTTGGAAAACTAGTGAATACAGTATTCACCTGAAGACGAGTGGAGATACTTACCAGTTGAAACTTTGTGATATGAAAAACTAAAGGCAATAGAAGTCCAAAACACATCTATTACTCAAGATACATCATTGTCTACAACCTTCAAACAAAAATTAGTTATAAATCCTTTTTGTGAATACAGTATTCACCTGAAGACGACTGGAGATACTTATCAGTTGAAACGTTGTGATATGAAAAACTAAAGGCAATGGAAGTCCAAAACACATCAATTACTCATTTATAACTAACACAAAAATGTAAGAAAAATAAACAAATAAAACACACATTGGTTTAAGTAAAGAAAAAGCTATTTTTTTGTGTGTGTAAAGCAACAAATGTATTAACTATTTGGTCTAAGCCTATGCCTTCTGCCCGTTTATTTTCTATAGAAATTAATGCCAACGAACCTAGACGCGAGTCACCCATTGTCGATCTTGCAAAACTTTTTATTAGTTTCAGTTTTGAAAATGTTCGTTCTGCTTGGGCTGATGTAACAGGCAGTACTAAAAACAACTGAAATGCGGTGCAAATCTCAGGTACACTACTAGTCAACAATTGATTTTTTTTGAAAATAAAATCAGAAAATCCCCTAATACTGTTAAGATTTTGCAAGCTAACATAGAAGGTTTCTTATTTGAATTAGCTCCGACGCAAGATTTTGTGTGAGATCGTCTGGATATTTTTTAACTAGTTCTTTTACTTTATTAATAATTTTCACTTCTTGCGCTTTAAGAAGTGTTTTGGGATTTAAAATATCGAATTTTGAATAGACATTTGTGAATGCCTCACATCTATTGTTTAGTTGTACTAAAATAGTATCTAGGCAACTGTTGAATACTAAAATTCTTAAACGATTTTTAGGGTATTCAATTGGTTCATCAACCGCCATTTCATCAAAAAACTTTTTAGTAGTACGAATTCTTTTGTCTGTAAATTGTGGCTCAATACCTCATTTTTTCCTATTGTTACTGAAGTCTCAAAAATATTTTCAAAATTATTTCTTAAATTCCCTAATTTATCTGAAACATTTGCTATTAAATCTGTGGCCTGTCCAATATCTATATCACTTTTTTGCAAATATTTTGAAAGTAAATTGACGTTCTCAAATATTTTTCCTTGAAATGTTAATAAAAATATAAATTCAAAATTTTCTATTTTTTTTTTGTAAGACCTTTGCCTCATCCCTATCAGATTTTTTCTTTGCTATTATAGCTAGATTTGACAAACATTTAACGACGGCTAAATAGTTACCTTTTAATGAAATTATAGATTCGGCCCTGGATAACCATCTGGTGGGACATAGTTTTTTTAAAATGGATCCCACAGCTTTACTGTTTTTTATTTCAGTGTTTAAGGCTTGCCAACGAGGCAGACTTTCGCTAAAAAAAACATAAAGTGACTGAATGGTGTCAAAGAAATTTCTTATCTAGGAAATATTAATTACAGAATCATTTATAATTAAATTTAAGCAGTGAGCAACACAATGAATGTAATCCGCATTTGACTGACGTTTCTTAATTAGAGCTTGTAGTCCCGCATATTTACCTGAAAAGTAAAAAAATACGCACTAAAGAAAACTAGCCATTATCTAATATTTTTAAAATCTACAAAGTGGTACCTACATAATGCGCGATTTGCTTTTTTTTTACTTTTGATAATAGATATGCTGGCAAGCCAATTTTATTGACAAGATATTTACATATTTGTAAGTGTAAGCGTATAAATCATACATTGAGGATTTTTCGGGGGGTATTAAGTGGATGGGCATAAACATTTATTAATACCCTTTGTGCATACAAACTTTTATGTCACTACCTATTGCATGCACAAATTATGGAATTTTAAAAAATTCAAAAAGTCCATAAAATAGATAAGTAGGGCCATAAAGTAGATAAGCGGGCCATGATATGACTTTATTCCCGTGCGAGATATAAAATGTTTTTATGCCCGCACCCCGTACGGGCATAAAGTGCGCTATTATGTAGTTGAAAACTTAAAAACTAATTAATAAAGTCACAATAATAAACTAGTATGGTATGACATAAAAAATATACATATATGATTTAAATTACAAGTAAGCGTACTTACCGCTTATATTTGCAGCTCCATCATACCCCTCGCCTCTACATTGTTTAAGACAAATATTATGTTTCTCTAAAAACTTTAAAATTTCTTGTTCGAAGTCTTTACCTGATTGATTTTTCATTTCGATAAATCCCAAAAATGATTCATGAACATTTATTTTAATATTTTTTATATTAATGTATCTTATAACTATACCAAGCTGGTATTTTTTACTAATGTCCTAAGTAGTGTCAATTATAAGGGAAAAAATGGACTCATTTTAATATCTTCAACAATGGATTGTAATATCGAGTCAGAAATCAGTGCAATATATTTATTTTGGAATCTATTACTCAAGTAATGTCTTCGACTTTTCCCTATTGTATTTATGTGTAACCCAAGCACTGAATCATATCTTCTCAAAAGTTTAACTATATTTAAAAAACTCCTTTTGAGGAATCAGCCTCTAGCTTATGTTTATCTGTGGAAAAAAAATCTCTATGTCCTCGAAAAGGTAAATTACAAATTGCAAGAGTCCTCGTTACGTCAATAATCCTTTTTAGTACTTTTTTTAATCTTTTCATATTATTTTGTAAATATAAATCTATTGTTTTATTGGCTTTCCATGTCGAATGCAGCAAACATGCTTCTAAATGGATTGCAGAGTTCTCATGTTTTGTAATATTTTTTAAGAGACCTTGCCAATCACTTAGCTTTCCATTTCTCCAAGAGGGATTAAACGAAGGGTTATGCCTATAAGCAAACAGCCCACATGGGTGACAATATACTCCATCCAGTATTTGTGAGTATGATATCTAGAACCTTAAATAAAATTTTAGTTTTAAACTCTCTGCTAATTCATGGGCACAAAGCTCCCACATAATGTTTTTTAATTTAATCAAATATCCTATGGCGCAAAAATAAAACTAAACTAATCGTCAGCCGAGAGTGCATCTAATATTAGTACTAAAAAAAATTTACAATAAAAAAATACTTTTCTTTTCTTTTTCTCTATTTACTATTGCTTTTTTTGCCTCACCTTCCTGCGGAACATGAAACATATCACCAAATTGTCATTATAACAACTGAAAAAAACTTAAAAATAAAAAACGGGTGCAAAATTTCCGTTTTCTCGTATAGATAGGTGGTTTTCGGAGACGGCGCCGTATTATAGTGCTCGACGTCCCGTTTCCAATGCCGCCTCGCTTGATTCGCTACGACTTTTCGTTACGGATATATATGATGTTTAATATTATGATATTGATATTGACATTTATATGTGCTCTTTAAACTCGCACACTTTTGTGCAATGTGGGGTATACTTTCCATATTTGCTCTACAAAAATATGTATAAGTATTCAATCGAGTAAAACATAAGCAAAAAATTATTCTTACATTGAAGCTATCAATTATCAGCTAATAAATTTGTAGAAATATTATTGTGTCGAGCCCTTCGGGCACGGCACGGTTCTAGTTCGTTCGTTTAATTATACGACAGCTGTCATTTTGAGAGGTATGTGTCATTTTTTTAGCTTTTTCGTAGCGAGTGTTATAGCTGCAAGAATTTGAAATTAAAGAATTTTCAGATACCTAAATAAGAATGTTTTATACGATAGCTGTCAACTTTTGACAGGTAAGTGTCAAGTTTTTTTATCCTTTTCGTAGCGAGGGTTATAGCTGTAAAAATCCTAAATTGGAAAATTTTTCAGTACCTAAATAACAAAGTTTTATACGATAGCTGTCAAATTTTGACAGGTAAGTGTCAATTTTTTTTAACTTTTTTGTAATAAGGGTTATAGCTGTAAAAATCCTAAATTGGAAAATTTTTCAGTACCTAAATAACAAAGGTTTTATACGATAGCTGTCAAATTTTGACAGTTAAGTGTCAATTTTTTTTAGCTTTCTTGTAGTGAGGGTTATAGCTGTAAAAATCCTAAATTGGAAATTTTTTCAGTAACTAAATAACAAAGTTTTACACGATAGCTGTCAAATTTTGAGAGGTAAGTGTCAATTCGTTTTTAGCTTTTCCGTAGCGAGGATTATAGCTGTAAGAAGCCTAAATTGAAAAAAATTTCAGTTCCTAAATAACAAAGTTTTATGCGACAGCTGTCATTTTGACAGGTAAATGTAAATTTTTTTTAAGCTTTTTTTGCGTCTAGGATTATAGCTGTAAGAGTCCGAAATTTAAAAAAATTTTCAGTACCTAAATAACAAAGTTCTATACGATAGTTTTTAAATTTTGACAGGTAAGTGTCAGCTTATTTAAACTCTTTTCGTAGCGAGGGTTAAAGCTGTAAGAATCCTAAATTAAAAAAATTTTTAGTACCAAAATAACAAAGTTCTATACGACAGCTGTCAAATTATAACAGGCGGGTGTAAATTGTTTTAAGCTTTTTTCATATAGAGGATTATAGCTGTAAGAATCCGAAATTTAAAAAATTTTTAGTACCTAAATAATAAAGTTCTATACGACAGCTGTCAAATTTTGACAGGTGTAAATTTTTTTTTAGCTTTTTCGTAACGAGGGTTATAACTGTAAGAATCCTAAATTGAAACATTTTTCAGTACCTAAATAACAAAGTTCTATAGGACAGCTGTCAAATTCTGACAGGTGAGTGTCAATTTTTTTTTAACTTTTTTTATAGCGAAGGTTACAGCTGTAAGAATCCTAAATTGAAAAATTTTTTAGTACCGTCGTCGTATAGAACAAAGTTCTATACGACAGCTGTCAAATTTTGACAGGTAGTATAAATTTTTTTAAACTTTTTTCGTAGCGAGGGTTATAGCTGTAAGAATCCTAAATTGAAATTTTTTTCGGTACCTAAATAACAAAGTTCTATACGACAGCTGTCAAATTCTGACAGGTGAGTGTCAATTTTTTTTTTACTTTTTTTATAGCGAAGGTTACAGCTGTAAGAATCCTAAATTGAAAAATTTTTTAGTACCGTCGTCGTATAGAACAAAGTTCTATACGACAGCTGTCAAATTTTGACAGGTAGTATAAATTTTTTTAAACTTTTTTCGTAGCGAGGGTTATAGCTGTAAGAATCCTAAATTGAAATTTTTTTCGGTACCTAAATAACAAAGTTCTATACGACAGCTGTCAAATTTTGACAGGTAGGTGTAAATTTTTTTAAGCTTTTTTCATATACAGGTTTATAGCTGTAAGAATCTGAAATTTAAAAAAATTTCAGTACCTAAATTCCGAAATAAAAAAAAATTATAAAAAAAAAGTAACAAAACGCGGGTTTGAACCAGGGACCATCGTGACCAGAGCCGAAATCTATACCTCTACGCTGCCGCAGAGTTTCTAATAATTTGATGTAAAATAAGTATATTAACACCGTAATGGACATTACACGCAATGTTAAATATTGAAAATACTACCGTAAATGATACATTTTTTACAATTATTTTTGATCAAACGCAAAGAAAAAGGTCCAGAACAGGTATTTTATCCCTAAAATAGCCTCCAAATGTTATTATAACTATAGAATTTGAAGTTGAAATACGTCCTGCAAGCTTTTTTTATTATTAAAAGTACGGATATAAATGCGATATTTTTTCCCTTATTTTTGGTCAAACGAAAAAGATAAAGGTTCAAGGTAACTATTTCATACAAAAGACCTTCTCAAATTGGTCTTATTACTCTAAATGGTCAACTTGTAAATCTCATTTTTCACCTATTTTTGACAGATGATATAAAAGTTAAAGTTCACGCCCACCCACGTGTCGATTGCAAAGCCAACTTTCCAAAAGTGAATGATATTAGAATTTGTAAATTTTGCCTGTTTCCGCACTTAAAAAAGCGACTTTACTCAAATTTGCGAATATATTTTGATAAGTTTGGATATACAGGAGTTTTGAGGAGATATCAGCGCGTATTTTAAAAGAAAAATAAATTGATTTTATTAAAAATTGAATTAGCTACAGTCGATATAGTAAAACGTCAGCCAAAAATATCTCTTGATAAATCATAAATTTTTTTTTTTGAGCCACAAAATATGTTTTCCCAGAGCGCGCTTACTATGCAAACTAAAGCTTGTTTATCCGTCGATATAGTGGACCAAGAAAAAATTCAAAAAATTATATGCAGAAACTTGCTAACGTGTTTAAGCGATCTAGTGCGACGTGATAGAATATTTAGGAAATAAAATTTCGGAAGCTTGCCGTTTTTTCCGTATTAAAGATAGAGAAACGAAGAAAATCTCATTAATACAAATTGACGAGCTCTATCCGCTGAAGTATACAACGTTTCGATCAAAAAATAAAAACCGTAAAAAAATCATGCCTAACATTATGGTTTCCACTTTCTTACAGTTTTCGGCAATTTCCATTCCAGTTAGGTATAGAACGATACCTATATTGAAAAAAGGTAGTTTTTAAGATGGCCTAAACGATTATCAAAACCGAATGTCGATCGGATCCACCCAATTGGACTTATTAGCGATCCAAAAGGTACCTTTTTCGACCAATTCTCAACTTTGAAAAAATCAAAAAAATTACTTGCAATCTCTCGATCGCGCTCACAAACAATAGGGTTATGTAACTCACGGTCGTCTACACGTCGAAAAAGTTTGAATCGATCAAGTTTATTCCTGGGACCACGGTGTGGCACACGTGAAACCCGACTATTTTCGAAACTGGCGTTTAATAACTTTTTTCCTGCACACCCTGTATATTTTCGAAATTTTCACACAACGTACCCCTACTATTCCTCTTTAAACTGAAAAAGTTTCAATCGTTCCACTCTAACCGTTTCCGAGAAAAAAAATCGCAAATGTGAAAATGTCAAAAGAGACGCCAACGCCGACAACTTACATTATTTTCACCGACGCGCCTATATAGACGAAAATTTTCGAAAGAGTCGATCAGGGGTTCTAGCTGTTCGTGCCGAAGCGCCGTATAACATATCGCGTTTTTGCGCGATATGTAATAAAACCGAAGATAGTAGGAACAACTAACATTTTACAAATAAATTTAAGAAAAACTGTCACAATGGCATTAATTTTTTTATTAGAAAGTTGGCTGGGATGTTTTTAGTACCAAAAACTGGTCTAGGACCTTTGACAGTATGAATGTCGCCTTTAACCCAAGTTAGCAATATTTCAAACTATCAAATTGAAAGATAAAGCCTATTTCTTTTTTTCCCTTAAAAAGAAAAAGCCGTCTAAAACCTAAAACCTTATTTATCTTAATTAAACTATTTTAGTAAAAATATTCCCCTTTTCCCCGCCCCTGTGGGGTCGTTGTCAAAGCCCATAAAATGGTACCAACTAGACGTCAGATGGAACCTATCCCCCGAGTTTCGTTAAAATCGGATAAATAGTTTTTGAGTTAACGCGGTTTGTTGCAAACAGACAGAGCGACAGACAGAACGAAAACAAAACAAAAGTGGTTCAATCGTCTAAAACGCAAAACTACTATATATAAAAAATTAAAATCGGATACGAGATCTATTTTTAGCTCCTACACTATACTATACTAGTATAGAGATAATAGAGAAGTAATATTGTTTATCGTCAACCGGCAGTAAAGCCTTACATTATCAGAGTGATTTCCGGAAGTAAAGGAACACTTTATTTTATTGTAAAATAAAATACTTTACCTGCCGCAAATGCGGCAGATAAATACTTTTACCTGCCGCAAATTTTTGGTCGGCAGAAATTTTCTGACATGTCATAAAAAATCGTCTGTCACTGTCACGCCTTTCCCTATTACAGCTCGATAAATAGTAGGTCAAATTTTTTGAGGGGTGCTTTGGAATACGCACGTGGTCAGCCGAAATTTTCTGACGTGTAATTTTTGACGTGTATATTTGCTGTTCTCTTTGTTATAATAAAATGCGATGAGTTATACCTCAATTTTTTGAAGTGAAAACTTCTTTAGGCGCGTTTAGCACTTTTTGTGGGCACTGAATTAAACTGAGCCGTCACGCGTCGCCGTCACGCGTCAGACTCGGGTGTGCTACGCTCGAATTCAACTGCTATATTTAATACGAACTGACCCTGACCCGAATGAACGTTATATGAAAGAGCATGCCGCCATCGGTCGCATTCAGTATCGACGTATCGACGAGGAAACAGTCAGTGTGCGTTGTCTAGACACTCGTGTATTTGATATTGTTAATTTCACCTTGTTGAAGTTTTCACTTCTGTCGTGTGGTCTTAAGCACACACAATTTTATATTATAAATTCTGAACGGTTGGCGATAAAATTTTGTATGCACCACGTCAGTAAAGTGTCTTTATCGACTCGCCTGTTATTCGCCTCGCTCGCTTCGCTCGCTCATCTCATAATTTCAGACTCGTCCAATAAAGAATCACTTTACTGCCTTGGTACATAAATAACTATTTATTACTGTAAGTAAAACACTTTTTTACTTAAATTCCACTTTTTATTGACAATACGACATGTTTCACTGCACTGCAGCTTCGTCAGGTAATGTACATTTAATTTTAAAGATACGCTATATATAGCATTACATTACCTGACGAAGCTGCAGTGCAGTGAAACATGTCGTATTGTCAATAAAAAGTGGAATTTAAGTAAAAAAGTGTTTTACTTACAGTAATAAAACAATATTATTTTGGATTCCCACCAAGTAACGACCAATAATATAAAAATAATAGAGAAGCTTTTGTGATCGTTTCGAAATAAAATAAAAAAATTTCCGATTCCCTATTTAGTAAAGTATCTAGGTCTAATAAATCATTTCTTTTCAATAAATTTTGGGTAAATCATTGACAGTAATTCCTGCGGCTTGTCTTTCTTGGAATACTTGCACTTTATAAAGAAATAAATTTAGCTGCTTTTTAAGAATAGGCCTGCATGTTCCATAAGATCTTTCCACTTCTTGGGACAGGCGTCTTATACAATTTGTTGACGTATTTTGCGTTATTTCAAGAACGTTTGCAACAAGTTCTTTTGTACTTACAGATGGTCTTCCTGCTCCTTTTTTTTGTGTTGTATAGAACCTGTTTCCCTAAATACAGCCACGGTTCTTTTCAGGCAATAATAAAAATCCCCAGCAATAAAAGCAACGTTAGGAAAATGTTCTTGAAAATCGTCCATGCACAAACCCGGACTGTATTGCCACTCACCATTTACTCTAACCCCGTTTCGAAAATACGCTTCAACCATGAAAGTTTTGTGCTGTTCCGTAAAGCCCATTGTGTGAATTGTTCAAGAAATTGGGAAAATTAGCGATGAATCAAATTACTTGTAACGACTGTCAAAGATGACGGAATAACTGATTGATTGTTAATTTAGGTAGTTACTGACACCTGACACCCAACAGGTATTAAGCTCTACGGTAAGCATTACGTCCTTAGATGCATGCATAGCTTCTCCCACTCTTATCAAGTGAAAGTGTAAACATTAAAATCGCTGTAACTTCTAAACGACTTATCCGATTTTACTAAATTTAAGCTTGTTTGGAAAAACCTTCAATTATCGTATCTAATGGTACACGATAGTTTCTAATAAAATTGCTAGAGGGCGCAATTTGTATTAAAAATTATTGTTTTGGCAATAACTCTGAAACGAACAAAGATATCGAACTGCGGTCTTCACGTCTTTTCTTGCAAATTTCATCTACTTTCGATTATGATGTCATACCGTATGATTTGAATTTTCGGGATAAAATTTAAAAAACTGTTATTATTACAAATTGCGCCCTCTGGCAATTTTATTAAACACTATCGTATACTGTTGGATACGGCGATTGAAGATACTTACCTTTCCCTTCCAAACAAGCTTAACTTTAGTAAAATCGGATAAGTCGTTTAGAAGTTACATCGATTTTAATGTTTACACATTCAATAGCTTCCCTCACTCTTATCAAGGTCGGTACGCCAATGAGCCTTAAACCAAAATGTTGGAGAATTGTCTAAGCCTTTGATGATGTAATCAGAGTTATACCTTAATATGGGAATTTTCGGAGAAATTTAGGATTAAAAAAAAATTTCAATTGTGCCCCCTTGCGGCAAAATGAGGAACTTAAAAGTAATTTCCAGAATTTTCTCATGACCGCTTTAATCATAATTTTTTTTTCCAAGTTTCTATGCCTAGTAGTTTCCGAGATATGGCCGGTGGCCACCCTTAATGAAACACCCTGTACTTTACAAGCCGTAAATTTTAATATGGCTTGTAAAATTATGTTATACATTTTTTAATAACGTCGTTTCATAAAAAATTCGTGAGAAAGTCTTATTTATCGGATCTCGATATATTTTATTATTTTATATTTTCTGAAGAAAGTTAACATCCTTGTAAAATTGGCCCAAAACGAACAATACGACAGGGCCGCTTGCCGCGGATTACTTTCTGGCTCGACAATAAGCTCTCTTTAGTGTGTGATTCGTTCAAGAAACTGGATAGTCTCGTCACAAAAAATAGTGAGTCTGTCAATTTACTCCATACCCAATTTGATGTTTTGGAACAAAATAATAAACGCAATTGCTTGCGCTTTTCTGGTCTGAATATCCAGGAGAGTAATGATGAGCTGCCTAATGCTGTCGCGAGCTTTATAACAAAAAATTTAAAAACTCAGTGCAGTATTCGCGATTTAGACTCTGCATTTATTGTTCGAAATAAAGATAAAAACAACAGTGATGGCAGTCGTTCTACAATTTTAGTACGATTTTTATCAAATATAAAAAAGTGCGAAGTCTTTGCAGCTAAGAAAATGCTAAAAGGTACGGGAGTTTCAGTATACGAGGATCTTACGCGTGTTAGATATGATTTGTTAAGTGCTGTTAAACATAAATACGGCCAGACCAATGCTTGGTCGGCCGGCGGAAGAATCTATTATTGGGATGCAGTTAAAAAATCCAAAGTATTAGTATCGAGCAAGAACGACTTGTAAACAAACAATGGATCTGTTGGGTACTGCTGGTTTGTTGAGGACTTTGTTCATGGTCGGATACATATCTTTCCTTATCTCGTTAAAAAAATAAATAAAAAATTGTTATTTTTTTATCATTTACATACCATTTGCCTTCTTAAGGATTATAATTTGACTAGGTTATACATTAAAGATAATTAAGATTGAATTTTTTTTTCCTTTTTGTATTCTTGATAGAAAATATACATTAAGTTTATGATTATAAATTGATATTAATTATTTATTAAAAATATCAAATACTGGTTTCGCTATATAGTGTAAGTTAAGCATAAGATAAGCTAGCAATAAGGTTACAATGTTATGGAAATTATGCTTAGTGAGATAGAAAAATATAATTTTCCGGACGATTTTCGATATAGTTTATTTGGTTAAAAAATCTATAAAAACTGTATCTACTTATATAATATTTATATTTATTTATTTTTTTTGTTTCCTTTTTTCTCTTCTTTCTTACAAATGGGATATTCTGCGATGTAGTGTCATGGTTAGCGTAGTTAATGGCAATGAGCTCTCAACACTTTAATGTTCGCTCACTGTATCCTAGTGTGGATTTATTCTCAAATGTTCTAAACGATGAGCAGATTGATGTCGTAGGGTTGTCGGAAACCTGGCTTAGTCCCGGAGTCGCGGACAATGATTTAAAAATTTCAGGGTATCGATTGTTTCGTGAAGATCGGAAGGGGGGTCGTGGTGGAGGCGTGGCGTTCTACGTCAAGGATTACATTAAGGTAAAGCAGCTGGATTTATCACAGGGCAGTAGCAGTTTGGAGAGTATGTGGTTGCAAATTAGGGTAAAGGGTAAGAATATATGTTTCGGTAGTGTTTATCGGCCACCTAATTCAAATCTTAATTTATGTTTGGAAGATGTAGAAAATATTTTAACAATAACAATTCCACAATTTGACTATGTATTCTTTGGTGGCGATTTTAATGTAAATTTTTTAGACGTCCAAAGTAATGCGTACAAATTATTTAACACGTTTCTTGGTAAGTACAGTTTACATCAGTTAATAAAAGAACCGACACGTATAACAAATACATCGAGTACATTAATTGACTTAGTTATCAGTACATCTCTCGATATATTATAAGTTCGGAGGTAATTGATATGTCCGATGTATCAGATCATTCTATGGTTACATGCCATTTTAGGGTCAAAAAAAGAAAAACCTGCCTTAAAATTTAGTACTTATAGGGATTACAGCAATTTTGATTATGATCACTTTCTCGCGGATCAGGGTAGGCTAAATTGGGGTGACTTTTTTTAATTTAAATAACGTTGACACAATCTTAGAAATATTTAATAAGCACGTTGAGAACATACTGGATATTCATGCGCCGATGAAAACTAGTAAATGTACTAAAGCACCTGCACCATGGCTTACTCCTAATCTAAAGTACATGATTAAATTGCGTAAAAAAGCCTTAAGCAAATACAAAAAATGCAAGACCGATGCTGCCAAAAATGAGTATAAACAACTTCGAAACCTCGTTACTTCTGCCGTACGCAACGAAAAAAGGGCATTTTTGAACTATAAATTTAGGACGGATCCAAAAAGTTTTTGGCAAACTTTAAAATATATGAATATTTCTAATAATAAGGGCGATAACTTAAATCAAGTTGAAAATTCTGAAACCCTAAATAAGTTTTTCATTGAGAGTGTACCAAGGCATAACTTCTTAGATGGTAACTTTATAAATAACCACTATTCAAACCAATTGCACACCGGTATAACAAATAAATTTAGTTTTAGCGTGGTTGATCAGAAAAAGATCACTGAGATTATCTCTGCTATAAAATCAACTGCTAAAGGTGTCGACGGCATCGATATTAAGATTATATCACTTATTACTCCACTTCTTATTCCTCAAATAACATTTCTCATAAATAAATGCATTGAAACTAATACATTTCCTTCACTGTGGAAACAAGCTAATATAATACCTATTCCGAAAGTCAATAATCCTAATAGTTTATCAGAGTTTCGACCGATCAGTATTCTTTGTACAATGTCCAAAATCCTAGAAAAAGTTTTGCATGAGCAAATTGATCTACATGTTAAAATTAATCATATATTACCTTCAACTCAATCTGGTTTTCGCGCTGCACATAGCACAACTACTGCTCTACTCAGTGTTTCTGATGACATCCTAAAAGCGCTCGACGCAAATCAAACTACTTGTCTTATACTCCTTGATTACAGTAAGGCCTTTGATGTTATTTCTCACCCTATTCTTTTACAGAAATTAAAATATTTTGGTTTTGGAGATGGCGCTTTGAGTTTAGTTGAAAGCTATATTACTGGTAGGAGTCAACGCGTTATTTCTCGGTCAAAAGGGCCATCCACCTTTTTATCAACTGATAAGGGCGTTCCACAGGGTAGTGTACTAGGACCTCATTTTTTTTCTCTATATACGGCCGATTTTTCACGTCATCTTTTGCATTGTTCATCGCATCAATACGCTGATGATAAACAACTTTATTTGTCGTTTTCACCAAGTGACTCAGTACAATCGATACAAAAGATAAACAATGATTTGAACATTATATCTACAATTTCTAAGGCTCATGGATTGATGCTCAATTGTGCTAAGACAAAAATGCTAGTATTTGGAGCAAACAAAGACCAGTTTTTGAATAATAATGATTTTAAAGTATCATTGGATGGAGTGCAATTAGCGTCTTCTGAGGTAAGTAGAAACTTGGGCATTGAAATGGATGTCAACTTGCGCTTTGAGAAACACATTTCGCTGCTATTAAAAAAATGTTATTTTAAGCTTAAACTATTGTACAGATATAAAGATATTTTTAACACTGATGTCAAATTAAGATTAACTGATTCTCTGGTGCTCTCTACGTTAACCTATGGTTTTACAGTGTATTGGCCCATGCTCACTACCAAAAATCAAAATTGTTTGCAAAAGATTGTGTAGCGTATCTCGTCGGTTTAACAGCTTGTTTTTGGGCTCCGTCGAGATTTGAAAAATCTGTTATCTTAATGTGACTAAATAAGACCGGGTTTTCGCGCAAATGTGAAAATCGGATACCAAGTGTGTTTTAAAGTTGTTCTCGCGGCCGTATCTCTTTGGAGTTTTCCGTAAATTGGAAAATTGATACTTACAATAATTAATAAATAGCCAGTGCATGTGAATAAAAAAGATTTATCATCATGAAAAAAGTGTAAACAGATAGCATTGTACCTTATTCTTTATATCCCATGCCTACTATACAAACAAACCAGGCCGGATTTTGCGACCGATTATAGGTCGGTATACAATGGGTGACACGGAAGAGGATGCAGAATGTAAAATTTGCAAGAAAAATGTTTTAGATAGTGAAAGCGGAATGTTCTGCGAGGGTGAGTGCCAATCATGGTACCACATTTCATGTGTTGGGATCTCTTCAAGCAAATACAAAAAAATTACAAGTGATATCTCAGACATTTTAATCTGGATGTGTACAGAATGTAGAAAAAAACTCAAAGCCCTAATGGGAGAAAGACAATGTGATAAAGTTAATAAAACGCTGTTGGAAAAGGTAGAAAATATTAATGAGACAGTGAATGCCATAAAAAAGGAGCTAGGAAAAGATAATCAAAAACAAACATATGCCCAAATGGTAACATCTATCAACAGTAACAATAAAACTGTTAAACTGCCTGAAAACCTGCCCAGTATTCTTATTAAACCAAGAAACACACAAAATTGCAAACAAACTTCAAGTGATTTGGAAAGGAAAATTAAATTAGACAAAATTGGAGCTAGGGTCAAAAGCAAAAAGGAGCTATCCAACGGTGGTATAATACTTAGGTTTCCCTCATCGAATGATTTGGGAAAAGTTAAATCTGAGGCAAATAAAATTTTAAAAGGAAGCTACGACATCGTGGAGACATCACTAAGGAATCCTAAAATTAAGATACCTGGAGTCAGCCTAAACTACACTAAAGACGAGTTTGAGAGTCAACTTAAAAAACAAAATTCTATCTTCACGGATGATGAATATTTTAAAATAACCTTCATTAAAACTTTCCAAAACAAAACAACAAGCACAATCTATGCCGAGTGTTCTCCTACTCTCTTTCAAAATCTGATGCTTGTTAAACGGATATATTTGGGATGGGAGCATTTTCCAGTTTTCGAGGACATCACTGTCCTTAAGTGTTTTAATTGCCAACTATATCATCATAAAGGCAATGACTGCACAAACAAAAAGGCATGCAAGCGATGCTCGGAAGAGCACGATGTAACACAATGTCAGAACCAGATAAAGAAATGTACAAACTGTGACATAGGCAATAAGAAGCACGGCACAAAACACGATATTTCTCACGAAGCCGGAGATTGGAACTGCCCGAGCTATAAATATTTTCTGGAGATAGCTAGATCACGGATTAACTATGGCTAGCCTACAATATGACATTTTAGACGAAATTGAAGAAGAACAGGATAGGAGCCAACGGGTGGACCCAAATACCTTTGTTCAAACTGTGAGTAATGAAAACTTATCTTTTAGTGTCCTACATCTAAATATAAGCGGTATAAAGACAAATTTTGATGACTTTCTTGTGTTTCTAGAAACTTATAATATATTTTTCTTTGATGTTCTTGTGTTAAGTGAATGTCATAGGCTCGTGAACTTAAACCAATTTAATATACCGGGCTATTGCACTTATTATAATCATGCTAGCTATAATTCATATGATGGGCTGATCATATTTACAAAAAATACCATAAATCCACATTTTGTTGACTCTAAACTTAATTTATCAGGTATAACTGTAACAAAGGTAGAAATAAGATTAAACAATTGTGTTTGTAACATATATGCTGTTTACAGGTCTCCCTCTTCAAATACTAACTTATTTTTAGAAGACATAGACATGTACTTTCAATCTCAACAATGCAATTCCCAATTTGATATCTTCTTGGGAGACATAAATATTAATTTATTGCGTAAGGATGACCCGTCTGTGATTAACTATAGGGCCTTAATGAACTCATACGGATTTGTGCCTTTATGTCTTGGAGTCACAAGAGAAGCATCAAACGCATGTTTGGATCATATTTTCTTGAGATATAAAACTAAGTCTGAGTCAAACAACTTTATTTCAAACACAATTATTCACGATATCACTGATCACTGGCCAACAGCATTAATTGTATCAAGGAAGAATAATATCAATAAGGCGACAAATAATAACATGAACAACATCCATCGGGAAAGCACCTCTTATAAAATAGACTATGAGAAACTAAAAACACTGGCACAAACAATTAACTGGAACGAAACACTTAATTTTGCAAATCCGGATGACGCATTAAATTACCTAGTGGAAAGGCTAAAACATATTACACAACGATCTGAGCGATTGATTTACATAACAAATAAACATAAAAAAATAAAACCGTGGATATCAAACGGGATTATTATGTCTATAAAAAAACGAGACAAACTAAAAAAAGACCTAATAAGACATCCTACAGAGGAAAAAAGACAAACATACAAAGAATATAGAAACACATTGAAAAAATTAATAACAAATACTAAAAATAATTACTACAGAAATAAAATAGATGAAAACATGGGAAATGTTAAAAATATGTATAAATTGATTAATGAGGCAACAAATGAAAACACAGCACCAACAGCATTAACGGAAATACAACAAAATGGGCTAACAATAACAAGTCCGAAGGAGATAGCTGATGTCTGTAATGAATACTTTATTGATGTTGGTAAATCTATGTCAGCCTCTGTAAAAATGCCTGCAGAGTTACAAAAAATAAATGTTCCTCTGGGTTTGATGGAATAACCACTGAAATGATAAAATTTCTACATCAAGAACTTAAAGAACCTATTACGCACATCATTAACTTGATCTTTAAAACAGGCATAGTCCCAAAACACTTTAAAACATCAATTGTGACGCCCATTTATAAAGCAGGTAATAGAAAAGAAATTGGCAATTATAGACCCATAAGTGTTATCTCCAATCTGGCGAAACTCTTCGAAAAATGCTTAAAAAAAAGATTAATTGATTATCTCAACAATAATAAAATACTGTCTGAAAATCAGTTTGGATTCATCGAGGGGTCTAACACATCCACAGCCATTCACGAGTTGGTTGACTGTGTGACTGAGGGTCTAAATAACAATAGGAAGGCCATCGCCGTTTTTTTGGACTTGGCTAAGGCGTTCGATACTGTCTCGCATCCCATCCTGATTGAGGTGCTTGAGCGGTATGGGGTGCGGGGAGTTGGGTTGGACGTCTTTGTGCAGTATCTGCGGGATCGGCCCCAACGCGTCAGGATTGGCAACAGTATGAGTGAGGAAGGAACAGTAGAGCACGGGGTACCACAGGGTACGGTTCTAGGGCCCATCCTGTTTTTATTGTACATTAATGCTTTATGCAAGCTTGACGTGGGGGGGAAGATCATTGCGTATGCCGATGACACGGTCATTATTTTTCTCGGCCAGACATGGGAGGGTATCAGGGATAAAGTAAGACTTGGTTTAACGAAAGTTTTAAATTACTTAGACACTTTCAAACTCCGTTTTAATATACAAAAAACCCAATATATGGCCTTTTCTCTTACAGAGGCAAATAGACCGGATTTTGATCATATCTATTTGGAAAATCTCACTGAACCTCTTACTTATTGTGATAAAATTAAGTATCTTGGGGTTATTGTAGATAAGCACTTAAAGTGGAATGAACATATACTATACAGCACCAAGAAGATTAGATGTCTAATATATAAGTTTTATATCCTAAGGGAAATATTGAATAGAAAACTCCTTATAGCAATGTACAAGGCTCTGGTGGAGCCATTACTTGGTTATGGGATTTTGGTTTGGGGAGGGACATATGATGTGCATCTGGAACAGTTAAGAAGAATCCAGAATTACATTGTTAAGATCATTTTTAAGAAGCCACGAATGTATCCGACTCATTTACTATTTTCAGAAATTTTAAACTTAAAAAGCCTTTATATCTTGACTGTCTGTAATTTTATTCACCTAAATAGAAAATACCAGGACAAACATATAGCACACTCATATCAAACAAGAGCTAATGTCAATGAACTCTTTAATATCACCCTGTCAAGGAGCAGTCTAGGGCAGCATTTTGTTACTTACTTGGGTTTAAAAGTATATAATAAAATTCCACTAAATATTAGATCCATAATGGACAAAAAACACTTTAAAGTCGCTTTAAAAAAATTCTTTTCAGTACATTCTCGGGATCTACTATGTGTATTCTAGAGCTATTTCGGGCCTTTATTGTTTAATAAGCAGTGTAATTCTTTTGATAAGTCTCATGTCACAAATTGTTTGTTTTTGATTTGTTTATAATTTATTTAATTTATTTTCTTTCTTTTTAATTTTGTATTAAACCAGCTACCGCTATGTACAAACACACTTGATAATCTCTGCAATAATACAACAAGCACATACGGGTATTTTATACCTAGGTGCTTACTAAACTAGGATTAGAGACAATCCATGCATATGTATTGTAGTTAGTAGGTTGCAAATTGTATATGTGAACATACCTAAGTTAATAATAATATTTTCATTTAGTAATAATATCAGGAACTTTGTAAAACCCTTTACCTGTTATAAACAAATGAATGAATAAATAAATAAATAAATAAGATTCAAAACAGTTGTCTTCGGTATTGTTATGGTCTGCGTAAATTTGACCACATCACCCCTGCTCTGCTGAATTCTGGGTGGCTTACCCTTGATGAACGTTACATTCTGAATCTAACGAACCTGGTTTATAAAGTGTCAAAAAGTGGTTCGCCTAAATATTTAAACGACAAGCTTATTAAAAATAGTGATGTACACGGACGTATAACTAGAAACCGCGAACAATATGCAATTCTGTAAGGCTGCTCGGGCGCCAATTCTGTAAGGCACTTTTTGGTGCGGTTACTTTTTGTAACGGCGGATAAAAATTGCTTTTTGAAACTGGCTAATAAAAATTATATTTTTGTACGGATTAGAAAATACTTTTTGTAAAGAATCTCTATTTTAATCTCACTTTTCAAGTTATCCCTCAGACGCGGAAGTTATTCAATTTCGGGCATTCGGCGGTCGGTAATTCGGCGTTAAATTCGGTCGGGTTTGAATTGAATAACTTCTAAAGCGTTCTGTGGGCGGAATTAAAGAGAATATACAAAAATGAACGGAGTTTTACTCGAGCGCCACTGATTTTAATTTTTAGGGAAAATCAGAACCCCCGGAGCCCTGGGTAACCTTTAAACAGTTGGAGACAGAGTTCTATTAGCGCATACAGATAACAGTCATTCACGCCTCTAAGTTCCTATGGGAAATAAAACACACCTATGTCGGGAAATGTAAAATAATTTTATTTTTGTAACAACAGAAATTAAAACAAATGTACAGGTTACAATATCACGTTACAAATACTTCCCTATAAGTAATAAAAAAATCAAAATTTCTCGGAAAATTGGCGGTAATTTACAGTTAAGCTTTTCGGTGGAACAAATTTCAAACAAACGGTATTAAAGTGGGTTTCATGCGACGGTGTTACATAAGACGAAGTCCGGTAATAATTTTAAGAACGGAAAACTTATAAGCGGGCGGTATGAAAATGGTATTACAGCGGCGGTTCTAACTACTGGTGAATGCGGTGATAATTATCGAGCAACTATAATCATGCATATAGGCAAATGAAAAATGATTAAAGCGTGGCGGTATTAAGCAAAAGCAAGCTCGGCAAACTATCGAATAAATCTAGTTCTAAATACGGATAAATGAAAATGATTGTAAGGCGGCGGAAAAATTTAGCGGGAAATAATTTTCAAATATATAAAAAAAAATCAGTGTTGCTTACCACAGATAATAACGGTATTCGACGACGGCGGAAAAGAATAATATAAGAATGAAACGGCAAACGGTTCACTAGCTGAAAACTAAGCACTTTCAAAATCACTTTTGGTCGGCTGCAAAGCTGGATCGAGAAGGGCTCGTATTTTTGGTTCGATCTCGGATTTCAACTTTTTATCTCCCACCACGGAAATGGTCAAAGATCTGGGGATTTTAAGGACGGTGCGCGTTCGCTATCTTTTCGAATCGGTACCGGAGATAACGCTGAATTTACCTGTATCGGAATGCCATATATTGGTTTGCCAATTAAGACGGTTTCTGTGATAGCGGTAATTAATTAATTTCTCTGATTAAATTCAAAACCTTTTGTTACCAGCGGTTAGAAAAATATTCAATAAATCGGTTGCATGAAAGAAACAGAAAAATTAATTGGAAAACTACGGAGATAACTATTTTCTAATAATTCGGTGCTTAACCTGTTGTCAATTCGGTAAAACTTAGGTAACTTCGTTACATTCCCCCCTCACTTGCTAAAAAAAAAAATTGAACGGTAGTAATCAATTTTTCTTTTACTCTGGGAGTCTCCGGACGAAAGCGTCCTTATGGCCGCAGGTCGGGCATAGTAGCGTCGGTAGGCTGGCGGTCTCTATCGTCCTGGACTGGTGAGGTGGACAGGCTAAGTGTCTGGCTCGACATCTTCTGAAAAGTAAATAGAATTGGGTAGTTCCGGGTTCGGTTGTAAGAATTACCCTCGGTTTCGGGGGGTCTGGTTAGATAGAGTGTGCGGTTTTGAGGTCTTTAATATGGATCCGACGGAAAATTTTGCCATTTTCATCTTTAAGATCGTATACTACCGGTGAGTGAACTTTTATTACTTTATGTGGACCGGAGTATTTGGGTGCTAGTTTGGCGTTAAAATGTTTTGCGGCGGAGGACAGGTGGTGTTCACGCTTCAGTACCTTGTCACCTAGGTGACAACGCCAATCACGGCGGCGGAGGTTATAGTACCGGCTCTGCGTAGTAAAAGCACGGGCCAGGTGTACCTTTACTAATTCAAAAGTTTCGGTGAGTTTTTTGAATCTTTCGATTACCGGACCGGTGTCTGCAGGGTTTTCGGCGTCGGAGTTTTCAGGTTCGGGTTGTTCGCTACGGTATAGAGATTTAGGGGGTTCTAACTCGCGGCCAAAATTTAAAAATGCTGGTGAGAACTCGGTACTGTCGTTACGTGAAGTATTATATGCGAACGTCAAATCAGGTAGATGTACATCCCATTTTCTCTGGTCGTTTTGACAAAATTGGGCGACCATAGTTTTCAAAGTTTTATTTGCACGTTCAACTGGGTTGGACTGGGGTGTATATGGCGGTGTAAAACGGTGTTGAATTCCGTAGTCGGTAAGCATCTGGGTGTAGGTTTTTCCGGCGAACTGAGTACCGTTATCGGTAATAATGGTCTGAGGGCGGCCAAAACGGGTTAAAATCAGTTCATATAATGCCTGACTAACGGCGCGCGCAGATGCTGTGCGTATCGCGCGGCATTCGATCCATTTGGTGAATCGGTCCTGAAAAACTACAACGTAGCAGTTTCCCTTTGAGGATCGCGGTAATAGGCCTACTAGATCTGTGCTAACGGTTTCCCATGGTTTACGGTTTTTAGAGGGTTGCATTTTTCCAGCGGAGGGATTGGTGATCGGTCAAGACGGTAAATCTGTATCCTTCCAGATAAGGGCGCATCTTTTCAATACCCCATACTATTGCTAAACATTCCTTTTCGGTGACGGAGTACTTTTTTTCGGCTGACGATAGGCTTCGACTCGCGTAGGCGACCACGTGGTCACCATCTTGGTCATGTTGTATCAGGGCTGCACCCAAGCCTTGGTCGCTAGCGTCGGTTTGCAGTATAAACGGTTTATTGAAATCCGGACAAGTTAATACGGGCGTTCGGGTCAGGTAGTCTTTAAGCTTAAGGAAGGCCTCTTCCTGTTCTGCGGACCATTTCCAGCGGATTCCCTTTTTTAAAAGCTGGTGTAACGGTGCTGCGATTTGTGAAAAACCCGGTACGAATCTCCTATACCAGGAGGCGATTCCTAAGAAACGTCTAAGACCACGGATATTAGAAGGAGCGGACAGTTGTTGTATTGATTCTACTTTATCAGGGTCGGTACAAATGCCTTCAGCGGTTACTAGGTGACCTAAATATTTTAGAGAACGGCGGCCAAATTGACATTTATCTGGATTAAGCTTAAGGTTTGCTGCACGGAGGCGGCGGAATACTTCGGCGAGGTTATTCAGTTGTTCATCTAGCGTTTCGCCAAGTACGATTATATCGTCTAAATACGCAAAACAGTACGGATCCATTTCTGGACCGATAATTTGGTCCATAAGCCTTTGAAATGTCGCGGGGGCGGAATGTAGGCCGAAAGGCATGACTTTAAACTGAAACAACCCTCTTGAGGGTATTGTGAAAGCTGTAATGGGGCGGCTTTCTGGTGCTAAAGGTACTTGCCAGTATCCCTGCTTAAGGTCCAAGCTAGAGATATAGCGGGCTTTTCGGAGCTTATCTAGGATGGCATTTATGTAGGGTAAGGGGTATGCGTCTTTGCGGCTGACGTCATTAACTTTTTGTAGGTTAACACAAAATCGAAATTTTCCATCCTTCTTGCGAACCATCACAATTGGAGAACTATACGGACTCGAACTTTTTTCAATTATACCGTCGGCGAGCATTTGGTCAACCTCGGCATTAATAATGTCCTGCATGCGCGGGTTCTGGGGGTAGTATCTTTGTTTAATCGGTTCTGAGTCAAGTAAGTGAATACGGTGCTCTATCAGGGGTGTTGTGCCTTTTATATTTTGAAATAAGGGTAGTTGACGGTCTAAGAAAGATTTTAAACGTAATTCTTCTTCCTCGGTCAAGGTCAGGGGTGGGTGAGAAGAGATGTCTTCAAGCAAATTGCAGAAATCGGTTCGCTCTGGCTTTGGAATTATTTCACCGTCTATAAAAACCTCGGTTGTATTTAAATCGACGGTAAATTTATGTGTACTAAGTATATCCATTCCTAGGATTACTTCGGCCGCTAAGTTTGGTAGGTAATTAAAAGTTTCAGTAATATTGTGGGAGCCTATTTTCAAACTAACGCGATAAGCCTCGGAGACAGCGGTCAGGTGTCCATCTGCTAGCTTTACGTTCGTAGCTGACGGTTTAACGGTTTGGTATTGGTTTTGACGGCATTGAGAAGCTATTGTGTCTCCTATATACGAGCTTATTGCGCCGGTATCGACAAGGGCAGTATAAGTTGTATCATGGAATTTAACAGATATTATCGGTCTACAGTCATGGTTTAAAAGCATTATTCGGTCTGGCGGGGCTTCGGCATTTACCTGCGCATGCCTCGCTGTTGCACAGTGCCTCTCCCGTTTCCCGGTCTTGTACACTTGCAGTCCCGAGACATTATTCCTTCCCGGCCGCATCTGGAGCAAAATAATTTAGGCCGGTTTTGACAATTTTGACGCATATGTCCGGTCTGTCCACATCTCCAACAGATTGACTCTTGGTTACCGGCGTTATTTTGGTTAGCCGGTCCGGTACGGGGTGAGTGAGGTGTTGTGTGTACCGGAGCGGTTCTATTAGTATTAGCTGCGGATGTAGACGGTGTTTCGGGGGGTGGCGGCGGTGTATAGGTAGGTTGTGACTGTTGAGCTTGCGGATAAGCTGGCGGTACCCCCCTATGCGATCTAGAATGCGAATTCGACTGGTGGTACTGGGGGTTTACAGGCGGTCGCGATTGGTAACTTGTAGAATATGATTGCAAACGTTTTGATTCCTGAATTTCCCGGTTTAAAATTTCATAGTCCCGTACGGCCTTTGAGAACGACCCGGTATCATAGAAATCGTTACGGCGTATGTATTGACGGTATTCCGGTAGCAGATTCCGGTATAACCAGTTCAGTTCCTGATATGGTGGTATATTTCCGTGACGGCGGATCAGAGTTTGTAGTGCGGTAATATATTTGCCTACTGGTTCGTTGTGTTTTTGCACACGGCGACTAATTTTGCCTTCTAGATCAACCTCGTAATTAACCGGAAAATAAAAAATTCGAAAAGCGGTTTGGAAATCTGTCCAGTTTTTCCAGTTATGTTTATTATTTCGGAACCATAATGCGGCATCGCCCTTTAGGATTTCCGGTATTTGGGGGAGTATGGTATCTGGGTTTATGCTTTGAGAGGTGCAGATTTCCTCTACCCTTTCCAGAAACGTTGCAGGGTCGGAGTTTCCGTCAAAATAAACATTCCAATTCCGTATTTGTATTACATTATGGTTGTTAGGGACCGGTGATTGTTGAAAAATATGTGCTGGAGCTGTTCGCTGAATTATCGGGGGGGTACAGGGATTATTGACCCATTGAGGGTTGAAAACTGGGGGTGGTATCACCACTTGGGGCGGGGCATTTGATGTCGCTGGCGGTATAGCATGAAATATAGGCTGTGTCATTGCTTGTTGAAAATTTGGAGCTATGCACACGGGTGGTGTGGTCTGAATTAGGGGCGGCGGAGCTGTAGGTAGATAAATATGGGGTAGGCAGGTTGTGGGTGCGGTAACAGCTGTGGCTATCCCGGTTGTCAGAGTGGGCGTATAACTCGGCATTGCAAAAGAAAGTGTGCGTTGCGGAGTTAGATGCATGGTTGTCGT
The DNA here is from genome assembly GCA_963969555.1 of Polydrusus pterygomalis. Taxonomy (NCBI): domain Eukaryota; kingdom Metazoa; phylum Arthropoda; class Insecta; order Coleoptera; family Curculionidae; genus Polydrusus; species Polydrusus pterygomalis. Next base: position 10,805,158 of record OZ018384.1, read on the forward strand.
AACCGTGGTTGTAGTGGTGGTTGCCAATGACAGGGTTGGTACCGGTATAGGGGTTGGGGGTTGCTGAATTTGGACGGTTGGGTTAGATACGCCAGGCGGAAACGCGAACGGATGTTGTACGGGTTGCGGTGACGCTCTACCCTCGCGTACGAAACGTACTAGTCTTTTGCGCATGTCGTCTACTGTACCGGTTGCGTCCAAATTAAATCTTTGCAGTTGGAGTTCTAAGTCTCCCTTCCGCAACAAATAAATCCAACCCGTTCTAAGGCTAGTGAAGTAATCGGCCGGTATGTCAAATGGTAGTGGGGGTGCAGGGGGTATATACGCGGGCGATAGTGGTATTGTTTTCGGTATCACTCGTTCCGTTTCACTATCACTTGAAGACGGCATATTTTATTTAATTTCTTTTCCGACAAAAAAAAATATCTTTCCAAATAAAAATAGCACCCCGTATAGGCAGCGTAAAAATAAAATAATTGCGGAATTTATTTTTCCCTACTACAAGTAAAATTTAAAAAAAAATCCACAAAATTTTCCTCTCCGGTAGATATATACCAATACTTTTACAAGACCCTGTATACTGGTTATGAGAAAACCAAGTTTTCCTGTGAAAATTTTCCAGTAGCACACGGTATACTAAGGGAAAAAAAACCTCCTAAATACCGGTAGGTATAGAATGAATAACACCCTGTGTATTCGGTTTGAGAAAAAAATATTCTATCCCTGTATAATTAATTTACAAAGCCATTAGTATTTGCGTTTAATAAATTCGCACGGAATAATGTTATTAAAATATTCATTTTTAAAACGCTATACTGTCCGGCGGATTGTTTTTCTTATCAGGTGTTAACGAGATAAGACTGGAATGCGGTTTCTTTATCTCCCAAAAAAACTATCGGCGAGAACGCAAATGACCTATGCTGCTAAAATCTGCTCGGGCGTCAATTCTGTAAGGCTGCTCGGGCGCCAATTCTGTAAGGGCTGCTCGGGCGCCAATTCTGTAAGGCACTTTTTGGTGCGGTTACTTTTTGTAACGGCGGATAAAAATTGCTTTTTGAAACTGGCTAATAAAAATTATATTTTTGTACGGATTAGAAAATACTTTTTGTAAAGAATCTCTATTTTAATCTCACTTTTCAAGTTATCCCTCAGACGCGGAAGTTATTCAATTTCGGGCATTCGGCGGTCGGTAATTCGGCGGTAAATTCGGTCGGGTTTGAATTGAATAACTTCTAAAGCGTTCTGTGGGCGGAATTAAAGAGAATATACAAAAATGAACGGAGTTTTACTCGAGCGCCACTGGTTTTAATTTTTAGGGAAAATCAGAACCCCCGGAGCCCTGGGTAACCTTTAAACAGTTGGAGACAGAGTTCTATTAGCGCATACAGATAACAGTCATTCACGCCTCTAAGTTCCTATGGGAAATAAAACACACCTATGTCGGGAAATGTAAAATAATTTTATTTTTGTAACAACAGAAATTAAAACAAATGTACAGGTTACAATATCACGTTACAAATACTTCCCTATAAGTAATAAAAAAATCAAAATTTCTCGGAAAATTGGCGGTAATTTACAGTTAAGCTTTTCGGTGGAACAAATTTCAAACAAACGGTATTAAAGTGGGTTTCATGCGACGGTGTTACATAAGACGAAGTCCGGTAATAATTTTAAGAACGGAAAACTTATAAGCGGGCGGTATGAAAATGGTATTACAGCGGCGGTTCTAACTACTGGTGAATGCGGTGATAATTATCGAGCAACTATAATCATGCATATAGGCAAATGAAAAATGATTAAAGCGTGGCGGTATTAAGCAAAAGCAAGCTCGGCAAACTATCGAATAAATCTAGTTCTAAATACGGATAAATGAAAATGATTGTAAGGCGGCGGAAAAATTTAGCGGGAAATAATTTTCAAATATATAAAAAAAAATCAGTGTTGCTTACCACAGATAATAACGGTATTCGACGACGGCGGAAAAGAATAATATAAGAATGAAACGGCAAACGGTTCACTAGCTGAAAACTAAGCACTTTCAAAATCACTTTTGGTCGGCTGCAAAGCTGGATCGAGAAGGGCTCGTATTTTTGGTTCGATCTCGGATTTCAACTTTTTATCTCCCACCACGGAAATGGTCAAAGATCTGGGGATTTTAAGGACGGTGCGCGTTCGCTATCTTTTCGAATCGGTACCGGAGATAACGCTGAATTTACCTGTATCGGAATGCCATATATTGGTTTGCCAATTAAGACGGTTTCTGTGATAGCGGTAATTAATTAATTTCTCTGATTAAATTCAAAACCTTTTGTTACCAGCGGCTAGAAAAATATTCAATAAATCGGTTGCATGAAAGAAACAGAAAAATTAATTGGAAAACTACGGAGATAACTATTTTCTAATAATTCGGTGCTTAACCTGTTGTCAATTCGGTAAAACTTAGGTAACTTCGTTACAACCCCAAGACATTCAACTGCTATTTTCCAACGCTCCTTCTCGTTCAATGCTGTCAAGTATTATAATGCGTTGCCAGGCGATGTTAAACTCTGCTCATCTATTCCTGTTTTTAAATCAAAAGCGAAAATTACATTAAGTCATTGAGAAGCTGACGCTATACAGTGTAATTAACACTAAATAATATATGCTCGACATATTAATTTCTTGTTTTCTTCTTTTTTACTTTTTCTGTTCACCTATCCATTCTTCACATACTATAATTATTTACTAAGTAAGTAAGTAAGTAATAGTTAAGCTAAAACATTGTGTATAGATAGTTTTTGCCTTCCTTGGTGGTTAGGTAGAATAGCGATGGCTAGACCTCGCCACCAAAATACAATAGTATACTGTATAAATTTTGTTCATATAAAAAATAAAAGACCTGTTTATTTATTTATTATTATTTATTTATGTTCGAAGCAGAAGCCTAGTTATAGGAATACACCATTTGGGTTGGTAATGGAAACGAATTGATTGATTGTCAAAAGTCAAAATCACAAGAAAAAATATGTTCGGTTAAAATTGCCGGGAAAGGTTTCAAAAAACCGATTAAAGTAATTTTTCAATTTCTTTTTGATTAAGTTGTCGAAATAGCAAGTTGAACAGTTAAACATGTTTTGTACCAGTCATCACAATGACCATTCGGTCTCGCCGCCCTTTGAGAGGTGAGTTTAAGGCTAAATACCAAAGAATTTCTCCTTCTAATTGGCTTCAAAAAAATTTGCAATTCATTTTGTTTAATCTCGGTTTCTTTTCAGGGTCGTCACTACCGTTACTTAATTGTTCTTGTTGTAAGAGCCATAGGTACTTACTGGGACCCGCAATGTGTATGTCTACAGCCTTTTTGAATTAATTTTCGTTTTGGGATTACCCGTAGTTTAATTTGTACTTTCCTGCTTCTGCAACGCATGAGCCTACAGCTTTTATGATTTAGCCTTCGTGTGAAATTACCTGTAGATGTCCATATTTATGTTTTATCAATAAGAGTGGCTGTCCGTAACCTGTAGGATTTTAAGCCTATAACCACGAAGAGTTCCAGCGATGGTCCAGTTATGGCTGCCAATTTTGAAGATTTGAAAGGCTGCATGGCTTTCATCAGGTACCACTATCATTTTTTATTTCCTATGAGTAGAGCTTATTTAAAACCAAGACACTCTGTTGTCGTATTGACAAACGTAGGTATCGTGTATGGTTTGTTTATTATACACGATACGACACACCGCGCGCACAGTCTCGCATGTCTCTCTGAGACGGTCGCCGGCGTGATGCCATGCTCCAAGTCTCAACAGGTATCATTTCTCAGTGCCAAAACCTGGATTCTGCAACATCGCGCCACATATCATTTTTGATCAACGAAGCAGTATTGTGGGATTTTTTATACGTTTCGTGATATTATTGATCGAAATATTAATTTTGAGATAGGTTTCAAAGGAGACAGAGCATTTTGGGAAAAATTCATAAGTACAGTGCGCATCATATAAAACTGGTAGAACTCTTGTAGGCTAAAAATTAGCTTTTTTAAGCTTTGTAAATTGGTCGTTTATGACGTATATATATATATGTATAACAATGAATTTTGTTGGTTATGGCTTTAAAAAACAGTACTGTCAGCTATTCGAAAATTCCTTTAACCTTCTGAGTAAATAAATAAACTTCACTATAGAAAAGATAATTAAATCGGTTTAATTTTTAAAAAAATCATCTGCTAAGTAAAATTATACATTATTTTAAGTTAATAACTAGTCATAGCTCCATTATTATCTAACACTTTTTGTAACCTTATTGGCACAGAATTTATTAAATTTAATGCTAAATTTGGATCTTCGGACAGGTTTTCCCAAGAGTTCCCAAGATTTCACAGCTGTTGCCTATTTTGCGGAACGATATTTAATTTTCGATTTTTTTTTACCATAATTCCCCAAATATTTTTTGTAGGATTAAGATCCGCACTCTTTGATTGCCAAGAAAGAACTTGAATATTGTGTTCATCAAAATAATTCCTCACACAGTTAGCAGTGTGAACTGAACAATTATCTTGTTGAAAAATAAAATTGTTGTTCGGAAAAACCTCCCTGACTGAAGGCAACATTACATTATCTAAAATATCTATATTTTTCCTCGCATTTAATCTTCCGTCAATGTCCCAACATACTCCTAATCGCCCTCTGTACATCCAAGCCCAAACGTTCACTGAAAATCTTCCCGATTTATCGCTTGGAGAAATCTTCGTTTCTGGACCGAGGCGGTCTATTATACTCGAATATGACCATCATGATACGATTGAAACACTTTCTCATCAGAGAATATAACTTTCCCCCAAAAATTTACTACATCATTTAACAGGTAATTAAGAGTAAAAATAATTCTACCTTGTTTTTTTTTCTTGGGAAAGTTTATATTTTTTTGCCGCTGCACAATTTTCGAATCCTTCTTAACACAGTTTTGACAGAAGCGGGGAAATTTGTTTCAACTTTAGCTTTTCTTGCACAATCAAAAGGATTGTCTCTTACAAAATTAACTAAATTTGCATCTTGCTGTTCGTTAGTTATACACGATCTTCCTGTCCCTCTTCTTCTTTCAACAGTTTGTTCATTATCCCATCTTTCTTTTAAATTCTGGATAGTAGTTTTGCTTCTATTATATTCTTCGGCCAGTATTCTTACAGACCAACCAGCCTCTATTTTAGGAATTATTTGCAACTTTTCGAAATTACTCAACTGCCTTGGCATCGCTATAATGTAAAAGGGAAATTTTTGACATAATATCCTATTATTTGTCATAGTGACAGGTGTATTAGGTGTCATTCTTATGCAAATCATAATTGATAGCGAATATTATAAAACCCGATTTACATTGATAAAATCAAAGTGTACCAGTTTTATATGACGCGCAGTGTACGTACAGACAGTTTTCATATTTGTGGGATGTTAAATCAAAATATATCTTATAATAAATACAGCTATCGAAGAATTAGTAAAAATATATTAAAAAGTCCTATTGCTCATTTTGTTGCATTTTTCGTGTCAGAGTCTTGTGAGAATGTGTGTCTTTCCCTCCAGTAGCAAGTTTTGTAACCATGCATATTTTTTAGTTTTCTTTCTTCAAAGAAACATACAATAAGTACCCGCAACTCCAATTGCAACAAGTTATTTAACAGAAACAAATAAGACAATTTGAAATTTTATCACGCTTCACACGTGAGGCCGTCTCAGTATGTGTGTTCACTGCTAAATCTGAGGAAGTATCGTGATACGCGGTCTCATTGCTTGTTGCGAGGCGAGGTATCATTGTGTATGGGCCGTTATAGGGGCAGCCATCAGCAGTGACAAAAATATAACATATATATAATATATACCGGGTAGTGTATGTAAATTTTGCTACCCTCAAAAGTGGCTTCCCTGTTAATTTTACATCAAAATTATATTGGGCTTTTTTGAAGGTTCTTTCTTATGATGGATTCGCACTCCATATTTTATTATTTTCTAATAAGCCATAAAAGTTATTTAGAAAAATTATTTTGTTAAAAGTTGTTTAGAATTAATCACAGACTATTGGAAAGTCAATATATTGTTGCTAAATTAATAAATAAAATGTTTAAAAATATATATACAGCGTGATCAGTTAAAGGGTACGTAGTGGCCATATCTCGAAAGCCATTATGTTACGATTATGAGGTAAAAGAGTTATTAATAAATTCGACCAAAAGAATTCGATTAAAAATATTTTTAAGTTCCTGACTACTGCTAGGGGGCGCATTTGCTGTCATGTAACTAAAAGTGGCTAATTTCCTGATATATTTCATATACAATGTTAGTCTGAGATGCTACATACAATCTCTGTTCAATACTCTAAACATTTTTTCTTTAATTACCATGTCAACGGCAGGGTGAAGTGTAACGAAAGTTCTCTAATATACTTATATGAGGATCTGCGCATACATAAAGCTAATACATTAAAATACATTAATTCTATTGTCTTCTGTGCTTACCCAGCGATGTATTCTCACAGGAGGGACTGGTTGCACTCGGCGGAAACCGCAAAGCATAATCTCTAGAAGCTATTGCCGCATTTTCAAAACATTGAAAAAAAATAGCTAACATATATCATACGCTTTATCATTTGTAAAAGGCATTTTTTAAACACCTCCTAACATAAAAGCACCTTTAAATTTACTAAAAACATACCTATACTGTCACTATGACATTTAATGTGACTGGTAATTTTTAATATATCATGTCCTACTTTGATAAATTTAAAAAGTTGTACAAATTTAGTTAAATTAAAAATTAATTTTGTTGATTCTTTTAAATGTCCATTATATGGATGATTGTTGATGCTATTACTTAGTTGTCATTAGGTATACTTAATTTCTTAAAAAAGCTTTTATTTAACAATTTATTGACCCCTTAAGAGTAAGTTAATTATTTTTAAGAAATCAATAATAATATGGAACCTCTCACACTGGACAACTATTATTTCAATAATTTTCAAACAAAAAGAGATAACAACCTCGGGTTTTCTGATCTCTTTTACTTAACTAATAGTCTATCAACAAGAGTAAAAATATATATGGCTTTATTTAAATTACTTGTGTAAATGGCTAAAATCTGATGTTCTTTTAATTAGCGCCCCCTATTGTTAAGCAAACAAATTAAACTTAGCATTGGTTAAAATAAAATTTAATTCTATTAAAAATACCTTTAAATTGAGCTATTATCGCTTGTTAAAATCGAAAAAGCCAAACCCAAGTTACAGCATTTAAAAATCTTTAAATTTTTACATTGTTACACTTCACCCTGCCGTTGTCCTGGTAATTAAAGAAAAAATGTTTAAATAAAATGTTTAGAGTATTAAACAGAGATTGTATGTGGCATGTTTCAGATTAACATTGTATACAGGGTATAACAAATTCGGTTATCACTACAGGGATCTCGTAAACCGTAAGAGTTACGAAGATGGTTAAATAGGGGCAAAGTTGCACAATTTGATGCCTAATCATAATCCAAAAAGAAATTATTTACATTCCGAGTACTTCCGGAGATATTCGAAAAAAACCGAAAAACTGTCAATAAGATTTTTTGTTTTGTGCCCTTAATGTAGGAGATAAAAGAAAACCTCTCACACCTTTTCAGGGCCAGTTTTAATCCTTTCTTAGAATATGTAATTAGTTTTGCCATACAACGTTTCATTTTCCTGAAACCATCATTAATTTCACTATTTTAAATACGGACCTGGATTTCTTCCATTTTTCAATAAAAGACCTAGGACATCTTTATTCAAAGCCTAGGTTAAATATTAATTTTAAAAAATAATTAACGCTCTAATGTAGATTTTATTAAGATTTTTCTAATCCGACCCTGTGCTACACAATACCATTTAGTTTTAATAACGACATGAAAATGTATCGCTGTCCAGGGAAACATTTTTGAACACGTAATTAATAATTAATTTTTATATGGCAACTTCTTTTATTCAGGAGTATTTTTCTTTATTTTGCTAATATTGCTTATAATGTTTTTCGTAAAGTTTTAATTCATTTTATTAATATTATAAAATATTGTTAATTAAATAAAATCTAATATCATTAGCAAGAATTTGTATTACGATTATTGTCAATTTTACGAATTTTATAGTATTCTTTGAAGGAACTACCTAGTTTAAATTGGTACACAAAAGATGACGTGGGTAATAAAACGAATGGGTATTGTGTAACATAGGGTCGGATTAGAAAAATCTTAATAAAATCTAAATTAGAGCGTTAATTCTTTTTTAAAATTATTATTTAGCCCAGGCTTTGAATAAAGATGTCCTAGGAATTTTATTGAAAAATGGAAAAAATCCAGGTACGTATTTAAAATAGTGAAATTAATTATGGTTTCAGGAAAATGAAACGATGTATGGCAAAACTAATTACATATTCTAAGAAAGGATTAAAAGTGGCCCTGAAAAGGTGTGATTGGTTTTCTTTTATCTCCTACATTAAGGGCGCAAAACAAAAAAATCTTATTGACAGTTTTTCGGTTTCTTTCGAATATCTCCGGAAGTACTCGGAATCTAAATAATTTCTTTTTGGATTATGATTAGGCATCAAATTGTGCAACATTGCCCCCTTTTAACCATCTTCGTATCTCTTACGGTTTACGAGATCCCTGTAGTGATAAACGAATTTGTTACACCCTGTATATGAAATATATGGGCAAATTAGCCACTTTTAGTTACATGACAGCAAATGCGCCCCCTACGCGCTACTGCGCCCAAACCAGAATTTATTAATAATTTTTAGAGACCGACCGAAGGCTCGGTTTCGGTATCGGCTAGTTTTGGCCAAAAAATCTAGGTTCGGTAACAGTTTCTGTTTCGGCCAAAAATCGGCCGAACTTTCGGCTGCGCCGAAACTCAGTGTTTGTGAATTGTCGCGCACCGTTCGGCTAAGTTTGGGGATCTCATCCTTTAATTTTTCTGTCGACAATTTTTTTTTTAGGTGGGAAGAGTTTAATCCGTTCCCAAGCTACATAAAATAAATTAGATTTTAGTATACAATAAAATTTTTAACATGTATAAATAAGTAGTCCATACTCAATGTGAAGTTAAATGTATAGAAAAACGAAAAGCACAAATTCTTTCTCCACAAGTTTATTAGAAAACTAGGCGAACCTAGAGTAATTCATAATAATTCAACATGTTTCGAGTGTAGAAACACTCATCATCAGGAAAACAAAGTAAATAGTACAATGCTGATGTTGTTAGCAATAGGGAAAATAATAAGTGGGATTGAGCCGTAATGGAACTTTCAATGATGTACAGGGTTATCCAACCAAGACTAGACAAGGCGATTTTTTGACTTTTCCTGTACTTTTATAAAAAAACTGAAATAGCCATCTTAAGTCATTTTCTCCCGCGAATTCGAATATCTTCAGCAAAAAACAATTGAACATCAAACAAAAGTACTAGGGGTCACTTTGATATTTTTTTAAATGGAACACCCTGTATATTTTTACATTTTTAAATTCCACATAAAATTATAATAATTTTTTATTAAATGCACTATTAGTCTATACTTCATAGTTTCCGAGATATTGACTCTCGAAAAGTGACATTTTTGAACTTTGACAGTTTTGAAGGTTCTTATGATGGATTCGCACACCATATTTTATTATTTTCTAATAAGCCATATAAAAGTTATTTAGAAAAATTATTTCGTTAAAAGTTGTTTAAAATTAATCACAGACTATTGGAAAGTCAATATATTGTTGCTAAATTAATAAATAAAATATTTAAAAATATGTATACAGGGTCCTGCAATAGTGCGTCAGGCTTTCATAGCTCCTATACGAATTTAGTTAGGACTTTTATTCATACGCTACCTTATACTGTATCATATACGGGGTTCTTCAGGAAAATATTTTTTCATATATGGAAAAAATATCAAAAAAAACAATCTAAAATTAGTTTTTTAACCACGATATTAAGTGAGCTTAATGACAAGAGGTTCAAAGGTACTATGAATACAATAGTATTTATTTATTTTATACAGGGTGTTCATAATAAGGTTTCAAAAATTACACATTTCAAACCTATTTTTCTCAACTTTTTCAAATGGAACACCCTGTATATTATTTCGGTATTTTATATAAAATACACAAGCAATTTTTTAAGTAGTTGAAGCATATAAGTTATTTCCAGCCGTTTTCGAAATAAATGCAAATTTCATAAATTATGTTGATTAAACAGAGTTTTTTTTTAAATTAAGAGTAGGCGACTAGACTAATAATTGAAGACATAAGTGGATAAAGGTGTCATGTCACATTTTTAAACTTCGAAGTTATTCAATAAAACGCGTTATGACTTATAACTTTTTTAATTATTATTTAATTTTATTTACTAACACCGCATAAATTAGGTAAAATTAACTAGTTTTATTTGGTGCACTTTAATAATAAAAGCAAATTCATAATTTTTTTCATAGTGTCATTTAACAAAATTATAACATGACACCTTTATTCACTACGACATGCTAGATGTTTGAGTGACTTAACACCTTTATCCTTTAAAAAAAAAATTTATTATGGAAAAAAAGCTGCATTTAAGGTGTACTAATAGTAGGATCTATACCAGGGACGCTCAAAAAGTGAAAAAGTAGTTTAAAAAAAATGCGACAACACCTTTATCCACTTATGTCTTCAATTAAAAACTACAGTAATTGTTCAAAATGTCTTCCATTTTGTTCTGTGCACAAGCCAACATGTTTTTGAAAAGATCTGTTTATTTTCCTTTTAACATTTCAATTGCAATACCAGCAAAGAGGTTTATTAGTAAGGTTTATCTCTAAAACCCATAGTAGGCTTTGAAATAAAACATAGATTCTTATACTTAGTACTTAGTAGTTCTTTAATTAATTTTAAAAAGGTGTAATATCGGGCGAATAAATTATAAGAAATTATCTTGATAATACCTCTGCGAACCAATGGATCGGTAGAAACGGACCCCCTGCCAGCTAGATCGCCCGATCTTACAAAACTAGACTTTTTTTTAGGGACACGTAAAACAAATTGTTTACAAATCCACCTACAACTGCTAATAAAATGCAGCAAAGGATAAGAGACATGTTTGCTAGCATTTCCCCAGAAATGTTAAGGGAAGTAAACAGATTTTTGGAAAGCGTGTTGGCTTGTGCACAGAACAAAATGGAAGACATTTTAAACAATTACTGTAGTTTTCAAATTATTAGTCTAGTCACCTACGCTTAGTTTTAAAAATAAACTCTGTTTCATCAACATAATTTATGAAATTTGCATTTATTTCGAAAACGGCTGGAAATAAGTTATATGCTTCAACTACAAAAAAAAATTGCTTGTGTATTTTATATAAAATACCGAAATAATATACAGGGTGTTCCATTTGAAAAAGTTGAGAAAAATAGGTTTGAAATGTGCCATTTTTGAAACCTTATTATGAACACTCTGTATAAAATAAATAAATACTATTCGATTCATAGTACCTTTAAACCTCTTGTCATAAAACTCACTTAATACCGTGGTTGAAAAACTAATTTTAGATTGTTTTTTTTGATATTTTTTCAAAATAATTTTTTTTTAGTTTTTAATTGATTGCTCTTAAACTACCAAAGCAAATCAAACAAAATTTTGGGGATTTATGAAGGACGATAGCATAAATCTAAATATGCAAAAAAATATAGGGTATGCCATTTAAATATCACAAATTTTTATGACCACACTTTTTTGGGCCACCCTGTATATAAAAAAATATTTTCCTGAACTACCCCGTATTGATACAGTATAAGCTAGCGTATGAATGAAAGTCCTAACTAAATTCGTATAGGAGCTATGGAAGCCTGACGCACTATTGCAGGACCCTGTATATATACAGCGTGATCAGTTAAGGGTAAGGAGCGGCCATATCTCGAAAGCCATTATGTTACGATTATGAGGTAAAAAAGTTATTAATAAATTCGGCCAAATGAATTCGATTAAAAATATTTTTAAGTTCCTAACTTTACTGCTGCGCATTTGCTGTCATGTAACTAAAAGTGGCTAATTTGCTGATATATTTTATATGCAATGTTAGTCTGAGACATGCCACATACAATCTCTGTTCAATACTCTAAACATTTTTTCTTTAATTACCATGACAACGGCAGGGTGAAGTGTAACAATTTAAAGATTTTTAAATGCTACAACTTTGGTTTGCCTTTACCGATTTTAACAAGCGATAGCTCAATTTAAAGGTATTTTTAATTGGATTAAATTTTATTTTAACCAATCCTAAGGTTAATTTGTTTGCTTAACATTAAAAGAACATCAGAATTTAGTCATTTACACAAGTTATAAAATTAAATACAACCATATACAGTGTCACCAGTAAAGTCCGCACAATATGGATTTTTTTTTTATTAATTACTTTATTCGAAATTTGACTTTGGCATCAAGTTCTGCTTCTATCGAGATGAAAATTAAGCAAAAAAAAAGTAAACACGTGATTCGCATTATGTGTCAATATTTAATTTTTTACAAAAAATAATTCAAAGGTGGGAATATCAAAAAAAAATATCAAAAAAAGTTATAAAAAAAAGTTTTTTTGAATGCAGTTTCTAGCCCACATGCAAAATTTCAGCTGCATAAGATAATTTTGATTTTTTACCCACCACTAAAATTTATTTTCCACTTGATGAACACTTTAAAATACTTATTTTATGAAGTTACCTTCTGCAGGGTCAAAAACAAATAAACTTTGTGTCACATACGACCAAATTTTAATAGCCCAATTTTGATTTTGTTGAAAAACACACATTTAATATGGCGCGACTTTAAAGAAAATGTATTTGAAATAAATCATTGTCAAAACTAAGATGTTTTATGTAGGTTGCGTTAAGTCTTATTTTGCAAAAGTGATGTAATTTACAAAATATGGGTAAAGATCAAAATTATCTTATGCAGCTAAAAATTTGCATGTGGGCTAGAAACTGCAAAACTTTTTCCAATAACTTTTTTCGATACTTTCAGAAATAACCCCACTTTTGAATTATTTTTTGAAAATAATTAAAATTTGACAGATAATGCGAATCACGTGATTACTATTTTTTTGCTGCTCTATCGAAGCAGAACTTGATGCCAAAGTCAAATTTCGAATAAAGCTACATACGATGCGCACGCACGCGATAATTAAACGATAGTTTAAAAGATCTGACAGACAGATAGGTAGATAGACAGCTTGTATATCGGGGTTACCGAAAACAACCACAAACACATAAAAAGGATCCACACATGGGCAAGATAAATCATATTATATCCATTTTGCATACGTACGAAAAAACGAATAAGATCACCTTTGCATGCCTGCACATATTTCGGTCTGACCCGAAAATCAACAAGTAGATAATAAAAAGTCTCACAAAAGGAGAGCTATTCGATTCAGGTTATTCCAAGGAATTTTACGCCGTAAACGAAAGTAGGATTACGCCAGAGTACGGCTATCTCTACTATGGTCTAAAACCTAAAATGCAACCATAAGATATTAATTTTTTTCAGTCGTATACGAGGTTTGTCAAAAAATATAAATTTTTCCCAAGAGTAAAGTACCTTTATTTTTGACAATATCGAAAATTGTAATTATGAAAAGTTGTTCGGAATGTAAAACTATATTTTAATGTGCAATTACATCCTTCTTCTTAATTTTTTTTATTTTTACAAATTTTTCTCAAATGTACCTATACCGAACATTTATCATTTTTAAAAATAAATTTTGTTCGGGATTTATTATTTTCTGAAAGAAACAGGAAGTTATCATGATTTTTTTAATAAATAAAAAAGATAAATGCTCGGTATCCGTAATTTGAGAAAAATTTTTAAAAATAAAAAAAATGTAAGTAGAAGGATGAAATTGCATATTAAAATATAGTTTTACATTTCGAACAACTCTTTATAATTAGAGTTTTCGATATTGTCAAAAGTAAAGGTACTTTACTCTTGGGCAAAATTCATATTTTTGACAAACTTCGTATACAACTGAAAAAATTTAATATCTGATGGTTGCATTTTAGGTTTTGGACCATGCAGAACTTTTTATGAAGAATAACTTTTTTTCGTAAAGTTAATAATAAAAAAGTTTCCCATATGTAGCCAACTTAAGTAGACACACTGTATAAAAAGATTGTTTTCTCTGTCAACTTTTTTTTTTGGGGGGAAGAAGAGGTCAATCCGTTTTCACGATCGAACTCGTCCTATATAAAATAAATTAAATTTCAGCATGCAATGAAATTCTTAACACGTATAAATAAGTTTCGGTTTCGGCCGAAACTGAGACCAAAGCCGAAGATTCGGTTTCGGCTGAAAATCTTGTTTCGGTCGGACACTACTTGCTAGGCTTATTTTTTTTAAATGAACTTTATGGCCGAAACTACTTAACTTATTGTACTGTATTGGGATAATACGAAACACACCTAAATTTTCTCCAGTTAGTTACTTTTAAGCATCTTAAAATAATTTCTTTCAAAATGATTTATTTCTCGTTAGGCTTAATTTTTTAAAACGAACTTTTTGGACGAAACTACTAAACTTATGCGCTGTCTTTGAGTTTATGCAAAAACAGCTCAAATTTCATGCATTTAGTTGCTTTAAAGGGACATAAAATAACTTTTTTTAAATTATTTATTTACTTGCTAGTAGTGACCGACCGAAGGTTCGGTTTCGGCTAGTTTCGGCCAAAAAATTAGTTTTGGTGACAGTTTCGGTTTCTTCCAAAAACCGGCCGAACCTTCGGCCATGCCGAAAGTTTTTTATTAATAGCTTTATTCGAAATTTGACTTTGGTATCAAGTTCTGCTTCGATCGAGATAAAAATTAAGCAAAAAAATAGTAGACACGTGATTCGCATTATGTGTCAAAGAACCCCGCACTTTTTTAGTATGTTGTAGAGAATGATATTCTGTTCATGGCCACAACAATATCTGCCGACCAGTTTTTGAGATACAGGCTGTCCAAGTTGCAAAATATGAATTCTCAATACATTATATTTTCGTAGTTTATAATATTAGTTCGTTTTGTTTTTCTAAATTTTTGTTGGCCCTGTCGTAGATATGATAGAATACTATAAAAATAGTTTAAATTTTTTTATTATATACCGGGTGAGTGACGAAAATTGTTTAATATTTTTTGTTAAATCATTGTATTTTCGGCATTAAATTAAATGTTAACAAAGTAATACTGTCGATGACATTAGCTTGAAGAAAGCTATCAGAAATTATATTATTTATATTTATACAGGGTAACTCCAAAAAGTTAATATTTTTTTTATTAGTTTTAAAAGAAATTTTGTAGATATTTCTTTATGTACTAGCTGTCGCTTATCGTATGCTTCCAAATATATATAATTATCAACGTTATACAGGGTGTTACCGATGATAAGCGATAGAAAAATAACATAAAAATGCATGTATTTGTAATTCACCCGGTATATTAAAAATGGATCGGTTAAATTTCGTAATTTTTTAATATTTTTTGCTTGAAGTGTCTTACTTACATGTTTGCTATTGATTTCCCTATTCCTATGACCCGTTCTGGAGATATACAGCATCGAACAGACTCAAAACTCAAAAAATAAGCAAATAAAATAACATTTTTTTTTAATTTCAATAAAATTTGTTATGTAAGTTTATTTTATGGTTAAAATAAATATATTTAATGCTATACAGGGTATTTTGAATAATTAGGGGCCTACTTATTATATTTGGAAAAATCCGTCTTTGCGGGCTTTCGAGCCGCGGGATTTATAAGAAAATATTCGTCAGTCGTAAAATTAATTTAGCCGAGTTGGGCTACCGGGAAAAGTAACGTTGGGATACCTTGGGAACCGTATTGAAAATAATAAAGTTGTTTTTATTTTAACGAAGAAGTAATTTTATTTTTGCGACAGAGTAGGCTGGCAGCCGCTGTAAAAAGCAGGCAGCCGCCCTCGAGGTATTTCAGGAACATTTAAGGAGGGCTTTTTAATCTGGATTTAGACTTAGAAGAATTTTCGGCAAAAAAATTTTGATTGATAACTCGGAACGGGGCGTTCCGCAAGGAAAATTTCCTGTATAAGAAGTATACAGAGGACAATTCTGAACAACTTTCAGAGATAAAGTTTTTTGATAACTAGTTAGCCTCAAAAGTTAGACGTGTATCGAACTATTGGGGAGTCAAATGCCTGGGAAAACGATTGAGCTACGAGCCGCGCCGACAAATGACCTTAGTAAGAAAAAAGGGGAGGGTCTCTACGGTAATAACAGAAAAGTCATTAAAATACTGTCAAAAAATTCCCAGAAGAATTGGTGAAAAAAGAAGATTTGATCTTCGAAACGACTACGAGGATAAATTCGAAAAAATAACATTAGCAGTCTGAAACTACATCGATGCAAGATTGAATAGCAGCTTTCAACTTTTTAAAAAAAATTGAAACTTCATTATTTTAAATATATTTCGCCTGTTATTTTTTAATGACAGATATTCTTAATAAAATATAAAAACTTTGTTCCCGACAACTTGTTCCTGTTCTAGAGACGAGCACTAAATTTTGATGTCTTCAGCCAGAGAGTCTACGTAGGATTGCGCCATTTTACTGTCACGCGATCTTATAACCGTTTCGTGGGTCACTAGAGCAAAACATTGATAGGCCTCACAGCCATTGCACATTCTTTGTCTTACTCGAATACCGAAGAAACAAGTGATTCAGCCGGCTGATGCACTTGCAACGATCTACACATCCGCGGTAGATAGGGAAGTTTAAATAAGAGACTGAGGTAACAGTTTCTAGCTTATTTAAAAAAATTCGCAGACTCTACTAAGTTCGCACAGTTCAGGTCACCCTGTTTGTGTGTATGAACAGATGAGTACAATAGGGTGTTAGGCTCTTAAAATTCAAATTCAAAAATAAAAAAAATTCCATGTAAAAATCATCAGATTAAAAAAACCATAAAATTAAACATATAAAATCCTCATATTCAAAAATAACAATAAAAATTTAAATAATTAAAAATTATAATTTTTAAAAATCTTTCTTAATGCCTTTGGTATAATAGTAAAATATCAACGCTTTCAGAGAGGGTAAAAATCCCTAACTTTTAAGGTACATGTTGGAAAGTCACAACGTTTAATTTTTAACGCTTATTTTCTGAAACCATCTTCAGGAATTTTCATAATTTTCAATTTTAAATAAAATCAAATACCCTTCTACTTAAATAACTTTAAAAATCTTCGAATCCTTATTCTTTTATTTCTTTTCGCGTACGGGAAAAAATATTAAGATTTTCACTTTGAGTTTGGAAAATTAGTTTTAAAAAATCATTTTGTAGAAAATCTTTTTATAAGATTAAAATTGCGTCATTTCTGTAAAGGGAAAAATTTCCTTAAATTTAAGATACGTGTTGTCTGATGACAACGTTTCGATAAAAGTGCTTATTTTTTGAAATCATCTTCAGGAACTTTATAAAATAAACATTGCGCTTTGTGAAGTGTAAAATAAAAATCGTCAGGTACTTTCTTGCGGTTTAAAAAAAAATAACGGAAAAATATAATTTTCGTTCATAAACTTTAAAAGAAAAATTATTACCATTTTAGTTTTGTTTTGAGGTTTTGACTATAAAAATACTCCCTTCATTGAAAAAGGTTCAAATCTTGTTATCTATAATCGATCCGCGATTTACCTTAGATTACATTTTTCTCAAGCTCTTGTTTTTAAATTTACTACGCCTGCGCCTACCCATTAAAGAAAAAACATTTTTTCTTAAATGATTTCAGCTGATCATTAAATTGGATCGCACTTTGGATTTACTACGCCTGCAATTTCAGTTTTTGACGCTTTTCTATAAAATCGATCCCTTCACCAAAAAAGTTTAAATCTTGTTATCATAAATGATCCGCGATTTACTTTAAACTACGTCTTTTCCGAAACTCTCTTGTTTCTTTAATACTACGATTTTTTAACGATCATTTAGTTTGATTGTTGTTAACTATTTGCTAACAAACTTTGGATATACTTCGCCTGCCATTTTAGTTTTTGACGCTTTTCTATAAAACCGCTCCCTTCACCAAAATGTTTAAAATCTAGTTATCGATAATAGATCTGCGATTTGCCTTAGACTACGTCTTTTCTGGAGCTCTCTTGCTCTATTTGATTATTACCGATTTTGACAATTCAAATTAAATATACTAATGAAGTGGGTATATTTGTAACTCAATATTAATAATAATATTAATCCTAAGATTGTGACTATTTTGTAAAGGGTAAAATTCCCTTAATTTTAAGATACATGTTGTCTAGTGACAACGTTTCGATTTAGACGCTTAAATTCTAGAATCATCATCAGGTATAAAATTAGTTTTATAAACAGTTCTTTTTATATTTCAAATAAAGTTAATTCTATCATTTTGCTTTGTTGTTTATCGATCATAAATTGATAAATAATAATTTTCTTAATTTTTAAAAATATAAATCTTCAAATAAAATTTTCTTAAATATAATTTTTTTCAAAATTTCAAAAAAGTAAGTGAACTTGTTTTGCGTTTGCGTCTCATTAGCGTATAATACAAAGTAAGGTTAGGAAGAGTCGACTATAAACAAATAATTTGCAAATTTTTAAAATATTTTAAATTCATTAAACAAAAAGAGATTTTAATTAATCCATAACCCCAGACATTTCAGCCTGAAAAATGGCATTCCCAAATTCAAATTCTGCCCCATTAAATTTTCAAAATCTAGGGCTTCACCCTAGTACCCTCTCTTTTGAGGCGGGACAGGAGTCTCGGGTGGTGGTGGGTCCTCACTTAACAACCCCTGTTGTAGTTAACGATTTAATCGATCTCACGGAAAGTAATAATATGTGTATTGATATCGATGATAGTACCGAAGCTTTAAATTCTAATGCAAGCTTGTCCGACTTTATGGACATTTCTCAATCATTGATTGATGGCGATCCTGACCAATTATATAATACTTACGACGAAAGTAATAGTGTAGTTTTTCAAATTCATATACCTACGAATCCGTATACCGAAAATCCAAATACAAATATTAATAATGACAATAATAACCCTTTGGGTCCTGAGTATGAATTTAACCGACGGAGCTCTGAAACGCGTCAGATTGGCGATTCTTTGCTGCAGACCAATAATAGTAATAATTATAATAACTTGACTGTCTCTGAACTAAATGTTTTAGAGCAGATGAACTTAAATTCTAACCAATTCTCTTTTGTTTCAGATAATCCACAAGTAGAAAATCAACGAACTTTTAACCCAGGTCAAACGTATTTTTGCGGTCTTGATGCGCAACAGCCATTATTATTAGATAATACAGAATCAATTTTAAATTCATATCAATATAAACAAAGAAATACTGCTTTTCAGACTTTAAATAAAGATCAAATTCAGATTAATCAAAATAATAATTCAAATGATAATTCTCGATCATATTATCGTGAAGGACGACATGGCGATCCTGCCAGGATAATGGTAGAAGGACGTCATGAAGTTCTAAATAATAATAATAATCATAATAATTCTCACAAATATCATCATAGCGGACGACAATCATTGAGCAAGTTCAAAAGGCCAAGTATTATTTCGTGATTCTTGACTGTACTCCCGATGCAAGTAAAGTAGAACAGATGACATTTGTGGTAAGATTTGTCTCCATAGAGGAATCAGAGTCTGAAGTACAAGTAAATATCAACGAACATTTTTTGGGTTTTCTACCCATTGAGAGATCAACAGCTAAGGAATTGTCGGAGGTTTTACTAGAAGAGCTAGAGAAAAATAGGCTTAAAGTAGAAAACATGCGCGGTCAAGGGTATGACAATGGTTCCAATATGAGAGGAGAAAAATCGGGAGTACAAACAAGAATCAGAAATATAAACCCCAGAGCATTTTATGTTCCATGCAGCAGCCATTCGCTAAATTTGGTTGTAAACGATATGGCAAAATCCTCGTTTGAGGCAGCCAACTTCTTCAATATTGTTCAAAAGTTATATACATTTTTTTTTCCTCTTCTTTTCGTTGGGCAATATTACTGAAAAAATATATTGATACTTACACCCTAAAACGATACGATACGCGATACGATACGCGATGGAAAAGTCGAGTCGACTCATTAAAAGCTTTGCGGTTTCAAATTGGTCCAATTCACGATGCTTTGTACAGCATATATGAAGATTCAGAAATCGATAATATGATCAGAGACGAGGCTAGCGGATTATTAAATAATTTGAAGCAGTTCAAATTTATATGCTCTGTTGTGATCTGATACAAAATTTTGAGTCATATTAACCCCATCAGCAAACTTTTGCAAACCGTAAATTTTAATGTCACAAGCTATTGATATGCTTAGCAACTGCAAACTCTTCTTTGAAAACCTGAGATTAGATGAAGCTTTTGAAAGCATCATTTTAGAAGCAACCGAGCTTGCTTCAGAGATTGACGTGGAAGCTAATTTCGAAACCACCACGCCACGTTATCGTGTCAGACGCAAAACAAGAACGTTTTTGTATGAGGGCCCGGATGAACGCGTTCAAGACCTCAAACAAAAATATAAAATAGATTTTGTTTTCACACTATAGATCAAGCAATAAATGCCTTAAAAACCAGATATAATTTGCTATATACTCACAGTAATTATTTCAGCTTTTTGTATAATATTTTTGGTCTAAAAGACATGCCCAGAAATGAGCTACAGGCTTCCTTCCATAGCTCTTATAGGAACAAAGTTAGGAATTTTATTATTATGCTGACTTAAACTGTTTCACGTTTTGCATTTTCGAAAACATTTTTGGCATATACAAGGAGAAGAACTTTTTGCCCATTTATTTTATTATTGAATATTTTTGAAGGAAGCTTTATATTGTATTTTTTTTGTAATAAAAAGTCATTGCACTTTTATTTTTCTAGTATAAAAATACAAGAATATTTTACTAATCTGTTTTTTTTTATTGTAGGTACTAAGATTTTTAATTCGAGGGCGTTGTAAGTACAGTGCGCTCTACGGAGTCGAAGACCACAACCGAGAGAAAACTTTTTTGCTCATTTAGTTAATTACTAAATAATTTGGGAGCAAGCTTTTTAATTGTATTTTTTTAAATAAAAAGTATAGTCATCGCAGTTTTATTTTTCTAGTAGAAAAATACAAGAATATTTTACTAATCTGGTTTCTTTTATTGTAGGTACCAAGATTTTTAATAAGAGTGAGGGGGGAGCGCTCTACGGAGTTGAAGACCACAACCGAGAGAGAACTTTTTTGCTCATTTAGTTAATTACTAAATAATTTGGGAGCAAGCTTTTTATTTGTATTTTTTTAAATAAAAAGTATAGTCATCGCAGTTTTATTTTTCTATTATAAAAATACAAGAATATTTTACTAATCTGGTTTTTTTATTGTAGGTACTAAGATATTTAATAAGAGGGTGGTGAATACAGTGCGCTCTACGGAGTCGAAGACTACAACCAAGAGAAAACTTTTTTGCTCATTTAGTTAATTACTAAATAATTTGGGAGCAAGCTTTTTAATTGTATTTTTTTTTAATAAAAAGTATAGTCATCGCAGTTTTATTTTTCTAGTATAAAAATACAAGAATATTTTACTAATCTGGTTTTTTTTATTGTAGGTACTAAGATTTTTAATAAGAGGGCGTGGTGAGTACAGTGCGCTTTACGGAGTCGAAGACCACAACCGAGAGAAAACTTTTTTGCTCATTTAGTTAATTACTAAATAATTTGGGAGCAAGCTTTTTAATTGTATTTTTTTAAATAAAAAGTATAGTCATCGCAGTCTAATTTTTCTGGTATAAAAATACAAGACTATTTTACTAATCTGGTTTCTTTTATTATAGGTACCAAGATTTTTAATAGGAGGGAGGGGGGAGCGCTCCATGGATTCGAAGACCACAACCAAGAGAAAATTTTTTTGCTCATTTAGTTAATTACTAAATAATTTGGGAGCAAGCTTTTTAATTGTATTTTTTTTAATAAAAAGTATAGTCATCGCAGTTTTATTTTTCTAGTATAAAAATACAAGAATATTTTACTAATATGGTTTCTTTTATTGTAGGTACCAAGATTTTTAAGAAGAGGGCGTGGTGAGTACAATGCGCTCTACGGAGTCGAAGACCACAACCGAGAGAAAACTTTTTTGCTCATTTAGTTAATTACTAAATAATTTGGCAGCAAGCTTTTTAATTGTATTTTTTTAATAAAAAGTATAGTCATCGCAGTTTTATTTTTCCCGTCTAAAAATACAGGAATAATTTACTAATTTAGTTTTTTCATTTTAGGTATTAAGGTTTTAATGAGAAAGCGGGGAAAGAATAGTGCGCTCCATGAAGTCGAAGGAGAACTTTTTTGCAAATTTAGTTAATTACTAAATAATTTTGGAGCAAGGTTTTTAATTGTATTTTTTTTAATAAAAAGTATAGTCATCGCAGTTTTATTTTTCCCGTCTAAAAATACAGGAATAATTTACTAATTTAGTTTTTTTATCTTAGGTATTAAGGTTTTTAATGAGAAAGCGGGGAAATAATAGTGCGCTCCATGAAGTCGAAGGAGAACTTTTTTGCAAATTCAGTTAATTACTAAATAATTTGGGAGCAAGCATTTTAATTGTATTTTTTTTAATAAAAAGTATAGTCATCGCAGTTTTATTTTTCTAGTATAAAAATACAAGAATATTTTACTAATCTGTTTTTTTTTATTGTAGGTACTAAGATTTTTAATAAGAGGGCGTGGTGAGTACAGTGCGCTTTACGGAGTCGAAGACCACAACCGAGAGAGAACTTTTTTGCTCATTTAGTTAATTACTAAATAATTTGGGAGCAAGCTTTTTAATTGTATTTTTTTTAATAAAAAGTTTTCCCGTCTAAAAATACAGGAATAATTTACTAATTTAGTTTTTTTATCTTAGGTATTAAGGTTTTTAATGAGAAAGCGGGGAAATAATAGTGCGCTCCATGAAGTCGAAGGAGAACTTTTTTGCAAATTCAGTTAATTACTAAATAATTTGGGAGCAAGCATTTTAATTGTATTTTTTTTAATAAAAAGTATAGTCATCGCAGTTTTATTTTTCTAGTATGAAAATACAAGAATATTTTACTAATCTGGTTTCTTTTATTGTAGGTACCAAGATTTTTAATAAGAGGGAGGGGGGAGCGCTCTATGGAGTCGAAGGCCACAACCGAGAGAGAACTTTTTTGCTTATTTAGTTAATTACTAAATAATTTGGAAGCAAGCTTTTTAATTGTATTTTTTTAAATAAAAAGTATAGTCATCGCAGTTTTATTTTTCTATTATAAAAATACAAGAATATTTTACTAATCTGTTTTTTTTATTGTAGGAACTAAGATTTTTAATAAGAGGGTGGTGAATACAGTGCGCTCTACGGAGTCGAACACTACAACCGAGAGAAAACTTTTTTGCTCATTTAGTTAATTACTAAATAATTTGGGAGCAAGCTTTTTAATTGTATTTTTTTAATAAAAAGTATAGTCATCGCAGTTTTATTTTTCTAGTATAAAAATACAAGAATATTTTACTAATCTGTTTTTTTTGTTGTAGGTACTAAGATTTTTAATAAGAGGGCGTGGTGAGTACAGTGCGCTTTACGGAGTCGAAGACCACAACCGAGAGAAAACTTTTTTGCTCATTTAGTTAATTACTAAATAATTTGGGAGCAAAGTTTTAATTGTATTTTTTTAAATAAAAAGTATAGTCATCGCAGTCTAATTTTTCTGGTATAAAAATACAAGACTATTTTACTAATCTGGTTTCTTTTATTATAGGTACCAAGATTTTTAATAGGAGGGAGGGGGGAGCGCTCCATGGAGTCGAAGACCACAACCAAGAGAAAACTTTTTTGCTCATTTAGTTAATTACTAAATAATTTGGGAGCAAGCTTTTTAATTGTATTTTTTTTTAATAAAAAGTATAGTCATCGCAGTTTTATTTTTCTAGTATACAAATACAAGAATATTTTACTAATATGGTTTCTTTTATTGTAGGTACCAAGATTTTTAAGAAGAGGGAGGGGGAAGCGCTCCATGGAGTCGAAGACCACAACCGAGAGAAAACTTTTTTGCTCATTTAGTTAATTACTAAATAATTTTGGAGCAAGGTTTTTAATTGTATTTTTTTAATAAAAAGTATCGTCATCGCAGTTTTATTTTTCCAGTCTAAAAATACAGGAATAATTTACTAATTTAGTTTTTTCATCTTAGGTATTAAGGTTTTTAATGAGAGAGCGGGGAAAGAATAGTGCGCTCTATGAAGTCGAAGGAGAATTTTTTTGCAAATTTAGTTAATTACTAAATAATTTTGGAGCAAGGTTTTTAATTGTATTTTTTTTAATAAAAAGTATATTCATCGCAGTTTTATTTTTCTAGTATAAAAATACAAGAATATTTTACTAATCTGGTTTTTATTGTAGGTACTAAGATTTTTAATAAGAGGGCGTGGTGAGTACAGTGCGCTC
The DNA here is from genome assembly GCA_963969555.1 of Polydrusus pterygomalis. Lineage (NCBI taxonomy): Eukaryota > Metazoa > Arthropoda > Insecta > Coleoptera > Curculionidae > Polydrusus > Polydrusus pterygomalis. The sequence continues at coordinate 10,829,655 of OZ018384.1, forward strand.
TACGGAGTCGAAGACCACAACCGAGAGAAAACTTTTTTGCTTATTTAGTTAATTACTAAATAATTTGGGAGCAAGCTTTTTAATTGTATTTTTTTTAATAAAAAGTATAGTCAGCGCAGTTTTATTTTTCCCGTCTAAAAATACAGGAATAATTTACTAATTTAGTTTTTTCATCTTAGGTATTAAGGTTTTTGATGAGAGAGCGGGGAAAGAATAGTGCGCTTCATGAAGTCGAAGGAGAACTTTTTTGCAAATTTAGTTAATTACTAAATAATTTGGGAGCAAGCTTTTTAATTGTATTTTTTTAAATAAAAAGTATAGTCATCGCAGTTTTATTTTTCTATTACAAAAATACAAGAATATTTTACTAATCTGGTTTTTATTGTAGGTACTAAGATTTTTTAATGAGAGGGCGTGGTGAGTACAGTGCGCTCTACGAAGTCGAAGACCACAACCGAGAGAAAACTTTTTTGCTCATTTAGTTAATTACTAAATAATTTTGGAGCAAGCTTTTTAATTGTATTTTTTTAATAAAAAGTATAGTCATCGCAGTTTTATTTTTCTAGTATAAAAATACAAGAATATTTTACTAATCTGTTTTTTTTTTAATGTAGGTACTAAGATTTTCAATAAGAGGGCGTGGTGAGTACAGTGCGCTCTACGGAGTCGAAGACCACAACCGAGAGAAAACTTTTTTGCTTATTTAGTTAATTACTAAATAATTTGGGAGCAAGATTTTTAATTGTATTTTTTTTTAATAAAAATTATAGTCATCGCAGTTTTATTTTTCTAGTATAAAAATACAAGAATATTTTATTAATATGTTTTTTTTTATTGTAGGTCCTAAGATTTTTAATAACAGGGCGTGGTGAGTACAGTGCACTCTACGGAGTCGAAGACCACAACCGAGAAAAAACTTTTTTGCTCATTTAGTTAATTACTAAATAATTTGGGAGCAAGCTTTTTAATTGTATTTTTTTCAATAAAAAGTATAGTCATCGCAGTTTTATTTTTCTAGTATAAAAATACAAGAATATTTTACTAATCTGGTTTTTATTGTAGGTACTAAGATTTTTAATAAGAGGGCGTGGTGAGTACAGTGCGCTCGACGGAGTCGAAGACCACAACCGAGAGAACACTTTTTTGCTCATTTAGTTAATTATTAAATAATTTGGGAGCAAGCTTTTTAATTGTATTTTTTTTAATAAAAAGTATAGTCATCGCAGTTTTATTTTTCCCGTCTAAAAATACAGGAATAATTTACTAATTTAGTTTTTTCATTTTAGGTATTAAGGTTTTTAATGAGAGAGCGGGGAAAGAATAGTGCGCTCCATGAAGTCGAAGGAGAACTTTTTTGCAAATTTAGTTAATTACTAAATAATTTGGGAGCAAGCTTTTTAATTGTATTTTTTTAATTAAAAGTATAGTCATCGCAGTTTTATTTTTCTAGTATAAAAATACAAGAATATTTTACTAATCTGTTTTTTTATTGTAGGTACTAAGATTTTTAATAAGAGGGCGTGGTGAGTACAGTGCGCTCTACGGAGTCGAAGACCACAACCGAGAGAAAACTTTTTTGCTCATTTAGTTAATTACTAAATAATTTGGGAGCAAGCTTTTTAATTGTATTTTTTTTAATAAAAAGTATAGTCTACGCAGTTTTATTTTTCTAGTATAAAAATACAAGAATATTTTACTAATCTGGTTTTTATTGTAGGTACTAAGATTTTTAATAAGAGGGCGTGGTGAGTACAGTGCGCTCTACGGAGTCGAAGACCACAACCGAGAGAAAACTTTTTTGCTCATTTAGTTAATTACTAAATAATTTGGGAGCAAGCTTTTTAAATGTATTTTTTTTAATAAAAAGTATAGTCATCGCAGTTTTATTTTTCTAGTATAAAAATACAAGAATATTTTACTAATCTGGTTTTTATTGTAGGTACTAAGATTTTTAATAAGAGGGCGTGGTGAGTACAGTGCGCTCGACGGAGTCGAAGACCACAACCGAGAGAACACTTTTTTGCTCATTTAGTTAATTATTAAATAATTTGGGAGCAAGCTTTTTAATTGTATTTTTTTTAATAAAAAGTATAGTCATCGCAGTTTTATTTTTCCCGTCTAAAAATACAGGAATAATTTACTAATTTAGTTTTTTCATTTTAGGTATTAAGGTTTTTAATGAGAGAGCGGGGAAAGAATAGTGCGCTCCATGAAGTCGAAGGAGAACTTTTTTGCAAATTTAGTTAATTACTAAATAATTTGGGAGCAAGCTTTTTAATTGTATTTTTTTAATTAAAAGTATAGTCATCGCAGTTTTATTTTTCTAGTATAAAAATACAAGAATATTTTACTAATCTGTTTTTTTATTGTAGGTACTAAGATTTTTAATAAGAGGGCGTGGTGAGTACAGTGCGCTCTACGGAGTCGAAGACCACAACCGAGAGAAAACTTTTTTGCTCATTTAGTTAATTACTAAATAATTTGGGAGCAAGCTTTTTAATTGTATTTTTTTTAATAAAAAGTATAGTCATCGCAGTTTTATTTTTCTAGTATAAAAATACAAAAATATTTTACTAATCTGTTTCTTTTTATTGTAGGTACCAAAATTTTTAATAAGAGGGAGGGGGAGTACAGTGCGCTCCATGGAGTCGAGGACCACACCGAAAAAGAACTTTTTTGCGCATATAGTTAATTACTAAATAATTTTGGAGCAAGGTTTTTAATTGTATTTTTTTAAATAAAAAGTATAGTCATCGCAGTTTTATTTTTCCCGTCTAAAAATACAGGAATAATTTACTAATTTAGTTTTTTTATCTTAGGTATTAAGGTTTTTAATGAGAAAGCGGGGAAATAATAGTGCGCTCCATGAAGTCGAAGGAGAACTTTTTTGCAAATTTAGTTAATTACTAAATAATTTGGGAGCAAGCTTTTTAATTGTATTTTCTTTAATAAAAAGTATAGTCATCGCAGTTTTATTTTTCTAGTATAAAAGTACAAGAATATTTTACTAATCTGTTTTTTTTATTGTAGGTACTAAGATTTTTAATAAGAGGGCGTGGTGAGTACAGTGCACTTTACGGAGTCGAAGACAACAACCGAGAGAAAACTTTTTTGCTCATTTAGTTAATTACTAAATAATTTGGGAGCAAGCTTTTTAATTGTATTTTTTTTAATAAAAAGTATAGTCATCGCAGTTTTATTTTTCTAGTATAAAAATACAAGAATATTTTACTAATCTGATTTCTTTTATTGTAGGTACCAAGATTTTTAATAAGAGGGAGGGGGAGCGCTTCATGGAGTCGAAGACCACAACCGAGACAGAACTTTTTTGCTCATTTAGTTAATTACTAAATAATTTGGGAGCAAGCTTTTTAATTGTATTTTTTTTAATAAAAAGTATAGTCATCGCAGTTTTATTGTTCTAGTATAAAAATACAAGAATATTTTACTAATCTGATTTATTTTATTGTAGGTACCAAGATTTTTAATAAGAGGGAGGGGGAGCACTTCATGGAGTCGAAGACCACAACCGAGAGAGAACTTTTTTGCTCATTTAGTTAATTACTAAATAATTTGGGAGCAAGCTTTTTAATTGTATTTTTTTAATAAAAAGTATAGTCATCGCAGTTTTATTTTTCTAGTATAAAAATACAAGAATATTTTATCTGGTTTCTTTTATTGTAGGTACCAAGATTTTTAATAAGAGGGAGGGGGGAGCGCTCCATGGAGTCGAAGGCCACAACCGAGAGAGAACTTTTTTGCTCATTTAGTTAATTACTAAATAATTTGGGAGCAAGCTTTTTAAATGTATTTTTTTAATAAAAAGTATTGTCATCGCAGTTTTATTTTTCTAGTATAAAAATACAAGAATATTTTACTAATCTGGTTTTTTTTATTGTAGGTACTAAGATTTTTAATAAAGGGCGTGGTGAGTACAGTGCGCTCTACGGATTCGAAGACCACAACCGAGAGAGAACTTTTTTGCTCATTTAGTTAATTACTAAATAATTTGGGAGCAAGCTTTTTAATTGTATTTTTTTAATAAAAAGTATAGTCATCGCAGTTTTATTTTTCTAGTATAAAAATATAAGAATATTTTACTAATCTGGTTTTTTTATTGTAGGTACTAAGATTTTTAATAAGAGGGCGTGGTGAGTACAGTGCGCTCTACGGAGTCGAAGACCACAACCGAGAGAAAACTTTTTTGCTCATTTAGTTAATTACTAAATAATTTGGGAGCAAGCTTTTTAATTGTATTTTTTTAATAAAAAGTATAGTCATCGCAGTTTTATTTTTCTAGTATAAAAATACAAGAATATTTTACTAATCTGGTTTTTTTATTGTAGGTACTAAGATTTTTAATAAGAGGGCGTGGTGAGTACAGTGCGCTCTACGGAGTCGAAGACCACAACCGAGAGAAAACTTTTTTGCTCATTTAGTTAATTACTAAATAATTTGGGAGCAAGCTTTTTAATTGTATTTTTTTTAATAAAAAGTATAGTCATCGCAGTTTTATTTTTCTAGTATAAAAATACAAGAATATTTTACTAATCTGATTTATTTTATTGTAGGTACCAAGATTTTTAATAAGAGGGAGGGGGGAGCGCTTCATGGAGTCGAAGACCACAACCGAGAGAGAACTTTTTTGCTCATTTAGTTAATTACTAAATAATTTGGGAGCAAGCTTTTTAATTGTATTTTTTTAATAAAAAGTATAGTCATCGCAGTTTTATTTTTCTAGTATAAAAATACAAGAATATTTTACTAATCTGATTTATTTTATTGTAGGTACCAAAATTTTTAATAAGATGGAGGGGGGAGCGCTTCATAGAGTCGAAGACCACAACCGAGAGAGAACTTTTTTGCTCATTTAGTTAATTACTAAATAATTTGGGAGCAAGCTTTTTAATTGTATTTTTTTAATAAAAAGTATCGTCATCGCAGTTTTATTTTTCCCGTCTAAAAATACAGGAATAATTTACTAATTTAGTTTTTTCATCTTAGGTATTAAGGTTTTTAATGAGAGAGCGGGGAAAGAATAGTGCGCTCCATGAAGTCGAAGGAAAACTTTTTTGCAAATTTAGTTAATTACTAAATAATTTTGGAGCAAGGTTTTTAATTGTATTTTTTTAATAAAAAGTATCGTCATCGCAGTTTTATTTTTCCAGTCTAAAAATACAGGAATAATTTACTAATTTAGTTTTTTCATCTTAGGTATTAAGGTTTTTAATGAGAGAGCGGGGAAAGAATAGTGCGCTCCATGAAGTCGAAGGAAAACTTTTTTGCAAATTTAGTTAATTACTAAATAATTTTGGAGCAAGGTTTTTAATTGTATTTTTTTAATAAAAAGTATCGTCATCGCAGTTTTATTTTTCCAGTCTAAAAATACAGGAATAATTTACTAATTTAGTTTTTTCATCTTAGGTATTAAGGTTTTTAATGAGAGAGCGGGGAAAGAATAGTGCGCTCCATGAAGTCGAAGGAGAACTTTTTTGCAAATTTAGTTAATTACTAAATAATTTGGGAGCAAGCTTTTTAATTGTATTTTTTTAATTAAAAGTATAGTCATCGCAGTTTTATTTTTCTAGTATAAAAATACAAGAATATTTTACTAATCTGTTTTTTTATTGTAGGTACTAAGATTTTTAATAAGAGGGCGTGGTGAGTACAGTGCGCTCTACGGAGTCGAAGACCACAACCGAGAGAAAACTTTTTTGCTCATTTAGTTAATTACTAAATAATTTGGGAGCAAGCTTTTTAATTGTATTTTTTTTAATAAAAAGTATAGTCTACGCAGTTTTATTTTTCTAGTATAAAAATACAAGAATATTTTACTAATCTGGTTTTTATTGTAGGTACTAAGATTTTTAATAAGAGGGCGTGGTGAGTACAGTGCGCTCTACGGAGTCGAAGACCACAACCGAGAGAAAACTTTTTTGCTCATTTAGTTAATTACTAAATAATTTGGGAGCAAGCTTTTTAAATGTATTTTTTTTAATAAAAAGTATAGTCATCGCAGTTTTATTTTTCTAGTATAAAAATACAAGAATATTTTACTAATCTGGTTTTTATTGTAGGTACTAAGATTTTTAATAAGAGGGCGTGGTGAGTACAGTGCGCTCGACGGAGTCGAAGACCACAACCGAGAGAACACTTTTTTGCTCATTTAGTTAATTATTAAATAATTTGGGAGCAAGCTTTTTAATTGTATTTTTTTTAATAAAAAGTATAGTCATCGCAGTTTTATTTTTCCCGTCTAAAAATACAGGAATAATTTACTAATTTAGTTTTTTCATTTTAGGTATTAAGGTTTTTAATGAGAGAGCGGGGAAAGAATAGTGCGCTCCATGAAGTCGAAGGAGAACTTTTTTGCAAATTTAGTTAATTACTAAATAATTTGGGAGCAAGCTTTTTAATTGTATTTTTTTAATTAAAAGTATAGTCATCGCAGTTTTATTTTTCTAGTATAAAAATACAAGAATATTTTACTAATCTGTTTTTTTATTGTAGGTACTAAGATTTTTAATAAGAGGGCGTGGTGAGTACAGTGCGCTCTACGGAGTCGAAGACCACAACCGAGAGAAAACTTTTTTGCTCATTTAGTTAATTACTAAATAATTTGGGAGCAAGCTTTTTAATTGTATTTTTTTTAATAAAAAGTATAGTCATCGCAGTTTTATTTTTCTAGTATAAAAATACAAAAATATTTTACTAATCTGTTTCTTTTTATTGTAGGTACCAAAATTTTTAATAAGAGGGAGGGGGAGTACAGTGCGCTCCATGGAGTCGAGGACCACACCGAAAAAGAACTTTTTTGCGCATATAGTTAATTACTAAATAATTTTGGAGCAAGGTTTTTAATTGTATTTTTTTAAATAAAAAGTATAGTCATCGCAGTTTTATTTTTCCCGTCTAAAAATACAGGAATAATTTACTAATTTAGTTTTTTTATCTTAGGTATTAAGGTTTTTAATGAGAAAGCGGGGAAATAATAGTGCGCTCCATGAAGTCGAAGGAGAACTTTTTTGCAAATTTAGTTAATTACTAAATAATTTGGGAGCAAGCTTTTTAATTGTATTTTCTTTAATAAAAAGTATAGTCATCGCAGTTTTATTTTTCTAGTATAAAAGTACAAGAATATTTTACTAATCTGTTTTTTTTATTGTAGGTACTAAGATTTTTAATAAGAGGGCGTGGTGAGTACAGTGCACTTTACGGAGTCGAAGACAACAACCGAGAGAAAACTTTTTTGCTCATTTAGTTAATTACTAAATAATTTGGGAGCAAGCTTTTTAATTGTATTTTTTTTAATAAAAAGTATAGTCATCGCAGTTTTATTTTTCTAGTATAAAAATACAAGAATATTTTACTAATCTGATTTCTTTTATTGTAGGTACCAAGATTTTTAATAAGAGGGAGGGGGAGCGCTTCATGGAGTCGAAGACCACAACCGAGACAGAACTTTTTTGCTCATTTAGTTAATTACTAAATAATTTGGGAGCAAGCTTTTTAATTGTATTTTTTTTAATAAAAAGTATAGTCATCGCAGTTTTATTGTTCTAGTATAAAAATACAAGAATATTTTACTAATCTGATTTATTTTATTGTAGGTACCAAGATTTTTAATAAGAGGGAGGGGGAGCACTTCATGGAGTCGAAGACCACAACCGAGAGAGAACTTTTTTGCTCATTTAGTTAATTACTAAATAATTTGGGAGCAAGCTTTTTAATTGTATTTTTTTAATAAAAAGTATAGTCATCGCAGTTTTATTTTTCTAGTATAAAAATACAAGAATATTTTATCTGGTTTCTTTTATTGTAGGTACCAAGATTTTTAATAAGAGGGAGGGGGGAGCGCTCCATGGAGTCGAAGGCCACAACCGAGAGAGAACTTTTTTGCTCATTTAGTTAATTACTAAATAATTTGGGAGCAAGCTTTTTAAATGTATTTTTTTAATAAAAAGTATTGTCATCGCAGTTTTATTTTTCTAGTATAAAAATACAAGAATATTTTACTAATCTGGTTTTTTTTATTGTAGGTACTAAGATTTTTAATAAAGGGCGTGGTGAGTACAGTGCGCTCTACGGATTCGAAGACCACAACCGAGAGAGAACTTTTTTGCTCATTTAGTTAATTACTAAATAATTTGGGAGCAAGCTTTTTAATTGTATTTTTTTAATAAAAAGTATAGTCATCGCAGTTTTATTTTTCTAGTATAAAAATATAAGAATATTTTACTAATCTGGTTTTTTTATTGTAGGTACTAAGATTTTTAATAAGAGGGCGTGGTGAGTACAGTGCGCTCTACGGAGTCGAAGACCACAACCGAGAGAAAACTTTTTTGCTCATTTAGTTAATTACTAAATAATTTGGGAGCAAGCTTTTTAATTGTATTTTTTTAATAAAAAGTATAGTCATCGCAGTTTTATTTTTCTAGTATAAAAATACAAGAATATTTTACTAATCTGGTTTTTTTATTGTAGGTACTAAGATTTTTAATAAGAGGGCGTGGTGAGTACAGTGCGCTCTACGGAGTCGAAGACCACAACCGAGAGAAAACTTTTTTGCTCATTTAGTTAATTACTAAATAATTTGGGAGCAAGCTTTTTAATTGTATTTTTTTTAATAAAAAGTATAGTCATCGCAGTTTTATTTTTCTAGTATAAAAATACAAGAATATTTTACTAATCTGATTTATTTTATTGTAGGTACCAAGATTTTTAATAAGAGGGAGGGGGGAGCGCTTCATGGAGTCGAAGACCACAACCGAGAGAGAACTTTTTTGCTCATTTAGTTAATTACTAAATAATTTGGGAGCAAGCTTTTTAATTGTATTTTTTTAATAAAAAGTATAGTCATCGCAGTTTTATTTTTCTAGTATAAAAATACAAGAATATTTTACTAATCTGATTTATTTTATTGTAGGTACCAAAATTTTTAATAAGATGGAGGGGGGAGCGCTTCATAGAGTCGAAGACCACAACCGAGAGAGAACTTTTTTGCTCATTTAGTTAATTACTAAATAATTTGGGAGCAAGCTTTTTAATTGTATTTTTTTAATAAAAAGTATCGTCATCGCAGTTTTATTTTTCCCGTCTAAAAATACAGGAATAATTTACTAATTTAGTTTTTTCATCTTAGGTATTAAGGTTTTTAATGAGAGAGCGGGGAAAGAATAGTGCGCTCCATGAAGTCGAAGGAAAACTTTTTTGCAAATTTAGTTAATTACTAAATAATTTTGGAGCAAGGTTTTTAATTGTATTTTTTTAATAAAAAGTATCGTCATCGCAGTTTTATTTTTCCAGTCTAAAAATACAGGAATAATTTACTAATTTAGTTTTTTCATCTTAGGTATTAAGGTTTTTAATGAGAGAGCGGGGAAAGAATAGTGCGCTCCATGAAGTCGAAGGAAAACTTTTTTGCAAATTTAGTTAATTACTAAATAATTTTGGAGCAAGGTTTTTAATTGTATTTTTTTAATAAAAAGTATCGTCATCGCAGTTTTATTTTTCCAGTCTAAAAATACAGGAATAATTTACTAATTTAGTTTTTTCATCTTAGGTATTAAGGTTTTTAATGAGAGAGCGGGGAAAGAATAGTGCGCTCCATGAAGTCGAAGGAGAACTTTTTTGCAAATTTAGTTAATTACTAAATAATTTTGGAGCAAGGTTTTTAATTGTATTTTTTTAATAAAAAGTATAGTCATCGCAGTTTTATTTTTCTAGTATAAAAATACAAGAATATTTTACTAATCTGGTTTTTATTGTAGGTACTAAATTTTTAATAAGAGGACGTGGTGAGTACAGTGCGCTCTACGGAGTCGAAGACCACAACCGAGAGAAAACTTTTTTGCTCATTTAGTTAATTACTAAATAATTTGGGAGCAAGCTTTTTAATTGTATTTTTTTTAATAAAAAGTATAGTCATTGCAGTTTTATTTTTCCCGTCTAAAAATACAGGAATAATTTACAGTGAGTACAGTGCGCTTTACGGAGTCGAAGACCACAACCGAGAGAAAACTTTTTTGCTCATATAGTTAATTACTAAATAATTTGGGAGCAAGCTTTTTAATTGTATTTTTTTTAATAAAAAATATAGTCATCGCAGTTTTATTTTTCTAGTATGAAAATACAAGAATATTTTACTAATCTGGTTTCTTTTATTGTAGGTACCAAGATTTTTAACAAGAGGGAGGGGGTAGCGCTCCATGGAGTCGAAGGCCACAACCGGGAGAGAACTTTTTTGCTTATTTAGTTAATTACTAAATAATTTGGGAGCAAGCTTTTTAATTGTATTTTTTTAAATAAAAAGTATAGTCATCGCAGTTTTATTTTTCTAGTATAAAAATACAAGAATATTTTACTAATCTGTTTTTTTTATTGTAGGAACTAAGATTTTTAATAAGAGGGTGGTGAATACAGTGCGCTCTACGGAGTCGAACACTACAACCGAGAGAAAACTTTTTTGCTCATTTAGTTAATTACTAAATAATTTGGGAGCAAGCTTTTTAATTGTATTTTTTTAATAAAAAGTATAGTCATCGCAGTTTTATTTTTCTAGTATAAAAATACAAGAATATTTTACTAATCTGTTTTTTTTTATTGTAGGTACTAAGATTTTTAATAAGAGGGCGTGGTGAGTACAGTGCGCTTTACGGAGTCGAAGACCACAACCGAGAGAAAACTTTTTTGCTCATTTAGTTAATTACTAAATAATTTGGGAGCAAGGTTTTTAATTGTATTTTTTTTTAATAAAAAGTATCGTCATCGCAGTTTTATTTTTCCAGTCTAAAAATACAGGAATAATTTACTAATTTAGTTTTTTCATCTTAGGTATTAAGGTTTTTAATGAGAGAGCGGGGAAAGAATAGTGCGCTCCATGAAGTCGAAGGAAAACTTTTTTGCAAATTTAGTTAATTACTAAATAATTTTGGAGCAAGGTTTTTAATTGTATTTTTTTTAATAAAAAGTATAGTCATCGCAGTTTTATTTTTCTAGTATTAAAATACAAGAATATTTTACTAATATGGTTTCTTTTATTGTAGGTACCAAGATTTTTAAGAAGAGGGAGGGGGAAGCGCTCCATGGAGTCGAAGACCACAACCGAGAGAAAACTTTTTTGCTCATTTAGTTAATTACTAAATAATTTGGGAGCAAGGTTTTTAATTGTATTTTTTTTTAATAAAAAGTATCGTCATCGCAGTTTTATTTTTCCAGTCTAAAAATACAGGAATAATTTACTAATTTAGTTTTTTCATCTTAGGTATTAAGGTTTTTAATGAGAGAGCGGGGAAAGAATAGTGCGCTCCATGAATTCGAAGGAAAACTTTTTTGCAAATTTAGTTAATTACTAAATTATTTTGGAGCAAGGTTTTTAATTGTATTTTTTTTAATAAAAAGTATAGTCATCGCAGTTTTATTTTTCTAGTATAAAAATACAAGAATATTTTACTAATCTGGTTTTTATTGTAGGTACTAAGATTTTTAATAAGAGGGCGTGGTGAGTACAGTGCGCTCTACGGAGTCGAAGACCACAACCGAGAGAAAACTTTTTTGCTCATTTAGTTAATTACTAAATAATTTGGGATCAAGCTTTTTAAATGTATTTTTTTAAATAAAAAGTATAGTCATCGCAGTTTTATTTTTCTAGTATAAAAATACAAGAATATTTTACTAATCTGGTTTTTATTGTAGGTACTAAGATTTTTAATAAGAGGGCGTGGTGAGTACAGTGCGCTCGACGGAGTCGAAGACCACAACCGAGAGAACACTTTTTTGCTCATTTAGTTAATTACTAAATAATTTGGGAGCAAGCTTTTTAATTGTATTTTTTTTAATAAAAAGTATAGTCATCGCAGTTTTATTTTTCCCGTCTAAAAATACAGGAATAATTTACTAATTTAGTTTTTTCATTTTAGGTATTAAGGTTTTTAATGAGAGAGCGGGGAAAGAATAGTGCGCTCCATGAAGTCGAAGGAGAACTTTTTTGCAAATTTAGTTAATTACTAAATAATTTTGGAGCAAGGTTTTTAATTGTATTTTTTTTAATAAAAAGTATAGTCATCGCAGTTTTATTTTTCCCGTCTAAAAATACAGGAATAATTTACTAATTTAGTTTTTTTATCTTAGGTATTAAGGTTTTTAATAAGAAAGCGGGGAAATAATAGTGCGCTCCATGAAGTCGAAGGAGAACTTTTTTGCAAATTCGGTTAATTACTAAATAATTTGGGAGCAAGCATTTTAATTGTATTTTTTTAAATAAAAAGTATAGTCATCGCAGTCTAATTTTTCTGGTATAAAAATACAAGACTATTTTACTAATCTGGTTTCTTTTATTATAGGTACCAAGATTTTTAATAGGAGGGAGGGGGGAGCGCTCCATGGAGTCGAAGACCACAACCAAGAGAAAACTTTTTTGCTCATTTAGTTAATTACTAAATAATTTTGGAGCAAGGTTTTTAATTGTATTTTTTTAATAAAAAGTATAGTCATCGCAGTTTTATTTTTCTAGTATAAAAATACAAGAATATTTTACTAATCTGATTTATTTTATTGTAGGTACCAAAATTTTTAATAAGAGGGAGGGGGGAGCGCTTCATGGAGTCGAAGACCACAACCGAGAGAGAACTTTTTTGCTCATTTAGTTAATTAATAAATAATTTGGGAGCAAGCTTTTTAATTGTATTTTTTTAATAAAAAGTATCGTCATCGCAGTTTTATTTTTCCCGTCTAAAAATACAGGAATAATTTACTAATTTAGTTTTTTCATCTTAGGTATTAAGGTTTTTAATGAGAGAGCGGGGAAAGAATAGTGCGCTCCATGAAGTCGAAGGAAAACTTTTTTGCAAATTTAGTTAATTACTAAATAATTTTGGAGCAAGCTTTTTAATTGTATTTTTTTAATAAAAAGTATAGTCATCGCAGTTTTATTTTTCTAGTATAAAAATACAAGAATATTTTATCTGGTTTATTTTATTGTAGGTACCAAGATTTTTAATAAGAGGGAGGGGGGAGCGCTCCATGGAGTCGAAGGCCACAACCGAGAGAGAACTTTTTTGCTCATTTAGTTAATTACTAAATAATTTGGGAGCAAGCTTTTTAATTGTATTTTTTTTAATAAAAAGTATAGTCATCGCAGTTTTATTTTTCTAGTATAAAAATACAAGAATAATTTACTAATCTGGTTTTTTTATTGTAGGTACTAAGTTTTTTAATATGAGGGCGTGGTGAGTACAGTGCGCTCTACGGAGTCAAAGACCACAACCGAGAGAAAACTTTTTTGCTCATTTAGTTAATTACTAAATAATTTAGGAGCAAGCTTTTTAATTGTATTTTTTTTAATAAAAAGTATAGTCATCGCAGTTTTATTTTTCTAGTATAAAAATACAAGAATCTGGTTTTTTTATTGTAGGTACTAAGATTTTTAATAAGAGGGCGTGGTGAGTACAGTGCGCTCTACGGAGTCGAAGACCACAACCGAGAGAAAACTTTTTTGCTCATTTAGTTAATTACTAAATAATTTGGGAGCAAGCTTTTTAATTGTATTTTTTTTAATAAAAAGTATAGTCATCGCAGTTTTATTTTTCTAGTATAAAAATACAAGAATATTTTACTAATCTGATTTATTTTATTGTAGGTACCAATATTTTTAATAAGAGGGAGGGGGGAGCGCTTCATGGAGTCGAATACCACAACCGAGAGAAAACCTTTTTGCTCATTTAGTTAATTACTTAATAATTTGGGAGCAAGCTTTTTAATTGTATTTTTTTTAATAAAAAGTATAGTCATCGCAGTTTTATTTTTCTAGTATAAAAATACAAGAATATTTTACTAATCTGATTTATTTTATTGTAGGTACCAAGATTTTTAATAGGAGGGAGGGGGGGCGCTCCATGGAGTCGAAGACCACAACCGAGAGAGAACTTTTTTGCTCATTTAGTTAATTACTAAATAATTTGGGAGCAAGCTTTTTAATTGTATTTTTTTTTAATAAAAAGTATAGTCATCGCAGTTTTATTTTTCTAGTATAAAAATACAAGAATATTTTACTAATCTAATTTATTTTATTGTAGGTACCAAGATTTTTAATAAGAGGGAGGGGGAAGCGCTTCATGGAGTCGAATACCACAACCGAGAGAAAACCTTCTTGCTCATTTAGTTAATTACTTAATAATTTGGGAGCAAGGTTTTTAATTGTATTTTTTTAAATAAAAAGTATAGTCATCGCAGTTTTATTTTTCTATTACAAAAATACAAGAATATTTTACTAATCTGGTTTTTATTGTAGGTACTAAGATTTTTAATAAGAGGGCGTGGTGAGTACAGTGCGCTCTACGGAGTCGAAGACCACAACCGAGAGAAAACTTTTTTGCTCATTTAGTTAATTACTAAATAATTTGGGAGCAAGCTTTTTAATTGTATTTTTTTTAATAAAAAGTATAGTCATCGCAGTTTTATTTTTCTAGTATAAAAATACAAGAATATTTTACTAATTTTACTAATCTGGTTTCTTTTATTGTAGGTACCAAGATTTTTAATAGGAGGGAGGGGGGGGGGGGCGCTCCATGGAGTCGAAGACCACAACCGAGAGAGAACTTTTTTGCTCATATAGTTAATTACTAAATAATTTGGGAGCAAGCTTTTTAATTGTATTTTTTTTAATAAAAAGTATAGCCATCGCAGTTTTATTTTTCTAGTATGAAAATACAAGAATATTTTACTAATCTGGTTTCTTTTATTGTAGGTACCAAGATTTTTAATAAGAGGGAGGGGGGAGCGCTCCATGGAGTCGAAGGCCACAACCGAGAGAGAACTTTTTTGCTCATTTAGTTAATTACTAAATAATTTGGGAGCAAGCTTTTTAATTGTATTTTTTTAAATAAAAAGTATAGTCATCGCAGTTTTATTTTTCTATTACAAAAATACAAGAATATTTTACTAATCTGGTTTTTATTGTAGGTACTAAGATTTTTTAATGAGAGGGCGTGGTGAGTACAGTGCGCTCTACGAAGTCGAAGACCACAACCGAGAGAAAACTTTTTTGCTCATTTAGTTAATTACTAAATAATTTTGGAGCAAGCTTTTTAATTGTATTTTTTTAATAAAAAGTATAGTCATCGCAGTTTTATTTTTCTAGTATAAAAATACAAGAATATTTTACTAATCTGGTTTTTTTTTAATGTAGGTACTAAGATTTTCAATAAGAGGGCGTGGTGAGTACAGTGCGCTCTACGGAGTCGAAGACCACAACCGAGAGAAAACTTTTTTGCTTATTTAGTTAATTACTAAATAATTTGGGAGCAAGATTTTTAATTGTATTTTTTTTTAATAAAAATTATAGTCATCGCAGTTTTATTTTTCTAGTATAAAAATACAAGAATATTTTACTAATATGTTTTTTTTTATTGTAGGTACTAAGATTTTTAATAACAGGGCGTGGTGAGTACAGTGCACTCTACGGAGTCGAAGACCACAACCGAGAAAAAACTTTTTTGCTCATTTAGTTAATTACTAAATAATTTGGGAGCAAGCTTTTTAATTGTATTTTTTTCAATAAAAAGTATAGTCATCGCAGTTTTATTTTTCTAGTATAAAAATACAAGAATATTTTACTAATCTGGTTTCTTTTATTGTAGGTACCAAGATTTTTAATAAGAGGAAGGGGGGAGCGCTTTATGGAGTCGAAGACCACAACCCAGAGAGAACTTTTTTGCTCATTTAGTTAATTACTAAATAATTTGGGAGCAAGCTTTTTAATTGTATTTTTTTAAATAAAAAGTATAGTCATCGCAGTTTTATTTTTCTAGTATAAAAATACAAGAATATTTTACTAATCTGTTTTTTTTATTGTAGGAACTAAGATTTTTAATAAGAGGGTGGTGAATACAGTGCGCTCTACGGAGTCGAACACTACAACCGAGAGAAAACTTTTTTGCTCATTTAGTTAATTACTAAATAATTTGGGAGCAAGCTTTTTAATTGTATTTTTTTAATAAAAAGTATAGTCATCGCAGTTTTATTTTTCTTGTATAAAAATACAAGAATATTTTACTAATCTGTTTTTTTTTATTGTAGGTACTAAGATTTTTAATAAGAGGGCGTGGTGAGTACAGTGCGCTTTACGGAGTCGAAGACCACAACCGAGAGAAAACTTTTTTGCTCATTTAGTTAATTACTAAATAATTTGGGAGCAAGGTTTTTAATTGTATTTTTTTTTAATAAAAAGTATCGTCATCGCAGTTTTATTTTTCCAGTCTAAAAATACAGGAATAATTTACTAATTTAGTTTTTTCATCTTAGGTATTAAGGTTTTTAATGAGAGAGCGGGGAAAGAATAGTGCGCTCCATGAAGTCGAAGGAAAACTTTTTTGCAAATTTAGTTAATTACTAAATAATTTTGGAGCAAGGTTTTTAATTGTATTTTTTTTAATAAAAAGTATAGTCATCGCAGTTTTATTTTTCTAGTATAAAAATACAAGAATATTTTACTAATATGGTTTCTTTTATTGTAGGTACCAAGATTTTTAAGAAGAGGGAGGGGGAAGCGCTCCATGGAGTCGAAGACCACAACCGAGAGAAAACTTTTTTGCTCATTTAGTTAATTACTAAATAATTTGGGAGCAAGGTTTTTAATTGTATTTTTTTTTAATAAAAAGTATCGTCATCGCAGTTTTATTTTTCCAGTCTAAAAATACAGGAATAATTTACTAATTTAGTTTTTTCATCTTAGGTATTAAGGTTTTTAATGAGAGAGCGGGGAAAGAATAGTGCGCTCCATGAAGTCGAAGGAAAACTTTTTTGCAAATTTAGTTAATTACTAAATAATTTTGGAGCAAGGTTTTTAATTGTATTTTTTTTAATAAAAAGTATAGTCATCGCAGTTTTATTTTTCTATTACAAAAATACAAGAATATTTTACTAATCTGGTTTTTATTGTAGGTACTAAGATTTTTTAATGAGAGGGCGTGGTGAGTACAGTGCGCTCTACGAAGTCGAAGACCACAACCGAGAGAAAACTTTTTTGCTCATTTAGTTAATTACTAAATAATTTTGGAGCAAGCTTTTTAATTGTATTTTTTTAATAAAAAGTATAGTCATCGCAGTTTTATTTTTCTAGTATAAAAATACAAGAATATTTTACTAATCTGTTTTTTTTTTAATGTAGGTACTAAGATTTTCAATAAGAGGGCGTGGTGAGTACAGTGCGCTCTACGGAGTCGAAGACCACAACCGAGAGAAAACTTTTTTGCTTATTTAGTTAATTACTAAATAATTTGGGAGCAAGATTTTTAATTGTATTTTTTTTTAATAAAAATTATAGTCATCGCAGTTTTATTTTTCTAGTATAAAAATACAAGAATATTTTACTAATATGTTTTTTTTTATTGTAGGTACTAAGATTTTTAATAACAGGGCGTGGTGAGTACAGTGCACTCTACGGAGTCGAAGACCACAACCGAGAAAAAACTTTTTTGCTCATTTAGTTAATTACTAAATAATTTGGGAGCAAGCTTTTTAATTGTATTTTTTTCAATAAAAAGTATAGTCATCGCAGTTTTATTTTTCTAGTATAAAAATACAAGAATATTTTACTAATCTGGTTTCTTTTATTGTAGGTACCAAGATTTTTAATAAGAGGAAGGGGGGAGCGCTTTATGGAGTCGAAGACCACAACCCAGAGAGAACTTTTTTGCTCATTTAGTTAATTACTAAATAATTTGGGAGCAAGCTTTTTAATTGTATTTTTTTAAATAAAAAGTATAGTCATCGCAGTTTTATTTTTCTAGTATAAAAATACAAGAATATTTTACTAATCTGTTTTTTTATTGTAGGAACTAAGATTTTTAATAAGAGGGTGGTGAATACAGTGCGCTCTACGGAGTCGAACACTACAACCGAGAGAAAACTTTTTTGCTCATTTAGTTAATTACTAAATAATTTGGGAGCAAGCTTTTTAATTGTATTTTTTTAATAAAAAGTATAGTCATCGCAGTTTTATTTTTCTAGTATAAAAATACAAGAATATTTTACTAATCTGTTTTTTTTTATTGTAGGTACTAAGATTTTTAATAAGAGGGCGTGGTGAGTACAGTGCGCTTTACGGAGTCGAAGACCACAACCGAGAGAAAACTTTTTTGCTCATTTAGTTAATTACTAAATAATTTGGGAGCAAGGTTTTTAATTGTATTTTTTTTTAATAAAAAGTATCGTCATCGCAGTTTTATTTTTCCAGTCTAAAAATACAGGAATAATTTACTAATTTAGTTTTTTCATCTTAGGTATTAAGGTTTTTAATGAGAGAGCGGGGAAAGAATAGTGCGCTCCATGAAGTCGAAGGAAAACTTTTTTGCAAATTTAGTTAATTACTAAATAATTTTGGAGCAAGGTTTTTAATTGTATTTTTTTTAATAAAAAGTATAGTCATCGCAGTTTTATTTTTCTAGTATAAAAATACAAGAATATTTTACTAATATGGTTTCTTTTATTGTAGGTACCAAGATTTTTAAGAAGAGGGAGGGGGAAGCGCTCCATGGAGTCGAAGACCACAACCGAGAGAAAACTTTTTTGCTCATTTAGTTAATTACTAAATAATTTGGGAGCAAGGTTTTTAATTGTATTTTTTTTTAATAAAAAGTATCGTCATCGCAGTTTTATTTTTCCAGTCTAAAAATACAGGAATAATTTACTAATTTAGTTTTTTCATCTTAGGTATTAAGGTTTTTAATGAGAGAGCGGGGAAAGAATAGTGCGCTCCATGAAGTCGAAGGAAAACTTTTTTGCAAATTTAGTTAATTACTAAATAATTTTGGAGCAAGGTTTTTAATTGTATTTTTTTTAATAAAAAGTATAGTCATCGCAGTTTTATTTTTCTAGTATAAAAATACAAGAATATTTTACTAATCTGGTTTTTATTGTAGGTACTAAGATTTTTAATAAGAGGGCGTGGTGAGTACAGTGCGCTCTACGGAGTCGAAGACCACAACCGAGAGAAAACTTTTTTGCTCATTTAGTTAATTACTAAATAATTTGGGATCAAGCTTTTTAAATGTATTTTTTTAAATAAAAAGTATAGTCATCGCAGTTTTATTTTTCCCGTCTAAAAATACAGGAATAATTTACTAATTTAGTTTTTTCATTTTAGGTATTAAGGTTTTTAATGAGAGAGCGGGGAAAGAATAGTGCGCTCCATGAAGTCGAAGGAGAACTTTTTTGCAAATTTAGTTAATTACTAAATAATTTTGGAGCAAGGTTTTTAATTGTATTTTTTTTAATAAAAAGTATAGTCATCGCAGTTTTATTTTTCCCGTCTAAAAATACAGGAATAATTTACTAATTTAGTTTTTTTATCTTAGGTATTAAGGTTTTTAATGAGAAAGCGGGGAAATAATAGTGCGCTCCATGAAGTCGAAGGAGAACTTTTTTGCAAATTCGGTTAATTACTAAATAATTTGGGAGCAAGCATTTTAATTGTATTTTTTTAAATAAAAAGTATAGTCATCGCAGTCTAATTTTTCTGGTATAAAAATACAAGACTATTTTACTAATCTGGTTTCTTTTATTATAGGTACCAAGATTTTTAATAGGAGGGAGGGGGGAGCGCTCCATGGAGTCGAAGACCACAACCAAGAGAAAACTTTTTTGCTCATTTAGTTAATTACTAAATAATTTGGGAGCAAGCTTTTTAATTGTATTTTTTTTTAATAAAAAGTATAGTCATCGCAGTTTTATTTTTCTAGTATACAAATACAAGAATATTTTACTAATATGGTTTCTTTTATTGTAGGTACCAAGATTTTTAAGAAGAGGGAGGGGGAAGCGCTCCATGGAGTCGAAGACCACAACCGAGAGAAAACTTTTTTGCTCATTTAGTTAATTACTAAATAATTTTGGAGCAAGGTTTTTAATTGTATTTTTTTAATAAAAAGTTTAGTCATCGCAGTTTTATTTTTCTAGTATAAAAATACAAGAATATTTTACTAATCTGATTTATTTTATTGTAGGTACCAAAATTTTTAATAAGAGGGAGGGGGGAGCGCTTCATGGAGTCGAAGACCACAACCGAGAGAGAACTTTTTTGCTCATTTAGTTAATTAATAAATAATTTGGGAGCAAGCTTTTTAATTGTATTTTTTTAATAAAAAGTATCGTCATCGCAGTTTTATTTTTCCCGTCTAAAAATACAGGAATAATTTACTAATTTAGTTTTTTCATCTTAGGTATTAAGGTTTTTAATGAGAGAGCGGGGAAAGAATAGTGCGCTCCATGAAGTCGAAGGAAAACTTTTTTGCAAATTTAGTTAATTACTAAATAATTTTGGAGCAAGCTTTTTAATTGTATTTTTTTAATAAAAAGTATAGTCATCGCAGTTTTATTTTTCTAGTATAAAAATACAAGAATATTTTATCTGGTTTATTTTATTGTAGGTACCAAGATTTTTAATAAGAGAGAGGGGGGAGCGCTCCATGGAGTCGAAGGCCACAACCGAGAGAGAACTTTTTTGCTCATTTAGTTAATTACTAAATAATTTGGGAGCAAGCTTTTTAATTGTATTTTTTTAAATAAAAAGTATAGTCATCGCAGTTTTATTTTTCTATTACAAAAATACAAGAATATTTTACTAATCTGGTTTTTATTGTAGGTACTAAGATTTTTTAATGAGAGGGCGTGGTGAGTACAGTGCGCTCTACGAAGTCGAAGACCACAACCGAGAGAAAACTTTTTTGCTCATTTAGTTAATTACTAAATAATTTTGGAGCAAGCTTTTTAATTGTATTTTTTTAATAAAAAGTATAGTCATCGCAGTTTTATTTTTCTAGTATAAAAATACAAGAATATTTTACTAATCTGGTTTTTTTTTAATGTAGGTACTAAGATTTTCAATAAGAGGGCGTGGTGAGTACAGTGCGCTCTACGGAGTCGAAGACCACAACCGAGAGAAAACTTTTTTGCTTATTTAGTTAATTACTAAATAATTTGGGAGCAAGATTTTTAATTGTATTTTTTTTTAATAAAAATTATAGTCATCGCAGTTTTATTTTTCTAGTATAAAAATACAAGAATATTTTACTAATATGTTTTTTTTTTATTGTAGGTACTAAGATTTTTAATAACAGGGCGTGGTGAGTACAGTGCACTCTACGGAGTCGAAGACCACAACCGAGAAAAAACTTTTTTGCTCATTTAGTTAATTACTAAATAATTTGGGAGCAAGCTTTTTAATTGTATTTTTTTCAATAAAAAGTATAGTCATCGCAGTTTTATTTTTCTAGTATAAAAATACAAGAATATTTTACTAATCTGGTTTCTTTTATTGTAGGTACCAAGATTTTTAATAAGAGGAAGGGGGGAGCGCTTTATGGAGTCGAAGACCACAACCGAGAGAGAACTTTTTTGCTCATTTAGTTAATTACTAAATAATTTGGGAGCAAGCTTTTTAATTGTATTTTTTTAAATAAAAAGTATAGTCATCGCAGTTTTATTTTTCTAGTATAAAAATACAAGAATATTTTACTAATCTGTTTTTTTTATTGTAGGAACTAAGATTTTTAATAAGAGGGTGGTGAATACAGTGCGCTCTACGGAGTCGAACACTACAACCGAGAGAAAACTTTTTTGCTCATTTAGTTAATTACTAAATAATTTGGGAGCAAGGTTTTTAATTGTATTTTTTTTTAATAAAAAGTATCGTCATCGCAGTTTTATTTTTCCAGTCTAAAAATACAGGAATAATTTACTAATTTAGTTTTTTCATCTTAGGTATTAAGGTTTTTAATGAGAGAGCGGGGAAAGAATAGTGCGCTCCATGAAGTCGAAGGAAAACTTTTTTGCAAATTTAGTTAATTACTAAATAATTTTGGAGCAAGGTTTTTAATTGTATTTTTTTTAATAAAAAGTATAGTCATCGCAGTTTTATTTTTCTAGTATAAAAATACAAGAATATTTTACTAATATGGTTTCTTTTATTGTAGGTACCAAGATTTTTAAGAAGAGGGAGGGGGAAGCGCTCCATGGAGTCGAAGACCACAACCGAGAGAAAACTTTTTTGCTCATTTAGTTAATTACTAAATAATTTGGGAGCAAGGTTTTTAATTGTATTTTTTTTTAATAAAAAGTATCGTCATCGCAGTTTTATTTTTCCAGTCTAAAAATACAGGAATAATTTACTAATTTAGTTTTTTCATCTTAGGTATTAAGGTTTTTAATGAGAGAGCGGGGAAAGAATAGTGCGCTCCATGAAGTCGAAGGAAAACTTTTTTGCAAATTTAGTTAATTACTAAATAATTTTGGAGCAAGGTTTTTAATTGTATTTTTTTTAATAAAAAGTATAGTCATCGCAGTTTTATTTTTCTAGTATAAAAATACAATAATATTTTACTAATCTGGTTTTTATTGTAGGTACTAAGATTTTTAATAAGAGGGCGTGGTGAGTACAGTGCGCTCTACGGAGTCGAAGACCACAACCGAGGGAAAACTTTTTTGCTCATTTAGTTAATTACTAAATAATTTGGGATCAAGCTTTTTAAATGTATTTTTTTAAATAAAAAGTATAGTCATCGCAGTTTTATTTTTCTAGTATAAAAATACAAGAATATTTTACTAATCTGGTTTTTATTGTAGGTACTAAGATTTTTAATAAGAGGGCGTGGTGAGTACAGTGCGCTCGACGGAGTCGAAGACCACAACCGAGAGAACACTTTTTTGCTCATTTAGTTAATTACTAAATAATTTGGGAGCAAGCTTTTTAATTGTATTTTTTTTAATAAAAAGTATAGTCATCGCAGTTTTATTTTTCCCGTCTAAAAATACAGGAATAATTTACTAATTTAGTTTTTTCATTTTAGGTATTAAGGTTTTTAATGAGAGAGCGGGGAAAGAATAGTGCGCTCCATGAAGTCGAAGGAGAACTTTTTTGCAAATTTAGTTAATTACTAAATAATTTTGGAGCAAGGTTTTTAATTGTATTTTTTTTAATAAAAAGTATAGTCATCGCAGTTTTATTTTTCCCGTCTAAAAATACAGGAATAATTTACTAATTTAGTTTTTTTATCTTAGGTATTAAGGTTTTTAATGAGAAAGCGGGGAAATAATAGTGCGCTCCATGAAGTCGAAGGAGAACTTTTTTGCAAATTCGGTTAATTACTAAATAATTTGGGAGCAAGCATTTTAATTGTATTTTTTTAAATAAAAAGTATAGTCATCGCAGTCTAATTTTTCTGGTATAAAAATACAAGACTATTTTACTAATCTGGTTTCTTTTATTATAGGTACCAAGATTTTTAATAGGAGGGAGGGGGGAGCGCTCCATGGAGTCGAAGACCACAACCAAGAGAAAACTTTTTTGCTCATTTAGTTAATTACTAAATAATTTGGGAGCAAGCTTTTTAATTGTATTTTTTTTTAATAAAAAGTATAGTCTTCGCAGTTTTATTTTTCTAGTATACAAATACAAGAATATTTTACTAATATGGTTTCTTTTATTGTAGGTACCAAGATTTTTAAGAAGAGGGAGGGGGAAGCGCTCCATGGAGTCGAAGACCACAACCGAGAGAAAACTTTTTTGCTCATTTAGTTAATTACTAAATAATTTTGGAGCAAGGTTTTTAATTGTATTTTTTTAATAAAAAGTATAGTCATCGCAGTTTTATTTTTCTAGTATAAAAATACAAGAATATTTTACTAATCTGATTTATTTTATTGTAGGTACCAAAATTTTTAATAAGAGGGAGGGGGGAGCGCTTCATGGAGTCGAAGACCACAACCGAGAGAGAACTTTTTTGCTCATTTAGTTAATTAATAAATAATTTGGGAGCAAGCTTTTTAATTGTATTTTTTTAATAAAAAGTATCGTCATCGCAGTTTTATTTTTCCCGTCTAAAAATACAGGAATAATTTACTAATTTAGTTTTTTCATCTTAGGTATTAAGGTTTTTAATGAGAGAGCGGGGAAAGAATAGTGCGCTCCATGAAGTCGAAGGAAAACTTTTTTGCAAATTTAGTTAATTACTAAATAATTTTGGAGCAAGCTTTTTAATTGTATTTTTTTAATAAAAAGTATAGTCATTGCAGTTTTATTTTTCTAGTATAAAAATACAAGAATATTTTATCTGGTTTATTTTATTGTAGGTACCAAGATTTTTAATAAGAGGGAGGGGGGAGCGCTCCATGGAGTCGAAGGCCACAACCGAGAGAGAACTTTTTTGCTCATTTAGTTAATTACTAAATAATTTGGGAGCAAGCTTTTTAATTGTATTTTTTTTAATAAAAAGTATAGTCATCGCAGTTTTATTTTTCTAGTATAAAAATACAAGAATATTTTACTAATCTGGTTTTTTTTATTGTAGGTACTAAGATTTTTAATAAGAGGGCGTGGTGAGTACAGTGCGCTTTACGAAGTCGAAGACCACAACCGAGAGAAAACTTTTTTGCTCATTTAGTTAATTACTAAATAATTTGGGAGCAAGCTTTTTAATTGTATTTTTTTTAATAAAAAGTATAGTCATCGCAGTTTTATTTTTCTAGTATAAAAATACAAGAATATTTTACTAATTTTACTAATCTGGTTTCTTTTATTGTAGGTACCAAGATTTTTAATAGGAGGGAGGGGGGGGGGCGCTCCATGGAGTCGAAGACCACAACCGAGAGAGAACTTTTTTGCTCATATAGTTAATTACTAAATAATTTGGGAGCAAGCTTTTTAATTGTATTTTTTTTAATAAAAAGTATAGTCATCGCAGTTTTATTTTTCTAGTATGAAAATACAAGAATATTTTACTAATCTGGTTTCTTTTATTGTAGGTACCAAGATTTTTAATAAGAGGGAGGGGGGAGCGCTCCATGGAGTCGAAGGCCACAACCGAGAGAGAACTTTTTTGCTCATTTAGTTAATTACTAAATAATTTGGGAGCAAGCTTTTTAATTGTATTTTTTTAAATAAAAAGTATAGTCATCGCAGTTTTATTTTTCTATTACAAAAATACAAGAATATTTTACTAATCTGGTTTTTATTGTAGGTACTAAGATTTTTTAATGAGAGGGCGTGGTGAGTACAGTGCGCTCTACGAAGTCGAAGACCACAACCGAGAGAAAACTTTTTTGCTCATTTAGTTAATTACTAAATAATTTTGGAGCAAGCTTTTTAATTGTATTTTTTTAATAAAAAGTATAGTCATCGCAGTTTTATTTTTCTAGTATAATTATACAAGAATATTTTACTAATCTGGTTTTTTTTTAATGTAGGTACTAAGATTTTCAATAAGAGGGCGTGGTGAGTACAGTGCGCTCTACGGAGTCGAAGACCACAACCGAGAGAAAACTTTTTTGCTTATTTAGTTAATTACTAAATAATTTGGGAGCAAGATTTTTAATTGTATTTTTTTTTAATAAAAATTATAGTCATCGCAGTTTTATTTTTCTAGTATAAAAATACAAGAATATTTTACTAATATGTTTTTTTTTATTGTAGGTACTAAGATTTTTAATAACAGGGCGTGGTGAGTACAGTGCACTCTACGGAGTCGAAGACCACAACCGAGAAAAAACTTTTTTGCTCATTTAGTTAATTACTAAATAATTTGGGAGCAAGCTTTTTAATTGTATTTTTTTCAATAAAAAGTATAGTCATCGCAGTTTTATTTTTCTAGTATAAAAATACAAGAATATTTTACTAATCTGGTTTCTTTTATTGTAGGTACCAAGATTTTTAATAAGAGGAAGGGGGGAGCGCTTTATGGAGTCGAAGACCACAACCGAGAGAGAACTTTTTTGCTCATTTAGTTAATTACTAAATAATTTGGGAGCAAGCTTTTTAATTGTATTTTTTTAAATAAAAAGTATAGTCATCGCAGTTTTATTTTTCTAGTATAAAAATACAAGAATATTTTACTAATCTGTTTTTTTTATTGTAGGAACTAAGATTTTTAATAAGAGGGTGGTGAATACAGTGCGCTCTACGGAGTCGAACACTACAACCGAGAGAAAACTTTTTTGCTCATTTAGTTAATTACTAAATAATTTGGGAGCAAGCTTTTTAATTGTATTTTTTTAATAAAAAGTATAGTCATCGCAGTTTTATTTTTCTAGTATAAAAATACAAGAATATTTTACTAATCTGTTTTTTTTTTATTGTAGGTACTAAGATTTTTAATAAGAGGGCGTGGTGAGTACAGTGCGCTTTACGGAGTCGAAGACCACAACCGAGAGAAAACTTTTTTGCTCATTTAGTTAATTACTAAATAATTTGGGAGCAAGGTTTTTAATTGTATTTTTTTTTAATAAAAAGTATCGTCATCGCAGTTTTATTTTTCCAGTCTAAAAATACAGGAATAATTTACTAATTTAGTTTTTTCATCTTAGGTATTAAGGTTTTTAATGAGAGAGCGGGGAAAGAATAGTGCGCTCCATGAAGTCGAAGGAAAACTTTTTTGCAAATTTAGTTAATTACTAAATAATTTTGGAGCAAGGTTTTTAATTGTATTTTTTTTAATAAAAAGTATAGTCATCGCAGTTTTATTTTTCTAGTATAAAAATACAAGAATATTTTACTAATATGGTTTCTTTTATTGTAGGTACCAAGATTTTTAAGAAGAGGGAGGGGGAAGCGCTCCATGGAGTCGAAGACCACAACCGAGAGAAAACTTTTTTGCTCATTTAGTTAATTACTAAATAATTTGGGAGCAAGGTTTTTAATTGTATTTTTTTTTAATAAAAAGTATCGTCATCGCAGTTTTATTTTTCCAGTCTAAAAATACAGGAATAATTTACTAATTTAGTTTTTTCATCTTAGGTATTAAGGTTTTTAATGAGAGAGCGGGGAAAGAATAGTGCGCTCCATGAAGTCGAAGGAAAACTTTTTTGCAAATTTAGTTAATTACTAAATAATTTTGGAGCAAGGTTTTTAATTGTATTTTTTTTAATAAAAAGTATAGTCATCGCAGTTTTATTTTTCTAGTATAAAAATACAAGAATATTTTACTAATCTGGTTTTTATTGTAGGTACTAAGATTTTTAATAAGAGGGCGTGGTGAGTACAGTGCGCTCTACGGAGTCGAAGACCACAACCGAGAGAAAACTTTTTTGCTCATTTAGTTAATTACTAAATAATTTGGGATCAAGCTTTTTAAATGTATTTTTTTAAATAAAAAGTATAGTCATCGCAGTTTTATTTTTCTAGTATAAAAATACAAGAATATTTTACTAATCTGGTTTTTATTGTAGGTACTAAGATTTTTAATAAGAGGGCGTGGTGAGTACAGTGCGGTCGACGGAGTCGAAGACCACAACCGAGAGAACACTTTTTTGCTCATTTAGTTAATTACTAAATAATTTGGGAGCAAGCTTTTTAATTGTATTTTTTTTAATAAAAAGTATAGTCATCGCAGTTTTATTTTTCCCGTCTAAAAATACAGGAATAATTTACTAATTTAGTTTTTTCATTTTAGGTATTAAGGTTTTTAATGAGAGAGCGGGGAAAGAATAGTGCGCTCCATGAAGTCGAAGGAGAACTTTTTTGCAAATTTAGTTAATTACTAAATAATTTTGGAGCAAGGTTTTTAATTGTATTTTTTTTAATAAAAAGTATAGTCATCGCAGTTTTATTTTTCCCGTCTAAAAATACAGGAATAATTTACTAATTTAGTTTTTTATCTTAGGTATTAAGGTTTTTAATGAGAAAGCGGGGAAATAATAGTGCGCTCCATGAAGTCGAAGGAGAACTTTTTGCAAATTCGGTTAATTACTAAATAATTTGGGAGCAAGCATTTTAATTGTATTTTTTTAAATAAAAAGTATAGTCATCGCAGTCTAATTTTTCTGGTATAAAAATACAAGACTATTTTACTAATCTGGTTTCTTTTATTATAGGTACCAAGATTTTTAATAGGAGGGAGGGGGGAGCGCTCCATGGAGTCGAAGACCACAACCAAGAGAAAACTTTTTTGCTCATTTAGTTAATTACTAAATAATTTGGGAGCAAGCTTTTTAATTGTATTTTTTTTTAATAAAAAGTATAGTCATCGCAGTTTTATTTTTCTAGTATACAAATACAAGAATATTTTACTAATATGGTTTCTTTTATTGTAGGTACCAAGATTTTTAAGAAGAGGGAGGGGGAAGCGCTCCATGGAGTCGAAGACCACAACCGAGAGAAAACTTTTTTGCTCATTTAGTTAATTACTAAATAATTTTGGAGCAAGGTTTTTAATTGTATTTTTTTAATAAAAAGTATAGTCATCGCAGTTTTATTTTTCTAGTATAAAAATACAAGAATATTTTACTAATCTGATTTATTTTATTGTAGGTACCAAAATTTTTAATAAGAGGGAGGGGGAGCGCTTCATGGAGTCGAAGACCACAACCGAGAGAGAACTTTTTTGCTCATTTAGTTAATTACTAAATAATTTGGGAGCAAGCTTTTTAATTGTATTTTTTTAATAAAAAGTATCGTCATCGCAGTTTTATTTTTCCCGTCTAAAAATACAGGAATAATTTACTAATTTAGTTTTTTCATCTTAGGTAATAAGGTTTTTAATGAGAGAGCGGGGAAAGAATAGTGCGCTCCATGAAGTCGAAGGAAAACTTTTTTGCAAATTTAGTTAATTACTAAATAATTTTGGAGCAAGCTTTTTAATTGTATTTTTTTAATAAAAAGTATAGTCATCGCAGTTTTATTTTTCTAGTATAAAAATACAAGAATATTTTATCTGGTTTATTTTATTGTAGGTACCAAGATTTTTAATAAGAGGGAGGGGGGAGCGCTCCATGGAGTCGAAGGCCACAATCGAGAGAGAACTTTTTTGCTCATTTAGTTAATTACTAAATAATTTGGGAGCAAGCTTTTTAATTGTATTTTTTTTAATAAAAAGTATAGTCATCGCAGTTTTATTTTTCTAGTATAAAAATACAAGAATAATTTACTAATCTGGTTTTTTTATTGTAGGTACTAAGTTTTTTAATATGAGGGCGTGGTGAGTACAGTGCGCTCTACGGAGTCAAAGACCACAACCGAGAGAAAACTTTTTTGCTCATTTAGTTAATTACTAAATAATTTAGGAGCAAGCTTTTTAATTGTATTTTTTTTAATAAAAAGTATAGTCATCGCAGTTTTATTTTTCTAGTATAAAAATACAAGAATCTGGTTTTTTTATTGTAGGTACTAAGATTTTTAATAAGAGGGCGTGGTGAGTACAGTGCGCTCTACGGAGTCGAAGACCACAACCGAGAGAAAACTTTTTTGCTCATTTAGTTAATTACTAAATAATTTGGGAGCAAGCTTTTTAATTGTATTTTTTTTAATAAAAAGTATAGTCATCGCAGTTTTATTTTTCTAGTATAAAAATACAAGAATATTTTACTAATCTGATTTATTTTATTGTAGGTACCAATATTTTTAATAAGAGGGAGGGGGGAGCGCTTCATGGAGTCGAATACCACAACCGAGAGAAAACCTTTTTGCTCATTTAGTTAATTACTTAATAATTTGGGAGCAAGCTTTTTAATTGTATTTTTTTTAATAAAAAGTATAGTCATCGCAGTTTTATTTTTCTAGTATAAAAATACAAGAATATTTTACTAATCTGATTTATTTTATTGTAGGTACCAAGATTTTTAATAGGAGGGAGGGGGAGCGCTCCATGGAGTCGAAGACCACAACCGAGAGAGAACTTTTTTGCTCATTTAGTTAATTACTAAATAATTTGGGAGCAAGCTTTTTAATTGTATTTTTTTTTAATAAAAAGTATAGTCATCGCAGTTTTATTTTTCTAGTATAAAAATACAAGAATATTTTACTAATCTGATTTATTTTATTGTAGGTACCAAGATTTTTAATAAGAGGGAGGGGGAAGCGCTTCATGGAGTCGAATACCACAACCGAGAGAAAACCTTCTTGCTCATTTAGTTAATTACTTAATAATTTGGGAGCAAGGTTTTTAATTGTATTTTTTTAAATAAAAAGTATAGTCATCGCAGTTTTATTTTTCTATTACAAAAATACAAGAATATTTTACTAATCTGGTTTTTATTGTAGGTACTAAGATTTTTAATAAGAGGGCGTGGTGAGTACAGTGCGCTCTACGGAGTCGAAGACCACAACCGAGAGAAAACTTTTTTGCTCATTTAGTTAATTACTAAATAATTTGGAAGCAAGCTTTTTAATTGTATTTTTTTTAATAAAAAGTATAGTCATCGCAGTTTTATTTTTCCCGTCTAAAAATACAGGAATAATTTACTAATTTAGTTTTTTTATCTTAGGTATTAAGGTTTTTAATGAGATAGCGGGGAAATAATAGTGCGCTCCATGAAGTCGAAGGAGAACTTTTTTGCAAATTCAGTTAATTACGAAATAATTTGGGAGCAAGCATTTTAATTGTATTTTTTTTAATAAAAAGTATAGTCATCGCAGTTTTATTTTTCTAGTATAAAAATACAAGAATATTTTACTAATCTGGTTTTTTTTATTGTAGGTACTAAGATTTTTAATAAGAGGGCGTGGTGAGTACAGTGCGCTTTACGGAGTCGAAGACCACAACCGAGAGAAAACTTTTTTGCTCATTTAGTTAATTACTAAATAATTTGGGAGCAAGCTTTTTAATTGTATTTTTTTTAATAAAAAGTATAGTCATCGCAGTTTTATTTTTCTAGTATAAAAATACAAGAATATTTTACTAATTTTACTAATCTGGTTTCTTTTATTGTAGGTACCAAGATTTTTAATAGGAGGGAGGGGGGGGGGGGGCGCTCCATGGAGTCGAAGACCACAACCGAGAGAGAACTTTTTTGCTCATATAGTTAATTACTAAATAATTTGGGAGCAAGCTTTTTAATTGTATTTTTTTTAATAAAAAGTATAGTCATCGCAGTTTTATTTTTCTAGTATGAAAATACAAGAATATTTTACTAATCTGGTTTCTTTTATTGTAGGTACCAAGATTTTTAATAAGAGGGAGGGGGGAGCGCTCCATGGAGTCGAAGGCCACAACCGAGAGAGAACTTTTTTGCTCATTTAGTTAATTACTAAATAATTTGGGAGCAAGCTTTTTAATTGTATTTTTTTAAATAAAAAGTATAGTCATCGCAGTTTTATTTTTCTATTACAAAAATACAAGAATATTTTACTAATCTGGTTTTTATTGTAGGTACTAAGATTTTTTAATGAGAGGGCGTGGTGAGTACAGTGCGCTCTACGAAGTCGAAGACCACAACCGAGAGAAAACTTTTTTGCTCATTTAGTTAATTACTAAATAATTTTGGAGCAAGCTTTTTAATTGTATTTTTTTAATAAAAAGTATAGTCATCGCAGTTTTATTTTTCTAGTATAAAAATACAAGAATATTTTACTAATCTGGTTTTTTTTTAATGTAGGTACTAAGATTTTCAATAAGAGGGCGTGGTGAGTACAGTGCGCTCTACGGAGTCGAAGACCACAACCGAAAGAAAACTTTTTTGCTTATTTAGTTAATTACTAAATAATTTGGGAGCAAGATTTTTAATTGTATTTTTTTTTAATAAAAATTATAGTCATCGCAGTTTTATTTTTCTAGTATAAAAATACAAGAATATTTTACTAATATGTTTTTTTTTATTGTAGGTACTAAGATTTTTAATAACAGGGCGTGGTGAGTACAGTGCACTCTACGGAGTCGAAGACCACAACCGAGAAAAAACTTTTTTGCTCATTTAGTTAATTACTAAATAATTTGGGAGCAAGCTTTTTAATTGTATTTTTTTCAATAAAAAGTATAGTCATCGCAGTTTTATTTTTCTAGTATAAAAATACAAGAATATTTTACTAATCTGGTTTCTTTTATTGTAGGTACCAAGATTTTTAATAAGAGGAAGGGGGGAGCGCTTTATGGAGTCGAAGACCACAACCGAGAGAGAACTTTTTTGCTCATTTAGTTAATTACTAAATAATTTGGCAGCAAGCTTTTTAATTGTATTTTTTTTTAATAAAAAGTATAGTCATCGCAGTTTTATTTTTCTAGTATAAAAATACAAGAATATTTTACTAATATGTTTTTTTTTTATTGTAGGTACTAAGATTTTTAATAACAGGGCGTGGTGAGTACAGTGCACTCTACGGAGTCGAAGACCACAACCGAGAAAAAACTTTTTTGCTCATTTAGTTAATTACTAAATAATTTGGGAGCAAGCTTTTTAATTGTATTTTTTTTAATAAAAAGTATAGTCATCGCAGTTTTATTTTTCTAGTATAAAAATACAAGAATATTTTACTAATCTGATTTATTTTATTGTAGGTACCAAGATTTTTAATAAGAGGGGGGGGGGAGCGCTTCATGGAGTCGAAGACCACAACCGAGGGAGAACTTTTTTGCTCATTAAGTTAATTACTAAATAATTTGGGAGCAAGCTTTTTAATTGTATTTTTTTAATAAAAAGTATAGTCATCGCAGTTTTATTTTTCTAGTAGAAAAATACAAGAATATTTTTCTAATCTGGTTTTTTTATTGTAGGTACTAAGGTTTTTAATAAAAGGGCGTGGTGAGTACAGTGCACTTTACGGAGTCGAAGACAACAACCGAGAGAAAACTTTTTTGCTCATTTAGTTAATTACTAAATAATTTGGGAGCAAGCTTTTTAATTGTATTTTTTTAATAAAAAGTATAGTCATCGCAGTTTTATTTTTCTAGTATAAAAATACAAGAATATTTTATCTGGTTTCTTTTATTGTAGGTACCAAGATTTTTAATAAGAGGGAGGGGGGAGCGCTCCATGGAGTCGAAGGCCACAACCGAGAGAGAACTTTTTTGCTCAT
This sequence comes from Polydrusus pterygomalis, assembly GCA_963969555.1. NCBI lineage: Eukaryota > Metazoa > Arthropoda > Insecta > Coleoptera > Curculionidae > Polydrusus > Polydrusus pterygomalis. Next base: position 10,862,425 of record OZ018384.1, read on the forward strand.
TTAGTTAATTACTAAATAATTTGGGAGCAAGCTTTTTAATTGTATTTTCTTTAATAAAAAGTATAGTCATCGCAGTTTTATTTTTCTAGTATAAAAGTACAAGAATATTTTACTAATCTGTTTTTTTTATTGTAGGTACTAAGATTTTTAATAAGAGGGCGTGGTGAGTACAGTGCGCTCTACGGAGTCGAAGACCACAACCGAGAGAAAACTTTTTTGCTCATTTAGTTAATTACTAAATAATTTGGGAGCAAGCTTTTTAATTGTATTTTTTTAATTAAAAGTATAGTCATCGCAGTTTTATTTTTCTAGTATAAAAATACAAGAATATTTTACTAATCTGTTTTTTTATTGTAGGTACTAAGATTTTTAATAAGAGGGCGTGGTGAGTACAGTGCGCTCTACGGAGTCGAAGACCACAACCGAGAGAAAACTTTTTTGCTCATTTAGTTAATTACTAAATAATTTGGGAGCAAGCTTTTTAATTGTATTTTTTTTAATAAAAAGTATAGTCATCGCAGTTTTATTTTTCTAGTATAAAAATACAAAAATATTTTACTAATCTGTTTCTTTTTATTGTAGGTACCAAAATTTTTAATAAGAGGGAGGGGGAGTACAGTGCGCTCCATGGAGTCGAGGACCACACCGAAAAAGAACTTTTTTGCGCATATAGTTAATTACTAAATAATTTTGGAGCAAGGTTTTTAATTGTATTTTTTTAAATAAAAAGTATAGTCATCGCAGTTTTATTTTTCCCGTCTAAAAATACAGGAATAATTTACTAATTTAGTTTTTTTATCTTAGGTATTAAGGTTTTTAATGAGAAAGCGGGGAAATAATAGTGCGCTCCATGAAGTCGAAGGAGAACTTTTTTGCAAATTTAGTTAATTACTAAATAATTTGGGAGCAAGCTTTTTAATTGTATTTTCTTTAATAAAAAGTATAGTCATCGCAGTTTTATTTTTCTAGTATAAAAGTACAAGAATATTTTACTAATCTGTTTTTTTTATTGTAGGTACTAAGATTTTTAATAAGAGGGCGTGGTGAGTACAGTGCACTTTACGGAGTCGAAGACAACAACCGAGAGAAAACTTTTTTGCTCATTTAGTTAATTACTAAATAATTTGGGAGCAAGCTTTTTAATTGTATTTTTTTTAATAAAAAGTATAGTCATCGCAGTTTTATTTTTCTAGTATAAAAATACAAGAATATTTTACTAATCTGATTTCTTTTATTGTAGGTACCAAGATTTTTAATAAGAGGGAGGGGGAGCGCTTCATGGAGTCGAAGACCACAACCGAGACAGAACTTTTTTGCTCATTTAGTTAATTACTAAATAATTTGGGAGCAAGCTTTTTAATTGTATTTTTTTTAATAAAAAGTATAGTCATCGCAGTTTTATTGTTCTAGTATAAAAATACAAGAATATTTTACTAATCTGATTTATTTTATTGTAGGTACCAAGATTTTTAATAAGAGGGAGGGGGAGCACTTCATGGAGTCGAAGACCACAACCGAGAGAGAACTTTTTTGCTCATTTAGTTAATTACTAAATAATTTGGGAGCAAGCTTTTTAATTGTATTTTTTTAATAAAAAGTATAGTCATCGCAGTTTTATTTTTCTAGTATAAAAATACAAGAATATTTTATCTGGTTTCTTTTATTGTAGGTACCAAGATTTTTAATAAGAGGGAGGGGGGAGCGCTCCATGGAGTCGAAGGCCACAACCGAGAGAGAACTTTTTTGCTCATTTAGTTAATTACTAAATAATTTGGGAGCAAGCTTTTTAAATGTATTTTTTTAATAAAAAGTATTGTCATCGCAGTTTTATTTTTCTAGTATAAAAATACAAGAATATTTTACTAATCTGGTTTTTTTTATTGTAGGTACTAAGATTTTTAATAAAGGGCGTGGTGAGTACAGTGCGCTCTACGGATTCGAAGACCACAACCGAGAGAGAACTTTTTTGCTCATTTAGTTAATTACTAAATAATTTGGGAGCAAGCTTTTTAATTGTATTTTTTTAATAAAAAGTATAGTCATCGCAGTTTTATTTTTCTAGTATAAAAATATAAGAATATTTTACTAATCTGGTTTTTTTATTGTAGGTACTAAGATTTTTAATAAGAGGGCGTGGTGAGTACAGTGCGCTCTACGGAGTCGAAGACCACAACCGAGAGAAAACTTTTTTGCTCATTTAGTTAATTACTAAATAATTTGGGAGCAAGCTTTTTAATTGTATTTTTTTAATAAAAAGTATAGTCATCGCAGTTTTATTTTTCTAGTATAAAAATACAAGAATATTTTACTAATCTGGTTTTTTTATTGTAGGTACTAAGATTTTTAATAAGAGGGCGTGGTGAGTACAGTGCGCTCTACGGAGTCGAAGACCACAACCGAGAGAAAACTTTTTTGCTCATTTAGTTAATTACTAAATAATTTGGGAGCAAGCTTTTTAATTGTATTTTTTTTAATAAAAAGTATAGTCATCGCAGTTTTATTTTTCTAGTATAAAAATACAAGAATATTTTACTAATCTGATTTATTTTATTGTAGGTACCAAGATTTTTAATAAGAGGGAGGGGGGAGCGCTTCATGGAGTCGAAGACCACAACCGAGAGAGAACTTTTTTGCTCATTTAGTTAATTACTAAATAATTTGGGAGCAAGCTTTTTAATTGTATTTTTTTAATAAAAAGTATAGTCATCGCAGTTTTATTTTTCTAGTATAAAAATACAAGAATATTTTACTAATCTGATTTATTTTATTGTAGGTACCAAAATTTTTAATAAGATGGAGGGGGGAGCGCTTCATAGAGTCGAAGACCACAACCGAGAGAGAACTTTTTTGCTCATTTAGTTAATTACTAAATAATTTGGGAGCAAGCTTTTTAATTGTATTTTTTTAATAAAAAGTATCGTCATCGCAGTTTTATTTTTCCCGTCTAAAAATACAGGAATAATTTACTAATTTAGTTTTTTCATCTTAGGTATTAAGGTTTTTAATGAGAGAGCGGGGAAAGAATAGTGCGCTCCATGAAGTCGAAGGAAAACTTTTTTGCAAATTTAGTTAATTACTAAATAATTTTGGAGCAAGGTTTTTAATTGTATTTTTTTAATAAAAAGTATCGTCATCGCAGTTTTATTTTTCCAGTCTAAAAATACAGGAATAATTTACTAATTTAGTTTTTTCATCTTAGGTATTAAGGTTTTTAATGAGAGAGCGGGGAAAGAATAGTGCGCTCCATGAAGTCGAAGGAAAACTTTTTTGCAAATTTAGTTAATTACTAAATAATTTTGGAGCAAGGTTTTTAATTGTATTTTTTTAATAAAAAGTATCGTCATCGCAGTTTTATTTTTCCAGTCTAAAAATACAGGAATAATTTACTAATTTAGTTTTTTCATCTTAGGTATTAAGGTTTTTAATGAGAGAGCGGGGAAAGAATAGTGCGCTCCATGAAGTCGAAGGAGAACTTTTTTGCAAATTTAGTTAATTACTAAATAATTTTGGAGCAAGGTTTTTAATTGTATTTTTTTAATAAAAAGTATAGTCATCGCAGTTTTATTTTTCTAGTATAAAAATACAAGAATATTTTACTAATCTGGTTTTTATTGTAGGTACTAAATTTTTAATAAGAGGACGTGGTGAGTACAGTGCGCTCTACGGAGTCGAAGACCACAACCGAGAGAAAACTTTTTTGCTCATTTAGTTAATTACTAAATAATTTGGGAGCAAGCTTTTTAATTGTATTTTTTTTAATAAAAAGTATAGTCATTGCAGTTTTATTTTTCCCGTCTAAAAATACAGGAATAATTTACAGTGAGTACAGTGCGCTTTACGGAGTCGAAGACCACAACCGAGAGAAAACTTTTTTGCTCATATAGTTAATTACTAAATAATTTGGGAGCAAGCTTTTTAATTGTATTTTTTTTAATAAAAAATATAGTCATCGCAGTTTTATTTTTCTAGTATGAAAATACAAGAATATTTTACTAATCTGGTTTCTTTTATTGTAGGTACCAAGATTTTTAACAAGAGGGAGGGGGTAGCGCTCCATGGAGTCGAAGGCCACAACCGGGAGAGAACTTTTTTGCTTATTTAGTTAATTACTAAATAATTTGGGAGCAAGCTTTTTAATTGTATTTTTTTAAATAAAAAGTATAGTCATCGCAGTTTTATTTTTCTAGTATAAAAATACAAGAATATTTTACTAATCTGTTTTTTTTATTGTAGGAACTAAGATTTTTAATAAGAGGGTGGTGAATACAGTGCGCTCTACGGAGTCGAACACTACAACCGAGAGAAAACTTTTTTGCTCATTTAGTTAATTACTAAATAATTTGGGAGCAAGCTTTTTAATTGTATTTTTTTAATAAAAAGTATAGTCATCGCAGTTTTATTTTTCTAGTATAAAAATACAAGAATATTTTACTAATCTGTTTTTTTTTATTGTAGGTACTAAGATTTTTAATAAGAGGGCGTGGTGAGTACAGTGCGCTTTACGGAGTCGAAGACCACAACCGAGAGAAAACTTTTTTGCTCATTTAGTTAATTACTAAATAATTTGGGAGCAAGGTTTTTAATTGTATTTTTTTTTAATAAAAAGTATCGTCATCGCAGTTTTATTTTTCCAGTCTAAAAATACAGGAATAATTTACTAATTTAGTTTTTTCATCTTAGGTATTAAGGTTTTTAATGAGAGAGCGGGGAAAGAATAGTGCGCTCCATGAAGTCGAAGGAAAACTTTTTTGCAAATTTAGTTAATTACTAAATAATTTTGGAGCAAGGTTTTTAATTGTATTTTTTTTAATAAAAAGTATAGTCATCGCAGTTTTATTTTTCTAGTATTAAAATACAAGAATATTTTACTAATATGGTTTCTTTTATTGTAGGTACCAAGATTTTTAAGAAGAGGGAGGGGGAAGCGCTCCATGGAGTCGAAGACCACAACCGAGAGAAAACTTTTTTGCTCATTTAGTTAATTACTAAATAATTTGGGAGCAAGGTTTTTAATTGTATTTTTTTTTAATAAAAAGTATCGTCATCGCAGTTTTATTTTTCCAGTCTAAAAATACAGGAATAATTTACTAATTTAGTTTTTTCATCTTAGGTATTAAGGTTTTTAATGAGAGAGCGGGGAAAGAATAGTGCGCTCCATGAATTCGAAGGAAAACTTTTTTGCAAATTTAGTTAATTACTAAATTATTTTGGAGCAAGGTTTTTAATTGTATTTTTTTTAATAAAAAGTATAGTCATCGCAGTTTTATTTTTCTAGTATAAAAATACAAGAATATTTTACTAATCTGGTTTTTATTGTAGGTACTAAGATTTTTAATAAGAGGGCGTGGTGAGTACAGTGCGCTCTACGGAGTCGAAGACCACAACCGAGAGAAAACTTTTTTGCTCATTTAGTTAATTACTAAATAATTTGGGATCAAGCTTTTTAAATGTATTTTTTTAAATAAAAAGTATAGTCATCGCAGTTTTATTTTTCTAGTATAAAAATACAAGAATATTTTACTAATCTGGTTTTTATTGTAGGTACTAAGATTTTTAATAAGAGGGCGTGGTGAGTACAGTGCGCTCGACGGAGTCGAAGACCACAACCGAGAGAACACTTTTTTGCTCATTTAGTTAATTACTAAATAATTTGGGAGCAAGCTTTTTAATTGTATTTTTTTTAATAAAAAGTATAGTCATCGCAGTTTTATTTTTCCCGTCTAAAAATACAGGAATAATTTACTAATTTAGTTTTTTCATTTTAGGTATTAAGGTTTTTAATGAGAGAGCGGGGAAAGAATAGTGCGCTCCATGAAGTCGAAGGAGAACTTTTTTGCAAATTTAGTTAATTACTAAATAATTTTGGAGCAAGGTTTTTAATTGTATTTTTTTTAATAAAAAGTATAGTCATCGCAGTTTTATTTTTCCCGTCTAAAAATACAGGAATAATTTACTAATTTAGTTTTTTTATCTTAGGTATTAAGGTTTTTAATAAGAAAGCGGGGAAATAATAGTGCGCTCCATGAAGTCGAAGGAGAACTTTTTTGCAAATTCGGTTAATTACTAAATAATTTGGGAGCAAGCATTTTAATTGTATTTTTTTAAATAAAAAGTATAGTCATCGCAGTCTAATTTTTCTGGTATAAAAATACAAGACTATTTTACTAATCTGGTTTCTTTTATTATAGGTACCAAGATTTTTAATAGGAGGGAGGGGGGAGCGCTCCATGGAGTCGAAGACCACAACCAAGAGAAAACTTTTTTGCTCATTTAGTTAATTACTAAATAATTTTGGAGCAAGGTTTTTAATTGTATTTTTTTAATAAAAAGTATAGTCATCGCAGTTTTATTTTTCTAGTATAAAAATACAAGAATATTTTACTAATCTGATTTATTTTATTGTAGGTACCAAAATTTTTAATAAGAGGGAGGGGGGAGCGCTTCATGGAGTCGAAGACCACAACCGAGAGAGAACTTTTTTGCTCATTTAGTTAATTAATAAATAATTTGGGAGCAAGCTTTTTAATTGTATTTTTTTAATAAAAAGTATCGTCATCGCAGTTTTATTTTTCCCGTCTAAAAATACAGGAATAATTTACTAATTTAGTTTTTTCATCTTAGGTATTAAGGTTTTTAATGAGAGAGCGGGGAAAGAATAGTGCGCTCCATGAAGTCGAAGGAAAACTTTTTTGCAAATTTAGTTAATTACTAAATAATTTTGGAGCAAGCTTTTTAATTGTATTTTTTTAATAAAAAGTATAGTCATCGCAGTTTTATTTTTCTAGTATAAAAATACAAGAATATTTTATCTGGTTTATTTTATTGTAGGTACCAAGATTTTTAATAAGAGGGAGGGGGGAGCGCTCCATGGAGTCGAAGGCCACAACCGAGAGAGAACTTTTTTGCTCATTTAGTTAATTACTAAATAATTTGGGAGCAAGCTTTTTAATTGTATTTTTTTTAATAAAAAGTATAGTCATCGCAGTTTTATTTTTCTAGTATAAAAATACAAGAATAATTTACTAATCTGGTTTTTTTATTGTAGGTACTAAGTTTTTTAATATGAGGGCGTGGTGAGTACAGTGCGCTCTACGGAGTCAAAGACCACAACCGAGAGAAAACTTTTTTGCTCATTTAGTTAATTACTAAATAATTTAGGAGCAAGCTTTTTAATTGTATTTTTTTTAATAAAAAGTATAGTCATCGCAGTTTTATTTTTCTAGTATAAAAATACAAGAATCTGGTTTTTTTATTGTAGGTACTAAGATTTTTAATAAGAGGGCGTGGTGAGTACAGTGCGCTCTACGGAGTCGAAGACCACAACCGAGAGAAAACTTTTTTGCTCATTTAGTTAATTACTAAATAATTTGGGAGCAAGCTTTTTAATTGTATTTTTTTTAATAAAAAGTATAGTCATCGCAGTTTTATTTTTCTAGTATAAAAATACAAGAATATTTTACTAATCTGATTTATTTTATTGTAGGTACCAATATTTTTAATAAGAGGGAGGGGGGAGCGCTTCATGGAGTCGAATACCACAACCGAGAGAAAACCTTTTTGCTCATTTAGTTAATTACTTAATAATTTGGGAGCAAGCTTTTTAATTGTATTTTTTTTAATAAAAAGTATAGTCATCGCAGTTTTATTTTTCTAGTATAAAAATACAAGAATATTTTACTAATCTGATTTATTTTATTGTAGGTACCAAGATTTTTAATAGGAGGGAGGGGGGGCGCTCCATGGAGTCGAAGACCACAACCGAGAGAGAACTTTTTTGCTCATTTAGTTAATTACTAAATAATTTGGGAGCAAGCTTTTTAATTGTATTTTTTTTTAATAAAAAGTATAGTCATCGCAGTTTTATTTTTCTAGTATAAAAATACAAGAATATTTTACTAATCTAATTTATTTTATTGTAGGTACCAAGATTTTTAATAAGAGGGAGGGGGAAGCGCTTCATGGAGTCGAATACCACAACCGAGAGAAAACCTTCTTGCTCATTTAGTTAATTACTTAATAATTTGGGAGCAAGGTTTTTAATTGTATTTTTTTAAATAAAAAGTATAGTCATCGCAGTTTTATTTTTCTATTACAAAAATACAAGAATATTTTACTAATCTGGTTTTTATTGTAGGTACTAAGATTTTTAATAAGAGGGCGTGGTGAGTACAGTGCGCTCTACGGAGTCGAAGACCACAACCGAGAGAAAACTTTTTTGCTCATTTAGTTAATTACTAAATAATTTGGGAGCAAGCTTTTTAATTGTATTTTTTTTAATAAAAAGTATAGTCATCGCAGTTTTATTTTTCTAGTATAAAAATACAAGAATATTTTACTAATTTTACTAATCTGGTTTCTTTTATTGTAGGTACCAAGATTTTTAATAGGAGGGAGGGGGGGGGGGGCGCTCCATGGAGTCGAAGACCACAACCGAGAGAGAACTTTTTTGCTCATATAGTTAATTACTAAATAATTTGGGAGCAAGCTTTTTAATTGTATTTTTTTTAATAAAAAGTATAGCCATCGCAGTTTTATTTTTCTAGTATGAAAATACAAGAATATTTTACTAATCTGGTTTCTTTTATTGTAGGTACCAAGATTTTTAATAAGAGGGAGGGGGGAGCGCTCCATGGAGTCGAAGGCCACAACCGAGAGAGAACTTTTTTGCTCATTTAGTTAATTACTAAATAATTTGGGAGCAAGCTTTTTAATTGTATTTTTTTAAATAAAAAGTATAGTCATCGCAGTTTTATTTTTCTATTACAAAAATACAAGAATATTTTACTAATCTGGTTTTTATTGTAGGTACTAAGATTTTTTAATGAGAGGGCGTGGTGAGTACAGTGCGCTCTACGAAGTCGAAGACCACAACCGAGAGAAAACTTTTTTGCTCATTTAGTTAATTACTAAATAATTTTGGAGCAAGCTTTTTAATTGTATTTTTTTAATAAAAAGTATAGTCATCGCAGTTTTATTTTTCTAGTATAAAAATACAAGAATATTTTACTAATCTGGTTTTTTTTTAATGTAGGTACTAAGATTTTCAATAAGAGGGCGTGGTGAGTACAGTGCGCTCTACGGAGTCGAAGACCACAACCGAGAGAAAACTTTTTTGCTTATTTAGTTAATTACTAAATAATTTGGGAGCAAGATTTTTAATTGTATTTTTTTTTAATAAAAATTATAGTCATCGCAGTTTTATTTTTCTAGTATAAAAATACAAGAATATTTTACTAATATGTTTTTTTTTATTGTAGGTACTAAGATTTTTAATAACAGGGCGTGGTGAGTACAGTGCACTCTACGGAGTCGAAGACCACAACCGAGAAAAAACTTTTTTGCTCATTTAGTTAATTACTAAATAATTTGGGAGCAAGCTTTTTAATTGTATTTTTTTCAATAAAAAGTATAGTCATCGCAGTTTTATTTTTCTAGTATAAAAATACAAGAATATTTTACTAATCTGGTTTCTTTTATTGTAGGTACCAAGATTTTTAATAAGAGGAAGGGGGGAGCGCTTTATGGAGTCGAAGACCACAACCCAGAGAGAACTTTTTTGCTCATTTAGTTAATTACTAAATAATTTGGGAGCAAGCTTTTTAATTGTATTTTTTTAAATAAAAAGTATAGTCATCGCAGTTTTATTTTTCTAGTATAAAAATACAAGAATATTTTACTAATCTGTTTTTTTTATTGTAGGAACTAAGATTTTTAATAAGAGGGTGGTGAATACAGTGCGCTCTACGGAGTCGAACACTACAACCGAGAGAAAACTTTTTTGCTCATTTAGTTAATTACTAAATAATTTGGGAGCAAGCTTTTTAATTGTATTTTTTTAATAAAAAGTATAGTCATCGCAGTTTTATTTTTCTTGTATAAAAATACAAGAATATTTTACTAATCTGTTTTTTTTTATTGTAGGTACTAAGATTTTTAATAAGAGGGCGTGGTGAGTACAGTGCGCTTTACGGAGTCGAAGACCACAACCGAGAGAAAACTTTTTTGCTCATTTAGTTAATTACTAAATAATTTGGGAGCAAGGTTTTTAATTGTATTTTTTTTTAATAAAAAGTATCGTCATCGCAGTTTTATTTTTCCAGTCTAAAAATACAGGAATAATTTACTAATTTAGTTTTTTCATCTTAGGTATTAAGGTTTTTAATGAGAGAGCGGGGAAAGAATAGTGCGCTCCATGAAGTCGAAGGAAAACTTTTTTGCAAATTTAGTTAATTACTAAATAATTTTGGAGCAAGGTTTTTAATTGTATTTTTTTTAATAAAAAGTATAGTCATCGCAGTTTTATTTTTCTAGTATAAAAATACAAGAATATTTTACTAATATGGTTTCTTTTATTGTAGGTACCAAGATTTTTAAGAAGAGGGAGGGGGAAGCGCTCCATGGAGTCGAAGACCACAACCGAGAGAAAACTTTTTTGCTCATTTAGTTAATTACTAAATAATTTGGGAGCAAGGTTTTTAATTGTATTTTTTTTTAATAAAAAGTATCGTCATCGCAGTTTTATTTTTCCAGTCTAAAAATACAGGAATAATTTACTAATTTAGTTTTTTCATCTTAGGTATTAAGGTTTTTAATGAGAGAGCGGGGAAAGAATAGTGCGCTCCATGAAGTCGAAGGAAAACTTTTTTGCAAATTTAGTTAATTACTAAATAATTTTGGAGCAAGGTTTTTAATTGTATTTTTTTTAATAAAAAGTATAGTCATCGCAGTTTTATTTTTCTATTACAAAAATACAAGAATATTTTACTAATCTGGTTTTTATTGTAGGTACTAAGATTTTTTAATGAGAGGGCGTGGTGAGTACAGTGCGCTCTACGAAGTCGAAGACCACAACCGAGAGAAAACTTTTTTGCTCATTTAGTTAATTACTAAATAATTTTGGAGCAAGCTTTTTAATTGTATTTTTTTAATAAAAAGTATAGTCATCGCAGTTTTATTTTTCTAGTATAAAAATACAAGAATATTTTACTAATCTGTTTTTTTTTTAATGTAGGTACTAAGATTTTCAATAAGAGGGCGTGGTGAGTACAGTGCGCTCTACGGAGTCGAAGACCACAACCGAGAGAAAACTTTTTTGCTTATTTAGTTAATTACTAAATAATTTGGGAGCAAGATTTTTAATTGTATTTTTTTTTAATAAAAATTATAGTCATCGCAGTTTTATTTTTCTAGTATAAAAATACAAGAATATTTTACTAATATGTTTTTTTTTATTGTAGGTACTAAGATTTTTAATAACAGGGCGTGGTGAGTACAGTGCACTCTACGGAGTCGAAGACCACAACCGAGAAAAAACTTTTTTGCTCATTTAGTTAATTACTAAATAATTTGGGAGCAAGCTTTTTAATTGTATTTTTTTCAATAAAAAGTATAGTCATCGCAGTTTTATTTTTCTAGTATAAAAATACAAGAATATTTTACTAATCTGGTTTCTTTTATTGTAGGTACCAAGATTTTTAATAAGAGGAAGGGGGGAGCGCTTTATGGAGTCGAAGACCACAACCCAGAGAGAACTTTTTTGCTCATTTAGTTAATTACTAAATAATTTGGGAGCAAGCTTTTTAATTGTATTTTTTTAAATAAAAAGTATAGTCATCGCAGTTTTATTTTTCTAGTATAAAAATACAAGAATATTTTACTAATCTGTTTTTTTATTGTAGGAACTAAGATTTTTAATAAGAGGGTGGTGAATACAGTGCGCTCTACGGAGTCGAACACTACAACCGAGAGAAAACTTTTTTGCTCATTTAGTTAATTACTAAATAATTTGGGAGCAAGCTTTTTAATTGTATTTTTTTAATAAAAAGTATAGTCATCGCAGTTTTATTTTTCTAGTATAAAAATACAAGAATATTTTACTAATCTGTTTTTTTTTATTGTAGGTACTAAGATTTTTAATAAGAGGGCGTGGTGAGTACAGTGCGCTTTACGGAGTCGAAGACCACAACCGAGAGAAAACTTTTTTGCTCATTTAGTTAATTACTAAATAATTTGGGAGCAAGGTTTTTAATTGTATTTTTTTTTAATAAAAAGTATCGTCATCGCAGTTTTATTTTTCCAGTCTAAAAATACAGGAATAATTTACTAATTTAGTTTTTTCATCTTAGGTATTAAGGTTTTTAATGAGAGAGCGGGGAAAGAATAGTGCGCTCCATGAAGTCGAAGGAAAACTTTTTTGCAAATTTAGTTAATTACTAAATAATTTTGGAGCAAGGTTTTTAATTGTATTTTTTTTAATAAAAAGTATAGTCATCGCAGTTTTATTTTTCTAGTATAAAAATACAAGAATATTTTACTAATATGGTTTCTTTTATTGTAGGTACCAAGATTTTTAAGAAGAGGGAGGGGGAAGCGCTCCATGGAGTCGAAGACCACAACCGAGAGAAAACTTTTTTGCTCATTTAGTTAATTACTAAATAATTTGGGAGCAAGGTTTTTAATTGTATTTTTTTTTAATAAAAAGTATCGTCATCGCAGTTTTATTTTTCCAGTCTAAAAATACAGGAATAATTTACTAATTTAGTTTTTTCATCTTAGGTATTAAGGTTTTTAATGAGAGAGCGGGGAAAGAATAGTGCGCTCCATGAAGTCGAAGGAAAACTTTTTTGCAAATTTAGTTAATTACTAAATAATTTTGGAGCAAGGTTTTTAATTGTATTTTTTTTAATAAAAAGTATAGTCATCGCAGTTTTATTTTTCTAGTATAAAAATACAAGAATATTTTACTAATCTGGTTTTTATTGTAGGTACTAAGATTTTTAATAAGAGGGCGTGGTGAGTACAGTGCGCTCTACGGAGTCGAAGACCACAACCGAGAGAAAACTTTTTTGCTCATTTAGTTAATTACTAAATAATTTGGGATCAAGCTTTTTAAATGTATTTTTTTAAATAAAAAGTATAGTCATCGCAGTTTTATTTTTCCCGTCTAAAAATACAGGAATAATTTACTAATTTAGTTTTTTCATTTTAGGTATTAAGGTTTTTAATGAGAGAGCGGGGAAAGAATAGTGCGCTCCATGAAGTCGAAGGAGAACTTTTTTGCAAATTTAGTTAATTACTAAATAATTTTGGAGCAAGGTTTTTAATTGTATTTTTTTTAATAAAAAGTATAGTCATCGCAGTTTTATTTTTCCCGTCTAAAAATACAGGAATAATTTACTAATTTAGTTTTTTTATCTTAGGTATTAAGGTTTTTAATGAGAAAGCGGGGAAATAATAGTGCGCTCCATGAAGTCGAAGGAGAACTTTTTTGCAAATTCGGTTAATTACTAAATAATTTGGGAGCAAGCATTTTAATTGTATTTTTTTAAATAAAAAGTATAGTCATCGCAGTCTAATTTTTCTGGTATAAAAATACAAGACTATTTTACTAATCTGGTTTCTTTTATTATAGGTACCAAGATTTTTAATAGGAGGGAGGGGGGAGCGCTCCATGGAGTCGAAGACCACAACCAAGAGAAAACTTTTTTGCTCATTTAGTTAATTACTAAATAATTTGGGAGCAAGCTTTTTAATTGTATTTTTTTTTAATAAAAAGTATAGTCATCGCAGTTTTATTTTTCTAGTATACAAATACAAGAATATTTTACTAATATGGTTTCTTTTATTGTAGGTACCAAGATTTTTAAGAAGAGGGAGGGGGAAGCGCTCCATGGAGTCGAAGACCACAACCGAGAGAAAACTTTTTTGCTCATTTAGTTAATTACTAAATAATTTTGGAGCAAGGTTTTTAATTGTATTTTTTTAATAAAAAGTTTAGTCATCGCAGTTTTATTTTTCTAGTATAAAAATACAAGAATATTTTACTAATCTGATTTATTTTATTGTAGGTACCAAAATTTTTAATAAGAGGGAGGGGGGAGCGCTTCATGGAGTCGAAGACCACAACCGAGAGAGAACTTTTTTGCTCATTTAGTTAATTAATAAATAATTTGGGAGCAAGCTTTTTAATTGTATTTTTTTAATAAAAAGTATCGTCATCGCAGTTTTATTTTTCCCGTCTAAAAATACAGGAATAATTTACTAATTTAGTTTTTTCATCTTAGGTATTAAGGTTTTTAATGAGAGAGCGGGGAAAGAATAGTGCGCTCCATGAAGTCGAAGGAAAACTTTTTTGCAAATTTAGTTAATTACTAAATAATTTTGGAGCAAGCTTTTTAATTGTATTTTTTTAATAAAAAGTATAGTCATCGCAGTTTTATTTTTCTAGTATAAAAATACAAGAATATTTTATCTGGTTTATTTTATTGTAGGTACCAAGATTTTTAATAAGAGAGAGGGGGGAGCGCTCCATGGAGTCGAAGGCCACAACCGAGAGAGAACTTTTTTGCTCATTTAGTTAATTACTAAATAATTTGGGAGCAAGCTTTTTAATTGTATTTTTTTAAATAAAAAGTATAGTCATCGCAGTTTTATTTTTCTATTACAAAAATACAAGAATATTTTACTAATCTGGTTTTTATTGTAGGTACTAAGATTTTTTAATGAGAGGGCGTGGTGAGTACAGTGCGCTCTACGAAGTCGAAGACCACAACCGAGAGAAAACTTTTTTGCTCATTTAGTTAATTACTAAATAATTTTGGAGCAAGCTTTTTAATTGTATTTTTTTAATAAAAAGTATAGTCATCGCAGTTTTATTTTTCTAGTATAAAAATACAAGAATATTTTACTAATCTGGTTTTTTTTTAATGTAGGTACTAAGATTTTCAATAAGAGGGCGTGGTGAGTACAGTGCGCTCTACGGAGTCGAAGACCACAACCGAGAGAAAACTTTTTTGCTTATTTAGTTAATTACTAAATAATTTGGGAGCAAGATTTTTAATTGTATTTTTTTTTAATAAAAATTATAGTCATCGCAGTTTTATTTTTCTAGTATAAAAATACAAGAATATTTTACTAATATGTTTTTTTTTTATTGTAGGTACTAAGATTTTTAATAACAGGGCGTGGTGAGTACAGTGCACTCTACGGAGTCGAAGACCACAACCGAGAAAAAACTTTTTTGCTCATTTAGTTAATTACTAAATAATTTGGGAGCAAGCTTTTTAATTGTATTTTTTTCAATAAAAAGTATAGTCATCGCAGTTTTATTTTTCTAGTATAAAAATACAAGAATATTTTACTAATCTGGTTTCTTTTATTGTAGGTACCAAGATTTTTAATAAGAGGAAGGGGGGAGCGCTTTATGGAGTCGAAGACCACAACCGAGAGAGAACTTTTTTGCTCATTTAGTTAATTACTAAATAATTTGGGAGCAAGCTTTTTAATTGTATTTTTTTAAATAAAAAGTATAGTCATCGCAGTTTTATTTTTCTAGTATAAAAATACAAGAATATTTTACTAATCTGTTTTTTTTATTGTAGGAACTAAGATTTTTAATAAGAGGGTGGTGAATACAGTGCGCTCTACGGAGTCGAACACTACAACCGAGAGAAAACTTTTTTGCTCATTTAGTTAATTACTAAATAATTTGGGAGCAAGGTTTTTAATTGTATTTTTTTTTAATAAAAAGTATCGTCATCGCAGTTTTATTTTTCCAGTCTAAAAATACAGGAATAATTTACTAATTTAGTTTTTTCATCTTAGGTATTAAGGTTTTTAATGAGAGAGCGGGGAAAGAATAGTGCGCTCCATGAAGTCGAAGGAAAACTTTTTTGCAAATTTAGTTAATTACTAAATAATTTTGGAGCAAGGTTTTTAATTGTATTTTTTTTAATAAAAAGTATAGTCATCGCAGTTTTATTTTTCTAGTATAAAAATACAAGAATATTTTACTAATATGGTTTCTTTTATTGTAGGTACCAAGATTTTTAAGAAGAGGGAGGGGGAAGCGCTCCATGGAGTCGAAGACCACAACCGAGAGAAAACTTTTTTGCTCATTTAGTTAATTACTAAATAATTTGGGAGCAAGGTTTTTAATTGTATTTTTTTTTAATAAAAAGTATCGTCATCGCAGTTTTATTTTTCCAGTCTAAAAATACAGGAATAATTTACTAATTTAGTTTTTTCATCTTAGGTATTAAGGTTTTTAATGAGAGAGCGGGGAAAGAATAGTGCGCTCCATGAAGTCGAAGGAAAACTTTTTTGCAAATTTAGTTAATTACTAAATAATTTTGGAGCAAGGTTTTTAATTGTATTTTTTTTAATAAAAAGTATAGTCATCGCAGTTTTATTTTTCTAGTATAAAAATACAATAATATTTTACTAATCTGGTTTTTATTGTAGGTACTAAGATTTTTAATAAGAGGGCGTGGTGAGTACAGTGCGCTCTACGGAGTCGAAGACCACAACCGAGGGAAAACTTTTTTGCTCATTTAGTTAATTACTAAATAATTTGGGATCAAGCTTTTTAAATGTATTTTTTTAAATAAAAAGTATAGTCATCGCAGTTTTATTTTTCTAGTATAAAAATACAAGAATATTTTACTAATCTGGTTTTTATTGTAGGTACTAAGATTTTTAATAAGAGGGCGTGGTGAGTACAGTGCGCTCGACGGAGTCGAAGACCACAACCGAGAGAACACTTTTTTGCTCATTTAGTTAATTACTAAATAATTTGGGAGCAAGCTTTTTAATTGTATTTTTTTTAATAAAAAGTATAGTCATCGCAGTTTTATTTTTCCCGTCTAAAAATACAGGAATAATTTACTAATTTAGTTTTTTCATTTTAGGTATTAAGGTTTTTAATGAGAGAGCGGGGAAAGAATAGTGCGCTCCATGAAGTCGAAGGAGAACTTTTTTGCAAATTTAGTTAATTACTAAATAATTTTGGAGCAAGGTTTTTAATTGTATTTTTTTTAATAAAAAGTATAGTCATCGCAGTTTTATTTTTCCCGTCTAAAAATACAGGAATAATTTACTAATTTAGTTTTTTTATCTTAGGTATTAAGGTTTTTAATGAGAAAGCGGGGAAATAATAGTGCGCTCCATGAAGTCGAAGGAGAACTTTTTTGCAAATTCGGTTAATTACTAAATAATTTGGGAGCAAGCATTTTAATTGTATTTTTTTAAATAAAAAGTATAGTCATCGCAGTCTAATTTTTCTGGTATAAAAATACAAGACTATTTTACTAATCTGGTTTCTTTTATTATAGGTACCAAGATTTTTAATAGGAGGGAGGGGGGAGCGCTCCATGGAGTCGAAGACCACAACCAAGAGAAAACTTTTTTGCTCATTTAGTTAATTACTAAATAATTTGGGAGCAAGCTTTTTAATTGTATTTTTTTTTAATAAAAAGTATAGTCATCGCAGTTTTATTTTTCTAGTATACAAATACAAGAATATTTTACTAATATGGTTTCTTTTATTGTAGGTACCAAGATTTTTAAGAAGAGGGAGGGGGAAGCGCTCCATGGAGTCGAAGACCACAACCGAGAGAAAACTTTTTTGCTCATTTAGTTAATTACTAAATAATTTTGGAGCAAGGTTTTTAATTGTATTTTTTTAATAAAAAGTATAGTCATCGCAGTTTTATTTTTCTAGTATAAAAATACAAGAATATTTTACTAATCTGATTTATTTTATTGTAGGTACCAAAATTTTTAATAAGAGGGAGGGGGGAGCGCTTCATGGAGTCGAAGACCACAACCGAGAGAGAACTTTTTTGCTCATTTAGTTAATTAATAAATAATTTGGGAGCAAGCTTTTTAATTGTATTTTTTTAATAAAAAGTATCGTCATCGCAGTTTTATTTTTCCCGTCTAAAAATACAGGAATAATTTACTAATTTAGTTTTTTCATCTTAGGTATTAAGGTTTTTAATGAGAGAGCGGGGAAAGAATAGTGCGCTCCATGAAGTCGAAGGAAAACTTTTTTGCAAATTTAGTTAATTACTAAATAATTTTGGAGCAAGCTTTTTAATTGTATTTTTTTAATAAAAAGTATAGTCATTGCAGTTTTATTTTTCTAGTATAAAAATACAAGAATATTTTATCTGGTTTATTTTATTGTAGGTACCAAGATTTTTAATAAGAGGGAGGGGGGAGCGCTCCATGGAGTCGAAGGCCACAACCGAGAGAGAACTTTTTTGCTCATTTAGTTAATTACTAAATAATTTGGGAGCAAGCTTTTTAATTGTATTTTTTTTAATAAAAAGTATAGTCATCGCAGTTTTATTTTTCTAGTATAAAAATACAAGAATATTTTACTAATCTGGTTTTTTTTATTGTAGGTACTAAGATTTTTAATAAGAGGGCGTGGTGAGTACAGTGCGCTTTACGAAGTCGAAGACCACAACCGAGAGAAAACTTTTTTGCTCATTTAGTTAATTACTAAATAATTTGGGAGCAAGCTTTTTAATTGTATTTTTTTTAATAAAAAGTATAGTCATCGCAGTTTTATTTTTCTAGTATAAAAATACAAGAATATTTTACTAATTTTACTAATCTGGTTTCTTTTATTGTAGGTACCAAGATTTTTAATAGGAGGGAGGGGGGGGGGCGCTCCATGGAGTCGAAGACCACAACCGAGAGAGAACTTTTTTGCTCATATAGTTAATTACTAAATAATTTGGGAGCAAGCTTTTTAATTGTATTTTTTTTAATAAAAAGTATAGTCATCGCAGTTTTATTTTTCTAGTATGAAAATACAAGAATATTTTACTAATCTGGTTTCTTTTATTGTAGGTACCAAGATTTTTAATAAGAGGGAGGGGGGAGCGCTCCATGGAGTCGAAGGCCACAACCGAGAGAGAACTTTTTTGCTCATTTAGTTAATTACTAAATAATTTGGGAGCAAGCTTTTTAATTGTATTTTTTTAAATAAAAAGTATAGTCATCGCAGTTTTATTTTTCTATTACAAAAATACAAGAATATTTTACTAATCTGGTTTTTATTGTAGGTACTAAGATTTTTTAATGAGAGGGCGTGGTGAGTACAGTGCGCTCTACGAAGTCGAAGACCACAACCGAGAGAAAACTTTTTTGCTCATTTAGTTAATTACTAAATAATTTTGGAGCAAGCTTTTTAATTGTATTTTTTTAATAAAAAGTATAGTCATCGCAGTTTTATTTTTCTAGTATAATTATACAAGAATATTTTACTAATCTGGTTTTTTTTTAATGTAGGTACTAAGATTTTCAATAAGAGGGCGTGGTGAGTACAGTGCGCTCTACGGAGTCGAAGACCACAACCGAGAGAAAACTTTTTTGCTTATTTAGTTAATTACTAAATAATTTGGGAGCAAGATTTTTAATTGTATTTTTTTTTAATAAAAATTATAGTCATCGCAGTTTTATTTTTCTAGTATAAAAATACAAGAATATTTTACTAATATGTTTTTTTTTATTGTAGGTACTAAGATTTTTAATAACAGGGCGTGGTGAGTACAGTGCACTCTACGGAGTCGAAGACCACAACCGAGAAAAAACTTTTTTGCTCATTTAGTTAATTACTAAATAATTTGGGAGCAAGCTTTTTAATTGTATTTTTTTCAATAAAAAGTATAGTCATCGCAGTTTTATTTTTCTAGTATAAAAATACAAGAATATTTTACTAATCTGGTTTCTTTTATTGTAGGTACCAAGATTTTTAATAAGAGGAAGGGGGGAGCGCTTTATGGAGTCGAAGACCACAACCGAGAGAGAACTTTTTTGCTCATTTAGTTAATTACTAAATAATTTGGGAGCAAGCTTTTTAATTGTATTTTTTTAAATAAAAAGTATAGTCATCGCAGTTTTATTTTTCTAGTATAAAAATACAAGAATATTTTACTAATCTGTTTTTTTTATTGTAGGAACTAAGATTTTTAATAAGAGGGTGGTGAATACAGTGCGCTCTACGGAGTCGAACACTACAACCGAGAGAAAACTTTTTTGCTCATTTAGTTAATTACTAAATAATTTGGGAGCAAGCTTTTTAATTGTATTTTTTTAATAAAAAGTATAGTCATCGCAGTTTTATTTTTCTAGTATAAAAATACAAGAATATTTTACTAATCTGTTTTTTTTTTATTGTAGGTACTAAGATTTTTAATAAGAGGGCGTGGTGAGTACAGTGCGCTTTACGGAGTCGAAGACCACAACCGAGAGAAAACTTTTTTGCTCATTTAGTTAATTACTAAATAATTTGGGAGCAAGGTTTTTAATTGTATTTTTTTTTAATAAAAAGTATCGTCATCGCAGTTTTATTTTTCCAGTCTAAAAATACAGGAATAATTTACTAATTTAGTTTTTTCATCTTAGGTATTAAGGTTTTTAATGAGAGAGCGGGGAAAGAATAGTGCGCTCCATGAAGTCGAAGGAAAACTTTTTTGCAAATTTAGTTAATTACTAAATAATTTTGGAGCAAGGTTTTTAATTGTATTTTTTTTAATAAAAAGTATAGTCATCGCAGTTTTATTTTTCTAGTATAAAAATACAAGAATATTTTACTAATATGGTTTCTTTTATTGTAGGTACCAAGATTTTTAAGAAGAGGGAGGGGGAAGCGCTCCATGGAGTCGAAGACCACAACCGAGAGAAAACTTTTTTGCTCATTTAGTTAATTACTAAATAATTTGGGAGCAAGGTTTTTAATTGTATTTTTTTTTAATAAAAAGTATCGTCATCGCAGTTTTATTTTTCCAGTCTAAAAATACAGGAATAATTTACTAATTTAGTTTTTTCATCTTAGGTATTAAGGTTTTTAATGAGAGAGCGGGGAAAGAATAGTGCGCTCCATGAAGTCGAAGGAAAACTTTTTTGCAAATTTAGTTAATTACTAAATAATTTTGGAGCAAGGTTTTTAATTGTATTTTTTTTAATAAAAAGTATAGTCATCGCAGTTTTATTTTTCTAGTATAAAAATACAAGAATATTTTACTAATCTGGTTTTTATTGTAGGTACTAAGATTTTTAATAAGAGGGCGTGGTGAGTACAGTGCGCTCTACGGAGTCGAAGACCACAACCGAGAGAAAACTTTTTTGCTCATTTAGTTAATTACTAAATAATTTGGGATCAAGCTTTTTAAATGTATTTTTTTAAATAAAAAGTATAGTCATCGCAGTTTTATTTTTCTAGTATAAAAATACAAGAATATTTTACTAATCTGGTTTTTATTGTAGGTACTAAGATTTTTAATAAGAGGGCGTGGTGAGTACAGTGCGGTCGACGGAGTCGAAGACCACAACCGAGAGAACACTTTTTTGCTCATTTAGTTAATTACTAAATAATTTGGGAGCAAGCTTTTTAATTGTATTTTTTTTAATAAAAAGTATAGTCATCGCAGTTTTATTTTTCCCGTCTAAAAATACAGGAATAATTTACTAATTTAGTTTTTTCATTTTAGGTATTAAGGTTTTTAATGAGAGAGCGGGGAAAGAATAGTGCGCTCCATGAAGTCGAAGGAGAACTTTTTTGCAAATTTAGTTAATTACTAAATAATTTTGGAGCAAGGTTTTTAATTGTATTTTTTTTAATAAAAAGTATAGTCATCGCAGTTTTATTTTTCCCGTCTAAAAATACAGGAATAATTTACTAATTTAGTTTTTTATCTTAGGTATTAAGGTTTTTAATGAGAAAGCGGGGAAATAATAGTGCGCTCCATGAAGTCGAAGGAGAACTTTTTGCAAATTCGGTTAATTACTAAATAATTTGGGAGCAAGCATTTTAATTGTATTTTTTTAAATAAAAAGTATAGTCATCGCAGTCTAATTTTTCTGGTATAAAAATACAAGACTATTTTACTAATCTGGTTTCTTTTATTATAGGTACCAAGATTTTTAATAGGAGGGAGGGGGGAGCGCTCCATGGAGTCGAAGACCACAACCAAGAGAAAACTTTTTTGCTCATTTAGTTAATTACTAAATAATTTGGGAGCAAGCTTTTTAATTGTATTTTTTTTTAATAAAAAGTATAGTCATCGCAGTTTTATTTTTCTAGTATACAAATACAAGAATATTTTACTAATATGGTTTCTTTTATTGTAGGTACCAAGATTTTTAAGAAGAGGGAGGGGGAAGCGCTCCATGGAGTCGAAGACCACAACCGAGAGAAAACTTTTTTGCTCATTTAGTTAATTACTAAATAATTTTGGAGCAAGGTTTTTAATTGTATTTTTTTAATAA
This sequence comes from Polydrusus pterygomalis, assembly GCA_963969555.1. Classification (NCBI taxonomy): domain Eukaryota; kingdom Metazoa; phylum Arthropoda; class Insecta; order Coleoptera; family Curculionidae; genus Polydrusus; species Polydrusus pterygomalis. The sequence goes on from OZ018384.1 coordinate 10,884,487, forward strand.
AAAGTATAGTCATCGCAGTTTTATTTTTCTAGTATAAAAATACAAGAATATTTTACTAATCTGATTTATTTTATTGTAGGTACCAAAATTTTTAATAAGAGGGAGGGGGAGCGCTTCATGGAGTCGAAGACCACAACCGAGAGAGAACTTTTTTGCTCATTTAGTTAATTACTAAATAATTTGGGAGCAAGCTTTTTAATTGTATTTTTTTAATAAAAAGTATCGTCATCGCAGTTTTATTTTTCCCGTCTAAAAATACAGGAATAATTTACTAATTTAGTTTTTTCATCTTAGGTAATAAGGTTTTTAATGAGAGAGCGGGGAAAGAATAGTGCGCTCCATGAAGTCGAAGGAAAACTTTTTTGCAAATTTAGTTAATTACTAAATAATTTTGGAGCAAGCTTTTTAATTGTATTTTTTTAATAAAAAGTATAGTCATCGCAGTTTTATTTTTCTAGTATAAAAATACAAGAATATTTTATCTGGTTTATTTTATTGTAGGTACCAAGATTTTTAATAAGAGGGAGGGGGGAGCGCTCCATGGAGTCGAAGGCCACAATCGAGAGAGAACTTTTTTGCTCATTTAGTTAATTACTAAATAATTTGGGAGCAAGCTTTTTAATTGTATTTTTTTTAATAAAAAGTATAGTCATCGCAGTTTTATTTTTCTAGTATAAAAATACAAGAATAATTTACTAATCTGGTTTTTTTATTGTAGGTACTAAGTTTTTTAATATGAGGGCGTGGTGAGTACAGTGCGCTCTACGGAGTCAAAGACCACAACCGAGAGAAAACTTTTTTGCTCATTTAGTTAATTACTAAATAATTTAGGAGCAAGCTTTTTAATTGTATTTTTTTTAATAAAAAGTATAGTCATCGCAGTTTTATTTTTCTAGTATAAAAATACAAGAATCTGGTTTTTTTATTGTAGGTACTAAGATTTTTAATAAGAGGGCGTGGTGAGTACAGTGCGCTCTACGGAGTCGAAGACCACAACCGAGAGAAAACTTTTTTGCTCATTTAGTTAATTACTAAATAATTTGGGAGCAAGCTTTTTAATTGTATTTTTTTTAATAAAAAGTATAGTCATCGCAGTTTTATTTTTCTAGTATAAAAATACAAGAATATTTTACTAATCTGATTTATTTTATTGTAGGTACCAATATTTTTAATAAGAGGGAGGGGGGAGCGCTTCATGGAGTCGAATACCACAACCGAGAGAAAACCTTTTTGCTCATTTAGTTAATTACTTAATAATTTGGGAGCAAGCTTTTTAATTGTATTTTTTTTAATAAAAAGTATAGTCATCGCAGTTTTATTTTTCTAGTATAAAAATACAAGAATATTTTACTAATCTGATTTATTTTATTGTAGGTACCAAGATTTTTAATAGGAGGGAGGGGGAGCGCTCCATGGAGTCGAAGACCACAACCGAGAGAGAACTTTTTTGCTCATTTAGTTAATTACTAAATAATTTGGGAGCAAGCTTTTTAATTGTATTTTTTTTTAATAAAAAGTATAGTCATCGCAGTTTTATTTTTCTAGTATAAAAATACAAGAATATTTTACTAATCTGATTTATTTTATTGTAGGTACCAAGATTTTTAATAAGAGGGAGGGGGAAGCGCTTCATGGAGTCGAATACCACAACCGAGAGAAAACCTTCTTGCTCATTTAGTTAATTACTTAATAATTTGGGAGCAAGGTTTTTAATTGTATTTTTTTAAATAAAAAGTATAGTCATCGCAGTTTTATTTTTCTATTACAAAAATACAAGAATATTTTACTAATCTGGTTTTTATTGTAGGTACTAAGATTTTTAATAAGAGGGCGTGGTGAGTACAGTGCGCTCTACGGAGTCGAAGACCACAACCGAGAGAAAACTTTTTTGCTCATTTAGTTAATTACTAAATAATTTGGAAGCAAGCTTTTTAATTGTATTTTTTTTAATAAAAAGTATAGTCATCGCAGTTTTATTTTTCCCGTCTAAAAATACAGGAATAATTTACTAATTTAGTTTTTTTATCTTAGGTATTAAGGTTTTTAATGAGATAGCGGGGAAATAATAGTGCGCTCCATGAAGTCGAAGGAGAACTTTTTTGCAAATTCAGTTAATTACGAAATAATTTGGGAGCAAGCATTTTAATTGTATTTTTTTTAATAAAAAGTATAGTCATCGCAGTTTTATTTTTCTAGTATAAAAATACAAGAATATTTTACTAATCTGGTTTTTTTTATTGTAGGTACTAAGATTTTTAATAAGAGGGCGTGGTGAGTACAGTGCGCTTTACGGAGTCGAAGACCACAACCGAGAGAAAACTTTTTTGCTCATTTAGTTAATTACTAAATAATTTGGGAGCAAGCTTTTTAATTGTATTTTTTTTAATAAAAAGTATAGTCATCGCAGTTTTATTTTTCTAGTATAAAAATACAAGAATATTTTACTAATTTTACTAATCTGGTTTCTTTTATTGTAGGTACCAAGATTTTTAATAGGAGGGAGGGGGGGGGGGGGCGCTCCATGGAGTCGAAGACCACAACCGAGAGAGAACTTTTTTGCTCATATAGTTAATTACTAAATAATTTGGGAGCAAGCTTTTTAATTGTATTTTTTTTAATAAAAAGTATAGTCATCGCAGTTTTATTTTTCTAGTATGAAAATACAAGAATATTTTACTAATCTGGTTTCTTTTATTGTAGGTACCAAGATTTTTAATAAGAGGGAGGGGGGAGCGCTCCATGGAGTCGAAGGCCACAACCGAGAGAGAACTTTTTTGCTCATTTAGTTAATTACTAAATAATTTGGGAGCAAGCTTTTTAATTGTATTTTTTTAAATAAAAAGTATAGTCATCGCAGTTTTATTTTTCTATTACAAAAATACAAGAATATTTTACTAATCTGGTTTTTATTGTAGGTACTAAGATTTTTTAATGAGAGGGCGTGGTGAGTACAGTGCGCTCTACGAAGTCGAAGACCACAACCGAGAGAAAACTTTTTTGCTCATTTAGTTAATTACTAAATAATTTTGGAGCAAGCTTTTTAATTGTATTTTTTTAATAAAAAGTATAGTCATCGCAGTTTTATTTTTCTAGTATAAAAATACAAGAATATTTTACTAATCTGGTTTTTTTTTAATGTAGGTACTAAGATTTTCAATAAGAGGGCGTGGTGAGTACAGTGCGCTCTACGGAGTCGAAGACCACAACCGAAAGAAAACTTTTTTGCTTATTTAGTTAATTACTAAATAATTTGGGAGCAAGATTTTTAATTGTATTTTTTTTTAATAAAAATTATAGTCATCGCAGTTTTATTTTTCTAGTATAAAAATACAAGAATATTTTACTAATATGTTTTTTTTTATTGTAGGTACTAAGATTTTTAATAACAGGGCGTGGTGAGTACAGTGCACTCTACGGAGTCGAAGACCACAACCGAGAAAAAACTTTTTTGCTCATTTAGTTAATTACTAAATAATTTGGGAGCAAGCTTTTTAATTGTATTTTTTTCAATAAAAAGTATAGTCATCGCAGTTTTATTTTTCTAGTATAAAAATACAAGAATATTTTACTAATCTGGTTTCTTTTATTGTAGGTACCAAGATTTTTAATAAGAGGAAGGGGGGAGCGCTTTATGGAGTCGAAGACCACAACCGAGAGAGAACTTTTTTGCTCATTTAGTTAATTACTAAATAATTTGGCAGCAAGCTTTTTAATTGTATTTTTTTTTAATAAAAAGTATAGTCATCGCAGTTTTATTTTTCTAGTATAAAAATACAAGAATATTTTACTAATATGTTTTTTTTTTATTGTAGGTACTAAGATTTTTAATAACAGGGCGTGGTGAGTACAGTGCACTCTACGGAGTCGAAGACCACAACCGAGAAAAAACTTTTTTGCTCATTTAGTTAATTACTAAATAATTTGGGAGCAAGCTTTTTAATTGTATTTTTTTTAATAAAAAGTATAGTCATCGCAGTTTTATTTTTCTAGTATAAAAATACAAGAATATTTTACTAATCTGATTTATTTTATTGTAGGTACCAAGATTTTTAATAAGAGGGAGGGGGGAGCGCTTCATGGAGTCGAAGACCACAACCGAGGGAGAACTTTTTTGCTCATTAAGTTAATTACTAAATAATTTGGGAGCAAGCTTTTTAATTGTATTTTTTTAATAAAAAGTATAGTCATCGCAGTTTTATTTTTCTAGTAGAAAAATACAAGAATATTTTTCTAATCTGGTTTTTTTATTGTAGGTACTAAGGTTTTTAATAAAAGGGCGTGGTGAGTACAGTGCGCTCTACGTAGTCGAAGACCACAACCGAGAGAAAACTTTTTTGCTCATTTAGTTAATTACTAAATAATTTGGGAGCAAGCTTTTTAATTGTATTTTTTTTAATAAAAAGTATAGTCATCGCAGTTTTATTTTTCTAGTATAAAAATACAAGAATATTTTACTAATCTGATTTATTTTATTGTAGGTACCAAGATTTTTAATAAGAGGGAGGGGGGAGCGCTTCATGGAGTCGAAGACCACAACCGAGGGAGAACTTTTTTGCTCATTAAGTTAATTACTAAATAATTTGGGAGCAAGCTTTTTAATTGTATTTTTTTAATAAAAAGTATAGTCATCGCAGTTTTATTTTTCTAGTAGAAAAATACAAGAATATTTTACTAATCTGGTTTCTTTTATTGTAGGTACCAAGATTTTTAAGAAGAGGGAGGGGGAAGCGCTCCATGGAGTCGAAGACCACAACCGAGAGAAAACTTTTTTGCTCATTTAGTTAATTACTAAATAATTTTGGAGCAAGGTTTTTAATTGTATTTTTTTTAATAAAAAGTATCGTCATCGCAGTTTTATTTTTCCAGTCTAAAAATACAGGAATAATTTACTAATTTAGTTTTTTCATCTTAGGTATTAAGGTTTTTAATGAGAGAGCGGGGAAAGAATAGTGCGCTCCATGAAGTCGAAGGAAAACTTTTTTGCAAATTTAGTTAATTACTAAATAATTTTGGAGCAAGGTTTTTAATTGTATTTTTTTTAATAAAAAGTATAGTCATCGCAGTTTTATTTTTCCCGTCTAAAAATACAGGAATAATTTATTAATTTAGTTTTTTCATCTTAGGTATTAAGGTTTTTAATGAGAAAGCGGGGAAATAATAGTGCGCTCCATGAAGTCGAAGGAGAACTTTTTTGCAAATTTAGTTAATTACTAAATAATTTGGGAGCAAGCTTTTTAATTGTATTTTTTTTAATAAAAAGTATAGTCTACGCAGTTTTATTTTTCTAGTATAAAAATACAAGAATATTTTACTAATCTGGTTTTTATTGTAGGTACTAAGATTTTTAATAAGAGGGGGCGTGGTGAGTACAGTGCGCTCTACGGAGTCGAAGACCACAACCGAGAGAAAACTTTTTTGCTCATTTAGTTAATTACTAAATAATTTGGGAGCAAGCTTTTTAAATGTATTTTTTTTAATAAAAAGTATAGTCATCGCAGTTTTATTTTTCTAGTATAAAAATACAAGAATATTTTACTAATCTGGTTTTTATTGTAGGTACTAAGATTTTTAATAAGAGGGCGTGGTGAGTACAGTGCGCTCGACGGAGTCGAAGACCACAACCGAGAGAACACTTTTTTGCTCATTTAGTTAATTACTAAATAATTTGGGAGCAAGCTTTTTAATTGTATTTTTTTTAATAAAAAGTATAGTCATCGCAGTTTTATTTTTCCCGTCTAAAAATACAGGAATAATTTACTAATTTAGTTTTTTCATTTTAGGTATTAAGGTTTTTAATGAGAGAGCGGGGAAAGAATAGTGCGCTCCATGAAGTCGAAGGAGAACTTTTTTGCAAATTTAGTTAATTACTAAATAATTTGGGAGCAAGCTTTTTAATTGTATTTTTTTAATTAAAAGTATAGTCATCGCAGTTTTATTTTTCTAGTATAAAAATACAAGAATATTTTACTAATCTGTTTTTTTATTGTAGGTACTAAGATTTTTAATAAGAGGGCGTGGTGAGTACAGTGCGCTCTACGGAGTCGAAGACCACAACCGAGAGAAAACTTTTTTGCTCATTTAGTTAATTACTAAATAATTTGGGAGCAAGCTTTTTAATTGTATTTTTTTTAATAAAAAGTATAGTCATCGCAGTTTTATTTTTCTAGTATAAAAATACAAAAATATTTTACTAATCTGGTTTCTTTTATTGTAGATACCAAGATTTTTAAGAAGAGGGAGGGGGAAGCGCTCCATGGAGTTGAAGACCACAACCGAGAGAAAACTTTTTTGCTCATTTAGTTAATTACTAAATAATTTTGGAGCAAGGTTTTTAATTGTATTTTTTTTAATAAAAAGTATAGTCATCGCAGTTTTATTTTTCCCGTCTAAAAATACAGGAATAATTTATTAATTTAGTTTTTTCATCTTAGGTATTAAGGTTTTTAATGAGAAAGCGGGGAAATAATAGTGCGCTCCATGAAGTCGAAGGAGAACTTTTTTGCAAATTTAGTTAATTACTAAATAATTTGGGAGCAAGCTTTTTAATTGTATTTTTTTTAATAAAAAGTATAGTCATCGCAGTTTTATTTTTCTAGTATAAAAATACAAGAATATTTTACTAATCTGATTTATTTTATTGTAGGTACCAAGATTTTTAATAAGAGGGAGGGGGGAGCGCTTCATGGAGTCGAAGACCACAACCGAGAGAGAACTTTTTTGCTCATTTAGTTAATTACTAAATAATTTGGGAGCAAGCTTTTTAATTGTATTTTTTTAATAAAAAGTATAGTCATCGCAGTTTTATTTTTCTAGTATAAAAATACAAGAATATTTTACTAATCTGATTTATTTTATTGTAGGTACCAAAATTTTTAATAAGATGGAGGGGGGAGCGCTTCATAGAGTCGAAGACCACAACCGAGAGAGAACTTTTTTGCTCATTTAGTTAATTACTAAATAATTTGGGAGCAAGCTTTTTAATTGTATTTTTTTAATAAAAAGTATCGTCATCGCAGTTTTATTTTTCCCGTCTAAAAATACAGGAATAATTTACTAATTTAGTTTTTTCATCTTAGGTATTAAGGTTTTTAATGAGAGAGCGGGGAAAGAATAGTGCGCTCCATGAAGTCGAAGGAAAACTTTTTTGCAAATTTAGTTAATTACTAAATAATTTTGGAGCAAGGTTTTTAATTGTATTTTTTTAATAAAAAGTATCGTCATCGCAGTTTTATTTTTCCAGTCTAAAAATACAGGAATAATTTACTAATTTAGTTTTTTCATCTTAGGTATTAAGGTTTTTAATGAGAGAGCGGGGAAAGAATAGTGCGCTCCATGAAGTCGAAGGAAAACTTTTTTGCAAATTTAGTTAATTACTAAATAATTTTGGAGCAAGGTTTTTAATTGTATTTTTTTAATAAAAAGTATCGTCATCGCAGTTTTATTTTTCCAGTCTAAAAATACAGGAATAATTTACTAATTTAGTTTTTTCATCTTAGGTATTAAGGTTTTTAATGAGAGAGCGGGGAAAGAATAGTGCGCTCCATGAAGTCGAAGGAGAACTTTTTTGCAAATTTAGTTAATTACTAAATAATTTTGGAGCAAGGTTTTTAATTGTATTTTTTTAATAAAAAGTATAGTCATCGCAGTTTTATTTTTCTAGTATAAAAATACAAGAATATTTTACTAATCTGGTTTTTATTGTAGGTACTAAATTTTTAATAAGAGGACGTGGTGAGTACAGTGCGCTCTACGGAGTCGAAGACCACAACCGAGAGAAAACTTTTTTGCTCATTTAGTTAATTACTAAATAATTTGGGAGCAAGCTTTTTAATTGTATTTTTTTTAATAAAAAGTATAGTCATTGCAGTTTTATTTTTCCCGTCTAAAAATACAGGAATAATTTACAGTGAGTACAGTGCGCTTTACGGAGTCGAAGACCACAACCGAGAGAAAACTTTTTTGCTCATATAGTTAATTACTAAATAATTTGGGAGCAAGCTTTTTAATTGTATTTTTTTTAATAAAAAATATAGTCATCGCAGTTTTATTTTTCTAGTATGAAAATACAAGAATATTTTACTAATCTGGTTTCTTTTATTGTAGGTACCAAGATTTTTAACAAGAGGGAGGGGGTAGCGCTCCATGGAGTCGAAGGCCACAACCGGGAGAGAACTTTTTTGCTTATTTAGTTAATTACTAAATAATTTGGGAGCAAGCTTTTTAATTGTATTTTTTTAAATAAAAAGTATAGTCATCGCAGTTTTATTTTTCTAGTATAAAAATACAAGAATATTTTACTAATCTGTTTTTTTTATTGTAGGAACTAAGATTTTTAATAAGAGGGTGGTGAATACAGTGCGCTCTACGGAGTCGAACACTACAACCGAGAGAAAACTTTTTTGCTCATTTAGTTAATTACTAAATAATTTGGGAGCAAGCTTTTTAATTGTATTTTTTTAATAAAAAGTATAGTCATCGCAGTTTTATTTTTCTAGTATAAAAATACAAGAATATTTTACTAATCTGTTTTTTTTTATTGTAGGTACTAAGATTTTTAATAAGAGGGCGTGGTGAGTACAGTGCGCTTTACGGAGTCGAAGACCACAACCGAGAGAAAACTTTTTTGCTCATTTAGTTAATTACTAAATAATTTGGGAGCAAGGTTTTTAATTGTATTTTTTTTTAATAAAAAGTATCGTCATCGCAGTTTTATTTTTCCAGTCTAAAAATACAGGAATAATTTACTAATTTAGTTTTTTCATCTTAGGTATTAAGGTTTTTAATGAGAGAGCGGGGAAAGAATAGTGCGCTCCATGAAGTCGAAGGAAAACTTTTTTGCAAATTTAGTTAATTACTAAATAATTTTGGAGCAAGGTTTTTAATTGTATTTTTTTTAATAAAAAGTATAGTCATCGCAGTTTTATTTTTCTAGTATTAAAATACAAGAATATTTTACTAATATGGTTTCTTTTATTGTAGGTACCAAGATTTTTAAGAAGAGGGAGGGGGAAGCGCTCCATGGAGTCGAAGACCACAACCGAGAGAAAACTTTTTTGCTCATTTAGTTAATTACTAAATAATTTGGGAGCAAGGTTTTTAATTGTATTTTTTTTTAATAAAAAGTATCGTCATCGCAGTTTTATTTTTCCAGTCTAAAAATACAGGAATAATTTACTAATTTAGTTTTTTCATCTTAGGTATTAAGGTTTTTAATGAGAGAGCGGGGAAAGAATAGTGCGCTCCATGAATTCGAAGGAAAACTTTTTTGCAAATTTAGTTAATTACTAAATTATTTTGGAGCAAGGTTTTTAATTGTATTTTTTTTAATAAAAAGTATAGTCATCGCAGTTTTATTTTTCTAGTATAAAAATACAAGAATATTTTACTAATCTGGTTTTTATTGTAGGTACTAAGATTTTTAATAAGAGGGCGTGGTGAGTACAGTGCGCTCTACGGAGTCGAAGACCACAACCGAGAGAAAACTTTTTTGCTCATTTAGTTAATTACTAAATAATTTGGGATCAAGCTTTTTAAATGTATTTTTTTAAATAAAAAGTATAGTCATCGCAGTTTTATTTTTCTAGTATAAAAATACAAGAATATTTTACTAATCTGGTTTTTATTGTAGGTACTAAGATTTTTAATAAGAGGGCGTGGTGAGTACAGTGCGCTCGACGGAGTCGAAGACCACAACCGAGAGAACACTTTTTTGCTCATTTAGTTAATTACTAAATAATTTGGGAGCAAGCTTTTTAATTGTATTTTTTTTAATAAAAAGTATAGTCATCGCAGTTTTATTTTTCCCGTCTAAAAATACAGGAATAATTTACTAATTTAGTTTTTTCATTTTAGGTATTAAGGTTTTTAATGAGAGAGCGGGGAAAGAATAGTGCGCTCCATGAAGTCGAAGGAGAACTTTTTTGCAAATTTAGTTAATTACTAAATAATTTTGGAGCAAGGTTTTTAATTGTATTTTTTTTAATAAAAAGTATAGTCATCGCAGTTTTATTTTTCCCGTCTAAAAATACAGGAATAATTTACTAATTTAGTTTTTTTATCTTAGGTATTAAGGTTTTTAATAAGAAAGCGGGGAAATAATAGTGCGCTCCATGAAGTCGAAGGAGAACTTTTTTGCAAATTCGGTTAATTACTAAATAATTTGGGAGCAAGCATTTTAATTGTATTTTTTTAAATAAAAAGTATAGTCATCGCAGTCTAATTTTTCTGGTATAAAAATACAAGACTATTTTACTAATCTGGTTTCTTTTATTATAGGTACCAAGATTTTTAATAGGAGGGAGGGGGGAGCGCTCCATGGAGTCGAAGACCACAACCAAGAGAAAACTTTTTTGCTCATTTAGTTAATTACTAAATAATTTTGGAGCAAGGTTTTTAATTGTATTTTTTTAATAAAAAGTATAGTCATCGCAGTTTTATTTTTCTAGTATAAAAATACAAGAATATTTTACTAATCTGATTTATTTTATTGTAGGTACCAAAATTTTTAATAAGAGGGAGGGGGGAGCGCTTCATGGAGTCGAAGACCACAACCGAGAGAGAACTTTTTTGCTCATTTAGTTAATTAATAAATAATTTGGGAGCAAGCTTTTTAATTGTATTTTTTTAATAAAAAGTATCGTCATCGCAGTTTTATTTTTCCCGTCTAAAAATACAGGAATAATTTACTAATTTAGTTTTTTCATCTTAGGTATTAAGGTTTTTAATGAGAGAGCGGGGAAAGAATAGTGCGCTCCATGAAGTCGAAGGAAAACTTTTTTGCAAATTTAGTTAATTACTAAATAATTTTGGAGCAAGCTTTTTAATTGTATTTTTTTAATAAAAAGTATAGTCATCGCAGTTTTATTTTTCTAGTATAAAAATACAAGAATATTTTATCTGGTTTATTTTATTGTAGGTACCAAGATTTTTAATAAGAGGGAGGGGGGAGCGCTCCATGGAGTCGAAGGCCACAACCGAGAGAGAACTTTTTTGCTCATTTAGTTAATTACTAAATAATTTGGGAGCAAGCTTTTTAATTGTATTTTTTTTAATAAAAAGTATAGTCATCGCAGTTTTATTTTTCTAGTATAAAAATACAAGAATAATTTACTAATCTGGTTTTTTTATTGTAGGTACTAAGTTTTTTAATATGAGGGCGTGGTGAGTACAGTGCGCTCTACGGAGTCAAAGACCACAACCGAGAGAAAACTTTTTTGCTCATTTAGTTAATTACTAAATAATTTAGGAGCAAGCTTTTTAATTGTATTTTTTTTAATAAAAAGTATAGTCATCGCAGTTTTATTTTTCTAGTATAAAAATACAAGAATCTGGTTTTTTTATTGTAGGTACTAAGATTTTTAATAAGAGGGCGTGGTGAGTACAGTGCGCTCTACGGAGTCGAAGACCACAACCGAGAGAAAACTTTTTTGCTCATTTAGTTAATTACTAAATAATTTGGGAGCAAGCTTTTTAATTGTATTTTTTTTAATAAAAAGTATAGTCATCGCAGTTTTATTTTTCTAGTATAAAAATACAAGAATATTTTACTAATCTGATTTATTTTATTGTAGGTACCAATATTTTTAATAAGAGGGAGGGGGGAGCGCTTCATGGAGTCGAATACCACAACCGAGAGAAAACCTTTTTGCTCATTTAGTTAATTACTTAATAATTTGGGAGCAAGCTTTTTAATTGTATTTTTTTTAATAAAAAGTATAGTCATCGCAGTTTTATTTTTCTAGTATAAAAATACAAGAATATTTTACTAATCTGATTTATTTTATTGTAGGTACCAAGATTTTTAATAGGAGGGAGGGGGGGCGCTCCATGGAGTCGAAGACCACAACCGAGAGAGAACTTTTTTGCTCATTTAGTTAATTACTAAATAATTTGGGAGCAAGCTTTTTAATTGTATTTTTTTTTAATAAAAAGTATAGTCATCGCAGTTTTATTTTTCTAGTATAAAAATACAAGAATATTTTACTAATCTAATTTATTTTATTGTAGGTACCAAGATTTTTAATAAGAGGGAGGGGGAAGCGCTTCATGGAGTCGAATACCACAACCGAGAGAAAACCTTCTTGCTCATTTAGTTAATTACTTAATAATTTGGGAGCAAGGTTTTTAATTGTATTTTTTTAAATAAAAAGTATAGTCATCGCAGTTTTATTTTTCTATTACAAAAATACAAGAATATTTTACTAATCTGGTTTTTATTGTAGGTACTAAGATTTTTAATAAGAGGGCGTGGTGAGTACAGTGCGCTCTACGGAGTCGAAGACCACAACCGAGAGAAAACTTTTTTGCTCATTTAGTTAATTACTAAATAATTTGGGAGCAAGCTTTTTAATTGTATTTTTTTTAATAAAAAGTATAGTCATCGCAGTTTTATTTTTCTAGTATAAAAATACAAGAATATTTTACTAATTTTACTAATCTGGTTTCTTTTATTGTAGGTACCAAGATTTTTAATAGGAGGGAGGGGGGGGGGGGCGCTCCATGGAGTCGAAGACCACAACCGAGAGAGAACTTTTTTGCTCATATAGTTAATTACTAAATAATTTGGGAGCAAGCTTTTTAATTGTATTTTTTTTAATAAAAAGTATAGCCATCGCAGTTTTATTTTTCTAGTATGAAAATACAAGAATATTTTACTAATCTGGTTTCTTTTATTGTAGGTACCAAGATTTTTAATAAGAGGGAGGGGGGAGCGCTCCATGGAGTCGAAGGCCACAACCGAGAGAGAACTTTTTTGCTCATTTAGTTAATTACTAAATAATTTGGGAGCAAGCTTTTTAATTGTATTTTTTTAAATAAAAAGTATAGTCATCGCAGTTTTATTTTTCTATTACAAAAATACAAGAATATTTTACTAATCTGGTTTTTATTGTAGGTACTAAGATTTTTTAATGAGAGGGCGTGGTGAGTACAGTGCGCTCTACGAAGTCGAAGACCACAACCGAGAGAAAACTTTTTTGCTCATTTAGTTAATTACTAAATAATTTTGGAGCAAGCTTTTTAATTGTATTTTTTTAATAAAAAGTATAGTCATCGCAGTTTTATTTTTCTAGTATAAAAATACAAGAATATTTTACTAATCTGGTTTTTTTTTAATGTAGGTACTAAGATTTTCAATAAGAGGGCGTGGTGAGTACAGTGCGCTCTACGGAGTCGAAGACCACAACCGAGAGAAAACTTTTTTGCTTATTTAGTTAATTACTAAATAATTTGGGAGCAAGATTTTTAATTGTATTTTTTTTTAATAAAAATTATAGTCATCGCAGTTTTATTTTTCTAGTATAAAAATACAAGAATATTTTACTAATATGTTTTTTTTTATTGTAGGTACTAAGATTTTTAATAACAGGGCGTGGTGAGTACAGTGCACTCTACGGAGTCGAAGACCACAACCGAGAAAAAACTTTTTTGCTCATTTAGTTAATTACTAAATAATTTGGGAGCAAGCTTTTTAATTGTATTTTTTTCAATAAAAAGTATAGTCATCGCAGTTTTATTTTTCTAGTATAAAAATACAAGAATATTTTACTAATCTGGTTTCTTTTATTGTAGGTACCAAGATTTTTAATAAGAGGAAGGGGGGAGCGCTTTATGGAGTCGAAGACCACAACCCAGAGAGAACTTTTTTGCTCATTTAGTTAATTACTAAATAATTTGGGAGCAAGCTTTTTAATTGTATTTTTTTAAATAAAAAGTATAGTCATCGCAGTTTTATTTTTCTAGTATAAAAATACAAGAATATTTTACTAATCTGTTTTTTTTATTGTAGGAACTAAGATTTTTAATAAGAGGGTGGTGAATACAGTGCGCTCTACGGAGTCGAACACTACAACCGAGAGAAAACTTTTTTGCTCATTTAGTTAATTACTAAATAATTTGGGAGCAAGCTTTTTAATTGTATTTTTTTAATAAAAAGTATAGTCATCGCAGTTTTATTTTTCTTGTATAAAAATACAAGAATATTTTACTAATCTGTTTTTTTTTATTGTAGGTACTAAGATTTTTAATAAGAGGGCGTGGTGAGTACAGTGCGCTTTACGGAGTCGAAGACCACAACCGAGAGAAAACTTTTTTGCTCATTTAGTTAATTACTAAATAATTTGGGAGCAAGGTTTTTAATTGTATTTTTTTTTAATAAAAAGTATCGTCATCGCAGTTTTATTTTTCCAGTCTAAAAATACAGGAATAATTTACTAATTTAGTTTTTTCATCTTAGGTATTAAGGTTTTTAATGAGAGAGCGGGGAAAGAATAGTGCGCTCCATGAAGTCGAAGGAAAACTTTTTTGCAAATTTAGTTAATTACTAAATAATTTTGGAGCAAGGTTTTTAATTGTATTTTTTTTAATAAAAAGTATAGTCATCGCAGTTTTATTTTTCTAGTATAAAAATACAAGAATATTTTACTAATATGGTTTCTTTTATTGTAGGTACCAAGATTTTTAAGAAGAGGGAGGGGGAAGCGCTCCATGGAGTCGAAGACCACAACCGAGAGAAAACTTTTTTGCTCATTTAGTTAATTACTAAATAATTTGGGAGCAAGGTTTTTAATTGTATTTTTTTTTAATAAAAAGTATCGTCATCGCAGTTTTATTTTTCCAGTCTAAAAATACAGGAATAATTTACTAATTTAGTTTTTTCATCTTAGGTATTAAGGTTTTTAATGAGAGAGCGGGGAAAGAATAGTGCGCTCCATGAAGTCGAAGGAAAACTTTTTTGCAAATTTAGTTAATTACTAAATAATTTTGGAGCAAGGTTTTTAATTGTATTTTTTTTAATAAAAAGTATAGTCATCGCAGTTTTATTTTTCTATTACAAAAATACAAGAATATTTTACTAATCTGGTTTTTATTGTAGGTACTAAGATTTTTTAATGAGAGGGCGTGGTGAGTACAGTGCGCTCTACGAAGTCGAAGACCACAACCGAGAGAAAACTTTTTTGCTCATTTAGTTAATTACTAAATAATTTTGGAGCAAGCTTTTTAATTGTATTTTTTTAATAAAAAGTATAGTCATCGCAGTTTTATTTTTCTAGTATAAAAATACAAGAATATTTTACTAATCTGTTTTTTTTTTAATGTAGGTACTAAGATTTTCAATAAGAGGGCGTGGTGAGTACAGTGCGCTCTACGGAGTCGAAGACCACAACCGAGAGAAAACTTTTTTGCTTATTTAGTTAATTACTAAATAATTTGGGAGCAAGATTTTTAATTGTATTTTTTTTTAATAAAAATTATAGTCATCGCAGTTTTATTTTTCTAGTATAAAAATACAAGAATATTTTACTAATATGTTTTTTTTTATTGTAGGTACTAAGATTTTTAATAACAGGGCGTGGTGAGTACAGTGCACTCTACGGAGTCGAAGACCACAACCGAGAAAAAACTTTTTTGCTCATTTAGTTAATTACTAAATAATTTGGGAGCAAGCTTTTTAATTGTATTTTTTTCAATAAAAAGTATAGTCATCGCAGTTTTATTTTTCTAGTATAAAAATACAAGAATATTTTACTAATCTGGTTTCTTTTATTGTAGGTACCAAGATTTTTAATAAGAGGAAGGGGGGAGCGCTTTATGGAGTCGAAGACCACAACCCAGAGAGAACTTTTTTGCTCATTTAGTTAATTACTAAATAATTTGGGAGCAAGCTTTTTAATTGTATTTTTTTAAATAAAAAGTATAGTCATCGCAGTTTTATTTTTCTAGTATAAAAATACAAGAATATTTTACTAATCTGTTTTTTTATTGTAGGAACTAAGATTTTTAATAAGAGGGTGGTGAATACAGTGCGCTCTACGGAGTCGAACACTACAACCGAGAGAAAACTTTTTTGCTCATTTAGTTAATTACTAAATAATTTGGGAGCAAGCTTTTTAATTGTATTTTTTTAATAAAAAGTATAGTCATCGCAGTTTTATTTTTCTAGTATAAAAATACAAGAATATTTTACTAATCTGTTTTTTTTTATTGTAGGTACTAAGATTTTTAATAAGAGGGCGTGGTGAGTACAGTGCGCTTTACGGAGTCGAAGACCACAACCGAGAGAAAACTTTTTTGCTCATTTAGTTAATTACTAAATAATTTGGGAGCAAGGTTTTTAATTGTATTTTTTTTTAATAAAAAGTATCGTCATCGCAGTTTTATTTTTCCAGTCTAAAAATACAGGAATAATTTACTAATTTAGTTTTTTCATCTTAGGTATTAAGGTTTTTAATGAGAGAGCGGGGAAAGAATAGTGCGCTCCATGAAGTCGAAGGAAAACTTTTTTGCAAATTTAGTTAATTACTAAATAATTTTGGAGCAAGGTTTTTAATTGTATTTTTTTTAATAAAAAGTATAGTCATCGCAGTTTTATTTTTCTAGTATAAAAATACAAGAATATTTTACTAATATGGTTTCTTTTATTGTAGGTACCAAGATTTTTAAGAAGAGGGAGGGGGAAGCGCTCCATGGAGTCGAAGACCACAACCGAGAGAAAACTTTTTTGCTCATTTAGTTAATTACTAAATAATTTGGGAGCAAGGTTTTTAATTGTATTTTTTTTTAATAAAAAGTATCGTCATCGCAGTTTTATTTTTCCAGTCTAAAAATACAGGAATAATTTACTAATTTAGTTTTTTCATCTTAGGTATTAAGGTTTTTAATGAGAGAGCGGGGAAAGAATAGTGCGCTCCATGAAGTCGAAGGAAAACTTTTTTGCAAATTTAGTTAATTACTAAATAATTTTGGAGCAAGGTTTTTAATTGTATTTTTTTTAATAAAAAGTATAGTCATCGCAGTTTTATTTTTCTAGTATAAAAATACAAGAATATTTTACTAATCTGGTTTTTATTGTAGGTACTAAGATTTTTAATAAGAGGGCGTGGTGAGTACAGTGCGCTCTACGGAGTCGAAGACCACAACCGAGAGAAAACTTTTTTGCTCATTTAGTTAATTACTAAATAATTTGGGATCAAGCTTTTTAAATGTATTTTTTTAAATAAAAAGTATAGTCATCGCAGTTTTATTTTTCCCGTCTAAAAATACAGGAATAATTTACTAATTTAGTTTTTTCATTTTAGGTATTAAGGTTTTTAATGAGAGAGCGGGGAAAGAATAGTGCGCTCCATGAAGTCGAAGGAGAACTTTTTTGCAAATTTAGTTAATTACTAAATAATTTTGGAGCAAGGTTTTTAATTGTATTTTTTTTAATAAAAAGTATAGTCATCGCAGTTTTATTTTTCCCGTCTAAAAATACAGGAATAATTTACTAATTTAGTTTTTTTATCTTAGGTATTAAGGTTTTTAATGAGAAAGCGGGGAAATAATAGTGCGCTCCATGAAGTCGAAGGAGAACTTTTTTGCAAATTCGGTTAATTACTAAATAATTTGGGAGCAAGCATTTTAATTGTATTTTTTTAAATAAAAAGTATAGTCATCGCAGTCTAATTTTTCTGGTATAAAAATACAAGACTATTTTACTAATCTGGTTTCTTTTATTATAGGTACCAAGATTTTTAATAGGAGGGAGGGGGGAGCGCTCCATGGAGTCGAAGACCACAACCAAGAGAAAACTTTTTTGCTCATTTAGTTAATTACTAAATAATTTGGGAGCAAGCTTTTTAATTGTATTTTTTTTTAATAAAAAGTATAGTCATCGCAGTTTTATTTTTCTAGTATACAAATACAAGAATATTTTACTAATATGGTTTCTTTTATTGTAGGTACCAAGATTTTTAAGAAGAGGGAGGGGGAAGCGCTCCATGGAGTCGAAGACCACAACCGAGAGAAAACTTTTTTGCTCATTTAGTTAATTACTAAATAATTTTGGAGCAAGGTTTTTAATTGTATTTTTTTAATAAAAAGTTTAGTCATCGCAGTTTTATTTTTCTAGTATAAAAATACAAGAATATTTTACTAATCTGATTTATTTTATTGTAGGTACCAAAATTTTTAATAAGAGGGAGGGGGGAGCGCTTCATGGAGTCGAAGACCACAACCGAGAGAGAACTTTTTTGCTCATTTAGTTAATTAATAAATAATTTGGGAGCAAGCTTTTTAATTGTATTTTTTTAATAAAAAGTATCGTCATCGCAGTTTTATTTTTCCCGTCTAAAAATACAGGAATAATTTACTAATTTAGTTTTTTCATCTTAGGTATTAAGGTTTTTAATGAGAGAGCGGGGAAAGAATAGTGCGCTCCATGAAGTCGAAGGAAAACTTTTTTGCAAATTTAGTTAATTACTAAATAATTTTGGAGCAAGCTTTTTAATTGTATTTTTTTAATAAAAAGTATAGTCATCGCAGTTTTATTTTTCTAGTATAAAAATACAAGAATATTTTATCTGGTTTATTTTATTGTAGGTACCAAGATTTTTAATAAGAGAGAGGGGGGAGCGCTCCATGGAGTCGAAGGCCACAACCGAGAGAGAACTTTTTTGCTCATTTAGTTAATTACTAAATAATTTGGGAGCAAGCTTTTTAATTGTATTTTTTTAAATAAAAAGTATAGTCATCGCAGTTTTATTTTTCTATTACAAAAATACAAGAATATTTTACTAATCTGGTTTTTATTGTAGGTACTAAGATTTTTTAATGAGAGGGCGTGGTGAGTACAGTGCGCTCTACGAAGTCGAAGACCACAACCGAGAGAAAACTTTTTTGCTCATTTAGTTAATTACTAAATAATTTTGGAGCAAGCTTTTTAATTGTATTTTTTTAATAAAAAGTATAGTCATCGCAGTTTTATTTTTCTAGTATAAAAATACAAGAATATTTTACTAATCTGGTTTTTTTTTAATGTAGGTACTAAGATTTTCAATAAGAGGGCGTGGTGAGTACAGTGCGCTCTACGGAGTCGAAGACCACAACCGAGAGAAAACTTTTTTGCTTATTTAGTTAATTACTAAATAATTTGGGAGCAAGATTTTTAATTGTATTTTTTTTTAATAAAAATTATAGTCATCGCAGTTTTATTTTTCTAGTATAAAAATACAAGAATATTTTACTAATATGTTTTTTTTTTATTGTAGGTACTAAGATTTTTAATAACAGGGCGTGGTGAGTACAGTGCACTCTACGGAGTCGAAGACCACAACCGAGAAAAAACTTTTTTGCTCATTTAGTTAATTACTAAATAATTTGGGAGCAAGCTTTTTAATTGTATTTTTTTCAATAAAAAGTATAGTCATCGCAGTTTTATTTTTCTAGTATAAAAATACAAGAATATTTTACTAATCTGGTTTCTTTTATTGTAGGTACCAAGATTTTTAATAAGAGGAAGGGGGGAGCGCTTTATGGAGTCGAAGACCACAACCGAGAGAGAACTTTTTTGCTCATTTAGTTAATTACTAAATAATTTGGGAGCAAGCTTTTTAATTGTATTTTTTTAAATAAAAAGTATAGTCATCGCAGTTTTATTTTTCTAGTATAAAAATACAAGAATATTTTACTAATCTGTTTTTTTTATTGTAGGAACTAAGATTTTTAATAAGAGGGTGGTGAATACAGTGCGCTCTACGGAGTCGAACACTACAACCGAGAGAAAACTTTTTTGCTCATTTAGTTAATTACTAAATAATTTGGGAGCAAGGTTTTTAATTGTATTTTTTTTTAATAAAAAGTATCGTCATCGCAGTTTTATTTTTCCAGTCTAAAAATACAGGAATAATTTACTAATTTAGTTTTTTCATCTTAGGTATTAAGGTTTTTAATGAGAGAGCGGGGAAAGAATAGTGCGCTCCATGAAGTCGAAGGAAAACTTTTTTGCAAATTTAGTTAATTACTAAATAATTTTGGAGCAAGGTTTTTAATTGTATTTTTTTTAATAAAAAGTATAGTCATCGCAGTTTTATTTTTCTAGTATAAAAATACAAGAATATTTTACTAATATGGTTTCTTTTATTGTAGGTACCAAGATTTTTAAGAAGAGGGAGGGGGAAGCGCTCCATGGAGTCGAAGACCACAACCGAGAGAAAACTTTTTTGCTCATTTAGTTAATTACTAAATAATTTGGGAGCAAGGTTTTTAATTGTATTTTTTTTTAATAAAAAGTATCGTCATCGCAGTTTTATTTTTCCAGTCTAAAAATACAGGAATAATTTACTAATTTAGTTTTTTCATCTTAGGTATTAAGGTTTTTAATGAGAGAGCGGGGAAAGAATAGTGCGCTCCATGAAGTCGAAGGAAAACTTTTTTGCAAATTTAGTTAATTACTAAATAATTTTGGAGCAAGGTTTTTAATTGTATTTTTTTTAATAAAAAGTATAGTCATCGCAGTTTTATTTTTCTAGTATAAAAATACAATAATATTTTACTAATCTGGTTTTTATTGTAGGTACTAAGATTTTTAATAAGAGGGCGTGGTGAGTACAGTGCGCTCTACGGAGTCGAAGACCACAACCGAGGGAAAACTTTTTTGCTCATTTAGTTAATTACTAAATAATTTGGGATCAAGCTTTTTAAATGTATTTTTTTAAATAAAAAGTATAGTCATCGCAGTTTTATTTTTCTAGTATAAAAATACAAGAATATTTTACTAATCTGGTTTTTATTGTAGGTACTAAGATTTTTAATAAGAGGGCGTGGTGAGTACAGTGCGCTCGACGGAGTCGAAGACCACAACCGAGAGAACACTTTTTTGCTCATTTAGTTAATTACTAAATAATTTGGGAGCAAGCTTTTTAATTGTATTTTTTTTAATAAAAAGTATAGTCATCGCAGTTTTATTTTTCCCGTCTAAAAATACAGGAATAATTTACTAATTTAGTTTTTTCATTTTAGGTATTAAGGTTTTTAATGAGAGAGCGGGGAAAGAATAGTGCGCTCCATGAAGTCGAAGGAGAACTTTTTTGCAAATTTAGTTAATTACTAAATAATTTTGGAGCAAGGTTTTTAATTGTATTTTTTTTAATAAAAAGTATAGTCATCGCAGTTTTATTTTTCCCGTCTAAAAATACAGGAATAATTTACTAATTTAGTTTTTTTATCTTAGGTATTAAGGTTTTTAATGAGAAAGCGGGGAAATAATAGTGCGCTCCATGAAGTCGAAGGAGAACTTTTTTGCAAATTCGGTTAATTACTAAATAATTTGGGAGCAAGCATTTTAATTGTATTTTTTTAAATAAAAAGTATAGTCATCGCAGTCTAATTTTTCTGGTATAAAAATACAAGACTATTTTACTAATCTGGTTTCTTTTATTATAGGTACCAAGATTTTTAATAGGAGGGAGGGGGGAGCGCTCCATGGAGTCGAAGACCACAACCAAGAGAAAACTTTTTTGCTCATTTAGTTAATTACTAAATAATTTGGGAGCAAGCTTTTTAATTGTATTTTTTTTTAATAAAAAGTATAGTCATCGCAGTTTTATTTTTCTAGTATACAAATACAAGAATATTTTACTAATATGGTTTCTTTTATTGTAGGTACCAAGATTTTTAAGAAGAGGGAGGGGGAAGCGCTCCATGGAGTCGAAGACCACAACCGAGAGAAAACTTTTTTGCTCATTTAGTTAATTACTAAATAATTTTGGAGCAAGGTTTTTAATTGTATTTTTTTAATAAAAAGTATAGTCATCGCAGTTTTATTTTTCTAGTATAAAAATACAAGAATATTTTACTAATCTGATTTATTTTATTGTAGGTACCAAAATTTTTAATAAGAGGGAGGGGGGAGCGCTTCATGGAGTCGAAGACCACAACCGAGAGAGAACTTTTTTGCTCATTTAGTTAATTAATAAATAATTTGGGAGCAAGCTTTTTAATTGTATTTTTTTAATAAAAAGTATCGTCATCGCAGTTTTATTTTTCCCGTCTAAAAATACAGGAATAATTTACTAATTTAGTTTTTTCATCTTAGGTATTAAGGTTTTTAATGAGAGAGCGGGGAAAGAATAGTGCGCTCCATGAAGTCGAAGGAAAACTTTTTTGCAAATTTAGTTAATTACTAAATAATTTTGGAGCAAGCTTTTTAATTGTATTTTTTTAATAAAAAGTATAGTCATTGCAGTTTTATTTTTCTAGTATAAAAATACAAGAATATTTTATCTGGTTTATTTTATTGTAGGTACCAAGATTTTTAATAAGAGGGAGGGGGGAGCGCTCCATGGAGTCGAAGGCCACAACCGAGAGAGAACTTTTTTGCTCATTTAGTTAATTACTAAATAATTTGGGAGCAAGCTTTTTAATTGTATTTTTTTTAATAAAAAGTATAGTCATCGCAGTTTTATTTTTCTAGTATAAAAATACAAGAATATTTTACTAATCTGGTTTTTTTTATTGTAGGTACTAAGATTTTTAATAAGAGGGCGTGGTGAGTACAGTGCGCTTTACGAAGTCGAAGACCACAACCGAGAGAAAACTTTTTTGCTCATTTAGTTAATTACTAAATAATTTGGGAGCAAGCTTTTTAATTGTATTTTTTTTAATAAAAAGTATAGTCATCGCAGTTTTATTTTTCTAGTATAAAAATACAAGAATATTTTACTAATTTTACTAATCTGGTTTCTTTTATTGTAGGTACCAAGATTTTTAATAGGAGGGAGGGGGGGGGGCGCTCCATGGAGTCGAAGACCACAACCGAGAGAGAACTTTTTTGCTCATATAGTTAATTACTAAATAATTTGGGAGCAAGCTTTTTAATTGTATTTTTTTTAATAAAAAGTATAGTCATCGCAGTTTTATTTTTCTAGTATGAAAATACAAGAATATTTTACTAATCTGGTTTCTTTTATTGTAGGTACCAAGATTTTTAATAAGAGGGAGGGGGGAGCGCTCCATGGAGTCGAAGGCCACAACCGAGAGAGAACTTTTTTGCTCATTTAGTTAATTACTAAATAATTTGGGAGCAAGCTTTTTAATTGTATTTTTTTAAATAAAAAGTATAGTCATCGCAGTTTTATTTTTCTATTACAAAAATACAAGAATATTTTACTAATCTGGTTTTTATTGTAGGTACTAAGATTTTTTAATGAGAGGGCGTGGTGAGTACAGTGCGCTCTACGAAGTCGAAGACCACAACCGAGAGAAAACTTTTTTGCTCATTTAGTTAATTACTAAATAATTTTGGAGCAAGCTTTTTAATTGTATTTTTTTAATAAAAAGTATAGTCATCGCAGTTTTATTTTTCTAGTATAATTATACAAGAATATTTTACTAATCTGGTTTTTTTTTAATGTAGGTACTAAGATTTTCAATAAGAGGGCGTGGTGAGTACAGTGCGCTCTACGGAGTCGAAGACCACAACCGAGAGAAAACTTTTTTGCTTATTTAGTTAATTACTAAATAATTTGGGAGCAAGATTTTTAATTGTATTTTTTTTTAATAAAAATTATAGTCATCGCAGTTTTATTTTTCTAGTATAAAAATACAAGAATATTTTACTAATATGTTTTTTTTTATTGTAGGTACTAAGATTTTTAATAACAGGGCGTGGTGAGTACAGTGCACTCTACGGAGTCGAAGACCACAACCGAGAAAAAACTTTTTTGCTCATTTAGTTAATTACTAAATAATTTGGGAGCAAGCTTTTTAATTGTATTTTTTTCAATAAAAAGTATAGTCATCGCAGTTTTATTTTTCTAGTATAAAAATACAAGAATATTTTACTAATCTGGTTTCTTTTATTGTAGGTACCAAGATTTTTAATAAGAGGAAGGGGGGAGCGCTTTATGGAGTCGAAGACCACAACCGAGAGAGAACTTTTTTGCTCATTTAGTTAATTACTAAATAATTTGGGAGCAAGCTTTTTAATTGTATTTTTTTAAATAAAAAGTATAGTCATCGCAGTTTTATTTTTCTAGTATAAAAATACAAGAATATTTTACTAATCTGTTTTTTTTATTGTAGGAACTAAGATTTTTAATAAGAGGGTGGTGAATACAGTGCGCTCTACGGAGTCGAACACTACAACCGAGAGAAAACTTTTTTGCTCATTTAGTTAATTACTAAATAATTTGGGAGCAAGCTTTTTAATTGTATTTTTTTAATAAAAAGTATAGTCATCGCAGTTTTATTTTTCTAGTATAAAAATACAAGAATATTTTACTAATCTGTTTTTTTTTTATTGTAGGTACTAAGATTTTTAATAAGAGGGCGTGGTGAGTACAGTGCGCTTTACGGAGTCGAAGACCACAACCGAGAGAAAACTTTTTTGCTCATTTAGTTAATTACTAAATAATTTGGGAGCAAGGTTTTTAATTGTATTTTTTTTTAATAAAAAGTATCGTCATCGCAGTTTTATTTTTCCAGTCTAAAAATACAGGAATAATTTACTAATTTAGTTTTTTCATCTTAGGTATTAAGGTTTTTAATGAGAGAGCGGGGAAAGAATAGTGCGCTCCATGAAGTCGAAGGAAAACTTTTTTGCAAATTTAGTTAATTACTAAATAATTTTGGAGCAAGGTTTTTAATTGTATTTTTTTTAATAAAAAGTATAGTCATCGCAGTTTTATTTTTCTAGTATAAAAATACAAGAATATTTTACTAATATGGTTTCTTTTATTGTAGGTACCAAGATTTTTAAGAAGAGGGAGGGGGAAGCGCTCCATGGAGTCGAAGACCACAACCGAGAGAAAACTTTTTTGCTCATTTAGTTAATTACTAAATAATTTGGGAGCAAGGTTTTTAATTGTATTTTTTTTTAATAAAAAGTATCGTCATCGCAGTTTTATTTTTCCAGTCTAAAAATACAGGAATAATTTACTAATTTAGTTTTTTCATCTTAGGTATTAAGGTTTTTAATGAGAGAGCGGGGAAAGAATAGTGCGCTCCATGAAGTCGAAGGAAAACTTTTTTGCAAATTTAGTTAATTACTAAATAATTTTGGAGCAAGGTTTTTAATTGTATTTTTTTTAATAAAAAGTATAGTCATCGCAGTTTTATTTTTCTAGTATAAAAATACAAGAATATTTTACTAATCTGGTTTTTATTGTAGGTACTAAGATTTTTAATAAGAGGGCGTGGTGAGTACAGTGCGCTCTACGGAGTCGAAGACCACAACCGAGAGAAAACTTTTTTGCTCATTTAGTTAATTACTAAATAATTTGGGATCAAGCTTTTTAAATGTATTTTTTTAAATAAAAAGTATAGTCATCGCAGTTTTATTTTTCTAGTATAAAAATACAAGAATATTTTACTAATCTGGTTTTTATTGTAGGTACTAAGATTTTTAATAAGAGGGCGTGGTGAGTACAGTGCGGTCGACGGAGTCGAAGACCACAACCGAGAGAACACTTTTTTGCTCATTTAGTTAATTACTAAATAATTTGGGAGCAAGCTTTTTAATTGTATTTTTTTTAATAAAAAGTATACTCATCGCAGTTTTATTTTTCCCGTCTAAAAATACAGGAATAATTTACTAATTTAGTTTTTTCATTTTAGGTATTAAGGTTTTTAATGAGAGAGCGGGGAAAGAATAGTGCGCTCCATGAAGTCGAAGGAGAACTTTTTTGCAAATTTAGTTAATTACTAAATAATTTTGGAGCAAGGTTTTTAATTGTATTTTTTTTAATAAAAAGTATAGTCATCGCAGTTTTATTTTTCCCGTCTAAAAATACAGGAATAATTTACTAATTTAGTTTTTTATCTTAGGTATTAAGGTTTTTAATGAGAAAGCGGGGAAATAATAGTGCGCTCCATGAAGTCGAAGGAGAACTTTTTGCAAATTCGGTTAATTACTAAATAATTTGGGAGCAAGCATTTTAATTGTATTTTTTTAAATAAAAAGTATAGTCATCGCAGTCTAATTTTTCTGGTATAAAAATACAAGACTATTTTACTAATCTGGTTTCTTTTATTATAGGTACCAAGATTTTTAATAGGAGGGAGGGGGGAGCGCTCCATGGAGTCGAAGACCACAACCAAGAGAAAACTTTTTTGCTCATTTAGTTAATTACTAAATAATTTGGGAGCAAGCTTTTTAATTGTATTTTTTTTTAATAAAAAGTATAGTCATCGCAGTTTTATTTTTCTAGTATACAAATACAAGAATATTTTACTAATATGGTTTCTTTTATTGTAGGTACCAAGATTTTTAAGAAGAGGGAGGGGGAAGCGCTCCATGGAGTCGAAGACCACAACCGAGAGAAAACTTTTTTGCTCATTTAGTTAATTACTAAATAATTTTGGAGCAAGGTTTTTAATTGTATTTTTTTAATAAAAAGTATAGTCATCGCAGTTTTATTTTTCTAGTATAAAAATACAAGAATATTTTACTAATCTGATTTATTTTATTGTAGGTACCAAAATTTTTAATAAGAGGGAGGGGGAGCGCTTCATGGAGTCGAAGACCACAACCGAGAGAGAACTTTTTTGCTCATTTAGTTAATTACTAAATAATTTGGGAGCAAGCTTTTTAATTGTATTTTTTTAATAAAAAGTATCGTCATCGCAGTTTTATTTTTCCCGTCTAAAAATACAGGAATAATTTACTAATTTAGTTTTTTCATCTTAGGTAATAAGGTTTTTAATGAGAGAGCGGGGAAAGAATAGTGCGCTCCATGAAGTCGAAGGAAAACTTTTTTGCAAATTTAGTTAATTACTAAATAATTTTGGAGCAAGCTTTTTAATTGTATTTTTTTAATAAAAAGTATAGTCATCGCAGTTTTATTTTTCTAGTATAAAAATACAAGAATATTTTATCTGGTTTATTTTATTGTAGGTACCAAGATTTTTAATAAGAGGGAGGGGGGAGCGCTCCATGGAGTCGAAGGCCACAATCGAGAGAGAACTTTTTTGCTCATTTAGTTAATTACTAAATAATTTGGGAGCAAGCTTTTTAATTGTATTTTTTTTAATAAAAAGTATAGTCATCGCAGTTTTATTTTTCTAGTATAAAAATACAAGAATAATTTACTAATCTGGTTTTTTTATTGTAGGTACTAAGTTTTTTAATATGAGGGCGTGGTGAGTACAGTGCGCTCTACGGAGTCAAAGACCACAACCGAGAGAAAACTTTTTTGCTCATTTAGTTAATTACTAAATAATTTAGGAGCAAGCTTTTTAATTGTATTTTTTTTAATAAAAAGTATAGTCATCGCAGTTTTATTTTTCTAGTATAAAAATACAAGAATCTGGTTTTTTTATTGTAGGTACTAAGATTTTTAATAAGAGGGCGTGGTGAGTACAGTGCGCTCTACGGAGTCGAAGACCACAACCGAGAGAAAACTTTTTTGCTCATTTAGTTAATTACTAAATAATTTGGGAGCAAGCTTTTTAATTGTATTTTTTTTAATAAAAAGTATAGTCATCGCAGTTTTATTTTTCTAGTATAAAAATACAAGAATATTTTACTAATCTGATTTATTTTATTGTAGGTACCAATATTTTTAATAAGAGGGAGGGGGGAGCGCTTCATGGAGTCGAATACCACAACCGAGAGAAAACCTTTTTGCTCATTTAGTTAATTACTTAATAATTTGGGAGCAAGCTTTTTAATTGTATTTTTTTTAATAAAAAGTATAGTCATCGCAGTTTTATTTTTCTAGTATAAAAATACAAGAATATTTTACTAATCTGATTTATTTTATTGTAGGTACCAAGATTTTTAATAGGAGGGAGGGGGAGCGCTCCATGGAGTCGAAGACCACAACCGAGAGAGAACTTTTTTGCTCATTTAGTTAATTACTAAATAATTTGGGAGCAAGCTTTTTAATTGTATTTTTTTTTAATAAAAAGTATAGTCATCGCAGTTTTATTTTTCTAGTATAAAAATACAAGAATATTTTACTAATCTGATTTATTTTATTGTAGGTACCAAGATTTTTAATAAGAGGGAGGGGGAAGCGCTTCATGGAGTCGAATACCACAACCGAGAGAAAACCTTCTTGCTCATTTAGTTAATTACTTAATAATTTGGGAGCAAGGTTTTTAATTGTATTTTTTTAAATAAAAAGTATAGTCATCGCAGTTTTATTTTTCTATTACAAAAATACAAGAATATTTTACTAATCTGGTTTTTATTGTAGGTACTAAGATTTTTAATAAGAGGGCGTGGTGAGTACAGTGCGCTCTACGGAGTCGAAGACCACAACCGAGAGAAAACTTTTTTGCTCATTTAGTTAATTACTAAATAATTTGGAAGCAAGCTTTTTAATTGTATTTTTTTTAATAAAAAGTATAGTCATCGCAGTTTTATTTTTCCCGTCTAAAAATACAGGAATAATTTACTAATTTAGTTTTTTTATCTTAGGTATTAAGGTTTTTAATGAGATAGCGGGGAAATAATAGTGCGCTCCATGAAGTCGAAGGAGAACTTTTTTGCAAATTCAGTTAATTACGAAATAATTTGGGAGCAAGCATTTTAATTGTATTTTTTTTAATAAAAAGTATAGTCATCGCAGTTTTATTTTTCTAGTATAAAAATACAAGAATATTTTACTAATCTGGTTTTTTTTATTGTAGGTACTAAGATTTTTAATAAGAGGGCGTGGTGAGTACAGTGCGCTTTACGGAGTCGAAGACCACAACCGAGAGAAAACTTTTTTGCTCATTTAGTTAATTACTAAATAATTTGGGAGCAAGCTTTTTAATTGTATTTTTTTTAATAAAAAGTATAGTCATCGCAGTTTTATTTTTCTAGTATAAAAATACAAGAATATTTTACTAATTTTACTAATCTGGTTTCTTTTATTGTAGGTACCAAGATTTTTAATAGGAGGGAGGGGGGGGGGGGGCGCTCCATGGAGTCGAAGACCACAACCGAGAGAGAACTTTTTTGCTCATATAGTTAATTACTAAATAATTTGGGAGCAAGCTTTTTAATTGTATTTTTTTTAATAAAAAGTATAGTCATCGCAGTTTTATTTTTCTAGTATGAAAATACAAGAATATTTTACTAATCTGGTTTCTTTTATTGTAGGTACCAAGATTTTTAATAAGAGGGAGGGGGGAGCGCTCCATGGAGTCGAAGGCCACAACCGAGAGAGAACTTTTTTGCTCATTTAGTTAATTACTAAATAATTTGGGAGCAAGCTTTTTAATTGTATTTTTTTAAATAAAAAGTATAGTCATCGCAGTTTTATTTTTCTATTACAAAAATACAAGAATATTTTACTAATCTGGTTTTTATTGTAGGTACTAAGATTTTTTAATGAGAGGGCGTGGTGAGTACAGTGCGCTCTACGAAGTCGAAGACCACAACCGAGAGAAAACTTTTTTGCTCATTTAGTTAATTACTAAATAATTTTGGAGCAAGCTTTTTAATTGTATTTTTTTAATAAAAAGTATAGTCATCGCAGTTTTATTTTTCTAGTATAAAAATACAAGAATATTTTACTAATCTGGTTTTTTTTTAATGTAGGTACTAAGATTTTCAATAAGAGGGCGTGGTGAGTACAGTGCGCTCTACGGAGTCGAAGACCACAACCGAAAGAAAACTTTTTTGCTTATTTAGTTAATTACTAAATAATTTGGGAGCAAGATTTTTAATTGTATTTTTTTTTAATAAAAATTATAGTCATCGCAGTTTTATTTTTCTAGTATAAAAATACAAGAATATTTTACTAATATGTTTTTTTTTATTGTAGGTACTAAGATTTTTAATAACAGGGCGTGGTGAGTACAGTGCACTCTACGGAGTCGAAGACCACAACCGAGAAAAAACTTTTTTGCTCATTTAGTTAATTACTAAATAATTTGGGAGCAAGCTTTTTAATTGTATTTTTTTCAATAAAAAGTATAGTCATCGCAGTTTTATTTTTCTAGTATAAAAATACAAGAATATTTTACTAATCTGGTTTCTTTTATTGTAGGTACCAAGATTTTTAATAAGAGGAAGGGGGGAGCGCTTTATGGAGTCGAAGACCACAACCGAGAGAGAACTTTTTTGCTCATTTAGTTAATTACTAAATAATTTGGCAGCAAGCTTTTTAATTGTATTTTTTTTTAATAAAAAGTATAGTCATCGCAGTTTTATTTTTCTAGTATAAAAATACAAGAATATTTTACTAATATGTTTTTTTTTTATTGTAGGTACTAAGATTTTTAATAACAGGGCGTGGTGAGTACAGTGCACTCTACGGAGTCGAAGACCACAACCGAGAAAAAACTTTTTTGCTCATTTAGTTAATTACTAAATAATTTGGGAGCAAGCTTTTTAATTGTATTTTTTTTAATAAAAAGTATAGTCATCGCAGTTTTATTTTTCTAGTATAAAAATACAAGAATATTTTACTAATCTGATTTATTTTATTGTAGGTACCAAGATTTTTAATAAGAGGGAGGGGGGAGCGCTTCATGGAGTCGAAGACCACAACCGAGGGAGAACTTTTTTGCTCATTAAGTTAATTACTAAATAATTTGGGAGCAAGCTTTTTAATTGTATTTTTTTAATAAAAAGTATAGTCATCGCAGTTTTATTTTTCTAGTAGAAAAATACAAGAATATTTTTCTAATCTGGTTTTTTTATTGTAGGTACTAAGGTTTTTAATAAAAGGGCGTGGTGAGTACAGTGCGCTCTACGTAGTCGAAGACCACAACCGAGAGAAAACTTTTTTGCTCATTTAGTTAATTACTAAATAATTTGGGAGCAAGCTTTTTAATTGTATTTTTTTTAATAAAAAGTATAGTCATCGCAGTTTTATTTTTCTAGTATAAAAATAC
Source organism: Polydrusus pterygomalis (assembly GCA_963969555.1). NCBI lineage: Eukaryota > Metazoa > Arthropoda > Insecta > Coleoptera > Curculionidae > Polydrusus > Polydrusus pterygomalis. The sequence continues at coordinate 10,915,078 of OZ018384.1, forward strand.
AAGAATATTTTACTAATCTGATTTATTTTATTGTAGGTACCAAGATTTTTAATAAGAGGGAGGGGGGAGCGCTTCATGGAGTCGAAGACCACAACCGAGGGAGAACTTTTTTGCTCATTAAGTTAATTACTAAATAATTTGGGAGCAAGCTTTTTAATTGTATTTTTTTAATAAAAAGTATAGTCATCGCAGTTTTATTTTTCTAGTAGAAAAATACAAGAATATTTTACTAATCTGGTTTCTTTTATTGTAGGTACCAAGATTTTTAAGAAGAGGGAGGGGGAAGCGCTCCATGGAGTCGAAGACCACAACCGAGAGAAAACTTTTTTGCTCATTTAGTTAATTACTAAATAATTTTGGAGCAAGGTTTTTAATTGTATTTTTTTTAATAAAAAGTATCGTCATCGCAGTTTTATTTTTCCAGTCTAAAAATACAGGAATAATTTACTAATTTAGTTTTTTCATCTTAGGTATTAAGGTTTTTAATGAGAGAGCGGGGAAAGAATAGTGCGCTCCATGAAGTCGAAGGAAAACTTTTTTGCAAATTTAGTTAATTACTAAATAATTTTGGAGCAAGGTTTTTAATTGTATTTTTTTTAATAAAAAGTATAGTCATCGCAGTTTTATTTTTCCCGTCTAAAAATACAGGAATAATTTATTAATTTAGTTTTTTCATCTTAGGTATTAAGGTTTTTAATGAGAAAGCGGGGAAATAATAGTGCGCTCCATGAAGTCGAAGGAGAACTTTTTTGCAAATTTAGTTAATTACTAAATAATTTGGGAGCAAGCTTTTTAATTGTATTTTTTTTAATAAAAAGTATAGTCTACGCAGTTTTATTTTTCTAGTATAAAAATACAAGAATATTTTACTAATCTGGTTTTTATTGTAGGTACTAAGATTTTTAATAAGAGGGGGCGTGGTGAGTACAGTGCGCTCTACGGAGTCGAAGACCACAACCGAGAGAAAACTTTTTTGCTCATTTAGTTAATTACTAAATAATTTGGGAGCAAGCTTTTTAAATGTATTTTTTTTAATAAAAAGTATAGTCATCGCAGTTTTATTTTTCTAGTATAAAAATACAAGAATATTTTACTAATCTGGTTTTTATTGTAGGTACTAAGATTTTTAATAAGAGGGCGTGGTGAGTACAGTGCGCTCGACGGAGTCGAAGACCACAACCGAGAGAACACTTTTTTGCTCATTTAGTTAATTACTAAATAATTTGGGAGCAAGCTTTTTAATTGTATTTTTTTTAATAAAAAGTATAGTCATCGCAGTTTTATTTTTCCCGTCTAAAAATACAGGAATAATTTACTAATTTAGTTTTTTCATTTTAGGTATTAAGGTTTTTAATGAGAGAGCGGGGAAAGAATAGTGCGCTCCATGAAGTCGAAGGAGAACTTTTTTGCAAATTTAGTTAATTACTAAATAATTTGGGAGCAAGCTTTTTAATTGTATTTTTTTAATTAAAAGTATAGTCATCGCAGTTTTATTTTTCTAGTATAAAAATACAAGAATATTTTACTAATCTGTTTTTTTATTGTAGGTACTAAGATTTTTAATAAGAGGGCGTGGTGAGTACAGTGCGCTCTACGGAGTCGAAGACCACAACCGAGAGAAAACTTTTTTGCTCATTTAGTTAATTACTAAATAATTTGGGAGCAAGCTTTTTAATTGTATTTTTTTTAATAAAAAGTATAGTCATCGCAGTTTTATTTTTCTAGTATAAAAATACAAAAATATTTTACTAATCTGGTTTCTTTTATTGTAGATACCAAGATTTTTAAGAAGAGGGAGGGGGAAGCGCTCCATGGAGTTGAAGACCACAACCGAGAGAAAACTTTTTTGCTCATTTAGTTAATTACTAAATAATTTTGGAGCAAGGTTTTTAATTGTATTTTTTTTAATAAAAAGTATAGTCATCGCAGTTTTATTTTTCCCGTCTAAAAATACAGGAATAATTTATTAATTTAGTTTTTTCATCTTAGGTATTAAGGTTTTTAATGAGAAAGCGGGGAAATAATAGTGCGCTCCATGAAGTCGAAGGAGAACTTTTTTGCAAATTTAGTTAATTACTAAATAATTTGGGAGCAAGCTTTTTAATTGTATTTTTTTTAATAAAAAGTATAGTCTACGCAGTTTTATTTTTCTAGTATAAAAATACAAGAATATTTTACTAATCTGGTTTTTATTGTAGGTACTAAGATTTTTAATAAGAGGGCGTGGTGAGTACAGTGCGCTCTACGGAGTCGAAGACCACAACCGAGAGAAAACTTTTTTGCTCATTTAGTTAATTACTAAATAATTTGGGAGCAAGCTTTTTAAATGTATTTTTTTTAATAAAAAGTATAGTCATCGCAGTTTTATTTTTCTAGTATAAAAATACAAGAATATTTTACTAATCTGGTTTTTATTGTAGGTACTAAGATTTTTAATAAGAGGGCGTGGTGAGTACAGTGCGCTCGACGGAGTCGAAGACCACAACCGAGAGAACACTTTTTTGCTCATTTAGTTAATTACTAAATAATTTGGGAGCAAGCTTTTTAATTGTATTTTTTTTAATAAAAAGTATAGTCATCGCAGTTTTATTTTTCCCGTCTAAAAATACAGGAATAATTTACTAATTTAGTTTTTTCATTTTAGGTATTAAGGTTTTTAATGAGAGAGCGGGGAAAGAATAGTGCGCTCCATGAAGTCGAAGGAGAACTTTTTTGCAAATTTAGTTAATTACTAAATAATTTGGGAGCAAGCTTTTTAATTGTATTTTTTTAATTAAAAGTATAGTCATCGCAGTTTTATTTTTCTAGTATAAAAATACAAGAATATTTTACTAATCTGTTTTTTTATTGTAGGTACTAAGATTTTTAATAAGAGGGCGTGGTGAGTACAGTGCGCTCTACGGAGTCGAAGACCACAACCGAGAGAAAACTTTTTTGCTCATTTAGTTAATTACTAAATAATTTGGGAGCAAGCTTTTTAATTGTATTTTTTTTAATAAAAAGTATAGTCATCGCAGTTTTATTTTTCTAGTATAAAAATACAAAAATATTTTACTAATCTGTTTCTTTTTATTGTAGGTACCAAAATTTTTAATAAGAGGGAGGGGGGAGTACAGTGCGCTCCATGGAGTCGAGGACCACACCGAAAAAGAACTTTTTTGCGCATATAGTTAATTACTTAATAATTTTGGAGCAAGGTTTTTAATTGTATTTTTTTAAATAAAAAGTATAGTCATCGCAGTTTTATTTTTCCCGTCTAAAAATACAGGAATAATTTACTAATTGAGTTTTTTTATCTTAGGTATTAAGGTTTTTAATGAGAAAGCGGGGAAATAATAGTGCGCTCCATGAAGTCGAAGGAGAACTTTTTTGCAAATTTAGTTAATTACTAAATAATTTGGGAGCAAGCTTTTTAATTGTATTTTCTTTAATAAAAAGTATAGTCATCGCAGTTTTATTTTTCTAGTATAAAAGTACAAGAATATTTTACTAATCTGTTTTTTTTTATTGTAGGTACTAAGATTTTTAATAAGAGGGCGTGGTGAGTACAGTGCACTTTACGGAGTCGAAGACCACAACCGAGAGAAAACTTTTTTGCTCATTTAGTTAATTACTAAATAATTTGGGAGCAAGCTTTTTAATTTTTTTTTTTTTAATAAAAAGTATAGTCATCGCAGTTTTATTGTTCTAGTATAAAAATACAAGAATATTTTACTAATCTGATTTATTTTATTGTAGGTACCAAGATTTTTAATAAGAGGGAGGGGGAGCACTTCATGGAGTCGAAGACCACAACCGAGAGAGAACTTTTTTGCTCATTTAGTTAATTACTAAATAATTTGGGAGCAAGCTTTTTAATTGTATTTTTTTAATAAAAAGTATAGTCATCGCAGTTTTATTTTTCTAGTATAAAAATACAAGAATATTTTACTAATCTGGTTTTTTTATTGGAGGTACTAAGATTTTTAATAAGAGGACGTGGTGAGTACAGTGCGCTCTACGGAGTCGAAGACCACAACCGAGAGAAAACTTTTTTGCTCATTTAGTTAATTACTAAATAATTTGGGAGCAAGCTTTTTAATTGTATTTTTTTTAATAAAAAGTATAGTCATCGCAGTTTTATTTTTCTAGTATAAAAATACAAGAATATTTTACTAATCTGATTTATTTTATTGTAGGTACCAAGATTTTTAATAAGAGGGAGGGGGGAGCGCTTCATGGAGTCGAAGACCACAACCGAGAGAGAACTTTTTTGCTCATTTAGTTAATTACTAAATAATTTGGGAGCAAGCTTTTTAATTGTATTTTTTTAATAAAAAGTATAGTCATCGCAGTTTTATTTTTCTAGTATAAAAATACAAGAATATTTTACTAATCTGATTTATTTTATTGTAGGTACCAAAATTTTTAATAAGATGGAGGGGGGAGCGCTTCATGGAGTCGAAGACCACAACCGAGAGAGAACTTTTTTGCTCATTTAGTTAATTACTAAATAATTTGGGAGCAAGCTTTTTAATTGTATTTTTTTAATAAAAAGTATCGTCATCGCAGTTTTATTTTTCCCGTCTAAAAATACAGGAATAATTTACTAATTTAGTTTTTTCATCTTAGGTATTAAGGTTTTTAATGAGAAAGCGGGGAAATAATAGTATAGTCATCGCAGTTTTATTTTTCTAGTATAAAAATACAAGAATATTTTACTAATCTGTTTTTTTTTTTATTGTAGGTACTAAGATTTTTAATAAGAGGGCGTGGTGAGTACAGTGCGCTTTACGGAGTCGAAGACCACAACCGAGAGAAAACCTTTTTTGCTCATTTAGTTAATTACTAAATAATTTGGGAGCAAGCTTTTTAATTGTATTTTTTTTAATAAAAAGTATAGTCATCGCAGCTTTATTTTTCTAGTATAAAAATACAAGAATATTTTACTAACCTGGTTTATTTTATTGTAGGTACCAAGATTTTTAATAGGAGGGAGGGGGGAGCGCTCCATGGAGTCGAAGACCACAACCGAGAGAGAACTTTTTTGCTCATTTAGTTAATTACTAAATAATTTGGGAGCAAGCTTTTTAATTGTATTTTTTTAAATAAAAAGTATAGTCATTGCAGTTTTATTTTTCTAGTATAAAAATACAAGAATATTTTATCTGGTTTGTTTTATTGTAGGTACCAAGATTTTTAATAAGAGGGAGGGGGGAGCGCTCCATGGAGTCGAAGGCCACAACCGAGAAAGAACTTTTTTGCTCATTTAGTTAATTACTAAATAATTTGGGAGCAAGCTTTTTAATTGTATTTTTTTAAATAAAAAGTATAGTCATCGCAGTTTTATTTTTCTAGTATAAAAATACAAGAATATTTTACTAATCTGTTTTTTTTATTGTAGGTACTAAGATTTTTAATATGAGGGCGTGGTGAGTACAGTGCGCTCTACGGAGTCGAAGACCACAACCGAGAGAAAACTTTTTTGCTCATTTAGTTAATTACTAAATAATTTAGGAGAAAGCTTTTTAATTGTATTTTTTTTAATAAAAAGTATATTCATCGCAGTTTTATTTTTCTAGTATAAAATTACAAGAATATTTAAATAATCTGGTTTCTTTTATTGTAGGTACCAAGATTTTTAATAAGAGGGAGGGGGGAGCGCTCCATGGAGTCGAAGACCACAACCGAAAGAGAACTTTTTTGCTCATTTAGTTAATTACTAAATAATTTGGGAGCAAGTTTTTAATTGTATTTTTTTAAATAAAAAGTATAGTCATCGCAGTTTTATTTTTCTAGTATAAAAATACAAGAATATTTTACTAATCTGGTTTCTTTTATTGTAGGTACTAAGATTTTTAATAAGAGGAAGGGGGGAGCGCTTCATGGAATCGAAGACCACAACCGAGAGAGAACTTTTTTGCTCATTTAGTTAGTTACTAAATAATTTGGGAGCAAGCTTTTTAATTGTATTTTTTTAAATAAAAAGTATAGTCATCGCAGTTTTGTTTTTCTTGTATAAAAATACAAGAATATTTTACTAATCTGGTTTTTTATTGTAGGTACTAAGATTTTTAATAAGAGGGCGTGGTGAGTACAGTGCGCTCTACGGAGTCGAAGACCACAACCGAGAGAAAACTTTTTTGCTCATTTAGTTAATTACTGAATAATTTGGGAGCAAGCTTTTTAATTGTATTTTTTTTTAATAAAAAGTATAGTCATCGCAGTTTTATTTTTCTAGTATAAAAATACAAGAATATTTTACTAATCTGGTTTCTTTTATTGTAGGTACCAAGATTTTTAATAGGAGGGAGGGGGAGCGCTCCATGGAGTCGAAGACCACAACCGAGATAGAACTTTTTTGCTCATTTAGTTAATTACTAAATAATTTGGGAGCAAGCTTTTTAATTGTATTTTTTTTAATAAAAAGTATAGTCATCGCAGTTTTATTTTTCTAGTATAAAAATACAAGAATATTTTACTAATCTGGTTTCTTTTATTGTAGGTACCAAAATTTTTAATAAGAGGGAGGGGGAAGCGCTTCATGGAGTCGAAGACCACAACCGAGAGAAAACCTTTTTGCTCATTTAGTTAATTACTTAATAATTTGGGAGCAAGGTTTTTAATTGTATTCTTTTAAATAAAAAGTATAGTCATCGCAGTTTTATTTTTCTATTACAAAAATACAAGAATATTTTACTAATCTGGTTTTTTTTATTGTAGGTACTAAGATTTTTAATAAGAGGGCGTGGTGAGTACAGTGCGCTCTATGGAGTCGAAGTCCACAACCGAATGAGAACTTTTTTGCCCATTTAGTTACTGACTAAATACTTTTGAAGCTGGCTTTTTTTTTTATTGTATTTTGTTAATAAAAAGCATGGTCATAGCAGTTCAATTGTTTTGGTATAAAAAGACAAAAATAATTTACTATTTAAGTTGTTTCATTTTAGGTATGAAGGTTTTTATTGAGAGAGCGGGGAAAGAATAGTGCGCTCCATGGTGTCGAAGACTGCAACCGAAGAAGAAATTTTTTGCGCATTTTGTTACTTACTAAACATTTTTGTAACAATTTTTTTTTATTGTAAAATCAGACATCGTGATTTTTTTTTTGTATAAAAATACAAGACTAATTTTATAATTTAGTTTTTTGATTTTAGGTATCAAGATTTTAAATGAGAGGGCGGAAGGAGGATAGTGCGCTCCAAGACTGCAACCGAAGGAGAACTTTTTTGCCCATTTAGTTAATTAATAAATAATTTTGAAGCAGGCTTTTTTATTGTCGTTTGTTAATAAAAAGAACGGTCATAGCAGTTTTATTTTTTTTGTATAAAAAGACAAGAATAATTTAGTATTTTAGTTTTTTCATTTTAGGTATCAAGGTTTTTAATGAGAGAGCGGGAAAAGAATAGTGCGCTCCATAAAGTCGAAGAAGGAGGCCTTTTTTGCACATTTAGTAAATTAATAAATAATTCGGAAGCAGGCTTTTTTTTATTGTCGTTTGTTAATAAAAAGAATGGCCATAGCAGTTTTATTTTTTTTGCATAAAAAGACAAGAATAATTTAGTATTTTAGTTTTTTCATTTTAGGTATCAAGGTTTTTAATGAGAGAGCGGGAAAAGAATACTGCGCTCTATAAAGTCGAAGAAGGAGGACTTTATTGCACATTTAGTTAATTACTAAATACTTTTGGAGCATACTTTTTTTTATTGTTTTAATAAAAAGAAAAAGCAGAATCATCGTAATATTTTTTTCTTGTATAAAAAAACAAGAATAAGTTACTTATTTAGTTTTTTTTTTAAATTTTAGGTATCCAAATTTTTAAAAAGAGGAAGCGGGTGGAGGATGGGACGCTTCCAGGAGCCGAGGACTACAGCCGAAAGAGCAAGCTTTGTGTATGTTATTTATTAGTAAAAAGCATAGTCATCGCACTTTCTTGTATAAAAATGCAAGACTCTTTAATTTTTTTTTAGTTTTAGGTATCAAGTGTGAGCGGGAGTGGGTTTAAGAAAGAGCGTTTCATAAAACCGAAGACTACAAATGAAACAGATGGTATTGCCCATATTTTTGTAGCAATCCTTTAATATTGTATTTATGAAGGAAAATCACAGTTTCAGTTTTCTATTGTACACGTACAAAAGTACCATTAGTTTTTTAAATTTTATTTATTAATATATTATCTTACGAGGAAACAGAGGCGGAGATGGCGAGCTCAATGGACTGCAGACGACAGCTAAGACTGTATAAATTGTACTAATTATTTTATAGAAAAGTAGCAGAATAGTATGTAACTAACAATTTTCATGTTTAGGTAATTAGTTGATGCTTTTATCCATCGTCTTTTTCTCAGTCTTGTAGATACACGTCTTTGGTGCGGTTCATTTTTATGATTTGCTGCGTACGTCTTGTTTTAAGTGCTCCACTTTGAAATCATTTCGTCCATTGATGTCTTTTTTCCATTCCAGCCACTCTAAGAAGCGATTTTCTATGGGTGTTTAGAAATCGCCGTCTCTTTTACAAGTATTTTGTTTGCCTAAAAAACAAAACTCTTCTAGTATAGCATCTTTGTGTTCCGTTTCGACAAGTTTGATTCCTTGTCTTGTTGTTATTTTTTCCTTGTATTTTTATGGGCCCATATTTCTATTTTTGTTTCTTTTTTATAGGTTCGACCTCGAAGGTGTTCCAGGAAATTTGGAAAATGAGCCGCAGCCGTAATAACCTTACTACCGCTACCTTTACGCTGTTATACAGATTATTAGATACTAAGACATCCCTCATGAGGGACAGTGGGGTAGTGGAGCTTTGAGTTGTAAAAGAACTAGCTTTTTGCTAGTCCCTGTGTGCAAAGCAGGTAGCCTTAGCTGAGAAGCTACCTTGCGTCGTCTTTAGAGTCCATTAGTTCGTTAACAGTGTTAGTGGACTAGGCCTCCTCGGGACACCACTTTAAAAAAAGCGCGCCAAGGGCTTTACCTCAATGGTGGTGTGGAAACAAGCCCATAAACCTTTTTAGTTTTGTATGAAAAATGAATTGTTAAATTTAATTTTCTGTAGATATTATGGAATATGTAGGCTCTATACAGGGTGTCCGGAAACTTCATTCGTATACTTTAAGGGGATATTCTACATATGAAAATATGAAAAAAAGTTCATATGAATGTAGGTCCTTAAATGACTTATAAGGAAGCTATGGCCGTCCGAAGGTGACCTCTAAAGATTAGTTTCTATTTTATATCTATGCAACCGCTTAAGGTACCGGTGTGCTTTTTGGCACACAAACCAATATTAACAATTGCTAATTTATGAGATTGAGAGTTATTATGAAATTTAGTCAGGGACGTTCTTACGGGGGTGGTGGCTTAGTTTATTTATTTCTAATTTTTTTACACGACACATTTAAAAAATTTTACCCAAAAATTATAATTCCAGTGAGTTTTCTACACAAAAAAGGTATTCTTATAAAAATTATTGGACCAATGATTTAGGAGAAAAATCGATTTATTTAAATCATTGCATAAACTATTATCGAATTGTGTTTAAACTAAAACATCAAAGTAGTCTTATGGCAAATACAAATTTAAAGTAAAAAACCATCAAGAAGCCCATGGTTAGCGTTAAAATAAATTGACAATGACGTTTTTGTGATTTATTGTAGTGATCATTGATCAAGTGCAAAGTGTTTTTGATTAATTAAGGTGCAAATTTTAAAAAATGGCAGGTTATTCATTTGCTGAGTTAGCTGATATGCATTTTATGTATGGCAAAGCTAATGGTTGTGCTCGAGAAGCTCGCAGGTTGTATCAAGAATATTTTCCAAACCGTCAAATTCCTTGTGAGAAATTATTCATTAATTTACATCAACGATTAAGAGAAACCGGAACTTTTATGCCAAATATGAATGAAACTGGGAGAAGCCGTACTACTAGGACTCCACAAGCAGAAGAAAGAGTGCTCGAATGCGTTGCAGCCAATCCGGGTATAAGCACAAGAAGAATTGCCTTACAAGAGGGTATCCCTAAGAGTACAACATGGGAAATTTTGCATGAACAACTTCTTTATCCATACCCTATACAAAGAGTTCAGGCGCTTAAGCCTCAAGACCTACTTCCTCGTGCAGAGTTTTGTCAGTGGACGCAGAGAAAATGTCATCAAGAACGTTTTTTTCTACATAAAGTCTTGTTTACTGACGAAGCAGGGTTTACCCGTAAAGGCATCGTAAATTTTCATAATAACCATGTATGGGCAGAAGAAAATCCCATGCAATTTTCGAAAGTCGATTTCAAAATAAATTTTCAATTAATGTTTGGGCAGGTATATTGGGCGATCGATTAATAGGACCATACATTATGCCTCGTCGTTTAGATGGGCCCACATATTTAGATTTTTTACAAGACTCTTTGCCTGTTCTCCTTGAAGACCAGCAAAGACTTACAAACTATTTTATGCACGATGGGGCTCCACCTCATTTTAGTAGATTGGTTCGAGATCATTTAAATCAAACATATCCAGACCGATGGATAGGCCGAGGTGGGCCCGGCCCATTGCCTGGCCTCCCCGTTCACCTGATCTCAATCCATTGGATTACTTTCTTTGGGGATACCTGAAGTCTCTGGTATATTCAGTACCTGTTGAAAATGTACAACAATTGGAACAATGTGTTATTTATTGTTGCGAGGAAATTCGTAATAAGGAAGGAGTTTTCGCAAGAGTACGAACATCAATGAGAAATCGTTTAGTTGCTTGTATTGATATGAATGGAAACCAGTTTCAACATTTGTTGTAACTTTTCTACTTTTTTCAGATTATTCTTGTTAAACCAACAACTCTTTAATTTATTTTGTTTAAAAATGACAATAAAACAACGTTTTGACTTAATTATTAAATTATTGTCATTGTCAATTTATTTTAACGCTAACCATGGGCATCTTGATGTTTTTTTACTTAAGACTACTTTGATGTTTTAGTTTAAACACAATTCGATAATAGTTTATGATATGATGATGTCCAATAATTTTTTTAAAGAATAATACCTTTTTTGTGTAGAAAAATCACTGGAATTATAATTTTTGGGTAAATTGTTTTAAATGTGTCATGTAAAAAAATTAGAAATAAATAAACTAAGCCACCCCCCCCCCCCCCCCCCCCGTAAAAACGTCCCTGACTAAATTTCATAATAACTCTCAATATCATAAATTAGCATTTGTTAATATTAGTTTGTGTGCCAAAAAGCACACCGGTACCTTCAGCGGTTGCATAGATATAAAATAGAAACTAATCTTTAGAGGTCACCTTTGGACGGCCATAGCTTCCTTATAAGTCATTTAAGGACCTACATTCATATGAACCTTTTTTCATATTTTCATATGTAGAATATCCCCTTAAAGTATACGAACGAAGTTTCCGGACACCCTGTATAATCAATTTAGAACCACAAAAATACACCGGTATTACTGAAAATTTTCTAAAATTATAGAATTACTTTTAACTATCTTACTTAATTTTATTTATTTTAATAAAAAAAAATTCTTGACACTAATTAAAAAGTAGCTTTTAATAATTTGTAGATGCTGTTATATCGTTAAAAAAGTTTCCAATTTTGATTCCTATGATAATAATTTATGCTAATTTTCATTTTTTTTTCATTCTAGCTACCTATCAAGATTTTTAATGAGGGACGGTTGGAGGAAAGAACGCTTCATGGAGCAGAAGACTACAATCGAAATCAAAATAGAACATCTTGGCCCATTTAGTATAATATTAAGCACTTTTATAGCAATCTACTTGTATTGCTGAGGTCTCCGCATAATTACTCTAAAATGTTGTCTTCGTGCATGATAATCAAAAATATTCTCCAGGTAAGTATTTATTAAATAATTTAACTTTTCTTTTTCAGGCAAATTATATACAGGGTTAGTTGAAATAACGGGAACGGCTAATTTTCTTCAAAACTACCGAGGCTAAATCAAGGAATTTTGGTACAGGTGGATAACTTAAAAAATTGAATTAAAAATTGAAAATTGCGACATTGCCAGATTTTTAGTTTTTCTGTAACTCAAGGAGTGTTTTTTTTTTTAAATGTAACACTACTCTTTTTTTTATTGAATTCGATTCCTCCCATCAACATTACCATTTCCTAATAGTATCAACTTTTTATCTCAACTAGTTCTATGGGAAAAAAAGTTAATTAGTTACAACTCTAACTCTAAAAAAATCTAATCTATTTCCATTTAAAAACGTTTCAAATAATGTGAAAAGGAAGGTTGGTAGACATAATGTACCTAATAGTATCGATAACGATAATAACAACAAACAACTACTAACAATAACATAGCTAGTGAAAGTTGCTTACATATTATAGTACACTACATTAATTTGATTATGAAACCGATAAGGAAAAAGAATGGTCGTCGGCTATATCTCAGAAACTGGAAGTCATAGAGCTTTTAAGTAAAATATTGTTTAATAAAAGTGCCCAAAAGAAAATGTTGGAAATTGTTTTCGAGTATGTAAAACGTCCGCAAGGCGGCATCACAGTCATGACCACTGTTTTCTTCGTGTTTTGACTAAATAGAGGTACCAAAAACATCTTTGTTTTAATGCTTACATATTTCTTTATAATGGACAACTAAATACGATTAGTGAAAGTGCATACATTTCTCTTCCAAACAGTCTTAAGTTTGCTAAAATCGGATAAGTCGTTTATGAGTTACAGCGATTTAAATGATTACACTTTTAACAGCTTTTCCCACTCTTATTAAAGTCGGTACGCCAATGAGCATAAGACCAAAATGATGCATAATTGTCCAAGTTTTAAAATGGTGTTATCAAACATATACCTTAATGTGGAATTTTCGGAGTTATGTAAAATTTTTAAATTTACTTTTCAATTACGCCCTCTTGCGGCAAAATGCGGAACTTAAAAATTATTTCCAGAACTTTCTCATGGCCACTTTAATTATCATTTTTCTTTTCCTGAGTTTCTATGCCTGGTAGTTTCCGGGATATGGCCGCTCGTCGACCTTAAAAAAACACCCTGTATAACTACACTCAGTACGTGGTGTTTTTAAACAATTTTATTTCACTTTCTATTTGTTTTTAAAGGTAAAAATCACATTTTAGTTCGCGTTGCCGTTCATTGACGCCATTTTAATAAAAATAGTTTTTTTGCAGTTTTTAGGTTTATTTTAAAGATTTTTAAAACTTTTTTGATATTTCTTATTGTTGTTGTCGGCCTATCTATATACCTAGTAGAAATTATTAATAAAATTTCTAAAATTTTTCTTCCTTGTATTAAAAATTTATAGGAAGGCAATAAACCCCCCGCGTCTAGTGCTTTAAAGGTTATTTTTAAAATTAGGGGTGCTTAATTTCTCAGGTGGCCCTATTCTAACAAAAGGAGGGGTACCCCCCCCCCCTCCCCCCCCCTCCATACCTTCACCAAATTTACCTGTACCCTTTTTGCATAAAAGATAAGTTTTAGAATCTATTTTATGCATAGTAAATTCCGATAGTGGCGCCACCTGACCAACTGTTACCAGAGGCACTTGTTTTATGATGCACGTCATCCCCTACTGAATTTTTCTGTGAATTTTTTTTTATAAAAATAAAAAGTTGTTATTGTTTGTACTTTGGTAATATTTTTTACAGGCCGTTTCTAGATGTAAAACTGTAAACTTGTCGATAAAAATATTGTTGAACTTGAAAATAAATTCCCGAGATACGTAGCGAGGAAGAGTTTATTCCCAACAACGAAACAAAAGACTATTTTTCACAATTTTATTTTTCAAAATATTTATACTTTCTTTAATGCTAATGTCTTTATTCCATTAGAAAAAAAAATGGGCATGAATACTTTCTTTATTCTAACTGGGCTCTCTGCACCTCCAAATAAGGCCACATGAAAGCAAAACTTCAATCCGTCCTCCACAAGTACATTTTAACCATCCGCCGTGTCTCTTGCTTCCAAGTGACATTTTTTTAATTCCTTCACATCCCAGGAGATCTAATTTTGCCAATCATTATTAATTAAAAAAGGGTATTAATGCCTATATTGAAGGCCATCAGTGTGGAGCTGTGGTAGAAGTTAAAGTTAAAGGGTATTACCTATATAGAAAAATAATATCAAGAAAATCGTGTCTGTTGTTTTTAGCGGGGTTTTTAGTATCCTCCCCAGTGCCCTTTATACCTATTTATGAATTGAAAAAATTCAACCTTAAATATATCTACAAAAAGCTTAAGTGGGGCTCTGAGGAAAATGGGGGGGGGGGGGTTCATTAGCACATTAAACAAAATTGTATTATTTATTTTTATTGTTGTGGAAGGAATTTTTCGAAAATCAACCCCTAAAGGTAATAAAAGCGGGGGTTGAAATTTTTAAAGGAATTTCTGTATCTTAGAAACTAGTGGAGCTTTAAAAAATTGGTTTTATAAAATAAGAATACACGTGTTTGGTAATTTTGAAGAGAGGGGTGCAGTGTATTTTGAGGGGGTACCTAATATCGGTACTGAGCTTACTCATCAGTTATAATAAGCAAGTAAGTATTTTGATATTTTGGAAAATATTGCTCCTAGGGGGGTAGAAATGAAGAAAGTAAGTTTCGAATGAAATAGAAAAAAAAATATAAAAAAAAGTCCAAGACAATTTTTTTGCTTGGAATAAGTAAACATGTGCTCAGGGTTTTACGAAAATTTGTGAGGTGGAAAAAAGGGTATAAAGGTTTATATTGAAAAACATATGTTTGCCAGAGTTTCTTGAAACTCTGTATACCTACAATTATTAAATTTTTTTTTTTATTTTTTTGAAAATCGGTCCTTAAAAGGGTACAAAAGTTTTTATTTAAAAAATATCACATATTTGTCGGATTTTTTTGAAACTTAGCACAAGTATAAATACAATACAAATAATGACACAGGTATTTCTTAGGGGTATAAAAGTTTCTATAAGAAAAATATTAAATGTTAAATTTTTTACAAACGCATAAAATTACTCTTCCTCAACCTATTGTAAACAATTTTTTTTATCACGTTTTTATTATTATTTATTATGACCAGTAAAGTCCGCATCATATGGGATTTTTTTTTATTAATAGCTTTATTCGAAATTTGACTTTGGCATCAGGTTCTGCTTCGATCAAGATAAAAATTAAGAAAAAAAATAGTAGTTACCGTAAAACTTTGAATAGTTTTGATCTCTAACTGACAATAAGTTCGTTGTTTTTACATGATTTTAAAAACTGCTTTCGTCATACTTGGGGCGATATCTTAACGTATCACTTCCGAAAATTTAAATTTAATAATCCCACGACTTCCATTTTTTTTGGAAATCCGTGGGTTCAAAGTTGTATTGAAAGTGGGGCTACTTTGAATATGGTACTTCAAAGCATAATAATCAATGAAAATCACTAAAATGGGTTATTTTGAATACCAAATAAGTAAGAAAATATATATATATTTTTTTAAATAAATTATCAGGCAAAAATATAAAGCAATATAAAAAAATAAGCTTTATTTAACACCAATTTAAAAATCGTTTATAAAGATATAATATGTTTTTTCTCAAAACTAGAGTGTACTACAGGTAAATACAAAAAGCAAAAAAATAAATTAAACGGTTTCACTTACCTAAAATTGTTAAACTATAGTTCAAAAAAATTGTAATTTCTAAAGGTATTCAAAAAAATTAAATATTAATCATTAGTAGCGAGTATTGCCTACCCTTGCTTCGTATCTTCTTGGCATACTTAAAATAAGGTTTCTAATTTCATCTTGATTAATCTGATTCCATATTTCCATAAGCCTCAATGACAGATCATTTAAGTTTCTAGGAGGAGGAAGCAAGGCTCTAAGATGTCCTCCCATGATATCCCATAAATGCTCAATAGGATTATTGCCAGGGCTTCTTGCTGGCCAAGGCAAAGTTAAAAATTCTGTTTCTTGGAGATAATTTTGTACCACTCTTGCTACGTGTGGGCGTGCATTATCTTACATAAATAAAAAATTATCCCCAATAAATGGGGTTCTAAAATATCTGATATATATATAGATTACCTGTGAAAGGACCTCCCTGAATCACAACTAACTCCGTGCGAGCATCTAAACTAATGCCAGCCCAGACCATAACAGATCCTCCGCCATAGCTTACTGTTTCGACAATGTTGCATTGAGCATATTTCTGGGAGGCAATACTCGCTACTAATTATTCATATTTAATTTTTTTGGATACCTTTAGAAATTACAATTTTTTTCCATGTATTTTTTTGTCCTGTTTTGTGGATTAATAAAATTAATTAATTTTATTATTATTATTTATTTACTTTATAATTTGTCTTTTCTTGCTGTTGCATTAATCAAAGCATTTCGTTTATTTTGTATTTTTTAACTAAACATTTTTTTATGAAAATCACGTTAAACTAAAAATTGAATATTTCATGAAAACACAGAAATAAACCAATGAATCAAAAAAGAAAATGTAAAGGAAACATGGGACTTTCATTTGGCTGTAATTGCAATAACTTGCAATGGCTAGTAAATCCCACAGGGTGTTTTGAATTTCCGTAAAAAAAACATAACAGTTTTATAACACCCGGTATAATACCAAAGTTACTTTTTTAAGCAAAACAACAAAGGCAGTAATATGCTTAAGAAAAAAAACCTACAATTAGAAAAAAATCATTAAAAACGAACCACAAATTTGAAAAATATATAACATCAAAATTGATTCATTTTTTTTGTTATGCGTTAAATATGCCGCGCGCAGTGTATATAATATATTGAAACATCGTTAAACAAATTATGAAAATAAGAAAAATACACCGGATTTTTATCACACATGGAACCCACCACATTGGAATTTCTTAAGGTGGGCTTGTTAATATTCAATTATAAGTTTACGAAAGTTTGTCGAATTAAAAATGTTGAGCATTTTAGGCACAATTTAAATTTATATGTAAAAATATTGGTTGATTTTTCAAAGATTTACTAATATTTTTAAATTTTTTTTCTACGATACCTTTTATTAATAATAATTATTATTAATATTATTATTATTTTTTACTAGGATTGTCAACAGTGAAATAATTCTTATGGTAGAAACCTAAAATTTACTATCACCATGCCCAGAAGAAATAAGTCATCTGTAATTACTGAAATAGATCTACACACGTAGACCAAGAATGCACCATCTCTAAAATCTAGATAGCAGGAAAAAGATCGAGTCAGGTCAGTTAACTTTTAATTTCATTTCGATATTTAGAAAATGTAAGCATTTAAGTGTTTTAAAGAGATTCAAAAGATAGTACAACCTTCTAGTTCCTCCAAATTTGAAAATCATAGCTTTAACAGTTCGTATGATGTAAGTGGTACAAATTAAAAAATTGTTAAGCTACAACTACTATTACAAATATCATTTCTTAGGTTTCAAGTTGGTACAGCACCACCCACCGAGGACAGATTCATAAGGGCCACTTGCTTGGTTAGCTAGCTAGCTAGCGCCAGCTACGCCCTGTACAGAAAGTCCTTTCTTTTTGATGGCGGGTCACTGCCCACCGAAGATTCATGAGAGCCACACGAGCGATTGAAAGGAACATGTTTGACTTGTTTGTGTTAAAGTGAGCTTTATTTTTTTTTTAACTTTTATTGCAAAATCGATCATCGATATTAAAAATAGAGAGGACTGTTCAATTTTGTATTTTTATGATAGAGCTTTATCATAACAAGCCGACAAGACGTCAAATGCAAGGGTCCATCAGGTTCCTTGCGACTGCCACATTGAAACCTGAAAATATATACCAAATTTTACTTTAGAATTATACGCTGTTGCCGAAGATTCCAAAGACCTACCCCATATGGGTTTTATCTAAGCTCAATTCTCAACTTATAACTATTAAGAATTTACCAGTTCTATGCCGGCGCATACTGTCTGTTTTAAGAAAATCTGTTGGCTGGGAGACAACTAAAAATGTAACTTTAAAACAGTGGCGTAGCTTCAGATTTTGGGCTCCCCCGCCAAACCTAACTTTTGGGCCCCCCTTCAAAAATTTTTCCCCCCAAAATTAGTCAAGTTTCAAGATAGCAATAACATTCAAAATATAACCTCCCACTTTCATTTTCCAGTTGGGCAAGGGTAGAAAATAAACAAGTGAGAGGAGAATAACGTGTATTAATAACAGATTAAATAAAACATTAATTCATAACAATTAATAAGTAGCTACAACTACAAAAGCATGCTTGTCAGTACTGATATAGTCGTAGGTATATATTTTATTATAAATTTTGAAAAAAAGCCTTGCAACAAAACATCAAACTATTCAAACTATCCAAAAAATTGCTTCCTTCTGGACTTAGTTTCCGCAAAAACCCTAACTATTTCGGTTTTGTCCATTACTGCAGCTTGCGCTGCCTCTATACTTAGCAATGTCAAATTACTTAGTCGATTTTAGGCACAGGAATTTCTTAAATAGTTTTTTTTATTAATTTTAATTTCGAAAACGATCGTTCTGAAGACGCCACGGTTACAGGGAGCGTCAAGAATAATTTTAGAGCAGTACTTACCTCTGCGAAATTTGATGCTAGGGTATCATTTTCTACAATTAAAAAATTTGCAAGCTCTCTAATGTAATTACTGAAATAGATCTACACACGTAGACCAAGAATGCACCATCTCTAAAATCTAGATAGCAGGAAAAAGATCGAGTCAGGTCAGTTAACTTTTAATTTCATTTCGATATTTAGAAAATGTAAGCATTTAAGTGTTTTAAAGAGATTCAAAAGATAGTACAACCTTCTAGTTCCTCCAAATTTGAAAATCATAGCTTTAACAGTTCGTATGATGTAAGTGGTACAAATTAATAAATTGTTAAGCTACAACTACTATTACAAATATCATTTCTTAGGTTTCAAGTTGGTACAGCACCACCCACCGAGGACAGATTCATGAGGGCCACTTGCTTGGTTAGCTAGCTAGCTAGCGCCAGCTACGCCCTGTACAGAAAGTCCTTTCTTTTTGATGGCGGGTCACTGCCCCCCGAAGATTCATGAGAGCCACACGAGCGATTGAAAGGAACATGTTTGACTTGTTTGTGTTAAAGTGAGCTTTATTTTTTTTAAACTTTTATTGCAAAATCGATCATCGATATTAAAAATAGAGAGGACTGTTCAATTTTGTATTTTTATGACAGAGCTTTATCATAACAAGCCGACAAGACGTCAAATGCAAGGGTCCATCAGGTTCCTTGCGAGTGCCACATTGAAACCTGAAAATATATACCAAATTTTACTTTAGAATTATACGCTGTTGCCGAAGATTCCAAAGACCCACTCCATATGGGTTTAATCTAAGCTCAATTCTCAACTTATAACTATTAAGAATTTACCAGTTCTATGCCGGCGCATACTGTCTGTTTTAAGAAAATCTGTTGGCTGTAAGACAACTAAAAATGTAACTTTAAAACACTGGCGTAGCTTCAGATTTTGGGCTCCCCCGCCAAACCTAACTTTTGGGCCCCCCTTCAAAAATTTTTCCCCCCAAAATTAGTCAAGTTTCAAGATAGCAATAACATTCAAAATATAACCTCCCACTTTAATTTTCCAGTTGGGCAAGGGTAGAAAATAAACAAGTAAGAGGAGAGGATACTTAAATAACGTGTATTAATAACAGATTAAATAAAACATTAATTCATAACAATTAATAAGTAGCTACAACTACAATAGCATGCTTGTCAGTACTGATATAGTCGTAGGTATATATTTTATTATAAATTTTGAAAAAAAGCCTTGCAACAAAACATCAAACTATTCAAACTATCCAAGAAATGGCTTCCTTCTGGACTTAGTTTCCGCAAAAATCCTAACTATTTCGGTTTTGTCCATTACTGCAGCTTGCGCTGCCTCTATACTAAGCAATGCCAAATTACCTAGTCGATTTTAGGCACAGGAAACAGGTCCTTTACGCCTTTAAAGCGATTGTTTAATTGATTAATAACAATGTCGAAAACTTTATAATAAATATTGACTTTAAAATAATGTTCTTGATTATAAATTAGATAATTTGTATCACATTCATTATATTGGTTTTTCGGCTTATGTTGTCTTTTTTCTTTTAAATAATGGAGAAATATTCCATTTTTTAGCGGTACCAATAGCGTCAGTTTTTAAATTTTTTTTGAGTTTTTCTAGTGACAATTCCAAAGAATTTAAAGCTTTCGCTAAATCTAACTGTGGTGCTTGCAAAACTTGAGATGTTATATTTATTTCCTGTAATATTTTACCGTATATATTTAGTAGCATTAAAAATACAAAGTTTTCAATTGCCTTCAATAATCTATATGCTTTATCACGTTCATCTTTTTTTGTTGAAATTAAATTTACTTTAGTAAGGGCCTTGACAATATCTACCTATATGTCGCAGTTTCACATCTAATAAAGCCTACCGGCCCATCGAGTATAGGATTCAGTCTTTTCAGTTTTATTATAGATTCCCCGGAAAAAGAAGCCAATAAGTCCCACCTGTTTAAACTGGAGCCGAAAAAGGAGTACAAATCACCAGTTATAATGATGAAAGATGAGATTTCTTTAACTTCTGAAACGGCATCATTGACTACAAGATTTAAATTATGTGCAGTACAATGTACATAAGTTGCCATAGGCTCAATATCTTTTATTTTTTTTGGAACCCCTGAGTAAATTCCACTCATGACACTAGCGCCATCGTACCCCTGTCCTCTACACTTCTTAATATCTAAACCTAATGCCTTTAATGACTGCAGTATATCAGAAGTTAAGCCGGCCGCACTTTGGCTATCAAGCTTCGGCCACCTTCCACCTTCGGGGATTCGCGGATTTTTGAATCGACGCACCCACACCGCACAATGGTAGAAGACAATGTCGAATAGAATAGTCAACAAATATAATTAAAATTAAAAACAGGGGCCGAACTAGAATTAAATTAACTATATTCTATATTTTTAAAGTTTGGGGTTCCTTTTAAAGGTCTTATTAAGATTAGTTTTTTTTTTCGGCTCGAACGGGAACGGGCCTCCTGTCCGTTCGGGCCCCCCGCCACCGCGGGGTTTGGCGTTATGGTAGCTACGCCACTGCTTTAAAGTCAGAACAGTAATTATACTATAAAACAATTGGGTTATCTTAAAAATAGTAAAGAAATTTAAAAGTTTTTACGTGTTGTGTAAAAAGTATAACAAAAAAATATTACCAGGTCTGTAACGTAACTAATTTAGTGCCACGATTTTAATTTTTTTATTATTTGTAACGGTTAAAACGTTTGCATGATCCTAAACGTTTTTTTTTTGGGCAAGGCACATTTAAAAAAAGTGTAGGTACTGACAAATTGGTTTAGGCTTTCGCGGCCAGTCGGTGAGCTAGTGTAGTCATCATTAGGCCGTCGTCGGTTGGAATTGCTTCCTAACGTTTCGCTAGCACGAGTGGCGAGCTTCTTCAGTCTACTTCCAGCACCGGAGATGGAAGGACCTCTGAAGAAGCTCGCCACTCGTGCTAGCGAAACGTTAGGAAGCAATTCCAACCGACGACGGCCTTTAGACCCGAATGATGACTACACTAGCTCAGTGTAGGAACTGTTAAAAATTTAGACCCCCCTCCTCCTCAAAATTAATGCTAGCTGTATTAAAAGGCATCACAGCTCACTAAAGTCTACATTAATAATTATAACTTTTTTCTCTTGTTTCAGATTTTTACCACTTGAAGATGGTTGTGCCGGCGCAACTACCTTGCTTCTGACGACGGTTTTCCGCGTTGTTCTTACAACTGATTCCGTTTCATCCTAAATTGGCCCTGTTTTTAAATCGGTGAGTTAAATTTTTTCTAAAACGTTCCCTCCGGCCGCGGTTGTCCCCGAGGGCAGACGTAGGGCAAGGGCTTTATCGGGCTGGCACTTGCGGGTGTAAAGGGTTCCTTTTATCCTGGAAGGGCCAGTGCGAAGAAGGTAAACCCCGAGACGAGGCATCAAGGTCCGATGTGATGGACGATGTCTTGTCAGCCCGAAAGGATTCGAGAGTTCGGGGTTCGCTTAATAGTTCCTTCATTGTACAGAGGGAAAGGGGGAAATCTGTAATTTTAGATTCTAGCTCAGCAAACTTATAGTTATATATAGATGCAAGTGACACTTACAATGTATGTTTTTAAATGCTGGCCAATCTCTACGCTTACTAAATATTTCTATTTTTATTTGATAAAATAAGGTTTTCTACATCGCTTGCTCCCGCAGGGAAAAAGGCGACATTTTAGAGCGATAACGAACGAAAAGATACCTGCTGTTATAACTATATTCTTAAAAAACTTATGCAAGTAGTTGCCTTAAAATAAGAGCAATTTTACAATAAAACAGTAAAAGTGCCTGTTGTAGAATAGCTTTACTTTGAGTAATATTTTAGATTGTTTCGTTATGTTTTCTTTTCATTATTTACAGCTCCGTAGAAGCGTCATCCACATAATATAATAAATCATCTTTAAGCAAACTATGAAAATAAGGAAAATACACCGAATTTTTATCACACAGGCATAAAGAATGCTTAAGCAGTACTATTGATAGTACACTGAAGATAATAACACTGAGGATAATAGTTCCTCCAAATTTGAAAATCATAGCTTTAACAGTTCTTATGATTTAAGTGGTACAATTGAAAAAATTGTTAAGGTACAACCACTATTACAAATATTATTTCTTAGGTTTCAAGTTGGTACAGCACCATCTAGCAAAGACAGATTTATGGGGTCCCCTTGCTTGGTTAGCTAGCTAGCGCCAGCTACGCCCTGTACAGAAAGTCCTCTCTTTTTCATGGCAGGTTACCACCCACTGAAGACAGATTCATGAGAGCCACAACAAGCGGTCGAAGAAACATGTTTAACTTGTTTGTGTTAAAGTGAGTTTTATTTTTTTTTATTTTTATTGCAAAATCGATCATCAATATTAAAAATAGAAAGGACTGTCCAATTTTGTATTTTTACTACAGAGCTAAATAGACATCTTATTCTTTTTATCATAACAAGCCGACAATACATCAAATGCAAAGGTACATCTCTGATAAAATTGTACCTATGATGTCAGCTATTTTTAAATGTAGAAATTATCTACAAAGAAAACCAAGACAATGGTTTATAATGCTTGTTTCTTTCTCATAGAAGATATCCTCTGCCCATATGGGGAATGTGTGCTACAGCAAAATTTAATAAAATACAAACTTTACAAAATAAAATCCTTAAAGTATTGTACAGGGTGTTTTTTTAAGGTCGACGGGCGGCCATATCTCGGAAACTACCAGGCATAGAAACTCAGGAAAATTAAAATGAGAATTAAAGTGGCCATGAGAAAATTCTGGAAATACTTTTTAAGTTTCGCATTTTGCCGCAAGAGGGCGTAATTGAAAAGTAAATTTTAAAATTTTACATAACTCCGAAAATTCCACATTAAGGTATATGTTTGATAACACCATTTTAAAGCTTGGACAATTATGCATCATTGTGGTTTAAGGCTCATTGGCGTACCGACCTTGATAGGAGTGGGAGAAGCTATTGAAAGTGTAAACATTAAAATCGCTGTAACTTCTAAACGACTTATCCGATTTTACTAAATTTAAGCTTGTTTGAAAGAACCTTTATTTGTCGTATCTGATGGTACACGATAGTTTCTAATAAAATTGCTAGAGGGCGCAATTTGTATTAAAAATTATTCTATTGGCTATAACGCTGAAACGAACGGAGATACCAAGCTGCGGTTTTAATATTTTTTCTAGCAAATTTCATCTACTTTTCGATTATGGTATCATAATTATACCGTATGATTTATTTTTTCGGAGTAAATTCAAAAAATGTATTGTTATTGCAAATTGCGCCCTCTAGCATTTTTTTTGAGAACTAATATGGACAACTAAATACGATTAGTGAAAGTGCATACATTTCTCTTCCAAACAGTATTTAGTTTGCTAAAATCGGAAAAGTCGTTTATAAGTTACAGCGATTTAAATGATTACACTTTCAACAGCTTCTCCCACTCTTATTAAAGTCGGTACGCCAATGAGCATAAGACAAAATTATGTATAATTGTCCAAGCCTTAAAATGGTGTTATCAAACATATACCTTAATGTCGAATTTTCGGAGTTATGTAAAATTTTAAAATTTACTTTTTAATTACGCCCTCTTGTGGCAAAATGCGGAACTTAAAAATTATTTCCAGCATTTTCTCATGGCCACTTTAATTATTATTTTTCTTTTCCTGAGTTTCTATGCCTGGTAGTTTCCTAGATATGGCCGCTCGTCGACCTTAAAAAAACGCCCTGTATAACTACACTCAGTACGTGGTGTTATTTAAACACTTTTATTTCACTTTCTATTTGTTTTTAAAGGTAAAAATCACGTTTTAGTTTGCGTTGCCATTCATTGGCGCCATTTTGATAAAAATAGTTTTTTGCAGTTTTTAGGTTTATTTTAAAGATTTTTAAAAATTTTGATATTTCTTATTGTCGTCGGCCTATCTACAGGGTCCTGCAACTCACCTCCCGTCTTCTATAGCTCACTTAGTAATTAAGTTAGAATTTTCATATTTTGCAGACCTTATCTATATCTTGGGGCGCATTTCACGAAAATTCTTTTTTCATACAGAGTGTTCCAAAAAAGTGTGACGTCATAAGGGTGTATTTTTTTTAATTTCATGCCATTTATTTTTTTACTTATTTGGGTGCCTCCTATAGTTACCTACATACCCCTAAAATTTTATTGAAATCGATTCAGTATTATAGACGAAAAAAAAAATAAAAACTAAAAAATATCAGTTTTGCACCACTGGTATTAAAAATAAATAAAAAGTAAAAATAATGCCTCGTTAATAAAATTATACAAAGGTACTTATTAAACAAGGTAAATGGCCGTTAAAAATTTAACATTGACAGCTGTCAACATTTGACAGGAGTGATAAAAATTTCTTTTAATTGAAAAAATTTATTTAGAAAAATTGTAGCTACCATCTAGATTAGATTGCTAAAGTAAAAATGGTCTCTGGTCACTTTAATGAATTTTAATAAATATAAATTGTTTTTCAAAGCCACCTTTGATACTTATTCATATTAATAACTGTTTGAATAGTTGATAAAATGATTTTTCTGCAAATAAGTCTTGATGCGTTAGAAATTGCGATAGGGTTGCAATAAGGAAAAATGTTTGATTTTTAATTCTCCATCGAATGACATAAAAAGATACAGGGGTTCCTATTTGAAATAAGAAAAATAAATTGCTTTTAGGTTTGCAATGTTTGACACTAAACTTTGGACACCCTGTACAATTCTTATTAACAAAACTTGGTTAACTAAACTGTTATACCTTATTTAATAAGTACCTTTGCATAATTTTATTAACGAGGCATTATTTTTATTTTTCATTTATATTTAATACCAGTGGTGCAAAACTGATATTTTTTAGTTTTTATTTTTTTTTCGTCTATAATACTGAATCGGTTTTAATAAAATTTTAGGGGTATCTAGGTATTTATTTAGGAAGCATACAAAAAAAGTAAGAAAATATATGGCATGTAATTAAAAAAAATACACCCTTATAACGTCCACACTTTTTTGGAACACCCTGTATGAAAAAAAATATTTTCCTGAAATGCGCCCCAAGATACAGATAAGGTCTGCAAAATATGAAAATTCAACTTAATTACTAAGTGAGCTATAGAAGACGGGAGGTGAGGTGCAGGACCCTGTATATACCTAGTAGAAATTATTTAGAAATTTTTCTTTCTTGTATTAGAAATTGAGAGGAAGGCAATAAACCCTCCGCGTCTAGTGCTTTAAAGGTTATTTTTAAAATTAGGGGTGCTAAATTTCTCAGGTGGCCCTATTCTAACAAAAGGAGGGGTACCCCCCCCCCCCCCCCACCATACCTACACCAAATTTGCCTGTACCCTTTTTGCATAAAAGATAAGTTTTAGAATCTATTTTATGCATGGTAAATTCCAACTGTTACCAGAGGCACTTGTTTTATGATAAACGTCATCCCCTACTGAATTTTTCTGTGAATTTTTTTTTATAAAAATAAAAAGTTGTTATTGTTTGTACTTTGGGAATATTTTTTACAGGTCCGTTTCTAGATGTAAAACTGTAAACTTGTCGATAAAAATATTGTTGAACTTGAAAATAAATTCCCGAGATACATAGGGAGGAAGAGCTTATTCCCTACAACGAAACAAAAGACTATTTTTTGATAAGTTCATTTTTCAAAATATTTATACTTCCTTTAATGCCAGTCTTTATTCCATAAGAAAAAAAATTGGGCATGAATACTTTCTTTATTCTAACTGGGCTCTCCGCACCTTCAAATAAGGCCACATGAAAGCCAAACTTCAACCCGTCCTCCACAAGTACATTTTAACCATCCGCCGTGTCTCTTGGTTCCAAGTGACATTTTTTAAATTCCTTAACATCCCAGGAGATCTAATTTTGCCAATCATTATTAATTAAAAAAGGGTATTAATGCCTATATTGAAGGCCATCAGTGTGGAGCTGTGGTAGAAGTTAAAGTTAAAGGGTATTACCTATATAGAAAAATAATATCAAGAAAATCGTGTCTGTTGTTTTTAGCGGGGTTTTTAGTATCCTCCCCAGTGCCCTTTATACCTATTTATGAACTGAAAAAATTTAACCTTAAATATATCTACAAAAAGCTTAAGTGGGGCTCTGAGGAAAATGGGGGGGGGGGGGGGTTCATTAGCACATCAAACAAAATTGCATTATTTATTTTTATTGTTGTGGAAGGAATTTTTCAAAACTCAACCCCTAAAGGTAATAAAAGCGGGGGTTGAAATTTTTAAAGGAATTTCTGTATCTTAGAAACTAGTGGAGCTTTAAAAAATTGGTATATAAGTTCCTTTTATAAAATAAGAATACACGTGTTTGGTAATTTTAAAGAGAGGGGTGCAGTGTATTTTGAGGGGGTACCTATATCGGTACTGAGCTTACTCATCAGTTATAATAAGCAAGTAAGTGTTTTGATATTTTGGAAAATATTGCTCCTAGGGGGGTAGAAATGAAGAAAGTAAGTTTCGAATGAAATAGAAAAAAAAATATAAAAATAAGTCTAAGACAATTTTTTTGCTTGGAATAAGTAAACATGTGCTCAGGGTTTTACGAAAATTTGTGAGGTGGAAAAAAGGGTATAAAGGTTTATATTGAAAAACATATTTTTGCCAGAGTTTCTTGAAACTCTGTATACCTACAATTATTAAAAATTTTTTTTTATTCTTTTGAAAATCGGTCCCTAAAAGGGTACAAAAGTTTTTATTTAAAAAATATCACCTATTTGTCGGATTTTTTTGAAACTTAGCACAAGTATAAATACAATACAAATAATGACACAGGTATTTCTTAGGGGTATAAAAGTTTCTATAAGAAAAATATTAAATGTTAAATTTTTTACAAACGCATAAAATTACTCTTCCTCAACCTATTGTAAACAATTTTTTTTATCAGGTTTTTATTATTATTTCTTATGACCAGTAAAGCCCGCATCATATGGGATTTTTTTTTATTATTAGCTTTATTCGAAATTTGACTTTGGCATCAGGTTCTGCTTCGATCAAGATAAAAATTAAGAAAAAAAATAGTAGTTACCGTAAAACGAGGCTACTTTGAATAGTTTTGATCTCTAACTGACAATAAGTCCGTTGTTTTTACATGATTTTAAAAACTGCTTTCGTCATACTTGGGGCGATATCTTAACGTATCACTTCCGAAAATTTAAATTTAATAATCCGACGACTTCCATTTTTTTTGGAAATCCGTGGGTTCAAAGTTGTATTGAAAGTGGGGCTACTTTGAATATGGTACTTCAAAGCATAATAATCAATGAAAATCACTAAAATGTGTTATTTTGAATACCAAATAAGTAAGAAAATATATATATATATATATACCAAATGGTAGATGCTGGCCCACCCGGCATCGCCCGGTGAGATACCATTGCATCGGCTTAGGCGGCGTGAAGTTGCTCTTGAGTTATTCTTTGAGTCAACGTTTCGTCGCTGTGCCGATGTTCCCGGTTTCCAGGGTGGGAAGAAAAAGCATGATGGAAGCTCCAGGACCAAAATACTCCGGAGGTAAACTCGCCCCCCGATCGGATCTCCGGGTGGGGGCTGATCCTGTGGCCTCATCAAGCGATACTAACCGAACATCCACTGTCTCCGACAATATATTGGGTTCCCCTAACAACACTCAACGGAGAAATAGTGTGGCACCTACAGTTGCTGACACACCCAAAAACAGCAGCTTCAAAATTGATTTCTGTAATATCAGAGGGCTTAATACCAACATCAATTCAGTCCACCAGCACTTACAAACATCCAAGCCCCATGTGCTCGCACTGACCGAGACAAAGGTCAGATCGTCAACGAACACCGTCAGCTATTTATATCCTGGATACGATTTTCATTTCCGATTTAGACGCAACTTTGGGGTCTGTCTCTTTATCCGAGATGATCTTTGCTGCCAACGAGAGGACACACTTGAACCAGCAGAGTTTGATGTAATGTGGTTTAAAATATCAACGCAGAAAATCACCAAGTTTATCTGCTGCCTTTACCGTCCTCCAAGTGACACCCATTACAGAGCACTCTTCTCGTCACTAGCAAACACAATTGACTTCTTGCAAACCAACCATCCTAATGCCGA
Source organism: Polydrusus pterygomalis (assembly GCA_963969555.1). NCBI lineage: Eukaryota > Metazoa > Arthropoda > Insecta > Coleoptera > Curculionidae > Polydrusus > Polydrusus pterygomalis. The sequence goes on from OZ018384.1 coordinate 10,943,734, forward strand.
AGTCGCTATCTTTGGTGACTTTAACGTCCACAATATCAACTGGCTCAAATACTCAAATACCGACGATGAACAGGGTCGTGAGGCGGAATCTTTTGCGATCAGTTCTGGTCTAACTCAACTCGTGGAAGAAGCAACGCGAATTCCAGACCGAGATGGAGATTTTGCTAGTCTTTTAGATCTCTTTTTGACATCCAACCCTGACCTATACACAGTCACCGTTCATCCTCCATTAGGATCTTCCGATCACAAACTTATTTCAACTCTAAGCGAGCTGCCAATTTGTTCTGAACAACCTCCTAAACCTCGTAAAATTTGGCACTACACATCAGCTAGTTGGGAAGACCTAAGGGACCATTTTCGCACTTTTCCTTGGCTGGAAGTATGCTTCTCTTCAGATGATCCATCCGCTTGTGCTCAAGAGGTCTCCGATGTCATTCTTACTGGCATGGAAGCCTTTATTCCTTTCTCCAAGAAGCGCCCTTCAAATGGCAAGCCCTGGTTTGGCAAGAACTGCGAGCGTGCTGTCAGAGCTAAAAATCTAGCTTACCGACAACGGCGTAAAAATCCTACCGATGTGAATCGCACCATCTTTGTTACCGCTTGAAACCAGTGCAAGCAAACGATAGATCAAAACAAAGAGGCTCACAACATGAGGATCAAAAATAAACTTCTCGCCAGTCCTAACGGATCTAGGTCCTTTTGGTCAGTCGCTAAGGCCGTCAGTCAAAATTTTACCAAATCAAATATTCCACCGCTAACACGTTCTGACGGCACAATAGCAACCACGGCTGAAGATAAAGCGAACTTACTCGCAGAACTCTTTGCTTCACACTCCACGGTAGACTTTCAGGGAAAAACACCCCCGAACATTCCAGCAGTTCGATCGGAAATGACTGATATCGTATTCCGTCAGCGTCCTGTCAAACGAACTCTGAAGGGGCTCGATGCCAAAAAAGCTTCTGGTCCAGATAAAATTCCTATTATAGTGCTCAAGAAATGCGCCGATGAACTTACACCAGTATTTTGTAGACTTTTTAACTTATCCTACAAAAAAGGAATATTTCCATCTTGCTGGAAAAAGGCGCGAGTCCAGCCTATACCAAAGAAAGGCAAGAAAACCCTGCCAAACAACTATCGACCAGTCGCATTGCTTTCAGTTATATCAAAGGTGATGGAGAAAGCTATTAACCAACAACTTATAAAATACCTGGAAGGCCTTAAAATTATCAGCGACCATCAGTATGGTTTTCGTAAGTCCAGATCAACAGGAGACCTGCTAGCCTATGTCACTCATCTTTGGAGCAACGCAATCGAACATCATGGGGAGTCCCGGGCTATTGCACTGGACATCTCTAAAGCCTTTGACCGTGTCTGGCACGAGGGGCTCCTAAGTAAACTGCGTTCTTATGGTATGCCCGGTCGATTTTGTTCATGGTTGTCTAGCTTCCTCAAGGACCGCTCTCTGCAAGTGGCGATTGACGGGTTTCTCTCAGACACCTTCACCATCAATGCTGGTGTTCCTCAAGGGTCCATATTATCTCCCACTCTCTTCTTACTGTACATTAACGACCTTCTAGCGAAAACAGAAAATCCATTATATTGCTTTGCTGACGACAGCACACTTATCTCATCTTTTACTTTGAAACCTCAAACATCGGCTACTGACGCACATCTTCGCAGATAACATGAGGTATCACGCCTCAATAAAGACCTGGAAGAAATTTTGTCTTGGGGTGACAGTAACCAAGTCGAATTTAACGCTCAAAAAACCCAGGCTGCAGTTTTCTCTAAGAAGGTCAACATTGCAGAACCCGATATCGTTATGGCAGGACACGCAATTCCACTGACTTCGTCTATTAATTTGCTGGGTGTCAACCTGGGAGGAAATATGTCTTGGCATAATCACGTAGTGGCAATCGCCAGGGCAGCTTCTCAGAAGCTCGGTATACTTTTCCGTACCAAAAAGTTGTATACACCTCAACAACTTTTGACACTTTATAAAGCCCAGATTCGACCATCACTGGAATACTGCTCTCATATCTGGAGTTCTGCACCGAAGCATACCCTTCGGTTGTTGGATTCCATCCAAAGGAGAGCCGTTCGTCTAATCGGCGACCACGAGCTGACTAAGAACCTCGACAGCTTAGAACATCGAAGACAGGTTGGTGATTTGACTCTCTTCTACAGATATTTTCATGGCAAGTGTTCGACAGATATTGCCCGCTCGATTCCACCTAGAGTAATGCATAGCAGAAACACACGACGAACCACTGCCGCCCATCCCTATGTGGTTCAACTTAGTACACCCCGAACATCATTGTTTCAGAACTCTTTCATTTGGAGGACGTCATCTTTGTGGAACGGCCTTTCTGAGACCGTGTTTCCAACCGAATATAACCTCCAACGATTCAAGAAAAACGTGAATCGCTTTCTTCACACACGCACCGCTCCCAGAGCGCCTTAAAGGATTTTCCTATAGTGCTTGTGCTCGATCATAAAAAAAAAAAAAAAAAAAAAAAAAAAAATATATATTTTTTAAATAAATTATCAGGCAAAAATATAAAGCAATATAAAAAAATAAGCTTTATTTAACACCTATTTAAAAAACGCTTATAAAAGTATAATATGTTTTTTCTCAAAACTAGAGTGTACTTACAGGTAAATACAAAAAGCAAAAAAAAATTTAAACGGTTTCACTTACCTAAAATTGTTGAACTATAGTTCAAAAAAATTGTAATTTCTAAAGGTATTCAAAAAAATTAAATATGAATCATTAGTAGCGGGTATTGCCTACCCTTGCTCTAATGACTGCTTCGCATCTTCTTGGCATACCTACTTAAAATAAGGTTTTTAATTTCATCTTGATTAATCTGATTCCATATTTCCATAAGCCTCAATGATAGATCATTTAAGTTTCTTGGAGGAGGAAGCAAGGCTCTAAGATGTCGTCCCATGTTATCCCATAAATGCTCAATAGGATTAATGCCAAGGCTTCTTGCTGGCCAAGGCAAAGTTAAAATTTCTGTTTTTTGGAGATAATTTTCTACCACCCTTGCTACGTGTGGGCGTGCACTATCTTTCATAAATAAAAAATTATCCCCAATAAATGGGGTTCTAAAATATCTGATATATATATAGATTACCTGTCAAAGGACCTCCCTGAATCACAACTAACTCCGTGCGAGCATCTAAACTAATGCCAGCCCAGACCATAACAGATCCTCCGCCATAGCTTACTGTTCCGACAATGTTGCATTGAGCATATCTCTCTACTAATTATTCATATTTAATTTTTTTGGATACCTTTAGAAATTACAATTTTTTTCCATGTATTTTTTTGTCCTGTTTTGTTGATTCAATAAAATTAATTTATACCAGATATTGATTATTTATTTACTTTATAATTTGTTTTTTCTTGCTGTTGCATTAATCAAAGCGTTTCGTTTATTTTGTATTTTTTAACTAAACATTTTTTTATGAAAATCACGTTAAACTAAAAATTGAATATTTCATGAAAAAACAGAGATAAACCAATGAATCAAAAAAGAAAATGTAAAGGAAACATGGGACTTTCATTTGCCTGTAATTGCGATAACTTGCAATGACTAGTAAATCCCACAGGGTGTTTTGAATTTCCGTAAAAAAAACATAACAGTTTTATAACACCCGGTATAATACCAAAGTTACTTTTTTAAGCAAAACAACAAAGGCAGTAATATGCTTAAGGAAAAAAACCTACAATTAGAAAAAAATCATTAAAAACGAACCACAAATTTGAAAAATATATAACATCAAAATTGAGGCATTTTTTTTGTTATGCGTTAAATATGCCGCGCAGTGTATATAATATATTGAAACATCGTTAAACAAATTATGGAAACAAGAAAAATACACCGGATTTTTATCACACATGGAACCCACCCCATTGGAATTTCTTAAGGTGGGCTTGTTAATATTCAATTATAAGTTTACGAAAGTTTGTCGAATTAAAAATGTTGAGCATTTTAGGCACAATTTAAATTTATATGTGAAAACATTGGTTGATTTTTCAAAGATTTACTAATATTTTTAAATTTTTTTTCTACAATACCTTTTATTAATATTAATTATTATTAATATTATTATTATTTTTTAGTAGGATTGTCAACAGTGAAATAATCCTTACGGTAGAAACCTAAAATTTACTATCACCATGCCCAGAAGAAAGAAGTCATCTGTAATTACTGAAATAGATCTACACACGTAGACCAAGAATGCACCATCTCTAAAATCTAGATAGCAGGAAAAAGATCGAGTCAGGTCAGTTAACTTTTAATTTCATTTCGATATTTAGAAAATTTAAGCATTTAAGTGTTTTAAAGCGATTCAAAAGATAGTACAACCTTCTAGTTCCTCCAAATTTGAAAATCATACCTTTAACAGTTCGTATGATATAAGTGGTACAATTTAAAAAATTGTTAAGCTACAACTACTATTACAAATATAATTCCTTAGGTTTCAAGTTGGTACAGCACCACCCACCGAGGACAGATTCATGAGGGCTACTTGCTTGGTTAGCTAGCTAGCGCCAGCTACGCCCTGTACAGGAAGTCATCTCTTTTTGATGGCGGGTCACCGCCCACCGAAGATTCATGAGAGCCACACGAGCGATTGAAAGGAACATGTTTGACTTGTTTGTGTTAAAGTGAGCTTTATTTTTTTTAAAACTTTTATTGCAAAATCGATCATCGATATTAAAAATAGAGAGGACTGTTCAATTTTGTATTTTTATGACAGAGCTTTATCATAACAAGCCGACAAGACGTCAAATGCAAGGGTCCATCAGGTTCCTTGCGAGTGCCACATTGAAATCTGAAAATATATACCAAATTTAACTTTAGAATTATACGCTGTTGCCGAAGATTCCAAAGACCCACCCCATATGGGTTTTATCTAAGCTCAATTCTCAACTTATAACTAAATTAAGAATTTACCAGTTCTATGCCGGCGCATACTGTCGGTTTTAAGAAAATCTGTTGGCTGGCAGACAACTAAAAATTTAACTTTGAAGTCAGAACAGTAATTATATTATAAAAAAATTGGGTTATCTTGAAAATAGTAAAGAAATTTGCAACACCAGGACCAGGTCTGTAACGTAACTGATTTAGTGCCACGATTTTAATTTTTTTATTAATTGTAACGGTTAGAACGTTTGCATGACCTTAAACGTTTTTTCTTTGTTCAAGGCACATTTAAAAATAGTGTAGGTACTGTTAAAAATTTAGACCCCCTCCTCCTCAAAATTAATGCTAGCTGTATTAAAAGGCACCACAGCTCACTGAAGTCTACATTATTAATTATAACTTTTTTCTCTTGTTTCAGATTTTTACCACTTGAAGATGGTTGTGCCGGCGCAACTACCTCGCTTCTGACGGTGGTTTTCCGCGTTGTTCTTACAACTGATTCCGTTTCATCCTAAATTGGCCCTGTTTTTTAATCGGTGAGTTAAATTCTTTCTAAAACGTTCCCTTCGGCCGCGGTTGTCCCCGAGGGCTGACGTGGGGCAAGGGCTTTATCGGGTTGGCACTTGCGGGTGTAAAGGGTTCCTTTTATCCTGGAAGGGCCAGTGCGAAGAAGGTAAACCCCGAGACGAGGCATCAAGGTCCGATGCGATGGACGTTGTCTTGTCAGCCCGAAAGGATTCGAGAGTTCGGGATTCGCTTAATAGTTCGGGATTCGCTTAATAGTTCCTTCATTGTACAGAGGGAAAGGGGGAAATCTGTAATTTTAGATTCTAGCTCAGCAAACTTATAGCTTTATATAGATGCAAGTGACACTTAGAAGTTATGTTTTTAAATGCTGGCCAATCTCTACGCTTACTAAATATTTCTATTTTTATTTGATAAAATAAAGTTTTCTGCATCGCCTGCTCCCGCAGGGAAAAAGGCGATATTTTAGAGCGATAAACTGTCGAACGAAAAGATACCTGCTGTTATAACTATATTCTTAAAACACTTATGCAAGTAGTTGCCTTAAAATAAGAGCAATTTTACAATTACAACAAAACAGTAAAAGTGCCTGTTTAAGAATTTGCACAAAACACGAAATTCTTTAAAACTATATAAATTTTTAAAAAAATTCTATGAATAAATTTTTTTGAATTATCTAATTTTTGGCTAAATAGATACCTTCTCCCTTTTGCCTCTGTACACTTTATTTTTTTGGCGTTTGCGATGAACAGGGCTTCGCCGGGCGTCTGATTAAGTGAATGGTGAGTCAACCGCGCCGCGGTTTTTGGAATCGAACAAACTTAGCAACTTTCCTCAGTCCGACCATATTTTTGTCTGCCAGAGCAAACTTAGAAATAACAGTAAAATCTGACTTTTTGCAAACCTATACTTTGGGTTTGTTATGTGTTGGCACACAGATTTTATACTTACTTTAAGTGGCATACATTTTACCCGTTTAACAAATTTAATTCCTATTTGGACCTTTGCTAACTTGTATTCAGTGTATCATCAGGTATTTTAATCACAGTCAAAGTTTTCTGCTTTCAATTCTTTATAAAATAATTTATTCAACTTAACGTTGAAGTCACATATTTGGTTTTTAATTATTACTGTTTCAAGCCGTCTTGTTCACTATGCCCTATCGACTCGACAGAAAAACTATTGCGTCATAATAATTGTGTCCTGATGGATGTAGATCGTAGATCATAATAATTAGGTAAAGCAAGACGGTAGAAAAATATGCTGCAGGCAAATTTCTATATTGACTAGAAGGAATAATAAATAGCTACATTAAAAATAGCGACGCGAAACATAACTTAAAAATTTAGGTAATTGAAACTAGACGTATTAAACAGGCTAGTTGTCTTGCAATCTGTGAAGGCCGCAGGACCTATATAATAAATATCATCACACGTTATGATGTGGAAGTAAAAGCAGCACTGTAGCTGGAATATAGGTATAATTAATTAAATAGATTGAACAGATAAAACTGATAGACATAGGTATAGGTTTAGATTAAAAGATCGGTATATAATCTAATAGATATTTCGGAAGCAGGGGGATGTCTGTATCTATAGCACCCAACAGACCAATAACTGATGTTGCCTTTAGTAGTCCTAAGACCGCAGGTCTTAATACCCAGCAAACTGGAAATAAAAAGTGTCGCAGGCAGTTTTTCACATCATTGTTGAGATAGATAGATAGAAAAATTTTGGTAGAAACTTGTGTAGACCAATATAACTAGTAAGATCGAAAGATATAGCGCAATAAACCAAAATAACACCAGGGTGCATCGTTGTCTTTCTAAAAACTTTATTGACGAGTCAAACTGCGAGTTTTTGTATCTTAATCTTGTTTGAAATAAGTAGTTTAACTCTAAACGAATTCATTCATTTGAACTGGCAAACCAAACTTTAAAACTGCCGCGGGCAGTTTTTTTGTCTTATTACGATACAGAATATTAGATAGTACAGATATATATTTTATAGATAGAGGATAGATATATTCATCACGTGTACATAGATTTCTGGTTAGATATATCAATTATGGATAGATAAAGAAGGTCAAGATAACGTATCCGGTCGTAGGTCAGAAGGTGGCATTAAGACTTGTCAGAGAAGTGTTGGCTATCAAATATGTGATTTTAGAGAGATTTTTTTGAGTTTGCGCTGAACAAGACAAAACAATGATTGTATTAGGGTCTGTTTCGTCAAGTATTAATTGTTACTCGATGGGTTTGATTAGCTTAAAAGGCAATTGTCTTTTGGGTCAAAAATATTGGGTTTCCATTAGTCTTTTCCAAAAACGAAGATGGGGTACCACAGCTAGGACAATCATCAGTTGCAGTTAGCTGGTAAGTTTATAACATGTGTTTTAAGGTCGCGAATCGGGAGTGATAACAATGATACCGCAGAGTGTTAGTGAAGTGAACACAGCTGTATGAAGAAATGGAACATCAAGGTTTTGTATAATCAATAGTACCCTCGTGGTTCGCAGAAACTGGGTTTACTAATGAGTTGGTGTTTTTATCTTTTCAGTTCCTCAAGCTGTCTAAGTTTTAGTTCATGTTGAAAAGTAGATGAATAAGATACACAAGTCATCCGTACCCAAATGGGAGCCATACGGACAGCTCAGAAAAGTCCAATAGGAACATTAGCTATTGCGTATCAGTATCATGGTCCTGTTACGTTGAGACAACCCTTATTAAAGTCTTTGTAAGTACATTTTAGATGTATATAGGTACATTTCGGTAGTGTCCAAATTTGAAAATCATAGCTTTAACAGTTCTTATGATTTAAGTGGTACAATTGAAAAAATTGTTAAGCTACAACTACTATTACAAATATCATTTCTTAGGTTTCAAGTTGGTTCAGCACCATCCAGCAAAGACATATTCATGGGGGCCCCTTGCTCGGTTAGCTAGCTAGCGCCAGCTATGCCCTGTACAGAAAATCCTCTCTTTTTCGGGGCAGGTTACCACCCACTGAAGACAGATTCATGAGAGACACAACGAGCGGTTGAAGGAACATGTTTAACTTGTTTGTGTTACAGTGAGTTTTATTTTATTTTTATTGCAAAATCGATCATCGATATTAAAATTAGAGAGGACTGTTCAATTTTGTATTTTTACGACAGAGCTAGATATACATCTTATTATTTTTATCATAACAAGCCGACAATACGTCAAATGCAAAGGTACATCTCTGATAAAATTGTACCTATGATGTCAGCTATTTTTAAATGTAGTAATTATCTACAAAGAAAACCAAGACAATGGTTTATAATGCTTTTTTTCTTTCTCATATAAAATATAATAATAATAATAAATGCCTTTATTTATAACTTGAAAGTAAACAGTTTATAAAATGTTTCTAAAAGGTGGCGGGATCTAGCGTAATCGCTACTCATCTAACCACCTACCAATAACAAGAAAAAAAACTTAAAATATAGGTAACTACTAGGTACTACATAGTAATAAAATATTAATTTAACACATATAATGAACTTAATAATTTTTACAGAAAAGAGTGTTATCGATAAAGTAAATTAACTTAGATTAAAGGAAAAGACAATTCAGAGAAAACAGACAAAACAGTATATATAAGACGATTTTTTAAATAGTTTTATCATAAGGAAAAAAAAAACAACATAGCTTGGCCTAACATCAAAATATACGGATATAAGATTCTAAATAGTAAGCGTAATAGAATTTTTACCAAACATGAAAGATTTATTTACTTTTGATAAACTCTTTGATGCGCCTCTTGAACACCGGAACGGTCGAACTCGCTTTTACCTCCAGAGGCAAAGAATTGTAACATTTGGTAGCATTATAGGAAAAGGAACGCTGAAATAAAGCAGTTCTGTGCCTTGGAACAGTATATAGAAAATTATATCGTGTTGTTAGTTGATGCGTATCTAATCCCCGCTTAAGCTTCTGTAAGAGGTACTCAGGCTGCTGAAACATACCGACCTTGAAAACCAAAGTACACATATGCAAAAAATATCTAGAGTCTAATCTCAACCAACCTGACTCCAGGTAACTAGGGGAGATATGGTCAAACTTCCTAACTCCGCAAGAAAATCGAAGACAACCATTTTGCAACTTTTGTAAACTACTCCTATCGCTGGCTGTCAAGGCAGGCCAAAATAATACATCACAATAAGAAACAAGAGACAAGATGAGAGATTCACAAAGTTTCAATTTAATGTTTCGACTTAAAATGTCTTTATATAGGTATAAGGTTTTTTATTTACCATAGCTTTTCTGTAAAATATAAGACACGCGATCATGAAATCTGAATTTTTTATCAAAATATACTCCCAAGTTTTTAGCAGAATCAACATCATTGATCCTTACATTATTTATTTTAATATTAAGAACATCGTCAAGACTTCTCTGTCCAAACACGAGCAGCTGCGTTTTAGCTTCATTAAGTATAAGGCCATGAGCCTTGGAAATGTCACAAATTGTGCCAAGATCATTATTTATACGTTCCTGCGGTACCAGTGCTTCGCAGCTTTTAAAGAAGTAATAAAGTTGAGTATCATCAGCAAATTGGTGTGAGTTAAGGTATTTTAAGTATGTACTAAAATCAGCAGTATAAACAGAAAATAACAAAGGTCCCAGGATACTACCCTGAGGAACACCCCGATTAACCTCCATAAACGACGAAGTCACTCCACCCAGTGAAGTCCTCTGACACCTACCACTCAAGTAGCTTCTAATCAATTCAACCGACTCAGGACCTAGACCAAAATAACTGAGTTTATCACAAAGAATGGCATGATCAAGAGTATCGAAGGCCTTACTGTAGTCAAGAAATAGCAAACAACCATTCATTCCTTCATCTGATGCCCTTAGGAAATCATCAGTCACCTTGAGTAAAGCTGTGGTAGTACTGTGTTGTGGACGAAATCCGGACTGTGTAATCGGTATCACCTTACATTCCAACAAGTAATCAGTCAGTGGTTTAAAAATGATTTTTTCTAAAAACAGACAAAATACTAATTGGTTTAAAATTATTGAGATTTATTGGGTTATTAATTTTGGGAATGGGTATAATATTTGCAGTTTTCCAGCTGGAAGGAAATTTTTTGGTATTCAGACAAGAGTTAACAATAAATGTAATATATTTCAGTAAATAAGGAAGCAAAAAAGATATCATTTTTAAATCAAGCCCATCCACGCCCTTAGCATTAGACTTAATTTGCTTTATTGCTTGGCCAACCTGTTCCTCATCAACCTGAGAAAAATTGAAAGTGTACTGAAATCCTTCAAATAAAGAGTCGGAATACTTACCTAAAAACCTTTCGTTAAGTTGAGGATCAGCGTCCATAGTCGGTATGCTATCTATAAAATGTTTGTTAAATTCATCTGGAGTACCCACGAGCTCAGGTTGGCCTTCAATACCGGAATTATTATTATTTAGCCATTTTAAAGTTTTCCAGAATTCCTTAGGGTTAGGGCCCTCTGCCCATATGGGGAATGTGTGCTACAGCAAAATTTAATAAAATGCAAACTTTACAAAATAAAATCCTTAAAGTATTGTACAGGGTGTTTTTTTAAGGTCGACGAGCGGCCATATCTCGGAAACTACCAGGCATAGAAACTCAGGAAAATAAAAATGACAATTAAAGTGGCAATGAGAAAATTCTGGAAATACTTTTTAAGTTCCGCATTTTGCCGCAACAGGGCGTAATTGAAAAGTAAATTTTAAAATTTTACATAACTCCGAAAATTCCACATTAAGGTATATGTTTGATAACACCATTTTAAAGCTTGGACAATTATGCATCATTGTGGTTTAAGGCTCATTGGCGTACCGACCTTGATAGGAGTGGGAGAAGCTATTGAAAGTGTAAACATTAAAATCCCTGTAACTTCTAAACGACTTATCCGATTTTACTAAATTTAAGCTTGTTTGGAAGAACCTTCATTTGTCGTATCTAATGGTACACGATAGTTTCTAATAAAATTGCTAGAGGGCGAAATTTGTATTAAAAATTATTCTATTGGCTATAACGCTGAAACGAACGGAGATATCGAGCTGCGGTTTTAATCTTTTTTCTAGCAAATTTCATCTACTTTTCGATTATGGTATCATAATTATACCGTAGGGTAGGTGGGGGGTAAATCCCCGCAGTTTCTAGTTATAAGAGGATTCCTTCAAGTGGGAAGTGTATTTTTTGGTTATTTTAGGTGGAAGTGTTAGGTATGGATCTCTTCGCTAACATCGCTGCAACACTTGTGGTGTCTGACTATTAGGTGCCTAAACATTACACATTTTCAAAAAGTAATTTTTGCAGGGCTTTGCCCCACCAAATGGGCCAAGTCCCCGCAGAGCGGGGCTTTTCCCCAATAGTGCTCAAAGTGGCAAGGTGAATAAGAAAACATCATAAAAACACAAAAACACACTTTCTAAAATTATTTATTAATATTCTATTCTAAGAAAGAAAAGCTAACTTTTTTCTTGAAAAATGTAAAATTGACGAGCTAAGTAAATTCTAAAGCAGAGAAAGAAATACAAACGAAAAACAAGTTGAAATGTATAGGAACGTAATAGAAAGTTCATTAGTACATTGTAAAATTAGTCAAGTCCTCTGTGAAAGTGATCACGTTGTGAAACCCAGCAGAGTTCATCTCAGTAGATGCGGGACTTTGCCTCCAGAAGGCTGCGGGCTTTACCCCATTCCTATTGTGTAAAGTGAATCATTCCTAAAATCTATTGTAAACTAAGTGAAGCAAAATTAAAGCACACAGAAATAAAGCTTAAGAGTCATACTATCAACTGAGGATTCGATTTAAAAAAAAACTGTAACCACATGCAAATAGTTTTAAAGTAAATTAATATAATTACAAAAAATGAACTTACTTATTACTTATTACTCATTTTTTCGGTTTACAAACTGCCTATCGCTCTGAATTTTCATGGCGCACTAGACGTTATCAAGACCGAACTGCCGCCTGGCGGCCGATTCTGTGATTATTCGCAGGCTACTTAAAAAGACGGCGCGTGGCTTTGCCCCGTGCGGGGCTTTACCCCCACCTACCCTATAATTTATTTTTTCGGAGTAAAATCAAAAAATGTATTATTATTGCAAATTGCGCCCTCTAGCATTTTTTTTTGAGAACTATTATGGACAACTAAATACGATTGGTGAAAGTGCATACATTTCTCTTCCAAACAGTCTTTAGTTTGCTAAAATCGGATAAGTCGTTTATAAGTTACAGCGATTTAAATGATTACACTTTCAACAGCTTCCCCCACTCTTATTAAAGTCGGTACGCCAATGAGCATAAGACCAAAATGATGCATAATTGTCCAAGCTTTAAAATGATGTTATCAAACATATACCTTAATGTGGAATTCTTGGAGTTATGTAAAATTTTAAAATTTACTTTTCAATTACGCCCTCTTGCGGCAAAATGCGGAACTTAAAAATTATTTCCAGAATTTTCTCATGGCCACGTTAATTATCATTTTTCTTTTCCTGAGTTTCTATGGCTGGTAGTTTCCGAGATATGGCCGCTCGTCGACCTTAAAAAAACACCCTGTATAACTACACTCGGTACGTGGTGTTATTTAAACACTTTTATTTCACTTTCCATTTGTTTTTAAAGGTAAAAATTACATTTTAGTTCGCGTTTCCGTTCATTGGCGCCATTTTGATAAAAATAGGTTTTTGCAGTTTTTAGGTTTATTTTAAAGATTTTTAAAACTTTTTTGATATTTCTTATTGTTGTTGTCGGCCTATCTATACATCGTGTAACAAAACTCTGGAACGCTTTAAATATCTTTAATACCGTTTGTCCGACTTAGCTAAAATTGGGTATCGGTCAGGATTGGCAAATATCATGATATTTATCCGATATATATCCAAATTTGGATATTTATTTATATTTTTAATTATTTTTAAATTATTTCATCTGTTTTCTGTAAAGATATATTTTAAAAATTCAAAATCACTTAATTTAATATAAACATTTTATAAACCTGTAATTTGTATTCCAATTCTATTCAATGATAGTTGCTATCACAATAACAATTTTTTTTTAGTACTCCTATGTTAGGAATGTAAAATTTAGGTAAAAAATACAAGTTTTTGAATATCAACACATCATATATTTTTGCTTTTAACTATGGTTTAACTTAAAACCCAGACAGGCGCGTATCTGAAGTTGATCTTTGTGGGGGGTAATGATTCTGGTGGGGGGTTATGAAATTTTTTTTAATGATAGTTTTTTTTAAAGAAAATCAATCAAAATTTATTGCTCTCGATTTTCACCTGTCCAATTTAAAAAAAAATATAAGTAAAAAAAATGGCTCATGGGAGGGGGGGGGTGACTACCCCCATTACCCCCCCCCCCTCACATACGCGCCTGAACCCAGAATAACTGGGCTTGTTAATTAAAGTAAAAAGAACCCAAACTGGATTTTTTTTTTGGCATTGTAAAATTTCTATTTCATAAAACAAACAGCAAAATATTGTTCCGTTCAATCAGAAATCGGAATAAAAATGCCACGCGGCAAAGAACAACAGGTGGTCAACGTCTCGGAAAGACGGGGAATCACCGCATTGTAAGCAGCATAATACACTGTTGCCTGCTCAGCAGCAGCGGGCCATATTTTCATACGATGTTTAGAATTTTAGAAAAAAAAATATTGATAAAAATATCAGGATAAATATCGTCGCATAAATATCAAGATATATATCAGTATATTTATCACGGATATATATCCTGCCAACCCTGGTATCGGTATATAAGAGGTTATTGCGGAGCTGCTAGTGACATTTGCAATGTTGCCAAATTTGCAGTTTTTTAGCAATTTATATAATTTTTTTTTCTTTAAATAAAACACCCTATATATTATTCAACAAAATGATTCCGCAACAAACTTATATGAAAGTTGTTGCGTAATCATTTTTTTGAATAATATATAGGGTGTCCCATTTAAGAAAAAAAAATAATATAGATTGCTAAAAACTGTAAATTTGGCAACATTGCAAATGTCACTTTTCAGGAATTACACAACCCTGGCTTGCCGTAAAGAAAAAAAAGCATATTTTTTACAAAAAGCATCCATTGTTGGGATCAATAAAATTTGGAATGATCTCAGAATGCTCAATATCAAAAACAAGAATAATGCTATTCCTCCTTCCCTTGCCAAGCCGAATGAAATCAATAATTATTACATAAATGGCATTACTAAAGTTAAACCCAATCCTACTAAAATACACTGGTATGGTAATAATCGAAAACCTGGGGTTGATGTATTTAATTTTCAGTTTAATAATTAATAATAATAATAATAATAATAATAATAATAATAATAATAATAATAATAATAATAATAATAATAATAATAATAATAATAATAATAATAATAATAATAATAATAATAATAATAATAATAATAATAATAATAATAATAATAATAATAATAATAATAATAATAATAATAATAATAATAATAATAATAATAATAATAATAATAATAATAATAATAATAATAATAATAATAATAATAATAATAATAATAATAATAATAATAATAATAATAATAATAATAATAATAATAATAATAATAATAATAATAATAATAATAATAATAATAATAATAATAATAATAATAATAATAATAATAATAATAATAATAATAATAATAATAATAATAATAATAATAATAATAATAATAATAATAATAATAATAATAATAATAATAATAATAATAATAATAATAATAATAATAATAATAATAATAATAATAATAATAATAATAATAATAATAATAATAATAATAATAATAATAATAATAATAATAATAATAATAATAATAATAATAATAATAATAATAATAATAATAATAATAATAATAATAATAATAATAATAATAATAATAATAATAATAATAATAATAATAATAATAATAATAATAATAATAATAATAATAATAATAATAATAATAATAATAATAATAATAATAATAATAATAATAATAATAATAATAATAATAATAATAATAATAATAATAATAATAATAATAATAATAATAATAATAATAATAATAATAATAATAATAATAATAATAATAATAATAATAATAATAATAATAATAATAATAATAATAATAATAATAATAATAATAATAATAATAATAATAATAATAATAATAATAATAATAATAATAATAATAATAATAATAATAATAATAATAATAATAATAATAATAATAATAATAATAATAATAATAATAATAATAATAATAATAATAATAATAATAATAATAATAATAATAATAATAATAATAATAATAATAATAATAATAATAATAATAATAATAATAATAATAATAATAATAATAATAATAATAATAATAATAATAATAATAATAATAATAATAATAATAATAATAATAATAATAATAATAATAATAATAATAATAATAATAATAATAATAATAATAATAATAATAATAATAATAATAATAATAATAATAATAATAATAATAATAATAATAATAATAATAATAATAATAATAATAATAATAATAATAATAATAATAATAATAATAATAATAATAATAATAATAATAATAATAATAATAATAATAATAATAATAATAATAATAATAATAATAATAATAATAATAATAATAATAATAATAATAATAATAATAATAATAATAATAATAATAATAATAATAATAATAATAATAATAATAATAATAATAATAATAATAATAATAATAATAATAATAATAATAATAATAATAATAATAATAATAATAATAATAATAATAATAATAATAATAATAATAATAATAATAATAATAATAATAATAATAATAATAATAATAATAATAATAATAATAATAATAATAATAATAATAATAATAATAATAATAATAATAATAATAATAATAATAATAATAATAATAATAATAATAATAATAATAATAATAATAATAATAATAATAATAATAATAATAATAATAATAATAATAATAATAATAATAATAATAATAATAATAATAATAATAATAATAATAATAATAATAATAATAATAATAATAATAATAATAATAATAATAATAATAATAATAATAATAATAATAATAATAATAATAATAATAATAATAATAATAATAATAATAATAATAATAATAATAATAATAATAATAATAATAATAATAATAATAATAATAATAATAATAATAATAATAATAATAATAATAATAATAATAATAATAATAATAATAATAATAATAATAATAATAATAATAATAATAATAATAATAATAATAATAATAATAATAATAATAATAATAATAATAATAATAATAATAATAATAATAATAATAATAATAATAATAATAATAATAATAATAATAATAATAATAATAATAATAATAATAATAATAATAATAATAATAATAATAATAATAATAATAATAATAATAATAATAATAATAATAATAATAATAATAATAATAATAATAATAATAATAATAATAATAATAATAATAATAATAATAATAATAATAATAATAATAATAATAATAATAATAATAATAATAATAATAATAATAATAATAATAATAATAATAATAATAATAATAATAATAATAATAATAATAATAATAATAATAATAATAATAATAATAATAATAATAATAATAATAATAATAATAATAATAATAATAATAATAATAATAATAATAATAATAATAATAATAATAATAATAATAATAATAATAATAATAATAATAATAATAATAATAATAATAATAATAATAATAATAATAATAATAATAATAATAATAATAATAATAATACTTCTTTATTTCAAATGACATTTCCCACATACAGCAAGTAATATACAAATGAAATGACGTCATTAATGATGAGGTGGAGAAGATACTGTCTTCTATAAAGTCTACCGCCACAGGGGATGATGGGTTGAATATTAATTTGTTGTTATTGGCGGTTCCTTATATAATACCTTTAATCACTCACATTGTCAACCGCTGTCTGGAAAGGGGCGTATTCCCGGACAGCTGGAAGCATGCAATTGTTACACCCCTACCGAAAACTCCAAACCCCACTGAATTTAAAGATTTGGGACCGGTTAGTGTACTTCCTACTTTATCCAAGGTTCTGGAAAGAATTATGGAGACGCAGTTGCGCGGCCATGTAGAAAAATTCTCAATTTTACCGGAATTCCAATCTGGTTTCAGGCCAAAACATGGTTGCGAGACTGCCCTCCTGAAGGTCACCGATAATATTTTAAGGGGTATAGATCAGGGTCGTCTTGTTGTATTAACGCTGAGTGACTTCTCCAAAACCTTTGACACTATAAGTCATCAGATGCTATCCATATTAAAATTCATAGGTGTTTGTAATGAAGGTTTAAAATTACTACAAAGCTTTTTAAACGGTAGAAGTCAGTCGGTCCGTGTTGCGGGTATTAGTTCGGTGTCTCTTCCTGTATCATGTGGTGTCCCTCAAGGTTCTATTTTGGGTCCCTTCTTGTTTTCAATTTATACGTCACAGCTTATCAATCAGATCAAATATTGTAAGGTACACCTATATGCGGACGATACGCAGATCTATCTAATTTTCGAACCTGGCCAAACCGACATTTCACTGCAAAAAATAAATGATGATCTATCCAGATTGGTCTCAGAGTCTTATGATCATTCATTGTTAATTAACTCAAATAAAAGCTCGGTTATGGTGTTTGGTCCCACTAGAAAACGAGAAAGTCTCTTACCCTTTATTAAAGTTAAAATAAATAATGTCGAACTGCCAATAGTCGATAGCTGCCGAAATTTGAGTCTTACGATAGATTTTAATTTAAAATACAGTTCCCATGTTAGCAATTGCATTCGAAAGGCTTATTATAATTTAAAGTTGATCTTTAATTCTAAGGATTATTTATGTCAAAAGATAAGGGTTCTCTTGTGTGAGGCTTTGGTTTTGTCTGGACTGAATTTCTGTGATAGTGTTTACGGGTTTTCAATAAACACAGATAAACGACGTATTCAAGTTCTGCAAAATTCGTGTCTTCGCTTAATATTTGGTATCCGTCGAAGAAACCATGTTTCGCATAAACTAAAAATCTTCGCTGGCTAAATATGGGTTACAGACGTTTACTACACGCAGCTTGTTTATTTCATCGGGTGGTTCTAACCAAATCCCCTTCCTATTTGAGCAACAAAATAAAAGTAAGATCAGACGTTCATGCTGTAAATGTTAGATTTGGAAATCGACTTACACCTCCCGCCCATAGAACTGAACAATTTAAAAAATCATTCTCTTATCAAATTTCAAAAGTTTATAATGAAATTCCTGAAATATTTAAATCCAAAAATCCCAGGACATTTAAATTTACTTACAAGAATTTTTTGTTAAGCCATCAGTAAATAATGAATTATTTTTTTCTTTTTTTCTCTTTTTATAAATGATATACGAATACATTGATTTATGCCCCACCAACATTTAACCAATATTTATCGAACATTTAAGGTTATTTATGGTTGTTAATTTATATTTATCTGCACGGAAAAAGGTAGCTGATTTCTGTCTCTACCAGTTTTCTTTATTTATTTTTTTTTGTTTCTTCTCTATAGGTGTAGGGAGTTGCTTAAGGTAAAGAACACGGGGAGCGGATTACCTTTTGGTTTTCACTTCCAGCTGACCTTCGGCGTTTTTCATTTCGGATATACTTTTTTTTTTCTTTTTGCGTTCTCGCTTGCTTTATTATTATTTTTTTTTGCTACGTATTATCTTCAAATGAAAATAAAGACCTTATTTATTTTATTTATTTATTTTATTTGTTTATTTTATTTACTAGTGCTCCGCAATATACCGATACCGAATTTTAGCTAAGTCGAACAAACGGTATTTAAGATATTTAAAGAGTTCCATACTTTTGTTACACGGTGTATATACCTAGTAGAAATTATTTAGAAATGTTTCTTTCTTGTATTAGAAATTTAGAGGAAGGCAATAAACCCTCCGCGTCTAGTGCTTTAAAGGTTATTTTTAAAATGAGGGGTGCTAAATTTCTCAGGTGGCCCTATTCTAACAAAAGGAGGGGTAGCCCCCCCTCCATACCTACATCAAATTTACCTGCACCCTTTTTGCATAAAAGATCAGTTTTAGAATCTATTTTATGCATAGTAAATTCCGATAGTGGCGCCACCTGACCAACTGTTACCAGAGGCACTTGTTTTATGATAAACGTCATCCCCTACTGAATTTTTCTGTGAATTTTTTTTATAAAAATAAAAGTTGTTATTGTTTGTACTTTGGTAATATTATTTACAGGTCCGTTTCTAGATGTAAAACTGTAAACTTGTCGATAAAAATATTGTTGAACTCGAAAATAAATTTCCGAGATACATAGGGAGAAAGAGTTTATTCCCAACAACGAAACAAAAGACTATTTTTTGATAATTTCATTTTTCAAAATATTTATACTTCCTTTAATGCTAATGTCTTTATTCCATTAGAAAAAAAATTGGGCATCAATACTTTCTTTATTCTAACTGGGCTCTCCGCACCTTCAAATAAGGCCACATGAAAGCCAAACTTCAACCCGTCCTCCACAAGTACATTTTAACCATCCGCCGTGTCTCTTGGTTCCAAGTGACATTTTTTTAATTCCTTAACATCCCAAGAGATCTAATTTTGCCAATCATTATTAATTAAAAAAGGGTATTAATGCCTATATTGAAGGCCATCAGTGTGGAGCTGTGGTAGAAGTTAAAGGGTATTACCTATATAGAAAAATAATATCAAGAAAATCGTGTCTGTTGTTTTTAGCGGGGTTTTTAGTATCCTCCCCAGTGCCCTTTATACCTATTTATGAACTGAAAAAATTTAACCTTAAATATATCTACAAAAAGCTTAAGTGGGGCTCTGAGGAAAATGGGGGGAGGGGGGGGGGGGGGTTCATTAGCAGATCAAACAAAATTGCATTATTTATTTTTATTGTTGTGGAAGGAATTTTTCGAAAATCAACCCCAAAAGGTAATAAAAGCGGGGGTTGAAATTTTTAAAGGAATTTCTGTATCTTAGAAACTAGTGGAGCTTTAAAAAATTGGTATATAAGTTCCTTTTATAAAATAAGAATACACATGTTTGCTTTATTTAACACCTATTTAAAAAACGTTTATAAAAGTATAATATGTTTTTTCTAAAAACTAGAGTGTACTTACAGGTAAATACAAAAAGCAAAAAAAAATTTAAACGGTTTCACTTACCTAAAATTGTTGAACTATAGTTCAAAAAAATTAAATATGAATCATTAGTAGCGAGTATTGCCTACCTTTGATAATGACTGCTTCGCATCTTCTTTTTGCATACTTAAAATGAGGTTTTTAATTTCATCTTGAATAATCTGATTCCATATTTACATAAGCCTCAATGACAGATCATTTAAGTTTCTAGGAGGAGGAAGCAAGGCTCTAAGATGTCGTCCCATGTTATCCCATAAATGCTCAATAGGATTAATGCCAGGGCTTCTTGCTGGCCAAGGCAAAGTTAAAATTTCTGTTTCTTGGAGATAATTTTGTACCACCCTTGCTACGTGTGGGCGTGAATTATCGTGCATAAATAAAAAATTATCCCCAATAAATGGGGCAAATGGTACCACATGGGGTTCCAAAATATCTGACATATATATATATATATATATATATATATAGATTACCTGTCAAAGGACCTTTCTGAATCACAACTAACTCCGTGCGAGCATCTAAACTAATGCCAGCCCAGACCATAACAGATCCTCCGCCATAGCTTACTGTTTCGACAATGTTGGATTGAGCATATCTCTGGGAGGCAATAATACTCGCTAGTAATTATTCATATTTAATTTTTTTGGATACTTTTAGAAATTACAATTTTTTTCCATGTATTTTTTTGTCCTGTTTTGTGGATTCAATAAACTTAATTAATACCAGATATTGATTATTTATTTACTTTATAATTTGTTTTTTCTTGCTGTTGCATTAATCAAAGCATTTCGCTTATTTTGTATTTTTTAACTAAACATTTTTTTATGAAAATCACGTTGAACTAAAAATTGAATATTTCATGAAAAAAACAGAGATAAACCAATGAATCAAAAAACAAAATGTAAAGAAAACATGGGACTTTTATTTGGCTGTAATTGCAATAACTTGCAATGGCTAGTAAATCCCAGAGGGTGTTTTGAATTTCCGTAAAAAAAACATAACAGTTTTATAACACCCGGTATAATACCAAAGTAACTTTTTTAAGCAAAACAACAAAGGAAGTGATATGCTTAAGAAAAAAAACCTACAATTAGAAAAAAAATCATTAAAAACGAACCACAAATTTGGAAAATAAGTAAATTACACCGGATTTTTATCATCAAAATTGAGGCATTTTTTTTGTTGTGTGTATATGTGTATATAATATATTGAAACATCGTTAAACAAATTATGAAAATAAGAAAATTATAAATAATAAGAAAAACACCGGATTTTTATCACCACATTGGAATTTCTTAAGGTGGGCTTGTTAATATTCAATTATAAGTTTACGAAAGTTTGTCGAATTAAAAATGTTGTGCATTTTAGGCACAATTTAACTTTATATGTAAAAATATTGGTTGATTTTTCAAAGATTTACTAATATTTTTAAATTTTTGTTTCTACGATATTAATTATTATTGATATTATTATTATTATTATTATTATTATTATTATTATTATTATTATTATTATTATTATTATTATTATTATTATTATTATTATTATTATTATTATTATTATTATTATTATTATTATTATTATTATTATTATTATTATTATTATTATTATTATTATTATTATTATTATTATTATTATTATTATTATTATTATTTTTTAGTAGGATTGTCAACAGTGCAATAATCCTTACGGTAGAAACCTAAAATTTACTATCACCATGCCCAGAAGAAAGAAGTCATCTGTAATTACTGAAATAGATCTATACACGTAGACCAAGAATGCACCATCTCTAAAATCTAGATAGCAGGAAAAAGATCGAGTCAGGTCAGTTAACTTTTAATTTCATTTCGATATTTAGAAAATTTAAGCATTTAAGTGTTTTAAAGAGATTCAAAAGATAGTACAACCTTGTAGTTCCTCCAAAATTCAAAGTCATAGCTTTAACAGTTCGTATGATGTAAGTGGTAGAATTTAAAAAAATGTTAAGCTACAAATACTACTACAAATATCATTTCTTAGGTTTCAAGTTGGTACAGCACCACCCACCGAGGACAGATTCATGAGGGCCACTTGCTTGGTTAGCTAGCTAGCGCCAGCTACGCCCTGTACAGGAAGTCATCTCTTTTGATGGCGGGTCACTGCCCACCGAAGATTCATGAGAGCCACACGAGCGATTGAAAGGAACATGTTTGACTTGTTTGTGTTAAAGTGAGCTTTATTTTTTTTTAAACTTTTATTGCAAAATCGATCATCGATATTAAAAATAGAGAGGACTGTTCAATTTTGTATTTTTATTACAGAGCATATCATCCATCAGGTTCTTTGCGGGTGCCACATTGAAATCTGAAAATATATACCAAATTTTACTTTGGAATTATACGTTTGCCAAAGATTCCAAAGACCCACCCCATATGGGTTTTATCTGAGCTCAATTCTCAACTTATAACTATCAAGAATTTACCAGTTCTATGCCGGCGCATACATTCTGTTTTAAGAAAATCTCTTGGCTGGGAGACAACTAAAAATTTAACTTTAACGCAGTGGCGTAGCTTCAGATTTTGGGCTCCCCCGCCAAACCTAACTTTTGGGCCCCCCTTCAAAAATTTTTCACCCCAAAATTAGTCAAGTTTCAAGATAGCAATAACATTCAAAATATAACCTCCCACTTTCATTTTCCAGTTGGACAAGGGTAAAAAATAAACAAGTAAGAGGAGAGGATACTTAAATAACGTGTATTAATAACATATTAAATAAAACATTAATTCATAACAATTAATAAGTAGCTACAACTACAAAAGCATGCTTGTCAGTACTGATATAGTCGTATATATTTTATTATAAATTATGAAAAAAAGCCTTGCAACAAAACATCAAACTATTCAAACTATCCAAAAAATTGCTTCCTTCTGGACTTAGTTTCCGCAAAAACCCTAACTATTTCGGTTTTGTCCATTACTGCAGCTTCCGCTGCCTCTATACTAAGAAATGCCAAATTACTTAGTCGATTTTAGGCACAGGAATTTCTTAAATAGTTTTTTTATTAATTTTAATTTCGAAAACGATCGTTCTGAAGACGGTTACAGGGAGCGTCAAGAATAATTTTAGAGCAGTACTTACCTCTGCGAAATTTGATGCTAGGGTATCATTTTCTACAATTAAAAAAATTGCAAGCTCTCATTCAGTCTTTTCAGTTTTATTATAGATTCCCCGGAAAAAGAAGCCAATAAGTCCCAACTGTTTAAACTGGAGCCGAAAAAGGAGTACAAATCACCAGTTATAATGATGAAAGATGAGATTTCTTTAACTTCTGAAACGGCATAATTGACTACAAGATTTAAATTATGTGCAGTACAATGTACATAAGTTGCCATAGGCTCAATATCTTTTATTTTTTTTTGGAACCCCTGAGTAAATTCCACTCATGACACTTGCGCCATCGTACCCCTGTCCTCTACACTTCTTAATATCTAAACCTAATGCCTTCAATGACTGCAGTATATCAGAAGTTAAGCCGGCCGCACTTTGGCTATCAAGCTTCGGCCACCTTCCACCTTCGGGGATTCGCGGATTTTTGAATCGACGCACCCACACCGCACAATGGTAGAAGACAATGTCGAATAGAATAGTCAACAAATATAATTAAAATTAAAAACAGGGGCCCAACTAGAATTAAATTAACTATATTCTATATTTTTAAGGTTTGGGGTTCCTTTTAAAGGTCTTATTAAGAATATTGTTTTTTTTGGCTAGAACGGGAACGGGCCCCCTGTCCGTTCGGGCCCCCGCCACCGCGGGGTTTGGCGTTATGATAGCTATATGCCACTGCTTTAAAGTCAGAACAGTAATTATATTATAAAAAAATTGAGTTATCTTAAAAATCGTAAAGAAATTTAAAAGTTTTTACGTGTTGTGTAAAAAGTATAACAAAAAAATATTACAAGACAGTACCAGGTCTGTAACGTAACTGATTTAGTGCCACGATTTTAATTTTTTTATTAATTGTAACGGTTAAAACGTTTGCATGATCCTAAACGTTTTTTTTTGTTCAAGGCACATTTAAAAAAAGTGTAGGTACTGACAAATTGGTTTAGGCTTTCGCGGCCAGTCGGTGAGCTAGTAGTCATCATTCGGGTCTAAAGGCCGTCGTCGGTTGGAATTGCTTACTTACGTTTCGCTAGCACGAGTGGCGAGCTTCTTCAGTCTACTTCCAGCACCGGAGATGAAAGGACCTCTGAAGAAGCTCGCCACTCGTGCTAGCGAAACGTTAGGAAGCAATTCCAACCGACGACGGCCTTTAGACCCGAATGATGACTACACTAGCTCAGTGTAGGTACTGTTAAAAATTTAGACCCCCCCCCCCCCTTCCCCCTCAAAATTAATGCTAGCTGTATTAAAAGGCATCACAGCTCACTGAAGTCTACATTATTAATTATAACTTTTTCTCTTGTTTCAGATTTTTACCACTTGAAGATGATTGTGCCGGCGCAACTACCTCGCTTCTGACGGTGGTTTTCCGCGTTGTTCTTACAACTGATTTCGTTTCATCCTAAATTGGCCCTGTTTTTTAATCGGTGAGTTAAATTCTTTCTAAAACGTTCCCTTCGGCCGCGGTTGTCCCCGAGGGCTGACGTGGGGCAAGGGCTTTATCGGGCTGGCACTTGCGGGTGTAAAGGGTTCCTTTTATCCTGGAAGGGCCAGTGCGAAGAAGGTAAACCGCGAGACGAGGCATCAAGGTCCGATGTGATGGACGATGTCTTGTCAGCCCGAAAGGATTCGAGAGTTCGGGGTTCGCTTAATAGTTCCTTCATTGTACAGAGGGAAAGGGGGAAACCTGTAATTTTAGATTCTAGCTCAGCAAACTTATAGTTATATATAGATGCAAGTGACACTTACAATGTATGTTTTTAAATGTTGGCCAATCTCTACGCTTACTAAATATTTCTATTTTTATTTGATAAAATAAAGTTTTCTACATCGCTTGCTCCCGCAGGGAAAAAGGCGACATTTTAGAGCGATAACGAACGAAAAGATACCTGCTGTTATAACTAAATTCTTAAAACACTTATGCAAGTAGTTGCCTTAAAATAAGAGCAATTTTACAATAAAACAGTAAAAGTGCCTGTTGTAGAATAGCTTTACTTTGAGTAATATTTTAGATTGTTTCGTTATGTTTTCTTTTCATTATTTACAGCTCCGTAGAAGCGTCATCCACATAATATAATAAACCATCTTTAAGCAAACTATGAAAATAAGGAAAATACACCGACTTTTTATCACACAGGCATAAGGAATGCTTGAGCAGTACTATTGATACTACACTAAAGATAATAGGATGGATATAATCTATTTATTAAACCCACCACATTGGAATTTCTTAAGGTGAGCTTGATTATATTCAATTATAAGTTTACGAAAGTTTGTCGAATATTGTGCATTTTAGGAACAATTTATATGAAAGCAATAGTAATTAAAGTAATAAAAATATTTGTTGATTTTTCAAAACCTTTAGGTACTATTAAGTATTAATTATTAATATTTTTTGTTTTAGTAGGATTGTCAACAGTAAAATATTCCTTACGGTAGAACCCTAAAATTGACTATCACCATGCCCAGAAGAAAGAAGTCATCTGTAATTACTTAAATAGATCTAGGCACGTAAACCAAGAATGCATCATCTCTACAATCTAGATAGCAGAAAAAAAAATATCGAGTCAGGTGAGTTAACTTTTGATTTAAAAAAAATTTAAGCATTTAAGTGTTTTAACGAGATTCAAAAGATAGCACAATCTTCTAGTTCCTCCAAATTTGAAAATCATAGCTTTAACAGTTCTTACGATTTAAGTGGTACAATTGAAAAAATTGTTAAGGTACAACTACTATTACAAATATTATATAATATAATATACAGTAATTATATTATAAAAAAATTGGGTTATCTTAAAAATCGTAAAGAAATTTAAAAGTTTTTACGTGTTGTGTAAAAAGTATAACAAAAAAATATTACAAGACAGTACCAGGTCTGTAACGTAACTGATTTAGTGCCACGATTTTAATTTTTTTATTAATTGTAACGGTTAAAACGTTTGCATGATCCTAAACGTTTTTTTTTTTTTTTGTTCAAGGCACATTTAAAAAAAGTGTAGGTACTGACAAATTGGTTTAGGCTTTCGCGGCCACTCGGTGAGCTAGTAGTAACTTTTAATTTCATTTCGATATTTAGAAAATTTAAGCATTTAAGTGTTTTAAAGAGATTCAAAAGATAGTACAACCTTCTAGTTCCTCCAAATTTGAAAGTCATAGCTTTAACAGTTCGTATGATGTAAGTGGTACAATTTAAAAAAATGTTAAGCTACAACTACTATTACAAATATCATTTCTTAGGTTTCAAGTTGGTACAGCACCACCCACCGAGGACAGATTCATGAGGGCCACTTGCTTGGTTAGCTACCTAGCGCCAGCTACGCCCTGTACAGAAAGTCCTTTCTTCTTGATGGCGGGTCACTGCCCACCGAAGATTCATGAGAGCCACACGAGCGATTGAAAGGAACATGTTTGACTTGTTTGTGTTAAAGTGAGCTTTATTTTTTTTTTAACTTTTATTGCAAAATCGATCATCGATATTAAAAATAGAGAGGACTGTTCAATTTTGTATTTTTATGACAGAGCTTTATCATAACAAGCCGACAAGACGTCAAATGCAAGGGTCCATCAGGTTCCTTGCGAGTGCCACATTGAAATCTGAAAATATATACCAAATTTAACTTTAGAATTATACGCTGTTGCCGAAGATTCCAAAGACCCACCCCATATGGGTTTTATCTGAGCTCAATTTTCAACTTATAACTATTATGAATTTACCAGTTCTATGCCGGCGCATACTGTCTGTTTTAAGAAAATCTGTTGGCTGGGAGACAACTAAAAATTTAACTTTAAAGCAGTGGCGTAGCTTCAGATTTTGGGCTCCCCCGCCAAACCTAACTTTTGGGCCCCCCTTCAAAAATTTTTCACCCCAAAATTAGTCAAGTTTCAAAATAGCAATAACATTCAAAATATAACCTCCCACTTTCATTTTCCAGTTGGACAAGGGTAGAAAATAAACAAGTAAGAGGAGAGGATACTTAAATAACGTGTATTAATATCATATTAAATAAAACATTAATTCATTACAATTAATAAGTAGCTACAACTACAAAAGCATGCTTGTCAGTACTGATATAGTCGTATATATTTTATTATAAATTATGAAAAAAAGCCTTGCAACAAAACATCAAACTATTCAAACTATCCAAGAAATTGCTTCCTTCTGGACTTAGTTTCCGCAAAAACCCTAACTATTTCGGTTTTGTCCATTACTGCAGCTTCCGCTGCCTTTATACTAAGCAATGCCAAATTACTTAGTCGATTTTAGGCACAGGAATTGCTTAAATAGTTTTTTTATTAATTTTAAGTTCGAAAACGATCGTTCTGAAGACGCCACGGTTACAGGGAGCGTCAAGAATAATTTTAGAGCAGTACTTACCTCTGCGAGATTTGATGCTAGGGTATCATTTTCTACAATTAAAAAATTTGCAAGCTCTCTAATGTCTTTAAATGTACCTATTTTGTCTTTTAGGGGCTGAGATAAGGCAATTATTTGTAATGGAAATTCTGAGGAATTATCGCGAGAGTAACGTTGTTGCAAAGCTTCAGCTGATTCAAATAATTCTTCCTCCGTCATTGATACCAAAATGGGGGGACTTAAGAAACTAAATTTGATAACTGTGTCCTTTACGCCTTTAAAACTGTTGTTTAATTGATTAATAACAATGTCGAAAACTTTATAATAAATATTGACTTTAAAATAATGTTCTTGATTATAAATTAGATAATTTGTATCACATTCATTGTATTGGTTTTTCGGCTTATGTTGTATTTTTTCTTTTAAATAATGGAAAAATATTCCATTTTTTAGCGGTGCCAATAGCGTCAGTTTTTAAATTTTTTTTGAGTTTTTCTAGTGACAATTCCAAAGAATTTAAAACTTTCGCTAAATCTAACTGTGGTGCTTGCAAAACTTGAGATGTTATATTTTATTTCCTGTAATATTTTACCGTATATATTTAGTAGCATTAAAAATTCAAAGTTTTCAATTGCCTTCAATAATCTATATGCTTTATCACGTTCATCTTTTTTTGTTGAAATTAAATTTACTTTAATAAGGGCCTTGACAATATCTACCTATATGTCGCAGTTTCACATCTAATAAAGCCTACCGGCCCATCGAGTATAGGATTCAGTCTTTTCAGTTTTATTATAGATTCCCCGGAAAAAGAAGCCAATAAGTCCCACCTGTTTAAACTGGAGCCGAAAAAGGAGTACAAATCACCAGTTATAATGATGAAAGATGACATTTCTTTAACTTCTGAAACGGCATCATTGACAACAAGATTTAAATTATGTGCAGTACAATGTACATAAGTTGCCATAGGCTTAATATCTTTTATTTTTTTTGGAACCCCTGAGTAAATTCCACTCATGACACTTGCGCCATCGTACCCCTGTCCTCTACACTTCTTAATATCTAAACCTAATGCCTTCAATGACTGCAGTATATCAGAAGTTAAGCCGGCCGCACTTTGGCTATCAAGCTTCGGCCACCTTCCACCTTCGGGGATTCGCGGATTTTTGAATCGACGCACCCACACCGCACAGTGGTAGAAGACAATGTCGAAAAGAGTCAACAAATATAAATAAAATTAAAAACAGGGGCCCAACTAGAATTAAATTAACTATATTCTATATTTTTAAGGTTTGGTGTTCCTTTTAAAGGTCTTATTAAGAATATTGTTTTTTTTTTCGGCTCGAACGGGAACGGGTTCCCTGTCCGTTCGGGCCCCCCGCCACCGCGGGGTTTGGCGTTATGGTAGCTACGCCACTGCTTTAAAGTCAGAACAGTAATTATATTATAAAAAAATTGGGTTATCTTAAAAATCGTAAAGAAATTTAAAAGTTTTTACGTGTTGTGTAAAAAGGATAAAAAAAAAATATTACAAGACGGTACCAGGTCTGTAACGTAACTGATTTAGTGCCACGATTTTAATTTTTTTATTATTTGTAACGGTTAAAACGTTTGCATGATCTTAAACGTTTTTTTTTTGTTCAAGGCACATTCAAAAAAAAGTGTAGGTACTGACAAATTGGTTAAGGCTTTCGCGGCCAGTCGGTGAGCTAGTGTAGTCATCATTCGGGTCTAAAGGCCGTCGTCGGTTGGAATTGCTTACTTACGTTTCGCTAGCACGAGTGGCGAGCTTCTTCAGTCTACTTCCAGCACCGGAGATGGAAGGACATCTGAAGAAGCTCGCCACTCGTGCTAGCGAAACGTTAGGAAGCAATTCCAACCGACGACGGCCTTTAGACCCGAATGATGACTACACTAGCTCAGTGTAGGTACTGTTAAAAATTTAGACCCCCCCCCTCCTCCTCAAAATTAATGCTAGCTGTATTAAAAGGCATCACAGCTCACTAAAGTCTACATTATTAATTATAACTTTTTCTCTTGTTTCAGATTTTTACCACTTGAAGATGGTTGTGAAGGCGCAACTACCTCGCTTCTGACGGTGGTTTTCCGCGTTGTTCTTACAACTGATTTCGTTTCATCCTAAATTGGCCCTGTTTTTTAATCGGTGAGTTAAATTCTTTCTAAAACGTTCCCTCCGGCCGCGGTTGTCCCCGAGGGCTGACGTGGGGCAAG
This sequence comes from Polydrusus pterygomalis, assembly GCA_963969555.1. Lineage (NCBI taxonomy): Eukaryota > Metazoa > Arthropoda > Insecta > Coleoptera > Curculionidae > Polydrusus > Polydrusus pterygomalis. The sequence continues at coordinate 10,974,204 of OZ018384.1, forward strand.
GGCTTTATCGGGCTGGCACTTGCGGGTGTAAAGGGTTCCTTTTATCCTGGAAGGGCCAGTGCGAAGAAGGTAAACCCCTAGACGAGGCATCAAGGTCCGATGTGATGGACGATGTCTTGTCAGCCCGAAAGGATTCGAGAGTTCGGGGTTCGCTTAATAGTTCCTTTATTGTACAGAGGGAAAGGGGGAAACCTGTAATTTTAGATTCTAGCTCAGCAAACTTATAGTTATATATATAGATGCAAGTGGCACTTAGAATGTATGTTTTTAAATGCTGGCCAATCTCTACGCTTACTAAATATTTCTATTTTTATTTGATAAAATAAAGTTTCCTACATCGCCAGCTCCCGCAGGGAAAAAGGCTATATTTTAGAGCGATAAACTGTCGAACGAAAAGATACCTGCTGTTATAACTATATTCTTAAAACACTCATGCGCGTGTTTGCCTTAAAATAAGAGCAATTTTACAATTACAATAAAACAGTGAAAGTGCCCCTTTTTTAAATTAAAAAAAAAATCTATGGATTATTACTCTAACAACTTTTTTTGAATTATCTAATTTTTGGCTAAATAGAGTCCTTCTCCCTTTTGCCCCTGTACACTTTTTTTTGTCGTTTGCGATAAACAGGGCTTCGCCGGGCGTTTGATTAAGTGAATGGTGAGTCAACCGTGCCGCGGTTTTTGGAATCGAACAAACTTAGCAACTTTCCTCAGTCCGACCATATTTTTGTCTGCCAGAGCAAACTTAGAAATAACAGTAAAATCTGACTTTTTGCAAACCTATACTTTGGGTTTGTTATGTGTTGGCACATAGATTTTATACTTACTTTGAGTGGCATAAATTTTACCCGTTTAACAAATTTTAATTCCTATTTGGACCTTTGCTAACTTGTATTCAGTGTATCATCAGGTATTTTAACCACAGTCTAAGTTTTCTGCTTTCAATTCTTTATAAAATAATTTATTCAACTTAACGTTGAAGTCACATATTTGGTTTTTAATTATTACTGTTTCAAGCCGTCTTGTTCACTATGCCCTATCGACTCGACAGAAAAACTATTGCGTCATAATAATTGTGTCCTGATGGATGTAGATCGTAGATCATAATAATTAGGTAAAGCAAGACGGTAGAAAAATATGCTGCAGGCAAATTTCTTTATTGACTAGAAGGAATAATAAATAGCTACATTAAGGATAGCGACGCGAAACATAACTTAAAAATGTAGGTCATTGAAACTAGACGTATTAAACAGGCTAGTTGTCTTGCAATCTGTGAAGGCCGCAGGACCTATATAATAATTATCTTCACACGTTATGTGGAAGTAAAAGCAGCACTGTAGCTGGATTATAGGTATAAATAATTAAATAGATTGAACAGAAAAAACCGATAGACATATAGGTTTAGATTAAAAGATCGGTATATAATCTAATAGATATTTAGAAAGCTGATGTCTGTATCTATAGCACTCAACAGACCAATAACTGATGTTGCTTTTAATAGCCCTAAGACCGCAGGTCTTAATACCCAGCAAACTGGGAATAAAAACTGTTGCAGGCAGTTTTTCACATTATTGTAAGTATAAATAGATAGATAGAAAAAATATAGGTAGGAACGTGTGTAGATTGATATAACTAGTTAGATCGACAGATCGCATGTGTACATAGATTTCTGGTTAAATATATGAATTATGGATAGATAAAGAAGGTCAAGATAACGTATCCGGTCGTAGGTCAGAAGGTGGCATTAAGACTTGTCAGAGAAGTGTTGGCTATCAAATATGTGATTTTAGAGAGATTTTTTTGAGTTTGCGCTGTACAAGACAAAACAATGATTGTATTAGGGTCTGTTTCGTCAAGTATTAATTGTTACTCGATGGGTTTGATTAGCTTAAAAGGCAATTGTCTTTTGGGTCAGAAATATTGGGTTTCCATTAGTCTTTTCCAAAAACGAAGATGGGGTACCACAGCTAGGACAATCATCAGTTGCAGTTGGCTGGTAACGCTGGTAAGTTTATAACATGCGTTTTAAGGTCGCGAATCGGAAGTGATAACAATGATACCGCAGAGTGTAGTGAAGTGAACACAGCTGTATAAAGATATGGAACATCAAGGTTTTGTATAATCAATAGTACCCTCGTAGGGGTACTTGATGATTCGCAGAAACTGGGTTTACTAATAGGTTGGTGTTTTTATCTTTTTAGTTCCTCAAGTTGTCTAAGTTCTAGTTCATGTTGAAGATTAGATGAATAAGATACACAAGTCATCCGTACCCAAATGGGAGCCATACGGACAGCTTAGAAAAGTCCAATCGAAACATTAGCTATTGTGTATCAGTATCATGGTACTGTTAAGTTGAGACAACTCTTATTAAAGTCTTTGTAAGTACATTTTAGATGGATATAGGTACATTTCGATAGTGTCATCAAGTGTTAAGTATTAGTAGAAAATTACTTGTGCTTTAAACACTCACCATAGAGTAGCTTTACTTTGAGCAATATTTAGATTGTTTCCTTATGTTCTTTTTCTTTATTTACAGCACCGTGGACGTGTCATCTACATAATATATTGAAACATCGTTAAACAAATTAAGAAAATAAGAAAAATACACCGGATTTTTATCGCACATGGAACCCACCACATTGGAATTTCTTAAGGTGAGCTTGTTAATATTCAATTATAAGTTTACGAACGTTTGTCGAATTAAAAATGTTGTGCATTTTAGGCACAATTTAAATTTATATGTAAAAATATTGGTTGATTTTTCAAAGATTTACTAATATTTTTAAATTTTTTTTTCTACGATATTTTTATTTATTTCATTTATTTCATGATGAAAAATATTATACAATTAAATAATGCAAGAGAGGCAGCATGTATCCGAGGATATGTGTGTGCCTCGTTAGAAAGTAAATAATACACATTTTCTACTTATAATTATAACATAATTTAAATTTAAGTTAACCTAGGTATATCAAAACAATAATTAAAGCCAACCAATTTTAGTTGAGATTACAGCAAAGTTACCTTTTATCCATTTTTCCAATTTAGCTTTGTCGTAAGGCCCTAATTTCCGTTTTAATAGATTTCTCGGCAACAGATGCATTATGTAGGGAGCCAAGTAATTTAGATGTCTCTGTGTGGCAGTAAAGTTTTGAAAAGGTATGTAAATATGAGAATAACTTACAGCTCTAGTTGTTATATGGTGTGAAACACTTCTCCGACACATTCCATTATTCATCGCAAAAACAATAACCCTATAGCAGAAAATTTCCCTAATTGACAAATGTTTTGTTTCTTTAAAAAGTAAGTTACTAGGATACCTCTTGGATTTAAAGTATATAACTTTTAATATGTACTTTTGAGCAATTGTTAATGCACCAAGTGCAGACTGAGAAGCCGATCCCCAACAAACTATACCATAGGTGAGAAGTGATTCCACCAACGCGGAGTATACAGTTTTTAATATATACAGTGGTAAAATGTTTCTTAACTCATAAAACTTAAATATGGTTTTTTTAATTTTTGACAGCACGTAGCCAATGTGCACATCCCAACGCAAAAACCTATCTATATAAACGCCCAGATATTTGACAGAACCAGCCTGCACAATTGTATCCGTGCAAAAACATTCACCATCCCTTAAAGTGCAAGAGGGTTTATGCAAAAGTAAAGAATTAATGTTGGATACCCCCTTTGAATTCATAGAAAATTCGATAAAAAGCGTTTTTTCCGTATTTAAGGTTAATTGATTGCTATCCAACCAACATCCGACAGCATGCAGTGCTTTTTCAGCCCTAAGATACGCCATATCCCAAGATGGTGCCCTAACCAGTACAACAGTATCGTCCGCGAAACATAGTATTCTACCCAATGATTCGATTTCCATAATACTGTTTATATAAACTAAAAATAGAATTGGACCCAAAACTGTCCCTTGAGGTACACCAATAAGCATACTCTTGGCATCACTGTAAACGTCGTCCACTTTTACCCTTTGCACGCGATTTGCTAAATAAGACTTAAACAAACTGTTGACAATCCCCCTAACCCCAACATGATCCAAAGTCTCCAACAAGATTGCGTGATCTACCGTATCAAAAGCTTTTTTTAGGTCTAAAAATATGGCAAGAGGCTTTTGATGCATATTAAAACTGTCAGCGATAAAACTAGTTACCTCATGCAGTGCATTTTCCGTCGAACATCCTGTTTTAAAACCGTATTGATGTTGGGATAAAATATTGTTTTTGTCTAAAAAGTCACATAGACTTAATTTTATACATTTTTCTACAATTTTGTTCAGCACACTAGTCAGAGCAATAGGTCTGTAATTATTTACATCTGTTCTGTTTCCATTTTTAAACAACGGAATAATCACAGATATTTTAAAACTATCAGGATAGACACCAGTAGTTAAGATAGTATTGGTAAGATGCAAAAGTGGCTGTAACAAGCTTTTATGATTATTTTTTATTATGTCAGATGTTATGCCATCTACACCACATGATTGAGAATTTTTTAAGCTACTAATGACATTTATCATCTCACTTTCATTAACCTCCTTCATAAACATCGAATTTTTTTGCTGCCTAACCTTGGTACTTTGATTTATTATTTTATTACGTTTAAACTTTTCTGCAAGCTTTAGGCCAATAGTGCTGAAAAAATCGTTAAACTCGCCGGCGATTACATGACGGTCAGAAGAAGTCTGGCCATTACTTGTTTTTATTAGTGTGATTTTGTCATGACCGACCCGTTCATTGGTTGCCTCATTAATAATTTTCCAAATATTTTTTGGATCCTGCAGATTGTTGTTAATTTTATTTTTATAATAATGAATTTTAGCTCTATTAATAGTTTTAGATAGGTTATTGCGATAATTTATATAAAGTGTAAGTGCCTCCTGATTTTCAGCAGACTGCTTTTTCAACATATTTCTCCGACGAATACATTCGACGAGTCCAGGCGTGATCCAGGGCTTTAAACACCGCTGTTTATTACAAATTTTTACTATCAAGGTAGCGTTTGATATATGTGTTTTTAAAATATTGGCAATCTTTTCAGCGATACCATTACTAGTGGTCTCCCGAAATACCTCCTCCCAAGATTCATGTTTTAAACAATTATGCAGGCTACCTCTATTTAACTTTTTATATGTTTTTAGTTGGGGTTCTAAACCCGGAACAACGATTTGTTTAATATTAAGAATAATAGGAAAATGATCTGTTATATCACTATCTACTATCATACCCTCACAATCACTAGTACCCTTTACAAAAAAGTGATCTAGACAGCTTGAATGAATTACATTTTTCCTAGTTACACTATTTATGAACGGATAATAGCCAAAACTTAAGAGAGAGCCGACGTACTCTTGTACAAACTTAACCTTTGTATCTAAAATGTCTACATTGGTATCACCTGCAAAAATTTCTATCTTGCAAGGGATAAAATATTTATCTGAGAAAAGTCTATGTAAAGTACTCCAATATTTATTGGGGTCCAAAGAAGGTAACCTATAATTTGCTATTATTCCATATTTTACATTATTTTTTAATATTTCAATACGCAAAAATTTATGACCATCTAAAGAAATAATTTGATTCTCTTGAACTAATTCTGTTTTAGCGAAGATAATTGTTCCGTCACACCAGTTAATTACACTTTCATTATGGAAAACAGAATAATCCGATATTCTAAATTCATTTATGTTATCTATAACATGTGTTTCTGACAAAATAATAACATCAAATTTAACCTCCAAAGAGTCAAGTAACAGAAGTAAATTATTAAAGTTTGTTCTTATTCCTCTAATGTTAACATGAATAATAGTGACATTGTTCGCGTTATCACTATCAATGTCGCTGTACTTAGTACCTACCTTATTGCGATAAGATCTAAAGGAGTCTAATATCGTGTTATGGTCCATTATATCGGGGAAAGTAAAGAGTAAATGCACTTACATACATATTAATTATTATTGATATTATTATTATTATTATTATTATTATTTTTTAGTAGGATTGTCAACAGTGCAATAATCCTTACGGTAGAAACCTAAAATTTACTATCACCATGCCCAGAAAAAAGAAGTCATCTGTAACTACTGAAATAGATCTACACACGTAGACCAAGAATGCACCATCTCTAAAATCTAGATAGCAGGAAAAAGATCGAGTCAGGTCAGTTTACTTTTAATTTTATTTCGATTTTTAGAAAATTTAAGCATTTAAGTGTTTTAAAGAGATTCAAAAGATAGTACAACCTTCTAGTTCCTCCAAATTTGAAAATCATAGCTTTAACAGTTCGAATGATGTAAGTGGTAGAATTTAAAAAAATGTTAAGCTACAACTACTATTACAAATATCATTTCTTAGGTTTCAAGTTGGTACAGCACCACCCACCGAGGACATATTCATGAGGGCTACTTGCTTGGTTAGCTAGCTAGCTAGCGCCAGCTACGCCCTGTACAGGAAGTCATCTCTTTTTGATGGCGGGTCACCGCCCACCGAAGATTCATGAGAGCCACACGAGCGATTGAAAGGAACATGTTTGACTTGTTTGTGTTAAAGTGAGCTTTATTTTTTTTTAAACTTTTATTGCAAAATCGATCATCGATATTAAAAATAGAGCGGAATTTTTTTTTAGTACTCCTTTGTTAGGAATGTAAAATGTAGGTAAAAAATACAAGTTTATGAATATGAACACATCATATATTTTTGCTTTTAACTATGGTTCAACTTAAAACCCAGACAGGCGCGGATCTGGAGTTGTTCTTTGTGGGGGGTAATGATTCTGGTGGGGGGTTATGAAATTTTTTTAATGATAGTTTTTTTTTAAAAAAATCAATCAAAATTTATTGCTCTCGATTTTCACCTGTCCAATTTAAAAAAATATATAAGTAAAAAAAATGGCTCATGGGGGGGTGACTACCCCTATTACCCCCCCCCCCCCTTACATACGTGCCTGAACCAAGAATAACTGGGCTTGTTAATTAAATTAAAAAGAACCCAAACTGGATTTTTTTTTGCATTGTAAAATTTCTATTTCATAAAACAAACAGCAAAATATTGTTCCGTTCAATCAGAAATCGGAATAAAAATGCCACGCGGCAAAGAACAACAGGTGGTCAACGTCTCGGAAAGACGGGGAATCACCGCATTGTAAGCAGCATAATACACTGTTGCCTGCTCAGCAGCAGCGGGCCATATTTTCATACGATGTTTAGAATTTTAGAAAAAAAAATATTGATAAAAATATCAGGATAAATATCGTCGCATAAATATCAAGATATATATCAGGATATTTATCACGGATATATATCCTGCCAACCCTGGTATCGGTATATAAGAGGTTATTGCGGAGGTGCTAGTGATATTTGCAATTTTGCCAAATTTGCAGTTTTTTAGCAATTTATATAATTTTTTTTCTTTAAATAAAACACCCTATATATTATTCAACAAAATGATTCCGCAACAAACTTATATGAAAGTTGCTTAGAATTTGTTGCGTAATCATTTTTTTGAATAATATATAGGGTGTCCCATTTAAGAAAAAAAAATATAGATTGCTAAAAAACTGTAAATTTGGCAACATCGCAAATGTCACTAGCAGCTCCGCAATAACCTCTTATATACTGATACCGAATTTTAGCTAAGTCGGACAAACGGTATTAAAGATATTTAAAGCGTTCCATACTTTTGTTACACGGTGTATACCTAGTAGAAATTATTTAGAAATTTTTCTTTCTTGTATTAGAAATTTAGAGGAAGGCAATAAACCCTCCGCGTCTAGTGCTTTAAAGGTTATTTTTAAAATTAGGGGTGCTAAATTTCTCAGGTGGCCCTATTCTAACAAAAGGAGGGGTAGCCCCCCTCCATACCTACACCAAATTTACCTGTAACCTTTTTGCATAAAAGATAAGTTTTAGAATCTATTTTATGCATAGTAAAATCCAGAGGCACTTGTTTTATGATAAACGTCATCCCCTACTGAATTTTTCTGTGAATTTTTTTTATAAAAATAAAAAGTTGTTATTGTTTGTACTTTGGTAATATTTTTTACAGGTCCGTTTCTAGATGTAAAACTGTAAACTTGTCGATAAAAATATTGTTGAACTTGAAAATAAATTCTCGAGATACATAGGGACGAAGATTTTATTCCCAACAACGAAACAAAAACCTATTTTTTGATAATTTTATTTTTCAAAATATTTATACTTCCTTTAATGCTAATGTCTTTATTCCATTAGAAAAAAAATGGCCATGAATACTTTCTTTATTCTAACTGGGCTCTCTGCACCTCCAAATAAGGCCACATGAAAGCAAAACTTCAACCCGTCCTCCACAAGTACATTTTAACCATCCGCCGTGTCTCTTGGTTCCAAGTGACATTTTTTAAATTCCTTAACATCCCAGGAGATCTAATTTTGCCAATCATTATTAATTAAAAAAGGGTATTAATGCCTACTATATTGAAGGCCATCAGTGTGGAGCTGTGGTAGAAGTTAAAGTTAAAGGGTATTACCTATATAGAAAAATAATATCAAGAAAATCGTGTCTGTTGTTTTTAGCGGGGTTTTTAGTATCCTCCCCAGTGCCCTTTATACCTATTTATGAACTGAAAAAATTTAACCTTAAATATATCTACAAAAAGCTTAAGTGGGGCTCTGAGGAAAATGGGTGGGGAGGAGGGGGGGGGGGGTCATTAGCACATCAAACAAAATTGCATTATTTATTTTTATTGTTGTGGAAGGAATTTTTCGAAAATCAACCCCTAAAGGTAATAAAAGCGGGGGTTGAAATTTTTAAAGGAATTTCTGTATCTTAGAAACTAGTGGAGCTTTAAAAAATTGGTATATAAGTTCCTTTTATAAAATAAGAATACACGTGTTTGGTAATTTTAAAGAGAGGGGTGCAGTGTATTTTGAGGGGGTACCTATATCGGTACTGAGCTTACTCATCAGTTATAATAAGCAAGTAAGTATTTTGATATTTTGGAAAATATTGCTCCTAGGGGGGTAGAAATGAAGAAAGTAAGCTTTGAATGAAATAGAAAAAAAAAATATAAAAAAAAATAAGACAATTTTTTTGTTTGGAATAAGTAAACATGTGCTCAGGGTTTTACGAAAATTTGTGAGGTGGAAAAAAGGGTATGAAGGTTTATATTGAAAAACATATTTTTGCCAGAGTTTCTTGAAACTCTGTATACCTAAAATTATTAAAATTTTTTTTAATTTTTTTGAAAATCGGTCCTTAAAAGGGTACAAAAGTTTTTATTTAAAAAATATCACCTATTTTCGGATTTTTTTGAAACTTAGCACAAGTATAAATACAATACAACTAATGACACAGGTATTTCTTAGGGGTATAAAAGTTTCTATAAGAAAAATATTAAATGTTAAATTTTTTAGAAACGCATAAAATTACTCTTCCTCAACCTATTGTAAACAATTTCTTTTATCAGGTTTTTATTATTATTTCTTATGACCAGTAAAGTCCGCATCATATGGGATTTTTTTTTATTAATAGCTTTATTCAAAATTTGACTTTGGCATCAAGTTCTGCTTCGATCAAGATAAAAATTAAGCAAAAAAATAGTAGTTACCGTAAAACGAGGCTACTTTGAATAGTTTTGATCTCTAACTGACAATAAGTCAGTTGTTTTTACATGATTTTAAAAACTGCTGTCGTCATACTTGGGGCGATATCTTAACGTATCACTTCCGAAAATTTAAATTTAATAATCTTCCATTTTTTTTTGGAAATCCGTGGGTTCAAAGTTGTACTGAAAGTGGGGCTACTTTGAATATGGTACTTCAAAGCATAATAATCAATGAAAATCACTAAAATGGGTTACTTTGAATACCAATTAAGTAAGAAAATATATATATTTTTTTTAAATAAATGATCAGGCAAAAATATAAAGCAATAATAAAAAATAAGCTTTATTTAACACCTATTTAAAAAAACGTTTATAAAAGTTTAATATGTTTTTTCTAAAAACTAGAGTGTACTTACAGGTAAATACAAAAAGCAAAAAAAAATTTAAACGGTTTCACTTACATAAAATTGTTGAACTATAGTTCAAAAAAATTGTAATTTCTAAAGGTATTCAAAAAAATTAAATATGAATCATTAGTAGCGAGTATTGCCTACCTTTGCTCTAATGACTGCTTCGCATCTTCTTGGCATACTTAAAATCAGGTTTTTAATTTCATCTTGATTAATCTGATTCCATATTTACATAAACCTCAATGACAGATCATTTAAGTTACTAGGAGGAGGAAGCAAAGCTCTAAGATGTCGTCCCATGTTATCCCATAAATGCTCAATAGGATTAATGCCAGGGCTTCTGGCTGGCCAAGGCAAAGTTAAAATTTCTGTTTCTTGGAGAAAATTTTGTACCACCCTTGCTACGTGTGGGCGTGAATTATCTTGCATAAATAAAAAATTATCCCCAATAAATGGGGCAAATGGTACCACATGGGGTTCCAAAATATCTGATATATATAGATTACCTGTCAAATGACCTCCCTGAATCACAACTAACTCCGTGCGAGCATCTAAACTAATGCCAGCCCAGACCATAACAGATCCTCCGCCATAGCTTACTGTTCCGATAATGATGCATTGAGCATATCTCTGGAAGGCAATAATACTCGCTAGTAATTATTCATATTTAATTTTTTTGGATACCTTTAGAAATTACAATTTTTTTCCATGTATTTTTTTGTCCTGTTTTGTGGATTCAATAAACTTAATTAATACCAGATATTGATTATTTATTTACTATATAATTTGTTTTCTCTTGCTGTTGCATTAATCAAAGCATTTCGTTTATTTTGTATTTTTTAACTAAACATTTTTTTATGAAAATCACGTTGAACTAAAAATTGAATATTTCATGAATAAACAGAGATAAACCAATGAATCAAAAAAGAAAATGTAAAGGAAACATGGGACTTTCATTTGGCTGTAATTGCGATAACTTGCAATGGCTAGTAAATCCCACAGGGTGTTTTAAATTTCCGTAAAAAAAACATAACAGTTTTATAACACCCGGTATAATACCAAAGTAACTTTTTTAAGCAAAACAACAAAGGCAGTGATATGCCTAAGAAAAAAAACCTACAATTAGAAAAAAAAAATTATTAAAAACGAACCACAAATTTGGAAAATAAGTATATAACATCAAAATTGAGGCATTTTTTTTGTTATGCGTTAACTATGCCGCGCAGTGTATATAATATATTGAAACATCGTTAAACAAATTATGAAAATAAGAAAAATACACCGGATTTTCATCACACATGGAACCCACCACATTGGAATTTCTTAAGGTGGGCTTGTTAATATTCAATTATAAGTTTACAAAAGTTTGTCGAATTAAAAATGTTGTGCATTTTAGGCACAATTTAAATTTATATGTAAAAATATTGGTTGATTTTTCAAAGATTTACTAATATTTTAAAAAAAAATTTTCTACGATATTAATTATTATTAATATTATTATTATTATTATTATTATTATTATTTTTTAGTAGGATTGTCAACAGTGCAATAATCCTTACGGTGGAAACCTAAAATTGACTATCACCATGCCTAGAAGAAAGAAGTCATCTGTAACTACTGAAATAGATCTACACACGTAGACCAAGAATGCACCATCTCTAAAATCTAGATAGCAGGAAAAAGATCGAGTCAGGTCAGTTAACTTTTAATTTCATTTCGATATTTAGAAAATTTAAGCATTTAAGTGTACAAGAGAGTACAACCTTCTAGTTCCTCCAAATTTAAAAGTCATAGCTTTAACAGTTCGTATGAATGATGTAAGTGGTACAATTTAAAAAAATGTTCAGCTACAACTACTATTACAAATATCATTTCTTAGGTTTCAAGTTGGTACAGCACCACCCACCGAGGACAGATTCATTAGGGCCACTTGCTTGGTTAGCTAGCTAGCGCCAGCTACGCCCTGGACAGGAAGTCATCTCTTTTTGATGGCGGGTCACCGCCCACCGAAGATTCATGAGAGCCACACGAGCGATTGAAAGGAACAAGTTTGACTTGTTTGTGTTAAAGTGAGCTTTATTTTTTTTTAAACTTTTATTGCAAAATCGATCATCGATATTAAAAATAGAGATGACTGTTCAATTTTGTATTTTTATGACAGAGCTTTATCATAACAAGCCGACAAGACGTCAAATGCAAGGGTCCTCAGGTTCCTTGCGAGTGCCACATTGAAATCTGAAAATATATACCAAATTTACCTTTAGAATTATACGCTGTTGCCGAAGATTCCAAAGACCCACCCCATATGGGTTTTATCTGAGCTCAATTCTCAACTTATAACTATCAAGAATTTACCAGTTCTATGCCGGCGCATACTGTGGGTTTTAAGAAAATCTGTTGGCTGGCAGACAACTAAAAATTTAACTATGAAGTCAGAACAGTAATTATCGAGGGGGAAACCACCTTAGAGTTTTAGTGTACACGCCGATAGAATTTTTAGAATTTTTTAGAATTTATTAGCATTTCTTAGAATTACCAGAATTTTTAAGCATTGTTAGAATTTTTTAGTATTTCTTATTATTTTTTAGCATTTTGGCATTTTTTAGAATTAATTTAGAATTTTTACCTATTGCGCATGCGAAAGCTATAGGAATTTCCCCTCTACTATTTTATACGTCGGCACAGCGAACGTGCCATAACGCGCCCAGTGCGGCGTTATTATAACATTTCATGGCGTTCATGGAGGTTAAAATCACGTTACCCGACCATCAGGTACCTATTATAAATTCAATATCAAATAGGTGCGATTTTGTTGAAAACCCATACAGGTTAATTAATATTTATTTTATTTGATACTAAAAAGATAAAATATACAAAGGATCCCACGATTAAATCCCCAAGAAACTTTTTATTTGTAGTTTTTAGAGTGTGATTCTAGAAATCTGGCCATAGGCGCTCGCAAAATTTATTGTAGGGGGAACAAAACAAAACAACAAGTGCTGTATAGTATACCTACAGGGTGCCTCACGTTGACCGCCCATTAAAATTAAGATTAAAATATTTCGGAGTTGAATCCTGAATATTTGGATACTTAATTGTGATTTCGGAGACGCTCTCGCTTCCGGTTATGTTATACCAGAAGAAGTTCCAAACTTGCATATTTTAAATGTAATATATATATATTAGGCTGGGCCGTTTTATTGTAAAAAAACAAATTGGCCGATTTCCTTTGGGATCATCGCGAAAAGAGTGCCTCATGATACCTTTAGAGCACACGTAAAATATGGTTGAGGTCGGATTTCAACTTATGCCTCCGGATTGGCTTTGAAAATAGCGAATTTAATAAAAAAAGTCGAATTTTTTTAAAACATAACAGCAAGGCAACCACGGACAAACAATATATATTTATAAAATAAAACACAATTTTATTAGTTTTCTTTATGTACTAGAAAAATAAAAAAGACAAAACATAATTTCAGAATTCATAAACGTTAGGTGGTTTAGTGGTTTAGTGGGTACGCAAAAATTTCGAAACTTTGCCTACAATCCGGAGGTAGAAGGACTTATCAGAATGGAATACTATTTTGCGCACGTTAGTTTTAAATCGTTTTGCACCTTTTTCGCGATAAGCCCCCCGGAAAAATAAAAAATAATAAAAACGGCCCAACCTAATATATATTTTTTGTGTTTCTTCGTTTTCAATAATTTTTATTAAAAGTTTTTATACCTACTCTACCCGTTTTTGAGAAAAAACAGGGTATCGCCTAAAATTTTTAAAGATAAAAGAAAAAATCCAAATTCTGGTTGTAGAATTAGATATTATTGTGCTCAAAAATGAATTGTCGGAAAATGAAATTTTCTCGGAAATCTTAGATACAGGAAAGTAGGAACAAAAAATTTAAAAACTACATTATTTTTAATACGATGCTACAATACATTAAATGCACACTTAATATGATTTATATGCCTAAAAAATTTGGCTTAGTCCGGTACAGACATTTGAAATTCAGTAACCTACCAACCTACAAAAACAAAATAGACAAAATAGACATGTGACTCGTCCACCATCTTGCAAGACGGTAATTTGTCATCCAACTTGAAAAGTTTAAGAAAAAGAGAACTTATATAATAGGTACTTTTCGGTTCGGTAAAGAAAACCGTGAAACTTAAAAAATAGCTTTTAACTTTTTAGATGAAATTGAAAAAAAAACAAGGATGAAGCTTTACATTACTAACTAAATAAAAAATTAAAATTCCATAGGTACAGGGTTATCCAACCAAGACTAGACAAGGCGATTTTTTGACTTTTCCTGTACTTTTATAAAAAAAACTGAAATAGCCATCTTAAGTCATTTTCTCCCGCGAATTCGAATATCTTCAGCAAAAAACAATTGAACATCAAACAAAAGTACTATGGGTCACTTTAATATTTTTTTAAATGGAACACCCTGTATATTTTTACATTTTTAAATTCCACATAAAATTATAATTATTTTTTATTAAATGCACTATTAGTCTATACTTCATAGTTTCCGAGATATTGACTCTCGAAAAGTGACATTTTTGAACTTTGACAGCTTATAACTTTCTAACAGTACGTCTTAGAGCAAAACGGCTTACATGTCCCTATCTTTAAATTTTATTATCTTCCCAAAAAAATTAACTTCCGGTTAAACCGGATGTAACTCGAAAGAAGGAAATATAGTTTTTCCGGTTTAACTGGAAGTTGATTTTGTTGGGAAGATAATAAAAATTGAAGATAGGGACATGTAAGCCGTTTTGCTCTAAGACGTACTGTTAGAAAGTTATAAGCTGTCAAAGTTCAAAAATGTCACTTTTCGAGATTCAATATCTCGGAAACTATGAAGTATAGACTAATAGTGCATTAAATAAAAAATAATTATAATTTTATGTGGAATTTAAAAATGTAAAAATATATAGGGTGTTCCATTTAAAAAAATATCAAAGTGACCCCTAGTACTTTTGTTTGATGTTCAATTGTTTTTTGCTGAAGATATTCGAATTCGCGGGAGAAAATGACTTAAGATGGCTATTTCAGTTTTTTTTATAAAAGTACAGGAAAAGTTAAAAAATCGCCTTGTCTAGTCTTGGTTGGATAACCCTGTACATTAAAAAAACAAGATTTATATGTCAATATTGCATCATTAATGATAGACGTGTCGTACAAGACCAGAAATTTTTTTTTTTGGATTTTGGTTTGTTTAATTTTGAGAAAAATGTTGTCCTCATTCGAGGACGCTGGGCGCTTGTGTATAAAAAAAACACTAAATATTATTTTTAAGATACATAATATATTTCTATAAAATAGTATTGTAGGAACTTAAAAATTTATTTCAGTGTCAAAATTTTAAATTTTTACTTTTTCTTATGAAATTCGTTAAAACATAAGGGTACACAAAGTGTAACGGAACATTTTGAGCAAAAAGTACGAGGCTTGCTGGTACAGTTACTTTCCTGGCACCTTCTCTGCTTCTCTCTCTTCCCGATCTCATGATTCATGCCATCATATCGTACATCAGATTGAACATTACTACGTGATGTGGATGGCAAACTCAAAGGTCTTCCTCGACCAATGCATATACCATGCCCAATTTTTAGATATGGATACGCCACATCCATTCGGAACTCCTTTATGGAGATTTTCTTTGTGTTCTTGTTCATCATGTTGTAAATTACAAAACCATTCACAATAGCCATATCAATCATACGAGTGAAAAGACACCAGTACCACTTTTTTCCTCGTACAGCTATATGATGTTTTTCTAGCAACCAATCATGGTGATCTACTCCACCCATATGCTTGTTGTAATTGGCAATCAAAGATGGTTGTGCTACAGATACTCTTTTACTTTCTGTTTTACTCCATCTTTGGACATTTGTAGTTGGAAGTACAGTGTCGTAATTGGTTCCCAGGCAAACACACTTGCTGTCGTTCCACTTACACGTTAGGATTCTATTGGTTTCGTCAAACTGCCAGTCATATGAACCTCGAGGTTATTTTTCCATCTCTTTTGAAACTTTGGTAGGATATTTAGAGGTTCTATTTTCTCTAATAGTTCCTGTGGCGCGAAAATCTTTTTCTTTTAGTTGGCACAGTAGGTTATAGCTGGTGAAAAAATTGTCAAAATAGACAACATGACTTTTAGGGTATTCCACTATACGTAGCAAATTTAACACTACCCTTGTTCCCAGAGGCGCTTTTACATTTTTAGTATTTTTTGCTTCCCTTCCACAGTATAAAGAAAAATTATAACAATACCCGTTATCTCCACATAGAGCCCACAATTTAAAGCCAACTCGAATAGGCTTTTCTTTCATAAATTGTTTCAGTCCATGATGACCGTAGTATTTTACAATCATTTCATCTACCGATAAGTTCTTATGGAAAATGCCCCACTTTTGAAAACGATTGTTTATTGCCATCAATGGCCTTATTTTGAATGTTCTATCATCTTTGTAATTTTGGACTTGTAAGTTATCCACAAAATGAATCAGAGACTTAATTTCAGTGTAGGTATTTCTACTGAAGGCACGTTTTACAAGCAAAATCCCTAAGTCCTCTCTTTCGGACCAATAATCGCGTTCACTAGCCAATGTATGATATCCGGTAAATATCAAAAAACCAACAAAAATTTTCAGGTCGTCGGGAGTAATTGAAAAATTATGTTTATTTTTTTGTTCGGTTGCATATCTTAGCGTTTCACTTACCAGAAGGTCATATATCGTTATCAAAAAACTGTTCGAATATTTCCATTGGACTGGCATTGCCTAGTTTTTTTTTCATCTCCTTCAATTTGTCTTCACAATTTTCGTCTCCTGAGTAATCGCCATAAAGTGGAGTTTGCTTACTCCATTTAGGTGTCCAAATTTTATTCTCTTCTGGCTTTTTTCTTTTAACAAAAAAAAAGATAGAGGGCGATTATCATCTTCATCAGATTCACTCCTATTTTCTGTGACTTCTAAATCATTCGGCTCTTCAGTGTCAATAAAAATTTCTGCTCCTCCCGGAATATCCTTTACCAGTGCCTAGATCATCATCATTTATATCGTCCTTGTCAGTTAACTCGTCGACTTCTGGTGGTAATGCCAAAATATCAGCATCTATTTGATTTTTATTCTACCGCGTCATCAAGATTCTTGAAATATTGGCTACTCATAGTTGAAAAATACAACTATGCTTATATAATAATTATATATATATAATAACCAACAGCTACAAACTTGTTTTAATTTTGAAACATGCATGTGTAGATTAGAACATAATAAAAATAGTTTGCTTACCTTTCAGCTCTTAAAAAATATTACACAATATATTCAAATGTCTCTTATAGAATTTCAACCAAAAAAAATTGAAACAAAACAGCTGTTACCAAAAGAACAGAATAATCCACTGAAAATCGAAAACATGCGAAAAGACTTGTCTAAGCTTCGCCTGAACAGGTCTACACGCGACTGTCGAACTGCGACGTCTACCAGGCCTCCCAGACACCGATATCCCCTCCCAAACATAATGTCCTCAAATGAGGACGCTGGGCGTTAATGGGTTAAGCCGGGTGAATACTAAATAAGTTTTTTTTTGCGGCTTATAAGGAGAATCTGCTTACACTTTCCAGGTACAGCCAGAGCAAAGGGCCCCCACCGGAGAAAGCACAGAGGTAGTGTCGGGGTGACATTTACCCTGAGGGGGTAACTGCCGACCGACTAAACTCCCCGCGTTCAGTGATATGTGGTTTCAGGCTGTATACAGGGTGTTTCAGAACATGTGGGCAATCTCTCGGATTCATATAGATTAGGTGAAAATAACATGATAAGTTCATATAATATTTTTTCCTAAGAGCCCCCCTCGAGGAGATATATGCCCCTAAAGACTGGCCCTGAAAACTAGTTTTTATTGATAGCCTTTGAATCGCCCTGTATATTTTGATTAAAATTTAGTATAATCTACACTATGGAAAGCTTTATTAATAAATAGGTTAATAATAAAATGTATAGTTCATTCTGTGAGCCAGGGACGGACTAGCTTGGGCATAAAAAATCTTACAACTTTGACAGGTGTCATGCAATCGGGATTTTTATATTATTTTTGGATAGCTTACGTATTTTAACGCAAAATAGATACTCTTCGTAGATTTTAATAAGTTGAACCGTTTTCGAGAAAAATCCACTTGACCGTTAACATGCTTTAAAAAGGTTTAATCGTACCTGTCAAAGATGTAAGATTTTTTATGCCCAAGCTAGTCCGTCCCTGGCCCACAGAATAAACTATACATTTTATTATTAACCTATTTAATAAAGCTTTCCATAGTGTAGATTATACTAAATTTTAATCAAAATATACAGGGCGATTCAAAGATTAGTTTTCAGGGCCGGTCTTTAGGGGCATATATCTCCTCGAGGGGGGCTCTTAGGAAAAAATATTATATGAACTTATCGTGTTATTTTCACCTAATCTATATGAATCCGAGAGATTGCCCACATGTTCTGAAACACCCTGTATAGCCTATTAACCACGTATCGCTATGGTTTTAAACGCTCGTATGGCCCGGTTCCATACTCAGTTGATTTAAAAACCCTCCCATATTTTCGCATACAAATATGGGGGTTGACTCTGTCTTAAATGGGGAAAGAAAGGTTTTGATTAGTGTATCTTTAAAACTATTGCTCTTCACATGTTAGGCATGCGTTACTTAAATATTTTGTTTTACATGTTAAGCATGTAGTACTTAAATATTTCATCTCTTTATATTGTCACTATTGGGTTTTTGTCACTATCGGGTTTTACTTGTCACAATTGGTTTAACTGTCATCATCGGTGTTTTTATGGTCGCTATCTGTTTTATAGTTTTCATACTATTTGGTCTCTTGGTCTTCGTTTGTACCTTCTTTGGAGTCTTGCTGCATCTTCTACAGGATCGTAGTCGATGAGTTCCCTTAGTTCTCCATTTGGGTGCTCCTGTGCTTTTTGAAAAAATCTCTGCGTTTTTCTATTCATAAATTCTGTTATCGGTTCCCATTTTAGATCTTGGTGAATATTGGTGTTTCTTATATACCATGGAGCATCAATTGCAATACGTAAGTATCTGTTCTCAGTTGATGCTATCTTCTTTATATGTGTTTTGGCCGCAAAGCCACATGCTGTTGAACCATAGGTTAGTTGTGGTCTTGCTATGGATCTTATTATAGCTAGTTTGGTTTGCCTGCCTATGATTGGGTATAATCAGCTCATGGCGGCTTTTGTTTTGGCTATGACATATTCAGTGTGTTTTTGCCACGTTAATCCTTTATCCAGGATTACTCCTAGATACTTGGCTTCGTCTAAATAAGTCGAGAAGCTGCGAGCGTATTTATACTACCCAGGGGGGGAAGGGGGGGTTAATGACGCATGATTAAAATGCTGTGATGTGTCATCCGCTCATGTCACCATGCTTACATCACTACCCAAACCAAGTCCACATCTAGTCAACAAAGGTAAAAAATATGCACTTTTATACTTTTCTATTAATTTTTAAGACATTTTAAATATTTCCTAACCATAAGTAAGTTACAATATCAAATTCGGAATATCTTTGGTAAAAGAGATATCCCTACTCATAAACGTTATGCAAGAGAAACATTAGTAGCATTTATCACATTTATTTACTGTTAAAGCTGTCATATTTTTGCTTCAATTTAAAATCTGAGCAGAAAAGTTGATGATTTGTATAATTCCATTTTTTTCAGGATAAAACACTTGGGCCCTATCTCTTTCTAGGTATTCACACACCCAATAAGCTTTTAAGTTCTATATAATATAGGGACCAATCGATGTTTATTTTTTTTATTATTAGGGTTTATAATTAAAATAAACTCCATGATGGAAAATGAAGGGTAAAAATACAGATAGGATAAATATTTTTTGACAAATTATAAACGTAAAAATGATAGACAATAAAAATGCAGATAAAAAATTAGGTTATAGAATTTCTAAGAATTATTTAGAATTTTTTGAAATTTTTGGAATTTTTTAGAATTTCTAGGATTTCTTGAAACAATTACATAAAAAATAGCATTTGTTAGAATTTTAGAATTTTTGGTGTACAAAACTGGATAGGTGGTTTCCCCCTTGGTAATTATATTATAAAAAAAATTGGGTTATCTTAAAAATAGTAAAGATATTTAAAAGTTTTTACGTGTTGTGTTAAAAGGATAACAAAAAAATATTACAAGACAGTACCAGGTCTGTAACGTAACTGATTTAGTGCCACGATTTTAATTTTTTTATTATTTGTAACGGTTAAAACGTTTGCATGATCTTAAACGTTTTTATTGTTCAAGGCACATTTAAAAAAAGTGTAGGTACTGTTAAAAATTTAGACCCCCCCTCCTCCTCAAAATTAATGCTAGCTGTATTAAAAGACATCACAGCTCACTGAAGTCTACATTATTAATTATAACTTTTTTCTCTTGTTTCAGATTTTTACCACTTGAAGATGGTTGTGCCGGCGCAACTACCTCGCTTCTGACGACGGTTTTCCGCGTTGTTCTTACAACTGATTCCGTTTCATCCTAAATTGGCCCTGTTTTTTAATCGGTGAGTTAAATTCTTTCTAAAACGTTCCCTTCGGCCGCGGTTGTCCCCGAGGGCAGACGTGGGGCAAGGGCTTTATCGGGCTGGCACTTGCGGGTGTTAAGGGTTCCTTTTATCTTGGAAGGGCCAGTGCGAAGAAGGTAAACCCCGAGACGAGGCATCAAGGTCCAATGTGATGGACGATGTCTTGTCAGCCCGAAAGGATTCGAGAGTTCGGGGTTCGCTTAATAGTTTCTTCATTGTACAGAGGGAAAGGGGGAAATCTGTAATTTTAGATTCTAGCTCAGCAAACTTATAGTTATATATATATAGATGCAAGTGGCACTTAAAAGGTATGTTTTTAAATGCTGGCCAATCTCTACGAAATAAAATAAAGTTTTCTACATTGCCAGCTCCCGCAGGGAAAAAGACGATATTTTAGAGCGATAAACTATCGAATAAAAAGTTACCTGCTGTGATACCTATTCTTAAAATACTCATGCGCGTGTTTGCCTTAGAATATCAGCAATTTTACAATTACAATAAAACAGTGAAAGAATTTGCACAAAACACGAAATTCTTTAAAACAATATAAATTTAAAGAAAACTCTTCTATGAATTATTACTCTAATAATTTTTTTGAATTATCTAATTTTTGACTAAATAGAGTCCTTCTCCCTTTTGCCCCTGTACACTTTATTTTTTTGTCGTTTGCGATGAACAGGGCTTCGCCGGGCGTTTGATTAAGTGAATGGTGAGTCAACCGCGCCGCGGTTTTTGGAATCGAACAAACTTAGCAACTTTCCTCAGTCCGACCATATTTTTGTCTGCCAGAGCAAACTTAGAAATAACAGTAAAATCTGACTTTTTGCAAACCTATACTTTGGGTTTGTTGTGTGTTGGCACACAGATTTTATACTTACTTTGAGTGGCATAACTTTTACCCGTTTAACAAATTTTAATTCCTATTTGGACCTTTGCTAACTTGTATTCAGTGTATCATCAGGTATTTTAATCACAGTCTAAGTTTTCTGCTTTCAATTCTTTATAAAATAATTTATTCAACTTCACGTTGAAGGCACATATTTGGTTTTTATTTATTACTGTTTCAAGCCGTCTTGTTCACTATGCCCAATCGACTCGACAGAAAAACTATTGCGTCATAATAATTGTGTCCTGATGGATGTAGATCGTAGATCATAATAATTAGGTAAAGCAAGACGGTAGAAAAATATGCTGCAGGCAAATTTCTATATTGACTAGAAGGAATAATAAATAGCTACATTAAGGATAGCGACGCGAAACATATCTTAAAAATTTAGGTCATTGAAACTAGACGTATTAAACAGGCTAGTTGTCTTGCAATCTGTGAAGGCCGCAGGACCTATATAATAAATATCATCACACGTTATGTGGTAGTCAAAGCAGCACTGTAGCTGGAATATTGGTATAATTAATTAAATAGATTGAACAGATAAAACCGATAGACATAGGTATAGGTTTAGATTAAAAGATCGGTATATAATCTAATAGATATTTCGGAAGCAGGGGATGTCTGTATCTATAGCACTCAACAGACCAATAATTGATGTTGCCTTTAATAGTCCTTAGACCGCAGGTCTTAATACCCAGCAAACTGGAAATAAAAACTGTCGCAGGCAGTTTTTCACATCATTGTTGAGATAGATAGATAGAATAAATATAGGTAGAAACTTGTGTAGATCAATATAACTAGTAAGATCGAAAGATATAGCGAAATAAACCAAAATAACACCAGGGTGCTTCGTTGTCTTTCTAAAAACTTTATTGACGAGTCAAACTGCGAGTTTTTGTATCTTAATCTTGTTTGAAATAAGGCAACTGGCAAACGAAAATTTAAAACTGCATAGATATATATTTTATAGATAGAGGATAGATATATTCATCACGTGTACATAGATTTCTGGTTAGATATATCAATTATGGATAGGTAGATAAAGAAGGTCAAGATAACGTATCCGGTCGTAGTTTGTCTAAGTTTAAGTTCATGTTGAAGAGTAGATGAATAAGATACACAAGTCATCCGTACCCAAATGGGAGCCATACGGACAGCTCAGAAAAGTCCAATAGGAACATTTTACATTAGCTATTGCGTATCAGTATCATGGTCCTGTTAAGTTGAGACAACTCTTATTAAAGTCTTTGTAAGTACATTTTAGATGGATATAGGTACATTTCGGTAGTGTCATCAAGTGTTAAGTATTAGTACAAAATCAGGTGTGCTTTAGACACTTAATATAGAATAGCTTTACTTTGAGTAATATTTTAGATTGTTTCGTTATGTTTTCTTTTCATTATTTACAGCTCCGTAGAAGCGTCATCCACATAATATAATAAATCATCTTTAAGCAAACTATGAAAATAAGGAAAATACACCGAATTTTGATCACACAGGCATAAGGAATGCTTGAGCAGTACTATTGATACTACACTGAAAATAATAGGATGGATATAATCTATTTATTAAACCCACCACCTTGGAATTTCTTAAGGTGAGCTTGATTATATTCAATTATAAGTTTACGAAAGTTTGTCGAATATTGTGCATTTTAGGAACAATTTATATGAAAGCAATGATAATTAAAGTAATAAAAATATTTGTTGATTTTTCAAAACCTTTAGGTACTATTAAGTATTAATTATTAATATTTTTTGTTTTAGTAGGATTGTCAACAGTAAAATAATCCTTACGGTAGAACCCTAAAATTGACTATCACCATACCCAGAAGAAAGAAGTCATCTGTAATTACTTAAATAGATCTACGCACGTAAACCAAGAATGCATCATCTCTACAATCTAGATAGCAGAAAAAAAATATCGAGTCAGGTGAGTTAACTTTTAATTTAATTTTGATTAAAAAAAAATTTAAGCATTTAAGTGTTTTAACGAGATTCAAAAGATAGTACAATCTTCTAGTTCCTCCAAATTTGAAAATCATAGCTTTAACAGTTCTTATGATTTAAGTGGTACAATTGAAAAAATTGTTAAGCTACAACTACTATTACAAATATCATTTCTTAGGTTTCAAGTTGGTACAACACCATCCAGCAAAGACAGATTCATGGGGGCCCCTTGCTTGGTTAGCTAGCTAGCGCCAGCTACGCCCTGTACAGAAAGTCCTCTCTTTTTCATGGCAGGTTACCACCCACTGAAGACAGATTCATGAAAGCCACAACGAGCGGTTGAAGGAACATGTTTAACTTGTTTGTGTTAAAGTGAGTTTTATTTTTTTTAAATTTTTATTGCAAAATCAATCATCGATATTAAAAATAGAGAGGACTGTTCAATTTTGTATTTTTACGATAGAGCTAGATAGACATCTTATTCTTTTTATCATAACAAGCCGACAATACGTCAAATGCAAAGGTACATCTCTGATAAAATTGTACCTATGATGTCAGCTATTTTTAAATGTAGAAATTATCTACAAAGAAAATCAAGACAATGGTTTATAATGCTTTTTTTCTTTCTCATATAAGATATCCTCTGCCCATATGGGGAATGTGTGCTACAGCAAAATTTAATAAAATGCAAACTTTACAAATCCTTAAAGTATTGTACAGGGTGTTTTTTTAAGGTCGACGAGCGGCCATATCTCGGAAACTACCAGGCACAGAAACTCAAGAAAATAAAAATGATAATTAAAGTGGCCATAAGAAAATTCTGGAAATACTTTTTAAGTTCCGCATTTTGCCGCAAGAGGGCGTAATTGAAAAGTAAATTTTAAAATTTTACATAACTCCGAAAATTCCACATTAAGGTATATGTTTGATAACGCCATTTTAAAGCTTGGACAAATATGCATCATTGTGGTTTAAGGCTCATTGGCGTACCGACCTTGATAGGAGTGGGAGAAGCTATTGAAAGTGTAAACATTAAAATCGCTGTAACTTCTAAACCACTTATCCTATTTTACTAAATTTAAGCTTGTTTGGAAGAACCTTCATTTGTCGTATCTAATGGTACACGATAGTTTCTAATAAAATTGCTAGAGGGCGCAATTTGTATTAAAAATTATTCTATTGGCTATAACGCTGAAACGAACGGAGATATCGAGCTGCGGTTTTAATATTTTTTCTAGCAAATTTCATCTACTTTTCGATTATGGTATCATAATTATACCGTATAATTTATTTTTTCGGAGTAAAATCAAAAAATGTATTATTATTGCAAGTTGCGCCCTCTAGTCTTTTTTTTTTGAGAACTATTGTGGACAACTAAATACGATTGATGAAAGTGCATATATTTCTCTTCCAAACAGTCTTTAGTTTGTTAAAATCGGATAAGTCGTTTATAAGTTACAGCGATTTAAATGATTACACTTTCAACAGCTTCCCCCACTCTTATTAAAGTCGGTACGCCAATGAGCATAAGACCAAAATGATGCATAATTGTCCAAGCTTTAAAATGGTGTTATCAAACATATACCTTAATGTGGAATTCTTGGAGTTATGTAAAATTTACTTTCGCTTTACTTGCGGCAAAATGCGGAACTTAAAAATTATTTCCAGAATTTTCTCATGGCTACTTTAATTATCATTTTTCTTTCCTGAGTTTCTATGCCTGGTAGTTTCCGAGATATGGCCGCTCGTCGACCTTAAAAAAACACCCTGTATAACTACACTCAGTACGTGGTGTTTTTAAACACTTTTATTTCACTTTCCATTTGTTTTTAAAGGTAAAAATCACATTTTAGTTCGCATTTCCGTTCATTGGCGCCATTTTGATAAAAATAGTTTTTTGCAGTTTTTAGGTTTATTTTAAAGATTTTTAATATTTCTTATTGTTGTTGTCGGCCTATCTATACATCGTGTAACAAAACTCTGGAACGCTTTAAATATCTTTAATACCGTTTGTCCGACTTATCTAAAATTGGGTATCGGTCAGGGTTGGCAAATATCATGATATTTATCCGATATATATCTAAATTTGGATATTTATTTATATTTTTAATTATTTTTAAATTATTTCATCTGTTTTCTGTAAAGATATATTTTAAAAATTCAAAATCACTTAATTTAATATAAACATGTTATAAACCTGTAATTTGTATTCCAATTCTATTCAATGATAGTTGCTATCACAATAACAATTTTTTTTTAGTACTCCTATGTTAGGAATGTAAAATGTAGGTAAAATATACAAGTTTATGAATATGAACACATCATATATTTTTGCTTTTAACTATGGTTCAACTTAAAACCCAGACAGGCGCGTATCTGGAGTTGATCTTTGTGGGGGGTAATGATTCTGGTGGGGGGTTATGAAATTTTTTTAATGATAGTTTTTTTTAAAGAAAATCAATCAAAGTTTATTGCTCTCGATTTTAACCTGTTCAATTTAAAAAATATATAAGTAAAAAAAAATGGCTCATGGGGGGGGGGTGACTACCCCCATTACCCCCCCCCCCCCTCACATACGCGCCTGAACCCAGAATAACTGAGCTTGTTAATTAAATTAAAAAGAACCCAAACTGGATTTTATTTTGCTTTGTAAAATTTCTATTTCATAAAACAAACAGCAAATATTGTTCCGTTCAATCAGAAATCGGAATAAAAATGCCACGCGGCAAAGAACAACAGGTGGTCAACGTATAGGAAAGACGGGGAATCACCGTATCGTAAGCAGCATAATACACTGTTGCCTGCTCAGCAGCAGCGGGCCATATTTTTATACTGATGAATAGAATTTTGGAAAAAAAAATATTGATATATATCAGGATAAATATCGTCGCATAAATATCAAGATATATATCAGCATATTTATCACGGATATATATCCTGCCAACCCTGGTATCGGTATATAAGAGGTTATTGCGGAGCTGCTAGTGACATTTGCAATTTTGCCAAATTGGCAGTTTTTTAGCAATTTATATAATTTTTTTTCTTTAAATAAAACACCCTATATATTATTCAACAAAATGATTTCGCAACAAACTTATATGAAAGTTGCTTAGAATTTGTTGCGTAAGTTAAGTTTAAAAAACAGAAAAAACTATTTTTAAAAACAATTTTATTTTACTTCGGAAAATACAGCGTCTGACTTTAACGAGCTCAAGTCAAAGAATACTTTATTTAAAAAATTACATTAACATTATTGTAAAAAGTAGCATCATCAAGAGATAAGGCTTCTCGGAAAGGTTGGCCTGGGAATCGTCTAGTTCATCGTTTTCTTAGTATGTAACTCCTCCCTCCTTAAGCTGAGAAGATACTGGAGGTATTCTGCGAGGTATTGGTATTTTCGGTTCTGGCATCGATTTCTTGCAATTTGGTATTGATTTTGGTTTTGGAACAAATTTTGGAAAATAGTCTAAGTTGCTTTCTATATTTCCATAGTAGGTACACTGTCAACAGGACGGCTAGGCTTCCTATTAAGTAGGACATAATGTTTGATAATTGTTCTTTTTCTTCGATTGGGGTGATTGGCGATAATTGGTTGGCCATATCCTTCAATCGATAGATATCTTCGAAGTTCAGTTTTGTTAAATTGGGTGTCTTAAATGTGGTTGATAGGGTGGAATTTCCTATTTCGACATCGGGTAAGATAAGCGGTTTTCCTTGTTTAATTCTTACGTCGTTGACAAATTTCTTCGCTCCGATTTGAATTTGGCAATTTTTCGGAATTTTTACTAGCGTCGGCATATTAATTTGGAGATATTGGTCGGTAGTGCATTTAGAAAAAAGTCTTTCTGTTTTACTGGGAAGGATGAGTATTTCTTCCTGTGTAACTTGTTCGGTTATTATTTCTTGTATTTTGACTTCAAGAACAGGGCAGTTTTCTAGCGGAGAGCCTTTCAGTAGTTGAAGGGTGCAATGGTCTTGGGGGTGGAGATTTTCAGTGCAGTAGTATTCTTCTTCCAGTTGGGGGCAACTAGTTTCTTCAAATTGGACCTTTTCTTCTGCTTGTGCCAAATAAGGGTATTTTGGAACAAATATTTTATGGTGTTGGGTAATAGGATAAAGGTGGTAGAAGGTAAACCTTTCTGGTCTAACCACAGGGACATGAATCGCAAATATCACTTTAGCTTTTGAAAAAGTAACTTGAGTCCCTAAATATTGGTAATACGACAATATGTTCTTAACATTTGGTATTGCTTCATTATTATAGATTGTTCTTAAATAATCTAGCATTTGTAATAATTCTGAACTTGGCACTATGGCGTTATAATTTGGCAAACATAATAGCGTCCTCTAGGTTGTCAATAAAGGTGATTACATTTTGACAATCTAAATTTATTTGATAAATTAGTCCTTGAAAGCTTATATAATCATTTAGATCGTTAATTGTTCGTTCGATGACATCTTTAAATACTCTTAGACCATTTTGTAATTGTTTTTGATTTGCATCGAGAATTGATATTGTTTTGTTATAGTTATTAATTAAGTTTTTTGATAAGGAAACTTGTAAATTTAGTTTGTTTATGATGTTTTTCTGATTCGTTTCGAGAATTTTAATGGTTTTATCGTATCTTTTTCCGTCGTCCGCGTTTAATGTGCCGAATAACCATTTATTTGCTTTACCTACGATATTAACTAGACCTCTCTTGTTCCTTACGTGTGGGTGGAGATTCTCGAGTTTACTTTGTGTTGTTTGAATCAGGTATTCCGTTCTAAGTATTGCACTTTCTGATAACCCGTGATAAGAAATTTGATTTGTCGCGTTTTCGTGCTTTAAGTGGTTTTTAATTGTAAAGAAATATTTTTCTATATTTACAAGTTGTATTAAAATAGATTCTAAGTTTACGTAATGCAAAAATGTATGTTTGTTATATAGAAGTTTTGAGTTTCCTAAGTCGGGAGAATAAAATTTTTAAGGGTTGTCAGGTGTATGTCATTGGGGTTGCAGTATATTTGAATTACTTGGAGTGTTGTGGTTAAAATCAGGATTGTCATTTTCATTGTTTATTTGAAAATTCGATCATTGTTTAATTCGGGGTTTTCTAGCGCTGTTTTTATGGTACGCGCCTTTTTGTGTAAGTAGTACTATTTTATCGGTTCGACTTTTAATCGCAAATTTTTTTAAATTTCGGCAGGTCTTTTAGTATTTCAAATGGGGTATATTTGGTTACATTATGGATTGAGTTATTGTATGCAATTATTACGCGTTTCATAAGTTGCGTGGGTGTAAAATTTTTATTTTCCTCTTTTAGACATCGGTAGTGTTCGATTAATGTTGAATGAAATCGTTCAACTGGGGAGTTCGAATTACTATTTTTTTTGGGGTTGTGAAGTCGAGCTCGATTTTGTAGAGTTTGCAAAAATCTTCTACTTCTTTATTTTTGAATTCTGTACCACAATCGGTTGTAATTTTAAGAGGTAAACCGTGGTGCGTAATAAAATTTAGTAGGTTTTCTAGTATTTCTGGTCCTGTTAAACTATTTATGTGATAGGCTTGTCCGTATCGAGAAAATGTATCTATTACCGTTAAAAAAGGTTTCGTTTAGTATTTTGAATGTGTCCATGTGGACTTACTCGAGGGGTTTTGAGCTTGTCGGTGTTAGGTTAAATTTAATTGCTGGAGGATTTCTATCGTACTTGTTGGTTAGACATGTTTCGCAGTTGTTTATGTAATTTTCGATGTCTTCTGACATTTTTGGCCAATAATATTTTTGCGAAAAGGCTAGTTTGGTTTCGTTAATGCCTCTATGACACGTTTTAGTTGTGTAATACATCTCGAGTTTTTATTTTTGGTCGTTAAGCGTCTCGACGTCTTCCAAAAATTTTGAACATTGAATTAGTTTGTAAGAAGAATTTCGAAAAAAGTTTTGAACTGTAGTAATGAATATTTTGGCTATTCCTGGGTCCCAACAATATATAACAAAGGTTTGTTTGGGGTTAAAAAATTCTTTTAAAATTTTTATGATATGTTCGCGTGGGTCTCGTTTTGATATTGTGACGTATAGGCGTGTGTTTTCAAATATTTTATTAAATTGACATTGTATTTTGTCTATATCACCAGCAGTGATAACGATTTGATTTTTGTAAACATTTAAACATCGTTCGGATATAGGTATATTTATTATCGGGTGTTCTAGTGACGTATGCACCGTTTCGTTATCGTCTTCTTTGTTTTTTCCAGGAATTTGCAAGTCGGATATTATATTGATTTTTGGTGTGTTCGTATCTGTTTGTCTTTCGTCGTATGTCTCAAAAATTTCATTTATACTCGATTCGTCTAATTGCGGGATATCACCTTGGTACTGTAGGTATTCGCTTATCATGTTGTCTATGTTACCGGGGTCACTGTCTGTCGACATTATCTCTAAGGCGTTAAGGTCATTGTCTGTGGGATATCTAGACAAGGCGTATGCGTTTTTTGCATGGTTTGATATTTGTGGTAGAAAGAGTGTGTCGATTTTACTGGGTTTTGTGAAACTGTCTTTTTCTAGTACGTTGACAGGAACATTTTTTACTATTTTTTCATTTGGATTTACGGAAAATGAAAAACATGAGTCGTGTGTTTGGCGATAAAGAAATGGTATATTAAGTTTGGGTCCAATCAGTCTCTTATTACATAGGTCAATATTGAGTTGCATATTAATTAGGTCAGTTAGGCCTAATATTCCGTCGAAGTAGTCGTCGAAGTCGAAAAGAATGAAATTAATTTTATAATTTGTACCGAATTCTGCGAGAGCCGGTATTGATGCCTCGAATTGTGTTGATTGACTTCCTAAGGCCGTTTTTATCGTATTGTTAGAGTGATAGATACAATTGGCATAAAATTGTTCCGCAACCGATGGCTTTAAAATAGACCGTAGGCTACCGGTGTCGATTAAAAGCTTTAAGTTTGGTTTTTTGATTTTAACATATGGGAGTGAGCCGTTACAGAATATACTATTTTTTTTTTTTTTTTTTTTATGATCGAGCACAAGCACTATAGGAAAATCCTTTAAGGCGCTCTGGGAGCGGTGCGTGTGCGAAGAAAGCGATTCACGTTTTTCTTGAATCGTTGGAGGTTATATTCGGTTGGAAACACGGTCTCAGAAAGGCCGTTCCACAAAGATGACGTCCTCCAAATGAAAGAGTTCTGAAACAATGATGTTCGGGGTGTACTAAGTTGAACCACATAGGGATGGGCGGCAGTGGTTCGTCGTGTGTTTCTGCTATGCATTACTCTAGGTGGAATCGAGCGGGCAATATCTGTCGAACACTTGCCATGAAAATATCTGTAGAAGAGAGTCAAATCACCAACCTGTCTTCGATGTTCTAAGCTGTCGAGGTTCTTAGTCAGCTCGTGGTCGCCGATTAGACGAACGGCTCTCCTTTGGATGGAATCCAATAACCGAAGGGTATACTTCGGTGCAGAACTCCAGATATGAGAGCAGTATTCCAGTGATGGTCGAATCTGGGCTTTATAAAGTGTCAAAAGTTGTTGAGGTGTATACAACTTTTTGGTACGGAAAAGTATACCGAGCTTCTGAGAAGCTGCCCTGGCGATTGCCACTACGTGATTATGCCAAGACATATTTCCTCCCAGGTTGACACCCAGCAAATTAATAGACGAAGTCAGTGGAATTGCGTGTCCTGCCATAACGATATCGGGTTCTGCAATGTTGACCTTCTTAGAGAAAACTGCAGCCTGGGTTTTTTGAGCGTTAAATTCGACTTGGTTACTGTCACCCCAAGACAAAATTTCTTCCAGGTCTTTATTGAGGCGTGATACCTCATGTTGTCTGCGAAGATGTGCGTCAGTAGCCGATGTTTGAGGTTTCAAAGTAAAAGATGAGATAAGTGTGCTGTCGTCAGCAAAGCAATATAATGGATTTTCTGTTTTCGCTAGAAGGTCGTTAATGTACAGTAAGAAGAGAGTGGGAGATAATATGGACCCTTGAGGAACACCAGCATTGATGGTGAAGGTGTCTGAGAGAAACCCGTCAATCGCCACTTGCAGAGAGCGGTCCTTGAGGAAGCTAGACAACCATGAACAAAATCGACCGGGCATACCATAAGAACGCAGTTTGCTTAGGAGCCCCTCGTGCCAGACACGGTCAAAGGCTTTAGAGATGTCCAGTGCAATAGCCCGGGACTCCCCATGATGTTCGATTGCGTTGCTCCAAAGATGAGTGACATAGGCTAGCAGGTCTCCTGTTGATCTGGACTTACGAAAACCATACTGATGGTCGCTGATAATTTTAAGGCCTTCCAGGTATTTTATAAGTTGTTGGTTAATAGCTTTCTCCATCACCTTTGATATAACTGAAAGCAATGCGACTGGTCGATAGTTGTTTGGCAGGGTTTTCTTGCCTTTCTTTGGTATAGGCTGGACTCGCGCCTTTTTCCAGCAAGATGGAAATATTCCTTTTTTGTAGGATAAGTTAAAAAGTCTACAAAATACTGGTGTGAGTTCATCGGCGCATTTCTTGAGCACTATAATAGGAATTTCATCTGGACCAGAAGCTTTTTTGGCATCGAGCCCCTTCAGAATTCGTTTGACAGGACGCTGACGGAATACGATATCAGTCATTTCCGATCGAACTGCTGGTATGTTCGGGGGTGTTTTTCCCTGAAAGTCTACCGTGGAGTGTGAAGCAAAGAGTTCTGCGAGTAAGTTCGCTTTATCTTCAGCCGTGGTTGCTATTGTGCCGTCAGAACGTGTTAGCGGTGGAATATTTGATTTGGTAAAATTTTGACTGACGGCCTTAGCGACTGACCAAAAGGACCTAGATCCGTTAGGACTGGCGAGAAGTTTATTTTTGATCCTCATGTTGTGAGCCTCTTTGTTTTGATCTATCGTTTGCTTGCACTGGTTTCGAGCGGTAACAAAGATGGTGCGATTCACATCGGTAGGATTTTTACGCCATTGTCGGTAAGCTAGATTTTTAGCTCTGACAGCACGCTCGCAGTTCTTGCTAAACCAGGGCTTGCTATTTGAAGGGCGCTTCTTGGAGAAAGGAATAAAGGCTTCCATGCCAGTAAGAATGACATCGGAGACCTCTTGAGCACAAGCGGATGGATCATCTGAAGAGAAGCATACTTCCAGCCAAGGAAAAGTGCGAAAATGGTCCCTTAGGTCTTCCCAACTAGCTGATGTGTAGTGCCAAATTTTACGAGGTTTAGGAGGTTGTTCAGAACAAATTGGCAGCTCGCTTAGAGTTGAAATAAGTTTGTGATCGGAAGATCCTAATGGAGGATGAACGGTGACTGTGTATAGGTCAGGGTTGGATGTCAAAAAGAGATCTAAAAGACTAGCAAAATCTCCATCTCGGTCTGGAATTCGCGTTGGTTCTTCCACGAGTTGAGTTAGACCAGAACTGATCGCAAAAGATTCCGTCTCACGACCCTGTTCATCGTTGGTATTTGAGTATTTGAGCCAGTTGATATTGTGGACGTTAAAGTCACCAAAGATAGCGACTTCGGCATTAGGATGGTTGGTTTGCAAGAAGTCAATTGTGTTTGCTAGTGACGAGAAGAGTGCTCTGTAATGGGTGTCACTTGGAGGACGGTAAAGGCAGCAGATAAACTTGGTGATTTTCTGCGTTGATATTTTAAACCACATTACATCAAACTCTGCTGGTTCAAGTGTGTCCTCTCGTTGGCAGCAAAGATCATCTCGGATAAAGAGACAGACCCCAAAGTTGCGTCTAAATCGGAAATGAAAATCGTATCCAGGATATAAATAGCTGACGGTGTTCGTTGACGATCTGACCTTTGTCTCGGTCAGGGCGAGCACATGGGGCTTGGATGTTTGTAAGTGCTGGTGGACTGAATTGATGTTGGTATTAAGCCCTCTGATATTGCAGAAATCAATTTTGAAGCTGCTGTTTTTGGGTGTGTCAGCAACTGTAGGTGCCACACTATTTCTCCGTTGAGTGTTGTTAGGGGAACCCAATATATTGATTTCGGTCATATATGTTCTTTTGTTGGCCCCGTTTCGTGAAAATTTTGGTAATGCAATTCGTTATTTTTTTCTGAAATTTCATTTTGGACAGATGGTCGTTCGTGTGTAATAGTTTGTTCATTTTCGTAAATGGGGTATTGGTTGTACCCTGCATATGGGGTGTCGTCGTAACTTTGGTCAGGTAATGTTTGTTCAGGGGTGGTTTGATAGTCTTGGTAGTTAGCAGCATAACTACCATACATGTCGAGATTGTTATTGTATGTATTTTCACCCTGTATATAGTCATTTTCTTCTTCACTAAAATAAAGTTCTTGAAAGGTAAAGTTTGGTTTTTGATCTGGGTATTGATTTCTAAAATAATTCTGTTGATTATTATATGAATTTTGGCGATTTGTATTTACCGTCGGATTTCTAGAGGTCGTTGATATTGGTTCTGGGCGAGGCAAATTTTTGGGTGGAATTTGGTTAGGTCGAAAAACATTTTGTGGTTTCCCAAAAACTTGGCTATTAGTGGGGTAATTTCGCGGGGGTAAATACCGGGGTTGTATATTTATAGGTTGAGTCGGGAAATAGGGTCTCTGAAAATGGTTTTGCATATTCATATTCGGTGTATTATTCGGTAATACGGGGAAATTATTATACATTTGATTTTGATTCTGAAAATTTTGGAACTGTCTTGGTTTTTGCATGAGCCAATTGTTAGTTTTTTGCATTTTTTGCATTTCGCCGAAGCTATCATATAGTTTTTCAAAATTTTCAAATTCACTTACATAAGCCATAGCATCTTCAAGGGTTGCTGGTTTTTTTATGTGCATGTTATTTTTTAATATGCCGGTGCACCCTGCAATAAATGTATTTAAAGCTGTGCTTTCATGATATTTAATATGACACAATTTGTCGGGTTCACCTAACTGGTTATTATTGCTTATTCTTTGAATAACGTTACTACGTAGTAGTTGTAGTCTATTGCCAAAATTTATAATATGTTCTCCCTTAAGGGGTTTAGTACGGGTTAGTTCCTGAACTAAGCAATCTAAATCTCTCCTATCAGAAAAAGCCTGGGTTAACGCTGCGCGTAACTTTTCCCAGTCGTCTAATTCCATTCGATTTGCAATCATGTTTTCCGCTCTACCTGTTAGTTTTTCATTTATGCACTCAAGTACATGAGCATTTAAATCATCATCGTTAAACGGTTTATATTTGGCGACTAGGTCGTCGCATCTTTTTAAAAACTTATTTAAATGATTACTATTGCCATCAAAGGGTTTTATATTTTCGATTTTTGATTTAAAAAGGTCCCAATTTACAGCTAGTGGGCCTTGTGCCGTTTGTACCGCGGGTGTCACTTGTGACTTACTCATTTTGTTTAGAATAATGTATTTCAAAAGATAAATTGAATAAACAATCTATAATTCTATTTTGCCAGTAATAGGCCTACAAAAATAATGTGTTTGCTGCTTAAAATTACTTTTTGTCTCCAATAGACTGCCTAAAATTATTTTGTCTCCAATAGACTGCCTAAAATTATTTTGTCTCCAATAGACTGCTTAAAATTACTTTTTGTCTCCAATAGACTGCCTAAACGCTAAGTGATATGCGCGATGCACAGAAACTATGATTATCCCTAAAATACCTTAAACAGAGGATAAAAGGGGCGAAAAGGAAAATGGCACTTACGTAGTGACTTCCTCTCCCGATTCTTGATTGGCTGTAGTTGCTTGGTTGTCTGCTTGGTGGCTGACTGTCTGAAGTGGCTTCTCCGGGGTGGTTCTTTTGGATAGCACTTAAGGGTTGAAACCGCAATCGACGCGTACGATCGATATCCGTTCGATTAAACGCGTTAACGCACTATCCTACCGTCTGCGCCAGTTAAGTTTAAAAAACAGAAAAAACTATTTTTAAAAACAATTTTATTTTACTTCGGAAAATACAGCGTCTGACTTTAACGAGCTCAAGTCAAAGAATACTTTATTGAAAAAATTACATTAACATTATTGTAAAAAGTAGCATCATCAAGAGATAAGGCTTCTCGGAAAGGTTGGCCTGGGAATCGTCTAGTTCATCGTTTTCTTAGTATGTAACTCGTAATCATTTTTTTGAATAATATATAGGGTGTCCCATTTAAGAAAAAAAAAATATAGATTGCTAAAAAACTGTAAATTTGGCAACATCGCAAATGTCACTAGCAGCTCCGCAATAACCTCTTATATACCGATACCGAATTTTACCTAAGTCGGACAAACGGTATTAAAGATATTTAAAGCGTTCCATACTTTTGTTACACGGTGTATACCTAGTAGAAATTATTTAGAAAATTTTCTTTCTTGTATTAGAAATTTAGAGGAAGGCAATAAACCCTCCACGTCTAGTGCTTTAAAGGTTATTTTTAAAATTAGGGGTGCTAAATTTCTCAGGTGGCCCTATTCTAACAAAAGGAGGGGTAGCCCCCCTCCATACCTACACCAAATTTACCTGTACCCTTTTTGCATAAAAGATAAGTTTTAGAATCTATTTTATGCATAGTAAATTCCGATAGTGGCGCCACCTGACCAACTGTTACCAGACGCACTTGTTTTATGATAAACGTCATCCCCTACTGAATTTTTCTGTGAATTTTTTTTATAAAAATAAAAAGTTGTTATTGTTTCTACTTTGGTAATATTTATTACAGGTCCGTTTCTAGATGTAAAACTGTAAACTTGTCGATAAAAATATTGTTGAACTTGAAAATAAATTCCCGAGATACATAGGGACGAAGATTTTATTCCCAACAACGAAACAAAAGACTATTTTTTGATAATTTTATTTTTCAAAATATTTATACTTCCTTTAATGCCAATGTCTTTATTCCATTAGAAGAAAAATTGGGCATGAATACTTTCTTTATTCTAACTGGGCTCTCTGCACCTCCAAATAAGGCCACATGAAAGCCAAACTTCAACCCGTCCTCCACAAGTACATTTTAACCATCCGCCGTGTCTCTAGGTTCCAAATGACATTTTTTAAATTCCTTAACATCCCAGGAGATCTAATTTTGCCAATCATTATTAATTAAAAAAGGGTATTAATGCCTATATTGAAGGCCATCACTGTGGAGCTGTGGTAGAAGTTAAAGTTAAAGGGTATTACCTATATAGAAAAATAATATCAAGAAAATCGTGTCTGTTGTTTTTAGCGGGGTTTTTAGTATCCTCCCCAGTGCCCTTTATACCTATTTATGAACTGAAAAAATTTAACCTTAAATATATCTACAAAAAGCTTAAGTGGGGCTCTGAGGAAAATGGGGGGGAGGAGGGGGGGGGGTCATTAGCACATCAAACAAAATTGCATTATTTATTTTTATTGTTGTGGAAGGAATTTTTCGAAAATCAACTCCTAAAGGTAATAAAAGCGGGGGTTGAAATTTTTAAAGGAATTTCTGTATCTTAGAAACTAGTGGAGCTTTAAAAAATTGGTATATAAGTTCCTTTTATAAAATAAGAATACACGTGTTTGGTAATTTTGAAGAGAGGGGTGCAGTGTATTTTGAGGGGGTACCTAATATCGGTACTAAGCTTACTCATCAGTTATAATAAGCAAGTAAGTATTTTGATATTTTGGAAAATATTGCTCCTAGGGGGGTAGAAATGAAGACAGTAAGTTTCGAATGAAATAGAAAAAAAAATATAAAAAAAACTAAGACAATTTTTTTGTTTGGAATAAGTAAACATGTGCTCAGGGTTTTCCGAAAATTTGTGATGTAGAAAAAAGGGTATGAAGGTTTATATTCAAAAACATATTTTTGCCAGAGTTTCTTGAAACTCTGTATTCCTAAAATTATTAAAATTTTTTTTTATTTTTTTGAAAATCAGTCCCTAAAAGGGTACAAAAGTTTTTATTTAAAAAATATCACCTATTTTCGGATTTTTTTGAAACTTAGCACAAGTATAAATACAATACAAATAACGACACAGGTATTTCTTAGGGGTATAAAAGTTTCTATAAGAAAAATATTAAATGTTAAATTTTTTACAAACGCATAAAATTACTCTTCCTCAACCTATTGTAAACAATTTTTTTTATCAGGTTTTTATTATTATTTCTTATGACCAGTAAAGTCCGCATCATATGGGATTTTTTTTTATTAATAGCTTTATTTGAAATTTGACTTTGGCATCAAGTTCTGCTTCGATCAAGATAAAAATTAGGCAAAAAAATAGTAGTTATCGTAAAACGAGGCTACTTTGAATAGTTTTGATCTCTAACTGACACAATAAGTCCGTTGTTTTTACATGATTTTAAAAACTGCTTTCGTCATACTTGGGGCGATATCTTAACGTATCATTTCCGAAAATTTAAATTTAATAATCTTCCATTTTTTTTGGAAATCCGAGGGTTCAAAGTTGTACTGAAAGTGGGGCTACTTTGAATATGGTACTTCAAAGCATAATAATCAATGAAAATCACTAAAATGGGTTACTTTGAATACCAATTAAGTAAGAAAATATATATATTTTTTTAAATAAATGATCAGGCAAAAATATAAAGCAATAATAAAAAATAAGCTTTATTTAACACCTATTTAAAAAACGTTTATAAAAGTATAATATGTTTTTTTCTAAAAACTAGAGTGTACAAACTTACAGGTAAATACAAAAAGCAAAAAAAAATTTAAACGGTTTCACTTACATAAAATTGTTGAACTATAGTTCAAAAAAATTGTAATTTCTAAAGGTATTAAAAAAAAATTAAATATGAATCATTAGTAGCGAGTATTGCCTACCTTTGCTCTAATGACTGCTTCGCATGTTCTTGGCATACTTAAAATCAGGATTTTAATTTCATATTGATTAATCTGATTCCATATTTACATAAACCTCAATGACAGATCATTTAAGTTACTAGGAGGAGGAAGCAAGGCTCTAAGATGTCGTCCCATGTTATCCCATAAATGCTCAATAGGATTAATGCCAGGCTTCTTGCTGGCCAAGGCAAAGTTAAAATTTCTGTTTCTTGGGAGATAATTTTGTACCACCCTTGCTACGTGTGGGCGTGAATTATCTTGCATAAATAAAAAATTATCCCCAATAAATGGGGCAAATGGTACCACATGGGGTTCCAAAATATCTGATATATATAGATTACCTATCAAATGACCTCCCTGAATCACAACTGCGAGCATCTAAACTAATGCCAGCCCAGACCATAACAGATCCTCCGCCATAGCTTACTGTTCCGATAATGATGCATTGAGCATATCTCTGGGAGGCAATAATACTCGCTAGTAATTATTCATATTTAATTTTTTTGGATACCTTTAGAAATTACAATTTTTTTCCATGTA
Organism: Polydrusus pterygomalis; assembly: GCA_963969555.1. Classification (NCBI taxonomy): domain Eukaryota; kingdom Metazoa; phylum Arthropoda; class Insecta; order Coleoptera; family Curculionidae; genus Polydrusus; species Polydrusus pterygomalis. The sequence goes on from OZ018384.1 coordinate 11,012,981, forward strand.
TTTTTTTTGTCCTGTTTTGTGGATTCAATAAACTTAATTAATACCAGATATTGATTATTTATTTACTTTATAATTTGTTTTCTCTTGCTGTTGCATTAATCAAAGCATTTCGTTTATTTTGTATTTTTTAACTAAACATTTTTTTATGAAAATCACGTTGAACTAAAAATTGAATATTTCATGAAAAAACAGAGATAAACCAATGAATCAAAAAAGAAAATGTAAAGGAATCATGGGACTTTCATTTGGCTGTAATTGCGATAACTTGCAATGGCTAGTAAATCCCACAGGGTGTTTTGAATTTCCGTAAAAAAAACATAACAGTTTTATAACACGGCAAAATACCATAAAACGGTATCATACCAAAGTAACTTTATTAAGCAAAACAACAAAGGCAGTGATATGCTTAAGAAAAAAAACCTACAATTAGAAAAACAAATCATTAAAAACGAACCACAAATTTGGAAAATAAGTATATAACATCAAAATTGAGGCATTTTTTTTTGTTATGCGTTAACTATGCCGCGCAGTGTATATAATATATTGAAAAATCGTTAAACAAATTATGGAAATAAGAAAAATACACCGGATTTTTATCACACATGGAACCCACCACATTGGAATTTCTTAAGGTGGGCTTGTTAATATTCAATTATAAGTTTACGAAAGTTTGTCGAATTAAAAATGTTGTGCATTTTAGGCACAATTTAAATTTATATGTAAAAATATTGGTTGATTTTTCAAAGATTTACTAATATTTTTAAAAAAAATTTTCCACGATATTAATTATTATTAATATTATTATTATTATTATTATTATTATTATTATTATTATTATTATTATTATTATTATTATTATTATTATTATTATTATTATTATTATTATTATTTTTTAGTAGGATTGTCAACAGTGCAATAATCCTTACGGTGGAAACCTAAAATTGACTTCACCATGCCTAGAAGAAAGAAGTCATCTGTAATTACTGAAATAGATCTACACACGTAGACCAAGAATGCACCATCTCTAAAATCTAGATAGCAGGGAAAAGATCGAGTCAGGTCAGTTAACTTTTAATTTCATTTCGATATTTAGAAAATTTAAGCATTTAAGTGTTTTAAAGAGATTCAAAAGATAGTACAACCTTGTAGTTCCTCCAAAATTCAAAGTCATAGCTTTAACAGTTCGAATAATGTAAGTGGTAGAATTTAAAAAAATGTTCAGCTACAACTACTATTACAAATATCATTTCTTAGGTTTCAAGTTGGTACAGCACCACCCACCGAGGACAGATTCATGAGGGCCACTTGCTTGGTTAGCTAGCTAGCGCCAGCTACGCCCTGTACAGGAAGTCATCTCTTTTTGATGGCGGGTCACCGCCCACCGAAGATTCATGAGAGCCACAAGAGCGATTGAAAGGAACATGTTTGACTTGTTTGTGTTAAAGTGAGCTTTATTTTTTTTTAACTTTTATTGCAAAATCGATCATCGATATTAAAAATAGAGAGGGCTGTTCAATTTTGTATTTTTATGACAGAGCTTTATCATAACAAGCCGACAAGACGTCAAATGCAAGGGTCCATCAGGTTCCTTGCGAGTGCCACATTGAAATCTGAAAATATATACCAAATTTAACTTTAGAATTATACGCTGTTGCCGAAGATTCCAAAGACCCACCCCATATGGGTTTTATCTGAGCTCAATTCTCAACTTATAACTATTAAGAATTTTCCAGTTCTATGCCGGCGCATATTGTCTGTTTTAAGAAAATCTGTTGGCTGGGAGACAACTAAAAATTTAACTTTAAAGCAGTGGCGTAGCTTCAGATTTTGGGCTCCCCCGCCAAACCTAACTTTTGGGCCCCCCTTCAAAAATTTTTCACCCCAAAATTAGTCAAGTTTCAAGATAGCAATAACATTCAAAATATAACCTCCCACTTTCATTTTCCAGTTGGACAAGGGTAGAAAATAAACAAGTAAGAGGAGAGGATACTTAAATAACGTGTATTAATATCATATTAAATAAAACATTAATTCATTACAATTAATAAGTAGCTACAACTACAAAAGCATGCTTGTCAGTACTGATATAGTCGTATATATTTTATTATAAATTATGAAAAAAAGCCTTGCAACAAAACATCAAACTATTCAAACTATCCAAGAAATTGCTTCCTTCTGGACTTAGTTTCCGCAAAAACCCTAACTATTTCGGTTTTGTCCATTACTGCAGCTTCCGCTGCCTCTATACTAAGCAATGCCAAATTACTTAGTCGATTTTAGGCACAGGAATTTCTTAAATAGTTTTTTTATTAATTTTAATTTCGAAAACGATCGTTCTGAAGACGCCACGGTTACAGGGAGCGTCAAGAATAATTTTAGAGCAGTACTTACCTCTGCGAAATTTGATGCTAGGGTATCATTTTCTACAATTAAAAAATTTGCAAGCTCTCTAATGTCTTTAAATGTACCTATTTTGTCTTTTAGAGGCTGAGATAAGGCAATAATTTGTAATGGAAATTCTGAGGAAGCGAGGGTAACGTTGTTGCAAAGCTTCAGGTGATTCAAATAATTCTTCCTCCGTCATTGATACCAAAATGGGGGGACTTAAGAAACTAAATTTGATAACTGTGTCCTTTACGCCTTTAAAACGGTTGTTTAATTGATTAATAACAATGTCGAAAACTTTATAATAAATATTGACTTTAAAATAATGTTCTTGATTATAAATTAGATAATTTGTATCACATTCATTATATTGGTTTTTCGGCTTATGTTGTCTTTTTTCTTTTAAATAATGGAGAAATATTCCATTTTTTAGCGGTACCAATAGCGTCAGTTTTTAAATTTTTTTTGAGTTTTTCTAGTGACAATTCCAAAAAATTTAAAGCTTTCGCTAAATCTAACTGTGGTGCTTGCAAAACTTGAGATGTTATATTTATTTCCTGTAATATTTTACCGTATATATTTAGTAGCATTAAAAATTCAAAGTTTTCAATTGCCTTCAATAATCTATATGCTTTATCACGTTCATCTTTTTTTGTTGAAATTAAATTTACTTTAGTAAGGGCCTTGACAATATCTACCTATATGTCGCAGTTTCACATCTAATAAAGCCTACCGGCCCATCGAGTATAGGATTCAGTCTTTTCAGTTTTATTATAGATTCCCCGGAAAAAGAACCCATAAGTCCCACATGTTTAAACTAGAGCCGAAAATGGAGTACAAATCACCAGTTATAATGATGAAAGATGAGATTTCTTTAACTTCTGAAACGGCATCATTGACAACAAGATTTAAATTATGTGCGGTACAATGTACATAAGTTGCCATAGGCTCAATATCTTTTTATTATTTTTTGGAACCTCTGAGTAAATTCCACTCATGACACTTGCGCCATCGTACCCCTGTCCTCTACACTTCTTAATATCTAAACCTTATGCCTTCAATGACTGCAGTATATCAGAAGTTAAGCCGGCCGCACTTTGGCTATCAAGCTTCGGCCACCTTCCACCTTCGGGGATTCGCGGATTTTTGAATCGACGCACCCACACCGCACAATGGTAGAAGACAATGTCGAAAAGAGTCATCAAATATAATTAAAATTAAAAACAGGGGCCTAACTAGAATTAAATTACCTATATTCTATATTTTTAAGGTTTGGGGTTCCTTTTAAAGGTCTTATTAAGATTATAGTTTTTTTTTCGGCTCGAACGGGAACGGGCCTCCTGTCCGTTCGGGCCCCCCGCCACCGCGGGGTTTGGCGTTATGGTAGCTACGCCACTGCTTTAAAGTCAGAACAGTAATTATATTATAAAAAAATTGGGTTATCTTAAAAATCGTAAAGAAATTTAAAAGTTTTTACGTGTTGTGTAAAAAGTATAACAAAAAAATATTACAAGACAGTACCAGGTCTGTAACGTAACTGATTTAGTGCCAAGATTTTAATTTTCTTATTATTTGTAACGGTTAAAACGTTTGCATGATCTTAAACGTTTTTTTTTTGTTCAAGGCACATTGAAAAAAAGTGTAGGTACTGACAAATTGGTTTAGGCTTTCGCGGCCAGTCGGTGAGCTAGTGTAGTCAATCATCATTCGGGTCTAAAGGCCGTCGTCGGTTGGAATTGCTTCCTAACGTTTCGCTAGCACGAGTGGCGAGCTTCTTCAGTCTACTTCCAGCACCGGAGATGGAAGGACCTCTAAAGAAGCTCGCCACTCGTGCTAGCGAAACGTTAGGAAGCAATTCCAACCGACGACGGCCTTTAGACCCGAATGCTGACTACACTAGCTCAGTGTAGGTACTGTTAAAAATTTAGACCCCCCCTCCTCCTCAAAATTAATGCTAGCTGTATTAAAAGGCATCACAGCTCACTGAAGTCTACATTATTAATTATAACTTTTTCTCTTGTTTCAGATTTTTACCACTTGAAGATGATTGTGCCGGCGCAACTACCTCGCTTCTGACGGTGGTTTTCCGCGTTGTTCTTACAACTGATTTCGTTTCATCCTAAATTGGCCGTTTTTTAATCGGTGAGTTAAATTCTTTCTAAAACGTTCCCTTCGGCCGCGGTTGTCCCCGAGGGCTGACGTGGGGCAAGGGCTTTATCGGGCTGGCACTTGCGGGTGTAAAGGGTTCCTTTTATCCTGGAAGGGCCAGTGCGAAGAAGGTAAACCCCGAGACGATTCATCAAGGTCCGATGTGATGGACGATGTCTTGTCAGCCCGAAAGGATTCGAGAGTTCGGGGTTCGCTTAATAGTTCCTTCATTGTACAGAGGGAAAGGGGGAAACCTGTAATTTTAGATTCTAGCTCAGCAAACTTATAGTTATATATAGATGCAAGTGACACTTACAATGTATGTTTTTAAATACTGGCCAATCTCTACGCTTACTAAATATTTCTATTTTTATTTGATAAAATAAGGTTTTCTACATCGCTTGCTCCCGCAGGGAAAAAGGCGACATTTTAGAGCGATAACGAACGAAAAGATACCTGCTGTTATAACTATATTCTTAAAACACTTATGCAAGTAGTTGCCTTAAAATAAGAGCAATTTTACAATAAAACAGTAAAAGTGCCTGTTGTAGAATAGCTTTACTTTGAGTAATATTTTAGATTGTTTCGTTATATTTTCTTTTCATTATTTACAGCTCCGTAGAAGCGTCATCCACATAATATAATAAATCATCTTTAAGCAAACTATGAAAATAAGGAAAATACACCGAAGTTTTATCACACAGGCATAAAGAATGCTTAAGCAGTACTATTGATAGTACACTGAAGATAATAGGATGGATATAATCTATTTATTAAACCCACCACATTGGAATTTCTTAAGGTGAGCTTGATTATATTCAATTATAAGTTTACGAAAGTTTGTCGAATTAAAAATATTGTGCATTTTAGGAACAATTTATATCAAAGCAATGATAATTAAAGTAATAAAAATATTTGTTGATTTTTCAAAACCTTTAGGTACCATTAAGTATTAATTATTAATATTTTTTGTTTTAGTAGGATTGTCTACAGTAAAATATTCCTTACGGTCGAACCCTCAAATTGACTATCACCATGCCCAGAAGAAAGAAGTCATCTGTAATTACTGAAATAGATCTACGCACGTAGACCAAGAATGCATCATCTCTATCGAGTCAGGTGAGTTAACTTTTAATTTAATTTTGATTTAAAAAAAATTTAAGCATTTAAGTGTTTTAACGAGATTCAAAAGATAGTACAATCTTTTAGTTCCTCCAAATTTGAAAATCGTAGCTTTAACAGTTCTTATGATTTAGGTGGTACAATTGAAAAAATTGTTAAGGTACAACTACTATTACAAATATTATTTCTTAGGTTTCAAGTAGGTACAGCACCATCCAGCAAAGACAGATTCATGGGGGCCCCTTGCTTGGTTAGCTAGCTAGCGCCAGCTACGCCCTGTACAGAAAGTCCTCTCTTTTTCATGGCAGGTTACCACCCACTGAAGAGAGATTCATGAAAGCCACAACGAGCGGTTGAATAAACATGTTTAACCTGTTTGTGTTAAAGTGAGTTTTATTTTTTTTTAATTTTTATTGCAAAATCGATCATCAATATTAAAAATAGAAAGGACTGTCCAATTTTGTATTTTTACGACAGAGCTAGATAGACATCTTATTCTTTTTATCATAACAAGCCGACAATACATCAAATGCAAAGGTACATCTCTGATAAAATTGTACCTATGATGTCAGCTATTTTTAAATGTAGAATTTATCTACAAAGAAAACCAAGACAATGGTTTATAATGCTTTTTTTCTTTCTCATATAAGATATCCTCTGCCCATATGGGGAATGTGTGCTACAGCAAAATTTAATAAAATACAAACTTTACAAAATAAAATCCTTAAAGTATTGTTTTTTTAAGGTCGACGGGCGGCCATATCTCGGAAACTACCAGGCATAGAAACTCAGGAAAATTAAAATGATAATTAAAGTATCCATGAGAAAATTCTGGAAATACTTTTTAAGTTCCGCATTTTGCCGCAAGAGGGCGTAATTGAAAAGTAAATTTTAAAATTTTACATAACTCCGAAAATTCCACATTAAGGTATATGTTTGATAACACCATTTTAAAGCTTGGACAATTATGCATCATTGTGGTTTAAGGCTCATTGGCGTACCGACCTTGATAGGAGTGGGAGAAGCTATTGAAAGTGTAAACATTAAAATCGCTGTAACCTCTAAACGACTTATCCGATTTTACTAAATTTAAGCTTGTTTGGAAGAACCTTCATTTGTCGTATCTGATGGTACACGATAGTTTCTAATAAAATTGCTAGAGGGCGCAATTTGTATTAAAAATTATTCTATTGGCTATAACGCTGAAACGAACGGAGATATCGAGCTGCGGTTTTAATATTTTTTTTAGCAAATTTCATCTACTTTTCGATTATGGTATCATAATTATACCGTATTTTTTAATGAGAGAGCGGGAAAAGAATAGTGCGCTCCATAAAGTCGAAGAAGGAGGACTTTTTTGCACATTTAGTTAATTACTAAATACTTTTGGAGCATACTTTTTTTTATTGTTTTAATAAAAAGAAAAAAGCAGAATCATCGTAATTTTTTTTTCTTGCATAAAAAAACAAGAATAAGTTACTTATTTAGTTTTTTTTTTTAATTTTAGGTATCCAAATTTTTAAAAAGAGGAAGCGGGTGGAGGATGGGACGCTTTCAGGAGCCGAGGACTACAGCCGAAAGAGCAAGCTTTGTGTATGTTATTTATTAGTAAAAAGCATAGTCATCGCACTTTCTTGTATAAAAATGCAAGAGTCTTTAATTTTTTTTTAGTTTTAGGTATCAAGTGTGAGCGGGAGTGGGTTTAAGAAAGAGCGTTTCATAAAACCGTAGACTACAAATGAAAAAGATCGTATTGCCCATATTTTTGTAGCAATCCTTTTATATTGTATTTATGAAGGCAAATCACAGTTTCAGTTTTCTATTGTACACGTACAAGAGTACAATTAGTTTTTTAAATTTTATTTATTAATATATTATCTTACGAGTAAACAGAGGCGGAGACGGCGAGCTCAATGGACTGCAGACGACAGCTAAGACTGTATAAATTGTACTAATTATTTTATAGAAAAGTAGCAGCATAGTATGTAACTAACAATTTTTATGTTTAGGTAATTAGTTGATGCTTTTATCCATCGTCTTTTTCTCAGTCTTGTAGATACACGTCTTTGGTGCGGTTCATTTTTATGATTTGCTGCGTACGTCTTGTTTTAAGTGCTCCACTTTGAAATCAATTCGTCCATTTATTCTTCGGTGCTCTTGTCTTTTTTCCATTCCAGCCACTCTAAGAAGCGATTTTCTATGGGTGTTTAGACATCGCCGTCTCTTTTACAAGTATTTTGTTTGCCTAAAAAACAAAACTCTTCTAGTATAGCATCTTTCTGTTCCGTTTCGACAAGTTTGATTCCTCGTCTTGTTGTTATTTTTTCCTTGTATTTTTATGGGCCCATATTTCTTTTTTGTTTCTTTCTTATAGGTTCGACGTCGAAGGTGTTCCAGGAAATTTGGAAAATGAGCCGCAGCCGTAATAACCTTGCTACCGCTACCTTTACGCTGTTAGACAGATTATTAGATACTAAGACATCCCTCATGAGGGACAGTGGGGTAGTGGAGCTTTGAGTTGTAAAAGAACTAGCTTTTTGCTAGTCCCTGTGTGCAAAGCAGGTAGCCTTAGCTGAGAAGCTACCTTGCGTCGTCTTTAGAGTCCATTAGTTCGTTAACAGTGTTAGTGGACTAGGCCCCCTCGGGAAACCACTTTAAAAAAAGCGCGCCAAGGGCTTTACCTCAGTGGTGGTGTGGAAACAAGCCCATAAACCTTTTTAGTTTTGTATGAAAAATTAATTGTTAAATTTTATTTTCTGTAGATATTATGGAATATGTAGGCTCTATATAATCAATTTAGAACCACAAAAATACACCGGTATTACTGAAAAATTTCTAAAAATATAGAATTACTTTTAACTATCTTACTTAATTTTATTTATTTTAATAAAAAAAAATTCTTGACACTAATTAAAAAGTAGCTTTTAATAATTTGTTGATGCTGTTATATCGTTAAAAAAGTTTCCAATTTCGATTCCTATGATAATATTTTATGCTAATTTTCATTTTTTTTTTCATTCTAGCTACCTTTCAAGATTTTTAATGAGGGACGGTTGAAGGAAAGAACGATTCATGGAGCAGAAGACTACAATCGAAATCAAAATAGAACATCTTGGCCCATTTAGTATAATATTAAGCACTTTTATAGCAATCTACTTGTATCGCTGAGGTCTCCGCATAATTACTCTAAAATGTTGTCTTCGTGCATGATAATCAAAAATATTCTCCAGGTAAGTATTTATTAAATAATTTAACTTTTCTTTTTCAGGCAAATAATATACAGGGTTAGTTGAAATAACGGGAACGGCTAATTTTCTTGGCTAATTTTCTTCAAGACTACCGAGGTTAAATTAAGAAATTTTGGTACAGGTGGACAACTTAAAAAATTGACAATTGCGACATTGCCAGATTTTTAGTTTTTCTGTAACTCGAGGAGTGTTTTTTTTTCAAATGTAACACTATTCTTTTTTTTATTGAATTCGATTCCTCCCATCAACATTACCATTTCCTAATAGTATCAACTTTTTATCTCAACTAGTTCTATGGAAAAAAAAGTTAATTAGTTACAACTCTAACTCTAAAAAAATCTAATCTATTTCCATTTAAAAACGTTTCAAATAATGTGAAAAGGAAAGTTGGTAGACATAATGTACCTAATAGTATCGATAACGAATAAACAACAAACAACTATTAACAATAACATAGCTAGTAAAAATTACTTATATATTATCGGTTTCATAATCAAATTATTGTAGTGTACTATAATATGTACGTAACTTTCACTAACTGTTATTGTTAGTAGTTGTTTGTTGTTATTATCGTTATCAATACTATTAGGTACATTATGTCTACTAACCTTCCTTTTCACATTATTTGAAACGTTTTTAAATGGAAATAGATTGGATTTTTTTAGACTTGTAACTAATTAACTATTTGAGAAAAAAATTTGTTACTATCAGGAAATGGCAATGTTGATGGGAGGAATCGAATTCAATAAAAAAAGATAGTGTTACATTTGAAAAAAAAAAACATTTCTTGAGTTACAGAAAAAACGAAATTTAAGCCATTAGTGAGTGCATAAGATCCGATAAATCAAATGCGTACCATTCGAAGCTTATAAAGGAAATAAATTTAACCTAAATTTTGTAAACATTCGCAATTAGTTTGTTTACACTTCTAAGCCTCCAAAGTAATTTATTTACATTTACACTAATAATAAAAATCCTTGTATGGACGAGTCATTGTACCGGTCGTCGGCTATATCTCAGAAACTGGAAGTCATAGAGCTATTAAGTTAAATATTGTTTAGTAAAAGTGCCCAAAAGAAAATGTTGGAAATTGTTTTCGAGTTTGTGAAACGTCCGCAAGGGGGCGTCACAGTCATGACCACTGTAAATATTAAGATTTTCTTTGTGTTTTGACTAAATAAGAGGTACCAAAAACATCTTTGTTTTAATGCTTACATATTTCTTTATAAATTTTATAATTCATAAATTTCTCTATCTAGTTAAATAAAGTGGTGGGGGGAATTTAAATGTTTTTTTACATAAACTACGATTACTCCCATTTGGCAGAACCGATTTTAACTAACTTGGTCTCATTTAAGAGAGGATTATTTTATTTACAAATTGTGCCTTTTTTATTATATCCTTGAACTTTACCTTCGCCGCTAGATGGCGTTAACTGAAATACAAGCGAATATTAGGCTTTTTCGCGACAAAGTTAAATACAATGATAGGTCTGTTTTAACAGGATCAGATAGAGAATTAAACTCTTAACATTTTCGTGAAAACCTCATATTCGTATATTTTATAGAATCGGAGTTATTGACTAAAATATACTAATATATCGTATGTTTTCGTTTTAAGGGCCTTTGAGTTTATACAGTGACCGGCAGAAAGTGCGCAGCATATGGGAAAGTTTTTTTATCTTTAAGTTTAGAAAATTAATTTTATTTTACATAGGTTCTGCATGTTCCCAAACCAAAATAACACCCATTAAATCCAGTAAAAGTCTTATGGTATACGAGGTAGGATCAAAAATTTGAAATTCCGCTAAGAGTAAAGTACCTCCATCTTTCATTTTAGAATATTTTTTTACTAAGAATCATTGTTTTAATTTTAAAGTTATACCTAAATTCAAAATTTCGCTTATTTTGGACAAAAAAATGGATCTAATCGTGTTTTCTGAATAACCATGTATAAAAAATAAAAGGCAACCGAACAGTACGAAAATAAGATTTTCTGAAGACTTTGTTAGAGATAACCGTCGATCATAAGTCAGATTAATTTGTTTTCATAATATTATGGCTTTTTAAAATAAAAACAAATATTTTTGCTGCACACCGTATTTTATTTTCTGAGGGAACAAGTTAATTTCATCTAACTGATATTTTTTGATTTACATTGACTTAAAGCATCTCCTAAATAGTTTTTTTTATACATTTAAGTATGCATAGAAAGTTTCCATTTGATTTATAAAGAAAAAAAATTAAATTAAAAATATCTAGACTTCTTTCTTTCTCTGAAATTTTTTTCTTTATAAATCAAAAGGAAACTTTCTATGCAAACTTCAATGTATAAAAAACTATTTAGGAGATGCTTTAAGTCAATGTAAATCAAAAAATATCAGTTAGATGAGATTAACTTGTTCCCTCAGAAAATAAAATACGGTGTGCAGCAAAAATATTTAATATTTTTATGTTTTTATTTTAAAAAGCCATAATATTATGAAAACAAACTAATCGGACTTATGATCGGCGGTTATCTCTGACAAAGTCTGCAGAAAATCGTATTTTCGTACTGTTCGGTTGCCATTTATTTTTTATACAGGGTTATTCAGAAAACACGATTAAATCCATTTTTTTGTCCAAAATAAGCAACATTTTGAATTTGGGTATAACTTTGAAATTAAAACAATAATTCTTAGTAAAAGAATATTCTAAAATGAAAGATTGAGGTACTTTACTCTTAGCGGAATTTCAAATTTTTGATCCTACCTCGTATACCATAAGACTTTTACCGGATTTAATGGGTGTTATTTTGGTTTGGGAACATGCAGAACCTATCTAAAATAAAATTAATTTTCCAAACTTAAAGATAAAAGACTTTCCCATATGCTGCGCACTTTCTGCCGGTCACTGTATATTAGATGTGTTTTTATAAATGAACAGACAGCTATAAAAAGTGTTAACTAAAACAATAAAAATATATTATTGAAAACTTCTACCTATATTTTCACAATTTATAATAAATTATTTATACTGCAATTTATTTCTTTAAAATCGTACACTAAATATTTTGGGAAAATGTATTAATGATGACCCAAATGATCAAAATCATTATTAATGCAAGCCTGCAATCCTATTTTCTCTCCTTGTAGGCCGGTTGGCAAAAACAATGTCCTTAACCCTCCCCCAAAAATAAAAATCTAGGACGGTGCGGCATTCTGGGGGGTAAAATCATTGGACCCGTTTTCTTTGACCAAACTCTCACTGGAGTGGTTTATTTAAATTTTTTAGTAAATGAGCTGCCTCTTCTTTTAACAGATGTTGCTTTGGATGTTCGCCGTGCACGATGGATGTCCGGCGCATTTTTCTGTAAACGTTCGGGAGTTCTTAGATCGGGCATATCCTGGCAGGTAGATTGGACGGGGAAGTTTATTTCCCTGGCCAGCTAGGTCATCAGACCTCACCGTCCTAGATTTTTATTTGTGGGGGAGGGTTAAGGACATTGTTTTTTCCAACCGGCCTACAACCAGAGAAAATATTATTGAGAAAATTACAGCGGCGTTAGGAAATATGTCAGTTGCGGAAATTGAAACTGCTGTTTTATACACGCAGGAGAGATTGCAGGCTTGCATTAGTAATAATTTTGAACATTTGGGTCGTCATTAATACATTTTCCCGCAATATTTAGTGTGCGATTTTAAAGAAGTAAATTGCAGTATCAATAATTTATTATAAATTGTGAAAATATAGGTAGAAGTTTTCAATAATATTTTTAGTATTGAAAATACTACTGGGTGCGTATATACGGGTCTATTTCATGAAAAATGAACGCGACATGCGACATGCACATAAATAACACGGCGGTGAAGTCTAAACAAACATCCGAGCAGCACAGGATCGATGACATCATCTGCTGAGTATTAATATTGTTTTGTTTTGGGTTTCGGCATTTATTATTATATTTGTTGATATTAAGATATGGCCGGGAGAGAGAACAGTTATAGTAGTTAGTATTGAATCGGCCAGTACCTACTTTCATGTTACGGGATCTCCCAAAAGCCACAGCTGCACACAAGCGGCGTCGACTTTATCAGGATGTTTATTTAAACCAAATATTATTACTTTTTAAATATTATACTGTGTGTTTGAATTTGAATATACCTTTATTTGGACATAATAAAAAGTAGATTATCTTTATTATTGTTGTATATTCTTACATTATAGTTATTAATGATACTAGTTCGATGAACACTATAATGAAACGTGTGCAAGTTGCACAAGTTTCATTAACAAAGTTCATATCGAACGTGTATCATTCAAAATTTAATCTATGACATGCAAATAGATTTTATTCGTCTAAATTTTATTGATATCAGATACCTAACGTTTTCGTAATTTTTAAAATTTTCAGGTGTCCATATTAGTCGATATCATGGTAACCGCATTTTTGATTGTTTCAATTTCGATAAAATTTGAAAAAAATAAACAGTGAATGTCGCTGAAACAAAGCGAAATAGCGCGGCGGTCTTGGCGTATTACACAGAAAGTCGGGGGAGAATGGATATACCCGATATACCAATCGAAAACATTTCATAGCCGACTTAAAATTTAGACATTTCATGAACAAAGACACAAAGAGTACAAGGACCAGCAGGTAAATGGCTGTGTATAGCTAAAGAAATAATTTTGTCGCTATTTTTCAAAAGGTGGTTTTGAGCTCTCTTTCTATATATCTTTCTAATATACAGATTATCATATATTTTTTATTTTAACAAAACAGTCAAATTTACACATTTCTAAGTATAATTTACACATTTCTAAGTATAATAATTTAATTATTATTTGAAACTAAATCGGAGCATCCATGCCGTCATAATAACGCGTGATAGCGGCACGTTACATACTCACAAACTCACAGATAGGAGTAATCTGTGCTGTGACATAATGGTTTCCTTCTCGCCACTGTATGTGGTAGGTATTTTCAATACGCCTATGATACTTGCGTAGGATGCAAGATCTGTGAATTTTTATTGTTTTGGTTAACACTTTTTATAACTGTCTGTTCATTTATAATTAATGTGTGCGAAACGCATCTAATATATAAACTAAAAGGCCCTTAAAACGAAAAAATACGATATATTAGTCTATTTTAGTCAATAACTCCGATTCTATAAAAGATACGAATATGAGGTTTTCAAGAAAATGTTAAGAGTTTAATTCTCTATCTGATCCTGTTAAAACAGACCTATCATTGTATTTACCTTTGTCGCGAAAAAGTCTAATATAAGCTTATATTTCAGTTAACGCCATCTAGCGGCGAAGGTGAAGTTCAAGGATAGGTATAATAAAAAAAGCACAATTTGTAAATAAAATACTCCTCTCTTAAATGAGACCAAGTTGGTTAAAATCGATTATGCCAAATGGGAGTAATCGTAGTTTATGTAAAAAAACATTTGAATTCCCCCCACCACTTATGTAAGCATTAAAACAAAGATGTTTTTGGTACCTCTTATGACTTCCAGTTTCTGAGATATAGCCGACGACCATTCTTAGTTGTTCACCCGGTACAATACAAAAATTAAATAAGTAACAATAATACTTATTTAAAAAAACTCTTTAGTGGCATCACGGATAGTGACGATAGGCTTAAGAAAACATCAGTTAAAGTATCTTAATACTTAGTTGTTGTTTTTTGCATTGCTATACAGGGTCCTCCAATAGTATGTCAGGCTTCCTTCCATAGCTCTTATAGGAACAAAGTTAGGAATTTTATTATTATGCTGACTTAAACTGTTTCACGTTTTGCATCTTCGAAAACATTTTTGGCATATACAAGGAGAAGACCTTTTTGCCCATTTATTTTATTATTGAATATTTTTGGAGGCAGCTTTATATTGTATTTTTTTTTTGTAATAAAAAGTCATTGCACTTTTAATTTTCTAGTATAAAAATACAAGAATATTTTACTAATGTGGTTTTTTTTATTGTAGGTATCAAGATTTTCAATAAGAGGGAGGGGGGAGTACAGTGCGCTCCATGGAGTTGAAGGCCACAACCGAAGAAGAACTTTCTTGCACATTTAGTCAATTACTAACTAATTTTGGAGCAAGCTTTTTTATTTTTTTTTTAAATAAAAAGAATAATCATCGCCGCTTTATTTTTCTGATATAAAAATATAAGAATAATTTTCTAATTTAGTTTTTTTTATTTTAGGTGTCAAGTGTTTAAATGAGAGGGAGGGGGGAGTACAGTGCGCTCCATGGAGTCGAAGACCACACCGAAAAAAAACTTTTTTGCGCATTTAGTTAATTACTAAATAATTTGGGAGCAAGCTTTTTAATTGTATTTTTTTTAATAAAAAGTATAGTCATCGCAGTTTTATTTTTCCCGTCTAAAAATACAGGAATAATTTACTAATTTGGTTTTTTTTATTGTAGGTGTCAAGAGTTTGAATGAGAGAGCGGTGGGAGTATAGTGCGCTCCATAGAGTCGAAGACCACTACCGAAGGAAAACTTTTTTGCGCATTTAGTTACTGACTAAATAATTTTGTAGCGGTCTTTTTTATTGTATTTTGTTAATAAAAAGCATAGTTATAGCAGTTTTATTTTTCTGGTATAAAAAAGCATCTAAACTAATGCCAGCCCAGACCATAACAGATCCTCCGCCATAGCTTACTGTTCCGACAATGTTGCATTGAGCATATCTCTGGGAGGCAATACTCGCTAGTAATTATTCATATTTAATTTTTTTGGATACCTTTAGAAATTACTATTTTTTTCATGTATATTTTGTCCTGTTTTGTGGATTCAATAAAATTAATTAATACCAGATATTGATTCTTTATTTACTTTTTAATTTGTTTTTTCTTGCTGTTGCATTAATCAAAGCATTTCGTTAATTTTGTATTTTTTAACTAAACATTTTTTTATGAAAATCACGTTGAACTAAAAATTGAATATTTCATGAAAAAACAGAGATAAACCAATGAATCAAAAAAGAAAATGTAAAGGAAACATGGGACTTTCATTTGGCTGTAATTGCGACAACTTGCAATGGCAAGTAAATCCCACAGGGTGTTTTGAATTTCCGTAAAAAAAACATAACAGTTTTATAACACCCGGTATAATACCAAAGTTACTTTTTTAAGCAAAACAACAAAGGCAGTGATATGCTTAAGGAAAAAAACCTACAATTAGAAAAAAAAAATCATTAAAAACGAACCACAAATTTGGAAAATATATAACATTAAAATTGAGGCATTTTGTTTGTTATGCGTTAAATAAGCCGCGCAGTGTATATAATATATTGAAACATCGTTAAACAAATTATGAAAATAAGAAAAATATACCGAATTTTTATCACACAACCCACCACATTGAAATTTCTTAAGGTGGGCTTATTAATATTCAATTATAAGTTTACGAAAGTTTGTCGAATTTCGAAAGATTTACTAATATTTAAAAAAAAATTTTTTTACGATACCTTTTATTAATATTATTATTATTATTATTATTTTTTAGTAGGATTGTCAACAG
The DNA here is from genome assembly GCA_963969555.1 of Polydrusus pterygomalis. Classification (NCBI taxonomy): domain Eukaryota; kingdom Metazoa; phylum Arthropoda; class Insecta; order Coleoptera; family Curculionidae; genus Polydrusus; species Polydrusus pterygomalis. The sequence goes on from OZ018384.1 coordinate 11,029,401, forward strand.
TAAAATAATCCTTACGGTAGAAACCTAAAATTGACTATCACCATGCCCAGAAAAAAGAAGTCATCTGTAACTACTGAAATAGATCTACAAGCGTAGACCAAGAATGCACCATCTCTAAAATCTAGATAGCAGGAAAAAGATCGAGTCAGGTGAGTTAACTTTTAATTTTATTTCGATTTTTAGAAAATTTAAGTGTTTTAAAGAGATTCAAAAGATAGTACAACCTTCTAGTTCCTCCAAATTTGAAAATCATAGCTTTTACAGTTCGAATGATGTAAGTGGTACAATTTAAAAAATTGCTAAGCTACAACTACTATTACAAATATCATTTCTTAGGTTTCAAGTTAGTACAGCACCACCCACCGAGGACAGATTCATGAGGGCCACTTGCTTGGTTAGCTAGCTAGCGCCAGCTACGCCCTGGACAGGAAGTCATCTCTTTTTGATGGCGGGTCACCGCCCACCGAAGATTCATGAGAGCCACACGAGCGATTGAAAGGAACATGTTTGACTTGTTTGTGTTAAAGTGAGCTTTATTTTTTTTAAAACTTTTATTGCAAAATCGATCATCGATATTAAAAATAGAGAGGACTGTTCAATTTTGTATTTTTATGACAGAGCTTTATCAGAACAAGCCGACAAGACGTTAAATGCAAGGGTCCATCAGGTTCCTTGCGAGTGCCACATTGAAACCTGAAAATATATACCAAATTTAACTTTAGAATTATACGCTGTTGCCGAAGATTCCAAAGACCCACCCCATATGGGTTTTATCTAAGCTCAATTCTCAACTTATAACTATTAAGAATTTACCAGTTCTATGACGGCGCATACTGTCGGTTTTAAGAAAATCTGTTGGCTGGCAGATCACTAAAAATTTAACTATGAAGTCAGAACAGTAATTGTCGAGGGGGAAACCACCGTGGAGTTCTAGTGTACACGCCGATAGAATTTTTAGAATTTCTTTAGAATTTATTAGCATTTCTTAGAATTACCAGAATTTTTAAGCATTGTTAGAATTTTTTAGTATTTCTTATTATTTTTTAGTATTTTTGGCATTTTTTAGAATTAAATTAGAATTTATTTAGAATTTTTACCTGTTGCGCATACGTAAGCTATAGTAATTTCCCCTCTACTATTTTATACGTCGGCACAGCGAACGTGCCATAACGCGGCGCGTGCGGCGTTATTATAACATTTCATGGCGTTCATGGAGGTTAAAATCACGTTACCCGACCATTAGGTACCTATTAAAAATTCAATAGTCAAATAGGTGCGATTTTGTTGAAAACCCATACAGGTTAATCAATATTTATTTTATTTGATACTAAAAAGATAAAATATACAAAGGATCCCACGATTAAATCCCCAAGAAACTTTTTATTTGTAGTTTTTAGAGTGTGATTTTAGAAATCTGGCCATAGGCGCTCGCAAAATTTATTGTAGGGGGAACAAAACAAAACAACAAGTGCTCTATAGTATACCTACAGGGTGCTTCACGTTGACCGCCCATTAAAATTAAGATTAAAATATTTCGGAGTTGAATCCTGGATATTTGGATACTTAATTGTGATTTCGGAGACGCTCTCTTTAGATGAAATAATAGCGACCTTATGCGACTTCCGGTTATGTTATACCAGAAGAAGTCCCAAACTTGCATATTTTAAATGTAATATATATATTTTTTGTGTTTCTTCGTTTTCAATAATTTTTATTAAAAGTTTTTATACCTACTGTACCCGTTTTTGAGAAAAAACAGGGTATCGCCTAAAATTTTTAAAGATAAAAGAAAAATTCCAATTTCTGGTTTTAGAATTAGATATTATTGTGCTCAAAAATACATTGTCGGAAAATGAAATTTTCTCGGAAATTTTAGATACAGGAAAGTAGGAACAAAAAATTTAAAAACTACATTATTTTTAATACGATGCTACAATACATTAAATGCACACTTAATATGATTTATATATGCCTAAAAAATTTGGCTTAGTCCGGTACATACATTTGAAATTCAGTAACCTACCAACCTAGAAAAGCAAAATAGACCAAAAGTCGGCCCGTTGTAACATGTGACTCGTCCACCATCTTGCAAGACGGTAATTTGTCATCCAACTTGAAAAGTTTAAGAAAAAGAGAACTTTTATAATAGGTACTTTTCGGTTCGGTAAAGAAAACCGTGAAACTAAAAAAATAGCTTAGCACTATGAACCAGGCAGTGGTGTATAGTGGGAAAGACCTTGGTACTTAGTGGGATTTAGTAATTTAGGTATCAAATTTAATACAAATCATGAGAACCGAAAAAGTGAAAAAGTCTATTTATACAAAATGAAGTTAAATAATGTTATACTTGTCCAAATTGACTGAAAAAGAATATTGGCAAGCTGCTCTTTTAGTGCTGGACTGCTGCCTAATTTGAATGGAATCGACAGTTTCATCACAATATCTTCTGAACTAACAATATCTTCGTCACTTTTGTCGGGAAAAACAAACTTATCAGATGGCAAACGCTTTAGGAAAGAAACATGATAATCATCCTTTTTTTAAGAATAACTTGCCCAACAAAATGTTTAACGTAAAATTTCTTTTCGTATTTAACCAACACATAATCGTTTACTGCTACGGACTTGAATTCTAAATCATCTTCAGGATCGCTCTCTAGGCCTGTCGAATCGCAATAAATATTTTCATCTACATCACTGTTCGAACTTGAGTCGTTCAAAACCTTACATTTAACCTTCTGAACAGCCCTTTTCTTCGATTCAATCAGCTTTCCATTCAGTATTCTTTCTTCATAATCTTTTTCTATCTGCTCTTTTATTGGTGTATCTGTCAAAATTAGTGACTTTGCCTTTTTTGGGTGCGTGACACCTTCGGCATGGTTTAAATCTATAATTAAAAATACAAAATATTAGTCCCACTATGCACCACCACATAGGTACTTTCCCACAATAGACATCATAGCCGATTTTCAAGAACTCCATAAAGTTATCGAACTGGTAGAAGCTAGAGTGAAATATAAGGATAGTTGAAGCAAGCCAACGTTATTTTGAGGTTATATTTACAATACGAAAAGAAAATATTGGATAACTTGAAAACCATGCATGCTAAAAGCTAAAAGGTAAAAAAAAATATGCTGTTACTTACCCTTGTTTTTAAATTCTTGATTTATTTCTCAGAATTTAGTTACTTTATGCTAATTCCAATACGCGGGCAGTGACAACAACACCGACGTTAAATATAGTTGTACCTCAACGATAAATAGTTTCGCAGCATACGTCATTTCCCACTATGGACCACGTCCCACTATGGACCACTTTACCCTACATAAAAAGATATGAAAAAAAGTTCATATTAACATAGGTCAGGAAATGCTTCCAGAGGGAGCTACAGGCCCTTGAGAGGGTGAAAAATAGTAAAAACACACAAGTCACAATAACGGGTTGTTCAACTAGAACTTCAAAAAGTGACAAAGTGAAGTTGCTTATTAAACAAGTTCAAATGCATTTGAATTAAGCCAACTATGATTTGTTGCGAAGCGCTTGGTATCCTATGCGTTACATTTTTAAATGACGTTTTTGGTGGAATCCACAGGTGAATTTAAAAATGTACCCAATGTAGTATTTTAAATAGTATTCAAACATCTTCTTGTTTTTATTACATAGTCTGTTTACTGTATTTACGCACTGCAGTAGTCCTTTTAAGTCCGTTTATCTAGAAACCAGTCGACTATACGACTTTATACCAAGGGAACCTTTTTTACGTAAAAATGTTCAAAGAATCATAATTTATTTAAAATATAGCGAAAATACACTCGGCGGAAAAATATAACCCTAAATAACTAACCACCCTTTTGTTCCCACGCCACTGGTTGCACTTATGGGTCACCTGATATTTTCAAAGAGTGACCTCCAATCACTCTAACTTATGCGTAGAAGTTAATTCCTGTATTGCAAGTAGATCCTACTAAATTAAATAAAAACCACTTTTATGACACCATCTTCAAGGGCCTGTAGCTCCATTTGAAAGCATTTCCGGACCTATGTTAATATGAACTTTTTATGTAGAATCATACCTTAAAATTTTTCATCGTCATTTCCGGACACCCTGTAGAATAGCTTTACTTTGAGTAATATTTTAGATTGTTTCGTTATGTTTTCTTTTCATTATTTACAGCTCCGTAGAAGCGTCATCCACATAATATAATAAATCATCTTTAAGCAAACTATGAAAATAAGGAAAATAAACCGAATTTTTATCACACAGGCATAAGAAATGCTTAAGCAGTACTATTGATAGCACACTGAAGATAATAGGATGGATATAATCTATTTATTAAATCCACCACATTGGAATTTCTTAAGGTAAGCTTGATTATATTCAAATAAAAGTTTACGAAAGAAATCATAATTGGAATTATTTTTGTTTCTAGCACTTCAACAAACCTTCAATAAAAGAATAGAGCAAAACACCTAATACTTATATTAAATAACAAAAAATAGCTAAACAAAATATTTAAAAATGTTCAAATATAACAAAAAAAAATACAACAAAAAACTTATAAGTTATTCAGATTTATTGGACAAAAGAAATATTAATTTTCTTGAATCTTTTGCAAATTCATTAATAATTTTTTCAATTAAAGTTTTTTTTTGTTTTACAAATTTGCGATGAACACTCATCATACATAAACCGTCCAATCGGTGCTCAGTCATAGTCGAGTGAATCCAGGTTTTTACTCTTCTGATAGTACTGAATGATCTTTCGACTGTAAAGGAAAGTCTCCTAATATGGGGGTAGCGCCTAATATGGGGTAGTTCACTTTTGAGCCAGTACTAGTTCCGACATCTATTGTGTGTATTTCGTACTAAAGCACGACTTGCCAGAAAGCAACCAATATTTTTTTGACGCCAACATATGTTCGGGTTTGTTCGGGTTTGTTTTGATGTTTGAGGTTTGTCCTGTGTTAAAAGTTTTTTCAGTGGTATAGATTTTGCCGTATAAGGAGACTTAAAGGTAAGTTTCAAAAGTTTTGCTAATATAATTCTATACAAAATTATGCGTAGTTTATGAAAATGGGTTTGTTTTTTTTAAAACACACCACATTTTTTGCAAAAAGTCGCCCTTCTCAATAATTTAATTCGCTCCTAAATATGGGGCACCCATCAATTCCTAATTTGGGGTACCCCATATTAGGATTATAATTTTAATTAAAATTTTTGTTTTTTATTTTTGTGTAATACCAAAATATTTTCTTTTCGGTGCCTAAAAAACGAAAAGTTTGGAGTAAGGAACAGTTAGGTTAGAATACTAACATTTTGTGGTTAGGCTAGAAAATATTTTTTTTTGGTTAGGTAAGTTAGGTTAGAATACCTAACATTTTTTGGTTAGGTTAGAATGTCGTTATTGTAAGATTTAGTTTTTATATTCTCATTTTAAAAATAAATAGTTTTTATACAAACCTAAAAGGGTTTTAGAAACATAATAATATTTTAAAATTTTACATATTAAATTTGTAATTCCCATATTAGGATACCATATGCCCCTAATATGAGGTAGGTAAACTTTTTTTCAATGCTGCATATTTTGTTCAACATTTTTTTTTAAACCTGTTTCTTCTTATTAAATGCTTAAAAAGCGTCCAAGGAAACGTAAAATTTAGAAATAGTTTCTAAAATTCAATTCGTTTTTTTATTATAGTGTTTTAAAAAAAGTACCCCATATTAGGAGACTTCCCTCTACATGTAGTTGGAGGTAAACAAATTGCTATCGCAATTGCCTGACCAATAGCTGGATAGGACTTGCAATGTTTCAGTAATTCTAACATGGATGTATCTTCTGGGTAAATTAAAATAGAGCTTTATTTATTCTATTCTAATATTTTTCCTTCGCTATTTAGTGAAGATTTTTGAATTCCACATTTCATTTTATGCAACAGGAGTTCGTTTTACCAATTTTGTCAATTGAATTGTATCTCAATAAATATGTATATCCCAGTTAAATAAAATATTCTCAAATCTTCTTGGGCCAGGGGGGGGGGGGGCAAGCGCACCCCCTTGCCCCCCCTTCGGACGCCCATGTTGTCGAAATAAAAATATTGTGCATTTTAGGAACAATTTATATGAAAGCAATGATAATTAAAGTAATAAAAATATGTGTTGCTTTTCAAAACCTTCAGGTACCATTAAGTATTAATTATTAATATTTTTTTGTTTTAGTAGGATTGTCAACAGTAAAATATTCCTTACGGTTGAACCCTAAAATTGACTATCACCATGCTCAGAAGAAAGAAGTCATCTGTAATTATTGAAAAAGATCTACGCACGTAGACCAAGAATGCATCATCTCTACAATCTAGATAGCAGAAAAAAAATATCGAGTCAGGTGAGTTAACTTTTAATTTAATTTTGATTTAAAAAAAATTTAAGCATTTAAGTGTTTTAACGAGATTCAAAACATAGTACAATCTTCTAGTTCCTCCAAATTTGTAAATCATAGCTTTAACAGTTCTTATGATTTAAGTGGTACAATTAAAAAAATTGTTAAGCTACAACTACTATTACAAATATTATTTCTTAGGTTTCAAGTTGGTACATCACCATCCAGCAAAGACAGATTCATGGGGGCCCCTTGCTTGGTTAGCTAGCTAGCGCCAGCTACGCCCTGTACAGAAAGTCCTCTCTTTTTCATGGCAGGTTATCACCCACTGAAGACAGACTCATGAGAGCCACAACGAGCGGTTGAAGGAACATGTTTAACTTGTTTGTGTTAAAGTGAGTTTTATTTTATTTTATTTTTTATTGCAAAATCGATCATCGATATTAAAAATAGAAAGGAAATTTTGTATTTTTACGACAGAGCTAGATAGACATCTTATTCTTTTTATCATAACAAGCCGACAATAACTCAAATGCAAAGGTACATCTCTGATAAAATTGTACCTATGATGTCAGCTATTTTTAAATGTAGAAATTATCTACAAAGAAAACCAAGACAATGGTTTATAATGCTTTTTTTCTTTCTCATAGAAGATATCCTCTGCCCATATGGGGAATGTGTGCTACAGCAAAATTTAATAAAATGCAAACTTTACAAAATAAAATCCTTAAAGTATTGTACAGGGTGTTTTTTTAAGGTCGACGAGCGGCCATATCTCGGAAACTACCAGGCATAGAAACTCAGGAAAATAAAAATAATAATTAAAGTGGCCATGAGAAAATTGTGGAAATACGTTTTAAGTTCCGCATTTTGCCGCAAGAGGGCGTAATTGAAAAGTAAATTTTAAAATTTTACATAACTCCGAAAATTCCACATTAAGGTATATGTTTGATAACACCATTTTAAAGCTTGGACAATTATGCATCATTGTGGTTTAAGGCTTATTGGCGTACCGACCTTGATAAGAGTGGGGGAAGCTATTGAAAGTGTAAACATTAAAATCGCTGTAACTTCTAAACAACTTATCCGATTTTACTAAATTTAAGCTTGTTTGAAAGAACCTTCATTTGTCGTATCTAATGGTACACGATAGTTTCTAATAAAATTGCTAGAGGGCGCAATTTGTATTAAAAATTATTTTTTTGGCTATAACGCTGAAACGAACGGAGATATCGAGCTGCGGTTGTAATATTTTTTCTAGCAAATTTCATCTACTTTTCGATTATGGTATCATAATTATACCGTATGATTTATTTTTTCGGAGTATAATAAAAAAATGTATTGTTATTGCAAATTGCACCCTCTAGCTTTTTTTTTAGAACTATTATGGACAACTAAATACGATTGGTGAAAGTACATACATTTCTCTTCCAAACAGTCTTTAGTTTGCTAAAATCGGATAAGTCGTTTATAAGTTACAGCGATTTAAATGATTACACTTTCAACAGCTTCCCCCACTCTTATTAAAGTCGGTACGCCAATGAGCATAAGACCAAAATGATGCATAATTGTCCAAGCTTTAAAATGGTGTTATCAAACATATACCTTAATGTGAAATTTTCGGAGTTATGTAAAATTTAAAATTTACTTTTCAATTACGCCCTCTTGCGGCAAAATGCGGAACTTAAAAACTATTTCCAGAATTTTCTCATGGACACTTTAATTATCATTTTTCTTTTCCTGAGTTTCTATGCCTGGTAGTTTTCGAGATATGGCCGCTCGTCGACCTTAAAAAAACACCCTGTAGAACTACACTCACAGGCAAAATAATCGATCCACGCAAATTTTTGATAAATTTAAATCACAAATAACTTTTTTATTTAATGTCGGATTTAGACGAATTTGAAAGAATATTGTAGATACATTAATGGAGATTCGCTAATATTTAAAAACTAAAAAATAGACGTACGTTTATAATATACAGGTTTAAACAAAAATATGTTTTTTACCATAAGTTTAAGACACTCTGTGGAGTGGCGAAACAGCATATTGTTCTAAATTAAGTTGTAGTTATCAAGTCACATCTATTCTTAACATTTTTGTTTTTGGTTTACCTCCATATCTGTATTTTAGTGGAAAATATGGATTTTTTTAAAAAGCATTGCGCTTTCCAATAATTTTTCTGGACGAAGAACTAAGGTTGCCATGGAGGATGATAGTGACAGTTTTGTTGAATCATGACTTGACATGATAAGTCATTTACGGGTTTCAAAAGCTAAAAAATTATTTTTGGTAAATTAATGTGTGTTACTTCTGGGGTGTCTTCTTACTTTTAAAAATGGATATGTCTCCGACTGATGTTGCCAAAGCCATTGCTTTAATCCAGGATGGACGATCGGACGGAGTTTTAAACGTTACAAGAAGTAATGAAGGTACAAAGGGCTGTAAATCGGTTTAATCAGCATGGCGAGTACAGTAGAAGGAGTCAATGTGGTAGGAAAAGGTGTACGAATGAACGAGATGATCGCTTTATTGTACTAAATGTTTTACGTGAGCGAAGAGTAACTTCTGTGGGGGTAAAAAACAGATTGGAGGACGTACGGCAGGTCCAAATAAGCGACAGAACGATAAGAAGGAGGTTATCTGATATTGGATTACACGCAAGGAGACCTGCAACCGCTCCCGAGTTGCTAAGAAACCACAGGGTTGAACGTCTAAGATTTGATAGGGAACATCAAAATTGGGGTATTGATGAGTGGAAAAATATCATATTTACTGACGAATCTAGGTTTTGTTTAAAATCGCCGGACCGTCGTAAAAGAATCTATAGAAGAACAGGAGAACGTTTTGAGCAAAATCATTTTTCGCCTAGGGTAAGCTATGGCGGAGGCTCTGTTATGGTATGGGATGGCGTGCAGCTCGACAGCAGAACAAACTTGGTAGTAGTCGATGGGGGGGGGGGGGGGGCAATGACAGCTGATAGATATATTCGCCAGGTTTTAGAACTACATGTTGTTCCCTTTGCTCCATTTATGGGAGACGATTTCATGTTAATGCATGATAACGCTCGACCGCATGTTGCGAGAGTAGTTAATAAATATTTAGATGAGGTGGAAATCCCAAAAATGAATTGGCCTTCCCGCAGCCCTGACTTAAACCCGATCGAACATGGGACACATTGAGCAGAAAAGTACGGTCGCGGGTACCTGGTCCAGTCAATTTACAGGAGCTTACTGAAGTATTTACTCATTGAAGAATGGCAGCAAATTGATCAAGATCATTGTATACGGAACCTTATTGAAGGTATGCCAAGGCGTATAGAGGTTGTCATTCGAGCACGTGGAGGAAACACTCGTTACTGAATTATTTGTTACTGTTTATCGTTATTGTTATTTTTTAAGTGCATTTTTATTTAATTCACGCATGCCATTTTTGTGCTTCGAGTTAAAGTTTTTTATAGGGGATTTATAAACTTTTGTTAAATAAGTTTGTACTGTTTCTTTAAAAAAAAATCGTATTTGTGACGAAAATAAAAAGTCACTGGTATCCTTCATAGCAACCTTAGTTCATCATATGGAAAAAATTATTGAAAATTGCAATGCTTTTTTAAAAAATCCATATTTTCCACAAAAATAAAGATATGGAGGTAAAACAAAAACAAAAATGTTAAGAATAGATGTAACTTGATAACTACAACTTAATTTAGAACAATATGCTGTTTCGCCACTCCACAGAGTGTCTTAAACTTATGGTAAAAAACATATTTTTGTTTAAACCTGTATATTATAAACGTACGTCTATTTTTTAGTAAGTTTTTAAAATATTAGCGAATCTCCATTAATTTACCTACAATATCCTTTCAAATTCGTTTAAATCCGACATTAAATAAAAAAGTTATTTATGATTTAAATTCATCGAAAATTTGCGTGGATCGATTATTTTGCCTGTGAGTGTATGATAGGCTTACTCATACTGACAGGCTGTATAAAGAATTAAATACTTTTAAACTAGACACCCTCTTGAGGATTGATCAATGCAAGCTTGTCTACAAAACAGTGGCGTGCCAAGGTCTTCGGCCCCCCCCCCCCGCAATTTTTTTCAAGGGGCCCCCCCTCTACATGAACAAAAATTAATATACTGCTTATACTGGGTGACAACGAAACTGCTGTCTACGGTGATATTTCAAATCGGTTTATAGATAGAAAAAATTTGGTGTGACCTCACCTTTATATTTTGTATTTTTTTTTCTTTCGACTTTTTGAAGAATAAGAATTCTAATTAATAAAATTCATAGCGTCATTAACGTACCAAATTCCATCTATAGTCTATGGCCAATATGAGTTCTGTTTTAGGTTTGGAAAACTAGTGAATACAGTATTCACCTGAAGACGAGTGGAGATACTTACCAGTTGAAACTTTGTGATATGAAAAACTAAAGGCAATGGAAGTCCAAAACACATCAATTACTCATTTATAACTAACACAAAAATGTAAGAAAAATAAACAAATAAAACACACATTGGTTTAAGTAAAGAAAAAGCTATTTTTTTGTGTGTGTAAAGCAACAAATGTATTAACTATTTGGTCTAAGCCTATGCCTTCTGCCCGTTTATTTTCTATAGAAATTAATGCCAACGAACCTAGACGCGAGTCACCCATTGTCGATCTTGCAAAACTTTTTATTAGTTTCAGTTTTGAAAATGTTCGTTCTGCTTGGGCTGATGTAACAGGCAGTACTAAAAACAACTGAAATGCGGTGCAAATCTCAGGTACACTACTAATCAACAATTGATTTTTTTCGAAAATAAAATCAGAAAATTCCCTTATACTGTTAAGATTTTGCAAGCTAACATAGAAGGTTTCTTATTTGAATTAGCTCCGACGCAAGATTTTGTGTGAGATCGTCTGGATATTTTTTAACTAGTTCTTTTACTTTATTAATAATTTTCACTTCTTGCGCTTTAAGAAGTGTTTTGGGATTTAAAATATCGAATTTTGAATAGACATTTGTGAATGCCTCACATCTATTGTTTAGTTGTACTAAAATAGTATCTAGGCAACTGTTGAATACTAAAATTCTTAAACGATTTTTAGGGTATTCAATTGGTTCATCAACCGCCATTTCATCAAAAAACTTTTTAGTAGTACGAATTCTTTTGTCTGTAAATTGTGGCTCAATACCTCATTTTTTCCTATTGTTACTGAAGTCTCAAAAATATTTTCAAAATTATTTCTTAAATTCCCTAATTTATCTGAAACATTTGCTATTAAATCTGTGGCCTGTCCAATATCTATATCACTTTTTTGCAAATATTTTGAAAGTAAATTGACGTTATCAAATATTTTTCCTTGAAATGTTAATAAAAATATAAATTCAAAATTTTCTATTTTTTTTTTGTAAGACCTTTGCCTCATCCCTATCAGATTTTTTCTTTGCTATTATAGCTAGATTTGACAAACATTTAACGACGGCTAAATAGTTACCTTTTAATGAAATTATAGATTCGGCCCTGGATAACCATCTGGTGGGACATAGTTTTTTTAAAATGGATCCCACAGCTTTACTGTTTTTTATTTCAGTGTTTAAGGCTTGCCAACGAGGCAGACTTTCGCTAAAAAAAACATAAAGTGACTGAATGGTGTCAAAGAAATTTCTTATCTAGGAAATATTAATTACAGAATCATTTATAATTAAATTTAAGCAGTGAGCAACACAATGAATGTAATCCGCATTTGACTGACGTTTCTTAATTAGAGCTTGTAGTCCCGCATATTTACCTGAAAAGTAAAAAAATACGCACTAAAGAAAACTAGCCATTATCTAATATTTTTAAAATCTACAAAGTGGTACCTACATAATGCGCGATTTGCTTTTTTTTTACTTTTGATAATAGATATGCTGGCAAGCCAATTTTATTGACAAGATATTTACATATTTGTAAGTGTAAGCGTATAAATCATACATTGAGGATTTTTCGGGGGGTATTAAGTGGATGGGCATAAACATTTATTAATACCCTTTGTGCATACAAACTTTTATGTCACTACCTATTGCATGCACAAATTATAGAATTTTAAAAAATTCAAAAAGTCCATAAAATAGATAAGTAGGGCCATAAAATAGATAAGCGGGCCATGATATGACTTTATTCCCGTGCGAGATATAAAATGTTTTTATGCCCGCACCCCGTACGGGCATAAAGTGCGCTATTATGTAGTTGAAAACTTAAAAACTAATTAATAAAGTCACAATAATAAACTAGTATGGTATGACATAAAAAATATACATATATGATTTAAATTACAAGTAAGCGTACTTACCGCTTATATTTGCAGCTCCATCATACCCCTCGCCTCTACATTGTTTAAGACAAATATTATGTTTCTCTAAAAACTTTAAAATTTCTTGTTCGAAGTCTTTACCTGATTGATTTTTTATTTCGATAAATCCCAAAAATGATTCATGAACATTTATTTTAATATTTTTTATATTAATGTATCTTATAACTATACCAAGCTGGTATTTTTTACTAATGTCCTAAGTAGTGTCAATTATAAGGGAAAAAATGGACTCATTTTAATATCTTCAACAATGGATTGTAATATCGAGTCAGAAATCAGTGCAATATATTTATTTTGGAATCTATTACTCAAGTAATGTCTTCGACTTTTCCCTATTGTATTTATGTGTAACCCAAGCACTGAATTATATCTTCTCAAAAGTTTAACTATATTTAAAAAACTCCTTTTGAGGAATCAGCCTCTAGCTTATGTTTATCTGTGGAAAAAAAATCTCTATGTCCTCGAAAAGGTAAATTACAAATTGCAAGAGTAATCGTTACGTCAATAATCCTTTTTAGTACTTTTTTTAATCTTTTCATATTATTTTGTAAATATAAATCTATTGTTTTATTGGCTTTCCATGTCGAATGCAGCAAACATGCTTCTAAATGGATTGCAGAGTTCTCATGTTTTGTAATATTTTTTAAGAGACCTTGCCAATCACTTAGCTTTCCATTTCTCCAAGAGGGATTAAACGAAGGGTTATGCCTATAAGCAAACAGCCCACATGGGTGACAATATACTCCATCCAGTATTTGTGAGTATGATATCTAGAACCTTAAATAAAATTTTAGTTTTAAACTCTCTGCTAATTCATGGGCACAAAGCTCCCACATAATGTTTTTTAATTTAATCAAATATCCTATGGCGCAAAAATAAAACTAGACTAATCGTCAGCCGAGAGTGCATCTAATATTAGTACTAAAAAAAATTTACAATAAAAAAATACTTTTCTTTTCTTTTTCTCTATTTACTATTGCTTTTTTTGCCTCACCTTCCTGCGGAACATGAAACATATCACCAAATTGTCATTATAACAACTGAAAAAAACTTAAAAATAAAAAACGGGTGCAAAATTTCCGTTTTCTCGTATAGATAGGTGGTTTTCGGAGACGGCGCCGTATTATAGTGCTCGACGTCCCGTTTCCAATGCCGCCTCGCTTGATTCGCTACGACTTTTCGTTACGGATATATATGATGTTTAATATTATGATATTGATATTGACATTTATATGTGCTCTTTAAACTCGCACACTTTTGTGCAATGTGGGGTATACTTTCCATATTTGCTCTACAAAAATATGTATAAGTATTCAATCGAGTAAAACATAAGCAAAAAATTATTCTTACATTGAAGCTATCAATTATCAGCTAATAAATTTGTAGAAATATTATTGTGTCGAGCCCTTCGGGCACGGCACGGTTCTAGTTCGTTCGTTTAATTATACGACAGCTGTCATTTTGAGAGGTATGTGTCATTTTTTTAGCTTTTTCGTAGCGAGTGTTATAGCTGCAAGAATTTGAAATTAAAGAATTTTCAGATACCTAAATAAGAATGTTTTATACGATAGCTGTCAACTTTTGACAGGTAAGTGTCAAGTTTTTTTATCCTTTTCGTAGCGAGGGTTATAGCTGTAAAAATCCTAAATTGGAAAATTTTTCAGTACCTAAATAACAAAGTTTTATACGATAGCTGTCAAATTTTGACAGGTAAGTGTCAATTTTTTTTTAACTTTTTTGTAATAAGGGTTATAGCTGTAAAAATCCTAAATTGGAAAATTTTTCAGTACCTAAATAACAAAGGTTTTATACGATAGCTGTCAAATTTTGACAGTTAAGTGTCAATTTTTTTTAGCTTTCTTGTAGTGAGGGTTATAGCTGTAAAAATCCTAAATTGGAAATTTTTTCAGTAACTAAATAACAAAGTTTTACACGATAGCTATCAAATTTTGAGAGGTAAGTGTCAATTCGTTTTTAGCTTTTCCGTAGCGAGGATTATAGCTGTAAGAAGCCTAAATTGAAAAAAACTTCAGTTCCTAAATAACAAAGTTTTATGCGACAGCTGTCATTTTGACAGGTAAATGTAAATTTTTTTTAAGCTTTTTTTGCGTCTAGGATTATAGCTGTAAGAGTCCGAAATTTAAAAAAATTTTCAGTACCTAAATAACAAAGTTCTATACGATAGTTTTTAAATTTTGACAGGTAAGTGTCAGCTTATTTAAACTCTTTTCGTAGCGAGGGTTAAAGCTGTAAGAATCCTAAATTAAAAAAATTTTTAGTACCAAAATAACAAAGTTCTATACGACAGCTGTCAAATTATAACAGGCGGGTGTAAATTGTTTTAAGCTTTTTTCATATAGAGGATTATAGCTGTAAGAATCCGAAATTTAAAAAATTTTTAGTACCTAAATAATAAAGTTCTATACGACAGCTGTCAAATTTTGACAGGTGTAAATTTTTTTTTAGCTTTTTCGTAACGAGGGTTATAACTGTAAGAATCCTAAATTGAAACATTTTTCAGTACCTAAATAACAAAGTTCTATACGACAGCTGTCAAATTCTGACAGGTGAGTGTCAATTTTTTTTTAACTTTTTTTATAGCGAAGGTTACAGCTGTAAGAATCCTAAATTGAAAAATTTTTTAGTACCGTCGTCGTATAGAACAAAGTTCTATACGACAGCTGTCAAATTTTGACAGGTAGTATAAATTTTTTTAAACTTTTTTCGTAGCGAGGGTTATAGCTGTAAGAATCCTAAATTGAAATTTTTTTCGGTACCTAAATAACAAAGTTCTATACGACAGCTGTCAAATTCTGACAGGTGAGTGTCAATTTTTTTTTAACTTTTTTTATAGCGAAGGTTACAGCTGTAAGAATCCTAAATTGAAAAATTTTTTAGTACCGTCGTCGTATAGAACAAAGTTCTATACGACAGCTGTCAAATTTTGACAGGTAGTATAAATTTTTTTAAACTTTTTTCGTAGCGAGGGTTATAGCTGTAAGAATCCTAAATTGAAATTTTTTTCGGTACCTAAATAACAAAGTTCTATACGACAGCTGTCAAATTTTGACAGGTAGGTGTAAATTTTTTTAAGCTTTTTTCATATACAGGTTTATAGCTGTAAGAATCCGAAATTTAAAAAAATTTCAGTACCTAAATTCCGAAATAAAAAAAAATTATAAAAAAAAAGTAACAAAACGCGGGTTTGAACCAGGGACCATCGTGACCAGAGCCGAAATCTATACCTCTACGCTGCCGCAGAGTTTCTAATAATTTGATGTAAAATAAGTATATTAACACCGTAATGGACATTACACGCAATGTTAAATATTGAAAATACTACCGTAAATGATACATTTTTTACAATTATTTTTGATCAAACGCAAAGAAAAAGGTCCAGAACAGGTATTTTATCCCTAAAATAGCCTCCAAATGTTATTATAACTATAGAATTTGAAGTTGAAATACGTCCTGCAAGCTTTTTTTATTATTAAAAGTACGGATATAAATGCGATATTTTTTCCCTTATTTTTGGTCAAACGAAAAAGATAAAGGTTCAAGGTAACTATTTCATACAAAAGACCTTCTCAAATTGGTCTTATTACTCTAAATGGTCAACTTGTAAATCTCATTTTTCACCTATTTTTGACAGATGATATAAAAGTTAAAGTTCACGCCCACCCACGTGTCGATTGCAAAGCCAACTTTCCAAAAGTGAATGATATTAGAATTTGTAAATTTTGCCTGTTTCCGCACTTAAAAAAGCGACTTTACTCAAATTTGTGAATATATTTTGATAAGTTTGGATATACAGGAGTTTTGAGGAGATATCAGCGCGTATTTTAAAAGAAAAATAAATTGATTTTATTAAAAATTGAATTAGCTACAGTCAATATAGTAAAACGTCAGCCAAAAATATCTCTTGATAAATCATAAATTTTTTTTTTTGAGCCACAAAATATGTTTTCCCAGAGCGCGCTTACTATGCAAACTAAAGCTTGTTTATCCGTCGATATAGTGGACCAAGAAAAAATTCAAAAAATTATATGCAGAAACTTGCTAACGTGCTTAAGCGATCTAGTGCGACGTGATAGAATATTTAGGAAATAAAATTTCGGAAGCTTGCCGTTTTTTCCGTATTAAAGATAGAGAAACGAAGAAAATCTCATTAATACAAATTGACGAGCTCTATCCGCTGAAGTATACAACGTTTCGATCAAAAAATAAAAACCGTAAAAAAATCATGCCTAACATTATGGTTTCCACTTTCTTACAGTTTTCGGCAATTTCCATTCCAGTTAGGTATAGAACGATACCTATATTGAAAAAAGGTAGTTTTTAAGATGGCCTAAACGATTATCAAAACCGAATGTCGATCGGATCCACCCAATTGGACTTATTAGCGATCCAAAAGGTACCTTTTTCGACCAATTCTCAACTTTGAAAAAATCAAAAAAATTACTTGCAATCTCTCGATCGCGCTCACAAACAATAGGGTTATGTAACTCACGGTCGTCTACACGTCGAAAAAGTTTGAATCGATCAAGTTTATTCCTGGGACCACGGTGTGGCACACGTGAAACCCGACTATTTTCGAAACTGGCGTTTAATAACTTTTTTCCTGCACACCCTGTATATTTTCGAAATTTTCACACAACGTACCCCTACTATTCCTCTTTAAACTGAAAAAGTTTCAATCGTTCCACTCTAACCGTTTCCGAGAAAAAAAATCGCAAATGTGAAAATGTCAAAAGAGACGCCAACGCCGACAACTTACATTATTTTCACCGACGCGCCTATATAGACGAAAATTTTCGAAAGAGTCGATCAGGGGTTCTAGCTGTTCGTGCCGAAGCGCCGTATAACATATCGCGTTTTTGCGCGATATGTAATAAAACCGAAGATAGTAGGAACAACTAACATTTTACAAATAAATTTAAGAAAAACTGTCACAATGGCATTAATTTTTTTATTAGAAAGTTGGCTGGGATGTTTTTAGTACCAAAAACTGGTCTAGGACCTTTGACAGTATGAATGTCGCCTTTAACCCAAGTTAGCAATATTTCAAACTATCAAATTGAAAGATAAAGCCTATTTCTTTTTTTCCCTTAAAAAGAAAAAGCCGTCTAAAACCTAAAACCTTATTTATCTTAATTAAACTATTTTAGTAAAAATATTCCCCTTTTCCCCGCCCCTGTGGGGTCGTTGTCAAAGCCCATAAAATGGTACCAACTAGACGTCAGATGGAACCTATCCCCCGAGTTTCGTTAAAATCGGATAAATAGTTTTTGAGTTAACGCGGTTTGTTGCAAACAGACAGAGCGACAGACAGAACGAAAACAAAACAAAAGTGGTTCAATCGTCTAAAACGCAAAACTACTATATATAAAAAATTAAAATCGGATACGAGATATATTTTTAGCTCCTACACTATACTATACTAGTATAGAGATAATAGAGAAGTAATATTGTTTATCGTCAACCGGCAGTAAAGCCTTACATTATCAGAGTGATTTCCGGAAGTAAAGGAACACTTTATTTTATTGTAAAATAAAATACTTTACCTGCCGCAAATGCGGCAGATAAATACTTTTACCTGCCGCAAATTTTTGGTCGGCAGAAATTTTCTGACATGTCATAAAAAATCGTCTGTCACTGTCACGCCTTTCCCTATTACAGCTCGATAAATAGTAGGTCAAATTTTTTGAGGGGTGCTTTGGAATACGCACGTGGTCAGCCGAAATTTTCTGACGTGTAATTTTTGACGTGTATATTTGCTGTTCTCTTTGTTATAATAAAATGCGATGAGTTATACCTCAATTTTTTGAAGTGAAAACTTCTTTAGGCGCGTTTAGCACTTTTTGTGGGCACTGAATTAAACTGAGCCGTCACGCGTCGCCGTCACGCGTCAGACTCGGGTGTGCTACGCTCGAATTCAACTGCTATATTTAATACGAACTGACCCTGACCCGAATGAACGTTATATGAAAGAGCATGCCGCCATCGGTCGCATTCAGTATCGACGTATCGACGAGGAAACAGTCAGTGTGCGTTGTCTAGACACTCGTGTATTTGATATTGTTAATTTCACCTTGTTGAAGTTTTCACTTCTGTCGTGTGGTCTTAAGCACACACAATTTTATATTATAAATTCTGAACGGTTGGCGATAAAATTTTGTATGCACCACGTCAGTAAAGTGTCTTTATCGACTCGCCTGTTATTCGCCTCGCTCGCTTCGCTCGCTCATCTCATAATTTCAGACTCGTCCAATAAAGAATCACTTTACTGCCTTGGTACATAAATAACTATTTATTACTGTAAGTAAAACACTTTTTTACTTAAATTCCACTTTTTATTGACAATACGACATGTTTCACTGCACTGCAGCTTCGTCAGGTAATGTACATTTAATTTTAAAGATACGCTATATATAGCATTACATTACCTGACGAAGCTGCAGTGCAGTGAAACATGTCGTATTGTCAATAAAAAGTGGAATTTAAGTAAAAAAGTGTTTTACTTACAGTAATAAAACAATATTATTTTGGATTCCCACCAAGTAACGACCAATAATATAAAAATAATAGAGAAGCTTTTGTGATCGTTTCGAAATAAAATAAAAAAATTTCCGATTCCCTATTTAGTAAAGTATCTAGGTCTAATAAATCATTTCTTTTCAATAAATTTTGGGTAAATCATTGACAGTAATTCCTGCGGCTTGTCTTTCTTGGAATACTTGCACTTTATAAAGAAATAAATTTAGCTGCTTTTTAAGAATAGGCCTGCATGTTCCATAAGATCTTTCCACTTCTTGGGACAGGCGTCTTATACAATTTGTTGACGTATTTTGCGTTATTTCAAGAACGTTTGCAACAAGTTCTTTTGTACTTACAGATGGTCTTCCTGCTCCTTTTTTTTGTGTTGTATAGAACCTGTTTCCCTAAATACAGCCACGGTTCTTTTCAGGCAATGATAAAAATCCCCAGCAATAAAAGCAACGTTAGGAAAATGTTCTTGAAAATCGTCCATGCACAAACCCGGACTGTATTGCCACTCACCATTTACTCTAACCCCGTTTCGAAAATACGCTTCAACCATGAAAGTTTTGTGCTGTTCCGTAAAGCCCATTGTGTGAATTGTTCAAGAAATTGGGAAAATTAGCGATGAATCAAATTACTTGTAACGACTGTCAAAGATGACGGAATAACTGATTGATTGTTAATTTAGGTAGTTACTGACACCTGACACCCAACAGGTATTAAGCTCTACGGTAAGCATTACGTCCTTAGATGCATGCATAGCTTCTCCCACTCTTATCAAGTGAAAGTGTAAACATTAAAATCGCTGTAACTTCTAAACGACTTATCCGATTTTACTAAATTTAAGCTTGTTTGGAAAAACCTTCAATTGTCGTATCTAATGGTACACGATAGTTTCTAATAAAATTGCTAGAGGGCGCAATTTGTATTAAAAATTATTGTTTTGGCAATAACTCTGAAACGAACAAAGATATCGAACTGCGGTCTTCACGTCTTTTCTTGCAAATTTCATCTACTTTTGATTATGATGTCATACCGTATGATTTGAATTTTCGGGATAAAATTTAAAAAACTGTTATTATTACAAATTGCGCCCTCTGGCAATTTTATTAAACACTATCGTATACTGTTGGATACGGCGATTGAAGATACTTACCTTTCCCTTCCAAACAAGCTTAACTTTAGTAAAATCGGATAAGTCGTTTAGAAGTTACATCGATTTTAATGTTTACACATTCAATAGCTTCCCTCACTCTTATCAAGGTCGGTACGCCAATGAGCCTTAAACCAAAATGTTGGAGAATTGTCTAAGCCTTTGATGATGTAATCAGAGTTATACCTTAATATGGGAATTTTCGGAGAAATTTAGGATTAAAAAAAAATTTCAATTGTGCCCCCTTGCGGCAAAATGAGGAACTTAAAAGTAATTTCCAGAATTTTCTCATGACCGCTTTAATCATAATTTTTTTTTCCAAGTTTCTATGCCTAGTAGTTTCCTAGATATGGCCGGTGGCCACCCTTAATGAAACACCCTGTACTTTACAAGCCGTAAATTTTAATATGGCTTGTAAAATTATGTTATACATTTTTTAATAACGTCGTTTCATAAAAAATTCGTGAGAAAGTCTTATTTATCGGATCTCGATATATTTTATTATTTTATATTTTCTGAAGAAAGTTAACATCCTTGTAAAATTGGCCCAAAACGAACAATACGACAGGGCCGCTTGCCGCGGATTACTTTCTGGCTCGACAATAAGCTCTCTTTAGTGTGTGATTCGTTCAAGAAACTGGATAGTCTCGTCACAAAAAATAGTGAGTCTGTCAATTTACTCCATACCCAATTTGATGTTTTGGAACAAAATAATAAACGCAATTGCTTGCGCTTTTCTGGTCTGAATATCCAGGAGAGTAATGATGAGCTGCCTAATGCTGTCGCGAGCTTTATAACAAAAAATTTAAAAACTCAGTGCAGTATTCGCGATTTAGACTCTGCATTTATTGTTCGAAATAAAGATAAAAACAACAGTGATGGCAGTCGTTCTACAATTTTAGTACGATTTTTATCAAATATAAAAAAGTGCGAAGTCTTTGCAGCTAAGAAAATGCTAAAAGGTACGGGAGTTTCAGTATACGAGGATCTTACGCGTGTTAGATATGATTTGTTAAGTGCTGTTAAACATAAATACGGCCAGACCAATGCTTGGTCGGCCGGCGGAAGAATCTATTATTGGGATGCAGTTAAAAAATCCAAAGTATTAGTATCGAGCAAGAACGACTTGTAAACAAACAATGGATCTGTTGGGTACTGCTGGTTTGTTGAGGACTTTGTTCATGGTCGGATACATATCTTTCCTTATCTCGTTAAAAAAATAAATAAAAAATTGTTATTTTTTTATCATTTACATACCATTTGCCTTCTTAAGGATTATAATTTGACTAGGTTATACATTAAAGATAATTAAGATTGAATTTTTTTTTCCTTTTTGTATTCTTGATAGAAAATATACATTAAGTTTATGATTATAAATTGATATTAATTATTTATTAAAAATATCAAATACTGGTTTCGCTATATAGTGTAAGTTAAGCATAAGATAAGCTAGCAATAAGGTTACAATGTTATGGAAATTATGCTTAGTGAGATAGAAAAATATAATTTTCCGGATGATTTTCGATATAGTTTATTTGGTTAAAAAATCTATAAAAACTGTATCTACTTATATAATATTTATATTTATTTATTTTTTTTGTTTCCTTTTTTCTCTTCTTTCTTACAAATGGGATATTCTGCGATGTAGTGTCATGGTTAGCGTAGTTAATGGCAATGAGCTCTCAACACTTTAATGTTCGCTCACTGTATCCTAGTGTGGATTTATTCTCAAATGTTCTAAACGATGAGCAGATTGATGTCGTAGGGTTGTCGGAAACCTGGCTTAGTCCCGGAGTCGCGGACAATGATTTAAAAATTTCAGGGTATCGATTGTTTCGTGAAGATCGGAAGGGGGGTCGTGGTGGAGGCGTGGCGTTCTACGTCAAGGATTACATTAAGGTAAAGCAGCTGGATTTATCACAGGGCAGTAGCAGTTTGGAGAGTATGTGGTTGCAAATTAGGGTAAAGGGTAAGAATATATGTTTCGGTAGTGTTTATCGGCCACCTAATTCAAATCTTAATTTATGTTTGGAAGATGTAGAAAATATTTTAACAATAACAATTCCACAATTTGACTATGTATTCTTTGGTGGCGATTTTAATGTAAATTTTTTAGACGTCCAAAGTAATGCGTACAAATTATTTAACACGTTTCTTGGTAAGTACAGTTTACATCAGTTAATAAAAGAACCGACACGTATAACAAATACATCGAGTACATTAATTGACTTAGTTATCAGTACATCTCTCGATATATTATAAGTTCGGAGGTAATTGATATGTCCGATGTATCAGATCATTCTATGGTTACATGCCATTTTAGGGTCAAAAAAGAAAAACCTGCCTTAAAATTTAGTACTTATAGGGATTACAGCAATTTTGATTATGATCACTTTCTCGCGGATCAGGGTAGGCTAAATTGGGGTGACTTTTTTTTATTTAAATAACGTTGACACAATCTTAGAAATATTTAATAAGCACGTTGAGAACATACTGGATATTCATGCGCCGATGAAAACTAGTAAATGTACTAAAGCACCTGCACCATGGCTTACTCCTAATCTAAAGTACATGATTAAATTGCGTAAAAAAGCCTTAAGCAAATACAAAAAATGCAAGACCGATGCTGCCAAAAATGAGTATAAACAACTTCGAAACCTCGTTACTTCTGCCGTACGCAACGAAAAAAGGGCATTTTTGAACTATAAATTTAGGACGGATCCAAAAAGTTTTTGGCAAACTTTAAAATATATGAATATTTCTAATAATAAGGGCGATAACTTAAATCAAGTTGAAAATTCTGAAACCCTAAATAAGTTTTTCATTGAGAGTGTACCAAGGCATAACTTCTTAGATGGTAACTTTATAAATAACCACTATTCAAACCAATTGCACACCGGTATAACAAATAAATTTAGTTTTAGCGTGGTTGATCAGAAAAAGATCACTGAGATTATCTCTACTATAAAATCAACTGCTAAAGGTGTCGACGGCATCGATATTAAGATTATATCACTTATTACTCCACTTCTTATTCCTCAAATAACATTTCTCATAAATAAATGCATTGAAACTAATACATTTCCTTCACTGTGGAAACAAGCTAATATAATACCTATTCCGAAAGTCAATAATCCTAATAGTTTATCAGAGTTTCGACCGATCAGTATTCTTTGTACAATGTCCAAAATCCTAGAAAAAGTTTTGCATGAGCAAATTGATCTACATGTTAAAATTAATCATATATTACCTTCAACTCAATCTGGTTTTCGCGCTGCACATAGCACAACTACTGCTCTACTCAGTGTTTCTGATGACATCCTAAAAGCGCTCGACGCAAATCAAACTACTTGTCTTATACTCCTTGATTACAGTAAGGCCTTTGATGTTATTTCTCACCCTATTCTTTTACAGAAATTAAAATATTTTGGTTTTGGAGATGGCGCTTTGAGTTTAGTTGAAAGCTATATTACTGGTAGGAGTCAACGCGTTATTTCTCGGTCAAAAGGGCCATCCACCTTTTTATCAACTGATAAGGGCGTTCCACAGGGTAGTGTACTAGGACCTCATTTTTTTCTCTCTATATACGGCCGATTTTTCACGTCATCTTTTGCATTGTTCATCGCATCAATACGCTGATGATAAACAACTTTATTTGTCGTTTTCACCAAGTGACTCAGTACAATCGATACAAAAGATAAACAATGATTTGAACATTATATCTACAATTTCTAAGGCTCATGGATTGATGCTCAATTGTGCTAAGACAAAAATGCTAGTATTTGGAGCAAACAAAGACCAGTTTTTGAATAATAATGATTTTAAAGTATCATTGGATGGAGTGCAATTAGCGTCTTCTGAGGTAAGTAGAAACTTGGGCATTGAAATGGATGTCAACTTGCGCTTTGAGAAACACATTTCGCTGCTATTAAAAAAATGTTATTTTAAGCTTAAACTATTGTACAGATATAAAGATATTTTTAACACTGATGTCAAATTAAGATTAACTGATTCTCTGGTGCTCTCTACGTTAACCTATGGTTTTACAGTGTATTGGCCCATGCTCACTACCAAAAATCAAAATTGTTTGCAAAAGATTGTGTAGCGTATCTCGTCGGTTTAACAGCTTGTTTTTGGGCTCCGTCGAGATTTGAAAAATCTGTTATCTTAATGTGACTAAATAAGACCGGGTTTTCGCGCAAATGTGAAAATCGGATACCAAGTGTGTTTTAAAGTTGTTCTCGCGGCCGTATCTCTTTGGAGTTTTCCGTAAATTGGAAAATTGATACTTACAATAATTAATAAATAGCCAGTGCATGTGAATAAAAAAGATTTATCATCATGAAAAAAGTGTAAACAGATAGCATTGTACCTTATTCTTTATATCCCATGCCTACTATACAAACAAACCAGGCCGGATTTTGCGACCGATTATAGGTCGGTATACAATGGGTGACACGGAAGAGGATGCAGAATGTAAAATTTGCAAGAAAAATGTTTTAGATAGTGAAAGCGGAATGTTCTGCGAGGGTGAGTGCCAATCATGGTACCACATTTCATGTGTTGGGATCTCTTCAAGCAAATACAAAAAAATTACAAGTGATATCTCAGACATTTTAATCTGGATGTGTACAGAATGTAGAAAAAAACTCAAAGCCCTAATGGGAGAAAGACAATGTGATAAAGTTAATAAAACGCTGTTGGAAAAGGTAGAAAATATTAATGAGACAGTGAATGCCATAAAAAAGGAGCTAGGAAAAGATAATCAAAAACAAACATATGCCCAAATGGTAACATCTATCAACAGTAACAATAAAACTGTTAAACTGCCTGAAAACCTGCCCAGTATTCTTATTAAACCAAGAAACACACAAAATTGCAAACAAACTTCAAGTGATTTGGAAAGGAAAATTAAATTAGACAAAATTGGAGCTAGGGTCAAAAGCAAAAAGGAGCTATCCAACGGTGGTATAATACTTAGGTTTCCCTCATCGAATGATTTGGGAAAAGTTAAATCTGAGGCAAATAAAATTTTAAAAGGAAGCTACGACATCGTGGAGACATCACTAAGGAATCCTAAAATTAAGATACCTGGAGTCAGCCTAAACTACACTAAAGACGAGTTTGAGAGTCAACTTAAAAAACAAAATTCTATCTTCACGGATGATGAATATTTTAAAATAACCTTCATTAAAACTTTCCAAAACAAAACAACAAGCACAATCTATGCCGAGTGTTCTCCTACTCTCTTTCAAAATCTGATGCTTGTTAAACGGATATATTTGGGATGGGAGCATTTTCCAGTTTTCGAGGACGTTACTGTCCTTAAGTGTTTTAATTGCCAACTATATCATCATAAAGGCAATGACTGCACAAACAAAAAGGCATGCAAGCGATGCTCGGAAGAGCACGATGTAACACAATGTCAGAACCAGATAAAGAAATGTACAAACTGTGACATAGGCAATAAGAAGCACGGCACAAAACACGATATTTCTCACGAAGCCGGAGATTGGAACTGCCCGAGCTATAAATATTTTCTGGAGATAGCTAGATCACGGATTAACTATGGCTAGCCTACAATATGACATTTTAGACGAAATTGAAGAAGAACAGGATAGGAGTCAACGGGTGGACCCAAATACCTTTGTTCAAACTGTGAGTAATGAAAACTTATCTTTTAGTGTCCTACATCTAAATATAAGCGGTATAAAGACAAATTTTGATGACTTTCTTGTGTTTCTAGAAACTTATAATATATTTTTCTTTGATGTTCTTGTGTTAAGTGAATGTCATAGGCTCGTGAACTTAAACCAATTTAATATACCGGGCTATTGCACTTATTATAATCATGCTAGCTATAATTCATATGATGGGCTGATCATATTTACAAAAAATACCATAAATCCACATTTTGTTGACTCTAAACTTAATTTATCAGGTATAACTGTAACAAAGGTAGAAATAAGATTAAACAATTGTGTTTGTAACATATATGCTGTTTACAGGTCTCCCTCTTCAAATACTAACTTATTTTTAGAAGACATAGACATGTACTTTCAATCTCAACAATGCAATTCCCAATTTGATATCTTCTTGGGAGACATAAATATTAATTTATTGCGTAAGGATGACCCGTCTGTGATTAACTATAGGGCCTTAATGAACTCATACGGATTTGTGCCTTTATGTCTTGGAGTCACAAGAGAAGCATCAAACGCATGTTTGGATCATATTTTCTTGAGATATAAAACTAAGTCTGAGTCAAACAACTTTATTTCAAACACAATTATTCACGATATCACTGATCACTGGCCAACAGCATTAATTGTATCAAGGAAGAATAATATCAATAAGGCGACAAATAATAACATGAACAACATCCATCGGGAAAGCACCTCTTATAAAATAGACTATGAGAAACTAAAAACACTGGCACAAACAATTAACTGGAACGAAACACTTAATTTTGCAAATCCGGATGACGCATTAAATTACCTAGTGGAAAGGCTAAAACATATTACACAACGATCTGAGCGATTGATTTACATAACAAATAAACATAAAAAAATAAAACCGTGGATATCAAACGGGATTATTATGTCTATAAAAAAACGAGACAAACTAAAAAAAGACCTAATAAGACATCCTACAGAGGAAAAAAGACAAACATACAAAGAATATAGAAACACATTGAAAAAATTAATAACAAATACTAAAAATAATTACTACAGAAATAAAATAGATAAAAACATGGGAAATGTTAAAAATATGTATAAATTGATTAATGAGGCAACAAATGAAAACACAGCACCAACAGCATTAACGGAAATACAACAAAATGGGCTAACAATAACAAGTCCGAAGGAGATAGCTGATGTCTGTAATGAATACTTTATTGATGTTGGTAAATCTATGTCAGCCTCTGTAAAAATGCCTGCAGAGCCATTCAGGCTTGATTCAATCAAGTCAGCATCGTCTATGTATCTAAGACCAACTAATCCCGGTGAGGTTATTACATATATTGCTAGCCTAAAAAATAAATGTTCCTCTGGGTTTGATGGAATAACCACTGAAATGATAAAATTTCTACATCAAGAACTTAAAGAACCTATTACGCACATCATTAACTTGATCTTTAAAACAGGCATAGTCCCAAAACACTTTAAAACATCAATTGTGACGCCCATTTATAAAGCAGGTAATAGAAAAGAAATTGGCAATTATAGACCCATAAGTGTTATCTCCAATCTGGCGAAACTCTTCGAAAAATGCTTAAAAAAAAGATTAATTGATTATCTCAACAATAATAAAATACTGTCTGAAAATCAGTTTGGATTCATCGAGGGGTCTAACACATCCACAGCCATTCACGAGTTGGTTGACTGTGTGACTGAGGGTCTAAATAACAATAGGAAGGCCATCGCCGTTTTTTTGGACTTGGCTAAGGCGTTCGATACTGTCTCGCATCCCATCCTGATTGAGGTGCTTGAGCGGTATGGGGTGCGGGGAGTTGGGTTGGACGTCTTTGTGCAGTATCTGCGGGATCGGCCCCAACGCGTCAGGATTGGCAACAGTATGAGTGAGGAAGGAACAGTAGAGCACGGGGTACCACAGGGTACGGTTCTAGGGCCCATCCTGTTTTTATTGTACATTAATGCTTTATGCAAGCTTGACGTGGGGGGGGGGAAGATCATTGCGTATGCCGATGACACGGTCATTATTTTTCTCGGCCAGACGTGGGAGGGTATCAGGGATAAAGTAAGACTTGGTTTAACGAAAGTTTTAAATTACTTAGACACTTTCAAACTCCGTTTTAATATACAAAAAACCCAATATATGGCCTTTTCTCTTACAGAGGCAAATAGACCGGATTTTGATCATATCTATTTGGAAAATCTCACTGAACCTCTTACTCATTGTGATAAAATTAAGTATCTTGGGGTTATTGTAGATAAGCACTTAAAGTGGAATGAACATATACTATACAGCACCAAGAAGATTAGATGTCTAATATATAAGTTTTATATCCTAAGGGAAATATTGAATAGAAAACTCCTTATAGCAATGTACAAGGCTCTGGTGGAGCCATTACTTGGTTATGGGATTTTGGTTTGGGGAGGGACATATGATGTGCATCTGGAACAGTTAAGAAGAATCCAGAATTACATTGTTAAGATCATTTTTAAGAAGCCACGAATGTATCCGACTCATTTACTATTTTCAGAAATTTTAAACTTAAAAAGCCTTTATATCTTGACTGTCTGTAATTTTATTCACCTAAATAGAAAATACCAGGACAAACATATAGCACACTCATATCAAACAAGAGCTAATGTCAATGAACTCTTTAATATCACCCTGTCAAGGAGCAGTCTAGGGCAGCATTTTGTTACTTACTTGGGTTTAAAAGTATATAATAAAATTCCACTAAATATTAGATCCATAATGGACAAAAAACACTTTAAAGTCGCTTTAAAAAAATTCTTTTCAGTACATTCTCGGGATCTACTATGTGTATTCTAGAGCTATTTCGGGCCTTTATTGTTTAATAAGCAGTGTAATTCTTTTGATAAGTCTCATGTCACAAATTGTTTGTTTTTGATTTGTTTATAATGTATTTAATTTATTTTCTTTCTTTTTAATTTTGTATTAAACCAGCTACCGCTATGTACAAACACACTTGATAATCTCTGCAATAATACAACAAGCACATACGGGTATTTTATACCTAGGTGCTTACTAAACTAGGATTAGAGACAATCCATGCATATGTATTGTAGTTAGTAGGTTGCAAATTGTATATGTGAACATACCTAAGTTAATAATAATATTTTCATTTAGTAATAATATCAGGAACTTTGTAAAACCCTTTACTTGTTATAAACAAATGAATGAATAAATAAATAAATAAATAAATAAATAAATAAGATTCAAAACAGTTGTCTTCGGTATTGTTATGGTCTGCGTAAATTTGACCACATCACCCCTGCTCTGCTGAATTCTGGGTGGCTTACCCTTGATGAACGTTACATTCTGAATCTAACGAACCTGGTTTATAAAGTGTCAAAAAGTGGTTCGCCTAAATATTTAAACGACAAGCTTATTAAAAATAGTGATGTACACGGACGTATAACTAGAAACCGCGAACAATATGCAACCCCAAGACATTCAACTGCTATTTTCCAACGCTCCTTCTCGTTCAATGCTGTCAAGTATTATAATGCGTTGCCAGGCGATGTTAAACTCTGCTCATCTATTCCTGTTTTTAAATCAAAAGCGAAAATTACATTAAGTCATTGAGAAGCTGACGCTATACAGTGTAATTAACACTAAATAATATATGCTCGACATATTAATTTCTTGTTTTCTTCTTTTTTACTTTTTCTGTTCACCTATCCATTCTTCACATACTATAATTATTTACTAAGTAAGTAAGTAAGTAATAGTTAAGCTAAAACATTGTGTATAGATAGTTTTTGCCTTCCTTGGTGGTTAGGTAGAATAGCGATGGCTAGACCTCGCCACCAAAATACAATAGTATACTGTATAAATTTTGTTCATATAAAAAATAAAAGACCTGTTTATTTATTTATTATTATTTATTAATGTTCGAAGCAGAAGCCTAGTTATAGGAATACACCATTTGGGTTGGTAATGGAAACGAATTGATTGATTGTCAAAAGTCAAAATCACAAGAAAAAATATGTTCGGTTAAAATTGCCGGGAAAGGTTTCAAAAAACCGATTAAAGTAATTTTTCAATTTCTTTTTGATTAAGTTGTCGAAATAGCAAGTTGAACAGTTAAACATGTTTTGTACCAGTCATCACAATGACCATTCGGTCTCGCCGCCCTTTGAGAGGTGAGTTTAAGGCTAAATACCAAAGAATTTCTCCTTTTAATTGGCTTCAAAAAAATTTGCAATTCATTTTGTTTAATCTCGGTTTCTTTTCAGGGTCGTCACTACCGTTACTTAATTGTTCTTGTTGTAAGAGCCATAGGTACTTACTGGGACCCGCAATGTGTATGTCTACAGCCTTTTTGAATTAATTTTCGTTTTGGGATTACCCGTAGTTTAATTTGTACTTTCCTGCTTCTGCAACGCATGAGCCTACAGCTTTTATGATTTAGCCTTCGTGTGAAATTACCTGTAGATGTCCATATTTATGTTTTATCAATAAGAGTGGCTGTCCGTAACCTGTAGGATTTTAAGCCTATAACCACGAAGAGTTCCAGCGATGGTCCAGTTATGGCTGCCAATTTTGAAGATTTGAAAGGCTGCATGGCTTTCATCAGGTACCACTATCATTTTTTATTTCCTATGAGTAGAGCTTATTTAAAACCAAGACACTCTGTTGTCGTATTGACAAACGTAGGTATCGTGTATGGTTTGTTTATTATACACGATACGACACACCACGCGCACAGTCTCGCATGTCTCTCTGAGACGGTCGCCGGCGTGATGCCATGCTCCAAGTCTCAACAGGTATCATTTCTCAGTGCCAAAACCTGGATTCTGCAACATCGCGCCACATATCATTTTTGATCAACGAAGCAGTATTGTGGGATTTTTTATACGTTTCGTGATATTATTGATCGAAATATTAATTTTGAGATAGGTTTCAAAGGAGACAGAGCATTTTGGGAAAAATTCATAAGTACAGTGCGCATCATATAAAACTGGTAGAACTCTTGTAGGCTAAAAATTAGCTTTTTTAAGCTTTGTAAATTGGTCGTTTATGACGTATATATATATATATATGTATAACAATGAATTTTGTTGGTTATGGCTTTAAAAAACAGTACTGTCAGCTATTCGAAAATTCCTTTAACCTTCTGAGTAAATAAATAAACTTCACTATAGAAAAGATAATTAAATCGGTTTAATTTAAAAAAAAATCATCTGCTAAGTAAAATTATACATTATTTTAAGTTAATAACTAGTCATAGCTCCATTATTATCTAACACTTTTTGTAACCTTATTGGCACAGAATTTATTAAATTTAATGCTAAATTTGGATCTTCGGACAGGTTTTCCCAAGAGTTCCCAAGATTTCACAGCTGTTGCCTATTTTGCGGAACGATATTTAATTTTCGATTTTTTTTTACCATAATTCCCCAAATATTTTTTGTAGGATTAAGATCCGCACTCTTTGATTGCCAAGAAAGAACTTGAATATTGTGTTCATCAAAATAATTCCTCACACAGTTAGCAGTGTGAACTGAACAATTATCTTGTTGAAAAATAAAATTGTTGTTCGGAAAAACCTCCCTGACTGAAGGCAACATTACATTATCTAAAATATCTATATTTTTCCTCGCATTTAATCTTCCGTCAATGTCCCAACATACTCCTAATCGCCCTCTGTACATCCAAGCCCAAACGTTCACTGAAAATCTTCCCGATTTATCGCTTGGAGAAATCTTCGTTTCTGGACCGAGGCGGTCTATTATACTCGAATATGACCATCATGATACGATTGAAACACTTTCTCATCAGAGAATATAACTTTCCCCCAAAAATTTACTACATCATTTAACAGGTAATTAAGAGTAAAAATAATTCTACCTTGTTTTTTTTTCTTGGGAAAGTTTATATTTTTTTGCCGCTGCACAATTTTCGAATCCTTCTTAACACAGTTTTAACAGAAGCGGGGAAATTTGTTTCAACTTTAGCTTTTCTTGCACAATCAAAAGGATTGTCTCTTACAAAATTAACTAAATTTGCATCTTGCTGTTCGTTAGTTATACACGATCTTCCTGTCCCTCTTCTTCTTTCAACAGTTTGTTCATTATCCCATCTTTCTTTTAAATTCTGGATAGTAGTTTTGCTTCTATTATATTCTTCGGCCAGTATTCTTACAGACCAACCAGCCTCTATTTTAGGAATTATTTGCAACTTTTCGAAATTACTCAACTGCCTTGGCATCGCTATAATGTAAAAGGGAAATTTTTGACATAATATCCTATTATTTGTCATAGTGACAGGTGTATTAGGTGTCATTCTTATGCAAATCATAATTGATAGCGAATATTATAAAACCCGATTTACATTGATAAAATCAAAGTGTACCAGTTTTATATGACGCGCAGTGTACGTACAGACAGTTTTCATATTTGTGGGATGTTAAATCAAAATATATCTTATAATAAATACAGCTATCGAAGAATTAGTAAAAATATATTAAAAAGTCCTATTGCTCATTTTGTTGCATTTTTCGTGTCAGAGTCTTGTGAGAATGTGTGTCTTTCCCTCCAGTAGCAAGTTTTGTAACCATGCATATTTTTTAGTTTTCTCTCTTCAAAGAAACATACAATAAGCACCCGCAACTCCAATTGCAACAAGTTATTTAACAGAAACAAATAAGACAATTTGAAATTTTATCACGCTTCACACGTGAGGCCGTCTCATTATGTGTGTTCACTGCTAAATCTGAGGAAGTATCGTGATACGCGGTCTCATTGCTTGTTGCGAGGCGAGGTATCATTGTGTATGGGCCGTTATAGGGGCAGCCATCAGCAGTGACAAAAATATAACATATATATAATATATACCGGGTAGTGTATGTAAATTTTGCTACCCTCAAAAGTGGCTTCCCTGTTAATTTTACATCAAAATTATATTGGGCTTTTTTGAAGGTTCTTTCTTATGATGGATTCGCACTCCATATTTTATTATTTTCTAATAAGCCATAAAAGTTATTTAGAAAAATTATTTTGTTAAAAGTTGTTTAGAATTAATCACAGACTATTGGAAAGTCAATATATTGTTGCTAAATTAATAAATAAAATCTTTAAAAATATATATACAGCGTGATCAGTTAAAGGGTACGTAGTGGCCATATCTCGAAAGCCATTATGTTACGATTATGAGGTAAAAGAGTTATTAATAAATTCGACCAAAAGAATTCGATTAAAAATATTTTTAAGTTCCTGACTACTGCTAGGGGGCGCATTTGCTGTCATGTAACTAAAAGTGGCTAATTTCCTGATATATTTCATATACAATGTTAGTCTGAGATGCTACATACAATCTCTGTTCAATACTCTAAACATTTTTTCTTTAATTACCATGTCAACGGCAGGGTGAAGTGTAACGAAAGTTCTCTAATATACTTATATGAGGATCTGCGCATACATAAAGCTAATACATTAATTCTATTGTCTTCTGTGCTTACCCAGCGATGTATTCTCACAGGAGGGACTGGTTGCACTCGGCGGAAACCGCAAAGCATAATCTCTAGAAGCTATTGCGGCATTTTCAAAACATTGAAAAAAAATAGCTAACATATATCATACGCTTTATCATTTGTAAAAGGCATTTTTTAAACACCTAACATAAAAGCACCTTTAAATTTACTAAAAACATACCTATACTGTCACTATGACATTTAATGTGACTGGTAATTTTTAATATATCATGTCCTACTTTGATAAATTTAAAAAGTTGTACAAATTTAGTTAAATTAAAAATTAATTTTGTTGATTCTTTTAAATGTCCATTATATGGATGATTGTTGATGCTATTACTTAGTTGTCATTAGGTATACTTAATTTCTTAAAAAAGCTTTTATTTAACAATTTATTGACCCCTTAAGAGTAAGTTAATTATTTTTAAGAAATCAATAATAATATGGAACCTCTCACACTGGACAACTATTATTTCAATAATTTTCAAACAAAAAGAGATAACAACCTCGGGTTTTCTGATCTCTTTTACTTAACTAATAGTCTATCAACAAGAGTAAAAATATATATGGCTTTATTTAAATTACTTGTGTAAATGGCTAAAATCTGATGTTCTTTTAATTAGCGCCCCCTATTGTTAAGCAAACAAATTAAACTTAGCATTGGTTAAAATAAAATTTAATTCTATTAAAAATACCTTTAAATTGAGCTATTATCGCTTGTTAAAATCGAAAAAGCCAAACCCAAGTTACAGCATTTAAAAATCTTTAAATTTTTACATTGTTACACTTCACCCTGCCGTTGTCCTGGTAATTAAAGAAAAAATGTTTAAATAAAATGTTTAGAGTATTAAACAGAGATTGTATGTGGCATGTTTCAGATTAACATTGTATACAGGGTATAACAAATTCGGTTATCACTACAGGGATCTCGTAAACCGTAAGAGTTACGAAGATGGTTAAATAGGGGCAAAGTTGCACAATTTGATGCCTAATCATAATCCAAAAAGAAATTATTTACATTCCGAGTACTTCCGGAGATATTCGAAAAAAACCGAAAAACTGTCAATAAGATTTTTTGTTTTGTGCCCTTAATGTAGGAGATAAAAGAAAACCTCTCACACCTTTTCAGGGCCAGTTTTAATCCTTTCTTAGAATATGTAATTAGTTTTGCCATACAACGTTTCATTTTCCTGAAACCATCATTAATTTCACTATTTTAAATACGGACCTGGATTTCTTCCATTTTTCAATAAAAGACCTAGGACATCTTTATTCAAAGCCTAGGTTAAATATTAATTTTAAAAAATAATTAACGCTCTAATGTAGATTTTATTAAGATTTTTCTAATCCGACCCTGTGCTACACAATACCATTTAGTTTTAATAACGACATGAAAATGTATCGCTGTCCAGGGAAACATTTTTGAACACGTAATTAATAATTAATTTTTATATGGCAACTTCTTTTATTCAGGAGTATTTTTCTTTATTTTGCTAATATTGCTTATAATGTTTTTCGTAAAGTTTTAATTCATTTTATTAATATTATAAAATATTGTTAATTAAATAAAATCTAATATCATTAGCAAGAATTTGTATTACGATTATTGTCAATTTTACGAATTTTATAGTATTCTTTGAAGGAACTACCTAGTTTAAATTGTTACACAAAAGATGACGTGGGTAATAAAACGAATGGGTATTGTGTAACATAGGGTCGGATTAGAAAAATCTTAATAAAATCTAAATTAGAGCGTTAATTCTTTTTTAAAATTATTATTTAGCCCAGGCTTTGAATAAAGATGTCCTAGGTATTTTATTGAAAAATGGAAAAAATCCAGGTACGTATTTAAAATAGTGAAATTAATTATGGTTTCAGGAAAATGAAACGATGTATGGCAAAACTAATTACATATTCTAAGAAAGGATTAAAAGTGGCCCTGAAAAGGTGTGATTGGTTTTCTTTTATCTCCTACATTAAGGGCGCAAAACAAAAAAATCTTATTGACAGTTTTTCGGTTTCTTTCGAATATCTCCGGAAGTACTCGGAATCTAAATAATTTCTTTTTGGATTATGATTAGGCATCAAATTGTGCAACATTGCCCCCTTTTAACCATCTTCGTATCTCTTACGGTTTACGAGATCCCTGTAGTGATAAACGAATTTGTTACACCCTGTATATGAAATATATGGGCAAATTAGCCACTTTTAGTTACATGACAGCAAATGCGCCCCCTACGCGCTACTGCGCCCAAACCAGAATTTATTAATAATTTTTAGAGACCGACCGAAGGCTCGGTTTCGGTTTCGGCTAGTTTTGGCCAAAAAATCTAGGTTCGGTAACAGTTTCTGTTTCGGCCAAAAATCGGCCGAAACTCAGTGTTTGTGAATTGTCGCGCACCGTTCGGCTAAGTTTGGGGATCTCATCCTTTAATTTTTCTGTCGACAATTTTTTTTTAGGTGGGAAGAGTTTAATCCGTTCCCAAGCTACATAAAATAAATTAGATTTTAGTATACAATAAAATTTTTAACATGTATAAATAAGTAGTCCATACTCAATGTGAAGTTAAATGTATAGAAAAACGAAAAGCACAAATTCTTTCTCCACAAGTTTATTAGAAAACTAGGCGAACCTAGAGTAATTCATAATAATTCAACATGTTTCGAGTGTAGAAACACTCATCATCAGGAAAACAAAGTAAATAGTACAATGCTGATGTTGTTAGCAATAGGGAAAATAATAAGTGGGATTGAGCCGTAATGGAACTTTCAATGATGTACAGGGTTATCCAACCAAGACTAGACAAGGCGATTTTTTGACTTTTCCTGTACTTTTATAAAAAAACTGAAATAGCCATCTTAAGTCATTTTCTCCCGCGAATTCGAATATCTTCAGCAAAAAACAATTGAACATCAAACAAAAGTACTAGGGGTCACTTTGATATTTTTTTAAATGAAACACCCTGTATATTTTTACATTTTTAAATTCCACATAAAATTATAATTATTTTTTATTAAATGCACTATTAGTCTATACTTCATAGTTTCCGAGATATTGACTCTCGAAAAGTGACATTTTTGAACTTTGACAGTTTTGAAGGTTCTTATGATGGATTCGCACACCATATTTTATTATTTTCTAATAAGCCATATAAAAGTTATTTAGAAAAATTATTTCGTTAAAAGTTGTTTAAAATTAATCACAGACTATTGGAAAGTCAATATATTGTTGCTAAATTAATAAATAAAATATTTAAAAATATGTATACAGGGTCCTGCAATAGTGCGTCAGGCTTTCATAGCTCCTATACGAATTTAGTTAGGACTTTTATTCATACGCTACCTTATACTGTATCATATACGGGGTTCTTCAGGAAAATATTTTTTCATATATGGAAAAAATATCAAAAAAAACAATCTAAAATTAGTTTTTTAACCACGGTATTAAGTGAGCTTAATGACAAGAGGTTCAAAGGTACTATGAATACAATAGTATTTATTTATTTTATACAGGGTGTTCATAATAAGGTTTCAAAAATTACACATTTCAAACCTATTTTTCTCAACTTTTTCAAATGGAACACCCTGTATATTATTTCGGTATTTTATATAAAATACACAAGCAATTTTTTAAGTAGTTGAAGCATATAAGTTATTTCCAGCCGTTTTCGAAATAAATGCAAATTTCATAAATTATGTTGATTAAACAGAGTTTTTTTTTAAATTAAGAGTAGGCGACTAGACTAATAATTGAAGACATAAGTGGATAAAGGTGTCATGTCACATTTTTAAACTTCGAAGTTATTCAATAAAACGCGTTATGACTTATAACTTTTTTAATTATTATTTAATTTTATTTACTAACACCGCATAAATTAGGTAAAATTAACTAGTTTTGTTTGGTGCACTTTAATAATAAAAGCAAATTCATAATTTTTTTCATAGTGTCATTTAACAAAATTATAACATGACACCTTTATTCACTACGACATGCTAGATGTTTGAGTGACTTAACACCTTTATCCTTTAAAAAAAAAATTTATTATGGAAAAAAAGCTGCATTTAAGGTTTACTAATAGTAGGATCTATACCAGGGACGCTCAAAAAGTGAAAAAGTAGTTTACAACACCTTTATCCACTTATGTCTTCAATTAAAAACTACAGTAATTGTTCAAAATGTCTTCCATTTTGTTCTGTGCACAAGCCAACATGTTTTTGAAAAGATCTGTTTATTTTCCTTGTAACATTTCAATTGCAATACCAGCAAAGAGGTTCATTAGTAAGGTTTATCTCTAAAACCCATAGTAGGCTTTGAAATAAAACATAGATTCTTATACTTAGTACTTAGTAGTTCTTTAATTAATTTTAAAAAGGTGTAATATCGGGCGAATAAATTATAAGAAATTATCTTGATAATACCTCTGCGAACCAATGGATCGGTAGAAACGGACCCCCTGCCAGCTAGATCGCCCGATCTTACAAAACTAGACTTTTTTTTAGGGACACGTAAAACAAATTGTTTACAAATCCACCTACAACTGCTAATAAAATGCAGCAAAGGATAAGAGACATGTTTGCTAGCATTTCCCCAGAAATGTTAAGGGAAGTAAACAGATTTTTGGAAAGCGTGTTGGCTTGTGCACAGAACAAAATGGAAGACATTTTAAACAATTACTGTAGTTTTCAAATTATTAGTCTAGTCACCTACGCTTAGTTTTAAAAATAAACTCTGTTTCATCAACATAATTTATGAAATTTGCATTTATTTCGAAAACGGCTGGAAATAAGTTATATGCTTCAACTACAAAAAAAAATTGCTTGTGTATTTTATATAAAATACCGAAATAATATACAGGGTGTTCCATTTGAAAAAGTTGAGAAAAATAGGTTTGAAATGTGCCATTTTTGAAACCTTATTATGAACACTCTGTATAAAATAAATAAATACTATTCGATTCATAGTACCTTTAAACCTCTTGTCATAAAACTCACTTAATACCGTGGTTGAAAAACTAATTTTAGATTGTTTTTTTTGATATTTTTTCAAAATAATTTTTTTTTAGTTTTTAATTGATTGCTCTTAAACTACCAAAGCAAATCAAACAAAATTTTGGGGATTTATGAAGGACGATAGCATAAATCTAAATATGCAAAAAAATATAGGGTATGCCATTTAAATATCACAAATTTTTATGACCACACTTTTTTGGGCCACCCTGTATATAAAAAAATATTTTCCTGAACTACCCCGTATTGATACAGTATAAGCTAGCGTATGAATGAAAGTCCTAACTAAATTCGTATAGGAGCTATGGAAGCCTGACGCACTATTGCAGGACCCTGTATATATACAGCGTGATCAGTTAAGGGTAAGGAGCGGCCATATCTCGAAAGCCATTATGTTACGATTATGAGGTAAAAAAGTTATTAATAAATTCGGCCAAATGAATTCGATTAAAAATATTTTTAAGTTCCTAACTTTACTGCTGCGCATTTGCTGTCATGTAACTAAAAGTGGCTAATTTGCTGATATATTTTATATGCAATGTTAGTCTGAGACATGCCACATACAATCTCTGTTCAATACTCTAAACATTTTTTCTTTAATTACCATGACAACGGCAGGGTGAAGTGTAACAATTTAAAGATTTTTAAATGCTACAACTTTGGTTTGCCTTTACCGATTTTAACAAGCGATAGCTCAATTTAAAGGTATTTTTAATTGGATTAAATTTTATTTTAACCAATCCTAAGGTTAATTTGTTTGCTTAACATTAAAAGAACATCAGAATTTAGTCATTTACACAAGTTATAAAATTAAATACAACCATATACAGTGTCACCAGTAAAGTCCGCACAATATGGATTTTTTTTTTATTAATTACTTTATTCGAAATTTGACTTTGGCATCAAGTTCTGCTTCTATCGAGATGAAAATTAAGCAAAAAAAAAGTAAACACGTGATTCGCATTATGTGTCAATATTTAATTTTTTACAAAAAATAATTCAAAGGTGGGAATATCAAAAAAAAATATCAAAAAAAGTTATAAAAAAAAGTTTTTTTGAATGCAGTTTCTAGCCCACATGCAAAATTTCAGCTGCATAAGATAATTTTGATTTTTTACCCACCACTAAAATTTATTTTCCACT
Source organism: Polydrusus pterygomalis (assembly GCA_963969555.1). Taxonomy (NCBI): domain Eukaryota; kingdom Metazoa; phylum Arthropoda; class Insecta; order Coleoptera; family Curculionidae; genus Polydrusus; species Polydrusus pterygomalis. Next base: position 11,069,153 of record OZ018384.1, read on the forward strand.
TGATGAACACTTTAAAATACTTATTTTATGAAGTTACCTTCTGCAGGGTCAAAAACAAATAAACTTTGTGTCACATACGACCAAATTTTAATAGCCCAATTTTGATTTTGTTGAAAAACACACATTTAATATGGCGCGACTTTAAAGAAAATGTATTTGAAATAAATCATTGTCAAAACTAAGATGTTTTATGTAGGTTGCGTTAAGTCTTATTTTGCAAAAGTGATGTAATTTACAAAATATGGGTAAAAATCAAAATTATCTTATGCAGCTAAAAATTTGCATGTGGGCTAGAAACTGCAAAACTTTTTCCAATAACTTTTTTCGATACTTTCAGAAATAACCCCACTTTTGAATTATTTTTTGAAAATAATTAAAATTTGACAGATAATGCGAATCACGTGATTACTATTTTTTTGCTGCTCTATCGAAGCAGAACTTGATGCCAAAGTCAAATTTCGAATAAAGCTACATACGATGCGCACGCACGCGATAATTAAACGATAGTTTAAAAGATCTGACAGACAGATAGGTAGATAGACAGCTTGTATATCGGGGTTACCGAAAACAACCACAAACACATAAAAAGGATCCACACATGGGCAAGATAAATCATATTATATCCATTTTGCATACGTACGAAAAAACGAATAAGATCACCTTTGCATGCCTGCACATATTTCGGTCTGACCCGAAAATCAACAAGTAGATAATAAAAAGTCTCACAAAAGGAGAGCTATTCGATTCAGGTTATTCCAAGGAATTTTACGCCGTAAACGAAAGTAGGATTACGCCAGAGTACGGCTATCTCTACTATGGTCTAAAACCTAAAATGCAACCATAAGATATTAATTTTTTTCAGTCGTATACGAGGTTTGTCAAAAAATATAAATTTTTCCCAAGAGTAAAGTACCTTTATTTTTGACAATATCGAAAATTGTAATTATGAAAAGTTGTTCGGAATGTAAAACTATATTTTAATGTGCAATTACATCCTTCTTCTTAATTTTTTTTATTTTTACAAATTTTTCTCAAATGTACCTATACCGAACATTTATCATTTTTAAAAATAAATTTTGTTCGGGATTTATTATTTTCTGAAAGAAACAGGAAGTTATCATGATTTTTTTAATAAATAAAAAAGATAAATGCTCGGTATCCGTAATTTGAGAAAAATTTTTAAAAATAAAAAAAATGTAAGTAGAAGGATGAAATTGCATATTAAAATATAGTTTTACATTTCGAACAACTCTTTATAATTAGAGTTTTCGATATTGTCAAAAGTAAAGGTACTTTACTCTTGGGCAAAATTCATATTTTTGACAAACTTCGTATACAACTGAAAAAATTTAATATCTGATGGTTGCATTTTAGGTTTTGGACCATGCAGAACTTTTTATGAAGAATAACTTTTTTTCGTAAAGTTAATAATAAAAAAGTTTCCCATATGTAGCCAACTTAAGTAGACACACTGTATAAAAAGATTGTTTTCTCTGTCAACTTTTTTTTTTGGGGGGAAGAAGAGGTCAATCCGTTTTCACGATCGAACTCGTCCTATATAAAATAAATTAAATTTCAGCATGCAATGAAATTCTTAACACGTATAAATAAGTTTCGGTTTCGGCCGAAACTGAGACCAAAGCCGAAGATTCGGTTTCGGCTGAAAATCTTGTTTCGGTCGGACACTACTTGCTAGGCTTATTTTTTTTAAATGAACTTTATGGCCGAAACTACTTAACTTATTGTACTGTATTGGGATAATACGAAACACACCTAAATTTTCTCCAGTTAGTTACTTTTAAGCATCTTAAAATAATTTCTTTCAAAATGATTTATTTCTCGTTAGGCTTAATTTTTTAAAACGAACTTTTTGGACGAAACTACTAAACTTATGCGCTGTCTTTGAGTTTATGCAAAAACAGCTCAAATTTCATGCATTTAGTTGCTTTAAAGGGACATAAAATAACTTTTTTTAAATTATTTATTTACTTGCTAGTAGTGACCGACCGAAGGTTCGGTTTCGGCTAGTTTCGGCCAAAAAATTAGTTTTGGTGACAGTTTCGGTTTCTTCCAAAAACCGGCCGAACCTTCGGCCATGCCGAAAGTTTTTTATTAATAGCTTTATTCGAAATTTGACTTTGGTATCAAGTTCTGCTTCGATCGAGATAAAAATTAAGCAAAAAAATAGTAGACACGTGATTCGCATTATGTGTCAAAGAACCCCGCACTTTTTTAGTATGTTGTAGAGAATGATATTCTGTTCATGGCCACAACAATATCTGCCGACCAGTTTTTGAGATACAGGCTGTCCAAGTTGCAAAATATGAATTCTCAATACATTATATTTTCGTAGTTTATAATATTAGTTCGTTTTGTTTTTCTAAATTTTTGTTGGCCCTGTCGTAGATATGATAGAATACTATAAAAATAGTTTAAATTTTTTTATTATATACCGGGTGAGTGACGAAAATTGTTTAATATTTTTTGTTAAATCATTGTATTTTCGGCATTAAATTAAATGTTAACAAAGTAATACTGTCGATGACATTAGCTTGAAGAAAGCTATCAGAAATTATATTATTTATATTTATACAGGGTAACTCCAAAAAGTTAATATTTTTTTTATTAGTTTTAAAAGAAATTTTGTAGATATTTCTTTATGTACTAGCTGTCGCTTATCGTATGCTTCCAAATATATATAATTATCAACGTTATACAGGGTGTTACCGATGATAAGCGATAGAAAAATAACATAAAAATGCATGTATTTGTAATTCACCCGGTATATTAAAAATGGATCGGTTAAATTTCGTAATTTTTTAATATTTTTTGCTTGAAGTGTCTTACTTACATGTTTGCTATTGATTTCCCTATTCCTATGACCCGTTCTGGAGATATACAGCATCGAACAGACTCAAAACTCAAAAAATAAGCAAATAAAATAACATTTTTTTTTAATTTCAATAAAATTTGTTATGTAAGTTTATTTTATGGTTAAAATAAATATATTTAATGCTATACAGGGTATTTTGAATAATTAGGGGCCTACTTATTATATTTGGAAAAATCCGTCTTTGCGGGCTTTCGAGCCGCGGGATTTATAAGAAAATATTCGTCAGTCGTAAAATTAATTTAGCCGAGTTGGGCTACCGGGAAAAGTAACGTTGGGATACCTTGGGAACCGTATTGAAAATAATAAAGTTGTTTTTATTTTAACGAAGAAGTAATTTTATTTTTGCGACAGAGTAGGCTGGCAGCCGCTGTAAAAAGCAGGCAGCCGCCCTCGAGGTATTTCAGGAACATTTAAGGAGGGATTTTTAATCTGGATTTAGACTTAGAAGAATTTTCGGCAAAAAAATTTTGATTGATAACTCGGAACGGGGCGTTCCGCAAGAAAAATTTCCTGTATAAGAAGTATACAGAGGACAATTCTGAACAACTTTCAGAGATAAAGTTTTTTGATAACTAGTTAGCCTCAAAAGTTAGACGTGTATCGAACTATTGGGGAGTCAAATGCCTGGGAAAACGATTGAGCTACGAGCCGCGCCGACAAATGACCTTAGTAAGAAAAAAGGGGAGGGTCTCTACGGTAATAACAGAAAAGTCATTAAAATACTGTCAAAAAATTCCCAGAAGAATTGGTGAAAAAAGAAGATTTGATCTTCGAAACGACTACGAGGATAAATTCGAAAAAATAACATTAGCAGTCTGAAACTACATCGATGCAAGATTGAATAGCAGCTTTCAACTTTTTAAAAAAAATTGAAACTTCATTATTTTAAATATATTTCGCCTGTTATTTTTTAATGACAGATATTCTTAATAAAATATAAAAACTTTGTTCCCGACAACTTGTTCCTGTTCTAGAGACGAGCACTAAATTTTGATGTCTTCAGCCAGAGAGTCTACGTAGGATTGCGCCATTTTACTGTCACGCGATCTTATAACCGTTTCGTGGGTCACTAGAGCAAAACATTGATAGGCCTCACAGCCATTGCACATTCTTTGTCTTACTCGAATACCGAAGAAACAAGTGATTCAGCCGGCTGATGCACTTGCAACGATCTACACATCCGCGGTAGATAGGGAAGTTTAAATAAGAGACTGAGGTAACAGTTTCTAGCTTATTTAAAAAAATTCGCAGACTCTACTAAGTTCGCACAGTTCAGGTCACCCTGTTTGTGTGTATGAACAGATGAGTACAATAGGGTGTTAGGCTCTTAAAATTCAAATTCAAAAATAAAAAAAATTCCATGTAAAAATCATCAGATTAAAAAAACCATAAAATTAAACATATAAAATCCTCATATTCAAAAATAACAATAAAAATTTAAATAATTAAAAATTATAATTTTTAAAAATCTTTCTTAATGCCTTTGGTATAATAGTAAAATATCAACGCTTTCAGAGAGGGTAAAAATCCCTAACTTTTAAGGTACATGTTGGAAAGTCACAACGTTTAATTTTTAACGCTTATTTTCTGAAACCATCTTCAGGAATTTTCATAATTTTCAATTTTAAATAAAATCAAATACCCTTCTACTTAAATAACTTTAAAAATCTTCGAATCCTTATTCTTTTATTTCTTTTCGCGTACGGGAAAAAATATTAAGATTTTCACTTTGAGTTTGGAAAATTAGTTTTAAAAAATCATTTTGTAGAAAATCTTTTTATAAGATTAAAATTGCGTCATTTCTGTAAAGGGAAAAATTTCCTTAAATTTAAGATACGTGTTGTCTGATGACAACGTTTCGATAAAAGTGCTTATTTTTTGAAATCATCTTCAGGAACTTTATAAAATAAACATTGCGCTTTGTGAAGTGTAAAATAAAAATCGTCAGGTACTTTCTTGCGGTTTAAAAAAAAATAACGGAAAAATATAATTTTCGTTCATAAACTTTAAAAGAAAAATTATTACCATTTTAGTTTTGTTTTGAGGTTTTGACTATAAAAATACTCCCTTCATTGAAAAAGGTTCAAATCTTGTTATCTATAATCGATCCGCGATTTACCTTAGATTACATTTTTCTCAAGCTCTTGTTTTTAAATTTACTACGCCTGCGCCTACCCATTAAAGAAAAAACATTTTTTCTTAAATGATTTCAGCTGATCATTAAATTGGATCGCACTTTGGATTTACTACGCCTGCAATTTCAGTTTTTGACGCTTTTCTATAAAATCGATCCCTTCACCAAAAAAGTTTAAATCTTGTTATCATAAATGATCCGCGATTTACTTTAAACTACGTCTTTTCCGAAACTCTCTTGTTTCTTTAATACTACGATTTTTTAACGATCATTTAGTTTGATTGTTGTTAACTATTTGCTAACAAACTTTGGATATACTTCGCCTGCCATTTTAGTTTTTGACGCTTTTCTATAAAACCGCTCCCTTCACCAAAATGTTTAAAATCTAGTTATCGATAATAGATCTGCGATTTGCCTTAGACTACGTCTTTTCTGGAGCTCTCTTGCTCTATTTGATTATTACCGATTTTGACAATTCAAATTAAATATACTAATGAAGTGGGTATATTTGTAACTCAATATTAATAATAATATTAATCCTAAGATTGTGACTATTTTGTAAAGGGTAAAATTCCCTTAATTTTAAGATACATGTTGTCTAGTGACAACGTTTCGATTTAGACGCTTAAATTCTAGAATCATCATCAGGTATAAAATTAGTTTTATAAACAGTTCTTTTTAGAAAAAATATTCATATTTCAAATAAAGTTAATTCTATCATTTTGCTTTGTTGTTTATCGATCATAAATTGATAAATAATAATTTTCTTAATTTTTAAAAATATAAATCTTCAAATAAAATTTTCTTAAATATAATTTTTTTCAAAATTTCAAAAAAGTAAGTGAACTTGTTTTGCGTTTGCGTCTCATTAGCGTATAATACAAAGTAAGGTTAGGAAGAGTCGACTATAAACAAATAATTTGCAAATTTTTAAAATATTTTAAATTCATTAAACAAAAAGAGATTTTAATTAATCCATAACCCCAGACATTTCAGCCTGAAAAATGGCATTCCCAAATTCAAATTCTGCCCCATTAAATTTTCAAAATCTAGGGCTTCACCCTAGTACCCTCTCTTTTGAGGCGGGACAGGAGTCTCGGGTGGTGGTGGGTCCTCACTTAACAACCCCTGTTGTAGTTAACGATTTAATCGATCTCACGGAAAGTAATAATATGTGTATTGATATCGATGATAGTACCGAAGCTTTAAATTCTAATGCAAGCTTGTCCGACTTTATGGACATTTCTCAATCATTGATTGATGGCGATCCTGACCAATTATATAATACTTACGACGAAAGTAATAGTGTAGTTTTTCAAATTCATATACCTACGAATCCGTATACCGAAAATCCAAATACAAATATTAATAATGACAATAATAACCCTTTGGGTCCTGAGTATGAATTTAACCGACGGAGCTCTGAAACGCGTCAGATTGGCGATTCTTTGCTGCAGACCAATAATAGTAATAATTATAATAACTTGACTGTCTCTGAACTAAATGTTTTAGAGCAGATGAACTTAAATTCTAACCAATTCTCTTTTGTTTCAGATAATCCACAAGTAGAAAATCAACGAACTTTTAACCCAGGTCAAACGTATTTTTGCGGTCTTGATGCGCAACAGCCATTATTATTAGATAATACAGAATCAATTTTAAATTCATATCAATATAAACAAAGAAATACTGCTTTTCAGACTTTAAATAAAGATCAAATTCAGATTAATCAAAATAATAATTCAAATGATAATTCTCGATCATATTATCGTGAAGGACGACATGGCGATCCTGCCAGGATAATGGTAGAAGGACGTCATGAAGTTCTAAATAATAATAATAATCATAATAATTCTCACAAATATCATCATAGCGGACGACAATCATTGAGCAAGTTCAAAAGGCCAAGTATTATTTCGTGATTCTTGACTGTACTCCCGATGCAAGTAAAGTAGAACAGATGACATTTGTGGTAAGATTTGTCTCCATAGAGGAATCAGAGTCTGAAGTACAAGTAAATATCAACGAACATTTTTTGGGTTTTCTACCCATTGAGAGATCAACAGCTAAGGAATTGTCGGAGGTTTTACTAGAAGAGCTAGAGAAAAATAGGCTTAAAGTAGAAAACATGCGCGGTCAAGGGTATGACAATGGTTCCAATATGAGAGGAGAAAAATCGGGAGTACAAACAAGAATCAGAAATATAAACCCCAGAGCATTTTATGTTCCATGCAGCAGCCATTCGCTAAATTTGGTTGTAAACGATATGGCAAAATCCTCGTTTGAGGCAGCCAACTTCTTCAATATTGTTCAAAAGTTATATACATTTTTTTTTCCTCTTCTTTTCGTTGGGCAATATTACTGAAAAAATATATTGATACTTACACCCTAAAACGATACGATACGCGATACGATACGCGATGGAAAAGTCGAGTCGACTCATTAAAAGCTTTGCGGTTTCAAATTGGTCCAATTCACGATGCTTTGTACAGCATATATGAAGATTCAGAAATCGATAATATGATCAGAGACGAGGCTAGCGGATTATTAAATAATTTGAAGCAGTTCAAATTTATATGCTCTGTTGTGATCTGATACAAAATTTTGAGTCATATTAACCCCATCAGCAAACTTTTGCAAACCGTAAATTTTAATGTCACAAGCTATTGATATGCTTAGCAACTGCAAACTCTTCTTTGAAAACCTGAGATTAGATGAAGCTTTTGAAAGCATCATTTTAGAAGCAACCGAGCTTGCTTCAGAGATTGACGTGGAAGCTAATTTCGAAACCACCACGCCACGTTATCGTGTCAGACGCAAAACAAGAACGTTTTTGTATGAGGGCCCGGATGAACGCGTTCAAGACCTCAAACAAAAATATAAAATAGATTTTGTTTTCACACTATAGATCAAGCAATAAATGCCTTAAAAACCAGATATAATTTGCTATATACTCACAGTAATTATTTCAGCTTTTTGTATAATATTTTTGGTCTAAAAGACATGCCCAGAAATGAGCTACTGGCTCATTGCAAAGATTTGGAAGTAGTTTTAACTGATGGAAATTCAAGCGATCTTAACGCCCTGGAACTAGCCGATGAAATAAGCATTGTTTCGTCATTATTAACAAAAAAGGAAACCCCTGTTGAAGTTCTCAAGTTTATCGCTACACTTAAATTCGCACCAAACCTCAGCATAGCATTAAGAATCCTGCTTACATTGTCAGTCACTGTGGCTTTAGGGGAAAGAAGCCTTTCAAAACTAAAAATAATACAAAATTATCTCGGAACGATGCAGACGCAAAATCGTCTCAATGGATTGGCAATGATAGCTATAGAACACCAAATTAGTGACAAATTAGACTTGAAATCACTGGTTCGTGAGTTTGCCGAAAGAAAAGTTAGAAAAAGGGCATTTTAATTACTTTGGTTAGTTAGAATTTATTTATAATATGGAATATTAGTTTAGTTAGCATTACAACATTTTAATTTTTGTTATTTTGCCTTGTGCTAAATTGCTTATCTTGTTATCTGATGATTGAGTTTTTAATAAAACGTTTTTTTTTTTTATTTTTTTTTTTTCAATGTTTTCTTGACGCTGATATGGTCGCATGAGATTTACTTAAACAAACGGTGGGGGGGGGGGGGGGGGGGCGCAAAATTAAGGTTTTGCCCGGAGCGCCAAAATGTCTAGGGCCGGCCCTGCTTGCATTAATAATGATTTTGAACATTTGGGTCGTCATTAATACATTTTCCCGCAATATTTAGTGTGCGATTTTAAAGAAGTAAATTGCAGTATCAATAATTTATTATAAATTGTGAAAATATAGGTAGAAGTTTTTAATAATCCTTTTTATTGTTTTAGTTAACACTTTTTATAACTGTCTGTTTATTTATAATTAATGTGTGCGAAACGCATCTAATATATAAACTAAAATGCCCTTAAAACGAAAAAATACGATATATTAGTCTATTTTAGTCAATAACTTCGATTCTATAAAAGATACGAATATGAGGTTTTCAAGAAAATGTTAAGAGTTTAATTTTCTATCTGATCCTGTTAAAACAGACCTATCATTGTATTTAACTTTGTCGCGAAAAAGCCTAATACCTATTCGCTTATATTTTAGTTAACGACATCTAGCGGCGAAGGTGAAGTTCAAGGATAGGTATAATAAAAAAAGCACCAAGTTGGTTAAAATCGGTTATGCCAAATGGGAGTAATCGTAGTTTATGTAAAAAAAACATTTGAATTCCCCCCACCACTTTATTTAACTATATAGAGAAATTTGTGAATTATAAAATTTATAAAGAAATATGTAAGCATTAAAACAAAGATGTTTTTGGTACCTCTTATTTAGTCAAAACACGAAGAAAATCTTAATATTTACAGTGGTCATGACTGTGACGCCCCCTTGCGGACGTTTTACAAACTCGAAAACAATTTCCAACATTTTCTTTTGGGCACTTTTACTAAAACATATTTTACTTAAAAGCTCTATGACTTCCAGTTTCTGAGATATAGCCGACGACCATTCTTAGTTGTTCACCCGGTACAATACAAAAATTAAATAAGTAACAATAATACTTATTTACAAAAACTCTTTAGTGGCATCACTGATAGTGACGATAGGCTTAAGAAAACATCAGTTAAAGTATTTTAATACTTAGTTGTTGTTTTTTGCATTGCTATACAGGGTCCTCCAATAGTGTGTCAGGCTTCCTTCCATAGCTCTTATAGGAACAAAGTTAGGAATTTTATTATTATGCTGACTTAAACTGTTTCACGTTTTGCATTTTCGAAAACATTTTTGGCATATACAAGGAGAAGAACTTTTTGCCCATTTATTTTATTATTGAATATTTTTGAAGGAAGCTTTATATTGTATTTTTTTTGTAATAAAAAGTCATTGCACTTTTATTTTTCTAGTATAAAAATACAAGAATATTTTACTAATCTGTTTTTTTTTATTGTAGGTACTAAGATTTTTAATTCGAGGGCGTTGTAAGTACAGTGCGCTCTACGGAGTCGAAGACCACAACCGAGAGAAAACTTTTTTGCTCATTTAGTTAATTACTAAATAATTTGGGAGCAAGCTTTTTAATTGTATTTTTTTAAATAAAAAGTATAGTCATCGCAGTTTTATTTTTCTAGTAGAAAAATACAAGAATATTTTACTAATCTGGTTTCTTTTATTGTAGGTACCAAGATTTTTAATAAGAGTGAGGGGGGAGCGCTCTACGGAGTTGAAGACCACAACCGAGAGAGAACTTTTTTGCTCATTTAGTTAATTACTAAATAATTTGGGAGCAAGCTTTTTATTTGTATTTTTTTAAATAAAAAGTATAGTCATCGCAGTTTTATTTTTCTATTATAAAAATACAAGAATATTTTACTAATCTGGTTTTTTTATTGTAGGTACTAAGATATTTAATAAGAGGGTGGTGAATACAGTGCGCTCTACGGAGTCGAAGACTACAACCAAGAGAAAACTTTTTTGCTCATTTAGTTAATTACTAAATAATTTGGGAGCAAGCTTTTTAATTGTATTTTTTTTTAATAAAAAGTATAGTCATCGCAGTTTTATTTTTCTAGTATAAAAATACAAGAATATTTTACTAATCTGGTTTTTTTTATTGTAGGTACTAAGATTTTTAATAAGAGGGCGTGGTGAGTACAGTGCGCTTTACGGAGTCGAAGACCACAACCGAGAGAAAACTTTTTTGCTCATTTAGTTAATTACTAAATAATTTGGGAGCAAGCTTTTTAATTGTATTTTTTTAAATAAAAAGTATAGTCATCGCAGTCTAATTTTTCTGGTATAAAAATACAAGACTATTTTACTAATCTGGTTTCTTTTATTATAGGTACCAAGATTTTTAATAGGAGGGAGGGGGGAGCGCTCCATGGATTCGAAGACCACAACCAAGAGAAAACTTTTTTGCTCATTTAGTTAATTACTAAATAATTTGGGAGCAAGCTTTTTAATTGTATTTTTTTTAATAAAAAGTATAGTCATCGCAGTTTTATTTTTCTAGTATAAAAATACAAGAATATTTTACTAATATGGTTTCTTTTATTGTAGGTACCAAGATTTTTAAGAAGAGGGCGTGGTGAGTACAATGCGCTCTACGGAGTCGAAGACCACAACCGAGAGAAAACTTTTTTGCTCATTTAGTTAATTACTAAATAATTTGGGAGCAAGCTTTTTAATTGTATTTTTTTAATAAAAAGTATAGTCATCGCAGTTTTATTTTTCCCGTCTAAAAATACAGGAATAATTTACTAATTTAGTTTTTTCATTTTAGGTATTAAGGTTTTAATGAGAAAGCGGGGAAAGAATAGTGCGCTCCATGAAGTCGAAGGAGAACTTTTTTGCAAATTTAGTTAATTACTAAATAATTTTGGAGCAAGGTTTTTAATTGTATTTTTTTTAATAAAAAGTATAGTCATCGCAGTTTTATTTTTCCCGTCTAAAAATACAGGAATAATTTACTAATTTAGTTTTTTTATCTTAGGTATTAAGGTTTTTAATGAGAAAGCGGGGAAATAATAGTGCGCTCCATGAAGTCGAAGGAGAACTTTTTTGCAAATTCAGTTAATTACTAAATAATTTGGGAGCAAGCATTTTAATTGTATTTTTTTTAATAAAAAGTATAGTCATCGCAGTTTTATTTTTCTAGTATGAAAATACAAGAATATTTTACTAATCTGGTTTCTTTTATTGTAGGTACCAAGATTTTTAATAAGAGGGAGGGGGGAGCGCTCCATGGAGTCGAAGGCCACAACCGAGAGAGAACTTTTTTGCTTATTTAGTTAATTACTAAATAATTTGGAAGCAAGCTTTTTAATTGTATTTTTTTAAATAAAAAGTATAGTCATCGCAGTTTTATTTTTCTATTATAAAAATACAAGAATATTTTACTAATCTGGTTTTTTTATTGTAGGAACTAAGATTTTTAATAAGAGGGTGGTGAATACAGTGCGCTCTACGGAGTCGAACACTACAACCGAGAGAAAACTTTTTTGCTCATTTAGTTAATTACTAAATAATTTGGGAGCAAGCTTTTTAATTGTATTTTTTTAATAAAAAGTATAGTCATCGCAGTTTTATTTTTCTAGTATAAAAATACAAGAATATTTTACTAATCTGTTTTTTTTTGTTGTAGGTACTAAGATTTTTAATAAGAGGGCGTGGTGAGTACAGTGCGCTTTACGGAGTCGAAGACCACAACCGAGAGAAAACTTTTTTGCTCATTTAGTTAATTACTAAATAATTTGGGAGCAAAGTTTTAATTGTATTTTTTTAAATAAAAAGTATAGTCATCGCAGTCTAATTTTTCTGGTATAAAAATACAAGACTATTTTACTAATCTGGTTTCTTTTATTATAGGTACCAAGATTTTTAATAGGAGGGAGGGGGGAGCGCTCCATGGAGTCGAAGACCACAACCAAGAGAAAACTTTTTTGCTCATTTAGTTAATTACTAAATAATTTGGGAGCAAGCTTTTTAATTGTATTTTTTTTTAATAAAAAGTATAGTCATCGCAGTTTTATTTTTCTAGTATACAAATACAAGAATATTTTACTAATATGGTTTCTTTTATTGTAGGTACCAAGATTTTTAAGAAGAGGGAGGGGGAAGCGCTCCATGGAGTCGAAGACCACAACCGAGAGAAAACTTTTTTGCTCATTTAGTTAATTACTAAATAATTTTGGAGCAAGGTTTTTAATTGTATTTTTTTAATAAAAAGTATCGTCATCGCAGTTTTATTTTTCCAGTCTAAAAATACAGGAATAATTTACTAATTTAGTTTTTTCATCTTAGGTATTAAGGTTTTTAATGAGAGAGCGGGGAAAGAATAGTGCGCTCTATGAAGTCGAAGGAGAATTTTTTTGCAAATTTAGTTAATTACTAAATAATTTTGGAGCAAGGTTTTTAATTGTATTTTTTTTAATAAAAAGTATAGTCATCGCAGTTTTATTTTTCTAGTATAAAAATACAAGAATATTTTACTAATCTGGTTTTTATTGTAGGTACTAAGATTTTTAATAAGAGGGCGTGGTGAGTACAGTGCGCTCTACGGAGTCGAAGACCACAACCGAGAGAAAACTTTTTTGCTTATTTAGTTAATTACTAAATAATTTGGGAGCAAGCTTTTTAATTGTATTTTTTTTAATAAAAAGTATAGTCAGCGCAGTTTTATTTTTCCCGTCTAAAAATACAGGAATAATTTACTAATTTAGTTTTTTCATCTTAGGTATTAAGGTTTTTGATGAGAGAGCGGGGAAAGAATAGTGCGCTTCATGAAGTCGAAGGAGAACTTTTTTGCAAATTTAGTTAATTACTAAATAATTTGGGAGCAAGCTTTTTAATTGTATTTTTTTAAATAAAAAGTATAGTCATCGCAGTTTTATTTTTCTATTACAAAAATACAAGAATATTTTACTAATCTGGTTTTTATTGTAGGTACTAAGATTTTTTAATGAGAGGGCGTGGTGAGTACAGTGCGCTCTACGAAGTCGAAGACCACAACCGAGAAAAAACTTTTTTGCTCATTTAGTTAATTACTAAATAATTTTGGAGCAAGCTTTTTAATTGTATTTTTTTAATAAAAAGTATAGTCATCGCAGTTTTATTTTTCTAGTATAAAAATACAAGAATATTTTACTAATCTGTTTTTTTTTTAATGTAGGTACTAAGATTTTCAATAAGAGGGCGTGGTGAGTACAGTGCGCTCTACGGAGTCGAAGACCACAACCGAGAGAAAACTTTTTTGCTTATTTAGTTAATTACTAAATAATTTGGGAGCAAGATTTTTAATTGTATTTTTTTTTAATAAAAATTATAGTCATCGCAGTTTTATTTTTCTAGTATAAAAATACAAGAATATTTTACTAATATGTTTTTTTTATTGTAGGTCCTAAGATTTTTAATAACAGGGCGTGGTGAGTACAGTGCACTCTACGGAGTCGAAGACCACAACCGAGAAAAAACTTTTTTGCTCATTTAGTTAATTACTAAATAATTTGGGAGCAAGCTTTTTAATTGTATTTTTTTCAATAAAAAGTATAGTCATCGCAGTTTTATTTTTCTAGTATAAAAATACAAGAATATTTTACTAATCTGTTTTTTTTTTAATGTAGGTACTAAGATTTTCAATAAGAGGGCGTGGTGAGTACAGTGCGCTCTACGGAGTCGAAGACCACAACCGAGAGAAAACTTTTTTGCTTATTTAGTTAATTACTAAATAATTTGGGAGCAAGATTTTTAATTGTATTTTTTTTTAATAAAAATTATAGTCATCGCAGTTTTATTTTTCTAGTATAAAAATACAAGAATATTTTACTGATATGTTTTTTTTTATTGTAGGTACTAAGATTTTTAATAACAGGGCGTGGTGAGTACAGTGCACTCTACGGAGTCGAAGACCACAACCGAGAAAAAACTTTTTTGCTCATTTAGTTAATTACTAAATAATTTGGGAGCAAGCTTTTTAATTGTATTTTTTTCAATAAAAAGTATAGTCATCGCAGTTTTATTTTTCTAGTATGAAAATACAAGAATATTTTACTAATCTGGTTTCTTTTATTGTTGGTACCAAGATTTTTAATAAGAGGAAGGGGGGAGCGCTTTATGGAGTCGAAGACCACAACCGAGAGAGAACTTTTTTGCTCATTTAGTTAATTACTAAATAATTTGGGAGCAAGCTTTTTAATTGTATTTTTTTTTAATAAAAAGTATAGTCATCGCAGTTTTATTTTTCTAGTATAAAAATACAAGAATATTTTTCTAATCTGTTTTTTTTATTGAAGGTACTAAGGTTTTTAATAAAAGGGCGTGGTGAGTACAGTGCGCTCTACGTAGTCGAAGACCACAACCGAGAGAAAACTTTTTTGCTCATTTAGTTAATTACTAAATAATTTGGGAGCAAGCTTTTTAATTGTATTTTTTTTAATAAAAAGTATAGTCTACGCAGTTTTATTTTTCTAGTATAAAAATACAAGAATATTTTACTAATCTGGTTTTTATTGTAGGTACTAAGATTTTTAATAAGAGGGCGTGGTGAGTACAGTGCGCTCTACGGAGTCGAAGACCACAACCGAGAGAAAACTTTTTTGCTCATTTAGTTAATTACTAAATAATTTGGGAGCAAGCTTTTTAAATGTATTTTTTTTAATAAAAAGTATAGTCATCGCAGTTTTATTTTTCTAGTATAAAAATACAAGAATATTTTACTAATCTGGTTTTTATTGTAGGTACTAAGATTTTTAATAAGAGGGCGTGGTGAGTACAGTGCGCTCGACGGAGTCGAAGACCACAACCGAGAGAACACTTTTTTGCTCATTTAGTTAATTATTAAATAATTTGGGAGCAAGCTTTTTAATTGTATTTTTTTTAATAAAAAGTATAGTCATCGCAGTTTTATTTTTCCCGTCTAAAAATACAGGAATAATTTACTAATTTAGTTTTTTCATTTTAGGTATTAAGGTTTTTAATGAGAGAGCGGGGAAAGAATAGTGCGCTCCATGAAGTCGAAGGAGAACTTTTTTGCAAATTTAGTTAATTACTAAATAATTTGGGAGCAAGCTTTTTAATTGTATTTTTTTAATTAAAAGTATAGTCATCGCAGTTTTATTTTTCTAGTATAAAAATACAAGAATATTTTACTAATCTGTTTTTTATTGTAGGTACTAAGATTTTTAATAAGAGGGCGTGGTGAGTACAGTGCGCTCTACGGAGTCGAAGACCACAACCGAGAGAAAACTTTTTTGCTCATTTAGTTAATTACTAAATAATTTGGGAGCAAGCTTTTTAATTGTATTTTTTTTAATAAAAAGTATAGTCATCGCAGTTTTATTTTTCTAGTATAAAAATACAAAAATATTTTACTAATCTGTTTCTTTTTATTGTAGGTACCAAAATTTTTAATAAGAGGGAGGGGGAGTACAGTGCGCTCCATGGAGTCGAGGACCACACCGAAAAAGAACTTTTTTGCGCATATAGTTAATTACTAAATAATTTTGGAGCAAGGTTTTTAATTGTATTTTTTTAAATAAAAAGTATAGTCATCGCAGTTTTATTTTTCCCGTCTAAAAATACAGGAATAATTTACTAATTTAGTTTTTTTATCTTAGGTATTAAGGTTTTTAATGAGAAAGCGGGGAAATAATAGTGCGCTCCATGAAGTCGAAGGAGAACTTTTTTGCAAATTTAGTTAATTACTAAATAATTTGGGAGCAAGCTTTTTAATTGTATTTTTTTAATAAAAAGTATAGTCATCGCAGTTTTATTTTTCTAGTATAAAAGTACAAGAATATTTTACTAATCTGTTTTTTTTATTGTAGGTACTAAGATTTTTAATAAGAGGGCGTGGTGAGTACAGTGCACTTTACGGAGTCGAAGACCACAACCGAGAGAAAACTTTTTTGCTCATTTAGTTAATTACTAAATAATTTGGGAGCAAGCTTTTTAATTGTATTTTTTTTAATAAAAAGTATAGTCATCGCAGTTTTATTGTTCTAGTATAAAAATACAAGAATATTTTACTAATCTGATTTATTTTATTGTAGGTACCAAGATTTTTAATAAGAGGGAGGGGGAGCACTTCATGGAGTCGAAGACCACAACCGAGAGAGAACTTTTTTGCTCATTTAGTTAATTACTAAATAATTTGGGAGCAAGCTTTTTAATTGTATTTTTTTAATAAAAAGTATAGTCATCGCAGTTTTATTTTTCTAGTATAAAAATACAAG
Organism: Polydrusus pterygomalis; assembly: GCA_963969555.1. Classification (NCBI taxonomy): domain Eukaryota; kingdom Metazoa; phylum Arthropoda; class Insecta; order Coleoptera; family Curculionidae; genus Polydrusus; species Polydrusus pterygomalis. The sequence continues at coordinate 11,085,937 of OZ018384.1, forward strand.
AATATTTTACTAATCTGTTTTTTTTATTGGAGGTACTAAGATTTTTAATAAGAGGGCGTGGTGAGTACAGTGCGCTCTACGGAGTCGAAGACAACAACCGAGAGAAAACTTTTTTGCTCATTTAGTTAATTACTAAATAATTTGGGAGCAAGCTTTTTAATTGTATTTTTTTTAATAAAAAGTATAGTCATCGCAGTTTTATTTTTCTAGTATAAAAATACAAGAATATTTTACTAATCTGATTTCTTTTATTGTAGGTACCAAGATTTTTAATAAGAGGGAGGGGGAGCGCTTCATGGAGTCGAAGACCACAACCGAGACAGAACTTTTTTGCTCATTTAGTTAATTACTAAATAATTTGGGAGCAAGCTTTTTAATTGTATTTTTTTAATAAAAAGTATAGTCATCGCAGTTTTATTTTTCTAGTATAAAAATACAAGAATATTTTACTTTTCTGGTTTTTTTATTGTAGGTACTAAGATTTTTAATAAGAGGGCGTGGTGAGTACAGTGCGCTCTACGGAGTCGAAGACCACAACCGAGAGAAAACTTTTTTGCTCATTTAGTTAATAACTAAATAATTTGGGAGCAAGCTTTTTAATTGTATTTTTTTTTAATAAAAAGTATAGTCATCGCAGTTTTATTTTTCTAGTATAAAAATACAAAAATATTTTACTACTCTGTTTCTTTTTATTGTAGGTACCAAAATTTTTAATAAGAGGTAGGGGGGAGCACAGTGCGCTCCATGGAGTCGAGGACCATACCGAAAAAGAACTTTTTTGCTCATTTAGTTAATTACTAAATAATTTGGGAGCAAGCTTTTTAATTGTATTTTTTTTAATAGAAAGTATAGTCATCGCAGTTTTATTTTTCTAGTATAAAAATACAAGAATATTTTATCTGGTTTCTTTTATTGTAGGTACCAAGATTTTTAATAAGAGGGAGGGGGGAGCGCTCCATGGAGTCGAAGGCCACAACCGAGAGAGAACTTTTTTGCTCATTTAGTTAATTACTAAATAATTTGGGAGCAAGCTTTTTAAATGTATTTTTTTAATAAAAAGTATTGTCATCGCAGTTTTATTTTTCTAGTATAAAAATACAAGAATATTTTACTAATCTGGTTTTTTTTATTGTAGGTACTAAGATTTTTAATAAAGGGCGTGGTGAGTACAGTGCGCTCTACGGATTCGAAGACCACAACCGAGAGAGAACTTTTTTGCTCATTTAGTTAATTACTAAATAATTTGGGAGCAAGCTTTTTAATTGTATTTTTTTAATAAAAAGTATAGTCATCGCAGTTTTATTTTTCTAGTATAAAAATATAAGAATATTTTACTAATCTGGTTTTTTTATTGTAGGTACTAAGATTTTTAATAAGAGGGCGTGGTGAGTACAGTGCGCTCTACGGAGTCGAAGACCACAACCGAGAGAAAACTTTTTTGCTCATTTAGTTAATTACTAAATAATTTGGGAGCAAGCTTTTTAATTGTATTTTTTTAATAAAAAGTATAGTCATCGCAGTTTTATTTTTCTAGTATAAAAATACAAGAATATTTTACTAATCTGGTTTTTTTATTGTAGGTACTAAGATTTTTAATAAGAGGGCGTGGTGAGTACAGTGCGCTCTACGGAGTCGAAGACCACAACCGAGAGAAAACTTTTTTGCTCATTTAGTTAATTACTAAATAATTTGGGAGCAAGCTTTTTAATTGTATTTTTTTTAATAAAAAGTATAGTCATCGCAGTTTTATTTTTCTAGTATAAAAATACAAGAATATTTTACTAATCTGATTTATTTTATTGTAGGTACCAAGATTTTTAATAAGAGGGAGGGGGGAGCGCTTCATGGAGTCGAAGACCACAACCGAGAGAGAACTTTTTTGCTCATTTAGTTAATTACTAAATAATTTGGGAGCAAGCTTTTTAATTGTATTTTTTTAATAAAAAGTATAGTCATCGCAGTTTTATTTTTCTAGTATAAAAATACAAGAATATTTTACTAATCTGATTTATTTTATTGTAGGTACCAAAATTTTTAATAAGATGGAGGGGGGAGCGCTTCATAGAGTCGAAGACCACAACCGAGAGAGAACTTTTTTGCTCATTTAGTTAATTACTAAATAATTTGGGAGCAAGCTTTTTAATTGTATTTTTTTAATAAAAAGTATCGTCATCGCAGTTTTATTTTTCCCGTCTAAAAATACAGGAATAATTTACTAATTTAGTTTTTTCATCTTAGGTATTAAGGTTTTTAATGAGAGAGCGGGGAAAGAATAGTGCGCTCCATGAAGTCGAAGGAAAACTTTTTTGCAAATTTAGTTAATTACTAAATAATTTTGGAGCAAGGTTTTTAATTGTATTTTTTTAATAAAAAGTATCGTCATCGCAGTTTTATTTTTCCAGTCTAAAAATACAGGAATGATTTACTAATTTAGTTTTTTCATCTTAGGTATTAAGGTTTTTAATGAGAGAGCGGGGAAAGAATAGTGCGCTCCATGAAGTCGAAGGAGAACTTTTTTGCAAATTTAGTTAATTACTAAATAATTTTGGAGCAAGGTTTTTAATTGTATTTTTTTAATAAAAAGTATAGTCATCGCAGTTTTATTTTTCTAGTATAAAAATACAAGAATATTTTACTAATCTGGTTTTTATTGTAGGTACTAAATTTTTAATAAGAGGACGTGGTGAGTACAGTGCGCTCTACGGAGTCGAAGACCACAACCGAGAGAAAACTTTTTTGCTCATTTAGTTAATTACTAAATAATTTGGGAGCAAGCTTTTTAATTGTATTTTTTTTAATAAAAAGTATAGTCATTGCAGTTTTATTTTTCCCGTCTAAAAATACAGGAATAATTTACAGTGAGTACAGTGCGCTTTACGGAGTCGAAGACCACAACCGAGAGAAAACTTTTTTGCTCATATAGTTAATTACTAAATAATTTGGGAGCAAGCTTTTTAATTGTATTTTTTTTAATAAAAAATATAGTCATCGCAGTTTTATTTTTCTAGTATGAAAATACAAGAATATTTTACTAATCTGGTTTCTTTTATTGTAGGTACCAAGATTTTTAACAAGAGGGAGGGGGTAGCGCTCCATGGAGTCGAAGGCCACAACCGGGAGAGAACTTTTTTGCTTATTTAGTTAATTACTAAATAATTTGGGAGCAAGCTTTTTAATTGTATTTTTTTGAAATAAAAAGTATAGTCATCGCAGTTTTATTTTTCTAGTATAAAAATACAAGAATATTTTACTAATCTGTTTTTTTTATTGTAGGAACTAAGATTTTTAATAAGAGGGTGGTGAATACAGTGCGCTCTACGGAGTCGAACACTACAACCGAGAGAAAACTTTTTTGCTCATTTAGTTAATTACTAAATAATTTGGGAGCAAGCTTTTTAATTGTATTTTTTTAATAAAAAGTATAGTCATCGCAGTTTTATTTTTCTAGTATAAAAATACAAGAATATTTTACTAATCTGTTTTTTTTTATTGTAGGTACTAAGATTTTTAATAAGAGGGCGTGGTGAGTACAGTGCGCTTTACGGAGTCGAAGACCACAACCGAGAGAAAACTTTTTTGCTCATTTAGTTAATTACTAAATAATTTGGGAGCAAGGTTTTTAATTGTATTTTTTTTTAATAAAAAGTATCGTCATCGCAGTTTTATTTTTCCAGTCTAAAAATACAGGAATAATTTACTAATTTAGTTTTTTCATCTTAGGTATTAAGGTTTTTAATGAGAGAGCGGGGAAAGAATAGTGCGCTCCATGAAGTCGAAGGAAAACTTTTTTGCAAATTTAGTTAATTACTAAATAATTTTGGAGCAAGGTTTTTAATTGTATTTTTTTTAATAAAAAGTATAGTCATCGCAGTTTTATTTTTCTAGTATAAAAATACAAGAATATTTTACTAATATGGTTTCTTTTATTGTAGGTACCAAGATTTTTAAGAAGAGGGAGGGGGAAGCGCTCCATGGAGTCGAAGACCACAACCGAGAGAAAACTTTTTTGCTCATTTAGTTAATTACTAAATAATTTTGGAGCAAGGTTTTTAATTGTATTTTTTTTAATAAAAAGTATCGTCATCGCAGTTTTATTTTTCCAGTCTAAAAATACAGGAATAATTTACTAATTTAGTTTTTTCATCTTAGGTATTAAGGTTTTTAATGAGAGAGCGGGGAAAGAATAGTGCGCTCCATGAAGTCGAAGGAAAACTTTTTTGCAAATTTAGTTAATTACTAAATAATTTTGGAGCAAGGTTTTTAATTGTATTTTTTTTAATAAAAAGTATAGTCATCGCAGTTTTATTTTTCCCGTCTAAAAATACAGGAATAATTTATTAATTTAGTTTTTTCATCTTAGGTATTAAGGTTTTTAATGAGAAAGCGGGGAAATAATAGTGCGCTCCATGAAGTCGAAGGAGAACTTTTTTGCAAATTTAGTTAATTACTAAATAATTTGGGAGCAAGCTTTTTAATTGTATTTTTTTTAATAAAAAGTATAGTCTACGCAGTTTTATTTTTCTAGTATAAAAATACAAGAATATTTTACTAATCTGGTTTTTATTGTAGGTACTAAGATTTTTAATAAGAGGGCGTGGTGAGTACAGTGCGCTCTACGGAGTCGAAGACCACAACCGAGAGAAAACTTTTTTGCTCATTTAGTTAATTACTAAATAATTTGGGATCAAGCTTTTTAAATGTATTTTTTTAAATAAAAAGTATAGTCATCGCAGTTTTATTTTTCTAGTATAAAAATACAAGAATATTTTACTAATCTGGTTTTTATTGTAGGTACTAAGATTTTTAATAAGAGGGCGTGGTGAGTACAGTGCGCTCGACGGAGTCGAAGACCACAACCGAGAGAACACTTTTTTGCTCATTTAGTTAATTACTAGATAATTTGGGAGCAAGCTTTTTAATTTTATTTTTTTTAATAAAAAGTATAGTCATCGCAGTTTTATTTTTCCCGTCTAAAAATACAGGAATAATTTACTAATTTAGTTTTTTCATTTTAGGTATTAAGGTTTTTAATGAGAGAGCGGGGAAAGAATAGTGCGCTCCATGAAGTCGAAGGAGAACTTTTTTGCAAATTTAGTTAATTACTAAATAATTTTGGAGCAAGGTTTTTAATTGTATTTTTTTTAATAAAAAGTATAGTCATCGCAGTTTTATTTTTCCCGTCTAAAAATACAGGAATAATTTACTAATTTAGTTTTTTTATCTTAGGTATTAAGGTTTTTAATGAGAAAGCGGGGAAATAATAGTGCGCTCCATGAAGTCGAAGGAGAACTTTTTTGCAAATTCGGTTAATTACTAAATAATTTGGGAGCAAGCATTTTAATTGTATTTTTTTAAATAAAAAGTATAGTCATCGCAGTCTAATTTTTCTGGTATAAAAATACAAGACTATTTTACTAATCTGGTTTCTTTTATTATAGGTACCAAGATTTTTAATAGGAGGGAGGGGGGAGCGCTCCATGGAGTCGAAGACCACAACCAAGAGAAAACTTTTTTGCTCATTTAGTTAATTACTAAATAATTTGGGAGCAAGCTTTTTAATTGTATTTTTTTTTAATAAAAAGTATAGTCATCGCAGTTTTATTTTTCTAGTATACAAATACAAGAATATTTTACTAATATGGTTTCTTTTATTGTAGGTACCAAGATTTTTAAGAAGAGGGAGGGGGAAGCGCTCCATGGAGTCGAAGACCACAACCGAGAGAAAACTTTTTTGCTCATTTAGTTAATTACTAAATAATTTTGGAGCAAGGTTTTTAATTGTATTTTTTTAATAAAAAGTATAGTCATCGCAGTTTTATTTTTCTAGTATAAAAATACAAGAATATTTTACTAATCTGATTTATTTTATTGTAGGTACCAAAATTTTTAATAAGAGGGAGGGGGGAGCGCTTCATGGAGTCGAAGACCACAACCGAGAGAGAACTTTTTTGCTCATTTAGTTAATTAATAAATAATTTGGGAGCAAGCTTTTTAATTGTATTTTTTTAATAAAAAGTATCGTCATCGCAGTTTTATTTTTCCCGTCTAAAAATACAGGAATAATTTACTAATTTAGTTTTTTCATCTTAGGTATTAAGGTTTTTAATGAGAGAGCGGGGAAAGAATAGTGCGCTCCATGAAGTCGAAGGAAAACTTTTTTGCAAATTTAGTTAATTACTAAATAATTTTGGAGCAAGCTTTTTAATTGTATTTTTTTAATAAAAAGTATAGTCATCGCAGTTTTATTTTTCTAGTATAAAAATACAAGAATATTTTATCTGGTTTATTTTATTGTAGGTACCAAGATTTTTAATAAGAGGGAGGGGGGAGCGCTCCATGGAGTCGAAGGCCACAACCGAGAGAGAACTTTTTTGCTCATTTAGTTAATTACTAAATAATTTGGGAGCAAGCTTTTTAATTGTATTTTTTTTAATAAAAAGTATAGTCATCGCAGTTTTATTTTTCTAGTATAAAAATACAAGAATAATTTACTAATCTGGTTTTTTTATTGTAGGTACTAAGTTTTTTAATATGAGGGCGTGGTGAGTACAGTGCGCTCTACGGAGTCAAAGACCACAACCGAGAGAAAACTTTTTTGCTCATTTAGTTAATTACTAAATAATTTAGGAGCAAGCTTTTTAATTGTATTTTTTTTAATAAAAAGTATAGTCATCGCAGTTTTATTTTTCTAGTATAAAAATACAAGAATCTGGTTTTTTTATTGTAGGTACTAAGATTTTTAATAAGAGGGCGTGGTGAGTACAGTGCGCTCTACGGAGTCGAAGACCACAACCGAGAGAAAACTTTTTTGCTCATTTAGTTAATTACTAAATAATTTGGGAGCAAGCTTTTTAATTGTATTTTTTTTAATAAAAAGTATAGTCATCGCAGTTTTATTTTTCTAGTATAAAAATACAAGAATATTTTACTAATCTGATTTATTTTATTGTAGGTACCAAGATTTTTAATAGGAGGGAGGGGGAGCGCTCCATGGAGTCGAAGACCACAACCGAGAGAGAACTTTTTTGCTCATTTAGTTAATTACTAAATAATTTGGGAGCAAGCTTTTTAATTGTATTTTTTTTTAATAAAAAGTATAGTCATCGCAGTTTTATTTTTCTAGTATAAAAATACAAGAATATTTTACTAATCTGATTTATTTTATTGTAGGTACCAAGATTTTTAATAAGAGGGAGGGGGAAGCGCTTCATGGAGTCGAATACCACAACCGAGAGAAAACCTTCTTGCTCATTTAGTTAATTACTTAATAATTTGGGAGCAAGGTTTTTAATTGTATTTTTTTAAATAAAAAGTATAGTCATCGCAGTTTTATTTTTCTATTACAAAAATACAAGAATATTTTACTAATCTGGTTTTTATTGTAGGTACTAAGATTTTTAATAAGAGGGCGTGGTGAGTACAGTGCGCTCTACGGAGTCGAAGACCACAACCGAGAGAAAACTTTTTTGCTCATTTAGTTAATTACTAAATAATTTGGAAGCAAGCTTTTTAATTGTATTTTTTTTAATAAAAAGTATAGTCATCGCAGTTTTATTTTTCCCGTCTAAAAATACAGGAATAATTTACTAATTTAGTTTTTTTATCTTAGGTATTAAGGTTTTTAATGAGATAGCGGGGAAATAATAGTGCGCTCCATGAAGTCGAAGGAGAACTTTTTTGCAAATTCAGTTAATTACTAAATAATTTGGGAGCAAGCATTTTAATTGTATTTTTTTTAATAAAAAGTATAGTCATCGCAGTTTTATTTTTCTAGTATAAAAATACAAGAATATTTTACTAATCTGGTTTTTTTTATTGTAGGTACTAAGATTTTTAATAAGAGGGCGTGGTGAGTACAGTGCGCTTTACGGAGTCGAAGACCACAACCGAGAGAAAACTTTTTTGCTCATTTAGTTAATTACTAAATAATTTGGGAGCAAGCTTTTTAATTGTATTTTTTTTAATAAAAAGTATAGTCATCGCAGTTTTATTTTTCTAGTATAAAAATACAAGAATATTTTACTAATTTTACTAATCTGGTTTCTTTTATTGTAGGTACCAAGATTTTTAATAGGAGGGAGGGGGGCGCTCCATGGAGTCGAAGACCACAACCGAGAGAGAACTTTTTTGCTCATATAGTTAATTACTAAATAATTTGGGAGCAAGCTTTTTAATTGTATTTTTTTTAATAAAAAGTATAGTCATCGCAGTTTTATTTTTCTATTATAAAAATACAAGAATATTTTACTAATCTGTTTTTTTATTGTAGGTACTAAGATTTTTAATAAGAGGGCGTGGTGAGTACAGTGCGCTCTACGGAGTCGAAGACCACAACCGAGAGAAAACTTTTTTGCTCATTTAGTTAATTACTAAATAATTTGGGAGCAAGCTTTTTAATTGTATTATTTTTTAATAAAAAGTATAGTCACCGCAGTTTTATTTTTCTAGTATAAAAATACAAGAATATTTTACTAATCTGGTTTCTTTTATTGTAAGTACCAAGATTTTTAATAAGAGGGAGGGGGGAGCGCTCCATGGAGTCGAAGGCCACAACCGAGAGAGAACTTTTTTGCTCATTTAGTTAATTACTAAATAATTTGGGAGCAAGCTTTTTAATTGTATTTTTTTAAATAAAAAGTATAGTCATCGCAGTTTTATTTTTCTATTACAAAAATACAAAAATATTTTACTAATCTGGTTTTTATTGTAGGTACTAAGATTTTTTAATGAGAGGGCGTGGTGAGTACAGTGCGCTCTACGAAGTCGAAGACCACAACCGAGAGAAAACTTTTTTGCTCATTTAGTTAATTACTAAATAATTTGGGAGCAAGATTTTTAATTGTATTTTTTTTTAATAAAAATTATAGTCATCGCAGTTTTATTTTTCTAGTATAAAAATACAAGAATATTTTACTAATATGTTTTTTTTTATTGTAGGTACTAAGATTTTTAATAACAGGGCGTGGTGAGTACAGTGCACTCTACGGAGTCGAAGACCACAACCGAGAGAAAACTTTTTTGCTTATTTAGTTAATTACTAAATAATTTGGGAGCAAGATTTTTAATTGTATTTTTTTTTAATAAAAATTATAGTCATCGCAGTTTTATTTTTCTAGTATAAAAATACAAGAATATTTTACTAATCTGTTTTTTTTATTGTAGGAACTAAGATTTTTAATAAGAGGGTGGTGAATACAGTGCGCTCTACGGAGTCGAACACTACAACCGAGAGAAAACTTTTTTGCTCATTTAGTTAATTACTAAATAATTTGGGAGCAAGCTTTTTAATTGTATTTTTTTAATAAAAAGTATAGTCATCGCAGTTTTATTTTTCTAGTATAAAAATACAAGAATATTTTACTAATCTGTTTTTTTTTATTGTAGGTACTAAGATTTTTAATAAGAGGGCGTGGTGAGTACAGTGCGCTTTACGGAGTCGAAGACCACAACCGAGAGAAAACTTTTTTGCTCATTTAGTTAATTACTAAATAATTTGGGAGCAAGGTTTTTAATTGTATTTTTTTTTAATAAAAAGTATAGTCATTGCAGTTTTATTTTTCCCGTCTAAAAATACAGGAATAATTTACAGTGAGTACAGTGCGCTTTACGGAGTCGAAGACCACAACCGAGAGAAAACTTTTTTGCTCATATAGTTAATTACTAAATAATTTGGGAGCAAGCTTTTTAATTGTATTTTTTTTAATAAAAAATATAGTCATCGCAGTTTTATTTTTCTAGTATGAAAATACAAGAATATTTTACTAATCTGGTTTCTTTTATTGTAGGTACCAAGATTTTTAACAAGAGGGAGGGGGTAGCGCTCCATGGAGTCGAAGGCCACAACCGGGAGAGAACTTTTTTGCTTATTTAGTTAATTACTAAATAATTTGGGAGCAAGCTTTTTAATTGTATTTTTTTGAAATAAAAAGTATAGTCATCGCAGTTTTATTTTTCTAGTATAAAAATACAAGAATATTTTACTAATCTGTTTTTTTTATTGTAGGAACTAAGATTTTTAATAAGAGGGTGGTGAATACAGTGCGCTCTACGGAGTCGAACACTACAACCGAGAGAAAACTTTTTTGCTCATTTAGTTAATTACTAAATAATTTGGGAGCAAGCTTTTTAATTGTATTTTTTTAATAAAAAGTATAGTCATCGCAGTTTTATTTTTCTAGTATAAAAATACAAGAATATTTTACTAATCTGTTTTTTTTTATTGTAGGTACTAAGATTTTTAATAAGAGGGCGTGGTGAGTACAGTGCGCTTTACGGAGTCGAAGACCACAACCGAGAGAAAACTTTTTTGCTCATTTAGTTAATTACTAAATAATTTGGGAGCAAGGTTTTTAATTGTATTTTTTTTTAATAAAAAGTATCGTCATCGCAGTTTTATTTTTCCAGTCTAAAAATACAGGAATAATTTACTAATTTAGTTTTTTCATCTTAGGTATTAAGGTTTTTAATGAGAGAGCGGGGAAAGAATAGTGCGCTCCATAAAGTCGAAGGAAAACTTTTTTGCAAATTTAGTTAATTACTAAATAATTTTGGAGCAAGGTTTTTAATTGTATTTTTTTTAATAAAAAGTATAGTCATCGCAGTTTTATTTTTCCCGTCTAAAAATACAGGAATAATTTATTAATTTAGTTTTTTCATCTTAGGTATTAAGGTTTTTAATGAGAAAGCGGGGAAATAATAGTGCGCTCCATGAAGTCGAAGGAGAACTTTTTTGCAAATTTAGTTAATTACTAAATAATTTGGGAGCAAGCTTTTTAATTGTATTTTTTTTAATAAAAAGTATAGTCTACGCAGTTTTATTTTTCTAGTATAAAAATACAAGAATATTTTACTAATCTGGTTTTTATTGTAGGTACTAAGATTTTTAATAAGAGGGCGTGGTGAGTACAGTGCGCTCTACGGAGTCGAAGACCACAACCGAGAGAAAACTTTTTTGCTCATTTAGTTAATTACTAAATAATTTGGGATCAAGCTTTTTAAATGTATTTTTTTAAATAAAAAGTATAGTCATCGCAGTTTTATTTTTCTAGTATAAAAATACAAGAATATTTTACTAATCTGGTTTTTATTGTAGGTACTAAGATTTTTAATAAGAGGGCGTGGTGAGTACAGTGCGCTCGACGGAGTCGAAGACCACAACCGAGAGAACACTTTTTTGCTCATTTAGTTAATTACTAGATAATTTGGGAGCAAGCTTTTTAATTTTATTTTTTTTAATAAAAAGTATAGTCATCGCAGTTTTATTTTTCCCGTCTAAAAATACAGGAATAATTTACTAATTTAGTTTTTTCATTTTAGGTATTAAGGTTTTTAATGAGAGAGCGGGGAAAGAATAGTGCGCTCCATGAAGTCGAAGGAGAACTTTTTTGCAAATTTAGTTAATTACTAAATAATTTTGGAGCAAGGTTTTTAATTGTATTTTTTTTAATAAAAAGTATAGTCATCGCAGTTTTATTTTTCCCGTCTAAAAATACAGGAATAATTTACTAATTTAGTTTTTTTATCTTAGGTATTAAGGTTTTTAATGAGAAAGCGGGGAAATAATAGTGCGCTCCATGAAGTCGAAGGAGAACTTTTTTGCAAATTCGGTTAATTACTAAATAATTTGGGAGCAAGCATTTTAATTGTATTTTTTTAAATAAAAAGTATAGTCATCGCAGTCTAATTTTTCTGGTATAAAAATACAAGACTATTTTACTAATCTGGTTTCTTTTATTATAGGTACCAAGATTTTTAATAGGAGGGAGGGGGGAGCGCTCCATGGAGTCGAAGACCACAACCAAGAGAAAACTTTTTTGCTCATTTAGTTAATTACTAAATAATTTGGGAGCAAGCTTTTTAATTGTATTTTTTTTTAATAAAAAGTATAGTCATCGCAGTTTTATTTTTCTAGTATACAAATACAAGAATATTTTACTAATATGGTTTCTTTTATTGTAGGTACCAAGATTTTTAGGAAGAGGGAGGGGGAAGCGCTCCATGGAGTCGAAGACCACAACCGAGAGAAAACTTTTTTGCTCATTTAGTTAATTACTAAATAATTTTGGAGCAAGGTTTTTAATTGTATTTTTTTAATAAAAAGTATAGTCATCGCAGTTTTATTTTTCTAGTATAAAAATACAAGAATATTTTACTAATCTGATTTATTTTATTGTAGGTACCAAAATTTTTAATAAGAGGGAGGGGGGAGCGCTTCATGGAGTCGAAGACCACAACCGAGAGAGAACTTTTTTGCTCATTTAGTTAATTAATAAATAATTTGGGAGCAAGCTTTTTAATTGTATTTTTTTAATAAAAAGTATCGTCATCGCAGTTTTATTTTTCCCGTCTAAAAATACAGGAATAATTTACTAATTTAGTTTTTTCATCTTAGGTATTAAGGTTTTTAATGAGAGAGCGGGGAAAGAATAGTGCGCTCCATGAAGTCGAAGGAAAACTTTTTTGCAAATTTAGTTAATTACTAAATAATTTTGGAGCAAGCTTTTTAATTGTATTTTTTTAATAAAAAGTATAGTCATCGCAGTTTTATTTTTCTAGTATAAAAATACAAGAATATTTTATCTGGTTTATTTTATTGTAGGTACCAAGATTTTTAATAAGAGGGAGGGGGGAGCGCTCCATGGAGTCGAAGGCCACAACCGAGAGAGAACTTTTTTGCTCATTTAGTTAATTACTAAATAATTTGGGAGCAAGCTTTTTAATTGTATTTTTTTTAATAAAAAGTATAGTCATCGCAGTTTTATTTTTCTAGTATAAAAATACAAGAATAATTTACTAATCTGGTTTTTTTATTGTAGGTACTAAGTTTTTTAATATGAGGGCGTGGTGAGTACAGTGCGCTCTACGGAGTCAAAGACCACAACCGAGAGAAAACTTTTTTGCTCATTTAGTTAATTACTAAATAATTTAGGAGCAAGCTTTTTAATTGTATTTTTTTTAATAAAAAGTATAGTCATCGCAGTTTTATTTTTCTAGTATAAAAATACAAGAATCTGGTTTTTTTATTGTAGGTACTAAGATTTTTAATAAGAGGGCGTGGTGAGTACAGTGCGCTCTACGGAGTCGAAGACCACAACCGAGAGAAAACTTTTTTGCTCATTTAGTTAATTACTAAATAATTTGGGAGCAAGCTTTTTAATTGTATTTTTTTTAATAAAAAGTATAGTCATCGCAGTTTTATTTTTCTAGTATAAAAATACAAGAATATTTTACTAATCTGATTTATTTTATTGTAGGTACCAAGATTTTTAATAGGAGGGAGGGGGAGAGCTCCATGGAGTCGAAGACCACAACCGAGAGAGAACTTTTTTGCTCATTTAGTTAATTACTAAATAATTTGGGAGCAAGCTTTTTAATTGTATTTTTTTTTAATAAAAAGTATAGTCATCGCAGTTTTATTTTTCTAGTATAAAAATACAAGAATATTTTACTAATCTGATTTATTTTATTGTAGGTACCAAGATTTTTAATAAGAGGGAGGGGGAAGCGCTTCATGGAGTCGAATACCACAACCGAGAGAAAACCTTCTTGCTCATTTAGTTAATTACTTAATAATTTGGGAGCAAGGTTTTTAATTGTATTTTTTTAAATAAAAAGTATAGTCATCGCAGTTTTATTTTTCTATTACAAAAATACAAGAATATTTTACTAATCTGGTTTTTATTGTAGGTACTAAGATTTTTAATAAGAGGGCGTGGTGAGTACAGTGCGCTCTACGGAGTCGAAGACCACAACCGAGAGAAAACTTTTTTGCTCATTTAGTTAATTACTAAATAATTTGGAAGCAAGCTTTTTAATTGTATTTTTTTTAATAAAAAGTATAGTCATCGCAGTTTTATTTTTCCCGTCTAAAAATACAGGAATAATTTACTAATTTAGTTTTTTTATCTTAGGTATTAAGGTTTTTAATGAGATAGCGGGGAAATAATAGTGCGCTCCATGAAGTCGAAGGAGAACTTTTTTGCAAATTCAGTTAATTACTAAATAATTTGGGAGCAAGCATTTTAATTGTATTTTTTTTAATAAAAAGTATAGTCATCGCAGTTTTATTTTTCTAGTATAAAAATACAAGAATATTTTACTAATCTGGTTTTTTTTATTGTAGGTACTAAGATTTTTAATAAGAGGGCGTGGTGAGTACAGTGCGCTTTACGGAGTCGAAGACCACAACCGAGAGAAAACTTTTTTGCTCATTTAGTTAATTACTAAATAATTTGGGAGCAAGCTTTTTAATTGTATTTTTTTTAATAAAAAGTATAGTCATCGCAGTTTTATTTTTCTAGTATAAAAATACAAGAATATTTTACTAATCTGGTTTTTTTTATTGTAGGTACTAAGATTTTTAATAAGAGGGCGTGGTGAGTACAGTGCGCTTTACGGAGTCGAAGACCACAACCGAGAGAAAACTTTTTTGCTCATTTAGTTAATTACTAAATAATTTGGGAGCAAGCTTTTTAATTGTATTTTTTTTAATAAAAAGTATAGTCATCGCAGTTTTATTTTTCTAGTATAAAAATACAAGAATATTTTACTAATTTTACTAATCTGGTTTCTTTTATTGTAGGTACCAAGATTTTTAATAGGAGGGAGGGGGGGGGGCGCTCCATGGAGTCGAAGACCACAACCGAGAGAGAACTTTTTTGCTCATATAGTTAATTACTAAATAATTTGGGAGCAAGCTTTTTAATTGTATTTTTTTTAATAAAAAGTATAGTCATCGCAGTTTTATTTTTCTAGTATAAAAATACAAGAATATTTTACTAATTTTACTAATCTGGTTTCTTTTATTGTAGGTACCAAGATTTTTAATAGGAGGGAGGGGGGGGGGGGGCGCTCCATGGAGTCGAAGACCACAACCGAGAGAGAACTTTTTTGCTCATATAGTTAATTACTAAATAATTTGGGAGCAAGCTTTTTAATTGTATTTTTTTTAATAAAAAGTATAGTCATCGCAGTTTTATTTTTCTAGTATAAAAATACAAGAATATTTTACTAATCTGTTTTTTTTTTAATGTAGGTACTAAGATTTTCAATAAGAGGGCGTGGTGAGTACAGTGCGCTCTACGGAGTCGAAGACCACAACCGAGAGAAAACTTTTTTGCTTATTTAGTTAATTACTAAATAATTTGGGAGCAAGATTTTTAATTGTATTTTTTTTTAATAAAAATTATAGTCATCGCAGTTTTATTTTTCTAGTATAAAAATACAAGAATATTTTACTAATATGTTTTTTTTATTGTAGGTCCTAAGATTTTTAATAACAGGGCGTGGTGAGTACAGTGCACTCTACGGAGTCGAAGACCACAACCGAGAAAAAACTTTTTTGCTCATTTAGTTAATTACTAAATAATTTGGGAGCAAGCTTTTTAATTGTATTTTTTTCAATAAAAAGTATAGTCATCGCAGTTTTATTTTTCTAGTATAAAAATACAAGAATATTTTACTAATCTGTTTTTTTTTTAATGTAGGTACTAAGATTTTCAATAAGAGGGCGTGGTGAGTACAGTGCGCTCTACGGAGTCGAAGACCACAACCGAGAGAAAACTTTTTTGCTTATTTAGTTAATTACTAAATAATTTGGGAGCAAGATTTTTAATTGTATTTTTTTTTAATAAAAATTATAGTCATCGCAGTTTTATTTTTCTAGTATAAAAATACAAGAATATTTTACTGATATGTTTTTTTTTATTGTAGGTACTAAGATTTTTAATAACAGGGCGTGGTGAGTACAGTGCACTCTACGGAGTCGAAGACCACAACCGAGAAAAAACTTTTTTGCTCATTTAGTTAATTACTAAATAATTTGGGAGCAAGCTTTTTAATTGTATTTTTTTCAATAAAAAGTATAGTCATCGCAGTTTTATTTTTCTAGTATGAAAATACAAGAATATTTTACTAATCTGGTTTCTTTTATTGTTGGTACCAAGATTTTTAATAAGAGGAAGGGGGGAGCGCTTTATGGAGTCGAAGACCACAACCGAGAGAGAACTTTTTTGCTCATTTAGTTAATTACTAAATAATTTGGGAGCAAGCTTTTTAATTGTATTTTTTTTTAATAAAAAGTATAGTCATCGCAGTTTTATTTTTCTAGTATAAAAATACAAGAATATTTTTCTAATCTGTTTTTTTTATTGAAGGTACTAAGGTTTTTAATAAAAGGGCGTGGTGAGTACAGTGCGCTCTACGTAGTCGAAGACCACAACCGAGAGAAAACTTTTTTGCTCATTTAGTTAATTACTAAATAATTTGGGAGCAAGCTTTTTAATTGTATTTTTTTTAATAAAAAGTATAGTCTACGCAGTTTTATTTTTCTAGTATAAAAATACAAGAATATTTTACTAATCTGGTTTTTATTGTAGGTACTAAGATTTTTAATAAGAGGGCGTGGTGAGTACAGTGCGCTCTACGGAGTCGAAGACCACAACCGAGAGAAAACTTTTTTGCTCATTTAGTTAATTACTAAATAATTTGGGAGCAAGCTTTTTAAATGTATTTTTTTTAATAAAAAGTATAGTCATCGCAGTTTTATTTTTCTAGTATAAAAATACAAGAATATTTTACTAATCTGGTTTTTATTGTAGGTACTAAGATTTTTAATAAGAGGGCGTGGTGAGTACAGTGCGCTCGACGGAGTCGAAGACCACAACCGAGAGAACACTTTTTTGCTCATTTAGTTAATTATTAAATAATTTGGGAGCAAGCTTTTTAATTGTATTTTTTTTAATAAAAAGTATAGTCATCGCAGTTTTATTTTTCCCGTCTAAAAATACAGGAATAATTTACTAATTTAGTTTTTTCATTTTAGGTATTAAGGTTTTTAATGAGAGAGCGGGGAAAGAATAGTGCGCTCCATGAAGTCGAAGGAGAACTTTTTTGCAAATTTAGTTAATTACTAAATAATTTGGGAGCAAGCTTTTTAATTGTATTTTTTTAATTAAAAGTATAGTCATCGCAGTTTTATTTTTCTAGTATAAAAATACAAGAATATTTTACTAATCTGTTTTTTATTGTAGGTACTAAGATTTTTAATAAGAGGGCGTGGTGAGTACAGTGCGCTCTACGGAGTCGAAGACCACAACCGAGAGAAAACTTTTTTGCTCATTTAGTTAATTACTAAATAATTTGGGAGCAAGCTTTTTAATTGTATTTTTTTTAATAAAAAGTATAGTCATCGCAGTTTTATTTTTCTAGTATAAAAATACAAAAATATTTTACTAATCTGTTTCTTTTTATTGTAGGTACCAAAATTTTTAATAAGAGGGAGGGGGAGTACAGTGCGCTCCATGGAGTCGAGGACCACACCGAAAAAGAACTTTTTTGCGCATATAGTTAATTACTAAATAATTTTGGAGCAAGGTTTTTAATTGTATTTTTTTAAATAAAAAGTATAGTCATCGCAGTTTTATTTTTCCCGTCTAAAAATACAGGAATAATTTACTAATTTAGTTTTTTTATCTTAGGTATTAAGGTTTTTAATGAGAAAGCGGGGAAATAATAGTGCGCTCCATGAAGTCGAAGGAGAACTTTTTTGCAAATTTAGTTAATTACTAAATAATTTGGGAGCAAGCTTTTTAATTGTATTTTTTTAATAAAAAGTATAGTCATCGCAGTTTTATTTTTCTAGTATAAAAGTACAAGAATATTTTACTAATCTGTTTTTTTTATTGTAGGTACTAAGATTTTTAATAAGAGGGCGTGGTGAGTACAGTGCACTTTACGGAGTCGAAGACCACAACCGAGAGAAAACTTTTTTGCTCATTTAGTTAATTACTAAATAATTTGGGAGCAAGCTTTTTAATTGTATTTTTTTTAATAAAAAGTATAGTCATCGCAGTTTTATTGTTCTAGTATAAAAATACAAGAATATTTTACTAATCTGATTTATTTTATTGTAGGTACCAAGATTTTTAATAAGAGGGAGGGGGAGCACTTCATGGAGTCGAAGACCACAACCGAGAGAGAACTTTTTTGCTCATTTAGTTAATTACTAAATAATTTGGGAGCAAGCTTTTTAATTGTATTTTTTTAATAAAAAGTATAGTCATCGCAGTTTTATTTTTCTAGTATAAAAATACAAGAATATTTTACTAATCTGTTTTTTTTATTGGAGGTACTAAGATTTTTAATAAGAGGGCGTGGTGAGTACAGTGCGCTCTACGGAGTCGAAGACAACAACCGAGAGAAAACTTTTTTGCTCATTTAGTTAATTACTAAATAATTTGGGAGCAAGCTTTTTAATTGTATTTTTTTTAATAAAAAGTATAGTCATCGCAGTTTTATTTTTCTAGTATAAAAATACAAGAATATTTTACTAATCTGATTTCTTTTATTGTAGGTACCAAGATTTTTAATAAGAGGGAGGGGGAGCGCTTCATGGAGTCGAAGACCACAACCGAGACAGAACTTTTTTGCTCATTTAGTTAATTACTAAATAATTTGGGAGCAAGCTTTTTAATTGTATTTTTTTAATAAAAAGTATAGTCATCGCAGTTTTATTTTTCTAGTATAAAAATACAAGAATATTTTACTTTTCTGGTTTTTTTATTGTAGGTACTAAGATTTTTAATAAGAGGGCGTGGTGAGTACAGTGCGCTCTACGGAGTCGAAGACCACAACCGAGAGAAAACTTTTTTGCTCATTTAGTTAATAACTAAATAATTTGGGAGCAAGCTTTTTAATTGTATTTTTTTTTAATAAAAAGTATAGTCATCGCAGTTTTATTTTTCTAGTATAAAAATACAAAAATATTTTACTACTCTGTTTCTTTTTATTGTAGGTACCAAAATTTTTAATAAGAGGTAGGGGGGAGCACAGTGCGCTCCATGGAGTCGAGGACCATACCGAAAAAGAACTTTTTTGCTCATTTAGTTAATTACTAAATAATTTGGGAGCAAGCTTTTTAATTGTATTTTTTTTAATAGAAAGTATAGTCATCGCAGTTTTATTTTTCTAGTATAAAAATACAAGAATATTTTATCTGGTTTCTTTTATTGTAGGTACCAAGATTTTTAATAAGAGGGAGGGGGGAGCGCTCCATGGAGTCGAAGGCCACAACCGAGAGAGAACTTTTTTGCTCATTTAGTTAATTACTAAATAATTTGGGAGCAAGCTTTTTAAATGTATTTTTTTAATAAAAAGTATTGTCATCGCAGTTTTATTTTTCTAGTATAAAAATACAAGAATATTTTACTAATCTGGTTTTTTTTATTGTAGGTACTAAGATTTTTAATAAAGGGCGTGGTGAGTACAGTGCGCTCTACGGATTCGAAGACCACAACCGAGAGAGAACTTTTTTGCTCATTTAGTTAATTACTAAATAATTTGGGAGCAAGCTTTTTAATTGTATTTTTTTAATAAAAAGTATAGTCATCGCAGTTTTATTTTTCTAGTATAAAAATATAAGAATATTTTACTAATCTGGTTTTTTTATTGTAGGTACTAAGATTTTTAATAAGAGGGCGTGGTGAGTACAGTGCGCTCTACGGAGTCGAAGACCACAACCGAGAGAAAACTTTTTTGCTCATTTAGTTAATTACTAAATAATTTGGGAGCAAGCTTTTTAATTGTATTTTTTTAATAAAAAGTATAGTCATCGCAGTTTTATTTTTCTAGTATAAAAATACAAGAATATTTTACTAATCTGGTTTTTTTATTGTAGGTACTAAGATTTTTAATAAGAGGGCGTGGTGAGTACAGTGCGCTCTACGGAGTCGAAGACCACAACCGAGAGAAAACTTTTTTGCTCATTTAGTTAATTACTAAATAATTTGGGAGCAAGCTTTTTAATTGTATTTTTTTTAATAAAAAGTATAGTCATCGCAGTTTTATTTTTCTAGTATAAAAATACAAGAATATTTTACTAATCTGATTTATTTTATTGTAGGTACCAAGATTTTTAATAAGAGGGAGGGGGGAGCGCTTCATGGAGTCGAAGACCACAACCGAGAGAGAACTTTTTTGCTCATTTAGTTAATTACTAAATAATTTGGGAGCAAGCTTTTTAATTGTATTTTTTTAATAAAAAGTATAGTCATCGCAGTTTTATTTTTCTAGTATAAAAATACAAGAATATTTTACTAATCTGATTTATTTTATTGTAGGTACCAAAATTTTTAATAAGATGGAGGGGGGAGCGCTTCATAGAGTCGAAGACCACAACCGAGAGAGAACTTTTTTGCTCATTTAGTTAATTACTAAATAATTTGGGAGCAAGCTTTTTAATTGTATTTTTTTAATAAAAAGTATCGTCATCGCAGTTTTATTTTTCCCGTCTAAAAATACAGGAATAATTTACTAATTTAGTTTTTTCATCTTAGGTATTAAGGTTTTTAATGAGAGAGCGGGGAAAGAATAGTGCGCTCCATGAAGTCGAAGGAAAACTTTTTTGCAAATTTAGTTAATTACTAAATAATTTTGGAGCAAGGTTTTTAATTGTATTTTTTTAATAAAAAGTATCGTCATCGCAGTTTTATTTTTCCAGTCTAAAAATACAGGAATGATTTACTAATTTAGTTTTTTCATCTTAGGTATTAAGGTTTTTAATGAGAGAGCGGGGAAAGAATAGTGCGCTCCATGAAGTCGAAGGAGAACTTTTTTGCAAATTTAGTTAATTACTAAATAATTTTGGAGCAAGGTTTTTAATTGTATTTTTTTAATAAAAAGTATAGTCATCGCAGTTTTATTTTTCTAGTATAAAAATACAAGAATATTTTACTAATCTGGTTTTTATTGTAGGTACTAAATTTTTAATAAGAGGACGTGGTGAGTACAGTGCGCTCTACGGAGTCGAAGACCACAACCGAGAGAAAACTTTTTTGCTCATTTAGTTAATTACTAAATAATTTGGGAGCAAGCTTTTTAATTGTATTTTTTTTAATAAAAAGTATAGTCATTGCAGTTTTATTTTTCCCGTCTAAAAATACAGGAATAATTTACAGTGAGTACAGTGCGCTTTACGGAGTCGAAGACCACAACCGAGAGAAAACTTTTTTGCTCATATAGTTAATTACTAAATAATTTGGGAGCAAGCTTTTTAATTGTATTTTTTTTAATAAAAAATATAGTCATCGCAGTTTTATTTTTCTAGTATGAAAATACAAGAATATTTTACTAATCTGGTTTCTTTTATTGTAGGTACCAAGATTTTTAACAAGAGGGAGGGGGTAGCGCTCCATGGAGTCGAAGGCCACAACCGGGAGAGAACTTTTTTGCTTATTTAGTTAATTACTAAATAATTTGGGAGCAAGCTTTTTAATTGTATTTTTTTGAAATAAAAAGTATAGTCATCGCAGTTTTATTTTTCTAGTATAAAAATACAAGAATATTTTACTAATCTGTTTTTTTTATTGTAGGAACTAAGATTTTTAATAAGAGGGTGGTGAATACAGTGCGCTCTACGGAGTCGAACACTACAACCGAGAGAAAACTTTTTTGCTCATTTAGTTAATTACTAAATAATTTGGGAGCAAGCTTTTTAATTGTATTTTTTTAATAAAAAGTATAGTCATCGCAGTTTTATTTTTCTAGTATAAAAATACAAGAATATTTTACTAATCTGTTTTTTTTTATTGTAGGTACTAAGATTTTTAATAAGAGGGCGTGGTGAGTACAGTGCGCTTTACGGAGTCGAAGACCACAACCGAGAGAAAACTTTTTTGCTCATTTAGTTAATTACTAAATAATTTGGGAGCAAGGTTTTTAATTGTATTTTTTTTTAATAAAAAGTATCGTCATCGCAGTTTTATTTTTCCAGTCTAAAAATACAGGAATAATTTACTAATTTAGTTTTTTCATCTTAGGTATTAAGGTTTTTAATGAGAGAGCGGGGAAAGAATAGTGCGCTCCATGAAGTCGAAGGAAAACTTTTTTGCAAATTTAGTTAATTACTAAATAATTTTGGAGCAAGGTTTTTAATTGTATTTTTTTTAATAAAAAGTATAGTCATCGCAGTTTTATTTTTCTAGTATAAAAATACAAGAATATTTTACTAATATGGTTTCTTTTATTGTAGGTACCAAGATTTTTAAGAAGAGGGAGGGGGAAGCGCTCCATGGAGTCGAAGACCACAACCGAGAGAAAACTTTTTTGCTCATTTAGTTAATTACTAAATAATTTTGGAGCAAGGTTTTTAATTGTATTTTTTTTAATAAAAAGTATCGTCATCGCAGTTTTATTTTTCCAGTCTAAAAATACAGGAATAATTTACTAATTTAGTTTTTTCATCTTAGGTATTAAGGTTTTTAATGAGAGAGCGGGGAAAGAATAGTGCGCTCCATGAAGTCGAAGGAAAACTTTTTTGCAAATTTAGTTAATTACTAAATAATTTTGGAGCAAGGTTTTTAATTGTATTTTTTTTAATAAAAAGTATAGTCATCGCAGTTTTATTTTTCCCGTCTAAAAATACAGGAATAATTTATTAATTTAGTTTTTTCATCTTAGGTATTAAGGTTTTTAATGAGAAAGCGGGGAAATAATAGTGCGCTCCATGAAGTCGAAGGAGAACTTTTTTGCAAATTTAGTTAATTACTAAATAATTTGGGAGCAAGCTTTTTAATTGTATTTTTTTTAATAAAAAGTATAGTCTACGCAGTTTTATTTTTCTAGTATAAAAATACAAGAATATTTTACTAATCTGGTTTTTATTGTAGGTACTAAGATTTTTAATAAGAGGGCGTGGTGAGTACAGTGCGCTCTACGGAGTCGAAGACCACAACCGAGAGAAAACTTTTTTGCTCATTTAGTTAATTACTAAATAATTTGGGATCAAGCTTTTTAAATGTATTTTTTTAAATAAAAAGTATAGTCATCGCAGTTTTATTTTTCTAGTATAAAAATACAAGAATATTTTACTAATCTGGTTTTTATTGTAGGTACTAAGATTTTTAATAAGAGGGCGTGGTGAGTACAGTGCGCTCGACGGAGTCGAAGACCACAACCGAGAGAACACTTTTTTGCTCATTTAGTTAATTACTAGATAATTTGGGAGCAAGCTTTTTAATTTTATTTTTTTTAATAAAAAGTATAGTCATCGCAGTTTTATTTTTCCCGTCTAAAAATACAGGAATAATTTACTAATTTAGTTTTTTCATTTTAGGTATTAAGGTTTTTAATGAGAGAGCGGGGAAAGAATAGTGCGCTCCATGAAGTCGAAGGAGAACTTTTTTGCAAATTTAGTTAATTACTAAATAATTTTGGAGCAAGGTTTTTAATTGTATTTTTTTTAATAAAAAGTATAGTCATCGCAGTTTTATTTTTCCCGTCTAAAAATACAGGAATAATTTACTAATTTAGTTCTTTTATCTTAGGTATTAAGGTTTTTAATGAGAAAGCGGGGAAATAATAGTGCGCTCCATGAAGTCGAAGGAGAACTTTTTTGCAAATTCGGTTAATTACTAAATAATTTGGGAGCAAGCATTTTAATTGTATTTTTTTAAATAAAAAGTATAGTCATCGCAGTCTAATTTTTCTGGTATAAAAATACAAGACTATTTTACTAATCTGGTTTCTTTTATTATAGGTACCAAGATTTTTAATAGGAGGGAGGGGGGAGCGCTCCATGGAGTCGAAGACCACAACCAAGAGAAAACTTTTTTGCTCATTTAGTTAATTACTAAATAATTTGGGAGCAAGCTTTTTAATTGTATTTTTTTTTAATAAAAAGTATAGTCATCGCAGTTTTATTTTTCTAGTATACAAATACAAGAATATTTTACTAATATGGTTTCTTTTATTGTAGGTACCAAGATTTTTAAGAAGAGGGAGGGGGAAGCGCTCCATGGAGTCGAAGACCACAACCGAGAGAAAACTTTTTTGCTCATTTAGTTAATTACTAAATAATTTTGGAGCAAGGTTTTTAATTGTATTTTTTTAATAAAAAGTATAGTCATCGCAGTTTTATTTTTCTAGTATAAAAATACAAGAATATTTTACTAATCTGATTTATTTTATTGTAGGTACCAAAATTTTTAATAAGAGGGAGGGGGGAGCGCTTCATGGAGTCGAAGACCACAACCGAGAGAGAACTTTTTTGCTCATTTAGTTAATTAATAAATAATTTGGGAGCAAGCTTTTTAATTGTATTTTTTTAATAAAAAGTATCGTCATCGCAGTTTTATTTTTCCCGTCTAAAAATACAGGAATAATTTACTAATTTAGTTTTTTCATCTTAGGTATTAAGGTTTTTAATGAGAGAGCGGGGAAAGAATAGTGCGCTCCATGAAGTCGAAGGAAAACTTTTTTGCAAATTTAGTTAATTACTAAATAATTTTGGAGCAAGCTTTTTAATTGTATTTTTTTAATAAAAAGTATAGTCATCGCAGTTTTATTTTTCTAGTATAAAAATACAAGAATATTTTATCTGGTTTATTTTATTGTAGGTACCAAGATTTTTAATAAGAGGGAGGGGGGAGCGCTCCATGGAGTCGAAGGCCACAACCGAGAGAGAACTTTTTTGCTCATTTAGTTAATTACTAAATAATTTGGGAGCAAGCTTTTTAATTGTATTTTTTTTAATAAAAAGTATAGTCATCGCAGTTTTATTTTTCTAGTATAAAAATACAAGAATAATTTACTAATCTGGTTTTTTTATTGTAGGTACTAAGTTTTTTAATATGAGGGCGTGGTGAGTACAGTGCGCTCTACGGAGTCAAAGACCACAACCGAGAGAAAACTTTTTTGCTCATTTAGTTAATTACTAAATAATTTAGGAGCAAGCTTTTTAATTGTATTTTTTTTAATAAAAAGTATAGTCATCGCAGTTTTATTTTTCTAGTATAAAAATACAAGAATCTGGTTTTTTTATTGTAGGTACTAAGATTTTTAATAAGAGGGCGTGGTGAGTACAGTGCGCTCTACGGAGTCGAAGACCACAACCGAGAGAAAACTTTTTTGCTCATTTAGTTAATTACTAAATAATTTGGGAGCAAGCTTTTTAATTGTATTTTTTTTAATAAAAAGTATAGTCATCGCAGTTTTATTTTTCTAGTATAAAAATACAAGAATATTTTACTAATCTGATTTATTTTATTGTAGGTACCAAGATTTTTAATAGGAGGGAGGGGGAGCGCTCCATGGAGTCGAAGACCACAACCGAGAGAGAACTTTTTTGCTCATTTAGTTAATTACTAAATAATTTGGGAGCAAGCTTTTTAATTGTATTTTTTTTTAATAAAAAGTATAGTCATCGCAGTTTTATTTTTCTAGTATAAAAATACAAGAATATTTTACTAATCTGATTTATTTTATTGTAGGTACCAAGATTTTTAATAAGAGGGAGGGGGAAGCGCTTCATGGAGTCGAATACCACAACCGAGAGAAAACCTTCTTGCTCATTTAGTTAATTACTTAATAATTTGGGAGCAAGGTTTTTAATTGTATTTTTTTAAATAAAAAGTATAGTCATCGCAGTTTTATTTTTCTATTACAAAAATACAAGAATATTTTACTAATCTGGTTTTTATTGTAGGTACTAAGATTTTTAATAAGAGGGCGTGGTGAGTACAGTGCGCTCTACGGAGTCGAAGACCACAACCGAGAGAAAACTTTTTTGCTCATTTAGTTAATTACTAAATAATTTGGAAGCAAGCTTTTTAATTGTATTTTTTTTAATAAAAAGTATAGTCATCGCAGTTTTATTTTTCCCGTCTAAAAATACAGGAATAATTTACTAATTTAGTTTTTTTATCTTAGGTATTAAGGTTTTTAATGAGATAGCGGGGAAATAATAGTGCGCTCCATGAAGTCGAAGGAGAACTTTTTTGCAAATTCAGTTAATTACTAAATAATTTGGGAGCAAGCATTTTAATTGTATTTTTTTTAATAAAAAGTATAGTCATCGCAGTTTTATTTTTCTAGTATAAAAATACAAGAATATTTTACTAATCTGGTTTTTTTTATTGTAGGTACTAAGATTTTTAATAAGAGGGCGTGGTGAGTACAGTGCGCTTTACGGAGTCGAAGACCACAACCGAGAGAAAACTTTTTTGCTCATTTAGTTAATTACTAAATAATTTGGGAGCAAGCTTTTTAATTGTATTTTTTTTAATAAAAAGTATAGTCATCGCAGTTTTATTTTTCTAGTATAAAAATACAAGAATATTTTACTAATTTTACTAATCTGGTTTCTTTTATTGTAGGTACCAAGATTTTTAATAGGAGGGAGGGGGGGGGGGCGCTCCATGGAGTCGAAGACCACAACCGAGAGAGAACTTTTTTGCTCATATAGTTAATTACTAAATAATTTGGGAGCAAGCTTTTTAATTGTATTTTTTTTAATAAAAAGTATAGTCATCGCAGTTTTATTTTTCTATTATAAAAATACAAGAATATTTTACTAATCTGTTTTTTTATTGTAGGTACTAAGATTTTTAATAAGAGGGCGTGGTGAGTACAGTGCGCTCTACGGAGTCGAAGACCACAACCGAGAGAAAACTTTTTTGCTCATTTAGTTAATTACTAAATAATTTGGGAGCAAGCTTTTTAATTGTATTATTTTTTAATAAAAAGTATAGTCACCGCAGTTTTATTTTTCTAGTATAAAAATACAAGAATATTTTACTAATCTGGTTTCTTTTATTGTAAGTACCAAGATTTTTAATAAGAGGGAGGGGGGAGCGCTCCATGGAGTCGAAGGCCACAACCGAGAGAGAACTTTTTTGCTCATTTAGTTAATTACTAAATAATTTGGGAGCAAGCTTTTTAATTGTATTTTTTTAAATAAAAAGTATAGTCATCGCAGTTTTATTTTTCTATTACAAAAATACAAGAATATTTTACTAATCTGGTTTTTATTGTAGGTACTAAGATTTTTTAATGAGAGGGCGTGGTGAGTACAGTGCGCTCTACGAAGTCGAAGACCACAACCGAGAGAAAACTTTTTTGCTCATTTAGTTAATTACTAAATAATTTGGGAGCAAGATTTTTAATTGTATTTTTTTTTAATAAAAATTATAGTCATCGCAGTTTTATTTTTCTAGTATAAAAATACAAGAATATTTTACTAATATGTTTTTTTTTATTGTAGGTACTAAGATTTTTAATAACAGGGCGTGGTGAGTACAGTGCACTCTACGGAGTCGAAGACCACAACCGAGAGAAAACTTTTTTGCTTATTTAGTTAATTACTAAATAATTTGGGAGCAAGATTTTTAATTGTATTTTTTTTTAATAAAAATTATAGTCATCGCAGTTTTATTTTTCTAGTATAAAAATACAAGAATATTTTACTAATCTGTTTTTTTTATTGTAGGAACTAAGATTTTTAATAAGAGGGTGGTGAATACAGTGCGCTCTACGGAGTCGAACACTACAACCGAGAGAAAACTTTTTTGCTCATTTAGTTAATTACTAAATAATTTGGGAGCAAGCTTTTTAATTGTATTTTTTTAATAAAAAGTATAGTCATCGCAGTTTTATTTTTCTAGTATAAAAATACAAGAATATTTTACTAATCTGTTTTTTTTTATTGTAGGTACTAAGATTTTTAATAAGAGGGCGTGGTGAGTACAGTGCGCTTTACGGAGTCGAAGACCACAACCGAGAGAAAACTTTTTTGCTCATTTAGTTAATTACTAAATAATTTGGGAGCAAGGTTTTTAATTGTATTTTTTTTTAATAAAAAGTATAGTCATTGCAGTTTTATTTTTCCCGTCTAAAAATACAGGAATAATTTACAGTGAGTACAGTGCGCTTTACGGAGTCGAAGACCACAACCGAGAGAAAACTTTTTTGCTCATATAGTTAATTACTAAATAATTTGGGAGCAAGCTTTTTAATTGTATTTTTTTTAATAAAAAATATAGTCATCGCAGTTTTATTTTTCTAGTATGAAAATACAAGAATATTTTACTAATCTGGTTTCTTTTATTGTAGGTACCAAGATTTTTAACAAGAGGGAGGGGGTAGCGCTCCATGGAGTCGAAGGCCACAACCGGGAGAGAACTTTTTTGCTTATTTAGTTAATTACTAAATAATTTGGGAGCAAGCTTTTTAATTGTATTTTTTTGAAATAAAAAGTATAGTCATCGCAGTTTTATTTTTCTAGTATAAAAATACAAGAATATTTTACTAATCTGTTTTTTTTATTGTAGGAACTAAGATTTTTAATAAGAGGGTGGTGAATACAGTGCGCTCTACGGAGTCGAACACTACAACCGAGAGAAAACTTTTTTGCTCATTTAGTTAATTACTAAATAATTTGGGAGCAAGCTTTTTAATTGTATTTTTTTAATAAAAAGTATAGTCATCGCAGTTTTATTTTTCTAGTATAAAAATACAAGAATATTTTACTAATCTGTTTTTTTTTATTGTAGGTACTAAGATTTTTAATAAGAGGGCGTGGTGAGTACAGTGCGCTTTACGGAGTCGAAGACCACAACCGAGAGAAAACTTTTTTGCTCATTTAGTTAATTACTAAATAATTTGGGAGCAAGGTTTTTAATTGTATTTTTTTTTAATAAAAAGTATCGTCATCGCAGTTTTATTTTTCCAGTCTAAAAATACAGGAATAATTTACTAATTTAGTTTTTTCATCTTAGGTATTAAGGTTTTTAATGAGAGAGCGGGGAAAGAATAGTGCGCTCCATGAAGTCGAAGGAAAACTTTTTTGCAAATTTAGTTAATTACTAAATAATTTTGG
Organism: Polydrusus pterygomalis; assembly: GCA_963969555.1. NCBI lineage: Eukaryota > Metazoa > Arthropoda > Insecta > Coleoptera > Curculionidae > Polydrusus > Polydrusus pterygomalis. Next base: position 11,114,588 of record OZ018384.1, read on the forward strand.
AGCAAGGTTTTTAATTGTATTTTTTTTAATAAAAAGTATAGTCATCGCAGTTTTATTTTTCTAGTATAAAAATACAAGAATATTTTACTAATATGGTTTCTTTTATTGTAGGTACCAAGATTTTTAAGAAGAGGGAGGGGGAAGCGCTCCATGGAGTCGAAGACCACAACCGAGAGAAAACTTTTTTGCTCATTTAGTTAATTACTAAATAATTTTGGAGCAAGGTTTTTAATTGTATTTTTTTTAATAAAAAGTATCGTCATCGCAGTTTTATTTTTCCAGTCTAAAAATACAGGAATAATTTACTAATTTAGTTTTTTCATCTTAGGTATTAAGGTTTTTAATGAGAGAGCGGGGAAAGAATAGTGCGCTCCATGAAGTCGAAGGAAAACTTTTTTGCAAATTTAGTTAATTACTAAATAATTTTGGAGCAAGGTTTTTAATTGTATTTTTTTTAATAAAAAGTATAGTCATCGCAGTTTTATTTTTCCCGTCTAAAAATACAGGAATAATTTATTAATTTAGTTTTTTCATCTTAGGTATTAAGGTTTTTAATGAGAAAGCGGGGAAATAATAGTGCGCTCCATGAAGTCGAAGGAGAACTTTTTTGCAAATTTAGTTAATTACTAAATAATTTGGGAGCAAGCTTTTTAATTGTATTTTTTTTAATAAAAAGTATAGTCTACGCAGTTTTATTTTTCTAGTATAAAAATACAAGAATATTTTACTAATCTGGTTTTTATTGTAGGTACTAAGATTTTTAATAAGAGGGCGTGGTGAGTACAGTGCGCTCTACGGAGTCGAAGACCACAACCGAGAGAAAACTTTTTTGCTCATTTAGTTAATTACTAAATAATTTGGGATCAAGCTTTTTAAATGTATTTTTTTAAATAAAAAGTATAGTCATCGCAGTTTTATTTTTCTAGTATAAAAATACAAGAATATTTTACTAATCTGGTTTTTATTGTAGGTACTAAGATTTTTAATAAGAGGGCGTGGTGAGTACAGTGCGCTCGACGGAGTCGAAGACCACAACCGAGAGAACACTTTTTTGCTCATTTAGTTAATTACTAGATAATTTGGGAGCAAGCTTTTTAATTTTATTTTTTTTAATAAAAAGTATAGTCATCGCAGTTTTATTTTTCCCGTCTAAAAATACAGGAATAATTTACTAATTTAGTTTTTTCATTTTAGGTATTAAGGTTTTTAATGAGAGAGCGGGGAAAGAATAGTGCGCTCCATGAAGTCGAAGGAGAACTTTTTTGCAAATTTAGTTAATTACTAAATAATTTTGGAGCAAGGTTTTTAATTGTATTTTTTTTAATAAAAAGTATAGTCATCGCAGTTTTATTTTTCCCGTCTAAAAATACAGGAATAATTTACTAATTTAGTTTTTTTATCTTAGGTATTAAGGTTTTTAATGAGAAAGCGGGGAAATAATAGTGCGCTCCATGAAGTCGAAGGAGAACTTTTTTGCAAATTCGGTTAATTACTAAATAATTTGGGAGCAAGCATTTTAATTGTATTTTTTTAAATAAAAAGTATAGTCATCGCAGTCTAATTTTTCTGGTATAAAAATACAAGACTATTTTACTAATCTGGTTTCTTTTATTATAGGTACCAAGATTTTTAATAGGAGGGAGGGGGGAGCGCTCCATGGAGTCGAAGACCACAACCAAGAGAAAACTTTTTTGCTCATTTAGTTAATTACTAAATAATTTGGGAGCAAGCTTTTTAATTGTATTTTTTTTTAATAAAAAGTATAGTCATCGCAGTTTTATTTTTCTAGTATACAAATACAAGAATATTTTACTAATATGGTTTCTTTTATTGTAGGTACCAAGATTTTTAAGAAGAGGGAGGGGGAAGCGCTCCATGGAGTCGAAGACCACAACCGAGAGAAAACTTTTTTGCTCATTTAGTTAATTACTAAATAATTTTGGAGCAAGGTTTTTAATTGTATTTTTTTAATAAAAAGTATAGTCATCGCAGTTTTATTTTTCTAGTATAAAAATACAAGAATATTTTACTAATCTGATTTATTTTATTGTAGGTACCAAAATTTTTAATAAGAGGGAGGGGGGAGCGCTTCATGGAGTCGAAGACCACAACCGAGAGAGAACTTTTTTGCTCATTTAGTTAATTAATAAATAATTTGGGAGCAAGCTTTTTAATTGTATTTTTTTAATAAAAAGTATCGTCATCGCAGTTTTATTTTTCCCGTCTAAAAATACAGGAATAATTTACTAATTTAGTTTTTTCATCTTAGGTATTAAGGTTTTTAATGAGAGAGCGGGGAAAGAATAGTGCGCTCCATGAAGTCGAAGGAAAACTTTTTTGCAAATTTAGTTAATTACTAAATAATTTTGGAGCAAGCTTTTTAATTGTATTTTTTTAATAAAAAGTATAGTCATCGCAGTTTTATTTTTCTAGTATAAAAATACAAGAATATTTTATCTGGTTTATTTTATTGTAGGTACCAAGATTTTTAATAAGAGGGAGGGGGGAGCGCTCCATGGAGTCGAAGGCCACAACCGAGAGAGAACTTTTTTGCTCATTTAGTTAATTACTAAATAATTTGGGAGCAAGCTTTTTAATTGTATTTTTTTTAATAAAAAGTATAGTCATCGCAGTTTTATTTTTCTAGTATAAAAATACAAGAATAATTTACTAATCTGGTTTTTTTATTGTAGGTACTAAGTTTTTTAATATGAGGGCGTGGTGAGTACAGTGCGCTCTACGGAGTCAAAGACCACAACCGAGAGAAAACTTTTTTGCTCATTTAGTTAATTACTAAATAATTTAGGAGCAAGCTTTTTAATTGTATTTTTTTTAATAAAAAGTATAGTCATCGCAGTTTTATTTTTCTAGTATAAAAATACAAGAATCTGGTTTTTTTATTGTAGGTACTAAGATTTTTAATAAGAGGGCGTGGTGAGTACAGTGCGCTCTACGGAGTCGAAGACCACAACCGAGAGAAAACTTTTTTGCTCATTTAGTTAATTACTAAATAATTTGGGAGCAAGCTTTTTAATTGTATTTTTTTTAATAAAAAGTATAGTCATCGCAGTTTTATTTTTCTAGTATAAAAATACAAGAATATTTTACTAATCTGATTTATTTTATTGTAGGTACCAAGATTTTTAATAGGAGGGAGGGGGAGCGCTCCATGGAGTCGAAGACCACAACCGAGAGAGAACTTTTTTGCTCATTTAGTTAATTACTAAATAATTTGGGAGCAAGCTTTTTAATTGTATTTTTTTTTAATAAAAAGTATAGTCATCGCAGTTTTATTTTTCTAGTATAAAAATACAAGAATATTTTACTAATCTGATTTATTTTATTGTAGGTACCAAGATTTTTAATAAGAGGGAGGGGGAAGCGCTTCATGGAGTCGAATACCACAACCGAGAGAAAACCTTCTTGCTCATTTAGTTAATTACTTAATAATTTGGGAGCAAGGTTTTTAATTGTATTTTTTTAAATAAAAAGTATAGTCATCGCAGTTTTATTTTTCTATTACAAAAATACAAGAATATTTTACTAATCTGGTTTTTATTGTAGGTACTAAGATTTTTAATAAGAGGGCGTGGTGAGTACAGTGCGCTCTACGGAGTCGAAGACCACAACCGAGAGAAAACTTTTTTGCTCATTTAGTTAATTACTAAATAATTTGGAAGCAAGCTTTTTAATTGTATTTTTTTTAATAAAAAGTATAGTCATCGCAGTTTTATTTTTCCCGTCTAAAAATACAGGAATAATTTACTAATTTAGTTTTTTTATCTTAGGTATTAAGGTTTTTAATGAGATAGCGGGGAAATAATAGTGCGCTCCATGAAGTCGAAGGAGAACTTTTTTGCAAATTCAGTTAATTACTAAATAATTTGGGAGCAAGCATTTTAATTGTATTTTTTTTAATAAAAAGTATAGTCATCGCAGTTTTATTTTTCTAGTATAAAAATACAAGAATATTTTACTAATCTGGTTTTTTTTATTGTAGGTACTAAGATTTTTAATAAGAGGGCGTGGTGAGTACAGTGCGCTTTACGGAGTCGAAGACCACAACCGAGAGAAAACTTTTTTGCTCATTTAGTTAATTACTAAATAATTTGGGAGCAAGCTTTTTAATTGTATTTTTTTTAATAAAAAGTATAGTCATCGCAGTTTTATTTTTCTAGTATAAAAATACAAGAATATTTTACTAATTTTACTAATCTGGTTTCTTTTATTGTAGGTACCAAGATTTTTAATAGGAGGGAGGGGGGGGGGGCGCTCCATGGAGTCGAAGACCACAACCGAGAGAGAACTTTTTTGCTCATATAGTTAATTACTAAATAATTTGGGAGCAAGCTTTTTAATTGTATTTTTTTTAATAAAAAGTATAGTCATCGCAGTTTTATTTTTCTATTATAAAAATACAAGAATATTTTACTAATCTGTTTTTTTATTGTAGGTACTAAGATTTTTAATAAGAGGGCGTGGTGAGTACAGTGCGCTCTACGGAGTCGAAGACCACAACCGAGAGAAAACTTTTTTGCTCATTTAGTTAATTACTAAATAATTTGGGAGCAAGCTTTTTAATTGTATTATTTTTTAATAAAAAGTATAGTCACCGCAGTTTTATTTTTCTAGTATAAAAATACAAGAATATTTTACTAATCTGGTTTCTTTTATTGTAAGTACCAAGATTTTTAATAAGAGGGAGGGGGGAGCGCTCCATGGAGTCGAAGGCCACAACCGAGAGAGAACTTTTTTGCTCATTTAGTTAATTACTAAATAATTTGGGAGCAAGCTTTTTAATTGTATTTTTTTAAATAAAAAGTATAGTCATCGCAGTTTTATTTTTCTATTACAAAAATACAAGAATATTTTACTAATCTGGTTTTTATTGTAGGTACTAAGATTTTTTAATGAGAGGGCGTGGTGAGTACAGTGCGCTCTACGAAGTCGAAGACCACAACCGAGAGAAAACTTTTTTGCTCATTTAGTTAATTACTAAATAATTTGGGAGCAAGATTTTTAATTGTATTTTTTTTTAATAAAAATTATAGTCATCGCAGTTTTATTTTTCTAGTATAAAAATACAAGAATATTTTACTAATATGTTTTTTTTTATTGTAGGTACTAAGATTTTTAATAACAGGGCGTGGTGAGTACAGTGCACTCTACGGAGTCGAAGACCACAACCGAGAGAAAACTTTTTTGCTTATTTAGTTAATTACTAAATAATTTGGGAGCAAGATTTTTAATTGTATTTTTTTTTAATAAAAATTATAGTCATCGCAGTTTTATTTTTCTAGTATAAAAATACAAGAATATTTTACTAATCTGTTTTTTTTATTGTAGGAACTAAGATTTTTAATAAGAGGGTGGTGAATACAGTGCGCTCTACGGAGTCGAACACTACAACCGAGAGAAAACTTTTTTGCTCATTTAGTTAATTACTAAATAATTTGGGAGCAAGCTTTTTAATTGTATTTTTTTAATAAAAAGTATAGTCATCGCAGTTTTATTTTTCTAGTATAAAAATACAAGAATATTTTACTAATCTGTTTTTTTTTATTGTAGGTACTAAGATTTTTAATAAGAGGGCGTGGTGAGTACAGTGCGCTTTACGGAGTCGAAGACCACAACCGAGAGAAAACTTTTTTGCTCATTTAGTTAATTACTAAATAATTTGGGAGCAAGGTTTTTAATTGTATTTTTTTTTAATAAAAAGTATCGTCATCGCAGTTTTATTTTTCCAGTCTAAAAATACAGGAATAATTTACTAATTTAGTTTTTTCATCTTAGGTATTAAGGTTTTTAATGAGAGAGCGGGGAAAGAATAGTGCGCTCCATGAAGTCGAAGGAAAACTTTTTTGCAAATTTAGTTAATTACTAAATAATTTTGGAGCAAGGTTTTTAATTGTATTTTTTTTAATAAAAAGTATAGTCATCGCAGTTTTATTTTTCTAGTATAAAAATACAAGAATATTTTACTAATATGGTTTCTTTTATTGTAGGTACCAAGATTTTTAAGAAGAGGGAGGGGGAAGCGCTCCATGGAGTCGAAGACCACAACCGAGAGAAAACTTTTTTGCTCATTTAGTTAATTACTAAATAATTTTGGAGCAAGGTTTTTAATTGTATTTTTTTTAATAAAAAGTATCGTCATCGCAGTTTTATTTTTCCAGTCTAAAAATACAGGAATAATTTACTAATTTAGTTTTTTCATCTTAGGTATTAAGGTTTTTAATGAGAGAGCGGGGAAAGAATAGTGCGCTCCATGAAGTCGAAGGAAAACTTTTTTGCAAATTTAGTTAATTACTAAATAATTTTGGAGCAAGGTTTTTAATTGTATTTTTTTTAATAAAAAGTATAGTCATCGCAGTTTTATTTTTCCCGTCTAAAAATACAGGAATAATTTATTAATTTAGTTTTTTCATCTTAGGTATTAAGGTTTTTAATGAGAAAGCGGGGAAATAATAGTGCGCTCCATGAAGTCGAAGGAGAACTTTTTTGCAAATTTAGTTAATTACTAAATAATTTGGGAGCAAGCTTTTTAATTGTATTTTTTTTAATAAAAAGTATAGTCTACGCAGTTTTATTTTTCTAGTATAAAAATACAAGAATATTTTACTAATCTGGTTTTTATTGTAGGTACTAAGATTTTTAATAAGAGGGCGTGGTGAGTACAGTGCGCTCTACGGAGTCGAAGACCACAACCGAGAGAAAACTTTTTTGCTCATTTAGTTAATTACTAAATAATTTGGGATCAAGCTTTTTAAATGTATTTTTTTAAATAAAAAGTATAGTCATCGCAGTTTTATTTTTCTAGTATAAAAATACAAGAATATTTTACTAATCTGGTTTTTATTGTAGGTACTAAGATTTTTAATAAGAGGGCGTGGTGAGTACAGTGCGCTCGACGGAGTCGAAGACCACAACCGAGAGAACACTTTTTTGCTCATTTAGTTAATTACTAGATAATTTGGGAGCAAGCTTTTTAATTTTATTTTTTTTAATAAAAAGTATAGTCATCGCAGTTTTATTTTTCCCGTCTAAAAATACAGGAATAATTTACTAATTTAGTTTTTTCATTTTAGGTATTAAGGTTTTTAATGAGAGAGCGGGGAAAGAATAGTGCGCTCCATGAAGTCGAAGGAGAACTTTTTTGCAAATTTAGTTAATTACTAAATAATTTTGGAGCAAGGTTTTTAATTGTATTTTTTTTAATAAAAAGTATAGTCATCGCAGTTTTATTTTTCCCGTCTAAAAATACAGGAATAATTTACTAATTTAGTTTTTTTATCTTAGGTATTAAGGTTTTTAATGAGAAAGCGGGGAAATAATAGTGCGCTCCATGAAGTCGAAGGAGAACTTTTTTGCAAATTCGGTTAATTACTAAATAATTTGGGAGCAAGCATTTTAATTGTATTTTTTTAAATAAAAAGTATAGTCATCGCAGTCTAATTTTTCTGGTATAAAAATACAAGACTATTTTACTAATCTGGTTTCTTTTATTATAGGTACCAAGATTTTTAATAGGAGGGAGGGGGGAGCGCTCCATGGAGTCGAAGACCACAACCAAGAGAAAACTTTTTTGCTCATTTAGTTAATTACTAAATAATTTGGGAGCAAGCTTTTTAATTGTATTTTTTTTTAATAAAAAGTATAGTCATCGCAGTTTTATTTTTCTAGTATACAAATACAAGAATATTTTACTAATATGGTTTCTTTTATTGTAGGTACCAAGATTTTTAAGAAGATGGAGGGGGAAGCGCTCCATGGAGTCGAAGACCACAACCGAGAGAAAACTTTTTTGCTCATTTAGTTAATTACTAAATAATTTTGGAGCAAGGTTTTTAATTGTATTTTTTTAATAAAAAGTATAGTCATCGCAGTTTTATTTTTCTAGTATAAAAATACAAGAATATTTTACTAATCTGATTTATTTTATTGTAGGTACCAAAATTTTTAATAAGAGGGAGGGGGGAGCGCTTCATGGAGTCGAAGACCACAACCGAGAGAGAACTTTTTTGCTCATTTAGTTAATTAATAAATAATTTGGGAGCAAGCTTTTTAATTGTATTTTTTTAATAAAAAGTATCGTCATCGCAGTTTTATTTTTCCCGTCTAAAAATACAGGAATAATTTACTAATTTAGTTTTTTCATCTTAGGTATTAAGGTTTTTAATGAGAGAGCGGGGAAAGAATAGTGCGCTCCATGAAGTCGAAGGAAAACTTTTTTGCAAATTTAGTTAATTACTAAATAATTTTGGAGCAAGCTTTTTAATTGTATTTTTTTAATAAAAAGTATAGTCATCGCAGTTTTATTTTTCTAGTATAAAAATACAAGAATATTTTATCTGGTTTATTTTATTGTAGGTACCAAGATTTTTAATAAGAGGGAGGGGGGAGCGCTCCATGGAGTCGAAGGCCACAACCGAGAGAGAACTTTTTTGCTCATTTAGTTAATTACTAAATAATTTGGGAGCAAGCTTTTTAATTGTATTTTTTTTAATAAAAAGTATAGTCATCGCAGTTTTATTTTTCTAGTATAAAAATACAAGAATAATTTACTAATCTGGTTTTTTTATTGTAGGTACTAAGTTTTTTAATATGAGGGCGTGGTGAGTACAGTGCGCTCTACGGAGTCAAAGACCACAACCGAGAGAAAACTTTTTTGCTCATTTAGTTAATTACTAAATAATTTAGGAGCAAGCTTTTTAATTGTATTTTTTTTAATAAAAAGTATAGTCATCGCAGTTTTATTTTTCTAGTATAAAAATACAAGAATCTGGTTTTTTTATTGTAGGTACTAAGATTTTTAATAAGAGGGCGTGGTGAGTACAGTGCGCTCTACGGAGTCGAAGACCACAACCGAGAGAAAACTTTTTTGCTCATTTAGTTAATTACTAAATAATTTGGGAGCAAGCTTTTTAATTGTATTTTTTTTAATAAAAAGTATAGTCATCGCAGTTTTATTTTTCTAGTATAAAAATACAAGAATATTTTACTAATCTGATTTATTTTATTGTAGGTACCAAGATTTTTAATAGGAGGGAGGGGGAGCGCTCCATGGAGTCGAAGACCACAACCGAGAGAGAACTTTTTTGCTCATTTAGTTAATTACTAAATAATTTGGGAGCAAGCTTTTTAATTGTATTTTTTTTTAATAAAAAGTATAGTCATCGCAGTTTTATTTTTCTAGTATAAAAATACAAGAATATTTTACTAATCTGATTTATTTTATTGTAGGTACCAAGATTTTTAATAAGAGGGAGGGGGAAGCGCTTCATGGAGTCGAATACCACAACCGAGAGAAAACCTTCTTGCTCATTTAGTTAATTACTTAATAATTTGGGAGCAAGGTTTTTAATTGTATTTTTTTAAATAAAAAGTATAGTCATCGCAGTTTTATTTTTCTATTACAAAAATACAAGAATATTTTACTAATCTGGTTTTTATTGTAGGTACTAAGATTTTTAATAAGAGGGCGTGGTGAGTACAGTGCGCTCTACGGAGTCGAAGACCACAACCGAGAGAAAACTTTTTTGCTCATTTAGTTAATTACTAAATAATTTGGAAGCAAGCTTTTTAATTGTATTTTTTTTAATAAAAAGTATAGTCATCGCAGTTTTATTTTTCCCGTCTAAAAATACAGGAATAATTTACTAATTTAGTTTTTTTATCTTAGGTATTAAGGTTTTTAATGAGATAGCGGGGAAATAATAGTGCGCTCCATGAAGTCGAAGGAGAACTTTTTTGCAAATTCAGTTAATTACTAAATAATTTGGGAGCAAGCATTTTAATTGTATTTTTTTTAATAAAAAGTATAGTCATCGCAGTTTTATTTTTCTAGTATAAAAATACAAGAATATTTTACTAATCTGGTTTTTTTTATTGTAGGTACTAAGATTTTTAATAAGAGGGCGTGGTGAGTACAGTGCGCTTTACGGAGTCGAAGACCACAACCGAGAGAAAACTTTTTTGCTCATTTAGTTAATTACTAAATAATTTGGGAGCAAGCTTTTTAATTGTATTTTTTTTAATAAAAAGTATAGTCATCGCAGTTTTATTTTTCTAGTATAAAAATACAAGAATATTTTACTAATTTTACTAATCTGGTTTCTTTTATTGTAGGTACCAAGATTTTTAATAGGAGGGAGGGGGGGGGGCGCTCCATGGAGTCGAAGACCACAACCGAGAGAGAACTTTTTTGCTCATATAGTTAATTACTAAATAATTTGGGAGCAAGCTTTTTAATTGTATTTTTTTTAATAAAAAGTATAGTCATCGCAGTTTTATTTTTCTATTATAAAAATACAAGAATATTTTACTAATCTGTTTTTTTTTATTGTAGGTACTAAGATTTTTAATAAGAGGGCGTGGTGAGTACAGTGCGCTCTACGGAGTCGAAGACCACAACCGAGAGAAAACTTTTTTGCTCATTTAGTTAATTACTAAATAATTTGGGAGCAAGCTTTTTAATTGTATTATTTTTTAATAAAAAGTATAGTCACCGCAGTTTTATTTTTCTAGTATAAAAATACAAGAATATTTTACTAATCTGGTTTCTTTTATTGTAAGTACCAAGATTTTTAATAAGAGGGAGGGGGGAGCGCTCCATGGAGTCGAAGGCCACAACCGAGAGAGAACTTTTTTGCTCATTTAGTTAATTACTAAATAATTTGGGAGCAAGCTTTTTAATTGTATTTTTTTAAATAAAAAGTATAGTCATCGCAGTTTTATTTTTCTATTACAAAAATACAAGAATATTTTACTAATCTGGTTTTTATTGTAGGTACTAAGATTTTTTAATGAGAGGGCGTGGTGAGTACAGTGCGCTCTACGAAGTCGAAGACCACAACCGAGAGAAAACTTTTTTGCTCATTTAGTTAATTACTAAATAATTTGGGAGCAAGATTTTTAATTGTATTTTTTTTTAATAAAAATTATAGTCATCGCAGTTTTATTTTTCTAGTATAAAAATACAAGAATATTTTACTAATATGTTTTTTTTTATTGTAGGTACTAAGATTTTTAATAACAGGGCGTGGTGAGTACAGTGCACTCTACGGAGTCGAAGACCACAACCGAGAGAAAACTTTTTTGCTTATTTAGTTAATTACTAAATAATTTGGGAGCAAGATTTTTAATTGTATTTTTTTTTAATAAAAATTATAGTCATCGCAGTTTTATTTTTCTAGTATAAAAATACAAGAATATTTTACTAATCTGGTTTTTTTTTAATGTAGGTACTAAGATTTTCAATAAGAGGGCGTGGTGAGTACAGTGCGCTCTACGGAGTCGAAGACCACAACCGAGAGAAAACTTTTTTGCTTATTTAGTTAATTACTAAATAATTTGGGAGCAAGATTTTTAATTGTATTTTTTTTTAATAAAAATTATAGTCATCGCAGTTTTATTTTTCTAGTATAAAAATACAAGAATATTTTACTAATATGTTTTTTTTTTATTGTAGGTACTAAGATTTTTAATAACAGGGCGTGGTGAGTACAGTGCACTCTACGGAGTCGAAGACCACAACCGAGAAAAAACTTTTTTGCTCATTTAGTTAATTACTAAATAATTTGGGAGCAAGCTTTTTAATTGTATTTTTTTCAATAAAAAGTATAGTCATCGCAGTTTTATTTTTCTAGTATAAAAATACAAGAATATTTTACTAATCTGGTTTCTTTTATTGTAGGTACCAAGATTTTTAATAAGAGGAAGGGGGGAGCGCTTTATGGAGTCGAAGACCACAACCGAGAGAGAACTTTTTTGCTCATTTAGTTAATTACTAAATAATTTGGGAGCAAGCTTTTTAATTGTATTTTTTTTTAATAAAAAGTATAGTCATCGCAGTTTTATTTTTCTAGTATAAAAATACAAGAATATTTTACTAATATGTTTTTTTTTATTGTAGGTACTAAGATTTTTAATAACAGGGCGTGGTGAGTACAGTGCACTCTACGGAGTCGAAGACCACAACCGAGAAAAAACTTTTTTGCTCATTTAGTTAATTACTAAATAATTTGGGAGCAAGCTTTTTAATTGTATTTTTTTCAATAAAAAGTATAGTCATTGCAGTTTTATTTTTCTAGTATGAAAATACAAGAATATTTTACTAATCTGGTTTCTTTTATTGTAGGTACCAAGATTTTTAATAAGAGGAAGGGGGGAGCGCTTTATGGAGTCGAAGACCACAACCGAGAGAGAACTTTTTTGCTCATTTAGTTAATTACTAAATAATTTGGGAGCAAGCTTTTTAATTGTATTTTTTTTTAATAAAAAGTATAGTCATCGCAGTTTTATTTTTCTAGTATAAAAATACAAGAATATTTTTCTAATCTGGTTTTTTTATTGTAGGTACTAAGGTTTTTAATAAAAGGGCGTGGTGAGTACAGTGCGCTCTACGTAGTCGAAGACCACAACCGAGAGAAAACTTTTTTGCTCATTTAGTTAATTACTAAATAATTTGGGAGCAAGCTTTTTAATTGTATTTTTTTAATAAAAAGTATAGTCATCGCAGTTTTATTTTTCTAGTATAAAAATACAAGAATATTTTACTAATCTGATTTATTTTATTGTAGGTACCAAGATTTTTAATAAGAGGGAGGGGGGAGCGCTTCATGGAGTCGAAGACCACAACCGAGGGAGAACTTTTTTGCTCATTAAGTTAATTACTAAATAATTTGGGAGCAAGCTTTTTAATTGTATTTTTTTAATAAAAAGTATAGTCATCGCAGTTTTATTTTTCTAGTAGAAAAATACAAGAATATTTTACTAATCTGGTTTCTTTTATTGTAGGTACCAAGATTTTTAAGAAGAGGGAGGGGGAAGCGCTCCATGGAGTCGAAGACCACAACCGAGAGAAAACTTTTTTGCTCATTTAGTTAATTACTAAATAATTTTGGAGCAAGGTTTTTAATTGTATTTTTTTTAATAAAAAGTATCGTCATCGCAGTTTTATTTTTCCAGTCTAAAAATACAGGAATAATTTACTAATTTAGTTTTTTCATCTTAGGTATTAAGGTTTTTAATGAGAGAGCGGGGAAAGAATAGTGCGCTCCATGAAGTCGAAGGAAAACTTTTTTGCAAATTTAGTTAATTACTAAATAATTTTGGAGCAAGGTTTTTAATTGTATTTTTTTTAATAAAAAGTATAGTCATCGCAGTTTTATTTTTCCCGTCTGAAAATACAGGAATAATTTACTAATTTAGTTTTTTCATTTTAGGTATTAAGGTTTTTAATGAGAGAGCGGGGAAAGAATAGTGCGCTCCATGAAGTCGAAGGAGAACTTTTTTGCAAATTTAGTTAATTACTAAATAATTTGGGAGCAAGCTTTTTAATTGTATTTTTTTTAATAAAAAGTATAGTCTACGCAGTTTTATTTTTCTAGTATAAAAATACAAGAATATTTTACTAATCTGGTTTTTATTGTAGGTACTAAGATTTTTAATAAGAGGGCGTGGTGAGTACAGTGCGCTCTACGGAGTCGAAGACCACAACCGAGAGAAAACTTTTTTGCTCATTTAGTTAATTTCTAAATAATTTGGGAGCAAGCTTTTTAAATGTATTTTTTTTAATAAAAAGTATAGTCATCGCAGTTTTATTTTTCTAGTATAAAAATACAAGAATATTTTACTAATCTGGTTTTTATTGTAGGTACTAAGATTTTTAATAAGAGGGCGTGGTGAGTACAGTGCGCTCGACGGAGTCGAAGACCACAACCGAGAGAACACTTTTTTGCTCATTTAGTTAATTACTAAATAATTTGGGAGCAAGCTTTTTAATTGTATTTTTTTTAATAAAAAGTATAGTCATCGCAGTTTTATTTTTCCCGTCTAAAAATACAGGAATAATTTACTAATTTAGTTTTTTCATTTTAGGTATTAAGGTTTTTAATGAGAGAGCGGGGAAAGAATAGTGCGCTCCATGAAGTCGAAGGAGAACTTTTTTGCAAATTTAGTTAATTACTAAATAATTTGGGAGCAAGCTTTTTAATTGTATTTTTTTAATTAAAAGTATAGTCATCGCAGTTTTATTTTTCTAGTATAAAAATACAAGAATATTTTACTAATCTGTTTTTTTATTGTAGGTACTAAGATTTTTAATAAGAGGGCGTGGTGAGTACAGTGCGCTCTACGGAGTCGAAGACCACAACCGAGAGAAAACTTTTTTGCTCATTTAGTTAATTACTAAATAATTTGGGAGCAAGCTTTTTAATTGTATTTTTTTTAATAAAAAGTATAGTCATCGCAGTTTTATTTTTCTAGTATAAAAATACAAAAATATTTTACTAATCTGTTTTTTTATTGTAGGTACTAAGATTTTTAATAACAGGGCGTGGTGAGTACAGTGCACTCTACGGAGTCGAAGACCACAACCGAGAAAAAACTTTTTTGCTCATTTAGTTAATTACTAAATAATTTGGGAGCAAGCTTTTTAATTGTATTTTTTTAATTAAAAGTATAGTCATCGCAGTTTTATTTTTCTAGTATAAAAATACAAGAATATTTTACTAATCTGTTTTTTTATTGTAGGTACTAAGATTTTTAATAACAGGGCGTGGTGAGTACAGTGCACTCTACGGAGTCGAAGACCACAACCGAGAAAAAACTTTTTTGCTCATTTAGTTAATTACTAAATAATTTGGGAGCAAGCTTTTTAATTGTATTTTTTTCAATAAAAAGTATAGTCATTGCAGTTTTATTTTTCTAGTATGAAAATACAAGAATATTTTACTAATCTGGTTTCTTTTATTGTAGGTACCAAGATTTTTAATAAGAGGAAGGGGGGAGCGCTTTATGGAGTCGAAGACCACAACCGAGAGAGAACTTTTTTGCTTATTTAGTTAATTACTAAATAATTTGGGAGCAAGCTTTTTAATTGTATTTTTTTTTTAATAAAAAGTATAGTCATCGCAGTTTTATTTTTCTAGTATAAAAATACAAGAATATTTTTCTAATCTGGTTTTTTTATTGTAGGTACTAAGGTTTTTAATAAAAGGGCGTGGTGAGTACAGTGCGCTCTACGTAGTCGAAGACCACAACCGAGAGAAAACTTTTTTGCTCATTTAGTTAATTACTAAATAATTTGGGAGCAAGCTTTTTAATTGTATTTTTTTTAATAAAAAGTATAGTCATCGCAGTTTTATTTTTCTAGTATAAAAATACAAGAATATTTTACTAATCTGATTTATTTTATTGTAGGTACCAAGATTTTTAATAAGAGGGAGGGGGGAGCGCTTCATGGAGTCGAAGACCACAACCGAGGGAGAACTTTTTGCTCATTAAGTTAATTACTAAATAATTTGGGAGCAAGCTTTTTAATTGTATTTTTTTAATAAAAAGTATAGTCATCGCAGTTTTATTTTTCTAGTAGAAAAATACAAGAATATTTTACTAATCTGGTTTCTTTTATTGTAGGTACCAAGATTTTTAAGAAGAGGGAGGGGGAAGCGCTCCATGGAGTCGAAGACCACAACCGAGAGAAAACTTTTTTGCTCATTTAGTTAATTACTAAATAATTTTGGAGCAAGGTTTTTAATTGTATTTTTTTTAATAAAAAGTATCGTCATCGCAGTTTTATTTTTCCAGTCTAAAAATACAGGAATAATTTACTAATTTAGTTTTTTCATCTTAGGTATTAAGGTTTTTAATGAGAGAGCGGGGAAAGAATAGTGCGCTCCATGAAGTCGAAGGAAAACTTTTTTGCAAATTTAGTTAATTACTAAATAATTTTGGAGCAAGGTTTTTAATTGTATTTTTTTTAATAAAAAGTATAGTCATCGCAGTTTTATTTTTCCCGTCTAAAAATACAGGAATAATTTATTAATTTAGTTTTAATTACTAAATAATTTTGGAGCAAGGTTTTTAATTGTATTTTCTTTAATAAAAAGTATAGTCATCGCAGTTTTATTTTTCTAGTATAAAAGTACAAGAATATTTTACTAATCTGTTTTTTTTTATTGTAGGTACTAAGATTTTTAATAAGAGGGCGTGGTGAGTACAGTGCACTTTACGGAGTCGAAGACCACAACCGAGAGAAAACTTTTTTGCTCATTTAGTTAATTACTAAATAATTTGGGAGCAAGCTTTTTAATTGTATTTTTTTTAATAAAAAGTATAGTCATCGCAGTTTTATTGTTCTAGTATAAAAATACAAGAATATTTTACTAATCTGATTTATTTTATTGTAGGTACCAAGATTTTTAATAAGAGGGAGGGGGAGCACTTCATGGAGTCGAAGACCACAACCGAGAGAGAACTTTTTTGCTCATTTAGTTAATTACTAAATAATTTGGGAGCAAGCTTTTTAATTGTATTTTTTTAATAAAAAGTATAGTCATCGCAGTTTTATTTTTCTAGTATAAAAATACAAGAATATTTTACTAATCTGGTTTTTTTATTGGAGGTACTAAGATTTTTAATAAGAGGGCGTGGTGAGTACAGTGCGCTCTACGGAGTCGAAGACCACAACCGAGAGAAAACTTTTTTGCTCATTTAGTTAATTACTAAATAATTTGGGAGCAAGCTTTTTAATTGTATTTTTTTTAATAAAAAGTATAGTCATCGCAGTTTTATTTTTCTAGTATAAAAATACAAGAATATTTTACTAATCTGATTTATTTTATTGTAGGTACCAAGATTTTTAATAAGAGGGAGGGGGGAGCGCTTCATGGAGTCGAAGACCACAACCGAGAGAGAACTTTTTTGCTCATTTAGTTAATTACTAAATAATTTGGGAGCAAGCTTTTTAATTGTATTTTTTTAATAAAAAGTATCGTCATCGCAGTTTTATTTTTCCCGTCTAAAAATACAGGAATAATTTACTAATTTAGTTTTTTCATCTTAGGTATTAAGGTTTTTAATGAGAGAGCGGGGAAAGAATAGTGCGCTCCATGAAGTCGAAGGAAAACTTTTTTGCAAATTTAGTTAATTACTAAATAATTTTGGAGCAAGGTTTTTAATTGTATTTTTTTAATAAAAAGTATCGTCATCGCAGTTTTATTTTTCCAGTCTAAAAATACAGGAATGATTTACTAATTTAGTTTTTTCATCTTAGGTATTAAGGTTTTTAATGAGAAAGCGGGGAAATAATAGTATAGTCATCGCAGTTTTATTTTTCTAGTATAAAAATACAAGAATATTTTACTAATCTGTTTTTTTTTTATTGTAGGTACTAAGATTTTTAATAAGAGGGCGTGGTGAGTACAGTGCGCTTTACGGAGTCGAAGACCACAACCGAGAGAAAACCTTTTTTGCTCATTTAGTTAATTACTAAATAATTTGGGAGCAAGCTTTTTAATTGTATTTTTTTTAATAAAAAGTATAGTCATCGCAGCTTTATTTTTCTAGTATAAAAATACAAGAATATTTTACTAACCTGGTTTATTTTATTGTAGGTACCAAGATTTTTAATAGGAGGGAGGGGGGAGCGCTCCATGGAGTCGAAGACCACAACCGAGAGAGAACTTTTTTGCTCATTTAGTTAATTACTAAATAATTTGGGAGCAAGCTTTTTAATTGTATTTTTTTAAATAAAAAGTATAGTCA
This sequence comes from Polydrusus pterygomalis, assembly GCA_963969555.1. Classification (NCBI taxonomy): domain Eukaryota; kingdom Metazoa; phylum Arthropoda; class Insecta; order Coleoptera; family Curculionidae; genus Polydrusus; species Polydrusus pterygomalis. The sequence goes on from OZ018384.1 coordinate 11,132,138, forward strand.
TTGCAGTTTTATTTTTCTAGTATAAAAATACAAGAATATTTTATCTGGTTTGTTTTATTGTAGGTACCAAGATTTTTAATAAGAGGGAGGGGGGAGCGCTCCATGGAGTCGAAGGCCACAACCGAGAAAGAACTTTTTTGCTCATTTAGTTAATTACTAAATAATTTGGGAGCAAGCTTTTTAATTGTATTTTTTTAAATAAAAAGTATAGTCATCGCAGTTTTATTTTTCTAGTATAAAAATACAAGAATATTTTACTAATCTGTTTTTTTTTATTGTAGGTACTAAGATTTTTAATATTAGGGCGTGGTGAGTACAGTGCGCTCTACGGAGTCGAAGACCACAACCGAGAGAAAACTTTTTTGCTCATTTAGTTAATTACTAAATAATTTAGGAGAAAGCTTTTTAATTGTATTTTTTTTAATAAAAAGTATATTCATCGCAGTTTTATTTTTCTAGTATAAAATTACAAGAATATTTAATTAATCTGGTTTCTTTTATTGTAGGTACCAAGATTTTTAATAAGAGGGAGGGGGGAGCGCTCCATGGAGTCGAAGACCACAACCGAAAGAGAACTTTTTTGCTCATTTAGTTAATTACTAAATAATTTGGGAGCAAGTTTTTAATTGTATTTTTTTAAATAAAAAGTATAGTCATCGCAGTTTTATTTTTCTAGTATAAAAATACAAGAATATTTTACTAATCTGGTTTCTTTTATTGTAGGTACTAAGATTTTTAATAAGAGGAAGGGGGGAGCGCTTCATGGAATCGAAGACCACAACCGAGAGAGAACTTTTTTGCTCATTTAGTTAGTTACTAAATAATTTGGGAGCAAGCTTTTTAATTGTATTTTTTTTAATAAAAAGTATAGTCATCGCAGTTTTATTTTTCTTGTATAAAAATACAAGAATATTTTACTAATCTGTTTTTTTATTGTAGGTACTAAGATTTTTAATAAGAGGGCGTGGTGAGTACAGTATCGTCATCGCAGTTTTATTTTTCCAGTCTAAAAATACAGGAATAATTTACTAATTTAGTTTTTTCATCTTAGGTATTAAGGTTTTTAATGAGAGAGCGGGGAAAGAATAGTGCGCTCCATGAAGTCGAAGGAAAACTTTTTTGCAAATTTAGTTAATTACTAAATAATTTTGGAGCAAGGTTTTTAATTGTATTTTTTTTAATAAAAAGTATAGTCATCGCAGTTTTATTTTTCCCGTCTAAAAATACAGGAATAATTTATTAATTTAGTTTTAATTACTAAATAATTTTGGAGCAAGGTTTTTAATTGTATTTTCTTTAATAAAAAGTATAGTCATCGCAGTTTTATTTTTCTAGTATAAAAGTACAAGAATATTTTACTAATCTGTTTTTTTTTATTGTAGGTACTAAGATTTTTAATAAGAGGGCGTGGTGAGTACAGTGCACTTTACGGAGTCGAAGACCACAACCGAGAGAAAACTTTTTTGCTCATTTAGTTAATTACTAAATAATTTGGTAGCAAGCTTTTTAATTGTATTTTTTTTAATAAAAAGTATAGTCATCGCAGTTTTATTGTTCTAGTATAAAAATACAAGAATATTTTACTAATCTGATTTATTTTATTGTAGGTACCAAGATTTTTAATAAGAGGGAGGGGGAGCACTTCATGGAGTCGAAGACCACAACCGAGAGAGAACTTTTTTGCTCATTTAGTTAATTACTAAATAATTTGGGAGCAAGCTTTTTAATTGTATTTTTTTAATAAAAAGTATAGTCATCGCAGTTTTATTTTTCTAGTATAAAAATACAAGAATATTTTACTAATCTGATTTATTTTATTGTAGGTACCAAGATTTTTAATAAGAGGGAGAAGGGAGCGCTTCATGGAGTCGAAGACCACAACCGAGAGAGAACTTTTTTGCTCATTTAGTTAGTTACTAAATAATTTGGGAGCAAGCTTTTTAATTGTATTTTTTTTAATAAAAAGTATAGTCATCGCAGTTTTATTTTTCTTGTATAAAAATACAAGAATATTTTACTAATCTGTTTTTTTATTGTAGGTACTAAGATTTTTAATAAGAGGGCGTGGTGAGTACAGTGCGCTCTACGGAGTCGAAGACCACAACCGAGAGAAAACTTTTTTGCTCATTTAGTTAATTACTGAATAATTTGGGAGCAAGCTTTTTAATTGTATTTTTTTTTAATAAAAAGTATAGTCATCGCAGTTTTATTTTTCTAGTATAAAAATACAAGAATATTTTACTAATCTGGTTTCTTTTATTGTAGGTACCAAGATTTTTAATAGGAGGGAGGGGGAGCGCTCCATGGAGACGAAGACCACAACCGAGATAGAACTTTTTTGCTCATTTAGTTAATTACTAAATAATTTGGGAGCAAGCTTTTTAATTGTATTTTTTTAAATAAAAAGTATAGTCATCGCAGTTTTATTTTTCTAGTATAAAAATACAAGAATATTTTACTAATCTGGTTTCTTTTATTGTAGGTACCAAGATTTTTAATAAGAGGGAGGGGGAAGCGCTTCATGGAGTCGAAGACCACAACCGAGAGAAAACCTTTTTGCTTATTTAGTTAATTACTTAATAATTTGGGAGCAAGGTTTTTAATTGTATTCTTTTAAATAAAAAGTATAGTCATCGCAGTTTTATTTTTCTATTACAAAAATACAAGAATATTTTACTAATCTGGTTTTTTTTATTGTAGGTACTAAGATTTTTAATAAGAGGGCGTGGTGAGTACAGTGCGCTCTATGGAGTCGAAGTCCACAACCGAATGAGAACTTTTTTGCCCATTTAGTTACTGACTAAATACTTTTGAAGCTGGCTTTTTTTTTATTGTATTTTGTTAATAAAAAGCATGGTCATAGCAGTTCAATTGTTTTGGTATAAAAAGACAAAAATAATTTACTATTTAAGTTGTTTCATTTTAGGTATGAAGGTTTTTATTGAGAGAGCGGGGAAAGAATAGTGCGCTCCATGGTGTCGAAGACTGCAACCGAAGAAGAAATTTTTTGCGCATTTTGTTACTTACTAAACATTTTTGTAACAATTTTTTTTTATTGTAAAATCAGACATCGTGATTTTTTTTTTTGTATAAAAATACAAGACTAATTTTATAATTTAGTTTTTTGATTTTAGGTATCAAGATTTTAAATGAGAGGGCGGAAGGAGGATAGTGCGCTCCAAGACTGCAACCGAAGGAGAACTTTTTTGCCCATTTAGTTAATTAATAAATAATTTTGAAGCAGGCTTTTTTATTGTCGTTTGTTAATAAAAAGAACGGTCATAGCAGTTTTATTTTTTTTGTATAAAAAGACAAGAATAATTTAGTATTTTAGTTTTTTCATTTTAGGTATCAAGGTTTTTAATGAGAGAGCGGGAAAAGAATAGTGCGCTCCATAAAGTCGAAGAAGGAGGCCTTTTTTGCTCATTTAGTAAATTAATAAATAATTCGGAAGCAGGCTTTTTTTTATTGTCGTTTGTTAATAAAAAGAATGGCCATAGCAGTTTTATTTTTTTTGCATAAAAAGACAAGAATAATTTAGTATTTTAGTTTTTTCATTTTAGGTATCAAGGTTTTTAATGAGAGAGCGGGAAAAGAATACTGCGCTCTATAAAGTCGAAGAAGGAGGACTTTATTGCACATTTAGTTAATTACTAAATACTTTTGGAGCATACTTTTTTTTATTGTTTTAATAAAAAGAAAAAGCAGAATCATCGTAATATTTTTTTCTTGTATAAAAAAACAAGAATAAGTTACTTATTTAGTTTTTTTTTTAAATTTTAGGTATCCAAATTTTTAAAAAGAGGAAGCGGGTGGAGGATGGGACGCTTCCAGGAGCCGAGGACTACAGCCGAAAGAGCAAGCTTTGTGTATGTTATTTATTAGTAAAAAGCATAGTCATCGCACTTTCTTGTATAAAAATGCAAGACTCTTTAATTTTTTTTTAGTTTTAGGTATCAAGTGTGAGCGGGAGTGGGTTTAAGAAAGAGCGTTTCATAAAACCGAAGACTACAAATGAAACAGATGGTATTGCCCATATTTTTGTAGCAATCCTTTAATATTGTATTTATGAAGGAAAATCACAGTTTCAGTTTTCTATTGTACACGTACAAAAGTACCATTAGTTTTTTAAATTTTATTTATTAATATATTATCTTACGAGGAAACAGAGGCGGAGATGGCGAGCTCAATGGACTGCAGACGACAGCTAAGACTGTATAAATTGTACTAATTATTTTATAGAAAAGTAGCAGAATAGTATGTAACTAACAATTTTCATGTTTAGGTAATTAGTTGATGCTTTTATCCATCGTCTTTTTCTCAGTCTTGTAGATACACGTCTTTGGTGCGGTTCATTTTTATGATTTGCTGCGTACGTCTTGTTTTAAGTGCTCCACTTTGAAATCATTTCGTCCATTGATGTCTTTTTTCCATTCCAGCCACTCTAAGAAGCGATTTTCTATGGGTGTTTAGAAATCGCCGTCTCTTTTACAAGTATTTTGTTTGCCTAAAAAACAAAACTCTTCTAGTATAGCATCTTTGTGTTCCGTTTCGACAAGTTTGATTCCTTGTCTTGTTGTTATTTTTTCCTTGTATTTTTATGGGCCCATATTTCTATTTTTGTTTCTTTTTTATAGGTTCGACCTCGAAGGTGTTCCAGGAAATTTGGAAAATGAGCCGCAGCCGTAATAACCTTACTACCGCTACCTTTACGCTGTTATACAGATTATTAGATACTAAGACATCCCTCATGAGGGACAGTGGGGTAGTGGAGCTTTGAGTTGTAAAAGAACTAGCTTTTTGCTAGTCCCTGTGTGCAAAGCAGGTAGCCTTAGCTGAGAAGCTACCTTGCGTCGTCTTTAGAGTCCATTAGTTCGTTAACAGTGTTAGTGGACTAGGCCTCCTCGGGACACCACTTTAAAAAAAGCGCGCCAAGGGCTTTACCTCAATGGTGGTGTGGAAACAAGCCCATAAACCTTTTTAGTTTTGTATGAAAAATGAATTGTTAAATTTAATTTTCTGTAGATATTATGGAATATGTAGGCTCTATACAGGGTGTCCGGAAACTTCATTCGTATACTTTAAGGGGATATTCTACATATGAAAATATGAAAAAAAGTTCATATGAATGTAGGTCCTTAAATGACTTATAAGGAAGCTATGGCCGTCCGAAGGTGACCTCTAAAGATTAGTTTCTATTTTATATCTATGCAACCGCTTAAGGTACCGGTGTGCTTTTTGGCACACAAACCAATATTAACAATTGCTAATTTATGAGATTGAGAGTTATTATGAAATTTAGTCAGGGACGTTCTTACGGGGGTGGTGGCTTAGTTTATTTATTTCTAATTTTTTTACACGACACATTTAAAAAATTTTACCCAAAAATTATAATTCCAGTGAGTTTTCTACACAAAAAAGGTATTCTTATAAAAATTATTGGACCAATGATTTAGGAGAAAAATCGATTTATTTAAATCATTGCATAAACTATTATCGAATTGTGTTTAAACTAAAACATCAAAGTAGTCTTATGGCAAATACAAATTTAAAGTAAAAAACCATCAAGAAGCCCATGGTTAGCGTTAAAATAAATTGACAATGACGTTTTTGTGATTTATTGTAGTGATCATTGATCAAGTGCAAAGTGTTTTTGATTAATTAAGGTGCAAATTTTAAAAAATGGCAGGTTATTCATTTGCTGAGTTAGCTGATATGCATTTTATGTATGGCAAAGCTAATGGTTGTGCTCGAGAAGCTCGCAGGTTGTATCAAGAATATTTTCCAAACCGTCAAATTCCTTGTGAGAAATTATTCATTAATTTACATCAACGATTAAGAGAAACCGGAACTTTTATGCCAAATATGAATGAAACTGGGAGAAGCCGTACTACTAGGACTCCACAAGCAGAAGAAAGAGTGCTCGAATGCGTTGCAGCCAATCCGGGTATAAGCACAAGAAGAATTGCCTTACAAGAGGGTATCCCTAAGAGTACAACATGGGAAATTTTGCATGAACAACTTCTTTATCCATACCCTATACAAAGAGTTCAGGCGCTTAAGCCTCAAGACCTACTTCCTCGTGCAGAGTTTTGTCAGTGGACGCAGAGAAAATGTCATCAAGAACGTTTTTTTCTACATAAAGTCTTGTTTACTGACGAAGCAGGGTTTACCCGTAAAGGCATCGTAAATTTTCATAATAACCATGTATGGGCAGAAGAAAATCCCATGCAATTTTCGAAAGTCGATTTCAAAATAAATTTTCAATTAATGTTTGGGCAGGTATATTGGGCGATCGATTAATAGGACCATACATTATGCCTCGTCGTTTAGATGGGCCCACATATTTAGATTTTTTACAAGACTCTTTGCCTGTTCTCCTTGAAGACCAGCAAAGACTTACAAACTATTTTATGCACGATGGGGCTCCACCTCATTTTAGTAGATTGGTTCGAGATCATTTAAATCAAACATATCCAGACCGATGGATAGGCCGAGGTGGGCCCGGCCCATTGCCTGGCCTCCCCGTTCACCTGATCTCAATCCATTGGATTACTTTCTTTGGGGATACCTGAAGTCTCTGGTATATTCAGTACCTGTTGAAAATGTACAACAATTGGAACAATGTGTTATTTATTGTTGCGAGGAAATTCGTAATAAGGAAGGAGTTTTCGCAAGAGTACGAACATCAATGAGAAATCGTTTAGTTGCTTGTATTGATATGAATGGAAACCAGTTTCAACATTTGTTGTAACTTTTCTACTTTTTTCAGATTATTCTTGTTAAACCAACAACTCTTTAATTTATTTTGTTTAAAAATGACAATAAAACAACGTTTTGACTTAATTATTAAATTATTGTCATTGTCAATTTATTTTAACGCTAACCATGGGCATCTTGATGTTTTTTTACTTAAGACTACTTTGATGTTTTAGTTTAAACACAATTCGATAATAGTTTATGATATGATGATGTCCAATAATTTTTTTAAAGAATAATACCTTTTTTGTGTAGAAAAATCACTGGAATTATAATTTTTGGGTAAATTGTTTTAAATGTGTCATGTAAAAAAATTAGAAATAAATAAACTAAGCCACCCCCCCCCCCCCCCGTAAAAACGTCCCTGACTAAATTTCATAATAACTCTCAATATCATAAATTAGCATTTGTTAATATTAGTTTGTGTGCCAAAAAGCACACCGGTACCTTAAGCGGTTGCATAGATATAAAATAGAAACTAATCTTTAGAGGTCACCTTTGGACGGCCATAGCTTCCTTATAAGTCATTTAAGGACCTACATTCATATGAACCTTTTTTCATATTTTCATATGTAGAATATCCCCTTAAAGTATACGAACGAAGTTTCCGGACACCCTGTATAATCAATTTAGAACCACAAAAATACACCGGTATTACTGAAAATTTTCTAAAATTATAGAATTACTTTTAACTATCTTACTTAATTTTATTTATTTTAATAAAAAAAAATTCTTGACACTAATTAAAAAGTAGCTTTTAATAATTTGTAGATGCTGTTATATCGTTAAAAAAGTTTCCAATTTTGATTCCTATGATAATATTTTATGCTAATTTTCATTTTTTTTTTCATTCTAGCTACCTATCAAGATTTTTAATGAGGGACGGTTGGAGGAAAGAACGCTTCATGGAGCAGAAGACTACAATCGAAATCAAAATAGAACATCTTGGCCCATTTAGTATAATATTAAGCACTTTTATAGCAATCTACTTGTATTGCTGAGGTCTCCGCATAATTACTCTAAAATGTTGTCTTCGTGCATGATAATCAAAAATATTCTCCAGGTAAGTATTTATTAAATAATTTAACTTTTCTTTTTCAGGCAAATTATATACAGGGTTAGTTGAAATAACGGGAACGGCTAATTTTCTTCAAAACTACCGAGGCTAAATCAAGGAATTTTGGTACAGGTGGATAACTTAAAAAATTGAATTAAAAATTGAAAATTGCGACATTGCCAGATTTTTAGTTTTTCTGTAACTCAAGGAGTGTTTTTTTTTTTAAATGTAACACTACTCTTTTTTTTATTGAATTCGATTCCTCCCATCAACATTACCATTTCCTAATAGTATCAACTTTTTATCTCAACTAGTTCTATGGGAAAAAAAGTTAATTAGTTACAACTCTAACTCTAAAAAAATCTAATCTATTTCCATTTAAAAACGTTTCAAATAATGTGAAAAGGAAGGTTGGTAGACATAATGTACCTAATAGTATCGATAACGATAATAACAACAAACAACTACTAACAATAACATAGCTAGTGAAAGTTGCTTACATATTATAGTACACTACATTAATTTGATTATGAAACCGATAAGGAAAAAGAATGGTCGTCGGCTATATCTCAGAAACTGGAAGTCATAGAGCTTTTAAGTAAAATATTGTTTAATAAAAGTGCCCAAAAGAAAATGTTGGAAATTGTTTTCGAGTATGTAAAACGTCCGCAAGGCGGCATCACAGTCATGACCACTGTTTTCTTCGTGTTTTGACTAAATAGAGGTACCAAAAACATCTTTGTTTTAATGCTTACATATTTCTTTATAATGGACAACTAAATACGATTAGTGAAAGTGCATACATTTCTCTTCCAAACAGTCTTAAGTTTGCTAAAATCGGATAAGTCGTTTATGAGTTACAGCGATTTAAATGATTACACTTTTAACAGCTTTTCCCACTCTTATTAAAGTCGGTACGCCAATGAGCATAAGACCAAAATGATGCATAATTGTCCAAGTTTTAAAATGGTGTTATCAAACATATACCTTAATGTGGAATTTTCGGAGTTATGTAAAATTTTTAAATTTACTTTTTAATTACGCCCTCTTGCGGCAAAATGCGGAACTTAAAAATTATTTCCAGAACTTTCTCATGGCCACTTTAATTATCATTTTTCTTTTCCTGAGTTTCTATGCCTGGTAGTTTCCGGGATATGGCCGCTCGTCGACCTTAAAAAAACACCCTGTATAACTACACTCAGTACGTGGTGTTTTTAAACAATTTTATTTCACTTTCTATTTGTTTTTAAAGGTAAAAATCACATTTTAGTTCGCGTTGCCGTTCATTGACGCCATTTTAATAAAAATAGTTTTTTGCAGTTTTTAGGTTTATTTTAAAGATTTTTAAAACTTTTTTGATATTTCTTATTGTTGTTGTCGGCCTATCTATATACCTAGTAGAAATTATTAATAAAATTTCTAAAATTTTTCTTCCTTGTATTAAAAATTTATAGGAAGGCAATAAACCCCCCGCGTCTAGTGCTTTAAAGGTTATTTTTAAAATTAGGGGTGCTTAATTTCTCAGGTGGCCCTATTCTAACAAAAGGAGGGGTACCCCCCTCCCCCCCCCCCTCCATACCTTCACCAAATTTACCTGTACCCTTTTTGCATAAAAGATAAGTTTTAGAATCTATTTTATGCATAGTAAATTCGGATAGTGGCGCCACCTGACCAACTGTTACCAGAGGCACTTGTTTTATGATAAACGTCATCCCCTACTGAATTTTTCTGTGAATTTTTTTTTATAAAAATAAAAAGTTGTTATTGTTTGTACTTTGGTAATATTTTTTACAGGCCGTTTCTAGATGTAAAACTGTAAACTTGTCGATAAAAATATTGTTGAACTTGAAAATAAATTCCCGAGATACGTAGCGAGGAAGAGTTTATTCCCAACAACGAAACAAAAGACTATTTTTTCACAATTTTATTTTTCAAAATATTTATACTTTCTTTAATGCTAGTGTCTTTATTCCATTAGAAAAAAAAATGGGCATGAATACTTTCTTTATTCTAACTGGGCTCTCTGCACCTCCAAATAAGGCCACATGAAAGCAAAACTTCAATCCGTCCTCCACAAGTACATTTTAACCATCCGCCGTGTCTCTTGGTTCCAAGTGACATTTTTTAAATTCCTTCAAATCCCAGGAGATCTAATTTTGCCAATCATTATTAATTAAAAAAGGGTATTAATGCCTATATTGAAGGCCATCAGTGTGGAGCTGTGGTAGAAGTTAAAGTTAAAGGGTATTACCTATATAGAAAAATAATATCAAGAAAATCGTGTCTGTTGTTTTTAGCGGGGTTTTTAGTATCCTCACCAGTGCCCTTTATACCTATTTATGAATTGAAAAAATTCAACCTTAAATATATATACAAAAAGCTTAAGTGGGGCTCTGAGGAAAATGGGGGGGAGGGGGGTTCATTAGCACATTAAACAAAATTGTATTATTTATTTTTATTGTTGTGGAAGGAATTTTTCGAAAATCAACCCCTAAAGGTAATAAAAGCGGGGGTTGAAATTTTTAAAGGAATTTCTGTATCTTAGAAACTAGTGGAGATTTAAAAAATTGGTTTTATAAAATAAGAATACACGTGTTTGGTAATTTTGAAGAGAGGGGTGCAGTGTATTTTGAGGGGGTACCTAATATCGGTACTGAGCTTACTCATCAGTTATAATAAGCAAGTAAGTATTTTGATATTTTGGAAAATATTGCTCCTAGGGGGGTAGAAAAGAAGAAAGTAAGTTTCGAATGAAATAGAAAAAAAAAATATAAAAAAAAGTCTAAGACAATTTTTTTGCTTGGAATAAGTAAACATGTGCTCAGGGTTTTACGAAAATTTGTGAGGTGGAAAAAAGGGTATAAAGGTTTATATTGAAAAACATATGTTTGCCAGAGTTTCTTGAAACTCTGTATACCTACAATTATTAAAATTTTTTTTATTTTTTTGAAAATCGGTCCTTAAAAGGGTACAAAAGTTTTTATTTAAAAAATATCACCTATTTGTCGGATTTTTTTGAAACTTAGCACAAGTATAAATACAATACAAATAATGACACAGGTATTTCTTAGGGGTATAAAAGTTTCTATAAGAAAAATATTAAATGTTAACTTTTTTACAAACGCATAAAATTACTCTTCCTCAACCTATTGTAAACAATTTTTTTTATCACGTTTTTATTATTATTTATTATGACCAGTAAAGTCCGCATCATATGGGATTTTTTTTTATTAATAGCTTTATTCGAAATTTGACTTTGGCATCAGGTTCTGCTTCGATCAAGATAAAAATTAAGAAAAAAAATAGTAGTTACCGCAAAACTTTGAATAGTTTTGATCTCTAACTGACAATAAGTTCGTTGTTTTTACATGATTTTAAAAACTGCTTTCGTCATACTTGGGGCGATATCTTAACGTATCACTTCCGAAAATTTAAATTTAATAATCCTACGACTTCCATTTTTTTTTGGAAATCCGTGGGTTCAAAGTTGTATTGAAAGTGGGGCTACTTTGAATATGGTACTTCAAAGCATAACAATCAATGAAAATCACTAAAATGGGTTATTTTGAATACCAAATAAGTAAGAAAATATATATATATTTTTTTAAATAAATTATCAGGCAAAAATATAAAGCAATATAAAAAAATAAGCTTTATTTAACACCTATTTAAAAAAAGTTTATAAAAGTATAATATGTTTTTTCTCAAAACTAGAGTGTACTTACAGGTAAATACAAAAAGCAAAAAAAAATTAAACGGTTTCACTTACCTAAAATTGTTAAACTATAGTTCAAAAAAATTGTAATTTCTAAAGGTATTCAAAAAAATTAAATATTAATCATTAGTAGCGAGTATTGCCTACCCTTGCTTCGTATCTTCTTGGCATACTTAAAATAAGGTTTCTAATTTCATCTTGATTAATCTAATTCCATATTTCCATAAGCCTCAATGACAGATCATTTAAGTTTCTAGGAGGAGGAAGCAAGGCTCTAAGATGTCCTCCCATGATATCCCATAAATGCTCAATAGGATTAATGCCAGGGCTTCTTGCTGGCCAAGGCAAAGTTAAAATTTCTGTTTCTTGGAGATAATTTTGTACCACTCTTGCTACGTGTGGGCGTGCATTATCTTGCATAAATAAAAAATTATCCCCAATAAATGGGGTTCTAAAATATCTGATATATATATAGATTACTTGTCAAAGGACCTCCCTGAATCACAACTAACTCCGTGCGAGCACCTAAACTAATGCCAGCCCAGACCATAACAGATCCTCCGCCATAGCTTACTGTTCCGACAATGTTGCATTGAGCATATCTCTGGGAGGCAATACGCGCTACTAATTATTTATATTTAATTTTTTTGGATACCTTTAGAAATTACAATTTTTTTCCATGTATTTTTTTGTCCTGTTTTGTGGATTAATAAAATTAATTAATTTTATTATTATTATTTATTTACTTTATAATTTGTCTTTTTTTGCTGTTGCATTAATCAAAGCATTTCGTTTATTTTGTATTTTTTAACTAAACATTTTTTTATGAAAATCACGTTAAACTAAAAATTGAATATTTCATGAAAACACAGAAATAAACCAATGAATCAAAAAAGAAAATGTAAAGGAAACATGGGACTTTCATTTGGCTGTAATTGCAATAACTTGCAATGGCTAGTAAATCCCACAGGGTGTTTTGAATTTCCGTAAAAAAAACATAACAGTTTTATAACACCCGGTATAATACCAAAGTTACTTTTTTAAGCAAAACAACAAAGGCAGTAATATGCTTAAGGAAAAAAACCTACAATTAGAAAAAAATCATTAAAAACGAACCACAAATTTGAAAAATATATAACATCAAAATTGATTCATTTTTTTTTGTTATGCGTTAAATATGCCGCGCGCAGTGTCTATAATATATTGAAACATCGTTAAACAAATTATGAAAATAAGAAAAATACACCGGATTTTTATCACACATGGAACCCACCACATTGGAATTTCTTAAGGTGGGCTTGTTAATATTCAATTATAAGTTTACGAAAGTTTGTCGAATTAAAAATGTTGAGCATTTTAGGCACAATTTAAATTTATATGTAAAAATATTGGTTGATTTTTCAAAGATTTACTAATATTTTTAAATTTTTTTTCTACGATACCTTTTATTAATAATAATTATTATTAATATTATTATTATTTTTTAGTAGGATTGTCAACAGTGAAATAATTCTTATGGTAGAAACCTAAAATTTACTATCACCATGCCCAGAAGAAAGAAGTCATCTGTAATTACTGAAATAGATCTACACACGTAGACCAAGAATGCACCATCTCTAAAATCTAGATAGCAGGAAAAAGATCGAGTCAGGTCAGTTAACTTTTAATTTCATTTCGATATTTAGAAAATGTAAGCATTTAAGTGTTTTAAAGAGATTCAAAAGATAGTACAACCTTCTAGTTCCTTCAAATTTAAAAATCATAGCTTTAACAGTTCGTATGATGTAAGTGGTACAAATTAAAAAATTGTTAAGCTACAACTACTATTACAAATATCATTTCTTAGGTTTCAAGTTGGTACAGCACCACCCACCGAGGACAGATTCATGAGGGCTACTTGCTTGGTTAGCTAGCTAGCGCCAGCTACGCCCTGTACAGAAAGTCCTTTCTTTTTGATGGCGGGTCACTGCCCCCCGAAGATTCATGAGAGCCACACGAGCGATTGAAAGGAACATGTTTGACTTGTTTGTGTTAAAGTGAGCTTTATTTTTTTTTAAACTTTTATTGCAAAATCGATCATCGATATTAAAAATAGAGAGGACTGTTCAATTTTGTATTTTTATGACAGAGCTTTATCATAACAAGCCGACAAGACGTCAAATGCAAGGGTCCATCAGGTTCCTTGCGAGTGCCACATTGAAACCTGAAAATATATACCAAATTTTACTTTAGAATTATACGCTGTTGCCGAAGATTCCAAAGACCCACCCCATATGGGTTTTATCTAAGCTCAATTCTCAACTTATAACTATTAAGAATTTACCAGTTCTATGCCGGCGCATACTGTCGGTTTTAAGAAAATCTGTTGGCTGGGAGACAACTAAAAATGTAACTTTAAAACAGTGGCGTAGCTTCAGATTTTGGGCTCCCCCGCCAAACCTAACTTTTGGGCCCCCCTTCAAAAATTTTCCCCCCCAAAATTAGTCAAGTTTCAAGATAGCAATAACATTCAAAATATAACCTCCCACTTTCATTTTCCAGTTGGGCAAGGGTAGAAAATAAGCAAGTAAAAGGAGAGGATACTTAAATAACGTGTATTAATAACAGATTAAATAAAACATTAATTCATAACAATTAATAAGTAGCTACAACTACAAAAGCATGCTTGTCAGTACTGATATAGTCGTAGGTATATATTTTATTATAAATTTTGAAAAAAAGCCTTGCAACAAAACCGCAAACTATTCAAACTATCCAAAAAATGGCTTCCTTCTGGACTTAGTTTCCGCAAAAACCCTAACTATTTCGGTTTTGTCCATTACTGCAGCTTGCGCTGCCTCTATACTAAGCAATGTCAAATTACTTAGTCGATTTTAGGCACAGGAATTTCTTAAATAGTTTTTTTTATTAATTTTAATTTCGAGAACGATCGTTCTGAAGACGCCACGGTTACAGGGAGCGTCAAGAATAATTTTAGAGCAGTACTTACCTCTGCGAAATTTGATGCTAGGGTATCATTTTCTAAATGTATTGTTATTGCAAATTGCGCCCTCTAGCATTTTTTTTTAGAACTTTTATGGACAACTAAATACGATTAGTGTAAACAGTCTTTAGTTTGCTAAAATCGGATAAGCCGTTTATAAATTACAGCGATTTAAATGATTACACTTTCAACAGCTTCCCCCACTTTTATTAAAGTCGGTACGCCAATGAGCATGAGATCAAAATTATGTATAATTGTCCAAGCTTTAAAATGGTGTTATCAAACATTTACCTTAATGTGGAATTTTCGGAGTTATGTAAAATTTTAAAATTTACTTTTCAATTACGCCCTCTTGTGGCAAAATGCGGAACTTAAAAATTATTTCCAGAATTTTCTCATGGCCACTTTAATTATCATTTTTCTTTTCCTGAGTTTCTATGCCTGGTAGTTTCCGAGATATGGCCGCTCGTCGACCTAAAAAAAACACCCTGTATAACTACACTCAGTACGTGGTGTTATTTAAACACTTTTATTTCACTTTCTATTTGTTTTTAAAGGTAAAAATCACGTTTTAGTTCGCGTTGCCGTTCATTGGCGCCATTTTGATAAAAATAGTTTTTTGCAGTTTTTAGGTTTATTTTAAAGATTTTTAAAACTTTTTTGATATTTCTTATTGTTGTCGACCTATCTACAGGGTCCTGCAACTCACCTCTATAGCTCACTTAGTAATTAAGTTAGAATTTTCATATTTTGCAGACCTTATCTATATCTTGGGGCGCATTTCACGAAAATTCTTTTTTCATACAGTGTTCCAAAAAAGTGTGACGTCATAAGGGTGTATTTTTTTTAATTTCATGCCATTTATTTTTTTACTTATTTGGGTGCCTCCTATAGTTACCTACATACCCCTAAAATTTTATTGAAATCGATTCAGTATTATAGACGAAAAAAAAAATAAAAACTAAAAAATATAAGTTTTGCACCACTGGTATTAAAAATAAATAAAAAGTAAAAATAATGCCTCGTTAATAAAATTATACAAAGGTATTTATTAAACAAGGTAAATGGCCGTTAAGAATTTAACATTGACAGCTGTCAAAATTTGACAGGAGTGATAAAAATTTCTTTTAATCGAAAAAATTTATTTAGAAAAATTGTAGCTACCATCTAGATTAGATTGCTAAAGTAAAAATGGCCTCTGGTCACTTTAATGAACTTTAATAAATATAAATTGTTTTTCAAAGCCACCTTTGATACTTATTCATATTAATGACTGTTTGAACAGTTGATAAAATGAGTTTCTGCAAATAAGTCTTGATGCGTTAGAAATTGCGATAGAGTTGCAATAAGGAAAAATGTTTGATTTTTAATTCTCCATCGAATGACATAAAAAGATACAGGGGTTCCTATTTGAAATAAGAAAAATAAATTGCTTTTAGGTTTGCAATGTTTGACACTAAACTTTGGACACCCTGTACAATTCGTAATAATCAAACTTGGTTGACGAGACTGTTATACCTTGTTTAATAAGTACCTTTGTATAATTTTATTAACGATTCATTATTTTTATTTTTTATTTATTTTTAATACCAGTGGTGCAAAACTGATATTTTTTAGTTTTTATTTTTTTTTCGTCTATAATACTGAATCGGTTTTAATAAAATTTTAGGGGTATCTAGGTAACTATATAGGAGGCACACAAAAAAAGTAAGAAAATATATGGCATGTAATTAAAAAAAATACACCCTTATGACGTCACACTTTTTTGGAACACCCTGTATGAAAAAAATAGAATTTTCCTGAAATGCGCCCCAAGATACAGATAAGGTCTGCAAAATATGAAAATTCAAACTTAATTACTAAGTGAGCTATAGAAGACGGGAGGTGAGGTGCAGGACCCTGTATATACCTAGTAGAAATTATTTAGAAATTTTTCTTTCTTGTATTAGAAATTTAGAGGAAGGCAATAAACCATCCGCGTCTAGTGGTTTAAAGGTTATTTTTAAAATTAGGGGTGCTAAATTTCTCAGGTGGCCCTATTCTAACAAAAGGAGGGGTAGCCCCCCCCCCCCCCCTCCATACCTACACCTAATTTACCTGTACCCTTTTTGTATAGTGGCGCCACCTGACTAACTTTTACCAGAGGCACTTGTTTTATGATAAACGTCATCCCCTACTGAATTTTTCTGTGAATTTTTTTTATAAAAATAAAAAGTTGTTATTGTTTGTACTTTGGTAATATTATTTACAGGTCCGTTTCTAGATGTAAAACTGTAAACTTGTCGATAAAAATATTGTTGAACTTGAAAATAAATTCCCGAGATACATAGGGAGGAAGAGTTTATTCCCAACAACGAAACAAAAGACTATTTTTTGATAATTTCATTTTTCAAAATATTTATACTTCCTTTAATGCTAATGTCTTTATTCCATTAGAAAAAAAATTGGGCATCAATACTTTCTTTATTAACATATCGCGTTTTTGACGCGATATGTTATTACCATCGTTCGCGCGGAAGCGCGACAATCCCTAGCGCCTCTAGAAAATTTCGCACTATATAGGATCGTTCGTGAGAAAAATGTATGTATGTTGTCGGCGTCGTCAGTTTCGACATTTTCACATTTGCGATTTTTTTTCTCGGAAACGGTTAATGTGGGACGATTGAAACTTTTTGGGTTTACAGAGGAATAGTGGGGCTTCGTTGTGTGAAAATTTCGAATATACAGGGTGTGCCGGAAAAAAGTTATTAATTTTTAAAGTCGAGAAATATCGGGATCTCGTTGGCATTCGATACAGGCTACAAAAATTAGTTTTTTCGATTTAAACTTTTTCGACGCGTAGACGACCGTGGGCTACAGAACCCTATTGTTTGTGAGCGCGATCGAAAGTTTGGAAGTAATTTTTTTGATTTTTTCAAAGTCAAAATTTGGTCGAAAATGGTACCTCTTGGATCGCTAATAAGTCGAATTGGGTGCATCCAATCGACATGCGGTTTGGATAATCGGTTAGGCTATCTCAAAATCTACCTTTTTCCAATATATCGTTCTATACCTAACTGGAATGGAAATTGCCGAAAATTGTAAGAAAGTGGAAATCATAAAGTTAGGCCTGATTTTTTCACGGTTTTTGTTTTTTTTCGTACTGAAAACGACTTTTGATCGAAACGTTGTGAACTTTAGCGGATAGAGCTCGTCAAATTGTATTTAAGAGATATCTTTTCGTTTCTTTATCTTTAATACGGAAAAAACGGCAGCTTTTTTTTTTACTATATCGACTGTAGCTTATTTAATTTTTAACAAAACCGTTTTATTTTTTTCTCAAAAAATGCGCTGATTACTTCGCAACACCTCTACATATTCAAAATCATTAAAATATATTCGCAAAATTGAGAAAAGTCGCTTTTTTGGGTGCGGAAACAGGCGAAATTTTCAAATTCTAACACCATTCGATTTAGAAAAAGTTGGCCATGGTTTTACCACGTGCGTTTTCCTGAACTTTAACTTTTATACCATCTGTCAAAAATAGGTGAAAAATGCGATTTCCAAATTGATTTTTTAGAGGAATAAGAACATTTAGACTACGTCTTTTGTGGGAAATGCCTACCTTGAACCTTTATCTTTTTCGTTTGACCAAAAATAAGGGGGAAAATATCGCATTTATACGCGTACTTGTAATAATAAAAATGGCTTGCAGGAGGCATATTAACTTCAATTTTTATAGTTTTTATAGTTTTTATAATATTTGGAGAGTATTTATTGTATGAAATACCTGTCTTGGACCTTTTTCTTTGCGGTTGACCAAAAATAATTGAAAAAAGTGTATTATTTGTGTGTATCTTCAATACTCAACGTTCTATGTAATATCGAATACGTCATTAATATCCTATTTACCACAAATCACTCTCTAAGCTTCGGTAGCGTAGTAGTAGAGGCTGTTGATTTTGGAGACGAAGGTCGTGGGTTCAAACCCCAGTGTTTTTTTTTCTTTTTTTTTTTCTTTTTTTTTTAATGTCGTTATTTAGGTACGGAAATTTTTTTAAATTTTGGATTCTTAGCTATAATAATCTATACGAAAAAAGCTCAAAAAATTGACACTTACCTGTCAAAATCTGACAGCTAGCGTATAGAACTTTGTTATTTACTAACTGAAAATTTTTTTAATTTAGGATTCTTACAGCTGTAACTCTCGCTACGAAAAAGCTAAAAAAAAATTACACTTACCTGTCAAAATCTGACAGCTGTAGTATAGAACTTTCTTATTTAGGTACTGACATTTTTTTAAATTTCGGATTCTTACAGCTATAATCCTAGATACAAGAAAAGCTTAAAAAAAACTTGACATTTACCTGTCAAAATGACAGCTGTCGTATAGAACTTTGTTATTTAGAAACTGAGAAATTTTTTAATTTAGGATTCTTACAGCTATAACCCTCGTTACAAAAAATCTAAAAAAAAATTGACACTTACCTGTCACAATTTGACAGCTGTCGTATAAAACTGTGTTATTTAGGTATTGACAAATTTTTAAATTTAGGATTCTTACAGCTATAACCCTTGTTACAAAAAATCTAAAAAAAAAATTAACACTTACCTGTCAAAATTTTACAGCTATCGTATAGAACTTTGTTATTTAGAGACCTGATAATTTTATAATTTCGGACTCTTACAGCTATAACTCTCGCTACGAAAATGCTAAAAAAAAATTGACACTTAACTGTCAAAATTTGACAGCTATCGTATAGAACTTTATTATTTGAGTACTGAACATTTTTTCAATTTAGGATTCTTACAGCTATAACCCTCGCTACGAAAAAAGTTTAAAAAAATATATACCTACCTGTCAGAATTTGACAGCTGTCGTATAGAACTTTGTTATTTAGGTACTGAAAAATGTTTCAATTTGGGATTCTTACAGCTATAATCCTCGTTACGAAAAAACTTTTAAAAAATTGACACTTGCCTGTCAAAATTTGACAGTTGTCGTATGGAACTTTGTTATTTAATCACTGAAAAAATTTTAAATTTCGGAATCCTACAGCTATAATCCTCTATATGAAAAAAGCTTTAAAACATTTATACCCGCCTGTCACAATTTGACAGCTGTCGTATAGAACTTTGTTATTTTGGTACTGAAAATTTTTTAATTTAGGATTATTACAGCTTTAACCCTCGCTACGAAAAAAGTTTAAATAAATTGACACTTACCTGTCAAAATTTGACAGCTGTCGTATAAAAGTTTGTTATTTAGGTACTAAAAAATTTTTAAATTTCGGATTCGTATAGCTATAAATCCTCTATATGAAAAAGCTTAAAAAAATTTACACCCGCCTGTCATAATTTGACAGCTGTAGTATAGAACTTTGTTATTTAGGTAGGTATTGAATTTTTTTTTAATTTCAGATTCTTACAGCTATAACCCTTGCTACGAAAAAGCTAAAAAAAAATTACACTTACCTGTCAAAATTTGACAGCTGTCGTATAAAACTTTCTTATTTAGGTACTTGAAAATTTTTTAATTTCGAATTCTTACAGCTATAACTCTCGCTACGAAAAAGCTAAAAAAAATGACACTTACCTGTCAAAGTGACAGCTCTCGTATAATTAAACGAACGAACTAGAACAGTGCCGTGCCCGAAGGGCTCGGCACAATAATATTTCTACAAATTTATTAGCTGATAATTGATAGCTTCCATGTAAGAATAATTTTTTCCTTATGTTTTAATCGATTGAATACTTACATATTTTTATAGAGCAAATATGGAAAGTATATCCCACATTGCACAAAGGTGTGCGAGTTTAAAGAGCACCTATACGGCGCCGTCTCAGAAAACTACCTATCTATACGAGAAAACGGAAATTTTGCACCATTGTGTAGTTTTGGTCAGTTGTTATAATGACAATTTGGCGATATGTTTTCCCTTCACGTTCCGCAGGAAGGTGAGGCAAAAAAAGCAATAGTAAATAGAAAACCTTACCTGTCAAAATTTGACAGCTATGGTATAAAACTTTGTTCAAACAAAGTTCTATACGACAGCTGTCATTTTGACAGGTAAATGTCAATTTTTTTTAAAGCTTTTCTTGTATCTAGGATTAAAGCTGTAAGAATCCAAAATTTTAAAAAAAATCAGTAGTTAAATAACAAAGTTCTATACGACAGCTGTCAAATTTTGACAAGTAAGTTAAAAATTTTTTTTTAGATTTTTTGTAGCGAGATTTATAGCTGTAAGAATCCTAAATGAAAAATTTTTCAGTTCCTAAATAACAAAGTTATATACGACAGCTGTCATTTTGACAGGTAAATTGCAAGTTTTTTTAAAGCTTTTCTTGTATCTAGGATTACAGCTTTAAGAATTCGAAATTAAAAAAAAAATCAGTACCTAAATAACAAAGTTCTATACGACAGCTGTCAAATTTTGACAGGTAAGTTAAAATTTTTTTTTTAGATTTTTTGTAGCGAGATTTATAGCTGTAAGAACCCTAAATAAAAAAATTTTCAGTTCCCAAATAACAAAGTTATATACGACAGCTGTCATTTTGACAGGTAAATTGAAAGTTTTTTTTAAGCTTTTCTTGTATCTAGGATTATAGCTGTAAGAATTCGAAATTTAAAAAAAATTCAGTACCTAAATAACAAAGTTCTATACGACAGCTGTCAGATTTTGACAGGTAAGTGTGAATTTTTTTTTAGCTTTTTCGTAGCGACGGTTATAGCTGTAAGAATCCCAAATTTAAAAAAAAATTCAGTACCTAGATAACAAAGTTTTATACGATACCTGTCAGATTTTGACAGGTAAGTGTCAATTTATTTTAACTTTTTTTGTAGCGAGGGTTAAAGCTGTAATAAAACTAAATTTAAAAAAATTTCAGTACCAAAATAACAAAGTTCTATACGACAGCTGTCAAATTATATATACTTAAATAGTAATTCTTATTTTTTATAATTTGCTACCATTTCTATGCTGTTTAGGTATAGAACAATATATTTTAAAAAAGTAGTATTTAAGATGACCTAAACGAATATCCAAACCAAAATTATATCGGACGCACCCAATTCGATTTATTAACGATCCAATATGACCCTACATTGATTTTAAAAAAATCAAAAAAATTACTTCCCAACTTTCGATCGCGTTCGCAAACAACAGTGTTTTGTAGCCCAACGTCGTCTACATGTCGAAAAAGTTTAAATCGATTAAAATGATTTTTGCCACCTGTATCGCCCTACAACGAAAAAAAACATATTTTTTAACTTTGACTTTTATAACTTTTTTCCGGTACACCCTGTATATTTGAAATTGTTCCCAGAACGTGCCCCGACTATCCCTCTCTACGTCCAGAAAGTTTGAATCGTTTTGCTCTAACCGTTTCCGAAAAAAAAATTCGCGAATATCGAAATGTCGAATAACCTTCTACCACGTGGCGACGGAATGTCGAAACGCCATCTTTAAAATCGAGATTACAACCATTTCTGAAACATTTTGGGCAAATATTTTGGTCAGTAAAATTAGAAGATGGTTCAAGGTAGATATTCCACCCGATTTAAATTCTGGAAATGTTCTTATTATTCTAGCAAGTCACGCTGAAAACACCCATTTTTCGCCATTTTTGACAGCCGGATTTTTAGAATTAATAATTAATTTAGATACATCAATATCAAGGCACTCTTAGTCAAAAGTGAATGGTGTTAGAATTTGTAAAGATTGCCTGTTTCCGCACCCAAAAAAGCGACTTTTCTCAATTTTGCGAATATATTTTTATGATTTTGAATATGTAGAGGTGTTGTGAAGTAATCAGCGCATTTTTTGAGAAAAAAATAAAACGGTTTTGTTAAAAATTGAATAAGCTACAGTCGATATAGTAAAAAAAAAGCTGCCGTTTTTTCCGTATTAAAGATAAAGAAACGAAAAAATATCTCTTAAATACAATTTGACGAGCTCTATCCGCTAAAGTTTACAACGTTTCGATCAAAAGTCGTTTTCAGTACGAAAAAAAATAAAAACCGTGAAAAAATCAGGCCTAACTTTATAATTTCCAATTTCTTACAATTTTCGGCAATTTCCATTCCAGTTAGGTATAGAACGATATATTGGAAAAAGGTAGATTTTGAGATGGCCTAACCGATTATCCAAACCGCATGTCGATTGGATGCACCCAATTCGACTTATTAGCGATCCAAGAGGTACCATTTTCGACCAAATTTTGACTTTGAAAAAATCAAAAAAATTACTTCCAAACTTTCGATTGCGCTCACAAACAATAGGGTTCTGTAGCCCACGGTCGTCTACGCGTCGAAAAAGTTTAAATCGAAAAAACTAATTTTTGTGGCCTGTATCGAATGCCAACGAGATCCCGATATTTCTCGACTTTAAAAATTAATAACTTTTTTCCGGCACACCCTGTATATTCCAAATTTTTACACAACGTACCCCCACTATTCCTCTCTAAACCCAAAAAGTTTCAATCGTCCCACATTAACCGTTTCCGAGAAAAAAAATCGCAAATGTGAAAATGTCGAAACTGACGACGCCGACAACATACATACATTTTTCTCACGAACGATCCTATATAGTGCGTTATTTTCACCGAAGCGCCGTATAACATATCGCGGTGTAGCGCGATATGTAACTAGACTGGGTACATATCGCTAATCGTCAGCCGAGAGTGCATCTAATATTAGTACTAAAAAAAAATTTACAATAAAAAAATACTTTTCTTTTCTTTTTTTCTATTTACTATTGCTTTTTTTGCCTCACCTTCCTGCGGAACGTGAAGGGAAAACATATCGCCAAATTGTCATTATAACAACTGACCAAAACTACACAATGGTGCAAAATTTCCGTTTTCTCGTATAGATAAGTAGTTTTCTGAGACGGCGCCATATAGGTGCTCTTTAAAAGTTTTATACGACAGCTGTCATTTTGACAGGTAACTGTAATTTTTTTTAAAGCTTGCATTATAGATGTAAGAATCCGAAATTTAAAAAAATTTTAGTATCTAAATAACAAAGTTTTATACGACAGCTGTCAGATTTTGACAGGTAAGTTTCAATTTTTTTTTAGCTTTTTCGTAGCGAGAGTTACTACTGTAAGAATCCTAAATTGAAAATTTTTTCAGTTCCTAAATAACAAAGTTTTATACCATAGCTGTCAAATTTTGACAGGTAAGGTTTTCTATTTACTATTGCTTTTTTTGCCTCACCTTCCTGCGGAACGTGAAGGGAAAACATATCGCCAAATTGTCATTATAACAACTGACCAAAACTACACAATGGTGCAAAATTTCCGTTTTCTCGTATAGATAGGTAGTTTTCTGAGACGGCGCCGTATAGGTGCTCTTTAAACTCGCACACCTTTGTGCAATGTGGGATATACTTTCCATATTTTTATAGAGCAAATATGGAAAGTATATCCCACATTGCACAAAGGTGTGCGAGTTTAAAGAGCACCTATACGGCGCCGTCTCAGAAAACTACCTATCTATACGAGAAAACGGAAATTTTGCACCATTGTGTAGTTTTGGTCAGTTGTTATAATGACAATTTGGCGATATGTTTTCCCTTCACGTTCCGCAGGAAGGTGAGGCAAAAAAAGCAATAGTAAATAGAAAACCTTACCTGTCAAAATTTGACAGCTATGGTATAAAACTTTGTTATTTAGGAACTGAAAAAATTTTCAATTTAGGATTCTTACAGTAGTAACTCTCGCTACGAAAAAGCTAAAAAAAAATTGAAACTTACCTGTCAAAATCTGACAGCTGTCGTATAAAACTTTGTTATTTAGATACTAAAATTTTTTTAAATTTCGGATTCTTACATCTATAATGCAAGCTTTAAAAAAAATTACAGTTACCTGTCAAAATGACAGCTGTCGTATAAAACTTTTAAAGAGCACCTATATGGCGCCGTCTCAGAAAACTACTTATCTATACGAGAAAACGGAAATTTTGCACCATTGTGTAGTTTTGGTCAGTTGTTATAATGACAATTTGGCGATATGTTTTCCCTTCACGTTCCGCAGGAAGGTGAGGCAAAAAAAGCAATAGTAAATAGAAAAAAAGAAAAGAAAAGTATTTTTTTATTGTTTTTATAGAGCAAATATGGAAAGTATATCCCACATTGCACAAAGGTGTGCGAGTTTAAAGAGCACCTATACGGCGCCGTCTCAGAAAACTACCTATCTATCTATACAATAGCAATAGTAAATAGAAAAAAAGAAAAGAAAAGTATTTTTTTATTGTAAATTTTTTTTTAGTACTAATATTAGATGCACTCTCGGCTGACGATTAGCGATATGTACCCAGTCTAGTTACATATCGCGCTACACCGCGATATGTTATACGGCGCTTCGGTGAAAATAACGCACTATATAGGATCGTTCGTGAGAAAAATGTATGTATGTTGTCGGCGTCGTCAGTTTCGACATTTTCACATTTGCGATTTTTTTTCTCGGAAACGGTTAATGTGGGACGATTGAAACTTTTTGGGTTTAGAGAGGAATAGTGGGGGTACGTTGTGTAAAAATTTGGAATATACAGGGTGTGCCGGAAAAAAGTTATTAATTTTTAAAGTCGAGAAATATCGGGATCTCGTTGGCATTCGATACAGGCCACAAAAATTAGTTTTTTCGATTTAAACTTTTTCGACGCGTAGACGACCGTGGGCTACAGAACCCTATTGTTTGTGAGCGCAATCGAAAGTTTGGAAGTAATTTTTTTGATTTTTTCAAAGTCAAAATTTGGTCGAAAATGGTACCTCTTGGATCGCTAATAAGTCGAATTGGGTGCATCCAATCGACATGCGGTTTGGATAATCGGTTAGGCCATCTCAAAATCTACCTTTTTCCAATATATCGTTCTATACCTAACTGGAATGGAAATTGCCGAAAATTGTAAGAAATTGGAAATTATAAAGTTAGGCCTGATTTTTTCACGGTTTTTATTTTTTTTCGTACTGAAAACGACTTTTGATCGAAACGTTGTAAACTTTAGCGGATAGAGCTCGTCAAATTGTATTTAAGAGATATTTTTTCGTTTCTTTATCTTTAATACGGAAAAAACGGCAGCTTTTTTTTTACTATATCGACTGTAGCTTATTCAATTTTTAACAAAACCGTTTTATTTTTTTCTCAAAAAATGCGCTGATTACTTCACAACACCTCTACATATTCAAAATCATAAAAATATATTCGCAAAATTGAGAAAAGTCGCTTTTTTGGGTGCGGAAACAGGCAATCTTTACAAATTCTAACACCATTCACTTTTGACTAAGAGTGCCTTGATATTGATGTATCTAAATTAATTATTAATTCTAAAAATCCGGCTGTCAAAAATGGCGAAAAATGGGTGTTTTCAGCGTGACTTGCTAGAATAATAAGAACATTTCCAGAATTTAAATCGGGTGGAATATCTACCTTGAACCATCTTCTAATTTTACTGACCAAAATATTTGCCCAAAATGTTTCAGAAATGGTTGTAATCTCGATTTTAAAGATGGCGTTTCGACATTCCGTCGCCACGTGGTAGAAGGTTATTCGACATTTCGATATTCGCGAATTTTTTTTTCGGAAACGGTTAGAGCAAAACGATTCAAACTTTCTGGACGTAGAGAGGGATAGTCGGGGCACGTTCTGGGAACAATTTCAAATATACAGGGTGTACCGGAAAAAAGTTATAAAAGTCAAAGTTAAAAAATATGTTTTTTTTCGTTGTAGGGCGATACAGGTGGCAAAAATCATTTTAATCGATTTAAACTTTTTCGACATGTAGACGACGTTGGGCTACAAAACACTGTTGTTTGCGAACGCGATCGAAAGTTGGGAAGTAATTTTTTTGATTTTTTTAAAATCAATGTAGGGTCATATTGGATCGTTAATAAATCGAATTGGGTGCGTCCAATATAATTTTGGTTTGGATATTCGTTTAGGTCATCTCAAATACTACTTTTTTTAAATATATTGTTCTATACCTAAACAGCATAGAAATGGTAGCAAATTATAAAAAATAAGAATTACTATTTAAGTATATATAATTTGACAGCTGTCGTATAGAACTTTGTTATTTTGGTACTGAAATTTTTTTAAATTTAGTTTTATTACAGCTTTAACCCTCGCTACAAAAAAAGTTAAAATAAATTGACACTTACCTGTCAAAATCTGACAGGTATCGTATAAAACTTTGTTATCTAGGTACTGAATTTTTTTTTAAATTTGGGATTCTTACAGCTATAACCGTCGCTACGAAAAAGCTAAAAAAAAATTCACACTTACCTGTCAAAATCTGACAGCTGTCGTATAGAACTTTGTTATCTAGGTACTGAATTTTTTTTTAAATTTGGGATTCTTACAGCTATAACCGTCGCTACGAAAAAGCTAAAAAAAAATTCACACTTACCTGTCAAAATCTGACAGGTATCGTATAAAACTTTGTTATCTAGGTACTGAATTTTTTTTTAAATTTGGGATTCTTACAGCTATAACCGTCGCTACGAAAAAGCTAAAAAAAAATTCACACTTACCTGTCAAAATCTGACAGGTATCGTATAAAACTTTGTTATCTAGGTACTGAATTTTTTTTTAAATTTGGGATTCTTACAGCTATAACCGTCGCTACGAAAAAGCTAAAAAAAAATTCACACTTACCTGTCAAAATCTGACAGCTGTCGTATAGAACTTTGTTATTTAGGTACTGAATTTTTTTTTAATTTCGAATTCTTACAGCTATAATCCTAGATACAAGAAAAGCTTAAAAAAAACTTTCAATTTACCTGTCAAAATGACAGCTGTCGTATATAACTTTGTTATTTGGGAACTGAAAATTTTTTTATTTAGGGTTCTTACAGCTATAAATCTCGCTACAAAAAATCTAAAAAAAAAATTTTAACTTACCTGTCAAAATTTGACAGCTGTCGTATAGAACTTTGTTATTTAGGTACTGATTTTTTTTTTAATTTCGAATTCTTAAAGCTGTAATCCTAGATACAAGAAAAGCTTTAAAAAAACTTGCAATTTACCTGTCAAAATGACAGCTGTCGTATATAACTTTGTTATTTAGGAACTGAAAAATTTTTTATTTAGGATTCTTACAGCTATAAATCTCGCTACAAAAAATCTAAAAAAAAATTTTTAACTTACTTGTCAAAATTTGACAGCTGTCGTATAGAACTTTGTTATTTAACTACTGATTTTTTTTAAAATTTTGGATTCTTACAGCTTTAATCCTAGATACAAGAAAAGCTTTAAAAAAATTGACATTTACCTGTCAAAATGACAGCTGTCGTATAGAACTTTGTTATTTAGGATCTGAAAAATTTTTCACTTTAGGATTTTTACAGCGATAACCCTCGCTACGAAAAGGATAAAAAAAAACTGACTCATACCTGTCAAAATTTGACAGCTATCGTATAAAACATTCTTATTTAGATACCTGAAAATTTTTTAATTTCGAATTCGGTTGCTACGAAAAAGCTAAAAAAAATGACACTTACCTGTCAAAGTGACAGCTCTCGTATAATTAAACGAACGAAGTAGAACAGCGCCGTGCCCGAAGGGCTTGGCACAATAATATTTCTACAAATTTATTAGCTGATAATTGATAGCTTCCATGTAAGAATAATTTTTTGCTTATGTTTTAATCGATTGAATACTTACATATTTTTATAGAGCAAATATGGAAAGTATATCCCACATTGCACAAAGGTGTGCGAGTTTAAAGAGCACCTATACGGCGCCGTCTCAGAAAACTAAATACCTATACGAGAAAACGGAAATTTTGCACCATTGTGTAATTTTAGTCAGTTGTTATAATGACAATTTGGCGATATGTTTTCCCTTCACGTTCCGCAGGAAGGTGAGGCAAAAAAAGCAATAGTAAATAGAAAAAAAGAAAAGAAAATTATTTTTTTATTGTAAATTTTTGTAAATCTTTTTAGTACTAATATTAGATGCACTCTCGGCTGACGATTAGCGATATGTACCCAGTCTAGTTCTAACTGGGCTCTCCGCACCTTCAAATAAGGCCATATGAAAGCCAAACTTCAACCCGTCCTCCACAAGTACATTTTAACCATCCGCCGTGTCTCTTGGTCTCAGGAGAACTAATTTTGCCAATCATTATTAATTAAAAAAGGGTATTAATGCCTATATTGAAGGCCATCAGTGTGGAGCTGTGGTAGAAGTTAAAGTTAAAGGGTATTACCTATATGGAAAAATAATATCAAGAAAATAGTGTCTGTTGTTTTTAGCGGGGTTTTTAGTATCCTCCCCAGTGCCCTTTATACCTATTTATGAACTGAAAAAATGTAACCTTAAATATATCTACAAAAAGCTTAAGAGGGGCTCTGAGGAAAATGGGGGGGGGGGGAGAGGGGGGGTTCATTAGCACATCAAACAAAAATTGCATTATTTATTTTTATTGTTGTGGAAGGAATTTTTCGAAAATCAACCCCAAAAGGTAATAAAAGCGGGTGTTGAAATTTTTAAAGGAATTTCTGTATCTTAGAAACTAGTGGAGCTTTAATAAATTGGTATATAAGTTCCTTTTATAAAATAAGAATACACGTGTTTGGTAATTTTGAAGAGAGGGGTGCAGTGTATTTTGAGGGGGTACCTATATCGGTACTGAGCTTACTCCTCAGTTATAATAAGCAAGTAAGTGTTTTGATATTTTGGAAAATATTGCTCCTAGGGGGGTAGAAATGAAGAAAGTAAGTTTCGAATGAAATAGAAAAAAATATATAAAAAAAAGTCTTAAGACAATTTTTTGCTTGGAATAAGTAAACATGTGCTCAGAGTTTTACGAACATTTGTGAGGTAGAAAAAAGGGTATGAAGGCTTATATTGAAAAACATATTTTTGCCAGAGTTTCTTGAAACTCTGTATACCTACAATTATTACAATTTTTTTTTATTTTTTTGAAAATCGGTCCCTAAAAGGGTACAAAAGTTTTTATTTAAAAAATATCACCTATTTGTCGGATTTTTTTGAAACTTAGCACAAGTTTAAATACAATACAAATAAAGACACAGGTATTTCTTAGGGGTATAAAAGTTTCTATAAGAAAAATATTAAATGTTAAATTTTTTAGAAACGCATAAAATTACTCTTCCTCAACCTATTGTAAACAATTTTTTTTTATCAGGTTTTTATTATTATTTCTTATGACCAGTAAAGTCCGCATCATATGGGATTTTTTTTTATTAATAGCTTTATTTGAAATTTGACTTTGGCATCAAGTTCTGCTTCGATCAAGATAAAAATTAAGCAAAAAAATAGTAGTTACCGTAAAACGACGCTACTTTGAATAGTTTTGATCTCTAACTGACACAATAAGTCCGTTGTTTTTACATGATTTTAAAAACTGCTTTCGTCATACTTGGGGCGATATCTTAACGTATCACTTCCGAAAATTTAAATTTAATAATCTTCCATTTTTTTTGGAAATCCGTGGGTTCAAAGTTGTACTGAAAGTGGGGCTACTTTGAATATGGTAATTCAAAGCCTAATAATCAATGAAAATCACTAAAATGGGTTACTTTGAATACCAATTAAGTAAGAAAATATATATATTTTTTTTAAATAAATGATCAGGCAAAAATATAAAGCAATAATAAAAAATAAGCTTTATTTAACACCTATTTAAAAAAAGTTTATAAAAGTATAATATGTTTTTTCTAAAAACTAGAGTGTACAAACTTACAGGTAAATACAAAAAGCAAAAAAAAATTTAAACGGGTTCACTTACCTTAAATTGTTGAACTATAGTTCAAAAAAATTGTAATTTCTAAAGGTATTCAAAAAAATTAAATATAAATCATTAGTAGCGAGTATTGCCTACCATTGCTCTAATGACTGCTCCGCATCTTCTTGGCATACTTAAGATCAGGTTTCTGATTTCATCTTGATTAATCTGATTCCATATTTCCAAAAGCCTCAATGACAGATCATTTAAGTTTCTAGGAGGAGGAAGCAAAGCTTTAAGATGTCGTCCCATGTTATCCCATAAATGCTCAATAGGATTAATGCCAGGGCTTCTTGCTGGCCAAGGCAAAGTTAAAATTTCTGTTTCTTGAAGATAATTTTGTACCACTCTTGCTACGTGTGGGCGTGCATCATCTTGCATAAATAAAAAATTATCCCCAATAAATGGGGCAAATGGTACCACATGGGGTTCTAAAATATCTGATATATATATATATATATATAGATTACCTGTCAAAGGACCTCCATGAATCACAACTAACTCCGTGCGAGCATCTAAACTAATGCCAGCCCAGACCATAACAGATCCTTCGCCATAGCTTAGGTACTGTTCCGACAATGTTGCATCGAGCATATCTCTGGGAGGCAATACGCGCTACTAATTATTTATATTTAATTTTTATACCTTTAGAAATTACAATTTTTTTCCATGTATTTTTTTGTCCTGTTTTGTGGATTCAATAAAATTAATTAATACCAGATATTGATTCTTTATTTACTATATAATTTGTTTTTTCTTGCTGTTGCATTAATCAAAGCATTTCGTTTATTTTGTATTTTTCAACTAAACATTTTTTTATGAAAATCACGTTAAACTAAAAATTGAATATTTCATGAAAAAACAGAGATAAACCAATGAATCAAAATATAAAATGTAAAGGAAACATGGGACTTTCATTTGGCTGTAATTGCGATAACTTGCAATGGCTAGTAAATCCCACAGGGTGTTTTGAATTTCCGTCAAAAAAAACATAACAGTTTTATAACACCCGGTATAATACCAAAGTTACTTTTTTAAGCAAAACAACAAAGGCAGTGATTTGTTTAAGGAAAAAAACCTAAAATTAGAAAAAAAAATCATTAAAAACGAACCACAAATTTGGAAAATAGATAACATCAAAATTGAGGCATTTTTTTTTGTTATGCGTTAAATATGCCGCGCAGTGTATATAATATATTGAAATATTGTTAAACAAATTATGAAAATACACCCGATTTTTAACACACATGGAACCCACCACTTGGAATTTCTTAAGGTGTGCTTGTTAATATTCAATTATAAGTTTACGAAAGTTTGTCGAATTAAAAATGTTGTGCATTTTAGGCACAATTTAAATTTATATGTAAAAATATTGGTTGATTTTTTAAAGATTTAATTTAATTTAATTTTGATTTAAAACTTTTTTTAAGCATTTAAGTGTTTTAACGAGATTCAAAAGATAGTACAATCTTCTAGTTCCTCCAAATTTGAAAATCATAGCTTTTACAGTTCGAATGATGTAAGTGGTAAAATTTAAAAAATTGTTAAGCTACAACTACTATTACAAATATCATTTCTTAGGTTTCAAGTTGGTACAGCACCACCCACCGAGGACAGATTCATGAGGGCTACTTGCTTGGTTAGCTAGCTAGCGCCAGCTACGCCCTGTACAGGAAGTCATCTCTTTTTGATGGCGGGTCACCGCCCACCGAAGATTCATGAGAGCCACACGAGCGATTGAAAGGAACAAGTTTGACTTGTTTGTGTTAAAGTGAGCTTTATTTTTTTAAAACTTTTATTGCATAATCGATCATCGATATTAAAAATAGAGAGGACTGTTCAATTTTGTATTTTTATGACAGAGCTTTATCATAACAAGCCGACAAGACGTCAAATGCAAGGGTCCATCAGGTTCCTTGCGAGTGCCACATTGAAACCTGAAAATATATACCAAATTTTACTTTAGAATTATACGCTGTTGCCGAAGATTCCAAAGACCCACCCCATATGGGTTTTATCTGAGCTCAATTCTCAACTTATAACTATCAAGAATTTACCGGTTCTATGCCGGCGCATACTGTCGGTTTTAAGAAAATCTGTTGGCTGGCAGACAACTAAAAATTTAACTTTAAAGCAGTGGCGTAGCTTCAGATTTTGGGCTCCCCCGCCAAACCTAACTTTTGGGCCCCCCTTCAAAAATTTTTCACCCCAAAATTAGTCAAGTTTCAAGATAGCAATAACATTCAAAATATAACCTCCCACTTTCATTTTCCAGTTGGACAAGGGTAGAAAATAAACAAGTAAGAGAAGAGGATACTTAAATAACATGTATTAATATCATATTAAATAAAACATTAATTCATTACAATTAATAAGTAGCTACAACTACAAAAGCATGCTTGTCAGTACTGATATAGTCGTATATATTTTATTATAAATTATGAAAAAAAGCCTTGCAACAAAACATCAAACTATTCAAACTATCCAAGAAATTGCTTCCTTCTGGACTTAGTTTCCGCAAAAACCCTAACTATTTCGGTTTTGTCCATTACTGCAGCTTCCGCTGCCTCTATACTAAGCAATGCCAAATTACTTAGTCGATTTTAGGTACAGGAATTTCTTAAATAGTTTTTTTATTAATTTTAATTTTGAAAACGATCGTTCTGAAGACGCCACGGTTACAGGGAGCGTCAAGAATAATTTTAGAGCAGTACTTACCTCTGCGAAATTTGATGCTAGGTTATCATTTTTTACAATTAAAAAAATTGCAAGCTCTCTAATGTCTTTAAATGTACCTATTTTGTCTTTTAGAGGCTGAGATAAGGCAATTATTTGTAATGGAAATTCTGAGGAATTATCGCGAGGGTAACGTTGTTGCAAAGCTTCAGCTGATTCAAATAATTCTTCCTCCGTCATTGATACCAAAATGGGGGGACTTAAGAAACTAAATTTGATAACTGTGTCCTTTACGCCTTTAAAACGGTTGTTTAATTGATTAATAACAATGTCGAAAACTTTATAATAAATATTGACTCTAAAATAATGTTCTTGATTATAAATTATAATTTGTATCACATTCATTATATTGGTTTTTCGGCTTATGTTGTCTTTTTTCTTTTAAATAATGGAGAAATATTCCATTTTTTAGCGGTACCAATAGCGTCAGTTTTTAAATTTTTTTTGAGTTTTTCTAGTGACAATTCCAAAAAATTTAAAGCTTTCGCTAAATCTAACTGTGGTGCTTGCAAAACTTGAGATGTTATATTTATTTCCTGTAATATTTTACCGTATATATTTAGTAGCATTAAAAATTCAAAGTTTTCAATTGCCTTCAATAATCTATATGCTTTATCACGTTCATCTTTTTTTGTTGAAATTAAATTTACTTTAGTAAGGGCCTTGACAATATCTACCTATATGTCGCAGTTTCACATCTAATAAAGCCTACCGGCCCATCGAGTATAGGATTCAGTCTTTTCAGTTTTATTATAGATTCCCCGGAAAAAGAAGCCAATAAGTCCCACCTGTTTAAACTGGAGCCGAAAAAGGAGTACAAATCACCAGTTATAATGATAAAAGATGAAATTTCTTTAACTTCTGAAACGGCATCATTGACTACAAGATTTAAATTATGTGCAGTACAATGTACATAAGTTGCCATAGGCTCAATATCTTTTATTTTTTTTGGAACCCCTGAGTAAATTCCACTCATGACATTGCGCCATCGTACCCCTGTCCTCTACACTTCTTAATATCTAAACCTAATGCCTTCAATGACTGCAGTATATCAGAAGTTAAGCCGGCCGCACTTTGGCTATCAAGCTTCGGCCACCTTCCACCTTCGGGGATTCGCGGATTTTTGAATCGACGCACCCACACCGCACAGTGGTAGAAGACAATGTCGAAAAAAGTCAACAAATATAATTAAAATTAAAAACAGGGGCCCAACTAAAATTAAATTAACTATATTCTATATTTTTAAGGTTTGGGGTTCCTTTTAAAGGTCTTATTAAGATTATTGTTTTTTTTTCGGCTCGAACGGGAACGGGCCCCCTGTCCGTTCGGGCCCCCCGCCACCGCGGGGTTTGGCGTTATGGTAGCTACGCCACTGCTTTAAAGTCAGAACAGTAATTATATTATAAAAAAATTGGGTTATCTTAAAAATCGTAAAGAAATTTAAAAGTTTTTACGTGTTGTGTAAAAAGTATAACAAAAAAATATTACAAGGCAGTACCAGGTCTGTAACGTAACTGATTTAGTGCCACGATTTAAATTTTTTTATTATTTGTAACAGTTAAAACGTTTGCATGATCTTAAACGGTTTTTTTTTGTTCAAGGCCCATTGAAAAAAAGTGTAGGTACTGACAAATTGGTTAAGGCTTTCGCGGCCAGTCGGTGAGCTAGTGTAGTCATCATTCGGGTCTAAAGGCCGTCGTCGGTTGGAATTGCTTCTTAACGTTTCGCTAGCACGAGTGGCGAGCTTCTTCAGTCTACTTCCAGCACCGGAGATGGAAGGACCTCTGAAGAAGCTCGCCACTCGTGCTAGCGAAACGTTAGGAAGCAATTCCAACCGACGACGGCCTTTAGACCCGAATGATGACTACACTAGCTCAGTGTAGGTACTGTTAAAAATTTAGACCCCCCCCTTCTCCTCAAAATTAATGCTAGCTGTATTAAAAGGCATCACAGCTCACTAAAGTCTACATTATTAATTATAACTTTTTCTCTTGTTTCAGATTTTTACCATTTGAAGATGGTTGTGCCGGCGCAACTACCTCGCTTCTGACGGTGGTTTTCCGCGTTGTTCTTACAACTGATTCCGTTTCATCCTAAATTGGCCCTGTTTTTTTAATCGGTGAGTTAAATTCTTTCTAAAACGTTCCCTTCGGCCGCGGTTGTCCCCGAGGGCTGACGTGGGGCAAGGGCTTTATCGGGCTGGCACTTGCGGGTGTTAAGGGTTCCTTTTATCTTGGAAGGGCCAGTGCGAAGAAGGTAAACCCCGAGACGAGGCATCAAGGTCCGATGTGATGGACGATGTCTTGTCAGCCCGAAAGGATTCGAGAGTTCGGGGTTCGCTTAATAGTTCCTTCATTGTACAGAGAGAAAAGGGGAAATCTGTAATTTTAGATTCTAGCTCAGCAAACTTATCTATATATAAATGCAAGTGACACTTAGAAGGTATGTTTTTAAATACTGGCCAATCTCTACGCTTACTAAATATTTCTATTTTTATTTGATAAAATAAAGTTTCCTACATCGCCAGCTCCCGCAGGGAAAAAGGCTATATTTTAGAGCGATAAACTGTCGAACGAAAAGATACCTGCTGTTATAACTATATTCTTAAAACACTCATGCAAGTAGTTGCCTTAAAATAAGAGCAATTTTACAATTACAATAAAACAGTGAAAGTGCATGGTTAAGAATTTGCACAAAACACGAAATTCTTTAAAACAATATAAATTAAAGAAAACTCTTCTATGAATCTCTAATAATTTTTTTGAATTATCTAATTTTTGGCTAAATAGAGACCTTCTCCCTTTTACCTCTGTACACCTTATTTTTTTGTCGTTTGCGATGAACAGGGCTTCGCCGGGCGTCTGATTAAGTGAATGGTGAGTCAACCGCGCCGCGGTTTTTGGAATCGAACAAACTTAGCAACTTTCCTCAGTCCGACCATATTTTTGTCTGCCAGAGCAAACTTAGAAATAACAGTAAAATCTGACTTTTTGCAAACCTATACTTTGGGTTTGTTATGTGTTGGCACACAGATTTTATACTTACTTTGAGTGGCATAAATTTTACCCGTTTAACAAATTTTAATTCCTATTTGGACCTTTGCTAACTTGTATTCAGTGTATCATCCGGTATTTTAATCACAGTCTAAGTTTTCTGCTTTCAATTCTTTATAAAATAATTTATTCAACTTAACGTTGAAGTCACATATTTGGTTTTTAATTATTACTGTTTCAAGCCGTCTTGTTCACTATGCCCTATCGACTCGACAGAAAAACTATCGCGTCATAATAATTGTGTCCTGATGGATGTAGATCGTAGATCATAATAATTAGGTAAAGCAAGACGGTAGAAAAATATGCTGCAGGCAAATTTCTATATTGACTAGAAGGAATAATAAATAGCTACATTAAGGATAGCGACGCGAAACATATCTTAAAAATTTAGGTCATTGAAACTAGACGTATTAAACAGGCTAGTTGTCTTGCAATCTGTGAAGGCCGCAGGACCTATATAATAATTATCATCACACGTTATGTGGAAGTAAAAGCAGCACTGTAGCTGGATTATAGGTATAAATAATTAAATAGATTGAACAGATAAAACCGATAGACATATAGGTTTAGATTAAAAGATCGGTATATAATCTAATAGGTATTTATAAAGCAGGGGGATGTCTGTATCTATAGCACTCAACAGACCAATAACTGATGTCTTTAATAGCCCTAAGACCGCAGGTCTTAATTCCCAGCAAACTGGAAATAAAAACTGTTGCAGGCAGTTTTTCACATTATTGTTAGTATAAATAGATAGATAGAAAAAATATAGGTAGGAACGTGTGTAGATTGATATAACTAGTAAGATCGACAGATCGCAAAATAAACCAAAATATGGACAACAGGGTGCATGTGTACATAGATTTCTGGTTAAATATATGAATTATGGATAGATAAAGAAGGTCAAGATAACGTATCCGGTCGTAGGTCAGAAGGTGGCATTAAGACTTGTCAGAGAAGTGTTGGCTATCAAATATGTGATTTTAGAGAGATTTTTTTGAGTTTGCGCTGTACAAGACAAAACAATGATTGCATTAGGGTCTGTTTCGTCAAGTATTAATTGTTACTCGATGGGTTTGATTAGCTTAAAAGGCAATTGTCTTTTGGGTCAGAAATATTGGGTTTCCATTAGTCTTTTCCAAAAACGAAGATGGGGTACCACAGCTAGGACAATCATCAGTTGCAGTTGGCTGGTAACGCTGGTAAGTTTATAACATGCGTTCTAAGGTCGTGAACCGGAAGTGATAACAATGATACCGCAGAGTGTAGTGAAGTGAACACAGCTGTATAAAGATATGGAACATCAAGGTTTTGTATAATCAATAGTACCCTCGTAGGGGTACTTGATGGTTCGCAGAAACTGGGTTTACTAATAGGTTGGTGTTTTTATCTTTTTAGTTCCTCAAGCTGTCTAAGTTCTAGTTCATGTTGAAGATTAGGTGAATAAGATACACAAGTCATTTTCATCAAATTTCATCTACTTTTCGATTATGGTATCATAACTATACCGTATAATTTATTTTTTCGGAGTAAAATCAAAAAATGTATTATTATTGCAAATTGCGCCCTCTAGTCTTTTTTTTGAGAACTATTATGGACAACTAAATACGATTGATGAAAGTGCATATATTTCTCTTCCAAACAGTCTTTAGTTTGTTAAAATCGGATACGTCGTTTATAAGTTACAGCGATTTAAATGATTACACTTTCAACAGCTTCCCCCACTCTTATTAAAGTCGGTACGCCAATGAGCATAAGACCAAAATGATGCATACTTGTCCATGCTTTAAAATGGTGTTATCAAACATATACCTTAATGTGGAATTCTTGGAGTTATGTAAAATTTACTTTCGCTTTACTTGCGACAAAATGCGGAACTTAAAAATTATTTCCAGAATTTTCTCATGGCCACTTTAATCATCATTTTTCTTTTCCTAAGTTTCTATGCCTGGTAGTTTCCGAGATATGGCCGCTCGTCGACCTTAAACAAACACCCTGTATAACTACACTCAGTACGTGGTGTTTTTAAACACTTTTATTTCACTTTCCATTTGTTTTTAAAAGTAAAAATCACATTTTAGTTCGCGTTTCCGTTCATTGGCGCCATTTTGATAAAAATAGTTTTTTGCAGTTTTTAGGTTTATTTTAAAGATTTTTAATATTTCTTATTGTTGTTGTCGGCCTATCTATACATCGTGTAACAAAACTCTGGAACGCTTTAAATATCTTTAATACCGTTTGTCCGACTTAGCTAAAATTGGGTATCGGTCAGGGTTGGCAAATATCATGATATTTATCCGATATATATCCAAATTTGGATATTTATTTATATTTTTAAATTATTTCATCTGTTTTCTGTAAAGATATATTTTAAAAATTCAAAATCACTTAATTTAATATAAACATGTTATAAACCTGTAATTTGTATTCCAATTCTATTCAATGATAGTTGCTATCCAATAACAATTTTTTTTTAGTACTCCTATGTTAGGAATGTAAAATGTAGGTAAAAATACAAGTTTATGAATATGAACACATCATATATTTTTGCTTTCAACTATGGTTCAACTTAAAACCCAGACAGGCGCGTAAAAAAAAATGGCTCATGGGGGGGGGGGTGACTACCCCCATCCCCCCCCCCCCTCACATACGCGCCTGAACCCAGAATAACTGGGCTTGTTAATTAAATTAAAAAGAACCCAAAATGGATTTTTTTTTTGCATTGTAAAATTTTTATTTCAAACAGCAAAATATTGTTCCGTTCAATCAGAAATCGGAATAAAAATGCCACGCGGCAAAGAACAACAGGTGGTCAACGTCTAGGAAAGACGGGGAATCACCGTATCGTAAGCAGCATAATACACTGTTACCTGCTCAGCAGCAGCGGGCCATATTTTTATACTGATGAATAGAATTTTGGAAAAAAAAATATTGATATATATCAGGATAAATATCGTCGCATAAATATCAAGATATATATCAGCATATTTATCACGGATATATATCCTGCCAACCCTGGTATCGGTATATAAGAGGTTATTGCGGAGCTGCTAGTGACATTTGCAATTTTGCCAAATTTGCAGTTTTTTAGCAATTTATATAATTTTTTTTCTTTAAATAAAACACCCTATATATTATTCAACAAAATGATTCCGCAACAAACTTATATGAAAGTTGCTTAGAATTTGTTGCGTAATCATTTTTTTGAATAATATATAGGGTGTCCCATTTAAGAAAAAAAAAATATAGATTGCTAAAAAACTGTAAATTTGGCAACATCGCAAATGTCACTAGCAGCTCCGCAATAACCTCTTTTATACCGATACCGAATTTTAGCTAAGTCGGACAAACGGTATTAAAGATATTTAAAGCGTTCCATACTTTTGTTACACGGTGTATACCTAGTAGAAATTATTTAGAAATTTTTCTTTCTTGTATTAGAAATTTAGAGGAAGGCAATAAACCCTCCGCGTCTAGTGCTTTAAAGGTTATTTTTAAAATTAGGGGTGCTAAATTTCTCAGGTGACCCTATTCTAACAAAAGGAGGGGTAGCCCCCCCATACATACCTACACCAAATTTACCTGTACCCTTTTTGCATAAAATATAAGTTTTAGAATCTATTTTATGCATAGTAAATTCCGATAGTGGCGCCACCTGACTAACTGTTACCAGAGGCACTTGTTTTATGATAAACGTCATCCCCTACTGAATTTTTCTGTGAATTTTTTTTATAAAAATAAAAAGTTGTTATTGTTTGTACTTTGGTAATATTTTTTACAGGTCCGTTTCTAGATGTAAAACTGTAAACTTGTCGATAAAAATATTGTTGAACTTGAAAATAAATTCCCGAGATACATAGGGACGAAGATTTTATTCCCAACAACGAAACAAAAACCTATTTTTTGATAATTTTATTTTTCAAAATATTTATACTTCCTTTAATGCTAATGTCTTTATTCCATTAGAAAAAAAATTGGCCATGAATACTTTCTTTATTCTAACTGGGCTCTCCGCACCTTCAAATAAGGCCACATGAAAGCCAAACTTCAACCCGTCCTCCACAAGTACATTTTAACCATCCGCCGTGTCTCTTGGTTCCAAGTGACATTTTTTAAATTCCTTAACATCCCAGGAGATCTAATTTTGCCAATCATTATTAATTAAAAAAGGGTATTAATGCCTATATTGAAGGCCATCAGTGTGGAGCTGTGGTAGAAGTTAAAGTTAAAGGGTATTACCTATATAGAAAAATAATATCAAGAAAATCGTGTCTGTTGTTTTTAGCGGGGTTTTTAGTATCCTCCGCAGTGCCCTTTATACCTTTTTATGAACTGAAAAAATTTAACCTTAAATATACCTACAAAAAGCTTAAGTGGGGCTCTGAGGAAAATGGGGGGGGGGGGGGGGGGGTCATTAGCACATCAAACAAAATTGCATTATTTATTTTTATTGTTGTGGAAGGAATTTTTCGAAAATCAACCCCTAAAGGTAATAAAAGCGGGGGTTGAAATTTTTAAAGGAATTTCTGTATCTTAGTAACTAGTGGAGCTTTAAAAAATTGGTATATAAGTTCCTTTTATAAAATAAGAATACACGTGTTTGGTAATTTTGAAGAGAGGGGTGCAGTATATTTTGAGGGGGTACCTATATCGGTACTGAGCTTACTCATCAGTTATAATAAGCAAGTAAGTGTTTTCATATTTTGGAAAATATTGCTCCTACGGGGGTAGAAATGAAGAAAGTAAGCTTTGAATGAAATAGAAAAAAACTAAGACAATTTTTTTGTTTGGAATAAGTAAACATGTGCTCAGGGTTTTACGAAAATTTGTGAGGTGGAAAAAAGGGTATGAAGGTTTATATTAAAAAACATATTTTTGCCAGAGTTTCTTGAAACTCTGTATACCTAAAATTATTAAAAATTTTTTAAATTTTTTTGAAAATCGGTCCTTAAAAGGGTACAAAAGTTTTTATTTAAAAAATATCACCTAATTTCGGATTTTTTTGAAACTTAGCACAAGTATAAATACAATACAACTAATGACACAGGTATTTCTTAGGGGTATAAAAGTTTCTATAAGAAAAATATTAAATGTTAAATTTTTTAGAAACGCATAAAATTACTCTTCCTCAACGTATTATAAACAATTTTTTTTATCAGGTTTTTATTATTATTTCTTACGACCAGTAAAGTCCGCATCATATGGGATTTTTTTTTATTAATAGCTTTATTCGAAATTTGACTTTGGCATCAAGTTCTGCTTCGATCAACATAAAAATTAAGCAAAAAATAGTAGTTACCGTAAAACGAGGCTACTTTGAATAGTTTTGATCTCTAACTGACAATAAGTCAGTTGTTTTTACATGATTTTAAAAACTGCTTTCGTCATACTTGGGGCGATATCTTAACGTATCACTTCCGAAAATTTAAATTTAATAATCTTCCATTTTTTTTTGGAAATCCGTGGGTTCAAAGTTGTACTGAAAGTGGGGCTACTTTGAATATGGTACTTCAAAGCATAATAATCAATGAAAATCACTAAAATGGGTTACTTTGAATACCAATTAAGTAAGAAAATATATATATTTTTTTTAAATAAATGATCAGGCAAAAATATAAAGCAATAATAAAAAATAAGCTTTATTTAACACCTATTTAAAAAAACGTTTATAAAAGTATAATATGTTTTTTCTAAAAACTAGAGTGTACTTACAGGTAAATACAAAAGGCAAAAAAAAATTTAAACTGTTTCACTTACATAAAATTGTTGAACTATAGTTCAAAAAAATTGTAATTTCTAAAGGTATTCAAAAAAATTAAATATGAATCATTAGTAGCGAGTATTGCCTACCTTTGCTCTAATGACTGCTTCGCATCTTCTTGGCATACTTAAAATAAGGTTTTTAATTTCATCTTGATTAATCTGATTCCATATTTACATAAACCTCAATGACAGATCATTTAAGTTACTTGAAGGAGGAAGCAAAGCTCTAAGATGTCGTCCCATGTTATCCCATAAATGCTCAATAGGATTAATGCCAGGACTTCTTGCTGGCCAAGGCAAAGTTAAAATTTCTGTTTCTTGGAGATAATTTTGTACCACCCTTGCTACGTGTGGGCGTGAATTATCTTGCATAAATAAAAAATTATCCCCAATAAATGGGGCAAATGGTACCACATGGGGTTCCAAAATATCTGATATATATAATAATAATAAATAATAATAATAGCCAGCCAGCCAGCCCAGACCATAACAGATCCTCCGCCATAGCTTACTGTTCCGATAATGATGCATTGAGCATATCTCTGGGAGGCAATAATACTCGCAAGTAATTATTCATATTTAATTTTTTTGGATACCTTTAGAAATTACAATTTTTTTCCATGTATTTTTTTGTCCTGTTTTGTGGATTCAATAAACTTAATTAATACCAGATATTGATTATTTATTTACTTTATAAGTTGTTTTCTCTTGCTGTTGCATTAATCAAAGCATTTCGTTTATTTTGTATTTTTTAACTAAACATTTTTTTATGAAAATCACGTTGAACTAAAAATTGAATATTTCATGAAAAAACAGAGATAAACCAATGAATCAAAAAAGAAAATGTAAAGGAAACATGGGACTTTCATTTGGCTGTAATTGCGATAACTTGCAATGGCTAGTAAATCCCACAGGGTGTTTTGAATTTCCGTAAAAAAAACATAACAGTTTTATAACACCCGGTATAATACCAAAGTAACTTTTTTAAGCAAAACAACAAAGGCAGTGATATGCCTAAGAAAAAAAACCTACAATTAGAAAAAAAAATCATTAAAAACGAACCACAAATTTGGAAAATAAGTATATAACATCAAAATTGAGGCATTTTTTTTGTTATGCGTTAACTATGCCGCGCAGTGTATATAATATATTGAAACATCGTTAAACAAATTATGAAAATAAGAAAAATACACCGGATTTTTATCACACATGGAACCCACCACATTGGAATTTCTTAAGGTGGGCTTGTTAATATTCAATTATAAGTTTACGAAAGTTTGTCGAATTAAAAATGTTGTGCATTTTAGGCACAATTTAAATTTATATGTAAAAATATTGGTTGATTTTTCGAAGATTTACTAATATTTAAAAAAAAATTTTTCTACGATATTAATTATTATTAATATTATTATTAATATTATTTTTTAGTAGGATTGTCAACAGTGCAATAATCCTTACGGTGGAAACCTAAAATTGACTATCACCATGCCTAGAAGAAAGAAGTCATCTGTAATTACTGAAATAGATCTACACACGTAGATCAAGAATGCACCATCTCTAAAATCTAGATAGCAGGAAAAAGATCGAGTCAGGTCAGTTAACTTTTAATTTCATTTCGATATTTAGAAAATTTAAGCATTTAAGTGTTTTAAAGAGATTCAAAAGATAGTACAACCTTCTAGTTCCTCCAAATTTAAAAGTCATAGCTTTAACAGTTCGTATGAATGATGTAAGTGGTAGAATTTAAAAAAATGTTAAGCTACAACTACTATTACAAATATAATTTCTTAGGTTTCAAGTTGGTACAGCACCACCCACCGAGGACAGATTCATGAGGGCCACTTGCTTGGTTAGCTAGCTAGCGCCAGCTACGCCCTGTACAGGAAGTCATCTCTTTTTGATGGCGGGTCACCGCCCACCGAAGATTCATGAGAGCCACACGAGCGATTGAAAGG
This sequence comes from Polydrusus pterygomalis, assembly GCA_963969555.1. Taxonomy (NCBI): domain Eukaryota; kingdom Metazoa; phylum Arthropoda; class Insecta; order Coleoptera; family Curculionidae; genus Polydrusus; species Polydrusus pterygomalis. Next base: position 11,175,891 of record OZ018384.1, read on the forward strand.
AACAAGTTTGACTTGTTTGTGTTAAAGTGAGCTTTATTTTTTTTTAAACTTTTATTGCAAAATCGATCATCGATATTAAAAATAAAGATGACTGTTCAATTTTGTATTTTTATGACAGAGCTTTATCATAACAAGCCGACAAGACGTCAAATGCAAGGGTCCATCAGGTTCCTTGCGAGTGCCACATTGAAATCTGAAAATATATACCAAATTTACCTTTAGAATTATACGCCGTTGCCGAAGATTCCAAAGACCCACCCCATATGGGTTTTATCTGAGCTCAATTCTCAACTTATAACTATCAAGAATTTACCAGTTCTATGCCGGCGCATACTGTCGGTTTTAAGAAAATCTGTTGGCTGGCAGACAACTAAAAATTTAACTATGAAGTCAGAACAGTAATTATCGAGGGGGAAACCACCTTAGAGTTTTAGTGTACACGCCGATAGAATTTTTAGAATTTTTTAGAATTTATTAGCATTTCTTAGAATTACCTAAATTTTTAAGCATTGTTAGAATTTTTTAGTATTTCTTATTATTTTTTAGCATTTTTGGCATTTTTTAGAATTAAATTAGAATTTATTCAGAATTTTTACCTATTGCGCATGCGTAAGCTATAGGAATTTCCCCTCTACTATTTTATACGTCGGCATAGCGAACGTGCCATAACGCGCCCAGTGCGGCGTTATTATAAAATTTCATTGCGTTCATGCACAGAAAATATAGCTACGCAAGCTATATTTTCTGTGGTTCATGGAGGTTAAAATCACGTTACCCGACCATTAGGTACCTATTATAAATTCAATATCAAATAGGTGCGATTTTGTTGAAAACCCAGGTTAATTAATATTTATTTTATTTGATACTAAAAAGATAAAATATACAAAGGATCCCACGATTAAATCCCCAAGAAACTTTTTATTCTGAATATTTGGATACTTAATTGTGATTTCGGAGACGCTTCCGGTTATGTTATACCAGAAGAAGTCCCAAACTTGCATATTTTAAATGTAATATATATATTTTTTGTGTTTCTTCGTTTTCAATAATTTTTATTAAAAGTTTTTATACCTACTCTACCCGTTTTTGAGAAAAAACAGGGTATCGCCTAAAATTTTTAAAGATAAAAGAAAAATTCCAAATTCTGGTTGTAGAATTAGATATTATTGTGCTCAAAAATGAATTGTCGGAAAATGAAATTTTCTCGGAAATCTTAGATACAGGAAAGTAGGAACAAAAAATTTAAAAACTACATTATTTTTAATACGATGCTACAATACATTAAATGCACACTTAATATGATTTATATGCCTAAAAAATTTGGCTTAGTCCGGTACAGACATTTGAAATTCAGTAACCTATAGTGATGCCGCGAGACGAGACGAGACGAGAATTGGCCCATTCTCGTCTCGTCTCATGAGGCGAGAATTTTTTCTTATCTCGTCTCGGCGAGAAACGCGTTTTTCTCGCTCGAGAGTGCCATTGTCTCGTCTCGTTTTTTCTCGTGAGTAGGGAATCATAAAAAATATTTTTTTATACGAATCTTAAAGGGGGTAAACATTTAAAAGTATCTGGTCGTCTCGCAGAAGGGTTTAATATAAGCGGTTTGTTAGTCATGTGACTTAGAAACTATTTTTCTTAGACCAACAAAATATTGCAAGCGGTCATAAGACATAATTCACGTAATGTAATAGGCTTGGCACCGAGGTATTTTCAGTCCAAAATATACGGGGTGGTAAAAGATACAGAATAGAGAACGATTTATAATAATAATATTCTTCATATATATTGATTCATAATGGAACTACCCTTCTTTTATTATTTATTTTTTGGCATAATTCGGGGCATAATTAACTGCAATAGTTTGGAAAATATTCGACTAAATAAAGGGATCAGCCCATAATGTCATCCGGGGAAAAACCTTAATTTTTTTATTACATTAATAGAAAGTGCAAGAGAAAGAGCTTAAAGAAGTATTTCCGAAAATGATCTATTTGACATATCAAAATTTAAAAATTCACTTTATTTTTTGCTCCTTTTACCCAAAAAATACAAAAATTTATTACGAACAAGCTTAATTTTACGCAATTAGGAAAAATATTGTAAGTAACATGTGCGAAAAGTTCCGTTTCCACACTCACTTAGTGGCATGCCCGGACTTGCTTCGAGCCGTTCGTGCAACTGCCACCTCGTGCGGAAAAGTATCATTTATCGCACTTAATAATTATTTTCAATAGCCAAATTTATGTCTGAGACCTGTGTAATAAAATGAGGCAAAATAAGGCATACACTTGAATCATTCGTACTGAATGTCACTTTACCTATTATATTAGACTTTTTATTTTTAATTTATTTACTATGTCATAATTGAGACTATTAACTTAATGCTATTGTTTCAATAACACTAGTTTCATGGCCCTCCGTTGTCTTTATCTGTGATTTGAGAATAAAGTTTCGGTTCATATACAGGGTGTTATGAAAGTATTGTCAAATATTAAAACTGGTAAGAGAGATATGAAATGAAATTCACACTTTTATTAATGATTTTTGTGTGAGAAGGTTTTGGCGAATTTCGAATTTTTGATACAAAATTGTTATATTTAGTCAAAATCTATCGCCTTTCGCCTTGTGAATGAAATTTGACTGGGGTCCTTTTCGATATTGTGTTTTCAATCGAAAATGCTTTCTTTCAGATTTGGTTAATTATTTAAAAATGTCAACTAGTAACCGTAGACAGAAGAAAGAGGCTGGACAATTTGATTCTGCTCTCTTGAATATCTGTTTTAAGGTAAATGCCTTCAGAATACGATAGAGTGAGAACGTTAAACACATTATTTTTCTGTCTATATATTAGGAGATATAGACTAGGGTCGATAATTTTGAAACCAAAAAAAATAATAGTAGGATGAAACCCATTGGAAAAGGAAGAGAATATAACAAAAATTAAAGGAAAAATAAATTACGGCCGATCCGAGGTCGGGAAGGGGGGGGAGAGGGGGGTTTTAAAGGTAGAAAATTATTTATCTCGATTTCCGGTAAAACTACAAGACCTGTGAAAAAACGTTAAATCGCAAAGTTGTAGGTAATAAAAAGATCTACAACTTTTGTATATACACTTTTTTCACATAACCTCAAAATTTATGTGAAAAATTCAAATAACCAAGTTTTTGGTTTTTTATTTTTATCTTTTACAAAAAAAATTTTTTATCCACGAAATTTGGTGAAAACTTACCGTTTCATGTCCTAAACACACTGTAATTTTTTTGATTTAAAATATTCATTTTTTAACCTTATTTTGACTTAATATCGAAAAAACACCCTAATTTTCAATCGAAAATTCTCACGTCAAAATATCCGTTTTTTTAAAAAAGTCGGTGGGCTTTTTGTTCGTTGAAATCTCTACTTTCTGATTGTGTTAAAAAAATATACATTACTATGGTAAATGTTCTCAAAAAAAATGCAAAGAAATGAAGAAAACTCGAATCAGAAATTTTTTTTTTAGATCAATATGTACAATTTTGAGCTATTTATTAAAATTTATACTTTTTTTTATCAATGTAACATGGAATCTTACGTTTTTCGAGTAATTAAAGTATAAATTTTAATAAATAGCTCAAAATTGTACATATTGATCTAAAAAAAAAAATTCGGATTCTAGTTTTTTTCGTTTCTTTGCATTTTTTGAGAACATTTACCATAATAATGTATATATTTTTTTACACCATCAGAAAGTGGAGATTTTAACGAACAAAAAGCCTACCGAGTTTTTTTAAAAAGCAGATATTTTGACGTGAGAATTTTCGATTGAATATTAGAGTGTTTTTTCGATATTAAGTCAAAATAAGGTTAAAAAATAAATATTTTAAATCAAAAAAATTACAGTGTGTTTAGGACATAAAAAGGTAAGTTTTCACCAAATTTCGTGGATAAAAAAAAAATTTTGTAAAAGATAAAAATAAAAAACAAAAAACTTGGTTATTTGAATTTTTCACATACATTTTGAGGTTATATGAAAAAAGTGTAAAAACAAAAGTTCTAGATCTTTTTATTATCTACAACTTTGCAATTTAACGTTTTTCCATAGGACTTGCCGTTTTACCGGAAATCGAGATAAATCGTTTTCTACCCTTAAAACCCCCCCTTCCCGACCTCGGATCGCCCGTAATTTATTTTTCCTTTTATTTTTGTTCTATTCTCTTCCTTTTCCAATGGGTTTCATCCTACTATTATTTTGTTTCACTTTTTACCATTTTCAAAGGCTTCAGCACTGGTCTAATACCTAAAATTCAGTGTTCTAACAAACGAGAAAATTCGAGAAAATTCGAGAAAAAACGATAAATTTCTCGACGAGAAACGGTCTTCTCTTGTCTCGTCTCGTGACTTGCCTCGAGAAAAAATTTCACTCTCGTCTCGTCGAGACGAGACGAGACGAGACGAGACGAGACGAGACGAGACGAGACGAGACGAGACGAGACGAGACGAGACGAGACGAGACGAGACGAGACGAGACGAGACGAGACGAGACGAGACGAGACGAGACGAGACGAGACACGAGAATTTCTCGTCTCGGCGGCATCACTAGTAACCTACCAACCTACAAAAACAAAATAGACAAAATAGACATGTGACTCGTCCACCATCTTGCAAGACGGTAATTTGTCATCCAACTTGAAAAGTTTAAGAAAAAGAGAACTTATATAATAGGTACTTTTCGGTTCGGTAAAGAAAACCGTGAAACTTAAAAAATAGCTTTTAACTTTTTAGATGAAATTGAAAAAAAAACAAGGATGAAGCTTTACATTATTTACTAAATAAAAAATTAAAATTCCAAAGGTACATTAAAAAAACAAGATTCATATGTCAATATTGCATCATTAATGATAGACGTGTTTTGGACTTCCATTGTCTATATTCTTTTTTATCACTACTTTTCAACTGGTAAACAGCAGTCTTAAGCCGGGTGAATACTAAATAAGTTTTTTTTTTTTTTGCGGCTTATGAGGAGAATCTGCTTACACTTTCCAGGTACAGCCAGAGCAAAGGGCCCCCACCGGAGAAAGCACAGAGGTAGTGTCGGGGTGACATTTACCCTGAGGGGGTAACTGCCGACCGACTAAACTCCCCGCGTTCAGTGATATTATGTGGTTTCGGGCTGTATACAGGGTGTTTCAGAACATGTGGGCAATCTCTCGGATTCATATAGATTAGGTGAAAATAACATGATAAGTTCATATAATATTTTTTCCTAAGAGCCCCCCTCGAGGAGATATATGCCCCTAAAGACTGGCCCTGAAAACTAGTTTTTATTGATAGCCTTTGAATCGCCCTGTATATTTTGATTAAAATTTAGTATAATCTACACTATGGAAAGCTTTATTAAATAGGTTAATAATAAAATGTATAGTTCATTCTGTGAGCCAGGGACGGACTAGCTTGGGCATAAAAAATCTTACATCTTTGACAGGTGTCATGCAATCGGGATTTTTATATTATTTTTGGATAGCTTACGTATTTTAACGCAAAATAGATACTCTTCGTAGATTTTAATAAGTTGAACCGTTTTCGAGAAAAATCCACTTGACCGTTAACATGCTTTAAAAAGGTTTAATCGTACCTGTCAAAGATGTAAGATTTTTTATGCCCAAGCTAGTCCGTCCCTGGCTCACAGAATAAACTATACATTTTATTATTAACCTATTTAATAAAGCTTTCCATAGTGTAGATTATACTAAATTTTAATCAAAATATACAGGGCGATTCAAAGATTAGTTTTCAGGGCCGGTCTTTAGGGGAGTATATCTCCTCGAGGGGGGCTCTTAGGAAAAAATATTATATGGACTTATCATGTTATTTTCACCTAATCTATATGAATCCGAGAGATTGCCCACATGTTCTGAAACACCCTGTATAGCCTATTAACCACGTATCGCTATGGTTTTAAACGCTCGTATGGCCCGGTTCCATACTCAGTTGATTTTAAAACCCTCCCATATTTTCGCATACAAATATGGGGGTTGACTCTGTCCTAAATGGGGAAAGAAAGGTTTTGATTAGTGTATCTTTAAAACTATTGCTCTTCACATGTTAGGCATGCGTTACTTAAATATTTTGTTTTACATGTTAAGCATGTAGTACTTAAATATTTCATCTCTTTATATTGTCACTATGGGTTTTTGTCACTATCGGGTTTTACTTGTCACAATTGGTTTAACTGTCATCATCGGTGTTTTTATGGTCGCTATCTGTTTTATAGTTTTCATACTATTTGGTCTCTTGGTCTTCGTTTGTACCTTCTTTGGAGTCTTGCTGCATCTTCTACAGGATCGTAGTCGATGAGTTCCCTTAGTTCTCCATTTGGGAGCTCCTGTGCTTTTTGAAAAAATCTCTGCGTTTTTCTATTCATAAATTCTCTTATCGGTTCCCATTTTAGATCTTGGTGAATATTGGTGTTTCTTATATACCATGGAGCATCAATTGCAATACGTAAGTATCTGTTCTCAGTTGATGCTATCTTCTTTATATGTGTTTTGGCCGCAAAGCCCCATGCTGTTGAACCATAGGTTAGTTGTGGTCTTGCTATGGATCTTATTATAGCTAGTTTGGTTTGCCTGTTCATCTGGCTTTTCCTGCCTATGATTGGGTATAATCGGCTCATGGCGGCTTTTGTTTTGGCTATGACATATTCAGTGTGTTTTTGCCACGTTAATCCTTTATCCAGGATTACTCCTAGATACTTGGCTTCGTCTAAATAAGTCGAGAAACTGCGAGCGTATTTATACTACCCAGGGGGGGGGAAAGGGGGGGTTAATGACGCATGATTAAAATGCTGTGATGTGTCATTCGCTCATGTCACCATGCTTACATCACTACCCAAACCAAGTCCACATCTAGTCAACAAAGGTAAAAAATATGCACTTTTATACTTTTCTATTAATTTTTAAGACATTTTAAATATTTCCTAACCATAAGTAAGTTACAATATCAAATTCGGAATATCTTTGGTAAAAGAGATACCCCTACTCATAAACGTTATGCAAGAGAAACATAAGTAGCATTTATCACATTTATTTACTGTTAAAGCTGTCATATTTTTGCTTCAATTTAAAATCTGAGCAGAAAAGTTGATGATTTGTATAATTCCATTTTTTTCAGGATAAAACACTTGGGCTCTATCTCTTTCTAGGTATTCACACACCCAATAAGCTTTTAAGTTCTATATAATCTAGGGACCAATCGATGTTTATTTTTTTTATTATTAGGGTTGATAATATGAGGGAAAATGAAGGGTAAAAATACAGATAGGATAAATATTTTTTGACAAATTATAAACGTAAAAATGATAGACAATAAAAATGCAGATAAAAAATTAGGTTATAGAATTTCTAAGAATTATTTAGAATTTTTTGAAATTTTTGGAATTTTTTAGAATTTCTAGGATTTCTTGAAACAATTACATAAAAAATAGCATTTGTTAGAATTTTAGAATTTTTGGTGTACAAGATTGGATAGGTGGTTTCCCCCTTGGTAATTATATTATAAAAAAAATTGGGTTATCTTAAAAATAGTAAAGAAATTTAAAAGTTTTTACGTGTTGTGTTAAAAGGATAACAAAAAAATATTACAAGACAGTACCAGGTCTGTAACGTAACTGATTTAGTGCCACGATTTTAATTTTTTTATTAATTGTAACGGTTAAAACGTTTGCATGATCTTAAACGTTTTTTTTTTGTTCAAGGCACATTTAAAAAAAGTGTAGGTACTGTTAAAAATTTAGACCCCCCTCCTCCTCAAAATTAATGCTAGCTGTATTAAAAGACATCACAGCTCACTGAAGTCTACATTATTAATTATAACTTTTTTCTCTTGTTTCAGATTTTTACCACTTGAAGATGGTTGTGCCGGCGCAACTACCTCGCTTCTGACGACGGTTTTCCGCGTTGTTCTTACAACTGATTCCGTTTTATCCTAAATTGGCCCTGTTTTTTAATCGGTGAGTTAAATTCTTTCTAAAACGTTCCCTTCGGCCGCGGTTGTCCCCGAGGGCAGACGTGGGGCAAGGGCTCTATCGGGCTGGCACTTGCGGGTGTTAAGGGTTCCTTTTGTCCTGGAAGGGCCAGTGCGAAGAAGGTAAACCCCGAGACGAGGCATCAAGGTCCGATGTGATGGACGATGTCTTGTCAGCCCGAAAGGATTCGAGAGTTCGGGGTTCGCTTAATAGTTTCTTCATTGTACAGAGGGAAAGGGGGAAATCTGTAATTTTAGATTCTAGCTCAGCAAACTTATAGTTATATATAGATGCAAGTGGCACTCAGAAGGTATGTTTTTAAATGCTGGCCAATCTCTACGAAATAAAATAAAGTTTTCTACATTGCCAGCTCCCGCAGGGAAAAAGACGATATTTTAGAGCGATGAACTATCGAATAAAAAGTTACCTGCTGTGATACCTATTCTTAAAATACTCATGCGCGTGTTTGCCTTAGAATATCAGCAATTTTACAATTACAATAAAACAGTGAAAGAATTTGCACAAAACACGAAATTCTTTAAAACAATATAAATTTAAAGAAAATTCTTCTATGAATTATTACTCTAATAATTTTTTTGAATTATCTAATTTTTGACTAAATAGAGTCCTTCTCCCTTTTGCCCCTGTACACTTTATTTTTTTGTCGTTTGCGATGAACAGGGCTTCGCCGGGCGTTTGATTAAGTGAATGGTGAGTCAACCGCGCCGCGGTTTTTGGAATCGAACAAACTTAGCAACTTTCCTCAGTCCGACCATATTTTTGTCTGCCAGAGCAAACTTAGAAATAACAGTAAAATCTGACTTTTTGCAAACCTATACTTTGGGTTTGTTATGTGTTGGCACACAGATTTTATACTTACTTTGAGTGGCATAAATTTTACCCGTTTAACAAATTTTAATTCCTATTTGGACCTTTGCTAACTTGTATTCAGTGTATCATCAGGTATTTTAATCACAGTCTAAGTTTTCTGCTTTCAATTCTTTATAAAATAATTTATTCAACTTAACGTTGAAGTCACATATTTGGTTTTTAATTATTACTGTTTCAAGCCGTCTTGTTCACTATGCCCTATCGACTCGACAGAAAAACTATTGCGTCATAATAATTGTGTCCTGATGGATGTAGATCGTAGATCATAATAATTAGGTAAAGCAAGACGGTAGAAAAATATGCTGCAGGCAAATTTCTATATTGACTAGAAGGAATAATAAATAGCTACATTAAGGATAGCGACGCGAAACATATCTTAAAAATTTAGGTCATTGAAACTAGACGTATTAAACAGGCTAGTTGTCTTGCAATCTGTGAAGGCCGCAGGACCTATATAATAATTATCATCACACGTTATGTGGTAGTCAAAGCAGCACTGTAGCTGGAATATTGGTATAATTAATTAAATAGATTGAACAGATAAAACCGATAGACATAGGTATAGGTTTAGATTAAAAGATCGGTATATAATCTAATAGATATTTCGGAAGCAGGGGGATGTCTGTATCTATAGCACTCAACAGACCAATAATTGATGTTGCCTTTAATAGTCCTTAGACCGCAGGTCTTAATACCCAGCAAACTGGAAATAAAAACTGTCGCAGGCAGTTTTTCACATCATTGTTGAGATAGATAGATAGAATCAATATAGGTAGAAACTTGTGTAGATCCATATAACTAGTAAGATCGAAAGATATAGCGAAATAAACCAAAATAACACCAGGGTGCTTCGTTGTCTTTCTAAAAACTTTATTGACGAGTCAAACTGCGAGTTTTTGTATCTTAATCTTGTTTGAAATAAGGCAACTGGCAAACGAAAATTTAAAACTGCATAGATATATATTTTATAGATAGAGGATAGATATATTCATCACGTATACATAGATTTCTGGTTAGATATATCAATTATGGATAGGTAGATAAAGAAGGTCAAGATAACGTATCCGGTCGTAGTTTGTCTAAGTTTAAGTTCATGTTGAAGAGTAGATGAATAAGATACACAAGTCATCCGTACCCAAATGGGAGCCATACGGACAGCTCAGAAAAGTCCAATAGGAACATTTTACATTAGCTATTGCGTATCAGTATCATGGTCCTGTTAAGTTGAGACAACTCTTATTAAAGTCTTTGTAAGTACATTTTAGATGGATATAGGTACATTTCGGTAGTGTCATCAAGTGTTAAGTATTAGTACAAAATCAGGTGTGCTTTAGACACTTAATATAGAATAGCTTTACTTTAAGTAATATTTTAGATTGTTTCGTTATGTTTTCTTTTCATTATTTACAGCTCCGTAGAAGCGTCATCCACATAATATAATAAATCATCTTTAAGCAAACGATGAAAATAAGGAAAATACACCGAATTTTTATCACACAGGCATAAGGAATGCTTGAGCAGTACTATTGATACTACACTGAAGATAATAGGATGGATATAATCTATTTATTAAACCCGCCACATTGGAATTTCTTAAGGTGAGCTTGATTATATTCAATTATAAGTTTACGAAAGTTTGTCGAATATTGTGCATTTTAGGAACAATTTATATGAAAGCAATGATAATTAAAGTAATAAAAATATTTGTTGATTTTTCAAAACCTTTAGGTACTATTAAGTATTAATTATTAATATTTTTTGTTTTAGTAGGATTGTCAACAGTAAAATAATCCTTACGGTAGAACCCTAAAATTGACTATCACCATGCCCAGAAGAAAGAAGTCATCTGTAATTACTGAAATAGATCTACGCACGTAAACCAAGAATGCATCATCTCTACAATCTAGATAGCAGAAAAAAAATATCGAGTCAGGTGAGTTAACTTTTAATTTAATTTTGATTAAAAAAAAATTTAAGCTTTTAAGTGTTTTAACGAGATTCAAAAGATAGTACAATCTTCTAGTTCCTCCAAATTTGAAAATCATAGCTTTAACAGTTCTTATGATTTAAGTGGTACAATTGAAAAAATTGTTAAGCTACAACTACTATTACAAATATCATTTCTTAGGTTTCAAGTTGGTACAACACCATCCAGCAAAGACAGATTCATGGGGGCCCCTTGCTTGGTTAGCTAGCTAGCGCCAGCTACGCCCTGTACAGAAAGTCCTCTCTTTTTCATGGCAGGTTACCACCCACTGAAGACAGATTCATGAAAGCCACAACGAGCGGTTGAAGGAACATGTTTAACTTGTTTGTGTTAAAGTGAGTTTTATTTTTTTTTATTTTTATTGCAAAATCAATCATCGATATTAAAAATAGAGAGGACTGTTCAATTTTGTATTTTTACGACAGAGCTAGATAGACATCTTATTCTTTTTATCATAACAAGCCGACAATACGTCAAATGCAAAGGTACATCTCTGATAAAATTGTACCTATGATGTCAGCTATTTTTAAATGTAGAAATTATCTACAAAGAAAACCAAGACAATGGTTTATAATGTTTTTTTTTCTTTCTCATATAAGATATCCTCTGCCCATATGGGGAATGTATGCTACAGCAAAATTTAATAAAATGCAAACTTTACAAAATAAAATCCTTAAAGTATTGTACAGGGTGTTTTTTTAAGGTCGACGAGCGGCCATATCTCGGAAACTACCAGGCATAGAAACTCAAGAAAATAAAAATGATAATTAAAGTGGCCATGAGAAAATTCTGGAAATACTTTTTAAGTTCCGCATTTTGCCGCAAGAGGGCGTAATTGAAAGGTAAACTTTAAAATTTTACATAACTCCGAAAATTCCACATTAAGGTTTATGTTTGATAACGCCATTTTAAAGCTTGGACAAATATGCATCATTGTGGTTTAAGGCTCATTGGCGTACCGACCTTGATAGGAGTGGGAGAAGCTATTGAAAGTGTAAACATTAAAATCGCTGTAACTTCTAAACCACTTATCCTATTTTACTAAATTTAAGCTTCCTTAATTTGTCGTATCTAATGGTACACGATAGTTTCTAATAAAATTGCTAGAGGGCGCAATTTGTATTAAAAATTATTCTATTGGCTATAACGCTGAAACGAACGGAGATATCGAGCTGCGGTTTTAATATTTTTTCTAGCAAATTTCATCTACTTTTCGATTATGGTATCATAATTATACCGTATAATTTATTTTTTCGGAGTAAAATCAAAAAATGTATTATTATTGCAAATTGCGCCCTCTAGTCTTTTTTTTTTAGAACTATTATGGACAACTAAATACGATTGATGAAAGTGCATATATTTCTCTTCCAAACAGTCTTTAGTTTGTTAAAATCGGATAAGTCGTTTATAAGTTACAGCGATTTAAATGATTACACTTTCAACAGCTTCCCCCACTCTTATTAAAGTCGGTACGCCAATGAGCATAAGACCAAAATGATGCATAATTGTCCAAGCTTTAAAATGGTGTTATCAAACATATACCTTCATGTGGAATTCTTGGAGTTATGTAAAATTTACTTTCGCTTTACTTGCGGCAAAATGCGGAACTTAAAAATTATTTCCAGAATTTTCTCATGGCCACTTTAATTATCATTTTTCTTTTCCTGAGTTTCTATGCCTGGTAGTTTCCGAGATATGGCCGCTCGTCGACCTTAAACAAACACCCTGTATAACTACACTCAGTACGTGGTGTTTTTAAACAGTTTTATTTCACGCAATTTGTATTGAAAATTATTGTTTTGGCAATAACTCTGAAACGAACAAAGATATCGAACTGCGGTCTTTACATCTTTGGTTGCAAATTTCATCTACTTTTCGATTATGATGTCATAGTTATACCGTATGATTTGAATTTTCGGGATAAAATCGAAAAAACTGTTATTATTACAAATTGCGCCCTCTAGCAATTTTATTAAACACCATCGTGTACTGTTGGATACGACAATTGAAGATACTTGTTTTCCCCTTCCAAACAAGCTTAAATCTAGCAAAATCGGATAAGTCATTTAGAAGTTACAGCGATTTAAATGTTTACACTTTTAATAGCTTCTCCCACTCTTATCAAGGTCGATACGCCAATGAGCCTTAAACCAAAATGATGCAGAATTGTCTAAGCTTTCCAAAGATGTAATCAGAGTTATACCGTAATATGGGAATTTTCGGAGAAATTTAGAATTTAAAAAAACAATTTTTAATTGTGCCCCCTTGCGGCGAAATGAGGAACTTAAAAGTAATTTCCAGCAATTTCTCTTGACCACTTTACTTATAAAAAATATTTCCTAAAGTTGTGCGAATAATGGTTTCCGAGATAAAGCCTACTTCCTCGCTTATTTCACCACCTGGTACATTGAGTTGTATAATCAGTAAAATAAATTAAACTACAATTTAAAGTTGCGTTCTAGAACAAGCAAGTTCATTATTTTGGAAAATTAATGTTCATTGAAAGTAAATATAAAATAAAAAACCTACTGGAACTGCATAAAACGGAAAGTTTGTGTGTGTCAAACTATTATATAAATTTTAGACTTTTCACCGATAACGATTGAACGTTGCATTTGTGAGAATTTTAATATTTTATATAGGTACCTATAAAGCTGACTGAATTATTTCCATGTTCAGTAAATAGATCCAATCTCTTATAATTACAATCCTTAAAGTTGCCACGTTAGTGAAAAAATGTCGGACAGTATAAGGCCACCTAATTTCAAGAGCCAAAATATTTCTCATTACGGATCTCCTTTAAATTTGTGGTATTTTAATAATGACATTAGGAAAGCCTTAAATTGAATATTCCTCCAAGTTTAAAATAAATACATGTTATGGGTATTTTGAAAGATTGAAAGGTAGTTATTTACAGTTTAACTGACTATTTTAAAAATATTATCTAGGTATAATGTCTCTTTGCCCTTAAAAAATAACATTTTATTTTAGAGATTGCAGGTTTAAAATTAAGATTTTTTAAATCTTAGTTTTTAAGTCTTAGTTACCGCTTTACTTGAATTGCGAATCCGAACGCATAAAAAGTGCTGGTGATATTTTATTTCTGGGTATTTATCTATATTATAGATATATAGGGTGTCCGCTAATTAATGGTATACCGAAAAACCACAAACTCATTACGTAAAAATATTATCATTTAATCAAACTTAATTATCTACATCCGAAAGTTAATATTGACTGAGATACAGGGTTACAAGTTAAAACTTAATTTTTGATTGTGTCCAATAGCTTTGAGAAAAACGTTTTTTCACAAAATTTTGCAATTAAGTTTTTTTTAGAACGAGAAGTTTATTTGAGTGTGAAATTTTAATGTACAAAGTAGGTGGCGCTGTTTGCGGTATTTTTCGCACATTTATTAGGTCATAACTTTTTTGTGCCTCAGTGTATTTAAGTTTTTAACGAAAATAATACTTTACAGAGTTACCGTTTCAGAGATATTTGCATTTAAATTATTCAGTGTACTAGCTCAGGCAAGTAAAATATAATGTTTTTATTATCTTCATTAAAAACTTAAATACACTGAGACACAAAAAAGTTATGACCTAATAAAAGTGCGAAAAATACCGCAGAGAGCGCCCCCTACATTGTACATTAAAATTTCATAAAAAAATTAATTTCTCGACCTAAAAAAACCCTTAATGCAAAATTTTTGAAAAAACGTCAGTTTTTCTTAAAGTTATTGGAGAAAAACGAAAATAAAGTTTTCTTTAACCTACCTCAGTTAAAATCAACTTTCGGATATATGTATGTATGAATAAATCCTAATATTTTTACATAAGGAGTCTGTGGTTTTTCTATGTACCATTAATTAGCAGACACCCCGTATATAATAATAACTTAATAATTTTTGGTAGTAGGTAATTTCGCAGTCTGTAAGATCAAGGAGCCTTAATTGATTTGGTTGATTTTAATTTATAGAGGTGGCTTTCGCATAAAATGTATGTTTTTGTTGTAGCGGGGGCGAACCTTGGTTTGTCTAAAAGGGGGTAAAAGGTAAACCTCTCTGATCTACCACTTTAGCCGCCGGAAAAAACGCCGATAGGAAGCGGCATTCCGGCAAAACGTTTGAAGTCTCTCCGACATTATTAGCGGCAAGGTTTTAAACTCTCATTATGAAGCAATGCCAAAATTAGAGACCAACCGAAGGTTCGGTTTCGGCTAGTTTCGGCCAAAAAATCTAGTTTCGGTGACAGTTTCGGTTTCGGCCACAAATCGGCCGAACCTTCGGCCGCGCCGAAACTCAGTGTTCGTGAATTGTCGCGAACCGTTCGCCTAAATTAGGGTGAGTTCGTAGGCAGTGTTGTCTATATAAATAATGTTTTTTCGCTGTTGACCTTTTTTTTTAGGTGGGAAGAGTTCAATCCATTCCCAAGATCGATCTCGTCCTATATAAAATAAATTAGATTTTAGTATACAATAAAATTTTTAACATGTATAAAAGTTTCGGTTTCAGTCGAAACTGAGACCAAGGCTGAAGGTTCGGTTTCGGTTTGGGGTGAAAATCTTGTTTCGGTCGGACACTAGCCAAAATATAAAAAATTATTTATTTTTACAGGGACAAAATAAAATGCTGTGATTTTAAATAACTGAATTCATAAATTAGAAAACTCGTCATTAAAATCTTTCAAATAAACCACTGTTTTTCGTAATTAAAAAAGAACTTCTACAAAATATTTTATGTTGGTTAACATTTCACACTATATACAGGGTCTGTTGAGATTAAGTGGTGGTACTAAGAGAAATAATTATGAAACTCAGGTAAAATGTAAAATACTTTATTACGAACAAAAACGAATGGTTACAAAGGCCGGGCTTGTGAATTATTGTCTATCACAATTTGATTGAACTCTAACTTACTGTTCTTTCTTAAAACAAACAGAAAGAACCCTTGATACCAACGCTCTAATGTAGATTTTATTAAGATTTTTCTAATCCGACCCTGTGCTACACAATACCATTTAGTTTTAATAACGACATGAAAATGTATCGCTGTCCAGGGAAACATTTTTGAACACGTAATTAATAATTAATTTTTATATGGCAACTTCTTTTATTCAGGAGTATTTTTCTTTATTTTGCTAATATTGCTTATAATGTTTTTCGTAAAGTTTTAATTCATTTTATTAATATTATAAAATATTGTTAATTAAATAAAATCTAATATCATTAGCAAGAATTTGTATTACGATTATTGTCAATTTTACGAATTTTATAGTATTCTTTGAAGGAACTACCTAGTTTAAATTGTTACACAAAAGATGACGTGGGTAATAAAACGAATGGGTATTGTGTAACATAGGGTCGGATTAGAAAAATCTTAATAAAATCTAAATTAGAGCGTTAATTCTTTTTTAAAATTATTATTTAGCCCAGGCTTTGAATAAAGATGTCCTAAGTATTTTATTGAAAAATGGAAAAAATCCAGGTACGTATTTAAAATAGTGAAATTAATTATGGTTTCAGGAAAATGAAACGATGTATGGCCAAACTAATTACATATTCTAAGAAAGTTAAAAGTGGCCCTGAAAAGGTGTGATTGGTTTTCTTTTATCTCCTACATTAAGGGCGCAAAACAAAAAAAATCTTATTGACAGTTTTTCGGTTTCTTTCGAATATCTCCGGAAGTACTCGGAATCTAAATAATTTCTTTTTGGATTATGATTAGGCATCAAATTGTGCAACATTGCCCCCTTTTAACCATCTTCGTATCTCTTACGGTTTACGAGATCCCTGTAGTGATAAACGAATTTGTTACACCCTGTATATGAAATATATGGGCAAATTAGCCACTTTTAGTTACATGACAGCAAATGCGCCCCCTACGCGCTACTGCGCCCAAACCAGAATTTATTAATAATTTTTAGAGACCGACCGAAGGCTCGGTTTCGGTTCCGGCTAGTTTTGGCCAAAAAATCTAGGTTCGGTAACAGTTTCGGTTTCGGCCAAAAATCGGCCGAAACTCAGTGTTTGTGAATTGTCGCGCACCGTTCGGCTAAGTTTGGGGATCTCATCCTTTAATTTTTCTGTCGACAATTTTTTTTTAGGTGGGAAGAGTTTAATCCGTTCCCAAGCTACATAAAATAAATTAGATTTTAGTATACAATAAAATTTTTAACATGTATAAATAAGTAGTCCATACTCAATGTGAAGTTAAATGTATAGAAAAACGAAAAGCACAAATTCTTTCTCCACAAGTTTATTAGAAAACTAGGCGAACCTAGAGTAATTCATAATAATTCAACATGTTTCGAGTGTAGAAACACTCATCATCAGGAAAACAAAGTAAATAGTACAATGCTGATGTTGTTAGCAATAGGAAAAATAATAAGTGGGATTGAGCCGTAATGGAACTTTCAATGATGTACAGGGTTATCCAACCAAGACTAGACAAGGCGATTTTTTGACTTTTCCTGTACTTTTATAAAAAAACTGAAATAGCCATCTTAAGTCATTTTCTCCCGCGAATTCGAATATCTTCAGCAAAAAACAATTGAACATCAAACAAAAGTACTAGGGGTCACTTTGATATTTTTTTAAATGGAACACCCTGTATATTTTTACATTTTTAAATTCCACATAAAATTATAATTATTTTTTATTAAATGCACTATTAGTCTATACTTCATAGTTTCCGAGATATTGACTCTCGAAAAGTGACATTTTTGAACTTTGACAGTTTTGAAGGTTCTTATGATGGATTCGCACACCATATTTTATTATTTTCTAATAAGCCATATAAAAGTTATTTAGAAAAATTATTTCGTTAAAAGTTGTTTAAAATTAATCACAGACTATTGGAAAGTCAATATATTGTTGCTAAATTAATAAATAAAATATTTAAAAATATGTATACAGGGTCCTGCAATAGTGCGTCAGGCTTTCATAGCTCCTATACGAATTTAGTTAGGACTTTTATTCATACGCTACCTTATACTGTATCATATACGGGGTTCTTCAGGAAAATATTTTTTCATATATGGAAAAAATATCAAAAAAAACAATCTAAAATTAGTTTTTTAACCACGGTATTAAGTGAGCTTAATGACAAGAGGTTCAAAGGTACTATGAATACAATAGTATTTATTTATTTTATACAGGGTGTTCATAATAAGGTTTCAAAAATTACACATTTCAAACCTATTTTTCTCAACTTTTTCAAATGGAACACCCTGTATATTATTTCGGTATTTTATATAAAATACACAAGCAATTTTTTAAGTAGTTGAAGCATATAAGTTATTTCCAGCCGTTTTCGAAATAAATGCAAATTTCATAAATTATGTTGATTAAACAGAGTTTTTTTTAAATTAAGAGTAGGCGACTAGACTAATAATTGAAGACATAAGTGGATAAAGGTGTCATGTCACATTTTTAAACTTCGAAGTTATTCAATAAAACGCGTTATGACTTATAACTTTTTTAATTATTATTTAATTTTATTTACTAACACCGCATAAATTAGGTAAAATTAACTAGTTTTATTTGGTGCACTTTAATAATAAAAGCAAATTCATAATTTTTTTCATAGTGTCATTTAACAAAATTATAACGTGACACCTTTATTCACTACGACATGCTAGATGTTTGAGTGACTTAACACCTTTATCCTTTAAAAAAAAAATTTATTATGGAAAAAAAGCTGCATTTAAGGTGTACTAATAGTAGGATCTATACCAGGGACGCTCAAAAAGTGAAAAAGTAGTTTAAAAAAAATGCGACAACACCTTTATCCACTTATGTCTTCAATTAAAAACTACAGTAATTGTTCAAAATGTCTTCCATTTTGTTCTGTGCACAAGCCAACATGTTTTTGAAAAGATCTGTTTATTTTCCTTTTAACATTTCAATTGCAATACCAGCAAAGAGGTTCATTAGTAAGGTTTATCTCTAAAACCCATAGTAGGCTTTGAAATAAAACATAGATTCTTATACTTAGTACTTAGTGGTTCTTTAATTAATTTTAAAAAGGTGTAATATCGGGCGAATAAATTATAAGAAATTATCTTGATAATACCTCTGCGAACCAATGGATCGGTAGAAACGGACCCCCTGCCAGCTAGATCGCCCGATCTTACAAAACTAGACTTTTTTTTAGGGACACGTAAAACAAATTGTTTACAAATCCACCTACAACTGCTAATAAAATGCAGCAAAGGATAAGAGACATGTTTGCTAGCATTTCCCCAAAAATGTTAAGGGAAGTAAACAGATTTTTGGAAAGCGTGTTGGCTTGTGCACAGAACAAAATGGAAGACATTTTAAACAATTACTGTAGTTTTCAAATTATTAGTCTAGTCACCTACGCTTAGTTTTAAAAATAAACTCTGTTTCATCAACATAATTTATGAAATTTGCATTTATTTCGAAAACGGCTGGAAATAAGTTATATGCTTCAACTACAAAAAAAAATTGCTTGTGTATTTTATATAAAATACCGAAATAATATACAGGGTGTTCCATTTGAAAAAGTTGAGAAAAATAGGTTTGAAATGTGCCATTTTTGAAACCTTATTATGAACACTCTGTATAAAATAAATAAATACTATTCGATTCATAGTACCTTTAAACCTCTTGTCATAAAACTCACTTAATACCGTGGTTGAAAAACTAATTTTAGATTGTTTTTTTTGATATTTTTTCAAAATAATTTTTTTTTAGTTTTTAATTGATTGCTCTTAAACTACCAAAGCAAATCAAACAAAATTTTGGGGATTTATGAAGGACGATAGCATAAATCTAAATATGCAAAAAAATATAGGGTATGCCATTTAAATATCACAAATTTTTATGACCACACTTTTTTGGGCCACCCTGTATATAAAAAAATATTTTCCTGAACTACCCCGTATTGATACAGTATAAGTTAGCGTATGAATGAAAGTCCTAACTAAATTCGTATAGGAGCTATGGAAGCCTGACGCACTATTGCAGGACCCTGTATATATACAGCGTGATCAGTTAAGGGTAAGGAGCGGCCATATCTCGAAAGCCATTATGTTACGATTATGAGGTAAAAAAGTTATTAATAAATTCGGCCAAATGAATTCGATTAAAAATATTTTTAAGTTCCTAACTTTACTGCTGCGCATTTGCTGTCATGTAACTAAAAGTGGCTAATTTGCTGATATATTTTATATGCAATGTTAGTCTGAGACATGCCACATACAATCTCTGTTCAATACTCTAAACATTTTTTCTTTAATTACCATGACAACGGCAGGGTGAAGTGTAACAATTTAAAGATTTTTAAATGCTACAACTTTGGTTTGCCTTTACCGATTTTAACAAGCGATAGCTCAATTTAAAGGTATTTTTAATTGGATTAAATTTTATTTTAACCAATCCTAAGGTTAATTTGTTTGCTTAACATTAAAAGAACATCAGAATTTAGTCATTTACACAAGTTATAAAATTAAATACAACCATATACAGTGTCACCAGTAAAGTCCGCACAATATGGAATTTTTTTTTATTAATTACTTTATTCGAAATTTGACTTTGGCATCAAGTTCTGCTTCTATCGAGATGAAAATTAAGCAAAAAAAAAGTAAACACGTGATTCGCATTATGTGTCAATATTTAATTTTTTACAAAAAATAATTCAAAGGTGGGAATATCAAAAAAAAATATCAAAAAAAGTTATAAAAAAAAGTTTTTTTGAATGCAGTTTCTAGCCCACATGCAAAATTTCAGCTGCATAAGATAATTTTGATTTTTTACCCACCACTAAAATTTATTTTCCACTTGATGAACACTTTAAAATACTTATTTTATGAAGTTACCTTCTGCAGGGTCAAAAACAAATAAACTTTGTGTCACATACGACCAAATTTTAATAGCCCAATTTTGATTTTGTTGAAAAACACACATTTAATATGGCGCGACTTTAAAGAAAATGTATTTGAAATAAATCATTGTCAAAACTAAGATGTTTTATGTAGGTTGCGTTAAGTCTTATTTTGCAAAAGTGATGTAATTTACAAAATATGGGTAAAAATCAAAATTATCTTATGCAGCTAAAAATTTGCATGTGGGCTAGAAACTGCAAAACTTTTTCCAATAACTTTTTTCGATACTTTCAGAAATAACCCCACTTTTGAATTATTTTTTGAAAATAATTAAAATTTGACAGATAATGCGAATCACGTGATTACTATTTTTTTGCTGCTCTATCGAAGCAGAACTTGATGCCAAAGTCAAATTTCGAATAAAGCTACATACGATGCGCACGCACGCGATAATTAAACGATAGTTTAAAAGATCTGACAGACAGATAGGTAGATAGACAGCTTGTATATCGGGGTTACCGAAAACAACCACAAACACATAAAAAGGATCCACACATGGGCAAGATAAATCATATTATATCCATTTTGCATACGTACGAAAAAACGAATAAGATCACCTTTGCATGCCTGCACATATTTCGGTCTGACCCGAAAATCAACAAGTAGATAATAAAAAGTCTCACAAAAGGAGAGCTATTCGATTCAGGTTATTCCAAGGAATTTTACGCCGTAAACGAAAGTAGGATTACGCCAGAGTACGGCTATCTCTACTATGGTCTAAAACCTAAAATGCAACCATAAGATATTAATTTTTTTCAGTCGTATACGAGGTTTGTCAAAAAATATAAATTTTTCCCAAGAGTAAAGTACCTTTATTTTTGACAATATCGAAAATTGTAATTATGAAAAGTTGTTCGGAATGTAAAACTATATTTTAATGTGCAATTACATCCTTCTTCTTAATTTTTTTTATTTTTACAAATTTTTCTCAAATGTACCTATACCGAACATTTATCATTTTTAAAAATAAATTTTGTTCGGGATTTATTATTTTCTGAAAGAAACAGGAAGTTATCATGATTTTTTTAATAAATAAAAAAGATAAATGCTCGGTATCCGTAATTTGAGAAAAATTTTTAAAAATAAAAAAAATGTAAGTAGAAGGATGAAATTGCATATTAAAATATAGTTTTACATTTCGAACAACTCTTTATAATTAGAGTTTTCGATATTGTCAAAAGTAAAGGTACTTTACTCTTGGGCAAAATTCATATTTTTGACAAACTTCGTATACAACTGAAAAAATTTAATATCTGATGGTTGCATTTTAGGTTTTGGACCATGCAGAACTTTTTATGAAGAATAACTTTTTTTCGTAAAGTTAATAATAAAAAAGTTTCCCATATGTAGCCAACTTAAGTAGACACACTGTATAAAAAGATTGTTTTCTCTGTCAACTTTTTTTTTTGGGGGGAAGAAGAGGTCAATCCGTTTTCACGATCGAACTCGTCCTATATAAAATAAATTAAATTTCAGCATGCAATGAAATTCTTAACACGTATAAATAAGTTTCGGTTTCGGCCGAAACTGAGACCAAAGCCGAAGATTCGGTTTCGGCTGAAAATCTTGTTTCGGTCGGACACTACTTGCTAGGCTTATTTTTTTTAAATGAACTTTATGGCCGAAACTACTTAACTTATTGTACTGTATTGGGATAATACGAAACACACCTAAATTTTCTCCAGTTAGTTACTTTTAAGCATCTTAAAATAATTTCTTTCAAAATGATTTATTTCTCGTTAGGCTTAATTTTTTAAAACGAACTTTTTGGACGAAACTACTAAACTTATGCGCTGTCTTTGAGTTTATGCAAAAACAGCTCAAATTTCATGCATTTAGTTGCTTTAAAGGGACATAAAATAACCTTTTTTAAATTATTTATTTACTTGCTAGTAGTGACCGACCGAAGGTTCGGTTTCGGCTAGTTTCGGCCAAAAAATTAGTTTTGGTGACAGTTTCGGTTTCTTCCAAAAACCGGCCGAACCTTCGGCCATGCCGAAAGTTTTTTATTAATAGCTTTATTCGAAATTTGACTTTGGTATCAAGTTCTGCTTCGATCGAGATAAAAATTAAGCAAAAAAATAGTAGACACGTGATTCGCATTATGTGTCAAAGAACCCCGCACTTTTTTAGTATGTTGTAGAGAATGATATTCTGTTCATGGCCACAACAATATCTGCCGACCAGTTTTTGAGATACAGGCTGTCCAAGTTGCAAAATATGAATTCTCAATACATTATATTTTCGTAGTTTATAATATTAGTTCGTTTTGTTTTTCTAAATTTTTGTTGGCCCTGTCGTAGATAGGATAGAATACTATAAAAATAGTTTAAATTTTTTTATTATATACCGGGTGAGTGACGAAAATTGTTTAATATTTTTTGTTAAATCATTGTATTTTCGGCATTAAATTAAATGTTAACAAAGTAATACTGTCGATGACATTAGCTTGAAGAAAGCTATCAGAAATTATATTATTTATATTTATACAGGGTAACTCCAAAAAGTTAATATTTTTTTTATTAGTTTTAAAAGAAATTTTGTAGATATTTCTTTATGTACTAGTTGTCGCTTATCGTATGCTTCCAAATATATATAATTATCAACGTTATACAGGGTGTTACCGATGATAAGCGATAGAAAAATAACATAAAAATGCATGTATTTGTAATTCACCCGGTATATTAAAAATGGATCGGTTAAATTTCGTAATTTTTTAATATTTTTTGCTTGAAGTGTCTTACTTACATGTTTGCTATTGATTTCCCTATTCCTATGACCCGTTCTGGAGATATACAGCATCGAACAGACTCAAAACTCAAAAAATAAGCAAATAAAATAACATTTTTTTTTAATTTCAATAAAATTTGTTATGTAAGTTTATTTTATGGTTAAAATAAATATATTTAATGCTATACAGGGTATTTTGAAAAATTAGGGGCCTACTTATTATATTTGGAAAAATCCGTCTTTGCGGGCTTTCGAGCCGCGGGATTTATAAGAAAATATTCGTCAGTCGTAAAATTAATTTAGCCGTGTTGGGCTACCGGGAAAAGTAACGTTTGGATACCTTGGGAACCGTATTGAAAATAATAAAGTTGTTTTTATTTTAACGAAGAAGTAATTTTATTTTTGCGACAGAGTAGGCTGGCAGCCGCTGTAAAAAGCAGGCAGCCGCCCTCGAGGTATTTCAGGAACATTTAAGGAGGGATTTTTAATCTGGATTTAGACTTAGAAGAATTTTCGGCAAAAAAATTTTGATTGATAACTTCCTAACCTAACTTGAAAATTTCCTGTATAAGAAGTATACAGAGGACAATTCTGAACAACTTTCAGAGAGAAAGTTTTTTGATAACTAGTTAGCCTCAAAAGTTAGACGTGTATCGAACTATTGGGGAGTCAAATGCCTGGGAAAACGATTGAGCTACGAGCCGCGCCGACAAATGACCTTAGTAAGAAAAAAGGGGAGGGTCTCTACGGTAATAACAGAAAAGTCATTAAAATACTGTCAAAAAATTCCCAGAAGAATTGGTGAAAAAAGAAGATTTGATCTTCGAAACGACTACGAGGATAAATTCGAAAAAATAACATTAGCAGTCTGAAACTACATCGATGCAAGATTGAATAGCAGCTTTCAACTTTTTAAAAAAAATTAAAACTTCATTATTTTAAATATATTTCGCCTGTTATTTTTTAATGACAGATATTCTTAATAAAATATAAAAACTTTGTTCCCGACAACTTGTTCCTGTTCTAGAGACGAGCACTAAATTTTGATGTCTTCAGCCAGAGAGTCTACGTAGGATTGCGCCATTTTACTGTCACGCGATCTTATAACCGTTTCGTGGGTCACTAGAGCAAAACATTGATAGGCCTCACAGCCATTGCACATTCTTTGTCTTACTCGAATACCGAAGAAACAAGTGATTCAGCCGGCTGATGCACTTGCAACGATCTACACATCCGCGGTAGATAGGGAAGTTTAAATAAGAGACTGAGGTAACAGTTTCTAGCTTATTTAAAAAAATTCGCAGACTCTACTAAGTTCGCACAGTTCAGGTCACCCTGTTTGTGTGTATGAACAGATGAGTACAATAGGGTGTTAGGCTCTTAAAATTCAAATTCAAAAATAAAAAAAATTCCATATAAAAATCTTCATATTAAAACTCTAAAAAACATTTCCATGTAAAAATCATCAGATTAAAAAAACCATAAAATTAAACATATAAAATCCTCATATTCAAAAATAACAATAAAAATTTAAATAATTAAAAATTATAATTTTTAAAAATCTTTCTTAATGCCTTTGGTATAATAGTAAAATATCAACGTTTTCAGGGAGGGTAAAAATCCCTAACTTTTAAGGTACATGTTGGAAAGTCACAACGTTTAATTTTTAACGCTTATTTTCTGAAACCATCTTCAGGAATTTTCATAATTTTCAATTTTAAATAAAATCAAATACCCTTCTACTTAAATAACTTTAAAAATCTTCGAATCCTTATTCTTTTATTTCTTTTCGCGTACGGGAAAAAATATTAAGATTTTCACTTTGAGTTTGGAAAATTAGTTTTAAAAAATCATTTTGTAGAAAATCTTTTTATAAGATTAAAATTGCGTCATTTCTGTAAAGGGAAAAATTTCCTTAAATTTAAGATACGTGTTGTCTGATGACAACGTTTCGATAAAAGTGCTTATTTTTTGAAATCATCTTCAGGAACTTTATAAAATAAACATTGCGCTTTGTGAAGTGTAAAATAAAAATCGTCAGGTACTTTCTTGCGGTTTAAAAAAAAATAACGGAAAAATATAATTTTCGTTCATAAACTTTAAAAGAAAAATTATTACCATTTTAGTTTTGTTTTGAGGTTTTGACTATAAAAATACTCCCTTCATTGAAAAAGGTTCAAATCTTGTTATCTATAATCGATCCGCGATTTACCTTAGATTACATTTTTCTCAGGCTCTTGTTTTTAAATTTACTACGCCTGCGCCTACCCATTAAAGAAAAAACATTTTTTCTTAAATGATTTTAGCTGATCATTAAATTGGATCGCACTTTGGATTTACTACGCCTGCAATTTCAGTTTTTGACGCTTTTCTATAAAATCGATCCCTTCACCAAAAAAGTTTAAATCTTGTTATCATAAATGATCCGCGATTTACTTTAAACTACGTCTTTTCCGAAACTCTCTTGTTTCTTTAATACTACGATTTTTTAACGATCATTTAGTTTGATTGTTGTTAACTATTTGCTAACAAACTTTGGATATACTTCGCCTGCCATTTTAGTTTTTGACGCTTTTCTATAAAACCGCTCCCTTCACCAAAATGTTTAAAATCTAGTTATCGATAATAGATCTGCGATTTGCCTTAGACTATGTCTTTTCTGGAGCTCTCTTGCTCTATTTGATTATTACCGATTTTGACAATTCAAATTAAATATACTAATGAAGTGGGTATATTTGTAACTCAATATTAATAATAATATTAATCCTAAGATTGTGACTATTTTGTAAAGGGTAAAATTCCCTTAATTTTAAGATACATGTTGTCTAGTGACAACGTTTCGATTTAGACGCTTAAATTCTAGAATCATCATCAGGTATAAAATTAGTTTTATAAACAGTTCTTTTTAGAAAAAATATTCATATTTCAAATAAAGTTAATTCTATCATTTTGCTTTGTTGTTTATCGATCATAAATTGATAAATAATAATTTTCTTAATTTTTAAAAATATAAATCTTCAAATAAAATTTTCTTAAATATAATTTTTTTCAAAATTTCAAAAAAGTAAGTGAACTTGTTTTGCGTTTGCGTCTCATTAGCGTATAATACAAAGTAAGGTTAGGAAGAGTCGACTATAAACAAATAATTTGCAAATTTTTAAAATATTTTAAATTCATTAAACAAAAAGAGATTTTAATTAATCCATAACCCCAGACATTTCAGCCTGAAAAATGGCATTCCCAAATTCAAATTCTGCCCCATTAAATTTTCAAAATCTAGGGCTTCACCCCAGTACCCTCTCTTTTGAGGCGGGACAGGAGTCTCGGGTGGTGGTGGGTCCTCACTTAACAACCCCTGTTGTAGTTAACGATTTAATCGATCTCACGGAAAATAATAATATGTGTATTGATAGCGATGATAGTACCGAAGCTTTAAATTCTAATGCAAGCTTGTCCGACTTTATGGACATTTCTCAATCATTGATTGATGGCGATCCTGACCAATTATATAATACTTACGACGAAAGTAATAGTGTAGTTTTTCAAACTCATATACCTACGAATCCGTATACCGAAAATCCAAATACAAATATTAATAATGACAATAATAACCCTTTGGGTCCTGAGTATGAATTTAACCGACGGAGCTCTGAAACGCGTCAGATTGGCGATTCTTTGCTGCAGACCAATAATAGTAATAATTATAATAACTTGACTGTCTCTGAACTAAATGTTTTAGAGCAGATGAACTTAAATTCTAACCAATTCTCTTTTGTTTCAGATAATCCACAAGTAGAAAATCAACGAACTTTTAACCCAGGTCAAACGTATTTTTGCGGTCTTGATGCGCAACAGCCATTATTATTAGATAATACAGAATCAATTTTAAATTCATATCAATATAAACAAAGAAATACTGCTTTTCAGACTTTAAATAAAGATCAAATTCAGATTAATCAAAATAATAATTCAAATGATAATTCTCGATCATATTATCGTGAAGGACGACATGGCGATCCTGCCAGGATAATGGTAGAAGGACGTCATGAAGTTCTAAATAATAATAATAATCATAATAATTCTCACAAATATCATCATAGCGGACGACAATCATTGAGCAAGCTCAAAAGGCCAAGTATTATTTCGTGATTCTTGACTGTACTCCCGATGCAAGTAAAGTAGAACAGATGACATTTGTGGTAAGATTTGTCTCCATAGAGGAATCAGAGTCTGAAGTTCAAGTAAATATCAACGAACATTTTTTGGGTTTTCTACCCATTGAGAGATCAACAGCTAAGGAATTGTCGGAGGTTTTACTAGAAGAGCTAGAGAAAAATAGGCTTAAAGTAGAAAACATGCGCGGTCAAGGGTATGACAATGGTTCCAATATGAGAGGAGAAAAATCGGGAGTACAAACAAGAATCAGAAATATAAACCCCAGAGCATTTTATGTTCCATGCAGCAGCCATTCGCTAAATTTGGTTGTAAACGATATGGCAAAATCCTCGTTTGAGGCAGCCAACTTCTTCAATATTGTTCAAAAGTTATATACATTTTTTTTTCCTCTTCTTTTCGTTGGGCAATATTACTGAAAAACTATATTGATACTTACACCCTAAAACGATACGATACGCGATGGAAAAGTCGAGTCGACTCATTAAAAGCTTTGCGGTTTCAAATTGGTCCAATTCACGATGCTTTGTACAGCATATATGAAGATTCAGAAATCGATAATATGATCAGAGACGAGGCTAGCGGATTATTAAATAATTTGAAGCAGTTCAAATTTATATGCTCTGTTGTGATCTGATACAAAATTTTGAGTCATATTAACCCCATCAGCAAACTTTTGCAAACCGTAAATTTTAATGTCACAAGCTATTGATATGCTTAGCAACTGCAAACTCTTCTTTGAAAACCTGAGATTAGATGAAGCTTTTGAAAGCATCATTTTAGAAGCAACCGAGCTTGCTTCAGAGATTGACGTGGAAGCTAATTTCGAAACCACCACGCCACGTTATCGTGTCAGACGCAAAACAAGAACGTTTTTGTATGAGGGCCCGGATGAACGCGTTCAAGACCTCAAACAAAAATATAAAATAGATTTTGTTTTCACACTATAAATCAAGCAATAAATGCCTTAAAAACCAGATATAATTTGCTATATACTCACAGTAATTATTTCAGCTTTTTGTATAATATTTTTGGTCTAAAAGACATGCCCAGAAATGAGCTACTGGCTCATTGCAAAGATTTGGAAGTAGTTTTAACTGATGGAAATTCAAGCGATCTTAACGCCCTGGAACTAGCCGATGAAATAAGCATTGTTTCGTCATTATTAACAAAAAAGGAAACCCCTGTTGAAGTTCTCAAGTTTATCGCTACACTTAAATTCGCACCAAACCTCAGCATAGCATTAAGAATCCTGCTTACATTGTCAGTCACTGTGGCTTTAGGGGAAAGAAGCTTTTCAAAACTAAAAATAATACAAAATTATCTCGGAACGATGCAGACGCAAAATCGTCTCAATGGATTGGCAATGATAGCTATAGAACACCAAATTAGTGACAAATTAGACTTGAAATCACTGGTTCGTGAGTTTGCCGAAAGAAAAGTTAGAAAAAGGGCATTTTAATTACTTTGGTTAGTTAGAATTTATTTATAATATGGAATATTAGTAGGGAATAGTAAGCGTTTCGAAATCATCCATGGATTTGGATCGCAGACACCCCCACCACCACACCCAAACCTACCAATACAACACTCCCCCCACTCCTCCCCCCACTCCTACTACCACACCCATTCCTACCAGTACAACACTCCCCCCACTCCTCCCCCTACCAACATACCCATTCCTCCTACCAAAACACCAATCAACCAGTTATAAATATATCCATATCCATACCCATGGATACATGGATATCACCTTACCAACCATCCATGGATCTACAGACATATACAGTTTCAACCCGATTATAAATCGCAAAGATACAGATATTCTCCTTCTACCTATCTATTATATGTTTTCTATATATATATATATAATAGTTATCAAACCAATATCAATTAAGCTTAAAACAACGAAGTATAGACATGTCTAAAATGAATAATTGTTGTCCTTCTGTGGACATTATGTTGACACATATAAATGGAGAGAAAGAATTAGTTGACTTTTCTAGGGATGAATTAAAAATGCTGCCGTTGGATTATTTACTAAAACATGCAACTTGCTATGAAATTCTGAATATCTGGGGGAAACTACCTGACAGCTATAAAAATAATATGGATTTACGTTTATCTCTACCTTGTTTTAGTCACTTTTACCGATTGGATTGCATAACTCAATTTGAAGGGACAGTTCCAAGTATACGAAACTGTATGTTTTGTAATAAAATAAATTTGAATATCTAATAGATAATATACATTACTTAATCCAACACCTAAAAGTTAACTATACTATGTATTACTTTAAATAAAACCTCACTAATTATTTTTAATATTTTTTTACATATCCCGCTTAACACGCACACATATAATTGCATATTATACACATACAGCTTATGGCAATCTAAAACGAGATCAGAGCTTCAGCATTCATTATCTTCAATCGTCTTTATAGACGTCACAAGCTGATGGTATGTCGTCATTCGCGAAATCAATAATTACTTTAAGAATACGTACACAAAGAAGAAAGGGCGATACCTGTTTTAATGCGATGATCTACGTTACTAATTATATGACAGGATAGTTATTTAGAATCGATTAGTCGTATGCAATTTCACATTTTTAGTTGCATTAAAAATAATTTAATTTTTAACTACATTTCTTGTTTGCGTGTTTAAATGAATTTTTCTACTTTGGTTGGATATAAATACAAGCGGAGTTAAACTAAATTCATTCGACGCTCTAGCTTGTATAGAGTTTAGTTATATTTACATATTTACATATTTACAAGTTTAAAGAAATGTCAAGCAAACCAAAAATAAATATTTTACGTCAATTAATTATTAATCCAGATGTCATTCACTTTGAAGGCGCTATTCCACCTCCAAAGATGGAGTTTCTGGAAGACAGATTACCATCACCAACTACATTTCATACACCGCTCCCATCACCGACAACGTCTGAGACTTTTAACGCTGCAAACAACCTTCAAGAGTATCTCAATGGATCCCTCCCTTTGTGGGAACAAATGCTTCAACCAGTGGAAGAAGATATGATGATTCCAACAAATCCAAACCATACTAAAAATCCACAAGAATTTATGATGGTTTCTACAGGATCATGTCGTATCGAACCACCACAAGAGGCTATACCCATCTCAGCAGGTCCAAGCCATAATGAAAATCCACAAGAATTTATGACGGTTTCTACAGAATCATGCCATGCCAAACCACCACAAGAAGCTATACCCATCTCAGCAGATCCAAGCCATAATGAAAATCCACAAGAATTTATGACGGTTTCTACAGGATCATGTCGTACCGAACCAACACAAGAAGCTATACCCATCTCAGCAGGTCCAAGCCATAATGAAAATCCGCAAGAATCCATGACGATTCCTACAGAATCATGCCATGCCAAACCACCACAAGAAGCTATACACATCTCAGCAGATTCATGTTATACCGAACACTCGCATACGGTTCCACTACCAATGGTGGAACCAGAAATTCAGCAACACCGATGGTTACATCATTTAGATCAATTAAAAAAAATTAACTTTTCAATTTCTGAAATCAAAAGAAGGCTGTCAGTTGCTCAAGAACAAGTAGACGACTTTCAAAAACTTTTGTTGGTCCTAGAGGAAAGGAAAAGATCTCATGTCTTAATATATATAAATAAAAACAAAGAAGAAACTCTACTTAGTAAACTTTCGAAAAGGCAGAAGCTAATGTAAATATGTTAATATAACTAATAAATATATAAGCTAGAGGTCGTAATCAAAAAAAATATAAAATGGTTTTATTTAAAATAACATAAATTTTCTTGATACATTAAAAAAGTCGCTCACAAAAGTTGAAGGATAACAAGTTATGTATACTATAAAATATATATTTAACTCTACAGGGTGTTCAATAAAATCGAAGTGAAAGAAATAGAACATCACATATTTTTTAAAAGCGCTTTGTTACGCAATAGCGAATGATAAAAACGGATTCCATTAGTTTTCTTCCTATATCCGAAAATATGATAATATATAGTTTATTATTTTAAAAACAATAAATAGAATAGTAAATGGACAGTGCGGTTTATAGATTGTAAAACAGTTCGATGTTGTTTTATTTATTTAGGATAGTTAATCAAATATAACATGTTTTATTGCATTGTTGTAATAAGTTGAAAAAGTTCGTTGTTATTTCAGATACATAAAAGAAATGTGTATAAAAGTTGTGGCCCAGGGCGTGTTGTATAAGAAAAAACTATTTTTGTCTCTACAGGGTGATTCACAAAAGCTGATTGAAAAAATATTACATTATAATAAGATTCCATATATTTTTATATCAAATTTAAATACTATATTCAATACAAGTAAAGTTGTTATAAGGAAATTTTTGTCTAAGGGTAGTCGTTTTTGAGATATTACAAATAACATTTTTTCACTTTGTTAGACTATAGCGTGTTAACGTTTCATGATTTTAAAAAACGGCTTCTACAGTTTACTCTTAGTTTTTAATCCTGTTTTCAAAAATGTAATAATATAAGAAAACATTTTTCACAAATTAATCCAAATGACTAGTAGAGTGAGATTGGAAGTTCTCCGCTGCAAAATAATAAACTATATAACTTTTGGATTAGAGTTCAATTCTCTAGTACATAACCTAACTTGCTTAAAGATGGATGAAAAATCAGCAAGAGAGCTAATAAAAACAAGAAAATCTGTTAAACAAAAATACAATGCATTAAAATCAGAATTATCTGATAAAGAAATTCGTATGGAAAAAGAGTTTAAACCAATTACTCAACCTTTGAATGAGCTAATTAGAAACATTAAAACAGATCCGTTTATTAAAAGAGAAAATTATTCACCGCAAATGTTCTCAACTCCTATAAAACAATTTCAATTTCCTACTCCTCCAGAACGCATTGCAAGAAAATCAAATGCCTATAATAAATATTTACCACCTAACATGCCATCATTTTTAGAAAATGATGAAGTATTTTGGGACGACATGGATATAGCAAATTCGAGTCAAGAATCAACAATCGAACCTACTTTAGAAGAGATACAACAAAGTGTCTTGGAAATAACAAAAACACCAGCATATCAGGAATATTTGAATGCTTATGATCCGTTGATAAGACCATTTGTTGATAAATTAATAAAGGATACAAAGGGTGAATTTGATAACAAATATGGTCTTAATCATGATATTAATTCCGAAAAATATAAAATCGCGAAGTCTGAAGTAGACTTTATAGGAAAAGATATGAAGGTTGAGGGTGTTAGATATGAGGGAACACCTGGTTTATATGAACTAATATTTAAGAAACAACCTGTTGGTTATTCCACAAAAGATATGGAAAATTATATGGATATTTTAAAAAGAACGAATGCATACAGACGAAATTTTGATTCTAATAATCAAATCCAAGGAACAACCGACACTAAATATGTAACAATAATTAAACCATATTTATTAAAAAAGGGTATATTAAAAACGGGGAGTGTATCATCGGAAGTAGATTATCGTTTGACGCTACCAAGTACATCCAGAGGGTTACCAAAACCACAACAAAGACCACGTTCTACAAGATTACAATCCACAAAAAGCGTGACAGGAAAGGGAGCGATGTTAAATTTATCAAAAAATAAGATGGATTATGTTTATTATGATAATTTAAATGAGCTAATTGATAGATTAAGGTTGTTGACAGCATCACAAATGGCTGGACATACTGGCCATCAAAATGAAATAGTATCAATTTTGGAAGAATTAAGAGAGGCTCACATTATCTTATAAAATAACAAACTATTATAATTTTGTATCATTAGAACAATGTCAATCGACAAATTTGGAAGTCATAGTTCAAAACGATACTTGTCTAATTATTCTGCTGCTGTATTGGGAAAAAAGGTGATTGAAACTGCTGAGAAAACAATTACTGATAACTTTACTAAAGATGTGAAATACATAGAAAACAAAATTATTCAAAATTTTCAAAACACACTTGAATCAAAAACGGAGAGTGAGAGAAATTTTAAAAGTTTAAATAAGAGAGTAAGTGAAAACGATGAATTAATAAAAAGTGTTGTGAAAAAGGCGAAGTTATATGCAGACGAAAATGTTAATAAAATAATGAATTTAGAGGATGCTATTAAAGAGCAAACAATCAATGTTCACCAAATAATAAATGATATTCAACCATTGAAGCAAGGAATATTTCCACATGATGTGTTAAAAAATATGATAACTAAGCAACATGAATCATCTCATAAAGATTTAGAAAAAGAGTTAGCAATAAAAATTGAGAGTATTAATAAGAAGCTTAGTTCAACAATAAAAACATTTCAAGAAGATCACATTCGCATGGATAAAAGAACACTTGAAATTGAGCCATCTCTGTTACAATTATTAGTTCATAAAACTGAATTTGATGCTTTAGATGAAAAATTTACCAATGTTTCAATAGAAATGAAAGAAATTAGCAATAACCTAAATATAGCTAAATTGCATTCTGAAAAATTGGAAGAAAAATTACTAAACATGATAAGGTCTTCCACTGAAAAAGTAAATGAAATTCAAAAGGACAACAATAAATACGACTTAAAAAATATTGAAGATAGATTATGGACAAAAATGAATTCTGCAATTAATGAAAAATGTGTGACTGTGAGTGATATTCGCATGCCGTTTAATATGATTGAGCGACGGATTGATGACTTAGAAACTGAATTCAAAGAGAAAATTGCTGTTCTTAAATAGGATACGTTGTAGAAGATCTAAAATATGCATTAAAGCGAATCCAACTCCAGTGAAGAAAAATCTTATCCATATCAAAAATTATAATATTTAAGGCTGACACTTAAGTTAAAAATGTTAGTATCTAAAACTAATCATGAGTGCAAATATTAAAGAAACTGTAGTAAATGAGCTTCATAGGCCAGCTAGAAAAAATTTTAGACGGCGTCATGTTATAATTAAAAGTTTAAATGACCTATGGCAAGCTGATTTAGTTGAAATGCTTCCTTACGCAAAGCTTAATAAAGGATACCGTTACATATTGGTTGTAATAAACGCATTTTCTAAATATGTTTGGATTCAACCTGTTAAAAGAAAAACCGCAGAAAATGTAACTTTAGCAATGGAAAATATTTTAAAACTTGCTAAAACTCCCCCCAAAAACATGCAGACAGATCAAGGAAATGAGTTTTATAATTCCAACTTTAACAAATTAATGCAAAAATATAAAATTAATCATTACAATACATTCTCTAATTTAAAAGCTAGCATTGTTGAAAGAGTCAATAGGACTTTAAAAACATTAATGTGGAAACAATTTAGTTTACAAGGAAATTATAAATGGTTGAATATTTTAAATGATATCGTTGTTAAATATAATACCACAAAACATAGAACAACTGGATTAAAACCCATTGATATCAATGAAAAAAATGAAAAGAAAATTTTAAAATCAACTTATAATAAAATAAAAACTGTCGATCCTAAAAATTCAAAGTTTAAGAAGGGAGACTATGTTAGAATCAGTAAATATAGGGAAGCTTTTCAAAAAGGGTATACACCTAATTGGTCAAATGAAATTTTTGAAATTAGAGATATTAATCTAACCAATCCAAAAACATATTTGCTTAAAGATGAAAACGATGAATCCATTCAAGGAGTATTTTATACAGAAGAGTTGCAAAAAGTTAAACATCCAAACGTATATCTGGTTGAAAGGGTGTTGAGGAAACAAGGAAATAAGGTTTATATAAAATGGTTGGGTATGGATAAAACACACAATTCATGGATATTAAAAAGTGAATTAATTTAAATTGTATTTATTTAAAAAATAAAAGTTACATAAAACATTTATTATATATTTTTTTTTAATTCTATAACTAACTAGTTAAATTGATATAAAATTATCAAATCCCTTTCTATATCGTCCCTCATTCATGGAACTATCTTTATCGATAACAACAAAATCATATTTATTTTGCCAACACATTGAACAGAGATCCTTAAATGTTTGTATGTTCATGTCGCTATTTACGTGATTATCATAAATATGTTTTAAGTTGGTGGCGTCTTGTTGAAAAATTATCAAAAGGTTGGCATTATCTCTGATAAGTTGTTTAGGTATGGATGAGTATGTTTGACATAAATAAAAACAATCGGTATTTTTATGTCGACCAAAACAAAAATAATCTCTCATCAGTGCTTGACTGCTACAAACAATATCATCAAAAATAATGATTGAATTCGGTTTTATTTCATTTGGTGAAACAATATCATCAGCATTAGAAGATTCAAAATAACCAACACATTTTAGTGGTTTAAATAATGTTCTTAAATATTCATATTTTGATTGATTTAAGGATTTCGAATATACATATATGTTTTCAAATCGTAATCCATTAACATGTGTGATAAGGGAAATAACTAGATTTGTTTTTCCACATCCGCTAGGACCTACAACTAAGCAGCGTTTGCAATTTCCTCCAAATAATCGACCATGTTTCCGATAAATATCTTGCTTTAAATCAAAATTTTTTATTGGTAAAGAAAAATCTTGTTTTATAATCTTCATTGTTTGAATATCTCTATTTAAGTAAGAACATTTATATATTTCAATCATTTATATATAATGATTAAACACAATAGCAATACTAACATTCACTCTAAGAAGCGTAAGAGGAAAGGAAGTGGATTAATAAATTCATTAATTAATAAATTACCCATAGAACTCCATATCCCTTCATATAATTTTTGTGGTCCAGGTACGAAATTAAACAAAAGACTTGCACGAGGAGATAAAGGAATAAATCAATTAGACGAAGCGTGTAAGGAACACGATATCACATATTCGAAACATACAGATATTGAAAATAGACACGAGGCTGATAAAGTATTAGCTAAAAAAGCATTTAATAGATTTAAAGCTTCAGACGCAAACTTTGGTGAAAAAATTTCATCTTTGGTTGTTGCTGGAATAATGAAAGCAAAAAGAAAGCTTGGTATGGGAATGAGGAAAAAAGGAGGTCAAATATCTTTTAACACTGTTGTCAAGAAAGCTCGTAAAGGAATAGTTGGAAAAAAATTTAGTAACATTAAAAACATCGCATCCGCTGCATTATCAGCAATTAAAAATACAAAATCAAAAATACAAGTTCCAAAACAAAGAATTATTCCAATTCCTAAAACTGGTGGAATTTTACCATTAATACCAATCTTTGCAGGTCTATCTGCTTTAGGAGCCCTAAGTGGTGGTGCTGCTGGTATTGCTTCAGCTGTAAATGCTGCTAAAAACGCGCAAAACAAATTAGATGAACAAAAAAGACACAACAAAGCTATGGAGAAAATATCGATCGGAAAAGGTCTATATATTCATCCTTATAAAAAGGGTTGTGGATTATATTTGAAACCATATTCAAAAAACTGTTAAAATTGCTACCTCGCAGACCCTTGACTAATGTAGATTTATTAAAATATGCTAAAATACTAAAGTTGCCAAATTTTAGAGGTGTCTTTATGAGAAATAAATTACCTAAGAAAATTAAAAAACATGAAACAGGTATTATTAATTTAGATAATGCAATGGGTGATGGTACTCATTGGACAGCATATATTAAGAACAATAGAAACATAGTCTACTTTGATAGTTTTGGTAATTTAAGACCGCCAACAGAAGTTATAACTTATTTTCTTAGCGATGGTAGTGAAAATAATATTAAATACAATTATGATGAATACCAATCTTTCGATACCTACGTATGCGGACAATTATCTTTACAATTTATTTATAACAATGTGTAAGCGCAATTAATTTGTATTCTTATTGCAACCATCATGTCGTTTACTATAGCTCTTTCTGACAGTTCCGCCATTCTTCAAGCAAATTTTCATCCGCCTATTTACTTAAATCCCGACTTATCTTATGTTATCGGTCTAACTAATTTTGAAACTTTTAATGCAATACCAAATATTGATGAAAGTAATAACAAGGTGTATTTTGGAAAAAATAATGAATTTCTAACGATTCCGACAGGTAGTTATGAAATGGAAGACATTAACAAATATCTACAAAACGAGTTTAAAAAACAAAATATTTCGTTTTATTTATATGCTAACAACAACACGTTAAAATCAGTCATTAAATCATCCGTCGATATTATTTTTAAAGATGGTGCAATTGGAAAAATTTTGGGTTTTAATAATGGAATTTTAAAGGGTGATGGATCTCCAAAAACATCAGAAAACCCTGCAGAGATTATAAAAGTTAATTCTTTATGTATAGATTGCAGTATCGCTGAGGGTTCCTATCTGAACGGAAAGCCTGTACACATCATTCACCAGTTTTTCCCTAATGTTAGTCCTGGATTCAAAATAATAGAAAGTCCTCAGAATATAATTTATTTTCCCGTCACAGTAAAAGTAATAGATAAAATAACAATAAAAATAATAGATCAAGACCTTAACATTGTTGATTTTCGGAACGAGATCGTAACAATAAGATTGCATATTAAAGAGGTATAAGGGTTATACTTTATAATCAAAATATCACTAGTTTACCAACAAAAATAATTAAAAACTATAAGAAGAATATACATCATAAACCTAAGATTAGTAGCGAGAAAATCTTTCATAGGATAACATCTAAAAATAAAACATTTTTAAAATCATTAGGTCTTAAAGTTTTAGTATAATGGATATTCTTAACTTAACACAAGATCTGTTTATAGATAACTCTATTGTACATTCAGAGTTTCATGCCTATGAACCATATTTACCAACAAAATTAGGAAACAATGATGAAATTACAATACCTATACATGAAGTTGAAAAATATACACTTCCATCCGAAAGCTTCCTTTATATAGAGGGAAAACTAACAAAAGATGATAATACTGTTTCTGAAACAATGAAATTAATTAATAACGGAATAGCGTTTCTTTTTAAAGAGATGCGATATACTTTAAATGGTGTTACAATTGATTCAGTGAGGGATGTGGGGATAACATCAACAATAAAAGGTTATTTATCATATAATCAAAATCAATGCAATAAACTAAAAAACGCTGGTTGGTTCCCTATGGGAAACTCACAAGTGGTTGATGCTACCACTGGTTTCTTTAATGTTTGCATCCCTCTTAAATTTTTAATGGGATTTTTCGAAGATTATAAAAAAATAATTTTAAATGGTAAACAAGAACTTATTTTAGTAAGAGATAATTCCGACAAAAATGCTACACTTAATACTGTAGATCAAAATCCGAAAATTCAACTTACTAAGTTGACTTGGAATATACCGCATATATCAGTAGCGATTCCTCAAGAACTAGCATTAACTAAAATAATTGATAGAAATAGTAACATAACAATTGCATTTAGAAGTTGGGAGTTAATAGAATATCCGGAGCTACTTAAAACAGGTCGTCATAATTGGCCTGTCAAAACCTCTACAAAGATCAATACCCCAAGACATATAGGGATTTGCTTTCAGACAGATTATAGAGATAAGGCAATATCTGATATGTCACAATTCTCTGATATTAAATTGCGAAACATCAAAGTATTTTTAAATTCTGAAAGATATCCCTACAATGATCTCTATTTAGACTTTGAAAAAAATAAATTTGCGACATTATATGAAATGTTTGCAAGTTTCCAAAAATCCTATTATGGGTTAACGCCGGAACCAATTTTTTCTCCAAAGGAATTTAAAGAAAATGCCCCCATAACATATATCGATTGCTCCCATCAAAAAGAATCCATTGAAACAGGACCTGTTGTTATGAGAATTGAATTTGAATTACAAGAGGATCTAACTAACAAAGTATCAGCTTATTGTCTTATTATGCATGACAAAATATTTACATATAATCCTTTAACCAAAAACGTCAGACAACTCTAAGACACTTTATAAAATCATAGGTTTGCGGTTTGTTTCCATCATTATGATTGAGACGCTAGAACAACGATTATCATACTTTTTAAAAGAATTGAAGCTATTGAAACAAAAAATTCAAGAATACTCTGATCAGAAATCGCTGATTAAACAATTTTCACATCTGAAATTATGAATTTTCTCATTCTCGACGTCCAAGGTTTCAAAATTGAAAACAACAAATTTGTTCCAAAGGAATTAGCTGCTTATGATGGAAAAAAAATATGTCACTACGTTTTTAAACCCCCATTTAACATGAAATATTTACCACCAAACTTGCAACAACAAGCTGTTTGGTTAATGAAAAATCATCATTGTCTTCCATGGTGTGAAGGATATACACCCATTCACAAATTTTCTGAAATTATCAAAAACCTAACAGAAAATGTGGATCGTGTGTATGTGAAAGGAAGTGAGAAGTCTTTATACATAAAAAAATACTCCCTATGCACGGTGATTGAACTTGATGATTACCCTCCTTTAACTGCAGCAGAATCATCTTGTTTTTATCATTCCAAATCATCCTGCATCTGCGCATTATCCAATGTTTTTAAATTATATAATGATACAATAATGATTGAATAAAACAAATAAATATATTTATGTTTTTTATTTATAAATTACAAATTACTTCCAAATATTTTTTTATTTTTCAATACAATTCTTTACAAATTCGTTACAAGCAAATAATTCAACATCCTCTACAACACAATCAGAGAAAAAGTTTAACAATTCCAACACACAACAAACATTTGCGCTGTTTAATATAGGTGAAATAACATCATATACATTTTTTAGTAAATCACCATTTTTCATGGAAACTCCACTAACTAGAATATTATAATATTTCGAAAATTCTTGTGATTTTAAAATATCCAAACGATATTTAATCAGATTTGATAATTTAACTAATTCGTTTATGGTGTCACCAGCAAAGAAGATTTCGTTTCCACCGTCTTGTACAATCTTGATTATTCTTGACTTGTAATGGTGAACAAAGTGAATTTCATATCCTTTTGTCTGCAAGGGTTGCCATCCAAAAGTGTTAGAGCACATGAAGCTTTGCATATATCCTTCATTACTTAGAAGTGAAAACCATTGATCTTCATTAAGGATAACAGTTTGGTTATACTTGACTCCGCCGAGTTTAATAACCGGTTCATATTTTCTCTCTAACGAAAATCCAACACTAACCCATTTGGATTTGGATTTGTTAAGGTAGTACATGCTTTCATTGATGAGAGCACCATTACGTTTCTGACTGAATTCTTCGTTCTTGGATTGTTGAGGATTGTAGGACATGGTATCAATGTAAAAGTTTGCCATTTTTTGTAGGTTATGTGTAGACAACGTTTGTGAAATTAATGTTGATGCAACTTGAACTGTCTGCTTAAATAAGCAATAAAAATGTGGAGGGGGAAGCTGTAATGTGGGGGGGGGGGGGGGTATAAATGATAGAGGAGCATTAGTAACATCAGATAGTAACCATGAATGAGACCAATGTTTTCCTTGACATTCAAGGATATAATTGCAGTTTTGGTTACATTCCAAAGGAGGTGTGCATTTATGATGGGATTCGTTGTTCAAATTATTTGTTTAAATCCCCATTTAAAAGAAACATGTTATCTGATGATGATTTAAAAGTAGTTAATTGGAGTGAAGAATATCATGGATTGGATTGGGATTGTGGAAATATTGAACTTAATGAACTTGATAGTATTTTAAAACATACCTTATCATACTACCACTCACCAAAAATTTATGTAAAGGGGAATGAAAAGTCAAACTTTCTCAAAAAGTTTTTAGATGAAGAATATATTTATAACATCCCTATTGGTCGAGAACCCAAACTAAGTAAATTCAAGACGATTCCAGAGTGTTATTTTCATAAAAATATGAATCCATGGCACTGCGCCTTAGCTAATGTGAAATTGTTATATCGTTATAAAAATTGTTATGAATAAATAAAAGTTACAAAATATGTTTTACATTTTTTTATTTATAATACAAATATGCTTTAAATAATACATATCCCAACAAACACATAAACAATATAAAAATTATTATTACAAATATTATACATGTGCGCATATTACATTCTTCCATATGTAATTTGTTATACAATTGATTCCATTTCTCTGTTAGTGCATGCGATCTATTGGAATAATATATCCTTAACTTATACTCTACAGTGGCTGAGTTATTTATTACATGATCATTTATTTTATAAGTAAACAA
The DNA here is from genome assembly GCA_963969555.1 of Polydrusus pterygomalis. Classification (NCBI taxonomy): domain Eukaryota; kingdom Metazoa; phylum Arthropoda; class Insecta; order Coleoptera; family Curculionidae; genus Polydrusus; species Polydrusus pterygomalis. The sequence continues at coordinate 11,217,763 of OZ018384.1, forward strand.
TCCATTACTTATATCCATCCTTTTCCATGTTGATGGCCAACTATCATTATTTGCATTATTAATCGATAAACAAATAAATGTATCTTGAACATTGGGATTAACTTGTATGAATAAAGTATTGTTAATAAACGCTGATAGGAAAAGAACACCTACAGGTAGGACCATCATTTTAAAAATAAAATAATTTTGTTAAGTTCTTAGGTTTTATATTCATCGTGAACTAGATTTCGTAAAATATCGATAACATTATTAACATCAGGATCATCAGTTCTGGATTTATCTTCTAAAATGTCAATGTGTTTGTGCCCCCAAGCTAGGGTTCTAAAAGAGTCTTGAATTATATATCGTTTATCATCTTTTGGGGACAAAGCAACCTTATTTTTTAGTTGAGTAAACATATCATGTAGGATTGAACGAAATACATTCATTTTTCTAAACTTGATTTCTGAATTTTCAACTACATCTTTATAATCTTGTTTAGTAATTAAATTTTGTATAACATATTTTTTCACACCTTTTGCTTTTTTTCCCGATTTATTTTCTAAATTGACGCAGTAAGCTTTTGCACCTGTACCATAGAAACTTAAAATTGGTTGACCTGCAAACTCATCTTTCATACGTCCTAATACAGATTTATTCTTAGTTATGTTATGCATATTATTTTCATTATAATTGGAAGTATCAAATTTATCTAAATTATTCTGAATATCTTCATAAAAGTTTGGCGTCTCTATTTGGAGAATCAAACTATCGGTATCAGTGTACAATAATATTGCTTTGTCGCCATATTTACTTTTGATGTAATCATAATAAAAATTATAAATTACAGTTTTTGATAATTCCAAGACTGAGAATCCAATATAAACTGGTTTGTTGTAATTCACCTTAACTCTTTCCATTTGTATTGCAACAAAATTTTCGTTAAATACTAATCGATTTTTAAAATTTGGTTTAGCTATCAGTGTTTGCGCTCCTTGCTTTTGTCTAATATTTTCCCAATGTGTGATTAATCTTATATCAACTCGTTTATCAATATTTTCCAAAGATTTACCATAAATAGCATTATTATATAATTTGTAACAATCTTTTTCTAACTTGTTTTTGGATTTATTTCTCATTTCAGTATTTAAATCAATGTAAGGTTTCAAAAATGCTGACTGTTTAAATTTAATTACTCTGTGAATTTTAGTTACATTCAATCCATTTCGAATAGCTTGTTTAAGATTTCGATAATGAATTACATATTTTTCTTTATTGTTTAAATCACAAATTAATTTCTTTTGTTTTGAATCTGGTGGACAAATATTTTCTGATAAAAATGGTAGTTCATTATGTTTTTCATGTAAATCTTGAGGATATTTTATATCTACTTCTAAAACATATCCATATTCACCATCATCATCAATTGTTATCACATCAAGAGTTTCTATTTCTTCCATTGACATCCAAGAAAAATCACTTATTGGGAGATATTGACTCATACTATGTCCATACAAGTTAGTTGCATCTAAATACATAATAAATGAAGTTGGTTTATCAGGATCATAATTTTTAAGACATTGGTTATTGGCTTCAGCTTTTCGAACACTGCAATGACAAATTCCACCTCTTATACTATTCTTAAAAAAATGTAACATATCAATATCAGTTAATAATTCCAATTTGACGTTAGTCATTTTTAACATAGCATCCCAACTTAAACCAGGTAATGTATAATATTGTGCAGGATCCAACTTAAAATTATTTATAGATACATTTCGAAATGCTTCAAAAAAATCTGTTAATATGAGAACGTCAGATAGTAAATAAATTTTTGTATAATCCATTAAGGTTTGACAATCAAATAAGTTCCAAATATGAGTCGCTCTATTGTAATCTAATGGATCTATAGATTCATCGCGTAGTTTATCATAAAAATCATCAATACTTGGAAGTTGATTCTCATACAATTTTTCAAATGAATCAACATAAGAATATGGGTACACTCCCTTTTTTCGAATTTCATTGAAATGGTTGGAATCTTGAAAATGTTTTTGAATTTGTATACATTGATCTGTTTCTAAACTTTCACCAAACGTTTCTAATGAGGTTGCAACAAATCTAAATGAATCCAAAAATCTCATTTTAACAAATACATTTTTTTCTTTATTGTCTTTGTCTTTATATTTATCAACCAGAATTGATTTTGAAAATGAAATGTATTTCTCTTTGGTTTGTGCTAAGACATCAATGTCATCTTTTTCACAGCACAACTGCTTAATAAACAGGTGACTATCGTAACCCGTTAAATTATGAAAAAATATGGGGATAAAATATGGAATTTTGAAATTTAAGTTGCATATGCTATGTGCTGCACCTCGAAATTCACCAGTTAAATGATCATGATCTCTTACTTTTTCGTTTTCTTCAACTTGTTCGTTACATATATGACAAATATTGGTTGATTTATAAGTTGATTTCTGTTCATTTGATAGAGGAAGCATTTTTACTATAGGTTTAAGACAGTTATTGTAAATTCTATGTACATGATCTTCAATTCGTTTACAAAACTCCTCTGCAGCATCTAAACCAAAATAAGAATCTAATACTGATAGAGAGTCATCATATGAACATTTAATGAAATAAGAGAATGCATATGGTTCATGTTTAAAAGTGTTACGTGTATAGGAATCCAAATCATTTTCTGGTTGTTCAAATTGTAAAGGTTTCAAGAAACATTCGAAATCTGCATATATTACAAAAGGAACTTTAAGCTGTCTTTGGAAATTTTGAAACTGTAGTATATTTTCTGGTATATGTTGTCCGTATTTATTAATTTTGATATCATTGGTTGGAACTCTTGTATACAAATGATTGTAATAATTTGATGTTCAGATAGGTTGCAGCAAAGGGTTCAAAGAAAACGGTGTTTCATATTCAACATCAAACTATATTCTCCATCTTAGTCCATGTCGCCACATACATAGTTGTTCCACTTACGCTAAATGTTTATATTACATATTTGTTATATCGACAGTATTGTTATACTAGCTAATCATAATAACTAATTAGAACACTAATACAATATACTAATACAGAGTGTTTTACCCTCATATTACACCTCCCCGGGCAATTTAAGGAATTTACACTTTGTTTTCAAATGGAAATTCCTGCTAATTATAATATGAAAGTAATTAACTCATGTGAAATAATAACTATACTTATAACAAACATTTTCTTAGTCAATAAGAATTCAAGAAATGAAGAAAGAAAAGGAAGAAAATTAGAGTAGTCAGACCTAGAATAAATAGCAGATAGAGAAGAATACGAAAGTAGGGCCGGCCGATTCCTTACTACTAAATTATTACCTAGAAATTACTTAACTATGATATAACTTAGTTCTATTTTTGTGGATTACAATCTCCTTATTACCTTTCATTAGTTTTACATTTGGAGATTCGTCCTCGATAACTAAATAAGGACCAAGAAAACAAGGACTTGCGATTTTGTTTCCCACTTCATTTTTTACCAGTACTAAATCGCCTTTTTTGTATTGAATGGGTTTAATTTTTTCATCATAACTTTGCTTTCTTTTAAATTTTGAATGTAATAAGTTAGCTCTTGCATCCTCATGAGCCTTTTGCAACCGATACTTTAACTCAATAGGGTAATTCTCAAAGTTATAAATGGGTTCTAACATATTATTTAGATTATTAGGAATCTGACATTTCTTTCCAAAGACCAGTTCAAAAGGAGTATATTTAGTTTCAGTATGGACTGTAGTATTATAAGAGAAACACCAATAAGGAATCCATGTACTCCACGCTGCATCATTATTTTCGGATTGAATTCTTAAATAGGCACCCAATACCTTATGTGAATTTTCCAAAGAACCAATACTTTCATGATGGTATGCCGTGGAATAAATTTGATTTATTTTTAAAAGCTTACAAACCTCACTCATAGTGGAAGAAATAAATTCAGAACCCCTATCCGTTGCAATTTCCTGTGGAATTCCATATCGTAAGATAAAATTTTCCACAAATGATTTTGCCACAGATACGGTGTCTTTATTTTTTATAGGATATGCTTCCACAAATTTTGTTAACTCACACTGTAAAGTCAGGATGTATGCAAATTCATTTACATCTGTTGGTAGTGGTCCTACAATATCTAAATATACTTTTTGAAAAGAATAATTGGCTGTCGACGTAATAACCATGGGCTGTCTAGTATAACGATTGCAATGCTTTTGTTTTTGACAAGTGTCACATTTTCTTACAAAGTCTGCAACATCGTTATCTAGACCTGGCCAAAAGTAATACTTTTTTATATTATTTGTCATTCTATTTGTGCCTGCATGTCCACTTGTGGGAAGTAAATGAAAATCATTCAAAATAATTCGTTTCTCATCATTATCTATTATTTTGCTAGCTCCTTGTACAATATTTATACGGGGGCCCCCCCCATTAGGATTACTATTTATTTCCTTACCTATCCATTTAATAAACATTTTATTTTTCTCATTTTTTAAAATATATAATTCATTTATATTTGCTTTCTTAGTTATTTTGGCCAAATCTCTCAGCATTTCGTCTCGCGCCAATGCCGATCGAGTATTTTGACTAAAGTACAAACTAAGTTGCAATGGAACATAATAAAAACTCCCCAAGTGTTCAGTTATATCTTTTGACAATGTTTTTATTTTGGACGATGTCGTTAAAACTAACTCAGTGCAATTTTTAGGTTGTTTAAGAACTTCCACAATATCTGGTTGATCAGGCCAAACATTAAGGTTATCCTTGTCCAACACACAATCTTGCTCTTTCATACTCTTACACTGTCCTCTGGTCAAAACAGCAATCATGTCATTATTCATGCTTTTCAATTCCTCAGATGTCAAGATAATTCTTGATAATGCATCCGCGGTGACATTTTCACTTCCTTTCACATACTCAACGTAAAAATCATATTCCTCAAGGCCTAATCGAAATTTTGTTAACCGGCTGGATGGGTCAGTAAGGCTAAATAAGTATAATAAAGGTTTATGGTCAGTTACTATTTTAAATCTGCGTCCATATAAATAAGGCCGAAAATGCTTTACAGCCCAGTAGATAGCTAAAAGTTCTTTGTGAATAATAGGGTAATTTATTTCCGCTTTATTTAAACTTCTACTGGCGTACGCCACTGGTCTATTATTTTTATTTGAGAGTACTGCTCCAATAGCTGACTTTGACGCATCAGTTTGAAGTATAAATTCATTTTTCTCTGCAAAATCAGGATACTGTAAAACTGGATATTGACTTAGTGCGTTCTTTAGGATTTTAAATGAGTTGTTACATTCATCCGTCCATTCAAACCTTGCATACTTTCTGCACAATTTGTTTAGGGGTACAGATAGCTCCGCAAATTTCGGAATAAACTTTCTGTAGTAATTTGCAAAAGCCACGAAACGTTTAACTTCGTCTGAATTTTTTGGAACGGGATATTCGTCTAAAGCTTTAATTTTTTCAGGATCAGGAGATATTCCTTTATCACTAATAATGTGACCTAAATAAAGAATTTCTTTCCTTAAAAACTCGCATTTTAAGGGATTTAGTTTTAAATTTACTTTACGAAGTCTAGTAAAAACGTCCATAAGGTTTTTGTTGTGTTCCTTAAGATTTCTCCCGAATACTATTAGATCGTCAAGGTAAACAAAACATTTTTCGTAGTTTAGACCTGCCATTGCAACTGTCATTATCCTAGAAAAGGCACTGGGGCTAAGTTTTAGCCCCATGGGCAATCTTTTCATTTGCCATTGCCCCCGATCAGTTGTAAAGGCTGTCAATTTTCTACTTTGTTCATCTAGTTCCACTTGATAATACCCCTGACTTAGATCTAAATGCGAAAAATAAAGAGCTCCCGCAAGAGAATCCAAAATATCAACCACATTTGCAATAGGCCACTTGATATCTACTAAACTACGGTTTAAAAATCTGTAATCTAAAACCAATCTGCTACGTTTCTCTCCTGATGTTTCACTCTTTTTCGGTACCAGTAAAACAGGCGACGACCACTCACTCTGCGCACTCTCAATTATATCATTATCGCACATTTGGGAAATTTGCTTATTTATTTCCTCCCTCTGGGATTGAGGCAGTCTATAAGGTTTTATATAAACTGGTTGAGTGTTCGGTTTGACTTGAATTGACTGTTTATAAATATTTGTTACAGATAATTTATCCCCAGGCATATGAAATATGTCTGCAAATTTAGCACATAATTGATCTATTGAATCTTTCTCTTCTTTATTCAAGTAGGTAAGTTTAAGCATGTCAAATAACTGTTTTACTCGATTAACTGAAATATTTTGAGAAGTAAACTGACAACAATCATAATTGCTGAGCTTCTCAGTTTTAGGTAAGCAATTTCTCAAGCGTACTTCACTTTCCCGTGTATTCAAAATTTTAACCGGAACTTTCCCATTCACTGGTTGTGCAATCACTCCTGCTACAAACACACCCTGGCATAACTCACTTGGCATAACAACACATTCCTCATTTAACCCTGTCTCAAGGTACTGAATACTTTCACACCTTGCAGGTAACACTAATATATGACTACAACAAGCATTTAAGTCTAAAATAACATTCTTTCCCTCATTGAAAAGATCTAAAGTATTTTCCTCATAGTTTAATTTAGCTTTATACTTCCCTAAAAAATTTCTCCCAATTATACCATCTGTATGACATTCCAACGAATCAAATACATAAAACTTTTCCCTAAATTGTATGTTTCCTATAGCGAGATTTAAGTATACATAACCTACGGAACATACTCTACCACCTATGCCATTTATTTCAAGATTTTCCTTATGTAAAGGTATACTTGCATCTAAATGCTCTAACTTAAGCGCACACAATGACGCTCCCGTATCTACTAAGAATCCTAAACTTTTGTTGTTTACTCTAAAAGAAACTGAATTTGAGTAATTTTCGGAGTAAGTAAAAATATTATTATGACTATTCCCCTCTACTTTAGGGACGAAAAAATGTTTGCTCCCTAGAAACATCATACGGCAACGTTTCCTGACCTGCATTAATGTCTTGGTCAGCAAAATTTATTTGTCTCCGCGAATTTCCACGATAACCGCGAGTAAACGAACGTCCTCGGTGTCCCCCCTGAAAACGCTGACTTTGCGGATTGCTATTACCATTACCTAAGCGAGAATTATTTTGTTGATAATTAGAAACATGATTGTTATTTCTATTAGTTACGTTTCTATTGAAATTGTTATTAAAATGTCTTCCAGAGTTTCTAGCTCTGTTAAAACCTGCAGAAAAATTTCTGTTGTTTCCTCTTCCTCTAAACATATTGAAAATTTGTTGATTACTGCTTTGAGAGGAAATTTCTTCATCCTGCGCCGCTCTAATGGCATCCTTTAAAAATTCAAAATTTCTAGCAGATATGATTGTGCTGAGTTTATGATTTCTAAGGCCACCTGTAAACCTTTTTATAGCGATTTTTTCGTTTATTGGTCTTAAAATATCAAAAGCTCTTGAATCACCGTCTGCTTGAGAAATTGTCAGATTTACTAAGATATCTTCAAGATTTTTACCAAACTCAGAAACAGTATTATCGCCTTGCTTGGCGGAAAACAATTTTGCCTGAAGGGCGGTATCGGATTGTTTCGTTAAAAGATGTTTTTTTTTGTCTCCTAATAATGAATCCATAGACTCGTAACTAGACTTTAATCTCAATTTCGCATTATTTGAAATTCGTGTTTTCAGAATGAATTTAATTAAAATAGGCTTGCCATCATCGTTAAGCATAGAATGATAAAATTCTGCCGCGTCGATTAGTTTATGTGTAATAGCTTCCGAGTCATCCATTACAGGCAAGAGGCTCGTGGCCACTTTCAGGTCAAAAGCCGACATATCTGAATGTATAATTTTCGCGTCCTGGTTATCCCGATTTGTACTTTCCGCGTCTTGGTTATCACTACTCAAACCTTCTGCGAATTGTTTATCAAAATTTATAATTTCCTGATATACTTTTTTAATTTTGTCTATAGTATTTTTAGAATATTCAATGTCTGCTTCGTCGAGTTCAGAATCTTTTATTTTTTGATTAATAGCAGAAACCTCCTCACTCAGTCGAGAGTAAATAGTTTTTGCTTCCCTAACTTTAGTTGAAACGATGGATGTTTTTCGTCTGTCGTAATTTAATTTTCCTAGATAAGTTCTGACATCTGCTAGAGAACTTAAAATTATGTTTAAGTTATCTCCCATGAAAAATATGCAAATCTAATTATTTAAGAGCAAAGTACTTGTTAAAGAGGTCCCTATTTCAATACAATTTACTTAATTCTATAACTTACTTAGTACATTTTTTCTTTTTAATTACTAAATTGCTTAATTTTTTCCATTCTTTACATATCGCCTTGTTTCTTATGTCCATTTTCAGTTTTTTTTTTCCCATAAGTGTAATAACCATCTTTATAATTATCCTAAAAAGAACCTAAAAAAAAATTTTATACTGCCTCCTCCGTCATTAATTCATCCCTTGATTTTCTTAACTCGCTTCTGTTAATTTCTCTTCGAATAGTTTTTCGTAATTCCTTACGATAACGAAGAATCCCACTATATATGATATACAGGATAACGGCTACTACAAGTGTTAGTAAAAGGTACTCTGACAGCGAAAACCCCTTGTTTGATATTTCGCTCCTTGCGTCTCCATTCGAGGCCTGGTTGATAACTATTTCCTCTTTAGACTTGGCACTACCCATTTTACTCCATATCGGTGCTTTTCTTCTTATGGTTTTTTGGCTGGCAGGATCGCCATGTAATAATTTGATGTTCAGATAGGTTGCAGCAAAGGGTTCAAAGAAAACGGTGTTTCATATTCAACATCAAACTATATTCTCCATCTTAGTCCATGTCGCCACATACATAGTTGTTCCACTTACGCTAAATGTTTATATTACATATTTGTTATATCGACAGTATTGTTATACTAGCTAATCATAATAACTAATTAGAACACTAATACAATATACTAATACAGAGTGTTTTACCCTCATATTACATGATTACAATCATTTTTTTGATGAATTTCGAGTTTTTGTATGGAAGTAAAATAATTTAAGCAACCATCACAAAAATATTTTTTATGAGAATTTTTATTGATTTGAGATGATAGTAATCTTGACATATCTTTAATCCAACAGTAATGATTTTTTTCACCTTCGCTTATTAACAATAAATTAACATGTAATGGTAGTTTTTTATTAGTGTAATGCATGGGACCAACAACTTCATATTTTTGTTTACTGTCTTCATAAACACACTCTAAACCGTAAACATTTACAGATATATGATTTAGGATCTCGAACTTTGATATATCTTTTAGCTTCATTGGGAATTCAATTCCTTGTAAATTTAAAGCATTGAAGAAATTGGGATATGAACTCATTCTAGCAACATTATTTTTAGCAGGATACAAAGCACTTATTACACTCCACGCAAAACAATATGGATCATCATTTTTTACATTGATAATTGCTTCCTTTAATTTAATTTGTTTTGGTAAAGAAATATATGAAGATGCTCCGATTGGATTAAATTTATTTATGTTAATTTCTAAATGCAGTATTTTTTCTAAAGCCCAACCTGACCCATTTTCTGCGAATATTGAAACTTTCTCTTTAATTTCAGATAAGAAATCCTTATAAATTCCACTTAAATCAATCGTAGATGATATTATCTTATTTTTTGTATTAAATGATTTGGTTTCTATTGTTTCTTTTGATTGTAAAATATAGCTACCAAATAATTCTACATTAATCTTAATACACTTATGTTTAACTAACTGTTCTGTAATTAAACTCACAAACTTTTGTTTCACTGTTTCAAAAAATTCTTCAATGTCTACATACTTTTGAGATGGAAGTAACATGTATGATATAATTCTGTTTTTAAACGCTGAAGTTAAAATTTTCACATTATTATCACTTTTAAAACTGCTTTTATGATGGTTTGAGCGCAAATGTGCATTTAGTTTATTTTTTACATACCAAGTATTACATTCCTTACATCTTGATAGAATAAGTTTAGGAATTGGCGGTTGATGTTCTGATTTTTGGGGTTCCTCTATTTTAAGTTTCTTTGTTGGTATCTCACATAATTGTGTGTTGTTCTTCCTTTTAATATGGGATGATCTATTAGGACATGATTCCCTTTTATGTCTATTCACGTTTGATTGATGGCTGAATGTTTTATTGCAATCGCTGCACTGATGCATCTTGTGTAACTAAACTGATCTTAACAATACTGTTCACAAATAACTATTAACTTTTCTAAACTGAACAACGACTGCTTTTTACAATAGCAAAGCAGAGATAACTAATGGTTGTGCTTGTTTATGGGTTTATATATGTGGGGGGATTCGGTGAACGGTGAAGTGGGGAGAGGAGTGGGGGGAGGAGTGGGGAGAGGAGTGGTGGTAGGAGTGGGGGGAGGAGTGGGGAGAGGAGTGGGGGTAGGAGTGGGGGTAGGAGTGGGGTAGGAGTGGGGGTAGGAGTGGGGGTAGGAGTGGGGGGAGGAGTGGGGGGAGTGTTGTATTGGTAGGTTTGGGTGTGGTGGTGGGGGTGTCTGCGATCCAAATCCATGGATGATTTCGAAACGCTTACTATTCCCTACTAATATTAGTTTAGTTAGCATTACTACATTTTAATTTTTGTTATTTTGCCTTGTGCTAAATTGCTTATCTTGTTATCTGATGATTGAGTTTTTAATAAAACGTTTTTTTTTTTATTTTTTTTTTCAATGTTTTCTTGACGCTGATATGGTCGCATGAGATTTACTTAAAAAAACGGTGGGGGGGGGGGGGGGGCGCAAAATTAAGGTTTTGCCCGGAGCGCCAAAATGTCTAGGGCCGGCCCTGCTTTCATTAATAATGATTTTGAACATTTGGGTCGTCATTAATACATTTTCCCGCAATATTTAGTGTGCGATTTTAAAGAAGTAAATTGCAGTATCAATAATTTATTATAAATTGTGAAAATATAGGTAGAAGTTTTTAATAATCCTTTTTATTGTTTTAGTTAACACTTTTTATAACTGTCTGTTTATTTATAATTAATGTGTGCGAAACGCATCTAATATATAAACTAAAATGCCCTTAAAACGAAAAAATACGATATATTAGTCTATTTTAGTCAATAACTTCGATTCTATAAAAGATACGAATATGAGGTTTTCAAGAAAATGTTAAGAGTTTAATTTTCTATCTGATCCTGTTAAAACAGACCTATCATTGTATTTAACTTTGTCGCGAAAAAGCCTAATACCTATTCGCTTATATTTTAGTTAAAGACATCTAGCGGCGAAGGTGAAGTTCAAGGATAGGTATAATAAAAAAAGCACCAAGTTGGTTAAAATCGGTTATGCCAAATGGGAGTAATCGTAGTTTATGTAAAAAAAACATTTGAATTCCCCCCACCACTTTATTTAACTATATAGAGAAATTTGTGAATTATAAAATTTATAAAGAAATATGTAAGCATTAAAACAAAGATGTTTTTGGTACCTCTTATTTAGTCAAAACACGAAGAAAATCTTAATATTTACAGTGGTCATGACTGTGACGCCCCCTTGCGGACGTTTTACAAACTCGAAAACAATTTCCAACATTTTCTTTTGGGCACTTTTACTAAAACATATTTTACTTAAAAGCTCTATGACTTCCAGTTTCTGAGATATAGCCGACGACCATTCTTAGTTGTTCACCCGGTACAATACAAAAATTAAATAAGTAACAATAATACTTATTTACAAAAACTCTTTAGTGGCATCACTGATAGTGACGATAGGCTTAAGAAAACATCAGTTAAAGTATTTTAATACTTAGTTGTTGTTTTTTGCATTGCTATACAGGGTCCTCCAATAGTGTGTCAGGCTTCCTTCCATAGCTCTTATAGGAACAAAGTTAGGAATTTTATTATTATGCTGACTTAAACTGTTTCACGTTTTGCATTTTCGAAAACATTTTTGGCATATACAAGGAGAAGAACTTTTTGCCCATTTATTTTATTATTGAATATTTTTGAAGGAAGCTTTATATTGTATTTTTTTTGTAATAAAAAGTCATTGCACTTTTATTTTTCTAGTATAAAAATACAAGAATATTTTACTAATCTGTTTTTTTTTTATTGTAGGTACTAAGATTTTTAATTCGAGGGCGTTGTAAGTACAGTGCGCTCTACGGAGTCGAAGACCACAACCGAGAGAAAACTTTTTTGCTCATTTAGTTAATTACTAAATAATTTGGGAGCAAGCTTTTTAATTGTATTTTTTTAAATAAAAAGTATAGTCATCGCAGTTTTATTTTTCTAGTAGAAAAATACAAGAATATTTTACTAATCTGGTTTCTTTTATTGTAGGTACCAAGATTTTTAATAAGAGTGAGGGGGGAGCGCTCTACGGAGTTGAAGACCACAACCGAGAGAGAACTTTTTTGCTCATTTAGTTAATTACTAAATAATTTGGGAGCAAGCTTTTTATTTGTATTTTTTTAAATAAAAAGTATAGTCATCGCAGTTTTATTTTTCTATTATAAAAATACAAGAATATTTTACTAATCTGGTTTTTTTATTGTAGGTACTAAGATATTTAATAAGAGGGTGGTGAATACAGTGCGCTCTACGGAGTCGAAGACTACAACCAAGAGAAAACTTTTTTGCTCATTTAGTTAATTACTAAATAATTTGGGAGCAAGCTTTTTAATTGTATTTTTTTTTAATAAAAAGTATAGTCATCGCAGTTTTATTTTTCTAGTATAAAAATACAAGAATATTTTACTAATCTGTTTTTTTTTATTGTAGGTACTAAGATTTTTAATAAGAGGGCGTGGTGAGTACAGTGCGCTTTACGGAGTCGAAGACCACAACCGAGAGAAAACTTTTTTGCTCATTTAGTTAATTACTAAATAATTTGGGAGCAAGCTTTTTAATTGTATTTTTTTAAATAAAAAGTATAGTCATCGCAGTCTAATTTTTCTGGTATAAAAATACAAGACTATTTTACTAATCTGGTTTCTTTTATTATAGGTACCAAGATTTTTAATAGGAGGGAGGGGGGAGCGCTCCATGGATTCGAAGACCACAACCAAGAGAAAACTTTTTTGCTCATTTAGTTAATTACTAAATAATTTGGGAGCAAGCTTTTTAATTGTATTTTTTTTAATAAAAAGTATAGTCATCGCAGTTTTATTTTTCTAGTATAAAAATACAAGAATATTTTACTAATATGGTTTCTTTTATTGTAGGTACCAAGATTTTTAAGAAGAGGGCGTGGTGAGTACAATGCGCTCGACGGAGTCGAAGACCACAACCGAGAGAAAACTTTTTTGCTCATTTAGTTAATTACTAAATAATTTGGGAGCAAGCTTTTTAATTGTATTTTTTTAATAAAAAGTATAGTCATCGCAGTTTTATTTTTCCCGTCTAAAAATACAGGAATAATTTACTAATTTAGTTTTTTCATTTTAGGTATTAAGGTTTTAATGAGAAAGCGGGGAAAGAATAGTGCGCTCCATGAAGTCGAAGGAGAACTTTTTTGCAAATTTAGTTAATTACTAAATAATTTTGGAGCAAGGTTTTTAATTGTATTTTTTTTAATAAAAAGTATAGTCATCTCAGTTTTATTTTTCCCGTCTAAAAATACAGGAATAATTTACTAATTTAGTTTTTTTATCTTAGGTATTAAGGTTTTTAATGAGAAAGCGGGGAAATAATAGTGCGCTCCATGAAGTCGAAGGAGAACTTTTTTGCAAATTCAGTTAATTACTAAATAATTTGGGAGCAAGCATTTTAATTGTATTTTTTTTAATAAAAAGTATAGTCATCGCAGTTTTATTTTTCTAGTATAAAAATACAAGAATATTTTACTAATCTGGTTTTTTTTATTGTAGGTACTAAGATTTTTAATAAGAGGGCGTGGTGAGTACAGTGCGCTTTACGGAGTCGAAGACCACAACCGAGAGAGAACTTTTTTGCTCATTTAGTTAATTACTAAATAATTTGGGAGCAAGCTTTTTAATTGTATTTTTTTTAATAAAAAGTTTTCCCGTCTAAAAATACAGGAATAATTTACTAATTTAGTTTTTTTATCTTAGGTATTAAGGTTTTTAATGAGAAAGCGGGGAAATAATAGTGCGCTCCATGAAGTCGAAGGAGAACTTTTTTGCAAATTCAGTTAATTACTAAATAATTTGGGAGCAAGCATTTTAATTGTATTTTTTTTAATAAAAAGTATAGTCATCGCAGTTTTATTTTTCTAGTATGAAAATACAAGAATATTTTACTAATCTGGTTTCTTTTATTGTAGGTACCAAGATTTTTAATAAGAGGGAGGGGGGAGCGCTCCATGGAGTCGAAGGCCACAACCGAGAGAGAACTTTTTTGCTTATTTAGTTAATTACTAAATAATTTGGAAGCAAGCTTTTTAATTGTATTTTTTTAAATAAAAAGTATAGTCATCGCAGTTTTATTTTTCTATTATAAAAATACAAGAATATTTTACTAATCTGGTTTTTTTATTGTAGGAACTAAGATTTTTAATAAGAGGGTGGTGAATACAGTGCGCTCTACGGAGTCGAACACTACAACCGAGAGAAAACTTTTTTGCTCATTTAGTTAATTACTAAATAATTTGGGAGCAAGCTTTTTAATTGTATTTTTTTAATAAAAAGTATAGTCATCGCAGTTTTATTTTTCTAGTATAAAAATACAAGAATATTTTACTAATCTGTTTTTTTTTTGTTGTAGGTACTAAGATTTTTAATAAGAGGGCGTGGTGAGTACAGTGCGCTTTACGGAGTCGAAGACCACAACCGAGAGAAAACTTTTTTGCTCATTTAGTTAATTACTAAATAATTTGGGAGCAAAGTTTTAATTGTATTTTTTTAAATAAAAAGTATAGTCATCGCAGTCTAATTTTTCTGGTATAAAAATACAAGACTATTTTACTAATCTGGTTTCTTTTATTATAGGTACCAAGATTTTTAATAGGAGGGAGGGGGGAGCGCTCCATGGAGTCGAAGACCACAACCAAGAGAAAACTTTTTTGCTCATTTAGTTAATTACTAAATAATTTGGGAGCAAGCTTTTTAATTGTATTTTTTTTTAATAAAAAGTATAGTCATCGCAGTTTTATTTTTCTAGTATACAAATACAAGAATATTTTACTAATATGGTTTCTTTTATTGTAGGTACCAAGATTTTTAAGAAGAGGGAGGGGGAAGCGCTCCATGGAGTCGAAGACCACAACCGAGAGAAAACTTTTTTGCTCATTTAGTTAATTACTAAATAATTTTGGAGCAAGGTTTTTAATTGTATTTTTTTAATAAAAAGTATCGTCATCGCAGTTTTATTTTTCCAGTCTAAAAATACAGGAATAATTTACTAATTTAGTTTTTTTATCTTAGGTATTAAGGTTTTTAATGAGAAAGCGGGGAAATAATAGTGCGCTCCATGAAGTCGAAGGAGAACTTTTTTGCAAATTTAGTTAATTACTAAATAATTTGGGAGCAAGCTTTTTAATTGTATTTTCTTTAATAAAAAGTATAGTCATCGCAGTTTTATTTTTCTAGTATAAAAGTACAAGAATATTTTACTAATCTGTTTTTTTTATTGTAGGTACTAAGATTTTTAATAAGAGGGCGTGGTGAGTACAGTGCACTTTACGGAGTCGAAGACCACAACCGAGAGAAAACTTTTTTGCTCATTTAGTTAATTACTAAATAATTTGGGAGCAAGCTTTTTAATTGTATTTTTTTTAATAAAAAGTATAGTCATCGCAGTTTTATTGTTCTAGTATAAAAATACAAGAATATTTTACTAATCTGATTTATTTTATTGTAGGTACCAAGATTTTTAATAAGAGGGAGGGGGAGCACTTCATGGAGTCGAAGACCACAACCGAGAGAGAACTTTTTTGCTCATTTAGTTAATTACTAAATAATTTGGGAGCAAGCTTTTTAATTGTATTTTTTTAATAAAAAGTATAGTCATCGCAGTTTTATTTTTCTAGTATAAAAATACAAGAATATTTTACTTTTCTGGTTTTTTTATTGTAGGTACTAAGATTTTTAATAAGAGGGCGTGGTGAGTACAGTGCGCTCTACGGAGTCGAAGACCACAACCGAGAGAAAACTTTTTTGCTCATTTAGTTAATAACTAAATAATTTGGGAGCAAGCTTTTTAATTGTATTTTTTTTTAATAAAAAGTATAGTCATCGCAGTTTTATTTTTCTAGTATAAAAATACAAAAATATTTTACTACTCTGTTTCTTTTTATTGTAGGTACCAAAATTTTTAATAAGAGGTAGGGGGGAGCACAGTGCGCTCCATGGAGTCGAGGACCATACCGAAAAAGAACTTTTTTGCTCATTTAGTTAATTACTAAATAATTTGGGAGCAAGCTTTTTAATTGTATTTTTTTTAATAAAAAGTATAGTCATCGCAGTTTTATTTTTCTAGTATAAAAATACAAGAATATTTTATCTGGTTTCTTTTATTGTAGGTACCAAGATTTTTAATAAGAGGGAGGGGGGAGCGCTCCATGGAGTCGAAGGCCACAACCGAGAGAGAACTTTTTTGCTCATTTAGTTAATTACTAAATAATTTGGGAGCAAGCTTTTTAAATGTATTTTTTTAATAAAAAGTATTGTCATCGCAGTTTTATTTTTCTAGTATAAAAATACAAGAATATTTTACTAATCTGGTTTTTTTTTATTGTAGGTACTAAGATTTTTAATAAAGGGCGTGGTGAGTACAGTGCGCTCTACGGATTCGAAGACCACAACCGAGAGAGAACTTTTTTGCTCATTTAGTTAATTACTAAATAATTTGGGAGCAAGCTTTTTAATTGTATTTTTTTTAATAAAAAGTATAGTCATCGCAGTTTTATTTTTCTAGTATAAAAATATAAGAATATTTTACTAATCTGGTTTTTTTATTGTAGGTACTAAGATTTTTAATAAGAGGGCGTGGTGAGTACAGTGCGCTCTACGGAGTCGAAGACCACAACCGAGAGAAAACTTTTTTGCTCATTTAGTTAATTACTAAATAATTTGGGAGCAAGCTTTTTAATTGTATTTTTTAATAAAAAGTATAGTCATCGCAGTTTTATTTTTCTAGTATAAAAATACAAGAATATTTTACTAATCTGGTTTTTTTATTGTAGGTACTAAGATTTTTAATAAGAGGGCGTGGTGAGTACAGTGCGCTCTACGGAGTCGAAGACCGCAACCGAGAGAAAACTTTTTTGCTCATTTAGTTAATTACTAAATAATTTGGGAGCAAGCTTTTTAATTGTATTTTTTTTAATAAAAAGTATAGTCATCGCAGTTTTATTTTTCTAGTATAAAAATACAAGAATATTTTACTAATCTGATTTATTTTATTGTAGGTACCAAGATTTTTAATAAGAGGGAGGGGGGAGCGCTTCATGGAGTCGAAGACCACAACCGAGAGAGAACTTTTTTGCTCATTTAGTTAATTACTAAATAATTTGGGAGCAAGCTTTTTAATTGTATTTTTTTAATAAAAAGTATAGTCATCGCAGTTTTATTTTTCTAGTATAAAAATACAAGAATATTTTACTAATCTGATTTATTTTATTGTAGGTACCAAAATTTTTAATAAGATGGAGGGGGGAGCGCTTCATAGAGTCGAAGACCACAACCCAGAGAGAACTTTTTTGCTCATTTAGTTAATTACTAAATAATTTGGGAGCAAGCTTTTTAATGGTATTTTTTTAATAAAAAGTATCGTCATCGCAGTTTTATTTTTCCCGTCTAAAAATACAGGAATAATTTACTAATTTAGTTTTTTCATCTTAGGTATTAAGGTTTTTAATGAGAGAGCGGGGAAAGAATAGTGCGCTCCATGAAGTCGAAGGAAAACTTTTTTGCAAATTTAGTTAATTACTAAATAATTTTGGAGCAAGGTTTTTAATTGTATTTTTTTAATAAAAAGTATCGTCATCGCAGTTTTATTTTTCCAGTCTAAAAATACAGGAATAATTTACTAATTTAGTTTTTTCATCTTAGGTATTAAGGTTTTTAATGAGAGAGCGGGAAAGAATAGTGCGCTCCATGAAGTCGAAGGAGAACTTTTTTGCAAATTTAGTTAATTACTAAATAATTTTGGAGCAAGGTTTTTAATTGTATTTTTTTTAATAAAAAGTATAGTCATCGCAGTTTTATTTTTCTAGTATAAAAATACAAGAATATTTTACTAATCTGGTTTTTATTGTAGGTACTAAATTTTTAATAAGAGGACGTGGTGAGTACAGTGCGCTCTACGGAGTCGAAGACCACAACCGAGAGAAAACTTTTTTGCTTATTTAGTTAATTACTAAATAATTTGGGAGCAAGCTTTTTAATTGTATTTTTTTTAATAAAAAGTATAGTCAGCGCAGTTTTATTTTTCCCGTCTAAAAATACAGGAATAATTTACTAATTTAGTTTTTTCATCTTAGGTATTAAGGTTTTTGATGAGAGAGCGGGGAAAGAATAGTGCGCTTCATGAAGTCGAAGGAGAACTTTTTTGCAAATTTAGTTAATTACTAAATAATTTGGGAGCAAGCTTTTTAATTGTATTTTTTTAAATAAAAAGTATAGTCATCGCAGTTTTATTTTTCTATTACAAAAATACAAGAATATTTTACTAATCTGGTTTTTATTGTAGGTACTAAGATTATTTAATGAGAGGGCGTGGTGAGTACAGTGCGCTCTACGAAGTCGAAGACCACAACCGAGAGAAAACTTTTTTGCTCATTTAGTTAATTACTAAATAATTTTGGAGCAAGCTTTTTAATTGTATTTTTTTAATAAAAAGTATAGTCATCGCAGTTTTATTTTTCTAGTATAAAAATACAAGAATATTTTACTAATCTGTTTTTTTTTTAATGTAGGTACTAAGATTTTCAATAAGAGGGCGTGGTGAGTACAGTGCGCTCTACGGAGTCGAAGACCACAACCGAGAGAAAACTTTTTTGCTTATTTAGTTAATTACTAAATAATTTGGGAGCAAGATTTTTAATTGTATTTTTTTTTAATAAAAATTATAGTCATCGCAGTTTTATTTTTCTAGTATAAAAATACAAGAATATTTTACTAATATGTTTTTTTTTTATTGTAGGTACTAAGATTTTTAATAACAGGGCGTGGTGAGTACAGTGCACTCTACGGAGTCGAAGACCACAACCGAGAAAAAACTTTTTTGCTCATTTAGTTAATTACTAAATAATTTGGGAGCAAGCTTTTTAATTGTATTTTTTTCAATAAAAAGTATAGTCATCGCAGTTTTATTTTTCTAGTATGAAAATACAAGAATATTTTACTAATCTGGTTTTTTTTTAATGTAGGTACTAAGATTTTCAATAAGAGGGCGTGGTGAGTACAGTGCGCTCTACGGAGTCGAAGACCACAACCGAGAGAAAACTTTTTTGCTTATTTAGTTAATTACTAAATAATTTGGGAGCAAGATTTTTAATTGTATTTTTTTTTAATAAAAATTATAGTCATCGCAGTTTTATTTTTCTAGTATAAAAATACAAGAATATTTTACTGATATGTTTTTTTTTATTGTAGGTACTAAGATTTTTAATAACAGGGCGTGGTGAGTACAGTGCACTCTACGGAGTCGAAGACCACAACCGAGAAAAAACTTTTTTGCTCATTTAGTTAATTACTAAATAATTTGGGAGCAAGCTTTTTAATTGTATTTTTTTCAATAAAAAGTATAGTCATCGCAGTTTTATTTTTCTAGTATGAAAATACAAGAATATTTTACTAATCTGGTTTCTTTTATTGTAGGTACCAAGATTTTTAATAAGAGGAAGGGGGGAGCGCTTTATGGAGTCGAAGACCACAACCGAGAGAGAACTTTTTTGCTCATTTAGTTAATTACTAAATAATTTGGGAGCAAGCTTTTTATTTGTATTTTTTTTTAATAAAAAGTATAGTCATCGCAGTTTTATTTTTCTAGTATAAAAATACAAGAATATTTTTCTAATCTGTTTTTTTTATTGTAGGTACTAAGGTTTTTAATAAAAGGGCGTGGTGAGTACAGTGCGCTCTACGTAGTCGAAGACCACAACCGAGAGAAAACTTTTTTGCTCATTTAGTTAATTACTAAATAATTTGGGAGCAAGCTTTTTAATTGTATTTTTTTTAATAAAAAGTATAGTCTACGCAGTTTTATTTTTCTAGTATAAAAATACAAGAATATTTTACTAATCTGGTTTTTATTGTAGGTACTAAGATTTTTAATAAGAGGGCGTGGTGAGTACAGTGCGCTCTACGGAGTCGAAGACCACAACCGAGAGAAAACTTTTTTGCTCATTTAGTTAATTACTAAATAATTTGGGAGCAAGCTTTTTAAATGTATTTTTTTTAATAAAAAGTATAGTCATCGCAGTTTTATTTTTCTAGTATAAAAATACAAGAATATTTTACTAATCTGGTTTTTATTGTAGGTACTAAGATTTTTAATAAGAGGGCGTGGTGAGTACAGTGCGCTCGACGGAGTCGAAGACCACAACCGAGAGAACACTTTTTTGCTCATTTAGTTAATTACTAAATAATTTGGGAGCAAGCTTTTTAATTGTATTTTTTTTTAATAAAAAGTATAGTCATCACAGTTTTATTTTTCCCGTCTAAAAATACAGGAATAATTTACTAATTTAGTTTTTTCATTTTAGGTATTAAGGTTTTTAATGAGAGAGCGGGGAAAGAATAGTGCGCTCCATGAAGTCGAAGGAGAACTTTTTTGCAAATTTAGTTAATTACTAAATAATTTGGGAGCAAGCTTTTTAATTGTATTTTTTTAATTAAAAGTATAGTCATCGCAGTTTTATTTTTCTAGTATAAAAATACAAGAATATTTTACTAATCTGTTTTTTTATTGTAGGTACTAAGATTTTTAATAAGAGGGCGTGGTGAGTACAGTGCGCTCTACGGAGTCGAAGACCACAACCGAGAGAAAACTTTTTTGCTCATTTAGTTAATTACTAAATAATTTGGGAGCAAGCTTTTTAATTGTATTTTTTTTAATAAAAAGTATAGTCATCGCAGTTTTATTTTTCTAGTATAAAAATACAAAAATATTTTACTAATCTGTTTCTTTTTATTGTAGGTACCAAAATTTTTAATAAGAGGGAGGGGGAGTACAGTGCGCTCCATGGAGTCGAGGACCACACCGAAAAAGAACTTTTTTGCGCATATAGTTAATTACTAAATAATTTTGGAGCAAGGTTTTTAATTGTATTTTTTTAAATAAAAAGTATAGTCATCGCAGTTTTATTTTTCCCGTCTAAAAATACAGGAATAATTTACTAATTTAGTTTTTTTATCTTAGGTATTAAGGTTTTTAATGAGAAAGCGGGGAAATAATAGTGCGCTCCATGAAGTCGAAGGAGAACTTTTTTGCAAATTTAGTTAATTACTAAATAATTTGGGAGCAAGCTTTTTAATTGTATTTTCTTTAATAAAAAGTATAGTCATCGCAGTTTTATTTTTCTAGTATAAAAGTACAAGAATATTTTACTAATCTGTTTTTTTTATTGTAGGTACTAAGATTTTTAATAAGAGGGCGTGGTGAGTACAGTGCACTTTACGGAGTCGAAGACCACAACCGAGAGAAAACTTTTTTGCTCATTTAGTTAATTACTAAATAATTTGGGAGCAAGCTTTTTAATTGTATTTTTTTTAATAAAAAGTATAGTCATCGCAGTTTTATTGTTCTAGTATAAAAATACAAGAATATTTTACTAATCTGATTTATTTTATTGTAGGTACCAAGATTTTTAATAAGAGGGAGGGGGAGCACTTCATGGAGTCGAAGACCACAACCGAGAGAGAACTTTTTTGCTCATTTAGTTAATTACTAAATAATTTGGGAGCAAGCTTTTTAATTGTATTTTTTTAATAAAAAGTATAGTCATCGCAGTTTTATTTTTCTAGTATAAAAATACAAGAATATTTTACTTTTCTGGTTTTTTTATTGTAGGTACTAAGATTTTTAATAAGAGGGCGTGGTGAGTACAGTGCGCTCTACGGAGTCGAAGACCACAACCGAGAGAAAACTTTTTTGCTCATTTAGTTAATAACTAAATAATTTGGGAGCAAGCTTTTTAATTGTATTTTTTTTTAATAAAAAGTATAGTCATCGCAGTTTTATTTTTCTAGTATAAAAATACAAAAATATTTTACTACTCTGTTTCTTTTTATTGTAGGTACCAAAATTTTTAATAAGAGGTAGGGGGGAGCACAGTGCGCTCCATGGAGTCGAGGACCATACCGAAAAAGAACTTTTTTGCTCATTTAGTTAATTACTAAATAATTTGGGAGCAAGCTTTTTAATTGTATTTTTTTTAATAAAAAGTATAGTCATCGCAGTTTTATTTTTCTAGTATAAAAATACAAGAATATTTTATCTGGTTTCTTTTATTGTAGGTACCAAGATTTTTAATAAGAGGACGTGGTGAGTACAGTGCGCTCTACGGAGTCGAAGACCACAACCGAGAGAAAACTTTTTTGCTCATTTAGTTAATTACTAAATAATTTGGGAGCAAGCTTTTTAATTGTATTTTTTTTAATAAAAAGTATAGTCATTGCAGTTTTATTTTTCCCGTCTAAAAATACAGGAATAATTTACAGTGAGTACAGTGCGCTTTACGGAGTTGAAGACCACAACCGAGAGAAAACTTTTTTGCTCATATAGTTAATTACTAAATAATTTGGGAGCAAGCTTTTTAATTGTATTTTTTTTAATAAAAAATATAGTCATCGCAGTTTTATTTTTCTAGTATGAAAATACAAGAATATTTTACTAATCTGGTTTCTTTTATTGTAGGTACCAAGATTTTTAACAAGAGAGAGGGGGTAGCGCTCCATGGAGTCGAAGGC
The DNA here is from genome assembly GCA_963969555.1 of Polydrusus pterygomalis. Classification (NCBI taxonomy): domain Eukaryota; kingdom Metazoa; phylum Arthropoda; class Insecta; order Coleoptera; family Curculionidae; genus Polydrusus; species Polydrusus pterygomalis. The sequence goes on from OZ018384.1 coordinate 11,240,704, forward strand.
CACAACCGGGAGAGAACTTTTTTGCTTATTTAGTTAATTACTAAATAATTTGGGAGCAAGCTTTTTAATTGTATTTTTTTAAATAAAAAGTATAGTCATCGCAGTTTTATTTTTCTAGTATAAAAATACAAGAATATTTTACTAATCTGTTTTTTTTATTGTAGGAACTAAGATTTTTAATAAGATTGTGGTGAATACAGTGCGCTCTACGGAGTCGAACACTACAACCGAGAGAAAACTTTTTTGCTCATTTAGTTAATTACTAAATAATTTGGGAGCAAGCTTTTTAATTGTATTTTTTTAATAAAAAGTATAGTCATCGCAGTTTTATTTTTCTAGTATAAAAATACAAGAATATTTTACTAATCTGTTTTTTTTTATTGTAGGTACTAAGATTTTTAATAAGAGGGCGTGGTGAGTACAGTGCGCTTTACGGAGTCGAAGACCACAACCGAGAGAAAACTTTTTTGCTCATTTAGTTAATTACTAAATAATTTGGGAGCAAGGTTTTTAATTGTATTTTTTTTTAATAAAAAGTATCGTCATCGCAGTTTTATTTTTCCAGTCTAAAAATACAGGAATAATTTACTAATTTAGTTTTTTCATCTTAGGTATTAAGGTTTTTAATGAGAGAGCGGGGAAAGAATAGTGCGCTCCATGAAGTCGAAGGAAAACTTTTTTGCAAATTTAGTTAATTACTAAATAATTTTGGAGCAAGGTTTTTAATTGTATTTTTTTTAATAAAAAGTATAGTCATCGCAGTTTTATTTTTCTAGTATAAAAATACAAGAATATTTTACTAATCTGGTTTTTATTGTAGGTACTAAGATTTTTAATAAGAGGGCGTGGTGAGTACAGTGCGCTCTACGGAGTCGAAGACCACAACCGAGAGAAAACTTTTTTGCTCATTTAGTTAATTACTAAATAATTTGGGATCAAGCTTTTTAAATGTATTTTTTTAAATAAAAAGTATAGTCATCGCAGTTTTATTTTTCTAGTATAAAAATACAAGAATATTTTACTAATCTGGTTTTTATTGTAGGTACTAAGATTTTTAATAAGAGGGCGTGGTGAGTACAGTGCGCTTTACGGAGTCGAAGACCACAACCGAGAGAAAACTTTTTTGCTCATTTAGTTAATTACTAAATAATTTGGGAGCAAAGTTTTAATTGTATTTTTTTAAATAAAAAGTATAGTCATCGCAGTCTAATTTTTCTGGTATAAAAATACAAGACTATTTTACTAATCTGGTTTCTTTTATTATAGGTACCAAGATTTTTAATAGGAGGGAGGGGGGAGCGCTCCATGGAGTCGAAGACCACAACCAAGAGAAAACTTTTTTGCTCATTTAGTTAATTACTAAATAATTTGGGAGCAAGCTTTTTAATTGTATTTTTTTTTAATAAAAAGTATAGTCATCGCAGTTTTATTTTTCTAGTATACAAATACAAGAATATTTTACTAATATGGTTTCTTTTATTGTAGGTACCAAGATTTTTAAGAAGAGGGAGGGGGAAGCGCTCCATGGAGTCGAAGACCACAACCGAGAGAAAACTTTTTTGCTCATTTAGTTAATTACTAAATAATTTTGGAGCAAGGTTTTTAATTGTATTTTTTTAATAAAAAGTATCGTCATCGCAGTTTTATTTTTCCAGTCTAAAAATACAGGAATAATTTACTAATTTAGTTTTTTTATCTTAGGTATTAAGGTTTTTAATGAGAAAGCGGGGAAATAATAGTGCGCTCCATGAAGTCGAAGGAGAACTTTTTTGCAAATTTAGTTAATTACTAAATAATTTGGGAGCAAGCTTTTTAATTGTATTTTCTTTAATAAAAAGTATAGTCATCGCAGTTTTATTTTTCTAGTATAAAAGTACAAGAATATTTTACTAATCTGTTTTTTTTATTGTAGGTACTAAGATTTTTAATAAGAGGGCGTGGTGAGTACAGTGCACTTTACGGAGTCGAAGACCACAACCGAGAGAAAACTTTTTTGCTCATTTAGTTAATTACTAAATAATTTGGGAGCAAGCTTTTTAATTGTATTTTTTTTAATAAAAAGTATAGTCATCGCAGTTTTATTGTTCTAGTATAAAAATACAAGAATATTTTACTAATCTGATTTATTTTATTGTAGGTACCAAGATTTTTAATAAGAGGGAGGGGGAGCACTTCATGGAGTCGAAGACCACAACCGAGAGAGAACTTTTTTGCTCATTTAGTTAATTACTAAATAATTTGGGAGCAAGCTTTTTAATTGTATTTTTTTAATAAAAAGTATAGTCATCGCAGTTTTATTTTTCTAGTATAAAAATACAAGAATATTTTACTTTTCTGGTTTTTTTATTGTAGGTACTAAGATTTTTAATAAGAGGGCGTGGTGAGTACAGTGCGCTCTACGGAGTCGAAGACCACAACCGAGAGAAAACTTTTTTGCTCATTTAGTTAATAACTAAATAATTTGGGAGCAAGCTTTTTAATTGTATTTTTTTTTAATAAAAAGTATAGTCATCGCAGTTTTATTTTTCTAGTATAAAAATACAAAAATATTTTACTACTCTGTTTCTTTTTATTGTAGGTACCAAAATTTTTAATAAGAGGTAGGGGGGAGCACAGTGCGCTCCATGGAGTCGAGGACCATACCGAAAAAGAACTTTTTTGCTCATTTAGTTAATTACTAAATAATTTGGGAGCAAGCTTTTTAATTGTATTTTTTTTAATAAAAAGTATAGTCATCGCAGTTTTATTTTTCTAGTATAAAAATACAAGAATATTTTATCTGGTTTCTTTTATTGTAGGTACCAAGATTTTTAATAAGAGGGAGGGGGGAGCGCTCCATGGAGTCGAAGGCCACAACCGAGAGAGAACTTTTTTGCTCATTTAGTTAATTACTAAATAATTTGGGAGCAAGCTTTTTAAATGTATTTTTTTAATAAAAAGTATTGTCATCGCAGTTTTATTTTTCTAGTATAAAAATACAAGAATATTTTACTAATCTGGTTTTTTTTTATTGTAGGTACTAAGATTTTTAATAAAGGGCGTGGTGAGTACAGTGCGCTCTACGGATTCGAAGACCACAACCGAGAGAGAACTTTTTTGCTCATTTAGTTAATTACTAAATAATTTGGGAGCAAGCTTTTTAATTGTATTTTTTTTAATAAAAAGTATAGTCATCGCAGTTTTATTTTTCTAGTATAAAAATATAAGAATATTTTACTAATCTGGTTTTTTTATTGTAGGTACTAAGATTTTTAATAAGAGGGCGTGGTGAGTACAGTGCGCTCTACGGAGTCGAAGACCACAACCGAGAGAAAACTTTTTTGCTCATTTAGTTAATTACTAAATAATTTGGGAGCAAGCTTTTTAATTGTATTTTTTAATAAAAAGTATAGTCATCGCAGTTTTATTTTTCTAGTATAAAAATACAAGAATATTTTACTAATCTGGTTTTTTTATTGTAGGTACTAAGATTTTTAATAAGAGGGCGTGGTGAGTACAGTGCGCTCTACGGAGTCGAAGACCGCAACCGAGAGAAAACTTTTTTGCTCATTTAGTTAATTACTAAATAATTTGGGAGCAAGCTTTTTAATTGTATTTTTTTTAATAAAAAGTATAGTCATCGCAGTTTTATTTTTCTAGTATAAAAATACAAGAATATTTTACTAATCTGATTTATTTTATTGTAGGTACCAAGATTTTTAATAAGAGGGAGGGGGGAGCGCTTCATGGAGTCGAAGACCACAACCGAGAGAGAACTTTTTTGCTCATTTAGTTAATTACTAAATAATTTGGGAGCAAGCTTTTTAATTGTATTTTTTTAATAAAAAGTATAGTCATCGCAGTTTTATTTTTCTAGTATAAAAATACAAGAATATTTTACTAATCTGATTTATTTTATTGTAGGTACCAAAATTTTTAATAAGATGGAGGGGGGAGCGCTTCATAGAGTCGAAGACCACAACCCAGAGAGAACTTTTTTGCTCATTTAGTTAATTACTAAATAATTTGGGAGCAAGCTTTTTAATGGTATTTTTTTAATAAAAAGTATCGTCATCGCAGTTTTATTTTTCCCGTCTAAAAATACAGGAATAATTTACTAATTTAGTTTTTTCATCTTAGGTATTAAGGTTTTTAATGAGAGAGCGGGGAAAGAATAGTGCGCTCCATGAAGTCGAAGGAAAACTTTTTTGCAAATTTAGTTAATTACTAAATAATTTTGGAGCAAGGTTTTTAATTGTATTTTTTTAATAAAAAGTATCGTCATCGCAGTTTTATTTTTCCAGTCTAAAAATACAGGAATAATTTACTAATTTAGTTTTTTCATCTTAGGTATTAAGGTTTTTAATGAGAGAGCGGGAAAGAATAGTGCGCTCCATGAAGTCGAAGGAGAACTTTTTTGCAAATTTAGTTAATTACTAAATAATTTTGGAGCAAGGTTTTTAATTGTATTTTTTTTAATAAAAAGTATAGTCATCGCAGTTTTATTTTTCTAGTATAAAAATACAAGAATATTTTACTAATCTGGTTTTTATTGTAGGTACTAAATTTTTAATAAGAGGACGTGGTGAGTACAGTGCGCTCTACGGAGTCGAAGACCACAACCGAGAGAAAACTTTTTTGCTTATTTAGTTAATTACTAAATAATTTGGGAGCAAGCTTTTTAATTGTATTTTTTTTAATAAAAAGTATAGTCAGCGCAGTTTTATTTTTCCCGTCTAAAAATACAGGAATAATTTACTAATTTAGTTTTTTCATCTTAGGTATTAAGGTTTTTGATGAGAGAGCGGGGAAAGAATAGTGCGCTTCATGAAGTCGAAGGAGAACTTTTTTGCAAATTTAGTTAATTACTAAATAATTTGGGAGCAAGCTTTTTAATTGTATTTTTTTAAATAAAAAGTATAGTCATCGCAGTTTTATTTTTCTATTACAAAAATACAAGAATATTTTACTAATCTGGTTTTTATTGTAGGTACTAAGATTATTTAATGAGAGGGCGTGGTGAGTACAGTGCGCTCTACGAAGTCGAAGACCACAACCGAGAGAAAACTTTTTTGCTCATTTAGTTAATTACTAAATAATTTTGGAGCAAGCTTTTTAATTGTATTTTTTTAATAAAAAGTATAGTCATCGCAGTTTTATTTTTCTAGTATAAAAATACAAGAATATTTTACTAATCTGTTTTTTTTTTAATGTAGGTACTAAGATTTTCAATAAGAGGGCGTGGTGAGTACAGTGCGCTCTACGGAGTCGAAGACCACAACCGAGAGAAAACTTTTTTGCTTATTTAGTTAATTACTAAATAATTTGGGAGCAAGATTTTTAATTGTATTTTTTTTTAATAAAAATTATAGTCATCGCAGTTTTATTTTTCTAGTATAAAAATACAAGAATATTTTACTAATATGTTTTTTTTTTATTGTAGGTACTAAGATTTTTAATAACAGGGCGTGGTGAGTACAGTGCACTCTACGGAGTCGAAGACCACAACCGAGAAAAAACTTTTTTGCTCATTTAGTTAATTACTAAATAATTTGGGAGCAAGCTTTTTAATTGTATTTTTTTCAATAAAAAGTATAGTCATCGCAGTTTTATTTTTCTAGTATGAAAATACAAGAATATTTTACTAATCTGGTTTTTTTTTAATGTAGGTACTAAGATTTTCAATAAGAGGGCGTGGTGAGTACAGTGCGCTCTACGGAGTCGAAGACCACAACCGAGAGAAAACTTTTTTGCTTATTTAGTTAATTACTAAATAATTTGGGAGCAAGATTTTTAATTGTATTTTTTTTTAATAAAAATTATAGTCATCGCAGTTTTATTTTTCTAGTATAAAAATACAAGAATATTTTACTGATATGTTTTTTTTTATTGTAGGTACTAAGATTTTTAATAACAGGGCGTGGTGAGTACAGTGCACTCTACGGAGTCGAAGACCACAACCGAGAAAAAACTTTTTTGCTCATTTAGTTAATTACTAAATAATTTGGGAGCAAGCTTTTTAATTGTATTTTTTTCAATAAAAAGTATAGTCATCGCAGTTTTATTTTTCTAGTATGAAAATACAAGAATATTTTACTAATCTGGTTTCTTTTATTGTAGGTACCAAGATTTTTAATAAGAGGAAGGGGGGAGCGCTTTATGGAGTCGAAGACCACAACCGAGAGAGAACTTTTTTGCTCATTTAGTTAATTACTAAATAATTTGGGAGCAAGCTTTTTATTTGTATTTTTTTTTAATAAAAAGTATAGTCATCGCAGTTTTATTTTTCTAGTATAAAAATACAAGAATATTTTTCTAATCTGTTTTTTTTATTGTAGGTACTAAGGTTTTTAATAAAAGGGCGTGGTGAGTACAGTGCGCTCTACGTAGTCGAAGACCACAACCGAGAGAAAACTTTTTTGCTCATTTAGTTAATTACTAAATAATTTGGGAGCAAGCTTTTTAATTGTATTTTTTTTAATAAAAAGTATAGTCTACGCAGTTTTATTTTTCTAGTATAAAAATACAAGAATATTTTACTAATCTGGTTTTTATTGTAGGTACTAAGATTTTTAATAAGAGGGCGTGGTGAGTACAGTGCGCTCTACGGAGTCGAAGACCACAACCGAGAGAAAACTTTTTTGCTCATTTAGTTAATTACTAAATAATTTGGGAGCAAGCTTTTTAAATGTATTTTTTTTAATAAAAAGTATAGTCATCGCAGTTTTATTTTTCTAGTATAAAAATACAAGAATATTTTACTAATCTGGTTTTTATTGTAGGTACTAAGATTTTTAATAAGAGGGCGTGGTGAGTACAGTGCGCTCGACGGAGTCGAAGACCACAACCGAGAGAACACTTTTTTGCTCATTTAGTTAATTACTAAATAATTTGGGAGCAAGCTTTTTAATTGTATTTTTTTTTAATAAAAAGTATAGTCATCACAGTTTTATTTTTCCCGTCTAAAAATACAGGAATAATTTACTAATTTAGTTTTTTCATTTTAGGTATTAAGGTTTTTAATGAGAGAGCGGGGAAAGAATAGTGCGCTCCATGAAGTCGAAGGAGAACTTTTTTGCAAATTTAGTTAATTACTAAATAATTTGGGAGCAAGCTTTTTAATTGTATTTTTTTAATTAAAAGTATAGTCATCGCAGTTTTATTTTTCTAGTATAAAAATACAAGAATATTTTACTAATCTGTTTTTTTATTGTAGGTACTAAGATTTTTAATAAGAGGGCGTGGTGAGTACAGTGCGCTCTACGGAGTCGAAGACCACAACCGAGAGAAAACTTTTTTGCTCATTTAGTTAATTACTAAATAATTTGGGAGCAAGCTTTTTAATTGTATTTTTTTTAATAAAAAGTATAGTCATCGCAGTTTTATTTTTCTAGTATAAAAATACAAAAATATTTTACTAATCTGTTTCTTTTTATTGTAGGTACCAAAATTTTTAATAAGAGGGAGGGGGAGTACAGTGCGCTCCATGGAGTCGAGGACCACACCGAAAAAGAACTTTTTTGCGCATATAGTTAATTACTAAATAATTTTGGAGCAAGGTTTTTAATTGTATTTTTTTAAATAAAAAGTATAGTCATCGCAGTTTTATTTTTCCCGTCTAAAAATACAGGAATAATTTACTAATTTAGTTTTTTTATCTTAGGTATTAAGGTTTTTAATGAGAAAGCGGGGAAATAATAGTGCGCTCCATGAAGTCGAAGGAGAACTTTTTTGCAAATTTAGTTAATTACTAAATAATTTGGGAGCAAGCTTTTTAATTGTATTTTCTTTAATAAAAAGTATAGTCATCGCAGTTTTATTTTTCTAGTATAAAAGTACAAGAATATTTTACTAATCTGTTTTTTTTATTGTAGGTACTAAGATTTTTAATAAGAGGGCGTGGTGAGTACAGTGCACTTTACGGAGTCGAAGACCACAACCGAGAGAAAACTTTTTTGCTCATTTAGTTAATTACTAAATAATTTGGGAGCAAGCTTTTTAATTGTATTTTTTTTAATAAAAAGTATAGTCATCGCAGTTTTATTGTTCTAGTATAAAAATACAAGAATATTTTACTAATCTGATTTATTTTATTGTAGGTACCAAGATTTTTAATAAGAGGGAGGGGGAGCACTTCATGGAGTCGAAGACCACAACCGAGAGAGAACTTTTTTGCTCATTTAGTTAATTACTAAATAATTTGGGAGCAAGCTTTTTAATTGTATTTTTTTAATAAAAAGTATAGTCATCGCAGTTTTATTTTTCTAGTATAAAAATACAAGAATATTTTACTTTTCTGGTTTTTTTATTGTAGGTACTAAGATTTTTAATAAGAGGGCGTGGTGAGTACAGTGCGCTCTACGGAGTCGAAGACCACAACCGAGAGAAAACTTTTTTGCTCATTTAGTTAATAACTAAATAATTTGGGAGCAAGCTTTTTAATTGTATTTTTTTTTAATAAAAAGTATAGTCATCGCAGTTTTATTTTTCTAGTATAAAAATACAAAAATATTTTACTACTCTGTTTCTTTTTATTGTAGGTACCAAAATTTTTAATAAGAGGTAGGGGGGAGCACAGTGCGCTCCATGGAGTCGAGGACCATACCGAAAAAGAACTTTTTTGCTCATTTAGTTAATTACTAAATAATTTGGGAGCAAGCTTTTTAATTGTATTTTTTTTAATAAAAAGTATAGTCATCGCAGTTTTATTTTTCTAGTATAAAAATACAAGAATATTTTATCTGGTTTCTTTTATTGTAGGTACCAAGATTTTTAATAAGAGGACGTGGTGAGTACAGTGCGCTCTACGGAGTCGAAGACCACAACCGAGAGAAAACTTTTTTGCTCATTTAGTTAATTACTAAATAATTTGGGAGCAAGCTTTTTAATTGTATTTTTTTTAATAAAAAGTATAGTCATTGCAGTTTTATTTTTCCCGTCTAAAAATACAGGAATAATTTACAGTGAGTACAGTGCGCTTTACGGAGTTGAAGACCACAACCGAGAGAAAACTTTTTTGCTCATATAGTTAATTACTAAATAATTTGGGAGCAAGCTTTTTAATTGTATTTTTTTTAATAAAAAATATAGTCATCGCAGTTTTATTTTTCTAGTATGAAAATACAAGAATATTTTACTAATCTGGTTTCTTTTATTGTAGGTACCAAGATTTTTAACAAGAGAGAGGGGGTAGCGCTCCATGGAGTCGAAGGCCACAACCGGGAGAGAACTTTTTTGCTTATTTAGTTAATTACTAAATAATTTGGGAGCAAGCTTTTTAATTGTATTTTTTTAAATAAAAAGTATAGTCATCGCAGTTTTATTTTTCTAGTATAAAAATACAAGAATATTTTACTAATCTGTTTTTTTTATTGTAGGAACTAAGATTTTTAATAAGATTGTGGTGAATACAGTGCGCTCTACGGAGTCGAACACTACAACCGAGAGAAAACTTTTTTGCTCATTTAGTTAATTACTAAATAATTTGGGAGCAAGCTTTTTAATTGTATTTTTTTAATAAAAAGTATAGTCATCGCAGTTTTATTTTTCTAGTATAAAAATACAAGAATATTTTACTAATCTGTTTTTTTTTATTGTAGGTACTAAGATTTTTAATAAGAGGGCGTGGTGAGTACAGTGCGCTTTACGGAGTCGAAGACCACAACCGAGAGAAAACTTTTTTGCTCATTTAGTTAATTACTAAATAATTTGGGAGCAAGGTTTTTAATTGTATTTTTTTTTAATAAAAAGTATCGTCATCGCAGTTTTATTTTTCCAGTCTAAAAATACAGGAATAATTTACTAATTTAGTTTTTTCATCTTAGGTATTAAGGTTTTTAATGAGAGAGCGGGGAAAGAATAGTGCGCTCCATGAAGTCGAAGGAAAACTTTTTTGCAAATTTAGTTAATTACTAAATAATTTTGGAGCAAGGTTTTTAATTGTATTTTTTTTAATAAAAAGTATAGTCATCGCAGTTTTATTTTTCTAGTATAAAAATACAAGAATATTTTACTAATCTGGTTTTTATTGTAGGTACTAAGATTTTTAATAAGAGGGCGTGGTGAGTACAGTGCGCTCTACGGAGTCGAAGACCACAACCGAGAGAAAACTTTTTTGCTCATTTAGTTAATTACTAAATAATTTGGGATCAAGCTTTTTAAATGTATTTTTTTAAATAAAAAGTATAGTCATCGCAGTTTTATTTTTCTAGTATAAAAATACAAGAATATTTTACTAATCTGGTTTTTATTGTAGGTACTAAGATTTTTAATAAGAGGGCGTGGTGAGTACAGTGCGCTTTACGGAGTCGAAGACCACAACCGAGAGAAAACTTTTTTGCTCATTTAGTTAATTACTAAATAATTTGGGAGCAAAGTTTTAATTGTATTTTTTTAAATAAAAAGTATAGTCATCGCAGTCTAATTTTTCTGGTATAAAAATACAAGACTATTTTACTAATCTGGTTTCTTTTATTATAGGTACCAAGATTTTTAATAGGAGGGAGGGGGGAGCGCTCCATGGAGTCGAAGACCACAACCAAGAGAAAACTTTTTTGCTCATTTAGTTAATTACTAAATAATTTGGGAGCAAGCTTTTTAATTGTATTTTTTTTTAATAAAAAGTATAGTCATCGCAGTTTTATTTTTCTAGTATACAAATACAAGAATATTTTACTAATATGGTTTCTTTTATTGTAGGTACCAAGATTTTTAAGAAGAGGGAGGGGGAAGCGCTCCATGGAGTCGAAGACCACAACCGAGAGAAAACTTTTTTGCTCATTTAGTTAATTACTAAATAATTTTGGAGCAAGGTTTTTAATTGTATTTTTTTAATAAAAAGTATCGTCATCGCAGTTTTATTTTTCCAGTCTAAAAATACAGGAATAATTTACTAATTTAGTTTTTTTATCTTAGGTATTAAGGTTTTTAATGAGAAAGCGGGGAAATAATAGTGCGCTCCATGAAGTCGAAGGAGAACTTTTTTGCAAATTTAGTTAATTACTAAATAATTTGGGAGCAAGCTTTTTAATTGTATTTTCTTTAATAAAAAGTATAGTCATCGCAGTTTTATTTTTCTAGTATAAAAGTACAAGAATATTTTACTAATCTGTTTTTTTTATTGTAGGTACTAAGATTTTTAATAAGAGGGCGTGGTGAGTACAGTGCACTTTACGGAGTCGAAGACCACAACCGAGAGAAAACTTTTTTGCTCATTTAGTTAATTACTAAATAATTTGGGAGCAAGCTTTTTAATTGTATTTTTTTTAATAAAAAGTATAGTCATCGCAGTTTTATTGTTCTAGTATAAAAATACAAGAATATTTTACTAATCTGATTTATTTTATTGTAGGTACCAAGATTTTTAATAAGAGGGAGGGGGAGCACTTCATGGAGTCGAAGACCACAACCGAGAGAGAACTTTTTTGCTCATTTAGTTAATTACTAAATAATTTGGGAGCAAGCTTTTTAATTGTATTTTTTTAATAAAAAGTATAGTCATCGCAGTTTTATTTTTCTAGTATAAAAATACAAGAATATTTTACTTTTCTGGTTTTTTTATTGTAGGTACTAAGATTTTTAATAAGAGGGCGTGGTGAGTACAGTGCGCTCTACGGAGTCGAAGACCACAACCGAGAGAAAACTTTTTTGCTCATTTAGTTAATAACTAAATAATTTGGGAGCAAGCTTTTTAATTGTATTTTTTTTTAATAAAAAGTATAGTCATCGCAGTTTTATTTTTCTAGTATAAAAATACAAAAATATTTTACTACTCTGTTTCTTTTTATTGTAGGTACCAAAATTTTTAATAAGAGGTAGGGGGGAGCACAGTGCGCTCCATGGAGTCGAGGACCATACCGAAAAAGAACTTTTTTGCTCATTTAGTTAATTACTAAATAATTTGGGAGCAAGCTTTTTAATTGTATTTTTTTTAATAAAAAGTATAGTCATCGCAGTTTTATTTTTCTAGTATAAAAATACAAGAATATTTTATCTGGTTTCTTTTATTGTAGGTACCAAGATTTTTAATAAGAGGGAGGGGGGAGCGCTCCATGGAGTCGAAGGCCACAACCGAGAGAGAACTTTTTTGCTCATTTAGTTAATTACTAAATAATTTGGGAGCAAGCTTTTTAAATGTATTTTTTTAATAAAAAGTATTGTCATCGCAGTTTTATTTTTCTAGTATAAAAATACAAGAATATTTTACTAATCTGGTTTTTTTTTATTGTAGGTACTAAGATTTTTAATAAAGGGCGTGGTGAGTACAGTGCGCTCTACGGATTCGAAGACCACAACCGAGAGAGAACTTTTTTGCTCATTTAGTTAATTACTAAATAATTTGGGAGCAAGCTTTTTAATTGTATTTTTTTTAATAAAAAGTATAGTCATCGCAGTTTTATTTTTCTAGTATAAAAATATAAGAATATTTTACTAATCTGGTTTTTTTATTGTAGGTACTAAGATTTTTAATAAGAGGGCGTGGTGAGTACAGTGCGCTCTACGGAGTCGAAGACCACAACCGAGAGAAAACTTTTTTGCTCATTTAGTTAATTACTAAATAATTTGGGAGCAAGCTTTTTAATTGTATTTTTTTAATAAAAAGTATAGTCATCGCAGTTTTATTTTTCTAGTATAAAAATACAAGAATATTTTACTAATCTGGTTTTTTTATTGTAGGTACTAAGATTTTTAATAAGAGGGCGTGGTGAGTACAGTGCGCTCTACGGAGTCGAAGACCACAACCGAGAGAAAACTTTTTTGCTCATTTAGTTAATTACTAAATAATTTGGGAGCAAGCTTTTTAATTGTATTTTTTTTAATAAAAAGTATAGTCATCGCAGTTTTATTTTTCTAGTATAAAAATACAAGAATATTTTACTAATCTGATTTATTTTATTGTAGGTACCAAGATTTTTAATAAGAGGGAGGGGGGAGCGCTTCATGGAGTCGAAGACCACAACCGAGAGAGAACTTTTTTGCTCATTTAGTTAATTACTAAATAATTTGGGAGCAAGCTTTTTAATTGTATTTTTTTAATAAAAAGTATAGTCATCGCAGTTTTATTTTTCTAGTATAAAAATACAAGAATATTTTACTAATCTGATTTATTTTATTGTAGGTACCAAAATTTTTAATAAGATGGAGGGGGGAGCGCTTCATAGAGTCGAAGACCACAACCCAGAGAGAACTTTTTTGCTCATTTAGTTAATTACTAAATAATTTGGGAGCAAGCTTTTTAATGGTATTTTTTTAATAAAAAGTATCGTCATCGCAGTTTTATTTTTCCCGTCTAAAAATACAGGAATAATTTACTAATTTAGTTTTTTCATCTTAGGTATTAAGGTTTTTAATGAGAGAGCGGGGAAAGAATAGTGCGCTCCATGAAGTCGAAGGAAAACTTTTTTGCAAATTTAGTTAATTACTAAATAATTTTGGAGCAAGGTTTTTAATTGTATTTTTTTAATAAAAAGTATCGTCATCGCAGTTTTATTTTTCCAGTCTAAAAATACAGGAATAATTTACTAATTTAGTTTTTTCATCTTTGGTATTAAGGTTTTTAATGAGAGAGCGGGAAAGAATAGTGCGCTCCATGAAGTCGAAGGAGAACTTTTTTGCAAATTTAGTTAATTACTAAATAATTTTGGAGCAAGGTTTTTAATTGTATTTTTTTTAATAAAAAGTATAGTCATCGCAGTTTTATTTTTCTAGTATAAAAATACAAGAATATTTTACTAATCTGGTTTTTATTGTAGGTACTAAATTTTTAATAAGAGGACGTGGTGAGTACAGTGCGCTCTACGGAGTCGAAGACCACAACCGAGAGAAAACTTTTTTGCTTATTTAGTTAATTACTAAATAATTTGGGAGCAAGCTTTTTAATTGTATTTTTTTTAATAAAAAGTATAGTCAGCGCAGTTTTATTTTTCCCGTCTAAAAATACAGGAATAATTTACTAATTTAGTTTTTTCATCTTAGGTATTAAGGTTTTTGATGAGAGAGCGGGGAAAGAATAGTGCGCTTCATGAAGTCGAAGGAGAACTTTTTTGCAAATTTAGTTAATTACTAAATAATTTGGGAGCAAGCTTTTTAATTGTATTTTTTTAAATAAAAAGTATAGTCATCGCAGTTTTATTTTTCTATTACAAAAATACAAGAATATTTTACTAATCTGGTTTTTATTGTAGGTACTAAGATTTTTTAATGAGAGGGCGTGGTGAGTACAGTGCGCTCTACGAAGTCGAAGACCACAACCGAGAGAAAACTTTTTTGCTCATTTAGTTAATTACTAAATAATTTTGGAACAAGCTTTTTAATTGTATTTTTTTAATAAAAAGTATAGTCATCGCAGTTTTATTTTTCTAGTATGAAAATACAAGAATATTTTACTAATCTGGTTTTTTTTTAATGTAGGTACTAAGATTTTCAATAAGAGGGCGTGGTGAGTACAGTGCGCTCTACGGAGTCGAAGACCACAACCGAGAGAAAACTTTTTTGCTTATTTAGTTAATTACTAAATAATTTGGGAGCAAGATTTTTAATTGTATTTTTTTTTAATAAAAATTATAGTCATCGCAGTTTTATTTTTCTAGTATAAAAATACAAGAATATTTTACTAATATGTTTTTTTTTATTGTAGGTACTAAGATTTTTAATAACAGGGCGTGGTGAGTACAGTGCACTCTACGGAGTCGAAGACCACAACCGAGAAAAAACTTTTTTGCTCATTTAGTTAATTACTAAATAATTTGGGAGCAAGCTTTTTAATTGTATTTTTTTCAATAAAAAGTATAGTCATCGCAGTTTTATTTTTCTAGTATGAAAATACAAGAATATTTTACTAATCTGGTTTTTTTTTAATGTAGGTACTAAGATTTTCAATAAGAGGGCGTGGTGAGTACAGTGCGCTCTACGGAGTCGAAGACCACAACCGAGAGAAAACTTTTTTGCTTATTTAGTTAATTACTAAATAATTTGGGAGCAAGATTTTTAATTGTATTTTTTTTTAATAAAAATTATAGTCATCGCAGTTTTATTTTTCTAGTATAAAAATACAAGAATATTTTACTGATATGTTTTTTTTTATTGTAGGTACTAAGATTTTTAATAACAGGGCGTGGTGAGTACAGTGCACTCTACGGAGTCGAAGACCACAACCGAGAAAAAACTTTTTTGCTCATTTAGTTAATTACTAAATAATTTGGGAGCAAGCTTTTTAATTGTATTTTTTTCAATAAAAAGTATAGTCATCGCAGTTTTATTTTTCTAGTATAAAAATACAAGAATATTTTACTAATCTGGTTTCTTTTATTGTAGGTACCAAGATTTTTAATAAGAGGAAGGGGGGAGCGCTTTATGGAGTCGAAGACCACAACCGAGAGAGAACTTTTTTGCTCATTTAGTTAATTACTAAATAATTTGGGAGCAAGCTTTTTATTTGTATTTTTTTTTAATAAAAAGTATAGTCATCGCAGTTTTATTTTTCTAGTATAAAAATACAAGAATATTTTTCTAATCTGTTTTTTTTATTGTAGGTACTAAGGTTTTTAATAAAAGGGCGTGGTGAGTACAGTGCGCTCTACGTAGTCGAAGACCACAACCGAGAGAAAACTTTTTTGCTCATTTAGTTAATTACTAAATAATTTGGGAGCAAGCTTTTTAATTGTATTTTTTTTAATAAAAAGTATAGTCTACGCAGTTTTATTTTTCTAGTATAAAAATACAAGAATATTTTACTAATCTGGTTTTTATTGTAGGTACTAAGATTTTTAATAAGAGGGCGTGGTGAGTACAGTGCGCTCTACGGAGTCGAAGACCACAACCGAGAGAAAACTTTTTTGCTCATTTAGTTAATTACTAAATAATTTGGGAGCAAGCTTTTTAAATGTATTTTTTTTAATAAAAAGTATAGTCATCGCAGTTTTATTTTTCTAGTATAAAAATACAAGAATATTTTACTAATCTGGTTTTTATTGTAGGTACTAAGATTTTTAATAAGAGGGCGTGGTGAGTACAGTGCGCTCGACGGAGTCGAAGACCACAACCGAGAGAACACTTTTTTGCTCATTTAGTTAATTACTAAATAATTTGGGAGCAAGCTTTTTAATTGTATTTTTTTTTAATAAAAAGTATAGTCATCGCAGTTTTATTTTTCCCGTCTAAAAATACAGGAATAATTTACTAATTTAGTTTTTTCATTTTAGGTATTAAGGTTTTTAATGAGAGAGCGGGGAAAGAATAGTGCGCTCCATGAAGTCGAAGGAGAACTTTTTTGCAAATTTAGTTAATTACTAAATAATTTGGGAGCAAGCTTTTTAATTGTATTTTTTTAATTAAAAGTATAGTCATCGCAGTTTTATTTTTCTAGTATAAAAATACAAGAATATTTTACTAATCTGTTTTTTTATTGTAGGTACTAAGATTTTTAATAAGAGGGCGTGGTGAGTACAGTGCGCTCTACGGAGTCGAAGACCACAACCGAGAGAAAACTTTTTTGCTCATTTAGTTAATTACTAAATAATTTGGGAGCAAGCTTTTTAATTGTATTTTTTTTAATAAAAAGTATAGTCATCGCAGTTTTATTTTTCTAGTATAAAAATACAAAAATATTTTACTAATCTGTTTCTTTTTATTGTAGGTACCAAAATTTTTAATAAGAGGGAGGGGGAGTACAGTGCGCTCCATGGAGTCGAGGACCACACCGAAAAAGAACTTTTTTGCGCATATAGTTAATTACTAAATAATTTTGGAGCAAGGTTTTTAATTGTATTTTTTTAAATAAAAAGTATAGTCATCGCAGTTTTATTTTTCCCGTCTAAAAATACAGGAATAATTTACTAATTTAGTTTTTTTATCTTAGGTATTAAGGTTTTTAATGAGAAAGCGGGGAAATAATAGTGCGCTCCATGAAGTCGAAGGAGAACTTTTTTGCAAATTTAGTTAATTACTAAATAATTTGGGAGCAAGCTTTTTAATTGTATTTTCTTTAATAAAAAGTATAGTCATCGCAGTTTTATTTTTCTAGTATAAAAGTACAAGAATATTTTACTAATCTGTTTTTTTTATTGTAGGTACTAAGATTTTTAATAAGAGGGCGTGGTGAGTACAGTGCACTTTACGGAGTCGAAGACCACAACCGAGAGAAAACTTTTTTGCTCATTTAGTTAATTACTAAATAATTTGGGAGCAAGCTTTTTAATTGTATTTTTTTTAATAAAAAGTATAGTCATCGCAGTTTTATTGTTCTAGTATAAAAATACAAGAATATTTTACTAATCTGATTTATTTTATTGTAGGTACCAAGATTTTTAATAAGAGGGAGGGGGAGCACTTCATGGAGTCGAAGACCACAACCGAGAGAGAACTTTTTTGCTCATTTAGTTAATTACTAAATAATTTGGGAGCAAGCTTTTTAATTGTATTTTTTTAATAAAAAGTATAGTCATCGCAGTTTTATTTTTCTAGTATAAAAATACAAGAATATTTTACTTTTCTGGTTTTTTTATTGTAGGTACTAAGATTTTTAATAAGAGGGCGTGGTGAGTACAGTGCGCTCTACGGAGTCGAAGACCACAACCGAGAGAAAACTTTTTTGCTCATTTAGTTAATAACTAAATAATTTGGGAGCAAGCTTTTTAATTGTATTTTTTTTTAATAAAAAGTATAGTCATCGCAGTTTTATTTTTCTAGTATAAAAATACAAAAATATTTTACTACTCTGTTTCTTTTTATTGTAGGTACCAAAATTTTTAATAAGAGGTAGGGGGGAGCACAGTGCGCTCCATGGAGTCGAGGACCATACCGAAAAAGAACTTTTTTGCTCATTTAGTTAATTACTAAATAATTTGGGAGCAAGCTTTTTAATTGTATTTTTTTTAATAAAAAGTATAGTCATCGCAGTTTTATTTTTCTAGTATAAAAATACAAGAATATTTTATCTGGTTTCTTTTATTGTAGGTACCAAGATTTTTAATAAGAGGACGTGGTGAGTACAGTGCGCTCTACGGAGTCGAAGACCACAACCGAGAGAAAACTTTTTTGCTCATTTAGTTAATAACTAAATAATTTGGGAGCAAGCTTTTTAATTGTATTTTTTTTTAATAAAAAGTATAGTCATCGCAGTTTTATTTTTCTAGTATAAAAATACAAGAATATTTTATCTGGTTTCTTTTATTGTAGGTACCAAGATTTTTAATAAGAGGACGTGGTGAGTACAGTGCGCTCTACGGAGTCGAAGACCACAACCGAGAGAAAACTTTTTTGCTCATTTAGTTAATAACTAAATAATTTGGGAGCAAGCTTTTTAATTGTATTTTTTTTTAATAAAAAGTATAGTCATCGCAGTTTTATTTTTCTAGTATAAAAATACAAAAATATTTTACTACTCTGTTTCTTTTTATTGTAGGTACCAAAATTTTTAATAAGAGGTAGGGGGGAGCACAGTGCGCTCCATGGAGTCGAGGACCATACCGAAAAAGAACTTTTTTGCTCATTTAGTTAATTACTAAATAATTTGGGAGCAAGCTTTTTAATTGTATTTTTTTTAATAAAAAGTATAGTCATTGCAGTTTTATTTTTCCCGTCTAAAAATACAGGAATAATTTACAGTGAGTACAGTGCGCTTTACGGAGTTGAAGACCACAACCGAGAGAAAACTTTTTTGCTCATATAGTTAATTACTAAATAATTTGGGAGCAAGCTTTTTAATTGTATTTTTTTTAATAAAAAATATAGTCATCGCAGTTTTATTTTTCTAGTATGAAAATACAAGAATATTTTACTAATCTGGTTTCTTTTATTGTAGGTACCAAGATTTTTAACAAGAGAGAGGGGGTAGCGCTCCATGGAGTCGAAGGCCACAACCGGGAGAGAACTTTTTTGCTTATTTAGTTAATTACTAAATAATTTGGGAGCAAGCTTTTTAATTGTATTTTTTTAAATAAAAAGTATAGTCATCGCAGTTTTATTTTTCTAGTATAAAAATACAAGAATATTTTACTAATCTGTTTTTTTTATTGTAGGAACTAAGATTTTTAATAAGATTGTGGTGAATACAGTGCGCTCTACGGAGTCGAACACTACAACCGAGAGAAAACTTTTTTGCTCATTTAGTTAATTACTAAATAATTTGGGAGCAAGCTTTTTAATTGTATTTTTTTAATAAAAAGTATAGTCATCGCAGTTTTATTTTTCTAGTATAAAAATACAAGAATATTTTACTAATCTGTTTTTTTTATTGTAGGTACTAAGATTTTTAATAAGAGGGCGTGGTGAGTACAGTGCGCTTTACGGAGTCGAAGACCACAACCGAGAGAAAACTTTTTTGCTCATTTAGTTAATTACTAAATAATTTGGGAGCAAGGTTTTTAATTGTATTTTTTTTTAATAAAAAGTATCGTCATCGCAGTTTTATTTTTCCAGTCTAAAAATACAGGAATAATTTACTAATTTAGTTTTTTCATCTTAGGTATTAAGGTTTTTAATGAGAGAGCGGGGAAAGAATAGTGCGCTCCATGAAGTCGAAGGAAAACTTTTTTGCAAATTTAGTTAATTACTAAATAATTTTGGAGCAAGGTTTTTAATTGTATTTTTTTTAATAAAATTATAGTCATCGCAGTTTTATTTTTCTAGTATAAAAATACAAGAATATTTTACTAATCTGGTTTTTATTGTAGGTACTAAGATTTTTAATAAGAGGGCGTGGTGAGTACAGTGCGCTCTACGGAGTCGAAGACCACAACCGAGAGAAAACTTTTTTGCTCATTTAGTTAATTACTAAATAATTTGGGATCAAGCTTTTTAAATGTATTTTTTTAAATAAAAAGTATAGTCATCGCAGTTTTATTTTTCTAGTATAAAAATACAAGAATATTTTACTAATCTGGTTTTTATTGTAGGTACTAAGATTTTTAATAAGAGGGCGTGGTGAGTACAGTGCGCTTTACGGAGTCGAAGACCACAACCGAGAGAAAACTTTTTTGCTCATTTAGTTAATTACTAAATAATTTGGGAGCAAGCTTTTTAATTGTATTTTTTTTTAATAAAAAGTATAGTCATCGCAGTTTTATTTTTCTAGTATACAAATACAAGAATATTTTACTAATATGGTTTCTTTTATTGTAGGTACCAAGATTTTTAAGAAGAGGGAGGGGGAAGCGCTCCATGGAGTCGAAGACCACAACCGAGAGAAAACTTTTTTGCTCATTTAGTTAATTACTAAATAATTTTGGAGCAAGGTTTTTAATTGTATTTTTTTAATAAAAAGTATCGTCATCGCAGTTTTATTTTTCCAGTCTAAAAATACAGGAATAATTTACTAATTTAGTTTTTTTATCTTAGGTATTAAGGTTTTTAATGAGAAAGCGGGGAAATAATAGTGCGCTCCATGAAGTCGAAGGAGAACTTTTTTGCAAATTTAGTTAATTACTAAATAATTTGGGAGCAAGCTTTTTAATTGTATTTTCTTTAATAAAAAGTATAGTCATCGCAGTTTTATTTTTCTAGTATAAAAGTACAAGAATATTTTACTAATCTGTTTTTTTTATTGTAGGTACTAAGATTTTTAATAAGAGGGCGTGGTGAGTACAGTGCACTTTACGGAGTCGAAGACCACAACCGAGAGAAAACTTTTTTGCTCATTTAGTTAATTACTAAATAATTTGGGAGCAAGCTTTTTAATTGTATTTTTTTTAATAAAAAGTATAGTCATCGCAGTTTTATTGTTCTAGTATAAAAATACAAGAATATTTTACTAATCTGATTTATTTTATTGTAGGTACCAAGATTTTTAATAAGAGGGAGGGGGAGCACTTCATGGAGTCGAAGACCACAACCGAGAGAGAACTTTTTTGCTCATTTAGTTAATTACTAAATAATTTGGGAGCAAGCTTTTTAATTGTATTTTTTTAATAAAAAGTATAGTCATCGCAGTTTTATTTTTCTAGTATAAAAATACAAGAATATTTTACTTTTCTGGTTTTTTTATTGTAGGTACTAAGATTTTTAATAAGAGGGCGTGGTGAGTACAGTGCGCTCTACGGAGTCGAAGACCACAACCGAGAGAAAACTTTTTTGCTCATTTAGTTAATAACTAAATAATTTGGGAGCAAGCTTTTTAATTGTATTTTTTTTTAATAAAAAGTATAGTCATCGCAGTTTTATTTTTCTAGTATAAAAATACAAAAATATTTTACTACTCTGTTTCTTTTTATTGTAGGTACCAAAATTTTTAATAAGAGGTAGGGGGGAGCACAGTGCGCTCCATGGAGTCGAGGACCATACCGAAAAAGAACTTTTTTGCTCATTTAGTTAATTACTAAATAATTTGGGAGCAAGCTTTTTAATTGTATTTTTTTTAATAAAAAGTATAGTCATCGCAGTTTTATTTTTCTAGTATAAAAATACAAGAATATTTTATCTGGTTTCTTTTATTGTAGGTACCAAGATTTTTAATAAGAGGGAGGGGGGAGCGCTCCATGGAGTCGAAGGCCACAACCGAGAGAGAACTTTTTTGCTCATTTAGTTAATTACTAAATAATTTGGGAGCAAGCTTTTTAAATGTATTTTTTTAATAAAAAGTATTGTCATCGCAGTTTTATTTTTCTAGTATAAAAATACAAGAATATTTTACTAATCTGGTTTTTTTTTATTGTAGGTACTAAGATTTTTAATAAAGGGCGTGGTGAGTACAGTGCGCTCTACGGATTCGAAGACCACAACCGAGAGAGAACTTTTTTGCTCATTTAGTTAATTACTAAATAATTTGGGAGCAAGCTTTTTAATTGTATTTTTTTTAATAAAAAGTATAGTCATCGCAGTTTTATTTTTCTAGTATAAAAATATAAGAATATTTTACTAATCTGGTTTTTTTATTGTAGGTACTAAGATTTTTAATAAGAGGGCGTGGTGAGTACAGTGCGCTCTACGGAGTCGAAGACCACAACCGAGAGAAAACTTTTTTGCTCATTTAGTTAATTACTAAATAATTTGGGAGCAAGCTTTTTAATTGTATTTTTTTAATAAAAAGTATAGTCATCGCAGTTTTATTTTTCTAGTATAAAAATACAAGAATATTTTACTAATCTGGTTTTTTTATTGTAGGTACTAAGATTTTTAATAAGAGGGCGTGGTGAGTACAGTGCGCTCTACGGAGTCGAAGACCACAACCGAGAGAAAACTTTTTTGCTCATTTAGTTAATTACTAAATAATTTGGGAGCAAGCTTTTTAATTGTATTTTTTTTAATAAAAAGTATAGTCATCGCAGTTTTATTTTTCTAGTATAAAAATACAAGAATATTTTACTAATCTGATTTATTTTATTGTAGGTACCAAGATTTTTAATAAGAGGGAGGGGGGAGCGCTTCATGGAGTCGAAGACCACAACCGAGAGAGAACTTTTTTGCTCATTTAGTTAATTACTAAATAATTTGGGAGCAAGCTTTTTAATTGTATTTTTTTAATAAAAAGTATAGTCATCGCAGTTTTATTTTTCTAGTATAAAAATACAAGAATATTTTACTAATCTAATTTATTTTATTGTAGGTACCAAAATTTTTAATAAGATGGAGGGGGGAGCGCTTCATAGAGTCGAAGACCACAACCCAGAGAGAACTTTTTTGCTCATTTAGTTAATTACTAAATAATTTGGGAGCAAGCTTTTTAATGGTATTTTTTTAATAAAAAGTATCGTCATCGCAGTTTTATTTTTCCCGTCTAAAAATACAGGAATAATTTACTAATTTAGTTTTTTCATCTTAGGTATTAAGGTTTTTAATGAGAGAGCGGGGAAAGAATAGTGCGCTCCATGAAGTCGAAGGAAAACTTTTTTGCAAATTTAGTTAATTACTAAATAATTTTGGAGCAAGGTTTTTAATTGTATTTTTTTAATAAAAAGTATCGTCATCGCAGTTTTATTTTTCCAGTCTAAAAATACAGGAATAATTTACTAATTTAGTTTTTTCATCT
Source organism: Polydrusus pterygomalis (assembly GCA_963969555.1). Lineage (NCBI taxonomy): Eukaryota > Metazoa > Arthropoda > Insecta > Coleoptera > Curculionidae > Polydrusus > Polydrusus pterygomalis. The sequence goes on from OZ018384.1 coordinate 11,263,643, forward strand.
TAGGTATTAAGGTTTTTAATGAGAGAGCGGGAAAGAATAGTGCGCTCCATGAAGTCGAAGGAGAACTTTTTTGCAAATTTAGTTAATTACTAAATAATTTTGGAGCAAGGTTTTTAATTGTATTTTTTTTAATAAAAAGTATAGTCATCGCAGTTTTATTTTTCTAGTATAAAAATACAAGAATATTTTACTAATCTGGTTTTTATTGTAGGTACTAAATTTTTAATAAGAGGACGTGGTGAGTACAGTGCGCTCTACGGAGTCGAAGACCACAACCGAGAGAAAACTTTTTTGCTTATTTAGTTAATTACTAAATAATTTGGGAGCAAGCTTTTTAATTGTATTTTTTTTAATAAAAAGTATAGTCAGCGCAGTTTTATTTTTCCCGTCTAAAAATACAGGAATAATTTACTAATTTAGTTTTTTCATCTTAGGTATTAAGGTTTTTGATGAGAGAGCGGGGAAAGAATAGTGCGCTTCATGAAGTCGAAGGAGAACTTTTTTGCAAATTTAGTTAATTACTAAATAATTTGGGAGCAAGCTTTTTAATTGTATTTTTTTAAATAAAAAGTATAGTCATCGCAGTTTTATTTTTCTATTACAAAAATACAAGAATATTTTACTAATCTGGTTTTTATTGTAGGTACTAAGATTTTTTAATGAGAGGGCGTGGTGAGTACAGTGCGCTCTACGAAGTCGAAGACCACAACCGAGAGAAAACTTTTTTGCTCATTTAGTTAATTACTAAATAATTTTGGAGCAAGCTTTTTAATTGTATTTTTTTAATAAAAAGTATAGTCATCGCAGTTTTATTTTTCTAGTATGAAAATACAAGAATATTTTACTAATCTGGTTTTTTTTTAATGTAGGTACTAAGATTTTCAATAAGAGGGCGTGGTGAGTACAGTGCGCTCTACGGAGTCGAAGACCACAACCGAGAGAAAACTTTTTTGCTTATTTAGTTAATTACTAAATAATTTGGGAGCAAGATTTTTAATTGTATTTTTTTTTAATAAAAATTATAGTCATCGCAGTTTTATTTTTCTAGTATAAAAATACAAGAATATTTTACTAATATGTTTTTTTTTATTGTAGGTACTAAGATTTTTAATAACAGGGCGTGGTGAGTACAGTGCACTCTACGGAGTCGAAGACCACAACCGAGAAAAAACTTTTTTGCTCATTTAGTTAATTACTAAATAATTTGGGAGCAAGCTTTTTAATTGTATTTTTTTCAATAAAAAGTATAGTCATCGCAGTTTTATTTTTCTAGTATGAAAATACAAGAATATTTTACTAATCTGGTTTTTTTTTAATGTAGGTACTAAGATTTTCAATAAGAGGGCGTGGTGAGTACAGTGCGCTCTACGGAGTCGAAGACCACAACCGAGAGAAAACTTTTTTGCTTATTTAGTTAATTACTAAATAATTTGGGAGCAAGATTTTTAATTGTATTTTTTTTTAATAAAAATTATAGTCATCGCAGTTTTATTTTTCTAGTATAAAAATACAAGAATATTTTACTGATATGTTTTTTTTTATTGTAGGTACTAAGATTTTTAATAACAGGGCGTGGTGAGTACAGTGCACTCTACGGAGTCGAAGACCACAACCGAGAAAAAACTTTTTTGCTCATTTAGTTAATTACTAAATAATTTGGGAGCAAGCTTTTTAATTGTATTTTTTTCAATAAAAAGTATAGTCATCGCAGTTTTATTTTTCTAGTATGAAAATACAAGAATATTTTACTAATCTGGTTTCTTTTATTGTAGGTACCAAGATTTTTAATAAGAGGAAGGGGGGAGCGCTTTATGGAGTCGAAGACCACAACCGAGAGAGAACTTTTTTGCTCATTTAGTTAATTACTAAATAATTTGGGAGCAAGCTTTTTATTTGTATTTTTTTTTAATAAAAAGTATAGTCATCGCAGTTTTATTTTTCTAGTATAAAAATACAAGAATATTTTTCTAATCTGTTTTTTTTATTGTAGGTACTAAGGTTTTTAATAAAAGGGCGTGGTGAGTACAGTGCGCTCTACGTAGTCGAAGACCACAACCGAGAGAAAACTTTTTTGCTCATTTAGTTAATTACTAAATAATTTGGGAGCAAGCTTTTTAATTGTATTTTTTTTAATAAAAAGTATAGTCTACGCAGTTTTATTTTTCTAGTATAAAAATACAAGAATATTTTACTAATCTGGTTTTTATTGTAGGTACTAAGATTTTTAATAAGAGGGCGTGGTGAGTACAGTGCGCTCTACGGAGTCGAAGACCACAACCGAGAGAAAACTTTTTTGCTCATTTAGTTAATTACTAAATAATTTGGGAGCAAGCTTTTTAAATGTATTTTTTTTAATAAAAAGTATAGTCATCGCAGTTTTATTTTTCTAGTATAAAAATACAAGAATATTTTACTAATCTGGTTTTTATTGTAGGTACTAAGATTTTTAATAAGAGGGCGTGGTGAGTACAGTGCGCTCGACGGAGTCGAAGACCACAACCGAGAGAACACTTTTTTGCTCATTTAGTTAATTACTAAATAATTTGGGAGCAAGCTTTTTAATTGTATTTTTTTTTAATAAAAAGTATAGTCATCGCAGTTTTATTTTTCCCGTCTAAAAATACAGGAATAATTTACTAATTTAGTTTTTTCATTTTAGGTATTAAGGTTTTTAATGAGAGAGCGGGGAAAGAATAGTGCGCTCCATGAAGTCGAAGGAGAACTTTTTTGCAAATTTAGTTAATTACTAAATAATTTGGGAGCAAGCTTTTTAATTGTATTTTTTTAATTAAAAGTATAGTCATCGCAGTTTTATTTTTCTAGTATAAAAATACAAGAATATTTTACTAATCTGTTTTTTTATTGTAGGTACTAAGATTTTTAATAAGAGGGCGTGGTGAGTACAGTGCGCTCTACGGAGTCGAAGACCACAACCGAGAGAAAACTTTTTTGCTCATTTAGTTAATTACTAAATAATTTGGGAGCAAGCTTTTTAATTGTATTTTTTTTAATAAAAAGTATAGTCATCGCAGTTTTATTTTTCTAGTATAAAAATACAAAAATATTTTACTAATCTGTTTCTTTTTATTGTAGGTACCAAAATTTTTAATAAGAGGGAGGGGGAGTACAGTGCGCTCCATGGAGTCGAGGACCACACCGAAAAAGAACTTTTTTGCGCATATAGTTAATTACTAAATAATTTTGGAGCAAGGTTTTTAATTGTATTTTTTTAAATAAAAAGTATAGTCATCGCAGTTTTATTTTTCCCGTCTAAAAATACAGGAATAATTTACTAATTTAGTTTTTTTATCTTAGGTATTAAGGTTTTTAATGAGAAAGCGGGGAAATAATAGTGCGCTCCATGAAGTCGAAGGAGAACTTTTTTGCAAATTTAGTTAATTACTAAATAATTTGGGAGCAAGCTTTTTAATTGTATTTTCTTTAATAAAAAGTATAGTCATCGCAGTTTTATTTTTCTAGTATAAAAGTACAAGAATATTTTACTAATCTGTTTTTTTTATTGTAGGTACTAAGATTTTTAATAAGAGGGCGTGGTGAGTACAGTGCACTTTACGGAGTCGAAGACCACAACCGAGAGAAAACTTTTTTGCTCATTTAGTTAATTACTAAATAATTTGGGAGCAAGCTTTTTAATTGTATTTTTTTTAATAAAAAGTATAGTCATCGCAGTTTTATTGTTCTAGTATAAAAATACAAGAATATTTTACTAATCTGATTTATTTTATTGTAGGTACCAAGATTTTTAATAAGAGGGAGGGGGAGCACTTCATGGAGTCGAAGACCACAACCGAGAGAGAACTTTTTTGCTCATTTAGTTAATTACTAAATAATTTGGGAGCAAGCTTTTTAATTGTATTTTTTTAATAAAAAGTATAGTCATCGCAGTTTTATTTTTCTAGTATAAAAATACAAGAATATTTTACTTTTCTGGTTTTTTTATTGTAGGTACTAAGATTTTTAATAAGAGGGCGTGGTGAGTACAGTGCGCTCTACGGAGTCGAAGACCACAACCGAGAGAAAACTTTTTTGCTCATTTAGTTAATAACTAAATAATTTGGGAGCAAGCTTTTTAATTGTATTTTTTTTTAATAAAAAGTATAGTCATCGCAGTTTTATTTTTCTAGTATAAAAATACAAAAATATTTTACTACTCTGTTTCTTTTTATTGTAGGTACCAAAATTTTTAATAAGAGGTAGGGGGGAGCACAGTGCGCTCCATGGAGTCGAGGACCATACCGAAAAAGAACTTTTTTGCTCATTTAGTTAATTACTAAATAATTTGGGAGCAAGCTTTTTAATTGTATTTTTTTTAATAAAAAGTATAGTCATCGCAGTTTTATTTTTCTAGTATAAAAATACAAGAATATTTTATCTGGTTTCTTTTATTGTAGGTACCAAGATTTTTAATAAGAGGACGTGGTGAGTACAGTGCGCTCTACGGAGTCGAAGACCACAACCGAGAGAAAACTTTTTTGCTCATTTAGTTAATTACTAAATAATTTGGGAGCAAGCTTTTTAATTGTATTTTTTTTAATAAAAAGTATAGTCATTGCAGTTTTATTTTTCCCGTCTAAAAATACAGGAATAATTTACAGTGAGTACAGTGCGCTTTACGGAGTTGAAGACCACAACCGAGAGAAAACTTTTTTGCTCATATAGTTAATTACTAAATAATTTGGGAGCAAGCTTTTTAATTGTATTTTTTTTAATAAAAAATATAGTCATCGCAGTTTTATTTTTCTAGTATGAAAATACAAGAATATTTTACTAATCTGGTTTCTTTTATTGTAGGTACCAAGATTTTTAACAAGAGAGAGGGGGTAGCGCTCCATGGAGTCGAAGGCCACAACCGGGAGAGAACTTTTTTGCTTATTTAGTTAATTACTAAATAATTTGGGAGCAAGCTTTTTAATTGTATTTTTTTAAATAAAAAGTATAGTCATCGCAGTTTTATTTTTCTAGTATAAAAATACAAGAATATTTTACTAATCTGTTTTTTTTATTGTAGGAACTAAGATTTTTAATAAGATTGTGGTGAATACAGTGCGCTCTACGGAGTCGAACACTACAACCGAGAGAAAACTTTTTTGCTCATTTAGTTAATTACTAAATAATTTGGGAGCAAGCTTTTTAATTGTATTTTTTTAATAAAAAGTATAGTCATCGCAGTTTTATTTTTCTAGTATAAAAATAAAAGAATATTTTACTAATCTGTTTTTTTTTATTGTAGGTACTAAGATTTTTAATAAGAGGGCGTGGTGAGTACAGTGCGCTTTACGGAGTCGAAGACCACAACCGAGAGAAAACTTTTTTGCTCATTTAGTTAATTACTAAATAATTTGGGAGCAAGGTTTTTAATTGTATTTTTTTTTAATAAAAAGTATCGTCATCGCAGTTTTATTTTTCCAGTCTAAAAATACAGGAATAATTTACTAATTTAGTTTTTTCATCTTAGGTATTAAGGTTTTTAATGAGAGAGCGGGGAAAGAATAGTGCGCTCCATGAAGTCGAAGGAAAACTTTTTTGCAAATTTAGTTAATTACTAAATAATTTTGGAGCAAGGTTTTTAATTGTATTTTTTTTAATAAAATTATAGTCATCGCAGTTTTATTTTTCTAGTATAAAAATACAAGAATATTTTACTAATCTGGTTTTTATTGTAGGTACTAAGATTTTTAATAAGAGGGCGTGGTAAGTACAGTGCGCTCTACGGAGTCGAAGACCACAACCGAGAGAAAACTTTTTTGCTCATTTAGTTAATTACTAAATAATTTGGGATCAAGCTTTTTAAATGTATTTTTTTAAATAAAAAGTATAGTCATCGCAGTTTTATTTTTCTAGTATAAAAATACAAGAATATTTTACTAATCTGGTTTTTATTGTAGGTACTAAGATTTTTAATAAGAGGGCGTGGTGAGTACAGTGCGCTTTACGGAGTCGAAGACCACAACCGAGAGAAAACTTTTTTGCTCATTTAGTTAATTACTAAATAATTTGGGAGCAAGCTTTTTAATTGTATTTTTTTTTAATAAAAAGTATAGTCATCGCAGTTTTATTTTTCTAGTATACAAATACAAGAATATTTTACTAATATGGTTTCTTTTATTGTAGGTACCAAGATTTTTAAGAAGAGGGAGGGGGAAGCGCTCCATGGAGTCGAAGACCACAACCGAGAGAAAACTTTTTTGCTCATTTAGTTAATTACTAAATAATTTTGGAGCAAGGTTTTTAATTGTATTTTTTTAATAAAAAGTATCGTCATCGCAGTTTTATTTTTCCAGTCTAAAAATACAGGAATAATTTACTAATTTAGTTTTTTTATCTTAGGTATTAAGGTTTTTAATGAGAAAGCGGGGAAATAATAGTGCGCTCCATGAAGTCGAAGGAGAACTTTTTTGCAAATTTAGTTAATTACTAAATAATTTGGGAGCAAGCTTTTTAATTGTATTTTCTTTAATAAAAAGTATAGTCATCGCAGTTTTATTTTTCTAGTATAAAAGTACAAGAATATTTTACTAATCTGTTTTTTTTATTGTAGGTACTAAGATTTTTAATAAGAGGGCGTGGTGAGTACAGTGCACTTTACGGAGTCGAAGACCACAACCGAGAGAAAACTTTTTTGCTCATTTAGTTAATTACTAAATAATTTGGGAGCAAGCTTTTTAATTGTATTTTTTTTAATAAAAAGTATAGTCATCGCAGTTTTATTGTTCTAGTATAAAAATACAAGAATATTTTACTAATCTGATTTATTTTATTGTAGGTACCAAGATTTTTAATAAGAGGGAGGGGGAGCACTTCATGGAGTCGAAGACCACAACCGAGAGAGAACTTTTTTGCTCATTTAGTTAATTACTAAATAATTTGGGAGCAAGCTTTTTAATTGTATTTTTTTAATAAAAAGTATAGTCATCGCAGTTTTATTTTTCTAGTATAAAAATACAAGAATATTTTACTTTTCTGGTTTTTTTATTGTAGGTACTAAGATTTTTAATAAGAGGGCGTGGTGAGTACAGTGCGCTCTACGGAGTCGAAGACCACAACCGAGAGAAAACTTTTTTGCTCATTTAGTTAATAACTAAATAATTTGGGAGCAAGCTTTTTAATTGTATTTTTTTTTAATAAAAAGTATAGTCATCGCAGTTTTATTTTTCTAGTATAAAAATACAAAAATATTTTACTACTCTGTTTCTTTTTATTGTAGGTACCAAAATTTTTAATAAGAGGTAGGGGGGAGCACAGTGCGCTCCATGGAGTCGAGGACCATACCGAAAAAGAACTTTTTTGCTCATTTAGTTAATTACTAAATAATTTGGGAGCAAGCTTTTTAATTGTATTTTTTTTAATAAAAAGTATAGTCATCGCAGTTTTATTTTTCTAGTATAAAAATACAAGAATATTTTATCTGGTTTCTTTTATTGTAGGTACCAAGATTTTTAATAAGAGGGAGGGGGGAGCGCTCCATGGAGTCGAAGGCCACAACCGAGAGAGAACTTTTTTGCTCATTTAGTTAATTACTAAATAATTTGGGAGCAAGCTTTTTAAATGTATTTTTTTAATAAAAAGTATTGTCATCGCAGTTTTATTTTTCTAGTATAAAAATACAAGAATATTTTACTAATCTGGTTTTTTTTTATTGTAGGTACTAAGATTTTTAATAAAGGGCGTGGTGAGTACAGTGCGCTCTACGGATTCGAAGACCACAACCGAGAGAGAACTTTTTTGCTCATTTAGTTAATTACTAAATAATTTGGGAGCAAGCTTTTTAATTGTATTTTTTTTAATAAAAAGTATAGTCATCGCAGTTTTATTTTTCTAGTATAAAAATATAAGAATATTTTACTAATCTGGTTTTTTTATTGTAGGTACTAAGATTTTTAATAAGAGGGCGTGGTGAGTACAGTGCGCTCTACGGAGTCGAAGACCACAACCGAGAGAAAACTTTTTTGCTCATTTAGTTAATTACTAAATAATTTGGGAGCAAGCTTTTTAATTGTATTTTTTTAATAAAAAGTATAGTCATCGCAGTTTTATTTTTCTAGTATAAAAATACAAGAATATTTTACTAATCTGGTTTTTTTATTGTAGGTACTAAGATTTTTAATAAGAGGGCGTGGTGAGTACAGTGCGCTCTACGGAGTCGAAGACCACAACCGAGAGAAAACTTTTTTGCTCATTTAGTTAATTACTAAATAATTTGGGAGCAAGCTTTTTAATTGTATTTTTTTTAATAAAAAGTATAGTCATCGCAGTTTTATTTTTCTAGTATAAAAATACAAGAATATTTTACTAATCTGATTTATTTTATTGTAGGTACCAAGATTTTTAATAAGAGGGAGGGGGGAGCGCTTCATGGAGTCGAAGACCACAACCGAGAGAGAACTTTTTTGCTCATTTAGTTAATTACTAAATAATTTGGGAGCAAGCTTTTTAATTGTATTTTTTTAATAAAAAGTATAGTCATCGCAGTTTTATTTTTCTAGTATAAAAATACAAGAATATTTTACTAATCTGATTTATTTTATTGTAGGTACCAAAATTTTTAATAAGATGGAGGGGGGAGCGCTTCATAGAGTCGAAGACCACAACCCAGAGAGAACTTTTTTGCTCATTTAGTTAATTACTAAATAATTTGGGAGCAAGCTTTTTAATGGTATTTTTTTAATAAAAAGTATCGTCATCGCAGTTTTATTTTTCCCGTCTAAAAATACAGGAATAATTTACTAATTTAGTTTTTTCATCTTAGGTATTAAGGTTTTTAATGAGAGAGCGGGGAAAGAATAGTGCGCTCCATGAAGTCGAAGGAAAACTTTTTTGCAAATTTAGTTAATTACTAAATAATTTTGGAGCAAGGTTTTTAATTGTATTTTTTTAATAAAAAGTATCGTCATCGCAGTTTTATTTTTCCAGTCTAAAAATACAGGAATAATTTACTAATTTAGTTTTTTCATCTTAGGTATTAAGGTTTTTAATGAGAGAGCGGGAAAGAATAGTGCGCTCCATGAAGTCGAAGGAGAACTTTTTTGCAAATTTAGTTAATTACTAAATAATTTTGGAGCAAGGTTTTTAATTGTATTTTTTTTAATAAAAAGTATAGTCATCGCAGTTTTATTTTTCTAGTATAAAAATACAAGAATATTTTACTAATCTGGTTTTTATTGTAGGTACTAAATTTTTAATAAGAGGACGTGGTGAGTACAGTGCGCTCTACGGAGTCGAAGACCACAACCGAGAGAAAACTTTTTTGCTTATTTAGTTAATTACTAAATAATTTGGGAGCAAGCTTTTTAATTGTATTTTTTTTAATAAAAAGTATAGTCAGCGCAGTTTTATTTTTCCCGTCTAAAAATACAGGAATAATTTACTAATTTAGTTTTTTCATCTTAGGTATTAAGGTTTTTGATGAGAGAGCGGGGAAAGAATAGTGCGCTTCATGAAGTCGAAGGAGAACTTTTTTGCAAATTTAGTTAATTACTAAATAATTTGGGAGCAAGCTTTTTAATTGTATTTTTTTAAATAAAAAGTATAGTCATCGCAGTTTTATTTTTCTATTACAAAAATACAAGAATATTTTACTAATCTGGTTTTTATTGTAGGTACTAAGATTTTTTAATGAGAGGGCGTGGTGAGTACAGTGCGCTCTACGAAGTCGAAGACCACAACCGAGAGAAAACTTTTTTGCTCATTTAGTTAATTACTAAATAATTTTGGAGCAAGCTTTTTAATTGTATTTTTTTAATAAAAAGTATAGTCATCGCAGTTTTATTTTTCTAGTATAAAAATACAAGAATATTTTACTAATCTGTTTTTTTTTTAATGTAGGTACTAAGATTTTCAATAAGAGGGCGTGGTGAGTACAGTGCGCTCTACGGAGTCGAAGACCACAACCGAGAGAAAACTTTTTTGCTTATTTAGTTAATTACTAAATAATTTGGGAGCAAGATTTTTAATTGTATTTTTTTTTAATAAAAATTATAGTCATCGCAGTTTTATTTTTCTAGTATAAAAATACAAGAATATTTTACTAATATGTTTTTTTTTATTGTAGGTACTAAGATTTTTAATAACAGGGCGTGGTGAGTACAGTGCACTCTACGGAGTCGAAGACCACAACCGAGAAAAAACTTTTTTGCTCATTTAGTTAATTACTAAATAATTTGGGAGCAAGCTTTTTAATTGTATTTTTTTCAATAAAAAGTATAGTCATCGCAGTTTTATTTTTCTAGTATGAAAATACAAGAATATTTTACTAATCTGGTTTTTTTTTAATGTAGGTACTAAGATTTTCAATAAGAGGGCGTGGTGAGTACAGTGCGCTCTACGGAGTCGAAGACCACAACCGAGAGAAAACTTTTTTGCTTATTTAGTTAATTACTAAATAATTTGGGAGCAAGATTTTTAATTGTATTTTTTTTTAATAAAAATTATAGTCATCGCAGTTTTATTTTTCTAGTATAAAAATACAAGAATATTTTACTGATATGTTTTTTTTTATTGTAGGTACTAAGATTTTTAATAACAGGGCGTGGTGAGTACAGTGCACTCTACGGAGTCGAAGACCACAACCGAGAAAAAACTTTTTTGCTCATTTAGTTAATTACTAAATAATTTGGGAGCAAGCTTTTTAATTGTTTTTTTTTCAATAAAAAGTATAGTCATCGCAGTTTTATTTTTCTAGTATGAAAATACAAGAATATTTTACTAATCTGGTTTCTTTTATTGTAGGTACCAAGATTTTTAATAAGAGGAAGGGGGGAGCGCTTTATGGAGTCGAAGACCACAACCGAGAGAGAACTTTTTTGCTCATTTAGTTAATTACTAAATAATTTGGGAGCAAGCTTTTTAATTGTATTTTTTTTTAATAAAAAGTATAGTCATCGCAGTTTTATTTTTCTAGTATAAAAATACAAGAATATTTTTCTAATCTGTTTTTTTTATTGTAGGTACTAAGGTTTTTAATAAAAGGGCGTGGTGAGTACAGTGCGCTCTACGTAGTCGAAGACCACAACCGAGAGAAAACTTTTTTGCTCATTTAGTTAATTACTAAATAATTTGGGAGCAAGCTTTTTAATTGTATTTTTTTTAATAAAAAGTATAGTCTACGCAGTTTTATTTTTCTAGTATAAAAATACAAGAATATTTTACTAATCTGGTTTTTATTGTAGGTACTAAGATTTTTAATAAGAGGGCGTGGTGAGTACAGTGCGCTCTACGGAGTCGAAGACCACAACCGAGAGAAAACTTTTTTGCTCATTTAGTTAATTACTAAATAATTTGGGAGCAAGCTTTTTAAATGTATTTTTTTTAATAAAAAGTATAGTCATCGCAGTTTTATTTTTCTAGTATAAAAATACAAGAATATTTTACTAATCTGGTTTTTATTGTAGGTACTAAGATTTTTAATAAGAGGGCGTGGTGAGTACAGTGCGCTCGACGGAGTCGAAGACCACAACCGAGAGAACACTTTTTTGCTCATTTAGTTAATTACTAAATAATTTGGGAGCAAGCTTTTTAATTGTATTTTTTTTTAATAAAAAGTATAGTCATCGCAGTTTTATTTTTCCCGTCTAAAAATACAGGAATAATTTACTAATTTAGTTTTTTCATTTTAGGTATTAAGGTTTTTAATGAGAGAGCGGGGAAAGAATAGTGCGCTCCATGAAGTCGAAGGAGAACTTTTTTGCAAATTTAGTTAATTACTAAATAATTTGGGAGCAAGCTTTTTAATTGTATTTTTTTAATTAAAAGTATAGTCATCGCAGTTTTATTTTTCTAGTATAAAAATACAAGAATATTTTACTAATCTGTTTTTTTATTGTAGGTACTAAGATTTTTAATAAGAGGGCGTGGTGAGTACAGTGCGCTCTACGGAGTCGAAGACCACAACCGAGAGAAAACTTTTTTGCTCATTTAGTTAATTACTAAATAATTTGGGAGCAAGCTTTTTAATTGTATTTTTTTTAATAAAAAGTATAGTCATCGCAGTTTTATTTTTCTAGTATAAAAATACAAAAATATTTTACTAATCTGTTTCTTTTTATTGTAGGTACCAAAATTTTTAATAAGAGGGAGGGGGAGTACAGTGCGCTCCATGGAGTCGAGGACCACACCGAAAAAGAACTTTTTTGCGCATATAGTTAATTACTAAATAATTTTGGAGCAAGGTTTTTAATTGTATTTTTTTAAATAAAAAGTATAGTCATCGCAGTTTTATTTTTCCCGTCTAAAAATACAGGAATAATTTACTAATTTAGTTTTTTTATCTTAGGTATTAAGGTTTTTAATGAGAAAGCGGGGAAATAATAGTGCGCTCCATGAAGTCGAAGGAGAACTTTTTTGCAAATTTAGTTAATTACTAAATAATTTGGGAGCAAGCTTTTTAATTGTATTTTCTTTAATAAAAAGTATAGTCATCGCAGTTTTATTTTTCTAGTATAAAAGTACAAGAATATTTTACTAATCTGTTTTTTTTATTGTAGGTACTAAGATTTTTAATAAGAGGGCGTGGTGAGTACAGTGCACTTTACGGAGTCGAAGACCACAACCGAGAGAAAACTTTTTTGCTCATTTAGTTAATTACTAAATAATTTGGGAGCAAGCTTTTTAATTGTATTTTTTTTAATAAAAAGTATAGTCATCGCAGTTTTATTGTTCTAGTATAAAAATACAAGAATATTTTACTAATCTGATTTATTTTATTGTAGGTACCAAGATTTTTAATAAGAGGGAGGGGGAGCACTTCATGGAGTCGAAGACCACAACCGAGAGAGAACTTTTTTGCTCATTTAGTTAATTACTAAATAATTTGGGAGCAAGCTTTTTAATTGTATTTTTTTAATAAAAAGTATAGTCATCGCAGTTTTATTTTTCTAGTATAAAAATACAAGAATATTTTACTTTTCTGGTTTTTTTATTGTAGGTACTAAGATTTTTAATAAGAGGGCGTGGTGAGTACAGTGCGCTCTACGGAGTCGAAGACCACAACCGAGAGAAAACTTTTTTGCTCATTTAGTTAATAACTAAATAATTTGGGAGCAAGCTTTTTAATTGTATTTTTTTTTAATAAAAAGTATAGTCATCGCAGTTTTATTTTTCTAGTATAAAAATACAAACATATTTTACTACTCTGTTTCTTTTTATTGTAGGTACCAAAATTTTTAATAAGAGGTAGGGGGGAGCACAGTGCGCTCCATGGAGTCGAGGACCAAACCGAAAAAGAACTTTTTTGCTCATTTAGTTAATTACTAAATAATTTGGGAGCAAGCTTTTTAATTGTATTTTTTTTAATAAAAAGTATAGTCATCGCAGTTTTATTTTTCTAGTATAAAAATACAAGAATATTTTATCTGGTTTCTTTTATTGTAGGTACCAAGATTTTTAATAAGAGGACGTGGTGAGTACAGTGCGCTCTACGGAGTCGAAGACCACAACCGAGAGAAAACTTTTTTGCTCATTTAGTTAATTACTAAATAATTTGGGAGCAAGCTTTTTAATTGTATTTTTTTTAATAAAAAGTATAGTCATTGCAGTTTTATTTTTCCCGTCTAAAAATACAGGAATAATTTACAGTGAGTACAGTGCGCTTTACGGAGTTGAAGACCACAACCGAGAGAAAACTTTTTTGCTCATATAGTTAATTACTAAATAATTTGGGAGCAAGCTTTTTAATTGTATTTTTTTTAATAAAAAATATAGTCATCGCAGTTTTATTTTTCTAGTATGAAAATACAAGAATATTTTACTAATCTGGTTTCTTTTATTGTAGGTACCAAGATTTTTAACAAGAGAGAGGGGGTAGCGCTCCATGGAGTCGAAGGCCACAACCGGGAGAGAACTTTTTTGCTTATTTAGTTAATTACTAAATAATTTGGGAGCAAGCTTTTTAATTGTATTTTTTTAAATAAAAAGTATAGTCATCGCAGTTTTATTTTTCTAGTATAAAAATACAAGAATATTTTACTAATCTGTTTTTTTTATTGTAGGAACTAAGATTTTTAATAAGATTGTGGTGAATACAGTGCGCTCTACGGAGTCGAACACTACAACCGAGAGAAAACTTTTTTGCTCATTTAGTTAATTACTAAATAATTTGGGAGCAAGCTTTTTAATTGTATTTTTTTAATAAAAAGTATAGTCATCGCAGTTTTATTTTTCTAGTATAAAAATACAAGAATATTTTACTAATCTGTTTTTTTTTATTGTAGGTACTAAGATTTTTAATAAGAGGGCGTGGTGAGTACAGTGCGCTTTACGGAGTCGAAGACCACAACCGAGAGAAAACTTTTTTGCTCATTTAGTTAATTACTAAATAATTTGGGAGCAAGGTTTTTAATTGTATTTTTTTTTAATAAAAAGTATCGTCATCGCAGTTTTATTTTTCCAGTCTAAAAATACAGGAATAATTTACTAATTTAGTTTTTTCATCTTAGGTATTAAGGTTTTTAATAAGAGAGCGGGGAAAGAATAGTGCGCTCCATGAAGTCGAAGGAAAACTTTTTTGCAAATTTAGTTAATTACTAAATAATTTTGGAGCAAGGTTTTTAATTGTATTTTTTTTAATAAAAAGTATAGTCATCGCAGTTTTATTTTTCTAGTATAAAAATACAAGAATATTTTACTAATCTGGTTTTTATTGTAGGTACTAAGATTTTTAATAAGAGGGCGTGGTGAGTACAGTGCGCTCTACGGAGTCGAAGACCACAACCGAGAGAAAACTTTTTTGCTCATTTAGTTAATTACTAAATAATTTGGGATCAAGCTTTTTAAATGTATTTTTTTAAATAAAAAGTATAGTCATCGCAGTTTTATTTTTCTAGTATAAAAATACAAGAATATTTTACTAATCTGGTTTTTATTGTAGGTACTAAGATTTTTAATAAGAGGGCGTGGTGAGTACAGTGCGCTTTACGGAGTCGAAGACCACAACCGAGAGAACACTTTTTTGCTCATTTAGTTAATTACTAAATAATTTGGGAGCAAGCTTTTTAATTGTATTTTTTTAATAAAAAGTATAGTCATCGCAGTTTTATTTTTCCCGTCTAAAAATACAGGAATAATTTACTAATTTAGTTTTTTCATTTTAGGTATTAAGGTTTTTAATGAGAGAGCGGGGAAAGAATAGTGCGCTCCATGAAGTCGAAGGAGAACTTTTTTGCAAATTTAGTTAATTACTAAATAATTTTGGAGCAAGGTTTTTAATTGTATTTTTTTTAATAAAAAGTATAGTCATCGCAGTTTTATTTTTCCCGTCTAAAAATACAGGAATAATTTACTAATTTAGTTTTTTTATCTTAGGTATTAAGGTTTTTAATGAGAAAGCGGGGAAATAATAGTGCGCTCCATGAAGTCGAAGGAGAACTTTTTTGCAAATTCGGTTAATTACTAAATAATTTGGGAGCAAGCATTTTAATTGTATTTTTTTAAATAAAAAGTATAGTCATCGCAGTCTAATTTTTCTGGTATAAAAATACAAGACTATTTTACTAATCTGGTTTCTTTTATTATAGGTACCAAGATTTTTAATAGGAGGGAGGGGGGAGCGCTCCATGGAGTCGAAGACCACAACCAAGAGAAAACTTTTTTGCTCATTTAGTTAATTACTAAATAATTTGGGAGCAAGCTTTTTAATTGTATTTTTTTTTAATAAAAAGTATAGTCATCGCAGTTTTATTTTTCTAGTATACAAATACAAGAATATTTTACTAATATGGTTTCTTTTATTGTAGGTACCAAGATTTTTAAGAAGAGGGAGGGGGAAGCGCTCCATGGAGTCGAAGACCACAACCGAGAGAAAACTTTTTTGCTCATTTAGTTAATTACTAAATAATTTTGGAGCAAGGTTTTTAATTGTATTTTTTTAATAAAAAGTATAGTCATCGCAGTTTTATTTTTCTAGTATAAACATACAAGAATATTTTACTAATCTGATTTATTTTATTGTAGGTACCAAAATTTTTAATAAGAGGGAGGGGGGAGCGCTTCATGGAGTCGAAGACCACAACCGAGAGAGAACTTTTTTGCTCATTTAGTTAATTAATAAATAATTTGGGAGCAAGCTTTTTAATTGTATTTTTTTAATAAAAAGTATCGTCATCGCAGTTTTATTTTTCCCGTCTAAAAATACAGGAATAATTTACTAATTTAGTTTTTTCATCTTAGGTATTAAGGTTTTTAATGAGAGAGCGGGGAAAGAATAGTGCGCTCCATGAAGTCGAAGGAAAACTTTTTTGCAAATTTAGTTAATTACTAAATAATTTTGGAGCAAGCTTTTTAATTGTATTTTTTTAATAAAAAGTATAGTCATCGCAGTTTTATTTTTCTAGTATAAAAATACAAGAATATTTTATCTGGTTTATTTTATTGTAGGTACCAAGATTTTTAATAAGAGGGAGGGGGGAGCGCTCCATGGAGTCGAAGGCCACAACCGAGAGAGAACTTTTTTGCTCATTTAGTTAAGTACTAAATAATTTGGGAGCAAGCTTTTTAATTGTATTTTTTTTTAATAAAAAGTATAGTCATCGCAGTTTTATTTTTCTAGTATAAAAATACAAGAATAATTTACTAATCTGGTTTTTTTATTGTAGGTACTAAGTTTTTTAATATGAGGGCGTGGTGAGTACAGTGCGCTCTACGGAGTCAAAGACCACAACCGAGAGAAAACTTTTTTGCTCATTTAGTTAATTACTAAATAATTTAGGAGCAAGCTTTTTAATTGTATTTTTTTTAATAAAAAGTATAGTCATCGCAGTTTTATTTTTCTAGTATAAAAATACAAGAATCTGGTTTTTTTATTGTAGGAACTAAGATTTTTAATAAGAGGGCGTGGTGAGTACAGTGCGCTCTACGGAGTCGAAGACCACAACCGAGAGAAAACTTTTTTGCTCATTTAGTTAATTACTAAATAATTTGGGAGCAAGCTTTTTAATTGTATTTTTTTTAATAAAAAGTATAGTCATCGCAGTTTTATTTTTCTAGTATAAAAATACAAGAATATTTTACTAATCTGATTTATTTTTATTGTAGGTACCAATATTTTTAATAAGAGGGAGGGGGAGCGCTTCATGGAGTCGAATTCCACAACCGAGAGAAAACCTTTTTGCTCATTTAGTTAATTACTTAATAATTTGGGAGCAAGCTTTTTAATTGTATTTTTTTTAATAAAAAGTATAGTCATCGCAGTTTTATTTTTCTAGTATAAAAATACAAGAATATTTTACTAATCTGATTTATTTTATTGTAGGTACCAAGATTTTTAATAGGAGGGAGGGGGAGCGCTCCATGGAGTCGAAGACCACAACCGAGAGAGAACTTTTTTGCTCATTTAGTTAATTACTAAATAATTTGGGAGCAAGCTTTTTAATTGTATTTTTTTTTAATAAAAAGTATAGCCATCGCAGTTTTATTTTTCTAGTATAAAAATACAAGAATATTTTACTAATCTGATTTATTTTATTGTAGGTACCAAGATTTTTAATAAGAGGGAGGGGGAAGCGCTTCATGGAGTCGAATACCACAACCGAGAGAAAACCTTCTTGCTCATTTAGTTAATTACTTAATAATTTGGGAGCAAGGTTTTTAATTGTATTTTTTTAAATAAAAAGTATAGTCATCGCAGTTTTATTTTTCTATTACAAAAATACAAGAATATTTTACAAATCTGGTTTTTATTGTAGGTACTAAGATTTTTAATAAGAGGGCGTGGTGAGTACAGTGCGCTCTACGGAGTCGAAGACCACAACCGAGAGAAAACTTTTTTGCTCATTTAGTTAATTACTAAATAATTTGGAAGCAAGCTTTTTAATTGTATTTTTTTAAATAAAAAGTATAGTCATCGCAGTTTTATTTTTCCCGTCTAAAAATACAGGAATAATTTACTAATTTAGTTTTTTTATCTTAGGTATTAAGGTTTTTAATGAGATAGCGGGGAAATAATAGTGCGCTCCATGAAGTCGAAGGAGAACTTTTTTGCAAATTCAGTTAATTACTAAATAATTTGGGAGCAAGCATTTTAATTGTATTTTTTTTAATAAAAAGTATAGTCATCGCAGTTTTATTTTTCTAGTATAAAAATACAAGAATATTTTACTAATCTGGTTTTTTTTATTGTAGGTACTAAGATTTTTAATAAGAGGGCGTGGTGAGTACAGTGCGCTTTACGGAGTCGAAGACCACAACCGAGAGAAAACTTTTTTGCTCATTTAGTTAATTACTAAATAATTTGGGAGCAAGCTTTTTAATTGTATTTTTTTTAATAAAAAGTATAGTCATCGCAGTTTTATTTTTCTAGTATAAAAATACAAGAATATTTTACTAATTTTACTAATCTGGTTTCTTTTATTGTAGGTACCAAGATTTTTAATAGGAGGGAGGGAGGGGGGCGCTCCATGGAGTCGAAGACCACAACCGAGAGAGAACTTTTTTGCTCATATAGTTAATTACTAAATAATTTGGGAGCAAGCTTTTTAATTGTATTTTTTTTAATAAAAAGTATAGTCATCGCAGTTTTATTTTTCTAGTATAAAAATACAAGAATATTTTACTAATCTGGTTTCTTTTATTGTAGGTACCAAGATTTTTAATAAGAGGGAGGGGGGAGCGCTCCATGGAGTCGAAGACCACAACCGAGAGAGAACTTTTTTGCTCATTTAGTTAATTACTAAATAATTTGGGAGCAAGCTTTTTAATTGTATTTTTTTAAATAAAAAGTATAGTCATCGCAGTTTTATTTTTCTATTATAAAAATACAAGAATATTTTACTAATCTGTTTTTTTTTATTGTAGGTACTAAGATTTTTAATAAGAGGGCGTGGTGAGTACAGTGCGCTCTACGGAGTCGAAGACCACAACCGAGAGAAAACTTTTTTGCTCATTTAGTTAATTACTAAATAATTTGGGAGCAAGCTTTTTAATTGTATTATTTTTTAATAAAAAGTATAGTCACCGCAGTTTTATTTTTCTAGTATAAAAATACAAGAATATTTTACTAATCTGGTTTCTTTTATTGTAAGTACCAAGATTTTTAATAAGAGGGAGGGGGGAGCGCTCCATGGAGTCGAAGGCCACAACCGAGAGAGAACTTTTTTGCTCATTTAGTTAATTACTAAATAATTTGGGAGCAAGCTTTTTAATTGTATTTTTTTAAATAAAAAGTATAGTCATCGCAGTTTTATTTTTCTATTACAAAAATACAAGAATATTTTACTAATCTGGTTTTTATTGTAGGTACTAAGATTTTTTAATGAGAGGGCGTGGTGAGTACAGTGCGCTCTACGAAGTCGAAGACCACAACCGAGAGAAAACTTTTTTGCTCATTTAGTTAATTACTAAATAATTTTGGAGCAAGCTTTTTAATTGTATTTTTTTAATAAAAAGTATAGTCATCGCAGTTTTATTTTTCTAGTATAAAAATACAAGAATATTTTACTAATCTGGTTTTTTTTTTAATGTAGGTACTAAGATTTTCAATAAGAGGGCGTGGTGAGTACAGTGCGCTCTACGGAGTCGAAGACCACAACCGAGAGAAAACTTTTTTGCTTATTTAGTTAATTACTAAATAATTTGGGAGCAAGATTTTTAATTGTATTTTTTTTTTAATAAAAATTATAGTCATCGCAGTTTTATTTTTCTAGTATAAAAATACAAGAATATTTTACTAATATGTTTTTTTTTATTGTAGGTACTAAGATTTTTAATAACAGGGCGTGGTGAGTACAGTGCACTCTACGGAGTCGAAGACCACAACCGAGAAAAAACTTTTTTGCTCATTTAGTTAATTACTAAATAATTTGGGAGCAAGCTTTTTAATTGTATTTTTTTCAATAAAAAGTATAGTCATCGCAGTTTTATTTTTCTAGTATAAAAATACAAGAATATTTTACTAATCTGGTTTCTTTTATTGTAGGTACCAAGATTTTTAATAAGAGGAAGGGGGGAGCGCTTTATGGAGTCGAAGACCACAACCGAGAGAGAACTTTTTTGCTCATTTAGTTAATTACTAAATAATTTGGGAGCAAGCTTTTTAATTGTATTTTTTTTTAATAAAAAGTATAGTCATCGCAGTTTTATTTTTCTAGTATAAAAATACAAGAATATTTTACTAATATGTTTTTTTTTATTGTAGGTACTAAGATTTTTAATAACAGGGCGTGGTGAGTACAGTGCACTCTACGGAGTCGAAGACCACAACCGAGAAAAAACTTTTTTGCTCATTTAGTTAATTACTAAATAATTTGGGAGCAAGCTTTTTAATTGTATTTTTTTCAATAAAAAGTATAGTCATTGCAGTTTTATTTTTCTAGTATGAAAATACAAGAATATTTTACTAATCTGGTTTCTTTTATTGTAGGTACCAAGATTTTTAATAAGAGGAAGGGGGGAGCGCTTTATGGAGTCGAAGACCACAACCGAGAGAGAACTTTTTTGCTCATTTAGTTAATTACTAAATAATTTGGGAGCAAGCTTTTTAATTGTATTTTTTTTTTAATACAAAGTATAGTCATCGCAGTTTTATTTTTCTAGTATAAAAATACAAGAATATTTTTCTAATCTGGTTTTTTTATTGTAGGTACTAAGGTTTTTAATAAAAGGGCGTGGTGAGTACAGTGCGCTCTACGTAGTCGAAGACCACAACCGAGAGAAAACTTTTTTGCTCATTTAGTTAATTACTAAATAATTTGGGAGCAAGCTTTTTGATTGTATTTTTTTTAATAAAAAGTATAGTCATCGCAGTTTTATTTTTCTAGTATAAAAATACAAGAATATTTTACTAATCTGATTTATTTTATTGTAGGTACCAAGATTTTTAATAAGAGGGAGGGGGGAGCGCTTCATGGAGTCGAAGACCACAACCGAGGGAGAACTTTTTTGCTCATTAAGTTAATTACTAAATAATTTGGGAGCAAGCTTTTTAATTGTATTTTTTAAATAAAAAGTATAGTCATCGCAGTTTTATTTTTCTAGTAGAAAAATACAAGAATATTTTACTAATCTGGTTTCTTTTATTGTAGGTACCAAGATTTTTAAGAAGAGGGAGGGGGAAGCGCTCCATGGAGTCGAAGACCACAACCGAGAGAAAACTTTTTTGCTCATTTAGTTAATTACTAAATAATTTTGGAGCAAGGTTTTTAATTGTATTTTTTTTAATAAAAAGTATCGTCATCGCAGTTTTATTTTTCCAGTCTAAAAATACAGGAATAATTTACTAATTTAGTTTTTTCATCTTAGGTATTAAGGTTTTTAATGAGAGAGCGGGGAAAGAATAGTGCGCTCCATGAAGTCGAAGGAAAACTTTTTTGCAAATTTAGTTAATTACTAAATAATTTTGGAGCAAGGTTTTTAATTGTATTTTTTTTAATAAAAAGTATAGTCATCGCAGTTTTATTTTTCCCGTCTAAAAATACAGGAATAATTTATTAATTTAGTTTTTTCATCTTAGGTATTAAGGTTTTTAATGAGAAAGCGGGGAAATAATAGTGCGCTCCATGAAGTCGAAGGAGAACTTTTTTGCAAATTTAGTTAATTACTAAATAATTTGGGAGCAAGCTTTTTAATTGTATTTTTTTTAATATAAAGTATAGTCTACGCAGTTTTATTTTTCTAGTATAAAAATACAAGAATATTTTACTAATCTGGTTTTTATTGTAGGTACTAAGATTTTTAATAAGAGGGCGTGGTGAGTACAGTGCGCTCTACGGAGTCGAAGACCACAACCGAGAGAAAACTTTTTTGCTCATTTAGTTAATTACTAAATAATTTGGGAGCAAGCGTTTTAAATGTATTTTTTTTGATAAAAAGTATAGTCATCGCAGTTTTATTTTTCTAGTATAAAAATACAAGAATATTTTACTAATCTGGTTTTTATTGTGGGTACTAAGATTTTTAATAAGAGGGCGTGGTGAGTACAGTGCGCTCGACGGAGTCGAAGACCACAACCGAGAGAACACTTTTTTGCTCATTTAGTTAATTACTAAATAATTTGGGAGCAAGCTTTTTAATTGTATTTTTTTTAATAAAAAGTATAGTCATCGCAGTTTTATTTTTCCCGTCTAAAAATACAGGAATAATTTACTAATTTAGTTTTTTCATTTTAGGTATTAAGGTTTTTAATGAGAGAGCGGGGAAAGAATAGTGCGCTCCATGAAGTCGAAGGAGAACTTTTTTGCAAATTTAGTTAATTACTAAATAATTTGGGAGCAAGCTTTTTAATTGTATTTTTTTTAATAAGAAGTATAGTCATCGCAGTTTTATTTTTCTAGTATAAAAATACAAAAATATTTTACTAATCTGTTTCTTTTTATTGTAGGTACCAAAATTTTTAATAAGAGGGAGGGGGGAGTACAGTGCGCTCCATGGAGTCGAGGACCACACCGAAAAAGAACTTTTTTGCGCATATAGTTAATTACTTAATAATTTTGGAGCAAGGTTTTTAATTGTATTTTTTTAAATAAAAAGTATAGTCATCGCAGTTTTATTTTTCCCGTCTAAAAATACAGGAATAATTTACTAATTTAGTTTTTTTATCTTAGGTATTAAGGTTTTTAATGAGAAAGCGGGGAAATAATAGTGCGCTCCATGAAGTCGAAGGAGAACTTTTTTGCAAATTTAGTTAATTACTAAATAATTTGGGAGCAAGCTTTTTAATTGTATTTTCTTTAATAAAAAGTATAGTCATCGCAGTTTTATTTTTCTAGTATAAAAGTACAAGAATATTTTACTAATCTGTTTTTTTTTATTGTAGGTACTAAGATTTTTAATAAGAGGGCGTGGTGAGTACAGTGCACTTTACGGAGTCGAAGACCACAACCGAGAGAAAACTTTTTTGCTCATTTAGTTAATTACTAAATAATTTGGGAGCAAGCTTTTTAATTGTATTTTTTTTAATAAAAAGTATAGTCATCGCAGTTTTATTGTTCTAGTATAAAAATACAAGAATATTTTACTAATCTGATTTATTTTATTGTAGGTACCAAGATTTTTAATAAGAGGGAGGGGGAGCACTTCATGGAGTCGAAGACCACAACCGAGAGAGAACTTTTTTGCTCATTTAGTTAATTACTAAATAATTTGGGAGCAAGCTTTTTAATTGTATTTTTTTAATAAAAAGTATAGTCATCGCAGTTTTATTTTTCTAGTATAAAAATACAAGAATATTTTACTAATCTGATTTTTTTATTGGAGGTACTAAGATTTTTAATAAGAGGGCGTGGTGAGTACAGTGCGCTCTACGGAGTCGAAGACCACAACCGAGAGAAAACTTTTTTGCTCATTTAGTTAATTACTAAATAATTTGGGAGCAAGCTTTTTAATTGTATTTTTTTTAATAAAAAGTATAGTCATCGCAGTTTTATTTTTCTAGTATAAAAATACAAGAATATTTTACTAATCTGATTTATTTTATTGTAGGTACCAAGATTTTTAATAAGAGGGAGGGGGGAGCGCTTCATGGAGTCGAAGACCACAACCGAGAGAGAACTTTTTTGCTCATTTAGTTAATTACTAAATAATTTGGGAGCAAGCTTTTTAATTGTATTTTTTTAATAAAAAGTATAGTCATCGCAGTTTTATTTTTCTAGTATAAAAATACAAGAATATTTTATCTGGTTTGTTTTATTGTAGGTACCAAGATTTTTAATAAGAGGGAGGGGGGAGCGCTCCATGGAGTCGAAGGCCACAACCGAGAAAGAACTTTTTTGCTCATTTAGTTAATTACTAAATAATTTGGGAGCAAGCTTTTTAATTGTATTTTTTTAAATAAAAAGTATAGTCATCGCAGTTTTATTTTTCTAGTATAAAAATACAAGAATATTTTACTAATCTGTTTTTTTTATTGTAGGTACTAAGATTTTTAATATGAGGGCGTGGTGAGTACAGTGCGCTCTACGGAGTCGAAGACCACAACCGAGAGAAAACTTTTTTGCTCATTTAGTTAATTACTAAATAATTTAGGAGAAAGCTTTTTAATTGTATTTTTTTTAATAAAAAGTATATTCATCGCAGTTTTATTTTTCTAGTATAAAATTACAAGAATATTTAAATAATCTGGTTTCTTTTATTGTAGGTACCAAGATTTTTAATAAGAGGGAGGGGGGAGCGCTCCATGGAGTCGAAGACCACAACCGAAAGAGAACTTTTTTGCTCATTTAGTTAATTACTAAATAATTTGGGAGCAAGTTTTTAATTGTATTTTTTTAAATAAAAAGTATAGTCATCGCAGTTTTATTTTTCTAGTATAAAAATACAAGAATATTTTACTAATCTGGTTTCTTTTATTGTAGGTACTAAGATTTTTAATAAGAGGAAGGGGGGAGCGCTTCATGGAATCGAAGACCACAACCGAGAGAGAACTTTTTTGCTCATTTAGTTAGTTACTAAATAATTTGGGAGCAAGCTTTTTAATTGTATTTTTTTTAATAAAAAGTATAGTCATCGCAGTTTTATTTTTCTTGTATAAAAATACAAGAATATTTTACTAATCTGGTTTTTTATTGTAGGTACTAAGATTTTTAATAAGAGGGCGTGGTGAGTACAGTGCGCTCTACGGAGTCGAAGACCACAACCGAGAGAAAACTTTTTTGCTCATTTAGTTAATTACTGAATAATTTGGGAGCAAGCTTTTTAATTGTATTTTTTTTTAATAAAAAGTATAGTCATCGCAGTTTTATTTTTCTAGTATAAAAATACAAGAATATTTTACTAATCTGGTTTCTTTTATTGTAGGTACCAAGATTTTTAATAGGAGGGAGGGGGAGCGCTCCATGGAGTCGAAGACCACAACCGAGATAGAACTTTTTTGCTCATTTAGTTAATTACTAAATAATTTGGGAGCAAGCTTTTTAATTGTATTTTTTTTAATAAAAAGTATAGTCATCGCAGTTTTATTTTTCTAGTATAAAAATACAAGAATATTTTACTAATCTGGTTTCTTTTATTGTAGGTACCAAGATTTTTAATAAGAGGGAGGGGGAAGCGCTTCATGGAGTCGAAGACCACAACCGAGAGAAAACCTTTTTGCTCATTTAGTTAATTACTTAATAATTTGGGAGCAAGGTTTTTAATTGTATTCTTTTAAATAAAAAGTATAGTCATCGCAGTTTTATTTTTCTATTACAAAAATACAAGAATATTTTACTAATCTGTTTTTTTTTTATTGTAGGTACTAAGATTTTTAATAAGAGGGCGTGGTGAGTACAGTGCGCTCTATGGAGTCGAAGTCCACAACCGAATGAGAACTTTTTTGCCCATTTAGTTACTGACTAAATACTTTTGAAGCTGGCTTTTTTTTTTATTGTATTTTGTTAATAAAAAGCATGGTCATAGCAGTTCAATTGTTTTGGTATAAAAAGACAAAAATAATTTACTATTTAAGTTGTTTCATTTTAGGTATGAAGGTTTTTATTGAGAGAGCGGGGAAAGAATAGTGCGCTCCATGGTGTCGAAGACTGCAACCGAAGAAGAAATTTTTTGCGCATTTTGTTACTTACTAAACATTTTTGTAACAAGTTTTTTTTATTGTAAAATCAGACATCGTGATTTTTTTTTTTTTGTATAAAAATACAAGACTAATTTTATAATTTAGTTTTTTGATTTTAGGTATCAAGATTTTAAATGAGAGGGCGGAAGGAGGATAGTGCGCTCCAAGACTGCAACCGAAGGAGAACTTTTTTGCCCATTTAGTTAATTAATAAATAATTTTGAAGCAGGCTTTTTTATTGTCGTTTGTTAATAAAAAGAACGGTCATAGCAGTTTTATTTTTTTTGTATAAAAAGACAAGAATAATTTAGTATTTTAGTTTTTTCATTTTAGGTATCAAGGTTTTTAATGAGAGAGCGGGAAAAGAATAGTGTGCTCCATAAAGTCGAAGAAGGAGGCCTTTTTTGCACATTTAGTAAATTAATAAATAATTCGGAAGCAGGCTTTTTTTTATTGTCGTTTGTTAATAAAAAGAATGGCCATAGCAGTTTTATTTTTTTTGTATAAAAAGACAAGAATAATTTAGTATTTTAGTTTTTTCATTTTAGGTATCAAGGTTTTTAATGAGAGAGCGGGAAAAGAATACTGCGCTCTATAAAGTCGAAGAAGGAGGACTTTATTGCACATTTAGTTAATTACTAAATACTTTTGGAGCATACTTTTTTTTATTGTTTTAATAAAAAGAAAAAGCAGAATCATCGTAATATTTTTTTCTTGTATAAAAAAACAAGAATAAGTTACTTATTTAGTTTTTTTTTTAAATTTTAGGTATCCAAATTTTTAAAAAGAGGAAGCGGGTGGAGGATGGGACGCTTCCAGGAGCCGAGGACTACAGCCGAAAGAGCAAGCTTTGTGTATGTTATTTATTAGTAAAAAGCATAGTCATCGCACTTTCTTGTATAAAAATGCAAGACTCTTTAATTTTTTTTTAGTTTTAGGTATCAAGTGTGAGCGGGAGTGGGTTTAAGAAAGAGCGTTTCATAAAACCGAAGACTACAAATGAAACAGATGGTATTGCCCATATTTTTGTAGCAATCCTTTAATATTGTATTTATGAAGGAAAATCACAGTTTCAGTTTTCTATTGTACACGTACAAAAGTACCATTAGTTTTTTTAATTTTATTTATTAATATATTATCTTACGAGGAAACAGAGGCGGAGATGGCGAGCTCAATGGACTGCAGACGACAGCTAAGACTGTATAAATTGTACTAATTATTTTATAGAAAAGTAGCAGAATAGTATGTAACTAACAATTTTCATGTTTAGGTAATTAGTTGATGCTTTTATCCATCGTCTTTTTCTCAGTCTTGTAGATACACGTCTTTGGTGCGGTTCATTTTTATGATTTGCTGCGTACGTCTTGTTTTAAGTGCTCCACTTTGAAATCATTTCGTCCATTGATGTCTTTTTTCCATTCCAGCCACTCTAAGAAGCGATTTTCTATGGGTGTTTAGAAATCGCCGTCTCTTTTACAAGTATTTTGTTTGCCTAAAAAACAAAACTCTTCTAGTATAGCATCTTTGTGTTCCGTTTCGACAAGTTTGATTCCTTGTCTTGTTGTTATTTTTTCCTTGTATTTTTATGGGCCCATATTTCTATTTTTGTTTCTTTTTTATAGGTTCGACCTCGAAGGTGTTCCAGGAAATTTGGAAAATGAGCCGCAGCCGTAATAACCTTACTACCGCTACCTTTACGCTGTTATACAGATTATTAGATACTAAGACATCCCTCATGAGGGACAGTGGGGTAGTGGAGCTTTGAGTTGTAAAAGAACTAGCTTTTTGCTAGTCCCTGTGTGCAAAGCAGGTAGCCTTAGCTGAGAAGCTACCTTGCGTCGTCTTTAGAGTCCATTAGTTCGTTAACAGTGTTAGTGGACTAGGCCTCCTCGGGACACCACTTTAAAAAAAGCGCGCCAAGGGCTTTACCTCAATGGTGGTGTGGAAACAAGCCCATAAACCTTTTTAGTTTTGTATGAAAAATGAATTGTTAAATTTAATTTTCTGTAGATATTATGGAATATGTAGGCTCTATACAGGGTGTCCGGAAACTTCATTCGTATACTTTAAGGGGATATTCTACATATGAAAATATGAAAAAAAGTTCATATGAATGTAGGTCCTTAAATGACTTATAAGGAAGCTATGGCCGTCCGAAGGTGACCTCTAAAGATTAGTTTCTATTTTATATCTATGCAACCGCTTAAGGTACCGGTGTGCTTTTTGGCACACAAACCAATATTAACAATTGCTAATTTATGAGATTGAGAGTTATTATGAAATTTAGTCAGGGACGTTCTTACGGGGGTGGTGGCTTAGTTTATTTATTTCTAATTTTTTTACACGACACATTTAAAAAATTTTACCCAAAAATTATAATTCCAGTGAGTTTTCTACACAAAAAAGGTATTCTTATAAAAATTATTGGACCAATGATTTAGGAGAAAAATCGATTTATTTAAATCATTGCATAAACTATTATCGAATTGTGTTTAAACTAAAACATCAAAGTAGTCTTATGGCAAATACAAATTTAAAGTAAAAAAACATCAAGAAGCCCATGGTTAGCGTTAAAATAAATTGACAATGACGTTTTTGTGATTTATTGTAGTGATCATTGATCAAGTGCAAAGTGTTTTTGATTAATTAAGGTGCAAATTTTAAAAAATGGCAGGTTATTCATTTGCTGAGTTAGCTGATATGCATTTTATGTATGGCAAAGCTAATGGTTGTGCTCGAGAAGCTCGCAGGTTGTATCAAGAATATTTTCCAAACCGTCAAATTCCTTGTGAGAAATTATTCATTAATTTACATCAACGATTAAGAGAAACCGGAACTTTTATGCCAAATATGAATGAAACTGGGAGAAGCCGTACTACTAGGACTCCACAAGCAGAAGAAAGAGTGCTCGAATGCGTTGCAGCCAATCCGGGTATAAGCACAAGAAGAATTGCCTTACAAGAGGGTATCCCTAAGAGTACAACATGGGAAATTTTGCATGAACAACTTCTTTATCCATACCCTATACAAAGAGTTCAGGCGCTTAAGCCTCAAGACCTACTTCCTCGTGCAGAGTTTTGTCAGTGGACGCAGAGAAAATGTCATCAAGAACGTTTTTTTCTACATAAAGTCTTGTTTACTGACGAAGCAGGGTTTACCCGTAAAGGCATCGTAAATTTTCATAATAACCATGTATGGGCAGAAGAAAATCCCATGCAATTTTCGAAAGTCGATTTCAAAATAAATTTTCAATTAATGTTTGGGCAGGTATATTGGGCGATCGATTAATAGGACCATACATTATGCCTCGACGTTTAGATGGGCCCGCATATTTAGATTTTTTACAAGACTCTTTGCCTGTTCTCCTTGAAGATGTGCCGTACCAGCAAAGACTTACAAACTATTTTTTGCACGATGGGGCTCCACCTCATTTTAGAAGATTGGTTCGAGATCATTTAAATCAAACATATACAGACCGATGGATAGGCCGAGGTGGGCCCATTGCCTGGCCTCCCCGTTCACCTGATCTCAATCCATTGGATTACTTTCTTTGGGGATACCTAAAGTCTCTGGTATATTCAGTACCTGTTGAAAATGTACAACAATTGGAACAATGTGTTATTTATTGTTGCGAGGAAATTCGTAATAAGGAAGGAGTTTTCGCAAGAGTACGAACATCAATGAGAAATCGTTTAGTTGCTTGTATTGATATGAATGGAAACCAGTTTCAACATTTGTTGTAACTTTTCTACTTTTTTCAGATTATTCTTGTTAAACCAACAACTCTTTAATTTATTTTGTTTAAAAATGACAATAAAACAACGTTTTGACTTAATTATTAAATTATTGTCATTGTCAATTTATTTTAACGCTAACCATGGGCATCTTGATGTTTTTTTACTTAAGACTACTTTGATGTTTTAGTTTAAACACAATTCGATAATAGTTTATGATATGATGATGTCCAATAATTTTTTTAAAGAATAATACCTTTTTTGTGTAGAAAAATCACTGGAATTATAATTTTTGGGTAAATTGTTTTAAATGTGTCATGTAAAAAAATTAGAAATAAATAAACTAAGCCACCCCCCCCCCCCCCGTAAAAACGTCCCTGACTAAATTTCATAATAACTCTCAATATCATAAATTAGCATTTGTTAATATTAGTTTGTGTGCCAAAAAGCACACCGGTACCTTAAGCGGTTGCATAGATATAAAATAGAAACTAATCTTTAGAGGTCACCTTTGGACGGCCATAGCTTCCTTATAAGTCATTTAAGGACCTACATTCATATGAACCTTTTTTCATATTTTCATATGTAGAATATCCCCTTAAAGTATACGAACGAAGTTTCCGGACACCCTGTATAATCAATTTAGAACCACAAAAATACACCGGTATTACTGAAAATTTTCTAAAATTATAGAATTACTTTTAACTATCTTACTTAATTTTATTTATTTTAATAAAAAAAAATTCTTGACACTAATTAAAAAGTAGCTTTTAATAATTTGTAGATGCTGTTATATCGTTAAAAAAGTTTCCAATTTTGATTCCTATGATAATAATTTATGCTAATTTTCATTTTTTTTTTCATTCTAGCTACCTATCAAGATTTTTAATGAGGGACGGTTGGAGGAAAGAACGCTTCATGGAGCAGAAGACTACAATCGAAATCAAAATAGAACATCTTGGCCCATTTAGTATAATATTAAGCACTTTTATAGCAATCTACTTGTATTGCTGAGGTCTCCGCATAATTACTCTAAAATGTTGTCTTCGTGCATGATAATCAAAAATATTCTCCAGGTAAGTATTTATTAAATAATTTAACTTTTCTTTTTCAGGCAAATTATATACAGGGTTAGTTGAAATAACGGGAACGGCTAATTTTCTTCAAAACTACCGAGGCTAAATCAAGGAATTTTGGTACAGGTGGATAACTTAAAAAATTGAATTAAAAATTGAAAATTGCGACATTGCCAGATTTTTAGTTTTTCTGTAACTCAAGGAGTGTTTTTTTTTTTAAATGTAACACTACTCTTTTTTTTATTGAATTCGATTCCTCCCATCAACATTACCATTTCCTAATAGTATCAACTTTTTATCTCAACTAGTTCTATGGGAAAAAAAGTTAATTAGTTACAACTCTAACTCTAAAAAAATCTAATCTATTTCCATTTAAAAACGTTTCAAATAATGTGAAAAGGAAGGTTGGTAGACATAATGTACCTAATAGTATCGATAACGATAATAACAACAAACAACTACTAACAATAACATAGCTAGTGAAAGTTGCTTACATATTATAGTACACTACATTAATTTGATTATGAAACCGATAAGGAAAAAGAATGGTCGTCGGCTATATCTCAGAAACTGGAAGTCATAGAGCTTTTAAGTAAAATATTGTTTAATAAAAGTGCCCAAAAGAAAATGTTGGAAATTGTTTTCGAGTATGTAAAACGTCCGCAAGGCGGCATCACAGTCATGACCACTGTTTTCTTCGTGTTTTGACTAAATAGAGGTACCAAAAACATCTTTGTTTTAATGCTTACATATTTCTTTATAATGGACAACTAAATACGATTAGTGAAAGTGCATACATTTCTCTTCCAAACAGTCTTAAGTTTGCTAAAATCGGATAAGTCGTTTATGAGTTACAGCGATTTAAATGATTACACTTTTAACAGCTTTTCCCACTCTTATTAAAGTCGGTACGCCAATGAGCATAAGACCAAAATGATGCATAATTGTCCAAGTTTTAATATGGTGTTATCAAACATATACCTTAATGTGGAATTTTCGGAGTTATGTAAAATTTTTAAATTTACTTTTCAATTACGCCCTCTTGCGGCAAAATGCGGAACTTAAAAATTATTTCCAGAACTTTCTCATGGCCACTTTAATTATCATTTTTCTTTTCCTGAGTTTCTATGCCTGGTAGTTTCCGGGATATGGCCGCTCGTCGACCTTAAAAAAACACCCTGTATAACTACACTCAGTACGTGGTGTTTTTAAACAATTTTATTTCACTTTCTATTTGTTTTTAAAGGTAAAAATCACATTTTAGTTCGCGTTGCCGTTCATTGACGCCATTTTAATAAAAATAGTTTTTTTGCAGTTTTTAGGTTTATTTTAAAGATTTTTAAAACTTTTTTGATATTTCTTATTGTTGTTGTCGGCCTATCTATATACCTAGTAGAAATTATTAATAAAATTTCTAAAATTTTTCTTCCTTGTATTAAAAATTTATAGGAAGGCAATAAACCCCCCGCGTCTAGTGCTTTAAAGGTTATTTTTAAAATTAGGGGTGCTTAATTTCTCAGGTGGCCCTATTCTAACAAAAGGAGGGGTACCCCCCCCCTCCCCCCCCTCCCCCCCCCTCCATACCTTCACCAAATTTACCTGTACCCTTTTTGCATAAAAGATAAGTTTTAGAATCTATTTTATGCATAGTAAATTCCGATAGTGGCGCCACCTGACCAACTGTTACCAGAGGCACTTGTTTTATGATGCACGTCATCCCCTACTGAATTTTTCTGTGAATTTTTTTTTATAAAAATAAAAAGTTGTTATTGTTTGTACTTTGGTAATATTTTTTACAGGCCGTTTCTAGATGTAAAACTGTAAACTTGTCGATAAAAATATTGTTGAACTTGAAAATAAATTCCCGAGATACGTAGCGAGGAAGAGTTTATTCCCAACAACGAAACAAAAGACTATTTTTCACAATTTTATTTTTCAAAATATTTATACTTTCTTTAATGCTAATGTCTTTATTCCATTAGAAAAAAAAATGGGCATGAATACTTTCTTTATTCTAACTGGGCTCTCTGCACCTCCAAATAAGGCCACATGAAAGCAAAACTTCAATCCGTCCTCCACAAGTACATTTTAACCATCCGCCGTGTCTCTTGCTTCCAAGTGACATTTTTTTAATTCCTTCACATCCCAGGAGATCTAATTTTGCCAATCATTATTAATTAAAAAAGGGTATTAATGCCTATATTGAAGGCCATCAGTGTGGAGCTGTGGTAGAAGTTAAAGTTAAAGGGTATTACCTATATAGAAAAATAATATCAAGAAAATCGTGTCTGTTGTTTTTAGCGGGGTTTTTAGTATCCTCCCCAGTGCCCTTTATACCTATTTATGAATTGAAAAAATTCAACCTTAAATATATCTACAAAAAGCTTAAGTGGGGCTCTGAGGAAAATGGGGGGGGGGAGAGGGGGGGGGGGGGGGGGTTCATTAGCACATTAAACAAAATTGTATTATTTATTTTTATTGTTGTGGAAGGAATTTTTCGAAAATCAACCCCTAAAGGTAATAAAAGCGGGGGTTGAAATTTTTAAAGGAATTTCTGTATCTTAGAAACTAGTGGAGCTTTAAAAAATTGGTTTTATAAAATAAGAATACACGTGTTTGGTAATTTTGAAGAGAGGGGTGCAGTGTATTTTGAGGGGGTACCTAATATCGGTACTGAGCTTACTCATCAGTTATAATAAGCAAGTAAGTATTTTGATATTTTGGAAAATATTGCTCCTAGGGGGGTAGAAATGAAGAAAGTAAGTTTCGAATGAAATAGAAAAAAAAATATAAAAAAAAGTCCAAGACAATTTTTTTGCTTGGAATAAGTAAACATGTGCTCAGGGTTTTACGAAAATTTGTGAGGTGGAAAAAAGGGTATAAAGGTTTATATTGAAAAACATATGTTTGCCAGAGTTTCTTGAAACTCTGTATACCTACAATTATTAAATTTTTTTTTTTATTTTTTTGAAAATCGGTCCTTAAAAGGGTACAAAAGTTTTTATTTAAAAAATATCACATATTTGTCGGATTTTTTTGAAACTTAGCACAAGTATAAATACAATACAAATAATGACACAGGTATTTCTTAGGGGTATAAAAGTTTCTATAAGAAAAATATTAAATGTTAAATTTTTTACAAACGCATAAAATTACTCTTCCTCAACCTATTGTAAACAATTTTTTTTATCACGTTTTTATTATTATTTATTATGACCAGTAAAGTCCGCATCATATGGGATTTTTTTTTATTAATAGCTTTATTCGAAATTTGACTTTGGCATCAGGTTCTGCTTCGATCAAGATAAAAATTAAGAAAAAAAATAGTAGTTACCGTAAAACTTTGAATAGTTTTGATCTCTAACTGACAATAAGTTCGTTGTTTTTACATGATTTTAAAAACTGCTTTCGTCATACTTGGGGCGATATCTTAACGTATCACTTCCGAAAATTTAAATTTAATAATCCCACGACTTCCATTTTTTTTGGAAATCCGTGGGTTCAAAGTTGTATTGAAAGTGGGGCTACTTTGAATATGGTACTTCAAAGCATAATAATCAATGAAAATCACTAAAATGGGTTATTTTGAATACCAAATAAGTAAGAAAATATATATATATTTTTTTAAATAAATTATCAGGCAAAAATATAAAGCAATATAAAAAAATAAGCTTTATTTAACACCAATTTAAAAATCGTTTATAAAGATATAATATGTTTTTTCTCAAAACTAGAGTGTACTACAGGTAAATACAAAAAGCAAAAAAAAAAATTAAACGGTTTCACTTACCTAAAATTGTTAAACTATAGTTCAAAAAAATTGTAATTTCTAAAGGTATTCAAAAAAATTAAATATTAATCATTAGTAGCGAGTATTGCCTACCCTTGCTTCGTATCTTCTTGGCATACTTAAAATAAGGTTTCTAATTTCATCTTGATTAATCTGATTCCATATTTCCATAAGCCTCAATGACAGATCATTTAAGTTTCTAGGAGGAGGAAGCAAGGCTCTAAGATGTCCTCCCATGATATCCCATAAATGCTCAATAGGATTATTGCCAGGGCTTCTTGCTGGCCAAGGCAAAGTTAAAAATTCTGTTTCTTGGAGATAATTTTGTACCACTCTTGCTACGTGTGGGCGTGCATTATCTTACATAAATAAAAAATTATCCCCAATAAATGGGGTTCTAAAATATCTGATATATATATAGATTACCTGTGAAAGGACCTCCCTGAATCACAACTAACTCCGTGCGAGCATCTAAACTAATGCCAGCCCAGACCATAACAGATCCTCCGCCATAGCTTACTGTTTCGACAATGTTGCATTGAGCATATTTCTGGGAGGCAATACTCGCTACTAATTATTCATATTTAATTTTTTTGGATACCTTTAGAAATTACAATTTTTTTCCATGTATTTTTTTGTCCTGTTTTGTGGATTAATAAAATTAATTAATTTTATTATTATTATTTATTTACTTTATAATTTGTCTTTTCTTGCTGTTGCATTAATCAAAGCATTTCGTTTATTTTGTATTTTTTAACTAAACATTTTTTTATGAAAATCACGTTAAACTAAAAATTGAATATTTCATGAAAACACAGAAATAAACCAATGAATCAAAAAAGAAAATGTAAAGGAAACATGGGACTTTCATTTGGCTGTAATTGCAATAACTTGCAATGGCTAGTAAATCCCACAGGGTGTTTTGAATTTCCGTAAAAAAAACATAACAGTTTTATAACACCCGGTATAATACCAAAGTTACTTTTTTAAGCAAAACAACAAAGGCAGTAATATGCTTAAGACAAAAACCTACAATTAGAAAAAAATCATTAAAAACGAACCACAAATTTGAAAAATATATAACATCAAAATTGATTCATTTTTTTTGTTATGCGTTAAATATGCCGCGCGCAGTGTATATAATATATTGAAACATCGTTAAACAAATTATGAAAATAAGAAAAATACACCGGATTTTTATCACACATGGAACCCACCACATTGGAATTTCTTAAGGTGGGCTTGTTAATATTCAATTATAAGTTTACGAAAGTTTGTCGAATTAAAAATGTTGAGCATTTTAGGCACAATTTAAATTTATATGTAAAAATATTGGTTGATTTTTCAAAGATTTACTAATATTTTTAAATTTTTTTTCTACGATACCTTTTATTAATAATAATTATTATTAATATTATTATTATTTTTTAGTAGGATTGTCAACAGTGAAATAATTCTTATGGTAGAAACCTAAAATTTACTATCACCATGCCCAGAAGAAATAAGTCATCTGTAATTACTGAAATAGATCTACACACGTAGACCAAGAATGCACCATCTCTAAAATCTAGATAGCAGGAAAAAGATCGAGTCAGGTCAGTTAACTTTTAATTTCATTTCGATATTTAGAAAATGTAAGCATTTAAGTGTTTTAAAGAGATTCAAAAGATAGTACAACCTTCTAGTTCCTCCAAATTTGAAAATCATAGCTTTAACAGTTCGTATGATGTAAGTGGTACAAATT
The DNA here is from genome assembly GCA_963969555.1 of Polydrusus pterygomalis. NCBI lineage: Eukaryota > Metazoa > Arthropoda > Insecta > Coleoptera > Curculionidae > Polydrusus > Polydrusus pterygomalis. The sequence continues at coordinate 11,299,476 of OZ018384.1, forward strand.
AAAAAATTGTTAAGCTACAACTACTATTACAAATATCATTTCTTAGGTTTCAAGTTGGTACAGCACCACCCACCGAGGACAGATTCATAAGGGCCACTTGCTTGGTTAGCTAGCTAGCTAGCGCCAGCTACGCCCTGTACAGAAAGTCCTTTCTTTTTGATGGCGGGTCACTGCCCACCGAAGATTCATGAGAGCCACACGAGCGATTGAAAGGAACATGTTTGACTTGTTTGTGTTAAAGTGAGCTTTATTTTTTTTTAAACTTTTATTGCAAAATCGATCATCGATATTAAAAATAGAGAGGACTGTTCAATTTTGTATTTTTATGATAGAGCTTTATCATAACAAGCCGACAAGACGTCAAATGCAAGGGTCCATCAGGTTCCTTGCGACTGCCACATTGAAACCTGAAAATATATACCAAATTTTACTTTAGAATTATACGCTGTTGCCGAAGATTCCAAAGACCCACCCCATATGGGTTTTATCTAAGCTCAATTCTCAACTTATAACTATTAAGAATTTACCAGTTCTATGCCGGCGCATACTGTCTGTTTTAAGAAAATCTGTTGGCTGGGAGACAACTAAAAATGTAACTTTAAAACAGTGGCGTAGCTTCAGATTTTGGGCTCCCCCGCCAAACCTAACTTTTGGGCCCCCCTTCAAAAATTTTTCCCCCCAAAATTAGTCAAGTTTCAAGATAGCAATAACATTCAAAATATAACCTCCCACTTTCATTTTCCAGTTGGGCAAGGGTAGAAAATAAACAAGTGAGAGGAGAGGATACTTAAATAACGTGTATTAATAACAGATTAAATAAAACATTAATTCATAACAATTAATAAGTAGCTACAACTACAAAAGCATGCTTGTCAGTACTGATATAGTCGTATATATTTTATTATAAATTTTGAAAAAAAGCCTTGCAACAAAACATCAAACTATTCAAACTATCCAAAAAATGGCTTCCTTCTGGACTTAGTTTCCGCAAAAACCCTAACTATTTCGGTTTTGTCCATTACTGCAGCTTGCGCTGCCTCTATACTAAGCAATGTCAAATTACTTAGTCGATTTTAGGCACAGGAATTTCTTAAATAGTTTTTTTTATTAATTTTAATTTCGAAAACGATCGTTCTGAAGACGCCACGGTTACAGGGAGCGTCAAGAATAATTTTAGAGCAGTACTTACCTCTGCGAAATTTGATGCTACGGTATCATTTTCTACAATTAAAAAATTTGCAAGCTCTCTAATGTAATTACTGAAATAGATCTACACACGTAGACCAAGAATGCACCATCTCTAAAATCTAGATAGCAGGAAAAAGATCGAGTCAGGTCAGTTAACTTTTAATTTCATTTCGATATTTAGAAAATGTAAGCATTTAAATGTTTTAAAGAGATTCAAAAGATAGTACAACCTTCTAGTTCCTCCAAATTTGAAAATCATAGCTTTAACAGTTCGTATGATGTAAGTGGTACAAATTAATAAATTGTTAAGCTACAACTACTATTACAAATATCATTTCTTAGGTTTCAAGTTGGTACAGCACCACCCACCGAGGACAGATTCATGAGGGCCACTTGCTTGGTTAGCTAGCTAGCTAGCGCCAGCTACGCCCTGTACAGAAAGTCCTTTCTTTTTGATGGCGGGTCACTGCCCACCGAAGATTCATGAGAGCCACACAAGCGATTGAAAGGAACATGTTTGACTTGTTTGTGTTAAAGTGAGCTTTATTTTTTTAAAACTTTTATTGCAAAATCGATCATCGATATTAAAAATAGAGAGGACTGTTCAATTTTGTATTTTTATAACAGAGCTTTATCATAACAAGCCGACAAGACGTCAAATGCAAGGGTCCATCAGGTTCCTTGCGAGTGCCACATTGAAACTTGAAAATATATACCAAATTTTACTTTAGAATTATACGCTGTTGCCGAAGATTCCAAAGACCCACTCCATATGGGTTTAATCTAAGCTCAATTCTCAACTTATAACTATTAAGAATTTACCAGTTCTATGCCGGCGCATACTGTCTGTTTTAAGAAAATCTGTTGGCTGGGAGACAACTAAAAATGTAACTTTAAAACACTGGCGTAGCTTCAGATTTTGGGCTCCCCCGCCAAACCTAACTTTTGGGCCCCCCTTCAAAAATTTTTCCCCCCAAAATTAGTCAAGTTTCAAGATAGCAATAACATTCAAAATATAACCTCCCACTTTCATTTTCCAGTTGGGCAAGGGTAGAAAATAAACAAGTAAGAGGAGAGGATACTTAAATAACGTGTATTAATAACAGATTAAATAAAACATTAATTCATAACAATTAATGAGTAGCTACAACTACAATAGCATGCTTGTCAGTACTGATATAGTCGTAGGTATATATTTTATTATAAATTTTGAAAAAAAGCCTTGCAACAAAACATCAAACTATTCAAACTATCCAAGAAATGGCTTCCTTCTGGACTTAGTTTCCGCAAAAATCCTAACTATTTCGGTTTTGTCCATTACTGCAGCTTGCGCTGCCTCTATACTAAGCAATGCCAAATTACCTAGTCGATTTTAGGCACAGGAAACAGGTCCTTTATGCCTTTAAAGCGATTGTTTAATTGATTAATAACAATGTCGAAAACTTTATAATAAATATTGACTTTAAAATAATGTTCTTGATTATAAATTAGATAATTTGTATCACATTCATTATATTGGTTTTTCGGCTTATGTTGTCTTTTTTCTTTTAAATAATGGAGAAATATTCCATTTTTTAGCGGTACCAATAGCGTCAGTTTTTAAATTTTTTTTGAGTTTTTCTAGTGACAATTCCAAAGAATTTAAAGCTTTCGCTAAATCTAACTGTGGTGCTTGCAAAACTTGAGATGTTATATTTATTTCCTGTAATATTTTACCGTATATATTTAGTAGCATTAAAAATACAAAGTTTTCAATTGCCTTCAATAATCTATATGCTTTATCACGTTCATCTTTTTTTGTTGAAATTAAATTTACTTTAGTAAGGGCCTTGACAATATCTACCTATATGTCGCAGTTTCACATCTAATAAAGCCTACCGGCCCATCGAGTATAGGATTCAGTCTTTTCAGTTTTATTATAGATTCCCCGGAAAAAGAAGCCAATAAGTCCCACCTGTTTAAACTGGAGCCGAAAAAGGAGTACAAATCACCAGTTATAATGATGAAAGATGAGATTTCTTTAACTTCTGAAACGGCATCATTGACTACAAGATTTAAATTATGTGCAGTACAATGTACATAAGTTGCCATAGGCTCAATATCTTTTATTTTTTTTGGAACCCCTGAGTAAATTCCACTCATGACACTAGCGCCATCGTACCCCTGTCCTCTACACTTCTTAATATCTAAACCTAATGCCTTTAATGACTGCAGTATATCAGAAGTTAAGCCGGCCGCACTTTGGCTATCAAGCTTCGGCCACCTTCCACCTTCCACCTTCGGGGATTCGCGGATTTTTGAATCGACGCACCCACACCGCACAATGGTAGAAGACAATGTCGAATAGAATAGTCAACAAATATAATTAAAATTAAAAACAGGGGCCGAACTAGAATTAAATTAACTATATTCTATATTTTTAAAGTTTGGGGTTCCTTTTAAAGGTCTTATTAAGATTAGTTTTTTTTTTCGGCTCGAACGGGAACGGGCCTCCTGTCCGTTCGGGCCCCCCGCCACCGCGGGGTTTGGCGTTATGGTAGCTACGCCACTGCTTTAAAGTCAGAACAGTAATTATACTATAAAACAATTGGGTTATCTTAAAAATAGTAAAGAAATTTAAAAGTTTTTACGTATTGTGTAAAAAGTATAACAAAAAAATATTACCAGGTCTGTAACGTAACTAATTTAGTGCCACGATTTTAATTTTTTTATTATTTGTAACGGTTAAAACGTTTGCATGATCCTAAACGTTTTTTTTTTGGGCAAGGCACATTTAAAAAAAGTGTAGGTACTGACAAATTGGTTTAGGCTTTCGCGGCCAGTCGGTGAGCTAGTGTAGTCATCATTAGGCCGTCGTCGGTTGGAATTGCTTCCTAACGTTTCGCTAGCACGAGTGGCGAGCTTCTTCAGTCTACTTCCAGCACCGGAGATGGAAGGACCTCTGAAGAAGCTCGCCACTCGTGCTAGCGAAACGTTAGGAAGCAATTCCAACCGACGACGGCCTTTAGACCCGAATGATGACTACACTAGCTCAGTGTAGGAACTGTTAAAAATTTAGACCCCCCTCCTCCTCAAAATTAATGCTAGCTGTATTAAAAGGCATCACAGCTCACTAAAGTCTACATTAATAATTATAACTTTTTTCTCTTGTTTCAGATTTTTACCACTTGAAGATGGTTGTGCCGGCGCAACTACCTTGCTTCTGACGACGGTTTTCCGCGTTGTTCTTACAACTGATTCCGTTTCATCCTAAATTGGCCCTGTTTTTTAATCGGTGAGTTAAATTTTTTCTAAAACGTTCCCTCCGGCCGCGGTTGTCCCCGAGGGCAGACGTAGGGCAAGGGCTTTATCGGGCTGGCACTTGCGGGTGTAAAGGGTTCCTTTTATCCTGGAAGGGCCAGTGCGAAGAAGGTAAACCCCGAGACGAGGCATCAAGGTCCGATGTGATGGACGATGTCTTGTCAGCCCGAAAGGATTCGAGAGTTCGGGGTTCGCTTAATAGTTCCTTCATTGTACAGAGGGAAAGGGGGAAATCTGTAATTTTAGATTCTAGCTCAGCAAACTTATAGTTATATATAGATGCAAGTGACACTTACAATGTATGTTTTTAAATGCTGGCCAATCTCTACGCTTACTAAATATTTCTATTTTTATTTGATAAAATAAGGTTTTCTACATCGCTTGCTCCCGCAGGGAAAAAGGCGACATTTTAGAGCGATAACGAACGAAAAGATACCTGCTGTTATAACTATATTCTTAAAAAACTTATGCAAGTAGTTGCCTTAAAATAAGAGCAATTTTACAATAAAACAGTAAAAGTGCCTGTTGTAGAATAGCTTTACTTTGAGTAATATTTTAGATTGTTTCGTTATGTTTTCTTTTCATTATTTACAGCTCCGTAGAAGCGTCATCCACATAATATAATAAATCATCTTTAAGCAAACTATGAAAATAAGGAAAATACACCGAATTTTTATCACACAGGCATAAAGAATGCTTAAGCAGTACTATTGATAGTACACTGAAGATAATAACACTGAGGATAATAGTTCCTCCAAATTTGAAAATCATAGCTTTAACAGTTCTTATGATTTAAGTGGTACAATTGAAAAAATTGTTAAGGTACAACCACTATTACAAATATTATTTCTTAGGTTTCAAGTTGGTACAGCACCATCTAGCAAAGACAGATTTATGGGGTCCCCTTGCTTGGTTAGCTAGCTAGCGCCAGCTACGCCCTGTACAGAAAGTCCTCTCTTTTTCATGGCAGGTTACCACCCACTGAAGACAGATTCATGAGAGCCACAACAAGCGGTTGAAGAAACATGTTTAACTTGTTTGTGTTAAAGTGAGTTTTATTTTTTTTTTATTTTTATTGCAAAATCGATCATCAATATTAAAAATAGAAAGGACTGTCCAATTTTGTATTTTTACTACAGAGCTAAATAGACATCTTATTCTTTTTATCATAACAAGCCGACAATACATCAAATGCAAAGGTACATCTCTGATAAAATTGTACCTATGATGTCAGCTATTTTTAAATGTAGAAATTATCTACAAAGAAAACCAAGACAATGGTTTATAATGCTTTTTTCTTTCTCATAGAAGATATCCTCTGCCTATATGGGGAATGTGTGCTACAGCAAAATTTAATAAAATACAAACTTTACAAAATAAAATCCTTAAAGTATTGTACAGGGTGTTTTTTTAAGGTCGACGGGCGGCCATATCTCGGAAACTACCAGGCATAGAAACTCAGGAAAATTAAAATGAGAATTAAAGTGGCCATGAGAAAATTCTGGAAATACTTTTTAAGTTTCGCATTTTGCCGCAAGAGGGCGTAATTGAAAAGTAGATTTTAAAATTTTACATAACTCCGAAAATTCCACATTAAGGTATATGTTTGATAACACCATTTTAAAGCTTGGACAATTATGCATCATTGTGGTTTAAGGCTCATTGGCGTACCGACCTTGATAGGAGTGGGAGAAGCTATTGAAAGTGTAACCATTAAAATCGCTGTAACTTCTAAACGACTTATCCGATTTTACTAAATTTAAGCTTGTTTGAAAGAACCTTCATTTGTCGTATCTGATGGTACACGATAGTTTCTAATAAAATTGCTAGAGGGCGCAATTTGTATTAAAAATTATTCTATTGGCTATAACGCTGAAACGAACGGAGATACCAAGCTGCGGTTTTAATATTTTTTCTAGCAAATTTCATCTACTTTTCGATTATGGTATCATAATTATACCGTATGATTTATTTTTTCGGAGTAAATTCAAAAAATGTATTGTTATTGCAAATTGCGCCCTCTAGCATTTTTTTTGAGAACTAATATGGACAACTAAATACGATTAGTGAAAGTGCATACATTTCTCTTCCAAACAGTATTTAGTTTGCTAAAATCGGATAAGTCGTTTATAAGTTACAGCGATTTAAATGATTACACTTTCAACAGCTTCTCCCACTCTTATTAAAGTCGGTACGCCAATGAGCATAAGACAAAATTATGTATAATTGTCCAAGCCTTAAAATGGTGTTATCAAACATATACCTTAATGTCGAATTTTCGGAGTTATGTAAAATTTTAAAATTTACTTTTTAATTACGCCCTCTTGTGGCAAAATGCGGAACTTAAAAATTATTTCCAGCATTTTCTCATGGCCACTTTAATTATTATTTTTCTTTTCCTGAGTTTCTATGCCTGGTAGTTTCCTAGATATGGCCGCTCGTCGACCTTAAAAAAACGCCCTGTATAACTACACTCAGTACGTGGTGTTATTTAAACACTTTTATTTCACTTTCTATTTGTTTTTAAAGGTAAAAATCACGTTTTAGTTTGCGTTGCCATTCATTGGCGCCATTTTGATAAAAATAGTTTTTTGCAGTTTTTAGGTTTATTTTAAAGATTTTTAAAACTTTTTTGATATTTCTTATTGTCGTCGGCCTATCTACAGGGTCCTGCAACTCACCTCCCGTCTTCTATAGCTCACTTAGTAATTAAGTTAGAATTTTCATATTTTGCAGACCTTATCTATATCTTGGGGCGCATTTCACGAAAATTCTTTTTTCATACAGAGTGTTCCAAAAAAGTGTGACGTCATAAGGGTGTATTTTTTTTAATTTCATGCCATTTATTTTTTTACTTATTTGGGTGCCTCCTATAGTTACCTACATACCCCTAAAATTTTATTGAAATCGATTCAGTATTATAGACGAAAAAAAATAAAAACTAAAAAATATCAGTTTTGCACCACTGGTATTAAAAATAAATAAAAAGTAAAAATAGTGCCTCGTTAATAAAATTATACAAAGGTACTTATTAAACAAGGTAAATGGCCGTTAAAAATTTAACATTGACAGCTGTCAACATTTGACAGGAGTGATAAAAATTTCTTTTAATTGAAAAAAATTATTTAGAAAAATTGTAGCTACCATCTAGATTAGATTGCTAAAGTAAAAATGGTCTCTGGTCACTTTAATGAATTTTAATAAATATAAATTGTTTTTCAAAGCCACCTTTGATACTTATTCATATTAATAACTGTTTGAATAGTTGATAAAATGATTTTTCTGCAAATAAGTCTTGATGCGTTAGAAATTGCGATAGGGTTGCAATAAGGAAAAATGTTTGATTTTTAATTCTCCATCGAATGACATAAAAAGATACAGGGGTTCCTATTTGAAATAAGAAAAATAAATTGCTTTTAGGTTTGCAATGTTTGACACTAAACTTTGGACACCCTGTACAATTCTTATTAACAAAACTTGGTTAACTAAACTGTTATACCTTATTTAATAAGTACCTTTGCATAATTTTATTAACGAGGCATTATTTTTATTTTTCATTTATATTTAATACCAGTGGTGCAAAACTGATATTTTTTAGTTTTTATTTTTTTTTCGTCTATAATACTGAATCGGTTTTAATAAAATTTTAGGGGTATCTAGGTAACTATTTAGGAAGCACACAAAAAAAGTAAGAAAATATATGGCATGTAATTAAAAAAAATACACCCTTATAACGTCCACACTTTTTTGGAACACCCTGTATGAAAAAAAATATTTTCCTGAAATGCGCCCCAAGATACAGATAAGGTCTGCAAAATATGAAAATTCAACTTAATTACTAAGTGAGCTATAGAAGACGGGAGGTGAGGTGCAGGACCCTGTATATACCTAGTAGAAATTATTTAGAAATTTTTCTTTCTTGTATTAGAAATTGAGAGGAAGGCAATAAACCCTCCGCGTCTAGTGCTTTAAAGGTTATTTTTAAAATTAGGGGTGCTAAATTTCTCAGGTGGCCCTATTCTAACAAAAGGAGGGGTACCCCCCCCCCCCACCATACCTACACCAAATTTGCCTGTACCCTTTTTGCATAAAAGATAAGTTTTAGAATCTATTTTATGCATGGTAAATTCCAACTGTTACCAGAGGCACTTGTTTTATGATAAACGTCATCCCCTACTGAATTTTTCTGTGAATTTTTTTTTATAAAAATAAAAAGTTGTTATTGTTTGTACTTTGGGAATATTTTTTACAGGTCCGTTTCTAGATGTAAAACTGTAAACTTGTCGATAAAAATATTGTTGAACTTGAAAATAAATTCCCGAGATACATAGGGAGGAAGAGCTTATTCCCTACAACGAAACAAAAGACTATTTTTTGATAAGTTCATTTTTCAAAATATTTATACTTCCTTTAATGCCAGTCTTTATTCCATAAGAAAAAAAATTGGGCATGAATACTTTCTTTATTCTAACTGGGCTCTCCGCACCTTCAAATAAGGCCACATGAAAGCCAAACTTCAACCCGTCCTCCACAAGTACATTTTAACCATCCGCCGTGTCTCTTGGTTCCAAGTGACATTTTTTAAATTCCTTAACATCCCAGGAGATCTAATTTTGCCAATCATTATTAATTAAAAAAGGGTATTAATGCCTATATTGAAGGCCATCAGTGTGGAGCTGTGGTAGAAGTTAAAGTTAAAGGGTATTACCTATATAGAAAAATAATATCAAGAAAATCGTGTCTGTTGTTTTTAGCGGGGTTTTTAGTATCCTCCCCAGTGCCCTTTATACCTATTTATGAACTGAAAAAATTTAACCTTAAATATATCTACAAAAAGCTTAAGTGGGGCTCTGAGGAAAATGGGGGGGGGGGGGGGGTTCATTAGCACATCAAACAAAATTGCATTATTTATTTTTATTGTTGTGGAAGGAATTTTTCAAAACTCAACCCCTAAAGGTAATAAAAGCGGGGGTTGAAATTTTTAAAGGAATTTCTGTATCTTAGAAACTAGTGGAGCTTTAAAAAATTGGTATATAAGTTCCTTTTATAAAATAAGAATACACGTGTTTGGTAATTTTAAAGAGAGGGGTGCAGTGTATTTTGAGGGGGTACCTATATCGGTACTGAGCTTACTCATCAGTTATAATAAGCAAGTAAGTGTTTTGATATTTTGGAAAATATTGCTCCTAGGGGGGTAGAAATGAAGAAAGTAAGTTTCGAATGAAATAGAAAAAAAAATATAAAAATAAGTCTAAGACAATTTTTTTGCTTGGAATAAGTAAACATGTGCTCAGGGTTTTACGAAAATTTGTGAGGTGGAAAAAAGGGTATAAAGGTTTATATTGAAAAACATAATTTTGCCAGAGTTTCTTGAAACTCTGTATACCTACAATTATTAAAAATTTTTTTTTATTCTTTTGAAAATCGGTCCCTAAAAGGGTACAAAAGTTTTTATTTAAAAAATATCACCTATTTGTCGGATTTTTTTGAAACTTAGCACAAGTATAAATACAATACAAATAATGACACAGGTATTTCTTAGGGGTATAAAAGTTTCTATAAGAAAAATATTAAATGTTAAATTTTTTACAAACGCATAAAATTACTCTTCCTCAACCTATTGTAAACAATTTTTTTTATCAGGTTTTTATTATTATTTCTTATGACCAGTAAAGCCCGCATCATATGGGATTTTTTTTTATTATTAGCTTTATTCGAAATTTGACTTTGGCATCAGGTTCTGCTTCGATCAAGATAAAAATTAAGAAAAAAAATAGTAGTTACCGTAAAACGAGGCTACTTTGAATAGTTTTGATCTCTAACTGACAATAAGTCCGTTGTTTTTACATGATTTTAAAAACTGCTTTCGTCATACTTGGGGCGATATCTTAACGTATCACTTCCGAAAATTTAAATTTAATAATCCGACGACTTCCATTTTTTTTGGAAATCCGTGGGTTCAAAGTTGTATTGAAAGTGGGGCTACTTTGAATATGGTACTTCAAAGCATAATAATCAATGAAAATCACTAAAATGGGTTATTTTGAATACCAAATAAGTAAGAAAATATATATATATATACCAAATGGTAGATGCTGGCCCACCCGGCATCGCCCGGTGAGATACCATTGCATCGGCTTAGGCGGCGTGAAGTTGCTCTTGAGTTATTCTTTGAGTCAACGTTTCGTCGCTGTGCCGATGTTCCCGGTTTCCAGGGTGGGAAGAAAAAGCATGATGGAAGCTCCAGGACCAAAATACTCCGGAGGTAAACTCGCCCCCCGATCGGATCTCCGGGTGGGGGCTGATCCTGTGGCCTCATCAAGCGATACTAACCGAACATCCACTGTCTCCGACAATATATTGGGTTCCCCTAACAACACTCAACGGAGAAATAGTGTGGCACCTACAGTTGCTGACACACCCAAAAACAGCAGCTTCAAAATTGATTTCTGTAATATCAGAGGGCTTAATACCAACATCAATTCAGTCCACCAGCACTTACAAACATCCAAGCCCCATGTGCTCGCACTGACCGAGACAAAGGTCAGATCGTCAACGAACACCGTCAGCTATTTATATCCTGGATACGATTTTCATTTCCGATTTAGACGCAACTTTGGGGTCTGTCTCTTTATCCGAGATGATCTTTGCTGCCAACGAGAGGACACACTTGAACCAGCAGAGTTTGATGTAATGTGGTTTAAAATATCAACGCAGAAAATCACCAAGTTTATCTGCTGCCTTTACCGTCCTCCAAGTGACACCCATTACAGAGCACTCTTCTCGTCACTAGCAAACACAATTGACTTCTTGCAAACCAACCATCCTAATGCCGAAGTCGCTATCTTTGGTGACTTTAACGTCCACAATATCAACTGGCTCAAATACTCAAATACCGACGATGAACAGGGTCGTGAGGCGGAATCTTTTGCGATCAGTTCTGGTCTAACTCAACTCGTGGAAGAAGCAACGCGAATTCCAGACCGAGATGGAGATTTTGCTAGTCTTTTAGATCTCTTTTTGACATCCAACCCTGACCTATACACAGTCACCGTTCATCCTCCATTAGGATCTTCCGATCACAAACTTATTTCAACTCTAAGCGAGCTGCCAATTTGTTCTGAACAACCTCCTAAACCCTAAGGGACCATTTTCGCACTTTTCCTTGGCTGGAAGTATGCTTCTCTTCAGATGATCCATCCGCTTGTGCTCAAGAGGTCTCCGATGTCATTCTTACTGGCATGGAAGCCTTTATTCCTTTCTCCAAGAAGCGCCCTTCAAATGGCAAGCCCTGGTTTAGCAAGAACTGCGAGCGTGCTGTCAGAGCTAAAAATCTAGCTTACCGACAATGGCGTAAAAATCCTACCGATGTGAATCGCACCATCTTTGTTACCGCTCGAAACCAGTGCAAGCAAACGATAGATCAAAACAAAGAGGCTCACAACATGAGGATCAAAAATAAACTTCTCGCCAGTCCTAACGGATCTAGGTCCTTTTGGTCAGTCGCTAAGGCCGTCAGTCAAAATTTTACCAAATCAAATATTCCACCGCTAACACGTTCTGACGGCACAATAGCAACCACGGCTGAAGATAAAGCGAACTTACTCGCAGAACTCTTTGCTTCACACTCCACGGTAGACTTTCAGGGAAAAACACCCCCGAACATTCCAGCAGTTCGATCGGAAATGACTGATATCGTATTCCGTCAGCGTCCTGTCAAACGAACTCTGAAGGGGCTCGATGCCAAAAAAGCTTCTGGTCCAGATGAAATTCCTATTATAGTGCTCAAGAAATGCGCCGATGAACTTACACCAGTATTTTGTAGACTTATCCTACAAAAAAGGAATATTTCCATCTTGCTGGAAAAAGGCGCGAGTCCAGCCTATACCAAAGAAAGGCAAGAAAACCCTGCCAAACAACTATCGACCAGTCGCATTGCTTTCAGTTATATCAAAGGTGATGGAGAAAGCTATTAACCAACAACTTATAAAATACCTGGGGCCTTAAAATTATCAGCGACCATCAGTATGGTTTTCGTAAGTCCAGATCAACAGGAGACCTGCTAGCCTATGTCACTCATCTTTGGAGCAACGCAATCGAACATCATGGGGAGTCCCGGGCTATTGCACTGGACATCTCTAAAGCCTTTGACCGTGTCTGGCACGAGGGGCTCCTAAGTAAACTGCGTTCTTATGGTATGCCCGGTCAATTTTGTTCATGGTTGTCTAGCTTCCTCAAGGACCGCTCTCTGCAAGTGGCGATTGACGGGTTTCTCTCAGACACCTTCACCATCAATGCTGGTGTTCCTCAAGGGTCCATATTATCTCCCACTCTCTTCTTACTGTACATTAACGACCTTCTAGCGAAAACAGAAAATCCATTATATTGCTTTGCTGACGACAGCACACTTATCTTATCTTTTACTTTGAAACCTCAAACATCGGCTACTGACGCACATCTTCGCAGACAACATGAGGTATCACGCCTCAATAAAGACCTGGAAGAAATTTTGTCTTGGGGTGACAGTAACCAAGTCGAATTTAACGCTCAAAAAACCCAGGCTGCAGTTTTCTCTAAGAAGGTCAACATTGCAGAACCCGATATCGTTATGGCAGGACACGCAATTCCACTGACTTCGTCTATTAATTTGCTGGGTGTCAACCTGGGAGGAAATATGTCTTGGCATAATCACGTAGTGGCAATCGCCAGGGCAGCTTCTCAGAAGCTCGGTATACTTTTCCGTACCAAAAAGTTGTATACACCTCAACAACTTTTGACACTTTATAAAGCCCAGATTCGACCATCACTGGAATACTGCTCTCATATCTGGAGTTCTGCACCGAAGCATACCCTTCGGTTGTTGGATTCCATCCAAAGGAGAGCCGTTCGTCTAATCGGCGACCACGAGCTGACTAAGAACCTCGACAGCTTAGAACATCGAAGACAGGTTGGTGATTTGACTCTCTTCTACAGATATTTTCATGGCAAGTGTTCGACAGATATTGCCCGCTCGATTCCACCTAGAGTAATGCATAGCAGAAACACACGACGAACCACTGCCGCCCATCCCTATGTGGTTCAACTTAGTACACCCCGAACATCATTGTTTCAGAACTCTTTCATTTGGAGGACGTCATCTTTGTGGAACGGCCTTTCTGAGACCGTGTTTCCAACCGAATATAACCTCCAACGATTCAAGAAAAACGTGAATCGCTTTCTTCACACACGCACCGCTCCCAGAGCGCCTTAAAGGATTTTCCTATAGTGCTTGTGCTCGATCATAAAAAAAAAAAAAAAAAAAAAAAAAAAAATATATATTTTTTAAATAAATTATCAGGCAAAAATATAAAGCAATATAAAAAAATAAGCTTTATTTAACACCTATTTAAAAAACGCTTATAAAAGTATAATATGTTTTTTCTCAAAACTAGAGTGTACTTACAGGTAAATACAAAAAGCAAAAAAAAATTTAAACGGTTTCACTTACCTAAAATTGTTGAACTATAGTTCAAAAAAATTGTAATTTCTAAAGGTATTCAAAAAAATTAAATATGAATCATTAGTAGCGGGTATTGCCTACCCTTGCTCTAATGACTGCTTCGCATCTTCTTGGCATACCTACTTAAAATAAGGTTTTTAATTTCATCTTGATTAATCTGATTCCATATTTCCATAAGCCTCAATGATAGATCATTTAAGTTTCTTGGAGGAGGAAGCAAGGCTCTAAGATGTCGTCCCATGTTATCCCATAAATGCTCAATAGGATTAATGCCAAGGCTTCTTGCTGGCCAAGGCAAAGTTAAAATTTCTGTTTTTTGGAGATAATTTTGTACCACCCTTGCTACGTGTGGGCGTGCACTATCTTTCATAAATAAAAAATTATCCCCAATAAATGGGGTTCTAAAATATCTGATATATATATATAGATTACCTGTCAAAGGACCTCCCTGAATCACAACTAACTCCGTGCGAGCATCTAAACTAATGCCAGCCCAGACCATAACAGATCCTCCGCCATAGCTTACTGTTCCGACAATGTTGCATTGAGCATATCTCTCTACTAATTATTCATATTTAATTTTTTTGGATACCTTTAGAAATTACAATTTTTTTCCATGTATTTTTTTGTCCTGTTTTGTTGATTCAATAAAATTAATTTATACCAGATATTGATTATTTATTTACTTTATAATTTGTTTTTTCTTGCTGTTGCATTAATCAAAGCATTTCGTTTATTTTGTATTTTTTAACTAAACATTTTTTTATGAAAATCACGTTGAACTAAAAATTGAATATTTCATGAAAAAACAGAGATAAACCAATGAATCAAAAAAGAAAATGTAAAGGAAACATGGGACTTTCATTTGCCTGTAATTGCGATAACTTGCAATGACTAGTAAATCCCACAGGGTGTTTTGAATTTCCGTAAAAAAAACATAACAGTTTTATAACACCCGGTATAATACCAAAGTTACTTTTTTAAGCAAAACAACAAAGGCAGTAATATGCTTAAGGAAAAAAACCTACAATTAGAAAAAAATCATTAAAAACGAACCACAAATTTGAAAAATATATAACATCAAAATTGAGGCATTTTTTTTTGTTATGCGTTAAATATGCCGCGCAGTGTATATAATATATTGAAACATCGTTAAACAAATTATGGAAACAAGAAAAATACACCGGATTTTTATCACACATGGAACCCACCCCATTGGAATTTCTTAAGGTGGGCTTGTTAATATTCAATTATAAGTTTACGAAAGTTTGTCGAATTAAAAATGTTGAGCATTTTAGGCACAATTTAAATTTATATGTGAAAACATTGGTTGATTTTTCAAAGATTTACTAATATTTTTAAATTTTTTTTCTACAATACCTTTTATTAATATTAATTATTATTAATATTATTATTATTTTTTAGTAGGATTGTCAACAGTGAAATAATCCTTACGGTAGAAACCTAAAATTTACTATCACCATGCCCAGAAGAAAGAAGTCATCTGTAATTACTGAAATAGATCTACACACGTAGACCAAGAATGCACCATCTCTAAAATCTAGATAGCAGGAAAAAGATCGAGTCAGGTCAGTTAACTTTTAATTTCATTTCGATATTTAGAAAATTTAAGCATTTAAGTGTTTTAAAGCGATTCAAAAGATAGTACAACCTTCTAGTTCCTCCAAATTTGAAAATCATACCTTTAACAGTTCGTATGATATAAGTGGTACAATTTAAAAAATTGTTAAGCTACAACTACTATTACAAATATAATTCCTTAGGTTTCAAGTTGGTACAGCACCACCCACCGAGGACAGATTCATGAGGGCTACTTGCTTGGTTAGCTAGCTAGCGCCAGCTACGCCCTGTACAGGAAGTCATCTCTTTTTGATGGCGGGTCACCGCCCACCGAAGATTCATGAGAGCCACACGAGCGATTGAAAGGAACATGTTTGACTTGTTTGTGTTAAAGTGAGCTTTATTTTTTTTAAAACTTTTATTGCAAAATCGATCATCGATATTAAAAATAGAGAGGACTGTTCAATTTTGTATTTTTATGACAGAGCTTTATCATAACAAGCCGACAAGACGTCAAATGCAAGGGTCCATCAGGTTCCTTGCGAGTGCCACATTGAAATCTGAAAATATATACCAAATTTAACTTTAGAATTATACGCTGTTGCCGAAGATTCCAAAGACCCACCCCATATGGGTTTTATCTAAGCTCAATTCTCAACTTATAACTAAATTAAGAATTTACCAGTTCTATGCCGGCGCATACTGTCGGTTTTAAGAAAATCTGTTGGCTGGCAGACAACTAAAAATTTAACTTTGAAGTCAGAACAGTAATTATATTATAAAAAAATTGGGTTATCTTGAAAATAGTAAAGAAATTTGCAACACCAGGACCAGGTCTGTAACGTAACTGATTTAGTGCCACGATTTTAATTTTTTTATTAATTGTAACGGTTAGAACGTTTGCATGACCTTAAACGTTTTTTCTTTGTTCAAGGCACATTTAAAAATAGTGTAGGTACTGTTAAAAATTTAGACCCCCTCCTCCTCAAAATTAATGCTAGCTGTATTAAAAGGCACCACAGCTCACTGAAGTCTACATTATTAATTATAACTTTTTTCTCTTGTTTCAGATTTTTACCACTTGAAGATGGTTGTGCCGGCGCAACTACCTCGCTTCTGACGGTGGTTTTCCGCGTTGTTCTTACAACTGATTCCGTTTCATCCTAAATTGGCCCTGTTTTTTAATCGGTGAGTTAAATTCTTTCTAAAACGTTCCCTTCGGCCGCGGTTGTCCCCGAGGGCTGACGTGGGGCAAGGGCTTTATCGGGTTGGCACTTGCGGGTGTAAAGGGTTCCTTTTATCCTGGAAGGGCCAGTGCGAAGAAGGTAAACCCCGAGACGAGGCATCAAGGTCCGATGCGATGGACGTTGTCTTGTCAGCCCGAAAGGATTCGAGAGTTCGGGATTCGCTTAATAGTTCCTTCATTGTACAGAGGGAAAGGGGGAAATCTGTAATTTTAGATTCTAGCTCAGCAAACTTATAGCTTTATATAGATGCAAGTGACACTTAGAAGTTATGTTTTTAAATGCTGGCCAATCTCTACGCTTACTAAATATTTCTATTTTTATTTGATAAAATAAAGTTTTCTGCATCGCCTGCTCCCGCAGGGAAAAAGGCGATATTTTAGAGCGATAAACTGTCGAACGAAAAGATACCTGCTGTTATAACTATATTCTTAAAACACTTATGCAAGTAGTTGCCTTAAAATAAGAGCAATTTTACAATTACAATAAAACAGTAAAAGTGCCTGTTTAAGAATTTGCACAAAACACGAAATTCTTTAAAACTATATAAATTTTTAAAAAAATTCTATGAATAAATTTTTTTGAATTATCTAATTTTTGGCTAAATAGATACCTTCTCCCTTTTGCCTCTGTACACTTTATTTTTTTGGCGTTTGCGATGAACAGGGCTTCGCCGGGCGTCTGATTAAGTGAATGGTGAGTCAACCGCGCCGCGGTTTTTGGAATCGAACAAACTTAGCAACTTTCCTCAGTCCGACCATATTTTTGTCTGCCAGAGCAAACTTAGAAATAACAGTAAAATCTGACTTTTTGCAAACCTATACTTTGGGTTTGTTATGTGTTGGCACACAGATTTTATACTTACTTTAAGTGGCATACATTTTACCCGTTTAACAAATTTAATTCCTATTTGGACCTTTGCTAACTTGTATTCAGTGTATCATCAGGTATTTTAATCACAGTCAAAGTTTTCTGCTTTCAATTCTTTATAAAATAATTTATTCAACTTAACGTTGAAGTCACATATTTGGTTTTTAATTATTACTGTTTCAAGCCGTCTTGTTCACTATGCCCTATCGACTCGACAGAAAAACTATTGCGTCATAATAATTGTGTCCTGATGGATGTAGATCGTAGATCATAATAATTAGGTAAAGCAAGACGGTAGAAAAATATGCTGCAGGCAAATTTCTATATTGACTAGAAGGAATAATAAATAGCTACATTAAAAATAGCGACGCGAAACATAACTTAAAAATTTAGGTAATTGAAACTAGACGTATTAAACAGGCTAGTTGTCTTGCAATCTGTGAAGGCCGCAGGACCTATATAATAAATATCATCACACGTTATGATGTGGAAGTAAAAGCAGCACTGTAGCTGGAATATAGGTATAATTAATTAAATAGATTGAACAGATAAAACTGGTAGACATAGGTATAGGTTTAGATTAAAAGATCGGTATATAATCTAATAGATATTTCGGAAGCAGGGGGATGTCTGTATCTATAGCACCCAACAGACCAATAACTGATATTGCCTTTAGTAGTCCTAAGACCGCAGGTCTTAATACCCAGCAAACTGGAAATAAAAAGTGTCGCAGGCAGTTTTTCACATCATTGTTGAGATAGACAGATAGAAAAATTTTGGTAGAAACTTGTGTAGACCAATATAACTAGTAAGATCGGAAGATATAGCGCAATAAACCAAAATAACACCAGGGTGCTTCGTTGTCTTTCTAAAAACTTTATTGACGAGTCAAACTGCGAGTTTTTGTATCTTAATCTTGTTTGAAATAAGTAGTTCAACTCTAAACGAATTCATTCATTTGAACTGGCAAACCAAACTTTAAAACTGCCGCGGGCAGTTTTTTTGTCTTATTACGATACAGAATATTAGATAGTATAGATATATATTTTATAGATAGAGGATAGATATATTCATCACGTGTACATAGATTTCTGGTTAGATATATCAATTATGGATAGATAAAGAAGGTCAAGATAACGTATCCGGTCGTAGGTCAGAAGGTGGCATTAAGACTTGTCAGAGAAGTGTTGGCTATCAAATATGTGATTTTAGAGAGATTTTTTTGAGTTTGCGCTGAACAAGACAAAACAATGATTGTATTAGGGTCTGTTTCGTCAAGTATTAATTGTTACTCGATGGGTTTGATTAGCTTAAAAGGCAATTGTCTTTTGGGTCAAAAATATTGGGTTTCCATTAGTCTTTTCCAAAAACGAAGATGGGGTACCACAGCTAGGACAATCATCAGTTGCAGTTGGCTGGTAAGTTTATAACATGTGTTTTAAGGTCGCGAATCGGGAGTGATAACAATGATACCGCATGTGTTAGTGAAGTGAACACAGCTGTATGAAGAAATGGAACATCAAGGTTTTGTATAATCAATAGTACCCTCGTGGTTCGCAGAAACTGGGTTTACTAATGAGTTGGTGTTTTTATCTTTTCAGTTCCTCAAGCTGTCTAAGTTTTAGTTCATGTTGAAAAGTAGATGAATAAGATACACAAGTCATCCGTACCCAAATGGGAGCCATACGGACAGCTCAGAAAAGTCCAATAGGAACATTAGCTATTGCGTATCAGTATCATGGTCCTGTTAAGTTGAGACAACCCTTATTAAAGTCTTTGTAAGTACATTTTAGATGTATATAGGTACATTTCGGTAGTGTCCAAATTTGAAAATCATAGCTTTAACAGTTCTTATGATTTAAGTGGTACAATTGAAAAAATTGTTAAGCTACAACTACTATTACAAATATCATTTCTTAGGTTTCAAGTTGGTTCAGCACCATCCAGCAAAGACATATTCATGGGGGCCCCTTGCTCGGTTAGCTAGCTAGCGCCAGCTATGCCCTGTACAGAAAATCCTCTCTTTTTCGGGGCAGGTTACCACCCACTGAAGACAGATTCATGAGAGACACAACGAGCGGTTGAAGGAACATGTTTAACTTGTTTGTGTTACAGTGAGTTTTATTTTATTTTTATTGCAAAATCGATCATCGATATTAAAATTAGAGAGGACTGTTCAATTTGGTATTTTTACGACAGAGCTAGATATACATCTTATTATTTTTATCATAACAAGCCGACAATACGTCAAATGCAAAGGTACATCTCTGATAAAATTGTACCTATGATGTCAGCTATTTTTAAATGTAGTAATTATCTACAAAGAAAACCAAGACAATGGTTTATAATGCTTTTTTTCTTTCTCATATAAAATATAATAATAAATGCCTTTATTTATAACTTGAAAGTAAACAGTTTATAAAATGTTTCTAAAAGGTGGCGGGATCTAGCGTAATCGCTACTCATCTAACCACCTACCAATAACAAGAAAAAAAACTTAAAATATAGGTAACTACTAGGTACTACATAGTAATAAAATATTAATTTAACACATATAATGAACTTAATAATTTTTACAAAAAAGAGTGTTATCGATAAAGTAAATTAACTTAGATTAAAGGAAAAGGCAATTCAGAGAAAACAGACAAAACAGTATATATAAGACGATTTTTTAAATAGTTTTATCATAAGGAAAAAAAAAACAACATAGCTTGGCCTAACATCAAAATATACGGATATAAGATTCTAAATAGTAAGCGTAATAGAATTTTTACCAAACATGAAAGATTTATTTACTTTTGATAAACTCTTTGATGCGCCTCTTGAACACCGGAACGGTCGAACTCGCTTTTACCTCCAGAGGCAAAGAATTGTAACATTTGGTAGCATTATAGGAAAAGGAACGCTGAAATAAAGCAGTTCTGTGCCTTGGAACAGTATATAGAAAATTATATCGTGTTGTTAGTTGATGCGTATCTAATCCCCGCTTAAGCTTCTGTAAGAGGTACTTAGGCTGCTGAAACATACCGACCTTGAAAACCAAAGTACACATATGCAAAAAATATCTAGAGTCTAATCTCAACCAACCTGACTCCAGGTAACTAGGGGAGATATGGTCAAACTTCCTAACTCCGCAAGAAAATCGAAGACAACCATTTTGCAACTTTTGTAAACTACTCCTATCGCTGGCTGTCAAGGCAGGCCAAAATAATACATCACAATAAGAAACAAGAGACAAGATGAGAGATTCACAAAGTTTCAATTTAATGTTTCGACTTAAAATGTCTTTATATAGGTATAAGGTTTTTTATTTACCATAGCTTTTCTGTAAAATATAAGACACGTGATCATGAAATCTGAATTTTTTATCAAAATATACTCCCAAGTTTTTAGCAGAATCAACATCATTGATCCTTACATTATTTATTTTAATATTAAGAACATCGTCAAGACTTCTCTGTCCAAACACGAGCAGCTGCGTTTTAGCTTCATTAAGTATAAGGCCATGAGCCTTGGAAATGTCACAAATTGTGCCAAGATCATTATTTATACGTTCCTGCGGTACCAGTGCTTCGCAGCTTTTAAAGAAGTAATAAAGTTGAGTATCATCAGCAAATTGGTGTGAGTTAAGGTATTTTAAGTATGTACTAAAATCAGCAGTATAAACAGAAAATAACAAAGGTCCCAGGATACTACCCTGAGGAACACCCCGATTAACCTCCATAAACGACGAAGTAACTCCACCCAGTGAAGTCCTCTGACACCTACCACTCAAATAGCTTCTAATCAATTCAACCGACTCAGGACCTAGACCAAAATAACTGAGTTTATCACAAAGAATGGCATGATCAAGAGTATCGAAGGCCTTACTGTAGTCAAGAAGGAGCAAACAACCATTCATTCCTTCATCTGATGCCCTTAGGAAATCATCAGTCACCTTGAGTAAAGCTGTGGTAGTACTGTGTTGTGGACGAAATCCGGACTGTGTAATCGGTATCACCTTACATTCCAACAAGTAATCAGTCAGTGGTTTAAAAATGATTTTTTCTAAAAACAGACAAAATACTAATTGGTTTAAAATTATTGAGATTTATTGGGTTATTAATTTTGGGAATGGGTATAATATTTGCAGTTTTCCAGCTGGAAGGAAATTTTTTGGTTTGACATACTGGTACATAGTAGTCACATAGGTTCAGACAAGAGTTAACAATAAATGTAATATATTTCAGTAAATAAGGAAGCAAAAAAGATATCATTTTTAAATCAAGCCCATCCACGCCCTTAGCATTAGACTTAATTTGCTTTATTGCTTGGCCAACCTGTTCCTCATCAACCTGAGAAAAATTGAAAGTGTACTGAAATCCTTCAAATAAAGAGTCGGAATACTTACCTAAAAACCTTTCGTTAAGTTGAGGATCAGCGTCCATAGTCGGTATGCTATCTATAAAATGTTTGTTAAATTCATCTGGAGTACCCACGAGCTCAGGTTGGCCTTCAATACCGGAATTATTATTATTTAGCCATTTTAAAGTTTTCCAGAATTCCTTAGGGTTAGGGCCCTCTGCCCATATGGGGAATGTGTGCTACAGCAAAATTTAATAAAATGCAAACTTTACAAAATAAAATCCTTAAAGTATTGTACAGGGTGTTTTTTTAAGGTCGACGAGCGGCCATATCTCGGAAACTACCAGGCATAGAAACTCAGGAAAATAAAAATGATAATTAAAGTGGCAATGAGAAAATTCTGGAAATATTTTTTAAGTTCCGCATTTTGCCGCAACAGGGCGTAATTGAAAAGTAAATTTTAAAATTTTACATAACTCCGAAAATTCCACATTAAGGTATATGTTTGATAACACCATTTTAAAGCTTGGACAATTATGCATCATTGTGGTTTAAGGCTCATTGGCGTACCGACCTTGATAGGAGTGGGAGAAGCTATTGAAAGTGTAAACATTAAAATCCCTGTAACTTCTAAACGACTTATCCGATTTTACTAAATTTAAGCTTGTTTGGAAGAACCTTCATTTGTCGTATCTAATGGTACACGATAGTTTCTAATAAAATTGCTAGAGGGCGAAATTTGTATTAAAAATTATTCTATTGGCTATAACGCTGAAACGAACGGAGATATCGAGCTGCGGTTTTAATCTTTTTTCTAGCAAATTTCATCTACTTTTCGATTATGGTATCATAATTATACCGTAGGGTAGGTGGGGGGTAAATCCCCGCAGTTTCTAGTTATAAGAGGATTCCTTCAAGTGGGAAGTGTATTTTTTGGTTATTTTAGGTGGAAGTGTTAGGTATGGATCTCTTCGCTAACATCGCTGCAACACTTGTGGTGTCTGACTATTAGGTGCCTAAACATTACACATTTTCAAAAAGTAATTTTTGCAGGGCTTTGCCCCACCAAATGGGCCAAGTCCCCGCAGAGCGGGGCTTTTCCCCAATAGTGCTCAAAGTGGCAAGGTGAATAAGAAAACATCATAAAAACACAAAAACACACTTTCTAAAATTATTTATTAATATTCTATTCTAAGAAAGAAAAGCTAACTTTTTTCTTGAAAAATGTAAAATTGACGAGCTAAGTAAATTCTAAAGCAGAGAAAGAAATACAAACGAAAAACAAGTTGAAATGTATAGGAACGTAATAGAAAGTTCATTAGTACATTGTAAAATTAGTCAAGTCCTCTGTGAAAGTGATCACGTTGTGAAACCCAGCAGAGTTCATCTCAGTAGATGCGGGACTTTGCCTCCAGAAGGCTGCGGGCTTTACCCCATTCCTATTGTGTAAAGTGAATCATTCCTAAAATCTATTGTAAACTAAGTGAAGCAAAATTAAAGCACACAGAAATAAAGCTTAAGAGTCATACTATCAACTGAGGATTCGATTTAAAAAAAAACTGTAACCACATGCAAATAGTTTTAAAGTAAATTAATATAATTACAAAAAATGAACTTACTTATTACTTATTACTCATTTTATCGGTTTACAAACTGCCTATCGCTCTGAATTTTCATGGCGCACTAGACGTTATCAAGACCGAACTGCCGCCTGGCGGCCGATTCTGTGATTATTCGCAGGCTACTTAAAAAGACGGCGCGTGGCTTTGCCCCGTGCGGGGCTTTACCCCCACCTACCCTATAATTTATTTTTTCGGAGTAAAATCAAAAAATGTATTATTATTGCAAATTGCGCCCTCTAGCATTTTTTTTTGAGAACTATTATGGACAACTAAATACGATTGGTGAAAGTGCATACATTTCTCTTCCAAACAGTCTTTAGTTTGCTAAAATCGGATAAGTCGTTTATAAGTTACAGCGATTTAAATGATTACACTTTCAACAGCTTCCCCCACTCTTATTAAAGTCGGTACGCCAATGAGCATAAGACCAAAATGATGCATAATTGTCCAAGCTTTAAAATGATGTTATCAAACATATACCTTAATGTGGAATTCTTGGAGTTATGTAAAATTTTAAAATTTACTTTTCAATTACGCCCTCTTGCGGCAAAATGCGGAACTTAAAAATTATTTCCAGAATTTTCTCATGGCCACGTTAATTATCATTTTTCTTTTCCTGAGTTTCTATGGCTGGTAGTTTCCGAGATATGGCCGCTCGTCGACCTTAAAAAAACACCCTGTATAACTACACTCGGTACGTGGTGTTATTTAAACACTTTTATTTCACTTTCCATTTGTTTTTAAAGGTAAAAATTACATTTTAGTTCGCGTTTCCGTTCATTGGCGCCATTTTGATAAAAATAGGTTTTTGCAGTTTTTAGGTTTATTTTAAAGATTTTTAAAACTTTTTTGATATTTCTTATTGTTGTTGTCGGCCTATCTATACATCGTGTAACAAAACTCTGGAACGCTTTAAATATCTTTAATACCGTTTGTCCGACTTAGCTAAAATTGGGTATCGGTCAGGGTTGGCAAATATCATGATATTTATATAAATATCCAAATATCCGATATATATCAATATTTATCCGATATATATCAATATTTATCCGATATATATCCAAATTTGGATATTTATTTATATTTTTAATTATTTTTAAATTATTTCATCTGTTTTCTGTAAAGATATATTTTAAAAATTCAAAATCACTTAATTTAATATAAACATTTTATAAACCTGTAATTTGTATTCCAATTCTATTCAATGATAGTTGCTATCACAATAACAATTTTTTTTTAGTACTCCTATGTTAGGAATGTAAAATTTAGGTAAAAAATACAAGTTTATGAATATCAACACATCATATATTTTTGCTTTTAACTATGGTTTAACTTAAAACCCAGACAGGCGCGTATCTGAAGTTGATCTTTGTGGGGGGTAATGATTCTGGTGGGGGGTTATGAAATTTTTTTTAATGATAGTTTTTTTTAAAGAAAATCAATCAAAATTTATTGCTCTCGATTTTCACCTGTCCAATTTAAAAAAAAAATATAAGTAAAAAAAATGGCTCATGGGAGGGGGGGGGTGACTACCCCCATTACCCCCCCCCCCTCACATACGCGCCTGAACCCAGAATAACTGGGCTTGTTAATTAAAGTAAAAAGAACCCAAACTGGATTTTTTTTTTGGCATTGTAAAATTTCTATTTCATAAAACAAACAGCAAAATATTGTTCCGTTCAATCAGAAATCGGAATAAAAATGCCACGCGGCAAAGAACAACAGGTGGTCAACGTCTCGGAAAGACGGGGAATCACCGCATTGTAAGCAGCATAATACACTGTTGCCTGCTCAGCAGCAGCGGGCCATATTTTCATACGATGTTTAGAATTTTAGAAAAAAAAATATTGATAAAAATATCAGGATAAATATCGTCGCATAAATATCAAGATATATATCAGGATATTTATCACGGATATATATCCTGCCAACCCTGGTATCGGTATATAAGAGGTTATTGCGGAGCTGCTAGTGACATTTGCAATGTTGCCAAATTTGCAGTTTTTTAGCAATTTATATAATTTTTTTTTCTTTAAATAAAACACCCTATATATTATTCAACAAAATGATTCCGCAACAAACTTATATGAAAGTTGTTGCGTAATCATTTTTTTGAATAATATATAGGGTGTCCCATTTAAGAAAAAAAAATAATATAGATTGCTAAAAACTGTAAATTTGGCAACATTGCAAATGTCACTTTTCAGGAATTACACAACCCTGGCTTGCCGTAAAGAAAAAAAAGCATATTTTTTACAAAAAGCATCCATTGTTGGTATCAATAAAATTTGGAATGATCTCAGAATGCTCAATATCAAAAACAAGAATAATGCTATTCCTCCTTCCCTTGCCAAGCCGAATGAAATCAATAATTATTACATAAATGGCATTACTAAAGTTAAACCCAATCCTACTAAAATACACTGGTATGGTAATAATCGGAAACCTGGGGTTGATGTATTTAATTTTCAGTTAGTGGATAATAATAATAATAATAATAATAATAATAATAATAATAATAATAATAATAATAATAATAATAATAATAATACTTCTTTATTTCAAATGACATTTCCCACATACAGCAAGTAATATACAAATGAAATGACGTCATTAATGATGAGGTGGAGAAGATACTGTCTTCTATAAAGTCTACCGCCACAGGGGATGATGGGTTGAATATTAATTTGTTGTTATTGGCGGTTCCTTATATAATACCTTTAATCACTCACATTGTCAACCGCTGTCTGGAAAGGGGCGTATTCCCGGACAGCTGGAAGCATGCAATTGTTACACCCCTACCGAAAACTGCAAACCCCACTGAATTTAAAGATTTGGGACCGGTTAGTGTACTTCCTACTTTATCCAAGGTTCTGGAAAGAATTATGGAGACGCAGTTGCGCGGCCATGTAGAAAAATTCTCAATTTTACCGGAATTCCAATCTGGTTTCAGGCCAAAACATGGTTGCGAGACTGCCCTCCTGAAGGTCACCGATAATATTTTAAGGGGTATAGATCAGGGTCGTCTTGTTGTATTAACGCTGAGTGACTTCTCCAAAACCTTTGACACTATAAGTCATCAGATGCTATCCATATTAAAATTCATAGGTGTTTGTAATGAAGGTTTAAAATTACTACAAAGCTTTTTAAACGGTAGAAGTCAGTCGGTCCGTGTTGCGGGTATTAGTTCGGTGTCTCTTCCTGTATCATGTGGTGTCCCTCAAGGTTCTATTTTGGGTCCCCTCTTGTTTTCAATTTATACGTCACAGCTTATCAATCAGATCAAATATTGTAAGGTACACCTATATGCGGACGATACGCAGATCTATCTAATTTTCGAACCTGGCCAAACCGACATTTCACTGCAAAAAATAAATGATGATCTATCCAGATTGGTCTCAGAGTCTTATGATCATTCATTGTTAATTATCTCAAATAAAAGCTCGGTTATGGTGTTTGGTCCCACTAGAAAACGAGAAAGTCTCTTACCCTTTATTAAAGTTAAAATAAATAATGTCGAACTGCCAATAGTCGATAGCTGCCGAAATTTGAGTCTTACGATAGATTTTAATTTAAAATACAGTTCCCATGTTAGCAATTGCATTCGAAAGGCTTATTATAATTTAAAGTTGATCTTTAATTCTAAGGATTATTTATGTCAAAAGATAAGGGTTCCCTTGTGTGAGGCTTTGGTTTTGTCTGGACTGAATTTCTGTGATAGTGTTTACGGGTTTTCAATAAACACAGATAAACGACGTATTCAAGTTCTGCAAAATTCGTGTCTTCGCTTAATATTTGGTATCCGTCGAAGAAACCATGTTTCGCATAAACTAAAAATCTTCGCTGGCTAAATATGGGTTACAGACGTTTACTACACGCAGCTTGTTTATTTCATCGGGTGGTTCTAACCAAATCCCCTTCCTATTTGAGCAACAAAATAAAAGTAAGATCAGACGTTCATGCTGTAAATGTTAGATTTGGAAATCGACTTACACCTCCTGCCCATAGAACTGAACAATTTAAAAAATCATTCTCTTATCAAATTTCAAAAGTTTATAATGAAATTCCTGAAATATTTAAATCCAAAAATCCCAGGACATTTAAATTTACTTACAAGAATTTTTTGTTAAGCCATCAGTAAATAATGAATTATTTTTTTCTTTTTTTCTCTTTTTATAAATGATATACGAATACATTGATTTATGCCCCACCAACATTTAACCAATATTTATCGAACATTTAAGGTTATTTATGGTTGTTAATTTATATTTATCTGCACGGAAAAAGGTAGCTGATTTCTGTCTCTACCAGTTTTCTTTATTTATTTTTTTTTTGTTTCTTCTCTATAGGTGTAGGGAGTTGCTTAAGGTAAAGAACACGGGGAGCGGATTACCTTTTGGTTTTCACTTCCAGCTGACCTTCGGCGTTTTTCATTTCGGATATACTTTTTTTTTTCTTTTTGCGTTCTCGCTTGCTTTATTATTATTTTTTTTTGCTACGTATTATCTTCAAATGAAAATAAAGACCTTATTTATTTTATTTATTTATTTTATTTATTTATTTTATTTACTAGTGCTCCGCAATATACCGATACCGAATTTTAGCTAAGTCGAACAAACGGTATTAAAGATATTTAAAGAGTTCCATACTTTTGTTACACGGTGTATATACCTAGTAGAAATTATTTAGAAATTTTTCTTTCTTGTATTAGAAATTTAGAGGAAGGCAATAAACCCTCCGCGTCTAGTGCTTTAAAGGTTATTTTTAAAATGAGGGGTGCTAAATTTCTCAGGTGGCCCTATTCTAACAAAAGGAGGGGTAGCCCCCCCCTCCATACCTACATCAAATTTACCTGTACCCTTTTTGCATAAAAGATCAGTTTTAGAATCTATTTTATGCATAGTAAATTCCGATAGTGGAGCCACCTGACCAACTGTTACCAGAGGCACTTGTTTTATGATAAACGTCATCCCCTACTGAATTTTTCTGTGAATTTTTTTTATAAAAATAAAAGTTGTTATTGTTTGTACTTTGGTAATATTATTTACAGGTCCGTTTCTAGATGTAAAACTGTAAACTTGTCGATAAAAATATTGTTGAACTCGAAAATAAATTCCCGAGATACATAGGGAGAAAGAGTTTATTCCCAACAACGAAACAAAAGACTATTTTTTGATAATTTCATTTTTCAAAATATTTATACTTCCTTTAATGCTAATGTCTTTATTCCATTAGAAAAAAAATTGGGCATCAATACTTTCTTTATTCTAACTGGGCTCTCCGCACCTTCAAATAAGGCCACATGAAAGCCAAACTTCAACCCGTCCTCCACAAGTACATTTTAACCATCCGCCGTGTCTCTTGGTTCCAAGTGACATTTTTTAAATTCCTTAACATCCCAGGAGATCTAATTTTGCCAATCATTATTAATTAAAAAAGGGTATTAATGCCTATATTGAAGGCCATCAGTGTGGAGCTGTGGTAGAAGTTAAAGTTAAAGGGTATTACCTATATAGAAAAATAATATCAAGAAAATCGTGTCTGTTGTTTTTAGCGGGGTTTTTAGTATCCTCCCCAGTGCCCTTTATACCTATTTATGAACTGAAAAAATTTAACCTTAAATATATCTACAAAAAGCTTAAGTGGGGCTCTGAGGAAAATGGGGGGGGGAGGGGGGGGGGGGAGGGGGGGGGGGGGTTCATTAGCAGATCAAACAAAATTGCATTATTTATTTTTATTGTTGTGGAAGGAATTTTTCGAAAATCAACCCCAAAAGGTAATAAAAGCGGGGGTTGAAATTTTTAAAGGAATTTCTGTATCTTAGAAACTAGTGGAGCTTTAAAAAATTGGTATATAAGTTCCTTTTATAAAATAAGAATACACGTGTTTGCTTTATTTAACACCTATTTAAAAAACGTTTATAAAAGTATAATATGTTTTTTCTAAAAACTAGAGTGTACTTACAGGTAAATACAAAAAGCAAAAAAAAATTTAAACGGTTTCACTTACCTAAAATTGTTGAACTATAGTTCAAAAAAATTAAATATGAATCATTAGTAGCGAGTATTGCCTACCTTTGATAATGACTGCTTCGCATCTTCTTTTTGCATACTTAAAATGAGGTTTTTAATTTCATCTTGAATAATCTGATTCCATATTTACATAAGCCTCAATGACAGATCATTTAAGTTTCTAGGAGGAGGAAGCAAGGCTCTAAGATGTCGTCCCATGTTATCCCATAAATGCTCAATAGGATTAATGCCAGGGCTTCTTGCTGGCCAAGGCAAAGTTAAAATTTCTGTTTCTTGGAGATAATTTTGTACCACCCTTGCTACGAGTGGGCGTGAATTATCGTGCATAAATAAAAAATTATCCCCAATAAATGGGGCAAATGGTACCACATGGGGTTCCAAAATATCTGACATATATATATAATATATATATATAGATTACCTGTCAAAGGACCTTTCTGAATCACAACTAACTCCGTGCGAGCATCTAAACTAATGCCAGCCCAGACCATAACAGATCCTCCGCCATAGCTTACTGTTTCGACAATGTTGGATTGAGCATATCTCTGGGAGGCAATAATACTCGCTAGTAATTATTCATATTTAATTTTTTTGGATACTTTTAGAAATTACAATTTTTTTCCATGTATTTTTTTGTCCTGTTTTGTGGATTCAATAAACTTAATTAATACCAGATATTGATTATTTATTTACTTTATAATTTGTTTTTTCTTGCTGTTGCATTAATCAAAGCATTTCGCTTATTTTGTATTTTTTAACTAAACATTTTTTTATGAAAATCACGTTGAACTAAAAATTGAATATTTCATGAAAAAACAGAGATAAACCAATGAATCAAAAAACAAAATGTAAAGAAAACATGGGACTTTTATTTGGCTGTAATTGCGATAACTTGCAATGGCTAGTAAATCCCACAGGGTGTTTTGAATTTCCGTAAAAAAAAAATAACAGTTTTATAACACCCGGTATAATACCAAAGTAACTTTTTTAAGCAAAACAACAAAGGAAGTGATATGCTTAAGAAAAAAAACCTACAATTAGAAAAAAAATCATTAAAAACGAACCACAAATTTGGAAAATAAGTAAATTACACCGGATTTTTATCATCAAAATTGAGGCATTTTTTTTGTTGTGTGTATATGTGTATATAATATATTGAAACATCGTTAAACAAATTATGAAAATAAGAAAATTACACCGGATTTTTATCACCACATTGGAATTTCTTAAGGTGGGCTTGTTAATATTCAATTATAAGTTTACGAAAGTTTGTCGAATTAAAAATGTTGTGCATTTTAGGCACAATTTAAATTTATATGTAAAAATATTGGTTGATTTTTCAAAGATTTACTAATATTTTTAAATTTTTTTTTCTACGATATTAATTATTATTGATATTATTATTATTATTATTATTATTATTATTATTATTATTATTATTATTATTATTATTTTTTAGTAGGATTGTCAACAGTGCAATAATCCTTACGGTAGAAACCTAAAATTTACTATCACCATGCCCAGAAGAAAGAAGTCATCTGTAATTACTGAAATAGATCTACACACGTAGACCAAGAATGCACCATCTCTAAAATCTAGATAGCAGGAAAAAGATCGAGTCAGGTCAGTTAACTTTTAATTTCATTTCGATATTTAGAAAATTTAAGCATTTAAGTGTTTTAAAGAGATTCAAAAGATAGTACAACCTTGTAGTTCCTCCAAAATTCAAAGTCATAGCTTTAACAGTTCGTATGATGTAAGTGGTAGAATTTAAAAAAATGTTAAGCTACAAATACTATTACAAATATCATTTCTTAGGTTTCAAGTTGGTACAGCACCACCCACCGAGGACAGATTCATGAGGGCCACTTGCTTGGTTAGCTAGCTAGCGCCAGCTACGCCCTGTACAGGAAGTCATCTCTTTTTGATGGCGGGTCACCGCCCACCGAAGATTCATGAGAGCCACACGAGCGATTGAAAGGAACATGTTTGACTTGTTTGTGTTAAAGTGAGCTTTATTTTTTTTTTAAACTTTTATTGCAAAATCGATCATCGATATTAAAAATAGAGAGGACTGTTCAATTTTGTATTTTTATTACAGAGCATATCATCCATCAGGTTCTTTGCGGGTGCCACATTGAAATCTGAAAATATATACCAAATTTTACTTTGGAATTATACGTTTGCCAAAGATTCCAAAGACCCACCCCATATGGGTTTTATCTGAGCTCAATTCTCAACTTATAACTATCAAGAATTTACCAGTTCTATGCCGGCGCATACATTCTGTTTTAAGAAAATCTCTTGGCTGGGAGACAACTAAAAATTTAACTTTAACGCAGTGGCGTAGCTTCAGATTTTGGGCTCCCCCGCCAAACCTAACTTTTGGGCCCCCCTTCAAAAATTTTTCACCCCAAAATTAGTCAAGTTTCAAGATAGCAATAACATTCAAAATATAACCTCCCACTTTCATTTTCCAGTTGGACAAGGGTAAAAAATAAACAAGTAAGAGGAGAGGATACTTAAATAACGTGTATTAATAACATATTAAATAAAACATTAATTCATAACAATTAATAAGTAGCTACAACTACAAAAGCATGCTTGTCAGTACTGATATAGTCGTATATATTTTATTATAAATTATGAAAAAAAGCCTTGCAACAAAACATCAAACTATTCAAACTATCCAAAAAATTGCTTCCTTCTGGACTTAGTTTCCGCAAAAACCCTAACTATTTCGGTTTTGTCCATTACTGCAGCTTCCGCTGCCTCTATACTAAGAAATGCCAAATTACTTAGTCGATTTTAGGCACAGGAATTTCTTAAATAGTTTTTTTATTAATTTTAATTTCGAAAACGATCGTTCTGAAGACGGTTACAGGGAGCGTCAAGAATAATTTTAGAGCAGTACTTACCTCTGCGAAATTTGATGCTAGGGTATCATTTTCTACAATTAAAAAAATTGCAAGCTCTCATTCAGTCTTTTCAGTTTTATTATAGATTCCCCGGAAAAAGAAGCCAATAAGTCCCAACTGTTTAAACTGGAGCCGAAAAAGGAGTACAAATCACCAGTTATAATGATGAAAGATGAGATTTCTTTAACTTCTGAAACGGCATAATTGACTACAAGATTTAAATTATGTGCAGTACAATGTACATAAGTTGCCATAGGCTCAATATCTTTTATTTTTTTTTGGAACCCCTGAGTAAATTCCACTCATGACACTTGCGCCATCGTACCCCTGTCCTCTACACTTCTTAATATCTAAACCTAATGCCTTCAATGACTGCAGTATATCAGAAGTTAAGCCGGCCGCACTTTGGCTATCAAGCTTCGGCCACCTTCCACCTTCGGGGATTCGCGGATTTTTGAATCGACGCACCCACACCGCATAATGGTAGAAGACAATGTCGAATAGAATAGTCAACAAATATAATTAAAATTAAAAACAGGGGCCCAACTAGAATTAAATTAACTATATTCTATATTTTTAAGGTTTGGGGTTCCTTTTAAAGGTCTTATTAAGAATATTGTTTTTTTTGGCTAGAACGGGAACGGGCCCCCTGTCCGTTCGGGCCCCCGCCACCGCGGAGTTTGGCGTTATGATAGCTATATGCCACTGCTTTAAAGTCAGAACAGTAATTATATTATAAAAAAATTGGGTTATCTTAAAAATCGTAAAGAAATTTAAAAGTTTTTACGTGTTGTGTAAAAAGTATAACAAAAAAATATTACAAGACAGTACCAGGTCTGTAACGTAACTGATTTAGTGCCACGATTTTAATTTTTTTATTAATTGTAACGGTTAAAACGTTTGCATGATCCTAAACGTTTTTTTTTGTTCAAGGCACATTTAAAAAAAGTGTAGGTACTGACAAATTGGTTTAGGCTTTCGCGGCCAGTCGGTGAGCTAGTAGTCATCATTCGGGTCTAAAGGCCGTCGTCGGTTGGAATTGCTTACTTACGTTTCGCTAGCACGAGTGGCGAGCTTCTTCAGTCTACTTCCAGCACCGGAGATGAAAGGACCTCTGAAGAAGCTCGCCACTCGTGCTAGCGAAACGTTAGGAAGCAATTCCAACCGACGACGGCCTTTAGACCCGAATGATGACTACACTAGCTCAGTGTAGGTACTGTTAAAAATTTAGACCCCCCCCCCCCCCCTTCCCCCTCAAAATTAATGCTAGCTGTATTAAAAGGCATCACAGCTCACTGAAGTCTACATTATTAATTATAACTTTTTCTCTTGTTTCAGATTTTTACCACTTGAAGATGATTGTGCCGGCGCAACTACCTCGCTTCTGACGGTGGTTTTCCGCGTTGTTCTTACAACTGATTTCGTTTCATCCTAAATTGGCCCTGTTTTTTAATCGGTGAGTTAAATTCTTTCTAAAACGTTCCCTTCGGCCGCGGTTGTCCCCGAGGGCTGACGTGGGGCAAGGACTTTATCGGGCTGGCACTTGCGGGTGTAAAGGGTTCCTTTTATCCTGGAAGGGCCAGTGCGAAGAAGGTAAACCGCGAGACGAGGCATCAAGGTCCGATGTGATGGACGATGTCTTGTCAGCCCGAAAGGATTCGAGAGTTCGGGGTTCGCTTAATAGTTCCTTCATTGTACAGAGGGAAAGGGGGAAACCTGTAATTTTAGATTCTAGCTCAGCAAACTTATAGTTATATATAGATGCAAGTGACACTTACAATGTATGTTTTTAAACGTTGGCCAATCTCTACGCTTACTAAATATTTCTATTTTTATTTGATAAAATAAAGTTTTCTACATCGCTTGCTCCCGCAGGGAAAAAGGCGACATTTTAGAGCGATAACGAACGAAAAGATACCTGCTGTTATAACTATATTCTTAAAACACTTATGCAAGTAGTTGCCTTAAAATAAGAGCAATTTTACAATAAAACAGTAAAAGTGCCTGTTGTAGAATAGCTTTACTTTGAGTAATATTTTAGATTGTTTCGTTATGTTTTCTTTTCATTATTTACAGCTCCGTAGAAGCGTCATCCACATAATATAATAAATCATCT
This sequence comes from Polydrusus pterygomalis, assembly GCA_963969555.1. NCBI lineage: Eukaryota > Metazoa > Arthropoda > Insecta > Coleoptera > Curculionidae > Polydrusus > Polydrusus pterygomalis. The sequence continues at coordinate 11,334,190 of OZ018384.1, forward strand.
TTAAGCAAACTATGAAAATAAGGAAAATACACCGAATTTTTATCACACAGGCATAAAGAATGCTTAAGCAGTACTATTGATAGTACACTAAAGATAATAGGATGGATATAATCTATTTATTAAACCCACCACATTGGAATTTCTTAAGGTGAGCTTGATTATATTCAATTATAAGTTTACGAAAGTTTGTCGAATATTGTGCATTTTAGGAACAATTTATATGAAAGCAATAATAATTAAAGTAATAAAAATATTTGTTGATTTTTCAAAACCTTTAGGTACTATTAATTATTAATATTTTTTGTTTTAGTAGGATTGTCAACAGTAAAATAATCCTTACGGTAGAACCCTAAAATTGACTATCACCATGCCCAGAAGAAAGAAGTCATCTGTAATTACTTAAATAGATCTAGGCACGTAAACCAAGAATGCATCATCTCTACAATCTAGATAGCAGAAAAAAAAATATCGAGTCAGGTGAGTTAACTTTTGATTTAAAAAAAATTTAAGCATTTAAGTGTTTTAACGAGATTCAAAAGATAGCACAATCTTCTAGTTCCTCCAAATTTGAAAATCATAGCTTTAACAGTTCTTATGATTTAAGTGGTACAATTGAAAAAATTGTTAAGGTACAACTACTATTACAAATATTATATAATATAATATACAGTAATTATATTATAAAAAAATTGGGTTATCTTAAAAATCGTAAAGAAATTTAAAAGTTTTTACGTGTTGTGTAAAAAGTATAACAAAAAAATATTACAAGACAGTACCAGGTCTGTAACGTAACTGATTTAGTGCCACGATTTTAATTTTTTTATTAATTGTAACGGTTAAAACGTTTGCATGATCCTAAACGTTTTTTTTTTTTTTTTGTTCAAGGCACATTTAAAAAAAGTGTAGGTACTGACAAATTGGTTTAGGCTTTCGCGGCCACTCGGTGAGCTAGTAGTAACTTTTAATTTCATTTCGATATTTAGAAAATTTAAGCATTTAAGTGTTTTAAAGAGATTCAAAAGATAGTACAACCTTCTAGTTCCTCCAAATTTGAAAGTCATAGCTTTAACAGTTCGTATGATGTAAGTGGTACAATTTAAAAAAATGTTAAGCTACAACTACTATTACAAATATCATTTCTTAGGTTTCAAGTTGGTACAGCACCACCCACCGAGGACAGATTCATGAGGGCCACTTGCTTGGTTAGCTAGCTAGCGCCAGCTACGCCCTGTACAGAAAGTCCTTTCTTCTTGATGGCGGGTCACTGCCCACCGAAGATTCATGAGAGCCACACGAGCGATTGAAAGGAACATGTTTGACTTGTTTGTGTTAAAGTGAGCTTTATTTTTTTTTAACTTTTATTGCAAAATCGATCATCGATATTAAAAATAGAGAGGACTGTTCAATTTTGTATTTTTATGACAGAGCTTTATCATAACAAGCCGACAAGACGTCAAATGCAAGGGTCCATCAGGTTCCTTGCGAGTGCCACATTGAAATCTGAAAATATATACCAAATTTAACTTTAGAATTATACGCTGTTGCCGAAGATTCCAAAGACCCACCCCATATGGGTTTTATCTGAGCTCAATTTTCAACTTATAACTATTATGAATTTACCAGTTCTATGCCGGCGCATACTGTCTGTTTTAAGAAAATCTGTTGGCTGGGAGACAACTAAAAATTTAACTTTAAAGCAGTGGCGTAGCTTCAGATTTTGGGCTCCCCCGCCAAACCTAACTTTTGGGCCCCCCTTCAAAAATTTTTCACCCCAAAATTAGTCAAGTTTCAAAATAGCAATAACATTCAAAATATAACCTCCCACTTTCATTTTCCAGTTGGACAAGGGTAGAAAATAAACAAGTAAGAGGAGAGGATACTTAAATAACGTGTATTAATATCATATTAAATAAAACATTAATTCATTACAATTAATAAGTAGCTACAACTACAAAAGCATGCTTGTCAGTACTGATATAGTCGTATATATTTTATTATAAATTATGAAAAAAAGCCTTGCAACAAAACATCAAACTATTCAAACTATCCAAGAAATTGCTTCCTTCTGGACTTAGTTTCCGCAAAAACCCTAACTATTTCGGTTTTGTCCATTACTGCAGCTTCCGCTGCCTTTATACTAAGCAATGCCAAATTACTTAGTCGATTTTAGGCACAGGAATTGCTTAAATAGTTTTTTTATTAATTTTAAGTTCGAAAACGATCGTTCTGAAGACGCCACGGTTACAGGGAGCGTCAAGAATAATTTTAGAGCAGTACTTACCTCTGCGAGATTTGATGCTAGGGTATCATTTTCTACAATTAAAAAATTTGCAAGCTCTCTAATGTCTTTAAATGTACCTATTTTGTCTTTTAGGGGCTGAGATAAGGCAATTATTTGTAATGGAAATTCTGAGGAATTATCGCGAGAGTAACGTTGTTGCAAAGCTTCAGCTGATTCAAATAATTCTTCCTCCGTCATTGATACCAAAATGGGGGGACTTAAGAAACTAAATTTGATAACTGTGTCCTTTACGCCTTTAAAACTGTTGTTTAATTGATTAATAACAATGTCGAAAACTTTATAATAAATATTGACTTTAAAATAATGTTCTTGATTATAAATTAGATAATTTGTATCACATTCATTGTATTGGTTTTTCGGCTTATGTTGTCTTTTTTCTTTTAAATAATGGAAAAATATTCCATTTTTTAGCGGTGCCAATAGCGTCAGTTTTTAAATTTTTTTTGAGTTTTTCTAGTGACAATTCCAAATAATTTAAAACTTTCGCTAAATCTAACTGTGGTGCTTGCAAAACTTGAGATGTTATATTTTATTTCCTGTAATATTTTACCGTATATATTTAGTAGCATTAAAAATTCAAAGTTTTCAATTGCCTTCAATAATCTATATGCTTTATCACGTTCATCTTTTTTTGTTGAAATTAAATTTACTTTAATAAGGGCCTTGACAATATCTACCTATATGTCGCAGTTTCACATCTAATAAAGCCTACCGGCCCATCGAGTATAGGATTCAGTCTTTTCAGTTTTATTATAGATTCCCCGGAAAAAGAAGCCAATAAGTCCCACCTGTTTAAACTGGAGCCGAAAAAGGAGTACAAATCACCAGTTATAATGATAAAAGATGACATTTCTTTAACTTCTGAAACGGCATCATTGACTACGAGATTTAAATTATGTGCAGTACAATGTACATAAGTTGCCATAGGCTTAATATCTTTTATTTTTTTTGGAACCCCTGAGTAAATTCCACTCATGACACTTGCGCCATCGTACCCCTGTCCTCTACACTTCTTAATATCTAAACCTTATGCCTTCAATGACTGCAGTATATCAGAAGTTAAGCCGGCCGCACTTTGGCTATCAAGCTTCGGCCACCTTCCACCTTCGGGGATTCGCGGATTTTTGAATCGACGCACCCACACCGCACAGTGGTAGAAGACAATGTCGAAAAGAGTCAACAAATATAAATAAAATTAAAAACAGGGGCCCAACTAGAATTAAATTAACTATATTCTATATTTTTAAGGTTTGGTGTTCCTTTTAAAGGTCTTATTAAGAATATTGTTTTTTTTTTTCGGCTCGAACGGGAACGGGTTCCCTGTCCGTTCGGGCCCCCCGCCACCGCGGGGTTTGGCGTTATGGTAGCTACGCCACTGCTTTAAAGTCAGAACAGTAATTATATTATAAAAAAATTGGGTTATCTTAAAAATCGTAAAGAAATTTAAAAGTTTTTACGTGTTGTGTAAAAAGGATAAAAAAAAAATATTACAAGACGGTACCAGGTCTGTAACGTAACTGATTTAGTGCCACGATTTTAATTTTTTTATTATTTGTAACGGTTAAAACGTTTGCATGATCTTAAACGTTTTTTTTTTGTTCAAGGCACATTGAAAAAAAGTGTAGGTACTGACAAATTGGTTAAGGCTTTCGCGGCCAGTCGGTGAGCTAGTGTAGTCATCATTCGGGTCTAAAGGCCGTCGTCGGTTGGAATTGCTTACTTACGTTTCGCTAGCACGAGTGGCGAGCTTCTTCAGTCTACTTCCAGCACCGGAGATGGAAGGACATCTGAAGAAGCTCGCCACTCGTGCTAGCGAAACGTTAGGAAGCAATTCCAACCGACGACGGCCTTTAGACCCGAATGATGACTACACTAGCTCAGTGTAGGTACTGTTAAAAATTTAGACCCCCCCCTCCTCCTCAAAATTAATGCTAGCTGTATTAAAAGGCATCACAGCTCACTAAAGTCTACATTATTAATTATAACTTTTTCTCTTGTTTCAGATTTTTACCACTTGAAGATGGTTGTGCCGGCGCAACTACCTCGCTTCTGACGGTGGTTTTCCGCGTTGTTCTTACAACTGATTTCGTTTCATCCTAAATTGGCCCTGTTTTTTAATCGGTGAGTTAAATTCTTTCTAAAACGTTCCCTCCGGCCGCGGTTGTCCCCGAGGGCTGACGTGGGGCAAGGGCTTTATCGGGCTGGCACTTGCGGGTCTAAAGGGTTCCTTTTATCCTGGTAGGGCCAGTGCGAAGAAGGTAAACCCCTAGACGAGGCATCAAGGTCCGATGTGATGGACGATGTCTTGTCAGCCCGAAAGGATTCGAGAGTTCGGGGTTCGCTTAATAGTTCCTTTATTGTAAAGAGGGAAAGGGGGAAACTTGTAATTTTAGATTCTAGCTCAGCAAACTTATAGTTATATATATAGATGCAAGTGGCACTTAGAATGTATGTTTTTAAATGCTGGCCAATCTCTACGCTTACTAAATATTTCTATTTTTATTTGATAAAATAAAGTTTCCTACATCGCCAGCTCCCGCAGGGAAAAAGGCTATATTTTAGAGCGATAAACTGTCGAACGAAAAGATACCTGCTGTTATAACTATATTCTTAAAACACTCATGCAAGTAGTTGCCTTAAAATAAGAGCAATTTTACAATTACAATAAAACAGTGAAAGTGCCTGTTTAAGAATTTGCACAAAACACAAAATTCTTTAAAACAATATAAATTAAAAAAAAAATCTATGGATTATTACTCTAACAAATTTTTTTGAATTATCTAATTTTTGGCTAAATAGAGTCCTTCTCCCTTTTGCCCCTGTACACTTTTTTTTGTCGTTTGCGATAAACAGGGCTTCGCCGGGCGTTTGATTAAGTGAATGGTGAGTCAACCGTGCCGCGGTTTTTGGAATCGAACAAACTTAGCAACTTTCCTCAGTCCGACCATATTTTTGTCTGCCAGAGCAAACTTAGAAATAACAGTAAAATCTGACTTTTTGCAAACCTATACTTTGGGTTTGTTATGTGTTGGCACATAGATTTTATACTTACTTTGAGTGGCATAAATTTTACCCGTTTAACAAATTTTAATTCCTATTTGGACCTTTGCTAACTTGTATTCAGTGTATCATCAGGTATTTTAACCACAGTCTAAGTTTTCTGCTTTCAATTCTTTATAAAATAATTTATCCAACTTAACGTTGAAGTCACATATTTGGTTTTTAATTATTACTGTTTCAAGCCGTCTTGTTCACTATGCCCTATCGACTCGACAGAAAAACTATTTCGTCATAATAATTGTGTCCTGATGGATGTAGATCGTAGATCATAATAATTAGGTAAAGCAAGACGGTAGAAAAATAAGCTGCAGGCAAATTTCTATATTGACTAGAAGGAATAATAAATAGCTACATTAGGAATAGCGACGCGAAACAACTTAAAAATTTAGGTAATTGAAACTAGACGTATTAAACAGGCTAGTTGTCTTGCAATCTGTGAAGGCCGCAGGACCTATATAATAATTATCTTCACACGTTATGTGGAAGTAAAAGCAGCACTGTAGCTGGATTATAGGTATAAATAATTAAATAGATTGAACAGATAAAACCGATAGACATATAGGTTTAGATTAAAAGATCGGTATATAATCTAATAGATATTTAGAAAGCTGATGTCTGTATCTATAGCACTCAACAGACCAATAACTGATGTTGCTTTTAATAGCCCTAAGACCGCAGGTCTTAATACCCAGCAAACTGGGAATAAAAACTGTTGCAGGCAGTTTTTCACATTATTGTAAGTATAAATAGATAGATAGAAAAAATATAGGTAGGAACGTGTGTAGATTGATATAACTAGTTAGATCGACAGATCGCAAAATAAACCAAAATATGGACAACAGGGTGCATGTGTACATAGATTTCTGGTTAAATATATGAATTATGGATAGATAAAGAAGGTCAAGATAACGTATCCGGTCGTAGGTCAGAAGGTGGCATTAAGACTTGTCAGAGAAGTGTTGGCTATCAAATATGTGATTTTAGAGAGATTTTTTTGAGTTTGCGCTGTACAAGACAAAACAATGATTGTATTAGGGTCTGTTTCGTCAAGTATTAATTGTTACTCGATGGGTTTGATTAGCTTAAAAGGCAATTGTCTTTTGGGTCAGAAATATTGGGTTTCCATTAGTCTTTTCCAAAAACGAAGATGGGGTACCACAGCTAGGACAATCATCAGTTGCAGTTGGCTGGTAACGCTGGTAAGTTTATAACATGCGTTTTAAGGTCGCGAATCGGAAGTGATAACAATGATACCGCAGAGTGTAGTGAAGTGAACACAGCTGTATAAAGATATGGAACATCAAGGTTTGGTATAATCAATAGTACCCTCGTAGGGGTACTTGATGATTCGCAGACACTGGGTTTACTAATAGGTTGGTGTTTTTATCTTTTTAGTTCCTCAAGTTGTCTAAGTTCTAGTTCATGTTCAAGATTAGATGAATAAGATACACAAGTCATCCGTACCCAAATGGGAGCCATACGGACAGCTTAGAAAAGTCCAATCGAAACATTAGCTATTGTGTATCAGTATCATGGTACTGTTAAGTTGAGACAACTCTTATTAAAGTCTTTGTAAGTACATTTTAGATGGATATAGGTACATTTCGATAGTGTCATCAAGTGTTAAGTATTAGTAGAAAATTACTTGTGCTTTAAACACTCACCATAGAGTAGCTTTACTTTGAGCAATATTTAGATTGTTTCCTTATGTTCTTTTTCTTTATTTACAGCACCGTGGACGTGTCATCTACATAATATATTGAAACATCGTTAAACAAATTAAGAAAATAAGAAAAATACACCGGATTTTTATCGCACATGGAACCCACCACATTGGAATTTCTTAAGGTGAGCTTGTTAATATTCAATTATAAGTTTACGAACGTTTGTCGAATTAAAAATGTTGTGCATTTTAGGCACAATTTAAATTTATATGTAAAAATATTGGTTGATTTTTCAAAGATTTACTAATATTTTTAAATTTTTTTTTCTACGATATTAATTATTATTGATATTATTATTATTATTATTATTATTTTTTAGTAGGATTGTCAACAGTGCAATAATCCTTACGGTAGAAACCTAAAATTTACTATCACCATGCCCAGAAAAAAGAAGTCATCTGTAACTACTGAAATAGATCTACACACGTAGACCAAGAATGCACCATCTCTAAAATCTAGATAGCAGGAAAAAGATCGAGTCAGGTCAGTTTACTTTTAATTTTATTTCGATTTTTAGAAAATTTAAGCATTTAAGTGTTTTAAAGAGATTCAAAAGATAGTACAACCTTCTAGTTCCTCCAAATTTGAAAATCATAGCTTTAACAGTTCGAATGATGTAAGTGGTAGAATTTAAAAAAATGTTAAGCTACAACTACTATTACAAATATCATTTCTTAGGTTTCAAGTTGGTACAGCACCACCCACCGAGGACAGATTCATGAGGGCCACTTGCTTGGTTAGCTAGCTAGCGCCAGCTACGCCCTGTACAGAAAGTCCTTTCTTCTTGATGGCGGGTCACCGCCCACCGAAGATTCATGAGAGCCACACGAGCGATTGAAAGGAACATGTTTGACTTGTTTGTGTTAAAGTGAGCTTTATTTTTTTTTTAACTTTTATTGCAAAATCGATCATCGATATTAAAAATAGAGAGGACTGTTCAATTTTGTATTTTTATGACAGAGCTTTATCATAACAAGCCGACAAGACGTCAAATGCAAGGGTCCATCAGGTTCCTTGCGAGTGCCACATTGAAATCTGAAAATATATACCAAATTTAACTTTAGAATTATACGCTGTTGCCGAAGATTCCAAAGACCCACCCCATATGGGTTTTATCTGAGCTCAATTTTCAACTTATAACTATTATGAATTTACCAGTTCTATGCCGGCGCATACTGTCTGTTTTAAGAAAATCTGTTGGCTGGGAGACAACTAAAAATTTAACTTTAAAGCAGTGGCGTAGCTTCAGATTTTGGGCTCCCCCGCCAAACCTAACTTTTGGGCCCCCCTTCAAAAATTTTTCACCCCAAAATTAGTCAAGTTTCAAAATAGCAATAACATTCAAAATATAACCTCCCACTTTCATTTTCCAGTTGGACAAGGGTAGAAAATAAACAAGTAAGAGGAGAGGATACTTAAATAACGTGTATTAATATCATATTAAATAAAACATTAATTCATTACAATTAATAAGTAGCTACAACTACAAAAGCATGCTTGTCAGTACTGATATAGTCGTATATATTTTATTATAAATTATGAAAAAAAGCCTTGCAACAAAACATCAAACTATTCAAACTATCCAAGAAATTGCTTCCTTCTGGACTTAGTTTCCGCAAAAACCCTAACTATTTCGGTTTTGTCCATTACTGCAGCTTCCGCTGCCTTTATACTAAGCAATGCCAAATTACTTAGTCGATTTTAGGCACAGGAATTGCTTAAATAGTTTTTTTATTAATTTTAAGTTCGAAAACGATCGTTCTGAAGACGCCACGGTTACAGGGAGCGTCAAGAATAATTTTAGAGCCGTACTTACCTCTGCGAGATTTGATGCTAGGGTATCATTTTCTACAATTAAAAAATTTGCAAGCTCTCTAATGTCTTTAAATGTACCTATTTTGTCTTTTAGGGGCTGAGATAAGGCAATTATTTGTAATGGAAATTCTGAGGAATTATCGCGAGGGTAACGTTGTTGCAAAGCTTCAGCTGATTCAAATAATTCTTCCTCCGTCATTGATACCAAAATGGGGGGACTTAAGAAACTAAATTTGATAACTGTGTCCTTTACGCCTTTAAAACTGTTGTTTAATTGATTAATAACAATGTCGAAAACTTTATAATAAATATTGACTTTAAAATAATGTTCTTGATTATAAATTAGATAATTTGTATCACATTCATTGTATTGGTTTTTCGGCTTATGTTGTCTTTTTTCTTTTAAATAATGGAAAAATATTCCATTTTTTAGCGGTGCCAATAGCGTCAGTTTTTAAATTTTTTTTGAGTTTTTCTAGTGACAATTCCAAAGAATTTAAAACTTTCGCTAAATCTAACTGTGGTGCTTGCAAAACTTGAGATGTTATATTTTATTTCCTGTAATATTTTACCGTATATATTTAGTAGCATTAAAAATTCAAAGTTTTCAATTGCCTTCAATAATCTATATGCTTTATCACGTTCATCTTTTTTTGTTGAAATTAAATTTACTTTAATAAGGGCCTTGACAATATCTACCTATATGTCGCAGTTTCACATCTAATAAAGCCTACCGGCCCATCGAGTATAGGATTCAGTCTTTTCAGTTTTATTATAGATTCCCCGGAAAAAGAAGCCAATAAGTCCCACCTGTTTAAACTGGAGCCGAAAAAGGAGTACAAATCACCAGTTATAATGATGAAAGATGACATTTCTTTAACTTCTGAAACGGCATCATTGACTACGAGATTTAAATTATGTGCAGTACAATGTACATAAGTTGCCATAGGCTTAATATCTTTTATTTTTTTTGGAACCCCTGAGTAAATTCCACTCATGACACTTGCGCCATCGTACCCCTGTCCTCTACACTTCTAAATATCTAAACCTTATGCCTTCAATGACTGCAGTATATCAGAAGTTAAGCCGGCCGCACTTTGGCTATCAAGCTTCGGCCACCTTCCACCTTCAGGGATTCGCGGATTTTTGAATCGACGCACCCACACCGCACAGTGGTAGAAGACAATGTCGAAAAGAGTCAACAAATATAAATAAAATTAAAAACAGGAGCCCAACTAGAATTAAATTAACTATATTCTATATTTTTAAGGTTTGGTGTTCCTTTTAAAGGTCTTATTAAGAATATTGTTTTTTTTTTCGGCTCGAACGGGAACGGGTTCCCTGTCCGTTCGGGCCCCCCGCCACCGCGGGGTTTGGCGTTATGGTAGCTACGCCACTGCTTTAAAGTCAGAACAGTAATTATATTATAAAAAAATTGGGTTATCTTAAAAATCGTAAAGAAATTTAAAAGTTTTTACGTGTTGTGTAAAAAGGATAAAAAAAAAATATTACAAGACGGTACCAGGTCTGTAACGTAACTGATTTAGTGCCACGATTTTAATTTTTTTATTATTTGTAACGGTTAAAACGTTTGCATGATCTTAAACGTTTTTTTTTTGTTCAATGCACATTGAAAAAAAGTGTAGGTACTGACAAATTGGTTAAGGCTTTCGCGGCCAGTCGGTGAGCTAGTGTAGTCATCATTCGGGTCTAAAGGCCGTCGTCGGTTGGAATTGCTTACTTACGTTTCGCTAGCACGAGTGGCGAGCTTCTTCAGTCTACTTCCAGCACCGGAGATGGAAGGACATCTGAAGAAGCTCGTCACTCGTGCTAGCGAAACGTTAGGAAGCAATTCCAACCGACGACGGCCTTTAGACCCGAATGATGACTACACTAGCTCAGTGTAGGTACTGTTAAAAATTTAGACCCCCCCCTCCTCCTCAAAATTAATGCTAGCTGTATTAAAAGGCATCACAGCTCACTAAAGTCTACATTATTAATTATAACTTTTTCTCTTGTTTCAGATTTTTACCACTTGAAGATGGTTGTGCCGGCGCAACTACCTCGCTTCTGACGGTGGTTTTCCGCGTTGTTCTTACAACTGATTTCGTTTCATCCTAAATTGGCCCTGTTTTTTAATCGGTGAGTTAAATTCTTTCTAAAACGTTCCCTCCGGCCGCGGTTGTCCCCGAGGGCTGACGTGGGGCAAGGGCTTTATCGGGCTGGCACTTGCGGGTCTAAAGGGTTCCTTTTATCCTGGAAGGGCCAGTGCGAAGAAGGTAAACCCCTAGACGAGGCATCAAGGTCCGATGTGATGGACGATGTCTTGTCAGCCCGAAAGGATTCGAGAGTTCGGGGTTCGCTTAATAGTTCCTTTATTGTACAGAGGGAAAGGGGGAAACCTGTAATTTTAGATTCTAGCTCAGCAAACTTATAGTTATATATATAGATGCAAGTGGCACTTAGAATGTATGTTTTTAAATGCTGGCCAATCTCTACGCTTACTAAATATTTCTATTTTTATTTGATAAAATAAAGTTTCCTACATCGCCAGCTCCCGCAGGGAAAAAGGCTATATTTTAGAGCGATAAACTGTCGAACGAAAAGATACCTGCTGTTATAACTATATTCTTAAAACACTCATGCAAGTAGTTGCCTTAAAATAAGAGCAATTTTACAATTACAATAAAACAGTGAAAGTGCCTGTTTAAGAATTTGCACAAAACACAAAATTCTTTAAAACAATATAAATTAAAAAAAAAAATCTATGGATTATTACTCTAACAAATTTTTTTGAATTATCTAATTTTTGGCTAAATAGAGTCCTTCTCCCTTTTGCCCCTGTACACTTTTTTTTGTCGTTTGCGATAAACAGGGCTTCGCCGGGCGTTTGATTAAGTGAATGGTGAGTCAACCGTGCCGCGGTTTTTGGAATCGAACAAACTTAGCAACTTTCCTCAGTCCGACCATATTTTTGTCTGCCAGAGCAAACTTAGAAATAACAGTAAAATCTGACTTTTTGCAAACCTATACTTTGGGTTTGTTATGTGTTGGCACATAGATTTTATACTTACTTTGAGTGGCATAAATTTTACCCGTTTAACAAATTTTAATTCCTATTTGGACCTTTGCTAACTTGTATTCAGTGTATCATCAGGTATTTTAACCACAGTCTAAGTTTTCTGCTTTCAATTCTTTATAAAATAATTTATTCAACTTAACGTTGAAGTCACATATTTGGTTTTTAATTATTACTGTTTCAAGCCGTCTTGTTCACTATGCCCTATCGACTCGACAGAAAAACTATTGCGTCATAATAATTGTGTCCTGATGGATGTAGATCGTAGATCATAATAATTAGGTAAAGCAAGACGGTAGAAAAATATGCTGCAGGCAAATTTCTTTATTGACTAGAAGGAATAATAAATAGCTACATTAAGGATAGCGACGCGAAACATAACTTAAAAATGTAGGTCATTGAAACTAGACGTATTAAACAGGCTAGTTGTCTTGCAATCTGTGAAGGCCGCAGGACCTATATAATAATTATCTTCACACGTTATGTGGAAGTAAAAGCAGCACTGTAGCTGGATTATAGGTATAAATAATTAAATAGATTGAACAGATAAAACCGATAGACATATAGGTTTAGATTAAAAGATCGGTATATAATCTAATAGATATTTAGAAAGCTGATGTCTGTATCTATAGCACTCAACAGACCAATAACTGATGTTGCTTTTAATAGCCCTAAGACCGCAGGTCTTAATACCCAGCAAACTGGGAATAAAAACTGTTGCAGGCAGTTTTTCACATTATTGTAAGTATAAATAGATAGATAGAAAAAATATAGGTAGGAACGTGTGTAGATTGATATAACTAGTTAGATCGACAGATCGCAAAATAAACCAAAATATGGACAACAGGGTGCATGTGTACATAGATTTCTGGTTAAATATATGAATTATGGATAGATAAAGAAGGTCAAGATAACGTATCCGGTCGTAGGTCAGAAGGTGGCATTAAGACTTGTCAGAGAAGTGTTGGCTATCAAATATGTGATTTTAGAGAGATTTTTTTGAGTTTGCGCTGTACAAGACAAAACAATGATTGTATTAGGGTCTGTTTCGTCAAGTATTAATTGTTACTCGATGGGTTTGATTAGCTTAAAAGGCAATTGTCTTTTGGGTCAGAAATATTGGTTTTCCATTAGTCTTTTCCAAAAACGAAGATGGGGTACCACAGCTACGACAATCATCAGTTGCAGTTGGCTGGTAACGCTGGTAAGTTTATAACATGCGTTTTAAGGTCGCGAATCGGAAGTGATAACAATGATACCGCAGAGTGTAGTGAAGTGAACACAGCTGTATAAAGATATGGAACATCAAGGTTTTGTATAATCAATAGTACCCTCGTAGGGGTACTTGATGATTCGCAGAAACTGGGTTTACTAATAGGTTGGTGTTTTTATCTTTTTAGTTCCTCAAGTTGTCTAAGTTCTAGTTCATGTTGAAGATTAGATGAATAAGATACACAAGTCATCCGTACCCAAATGGGAGCCATACGGACAGCTTAGAAAAGTCCAATCGAAACATTAGCTATTGTGTATCAGTATCATGGTACTGTTAAGTTGAGACAACTCTTATTAAAGTCTTTGTAAGTACATTTTAGATGGATATAGGTACATTTCGATAGTGTCATCAAGTGTTAAGTATTAGTAGAAAATTACTTGTGCTTTAAACACTCACCATAGAGTAGCTTTACTTTGAGCAATATTTAGATTGTTTCCTTATGTTCTTTTTCTTTATTTACAGCACCGTGGACGTGTCATCTACATAATATATTGAAACATCGTTAAACAAATTAAGAAAATAAGAAAAATACACCGGATTTTTATCGCACATGGAACCCACCACATTGGAATTTCTTAAGGTGAGCTTGTTAATATTCAATTATAAGTTTACGAACGTTTGTCGAATTAAAAATGTTGTGCATTTTAGGCACAATTTAAATTTATATGTAAAAATATTGGTTGATTTTTCAAAGATTTACTAATATTTTTAAATTTTTTTTTCTACGATATTAATTATTATTGATATTATTATTATTATTATTATTATTATTTTTTAGTAGGATTGTCAACAGTGCAATAATCCTTACGGTAGAAACCTAAAATTTACTATCACCATGCCCAGAAAAAAGAAGTGATCTGTAACTACTGAAATAGATCTACACACGTAGACCAAGAATGCACCATCTCTAAAATCTAGATAGCAGGAAAAAGATCGAGTCAGGTCAGTTTACTTTTAATTTTATTTCGATTTTTAGAAAATTTAAGCATTTAAGTGTTTTAAAGAGATTCAAAAGATAGTACAACCTTCTAGTTCCTCCAAATTTGAAAATCATAGCTTTAACAGTTCGAATGATGTAAGTGGTAGAATTTAAAAAAATGTTAAGCTACAACTACTATTACAAATATCATTTCTTAGGTTTCAAGTTGGTACAGCACCACCCACCGAGGACATATTCATGAGGGCTACTTGCTTGGTTAGCTAGCTAGCTAGCGCCAGCTACGCCCTGTACAGGACGTCATCTCTTTTTGATGGCGGGTCACCGCCCACCGAAGATTCATGAGAGCCACACGAGCGATTGAAAGGAACATGTTTGACTTGTTTGTGTTAAAGTGAGCTTTAATTTTTTTTTAAACATTTATTGCAAAATCGATCATCGATATTAAAAATAGAGCGGAATTTTTTTTTAGTACTCCTTTGTTAGGAATGTAAAATGTAGGTAAAAAATACAAGTTTATGAATATGAACACATCATATATTTTTGCTTTTAACTATGGTTCAACTTAAAACCCAGACAGGCGCGGATCTGGAGTTGTTCTTTGTGGGGGGTAATGATTCTGGTGGGGGGTTATGAAATTTTTTTAATGATAGTTTTTTTTTAAAAAAATCAATCAAAATTTATTGCTCTCGATTTTCACCTGTCCAATTTAAAAAAATATATAAGTAAAAAAAATGGCTCATGGGGGGGTGACTACCCCTATTACCCCCCCCCCCCCTTACATACGTGCCTGAACCAAGAATAACTGGGCTTGTTAATTAAATTAAAAAGAACCCAAACTGGATTTTTTTTTGCATTGTAAAATTTCTATTTCATAAAACAAACAGCAAAATATTGTTCCGTTCAATCAGAAATCGGAATAAAAATGCCACGCGGCAAAGAACAACAGGTGGTCAACGTCTAGGAAAGACGGGGAATCACCGTATCGTAAGCAGCATAATACACTGTTACCTGCTCAGCAGCAGCGGGCCATATTTTTATACTGATGAATAGAATTTTAGAAAAAAAAAATATTGGTATATATCAGGATAAATATCGTCGCATAAATATCAAGATATATATCAGGATATTTATCACGGATATATATCCTGCCAACCCTGGTATCGGTATATAAGAGGTTATTGCGGAGGTGCTAGTGATATTTGCAATTTTGCCAAATTTGCAGTTTTTTAGCAATTTATATAATTTTTTTTCTTTAAATAAAACACCCTATATATTATTCAACAAAATGATTCCGCAACAAACTTATATGAAAGTTGCTTAGAATTTGTTGCGTAATCATTTTTTTGAATAATATATAGGGTGTCCCATTTAAGAAAAAAAAATATAGATTGCTAAAAAACTGTAAATTTGGCAACATCGCAAATGTCACTAGCAGCTCCGCAATAACCTCTTATATACCGATTCCGAATTTTAGCTAAGTCGGACAAACGGTATTAAAGATATTTAAAGCGTTCCATACTTTTGTTACACGGTGTATACCTAGTAGAAATTATTTAGAAATTTTTCTTTCTTGTATTAGAAATTTAGAGGAAGGCAATAAACCCTCCGCGTCTAGTGCTTTAAAGGTTATTTTTAAAATTAGGGGTGCTAAATTTCTCAGGTGGCCCTATTCTAACAAAAGGAGGGGTAGCCCCCCTCCATACCTACACCAAATTTACCTGTAACCTTTTTGCATAAAAGATAAGTTTTAGAATCTATTTTATGCATAGTAAAATCCAGAGGCACTTGTTTTATGATAAACGTCATCCCCTACTGAATTTTTCTGTGAATTTTTTTTATAAAAATAAAAAGTTGTTATTGTTTGTACTTTGGTAATATTTTTTACAGGTCCGTTTCTAGATGTAAAACTGTAAACTTGTCGATAAAAATATTGTTGAACTTGAAAATAAATTCTCGAGATACATAGGGACGAAGATTTTATTCCCAACAACGAAACAAAAACCTATTTTTTGATAATTTTATTTTTCAAAATATTTATACTTCCTTTAATGCTAATGTCTTTATTCCATTAGAAAAAAAATTGGGCATGAATACTTTCTTTATTCTAACTGGGCTCTCTGCACCTCCAAATAAGGCCACATGAAAGCCAAACTTCAACCCGTCCTCCACAAGTACATTTTAACCATCCGCCGTGTCTCTTGGTTCCAAGTGACATTTTTTAAATTCCTTAACATCCCAGGAGATCTAATTTTGCCAATCATTATTAATTAAAAAAGGGTATTAATGCCTATATTGAAGGCCATCAGTGTGGAGCTGTGGTAGAAGTTAAAGTTAAAGGGTATTACCTATATAGAAAAATAATATCAAGAAAATCGTGTCTGTTGTTTTTAGCGGGGTTTTTAGTATCCTCCCCAGTGCCCTTTATACCTATTTATGAACTGAAAAAATTTAACCTTAAATATATCTACAAAAAGCTTAAGTGGGGCTCTGAGGAAAATGGGTGGGGAGGAGGGGGGGGGGGGTCATTAGCACATCAAACAAAATTGCATTATTTATTTTTATTGTTGTGGAAGGAATTTTTCGAAAATCAACCCCTAAAGGTAATAAAAGCGGGGGTTGAAATTTTTAAAGGAATTTCTGTATCTTAGAAACTAGTGGAGCTTTAAAAAATTGGTATATAAGTTCCTTTTATAAAATAAGAATACACGTGTTTGGTAATTTTAAAGAGAGGGGTGCAGTGTATTTTGAGGGGGTACCTATATCGGTACTGAGCTTACTCATCAGTTATAATAAGCAAGTAAGTATTTTGATATTTTGGAAAATATTGCTCCTAGGGGGGTAGAAATGAAGAAAGTAAGCTTTGAATGAAATAGAAAAAAAAAATATAAAAAAAAATAAGACAATTTTTTTGTTTGGAATAAGTAAACATGTGCTCAGGGTTTTACGAAAATTTGTGAGGTGGAAAAAAGGGTATGAAGGTTTATATTGAAAAACATATTTTTGCCAGAGTTTCTTGAAACTCTGTATACCTAAAATTATTAAAATTTTTTTTAATTTTTTTGAAAATCGGTCCTTAAAAGGGTACAAAAGTTTTTATTTAAAAAATATCACCTATTTTCGGATTTTTTTGAAACTTAGCACAAGTATAAATACAATACAACTAATGACACAGGTATTTCTTAGGGGTATAAAAGTTTCTATAAGAAAAATATTAAATGTTAAATTTTTTAGAAACGCATAAAATTACTCTTCCTCAACCTATTGTAAACAATTTCTTTTATCAGGTTTTTATTATTATTTCTTATGACCAGTAAAGTCCGCATCATATGGGATTTTTTTTTATTAATAGCTTTATTCAAAATTTGACTTTGGCATCAAGTTCTGCTTCGATCAAGATAAAAATTAAGCAAAAAAATAGTAGTTACCGTAAAACGAGGCTACTTTGAATAGTTTTGATCTCTAACTGACAATAAGTCAGTTGTTTTTACATGATTTTAAAAACTGCTGTCGTCATACTTGGGGCGATATCTTAACGTATCACTTCCGAAAATTTAAATTTAATAATCTTCCATTTTTTTTTGGAAATCCGTGGGTTCAAAGTTGTACTGAAAGTGGGGCTACTTTGAATATGGTACTTCAAAGCATAATAATCAATGAAAATCACTAAAATGGGTTACTTTGAATACCAATTAAGTAAGAAAATATATATATTTTTTTTAAATAAATGATCAGGCAAAAATATAAAGCAATAATAAAAAATAAGCTTTATTTAACACCTATTTAAAAAAACGTTTATAAAAGTTTAATATGTTTTTTCTAAAAACTAGAGTGTACTTACAGGTAAATACAAAAAGCAAAAAAAAATTTAAACGGTTTCACTTACATAAAATTGTTGAACTATAGTTCAAAAAAATTGTAATTTCTAAAGGTATTCAAAAAAATTAAATATGAATCATTAGTAGCGAGTATTGCCTACCTTTGCTCTAATGACTGCTTCGCATCTTCTTGGCATACTTAAAATCAGGTTTTTAATTTCATCTTGATTAATCTGATTCCATATTTACATAAACCTCAATGACAGATCATTTAAGTTACTAGGAGGAGGAAGCAAAGCTCTAAGATGTCGTCCCATGTTATCCCATAAATGCTCAATAGGATTAATGCCAGGGCTTCTGGCTGGCCAAGGCAAAGTTAAAATTTCTGTTTCTTGGAGAAAATTTTGTACCACCCTTGCTACGTGTGGGCGTGAATTATCTTGCATAAATAAAAAATTATCCCCAATAAATGGGGCAAATGGTACCACATGGGGTTCCAAAATATCTGATATATATAGATTACCTGTCAAATGACCTCCCTGAATCACAACTAACTCCGTGCGAGCATCTAAACTAATGCCAGCCCAGACCATAACAGATCCTCCGCCATAGCTTACTGTTCCGATAATGATGCATTGAGCATATCTCTGGAAGGCAATAATACTCGCTAGTAATTATTCATATTTAATTTTTTTGGATACCTTTAGAAATTACAATTTTTTTCCATGTATTTTTTTGTCCTGTTTTGTGGATTCAATAAACTTAATTAATACCAGATATTGATTATTTATTTACTATATAATTTGTTTTCTCTTGCTGTTGCATTAATCAAAGCATTTCGTTTATTTTGTATTTTTTAACTAAACATTTTTTTATGAAAATCACGTTGAACTAAAAATTGAATATTTCATGAATAAACAGAGATAAACCAATGAATCAAAAAAGAAAATGTAAAGGAAACATGGGACTTTCATTTGGCTGTAATTGCGATAACTTGCAATAGCTAGTAAATCCCACAGGGTGTTTTAAATTTCCGTAAAAAAAACATAACAGTTTTATAACACCCGGTATAATACCAAAGTAACTTTTTTAAGCAAAACAACAAAGGCAGTGATATGCCTAAGAAAAAAAACCTACAATTAGAAAAAAAAAATTATTAAAAACGAACCACAAATTTGGAAAATAAGTATATAACATCAAAATTGAGGCATTTTTTTTTGTTATGCGTTAACTATGCCGCGCAGTGTATATAATATATTGAAACATCGTTAAACAAATTATGAAAATAAGAAAAATACACCGGATTTTCATCACACATGGAACCCACCACATTGGAATTTCTTAAGGTGGGCTTGTTAATATTCAATTATAAGTTTACAAAAGTTTGTCGAATTAAAAATGTTGTGCATTTTAGGCACAATTTAAATTTATATGTAAAAATATTGGTTGATTTTTCAAAGATTTACTAATATTTAAAAAAAAAATTTTCTACGATATTAATTATTATTAATATTATTATTATTATTATTATTATTTTTTAGTAGGATTGTCAACAGTGCAATAATCCTTACGGTGGAAACCTAAAATTGACTATCACCATGCCTAGAAGAAAGAAGTCATCTGTAACTACTGAAATAGATCTACACACGTAGACCAAGAATGCACCATCTCTAAAATCTAGATAGCAGGAAAAAGATCGAGTCAGGTCAGTTAACTTTTAATTTCATTTCGATATTTAGAAAATTTAAGCATTTAAGTGTACAAGAGAGTACAACCTTCTAGTTCCTCCAAATTTAAAAGTCATAGCTTTAACAGTTCGTATGAATGATGTAAGTGGTACAATTTAAAAAAATGTTCAGCTACAACTACTATTACAAATATCATTTCTTAGGTTTCAAGTTGGTACATCACCACCCACCGAGGACAGATTCATTAGGGCCACTTGCTTGGTTAGCTAGCTAGCGCCAGCTACGCCCTGGACAGGAAGTCATCTCTTTTTGATGGCGGGTCACCGCCCACCGAAGATTCATGAGAGCCACACGAGCGATTGAAAGGAACAAGTTTGACTTGTTTGTGTTAAAGTGAGCTTTATTTTTTTTTAAACTTTTATTGCAAAATCGATCATCGATATTAAAAATAGAGATGACTGTTCAATTTTGTATTTTTATGACAGAGCTTTATCATAACAAGCCGACAAGACGTCAAATGCAAGGGTCCTCAGGTTCCTTGCGAGTGCCACATTGAAATCTGAAAATATATACCAAATTTACCTTTAGAATTATACGCTGTTGCCGAAGATTCCAAAGACCCACCCCATATGGGTTTTATCTGAGCTCAATTCTCAACTTATAACTATCAAGAATTTACCAGTTCTATGCCGGCGCATACTGTGGGTTTTAAGAAAATCTGTTGGCTGGCAGACAACTAAAAATTTAACTATGAAGTCAGAACAGTAATTATCGAGGGGGAAACCACCTTAGAGTTTTAGTGTACACGCCGATAGAATTTTTAGAATTTTTTAGAATTTATTAGCATTTCTTAGAATTACCAGAATTTTTAAGCATTGTTAGAATTTTTTAGTATTTCTTATTATTTTTTAGCATTTTGGCATTTTTTAGAATTAATTTAGAATTTTTACCTATTGCGCATGCGAAAGCTATAGGAATTTCCCCTCTACTATTTTATACGTCGGCACAGCGAACGTGCCATAACGCGCCCAGTGCGGCGTTATTATAAAATTTCATGGCGTTTATGGAGGTTAAAATCACGTTACCCGACCATCAGGTACCTATTATAAATTCAATATCAAATAGGTGCGATTTTGTTGAAAACCCATACAGGTTAATTAATATTTATTTTATTTGATACTAAAAAGATAAAATATACAAAGGATCCCACGATTAAATCCCCAAGAAACTTTTTATTTGTAGTTTTTAGAGTGTGATTCTAGAAATCTGGCCATAGGCGCTCGCAAAATTTATTGTAGGGGGAACAAAACAAAACAACAAGTGCTGTATAGTATACCTACAGGGTGCCTCACGTTGACCGCCCATTAAAATTAAGATTAAAATATTTCGGAGTTGAATCCTGAATATTTGGATACTTAATTGTGATTTCGGAGACGCTCTCGCTTCCGGTTATGTTATACCAGAAGAAGTTCCAAACTTGCATATTTTAAATGTAATATATATATATTAGGCTGGGCCGTTTTATTGTAAAAAAACAAATTGGCCGATTTCCTTTGGGATCATCGCGAAAAGAGTGCCTCATGATACCTTTAGAGCACACGTAAAATATGGTTGAGGTCGGATTTCAACTTATGCCTCCGGATTGGCTTTGAAAATAGCGAATTTAATAAAAAAAGTCGAATTTTTTTAAAACATAACAGCAAGGCAACCACGGACAAACAATATATATTTATAAAATAAAACACAATTTTATTAGTTTTCTTTATGTACTAGAAAAATAAAAAAGACAAAACATAATTTCAGAATTCATAAACGTTAGGTGGTTTAGTGGTTTAGTGGGTACGCAAAAATTTCGAAACTTTGCCTACAATCCGGAGGTAGAAGGACTTATCAGAATGGAATACTATTTTGCGCACGTTAGTTTTAAATCGTTTTGCACCTTTTTCGCGATAAGCCCCCCGGAAAAATAAAAAATAATAAAAACGGCCCAACCTAATATATATTTTTTGTGTTTCTTCGTTTTCAATAATTTTTATTAAAAGTTTTTATACCTACTCTACCCGTTTTTGAGAAAAAACAGGGTATCGCCTAAAATTTTTAAAGATAAAAGAAAAAATCCAAATTCTGGTTGTAGAATTAGATATTATTGTGCTCAAAAATGAATTGTCGGAAAATGAAATTTTCTCGGAAATCTTAGATACAGGAAAGTAGGAACAAAAAATTAAAAAACTACATTATTTTTAATACGATGCTACAATACATTAAATGCACACTTAATATGATTTATATGCCTAAAAAATTTGGCTTAGTCCGGTACAGACATTTGAAATTCAGTAACCTACCAACCTACAAAAACAAAATAGACAAAATAGACATGTGACTCGTCCACCATCTTGCAAGACGGTAATTTGTCATCCAACTTGAAAAGTTTAAGAAAAAGAGAACTTATATAATAGGTACTTTTCGGTTCGGTAAAGAAAACCGTGAAACTTAAAAAATAGCTTTTAACTTTTTAGATGAAATTGAAAAAAAAACAAGGATGAAGCTTTACATTACTAACTAAATAAAAAATTAAAATTCCATAGGTACAGGGTTATCCAACCAAGACTAGACAAGGCGATTTTTTGACTTTTCCTGTACTTTTATAAAAAAAACTGAAATAGCCATCTTAAGTCATTTTCTCCCGCGAATTCGAATATCTTCAGCAAAAAACAATTGAACATCAAACAAAAGTACTATGGGTCACTTTAATATTTTTTTAAATGGAACACCCTGTATATTTTTACATTTTTAAATTCCACATAAAATTATAATTATTTTTTATTAAATGCACTATTAGTCTATACTTCATAGTTTCCGAGATATTGACTCTCGAAAAGTGACATTTTTGAACTTTGACAGCTTATAACTTTCTAACAGTACGTCTTAGAGCAAAACGGCTTACATGTCCCTATCTTTAAATTTTATTATCTTCCCAAAAAAATTAACTTCCGGTTAAACCGGATGTAACTCGAAAGAAGGAAATATAGTTTTTCCGGTTTAACTGGAAGTTGATTTTGTTGGGAAGATAATAAAAATTGAAGATAGGGACATGTAAGCCGTTTTGCTCTAAGACGTACTGTTAGAAAGTTATAAGCTGTCAAAGTTCAAAAATGTCACTTTTCGAGATTCAATATCTCGGAAACTATGAAGTATAGACTAATAGTGCATTAAATAAAAAATAATTATAATTTTATGTGGAATTTAAAAATGTAAAAATATATAGGGTGTTCCATTTAAAAAAATATCAAAGTGACCCCTAGTACTTTTGTTTGATGTTCAATTGTTTTTTGCTGAAGATATTCGAATTCGCGGGAGAAAATGACTTAAGATTGCTATTTCAGTTTTTTTTATAAAAGTACAGGAAAAGTCAAAAAATCGCCTTGTCTAGTCTTGGTTGGATAACCCTGTACATTAAAAAAACAAGATTTATATGTCAATATTGCATCATTAATGATAGACGTGTTTTGGACTTCCATTGTCTATATTCTTTTTTATCACTACGTTTCAACTGGTAAACATCTCCAGCAGTCTTAAGCCGGGTGAATACTAAATAAGTTTTTTTTTTGCGGCTTATAAGGAGAATCTGCTTACACTTTCCAGGTACAGCCAGAGCAAAGGGCCCCCACCGGAGAAAGCACAGAGGTAGTGTCGGGGTGACATTTACCCTGAGGGGGTAACTGCCGACCGACTAAACTCCCCGCGTTCAGTGATATGTGGTTGCAGGCTGTATACAGGGTGTTTTAGAACATGTGGGCAATCTCTCGGATTCATATAGATTAGGTGAAAATAACATGATAAGTTCATATAATATTTTTTCCTAAGAGCCCCCCTCGAGGAGATATATGCCCCTAAAGACTGGCCCTGAAAACTAGTTTTTATTGATAGCCTTTGAATCGCCCTGTATATTTTGATTAAAATTTAGTATAATCTACACTATGGAAAGCTTTATTAATAAATAGGTTAATAATAAAATGTATAGTTCATTCTGTGAGCCAGGGACGGACTAGCTTGGGCATAAAAAATCTTACATCTTTGACAGGTGTCATGCAATCGGGATTTTTATATTATTTTTGGATAGCTTACGTATTTTAACGCAAAATAGATACTCTTCGTAGATTTTAATAAGTTGAACCGTTTTCGAGAAAAATCCACTTGACCGTTAACATGCTTTAAAAAGGTTTAATCGTACCTGTCAGAGATGTAAGATTTTTTATGCCCAAGCTAGTCCGTCCCTGGCCCACAGAATAAACTATACATTTTATTATTAACCTATTTAATAAAGCTTTCCATAGTGTAGATTATACTAAATTTTAATCAAAATATACAGGGCGATTCAAAGATTAGTTTTCAGGGCCGGTCTTTAGGGGCATATATCTCCTCGAGGGGGGCTCTTAGGAAAAAATATTATATGAACTTATCGTGTTATTTTCACCTAATCTATATGAATCCGAGAGATTGCCCACATGTTCTGAAACACCCTGTATAGCCTATTAACCACGTATCGCTATGGTTTTAAACGCTCGTATGGCCCGGTTCCATACTCAGTTGATTTAAAAACCCTCCCATATTTTCGCATACAAATATGGGGGTTGACTCTGTCTTAAATGGGGAAAGAAAGGTTTTGATTAGTGTATCTTTAAAACTATTGCTCTTCACATGTTAGGCATGCGTTACTTAAATATTTTGTTTTACATGTTAAGCATGTAGTACTTAAATATTTCATCTCTTTATATTGTCACTATTGGGTTTTTGTCACTATCGGGTTTTACTTGTCACAATTGGTTTAACTGTCATCATCGGTGTTTTTATGGTCGCTATCTGTTTTATAGTTTTCATACTATTTGGTCTCTTGGTCTTCGTTTGTACCTTCTTTGGAGTCTTGCTGCATCTTCTACAGGATCGTAGTCGATGAGTTCCCTTAGTTCTCCATTTGGGTGCTCCTGTGCTTTTTGAAAAAATCTCTGCGTTTTTCTATTCATAAATTCTGTTATCGGTTCCCATTTTAGATCTTGGTGAATATTGGTGTTTCTTATATACCATGGAGCATCAATTGCAATACGTAAGTATCTGTTCTCAGTTGATGCTATCTTCTTTATATGTGTTTTGGCCGCAAAGCCACATGCTGTTGAACCATAGGTTAGTTGTGGTCTTGCTATGGATCTTATTATAGCTAGTTTGGTTTGCCTGCCTATGATTGGGTATAATCAGCTCATGGCGGCTTTTGTTTTGGCTATGACATATTCAGTGTGTTTTTGCCACGTTAATCCTTTATCCAGGATTACTCCTAGATACTTGGCTTCGTCTAAATAAGTCGAGAAGCTGCGAGCGTATTTATACTACCCAGGGGGGGAAGGGGGGGTTAATGACGCATGATTAAAATGCTGTGATGTGTCATCCGCTCATGTCACCATGCTTACATCACTACCCAAACCAAGTCCACATCTAGTCAACAAAGGTAAAAAATATGCACTTTTATACTTTTCTATTAATTTTTAAGACATTTTAAATATTTCCTAACCATAAGTAAGTTACAATATCAAATTCGGAATATCTTTGGTAAAAGAGATATCCCTACTCATAAACGTTATGCAAGAGAAACATTAGTAGCATTTATCACATTTATTTACTGTTAAAGCTGTCATATTTTTGCTTCAATTTAAAATCTGAGCAGAAAAGTTGATGATTTGTATAATTCCATTTTTTTCAGGATAAAACACTTGGGCCCTATCTCTTTCTAGGTATTCACACACCCAATAAGCTTTTAAGTTCTATATAATATAGGGACCAATCGATGTTTATTTTTTTTATTATTAGGGTTTATAATTAAAATAAACTCCATGAGGGAAAATGAAGGGTAAAAATACAGATAGGATAAATATTTTTTGACAAATTATAAACGTAAAAATGATAGACAATAAAAATGCAGATAAAAAATTAGGTTATAGAATTTCTAAGAATTATTTAGAATTTTTTGAAATTTTTGGAATTTTTTAGAATTTCTAGGATTTCTTGAAACAATTACATAAAAAATAGCATTTGTTAGAATTTTAGAATTTTTGGTGTACAAAACTGGATAGGTGGTTTCCCCCTTGGTAATTATATTATAAAAAAAATTGGGTTATCTTAAAAATAGTAAAGATATTTAAAAGTTTTTACGTGTTGTGTTAAAAGGATAACAAAAAAATATTACAAGACAGTACCAGGTCTGTAACGTAACTGATTTAGTGCCACGATTTTAATTTTTTTATTATTTGTAACGGTTAAAACGTTTGCATGATCTTAAACGTTTTTTTTGTTCAAGGCACATTTAAAAAAAGTGTAGGTACTGTTAAAAATTTAGACCCCCCCTCCTCCTCAAAATTAATGCTAGCTGTATTAAAAGACATCACAGCTCACTGAAGTCTACATTATTAATTATAACTTTTTTCTCTTGTTTCAGATTTTTACCACTTGAAGATGGTTGTGCCGGCGCAACTACCTCCCTTCTGACGACGGTTTTCCGCGTTGTTCTTACAACTGATTCCGTTTCATCCTAAATTGGCCCTGTTTTTTAATCGGTGAGTTAAATTCTTTCTAAAACGTTCCCTTCGGCCGCGGTTGTCCCCGAGGGCAGACGTGGGGCAAGGGCTTTATCGGGCTGGCACTTGCGGGTCTAAAGGGTTCCTTTTATCCTGGAAGGGCCAGTGCGAAGAAGGTAAACCCCTAGACGAGGCATCAAGGTCCAATGTGATGGACGATGTCTTGTCAGCCCGAAAGGATTCGAGAGTTCGGGGTTCGCTTAATAGTTTCTTCATTGTACAGAGGGAAAGGGGGAAATCTGTAATTTTAGATTCTAGCTCAGCAAACTTATAGTTATATATATATATAGATGCAAGTGGCACTTAAAAGGTATGTTTTTAAATGCTGGCCAATCTCTACGAAATAAAATAAAGTTTTCTACATTGCCAGCTCCCGCAGGGAAAAAGACGATATTTTAGAGCGATAAACTATCGAATAAAAAATACCTGCTGTGATACCTATTCTTAAAATACTCATGCGCGTGTTTGCCTTAGAATATCAGCAATTTTACAATTACAATAAAACAGTGAAAGAATTTGCACAAAACACGAAATTCTTTAAAACAATATAAATTTAAAGAAAACTCTTCTATGAATTATTACTCTAATAATTTTTTTGAATTATCTAATTTTTGACTAAATAGAGTCCTTCTCCCTTTTGCCCCTGTACACTTTATTTTTTTGTCGTTTGCGATGAACAGGGCTTCGCCGGGCGTTTGATTAAGTGAATGGTGAGTCAACCGCGCCGCGGTTTTTGGAATCGAACAAACTTAGCAACTTTCCTCAGTCCGACCATATTTTTGTCTGCCAGAGCAAACTTAGAAATAACAGTAAAATCTGACTTTTTGCAAACCTATACTTTGGGTTTGTTATGTGTTGGCACACAGATTTTATACTTACTTTGAGTGGCATAACTTTTACCCGTTTAACAAATTTTAATTCCTATTTGGACCTTTGCTAACTTGTATTCAGTGTATCATCAGGTATTTTAATCACAGTCTAAGTTTTCTGCTTTCAATTCTTTATAAAATAATTTATTCAACTTCACGTTGAAGGCACATATTTGGTTTTTATTTATTACTGTTTCAAGCCGTCTTGTTCACTATGCCCTATCGACTCGACAGAAAAACTATTGCGTCATAATAATTGTGTCCTGATGGATGTAGATCGTAGATCGTAGATCATAATAATTAGGTAAAGCAAGACGGTAGAAAAATATGCTGCAGGCAAATTTCTATATTGACTAGAAGGAATAATAAATAGCTACATTAAGGATAGCGACGCGAAACATATCTTAAAAATTTAGGTCATTGAAACTAGACGTATTAAACAGGCTAGTTGTCTTGCAATCTGTGAAGGCCGCAGGACCTATATAATAATTATCATCACACGTTATGTGGTAGTCAAAGCAGCACTGTAGCTGGAATATTGGTATAATTAATTAAATAGATTGAACAGATAAAACCGATAGACATAGGTATAGGTTTAGATTAAAAGATCGGTATATAATCTAATAGATATTTCGGAAGCAGGGGATGTCTGTATCTATAGCACTCAACAGACCAATAATTGATGTTGCCTTTAATAGTCCTTAGACCGCAGGTCTTAATACCCAGCAAACTGGAAATAAAAACTGTCGCAGGCAGTTTTTCACATCATTGTTGAGATAGATAGATAGAATAAATATAGGTAGAAACTTGTGTAGATCAATATAACTAGTAAGATCGAAAGATATAGCAAAATAAACCAAAATAACACCAGGGTGCTTCGTTGTCTTTCTAAAAACTTTATTGACGAGTCAAACTGCGAGTTTTTGTATCTTAATCTTGTTTGAAATAAGGCAACTGGCAAACGAAAATTTAAAACTGCATAGATATATATTTTATAGATAGAGGATAGATATATTCATCACGTGTACATAGATTTCTGGTTAGATATATCAATTATGGATAGGTAGATAAAGAAGGTCAAGATAACGTATCCGGTCGTAGTTTGTCTAAGTTTAAGTTCATGTTGAAGAGTAGATGAATAAGATACACAAGTCATCCGTACCCAAATGGGAGCCATACGGACAGCTCAGAAAAGTCCAATAGGAACATTTTACATTAGCTATTGCGTATCAGTATCATGGTCCTGTTAAGTTGAGACAACTCTTATTAAAGTCTTTGTAAGTACATTTTAGATGGATATAGGTACATTTCGGTAGTGTCATCAAGTGTTAAGTATTAGTACAAAATCAGGTGTGCTTTAGACACTTAATATAGAATAGCTTTACTTTGAGTAATATTTTAGATTGTTTCGTTATGTTTTCTTTTTATTATTTACAGCTCCGTAGAAGCGTCATCCACATAATATAATAAATCATCTTTAAGCAAACTATGAAAATAAGGAAAATACACCGAATTTTGATCACACAGGCATAAGGAATGCTTGAGCAGTACTATTGATACTACACTGAAAATAATAGGATGGATATAATCTATTTATTAAACCCACCACCTTGGAATTTCTTAAGGTGAGCTTGATTATATTCAATTATAAGTTTACGAAAGTTTGTCGAATATTGTGCATTTTAGGAACAATTTATATGAAAGCAATGATAATTAAAGTAATAAAAATATTTGTTGATTTTTCAAAACCTTTAGGTACTATTAAGTATTAATTATTAATATTTTTTGTTTTAGTAGGATTGTCAACAGTAAAATAATCCTTACGGTAGAACCCTAAAATTGACTATCACCATACCCAGAAGAAAGAAGTCATCTGTAATTACTTAAATAGATCTACGCACGTAAACCAAGAATGCATCATCTCTATAATCTAGATAGCAGAAAAAAAATATCGAGTCAGGTGAGTTAACTTTTAATTTAATTTTGATTAAAAAAAAATTTAAGCATTTAAGTGTTTTAACGAGATTCAAAAGATAGTACAATCTTCTAGTTCCTCCAAATTTGAAAATCATAGCTTTAACAGTTCTTATGATTTAAGTGGTACAATTGAAAAAATTGTTAAGCTACAACTACTATTACAAATATCATTTCTTAGGTTTCAAGTTGGTACAACACCATCCAGCAAAGACAGATTCATGGGGGCCCCTTGCTTGGTTAGCTAGCTAGCGCCAGCTACGCCCTGTACAGAAAGTCCTCTCTTTTTCATGGCAGGTTACCACCCACTGAAGACAGATTCATGAAAGCCACAACGAGCGGTTGAAGGAACATGTTTAACTTGTTTGTGTTAAAGTGAGTTTTATTTTTTTTAAATTTTTATTGCAAAATCAATCATCGATATTAAAAATAGAGAGGACTGTTCAATTTTGTATTTTTACGACAGAGCTAGATAGACATCTTATTCTTTTTATCATAACAAGCCGACAATACGTCAAATGCAAAGGTACATCTCTGATAAAATTGTACCTATGATGTCAGCTATTTTTAAATGTAGAAATTATCTACAAAGAAAATCAAGACAATGGTTTATAATGCTTTTTTCCTTTCTCATATAAGATATCCTCTGCCCATATGGGGAATGTGTGCTACAGCAAAATTTAATAAAATGCAAACTTTACAAATCCTTAAAGTATTGTACAGGGTGTTTTTTTAAGGTCGACGAGCGGCCATATCTCGGAAACTACCAGGCACAGAAACTCAAGAAAATAAAAATGATAATTAAAGTGGCCATAAGAAAATTCTGGAAATACTTTTTAAGTTCCGCATTTTGCCGCAAGAGGGCGTAATTGAAAAGTAAATTTTAAAATTTTACATAACTCCGAAAATTCCACATTAAGGTATATGTTTGATAACGCCATTTTAAAGCTTGGACAAATATGCATCATTGTGGTTTAAGGCTCATTGGCGTACCGACCTTGATAGGAGTGGGAGAAGCTATTGAAAGTGTAAACATTAAAATCCCTGTAACTTCTAAACGACTTATCCTATTTTACTAAATTTAAGCTTGTTTGGAAGAACCTTCATTTGTCGTATCTAATGGTACACGATAGTTTCTAATAAAATTGCTAGAGGGCGCAATTTGTATTAAAAATTATTCTATTGGCTATAACGCTGAAACGAACGGAGATATCGAGCTGCGGTTTTAATATTTTTTCTAGCAAATTTCATCTACTTTTCGATTATGGTATCATAATTATACCGTATAATTTATTTTTTCGGAGTAAAATCAAAAAATGTATTATTATTGCAAGTTGCGCCCTCTAGTCTTTTTTTTTGAGAACTATTGTGGACAACTAAATACGATTGATGAAAGTGCATATATTTCTCTTCCAAACAGTCTTTAGTTTGTTAAAATCGGATAAGTCGTTTATAAGTTACAGCGATTTAAATGATTACACTTTCAACAGCTTCCCCCACTCTTATTAAAGTCGGTACGCCAATGAGCATAAGACCAAAATGATGCATAATTGTCCAAGCTTTAAAATGGTGTTATCAAACATATACCTTAATGTGGAATTCTTGGAGTTATGTAAAATTTACTTTCGCTTTACTTGCGGCAAAATGCGGAACTTAAAAATTATTTCCAGAATTTTCTCATGGCCACTTTAATTATCATTTTTCTTTCCTGAGTTTCTATGCCTGGTAGTTTCCGAGATATGGCCGCTCGTCGACCTTAAAAAAACACCCTGTATAACTACACTCAGTACGTGGTGTTTTTAAACACTTTTATTTCACTTTCCATTTGTTTTTAAAGGTAAAAATCACATTTTAGTTCGCATTTCCGTTCATTGGCGCCATTTTGATAAAAATAGTTTTTTGCAGTTTTTAGGTTTATTTTAAAGATTTTTAATATTTCTTATTGTTGTCGGCCTATCTATACATCGTGTAACAAAACTCTGGAACGCTTTAAATATCTTTAATACCGTTTGTCCGACTTATCTAAAATTGGGTATCGGTCAGGGTTGGCAAATATCATGATATTTATCCGATATATATCTAAATTTGGATATTTATTTATATTTTTAATTATTTTTAAATTATTTCATCTGTTTTCTGTAAAGATATATTTTAAAAATTCAAAATCACTTAATTTAATATAAACATGTTATAAACCTGTAATTTGTATTCCAATTCTATTCAATGATAGTTGCTATCACAATAACAATTTTTTTTTAGTACTCCTATGTTAGGAATGTAAAATGTAGGTAAAATATACAAGTTTATGAATATGAACACATCATATATTTTTGCTTTTAACTATGGTTCAACTTAAAACCCAGACAGGCGCGTATCTGGAGTTGATCTTTGTGGGGGGTAATGATTCTGGTGGGGGGTTATGAAATTTTTTTAATGATAGTTTTTTTTAAAGAAAATCAATCAAAGTTTATTGCTCTCGATTTTAACCTGTTCAATTTAAAAAATATATAAGTAAAAAAAAATGGCTCATGGGGGGGGGGGGGGTGACTACCCCCATTACCCCCCCCCCCCTCACATACGCGCCTGAACCCAGAATAACTGAGCTTGTTAATTAAATTAAAAAGAACCCAAACTGGATTTTATTTTGCTTTGTAAAATTTCTATTTCATAAAACAAACAGCAAATATTGTTCCGTTCAATCAGAAATCGGAATAAAAATGCCACGCGGCAAAGAACAACAGGTGGTCAACGTATAGGAAAGACGGGGAATCACCGTATCGTAAGCAGCATAATACACTGTTGCCTGCTCAGCAGCAGCGGGCCATATTTTTATACTGATGAATAGAATTTTGGAAAAAAAAATATTGATATATATCAGGATAAATATCGTCGCATAAATATCAAGATATATATCAGCATATTTATCACGGATATATATCCTGCCAACCCTGGTATCGGTATATAAGAGGTTATTGCGGAGCTGCTAGTGACATTTGCAATTTTGCCAAATTGGCAGTTTTTTAGCAATTTATATAATTTTTTTTCTTTAAATAAAACACCCTATATATTATTCAACAAAATGATTTCGCAACAAACTTATATGAAAGTTGCTTAGAATTTGTTGCGTAAGTTAAGTTTAAAAAACAGAAAAAACTATTTTTAAAAACAATTTTATTTTACTTCGGAAAGTACAGCGTCTGACTTTAACGAGCTCAAGTCAAAGAATACTTTATTTAAAAAATTACATTAACATTATTGTAAAAAGTAGCATCATCAAGAGATAAGGCTTCTCGGAAAGGTTGGCCTGGGAATCGTCTAGTTCATCGTTTTCTTAGTATGTAACTCCTCCCTCCTTAAGCTGAGAAGATACTGGAGGTATTCTGCGAGGTATTGGTATTTTCGGTTCTGGCATCGATTTCTTGCAATTTGGTATTGATTTTGGTTTTGGAACAAATTTTGGAAAATAGTCTAAGTTGCTTTCTATATTTCCATAGTAGGTACACTGTCAACAGGACGGCTAGGCTTCCTATTAAGTAGGACATAATGTTTGATAATTGTTCTTTTTCTTCGATTGGGGTGATTGGCGATAATTGGTTGGCCATATCCTTCAATCGATAGATATCTTCGAAGTTCAGTTTTGTTAAATTGGGTGTCTTAAATGTGGTTGATAGGGTGGAATTTCCTATTTCGACATCGGGTAAGATAAGCGGTTTTCCTTGTTTAATTCTTACGTCGTTGACAAATTTCTTCGCTCCGATTTGAATTTGGCAATTTTTCGGAATTTTTACTAGCGTCGGCATATTAATTTGGAGATATTGGTCGGTAGTGCATTTAGAAAAAAGTCTTTCTGTTTTACTGGGAAGGATGAGTATTTCTTCCTGTGTAACTTGTTCGGTTATTATTTCTTGTATTTTGACTTCAAGAACAGGGCAGTTTTCTAGCGGAGAGCCTTTCAGTAGTTGAAGGGTGCAATGGTCTTGGGGGTGGAGATTTTCAGTGCAGTAGTATTCTTCTTCCAGTTGGGGGCAACTAGTTTCTTCAAATTGGACCTTTTCTTCTGCTTGTGCCAAATAAGGGTATTTTGGAACAAATATTTTATGGTGTTGGGTAATAGGATAAAGGTGGTAGAAGGTAAACCTTTCTGGTCTAACCACAGGGACATGAATCGCAAATATCACTTTAGCTTTTGAAAAAGTAACTTGAGTCCCTAAATATTGGTAATACGACAATATGTTCTTAACATTTGGTATTGCTTCATTATTATAGATTGTTCTTAAATAATCTAGCATTTGTAATAATTCTGAACTTGGCACTATGGCGTTATAATTTGGCAAACATAATAGCGTCCTCTAGGTTGTCAATAAAGGTGATTACATTTTGACAATCTAAATTTATTTGATAAATTAGTCCTTGAAAGCTTATATAATCATTTAGATCGTTAATTGTTCGTTCGATGACATCTTTAAATACTCTTAGACCATTTTGTAATTGTTTTTGATTTGCATCGAGAATTGATATTGTTTTGTTATAGTTATTAATTAAGTTTTTTGATAAGGAAACTTGTAAATTTAGTTTGTTTATGATGTTTTTCTGATTCGTTTCGAGAATTTTAATGGTTTTATCGTATCTTTTTCCGTCGTCCGCGTTTAATGTGCCGAATAACCATTTATTTGCTTTACCTACGATATTAACTAGACCTCTCTTGTTCCTTACGTGTGGGTGGAGATTCTCGAGTTTACTTTGTGTTGTTTGAATCAGGTATTCCGTTCTAAGTATTGCACTTTCTGATAACCCGTGATAAGAAATTTGATTTGTCGCGTTTTCGTGCTTTAAGTGGTTTTTAATTGTAAAGAAATATTTTTCTATATTTACAAGTTGTATTAAAATAGATTCTAAGTTTACGTAATGCAAAAATGTATGTTTGTTATATAGAAGTTTTGAGTTTCCTAAGTCGGGAGAATAAAATTTTTAAGGGTTGTCAGGTGTATGTCATTGGGGTTGCAGTATATTTGAATTACTTGGAGTGTTGTGGTTAAAATCAGGATTGTCATTTTCATTGTTTATTTGAAAATTCGATCATTGTTTAATTCGGGGTTTTCTAGCGCTGTTTTTATGGTACGCGCCTTTTTGTGTAAGTAGTACTATTTTATCGGTTCGACTTTTAATCGCAAATTTTTTTAAATTTCGGCAGGTCTTTTAGTATTTCAAATGGGGTATATTTGGTTACATTATGGATTGAGTTATTGTATGCAATTATTACGCGTTTCATAAGTTGCGTGGGTGTAAAATTTTTATTTTCCTCTTTTAGACATCGGTAGTGTTCGATTAATGTTGAATGAAATCGTTCAACTGGGGAGTTCGAATTACTATTTTTTTTGGGGTTGTGAAGTCGAGCTCGATTTTGTAGAGTTTGCAAAAATCTTCTACTTCTTTATTTTTGAATTCTGTACCACAATCGGTTGTAATTTTAAGAGGTAAACCGTGGTGCGTAATAAAATTTAGTAGGTTTTCTAGTATTTCTGGTCCTGTTAAACTATTTATGTGATAGGCTTGTCCGTATCGAGAAAATGTATCTATTACCGTTAAAAAAGGTTTCGTTTAGTATTTTGAATGTGTCCATGTGGACTTACTCGAGGGGTTTTGAGCTTGTCGGTGTTAGGTTAAATTTAATTGCTGGAGGATTTCTATCGTACTTGTTGGTTAGACATGTTTCGCAGTTGTTTATGTAATTTTCGATGTCTTCTGACATTTTTGGCCAATAATATTTTTGCGAAAAGGCTAGTTTGGTTTCGTTAATGCCTCTATGACACGTTTTAGTTGTGTAATACATCTCGAGTTTTTATTTTTGGTCGTTAAGCGTCTCGACGTCTTCCAAAAATTTTGAACATTGAATTAGTTTGTAAGAAGAATTTCGAAAAAAGTTTTGAACTGTAGTAATGAATATTTTGGCTATTCCTGGGTCCCAACAATATATAACAAAGGTTTGTTTGGGGTTAAAAAATTCTTTTAAAATTTTTATGATATGTTCGCGTGGGTCTCGTTTTGATATTGTGACGTATAGGCGTGTGTTTTCAAATATTTTATTAAATTGACATTGTATTTTGTCTATATCACCAGCAGTGATAACGATTTGATTTTTGTAAACATTTAAACATCGTTCGGATATAGGTATATTTATTATCGGGTGTTCTAGTGACGTATGCACCGTTTCGTTATCGTCTTCTTTGTTTTTTCCAGGAATTTGCAAGTCGGATATTATATTGATTTTTGGTGTGTTCGTATCTGTTTGTCTTTCGTCGTATGTCTCAAAAATTTCATTTATACTCGATTCGTCTAATTGCGGGATATCACCTTGGTACTGTAGGTATTCGCTTATCATGTTGTCTATGTTACCGGGGTCACTGTCTGTCGACATTATCTCTAAGGCGTTAAGGTCATTGTCTGTGGGATATCTAGACAAGGCGTATGCGTTTTTTGCATGGTTTGATATTTGTGGTAGAAAGAGTGTGTCGATTTTACTGGGTTTTGTGAAACTGTCTTTTTCTAGTACGTTGACAGGAACATTTTTTACTATTTTTTCATTTGGATTTACGGAAAATGAAAAACATGAGTCGTGTGTTTGGCGATAAAGAAATGGTATATTAAGTTTGGGTCCAATCAGTCTCTTATTACATAGGTCAATATTGAGTTGCATATTAATTAGGTCAGTTAGGCCTAATATTCCGTCGAAGTAGTCGTCGAAGTCGAAAAGAATGAAATTAATTTTATAATTTGTACCGAATTCTGCGAGAGCCGGTATTGATGCCTCGAATTGTGTTGATTGACTTCCTAAGGCCGTTTTTATCGTATTGTTAGAGTGATAGATACAATTGGCATAAAATTGTTCCGCAACCGATGGCTTTAAAATAGACCGTAGGCTACCGGTGTCGATTAAAAGCTTTAAGTTTGGTTTTTTGATTTTAACATATGGGAGTGAGCCGTTACAGAATATACTATTTTTTTTTTTTTTTTTTTTATGATCGAGCACAAGCACTATAGGAAAATCCTTTAAGGCGCTCTGGGAGCGGTGCGTGTGCGAAGAAAGCGATTCACGTTTTTCTTGAATCGTTGGAGGTTATATTCGGTTGGAAACACGGTCTCAGAAAGGCCGTTCCACAAAGATGACGTCCTCCAAATGAAAGAGTTCTGAAACAATGATGTTCGGGGTGTACTAAGTTGAACCACATAGGGATGGGCGGCAGTGGTTCGTCGTGTGTTTCTGCTATGCATTACTCTAGGTGGAATCGAGCGGGCAATATCTGTCGAACACTTGCCATGAAAATATCTGTAGAAGAGAGTCAAATCACCAACCTGTCTTCGATGTTCTAAGCTGTCGAGGTTCTTAGTCAGCTCGTGGTCGCCGATTAGACGAACGGCTCTCCTTTGGATGGAATCCAATAACCGAAGGGTATACTTCGGTGCAGAACTCCAGATATGAGAGCAGTATTCCAGTGATGGTCGAATCTGGGCTTTATAAAGTGTCAAAAGTTGTTGAGGTGTATACAACTTTTTGGTACGGAAAAGTATACCGAGCTTCTGAGAAGCTGCCCTGGCGATTGCCACTACGTGATTATGCCAAGACATATTTCCTCCCAGGTTGACACCCAGCAAATTAATAGACGAAGTCAGTGGAATTGCGTGTCCTGCCATAACGATATCGGGTTCTGCAATGTTGACCTTCTTAGAGAAAACTGCAGCCTGGGTTTTTTGAGCGTTAAATTCGACTTGGTTACTGTCACCCCAAGACAAAATTTCTTCCAGGTCTTTATTGAGGCGTGATACCTCATGTTGTCTGCGAAGATGTGCGTCAGTAGCCGATGTTTGAGGTTTCAAAGTAAAAGATGAGATAAGTGTGCTGTCGTCAGCAAAGCAATATAATGGATTTTCTGTTTTCGCTAGAAGGTCGTTAATGTACAGTAAGAAGAGAGTGGGAGATAATATGGACCCTTGAGGAACACCAGCATTGATGGTGAAGGTGTCTGAGAGAAACCCGTCAATCGCCACTTGCAGAGAGCGGTCCTTGAGGAAGCTAGACAACCATGAACAAAATCGACCGGGCATACCATAAGAACGCAGTTTGCTTAGGAGCCCCTCGTGCCAGACACGGTCAAAGGCTTTAGAGATGTCCAGTGCAATAGCCCGGGACTCCCCATGATGTTCGATTGCGTTGCTCCAAAGATGAGTGACATAGGCTAGCAGGTCTCCTGTTGATCTGGACTTACGAAAACCATACTGATGGTCGCTGATAATTTTAAGGCCTTCCAGGTATTTTATAAGTT
Organism: Polydrusus pterygomalis; assembly: GCA_963969555.1. Taxonomy (NCBI): domain Eukaryota; kingdom Metazoa; phylum Arthropoda; class Insecta; order Coleoptera; family Curculionidae; genus Polydrusus; species Polydrusus pterygomalis. The sequence continues at coordinate 11,371,667 of OZ018384.1, forward strand.
GTTGGTTAATAGCTTTCTCCATCACCTTTGATATAACTGAAAGCAATGCGACTGGTCGATAGTTGTTTGGCAGGGTTTTCTTGCCTTTCTTTGGTATAGGCTGGACTCGCGCCTTTTTCCAGCAAGATGGAAATATTCCTTTTTTGTAGGATAAGTTAAAAAGTCTACAAAATACTGGTGTGAGTTCATCGGCGCATTTCTTGAGCACTATAATAGGAATTTCATCTGGACCAGAAGCTTTTTTGGCATCGAGCCCCTTCAGAATTCGTTTGACAGGACGCTGACGGAATACGATATCAGTCATTTCCGATCGAACTGCTGGTATGTTCGGGGGTGTTTTTCCCTGAAAGTCTACCGTGGAGTGTGAAGCAAAGAGTTCTGCGAGTAAGTTCGCTTTATCTTCAGCCGTGGTTGCTATTGTGCCGTCAGAACGTGTTAGCGGTGGAATATTTGATTTGGTAAAATTTTGACTGACGGCCTTAGCGACTGACCAAAAGGACCTAGATCCGTTAGGACTGGCGAGAAGTTTATTTTTGATCCTCATGTTGTGAGCCTCTTTGTTTTGATCTATCGTTTGCTTGCACTGGTTTCGAGCGGTAACAAAGATGGTGCGATTCACATCGGTAGGATTTTTACGCCATTGTCGGTAAGCTAGATTTTTAGCTCTGACAGCACGCTCGCAGTTCTTGCTAAACCAGGGCTTGCTATTTGAAGGGCGCTTCTTGGAGAAAGGAATAAAGGCTTCCATGCCAGTAAGAATGACATCGGAGACCTCTTGAGCACAAGCGGATGGATCATCTGAAGAGAAGCATACTTCCAGCCAAGGAAAAGTGCGAAAATGGTCCCTTAGGTCTTCCCAACTAGCTGATGTGTAGTGCCAAATTTTACGAGGTTTAGGAGGTTGTTCAGAACAAATTGGCAGCTCGCTTAGAGTTGAAATAAGTTTGTGATCGGAAGATCCTAATGGAGGATGAACGGTGACTGTGTATAGGTCAGGGTTGGATGTCAAAAAGAGATCTAAAAGACTAGCAAAATCTCCATCTCGGTCTGGAATTCGCGTTGGTTCTTCCACGAGTTGAGTTAGACCAGAACTGATCGCAAAAGATTCCGTCTCACGACCCTGTTCATCGTTGGTATTTGAGTATTTGAGCCAGTTGATATTGTGGACGTTAAAGTCACCAAAGATAGCGACTTCGGCATTAGGATGGTTGGTTTGCAAGAAGTCAATTGTGTTTGCTAGTGACGAGAAGAGTGCTCTGTAATGGGTGTCACTTGGAGGACGGTAAAGGCAGCAGATAAACTTGGTGATTTTCTGCGTTGATATTTTAAACCACATTACATCAAACTCTGCTGGTTCAAGTGTGTCCTCTCGTTGGCAGCAAAGATCATCTCGGATAAAGAGACAGACCCCAAAGTTGCGTCTAAATCGGAAATGAAAATCGTATCCAGGATATAAATAGCTGACGGTGTTCGTTGACGATCTGACCTTTGTCTCGGTCAGGGCGAGCACATGGGGCTTGGATGTTTGTAAGTGCTGGTGGACTGAATTGATGTTGGTATTAAGCCCTCTGATATTGCAGAAATCAATTTTGAAGCTGCTGTTTTTGGGTGTGTCAGCAACTGTAGGTGCCACACTATTTCTCCGTTGAGTGTTGTTAGGGGAACCCAATATATTGATTTCGGTCATATATGTTCTTTTGTTGGCCCCGTTTCGTGAAAATTTTGGTAATGCAATTCGTTATTTTTTTCTGAAATTTCATTTTGGACAGATGGTCGTTCGTGTGTAATAGTTTGTTCATTTTCGTAAATGGGGTATTGGTTGTACCCTGCATATGGGGTGTCGTCGTAACTTTGGTCAGGTAATGTTTGTTCAGGGGTGGTTTGATAGTCTTGGTAGTTAGCAGCATAACTACCATACATGTCGAGATTGTTATTGTATGTATTTTCACCCTGTATATAGTCATTTTCTTCTTCACTAAAATAAAGTTCTTGAAAGGTAAAGTTTGGTTTTTGATCTGGGTATTGATTTCTAAAATAATTCTGTTGATTATTATATGAATTTTGGCGATTTGTATTTACCGTCGGATTTCTAGAGGTCGTTGATATTGGTTCTGGGCGAGGCAAATTTTTGGGTGGAATTTGGTTAGGTCGAAAAACATTTTGTGGTTTCCCAAAAACTTGGCTATTAGTGGGGTAATTTCGCGGGGGTAAATACCGGGGTTGTATATTTATAGGTTGAGTCGGGAAATAGGGTCTCTGAAAATGGTTTTGCATATTCATATTCGGTGTATTATTCGGTAATACGGGGAAATTATTATACATTTGATTTTGATTCTGAAAATTTTGGAACTGTCTTGGTTTTTGCATGAGCCAATTGTTAGTTTTTTGCATTTTTTGCATTTCGCCGAAGCTATCATATAGTTTTTCAAAATTTTCAAATTCACTTACATAAGCCATAGCATCTTCAAGGGTTGCTGGTTTTTTTATGTGCATGTTATTTTTTAATATGCCGGTGCACCCTGCAATAAATGTATTTAAAGCTGTGCTTTCATGATATTTAATATGACACAATTTGTCGGGTTCACCTAACTGGTTATTATTGCTTATTCTTTGAATAACGTTACTACGTAGTAGTTGTAGTCTATTGCCAAAATTTATAATATGTTCTCCCTTAAGGGGTTTAGTACGGGTTAGTTCCTGAACTAAGCAATCTAAATCTCTCCTATCAGAAAAAGCCTGGGTTAACGCTGCGCGTAACTTTTCCCAGTCGTCTAATTCCATTCGATTTGCAATCATGTTTTCCGCTCTACCTGTTAGTTTTTCATTTATGCACTCAAGTACATGAGCATTTAAATCATCATCGTTAAACGGTTTATATTTGGCGACTAGGTCGTCGCATCTTTTTAAAAACTTATTTAAATGATTACTATTGCCATCAAAGGGTTTTATATTTTCGATTTTTGATTTAAAAAGGTCCCAATTTACAGCTAGTGGGCCTTGTGCCGTTTGTACCGCGGGTGTCACTTGTGACTTACTCATTTTGTTTAGAATAATGTATTTCAAAAGATAAATTGAATAAACAATCTATAATTCTATTTTGCCAGTAATAGGCCTACAAAAATAATGTGTTTGCTGCTTAAAATTACTTTTTGTCTCCAATAGACTGCCTAAAATTATTTTGTCTCCAATAGACTGCCTAAAATTATTTTGTCTCCAATAGACTGCTTAAAATTACTTTTTGTCTCCAATAGACTGCCTAAACGCTAAGTGATATGCGCGATGCACAGAAACTATGATTATCCCTAAAATACCTTAAACAGAGGATAAAAGGGGCGAAAAGGAAAATGGCACTTACGTAGTGACTTCCTCTCCCGATTCTTGATTGGCTGTAGTTGCTTGGTTGTCTGCTTGGTGGCTGACTGTCTGAAGTGGCTTCTCCGGGGTGGTTCTTTTGGATAGCACTTAAGGGTTGAAACCGCAATCGACGCGTACGATCGATATCCGTTCGATTAAACGCGTTAACGCACTATCCTACCGTCTGCGCCAGTTAAGTTTAAAAAACAGAAAAAACTATTTTTAAAAACAATTTTATTTTACTTCGGAAAATACAGCGTCTGACTTTAACGAGCTCAAGTCAAAGAATACTTTATTGAAAAAATTACATTAACATTATTGTAAAAAGTAGCATCATCAAGAGATAAGGCTTCTCGGAAAGGTTGGCCTGGGAATCGTCTAGTTCATCGTTTTCTTAGTATGTAACTCGTAATCATTTTTTTGAATAATATATAGGGTGTCCCATTTAAGAAAAAAAAAATATAGATTGCTAAAAAACTGTAAATTTGGCAACATCGCAAATGTCACTAGCAGCTCCGCAATAACCTCTTATATACCGATACCGAATTTTACCTAAGTCGGACAAACGGTATTAAAGATATTTAAAGCGTTCCATACTTTTGTTACACGGTGTATACCTAGTAGAAATTATTTAGAAAATTTTCTTTCTTGTATTAGAAATTTAGAGGAAGGCAATAAACCCTCCACGTCTAGTGCTTTAAAGGTTATTTTTAAAATTAGGGGTGCTAAATTTCTCAGGTGGCCCTATTCTAACAAAAGGAGGGGTAGCCCCCCTCCATACCTACACCAAATTTACCTGTACCCTTTTTGCATAAAAGATAAGTTTTAGAATCTATTTTATGCATAGTAAATTCCGATAGTGGCGCCACCTGACCAACTGTTACCAGACGCACTTGTTTTATGATAAACGTCATCCCCTACTGAATTTTTCTGTGAATTTTTTTTATAAAAATAAAAAGTTGTTATTGTTTCTACTTTGGTAATATTTATTACAGGTCCGTTTCTAGATGTAAAACTGTAAACTTGTCGATAAAAATATTGTTGAACTTGAAAATAAATTCCCGAGATACATAGGGACGAAGATTTTATTCCCAACAACGAAACAAAAGACTATTTTTTGATAATTTTATTTTTCAAAATATTTATACTTCCTTTAATGCCAATGTCTTTATTCCATTAGAAGAAAAATTGGGCATGAATACTTTCTTTATTCTAACTGGGCTCTCTGCACCTCCAAATAAGGCCACATGAAAGCCAAACTTCAACCCGTCCTCCACAAGTACATTTTAACCATCCGCCGTGTCTCTAGGTTCCAAATGACATTTTTTAAATTCCTTAACATCCCAGGAGATCTAATTTTGCCAATCATTATTAATTAAAAAAGGGTATTAATGCCTATATTGAAGGCCATCACTGTGGAGCTGTGGTAGAAGTTAAAGTTAAAGGGTATTACCTATATAGAAAAATAATATCAAGAAAATCGTGTCTGTTGTTTTTAGCGGGGTTTTTAGTATCCTCCCCAGTGCCCTTTATACCTATTTATGAACTGAAAAAATTTAACCTTAAATATATCTACAAAAAGCTTAAGTGGGGCTCTGAGGAAAATGGGGGGGAGGAGGGGGGGGGGTCATTAGCACATCAAACAAAATTGCATTATTTATTTTTATTGTTGTGGAAGGAATTTTTCGAAAATCAACTCCTAAAGGTAATAAAAGCGGGGGTTGAAATTTTTAAAGGAATTTCTGTATCTTAGAAACTAGTGGAGCTTTAAAAAATTGGTATATAAGTTCCTTTTATAAAATAAGAATACACGTGTTTGGTAATTTTGAAGAGAGGGGTGCAGTGTATTTTGAGGGGGTACCTAATATCGGTACTAAGCTTACTCATCAGTTATAATAAGCAAGTAAGTATTTTGATATTTTGGAAAATATTGCTCCTAGGGGGGTAGAAATGAAGACAGTAAGTTTCGAATGAAATAGAAAAAAAAATATAAAAAAAACTAAGACAATTTTTTTGTTTGGAATAAGTAAACATGTGCTCAGGGTTTTCCGAAAATTTGTGATGTAGAAAAAAGGGTATGAAGGTTTATATTCAAAAACATATTTTTGCCAGAGTTTCTTGAAACTCTGTATTCCTAAAATTATTAAAATTTTTTTTTATTTTTTTGAAAATCAGTCCCTAAAAGGGTACAAAAGTTTTTATTTAAAAAATATCACCTATTTTCGGATTTTTTTGAAACTTAGCACAAGTATAAATACAATACAAATAACGACACAGGTATTTCTTAGGGGTATAAAAGTTTCTATAAGAAAAATATTAAATGTTAAATTTTTTACAAACGCATAAAATTACTCTTCCTCAACCTATTGTAAACAATTTTTTTTATCAGGTTTTTATTATTATTTCTTATGACCAGTAAAGTCCGCATCATATGGGATTTTTTTTTATTAATAGCTTTATTTGAAATTTGACTTTGGCATCAAGTTCTGCTTCGATCAAGATAAAAATTAGGCAAAAAAATAGTAGTTATCGTAAAACGAGGCTACTTTGAATAGTTTTGATCTCTAACTGACACAATAAGTCCGTTGTTTTTACATGATTTTAAAAACTGCTTTCGTCATACTTGGGGCGATATCTTAACGTATCATTTCCGAAAATTTAAATTTAATAATCTTCCATTTTTTTTGGAAATCCGAGGGTTCAAAGTTGTACTGAAAGTGGGGCTACTTTGAATATGGTACTTCAAAGCATAATAATCAATGAAAATCACTAAAATGGGTTACTTTGAATACCAATTAAGTAAGAAAATATATATATTTTTTTTAAATAAATGATCAGGCAAAAATATAAAGCAATAATAAAAAATAAGCTTTATTTAACACCTATTTAAAAAACGTTTATAAAAGTATAATATGTTTTTTTCTAAAAACTAGAGTGTACAAACTTACAGGTAAATACAAAAAGCAAAAAAAAATTTAAACGGTTTCACTTACATAAAATTGTTGAACTATAGTTCAAAAAAATTGTAATTTCTAAAGGTATTAAAAAAAATTAAATATGAATCATTAGTAGCGAGTATTGCCTACCTTTGCTCTAATGACTGCTTCGCATGTTCTTGGCATACTTAAAATCAGGATTTTAATTTCATATTGATTAATCTGATTCCATATTTACATAAACCTCAATGACAGATCATTTAAGTTACTAGGAGGAGGAAGCAAGGCTCTAAGATGTCGTCCCATGTTATCCCATAAATGCTCAATAGGATTAATGCCAGGGCTTCTTGCTGGCCAAGGCAAAGTTAAAATTTCTGTTTCTTGGGAGATAATTTTGTACCACCCTTGCTACGTGTGGGCGTGAATTATCTTGCATAAATAAAAAATTATCCCCAATAAATGGGGCAAATGGTACCACATGGGGTTCCAAAATATCTGATATATATAGATTACCTATCAAATGACCTCCCTGAATCACAACTGCGAGCATCTAAACTAATGCCAGCCCAGACCATAACAGATCCTCCGCCATAGCTTACTGTTCCGATAATGATGCATTGAGCATATCTCTGGGAGGCAATAATACTCGCTAGTAATTATTCATATTTAATTTTTTTGGATACCTTTAGAAATTACAATTTTTTTCCATGTATTTTTTTTGTCCTGTTTTGTGGATTCAATAAACTTAATTAATACCAGATATTGATTATTTATTTACTTTATAATTTGTTTTCTCTTGCTGTTGCATTAATCAAAGCATTTCGTTTATTTTGTATTTTTTAACTAAACATTTTTTTATGAAAATCACGTTGAACTAAAAATTGAATATTTCATGAAAAAACAGAGATAAACCAATGAATCAAAAAAGAAAATGTAAAGGAATCATGGGACTTTCATTTGGCTGTAATTGCGATAACTTGCAATGGCTAGTAAATCCCACAGGGTGTTTTGAATTTCCGTAAAAAAAACATAAGTTTTATAACACGGCAAAATACCATAAAACGGTATAATACCAAAGTAACTTTTTTAAGCAAAACAACAAAGGCAGTGATATGCTTAAGAAAAAAAACCTACAATTAGAAAAACAAATCATTAAAAACGAACCACAAATTTGGAAAATAAGTATATAACATCAAAATTGAGGCATTTTTTTTTGTTATGCGTTAACTATGCCGCGCAGTGTATATAATATATTGAAAAATCGTTAAACAAATTATGGAAATAAGAAAAATACACCGGATTTTTATCACACATGGAACCCACCACATTGGAATTTCTTAAGGTGGGCTTGTTAATATTCAATTATAAGTTTACGAAAGTTTGTCGAATTAAAAATGTTGTGCATTTTAGGCACAATTTAAATTTATATGTAAAAATATTGGTTGATTTTTCAAAGATTTACTAATATTTTAAAAAAAAATTTTCCACGATATTAATTATTATTAATATTATTATTATTATTATTATTATTATTATTATTATTATTTTTTAGTAGGATTGTCAACAGTGCAATAATCCTTACGGTGGAAACCTAAAATTGACTTCACCATGCCTAGAAGAAAGACGTCATCTGTAATTACTGAAATAGATCTATACACGTAGACCAAGAATGCACCATCTCTAAAATCTAGATAGCAGGAAAAAGATCGAGTCAGGTCAGTTAACTTTTAATTTCATTTCGATATTTAGAAAATTTAAGCATTTAAGTGTTTTAAAGAGATTCAAAAGATAGTACAACCTTCTAGTTCCTCCAAAATTTGAAAATCATAGCTTTAACAGTTCGAATAATGTAAGTGGTAGAATTTAAAAAAATGTTAAGCTACAACTACTATTACAAATATCATTTCTTAGGTTTCAAGTTGGTACAGCACCACCCACCGAGGACAGATTCATGAGGGCCACTTGCTTGGTTAGCTAGCTAGCGCCAGCTACGCCCTGTACAGGAAGTCATCTCTTTTTGATGGCGGGTCACTGCCCACCGAAGATTCATGAGAGCCACACGAGCGATTGAAAGGAACATGTTTGACTTGTTTGTGTTAAAGTGAGCTTTATTTTTTTTTAACTTTTATTGCAAAATCGATCATCGATATTAAAAATAGAGAGGGCTGTTCAATTTTGTATTTTTATGACAGAGCTTTATCATAACAAGCCGACAAGACGTCAAATGCAAGGGTCCATCAGGTTCCTTGCGAGTGCCACATTGAAATCTGAAAATATATACCAAATTTTACTTTGGAATTATACATTTGCCGAAGATTCCAAAGACCCACCCCATATGGGTTTTATCTGAGCTCAATTCTCAACTTATAACTATTAAGAATTTTCCAGTTCTATGCCGGCGCATATTGTCTGTTTTAAGAAAATCTGTTGGCTGGGAGACAACTAAAAATTTAACTTTAAAGCAGTGGCGTAGCTTCAGATTTTGGGCTCCCCCGCCAAACCTAACTTTTGGGCCCCCCTTCAAAAATTTTTCACCCCAAAATTAGTCAAGTTTCAAGATAGCAATAACATTCAAAATATAACCTCCCACTTTCATTTTCCAGTTGGACAAGGGTAGAAAATAAACAAGTAAGAGGAGAGGATACTTAAATAACGTGTATTAATATCATATTAAATAAAACATTAATTCATTACAATTAATAAGTAGCTACAACTACAAAAGCATGCTTGTCAGTACTGATATAGTCGTATATATTTTATTATAAATTATGAAAAAAAGCCTTGCAACAAAACATCAAACTATTCAAACTATCCAAGAAATTGCTTCCTTCTGGACTTAGTTTCCGCAAAAACCCTAACTATTTCGGTTTTGTCCATTACTGCAGCTTCCGCTGCCTCTATACTAAGCAATGCCAAATTACTTAGTCGATTTTAGGCACAGGAATTTCTTAAATAGTTTTTTTATTAATTTTAATTTCGAAAACGATCGTTGTGAAGACGCCACGGTTACAGGGAGCGTCAAGAATAATTTTAGAGCAGTACTTACCTCTGCGAAATTTGATGCTAGGGTATCATTTTCTACAATTAAAAAATTTGCAAGCTCTCTAATGTCTTTAAATGTACCTATTTTGTCTTTTAGAGGCTGAGATAAGGCAATAATTTGTAATGGAAATTCTGAGGAATTATCGCGAGGGTAACGTTGTTGCAAAGCTTCAGCTGATTCAAATAATTCTTCCTCGTCATTGATACCAAAATGGGGGGACTTAAGAAACTAAATTTGATAACTGTGTCCTTTACGCCTTTAAAACGGTTGTTTAATTGATTAATAACAATGTCGAAAACTTTATAATGAATATTGACTTTAAAATAATGTTCTTGATTATAAAATAGATAATTTGTATCACATTCATTATATTGGTTTTTCGGCTTATGTTGTCTTTTTTCTTTTAAATAATGGAGAAATATTCCATTTTTTAGCGGTACCAATAGCGTCAGTTTTTAAATTTTTTTTGAGTTTTTCTAGTGACAATTCCAAAAAATTTAAAGCTTTCGCTAAATTTAACTGTGGTGCTTGCAAAACTTGAGATGTTATATTTATTTCCTGTAATATTTTACCGTATATATTTAGTAGCATTAAAAATTCAAAGTTTTCAATTGCCTTCAATAATCTATATGCTTTATCACGTTCATCTTTTTTTGTTGAAATTAAATTTACTTTAGTAAGGGCCTTGACAATATCTACCTATATGTCGCAGTTTCACATCTAATAAAGCCTACCGGCCCATCGAGTATAGGATTCAGTCTTTTCAGTTTTATTATAGATTCCCCGGAAAAAGAACCCATAAGTCCCACATGTTTAAACTAGAGCCGAAAATGGAGTACAAATCGCCAGTTATAATGATGAAAGATGAGATTTCTTTAACTTCTGAAACGGCATCATTGACAACAAGATTTAAATTATGTGCGGTACAATGTACATAAGTTGCCATAGGCTCAATATCTTTTTATTATTTTTTGGAACCTCTGAGTAAATTCCACTTATGACACTTGCGCCATCGTACCCCTGTCCTCTACACTTCTTAATATCTAAACCTTATGCCTTCAATGACTGCAGTATATCAGAAGTTAAGCCGGCCGCACTTTGGCTATCAAGCTTCGGCCACCTTCCACCTTCGGGGATTCGCGGATTTTTGAATCGACGCACCCACACCGCACAGTGGTAGAAGACAATGTCGAAAAGAGTCATCAAATATAATTAAAATTAAAAACAGGGGCCTAACTAGAATTAAATTACCTATATTCTATATTTTTAAGGTTTGGGGTTCCTTTTAAAGGTCTTATTAAGATTATTGTTTTTTTTTCGGCTCGAACGGGAACGGGCCTCCTGTCCGTTCGGGCCCCCCGCCACCGCGGGGTTTGGCGTTATGGTAGCTACGCCACTGCTTTAAAGTCCGAACAGTAATTATATTATAAAAAAATTGGGTTATCTTAAAAATCGTAAAGAAATTTAAAAGTGTTTACGTGTTGTGTAAAAAGTATAACAAAAAAATATTACAAGACAGTACCAGGTCTGTAACGTAACTGATTTAGTGCCAAGATTTTAATTTTCTTATTATTTGTAACGGTTAAAACGTTTGCATGATCTTAAACGTTTTTTTTTTGTTCAAGGCACATTGAAAAAAAGTGTAGGTACTGACAAATTGGTTTAGGCTTTCGCGGCCAGTCGGTGAGCTAGTGTAGTCAATCATCATTCGGGTCTAAAGGCCGTCGTCGGTTGGAATTGCTTCCTAACGTTTCGCTAGCACGAGTGGCGAGCTTCTTCAGTCTACTTCCAGCACCGGGGATGGAAGGACCTCTAAAGAAGCTCGCCACTCGTGCTAGCGAAACGTTAGGAAGCAATTCCAACCGACGACGGCCTTTAGACCCGAATGCTGACTACACTAGCTCAGTGTAGGTACTGTTAAAAATTTAGACCCCCCCTCCTCCTCAAAATTAATGCTAGCTGTATTAAAAGGCATCACAGCTTACTGAAGTCTACATTATTAATTATAACTTTTTCTCTTGTTTCAGATTTTTACCACTTGAAGATGATTGTGCCGGCGCAACTACCTCGCTTCTGACGGTGGTTTTCCGCGTTGTTCTTACAACTGATTTCGTTTCATCCTAAATTGGCCCTGTTTTTTAATCGGTGAGTTAAATTCTTTCTAAAACGTTCCCTTCGGCCGCGGTTGTCCCCGAGGGCTGACGTGGGGCAAGGGCTTTATCGGGCTGGCACTTGCGGGTGTAAAGGGTTCCTTTTATCCTGGAAGGGCCAGTGCGAAGAAGGTAAACCCCGAGACGAGGCATCAAGGTCCGATGTGATTGACGATGTCTTGTCAGCCCGAAAGGATTCGAGAGTTCGGGGTTCGCTTAATAGTTCCTTCATTGTACAGAGGGAAAGGGGGAAACCTGTAATTTTAGATTCTAGCTCAGCAAACTTATAGTTATATATAGATGCAAGTGACACTTACAATGTATGTTTTTAAATACTGGCCAATCTGTACGCTTACTAAATATTTCTATTTTTATTTGATAAAATAAGGTTTTCTACATCGCTTGCTCCCGCAGGGAAAAAGGCGACATTTTAGAGCGATAACGAACGAAAAGATACCTGCTGTTATAACTATATTCTTAAAACACTTATGCAAGTAGTTGCCTTAAAATAAGAGCAATTTTACAATAAAACAGTAAAAGTGCCTGTTGTAGAATAGCTTCACTTTGAGTAATATTTTAGATTGTTTCGTTATGTTTTCTTTTCATTATTTACAGCTCCGTAGAAGCGTCATCCACATAATATAATAAATCATCTTTAAGCAAACTATGAAAATAAGGAAAATACACCGAAGTTTTATCACACAGGCATAAAGAATGCTTAAGCAGTACTATTGATAGTACACTAAAGATAATAGGATGGATATAATCTATTTATTAAATCCACCACATTGGAATTTCTTAAGGTGAGCTTGATTATATTCAATTATAAGTTTACGAAAGTTTGTCGAATTAAAAATATTGTGCATTTTAGGAACAATTTATATCAAAGCAATGATAATTAAAGTAATAAAAATATTTGTTGATTTTTCAAAACCTTTAGGTACCATTAAGTATTAATTATTAATATTTTTTGTTTTAGTAGGATTGTCAACAGTAAAATATTCCTTACGGTCGAACCCTCAAATTGACTATCACCATGCCCAGAAGAAAGAAGTCATCTGTAATTACTGAAATAGATCTACGCACGTAGACCAAGAATGCATCATCTCTATCGAGTCAGGTGAGTTAACTTTTAATTTAATTTTGATTTAAAAAAAATTTAAGCATTTAAGTGTTTTAACGAGATTCAAAAGATAGTACAATCTTCTAGTTCCTCCAAATTTGAAAATCGTAGCTTTAACAGTTCTTATGATTTAGGTGGTACAATTGAAAAAATTGTTAAGGTACAACTACTATTACAAATATTATTTCTTAATTTCTTAGGTTTCAAGTTGGTACAGCACCATCCAGCAAAGACAGATTCATGGGGGCCCCTTGCTTGGTTAGCTAGCTAGCGCCAGCTACGCCCTGTACAGAAAGTCCTCTCTTTTTCATGGCAGGTTACCACCCACTGAAGAGAGATTCATGAAAGCCACAACGAGCGGTTGAAGAAACATGTTTAACCTGTTTGTGTTAAAGTGAGTTTTATTTTTTTTTTATTTTTATTGCAAAATCGATCATCAATATTAAAAATAGAAAGGACTGTCCAATTTTGTATTTTTACGACAGAGCTAGATAGACATCTTATTCTTTTTATCATAACAAGCCGACAATACATCAAATGCAAAGGTACATCTCTGATAAAATTGTACCTATGATGTCAGCTATTTTTAAATGTAGAAATTATCTACAAAGAAAACCAAGACAATGGTTTATAATGCTTTTTTTCTTTCTCATATAAGATATCCTCTGCCCATATGGGGAATGTGTGCTACAGCAAAATTTAATAAAATACAAACTTTACAAAATAAAATCCTTAAAGTATTGTTTTTTTAAGGTCGACGGGCGGCCATATCTCGGAAACTACCAGGCATAGAAACTCAGGAAAATTAAAATGATTATTAAAGTGGCCATGAGAAAATTCTGGAAATACTTTTTAAGTTCCGCATTTTGCCGCAAGAGGGCGTAATTGAAAAGTAAATTTTAAAATTTTACATAACTCCGAAAATTCCACATTAAGGTATATGTTTGATAACACCATTTTAAAGCTTGGACAATTATGCATCATTGTGGTTTAAGGCTCATTGGTGTACCGACCTTGATAGGAGTGGGAGAAGCTATTGAAAGTGTAAACATTAAAATCGCTGTAACCTCTAAACGACTTATCCGATTTTACTAAATTTAAGCTTGTTTGGAAGAACCTTCATTTGTCATATCTGATGGTACACGATAGTTTCTAATAAAATTGCTAGAGGGCGCAATTTGTATTAAAAATTATTCTATTGGCTATAACGCTGAAACGAACGGAGATATCGAGCTGCGGTTTTAATATTTTTTCTAGCAAATTTCATCTACTTTTCGATTATGGTATCATAATTATACCGTATTTTTTAATGAGAGAGCGGGAAAAGAATAGTGCGCTCCATAAAGTCGAAGAAGGAGGACTTTTTTGCACATTTAGTTAATTACTAAATACTTTTGGAGCATACTTTTTTTTATTGTTTTAATAAAAAGAAAAAAGCAGAATCATCGTAATTTTTTTTTCTTGCATAAAAAAACAAGAATAAGTTACTTATTTAGTTTTTTTTTAATTTTAGGTATCCAAATTTTTAAAAAGAGGAAGCGGGTGGAGGATGGGACGCTTCCAGGAGCCGAGGACTACAGCCGAAAGAGCAAGCTTTGTGTATGTTATTTATTAGTAAAAAGCATAGTCATCGCACTTTCTTGTATAAAAATGCAAGAGTCTTTAATTTTTTTTTAGTTTTAGGTATCAAGTGTGAGCGGGAGTGGGTTTAAGAAAGAGCGTTTCATAAAACCGTAGACTACAAATAAAAAAGATCGTATTGCCCATATTTTTGTAGCGATCCTTTTATATTGTATTTATGAAGGCAAATCACAGTTTCAGTTTTCTATTGTACACGTACAAGAGTACAATTAGTTTTTTAAATTTTATTTATTAATATATTATCTTACGAGTAAACAGAGGCGGAGACGGCGAGCTCAATGGACTGCAGACGACAGCTAAGACTGTATAAATTGTACTAATTATTTTATAGAAAAGTAGCAGCATAGTATGTAACTAGCAATTTTTATGTTTAGGTAATTAGTTGATGCTTTTATCCATCGTCTTTTTCTCAGTCTTGTAGATACACGTCTTTGGTGCGGTTCATTTTTATGATTTGCTGCGTACGTCTTGTTTTAAGTGCTCCACTTTGAAATCATTTCGTCCATTTATTCTTCGGTGCTCTTGTCTTTTTTCCATTCCAGCCACTCTAAGAAGCGATTTTCTATGGGTGTTTAGACATCGCCGTCTCTTTTACAAGTATTTTGTTTGCCTAAAAAACAAAACTCTTCTAGTATAGCATCTTTCTGTTCCGTTTCGACAAGTTTGATTCCTTGTCTTGTTGTTATTTTTTCCTTGTATTTTTATGGGCCCATATTTCTTTTTTGTTTCTTTCTTATAGGTTCGACGTCGAAGGTGTTCCAGGAAATTTGGAAAATGAGCCGCAGCCGTAATAACCTTGCTACCGCTACCTTTACGCTGTTATACAGATTATTAGATACTAAGACATCCCTCATGAGGGACAGTGGGGTAGTGGAGCTTTGAGTTGTAAAAGAACTAGCTTTTTGCTAGTCCCTGTGTGCAAAGCAGGTAGCCTTAGCTGAGAAGCTACCTTGCGTCGTCTTTAGAGTCCATTAGTTCGTTAACAGTGTTAGTGGACTAGGCCTCCTCGGGAAACCACTTTAAAAAAAGCGCGCCAAGGGCTTTACCTCAGTGGTGGTGTGGAAACAAGCCCATAAACCTTTTTAGTTTTGTATGAAAAATTAATTGTTAAATTTTATTTTCTGTAGATATTATGGAATATGTAGGCTCTATATAATCAATTTAGAACCACAAAAATACACCGGTATTACTGAAAATTTTCTAAAAATATAGAATTACTTTTAACTATCTTACTTAATTTTATTTATTTTAATAAAAAAAAATTCTTGACACTAGGTAAAAACTAGCTTTTAATAATTTGTTGATGCTGTTATATCGTTAAAAAAGTTTCCAATTTTGATTCCTATGATAATATTTTATGCTAATTTTCATTTTTTTTTTTATTCTAGCTACCTTTCAAGATTTTTAATGAGGGACGGTTGAAGGAAAGAACGCTTCATGGAGCAGAATACTACAATCGAAATCAAAATATAACATCTTGGCCCATTTAGTATAATATTAAGCACTTTTATAGCAATCTACTTGTATCGCTGAGGTCTCCGCATAATTACTCTAAAATGTTGTCTTCGTGCATGATAATCAAAAATATTCTCCAGGTAAGTATTTATTAAATAATTTAACTTTTCTTTTTCAGGCAAATAATATACAGGGTTAGTTGAAATAACGGGAACGGCTAATTTTCTTGGCTAATTTTCTTCAAGACTACCGAGGTTAAATCAAGAAATTTTGGTACAGGTGGACAACTTAAAAAATTGAATTAAAAATTGACAATTGCGACATTGCCAGATTTTTAGTTTTTCTGTAACTCGAGGAGTGTTTTTTTTTCAAATGTAACACTATTCTTTTTTTTATTGAATTCGATTCCTCCCATCAACATTACCATTTCCTAATAGTATCAACTTTTTATCTCAACTAGTTCTATGGGAAAAAAAGTTAATTAGTTACAACTCTAACTCTAAAAAAATCTAATCTATTTCCATTTAAAAACGTTTCAAATAATGTGAAAAGGAAAGTTGGTAGACATAATGTACCTAATAGTATCGATAACGATATAAACAACAAACAACTATTAACAATAACATAGCTAGTAAAAATTACTTAGGGTAGAGGCACCACTTATGGCCAGGTTAAGAAAAAAAATTAGTATATCAGTTATTGGTATTCTTAGGACTATAGGAAAAAAATTTAAAAATATATATTTAGGGTCTCTAAGACCTACCCTTTTGGGTTAAGTTACTAAAAATACATACTTTTTAAAATTGTGACAGAAATAAATGTTCTAAACGAAAAAAGCAAGATTCACCACTTTTGGCCAGTTACAACCCACTTTTCGCCACAAGTTTTACCCACCCATAGCCAGGAAAATAAATTAGTTTCCGAGTGCGATATATCAAATGAAATAATTTTATTAGAAACAAATAAGATAAGTGCTACATTATAATTATTGTTTTTCATAAACTTGACTAATAGAACCTGGGAATTTTGTTACTAGTCTTCGTCCATCCTGCTGTATATAGAACTGGATGTGGAAGCTATCCAATTATTAACGATTGATACGTCAGTTTCTAAATAATCAAAAGTTGTTTTTTGTTTGTCGAGACTTTTCAAACACTTAATCTCATATTCTTTTTCCTGTTCCCGTAAACTCTACCAAAATGAAACTTCCAGGATTAAGGTTTTCTGGTTTCATACGTTCAATATCTGGCACAGTTGCTTCTAAAAAAACAACATCATCATCGCTAATTCCAGAAGCTTGCCATTCTTCTTCGGAGCTTGTTTCTTCCGTCTGAGCTTCAATATGTTGTATTTTTTTATTATTTTTTTTCTTTGTTGGTTTTTCTTCTACTTTTTGTTATTTAAGTTCTCTGGCTTGCTTTCTTTCAAGTTTTTCTTGCTCCTTCTGTATTTTGGTTTTTTTCTTTGTCTTCTTCTATATCGAGCCACGTTATTACACTGCAAGGATCTTGTTTTTGTCGATTTTTAAGTTTCTTTGACTTCTTTTTACCTGGGTAAGGCAGACAGCTCTTTAGGACTGTTGAAATATCAGACTTTGGTGTGGCAAATATATTACGTTGGGAAGATTCTATTTTTTTAAAATTGAGTAGGAATTCTCATACTCGTGCTATAACTTTTAAAATATATGGCCATAAGTGGATAAGACAGTTCTACTAATGGCCACCACACTGGCCATATGTAGAAACTTATTAATTTAATGGATCCACTAATGGCCATTAGTTATTTTTTCTTTAAAAACCTGATATTTATTAATTGTATAAAAAATCTATAAGGAATTAGGTTACTTACTTAAGTATGCAAATGCTGGCATCAAATATTATTAATAAAATTACCCAAAAACTGGGATGATTCTAGGTTCGTTTCTTAGTAAAAATCTTAAGAATTTCGCGGAAATCAAACATGCGGTCACTTTTGAAATTATTTTAAGACTGTGATTTGTTTTCGGCGGTTTGCATGCATCCTCCCCTATGCAAGTGGAATGAACCAACCCATATGCGCACCAAATGTGATGGGAAAACAAGGTCACTTGCTAATATTTGGCAACATACACATAAATGGCCATAAGTGGTGCCTCTACCCTATATATTATCGGTTTCATAATCAAATTATTGTAGTGTACTATAATATGTACGTAACTTTCACTAACTGTTATTGTTAGTAGTTGTTTGTTGTTATTATCGTTATCAATACTATTAGGTACATTATGTCTACCAACCTTCCTTTTCACATTATTTGAAACGTTTTTAAATGGAAATAGATTGGATTTTTTTAGACTTGTAACTAATTAACTATTTGAGAAAAAAATTTGTTACTATCAGGAAATGGCAATGTTGATGGGAGGAATCGAATTCAATAAAAAAAGATAGTGTTACATTTAAAAAAAAAAACATTTCTTGAGTTACAGAAAAAACGAAAAATCTGGCAACGTCGCAATGGTCAATTTTCAATTCAATTTTTCCACCTGTACCAAAATTCCTTGATTTAACCTCGGTAGTTTTGAAGAAAATTAGCCGTTCCCGTTATTTCAACTAACCCTGTATATTATCAAACTGAACCCTTGCCCAATTATCATTAAAGAGGACACTATCAAAGTGCTTGTGCCTGTAGGGTGACAAAACGGTTGAGGTTTAATCACATTAATTTAAGCCATTAGTGAGTGCATAAGATCCGATAAATCAAATGCGTACCTTTCGAAGCTTATAAAGGAAATAAATTTAACCTAAATTTTGTAAACATCCGCAATTAGTTTGTTTACACTTCTAAGCCTCCAAAGTAATTTATTTACATTTACACTAATAATAAAAATCCTTGTATGGACGAGTCATTGTACCGGTCGTCGGCTATATCTCAGAAACTGGAAGTCATAGAGCTATTAAGTTAAATATTGTTTAGTAAAAGTGCCCAAAAGAAAATGTTGGAAATTGTTTTCGAGTTTGTGAAACGTCCGCAAGGGGGCGTCACAGTCATGACCACTGTAAATATTAAGATTTTCTTTGTGTTTTGACTAAATAAGAGGTACCAAAAACATCTTTGTTTTAATGCTTACATATTTCTTTATAAATTTTATAATTCATAAATTTCTCTATCTAGTTAAATAAAGTGGTGGGGGGAATTTAAATGTTTTTTTACATAAACTACGATTACTCCCATTTGGCAGAACCGATTTTAACTAACTTGGTCTCATTTAAGAGAGGAGTATTTTATTTACAAATTGTGCCTTTTTTATTATATCCTTGAACTTTACCTTCGCCGCTAGATGGCGTTAACTGAAATATAAGCGAATATTAGGCTTTTTCGCGACAAAGTTAAATACAATGATAGGTCTGTTTAAACAGGATCAGATAGAGAATTAAACTCTTAACATTTTCGTGAGAACCTCATATTCGTATATTTTATAGAATCGGAGTTATGACCAAAATATACTAATATATCGTATTTTTTCGTTTTAAGGGCCTTTGAGTTTATACAGTGACCGGCAGAAAGTGCGCAGCATATGGGAAAGTTTTTTTATCTTTAAGTTTAGAAAATTAATTTTATTTTAGATAGGTTCTGCATGTTCCCAAACCAAAATAACACCCATTAAATCCAGTAAAAGTCTTATGGTATACGAGGTAGGATCAAAAATTTGAAATTCCGCTAAGAGTAAAGTACCTCCATCTTTCATTTTAGAATATTTTTTTACTAAGAATCATTGTTTTAATTTTAAAGTTATACCTAAATTCAAAATTTCGCTTATTTTGGACAAAAAAATGGATCTAATCGTGTTTTCTGAATAACCATGTATAAAAAATAAAAGGCAACCGAACAGTACGAAAATAAGATTTTCTGAAGACTTTGTTAGAGATAACCGTCGATCATAAGTCAGATTAATTTGTTTTCATAATATTATGGCTTTTTAAAATAAAAACATATAAATATGAAATATTTTTGCTGCACACCGTATTTTATTTTCTGAGGGAACAAGTTAATTTCATCTAACTGATATTTTTTGATTTACATTGACTTAAAGCATCTCCTAAATAGTTTTTTTATACATTTAAGTATGCATAGAAAGTTTCCATTTGATTTATAAAGAAAAAAAATTAAATTAAAAATATCTAGACTTCTTTCTTTCTCTGAAATTTTTTTCTTTATAAATCAAAAGGAAACTTTCTATGCAAACTTCAATGTATAAAAAACTATTTAGGAGATGCTTTAAGTCAATGTAAATCAAAAAATATCAGTTAGATGAGATTAACTTGTTCCCTCAGAAAATAAAATACGGTGTGCAGCAAAAATATTTAATATTTTTATGTTTTTATTTTAAAAAGCCATAATATTATGAAAACAAACTAATCGGACTTATGATCGACGGTTATCTCTGACAAAGTCTGCAGAAAATCGTATTTTCGTACTGTTCGGTTGCCATTTATTTTTTATACAGGGTTATTCAGAAAACACGATTAAATCCATTTTTTTGTCCAAAATAAGCAACATTTTGAATTTGGGTATAACTTTGAAATTAAAACAATAATTCTTAGTAAAAGAATATTCTAAAATGAAAGATTGAGGTACTTTACTCTTAGCGGAATTTCAAATTTTTGATCCTACCTCGTATACCATAAGACTTTTACCGGATTTAATGGGTGTTATTTTGGTTTGGGAACATGCAGAACCTATCTAAAATAAAATTAATTTTCCAAACTTAAAGATAAAAGACTTTCCCATATGCTGCGCACTTTCTGCCGGTCACTGTATATTAGATGTGTTTTTATAAATGAACAGACAGCTATAAAAAGTGTTAACTAAAACAATAAAAATATATTATTGAAAACTTCTACCTATATTTTCACAATTTATAATAAATTATTTATACTGCAATTTATTTCTTTAAAATCGTACACTAAATATTTGGGGAAAACGTATTAATGATGACCCAAATGATCAAAATCATTATTAATGCAAGCCTGCAATCCTATTTTCTCTCCTTGTAGGCCGGTTGGCAAAAACAATGTCCTTAACCCTCCCCCAAAAATAAAAATCTAGGACGGTGCGGCATTCTGGGGAGTAAAATCATTGGACCCGTTTTCTTTGACCAAACTCTCACTGGAGTGGTTTATTTAAATTTTTTAGTAAATGAGCTGCCTCTTCTTTTAACAGATTTTTCTTTTTTCTGTAAACGTTCGGGAGTTCTTAGATCGGGCATATCCTGGTAGGTAGATTGGACGGGGAAGTTTATTTCCCTGGCCAGCTAGGTCATCAGACCTCACCGTCCTAGATTTTTATTTGTGGGGGAGGGTTAAGGACATTGTTTTTTCCAACCGGCCTACAACCAGAGAAAATATTATTGAGAAAATTACAGCGGCGTTAGGAAATATGTCAGTTGCGGAAATTGAAACTGCTGTTTTATACACGCAGGAGAGATTGCAGGCTTGCATTAGTAATAATTTTGAACATTTGGGTCGTCATTAATACATTTTCCCGCAATATTTAGTGTGCGATTTTAAAGAAGTAAATTGCAGTATCAATAATTTATTATAAATTGTGAAAATATAGGTAGAAGTTTTCAATAATATTTTTAGTATTGAAAATACTACTGGGTGCGTATATACGGGTCTATTTCATGAAAAATGAACGCGACATGCGAGATGCACATAAATAACACGGCGGTGAAGTCTAAACAAACATCCGAGCAGCACAGGATCGATGACATCATCTGCTGAGTATTAATATTGTTTTGTTTTGGGTTTCGGCATTTATTATTATATTTGTTGATATTAAGATATGGCCGGGAGAGAGAACAGTTATAGTAGTTAGTATTGAATCGGCCAGTACCTACTTTCATGTTACGGGATCTCCCAAAAGCCACAGCTGCACACAAGCGGCGTCGACTTTCTCAGGATGTTTATTTAAACCAAATATTATTACTATTTAAATATTATACTGTGTGTTTGAATTTGAATATACCTTTATTTGGACATAATAAAAAGTAGATTATCTTTATTATTGTTGTATATTCTTACATTATAGTTATTAATGATACTAGTTCGATGAACACTATAATGAACCGTGTGCAAGTTGCACAAGTTTCATTAACAAAGTTCATATCGAACGTGTAGGTATTTTCAATACGCCTATGATACTTGCGTAAGATGCAAGATCTGTGAATTTTTATTGTTTTGGTTAACACTTTTTATAACTGTCTGTTCATTTATAATTAATGTGTGCGAAACGCATCTAATATATAAACTAAAAGGCCCTTAAAACGAAAAAATACGATATATTAGTCTATTTTAGTCAATAACTCCGATTCTATAAAAGATACGAATATGAGGTTTTCAAGAAAATGTTAAGAGTTTAATTCTCTATCTGATCCTGTTAAAACAGACCTATCATTGTATTTAACTTTGTCGCGAAAAAGTCTAATATAAGCTTATATTTTAGTTAACGCCATCTAGCGGCGAAGGTGAAGTTCAAGGATAGGTATAATAAAAAAAGCACAATTTGTAAATAAAATACTCCTCTCTTAAATGAGACCAAGTTGGTTAAAATCGATTATGCCAAATGGGAGTAATCGTAGTTTATGTAAAAAAACATTTGAATTCCCCCCACCACTTATGTAAGCATTAAAACAAAGATGTTTTTGGTACCTCTTATTTAGTCAAAACACGAAGAAAATCTTAATATTTACAGTGGTCATGACTGTGACGCCCCCTTGCGGACGTTTTACAAACTCGAAAACAATTTCCAACATTTTCTTTTGGGCACTTTTACTAAAAAATATTTTACTTAAAAGCTCTATGACTTCCAGTTTCTGAGATATAGCCGACGACCATTCTTAGTTGTTCACCCGGTACAATACAAAAATTAAATAAGTAACAATAATACTTATTTAAAAAAACTCTTTAGTGGCATCACTGATAGTGACGATAGGCTTAAGAAAACATCAGTTAAAGTATTTTAATACTTAGTTGTTGTTTTTTGCATTGCTATACAGGGTCCTCCAATAGTATGTCAGGCTTCCTTCCATAGCTCTTATAGGAACAAAGTTAGGAATTTTATTATTATGCTGACTTAAACTGTTTCACGTTTTGCATCTTCGAAAACATTTTTGGCATATACAAGGAGAAGAACTTTTTGCCCATTTATTTTATTATTGAATATTTTTGGAGGCAGCTTTATATTGTATTTTTTTTTTGTAATAAAAAGTCATTGCACTTTTAATTTTCTAGTATAAAAATACAAGAATATTTTACTAATCTGGTTTTTTTTATTGTTGGTATCAAGATTTTCAATAAGAGGGAGGGGGGAGTACAGTGCGCTCCATGGAGTTGAAGGCCACAACCGAAGAAGAACTTTCTTGCACATTTAGTCAATTACTAACTAATTTTGGAGCAAGCTTTTTTATTTTTTTTTTAAATAAAAAGAATAATCATCGCCGCTTTATTTTTCTGATATAAAAATATAAGAATAATTTTCTAATTTAGTTTTTTTTATTTTAGGTGTCAAGTGTTTAAATGAGAGGGAGGGGGGAGTACAGTGCGCTCCATGGAGTCGAAGACCACACCGAAAAAAAACTTTTTTGCGCATTAAGTTAATTACTAAATAATTTGGGAGCAAGCTTTTTAATTGTATTTTTTTTAATAAAAAGTAGTCATCGCAGTTTTATTTTTCCCGTCTAAAAATACAGGAATAATTTACTAATTTGGTTTTTTTTATTGTAGGTGTCAAGAGTTTGAATGAGAGGGCGGTGGGAGTATAGTGCGCTCCATAGAGTCCAAGACCACTACCGAAGGAAAACTTTTTTGCGCATTTAGTTACTGACTAAATAATTTTGTAGCGGTCTTTTTTATTGTATTTTGTTAATAAAAAGCATAGTTATAGCAGTTTTATTTTTCTGGTATAAAAAAGCATCTAAACTAATGCCAGCCCAGACCATAATAGATCCTCCGCCATAGCTTACTGTTCCGACAATGTTGCATTGAGCATATCTCTGGGAGGCAATACTCGCTAGTAATTATTCATATTTAATTTTTTTGGATACCTTTAGAAATTACTATTTTTTTCATGTATATTTTGTCCTGTTTTGTGGATTCAATAAAATTAATTAATACCAGATATTGATTCTTTATTTACTTTTTAATTTGTTTTTTCTTGCTGTTGCATTAATCAAAGCATTTCGTTAATTTTGTATTTTTTAACTAAACATTTTTTTATGAAAATCACGTTGAACTAAAAATTGAATATTTCATGAAAAAACAGAGATAAACCAATGAATCAAAAAAGAAAATGTAAAGGAAACATGGGACTTTCATTTGGCTGTAATTGCGACAACTTGCAATGGCAAGTAAATCCCACAGGGTGTTTTGAATTTCCGTAAAAAAAACATAACAGTTTTATAACACCCGGTATAATACCAAAGTTACTTTTTTAAGCAAAACAACAAAGGCAGTGATATGCTTAAGGAAAAAAACCTACAATTAGAAAAAAAAAATCATTAAAAACGAACCACAAATTTGGAAAATATATAACATTAAAATTGAGGCATTTTGTTTGTTATGCGTTAAATAAGCCGCGCAGTGTATATAATATATTGAAACATCGTTAAACAAATTATGAAAATAAGAAAAATATACCGAATTTTTATCACACAACCCACCACATTGAAATTATTAATATTCAATTATAAGTTTACGAAAGTTTGTCGAATTTCGAAAGATTTACTAATATTTAAAAAAATTTTTTTTTACGATACCTTTTATTAATATTAATTATTATTAATATTATTATTATTATTATTATTATTTTTTAGTAGGATTGTCAACAGTAAAATAATCCTTACGGTAGAAACCTAAAATTGACTATCACCATGCCCAGAAAAAAGAAGTCATCTGTATCTACTGAAATAGATCTACAAGCGTAGACCAAGAATGCACCATCTCTAAAATCTAGATAGCAGGAAAAAGATCGAGTCAGGTGAGTTAACTTTTAATTTTATTTCGATTTTTAGAAAATTTAAGCATTTAAGTGTTTTAAAGAGATTCAAAAGATAGTACAACCTTCTAGTTCCTCCAAATTTGAAAATCATAGCTTTTACAGTTCGAATGATGTAAGTGGTACAATTTAAAAAATTGCTAAGCTACAACTACTATTACAAATATCATTTCTTAGGTTTCAAGTTAGTACAGCACCACCCACCGAGGACAGATTCATGAGGGCCACTTGCTTGGTTAGCTAGCTAGCGCCAGCTACGCCCTGGACAGGAAGTCATCTCTTTTTGATGGCGGGTCACCGCCCACCGAAGATTCATGAGAGCCACACGAGCGATTGAAAGGAACATGTTTGACTTGTTTGTGTTAAAGTGAGCTTTATTTTTTTTAAAACTTTTATTGCAAAATCGATCATCGATATTAAAAATAGAGAGGACTGTTCAATTTTGTATTTTTATGACAGAGCTTTATCAGAACAAGCCGACAAGACGTTAAATGCAAGGGTCCATCAGGTTCCTTGCGAGTGCCACATTGAAACCTGAAAATATATACCAAATTTAACTTTAGAATTATACGCTGTTGCCGAAGATTCCAAAGACCCACCCCATATGGGTTTTATCTAAGCTCAATTCTCAACTTATAACTATTAAGAATTTACCAGTTCTATGACGGCGCATACTGTCGGTTTTAAGAAAATCTGTTGGCTGGCAGACCACTAAAAATTTAACTATGAAGTCAGAACAGTAATTATCGAGGGGGAAACCACCTTAGAGTTCTAGTGTACACGCCGATAGAATTTTTAGAATTTCTTTAGAATTTATTAGCATTTCTTAGAATTACCAGAATTTTTAAGCATTGTTAGAATTTTTTAGTATTTCTTATTATTTTTTCGTATTTTTGGCATTTTTTAGAATTAAATTAGAATTTATTTAGAATTTTTACCTGTTGCGCATGCGTAAGCTATAGTAATTTCCCCTCTACTATTTTATACGTCGGCACAGCGAACGTGCCATAACGCGCCCAGTGCGGCGTTATTATAAAATTTCATGGCGTTCATGGAGGTTAAAATCACGTTACCCGACCATTAGGTACCTATTATAAATTCAATAGTCAAATAGGTGCGATTTTGTTGAAAACCCATACAGGTTAATTAATATTTATTTTATTTGATACTAAAAAGATAAAATATACAAAGGATCCCACGATTAAATCCCCAAGAAACTTTTTGTTTGTAGTTTTTAGAGTGTGATTCTAGAAATCTGGCCATAGGCGCTCGCAAAATTTATTGTAGGGGGAACAAAACAAAACAACAAGTGCTCTATAGTATACCTACAGGGTGCTTCACGTTGACCGCCCATTAAAATTAAGAATAAAATATTTCGGAGTTGAATCCTGGATATTTGGATACTTAATTGTGATTTCGGAGACTCTCTCTTTAGATGAAATAATAGCGACCTTATGCGACTTCCGGTTATGTTATACCAGAAGAAGTCCCAAACTTGCATATTTTAAATGTAATATATATATTTTTTGTGTTTCTTCGTTTTCAATAATTTTTATTAAAAGTTTTTATACCTACTGTACCCGTTTTTGAGAAAAAACAGGGTATCGCCTAAAATTTTTAAAGATAAAAGAAAAATTCCAATTTTTGGTTTTAGAATTAGATATTATTGTGCTCAAAAATACATTGTCGGAAAATGAAATTTTCTCGGAAATTTTAGATACAGGAAAGTAGGAACAAAAAATTTAAAAACTACATTATTTTTAATACGATGCTACAATACATTAAATGCACACTTAATATGATTTATATATGCCTAAAAAATTTGGCTTAGTCCGGTACAGACATTTGAAATTCAGTAACCTACCAACCTACAAAAACAAAATAGACAAAATAGACATGTGACTCGTCCACCATCTTGCAAGACGGTAATTTGTCATCCAACTTGAAAAGTTTAAGAAAAAGAGAACTTTTATAATAGGTACTTTTCGGTTCGGTAAAGAAAACCGTGAAACTTAAAAAATAGCTTAGCACTATGAACCAGGCAGTGGTGTAGAGTGGGAAAGACCTTGGTACTTAGTGGGATTTAGTAATTTAGGTATCAAATTTAATACAAATCATGAGAACCGAAAAAGTGAAAAAGTCTATTTATACAAAATGAAGTTAAATAATGTTATACTTGTCCAAATTGACTGAAAAATAATATTGGCAAGCTGCTCTTTTAGTGCTGGACTGCTGCCTAATTTGAATGGAATCGACAGTTTCATCACAATATCTTCTGAACTAACAATATCTTCGTCACTTTTGTCGGGAAAAACAAACTTATCAGATGGCAAACGCTTTAGGAAAGAAACATGATAATCATCCTTTTTTTAAGAATAACTTGCCCAACAAAATGTTTAACGTAAAATTTCTTTTCGTATTTAACCAACACATAATCGTTTACTGCTACGGACTTGAATTCTAAATCATCTTTAGGATCGCTCTCTAGGCCTGTCGAATCGCAATAAATATTTTCATCTACATCACTGTTCGAACTTGAGTCGTTCAAAACCTTACATTTAACCTTCTGAACAGCCCTTTTCTTCGATTCAATCAGCTTTCCATTCAGTATTCTTTCTTCATAATCTTTTTCTATCTGCTCTTTTATTGGTGTATCTGTCAAAATTAGTGACTTTGCCTTTTTTGGGTGCGTGACACCTTCGGCATGGTTTAAATCTAAAATTAAAAATACAAAATATTAGTCCCACTATGCACCACCACATAGGTACTTTCCCACAATAGACATCATAGCCGATTTTCAAGAACTCCATAAAGTTATCGAACTGGTAGAAGCTAGAGTGAAATATAAGGATAGTTGAAGCAAGCCAACATTATTTTGAGGTTATATTTACAATACGAAAAGAAAATATTGGATAACTTGAAAACCATGCATGCTAAAAGCTAAAAGGTAAAAAAAAATATGCTGTTACTTACCCTTGTTTTTAAATTCTTGATTTATTTCTCAGAATTTAGTTACTTTATGCTAATTCCAATACGCGGGCAGTGACAACAACACCGACGTTAAATATAGTTGTACCTCAACGATAAATAGTTTCGCAGCATACGTCATTTCCCACTATGGACCACGTCCCACTATGGACCACTTTACCCTACATAAAAAGATATGAAAAAAAGTTCATATTAACATAGGTCAGGAAATGCTTCCAGAGGGAGCTACAGGCCCTTGAGAGGGTGAAAAATAGTAAAAACACACAAGTCACAATAACGGGTTGTTTAACTAGAACTTCAAAAAGTGACAAAGTGAAGTTGCTTATTAAACAAGTTCAAATGCATTTGAATTAAGCCAACTATGATTTGTTGCGAAGCGCTTGGTATCCTATGCGTTACATTTTTAAATGACGTTTTTGGTGGAATCCACAGGTGAATTTAAAAATGTACCCAATGTAGTATTTTAAATAGTATTCAAACATCTTCTTGTTTTTATTACATAGTCTGTTTACTGTATTTACGCACTGCAGTAGTCCTTTTAAGTCCGTTTATCTAGAAACCAGTCGACTATACGACTTTATACCAAGGGAACCTTTTTTACGTAAAAATGTTCAAAGAATCATAATTTATTTAAAATATAGCGAAAATACACTCGGCGGAAAAATATAACCCTAAATAACTAACCACCCTTTTGTTCCCACGCCACTGGTTGCACTTATGGGTCACCTGATATTTTCAAAGAGTGACCTCCAATCACTCTAACTTATGCGTAGAAGTTAATTCCTGTATTGCAAGTAGATCCTACTAAATTAAATAAAAACCACTTTTATGACACCATCTTCAAGGGCCTGTAGCTCCATTTGAAAGCATTTCCGGACCTATGTTAATATGAACTTTTTATGTAGAATCATACCTTAAAATTTTTCATCGTCATTTCCGGACACCCTGTAGAATAGCTTTACTTTGAGTAATATTTTAGATTGTTTCGTTATGTTTTCTTTTCATTATTTACAGCTCCGTAGAAGCGTCATCCACATAATATAATAAATCATCTTTAAGCAAACTATGAAAATAAGGAAAATAAACCGAATTTTTATCACACAGGCATAAGAAATGCTTAAGCAGTACTATTGATAGTACACTGAAGATAATAGGATGGATATAATCTATTTATTAAACCCACCACATTGGAATTTCTTAAGGTAAGCTTGATTATATTCAATTAAAAGTTTACGAAAGAAATCATAATTGGAATTATTTTTGTTTCTAGCACTTCAACAAACCTTCAATAAAAGAATAGAGCAAAACACCTAATACTTATATTAAATAACAAAAAATATTTAAAAATGTTCAAATATAACAAAAAAAAAAATACAACAAAAAACTTATAAGTTATTCAGATTTATTGGACAAAAGAAATATTAATTTTCTTGAATCTTTTGCAAATTCATTAATAATTTTTTCAATTAAAGTTTTTTTTTTCTTTTACAAATTTGCGATGAACACTCATCATACATAAACCGTCCAATCGGTGCTCAGTCATAGTCGAGTGAATCCAGGTTTTTACTCTTCTGATAGTAATAAATAAATAAAATAAATAAATAAATAAAGCCTTTATTAAATTCAACAGACAATCAAAAAAAAATGTTAGATTACGGCGAGATCTAGCACTGCTATTCATCTAACCGTCTTAAAATAAATATTAAAGTAAATATAAAAATAAAATAACAATCATAAAAAAAAATAAAAAATGAAAATTAAAAGTCATTAATTCTTTACTAGGGTAAGACCAGCCCCATACTGACATTGTCAGTACTGAATGATCTTTCGACTGTAGAGGAAAGTCTCCTAATATGGGGGTAGCGCCTAATATGGGGTAGTTCACTTTTGAGCCAGTACTAGTTCCGACATCTATTGTGTGTATTTCGTACTAAAGCACGACTTGCCAGAAAGCAACCAATATTTTTTTGACGCCAACATATGTTCGGGTTTGTTCGGGTTTGTTTTGATGTTTGAGGTTTGTCCTGTGTTAAAAGTTTTTTCAGTGGTATAGATTTTGCCGATTAAGGAGACTTAAAGGTAAGTTTCAAAAGTTTTGCTAATATAATTCTATACAAAATTATGCGTAGTTTATGAAAATGGGTTTGTTTTTTTTAAAACACACCACATTTTTTGCAAAAAGTCGCCCTTCTCAATAATTTAATTTGCTCCTAAATATGGGGCACCCATCAATTCCTAATTTGGGGTACCCCATATTAGGATTATAATTTTAATTAAAATTTTTGTTTTTTATTTTTGTGTAATACCAAAATATTTTCTTTTCGGTGCCTAAAAAACGAAAAGTTTGGAGTAAGGAACAGTTAGGTTAGAATACTAACATTTTGTGGTTAGGCTAGAAAATATTTTTTTTTGGTTAGGTAAGTTAGGTTAGAATACCTAACATTTTTTGGTTAGGTTAGAATGTCGTTATTGTAAGATTTAGTTTTTATATTCTCATTTTAAAAATAAATAGTTTTTATACAAACCTAAAAGGGTTTTAGATACATAATAATATTTTAAAATTTTACATATTAAATTTGTAATTCCCATATTAGGATACCATATGCCCCTAATATGAGGTAGGTAAACTTTTTTTCAATGCTGCATATTTTGTTCAACATTTTTTTTTAAACCTGTTTCTTCTTATTAAATGCTTAAAAAGCGTCCAAGGAAACGTAAAATTTAGAAATAGTTTCTAAAATTCAATTCGTTTTTTTATTATAGTGTTTTAAAAAAAGTACCCCATATTAGGAGACTTCCCTCTACATGTAGTTGGAGGTAAACAAATTGCTATCGCAATTGCCTGACCAATAGCTGGATAGAACTTGCAATGTTTCAGTAATTCTAACATGAATGTATCTTCTGGGTAAATTAAAATAGAGCTTTATTTATTCTATTCTAATATTTTTCCTTCGCTATTTAGTGAAGATTTTTGAATTCCACATTTCATTTTATGCAACAGGAGTTCGTTTTACCAATTTTGTCAATTGAATTGTATCTCAATAAATATGTATATCCCAGTTAAATAAAATATTCTCAAATCTTCTTGGGCCAGGGGGGGGGGGGGGGGGCAAGCGCACCCCCTTGCCCCCCCCCCTTCGGATGCCCATGTTGTCGAAATAAAAATATTGTGCATTTTAGGAACAATTTATATGAAAGCAATGATAATTAAAGTAATAAAAATATGTGTTGCTTTTCAAAACCTTCAGGTACCATTAAGTATTAATTATTAATATTTTTTTGTTTTAGTAGGATTGTCAACAGTAAAATATTCCTTACGGTTGAACCCTAAAATTGACTATCACCATGCTCAGAAGAAAGAAGTCATCTGTAATTATTGAAAAAGATCTACGCACGTAGACCAAGAATGCATCATCTCTACTATCTAGATAGCAGAAAAAAAATATCGAGTCAGGTGAGTTAACTTTTAATTTAATTTTGATTTAAAAAAAATTTAAGCATTTAAGTGTTTTAACGAGATTCAAAACATAGTACAATCTTCTAGTTCCTCCAAATTTGTAAATCATAGCTTTAACAGTTCTTATGATTTAAGTGGTACAATTAAAAAAATTGTTAAGCTACAACTACTATTACAAATATTATTTCTTAGGTTTCAAGTTGGTACAGCACCATCCAGCAAAGACAGATTCATGGGGGCCCCTTGCTTGGTAAGCTAGCTAGCGCCAGCTACGCCCTGTACAGAAAGTCCTCTCTTTTTCATGGCAGGTTATCACCCACTGAAGACAGACTCATGAGAGCCACAACGAGCGGTTGAAGGAACATGTTTAACTTGTTTGTGTTAAAGTGAGTTTTATTTTATTTTATTTTTTATTGCAAAATCGATCATCGATATTAAAAATAGAAAGGAAATTTTGTATTTTTACGACAGAGCTAGATAGACATCTTATTCTTTTTATCATAACAAGCCGACAATAACTCAAATGCAAAGGTACATCTCTGATAAAATTGTACCTATGATGTCAGCTATTTTTAAATGTAGAAATTATCTACAAAGAAAACCAAGACAATGGTTTATAATGCTTTTTTTCTTTCTCATAGAAGATATCCTCTGCCCATATGGGGAATGTGTGCTACAGCAAAATTTAATAAAATGCAAACTTTACAAAATAAAATCCTTAAAGTATTGTACAGGGTGTTTTTTTAAGGTCGACGAGCGGCCATATCTCGGAAACTACCAGGCATAGAAACTCAGGAAAATAAAAATAACAATTAAAGTGGCCATGAGAAAATTGTGGAAATACGTTTTAAGTTCCGCATTTTGCCGCAAGAGGGCGTAATTGAAAAGTAAATTTTAAAATTTTACATAACTCCGAAAATTCCACATTAAGGTATATGTTTGATAACACCATTTTAAAGCTTGGACAATTATGCATCATTGTGGTTTAAGGCTTATTGGCGTACCGACCTTGATAAGAGTGGGGGAAGCTATTGAAAGTGTAAACATTAAAATCGCTGTAACTTCTAAACAACTTATCCGATTTTACTAAATTTAAGCTTGTTTGAAAGAACCTTCATTT
The DNA here is from genome assembly GCA_963969555.1 of Polydrusus pterygomalis. Lineage (NCBI taxonomy): Eukaryota > Metazoa > Arthropoda > Insecta > Coleoptera > Curculionidae > Polydrusus > Polydrusus pterygomalis. Next base: position 11,403,967 of record OZ018384.1, read on the forward strand.
GTCGTATCTAATGGTACACGATAGTTTCTAATAAAATTGCTAGAGGGCGCAATTTGTATTAAAAATTATTTTATTGGCTATAACGCTGAAACGAACGGAGATATCGAGCTGCGGTTGTAATATTTTTTCTAGCAAATTTCATCTACTTTTCGATTATGGTATCATAATTATACCGTATGATTTATTTTTTCGGAGTAAAATAAAAAAATGTATTGTTATTGCAAATTGCACCCTCTAGCTTTTTTTTTAGAACTATTATGGACAACTAAATACGATTGGTGAAAGTACATACATTTCTCTTCCAAACAGTCTTTAGTTTGCTAAAATCGGATAAGTCGTTTATAAGTTACAGCGATTTAAATGATTACACTTTCAACAGCTTCCCCCACTCTTATTAAAGTCGGTACGCCAATGAGCATAAGACCAAAATGATGCATAATTGTCCAAGCTTTAAAATGGTGTTATCAAACATATACCTTAATGTGAAATTTTCGGAGTTATGTAAAATTTAAAATTTACTTTTCAATTACGCCCTCTTGCGGCAAAATGCGGAACTTAAAAACTATTTCCAGAATTTTCTCATGGACACTTTAATTATCATTTTTCTTTTCCTGAGTTTCTATGCCTGGTAGTTTTCGAGATATGGCCGCTCGTCGACCTTAAAAAAACACCCTGTAGAACTACACTCACAGGCAAAATAATCGATCCACGCAAATTTTTGATAAATTTAAATCACAAATAACTTTTTTATTTAATGTCGGATTTAGACGAATTTGAAAGAATATTGTAGATACATTAATGGAGATTCGCTAATATTTAAAAACTAAAAAATAGACGTACGTTTATAATATACAGGTTTAAACAAAAATATGTTTTTTACCATAAGTTTAAGACACTCTGTGGAGTGGCGAAACAGCATATTGTTCTAAATTAAGTTGTAGTTATCAAGTCACATCTATTCTTAACATTTTTGTTTTTGGTTTACCTCCATATCTGTATTTTAGTGGAAAATATGGATTTTTTAAAAAAGCATTGCGCTTTCCAATAATTTTTCTGGACGAAGAACTAAGGTTGCCATGGAGGATGATAGTGACAGTTTTGTTGAATCATGACTTGACATGATAAGTCATTTACGGGTTTCAAAAGCTAAAAAATTATTTTTGGTAAATTAATGTGTGTTACTTCTGGGGTGTCTTCTTACTTTTAAAAATGGATATGTCTCCGACTGATGTTGCCAAAGCCATTGCTTTAATCCAGGATGGACGATCGGACGGAGTTTTAAACGTTACAAGAAGTAATGAAGGTACAAAGGGCGCATGGCGAGTACAGTAGAAGGAGTCAATGTGGTAGGAAAAGGTGTACGAATGAACGAGATGATCGCTTTATTGTACTAAATATTTTACGTGAGCGAAGAGTAACTTCTGTGGGGGTAAAAAACAGATTGGAGGACGTACGGCAGGTCCAAATAAGCGACAGAACGATAAGAAGGAGGTTATCTGATATTGGATTACACGCAAGGAGACCTGCAACCGCTCCCGAGTTGCTAAGAAACCACAGGGTTGAACGTCTAAGATTTGATAGGGAACATCAAAATTGGGGTATTGATGAGTGGAAAAATATCATATTTACTGACGAATCTAGGTTTTGTTTAAAATCGCCGGACCGTCGTAAAAGAATCTATAGAAGAACAGGAGAACGTTTTGAGCAAAATCATTTTTCGCCTAGGGTAAGCTATGGCGGAGGCTCCGTTATGGTATGGGATGGCGTGCAGCTCGACAGCAGAACAAACTTGGTAGTAGTCGATGGGGGGGGGGGGGGGGGGGGGGAAGCAATGACAGCTGATAGATATATTCGCCAGGTTTTAGAACTACATGTTGTTCCCTTTGCTCCATTTATGGGAGACGATTTCATGTTAATGCATGATAACGCTCGACCGCATGTTGCGAGAGTAGTTAATAAATATTTAGATGAGGTGGAAATCCCAAAAATGAATTGGCCTTCCCGCAGCCCTGACTTAAACCCGATCGAACATGGGACACATTGAGCAGAAAAGTACGGTCGCGGGTACCTGGTCCAGTCAATTTACAGGAGCTTACTGAAGTATTTACTCATTGAAGAATGGCAGCAAATTGATCAAGATCATTGTATACGGAACCTTATTGAAGGTATGCCAAGGCGTATAGAGGTTGTCATTCGAGCACGTGGAGGAAACACTCGTTACTGAATTATTTGTTACTGTTTATCGTTATTGTTATTTTTTAAGTGCATTTTTATTTAATTCACACATGCCATTTTTGTGCTTTGAGTTAAAGTTTTTTATAGGGGATTAATAAACTTTTGTTAAATAAGTTTGTACTGTTTCTTTAAAAAAAAATCGTATTTGTGACGAAAATAAAAAGTCACTGGTATCCTTCATAGCAACCTTAGTTCATCATATGGAAAAAATTATTGAAAATTGCAATGCTTTTTTAAAAAATCCATATTTTCCACAAAAATAAAGATATGGAGGTAAAACAAAAACAAAAATGTTAAGAATAGATGTAACTTGATAACTACAACCTAATTTAGAACAATATGCTGTTTCGCCACTCCACAGAGTGTCTTAAACTTATGGTAAAAAACATATTTTTGTTTAAACCTGTATATTATAAACGTACGTCTATTTTTTAGTAAGTTTTTAAAATATTAGCGAATCTCCATTAATTTACCTACAATATCCTTTCAAATTCGTTTAAATCCGACATTAAATAAAAAAGTTATTTATGATTTAAATTCATCGAAAATTTGCGTGGATCGATTATTTTGCCTGTGAGTGTATGATAGGCTTACTCATACTGACAGGCTGTATAAAGAATTAAATACTTTTAAACTAGACACCCTCTTGAGGATTGATCAATGCAAGCTTGTCTACAAAACAGTGGCGTGCCAAGGTCTTCGGCCCCCCCCCCCCCCCGCAATTTTTTTCAAGGGGCCCCCCCTCTACATGAACAAAAATTAATATACTGCTTATACTGGGTGACAACGAAACTGCTGTCTACGGTGATATTTCAAATCGGTTTATAGATAGAAAAAATTTGGTGTGACCTCACCTTTATATTTTGTATTTTTTTTTCTTTCGACTTTTTGAAGAATAAGAATTCTAATTAATAAAATTCATAGCGTCATTAACGTACCAAATTCCATCTATAGTCTATGGCCAATATGAGTTCTGTTTTAGGTTTGGAAAACTAGTGAATACAGTATTCACCTGAAGACGACTGGAGATACTTACCAGTTGAAACGTTGTGATATGAAAAACTAAAGGCAATGGAAGTCCAAAACAAATCTATTACTCAAGATACATCATTGTCTACAACCTTCAAACAAAAATTAGTTATAAATCCTTTTTGTGAATACAGTATTCACCTGAAGACGACTGGAGATACTTATCAGTTGAAACGTTGTGATATGAAAAACTAAAGGCAATGGAAGTCCAAAACACATCAATTACTCATTTATAACTAACACAAAAATGTAAGAAAAATAAACAAATAAAACACACATTGGTTTAAGTAAAGAAAAAGCTATTTTTTTGTGTGTGTAAAGCAACAAATGTATTAACTATTTGGTCTAAGCCTTCTGCCCGTTTATTTTCTATAGAAATTAATGCCAACGAACCTAGACGCGAGTCACCCATTGTCGATCTTGCAAAACTTTTTATTAGTTTCAGTTTTGAAAATGTTCGTTCTGCTTGGGCTGATGTAACAGGCAGTACTAAAAACAACTGAAATGCGGTGCAAATCTCAGGTACACTACTAATCAACAATTGATTTTTTTCGAAAATAAAATCAGAAAATTCCCTTATACTGTTAAGATTTTGCAAGCTAACATAGAAGGTTTCTTATTTGAATTAGCTCCGACGCAAGATTTTGTGTGAGATCGTCTGGATATTTTTTAACTAGTTCTTTTACTTTATTAATAATTTTCACTTCTTGCGCTTTAAGAAGTGTTTTGGGATTTAAAATATCGAATTTTGAATAGACATTTGTGAATGCCTCACATCTATTGTTTAGTTGTACTAAAATAGTATCTAGGCAACTGTTGAATACTAAAATTCTTAAACGATTTTTAGGGTCTTCAATTGGTTCATCAACCGCCATTTCATCAAAAAACTTTTTAGTAGTACGAATTCTTTTGTCTGTAAATTGTGGCTCAATACCTCATTTTTTCCTATTGTTACTGAAGTCTCAAAAATATTTTCAAAATTATTTCTTAAATTCCCTAATTTATCTGAAACATTTGCTATTAAATCTGTGGCCTGTCCAATATCTATATCACTTTTTTGCAAATATTTTGAAAGTAAATTGACGTTCTCAAATATTTTTCCTTGAAATGTTAATAAAAATATAAATTCAAAATTTTCTATTTTTTTTTTGTAAGACCTTTGCCTCATCCCTATCAGATTTTTTCTTTGCTATTATAGCTAGATTTGACAAACATTTAACGACGGCTAAATAGTTACCTTTTAATGAAATTATAGATTCGGCCCTGGATAACCATCTGGTGGGACATAGTTTTTTTAAAATGGATCCCACAGCTTTACTGTTTTTTATTTCAGTGTTTAAGGCTTGCCAACGAGGCAGACTTTCGCTAAAAAAAACATAAAGTGACTGAATGGTGTCAAAGAAATTTCTTATCTAGGAAATATTAATTACAGAATCATTTATAATTAAATTTAAGCAGTGAGCAACACAATGAATGTAATCCGCATTTGACTGACGTTTCTTAATTAGAGCTTGTAGTCCCGCATATTTACCTGAAAAGTAAAAAAATACGCACTAAAGAAAACTAGCCATTATCTAATATTTTTAAAATCTACAAAGTGGTACCTACATAATGCGCGATTTGCTTTTTTTTTTACTTTTGATAATAGATATGCTGGCAAGCCAATTTTATTGACAAGATATTTACATATTTGTAAGTGTAAGCGTATAAATCATACATTGAGGATTTTTCGGGGGGTATTAAGTGGATGGGCATAAACATTTATTAATACCCTTTGTGCATACAAACTTTTATGTCACTACCTATTGCATGCACAAATTATAGAATTTTAAAAAATTCAAAAAGTCCATAAAATAGATAAGTAGGGCCATAAAGTAGATAAGCGGGCCATGATATGACTTTATTCCCGTGCGAGATATAAAATGTTTTTATGCCCGCACCCCGTACGGGCATAAAGTGCGCTATTATGTAGTTGAAAACTTAAAAACTAATTAATAAAGTCACAATAATAAACTAGTATGGTATGACATAAAAAATATACATATATGATTTAAATTACAAGTAAGCGTACTTACCGCTTATATTTGCAGCTCCATCATACCCCTCGCCTCTACATTGTTTAAGACAAATATTATGTTTTTCTAAAAACTTTAAAATTTCTTGTTCGAAGTCTTTACCTGATTGATTTTTCATTTCGATAAATCCCAAAAATGATTCATGAACATTTATTTTAATATTTTTTATATTAATGTATCTTATAACTATACCAAGCTGGTATTTTTTACTAATGTCCTAAGTAGTGTCAATTATAAGGGAAAAAATGGACTCATTTTAATATCTTCAACAATGGATTGTAATATCGAGTCAGAAATCAGTGCAATATATTTATTTTGGAATCTATTACTCAAGTAATGTCTTCGACTTTTCCCTATTGTATTTATGTGTAACCCAAGCACTGAATCATATCTTCTCAAAAGTTTAACTATATTTAAAAAACTCCTTTTGAGGAATCAGCCTCTAGCTTATGTTTATCTGTGGAAAAAAAATCTCTATGTCCTCGAAAAGGTAAATTACAAATTGCAAGAGTCCTCGTTACGTCAATAATCCTTTTTAGTACTTTTTTTAATCTTTTCATATTATTTTGTAAATATAAATCTATTGTTTTATTGGCTTTCCATGTCGAATGCAGCAAACATGCTTCTAAATGGATTGCAGAGTTCTCATGTTTTGTAATATTTTTTAAGAGACCTTGCCAATCACTTAGCTTTCCATTTCTCCAAGAGGGATTAAACGAAGGGTTATGCCTATAAGCAAACAGCCCACATGGGTGACAATATACTCCATCCAGTATTTGTGAGTATGATATCTAGAACCTTAAATAAAATTTTAGTTTTAAACTCTCTGCTAATTCATGGGCACAAAGCTCCCACATAATGTTTTTTAATTTAATCAAATATCCTATGGCGCAAAAATAAAACTAGACTAATCGTCAGCCGAGAGTGCATCTAATATTAGTACTAAAAAAAATTTACAATAAAAAAATACTTTTCTTTTCTTTTTCTCTATTTACTATTGCTTTTTTTGCCTCACCTTCCTGCGGAACATGAAACATATCACTAAATTGTCATTATAACAACTGAAAAAAACTTAAAAATAAAAAACGGGTGCAAAATTTCCGTTTTCTCGTATAGATAGGTGGTTTTCGGAGACGGCGCCGTATTATAGTGCTCGACGTCCCGTTTCCAATGCCGCCTCGCTTGATTCGCTACGACTTTTCGTTACGGATATATATGATGTTTAATATTATGATATTGATATTGACATTTATATGTGCTCTTTAAACTCGCACACTTTTGTGCAATGTGGGGTATACTTTCCATATTTGCTCTACAAAAATATGTATAAGTATTCAATCGAGTAAAACATAAGCAAAAAATTATTCTTACATTGAAGCTATCAATTATCAGCTAATAAATTTGTAGAAATATTATTGTGTCGAGCCCTTCGGGCACGGCACGGTTCTAGTTCGTTCGTTTAATTATACGACAGCTGTCATTTTGAGAGGTATGTGTCATTTTTTTAGCTTTTTCGTAGCGAGTGTTATAGCTGCAAGAATTTGAAATTAAAGAATTTTCAGATACCTAAATAAGAATGTTTTATACGATAGCTGTCAACTTTTGACAGGTAAGTGTCAAGTTTTTTTATCCTTTTCGTAGCGAGGGTTATAGCTGTAAAAATCCTAAATTGGAAAATTTTTCAGTACCTAAATAACAAAGTTTTATACGATAGCTGTCAAATTTTGACAGGTAAGTGTCAATTTTTTTTAACTTTTTTGTAATAAGGGTTATAGCTGTAAAAATCCTAAATTGGAAAATTTTTCAGTACCTAAATAACAAAGGTTTTATACGATAGCTGTCAAATTTTGACAGTTAAGTGTCAATTTTTTTTAGCTTTCTTGTAGTGAGGGTTATAGCTGTAAAAATCCTAAATTGGAAATTTTTTCAGTAACTAAATAACAAAGTTTTACACGATAGCTGTCAAATTTTGAGAGGTAAGTGTCAATTCGTTTTTAGCTTTTCCGTAGCGAGGATTATAGCTGTAAGAAGCCTAAATTGAAAAAAATTTCAGTTCCTAAATAACAAAGTTTTATGCGACAGCTGTCATTTTGACAGGTAAATGTAAATTTTTTTTAAGCTTTTTTTGCGTCTAGGATTATAGCTGTAAGAGTCCGAAATTTAAAAAAATTTTCAGTACCTAAATAACAAAGTTCTATACGATAGTTTTTAAATTTTGACAGGTAAGTGTCAGCTTATTTAAACTCTTTTCGTAGCGAGGGTTAAAGCTGTAAGAATCCTAAATTAAAAAAATTTTTAGTACCAAAATAACAAAGTTCTATACGACAGCTGTCAAATTATAACAGGCGGGTGTAAATTGTTTTAAGCTTTTTTCATATAGAGGATTATAGCTGTAAGAATCCGAAATTTAAAAAATTTTTAGTACCTAAATAATAAAGTTCTATACGACAGCTGTCAAATTTTGACAGGTGTAAATTTTTTTTTAGCTTTTTCGTAACGAGGGTTATAACTGTAAGAATCCTAAATTGAAACATTTTTCAGTACCTAAATAACAAAGTTCTATACGACAGCTGTCAAATTCTGACAGGTGAGTGTCAATTTTTTTTTAACTTTTTTTATAGCGAAGGTTACAGCTGTAAGAATCCTAAATTGAAAAATTTTTTAGTACCGTCGTCGTATAGAACAAAGTTCTATACGACAGCTGTCAAATTTTGACAGGTAGTATAAATTTTTTTAAACTTTTTTCGTAGCGAGGGTTATAGCTGTAAGAATCCTAAATTGAAATTTTTTTCGGTACCTAAATAACAAAGTTCTATACGACAGCTGTCAAATTCTGACAGGTGAGTGTCAATTTTTTTTTAACTTTTTTTATAGCGAAGGTTACAGCTGTAAGAATCCTAAATTGAAAAATTTTTTAGTACCGTCGTCGTATAGAACAAAGTTCTATACGACAGCTGTCAAATTTTGACAGGTAGTATAAATTTTTTTAAACTTTTTTCGTAGCGAGGGTTATAGCTGTAAGAATCCTAAATTGAAATTTTTTTCGGTACCTAAATAACAAAGTTCTATACGACAGCTGTCAAATTTTGACAGGTAGGTGTAAATTTTTTAAGCTTTTTTCATATACAGGTTTATAGCTGTAAGAATCCGAAATTTAAAAAAATTTCAGTACCTAAATTCCGAAATAAAAAAAAATTATAAAAAAAAAGTAACAAAACGCGGGTTTGAACCAGGGACCATCGTGACCAGAGCCGAAATCTATACCTCTACGCTGCCGCAGAGTTTCTAATAATTTGATGTAAAATAAGTATATTAACACCGTAATGGACATTACACGCAATGTTAAATATTGAAAATACTACCGTAAATGATACATTTTTTACAATTATTTTTGATCAAACGCAAAGAAAAAGGTCCAGAACAGGTATTTTATCCCTAAAATAGCCTCCAAATGTTATTATAACTATAGAATTTGAAGTTGAAATACGTCCTGCAAGCTTTTTTTATTATTAAAAGTACGGATATAAATGCGATATTTTTTCCCTTATTTTTGGTCAAACGAAAAAGATAAAGGTTCAAGGTACCAATTTCATACAAAAGACCTTCTTAAATTGGTCTTATTACTCTAAATCAGCTATACTCTAAGTGTGTTCCGCGGAACCCTAGGGTTCCGCGATACCTCTGTAGGGGTTCCTCAAGAATTTAGAAAAAAAATCAAAACACCTCTCTCTGGTCGAACGTTTTGACTCCGCGGCCGCGCGTAGGTATATTTATTTATTTATTTGTATTTGTATAAACATGTATTACAACAGCTGGTACAATATCTCATAAGTTTGGTATCAACATGTATACTTGTATACTTGTGAGCGCGCAGTCCCTTTGATAAAAGCCGCCTCTGAATGGTTTACAACGCAATTTTTATATTTCTCTTTTTATTTTTGCTTTTTGTTTATCAAAAGCGCCGACTCGAGTATTTTCGAGAATATTCGAGATCGAGTCTAGGACTAAGTATAAAAGCGGCGATCGCGCGTCGCGCCTCGTCAGTCAGTTGACGATTAGCGTTCGGAGCGATAAGTTCCTACCTACCTACTTACAAGCTCGCTAGCGAGAAACTAGTGTTCATTGTTCTACTGCCTGCTGTCTTCTGTTGTCTCAGGTTTATACATTTCTTCATTGTACTAAACTTAGTCTCTTATACGCAGTAACGATTGTGCATTATTTAGACCCCACCATCCTGACGTGTAACATTATAAATAAAGAAGAATGGAACGTTGTCTTAAAGGTGTTAAACGTGTTGCAACAACATCTTCTAATGACGCTGAATGTTCAAAAGCAGTACGCGCGGAGAATATAGCAATCACCGATCCAGACGATGATGCCACGACGTCAAGCTCGACGGTTTCAAAGACGAAAAAAAGGAAGTATGATGAATCATATATCAGTTTCGGATTTGTTGATTCCAACGGCTCACCTCTCTGCATGCTATGTAGTTAACTGCTTCCTAATAGTTCCATGGCACCTGCCAAATTGCGCCGACATTTACAAACTGTACACCCCGAGTCTAAAAACAAGATTAAAGAATTTTTTGTTCGTAAAAAAGATCAGTTATTGGAAAGTCAAAAAAATATGATGCATGTAACAAAAACTATCAACGAAAAGGCCACGGAGGCATCATATTTAGTTAGCTATCGCATTGCACAAGCAGGTGAAGCGCACACTATCGCAGAGAATTTAATAAAGCCATGTGTATTAGACATAACAAAATGTATGCTCGATGAAAAATCTGCAAAGCATCTTTCTACTGTGCCGCTATCAAACGATACTGTTTCACGGCGAATCCATGATCTGGCAAGCTACGTCAAACAAGAACTAGTTACACGTCTACAAAAAACACGATTCGCCTTGCAAATGGACGAGTCAACTGATGTCGCTGGTTTGGCTATCTTGCTGGTTATCGTGAGATATCCATATGAAAGTTCTTTTGAAGAAGACATGCTTATGTGTTCACCGCTGCTCACAAACACTACCGGGGAAGAAATTTTTAATAAAATAAATATATTTTTTGAAGAAAATAATCTCAGTTGGAACAATTGCATTGACATTTGTACAGATGGGGCCAAGGCGATGACAGGTAAAACAGCAGGAGCAGTGTCACGAATAAAAAATAAAGCGCCTAATTGTAGTTCCAGCCATTGTATTCTGCATAGACAAGCACTTGCGATGAAGCAAATGCCGTCAAATCTAAAATTAGTTATGGATGAAGCGGTAAAAATAATTAATTTTATCAAATCACGACCACTACAATCCCGATTGTTCTCATTATTGTGTGAAGATTATGGCAGCAAACATAAAACACTACTGCTCCATACAGAAGTGCGATGGCTGTCTCGGGGTAAAACTTTAACAAGGCTATTTGAACTTAGAGCTGAGTTACAAATGTTTCTTTCAGCAGATACTTCTTTTAATTTGAAGGACCGTTTGTATGATAAAACTTGGTTGTTTCGATTGTCTTTTATGGCGGATATCTTTCAAAAACTGAACGAATTGAATTTATCATTGCAAGGTAAACAGACAACAGTGTTTCAGGCCTATAACAAAATAACTGCCTTCAAAAGAAAATTAGATTTTTGGATTATTTGCGTTGGTAAGAAAGAAATAGAAAGCTTTACGTCACTCAGTGAGTTTGTTAGCGATAACGACTCAGAAATGTTTCAAGATGATGTGTTTGAAGAATTGGTCCAATATCTCAGTTCGATGCGCGCATCTTTTGAAAAGTATTTTCCCGAAGAACAAAATACAAAAATGAAACTGAATTCATGGATTCATGGATTCATAATCCTTTTTTACCCAACTTGGAAAAGCCCGAAAGTATGTCAAACGAGATATATGAATCTCTTTTAGAAATGTCAACGATTTTTGGTGCAGAATCCGTGATGAATATCCAATGCTTTGCAAAATGGCTCTGAATATTCTTCTCCCGTTCCCAACAACATATTTGTGCGAAACAGGATTCTCAACCTATGCAGCCACGAAAACAAAATATCGCAATAGACTGGACGCCGAACCTGATATGAGACTTCAACTGTCTTCTATCAAACCTGATATCAACCAATTGATGAAAAATTAAAAACACTTTCATACCTCCCATTAGTTAGATTTTTTCTTTTTTAATATCTTCTATTATTGTACTTGCCATGTGGTAAAGTAAGTAATAATTAGTAACTGTTACATTGTACTTTTATTATGCTTATTAATAAAGAATACACTTTTAAAAACTATTGTTTTATTGTAGGGTTCCATCAAGTATTTTGCTTCCCAAAAGGGTTCCGTCACCAAAAAAGTTTGAGAACCGCTGCTCTAAATGGTCAACTTGTAAATCTCATTTTTCACCTATTTTTGACAGATGATATAAAAGTTAAAGTTCACGCCCACCCACGTGTCGATTGCAAAGCCAACTTTCCAAAAGTGAATGATATTAGAATTTGTAAATTTTGCCTGTTTCCGCACTTAAAAAAGCGACTTTACTCAAATTTGCGAATATATTTTGATAAGTTTGGATATACAGGAGTTTTGAGGAGATATCAGCGCGTATTTTAAAAGAAAAATAAATTGATTTTATTAAAAATTGAATTAGCTACAGTCGATATAGTAAAACGTCAGCCAAAAATATCTCTTGATAAATCATAAATTTTTTTTTTTGAGCCACAAAATATGTTTTCCCAGAGCGCGCTTACTATGCAAACTAAAGCTTGTTTATCCGTCGATATAGTGGACCAAGAAAAAATTCAAAAAATTATATGCAGAAACTTGCTAACGTGTTTAAGCGATCTAGTGCGACGTGATAGAATATTTAGGAAATAAAATTTTGGAAGCTTGCCGTTTTTTCCGTATTAAAGATAGAGAAACGAAGAAAATCTCATTAATACAAATTGACGAGCTCTATCCGCTGAAGTATACAACGTTTCGATCAAAAAATAAAAACCGTAAAAAAATCATGCCTAACATTATGGTTTCCACTTTCTTACAGTTTTCGGCAATTTCCATTCCAGTTAGGTATAGAACGATACCTATATTGAAAAAAGGTAGTTTTTAAGATGGCCTAAACGATTATCAAAACCGAATGTCGATCGGATCCACCCAATTGGACTTATTAGCGATCCAAAAGGTACCTTTTTCGACCAATTCTCAACTTTGAAAAAATCAAAAAAATTACTTGCAATCTCTCGATCGCGCTCACAAACAATAGGGTTATGTAACTCACGGTCGTCTACACGTCGAAAAAGTTTGAATCGATCAAGTTTATTCCTGGGACCACGGTGTGGCACACGTGAAACCCGACTATTTTCGAAACTGGCGTTTAATAACTTTTTTCCTGCACACCCTGTATATTTTCGAAATTTTCACACAACGTACCCCTACTATTCCTCTTTAAACTGAAAAAGTTTCAATCGTTCCACTCTAACCGTTTCCGAGAAAAAAAATCGCAAATGTGAAAATGTCAAAAGAGACGCCAACGCCGACAACTTACATTATTTTCACCGACGCGCCTATATAGACGAAAATTTTCGAAAGAGTCGATCAGGGGTTCTAGCTGTTCGTGCCGAAGCGCCGTATAACATATCGCGTTTTTGCGCGATATGTAATAAAACCGAAGATAGTAGGAACAACTAACATTTTACAAATAAATATAAGAAAAACTGTCACAATGGCATTAATTTTTTTATTAGAAAGTTGGCTGGGATGTTTTTAGTACCAAAAACTGGTCTAGGACCTTTGACAGTATGAATGTCGCCTTTAACCCAAGTTAGCAATATTTCAAACTATCAAATTGAAAGATAAAGCCTATTTCTTTTTTTCCCTTAAAAAGAAAAAGCCGTCTAAAACCTAAAACCTTATTTATCTTAATTAAACTATTTTAGTAAAAATATTCCCCTTTTCCCCGCCCCTGTGGGATCGTTTACAAAGCCCATAAAATGGTACCAACTAGACGTCAGATGGAACCTATCCCCCGAGTTTCGTTAAAATCGGATAAATAGTTTTTGAGTTAACGCGGTTTGTTGCAAACAGACAGAGCGACAGATAGAACGAAAACAAAACAAAAGTGGTTCAATCGTCTAAAACGCAAAACTACTATATATAAAAAATTAAAATCGGATACGAGATCTATTTTTAGCTCCTACACTATACTATACTAGTATAGAGATAATAGAGAAGTAATATTGTTTATCGTCAACCGGCAGTAAAGCCTTACATTATCAGAGTGATTTCCGGAAGTAAAGGAACACTTTATTTTATTGTAAAATAAAATACTTTACCTGCCGCAAATGCGGCAGATAAATACTTTTACCTGCCGCAAATTTTTGGTCGGCAGAAATTTTCTGACATGTCATAAAAAATCGTCTGTCACTGTCACGCCTTTCCCTATTACAGCTCGATAAATAGTAGGTCAAATTTTTTGAGGGGTGCTTTGGAATACGCACGTGGTCAGCCGAAATTTTCTGACGTGTAATTTTTGATGTGTATATTTGCTGTTCTCTTTGTTATAATAAAATGCGATGAGTTATACCTCAATTTTTTGAAGTGAAAACTTCTTTAGGCGCGTTTAGCACTTTTTGTGGGCACTGAATTAAACTGAGCCGTCACGCGTCGCCGTCACGCGTCAGACTCGGGTGTGCTACGCTCGAATTCAACTGCTATATTTAATACGAACTGACCCTGACCCGAATGAACGTTATATGAAAGAGCATGCCGCCATCGGTCGCATTCAGTATCGACGTATCGACGAGGAAACAGTCAGTGTGCGTTGTCTAGACACTCGTGTATTTGATATTGTTAATTTCACCTTGTTGAAGTTTTCACTTCTGTCGTGTGGTCTTAAGCACACACAATTTTATATTATAAATTCTGAACGGTTGGCGATAAAATTTTGTATGCACCACGTCAGTAAAGTGTCTTTATCGACTCGCCTGTTATTCGCCTCGCTCGCTTCGCTCGCTCATCTCATAATTTCAGACTCGTCCAATAAAGAATCACTTTACTGCCTTGGTACATAAATAACTATTTATTACTGTAAGTAAAACACTTTTTTACTTAAATTCCACTTTTTATTGACAATACGACATGTTTCACTGCACTGCAGCTTCGTCAGGTAATGTACATTTAATTTTAAAGATACGCTATATATAGCATTACATTACCTGACGAAGCTGCAGTGCAGTGAAACATGTCGTATTGTCAATAAAAAGTGGAATTTAAGTAAAAAAGTGTTTTACTTACAGTAATAAAACAATATTATTTTGGATTCCCACCAAGTAACGACCAATAATATAAAAATAATAGAGAAGCTTTTGTGATCGTTTCGAAATAAAATAAAAAAATTTCCGATTCCCTATTTAGTAAAGTATCTAGGTCTAATAAATCATTTCTTTTCAATAAATTTTGGGTAAATCATTGACAGTAATTCCTGCGGCTTGTCTTTCTTGGAATACTTGCACTTTATAAAGAAATAAATTTAGCTGCTTTTTAAGAATAGGCCTGCATGTTCCATAAGATCTTTCCACTTCTTGGGACAGGCGTCTTATACAATTTGTTGACGTATTTTGCGTTATTTCAAGAACGTTTGCAACAAGTTCTTTTGTACTTACAGATGGTCTTCCTGCTCCTTTTTTTTGTGTTGTATAGAACCTGTTTCCCTAAATACAGCCACGGTTCTTTTCAGGCAATGATAAAAATCCCCAGCAATAAAAGCAACGTTAGGAAAATGTTCTTGAAAATCGTCCATGCACAAACCCGGACTGTATTGCCACTCACCATTTACTCTAACCCCGTTTCGAAAATACGCTTCAACCATGAAAGTTTTGTGCTGTTCCGTAAAGCCCATTGTGTGAATTGTTCAAGAAATTGGGAAAATTAGCGATGAATCAAATTACTTGTAACGACTGTCAAAGATGACGGAATAACTGATTGATTGTTAATTCAGGTAGTTACTGACACCTGACACCCAACAGGTATTAAGCTCTACGGTAAGCATTACGTCCTTAGATGCATGCATAGCTTCTCCCACTCTTATCAAGTGAAAGTGTAAACATTAAAATCGCTGTAACTTCTAAACGACTTATCCGATTTTACTAAATTTAAGCTTGTTTGGAAAAACCTTCAATTGTCGTATCTAATGGTACACGATAGTTTCTAATAAAATTGCTAGAGGGCGCAATTTGTATTAAAAATTATTGTTTTGGCAATAACTCTGAAACGAACAAAGATATCGAACTGCGGTCTTCACGTCTTTTCTTGCAAATTTCATCTACTTTCGATTATGATGTCATACCGTATGATTTGAATTTTCGGGATAAAATTTAAAAAACTGTTATTATTACAAATTGCGCCCTCTGGCAATTTTATTAAACACTATCGTATACTGTTGGATACGGCGATTGAAGACACCTTTCCCTTCCAAACAAGCTTAACTTTAGTAAAATCGGATAAGTCGTTTAGAAGTTACATCGATTTTAATGTTTACACATTCAATAGCTTCCCTCACTCTTATCAAGGTCGGTACGCCAATGAGCCTTAAACCAAAATGTTGGAGAATTGTCTAAGCCTTTCGATGATGTAATCAGAGTTATACCTTAATATGGGAATTTTCGGAGAAATTTAGGATTAAAAAAAAATTTCAATTGTGCCCCCTTGCGGCAAAATGAGGAACTTAAAAGTAATTTCCAGAATTTTCTCATGACCGCTTTAATCATAATTTTTTTTTCCAAGTTTCTATGCCTAGTAGTTTCCGAGATATGGCCGGTGGCCACCCTTAATGAAACACCCTGTACTTTACAAGCCGTAAATTTTAATATGGCTTGTAAAATTATGTTATACATTTTTTAATAACGTCGTTTCATAAAAAATTCGTGAGAAAGTCTTATTTATCGGATTTCGATATATTTTATTATTTTATATTTTCTGAAGAAAGTTAACATCCTTGTAAAATTGGCCCAAAACGAACAATACGACAGGGCCGCTTGCCGCGGATTACTTTCTGGCTCGACAATAAGCTCTCTTTAGTGTGTGATTCGTTCAAGAAACTGGATAGTCTCGTCACAAAAAATAGTGAGTCTGTCAATTTACTCCATACCCAATTTGATGTTTTGGAACAAAATAATAAACGCAATTGCTTGCGCTTTTCTGGTCTGAATATCCAGGAGAGTAATGATGAGCTGCCTAATGCTGTCGCGAGCTTTATAACAAAAAATTTAAAAACTCAGTGCAGTATTCGCGATTTAGACTCTGCATTTATTGTTCGAAATAAAGATAAAAACAACAGTGATGGCAGTCGTTCTACAATTTTAGTACGATTTTTATCAAATATAAAAAAGTGCGAAGTCTTTGCAGCTAAGAAAATGCTAAAAGGTACGGGAGTTTCAGTATACGAGGATCTTACGCGTGTTAGATATGATTTGTTAAGTGCTGTTAAACATAAATACGGCCAGACCAATGCTTGGTCGGCCGGCGGAAGAATCTATTATTGGGATGCAGTTAAAAAATCCAAAGTATTAGTATCGAGCAAGAACGACTTGTAAACAAACAATGGATCTGTTGGGTACTGCTGGTTTGTTGAGGACTTTGTTCATGGTCGGATACATATCTTTCCTTATCTCGTTAAAAAAATAAATAAAAAATTGTTATTTTTTTATCATTTACATACCATTTGCCTTCTTAAGGATTATAATTTGACTAGGTTATACATTAAAGATAATTAAGATTGAATTTTTTTTTTCCTTTTTGTATTCTTGATAGAAAATATACATTAAGTTTATGATTATAAATTGATATTAATTATTTATTAAAAATATCAAATACTGGTTTCGCTATATAGTGTAAGTTAAGCATAAGATAAGCTAGCAATAAGGTTACAATGTTATGGAAATTATGCTTAGTGAGATAGAAAAATATAATTTTCCGGATGATTTTCGATATAGTTTATTTGGTTAAAAAATCTATAAAAACTGTATCTACTTATATAATATTTATATTTATTTATTTTTTTTGTTTCCTTTTTTCTCTTCTTTCTTACAAATGGGATATTCTGCGATGTAGTGTCATGGTTAGCGTAGTTAATGGCAATGAGCTCAGCTTTTCACACTTTAATGTTCGCTCACTGTATCCTAGTGTGGATTTATTCTCAAATGTTCTAAACGATGAGCAGATTGATGTCGTAGGGTTGTCGGAAACCTGGCTTAGTCCCGGAGTCGCGGACAATGATTTAAAAATTTCAAGGTATCGATTGTTTCGTGAAGATCGGAAGGGGGGTCGTGGTGGAGGCGTGGCGTTCTACGTCAAGGATTACATTAAGGTAAAGCAGCTGGATTTATCACAGGGCAGTAGCAGTTTGGAGAGTATGTGGTTGCAAATTAGGGTAAAGGGTAAGAATATATGTTTCGGTAGTGTTTATCGGCCACCTAATTCAAATCTTAATTTATGTTTGGAAGATGTAGAAAATATTTTAACAATAACAATTCCACAATTTGACTATGTATTCTTTGGTGGCGATTTTAATGTAAATTTTTTAGACGTCCAAAGTAATGCGTACAAATTATTTAACACGTTTCTTGGTAAGTACAGTTTACATCAGTTAATAAAAGAACCGACACGTATAACAAATACATCGAGTACATTAATTGACTTAGTTATCAGTACATCTCTCGATATATTATAAGTTCGGAGGTAATTGATATGTCCGATGTATCAGATCATTCTATGGTTACATGCCATTTTAGGGTCAAAAAAGAAAAACCTGCCTTAAAATTTACTACTTATAGGGATTACAGCAATTTTGATTATGATCACTTTCTCGCGGATCAGGGTAGGCTAAATTGGGGTGACTTTTTTTTATTTAAATAACGTTGACACAATCTTAGAAATATTTAATAAGCACGTTGAGAACATACTGGATATTCATGCGCCGATGAAAACTAGTAAATGTACTAAAGCACCTGCACCATGGCTTACTCCTAATCTAAAGTACATGATTAAATTGCGTAAAAAAGCCTTAAGCAAATACAAAAAATGCAAGACCGATGCTGCCAAAAATGAGTATAAACAACTTCGAAACCTCGTTACTTCTGCCGTACGCAACGAAAAAAGGGCATTTTTGAACTATAAATTTAGGACGGATCCAAAAAGTTTTTGGCAAACTTTAAAATATATGAATATTTCTAATAATAAGGGCGATAACTTAAATCAAGTTGAAAATTCTGAAACCCTAAATAAGTTTTTCATTGAGAGTGTACCAAGGCATAACTTCTTAGATGGTAACTTTATAAATAACCACTATTCAAACCAATTGCACACCGGTATAACAAATAAATTTAGTTTTAGCGTGGTTGATCAGAAAAAGATCACTGAGATTATCTCTACTATAAAATCAACTGCTAAAGGTGTCGACGGCATCGATATTAAGATTATATCACTTATTACTCCACTTCTTATTCCTCAAATAACATTTCTTATAAATAAATGCATTGAAACTAATACATTTCCTTCACTGTGGAAACAAGCTAATATAATACCTATTCCGAAAGTCAATAATCCTAATAGTTTATCAGAGTTTCGACCGATCAGTATTCTTTGTACAATGTCCAAAATCCTAGAAAAAGTTTTGCATGAGCAAATTGATCTACATGTTAAAATTAATCATATATTACCTTCAACTCAATCTGGTTTTCGCGCTGCACATAGCACAACTACTGCTCTACTCAGTGTTTCTGATGACATCCTAAAAGCGCTCGACGCAAATCAAACTACTTGTCTTATACTCCTTGATTACAGTAAGGCCTTTGATGTTATTTCTCACCCTATCTTTTACAGAAATTAAAATATTTTGGTTTTGGAGATGGCGCTTTGAGTTTAGTTGAAAGCTATATTACTGGTAGGAGTCAACGCGTTATTTCTCGGTCAAAAGGGCCATCCACCTTTTTATCAACTGATAAGGGCGTTCCACAGGGTAGTGTACTAGGACCTCATTTTTTTTTCTCTATATACGGCCGATTTTTCACGTCATCTTTTGCATTGTTCATCGCATCAATACGCTGATGATAAACAACTTTATTTGTCGTTTTCACCAAGTGACTCAGTACAATCGATACAAAAGATAAACAATGATTTGAACATTATATCTACAATTTCTAAGGCTCATGGATTGATGCTCAATTGTGCTAAGACAAAAATGCTAGTATTTGGAGCAAACAAAGACCAGTTTTTGAATAATAATGATTTTAAAGTATCATTGGATGGAGTGCAATTAGCGTCTTCTGAGGTAAGTAGAAACTTGGGCATTGAAATGGATGTCAACTTGCGCTTTGAGAAACACATTTCGCTGCTATTAAAAAAATGTTATTTTAAGCTTAAACTATTGTACAGATATAAAGATATTTTTAACACTGATGTCAAATTAAGATTAACTGATTCTCTGGTGCTCTCTACGTTAACCTATGGTTTTACAGTGTATTGGCCCATGCTCACTACCAAAAATCAAAATTGTTTGCAAAAGATTGTGTAGCGTATCTCGTCGGTTTAACAGCTTGTTTTTGGGCTCCGTCGAGATTTGAAAAATCTGTTATCTTAATGTGACTAAATAAGACCGGGTTTTCGCGCAAATGTGAAAATCGGATACCAAGTGTGTTTTAAAGTTGTTCTCGCGGCCGTATCTCTTTGGAGTTTTCCGTAAATTGGAAAATTGATACTTACAATAATTAATAAATAGCCAGTGCATGTGAATAAAAAAGATTTATCATCATGAAAAAAGTGTAAACAGATAGCATTGTACCTTATTCTTTATATCCCATGCCTACTATACAAACAAACCAGGCCGGATTTTGCGACCGATTATAGGTCGGTATACAATGGGTGACACGGAAGAGGATGCAGAATGTAAAATTTGCAAGAAAAATGTTTTAGGTAGTGAAAGCGGAATGTTCTGCGAGGGTGAGTGCCAATCATGGTACCACATTTCATGTGTTGGGATCTCTTCAAGCAAATACAAAAAAATTACAAGTGATATCTCAGACATTTTAATCTGGATGTGTACAGAATGTAGAAAAAAACTCAAAGCCCTAATGGGAGAAAGACAATGTGATAAAGTTAATAAAACGCTGTTGGAAAAGGTAGAAAATATTAATGAGACAGTGAATGCCATAAAAAAGGAGCTAGGAAAAGATAATCAAAAACAAACATATGCCCAAATGGTAACATCTATCAACAGTAACAATAAAACTGTTAAACTGCCTGAAAACCTGCCCAGTATTCTTATTAAACCAAGAAACACACAAAATTGCAAACAAACTTCAAGTGATTTGGAAAGGAAAATTAAATTAGACAAAATTGGAGCTAGGGTCAAAAGCAAAAAGGAGCTATCCAACGGTGGTATAATACTACGGTTTCCCTCATCGAATGATTTGGGAAAAGTTAAATCTGAGGCAAATAAAATTTTAAAAGGAAGCTACGACATCGTGGAGACATCACTAAGGAATCCTAAAATTAAGATACCTGGAGTCAGCCTAAACTACACTAAAGACGAGTTTGAGAGTCAACTTAAAAAACAAAATTCTATCTTCACGGATGATGAATATTTTAAAATAACCTTCATTAAAACTTTCCAAAACAAAACAACAAGCACAATCTATGCCGAGTGTTCTCCTACTCTCTTTCAAAATCTGATGCTTGTTAAACGGATATATTTGGGATGGGAGCGTTTTCCAGTTTTCGAGGACATCACTGTCCTTAAGTGTTTTAATTGCCAACTATATCATCATAAAGGCAATGACTGCACAAACAAAAAGGCATGCAAGCGATGCTCGGAAGAGCACGATGTAACACAATGTCAGAACCAGATAAAGAAATGTACAAACTGTGACATAGGCAATAAGAAGCACGGCACAAAACACGATATTTCTCACGAAGCCGGAGATTGGAACTGCCCGAGCTATAAATATTTTCTGGAGATAGCTAGATCACGGATTAACTATGGCTAGCCTACAATATGACATTTTAGACGAAATTGAAGAAGAACAGGATAGGAGCCAACGGGTGGACCCAAATACCTTTGTTCAAACTGTGAGTAATGAAAACTTATCTTTTAGTGTCCTACATCTAAATATAAGCGGTATAAAGACAAATTTTGATGACTTTCTTGTGTTTCTAGAAACTTATAATATATTTTTCTTTGATGTTCTTGTGTTAAGTGAATGTCATAGGCTCGTGAACTTAAACCAATTTAATATACCGGGCTATTGCACTTATTATAATCATGCTAGCTATAATTCATATGATGGGCTGATCATATTTACAAAAAATACCATAAATCCACATTTTGTTGACTCTAAACTTAATTTATCAGGTATAACTGTAACAAAGGTAGAAATAAGATTAAACAATTGTGTTTGTAACATATATGCTGTTTACAGGTCTCCCTCTTCAAATACTAACTTATTTTTAGAAGACATAGACATGTACTTTCAATCTCAACAATGCAATTCCCAATTTGATATCTTCTTGGGAGACATAAATATTAATTTATTGCGTAAGGATGACCCGTCTGTGATTAACTATAGGGCCTTAATGAACTCATACGGATTTGTGCCTTTATGTCTTGGAGTCACAAGAGAAGCATCAAACGCATGTTTGGATCATATTTTCTTGAGATATAAAACTAAGTCTGAGTCAAACAACTTTATTTCAAACACAATTATTCACGATATCACTGATCACTGGCCAACAGCATTAATTGTATCAAGGAAGAATAATATCAATAAGGCGACAAATATTAACATGAACAACATCCATCGGGAAAGCACCTCTTATAAAATAGACTATGAGAAACTAAAAACACTGGCACAAACAATTAACTGGAACGAAACACTTAATTTTGCAAATCCGGATGACGCATTAAATTACCTAGTGGAAAGGCTAAAACATATTACACAACGATCTGAGCGATTGATTTACATAACAAATAAACATAAAAAAATAAAACCGTGGATATCAAACGGGATTATTATGTCTATATAAAAACGAGACAAACTAAAAAAAGACCTAATAAGACATCCTACAGAGGAAAAAAGACAAACATACAAAGAATATAGAAACACATTGAAAAAATTAATAACAAATACTAAAAATAATTACTACAGAAATAAAATAGATGAAAACATGGGAAATGTTAAAAATATGTATAAATTGATTAATGAGGCAACAAATGAAAACACAGCACCAACAGCATTAACGGAAATACAACAAAATGGGCTAACAATAACAAGTCCGAAGGAGATAGCTGATGTCTGTAATGAATACTTTATTGATGTTGGTAAATCTATGTCAGCCTCTGTAAAAATGCCTGCAGAGCCATTCAGGCTTGATTCAATCAAGTCAGCATCGTCTATGTATCTAAGACCAACTAATCCCGGTGAGGTTATTACATATATTGCTAGCCTAAAAAATAAATGTTCCTCTGGGTTTGATGGAATAACCACTGAAATGATAAAATCTCTACATCAAGAACTTAAAGAACCTATTACGCACATCATTAAATTGATCTTTAAAACAGGCATAGTCCCAAAACACTTTAAAACATCAATTGTGACGCCCATTTATAAAGCAGGTAATAGAAAAGAAATTGGCAATTATAGACCCATAAGTGTTATCTCCAATCTGGCGAAACTCTTCGAAAAATGCTTAAAAAAAAGATTAATTGATTATCTCAACAATAATAAAATACTGTCTGAAAATCAGTTTGGATTCATCGAGGGGTCTAACACATCCACAGCCATTCACGAGTTGGTTGCTGTGTGACTGAGGGTCTAAATAACAATAGGAAGGCCATCGCCGTTTTTTTGGACTTGGCTAAGGCGTTCGATACTGTCTCGCATCCCATCCTGATTGAGGTGCTTGAGCGGTATGGGGTGCGGGGAGTTGGGTTGGACGTCTTTGTGCAGTATCTGCGGGATCGGCCCCAACGCGTCAGGATTGGCAACAGTATGAGTGAGGAAGGAACAGTAGAGCACGGGGTACCACAGGGTACGGTTCTAGGGCCCATCCTGTTTTTATTGTACATTAATGCTTTATGCAAGCTTGACGTGGGGGGGAAGATCATTGCGTATGCCGATGACACGGTCATTATTTTTCTCGGCCAGACGTGGGAGGGTATCAGGGATAAAGTAAGACTTGGTTTAACGAAAGTTTTAAATTACTTAGACACTTTCAAACTCCGTTTTAATATACAAAAAACCCAATATATGGCCTTTTCTCTTACAGAGGCAAATAGACCGGATTTTGATCATATCTATTTGGAAAATCTCACTGAACCTCTTACTCATTGTGATAAAATTAAGTATCTTGGGGTTATTGTAGATAAGCACTTAAAGTGGAATGAACATATACTATACAGCACCAAGAAGATTAGATGTCTAATATATAAGTTTTATATCCTAAGGGAAATATTGAATAGAAAACTCCTTATAGCAATGTACAAGGCTCTGGTGGAGCCATTACTTGGTTATGGGATTTTGGTTTGGGGAGGGACATATGATGTGCATCTGGAACAGTTAAGAAGAATCCAGAATTACATTGTTAAGATCATTTTTAAGAAGCCACGAATGTATCCGACTCATTTACTATTTTCAGAAATTTTAAACTTAAAAAGCCTTTATATCTTGACTGTCTGTAATTTTATTCACCTAAATAGAAAATACCAGGACAAACATATAGCACACTCATATCAAACAAGAGCTAATGTCAATGAACTCTTTAATATCACCCTGTCAAGGAGCAGTCTAGGGCAGCATTTTGTTACTTACTTGGGTTTAAAAGTATATAATAAAATTCCACTAAATATTAGATCCATAATGGACAAAAAACACTTTAAAGTCGCTTTAAAAAAATTCTTTTCAGTACATTCTCGGGATCTACTATGTGTATTCTAGAGCTATTTCGGGCCTTTATTGTTTAATAAGCAGTGTAATTCTTTTGATAAGTCTCATGTCACAAATTGTTTGTTTTTGATTTGTTTATAATGTATTTAATTTATTTTCTTTCTTTTTAATTTTGTATTAAACCAGCTACCGCTATGTACAAACACACTTGATAATCTCTGCAATAATACAACAAGCACATACGGGTATTTTATACCTAGGTGCTTACTAAACTAGGATTAGAGACAATCCATGCATATGTATTGTAGTTAGTAGGTTGCAAATTGTATATGTGAACATACCTAAGTTAATAATAATATTTTCATTTAGTAATAATATCAGGAACTTTGTAAAACCCTTTACTTGTTATAAACAAATGAATGAATAAATAAATAAATAAATAAATAAATAAATAAATAAGATTCAAAACAGTTGTCTTCGGTATTGTTATGGTCTGCGTAAATTTGACCACATCACCCCTGCTCTGCTGAATTCTGGGTGACTTACCCTTGATGAACGTTACATTCTGAATCTAACGAAACTGGTTTATAAAGTGTCAAAAAGTGGTTCGCCTAAATATTTAAACGACAAGCTTATTAAAAATAGTGATGTACACGGACGTATAACTAGAAACCGCGAACAATATGCAACCCCAAGACATTCAACTGCTATTTTTCAACGCTCCTTCTCGTTCAATGCTGTCAAGTATTATAATGCGTTGCCAGGCGATGTTAAACTCTGCTCATCTATTCCTGTTTTTAAATCAAAAGCGAAAATTACATTAAGTCATTGAGAAGCTGACGCTATACAGTGTAATTAACACTAAATAATATATGCTCGACATATTAATTTCTTGTTTTCTTCTTTTTTACTTTTTCTGTTCACCTATCCATTCTTCACATACTATAATTATTTACTAAGTAAGTAAGTAAGTAATAGTTAAGCTAAAACATTGTGTATAGATAGTTTTTGCCTTCCTTGGTGGTTAGGTAGAATAGCGATGGCTAGACCTCGCCACCAAAATACAATAGTATACTGTATAAATTTTGTTCATATAAAAAATAAAAGACCTGTTTATTTATTTATTATTATTTATTAATGTTCGAAGCAGAAGCCTAGTTATAGGAATACACCATTTGGGTTGGTAATGGAAACGAATTGATTGATTGTCAAAAGTCAAAATCACAAGAAAAAATATGTTCGGTTAAAATTGCCGGGAAAGGTTTCAAAAACCGATTAAAGTAATTTTTCAATTTCTTTTTGATTAAGTTGTCGAAATAGCAAGTTGAACAGTTAAACATGTTTTGTACCAGTCATCACAATGACCATTCGGTCTCGCCGCCCTTTGAGAGGTGAGTTTAAGGCTAAATACCAAAGAATTTCTCCTTTTAATTGGCTTCAAAAAAATTTGCAATTCATTTTGTTTAATCTCGGTTTCTTTTCAGGGTCGTCACTACCGTTACTTAATTGTTCTTGTTGTAAGAGCCATAGGTACTTACTGGGACCCGCAATGTGTATGTCTACAGCCTTTTTGAATTAATTTTCGTTTTGGGATTACCCGTAGTTTAATTTGTACTTTCCTGCTTCTGCAACGCATGAGCCTACAGCTTTTATGATTTAGCCTTCGTGTGAAATTACCTGTAGATGTCCATATTTATGTTTTATCAATAAGAGTGGCTGTCCGTAACCTGTAGGATTTTAAGCCTATAACCACGAAGAGTTCCAGCGATGGTCCAGTTATGGCTGCCAATTT
This sequence comes from Polydrusus pterygomalis, assembly GCA_963969555.1. Taxonomy (NCBI): domain Eukaryota; kingdom Metazoa; phylum Arthropoda; class Insecta; order Coleoptera; family Curculionidae; genus Polydrusus; species Polydrusus pterygomalis. Next base: position 11,430,015 of record OZ018384.1, read on the forward strand.
TGAAGATTTGAAAGGCTGCATGGCTTTCATCAGGTACCACTATCATTTTTTATTTCCTATGAGTAGAGCTTATTTAAAACCAAGACACTCTGTTGTCGTATTGACAAACGTAGGTATCGTGTATGGTTTGTTTATTATACACGATACGACACACCGCGCGCACAGTCTCGCATGTCTCTCTGAGACGGTCGCCGGCGTGATGCCATGCTCCAAGTCTCAACAGGTATCATTTCTCAGTGCCAAAACCTGGATTCTGCAACATCGCGCCACATATCATTTTTGATCAACGAAGCAGTATTGTGGGATTTTTTATACGTTTCGTGATATTATTGATCGAAATATTAATTTTGAGATAGTTTTCAAAGGAGACAGAGCATTTTGGGAAAAATTCATAAGTACAGTGCGCATCATATAAAACTGGTAGAACTCTTGTAGGCTAAAAATTAGCTTTTTTAAGCTTTGTAAATTGGTCGTTTATGACGTATATATATGTATAACAATGAATTTTGTTGGTTATGGCTTTAAAAAACAGTACTGTCAGCTATTCGAAAATTCCTTTAACCTTCTGAGTAAATAAATAAACTTCACTATAGAAAAGATAATAAAATCGGTTTAATTTAAAAAAAAATCATCTGCTAAGTAAAATTATACATTATTTTAAGTTAATAACTAGTCATAGCTCCATTATTATCTAACACTTTTTGTAACCTTATTGGCACAGAATTTATTAAATTTAATGCTAAATTTGGATCTTCGGACAGGTTTTCCCAAGAGTTCCCAAGATTTCACAGCTGTTGCCTATTTTGCGGAACGATATTTAATTTTCGATTTTTTTTTACCATAATTCCCCAAATATTTTTTGTAGGATTAAGATCCGCACTCTTTGATTGCCAAGAAAGAACTTGAATATTGTGTTCATCAAAATAATTCCTCACACAGTTAGCAGTGTGAACTGAACAATTATCTTGTTGAAAAATAAAATTGTTGTTCGGAAAAACCTCCCTGACTGAAGGCAACATTACATTATCTAAAATATCTATATTTTTCCTCGCATTTAATCTTCCGTCAATGTCCCAACATACTCCTAATCGCCCTCTGTACATCCAAGCCCAAACGTTCACTGAAAATCTTCCCGATTTATCGCTTGGAGAAATCTTCGTTTCTGGACCGAGGCGGTCTATTATACTCGAATATGAACATCATGAACACTTTCTCATCAGAGAATATAACTTTCCCCCAAAAATTTACTACATCATTTAACAGGTAATTAAGAGTAAAAATAATTCTACCTTGTTTTTTTTTTCTTGGGAAAGTTTATATTTTTTTGCCGCTGCACAATTTTCGAATCCTTCTTAACACAGTTTTGACAGAAGCGGGGAAATTTGTTTCAACTTTAGCTTTTCTTGCACAATCAAAAGGATTGTCTCTTACAAAATTAACTAAATTTGCATCTTGCTGTTCGTTAGTTATACACGATCTTCCTGTCCCTCTTCTTCTTTCAACAGTTTGTTCATTATCCCATCTTTCTTTTAAATTCTGGATAGTAGTTTTGCTTCTATTATATTCTTCGGCCAGTATTCTTACAGACCAACCAGCCTCTATTTTAGGAATTATTTGCAACTTTTCGAAATTACTCAACTGCCTTGGCATCGCTATAATGTAAAAGGGAAATTTTTGACATAATATCCTATTATTTGTCATAGTGACAGGTGTATTAGGTGTCATTCTTATGCAAATCATAATTGATAGCGAATATTATAAAACCCGATTTACATTGATAAAATCAAAGTGTACCAGTTTTATATGACGCGCAGTGTACGTACAGACAGTTTTCATATTTGTGGGATGTTAAATCAAAATATATCTTATAATAAATACAGCTATCGAAGAATTAGTAAAAATATATTAAAAAGTCCTATTGCTCATTTTGTTGCATTTTTCGTGTCAGAGTCTTGTGAGAATGTGTGTCTTTCCCTCCAGTAGCAAGTTTTGTAACCATGCATATTTTTTAGTTTTCTCTCTTCAAAGAAACATACAATAAGCACCCGCAACTCCAATTGCAACAAGTTATTTAACAGAAACAAATAAGACAATTTGAAATTTTATCACGCTTCACACGTGAGGCCGTCTCATTATGTGTGTTCACTGCTAAATCTGAGGAAGTATCGTGATACGCGGTCTCATTGCTTGTTGCGAGGCGAGGTATCATTGTGTATGGGCCGTTATAGGGGCAGCCATCAGCAGTGACAAAAATATAACATATATATAATATATACCGGGTAGTGTATGTAAATTTTGCTACCCTCAAAAGTGGCTTCCCTGTTAATTTTACATCAAAATTATATTGGGCTTTTTTGAAGGTTCTTTCTTATGATGGATTCGCACTCCATATTTTATTATTTTCTAATAAGCCATAAAAGTTATTTAGAAAAATTATTTTGTTAAAAGTTGTTTAGAATTAATCACAGACTATTGGAAAGTCAATATATTGTTGCTAAATTAATAAATAAAATCTTTAAAAATATATATACAGCGTGATCAGTTAAAGGGTACGTAGTGGCCATATCTCGAAAGCCATTATGTTACGATTATGAGGTAAAAGAGTTATTAATAAATTCGACCAAAAGAATTCGATTAAAAATATTTTTAAGTTCCTGACTACTGCTAGGGGGCGCATTTGCTGTCATGTAACTAAAAGTGGCTAATTTCCTGATATATTTCATATACAATGTTAGTCTGAGATGCTACATACAATCTCTGTTCAATACTCTAAACATTTTTTCTTTAATTACCATGTCAACGGCAGGGTGAAGTGTAACGAAAGTTCTCTAATATACTTATATGAGGATCTGCGCATACATAAAGCTAATACATTAAAATACATTAATTCTATTGTCTTCTGTGCTTACCCAGCGATGTATTCTCACAGGAGGGACTGGTTGCACTCGGCGGAAACCGCAAAGCATAATCTCTAGAAGCTATTGCCGCATTTTCAAAACATTGAAAAAAAATAGCTAACATATATCATACGCTTTATCATTTGTAAAAGGCATTTTTTAAACACCTCCTAACATAAAAGCACCTTTAAATTTACTAAAAACATACCTATACTGTCACTATGACATTTAATGTGACTGGTAATTTTTAATATATCATGTCCTACTTTGATAAATTTAAAAAGTTGTACAAATTTAGTTAAATTAAAAATTAATTTTGTTGATTCTTTTAAATGTCCATTATATGGATGATTGTTGATGCTATTACTTAGTTGTCATTAGGTATACTTAATTTCTTAAAAAAGCTTTTATTTAACAATTTATTGACCCCTTAAGAGTAAGTTAATTATTTTTAAGAAATCAATAATAATATGGAACCTCTCACACTGGACAACTATTATTTCAATAATTTTCAAACAAAAAGAGATAACAACCTCGGGTTTTCTGATCTCTTTTACTTAACTAATAGTCTATCAACAAGAGTAAAAATATATATGGCTTTATTTAAATTACTTGTGTAAATGGCTAAAATCTGATGTTCTTTTAATTAGCGCCCCCTATTGTTAAGCAAACAAATTAAACTTAGCATTGGTTAAAATAAAATTTAATTCTATTAAAAATACCTTTAAATTGAGCTATTATCGCTTGTTAAAATCGAAAAAGCCAAACCCAAGTTACAGCATTTAAAAATCTTTAAATTTTTACATTGTTACACTTCACCCTGCCGTTGTCCTGGTAATTAAAGAAAAAATGTTTAAATAAAATGTTTAGAGTATTAAACAGAGATTGTATGTGGCATGTTTCAGATTAACATTGTATACAGGGTATAACAAATTCGGTTATCACTACAGGGATCTCGTAAACCGTAAGAGTTACGAAGATGGTTAAATAGGGGCAAAGTTGCACAATTTGATGCCTAATCATAATCCAAAAAGAAATTATTTACATTCCGAGTACTTCCGGAGATATTCGAAAAAAACCGAAAAACTGTCAATAAGATTTTTTGTTTTGTGCCCTTAATGTAGGAGATAAAAGAAAACCTCTCACACCTTTTCAAGGCCAGTTTTAATCCTTTCTTAGAATATGTAATTAGTTTTGCCATACAACGTTTCATTTTCCTGAAACCATCATTAATTTCACTATTTTAAATACGGACCTGGATTTCTTCCATTTTTCAATAAAAGACCTAGGACATCTTTATTCAAAGCCTAGGTTAAATATTAATTTTAAAAAATAATTAACGCTCTAATGTAGATTTTATTAAGATTTTTCTAATCCGACCCTGTGTTACACAATACCATTTAGTTTTAATAACGACATGAAAATGTATCGCTGTCCAGGGAAACATTTTTGAACACGTAATTAATAATTAATTTTTATATGGCAACTTCTTTTATTCAGGAGTATTTTTCTTTATTTTGCTAATATTGCTTATAATGTTTTTCGTAAAGTTTTAATTCATTTTATTAATATTATAAAATATTGTTAATTAAATAAAATCTAATATCATTAGCAAGAATTTGTATTACGATTATTGTCAATTTTACGAATTTTATAGTTTTCTTTGAAGGAACTACCTAGTTTAAATTGTTACACAAAAGATGACGTGGGTAATAAAACGAATGGGTATTGTGTAACATAGGGTCGGATTAGAAAAATCTTAATAAAATCTAAATTAGAGCGTTAATTCTTTTTTAAAATTATTATTTAGCCCAGGCTTTGAATAAAGATGTCCTAGGTATTTTATAGAAAAATGGAAAAAATCCAGGTACGTATTTAAAATAGTGAAATTAATTTTGGTTTCAGGAAAATGAAAGGATGTATGGCAAAACTAATTACATATTCTAAGAAAGGATTAAAAGTGGCCCTGAAAAGGTGTGATTGGTTTTCTTTTATCTCCTACATTAAGGGCGCAAAACAAAAAAATCTTATTGACAGTTTTTCGGTTTCTTTCGAATATCTCCGGAAGTACTCGGAATCTAAATAATTTCTTTTTGGATTATGATTAGGCATCAAATTGTGCAACATTGCCCCCATTTAACCATCTTCGTATCTCTTACGGTTAACGAGATCCCTGTAGTGATAAACGAATTTGTTACACCCTGTATATGAAATATATGGGCAAATTAGCCACTTTTAGTTACATGACAGCAAATGCGCCCCCTACGCGCTACTGCGCCCAAACCAGAATTTATTAATAATTTTTAGAGACCGACCGAAGGCTCGGTTTCGGTTTCGGCTAGTTTTGGCCAAAAAATCTAGGTTCGGTAACAGTTTCTGTTTCGGCCAAAAATCGGCCGAAACTCAGTGTTTGTGAATTGTCGCGCACCGTTCGGCTAAGTTTGGGGATCTCATCCTTTAATTTTTCTGTCGACAATTTTTTTTTAGGTGGGAAGAGTTTAATCCGTTCCCAAGCTACATAAAATAAATTAGATTTTAGTATACAATAAAATTTTTAACATGTATAAATAAGTAGTCCATACTCAATGTGAAGTTAAATGTATAGAAAAACGAAAAGCACAAATTCTTTCTCCACAAGTTTACTAGAAAACTAGGCGAACCTAGAGTAATTCATAATAATTCAACATGTTTCGAGTGTAGAAACACTCATCATCAGGAAAACAAAGTAAATAGTACAATGCTGATGTTGTTAGCAATAGGGAAAATAATAAGTGGGATTGAGCCGTAATGGAACTTTCAATGATGTACAGGGTTATCCAACCAAGACTAGACAAGGCGATTTTTTGACTTTTCCTGTACTTTTATAAAAAAACTGAAATAGCCATCTTAAGTCATTTTCTCCCGCGAATTCGAATATCTTCAGCAAAAAACAATTGAACATCAAACAAAAGTACTAGGGGTCACTTTGATATTTTTTTAAATGAAACACCCTGTATATTTTTACATTTTTAAATTCCACATAAAATTATAATTATTTTTTATTAAATGCACTATTAGTCTATACTTCATAGTTTCCGAGATATTGACTCTCGAAAAGTGACATTTTTGAACTTTGACAGTTTTGAAGGTTCTTATGATGGATTCGCACACCATATTTTATTATTTTCTAATAAGCCATATAAAAGTTATTTAGAAAAATTATTTCGTTAAAAGTTGTTTAAAATTAATCACAGACTATTGGAAAGTCAATATATTGTTGCTAAATTAATAAATAAAATATTTAAAAATATGTATACAGGGTCCTGCAATAGTGCGTCAGGCTTCCATAGCTCCTATACGAATTTAGTTAGGACTTTTATTCATACGCTACCTTATACTGTATCATATACGGGGTTCTTCAGGAAAATATTTTTTCATATATGGAAAAAATATCAAAAAAAACAATCTAAAATTAGTTTTCTAACCACGGTATTAAGTGAGCTTAATGACAAGAGGTTCAAAGGTACTATGAATACAATAGTATTTATTTATTTTATACAGGGTGTTCATAATAAGGTTTCAAAAATTACACATTTCAAACCGATTTTTTTCAACTTTTTCAAATGGAACACCCTGTATATTATTTCGGTATTTTATATAAAATACACAAGCAATTTTTTTAGTAGGTGAAGCATATAAGTTATTTCCAGCCGTTTTCGAAATAAATGCAAATTTCATAAATTATGTTGATTAAACAGAGTTTTTTTTAAAATTAAGAGTAGGCGACTAGACTAATAATTGAAGACATAAGTGGATAAAGGTGCCATGTCACATTTTTAAACTTCGAAGTTATTCAATAAAACGCGTTATGACTTATAGCTTTTTTAATTATTATTTAATTTTATTTACTAACACCGCATAAATTAGGTAAAATTAACTAGTTTTATTTGGTGCACTTTAATAATAAAAGCAAATTCATAATTTTTTTCATAGTGTCATTTAACAAAATTATAACATGACACCTTTATTCACTACGACATGCTAGATGTTTGAGTGACTTAACACCTTTATCCTTTAAAAAAAAAATTTATTATGAAAAAAAAGCTGCATTTAAGGTTTACTAATAGTAGGATCTATACCAGGGACGCTCAAAAAGTGAAAAAGTAGTTTAAAAAAAATGCGACAACACCTTTATCCACTTATGTCTTCAATTAAAAACTACAGTAATTGTTCAAAATGTCTTCCATTTTGTTCTGTGCACAAGCCAACATGTTTTTGAAAAGATCTGTTTATTTTCCTTTTAACATTTCAATTGCAATACCAGCAAAGAGGTTCATTAGTAAGGTTTATCTCTAAAACCCATAGTAGGCTTTGAAATAAAACATAGATTCTTATACTTAGTTTGACAAGTTCTTTAATTAATTTTAAAAAGGTGTAATATCGGGCGAATAAATTATAAGAAATTATCTTGATAATACCTCTGCGAACCAATGGATCGGTAGAAACGGACCCCCTGCCAGCTAGATCGCCCGATCTTACAAAACTAGACTTTTTTTTAGGGACACGTAAAACAAATTGTTTACAAATCCACCTACAACTGCTAATAAAATGCAGCAAAGGATAAGAGACATGTTTGCTAGCATTTCCCCAGAAATGTTAAGGGAAGTTAACAGATTTTTGGAAAGCGTGTTGGCTTGTGCACAGAACAAAATGGAAGACATTTTAAACAATTACTGTAGTTTTCAATTATTAGTCTAGTCACCTACGCTTAGTTTTAAAAATAAACTCTGTTTCATCAACATAATTTATGAAATTTGCATTTATTTCGAAAACGGCTGGAAATAAGTTATATGCTTCAACTACAAAAAAAAATTGCTTGTGTATTTTATATAAAATACCGAAATAATATACAGGGTGTTCCATTTGAAAAAGTTGAGAAAAATAGGTTTGAAATGTGCCATTTTTGAAACCTTATTATGAACACTCTGTATAAAATAAATAAATACTATTCGATTCATAGTACCTTTAAACCTCTTGTCATAAAACTCACTTAATACCGTGGTTGAAAAACTAATTTTAGATTGTTTTTTTTGATATTTTTTCAAAATAATTTTTTTTTAGTTTTTAATTGATTGCTCTTAAACTACCAAAGCAAATCAAACAAAATTTTGGGGATTTATGAAGGACGATAGCATAAATCTAAATATGCAAAAAAATATAGGGTATGCCATTTAAATATCACAAATTTTTATGACCACACTTTTTTGGGCCACCCTGTATATAAAAAAATATTTTCCTGAAGTACCCCGTATTGATACAGTATAAGTTAGCGTATGAATGAAAGTCCTAACTAAATTCGTATAGGAGCTATGGAAGCCTGACGCACTATTGCAGGACCCTGTATATATACAGCGTGATCAGTTAAGGGTAAGGAGCGGCCATATCTCGAAAGCCATTATGTTACGATTATGAGGTAAAAAAGTTATTAATAAATTCGGCCAAAGGAATTCGATTAAAAATATTTTTAAGTTCCTAACTTTACTGCTGCGCATTTGCTGTCATGTAACTAAAAGTGGCTAATTTGCTGAAATATTTTATATGCAATGTTAGTCTGAGACATGCCACATACAATCTCTGTTCAATACTCTAAACGTTTTTTCTTTAATTACCATGACAACGGCAGGGTGAAGTGTAACAATTTAAAGATTTTTAAATGCTACAACTTTGGTTTGCCTTTACCGATTTTAACAAGCGATAGCTCAATTTAAAGGTATTTTTAATTGGATTAAATTTTATTTTAACCAATCCTAAGGTTAATTTGTTTGCTTAACATTAAAAGAACATCAGAATTTAGTCATTTACACAAGTTATAAAATTAAATACAACCATATACAGTGTCACCAGTAAAGTCCGCACAATATGGAATTTTTTTTTATTAATTACTTTATTCGAAATTTGACTTTGGCATCAAGTTCTGCTTCTATCGAGATGAAAATTAAGCAAAAAAAAAGTAAACACGTGATTCGCATTATGTGTCAATATTTAATTTTTTACAAAAAATAATTCAAAAGTGGGAATATCAAAAAAAAATATCAAAAAAAGTTATAAAAAAAAGTTTTTTTGAATGCAGTTTCTAGCCCACATGCAAAATTTCAGCTGCATAAGATAATTTTGATTTTTTACCCACCACTAAAATTTATTTTCCACTTGATGAACACTTTAAAATACTTATTTTATGAAGTTACCTTCTGCAGGGTCAAAAACAAATAAACTTTGTGTCACATACGACCAAATTTTAATAGCCCAATTTTGATTTTGTTGAAAAACACACATTTAATATGGCGCTACTTTAAAGAAAATGTATTTGAAATAAATCATTGTCAAAACTAAGATGTTTTATGTAGGTTGCGTTAAGTCTTATTTTGCAAAAGTGATGTAATTTACAAAATACGGGTAAAAATCAAAATTATCTTATGCAGCTAAAAATTTGCATGTGGGCTAGAAACTGCAAAACTTTTTCCAATAACTTTTTTCGATACTTTCAGAAATAACCCCACTTTTGAATTATTTTTTGAAAATAATTAAAATTTGACAGATAATGCGAATCACGTGATTACTATTTTTTTGCTGCTCTATCGAAGCAGAACTTGATGCCAAAGTCAAATTTCGAATAAAGCTACATACGATGCGCACGCACGCGATAATTAAACGATAGTTTAAAAGATCTGACAGACAGATAGGTAGATAGACAGCTTGTATATCGGGGTTACCGAAAACAACCACAAACACATAAAAAGGATCCACACATGGGCAAGATAAATCATATTATATCCATTTTGCATACGTACGAAAAAACGAATAAGATCACCTTTGCATGCCTGCACATATTTCGGTCTGACCCGAAAATCAACAAGTAGATAATAAAAAGTCTCACAAAAGGAGAGCTATTCGATTCAGGTTATTCCAAGGAATTTTACGCCGTAAACGAAAGTAGGATTACGCCAGAGTACGGCTATCTCTACTATGGTCTAAAACCTAAAATGCAACCATAAGATATTAATTTTTTTCAGTCGTATACGAGGTTTGTCAAAAAATATAAATTTTTCCCAAGAGTAAAGTACCTTTATTTTTGACAATATCGAAAATTGTAATTATGAAAAGTTGTTCGGAATGTAAAACTATATTTTAATGTGCAATTACATCCTTCTTCTTAATTTTTTTTATTTTTACAAATTTTTCTCAAATGTATACCGAACATTTATCATTTTTAAAAATAAATTTTGTTCGGGATTTATTATTTTCTGAAAGAAACAGGAAGTTATCATGATTTTTTTAATAAATAAAAAAGATAAATGCTCGGTATCCGTAATTTGAGAAAAAATTTTAAAAATAAAAAAAATGTAAGTAGAAGGATGAAATTGCATATTAAAATATAGTTTTACATTTCGAACAACTCTTTATAATTAGAGTTTTCGATATTGTCAAAAGTAAAGGTACTTTACTCTTGGGCAAAATTCATATTTTTGACAAACTTCGTATACAACTGAAAAAATTTAATATCTGATGGTTGCATTTTAGGTTTTGGACCATGCAGAACTTTTTATGAAGAATAACTTTTTTTCGTAAAGTTAATAATAAAAAAGTTTCCCATATGTAGCCAACTTAAGTAGACACACTGTATAAAAAGATTGTTTTCTCTGTCAACTTTCAAGATTCGGTTTCGGCTGAAAATCTTGTTTCGGTCGGACACTACTTGCTAGGCTTATTTTTTTTAAATGAACTTTATGGCCGAAACTACTTAACTTATTGTACTGTATTGGGATAATACGAAAAACACCTAAATTTTCTCCAGTTAGTTACTTTTAAGCATCTTAAAATAATTTCTTTCAAAATGATTTATTTCTCGTTAGGCTTAATTTTTTAAAACGAACTTTTTGGACGAAACTACTAAACTTATTGCGCTGTCTTTGAGTTTATGCAAAAACAGCTCAAATTTCATGCATTTAGTTGCTTTAAAGGGACATAAAATAACTTTTTTTAAATTATTTATTTACTTGCTAGTAGTGACCGACCGAAGGTTCGGTTTCGGCTAGTTTCGGCCAAAAAATTAGTTTTGGTGACAGTTTCGGTTTCTTCCAAAAACCGGCCGAACCTTCGGCCATGCCGAAAGTTTTTTATTAATAGCTTTATTCGAAATTTGACTTTGGTATCAAGTTCTGCTTCGATCGAGATAAAAATTAAGCAAAAAAATAGTAGACACGTGATTCGCATTATGTGTCAAAGAACCCCGCACTTTTTTAGTATGTTGTAGAGAATGATATTCTGTTCATGGCCACAACAATATCTGCCGACCAGTTTTTGAGATACAGGCTGTCCAAGTTGCAAAATATGAATTCTCAATACATTATATTTTCGTAGTTTATAATATTAGTTCGTTTTGTTTTTCTAAATTTTTGTTGGCCCTGTCGTAGATAGGATAGAATATTATAAAAATAGTTTAAATTTTTTTATTATATACCGGGTGAGTGACGAAAATTGTTTAATATTTTTTGTTAAATCATTGTATTTTCGGCATTAAATTAAATGTTAACAAAGTAATACTGTCGATGACATTAGCTTGAAGAAAGCTATCAGAAATTATATTATTTATATTTATACAGGGTAACTCCAAAAAGTTAATATTTTTTTTATTAGTTTTAAAAGAAATTTTGTAGATATTTCTTTATGTACTAGTTGTCGCTTATCGTATGCTTCCAAATATATATAATTATCAACGTTATACAGGGTGTTACCGATGATAAGCGATAGAAAAATAACATAAAAATGCATGTATTTGTAATTCACCCGGTATATTAAAAATGGATCGGTTAAATTTCGTAATTTTTTAATATTTTTTGCTTGAAGTGTCTTACTTACATGTTTACTATTGATTTCCCTATTCCTATGACCCGTTCTGGAGATATACAGCATCGAACAGACTCAAAACTCAAAAAATAAGCAAATAAAATAACATTTTTTTTTTAATTTCAATAAAATTTGTTATGTAAGTTTATTTTATGGTTAAAATAAATATATTTAATGCTATACAGGGTATTTCGAATAATTAGGGGCCTACTTATTATATTTGGAAAAATCCGTCTTTGCGGGCTTTCGAGCCGCGGGATTTATAAGAAAATATTCGTCAGTCGTAAAATAAATTTAGCCGAGTTGGGCTACCGGGAAAAGTAACGTTTGGATACCTTGGGAACCGTATTGAAAATAATAAAGTTGTTTTTATTTTAACGAAGAAGTCATTTTATTTTTGCGACAGAGTAGGCTGGCAGCCGCTGTAAAAAGCAGGCAGCCGCCCTCGAGATATTTCAGGAACATTTAAGGAGGGATTTTTAATCTGGATTTAGACTTAGAAGAATTTTCGGCAAAAAATTATTTTGATTGATACCTCGGAACGGGGCGTTCCGCAAGGAAAATTTCCTGTATAAGAAGTATACAGAGGACAATTCTGAACAACTTTCAGAGAGAAAGTTTTTTGATAACTAGTTAGCCTCAAAAGTTAGACGTGTATCGAACTATTGGAGAGTCAAATGCCTGGGGAAACGATTGAGCTACGAGCCGCGCCGACAAATGACCTTAGTAAGAAAAAAGGGGAGGGTCTCTACGGTAATAACAGAAAAGTCATTAAAATACTGTCAAAAAATTCCCAGAAGAATTGGTGAAAAAAGAAGATTTGATCTTCGAAACGACTACGAGGATAAATTCGAAAAAATAACATTAGCAGTCTGAAACTACATCGATGCAAGATTGAATAGCAGCTTTCAACTTTTTAAAAAAAATTAAAACTTCATTATTTTAAATATATTTCGCCTGTTATTTTTTAATGACAGATATTCTTAATAAAATATAAAAACTTTGTTCCCGACAACTTGTTCCTGTTCTAGAGACGAGCACTAAATTTTGATGTCTTCAGCCAGAGAGTCTACGTAGGATTGCGCCATTTTACTGTCACGCGATCTTATAACCGTTTCGTGGGTCACTAGAGCAAAACATTGATAGGCCTCACAGCCATTGCACATTCTTTGTCTTACTCGAATACCGAAGAAACAAGTGATTCAGCCGGCTGATGCACTTGCAACGATCTACACATCCGCGGTAGATAGGGAAGTTTAAATAAGAGACTGAGGTAACCAAGGCCGTATTTAAGGGGGGGATTTTGGGGGTTAGAACCCCCCCCGAAATTATTTATTTAATAATGAAGTTCAGAAAATTTAATTGAAATCGTAAAAAAATCAGAAAGATGAAAGAAACAAAAATAATTTTTAAAATTAAAAAAATCTTAAACTTTAAAGTGTTTCAATAAAAGTAAAAAAATATATATTTCTTAAAAATCTCAAATTAAGTAATTCGCAACAAAATTTAAACCCGAAAAAAATTCGGTATTGTAAGAGAAATCATAAATTCGGAATTAAATCTTGCGTCCGAAGATTGACAACAGTGGCAACACTGGCAACATTTGCCGCATTGCCGCGAGCCGCGACGCGTTTTAACCCCCCCCGAAAATCTAGTCTAGATACGGCCCTGGAGGTAACAGTTTCTAGCTTATTTAAAAAAATTCGCAGACTCTACTAAGTTCGCACAGTTCAGGTCACCCTGTTTGTGTGTATGAACAGATGAGTACAATAGGGTGTTAGGCTCTTAAAATTCAAATTCAAAAATAAAAAAAATTCCATATAAAAATCTTCATATTAAAACTCTAAAAAACATTTCCATGTAAAAATCATCAGATTAAAAAAACCATAAAATTAAACATATAAAATCCTCATATTCAAAAATAACAATAAAAATTTAAATAATTAAAAATTATAATTTTTAAAAATCTTTCTTAATGCCTTTGGTATAATAGTAAAATATCAACGCTTTCAGAGAGGGTAAAAATCCCTAACTTTTAAGGTACATATTGGAAAGTCACAACGTTTAATTTTTAACGCTTATTTTCTGAAACCATCTTCAGGAATTTTCATAATTTTCAATTTTAAATAAAATCAAATACCCTTCTACTTAAATAACTTTAAAAATCTTCGAATCCTTATTCTTTTATTTCTTTTCGCGTACGGGAAAAAATATTAAGATTTTCACTTTGAGTTTGGAAAATTAGTTTTAAAAAATCATTTTGTAGAAAATCTTTTTATAAGATTAAAATTGCGTCATTTCTGTAAAGGGAAAAATTTCCTTAAATTTAAGATACGTGTTGTCTGATGACAACGTTTCGATAAAAGTGCTTATTTTTTGAAATCATCTTCAGGAACTTTATAAAATAAACATTGCGCTTTGTGAAGTGTAAAATAAAAATCGTCAGGTACTTTCTTGCGGTTTAAAAAAAAAATAACGGAAAAATATAATTTTCGTTCATAAACTTTAAAAGAAAAATTATTACCATTTTAGTTTTGTTTTGAGGTTTTGACTATAAAAATACTCCCTTCATTGAAAAAGGTTCAAATCTTGTTATCTATAATCGATCCGCGATTTACCTTAGATTACATTTTTCTCAAGCTCTTGTTTTTAAATTTACTACGCCTGCGCCTACCCATTAAAGAAAAAACATTTTTTCTTAAATGATTTTAGCTGATCATTAAATTGGATCGCACTTTGGATTTACTACGCCTGCAATTTCAGTTTTTGACGCTTTTCTATAAAATCGATCCCTTCACCAAAAAAGTTTAAATCTTGTTATCATAAATGATCCGCGATTTACTTTAAACTACGTCTTTTCCGAAACTCTCTTGTTTCTTTAATACTACGATTTTTTAACGATCATTTAGTTTGATTGTTGTTAACTATTTGTTAACAAACTTTGGATATACTTCGCCTGCCATTTTAGTTTTTGACGCTTTTCTATAAAACCGCTCCCTTCACCAAAATGTTTAAAATCTAGTTATCGATAATAGATCTGCGATTTGCCTTAGACTACGTCTTTTCTGGAGCTCTCTTGCTCTATTTGATTATTACCGATTTTGACAATTCAAATTAAATATACTAATGAAGTGGGTATATTTGTAACTCAATATTAATAATAATATTAATCCTAAGATTGTGACTATTTTGTAAAGGGTAAAATTCCCTTAATTTTAAGATACATGTTGTCTAGTGACAACGTTTCGATTTAGACGCTTAAATTCTAGAATCATCATCAGGTATAAAATTAGTTTTATAAACAGTTCTTTTTAGAAAAAATATTCATATTTCAAATAAAGTTAATTCTATCATTTTGCTTTGTTGTTTATCGATCATAAATTGATAAATAATAATTTTCTTAATTTTTAAAAATATAAATCTTCAAATAAAATTTTCTTAAATATAATTTTTTTCAAAATTTCAAAAAAGTAAGTGAACTTGTTTTGCGTTTGCGTCTCATTAGCGTATAATACAAAGTAAGGTTAGGAAGAGTCGACTATAAACAAATAATTTGCAAATTTTTAAAATATTTTAAATTCATTAAACAAAAAGAGATTTTAATTAATCCATAACCCCAGATATTTCAGCCTGAAAAATGGCATTCCCAAATTCAAATTCTGCCCCATTAAATTTTCAAAATCTAGGGCTTCACCCTAGTACCCTCTCTTTTGAGGCGGGACAGGAGTCTCGGGTGGTGGTGGGTCCTCACTTAACAACCCCTGTTGTAGTTAACGATTTAATCGATCTCACGGAAAATAATAATATGTGTATTGATAGCGATGATAGTACCGAAGCTTTAAATTCTAATGCAAGCTTGTCCGACTTTATGGACATTTCTCAATCATTGATTGATGGCGATCCTGACCAATTATATAATACTTACGACGAAAGTAATAGTGTAGTTTTTCAAACTCATATACCTACGAATCCGTATACCGAAAATCCAAATACAAATATTAATAATGACAATAATAACCCTTTGGGTCCTGAGTATGAATTTAACCGACGGAGCTCTGAAACGCGTCAGATTGGCGATTCTTTGCTGCAGACCAATAATAATAATAATTATAATAACTTGACTGTCTCTGAACTAAATGTTTTAGAGCAGATGAACTTAAATTCTAACCAATTCTCTATTGTTTCAGATAATCCACAAGTAGAAAATCAACGAACTTTTAACCCAGGTCAAACGTATTTTTGCGGTCCTGATGCGCAACAGCCATTATTATTAGATAATACAGAATCAATTTTAAATTCATATCAATATAAACAAAGAAATACTGCTTTTCAGACTTTAAATAAAGATCAAATTCAGATTAATCAAAATAATAATTCAAATGATAATTTTCGATCATATCATCGTGAAGGACGACATGGCGATCCTGCCAGGATAATGGTAGAAGGACGTCATGAAGTTCTAAATAATAATAATAATCATAATAATTCTCACAAATATCATCATAGCGGACGACAATCATTGAGCAAGTTCAAAAGGCCAAGTATTATTTCGTGATTCTTGACTGTACTCCCGATGCAAGTAAAGTAGAACAGATGACATTTGTGGTAAGATTTGTCTCCATAGAGGAATCAGAGTCTGAAGTTCAAGTAAATATCAACGAACATTTTTTGGGTTTTCTACCCATTGAGAGATCAACAGCTAAGGAATTGTCGGAGGTTTTACTAGAAGAGCTAGAGAAAAATAGGCTTAAAGTAGAAAACATGCGCGGTCAAGGGTATGACAATGGTTCCAATATGAGAGGAGAAAAATCGGGAGTACAAACAAGAATCAGAAATATAAACCCCAGAGCATTTTATGTTCCATGCAGCAGCCATTCGCTAAATTTGGTTGTAAACGATATGGCAAAATCCTCGTTTGAGGCAGCCAACTTCTTCAATATTGTTCAAAAGTTATATACATTTTTTTTTCCTCTTCTTTTCGTTGGGCAATATTACTGAAATAATATATTGATACTTACACCCTAAAACCGATACGCGATGGAAAAGTCGAGTCGACTCATTAAAAGCTTTGCGGTTTCAAATTGGTCCAATTCACGATGCTTTGTACAGCATATATGAAGATTCAGAAATCGATAATATGATCAGAGACGAGGCTAGCGGATTATTAAATAATTTGAAGTATAATATATAATATATAAAATAGATTTTGTTTTCACACTATAGATCAAGCAATAGATGCCTTAAAAACCAGATATAATTTGCTATATACTCACAGTAATTATTTCAGCTTTTTGTATAATATTTTTGGTCTAAAAGACATGCCCAGAAATGAGCTACTGGCTCATTGCAAAGATTTGGAAGTAGTTTTAACTGATGGAAATTCAAGCGATCTTAACGCCCTGGAACTAGCCGATGAAATAAGCATTGTTTCGTCATTATTAACAAAAAAGGAAACCCCTGTTGAAGTTCTCAAGTTTATCGCTACACTTAAATTCGCACCAAACCTCAGCATAGCATTAAGAATCCTGCTTACATTGTCAGTCACTGTGGCTTTAGGGGAAAGAAGCTTTTCAAAACTTAAAATAATAAAAAATTATCTCGGAACGATGCAGACGCAAAATCGTCTCAATGGATTGGCAATGATAGCTATAGAACACCAAATTAGTGACAAATTAGAATTGAAATCACTGGTTCGTGAGTTTGCCGAAAGAAAAGTTAGAAAAAGGGCATTTTAATTACTTTGGTTAGTTAGAATTTATTTATAATATGGAATATTAGTTTAGTTAGCATTACTACATTTTAATTTTTGTTATTTTGCCTTGTGCTAAATTGCTTATCTTGTTATCTGATGATTGAGTTTTTAATAAAACGTTTTTTTTTTATTTTTTTTTCAATGTTTTCTTGACGCTGATATGGTCGCATGAGATTTACTTAAAAAAACGGTGGGGGGGGGGGGCGCAAAATTAAGGTTTTGCCCGGAGCGCCAAAATGTCTAGGGCCGGCCCTGCTTGCATTAATAATGATTTTGAACATTTGGGTCGTCATTAATACATTTTCCCGCAATATTTAGTGTGCGATTTTAAAGAAGTAAATTGCAGTATCAATAATTTATTATAAATTGTGAAAATATAGGTAGAAGTTTTTAATAATCCTTTTTATTGTTTTAGTTAACACTTTTTATAACTGTCTGTTTATTTATAATTAATGTGTGCGAAACGCATCTAATATATAAACTAAAAGACCCTTAAAACGAAAAAATACGATATATTAGTCTTTTTTTTTTTTTTTTTCCAATTTTTTCCTCTTCGTTCGCTGCCAGGGCCATTCCCGAGGGGACCTACGGTTTAACGTGGGCTCCGAACCACGATCCTCAGTCATTAGAAGCACCCCCCAAGGGCTATCAACCCTTGGTTTCGTGCTTTCTATGACCTACCGATTGGGGAGTGTGTTCCTTCCCCCTCCACCCCACGAGATATCCGATCTCATCCGGCCTGGTTACCGGCGTGAATGGGGTGGTTTTGGGGGATGATACATTTTTCACTCTTCCCTAATTTTTGCTCGACGCTGGACCCACGTCAAGACTTATACCACTAAAATCCACTGGGCTCGAACCAGTTTGCCGGCAGTGGGATACGAACCCACAAACTCTCGTCCTAGAGTTCTCAGCGACTACCGCGTTAACCACGGAGCCACCGATGCCGGTATATATTAGTCTATTTTAGTCAATAACTTCGATTCTATAAAAGATACGAATATGAGGTTTTCACGAAAATGTTAAGAGTTTAATTTTCTATCTGATCCTGTTAAAACAGACCTATCATTGTATTTAACTTTGTCGCGAAAAAGCCTAATACCTATTCGCTTATATTTCAGTTAACGACATCTAGCGGCGAAGGTGAAGTTCAAGGATAGGTATAATAAAAAAAGCACAATTTGTAAATAAAAATACTCCTCTCTTAAATGAGACCAAGTTGGTTAAAATCGGTTATGCCAAATGGGAGTAATCGTAGTTTATGTAAAAAAAACATTTGAATTCCCCCCACCACTTTATTTAACTATATAGAGAAATTTGTGAATTATAAAATTTATAAAGAAATATGTAAGCATTAAAACAAAGATGTTTTTGGTACCTCTTATTTAGTCAAAACACGAAGAAAATCTTAATATTTACAGTGGTCATGACTGTGACGCCCCCTTGCGGACGTTTTACAAACTCGAAAATAATTTCCAACATTTTCTTTTGGGCACTTTTACTAAAACATATTTTACTTAAAAGCTCTATGACTTCCAGTTTCTGAGATATAGCCGACGACCATTCTTAGTTGTTCACCCGGTACAATACAAAAATTAAATAAGTAACAATAATACTAAAAAAACTCTTTAGTGGCATCACTGATAGTGACGATAGGCTTAAGAAAACATCAGTTAAAGTATTTTAATACTTAGTTGTTGTTTTTTGCATTGCTATACATGGTCCTCCAATAGTGTGTCAGACTTCCTTCCATAGCTCTTATAGGAACAAAGTTAGGAATTTTATTATTATGATGACTTAAACTGTTTCACGTTTTGCATTTTCGAAAACATTTTTGGCATATACAAGGAGAAGAACTTTTTGCCCATTTATTTTATTATTGAATATTTTTGAAGGAAGCTTTATATTGTATTTTTTTTGTAATAAAAAGTCATTGCACTTTTATTTTTCTAGTATAAAAATACAAGAATATTTTACTAATCTGTTTTTTTTTATTGTAGGTACTAAGATTTTTAATACGAGGGCGTTGTAAGTACAGTGCGCTCTACGGAGTCGAAGACCACAACCGAGAGAAAACTTTTTTGCTCATTTAGTTAATTACTAAATAATTTGGGAGCAAGCTTTTTAATTGTATTTTTTTTTAATAAAAAGTATAGTCATCGCAGTTTTATTTTTCTAGTATAAAAATACAAGAATATTTTACTAATCTGGTTTCTTTTATTGTAGGTACCAAGATTTTTAATAAGAGGAAGGGGGGAGCGCTTTATGGAGTCGAAGACCACAACCGAGAGAGAACTTTTTTGCTCATTTAGTTAATTACTAAATAATTTGGGAGCAAGCTTTTTAATTGTATTTTTTTTAATAAAAAGTATAGTCATCGCAGTTTTATTTTTCTAGTATAAAAATACAAGAATATTTTACTAATCTGATTTCTTTTATTGTAGGTACCAAGATTTTTAATAAGAGGGAGGGGGGAGCGCTTCATGGAGTCGAAGACCACAACCGAGGGAGAACTTTTTTGCTCATTTAGTTAATTACTAAATAATTTGGGAGCAAGCTTTTTAATTGTATTTTTTTAATAAAAAGTATAGTCATCGCAGTTTTATTTTTTTAGTTTAAAAATACAAGAATATTTTACTAATCTAGTTTCTTTTATTATAGGTACCAAAATTTTTAATAAGAGGGAGGGGGGAGCGCTCCATGGAGTCGAAGACCACAACCGAGAGAGAACTTTTTTGCTCATTTAGTTAATTACTAAATAATTTGGGAGCAAGCTTTTTAATTGTATTTTTTTTTAATAAAAAGTATAGTCATCGCAGTTTTATTTTTCTAGTATAAAAATACAAAAATATTTTACTAATCTGTTTCTTTTTATTGTAGGTACCAAAATTTTTAATAAGAGGGAGGGGGGAGTACAGTGCGCTCCATGGAGTCGAAGACCATACCGAAAAAGAACTTTTTTGCGCATTTAGTTAATTACTAAATAATTTTGGAGCAAGGTTCTTAATTGTATTTTTTTTAATAAAAAGTATCGTCATCGCAGTTTTATTTTTCCCGTCTAAAAATACAGGAATAATTTACTAATTTAGTTTTTTCACTTTAGGTATTAAGGTTTTTAATGAGAGAGCGGGGAAAGAATAGTGCGCTCCATGAAGTCGAAGGAGAACTTTTTTGCAAATTTAGTTAATTACTAAATAATTTTGGAGCAAGGTTTTTAATTGTATTTTTTTTAATAAAAAGTATAGTCATCGCAATTTTATTTTTCCCGTCTAAAAATACAGGAATAATTTACTAATTTAGTTTTTTCATCTTAGGTATTAAGGTTTTTAATGAGAGAGCGGGGAAAGAATAGTGCGCTCCATGAAGTCGAAGGAGAACTTTTTTGCAAATTTAGTTAATTACTAAATAATTTTGGAGCAAGCTTTTTAATTGTATTTTTTTAATAAAAAGTATAGCCATCGCAGTTTTATTTTTCTAGTATAAAAATACAAGAATATTTTACTAATCTGGTTTCTTTTATTGTAGGTAACAAGATTTTTAATAAGAGGGAGGGGGGAGCGCTCCATGGAGTCGAAGACCACAACCCAGAGAAAACTTTTTTGCTCATTTAGTTAATTACTAAATAATTTGGGAGCAAGCTTTTTAATTGTATTTTTTTTAATAAAAAGTATAGTCATCGCCGTTTTATTTTTCTAGTATAAAAATACAAGAATATTTTACCAATCTGGTTTTTTTATTGTAGGTACTAAGATTTTTAATAAGAGGGCGTGGTGAGTACAGTGCGCTCTACGGAGTCGAAGACCACAACCGAGAGAAAACTTTTTTGCTCATTTAGTTAATTACTAAATAATTTGGGAGCAAGCTTTTTAATTGTATTTTTTTTAATAAAAAGTATAGTCATCGCAGTTTTATTTTTCTAGCATAAAAATACAAGAATATTTTACTAATCTGATTTCTTTTATTGTAGGTACCAAGATTTTTAATAAGAGGGAGGGGGGAGCGCTTCATGGAGTCGAAGACCACAACCAAGAGAGAACTTTTTTGCTCATTTAGTTAATTACTAAATAATTTGGGAGCAAACTTTTTAATTGTATTTTTTAAATAAAAAGTATAGTCATCGCAGTTTTATTTTTCTAGTATAAAAATACAAGAATATTTTACTAATCTGTTTTTTTTATTGTAAGTACTAAGATTTTTAATAAAAGGGCGTGGTGAGTACAGTGCGCTCTACGGAGTCGAAGACCCCAACCGAGAGAAAACTTTTTTGCTCATTTAGTTAATTACTAAATAATTTGGGAGCAAGCTTTTTAATTGTATTTTTTTTTTAATAAAAAGTATGGTCATCGCAGTTTTATTTTTCTAGTATAAAAATACAAGAATATTTTACTAATCTGGTTTCTTTTATTGTAGGTACCAAGATTTTTAATAAGAGGGAGGGGGGAGCGCTCCATGGAGTCGAAGACCACAACCGAGAGAGAACTTTTTTGCTCATTTAGTTAATTACTAAATAATTTGGGAGCAAGCTTTTTAATTGTATTTTTTTTAATAAAAAGTATAGTCATCTCAGTTTCATTTTTCTGGTATAAAAATACAAGAATATTTTACTAATTTTGTTTTTTTTATTGTAGGTACTAAGATTTTTAATAAGAGAGCATGGTGAGTACAGTGCGCTCTATGGAGTCGAAGTCCACAACCGAATGAGAACTTTTTTGCCCATTTAGTTACTGACTAAATACTTTTTAATCTGTTTTTTTTTATTGTAGGTACTAAGATTTTTAATAAGAGGGCGTGGTGAGTACAGTGCGCTCTACGGAGTCGAAGACCACAACCGAGAGAAAATTTTTTTGCTCATTTAGTTAATTACTAAATAATTTGGGAGCAAGCTTTTTAATTGTATTTTTTTTTAATAAAAAGTATAGTCATCGCAGTTTTATTTTTCTAGTATAAAAATACAAAAATATTTTACTAATCTGTTTCTTTTTATTGTAGGTACCAAAATTTTTAATAAGAGGGAGGGGGGAGTACAGTGCGCTCCATGGAGTCGAGGACCACACCGAAAAAGAACTTTTTTGCGCATATAGTTAATTACTAAATAATTTTGGAGCAAGGTTTTTAATTGTATTTTTTTAAATAAAAAGTATAGTCATCGCAGTTTTATTTTTCCCGTCTAAAAATAAAGGAATAATTTACTAATTTAGTTTTTTCATCTTAGGTATTAAGGTTTTTAATGAGAAAGCGGGGAAATAATAGTGCGCTCCATGAAGTCGAAGGAGAACTTTTTTGCAAATTTAGTTAATTACTAAATAATTTGGGAGCAAGCTTTTTAATTGTATTTTTTTTAATAAAAAGTATAGTCATCGCAGTTTTATTTTTCTAGTATAAAAGTACAAGAATATTTTACTAATCTGTTTTTTTTATTGTAGGTACTAAGATTTTTAATAAGAGGGCGTGGTGAGTACAGTGCGCTTTACGGAGTCGAAGACCACAACCGAGAGAAAACTTTTTTGCTCATTTAGTGAATTACTAAATAATTTGGGAGCAAGCTTTTTAATTGTATTTTTTTTAATAAAAAGTATAGTCATCGCAGTTTTATTTTTCTAGTATAAAAATACAAGAATATTTTACTAATCTGGTTTCTTTTATTGTAGGTACCAAGATTTTTAATAGGAGGGAGGGGGAGCGCTCCATGGAGTCGAAGACCACAACCGAGAGAGAACTTTTTTGCTCATTTAGTTAATTACTAAATAATTTGGGAGCAAGCTTTTTAATTGTATTTTTTTAATGAAAAGTATAGTCATCGCAGTTTTATTTTTCTAGTATAAAAATACAAGAATATTTTACTAATCTGGTTTTTTTATTGTAGGTACTAAGATTTTTAATAAGAGGGCGTGGTGAGTACAGTGCGCTCTACGGAGTCGAAGACCACAACCGAGAGAAAACTTTTTTGCTCATTTAGTTAATTACTAAATAATTTGGGAGCAAGCTTTTTAATTGTATTTTTTTTAATAAAAAGTTAGTCATCGCAGTTTTATTTTTCTAGTACAAAATTACAAGAATATTTTACTAATCTGGTTTCTTTTATTGTAGGTATCAAGATTTTTAATAAGAGGGAGGGGGGAGCGCTCCATGGAGTCGAAGACCACAACCGAGAGAGAACTTTTTTGCTCATTTAGTTAATTACTAAATAATTTGGAAGCAAGCTTTTTAATTGTATTTTTTTTTAATAAAAAGTATAGTCATCGCAGTTTTATTTTTCTAGTATAAAAATACAAGAATATTTTACTAATTTTACTAATCTGGTTTCTTTTATTGTAGGTACCAAGATTTTTAATAGGAGGGAGGGGGGGGGGGGCGCTCCATGGAGTCGAAGACCACAACCGAGAGAGAACTTTTTTGCTCATATAGTTAATTACTAAATAATTTGGGAGCAAGCTTTTTAATTGTATTTTTTTTAATAAAAAGTATAGTCATCGCAGTTTTATTTTTCTAGTATGAAAATACAAGAATATTTTACTAATCTGGTTTCTTTTATTGTAGGTACCAAGATTTTTAATAAGAGGGAGGGGGGAGCGCTCCATGGAGTCGAAGACCACAACCGAGAGAGAACTTTTTTGCTCATTTAGTTAATTACTAAATAATTTGGGAGCAAGCTTTTTAATTGTATTTTTTTAAATAAAAAGTATAGTCATCGCAGTTTTATTTTTCTATTATAAAAATACAAGAATATTTTACTAATCTGTTTTTTTTTTATTGTAGGTACTAAGATTTTTAATAAGAGGGCGTGGTGAGTACAGTGCGCTCTACGGAGTCGAAGACCACAACCGAGAAAAACTTTTTTGCTCATTTAGTTAATTACTAAATAATTTGGGAGCAAGCTTTTTAATTGTATTATTTTTTAATAAAAAGTATAGTCACCGCAGTTTTATTTTTCTAGTATAAAAATACAAGAATATTTTACTAATCTGGTTTCTTTTATTGTAAGTACCAAGATTTTTAATAAGAGGGAGGGGGGAGCGCTCCATGGAGTCGAAGGCCACAACCGAGAGAGAACTTTTTTGCTCATTTAGTTAATTACTAAATAATTTGGGAACAAGCTTTTTAATTGTATTTTTTTAAATAAAAAGTATAGTCATCGCAGTTTTATTTTTCTATTACAAAAATACAAGAATATTTTACTAATCTGGTTTTTATTGTAGGTACTAAGATTTTTTAATGAGAGGGCGTGGTGAGTACAGTGCGCTCTACGAAGTCGAAGACCACAACCGAGAGAAAACTTTTTTGCTTATTTAGTTAATTACTAAATAATTTGGGAGCAAGATTTTTAATTGTATTCTTTTTTAATAAAAATTATAGTCATTGCAGTTTTATTTTTCTAGTATAAAAATACAAGAATATTTTACTGATATGTTTTTTTTTATTGTAGGTACTAAGATTTTTAATAACAGGGCGTGATGAGTACAGTGCACTCTACGGAGTCGAAGACCACAACCGAGAAAAAACTTTTTTGCTCATTTAGTTAATTACTAAATAATTTGGGAGCAAGCTTTTTAATTGTATTTTTTTCAATAAAAAGTATAGTCATCGCAGTTTTATTTTTCTAGTATAAAAATACAAGAATATTTTACTAATCTGGTTTCTTTTAGGTACCAAGATTTTTAATAAGAGGAAGGGGGGAGCGCTTTATGGAGTCGAAGACCACAACCGAGAGAGAACTTTTTTGCTCATTTAGTTAATTACTAAATAATTTGGGAGCAAGCTTTTTAATTGTATTTTTTTTTAATAAAAAGTATAGTCATCGCAGTTTTATTTTTCTAGTATAAAAATACAAGAATATTTTTCTAATCTGGTTTTTTTATTGTAGGTACTAAGGTTTTTAATAAAAGGGCGTGGTGAGTACAGTGCGCTCTACGTAGTCGAAGACCACAACCGAGAGAAAACTTTTTTGCTCATTTAGTTAATTACTAAATAATTTGGGAGCAAGCTTTTTAATTGTATTTTTTTTAATAAAAAGTATAGTCATCGCAGTTTTATTTTTCTAGTATACAAATACAAGAATATTTTACTAATATGGTTTCTTTTATTGTAGGTACCAAGATTTTTAAGAAGAGGGAGGGGGAAGCGCTCCATGGAGTCGAAGACCACAACCGAGAGAAAACTTTTTTGCTCATTTAGTTAATTACTAAATAATTTTGGAGCAAGGTTTTTAATTGTATTTTTTTAATAAAAAGTATCGTCATCGCAGTTTTATTTTTCCAGTCTAAAAATACAGGAATAATTTACTAATTTAGTTTTTTCATCTTAGGTATTAAGGTTTTTAATGAGAGAGCGGGGAAAGAATAGTGCGCTCTATGAAGTCGAAGGAGAATTTTTTTGCAAATTTAGTTAATTACTAAATAATTTTGGAGCAAGGTTTTTAATTGTATTTTTTTTAATAAAAAGTATAGTCATCGCAGTTTTATTTTTCTAGTATAAAAATACAAGAATATTTTACTAATCTGGTTTTTATTGTAGGTACTAAGATTTTTAATAAGAGGGCGTGGTGAGTACAGTGCGCTCTACGGAGTCGAAGACCACAACCGAGAGAAAACTTTTTTGCTTATTTAGTTAATTACTAAATAATTTGGGAGCAAGCTTTTTAATTGTATTTTTTTTAATAAAAAGTATAGTCAGCGCAGTTTTATTTTTCCCGTCTAAAAATACAGGAATAATTTACTAATTTAGTTTTTTCATCTTAGGTATTAAGGTTTTTGATGAGAGAGCGGGGAAAGAATAGTGCGCTTCATGAAGTCGAAGGAGAACTTTTTTGCAAATTTAGTTAATTACTAAATAATTT
Source organism: Polydrusus pterygomalis (assembly GCA_963969555.1). NCBI lineage: Eukaryota > Metazoa > Arthropoda > Insecta > Coleoptera > Curculionidae > Polydrusus > Polydrusus pterygomalis. The sequence continues at coordinate 11,456,380 of OZ018384.1, forward strand.
TGGAGCAAGGTTTTTAATTGTATTTTTTTTAATAAAAAGTATAGTCATCGTAGTTTTATTTTTCCCGTATAAAAATACGGAATAATTTACTAATTTAGTTTTTTTATTTTAGGTATTAAGGTTTTTAATGAGAAAGCGAGGAAATAATAGTGCGCTCCACGAAGTCGAAGGAGAACTTTTTTGCAAATTCAGTTAATTACTAAATAATTTGGGAGCAAGCATTTTAATTGTATTTTTTTTAATAAAAAGTATAGTCATCGCAGTTTTATTTTTCTAGTATAAAAATACAAGAATATTTTACTAATCTGTTTTTTTTTATTGTAGGTACTAAGATTTTTAATAAGAGGGCGTGGTGAGTACAGTGCGCTTTACGGAGTCGAAAACCACAACCGAGAGAAAACTTTTTTGCTCATTTAGTTAATTACTAAATAATTTGGAAGCAAGCTTTTTAATTGTATTTTTTTTTAATAAAAAGTATAGTCATCGCAGTTTTATTTTTCTAGTATAAAAATACAAGAATATTTTACTAATTTTACTAATCTGGTTTCTTTTATTGTAGGTACCAAGATTTTTAATAGTAGGGAGGGGGGGGGGCGCTCCATGGAGTCGAAGACGACAACCGAGAGAGAACTTTTTTGCTCATATAGTTAATTACTAAATAATTTGGGAGCAAGCTTTTTAATTGTATTTTTTTTAATAAAAAGTATAGTCATCGCAGTTTTATTTTTCTAGTATGAAAATACAAGAATATTTTACTAATCTGGTTTCTTTTATTGTAGGTACCAAGATTTTTAATAAGAGGGAGGGGGGAGCGCTCCATGGAGTCGAAGACCACAACCGAGAGAGAACTTTTTTGCTCATTTAGTTAATTACTAAATAATTTGGGAGCAAGCTTTTTAATTGTATTTTTTTAAATAAAAAGTATAGTCATCGCAGTTTTATTTTTCTATTATAAAAATACAAGAATATTTTACTAATCTGTTTTTTTTTTTATTGTAGGTACTAAGATTTTTAATAAGAGGGCGTGGTGAGTACAGTGCGCTCTACGGAGTCGAAGATCACAACCGAGAGAAAACTTTTTTGCTCATTTAGTTAATTACTAAATAATTTGGGAGCAAGCTTTTTAATTGTATTATTTTTTAATAAAAAGTATAGTCACCGCAGTTTTATTTTTCTAGTATAAAAATACAAGAATATTTTACTAATCTGGTTTCTTTTATTGTAAGTACCAAGATTTTTAATAAGAGGGAGGGGGGAGCGCTCCATGGAGTCGAAGGCCACAACCGAGAGAGAACTTTTTTGCTCATTTAGTTAATTACTAAATAATTTGGGAGCAAGCTTTTTAATTGTATTTTTTTAAATAAAAAGTATAGTCATCGCAGTTTTATTTTTCTATTACAAAAATACAAGAATATTTTACTAATCTGGTTTTTATTGTAGGTACTAAGATTTTTTAATGAGAGGGCGTGGTGAGTACAGTGCGCTCTACGAAGTCGAAGACCACAACCGAGAGAAAACTTTTTTGCTTATTTAGTTAATTACTAAATAATTTGGGAGCAAGCTTTTTAATTGTATTTTTTTTAATAAAAAGTATAGTCAGCGCAGTTTTATTTTTCCCGTCTAAAAATACAGGAATAATTTACTAATTTAGTTTTTTCATCTTAGGTATTAAGGTTTTTGATGAGAGAGCGGGGAAAGAATAGTGCGCTTCATGAAGTCGAAGGAGAACTTTTTTGCAAATTTAGTTAATTACTAAATAATTTTGGAGCAAGGTTTTTAATTGTATTTTTTTTAATAAAAAGTATAGTCATCGCAGTTTTATTTTTCCCGTCTAAAAATACAGGAATAATTTACTAATTTAGTTTTTTTATCTTAGGTATTAAGGGTTTTAATGAGAAAGCGGGTAAATAATAGTGCGCTCCATGAAGTCGAAGGAGAACTTTTTTGCAAATTCAGTTAATTACTAAATAATTTGGGAGCAAGCATTTTAATTGTATTTTTTTTAATAAAAAGTATAGTCATCGCAGTTTTATTTTTCTAGTATAAAAATACAAGAATATTTTACTAATCTGGTTTTTTTTATTGTAGGTACTAAGATTTTTAATAAGAGGGCGTGGTGAGTACAGTGCGCTTTACGGAGTCGAAGACCACAACCGAGAGAAAACTTTTTTGCTCATTTAGTTAATTACTAAATAATTTGAAAGCAAGCTTTTTAATTGTATTTTTTTTTAATAAAAAGTATAGTCATCGCAGTTTTATTTTTCTAGTATAAAAATACAAGAATATTTTACTAATTTTACTAATCTGGTTTCTTTTATTGTAGGTACCAAGATTTTTAATAGGAGGGAGGGGGGGGGGGGGGCGCTCCATGGAGTCGAAGACCACAACCGAGAGAGAACTTTTTTGCTCATATAGTTAATTACTAAATAATTTGGGAGCAAGCTTTTTAATTGTATTTTTTTTAATAAAAAGTATAGTCATCGCAGTTTTATTTTTCTAGTATGAAAATACAAGAATATTTTACTAATCTGGTTTCTTTTATTGTAGGTACCAAGATTTTTAATAAGAGGGAGGGGGGAGCGCTCCATGGAGTCGAAGACCACAACCGAGAGAGAACTTTTTTGCTCATTTAGTTAATTACTAAATAATTTGGGAGCAAGCTTTTTAATTGTATTTTTTTAAATAAAAAGTATAGTCATCGCAGTTTTATTTTTCTATTATAAAAATACAAGAATATTTTACTAATCTGTTTTTTTTTTATTGTAGGTACTAAGATTTTTAATAAGAGGGCGTGGTGAGTACAGTGCGCTCTACGGAGTCGAAGACCACAACCGAGAGAAAACTTTTTTGCTCATTTAGTTAATTACTAAATAATTTGGGAGCAAGCTTTTTAATTGTATTATTTTTTAATAAAAAGTATAGTCACCGCAGTTTTATTTTTCTAGTATAAAAATACAAGAATATTTTACTAATCTGGTTTCTTTTATTGTAAGTACCAAGATTTTTAATAAGAGGGAGGGGGGAGCGCTCCATGGAGTCGAAGGCCACAACCGAGAGAGAACTTTTTTGCTCATTTAGTTAATTACTAAATAATTTGGGAACAAGCTTTTTAATTGTATTTTTTTAAATAAAAAGTATAGTCATCGCAGTTTTATTTTTCTATTACAAAAATACAAGAATATTTTACTAATCTGGTTTTTATTGTAGGTACTAAGATTTTTTAATGAGAGGGCGTGGTGAGTACAGTGCGCTCTACGAAGTCGAAGACCACAACCGAGAGAAAACTTTTTTGCTTATTTAGTTAATTACTAAATAATTTGGGAGCAAGATTTTTAATTGTATTTTTTTTTAATAAAAATTATAGTCATTGCAGTTTTATTTTTCTAGTATAAAAATACAAGAATATTTTACTGATATGTTTTTTTTTATTGTAGGTACTAAGATTTTTAATAACAGGGCGTGATGAGTACAGTGCACTCTACGGAGTCGAAGACCACAACCGAGAAAAAACTTTTTTGCTCATTTAGTTAATTACTAAATAATTTGGGAGCAAGCTTTTTAATTGTATTTTTTTCAATAAAAAGTATAGTCATCGCAGTTTTATTTTTCTAGTATAAAAATACAAGAATATTTTACTAATCTGGTTTCTTTTATTGTAGGTACCAAGATTTTTAATAAGAGGAAGGGGGGAGCGCTTTATGGAGTCGAAGACCACAACCGAGAGAGAACTTTTTTGCTCATTTAGTTAATTACTAAATAATTTGGGAGCAAGCTTTTTAATTGTATTTTTTTTTAATAAAAAGTATAGTCATCGCAGTTTTATTTTTCTAGTATAAAAATACAAGAATATTTTTCTAATCTGGTTTTTTTATTGTAGGTACTAAGGTTTTTAATAAAAGGGCGTGGTGAGTACAGTGCGCTCTACGTAGTCGAAGACCACAACCGAGAGAAAACTTTTTTGCTCATTTAGTTAATTACTAAATAATTTGGGAGCAAGCTTTTTAATTGTATTTTTTTTAATAAAAAGTATAGTCATCGCAGTTTTATTTTTCTAGTATAAAAATACAAGAATATTTTACTAATCTGATTTCTTTTATTGTAGGTACCAAGATTTTTAATAAGAGGGAGGGGGGAGCGCTTCATGGAGTCGAAGACCACAACCGAGGGAGAACTTTTTTGCTCATTTAGTTAATTACTAAATAATTTGGGAGCAAGCTTTTTAATTGTATTTTTTTTAATAAAAAGTATTGTCATCGCAGTTTTATTTTTCTAGTAGAAAAATACAAGAATATTTTACTAATCTGGTTTCTTTTATTGTAGGTACCAAGATTTTTAATAAGAGTGAGGGGGGAGCGCTCTACGGAGTTGAAGACCACAACCGAGAGAGAACTTTTTTGCTCATTTAGTTAATTACTAAATAATTTGGGAGCAAGCTTTTTATTTGTATTTTTTTAAATAAAAAGTATAGTCCTCGCAGTTTTATTTTTCTATTATAAAAATACAAGAATATTTTACTAATCTGTTTTTTTTATTGTAGGTACTAAGATATTTAATAAGAGGGTGGTGAATACAGTGCGCTCTACGGAGTCGAAGACTACAACCAAGAGAAAACTTTTTTGCTCATTTAGTTAATTACTAAATAATTTGGGAGCAAGCTTTTTAATTGTATTTTTTTTTAATAAAAAGTATAGTCATCGCAGTTTTATTTTTCTAGTATAAAAATACAAGAATATTTTACTAATCTGGTTTTTTTTATTGTAGGTACTAAGATTTTTAATAAGAGGGCGTGGTGAGTACAGTGCGCTTTACGGAGTCGAAGACCACAACCGAGAGAAAACTTTTTTGCTCATTTAGTTAATTACTAAATAATTTGGGAGCAAGCTTTTTAATTGTATTTTTTTAAATAAAAAGTATAGTCATCGCAGTCTAATTTTTCTGGTATAAAAATACAAGACTATTTTACTAATCTGGTTTCTTTTATTATAGGTACCAAGATTTTTAATAGGAGGGAAGGGGGAGCGCTCCATGGATTCGAAGACCACAACCGAAAGAGAACTTTTTTGCTCATTTAGTTAATTACTAAATAATTTGGGAGCAAGCTTTTTAATTGTATTTTTTTAAATAAAAAGTATAGTCATCGCAGTTTTATTTTTCTAGTATAAAAATACAAGAATATTTTACTAATCTGGTTTCTTTTATTGTAGGTACCAAGATTTTTAATAAGAGGAAGGGGGGAGCGCTCCATGGAGTCGAAGACCACAACCGAGAGAGAACTTTTTTGCTCATTTAGTTAATTACTAAATAATTTGGGAGCAAGCTTTTTAATTGTATTTTTTTTAATGAAAAGTATAGTCATCGCAGTTTTATTTTTCTAGTATAAAAATTCAAGAATATTTTACTAATCTGGTTTCTTTTATTGTAGGTACCAAGATTTTTAATAAGAGGGAGGGGGGAGCGCTCCATGGAGTCGAAGACCACAACCGAAAGAGAACTTTTTTGCTCATTTAGTTAATTACTAAATAATTTGGGAGCAAGCTTTTTATTTGTATTTTTTTAAATAAAAAGTATAGTCATCGCAGTTTTATTTTTCTATTATAAAAAAAAAGGAATATTTTACTAATCTGGTTTTTTTATTGTAGGTACTAAGATTTTTAATTAGAGGGTGGTGAATACAGTGCGCTCTACGGAGTCGAAGACTACAACCAAGAGAAAACTTTTTTGCTCATTTAGTTAATTACTAAATAATTTGGGAACAAGCTTTTTAATTGTATTTTTTTTTAATAAAAAGTATAGTCATCGCAGTTTTATTTTTCTAGTATAAAAATACAAGAATAATTTACTAATCTGGTTTTTTTTATTGTAGGTACTAAGATTTTTAATAAGAGGGCGTGGCGAGTACAGTGCGCTTTACGGAGTCGAAGACCACAACCGAGAGAAAACTTTTTTGCTCATTTAGTTAATTACTAAATAATTTGGAAGCAAGCTTTTTAATTGTATTTTTTTAAATAAAAAGTATAGTCATCGCAGTTTTATTTTTCTGGTATAAAAATACAAGAATATTTTACTAATCTGATTTCTTTTATTATAGGTACCAAGATTTTTTATAGGAGGGAGGGGAGAGCGCTCCATGCAGTCGAAGACCACAACCGAGAGAGAACTTTTTTGCTCATTTAGTTAATTACTAAATAATTTGGGAGCAAGCTTTTTAATTGTATTTTTTTTAATAAAATGTATAGTCATCGCAGTTTTATTTTTCTAATATAAAAATACAAGAATATTTTACTAATATGGTTTCTTTTATTGTAGGTACCAAGATTTTTAAGAAGAGGGAGGGGGGAGCGCTCCATGGAGTCGAAGACCACCACCGAGAGAAAACTTTTTTGCTCACTTAGTTAATTACTAAATAATTTGGGAGCAAGCTTTTTAATTGTATTTTTTTTTAATAAAAAGTATAGTCATCGCAGTTTTATTTTTCTAGTATAAAAATACAAGAATAATTTACTAATCTGGTTTTTTTTATTGTAGGTACTAAGATTTTTAATAAGAGGGCGTGGTGAGTACAGTGCGCTCTACGGAGTCGAAGACCACAACCGAGAGAAAACTTTTTGCTCATTTAGTTAATTACTAAATAATTTGGGAGCAAGCTTTTTAATTGTATTTTTTTTTTAATAAAAAGTATAGTCATCGCAGTTTTATTTTTCCCGTCTAAAAATACAGGAATAATTTACTAATTTAGTTTTTTCATCTTAGGTATTAAGGTTTTTAATGAGAAAGCTGGGAAATAATAGTGCGCTCCATGAAGTCGAAGGAGTACTTTTTTGCAAATTCAGTTAATTACTAAATAATTTGGGAGCAAGCTTTTTAATTGTATTTTTTTTAATAAAAAGTATAGTCATCATCGCAGTTTTATTTTTCTATTATAAAAATACAAGAATATTTTACTAATCTGTTTTTTTTTATTGTAGGTACTAAGATTTTTAATAAGAGGGCGTGGTGAGTACAGTGCGCTCTACGGAGTCGAAGACCACAACCGAGAGAAAACTTTTTTGCTCATTTAGTTAATTACTAAATAATTTGGGAGCAAGCTTTTTAGTTGTATTTTTTTTTATAAAAAGTATTGTCATCGCAGTTTTATTTTTCCCGTCTAAAAGTACATGAATAATTTACTAATTTAGTTTTTTCATCTTAGGTATTAAGGTTTTTAATGAGAAAGCGGGGAAATAATAGTGCGCTCCATGAAGTCGAAGGAGAACTTTTATGCTTATTTAGTTAATTACTAAATAATTTGGGAGCAAGCTTTTTAATTGTATTTTTTTTTAATAAAAAGTATAGTCATCGCAGTTTTATTTTTCTAGTATAAAAATACAAGAATATTTTACTAATCTGTTTTTTTTAATTGTAGGTACTAAGATTTTTAATAAGAGGGCGTGGTGAGTACAGTGCGCTCTACGGAGTCGAAGACCACAACCGAGAGAAAACTTTTTTGCTCATTTAGTTAATTACTAAATAATTTGGGAGCAAGCTTTTTAATTGTATTTTTTTTAATAAAAAGTATAGTCATCGCAGTTTTATTTTTCCCGTCTAAAAATACAGGAATAATTTACTAATTTAGTTTTTTCATCTTAGGTATTAAGGTTTTTAATGAGAGCGCGGGGAAAGAATAGTGCTCTCCATGAAGTCGAAGGAGAACTTTTTTGCAAATTTAGTTAATTACTAAATAATTTTGGAGCAAGGTTTTTAATTGTATTGTTTTTAATAAAAAGTATAGTCATCGCAGTTTTATTTTTTCCGTCTAAAAATACAGGAATAATTTACTAATTTAGTTTTTTCATCTTAGGTATTAAGGTTTTTAATGAGAAAGCGAGGAAATAATAGTGCGCTCCATGAAGTCGAAGGAGAACTTTTTTGCAAATTCAGTTAATTACTAAATAATTTGGGAGCAAGCTTTTTAATTGTATTTTTTTTAATAAAAAGTATAGTCATCGCAGTTTTATTTTTCTAGTATAAAATTACAAGAATATTTTACTAATCTGTTTTTTTTTATTGTAGGTACTAAGATTTTTAATAAGAGGGCGTGGTGAGTACAGTGCGCTCTACGGAATCGAAGAACACAACCGAGAGAAAACTTTTTTGCTCATTTAGTTAATTACTAAATAATTTGGGGGCAAGCTTTTTAATTGTATTTTTTTAAATAAAAAGTATAGTCATCGCAGTTTTATTTTTCCCGTCTAAACATACAGGAATAATTTACTAATTTAGTTTTTTCATCTTAGGTATTAAGGTTTTTAATGAGAGCGCGGGGAAAGAATAGTGCTCTCCATGAAGTCGAAGGAGAACTTTTTTGCAAATTTAGTTAATTACTAAATAATTTTGGAGCAAGGTTTTTAATTGTATTGTTTTTAATAAAAAGTATAGTCATCGCAGTTTTATTTTTTCCGTCTAAAAATACAGGAATAATTTACTAATTTAGTTTTTTCATCTTAGGTATTAATGTTTTTAATGAGAAAGCGGGGAAATAATAGTGCGCTCCATGAAGTCGAAGGAGAACTTTTTTGCAAATTCAGTTAATTACTAAATAATTTGGGAGCAAGCTTTTTAATTGTATTTTTTTTAATAAAAAGTATAGTCATCGCAGTTTTATTTTTCTAGTATAAAATTACAAGAATATTTTACTAATCTGGTTTCTTTTATTGTAGGTACCAAGATTTTTAATAAGAGGGAGGGGGGAGCGCTCCATGGAGTCGAAGACCACAACCGACAGAGAACTTTTTTGCTCATTTAGTTAATTACTAAATAATTTGGGAGCAAGCTTTTTAATTGTATTTTTTAAAATAAAAAGTATAGTCATCGCAGTTTTATTTTTCTAGTATAAAAATACAAGAATATTTTACTAATCTGGTTTTTTTATTGTAGGTACTAAGATTTTTAATAAGAGGGCGTGGTGAGTACAGTGCGCTCTACGGAGTCGAAGACCACAACCGAGAGAAAACTTTTTTGCTCATTTAGTTAATTACTGAATAATTTGGGAGCAAGCTTTTTAATTGTATTTTTTTTAATAAAAAGTATAGTCATCGCAGTTTTATTTTTCTAGTATAAAAATACAAGAATATTTTACTAATCTGGTTTCTTTTATTGTAGGTACCAAGATTTTTAATAGGAGGGAGGGGGAGCGCTCCATGGAGTCGAAGACCACAACCGAGAGAGAACTTTTTTGCTCATTTAGTTAATTACTAAATAATTTGGGAGCCAGCTTTTTAATTGTATTTTTTTTAATAAAAAGTATAGTCATCGCAGTTTTATTTTTCTAGTATAAAAATACAAGAATATTTTACTAATCTGATTTATTTTATTGTAGGTACCAAGATTTTTAATAAGAGGGAGGGGGGAGCGCTTCATGGAGTCGAAGACCACAACCGAGAGAAAACCTTTTTGCTCATTTAGTTAATTACTTAATAATTTGGGAGCAAGGTTTTTAATTGTATTTATTTAAATAAAAAGTATAGTCATCGCAGTTTTATTTTTCTATTACAAAAATACAAGAATATTTTACTAATCTGGTTTTTATTGTAGGTACTAAGATTTTTAATAAGAGGGCGTGGTGAGTACAGTGCGCTCTACGGAGTCGAAGACCACAACCGAGAGAAAACTTTTTTGCTCATTTAGTTAATTACTAAATAATTTGGAAGCAAGCTTTTTAATTGTATTTTTTTTTTAATAAAAAGTATAGTCATCGCAGTTTTATTTTTCTAGTATAAAAATACAAGAATATTTTACTAATCTGTTTTTTTTTATTGTAGGTACTAAGATTTTTAATAAGAGGGCGTGGTGAGTACAGTGCGCTTTACGGAGTCGAAGACCACAACCGAGAGAAAACTTTTTTGCTCATTTAGTTAATTACTAAATAATTTGGGAGCAAGCTTTTTAATTGTATTTTTTTAATAAAAAGTATCGTCATCGCAGTTTTATTTTTTCCGTCTAAAAATACAGGAATAATTTACTAATTTAGTTTTTTCATCTTAGGTATTAAGGTTTTTAATGGGAAAGCGGGGAAATAATAGTGCGCTCCATGAAGTCGAAGGAGAACTTTTTCGCAAATTTAGTTAATTACTAAATAATTTTGGAGCAAGGTTGTTAATTGTATTTTTTTTAATAAAAAGTATAGTCATCGCAGTTTTATTTTTCCCGTCTAAAAATACAGGAATAATTTACTAATTTAGTTTTTTCATCTTAGGTATTAAGGTTTTTAATGGGAAAGCGGGGAAATAATAGTGCGCTCCATGAAGTCGAAGGAGAACTTTTTCGCAAATTTAGTTAATTACTAAATAATTTTGGAGCAAGCTTTTTAATTGTATTTTTTTTAATAAAAAGTATAGTCATCGCAGTTTTATTTTTCTAGTATAAAAATACAAGAATATTTTACTAATCTGTTTTTTTTTATTGTAGGTACTAAGATTTTTAATAAGAGGGCGTGGTGAGTACAGTGCGCTTTACGGAGTCGAAGACCACAACCGAGAGAAAACTTTTTTGCTCATTTAGTTAATTACTAAATAATTTGGGAGCAAGCTTTTTAATTGTATTTTTTTTAATAAAAAGTATAGTCATCGCAGCTTTATTTTTCTAGTATAAAAATACAAGAATATTTTACTAACCTGGTTTCTTTTATTGTAGGTACCAAGATTTTTAATAGGAGGGAGGGGGGAGCGCTCCATGGAGTCGAAGACCACAACCGAGAGAGAACTTTTTTGCTCATTTAGTTAATTACTAAATAATTTGGGAGCAAGCTTTTTAATTGTATTTTTTTTAATAAAAAGTATAGTCATCGCAGTTTTATTTTTCTAGTATAAAATTACAAGAATATTTTACTAATCTGGTTTTTTTATTGTAGGTACCAAGATTTTTAATAAGAGGGAGGGGGGAGCGCTCCATGGAGTCGAAGACCACAACCGACAGAGAACTTTTTTGCTCATTTAGTTAATTACTAAATAATTTGGGAGCAAGCTTTTTAATTGTATTTTTTAAAATAAAAAGTATAGTCATCGCAGTTTTATTTTTCTAGTATAAAAATACAAGAATATTTTACTAATCTGGTTTTTTTATTGTAGGTACTAAGATTTTTAATAAGAGGGCGTGGTGAGTACAGTGCGCTCTACGGAGTCGAAGACCACAACCAAGAGAAAACTTTTTTGCTCATTTAGTTAATTACTGAATAATTTGGGAGCAAGCTTTTTAATTGTATTTTTTTTAATAAAAAGTATAGTCATCGCAGTTTTATTTTTCTAGTATAAAAATACAAGAATATTTTACTAATCTGGTTTCTTTTATTGTAGGTACCAAGATTTTTAATAGGAGGGAGGGGGAGCGCTCCATGGAGTCGAAGACCACAACCGAGAGAGAACTTTTTTGCTCATTTAGTTAATTACTAAATAATTTGGGAGCAAGCTTTTTAATTGTATTATTTTTTAATAAAAAGTATAGTCACCGCAGTTTTATTTTTCTAGTATAAAAATACAAGAATATTTTACTAATCTGGTTTCTTTTATTGTAAGTACCAAGATTTTTAATAAGAGGGAGGGGGGAGCGCTCCATGGAGTCGAAGGCCACAACCGAGAGAGAACTTTTTTGCTCATTTAGTTAATTACTAAATAATTTGGGAGCAAGCTTTTTAATTGTATTTTTTTAAATAAAAAGTATAGTCATCGCAGTTTTATTTTTCTATTACAAAAATACAAGAATATTTTACTAATCTGGTTTTTATTGTAGGTACTAAGATTTTTTAATGAGAGGGCGTGGTGAGTACAGTGCGCTCTACGAAGTCGAAGACCACAACCGAGAGAAAAATTTTTTGCTTATTTAGTTAATTACTAAATAATTTGGGAGCAAGCTTTTTAATTGTATTTTTTTTAATAAAAAGTATAGTCAGCGCAGTTTTATTTTTCCCGTCTAAAAATACAGGAATAATTTACTAATTTAGTTTTTTCATCTTAGGTATTAAGGTTTTTGATGAGAGAGCGGGGAAAGAATAGTGCGCTTCATGAAGTCGAAGGAGAACTTTTTTGCAAATTTAGTTAATTACTAAATAATTTTGGAGCAAGGTTTTTAATTGTATTTTTTTTAATAAAAAGTATAGTCATCGCAGTTTTATTTTTCCCGTCTAAAAATACAGGAATAATTTACTAATTTAGTTTTTTTATCTTAGGTATTAAGGGTTTTAATGAGAAAGCGGGTAAATAATAGTGCGCTCCATGAAGTCGAAGGAGAACTTTTTTGCAAATTCAGTTAATTACTAAATAATTTGGGAGCAAGCATTTTAATTGTATTTTTTTTAATAAAAAGTATAGTCATCGCAGTTTTATTTTTCTAGTATAAAAATACAAGAATATTTTACTAATCTGGTTTTTTTTATTGTAGGTACTAAGATTTTTAATAAGAGGGCGTGGTGAGTACAGTGCGCTTTACGGAGTCGAAGACCACAACCGAGAGAAAACTTTTTTGCTCATTTAGTTAATTACTAAATAATTTGAAAGCAAGCTTTTTAATTGTATTTTTTTTTAATAAAAAGTATAGTCATCGCAGTTTTATTTTTCTAGTATAAAAATACAAGAATATTTTACTAATTTTACTAATCTGGTTTCTTTTATTGTAGGTACCAAGATTTTTAATAGGAGGGAGGGGGGGGGGGGGCGCTCCATGGAGTCGAAGACCACAACCGAGAGAGAACTTTTTTGCTCATATAGTTAATTACTAAATAATTTGGGAGCAAGCTTTTTAATTGTATTTTTTTTAATAAAAAGTATAGTCATCGCAGTTTTATTTTTCTAGTATGAAAATACAAGAATATTTTACTAATCTGGTTTCTTTTATTGTAGGTACCAAGATTTTTAATAAGAGGGAGGGGGGAGCGCTCCATGGAGTCGAAGACCACAACCGAGAGAGAACTTTTTTGCTCATTTAGTTAATTACTAAATAATTTGGGAGCAAGCTTTTTAATTGTATTTTTTTAAATAAAAAGTATAGTCATCGCAGTTTTATTTTTCTATTATAAAAATACAAGAATATTTTACTAATCTGTTTTTTTTTTATTGTAGGTACTAAGATTTTTAATAAGAGGGCGTGGTGAGTACAGTGCGCTCTACGGAGTCGAAGACCACAACCGAGAGAAAACTTTTTTGCTCATTTAGTTAATTACTAAATAATTTGGGAGCAAGCTTTTTAATTGTATTATTTTTTAATAAAAAGTATAGTCACCGCAGTTTTATTTTTCTAGTATAAAAATACAAGAATATTTTACTAATCTGGTTTCTTTTATTGTAAGTACCAAGATTTTTAATAAGAGGGAGGGGGGAGCGCTCCATGGAGTCGAAGGCCACAACCGAGAGAGAACTTTTTTGCTCATTTAGTTAATTACTAAATAATTTGGGAACAAGCTTTTTAATTGTATTTTTTTAAATAAAAAGTATAGTCATCGCAGTTTTATTTTTCTATTACAAAAATACAAGAATATTTTACTAATCTGGTTTTTATTGTAGGTACTAAGATTTTTTAATGAGAGGGCGTGGTGAGTACAGTGCGCTCTACGAAGTCGAAGACCACAACCGAGAGAAAACTTTTTTGCTTATTTAGTTAATTACTAAATAATTTGGGAGCAAGATTTTTAATTGTATTTTTTTTTAATAAAAATTATAGTCATTGCAGTTTTATTTTTCTAGTATAAAAATACAAGAATATTTTACTGATATGTTTTTTGTTATTGTAGGTACTAAGATTTTTAATAACAGGGCGTGATGAGTACAGTGCACTCTACGGAGTCGAAGACCACAACCGAGAAAAAACTTTTTTGCTCATTTAGTTAATTACTAAATAATTTGGGAGCAAGCTTTTTAATTGTATTTTTTTCAATAAAAAGTATAGTCATCGCAGTTTTATTTTTCTAGTATAAAAATACAAGAATATTTTACTAATCTGGTTTCTTTTATTGTAGGTACCAAGATTTTTAATAAGAGGAAGGGGGGAGCGCTTTATGGAGTCGAAGACCACAACCGAGAGAGAACTTTTTTGCTCATTTAGTTAATTACTAAATAATTTGGGAGCAAGCTTTTTAATTGTATTTTTTTTTAATAAAAAGTATAGTCATCGCAGTTTTATTTTTCTAGTATAAAAATACAAGAATATTTTTCTAATCTGGTTTTTTTATTGTAGGTACTAAGGTTTTTAATAAAAGGGCGTGGTGAGTACAGTGCGCTCTACGTAGTCGAAGACCACAACCGAGAGAAAACTTTTTTGCTCATTTAGTTAATTACTAAATAATTTGGGAGCAAGCTTTTTAATTGTATTTTTTTTAATAAAAAGTATAGTCATCGCAGTTTTATTTTTCTAGTATAAAAATACAAGAATATTTTACTAATCTGATTTCTTTTATTGTAGGTACCAAGATTTTTAATAAGAGGGAGGGGGGAGCGCTTCATGGAGTCGAAGACCACAACCGAGGGAGAACTTTTTTGCTCATTTAGTTAATTACTAAATAATTTGGGAGCAAGCTTTTTAATTGTATTTTTTTTAATAAAAAGTATTGTCATCGCAGTTTTATTTTTCTAGTAGAAAAATACAAGAATATTTTACTAATCTGGTTTCTTTTATTGTAGGTACCAAGATTTTTAATAAGAGTGAGGGGGGAGCGCTCTACGGAGTTGAAGACCACAACCGAGAGAGAACTTTTTTGCTCATTTAGTTAATTACTAAATAATTTGGGAGCAAGCTTTTTATTTGTATTTTTTTAAATAAAAAGTATAGTCCTCGCAGTTTTATTTTTCTATTATAAAAATACAAGAATATTTTACTAATCTGTTTTTTTTATTGTAGGTACTAAGATATTTAATAAGAGGGTGGTGAATACAGTGCGCTCTACGGAGTCGAAGACTACAACCAAGAGAAAACTTTTTTGCTCATTTAGTTAATTACTAAATAATTTGGGAGCAAGCTTTTTAATTGTATTTTTTTTTAATAAAAAGTATAGTCATCGCAGTTTTATTTTTCTAGTATAAAAATACAAGAATATTTTACTAATCTGGTTTTTTTTATTGTAGGTACTAAGATTTTTAATAAGAGGGCGTGGTGAGTACAGTGCGCTTTACGGAGTCGAAGACCACAACCGAGAGAAAACTTTTTTGCTCATTTAGTTAATTACTAAATAATTTGGGAGCAAGCTTTTTAATTGTATTTTTTTAAATAAAAAGTATAGTCATCGCAGTCTAATTTTTCTGGTATAAAAATACAAGACTATTTTACTAATCTGGTTTCTTTTATTATAGGTACCAAGATTTTTAATAGGAGGGAAGGGGGAGCGCTCCATGGATTCGAAGACCACAACCGAAAGAGAACTTTTTTGCTCATTTAGTTAATTACTAAATAATTTGGGAGCAAGCTTTTTAATTGTATTTTTTTAAATAAAAAGTATAGTCATCGCAGTTTTATTTTTCTAGTATAAAAATACAAGAATATTTTACTAATCTGGTTTCTTTTATTGTAGGTACCAAGATTTTTAATAAGAGGAAGGGGGGAGCGCTCCATGGAGTCGAAGACCACAACCGAGAGAGAACTTTTTTGCTCATTTAGTTAATTACTAAATAATTTGGGAGCAAGCTTTTTAATTGTATTTTTTTTAATGAAAAGTATAGTCATCGCAGTTTTATTTTTCTAGTATAAAAATTCAAGAATATTTTACTAATCTGGTTTCTTTTATTGTAGGTACCAAGATTTTTAATAAGAGGGAGGGGGGAGCGCTCCATGGAGTCGAAGACCACAACCGAAAGAGAACTTTTTTGCTCATTTAGTTAATTACTAAATAATTTGGGAGCAAGCTTTTTATTTGTATTTTTTTAAATAAAAAGTATAGTCATCGCAGTTTTATTTTTCTATTATAAAAAAAAAGGAATATTTTACTAATCTGGTTTTTTTATTGTAGGTACTAAGATTTTTAATTAGAGGGTGGTGAATACAGTGCGCTCTACGGAGTCGAAGACTTCAACCAAGAGAAAACTTTTTTGCTCATTTAGTTAATTACTAAATAATTTGGGAGCAAGCTTTTTAATTGTATTTTTTTTTAATAAAAAGTATAGTCATCGCAGTTTTATTTTTCTAGTATAAAAATACAAGAATAATTTACTAATCTGGTTTTTTTTATTGTAGGTACTAAGATTTTTAATAAGAGGGCGTGGCGAGTACAGTGCGCTTTACGGAGTCGAAGACCACAACCGAGAGAAAACTTTTTTGCTCATTTAGTTAATTACTAAATAATTTGGAAGCAAGCTTTTTAATTGTATTTTTTTAAATAAAAAGTATAGTCATCGCAGTTTTATTTTTCTGGTATAAAAATACAAGAATATTTTACTAATCTGATTTCTTTTATTATAGGTACCAAGATTTTTTATAGGAGGGAGGGGAGAGCGCTCCATGCAGTCGAAGACCACAACCGAGAGAGAACTTTTTTGCTCATTTAGTTAATTACTAAATAATTTGGGAGCAAGCTTTTTAATTGTATTTTTTTAAATAAAATGTATAGTCATCGCAGTTTTATTTTTCTAATATAAAAATACAAGAATATTTTACTAATATGGTTTCTTTTATTGTAGGTACCAAGATTTTTAAGAAGAGGGAGGGGGGAGCGCTCCATGGAGTCGAAGACCACCACCGAGAGAAAACTTTTTTGCTCATTTAGTTAATTACTAAATAATTTGGGAGCAAGCTTTTTAATTGTATTTTTTTTTTAATAAAAAGTATAGTCATCGCAGTTTTATTTTTCTAGTATAAAAATACAAGAATAATTTACTAATCTGGTTTTTTTTATTGTAGGTACTAAGATTTTTAATAAGAGGGCGTGGTGAGTACAGTGCGCTCTACGGAGTCGAAGACCACAACCGAGAGAAAACTTTTTGCTCATTTAGTTAATTACTAAATAATTTGGGAGCAAGCTTTTTAATTGTATTTTTTTTTTAATAAAAAGTATAGTCATCGCAGTTTTATTTTTCCCGTCTAAAAATACAGGAATAATTTACTAATTTAGTTTTTTCATCTTAAGTATTAAGGTTTTTAATGAGAAAGCTGGGAAATAATAGTGCGCTCCATGAAGTCGAAGGAGTACTTTTTTGCAAATTCAGTTAATTACTAAATAATTTGGGAGCAAGCTTTTTAATTGTATTTTTTTTAATAAAAAGTATAGTCATCATCGCAGTTTTATTTTTCTATTATAAAAATACAAGAATATTTTACTAATCTGTTTTTTTTTATTGTAGGTACTAAGATTTTTAATAAGAGGGCGTGGTGAGTACAGTGCGCTCTACGGAGTCGAAGACCACAACCGAGAGAAAACTTTTTTGCTCATTTAGTTAATTACTAAATAATTTGGGAGCAAGCTTTTTAGTTGTATTTTTTTTTATAAAAAGTATTGTCATCGCAGTTTTATTTTTCCCGTCTAAAAGTACATGAATAATTTACTAATTTAGTTTTTTCATCTTAGGTATTAAGGTTTTTAATGAGAAAGCGGGGAAATAATAGTGCGCTCCATGAAGTCGAAGGAGAACTTTTATGCTTATTTAGTTAATTACTAAATAATTTGGGAGCAAGCTTTTTAATTGTATTTTTTTTTAATAAAAAGTATAGTCATCGCAGTTTTATTTTTCTAGTATAAAAATACAAGAATATTTTACTAATCTGTTTTTTTTAATTGTAGGTACTAAGATTTTTAATAAGAGGGCGTGGTGAGTACAGTGCGCTCTACGGAGTCGAAGACCACAACCGAGAGAAAACTTTTTTGCTCATTTAGTTAATTACTAAATAATTTGGGAGCAAGCTTTTTAATTGTATTTTTTTTAATAAAAAGTATAGTCATCGCAGTTTTATTTTTCCCGTCTAAAAATACAGGAATAATTTACTAATTTAGTTTTTTCATCTTAGGTATTAAGGTTTTTAATGAGAGCGCGGGGAAAGAATAGTGCTCTCCATGAAGTCGAAGGAGAACTTTTTTGCAAATTTAGTTAATTACTAAATAATTTTGGAGCAAGGTTTTTAATTGTATTGTTTTTAATAAAAAGTATAGTCATCGCAGTTTTATTTTTTCCGTCTAAAAATACAGGAATAATTTACTAATTTAGTTTTTTCATCTTAGGTATTAAGGTTTTTAATGAGAAAGCGAGGAAATAATAGTGCGCTCCATGAAGTCGAAGGAGAACTTTTTTGCAAATTCAGTTAATTACTAAATAATTTGGGAGCAAGCTTTTTAATTGTATTTTTTTTAATAAAAAGTATAGTCATCGCAGTTTTATTTTTCTAGTATAAAATTACAAGAATATTTTACTAATCTGTTTTTTTTTATTGTAGGTACTAAGATTTTTAATAAGAGGGCGTGGTGAGTACAGTGCGCTCTACGGAATCGAAGAACACAACCGAGAGAAAACTTTTTTGCTCATTTAGTTAATTACTAAATAATTTGGGGGCAAGCTTTTTAATTGTATTTTTTTAAATAAAAAGTATAGTCATCGCAGTTTTATTTTTCCCGTCTAAACATACAGGAATAATTTACTAATTTAGTTTTTTCATCTTAGGTATTAAGGTTTTTAATGAGAGCGCGGGGAAAGAATAGTGCTCTCCATGAAGTCGAAGGAGAACTTTTTTGCAAATTTAGTTAATTACTAAATAATTTTGGAGCAAGGTTTTTAATTGTATTGTTTTTAATAAAAAGTATAGTCATCGCAGTTTTATTTTTTCCGTCTAAAAATACAGGAATAATTTACTAATTTAGTTTTTTCATCTTAGGTATTAATGTTTTTAATGAGAAAGCGGGGAAATAATAGTGCGCTCCATGAAGTCGAAGGAGAACTTTTTTGCAAATTCAGTTAATTACTAAATAATTTGGGAGCAAGCTTTTTAATTGTATTTTTTTTAATAAAAAGTATAGTCATCGCAGTTTTATTTTTCTAGTATAAAATTACAAGAATATTTTACTAATCTGGTTTCTTTTATTGTAGGTACCAAGATTTTTAATAAGAGGGAGGGGGGAGCGCTCCATGGAGTCGAAGACCACAACCGACAGAGAACTTTTTTGCTCATTTAGTTAATTACTAAATAATTTGGGAGCAAGCTTTTTAATTGTATTTTTTTAATAAAAAGTATAGTCATCGCAGTTTTATTTTTCTAGTATAAAAATACAAGAATATTTTACTTTTCTGGTTTTTTTATTGTAGGTACTAAGATTTTTAATAAGAGGGCGTGGTGAGTACAGTGCGCTCTACGGAGTCGAAGACCACAACCGAGAGAAAACTTTTTTGCTCATTTAGTTAATTACTAAATAATTTGGGAGCAAGCTTTTTAATTGTATTTTTTTTAAATAAAAAGTATAGTTTCGTAGAGTGCGGTTAAGATCTGTAGGAAAATTTACATTTACACGGCCAATCGGGCCTGACATACTATTAGGTGCGTCCGCGGACGTCACACTAATCAAATTCCCCAACATTACCCCACCTACTACATTACTTGCCTTATTTGTTTTACTATTCCCAATATTACCCCAACTGGAAGTATTATCATTAGTATTAAAAGATACTTGCTTGGGGGGAATCCCCCTTTGCAATATTACACTTTCAGAACCATTATTAGAAACGCTATCCATAATGGATTCGTTTGTATCCTCAAATGAGATTAAATTTATTTCTCTGACCCAGTCATTATCATGCGTCGCGACGGGCGACGTCGAATTATACATGATTATACCTTAACAACCTTTTTTACAAACACAACAGGGTTGTTAATGTGAGGACCCTCCTCTTCACCCGCCAAGCTGGAATCTTGACGCCTCACGAAAATAAAAAGATAATTATAAATGATTTTATTTAAGAAGCCTAATGGCTTAAACAGGAACGCGCTAAGTTCCTGGAGGGGCAACGATTTTACTACAAGACCAATTTAGGGGAAATCCTAAAGTTAGTCTCCAAGGTCGGGGGAGGATTTTTGGTAAATGTTATTACCTAGTCTGTCGCGGGATTGAATTTAAATGAGCAAGGTTATGTCCGGGATGTCCGTTAGTTTTGGCTACGCAGAGCCGTAATACACATTGACCTTTCAAGGATTAAAATAAAAAAAAAACTTTTAAAATTATTATACTTTACTCATTACTCATTCCTGTTTATTTATGAATGGTTATTAACAACGAACAAGCAAACGTGAACGTAAGATATCACAATTACGTAAGGCTAAAACTTAAAGTTATTATCGCGACGCTTCCATAGCAATTATTGAGTTTCAATAGTCTCGCTATTCCAGACTAAGATTTGACAAAAATAAAATATTTTTCTTACGTCCGCTCTACTCGTATCCGTTAATTTATTATCAAACTATTATAAGGCAGCGCCCTTATTGTTTACTAAAAGAAATATTTATAACAAAGGCTAATGTGTTATTAGCAACAACGCTAAAATTCATGTGTTTTCACTAGTTAAGTTTTTAACTATTTTAACATGATAGTTATTTAAAATTAAAAAATTTCCTCCTGGAAATAACGCTAATCACTTTAATTATTTAAAGTCCCACTTCTTCCTTTCTTCCTGTAGTTTAAAATGTCTTTTAACGCAAATACAATGTTTAAAAGAATGCCTTAGTGTTTCACTAATAACGACGATTCCTAACTAGTTATGTGAGAACTGTTACCTTATAGTTTTAAACATTGAAAAAGTTCATATTTTACGCCTAACCGCGTGTAGGCCTAAAATTCGCATTTGCCGACGGCAAAAAAAATTATACCAGCAATGCTGTGCAGAGTTAAATTGTCGTTTGTTTTAAAAGTAGTTTTCCCTGCGGGAAAATATTAATGTTTGGTTTTTCTTTTTTAAGTACGTGATTTTATTACAGTATTTTCAAAGAACAGTCATAAATGGTTTTCGTTGTTTTCAGGTATTTTGCGCGAGATTCTATGATGCTCGGCTAAAGTATTTTGACAACGTTTAAAAAATGAACAGTTTCTATTTTTTAATATTATTTAAAAACTTTATTAACAAGTTATTTAAAGAGTAAACCAACTAGTTTTTTGACTGGTGTCAAGTGTTAAGTTTAAGCTTTTTGATATAAAATGTTTATATACGCTGAAACGAATGTGACTATTTTAGACTTTACAGTTCATTGAAAAAGTTGTTTTTACAAAAAATTAAAATCCGCATTTTATTTAGAATAGTGACTTTTTTGAAGTTTTGGCAAAAAATTCAAAACGCTAGAGTTTTAGTATTATACTTTTTTTTGAAACTTTTGAGAAAATAAGAAATCTAAGTAGTGCCGAGAAAAAGATTTTATCGCAACCTACTTTCGAGAACTAGCCAGTTGTATGGCTAACTTCAGGATTTCGAGTTACCTACGAGGTAGTTAGACGCATATCCTAAGATATTTGTCCGTGC
Organism: Polydrusus pterygomalis; assembly: GCA_963969555.1. Lineage (NCBI taxonomy): Eukaryota > Metazoa > Arthropoda > Insecta > Coleoptera > Curculionidae > Polydrusus > Polydrusus pterygomalis. Next base: position 11,477,808 of record OZ018384.1, read on the forward strand.
ATTTCGCGGCAGAGATGATTTCTTGATTACTTGTTCACTTTAGGCCGACTCCCTCCCCTAATTGCTAAGTCGCCTGAAATAGTAATTAGAGGGTTCCTCGACCTTAAGACACGCTATCCTAGCCTCTTCAGAAAGCAAAGTGCTATGCTAACTTACTGGCGCTACGATTACTGATACACTATTAAAGTTGAGGTTCTATGATGTACTGCTAAAGCTGATGGCGAAGACTGAAGTTACTTCTGGAACTTTCTGAATGCAGACTGAAATTTATTTTAAAGCAGATGACTCGTCATGTTATACTGTAGCTGTAGCTGAAGCTGACTGTAGATTAGTAAACAGTTAAAACAACTTAAAAAAGTCGTTTGCGAATTTTATAAAAATTAGACTTAACAAAGTCCAAAATTTTATTAACTGTTTACTTTATTGAAATTGTAGACATCTCTCCATGGCTATGGCAGAGGACGATGTACTTCTCCAGGCTTGGACGAAGATTTTTCTTAGGTACTGCAAAACGGGTAGACTAACATTTTTGGCTTCTCGACGAGATATGGCTTCATTGACTGATGAAAGACATAGCTGCTTTGAACGCTGCAAATCGACTGACTGTAAATGCAAATTTGTGCAGTATTTATAATGCCGTAGCGGCCTTTCTAGTGGCTGCGACGATTTGGACCAATCGTGGCGGGGCAAAACGCACGTGCGTTTTGGACATTGTCGTGATATCACGATTTTGCCAAATTTTTTACAAATTTTTTAAGCCCAGAATCATCGAAATCCGTCCATAAACAAAAAAGATATTCAAAGTCAAAAAGTGTAAAAATCACCCATGTTAAATCTCCATAAGAGAAAGGCCCGGCGAGAAGAGCGTCGAAAACAAGCCAAAGCGTTCAGTTCTCCGGCAGCGTTCTTTGATATACTCAATTAGCAAAATTTAATCGCTCCCGGTTTTTCCGGATTTTCTTAACAACAAAAGAAGCCATCATATTCATATTAGTACCAAAAGAAGCGGATTTCGAAAATACTCATTTGACAACTTTCAGATCTTCAATCAAACTTTTAAAAAAGAAAATATTAAAGAAAAATGATTTCCCCACGTTAAAAATGTCTATACCCATTATTGGTGGAAATCAGAATTTTAAGACACGCCCACAATTTTTACCATAAATACTTGGCGCAAAGCACAATGAAGTAAGAGCTAAACAAATCTTCAGTGGGTTAGGTGCGCCACGGAGCTCGACTATCTGTAATCGCTGTTACAGAGCAAACTTTTCCATTGTCGACAACAAGCATACCGTTCGGCAATGGTTAAGGAAGAAGAAGTATTGTAATAACAACTTGCAATTTAAGCACGCGATTGTAGAGTAGGGAAAAAGTGTTACATCAAACTGTATGACAAAAAGGTATCGGAAAACGGCAACTTTCTGCTTACGAAGTGCCGTAGTAAGTGCGCTTGTTGTATGAATCAAGCATAAAAAATTCTTGATAAAGAAATTCGACGCCGTCATACAGTCGCTAGATAAAAAGTACCGAAAAACAAGAAGATCAAAAAACCTTGAATTACCCAAGACTTTAACTTGCCCAAAAAAGACATTTACTACCAAAGTAATAGTGAACCTTAAAAAGTGATTTAAAACAAAAACATTTTCCACAGAGACATTTTCTGTAAAACATTCAGTATATTATTTTAAATATAATATTTTCGTTCAGGGAAAAATCCCCTTTAATTTAATACCAATGTTGTAATGTAACAACGTTTCTAATTTTAAGCTTATTTTCTGGAGCCATCATCAGGCACCAAAAATTTTTATCATTAATAATTAACATGTAAATATTATTATCTTTTTAAAAGTAAAAAAGGGTTTATTACCAAAGGTCAAAAGACGACGTTTCGATTTAATACTGGATTTATCTTCAGCATTAAATCCTTTTATGCGTTTAGTCAAAAAGGCAAAATTCTAATTTTCAAGTACAAGTCCTGGATATATTGTCAGGCACATTCTAAAACACCGTTTGTCTTTGAGACAACGTTTCATTTTCAAGAGATTAGTTTATGAAACCATCTTCAGTTTTAATTTTTTTTTATATAGATTATGAATCTATTTTTCTTTGTCTGAAAAACGACGTTTCGATTTTAAAGATGAGTTTATGAAACCATCTTTAATTTTCATTTTTTAAAGTATAGATTATGAATCTATTCTCAGTCTAGTCATTTCGACTTAAAATTACTTTTTCTGGATTTATATTCAGAAACCTAAACATACACTCAGATTGTGTTTCAATGATAATTTTCTTAAACTTAATTGGTTTTCTATATAATATAAATATTTTCATTCTTTTATTTCTTTTCGCGTATGAGAAAAAAATATTAAGATTTTCATATGAGTTTGGAAAGTTAGTTTTATAGGGTTTTGTAAAAAATCTTTTAATAAGATTAAAAGGTTAATTATTTTGTACAGGGTTTGTATCCCTTAGTTTTAAAACGTTTTGTCTGCAAGACAACGTTTCGATTTAAGTGATGAGTTCGTGAAACCATCTTCAGTTCCAATTTTAAAGACATTGCGCTATTAATTTCTGGATTTATCTTCAGGAATAAAAAACCATATATTCGACAATAGATATTAATATTTTTGGAGAGAGTGGATACTCGATAAGTACTCGCGAAGTACAGGGTGGGGTGTTGAATTCCCTTGGCGAGGTGCGAATGAAAACTCGTTCGTTCAAGTAAGGAGGGCGCTGACCCTACCTTCGAGTGGTTCCACTAGAACTAAAGATATTCCCTTCATTAATTCTTATTATACTACGCCTACCAATTAAAGAAACTATATGTTTTCTTTAATTTCTACCTGCTTTCCATTTATTGGTTAGCCATTTTGGATATATTCTCGACATTTCAGTTTTTGACGATTCGCTATAAAATCGATCCCTTCATCAAAAAGTTTAAATCTTGTTATCCTAACAGATCTGCGATTTACTTTAAACTGCGTCTTTTCCGAACTCTCTTGTTCACTTTAACAATCATCATTTTGATTGTTGTTAACTATGAGTTAACAAACTTGGCATTATATTCTCGACATTTTAGTTTTTGACGATTCGCTATAAAATCGATCCCTTCACAAAAAAGCTTAAATCTTGTTATCCTAACAGATCTGCGATTTGCTTTATACTATCTCTCTTCTCGAACTTTCTTGTTCACATTAATAAATACCGATTTTGACAATACTCATTTAAATATACGAATGAAGTGGGTATATTTATAATTCAACATTTTTTATAATATTAAAAATTAAACTTGCGTATTTTTGTAAAGGGTAAAATTCCCTTAATTTTAAGTTGCGTGTTGTCAAGTGACAACGTTTCGATTAAAGCGCTTATTTTCTAAAACCATCATCAGTATAAAACAATAATATAACAGTTCTTTTTAGAAGACATTTCAGACTCCGAGTAAAATCAATGCTATCATTTTGCTTTATTATTTATCAATCATAAATTGATAAATTATAACTTATATAAAGCTTTAAATTTTCATAAAATATAAATTTTCCTAATTTTCAAAAATAAAAGTGAGGACTTATGGTCCATGATTTCTAACAAGAACTTGTTTTGCGTTTGCGTCCCATTAGCGTATAATACAGAATAAGGTTAGAAAAAGTCGACTATAAATAAATATTTGCAAATACATTTTATTAAAAATAATTTTAAATTCATTCAAGTAAAAAGAGATTTTAATTAATCCACATCCCCCAGACATTCAGCCTGAAAATGGCACTCTCAAATTCAAATTCTGCCCCGTTAGATTTTCAAAATCTAGAGCTTCACTCTAGTACCCAATCGCATGAGGCGGGACAGGAGTCTCGGGTGGTGGTGGGTTCCTCACTAAAACCCCCTAGTGTTGTTAGCGAACTAATAGATTTAATGACAGATGATTGTAGTAGTAATGATAGTACAGTAACATTAAACTCAAACGCAAGCTTATCGAACTTTATAGACTTAACTCAATCTTTGATTGATGGCGATCCTGATAACCAATTAGATAAATATAATGAAACGCATAGCGTACTTTTCCAATCTCATATACCCGTTAAACCATTAAATGAAAATTCAGATACAAGTAATACTAATTCATTTATCACTGAGTATGAAGTTAACCGAAGGAACTCTGAAACGCGTCAGATTGATAATTCGTTACCACAGGCTACCAGCATTTCAAATTTAAATAATGTAAATTCATCAACTAACCATTTACCTTTTGTTACAGATAATCTACAAGAAACCAGCACAGGTCAAACGTATATCTGCGGTCCTGATGCGCAACCTTTATTTGATAATACAAACTCTTTTCTCAACTCTTATCAATATAGACAGAGAAATACAGCTTTCAGTACTGGAGTAGATTCTACTCCATTAAATTCAAATCGTTTACCTTTAAATTACATTCCTATTCATATACCTCAAGAAAATATAAGAACTTATATTCAGTCAGACCTCTTACGTCAGTTAAGACAAGATGAGGAATTAAATACAAATAATTCATTAAATCATAATCAAAACATTCATTACGGACGACATGGCGATCCTGCCAGGATGGCAGAAGAAAGTCATGAAGTCTTAAAGGCTAATAATTTCTTAAATAATAATTCAAACATACATTTCGGACGACATGGCGATCCTGCCTCACGGACTTTTTCGTTACATGCTAACGACGGACTCGGTTCAGAGCGTCCACTTCATACTCAAGTATTACCTGAAAATAAAAAAGAAAATAATAAACAAAATAAGACTACTTACCCGATTATGACACAAAATCCTACTGTGCCGCAGGCAAGTAAGGTAAATTTAAACAATCCATTTACAACCTTTCTGAAACAAAAAGATAATATTAATAATCAGTCGAAACAAAATAATCCTTTTAATCAACCACAGGCTGTGCCGCAGGCCAGTACTGCTAATATTCAATCAGTAGAGTCATTTAACAAAATACAAGAATTAGATGCTTTAACTCGTTTAGAAACAGCTAAACTTTTGACAAAATTATCAAATAACTTAAACAGTCAACCTTTAGTTTTAAGAATCACATATTCAGGCAAGGATTATGAAGATCCACGAAACTTTATAAACACTTTACAAAAATGGTTTCAAGATAACAACATTAAGGAAGAAGATAAACTTTTTTATGCAAAACAACAATTAACCGAACAAGCCAAAGTATGGTTTGATATTTACGTACCATTCGTACAAACTTTTCCCGATTTTGTCATTAAATTTTTAAATAAATTTGCTACCGTAGAAGACGAAGCAAAATTGACAACCGATTTATACGGAACTACTCAAAAAGAGAGTCAAACAGTAGAAACATTCATCTTACGAAAAAGAGCAATAGCACACAAATTAAGGTACCAAGAATCAGAAAATAAACTTGTCAACCTATTACTTTCACAGCTAGTACCAGCTATAAAGTCTCGTTTAAGAGGACACAATATAGAAACCATAGAAAAACTTTTATACTTATCACAACTTATAGAAAAAGACGTAAAGGAAGAAAAAGTTCAAACCATTAATAAAACCATAGAAAACAAAAATATTGGAAACAGAAACTTAAACACCAGCAATAAAAATGAAAATTTAAACCAACAAAACCAATATTCAAAAAACAAAAACCAGCAAAGTTCAGCTCCAAGAAATCAAAATTTTCAAAACAAAAACCAAAGCCAAAACAATAATTATAGAAATCAAAATCAGAATAAAAATTTACCTTTACCAGAAACGAGTAAAAGAACTCCTGCTAGACCTTGCAGATTTTGTCAAGGACAACACTGGGATAATGAATGCCCAAATAACCAACCAGGTACTTCCTATTCAAGGACTTACACAACTCAAAATTATGAATCAAAAAACTAGATAGTGGTCGGATATATGAAGAAATCAACGAATTAAAACAACAAATAAAAAACTTAACAAAAACTATATCCGACCTCAATGAGCAAAAAAGCACCAAACTATTTATGACAAACTTAGAGACACAACCATTCATTAATATAAATTTTCAAAATAAACTACGACATATACTTTTCGATTCCGGATCCGAGATAAACTTAATTTCAGCTGAATTAGCACCAAAAAACATCAAGAAAACTTTCAATCATCAAATTTTATTAGCATGTCAAGACAAAGAAGTCACCATTTCAGGAAGTTGTACCATATTATTAGAAATTGGGCAACAAAAATACAACGTAAACTTTCATGTCGTAGATAAATTAAGTGTCGATTTCATTTTAGGAAATGCATTTATGCATAAAGAACAAGTCATTCTCGATTACGTCCGCAAATGCATTTATATAGGTAAACAAAACAGACAAACATTATATTGGCATAGAGTACCAACAATAGAAAACAAAGAAATAAGTTTACCAATTATAAATGAAGACCAATATCCCGAACTGAGACAACTTTTAAACGAATTTCAAGATCTTTACGAAGTAACCCCTTTTTATCAACCAGTAACAAGAACTACCCAACACAAGATTATACTTAAAGAAAACAAAATAATAAACAGAAGATGCTATCCTTTAAACCCACACAAGAAACAAATCATAAACCAACAAATTGAAGAAATGCTAATAAAAGGAATAATAGAACCGTCAACATCAGCTTATTCATCACCTCCAGTATTAGTAGAAGCAGAGGGAAAAGACCCCAGATTTTGTGTGGACTATAGGGAATTAAATAAGATAACTCAGGAAGAATCAGCGAATTTACCAAGAATTACAGATGCCCTTAAGGATTTGTCAACAGCAAAATATTTTTCAACATTAGATCTCAAAAAAGGTTACTGGCAAATTCCATTAGAAAAAAACTCAAAAAAGTATACAGCCTTTTCAACTCCAGATGGAGCCTCATACCATTTTAATGTCATGCCCTTCGGGTTAAAATCAGCCCCGGGAACATTCCAGCGTTTGATGACGTCAGAGGTACTCGTAGGGTACATACAAAACTTTGCCATAGTCTATTTAGACGATATAGTAATTTACAGTCAAACAATCGAAGATCACTTACACCATTTAAGACTAGTATTTGAAAGATTACAAATACACAACCTGAAAGTGTCCGGCAAGAAATGCCACTTATTTAAAACAGAGCTAGAATATTTGGGTCACCAAATAAACCAAAATAAGATAGAACCTTTAAAAAAACATAAATTACAAATAGAAAACTTCAAACTGCCTAACACCAAAAAACAATTACAATCATTTTTAGGACTCACAAATTGGTTACGAGAATACGTACCAAATTTGTCAATAATACAAGCACCACTTTGCGAACTTTTAAAAAAGAAAAATAATTTCAAAATTACAGCAACAGAATTAGAAGCTTTTGAAAAAACAAAAAGAGCAGTAGAAAACTGCAAACCTTTACATAGACCAGATTATAACAAACCTTTTATTTTACAGACAGATGCGAGCGGAATAGGCATGGCCGCATTACTATACCAAGAAAGTAACAAAGAAAAACATATAATATCATATGCAAGTGCAAAGTTTGACAAAACCACACAAAAATATCACGTAAATGAGCAAGAATGCCTAGCCATTGTTTGGGGCATAAAGAGGTTTTGTGGTTACCTAGAAAATAATCATTTCATTTTGAGAACAGACAGTAAAGCGCTAACTTGGCTACATAACTTCAAAGACAGTAAATCAAAATTAACGAGATGGTCACTTTTACTACAAGAATTTAATTTTACCATAGAACACGTAAAAGGATCAGAAAACCAGTTATGCGACTTTTTAAGCAGAAACCCAGAAGAAGAAGAATTTGAGAACAAACCCGATAATGACAGATTAGTACCCACATTAAAAAGCAAAAAGAAAATAATATCAAAAACATTTTTAATAACAAGAGCTGATTTACAGGAAAAAATTATACAGGAACAAATAGTAAACAGATACATACAAAATAAAATAAGAAATTTAAACCGAATTCAGAATAATGAACCAGCAAATAACTACCAAAGAAAATTACAGGAAAACTTTATTTTTAAAGACAACATTTTATGGAAGATCAACCCTTCAGGAAACAAAATTGTAGTACCTAGAAAATACACCCAACAAGTAGTTTATATATATCATGATACTGAAGATGCAGCTCATCCAGGAATACAAGAAACATTCAACAAAATTTCAAGAATTTATTATTGGACAAACCAATATAAACAAATTACAGAATATGTAAAAAACTGCATTGAATGCTCAATAGTAAAAACTCAACAAAAACAAAAGAAAGCGCCGCTTCGTGCACGTTTTCCAAAATGTCCATTTCAAAACATAAGTATCGATATTTTAGGACCATACAACCCACCTTGCAGATTGACAGGATCAAAATACATTTTAATCTGCGAAGATACATTTTCAAAGTGGATAGAAGCAAGAGCTTACCCGCAAATAAAAGAAAAAACGATAATAGAGTTTTTAAACACAGAAATAATTTCAAGATATGGAACACCAGAAAGATTAATAACAGATAACGGAGGACAATTTATAGGAAAAGAAATAGAACAGTTTTGCAACAAAAATAAGATTATACAAGAATTCTCTCCTATTTACCACCAAAGAGCAAATCCAGTTGAACGCTCAGTGCAAGAATTAAAGAAAGTAATAAGAACATTACTTATAAATAAACCAGATAACACTTGGGATACAGTATTACCCAACGCGCTAAAAGTTTTACGAGGGCGCATTCATAGAGTAACTGGGTGTTCCCCAGCATCGATAATTTTAGGCTACGAATTACCTTGTCCAAGTGAATGGGAGGTAAGATGGCCACAAAGGAAAAAACAGTTAGAAAAAGAAGAAAGAAAAGAACAACAAAAAAGATTAGCTATAAAATTAAGAGACTATAAAAACAAAGAATACCATGATGGTAAAGAGCCACCTAAGAAATACAAAGTAGGCGATAAAATCAACGCCAGAGTGAGATATAGAATAGCTAAACCGTTTGGTTTAAGTTGGGACGGACCCCATACAATAACTAAAGTTTTAGGATAAACGACTTATGAAGCCGAAGTAAACGGAAAATTAATAGTTTTACATTTAGACGACATCAGACCAGCCCACCGTGGAAACGAAGTTAGTTTCAATACAGATTCGGATGATAGCTCGGACGATGAACTTTCGGATTACGAATTCCCCGCAGCAATATCTGCCCAACCGAATCAGCAAGTAGAACAACCCTGTATAAATATTCAACCTCAAGAACCTTGTGTAAATATTCAACCTCAAGAACCTTGTATAAATATTCAACCTCAAGAACCTTGTGTAAATACAAACTACCCCGAAGAAGACCCTGAAGTTTTTCAGACTCCTGACGAGTCTGATGACGAAGAATTTTACTCTCAAGAAAGTATCATAATTACCCCGTCTGATGATCAACAAAAACAAACCAATACAGACAACCAAGATTTAATACAATTATTAGACATAGATGAAGAAGGTAGAGTCACCGAATTAGGTGTCACAGAAGATTTAATTACCTTTTAGAAAATAGACTTTTGGAAAACGTACCCTTTTAAAGGAGGGGGTGTCGTGATATCACGATTTTGCCAAATTTTTTACAAATTTTTTAAGCCCAGAATCATCGAAATCCGTCCATAAACAAAAAAGATATTCAAAGTCAAAAAGTGTAAAAATCACCCATGTTAAATCTCCATAAGAGAAAGGCCCGGCGAGAAGAGCGTCGAAAACAAGCCAAAGCGTTCAGTTCTCCGGCAGCGTTCTTTGATATACTCAATTAGCAAAATTTAATCGCTCCCGGTTTTTCCGGATTTTCTTAACAACAAAAGAAGCCATCATATTCATATTAGTACCAAAAGAAGCGGATTTCGAAAATACTCATTTGACAACTTTCAGATCTTCAATCAAACTTTTAAAAAAGAAAATATTAAAGAAAAATGATTTCCCCACGTTAAAAATGTCTATACCCATTATTGGTGGAAATCAGAATTTTAAGACACGCCCACAATTTTTACCATAAATACTTGGCGCAAAGCACAATGAAGTAAGAGCTAAACAAATCTTCAGTGGGTTAGGTGCGCCACGGAGCTCGACTATCTGTAATCGCTGTTACAGAGCAAACTTTTCCATTGTCGACAACAAGCATACCGTTCGGCAATGGTTAAGGAAGAAGAAGTATTGTAATAACAACTTGCAATTTAAGCACGCGATTGTAGAGTAGGGAAAAAGTGTTACATCAAACTGTATGACAAAAAGGTATCGGAAAACGGCAACTTTCTGCTTACGAAGTGCCGTAGTAAGTGCGCTTGTTGTATGAATCAAGCATAAAAAATTCTTGATAAAGAAATTCGACGCCGTCATACAGTCGCTAAATAAAAAGTACCGAAAAACAAGAAGATCAAAAAACCTTGAATTACCCAAGACTTTAACTTGCCCAAAAAAGACATTTACTACCAAAGTAATAGTGAACCTTAAAAAGTGATTTAAAACAAAAACATTTTCCACAGAGACATTTTCTGTAAAACATTCAGTATATTATTTTAAATATAATATTTTCGTTCAGGGAAAAATCCCCTTTAATTTAATACCAATGTTGTAATGTAACAACGTTTCTAATTTTAAGCTTATTTTCTGGAGCCATCATCAGGCACCAAAAATTTTTATCATTAATAATTAACATGTAAATATTATTATCTTTTTAAAAGTAAAAAAGGGTTTATTACCAAAGGTCAAAAGACGACGTTTCGATTTAATACTGGATTTATCTTCAGCATTAAATCCTTTTATGCGTTTAGTCAAAAAGGCAAAATTCTAATTTTCAAGTACAAGTCCTGGATATATTGTCAGGCACATTCTAAAACACCGTTTGTCTTTGAGACAACGTTTCATTTTCAAGAGATGAGTTTATGAAACCATCTTCAGTTTTAATTTTTTTTTATATAGATTATGAATCTATTTTTCTTTGTCTGAAAAACGACGTTTCGATTTTAAAGATGAGTTTATGAAACCTGTTAAATTACATTCCTATTCATATACCTCAAGAAAATATAAGAACTTATATTCAGTCAGACCTCTTACGTCAGTTAAGACAAGATGAGGAATTAAATACAAATAATTCATTAAATCATAATCAAAACATTCATTACGGACGACATGGCGATCCTGCCAGGATGGCAGAAGAAAGTCATGAAGTCTTAAAGGCTAATAATTTCTTAAATAATAATTCAAACATACATTTCGGACGACATGGCGATCCTGCCTCACGGACTTTTTCGTTACATGCTAACGACGGACTCGGTTCAGAGCGTCCACTTCATACTCAAGTATTACCTGAAAATAAAAAAGAAAATAATAAACAAAATAAGACTACTTACCCGATTATGACACAAAATCCTACTGTGCCGCAGGCAAGTAAGGTAAATTTAAACAATCCATTTACAACCTTTCTGAAACAAAAAGATAATATTAATAATCAGTCGAAACAAAATAATCCTTTTAATCAACCACAGGCTGTGCCGCAGGCCAGTACTGCTAATATTCAATCAGTAGAGTCATTTAACAAAATACAAGAATTAGATGCTTTAACTCGTTTAGAAACAGCTAAACTTTTGACAAAATTATCAAATAACTTAAACAGTCAACCTTCAGTTTTAAGAATCACATATTCAGGCAAGGATTATGAAGATCCACGAAACTTTATAAACACTTTACAAAAATGGTTTCAAGATAACAACATTAAGGAAGAAGATAAACTTTTTTATGCAAAACAACAATTAACCGAACAAGCCAAAGTATGGTTTGATATTTACGTACCATTCGTACAAACTTTTCCCGATTTTGTCATTAAATTTTTAAATAAATTTGCTACCGTAGAAGACGAAGCAAAATTGACAACCGATTTATACGGAACTACTCAAAAAGAGAGTCAAACAGTAGAAACATTCATCTTACGAAAAAGAGCAATAGCACACAAATTAAGGTACCAAGAATCAGAAAATAAACTTGTCAACCTATTACTTTCACAGCTAGTACCAGCTATAAAGTCTCGTTTAAGAGGACACAATATAGAAACCATAGAAAAACTTTTATACTTATCACAACTTATAGAAAAAGACGTAAAGGAAGAAAAAGTTCAAACCATTAATAAAACCATAGAAAACAAAAATATTGGAAACAGAAACTTAAACACCAGCAATAAAAATGAAAATTTAAACCAACAAAACCAATATTCAAAAAACAAAAACCAGCAAAGTTCAGCTCCAAGAAATCAAAATTTTCAAAACAAAAACCAAAGCCAAAACAATAATTATAGAAATCAAAATCAGAATAAAAATTTACCTTTACCAGAAACGAGTAAAAGAACTCCTGCTAGACCTTGCAGATTTTGTCAAGGACAACACTGGGATAATGAATGCCCAAATAACCAACCAGGTACTTCCTATTCAAGGACTTACACAACTCAAAATTATGAATCAAAAAACTAGATAGTGGTCGGATATATGAAGAAATCAACGAATTAAAACAACAAATAAAAAACTTAACAAAAACTATATCCGACCTCAATGAGCAAAAAAGCACCAAACTATTTATGACAAACTTAGAGACACAACCATTCATTAATATAAATTTTCAAAATAAACTACGACATATACTTTTCGATTCCGGATCCGAGATAAACTTAATTTCAGCTGAATTAGCACCAAAAAACATCAAGAAAACTTTCAATCATCAAATTTTATTAGCATGTCAAGACAAAGAAGTCACCATTTCAGGAAGTTGTACCATATTATTAGAAATTGGGCAACAAAAATACAACGTAAACTTTCATGTCGTAGATAAATTAAGTGTCGATTTCATTTTAGGAAATGCATTTATGCATAAAGAACAAGTCATTCTCGATTACGTCCGCAAATGCATTTATATAGGTAAACAAAACAGACAAACATTATATTGGCATAGAGTACCAACAATAGAAAACAAAGAAATAAGTTTACCAATTATAAATGAAGACCAATATCCCGAACTGAGACAACTTTTAAACGAATTTCAAGATCTTTACGAAGTAACCCCTTTTTATCAACCAGTAACAAGAACTACCCAACACAAGATTATACTTAAAGAAAACAAAATAATAAACAGAAGATGCTATCCTTTAAACCCACACAAGAAATAATAGAACCGTCAACATCAGCTTATTCATCACCTCCAGTATTAGTAGAAGCAGAGGGAAAAGACCCCAGATTTTGTGTGGACTATAGGGAATTAAATAAGATAACTCAGGAAGAATCAGCGAATTTACCAAGAATTACAGATGCCCTTAAGGATTTGTCAACAGCAAAATATTTTTCAACATTAGATCTCAAAAAAGGTTACTGGCAAATTCCATTAGAAAAAAACTCAAAAAAGTATACAGCCTTTTCAACTCCAGATGGAGCCTCATACCATTTTAATGTCATGCCCTTCGGGTTAAAATCAGCCCCGGGAACATTCCAGCGTTTGATGACGTCAGAGGTACTCGTAGGGTACATACAAAACTTTGCCATAGTCTATTTAGACGATATAGTAATTTACAGTCAAACAATCGAAGATCACTTACACCATTTAAGACTAGTATTTGAAAGATTACAAATACACAACCTGAAAGTGTCCGGCAAGAAATGCCACTTATTTAAAACAGAGCTAGAATATTTGGGTCACCAAATAAACCAAAATAAGATAGAACCTTTAAAAAAACATAAATTACAAATAGAAAACTTCAAACTGCCTAACACCAAAAAACAATTACAATCATTTTTAGGACTCACAAATTGGTTACGAGAATACGTACCAAATTTGTCAATAATACAAGCACCACTTTGCGAACTTTTAAAAAAGAAAAATAATTTCAAAATTACAGCAACAGAATTAGAAGCTTTTGAAAAAACAAAAAGAGCAGTAGAAAACTGCAAACCTTTACATAGACCAGATTATAACAAACCTTTTATTTTACAGACAGATGCGAGCGGAATAGGCATGGCCGCATTACTATACCAAGAAAGTAACAAAGAAAAACATATAATATCATATGCAAGTGCAAAGTTTGACAAAACCACACAAAAATATCACGTAAATGAGCAAGAATGCCTAGCCATTGTTTGGGGCATAAAGAGGTTTTGTGGTTACCTAGAAAATAATCATTTCATTTTGAGAACAGACAGTAAAGCGCTAACTTGGCTACATAACTTCAAAGACAGTAAATCAAAATTAACGAGATGGTCACTTTTACTACAAGAATTTAATTTTACCATAGAACACGTAAAAGGATCAGAAAACCAGTTATGCGACTTTTTAAGCAGAAACCCAGAAGAAGAAGAATTTGAGAACAAACCCGATAATGACAGATTAGTACCCACATTAAAAAGCAAAAAGAAAATAATATCAAAAACATTTTTAATAACAAGAGCTGATTTACAGGAAAAAATTATACAGGAACAAATAGTAAACAGATACATACAAAATAAAATAAGAAATTTAAACCGAATTCAGAATAATGAACCAGCAAATAACTACCAAAGAAAATTACAGGAAAACTTTATTTTTAAAGACAACATTTTATGGAAGATCAACCCTTCAGGAAACAAAATTGTAGTACCTAGAAAATACACCCAACAAGTAGTTTATATATATCATGATACTGAAGATGCAGCTCATCCAGGAATACAAGAAACATTCAACAAAATTTCAAGAATTTATTATTGGACAAACCAATATAAACAAATTACAGAATATGTAAAAAACTGCATTGAATGCTCAATAGTAAAAACTCAACAAAAACAAAAGAAAGCGCCGCTTCGTGCACGTTTTCCAAAATGTCCATTTCAAAACATAAGTATCGATATTTTAGGACCATACAACCCACCTTGCAGATTGACAGGATCAAAATACATTTTAATCTGCGAAGATACATTTTCAAAGTGGATAGAAGCAAGAGCTTACCCGCAAATAAAAGAAAAAACGATAATAGAGTTTTTAAACACAGAAATAATTTCAAGATATGGAACACCAGAAAGATTAATAACAGATAACGGAGGACAATTTATAGGAAAAGAAATAGAACAGTTTTGCAACAAAAATAAGATTATACAAGAATTCTCTCCTATTTACCACCAAAGAGCAAATCCAGTTGAACGCTCAGTGCAAGAATTAAAGAAAGTAATAAGAACATTACTTATAAATAAACCAGATAACACTTGGGATACAGTATTACCCAACGCGCTAAAAGTTTTACGAGGGCGCATTCATAGAGTAACTGGGTGTTCCCCAGCATCGATAATTTTAGGCTACGAATTACCTTGTCCAAGTGAATGGGAGGTAAGATGGCCACAAAGAAAAAAACAGTTAGAAAAAGAAGAAAGAAAAGAACAACAAAAAAGATTAGCTATAAAATTAAGAGACTATAAAAACAAAGAATACCATGATGGTAAAGAGCCACCTAAGAAATACAAAGTAGGCGATAAAATCAACGCCAGAGTGAGATATAGAATAGCTAAACCGTTTGGTTTAAGTTGGGACGGACCCCATACAATAACTAAAGTTTTAGGATAAACGACTTATGAAGCCGAAGTAAACGGAAAATTAATAGTTTTACATTTAGACGACATCAGACCAGCCCACCGTGGAAACGAAGTTAGTTTCAATACAGATTCGGATGATAGCTCGGACGATGAACTTTCGGATTACGAATTCCCCGCAGCAATATCTGCCCAACCGAATCAGCAAGTAGAACAACCCTGTATAAATATTCAACCTCAAGAACCTTGTGTAAATATTCAACCTCAAGAACCTTGTATAAATATTCAACCTCAAGAACCTTGTGTAAATACAAACTACCCCGAAGAAGACCCTGAAGTTTTTCAGACTCCTGACGAGTCTGATGACGAAGAATTTTACTCTCAAGAAAGTATCATAATTACCCCGTCTGATGATCAACAAAAACAAACCAATACAGACAACCAAGATTTAATACAATTATTAGACATAGATGAAGAAGGTAGAGTCACCGAATTAGGTGTCACAGAAGATTTAATTACCTTTTAGAAAATAGACTTTTGGAAAACGTACCCTTTTAAAGGAGGGGGTGTCGTGATATCACGATTTTGCCAAATTTTTTACAAATTTTTTAAGCCCAGAATCATCGAAATCCGTCCATAAACAAAAAAGATATTCAAAGTCAAAAAGTGTAAAAATCACCCATGTTAAATCTCCATAAGAGAAAGGCCCGGCGAGAAGAGCGTCGAAAACAAGCCAAAGCGTTCAGTTCTCCGGCAGCGTTCTTTGATATACTCAATTAGCAAAATTTAATCGCTCCCGGTTTTTCCGGATTTTCTTAACAACAAAAGAAGCCATCATATTCATATTAGTACCAAAAGAAGCGGATTTCGAAAATACTCATTTGACAACTTTCAGATCTTCAATCAAACTTTTAAAAAAGAAAATATTAAAGAAAAATGATTTCCCCACGTTAAAAATGTCTATACCCATTATTGGTGGAAATCAGAATTTTAAGACACGCCCACAATTTTTACCATAAATACTTGGCGCAAAGCACAATGAAGTAAGAGCTAAACAAATCTTCAGTGGGTTAGGTGCGCCACGGAGCTCGACTATCTGTAATCGCTGTTACAGAGCAAACTTTTCCATTGTCGACAACAAGCATACCGTTCGGCAATGGTTAAGGAAGAAGAAGTATTGTAATAACAACTTGCAATTTAAGCACGCGATTGTAGAGTAGGGAAAAAGTGTTACATCAAACTGTATGACAAAAAGGTATCGGAAAACGGCAACTTTCTGCTTACGAAGTGCCGTAGTAAGTGCGCTTGTTGTATGAATCAAGCATAAAAAATTCTTGATAAAGAAATTCGACGCCGTCATACAGTCGCTAGATAAAAAGTACCGAAAAACAAGAAGATCAAAAAACCTTGAATTACCCAAGACTTTAACTTGCCCAAAAAAGACATTTACTACCAAAGTAATAGTGAACCTTAAAAAGTGATTTAAAACAAAAACATTTTCCACAGAGACATTTTCTGTAAAACATTCAGTATATTATTTTAAATATAATATTTTCGTTCAGGGAAAAATCCCCTTTAATTTAATACCAATGTTGTAATGTAACAACGTTTCTAATTTTAAGCTTATTTTCTGGAGCCATCATCAGGCACCAAAAATTTTTATCATTAATAATTAACATGTAAATATTATTATCTTTTTAAAAGTAAAAAAGGGTTTATTACCAAAGGTCAAAAGACGACGTTTCGATTTAATACTGGATTTATCTTCAGCATTAAATCCTTTTATGCGTTTAGTCAAAAAGGCAAAATTCTAATTTTCAAGTACAAGTCCTGGATATATTGTCAGGCACATTCTAAAACACCGTTTGTCTTTGAGACAACGTTTCATTTTCAAGAGATGAGTTTATGAAACCATCTTCAGTTTTAATTTTTTTTTATATAGATTATGAATCTATTTTTCTTTGTCTGAAAAACGACGTTTCGATTTTAAAGATGAGTTTATGAAACCATCTTTAATTTTCATTTTTTAAAGTATAGATTATGAATCTATTCTCAGTCTAGTCATTTCGACTTAAAATTATTTTTCTGGATTTATATTCAGAAACCTAAACATACACTCAGATTGTGTTTCAATGATAATTTTCTTAAACTTAATTGGTTTTCTATATAATATAAATATTTTCATTCTTTTATTTCTTTTCGCGTATGAGAAAAAAATATTAAGATTTTCATATGAGTTTGGAAAGTTAGTTTTATAGGGTTTTGTAAAAAATCTTTTAATAAGATTAAAAGGTTAATTATTTTGTACAGGGTTTGTATCCCTTAGTTTTAAAACGTTTTGTCTGCAAGACAACGTTTCGATTTAAGTGATGAGTTCGTGAAACCATCTTCAGTTCCAATTTTAAAGACATTGCGCTATTAATTTCTGGATTTATCTTCAGGAATAAAAAACCATATATTCGACAATAGATATTAATATTTTTGGAGAGAGTGGATACTCGATAAGTACTCGCGAAGTACAGGGTGGGGTGTTGAATTCCCTTGGCGAGGTGCGAATGAAAACTCGTTCGTTCAAGTAAGGAGGGCGCTGACCCTACCTTCGAGTGGTTCCACTAGAACTAAAGATATTCCCTTCATTAATTCTTATTATACTACGCCTACCAATTAAAGAAACTATATGTTTTCTTTAATTTCTACCTGCTTTCCATTTATTGGTTAGCCATTTTGGATATATTCTCGACATTTCAGTTTTTGACGATTCGCTATAAAATCGATCCCTTCATCAAAAAGTTTAAATCTTGTTATCCTAACAGATCTGCGATTTACTTTAAACTGCGTCTTTTCCGAACTCCCTTGTTCACTTTAACAATCATCATTTTGATTGTTGTTAACTATGAGTTAACAAACTTGGCATTATATTCTCGACATTTTAGTTTTTGACGATTCGCTATAAAATCGATCCCTTCACAAAAAAGCTTAAATCTTGTTATCCTAACAGATCTGCGATTTGCTTTATACTATCTCTCTTCTCGAACTTTCTTGTTCACATTAATAAATACCGATTTTGACAATACTCATTTAAATATACGAATGAAGTGGGTATATTTATAATTCAACATTTTTTATAATATTAAAAATTAAACTTGCGTATTTTTGTAAAGGGTAAAATTCCCTTAATTTTAAGTTGCGTGTTGTCAAGTGACAACGTTTCGATTAAAGCGCTTATTTTCTAAAACCATCATCAGTATAAAACAATAATATAACAGTTCTTTTTAGAAGACATTTCAGACTCCGAGTAAAATCAATGCTATCATTTTGCTTTATTATTTATCAATCATAAATTGATAAATTATAACTTATATAAAGCTTTAAATTTTCATAAAATATAAATTTTCTTAATTTTCAAAAATAAAAGTGAGGACTTATGGTCCATGATTTCTAACAAGAACTTGTTTTGCGTTTGCGTCCCATTAGCGTATAATACAGAATAAGGTTAGAAAAAGTCGACTATAAATAAATATTTGCAAATACATTTTATTAAAAATAATTTTAAATTCATTCAAGTAAAAAGAGATTTTAATTAATCCACATCCCCCAGACATTCAGCCTGAAAATGGCACTCTCAAATTCAAATTCTGCCCCGTTAGATTTTCAAAATCTAGAGCTTCACTCTAGTACCCAATCGCATGAGGCGGGACAGGAGTCTCGGGTGGTGGTGGGTTCCTCACTAAAACCCCCTAGTGTTGTTAGCGAACTAATAGATTTAATGACAGATGATTGTAGTAGTAATGATAGTACAGTAACATTAAACTCAAACGCAAGCTTATCGAACTTTATAGACTTAACTCAATCTTTGATTGATGGCGATCCTGATAACCAATTAGATAAATATAATGAAACGCATAGCGTACTTTTCCAATCTCATATACCCGTTAAACCATTAAATGAAAATTCAGATACAAGTAATACTAATTCATTTATCACTGAGTATGAAGTTAACCGAAGGAACTCTGAAACGCGTCAGATTGATAATTCGTTACCACAGGCTACCAGCATTTCAAATTTAAATAATGTAAATTCATCAACTAACCATTTACCTTTTGTTACAGATAATCTACAAGAAACCAGCATAGGTCAAACGTATATCTGCGGTCCTGATGCGCAACCTTTATTTGATAATACAAACTCTTTTCTCAACTCTTATCAATATAGACAGAGAAATACAGCTTTCAGTACTGGAGTAGATTCTACTCCAATTTGAATGATTTAAAAATTCTTTAATACTGGTTCCGATACGGAAAGACGTTTTTCGTCATCCTAGGTAGGTGTAAGTGCCCGTAAAATGTATTTTTTTAGCTGAAAATTCACTTTTTACGACAATAGTCATCGCAGTTTTATTTTTCTAGTATAAAAATACAAGAATATTTTACTAATCTGGTTTTTTTTATTGTAGGTACTAAGATTTTTAATAAGAGGGCGTGGTGAGTACAGTGCGCTTTACGGAGTCGAAGACCACAACCGAGAGAAAACTTTTTTGCTCATTTAGTTAATTACTAAATAATTTGGGAGCAAGCTTTTTAATTGTATTTTTTTTTAATAAAAAGTAGTCATCGCAGTTTTATTTTTCTAGTATAAAAATACAAGAATATTTTACTAATCTGGTTTCTTTTATTGTAGGTACCAAGATTTTTAATAGGAGGGAGGGGGGAGCGCTCCATGGAGTCGAAGGCCACAACCGAGAGAGTACTTTTTTGCTCATTTAGTTAATTACTAAATAATTTGGGAGCAAGCTTTTTAATTGTATTTTTTTAAATAAAAAGTATAGTCATCTCAGTTTTATTTTTCTATTACAAAAATACAAGAATATTTTACTAATCTGGTTTTTATTGTAGGTACTAAGATTTTTAATAAGAGGGCGTGGTAAGTACAGTGCGCTCTACGGAGTCGAAGACCACAACCGAGAGAAAACTTTTTTGCTCATTTAGTTAATTACTAAATAATTTGGGAGCAAGCTTTTTAATTGTATTTTTTTAATAAAAAGTATAGTCATCGCAGTTTTATTTTTCTAGTATAAAAATACAAGAATATTTTACTAATCTGTTTTTTTTTATTGTAGGTACTAAGATTTTTAATAAGAGAGCGTGGTGAGTACAGTGCGCTCTACGGAGTCGAAGACCACAACCGAAAGAGAACTTTTTTGCTCATTTAGTTAATTACTAAATAATTTGGGAGCAAGCTTTTTAATTGTATTTTTTTCATAAAAAGTATAGTCATCGCAGTTTTATTTTTCTAGTATAAAAATACAAGAATATTTTACTAATCTGGTTTTTTTATTGTAGGTATTAAGATTTTTAATACGAGGGCGTGTTGAGTACAGTGTGCTCTACGGAGTCGAAGACCACAACCGAGAGAAAACTTTTTTGCTCATTTAGTTAATTACTAAATAATTTGGGAGCACGCTTTTTAATTGTATTTTTTTTAATAAAAAGTATAGTCATCGCAGTTTTATTTTTCTAGTATAAAATTACAAGAATATTTTACTAATCTGGTTTCTTTTATTGTAGGTACCAAGATTTTTAATAAGAGGGAGGGGGGAGCGCTCCATGGAGTCGAAGACCACAACCGAGAGAGAACTTTTTTGCTCATTTAGTTAATTACTAAATAATTTGGCAGCAAGCTTTTTAATTGTATTTTTTTAAATAAAAAGTATAGTCATCGCAGTTTTATTTTTCTAGTATAAAAATACAAGAATATTTTACTAATCTGGTTTCTTTTATTGTAGGTACCAAGATTTTTAATAAGAGGGAGGGGGGAGCGCTCCATGGAGTCGAAGACCACAACCGAGAGAGAACTTCTTTGCTCATTTAGTTAATTACTAAATAATTAGGGACCAAGCTTTTTAATTGTATTTTTATTAATAAAAAGTATAGTCATCGCAGTTTTATTTTTCTAGTATAAAAATACAAGAATATTTTACTAATCTGGTTTTTTTATTGTAGGTACTAAGATTTTTAATAAGAGGGCGTGGTGAGTACAGTGCGCTCTACGGAGTCGAAGACCACAACCGAGAGAAAACTTTTTTGCTCATTTAGTTAATTACTAAATAATTTGGGAGCAAGCTTTTTAATTGTATTTTTTTAATAAAAAGTATAGTCATTGCAGTTTTATTTTTCTACTATAAAAATACAAGAATATTTTACTAATCTGATTTCTTTTATTGTAGGTACCAAGATTTTTAATAAGAGGGAGGGGGAGCGCTTCATGGAGTCGAAGACCACAACCGAGAGAGATCTTTTTTGCTTTTTTAGTTAATTACTAAATAATTTGGGAGCAAGCTTTTTAATTGTATTTTTTTAATAAAAAGTATAGTCATCGCAGTTTTATTTTTCTACTATAAAAATACAAGAATATTTTACTAATCTGATTTCTTTTATTGTAGGTACCAAGATTTTTAATAAGAGGGAGGGGGGAGCGCTCCATGGAGTCGAAGGCCACAACCGAGAGAGAACTTTTTTGCTCATTTAGTTAATTACTAAATAATTTGGGGCAAGCTTTTTAATTGTATTTTTTTAATAAAAAGTATAGTCATCGCAGTTTTATTTTTCTACTATAAAAATACAAGAATATTTTACTAATCTGATTTCTTTTATTGTAGGTATCAAGATTTTTAATAAGAGGGAGGGGGGAGCGCTCCATGGAGTCGAAGGCCACAACCGAGAGAGAACTTTTTTGCTCATTTAGTTAATTACTAAATAATTTGGGGCAAGCTTTTTAATTGTATTTTTTTAATAAAAAGTATAGTCATCGCAGTTTTATTTTTCTACTATAAAAATACAAGAATATTTTACTAATCTGATTTCTTTTATTGTAGGTATCAAGATTTTTAATAAGAGGGAGGGGGGAGCGCTCCATGGAGTCGAAGGCCACAACCGAGAGAGAACTTTTTTGCTCATTTAGTTAATTACTAAATAATTTGGGGCAAGCTTTTTAATTGTATTTTTTTAATAAAAAGTATAGTCATCGCAGTTTTATTTTTCTACTATAAAAATACAAGAATATTTTACTAATCTGGTTTCTTTTATTGTAGGTATCAAGATTTTTAATAAGAGGGAGGGGGGAGCGCTCCATGGAGTTGAAGACCACAAGCGAGAGAGAACTTTTTTGCTCATTTAGTTAATTACTAAATAATTTGGGAGCAAGCTTTTTAATTGTATTTTTTTAATAAAAAGTATAGTCATCGCAGTTTTATTTTTCTAGTATAAAAATACAAGAATATTTTACTTTTCTGGTTTTTTTATTGTAGGTACTAAGATTTTTAATAAGAGGGCGTGGTGAGTACAGTGCGCTCTACGGAGTCGAAGACCACAACCGAGAGAAAACGTTTTTGCTCATTTAGTTAATTACTAAATAATTTGGGAGCAAGCTTTTTAATTGTATTTTTTTTAAATAAAAAGTATAGTCATCGCAGTTTTATTTTTCTAGTATAAAAATACAAAAATATTTTACTAATCTGTTTCTTTTTATTGTAGGTACCAAAATTTTTAATAAGAGGGAGGGGGGAGTACAGTGCGCTCCATGGAGTCGAGGACCATACCGAAAAAGAACTTTTTTGCTCATTTAGTTAATTACTAAATAATTTGGGAGCAAGCTTTTTAGTTGTATTTTTTTTAATAAAAAGTATAGTCATCGCAGTTTTATTTTTCTAGTATAAAAATACAAGAATATTTTATCTGGTTTCTTTTATTGTAGGTACCAAGATTTTTAATAAGAGGGAGGGAGGAGCGCTCCATGGAGTCGAAGGCCACAACCGAGAGAGAACTTTTTGCTCATTTAGTTAATTACTAAATAATTTGGGAGCAAGCTTTTTAATTGTATTTTTTTAATAAAAAGTATAGTCGTCGCAGTTTTATTTTTCTAGTATAAAAATACAAGAATATTTTACTAATCTGGTTTTTTTATTGTAGGTACTAAGATTTTTAATAAAGGGCGTGGTGAGTACAGTGCGCTCTACGGAGTCGAAGACCACAACCGAGAGAGAACTTTTTTGCTCATTTAGTTAATTACTAAATAATTTGGGAGCAAGCTTTTTAATTGTATCTTTTTAATAAAAAGTATAGTCATCGCAGTTTTATTTTTCTAGAATAAAAATATAAGAATATTTTACTAATCTGGTTTTTTTATTGTAGGTACTAAGATTTTTAATAAGAGGGCGTGGTGAGTACAGTGCGCTCTACGGAGTCGAAGACCACAACCGAGAGAAAACTTTTTTGCTCATTTAGTTAATTACTAAATATTTTGGGAGCAAGCTTTTTAATTGTATTTTTTTAATAAAAAGTATAGTCATCGCAGTTTTATTTTTCTAGTATAAAAATACAAGAATATTTTACTAATCTGGTTTTTTTATTGTAGGTACTAAGATTCTTAATAAGAGGGCGTGGTGAGTAAAGTGCGCTCTACGGAGTCGAAGACCACAACCGAGAGAAAACTTTTTTGCTCATTTAGTTAATTACTAAATAATTTGGGAGCAAGCTTTTTAATTGTATTTTTTTTAATAAAAAGTATAGTCATCGCAGTTTTATTTTTCTAGTATAAAAATACAAGAATATTTTACTAATCTGATTTATTTTATTGTAGGTAACAAGATTTTTAATAAGAGGGAGGGGGGAGCGCTTCATGGAGTCGAAGACCACAACCGAGAGAGAGCTTTTTTGCTCATTTAGTTAATTACTAAATAATTTGGGAGCAAGCTTTTTAATTGTATTTTTTTAATAAAAAGTATCGTCATCGCAGTTTTATTTTTTCCGTCTAAAAATACAGGAATAATTTACTAATTTAGTTTTTTCATTTTAGGTATTAGGGTTTTTAATGGGAAAGCGGGGAAATAATAGTGCGCTCCATGAAGTCGAAGGAGAACTTTTTCGCAAATTTAGTTAATTACTAAATAATTTGGGAGCAAGCTTTTTAATAGTATTTTTTTTTATAAAAAGTATAGTCATCGCAGTTTTATTTTTCTAGTATAAAAATACAAGAATATTTTACTAATCTGTTTTTTTTATTGTAGGTACTAAGATTTTTAATAAGAGGGCGTGGTGAGTACAGTGCGCTTTACGGAGTCGAAGACCACAACCGAGAGAAAACTTTTTTGCTCATTTAGTTAATTACTAAATAATTTGGGAGCAAGCTTTTTAATTGTATGTTTTTTAATAAAAAGTATAGTCATCGCAGCTTTATTTTTCTAGTATAGAAATACAAGAATATTTTACTAACCTGGTTTCTTTTATTGTAGGTACCAAGATTTTTAATAGGAGGGAGGGGGGAGCGCTCCATGGAGTCGAAGACCACAACCGAGAGAGAACTTTTTTGCTCATTTAGTTAATTACTAAATAATTTGGGAGCAAGCTTTTTAATTGTATTTTTTTTAATAAAAAGTATAGTCATCGCAGTTTTATTTTTCTAGTATAAAAATACAAGAATAATTTATCTGGTTTATTTTATTGTAGGTACCAAGATTTTTAATAAGAGGGAGGAGGGAGCGCTCCATGGAGTCGAAGGCCACAACCGAGAGAGAACTTTTTTGCTCATTTAGTTAATTACTAAATAATTTGGGAGCAAGCTTTTTAATTGTAATATTTTTAATAAAAAGTATAGTCATCGCAGTTTTATTTTTCTAGTATAAAAATACAAGAATATTTTACTAATCTGGTTTTTTTATTGTAGGTACTAAGATTTTTAATATAATGGCGTGGTGAGTACAGTGCGCTTTACGGAGTCGAAGACCACAACCGAGAGAAAACTTTTTTGCTCATTTAGTTAATTACTAAATAATTTGGGAGCAAGCTTTTTAATTGTATGTTTTTTAATAAAAAGTATAGTCATCGCAGCTTTATTTTTCTAGTATAAAAATACAAGAATATTTTACTAACCTGGTTTCTTTTATTGTAGGTACCAAGATTTTTAATAGGAGGGAGGGGGGAGCGCTCCATGGAGTCGAAGACCACAACCGAGAGAGAACTTTTTTGCTCATTTAGTTAATTACTAAATAATTTGGGAGCAAGCTTTTTAATTGTATTTTTTTTAATAAAAAGTATAGTCATCGCAGTTTTATTTTTCTAGTATAAAAATACAAGAATATTTTATCTGGTTTATTTTATTGTAGGTACCAAGATTTTTAATAAGAGGGAGGAGGGAGCGCTCCATGGAGTCGAAGGCCACAACCGAGAGAGAACTTTTTTGCTCATTTAGTTAATTACTAAATAATTTGGGAGCAAGCTTTTTAATTGTAATATTTTTAATAAAAAGTATAGTCATCGCAGTTTTATTTTTCTAGTATAAAAATACAAGAATATTTTACTAATCTGGTTTTTTTATTGTAGGTACTAAGATTTTTAATATAATGGCGTGGTGAGTACAGTGCGCTCTACGGAGTCAAAGACCACAACCGAGAGAAAACTTTTTTGCTCATTTAGTTAATTACTAAATAATTTAGGAGCAAGCTTTTTAATTGTATTTTTTTAAATAAAAAGTATAGTCATCGCAGTTTTATTTTTCTAGTATAAAAATACAAGAATATTTTACTAATCTGGTTTCTTTTATTGTAGGTACCAAGATTTTTAATAAGAGGGAGGGGGGAGCGCTCCATGGAGTCGAAGACCACAACCGAAAGAGAACTTTTTTGCTCATTTAGTTAATTACTAAATAATTTGGGAGCAAGCTTTTTATTTGTATTTTTTTTAATAAAAAGTATAGTCATCGCAGTTTTATTTTTCTATTATAAAAATACAAGAATATTTTACTAATCTGGTTTTTTTATTGTAGGTACTAAGATTTTTAATAAGAGGGCGTGGCGAGTACAGTGCACTCTACGGAGTCGAAGACCACAACCGAGAGAGAACTTTTTGCTCATTTAGTTAATTACTAAATAATTTGGGAGCAAGCTTTTTAATTGTATTTTTTTAATAAAAACTATAGTAATCGCAGTTTTATTTTTCTAGTATAAAAATACAAGAATATTTTACTAATCTGGTTTTTTTATTGTAGGTACCAAGATTTTTAATAAAAGGGAGGGGGGAGCACTCCATGGAGTCGAAGACTACAACCGAGAGAGAACTTTATTGCTCATTTAGTTAATTACTAAATAATTTGGGAGCAAGCTTTTTAATTGTATTTTTTTTAATAAAAAGTATAGTCATCTCAGTTTCATTTTTCTGGTATAATAATACAAGAATATTTTACTAATTTTGTTTTTTTATTGTAGGTACTAAGATTTTTAATTAGAGGGCATTGTAAAAGCAGACATCGTAATTTTATTTTTCTTGTATAAAAATACAAGACTAATTTTATAATTTAGTTTTTTGATTTTAGGTATCAAGATTTTAAATGAGAGGGCGGAAGGAGGATAGTGCGCTCCAAGACTGCAACCGAAGGAGAACGTTTTTGCCCATTTAGTTAATTAATAAATAATTTTGAAGCAGGCTTTTTTTTATTGTCGTTTGTTAATAAAAAGAACGGTCATAGCAGTTTTATTTTTTTTGTATAAAAAGACAAGAATAATTTAGTATTTTAGTTTTTTCATTTTAGGTATCAAGGTTTTTAATGAGAGAGCGGGAAAAGAATAGTGCGCCCCATAAAGTCGAAGAAGGAGGACTTTTTTGCACATTTAGTTAATTACTAAATACTTTTGGAGCATACTTTTTTTTATTGTTTTAATAAAAAGAAAAAGCAGAATCATCGTAATTTTCTTTTCTTGTATAAAAAAACAAGAATAAGTTACTTATTTAGTTTTTTTTTTTAATTTTAGATATCCAAATTTTAAAAAGAGGAAGCGGGTGGAGGATGGGACGCTTCCAGGAGCCGAGGACTACAGCCGAAAGAGCAAGCTTTGTGTATGTTATTTATTAGTAAAAAGCATAGTCATCGCACTTTCTTGTATAAAAATGCAAGACTCTTTAATTTTTTTTTAGTTTTAGGTATCAAGTGTGAGCGGGAGTGGGTTTAAGAAAGAGCGTTTCATAAAACCGAAGACTACAAATGAAACAGATCATATTGCCCATATTTTTGTAGCAATCCTTTAATATTGTATTTATGAAGGAAAATTACAGTTTCAGTTTTCTATTGTACACGTACAAGAGTACCATTAGTTTTTTTAATTTTATTTATTAATATTATTATCTTACGAGGAAACAGAGGCGGAGACGGCGAGCTCAATGGACTGCAGACGACAGCTAACACTGTATAAATTGTACTAATTATTTTATAGAAAAGTAGCAGCATAGTATGTAACTAACAATTTTTATGTTTAGGTAATTAGTTGATGCTTTTATCCATCGTCTTTTTCTCAGTCTTGTAGATACACGTGTTTGGTGCGGTTCATTTTTATGATTTGCTGCGTACGTCTTGTTTTAAGTGCTCCACTTTGAAATCATTTCGTCCATTGATTCTTCGGTGCTCTTGTCTTTTTTCCATTCCAGCCACTCTAAGAAGCGATTTTCTATGGGCGTTTAGACATCGCCGTCTCTTTTACAAGTATTTTGTTTGCCTAAAAAACAAAACTCTTCTAGTATAGCATCTTTCTGTTCCGTTTCGACAAGTTTGATTCCTTGTCTTGTTGTTATTTTTTCCTTGTATTTTTATGGGCCCATATTTCTATTTTTGTTTCTTTCTTATAGGTTCGACCTCGAAGGTGTTCCAGGAAATTTGGAAAATGAGCCGCAGCCGTAATAACCTTGCTACCGCTACCTTTACGCTGTTATACAGATTATTAGATACTAAGACATCCCTCATGAGGGACAGTGGGGTAGTGGAGCTTTGAGTTGTAAAAGAACTAGCTTTTTGCTAGTCCCTGTGTGCAAAGCAGGTAGCCTTAGCTGAGAAGCTACCTTGCGTCGTCTTTAGAGTCTATTAGTTCGTTAACAGTGTTAGTGGACTAGGCCTCCTCGGGAAACCACTTTAAAAAAAGCGCGCCAAGGGCTTTACCTCAATGGTGGTGTGGAAACAAGCCCATAAACCTTTTTAGTTTTGTATGAAAAATTAATTGTTAAATTTTATTTTCTGTAGATATTATGGAATATGTAGGCTCTATACAGGGTGTCCGGAAACTTCGTTCGTATACTTTAAGGGGATATTCTACATATGAAAATATGAAAAAAGTTCATATGAATGTAGGTCCTTAAATGACTTATAAGGAAGCTATGGCCGTCCGAAGGTGACCTCTAAAGATTAGTTTCTATTTTATATCTATGCAACCGCTTAAGGTACCGGTGTGCTTTTTGGCACACAAACTAATATTAACATTTGCTAATTTATGATATTGAGAGTTATTATGAAATTTAGTCAGGGACGTTCTTACGGGGGTGGTGGCTTAGTTTATTTATTCCTAATTTTTTTACACGACACATTTAAAAAATTTTACCCAAAAATTATAATTCCAGTGAGTTTTCTACACAAAAAAAGGTATTCTTAAAAAAAATATTTTACCAATGATTTAGGAGAAAAATCGATTTATTTAAATCATTGCATAAACTATTATCGAATTGTGTTTAAACTAAAACATCCAAGTAGTCTTATGGCAAATACAAATTTAAATTATTAAAATTTTTTGTCCTGTTTTGTGGATTTAATAAAATTAATTAATACCAGATATTGATTATTTATTTACTTTATAATTTGTTTTTTCTTGCTGTTGCATTAATCAAAGCATTTCGTTTATTTTGTATTTTTTAACTAAACATTTTTTTTATGAAAATCACGTTGAACTAAAAATTGAATATTTCATGAAAACACAGAGATAAACCAATGAATCAAAAAAGAAAATGTAAAGGAAACATGGGACTTTCATTTGGCTGTAATTGCAATAACTTGCAATGGCTAGTAAATCCCACAGGGTGTTTTGAATTTCCGTAAAAAAAAACATAACAGTTTTATAACACCCGGTATAATACCAAAGTTACTTTTTTAAGCAAAACAACAAAGGCAGTAATATGCTTAAGGAAAAAAACCTACAATTAGAAAAAAATCATTAAAAACGAACCACAAATTTGAAAAATATATAACATCAAAATTGATTCATTTTTTTTGTTATGCGTTAAATATGCCGCGCGCAGTGTATATAATATATTGAAACATCGTTAAACAAATTATGAAAATAAGAAAAATACACCGGATTTTTATCACACATGGAACCCACCACATTGGAACTTCTTAAGGTGGGCTTGTTAATATTCAATTATAAGTTTACGAAAGTTTGTCGAATTAAAAATGTTGAGCATTTTAGGCACAATTTAAATTTATATGTAAAAATATTGGTTGATTTTTCAAAGATTTACTAATATTTATAAATTTTTTTTCTACGATACCTTTTATTAATATTAATTATTATTAATATTATTATTATTTTTTAGTAGGATTGTCAACAGTGAAATAATTCTTACGGTAGAAACCTAAAATTTACTATCACCATGCCCAGAAGAAAGAAGTCTTCTGTAATTACTAAAATAGATCTACACACGTAGACCAAGAATGCACCATCTCTAAAATCTAGATAGCAGGAAAAAGATCGAGTCAGGTCAGTTAACTTTTAATTTTATTTCGATATTTAGAAAATTTAAGCATTTAAGTGTTTTAAAGAGATTCAAAAGATAGTACAACCTTCTAGTTCCTCCAAATTTGAAAATCATAGCTTTAACAGTTCGTATGATGTAAGTGGTACAATTTAAAACATTGTTAAGCTACAACTACTATTACAAATATTATTTCTTAGGTTTCAAGTTGGTACAGCACCACCCACCGAGGACAGATTCATAAGGGCCACTTGCTTGGTTAGCTAGCTAGCGCCAGCTACGCCCTGTACAAGAAGTCATATCTTTTTGATGGCGGGTCACCGCCCACCGAAGATTCATGAGAGCCACACGAGCGATTGAAAGGAACATGTTTGTCTTGTTTGTGTTAAAGTGAGCTTTATTTTTTTTTTAAACTTTTATTGCAAAATCGATCATCGATATTAAAAATAGAGAGGACTGTTCAATTTTGTATTTTTATGGCAGAGCTTTATCATAACAAGCCGACAAGACGTCAAATACAAGGGTCCATCAGGTTCCTTGCGAGTGCCACATTGAAACCTGAAAATATATACCAAATTTTACTTTAGAATTATACGCTGTTGCCGAAGATTCCAAAGACCCACCCCATATGGGTTTTATCTAAGCTCAATTTTCAACTTATAACTATTAAGAATTTACCAGTTCTATGCCGGCGCATACTGTCTGTTTTAAGAAAATCTGTCGGCTGGGAGACAAACTAAAAATGTAACTTTAAAACAGTGGCGTAGCTTCAGATTTTGGGCTCCCCCGCCAAACCTAACTTTTGGGCCCCCCTTCAAAAATTTTTCACCCCAAAATTAGTCAAGTTTCAAGATAGCAATAACATTCAAAATATAACCTCCCACTTTCATTTTCCAGTTGGGCAAGGGTAGAAAATAAACAAGTAAGAGGAAAGGATACTTAAATAACGTGTATTAATAACAGATTAAATAAAACATTAATTCATAACAATTAATAAGTAGCTACAACTACAAAAGCATGCTTGTCAGTACTGATATAGTCGTAGGTATATATTTTATTATAAATTTTGAAAAAAAGCCTTGCAACAAAACATCAAACTATTCAAACTATCCAAGAAATGGCTTCCTTCTGGACTTAGTTTCCGCAAAAACCCTAACTATTTCGGTTTTGTCCATTAATGCAGCTTGCGCTGCCTCTATACTAAGCAATGCCAAATTACTTAGTCGATTTTAGGCACAGGAATTTCTTAAATAGTTTTTTTTATTAATTTTAATTTCGAAAACGATCGTTCTGAAGACGCCAAGGTTACAGGGAGCGTCAAGAATAATTTTAGAGCAGTACTTACCTCTGCGAAATTTGATGCTAGGGTATCATTTTCTACAATTAAAAAAATTGCAAGCTCTCTAATGTCTTTAAATGTACCTATTTTGTCTTTTAGAGGCTGAGATAAGGCAATAATTTGTAATGGAAATTCTGAGGAATTATCGCGAGGGTAACGTTGTTGCAAAGCTTCAGGTGATTCAAATAATTCTTCCTCCGTCATTGATACCAAAATGGGGGGACTTAAGAAACTAAATTTGATAACTGTGTCCTTTACGCCTTTAAAACGGTTGTTTAATTGATTAATAACAATATCGAAAACTTTATAATAAATATTGACTTTAAAATAATGTTCTTGATTATAAATTAGATAATTTGTATCACATTCATTATATTGGTTTTTCGGCTTATGTTGTCTTTTTTCTTTTAAATAATGGAGAAATATTCCATTTTTTAGCGGTACCAATAGCGTCAGTTTTTAAATTTTTTTTGAGTTTTTCTAGTGACAATTTCAAAGAATTTAAAGCTTTTGCTAAATCTAACTGTGGTGCTTGCAAAACTTGAGATGTTATATTTATTTCCTGTAATATTTTACCGTATATATTTAGTAGCATTAAAAATTCAAAGTTTTCGATTGCCTTCAATAATCTATATGCTTTATCACGTTCATCTCTTTTTGTTGAAATTAAATTTACTTTAGTAAGGGCCTTGACAATATCTACCTATATGTCGCAGTTTCACATCTAATAAAGCCTACCGGCCCATCGAGTATAGGATTCAGTCTTTTCAGTTTTATTATAGATTCCCCGGAAAAAGAAGCCAATAAGTCCCACCTGTTTAAACTGGAGCCAAAAAAGGAGTACAAATCACCAGTTATAATGATGAAATATGAGATTTCTTTAACTTCTGAAACGGCATCATTGACTACAAGATTTAAATTATGTGCAGTACAATGTACATAAGTTGCCATAGGCTCAATATCTTTTATTTTTTTTGGAACCCCTGAGTAAATTCCACTCATGACACTTGCGCCATCGTACCCCTGTCTTCTACACTTCTTAATATCTAAACCTAATGCCTTCAATGACTGCAGTATATCAGAAGTTAAGCCGGCCGCACTTTGGCTATCAAGCTTCGGCCACCTTCCACCTTCCACCTTCGGGGATTCGCGGATTTTTGAATCGACGCACCCACACCGCACAATGGTAGAAGACAATGTCGAATAGAATAGTCAACAAATATAATTAAAATTAAAAACAGGGGCCCAACTAGAATTAAATTAACTATATTCTATATTTTTAAAGTTTGGGGTTCCTTTTAAAGGTCTTATTAAGATTATTGTTTTTTTTTTCGGCTCGAACGGGAACGGGCCTCCTGTGTCCGTTCGGGCCCCCCGCCACCGCGGGGTTTGGCGTTATGGTAGCTACGCCACTGCTTTAAAGTCAGAACAGTAATTATACTATAAAATAATTGGTTTATCTTAAAAATAGTAAAAAAATTTAAAAGTTTTTACGTGTTGTGTAAAAAGTATAACAAAAAAATATTACAAGACAGTACCAGGTCTGTAACGTAACTGATTTAGTGCCACGATTTTAATTTTTTTATTAATTGTAACGATTAAAACGTTTGCATGATCTTAAACGTTTTTTTTTTATTCAAGGCACATTTAAAAAAAGTGTAGGTACTGACAAATTGGTTTAGGCTTTCGCGGCCAGTCGGTGAGCTAGTGTAGTCATCATTAGGCCGTCGTCGGTTGGAATTGCCTCCTAACGTTTCGCTAGCACGAGTGGCGAGCTTCTTCAGTCTACTTCCATCACCGGAGATGGAAGGACCTCTGAAGAAGCTCGCCACTCGTGCTAGCGAAACGTTAGGAAGCAATTACAACCGACGACGGCCTTTAGACCCGAATGATGACTACACTAGCTCAGTGTAGGTACTGTTAAAAATTTAGACCCCCCTCCTCCTCAAAATTAATGCTAGCTGTATAAATAGGCATCACAGCTCACTAAAGTCTACATTATTAATTATAACTTTTTTCTCTTGTTTCAGATTTTTACCACTTGAAGATGGTTGTGCCGGCGCAACTACCTCTCTTCTGACGACGGTTTTCCGCGTTTTTCTTACAACTGATTCCGTTTCATCCTAAATTGGCCCTGTTTTTTAATCGGTAAGTTAAATTCTTTCTAAAACGTTCTCTCCGGCCGCGGTTGTCCCCGAGGGCTGACGTGGGGCAAGGGCTTTATCGGGCTGGCACTTGCGGGTGTAAAGGGTTCCTTTTATCTTGGAAGGGCCAGTGCGAAGAAGGTAAACCCCGAGACGCGGCATCAAGGTCCGATGTGATGGACGATGTCTTGTCAGCCCGAAAGGATTCGAGAGTTCGGGGTTCGCTTAATAGTATCTTCATTGTACAGAGAGAAAGGGGGAAATCTGTAATTTTAGATTCTAGCTCAGCAAACTTATAGCTATATATAGATGCAAGTGACACTTAGAAGGTATGTTTTTAAATGCTGGCCAATCTCTACGCTTACTAAATATTTCTATTTTTATTTGATAAAATAAAGTTTCCTACATCGCCAGCTCCCGCAGGGAAAAAGGCTATATTTTAGAGCGATAAACTGTCGAACGAAAAGATACCTGCTGTTATAACTATATTCTTAAAACACTCATGCAAGTAGTTGCCTTAAAATAAGAGCAATTTTACAATTACAATAAAACAGTGAAAGTGCCTGTTTAAGAATTTGCACAAAACACGAAATTCTTTAAAACAATATAAATTTTAAAAAAAATTCTATGAATTATTACTCTAAGAAATTTTTTTGAATTATCTAATTTTTGGCTAAATAGAGTCCTTCTCCCTTTTGCCCCTGTACACTTTTTTTTGTCGTTTGCGATAAACAGGGCTTCGCCGGGCGTCTGATTAAGTGAATGGTGAGTCAACCGCGCCGCGGTTTTTGGAATCGAACAAACTTAGCAACTTTCCTCAGTCCGACCATATTTTTGTCTGCCAGAGCAAACTTAGAAATAACAGTAAAATCTGACTTTTTGCAAACCTATACTTTGGGTTTGTTATGTGTTGGCACACAGATTTTATACTTACTTTGAGTGGCATAAATTTTACCCGTTTAAAAAATTTTAATTCCTATTTGGACCTTTGCTAACTTGTATTCAGTGTATCATCCGGTATTTTAATCACAGTCTAAGTTTTCTGCTTTCAATTCTTTATAAAATAATTTATTCAACTTAACGTTGAAGTCACATATTTGGTTTTTAATTATTACTGTTTTAAGCCGTCTTGTTCACTATGCCCTATCGACTCGACAGAAAAACTATTGCGTCATAATAATTGTGTCCTGATGGATGTAGATCGTAGATCTTAATAATTGGGTAAAGCAAGACGGTAGAAAAATATGCTGCAGGCAAATTTCTTTATTGACTAGAAGGAATAATAAATAGCTACATTAAGGATAGCGACGCGAAACATAACTTAAAAATGTAGGTCATTGAAACTAGACGTATTAAACAGGCTAGTTGTCTTGCAATCTGTGAAGGCCGCAGGACCTATATAATAATTATCATCACACGTTATGTGGAAGTAAAAGCAGCACTGTAGCTGGATTATAGGTATAAATAATTAAATAGATTGAACAGATAAAACCGATAGACATAGGTATAGGTTTAGATTAAAAGATTGGTATATAATCTAATAGATATTTCGGAAGCAGGGGGATGTCTGTATCTATAGCACTCAACAGACCAATAACTGATGTTGCCTTTAATAGCCCTAAGACCGCAGGTCTTAATACCCAGCAAACTGGAAATAAAAACTGTTGCAGGCAGTTTTTCACATTATTGTAAGTATAAATAGATAGATAGATAGAAAAAATATAGGTAGGAACGTGTGTAGATTGATATAACTGGTAAGATCGACAGATCGCAAAATAAACCAAAATATGGACAACAGGGTGCTTAGTTGTCTTTTCTAAAAACTTTATTGACGAGTCAAACTGCGATTTTTTGTATCTTAATCTTTTTTGAAATAAAAGTAGTTCACGTCTGAACGAATTCACTCATTTGAACTGGCAAACTAAAATTCACGATCACGAATCACGATACAGAATATTAGATAGTATAGATATATTTTACAGATAGAGGATAGATATATTCATCATGTGTACATAGATTTCTGGTTAAATATATCAATTATGGATAGATAAAGAAGGTCAAGATAACGTATCCGGTCGTAGGTCAGAAGGTGGCATTAAGACTTGTCAGAGAAGTGTTGGCTATCAAATATGTGATTTTAGAGAGATTTTTTTGAGTTTGCGCTGTACAAGACAAAACAATGATTGTATTAGGGTCTGTTTCGTCAAGTATTAATTGTTACTCGATGGGTTTGATTAGCTTAAAAGGCAATTGTCTTTTGGGTCAGAAATATTGGGTTTCCATTAGTCTTTTCCAAAAACGAAGATGAGGTACCACAGCTAGGACAATCATCAGTTGCAGTTGGCTGGTAACGCTGGTAAGTTTATAACATGCGTTTTAAGGTCGCGAATCGGAAGTAATAACAATGATACCGCAGAGTGTTAGTGAAGTGAACACAGCTGTATAAAGAAATGGAACATCAAGGTTTTGTATAATCAATAGTACCCTCGTAGGGGTACTTGATGGTTCGCAGAAACTGGGTTTACTAATAGGTTGGTGTTTTTATCTTTTTAGTTCCTCAAGCTGTCTAAGTTCTAGTTCATGTTGAAGATTAGGTGAATAAGATACACAAGTCATCCGTACCCAAATGGGAGCCATACGGACAGCTTAGAAAAGTCCAATCGAAACATTAGCTATTGTGTATCAGTATCATGGGACTGTTAAGTTGAGACAACTCTTATTACAGTCTTTGTAAGTACATTTTAGATGGATATAGGTACATTTCGGTAGTGTCATCAAGTGTAAAGTATTAGTAGAAAATTACTTGTGCTTTAAACACTCACCATAGAGTAGCTTTACTTTGAGCAATATTTTAGATTGTTTCCTTATGTTCTTTTTCTTTATTTACAGCACCGTGGATGTGTCATCTACATAATATATTAAAACATCGTTAAACAAATTACGAAAATAAGAAAAATACACCGGATTTTTATCACACATGGAACTCACCACATTGGAATTTCTTAAGGTGAGCTTGTTAATATTCAATTATAAGTTTACCAACGTTTGTCGAATTAAAAATGTTGTGCATTTTACGCACAATTTAAATTTATATGTAAAAATATTGGTTGCTTTTTCAAAGATTTACTAATATTTTTTAATTTTTTGTCTACGATACCTTTTATTAATATTAATTATTATTAATATTATTATTTTTTAGTAGGATTGTCAACAGTAAAATAATCCTTACGGTAGAAACCTAAAATTAACTATCACCATTCCCAGAAAAAAGAAGTCATCTGTAACTACTGAAATAGATCTACAAACGTAGACCAAGAATGCACCATCTCTAAAATCTAGATAGCAGGAAAAAGGAAAACGATCGAGTCAGGTGAGTTAACTTTTAATTTTATTTCGATTTTTAGAAAATTTAAGCATTTAAGTGTTTTAAAGAGATTCAAAAGATAGTACAACCTTCTAGTTCCTCCAAATTTGAAAATTATAGCTTTAACAGTTCGAATGATGTAAGTGGTAGAATTTTAAAAAATGTTAAGCTACAACTACTATTACAAATATCATTTCTTAGGTTTCAAGTTGGTACAGCACCACCCACCGAGGACAGATTCGTGAGGGCCACTTGCTTGGTTAGCTAGCTAGCGCCAGCTACGCCCTGTACAGGAAGTCATCTCTTTTTGATGGCGGGTCACCGCCCACCGAAGATTCATGAGAGCCACACGAGCGATTAAAAGGAACAAGTTTGACTTGTTTGTGTTAAAGTGAGCTTTATTTTTTTTTAAACTTTTATTGCAAAATCGATCATCGATATTAAAAATAGAGAGGACTGTTCAATTTTGTATTTTTATGACAGAGCTTTATCATAACAAGCCGACAAGACGTCAAATGCAAGGGTCCATCAGGTTCCTTGCGAGTGCCACATTGAAATCTGAAAATATATACCCAATTTAACTTTAGAATTATACGCTGTTGCTGAAGATTCCAAAGACCCACCCCATATGGGTTTTATTTGAGCTCAATTCTCAACTTATAACTATCAAGGATTTACCAGTTCTATGCCGGCGCATACTGTCGGTTTTAAGAAAATCTGTTGGCTGGCAGACAACTAAAAATTTAACTATAAAGTCAGAACAGTAATTATCGAGGGGGAAACCACCTTAGAGTTTTAGTGTACACGCCGATAGAATTTTTAGAATTTTTTTGAATTTATTAGCATTTCTTAGAATTACCAGAATTTTTAAGCATTGTTAGAATTTTTTAGTATTTCTTATTATTTTTTAGCATTTTTGGCATTTTTTAGAATTAAATTAGAATTTATCTAGAATTTTTACCTATTGCGCATGCGTAAGCTATAGGAATTTCCCCTCTACTATTTTATACGTCGGCACAGCGAACGTGCCATAACGCGCCCAGTGCGGCGTTATTATAAAATTTCATGGCGTTGATGGAGGTTAAAATCACGTTACCCGACCATTAGGTACCTATTATAAATTCAATATCAAATAGGTGCGATTTTGTTGAAAACCCATACAGGTTAATTAATATTTATTTTATTTGATACTGAAAAGATAAAATATACAAAGAATCCCACGATTAAATCCCCAAGAAACTTTTTTTTGTAGTTTTTAGAGTGTGATTCTAGAAATCTGGCCATAGGCGCTCGCAAAATTTATTGTAGGGGGAACAAAACAAAACAACAAGTGCTGTATAGTATACCTACAGGGTGCCTCACGTTGACCGCCCATTAAAATTAAGATTAAAATATTTCGGAGTTGAATTCTGAATATTTGGATACTTAATTGTGATTTCGGAGACGCTTCCGGTTATGTTATACCAGAAGAAGTCCCAAACTTGCATATTTTAAATGTAATATATATATTTTTTGTGTTTCTTCGTTTTCAATAATTTTTATTAAAAGTTTTTATACCTACTCTACCCGTTTTTGAGAAAAAACAGGGTATCGCCTAAAATTTTTAAAGATAAAAGAAAAATTCCAAATTTTGGTTGTAGAATTAGATATTATTGTGCTCAAAAATGAATTGTCGGAAAATGAAATTTTCTCGGAAATCTTAGATACAGGAAAGTAGGAACAAAAAATTTAAAAACTACATTATTTTTAATACGATGCTACAATACATTAAATGCACACTTAATATGATTTATATGCCTAAAAAATTTGGCTTAGTCCGGTACAGACATTTGAAATTCAGTAAGAAAATAGACAAAATAGACATGTGACTCGTCCACCATCTTGCAAGACGGTAATTTGTCATCCAACTTGAAAAGTTTAAGAAAAAGAGAACTTTTATAATAGGTACTTTTCGGTTCGGTAAAGAAACCCGTGAAACTTAAAAAGTAGCTTTTAACTTTTTAGATGAAATTGAAAAAAAAAACAAGGATGAAGCTTTACATTACTTACTAAATAAAAAATTAAAATTCCATAGGTACAATAAAAAAACAAGATTCATATGTCAATATTGCATCATTAATGATAGACGTGTTTTGGACTTCCATTGTCTATATTCTTTCTTATCACTACGTTTCAACTGGTAAACATCTCCAGCAGTCTTAAGCCGGGTGAATACTAAATAAGTTTTTTTTTTTGCGGCTTACGAAAAGAATCTGCTTACACATTCCAGGTACAGCCAGAGCAAAGGGCCCCCACCGGAGGAAGCACAGAGATAGTGTCGGGGTGACATTTACCCTCAGGGGGTAACTGCCGACCGACTAAACTCCCCGCGTTCAGTGATATGTGGTTCCGGGCTGTATACAGGGTGTTTCAGAACATGTGGGCAATCTCTCGGATTCATATAGATTAGGTGAAAATAACATAATAAGTTCATATAATATTTTTTCCTAAGAGCCCCCTTCGAGGAGATATATGCCCCTAAAGACCGGCCCTGAAAACTAGTTTTTATTGATAGCCTTTGAATCGCCCTGTATATTTTGATTAAAATTTAGTATAATCTACACTATGGAAAGCTTTATTAAATAGGATAATAATAAAATGTATAGTTCATTCTGTGAGCCAGGGACGGACTAGCTTGGGCATAAAAAATCTTACATCTTTGACAGGTGTCATGCAATCGGGATTTTTATATTATTTTTGGATAGCTTACGTATTTTAACGCAAAATAGATACTCTTCGTAGATTTTGATAAGTTGAACCGTTTTCGAGAAAAATCCACTTGCCGTTAACATGCTTTAAAAAGGTTTAATCGTACCTGTCAAAGATGTTAGATTTTTTATGCCCAAGCTAGTCCGTCCCTGGCTCACAGAATAAACTATACATTTTATTATTAACCTATTTAATAAAGCTTTCCATAGTGTAGATTATACTAAATTTTAATCAAAATATACAGGGCGATTTAGAGATTAGTTTTCAGGGCCGGTCTTTAGGGGCATATATCTCCTCGAGGGGGGCTCTTAGGAAAAAATATTATATGAACTTATCATGTTATTTTCACCTAATCTATATGAATCCGAGAGATTGCCCACATGTTCTGAAACACCCTGTATAGCCTATTAACCACGTATCGCTATGGTTTTAAACGCTCGTATGGCCCGGTTCCATACTCAGTTGGTTTTAAAACCCTCCCATATTTTCGCATACAAATATGGGGGTTGACTCTGTCCTAAATGGGGAAAGAAAGGTTTTGATTAGTGTATCTCTAAAACTATTGCTCTTCACATGTTAGGCATGCGTTACTTAAATATTTTGTTTTACATGTTAAGCATGTAGTACTTAAATATTTCATCTCTTTATATTGTCACTATTGGGTTTTTGTCACTATCGGGTTTTACTTGTCACAATTGGTTTAATTGTCATCATCGGTGGTTTTATTGTCGCTATCTGTTTTATAGTTTTCATACTATTTGGTCTCTTGGTCTTTGTTTGTACCTTCTTTGGAGTCTTGCTGCATCTTCTACAGGATCGTAGTCGATGAGTTCCCTTAGTTCTCCATTTGGGTGCTCCTGTGCTTTTTGAAAAAATCTCTGCGTTTTTCTATTCATAAATTCTGTTATCGGTTCCCATTTTAGATCTTGGTGAATATTGGTGTTTCTTATATACCATGGAGCATCAATTGCAATACGTAAGTATCTGTTCTCAGTTGATGCTATCTTCTTTATATGTGTTTTGGCCGCAAAGCCCCATGCTGTTGAACCATAGGTTAGTTGTGGTCTTGCTATGGATCTTATTATAGCTAGTTTGGTTTGCCTGTTCAATTGGCTTTTCCTGCCTATGATTGGGTATAATCGGCTCATGGCGGCTTTTGTTTTGGCTATGACATATTCAGTGTGTTTTTGCCACGTTAATCCTTTATCCAGAATTACTCTTAGATACTTGGCTTCGTCTAAATAAGTCGAGAAGCTGCGAGCGTATTTATACTACCCAGGGAGGGGGGAAGGGGGGGGGTTAATGACGCATGATTAAAATGCTGTGATGTGTCATCCGCTCATGTCACCATGCTTACATCACTCTCCAAACCAAGTCCACATCTAGTCAACAAAGGTAAAAAATATGCACTTTTATACTTTTCTATTAATTTTTAAGACATTTTAAATACTTCCTAACCATAAGTAAGTTACAATTTCAAATTCGGAATATCTTTGGTAAAAGAGATATCCCTACTCATCAACGTTATGCAAGAGAAACATTAGTAGCATTTATCACATTTATTTACTGTTAAAGCTGTCATATTTTTGCTTCAATTTAAAATCTGAGCAGAAAAGTTGATGATTTGTATAATTCCATTTTTTTCAGGATAAAACACTTGGGCTCTATCTCTTTCTAGGTATTCACACACCCAATAAGCTTTTAAGTTCTATATAATATAGGGACCAATCGATGTTTATTTTTTTTTATTCTTAGGGTTT
The DNA here is from genome assembly GCA_963969555.1 of Polydrusus pterygomalis. Taxonomy (NCBI): domain Eukaryota; kingdom Metazoa; phylum Arthropoda; class Insecta; order Coleoptera; family Curculionidae; genus Polydrusus; species Polydrusus pterygomalis. The sequence continues at coordinate 11,519,271 of OZ018384.1, forward strand.
ATAATTAAAATAAACTCCATGAGGGAAAATGAAGGGTAAAAATACAGATAGGATAAATATTTTTTGACAAATTATAAACGTAAAAATGATTGACACTAAAAATGCAGATAAAAAATTATGTTATAGAATTTCTAAGAATTATTTAGAATTTTTTGAAATTTTTGGAATTTTTTGGAATTTCTAGGATTTCTTGAAACAATTACATAAAAAATAGCATTTGTTAGAATTTTAGAATTTTTGGTATACAAAATTGGATAGGTGGTTTCCCCCTTGGTAATTATATTATAAAAAAAATGGGTAATCTTAAAAATAGTAAAGAAATTTAAAAGTTTTTACGTGTTGTGTTAAAAGGATAACAAAAAAATATTACAAGACAGTACCAGGTCTGTAACGTAACTGATTTAGTGCCACGATTTTAATTTTTTTATTAATTGTAACGGTTAAAACGTTTGCATGATCTTAAACATTTTTTTTTGTTCAAGGCACATTTAAAAAAAGTGTAGGTTCTGTTAAAAATTTAGACCCCCCCTCCTCCTCAAAATTAATGCTAGCTGTATTAAAAGGCATCACAGCTCACTAAAGTCTACATTATTAATTATAACTTTTTTCTCTTGTTTCAGATTTTTACCACTTGAAGATGGTTGTGCCGGCGCAACTACCTCGCTTCTGACGACGGTTTTCCGCGTTTTTCTTACAACTGATTTCGTTTTATCCTAAATTGGCCCTGTTTTTTAATCGGTGAGTTAAATTCTTTCTAAAACGTTCCCTTCGGCCGCGGTTGTCCCCGAGGGCAGACGTGGGGCAAGGGCTTTATCGGGCTGGCACTTGCGGGTGTTAAGGGCTCCTTTTATCCTGGAAGGGCCAGTGCGAAGAAGGTAAACCCCGAGACGAGGCATCAAGGTCCAATGTGATGGACGATGTCTTGTCAGCCCGAAAGGATTCGAGAGTTCGGGGTTCGCTTAATAGTTCCTTCATTGTACAGAGGGAAAGGGGGAAATCTGTAATTTTAGATTCTAGCTCAGCAAACTTATAGTTATATATAGATGCAAGCACTCAACAGACCAATAACTGATGTTGCCTTTAATAGTCCTTAGACCGCAGGTCTTAATACCCAGCAAACTGGAAATAAATACTGTCGAAGGCAGTTTTTCACATCATTGTTGAGATAGATAGATAGAATAAATATAGGTAGAAACTTGTGTAGATCAATATAACTAGTAAGATCGAAAGATATAGCGAAATAAACCAAAATAACACCAGGGTGCTTCGTTGTCTTTCTAAAAACTTTATTGACGAGTCAAACTGCGAGTTTTTGTATCTTAATCTTGTTTGAAATAAGTCAACTGGCAAACGAAAATTTAAAACTGCATAGATATATATTTTATAGATAGAGGATAGATATATTCATCACGTGTACATAGATTTCTGGTTAGATATATCAATTATGGATAGGTAGATAAAGAAGGTCAAGATAACGTATCCGGTCGTAGTTTGTCTAAGTTTAAGTTCATGTTGAAGAGTAGATGAATAAGATACACAAGTCATCCGTACCCAAATGGGAGCCATACGGACAGCTCAGAAAAGTCCAATAGGAACATTTTACATTAGCTATTGCGTATCAGTATCATGGTCCTGTTAAGTTGAGACAACTCTTATTAAAGTCTTTGTAAGTACATTTTAGATGGATATAGGTACATTTCGGTAGTGTCATCAAGTGTTAAGTATTAGTACAAAATCAGGTGTGCTTTAGACACTTAATATAGAATAGCTTTACTTTGAGTAATATTTTAGATTGTTTCGTTATGTTTTCTTTTCATTATTTACAGCTCCGTAGAAGCGTCATCCACATAATATAATAAATCATCTTTAAGCAAACTATGAAAATAAGGAAAATACACCGAATTTTTATCACACAGGCATAAGGAATGCTTGAGCAGTACTATTGATACTACTCTGAAGATAATATGATGGATATAATCTATTTATTAAACCCGCCACATTGGAATTTCTTAAGGTGAGCTTGATTATATTCAATTATAAGTTTACGAAAGTTTGTCGAATTTTGTGCATTTTAGGAACAATTTATATGAAAGCAATGATAATTAAAGTAATAAAAATATTTGTTGATTTTTCAAAACCTTTAGGTACTATTAAGTATTAATTATTAATATTTTTTGTTTTAGTAGGATTGTCAACAGTAAAATAATCCTTACGGTAGAACCCTAAAATTGACTATCACCATGCACAGAAGAAAGAAGTCATCTGTAATTACTTAAATAGATCTACGCACGTAAACCAAGAATGCATCATCTTTACAATCTAGATAGCAGAAAAAAAATATCGAGTCAGGTGAGTTAACTTTTAATTTAATTTTGATTAAAAAAAAAATTAAGCATTTAAGTGTTTTAACGAGATTCAAAAGATAGTACAATCTTCTAGTTCCTCCAAATTTGAAAATCATAGCATTAACAGTTCTTATGATTTAAGTGGTACAATTGAAAAAATTGTTAAGGTACAACTACTATTACAAATATTATTTCTTAGGTTTCAAGTTGGTACAGCACCATCCAGCAAAGACAGATTCATGGGGGCCCCTTGCTTGGTTAGCTAGCTAGCGCCAGCTACGCCCTGTACAGAAAGTCCTCTCTTTTTCATGGCAGGTTACCACCCACTGAAGACAGATTCATGAAAGCCACAACGAGCGGTTGAAGGAACATGTTTAACTTGTTTGTGTTAAAGTGAGTTTTATTTTATTTTTTATTTTTATTGCAAAATCAATCATCGATATTAAAAATAGAGAGGACTGTTCAATTTTGTATTTTTACGACAGAGCTAGATATACATCTTATTCTTTTTATCATAACAAGCCGACAATACGTCAAATGCAAAGGTACATCTCTGATAAAATTGTACCTATGATGTCAGCTATTTTTAAATGTAGAAATTATCTACAAAGAAAACCAAGACAATGGTTTATAATGCTTTTTTTCTTTCTCATATAAGATATCCTCTGCCCATATGGGGAATGTGTGCTACAGCAAAATTTAATAAAATGCAAACTTTACAAAATAATATCCTTAAAGTATTGTACAGGGTGTTTTTTTAAGGTCGACGAGCGGCCATATCTCGGAAACTGCCAGGCATAGAAACTCAGGAAAATAAAAATGATAATTAAAGTGGCCATGAGAAAATTCTGGAAATACTTTTTAAGTTCCGCATTTTGCCGCAAGAGGGCGTAATTGAAAAGTAAATTTTAAAATTTTACATAACTCCGAAAATTCCACATTAAGGTATATGTTTGATAACGCCATTTTAAAGCTTGGACAAATATGCATCATTGTGGTTTAAGGCTCATTGGCGTGCCGACCTTGATAGGAGTGGGAGAAGCTATTGAAAGTGTAAACATTAAAATCGCTGTAACTTCTAAACGACTTATCCTATTTTACTAAATTTAAGCTTGTTTGGAAGAACCTTCATTTGTAGTATCTAATGGTACACGATAGTTTCTAATAAAATTGCTAAAGGGCGCAATTTGTATTAAAAATTATTCTATTGGCTATAACGCTGAAGCGAACGGAGATATCGAGCTGCGGTTTTAATATTTTTTCTAGCAAATTTCATCTACTTTTCGATTATGGTATCATAATTATAGCGTATAATTTATTTTTTCGGAGTAAAATCAAAAAATGTATTATTATTGCAAATTGCGCCCTCTAGTCTTTTTTTTGAGAACTATTATGGACAACTAAATACCATTGATGAAAGTGCACATATTTTTCTTCCAAACAGTCTTTAGTTTGTTAAAATCGGATAAGTCGTTTATAAGTTACAGCGATTTAAATGATTACACTTTCAACAGCTTCCCCCACTCTTATTAAAGTCGGTACGCCAATGAGCATAAGACCAAAATGATGCATACTTGTCCAAGCTTTAAAATGGTGTTATCAAACATATACCTTAATGTGGAATTCTTGGAGTTATGTAAAATTTACTTTCGCTTTACTTGCGGCAAAATGCGGAACTTAAAAATTATTTCCAGAATTTTCTCATGGCCACTTTAATTATCATTTTTCTTTTCCTGAGTTTCTATGCCTGGTAGTTTCCGAGATATGGCCGCTCGTCGACCTTAAACAAACACCCTGTATAACTACACTCAGTACGTGGTGTTTTTAAACACTTTCCATTTGTTTTTAAAGGTAAAAATCACATTTTAGTTCGCGTTTCCGTTCATTGGCGCCATTTTGATAAAAATAGTTTTTTGCAGTTTTTAGGTTTATTTTAAAGATTTTTAATATTTCTTATTGTTGTTGTCGGCCTATCTATACATCGTGTAACAAAACTCTGGAACGCTTTAAATATCTTTAATACCGTTTGTCCGACTTAGCTAAAATTGGGTATCGGCCAGGGTTGGCAAATATCATGATATTTATCCGATATATATCCAAATTTGGATATTTATTTATATTTTTAATTATATTTAAATTATTTCATCTGTTTTCTGTAACGATATATTTTAAAAATTCAAAATCACTTAATTTAATATAAACATGTTATAAACCTGTAATTTATATTCCAATTCTATTCAATGATAGTTGCTATCACAATGACAATTTTTTTTTAGTACTCCTATGTTAGGAATGTAAAATGTAGGTAAAAAATACAGTTTATGAATATGAACACATCATATATTTTTGCTTTTAACTATGGTTCAACTTAAATCCCAGACAGGCGCGTATCTGGAGTTGATCTTTGTGGGGGGTAATGATTCTGGTGGGGGGTTATGAAATTTTTTAATGATAGTTTTTTTAAAGAAAATCAATCAAAATTTATTGCTCTCGATTTTAACCTGTCCAATTTAAAAAAAATATAAGTAAAAAAAAATGGCTCATGGGGGGGGGGGGGTGACTACCCCCATTACCCCCCCACCCCCTCACATACGCGCCTGAACCCAGAATAACTGGGCTTGTTAATTAAATTAAAAAGAACCCAAACTGGATTTTTTTTTTGCATTGTAAAATTTCTATTTCATAAAACAAACAGCAAAATATTGTTCCGTTCAATTAGAAATCGGAATAAAAATGCCACGCGGCAAAGAACAACAGGTGGTCAACGTCTAGGAAAGACGGGGAATCACCGTATCGTAAGCAGCATAATACACTGTTGCCTGCTCAGCAGCAGCGGGCCATATTTTTATACTGATGAATAGAATTTTGAAAAAAAAATATTGATATATATCAGGATAAATATCGTCGCATAAATATCAAGATATATATCAGGATATTTATCACGGATATATATCCTGCCAACCCTGGTATCGGTATATAAGAGGTTATTGCGGAGCTGCTAGTGACATTTGCAATTTTGCCAAATTTGCAGTTTTTTAGCAATTTATATAATTCTTTTTCTTTAAATAAAACACCCTATATATTATTCAACAAAATGATTCCGCAACAAACTTATATGAAAGTTGCTTAGAATTTGTTGCGTAATCATTTTTTTGAATAATATATAGGGTGTCCCATTTAAGAAAAAAAAATATAGATTGCTAAAAAACTGTAAATTTGGCAACATCGCAAATGTCACTAGCAGCTCCGCAATAACCTCTTATATACCGATACCGAATTTTAGCTAAGTCGGACAAACGGTATTAAAGATATTTAAAGCGTTCCATACTTTTGTTACACGGTGTATATACCTAGTAGAAATTATTTAGAAATTTTTCTTTCTTGTATTAGAAATTTAGAGGAAGGCAATAAACCCTCCGCGTCTAGTGCTTTAAAGGTTATTTTTAAAATTAGGGGTGCTAAATTTCTCAGGTTGGCCCTATTCTAACAAAAGGAGGGGTAGCCCCCCCTTCATACCTACACCTAATTTACCTGTACCCTTTTTGCATAAAAGATCAGTTTTAGAATCTATTTTATGCATAGTAAATTCCGATAGTGGCGCCACCTGACCAACTGTTACCAGACGCACTTGTTTTATGATAAACGTCATCCCCTACTGAGTTCTCTGTGAATTTTTTTTATAAAAATAAAAAGTTGTTATTGTTTGTACTTTGGTAATATTTTTTACAGGTCCGTTTCTAGATGTAAAACTGTAAACTTGTCGATAAAAATATCGTTGACCTTGAAAATAAATTCCCGAGATACATAGGGACGAAGATTTTATTCCCAACAACGAAACAAAAGACTATTTTTTGATAATTTTATTTTTTTAAATATTTATACTTCCTTTAATGCTAATGTCTTTATTCCATTAGAAAAAAAATTGGGCATGAATACTTTCTTTATTCTAACTGGGCTCTTCGCACCTTCAAATAAGGCCACATGAAAGCAAAACTTCAACCCGTCCTCCACAAGTACATTTTAACCATCCGCCGTGTCTCTTGGTTCCAAGTGACATTTTTTTAATTCCTTAACATCCCAAGAGATCTAATTTTGCCAATCATTATTAATTAAAAAAGGGTATTAATGCCTATATTGAAGGCCATCAGTGTGGAGCTGTGGTAGAAGTTAAAGTTAAAGGGTATTACCTATATAGAAAAATAATATCAAGAAAATCGTGTCTGTTGTTTTTAGCGGGGTTTTTAGTATTCTCCCCAGTGCCCTTTATACCTATTTATGAACTGAAAAAGTTTTACCTTAAATATATCTACAAAAAGCTTAAGTGGGGCTCTGAGGAAAATGGGGGGGGAGGGAAGGGGGGGGGGGGGGGGGCATTAGCACATCAAACAAAATTGCATTATTTATTTTTATTGTTGTGGAAGGAATTTTTCGAAAATCAAGCCCTAAAGGTAATAAAAGCGGGGGTTGAAATTTTTAAAGGAATTTCTGTATCTTAGAAACTAGTGGAGCTTTAAAAAATTGGTATATAAGTTCCTTTTATAAAATAAGAATACACGTGTTTGGTAATTTTGAAGAGAGGGGTGCAGTGTATTGTGAGGGGGTACCTATATCGGTACTGAGCTTACTCATCAGTTATAATAAGCAAGTAAGTGTTTTGATATTTTGGAAAATATTGCTCCTAGGGGGGTAGAAATGAAGACAGTAAGTTTTGAATGAAATAGAAAAAAAAATATAAAAAAAACTAAGACAATTTTTTTGTTTGGAATAAGTAAACATGTGCTCAGGGTTTTACGAAAATTTGTGAGGTGGAAAAAAGGGTAAGAAGGTTTATATTGAAAAACATATTTTTGCCAGAGTTTCTTGAAACTCTGTATACCTACAATTATTAAAATTTTTTTAAATTTTTTTGAAAATCGGTCCCTAAAAGGGTACAAAAGTTTTTATTTAAAAAATATCACCTATTTTCGGATTTTTTTGAAACTTAGCACAAGTATAAATACAATACAACTAATGACACAGGTATTTCTTAGGGGTATAAAAGTTTCTATAAGAAAAATATTAAATGTTAAATTTTTTAGAAACGCATAAAATTACTCTTCCTCAACCTATTGTAAACAATTTTTTTTTATCAGGTTTTTATTATTATTTTTTATGACCAGTAAAGTCCGCATCATATGGGATTTTTTTTTTATTAATAGCTTTATTCGAAATTTGACTTTGGCATCAAGTTCTGCTTCAATCAAGATAAAAATTAAGCAAAAAAATAGTAGTTACCGTAAAACGAGGCTACTTTGAATAGTTTTGATCTCTAACTGACACAATAAGTCCGTTGTTTTTACATGATTTTAAAAACTGCTGTCGTCATACTTGGGGCGATATCTTAACGTATCACTTCCGAAAATTTAAATTTAATAATCTTCCATTTTTTTTGGAAATCCGAGGGTTCAATGTTGTACTGAAAGTGGGGCTACATTGAATATGGTACTTCAAAGCATAATAATCAATGAAAATCACTAAAATGGGTTACTTTGAATACCAATTAAGTAAGAAAATATATATATTTTTTTTAAATAAATGATCAGGCAAAAATATAAAGCAATAATAAAAAATAAACTTTATTTAACACCTATTTAAAAAAACGTTTATAAAAGTATAATATGTTTTTTCTAAAAACTAGAGTGTACTTACAGGTAAATACAAAAAGCAAAAAAAAATTTAAAGGGTTTCACTTACATAAAATTGTTGAACTATAGTTCAAAAAAATTGTAATTTCTAAAGGTATTCAAAAAAATTAAATATGAATCATTAGTAGCGAGTATTGCCTACCTTTGCTCTAATGACTGCTTCGCATCTTCTTGGCATACTTAAAATCAGGTTTTTATTTTCATCTTGATTAATCTGATTCCATATTTACATAAACCTCAATGACAGATCATTTAAGTTACTAGGAGGAGGAAGCAAGGCTCTAAGATGTCCTCCCATGTTATCCCATAAATGCTCAATAGGATTAATGCCAGGGCTTCTTGCTGGCCAAGGCAAAGTTAAAATTTCTGTTTCTTGGAGATAGTTTTGTACCACCCTTGCTACGTGTGGGCGTGAATTATCTTGCATAAATAAAAAATTATCCCCAATAAATGGGGCAAATGGTACCACATGGGGTTCCAAAATATCTGATATATATAGATTACCTGTCAAATGACCTCCCTAAATCACAACTAACTCCGTGCGAGCATCTAAACTAATGCCAGCCCAGACCATAACAGATCCTCCGCCATAGCTTACTGTTCCGATAATGATGCATTGAGCATATCTCTGGAAGGCAATAATACTCGCTAGTAATTATTCATATTTAATTTTTTTGGATACCTTTAGAAATTACAATTTTTTTCCATGTATTTTTTTGTCCTGTTTTGTGGATTTAATAAACTTAATTAATACCAGATATTGATTATTTATTTACTTTATAATTTGTTTTTTCTTGCTGTTGCATTAATTAAAGCATTTCGTTTATTTTGTATTTTTTAACTAAACATTTTTTTATGAAAATCACGTTGAACTAAAAATTGAATATTTCATGAAAAAACAGAGATAAACCAATGAATCAAAAAAGAAAATGTAAAGGAAACATGGGACTTTCATTTGGCTGTAATTGCGATAACTTGCAATGGCTAGTAAATCCCACAGGGTGTTTTGAATTTCCGTAAAAAAAACATAACAGTTTTATAACACCCGGTATAATACCAAAGTAACTTTTTTAAGCAAAACAACAAAGGCAGTGATATGCTTAAAAAAACTACAATTAGAAAAAAAAATCATTAAAAACGAACCACAAATTTGGAAAATAAGTATATAACATCAAAATTGAGGCATTTTTTTTTGTTATGCGTTAACTATGCCGCGCAGTGTATATAATATATTGAAACATCGTTAAACAAATTATGAAAATAAGAAAAATACACCGGATTTTTATCACACATGGAACCCACCACATTGAAATTTCTTAAGGTGGGCTTGTTAATATTCAATTATAAGTTTACGAAAGTTTGTCGAATTAAAAATGTTGTGCATTTTAGGCACAATTTAAATTTATATGTAAAAATATTGGTTGATTTTTCAAAGATTTACTAATATTTTTAAAAAAATTTTTCTACGATATTAATTATTATTAATATTATTATTATTATTATTATTTTTTAGGAGGATTGTCAACAGTGCAATAATCCTTACGGTGGAAACCTAAAATTGACCATCACCATGCCTAGAAAAAAGAAGTCATCAGTAATTACTGAAATATATCTACACACGTAGACCAAGAATGCACCATCTTTAAAATCTAGATAGCAGGAAAAAGATCGAGTCAGGTCAGTTAACTTTTAATTTCATTTCGATATTTAGAAAATTTAAGCATTTAAGTGTTTTAAAGAGATTCAAAAGATAGTACAACCTTGTAGTTCCTCCAAATTTGAAAGGCATAGCTTTAACAGTTCGTATGATGTAAGCGGTACAATTTTAAAAAATGTTAAGCTACAACTACTATTACAAATATCATTTCTTAGGTTTCAAGTTGGTACAGCACCACCCACCGAGGACAGATTCATGAGGGCCACTTGCTTGGTCAGCTAGCTAGCGCCAGCTACGTCCTGTACAGGAAGTCATATCTTTTTGATGGCGGGTCACCGCCCACCGAAGATTCATGAGAGCCACACGAGCGATTAAAAGGAACATGTTTGACTTGTTTGTGTTAAAGTGAGCTTTATTTTTTTTAACTCTTATTGCAAAATCGATCATCGATATTAAAAATAGAGAGGGCTGTTCAATTTTGTATTTTTATGACAGAGCTTTACCATAACAAGCCGACAAGACGTCAAATGCAAGGGTCCATCAGGTTCCTTGCGAGTGCCACATTGAAATCTGAAAATATATACCAAATTTAACTTTAGAATTATACGCTGTTGCCGAAGATTCCAAAGACCCACCTCATATGGGTTTTATCTGAGCTCAATTCTCAACTTATAACTATTAAGAATTTACCAGTTCTATGCCGGCGCATACTGTCTGTTTTAAGAAAATCTGTTGGCTGGGAGACAACTAAAAATTTAACTTTAAAGCAGTGGCGTAGCTTTAGATTTTGGGCTCCCCCGCCAAACCTAACTTTTGGGCCCCCCTTCAAAAATTTTTCACCCCAAAATTAGTCAAGTTTCAAGATAGCAATAACATTCAAAATATAACCTCCCACTTTCATTTTCCAGTTGGACAAGGGTAGAAAATAAACAAGTAATAGGAGAGGATACTTAAATAACGTGTATTAATATCATATTAAATAAAACATTAATTCATTACAATTAATAAGTAGCTACAACTACAAAAGCATGCTTGTCAGTACTGATATAGTCGTATATATTTTATTATAAATTATGAAAAAAAGCCTTGCAACAAAACATCAAACTATTCAAACTATCCAAGAAATTGCTTCCTTCTGGACTTAGTTTCCGCAAAAACCCTAACTATTTCGGTTTTGTCCATTACTGCAGCTTCCGCTGCCTCTATACTAAGCAATGCCAAATTACTTCGTCGATTTTAGGCACAGGAATTGCTTAAATAGTTTTTTTATTAAGTTTAATTTCGAAAACGATCGTTCTGAAGACGCCACGATTACAGGGAGCGTCAAGAATAATTTTAGAGCAGTACTTACCTCTGCGAAATTTGATGCTAGGGTATCATTTTCTACAATTAAAAAATTTGCAATCTCTCTAATGTCTTTAAATGTACCTATTTTGTCTTTTAGAGGCTGAGATAAGGCAATAATTTGTAATGGAAATTCTGAGGAATTATCGCGAGGGTAACGTTGTTGCAAAGCTTCAGCTGATTCAAATAATTCTTTCTCCGTCATTGATACCAAAATGGGGAGACTTAAGAAACTAAATTTGATAACTGTGTCCTTTACGCCTTTAAAACGGTTGTTTAATTAATTAATAACAATGTCGAAAACTTTATAATAAATATTGACTTTAAAATAATGTTCTTGATTATAAATTAGATAATTTGTATCACATTCATTATATTGGTTTTTCGGCTTATATTCTCTTTTTTCTTTTAAATAATGGAGAAATATTCCATTTTTTAGCGGTACCAATAGCGTCAGTTTTTAAATTTTTTTGAGTTTTTCTAGTGACGCTAAATCTAACTGTGGTGCTTGCAAATCTTGAGATGTTATATTTATTTCCTGTAATATTTTACCGTATATATTTAGTAGCATTAAAAATTCAAAGTTTTCAATTGCCTTCAATAATCTATATGCTTTATCACGTTCATCTTTTTTTGTTGAAATTAAATTTACTTTAGTAAGGGCCTTGACAATATCTACCTATATGTCGCAGTTTCACATCTAATAAAGCCTACCGGCCCATCGAGTATAGGATTCAGTCTTTTCAGTTTTATTATAGATTCCCCGGAAAAGGAAGCCAATAAGTCCCACCTGTTTAAACTGGAGCCGAAAAAGGAGTACAAATCACCAGTTATAATGATGAAAGATGAGATTTCTTTAACTTCTGAAACGGCATCATTGACTACAAGATTTAAATTATGTGCAGTACAATGTACATAAGTTGCCATAGTCTCAATATCTTTTATTTTTTTTTGTCTGTCTGTCTGTCTGTCTGTCTGTCTGTCTGTCTGTCTGTCTGTCTGTCTGTCTGTCTGTCAAAAAATGTATTGTTATTGCAAATTGCACCCTCTAGCATTTTTTTTTTTGAGAACTATTATGGACAACTAAAAACGATTGGTGAAAGTGCATACATTTCTCTTCCAAACATTTTTTAGTTTCCTAAAATCGGATAAGTCGTTTATAAGTTACAGCGATTTAAATGATTACACTTTTAACAGCTTCCCCCACTCTTATTAAAGTCGGTACGCCAATGAGCATGAGACCAAAATGATGCATAATTGTGCAAGCTTTAAAATGGTGTTATCAAACATATACCTTAATGTGAAATTTTTGGAGTTATGTAAAATTTTAAAATTTACTTTTTAATTACGCCCTCTTGCGGCAAAATGCGGAACTTAAAAACTATTTCCAGAATTTTCTCATGGACACTTTAATTATCATTTTTCTTTTCCTGAGTTTCTATGCCTGGTAGTTTTCGAGATATGGCCGCTCGTCGACCTTAAAAAAACACCCTGTATAACTACACTCACAGGCAAAATAATCGATCCACGCAAATTTTTGATGAATTTAAATCACATATAACTTTTTTATTTAATGTCGGATTTAGACGAATTTGAATGAATATTGTAGATACATTAATGGAGATTCGCTAATATTTAAAAACTTACTAAAAAATAGACGTACGTTTATAATATACAGGTTTAAACAAAAATATGTTTTTTACCATAAGTTTAAGACACTCTGTGGAGTGGCGAAACAGCATATTGTTCTAAATTAAGTTGTAGTTATCAAGTCACATCTATTCTTAACATTTTTGTTTTTGGTTTACCACCATATCTGTATTTTTGTGGAAAATATGGATTTTTTAAAAAAGCATTGCGCTTTCCAATAATTTTTCTGGACGAAGAACTAAGGTTGCCATGGAGGATGATAGTGACCGTTTTGTTGAATCATGACTTGACATGATAAGTCATTTACGGGTTTGTTTAAAGAAAGAAAAAAAAAATTATTTATTAAGTAAATGATTATATTTAAAAACAAAATAATTGTCTAAATTATTTTATTCTAGTTACTCAATATAACATTTTTACAAAAATCCCGGAAAATAAAAACTTTTCTATTTTCTAAATTTTTTTTAAGTTAAGAAATGGACGTAATTTGAAAACTCACTTAATTTCGATCGGCATGTAATCCAATTCCAAAAACAAAAACTAAAACTTAACAGAAGACTTCATTAAAGTCGTCACATTTAAAATAAATAAAAATTATTTTATTTTATTTTTAAAATTCAACAACTGTTTCCTCGCGACACTTTCGACTGCTCACTACCGACCGAACGAAACTAATGAAGAGCCACCAAAATTTTATATTGAGTTAAAAACATTATTGCACTTGGCAGTACAATTTTGCACACGAATACTGCGATATATCCGCAGGTGTTTTAACAAATTGCACACGTTACCAATAGTTGCTCACGACTCTACAGTTACTTCGGGACAGGTTTTGCAGGAGCTTCATACACTGAAAGAAAATATTGAATTGGACATATGCTTAATTATAAAACATTTTACTTTTTCTTACAGTGTAGAACTCATAAATTTTATTACCTTGTCATGTCGATTGCGAAACATTTCACCCGGCACCAATAAATTAATCGAGTCAGGTGTAATTTTGCGCTAAGCACCACTGCTTTTGCGGATATAAAACACGGAACCTTAGAGATGGGGAGTATGTATGTTTTAAAGTCGGTGAAAAAGGTCTAGTCTGAAAAAGTGTACCATGTTGTTAAAAAGCCGTTCTGGCAGAAGTAGTCGCAAAGTATTATTGTTACAGTGGAAAAGTCTTAGTGCAAGTTAGAGTTGTCTTTTAGTTTCATTATGCATTTTGATAATTTTATTTCAATTTAATTGTGGCTCAATTAGTGATAGTGCATTGACCTGTAGTACGTTTAAATCAGTGAAGGAAATTTAATTTCTATTTAAATTTGACTGTCGGAAACTTGTAGAGCTAACGAATTCGGCTGGAAAAATTCATTCTAAAAGTAAGTGTCGGGAAAGATTTAGATTTACTGAGAATTATGATATTAATTTAAAGTGAACGGTGGCTCTCCAAAATGTTTTAACTTTACTAAATAATAAAAATAGTATTAAGAATTAAATCGTGTTTGACTTTCTGTAAAAGAAAAACGCTCCCTTAGAAAAATCAGATTGATTGAAAATCATTTACAAAAATTAATTGAAAGTTATAGAATCGCTCCCTTAAAATAAACATAGTGCTCCATTAGCAATTACCAACATTCTTCAAGACACAGTGGCGTAACACAACTGGTACTACGAACCCACACGAAGAGAATTGTAACGGCGCCTAAGAGAAAGGTCGAAAGTTAAGCAAGTAAAACTTAGAAGATATTGTAGCGGGCGTTACATTACCTTATACAGGGTCAAAAACAAATAAACTTTGCATCACATGCGACCAAATTTTAATAGCCCAATTTCGATTTTGTAGAAAGAAAAACACATATTTAATATGGCGCTACTTTAAAGAAAATGTATTTGAAATAAAGCATTGTCAAAACTAAGATTTTTTATGTAGGTTGCGTTGAGTCTTATTTTGCAAAAGTGATGTAATTTACAAAATATGGGTAAAAAATCATAATTATCTTATGCAGCTAAAAATTTGCAGGTGGGCTAGAAACTGCATTAAAAAAAAACTTTTTCCAATAACTTTTTTCGATACTTTCAGAAATAACCCCACTTTGAATTATTTTTTGAAAATAATTAAAATTTGACAGATAATGCGAATCACGTGATTACTATTTTTTTTAATTTTTGCTTAATTTTCGTCTCTATCGAAGCAGAACTTGATGCCAAAGTCAAATTTCGAATAAAGCTATTAATAAAAAAAAATCCCATATGATGCGCACATTACTGGTCACACTGTATACAGTGTGTCTACTTAAGTTGGCTACATATGGAAAAAAAATTTATTATTAACTTTAGGAAAAAAAGTTATTCTTTATAAAAAGTTCTGCATGGTCTAAAACCCAAAATGCAACCATAAGATATTAAATTTTTTCAGTCGTATACGAGGTTTGTCAAAAAATATAAATTTTTCCCAAGAGTAAAGTACCTTTATTTTTGACAATATCGAAAATTGTAATTATGAAAAGTTGTTCGGAATGTAAAACTATATTTTAATGTGCAATTACATCCTTCTTCTTAATTTTTTTTATTTTTACAAATTTTTCTCAAATGTATACCGAACATTTATCATTTTTAAAAATACATTTTGTTCGGCATTTATTATTTTCTGAACGAAACAGGAAGTTATCATGATTTTTTTAATAAATAAAAAAGATAAATGCTCGGTATCCGTAATTTGAGAAAAATTTTTAAAAATAAAAAAAATGTAAGTAGAAGGATGAAATTGCATATTAAAATATAGTTTTACATTTCGAACAACTCTTCATAATTACGGTTTTCGATATTGTCAAAAGTAAAGGTACTTTACTCTTGGGCAAAATTCATATTTTTGACAAACTTCGTATACAACTGAAAAAATTTAATATCTGATGGTTGCATTTTAGGTTTTGGACCATGCAGAACTTTTTATGAAGAATAACTTTTTTTCGTAAAGTTAATAATAAAAAAGTTTCCCATATGTAGCCAACTTAAGTAGACACACTGTATAAAAAGATTGTTTTCTCTGTCAACTTTTTTTTTGGGGGGAAGAAGAGGTCAATCCGTTTTCACGATCGAACTCGTCCTATATAAAATAAATTAAATTTCAGCATGCAATGAAATTCTTAACACGTATAAATAAGTTTCGGTTTCGGCCGAAACTGAGACCAAAGCCGAAGATTCGGTTTCGGCTGAAAATCTTGTTTCGGTCGGACACTACTTGCTAGGCTTATTTTTTTTAAATGAACTTTATGGCCGAAACTACTTAACTTATTGTACTGTATTGGGATAATATGAAAAATACCTAAATTTTCTCCAGTTAGTTACTTTTAAGCATCTTAAAATAATTTCTTTCAAAATGATTTATTTCTCGTTAGGCTTAATTTTTTAAAACGAACTTTTTGGACGAAACTACTAAACTTATTGCGCTGTCTTTGAGTTTATGCAAAAACAGCTCAAATTTCATGCATTTAGTTGCTTTAAAGGGACATAAAATAACTTTTTTTAAATTATTTATTTACTTGCTAGTAGTGACCGACCGAAGGTTCGGTTTCGGCCAAAAAATTAGTTTTGGTGACAGTTTCGGTTTCGGCCAAAAACCGGCCGAACCTTCGGCCATGCCCAAGGTTTTTTATTAATAGCTTTATTCGAAATTTGACTTTAGTATCAAGTTCTGCTTCGATCGAGATAAAAATTAAGCAAAAAAATAGTAGACACGTGATTCGCATTATGTGTCAAAGAACCCCGCACTTATCTTATGGAAAATGGCCCTCGGTTAAATTTTCTAAATTTTTAGTATGTTGTAGAGAATGATATTCTGTTCATGGCCACAACAATATCTGCCGACCAGTTTTTGAGATACAGGCTGTCCAAGTTGCAAAATATGAATTCTCAATACATTATATTTTCGTAGTTTATAATATTAGTTCGTTTTGTTTTTCTAAATTTTTGTTGGCCCTGTCGTAGATAGGATAGAATACTATAAAAATAGTTTAAATTTTTTTATTATATACCGGGTGAGTGACGAAAATTGTTTAATATTTTTTGTTAAATCATTGTATTTCGCCATTAAATTAAATGTTAACAAAGTAATACTGTAGATGACATTAGCTTGAAGAAAGCTATCAGAAATTATATTATTTATATTTATACAGGGTAACTCCAAAAAGTTAATATTTTTTTTATTAGTTTTAAAAGAAATTTTGTAGATATTTCTTTATGTACTAGTTGTCGCTTATCGTATGCTTCCAAATATATATAATTATCAACGTTATACAGGGTGTTACCGATGATAAGCGATAGAAAAATAACATAAAAATGCATGTATTTGTAATTCACCCGGTATATTAAAAATGGATCGGTTAAATTTCGTAATTTTTTAATATTTTTTGCTTGAAGTGTCTTACTTACATGTTTGCTATTGATTTCCCTATTCCTATGACCCGTTCTGGAGATATACAGCATCGAACAGACTCAAAACTCAAAAAATAAGCAAATAAAATAACATTTTTTTTTAATTTCAATAAAATTTGTTATGTAAGTTTATTTTATGGTTAAAATAAATATATTTAATGCTATACAGGGTATTTCGAATAATTAGGGGCCTACTTATTATATTTGGAAAAATCCGTCTTTGCGGGCTTTCGAGCCGCGGGATTTATAAGAAAATATTCGTCAGTCGTAAAATTAATTTAGCCGAGTTGGGCTACCGGGAAAAGTAACGTTTGGATACCTTGGGAACCGTATTGAAAATAATAAAGTTGTTTTTATTTTAACGAAGAAGTAATTTTATTTTTGCGACAGAGTAGGCTGGCAGCCGCTATAAAAAGCAGGCAGCCGCCCTCGAGAAATTTCAGGAACATTTAAGGAGGGATTTTTAATCTGGATTTAGACTTAGAAGAATTTTCGGCGAAAAATTGTTTTGATTGATAACTCGGAACGGGGCGTTCCGCAAGGAAAATTTCCTGTATAAGAAGTATACAGAGGACAATTCTGAACAACTTTCAGAGAGAAAGTTTTTTGATAACTAGTTAGCCTCAAAAGTTAGACGTGTATCGAACTATTGGAGAGTCAAATGCCTGGGGAAACGATTGAGCTACGAGCCGCGCCGACAAATGACCTTAGTAAGAAAAAAGGGGAGGGTCTCTACGGTAATAACAGAAAAGTCATTAAAATACTGTCAAAAAATTCCCAGAAGAATTGGTGAAAAAAGAAGATTTGATCTTCGAAACGAATACGAGGATAAATTCGAAAAAATAACATTAGCAGTCTGAAACTACATCGATGCAAGATTGAATAGCAGCTTTCAACTTTTTAAAAAAAAATTAAAACTTCATTATTTTGAATATATTTCGCCTGTTATTTTTGAATGACAGATATTCTTAATAAAATATAAAAACTTTGTTCCCGACAACTTGTTCCTGTTCTAGAGACGAGCACTAAATTTTGATGTCTTCAGCCAGAGAGTCTACGTAGGATTGCGCCATTTTACTGTCACGCGATCTTATAACCGTTTCGTGGGTCACTAGAGCAAAACATTGATAGGCCTCACAGCCATTGCACATTCTTTGTCTTACTCGAATACCGAAGAAACAAGTGATTCAGCCGGCTGATGCACTTGCAACGATCTACACATCCGCGGTAGATAGGGAAGTTTAAATAAGAGACTGAGGTAACAGTTTCTAGCTTATTTAAAAAAATTCGCAGACTCTACTAAGTTCGCACAGTTCAGGTCACCCTGTTTGTGTGTATGAACAGATGAGTATAATAGGGTGTTAGGCTCTTAAAATTCAAATTCAAAAATAAAAAAAATTCCATATAAAAATCTTCATATTAAAACTCTAAAAAACATTTCCATGTAAGAATCATCAGATTAAAAAAAACATAAAATTAAACATATAAAATCCTCATATTCAAAAATAACAATAAAAATTTAAATAATCAAAAATTATAATTTTCAAAAATCTTTCTTAATGCCTTTGGTATAATAGTAAAATATCAACGCTTTCAGAGAGGGTAAAAATCCCTAACTTTTAAGGTACATGTTGGAAAGTCACAACGTTTAATTTTTAACGCTTATTTTCTGAAACCATCTTCAGGAATTTTCATAATTTTCAATTTTAAATAAAATCAAATACCCTTCTACTTAAATAACTTTAAAAATCTTCGAATCCTTATTCTTTTATTTCTTTTCGCGTACGGGAAAAAATATTAAGATTTTCACTTTGAGTTTGGAAAATTAGTTTTAAAAAATCATTTTGTAGAAAATCTTTTTATAAGATTAAAATTGCGTCATTTCTGTAAAGGGAAAAATTCCCTTAATTTTAAGATACGTGTTGTCTGATAACAACGTTTCGATAAAAGTGCTTATTTTCTGAAATCATCTTCAGGAACTTTATAAAATAAACATTGCGCTTTGTAAAGTGTAAAATAAAAATCGTCAGGTACTTTCTTGCGGTTTAAAAAAAAAATAACGGAAAAATATAATTTTCGTTCATAAACTTTAAAAGAAAAATTATTACCATTTTAGTTTTGTTTTGAGGTTTTGACTATAAAAATACTCCCTTCATTGAAAAAGGTTCAAATCTTGTTATCTATAATCGATCCGCGATTTACCTTAGATTACATTTTTCTCAAGCTCTTGCTTAAATTTACTACGCCTGCGCCTACCCATTAAAGAAAAAACATTTTTTCTTAAATGGTTTTAGCTGATCATTAAATTGGATCGCACTTTGGATTTACTACGCCTGCAATTTCAGTTTTTGACGCTTTTCTATAAAATCGAACCCTTTACCAAAAAAGTTTAAATCTTGTTATCATAAATGATCCGCGATTTACTTTAAACTACGTCTTTTCCGAAACTCTCTTGTTTCTTTAATACTACGATTTTTTAACGATCATTTAGTTTGATTGTTGTTAACTATTTGTTAACAAACTTTGGATATACTTCGCCTGCCATTTTAGTTTTTGACGCTTTTCTATAAAACCGCTCCCTTCACCAAAATGTTTAAAATCTAGTTATCGATAATAGATCTGCGATTTGCCTTAGACTACGTCTTTTCTGGAGCTCTCTTGCTCTATTTGATTATTACCGATTTTGACAATTCAAATTAAATATATTAATGAAGTGGGTATATTTGTAACTCAATATTAATAATAATATTAATCCTAAGATTGTGACTATTTTGTAAAGGGTAAAATTCCCTTAATTTTAAGATACATGTTGTCTAGTGACAACGTTTCGATTTAGACGCTTAAATTCTAGAATCATCATCAGGCATAAAATTAGTTTTATAAACAGTTCTTTTTAGAAAAAATATTCATATTTCAAATAAAGTTAATTCTATCATTTTGCTTTGTTGTTTATCGATCATAAATTGATAAATAATAATTTTCTTAATTTTTAAAAATATAAATCTTCAAATAAAATTTTCTTAAATATAATTTTTTTCAAAATTTCAAAAAAGTAAGTGAGGACCATTAGTCCACAATTTCTGACAAGAACTTGTTTTGCGTTTGCGTCTCATTAGCGTATAATACAAAGTAAGGTTAGGAAGAGTCGACTATAAACAAATAATTTGCAAATTTTTAAAATATTTTAAATTCATTAAACAAAAAGAGATTTTAATTAATCCATAACCCCAGACATTTCAGCCTAAAAAATGGCATTCCCAAATTCAAATTCTGCCCCGTTAAATTTTCAAAATCTAGGGCTTCACCCTAGTACCCTCTCTTTTGAGGCGGGACAGGAGTCTCGGGTGGTGGTGGGTCCTCACTTAACAACCCCTGTTGTAGTTAACGATTTAATCGATCTCACGGAAAATAATAATATGTGTATTGATAGCGATGATAGTACCGAAGCTTTAAATTCTAATGCAAGCTTGTCCGACTTTATGGACATTTCTCAATCATTGATTGATGGCGATCCAATTATATAATACTTACGACGAAAGTAATAGTGTAGTTTTTCAAACTCATATACCTACGAATCCGTATACCGAAAATCCAAATACAAATATTAATAATGACAATAATAACCCTTTGGGTCCTGAGTATGAATTTAACCGACGGAGCTCTGAAACGCGTCAGATTGGCGATTCTTTGCTGCAGACCAATAATAATAATAATTATAATAACTTGACTGTCTCTGAACTAAATGTTTTAGAGCAGATGAACTTAAATTCTAACCAATTCTCTTTTGTTTCAGATAATCCACAAGTAGAAAATCAACGAACTTTTAACCCAGGTCAAACGTATTTTTACGGTCCTGATGCGCAACAGCCATTATTATTAGATAATACAGAATCAATTTTAAATTCATATCAATATAAACAAAGAAATACTGCTTTTCAGACTTTAAATAAAGATCAAATTCAGATTAATCAAAATAATAATTCAAATGATAATTCTCGATCATATCATCGTGAAGGACGACATGGCGATCCTGCCAGGATAATGGTAGAAGGACGTCATGAAGTTCTAAATAATAATAATAATCATAATAATTCTCACAAATATCATCATAGCGGACGACAATCATTGAGCAAGTTCAAAAGGCCAAGTATTATTTCGTGATTCTTGACTGTACTCCCGATGCAAGTAAAGTAGAACAGATGACATTTGTGGTAAGATTTGTCTCCATACAGGAATCAGAGTCTGAAGTTCAAGTAAATATCAACGAACATTTTTTGGGTTTTCTACCCATTGAGAGATCAACAGCTAAGGAATTGTCGGAGGTTTTACTAGAAGAGCTAGAGAAAAATAGGCTTAAAGTAGAAAACATGCGCGGTCAAGGGTATGACAATGGTTCCAATATGAGAGGAGAAAAATCGGGAGTACAAACAAGAATCAGAAATATAAACCCTAGAGCATTTTATGTTCCATGCAGCAGCCATTCGCTAAATTTGGTTGTAAACGATATGGCAAAATCCTCGTTTGAGGCAGCCAACTTCTTCAATATTGTTCAAAAGTTATATACATTTTTTTTCCTCTTCTTTTCGTTGGGCAATATTACTGAAATAATATATTGATACTTACACCCTAAAACCATTGAGTGATACGCGATGGAAAAGTCGAGTCGACTCATTAAAAGCTTTGCGGTTTCAAATTGGTCCAATTCAC
Source organism: Polydrusus pterygomalis (assembly GCA_963969555.1). Classification (NCBI taxonomy): domain Eukaryota; kingdom Metazoa; phylum Arthropoda; class Insecta; order Coleoptera; family Curculionidae; genus Polydrusus; species Polydrusus pterygomalis. Next base: position 11,541,080 of record OZ018384.1, read on the forward strand.
GATGCTTTGTACAGCATATATGAAGATTCAGAAATCGATAATATGATCAGAGACGAGGCTAGCGGATTATTAAATAATTTGAAACAGTTCAAATTTATATGCTCTGTTGTGATCTGGTACAAAATTTTGAGTCATATTAACCCCATCAGCAAACTTTTGCAAACTGTAAATTTTAATGTCACAAGCTATTGATATGCTTAGCAACTGCAAACTCTTCTTTGAAAACCTGAGATTAGATGAAGCTTTTGAAAGCATCATTTTAGAAGCAACCGAGCTTGCTTCAGAGATTGACGTGGAAGCTAATTTCAAAACCACCACGCCACGTTATCGTGTCAGACGCAAAACAAGAACGTTTTTGTATGAGGGCCCGGATGAACCCGTTCAAGACCTCAAACAAAAATATAAAATAGATTTTGTTTTCACACTATAGATCAAGCAATAAATGCCTTGAAAACTAGATATAATTTGCTAAATACTCACAGTAATTATTTCAGCTTTTTGTATAATATTTTTGGTCTAAAAGATATGCCCAGAAATGAGCTACTGGCTCATTGCAAAGATTTGGAAGTAGTTTTAACTGATGGAAATTCAAGCGATCTTAACGCCCTGGAACTAGTCGATGAAATAAGCATTGTTTCGTCATTATTAACAAGAAAGGAAACCCCTGTTGAAGTTCTCAAGTTTATCGCTACACTTAAATTCGCACCAAACCTCAGCATAGCATTAAGAATCCCGCTTACAATGTCAGTCACTGTGGCTTTAGGGGAAAGAAGCTTTTCAAAACTAAAAATAATAAAAAATTATCTCGGAACGATGCAGACGCAAAATCGTCTCAATGGATTGGCAATGATAGCTATAGAACACCAAATTAGTGACAAATTAGACTTGAAATCACTGGTTCGTGAGTTGGCCGAAAGAAAAGTTAGAAAAAGGGCATTTTAATTACTTTGGTTAGTTAGAATTTATTTTTAATATGGAATATTAGTTTAGTTAGCATTACTTCATGTTAATTTTTGTTATTTTGCCTTGTGCTAAATTGCTTATCTTGTTATCTGATGATTGAGTTTTTAATAAAACGTTTTTTTTTTAATTTTTTTTTTCAATGTTTTCTTGACTCTGATATGGTCGCATGAGATTTACTTAAAAAAAACGGGGGGGGGGGGGGGCGCAAAATTAAGGTTTTGCCCGGAGCGCCAAAATGTCTAGGGCCGGCCCTGCTTGCATTAATAATGATTTTGAACATTTGGGTCGTCATTAATACATTTTCCCGCAATATTTAGTGTGCGATTTTAAAGAAGTAAATTGCAGTATCAATAATTTATTATAAATTGTGAAAATATAGGTAGAAGTTTTTAATAATCCTTTTTATTGTTTTAGTTAACACTTTTTATAACTGTCTGTCTATTTATAATTAATGTGTGCGAAACGCATCTAATATATAAACTAAAAGGCCCTTAAAACGAAAAAATACGATATATTAGTCTATTTTAGTCAATAACTTCGATTCTATAAAAGATACGAATATGAGGTTTTCGCGAAAATGTTAAGAGTTTAATTTTCTATCTGATCCTGTTAAAACAGACCTATCATTGTATTTAACTTTGTCGCGAAAAAGCCTAATACCTATTCGCTTATATTTCAGTTAACGACATCTAGCGGCGAAGGTGAAGTTCAAGGATAGGTATAATAAAAAAAGCACCAAGTTGGTTAAAATCGGTTATGCCAAATGGGAGTAATCGTAGTTTATGTAAAAAAAACATTTGAATTCCCCCCACCACTTTTTTTTTTTTTTTTTATGATCGAGCACAAGCACTATAGGAAAATCCTTTAAGGCGCTCTGGGAGCAGTGCGTGTGCGAAGAAAGCGATTCACGTTTTTCTTGAATCGTTGGAGGTTATATTCGGTTGGAAACACGGTCTCAGAAAGGCCGTTCCACAAAGATGACGTCCTCCAAATGAAAGAGTTCTGAAACAATGATGTTCGGGGTGTACTAAGTTGAACCACATAGGGATGGGCGGCAGTGGTTCGTCGTGTGTTTCTGCTATGCATTACTCTGGGTGGAATCGAGCGGGCAATATCTGTCGAACACTTGCCATGAAAATATCTGTAGAAGAGAGTCAAATCACCAACCTGTCTTCGATGTTCTAAGCTGTCGAGGTTCTTAGTCAGCTCGTGGTCGCCGATTAGACGAACGGCTCTCCTTTGGATGGAATTCAACAACCGAAGGGTATGCTTCGGTGCAGAACTCCAGATATGAGAGCAGTATTCCAGTGATGGTCGAATCTGGGCTTTATAGAGTGTCAAAAGTTGTTGAGGTGTATACAACTTTTTGGTACGGAAAAGTATACCGAGCTTCTGAGAAGCTGCCCTGGCGATTGCCACTACGTGATTATGCCAAGACATATTTCCTCCCAGGTTGACACCCAGCAAATTAATAGACGAAGTCAGTGGAATTGCGTGTCCTGCCATAACGATATCGGGTTCTGCAATGTTGACCTTCTTAGAGAAAACTGCAGCCTGGGTTTTTTGAGCGTTAAATTCGACTTGGTTACTGTCACCCCAAGACAAAATTTCTTCCAGGTCTTTATTGAGGCGTGATACCTCATGTTGTCTGCGAAGATGTGCGTCAGTAGCCGATGTTTGAGGTTTCAAAGTAAAAGATGAGATAAGTGTGCTGTCGTCAGCAAAGCAATATAATGGATTTTCTGTTTTCGCTAGAAGGTCGTTAATGTACAGTAAGAAGAGAGTGGGAGATAATATGGACCCTTGAGGAACACCAGCATTGATGGTGAAGGTGTCTGAGAGAAACCCGTCAATCGCCACTTGCAGAGAGCGGTCCTTGAGGAAGCTAGACAACCATGAACAAAATCGACCGGGCATACCATAAGAACGCAGTTTGCTTAGGAGCCCCTCGTGCCAGACACGGTCAAAGGCTTTAGAGATGTCCAGTGCAATAGCCCGGGACTCCCCATGATGTTCGATTGCGTTGCTCCAAAGATGAGTGACATAGGCTAGCAGGTCTCCTGTTGATCTGGACTTACGAAAACCATACTGATGGTCGCTGATAATTTTAAGGCCTTCCAGGTATTTTATAAGTTGTTGGTTAATAGCTTTCTCCATCACCTTTGATATAACTGAAAGCAATGCGACTGGTCGATAGTTGTTTGGCAGGGTTTTCTTGCCTTTCTTTGGTATAGGCTGGACTCGCGCCTTTTTCCAGCAAGATGGAAATATTCCTTTTTTGTAGGATAAGTTAAAAAGTCTACAAAATACTGGTGTGAGTTCATCGGCGCATTTCTTGATCACTATAATAGGAATTTCATCTGGACCAGAAGCTTTTTTGGCATCGAGCCCCTTCAAAATTCGTTTGACAGAACGCTGACGGAATACGATATCAGTCATTTCCGATCGAACTGCTGGAATGTTTGGGGGTGTTTTTCCCTGAAAGTCTACCGTAGAGTGTGAAGCAAAGAGTTCTGCGAGTAAGTTCGCTTTATCTTCAGCCGTGGTTGCTATTGTGCCGTCAGAACGTGTTAGCGGTGGAATATTTGATTTGGTAAAATTTTGACTGACGGCCTTAGCGACTGACCAAAAGGACCTAGATCCGTTAGGACTGGCGAGAAGTTTATTTTTGATCCTCATGTTGTGAGCCTCTTTGTTTTGATCTATCGTTTGCTTGCACTGGTTTCGAGCGGTAACAAAGATGGTGCGATTCACATCGGTAGGATTTTTACGCCATTGTCGGTAAGCTAGATTTTTAGCTCTGACAGCACGCTCGCAGTTCTTGCTAAACCAGGGCTTGCCATTCGAAGGGCGCTTCTTGGAGAAAGGAATAAAGGCTTCCATGCCAGTAAGAATGACATCGGAGACCTCTTGAGCACAAGCGGATGGATCATCTGAAGAGAAGCATACTTCCAGCCAAGGAAAAGTGCGAAAATGGTCCCTTAGGTCTTCCCAACTAGCTGATGTGTAGTGCCAAATTTTACGAGGTTTAGGAGGTTGTTCAGAACAAATTGGCAGCTCGCTTAGAGTTGAAATAAGTTTGTGATCGGAAGATCCTAATGGAGGATAAACGGTGACTGTGTATAGGTCAGGGTTGGATGTCAAAAAGAGATCTAAAAGACTAGCAAAATCTCCATCTCGGTCTGGAATTCGCGTTGGTTCTTCCACGAGTTGAGTTAGACCAGAACTGATCGCAAAAGATTCCGCCTCACGACCCTGTTCATCGTTGGTATTTGAGCCAGTTGATATTGTGGACGTTAAAGTCACCAAAGATAGCGACTTCGGCATTAGGATGGTTGGTTTGCAAGAAGTCAATTGTGTTTGCTAGTGACGAGAAGAGTGCTCTGTAATGGGTGTCACTTGGAGGACGGTAAAGGCAGCAGATAAACTTAGTGATTTTCTGCGTTGATATTTTAAACCACATTACATCAAACTCTGCTGTTTCAAGTGTGTCCTCTCGTTGGCAGCAAAGATCATCTCGGATAAAGAGACAGACCCCAAAGTTGCGTCTAAATCGGAAATAAAAATCGTATCCAGGATATAAATAGCTGACGGTGTTCGTTGACGATCTGACCTTTGTCTCGGTCAGTGCGAGCACATGGGGCTTGGATGTTTGTAAGTGCTGGTGGACTGAATTGATGTTGGTATTAAGCCCTCTGATATTGCAGAAATCAATTTTGAAGCTGCTGTTTTTGGGTGTGTCAGCAACTGTAGGTGCCACACTATTTCTCCGTTGAGTGTTGTTAGGGGAACCCAATATATTGTCGGAGACAGTGGATGTTCGGTTAATATCGCTTGAAGAGGCCACAGGATCAGCCCCCACCCGGAGATCCGATCGGGGGGCGAGTTTACCTCCGGAGTATTTTGGTCCTGGAGCTTCCATCATGCTTTTTCTTCCCACCCTGGAAACCGGGAACATCGGCACAGCGACGAAACGTTGACTCAAAGAATAACTCAAGAGCAACTTCACGCCGCCTAAGCCGATGCAATGGTATCTCACCGGGCGATGCCGGGTGGGCCAGCATCTACCATTTGTGTTGTGTTGTTATTTAACTATATAGAGAAATTTGTGAATTATAAAATTTATAAAGAAATATGTAAGCATTAAAACAAAGATGTTTTTGGTACCTCTTATTTAGTCAAAACACGAAGAAAATCTTAATATTTACAGTGGTCATGACTGTGACGCCCCCTTGCGGACGTTTTACAAACTCGAAAACAATTTCCAACATTTTCTTTTGGGCACTTTTACTAAAAAATATTTTACTTAAAAGCTCTATGACTTCCAGTTTCTGAGATATAGCCGACGACCATTCTTAGTTGTTCACCCGGTACAATACAAAAATTAAATAAGTAACAATAATACTAAAAAAACTCTTTAGTGGCATCACTGATAGTGACGATAGGCTTAAGAAAACATCAGTTAAAGTATTTTAATACTTAGTTGTTGATTTTTGCATTGCTATACAGGGTCCTCCAATAGTGTGTCAGGCTTCCTTCCATAGCTCTTATAGGAACAAAGTTAGGAATTTTATTATTATGCTGACTTAAACTGTTTCACGTTTTGCATTTTCGAAAACATTTTTGGCATATACAAGGAGAATAACTTTTTGCCCATTTATTTTATTATTGAATATTTTTGAAGGAAGCTTTATATTGTATTTTTTTTTGTAATAAAAAGTCATTGCACTTTTATTTTTCTAGTATAAAAATACAAGAATATTTTACTAATCTGTTTTTTTTTATTGTAGGTACTAAGATTTTTAATACGAGGGCGTTGTAAGTACAGTGCGCTCTACGGAGTCGAAGACCACAACCGAGAGAAAACTTTTTTGCTCATTTAGTTAATTACTAAATAATTTGGGAGCAAGCTTTTTAATTGTATTTTTTTAAATAAAAAGTATAGTCATCGCAGTTTTATTTTTCTAGTAGAAAAATTTTTACTAATCTGGTTTCTTTTATTGTAGGTACCAAGATTTTTAATAAGAGTGAGGGGGGAGCGCTCTACGGAGTTGAAGACCACAACCGAGAGAGAACTTTTTTGCTCATTTAGTTAATTACTAAATAATTTGGGAGCAAGCTTTTTAATTGTAGTTTTTTTTAATAAAAAGTATAGTCATCCCAGTTTTATTTTTCTAGTATAAAAATACAAGAATATTTTGCTAATCTGGTTTTTTTTATTGTAGGTACTAAGATTTTTAATAAGAGGGCGTGGTGAGTACAGTGCGCTTTACGGAGTCGAAGACCACAACCGAGAGAAAACTTTTTTGCTCATTTAGTTAATTACTAAATAATTTGGGAGCAAGCTTTTTAATTGTATTTTTTTAAATAAAAAGTATAGTCATCGCAGTCTAATTTTTCTGGTATAAAAATACAAGACTATTTTACTAATCTGGTTTCTTTTATTATAGGTACCAAGATTTTTAATAGGAGGGAGGGGGGAGCGCTCCATGGAGTCGAAGACCACAACCAAGAGAAAACTTTTTTGCTCATTTAGTTAATTACTAAATAATTTGGGAGCAAGCTTTTTAATTGTATTTTTCTTAATAAAAAGTATAGTCATCGCAGTTTTATTTTTCCCGTCTAAAAATACAGGAATAATTTACTAATTTAGTTTTTTCATCTTAGGTATTAAGGTTTTTAATGAGAGAGCGGGGAAAGAATAGTGTGCTCCATGAAGTCGAAGGAGAACTTTTTTGCAAATTTAGTTAATTACTAAATAATTTGTGAGCAAGCTTTTTAATTGTATTTTTTTTAATAAAAAGTATAGTCATCGCAGTTATATTTTTCAAGTATAAAAATACAAGAATATTTTACTAATCTGGTTTCTTGTATTGTAGGTACCCAGATTTTTAATAGGAGGGAGGGGGGAGCGCTCCATGGAGTCGAAGACCACAACCGAGGGAGAACTTTTTTGCTCATTTAGTTAATTACTAAATAATTTGGGAGCAAGCTTTTTATTTGTATTTTTTTAAATAAAAAGTATGGTCATCGCAGTTTTATTTTTCTATTACAAAAATACAAGAATATTTTACTAATCTGGTTTTTATTGTAGGTACTAAAATTTTTAATAAGAGGGCGTGGTGAGTACAGTGCGCTCTACGGAGTCGAAGACCACAACCTAGAGAGAACTTTTTTGCTCATTTAGTTAATTACTAAATAATTTGGGAGCAAGCTTTTTAATTGTATTTTTTTAAATAAAAAGTATAGTCATCGCAGTTTTATTTTTCTAGTATAAAAATACAAGAATATTTTACTAATCTGGTTTCTTTTATTGTAGGTATCAAGATTTTTAATAAGAGGGAGGGGGGAGCGCTCCATGGAGTCGAAGGCCACAACCGAGAGAGAACTTTTTTGCTCATTTAGTTAATTACTAAATAATTTGGGAGCAAGCTTTTTATTTGTATTTTTTTAAATAAAAAGTATAGTCATCGCAGTTTTATTTTTCTATTACAAAAATACAAGAATATTTTACTAATCTGGTTTTTATTGTAGGTACTAAGATTTTTAATAATAAGAGGGCGTGGTGAGTACAGTGCGCTTTACGGAGTCGAAGACCACAACCGAGAGAAAACTTTTTTGCTCATTTAGTTAATTACTAAATAATTTGGAAGCAAGCTTTTTATTTGTATTTTTTTAAATAAAAAGTATAGTCATCGCGGTTTTATTTTCTATTACAAAAATACAAGAATATTTTACTAATCTGGTTTCTTTTATTTTAGGTATCAAGATTTTTAATAAGAGGGAGGGGGGAGCGCTCCATGGAGTCGAAGGCCACAACCGAGAGAGAACTTTTTTGCTCATTTAGTTAATTACTAAATAATTTGGGAGCAAGCTTTTTAATTGTATTTTTTTTAATAAAAAGTATAGTCATCTCAGTTTTATTTTTCGATTACAAAAATACAAGAATATTTTACTAATCTGGTTTTTATTGTAGGTACTAAGATTTTTAATAAGAGGGCGTGGTGAGTACAGTGCGCTCTACGGAGTCGAAGACCACAACCGAGAGAAAACTTTTTTGCTTATTTAGTTAATTACTAAATAATTTGGGAGCAAGCTTTTTAATTGTATTTTTTTAAATAAAAAGTATAGTCATCGCAGTTTTATTTTTCCCGTCTAAAAATACAGGAATAATTTACTAATTTAGTTTTTTCATCTTAGGTATTAAGGTTTTTGATGAGAAAGCGGGGAAATAATAGTGCGCTCCATGAAGTCGAAGGAGAACTTTTTTGCTTATTTAGTTAATTACTAAATAATTTGGGAGCAAGCTTTTTAATTGTATTTTTTTTAATAAAAAGTATAGTCATCGCGGTTTTATTTTTCTAGTATAAAAATACAAGAATATTTTACTAATCTGTTTTTTTTTATTGTAGGTACTAAGATTTTTAATAAGAGGGCGTGGTGAGTACAGTGCGCTCTACGGAGTCGAAGAACACAACCGAGAGAAAACTTTTTTGCTCATTTAGTTAATTACTAAATAATTTGGGAGCAAGCTTTTTAATTGTATTTTTCTTAATAAAAAGTATAGTCATCGTAGTTTTATTTTTACCGTCTTAAAATACAGGAATAATTTACTAATTTAGTTTTTTCATCTTTGGTATTAAGGTTTTTAATGAGAGAGCGGGGAAAGAATAGTGCGCTCCATGAAGTCGAAGGAGAACTTTTTTGCAAATTTAGTTAATTACTAAATAATTTGGGAGCAAGCTTTTTAATTGTATTTTTTTTAATAAAAAGTATAGTCATCGCAGTTATATTTTTCTAGTATAAAAATACAAGAATATTTTACTAATCTGGTTTCTTGTATTGTAGGTACCCAGATTTTTAATAGGAGGGAGGGGGGAGCGCTCCATGGAGTCGAAGACCACAACCGAGGGAGAACTTTTTTGCTCATTTAGTTAATTACTAAATAATTTGGGAGCAAGCTTTTTAATTGTATTTTTTTTAATAAAAAGTATCGTCATCGCAGTTTTATTTTTCTATTACAAAAATACAAGAATATTTTACTAATCTGGTTTTTATTGTAGCTACTAAGATTTTTAATAAGACGGCGTGGTGAGTACAGCGCTCTCTACGGAGTCGAAGACCACAACTGAGAGAAAACTTTTTTGCTCATTTAGTTAATTACTAAATAATTTGGGAGCAAGCTTTTTAATTGTATTTTTTTTAATAAAAAGTATCGTCATCGCAGTTTTATTTTTCCCGTCTAAAAGTACAGGAATAATTTACTAATTTAGTTTTTTCATCTTAGGTATTAAGGTTTTTAATGAGAGAGCGGGGAAAGGATAGTGCGCTCCATGAAGTCGAAGGAGAACTTTTTTGCAAATTTAGTTAATTACTAAATAATCTTGGAGCAAGGTTTTTAATTGTATTTTTTTTTAATAAAAAGTATATTCATCGCAGTTTTATTTTTCCCGTCTAAAAATACAAGAATATTTTACTAATCTGGTTTCTTTTATTGTAGGTACCAAGATTTTTAATAAGAGGGAGGGGGGAGCGCTCCATGGAGTCGAAGGCCACAACCGATAAAGAACTTTTTTGCTCATTTAGTTAATTACTAAATAATTTGGGAGCAAGCTTTTTAATTGTATTTTTTTTAATAAAAAGTATAGTCATCGCAGTTTTATTTTTCTCGTATAAAAATACAAGAATATTTTACTAATCTGGTTTCTTTTATTGTAGGTACCAAGATTTTTAATAGGAGGGAGGGGGGAGCGCTCCATGGAGTCGAAGACTACAACCGAGAAAGAACTTTTTTGCTCATATAGTTAATTACTAAATAATTTGGGAGCAAGCTTTTTAATTGGATTTTTTTTAATAAAAAGTATAGTCATCGCAATTTTATTTTTCTAGTATAAAAATACAAGAATATTTTACTAATCTGGTTTTTTTTTATTGTAGGTACCAAGATTTTTAACAAGAGGGAGGAGGGAACGCTCCATGGAGTCGAAGGCCACAACCGAGAGAGAACTTTTTTGCTCATTTAGTTAATTACTAAATAATTTGGGAGCAAGCTTTTTAATTGTATTTTTTTAAATAAAAAGTATAGTCATCGCAGTTTTATTTTTCCCGTCTAAAAATACAGGAATAATTGACTAATTTAGTTTTTTCATCTTAGGTATTAAGGTTTTTAATGAGAAAGCGGGGAAATAATAGTGCGCTCCATGAAGTCGAAGGAGAACTTTTTTGCTTATTTAGTTAATTACTAAATAATTTGGGAGCAAGCTTTTTAATTGTATTTTTTTAAATAAAAAGTATAGTCATCGCAGTTTTATTTTTCTATTACAAAAATACAAGAATATTTTACTAATCTGGTTTTTATTGTAGGTACTAAGATTTTTAATAAGAGGGCGTGGTGAGTACAGTGCGCTTTACGGAGTCGAAGACCACAACCTAGAGAGAACTTTTTTGCTCATTTAGTTAATTACTAAATAATTTGGTAGCAAGCTTTTTAATTGTATTTTTTTTAATAAAAAGTATAGTAATCGCAGTTTTATTTTTCTATTACAAAAATACAAGAATATTTTACTAATCTGGTTTTTATTGTAGGTACTAAGATTTTTAATAAGAGGGCGTGGTGAGTACAGTGCGCTCTGCGGAGTCGAAGACCACAACCTAGAGAAAACTTTTTTGCTCATTTAGTTAATTACTAAATAATTTGGGAGCAAGCTTTTTAATTGTATTTTTTTAAATAAAAAGTATAGTCATCGCAGTTTTATTTTTCCCGTCTAAAAATACAGGAATAATTTACTAATTTAGTTTTTTCATCTTAGGTATTAAGGTTTTTAATGAGAAAGCGGAGAAATAATAGTGCGTTCCATGAAGTCGAAGGAGAACTTTTTTGCAAATTCAGTTAATTACTAAATAATTTGGGAGCAAGCCTTTTAATTGTATTTTTTTTAATAAAAAGTATAGTCATCGCAGTTTTATTTTTGTAGTATAAAAATACAAGAATATTTTACTAATCTGTTTTTTTTTATTGTAGGTACTAAGATTTTTAATAAGAGGGCGTGGTGAGTACAGTGCGCTTTACGGGGTCGAAGACCACAACCGAGAGAAAACTTTTTTGCTCATTTAGTTAATTACTAAATAATTTGGGAGCAAGCTTTTTAATTGTATTTTTTTTAATAAAAGTATAGTCATCGCGGTTTTATTTTTCTAGTATAAAAATACAAGAATATTTTACTAATCTGGTTTCTTTTATTGTAGGTACCAAGATTTTTAATAGGAGGGAGGGGGAAGCGCTCCATGGAGTCGAAGACCACAACCGAGAGAGAACTTTTTTGCTCATATATTTAATTACTAAATAATTTGGGAGCAAGCTTTTTAATTGTATTTTTTTAAATAAAAAGTATAGTCATTGCAGTTTTATTTTTCTGGTATAAAAATACAAGAATATTTTACTAATCTGGTTTTTTTTTATTGTAGGTACTAAGATTTTTAATAAGAGGGCGTGGTGAGTACAGTGCGCTCTACGGAGTCGAAGACCACAACCGAGAGAAATTTTTTTTGCTCATTTAGTTAATTACTAAATAATTTGGGAGCAAGCTCTTTAATTGTATTTTTTTAAATAAAAAGTATAGTCATCGCAGTTTTATTTTTCCCGTCTAAAAATACAGGAATAATTTACTAATTTAGTTTTTCATCTTAGGTATTAAGGTTTTTAATGAGAAAGCAGGGAAATAATAGTGCGCTCCATGAAGTCGAAGGAGAACTTTTTTGCAAATTTAGTTAATTACTAAATAATTTTGGAGCAAGGATTTTAATTGTATTTTTTTTAATAAAAAGTATAGTCATCGCAGTTTTATTTTTCCCGTCTAAAAATACAGGAATAATTTACTTATTTAGTTTTTTCATCTTAGGTATTAAGGTTTTTAATGAGAAAGCGGGGAAATAATAGTGCGCTCCATAAAGTCGAAGGAGAACTTTTTTGCAAATTTAGTTAATTACTAAATAATTTGGGAGCAAGCCTATTAATTGTATTTTTTTTAATAAAAAGTATAGTCATCGCAGTTTTATTTTTCTAGTATAAAAATACAGGAATAATTTACTAATTTAGTTTTTTTATCTTAGGTATTAAGGTTTTTAATGAGAGAGCGGGGAAAGAATAGTGCGCTCCATGAAGTCGAAGGAGAACTTTTTTGCAAATTTAGTTATTTACTAAATAATTTTGGAGCAAGGTTTTTAATTGTATTTTTTTTAATAAAAAGTATTGTCATCGCAGTTTTATTTTTCCCGTCTAAAAATACAGGAATAATTGACTAATTTAGTTTTTTCATCTTAGGTATTAAGGTTTTTAATGAGAAAGCGGGGAAATAATAGTGCGCTCCATGAAGTCGAAGGAGAACTTTTTTGCTTATTTAGTTAATTACTAAATAATTTGGGAGCAAGCTTTTTAATTGTATTTTTTTAAATAAAAAGTATAGTCATCGCAGTTTTATTTTTCTATTACAAAAATACAAGAATATTTTACTAATCTGGTTTTTATTGTAGGTACTAAAATTTTTAATAAGAGGGCGTGGTGAGTACAGTGCGCTCTACGGAGTCGAAGACCACAACCTAAAGAGAACTTTTTGCTCATTTAGTTAATTACTAAATAATTTGGGAGCAAGCTTTTTAATTGTATTTTTTTTTAACAAAAAGTATAGTCATCGCAGTTTTATTTTTCTAGTATAAAAATACAAAAATATTTTACTAATCTGGTTTTTATTGTAGGTACTAAGATTTTTAATAAGAGGGCGTGGTGAGTACAGTGCGCTCTACGGAGTCGAAGACCACAACCTAGAGAGAACTTTTTTGCTCATTTAGTTAATTACTAAATAATTTGGGAGCAAGCTTTTTAATTGTATTTTTTTTTAATAAAAAGTATGGTCATCGCGGTTTTATTTTTCTAGTATAAAAATACAAGAATATTTTACTAATCTGGTTTTTTTTATTGTAGGTACTAAGATTTTTAATAAGAGGGCGTGGCGTGGTGAGTACAGTGCGCTCTACGGAGTCGAAGAACACAACCGAGAGAAAACTTTTTTGCTCATTTAGTTAATTACTAAATAATTTGGGAGCAAGCTTTTTAATTGTATTTTTCTTAATAAAAAGTATAGTCATCGTAGTTTTATTTTTACCGTCTTAAAATACAGGAATAATTTACTAATTTAGTTTTTTCATCTTTGGTATTAAGGTTTTTAATGAGAGAGCGGGGAAAGAATAGTGCGCTCCATGAAGTCGAAGGAGAACTTTTTTGCAAATTTAGTTAATTACTAAATAATTTGGGAGCAAGCTCTTTAATTGTATTTTTTTAAATAAAAAGTATAGTCATCGCAGTTTTATTTTTCCCGTCTAAAAATACAGGAATAATTTACTAATTTAGTTTTTCATCTTAGGTATTAAGGTTTTTAATGAGAAAGCAGGGAAATAATAGTGCGCTCCATGAAGTCGAAGGAGAACTTTTTTGCAAATTTAGTTAATTACTAAATAATTTTGGAGCAAGGATTTTAATTGTATTTTTTTTAATAAAAAGTATAGTCATCGCAGTTTTATTTTTCCCGTCTAAAAATACAGGAATAATTTACTTATTTAGTTTTTTCATCTTAGGTATTAAGGTTTTTAATGAGAAAGCGGGGAAATAATAGTGCGCTCCATAAAGTCGAAGGAGAACTTTTTTGCAAATTTAGTTAATTACTAAATAATTTGGGAGCAAGCCTATTAATTGTATTTTTTTTAATAAAAAGTATAGTCATCGCAGTTTTATTTTTCTAGTATAAAAATACAGGAATAATTTACTAATTTAGTTTTTTCATCTTAGGTATTAAGGTTTTTAATGAGAGAGCGGGGAAAGAATAGTGCGCTCCATGAAGTCGAAGGAGAACTTTTTTGCAAATTTAGTTATTTACTAAATAATTTTGGAGCAAGGTTTTTAATTGTATTTTTTTTAATAAAAAGTATTGTCATCGCAGTTTTATTTTTCCCGTCTAAAAATACAGGAATAATTGACTAATTTAGTTTTTTCATCTTAGGTATTAAGGTTTTTAATGAGAAAGCGGGGAAATAATAGTGCGCTCCATGAAGTCGAAGGAGAACTTTTTTGCTTATTTAGTTAATTACTAAATAATTTGGGAGCAAGCTTTTTAATTGTATTTTTTTTAATAAAAAGTATAGTCATCGCAGTTTTATTTTTCCCGTCTAAAAATACAGGAATAATTTACTAATTTAGTTTTTCATCTTAGGTATTAAGGTTTTTAATGAGAAAGCAGGGAAATAATAGTGCGCTCCATGAAGTCGAAGGAGAACTTTTTTGCAAATTTAGTTAATTACTAAATAATTTTGGAGCAAGGATTTTAATTGTATTTTTTTTAATAAAAAGTATAGTCATCGCAGTTTTATTTTTCCCGTCTAAAAATACAGGAATAATTTACTTATTTAGTTTTTTCATCTTAGGTATTAAGGTTTTTAATGAGAAAGCGGGGAAATAATAGTGCGCTCCATAAAGTCGAAGGAGAACTTTTTTGCAAATTTAGTTAATTACTAAATAATTTGGGAGCAAGCCTATTAATTGTATTTTTTTTAATAAAAAGTATAGTCATCGCAGTTTTATTTTTCTAGTATAAAAATACAGGAATAATTTACTAATTTAGTTTTTTCATCTTAGGTATTAAGGTTTTTAATGAGAGAGCGGGGAAAGAATAGTGCGCTCCATGAAGTCGAAGGAGAACTTTTTTGCAAATTTAGTTATTTACTAAATAATTTTGGAGCAAGGTTTTTAATTGTATTTTTTTTAATAAAAAGTATTGTCATCGCAGTTTTATTTTTCCCGTCTAAAAATACAGGAATAATTGACTAATTTAGTTTTTTCATCTTAGGTATTAAGGTTTTTAATGAGAAAGCGGGGAAATAATAGTGCGCTCCATGAAGTCGAAGGAGAACTTTTTTGCTTATTTAGTTAATTACTAAATAATTTGGGAGCAAGCTTTTTAATTGTATTTTTTTAAATAAAAAGTATAGTCATCGCAGTTTTATTTTTCTATTACAAAAATACAAGAATATTTTACTAATCTGGTTTTTATTGTAGGTACTAAAATTTTTAATAAGAGGGCGTGGTGAGTACAGTGCGCTCTACGGAGTCGAAGACCACAACCTAGAGAGAACTTTTTGCTCATTTAGTTAATTACTAAATAATTTGGGAGCAAGCTTTTTAATTGTATTTTTTTTTAACAAAAAGTATAGTCATCGCAGTTTTATTTTTCTAGTATAAAAATACAAAAATATTTTACTAATCTGGTTTTTATTGTAGGTACTAAGATTTTTAATAAGAGGGCGTGGTGAGTACAGTGCGCTCTACGGAGTCGAAGACCACAACCTAGAGAGAACTTTTTTGCTCATTTAGTTAATTACTAAATAATTTGGGAGCAAGCTTTTTAATTGTATTTTTTTTTAATAAAAAGTATGGTCATCGCGGTTTTATTTTTCTAGTATAAAAATACAAGAATATTTTACTAATCTGGTTTTTTTTATTGTAGGTACTAAGATTTTTAATAAGAGGGCGTGGCGTGGTGAGTACAGTGCGCTCTACGGAGTCGAAGAACACAACCGAGAGAAAACTTTTTTGCTCATTTAGTTAATTACTAAATAATTTGGGAGCAAGCTTTTTAATTGTATTTTTCTTAATAAAAAGTATAGTCATCGTAGTTTTATTTTTACCGTCTTAAAATACAGGAATAATTTACTAATTTAGTTTTTTCATCTTTGGTATTAAGGTTTTTAATGAGAGAGCGGGGAAAGAATAGTGCGCTCCATGAAGTCGAAGGAGAACTTTTTTGCAAATTTAGTTAATTACTAAATAATTTGGGAGCAAGCTCTTTAATTGTATTTTTTTAAATAAAAAGTATAGTCATCGCAGTTTTATTTTTCCCGTCTAAAAATACAGGAATAATTTACTAATTTAGTTTTTCATCTTAGGTATTAAGGTTTTTAATGAGAAAGCAGGGAAATAATAGTGCGCTCCATGAAGTCGAAGGAGAACTTTTTTGCAAATTTAGTTAATTACTAAATAATTTTGGAGCAAGGATTTTAATTGTATTTTTTTTAATAAAAAGTATAGTCATCGCAGTTTTATTTTTCCCGTCTAAAAATACAGGAATAATTTACTTATTTAGTTTTTTCATCTTAGGTATTAAGGTTTTTAATGAGAAAGCGGGGAAATAATAGTGCGCTCCATAAAGTCGAAGGAGAACTTTTTTGCAAATTTAGTTAATTACTAAATAATTTGGGAGCAAGCCTATTAATTGTATTTTTTTTAATAAAAAGTATAGTCATCGCAGTTTTATTTTTCTAGTATAAAAATACAGGAATAATTTACTAATTTAGTTTTTTCATCTTAGGTATTAAGGTTTTTAATGAGAGAGCGGGGAAAGAATAGTGCGCTCCATGAAGTCGAAGGAGAACTTTTTTGCAAATTTAGTTATTTACTAAATAATTTTGGAGCAAGGTTTTTAATTGTATTTTTTTTAATAAAAAGTATTGTCATCGCAGTTTTATTTTTCCCGTCTAAAAATACAGGAATAATTGACTAATTTAGTTTTTTCATCTTAGGTATTAAGGTTTTTAATGAGAAAGCGGGGAAATAATAGTGCGCTCCATGAAGTCGAAGGAGAACTTTTTTGCTTATTTAGTTAATTACTAAATAATTTGGGAGCAAGCTTTTTAATTGTATTTTTTTAAATAAAAAGTATAGTCATCGCAGTTTTATTTTTCTATTACAAAAATACAAGAATATTTTACTAATCTGGTTTTTATTGTAGGTACTAAAATTTTTAATAAGAGGGCGTGGTGAGTACAGTGCGCTCTACGGAGTCGAAGACCACAACCTAGAGAGAACTTTTTGCTCATTTAGTTAATTACTAAATAATTTGGGAGCAAGCTTTTTAATTGTATTTTTTTTTAACAAAAAGTATAGTCATCGCAGTTTTATTTTTCTAGTATAAAAATACAAAAATATTTTACTAATCTGGTTTTTATTGTAGGTACTAAGATTTTTAATAAGAGGGCGTGGTGAGTACAGTGCGCTCTACGGAGTCGAAGACCACAACCTAGAGAGAACTTTTTTGCTCATTTAGTTAATTACTAAATAATTTGGGAGCAAGCTTTTTAATTGTATTTTTTTTTAATAAAAAGTATGGTCATCGCGGTTTTATTTTTCTAGTATAAAAATACAAGAATATTTTACTAATCTGGTTTTTTTTATTGTAGGTACTAAGATTTTTAATAAGAGGGCGTGGCGTGGTGAGTACAGTGCGCTCTACGGAGTCGAAGAACACAACCGAGAGAAAACTTTTTTGCTCATTTAGTTAATTACTAAATAATTTGGGAGCAAGCTTTTTAATTGTATTTTTCTTAATAAAAAGTATAGTCATCGCAGTTTTATTTTTCCCGTCTAAAAATACAGGAATAATTTACTAATTTAGTTTTTTCATCTTAGGTATTAAGGTTTTTAATGAGAGAGCGGGGAAAGAATAGTGCGCTCCATGAAGTCGAAGGAGAACTTTTTTGCAAATTTAGTTAATTACTAAATAATTTGGGAGCAAGCTTTTTAATTGTATTTTTTTTAATAAAAAGTATAGTCATCGCAGTTATATTTTTCTAGTATAAAAATCCAAGAATATTTTACTAATCTGGTTTCTTGTATTGTAGGTACCCAGATTTTTAATAGGAGGGAGGGGGAAACGCTCCATGGAGTCGAAGACCACAACCGAGGGAGAACTTTTTTGCTCATTTAGTTAATTACTAAATAATTTGGGAGCAAGCTTTTTAATTGTATTTTTTTTTAAAAAAAAGTATAGTCATCCCAGTTTTATTTTTCTAGTATAAAAATACAAGAATATTTTGCTAATCTGGTTTTTTTTATTGTAGGTACTAAGATTTTTAATAAGAGGGCGTGGTGAGTACAGTGCGCTTTACGGAGTCGAAGACCACAACCGAGAGAAAACTTTTTTGCTCATTTAGTTAATTACTAAATAATTTGGGAGCAAGCTTTTTAATTGTATTTTTCTTAATAAAAAGTATAGTCATCGCAGTTTTATTTTTCCCGTCTAAAAATACAGGAATAATTTACTAATTTAGTTTTTTCATCTTAGGTATTAAGGTTTTTAATGAGAGAGCGGGGAAAGAATAGTGCGCTCCATGAAGTCGATGGAAAACTTTTTTGCAAATTTAGTTAATTACTAAATAATTTTGGAGCAAGGTTTTTAATTGTATTTTTTTTAATAAAAAGTATAGTCATCGCAGTTTTATTTTTCCCGTCTAAAAATACAGGAATAATTTACTAATTTAGTTTTTTCATCTTAGGTATTAAGGTTTTTAATGAGAAAGCGGGGAAATAATAGTGCGCTCCATGAAGTCGAAGGAGAACTTTTTTGCAAATTTAGTTAATTACTAAATAATTTGGGAGCAAGCTTTTTAATTGTATTTTTTTTAATAAAAAGTATAGTCATCGCAGTTTTATTTTTCTAGTATAAAAATACAAGAATATTTTACTAATCTGGTTTTTTTTATTGTAGATACTAAGATTTTTAATAAGAGGGCGTGGTGAGTACAGTGCGCTTTACGAAGTCGAAGACCACTACCGAGAGAAAACTTTTTTGCTCATTTAGTAATTACTAAATAATTTGGGAGCAAGCTTTTTAATTGTATTTTTTTTAATAAAAAGTATAGTCATCGCAGTTTTATTTTTCTAGTATAAAAATACAAGAATATTTTACTAATCTGGTTTCTTTTATTGTAGGTACCAAGATTTTTAATAGGAGGGAGGGGGGAGCGCTTCATGGAGTCGAAGACCACAACCGAGAGAGAACTTTTTTGCTCATTTAGTTAATTACTAAATAATTTGGGAGCAAGCTTTTTAATTGTATTTTTTTTAATAAAAAGTATAGTCATCGCAGTTTTATTTTTCTAGTATAAAAATACAAGAATATTTTATCTGGTTTATTTTATTGTAGGTACCAAGATTTTTAATAAGAGTAATGGGGGAGCGCTCCATGGAGTCGAAGGCCACAACCGAGAGAGAACTTTTTTGCTCATTTAGTTAATTACTAAATAATTTGGGAGCAAGCTTTTTAATTGTATTTTTTAATAAAAAGTATAGTCATCGCAGTTTTATTTTTCTAGTATAAAAATACAAGAATATTTTACTAATCTGTTTTTTTTATTGTAGGTACTAAGATTTTTAATAAGAGGGCGTGGTGAGTACAGTGCGCTCTACGGAGTCGAAGACCACAACCGAGAGAGAACTTTTTTG
The DNA here is from genome assembly GCA_963969555.1 of Polydrusus pterygomalis. NCBI lineage: Eukaryota > Metazoa > Arthropoda > Insecta > Coleoptera > Curculionidae > Polydrusus > Polydrusus pterygomalis. Next base: position 11,560,365 of record OZ018384.1, read on the forward strand.
CTCATTTAGTTAATTACTAAATAATTTGGGAGCAAGCTTTTTAATTGTATTTTTTTAATAAAAAGTATAGTCATCGCAGTTTTATTTTTCTAGTATAAAAAATACAAGAATATTTTACTAATCTGGTTTTTTTATTGTAGGTACTAAGATTTTTAATAAGAGGGCGTGGTGAGTACGGTGCGCTCTACGGAGTCTAAGACCACAACCGAGAGAAAACTTTTTTGCTCATTTAGTTAATTACTAAATAATTTGGGAGCAAGCTTTTTAATTGTATTTTTTTAATAAAAAGTATAGTCTGTAAAGATTATTTGGGTACTTCTAATAAAACACCATCTCTCTACTTAGGTGTAATCTATTGTCTGTTGAATCTACATGCAAAATGTGCTTAATTTGTTTCTAATTGGTGCCTGCTGGTCGACGACCTAACTAGTCAGCAGAATCAATATTTATAATAACCTAGTTTGCTTATTGCCAAACAATACATTGAATAGGAACCAATGATGTACAGGGTGTACCATATTAGACCTCCCCGGATATTTTTAAAAGTATTTACGTTTTATTGAAATGTAAATTATTTCTTTTTATATCAATGTATTAAATAGCAAAGCAAAGTGGTTAATAGAGAAATCAATATATTATATAATAACAATACAGATATATAAAATGTATGTAAAAAATACAAATTTTTAAATAATAATTTATAAACATATACTTGAATACCATGTAACGTAATAACAAATAGGGATAGGGTAGAGGGAGTTATTAGTAATTGGGAGGGGGGGGTGATAAATATGAATTAAGGCCCTTAATTCTTACCACTAATATCTATCTTTTAAGAGTTATATGGTTTAGTTCTATTCTTATGAACTAAGACTTCTTTTTTATTTATTAAAATTTTTACATTTGGTGCTAAATCCTCAATAACTAAATATGGACCCACGAAGCAAGGGCTGTTTATTTTATTTCCAGTTTCATTTTTTAATAAGACTTTGTCTCCTTTACTATAAGTTATGGGATTTTTTTGTTCTGTCATATGTCTCTTTTCTTTTTATTTTTGACTGTATTAAGTTTGTTCGTGCGTCTTCGTTTGCCCTTTGTAGTCTGTACTTCAACTCCAATGGGTAACTGTCGAAATTGTTTATTGGCTCTACTATATGAGTAAGATTACTAGGAATTTGACATTTCCTGCCAAAAACAAGTTCGAAGGGCGTGTACTTAGTCTCTGTGTGTACGGTTGTATTGTACGTAAAGCACCAGAAAGAAAGCCATGTGCTCCACGCAGCGTCATGATTTCGAGTTTGCATTCTTAGATAAGCACCTAGCACTTTATGTGAATTCTCTAAAGCACCTATACTTTCATGATGGAAAGCTGTAGATTGAATTTGTTGTATTTGTAAAATATTACATACTTCTTTGATAGTACTTGAAATGAACTCAGACCCCCTGTCAGTAGCAATAACCTGGGGGATACCATATCTTAAGATAAAACATTCCACCAAACATTTTGCAACTGATACTGAGTTTTTGTTCTTCAGAGGATATGCCTCAACAAATTTAGTTAATTCACACTGAAGTGTCAGGATATAAGAGAAGTCATTAATATCTGTTGGAAGTGGCCCAACTATATCTAAGTATATTTTTTGAAATGAACCCGACGCTGTTGAAGTAATCACCATGGGTTCCTTAATGTACCTATTTGAATGTTTTTGTTTTTGACAACTATCACACTTTTTAACGAACGCTCGCACGTCATTGTCCATACCTGGCCAAAAATAATGCTTTTTAATGTTATTTACCATACGGTTAATACCTGCATGTCCACTTGAGGGAAGTAAATGAAAGTCATTTAAAATTATTCTTTGCGAATCTTTATCCATTACCTTTTCAACTCCTTGTACTATACATATACGGGGACCGGTCCAATTGGAGTTGTTTTTTATTTCCTTAGCTAGCCATTTAATAATTTCTTCATTATTAATATTTTTTAAAATAATTAATTCGCCTATATTTAATTTGTTACTTATATTAACCAAATCTCTCAACGTTTCTTCTCGAGCCAACGTCGATCGAGTATTTTGATTTAAATATAAGGTAGAATGTAATGGAACATAATAAAAACTTCCCGATTTTTCAGTAATTTCTTTAGATAATTTCTTTATTTTTTCAACTGAAATAAAAGAAAGTTCAGTACAGTTGTTAGGTTTTTTGAGAATTTCTACTATATTCGGTTGATCGGGCCAAACATTTGTAGCACTCTCATTTCCTAATTCGTGTTCCTGATTTTCCTTTTGTTTATACTGTGCCCTAGTCATTACCGAAATCACTTTTTCACTCATACTTTTTAGCTCATCAGACGTGATTACTATTCGAGATAAAGCATCAGCTGTCACATTTTCACTTCCTTTTATATATTCAACATGAAAATCATATTCTTCTAGACCTAATCGTTAAACGACTGGAGGGGTCGGTTAAATTAAATAGATATATTAAGGGTTTGTGATCTGTTAAAATTTTGAAGTGTCGTCCATACAAATATGGCCGAAAATGTTTTACTGACCAAAAAATAGCTAATAATTCTTTTTGAACATTGGGATAATTTACTTCTGCTTTATTTAGACTTCTACTAGCATATGCAATTGGTTTATTATTTTTATTTGACAAAATTCCTGAAATCGCAATATTGGAAGCATCCGTTTGTAAAATAAATTCGTTGGCTTCTGAAAAATCTGGATAATCTAATACTGGATTTGTGGTTAACGCATTTTTGAGAAATTTAAATGATTTTTCGCATTCATTCGTCCATTCAAATTTGGCATATTTTCTGCATAACTTGTTTAGTGCTACAGTTTTTTCCGCGAAGTTCGGTATGAATTTTCTATAATAATTTGCAAAAGCAACAAACCTTTTTACTTCATCTGCGTTTTTAGGAACAGGGTACTCTTTCAAAGCTCGTATTTTATCTGGGTCTGGTAAAATGCCTTTATCAGTGATAGTATGGCCTAAATAAAGAATTTCTTTTTTTAAAAATTGACATTTTAACGGATTTAATTTTAAATTTACTTTACGCAGTCTTGAAAAAACATTACAAAGATTTTTATTGTGTTCAGCAAGGTTTCTACCGAAAACTATAAGATCGTCAAGATAAACAAAACATTTGTCGTAATTTAATCCTGACATAGCTACCGTCATTAACCTTGAAAAGGAATTAGGGCTAATTTTTAAGCCCATCGGTAGTCTCGTCATTTGCCATTGACCTCGATCTGTAGTAAAAGCAGTATATTTCCTACTGTCTTTATTTAATCCTACTTGATAATAACCCTGACTTAGATCCAGATGAGAAAAGTATATTGCTCCTGCAAGAGAATCTAGTATATCTGTAATATTTGGCAGTGGCCATTTTTGGTCTAAAATCTTTTGATTTAAAATTCTGTAGTCTACTACAAGTCTACTGCGTTTTTCGCCGCTCGCATCCATCGTTTTTGGTACGAGTAAAATAGGTGATGAATGTTCACTCTGCGCACTCTCAATAACACCTTGTTCATATAATTTTTCAATATGTTTATTTATTTCCTCTTTTTCTGAGTGAGGAAGTCTGTACGGTTTGACATACGTTGGTGTAGAATTTTCTTTTAATTGAATAGATTCTTTGTAAAGATTTGTGATAGATAGCTTATCACCCGGCATGTGAAATATGTCAGCAAATTTTACACAAATGTTTTCTATTGAAGTTTGTTCTTCGTTGTTTAAATAATTTATTTTTAACAAATTTAGTAATTTTTTGACTCGCTCCACCGATATGTCACTGTTAGAAAATTTACAAAATTCATAATCACTTAACTTTTGTGTTTTTGGAATGCAGTTTGTTAAGCTAACTTCATTCTCTCGAGTATTTAAAATTTTTACTGGAATTTTTCCTTCTTTAGGTTTTGCTACAATGCCTGCCATAAAGACTCCCGCACACAATTGATTTGGTAACACAACACATTCTTCAGTCATACCTGTATATACATAATGAATAGTCTCACATCTTGGTGGTATTACTAAAATATTATTGTCGTAAGCATTTAAGGTTAAATTTATTGTTTTTTCAGAATTATGCAATGACAATGTGTTTTCTTCGTAATTTATGATTCCGTTATATTTTCTTAAAAAATTTTCACCAATAATACCATCATTACGACAAGATAAAGAATTAAAAACAAAAAATTTTTCGTGAAAAGTAGTGCCTCCTACAGTAAGGTTTAGGTAAACATACCCTTCCGTAAGTAAATTTCCACCTATACCTTTTATTTCAATTTTTTCTTTATATAACTTATCCCAAGAATTTAAAAACTCTGACTTAATTGCACATAGTGTGGCTCCTGTATCTACTAAAAAACTTAATTTATTATTTGCTACTGAAAAATTAACTGAATTTGAAAATTTGTTTGTCGACGTAAAAACTTGACTTGCCGTGTATTCCTTTTTAGGGACGAAAAAACGTTTCTGATGAATCAACTACATGTTCCTGACCTGAGTTATTTTCCCGATCAGCAAAATGCATATTATGTCTAGGTGAACCTCTCCGGTTACTATTACTTCGGTTAAACGAACGTCCTCTGAAATTTCTCTGAAAATGCTGAGCGCGTTGTTTATTGTTATTGTTGTTTATACGTGGGTGATTATTATTATTTTCAAATTTATTAAAATTTCTGTTTGCATAATTATTTTTACCCCTATTATAGTAAGATCCCTGAGAAAAATTTCTATTAAAATTTCCTCGACCTCTTCTTGAAAACGTCATAACCTGCGAAGAATTATTGGGCGCTATAATTTCTTCGTCTTGCGCTGCTCTAATCGCGTCTTTTAAATATTCAAATTTTTGTGAAGCAATTATGGTACTTAGTTTTTGATTTCTGAGACCGTCGGCAAATCTCTTAATAGCTGTTTTTTCGTTAATGGGTCTTAAAATGTCGTACGTTGTATTGTTACCATTAGCTTGAGCAATCGACAGGTTGACAAAGAGTTCTTCAAGTTCTTTTCCGAAATCTTCAACTGATTTATCGCCTTGCCTTGTACGTAACATTTTTGCCTGAATGGCAGTGTCTGATTTTCTCGTCAGCAAGTGAGTCCTTATGTCATTAAGTAACTCATTTACTGTGGCATAATTTGCTTTCAGACGTAATTTCGCGCTATTCGAAACCCGTGTTTTGAGAACAAATTTTATAAGTAAAGGCTTACCGTCGTCATTTAACATTGCTTCATACAATTCGATCGCATCTATTAATTTATTTGTTGTCTCCTCTGTACCATCGATGTTAGGTAGAAGAGATACGGCAACTTTAAGATCGAATGAGGCCATTTCTGTTCCAGAACTTTCCTTCTTTTTGTCAAAATCGCAAATTTCTTTATATAAAATCCTAATTTTTTCTACTAAATTTTTAACTAATAAAATTTCTGAATCTTCTACTTCGAAGTCTTTAATTTTTTGATTAAAATTTGCTATTTCGATATTTAACCCGGAAAAAATGGTTTTTGCGTTATCAAGCTTTGTTTGTAATTGTGGTGTTTTCCGTCTTTCGTGACTTAATTTAGTAATATTCGTCCTTACTTGCGTTAATTTTTGAAAAATGTCATTTAGTTCGGTAAGTCCCATAAATTATAATTTATTCCCGTTAGTATTTAACAATAATAATAATAATAATAAAATAATACCAAGTGGGTCAATGTTTAGCCATTACAATAATAATAAATACCGCTACGTAGCCATAAAGTAATACTATTTCTAAAATACCTGTTAACGTCTAAATATACTTTCTTATCTAATTTAAAATTTTATATAACCATTTTAATCATTTCCATAGCTCCATTATAATATTTTTTCCATAATATCCATGATCCATTATTGATTATCCATTATTTATTATTCATTATTCGTGCTTGCTAAAAGAAAAACCTAAAATTCACAATATTTCTTCTTCGTCGGTTACGTCATTACGTGATTTCCTAATCTCGTTTTTGTAAATTTCCCTTCGGATTGTTCTTCTCAGACCTTTTTTATATTTCGTGGAAATGAGGTAGACTATTGCCAAAATAACCATAATAACCAGAACTATGAGTAGCCAGTCTGACAATGTCATTCCCTTTTTTATACTACTTGTTGCATCTCCACTTGCTGTTTGTGCTATAATAACCTCCTCTTTGGAATTCTTTGAGCCCATATTTTATTTTATTCCAGCTTTAATTTTTCTTCCGCCAAATTTCCTCTTTTGCCATTAGTTCGAAATGGCAGGATCGCCATGTAAAGATTATTTGGGTACTTCTAATAAAACACCATCTCTCTACTTAGGTGTAATCTATTGTCTGTTGAATCTACATGCAAAATGTGCTTAATTTGTTTCTAATTGGTGCCTGCTGGTCGACGACCTAACTAGTCAGCAGAATCAATATTTATAATAACCTAGTTTGCTTATTGCCAAACAATACATTGAATAGGAACCAATGATGTACAGGGTGTACCATATTACAAGTCATCGCAGTTTTATTTTTCTAGTATAAAAATATAAGAATATTTTACTAATCTGGTTTTTTTATTGTAGTTACTAAGATTTTTAATAAGAGGGCGTGGTGAGTACAGTGCGCTCTACGGAGTCGAAGACCACAACCGAGAGAAAACTTTTTTGCTCATTTAGTTAATTACTAAATAATTTCGGAGCAAGCTTTCTAATTGTATTTTTTTTAATAAAAAGTATAGTCATCGCAGTTTTATTTTTCTAGTATAAGAATACAAGAATATTTTACTAATCTGATTTATTTTATTGTAGGTACCAAGATTTTTAATAAGAGGGAGGGGGAGCGCTTCATGAAGTCGAAGACCACAACCGAGAGAGAACTTTTTGCTCATTTAGTTAATTACTAAATAATTTGGGAGCAAGCTTTTTAATTGTATTTTTTTAATAAAAAGTATAGTCATCGCAGTTTTATTTTTCTAGTATAAAAATACAAGAATATTTTACTAATCTGGTTTTTTTATTGTAGGTACTAAGATTTTTAATAAGAGGGCGTGGTGAGTACAGTGCGCTCTACGGAGTCGAAGACCACAACCGAGAGAAAACTTTTTTGCTCATTTAGTTAATTACTAAATAATTTGGGAGCAAGCTTTTTAATTGTATTTTTTTAATAAAAAGTATAGTCATCGCAGTTTTATTTTTCTAGTATAAAAATATAAGAATATTTTACTAATCTGGTTTTTTTATTGTAGGTACTAAGATTTTTAATAAGAGGGCGTGGTGAGTACAGTGCGCTCTACGGAGTCGAAGACCACAACCGAGAGAAAACTTTTTTGCTCATTTAGTTAATTACTAAATAATTTGGGAGCAAGCTTTCTAATTGTATTTTTTTTAATAAAAAGTATAGTCATCGCAGTTTTATTTTTCTAGTATAAGAATACAAGAATATTTTACTAATCTGATTTATTTTATTGTAGGTACCAAGATTTTTAATAAGATGGAGGGGGAGCGCTTCATGAAGTCGAAGACCACAACCGAGAGAGAACTTTTTTGCTCATTTAGTTAATTACTAAATAATTTGGGAGCAAGCTTTTTAATTGTATTTTTTTAATAAAAAGTATAGTCATCGCAGTTTTATTTTTCCAGTATAAAAATACAAGAATATTTTACTAATCTGGTTTTTTTATTGTAGGTACTAAGATTTTTAATAAGAGGGCGTGGTGAGTACAGTGCGCTCTACGGAGTCGAAGACCAGAACCGAGAGAAAACTTTTTTGCTCATTTAGTTAATTACTAAATAATTTGGGAGCAAGCTTTTTAATTGTATTTTTTTTAATAAAAAGTATAGTCATCGCAGTTTTATTTTTCTAGTATAAAAATACAAGAATATTTTACTAATCTGGTTTTTTTATTGTAGGTACTAAGATTTTTAATAAGAGGGCGTGGTGAGTACAGTGCGCTCTACGGAGTCGAAGACCACAACCGAGAGAAAACTTTTTTGCTCATCTAGTTAATTACTAAATAATTTGGGAGCAAGCTTTTTAATTGTATTTTTTTAATAAAAAGTATAGTCATCGCAGTTTTATTTTTCTAGTATAAAAATATAAGAATATTTTACTAATCTGGTTTTTTTATTGTAGGTACTAAGATTTTTAATAAGAGGGCGTGGTGAGTACAGTGCGCTCTACGGAGTCGAAGACCACAACCGAGAGAAAACTTTTTTGCTCATTTAGTTAATTACTAAATAATTTGGGAGCAAGCTTTCTAATTGTATTTTTTTTAATAAAAAGTATAGTCATCGCAGTTTTATTTTTCTAGTATAAGAATACAAGAATATTTTACTAATCTGATTTATTTTATTGTAGGTACCAAGATTTTTAATAAGATGGAGGGGGAGCGCTTCATGAAGTCGAAGACCACAACCGAGAGAGAACTTTTTTGCTCATTTAGTTAATTACTAAATAATTTGGAGGCAAGCTTTTTAATTGTATTTTTTTAATAAAAAGTATAGTCATCGCAGTTTTATTTTTCCAGTATAAAAATACAAGAATATTTTACTAATCTGGTTTTTTTATTGTAGGTACTAAGATTTTTAATAAGAGGGCGTGGTGAGTACAGTGCGCTCTACGGAGTCGAAGACCACAACCGAGAGAAAACTTTTTTGCTCATTTAGTTAATTACTAAATAATTTGGGAGCAAGCTTTTTAATTGTATTTTTTTTAATAAAAAGTATAGTCATCGCAGTTTTATTTTTCTAGTATAAAAATATAAGAATATTTTACTAATCTGGTTTTTTTATTGTAGGTACTAAGATTTTTAATAAGAGGGCGTGGTGAGTACAGTGCGCTCTACGGAGTCGAAGACCACAACCGAGAGAAAACTTTTTTGCTCATTTAGTTAATTACTAAATAATTTGGGAGCAAGCTTTCTAATTGTATTTTTTTTAATAAAAAGTATAGTCATCGCAGTTTTATTTTTCTAGTATAAGAATACAAGAATATTTTACTAATCTGATTTATTTTATTGTAGGTACCAAGATTTTTAATAAGATGGAGGGGGAGCGCTTCCATGAAGTCGAAGACCACAACCGAGAGAGAACTTTTTTGCTCATTTAGTTAATTACTAAATAATTTGGGAGCAAGCTTTTTAATTGTATTTTTTTAATAAAAAGTATAGTCATCGCAGTTTTATTTTTCCAGTATAAAAATACAAGAATATTTTACTAATCTGGTTTTTTATTGTAGGTACTAAGATTTTTAATAAGAGGGCGTGGTGAGTACAGTGCGCTCTACGGAGTCGAAGACCACAACCGAGAGAAAACTTTTTTGCTCATTTAGTTAATTACTAAATAATTTGGGAGCAAGCTTTTTAATTGTATTTTTTTTAATAAAAAGTATAGTCATCGCAGTTTTATTTTTCCCGTCTAAAAATACAGGAATAATTTACTAATTTAGTTTTTTCATCTTAGGTATTAAGTTTTTTAATGAGAGAGCGGGGAAAGAATAGTGCGCTCCATGAAGTCGAAGGAGAACTTTTTTGCAAATTTAGTTAATTACTAAATAATTTTGGAGCAAGGTTTTTAATTGTATTTTTTTTAATAAAAAGTATAGTCATCGCAGTTTTATTTTTCCCGTCTAAAAATACAGGAATAATTTACTAATTTAGTTTTTTCATCTTAGGTATTAAGGTTTTTAATGAGAAAGCGGGGAAATAATAGTGCGCTCCATGAAGTCGAAGGAGAACTTTTTTGCAAATTCAGTTAATTACTAAATAATTTGGGAGCAAGCTTTCTAATTGTATTTTTTTTAATAAAAAGTATAGTCATCGCAGTTTTATTTTTCTAGTATAAGAATACAAGAATATTTTACTAATCTGATTTATTTTATTGTAGGTACCAAGATTTTTAATAAGATGGAGGGGGAGCGCTTAGTAGTAGCTTAATCTGTTTTTTTTATTGTAGCTACTAAGATTTTTAATAAGAGGGCGTGGCGAGTACAGTGCGCTCTACGGAGTCGAAGACCACAACCGAGAGAAAACTTTTTTGCTCATTTAGTTAATTACTAAATAATTTGGGAGCAAGCTTTTTAATTGTATTTTTTTTAATAAAAAGTATAGTCATCGCAGTTTTATTTTTCCCGTCTAAAAATACAGGAATAATTTACTAATTTAGTTTTTTCATCTTAGGTATTAACGTTTTTAATGAGAGAGCGGGGAAAGAATAGTGCGCTCCATGAAGTCGAAGGAGAACTTTTTTGCAAATTTAGTTAATTACTAAATAATTTTGGAGCAAGGTTTTTAATTGTATTTTTCTTAATAAAAAGTATAGTCATCGCAGTTTTATTTTTCCCGTCTAAAAATACAGGAATAATTTACTAATTTAGTTTTTTCATCTTAGGTATTAAGGTTTTTAATGAGAAAGCGGGGAAATAATAGTGCGCTCCATGAAGTCGAAGGAGAACTTTTTTGCAAATTCAGTTAATTACTAAATAATTTGGGAGCAAGCTTTCTAATTGTATTTTTTTTAATAAAAAGTATAGTCATCGCAGTTTTATTTTTCTAGTATAAGAATACAAGAATATTTTACTAATCTGATTTATTTTATTGTAGGTACCAAGATTTTTAATAAGATGGAGGGGGAGCGCTTAGTAGTAGCTTAATCTGTTTTTTTTATTGTAGCTACTAAGATTTTTAATAAGAGGGCGTGGCGAGTACAGTGCGCTCTACGGAGTCGAAGACCACAACCGAGAGAAAACTTTTTGCTCATTTAGTTAATTACTAAATAATTTGGGAGCAAGCTTTTTAATTGTATTTTTTAATAAAAAGTATAGTCATCGCAGTTTTATTTTTCTAGTATAAAAATACAAGAATATTTTACTAATCTGTTTTTTTAATTGTAGGTACTAAGATTTTTAATAAGAGGGCGTGGTGAGTACAGTGCGCTCTACGGAGTCGAAGACCACAACCGAGAGAGAACTTGCTCATTTAGTTAATTACTAAATAATTTGGGAGCAAGCTTTTTAATTGTATTTTTTTAATAAAAAGTATAGTCATCGCAGTTTTATTTTTCTAGTATAAAAATACAAGAATATTTTACTAATCTGGTTTTTTTATTGTAGGTACTAAGATTTTTAATAAGAGGGCGTGGTGAGTACGGTGCGCTCTACGGAGTCGAAGACCACAACCGAGAGAAAACTTTTTTGCTCATTTAGTTAATTACTAAATAATTTCGGAGCAAGCTTTCTAATTGTATTTTTTTTAATAAAAAGTATAGTCATCGCAGTTTTATTTTTCTAGTATAAGAATACAAGAATATTTTACTAATCTGATTTATTTTATTGTAGGTACCAAGATTTTTAATAAGAGGGAGGGGGAGCGCTTCATGAAGTCGAAGACCACAACCGAGAGAGAACTTTTTTGCTCATTTAGTTAATTACTAAATAATTTGGGAGCAAGCTTTTTAATTGTATTTTTTTAATAAAAAGTATAGTCATCGCAGTTTTATTTTTCTAGTATAAAAATACAAGAATATTTTACTAATCTGGTTTTTTTATTGTAGGTACTAAGATTTTTAATAAGAGGGTGTGGTGAGTACAGTGCGCTCTACGGAGTCGAAGACCACAACCGAGAGAAAACTTTTTTGCTTATTTAGTTAATTACTAAATAATTTGGGAGCAAGCTTTTTAATTGTATTTTTTTAATAAAAAGTATAGTCATCGCAGTTTTATTTTTCTAGTATAAAAATATAAGAATATTTTACTAATCTGGTTTTTTTATTGTAGGTACTAAGATTTTTAATAAGAGGGCGTGGTGAGTACAGTGCGCTCTACGGAGTCGAAGACCACAACCGAGAGAAAACTTTTTTGCTCATTTAGTTAATTACTAAATAATTTGGGAGCAAGCTTTCTAATTGTATTTTTTTTAATAAAAAGTATAGTCATCGCAGTTTTATTTTTCTAGTATAAGAATACAAGAATATTTTACTAATCTGATTTATTTTATTGTAGGTACCAAGATTTTTAATAAGATGGAGGGGGAGCGCTTCATGAAGTCGGAGACCACAACCGAGAGAGAACTTTTTTGCTCATTTAGTTAATTACTAAATAATTTGGGAGCAAGCTTTTTCATTGTATTTTTTTAATAAAAAGTATAGTCATCGCAGTTTTATTTTTCCAGTATAAAAATACAAGAATATTTTACTAATCTGGTTTTTTTATTGTAGGTACTAAGATTTTTAATAAGAGGGCGTGGCGAGTACAGTGCGCTCTACGGAGTCGAAGACCACAACCGAGAGAAAACTTTTTTGCTCATTTAGTTAATTACTAAATAATTTGGGAGCAAGCTTTTAAATTGTATTTTTTTAAATAAAAAGTATAGTCATCGCAGTTTTATTTTTCCCGTCTAAAAATACAGGAATAATTTACTAATTTAGTTTTTTCATCTTAGGTATTAAAGTTTTTAATGAGAGAGCGGGGAAAGAATAGTGCGCTCCATGAAGTCGAAGGAGAACTTTTTTGCAAATTTAGTTAATTACTAAATAATTTTGGAGCAAGGTTTTTAATTGTTTTTTTTTTAATAAAAAGTATAGTCATCGCAGTTTTATTTTTCCCGTCTAAAAATACAGGAATAATTTACTAATTTAGTTTTTTCATCTTAGGTATTAAGGTTTTTAATGAGAAAGCGGGGAAATAATAGTGCGCTCCATGAAGTCGAAGGAGAACTTTTTTGCAAATTCAGTTAATTACTAAATAATTTGGGAGCAAGCTTTCTAATTGTATTTTTTTTAATAAAAAGTATAGTCATCGCAGTTTTATTTTTCTAGTATAAGAATACAAGAATATTTTACTAATCTGATTTATTTTATTGTAGGTACCAAGATTTTTAATAAGATGGAGGGGGAGCGCTTAGTAGTAGCTTAATCTGTTTTTTTTATTGTAGCTACTAAGATTTTTAATAAGAGGGCGTGGCGAGTACAGTGCGCTCTACGGAGTCGAAGACCACAACCGAGAGAAAACTTTTTTGCTCATTTAGTTAATTACTAAATAATTTGGGAGCAAGCTTTTTAATTGTATTTTTTAATAAAAAGTATAGTCATCGCAGTTTTATTTTTCTAGTATAAAAATACAAGAATATTTTACTAATCTGTTTTTTTTATTGTAGGTACTAAGATTTTTAATAAGAGGGCGTGGTGAGTACAGTGCGCTCTACGGAGTCGAAGACCACAACCGAGAGAGAACTTTTTTGCTCATTTAGTTAATTACTAAATAATTTGGGAGCAAGCTTTTTAATTGTATTTTTTTAATAAAAAGTATAGTCCGCAGTTTTATTTTTCTAGTATAAAAATACAAGAATATTTTACTAATCTGGTTTTTTTATTGTAGGTACTAAGATTTTTAATAAGAGGGCGTGGTGAGTACGGTGCGCTCTATGGAGTCGAAGACCACAACCGAGAGAAAACTTTTTTGCTCATTTAGTTAATTACTAAATAATTTGGGAGCAAGCTTTTTAATTGTATTTTTTTAATAAAAAGTATAGTCATCGCAGTTTTATTTTTCTAGTATAAAAATATAAGAATATTTTACTAATCTGGTTTTTTTATTGTAGTTACTAAGATTTTTAATAAGAGGGCGTGGTGAGTACGGTGCGCTCTACGGAGTCGAAGACCACAACCGAGAGAAAACTTTTTTGCTCATTTAGTTAATTACTAAATAATTTCGGAGCAAGCTTTCTAATTGTATTTTTTTTAATAAAAAGTATAGTCATCGCAGTTTTATTTTTCTAGTATAAGAATACAAGAATATTTTACTAATCTGATTTATTTTATTGTAGGTACCAAGATTTTTAATAAGAGGGAGGGGGAGCGCTTCATGAAGTCGAAGACCACAACCGAGAGAAAACTTTTTTGCTCATTTAGTTAATTACTAAATAATTTGGGAGCAAGCTTTTTAATTGTATTTTTTTAATAAAAAGTATAGTCATCGCAGTTTTATTTTTCTAGTATAAAAATATAAGAATATTTTACTAATCTGTTTTTTTTATTGTAGGTACTAAGATTTTTAATAAGAGGGCGTGGTGAGTACAGTGCGCTCTACGGAGTCGAAGACCACAACCGAGAGAAAACTTTTTTGCTCATTTAGTTAATTACTAAATAATTTGGGAGCAAGCTTTCTAATTGTATTTTTTTTAATAAAAAGTATAGTCATCGCAGTTTTATTTTTCTAGTATAAGAATACAAGAATATTTTACTAATCTGATTTATTTTATTGTAGGTACCAAGATTTTTAATAAGATGGAGGGGGAGGGCTTCATGAAGTCGAAGACCACAACCGAGAGAGAACTTTTTTGCTCATTTAGTTAATTACTAAATAATTTGGGAGCAAGCTTTTTAATTGTATTTTTTTAATAAAAAGTATAGTCATCGCAGTTTTATTTTTCCAGTATAAAAATACAAGAATATTTTACTAATCTGGTTTTTTTATTGTAGGTACTAAGATTTTTAATAAGAGGGCGTGGTGAGTACAGTGCGCTCTACGGAGTCGAAGACCACAACCGAGAGAAAACTTTTTTGCTCATTTAGTTAATTACTAAATAATTTGGGAGCAAGCTTTTTAATTGTATTTTTTTTAATAAAAAGTATAGTCATCGCAGTTTTATTTTTCTAGTATAAAAATATAAGAATATTTTACTAATCTGGTTTTTTTATTGTAGGTACTAAGATTTTTAATAAGAGGGCGTGGTGAGTACAGTGCGCTCTACGGAGTCGAAGACCACAACCGAGAGAAAACTTTTTTGCTCATTTAGTTAATTACTAAATAATTTGGGAGCAAGCTTTCTAATTGTATTTTTTTTAATAAAAAGTATAATCATCGCAGTTTTATTTTTCTAGTATAAGAATACAAGAATATTTTACTAATCTGATTTATTTTATTGTAGGTACCAAGATTTTTAATAAGATGGAGGGGGAGCGCTTCCATGAAGTCAAAGACCACAACCGAGAGAGAACTTTTTTGCTCATTTAGTTAATTACTAAATAATTTGGGAGCAAGCTTTTTAATTGTATTTTTTTAATAAAAAGTATAGTCATCGCAGTTTTATTTTTCCAGTATAAAAATACAAGAATATTTTACTAATCTGGTTTTTTATTGTAGGTACTAAGATTTTTAATAAGAGGGCGTGGTGAGTACAGTGCGCTCTACGGAGTCGAAGACCACAACCGAGAGAAAACTTTTTTGCTCATTTAGTTAATTACTAAATAATTTGGGAGCAAGCTTTTTAATTGTATTTTTTTAAATAAAAAGTATAGTCATCGCAGTTTTATTTTTCCCGTCTAAAAATACAGGAATAATTTACTAATTTAGTTTTTTCATCTTAGGTATTAAGGTTTTTAATGAGAGAGCGGGGAAAGAATAGTGCGCTCCATGAAGTCGAAGGAGAACTTTTTTGCAAATTTAGTTAATTACTAAATAATTTTGGAGCAAGGTTTTTAATTGTATTTTTTTTTAATAAAAAGTATAGTCATCGCAGTTTTATTTTTCCCGTCTAAAAATACAGGAATAATTTACTAATTTAGTTTTTTCATCTTAGGTATTAAGGTTTTTAATGAGAAAGCGGGGAAATAATAGTGCGCTCCATGAAGTCGAAGGAGAACTTTTTTGCAAATTCAGTTAATTACTAAATAATTTGGGAGCAAGCTTTCTAATTGTATTTTTTTTAATAAAAAGTATAGTCATCGCAGTTTTATTTTTCTAGTATAAGAATACAAGAATATTTTACTAATCTGATTTATTTTATTGTAGGTACCAAGATTTTTAATAAGATGGAGGGGGAGCGCTTAGTAGTAGCTTAATCTGTTTTTTTTATTGTAACTACTAAGATTTTTAATAAGAGGGCGTGGCGAGTACAGTGCGCTCTACGGAGTCGAAGACCACAACCGAGAGAAAACTTTTTTGCTCATTTAGTTAATTACTAAATAATTTGGGAGCAAGCTTTTTAATTGTATTTTTTTTAATAAAAAGTATAGTCATCGCAGTTTTATTTTTCCCGTCTAAAAATACAGGAATAATTTACTAATTTAGTTTTTTCATCTTAGGTATTAAGGTTTTTAATGAGAAAGGGGGGAAATAATAGTGCGCTCCATGAAGTCGAAGGAGAACTTTTTTGCAAATTTAGTTAATTACTAAATAATTTGGGAGCAAGCTTTTTAATTGTATTTTTTTTAATAAAAAGTATAGTCATCGCAGTTTTATTTTTCTAGTATAAAAATACAAGAATATTTTACTAATCTGGTTTATTTTATTGTAGGTACCAAGATTTTTAATAGGAGGGAGGGGGAGCGCTCCATGGAGTCGAAGACCACAACCGAGAGAGAACTTTTTTGCTCATTTAGTTAATTACTAAATAATTTGAGAGCAAGCTTTTTAATTGTATTTTTTTAAATAAAAAGTATAGTCATCGCAGTTTTATTTTTCTAGTATAAAAATACAAGAATATTTTACTAATCTGTTTTTTTTATTGTAGGTACTAAGATTTTTAATAAGGGGGCGTGGGAAGTACAGTGCGCTCTACGGAGTCGAAGACCACAACCGAGAGAAAACTTTTTTGCTCATCTAGTTAATTACTAAATAATTTGGGAGCAAGCTTTTTAATTGTATTTTTTTTAATAAAAAGTATAGTCATCGCAGTTTTATTTTTCTAGTATAAAAATATAAGAATATTTTACTAATCTGTTTCTTTTTATTGTAGGTACCAAAATTTTTAATAAGAGGGAGGGGGAGTACAGTGCGCTCCATGGAGTCGAGGACCACACCGAAAAAGAACTTTTTTGCGCATTTAGTTAATTACTAAATAATTTTGGAGCAAGGTTTTTAATTGTATTTTTTTTAATAAAAAGTATCGTCATCGCAGTTTTATTTTTCCCGTCTAAAAATACAGGAATAATTTACTAATTTAGTTTTTTCATCTTAGGTATTAAGGTTTTTAATAAGAGAGCGGGGAAAGAATAGTGCGGTCCATGAAGTCGAAGGAAAACTTTTTTGCAAATTTAGTTAATTACTAAATAATTTTGGAGCAAGGTTTTTAATTGTATTTTTTTTAATAAAAAGTAAAGTCATCGCAGTTTTATTTTTCCCGTCTAAAAATACAGGAATAATTTACTAATTTAGTTTTTTCATCTTAGGTATTAAGGTTTTTAATGAGAAAGCGGGGAAATAATAGTGCGCTCCATGAAGTCGAAGGAGAACTTTTTTGCAAATTTAGTTAATTACTAAATAATTTGGGAGCAAGCTTTTTAATTGTATTTTTTTTAATAAAAAGTATAGTCATCGCAGTTTTATTTTTCTAGTATAAAAATACAAGAATATTTTACTAATCTGATTTATTTTATTGTAGGTACCAATATTTTTAATAAGAGGGAGGGGGAAGCGCTTCATGGAGTCGAAGACCACAACCGAGAGAGAACTTTTTTGCTCATTTAGTTAATTACTAAATAATTTGGGAGCAAGCTTTTTAATTGTATTTTTTTTAATAAAAAGTATAGTCATCGCAGTTTTATTTTTCTAGTATAAAAATACAAGAATATTTTACTAATCTGGTTTTTTTTTATTGTAGGTACTAAGATTTTTAATAAGAGGGCGTGGTGAGTACAGTGCGCTTTACGGAGTCGAAGACCACAACCGAGAGAAAACTTTTTTGCTCATTTAGTTAATTACTAAATAATTTGGGAGCAAGCTTTTTAATTGTATTTTTTTTAATAAAAAGTATAGTCATCGCAGTTTTATTTTTCTAGTATAAATATACAAGAATATTTTATCTGGTTTATTTTATTTTAGGTACCAAGATTTTTAATAAGAGGGAGGGGGGAGCGCTCCATGGAGTCGATGGCCACAACCAAGAGAGAACTTTTTTGCTCATTTAGTTAATTACTAAATAATTTGGGAGCAAGCTTTTTAATTGTATTTTTTTAATAAAAAGTATAGTCATCGCAGTTTTATTTTTCTAGTATAAAAATACAAGAATATTTTACTAATCTGGTTTTTTTATTGTAGGTACTAAGATTTTTAATAAGAGGGCGTGGTGAGTACAGTGCGCTCTACGGAGTCGAAGACCACAACCGAGAGAAAACTTTTTTGCTCATCTAGTTAATTACTAAATAATTTGGGAGCAAGCTTTCTAATTGTATTTTTTTTAATAAAAAGTATAGTCATCGCAGTTTTATTTTTCTAGTATAAGAATACAAGAATATTTTACTAATCTGATTTATTTTATTGTAGGTACCAAGATTTTTAATAAGATGGAGGGGGAGCGCTTCCATGAAGTTGAAGACCACAACCGAGAGAGAACTTTTTTGCTCATTTAGTTAATTACTAAATAATTTGGGAGCAAGCTTTTTAATTGTATTTTTTTAATAAAAAGTATAGTCATCGCAGTTTTATTTTTCCAGTATAAAAATACAAGAATATTTTACTAATCTGGTTTTTTATTGTAGGTACTAAGATTTTTAATAAGAGGGCGTGGTGAGTACAGTGCGCTCTACGGAGTCGAAGACCACAACCGAGAGAAAACTTTTTTGCTCATTTAGTTAATTACTAAATAATTTGGGAGCAAGCTTTTTAATTGTATTTTTTTTAATAAAAAGTATAGTCATCGCAGTTTTATTTTTCCCGTCTAAAAATACAGGAATAATTTACTAATTTAGTTTTTTCATCTTAGGTATTAAGTTTTTTAATGAGAGAGCGGGGAAAGAATAGTGCGCTCCATGAAGTCGAAGGAGAACTTTTTTGCAAATTTAGTTAATTACTAAATAATTTTGGAGCAAGGTTTTTAATTGTATTTTTTTTAATAAAAAGTATAGTCATCGCAGTTTTATTTTTCCCGTCTAAAAATACAGGAATAATTTACTAATTTAGTTTTTTCATCTTAGGTATTAAGGTTTTTAATGAGAAAGCGGGGAAATAATAGTGCGCTCCATGAAGTCGAAGGAGAACTTTTTTGCAAATTCAGTTAATTACTAAATAATTTGGGAGCAAGCTTTCTAATTGTATTTTTTTTTAATAAAAAGTATAGTCATCGCAGTTTTATTTTTCTAGTATAAGAATACAAGAATATTTTACTAATCTGATTTATTTTATTGTAGGTACCAAGATTTTTAATAAGATGGAGGGGGAGCGCTTAGTAGTAGCTTAATCTGTTTTTTTTATTGTAGCTACTAAGATTTTTAATAAGAGGGCGTGGCGAGTACAGTGCGCTCTACGGAGTCGAAGACCACAACCGAGAGAAAACTTTTTTGCTCATTTAGTTAATTACTAAATAATTTGGGAGCAAGCTTTTTAATTGTATTTTTTTTAATAAAAAGTATAGTCATCGCAGTTTTATTTTTCCCGTCTAAAAATACAGGAATAATTTACTAATTTAGTTTTTTCATCTTAGGTATTAAGGTTTTTAATGAGAGAGCGGGGAAAGAATAGTGCGCTCCATGAAGTCGAAGGAGAACTTTTTTGCAAATTTAGTTAATTACTAAATAATTTTGGAGCAAGGTTTTTAATTGTATTTTTCTTAATAAAAAGTATAGTCATCGCAGTTTTATTTTTCCCGTCTAAAAATACAGGAATAATTTACTAATTTAGTTTTTTCATCTTAGGTATTAAGGTTTTTAATGAGAAAGCGGGGAAATAATAGTGCGCTCCATGAAGTCGAAGGAGAACTTTTTTGCAAATTCAGTTAATTACTAAATAATTTGGGAGCAAGCTTTCTAATTGTATTTTTTTAATAAAAAGTATAGTCATCGCAGTTTTATTTTTCTAGTATAAGAATACAAGAATATTTTACTAATCTGATTTATTTTATTGTAGGTACCAAGATTTTTAATAAGATGGAGGGGGAGCGCTTAGTAGTAGCTTAATCTGTTTTTTTTATTGTAGCTACTAAGATTTTTAATAAGAGGGCGTGGCGAGTACAGTGCGCTCTACGGAGTCGAAGACCACAACCGAGAGAAAACTTTTTTGCTCATTTAGTTAATTACTAAATAATTTGGGAGCAAGCTTTTTAATTGTATTTTTTTTAATAAAAAGTATAGTCATCGCAGTTTTATTTTTCCCGTCTAAAAATACAGGAATAATTTACTAATTTAGTTTTTTCATCTTAGGTATTAAGGTTTTTAATGAGAGAGCGGGGAAAGAATAGTGCGCTCCATGAAGTCGAAGGAGAACTTTTTTGCAAATTTAGTTAATTACTAAATAATTTTGGAGCAAGGTTTTTAATTGTATTTTTCTTAATAAAAAGTATAGTCATCGCAGTTTTATTTTTCCCGTCTAAAAATACAGGAATAATTTACTAATTTAGTTTTTCAATCTTAGGTATTAAGGTTTTTAATGAGAAAGCGGGGAAATAATAGTGCGCTCCATGAAGTCGAAGGAGAACTTTTTTGCAAATTCAGTTAATTACTAAATAATTTGGGAGCAAGCTTTCTAATTGTATTTTTTTTAATAAAAAGTATAGTCATCGCAGTTTTATTTTTCTAGTATAAGAATACAAGAATATTTTACTAATCTGATTTATTTTATTGTAGGTACCAAGATTTTTAATAAGATGAAGGGGGAGCGCTTAGTAGTAGCTTAATCTGTTTTTTTTATTGTAGCTACTAAGATTTTTAATAAGAGGGCGTGGCGAGTACAGTGCGCTCTACGGAGTCGAAGACCACAACCGAGAGAAAACTTTTTTGCTCATTTAGTTAATTACTAAATAATTTGGGAGCAAGCTTTTTAATTGTATTTTTTAATAAAAAGTATAGTCATCGCAGTTTTATTTTTCTAGTATAAAAATACAAGAATATTTTACTAATCTGTTTTTTTTATTGTAGGTACTAAGATTTTTAATAAGAGGGCGTGGTGAGTACAGTGCGCTCTACGGAGTCGAAGACCACAACCGAGAGAGAACTTGCTCATTTAGTTAATTACTAAATAATTTGGGAGCAAGCTTTTTAATTGTATTTTTTTAATAAAAAGTATAGTCATCGCAGTTTTATTTTTCTATTACAGAAATACAAGAATATTTTACTAATCTGTTTTTTTTTATTGTAGGTACTTAGATTTTTAATAAGAGGTTGTGGTGAGTACAGTGCACTTTACGGAGTCGAAGACCACAACCGAGAGAAAACTTTTTTGCTCATTTAGTTAATTACTAAATAATTTGGGAGCAAGCTTTTAATTGTATTTTTTTAAATAAAAAGTATAGTCATCGCAGTTTTATTTTTCTATTACAAAAATACAAGAATATTTTACTAATCTGGTTTTTATTGTAGGTACTAAGATTTTTTAATGAGAGGGCGTGGTGAGTACAGTGCGCTCTACGAAGTCGAAGACCACAACCGAGAGAAAACTTTTTTGCTTATTTAGTTAATTACTAAATAATTTGGGAGCAAGCTTTTTAATTGTATTTTTTTAAATAAAAAGTATAGTCATCGCAGTTTTATTTTTCTATTACAAAAATACAAGAATATTTTACTAATCTGGTTTTTTTTATTGTAGGTACTTAGATTTTTAATAAGAGGTTGTGGTGAGTACAGTGCACTTTACGGAGTCGAAGACCACAACCGAGAGAAAACTTTTTTGCTCATTTAGTTAATTACTAAATAATTTGGGAGCAAGCTTTTAATTGTATTTTTTTAAATAAAAAGTATAGTCATCGCAGTTTTATTTTTCTATTACAAAAATACAAGAATATTTTACTAATCTGGTTTTTATTGTAGGTACTAAGATTTTTTAATGAGAGGGCGTGGTGAGTACAGTGCGCTCTACGAAGTCGAAGACCACAACCGAGAGAAAACTTTTTTGCTTATTTAGTTAATTACTAAATAATTTGGGAGCAAGCTTTTTAATTGTATTTTTTTAAATAAAAAGTATAGTCATCGCAGTTTTATTTTTCTATTACAAAAATACAAGAATATTTTACTAATCTGGTTTTTATTGTAGGTACTAAGATTTTTAATAAGAGGGCGTGGTGAGTACAGTGCGCTCTACGGAGTCGAAGACCACAACCGAGAGAGAACTTGCTCATTTAGTTAATTACTAAATAATTTGGGAGCAAGCTTTTTAATTGTATTTTTTTAATAAAAAGTATAGTCATCGCAGTTTTATTTTTCTATTACAGAAATACAAGAATATTTTACTAATCTGTTTTTTTTTATTGTAGGTACTTAGATTTTTAATAAGAGGTTGTGGTGAGTACAGTGCGCTCTATGGAGTCGAAGACCACAACCGAGAGAAAACTTTTTTGCTCATTTAGTTAATTACTAAATAATTTGGGAGCAAGCTTTTTAATTGTATTTTTTTAATAAAAAGTATAGTCATCGCAGTTTTATTTTTCTAGTATAAAAATATAAGAATATTTTACTAATCTGGTTTTTTTATTGTAGGTACTAAGATTTTTAATAAGAGGGCGTGGTGAGTACAGTGCGCTCTACGGAGTCGAAGACCACAACCGAGAGAAAACTTTTTTGCTCATTTAGTTAATTACTAAATAATTTGGGAGCAAGCTTTCTAATTGTATTTTTTTTAATAAAAAGTATAGTCATCGCAGTTTTATTTTTCTAGTATAAGAATACAAGAATATTTTACTAATCTGATTTATTTTATTGTAGGTACCAAGATTTTTAATAAGATGGAGGGGGAGCGCTTCATGAAGTCGAAGACCACAACCGAGAGAGAACTTTTTTGCTCATTTAGTTAATTACTAAATAATTTGGGAGCAAGCTTTTTCATTGTATTTTTTTAATAAAAAGTATAGTCATCGCAGTTTTATTTTTCCAGTATAAAAATACAAGAATATTTTACTAATCTGGTTTTTTTATTGTAGGTACTAAGATTTTTAATAAGAGGGCGTGGCGAGTACAGTGCGCTCTACGGAGTCGAAGACCACAACCGAGAGAAAACTTTTTTGCTCATTTAGTTAATTACTAAATAATTTAGTTTTTTCATCTTAGGTATTAAGGTTTTTAATGAGAGAGCGGGGAAAGAATAGTGCGCTCCATGAAGTCGAAGGAGAACTTTTTTGCTCATTTAGTTAATTACTAAATAATTTGGGAGCAAGCTTTTTAATTGTATTTTTTTTAATAAAAAGTATAGTCATCGCAGTTTTATTTTTCTAGTATAAATATACAAGAATATTTTATCTGGTTTATTTTATTTTAGGTACCAAGATTTTTAATAAGAGGGAGGGGGGAGCGCTCCATGGAGTCGATGGCCACAACCAAGAGAGAACTTTTTTGCTCATTTAGTTAATTACTAAATAATTTGGGAGCAAGCTTTTTAATTGTATTTTTTTTAATAAAAAGTATAGTCATCGAAATTTTATTTTTCTTGTATAAAAATACAAGAATATTTTACTAATCTGGTTTCTTTTATTGTAGGTACCAAGATTTTTAATAAGAGGGAGGAGGAAGCGCTCCATGGAGTCGAAGGCCACAACCGAGAGAGAACTTTTTTGCTCATTTAGTTAATTACTAAATAATTTGGGAGCAAGCTTTTTAATTGTATTTTTTTTAATAAAAAGTATAGTAATCGCAGTTTTATTTTTCTATTACAAAAATACAAGAATATTTTACTAATCTGGTTTTTATTGTAGGTACTAAGATTTTTAATAAGAGGGCGTGGTGAGTACTGTGCGCTCTACGGAGTCGAAGACCACAACCTAGAGAAAACTTTTTTGCTCATTTAGTTAATTACTAAATAATTTGGGAGCAAGCTTTTTAATTGTATTTTTTTAAATAAAAAGTATAGTCATCGCAGTTTTATTTTTCCCGTCTAAAAATACAGGAATAATTTACTAATTTAGTTTTTTCATCTTAGGTATTAAGGTTTTTAATGAGAAAGCGGGGAAATAATAGTGCGTTCCATGAAGTCGAAGGAGAACTTTTTTGCAAATTCAGTTAATTACTAAATAATTTGGGAGCAAGCCTATTAATTGTATTTTTTTTAATAAAAAGTATAGTCATCGCAGTTTTATTTTTCTAGTATAAAAATACAGGAATAATTTACTTATTCAGTTTTTTCATCTTAGGTATTAAGGTTTTTAATGAGAAAGCGGGGAAATAATAGTGCGCTCCATAAAGTCGAAGGAGAACTTTTTTGCAAATTTAGTTAATTACTAAATAATTTGGGAGCAAGCCTATTAATTGTATTTTTTTTAATAAAAAGTATAGTCATCGCAGTTTTATTTTTCTAGTATAAAAATACAGGAATAATTTACTTATTCAGTTTTTTCATCTTAGGTATTAAGGTTTTTAATGAGAAAGCGGGGAAATAATAGTGCGCTCCATAAAGTCGAAGGAGAACTTTTTTGCAAATTTAGTTAATTACTAAATAATTTGGGAGCAAGCCTATTAATTGTATTTTTTTTAATAAAAAGTATAGTCATCGCAGTTTTATTTTTCTAGTATAAAAATACAGGAATAATTTACTTATTCAGTTTTTTCATCTTAGGTATTAAGGTTTTTAATGAGAAAGCGGGGAAATAATAGTGCGCTCCATAAAGTCGAAGGAGAACTTTTTTGCAAATTTAGTTAATTACTAAATAATTTGGGAGCAAGCCTATTAATTGTATTTTTTTTAATAAAAAGTATAGTCATCGCAGTTTTATTTTTCCCGTCTAAAAATACAGGAATAATTTACTTATTCAGTTTTTTCATCTTAGGTATTAAGGTTTTTAATGAGAAAGCGGGGAAATAATAGTGCGCTCCATAAAGTCGAAGGAGAACTTTTTTGCAAATTTAGTTAATTACTAAATAATTTGGGAGCAAGCCTATTAATTGTATTTTTTTTAATAAAAAGTATAGTCATCGCAGTTTTATTTTTCTAGTATAAAAATACAGGAATAATTTACTAATTTAGTTTTTTCATCTTAGGTATTAAGGTTTTTAATGAGAGAGCGGGGAAAGAATAGTGCGCTCCATGAAGTCGAAGGAGAACTTTTTTGCAAATTTAGTTATTTACTAAATAATTTTGGAGCAAGGTTTTTAATTGTATTTTTTTTAATAAAAAGTATTGTCATCGCAGTTTTATTTTTCCCGTCTAAAAATACAGGAATAATTTACTTATTCAGTATTTTCATCTTAGGTATTAAGGTTTTTAATGAGAAAGCGGGGAAATAATAGTGCGCTCCATAAAGTCGAAGGAGAACTTTTTTGCAAATTTAGTTAATTACTAAATAATTTGGGAGCAAGCCTATTAATTGTATTTTTTTTAATAAAAAGTATAGTCATCGCAGTTTTATTTTTCTAGTATAAAAATACAGGAATAATTTACTAATTTAGTTTTTTCATCTTAGGTATTAAGGTTTTTAATGAGAAAGCGGGGAAATAATAGTGCGCTCCATGAAGTCGAAGGAGAACTTTTTTGCTTATTTAGTTAATTACTAAATAATTTGGGAGCAAGCTTTTTAATTGTATTTTTTTAAATAAAAAGTATAGTCATCGCAGTTTTATTTTTCTATTACAAAAATACAAGAATATTTTACTAATCTGGTTTTTATTGTAGGTACTAAAATTTTTAATAAGAGGGCGTGGTGAGTACAGTGCGCTCTACGGAGTCGAAGACCACAACCTAGAGAGAACTTTTTGCTCATTTAGTTAATTACTAAATAATTTGGGAGCAAGCTTTTTAATTGTATTTTTTTTTAACAAAAAGTATAGTCATCGCAGTTTTATTTTTCTAGTATAAAAATACAAAAATATTTTACTAATCTGGTTTTTATTGTAGGTACTAAGATTTTTAATAAGAGGGCGTGGTGAGTACAGTGCGCTCTACGGAGTCGAAGACCACAACCTAGAGAGAACTTTTTTGCTCATTTAGTTAATTACTAAATAATTTGGGAGCAAGCTTTTTAATTGTATTTTTTTTTAATAAAAAGTATGGTCATCGCGGTTTTATTTTTCTAGTATAAAAATACAAGAATATTTTACTAATCTGGTTTTTTTTATTGTAGGTACTAAGATTTTTAATAAGAGGGCGTGGCGTGGTGAGTACAGTGCGCTCTACGGAGTCGAAGAACACAACCGAGAGAAAACTTTTTTGCTCATTTAGTTAATTACTAAATAATTTGGGAGCAAGCTTTTTAATTGTATTTTTTTAATAAAAAGTATAGTCATCGCAGTTTTATTTTTCTAGTATAAAAATACAAGAATATTTTACTAATCTGATTTATTTTATTGTAGGTACCAAGATTTTTAATAAGAGGGAGGGGGAGCGCTTCATGAAGTCGAAGACCACAACCGAGAGAGAACTTTTTTGCTCATTTAGTTAATTACTAAATAATTTGGGAGCAAGCTTTTTAATTGTATTTTTTTAATAAAAAGTATAGTCATCGCAGTTTTATTTTTCTAGTATAAAAATATAAGAATATTTTACTAATCTGGTTTTTTTATTGTAGTTACTAAGATTTTTAATAAGAGGGCGTGGTGAGTACGGTGCGCTCTACGGAGTCGAAGACCACAACCGAGAGAAAACTTTTTTGCTCATTTAGTTAATTACTAAATAATTTCGGAGCAAGCTTTCTAATTGTATTTTTTTTAATAAAAAGTATAGTCATCGCAGTTTTATTTTTCTAGTATAAGAATACAAGAATATTTTACTAATCTGATTTATTTTATTGTAGGTACCAAGATTTTTAATAAGAGGGAGGGGGAGCGCTTCATGAAGTCGAAGACCACAACCGAGAGAAAACTTTTTTGCTCATTTAGTTAATTACTAAATAATTTGGGAGCAAGCTTTTTAATTGTATTTTTTTAATAAAAAGTATAGTCATCGCAGTTTTATTTTTCTAGTATAAAAATATAAGAATATTTTACTAATCTGTTTTTTTTATTGTAGGTACTAAGATTTTTAATAAGAGGGCGTGGTGAGTACAGTGCGCTCTACGGAGTCGAAGACCACAACCGAGAGAAAACTTTTTTGCTCATTTAGTTAATTACTAAATAATTTGGGAGCAAGCTTTCTAATTGTATTTTTTTTAATAAAAAGTATAGTCATCGCAGTTTTATTTTTCTAGTATAAGAATACAAGAATATTTTACTAATCTGATTTATTTTATTGTAGGTACCAAGATTTTTAATAAGATGGAGGGGGAGGGCTTCATGAAGTCGAAGACCACAACCGAGAGAGAACTTTTTTGCTCATTTAGTTAATTACTAAATAATTTGGGAGCAAGCTTTTTAATTGTATTTTTTTAATAAAAAGTATAGTCATCGCAGTTTTATTTTTCCAGTATAAAAATACAAGAATATTTTACTAATCTGGTTTTTTTATTGTAGGTACTAAGATTTTTAATAAGAGGGCGTGGTGAGTACAGTGCGCTCTACGGAGTCGAAGACCACAACCGAGAGAAAACTTTTTTGCTCATTTAGTTAATTACTAAATAATTTGGGAGCAAGCTTTTTAATTGTATTTTTTTTAATAAAAAGTATAGTCATCGCAGTTTTATTTTTCTAGTATAAAAATATAAGAATATTTTACTAATCTGGTTTTTTTATTGTAGGTACTAAGATTTTTAATAAGAGGGCGTGGTGAGTACAGTGCGCTCTACGGAGTCGAAGACCACAACCGAGAGAAAACTTTTTTGCTCATTTAGTTAATTACTAAATAATTTGGGAGCAAGCTTTCTAATTGTATTTTTTTTAATAAAAAGTATAATCATCGCAGTTTTATTTTTCTAGTATAAGAATACAAGAATATTTTACTAATCTGATTTATTTTATTGTAGGTACCAAGATTTTTAATAAGATGGAGGGGGAG
Organism: Polydrusus pterygomalis; assembly: GCA_963969555.1. Taxonomy (NCBI): domain Eukaryota; kingdom Metazoa; phylum Arthropoda; class Insecta; order Coleoptera; family Curculionidae; genus Polydrusus; species Polydrusus pterygomalis. The sequence goes on from OZ018384.1 coordinate 11,588,127, forward strand.
CGCTTCCATGAAGTCAAAGACCACAACCGAGAGAGAACTTTTTTGCTCATTTAGTTAATTACTAAATAATTTGGGAGCAAGCTTTTTAATTGTATTTTTTTAATAAAAAGTATAGTCATCGCAGTTTTATTTTTCCAGTATAAAAATACAAGAATATTTTACTAATCTGGTTTTTTATTGTAGGTACTAAGATTTTTAATAAGAGGGCGTGGTGAGTACAGTGCGCTCTACGGAGTCGAAGACCACAACCGAGAGAAAACTTTTTTGCTCATTTAGTTAATTACTAAATAATTTGGGAGCAAGCTTTTTAATTGTATTTTTTTAAATAAAAAGTATAGTCATCGCAGTTTTATTTTTCCCGTCTAAAAATACAGGAATAATTTACTAATTTAGTTTTTTCATCTTAGGTATTAAGGTTTTTAATGAGAGAGCGGGGAAAGAATAGTGCGCTCCATGAAGTCGAAGGAGAACTTTTTTGCAAATTTAGTTAATTACTAAATAATTTTGGAGCAAGGTTTTTAATTGTATTTTTTTTTAATAAAAAGTATAGTCATCGCAGTTTTATTTTTCCCGTCTAAAAATACAGGAATAATTTACTAATTTAGTTTTTTCATCTTAGGTATTAAGGTTTTTAATGAGAAAGCGGGGAAATAATAGTGCGCTCCATGAAGTCGAAGGAGAACTTTTTTGCAAATTCAGTTAATTACTAAATAATTTGGGAGCAAGCTTTCTAATTGTATTTTTTTTAATAAAAAGTATAGTCATCGCAGTTTTATTTTTCTAGTATAAGAATACAAGAATATTTTACTAATCTGATTTATTTTATTGTAGGTACCAAGATTTTTAATAAGATGGAGGGGGAGCGCTTAGTAGTAGCTTAATCTGTTTTTTTTATTGTAACTACTAAGATTTTTAATAAGAGGGCGTGGCGAGTACAGTGCGCTCTACGGAGTCGAAGACCACAACCGAGAGAAAACTTTTTTGCTCATTTAGTTAATTACTAAATAATTTGGGAGCAAGCTTTTTAATTGTATTTTTTTTAATAAAAAGTATAGTCATCGCAGTTTTATTTTTCCCGTCTAAAAATACAGGAATAATTTACTAATTTAGTTTTTTCATCTTAGGTATTAAGGTTTTTAATGAGAAAGCGGGGAAATAATAGTGCGCTCCATGAAGTCGAAGGAGAACTTTTTTGCAAATTTAGTTAATTACTAAATAATTTGGGAGCAAGCTTTTTAATTGTATTTTTTTTAATAAAAAGTATAGTCATCGCAGTTTTATTTTTCTAGTATAAAAATACAAGAATATTTTACTAATCTGGTTTATTTTATTGTAGGTACCAAGATTTTTAATAGGAGGGAGGGGGAGCGCTCCATGGAGTCGAAGACCACAACCGAGAGAGAACTTTTTTGCTCATTTAGTTAATTACTAAATAATTTGAGAGCAAGCTTTTTAATTGTATTTTTTTAAATAAAAAGTATAGTCATCGCAGTTTTATTTTTCTAGTATAAAAATACAAGAATATTTTACTAATCTGTTTTTTTTATTGTAGGTACTAAGATTTTTAATAAGGGGGCGTGGGAAGTACAGTGCGCTCTACGGAGTCGAAGACCACAACCGAGAGAAAACTTTTTTGCTCATCTAGTTAATTACTAAATAATTTGGGAGCAAGCTTTTTAATTGTATTTTTTTTAATAAAAAGTATAGTCATCGCAGTTTTATTTTTCTAGTATAAAAATATAAGAATATTTTACTAATCTGTTTCTTTTTATTGTAGGTACCAAAATTTTTAATAAGAGGGAGGGGGAGTACAGTGCGCTCCATGGAGTCGAGGACCACACCGAAAAAGAACTTTTTTGCGCATTTAGTTAATTACTAAATAATTTTGGAGCAAGGTTTTTAATTGTATTTTTTTTAATAAAAAGTATCGTCATCGCAGTTTTATTTTTCCCGTCTAAAAATACAGGAATAATTTACTAATTTAGTTTTTTCATCTTAGGTATTAAGGTTTTTAATAAGAGAGCGGGGAAAGAATAGTGCGCTCCATGAAGTCGAAGGAAAACTTTTTTGCAAATTTAGTTAATTACTAAATAATTTTGGAGCAAGGTTTTTAATTGTATTTTTTTTAATAAAAAGTAAAGTCATCGCAGTTTTATTTTTCCCGTCTAAAAATACAGGAATAATTTACTAATTTAGTTTTTTCATCTTAGGTATTAAGGTTTTTAATGAGAAAGCGGGGAAATAATAGTGCGCTCCATGAAGTCGAAGGAGAACTTTTTTGCAAATTTAGTTAATTACTAAATAATTTGGGAGCAAGCTTTTTAATTGTATTTTTTTTAATAAAAAGTATAGTCATCGCAGTTTTATTTTTCTAGTATAAAAATACAAGAATATTTTACTAATCTGATTTATTTTATTGTAGGTACCAATATTTTTAATAAGAGGGAGGGGGAAGCGCTTCATGGAGTCGAAGACCACAACCGAGAGAGAACTTTTTTGCTCATTTAGTTAATTACTAAATAATTTGGGAGCAAGCTTTTTAATTGTATTTTTTTTAATAAAAAGTATAGTCATCGCAGTTTTATTTTTCTAGTATAAAAATACAAGAATATTTTACTAATCTGGTTTTTTTTTATTGTAGGTACTAAGATTTTTAATAAGAGGGCGTGGTGAGTACAGTGCGCTTTACGGAGTCGAAGACCACAACCGAGAGAAAACTTTTTTGCTCATTTAGTTAATTACTAAATAATTTGGGAGCAAGCTTTTTAATTGTATTTTTTTTAATAAAAAGTATAGTCATCGCAGTTTTATTTTTCTAGTATAAATATACAAGAATATTTTATCTGGTTTATTTTATTTTAGGTACCAAGATTTTTAATAAGAGGGAGGGGGGAGCGCTCCATGGAGTCGATGGCCACAACCAAGAGAGAACTTTTTTGCTCATTTAGTTAATTACTAAATAATTTGGGAGCAAGCTTTTTAATTGTATTTTTTTAATAAAAAGTATAGTCATCGCAGTTTTATTTTTCTAGTATAAAAATACAAGAATATTTTACTAATCTGGTTTTTTTATTGTAGGTACTAAGATTTTTAATAAGAGGGCGTGGTGAGTACAGTGCGCTCTACGGAGTCGAAGACCACAACCGAGAGAAAACTTTTTTGCTCATCTAGTTAATTACTAAATAATTTGGGAGCAAGCTTTCTAATTGTATTTTTTTTAATAAAAAGTATAGTCATCGCAGTTTTATTTTTCTAGTATAAGAATACAAGAATATTTTACTAATCTGATTTATTTTATTGTAGGTACCAAGATTTTTAATAAGATGGAGGGGGAGCGCTTCCATGAAGTTGAAGACCACAACCGAGAGAGAACTTTTTTGCTCATTTAGTTAATTACTAAATAATTTGGGAGCAAGCTTTTTAATTGTATTTTTTTAATAAAAAGTATAGTCATCGCAGTTTTATTTTTCCAGTATAAAAATACAAGAATATTTTACTAATCTGGTTTTTTATTGTAGGTACTAAGATTTTTAATAAGAGGGCGTGGTGAGTACAGTGCGCTCTACGGAGTCGAAGACCACAACCGAGAGAAAACTTTTTTGCTCATTTAGTTAATTACTAAATAATTTGGGAGCAAGCTTTTTAATTGTATTTTTTTTAATAAAAAGTATAGTCATCGCAGTTTTATTTTTCCCGTCTAAAAATACAGGAATAATTTACTAATTTAGTTTTTTCATCTTAGGTATTAAGTTTTTTAATGAGAGAGCGGGGAAAGAATAGTGCGCTCCATGAAGTCGAAGGAGAACTTTTTTGCAAATTTAGTTAATTACTAAATAATTTTGGAGCAAGGTTTTTAATTGTATTTTTTTTAATAAAAAGTATAGTCATCGCAGTTTTATTTTTCCCGTCTAAAAATACAGGAATAATTTACTAATTTAGTTTTTTCATCTTAGGTATTAAGGTTTTTAATGAGAAAGCGGGGAAATAATAGTGCGCTCCATGAAGTCGAAGGAGAACTTTTTTGCAAATTCAGTTAATTACTAAATAATTTGGGAGCAAGCTTTCTAATTGTATTTTTTTTTAATAAAAAGTATAGTCATCGCAGTTTTATTTTTCTAGTATAAGAATACAAGAATATTTTACTAATCTGATTTATTTTATTGTAGGTACCAAGATTTTTAATAAGATGGAGGGGGAGCGCTTAGTAGTAGCTTAATCTGTTTTTTTTATTGTAGCTACTAAGATTTTTAATAAGAGGGCGTGGCGAGTACAGTGCGCTCTACGGAGTCGAAGACCACAACCGAGAGAAAACTTTTTTGCTCATTTAGTTAATTACTAAATAATTTGGGAGCAAGCTTTTTAATTGTATTTTTTTTAATAAAAAGTATAGTCATCGCAGTTTTATTTTTCCCGTCTAAAAATACAGGAATAATTTACTAATTTAGTTTTTTCATCTTAGGTATTAAGGTTTTTAATGAGAGAGCGGGGAAAGAATAGTGCGCTCCATGAAGTCGAAGGAGAACTTTTTTGCAAATTTAGTTAATTACTAAATAATTTTGGAGCAAGGTTTTTAATTGTATTTTTCTTAATAAAAAGTATAGTCATCGCAGTTTTATTTTTCCCGTCTAAAAATACAGGAATAATTTACTAATTTAGTTTTTTCATCTTAGGTATTAAGGTTTTTAATGAGAAAGCGGGGAAATAATAGTGCGCTCCATGAAGTCGAAGGAGAACTTTTTTGCAAATTCAGTTAATTACTAAATAATTTGGGAGCAAGCTTTCTAATTGTATTTTTTTAATAAAAAGTATAGTCATCGCAGTTTTATTTTTCTAGTATAAGAATACAAGAATATTTTACTAATCTGATTTATTTTATTGTAGGTACCAAGATTTTTAATAAGATGGAGGGGGAGCGCTTAGTAGTAGCTTAATCTGTTTTTTTTATTGTAGCTACTAAGATTTTTAATAAGAGGGCGTGGCGAGTACAGTGCGCTCTACGGAGTCGAAGACCACAACCGAGAGAAAACTTTTTTGCTCATTTAGTTAATTACTAAATAATTTGGGAGCAAGCTTTTTAATTGTATTTTTTTTAATAAAAAGTATAGTCATCGCAGTTTTATTTTTCCCGTCTAAAAATACAGGAATAATTTACTAATTTAGTTTTTTCATCTTAGGTATTAAGGTTTTTAATGAGAGAGCGGGGAAAGAATAGTGCGCTCCATGAAGTCGAAGGAGAACTTTTTTGCAAATTTAGTTAATTACTAAATAATTTTGGAGCAAGGTTTTTAATTGTATTTTTCTTAATAAAAAGTATAGTCATCGCAGTTTTATTTTTCCCGTCTAAAAATACAGGAATAATTTACTAATTTAGTTTTTCAATCTTAGGTATTAAGGTTTTTAATGAGAAAGCGGGGAAATAATAGTGCGCTCCATGAAGTCGAAGGAGAACTTTTTTGCAAATTCAGTTAATTACTAAATAATTTGGGAGCAAGCTTTCTAATTGTATTTTTTTTAATAAAAAGTATAGTCATCGCAGTTTTATTTTTCTAGTATAAGAATACAAGAATATTTTACTAATCTGATTTATTTTATTGTAGGTACCAAGATTTTTAATAAGATGAAGGGGGAGCGCTTAGTAGTAGCTTAATCTGTTTTTTTTATTGTAGCTACTAAGATTTTTAATAAGAGGGCGTGGCGAGTACAGTGCGCTCTACGGAGTCGAAGACCACAACCGAGAGAAAACTTTTTTGCTCATTTAGTTAATTACTAAATAATTTGGGAGCAAGCTTTTTAATTGTATTTTTTAATAAAAAGTATAGTCATCGCAGTTTTATTTTTCTAGTATAAAAATACAAGAATATTTTACTAATCTGTTTTTTTTATTGTAGGTACTAAGATTTTTAATAAGAGGGCGTGGTGAGTACAGTGCGCTCTACGGAGTCGAAGACCACAACCGAGAGAGAACTTGCTCATTTAGTTAATTACTAAATAATTTGGGAGCAAGCTTTTTAATTGTATTTTTTTAATAAAAAGTATAGTCATCGCAGTTTTATTTTTCTAGTATAAAAATACAAGAATATTTTACTAATCTGGTTTTTTTATTGTAGGTACTAAGATTTTTAATAAGAGGGCGTGGTGAGTACGGTGCGCTCTACGGAGTCGAAGACCACAACCGAGAGAAAACTTTTTTGCTCATTTAGTTAATTACTAAATAATTTGGGAGCAAGCTTTTTAATTGTATTTTTTTAATAAAAAGTATAGTCATCGCAGTTTTATTTTTCTAGTATAAAAATATAAGAATATTTTACTAATCTGGTTTTTTTATTGTAGTTACTAAGATTTTTAATAAGAGGGCGTGGTGAGTACAGTGCGCTCTACGGAGTCGAAGACCACAACCGAGAGAAAACTTTTTTGCTCATTTAGTTAATTACTAAATAATTTCGGAGCAAGCTTTCTAATTGTATTTTTTTTAATAAAAAGTATAGTCATCGCAGTTTTATTTTTCTAGTATAAGAATACAAGAATATTTTACTAATCTGATTTATTTTATTGTAGGTACCAAGATTTTTAATAAGATGGAGGGGGAGCGCTTCATGAAGTCGAAGACCACAACCGAGAGAGAACTTGCTCATTTAGTTAATTACTAAATAATTTGGGAGCAAGCTTTTTAATTGTATTTTTTTAATAAAAAGTATAGTCATCGCAGTTTTATTTTTCTAGTATAAAAATACAAGAATATTTTACTAATCTGGTTTTTTTATTGTAGGTACTAAGATTTTTAATAAGAGGGCGTGGTGAGTACGGTGCGCTCTACGGAGTCGAAGACCACAACCGAGAGAAAACTTTTTTGCTCATTTAGTTAATTACTAAATAATTTGGGAGCAAGCTTTTTAATTGTATTTTTTTAATAAAAAGTATAGTCATCGCAGTTTTATTTTTCTAGTATAAAAATACAAGAATATTTTACTAATCTGGTTTTTTTATTGTAGGTACTAAGATTTTTAATAAGAGGGTGTGGTGAGTACAGTGCGCTCTATGGAGTCGAAGACCACAACCGAGAGAAAACTTTTTTGCTCATTTAGTTAATTACTAAATAATTTGGGAGCAAGCTTTTTAATTGTATTTTTTTAATAAAAAGTATAGTCATCGCAGTTTTATTTTTCTAGTATAAAAATATAAGAATATTTTACTAATCTGGTTTTTTTATTGTAGGTACTAAGATTTTTAATAAGAGGGCGTGGTGAGTACAGTGCGCTCTACGGAGTCGAAGACCACAACCGAGAGAAAACTTTTTTGCTCATTTAGTTAATTACTAAATAATTTGGGAGCAAGCTTTCTAATTGTATTTTTTTTAATAAAAAGTATAGTCATCGCAGTTTTATTTTTCTAGTATAAGAATACAAGAATATTTTACTAATCTGATTTATTTTATTGTAGGTACCAAGATTTTTAATAAGATGGAGGGGGAGCGCTTCATGAAGTCGAAGACCACAACCGAGAGAGAACTTTTTTGCTCATTTAGTTAATTACTAAATAATTTGGGAGCAAGCTTTTTCATTGTATTTTTTTAATAAAAAGTATAGTCATCGCAGTTTTATTTTTCCAGTATAAAAATACAAGAATATTTTACTAATCTGGTTTTTTTATTGTAGGTACTAAGATTTTTAATAAGAGGGCGTGGCGAGTACAGTGCGCTCTACGGAGTCGAAGACCACAACCGAGAGAAAACTTTTTTGCTCATTTAGTTAATTACTAAATAATTTAGTTTTTTCATCTTAGGTATTAAGGTTTTTAATGAGAGAGCGGGGAAAGAATAGTGCGCTCCATGAAGTCGAAGGAGAACTTTTTTGCTCATTTAGTTAATTACTAAATAATTTGGGAGCAAGCTTTTTAATTGTATTTTTTTTAATAAAAAGTATAGTCATCGCAGTTTTATTTTTCTAGTATAAATATACAAGAATATTTTATCTGGTTTATTTTATTTTAGGTACCAAGATTTTTAATAAGAGGGAGGGGGGAGCGCTCCATGGAGTCGATGGCCACAACCAAGAGAGAACTTTTTTGCTCATTTAGTTAATTACTAAATAATTTGGGAGCAAGCTTTTTAATTGTATTTTTTTTAATAAAAAGTATAGTCATCGAAATTTTATTTTTCTTGTATAAAAATACAAGAATATTTTACTAATCTGGTTTCTTTTATTGTAGGTACCAAGATTTTTAATAAGAGGGAGGAGGAAGCGCTCCATGGAGTCGAAGGCCACAACCGAGAGAGAACTTTTTTGCTCATTTAGTTAATTACTAAATAATTTGGGAGCAAGCTTTTTAATTGTATTTTTTTTAATAAAAAGTATAGTAATCGCAGTTTTATTTTTCTATTACAAAAATACAAGAATATTTTACTAATCTGGTTTTTATTGTAGGTACTAAGATTTTTAATAAGAGGGCGTGGTGAGTACTGTGCGCTCTACGGAGTCGAAGACCACAACCTAGAGAAAACTTTTTTGCTCATTTAGTTAATTACTAAATAATTTGGGAGCAAGCTTTTTAATTGTATTTTTTTAAATAAAAAGTATAGTCATCGCAGTTTTATTTTTCCCGTCTAAAAATACAGGAATAATTTACTAATTTAGTTTTTTCATCTTAGGTATTAAGGTTTTTAATGAGAAAGCGGGGAAATAATAGTGCGTTCCATGAAGTCGAAGGAGAACTTTTTTGCAAATTCAGTTAATTACTAAATAATTTGGGAGCAAGCCTATTAATTGTATTTTTTTAAATAAAAAGTATAGTCATCGCAGTTTTATTTTTCCCGTCTAAAAATACAGGAATAATTTACTTATTCAGTTTTTTCATCTTAGGTATTAAGGTTTTTAATGAGAAAGCGGGGAAATAATAGTGCGCTCCATAAAGTCGAAGGAGAACTTTTTTGCAAATTTAGTTAATTACTAAATAATTTGGGAGCAAGCCTATTAATTGTATTTTTTTTAATAAAAAGTATAGTCATCGCAGTTTTATTTTTCTAGTATAAAAATACAGGAATAATTTACTAATTTAGTTTTTTCATCTTAGGTATTAAGGTTTTTAATGAGAGAGCGGGGAAAGAATAGTGCGCTCCATGAAGTCGAAGGAGAACTTTTTTGCAAATTTAGTTATTTACTAAATAATTTTGGAGCAAGGTTTTTAATTGTATTTTTTTTAATAAAAAGTATTGTCATCGCAGTTTTATTTTTCCCGTCTAAAAATACAGGAATAATTTACTTATTCAGTATTTTCATCTTAGGTATTAAGGTTTTTAATGAGAAAGCGGGGAAATAATAGTGCGCTCCATAAAGTCGAAGGAGAACTTTTTTGCAAATTTAGTTAATTACTAAATAATTTGGGAGCAAGCCTATTAATTGTATTTTTTTTAATAAAAAGTATAGTCATCGCAGTTTTATTTTTCTAGTATAAAAATACAGGAATAATTTACTAATTTAGTTTTTTCATCTTAGGTATTAAGGTTTTTAATGAGAAAGCGGGGAAATAATAGTGCGCTCCATGAAGTCGAAGGAGAACTTTTTTGCTTATTTAGTTAATTACTAAATAATTTGGGAGCAAGCTTTTTAATTGTATTTTTTTAAATAAAAAGTATAGTCATCGCAGTTTTATTTTTCTATTACAAAAATACAAGAATATTTTACTAATCTGGTTTTTATTGTAGGTACTAAAATTTTTAATAAGAGGGCGTGGTGAGTACAGTGCGCTCTACGGAGTCGAAGACCACAACCTAGAGAGAACTTTTTGCTCATTTAGTTAATTACTAAATAATTTGGGAGCAAGCTTTTTAATTGTATTTTTTTTTAACAAAAAGTATAGTCATCGCAGTTTTATTTTTCTAGTATAAAAATACAAAAATATTTTACTAATCTGGTTTTTATTGTAGGTACTAAGATTTTTAATAAGAGGGCGTGGTGAGTACAGTGCGCTCTACGGAGTCGAAGACCACAACCTAGAGAGAACTTTTTTGCTCATTTAGTTAATTACTAAATAATTTGGGAGCAAGCTTTTTAATTGTATTTTTTTTTAATAAAAAGTATGGTCATCGCGGTTTTATTTTTCTAGTATAAAAATACAAGAATATTTTACTAATCTGGTTTTTTTTATTGTAGGTACTAAGATTTTTAATAAGAGGGCGTGGCGTGGTGAGTACAGTGCGCTCTACGGAGTCGAAGAACACAACCGAGAGAAAACTTTTTTGCTCATTTAGTTAATTACTAAATAATTTGGGAGCAAGCTTTTTAATTGTATTTTTTTAATAAAAAGTATAGTCATCGCAGTTTTATTTTTCTAGTATAAAAATACAAGAATATTTTACTAATCTGATTTATTTTATTGTAGGTACCAAGATTTTTAATAAGAGGGAGGGGGAGCGCTTCATGAAGTCGAAGACCACAACCGAGAGAGAACTTTTTTGCTCATTTAGTTAATTACTAAATAATTTGGGAGCAAGCTTTTTAATTGTATTTTTTTAATAAAAAGTATAGTCATCGCAGTTTTATTTTTCTAGTATAAAAATACAAGAATATTTTACTAATCTGGTTTTTTTATTGTAGGTACTAAGATTTTTAATAAGAGGGCGTGGTGAGTACAGTGCGCTCTACGGAGTCGAAGACCACAACCGAGAGAAAACTTTTTTGCTCATTTAGTTAATTACTAAATAATTTGGGAGCAAGCTTTTTAATTGTATTTTTTTAATAAAAAGTATAGTCATCGCAGTTTTATTTTTCTAGTATAAAAATATAAGAATATTTTACTAATCTGGTTTTTTTATTGTAGGTACTAAGATTTTTAATAAGAGGGCGTGGTGAGTACAGTGCGCTCCACGGAGTCGAAGACCACAACCGAGAGAAAACTTTTTTGCTCATTTAGTTAATTACTAAATAATTTGGGAGCAAGCTTTCTAATTGTATTTTTTTTAATAAAAAGTATAGTCATCGCAGTTTTATTTTTCTAGTATAAGAATACAAGAATATTTTACTAATCTGATTTATTTTATTGTAGGTACCAAGATTTTTAATAAGATGGAGGGGGAGCGCTTCATGAAGTCGAAGACCACAACCGAGAGAGAACTTTTTTGCTCATTTAGTTAATTACTAAATAATTTGGGAGCAAGCTTTTTAATTGTATTTTTTTAATAAAAAGTATAGTCATCGCAGTTTTATTTTTCCAGTATAAAAATACAAGAATATTTTACTAATCTGGTTTTTTTATTGTAGGTACTAAGATTTTTAATAAGAGGGCGTGGTGAGTACAGTGCGCTCTACGGAGTCGAAGACCACAACCGAGAGAAAACTTTTTTGCTCATTTAGTTAATTACTAAATAATTTGGGAGCAAGCTTTTTAATTGTATTTTTTTTAATAAAAAGTATAGTCATCGCAGTTTTATTTTTCTAGTATAAAAATACAAGAATATTTTACTAATCTGGTTTTTTTATTGTAGGTACTAAGATTTTTAATAAGAGGGCGTGGTGAGTACAGTGCGCTCTACGGAGTCGAAGACCACAACCGAGAGAAAACTTTTTTGCTCATCTAGTTAATTACTAAATAATTTGGGAGCCAAGCTTTTTAATTGTATTTTTTTAATAAAAAGTATAGTCATCGCAGTTTTATTTTTCTAGTATAAAAATACAAGAATATTTTACTAATCTGGTTTTTTTATTGTAGGTACTAAGATTTTTAATAAGAGGGCGTGGTGAGTACAGTGCGCTCTACGGAGTCGAAGACCACAACCGAGAGAAAACTTTTTTGCTCATCTAGTTAATTACTAAATAATTTGGGAGCAAGCTTTTTAATTGTATTTTTTTAATAAAAAGTATAGTCATCGCAGTTTTATTTTTCTAGTATAAAAATATAAGAATATTTTACTAATCTGGTTTTTTTATTGTAGGTACTAAGATTTTTAATAAGAGGGCGTGGCGAGTACAGTGCGCTCTACGGAGTCGAAGACCACAACCGAGAGAAAACTTTTTTGCTCATTTAGTTAATTACTAAATAATTTGGGAGCAAGCTTTCTAATTGTATTTTTTTTAATAAAAAGTATAGTCATCGCAGTTTTATTTTTCCCGTCTAAAAATACAGGAATAATTTACTAATTTCGTTTTTTCATCTTAGGTATTAAGGTTTTTAATGAGAGAGCGGGGAAAGAATAGTGCGCTCCATGAAGTCGAAGGAGAACTTTTTTGCAAATTTAGTTATTTACTAAATAATTTTGGAGCAAGGTTTTTAATTGTATTTTTTTTTAATAAAAAGTATTGTCATCGCAGTTTTATTTTTCCCGTCTAAAAATACAGGAATAATTGACTAATTTAGTTTTTTCATCTTAGGTATTAAGGTTTTTAATGAGAAAGCGGGGAAATAATAGTGCGCTCCATGAAGTCGAAGGAGAACTTTTTTGCTTATTTAGTTAATTACTAAATAATTTGGGAGCAAGCTTTTTAATTGTATTTTTTTAAATAAAAAGTATAGTCATCGCAGTTTTATTTTTCTATTACAAAAATACAAGAATATTTTACTAATCTGGTTTTTATTGTAGGTACTAAGATTTTTAATAAGAGGGCGTGGTGAGTACAGTGCGCTCTACGGAGTCGAAGACCACAACCTAGAGAGAACTTTTTTGCTCATTTAGTTAATTACTAAATAATTTGGGAGCAAGCTTTTTAATTGTATTTTTTTTTAACAAAAAGTATAGTCATCGCAGTTTTATATTTCTAGTATAAAAATACAAAAATATTTTACTAATCTGGTTTTTATTGTAGGTACTAAGATTTTTAATAAGAGGGCGTGGTGAGTACAGTGCCCTCTACGGAGTCGAAGACCACAACCTAGAGAGAACTTTTTTGCTCATTTAGTTAATTACTAAATAATTTGGGAGCAAGCTTTTTAATTGTATTTTTTTTTAATAAAAAGTATAGTCATCGCGGTTTTATTTTTCTAGTATAAAAATACAAGAATATTTTACTAATCTGGTTTTTTTTATTGTAGGTACTAAGATTTTTAATAAGAGGGCGTGGTGAGTACAGTGCGCTCTACGGAGTCGAAGAACACAACCGAGAGAAAACTTTTTTGCTCATTTAGTTAATTACTAAATAATTTGGGAGCAAGCTTTTTAATTGTATTTTTCTTAATAAAAAGTATAGTCATCGCAGTTTTATTTTTCCCGTCTAAAAATACAGGAATAATTTACTAATTTAGTTTTTTCATCTTAGGTATTAAGGTTTTTAATGAGAGAGCGGGGAAAGAATAGTGCGCTCCATGAAGTCGAAGGAGAACTTTTTTGCAAATTTAGTTAATTACTAAATAATTTGGGAGCAAGCTTTTTAATTGTATTTTTTTTAATAAAAAGTATAGTCATCGCAGTTATATTTTTCTAGTATAAAAATACAAGAATATTTTACTAATCTGGTTTCTTGTATTGTAGGTACCCAGATTTTTAATAGGAGGGAGGGGGGAGCGCTCCATGGAGTCGAAGACCACAACCGAGGGAGAACTTTTTTGCTCATTTAGTTAATTACTAAATAATTTGGGAGCAAGCTTTTTAATTGTATTTTTTTTAATAAAAAGTATCGTCATCGCAGTTTTATTTTTCTATTACAAAAATACAAGAATATTTTACTAATCTGGTTTTTATTGTAGCTACTAAGATTTTTAATAAGATGGCGTGGTGAGTACAGCGCTCTCTACGGAGTCGAAGACCACAACTGAGAGAAAACTTTTTTGCTCATTTAGTTAATTACTAAATAATTTGGGAGCAAGCTTTTTAATTGTATTTTTTTTAATAAAAAGTATCGTCATCGCAGTTTTATTTTTCCCGTCTAAAAATACAGGAATAATTTACTAATTTAGTTTTTTCATCTTAGGTATTAAGGTTTTTAATGAGAGAGCGGGGAAAGAATAGTGCGCTCCATGAAGTCCAAGGAGAACTTTTTTGCAAATTTAGTTATTTACTAAATAATTTTGGAGCAAGGTTTTTAATTGTATTTTTTTTTAATAAAAAGTATTGTCATCGCAGTTTTATTTTTCCCGTCTAAAAATACAGGAATAATTGACTAATTTAGTTTTTTCATCTTAGGTATTAAGGTTAATGAGAAAGCGGGAAAATAATAGTGCGCTCCATGAAGTCGAAGGAGAACTTTTTTGCTTATTTAGTTAATTACTAAATAATTTGGGAGCAAGCTTTTTAATTGTATTTTTTAAAATAAAAAGTATAGTCATCGCAGTTTTATTTTTCTATTACAAAAATACAAGAATATTTTACTAATCTGGTTTTTATTGTAGGTACTAAAATTTTTAATAAGAGGGCGTGGTGAGTACAGTGCGCTCTACGGAGTCGAAGACCACAACCTAGAGAGAACTTTTTGTTCATTTAGTTAATTACTAAATAATTTGGAAGCAAGCTCTTTAATTGTATTTTTTTAAATAAAAAGTATAGTCATCGCAGTTTTATTTTTCCCGTCTAAAAATACAGGAATAATTTACTAATTTAGTTTTTCATCTTAGGTATTAAGGTTTTTAATGAGAAAGCAGGGAAATAATAGTGCGCTCCATGAAGTCGAAGGAGAACTTTTTTGCAAATTTAGTTAATTACTAAATAATTTTGGAGCAAGGATTTTAATTGTATTTTTTTTAATAAAAAGTATAGTCATCGCAGTTTTATTTTTCCCGTCTAAAAATACAGGAATAATTTACTTATTTAGTTTTTTCATCTTAGGTATTAAGGTTTTTAATGAGAAAGCGGGGAACTAATAGTGCGCTCCATAAGGTCGAAGGAGAACTTTTTTGCAAATTTAGTTAATTACTAAATAATTTGGGAGCAAGCCTATTAATTGTATTTTTTTTAATAAAAAGTATAGTCATCGCAGTTTTATTTTTCTAGTATAAAAATACAGGAATAATTTACTAATTTAGTTTTTTCATCTTAGGTATTAAGGTTTTTAATGAGAGAGCGGGGAAAGAATAGTGCGCTCCATGAAGTCGAAGGAGAACTTTTTTGCAAATTTAGTTATTTACTAAATAATTTTGGAGCAAGGTTTTTAATTGTATTTTTTTTAATAAAAAGTATTGTCATTGCAGTTTTATTTTTCCCGTCTAAAAATACAGGAATAATTGACTAATTTAGTTTTTTCATCTTAGGTATTAAGGTTTTTAATGAGAAAGCGGGGAAATAATAGTGCGCTCCATGAAGTCGAAGGAGAACTTTTTTGCTTATTTAGTTAATTACTAAATAATTTGGGAGCAAGCTTTTTAATTGTATTTTTTTAAATAAAAAGTATAGTCATCGCAGTTTTATTTTTCTATTACAAAAATACAAGAATATTTTACTAATCTGGTTTTTATTGTAGGTACTAAAATTTTTAATAAGAGGGCGTGGTGAGTACAGTGCGCTCTACGGAGTCGAAGACCACAACCTAGAGAGAACTTTTTGCTCATTTAGTTAATTACTAAATAATTTGGGAGCAAGCTTTTTAATTGTATTTTTTTTTAACAAAAAGTATAGTCATCGCAGTTTTATTTTTCTAGTATAAAAATACAAAAATATTTTACTAATCTGGTTTTTATTGTAGGTACTAAGATTTTTAATAAGAGGGCGTGGTGAGTACAGTGCGCTCTACGGAGTCGAAGACCACAACCTAGAGAGAACTTTTTTGCTCATTTAGTTAATTACTAAATAATTTGGGAGCAAGCTTTTTAATTGTATTTTTTTTTAATAAAAAGTATGGTCATCGCGGTTTTATTTTTCTAGTATAAAAATACAAGAATATTTTACTAATCTGGTTTTTTTTATTGTAGGTACTAAGATTTTTAATAAGAGGGCGTGGCGTGGTGAGTACAGTGCGCTCTACGGAGTCGAAGAACACAACCGAGAGAGAACTTTTTTGCTCATTTAGTTAATTACTAAATAATTTGGGAGCAAGCTTTTTAATTGTATTTTTCTTAATAAAAAGTATAGTCATCGCAGTTATATTTTTCCCGTCTAAAAATACAGGAATAATTTACTAATTTAGTTTTTTCATCTTAGGTATTAAGGTTTTTAATGAGAGAGCGGGGAAAGAATAGTGCGCTCCATGAAGTCGAAGGAGAACTTTTTTGCAAATTTAGTTAATTACTAAATAATTTGGGAGCAAGCTTTTTAATTGTATTTTTTTTAATAAAAAGTATAGTCATCGCAGTTATATTTTTCTAGTATAAAAATCCAAGAATATTTTACTAATCTGGTTTCTTGTATTGTAGGTACCCAGATTTTTAATAGGAGGGAGGGGGAAACGCTCCATGGAGTCGAAGACCACAACCGAGGGAGAACTTTTTTGCTCATTTAGTTAATTACTAAATAATTTGGGAGCAAGCTTTTTAATTGTATTTTTTTAATAAAAAGTATCGTCATCGCAGTTTTATTTTTCTATTACAAAAATACAAGAATATTTTACTAATCTGGTTTTTTTATTGTAGGTACTAAGATTTTTAATAAGAGGGCGTGGTGAGTACAGTGCGCTCTACGGAGTCGAAGACCACAACCGAGAGAAAACTTTTTTGCTCATCTAGTTAATTACTAAATAATTTGGGAGCAAGCTTTTTAATTGTATTTTTTTAATAAAAAGTATAGTCATCGCAGTTTTATTTTTCTAGTATAAAAATATAAGAATATTTTACTAATCTGGTTTTTTTATTGTAGGTACTAAGATTTTTAATAAGAGGGCGTGGCGAGTACAGTGCGCTCTACGGAGTCGAAGACCACAACCGAGAGAAAACTTTTTTGCTCATTTAGTTAATTACTAAATAATTTGGGAGCAAGCTTTCTAATTGTATTTTTTTTAATAAAAAGTATAGTCATCGCAGTTTTATTTTTCCCGTCTAAAAATACAGGAATAATTTACTAATTTCGTTTTTTCATCTTAGGTATTAAGGTTTTTAATGAGAGAGCGGGGAAAGAATAGTGCGCTCCATGAAGTCGAAGGAGAACTTTTTTGCAAATTTAGTTATTTACTAAATAATTTTGGAGCAAGGTTTTTAATTGTATTTTTTTTTAATAAAAAGTATTGTCATCGCAGTTTTATTTTTCCCGTCTAAAAATACAGGAATAATTGACTAATTTAGTTTTTTCATCTTAGGTATTAAGGTTTTTAATGAGAAAGCGGGGAAATAATAGTGCGCTCCATGAAGTCGAAGGAGAACTTTTTTGCTTATTTAGTTAATTACTAAATAATTTGGGAGCAAGCTTTTTAATTGTATTTTTTTAAATAAAAAGTATAGTCATCGCAGTTTTATTTTTCTATTACAAAAATACAAGAATATTTTACTAATCTGGTTTTTATTGTAGGTACTAAGATTTTTAATAAGAGGGCGTGGTGAGTACAGTGCGCTCTACGGAGTCGAAGACCACAACCTAGAGAGAACTTTTTTGCTCATTTAGTTAATTACTAAATAATTTGGGAGCAAGCTTTTTAATTGTATTTTTTTTTAACAAAAAGTATAGTCATCGCAGTTTTATATTTCTAGTATAAAAATACAAAAATATTTTACTAATCTGGTTTTTATTGTAGGTACTAAGATTTTTAATAAGAGGGCGTGGTGAGTACAGTGCCCTCTACGGAGTCGAAGACCACAACCTAGAGAGAACTTTTTTGCTCATTTAGTTAATTACTAAATAATTTGGGAGCAAGCTTTTTAATTGTATTTTTTTTTAATAAAAAGTATAGTCATCGCGGTTTTATTTTTCTAGTATAAAAATACAAGAATATTTTACTAATCTGGTTTTTTTTATTGTAGGTACTAAGATTTTTAATAAGAGGGCGTGGTGAGTACAGTGCGCTCTACGGAGTCGAAGAACACAACCGAGAGAAAACTTTTTTGCTCATTTAGTTAATTACTAAATAATTTGGGAGCAAGCTTTTTAATTGTATTTTTCTTAATAAAAAGTATAGTCATCGCAGTTTTATTTTTCCCGTCTAAAAATACAGGAATAATTTACTAATTTAGTTTTTTCATCTTAGGTATTAAGGTTTTTAATGAGAGAGCGGGGAAAGAATAGTGCGCTCCATGAAGTCGAAGGAGAACTTTTTTGCAAATTTAGTTAATTACTAAATAATTTGGGAGCAAGCTTTTTAATTGTATTTTTTTTAATAAAAAGTATAGTCATCGCAGTTATATTTTTCTAGTATAAAAATACAAGAATATTTTACTAATCTGGTTTCTTGTATTGTAGGTACCCAGATTTTTAATAGGAGGGAGGGGGGAGCGCTCCATGGAGTCGAAGACCACAACCGAGGGAGAACTTTTTTGCTCATTTAGTTAATTACTAAATAATTTGGGAGCAAGCTTTTTAATTGTATTTTTTTTAATAAAAAGTATCGTCATCGCAGTTTTATTTTTCTATTACAAAAATACAAGAATATTTTACTAATCTGGTTTTTATTGTAGCTACTAAGATTTTTAATAAGATGGCGTGGTGAGTACAGCGCTCTCTACGGAGTCGAAGACCACAACTGAGAGAAAACTTTTTTGCTCATTTAGTTAATTACTAAATAATTTGGGAGCAAGCTTTTTAATTGTATTTTTTTTAATAAAAAGTATCGTCATCGCAGTTTTATTTTTCCCGTCTAAAAATACAGGAATAATTTACTAATTTAGTTTTTTCATCTTAGGTATTAAGGTTTTTAATGAGAGAGCGGGGAAAGAATAGTGCGCTCCATGAAGTCCAAGGAGAACTTTTTTGCAAATTTAGTTATTTACTAAATAATTTTGGAGCAAGGTTTTTAATTGTATTTTTTTTTAATAAAAAGTATTGTCATCGCAGTTTTATTTTTCCCGTCTAAAAATACAGGAATAATTGACTAATTTAGTTTTTTCATCTTAGGTATTAAGGTTAATGAGAAAGCGGGAAAATAATAGTGCGCTCCATGAAGTCGAAGGAGAACTTTTTTGCTTATTTAGTTAATTACTAAATAATTTGGGAGCAAGCTTTTTAATTGTATTTTTTAAAATAAAAAGTATAGTCATCGCAGTTTTATTTTTCTATTACAAAAATACAAGAATATTTTACTAATCTGGTTTTTATTGTAGGTACTAAAATTTTTAATAAGAGGGCGTGGTGAGTACAGTGCGCTCTACGGAGTCGAAGACCACAACCTAGAGAGAACTTTTTGTTCATTTAGTTAATTACTAAATAATTTGGAAGCAAGCTCTTTAATTGTATTTTTTTAAATAAAAAGTATAGTCATCGCAGTTTTATTTTTCCCGTCTAAAAATACAGGAATAATTTACTAATTTAGTTTTTCATCTTAGGTATTAAGGTTTTTAATGAGAAAGCAGGGAAATAATAGTGCGCTCCATGAAGTCGAAGGAGAACTTTTTTGCAAATTTAGTTAATTACTAAATAATTTTGGAGCAAGGATTTTAATTGTATTTTTTTTAATAAAAAGTATAGTCATCGCAGTTTTATTTTTCCCGTCTAAAAATACAGGAATAATTTACTTATTTAGTTTTTTCATCTTAGGTATTAAGGTTTTTAATGAGAAAGCGGGGAACTAATAGTGCGCTCCATAAGGTCGAAGGAGAACTTTTTTGCAAATTTAGTTAATTACTAAATAATTTGGGAGCAAGCCTATTAATTGTATTTTTTTTAATAAAAAGTATAGTCATCGCAGTTTTATTTTTCTAGTATAAAAATACAGGAATAATTTACTAATTTAGTTTTTTCATCTTAGGTATTAAGGTTTTTAATGAGAGAGCGGGGAAAGAATAGTGCGCTCCATGAAGTCGAAGGAGAACTTTTTTGCAAATTTAGTTATTTACTAAATAATTTTGGAGCAAGGTTTTTAATTGTATTTTTTTTAATAAAAAGTATTGTCATTGCAGTTTTATTTTTCCCGTCTAAAAATACAGGAATAATTGACTAATTTAGTTTTTTCATCTTAGGTATTAAGGTTTTTAATGAGAAAGCGGGGAAATAATAGTGCGCTCCATGAAGTCGAAGGAGAACTTTTTTGCTTATTTAGTTAATTACTAAATAATTTGGGAGCAAGCTTTTTAATTGTATTTTTTTAAATAAAAAGTATAGTCATCGCAGTTTTATTTTTCTATTACAAAAATACAAGAATATTTTACTAATCTGGTTTTTATTGTAGGTACTAAAATTTTTAATAAGAGGGCGTGGTGAGTACAGTGCGCTCTACGGAGTCGAAGACCACAACCTAGAGAGAACTTTTTGCTCATTTAGTTAATTACTAAATAATTTGGGAGCAAGCTTTTTAATTGTATTTTTTTTTAACAAAAAGTATAGTCATCGCAGTTTTATTTTTCTAGTATAAAAATACAAAAATATTTTACTAATCTGGTTTTTATTGTAGGTACTAAGATTTTTAATAAGAGGGCGTGGTGAGTACAGTGCGCTCTACGGAGTCGAAGACCACAACCTAGAGAGAACTTTTTTGCTCATTTAGTTAATTACTAAATAATTTGGGAGCAAGCTTTTTAATTGTATTTTTTTTTAATAAAAAGTATGGTCATCGCGGTTTTATTTTTCTAGTATAAAAATACAAGAATATTTTACTAATCTGGTTTTTTTTATTGTAGGTACTAAGATTTTTAATAAGAGGGCGTGGCGTGGTGAGTACAGTGCGCTCTACGGAGTCGAAGAACACAACCGAGAGAGAACTTTTTTGCTCATTTAGTTAATTACTAAATAATTTGGGAGCAAGCTTTTTAATTGTATTTTTCTTAATAAAAAGTATAGTCATCGCAGTTTTATTTTTCCCGTCTAAAAATACAGGAATAATTTACTAATTTAGTTTTTTCATCTTAGGTATTAAGGTTTTTAATGAGAGAGCGGGGAAAGAATAGTGCGCTCCATGAAGTCGAAGGAGAACTTTTTTGCAAATTTAGTTAATTACTAAATAATTTGGGAGCAAGCTTTTTAATTGTATTTTTTTTAATAAAAAGTATAGTCATCGCAGTTATATTTTTCTAGTATAAAAATCCAAGAATATTTTACTAATCTGGTTTCTTGTATTGTAGGTACCCAGATTTTTAATAGGAGGGAGGGGGAAACGCTCCATGGAGTCGAAGACCACAACCGAGGGAGAACTTTTTTGCTCATTTAGTTAATTACTAAATAATTTGGGAGCAAGCTTTTTAATTGTATTTTTTTAATAAAAAGTATCGTCATCGCAGTTTTATTTTTCTATTACAAAAATACAAGAATATTTTACTAATCTGGTTTTTATTGTAGGTACTAAGATTTTTAATAAGAGGGCGTGGTGAGTACAGCGCGCTCTACGGAGTCGAAGACCACAACCGAGAGAAAACTTTTTTGCTCATTTAGTTAATTACTAAATAATTTGGGAGCAAGCTTTTTAATTGTATTTTTTTTAATAAAAAGTATCGTCATCGCAGTTTTATTTTTCCCGTCTAAAAATACAGGAATAATTTACTAATTTAGTTTTTTCATCTTAGGTATTAAGGTTTTTAATGAGAGAGCGGGGAAAGAATAGTGCGCTCCATGAAGTCGAAGGAGAACTTTTTTGCAAATTTAGTTAATTACTAAATAATTTGGGAGCAAGCTTTTTAATTGTATTTTTTTTAATAAAAAGTATAGTCATCGCAGTTATATTTTTCTAGTATAAAAATACAAGAATATTTTACTAATCTGGTTTCTTGTATTGTAGGTACCCATATTTTTAATGCGAGGGAGGGGGGAGCGCTCCATGGAGTCGAAGACCACAACCGAGGGAGAACTTTTTTGCTCATTTAGTTAATTACTAAATAATTTGGGAGCAAGCTTTTTAATTGTATTTTTTTTAATAAAAAGTATCGTCATCGCAGTTTTATTTTTCTATTACAAAAATACAAGAATATTTTACTAATCTGGTTTTTATTGTAGGTACTAAGATTTTTAATAAGAGAGTGAGTATAGCGCGCTCTACGGAGTCGAAGACCACAACCGAGAGAAAACTTTTTTGCTCATTTAGTTAATTACTAAATAATTTGGGAGCAAGCTTTTTAATTGTATTTTTTTTAATAAAAAGTATCGTCATCGCAGTTTTATTTTTCCCGTCTAAAAATACAGGAATAATTTACTAATTTAGTTTTTTCATCTTAGGTATTAAGGTTTTTAATGAGAGAGCGGGGAAAGAATAGTGCGCTCCATGAAGTCGATGGAAAACTTTTTTGCAAATTTAGTTAATTACTAAATAATTTTGGAGCAAGGTTTTTAATTGTATTTTTTTTAATAAAAAGTATAGTCATCGCAGTTTTATTTTTCCCGTCTAAAAATACAGGAATAATTTACTAATTTAGTTTTTTCATCTTAGGTATTAAGGTTTTTAATGAGAAAGCGGGGAAATAATAGTGCGCTCCATGAAGTCGAAGGAAAACTTTTTTGCAAATTTAGTTAATTACTAAATAATTTGGGAGCAAGCTTTTTAATTGTATTTTTTTTAATAAAAAGTATAGTCATCGCAGTTTTATTTTTCTAGTATAAAAATACAAGAATATTTTACTAATCTGGTTTTTTTTATTGTAGATACTAAGATTTTTAATAAGAGGGCGTGGTGAGTACAGTGCGCTTTACGAAGTCGAAGACCACTACCGAGAGAAAACTTTTTTGCTCATTTAGTAATTACTAAATAATTTGGGAGCAAGCTTTTTAATTGTATTTTTTTTAATAAAAAGTATAGTCATCGCAGTTTTATTTTTCTAGTATAAAAATACAAGAATATTTTACTAATCTGGTTTCTTTTATTGTAGGTACCAAGATTTTTAATAGGAGGGAGGGGGGAGCGCTTCATGGAGTCGAAGACCACAACCGAGAGAGAACTTTTTTGCTCATTTAGTTAATTACTAAATAATTTGGGAGCAAGCTTTTTAATTGTATTTTTTTTAATAAAAAGTATAGTCATCGCAGTTTTATTTTTCTAGTATAAAAATACAAGAATATTTTATCTGGTTTATTTTATTGTAGGTACCAAGATTTTTAATAAGAGTAATGGGGGAGCGCTCCATGGAGTCGAAGGCCACAACCGAGAGAGAACTTTTTTGCTCATTTAGTTAATTACTAAATAATTTGGGAGCAAGCTTTTTAATTGTATTTTTTAATAAAAAGTATAGTCATCGCAGTTTTATTTTTCTAGTATAAAAATACAAGAATATTTTACTAATCTGTTTTTTTTATTGTAGGTACTAAGATTTTTAATAAGAGGGCGTGGTGAGTACAGTGCGCTCTACGGAGTCGAAGACCACAACCGAGAGAGAACTTTTTTGCTCATTTAGTTAATTACTAAATAATTTGGGAGCAAGCTTTTTAATTGTATTTTTTTAATAAAAAGTATAGTCATCGCAGTTTTATTTTTCTAGTATAAAAAATACAAGAATATTTTACTAATCTGGTTTTTTTATTGTAGGTACTAAGATTTTTAATAAGAGGGCGTGGTGAGTACGGTGCGCTCTACGGAGTCGAAGACCACAACCGAGAGAAAACTTTTTTGCTCATTTAGTTAATTACTAAATAATTTGGGAGCAAGCTTTTTAATTGTATTTTTTTAATAAAAAGTATAGTCTGTAAAGATTATTTGGGTACTTCTAATAAAACACCATCTCTCTACTTAGGTGTAATCTATTGTCTGTTGAATCTACATGCAAAATGTGCTTAATTTGTTTCTAATTGGTGCCTGCTGGTCGACGACCTAACTAGTCAGCAGAATCAATATTTATAATAACCTAGTTTGCTTATTGCCAAACAATACATTGAATAGGAACCAATGATGTACAGGGTGTACCATATTAGACCTCCCCGGATATTTTTAAAAGTATTTACGTTTTATTGAAATGTAAATTATTTCTTTTTATATCAATGTATTAAATAGCAAAGCAAAGTGGTTAATAGAGAAATCAATATATTATATAATAACAATACAGATATATAAAATGTATGTAAAAAATACAAATTTTTAAATAATAATTTATAAACATATACTTGAATACCATGTAACGTAATAACAAATAGGGATAGGGTAGAGGGAGTTATTAGTAATTGGGAGGGGGGGGTGATAAATATGAATTAAGGCCCTTAATTCTTACCACTAATATCTATCTTTTAAGAGTTATATGGTTTAGTTCTATTCTTATGAACTAAGACTTCTTTTTTATTTATTAAAATTTTTACATTTGGTGCTAAATCCTCAATAACTAAATATGGACCCACGAAGCAAGGGCTGTTTATTTTATTTCCAGTTTCATTTTTTAATAAGACTTTGTCTCCTTTACTATAAGTTATGGGATTTTTTTGTTCTGTCATATGTCTCTTTTCTTTTTATTTTTGACTGTATTAAGTTTGTTCGTGCGTCTTCGTTTGCCCTTTGTAGTCTGTACTTCAACTCCAATGGGTAACTGTCGAAATTGTTTATTGGCTCTACTATATGAGTAAGATTACTAGGAATTTGACATTTCCTGCCAAAAACAAGTTCGAAGGGCGTGTACTTAGTCTCTGTGTGTACGGTTGTATTGTACGTAAAGCACCAGAAAGAAAGCCATGTGCTCCACGCAGCGTCATGATTTCGAGTTTGCATTCTTAGATAAGCACCTAGCACTTTATGTGAATTCTCTAAAGCACCTATACTTTCATGATGGAAAGCTGTAGATTGAATTTGTTGTATTTGTAAAATATTACATACTTCTTTGATAGTACTTGAAATGAACTCAGACCCCCTGTCAGTAGCAATAACCTGGGGGATACCATATCTTAAGATAAAACATTCCACCAAACATTTTGCAACTGATACTGAGTTTTTGTTCTTCAGAGGATATGCCTCAACAAATTTAGTTAATTCACACTGAAGTGTCAGGATATAAGAGAAGTCATTAATATCTGTTGGAAGTGGCCCAACTATATCTAAGTATATTTTTTGAAATGAACCCGACGCTGTTAAAGTAATCACCATGGGTTCCTTAATGTACCTATTTGAATGTTTTTGTTTTTGACAACTATCACACTTTTTAACGAACGCTCGCACGTCATTGTCCATACCTGGCCAAAAATAATGCTTTTTAATGTTATTTACCATACGGTTAATACCTGCATGTCCACTTGAGGGAAGTAAATGAAAGTCATTTAAAATTATTCTTTGCGAATCTTTATCCATTACCTTTTCAACTCCTTGTACTATACATATACGGGGACCGGTCCAATTGGAGTTGTTTTTTATTTCCTTAGCTAGCCATTTAATAATTTCTTCATTATTAATATTTTTTAAAATAATTAATTCGCCTATATTTAATTTGTTACTTATATTAACCAAATCTCTCAACGTTTCTTCTCGAGCCAACGTCGATCGAGTATTTTGATTTAAATATAAGGTAGAATGTAATGGAACATAATAAAAACTTCCCGATTTTTCAGTAATTTCTTTAGATAATTTCTTTATTTTTTCAACTGAAATAAAAGAAAGTTCAGTACAGTTGTTAGGTTTTTTGAGAATTTCTACTATATTCGGTTGATCGGGCCAAACATTTGTAGCACTCTCATTTCCTAATTCGTGTTCCTGATTTTCCTTTTGTTTATACTGTGCCCTAGTCATTACCGAAATCACTTTTTCACTCATACTTTTTAGCTCATCAGACGTGATTACTATTCGAGATAAAGCATCAGCTGTCACATTTTCACTTCCTTTTATATATTCAACATGAAAATCATATTCTTCTAGACCTAATCGTTAAACGACTGGAGGGGTCGGTTAAATTAAATAGATATATTAAGGGTTTGTGGTCTGTTAAAATTTTGAAGTGTCGTCCATACAAATATGGCCGAAAATGTTTTACTGACCAAAAAATAGCTAATAATTCTTTTTGAACATTGGGATAATTTACTTCTGCTTTATTTAGACTTCTACTAGCATATGCAATTGGTTTATTATTTTTATTTGACAAAATTCCTGAAATCGCAATATTGGAAGCATCCGTTTGTAAAATAAATTCGTTGGCTTCTGAAAAATCTGGATAATCTAATACTGGATTTGTGGTTAACGCATTTTTGAGAAATTTAAATGATTTTTCGCATTCATTCGTCCATTCAAATTTGGCATATTTTCTGCATAACTTGTTTAGTGCTACAGTTTTTTCCGCGAAGTTCGGTATGAATTTTCTATAATAATTTGCAAAAGCAACAAACCTTTTTACTTCATCTGCGTTTTTAGGAACAGGGTACTCTTTCAAAGCTCGTATTTTATCTGGGTCTGGTAAAATGCCTTTATCAGTGATAGTATGGCCTAAATAAAGAATTTCTTTTTTTAAAAATTGACATTTTAACGGATTTAATTTTAAATTTACTTTACGCAGTCTTGAAAAAACATTACAAAGATTTTTATTGTGTTCAGCAAGGTTTCTACCGAAAACTATAAGATCGTCAAGATAAACAAAACATTTGTCGTAATTTAATCCTGACATAGCTACCGTCATTAACCTTGAAAAGGAATTAGGGCTAATTTTTAAGCCCATCGGTAGTCTCGTCATTTGCCATTGACCTCGATCTGTAGTAAAAGCAGTATATTTCCTACTGTCTTTATTTAATCCTACTTGATAATAACCCTGACTTAGATCCAGATGAGAAAAGTATATTGCTCCTGCAAGAGAATCTAGTATATCTGTAATATTTGGCAGTGGCCATTTTTGGTCTAAAATCTTTTGATTTAAAATTCTGTAGTCTACTACAAGTCTACTGCGTTTTTCGCCGCTCGCATCCATCGTTTTTGGTACGAGTAAAATAGGTGATGAATGTTCACTCTGCGCACTCTCAATAACACCTTGTTCATATAATTTTTCAATATGTTTATTTATTTCCTCTTTTTCTGAGTGAGGAAGTCTGTACGGTTTGACATACGTTGGTGTAGAATTTTCTTTTAATTGAATAGATTCTTTGTAAAGATTTGTGATAGATAGCTTATCACCCGGCATGTGAAATATGTCAGCAAATTTTACACAAATGTTTTCTATTGAAGTTTGTTCTTCGTTGTTTAAATAATTTATTTTTAACAAATTTAGTAATTTTTTGACTCGCTCCACCGATATGTCACTGTTAGAAAATTTACAAAATTCATAATCACTTAACTTTTGTGTTTTTGGAATGCAGTTTGTTAAGCTAACTTCATTCTCTCGAGTATTTAAAATTTTTACTGGAATTTTTCCTTCTTTAGGTTTTACTACAATGCCTGCCATAAAGACTCCCGCACACAATTGATTTGGTAACACAACACATTCTTCAGTCATACCTGTATATACATAATGAATAGTCTCACATCTTGGTGGTATTACTAAAATATTATTGTCGTAAGCATTTAAGGTTAAATTTATTGTTTTTTCAGAATTATGCAATGACAATGTGTTTTCTTCGTAATTTATGATTCCGTTATATTTTCTTAAAAAATTTTCACCAATAATACCATCATTACGACAAGATAAAGAATTAAAAACAAAAAATTTTTCGTGAAAAGTAGTGCCTCCTACAGTAAGGTTTAGGTAAACATACCCTTCCGTAAGTAAATTTCCACCTATACCTTTTATTTCAATTTTTTCTTTATATAACTTATCCCAAGAATTTAAAAACTCTGACTTAATTGCACATAGTGTGGCTCCTGTATCTACTAAAAAACTTAATTTATTATTTGCTACTGAAAAATTAACTGAATTTGAAAATTTGTTTGTCGACGTAAAAACTTGACTTGCCGTGTATTCCTTTTTAGGGACGAAAAAACGTTTCTGATGAATCAACTACATGTTCCTGACCTGAGTTATTTTCCCGATCAGCAAAATGCATATTATGTCTAGGTGAACCTCTCCGGTTACTATTACTTCGGTTAAACGAACGTCCTCTGAAATTTCTCTGAAAATGCTGAGCGCGTTGTTTATTGTTATTGTTGTTTATACGTGGGTGATTATTATTATTTTCAAATTTATTAAAATTTCTGTTTGCATAATTATTTTTACCCCTATTATAGTAAGATCCCTGAGAAAAATTTCTATTAAAATTTCCTCGACCTCTTCTTGAAAACGTCATAACCTGCGAAGAATTATTGGGCGCTATAATTTCTTCGTCTTGCGCTGCTCTAATCGCGTCTTTTAAATATTCAAATTTTTGTGAAGCAATTATGGTACTTAGTTTTTGATTTCTGAGACCATCGGCAAATCTCTTAATAGCTGTTTTTTCGTTAATGGGTCTTAAAATGTCGTACGTTGTATTGTTACCATTAGCTTGAGCAATCGACAGGTTGACAAAGAGTTCTTCAAGTTCTTTTCCGAAATCTTCAACTGATTTATCGCCTTGCCTTGTACGTAACATTTTTGCCTGAATGGCAGTGTCTGATTTTCTCGTCAGCAAGTGAGTCCTTATGTCATTAAGTAACTCATTTACTGTGGCATAATTTGCTTTCAGACGTAATTTCGCGCTATTCGAAACCCGTGTTTTGAGAACAAATTTTATAAGTAAAGGCTTACCGTCGTCATTTAACATTGCTTCATACAATTCGATCGCATCTATTAATTTATTTGTTGTCTCCTCTGTACCATCGATGTTAGGTAGAAGAGATACGGCAACTTTAAGATCGAATGAGGCCATTTCTGTTCCAGAACTTTCCTTCTTTTTGTCAAAATCGCAAATTTCTTTATATAAAATCCTAATTTTTTCTACTAAATTTTTAACTAATAAAATTTCTGAATCTTCTACTTCGAAGTCTTTAATTTTTTGATTAAAATTTGCTATTTCGATATTTAACCCGGAAAAAATGGTTTTTGCGTTATCAAGCTTTGTTTGTAATTGTGGTGTTTTCCGTCTTTCGTGACTTAATTTAGTAATATTCGTCCTTACTTGCGTTAATTTTTGAAAAATGTCATTTAGTTCGGTAAGTCCCATAAATTATAATTTATTCCCGTTAGTATTTAACAATAATAATAATAATAATAAAATAATACCAAGTGGGTCAATGTTTAGCCATTACAATAATAATAAATACCGCTACGTAGCCATAAAGTAATACTATTTCTAAAATACCTGTTAACGTCTAAATATACTTTCTTATCTAATTTAAAATTTTATATAACCATTTTAATCATTTCCATAGCTCCATTATAATATTTTTTCCATAATATCCATGATCCATTATTGATTATCCATTATTTATTATTCATTATTCGTGCTTGCTAAAAGAAAAACCTAAAATTCACAATATTTCTTCTTCGTCGGTTACGTCATTACGTGATTTCCTAATCTCGTTTTTGTAAATTTCCCTTCGGATTGTTCTTCTCAGACCTTTTTTATATTTCGTGGAAATGAGGTAGACTATTGCCAAAATAACCATAATAACCAGAACTATGAGTAGCCAGTCTGACAATGTCATTCCCTTTTTTATACTACTTGTTGCATCTCCACTTGCTGTTTGTGCTATAATAACCTCCTCTTTGGAATTCTTTGAGCCCATATTTTATTTTATTCCAGCTTTAATTTTTCTTCCGCCAAATTTCCTCTTTTGCCATTAGTTCGAAATGGCAGGATCGCCATGTAAAGATTATTTGGGTACTTCTAATAAAACACCATCTCTCTACTTAGGTGTAATCTATTGTCTGTTGAATCTACATGCAAAATGTGCTTAATTTGTTTCTAATTGGTGCCTGCTGGTCGACGACCTAACTAGTCAGCAGAATCAATATTTATAATAACCTAGTTTGCTTATTGCCAAACAATACATTGAATAGGAACCAATGATGTACAGGGTGTACCATATTACAAGTCATCGCAGTTTTATTTTTCTAGTATAAAAATATAAGAATATTTTACTAATCTGGTTTTTTTATTGTAGTTACTAAGATTTTTAATAAGAGGGCGTGGTGAGTACAGTGCGCTCTACGGAGTCGAAGACCACAACCGAGAGAAAACTTTTTTGCTCATTTAGTTAATTACTAAATAATTTCGGAGCAAGCTTTCTAATTGTATTTTTTTTAATAAAAAGTATAGTCATCGCAGTTTTATTTTTCTAGTATAAGAATACAAGAATATTTTACTAATCTGATTTATTTTATTGTAGGTACCAAGATTTTTAATAAGAGGGAGGGGGAGCGCTTCATGAAGTCGAAGACCACAACCGAGAGAGAACTTTTTGCTCATTTAGTTAATTACTAAATAATTTGGGAGCAAGCTTTTTAATTGTATTTTTTTAATAAAAAGTATAGTCATCGCAGTTTTATTTTTCTAGTATAAAAATACAAGAATATTTTACTAATCTGGTTTTTTTATTGTAGGTACTAAGATTTTTAATAAGAGGGCGTGGTGAGTACAGTGCGCTCTACGGAGTCGAAGACCACAACCGAGAGAAAACTTTTTTGCTCATTTAGTTAATTACTAAATAATTTGGGAGCAAGCTTTTTAATTGTATTTTTTTAATAAAAAGTATAGTCATCGCAGTTTTATTTTTCTAGTATAAAAATATAAGAATATTTTACTAATCTGGTTTTTTTATTGTAGGTACTAAGATTTTTAATAAGAGGGCGTGGTGAGTACAGTGCGCTCTACGGAGTCGAAGACCACAACCGAGAGAAAACTTTTTGCTCATTTAGTTAATTACTAAATAATTTGGGAGCAAGCTTTCTAATTGTATTTTTTTTAATAAAAAGTATAGTCATCGCAGTTTTATTTTTCTAGTATAAGAATACAAGAATATTTTACTAATCTGATTTATTTTATTGTAGGTACCAAGATTTTTAATAAGATGGAGGGGGAGCGCTTCATGAAGTCGAAGACCACAACCGAGAGAGAACTTTTTTGCTCATTTAGTTAATTACTAAATAATTTGGGAGCAAGCTTTTTAATTGTATTTTTTTAATAAAAAGTATAGTCATCGCAGTTTTATTTTTCCAGTATAAAAATACAAGAATATTTTACTAATCTGGTTTTTTTATTGTAGGTACTAAGATTTTTAATAAGAGGGCGTGGTGAGTACAGTGCGCTCTACGGAGTCGAAGACCAGAACCGAGAGAAAACTTTTTTGCTCATTTAGTTAATTACTAAATAATTTGGGAGCAAGCTTTTTAATTGTATTTTTTTTAATAAAAAGTATAGTCATCGCAGTTTTATTTTTCTAGTATAAAAATACAAGAATATTTTACTAATCTGGTTTTTTTATTGTAGGTACTAAGATTTTTAATAAGAGGGCGTGGTGAGTACAGTGCGCTCTACGGAGTCGAAGACCACAACCGAGAGAAAACTTTTTTGCTCATCTAGTTAATTACTAAATAATTTGGGAGCAAGCTTTTTAATTGTATTTTTTTAATAAAAAGTATAGTCATCGCAGTTTTATTTTTCTAGTATAAAAATACAAGAATATTTTACTAATCTGGTTTTTTTATTGTAGGTACTAAGATTTTTAATAAGAGGGTGTGGTGAGTACAGTGCGCTCTACGGAGTCGAAGACCACAACCGAGAGAAAACTTTTTTGCTCATTTAGTTAATTACTAAATAATTTGGGAGCAAGCTTTTTAATTGTATTTTTTTAATAAAAAGTATAGTCATCGCAGTTTTATTTTTCTAGTATAAAAATACAAGAATATTTTACTAATCTGGTTTTTTTATTGTAGGTACTAAGATTTTTAATAAGAGGGTGTGGTGAGTACAGTGCGCTCTACGGAGTCGAAGACCACAACCGAGAGAAAACTTTTTTGCTCATTTAGTTAATTACTAAATAATTTGGGAGCAAGCTTTTTAATTGTATTTTTTTAATAAAAAGTATAGTCATCGCAGTTTTATTTTTCTAGTATAAAAATACAAGAATATTTTACTAATCTGGTTTTTTTATTGTAGGTACTAAGATTTTTAATAAGAGGGTGTGGTGAGTACAGTGCGCTCTACGGAGTCGAAGACCACAACCGAGAGAAAACTTTTTTGCTCATTTAGTTAATTACTAAATAATTTGGGAGCAAGCTTTTTAATTGTATTTTTTTAATAAAAAGTATAGTCATCGCAGTTTTATTTTTCTAGTATAAAAATATAAGAATATTTTACTAATCTGGTTTTTTTATTGTAGGTACTAAGATTTTTAATAAGAGGGCGTGGTGAGTACAGTGCGCTCTACGGAGTCGAAGACCACAACCGAGAGAAAACTTTTTTGCTCATTTAGTTAATTACTAAATAATTTGGGAGCAAGCTTTCTAATTGTATTTTTTTTAATAAAAAGTATAGTCATCGCAGTTTTATTTTTCTAGTATAAG
Source organism: Polydrusus pterygomalis (assembly GCA_963969555.1). Classification (NCBI taxonomy): domain Eukaryota; kingdom Metazoa; phylum Arthropoda; class Insecta; order Coleoptera; family Curculionidae; genus Polydrusus; species Polydrusus pterygomalis. The sequence goes on from OZ018384.1 coordinate 11,620,392, forward strand.
AATACAAGAATATTTTACTAATCTGATTTATTTTATTGTAGGTACCAAGATTTTTAATAAGATGGAGGGGGAGCGCTTCATGAAGTCGAAGACCACAACCGAGAGAGAACTTTTTTGCTCATTTAGTTAATTACTAAATAATTTGGGAGCAAGCTTTTTAATTGTATTTTTTTAATAAAAAGTATAGTCATCGCAGTTTTATTTTTCCAGTATAAAAATACAAGAATATTTTACTAATCTGGTTTTTTTATTGTAGGTACTAAGATTTTTAATAAGAGGGCGTGGCGAGTACAGTGCGCTCTACGGAGTCGAAGACCACAACCGAGAGAAAACTTTTTTGCTCATTTAGTTAATTACTAAATAATTTGGGAGCAAGCTTTTTAATTGTATTTTTTTAAATAAAAAGTATAGTCATCGCAGTTTTATTTTTCCCGTCTAAAAATACAGGAATAATTTACTAATTTAGTTTTTTCATCTTAGGTATTAAGGTTTTTAATGAGAGGGCGGGGAACGAATAGTGCGCTCCATGAAGTCGAAGGAGAACTTTTTTGCAAATTTAGTTAATTACTAAATAATTTTGGAGCAAGGTTTTTAATTGTATTTTTTTTAATAAAAAGTATAGTCATCGCAGTTTTATTTTTCCCGTCTAAAAATACAGGAATAATTTACTAATTTAGTTTTTTCATCTTAGGTATTAAGGTTTTTAATGAGAAAGCGGGGAAATAATAGTGCGCTCCATGAAGTCGAAGGAGAACTTTTTTGCAAATTCAGTTAATTACTAAATAATTTGGGAGCAAGCTTTCTAATTGTATTTTTTTTAATAAAAAGTATAGTCATCGCAGTTTTATTTTTCTAGTATAAGAATACAAGAATATTTTACTAATCTGATTTATTTTATTGTAGGTACCAAGATTTTTAATAAGATGGAGGGGGAGCGCTTAGTAGTAGCTTAATCTGTTTTTTTTATTGTAGCTACTAAGATTTTTAATAAGAGGGCGTGGCGAGTACAGTGCGCTCTACGGAGTCGAAGACCACAACCGAGAGAAAACTTTTTTGCTCATTTAGTTAATTACTAAATAATTTGGGAGCAAGCTTTTTAATTGTATTTTTTAATAAAAAGTATAGTCATCGCAGTTTTATTTTTCTAGTATAAAAATACAAGCATATTTTACTAATATGTTTTTTTTATTGTAGGTACTAAGATTTTTAATAAGAGGGCGTGGTGAGTACAGTGCGCTCTACGGAGTCGAAGACCACAACCGAGAGAGAACTTTTTTGCTCATTTAGTTAATTACTAAATAATTTGGGAGCAAGCTTTTTAATTGTATTTTTTTAATAAAAAGTATAGTCCGCAGTTTTATTTTTCTAGTATAAAAATACAAGAATATTTTACTAATCTGGTTTTTTTATTGTAGGTACTAAGATTTTTAATAAGAGGGCGTGGTGAGTACGGTGCGCTCTACGGAGTCGAAGACCACAACCGAGAGAAAACTTTTTTGCTCATTTAGTTAATTACTAAATAATTTGGGAGCAAGCTTTTTAATTGTATTTTTTTAATAAAAAGTATAGTCATCGCAGTTTTATTTTTCTAGTATAAAAATATAAGAATATTTTACTAATCTGGTTTTTTTATTGTAGTTACTAAGATTTTTAATAAGAGGGCGTGGTGAGTACAGTGCGCTCTACGGAGTCGAAGACCACAACCGAGAGAAAACTTTTTTGCTCATTTAGTTAATTACTAAATAATTTCGGAGCAAGCTTTCTAATTGTATTTTTTTTAATAAAAAGTATAGTCATCGCAGTTTTATTTTTCTAGTATAAGAATACAAGAATATTTTACTAATCTGATTTATTTTATTGTAGGTACCAAGATTTTTAATAAGAGGGAGGGGGAGCGCTTCATGAAGTCGAAGACCACAACCGAGAGAGAACTTTTTTGCTCATTTAGTTAATTACTAAATAATTTGGGAGCAAGCTTTTTAATTGTATTTTTTTAATAAAAAGTATAGTCATCGCAGTTTTATTTTTCTAGTATAAAAATACAAGAATATTTTACTAATCTGGTTTTTTATTGTAGGTACTAAGATTTTTAATAAGAGGGCGTGGTGAGTACAGTGCGCTCTACGGAGTCGAAGACCACAACCGAGAGAAAACTTTTTTGCTCATTTAGTTAATTACTAAATAATTTGGGAGCAAGCTTTTTAATTGTATTTTTTTTAATAAAAAGTATAGTCATCGCAGTTTTATTTTTCCCGTCTAAAAATACAGGAATAATTTACTAATTTAGTTTTTTCATCTTAGGTATTAAGTTTTTTAATGAGAGAGCGGGGAAAGAATAGTGCGCTCCATGAAGTCGAAGGAGAACTTTTTTGCAAATTTAGTTAATTACTAAATAATTTTGGAGCAAGGTTTTTAATTGTATTTTTTTTAATAAAAAGTATAGTCATCGCAGTTATATTTTTCCCGTCTAAAAATACAGAAATAATTTACTAATTTAGTTTTTTCATCTTAGGTATTAAGGTTTTTAATGAGAAAGCGGGGAAATAATAGTGCGCTCCATGAAGTCGAAGGAGAACTTTTTTGCAAATTCAGTTAATTACTAAATAATTTGGGAGCAAGCTTTCTAATTGTATTTTTTTTAATAAAAAGTATAGTCATCGCAGTTTTATTTTTCTTGTATAAGAATACAAGAATATTTTACTAATCTGATTTATTTTATTGTAGGTACCAAGATTTTTAATAAGATGGAGGGGGAGCGCTTAGTAGTAGCTTAATCTGTTTTTTTTTATTGTAGCTACTAAGATTTTTAATAAGAGGGCGTGGCGAGTACAGTGCGCTCTACGGAGTCGAAGACCACAACCGAGAGAAAACTTTTTTGCTCATTTAGTTAATTACTAAATAATTTGGGAGCAAGCTTTTTAATTGTATTTTTTTTAATAAAAAGTATAGTCATCGCAGTTTTATTTTTCCCGTCTAAAAATACAGGAATAATTTACTAATTTAGTTTTTTCATCTTAGGTATTAAGGTTTTTAATGAGAGAGCGGGGAAAGAATAGTGCGCTCCATGAAGTCGAAGGAGAACTTTTTTGCAAATTTAGTTAATTACTAAATAATTTTGGAGCAAGGTTTTTAATTGTATTTTTCTTAATAAAAAGTATAGTCATCGCAGTTTTATTTTTCCCGTCTAAAAATACAGGAATAATTTACTAATTTAGTTTTTTCATCTTAGGTATTAAGGTTTTTAATGAGAAAGCGGGGAAATAATAGTGCGCTCCATGAAGTCGAAGGAGAACTTTTTTGCAAATTCAGTTAATTACTAAATAATTTGGGAGCAAGCTTTCTAATTGTATTTTTTTTAATAAAAAGTATAGTCATCGCAGTTTTATTTTTCTAGTATAAGAATACAAGAATATTTTACTAATCTGATTTATTTTATTGTAGGTACCAAGATTTTTAATAAGATGGAGGGGGAGCGCTTAGTAGTAGCTTAATCTGTTTTTTTTATTGTAGCTACTAAGATTTTTAATAAGAGGGCGTGGCGAGTACAGTGCGCTCTACGGAGTCGAAGACCACAACCGAGAGAAAACTTTTTTGCTCATTTAGTTAATTACTAAATAATTTGGGAGCAAGCTTTTTAATTGTATTTTTTTTAATAAAAAGTATAGTCATCGCAGTTTTATTTTTCCCGTCTAAAAATACAGGAATAATTTACTAATTTAGTTTTTTCATCTTAGGTATTAAGGTTTTTAATGAGAAAGCGGGGAAATAATAGTGCGCTCCATGAAGTCGAAGGAGAACTTTTTTGCAAATTCAGTTAATTACTAAATAATTTGGGAGCAAGCTTTCTAATTGTATTTTTTTTAATAAAAAGTATAGTCATCGCAGTTTTATTTTTCTAGTATAAGAATACAAGAATATTTTACTAATCTGATTTATTTTATTGTAGGTACCAAGATTTTTAATAAGATGGAGGGGGAGCGCTTAGTAGTAGCTTAATCTGTTTTTTTTATTGTAGCTACTAAGATTTTTAATAAGAGGGCGTGGCGAGTACAGTGCGCTCTACGGAGTCGAAGACCACAACCGAGAGAAAACTTTTTTGCTCATTTAGTTAATTACTAAATAATTTGGGAGCAAGCTTTTTAATTGTATTTTTTTTAATAAAAAGTATAGTCATCGCAGTTTTATTTTTCCCGTCTAAAAATACAGGAATAATTTACTAATTTAGTTTTTTCATCTTAGGTATTAAGGTTTTTAATGAGAGAGCGGGGAAAGAATAGTGCGCTCCATGAAGTCGAAGGAGAACTTTTTTGCAAATTTAGTTAATTACTAAATAATTTTGGAGCAAGGTTTTTAATTGTATTTTTTTTTAATAAAAAGTATAGTCATCGCAGTTTTATTTTTCCCGTCTAAAAATACAGGAATAATTTACTAATTTAGTTTTTTCATCTTAGGTATTAAGGTTTTTAATGAGAAAGCGGGGAAATAATAGTGCGCTCCATGAAGTCGAAGGAGAACTTTTTTGCAAATTCAGTTAATTACTAAATAATTTGGGAGTAAGCTTTCTAATTGTATTTTTTTAAATAAAAAGTATAGTCATCGCAGTTTTATTTTTCTAGTATAAGAATACAAGAATATTTTACTAATCTGATTTATTTTATTGTAGGTACCAAGATTTTTAATAAGATGGAGGGGGAGCGCTTAGTAGTAGCTTAATCTGTTTTTTTTATTGTAACTACTAAGATTTTTAATAAGAGGGCATGGCGAGTACAGTGCGCTCTACGGAGTCGAAGACCACAACCGAGAGAAAACTTTTTTGCTCATTTAGTTAATTACTAAATAATTTGGGAGCAAGCTTTTTAATTGTATTTTTTTTAATAAAAAGTATAGTCATCGCAGTTTTATTTTTCCCGTCTAAAAATACAGGAATAATTTACTAATTTAGTTTTTTCATCTTAGGTATTAAGGTTTTTAATGAGAAAGCGGGGAAATAATAGTGCGCTCCATGAAGTCGAAGGAGAACTTTTTTGCAAATTTAGTTAATTACTAAATAATTTGGGAGCAAGCTTTTTAATTGTATTTTTTTTAATAAAAAGTATAGTCATCGCAGTTTTATTTTTCTAGTATAAAAATACAAGAATATTTTACTAATCTGGTTTCTTTTATTGTAGGTACCAAGATTTTTAATAGGAGGGAGGGGGAGCGCTCCATGGAGTCGAAGACCACAACCGAGAGAGAACTTTTTTGCTCATTTAGTTAATTACTAAATAATTTGAGAGCAAGCTTTTTAATTGTATTTTTTTAAATAAAAAGTATAGTCATCGCAGTTTTATTTTTCTAGTATAAAAATACAAGAATATTTTACTAATCTGTTTTTTTTATTGTAGGTACTAAGATTTTTAATAAGGGGGCGTGGGAAGTACAGTGCGCTCTACGGAGTCGAAGACCACAACCGAGAGAAAACTTTTTTGCTCATCTAGTTAATTACTAAATAATTTGGGAGCAAGCTTTTTAATTGTATTTTTTTTAATAAAAAGTATAGTCATCGCAGTTTTATTTTTCCAGTATAAAAATATAAGAATATTTTACTAATCTGTTTCTTTTTATTGTAGGTACCAAAATTTTTAATAAGAGGGAGGGGGAGTACAGTGCGCTCCATGGAGTCGAGGACCACACCGAAAAAGAACTTTTTTGCGCATTTAGTTAATTACTAAATAATTTTGGAGCAAGGTTTTTAATTGTATTTTTTTTAATAAAAAGTATCGTCATCGCAGTTTTATTTTTCCCGTCTAAAAATACAGGAATAATTTACTAATTTAGTTTTTTCATCTTAGGTATTAAGGTTTTTAATAAGAGAGCGGGGAAAGAATAGTGCGCTCCATGAAGTCGAAGGAAAACTTTTTTGCAAATTTAGTTAATTACTAAATAATTTTGGAGCAAGGTTTTTAATTGTATTTTTTTTAATAAAAAGTAAAGTCATCGCAGTTTTATTTTTCCCGTCTAAAAATACAGGAATAATTTACTAATTTAGTTTTTTCATCTTAGTTATTAAGGTTTTTAATGAGAGAGCGGGGAAAGAATAGTGCGCTCCATGAAGTCGAAGGAGAACTTTTTTGCAAATTTAGTTAATTACTAAATAATTTGGGAGCAAGCTATTTTAATTGTATTTTTTTTAATAAAAAGTATCGTCTTCGCAGTTTTATTTTTCGCGTCTAAAAATACGGGAATAATTTACTAATTTAGTTTTTTCATCTTAGGTATTAAGGTTTTTAATGAGAAAGCAGGGAAATAATAGTGCGCTCCATGAAGTCGAAGGAGAACTTTTTTTGCAAATTTAGTTAATTACTAAATAATTTGGGAGCAAGCTTTTTAATTGTATTTTTTTTAATAAAAAGTATACTCATCGCAGTTTTATTTTTCCCGTCTAAAAATACAGGAATAATTTACTAATTTAGTTTTTTCATCTTAGGTATTAAGGTTTTTAATGAGAGAGCGGGGAAAGAATAGTGCGCTCCATGAAGTCGAAGGAGAACTTTTTTGCAAATTTAGTTAATTACTAAATAATTTGGGAGCAAGCTATTTTAATTGTATTTTTTTTAATAAAAAGTATCGTCTTCGCAGTTTTATTTTTCGCGTCTAAAAATACAGGAATAATTTACTAATTTAGTTTTTTCATCTTAGGTATTAAGGTTTTTAATGAGAGAGCGGGGAAAGAATAGTGCGCTCCATGAAGTCGAAGGAGAACTTTTTTGCAAATTTAGTTAATTACTAAATAATTTGGGAGCAAGCTTTTTAATTGTATTTTTTTTAATAAAAAGTATAGTCATCGCAGTTTTATTTTTCTAGTATAAAAATACAAGAATATTTTACTAATCTTGTTTTTTTTATTGTAGTTTCTAAGATTTTTAATAAGGGGGCGTGGTGAGTACAGTGCGCTCTACGGAGTCGAAGACCACAACCGAGAGAAACTTTTTTGCTCATTTAGTTAATTACTAAATAATTTTAAGAGCAAGCTTTTTAATTGTATTTTTTTTAATAAAAAGTATAGTCATCGCAGTTTTATTTTTCTAGTATAAAAATACAAGAATATTTTACTAATCTGGTTTCTTTTATTGTAGGTACCAAGATTTTTAATAAGGGGGCGTGGTGAGTACAGTGCGCTCTACGGAGTCGAAGACCACAACCAAGAGAAAACTTTTTTGCTCATTTAGTTAATTACTAAATAATTTGGGAGCAAGCTTTTTAATTGTATTTTTTTTAATAAAAAGTATAGTCATCGCAGTTTTATTTTTCTAGTATAAAAATACAAGAATATTTTACTAATCTGGTTTCTTTTATTGTAGGTACCAAGATTTTTAATAAGAGGGAGGGGGGAGCGCTCCATGGAGTCGAAGACCATAACCGAGAGAGAACTTTTTTGCTCATTTAGTTAATTACTAAATAATTTTAGAGCAAGCTTTTTAATTGTATTTTTTTTAATAAAAAGAATAGTCATCTCAGTTTCATTTTTCTGGTATAAAAATACAAGAATATTTTACTAATTTTGTTTTTTTTATTGTAGGTACTAAGATTTTTAATAAGAGTGTGTGTACAGTGCGCTCTATGGAGTCGAAGTCCACAACCGAATGAGAACTTTTTTGCCCATTTAGTTACTGACTAAATACTTTTGATGCTGGCTTTTTTTTATTGTATTTTGTTAATAAAAAGCATTTTCATAGCAGTTTAATTTTTTTGGTATAAAAAGACAAAAATAATTTACTATTTAAGTTGTTTCATTTTAGGTATGAAGGTTTTTATTGAGAGAGCTGGGAAAGAATAGTGCGCTCCATGGTGTCGAAGACTGCAACCGAAGAAGAAATTTTTTGCGCATTTTGTTACTTACTTAAAATTTTTGTAACAAGCTTTTTTTATTGTAAAAGCAGACATCGTAATTTTATTTTTCTTGTATAAAAGACTAATTTTATAATTTAGTTTTTTCATTTTAGGTATCAAGGTTTTTAATGAGAGAGCGGGAAAAGAATAGTGCGCTCCATAAAGTCGAAGAAGGAGGACTTTTTTGCACATTTAGTTAATTAATAAATAATTTTGAAGCAGGCTTTTTTTTATTGTCGTTTGTTAATAAAAAGAATGGTCATAGCAGTTTTATTTTTTTTGTATAAAAAGACAAGAATAATTTAGTATTTTAGTTTTTTCATTTTAGGTATCAAGGTTTTTAATGAGAGAGCGGGAGAAAAATAGTGCGCTCCATAAAGTCGAAGAAGGAGGACTTTTTTGCACATTTAGTTAATTACTAAATACTTTTGGAGCATACTTATTTTTTATTGTTTTAATAAAAAGAAAAAGCAGAATCATCGTAATTTTTTTTCTTGTATAAAAAAACAAGAATAAGTTACTTATTTAGTTTTTTTTTTAATTTTAGGTGTCCACATTTTTAAAAAGAGGAAGCGGGTGGAGGATGGGAGGCTTCCAGGAGCCGAGGACTACAGCCGAAAGAGCAAGCTTTGTGTATGTTATTTATTAGTAAAAAGCATAGTCATCGCACTTTCTTGTATAAAAATGCAAGACTATTAAATTTTTTTTTAGTTTTAGGTATCAAGTGTGAGCGGGAGTGGGTTTAAGAAAGAGCGTTTCATAAAACCGAAGACTACAAATGAAACAGATCGTATTGCCCATATTTTTGTAGCAATCCTTTAATATCATAGTATTTATGAAGGAAAATCACAGTTTCAGTTTTCTATTGTACACGTACAAGAGTACCATTAGTTTTTTAAATTTTATTTATTAATATATTATCTTACAAGGAAACAGAATCGGAGACGGCGAGCTCAATGGACTGCAGACGACAGCTAAGACTGTATAAATTGTACTAATTATTTTATAGAAAAGTAGCAGCATAGTATGTAACTAACAATTTTTATGTTTAGGTAATTAGTTAATGCTTTTATCCATCGTCTTTTTCTCAGTCTTGTAGATACACGTCTTTGGTGCGGTTCATTTTTATGATTTGCTGCGTACGTCTTGTTTTAGGTGCTCCACTTTGAAATCATTTCGTCCATTAATTCTTCGGTGCTCTTGTCTTTTTTCCATTCCAGCCACTCTAAGAAGCCATTTTCTATGGGTGTTTAGACATCGCCGTCTCTTTTACAAATATTTTGTTTGCCTAAAAAACAAAACTCTTCTAGTATAGCATCTTTCTGTTCCGTTTCGACAAGTTTGATTCCTTGTCTTGTTGTTATTTTTTCCTTGTATTTTTATGGGCCCATATTTCTATTTTTGTTTCTTTCTTATAGGTTCGACCTCGAAGGTGTTCCAGGAAATTTGGAAAATGAGCCGCAGCCGTAATAACCTTGCTACCGCTACCTTTACGCTGTTATACAGATTATTAGATACTAAGACATCCCTCATGAGGGACAGTGGGGTAGTGGAGCTTTGAGTTGTAAAAGAACTAGCTTTTTGCTAGTCCCTGTGTGCAAAGCAGGTAGCCTTAGCTGAGAAGCTACCTTGCGTCGTCTTTAGAGTCCATTAGTTCGTTAACAGTGTTAGTGGACTAGGCCTCCTCGGGAAACCACTTTAAAAAAAGCGCGCCAAGGGCTTTACCTCAATGGTGGTGTGGAAACAAGCCCATAAACCTTTTTAGTTTTGTATGAAAAATGAATTGTTAAATTTTATTTTCTGTAGATATTATGGAATATGTAGGCTCTATACAGGGTGTCCGGAAACTTCGTTCGTATACCTTAAGGGGATATTCTACATATGAAAATATGAAAAAAAGTTCATATGAATGTAGGTCCTTAAATGACTTATAAGGAAGCTATGGCCGTCCGAAGGTGACCTCTAAAGATTAGTTTCTATTTTATATCTATGCAACCGCTTAAGGTACCGGTGTGCTTTTTGGTACACAAACTAATAGTAACAATTGCTAATTTATGATATTGAGAGTTATTATGAAATTTAGCAGGGACGTTCTTACGGGGGTGGTGGCTTAGTTTATTTATTCCTAATTTTTTTACGACACTACGTCTAAAAATACAGGAATAATTTTCTAATTTAGTTTTTTCATCTTAGGTATTAAGGTTTTTAATGAGGAAGCGGGGAAATAATAGTGCGCTTTATGAAGTCGAAGGAGATCTTTTTTGCAAATTTAGTTAATTACGAAATAATTTTGAAGCAAGCTTTTCTATCGTATTTTTTTTAATAAAAAGTAAAGTCATCGCAGTTTTATTTTTCTAGTATAAAAATACAAGAATATTTTACTAATCTGGTTTCTTTTATTGTAGGTACCAAGATTTTTAATAGAAGGGAGGGAGGAGCGCTCCATGGAGTCGAAGACCACAACCGAGAGAGAACTTTTTTGCTCATTTAGTTAATTACTAAATAATTTTGGAGCAAGGTTTTTAATTCTATTTTTTCTAATAAAAAGTATCGTTATCGCAGTTTTATTTTTCCCGTCTAAAAATACAGGAATAATTTACTAATTTAGTTTTTTCATCTTAGGTATTAAGGTTTTTAATGAGAAAGCGGGGAAATAATAGTGCGCTCCATGAAGTCGAAGGAGAACTTTTTTGCAAATTTAGTTAATTACGAAATAATTTTGGAGCAAGGTTTTTTATCGTATTTTTTTTAATAAAAAGTATAGTCATCGCAGTTTAATTTTTCTAGTATAAAAATACAAGAATATTTTACTAATCTGTTTTTTTTTATTGTAGGTACTAAGATTTTTAATAAGAGGGCGTGGTGAGTACAGTGCGCTTTACGGAGTCGAAGACCACAACCGAGAGAAAACTTTTTTGCTCTTTTAGTTAATTACTAAATAATTTGGGAGCAAGCTTTTTAATTGTATTTTTTTTTAATAAAAAGTATAGTCATCGCAGTTTTATTTTTCTAGTATAAAAATACAAGAATATTTTACTAATCTGGTTTCTTTTATTGTTGGTACCAAGATTTTTAATAGGAGGGAGGTGGGAGCGCTCCATGGAGTCGAAGACCACAACCGAGAGAGAACTTTTTTGCTCATTTAGTTAATTACTAAATAATTTGGGAGCAAGCCTATTAATTGTATTTTTTTTAATAAAAAGTATAGTCATTACAGTTTTATTTTTCTAGTATAAAAATACGAGAATATTTTACTAATTTTGTTTTTTTTATTGTAGGTACTAAGATTTTTAATAAGAGTGTGTGTACAGTGCGCTCTATGGAGTCGAAGTCCACAACCGAATGAGAACTTTTTTGCCCATTTAGTTACTGACTAAATACTTTTGATGCTGGCTTTTTTTTATTGTATTTTGTTAATAAAAAGCATTTTCATAGCAGTTTAATTTTTTTGGTATAAAAAGACAAAAATAATTTACTATTTAAGTTGTTTCATTTTAGGTATGAAGGTTTTTATTGAGAGAGCTGGGAAAGAATAGTGCGCTCCATGGTGTCGAAGACTGCAACCGAAGAAGAAATTTTTTGCGCATTTTGTTACTTACTTAAAATTTTTGTAACAAGCTTTTTTTATTGTAAAAGCAGACATCGTAATTTTATTTTTCTTGTATAAAAGACTAATTTTATAATTTAGTTTTTTCATTTTAGGTATCAAGGTTTTTAATGAGAGAGCGGGAAAAGAATAGTGCGCTCCATAAAGTCGAAGAAGGAGGACTTTTTTGCACATTTAGTTAATTAATAAATACTTTTGGAGCATACTTTTTTTTATTGTTTTAATAAAAAGAAAAAGCAGAATCATCGTAATTTTTTTTTGTATAAAAAAACAAGAATAAGTTACTTATTTAGTTTTTTTTTAAATTTTAGGTGTCCACATTTTTAAAAAGAGGAAGCGGGTGGAGGATGGGACGCTTCCAGGAGCCGAGGACTACAGCCGAAAGAGCAAGCTTTGTGTATGTTATTTATTAGTAAAAAGCATAGTCATCGCACTTTCTTGTATAAAAATGCAAGACTATTAAATTTTTTTTTTGTTTTAGGTATCAAGTGTGAGCGGGAGTGGGTTTAAGAAAGAGCGTTTCATAAAACCGAAGACTACAAATAAAACAGATCGTATTGCCCATATGTTTGTAGCAATCCTTTAATATTATAGTATTTATGAAGGAAAATCACAGTTTCAGTTTTCTATTGTACACGTACAAGAGTACCATTAGTTTTTTAAATTTTATTTATTAATATATTATCTTACGAGGAAACAGAATCGGAGACGGCGAGCTCAATGGACTGCAGACGACAGCTAAGACTGCATAAATTGTACTAATTATTTTATAGAAAAGTAGCAGCATAGTATGTAACTAACAATTTTTATGTTTAGGTAATTAGTTAATGCTTTTATCCATCGTCTTTTTCTCAGTCTTGTAGATACACGTCTTTGGTGCGGTTCATTTTTATGATTTGCTGCGTACGTCTTGTTTTAGGTGCTCCACTTTGAAATCATTTCGTCCATTGATTCTTCGGTGCTCTTGTCTTTTTTCCATTCCAGCCACTCTAAGAAGCCATTTTCTATGGGTGTTTAGACATCGCCGTCTCCTTTACAAATATTTTGTTTGCCTAAAAAACAAAACTCTTCGAGTATAGCATCTTTCTGTTCCGTTTCGACAAGTTTGATTCCTTGTCTTGTTGTTATTTTTTCCTTGTATTTTTATGGGCCCATATTTCTATTTTTGTTTTTTTCTTATAGGTTCGACCTCGAAGGTGTTCCAAGAAATTTGGAAAATGAGCCGCAGCCGTAATAACCTTGCTACCGCTACCTTTACGCTGTTATACAGATTATTAGATACTAAGACATCCCTCATGAGGGACAGTGGGGTAGTGGAGCTTTGAGTTGTAAAAGAACTAGCTTTTTGCTAGTCCCTGTGTGCAAAGCAGGTAGCCTTAGCTGAGAAGCTACCTTGCGTCGTCTTTAGAGTCCATTAGTTCGTTAACAGTGTTAGTGGACTAGGCCTCCTCGGGAAACCACTTTAAAAAAAGCGCGCCAAGGGCTTTACCTCAATGGTGGTGTGGAAACAAGCCCATAAACCTTTTTAGTTTTGTATGAAAAATGAATTGTTAAATTTTATTTTCTGTAGATATTATGGAATATGTAGGCTCTATACAGGGTGTCCGGAAACTTCGTTCGTATACTTTAAGGGGATATTCTACATATGAAAATATGAAAAAAAGTTCATATGAATGTAGGTCCTTAAATGACTTATAAGGAAGCTATGGCCGTCCGAAGGTGACCTCTAAAGATTAGTTTCTATTTTATATCTATGCAACCGCTAAAGGTACCGGTGTGCTTTTTGGCACACAAACTAATATTAACAATTGCTAATTTATGATATTGAGAGTTATTATGAAATTTAGCAGGGACGTTCTTACGGGGGTGGTGGCTTAGTTTATTTATTCCTAATTTTTTTACGACACTACGTCTAAAAATACAGGAATAATTTTCTAATTTAGTTTTTTCATCTTACGTATTAAGGTTTTTAATGAGGAAGCGGGGAAATAATAGTGCGCTTTATGAAGTCGAAGGAGAACTTTTTTGCAAATTTAGTTAATTACGAAATAATTTTGAAGCAAGCTTTTTATCGTATTTTTTTTAATAAAAAGTAATGTCATCGCAGTTTTATTTTTCTAGTATAAAAATACAAGAATATTTTACTAATCTGGTTTCTTTTATTGTAGGTTCCAAGATTTTTAATAGAAGGGAGGGAGGAGCGCTCCATGGAGTCGAAGACCACAACCGAGAGAGAACTTTTTTGCTCATTTAGTTAATTACTAAATAATTTTGGAGCAAGGTTTTTAATTCTATTTTTTCTAATAAAAAGTATCGTTATCGCAGTTTTATTTTTCCCGTCTAAAAATACAGGAATAATTTACTAATTTAGTTTTTTCATCTTAGGTATTAAGGTTTTTAATGAGAAAGCGGGGAAATAATAGTGCGCTCCATGAAGTCGAAGGAGAACTTTTTTGCAAATTTAGTTAATTACGAAATAATTTTGGAGCAAGGTTTTTTATCGTATTTTTTTTAATAAAAAGTATAGTCATCGCAGTTTAATTTTTCTAGTATAAAAATACAAGAATATTTTACTAATCTGTTTTTTTTTATTGTAGGTACTAAGATTTTTAATAAGAGGCGTGGTGAGTACAGTGCGCTTTACGGAGTCGAAGACCACAACCGAGAGAAAACTTTTTTGCTCTTTTAGTTAATTACTAAATTTAATAATTTGGGAGCAAGCTTTTTAATTGTATTTTTTTTTTAATAAAAAGTATAGTCATCGCAGTTTTATTTTTCTAGTATAAAAATACAAGAATATTTTACTAATCTGGTTTCTTTTATTGTTGGTACCAAGATTTTTAATAAGAGGGAGGGGGGAGCGCTCCATGGAGTCGAAGACCACAACCGAGAGAGAACTTTTTTGCTCATTTAGTTAATTACTAAATAATTTGGGAGCAAGCCTATTAATTGTATTTTTTTTAATAAAAAGTATAGTCATCACAGTTTTATTTTTCTAGTATAAAAATACAAGAATATTTTACTAATCTGGTTTCTTTTATTGTAGGTACCAAGATTTTTAATAAGAGGGAGGGGGGAGCGCTCCATGGAGTCGAAGACCACAACCGAGAGAGAACTTTTTTGCTCATTTAGTTAATTACTAAATAATTTGGGAGCAAGGTTTTTAATTGTATTTTTTTTAATAAAAAGTATAGTCATCGCAGTTTTATTTTTCCCGTCTAAAAATACAGGAATAATTTACTAATTTAGTTTTTTCATCTTAGGTATTAAGGTTTTTAATGAGAAAGCGGGGAAATAATAGTGCGCTCCATGAAGTCGAAGGTGAACTTTTTTGCAAATTTAGTTAATTACGAAATAATTTTGGAGCAAGCTTTTTTATCGTATTTTTTTTAATAAAAAGTATAGTCATCGCAGTTTTATTTTTTTAGTATAAAAATACAAGAATATTTTACTAATCTGTTTTTTTATTGTAGGTATTAAGATTTTTAATAAGAGGGCGTGGTGAGTACAGTGCGCTTTACGGAGTCAAAGACCACAACCGTGAGAAAACTTTTTTGCTCATTTAGTTAATTACTAAATAATTTGGGAGCAAGCTTTTTAATTGTATTTTTTTTAATAAAAAGTATAGTCATCGCAGTTTTATTTTTCTAGTATAAAAATACAAGAATATTTTACTAATCTGGTTTCTTTTATTGTAGGTACCAAGATTTTTAAGAAGAAGGAGGGGGGAGCGCTCCATGGAGTCGAAGACCACAACCGAGAAAGAACTTTTTTGCTCATTTAGTTAATTACTAAATAATTTGGGAGCAAGCTTTTTAATTGTATTTTTTTTTAATAAAAAGTATAGTCATCGCAGTTTTATTTTTCTAGTATAAAAATACAAGAATATTTTACTAATCTGTTTCTTTTTATGGTAGGTACCAAAATTTTAATAAGAGGGTGTGGTGAGTACAGTGCGCTCTACGGAGTCGAAGACCACAGCCGAGAGAAAACTTTATTGCTCATTTAGTTAATTACTAAATAATTTGGGAGCAAGCTTTTTAATTGTATTTTTTTTAATAAAAAGTATAGTCATCGCAGTTTTATTTTTCTAGTATAAAAATACAAGAATATTTTACTAATCTGTTTTTTTTATTGTAGGTACTAAGATTTTTAATAAGAGGGCGTGGCAAGTACAGAGCGCTCTACGGAGTCGAAGACCACAACCGAGAGAAAACTTTTTTGCTCATTTAGTTAATTACTAAATAATTTGGGAGCAAGCTTTTTAATTGTATTTTTTTTAATAAAAAGTATAGTCATCGCAGTTTTATTTTTCTAGTATAAAAATACAAGAATATTTTACTAATCTGTTTCTTTTTATTGTAGGTACCAAAATTTTTAATAAGAGGGAGGGGGAGTACAGTGCGCTCCATGGAGTCGAGGACCACACCGAAAAAGAACTTTTTTGCGCATTTAGTTAATTACTAAATAATTTTGGAGCAAGGTTTTTAATTGTATTTTTTTTAATAAAAAGTATCGTCATCGCAGTTTTATTTTTCCCGTCTAAAAATACAGGAATAATTTACTAATTTAGTTTTTTCATCTTAGGTATTAAGGTTTTTAATAAGAGAGCGGGGAAAGAATAGTGCGCTCCATGAAGTCGAAGGAAAACTTTTTTGCAAATTTAGTTAATTACTAAATAATTTTGGAGCAAGGTTTTTAATTGTATTTTTTTAATAAAAAGTATAGTCATCGCAGTTTTATTTTTCCCGTCTAAAAATACAGGAATAATTTACTAATTTAGTTTTTTCATCTTAGGTATTAAGGTTTTTAATGAGAAAGCGGGAAAATAATAGTGCGCTCCATGAAGTCGAAGGAGAACTTTTTTGCAAATGTAGTTAATTACTAAATAATTTGGGAGCAAGCTTTTTAATTGTATTTTTTTTAATAAAAAGAATAGTCATCGCAGTTTTATTTTTCTAGTATAAAAATACAAGAATATTTTACTAATCTGGTTTTTTTTATTGTAGGTACTAAGATTTTTAATAAGAGGGCGTGGTGAGTACAGTGCGCTTTACGGAGTCGAAGACCACTACCGAGAGAAAACTTTTTTGCTCATTTAGTAATTACTAAATAATTTGGGAGCAAGCTTTTTAATTGTATTTTTTTTAATAAAAAGTATAGTCATCGCAGTTTTATTTTTCTAGTATAAAAATACAAGAATATTTTACTAATCTGGTTTCTTTTATTGTAGGTACCAAGATTTTTAATAGGAGGGAGGGGGAGCGCTCCATGGAGTCGAAGACCACAACCGAGAGAGAACTTTTTTGCTCATTTAGTTAATTACTAAATAATTTGAGAGCAAGCTTTTTAATTGTATTTTTTTAAATAAAAAGTATAGTCATCGCAGTTTTATTTTTCTAGTATAAAAATACAAGAATATTTTACTAATCTGATTTATTTTATTGTAGGTACCAAGATTTTTAATAAGAGGGAGGGGGAAGCGCTTCATGGAGTCGAAGACCACAACCGAGAGAGAACTTTTTTGCTCATATAGTTAATTACTAAATAATTTGGGAGCAAGCTTTTTAATTGTATTTTTTTTAATAAAAAGTATAGTCATCGCAGTTTTATTTTTCTAGTATAAAAATACAAGAATATTTTATTAATCTGTTTTTTTTATTGTAGGTACTAAGATTTTTAATAAGAGGGCGTGGCGAGTACAGTGCGCTCTACGGAGTCGAAGACCACAACCGAGAGAAAACTTTTTTGCTCATTTAGTTAATTACTAAATAATTTGGGAGCAAGCTTTTTAATTGTATTTTTTTTAATAAAAATTATAGTCATCGCAGTTTTATTTTTCTAGTATAAAAATACAAGAATATTTTACTAATCTGGTTTCTTTTATTGTAGGTACCAAGATTTTTAATAGGAGGGAGGGGGGAGCGCTTCATGGAGTCGAAGACCACAACCGAGAGAGAACTTTTTTGCTCATTTAGTTAATTACTAAATAATTTGGGAGCAAGCTTTTTAATTGTATTTTTTTTAATAAAAAGTATAGTCATCGCAGTTTTATTTTTCTAGTATAAAAATACAAGAATATTTTATCTGGTTTATTTTATTGTAGGTACCAAGATTTTTAATAAGAGTGAGGGGGGAGCGCTCCATGGAGTCGAAGGCCACAACCGAGAGAGAACTTTTTTGCTCATTTAGTTAATTATTAAATAATTTGGGAGCAAGCTTTTTAATTGTATTTTTTAATAAAAAGTATAGTCATCGCAGTTTTATTTTTCTAGTATAAAAATACAAGAATATTTTACTAATCTGTTTTTTTTATTGTAGGTACTAAGATTTTTAATAAGAGGGCGTGGTGAGTACAGTGCGCTCTACGGAGTCGAAGACCACAACCGAGAGAAAACTTTTTTGCTCATTTAGTTAATTACTAAATAATTTGGGAGCAAGCTTTTTAATTGTATTTTTTTAATAAAAAGTATAGTCATCGCAGTTTTATTTTTCTAGTATAAAAATACAAGAGTATTTTACTAATCTGGTTTTTTTATTGTAGGTACTAAGATTTTTAATAAGAGGGCGTGGTGAGTACAGTGCGCTCTACGGAGTCGAAGACCACAACCGAGAGAAAACTTTTTTGCTCATTTAGTTAGTTACTAAATAATTTGGGAGCAAGCTTTTTAATTGTATTTTTTTAATAAAAAGTATAGTCATCGCAGTTTTATTTTTCTAGTATAAAAATATAAAAATATTTTACTAATCTGGTTTTTTTTATTGTAGGTACTAAGATTTTTAATAAGAGGGCGTGGTGAGTACAGTGCGCTCTACGGAGTCGAAGACCACAACCGAGAGAAAACTTTTTTGCTCATTTAGTTAATTACTAAATAATTTGGGAGCAAGCTTTCTAATTGTATTTTTTTTAATAAAAAGTATAGTCATCGCAGTTTTATTTTTCCCGTCTAAAAATACAGGAATAATTTACTAATTTAGTTTTTTCATCTTAGGTATTAAGGTTTTTAATGAGAGAGCGGGGAAAGAATAGTGCGCTCCATGAAGTCGAAGGAGAACTTTTTTGCAAATTTAGTTAATTGCTAAATAATTTTGGAGCAAGGTTTTTAATTGTATTTTTTTTAATAAAAAGTATAGTCATCGCAGTTTTATTTTTCCCGTCTAAAAATACAGGAATAATTTACTAATTTAGTTTTTTCATCTTAGGTATTAAGGTTTTTAATGAGAAAGCGGGGAAATAATAGTGCGCTCCATGAAGTCGAAGGAGAACTTTTTTGCAAATTTAGTTAATTACTAAATAATTTGGGAGCAAGCTTTCTAATTGTATTTTTTTTATTAAAAAGTATAGTCATCGCAGTTTTATTTTTCTAGTATAAGAATACAAGAATATTTTACTAATCTGATTTATTTTATTGTAGGTACCAAGATTTTTAATAAGATGGAGGGGGAGCGCTTCATGAAGTCGAAGACCACAACCGAGAGAGAACTTTTTTGCTCATTTAGTTAATTACTAAATAATTTGGGAGCAAGCTTTTTAATTGTATTTTTTTAATAAAAAGTATAGTCATCGCAGTTTTATTTTTCCGGTATAAAAATACAAGAATATTTTACTAATCTGGTTTTTTATTGTAGGTATTAAGATTTTTAATAAGACGGCGTGGTGAGTACAGTGCGCTCTACGGAGTCGAAGACCACAACCGAGAGAAAACTTTTTTGCTCATTTAGTTAATTACTAAATAATTTGGGAGCAAGCTTTTTAATTGTATTTTTTTTTAATAAAAAGTATAGTCATCGCAGTTTTATTTTTCTAGTATAAAAATATAAGAATATTTTACTAATCTGGTTTTTTTATTGTAGGTACTAAGATTTTTAATAAGAGGGCGTGGTGAGTACAGTGCGCTCTACGGATTCGAAGACCACAACCGAGAGAAAACTTTTTTGCTCATTTAGTTAATTACTAAATAATTTGGGAGCAAGCTTTCTAATTGTATTTTTTTTAATAAAAAGTGTAGTCATCGCAGTTTTATTTTTCTAGTATAAGAATACAAGAATATTTTACTAATCTGATTTATTTTATTGTAGGTGCCAAGATTTTTAATAAGATGGAGGGGGAGCGCTTCCATGAAGTCGAAGACCACAACCGAGAGAAAACTTTTTTGCTCATTTAGTTAATTACTAAATAATTTGGGAGCAAGCTTATTAATTGTATTTTTTTAATAAAAAGTATAGTCATCGCAGTTTTATTTTTCCGGTATAAAAATACAAGAATATTTTACTAATCTGGTTTTTTATTGTAGGTACTAAGATTTTTAATAAGAGGGCGTGGTGAGTACAGTGCGCTCTACGGAGTCAAAGACCACAACCGAGAGAAAACTTTTTTGCTCATTTAGTTAATTACTAAATAATTTGGGAGCAAGCTTTTTAATTGTATTTTTTTAAATAAAAAGTATAGTCATCGCAGTTTTATTTTTCTAGTATAAAAATACAAGAATATTTTACTAATCTGGTTTCTTTTATTGTAGGTACCAAGATTTTTAATAGGAGGGAGGGGGGAGCGCTCCATGGAGTCGAAGGCCACAACCGAGAGAGAACTTTTTTGCTCATTTAGTTAATTACTAAATAATTTGGGAGCAAGCTTTTTAATTGTATTTTTTTAATTAAAAAGTATAGTCATCTCAGTTTTATTTTTCTAGTATAAAAATACAAGAATATTTTACTAATCTGGTTTTTATTGTAGGTACTAAGATTTTTAATAAGAGGGCGTGGTGAGTACAGTGCGCTCTACGGAGTCGAAGACCACAACCGAGAGAAAACTTTTTTGCTCATTTAGTTAATTACTAAATAATTTGGGAGCAAGCTTTTTAATTGTATTTTTTTAATAAAAAGTATAGTCATCGCAGTTTTATTTTTTCCGTCTAAAAATACAGGAATAATTTACTAATTTAGTTTTTTCATCTTAGGTATTAAGGTTTTTAATGAGAGAGCGGGGAAAGAATAGTGCGCTCCATGAAGTCGAAGGAGAACTTTTTTGCAAATTTAGTTCATTACTAAATAATTTGGGAGCAAGCTTTTTAATTGTATTTTTTTTTAATAAAAAGTATAGTCATCGCAGTTTTATTTTTCTAGTATAAAAATACAAGAATATTTTACTAATCTGGTTTCTTTTATTGTAGGTACCAAGATTTTTAATAGGAGTGAGGGGGGAGCGCTCCATGGAGTCGAAGGCCACAACCGAGAGAGAACTTTTTTGCTCATTTAGTTAATTACTAAATAATTTGGGAGCAAGCTTTTTAATTGTATTTTTTTAAATAAAAAGTATAGTCATCTCAGTTTTATTTTTCTAGTATAAAAATACAAGAATATTTTACTAATCTGGTTTTTTTTATTGTAGGTACTAAGATTTTTAATAAGAGGGCGTGGTGAGTACAGTGCGCTCTACGGAGTCGAAGACCACAACCGAAAAAAAACTTTTTTGCTCATTTAGTTAATTACTAAATAATTTGGGAGCAAGCTTTCTAATTGTATTTTTTTTAATAAAAAGTATAGTCATCGCAGTTTTATTTTTCTAGTATAAGAATACAAGAATATTTTACTAATCTGATTTATTTTATTGTAGGTGCCAAGATTTTTAATAAGATGGAGGGGGAGCGCTTCCATGAAGTCGAAGACCACAACCGAGAGAAAACTTTTTTGCTCATTTAGTTAATTACTAAATAATTTGGGAGCAAGCTTATTAATTGTATTTTTTTAATAAAAAGTATAGTCATCGCAGTTTTATTTTTCCGGTATAAAAATACAAGAATATTTTACTAATCTGGTTTTTTATTGTAGGTACTAAGATTTTTAATAAGAGGGCGTGGTGAGTACAGTGCGCTCTACGGAGTCAAAGACCACAACCGAGAGAAAACTTTTTTGCTCATTTAGTTAATTACTAAATAATTTGGGAGCAAGCTTTTTAATTGTATTTTTTTAAATAAAAAGTATAGTCATCGCAGTTTTATTTTTCTAGTATAAAAATACAAGAATATTTTACTAATCTGGTTTCTTTTATTGTAGGTACCAAGATTTTTAATAGGAGGGAGGGGGGAGCGCTCCATGGAGTCGAAGGCCACAACCGAGAGAGAACTTTTTTGCTCATTTAGTTAATTACTAAATAATTTGGGAGCAAGCTTTTTAATTGTATTTTTTTAATTAAAAAGTATAGTCATCTCAGTTTTATTTTTCTATTACAAAAATACAAGAATATTTTACTAATCTGGTTTTTATTGTAGGTACTAAGATTTTTAATAAGAGGGCGTGGTGAGTACAGTGCGCTCTACGGAGTCGAAGACCACAACCGAGAGAAAACTTTTTTGCTCATTTAGTTAATTACTAAATAATTTGGGAGCAAGCTTTTTAATTGTATTTTTTTTAATAAAAAGTATAGTCATCGCAGTTTTATTTTTCTAGTATAAAAATACAAGAATATTTTACTAATCTGTTTTTTTTTATTGTAGGTACTAAGATTTTTAATAAGAGGGCGTGGTGAGTACAGTGCGCTCTACGGAGTCGAAGACCACAACCGAGAGAAAACTTTTTTGCACATTTAGTTAATTACTAAATAATTTGGGAGCAAGCTTTTTAATTGTATTTTTTTTAATAAAAAGTATAGTCATCGCAGTTTTATTTTTCCGTCTAAAAACACAGGAATAATTTACTAATTTAGTTTTTTCATCTTAGGTATTAAGGTTTTTAATGAGAGAGCGGGGAAAGAATAGTGCGCTCCATGAAGTCGAAGGAGAACTTTTTTGCAAATTTAGTTAATTACTAAATAATTTTAGAGCAAGGTTTTTAATTGTATTTTTTTTAATAAAAAGTATAGTCATCGCAGTTTTATTTTTCCCGTCTAAAAATACAGAAATAATTTACTAATTTAGTTTTTTCATCTTAGGTATTAAGGTTTTTAATGAGAAAGCGGGGAAATAATAGTGCGCTTTATGAAGTCGAAGGAGAACTTTTTGCAAATTTAGTTAATTACTAAATAATTTGGGAGCAAGCTTTTTAATTGTATTTTTTTTAATAAAAAGTATAGTCATCGCAGTTTTATTTTTCTAGTATAAAAATACAAGAATATTTTACTAATGTGTTTTTTTTAATTGTAGGTACTAAGATTTTTAATAAGAGGGCGTGGTGAGTACAGTGCGCTTTACGAAGTCGAAGACCACAACCGAGAGAAAACTTTTTTGCTCATTTAGTTAATTACTAAATAATTTGGGAGCAAGCTTTTTAATTGTATTTTTTTTAATAAAAAGTATAGCCATCGCAGTTTTATTTTTCTAGTATAAAAATACAAGAATATTTTACTAATCTGGTTTCTTTTATTGTAGGTACCAAGATTTTTAATAGGAGGGAGGGGGGAGCGCTCCATGGAGTCGAAGACCACAACCGAGAGAGAACTTTTTTGCTCATTTAGTTAAATACTAAATAATTTGGGAGCAAGCTTTTTAATTGTATTTTTTTAATATAAAGTATAGTCATCGCAGTTTTATTTTTCTAGTATAAAAATACAAGAATATTTTACTAATTTGTTTTTTTTTTATTGTAGGTACTAAGATTTTTAATAAGAGGGCGTGGTGAGTACAGTGCGCTCTACGGAGTCGAAGACCACAACCGAGAGAAAACTTTTTTGCTCATTTAGTTAATTACTAAATAATTTGGGAGCAAGCTTTTTAATTGTATTTTTTTAATAAAAAGTATAGTCATCGCAGTTTTATTTTTTCCGTCTAAAAATACAGGAATAATTTACTAATTTAGTTTTTTCATCTTAGGTATTAAGGTTTTTAATGAGAGAGCGGGGAAAGAATAGTGCGCTCCATGAAGTCGAAGGAGAACTTTTTTGCAAATTTAGTTCATTACTAAATAATTTGGGAGCAAGCTTTTTAATTGTATTTTTTTTTAATAAAAAGTATAGTCATCGCAGTTTTATTTTTCTAGTATAAAAATACAAGAATATTTTACTAATCTGGTTTCTTTTATTGTAGGTACCAAGATTTTTAATAGGAGTGAGGGGGGAGCGCTCCATGGAGTCGAAGGCCACAACCGAGAGAGAACTTTTTTGCTCATTTAGTTAATTACTAAATAATTTGGGAGCAAGCTTTTTAATTGTATTTTTTTAAATAAAAAGTATAGTCATCTCAGTTTTATTTTTCTAGTATAAAAATACAAGAATATTTTACTAATCTGTTTTTTTTTATTGTAGGTACTAAGATTGTTAATAAGAGGGCGTGGTGAGTACAGTGCGCTCTACGGAGTCGAAGACCACAACCGAGAGAAAACTTTTTTGCTCATTTAGTTAATTACTAAATAATTTGGGAGCAAGCTTTTTAATTGTATTTTTTTTAAATAAAAAGTATAGTCATCTCAGTTTTATTTTTCTAGTATAAAAATACAAGAATATTTTACTAATCTGGTTTTTATTGTAGGTACTAAGATTTTTAATAAGAGGGCGTGGTGAGTACAGTGCGCTCTACGGAGTCGAAGACCACAACCGAGAGAAAACTTTTTTGCTCATTTAGTTAATTACTAAATAATTTGGGAGCAAGCTTTTTAATTGTATTTTTTTTAATAAAAAGTATAGTCATCGCAGTTTTATTTTTCTAGTATAAAAATACAAGAATATTTTACTAATCTGGTTTCTTTTATTGTAGGTACCAAGATTTTTAATAGGAGGGAGGGGGGGAGCGCTCCATGGAGTCGAAGACCACAACCGAGAGAGAACTTTTTTGCTCATTTAGTTAAATTCTAAATAATTTGGGAGCAAGCTTTTTAATTGTATTTTTTTAATATAAAGTATAGTCATCGCAGTTTTATTTTTCTAGTATAAAAATACAAGAATATTTTACTAATCTGTTTTTTTTTATTGTAATTACTAAGATTTTTAATAAGAGGGCGTGGTGAGTACAGTGCGCTCTACGGAGTCAAAGACCACAACCGAGAGAAAACTTTTTTGCTCATTTAGTTAATTACTAAATAATTTGGGAGCAAGCTTTGTAATTGTATTTTTTTAAATAAAAAGTATAGTCATCGCAGTTTTATTTTTCTAGTATAAAAATACAAGAATATTTTACTAATCTGGTTTCTTTTATTGTAGGTACCAAGATTTTTAATAGGAGGGAGGGGGGAGCGCTCCATGGAGTCGAAGGCCACAACCGAGAGAGAACTTTTTTGCTCATTTAGTTAATTACTAAATAATTTGGGAGCAAGCTTTTTAATTGTATTTTTTTAATTAAAAAGTATAGTCATCTCAGTTTTATTTTTCTATTACAAAAATACAAGAATATTTTACTAATCTGGTTTTTATTGTAGGTACTAAGATTTTTAATAAGAGGGCGTGGTGAGTACAGTGCGCTCTACGGAGTCGAAGACCACAACCGAGAGAAAACTTTTTTGCTCATTTAGTTAATTACTAAATAATTTGGGAGCAAGCTTTTTAATTGTATTTTTTTTAATAAAAAGTATAGTCATCGCAGTTTTATTTTTCCGTCTAAAAATACAGGAATAATTTACTAATTTAGTTTTTTCATCTTAGGTATCAAGGTTTTTAATGAGAGAGCGGGGAAAGAATAGTGCGCTCCATGAAGTCGAAGGAGAACTTTTTTGCAAATTTAGTTAATTACTAAATAATTTTAGAGCAAGGTTTTTAAATGTATTTTTTTTAATAAAAAGTATAGTCATCGCAGTTTTATTTTTCCCGTCTAAAAATACAGAAATAATTTACTAATTTAGTTTTTTCATCTTAGGTATTAAGGTTTTTAATGAGAAAGCGGGGAAATAATAGTGCGCTTTATGAAGTCGAAGGAGAACTTTTTTGCAAATTTAGTTAATTACTAAATAATTTGGGAGCAAGCTTTTTAATTGTGTTTTTTTTAATAAAAAGTATAGTCATCGCAGTTTTATTTTTCTAGTATAAAAATACAAGAATATTTTACTAATCTGTTTTTTTTTTATTGTAGGTACTAAGATTTTTAATAAGAGGGCGTGGTGAGTACAGTGCGCTTTACGAAGTCGAAGACCACAACCGAGAGAAAACTTTTTTGCTCATTTAGTTAATTACTAAATAATTTGGGAGCAAGCTTTTTAATTGTATTTTTTTTAATAAAAAGTATAGTCATCGCAGTTTTATTTTTCTAGTATAAAAATACAAGAATATTTTACTAATCTGGTTTCTTTTATTGTAGGTACCAAGATTTTTAATAGGAGGGAGGGGGGAGCGCTCCATGGAGTCGAAGACCACAACCGAGAGAGAACTTTTTTGCTCATTTAGTTAATTACTAAATAATTTGGGAGCAAGCTTTTTAATTGTATTTTTTTAATAAAAAGTATAGTCATCGCAGTTTTATTTTTTCCGTCTAAAAATACAGGAATAATTTACTAATTTAGTTTTTTCATCTTAGGTATTAAGGTTTTTAATGAGAGAGCGGGGAAAGAATAGTGCGCTCCATGAAGTCGAAGGAGAACTTTTTTGCAAATTTAGTTCATTACTAAATAATTTGGGAGCAAGCTTTTTAATTGTATTTTTTTTTAATAAAAAGTATAGTCATCGCAGTTTTATTTTTCTAGTATAAAAATACAAGAATATTTTACTAATCTGGTTTCTTTTATTGTAGGTACCAAGATTTTTAATAGGAGTGAGGGGGGAGCGCTCCATGGAGTCGAAGGCCACAACCGAGAGAGAACTTTTTTGCTCATTTAGTTAATTACTAAATAATTTGGGAGCAAGCTTTTTAATTGTATTTTTTTAAATAAAAAGTATAGTCATCGCAGTTTTTTTTTTCTAGTATAAAAATACAAGAATATTTTACTAATCTGGTTTTTTTTATTGTAGGTACTAAGATTTTTAATAAGAGGGCGTGGTGAGTACAGTGCGCTCTACGGAGTCGAAGACCACAACCGAGAGAAAACTTTTTTGCTCATTTAGTTAATTACTAAATAATTTGGGAGCAAGCTTTTTAATTGTATTTTTTTAAATAAAAAGTATAGTCATCTCAGTTTTATTTTTCTAGTATAAAAATACAAGAATATTTTACTAATCTGGTTTTTATTGTAGGTACTAAGATTTTTAATAAGAGGGCGTGGTGAGTACAGTGCGCTCTACGGAGTCGAAGACCACAACCGAGAGAAAACTTTTTTGCTCATTTAGTTAATTACTAAATAATTTGGGAGCAAGCTTTTTAATTGTATTTTTTTTAATAAAAGTATAGTCATCGCAGTTTTATTTTTCCGTCTAAAAACACAGGAATAATTTACTAATTTAGTTTTTTCATCTTAGGTATTAAGGTTTTTAATGAGAGAGCGGGGAAAGAATAGTGCGCTCCATGAAGTCGAAGGAGAACTTTTTTGTAAATTTAGTTAATTACTAAATAATTTTAGAGCAAGGTTTTTAATTGTATTTTTTTTAATAAAAAGTATAGTCATCGCAGTTTTATTTTTCCCGTCTAAAAATACAGAAATAATTTACTAATTTAGTTTTTTCATCTTAGGTATTAAGGTTTTTAATGAGAAAGCGGGGAAATAATAGTGCGCTTTATGAAGTCGAAGGAGAACTTTTTGCAAATTTAGTTAATTACTAAATAATTTGGGAGCAAGCTTTTTAATTGTATTTTTTTTAATAAAAAATATAGTCATCGCAGTTTTATTTTTCTAGTATAAAAATACAAGAATATTTTACTAATCTGTTTTTTTTTATTGTAGGTACTAAGATTTTTAATAAGAGGGCGTGGTGAGTACAGCGCGCTTTACGAAGTCGAAGACCACAACCGAGAGAAAACTTTTTTGCTCATTTAGTTAATTACTAAATAATTTGGGAGCAAGCTTTTTAATTGTATTTTTTTTAATAAAAAGTATAGTCATCGCAGTTTTATTTTTCTAGTATAAAAATACAAGAATATTTTACTAATCTGGTTTCTTTTATTGTAGGTACCAAGATTTTTAATAGGAGGGAGGGGGGAGCGCTCCATGGAGTCGAAGACCACAACCGAGAGAGAACTTTTTTGCTCATTTAGTTAAATACTAAATAATTTGGGAGCAAGCTTTTTAATTGTATTTTTTTAATATAAAGTATAGTCATCGCAGTTTTATTTTTCTAGTATAAAAATACAAGAATATTTTACTAATCTGTTTTTTTTTTATTGTAGGTACTAAGATTTTTAATAAGAGGGTGAGTACAGTGCGCTCTACGGAGTCGAAGACCACAACCGAGAGAAAACTTTTTTGCTCATTTAGTTAATTACTAAATAATTTGGGAGCAAGCTTTTTAATTGTATTTTTTTAATAAAAAGTATAGTCATCGCAGTTTTATTTTTTCCGTCTAAAAATACAGGAATAATTTACTAATTTAGTTTTTTCATCTTAGGTATTAAGGTTTTTAATGAGAGAGCGGGGAAAGAATAGTGCGCTCCATGAAGTCGAAGGAGAACTTTTTTGCAAATTTAGTTCATTACTAAATAATTTGGGAGCAAGCTTTTTAATTGTATTTTTTTTTAATAAAAAGTATAGTCATCTCAGTTTTATTTTTCTAGTATAAAAATACAAGAATATTTTACTAATCTGGTTTTTTTTATTGTAGGTACTAAGATTTTTAATAAGAGGGCGTGGTGAGTACAGTGCGCTCTACGGAGTCGAAGACCACAACCGAGAGAAAACTTTTTTGCTCATTTAGTTAATTACTAAATAATTTGGGAGCAAGCTTTTTAATTGTATTTTTTTTAAATAAAAAGTATAGTCATCTCAGTTTTATTTTTCTAGTATAAAAATACAAGAATATTTTACTAATCTGGTTTTTATTGTAGGTACTAAGATTTTTAATTAGAGGGCGTGGTGAGTACAGTGCGCTCTACGGAGTCGAAGACCACAACCGAGAGAAAACTTTTTTGCTCATTTAGTTAATTACTAAATAATTTGGGAGCAAGCTTTTTAATTGTATTTTTTTTAATAAAAAGTATAGTCATCGCAGTTTTATTTTTCTAGTATAAAAATACAAGAATATTTTACTAATCTGGTTTCTTTTATTGTAGGTACCAAGATTTTTAATAGGAGGGAGGGGGGGAGCGCTCCATGGAGTCGAAGACCACAACCGAGAGAGAACTTTTTTGCTCATTTAGTTAAATTCTAAATAATTTGGGAGCAAGCTTTTTAATTGTATTTTTTTAATATAAAGTATAGTCATCGCAGTTTTATTTTTCTAGTATAAAAATACAAGAATATTTTACTAATCTGTTTTTTTTTATTGTAATTACTAAGATTTTTAATAAGAGGGCGTGGTGAGTACAGTGCGCTCTACGGAGTCAAAGACCACAACCGAGAGAAAACTTTTTTGCTCATTTAGTTAATTACTAAATAATTTGGGAGCAAGCTTTGTAATTGTATTTTTTTAAATAAAAAGTATAGTCATCGCAGTTTTATTTTTCTAGTATAAAAATACAAGAATATTTTACTAATCTGGTTTCTTTTATTGTAGGTACCAAGATTTTTAATAGGAGGGAGGGGGGAGCGCTCCATGGAGTCGAAGGCTACAACCGAGAGAGAACTTTCTTGCTCATTTAGTTAATTACTAAATAATTTGGGAGCAAGCTTTTTAATTGTATTTTTTTAATTAAAAAGTATAGTCATCTCAGTTTTATTTTTCTATTACAAAAATACAAGAATATTTTACTAATCTGGTTTTTATTGTAGGTACTAAGATTTTTAATAAGAGGGCGTGGTGAGTACAGGGCGCTCTACGGAGTCGAAGACCACAACCGAGAGAAAACTTTTTTGCTCATTTAGTTAATTACTAAATAATTTGGGAGCAAGCTTTTTAATTGTATTTTTTTTAATAAAAAGTATAGTCATCGCAGTTTTATTTTTCCCGTCTAAAAATACAGAAATAATTTACTAATTTAGTTTTTTCATCTTAGGTATTAAGGTTTTTAATGAGAGAGCGGGGAAAGAATAGTGCGCTCCATGAAGTCGAAGGAGAACTTTTTTGCAAATTTAGTTAATTACTAAATAATTTTAGAGCAAGGTTTTTAAATGTATTTTTTTTAATAAAAAGTATAGTCATCGCAGTTTTATTTTTCCCGTCTAAAAATACAGAAATAATTTACTAATTTAGTTTTTTCATCTTAGGTATTAAGGTTTTTAATGAGAAAGCGGGGAAATAATAGTGCGCTTTATGAAGTCGAAGGAGAACTTTTTTGCAAATTTAGTTAATTACTAAATAATTTGGGAGCAAGCTTTTTAATTGTATTTTTTTTAATAAAAAGTATAGTCATCGCAGTTTTATTTTTCTAGTATAAAAATACAAGAATATTTTACTAATCTGGTTTCTTTTATTGTAGGTACCAAGATTTTTAATAAGAGGGAGGGGGAGCGCTCCATGGAGTCGAAGGCCACAACCTAGAGAGAACTTTTTTGCTTATTTAGTTAATTACTAAATAATTTGGGAGCAAGCTTTTTAATTGTATTTTTTTAAATAAAAAGTATAGTCATCGCAGTTTTATTTTTCTATTATAAAAATACAAGAATATTTTACTAATCTGTTTTTTTTTATTGTAGGAACTAAGATTTTTAATAAGAGGGTGGTGAATACAGTGCGCTCTACTGAGTCGAACACTACAACCGAGAGAAAACTTTTTTGCTCATTTAGTTAATTACTAAATAATTTGGGAGCAAGCTTTTTAATTGTATTTTTTTTAATAAAAAGTATCGTCATTGCAGTTTTATTTTTCCCGTCTAAAAATACAGGAATAATTTACTAATTTAGTTTTTTCATCTTAGGTATTAAGGTTTTTAATGAGAGAGCGGGGAAAGAATAGTGCGCTCCATGAAGTCGAAGGAGAACTTTTTTGCAAATTTAGTTAATTACTAAATAATTTGGGAGCAAGCTTTCTAATTGTATTTTTTTTAATAAAAAGTATAGTCATCGCAGTTTTATTTTTCTAGTATAAGAATACAAGAATATTTTACTAATCTGATTTATTTTATTGTAGGTGCCAAGATTTTTAATAAGATGGAGGGGGAGCGCTTCCATGAAGTCGAAGACCACAACCGAGAGAAAACTTTTTTGCTCATTTAGTTAATTACTAAATAATTTGGGAGCAAGCTTATTAATTGTATTTTTTTAATAAAAAGTATAGTCATCGCAGTTTTATTTTTCCGGTATAAAAATACAAGAATATTTTACTAATCTGGTTTTTTATTGTAGGTACTAAGATTTTTAATAAGAGGGCGTGGTGAGTACAGTGCGCTCTACGGAGTCAAAGACCACAACCGAGAGAAAACTTTTTTGCTCATTTAGTTAATTACTAAATAATTTGGGAGCAAGCTTTTTAATTGTATTTTTTTAAATAAAAAGTATAGTCATCGCAGTTTTATTTTTCTAGTATAAAAATACAAGAATATTTTACTAATCTGGTTTCTTTTATTGTAGGTACCAAGATTTTTAATAGGAGGGAGGGGGGAGCGCTCCATGGAGTCGAAGGCCACAACCGAGAGAGAACTTTTTTGCTCATTTAGTTAATTACTAAATAATTTGGGAGCAAGCTTTTTAATTGTATTTTTTTAATTAAAAAGTATAGTCATCTCAGTTTTATTTTTCTATTACAAAAATACAAGAATATTTTACTAATCTGGTTTTTATTGTAGGTACTAAGATTTTTAATAAGAGGGCGTGGTGAGTACAGTGCGCTCTACGGAGTCGAAGACCACAACCGAGAGAAAACTTTTTTGCTCATTTAGTTAATTACTAAATAATTTGGGAGCCAGCTTTTTAATTGTATTTTTTTTAATAAAAAGTATAGTCATCGCAGTTTTATTTTTCTAGTATGAAAATACAAGAATATTTTACTAATCTGTTTTTTTTTATTGTAGGTACTAAGATTTTTAATAAGAGGGCGTGGTGAGTACAGTGCGCTCTACGGAGTCGAAGACCACAACCGAGAGAAAACTTTTTTGCACATTTAGTTAATTACTAAATAATTTGGGAGCAAGCTTTTTAATTGTATTTTTTTAAATAAAAAGTATAGTCATCGCAGTTTTATTTTTCCGTCTAAAAACACAGGAATAATTTACTAATTTAGTTTTTTCATCTTAGGTATTAAGGTTTTTAATGAGAGAGCGGGGAAAGAATAGTGCGCTCCATGAAGTCGAAGGAGAACTTTTTTGCAAATTTAGTTAATTACTAAATAATTTTAGAGCAAGGTTTTTAATTATATTTTTTTTAATAAAAAGTATAGTCATCGCAGTTTTATTTTTCCCGTCTAAAAATACAGAAATAATTTACTAATTTAGTTTTTTCATCTTAGGTATTAAGGTTTTTAATGAGAAAGCGGGGAAATAATAGTGCGCTTTATGAAGTCGAAGGAGAACTTTTTGCAAATTTAGTTAATTACTAAATAATTTGGGAGCAAGCTTTTTAATTGTATTTTTTTTAATAAAAAGTATAGTCATCGCAGTTTTATTTTTCTAGTATAAAAATACAAGAATATTTTACTAATCTGTTTTTTTTTTATTGTAGGTACTAAGATTTTTAATAAGAGGGCGTGGTGAGTACAGTGCGCTTTACGAAGTCGAAGACCACAACCGAGAGAAAACTTTTTTGCTCATTTAGTTAATTACTAAATAATTTGGGAGCAAGCTTTTTAATTGTATTTTTTTAAATAAAAAGTATAGTCATCGCAGTTTTATTTTTCTAGTATAAAAATACAAGAATATTTTACTAATCTGGTTTCTTTTATTGTAGGTACCAAGATTTTTAATAGGAGGGAGGGGGGAGCGCTCCATGGAGTCGAAGACCACAACCGAGAGAGAACTTTTTTGCTCATTTAGTTAAATACTAAATAATTTGGGAGCAAGCTTTTTAATTGTATTTTTTTAATATAAAGTATAGTCATCGCAGTTTTATTTTTCTAGTATAAAAATACAAGAATATTTTACTAATTTGTTTTTTTTTTATTGTAGGTACTAAGATTTTTAATAAGAGGGCGTGGTGAGTACAGTGCGCTCTACGGAGTCGAAGACCACAACCGAGAGAAAACTTTTTTGCTCATTTAGTTAATTACTAAATAATTTGGGAGCAAGCTTTTTAATTGTATTTTTTTAATAAAAAGTATAGTCATCGCAGTTTTATTTTTTCCGTCTAAAAATACAGGAATAATTTACTAATTTAGTTTTTTCATCTTAGGTATTAAGGTTTTTAATGAGAGAGCGGGGAAAGAATAGTGCGCTCCATGAAGTCGAAGGAGAACTTTTTTGCAAATTTAGTTCATTACTAAATAACTTGGGAGCAAGCTTTTTAATTGTATTTTTTTTTAATAAAAAGTATAGTCATCGCAGTTTTATTTTTCTAGTATAAAAATACAAGAATATTTTACTAATCTGGTTTCTTTTATTGTAGGTACCAAGATTTTTAATAGGAGTGAGGGGGGAGCGCTCCATGGAGTCGAAGGCCACAACCGAGAGAGAACTTTTTTGCTCATTTAGTTAATTACTAAATAATTTGGGAGCAAGCTTTTTAATTGTATTTTTTTAAATAAAAAGTATAGTCATCTCAGTTTTATTTTTCTAGTATAAAAATACAAGAATATTTTACTAATCTGGTTTTTATTGTAGGTACTAAGATTTTTAATAAGAGGGCGTGGTGAGTACAGTGCGCTCTACGGAGTCGAAGACCACAACCGAGAGAAAACTTTTTTGCTCATTTAGTTAATTACTAAATAATTTGGGAGCAAGCTTTTTAATTGTATTTTTTTTAATAAAAGTATAGTCATCGCAGTTTTATTTTTCCGTCTAAAAACACAGGAATAATTTACTAATTTAGTTTTTTCATCTTAGGTATTAAGGTTTTTAATGAGAGAGCGGGGAAAGAATAGTGCGCTCCATGAAGTCGAAGGAGAACTTTTTTGCAAATTTAGTTAATTACTAAATAATTTTAGAGCAAGGTTTTTAATTGTATTTTTTTTAATAAAAAGTATAGTCATCGCAGTTTTATTTTTCCCGTCTAAAAATACAGAAATAATTTACTAATTTAGTTTTTTCATCTTAGGTATTAAGGTTTTTAATGAGAAAGCGGGGAAATAATAGTGCGCTTTATGAAGTCGAAGGAGAACTTTTTGCAAATTTAGTTAATTACTAAATAATTTGGGAGCAAGCTTTTTAATTGTATTTTTTTTAATAAAAAATATAGTCATCGCAGTTTTATTTTTCTAGTATAAAAATACAAGAATATTTTACTAATCTGTTTTTTTTTATTGTAGGTACTAAGATTTTTAATAAGAGGGCGTGGTGAGTACAGCGCGCTTTACGAAGTCGAAGACCACAACCGAGAGAAAACTTTTTTGCTCATTTAGTTAATTACTAAATAATTTGGGAGCAAGCTTTTTAATTGTATTTTTTTTAATAAAAAGTATAGTCATCGCAGTTTTATTTTTCTAGTATAAAAATACAAGAATATTTTACTAATCTGGTTTCTTTTATTGTAGGTACCAAGATTTTTAATAGGAGGGAGGGGGGAGCGCTCCATGGAGTCGAAGACCACAACCGAGAGAGAACTTTTTTGCTCATTTAGTTAAATACTAAATAATTTGGGAGCAAGCTTTTTAATTGTATTTTTTTAATATAAAGTATAGTCATCGCAGTTTTATTTTTCTAGTATAAAAATACAAGAATATTTTACTAATCTGTTTTTTTTTTATTGTAGGTACTAAGATTTTTAATAAGAGGGTGAGTACAGTGCGCTCTACGGAGTCGAAGACCACAACCGAGAGAAAACTTTTTTGCTCATTTAGTTAATTACTAAATAATTTGGGAGCAAGCTTTTTAATTGTATTTTTTTAATAAAAAGTATAGTCATCGCAGTTTTATTTTTTCCGTCTAAAAATACAGGAATAATTTACTAATTTAGTTTTTTCATCTTAGGTATTAAGGTTTTTAATGAGAGAGCGGGGAAAGAATAGTGCGCTCCATGAAGTCGAAGGAGAACTTTTTTGCAAATTTAGTTCATTACTAAATAATTTGGGAGCAAGCTTTTTAATTGTATTTTTTTTTAATAAAAAGTATAGTCATCTCAGTTTTATTTTTCTAGTATAAAAATACAAGAATATTTTACTAATCTGGTTTTTTTTATTGTAGGTACTAAGATTTTTAATAAGAGGGCGTGGTGAGTACAGTGCGCTCTACGGAGTCGAAGACCACAACCGAGAGAAAACTTTTTTGCTCATTTAGTTAATTACTAAATAATTTGGGAGCAAGCTTTTTAATTGTATTTTTTTTAAATAAAAAGTATAGTCATCTCAGTTTTATTTTTCTAGTATAAAAATACAAGAATATTTTACTAATCTGGTTTTTATTGTAGGTACTAAGATTTTTAATTAGAGGGCGTGGTGAGTACAGTGCGCTCTACGGAGTCGAAGACCACAACCGAGAGAAAACTTTTTTGCTCATTTAGTTAATTACTAAATAATTTGGGAGCAAGCTTTTTAATTGTATTTTTTTTAATAAAAAGTATAGTCATCGCAGTTTTATTTTTCTAGTATAAAAATACAAGAATATTTTACTAATCTGGTTTCTTTTATTGTAGGTACCAAGATTTTTAATAGGAGGGAGGGGGGGAGCGCTCCATGGAGTCGAAGACCACAACCGAGAGAGAACTTTTTTGCTCATTTAGTTAAATTCTAAATAATTTGGGAGCAAGCTTTTTAATTGTATTTTTTTAATATAAAGTATAGTCATCGCAGTTTTATTTTTCTAGTATAAAAATACAAGAATATTTTACTAATCTGTTTTTTTTTATTGTAATTACTAAGATTTTTAATAAGAGGGCGTGGTGAGTACAGTGCGCTCTACGGAGTCAAAGACCACAACCGAGAGAAAACTTTTTTGCTCATTTAGTTAATTACTAAATAATTTGGGAGCAAGCTTTGTAATTGTATTTTTTTAAATAAAAAGTATAGTCATCGCAGTTTTATTTTTCTAGTATAAAAATACAAGAATATTTTACTAATCTGGTTTCTTTTATTGTAGGTACCAAGATTTTTAATAGGAGGGAGGGGGGAGCGCTCCATGGAGTCGAAGGCTACAACCGAGAGAGAACTTTCTTGCTCATTTAGTTAATTACTAAATAATTTGGGAGCAAGCTTTTTAATTGTATTTTTTTAATTAAAAAGTATAGTCATCTCAGTTTTATTTTTCTATTACAAAAATACAAGAATATTTTACTAATCTGGTTTTTATTGTAGGTACTAAGATTTTTAATAAGAGGGCGTGGTGAGTACAGGGCGCTCTACGGAGTCGAAGACCACAACCGAGAGAAAACTTTTTTGCTCATTTAGTTAATTACTAAATAATTTGGGAGCAAGCTTTTTAATTGTATTTTTTTTAATAAAAAGTATAGTCATCGCAGTTTTATTTTTCCCGTCTAAAAATACAGAAATAATTTACTAATTTAGTTTTTTCATCTTAGGTATTAAGGTTTTTAATGAGAGAGCGGGGAAAGAATAGTGCGCTCCATGAAGTCGAAGGAGAACTTTTTTGCAAATTTAGTTAATTACTAAATAATTTTAGAGCAAGGTTTTTAAATGTATTTTTTTTAATAAAAAGTATAGTCATCGCAGTTTTATTTTTCCCGTCTAAAAATACAGAAATAATTTACTAATTTAGTTTTTTCATCTTAGGTATTAAGGTTTTTAATGAGAAAGCGGGGAAATAATAGTGCGCTTTATGAAGTCGAAGGAGAACTTTTTTGCAAATTTAGTTAATTACTAAATAATTTGGGAGCAAGCTTTTTAATTGTATTTTTTTTAATAAAAAGTATAGTCATCGCAGTTTTATTTTTCTAGTATAAAAATACAAGAATATTTTACTAATCTGGTTTCTTTTATTGTAGGTACCAAGATTTTTAATAAGAGGGAGGGGGAGCGCTCCATGGAGTCGAAGGCCACAACCTAGAGAGAACTTTTTTGCTTATTTAGTTAATTACTAAATAATTTGGGAGCAAGCTTTTTAATTGTATTTTTTTAAATAAAAAGTATAGTCATCGCAGTTTTATTTTTCTATTATAAAAATACAAGAATATTTTACTAATCTGTTTTTTTTTATTGTAGGAACTAAGATTTTTAATAAGAGGGTGGTGAATACAGTGCGCTCTACTGAGTCGAACACTACAACCGAGAGAAAACTTTTTTGCTCATTTAGTTAATTACTAAATAATTTGGGAGCAAGCTTTTTAATTGTATTTTTTTTAATAAAAAGTATCGTCATTGCAGTTTTATTTTTCCCGTCTAAAAATACAGGAATAATTTACTAATTTAGTTTTTTCATCTTAGGTATTAAGGTTTTTAATGAGAGAGCGGGGAAAGAATAGTGCGCTCCATGAAGTCGAAGGAGAACTTTTTTGCAAATTTAGTTAATTACTAAATAATTTGGGAGCAAGCTTTCTAATTGTATTTTTTTTAATAAAAAGTATAGTCATCGCAGTTTTATTTTTCTAGTATAAGAATACAAGAATATTTTACTAATCTGATTTATTTTATTGTAGGTGCCAAGATTTTTAATAAGATGGAGGGGGAGCGCTTCCATGAAGTCGAAGACCACAACCGAGAGAAAACTTTTTTGCTCATTTAGTTAATTACTAAATAATTTGGGAGCAAGCTTATTAATTGTATTTTTTTAATAAAAAGTATAGTCATCGCAGTTTTATTTTTCCGGTATAAAAATACAAGAATATTTTACTAATCTGGTTTTTTATTGTAGGTACTAAGATTTTTAATAAGAGGGCGTGGTGAGTACAGTGCGCTCTACGGAGTCAAAGACCACAACCGAGAGAAAACTTTTTTGCTCATTTAGTTAATTACTAAATAATTTGGGAGCAAGCTTTTTAATTGTATTTTTTTAAATAAAAAGTATAGTCATCGCAGTTTTATTTTTCTAGTATAAAAATACAAGAATATTTTACTAATCTGGTTTCTTTTATTGTAGGTACCAAGATTTTTAATAGGAGGGAGGGGGGAGCGCTCCATGGAGTCGAAGGCCACAACCGAGAGAGAACTTTTTTGCTCATTTAGTTAATTACTAAATAATTTGGGAGCAAGCTTTTTAA
Organism: Polydrusus pterygomalis; assembly: GCA_963969555.1. Classification (NCBI taxonomy): domain Eukaryota; kingdom Metazoa; phylum Arthropoda; class Insecta; order Coleoptera; family Curculionidae; genus Polydrusus; species Polydrusus pterygomalis. The sequence continues at coordinate 11,657,975 of OZ018384.1, forward strand.
TTGTATTTTTTTAATTAAAAAGTATAGTCATCTCAGTTTTATTTTTCTATTACAAAAATACAAGAATATTTTACTAATCTGGTTTTTATTGTAGGTACTAAGATTTTTAATAAGAGGGCGTGGTGAGTACAGTGCGCTCTACGGAGTCGAAGACCACAACCGAGAGAAAACTTTTTTGCTCATTTAGTTAATTACTAAATAATTTGGGAGCCAGCTTTTTAATTGTATTTTTTTTAATAAAAAGTATAGTCATCGCAGTTTTATTTTTCTAGTATGAAAATACAAGAATATTTTACTAATCTGTTTTTTTTTATTGTAGGTACTAAGATTTTTAATAAGAGGGCGTGGTGAGTACAGTGCGCTCTACGGAGTCGAAGACCACAACCGAGAGAAAACTTTTTTGCACATTTAGTTAATTACTAAATAATTTGGGAGCAAGCTTTTTAATTGTATTTTTTTAAATAAAAAGTATAGTCATCGCAGTTTTATTTTTCCGTCTAAAAACACAGGAATAATTTACTAATTTAGTTTTTTCATCTTAGGTATTAAGGTTTTTAATGAGAGAGCGGGGAAAGAATAGTGCGCTCCATGAAGTCGAAGGAGAACTTTTTTGCAAATTTAGTTAATTACTAAATAATTTTAGAGCAAGGTTTTTAATTGTATTTTTTTTAATAAAAAGTATAGTCATCGCAGTTTTATTTTTCCCGTCTAAAAATACAGAAATAATTTACTAATTTAGTTTTTTCATCTTAGGTATTAAGGTTTTTAATGAGAAAGCGGGGAAATAATAGTGCGCTTTATGAAGTCGAAGGAGAACTTTTTGCAAATTTAGTTAATTACTAAATAATTTGGGAGCAAGCTTTTTAATTGTATTTTTTTTAATAAAAAGTATAGTCATCGCAGTTTTATTTTTCTAGTATAAAAATACAAGAATATTTTACTAATCTGTTTTTTTTTATTGTAGGTACTAAGATTTTTAATAAGAGGGCGTGGTGAGTACAGTGCGCTTTACGAAGTCGAAGACCACAACCGAGAGAAAACTTTTTTGCTCATTTAGTTAATTACTAAATAATTTGGGAGCAAGCTTTTTAATTGTATTTTTTTAAATAAAAAGTATAGTCATCGCAGTTTTATTTTTCTAGTATAAAAATACAAGAATATTTTACTAATCTGGTTTCTTTTATTGTAGGTACCAAGATTTTTAATAGGAGGGAGGGGGGAGCGCTCCATGGAGTCGAAGACCACAACCGAGAGAGAACTTTTTTGCTCATTTAGTTAAATACTAAATAATTTGGGAGCAAGCTTTTTAATTGTATTTTTTTAATATAAAGTATAGTCATCGCAGTTTTATTTTTCTAGTATAAAAATACAAGAATATTTTACTAATTTGTTTTTTTTTTATTGTAGGTACTAAGATTTTTAATAAGAGGGCGTGGTGAGTACAGTGCGCTCTACGGAGTCGAAGACCACAACCGAGAGAAAACTTTTTTGCTCATTTAGTTAATTACTAAATAATTTGGGAGCAAGCTTTTTAATTGTATTTTTTTAATAAAAAGTATAGTCATCGCAGTTTTATTTTTTCCGTCTAAAAATACAGGAATAATTTACTAATTTAGTTTTTTCATCTTAGGTATTAAGGTTTTTAATGAGAGAGCGGGGAAAGAATAGTGCGCTCCATGAAGTCGAAGGAGAACTTTTTTGCAAATTTAGTTCATTACTAAATAACTTGGGAGCAAGCTTTTTAATTGTATTTTTTTTTAATAAAAAGTATAGTCATCGCAGTTTTATTTTTCTAGTATAAAAATACAAGAATATTTTACTAATCTGGTTTCTTTTATTGTAGGTACCAAGATTTTTAATAGGAGTGAGGGGGGAGCGCTCCATGGAGTCGAAGGCCACAACCGAGAGAGAACTTTTTTGCTCATTTAGTTAATTACTAAATAATTTGGGAGCAAGCTTTTTAATTGTATTTTTTTAAATAAAAAGTATAGTCATCTCAGTTTTATTTTTCTAGTATAAAAATACAAGAATATTTTACTAATCTGTTTTTTTTTATTGTAGGTACTAAGATTTTTAATAAGAGGGCGTGGTGAGTACAGTGCGCTTTACGAAGTCGAAGACCACAACCGAGAGAAAACTTTTTTGCTCATTTAGTTAATTACTAAATAATTTGGGAGCAAGCTTTTTAATTGTATTTTTTTTAATAAAAAGTATAGTCATCGCAGTTTTATTTTTCTAGTATGAAAATACAAGAATATTTTACTAATCTGGTTTCTTGTATTGTAGGTACCCAGATTTTTAATAGGAGGGAGGGGGGAGCGCTCCATGGAGTCGAAGACCACAACCGAGGGAGAACTTTTTTGCTCATTTAGTTAATTACTAAATAATTTGGGTGCAAGCTTTTTAATTGTATTTTTTTTAATAAAAAGTATCGTCATCGCAGTTTTATTTTTCTATTACAAAAATACAAGAATATTTTACTAATCTGGTTTTTATTGTAGGTACTAAGATTTTTAATAAGAGGGCGTGGTGAGTACAGCGCTCTCTACGGAGTCGAAGACCACAACCGAGAGAAAACTTTTTTGCTCATTTAGTTAATTACTAAATAATTTGGGAGCAAGCTTTTTAATTGTATTTTTTTTAATAAAAAGTATCGTCATTGCAGTTTTATTTTTCCCGTCTAAAAATACAGGAATAATTTACTAATTTAGTTTTTTCATCTTAGGTATTAAGGTTTTTAATGAGAGAGCGGGGAAAGAATAGTGCGCTCCATGAAGTCGAAGGAGAACTTTTTTGCAAATTTAGTTATTTACTAAATAATTTGGGAGCAAGCTTTTTAATTGTATTTTTTTAAATAAAAAGTATAGTCATCGCAGTTTTATTTTTCTATTACAAAAATACAAGAATATTTTACTAATCTGGTTTTTATTGTAGGTACTAAGATTTTTAATAAGAGGGCGTGGTGAGTACAGTGCGCTCTACGGAGTCGAAGACCACAACCTAGAGAGAACTTTTTTGCTCGTTTAGTTAATTACTAAATAATTTGGGAGCAAGCTTTTTAATTGTATTTTTTTTTTAACAAAAAGTATAGTCATCGCAGTTTTATTTTTCTAGTATAAAAATACAAAAATATTTTACTAATCTGGTTTTTATTGTAGGTACTAAGATTTTTAATAAGAGGGCGTGGTGAGTACAGTGCGCTCTACGGAGTCGAAGAACACAACCGAGAGAAAACTTTTTTGCTCATTTAGTTAATTACTAAATAATTTGGGAGCAAGCTTTTTAATTGTATTTTTCTTAATAAAAAGTATAGTCATCGCAGTTTTATTTTTCCCGTCTAAAAATACAGGAATAATTTACTAATTTAGTTTTTTCATCTTAGGTATTAAGGTTTTTAATGAGAGAGCGGGGAAAGAATAGTGCGCTTCATGAAGTCGAAGGAGAACTTTTTTGCAAATTTAGTTAATTACTAAATAATTTGGGAGCAAGCTTTTTAATTGTATTTTTTTTAATAAAAAGTATAGCCATCGCAGTTATATTTTTCTAGTATAAAAATACAAGAATATTTTACTAATCTGGTTTCTTGTATTGTAGGTACCCAGATTTTTAATAGGAGGGAGGGGGGAGCGCTCCATGGAGTCGAAGACCACAACCGAGGGAGAACTTTTTTGCTCATTTAGTTAATTACTAAATAATTTGGGAGCAAGCTTTTTAATTGTATTTTTTTTAATAAAAAGTATCGTTATCGCAGTTTTATTTTTCCCGTCTAAAAATACAGGAATAATTTACTAATTTCGTTTTTTCATCTTAGGTATTAAGGTTTTTAATGAGAGAGCGGGGAAAGAATAGTGCGCTCCATGAAGTCGAAGGAGAACTTTTTTGCAAATTTAGTTATTTACTAAATAATTTTGGAGCAAGGTTTTTAATTGTATTTTTTTTTAATAAAAAGTATTGTCATCGCAGTTTTATTTTTCCCGTCTAAAAATACAGGAATAATTGACTAATTTAGTTTTTTCATCTTAGGTATTAAGGTTTTTAATGAGAAAGCGGGGAAATAATAGTGCGCTCCATGAAGTCGAAGGAGAACTTTTTTGCTTATTTAGTTAATTACTAAATAATTTGGGAGCAAGCTTTTTAATTGTATTTTTTTAAATAAAAAGTATAGTCATCGCAGTTTTATTTTTCTATTACAAAAATACAAGAATATTTTACTAATCTGGTTTTTATTGTAGGTACTAAGATTTTTAATAAGAGGGCGTGGTGAGTACAGTGCGCTCTACGGAGTCGAAGACCACAACCTAGAGAGAACTTTTTTGCTCATTTAGTTAATTACTAAATAATTTGGGAGCAAGCTTTTTAATTGTATTTTTTTTTAACAAAAAGTATAGTCATCGCAGTTTTATATTTCTAGTATAAAAATACAAAAATATTTTACTAATCTGGTTTTTATTGTAGGTACTAAGATTTTTAATAAGAGGGCGTGGTGAGTACAGTGCCCTCTACGGAGTCGAAGACCACAACCTAGAGAGAACTTTTTTGCTCATTTAGTTAATTACTAAATAATTTGGGAGCAAGCTTTTTAATTGTATTTTTTTTTAATAAAAAGTATAGTCATCGCGGTTTTATTTTTCTAGTATAAAAATACAAGAATATTTTACTAATCTGGTTTTTTTTATTGTAGGTACTAAGATTTTTAATAAGAGGGCGTGGTGAGTACAGTGCGCTCTACGGAGTCGAAGAACACAACCGAGAGAAAACTTTTTTGCTCATTTAGTTAATTACTAAATAATTTGGGAGCAAGCTTTTTAATTGTATTTTTCTTAATAAAAAGTATAGTCATCGCAGTTTTATTTTTCCCGTCTAAAAATACAGGAATAATTTACTAATTTAGTTTTTTCATCTTAGGTATTAAGGTTTTTAATGAGAAAGCGGGGAAATAATAGTGCGCTCCATGAAGTCGAAGGAGAACTTTTTTGCAAATTCAGTTAATTACTAAATAATTTGGGAGCAAGCTTTCTAATTGTATTTTTTTTAATAAAAAGTATAGTCATCGCAGTTTTATTTTTCTAGTATAAGAATACAAGAATATTTTACTAATCTGATTTATTTTATTGTAGGTACCAAGATTTTTAATAAGATGGAGGGGGAGCGCTTAGTAGTAGCTTAATCTGTTTTTTTTATTGTAGCTACTAAGATTTTTAATAAGAGGGCGTGGCGAGTACAGTGTGCTCTACGGAGTCGAAGACCACAACCGAGAGAAAACTTTTTTGCTCATTTAGTTAATTACTAAATAATTTGGGAGCAAGCTTTTTAATTGTATTTTTTAATAAAAAGTATAGTCATCGCAGTTTTATTTTTCTAGTATAAAAATACAAGCATATTTTACTAATATGTTTTTTTTATTGTAGGTACTAAGATTTTTAATAAGAGGGCGTGGTGAGTACAGTGCGCTCTACGGAGTCGAAGACCACAACCGAGAGAGAACTTTTTTGCTCATTTAGTTAATTACTAAATAATTTGGGAGCAAGCTTTTTAATTGTATTTTTTTAATAAAAAGTATAGTCCGCAGTTTTATTTTTCTAGTATAAAAATACAAGAATATTTTACTAATCTGGTTTTTTTATTGTAGGTACTAAGATTTTTAATAAGAGGGCGTGGTGAGTACGGTGCGCTCTACGGAGTCGAAGACCACAACCGAGAGAAAACTTTTTTGCTCATTTAGTTAATTACTAAATAATTTGGGAGCAAGCTTTTTAATTGTATTTTTTTAATAAAAAGTATAGTCATCGCAGTTTTATTTTTCTAGTATAAAAATATAAGAATATTTTACTAATCTGGTTTTTTTATTGTAGTTACTAAGATTTTTAATAAGAGGGCGTGGTGAGTACAGTGCGCTCTACGGAGTCGAAGACCACAACCGAGAGAAAACTTTTTTGCTCATTTAGTTAATTACTAAATAATTTCGGAGCAAGCTTTCTAATTGTATTTTTTTTAATAAAAAGTATAGTCATCGCAGTTTTATTTTTCTAGTATAAGAATACAAGAATATTTTACTAATCTGATTTATTTTATTGTAGGTACCAAGATTTTTAATAAGAGGGAGGGGGAGCGCTTCATGAAGTCGAAGACCACAACCGAGAGAGAACTTTTTTGCTCATTTAGTTAATTACTAAATAATTTGGGAGCAAGCTTTTTAATTGTATTTTTTTAATAAAAAGTATAGTCATCGCAGTTTTATTTTTCTAGTATAAAAATACAAGAATATTTTACTAATCTGGTTTTTTATTGTAGGTACTAAGATTTTTAATAAGAGGGCGTGGTGAGTACAGTGCGCTCTACGGAGTCGAAGACCACAACCGAGAGAAAACTTTTTTGCTCATTTAGTTAATTACTAAATAATTTGGGAGCAAGCTTTTTAATTGTATTTTTTTTAATAAAAAGTATAGTCATCGCAGTTTTATTTTTCCCGTCTAAAAATACAGGAATAATTTACTAATTTAGTTTTTTCATCTTAGGTATTAAGTTTTTTAATGAGAGAGCGGGGAAAGAATAGTGCGCTCCATGAAGTCGAAGGAGAACTTTTTTGCAAATTTAGTTAATTACTAAATAATTTTGGAGCAAGGTTTTTAATTGTATTTTTTTTAATAAAAAGTATAGTCATCGCAGTTATATTTTTCCCGTCTAAAAATACAGGAATAATTTACTAATTTAGTTTTTTCATCTTAGGTATTAAGGTTTTTAATGAGAAAGCGGGGAAATAATAGTGCGCTCCATGAAGTCGAAGGAGAACTTTTTTGCAAATTCAGTTAATTACTAAATAATTTGGGAGCAAGCTTTCTAATTGTATTTTTTTTAATAAAAAGTATAGTCATCGCAGTTTTATTTTTCTTGTATAAGAATACAAGAATATTTTACTAATCTGATTTATTTTATTGTAGGTACCAAGATTTTTAATAAGATGGAGGGGGAGCGCTTAGTAGTAGCTTAATCTGTTTTTTTTATTGTAGCTACTAAGATTTTTAATAAGAGGGCGTGGCGAGTACAGTGCGCTCTACGGAGTCAAAGACCACAACCGAGAGAAAACTTTTTTGCTCATTTAGTTAATTACTAAATAATTTGGGAGCAAGCTTTTTAATTGTATTTTTTTTAATAAAAAGTATAGTCATCGCAGTTTTATTTTTCCCGTCTAAAAATACAGGAATAATTTACTAATTTAGTTTTTTCATCTTAGGTATTAAGGTTTTTAATGAGAGAGCGGGGAAAGAATAGTGCGCTCCATGAAGTCGAAGGAGAACTTTTTTGCAAATTTAGTTAATTACTAAATAATTTTGGAGCAAGGTTTTTAATTGTATTTTTCTTAATAAAAAGTATAGTCATCGCAGTTTTATTTTTCCCGTCTAAAAATACAGGAATAATTTACTAATTTAGTTTTTTCATCTTAGGTATTAAGGTTTTTAATGAGAAAGCGGGGAAATAATAGTGCGCTCCATGAAGTCGAAGGAGAACTTTTTTGCAAATTCAGTTAATTACTAAATAATTTGGGAGCAAGCTTTCTAATTGTATTTTTTTTAATAAAAAGTATAGTCATCGCAGTTTTATTTTTCTAGTATAAGAATACAAGAATATTTTACTAATCTGATTTATTTTATTGTAGGTACCAAGATTTTTAATAAGATGGAGGGGGAGCGCTTAGTAGTAGCTTAATCTGTTTTTTTTATTGTAGCTACTAAGATTTTTAATAAGAGGGCGTGGCGAGTACAGTGCGCTCTACGGAGTCGAAGACCACAACCGAGAGAAAACTTTTTTGCTCATTTAGTTAATTACTAAATAATTTGGGAGCAAGCTTTTTAATTGTATTTTTTTTAATAAAAAGTATAGTCATCGCAGTTTTATTTTTCCCGTCTAAAAATACAGGAATAATTTACTAATTTAGTTTTTTCATCTTAGGTATTAAGGTTTTTAATGAGAAAGCGGGGAAATAATAGTGCGCTCCATGAAGTCGAAGGAGAACTTTTTTGCAAATTCAGTTAATTACTAAATAATTTGGGAGCAAGCTTTCTAATTGTATTTTTTTTAATAAAAAGTATAGTCATCGCAGTTTTATTTTTCTAGTATAAGAATACAAGAATATTTTACTAATCTGATTTATTTTATTGTAGGTACCAAGATTTTTAATAAGATGGAGGGGGAGCGCTTAGTAGTAGCTTAATCTGTTTTTTTTATTGTAGCTACTAAGATTTTTAATAAGAGGGCGTGGCGAGTACAGTGCGCTCTACGGAGTCGAAGACCACAACCGAGAGAAAACTTTTTTGCTCATTTAGTTAATTACTAAATAATTTGGGAGCAAGCTTTTTAATTGTATTTTTTTTAATAAAAAGTATAGTCATCGCAGTTTTATTTTTCCCGTCTAAAAATACAGGAATAATTTACTAATTTAGTTTTTTCATCTTAGGTATTAAGGTTTTTAATGAGAGAGCGGGGAAAGAATAGTGCGCTCCATGAAGTCGAAGGAGAACTTTTTTGCAAATTTAGTTAATTACTAAATAATTTTGGAGCAAGGTTTTTAATTGTATTTTTTTAATAAAAAGTATAGTCATCGCAGTTTTATTTTTCTAGTATAAAAATACAAGAATATTTTACTAATCTGGTTTTTTATTGTAGGTACTAAGATTTTTAATAAGAGGGCGTGGTGAGTACAGTGCGCTCTACGGAGTCGAAGACCACAACCGAGAGAAAACTTTTTTGCTCATTTAGTTAATTACTAAATAATTTGGGAGCAAGCTTTTTAATTGTATTTTTTTTAATAAAAAGTATAGTCATCGCAGTTTTATTTTTCCCGTCTAAAAATACAGGAATAATTTACTAATTTAGTTTTTTCATCTTAGGTATTAAGTTTTTTAATGAGAGAGCGGGGAAAGAATAGTGCGCTCCATGAAGTCGAAGGAGAACTTTTTTGCAAATTTAGTTAATTACTAAATAATTTTGGAGCAAGGTTTTTAATTGTATTTTTTTTAATAAAAAGTATAGTCATCGCAGTTATATTTTTCCCGTCTAAAAATACAGGAATAATTTACTAATTTAGTTTTTTCATCTTAGGTATTAAGGTTTTTAATGAGAAAGCGGGGAAATAATAGTGCGCTCCATGAAGTCGAAGGAGAACTTTTTTGCAAATTCAGTTAATTACTAAATAATTTGGGAGCAAGCTTTCTAATTGTATTTTTTTTAATAAAAAGTATAGTCATCGCAGTTTTATTTTTCTTGTATAAGAATACAAGAATATTTTACTAATCTGATTTATTTTATTGTAGGTACCAAGATTTTTAATAAGATGGAGGGGGAGCGCTTAGTAGTAGCTTAATCTGTTTTTTTTATTGTAGCTACTAAGATTTTTAATAAGAGGGCGTGGCGAGTACAGTGCGCTCTACGGAGTCAAAGACCACAACCGAGAGAAAACTTTTTTGCTCATTTAGTTAATTACTAAATAATTTGGGAGCAAGCTTTTTAATTGTATTTTTTTTAATAAAAAGTATAGTCATCGCAGTTTTATTTTTCCCGTCTAAAAATACAGGAATAATTTACTAATTTAGTTTTTTCATCTTAGGTATTAAGGTTTTTAATGAGAGAGCGGGGAAAGAATAGTGCGCTCCATGAAGTCGAAGGAGAACTTTTTTGCAAATTTAGTTAATTACTAAATAATTTTGGAGCAAGGTTTTTAATTGTATTTTTCTTAATAAAAAGTATAGTCATCGCAGTTTTATTTTTCCCGTCTAAAAATACAGGAATAATTTACTAATTTAGTTTTTTCATCTTAGGTATTAAGGTTTTTAATGAGAAAGCGGGGAAATAATAGTGCGCTCCATGAAGTCGAAGGAGAACTTTTTTGCAAATTCAGTTAATTACTAAATAATTTGGGAGCAAGCTTTCTAATTGTATTTTTTTTAATAAAAAGTATAGTCATCGCAGTTTTATTTTTCTAGTATAAGAATACAAGAATATTTTACTAATCTGATTTATTTTATTGTAGGTACCAAGATTTTTAATAAGATGGAGGGGGAGCGCTTAGTAGTAGCTTAATCTGTTTTTTTTATTGTAGCTACTAAGATTTTTAATAAGAGGGCGTGGCGAGTACAGTGCGCTCTACGGAGTCGAAGACCACAACCGAGAGAAAACTTTTTTGCTCATTTAGTTAATTACTAAATAATTTGGGAGCAAGCTTTTTAATTGTATTTTTTTTAATAAAAAGTATAGTCATCGCAGTTTTATTTTTCCCGTCTAAAAATACAGGAATAATTTACTAATTTAGTTTTTTCATCTTAGGTATTAAGGTTTTTAATGAGAAAGCGGGGAAATAATAGTGCGCTCCATGAAGTCGAAGGAGAACTTTTTTGCAAATTCAGTTAATTACTAAATAATTTGGGAGCAAGCTTTCTAATTGTATTTTTTTTAATAAAAAGTATAGTCATCGCAGTTTTATTTTTCTAGTATAAGAATACAAGAATATTTTACTAATCTGATTTATTTTATTGTAGGTACCAAGATTTTTAATAAGATGGAGGGGGAGCGCTTAGTAGTAGCTTAATCTGTTTTTTTTATTGTAGCTACTAAGATTTTTAATAAGAGGGCGTGGCGAGTACAGTGCGCTCTACGGAGTCGAAGACCACAACCGAGAGAAAACTTTTTTGCTCATTTAGTTAATTACTAAATAATTTGGGAGCAAGCTTTTTAATTGTATTTTTTTTAATAAAAAGTATAGTCATCGCAGTTTTATTTTTCCCGTCTAAAAATACAGGAATAATTTACTAATTTAGTTTTTTCATCTTAGGTATTAAGGTTTTTAATGAGAGAGCGGGGAAAGAATAGTGCGCTCCATGAAGTCGAAGGAGAACTTTTTTGCAAATTTAGTTAATTACTAAATAATTTTGGAGCAAGGTTTTTAATTGTATTTTTTTTTAATAAAAAGTATAGTCATCGCAGTTTTATTTTTCCCGTCTAAAAATACAGGAATAATTTACTAATTTAGTTTTTTCATCTTAGGTATTAAGGTTTTTAATGAGAAAGCGGGGAAATAATAGTGCGCTCCATGAAGTCGAAGGAGAACTTTTTTGCAAATTCAGTTAATTACTAAATAATTTGGGAGCAAGCTTTCTAATTGTATTTTTTTTAATAAAAAGTATAGTCATCGCAGTTTTATTTTTCTAGTATAAGAATACAAGAATATTTTACTAATCTGATTTATTTTATTGTAGGTACCAAGATTTTTAATAAGATGGAGGGGGAGCGCTTAGTAGTAGCTTAATCTGTTTTTTTTATTGTAACTACTAAGATTTTTAATAAGAGGGCATGGCGAGTACAGTGCGCTCTACGGAGTCGAAGACCACAACCGAGAGAAAACTTTTTTGCTCATTTAGTTAATTACTAAATAATTTGGGAGCAAGCTTTTTAATTGTATTTTTTTTAATAAAAAGTATAGTCATCGCAGTTTTATTTTTCCCGTCTAAAAATACAGGAATAATTTACTAATTTAGTTTTTTCATCTTAGGTATTAAGGTTTTTAATGAGAAAGCGGGGAAATAATAGTGCGCTCCATGAAGTCGAAGGAGAACTTTTTTGCAAATTTAGTTAATTACTAAATAATTTGGGAGCAAGCTTTTTAATTGTATTTTTTTTAATAAAAAGTATAGTCATCGCAGTTTTATTTTTCTAGTATAAAAATACAAGAATATTTTACTAATCTGGTTTCTTTTATTGTAGGTACCAAGATTTTTAATAGGAGGGAGGGGGAGCGCTCCATGGAGTCGAAGACCACAACCGAGAGAGAACTTTTTTGCTCATTTAGTTAATTACTAAATAATTTGAGAGCAAGCTTTTTAATTGTATTTTTTTAAATAAAAAGTATAGTCATCGCAGTTTTATTTTTCTAGTATAAAAATACAAGAATATTTTACTAATCTGTTTTTTTTATTGTAGGTACTAAGATTTTTAATAAGGGGGCGTGGGAAGTACAGTGCGCTCTACGGAGTCGAAGACCACAACCGAGAGAAAACTTTTTTGCTCATCTAGTTAATTACTAAATAATTTGGGAGCAAGCTTTTTAATTGTATTTTTTTTAATAAAAAGTATAGTCATCGCAGTTTTATTTTTCCAGTATAAAAATATAAGAATATTTTACTAATCTGTTTCTTTTTATTGTAGGTACCAAAATTTTTAATAAGAGGGAGGGGGAGTACAGTGCGCTCCATGGAGTCGAGGACCACACCGAAAAAGAACTTTTTTGCGCATTTAGTTAATTACTAAATAATTTTGGAGCAAGGTTTTTAATTGTATTTTTTTTAATAAAAAGTATCGTCATCGCAGTTTTATTTTTCCCGTCTAAAAATACAGGAATAATTTACTAATTTAGTTTTTTCATCTTAGGTATTAAGGTTTTTAATAAGAGAGCGGGGAAAGAATAGTGCGCTCCATGAAGTCGAAGGAGAACTTTTTTGCAAATTTAGTTAATTACTAAATAATTTGGGAGCAAGCTATTTTAATTGTATTTTTTTTAATAAAAAGTATCGTCTTCGCAGTTTTATTTTTCGCGTCTAAAAATACGGGAATAATTTACTAATTTAGTTTTTTCATCTTAGGTATTAAGGTTTTTAATGAGAAAGCAGGGAAATAATAGTGCGCTCCATGAAGTCGAAGGAGAACTTTTTTTGCAAATTTAGTTAATTACTAAATAATTTGGGAGCAAGCTTTTTAATTGTATTTTTTTTAATAAAAAGTATACTCATCGCAGTTTTATTTTTCCCGTCTAAAAATACAGGAATAATTTACTAATTTAGTTTTTTCATCTTAGGTATTAAGGTTTTTAATGAGAGAGCGGGGAAAGAATAGTGCGCTCCATGAAGTCGAAGGAGAACTTTTTTGCAAATTTAGTTAATTACTAAATAATTTGGGAGCAAGCTATTTTAATTGTATTTTTTTTAATAAAAAGTATCGTCTTCGCAGTTTTATTTTTCGCGTCTAAAAATACAGGAATAATTTACTAATTTAGTTTTTTCATCTTAGGTATTAAGGTTTTTAATGAGAGAGCGGGGAAAGAATAGTGCGCTCCATGAAGTCGAAGAAGAACTTTTTTGCAAATTTAGTTAATTACTAAATAATTTGGGAGCAAGCTTTTTAATTGTATTTTTTTTAATAAAAAGCATAGTCATCGCAGTTTTATTTATCTAGTATTAAATTACAAGAATATTTTACTAATCTGTTTTTTCTATTGTAGGTACTAAGATTTTTAATAAGAGGGCGTGGTGAGTACAGTGCACTCTACGGAGTCGAAGACCACGACCGAGAGAGAACTTTTTTGCTCATTTAGTTAATTACTAAATAATTTGGAAGCAAGCTTTTTAATTGTATTTTTTTTAATAAAAAGTATAGTCATCGCAGTTTTATTTTTCTAGTATAAAAATACAAGAATATTTTACTAATCTTGTTTTTTTTATTGTAGTTTCTAAGATTTTTAATAAGGGGGCGTGGTGAGTACAGTGCGCTCTACGGAGTCGAAGACCACAACCGAGAGAAACTTTTTTGCTCATTTAGTTAATTACTAAATAATTTTAAGAGCAAGCTTTTTAATTGTATTTTTTTTAATAAAAAGTATAGTCATCGCAGTTTTATTTTTCTAGTATAAAAATACAAGAATATTTTACTAATCTGGTTTCTTTTATTGTAGGTACCAAGATTTTTAATAAGGGGGCGTGGTGAGTACAGTGCGCTCTACGGAGTCGAAGACCACAACCAAGAGAAAACTTTTTTGCTCATTTAGTTAATTACTAAATAATTTGGGAGCAAGCTTTTTAATTGTATTTTTTTTAATAAAAAGTATAGTCATCGCAGTTTTATTTTTCTAGTATAAAAATACAAGAATATTTTACTAATCTGGTTTCTTTTATTGTAGGTACCAAGATTTTTAATAAGAGGGAGGGGGGAGCGCTCCATGGAGTCGAAGACCATAACCGAGAGAGAACTTTTTTGCTCATTTAGTTAATTACTAAATAATTTTAGAGCAAGCTTTTTAATTGTATTTTTTTTAATAAAAAGAATAGTCATCTCAGTTTCATTTTTCTGGTATAAAAATACAAGAATATTTTACTAATTTTGTTTTTTTTATTGTAGGTACTAAGATTTTTAATAAGAGTGTGTGTACAGTGCGCTCTATGGAGTCGAAGTCCACAACCGAATGAGAACTTTTTTGCCCATTTAGTTACTGACTAAATACTTTTGATGCTGGCTTTTTTTTATTGTATTTTGTTAATAAAAAGCATTTTCATAGCAGTTTAATTTTTTTGGTATAAAAAGACAAAAATAATTTACTATTTAAGTTGTTTCATTTTAGGTATGAAGGTTTTTATTGAGAGAGCTGGGAAAGAATAGTGCGCTCCATGGTGTCGAAGACTGCAACCGAAGAAGAAATTTTTTGCGCATTTTGTTACTTACTTAAAATTTTTGTAACAAGCTTTTTTTATTGTAAAAGCAGACATCGTAATTTTATTTTTCTTGTATAAAAGACTAATTTTATAATTTAGTTTTTTCATTTTAGGTATCAAGGTTTTTAATGAGAGAGCGGGAAAAGAATAGTGCGCTCCATAAAGTCGAAGAAGGAGGACTTTTTTGCACATTTAGTTAATTAATAAATAATTTTGAAGCAGGCTTTTTTTTATTGTCGTTTGTTAATAAAAAGAATGGTCATAGCAGTTTTATTTTTTTTGTATAAAAAGACAAGAATAATTTAGTATTTTAGTTTTTTCATTTTAGGTATCAAGGTTTTTAATGAGAGAGCGGGAGAAAAATAGTGCGCTCCATAAAGTCGAAGAAGGAGGACTTTTTTGCACATTTAGTTAATTACTAAATACTTTTGGAGCATACTTATTTTTTATTGTTTTAATAAAAAGAAAAAGCAGAATCATCGTAATTTTTTTTCTTGTATAAAAAAACAAGAATAAGTTACTTATTTAGTTTTTTTTTAAATTTTAGGTGTCCACATTTTTAAAAAGAGGAAGCGGGTGGAGGATGGGAGGCTTCCAGGAGCCGAGGACTACAGCCGAAAGAGCAAGCTTTGTGTATGTTATTTATTAGTAAAAAGCATAGTCATCGCACTTTCTTGTATAAAAATGCAAGACTATTAAATTTTTTTTTAGTTTTAGGTATCAAGTGTGAGCGGGAGTGGGTTTAAGAAAGAGCGTTTCATAAAACCGAAGACTACAAATGAAACAGATCGTATTGCCCATATTTTTGTAGCAATCCTTTAATATCATAGTATTTATGAAGGAAAATCACAGTTTCAGTTTTCTATTGTACACGTACAAGAGTACCATTAGTTTTTTAAATTTTATTTATTAATATATTATCTTACAAGGAAACAGAATCGGAGACGGCGAGCTCAATGGACTGCAGACGACAGCTAAGACTGTATAAATTGTACTAATTATTTTATAGAAAAGTAGCAGCATAGTATGTAACTAACAATTTTTATGTTTAGGTAATTAGTTAATGCTTTTATCCATCGTCTTTTTCTCAGTCTTGTAGATACACGTCTTTGGTGCGGTTCATTTTTATGATTTGCTGCGTACGTCTTGTTTTAGGTGCTCCACTTTGAAATCATTTCGTCCATTAATTCTTCGGTGCTCTTGTCTTTTTTCCATTCCAGCCACTCTAAGAAGCCATTTTCTATGGGTGTTTAGACATCGCCGTCTCTTTTACAAATATTTTGTTTGCCTAAAAAACAAAACTCTTCTAGTATAGCATCTTTCTGTTCCGTTTCGACAAGTTTGATTCCTTGTCTTGTTGTTATTTTTTCCTTGTATTTTTATGGGCCCATATTTCTATTTTTGTTTCTTTCTTATAGGTTCGACCTCGAAGGTGTTCCAGGAAATTTGGAAAATGAGCCGCAGCCGTAATAACCTTGCTACCGCTACCTTTACGCTGTTATACAGATTATTAGATACTAAGACATCCCTCATGAGGGACAGTGGGGTAGTGGAGCTTTGAGTTGTAAAAGAACTAGCTTTTTGCTAGTCCCTGTGTGCAAAGCAGGTAGCCTTAGCTGAGAAGCTACCTTGCGTCGTCTTTAGAGTCCATTAGTTCGTTAACAGTGTTAGTGGACTAGGCCTCCTCGGGAAACCACTTTAAAAAAAGCGCGCCAAGGGCTTTACCTCAATGGTGGTGTGGAAACAAGCCCATAAACCTTTTTAGTTTTGTATGAAAAATGAATTGTTAAATTTTATTTTCTGTAGATATTATGGAATATGTAGGCTCTATACAGGGTGTCCGGAAACTTCGTTCGTATACTTTAAGGGGATATTCTACATATGAAAATATGAAAAAAAGTTCATATGAATGTAGGTCCTTAAATGACTTATAAGGAAGCTATGGCCGTCCGAAGGTGACCTCTAAAGATTAGTTTCTATTTTATATCTATGCAACCGCTAAAGGTACCGGTGTGCTTTTTGGCACACAAACTAATATTAACAATTGCTAATTTATGATATTGAGAGTTATTATGAAATTTAGCAGGGACGTTCTTACGGGGGTGGTGGCTTAGTTTATTTATTCCTAATTTTTTTACGACACTACGTCTAAAAATACAGGAATAATTTTCTAATTTAGTTTTTTCATCTTAGGTATTAAGGTTTTTAATGAGGAAGCGGGGAAATAATAGTGCGCTTTATGAAGTCGAAGGAGATCTTTTTTGCAAATTTAGTTAATTACGAAATAATTTTGAAGCAAGCTTTTCTATCGTATTTTTTTTAATAAAAAGTAAAGTCATCGCAGTTTTATTTTTCTAGTATAAAAATACAAGAATATTTTACTAATCTGGTTTCTTTTATTGTAGGTACCAAGATTTTTAATAGAAGGGAGGGAGGAGCGCTCCATGGAGTCGAAGACCACAACCGAGAGAGAACTTTTTTGCTCATTTAGTTAATTACTAAATAATTTTGGAGCAAGGTTTTTAATTCTATTTTTTCTAATAAAAAGTATCGTTATCGCAGTTTTATTTTTCCCGTCTAAAAATACAGGAATAATTTACTAATTTAGTTTTTTCATCTTAGGTATTAAGGTTTTTAATGAGAAAGCGGGGAAATAATAGTGCGCTCCATGAAGTCGAAGGAGAACTTTTTTGCAAATTTAGTTAATTACGAAATAATTTTGGAGCAAGGTTTTTTATCGTATTTTTTTTAATAAAAAGTATAGTCATCGCAGTTTAATTTTTCTAGTATAAAAATACAAGAATATTTTACTAATCTGTTTTTTTTTATTGTAGGTACTAAGATTTTTAATAAGAGGGCGTGGTGAGTACAGTGCGCTTTACGGAGTCGAAGACCACAACCGAGAGAAAACTTTTTTGCTCTTTTAGTTAATTACTAAATAATTTGGGAGCAAGCTTTTTAATTGTATTTTTTTTTAATAAAAAGTATAGTCATCGCAGTTTTATTTTTCTAGTATAAAAATACAAGAATATTTTACTAATCTGGTTTCTTTTATTGTTGGTACCAAGATTTTTAATAGGAGGGAGGTGGGAGCGCTCCATGGAGTCGAAGACCACAACCGAGAGAGAACTTTTTTGCTCATTTAGTTAATTACTAAATAATTTGGGAGCAAGCCTATTAATTGTATTTTTTTTAATAAAAAGTATAGTCATCACAGTTTTATTTTTCTAGTATAAAAATACGAGAATATTTTACTAATTTTGTTTTTTTTATTGTAGGTACTAAGATTTTTAATAAGAGTGTGTGTACAGTGCGCTCTATGGAGTCGAAGTCCACAACCGAATGAGAACTTTTTTGCCCATTTAGTTACTGACTAAATACTTTTGATGCTGGCTTTTTTTTATTGTATTTTGTTAATAAAAAGCATTTTCATAGCAGTTTAATTTTTTTGGTATAAAAAGACAAAAATAATTTACTATTTAAGTTGTTTCATTTTAGGTATGAAGGTTTTTATTGAGAGAGCTGGGAAAGAATAGTGCGCTCCATGGTGTCGAAGACTGCAACCGAAGAAGAAATTTTTTGCGCATTTTGTTACTTACTTAAAATTTTTGTAACAAGCTTTTTTTATTGTAAAAGCAGACATCGTAATTTTATTTTTCTTGTATAAAAGACTAATTTTATAATTTAGTTTTTTCATTTTAGGTATCAAGGTTTTTAATGAGAGAGCGGGAAAAGAATAGTGCGCTCCATAAAGTCGAAGAAGGAGGACTTTTTTGCACATTTAGTTAATTAATAAATAATTTTGAAGCAGGCTTTTTTTTATTGTCGTTTGTTAATAAAAAGAATGGTCATGGCAGTTTTATTTTTTTTGTATAAAAAGACAAGAATAATTTAGTATTTTAGTTTTTTCATTTTAGGTATCAAGGTTTTTAATGAGAGAGCGGAAAAAAAATAGTGCGCTCCATAAAGTCGAAGAAGGAGGACTTTTTTGCACATTTAGTTAATTACTAAATACTTTTGGAGCATACTTTTTTTTATTGTTTTAATAAAAAGAAAAAGCAGAATCATCGTAATTTTTTTTTGTATAAAAAAACAAGAATAAGTTACTTATTTAGTTTTTTTTTAAATTTTAGGTGTCCACATTTTTAAAAAGAGGAAGCGGGTGGAGGATGGGACGCTTCCAGGAGCCGAGGACTACAGCCGAAAGAGCAAGCTTTGTGTATGTTATTTATTAGTAAAAAGCATAGTCATCGCACTTTCTTGTATAAAAATGCAAGACTATTAAATTTTTTTTTAGTTTTAGGTATCAAGTGTGAGCGGGAGTGGGTTTAAGAAAGAGCGTTTCATAAAACCGAAGACTACAAATGAAACAGATCGTATTGCCCATATGTTTGTAGCAATCCTTTAATATTATAGTATTTATGAAGGAAAATCACAGTTTCAGTTTTCTATTGTACACGTACAAGAGTACCATTAGTTTTTTAAATTTTATTTATTAATATATTATCTTACGAGGAAACAGAATCGGAGACGGCGAGCTCAATGGACTGCAGACGACAGCTAAGACTGCATAAATTGTACTAATTATTTTATAGAAAAGTAGCAGCATAGTATGTAACTAACAATTTTTATGTTTAGGTAATTAGTTAATGCTTTTATCCATCGTCTTTTTCTCAGTCTTGTAGATACACGTCTTTGGTGCGGTTCATTTTTATGATTTGCTGCGTACGTCTTGTTTTAGGTGCTCCACTTTGAAATCATTTCGTCCATTGATTCTTCGGTGCTCTTGTCTTTTTTCCATTCCAGCCACTCTAAGAAGCCATTTTCTATGGGTGTTTAGACATCGCCGTCTCCTTTACAAATATTTTGTTTGCCTAAAAAACAAAACTCTTCTAGTATAGCATCTTTCTGTTCCGTTTCGACAAGTTTGATTCCTTGTCTTGTTGTTATTTTTTCCTTGTATTTTTATGGGCCCATATTTCTATTTTTGTTTTTTTCTTATAGGTTCGACCTCGAAGGTGTTCCAAGAAATTTGGAAAATGAGCCGCAGCCGTAATAACCTTGCTACCGCTACCTTTACGCTGTTATACAGATTATTAGATACTAAGACATCCCTCATGAGGGACAGTGGGGTAGTGGAGCTTTGAGTTGTAAAAGAACTAGCTTTTTGCTAGTCCCTGTGTGCAAAGCAGGTAGCCTTAGCTGAGAAGCTACCTTGCGTCGTCTTTAGAGTCCATTAGTTCGTTAACAGTGTTAGTGGACTAGGCCTCCTCGGGAAACCACTTTAAAAAAAGCGCGCCAAGGGCTTTACCTCAATGGTGGTGTGGAAACAAGCCCATAAACCTTTTTAGTTTTGTATGAAAAATGAATTGTTAAATTTTATTTTCTGTAGATATTATGGAATATGTAGGCTCTATACAGGGTGTCCGGAAACTTCGTTCGTATACTTTAAGGGGATATTCTACATATGAAAATATGAAAAAAAGTTCATATGCATGTAGGTCCTTAAATGACTTATAAGGAAGCTATGGCCGTCCGAAGGTGACCTCTAAAGATTAGTTTCTATTTTATATCTATGCAACCGCTAAAGGTACCGGTGTGCTTTTTGGCACACAAACTAATATTAACAATTGCTAATTTATGATATTGAGAGTTATTATGAAATTTAGCAGGGACGTTCTTACGGGGGTGGTGGCTTAGTTTATTTATTCCTAATTTTTTTACGACACTACGTCTAAAAATACAGGAATAATTTTCTAATTTAGTTTTTTCATCTTACGTATTAAGGTTTTTAATGAGGAAGCGGGGAAATAATAGTGCGCTTTATGAAGTCGAAGGAGAACTTTTTTGCAAATTTAGTTAATTACGAAATAATTTTGAAGCAAGCTTTTTTATCGTATTTTTTTTAATAAAAAGTAATGTCATCGCAGTTTTATTTTTCTAGTATAAAAATACAAGAATATTTTACTAATCTGGTTTCTTTTATTGTAGGTTCCAAGATTTTTAATAGAAGGGAGGGAGGAGCGCTCCATGGAGTCGAAGACCACAACCGAGAGAGAACTTTTTTGCTCATTTAGTTAATTACTAAATAATTTTGGAGCAAGGTTTTTAATTCTATTTTTTCTAATAAAAAGTATCGTTATCGCAGTTTTATTTTTCCCGTCTAAAAATACAGGAATAATTTACTAATTTAGTTTTTTCATCTTAGGTATTAAGGTTTTTAATGAGAAAGCGGGGAAATAATAGTGCGCTCCATGAAGTCGAAGGAGAACTTTTTTGCAAATTTAGTTAATTACGAAATAATTTTGGAGCAAGGTTTTTTATCGTATTTTTTTTAATAAAAAGTATAGTCATCGCAGTTTAATTTTTCTAGTATAAAAATACAAGAATATTTTACTAATCTGTTTTTTTTTATTGTAGGTACTAAGATTTTTAATAAGAGGCGTGGTGAGTACAGTGCGCTTTACGGAGTCGAAGACCACAACCGAGAGAAAACTTTTTTGCTCTTTTAGTTAATTACTAAATTTAATAATTTGGGAGCAAGCTTTTTAATTGTATTTTTTTTTTAATAAAAAGTATAGTCATCGCAGTTTTATTTTTCTAGTATAAAAATACAAGAATATTTTACTAATCTGGTTTCTTTTATTGTTGGTACCAAGATTTTTAATAGGAGGGAGGGGGGAGCGCTCCATGGAGTCGAAGACCACAACCGAGAGAGAACTTTTTTGCTCATTTAGTTAATTACTAAATAATTTGGGAGCAAGCCTATTAATTGTATTTTTTTTAATAAAAAGTATAGTCATCACAGTTTTATTTTTCTAGTATAAAAATACAAGAATATTTTACTAATCTGGTTTCTTTTATTGTAGGTACCAAGATTTTTAATAAGAGGGAGGGGGGAGCGCTCCATGGAGTCGAAGACCACAACCGAGAGAGAACTTTTTTGCTCATTTAGTTAATTACTAAATAATTTGGGAGCAAGGTTTTTAATTGTATTTTTTTTAATAAAAAGTATAGTCATCGCAGTTTTATTTTTCCCGTCTAAAAATACAGGAATAATTTACTAATTTAGTTTTTTCATCTTAGGTATTAAGGTTTTTAATGAGAAAGCGGGGAAATAATA
Organism: Polydrusus pterygomalis; assembly: GCA_963969555.1. Taxonomy (NCBI): domain Eukaryota; kingdom Metazoa; phylum Arthropoda; class Insecta; order Coleoptera; family Curculionidae; genus Polydrusus; species Polydrusus pterygomalis. Next base: position 11,679,563 of record OZ018384.1, read on the forward strand.
GTGCGCTCCATGAAGTCGAAGGTGAACTTTTTTGCAAATTTAGTTAATTACGAAATAATTTTGGAGCAAGCTTTTTTATCGTATTTTTTTTAATAAAAAGTATAGTCATCGCAGTTTTATTTTTTTGGTATAAAAATACAAGAATATTTTACTAATCTGTTTTTTTATTGTAGGTACTAAGATTTTTAATAAAAGGGCGTGGTGAGTACAGTGCGCTTTACGGAGTCAAAGACCACAACCGTGAGAAAACTTTTTTGCTCATTTAGTTAATTACTAAATAATTTGGGAGCAAGCTTTTTAATTGTATTTTTTTTAATAAAAAGTATAGTCATCGCAGTTTTATTTTTCTAGTATAAAAATACAAGAATATTTTACTAATCTGGTTTCTTTTATTGTAGGTACCAAGATTTTTAAGAAGAAGGAGGGGGGAGCGCTCCATGGAGTCGAAGACCACAACCGAGAAAGAACTTTTTTGCTCATTTAGTTAATTACTAAATAATTTGGGAGCAAGCTTTTTAATTGTATATTTTTTTTTAATAAAAAGTATAGTCATCGCAGTTTTATTTTTCTAGTATAAAAATACAAGAATATTTTACTAATCTGGTTTCTTTTATTGTAGGTACCAAGATTTTTAATAAGAGGGAGGGGGGAGCGCTTCATGGAGTCGAAGACCACAATCGAGAAAGAACTTTTTTGCTCATTTAGTTAATTACTAAATAATTTTGGAGCAAGCTTTTTAATTGTATTTTTTTAATAAAAAGTATAGTCATCGCAGTTTTATTTTTCTAGTATAAAAATACAAGAATATTTTACTAATCTGGTTTCTTTTATTGTAGGTGCCAAGATTTTTAATAGGAGGGAGGGGGGAGCGCTCCATGGAGTCGAAGACCACAACCGAGAGAGAGCTTTTTTGCTCATTTAGTTAATTACTAAATAATTTTTGAGCAAGCTTTTTAATTGTATTTTTTTATTAATAAAAAGTATAGTCATCGCAGTTTTATTTTTCTAGTATAAAAATACAAGAATATTTTACTTATCTGGTTTCTTTTATTGTAGGTACCAAGATTTTTAATAAGAGGGAGGTGGGAGCGCTTCATGGAGTCGAAGACCACAATCGAGAGAGAACTTTTTTGCTCATTTAGTTAATTACTAAATAATTTTTGAGCAAGCTTTTTAATTGTATTTTTTTATTAATAAAAAGTATAGTCATCGCAGTTTTATTTTTCCCGTCTTAAAATACAGGAATAATTTACTAATTTAGTTTTTTCATTTTAGGTATTAAGGTTTTTAATGAGAAAGCGGGGAAATAATAGTGCGCTCCATGAAGTCGAAGGAGAACTTTTTTGCAAATTTAGTTAATTACGAAATAATTTTGGAGCAAGCTTTTTTATCGTATTTTTTTTTAATAAAAAGTATAGTCATCGCAGTTTTATTTTTCTAGTATGAAAATACAAGAATATTTTACTAATCTGTTTTTTTCTATTGTAGGTACTAAGATTTTTAATAAGAGGGCGTGGTGAGTACAGTGCGCTCTACGGAGTCGAAGACCACAACCGAAAGAAAACTTTTTTGCTCATTTAGTTAATTACTAAATAATTTGGGAGCAAGCTTTTTAATTGTATTTTTTTAATAAAAAGTATAGTCATCGCAGTTTTATTTTTCTAGTATAAAAATACAAGAATATTTTACTAATCTGGTTTCTTCTATTGTAGGTACCAAGATTTTTAATAGGAGGAAGGGGGGAGCACTCCATGGAGTCGAAGACCACAACCGAGAGATAACTTTTTTGCTCATATAGTTAATTACTAAATAATTTTGGAGCAAGGTTTTTAATTGTATTTTTTTTAATAAAAAGTATCGTCATCGCAGTTTTGTTTTTCCCGTCTAAAAATACAGGAATAATTTACTAATTTAGTTTTTTCATCTTAGGTATTAAGGTTTTTAATGAGAGAGCGGGAAAAAAATAGTGCGCTCCATGAAGTCGAAGGAGAACTTTTTTACAAATTTAGTTAATTACTAAATAATTTTGGAGCAAGGTTTTTAATTGTATTTTTTTTAATAGAATGTATAGTCATCGCAGTTTTATTTTTCCCGTCTAAAAATACAAGAATATTTTACTAATCTGTTTTTTTTATTGTAAGTACTAAGATTTTTAATAAGAGAGCGTGGTGAGTACAGTGAGCTCAACGGAGTCGAAGGCCACAACCGAAAGAAAACTTTTTTGCTCATTTAGTTAATTACTAAATAATTTGGGAGCAAGCTTTTTAATTGTATTTTTTTAATAAAAAGTATAGTCATTGCAGTTTTATTTTTCTAGTATAAAAATACAAGAATATTTTACTAATCTGGTTTATCTTATTGTAGGTACCAAGATTTTTAATAGGAGGGAGGGGGGAGCGCTCCATGGAGTCGAAGACCACAACCGAGAGAGAACTTTTTTGCTCATTTAGTTAATTACTAAATAATTTGGGAGCAAGCTTTTTAATTGTATTTTTTTTAATAAAAAGTATAGTCATCGCAGTTTTATTTTTCTAGTATAAAAATACAAGAATATTTTACTAATCTGGTTTCTTTTATTGTAGGTACCAAGATTTTTAATAAGAGGGAGGGGGGGGGCGCTCCATGGAGTCAAAGACCACAACCGAGAGAGAACATTTTTGCTCATTTAGTTAATTACTAAATAATTTGGGAGCAAGCTTTTTAATTGTATTTTTTTTAATAAAAAGTATAGTCATCGCAGTTTTATTTTTCTAGTATAAAAATACAAGAATATTTTACTAATCTGTTTTTTTTATTGTAGGTACTAAGATTTTTAATAAGAGGGCGTGGTGAGTACAGTGCGCTCTACGGAGTCGAAGACCACAACCGAGAGAAAACGTTTTTGCTCATTTAGTTAATTACTAAATAATTTGGGAGCAAGCTTTTTAATTGTATTTTTTTTTAATAAAAAGTATAGTCATCGCAGTTTTATTTTTCTAGTATAAAAATACAAAAATATTTTACTAATCTGGTTTATTTTATTGTAGGTACCAAGATTTTTAATAGGAGGGAAGGGGGAGCGCTCCATGGAGTCGAAGACCACAACCGAGAGAGAACTTTTTTGCTCATTTAGTTAATTACTAAATAATTTGGGAGCAAGCTTTTTAATTGTATATTTTTTTTTAATAAAAAGTGTAGTCATCGCAGTTTTATTTTTCTAGTATAAAAATACAAGAATATTTTACTAATCTGGTTTCTTTTATTGTAGGTACCAAGATTTTTAATAAGAGGGAGGGGGGAGCGCTTCATGGAGTCGAAGACCACAATCGAGAGAGAACTTTTTTGCTCATTTAGTTAATTACTAAATAATTTGGGAGCAAGCTTTTTAATTGTATTTTTTTAATAAAAAGTATAGTCATCGCAGTTTTATTTTTCTAGTATAAAAATACAAGAATATTTTACTAATCTGGTTTCTTTTATTGTAGGTGCCAAGATTTTTAATAGGAGGGAGGGGGGAGCGCTCCATGGAGTCGAAGACCACAACCGAGAGAGAGCTTTTTTGCTCATTTAGTTAATTACTAAATAATTTTGGAGCAAGGTTTTTAATTGTATTTTTTTTAATAAAAAGTATCGTCATCGCAGTTTTATTTTTCCCGTCTAAAAATACAGGAATAATTTACTAATTTAGTTTTTTCATCTTAGGTATTAAGGTTTTTAATGAGAGAGCGGGGAAAGAATAGTGCGGTCCATGAAGTCGAAGGAGAACTTTTTTGCAAATTTAGTTAATTACTAAATAATTTTGGAGCAAGGTTTTTAATTGTATTTTTTTTAATAAAATGTATCGTAATCGCAGTTTTATTTTTCCCGTCTAAAAATACAGGAATAATTTACTAATTTAGTTTTTTCATCTTATGTATCAAGGTTTTTAATGAGAAAGCGGGGAAATAATAGTGCGCTCCATGAAGTCGAAGGAGAACTTTTTTGCAAATTTAGATAATTACAAAATAATTTTGGAGCAAGCTTTTTTATCGTATTTTTTTTAATAAAAAGTATAGTCATCGCAGTTTTATTTTTCTAGTATGAAAATACAAGAATATTTTACTAATCTGTTTTTTTCTATTGTAGGTACTAAGATTTTTAATAAGAGGGCGTGGTGGGTACAGTGCGCTCTACGGAGTCGAAGACCACAACCGAAAGAAAACTTTTTTGCTCATTTAGTTAATTACTAAATAATTTGGGAGCAAGCTTTTTAATTGTATTTTTTTAATAAAAAGTATAGTCATCGCAGTTTTATTTTTCTAGTATAAAAATACAAGAATATTTTACTCATCTGTTTTTTTTTATTGTGAGTACTAAGATTTTTAATAAGAGGGCGTGGTGAGTACAGTGAGCTCAACGGAGTAGAAGACCACAACCGAAAGAAAACTTTTTTGCTCATTTAGTTAATTACTAAATAATTTGGGAGCAAGCTTTTTAATTGTATTTTTTTAATAAAAAGTATAGTCATCGCAGTTTTATTTTTGTAGTATAAAAATACAAGAATATTTTACTAATCTGGTTTATTTTATTGTAGGTACCAAGATTTTTAATGGGAGGGAGGGGGGAGCGCTCCATGGAGTCGAAGACCACAACCGAGAGAGAACTTTTTTGGTCATTTAGTTAATTACTAAATAATTTGGGAGCAAGCTTTTTAATTGTATTTTTTTTTAATAAAAAGTATAGTCATCGCAGTTTTATTTTTCTAGTATTAAAATACAAGAATATTTTACTAATCTGGTTTCTTTTATTGTAGGTACCAAGATTTTTAATAACAGGTAGGGGGGAGCGCTTCATGGAGTCGAAGACCACAATCGAGAGAGAACTTTTTTGCTCATTTAGTTAATTACTAAATAATTTGGGAGCAAGCTTTTTAATTGTATTTTTTTTAATAAAAAGTATAGTCATCGCAGTTTTATTTTTCTAGTATAAAAATACAAGAATATTTTACTAATCTGGTTTCTTTTATTGTAGGTACCAAGATTTTTGATAAGAGGGAGGGGGGGCGCTCCATGAAGTCAAAGACCACAACCGAGAGAGAACATTTTTGCTCATTTAGTTAATTACTAAATAATTTGGGAGCAAGCTTTTTAATTGTATTTTTTTTAATAAAAAGTATAGTCATCGCAGTTTTATTTTTCTAGTATAAAAATACAAGAATATTTTACTAATCTGGTTTCTTTTATTGTAGGTACCAAAATTTTTAATAGGAAGGAGAGGGGAGCGCTCCATGGAGTCGAAGACCACAACCGAGAGAGAACTTTTTTGCTCATTTAGTTAATCACTAAATAATTTTGGAGCAAGGTTTTTAATTGTATTTTTTTTAATAAAAAGTATCGTCATCGCAGTTTTATTTTTCCCTTCTAAAAATACAGGAATAATTCACTAATTTAGTTTTTTCATCTTAGGTATTAAGGTTTTTAATGAGAGAGCGGGGAAATAATAGTGCGCTCAATGAAGTCGAAGGAGAACTTTTTTGCAAATTTAGTTAATTACGAAATAATTTTGGAGCAAGCTTTTTTATCGTGTTTTTTTTAATAAAAAGTATAGTCATCGCAGTTTTATTTTTCTAGTATAAAAATACAAGAATATTTTACTAATATGTTTTTTTTTTATTGTAGGTACTAAGATATTTAATGAGAGGGCGTGGTGAGTACAGTGCACTCTACGGAGTCGAAGACCACAACCGAGAGAAAACTTTTTTGCTCATTTAGTTAATTACTAAATAATTTGGGAGCAAGCTTTTTAATTGTATTTTTTTTAATACAAAGTATAGTCATCGCAGTTTTATTTTTCTAGTATAAAAATACAAGAATATTTTACTAATCTGGTTTCTTTTATTGTAGGTACCAAGATTTTTAATAACAGGGAGGGGGGAGCGCTTCATGGAGTCGAAGACCACAATCGAGAGAGAACTTTTTTGCTGATTTAGTTAATTACTAAATAATTTGGGTGCAAGCTTTTTAATTGTATTTTTTTTTAATAAAAAGTATAGTCATCGCAGTTTTATTTTTCTAGTATAAAAATACAAGAATATTTTACTAATCTGGTTTCTTTTATTGTAGGTACCAAGATTTTTAATAAGAGGGAGGGGGGGCGCTCCATGGAGTCAAAGACCACAACCGAGAGAGAACATTTTTGCTCATTTAGTTAATTACTAAATAATTTGGGAGCAAGCTTTTTAATTGTATTTTTTTAATAAAAAGTATAGTCATCGCAGTTTTATTTTTCTAGTATAAAAATACAAGAATATTTTACTAATCTGGTTTCTTTTATTGTAGGTACCAAGATTTTTAATAAGAGGGAGGGGGGCGCTCCATGAAGTCAAAGACCACAACCGAGAGAGAACATTTTCGCTCATTTAGTTAATTACTAAATAATTTGGGAGCAAGCTTTTTAATTGTATTTTTTTTAATAAAAAGTATAGTCATCGCAGTTTTATTTTTCTAGTATAAAAATACAAGAATATTTTACTAATCTGGTTTCTTTTATTGTAGGTACCAAGATTTTTAATAGGAAGGAGAGGGGAGCGCTCCATGGAGTCGAAGACCACAACCGAGAGAGAACTTTTTTGCTCATTTAGTTAATCACTAAATAATTTTGGAGCAAGGTTTTTAATTGTATTTTTTTTAATAAAAAGTATCGTCATCGCAGTTTTATTTTTCCCGTCTAAAAATACAGGAATAATTCACTAATTTAGTGTTTTCATCTTAGGTATCAAGGTTTTTAATGAGAAAGCGGGAAAATAATAGTGCGCTCCATGAAGTCGAAGGAGAACTTTTTTGCAAATTTAGATAATTACGAAATAATTTTGGAGCAAGCTTTTTTATCGTATTTTTTTTAATAAAAAGTATAGTCATCGCAGTTTAATTTTTCTAGTATGAAAATACAAGAATATTTTACTAATCTGTTTTTTTCTATTGTAGGTACTAAGATTTTTAATAAGAGGGCGTGGTGAGTACAGTGCGCTCTACGGAGTCGAAGACCACAACCGAAAGAAAACTTTTTTGCTCATTTAGTTAATTACTAAATAATTTGGGAGCAAGCTTTTTAATAATCTGGTTTCTTCTATTGTAGGTACCAAGATTTTTAATAGGAGGAAGGGGGGAGCACTCCATGGAGTCGAAGACCACAACCGAGAGAGAACTTTTTTGCTCATTTAGTTAATTACTAAATAATTTTGGAGCAAGGTTTTTTATTGTATTTTTTTTAATAAAAAGTATAGTCGTCGCAGTTTTATTTTTCCCGTCTGAAAATACAGGAATAATTTACTAATTTAGTTTTTTCATCTTAGGTATCAAGGTTTTTAATGAGAAAGCGGGGAACTAATAGTGCGCTCCATGAAGTCGAAGGAGAACTTTTTTGCAAATTTAGATAATTACGAAATAATTTTGGAGCAAGCTTTTGTATCGTATTTTTTTTAATAAAAAGTATAGTCATCGCAGTTTTATTTTTCTAGTATGAAAATACAAGAATATTTTACTAATCTGTTTTTTCTATTGTAGGTACTAAGATTTTTAATAAGAGGGCGTGGTGAGTACAGTGCGCTCTACGGAGTCGAAGACCACAACCGAGAGAGAACTTTTTTGCTCATTTAGTTAATTACTAAATAATTTGGGAGCAAGCTTTTTAATTGTATTTTTTTTTTTAATAAAAAGTATAGTCATCGCAGTTTTATTTTTCTAGTATAAAAATACAAGAATATTTTACTAATCTGGTTTCTTTATTGTAGGTACCAAGATTTTTAATAAGAGGGAGGGGGGCGCTCCATGGAGTCAAAGACCACAACCGAGAGAGAACATTTTTGCTCATTTAGTTAAATACTAAATAATTTGGGAGCAAGCTTCTTAATTGTATTTTTTTTAATAAAAAGTATAGTCATCGCAGTTTTATTTTTCTAGTATAAAAATACAAGAATATTTTACTAATCTGGTTTCTTTTATTGTAGGTACCAAGATTTTTAATAAGAGGGAGGGCGGCGCTCCATGGAGTCAAAGACCACAACCGAGAGAGAACATTTTTGCTCATTTAGTTAATTACTAAATAATTTGGGAGCAAGCTTCTTAATTGTATTTTTTTTAATAAAAAGTATAGTCATCGCAGTTTTATTTTTCTAGTATAAAAATACAAGAATATTTTACTAATCTTGTTTCTTTTATTGTAGGTACCAAGATTTTTAATAGGAGGTAGAGGGGAGCGCTCCATGGAGTCGAAGACCACAACCGAGAGAGAACTTTTTTGCTCATTTAGTTAATTACTAAATAATTTTGGAGCAAGGTTTTTAATTGTATTTTTTTTTAATAAAAAGTATCGTCATCGCAGTTTTATTTTTCCCTTCTAAAAATACAGGAATAATTCACTAATTTAGTTTTTTCATCTTAGGTATTAAGGTTTTTAATGAGAGAGCGGGGAAAGAATAGTGCGCTCCATGAAGTCGAAGGAGAACTTTTTTGCAAATTTAGTTAATTACTAAATAATTTTGGAGCAAGGTTTTTAATTGTATTTTTTTTAATAAAAAGTATAGTCATCGCAGTTTTATTTTTCCCGTCTAAAAATACAGGAATAATTTACTAATTTAGTTTTTTCATCTTAGGTATTAAGGTTTTTAATGAGAAAGCGGGGAAATAATAGTGCGCTCCATGAAGTCGAAGGAGAACTTTTTTGCAAATTTAGTTAATTACGAAATAATTTTGGAGCAAGCTTTTTTATCGTGTTTTTTTTAATAAAAAGTATAGTCATCGCAGTTTTATTTTTCTAGTATAAAAATACAAGAATATTTTACTAATATGTTTTTTTTTATTGTAGGTACTAAGATTTTTAATAAGAGGGCGTGGTGAGTACAGTGCGCTCTACGGAGTCGAAGACCACAACCGAAAAAAAACTTTTTTGCTCATTTAGTTAATTACTAAATAATTTAGGAGCAAGCTTTTAAATTGTATTTTTTTTATTATAAAGTATAGTCATCGCAGTTTTATTTTTCTAGTATAAAAATACAAGAATATTTTACTAATCTGTTTTTTTTATTGTAGGTACTAAGATATTTAATGAGAGGGCGTGGTGAGTACAGTGCACTCTACGGAGTCGAAGACCACAACCGAGAGAAAACTTTTTTGCTCATTTAGTTAATTACTAAATAATTTGGGAGCAAAGTTTTTAATTGTATTTTTTTTTAATAACAATTATAGTCATCGCAGTTTTATTTTTCCCGTCTAAAAATACAGGAATAATTTACTAATTTAGTTTTTTCATCTTAGGTATTAAGGATTTTAATGAGAAAGCGGGGAAATAATAGTGCGCTCCATGAAGTCGAAGGAGAACTTTTTTGCAAATTTAGTTAATTACGAAATAATTTTGGAGCAAGCTTTTTTATCGTATTTTTTTTAATAAAAAGTATAGTCATCGCAGTTTTATTTTTCTAGTACAAAAATACAAGAATATTTTACTAATCTGTTTTTTTTATTATAGGTACTAAGATATTTAATGAGAGGGCGTGGTGAGTACAGTGCACTCTACGGAGTCGAAGACCACAACCGAGAGAAAACTTTTTTGCTCATTTAGTTAATTACTAAATAATTTGGGAGCAAGCTTTTTAATTGTATTTTTTTTAATACAAAGTATAGTCATCGCAGTTTTATTTTTCTAGTATAAAAATACAAGAATATTTTACTAATCTGGTTTCTTTTATTGTAGGTACCAAGATTTTTAATAACAGGGAGTTGGGAGCGCTTCATGGAGTCGAAGACCACAATCGAGAGAGAACTTTTTTGCTGATTTAGTTAATTACTAAATAATTTGGGTGCAAGCTTTTTAATTGTATTTTTTTTAATAAAAAGTATAGTCATCGCAGTTTTATTTTTCTAGTATAAAAATGCAAGAATATTTTACTAATCTGGTTTCTTTTATTGTAGGTACCAAGATTTTTAATAACAGGGAGGGGGGAGCGCTTCATGGAGTCGAAGACCACAATCGAGAGAGAACTTTTTTGCTGATTTAGTTAATTACTAAACAATTTGGGAGCAAGCTTTTTAATTGTATTTTTTTTAATAAAAAGTATAGTCATCGAAGTTTTATTTTTCTAGTATAAAAATACAATAATATTTTACTAATCTGGTTTCTTTTATTGTAGGTACCAAGATTTTTAATAAGAGGGAAAGGGAAGCGCTCCATGGAGTCGAAGACCACACCGAAAAAGAACTTTTTTGAGCATTTAGTTAAATACTAAATAATTTGGGAGCAAGGTTTTTAATTGTATTTTTTTAAATAAAAAGTATCGTCATCGCAGTTTTATTTTTCCCGTCTAAAAATACAGGAATAATTAACTAATCTAGTTTTTCATCTTAGGTATTAAGGTTTCTAATGAGAGAGCGGGGAAAGAATAGTGCGCTCCATGAAGTCGAAGGAGAACTTTTTGCAAATTTAGTTAATTACTAAATAATTTTGGAGCAAGGTTTTTAATTGTATTTTTTTTAATAAAAAGTATAGTCATCGCAGTTTTATTTTTCCCGTCTAAAAATACAGGAATAATTTACTAATTTAGTTTTTTCATCTTAGGTGTTAAGGTTTTTAATGAGAAAGCAGAAAAATAATAGTGCGCTCCATGAAGTCGAAGGAGAACTTTATTGCAAATTTAGTTAATTACGAAATAATTTTGGAGCAAGCTTTTTTATCGTATTTTTTTTAATAAAAAGTATAGTCATCGCAGTTTTATTTTTCTAGTATAAAAATACAAGAATATTTTACTAATCTGTTTTTTTTTTATTGTAGGTACTAAGATTTTTAATAAGAGTACAGTGCGCTCTACGGAGTCGAAGACCACAACCGAGAGAAAACTTTTTTGCTCATTTAGTTTATTACTAAATAATTTGGGAGCAAGCTTTTTAATTGTATTTTTTTAATAAAAAGTATAGTCATCGCAGTTTTATTTTTCTAGTATGAAAATACAAGAATATTTTACTAATCTGTTTTTTTTTATTGTAGGTACTAAGATTTTTAATAAGAGGGCGTGGTGAGTACAGTGCGCTCTACGGAGTCGAAGCAACAACCGAAAGAAAACTTTTTTGCTCATTTAGTTTATAACTAAATAATTTGGGAGTAAGCTTTTTAATTGTATTTTTTTAATAAAAAGTATAGTCATCGCAGTTTTATTTTTCTAGTATAAAAATACAAGAATATTTTACTAATCTGGTTTCTTTTATTGTAGGTACCAAGATTTTTAATAGGAGGGAGGGGGGAGCGCTCCATGGAGTCGAAGACCACAACAGAGAGGGAACTTTTTTGCTCATTTAGTTAATTACTAAATAATTTGGGAGCAAGCTTTTTAATTGTATTTTTTTTAATAAAAAGTATAGTCATCGCAGTTTTATTTTTCTATTATAAAAATATAAGAATATTTTACTAATCTGGTTTTTTTTATTTTAGGTACTAAGATTTTTAATAAGAGGGCGTGGTGAATACAGTGCGCTCTACGGAGTCGAAAACCCCAACCGAGAGAAAACTTTTTTGCTCATTTAGTTAATTACTAAATAATTTGGGAGCATGCTTTTTAATTGTATTTTTTTTTAATAAAAAGTATAGTCATCGCAGTTTTATTTTTCTAGTATAAAAATACAAGCATATTTTACTAATCTGGTTTCTTTTATTGTAGGTACCAAGATTTATAATAAGAGGGAGAAGGGAGCGCTTCATGGAGTGGAGGACCACAACCGAGAGGGAACTTTTTTGCTCATTTAGTTAATTACTAAATAATTTGGGAGCAAGCTTTTTAATTGTATTTTTTTTTTAATAAAAAGTATAGTCATCGCAGTTTTATTTTTCTGGTATAAAAATACAAAAATATTTTACTAATCTGTTTCTTTTTATTGTAGGTACCAAAATTTTTAATAAGAGGGAGGGGGGAGTACAGTGCGCTCCATGGAGTCGAAGACCACACCGAAAAAGAACTTTTTTGCGCATTTAGTTAATTATGGTAGATGCTGGCCCACCCGGCATCGCCCGGTGAGATACCATTGCATCGGCTTAGGCGGCGTGAAGTTGCTCTTGAGTTATTCTTTGAGTCAACGTTTCGTCGCTGTGCCGATGTTTCCGGTTTCTAGGGTGGTAAGAAAAAGCATGATGGAAGCTCCAGGACCAAAATACTCCGGAGGTAAACTCGCCCCCCGATCGGATCTCCGGGTGGGGGCTGATCCTGTGGCCTCATCAAGCGATATTAACCGAACATCCACTGTCTCGGACAATATACTGGGTTCCCCTAACAACACTCAACGGAGAAATAGTGTGGCACCTACAGTTGCTGACACACCCAAAAACAGCAGCTTCAAAATTGATTTCTGCAATATCAGAGGGCTTAATACCAACATCAATTCAGTCCACCAGCACTTACAATCATCCAAGCCCCATGTGCTCGCACTGACCGAGACAAAGGTCAGATCGTCAACGAACACCGTCAGCTATTTATATCCTGGATACGATTTTCATTTCCGATTTAGACGCAACTTTGGGGTCTGTCTCTTTATCCGAGATGATCTCTGCTGCCAACGAGAGGACACACTTGAACCAGCAGAGTTTGATGTAATATGGTTTAAAATATCAACGCAGAAAATCACCAAGTTTATCTGCTGCCTTTACCGTCCTCCAAGTGACTCCCATTACAGAGCACTCTTCTCGTCACTAGCAAACACAATTGACTTCTTGCAAACCAACCATCCTAATGCCGAAGTCGCTATCTTTGGTGACTTTAACGTCCACAATATCAACTGGCTCAAATACTCAAATACCAACGATGAACAGGGTCGTGAGGCGGAATCTTTTGCTATCAGTTCTGGTCTAACTCAACTCGTGGAAGAACCAACGCGAATTCCAGACCGAGATGGAGATTTTGCTAGTCTTTTAGATCTCTTTTTGACATCCAACCCTGACCTATACACAGTCACCGTTCATCCTCCATTAGGATCTTCCGATCACAAACTTATTTCAACTCTAAGCGAGCTGCCAATTTGTTCTGAACAACCTCCTAAACCTCGTAAAATTTGGCACTACACATCAGCTAGTTGGGAAGACCTAAGGGACCATTTTCGCACTTTTCCTTGGCTGGAAGCATGCTTCTCTTCAGATGATCCATCCGCTTGTGCTCAAGAGGTCTCCGATGTCATTCTTACTGGCATGGAAGCCTTTATTCCTTTCTCCAAGAAGCGCCCTTCTAATGGCAAGCCCTGGTTTAGCAAGAACTGCGAGCGTGCTGTCAGAGCTAAAAAACTAGCTTACCGACAATGGCGTAAAAATCCTACCGATGTGAATCGCACCATCTTTGTTACCGCTCGAAACCAGTGTAAGCAAACGATAGATCAAAACAAAGAGGCTCACAACATGAGGATCAAAAATAAACTGCTCGCCAGTCCTAACGGATCTAGGTCCTTTTGGTCAGTCGCTAAGGCCGTCAGTCAAAATTTTACCAAATCAAATATTCCACCGCTAACACGTTCTGACGGCACAATAGCAACCACGGCTGAAGATAAAGCGAACTTACTCGCAGAACTCTTTGCTTCACACTCCACGGTGGACTTTCAGGGAAAAACACCCCCGAACATTCCAGCAGTTCGATCGGAAATGACTGATATCGTATTCCGTCAGCGTCCTGTCAAACGAATTCTGAAGGGGCTCGATGCCAAAAAAGCTTCTGGTCCAGATGAAATTCCTATTATAGTGCTCAAGAAATGCGCCGACGAACTCACACCAGTATTTTGTAGACTTTTTAACTTATCCTACAAAAAAGGAATATTTCCATCTTGCTGGAAAAAGGCGCGAGTCCAGCCTATACCAAAGAAAGGCAAGAAAACCCTGCCAAACAACTATCGACCAGTCGCATTGCTTTCAGTTATATCAAAGGTGATGGAGAAAGCTATTAACCAACAACTTCTAAAATACCTGGAAGGCCTTAAAATTATCAGCGACCATCAGTATGGTTTTCGTAAGTCCAGATCAACAGGAGACCTGCTAGCCTATGTCACTCATCTTTGGAGCAACGCAATCGAACATCATGGGGAGTCCCGGGCTATTGCACTGGACATCTCTAAAGCCTTTGACCGTGTCTGGCACGAGGGGCTCCTAAGCAAACTGCGTTCTTATGGTATGCCCGGCCGATTTTGTTCATGGTTGTCTAGCTTCCTCAAGGACCGCTCTCTGCAAGTGGCGATTGACGGGTTTCTCTCAGACACCTTCACCATCAATGCTGGTGTTCCTCAAGGGTCCATATTATCCCCCACTCTCTTCTTACTGTACATTAACGACCTTCTAGCGAAAACAGAAAATCCATTATATTGCTTTGCTGACGACAGCACACTTATCTCATCTTTTACTTTGAAATCTCAAACGTCGGCTGCTGACGCACATCTTCGCAGACAACATGAGGTATCACGCCTCAATAAAGACCTGGAAGAAATTTTGTCTTGGGGTGACAGTAACCAAGTCGAATTTAACGCTCAAAAAACCCAGGCTGCAGTTTTCTCTAAGAAGGTCAACATTGCAGAACCCGATATCGTTATGGCAGGACACGCAATTCCACTGACTTCGTCTATTAATTTGCTGGGTGTCAACCTGGGAGGAAATATGTCTTGGCATAATCACGTTGTGGCAATCGCCAGGGCAGCTTCTCAGAAGCTCGGTATACTTTTCCGTACCAAAAAGTTGTATACACCTCAACAACTTTTGACACTCTATAAAGCCCAGATTCGACCATCACTGGAATACTGCTCTCATATCTGGAGTTCTGCACCGAAGCATACCCTTCGGTTGTTGGATTCCATCCAAAGGAGAGCCGTTCGTCTAATCGGCGACCACGAGCTGACTAAGAACCTCGACAGCTTAGAACATCGAAGACAGGTTGGTGATTTGACTCTCTTCTACAGGTATTTCCATGGCAAGTGTTCGACAGATATTGCCCGCTCGATTCCACCTAGAGTAATGCATAGCAGAAACACACGACGAACCACTGCCGCCCATCCCTATGTGGTTCAACTTAGTACACCCCGAACATCATTGTTTCAGAACTCTTTCATTTGGAGGACGTCATCTTTGTGGAATGGCCTTTCTGAGACCGTGTTTCCAACCGAATATAACCTCCAACGATTTAAGAAAAACGTGAATCGCTTTCTTCGCACACGCACCGCTCCCAGAGCGCCTTAAAGGATTTTTCCTATAGTGCTTGTGCTCGATCATAAAAAAAAAAAAAAAAAAAAAAATTACTAAATAATTTTGGAGCAAGGTTTTTAATTGTATTTTTTTTAATAAAAAGTATCGTAATCGCAGTTTTATTTTTCCCGTCTAAAAATACAGGAATAATTTACTAATTTAGTTTTTTCATCTTAGGTATTAAGGTTTTTAATGAGAGAGCGGGGAAAGAATAGTGCGCTCCATGAAGTCGAAGGAGAACTTTTTTGCAAATTTAGTTAATTACTAAATAATTTAGGAGCAAGCTTTTAAATTGTATTTATTTTTAATAAAAAGTATAGTCATCGCAGTTTTATTTTTCTAGTATAAAAATACAAGAATATTTTACTAATCTGTTTTTTTTTTATTGTAGGTACTAAGATTTTTAATGAGAGGGCGTGGTGAGTACAGTGCACTCTACGGAGTCGAAGACCACAACCGAGAGAAAACTTTTTTGCTCATTTAGTTAATTACTAAATAATTTGAGAGCAAGTTTTTTAATTGTATTTTTTTTAATAAAAAGTATAGTCATCGCAGTTTTATTTTTCTACTATAAAAATACAAGAATATTTTACTAATCTGGTTTCTTTTATTGTAGTTACCAAGATTTTTAATAAGAGGGAGGGGGGAGCGCTCCATGAAGTCAAAGACCACAACCGAGAGAGAACTTTTTTGCTCATTTAGTTAATTACTAAATAATTTGGGAGCAAGCTTTTTAATTGTATTTTTTTTAATAAAAAGTATAGTCATCGCAGTTTTATTTTTCTAGTATAAAAATACAAGAATATTTTACTAATCTGTTTTTTTTTATTGTAGGTACCAAGATTTTTAATAAGAGGGAGGGGGAGCGCTCCATGAAGTCGAAGACCACAACCGAGGGAGAACTTTTTTGTTCATTTAGTTAATTACTAAATAATTTGGGAGCAAGCTTTTTAATTGTATTTTTTTAAATTAAAAGTATAGTCATCGAAGTTTTATTTTTCTAGTATAAAAATACAATAATATTTTACTAATCTGGTTTCTTTTATTGTAGGTACCAAGATTTTTAATAAGAGGGAGAGGGGAGCGCTCCATGGAGTCGAAGACCACACCGAAAAAGATTTTTTTTTGCGCATTTAGTTAATTACTGAATAATTTGGGAGCAAGGTTTTTAATTGTATTTTTTTAAATAAAAAGTATCGTCATTGCAGTTTTATTTTTCCCGTCTAAAAATACAGGAATAATTAACTAATTCAGTTTTTTCATCTTAGGTATTAAGGTTTTTAATGAGAGAGCGGGGAAAGAATAGTGCGCTCCATGAATTCGAAGGAGAACTTTTTGCAAATTTAGTTAATTACGAAATAATTTTGGAGCAAGCTTTTTTATCGTGTTTTTTTTAATAAAAAGTATAGTCATCGCAGTTTTATTTTTCTAGTATAAAAATACAAGAATATTTTACTAATATGTTTTTTTTTATTGTAGGTACTAAGATTTTTAATAAGAGTGGTGAGTACAGTGCGCTCTACGGAGTCGAAGACCACAACCGAAAAAAAACTTTTTTGCTCATTTAGTTAATTACTAAATAATTTAGGAGCAAGCTTTTAAATTGTATTTTTTTTATTATAAAGTATAGTCATCGCAGTTTTATTTTTCTAGTATAAAAATACAAGAATATTTTACTAATCTGTTTTTTTTATTGTAGGTACTAAGATATTTAATGAGAGGGCGTGGTGAGTACAGTGCACTCTACGGAGTCGAAGACCACAACCGAGAGAAAACTTTTTTGCTCATTTAGTTAATTACTAAATAATTTGGGAGCAAAGTTTTTAATTGTATTTTTTTTAATAAAAATTATAGTCATCGCAGTTTTATTTTTCCCGTCTAAAAATACAGGAATAATTTACTAATTTAGTTTTTTCATCTTAGGTATTAAGGATTTTAATGAGAAAGCGGGGAAATAATAGTGCGCTTCATGAAGTCGAAGGAGAACTTTTTTGCAAATTTAGTTAATTACGAAATAATTTTGGAGCAAGCTTTTTTATCGTATTTTTTTTAATAAAAAGTATAGTCATCGCAGTTTTATTTTTCTAGTACAAAAATACAAGAATATTTTACTAATCTGTTTTTTTTATTATAGGTACTAAGATATTTAATGAGAGGGCGTGGTGAGTACAGTGCACTCTACGGAGTCGAAGACCACAACCGAGAGAAAACTTTTTTGCTCATTTCGTTAATTACTAAATAATTTGGGAGCAAGCTTTTTAATTGTATTTTTTTTAATACAAAGTATAGTCATCGCAGTTTTATTTTTCTAGTATAAAAATACAAGAATATTTTACTAATCTGGTTTCTTTTATTGTAGGTACCAAGATTTTTAATAACAGGGAGGGGGGAGCGCTTCATGGAGTCGAAGACCACAATCGATAGAGAACTTTTTTGCTGATTTAGTTAATTACTAAATAATTTGGGTGCAAGCTTTTTAATTGTATTTTTTTTAATAAAAAGTATAGTCATCGCAGTTTTATTTTTCTAGTATAAAAATGCAAGAATATTTTACTAATCTGGTTTCTTTTATTGTAGGTACCAAGATTTTTAATAAGAGGGAGGGGAGAGCGCTCCATGGAGTCGAAGACCACAACCGAGAGAGAACTTTTTTGTTCATTTAGTTAATTACTAAACAATTTGGGAGCAAGCTTTTTAATTGTATTTTTATTAATAAAAAGTATAGTCATCGAAGTTTTATTTTTCTAGTATAAAAATACAATAATATTTTACTAATCTGGTTTCTTTTATTGTAGGTACCAAGATTTTTAATAAGAGGGAAAGGGGAGCGCTCCATGGAGTCGAAGACCACACCGAAAAAGAACTTTTTTGAGCATTTAGTTAAATACTAAATAATTTGGGAGCAAGGTTTTTAATTGTATTTTTTTAAATAAAAAGTATCGTCATCGCAGTTTTATTTTTCCCGTCTAAAAATACAGGAATAATTAACTAATCTAGTTTTTTCATCTTAGGTATTAAGGTTTCTAATGAGAGAGCGGGGAAAGAATAGTGCGCTCCATGAAGTCGAAGGAGAACTTTTTGCAAATTTAGTTAATTACTAAATAATTTTGGAGCAAGGTTTTTAATTGTATTTTTTTTAATAAAAAGTATAGTCATCGCAGTTTTATTTTTCCCGTCTAAAAATACAGGAATAATTTACTAATTTAGTTTTTTCATCTTAGGTGTTAAGGTTTTTAATGAGAAAGCAGAAAAATAATAGTGCGCTCCATGAAGTCGAAGGAGAACTTTATTGCAAATTTAGTTAATTACGAAATAATTTTGGAGCAAGCTTTTTTATCGTATTTTTTTTAATAAAAAGTATAGTCATCGCAGTTTTATTTTTCTAGTATAAAAATACAAGAATATTTTACTAATCTGTTTTTTTTTTATTGTAGGTACTAAGATTTTTAATAAGAGTACAGTGCGCTCTACGGAGTCGAAGACCACAACCGAGAGAAAACTTTTTTGCTCATTTAGTTTATTACTAAATAATTTGGGAGCAAGCTTTTTAATTGTATTTTTTTAATAAAAAGTATAGTCATCGCAGTTTTATTTTTCTAGTATGAAAATACAAGAATATTTTACTAATCTGTTTTTTTTTATTGTAGGTACTAAGATTTTTAATAAGAGGGCGTGGTGAGTACAGTGCGCTCTACGGAGTCGAAGCAACAACCGAAAGAAAACTTTTTTGCTCATTTAGTTTATAACTAAATAATTTGGGAGTAAGCTTTTTAATTGTATTTTTTTAATAAAAAGTATAGTCATCGCAGTTTTATTTTTCTAGTATAAAAATACAAGAATATTTTACTAATCTGGTTTCTTTTATTGTAGGTACCAAGATTTTTAATAGGAGGGAGGGGGGAGCGCTCCATGGAGTCGAAGACCACAACAGAGAGGGAACTTTTTTGCTCATTTAGTTAATTACTAAATAATTTGGGAGCAAGCTTTTTAATTGTATTTTTTTTAATAAAAAGTATAGTCATCGCAGTTTTATTTTTCTATTATAAAAATATAAGAATATTTTACTAATCTGGTTTTTTTTATTTTAGGTACTAAGATTTTTAATAAGAGGGCGTGGTGAATACAGTGCGCTCTACGGAG
Organism: Polydrusus pterygomalis; assembly: GCA_963969555.1. NCBI lineage: Eukaryota > Metazoa > Arthropoda > Insecta > Coleoptera > Curculionidae > Polydrusus > Polydrusus pterygomalis. Next base: position 11,698,901 of record OZ018384.1, read on the forward strand.
TCGAAAACCCCAACCGAGAGAAAACTTTTTTGCTCATTTAGTTAATTACTAAATAATTTGGGAGCATGCTTTTTAATTGTATTTTTTTTTAATAAAAAGTATAGTCATCGCAGTTTTATTTTTCTAGTATAAAAATACAAGCATATTTTACTAATCTGGTTTCTTTTATTGTAGGTGCCAAGATTTATAATAAGAGGGAGAAGGGAGCGCTTCATGGAGTGGAGGACCACAACCGAGAGGGAACTTTTTTGCTCATTTAGTTAATTACTAAATAATTTGGGAGCAAGCTTTTTAATTGTATTTTTTTTTTAATAAAAAGTATAGTCATCGCAGTTTTATTTTTCTGGTATAAAAATACAAAAATATTTTACTAATCTGTTTCTTTTTATTGTAGGTACCAAAATTTTTAATAAGAGGGAGGGGGGAGTACAGTGCGCTCCATGGAGTCGAAGACCACACCGAAAAAGAACTTTTTTGCGCATTTAGTTAATTACTAAATAATTTTGGAGCAAGGTTTTTAATTGTATTTTTTTTAATAAAAAGTATCGTAATCGCAGTTTTATTTTTCCCGTCTAAAAATACAGGAATAATTTACTAATTTAGTTTTTTCATCTTAGGTATTAAGGTTTTTAATGAGAGAGCGGGGAAAGAATAGTGCGCTCCATGAAGTCGAAGGAGAACTTTTTTGCAAATTTAGTTAATTACTAAATAATTTAGGAGCAAGCTTTTAAATTGTATTTATTTTTAATAAAAAGTATAGTCATCGCAGTTTTATTTTTCTAGTATAAAAATACAAGAATATTTTACTAATCTGTTTTTTTTTATTGTAGGTACTAAGATTTTTAATGAGAGGGCGTGGTGAGTACAGTGCACTCTACGGAGTCGAAGACCACAACCGAGAGAAAACTTTTTTGCTCATTTAGTTAATTACTAAATAATTTGAGAGCAAGCTTTTTAATTGTATTTTTTTTAATAAAAAGTATAGTCATCGCAGTTTTATTTTTCTACTATAAAAATACAAGAATATTTTACTAATCTGGTTTCTTTTATTGTAGGTACCAAGATTTTTAATAAGAGGGAGGGGGGAGCGCTCCATGAAGTCAAAGACCACAACCGAGAGAGAACTTTTTTGCTCATTTAGTTAATTACTAAATAATTTGGGAGCAAGCTTTTTAATTGTATTTTTTTTAATAAAAAGTATAGTCATCGCAGTTTTATTTTTCTAGTATAAAAATACAAGAATATTTTACTAATCTGTTTTTTTTTATTGTAGGTACCAAGATTTTTAATAAGAGGGAGGGGGAGCGCTCCATGAAGTCGAAGACCACAACCGAGGGAGAACTTTTTTGTTCATTTAGTTAATTACTAAATAATTTGGGAGCAAGCTTTTTAATTGTATTTTTTTTAATTAAAAGTATAGTCATCGAAGTTTTATTTTTCTAGTATAAAAATACAATAATATTTTACTAATCTGGTTTCTTTTATTGTAGGTACCAAGATTTTTAATAAGAGGGAGGGGGAGCGCTCCATGAAGTCGAAGACCACAACCGAGGGAGAACTTTTTTGTTCATTTAGTTAATTACTAAATAATTTGGGAGCAAGCTTTTTAATTGTATTTTTTTTAATTAAAAGTATAGTCATCGCAGTTTTATTTTTCTACTATAAAAATACAAGAATATTTTACTAATCTGGTTTCTTTTATTGTAGGTACCAAGATTTTTAATAAGAGGGAGGGGGGAGCGCTCCATGAAGTCAAAGACCACAACCGAGAGAGAACTTTTTTGCTCATTTAGTTAATTACTAAATAATTTGGGAGCAAGCTTTTTAATTGTATTTTTTTTAATAAAAAGTATAGTCATCGCAGTTTTATTTTTCTAGTATAAAAATACAAGAATATTTTACTAATCTGATTTATTTTACTGTAGGTACCAAGATTTTTAATAAGAGGGAGGGGGGAGCGCTTCATGGAGTCGATGACCACAACCGAGAGAGAACTTTTTTGCTCATTTAGTTATTTACTAAATAATTTGGGAGCAAGCTTTTTAATTGTATTTTTTTAATAAAAAGTATAGTCATCGCAGTTTTATTTTTCTAGTATAAAAATACGAGAATATTTTACTAATTTTGTTTTTTTTATTGTAGGTACTAAGATTTTTAATAAGAGTGGGTGTACAGTGCGCTCTATGGAGTCGAAGTCCACAACCGAATGAGAACTTTTTTGCCCATTTAGTTACTGACTAAATACTTTTGATGCTGGCTTTTTTTTATTGTATTTTGTTAATAAAAAGCATTTTCATAGCAGTTTAATTTTTTTGGTATAAAAAGACAAAAATAATTTACTATTTAAGTTGTTTCATTTTAGGTATGAAGGTTTTTATTGAGAGAGCGGGGAAAGAATAGTGCGCTCCATGGTGTCGAAGACTGCAACCGAAGAAGAAATTTTTTGCGCATTTTGTTACTTACTTAAAATTTTTGTAACATGCTTTTTTTATTGTAAAAGCAGACATCGTAATTTTATTTTTCTTGTATAAAAATACAAGACTAATTTTATAATTTAGTTTTTTCATTTTAGGTATCAAGGTTTTTAATGAGAGAGCGGGAAAAGAATAGTGCGCTCCATAAAGTCGAAGAAGGAGGACTTTTTTGCACATTTAGTTAATTAATAAATAATTTTGAAGTAGGCTTTTTTTATTGTCGTTTGTTAATAAAAAGAATGGTCATAGCAGTTTTATTTTTTTTGTATAAAAAGACAAGAATAATTTAGTATTTTAGTTTTTTCATTTTAGGTATCAAGGTTTTTAATGAGAGAGCGGGAAAAAAATAATGCGCTCCATAAAGTCGAAGAAAGAGGACTTTTTTGCACATTTAGGTAATTACTAAATACTTTTGGAGCATACTTTTTTTTATTGTTTTAATAAAAAGAAAAAGCAGAATCATCGTAATTTTTTTTTCTTGTATAAAAAAACAAGAATAAGTTACTTATTTAGTTTTTTTTTAAATTTTAGGTGTCCACATTTTTAAAAAGAGGAAGCGGGTGGAGGATGGGACGCTTCCAGGAGCCGAGGACTACAGCCGAAAGAGCAAGCTTTGTGTATGTTATTTATTAGTAAAAAGCATAGTCATCGCACTTTCTTGTATAAAAATGCAAGACTATTAAATTTTTTTTTAGTTTTAGTTATCAAGTGTAAGCGGGAGTGGGTTTAAGAAAGAGCGTTTCATAAAACCGAAGACTACAAATGAAACAGATCGTATTGCCCATATTTTTGTAGCAATCCTTTAATATTATAGTATTTATGAAGGAAAATCACAGTTTCAGTTTTCTATTGTACACGTACAAGAGTACCATTAGTTTTTTAAATTTTATTTATTAATATATTATCTTACGAGGAAACAGAATCGGAGACGGCGAGCTCAATGGACTGCAGACGACAGCTAAGACTGTATAAATTGTACTAATTATTTTATAGAAAAGTAGCAGCATAGTATGTAACTAACAATTTTTATGTTTAGGTAATTAGTTAATGCTTTTATCCATCGTCTTTTTCTCAGTCTTGTAGATACACGTCTTTGGTGCGGTTTATTTTTATGATTTGCTGCGTACGTCTTGTTTTAAGTGCTCCACTTCGAAATCATTTCGTCCATTGATTCTTCGGTGCTCTTGTCTTTTTTCCATTCCAGCCACTCTAAGAAGCCATTTTCTATGGGTGTTTAGACATCGCCGTCTCTTTTACAAATATTTTGTTTGCCTAAAAAACAAAACTCTTCTAGTATAGCATCTTTCTGTTCCGTTTCGACAAGTTTGATTCCTTGTCTTGTTGTTATTTTTTCCTTGTATTTTTATGGGCCCATATTTCTATTTTTGTTTCTTTCTTATAGGTTCGACCTCAAAGGTGTTCCAGGAAATTTGGAAAATGAGCCGCAGCCGTAATAACCTTGCTACCGCTACCTTTACGCTGTTATACAGATTATTAGATACTAAGACATCCCTCATGAGGGACAGTGGGGTAGTGGAGCTTTGAGTTGTAAAAGAACTAGCTTTTTGCTAGTCCCTGTGTGCAAAGCAGGTAGCCTTAGCTGAGAAGCTACCTTGCGTCGTCTTTAGAGTCCATTAGTTCGTTAACAGTGTTAGTGGACTAGGCCTCCTCGGGAAACCACTTTAAAAAAAGCGCGCCAAGGGCTTTACCTCAATGGTGGTGTGGAAACAAGCCCATAAACCTTTTTAGTTTTGTATGAAAAATGAATTGTTAAATTTTATTTTCTGTAGATATTATGGAATATGTAGGCTCTATACAGGGATGTCCGGAAACTTCGTTCGTATACTTTAAGGGGATATTCTACATAGGAAAATATGAAAAAAAGTTCATATGAATGTAGGTCCTTAAATGAGCATTCTACTATAGATCTATGATATACCCCCGAACTTTTATCTATTTTTCTCTCGTTTAGTAGCGGAATCGAACGTTTGGTATAGTTTTTCGGTAATAAGCGATCTCTAACCATAGGAATCCTGTTCGTATATACCATGATTTAAACGCAATACCTATGATTTTAAGTCTCTAACTCATTTATAGTTTGAGATTATTTTTTTACTGGAGGTCTTTCATTATCTACCCATTTGTCCAATATTAGCTTACCACCTTTCTGCATAAGAATCTAATAGCAGGACTATATCTCCCAAACCACATGATGATACTTTACATCTTAACCCATTAACAAGTATTATCTAATACTGTAACAAGTCGTAGGCAAATATCAACTTTTAACATAGTTTTTATTAAATAATCTATTACAACTACATTTTTAATTCTGTGTAAAAACAGGAGAACAAAATTAGTAGTGTTTATATAATATTGTCACGAAGTTTCTCTTCGTAGGGGTCGTAGCGGTAGAGAAAGGAAAGTCTGGATTCTAAAAAATGGTCGTCTATTGTCTCTTCTTGATTATTACCCTAGTAGGGAAACCAGCATGTCTGTAACTTGTTCGGGCAATGGGCTAACGTGTTATTAGGCGCGTCACTTGACGATGGTCAAGGCTAGTCACCTATTGTAGAACTGAAGACTAAGTGCGGCACTTGACGATGGTCAAGGATAGTCACTTATTGATGGTTTGATCGAGCGGCAGGCTTCGATGCTGTTGCTTGAGTTGGCCCAGTATATATACACAAAAAGTGTTGAGATTGCAATGCACTTGACCCTGAATAGCGCACAGTGGGTTGCAATCTCAACAATGCACAGTGGTCGAGTATCCTAAATATACCGGACCACTGTGGGTTTTAGTTGACAATATTGTATAATTTTTTTACCAAATATTTCCAGTTTACAGCTAGAAGCCTTAATAAGGTCCTGCCTCTAATTTTTTCTACTTCAGGCATACTGATTTAAGTCTATTTAAATTAAATATCTATTATTTCTTACTGATTTGTAAATTAGATATACTCTTCATTTTTTATTGTTTGTTCTGTAAGTCTCCATTGAGTTCTTTAGCTATTAATTTTTCCCAGGTCCTAGGGTGTTTTTTTGCTGTTGAAGCGGATAATTTTAGTATTTTCATGCAAGGAGGGCTATCATAGGTGACTGCATGTAGCTGGTTCGGATGTAAGTTATTGATTTTTAATCATCATGATCGTAATAGTATACAACGTCTATCTACCTCTTTTTCTATTATCTCTATACAATCGTAGTTTGTTCTAATTGAATTTTTAGTCATTTGGCAGACACTGCAATAATGTATTATAATATATAATAATTTTGTGTGTTTTTGATTTTAGCAGCTAAATTTTAGTATTCAACATATAACTTACCCATACTTCCTCGTTAGATTTTTGCAAGTCGAATCTTTTATCCTGCACCTTTTAACGTAATTACCCGTTCACATTCGAATCCTTATGATCTACTATATTACAGCGTATTACGTCGTTTATGGTTATATTATTCGTTGTGATGATCTTTAATAAGTCTACTCCTCAAGAGAGAGTATATAACCAAGTATTTTTGCTATTGATATACATATTAATAAATAAACAACCATATATGACAGATTTTTAGATTTATTTTCATGATCACTTAGAACTACATGTTCCCAAGTAGTAGGTTATTTTTTTATATTCGCCCGCTTAATTTACACCTAATCATTCCTTAACACTTAATCTTTATGAATTTGGTTTAGTTCACTATATTAAACTTTATATATTCTGCGTCTATGATAACCTCCCACCCTCTCTTAATTTTACTGAAACGTCTATCTGATATGTCTCAAATATCTCATTTTTTGGGTTTTCTTAGGCTTCATATCATTAACACCGCATGTTCTAAGGATCATCCTTGGTTTTTTCTAGCGACTTAAGGTGTCTACTATACTGCCCTGCTAAGACAACTTGTCCTAACTGCAAAAATGTCGTTTTTTGGGTAAATCTATCATTGTACATATTTAGCAATCTTCTGTACGCCTACTAAGTGTAAAAGTTCTATCTGCATCCAAAATACTAAAAATACATAATATTCACTTTGTCCGAACTGCCTAATTTTTTACCTTTCCTAAGTTAAATCATCCTATATAGCTTTTACTACGTAAAACAGGCCTATATCTGTGCATATAGGACGTATTTTCTTAGCAAGGTAGCTGAATTCAAAAGCCCGATTCCTTACTGAATAAGATAGGACAAATATCTTTAGCATGACAATTCTTTCGACAGTAACAGAATTCTCGCCAAATTGAATAAAACCCAACCTAAAAAATATAGTGTATTGTTTTAAAGTACGGTTTGTGTTTTACGCTTTTGTAAGAGATTTCACGCGTATTTGCGTATTTTCGTATATTATTTGGAAATGGGCTTAAATAATTTTTTTAATTTTGCGGATTATACGTCCAAACAAAAACTTCAGAAGATTCATGATCTTGTTTATCTTAAAGATATTTGTCAATTAAATTTTGATAGGGGCTGCAAATATTTTTTTTTACAAAAATACATTTTCCGCTGAACCCAAACATTTAAATGATATATTTCTGGCTAAGTTTATAAAATATGAATTAACCAGTCCGAAATTAAGAGATGCTCCGAAAGGAATCACTTTTATTAGAAAAGACAACCTTATATGTAAATTGGAATCTCATATACCCCCCATAGACTTTTATTTTGGAAAAATCTTCCTATTTCCGAAGGCAACGATATTACCGAAGAGGAATCATTTTAGTTAAACAAAATACCCCATTATGTTTTCGTTTATTTGAATAAAGTTATATCATAGTATATTATGTTGGTTTTACTTAGGACATTTAATCTTAGGAATATATGTTTTTTTAACTAGTTCATATTGTCCTATCTACTAATATCTCTCAGATTATAATTAATTTGAATATTTATAATATCAAAAATGATTAGTCCTTATTTTTGAAATTATTTGACAAAACACCACTTTTCTAGATAAATTCAGAAAAAAAGTGCATATAAAAACAACAAAATGCTTAATTTCTCAAAACTAGTTTTAGGCACTTAGGACAAGTTGTCTTAGCAGGGCAGTATAGTTCGATGATAGGCCCGACGAGCTGTAGACGAGTTGTGAAAACGAACTTTTGCTGCTGCTTCAGCTGTTTATTAGTTGTTTATCGTCTGTTCATAGTCGTTAATTAGCCCCCCTTTTTATATATTCGAAAGCTGTTTTTAGGTTTTAGATGTTTATTAGATGTTTTTTACTCGATCATGAACAGTTCATAGAGGTTTTTGATTACTTATTATGGTTTGTATTATTATGTATGTACTTTGATAGTTTATTAGATGTATTTATCCGATTAATACTAGTTCAAAGCTGTTTTTTGGCTACTTATTATGGAATAGGAGCTGTTACATAAACGTTTTATGGGCTCTACGATCATTTTTTGGGTACTTTGGTAGTTAATTAGATGTTTTTTACCCTATCAGAGAGGGTTTAGCTGGTTATTTTGTATAAGAGTTGATAAATAGTCGTTTTATGAGCTTAAAGGCTATTTTTGGAATACTTTAGCGACTTATTAGATGTTTTTTACTCGATCATGAACAGTTCATAGAGGTTTTTGGCTGGTTATTATGCGTATTTAAACATCATTAATTCCAGACAGACTGACCTTGCCTCGTGCCGAGGGCCATAATCATGTAGTATACAGGAAGGTTAGATATATTTAATAACATTCCCAATGGACTTTGCATAGTAAGAATTTTGTTTAGGTTGTGCTAAGACCCTAATGGTTTTATACGTATAGCTTTGTTATTACTTGAGATTTTTGAAATATTCCTTCGCTATTCGATAGGTATACCCATCTTATACCCGTCTACCAAATTTCGCCTCTTCATCTTTAGACATAAAGACGCTAATCGCAAAAATTATATCTCCTGAACCAGTTGACCGATCGATTTCGGGTTTTTACTTATGATTTTTTGCGTCATTCTAAATACGAACCACATGTTATATATTATCCCTAACAACCTTAACGAACCGTAGGCGAACCTATATCTTTAGTACGCCTCGACCTGCAGGTCTCGGGGTTTTTTCCTACTAACTTGTTACATCAACCTTAATACAAACCACATACTGCATTATCCCTAACAACCTTAGCGAGCCGTAGGCGAATGTATGTCTTTAGTGCACCTCGACCTGCGGTCTCGGGATTTTTTCTAAACAACTTGTTACGTCACCCTTAATACGATTCACATGTTGCATTATTTCTAACAACCTTAGCGAGCCGTAGGCGAATTTATGTCTTTAGTACACCTCGACCTGCGGTCTCGAGATTTTTCAAAATAACTTGCTATTCACCCTAAATATGAGCCACATGCTATATTATTCCTAGCAGCCTTAACGAGCCGTAGGCGAGGATATATCTTTAGTACACCTCGACCTGAGGATCTCGGGATTTTTTTCTAAATAACTTGCTACATCAACCTTAATACGAACCACATACTGCATTATCCCTAACAACCTTAGCGAGCCGTAGGCGAATATATGTCTTTAGTACACCTCGACCTGCAGTCTCGGGATATTTCATAATAACTTGTTACGTCATCCTAAATACGGCTCACATGTTACATTATCCCTAACAAGCTTAACGAGTCGTAGGCGAGCATATATCTTTAGTGCACCTCGACCTGAGGATCTCGGGATATTTCATAATAACTTATTAGGTCATCCTATATATTACCCATATATCAAATTTTTCATTAAACAATTGATAAATGATCGGTGACCTTGAACTGTCTTAATTGACAGGTGGCATCCGCCATCTTTTCCTATTCGTAATATGACATCACCCTGAACACATAACCTCGTTTTCAACTCTTTCCAACATTTGACAAGTGACAGGTGACCTTGAGCTGTCTTAATTGACAGATGGCATCCGCCATCTTTTCCTATTCGTAATATGACGTCATCCTGAACACATAACCTCGTTTTCAACTCTTTCCAACATTTGACAAGTGACAGGTGACCTTGAGCTGTCTTAATTGACAGATGGCATCCGCCATCTTTTCCTATGCGCGCACTGCTGGCGCCTGCGCAGAAGGGGTGTGCGTAAATTGATGATGAACGCACTAGGTCTCACTACTGGAATGTATAGGACATACAGGGGCGGAGATTTCCCGGTGCACCGGTCCGTCAGGCGCCGATAGGCGCCGCCGCTGTTTGCAAACTTTTTGTTTTCTTTTTTAACAATTTGAATTAATTTTGAAAATAATCGAAAAATCAAAAAACCAGAATTTAATTATGTTATCTTTATGTTAAATATTTTTCATTTAATTTTTATATTAATAATAAATATGTTTTTCACCTAAATGTGTTTTAAATGTAATAAATATAGTTTAAAAAAACTAAAAAACACGCTTTAATAATTAATCAAACTAAAAAGCGGAAAATAAATATAGTTTAAAATAATTCTTGAAATTCTTAATATAGGCAGAAAATAATAATGAACGATAAACATTAGTATTATTGTGAAAAAAGCATGGGGTGCTCGATGTAAGAAAAATATAGCACAAAGCTAAAATGATATTGTATTGAAAGCGGTTCTTAATAAGTCTACAAAATTGAAAATTAAATCTGATCATTTAAAGTGGGTCAAAATCGGGTTAAAAGAAGTTTGTTACAAACAAACATACATACAAATCCGATCGTCTATGCCGAATTATAAGAAAATAATAATAATTGCAGATTTTTTAAAAATTTTAATTTTCCGACATTTTCCATTCAGGAAAATTTCGTAGTATTCATAAATTGTTATTTTTCTCAGAAAGTATAAACTTTAGGAAAAAATTCTATATAGATAAAAAGTTGTATCTCGAAGAAATCTACATCCCAGCTTCTAATTATTTTTTCGCATATCTTACGGTTTCCAAGATATCGGCCAAAATATGATTTCTATATTTTGCCTTATATCTCGAAACTGATAATACTTAGACGAAAATTTTTAAAATAAAAAAGACGCGTCTTTAAACGTTCCATAAATATAGTTATATAACATTTTTCTTTCAAACTTGCAATAACGGAGTTATTTGCAAGAAGTAGAAAACTAAAATTGCCAAAATTTTATTTTGACGGGTAGAATTTTTTTTATAATTTTTCTCTATTCTTAGCGACAATATCTATACGACCCTACGTTTGTTTCATTACTATCGGTTATTGTAATAATTGTGACATATTAACAGGTGTCAAGAGAATTTTTTGCGTATTTTTTCAACTTTCCACAGTATACAAATACATACGACCTTACAGTTTTTTCATTAATATTTTTTTTTTTCCGCAACGAGGCCAATCACCGACGCCAGGGAATTTGTCACACGCTATCTGGTAATTTTGCCGAATCCCTCTTTGTCGAGGGTAGGGTTCTTTAACGTGCCAACATCCATGACACGGGGCCCACAGTTTAACGTCTCTTCCGAAAGACGGCGCCACCTCTTAAGCCAAATTCCAAATTTAACATCGACGTTGCTGGCACCGGGAATGGAACCCGGGCCTACGATCTGTGAGGGCGCTGCGCTGACCACAATACCACAACGCCGATAATATAATTTTTTTTTAAAGATTTGACATATTGACAGCTGTCAAATTTTGACAGGAGAATTTTTTGCTTATTTTTCCCGAAGTCTCCGCATCGAATACTATACGATCCCATAATTTGTTTAGTCAAAATCGCATCTTTGTTTTATACCTGACAGTTGTCAAAATTTGACAGGAGAACTTTTTGCGTATAGATTATTGTATCAGTGGTTCTTGATAAGTCTACAAACCTTATACATACAAGCATACAGATGAAGCTAATAAAAGCGTGTTAAAAAATGAAGTTTGTTTTTTTTATTTATGAGTTATAAAAAATATGTCGTAAGTGGATGAAAAAATTCATATTTATTTCTTTTAATTTTTTTATTGGATCGACATGACGCGGCGCCGTTTCAATTGACTTCCCGCGCCGGTCCGAGGTGTCCCATCCGCCCCTGAGGACATACTGACCAAAGAAAATGTCTAGGGTTAGAAATGTTAACTCCTTGTTAAAAAATCGCAACACAGTAGAGGGAGAAAGAAGAGAGAGAGAGGTGGCCGCCGGCCATCAGAGGCGCAATGGCGGGAAATTTGAACAGCGGTTTTAGGACTTCTCAATTTAATTATTAAGTTTTGAACGAGTTTTTATTAATTTAATTTGTGATTTAATATAAATAATATTAAATCACAAATTAAATCAATAAAAAGACGCACAAAAGTTTTTTTTTATGGAATAAATAATGCACATTTTTATATTAACCAAGATTTAGAAAATAAAGATGGAAGCACTTTATCGTAAATAATGTTTTCTACGTTTATTTATAAATAAAAACTGCATTGACAACCATAACAAAAAATAACTGTTTAGAATAAACTAATGTCCTTAGGTTACGTCTCACAGGTCTCACTCATCTGGAATTGTCTCAATTCATATAATATTATCACAAATACTGTATAAACACAAGCACTAGGATGCATTGAGACACGTACTAAAAGATCCATAAACTATCAGGTGATTCTTACAGCGTTCTCTGAAACAAAAGAAACAGTATCGGGTAGACATTAAATTTCTCTGTAAAATATGGCCGATGGCCAAGTATCTACTTATCGAGTTAGCTCAAACCATTATCTTTGTGCCATTATGTTATAATTTTTAATCCACTCAGTAAAACAAAAATGTTAAAATTATCATTTCAAGAGACTAAACTTATCTGTTCGTAACTGATAGATTGTTAGGTATAGTAAAAATCTTTAATACTCTCGCAAGGTGGAGGCAAAGTCACGTGACACTCTGTCAATTTTGGTCTATTAAATTTTTATAAGTTGGCATGAATTACAGGACCGGACTTGAAAATTATACATGTGATACCTTCTAAAACAATTTATGCAATAGCCTCCTCGGTTCTACCGCTTTAATATTGCCAAATAATAAGTAATAGGTACCTAATAATTTCTTTTGAAAGTTTTGTTTTATAAATATTATAATTTAAGGTAGGTAATAATAAGCATGAATTTCTATATGGTTTAAAGATAAAGTGTCAAAATAGATTTAAAAAGTTTATAATATTATAAATATCCAAACTTAAAAATACTAAACTAACTGAAACACAACTTAAAATAGGATTCTGTCACTCATATTTAGAACAGATTTTTTTTTGTTTTATTTGTTCAGATTATACCTATAGGTAAAATACCTACAGTTCAACATAAACTAATTGAATTCAAGTTATTACATTCACTGTCAAGAAAATCCCCATATATGACTTACGTAAGGTACGTAGACCCAAATATGGTTTTTATAAAATTTGTGGGCTATGGTACGGTTACATTTCTAAACTTGTATGTGGGCTAACATAAAGTTAAAAGTTTCAATATAGCCAGGGATTTAATTTTTCTGGTGGAAACCCTACTTGAGTTTTCGACTTACATAAGGTATGTAGACCGAAAAGTGGTTTTTATGGAATTTGTTGGTTATGATACAATTACATTATTTCTAAACTTGTATGTGGGCTAACATAAAGTTAAAAGCCTCAATATAGCTAGAGATTTAATTTTTCTGTCAATGGAAACTCTAATTTAACAGTTTTTGACTTAACGTAAGGTATGAAGACCCAAATACGGTTTTTATAGAATTTGTTGGTTATGATACAGTTACATTCCTAAACTTGTATGTAGGCTAACATAAAGTTAAAAGCTTTAGTTTAGCCAGGGATTAAATTTTTCGGTCAGTGGAAACCCTACTTTAACAGTTTTTGACTTACGTAAGGTACGTAGACCCAAAAGTGGTTTTTATGGAATTTGTTTGTTAAAATGCAATTTATTGATACAGTTACATTTCTAAACTTGTATGTAGGCTTTCTTTATGGTAAAAACTTTATTTTATTGTCATACAAACAATAATAATAGTAATATCAAATAATAATTTCACTTAAGGTACGTAGACACAGAAAATAGAATTTTATATTTTGTGACAACTCGGTATAATAACTTAATCGTAAAATAAATATATTAGAAAATGGGATCACTTTACTTACATTTATGGGAATGGCTTTTTAAAAACCAAAATATAATAAATTTTAAGAACTTTTTGTCTCCTAAATTAGTCGACTTTATTGCTTTAACCCAACTATATCATTCTAAAGATTTGGTACGTCAACGGTCAATAATATCGAGGCACAGTTCGGGCCTGAGAAATGTTTCCGGAGTAAAACCTTTTTCTCAAGAAAAATGATTCTAATAATATTTTAGAATTGAAAATGCATAATCAGAGTTGGTTTAAAATTAAATAAATAATTTTAAAGAAAATAATTTGAATCAGAGTTTATGGGTTTAAAGAATAAACTAAAAATGATTTAACGAAGTAAATTATTTTGAAAAAAAATAATTTGATTCTGCATTGTTAGTTTTAAATTTTGAAATTACATAAATTATTTTGAAGAAAATAATTTCATTCTGAATTTTAAGTTTTGAAAATAAATATTGAAAATTTTGAAATGATTGAATAAATTATTTTGAAGAAAATAATTTAACTCTGAATTGTAAGTTTGGAATTTTAAATTAAATAAATTATTTTGAAGAAAATAATTGAATTCTGAATTGTAAGTTTTGAAAATAAATATTAACAATTATTTTAAAAATTAAATAAATTATTTTGAAGAAAATAATTTAATTTTGAATTGTAAGTTTTGAAAATGAATATTAAAAATTATTTTAAAAATTAAATAAATTATTTTGAAGAAAATAATTTAATTCTGACTTTTAACAAAGTGGGAAATTTAAATTAAGAATTCTTTCGAATTTAAATAAATTATTTTAACAAAAATAATTTAAGTTTTATAAATTTTGGAAAATCATTCCGAATACCAAGAAATTATTTTAAGGAGAATAATTTAAGTCCAAGTTTCCTAAGTTGGAAAATAAAATACTAAAAATTTAAATACCAAATATTTCGGAAAATATGGGGATCTTTGGGTTATAAATACATTTAAAAATAATTTAGAAAAATAAATAAAATCTAATTTTGACTTTATAAATATTTAAAAACTTACCAAGAGATTTTATTTTAATTAAGAAGTTTTAATTCTGAAAATCACAATTCTACTAACAAAGCAAATATCGTGTGGAAGACATCCAAACTGGATGTCCACCGTTCCCACTCGTCTATTTCCTCTCGATTCATTGGTCGATTAACAAATAAGCAATAATCACCTTTCGGTATATCTAAATTAAGAACAATTACTCAGGTACTAAATAAAATATAGTTCAATCCGTTAGATGAGATTTGATTCTAATGGGAAATTCACGACAATTTTAATAATTTTAATATTTTCCTCGTTCAAGGAATAAACTATAGATCTCCTACCAATTTAACGGAAAAATTTGGGAAACGACGTAGGTAGTCGCGGAAGGTACTCGATTATCGATCTTAATAACTAATACATTGAGGCGTATTTTTCGATGCAGAATTTTGATGATTTCATACTTTTCAAGGGGGATTTCTTAAGAAAACACTGATGTCACCGTTTTCGATGGGGGATCTATGGGGGAACGAGAGTCTATTTAAAGAAAAATTAATTAACCAAAGAGTTAGTTCGTCACAGTTATATCTAGTAATTCTGAAAATAGTCGCGATCTTATAAAAAGTTAAGTTCTGATTTAGTAGTGTCGTTCTGAAACAGTACCGTCGGTCCGGGTTCGGTTTTAGAAAATCTAAAAACAATATGCGCCCACAAAGTAAGTGCTGCGAAAATTAATACAAATTATGGGTATATTATTTCAATAATTTAGACTTAGAAAAAGAACTTGTAAAATGTCGGTGGCTCCAATTTAATATTGAATATACCAAGTGTTTGTCAAAGCGTGAAGAAAATGTGTTTTACTGACTTTTCTCATTTTTCGCAATAAATAAAATAATCTGCAACAAAGTGATTGCGAATAGAATCACGATGGCGTATATTACCTCTATATCGCCTAGGGAAAAAGTGTGCGACTTTTCAGCTAGAACTTCTAGACTGCAGCGAAGCTCCTTTTTGTAAGGATGAAACTATAGGCAAGCTAATAGTAAACCAGATGTAAGTAATAAAATACAACGACAAATATTGCTCCCTTCGAGACTCATTGAACCCACAGTAGTTAGTACTTGTAACCTACCCGTTATCTCCGCCAACTTGATTTGCTCCCTTATCTGAAAGTTTGTAACGCGGTAGGCTTCACAATTGGTGTCAGGTGTGGGGTTGCAAAAATTCTGAGAGGGTTGTAAAAACTCGCAAAAAAAAAATTTTGCAGAAATAGAAAAAATTCGTGAGAATTTTGAGAGAAAATTTTACATTTACAATTTAAGAAAAGAAGTGAAAAATTATAGGAGATTTTATGGACAATAAGTACTTACATCTGAAAATAATTTTGGTAAAAAATTAGCTTGCATTTTACGAAAAGGCTCGACATAAAGATTCAATTTAAATACCATAGCATTTAAAAATGTCAACCAACCCAACTCCTGCAGCTTCAGCTCCTGTAACTGTAACGACCAATAATGTGGTTATTGGGATCGAATCCATTCCTACCTATGAGGGACAAGGCAGTATTGACGACTTCCTAGCAATTATCGATGAAACCGCCCTTTTAGCCAACTGGACCGATGAACAAAAAGTGGCCATCGCCCGTCTCAAGCTTCGCAACAGAGCTAAACAATTTATCGAGTCTGAGCCAACCCTTAAAACCACCACGTCTTGGACAACTCTCAAAGACTCTCTCAAAAAGCAGTTTGTCCGTCAATATGTAAAAGGGGCTGCAATGAAAAATTTCATAGAATGTCGCCAACGAACAGGAGAAACTTGCCGCCAGTTTTTGACTAGGTTGAAGTTGCTAGCCAATCGCACTGTAACGCTTACAGGAGATCGAGCTACCGACCAAATTATTTCTACCAGGTTGGAGCAAGATATTACGACCCAATTCACCCTGGGACTGCTTATGCCGATTAAACAGCGAGTGTTATCGTCTAGTCCGACTACTTTGAACAAGGCTTTGGAATACGCTGAGAGGGAGGAATCCATTGAAAACCTTCTTCATCCGTCCACTGCCAGACAATGCAGAGCTGTGCAGAACATTGGTGAAAGGAACGTGGAGCAGCGCCGTTACCCAGCCAACCAGGAAGGAAGAAGACCTGGAAGACCTAATAACGAAAATCGAAGACCCATGATATGTTTCAAATGCAACAAGGAAGGCCACACCTCTAGATACTGTCCAACTACCTGTTTCAAATGTGGAAGAAATGGACATTATAGTAGGGACTGCCCAGAGAACCGTAGGCAAGCAGCGCAGCGACCTCAGACAAACCCGCCTCAACGACGATGTTTTAATTGCCAGCAACCGGGACATATAGCACAGTTTTGTCCTGCGAGGCAAGGAACAAGCAGACAGCAAAATCCGGCTTTAAACCGCAACACAGCCCCTCCACAACCCCGGAGACCGGCTGTGCCAGAAGGAAGTTGGGAATAAACGAGAGAATGGTAGGGATATATACGTGTTCAAAGGAAGAAGCTCCGAAACCAGCCAACGTTGCTAAGGTAACAATAGCTAACGGTTTTTATTATGCATTAGTAGATTCAGGAGCCGTAGTATCCCTAGTTAAACCCGATATTGCCAAGGGGTTTAAAATTGAACGTACAAATAGTGTTTTAGTTGATATACAGGGAAATACTATTCCAACGTTAGGAATAGTGGAATTACCAATCGCATTTACGAGTGGAACCAAGGTCACTCATAGTTTTGTTGTGGTAGACTCTGATAGTTTCAGAGCCGATTTATTGTTGGGCATAGACTTTTTAAGAAAGTATAGTGTAAAAATTGATTGGGGAAATTGTTGTATGTACGCTTTTGAAGATGAGATACCGTTAGTGGAAGAAGATTCCAGAGAAGATGGAGATGCTATGATGACGTTGTCGAAAATTGAGGTGGAAAAGATGTTCCAGAAATTACATAGTGAACTGAGGAACCTCTCCCAGAGGTTTGATGAAATGGAGGTCAATACAAAGGATCGTCATGCTAGTCATTCCGCGTTAGTGCCTTTAACGCAGGAATGTGGAATTCAAACGAATGGCACTCGGTTGGATTTCTCCAGTAACAAGAAGCAACGTTTAGCTAGCGAAAATTTGGAAGGACCTAGGAAGACTGCAGCTTCCGTGACGTCATATGTAAAAGGAAAAGTTAATTGTGAGCCACGAAGAGAAAGTGGTGATTTAAGAAAAAGCCAAGAGGAAGAAAGTACATCAAGGTGTGCTCCTAGTGCTTCGGAAGAGAGAAGTGGTGATTTTAGAAAAAGCAAGAAGGAAGAAAGAGCATCAAAATGTACTGCTAGTGTATTAGAAGAAAAAGGGGTTTTGTGTTTTACGGAAATTGTAGGGAGCCAAGAGGAAGAAGGTGCATCGAGGTGTACTCCTAGTGCTACAGAAGAAAAGAGGATAGTGAGGTTTAGCAAAAGTATAAAAATTCCTGCAATGTGTCACGCTGTATGTATGGCAACTTTAGAGAAGGCGTCAAGAGTCAAGACTCAGCATATAGTGATAGAACCATGTGAGAGTGGACCACAAGAATTGCTAGTTGCAAGAGTTTTGTGTTGTGTAAATGCAGAAATTCCAGTACGTTAGCGTTAGCACGTGTTAGTTTGGTTTGAGCCGCCGACGCCGCGACAGTGCCAGGTTATAACGCTATTAGGTAGGTGGGGTCCCTCAGAGATAATAGTATAATACCTACATATTAGTATTTGTTTTGCTTTTGTTAATATTCTTCAGAAGGTGTTGTAAGTTAATTTTTAAATATTTAATAAATATTTTGAACACTATAACCTTAAGCTTGTGTTTGATAATTAAAATACACTTTAATGCATATCCATATGTTTATTTACTATGGGGTCCCTTGGGGACCCCGGTTGGGCATTTACGTTGCTTTTAGTAGGCTGGGCGCTCAAGGGTTAACAAATATGTATACATATAATATGTACTGTGGAAGTCAGAAATAAAGACATTTATTATTATTATTATTATTATTATTACGTGTGAGTAATATTACAGATAAAGATATTACGATTCCCGAGAAAACAGTGATTGCGCATGCTTATGAAGCGGAAATAGGGCTTCCCGAAGAAAGGAAAGAAAAGAAAATTATAGGGCATATAAGTAAAAAAGATACTGATGAAATTTTGGGACAGCCTAATTTAGATAAATGCCTTAATGAGGATCAGGTTAAATTAAGAAATCTGATAGTGGAATATATTGATATATTTAAATCTCCTAACCAAAAATTAACTTGCACAAGCAAAGTTACTCATCGTATTATTACGAGAATGTTCCGCCTATTTGTAAAAGACCTTATAGGGTACCATTTCATAGGCAAGAGATATTAAAGAAAGAAATTCAAAAATTATTGGACGACGATATCATTGAGGAAAGTGAATCTCCGTGGAGTTTTCCGGCAATTCTTATAGAAAAGAAACGGCATCCAGGGGAGGAAATTCAGTATCGTCTAGCGATCGATTTCCGTGAATTGAATGGAATCACGGTAACTGACTATTTTCTGTTGGCAAATATCCAAGAATCCATTGACAGACTGTCCGGGGCACGTTTATTTTCAACCATGGACTTAGCATCCGGCTATTTTCAAATTCCGTTGCAGCCAGAAGATCAAGAAAAGACAGGATTTTCCACTCCTGATAATCACTACCAATTTAAAAGGATGGCTATGGGTTTGAAAAATGCCCCTGCGACATGGAGTCGTTTAATGTATCATATTTTTGGTAAACTGACCTACAAAGAATGTCTAGTTTATCTCGATGATATAATAGTATTTTCAGCGGACGTGGATACGCATATAGAGCGACTACGTCATATTTTCGAAAAAATAAAGGACAGTAATTTAAAGTTTAAACCTACCAAGTGCAATTTCCTGAAAGAACAGATCGAATATTTGGGACATATTGTCACAGCAGGCGGATACACCACTCAACCTGAGAAAACAGAAATCATCAAAAACTACCCTGTTCCGAGAAACGTCAAGGAGATTCGTTCTTTCATAGGTTTATGCAGTTTCTACCGAAAATTCGTTCCGAATTTTGCTAAATTAAGTCAGCCATTAACCCTCCTTACTAAAAAGAACGTAAGATATCAATGGACAGACTCCCAAGCAGAAGCCTTCGAAGCCTTGAAAATAGCGTTAATCACACCTCCTATTTTAAAGTATCCTGATTTCAAAAAGGAATTTATTGTAAATACTGACGCTAGTGCTACAGCCATTGCATCGATATTAACTCAAAAACACGAGGGATTAGAGCATCCGATCATGTATTCCAGTCGAACACTTAATGGAGCAGAACAACGTTATTCTACCATAGAAAGAGAAATGCTAGCTATTGTAGATGCGGTAAAACGATACAGAGTATATTTGACAGGGACACATTTTACAATTGTAACAGATCATCGACCTCTGCGATTCTTGCTAACCGTTAAGGATCCAAGTTCCCGACTAGCCAAATGGGCTATGTATTTAATGGAATATAGCTTTACGATAATTTACCGCCCAGGAAAAATGAATTCCAATGTTGATGCACTGACGAGATTACGTACAGAAAAGTCAGGAAAGGATATGCTACAACCAACTAACCAATATTCGAGTCAACAAGTAGCTGTTGTTACTGAAGAAGACGCTGTCTATCCCACCGTCTCAGTAATATGGAGCAGAGATGAGTTAAGAACATTACAACGGGAAGATCCAAGGTTAAACGAAATTATAGCTACATGTGAAGAAAATAATGATATGTATTATTTGAGCCCAGACCTGTTGCTTTATCGACGCCGTGAAGAACGACAAAGAAATGACCCGTTAATGGCTCCTGCGGTCATAGTTCCGGAACTCCTAAAAATGTATCACACTTCCATTTTATCGGCTCACCCTGGTCAAAAGCTCACCCTGGTCAAAAGAAAACACAAGATTCAATCTTGCGAGATTTTTATTGGACAACAATAAGAAAAGATGTAAAAACCTTCGTGGAAAATTGTCATTCCTGCAACCTACGAAAAACGAATGCACAACCACCTGTGGAATTACAAAAGTCATACATACCTGCTTTAGTATGGGGACGAATATCACTGGACCTTGTTGGACCTCTAAACAGAACACAGGATAATAATAGATATATTTTATCATGTGTTGACTTTTTAACCCGTTATCCAATATGCATTCCATTACCAGATATAAAAGCTGAAACCGTAGCCAGAGCTTTCGTAGAAAATATTGTGACGCAATTTGGGACACCTCGCCAGCTTTTGACGGACCTAGGATCTCAATTTGTTTCTGGCCTTTTTAAAAATGTTTGCAAACTTTTGGGCATAACAAAATTTCAAACCACCCCGTATCATCCTGCCGCCAATGGAATATTAGAGCGCTATCATAGAACTCTTAAAACAATGATAAGCCATTTTGTCAGTGAATATAATGACAGTTGGGACAGGATTCTACCCTATTGTTTAATGGCTTACCGAAATTTGCCCCATGATGCAACAAAAGAATCGCCATTTTTCTTAATGTTTGGACGAGATATGGAGCTGCCCATTCATTTGACTATAAAAGAAGATAAAGTACGATATGACTTGGATGACAACTACGCCACGGAACTAATGACCCGAATGCAAATTGCGCATGAAATTGCAAAAGAAAACATTGGAAAAAGTATAGATAAAAGGTGTGAAAGACTAAACCAAAGAAAGACAAGGCGAGAATATATGTTGGGAGATTTGGTATACATGAATAGTCCTGCAATACCAAGCAAAAACCTTAGTCGAAAACTCTTTGCCAAGTGGAAAGGTCCTTACCGTATAATCGAAAAGAAAGGACCTGTGACGTTTAAAATAAAAGAAATTTCAGGAAAAAAGGAACACATGGTCCACGCAGAAAGATTAAAGTTATACAAAGGAGATATATATGAAAATACTATACCGGCTGACCAAGAAGTTGGGCAAGACAACCCGATGCCAGCCATTCCAGAGGAAAATCGTGAAAATGGGGATATGGACCAAGAGCTAGTGGATGAGTTCTTAAACCAGGGTATGGAACTACAAGAGGATAATCGCCCTAATGACCCAGATCCTGATGACAGTGTCGAAAGTAATGACGAGTCGGATGCGTCAGAAGAAACTCTTCAGCCCGAAGAAGAAAGTGAAGGTGAACTTACTGAAGAATATAATAGTGCTTTTGAAGACTCAGATGATGAGGAAATGGAAAGACAAACCCGTACACGGGCAGTGAACCCGCCAAGCCGATTTAAGGATTATATATTATATTAGTTATATTTAACAATGGAGCCACCGCATAAAAGTATATTGGACTTAGTTTTAATAAAAATCCTTATTTATAGAAATGAAGTTACGTTAATTTTATGGTACTACCTAGCCTGCGTGGAAGCCGCCCTTATAGCTTATGACTGTAAGAGCCCGTCTACAAATGTATCTGTGATATCGCTAAGAGAAGTAGCCTCGTGTCCTGATCCAGATTCTGGCTATGATATTCAGGAAGGCTACGCGCAAGTCATAGAAAAGAGAAAATTTGAATATGTGCATGTGTATTCTTGTTTGGTAGAAATTACCAGAATTATAAAACACTGTGGAGCATTTTCGCACGAATCGTCAGTGGACGATGGGGTATTAACGTACGTGCATGAAATAGGTGCAGAAGAATGCCGAAAACCCCATTTATATCGAGAGTTTAGAGGAATCCGAGGACATATTATCACGAGATTAAGGGCAAATTCTACAATTTCTTCCTCAGCCACCCTAGCTGGAAGCATTGATGACAAACGAAACTGCGAACCGGGACAGTATAATGAAAATGGACAAATTTGGAAAAATGTTGTGGTACAATCAAGTATAAAACTAACTTTAATGGATTACTCTGCAAAAGTTTCCTTAGAGCAAAATGAGATTAAATTAATAAATGGAATAACCTGTGAATTTTTACCTGGATTCTGCTCAGATGCTATTAATGGAGAGTCTACTTGGGAACGACAGGTACCAGGAGAATGTAAACAATATAACATTTTATATGATGGAAGAGCTACCTATATAAAAGAAAAGCAACCAAAAGATTCAGGAAACCGATACTTAGTTGTGGAAGAAAATGACAAAGTATTTGCAATTAGGCTTACTCGTCAACAGTCTACTTGTGGCGTATTTGCCTGGGAAAGTGAACATCCTCGATTATTAGTGGTAGAAAAGAAAGATGCATTAGAACAGACCCCATTTAATTTAAATCCAGTCAATACAGATGCAGATCTGATAACATATATAAACACAAAATTTTTGTATGTAGAGCAATCATTTAAAAGAAATTTAAATAACCTCTTCGCGCAAACAATACATAGAAGATGTTTATTACACCGAGAAATATTGAAAAACCGTCTGTTGCTAGCACCACTGTCCCCTAACTCTGTCGCCTCTATTGTGAAAAATCAGTTAGGTTATACGGCACGCACAGCAGGAGAAGCCCTGTATATTTTAAAATGTTTACCAATAGCCGTTGAAATAAGAAGAGAAACTAGTTGCTATGAAGAATTACCTGTAACTGTGAACAATAAAAGTTATTTTATGTCCCCTGTAACTAGAATTTTGCAAGATTATGCTGTTGAGGTAGAGTGCAACTCTATCATACCACCCTTGTACTACCTGGAAAATAAATGGATTGGTTTTGATCCACGTCCCACTCAAGGTGTAACGCCGCAACTTTTAAATATTGATGCTGAACAACCTTTCAAGTTTCTGTCGATTAAAAATTTAGGCATAGGCGGAATTTACACATATGCTGAAATAAAAAAGGCACAGGAAGCCATGTTATTTGGTGCGCAAAGAGCCGCCTTAACAAACATACTTATTAGAAAATTGGCGGGACAAGTAGAATCCCAGGGCATCTCCACACTAAGCCTTTTTAATACACAAGAACTAGAAGAAATCGCAAATTCAACCATTAGAAAATTATATGGGTATTTTACTATTTTAGGAAACTGGACAAGTGGAATTCTAGGACTGTATTTTATTTTTAGAGCGCTAAAATATGTAGTAGAAGTATTCATGAATGCTGTTGCCCTACATCGAGTAGGAGGCTGCTCTTTAAATTTGATTGCTTCGTTTTGGTCTACATTAACATTATTTGTATTGCATTATAAACAAAGAAAATAATTTGACGAGAAAACCAACTCTTATATCAAAAATACCGAACTAGATGAAGAAAACATTGGCCAATTAAGTTTACCTACTGCCCCAGTGTTTACTGAAGACCCACCAGTAGAACCGGCACGCAAGAAAAAAGTAAGTTTTACCCTTGCCAAGGAAACTAAATTGGAACAGAAGCCAGCCAATAAGCCAAACCAAACGTATAGTACCCTCCGAACTGATTTAAATAAAGTAAATTCAATGCCAAATGAATATGCCAACATTTCGTGGAGTTTATATGAAAAAGAGGACAGAAAACAAGTAAAATAAGTGATAATATTGGAGACAACTTATTAGACGGGCAGTGTATATCCTATAAGAACATTATTTTAAACTAGGTACCATATAAATATTGTCGACCAGTGTAACTGCGTTTTAACACAGGGCTGGATAGAGAAGCGCTCCGTACAAATGGACCCGCCCCAAACTCAACCAATAATGAACCGTATGCACGACTATCATAAGAACTTTCTCGACGCAGCAAATATTTCACGCCAAGCACGGGCATGGTTTACCCTGGGAACCGTACTACAGGTTAAGCCAGGAATCATACGTTTTGGCTTAAATCACGTAATACCGGGAACTGACCCTAGAAGTTAACAGACATAAAGGAGAAATTGGCCTAAAAAGAAGTGCCTAAAGATTTATGATACCTTAACTAGGACGGAGTTAAATAGAACTTTTAAAAGAAAGGGATGACCAGAAGAAGAAGGAAGTACGGGATAGAAAAGGTGTAACAAGGACAACTGAAAAATCCCATTTTTAAGTCCCTGCCTAAAAATCCTAAAAAGCCCAAGTTGATTTGGTGATACAACTTATTCTAATTTTGTTCTTTTATGACGTTAGTTTATTAATTATTGAAGTGCTGTTCTTGTAAGGTTGAGTTGGTGACATTTTATTATTATTATTATTATTATTATTATTATTATTATTATTATTATTATTATTATTATTATTATTATTATTATTTTTGTGTTTAGACTTTACAGTTCGCGGTAGAAAAAGGGAAGCTACGTAAGAAAACATTAAATAACGTAGTGACAATATAGTTTTAATTTGAAGTTTTTTTTTGTGTATTTTAAAAAGTTATTTAAAGACATGATCTGGTTAGTGATGTTTGTGCATTTGGTGGGGCGGATCCAAGAACCATGGGTTAAGGACTTTTTATACCGGTTCGCTTTATATCATTTGTGGGGATTTAGGGGTCTTTATGAGGGAGTACATCCTCACCCGGCTCTACTTCCAATGAGGGCCATACTGTGCCTGTGGAGGGACCTTCTCCACGCGCAGTACCAGGTAGAGAGGGTGAACTTAGCGGTATTCTTAAATAGGGGGCACCTTCCCCTCGAACCATGTACCTGCGCCCTATGCAAAACACCATCGTGGGAACTCTTCTATCCCGCCGATTTTTGGGATGTATGGAGAAGACTTAAGTTGGTAGGGTGTATCTGTGAGGTATGCCGACTTGCTCCTACCGCCACGGAGCACCAACCTGCCCAGACCAGTGCGACAGCTCCTCAAACCACAAAAAGGAGTGCCAGAGGGCGATCTTCTGGGAGAAGATCCACGCTGGCCCGTCCCTTAGCAGGATCTTCGAGGGCCCCCGATTCACCCCCACAAGGAACATTAGCTCACCAACTTGCCATGCCGCCTCTACGACCTGTGCCGTATCTACCCTCCCCAGCGGCCATTCCAGATCAAGGTCCAGCTCCAGCCATTCTTCCCGCGGTTCCGGGCCCGGCCATCCAGGTCAGGCCGCCCTTCCGTCCCGAACCGCTGAGAGCCCCCCTTCCCCACCACATCCGCCCACAGGAACAGAGGTATGTGGTGGAGCAACGCCCCGGTCTCCTTCGTATGGTCATACGGAGGGACCCAAATGAGCTGGACGAGGGATATCGCTCAGGATAGGTATCTTAAGTAAGTAATATTTTAGTAGTTTTTAAGATTTTTATTTTAATAGTTCTAGGATTTTTATTTTGTAGCTTTAGAATTTTATTGTTAAGTAGAATTAGGATTAGAAAAAAATATATATAAAGCGAAAGAAAAATTTTCAATCACTGAAAAAAAAAAAATTTCTATTATATTTTAATTGATTATAATCATAATTTTAAGTTATCGTATCTAATAAGCGCATAATCATAATTTTAAGTTTATAGTAATAAGCTCATAATCATAATTTTAAGTAAGTATATCTAATACTCATAATTTAATACTTAATATACTTAATCAAAAATTTTCATAATCAAATATTTTAATAATCAAAAACTTTTAAATTTTAAGAATAACGTAGCCTTTAGCTTACATTAAGGGAGTATTTTATTTTTGTTTAAATAATATTTTTATATAGTAGGAATTTTTATATATAATAAATTAGGGTTAATGGGACCTCTATTATTCATAATTATTTCTAGGTCATAGTTATTTTAGTTACGTAGATTAGGTGAAGTAATTTTGAATTAGCATAAAAAGCATCTATGCTAAAGGAAAAACGTCAAGAGTAGGGACTAAGTTTTAATTAACATTTTTAAAGATATTGGTCTATAAGTATTGCATAGTGTTTTATCTCCAGATTTATAAATTGGAATAATTGCAGATATTTTTAGCATTGTTGGAAAAGTACCATATTAAAAAGATAACTAAGTATTAAGGAAATGTTATGGGATGTGACTTTTAAAATTTGGTTATTTATATCATCAGGTCCTGGGGATGTTTTTACTTAAGATTATTGATTAAAATAGAGACTATGAGGAACATTAGTATGTTTTATGTTAATTAAAAGTCTTTGTGGTTGTATTTTGTTCATTTAGGACCAATACAAGCAAAATTCTATAAAAATTTCAGAAATATCTTTTAATATCTATTAATTGATTTTAATTTTAATATTTAAAGGGAAATTTTATTTTGTCAATTTTACCTGTAATTATATTCATTTTACTTACGTTTTAATTAATGTTTCGATATTATAGAGAATATGATTTTATTTTGTATTTTTGGTGTTATTAGGGGGAGAGGAAAGACTTTTGTTATGTCTATTAATTCACTCATTAGTTGAATAGATTTTGTTAAGTTCGTTTACACAGTAGACTTAAGTTTTAATACGTAAAAGGTAGAAAATCTTTAAAATATTGTATTATGTAATGTTTTAACTC
Source organism: Polydrusus pterygomalis (assembly GCA_963969555.1). NCBI lineage: Eukaryota > Metazoa > Arthropoda > Insecta > Coleoptera > Curculionidae > Polydrusus > Polydrusus pterygomalis. The sequence continues at coordinate 11,725,796 of OZ018384.1, forward strand.
AAGTAACATTGCCATAAATTTTGCTATATTTTATGTAGAAAGTATTTAAATTGGAACATATTTAATTACCTACTGATAAAAATATTTCTATTAATTTAGACCTATTAACCAAGAAATGGTTAACAAATTTTTTATTTTACCGTAATAACTCATTTTTTTATGTTTGCGGATTTTATTATATTGCAATTTATTAAGCAAAAATATTTAGACATAGGTCAGGCAAAAGGTTATTTAATGGAAAAATTTGGTTCTGGCATGAAGTTAGGGCCATACTAAGAATTTTTAAGCTACCAGAGGGTTAAGAATTTTGTTTAATTAATTATTTAATTTTAACATAATATATTTCCGATAAATGATAAATTCATTTGGGTCAGAAAACAAAATTTTATAGTCTATACTTACCATTAAAGTAAATTTTGCCTAACTTTTAACATACTCTGTATAAAATTTTTTGAATGTCCGATAAATACTTTTATTTATTTAGTAATTGGATATTACAATATCGGGTGAAAATTTAGTCACTGTGTGAATAAGAAACATGGGTATTTGTTAAAAGTTTTAAATGTTAAGAGTTTATTATCATTAATCTAGAATCTAGAAAACTAATTTCAAAATTTTAGAATAACCATTTTACATTATTAATCCATTTCTAGGGGTTTGCATATTTTATTGTATTTATGATTTCGTAAAATACTTAATTGCAGGTCAGGCAAAATTTTATTATAACCAATAGGGTTGGCGTGATTTTGGGATCGTACTACGATTTTAAAACTTTAAGCTATATTTTTATAGTATTTTTTTTGGATTCGGTGAGAAAATCAAAAATATCTTGTTCAAAATAAAAACAAATAAATTTTGCCTTACTGTTAGCATGAGTACGTTATATAAAAATGTTGGTAAGACTAATCAAAATTAATTTGAATTTTCGAATGTATTTTAAAGCATGGAGTGTAAATCTGGTCAAATGTGTGAAACATGGGTAAAGAAATTAAGCACTTATTTTCTGGTCGCCTTTCTTGTTTACATTACGGTCGTTTAACTTTCCATAACGCACGCGAAGAAACCTTTTTAGGGACCCAAGAAGTTCAGGTCAATATTTTAAAGTGTTAATTAAGGGTTCGAAGTAAAAGGCAATAATTTAAATTGCCTTTGACTCAAAAAGGTCGGAGGAATGTGACAACTCGGTATAATAACTTAATCGTAAAATAAATATATTAGAAAATGGGATCACTTTACTTAAATTTATGGGAATGGCTTTTTAAAAACCAAAATATAATAAATTTTAAGAACTTTTTGTCTCCTAAATTAGTCGACTTTATTGCTTTAACCCAACTATATCATTCTAAAGATTTGGTACGTCAACGGTCAATAATATCGAGGCACAGTTCGGGCCTGAGAAATGTTTCCGGAGTAAAACCTTTTTCTCAAGAAAAATGATTCTAATAATATTTTAGAATTGAAAATGCATAATCAGAGTTGGTTTAAAATTAAATAAATAATTTTAAAGAAAATAATTTGAATCAGAGTTTATGGGTTTAAAGAATAAACTAAAAATGATTTAACGAAGTAAATTATTTTGAAAAAAAATAATTTGATTCTGCATTGTTAGTTTTAAATTTTGAAATTACATAAATTATTTTGAAGAAAATAATTTCATTCTGAATTTTAAGTTTTGAAAATAAATATTGAAAATTTTGAAATGATTGAATAAATTATTTTGAAGAAAATAATTTAACTCTGAATTGTAAGTTTGGAATTTTAAATTAAATAAATTATTTTGAAGAAAATAATTGAATTCTGAATTGTAAGTTTTGAAAATAAATATTAACAATTATTTTAAAAATTAAATAAATTATTTTGAAGAAAATAATTTAATTTTGAATTGTAAGTTTTGAAAATGAATATTAAAAATTATTTTAAAAATTAAATAAATTATTTTGAAGAAAATAATTTAATTTTGAATTGTAAGTTTTGAAAATGAATATTAAAAATTATTTTAAAAATTAAATAAATTATTTTAAAAGAAAATAATTTAATTCTGAATTGTAAGTTTTGAAAATGAATATTAAATATTATTTTAAAAATTAAATAAATTATTTTGAAGAAAATCATTTAATTCTGAATTGTAAGTTTGGAAAATGAATATTAAGAATTATTTTAAAAATTAAATAAATTATTTTGAAGAAAATAATTTAATTCTGAATTTTAACAAAGTGGGAAATTTAAATTAAGAATTCTTTCGAATTTAAATAAATTATTTTAACAAAAATAATTTAAGTTTTATAAATTTTGGAAAATCATTCCGAATACCAAGAAATTATTTTAAGGAAAATAATTTAAGTCCAAGTTTTCTAAGTTGGAAAATAAAATACTAAAAATTTAAATACCAAATATTTCGGAAAATATGGGGATCTTTGGGTTATAAATACATTTAAAAATAATTTAGAAAAATAAATAAAATCTAATTTTGACTTTATAAATATTTAAAAACTTACCAAGAGATTTTATTTTAATTAAGAAGTTTTAATTCTGAAAATCACAATTCTACTAACAAAGCAAATATCGTGTGGAAGACATCCAAACTGGATGTCCACCGTTCCCACTCGTCTATTTCCTCTCGATTCATTGGTCGATTAACAAATAAGCAATAATCACCTTTCGGTATATCTAAATTAAGAACAATTACTCAGGTACTAAATAAAATATAGTTCAATCCGTTAGATGAGATTTGATTCTAATGGGAAATTCACGACAATTTTAATAATTTTAATATTTTCCTTGTTCAAGGAATAAACTATAGATCTCCTACCAATTTAACGGAAAAATTTGGGAAACGACGTAGGTAGTCGCCGAAGGTACTCGATTATCGATCTTAATAACTAATACATTGAGGCGTATTTTTCGATGCAGAATTTTGATGATTTCATACTTTTCAAGGGGGATTTCTTAAGAAAACACTGATGTCACCGTTTTCGATGGGGGATCTATGAGGGATCTATGGGGGAACGAGAGTCTATTTAAAGAAAAATTAATTAACCAAAGAGTTAGTTCGTCACAGTTATATCTAGTAATTCTGAAAATAGTCGCGATCTTATAAAAAGTTAAGTTCTGATTTAGTAGTGTCGTTCTGAAACAGTACCGTCGGTCCGGGTTCGGTTTTAGAAAATCTAAAAACAATATGCGCCCACAAAGTAAGTGCTGCGAAAATTAATACAAATTATGGGTATATTATTTCAATAATTTAGACTTAGAAAAAGAACTTGTAAAATGTCGGTGGCTCCAATTTAATATTGAATATACCAAGTGTTTGTCAAAGCGTGAAGGAAATGTGTTTTACTGACTTTTCTCATTTTTCGCAATAAATAAAATAATCTGCAACAAAGTGATTGCGAATAGAATCACGATGGCGTATATTACCTCTATATCGCCTAGGGAAAAAGTGTGCGACTTTTCAGCTAGAACTTCTAGACTGCAGCGAAGCTCCTTTTTGTAAGGATGAAACTATAGGCAAGCTAATAGTAAACCAGATGTAAGTAATAAAATACAACGACAAATATTGCTCCCTTCGAGACTCATTGAACCCACAGTAGTTAGTACTTGTAACCTACCCGTTATCTCCGCCAACTTGATTTGCTCCCTTATCTGAAAGTTTGTAACGCGGTAGGCTTCACAATTTGTTCGCTATCCTATTACATACTTATATGGTTAGCTATTTTAACTATTATAGTAGGTAACATAATTTTACTTACTATTACCTTACTATTGCCAAACAATAATAATATTTACTAATAACAATAATAAAAATAATTCCTTCAAAATCAAATAGCTGCTTTTTAAAGGTTAATAATATGGAAAGCTGTTTTGGCATTTGGTAGAACTAGGCGATACCCGGTTTTGTCCAACTCTCCCCTACCTACCTAAGTCAGGGAAATACTTAATTTCTACTTATTTTTCTTGAAACAGAAAAGGATATCTATAGATAATGTAAAATGCAAAAATTATACATTAGAAACCTAACCTTAACGAACAAACATTTTAAGAACAAAAGTTTTACAAACTAACTTTTCGACAAAAACGGCGTTCAGATGAAATAAAACGGTAATTATCTATTATACGCACACCACTCCGATTTTGGTGATTTTTTCAGGAAACACGTATTTCGATGCGTAGATTACGAATCCGAAAACGAAAGTTGTCGGAAAAGCTTAGTTTCCGAGATATTTTCTTTTTAAGTTACGATTTTTCATGGGTTTGTTTACATCGTGTTTACTTGGGATTTTTATCGTTTTTCAGCCACCTCTCACTACTTTTTAGGTTACACAGGATATATACTAATTCAAATCGTGCACTTTTAAAAACGAAAAAAATTGAAAAAAGAGCGCCCACTAGATTGATTTAAATATAAATAGTTTCGCACCAAATATTACTCATGGTTACCAATATAAAATCTAAAACTTAAACTTACCCTAACCTCGTTTCTTCGATGGCTTCCCATAGTGGAAAATCGTGGTTAAAAGAAGGAAAATGCGCGTTTTCACGCGCATTTTCCTTCTTTTAACCACGATTTAAATTAGTATATATCCTGTGTAAACTAAAAAGTAGTGAAAGGTGGCTGAAAAACGATAAAAATCCCAAATGTAAACAAATCCATGAAAAATCGTAACTTAAGAAGGAAATATCTCGGAAACTAAGCTTTTCCGACAACTTTCGTTTTCGGATTCGTAATCTACGCATCGAAATACGTGTTTCCTGAAAAAATCATCAAAATCGGCGTGGTGTGCGTATAATAGATAATTACCAATAAAACTTATTACTTATCGATGAAATCAACTAACAAGCAAGGCACACATTAATATTTATGATCCCTAATGAAAAAGAATTAAAAAATTTTAACCTGTATCTAAATTTTTGGTCAAATGAATAATAATTGTAGGTACTTACAATTAAATGTAACAAAAACGCAATTTATAACTCGGTGTTTGGGCTCATTACGGTCCGCTACAAATCTAGGGATATTATTATGTCCCAATATCAGCTGATCGATGACAAATAACCGCTGTCATCTGTTTTAAAACGAGACTATTCGTGATATTTAGTATATTACCTCGGGCACAATGTGTTTATCTGCAGGTTGCCCAGTGATCTTTTGTTAAGATTGGCTTGTTAACCAACACCTATTATGTATGTGAAACATTTCATGTTAATTTATTTATTGTAAACTTACATTTCCTATATTCCTATATAAAAAATAGGTAAGGAAGTGTAAAATCAATTTGATAAACAATAAAAAATAATTACCTGCATAGTAGGCTGGAATAATAACTGAAAGATTACACACATCGGCGAAGTTTTCTAGAATAGAAACTAATAGAATTGTATATTAAAACGATAATAAAAAATTAATTAATTTCCTCAGAAAAAAACGTGGACAAGAAAAATTGACAGTTGTGACATGGATGGATGGCGGGCTGGCGCAACGAATACTTACACCAGGAAGAAGACAAACAAGCATGTTAATTGGTCGAAGCAAAAATGTCATTAAGGAAATGTCAAAACTGTCTAAAAGAGCGCCACCATCGGGTCTGGCTGGAACCTCGAGGCGGGACGTTTAAACGCCCATAGTTTTGTTATTTTTTTCTGGCGAAATATTTTAAAGTAATATTTAAGCCAAAAAAACTGTTCAAAATCCCGTTAGTTGATTTTATATGTAGTAAAAATCAAATAGTAGCATTCTGAATAACTTTTTAGACTAAATATCACTTTAAAATAAAATACTCTATATTGTTGTTGGTCTAGCCTCGAAGAAAATAAAAAATAAAACTCAAAAATGCACATGACCATAATTTTATTAAAATATTAGATGAAAATCACAATAATTACCGTTTGAGTATGTCTTACAATTTCTCGTAATCTGCTGATCGAGTTCCTCGTTAACTGGTTTTTCATTCATTCTCTACTTGAAGCTTTCTAAGCAATGTGTAGGTATTTTGAATAAGAATACATATTTCCATTGTCAGCCTGGAAAAGCGGAAAGGCCTGGGTAAAAACTTTTTATAGCTAACCTTAAGGTGAAGACAAAATCTTGTCTCCAAAATTCATTCTTTCACATAACTAACAGCTGATCTAAAACAAAAATACCACAATGTAAAAAAACCAATGATCAGATCATGGAAAAAACACTTCCGAGTGGGTTAAAATAAAATTATTTCCACTTGAGTTTAGTAGGCAGAGAATCTACAAAAGGTTTAAAAAAGATCAAAAAAATAGATCGTATAATATACATACATAGTAAGCAAGACTCAGCAAGATTTAAATTAGTATCGTAGGGTTTAGTAATTAAAATATGCGTATTTATACTATTTATAGATTTACCAAAATTTAGGAGAAAATAATCAAACAAGTGTTGGCACATTTTGGTTAATATTCAGTTTATGTTATGGTTTTGATTTGTATAATCATAGAAATAATTAATCAAAGTTAGCAAACTTACCTTTAGCAGAATGAAATGTAAACAGGCTCGTGTTCATGAACAATATTAATAGAAAAGATCAAGTTAATAAGTTAAACAAACTCTTTCATAAACTTTGTCGGCCATTATCATTTTATTTTATAAAGGCGAGGTTGGGCTGGGCGATTCCATTATTTGTGGCCGAGTCCAAGAAGACACTGAACGTTTAAAAATAATTTAATGGCTCGGGTAATTTGTAGCATAGATCTGTCTCTGTCTGCATCAAGTTACCTTCGCTATATATAAAGAGAGACAAGTATAGCTCGAACGAAGAAAGGTCGCGTTTCTTAGTAAACACATTCAGTTTAAACAAACAACGACGTAGGAGTTATAATAACTCATAAATGATGAGGACCTTAGACAAGGATAGACGACAAGGATGAGGACGGTAAACGTAGGGCGGTTCTATTGACAATTGTCTGGCATGTGACGTCACACTCTGACGTCACATGTTTCCATTCCGCCAATCTTTGTCTCACCGGGCTGGGCTGGCGGCTGGCTGGTTTGTTCCAATTAGCACCTGGCGCAGTTTGGGTAGCGTTATAGTAGGTTAGAATATAAACTGTCCTTCTCTTCTATACGTCAAAAATATGCGATAGAACCCGGTTACACGGCCAGCTGGCGACAACAGCGCTAATTTGCCCTGATGGCCGGCGGGCACACTAACACCCCTCTCTCTCTCTTCTTTCTCTTTCTACTGTGTTGCGAAATCGTCCATTATGCCGTTCTTTTTGTGTTAATACGGTTCAACCAGATTTAAAAATATTATATTTTCTTGTCAAACGATGACGTTGCGGTTGCTTCGCGTTGAACCGTATTCAAAATCAACCCGGACGTGTATTTAAACCAATGGTCTGTCTTTCTCTTCAGAATTCCGTCCTCTTTTTTGAGTAAAATCGTTTAAATTTTAAAGTAAATGCAGTTATGTGTATGTATTTTCTGCCGGTTGTCTTTATGTTCATGTTAGCGCAAGTTTAAGCGATACAAAAGTTGGATCCATTCATTGTTCATTGTCATCTACTCTTGTATGCTTTAGGTTAGCAGAAAAGTAAAATATTTCAGGATTTAGGTGAAGATAGACATGCCATCAGTAACAAAGGCAGATGGTAATTTTGTTCAAGCAGCAATGGAAGTAATTTCATTGCTTTACTCATTGTGGTACTATATCACGGACTAAGCGATATTGTAGGATCCGAAAATAAAACCCGAATTTAAAAGATAATCTCAAAACTGACCAAAACAAATTTCTTTTTTGATAATGCCAGAAGACAGATGATGCCGCTCCGGTTTAAAAATGCACATTTTCTTGTAATCCCAAGTGATGACGTTGTCTTATAAATGTGTTTCAAATTCATGATTGAATACGGTTAACACAAAAAAAAACGGCTTCACCGGGGTGATACTGACATATACACAAAACTATGGAAAAGACACAGAAGATAACAAACTGCATACTCTGCATACTTGAAATCACCGGCAACATCGCTTGAAATCGTTTTTACACTGGCAACAACGCAACGCCCTCCCTACAGTGTTGCCAGGCGTACGATAATTATCGGTTTCGTGCCTATAAAAACCTTTATCTATGGTTTCGTACGATATTTTTGGCCTATATTTTATATGATGTACGACAATGGCATTTTACGATCTCTAATTTAGGACATGCGACGAAAAAATATGCAAACAATAAATTTAATTTTGTAAAACTTAAAAGGATGAAATTAAATTGATCTGTTATTCTACTGACTAGGTACCGCTGGTACACGAACCACGAACAAACAAATTAAATGCTTAAATGCTCTGTTCTGCAATGAGGACAAAGATGGATATAATAGGATTTCTTTCTATATTTTTTGAATAAACGAACCTTTTCTTTGTTGGTTATTTTATGATGATTATTATTTCTGGGATTTACAGAAATTATTTTCGCATGCTTGCAGGTTGTTTTATGTATTTATTATAAATAAATTAAAATTATAGGGTTTGTTCTCTCTCTGGTTCAGTCAGGGCCGTAGGTACGGGGGGGGGGGGGGGCGGGGGTTCAACCCCCCCCCCATGACAAATTACACTTGACTGAACTACCCAACTCAAAAATCGTCTCCCTAGCCTTACTAGCTAGAGAAGATAGAATAGATTATTTTCTAAAAAAAATATTACCTAAATGAACGTGTCCTTCCACGTTCGCTTTACCATCATTAGTCATTGTCATTACCGGGTTTGGTTTTGTGCTTTTCTTGAGGATTTTGCGTTGTGTTTTTTATTTTTCCTACTTATTGAAAACCAATCAAAAAAGGGCGTGGCACGCAAAAGATTTTCTTTTTTGCGCCTTTGGCGCGATCCCCACGAGCCCCCCCCCCCCCCTCCCTCCGAGATGAAATCCTGGCTACGTGCCTGACCGACGAATCAACTATTAGAGTAACATAAATTTGACCAATCATACATGCATAAGTAAAAGTATAGAAGTATAGATTAACCTAACCCCCCCCCCATGAAAGCACGAACGTCATAATTTCTTTATGACGTTTATGATCTGAAGAGTCAAGATGTTCGACCCCGGAATACAAAAAATGAAGGCGGGGTAAAAGGTCAAAAGCAGCAGCACGAGTAGGTTAGGTACCACCAGTAGGTACCCCGAAAGCAGAAGTTTCGTGCGAAAGGAAAAATATTCCCAAATTTAAAGGTCTATTATAGTGACGCATTCGCTATTTCATATTTTCTTATCAATTTTGTTTATTTTTCGTTTTCTCCAAAAAGCAGCCAAATACCGGTAGTTTGGGTAGCAATTACCCAGTTTTAAGTTTAAAACATGTACCTGTACCTACTAACTTGATAAATTATTAATAAAATCGAAAAACAAAATTTTGGCAAATTTGCCATATTTCTTTTTCTGCTTTTATTAATTTATAAATCCAAACTTTTTGACATAGAACTGTAGGCTGTAGGCATGGGCTGTAGGTGCCCGATGATAAAATAAAGGAAAAATTATAATATTGATCCAACACGAAATGGCGAATGCGCCATTAAATAAAGAAAAAGAAAATACAAAACATAGGTATACCTCCTAATTTACTTTAAAGTAGTCTACGATATTTATTCGATAATCACGCCAATCCCGCTGTTAACATCAGGCAACGCTGCTACTCTAGAGCTCTAGCTGTCATTTTCATATGATCGTATTCGGATAATCGTGCCAACCAAAATAAATTTAAAATAAAATGAAAATAAGACAATAAAATAATTAAGAGGGTGCGGATCCCATAAACCGTATTAAAGGCTAACTTTCTACCGAGTATTGAGCCAATCATATTACCCTTTCACTCCCATCTACTTGGATGATTTTGGCCTTTCACCGAAAAAACAATTTTTATCTTGGGTGCAGGCCTTTCAATGACGTAGCTTCCACGCTGGCGGAGCTCCGTAGATTGACGCAACAACTAAAGACATATTTTTAGGAAAATTAGTGGAAATACACAAGGAAAAATTCTATTTTTGCTATAAAAAGTGTCTTAAACAATACAAAAATGTGTGCCTAGGTCAAAACGAAACAGAAAAATGAATATAAGTGATATTTTAAATTCTAGCGGTGAAGAGGTGAATGGCGATATGGATAGTATGGACGTGTCGATGAATTATGATAATTCCGAACTTATGGTTAGTACTTGAATTGCAATTTACTTCTAATTATTTGCTTTAACGTTTATAGGTTTATTGCTACTTATTCCTATACCCTGAAGCTCCAAATATACCGAGAAATATACTTATGAAGGTCCTTAATAAAAATACATTTTGTTTACAGTTAGGTGTCCCAATTTTACGGTAGTACTACAATACTTTACTAAACTCTTTAGCTTGAATAGTTAGTTGATTTTATACAGATAATCAAATTTTTGTCAGTTAATTAGCTCAAAACTATAATTAGATCAGAGCCTTTGTTATGATTTTACTTTCGCATTGTTTACCATTCCCTATTTCACAATATGCCGGACAATTTCGTGTTCCGTATGTTTAAACTAAAAACTAAATAAAGAAACAACAAAAAATATTTTTTTTTCTAAACTGGTTAGGTACTTAGGTATTTCTAATTTGGTTACAGCAATTAAGTTATTTAAGGATTGTAGAGAATAGATTATAGCAACCTTCAGGGTGGTTTTTGGCAGCTGAAAACAACTAAGTAGGTACCTACTTCCTGTTTTCCTTAAAAAAAAACACATTTTTTTTTTATCATTATAACCGACCCAAGAGTTTTTATTATGCAATTCTTGTTTTTATTTTTCGATATTGTTGGTAAACAGCACATGTGGTTAGAACAAGCAGATATTAATTTAGGTGCCTTATGGAACCATGAACCATCCAATATATCTTTTATTTTTTTATACCATTTAATTAATGGCCTTATTGGTATACTGGGTAGTAGTTACATGTTTTGTTTTATTTTTATTTATTGACATTTGTTTAGGACCTTTTAGATTGTATCGTGTTGATTACTATATTAGTAAATAATGATTTTATTTTGTCATCAAGAATAAGTATTTTCTTGGGACAATAAAGTCCTTTTGAGTTTATAAAAATTTAACCACTTTTAATTTCGGACAATACAAAACTGTCAAGAGTTACCCCTAACTTTGCCTGTGATATACATTTAGTGAATGCAAATATCTATCTAAAGTTGTTTCTGTGCATTTACACTTCGGCCTTACGTCACGTTTCTGCCCTGTTAGGTGGGATGTCTAGGTTTACTTAGTTTATGATAGAAGTAAGACTTGAACTTTTTTAAATGAAGCACTACAGTTTCTGGGGATAGTTATAGGAAAAGAGTCATTGGGAAACTGGGAGATCGTTAGGCACCAAAAAACATTTTTCGTAAGGAGAGGACTGGACAAAGAACCGTATTCTTCTAGCATTTAGTTGATAACCCAATGAAGTAGGGAAGAGGATTGGCCCATGGGGAGCATTGGGACAGTTTAATTTTTGGGAACATTTTAAATTCAAAATTGTTTTTAGCACTAAATAATAAATGGCATGGCCGATGCATTTTCCCTTTAGAGCCTAAAACGTCTATGCAAGTGTTTTATTGTTTTATGTACTGTTAAGAAAGGGCTATAGTGTATAAGTACTGAAAAACCAATTTTTGTCATTTATTCATATTGAAAGTGGCTTTATAGAGATTAGTTATACAAAATCCAACTCTTATAGGTATCTTAAAAAAATTGCATCTTTACCAAAAAATGTACACATGGGGAGGATTGGGGTTTGAGCCCCAAATAGGATTTTCTAATTATAATATAAGATAAGTAATTATTTTCTTTACTGGTGTTGATCACGCTATATAAGTTCATCTATCTATTTCTGGTTTTAAGTTAAGGATGTTGATTGTTAATTTTGCTTAATGCCTTTATATCTCTTGTAAATAAATTGTTTGGTACTCAGCATACTCGATATATTAATAATATTATTATTATTATTGTAGTCTGTATCTTTTATCAAAGAGTCCACACCCCTGGGGGGGGATGAGCCATTTGCTCTTTTTTTTTAAGTGTTATTACTTTTAAAGGGATTAGAAAGGATGATCTACTATTGAGTACATATGCCAAAATAATTTATTCCCCCCAAAGTTCTTCGGTGCGGTAAATGCCGATTTGGAAATGTATCAGAATAAATTCTTCTTGTCTCCACACAATTACCGAGTGCTTGTCCATAAGTTAGATGCATGTGAGCATTAATAAGATTTAATAATTTATTTAATTATTTTAGTGTGTAGTATTAATCTTAAAGTTATTTGATTAGTTAGGTATTGTGTTCAAATAACTTATGTTAATAAACTTGATTATTAAATAAATTTCGAATCAATGCTTAAACGTGATATACAAAAACGTTATTTTCGTCGAAAACCGCCAATTCCATCGAGACAAATGTAGAGTACCTTTTTTAAATAAAAATAACTGAAGTATTTTAAAAAATCAAATTTTAGCTCTGTAAAATGACACCTGTCAAAACGTGTGTTTTTCTATATCGAAACGTCTAATAAATAATAAGTGTGAAACACCGTTAGTTTTAGAATAAAACGTAGAATTTATTAAGCATAAAATAAAATTTTCCGACTATTTAAAATAACAAAGTTGATGATCGTTGTGACTAAACGAAACGTCGGATCAAAAATGTAATTAAACAATCTCGTACTTAGGGGGGAAAAAGTGGTAATGAGAATGTTAAATTTATTTTGACATGTCTCTTCAAATAGAATCATAAATCAATTAAAACGAAATCGCGAAAATTCGGTTTTATCCAAATATCTTCGGAAGCATTCGGAATTTTTAAAATTTGAAAACATGACGTTACAGGATTTAGTTATGCGCAACTTTTCTCTAATTTAACCATCTCTGTATCTCCTATGGTTTACGAGATCCCTGTAGAGTGCATTCGTATCTGGGACACCCTGTATGTACATGCATTTTTATATTTTTTTTCTATCGCGTATCATCGTAAACAGCCCGTGTGACCTTGATAATTATTACAAATACAAACAAATACAAATACAAATAATTTATTCATGTCAATACAAAGTTTTGCTTACACACGTCAATATATAATTTAACAAAATAAAGCATCTGTCACTATAAGGCCGATCAAAATATCTTAAAAGGAAAAGAATTATACTAAAATTAGTTAAAACAGAAAACAACATTTACTAAAACACATTAAAACTTGAGTTAAAATGAAATAAATAAATAGGTGGATCAATAATTGGCACTATTTTAAAATATTACATCACTAGACAAAAACTCATCTACACTATAAAAGGCATTTCCAATAAAAAGCTGTTTTATAAAAGATTTCAATTTAATGAATGAAAAGCCTCGCACATTATGAGGCAATTTGTTATATAATTTTATGGCAAGGTGCTCTGGCCTGCACTGGCACTTTTTCAGCCTACAATATGCAGTTACAAGATTATCTCTTCCACGTGTTGAATAATTATGCATATCGCCATGGGAAACAAAGTTACCTTCATTCTTTTTTATGTATAAAATACTTTCCATAATAAACACACTCGGAAAAGTCAGTATTCCAAGGTCTCTAAATGCCTGTCTGCAGTCCTCCCGAAAGCCCAAACCAGCCATAACTCTGACCGTCTTCCTCTGAAGCGCAAACACTCTACCCGCCAACGAAGCTCCACCCCACGCCATTATGCCATACGTCATTACCGAGTGGAAAAGGGCATAACAGGCAGACAGTAATGTCTCCATCGAGACAATGTCCTTCAGATTCTTTAGCAGAAAGAGGCAGCTTCCAAGCCTTCTCGACACGCTCTCCACTTGCACGTCCTATCCTAAGGTGGGATCCAGATGAACTCCCAGGAACCTGACAGACCCCTCCCCATTGTCAATCCCCTGTAGATCCCGCACAGTAAAAATTAATCTCTGGGTTTTATCTGTGTTCATCAGAAGTTTGTTGGAACGGAACCATAGCTCGGCTCTCTCATGCGCCCCCAACGCCTCCGCCTGGACGTCCTCAAACTCACTGCCATGAACGGCAACCGTCGTGTCATCAGCAAAGAGAGTATAGCTCGCATGCGCCTCACTCATTGGTAGATCATTGATGTAAATTAAGAAGAGGATAGGCCCCAAGACGGACCCCTGAGGAACACCAATACTGACAACACTCTCCACCGACGACCCGTCGCCCACCCTCACAACCTGCGTCCGATCTTTTAAATATGATCTTAAGAGTTCACTACTGCCATTAGTGAAATTGTAATATTTCAGCTTATCCAGCAAGATTTCATGGGAGACGCAATCAAAGGCTTTGCTAAGATCGTAAAACTGAACAAGATCGTATTCCAGATTTTCATACGAATCCATTATTGTGGAAAGTAAGTCGAGAATACCCAGAACAGTACTCCTTCCCGCCCTGAAACCAAACTGACTATTAGAGAATAGATTGTTATTTTCAAAAAGGTGTTTATTTTTTGAGCCATGCATTTCTCTACAATTTTTGGAACCATTCAATAAGGGAAGAGGTTAAAATTATTTCACATCTATACTGGCATCAAACAGCAGAGGTTAGGTTGGAAGATGAAACATCTGATACCGCAGTGATAAGGAAGGGAGTAAGACAGGGATGCATTTTGTCACCTTTGCTATTTAACATCTACTCCGAAGCTATTTTTAGCGAGGCGCTGGAGAATATAACGAAAGGCATAAGAGTGAATGGCATCGTGATAAATAATCTCAGATATCCGGATGACACTGTAATTCTCGCTGGCAGCTTGGAGGACTTACAGTTTATGATGAATCGCATAGTGAAACACAGTGAAGAGTATGGCCTATGCATGAATGTGTCCAAGACTAAGCTGCTTGTATTCGCAAAAACAAATATTAATGCTAACTTAACAATAAATGGCACAAATATAGAACAAGTTGAAAGCTTTAAATATCTGGGCACAATTATTAACAACCAATGCGACTCCAAGAAAGAAATCAGATCCCGAATAGAACAGGCGAGAAAAGCATTTATAAATATGAAACAGTTTCTCACAAGATCTGAACTTGGCCTACAGTTACGAGTGCGCATGATCAGATGTTACATATTTTCCGTGTTGCTGTATGGGTGTGAGGGATGGACTCTCGATCCAATTATGGAGAAAAGGCTAGAAACTTTTGAGATGTATCTGTACAGGCGCATGTAAAGAATATCGTGGGTGCAAAGGGTAACGAATGAGGCGGTGCTTGCCAGAATGGGAATGCCGCTCGAACTTTTAAATATTATTAAGGAGAGAAAAACAGGGTACATCGGGCACGTAATGAGAGGGGAAAATATGAGCTGCTTAGACTGATCATTGAGGGCAAAAGATCAATTGGAAGAAGACAGAACTCATGGTTAAAGGATTTGAGAAGATGGTTCGGTTGCACTTCCGCGGACATTTTTAGAGCAGCGGCATCTAGAATAATGATTGCCAGATGGATCGCCAACCTCCGACAGGAGACGGCGAATTAAGAAGAAGAATAAGGACCGACGTAAAATTAAAAAAAAAATAAAAAAAAATTTAAAAAAAAGAAGAATAAGCGAGATATTGTACATAAAAAGAATCTACAATATTTCTTTAAAAACTAGTAAAAAATATTACCTTTTTTTAGCTGGATCCAAGCTAATATCATTTACAGTATTACTTTGTTAATATATGTATAATTTAATATCGAAAATACAATAGCAATGGTTTAACAAAAAATATTTTTCCAATATAAACTTTTAAACCCCTTTGTCCACCCCCTAGGGGCAAAAATTTCGTTAATGCCTTAACAAATGTTTATTTGTTCCAAGCGACGAATTTGTCATTTTTTACTTATTATTTTTTCTCTTGCGTTTGCGTTGGGAGCTCCCCCTCTATTTCTACCCCCTAGAGGCAAAATTTCTCAATCCATTAAAACACATACTTGCTTATTTGAACAGAGTAAGCCCAGTACCAATTTTCAGCAATATAGCTTAAATTATAGATAGGTACTTATAGCTATCCCCTTAACATAGGCTACATCCCTTCTTTTAACCTCTAATAAGTGAATTTTGAAAAAGTGACTAAACACGTATATTTTGTTTTTATTAATGGAACTTATACAGTGTGACCAGTAAAGTCCGCATCATATGGGATTTTTTTTTATTAATAGCTTTATTCGAAATTTGACTTTGGCATCAAGTTCTGCTTCGATCGAGATGTTAGAGAAGTGAAGCAAAAAAATGGTAGTCACGTGATTCGCATTATCTGTTAAATTTTAATTTTTTCCAAAAAATAATTCAAAAGTGAGGTTATTATCTATCTGAAAATATCGAAAAAAGTTATTAGAAAAAGTTTTTTTAAAGGCAGTTTCTAGCCCACATGCAAAATTTCAGCTGCATAAGATAATTTTGATTTTTTTACCCACCAATAAAAATTATTTTCCACTTAATGAACACTTTACTGATGTCACTGTGTACTTTTTTGTCTTAATATTAAGGTGTATTACTTTCAGACACAAACGACGTTTTCAAATATACTTATTTTATGAAGTTACCTTATACAGGGTCAAAAACAAATCAACTTTGCAACACATGCGACCAAATTTTAATAGCCCAATTTTAATTTTGTAGAAAAACACACAAGTTGTATGTAGGTTGCGTTGAGTCTTATTTTGCAAAAGTGGTGCAATTTACAAAATATGGGTAAAAAATCAAAATTATCTTATGCAGCTAAAATTTTGCATGTGGGCTAGAAACTGCATTTAAAAAAACTTTTTCTTTTCTAATAATTTTTTTCGATATTTTCAGAAATACTTAAAAGTTTATTTTTTGAAAAAAATTAAAATTTGACAGATAATGCGAATCACGTGACTACTATTTTTTTTAATTTTCATCTCGATCGAAGCAGAACTTGATGCCAAAGTCAAATTTCGAATAAAGTTATGAATAAAAAAAAATCCCATATGATGCGGACTTTACGGCTCACACTGTATATCAATTTTTAGACCTCCACCAGTTTTAGTTTCTGATATATAGAAATTCCTATAAAAATTTCAATTTCGTTGTTTCCCCCTTTAGGGGTTGATTTTCTGAAAATCCCTTTTTGTCGGATGAACGTAGGCATAAGGAGAACACATCCTCGAAATTTCATGATTCTAGGATTAGGAGTTTAGATTGGGTGTTGAAAAATCAGCCAGTCAGTTACTTTACAATTTTATATAATAGATTAAATAAGTCGGTGTGCTAATTAAACCTGACGCAACACATTTAAAATAGAATCATAGTAGACTATAGTATTTTTACTATATATTCTTGACCAAATTAAGCAAAAATGTTTCACCGCTTTTTACCTAAAGTGCCTGTTACTTTACCTATTTTTATTGTGTTTGTAATTATTGTATGTATTATTAGCTTTTTAATTAAATTGAAGTTTATCACAATTTTCTGATAACTAAGCAAACAAAAATTTAAAAAATATTTGTCATTTGCATTATTTTATCTTATCCCCATAGCCTTAGTTTTATCTAAATAAATTTTGATTCCTAATTCAGTCTCACTAATGATAATTTTACCAAAATGAAGGTTTTATTAGCCATTTTAGGTAATAAAAGTAAATATTCTACTATCGTGTAGTAGTAAAAATTAATTTATAAAAACGAAACAACCTTGAAATTTCCTCAATTAGCTATATTTAAAACAAAAGGTAAAAAGCACTACTTGACTGGTAATTTTTCTAAACTTTGTGTGCTACTAAGATTATTTTGATAATATTATTAATTTTATTTAAGGAGACGCGTGTATTATCAGTAATAATGTCGAAATGTTTTTAAATTTATTTCTAATGAAAGTTAAAATGTTAAAAATAGATCACTGTTTTTATTTTCATGCACTCTGTACCATACATATTAGGTACATAATATAATAAGCTGATGACATTTTACATTAAATCCATACATAGGTACTAAACAATCTCCCTGGCCCAGAATTTAATGGTAGTGGGCGACTAGTACCAGACGTCTCAAATGGCGGCATATTCAATAATAAAAACTAGGAAAATAAATGTTAACGTTTTTACAGTGGGGGACAAATCCGACAAATAATTGTAAACACTGCTGTCCATTTTTAGAGATAAGAACGACTTCTTTTTTAAAGCCCTTGAAAAATTATGGAAATTTCTAAATGTTAATTATCTATATCTCTTGTATATGTCAATTCATAATTTTTTTTGGGGGGTTTAGAAAGAAAAGTCATTATTGTCTCCAAGAGACAGTAGCCACAGATATTGATGATGTCCAAGTTTTAAATATTCATAATAGATATATCGTCAAAAAACTGAATCTGGTAATAAAATGATTTATACTTATTTGCCTCAATATTTAACGTTTGTCTTGTGTAATTTCAACTTAAGAGACTTAAGACCTTTTCTATAAAATTTTTTGATTTTAAAGCAAGCTTTTGAAAAGATTATAGGGAAATATTAGACAAATTATTTGATTATTGAAAAAGGGGGTTCGGTTTCAAAATTATTTAAATATTATTATAATATAATTTTCAACAAAAAAATTAAATAACGTAGGAGTACCTCAGGGAAATATTTTGGGGCCTTTGGTTTTCATTTTGTATATTAATAACATGTCATTAGTCTTAAAATGGGGTTAAAATGCAAATGTTTTTTGATTATACTCTTATTTATACCTAAATATTTTGGAAATTTTAGAAATCCAGAACTTGCTCTAAGTATTGTCAAATTGGTTAAAACTAGTGTCCGACCGAAAGAAGATTTTCAGCCGAAACCGAATCTTCGGCCTTGGTCTCAGTTTCGGCCGAAACCGAAACTTAAAAATTTTATTGTATTAATGAAATTTAATTTATTTTATATCGGACGAGATCGAACTTGGGAACGGATTGAACTCTTCCCACTAAAAAAAAAAAGTCGACTGAAAAATCTACTATTTATATAGACAACACTGCCTACAAACCCACCGAAAGTTAGCCGAACGGTGCGCGACAATTCACGACCACTGAGTCACAGACTTTTTGACAGATTACAAATTTTACAAAATAAAGCAATACGAATTTTAGTTAATATGGAAAGATATACAAAAATTAATGTAATGTTAAAAAAATTAGAATGAAATGTAAAAAAATTATAAATATTTTTGGTTTTGATATTTATTTTTAAAGTTCAAAATGATATATTACCTTCCTATTTAAAGAAATTGACTGTTCTGAATTGTGATCAGCATAATTATTTAACACGAAACAATAATAATTTTTCAAAAAACATAGCCTGTAAATCAGTATTTTATAAAGGACTTAAGTATGAAGTTTATTAAATTACACAGGTCAAGTAAAACTCAAAAACTTTTTTTTTAAACAGTTTAAAGTAATATTTATTAACGCCACAAGAAAAATAAGGTTGCAATAGGTCGTTTAAAATTTTAAAATTCAAAAAAAGTATTATTTATTAAAATGTATTATGTAGCCGTTTGCTAAATAAATCTTTTTACTACTACTAATAATATACCTTTTGCAGAGTTCGGAGTTCTTCGACTCAGTTTTGTCACTAGAAAACAATTTAGAAGATGGTTTTTTTTCAACCTTTGAAGATGACATTAATCTATCGAGTGATGCCAGCCACAGTGATGAAGTTTTATCCCCCCAAAGTTATTATTCAGAAAGTGATAAGAACAGCACATACAGTATGGAAAATATGGATGAATCGTAAGTATGAGACGTTTTTTTAGGAAGAAGTACGAAGCCACATATCCTGATAAAATGGCTTGAAAGCCACAGCTAAAATAACGATAGCTCACTCTAAGCCAGTGTTATCTACAATATTACTTTGTCAATATTTGGTTCAGAACCAAAAATATATTGATTTTATAAAAAAATATTTCATTTATTTTCGTAACTGACGCTGTATATTAAATAGGACTATTTTGAAAGTATTATACAGGGTGTCCGGAAACTTCGTTCGTATACTTTAAGGGGATATTATACATATGAAAATATGAAAAAAAGTTCATATGAATGTAGGTCCTTAAATGACTTATAAGGAAGCTATGGCCGTCCAAAGGTGACCTCTAAAGATTAGTTTCTATTTTATATCTATGCAACCGCTTAAGGTACCGGTGTGCTTTTTGGCACACAAACTAATATTAACAATTGCTAATTTATGATATTGAGAGTTATTATGAAATTTAGTAGTGATGGGAATAACCGAGTTATTTTAATAACCGACTACCGAGAATTCAAGTGATTTTAAAAACCGGATGAAAACAGGTCACTCGAATTCTATATTGTGGGAATACGGGCGGTAGTTCGTCGAACAGCACTGCTAACTTTTAAAAAAAAACGTCGCCAATACCCTAAACTCTAGTTTGTCTAGCCGCAATGAGTGATTGGTATTAATGGCAGACGTCGTTGGAAAATAAAAACCGAATTTTCATCACTCGAATGATTACCGATGAAAACCGAATAATTCAAGTGATTGAAAAAACCGAGTGATAGGTTATTTTTCACTCGAGTGATCCCAACACTAAAATTTAGTCAGGGACGTTCTTAGGTGGCTTAGTTTATTTATTCCTAATTTTTTTACACGACACATTTAAAAAATTTTACCCAAAAATTATAATTCCAGTGATTTTTCTACACAAAAAAGGTATTCTTAAAAAAAATTATTGGACCAATGATTTAGGAGAAAAATCGATTTGTTTAAATCATTGCATAAACTATTATCGAATTGTGTTTAAACTAAAACATCAAAGTAGTCTTATGGCAAATACAAATTTGAAGTAAAAAAACATCAAGATGCCCATGGTTAGCGTTAAAATAAATTGACAATGACAATAATTAAGTTAAAACGTTGTTTTATTGTCATTTTTAAACAAAATAAATTAAAGAGTTGTTGGTTTAACAAGAATAATCTGAAAAAAGTAGAAAAGTTACAACAAATGTTGAAAATGGTTTTCATTCATATCAATACAACCAACTAAACGATTTCTCATTGATGTTCGTACTCTTGCGAAAACTTCCTTCCGTATTACGAATTTCCTCGCAACAATAAATAACACGTTGTTTCAATTGTTGTACATTTTCAACAGGTACTGAATATACCAGAGACTTCAGATATCCCCAAAGAAAGTAATCCAATGGATTGAGATCAGGTGAACGGGGAGGCCAGGCAATGGGCCCACATCGGCCTATCCATCGGTCTGGATATGTTTGATATAAATGATCTCGAACCAATCTACTAAAATGAGGTGCATAAAATAGTTTGTAAGTCTTTGCTGGTACGGCACATCTTCAAGTAGAACAGGCAAAGAGTCTTGTAAAAAATCTAAATATGCGGACCCATCTAAACGTCGAGGCATAATGTATGGTCCTATTAATCGATCGCCCAATATACCTGCCCAAACATTAATTGAAAATTTATTTTGAAATCGACTTTCGAAAATTGCATGGGGATTTTTTTCTGCCCATACATGGTTATTATGAAAATTTACGATGCCTTCACGGGTAAACCCTGCTTCGTCAGTAAACAAGACTTTATGTAGAAAAAAACGTTCTTGATGACATTTTCTCTGCATCCACTGACAAAACTCTGCACGAGGAAGTAGGTCTTTGTATATGGTATGGATAAAGAAGTTGTTCATGCAAAATTTCCCATGTTGTACTCTTAGGGATACCCTCTTGTAAGGCAATTCTTCTTGTGCTTATACCCGGATTGGCTGCAACGCATTCGAGCACTCTTTTTTCTGCTTGTGCAGTCCTAGTAGTACGGCTTCTCCCAGTTTCATTCATATTTGGCATAAAAGTTCCGGTTTCTCTTAATCGTTGATGTAAATTAATGAATAATTTCTCAAGGAATTCGACGGTTTGGAAAATATTCTTGATACAACCTGCGAGCTTCTTGAGCACAACCATTAGCTTTGCCATACATAAAAGGCATATCAGCTAACTCAGTAAATGAATAACCTGCCATTTTTTAAAATTTGCACCTTAATTATTTACAAACACTTTGCACTTGATCAATGATCACTACAATAAATCACAAAAACGTCATTGTCAATTTATTTTAACGCTAACCATGGGCTTCTTGATGTTTTTTTACTTCAAATTTGTATTTGTCATAAGACTACTTTGATGTTTTAGTTTAAACACAATTCGATAATAGTTTATGCAATGATTTAAATAAATCGATTTTTCGATTTCATTGGTCTAATAATTTTTTTTAAGAATACATTTTTTGTGTAGAAAAATCACTGGAATTTTTGGGTAAAATTTTTTAAATGTGTCGTGTAAAAAAATTAGGAATAAATAAACTAAGCACGTCCCTGACTAAATTTCATAATAAGTCTCAATATCATAAATTAGCAATTGTTAATATTAGTTTGTGTGCAAAAAAGCACACCGGTACCTTAAGTGGTTGCATAGATATAAAATAGCTTTAGAGGTCACCTCTGGACGGCCATAGCTTCCTTATAAGTCATTTAAGGACCTACATTCATATGAACTTTTTTTCATATTTTCATATGTAGAATATCCCCTTAAAGTATACGAACGAAGTTTCCGGACACCCTGTATAGGTACTATCTAAGGTAGGGTAGACATTTTCCAAAAAAAAAATTACATTTTTGTAGGATTGATAATTTGCCACTTAGTAGTCCCGATAGTCGTGGCCCTCCAACATACTAAAAATTAAAAAAATTTAATCATCTTTAAGGGATGTGCGGAGTTCTTTATTTTGCGCATTATGTGCTCTTGAGGAGTCAGGTCTCTGGGTTGGATTCTCGAGTTTTGTTTGGTTGATTGGTGATAAATATAGGCTACCCAATATAGGCGAGGTGGCACATTTTCAGTTTGTTAGTTACAATACTTTGTAAGAAGACTAACGTGAATGGTCGCTCGAAAGTAAAAGCAATAAAAATCCAAAGAGAAAAATTATAGCATTTATATTAGAATTAGTTATAGCCAATTAATTATTTTTTATGGTTAATATCCGCTGAGAATTTTGCACACTTTTTTTTGTTTGACAGACCATGTCTTAGGATAAATTTTTGGTAATCAAGTATATCTTATTTTATTTTATTTACCATTAAATTCGACAATTGTATGCCCTTCTCCTAAAATTAGAAAAGCAAACCTTTACACTAGGAGAGCAAACCAGAGATAGTATTCTTACTGATGGATAGATTTGTAAATAGAAGAGCTCACCCTATCTAACATATTTTTTAAATAGGAATAAGATAAGAAGTAAGCATTTTTTTACTAGGTTAAAGAGAACAGGCAGCGAAACAATTTAAAAAATCGGCTTAATACCCGGCACATTCCTCGCTAATATATAAATGTTTAGATGTTCACCCTGTATCGAATAGACGCAGATTTTTCAAATGTAATGGATAATGCAACAACTTAAATAATGAACATAAAAAAATTAAATTTTTTCATAAAGAACAAATATGAAGACATAAAATGTCCAAGCTGTTTTTCTCCAAATTGTACCATAAATGAGCAGCCTGATGTCAAAGTGTAAAAAATGTAATTTTTTTTTTAAAAGAACACAATAGTCTTGCTTGTCAGGTGGTAGTAACATACAAATATGCAAGAAAAGTCATATTTCATCTCACTGTTAGTATTAAAATACTAATTCAGATTGAGTTAGATAAAATACGACCTTATAATAAATAGTATACGAATTATTGTTGATTAAGTTGTTAAAAAATAATTTTCATTGCCTATTTGTAATTTTTAAATGTCAATAAGTATCTCGTTGCCGTTAGGTTTTCGGCTCGGTTTTAGGCATAGAAAAGATTATTGCAACTCTATTTTGTTTAATTCCTATTTAAAAAGTGTTTTTCGTCTCACTTTTTTAAGTCACCCTCTGTACAATAAAAAATACTTTTACGTTATAGGCCATTTGTTTATTTTTGTATTAACATTTTTTACATATTTTATTTATTTATAACAATATAGAGAAACGTGTGTGGGTGTTATTTTTCCATTAAGATAGTCGAGGATGGATTGGATGGAGTTGGCATTTTTGGCCACTCTTCTGACAGCAATTTTCTCCCAGCAACGCCTGCCAGGTTGGCAGGTCAAACAACTTCATTGTTTGTGTTTGAACTATGGTTGTTATCAAAGTGTTGGGTTTTATGCCAGTTAGTTGTAGCCGAGAGACCCTTTTGTTTTTCCTAACTTTGGTTTATGTACTTTCTAGTTTTCTTTTCTTCTTGACAAAGAGCCAGGTCTACATCCTTATTCACTTGGTTAAAATTAATTTTATTTGGTTTTTGCAAAAAGATACGACGGTTTGATCTGAAGTTCGCAAATGTAATCCATTACCAATATTTTTTCCTTAAAAAAAAGTCATGTATTTAATGGTAACCTGGACAAGATTAACTCAGCGAATCATTCCGACCCGGTGTTCTTATAGAAGATTTCTCCATGTGACGTTAATTCTGTCGAGAAGTTTCCCTTATCAGTTTCCGAGCTTGTTTATGGTTGAAGATAAACGTCCGTAAATAATAAATAACTGAGTTTTCGTCATATTTCCTTTTTCATTTATTAGTATCATATAATTATAATTAAACCAGCTTTATTAAGTAATATTATTGTATTTTAGATCGTCAGTAATAAATAGTATTGATAGTCTTGACGATCCAATATTATTGTCATTTTTGGATCCGCTTACGAACCAAGAAGTCAACGAAGTATCCGTTGTTACAGCACCTTCACCTGTAGTTTCATCTACTCAAAAACCTACAAAAATCTTAATTCAGAATCCGTCGAATAAGAAATTCATTGCTAAACCCATCATTAATGCAAGTAAGTTACAATTTTAAAGTGTTTCATATTGGCACCTATCGAAAAATTAGGTAGAGTGACCGCCACCTAACTATTTAAATAAAATTGTGTTATTTTTTTTTCTGTCAGGTACAAAACGGATAAATATTACTTTTACAGGGTGAAGCTTTTAACCGGAACAAATACGGTAAACATCATATCTATTCTGTGAGAGAATAAAAAAGCATGTGTTTTTTTTTGATTAAAAAGTTTTTTTTGCATTTCCGTTCCAATTTTATATACCCTTCATCCAGAGATGAAAACCAACTCAATTTTTTTTTATTCACTATAACTATGGTGAGAGCTCTCGGGAAAAGGACAGAAATAGAATAGATAGAATATAATATAACCAGTATTGACTTTTAATTTCTTTTACCTGATAAGCGAGAAAAAAATTTAAAAAATGTGATTACTTAAATACATATTTTTTTTGTTAAGTATAAATATTGTTGGAAATGTTCACCATTTTTTTGCATTGTAGAACCCTTGCCTAACTTAAAATATTATGTACCATTTCTACAGTTATTTGTCGAATTTTGTGTATTATTGTTGCCTAAGTTCCTCTAAATTTTCTAGTTTTGTCACATAGCCCTAAAGAAAATAATCAAGGGGGTTAAGATCTGGCAATCTTGCCTTCCACACAATTGTACCTCTTTTCCCGATCAACCGGTTGGAAAAGATTTTATTCAAATATTAACGAACATTTTGAGATTAATGTGGCGATACACACGCCATTCGGATAAAACTAGATTTGCATCTACAGGGTGAGGAAATAAAGCAGCTAAAGGGGAAATAAGATCCGCTAGCAAAAATTTAAGATATAACGGCCCTTTTCGATTGATCTTTAAAACTAAAAAAATATTGACCCAGACTCTGTCACCAATTTTATCTTGCCAAGCACCAGGTTTTTGTGGACGTTGAGTATGACTGTCTTGAGTCCAGTGAGCATTTTTATGGAACCAGTACTGACAGTTTTGGCTATTCATGTCCATTTAAGAAAGTACACTCGTCCGAAAGTATGCCTAGTCCTAAACTATTGGCTGATCCAGTTAATTTATTATTATTTCACAAATTTGATAACTCCAGCCCCAGTTGTTTTTTTACGGGCTCATTTTACATAAATTTATTAACCTTAATGCAGATGATTTGCTTACGTTGTTATTTTTGCCACCTGTTGTCTAGCTGGAGTGACTGAGTTTTCCTAGAGACAATGTTTGATTATGTGTCTTCCTTTATTACATGAGGTCGTTGTCTTGGTACATCGCTCACATAAGCCAATTCACGTTAATGTGCTTCAGTCAAATCATGCTAATTAATGATGCTTTCCGAAATTAGAGGTAAATTAGGGCGCTGTCCTTAAAAAAATGCGTAATCCGCAATCTATCGCGATACCCTATCTTTAATATTTCAATTAAGTGCGATTCAGTTAAATAAGACATTTTAAAGAAATATAGTAGTATATGTGGACTTTATACGATCAATAATAATGATAATATTAGTATTGACAATACAGCTATCAATCATGGTGCCAACCAGTCTTAACCCATTAGTGCATGAAGGTTACTGCGTTAGGAAAAAAAATATTTATATAAAACTTTTTTATTTTAACTAAAAAGAAGTAGAAAATTGACAAAGTACAAAAAACATTAAGCTATGCTAAGATCTGTATATGACATCTTTACATCCGATATATCGGATCATGTGCTAAACGAATATATTCTTAGACCTCTACAGCAGATCTTTAGATGTAACCCAACTCCACATTTAGTGCAAATAAATTTACTATTCCGCATACAAAACCTAGTCTTTTAGTTAGGACGCATTCAGACCAGTGCAGTGATCTCTTCCATCATATTACACTTTTATGAATTAGGAACATTATTTCTTCCTTTACTAGGTTTGTCTTTCGTTACCAGCAATGAATTTGCAATTTTTGTTCTAAAAATACCAAAGAAGTGTGGCACAGTCTGGGGGAGCATTATTCGCATAAGTAGCCATGCATCATCCTTTGTTAGGATATTTCGCATACCACGATAATAGAAGCCTTCCAAGGAACACGTGAAATTGTCCATTGTTATTTCTACACCCAAATTGACGTTTTTTTTTTAAAGAATATAATTTAGTTTCGTCCAGAATTTGACTTAGTAGTTTGATTGTCCGATCAAAAGTTTCGAAAATTCCAAGAGAGTTTTACTATTTTTGCCTAAAACAGATACTTCTTGACAATTTGTATTTATATGGAATTTTAAAGCAGCCTTGTCCCTTTCTTTTTACGTTGCTCCTTTACCAATGTGATCAATTTTACAATACTTTAGCAATAGTTCATCGTCTCTGGAGCTAAGATTAACAGATAGTTAGTATTTTTCTATAAGAACTGGATGTATTTTCTGATCATATTTTTTATTCACATGTGGCTAAGGTCCCTAGTGGTTCGTATGAAAACAGTAAATGCCCGGAACGCAACAGCCTATCGGGAATCAGTTTAGTCAGAAATTAAGTAGTATATTTAATTTATTATGCCCCTTGCATTTAAAAAAAGAGGTGGGTTAGTTTGCATAGCTGAATGAAGGGTAAATTCACAGAAATTTAAAAAAAAGTGTAACTTAAAGAAAGCTACCGTATTTTTGGATTTATTCAAGAAATTGATGGATTCGTTGTTGCTGAATTTATTTCAGTTAAAAGATTCTCCCTGTATACCTATTACCTATAAGAACGTATCGTGGGTCTGGGGCAAGAATTGTTTGGGGGCGACTTTCGTTGTCCTTGACGAGTGACGACCTTATCTTTATAGGTAATTTTTGCAAGGGTATCATACATTGCCCCACGGGCTAATATTTTTACCAAAATTATGTAGGAGTACGTAGGTACTACACAAAAACTAATTTTATACTAGTTGATCCACGAAGGGGCGAGCGGCTGTATTTCCAAAAGTATACATGCTACGACTTTGGGAAAAAAATGTATTTTATTTATTTTTTAAGAAACAATGCGTTTTACGAATGACGAAGTCTACGATATGTTAGCCATTTATTTTCAATTGTTTGAAAACGCAGTTTTGGCCTCAAGCGAATATGCTATGCGTTATCATCGAGTTCACCATTCTAGAAAATTTTTTCAGTATTTCCGCTTAGGTTGATTTTAATTACATACATAATTTATTTACTGCTTTTACTAACTAATTACTTATAAATTAGAGTAAAACCTGTTTTATCGGCCGCATGGAACCTTGTGGTTTCTTTGTTTTCGTAATTGTCCACGGCCGCCTTGGCAATAAATGTAACATTTGGATTATTTTTGCATTTTTTAGATAATTAACTAAAATATCATAATATAACTTTTTAAACAGCTAGAATTAATAAATATGGCCAAAAAAGCTATTCCTGCAGGATTTCAACGTTTTAATAAAAGGAAAATTGCAAACCTTTTCTAAAAGACGAGGAAACGACTTGCGGTTTTTGCAGTTCTCTTTACTAACTAGTAAGCTATAGAATAGAGTTGGTTGAATGGTTACATTTACATTTTTTTAAAATCGGAGCTAAATATGTTTGAAAAATGCCCTCTTTTAATAGCAAATTCATTAATTTGAATAATATTTATATAATCGTTTAATCAGTTTAAAGTTTCTTTATAACAAGCAATAGTTTGTTAAATTCAGCTGGACTTTGTATCATAGCATAGCGACTGCGCTCCCTAGCGGTAGAATTAGGAAAATTATTTCCAGAAATTTTTTGTTCATATTTTATAATAAGTTTTTACTGTAATGTCGTGGCATGTATGGTTTTGGAGATAGAGCCACTCTCCACCCTTCGTGGATCACCCTGTATATTAACAAGAAAATTTAGTAGTTTAAAGAATAATAAATATAGGTAAGACGCCACGGTGCAAAGAATTTTTTCGATGACAGGAAGTTTTAAATGTTTTGTGGTTCTTAAAGAGAATTAATTTTTGATCAAATTATGTCCCATAAAAATTTTTGATAAATCCAACATGAACGGAGATATTTGGGGTTAAGTTTTTTTTTTAATAGTTTTAATTATAAATATTTTTAATATTCTTTAGCAGATTTTAATTTAATTTTGGTAATGATAATTTTAGTGATAAAACACTCGTGTAGCGCTAAATTATTACGTCCAGTGACGTCTCAGAGGGCGCCTTAACAAATAACATTGGCAAAAAATAAGACGCCACTGAGTTTTTGGTAATTTTTATATTTTTTTCGGATTACTAAAAATATTATCCTTTTCTTGTCTGTTAAATTGTTTTCATATCTTGCTATGTAAGTATGTGTATGAAAACGGCAATTTTGAACACCTCATTCGACCCCATTAGTTAGTTTTTGGTATTGTTCTAATTTTTATTAATAGTTTTTTATAATTTCTGATCAGTTCTTTCATAAAATTTAAAACATCTTTTAATTTTATTATATTTGCCAATATTATTTTTTAAGGCGCCGGTGAGACGTCACTGGACGTAATAATTTAGCGCTACACGAGCGTTTTATCACTGAAATTATTATTACCAAAATTAAATTAAAATCTGCTAAGGATATTAAAAATATTTATAATTAAAATATTCGTTAAAATCATTTTTTTTTAAAACTTAACCCCAAATATAAAATTTTTTGCACCGTGGCGCCAACCATAGAGGCTAAAAACTGGCGTTTACAGAATTTACATGTCACTTTTCGTTTTCGAAATAATTGGCCTAGGAGTTTTTATTGAAACACCCTGTGTTACAATAAAACGAATGTTTCGAATCTACCAATACATTTGTACCAGCAACCGTTGTTTACGACATTCTTGTACAACACTTCATTGAACATGACTGTATCCGCCTTGATAAAAAAAAATGGGTCTTGGGTGTCTATTTTCCCTCAAGAATTTTGTCTACTACGAAAAAAATTACCGAAAAACTTAGTTGTTTTTACGGTCGTCGGTTCTGCAGACAGGTGGCATGCAAAAATTAAGTGTGGGTAAAAATTTACCTTTGCTTTAAACTGGATTATAGTAAAAATTACCCCCACCTCCCTTTTGGGTATCGCCTTTTAGGTATTGACATACATTTCATCCAAAGTTGTAAAAATTTGCTTTACCTATTTACCTTTTTTGTTGATAACTCAACATTGATGTCATTGGCGTATGTAGTAATAACATTTATTATCCTGATTATGTAAGGTATAATTATATGTGTAAAGTAAATATCCTTTTTTTAGCGCATCTTAAAAAAACTCCACAAAAAATGAAGCCACAAATATTAAAATTACAGCAGATGACTAATAATGGACGACCAGTCCTATTACCATTAAGTGTAAGAAGTATTAAAATTCTAAATACCTCAGCAGAAGTAGCCGCCTTGACTAACAACATGAAAAGACGTAAAGTTGAAACTATTCAGACAATTTTACCACAAGACGGTAAGTTTAATATAGGCGGCCATTTGAGTTTAGTAGTCCCGTCTCAAAAGCTTAAAATTTGTTTATACCTAGACAATGGTTAAAAGTGTAAACTACTAAAATTAATAAAACGCCGGAAAAGTTAATTAAGTAATATAATGGTCAATAATTATAATCAAAACAAATGCGTAAAGTTAGGGACCAACAAAAAGGACTGAATATCAGACGCGTCGTCAAACCAGACTAATCTCCCTTCTTTCCCTGGCTCAGTTCAGGGGTTACATTTATGTTCCCCATGTCATAAATTAATGTTTATGGGTTCCTATATGGGCAAAGTCGATAAACATATTCTGGTATCAAATTACGTCTGGGCCAGCGTGAAGAGGCAAAGGGCCTAATGTGTTACATAAGGTGTATATTTTATTAAAAACACAGATATTATCATAGGCACGTCACTGGTTGTGTCAAGTTTATGATATTTTGCATATGGGGGTTTTTGAGGGATGCCAAATCGATTGCTGCTATTAGTTTCTAAATCAAATGATCGCTTCTGTCAAATTCACGCTAAAACCGTACGCAATAAGTTAAGTGAAATTTTAAGCACAAACACCAAAATTTTAAAAAAATCAATTCAGTAATAACGAAGATATGGACTTGTGTCTATCATAAGAGCGACACCCTGTATGTATTTATAAATTAACATGCTACCGCCCGTGAGACATCTAGAAGTGGGAGAACATTTCCAGACAAACTAATTATAGATGAATATTTGAAACTTTTAGATTACTAAAGTCAAAATGGTCTCTGGTCACTTTAATAAACTTTAATACCAATAAATTGTTTTTCAAAGCCACCTTCGATATTTATTCATAATAATTACTGTTGCAATAGTTGATAAAATTAGTTTTCTGCAAATAAGTCTTGATGCGCTAGAAATTGCGATAGGGTTGCAATTAGGAAAATGTTTGATTTTTAATTCTGCATTGAATAACATAAAAAGATACAGGGGTTCCTATTTGAAATAAGAAAAATAAATTGCTTTAAAGTTTGCAAAGTTTTACACTAAACATTGGACACCCTGTACAATTCGTATTAACCAAGCTTGGTTAACGAAACTGTTATACCTTATTTAATAAGTACCTTTGCATAATTTTATTAACGAGGCATTATTTTTATTTTCATTTATTTTTAAGACCAGTGGTGCAAAACTGATATTTTTTAGTTTTTATTTTGTTTTCGTCTATAATACTGAATCGATTTTAATAAAATTTTAGGGGTATCTAGGTAACTATATAGGAGGCACACAAAAAAAGTAAGAAAATATATGGCATGTAATTAAAAAAAATACACCCTTATGACGTCACACTTTTTTGGAACACCCTGTACGAAAAAAAAATATTTTCCTGAAATGCGCCCCAAGATACAGATAAGGTCTGCAAAATATGAAAATTCAAACTTAATTACTAAGTGAGCTATAGAAGACGGGAGGTGAAGTGCAGGACCCTGTATATATATGTGAAAGGTAGTCTCGACCGACTAGTTGAATGAACGATTCCTAAATTCTTGGGGAAGCGGTCTAGGGTTGAAGTAAAACTCCTTTTTTACAAACCGCGAGCTTTCGGAAATTTATTTTTTCCTTTTTCAAGGTTGTAGTAAAGAAACCGTAGGTTAAAGTTCTAATGTTAGACAAGATATTAATATCAAAAACCTTTTTTATTTGTTTTAAACCAAAAAAAAATTCTTAATTAAATATACTGTCCTGAATGTTAACAGACAAGCTTTTTTAAAAAAACACACCATAACAAAAATTGATTAAAACAATATAGAAAGTTACTGCATTTTTACAACAACTCTGTTCCAAAATATGGTTTTAAATTCAATTTACTTACGTATGTTGAACAGAAGGCAGTATTTATTTATCATTAACATTTCTTTAATTTTTTTTAAGGTGGTATTAATTAATTTTAAAAAATTATAAGTAAATAGAGGTAACTTTCTAAATTTTTCTTTTATTATTTTTTTGTTATGGTGTTAGTTTTTTTTTGAAAATGGGCTCGTCTGTTAACATTCGAGATACTTTTAATTAGGAAACAATTTTTTGTTTTGAAACAAAAAAATTTTTTTTTCGATATAAAATATCTTATCTAACTAACATAAAAATTAAATTTCCGAAAGCTCGGCGTTTCGGAAAGGAGTTTTAGTTGTGCCCTAGACCGCTTCCCCAAGAAATTAGGAATGCGAGTGGATACTGGCTAGAAGTCCCCCAACTTTATTAATAAATATTCCTACTTGGTAGAGATGTGACATTAAATTGTCGTAAGCGATGAAAAAGGTGCGCAATGGCATTTTAACTAGAAATTATTTAATTATCTCTAACGGAGTCTTGTTTCTCAGATGAGGATGATGATGATGATAGCCACGTAGTATCATCAACAAACAACCAATACCCCGCATTATCTTTGACAAATGAGGAAAAGAGATTATTATCGAAGGAAGGAATTCAACTGCCCACGCACCATCCACTAACCAAAAATGAAGAAAGAGAACTTAAGAGAATTCGAAGAAAAATACGTAACAAAATTTCTGCACAAGATTCCAGAAAAAGGAAAAAGGAGTATGTCGATGGTCTGGAAGAAAGGTAACGAATATTATGGGTTCTAGCTTAGACGAGGTAAAGGAGGGGACGCGGCATCATAACCTTGCGATTGTGACCAGATGGCACCAGGCAATACTACTATGTTTCATTCACAAACACGAAAAACCCGCTTGGTTACAATAGGATGTTTGGCACCAGAATAATGGCCGCCATCGATTTTTTGGTCACACTTCGCTTCTGTCGCTGTAGATGCGCATGCCGCGTCCCCTCCTTTACCTCGTCTAAGGGTTCTAGGTTTAATATATAAGTACACTGTGTCCTGTGTCTACGATAGAGTGGACATAACAAGAGATACCCTTGTTATTGATTTTACGAAAAGTCATTAGTGATAAAGTTTTGCCAAGAAACCTGGTCCATCATGAAAATAAAAAAACTATAGTAACATTTGACATCATAATTATTATTTCATTGTTGAATTTGGGCACAAAGATGTTTCTATGTATAAGTTGATTTTTTTTTTAACTTACTTATTCTTAACCACTGCCTGTTTTGGGATCAAATTATTTTTATTGTGTTATAATAAAATTCTTCAGAATCATTTGTGAATAAAAACTACTTGTTAA
This sequence comes from Polydrusus pterygomalis, assembly GCA_963969555.1. NCBI lineage: Eukaryota > Metazoa > Arthropoda > Insecta > Coleoptera > Curculionidae > Polydrusus > Polydrusus pterygomalis. The sequence continues at coordinate 11,759,251 of OZ018384.1, forward strand.
CAAAATTGCGCTTGTGCTTTCGGAGCTTTTTGCTTTTAAATTATCGAGAATCCTGTTGGCAAAAACTGTCCAATAAATTATACGTAATGTAACTTTTTCACAGGGTTAAGCGAGGCTCGGAAGAAAACAAAAACCTTTTGCAGAGAGTCAAAGAACTGCAAAGGCAAAACAGAACTCTAATAGCCCACGTAAATAGATTACAAGCTCTTATTTGCAAATCTACAACGTCGAAAGCCACGCCTTCGACTTGCCTTATGGTAGTTTTGCTGTCTGCATTGCTCGTGTCGCTGCCAAATATGAGATTGTTTGAAAGCAAGCAACTTTCAACCGAGAAAGAGCAAGTGAGCATTAGAAGATCTCTGCTTAGCAGTCCACAAGCTACAGAAGAAGATTTGAACATGGAGGAGTTCCTAGTTTTCAAGGACGAGGAGCCTGAGTTTGAGGCTAAAATCGGAAATGATGCCCATGATATTGAGAACAGCACGGAAAAAGAGTTCTCCAAGATGCTTTCTGAGATGGGTAAGAGGTTAAATAATACTTAATTATATTTTTTTAATTTGTAAATTACAAGACAAGTAGGAACCTCTATTGAAAAACGTTTTTTGAAGATATTTTTTTTGCAATTTATAAATTGTTTCGATAATAAATGTTAAACTAATCGTGTCGGCTAGAATAATAAAAAAAAACGTTGCCAACGATTATTTATTGGTTTCAAGTTGTTTTTTTTGTAATCATAAATAATAATAAAATAAAACATTTTTGTTTATTCAATAATGTAAACCTAAGTTAAGCAAGAAATTAATTTTAAAATAAAACAATCTTGTCAAAAGAACCCCGCACTTCTCTTATGGAAAATGGCCCTCCGTTAAATTTTCTAAATTTTTAGTATGTTGTAGAGAATGCCATTCTGATGAAAAGTGTTCATGGCCACAACAATATCTGCAGACCAAGTTGCAAAATATAAATTCTCAATACATTATATTTTCGTAGTTTATAATGTTAATTCGTTTTGTTTTTCTAAATTTTTGTTGGCCCTGTCGTAGATAACATAGAATACTACAAAAATAGTTTAAATTTTTTTGTTATATACCGGGTGAGTGACGAAAATTATTTAATATATTTTATTAAATCATTATATTTTCGGCATTAAATTAAATGTTAACAAAGTAATACCGTAGATGACATTAGATTGGAGCAACCTATCAGAATTTATCTTATTTATATTTATACAGGGTAACTCAAAAAAGTTAATATTTTTTTTATTAGTTTTGAAAGAAATTTTGTAGATATTTCTTTATGTACTACTTGTCGCTTATCGTATGCTTCCAAATATATATAATTATCAAGATTATACAGGGTGTTTCCGATGATAAGCAATAGAAAAATAACATAAAAATGCATGTATTTATAAATCACCCGGTATATTAAAAATGGATCGGTTAAATTTCGTTATTTTTTAATATTTTTTACTTGACGTGTCTTACTTACTTGTTTGCTATTGATTTCCTTTTTCCTATGACCAGTTCTGGAGATATACAGCGTCGAACAGACTCAAAACTCAAAAAATAAGCAAATAAAATAACAATATTTTTTAATTTCAATAAAATCTGTTATGTAAGTTCAAAATAAATATATTATTTAATGCTATACAGGGTGTTTCGAATAATTAGGGGGCCTATTTATTACTTTTGGATAAAATAATTTGGATATAATAAATTGTTCATAGTATTTATATATATTTCTTATTTGCAATACAGTGTTAGAAGACCCTAATTATTTGAAACACCCTGTATAGCATTAAATATATTTATTTTTGACCATAAATAAACTTTTGAGTTTTAAGTCTGTTCGACGCTGTATATCTCCAGAACTGGTCATAGGAAAAGGGAAATCAATAGCAAACAAGTAAGTAAGACACTTCAAGTAAAAGATATTAAAAAATAACGAAATTTAACCGATCCATTTTTAATATACTTACCGGGTGATTTATAAATACATGCATTTTTATGTTATTTTTCTATCGCTTATCATCGGAAACACCCTGTATAACCTTGATAATTATATATATTTGGAAGCATACGATAAGCGACAAGTAGTACATAAAGAAATATCTACAAAATTTCTTTCAAAACTAATAAAAAAATATTAACTTTTTTGAGTTACCCTGTTTAAATATATTATAAATAATATAAATTCTGATAGCTTGCTCCAATCGTATGTCATCTACGGTATGACTTTGTTAACATTTAATTTAATGCCGAAAATACAATGATTTAATAACACATATTAAATAATTTTCGTCACTCACCCCATATATAATAAGATAATTAGACTATTTTTATAGTATTCTATCCTATCAACGACAGAGTCAACAAAAATTTAGAAAAACAAAACGAATTAACATTATAAACTACGAAAATATAATGTATTGAGAATTTATATTTTGCAACTTGGTCTGCAGATATTGTTGTGGCCATGAACACTTTTCATCAGAATGGCATTATCTACAACATACTAAAAATTTAGAAAATTTAACCGAGGGCCATTTTCCATAAGAGAAGTGTGAGAAGTTCTTTCACGACTTTAAAACCAATGAGGATCAAACTTATAGAGATATAATTATCTTATAATTACAAGACAATATGAGCTCAAATAGAAAGTTCAAGTTGGTTCCTGAATGGAACTTGGAAGATTTGAGAATGAATACACTTGCAGACGTAGACTAGAAGTCTACAACTTTAACCTAATCTACTTGTTTTTAGCTGTAATGTTGATTACACGTTTTTTATTATTTTAATCTTAATTTTTGTTTAAATGTTAGGTCTGATGATGCCCACATAAGGGCGAAACATGTCAGTCTTTGGTTTATAAAATAAACAAAGAATTTGACGAGACGCCGACTTTGTGTTTTCTTGTTTTGTTCGTAATAGAATCGGGTCTCTTTGAGAAATGGACTGCTTCTTTGAACGTCTAAACGTAGTCAACTTTCTACTCTCTTGAAGAAAAGAGTCGAGTTTGTATTACGTGTAAAAACTTTTATTTTATTAAAATCTTAGCAGAGCGCTTTCGGCTTTCGCCAATAATATTTATAATATTATAAAAATTTCAATTCTCACTTTCAGATAGCACTGAAGATGGCGAAAGCCGAAAGCGCTCTGCTAAGATTTTAATAAAATAAAAGTTTTTACACGTAATACAAACTCGACTCTTTTCTTCAATTCTACTCTACGTGTACACAGCCACAGCGAATTTTCTATTCTACTCTCTTGTCTGTCAAAGACCCTGTTTTATTGGTTTTTATTTTAAGTTGTCAAGAACATACTTTTTAACCATAAATCCACCAAAAGCCTTATATTTCAGATTTCTATATTATCTAATAAAAAGTTCCACAATCGCTTGTAATTTTACAAAACGTGGCAACGCTGGGTAAGGCTCGTCTTCTCAAGAACAATATTTTAATCTTTTAGTACTAGCAGTCCAAAATACACAATGATATTTTCTAAACTTGCCTCAAAAATGTTAAGCAATTCTTTTTTAAATTGAAATGTGTTTACGTCGTGTGTAAAAAAACTACTATAAAGTGCATAAATATTGTTTCAAGAATAGCATTTGAAAAAGTTAACTAATTACTGGACTTTGAAAAAGTGCACTGTTTCAATTAGGATAATTCAAGTATTGACCCCCGTTGCTTTAGTGCCAGGATTTTCATTTTTATAAAGTGTTCATATACAGTGTGTCCAAGAAAGTATGCAACCTATGGGAAAGTTTTTTATCACCGAGATTTCTCAGAAAATTTTATTCTTTATAAAAGTTGGTGCATGCCTTAAAACTATAAATGCATATTTCACCTGTGGCTAATAGTAAGGGAGTAAATGCCATTTTATCGAAATTGCCTTAAGAGTAAAGTACCTTAATTATTAGAAATACAGCAAAATTTTATATGGAAATGTTCTTGCAAATTAGTAAGTTAGTCCAAATACGAAATTTGAGTTAGGTGTCACAATTTTTAATTTTTTTTGGTTAATCTCTCTTTTCCCCTAAACGGTACACCTCTGGTCGATTTTTTGTTTACGCAATTTTAATATATTTATTAAATAACTTAAACGTGGGTTTATAATAAAAATGGATTAAGTAGTTGCAAACTTTTTAAAACCTTTCAATGTTACCAGTTGGTTCAGATATTAGCGTGTTGCACTTAAACACATTTTAGCCAACTTATGTTCTAAGCAAAATTATGATAGAATCCAACTCTATTCATATTACTGAAATAAATGATAATTTATTTGTCATTTTAGTCCAAAAACCTATTTTTCAAAGGAATGCATATAAAAAAAATTAAAAATTGACACACCTAACTCAAATTTCGTATTTGGACTAAGTTTTTAATTTGCAAAAACATTTCCATGTAAAATTTTGCTGTATTTCTAATATTTAAGGTATTTTACTCTTAAGGCAATTTCGAAAAAATTGCATTTGCTCCCCTACTATTTTTTTGGACACACTGTATATGTCACGATAGAATGGTTGCGGCGCAAAAGTACGTTAAAGTGGAATTATCAACGTCATTCCATCTATTGCCAACCTATAACCTATTTCGCGTTGCTTTTTTTAATTTATTATTTGATTAACTAACATTTAAATAAAATCAATATCGTCGGTACATTATTTAGGTAATATCCGACATATTACAAAAATATCAATTTATTTCATTGCTAATTTTGGGAGAATTGTATAGTGAAAGAAGAATGACATAATAATGTTAAAAAATCTTACCCGATATTTTTCGCTATACAATTCTCCTAAAATATTTAATGAAATTCCTTGATATTTATTTATATGTCAATTATTACCTATAAAATATGAAGACGATAATGATTTTCTTTAAATTTTGTGTAAAAGCTAGAAAAATTAAATAAATATACGCGAAATAGGATATAGGTTGGCGACCATGTTGATACTCCCACCTTAACGAATAAAATGGATGGTCTATCTTGGTTGATATAACTAGTTTTTAGGGTATTTTATCATGTGTTCTAAAATTGAAATTTGACGTCATCATTCTCCAAGGCCATTCTCTCTGGTCCCCATGGGGAGATAATAAAAACATTTTTTTTCAAATTTGATGAATTGTTCCCCAAATGTAGGTAATTCTAGTCTCAAAACATGTTTGATATTTATGGATATTTTTTTTAATACAGGTGACAAGTACGATAGTTTCATGATGGATAAGAATGACTCTGAGAAAATGAGCATCTTCGGCCGGATGATGGAAACAATGAAAAATCTTCTGGAGAAAAATAAACCGGATCTTTTGGAGAAAAAACCGCCCGACTATTCAGGAACATACAATAAAAATGGATTTATTGAACCTGACATTGATGACTACATACCCGGAGATGAAGGGCCACCATTAAAAAGGGCAAGATATGTAACGGATGATTATGAGTACAGTTCTAATACAATAAACAATGAGGCTATCGTTTCCACCACGGTTAAAAACCAGATTTCAAGAGATAAGTAATATATTAAGTTTCCGGCTCCAGTTACGAGCGTGCAATATGCGGCTGTCGTGCGATTTTTTAATAGTTTTAATTTAAAGTGTACCTACTAGATTTGCTCAGGTTTAGATCTGTTCAATTTGTAATTATACTGGGTGCCTAAAAACCAAGCCCAACTAACATACAAATATCCAGATTCTGCCGTAAGATATCGGTTCTATGAGGTAGTTTTTAATATGATCTGTAACATGATAAAATCATATGGCGAAGATGAAATTTAAACTTGTTCAGTATGATGTATTTTTACTGTGACGAGAGTTCCTAGTCTTACCAACCTTTTCTAGAAACAATTTTAAAAAATCACATTAGTTTGTCATAGGCTTAATCCACCCCTGGAATGGGAAATTTAAAAGTGCATTGCTAAAGTGCGGTCCATTTTTTTTAATACTCTGTTAGAACGTTACAGCTAGAATTGTTTGTATACAGAAATAGAGTTGGGCATGGTCAATTGACCATGACGTATTTGACCGGTCAAAATATATCAATTTTATTTTATTATTTATGCATTTGTGATCTGTCCAGATTACCTCCTACCACATAGGATAATGTTTAGTGTATCGCTATAGCGCCGTTATTTAAGAAAACACGATCCGGAAAACTGGTGTATGTTAAATACAATTTAAATATCTTAACATAGTATAAAACAAAGTCGCGGTAGCCCGTATGTGCTTAAATCTTTAAAACTACGCAACGGATTTTGAAGCGGTTTTTTTTAATAGATAGAGCGATTCAAGGGGAAGGTTTTTATGTATAATACATGCATAATATTGTAGAGAAACACTGATAAATTTAGAGGTTTGTTCGAGTTTGTATTTATAAATCTTGACGTGATGGTGAACTCACCTATTATCTCAGAGAAAGCGCTGCAACGCAGGCCGGGTACACGCTAGTAATTAATAAATGTGGAAGAATACCCGACATGTTTTTATGTTTTCATGGTTATATAAAAATAAACTATTGAGATATACACTTATAGAATGTGTACCTGGATGGACCTAACTATATCATCCATTTGACCACCCTGTATAAAATTTAGGTAAAATATAGGCAATAGACTTTTCAGAACAAGCAAAACTTGTTATAAAAAATAAATTTTTTCCAAAATAAGAAATTTGGCAAGTATAGTTAGGTTCATCTACTGCATTTTTAAATTTTAATTTATTTCAACAATTGACTGGTCAATTGACCAAAAACAAATTGACCGGTCAAATCCACAACCCTGTACAGAAATACTAATATTTTTGCAATAGTCATGTTTTAAATTTAAAAAGGTAAAACTTAGATAGGTACTACAGCATAAATTTTCGCGATGGTAAGCCCACCTTATTATAGCATCTCGGAGGAAGCGACAATGTTGGGACAAATGCCGAAAAAAGTGGTATTGCAACGCATGCCGGGTACTCGCTAGTCGTATCTAAAAATAAGAATTTTAATTCAGTACCATGACACCTGTCAAAAATTGTGACTTGTGCGTATTAGGGCGAGTCCGTTTCTGACTTTCCTGAGAGGTTACTAGGTAGCACCTTTTTTCAGGTACCCATTCAATGTACACGATACCAAAATTGTATCAAAGTTTACAAGGTGGTTTAAAAATTAATACGAAAAAGTAAACCGCTTAGTCCCCATTTGGGGCTCGATATCTCGGTCAGGGGGTACTATAAAAAATGTATATGGAACTCCAGAATTGTTTTAACGTTCCCTACATGCTCCCGCGAATTGCCTACAGGACACCCTACTGGTGTGATCTTTTTATACCCGAAAACGTAGTTGTTTACGTGATCTAAACCTGAGTACTGACTAGGATATTAATGAAAAACTAATTATTATTTTCTGACCCTTCTTGTTCGCATTTAAGTGATTATTATAATTAGTCTTTTCATTTATTGGTACAAATATCTCTCTAATACAGTCATGGTAAATCTTTGCGTGGCGCTTTATTTCTTGGTTGTAAAACAGACTAGGAGGTCTCCATACATTCATTTTTTTATAAATATATATTGTTCTGTTTATTCTACTACAGAAGGGATTATTTTCTTATATGAGATTACTCGAGAATTAACTTGTCTCCCTATTTTGAAACCATTAAAATGTTTTGTTGGTTTTGAAGAAACTGCACGGCATGGTCTTATAAGCGCCATACAGCCAGGCAAACTACATTGTCATGCTTACAAATAGTTTTTTTATTCTCTACCCAAAGTCAGTTTGCCATAAATTAAATTTTTGTATCTACATTTTTTACAAATTATATGCCCAGTAGAATTTTTAACATAATCTTGTCAAATTGATAAGAAATTTTTACATATTATTTAAAAGGAACGAACAAGCTCTATGCAATGATTTATCTGTTTGTAAATTGCTTCGGGAAAATGACATGCTTGTCTAGCAAGCAGGCTAGCTTTTTCCCGATAAAGTGAGGTGCAAAATTACTGCTTTTAACTTGTCACTTATACTTTAATAGTTTTGATTGCCTTTTTAGAGATATAAGTAGATTGGTGTAAAAAAATCGCATGGACATTGTTACTAGGTTAAAAGATTTTTGTTACTCCTTCGTTTGCTATTCAATGTGAAGTGTTCCTGTTATATTTTTTTTATAGAATAACATAAAATGTATTTTATTGCATTCCAAGTATAAAATGTAAAAAGCTTATTGTTTGGTGTTTTGAATATTGAAGCTGCAAATTATCTTACTTTTTATTTAGGAAACTGTTAAATTATAAATTATTGAGATTTTTAGTATTTTTGTTCTCTTATATCATATTGTTTTTAATGTTAAATCAAGAGTTTATCTATTTATACCAAGGTAATTTTTGTAGATATAATAGATCATAACTTGTAAGTATAGGTGTATGTAGCTAATATATTTATTACACATGCCTATGTATATTAGTCTTTTATTTATGAATGCGATAAATTGTCATTCACCCGAACAGGGGGGGGGGGGGGGGAAGTCGCGTCTTCAGGAAAACGAAAGAGAGAGATGATGCGATATAGCTTTGTATTGGCGAAAGGAGAACGAAAATCTGGCGCGTTAAGCAAAAACCATATAAGTGTGTGACAAATTAAGGTTATTTATTTTTGTTGTATACAGGGTGTCCCAGATAAGAATGCACCCTACAGGGATAATCCGAATGCTTCCGAAGATATTTGGATAAAACCGAATTTTCGCGATTTCATTTTAATTGATTTATGATTCTATTTGAAGAGACATGTCAAAATAAAATTAACATTCTCATTGCCACTTTTTCTCCCCTACAAGATGGTTTAATTACATTTTTGATCCGACGTTTCGTTTAGTCACAACCATCATCAACTTTGTTATTTTAAATAGTGGGTAAATTTTATTTTATGCTTAATAAATTCTACGTTTTATTCTAAATCTAACGGTGTATCATACGTATTATTTATTAAACGTTTCGATATAGAAAAACACATCATCAATGAAAATAGGCACATTATCGAAAATATTTTTGTTTTTATTGTTGTATAAACACTAGTTGGATTTTAAAACATTTTTTTTAAAAGAAACTTTATAACAAAACATAATATCTAATAAAACTTATCTGAAAAATGGAACAAGTAATAATTAATTTTAATTATTAAATACAATTATTTTTTATTTTAAAAAAATGCATGATAATATTCAAACATAACGTACCATTTAAATTCGGCATCATATTTGGGTGGCTATGAAATTGATTGACTTTCGCAATTGTTTAATTAAATAGTTTCTTTAGATCTGTCACTTAGTTACAGAGACCTGTTAGTTTTAAATTTGGTAACTATTATTATGTTTTTGCGCACAATTCTTATGACTCTCGACGTAACAGCAAATCATGTCAAATTTTTCTTCGTTAGAATAATGTTCCATTATTTTAAAGTTTACTGCACAATGCAACAGTTAAAAATTTAAAAAAAAACAATAATTATCAAATTTAAGACTAACCGGTCTCTGTAACTAAGTGACAGATCTAATGAAACTATTTAATTAAACAATTGCGAACGTCAATCAATTTCATAGCCACCCATATGATGCCGAATTTAAATGGTATGTTATGTTTGAATATTGTCGTGCATTTTTTAAAAATAAAAAATAATTGTATTTAATAATTAAAATTAATTATTACTTGTTGCATTTTTCAGATAAGTTTTATTAGATATTATGTTTTGTTATAAGTTTCTTTAAAAAAAAAATGTTTTAAAATCCAACTAGTGTTTAAATACAACAAAAAAAAAACAAAAATATTTTCGACAATGTGCCAATTTTCATTGATGATGTGTTTTTATATCGATCTAATAAATAATAAGTATGATACACCGTTAGATTTAGAATAAAACGTAGAATTTATTAAGCATAAAATAAAATTTTCCGACTATTTAAAATAACAAAGTTGATGATGGTTGTGACTAAACGAAACGTCGGATCAAAAATGTAATTAAACCATCTTGTAGGGGAGAAAAAGTGGCAATGAGAATGTTAAATTTATTTTGACATGTCTCTTCAAATAGAATAAGAAATCAATTAAAACGAAATCGCGAAAATTCGGTTTTATCCAAATATCTTCGGAAGCATTCGGATTTTTTTAAATTTGAAAACATGACGTTACAGGATTCAGTAATGCGCAACTTTTCTCTAATTTAACCATCTCTGTATCTTCTATGGTTTACGAGATCCCTGTAGAGTGCATTCTTATCTGGGACACCCTGTATATGTTATTTTATAGCTGTTAGTTCGTCACGAATGCGTGGTGTTCGTTTGATCTCGTAAATAGTACTTTCCTTTCTGACGTTTAATAATTTAAATAACCATTATTACGATTAATGTTTTACAAAACAATCCATTTTCTGCAATATATTTGGAAAAAAATCGGAAATTAAGGCGTTATGGCGATTTAAAAATAGAAAAAACTCTGGGCGGACAAAAAGCAGAAATTTAATAAAAATATTTCTGTGTAGTGTGGATTGTTTATAATTTTTAGTAAAACAGGAGATAGCAAGTGTCTTAGTAATTGTTCTAACACAAATGGCGGGAAATGTGCAGATAGAAACCGAAGCCACTGCAGATCGCAACACTTTATTCACAATTAATTAATTTACATTACATATAATAGATAATTTTTTTTGCCTAAATCTAAATGTCTATGAACGTTCTACGAAAGTGTATTGTATGTACCTAGATGTAGAAAACATCTGTATGTACAGAAGTTCCTAATAACTTATAATACATATCAGATTTAATTCTTTATACAGGGTGGTCCAACGAAAAGTTAACACCTCGATTTTCCTGCTTTAAAATGAAAATGTGGAAAATCGCTCCGACCCGTCGATTTTTATTTCGAGGGGGACATCTTTGTACGTCTTAGAGCAAAACGGCTTACATGTCCCTATCTTCGATGTTTATTATCTTTCCAATAGTGTCAACTTCCGGTTAAACCGGAAGTACTATATTTCTTACATCCGGTTTAACCAAAAGTTGACACTATTGGAAAGATAATAGAAATCGAAGACAGAATGTAAGAAGCCGTTTTCCTCTAAGACGTACAGTTAGAAAGCTAGACGCTGTCAAAGTTCAAAAATGTCATTTTTCAAGAGTCAATATCTCGGAAACTGTTAAGTCTATACTAATAATGCTTTTATTAAAAAATGTTTAGAATTTTATGCAGAATCCAAAAAAATTATATAAAATAGGGGTATCCATTTAAGATTTAGATCTTACCCCCTCCCTCCTAGGGGCTTGAAGTAACAAGATTGACAATATATGCAAAAGATGTCCCCCTCGAAATAAAAATCGACGGGTCCGAGCGATTTTCCACATTTTCATTTTAAAGCAGGAAAATCGAGGTGTTAAGTTTTCGTTGGACCACCCTCTATAGCCGCTTACACCAATAAACATCACGCATGACGGGGCGGGGCGGCTTTTAATGTAAATAAATTAATACAAAATGGACTTGGCGCGAGTTAAAAATAGATCGATTAAGATTCAACGTTGCCAAGTGCCAACTGTAGTAGATGTGTTAATGATAAAACCGTAAAGATTCTATATACTCTGCAAACCTTGAGTCTTGTTTTAAAACATCATATAATTTTTTGGGGGGAGGCATAGCCATGTGCAAATTATTTTTGTTTTGGAAAAAAGGGCACTAATTAAAACTATTGAGTTTTATCAGTTAATCGAAATGTTTTTAGAGTAAACGGTATCCATGCCTTATATACATATTTGAATGTATTAAGTTTTTACGTAGAAACCAAACTTGATTAATTCACGAAATAATAATCGGTTAACAAAAATAGACAATTTTAGTTACCCCATACATCGCCTTCATATTACGGTAACAAACGTACATTCACTCCCGTGCAAAAAAAAAATGGGCATCAATTTGGATTAAGTTTAGGACTTTATAACTTTTTTATTTTTTCTCCGATTTAAGTGATTTTTTAGAGAGCTATAGATACATTTATTAATTTTAACATGCCTATACAAATTTTTAGAGAAATTAGTTTTTTGGCATATTATACAAGGATAATCGAAAAGTTTTTTTTCTGGCCTAGTGTTAATACACCCTGTGGAATACTTAAGAAGCAAAATTACTTACAAATTACTACAAATATTCTTTGCATTTCGGTTTTTGTTTCATGTCAATGCGTGCATTTTTTCTCACCCAAATGCAAAATAATCTTTTGACTATGATGAAAATGATAATTTAGATTTTTTTATAAAATGTACAGACGTGTAATATCAATTAAATGTTCTATTTAACAAGGCGGCTGCTTCATACATTGTTTATCGCTTTAATGTTTGTTTGACAGCGAATTGGCTAGAATAGTTAATACCAGCCGTTCTACCACCGAAAGAGTAGTTGGAAGGTTTTAGAGAGACGGGCAGAAATACACGAAGGACGGGTAGTGGTAGGAAAGGCAAAACTACAGCTATTGATGACCGATTTCTTGTACTTAAAACTCTTCGGAATCGTCGTTTGACGTCAGTACAGGCCAAAAACCAACTTCGGGAGGTTCGAGGTAAAAATTGTCAGTTCGTCGAAAATTACGCAGACCAGCAACTGGACCTAAATTACTACCGCGTTATGACGCGGTAGTAATTTATGGAGTAGCAAGATTACAATTTGGTCGTGAACATTTAAATTGGAATTTCGCACAATGGAGCAGTGCATTCTTTACTGATGAGTCTAGATTCTGGTTATACTCACCAGATGGGAGAGAAGAGCGTATATGGAGGCGAAGTGGCGAACGATTTGCTGAATGTACGTTCAGCCCTCGGCTTAGCTATGGAGGAGATTCCGTGATGTTTGGGCAGGAATATCAAGAGATGCTTGTACTGAATTAGTGTTTATTGATGGAGGATCGTTGACAGAACTGAGGTATATCGAGGAAGAATTGGCAAATCATGTAGTTTCATTTGCTCCATTTATCGGATACAATTTATCTTGATGCAAGATAATGCGCGACCACATGCAGCAATATGCGTTACTGAATATTTGACAGAAGTTGGCGTTGAAAAAATGAATTGGCCAGCATGTTCTCCGGACTTAAATCCTATAGAGCATGTGTGGGACATACTAGGAAGGAAGACGCATTAGAAGCCGAGAAGTGGCACTAGCGACATAAAATGAGCTTCACAGGAAGAATGGAGAATGTAGGTATTTTTCCTAGGATGATATTCGCGGGCTAATTGATGGCAATGAAAATTATTAAGATGGGTTTAAGTGAAAAAGTTGTTGTTGGTACCTGTGAAGTTTGTTTTGCTAAAATATTATTTTTTAAATCTTAGGTATATACGCCCCTTTTGTTTCGTAAATTTATTTGTTTATTAAATCTATATTACAATAACATTTGTTTTCTTGCATTTTAATAGTTTATTTTATTTTGAATGCAAGGGCAATGAGAGAATTATGGAAAAATTTAAATAATTGACATCATCAAGATCATTTTGCATTTGGGTGAGAACAAATGCAAGTATTGAAATGAAGCAAGAACCAAAATGCAAAGAATATTTGCCGCAATATTTTGAAGTAATTTTGATTCTTAACTATTCCACAGGTGAGGCAGAATTTCCTTAATTCTTACCTTTGGTTTGGCTTTCCTTTTTTTATAAGCCTGGACAATGTTTGTTGTCATTTTGCTTGCGAATATACCGTTGACTTGTTTTGTTTTACCTATGGAGTAGTGATGGGATAACTCGAGTGAAAAATGACCGATCACTCGGTTTTTTCATCAATCACTCGAATAATTCGATTATCTTCGGAAATCATTCGAGTGACGAAATGAGTGATGAACATAATGGTTTTTGATAGTGATGGGATCACTCGAGTTAAAAAATAACCGATCACTCATTGTGGGGCTTTAGAAAGTAGTTAGTTTATGGAACTGGCGACCTTTTTTTTTTTTTTTAGAAGTCTAAAAATACATGTGTGCTTGATGATTATTTAAGTGATTAAAGAAATGAATTTTTTTAAATTGCCCCTCATATAGCATTTGAGTGAACAATCGATTATCATTCGGTTTTTTAAATCACTCGAATGCTCGGTAATCGATTATTGAAATAACTCGAATTTCCCATCACTACTATGGAGGACTTGAGGTAGGAGGCCGATCGCAATGCATTGGATTCGGTCCCAAATTAGCACATAATTAGCATCGGTAATTCAGCTTTACGAGTCGCCGTAAGATGGCGCTCGTGTTCGAAGTGGGCTATCAAATAAATGGTTTCTTATGGATGCGATAACTATTTTTATTTAAATTAGTTCTTTAAGGAACAAATAAGGACTTTTATATGAATTTACACTTACTTTGTTATACTTATTAATAAACTCGGCCTGTATAAAGTTCCAACGATGCTTCGTTTTTAAAATACAGGAACATTTTAGCTAGAGGGTTTTACCTTTGGAGCTAGAAAGAGACTTATTTGGCTGCGTTTCATCTCTGAAGAAGATCCTGTCTTACACCCCGACACAAAGCAAACTCTACTTTTATAAATTGTACCATTATTCAATATAAAGATAGAAATTAATTACAATACAACGTTATTTGTCTTGTATTGCCTTCAAAAGTTATTTGTTATTTTGAAAAATAAAATGTCAATTGTCAAAAGTAAAAGTCACAGAAAAAAAAAGGGTTTAGTAAAAGTTAAAAACTATGGAGGATCTACTTTTCCATATTAAAAACGAAGAAGAAGAAGACAACATCAGCCCACTTCGGACGCGAGAGCCATCTCTCGGCCAATAGCAAACTAACCAAAAAACCGGGACAGAAATTGAAAATGCTGCCATTGTCGATCGGCCTCCTACCCTCTAGTTCTCCATAGTTTTACCATTTTGAACTAACGTCAAGTTATAGTGAACAGGAATCTACTTTCTGTTCACTTTGCAGTTTTCGTTTCGGTTAAAAGGTAGGATTTATTTTTAATGTTTTTCAAGGTTTAACTACTCTCTTCTAGGGGGCGTTGTTGCGGATAGCTAAAATTACACCGAGTTTGTAGGTTACCTTCTCGAGTATTTTTGCGCTTGAAAGGTTTGTCACCAGAGGGACCTAAGGGTATTAACTTTGAATATTCAGTGTCGAGCGCGTTTTATCTCACCTTATCTTGTACTTTTTTTGCGACCTTTTTTGGGCTATTTGTTCACGGCGAGTACTACGTTGGTACCTACCAAAATCGACAAATTCCTCTCTTTCTTGAACCTTTGGCAAAGCTAGTAGCTGTTCGGCTTTGAAAACTTATTTAATTATTTACCCTAATTAAAAGTTACACGCCAAGTACGAGGTAGGTGAATTTCCTTATAATATCTAATTCTCAAATGAAATGTTACAGTTCATAATATTGAGGTATTTTATTGAGTTTTTGATTTCTCTGTACTTAAGTTTGTATTAAAAATACTTACTCTTTATTATGCTTAGACAAATAATTACCTATCTGGAACTTACCTAGTATAGAAGAATGTTCTCGGAATATAACAAAGAGTATTTTTTAAATTTGTTAAGCGAACAAGACTGGGCTCAGGTTTATGAAGTAAATTCGCATGAAGTAAATAAGCAATGGGATACATTTATAAGGAACTTTAGAATGATTTTTAACCACTGTTTTCCAGAAAAATTAGTGAACTTGCATCATAAAGCCAGGATAAAAAATGATAACCTTTCGAATAAAGGAATGTAAGAATAGACTAGATATTTTGCTAGCATTGAGTAAGGTCAGTGTTAATTTTAAAGAGTCGTACAAAAATGTCAAATATGAATATGATAGTTTGTTAAAAAAAGCCAGGTCGGAAAAGTACGAAAATAAAATTAAAAACTCTGATAACAAAACTAAATGTATGTGGCAAATATGTAATGAAATAACAGGACGTAACAACAATACTGTGGATTTTGGTGTCAAGGGCAACCCCGAAGATATTGCTAATGAATACAATGAATACTTACTCTCTATAGTGCCTGATTTATTAAAGCAACTAAGAACACTGCCAAACAATTTAAACAATATCGAAAGTAATGATAAATCAATGTTTTTGAGGCCAATATCCACAGTTGAGATCTGCGAACTTTCTAAACAAATAAAAAACAAACAAAGCAGTGGTATAGATGATATTCCTAGTAGTTATAGTAAAATTGTCCATTCCTATAATTAAAGATGTTCTCTGTCACATAATGAACAACTCATTTAAACAGGGTATTTTTCCGGACCAGCTAAAAATTGCAGTTATTCAACCGTTGTATAAAAAGGGAGACCATGGAAATATGGAAAATTATAGGCCAATAAGCCTCTTACCGGCATTCTCAAAAATATTTGAATTAGCAATGTGTCAACTTCTCATGGACTTTATGAAAGAGTGTAAACTCTTGAATGCTAACCAACACGGATATATATCTGGCAAGTTCACACAGACTGCCGTTTTTCAGTTCGTCACAAGAATCTTGGAATTATTTGAGATAGGCGATATGGGAATTGGCATCTATTTGGACTTGTCCAGGGCGTACGATTGTGTGGATCCAATGTTATTATTAAAAAAGCTGAGTCGCTATGCAGTGGCGTAGCGTGCAGGGGGCCAGGGGGGGCGATCGCCCCCCCCCCCCGCCCTTTGAGTCCTTTCCTAAACGGCGCCCCCTTCCCAGTTCCAGGTTTTAATTAGGTTGTAATTTGTTTATAACTTTTAGAGTATAGAAATAAATAAAATAAACCTGTTACCTATTTCGAGATTCTATTTTATTTTCACTACTTAATTTAATTTATAATAAAAATATTTTGCCACGACCAATAATTTGTATTCTTTCAGTTATTTTGCTTTAGCAATTAAAAATTGCTTGAAATCTCTAATTTACTAGATACTAAATTTTATCTTTTTAAAAGTGTGTTATTGTCGCCAATAAGAATATATATACCTGAGAGTTTTAACAAAATTCCCCTTGCTGGTTCATATTTTGTTTTCATGTGGCTATTTTAGAAATGACGAAACAAAAACTTTATTTCTCTTGCCAAAATTGACTAAATAAACGAAATTATACATTAGCAGTGAGGCGCTCTTTGAACAAGGGCGTAGATAAGGGGGTAATTACCCCCCCCCCCCCAGGACCCATACTGAGCCATAAAAACGAAACACTTTTTACTTGATCAATTTTTTTGTGATTTTCTTAAGGATCTTGCGTATTTTATATTTTTCCGATATTATACTTGAAAATCAGACATCATTGAAAAAAGGGCGCGGCGCCCAAAATTTTTTCGCCTGCGGCGCTATTTCTTTTGGCGCCGCGACCTCTTTTACTCCCCCCTCCCCCCATAAAAACCATTACCACGCACTTACCTTTCGCCCCCTCCGCCCCTTCAACCACGCTACGCCACTGTCGCTATGGTGTCCGGGGAAATACTTTGAGATTGTTTGAGTCATATTTCGCAAACAGGCAGCAAATAGTAAAAATAAAACAGGATGGGAAATCCTATATGTTAAAATCCTTGAAGAATAATCTAGGTATAGCTCAAGGTAGTATCGCAGGCCCAATACTGTTTGTAATATTTCTGAACGACCTCGTTTCAGTGATAGAATCTCAAAATGAATGTATCACATGCTACGCTGATGATACCAACCTGCTTGCAGGCGGGGTAAATTTTGAAGAACTAAGAATGTCGGGGACAAATCTGAGTGACAAGGCCTCTAAATGGTTTTTGGAAAATAAATTAATATTGAACTCGGGCAAAACAAGCGTAACTATTTTCAAAACAAAACAATCTAAGCCTGTCACACAAGGGGATATACAGTTAAACAATACAAAAATAACAATTGCAAACCAAACAAAATTTCTTGGAATATACCTGATCAATTTCTGAACTGGAAATACCATATAGAAACGGTATCACAAAAGCAAACAACTTATTTAATTATTTACCCTAATTAAAAGTTACAGGCCAAGTACCAGGTAGGTGAATTTCCCTATAATATCTAATTCTCAAATAAAATGGTACAGTTCATAATATTGAGGTATTTTATTGAGTTTTTGATTTCTCTGTAATTAAGTTTGTATTAAAAATACTGACTCTTTATTATGCTTAGACAAATAATTACCTATCTGGAACTTACCTTATTTTTATATGTATTTTCAGATTTGCAAAAACAGGTAAAAGAAACAAGAAAGCCTGTCTCAATAAAAAGTAAATTTTCTGGCATGCTCAGAGTTTTATTGGTCTAAACCCACGTAAAATATACCCTGAGAAAAAACCGTCACACAGGGTGTTTTACACTAGGCAAAAAAAACTTTTCGATTATCCTTGTATAATATATCAAAAAACAAATTTCTCTTAAAATTTTTATAGACACGTTAAAATTAATAAATGTATCTATAGCTCTCTAAAAAATCACTTAAATCGGAGAAAAAATAAAAAATACCCTAAACTTAATCCAAATTTTATGATGCCAGTTTTTTTTGCACGTGCGTTAAACTATTCAATAAACTACCACTCCGAATCAAACTCATTTATAATCAGCGCCTGTTTAAAATAGAAATTAAAAAGTTAGAACCTTATTATCTGCATGATTATCTAAATATGTAATAGATTAATTATGGTATGTTGTATAACAATCCGGAACTACCATTTCACTTTGTTACTTCTTGTAACAAAGTTGAAAATAAAGATTGTTTTCAGCCCCCTTTCCCAAAGAAAAACACTTAAAGGCCTATAGTCATTTATATTTAAATAATATATTTTTCTTTTAGAATAACACATGGTATAACATTTCAAATTACAAAATATTAGAATCACATTTCTTTTAGTTATGAAAAAATTAAAGATATAAATTAAATTTATTGTGTATTTTAAGTACACCTGTAACGATGTAAATGTACCAGTACTTAGTGTTCTTACATAAAGTAAAAATCATGCTATTAAAATATTAATTTGACATGCTTTTACATACTTTTTGATGGTATTTGCAATCACGCAAAATTTTTTAAGTTTTCTTACTAAATAATCAATCATTAAACAAACAAATTAGGTATCCTAATAAACGGGTGCTGGAATATCCCGAAGTAAAAAGAAGCAGCAAAACTTGGGGACTAATCCCAGATGATCACTCTATAAGCTATAATTTTTTCATTCATTTAGTAAAATTTTACCATAACTGCAGCACATGGTACCACACTGGAAACATCAAGTATGTTTTTAGATTTGGTTATACACATAGAATTGCAATAAACTTACATTTTTTCTCAACATACATGTTGGGAAAAATAAAATAACCCAAACATTAAGACAGCTTTCTAAACAGGGTTTTCAAGATTGTTTCAACGTAAAAATAGCCGAAATTACAAACCCAATCATAACGTTCTTTTCTTTCCAGCGAACCGAATATTTTGTTTTTGCACCCAGAATTTTCCGCGTAATCTGCGTTTAAAAAACTGGTAAAAAAGCCTGGCTGGCCAAACAAATAAATACATCCACCAAATTTAAAAAAATGTAGGAACGGGTAAAAAAAGTTTTGATGTTTATACACGGCGGGCCAAAAAACAAGAAAACGTGAAGTAAAGAATAAATAAATTATCCGTTATTTGCAAAACATGTAACAGAAAAGAATGAAAAGATTTAAGTTATAGGTATTCCTAAAGAATTTTTAGCGGTATTACTTTCCGAAAGCTGTAAGGTTAACGATCTGTGTGATCAGTTTTGGTCTCAGCTGTTACTGAATTTCTGTACATCGATAAACAAATATTATTATATTACGGGCGATATTTGCAACGTATTCCATCACTTGTTTGAATTTAATGGATGTTATTTCAGTTTGGGGACATTGCACAATTCTTTCGCAATAAAAAAATTTGTCAAATTCAAAAACTAGTGTTTCCAATATGGAACCCACTTTCTGCTGCCAGTAGGTATATCTATACATATATAAAGCTGAATGTAACAAAAAAAATGTGGAAAAGGAAACCGACTTTCAGATGTGGGGAAAAATCTAAAATTCCAAAATGTTTAACCATGAGCCGAGTTATAGAAGAAATGCAATAAATTTCTTGACAATGGAATGGTCAGAATAGCGAAGGCCGGCAGTAAAACCACGGGAACAGTCTTGAATCGACGGAAAGCGTAAGTTGATAAAACAGTGAAAATGTAAAATAATTTTAGAAATAAAAAGGTTTACCATTTACTTTACGTAAGATACATTCATTAACCGACATTTACATAAATACTATAATATAAATGGTACAATGAGTTAAAACTATTAACACATTTAAAAAAAAAATCCAATAATAAAAGAAAAATTATGGTATTGCAAGTTAAATTTTAGACATGAGATCGAATTATTCAGGTAAAGCAATATATACTATATTATATAGTTCGTATAATCGTAGAACAATGCCTAAAAGCAAGGACAAAAATCCTAAATTCAGAAAAAATTAAATATATAAATCGCGATTTTAGATTGAAATTTACAATTAAATTGTTAAAACAGCCTTTTTTAAAAGTGAAAGATGCTTAAGGATTAATAAGTAATATTACATCTAACATCACATCTGAATTATTCTTATTATAACCACAACATTTTTATGTATGTGAGTATTTAAATTGTGTAAACAATAAAGTAGCTAAAATATTATTGAGGGGCAATAAGGATATCGGACAATTCTAATTAACAATCTCAGTGGTTGGTGGCTGCTATAGAAATGTCAACATTTTAAACCATAGTAAAATTATGTTTTATAAAAAGTTTAGAGCAAACACTAGTGACGAATTCGCCATTTCGTTTTTTGATCAATATTTCGTTACTTCTTCTTTGAAGTACAATTACCTACAGTTTTACGTTAAAAAGGTTCGATTTATCAATTAATAAAGACAGAAAAAGAAATATTAGCAACTTGAACCAAATTTCGTTTTTGCTTTTTTTAAGTATAAAAAAAAAATTACTTAAAACTGTCAGTAATAATTACCATAGCAATTATCGCTACCCAAAGACGGGTATTTGACCGCTTTTTGGAGAATATGAAGAATAAGCGACATATTGATAAGAAAATGGCGGATGCTTCGCTAGTTTTCTTAAGTTATTAAAATTTAAAGTGAAAAATTGTATATTGTTTAAGAAGAGATACTCCGCATATTAAACTTCATTTATGACCGTTACTGTCACAATATCACTAATAATAATCGGTTATATGGGATAACATGCAACTTTATTGATTTGCCGAAGTTTTGTCAAAATGTATTTATAGCTGCCAGGAATATAATATTATATAAAATTCATAAAATATTTACGTACACTCAATAAAGGACAAATGTATACAGGGTGATTCAAAAGTACTTTGACAAACGTCGGGAGGTAATTGCTGGCAATATTTTAAGATGAAAAGTTCTTATAAACAGTGGTCCTTGGCGACTTCGTTACGGAGATACAGGGTGTTGAAATGCTAAAAGGAATAGTAATAATTTTTAAATAACTCCTTAACGAGTTATTTTATTTTTATGAAATTTAGTGAATTAAATAAGCATCCAAGGACACTTATTTTCAAAGTACAACACGTTCGTAAATTTAACCAGTGGCGTCGGTACAAAATGTTACTCATATTTTTTGTGAAAACTTTTGTAAAAATATCACGTGAGTTTTTTTGATACGAGGGACGGTTTATGGGTAAATGATTATTTTATTTGACTATACACAAAGATTAAAAAATGTGTTTTAAACTGATCAACCGCTCAAATATTTATTAAAGTATTTTAACGAATTCCTACATACATACTTACTAATAAACAAGTATGTATATGCCTAAGGAACTAAGTATAACACGTTCTCAGTGGCAAACATATTTATTTATTAGTATGTTATTTTTTAAAATTTTGTGTTTTGACAAGGCGGCTTTGGAAATACTTTATTATTATTGTATTTGGACAAGGCGGCTTTGGAAATGCATTTGTCGATAAATTAAAACATATTTGACAGTTAGTTACCATTGAGTTTTATTTCTTCAGTTTTGTTATTTTCATTGGATATTATTAGTATTCTTTATAAGGTAGGTATGGATTATTTAAGAAATAATGCGCATTTAGCCGACATGCATTTTGTATGTGGCCTTGCCGATGGAAATACACGAGAAACTAGACGAATTTATCAGGAGCGATATCCTAACAGAGTACTGCCTGCTGCTGCAACATTTACGAATCTTCACCGCCGTTTGGCTGAAACAGGGAGTTTTACGCCACTAATATCCAATGAAAATAACAAAACTGAAGAAATAAAACTCAATGGTAACTAACTGTCAAATATGTTTTAATTTATCGACAAATGCATTTCCAAAGCCGCCTTGTCAAAATACAATAATATTAAAAAAAAAAGCATTTCCAAAGCCGCCTTGTCAAAACACAAAATATTAAAAAATAACATACTAATAAATAAATATGTAAGTATGCCACTGAGAACGTGTTATACTTGGAAAATAGGCATCCCCAGATGCCTTCCTTAGGCATATACATATTTGTTTATTAGTAAGTATGTAGGTATTCGTTAAAATACTTTAACAAATATTTGAGTGGTTGATCAGTTTAAAACACATTTTCTAATATTTGTGTATAGTCAAATAAAATAATCATTTACCCTTAAACCGTCCCTCGTATCAAAAAAAACACACGTGATCTTTTTTGTTGTAAATGAAGGGGGATTCATATAAAGAAAGTTAAAATTAAAAAAGTCAGTGGTGTAGCATAATTTTCACAAAAAATATGATAGTAATATTTTGTACCGTCGCCACTGGTTAAATTTACGAACGTGTGTACTTTGAAAATAAGTGTCCTTAGATACTTATTTAATTCAGTAAATTTCATAAAAAGAAAATAACTCGTTAAGAAGTTATTTAAAAATTATTACTATTCTTTTTTAACATTTCAACACACTGTATCTCCGTAACGAAGTCGCCAAGGACCACTGTTTATAAGAACTTTTCATCTTAAAATATTGCCTAGCTTCTTCGGAAGTTAGCAACAAAGAGGAAATTGAGGAATACTTTAAGAGGTCCTTGCCCAACTTTTTAGACTGTCAGTAATCAGAAAAAAAGTAAGGTGAACCCATTTAAATATAATCAGTAATTTTCATAACATACTGTATATTAAAACATTTACTTCCCTTTTTCGAGGTTTATATATACTTATGTCAATCCTTAACATTTTAAATACATTTTGCCGAAATGTCAACAAACCAATAAGGTTTTAACACCACCTCTACTACAAAATAATATGCAAAGTACTCTAAATACTGTAGGAAAGATTAAAAGAAGATACGCGACAAATTCTTTTGTGACTAGGCAGTTGCGAGGAACGGTGGGTAGGTACTATTATCGCGCATCAATGTGTGCTATCCCTATTATAGCAATAATTGCAACTCTTGTATGTCAGTCATTTTTAGATACTATGATATTTTTTAAAATTGAAATAACAGCCCGTTTAGTACTTGAAGGTTTAAGTACATGCCCAAGTACTTACACGTAAATTTTGCAACAAAGTCACCAAACACGCCTTTATACACATGTTATGTATATATTTTTAATGGTTGACCCTTTATCCAATAGACTTGTTTTTATATACATGTATGGAAATGCGTTGTGCGCCCATATCCTAGTAATAAGTTAAAAGAGTAAAACGATTAAGTATCGCAAAGCAAACAGAA
This sequence comes from Polydrusus pterygomalis, assembly GCA_963969555.1. Taxonomy (NCBI): domain Eukaryota; kingdom Metazoa; phylum Arthropoda; class Insecta; order Coleoptera; family Curculionidae; genus Polydrusus; species Polydrusus pterygomalis. The sequence goes on from OZ018384.1 coordinate 11,782,946, forward strand.
ATAGGTAGATTAGTTTCCCCCACTCCATCGTTCTCCTAGTATCACGTCTCCCGCTTCAATTAAATTAATATTCATTATTTCGCACGTACTGTTATTTATTTTACAACAGAATATATCTTTTATTTCTTTCAGACGGCAAAAAAAGTAGTGATAAACAAACGAAAAACAGGCCTTGAGTACGTAATGGCCATATTAGTAGGATATGGGCGGACATCGTATTTCCATACTTCTATGGGATATACGGATAACAAAATTGTATTTTCCGGAACGGGGCATTTTAATAAAAAAAATTCTTTAAAGTTGACTTTCGTCTATCAATTAAAACAAAAATTAGAATAATATAATTCTTTTATAGTACCTGCTCACCCTTAATACATCGAACCGAACGTATATGGTTTATGCCTAATTCATAATCAGAAGTTCGTACTCCCCCATTAAGTAGTTTTGGAGCGTTCGCGCATCAAAAATCTGATATCTAATATTTGTGCATTTACAATACTTTCGGCAATACAATGGCTTGCAAATATTTATCTTAGTTTTTTATTCTCCAATTTAAAAAAAATATATATCAACTTTCACTCTAATTGCAACATCGGTAAAACCGGTTTCACAAGATTAATAATTAATTAAACCAGAAGTTGGCGTGTTTTATTAAAGAATGAACAACTAAGATATATTAGGCAAGCTGTTTTTCTCCAACTTGTATCATAAATGACCTGCCTTTCAAAGTGTGAAAATAGTAATTTTTCAAATATCAGTAAATCCCTAAACGACGACAGGTTTTAGGTATCAGAAAGATTATGGCAACATTAATTGGTTTGGTCATTGGAATTCGAAAATGCTATAAACTAAAGTGTTTTATTTAAAAAACTTAAAATCTAAAAACGCAGTTGCATGTAAAATAATAAAGTTGGAACAAGTTTCGGTTATACCGGAACTAAATTAAAATTCAATGTTAAAATATGCGTACAGTTACCATAATGGTAGGTAATGACTAGTTGTTCACTAGTTTTTAAATTCCTGGTTATGCGATACTGTCAACATTTGTAACAGAAGAGATAGCCCATAACAATTAAGTGCTGTAGAAACGTTTGTTATTAACAAACTAATTTTATACATTTTTTAAAAAGAGCCAACCGTTAATTTTTCGATCAGCTTCACGACCAAAAATATTTTTTGGAAAAATACAAAGTTCATATTTGTCTGTTTTCTTATTATAAAAGGTTGGTTCCCACAGAACATCACGGATAGGTTAGTGACAGTTTTCAAATCAATGGTAATTCTCCTGTCTACTTCTAATCGATTCCGAACAGTTTGAAAGAACAGCTGACATGATTACCTTGGATCGTCGCTAACTTCTCACACGTTGCGCCAACATAACCCCATTTAATTGTCAAACTTTAAATATGTCAATAATATAGTATAATATACTATTATATAATATAATATATATAATTAATAGGTCAACAATAATTATGCAGAAATTGGTAAAAATAACATTTTGACTGTTTATATTAAAATAATAAAATTAATCAAAAGCATTTGATATTGTATAAAGTATACAGTATTGTGAAAAGTCTAAAAACGTTGCGGTCCACATAATAATATACAGTATGTCTCCGTAAGTTTGCACCATATGGAAAACTTTTTTATTATTCATTTTACGAAAAAAAGTTATTCTTCATAAAAAGCTCTGCATGGTCTAAAACTTAAAATGCAACCATCAAATATCGAAATTTTCCAGTCATATACGAGGTTTGTCAAAAAATGTGAATTTTTCCCAAATGTAAAGTACCTTTATTTTTGACATTATCAACAATTGTTATTAAAAAAAGTTGATCAGAACTAAAAACCACGTCTAAATATGCAATTATACGCATTTATGTTGAAAAATTATTTAATTAATTTATTATTAATTATTTAATTATTTAATTAATTTAATGCGTGTTATTGCATGTTTCGACGTGGTTTTTAGTTCTGATCAACTTTTTTTAATAACAATTTTTGATAATGTCAAAAATAAAGGTACTTTACTCTTGGGAAAAATTCACATTTTTTGACAAACCTCGTATATGACTGGAAAATTTCGATATTTGATGGTTGCATTTTAGGTTTTAGACCATGCAGAGCTTTTTATGAAGAATAACTTTTTTTCGTAAAATGAATAAGTAATAAAAAAGTTTTCCATATGGTGCAAACTTATATTAAAAATCCTTTATATTATTTTAAGGAGAGTTTCTCATTTTTTCTAAATTTAAACAAGTTTTCATCACAAAACTAGAGGATATATTTAAAATGCCATAATCGCTATTGGCGCTTGGGAAAACTTGCTGGCAAACGATTCGCAAACTGATTTGACAGTCTGCAAACCGTGTGGGAATAACACAGGCCTACTTAAAAAATTAGAATGCTTATTCCCCATAAGGCCTGTGTATTTAAAATATCGTCTCATGGAGAGGCTGTATAGTGAGAGAATTAATTTTTTCCCCTAGAAAAAAGTTGGTAACCATTTGAAATTAAATTAACGCCAACCAAAAACACGAGTCTCGCCGAATCACAGCGAATCGGCTAGCCAATCAAGACTTGTTCGCGTGTTTATTGTGGTGTTTTTGTTAAATAATTTGTTGTTATTTTTGTGATATACCGGGTGTCTGGAAAAAGGAGGTCAATCTGTTAACCATACATTCCTTAAGCAAAAATAATATGACTTCAATAATGGCATTTTTCATTTTTGAACCTCATGTTCGATATATATATATACAAATTTTGAAATTAAAAACTGATTTTTTTGAATAATTTATATATCTTATTAAATAACAAGATAATGATAATAATTTCAAATGTATTATATTGCTTCAACAAAACGAGATACATCTTTTGAGAGAAATAAAACAATAATTGTGAAATATTCAAAATAGGTGGAGTCCAGTACCCGCTGATTCCCCCTATTTTTTATGTGACGAAAATTAGCAATAGTAGGGCAATAAAATAATTTTATTTTACTGGTTTAGTACTACAGGTTTCTATCTGTACGCCACTGTCCTTACATTATTTTTGGCTAATCCTTTCGGTATTGTCGCCTATTGCAAAGTTTTACTTAATTAAATCTTGTATTCACGGTAATGCCACAACGGCCGACTTGATTTACTATTTTACCGTAAGCCGCGTTGGCAACAGTGAGGGACCCATACTTTTAAAATTACCTCTAAAACGCATCATTTTATCAAAATTTTAAAGAGACAAAAATGATCAAAAACAAATGATTACCTGAAAAAATATGGTTCGGAAATCACTGGCGCGCGTACTATTAAATAGGGGGGTCAGCGATTACAGGATCCCCCCTATTCGCAATTGTTTTTTGTTTTATTTTTCTCAAAGTATGTAACGCTTATTAAAGCAATGTACCAAATTTGAAATGTATGTATATCTTATTAAATACTTGAATTATTCAACAAAATTAGTTCTTAATTTCAAACTTTGACACTCTGTATATCGAACACGAGGGTCAAAAATGAAAAATGACATTATAAAAGTCATATTATTTTTGCTCAAGGAATATATGGTTAACGGATTGACCTCTTTTTTCCGGACACCCTGTATAAACTTTCAAAACAATAGGTGTTAACAATGCCACTATGTTTAGTGTCAGTCAGTTAGAATGATGCTGCCAACTTAAATTAGTGGATGACAACCAATAAAAACCAAATCCCCATTTGTACAGAAATATTACAGTGTGACATTTATACAACCTATTAAGCATTCTACTTTTTTAAGAGGCGTGTGGGAAATACCGTTCCGCGTGTTTCCAACCAATCAGAAATCATTGTAGGAACGCAGTCAAGCCTATTGCGCAAAATCCTGATTGCCGCCAAGGGCTATCCATGACATCTGTGAGAACAACCTAAAGTAAACAGAGAGAAGTAATATTCCTAGCAACCACCTTATAAACACAAATAACGTAACATAAATTGCAGAATAAAACCAAAAAAAAATATAAAGAAAAAAGCGGAAATCATAAAAACAATGGCAAATAAAGTACTCGGTCTTTCTCTAAAGCAAAATAAACATTAAATAAAACAAAAAAAGAATAATCCTCAAAAATGAAATTCGAAATTCTAACAGCACTTTACAAATATACAGTCACGGACTAAGGGCACACATATTTTACACAAAACAGTTTTGACTATACGCAGAATACTTTAAAGAACTAATTTTAAAAAAGGCTAGTTTATTTTGTCGGAAAATACCTATTTTTTAGATTTACTAGGTTTACTATCCTTTTCGTCTACTTTCGACAGAGTCTTGTCTTTCTGTTTTTCGGATTTACTCTTAGAATTTGAAGGTTCGCTAAGCTGCATCTTTTCTGCCTTCTCCTTGTTATGGCTTTTAGATGACGGTTCTTTTTTATCTTTTATATCAGAGTTTTTTGAGACGTTTTTCTCCTTTTTATCACCGTCCAACGACTGCGTCTTCGTTTGAACCTTCCAACTTCCGTCTTTTTTATTAACATTTTTATCACAAATATTTATTTCTACTGTAGTCGTTGGTTCAGCTTTTTTAATAGCCTCAGATTTTTTTGGCGCCTGATCAATCAAAATTAGCGATTGGTTAAAAGAATGATCATATTTTTGTGGTTTGTCTTCTTGAGACATTTCCACTTTTACCTCCTTACATTTGTTTTGCTTGCTCCCTTGGCTTTTTTCTTTAACTTCTGAATTTTTTTCAGACTTTACCTCAAGCCTTAAATTACTTTCAAATATCTCTTTTCCTTCCTGATCTTTTTTTTTACCATCCTTGGACTGTTGATTTTTTTCTTTTACATCTGGCATCTTTCCCTCTTCAATTTGATGGTTGTCTTTTATATCTTCATTTTTGTCTTTACCTTCTTGGTTTTTGTCTTTCGTTTCTTGCCCACCGGTAGGAGAGTCTTTTTCTTCGGCTATTCTAGGTAGGAACTCTCCCGGTCCAGATAGGGTTAAAGACAAACGATTCTCTGACGACGACGTCACTAAAAATATAAATAGAACAGTTAACATTACTCAAAGTATGTGAAATTAGGAGTAGTTATCAATTTACGTACTTAGGTAGAACGAAAAGAGTGTAAAACAGACTTTTATGTATAACACCTTGAATTTAAGTATAAAATGGGATTAAATTATTGGATTTTGTGTCTGGACTAAATAACAACTATTCATATGAAGGGTTCAAAGAAAGGAGGAATGTCCATCCTTGACCAAAATTGAGATAATCATATATTGATACGCAGGAAATAAAACTAAATTTTTAAGTTTTAAATATTGTAAAATTGTCTTCTTTTTAGTACCTATATTATTAGTATATAGCCCTATTTAAGTTTGCAGTCAATTAAAAAATACTACTTGTGACATAAGTCATATTATTCTTTATCATTGCATTTCTAAGTTAAGAATATTGAAATTTGTCTCTTTTTGGACTTGATTAAAATTTTAAGAAGGCTAAGAAGGATATTTCCCTTTATTTATTACTTTTTTACTTCCTAGTACGAAACTTAATGGATTTCATATAATATACATAATAAGTAATAGAAACTTTATTTATACAGGGTGTTCCTAAATTAATGGTACATCCGAAAGTAGGCGATTCTTTGGCTTATTTCATAAATAAAATGTTATATAAACATGGGACCGAAAAAGCTTCGCTTCCGAGATACAGGGTGTTAACATTTTAATTAAAAATATATTTTTTCATTGCCATTTTCAAACTACTCTAGATATTTTTATGAAATTTGGTACACCGTCTTTTGAGCATCGAAAGGCATTTTTTGGTGTAAAATAATTTTTAAAAAATTTAGCAGTGGCATCCGTGCGGGGCTTGCATTTAATATTTTTGAAGAAATAAATGGTGCGCCACTGCTTTTTCTTTAAATAAAAATTATTTTTGAAATTCCCGTCTAATTTAGAGCAAATTCGGTCTCTTGACTTATTTTCTTACGGTGCACCGTTTTCGAGTAAAAAATAAAAATCATTTTAATGCACATTCCTGGAAACACATAACCCATTTAATCACCATTAACACTCTGCTTCGGATAGGAAGCGTTTTCGGTCCCATGTTTATATAACATTTTATTTATGAAATAAGCCAAAGAATCGCCTACTTTCGGATGTACCATTCATTTAGGAACACCCTGTATAGACGGGATGGATCAAAAATACTTTCACAAAATATGGAATCTGGTGGCTGCGTTATGTTAAAAACAAAAGTTTCAATGAACTATGTTTTTTGACAACTTTCTATAATACATAATATGAGGCCATTATTTGCAAAACTCGCTCTTTGCTATTTGCTTTACTTTTCAGAAGCAACAAAAAACTTTCTAGCTTGAACGCAAATAATTTTTTCGGTTCAATTTATTTTTTTTTTCAATAAATTATTAGGCATGACTAATAATATCATGATAATCGTAAAGACGAATCTCTTATAGTTTTTCAGAAAAAAAATACGTCTTTTGCAAATAGAGTTTTGAAAAGAACCTTAATGGAGCTTTTGTGGAATTAAAAAATTGATGTGTAGAAGCTCCATTTCTACACCATTTTCTCTCCTGCTAAAACCATCAGCATTAAATAAATTTTCCGTCTCCTGATGATGAACGTTTCTACGTTCGAAACATGTAGAGACTTCTAAACATTTTTTATTCTATTAAATTTTGTGGAGGAAACTTTTAGTTTTTTCTTTTTCTTCCGAAAAAAATTAAATTATTTCAGATGTAAAATAAACCCCCTCCGTGCACTATCTACACCGGTTAGTCACGTAGGACGAAGCAGAGAATGCCTATTGGCTGGCGAGCAAATAGGCAGTTTTGCAAATATACCGGTAATGTAAAGAAAGAGTTTTGCAAATAAGCGATAACTCTTTAACCGATTTTATATAGGTAGCAAAGAAGAAATTTTTGGTTTTTTTAAAGGTGGCTAACATTTCCCATCCAAAATGTGATGAACTTAGCGAAAAAGTGAATTTTGTCGATTAGAGACTTTTGCAAATAATGGCTTCATAGAAAAAATTTTAAAAAATATATTTAAAAATAATTTTTAAACAAGCTCAGATTTTTAATTTCCTCGTAATGTAATAGCTTAATTTCCTCGTATTGTAATAGCTTAATAAAAATGTTTGAGATATTAATAGATATTGACGTTTGAGGTTTCCTGGGTCACGAAAAACATGTTTCCATTTTCGTCGACCTTTGGGTTGGTTTGACAGCTTATATACGAAATTTTTATATGTGGATTATAGGTATTAACCCTACTCAAAAGCGGGAATAGTTTGGGTTTGCTATACACAGTGATTATCGAAAAAAAAATTGTTTTTAGTTTAATTTCAGTAGGGGAGAGTAGGGAGACTTGATCCCGGGGTAGACTTGATCCCCCTTTTGATTTTCGCGGTCAATTGATTTGTGTTCACATTCTGGTGTTTTGTGTTAACGTAATGTTATTAATGTAAACTTTGTGTTTATCGAATTTGGCGAAAAAAAAGGAGAAGTAACCGAAGTTGATAAATCAGCCTCCGAGCGATACTTGTGAATTTTCTTAATAAGAAAAAAAGCACTTTCACTTTCCAGCAACTAGAGACGAGGGGCTTGTACCAAGAGGCAGTGTGAAAAAAATTCTGCCGTATGCCGTACATCAGACGTGGGTACTACAATTTTAACATAAAATTTCCCAATGTTTCCATCGGTTAAACTTTTTCATTGTATAAGAAAAATTTTGTAATAAACATGAACTATGTTCATTATTTAACCAGTTGTAACTCTCTTCATAAAATGACTAGATGCAAAACAAGTTTTTAGCAGAAAATGATTTTAAAATATTACAGTAGGCAGACATGATCAACTCTCCCAGCAACAGGTAACAAGTCTACCTGAGAGGGGTAGACTTGATCCTCGCTACACCATGCCTGTAAATAGGTTTCTGCTTGGTAAAGATTAAATATTTTACGGCCAAAAGAATGTTAAAATTGGCGGCAATGTGAAATGCAGTCCATAGAAATGTGTCTTTTAAGGTTTGAATTATATTAATAAAACGTAAAAAGGGATCAAGTCTCCCTACTCTGCCCTATTATTGCTTAAGTTATTGGGCACATACTTAAGATATTTTTAACGAACCCATATACAGGGTGGTCAGTTAGTCCGCATACAAAGACAATAGCTAAGTTGTTAGCAAAAATACGCAAAAAATGTTAGCGCAAAAGTTGAAGGATAGCAAATGACCTATAACGTAAAATAATTTTTGATTATACAGGATGACTCAAAAAAGCGGGATAAAAAATATAACTTTTTTAAATAGAACGCATTCTATTTTATAGCATTTTCGAATTCTAGGGATCAAATCAAGTAAAGTTGTTAAGTAATACCGTTCGTTACTAAATAAATTACAATTACTTATTATATATGTAATTATTTATTTATATCAAAACAGCTTCACAATGCAAATAAATTACAAGGAAAATGTAAAAAGGGGTATATATAAAAAGGTATATTATCCTTGATAATTCTTGTATGCAAACAGGGTATTTCATTAAGGGTGACCACCGGCCATATCCCGAAAACTACTAAGCATTGAAACTTAAAAATTTATGATTAAAAGTTGTCATGAGAAAATTCTGGAAATTATTTTTAAGTTCCGCATTTCGCCGCAAGGGTGCACAATTGAAAATTAATTTTTCAAAATCTAAATTTCTCCGAAAATTCCCGTACTAAGGTATATCTCAGGTTACATCATTAGAAAGCTTAGACTCTTAGACAATTCTGCATCATTTTGGTTTAAGGCTCATTGGGCGTACCGACCTTAATAAGAGTGGGGGAAGCTATTAAAAGTGTATAATCATTTAAATGGGTGTAACCTCTGAACGATTACCGATTTTACTAAATTTAAGCTTGTTTGTTAGCAATGGATAGTTTCTAATAAAATTACTAGAGGGCGTAATTTGTAATAACAGTTTACCTGTAGTAGCCGAAATGTAAACACAATAAAGTAAACAACACGCAAAAAGTGGTGATGTAAAAAAGGAAAAAACCGAACCTACCAGAAATACATAAATGGATGAAGAAAACATTTGGGTTTTCAATTGATCAGATTGAGGTTATCCAATGTTTTATAATGACTGCGAAGGTCTATATTAAACTAATTTCCGACTTATTGGTAAAAACATCAATTAATAAATTCATAGATGGTTATGTAAAATTTGTCGATGAAGCTGAAATATAACATTCCAATCAGCGAAGAATACGATGAGATAATGGTACGGGTTTATGATCTACCCCTGGAATTAAGTAATTTGAAAATTCAGGTAGCTCTGGGACAATACGTATTGTAAGGAATATTAAAAATGAAAAATGGTCCGTTAATGATTATTACCCAGTCGATAATGGAATCGGAACGATTATAATAACTATGAAAAAACAAATCTCGTCTTACATAGCCATAGATGGGTATACATCGTTAGTAGTGTATAAAAATCAGATTCGAACCTGCATGATTCCGACGGAAATGGGTAACATGTTTTTCGTGATCTAGGGACCCTAAAACGTCGACATCTGACAGCTCAAATAATGCCAGTCTAAACATTAAATTTGTCTTCTGAAATTTTTAAATTACGACCATCGTCTCCTTCCTCCCCTGTACCTGTTTAACTGTGCCTGTACAAGTTTAACTGTGTTTTACAATTAACAAATCTTTAAGCATACAGCATGGTGTAGCAGCTTTATAGACTTTTAAAACAAACATTTTAAAAAATAAGCTTTTTTACACATTTTTCACGTCTCTTCGTTTGAGGTCGGCAATTTAACGCATTTAACAAATTTTAAAGAAATAAATGAAAATTTAACCTATAAACTAACTTTTACTATCAACTATTATATTTTATATCTAAGCCTTTTTGCATTTTTTTGTTTTACAGCACACTTAAAATGTTACCGCAATTTTTCCCTCAATGCAACCATCCTCTATTATTTTTGTTGTAAATATGTGGCAATTTACAGAACATGAATTTAAAAAACGGTTGTTATTATTATCACTTTGGTACCAATAAATTTATGTACAAAATAATCCTAAAGCCGCGGTATCGACGACATGTCTGCAATAATTAACCAACTCAAAAGGTGAGCTTATATCCTGTAAAATATGTAAATTAACTTGCCCCTTATTAAGCTAATGCAGAATTTTTATTGTTACATGCAATAAATAACATCAAAAAATATAAAAATGCTTTAAGAACCATACCATTACAACTGCATTCTTCGTCAACTTGTAGGCAAGTAAAAGAGAATAGAATCAGTTAACGGTTAGACAGTATGGTTCTACAATACCCCGCCATGTTACTTTTAAAACTACTTAACTATTGTTTAGTTTTTACCTAAAATAAAGAAGCTAAACACAGGATACTTTCTAAGTAGTCTAAAGTATTTACGAACTTGATTCTAGGGCTAATTTGAGGTCTAAATCGCAAAACGCGTAATAAGTAAAAATATAAAATTATTAGGATACGTTACATAAATACAGTGTGTCCGCGGATGGGGTCCCCAAGGGGGAAAAAATCTTTATTATTCATTTTACGACCAAAAGTTATTCTTTATAAAAAGTTCTGCTTGTTGAGAAAATGAATTCACGATAAAAAAATATTATATAAGATGTACAGGGTGTTAATAAATTAGGAAAATATGAAAATGCTTCAAGAGAGAAGTACCTTTATTTATTATTTTTAACAAACATTTTATAAAAAAAAGTTGTTTACAAACAAGCATAAAGACTAAATACAAGTTTTAATATAAAAATTCGAATATTTTAAAATAAAAGTTTATTTTATTAAAGATAATTTTGAGTTTTCTAAAACTGACCCTATTACTCATAATGTAGCTGCGTCATTTTCAACATATTTTTTCTTTGATTTCTTTACATTCATTACCGACCCAGTTTCATTAAATTTTTTAAATCATTTTCGCAATCCTCTTTTTGACACAGGCGTATTAGGAAATTTTTCATGAAAAACATCTATAGCGTATTTATAAGACACATTTCCAATACCGTAACATTGTATTAAATAAATACATTTTCGAAAATGCCTTGATGAAAATAGAATCCAGATGTAAATAAAATGCTGACATAAACATGAACGTATACAAAATCGGTTTTATTGATTTTTTTGTAAAATGCAAATAATTAAATGAAAACGATAATTATTAAAATTTTATTTTAAAATATTCGAATTTTTATTTTAAAACTTGTATTTAGTCTTTATGCTAGTTTATAAACAACTTTGTTTTATAAAATTTTTGTTAAAAATAATAAATAATGGTACTTCTCTCTTGAAGCATTTTCATATTTTCCTAATTTATTAACACCCTATACATCTGATCTAACATTTTTTTATCGTGAATTTATTTTCTTAACTAGCAGAACTTTTTATAAATAATGACTTTTGGTCGTAAAATGAAGAATAAAGATCTTTTCCCCCTTGGGGACCCCATCCGCGGACACACTGTATATCCACTTTAGACATGCTTCTACATTAGAATTTATTTTATATGTACTGTTTAAAGTGGAAATATTTAAGTTTCATGATATTAAATTATAGTAAACATTTTGTAAAATAATTTTTAAGCTTTCGAGCTAGCGGACAGCCGACGGAAGTGTCAAGATAATGGAATAAAATTCGGGGGTTTTGTATACGACATAAAACTGCATTTTTTGAGAGGCGACTCAACATTATGGAACTTCTGGTTTAACCGGAAGTGACATAAACTTTCGATTTTTAAATGAAACACCTGGTATATTTTTCCTTTTTTTGACTTCATATGACATTCTAAATACAATCGATGTGTCACTTGTCAATTTTTGTCACCAAGAAAATATTTTTTTCCATATTTATTGTTTTATCTAGAGGGCTATGAATACCCTAAAATCACTTCTTTAATCTTGGGAAAAATACAATTTTACTATTTTTGGTGTAATACCATGTGCATGGAAAATAATAGTTTTACAAGGAGTGAAAAAGTTGATATGATATTATTGTCAGGCTCATTTCGCATTTTTGGAACCAGTTATGAGTACCAAATAGTGCTGGGTTGGATAACGCCGATTACAATATAAATCAATATTGTAAAACCATTATTTTCCATGTTTTTTTAAACAACAAACTAATTTACTTTGGCAGAAGCTGTTGGCATGTCAATTTTCTTCAAGGCATGATTTTGTTTTATCAGTTTTGCTGGTCACAGGCTACTTGATACATTTAAATCTAAATTTATTCTCAAAGGATGCTTTATTTTAGAAAACTACCAAGTTAACTTTTTTAAGTTTTTAATGTCAGCTTTTCTAAAACCTAATAGTGTATGGTATAAAAATAATTCGTAATAAAATCCTCTTTTTTCTTAACCCGGAGCCACCATGTTGCCGTTTAAAAAAAATGAGTTACAACTTTAAAGATTAAATTTTACATAACACTTAGCATTGGACCAAAAATAGTAAAATTGTATTTTTCCCAAGATTAAAGAACTGCAATAAGTGATTTTAGGGTATTCATAGCCCTCTAGATAAAATAATAAATTTGGAAAAAAAATATTTTCTTGGTGACAAGTCACACATCGTTGTATTTAGAATGTCATATGGAGTCAAAAAAAGGAAAAATATACCAGGTGTCCCATTTAAGAATCGAAAGTTTATGTCACTTCCGGTTAAACAGGAAGTTTCATAATGTTGATTCACCTGTCAAAAAATACAGTTTTATGTCGTATACAAATCCCCCGAAATTTATTCCATTATCTTAAAAAACAAAAAAGTTAGAGGGGCGAACCACCTTCCGTGGACACTCGGTATACAGGGTGTTATGAAAATTACTTTATTTAAACTCACAAATCCCGGTGTAAAAACAAATTGCAGATTTTTTTAATGTCGTGTTGCTATACAGGGTGTTACTTAATGATGTGGCGTAATTTCAAAGGAGTATTCCTGAACCAAATTCAAATAGAAAAGTTCATATAAACATGTGTCCTGAAGAGTCTAGTTTTCAAGATACAGGGTGTCAAAGTTAAAAAAAATATTTTTTTATTAATATCTAAATGATCCTTTTACCGATTTTGTTGAAATCTGGCAGGGTTATTCATTGTAATAAGACGCTAAGTTGGCACTAACTAAAAGAAAATTATAAGTTTCAGTGGCGTCTCGGGGGGCAGTGTTACGAATAATATTGACAAAAAAAGGTACGCTACTGAGTTTTTTAAAAAATTTAAATTTTTTTCAGATTGAGCAGCTACAAATACAACTTTTTCGTCTCTTAATATCATCTCGTATATTACTTCCTTTTCGAAGAAAAAAATAAAAACGACTTCATTGCATGTTGAAAAATTGTTAAAATAAAATCAAGTTAACTTTGATCGTTCAGTATATTTATTTCTAAGCCATTTTTTAAAATCTAACAAACGAATAGTAATGACTATTTACAAAAAATGTTGGAAATGACTACCTCCCGCTTCTATGCAGGCTTCTGGTCTCCTTCTCATTGAGCGACGAACTCTTTCGAAAATTCCATTAGTGTTACGAATGGTTTCACACCCGTCAATAATTCTATTCCTTAGTTGTTCTTCTGTCTCGATTGGTGTAACATAAACTAATGCTTTTAGGTGCCCCCACAAATAGAAAGCTAGGCTGTTTAAGTCAGGCGATCTAGGTGGCCAGAATTGTGGTCCTCCACGACCTATCCAACGATTTTGGTAAGCTCCATTCAAATACTCACGAGCCAATATGCTAAAGTAGGCAGGAGCACCGTCATGCATGAACCAATGTTGTTGACGTAAATATAAAGAAACATTTTCAAGCAGAGGCAAATCATTTTGTAGAAAATGACTGTAAGATTGTCCGTTAAGGCGTCGCGTCGTGGTAAAAAAAATGGTCCAATCAAATAGTCATCTAAGATACCGATCCAAACGTTGACAGAAAATTGTTCCTGAACATTTGACTCTGTAAAAGCATGATGATTTTCTTGGGCCCAGTTATGATTATTATGGAAATTAATTATTGCATTTCTATTTCTGGAAAAATGGGCTTCGTCCGTAAACATAATGATGGAATCAAAGTGAGGATTTTCTGCAAGTCTTTGATGATAGGTACCATCTACAAAAATGAGTACGCGGTTCAAAATCTCTTGGCAGAAGTGCCTGAACTCTTTGTACGTGATAAGGATACAACAGGGAATCTCTTAAAATTTCCCATGCCATTTTATAACAAATATTTAATTTCCTACCTATTTTTTGGGTACTAGTTGCAAGATTCTCTTCGACCGCATGTAGGACAGCCTCCTCAACTGCGGGAGTTCGAATTGTACGAATGTTTATGAATATTTGTCTACATGGAAGGACACGGTCAGGATACCTTTCTTGATAGAGCCGCCGGGCCTCCGCCGAATTACCATTGGCAAGACCATAAAGGAAATGCATTTGTGTCATCTCCAAATTAGAATTATTATTTGCCATTTTTGGAATAGCACAATTATTAACCTTTTGACCATAGGAAAAATAATAACAAACTGTTACCAAAAGTCAAAACCATTATGTTCATAATAACAAAACAACATTTCCTAGCAACGATCAAAGTTAACTTGATTTTATTTTAACAATTTTCCGACATGCAATGAAGTCGTTTTTATTTTTTTCCTCGAAAAGGAAGTACTATACAAAAAGATATTAAGAGACAAAAAAGTTGTATTTGTAGATGCTCAATCTGAAAAAAATTTAAATTTTTTAAAAAACTCAGTAGCGTACATTTTTTTGTCAATATTATTCGTGACACTGCCCCCCGAGACGCCACAACTTATAATTTTCTTTTAGTTAGTGCCAACTTAGCGCCTTATTACAATAAATAACCCTGCCAGATTTCAACAAAATCGATAAAAGGATCATTTAGATCAGTGATTCCCAAAGTGGTCTAGGTGGACCCCCAGGGATCCACGGGAGACTCGACGGGGGTCTACGTTGGCGTAACAAAAAAATGGGGGTTCACAATTCGTAAGCGGGGGTCCACGAAAATTTATCTGGTTTCGATAGTGAAGAACTAACATTTTTTGTACAGTAGACTCCCGATTATCCGAAATGATGTGTACCGGACCGATTTCGGATAATGCGGAGATTGAGGAAAATCATTACCTATAGGAAAAGTAACTATATCTATGTACTTTTATACATGTACATATGTACATACATAACAAATTCTAATACTTATGTATGTAGTGACTCATATTCAAAAATTCAAGATAGAGGTAATTGGTACCTACTTGTTTTAATTTTAAAGTCTGTCGATTTTTGGCCGCACCAACAAAACATTTCTTAGAAATTTCGGATAATGCGGAGGAATAGCAAGAATCATTTCGGATCATCCGGTTCATGGGTCGTTTCGGATAATGCGGAGTTCGCATAATCGGGTTTGTTATATTACGACTTTATCATATTACAATGTTATGTAAACCTTATACAATGTAATATGATAACAAAATTAATTAATAGTGTAATAATTACATATTTAAAAAAATACAACGCAAGAAAATATACTATTTTTCTTTTTATTTTTACCACTCCGGGAGTTTTCTAAATAAAATAGGCGAGAATTGATTGATTTCTTGTGCTGTGAGTAGATGCCAAAAAAGTAAAGTTGGATGTATTAATCACTTTTTTGGTTGGCCAACTTTACTTTTTTGACATCCACTCACAGCACAATCAATTAATTAATAATTACACACATTTTGTGTCGAGTTTTGGGAATATGGTAAAAATGTAGCTGCAGGGGGTCCACCGGAACCAGCAAAATTTTTAAAGTGGTCTATAAGAAAAAAAAGTTTGGGAACCTCTGATTTAGATATTAATAAAAAACCAATTATTTTTTAAAACTTTGACACCCTGTATCTTGAAAACCAGACTCTTCAGGACACATGTTTATATGAACTTTTCTATTTGAATTTGGTTCAGGAATACTCCCTTGAAATTACGCCACATCATTAAGTAACACCCTGTATAAAGCGCTCGTCTTCTAAAATTTATGCCACCCCCTACTCGTGAATTTGAAAACATAAACCCCGCATGGCATGAATTGACAAGTAGAAACTTAGTTATAAAAGGTGCGGTTTAAATTTATAATATAACTAGGCCCTAGCATGAAATCTGACATTTACCAAGTTAAACCCTGTTGCCCAAATTGGGAGAAATACTCAACGATATTTTAAACGATAATAACTCGTGAACTATCATATTATTATGTGTATTGGGGATTATCGTCCAATAAAAGTGAGGTCCCGTCATACTTATTTTTCTTCTACTTTTTTATTCACATAAATTACAGCAGATAGCTTACCGGGTTCACAAGGCTGTGGCGGCTCCACCTCCACTTCTTTCTCCGCAGAAGCATTTGGTCTCCAAACCGACGAGCTACCTGTTCTAGTTTGAGTTTTGACCGCTGGAGCAGCACTACCTGAGGAACACAATGGAGAAATCGAACATTTCGTTTCAGCACTTCTCGGGTGCAAACGATCTGGTGATAACGCCCTTCGTAAGAGAGGTGAGCCTGGCTCGCCGCCTTTCGGACGAGCAAAGCTTTTCTTTGATTGGGAAGCTACCGTTATGGGTGCACTACCTGCACTCGGGCTGTAGGATTGTGTAGTATTAGAACTACCTGTGAACAATACACCTATGGATACAAAAAAAATAAATTAAAATATCTCGTGTAGGAAAAAAGGATGTTATGGAATGACTGATGTTTTTGTTTAGACGAACGGCGGGGTATTTTTCTTGTACTAGTTATAGTATATACCGGGTGTCCACGGAAGGTGGTTCGCCCCTTTAACTTTTTTGTTTTTCAAGATAATGGAATAAAATTCGGGGGATTTGTATACGACATAAAACTGCATTTTTTGACAGGTGACTCAACATTATGGAACTTCCGGTTTAACCGGAAGTGACATAAACTTTCGATTTTTAAATGGGACAGCTGGTATATTTTTCCTTTTTTTTACTCCATATGACATTCTAAATACAACGATCTGTCACTTGTCACTTTTTGTCACCAAGAAATTTTTTTTTTCCAAATTTATTGTTTTATCTAGAGGGCTATGAATACCTTAAAATCACTTCTTTAATCTTGGGAATAAATACAATTTTACTATTTTTGGTCTAATACCATGTGCTGTGTAAAATTTAATCTTTAAAATTGTATAACTCATTTTTTTTAAACGGCAACATGGTGGCTCGTCGGGTTAAGAAAAAAAGAGGATTTTATTACGATTATTTTGATACCATACACTATTAGGTTTTAGAAAAGCTGCCATTAAAAAACTTTAAAAAGTTAACTTGAAACTTTCCTAAAATAAAGCATCCTTTGAGAATAAATTTAGATTTAAATGCATCAAGTAGCCTGTGACCAGCAAAACTGATAAAACAAAATCATGTCTTAAAGAAAATTTAAATGCCGACAGCTTCTGCCAAAGTAAATTAGTTTGTTGTTTAAAAAACATGGAAAATACTAGTTTTACATGGAGTAAAAAAGTTTATATGTTATTAGTGTTTGGAGAATGTAGAAAAAATTCAACCGATGCTGCACGACTTTTCGCGCAAAGATATTAAACTGGTTCCGAAAATGCGAAATGAGCTTGACAGTAATAACATATCAACTTTTTCACTCCTTGTAAAACTAGTATTTTCCATGTTTTTAAAACAACAAACCAATTTACTTTGGCAGAAGCTGTCGGCATGTCAATTTTCTTCAAGGCATGAATTTGTTTTATCAGTTTTGCTGGTCACAGGCTACTTGATGCATTTAAATCTAAATTTATTCTCAAAGAATGCTTCATTTTAGGAAAGTTCCAAGTTAACTTTTTAAAGTTTTTTAATGGCAGCTTTTCTAAAACCTAATAGTGTATGGTATCAAAATAATCGTAATAAAATCCTCTTTTTTCTTAACCCGACGAGCCACCATGTTGCCGTTTAAAAAAAATGAGTTATATAACTTTAAAGATTAAATTTTTCACAGCACATGGTATTAGACCAAAAATGGTAAAATTGTATTTTTCCCAAAATTAAAGAACTGAAATAAGTGATTTTAAGGTATTCATAGCCCTCTAGATAAAACAATAAATTTGGAAAAAAAACATTTTCTTGGTGACAAAAACTGACAAGTGACAGATCGTTGTATTTAGAATGTCATATGGAGAGGAAAAATATACCAGGTGTCCCATTTAAAAATCGAAAGTTTATGTGTCCAATTTAAAAATCGAAAGTTTATGTCACTTCCGGTTAAAGAAGTTCCATAATGTTAAGTCACCTGTCAAAAAATGCAGTTTTATGTCGTATACGAATCCCCCGAATTTTATTCCATTATCTTGAAAAACAAAAAAGTTAAAGGGGCGAACCACCTTCCACCTTCCGTGGACACCCGGTATGTGGATTAACGCATTTTTACGGAAGTATATTTCAATTTGTGTTCTTTTTTGCTTTATCAAAGTGGTAAACTTATGGTATTTTAAAATTTTCTAAAGCAATTTTGCAGCTATGGTGATTTATTAGAGAGTTTTAAGAGTTAAAAATGATTTTAAAAAATGGCACGCGTTGATACATCTTGTGACCATGTTGTCCTAATAGCTAACAAACTAGTGGTTGTTTAAAAAAAAAATAGGTGCGTTCAAATGCCCCTCTTAATAAAAAATATATTAATATTATATATGTTTTTAAAAGTTTTGTTGGTATTAGGTATTGTCACTTTATTTCATGTAGCTACATTTCTAATATAAATTATTATACAGGTATGGAAATACGTTGTCCGCCCATATCCTAGTAATAAGTCAGATTAGTAGAAATATTAAGTTTCGCAAACTAAACAGAATTAGGTAGATTATGTTTGCCCCACTCTATCACATCGCATCATCTCGCTCATCGTTCTCCTGGTGTCAGCCTCCCGCTTCGATTCAATTAATATTAAATAATTATTCATTCATTATAGTTATATTTGTCTTACAACAAAGTATAACTTTTATTTCTTTAAGACACTGATCAACAAATTAAAAATTGATAACGTAAATTTTATGGCACCTGTATCCAACATCTCCCTTTGACAGCGTAAATAGCACTAAAATTTAAAATTCAGTCGAAGCGAAATAATAAATATGTTCTTGTTTAAAATCGTCCGAAGCCTGATAATTTACGCAATAATTAAAATACTAAGTATTGCTTACCTAGCTGATGACCAATAGGAAAAGCCAAAGGACTCGGAGATCTGGTCGGCGACGCGGGAAGAGGAGAAGGAGACGGGGTCCTCGCCAAAGGTGAAAGAGGAATGTGCCCCACAGATTTTCTCCTATTAGGAACAGCGGGGCAAGGAGGCCCGGTGGTGTGAAGAGCTTTAGGACACCCTGTAGAATGCAGTTTGTGTTTTAGACCATGTAAAGTCGAAGGCCTTTGGTAATGCTGTTTGTTGTTCCTGCCATTTGGAGCTGATGTAGGCGAAGGGGTTCCAGATGATGTTGAAACGGGCGAAGAGGTGCTAGAATGTTGACTGAAGGAGTCCGAGGGAGAGAGAGTGGAGCGATTGCCTCCGACACTGCGCACTGTGTTGGAGGAGAAACTACTGTCGCTTCGTGGAAACGATTGAAAACTTCTACTTGGAGTGACGCTTACTGGTGATTGAATGTTTGCGGCAATCTAAAAACAAACAATATCTACAGGTTGCAAAAGCAATTGGGTTAATAATTTTCGATAGAACAATTAAGTATGTGGTGTGTAATTGAATAAAATCACAGGATATTGTATTTCCCCAAAAGACAATTTTTAATTTTATATTGTCTATTTTTCTTTGGTATGCAGAGTATACACCTTGTAAACTAAAAGGCAACGAGAGTTTGCAGAATGAATCTTTAAAAAATTAAGAAGGTAACCCAAAAAATGTATTTTCTTCTCTGGAGCAAATATAAAAATGTTCAGTGATTCAAATAGTTGATTTTGTACGCTATACACTATACACATGATTTAGAAAATTTAACCCAAGGCTATGACACTAATAGAGAATGGATACCTCAAAATCGAGATAAAACAATTTCACAATTTCAATGCGTTTATTATTAAAATAAAATGATAGAAATAATTCACACGAGTGTACATGCTATAGGCAGAGTGGTAATCGTGGAACAACTAGGCACATTTATGAAAGAATTAAACGCATAGCACACAGTTTATTTATCTTGACAATGCACAAAATTTAAAGGACTTCTCACCCCTTCGCAGAAAAGATGAAATCCACTTTAAATTATAGTTCTTTAGTACCTCGATCAGAAAAACTAGGTTGCCACATCGTAACATACAGTAATGGTTTGGCAATTCTGTTAAAAATGACGGAAAATAAACTAAATATAAAATATAGGGTTTTTCATTTTAAAGAGTACAACTTTTTCATCTAACTTAATTTTGAGACACGATACTATATGTTTCACCATAATACATTTATGAAATTTGCCTGTTGGTAGGACCATTGCTTAAGAATTAACAGTAATTGGCCTGGGAGGCAGAGGACCCTGTATTAACATAGAAAACACCAATGCCGCCTCTAAATGGAGAGGGGGTGAGCCAGGGCAACGTCCCGTGGCGACGGACAGCAAAAGGACGGTATAGTTACTGTCCCGCCCCAGGGCGGCATCTACTCTAAAGACGGCACTGTAAAACACACAAGTGAAGTTTTACATATCAATTTTTACACTTACACAACTCCATCCTTTTTGTCGGAAATACCAAGTCTTTCGACCATCAAACCGATCATGATCAACTAATAAAAGCAAAATAATGATATTAAAAGCAGCGAAACAAACGAGAACCGAAGGTGAGATATCTGTTTGTATTTTAAATCTGGAGTTTTTTAAAGAAGTTATGATTCTTTAATGGTAGCCAGTACTAAAATCCCCAATCGACAATACAATATTTCAGTCAGTGACCGCTTTAAGTATTACCTAACTAGTCCAATAAATCAAAAACTGATCAAAGATGAAAAGTGAGTCTGTAACTAACTCTAACTGACGGAGAATACAGATATAGCAAAATCTTTAAGAGCTCCATTTAAAATACAAACATCCGGTTAAACCGGACGTAGTTACAAATTAACCGTTGAAATGTGCGCCCAGTTATATTGTGTACTTTTAAAGTTCCGAAATTACGACGTGATCCTGTATGAAAGTTTGTACAAGGTGGTCATTTCATTAGTGTGGCAAACATGCTTATTAAAATACACAAAAATTGTTATTACAAAGATTGAAGTACATTGCTTGCCTACAATGTAAAATGTTATTGTCTCTACAGGGTGGCTCATAAACCAGGGACAATATAATGTTTTTAAATGGGACACCCCGTAGTTTTGAATTCTAAATATCAAATCAAGTAAAGTTGCTATAACGTTTCTCATACCCAAAACATATCTTAGGTTTCTACATTCGAAAATAGCAACTTCGGGTTTAAGAGTCTACCCACCGCTTTTACTTGCATTATGCATTTATAAATACCATTACCTGGAAACCCTTTAAACCTATCGAATTGATATGGACTAAGTAGTAAGTTATTTAGAAATAAAGTAATTTTTGTACATTTGCCTTCTATACTATTAACGATCGCAAAGATAAATATTTCAAAAATAGTTGCAGGCGTTCGGCTGTCACCAAATATCAGCAGTAATAATTTAATTAATCAGAGAAAAATTGGTATCACTGAATGGCTAAAGGTTCAAACATTGTTTGTCTTGTAACAGATTTTTAAATTAGGCCTTTCTTTGGGAGAAAATAATTTTTAAAGTTGGCCTATTTATACTAACATAACTTTTTAATCTGAAAATCTGCT
This sequence comes from Polydrusus pterygomalis, assembly GCA_963969555.1. NCBI lineage: Eukaryota > Metazoa > Arthropoda > Insecta > Coleoptera > Curculionidae > Polydrusus > Polydrusus pterygomalis. The sequence continues at coordinate 11,804,814 of OZ018384.1, forward strand.
ACATGGAAAAAAGAGTTCGAGGATAGGTCATTGAATATTTTTAAATTCGGTGCGTGCGTTGGTGCTCTTAACTAAAAACCACGTAAAACCCGTTCACCGTTTAAATCGAAAGTTATAATTTTTTTATCAGGGAATGAAAATCCAAGATAAGAATGCCCAAGCCATTTTTTGTTGTACCATAAAGAAGTTGTAGCCTGTCAAATTATAGCAAATGTCATCTTTTCAATATCTCGGAAAGGAATTTCAGGCATGGGAACTATTATAACAGCGTTACTTGGTTTGATCCTTACAATCCAAAAATACTATAAAATAAAGGGTGCCGCGTTAAAAAAATGTTTAGCTTTTTTTTATTAGTCAAAAATATTTAGACATTGTTGCCATTGTCCTTCAAATATGTATAAACGTATTTAGTGTACTTTTAGCAACACCACTGTTATTGTATTATTACTGTACCGCAATGATTGACCACCCTATGTATACGAATTGAACGGTTTAAAAACATATTCTTAATGGTATCATGACAGACATGCCACCAACGAAAACTATTCACATAAGATATAAATAAAGGTTTGACGTGGGAATACACGTCACTTTTGTATCCCATTTTGACACGTAAGTCCTCAGAAACACAATAAACTTACTTGTTGCATCTCGACGCTAGCTCGTTTTGAACTAATCCGCCGAAACAAGGACGTCTTCCTCCGTTTATCACTGTCTCTCTTCTGCTTTTTCTGCCTATTTAAACTTCGTTTAGCCAGTTTGCTTTGTCCAGGTTCTCTTTTTCTGCCTCCAGTTTTGATCGATGTTTGCTCTAAAGGTGTCGCGCGTAAGCTCACGTGCTCGGCACCTCCCAGTAGCAACTGTAACACTTGTGTATGGTATAGGCCTTGAACTGCTTCGCCATTAATATGGGTAATTAGGTCTGCTGGTCTTAGGCCTGCCTCAAATGCCGGACTTCCTTCGTCCACGGCCTGTAAAAAAATAGATAAAGGCGTTAAGAACCGTGAATAGCTTAGGAATTTTTTACACGGACACCGTTTAGGTTAACCCAATAATAACTATAACTTTGCAGTCATTAAAATAGAGGCAATATTTTGTGAGAAATGACGCTCCTGAAATACGACCCCAAAACTGTCGTCGCATGTCAAAAATTCAAACGCATTAGATTGTGTAAATACAGCAGTTGCAATATGGAAAATTTGCATTTAAAAAGAATTCTTAATTTACGTAAAAATTATATTTTAACACATAACAACACTCCATTTGGCAACTACATATTAAAAAATGCTTGGAGATCAGGATGTACTTGCAAGCACCAAATTGAGCATTGCTTGAAAAGCAAAAGGACTTTCCAAGCCCTCAAGTTGCACCGTATCGATTTGCACTCCTCAGTCGAAAAATTATACTAATCGATTATTTACCATCAGCTTAGCAGTAGATTAAAAATCACTATCGATACCGTCACGACCGTTAAACGACAAAAAAAGGGTAGTTGTTATGCTTACCATAACCAAATGGTGCATAGTATAAATATCAGTGTCTCCATAATAAACTCTAATAGTATGAACAGTAAAGCCAAATCCTTTAGGTCCTCTTCTTATAATTATAGGTGGCTTTAGGCTGGTAACCAATGGAGATAGTTCACGGCAAGGTGAAGTATCTCTAGAACTAGCTGTACTAGAGCCTCCTCCGCCACTCGGTGAATGTATGCTACAGGTTGGTGCTTGAAAATCATCTAAAAAGAAGACAAACAATTAGCATTATGTAAAACAAACAGAAAGACTTTACTACGAATATATTGTCAGTTTAGAATTGGACTGCTTTCTATGTGCATTTTATAAATTTTAAAGGACACTCTAAAGTTTGCACTTGCGTTTCTCCCAAAACTCGTAGACGCCGGCGCCCCGAGGCATTCTAGCATTGTCAGATAGAGTATTATTGTGGAGCATTATAGTAGTACAAAAGCAAGAGAAGAAAAGCAAGTACGCAGCTTCAAGTTTGCAATACTTTCGGTCTTTCTGATGCTATATTATTCCCGAATTTTTTTAAAAAATTTGTGTAGCTGGTGCCTTATTCTTTTGTTAAAAAGGATTAGTTATTGTATATGCGTTTATTTACCCCCTAATGTCACAAAACTTTAAAAAAATAAACCAATTTATTTCTAGACTTACCTGAAGGTATCATTAACGATAGCCCAGACGCTGAAGCACTTTTAACCACCGATCGTGACTTATGTTTTGCTGGTTGCGTACTGGTGACTTGCACTCTTCCTAATGGCGACACTTCCCGGTTCTCCGACGAAGATGTGCCAGCTTCCAAACTGCTCGGTTCATCTTCCACCGAAATGGAGAATTTCGGCAAAATATCCCTGCCGTGAACTGTTTTACGTCTTCTGCTGTGAATTTGCGGAGACACGTCGTCGCTGTCGGTTTGTGAAGATTCTGGGGTCGTGATGGTGCATAGAGATAGGTCTAATGAAATCTGAAATGAATGGTTTTTAAGAATAAGCGCCAAAGAAGCAAACGTAGAATACTGTAAATAAGCGAAACCAGGTTTAATGTTTTTTTAAAGGGCGTCAATTATAACAAATTAGTTTAATAACACTAAGACCGGCCCTGAATATTAAAATGAACACTAACTTACTTTAGACGCTAGCAATAGATGTGTATGCAGAGAAGGTTTTGTTTCGTGTTTAGGTAAACAATATAAAGTCACGGCTCATGTAACAAAGTTTAGAAAATGTGTGCTTCTTGTACTCTGTATTCTGAGGAGCAAAATTTTTTTTAGTTTCATGTAATGTAAACCTACTTATTTTTTATTGCATGCACCTATACTAAATTTCTTTTAGTATCATGTAAGAGATACTCTCGAAATTGCCATAGAATATTAATTATTTTCGGGCGGTTAGATAATTATTGTTTTTTTTTCATATTTGAATATTAATATTTTACCTTTCGAGATTCAGTAGATTTCGGCGGTATTCTATATTCCCTTTCCGGTGCAGTCAGAGCCAGACTGATTGAGGTTTTCAGTTTTGGTTTACTATCACTTCCAGAAGCCTCAGGTGTGGAAACTTCCGTCGTAGCTAGAGAACTAGACTTCAGACTGCTCGTATCAGACGTGAGGCTCAACTTCGATCCGTGAGTTTTCCTGTACTGCGGTGAACACGAAGAAAACAACCCAAAAACTGGAGAATCATCTGTATCGTCTGTATCATCTTCAATTTCATGACTATATCTGTCCATGCGACCTAAATAAAATATTTTTGTACAAGGATATCAGAATGGTTAAAAATATTACGCCACACAGGAACATTTATAGAGGAAGTTTATTTTAGTGGCTGTATTAAATATACAGGGTGTCCGGGAAAATGTGGGAAATCTCCCGGATATGAAAAAAACACGTGAAAAGAATACTACAAGTTCATATAAACTTCTTTATTCGTATCGGCCTCCTCTTCGGAGATATGGGTTCCCAAAAAGCTCCCATGGAATTAAGTTTTTGACACACAATAATTAAACCAACAGGTATATTTCAATTTTTTTCATATCATGTATACCAGGTAAGACCCTTCAAATTACTATCTCAGAAAGTGTTGCGAATTACTCACAGCTGCAGGGACGGACTAGCTGTGATACTAATGTGCACATTTTTTTTACGCCCTGTATGATAAAAAATTTGGACAACGTTTATTACAAACCTTTAACCATTGACTAAAAATTAAGTACTCTTTATTCATGTCGCTAATCATAACCGTTTTCGGAAAAACGTCATTTTATTTACATCATGTATTTAGAGTAGGTATTTCGATAAAAATTTTTAAAATTTAAACTTTACTTGCTTAGTTAAAAACTTCGTAAATAGGTTCAACATGGGCTCCGTGAAGTTCTTAACTGAGCAGGTAAAGTTTAAATTTTTATTTTTTGACAAAGATGTATCTTTTATCGAAATACGCGAAATACATGATGTAAATAAAATGACGTTTTTCCGAAAACGGTTAGGATTAGCGACATAAATGAAGAGTATTTAATTTTTAGTCAATAGTTAAAGGTATGTAAAAAACGTTGTCCAAAGTTTTTATCATACAGGGCGTAAAAAAAATGGGCACATTAGTGTCACAGCTAGTCCGTCCCTGCAGCTGTGAGTAATTCGCAACACTTTCTGGGATAGTAATTTGAAGGGTCATACCTGATATACATCATATGAAAAAAAAATTGAAATATACCTGTTGGTTTAATAATTATGTGTCAAAAACTTAATTCCATGGGAGCTCTTTGGGAGGCTATATCTCCAAAGAGCAGGCCGATACGAAAGACGTTTATATGAACTTTTCACGTGTTTTTTTCATATCCGGGAGATTTCCCACATTTTCCCGGACACTCTGTATATTAAAAATGTTAAGTGGCGTGCAGACACATTTTTTAAAATTAAAAAAAGTTTTATGCCTTAGAAATCGAACCCCAAATCTCTCAAATACCATTCTAATTTCAAACCTCTCAACCAGTAGAATGCTCTTCTAATTGCGCTACGCAGACTCTGATATTCTCTGGAAATGTAGGTTAAAAATGTAAATTATCATACGGATGCAGACGGTAGTTTTACTGGTAACAAAGACTTACGTAGGACTTAGTTCAAGGACTTACAAGTATACCGTACCAAAGCTGAAAAAGCGAAACATTTATCTCGAATCACTACAGTGCCCACCTGTCTGTATCAGTATATTTTTCAGAAATAGTTTAATGTAAAATGCTCAAATTTAGCATGACTAAATGATTTAGTAATGGACCATGCATCGCCCATACATAAAATATGGCTAAGCCTCCTCTTTCGTTATCAGTACAAATTACAAAAGTTTCATAATCATGCTTTATTAAAAGTTATGCCGATACAATACACTGCATGCAACATAACATTTAGAAGTAAACTAATATAAAATAAATTATATGCGTCTACGCAATTGCCGGTACGAAACAATTATGCTATCACATATTGTCGTAAAGATCGCGTAAATTTGGCAGGCAATAGCTCTTCGTAAAATTCTTAAAAAATAAATACGGGGTTGATACATACCTCAATAAAACTACCAGTAATAATTATGATAATGTCAAATGTTATTAGTCTATTTATTTCCAAAATAGTCTGAATATAAACAGATGCACGCTGTTATCAAAGCAAAACACCGCCGATATGTCCAATTGGCCAATAAGAAGCTGGTGGAGGCTCGACCTGATCGCCTAACTACCACGCATAGGGTTTAATGTTTACATCGGTTATTCATGAACTGTATACGCCATTATTACAAAAGAAGTTATAATTACAATACAATTTTGCTAAATCTAACGTACTTGAGTACCGATTAAAACCCTTTCAAAAAATAAAAATCAAAAATTTTAAATTAAATTTGAAATTAGAAGAAGTTTCCCCTAAGAATCAACATATTTGTTTGCAAATGGACGGTTGTCCTGCGCATAAGAAGTAAGGAAATATATAAAAACATACAATATAGGATTAAATTACACCATGAATTGGCCAGCTAGGTCTCCTGATCTTTTACCAAAAGATTTTCTCCTGCCACATTAAGTTTTATTTATAAAAATGTGCGTTATAAAAATTTGCAAGAACTAAAAATTGCAATTTCAGGGGTGTGAATTTTATAACCGTTTTGGATATTGCTTGGCAGTAAAAGGGATCTGGTTAAAAAACATTAAATTTCTTTTCAAATTAGTTGTTGTCTTAACAGGTATTTTTTTTCAAAATATTTTTCCACTTGTCTCCAAATGTTAAAATAAATAAAGTTCTCATTATTTCGTTTTAAGTACTTGAATTTATTAATTACAAACATCAAACCAATCGTTATATTTATAAAAATAAAACGTCTAATAATAACATTTTACATCATAATTATTACTGATGTTTTCATTTAGGTATGTATCAGGTATTTAACTCTTAAGAGTTTTACAAAGAGTTTTCTAAATAACTTTTAATTGGCTTACAGAAAATATTAAAACTGCGAGTCAGTCACACAAGGAACTTTAAAAAAGTCTCTTACAATTTTGATGTTCAATTAATCGGGGAGTCAATATTTAGGTAGTACATATGGGACCCAAGTGACTTGCGTTAGCTGTCAAAATTAACATTAAAAAACAGTGTCATTTGCATTTGCTACTGCAACCGCTTTCAAAGTTTTTAGAAGCCAATAATCAACGCAATCAGCCTATATGTCTATTCTCTATATCTATCGTTAAAGTGTATAGAATAAAACTCACTATCAAAATAACTAGTATCTTCATCATGCTCAAGCTGGGGCACAAACTCGGCCTTTTGCCTCAGCAAAGAGTTCCAATCAAGCCCTTGGAAATAGACGTGCTCCTTGACTTCGTGGGCACCCCCAGTTCCTAACCTATCCCTCGGAGAATGCTGAAGCAACACTGTTATGAGATCTTTTGCTTCCTCTTGAATGGACCAGTCTTCGTTTTCTGGCCACTCGATGTCATCTAAAAATTTAAAACAATTAAATATTTATTTTTAATACAACAAAAATGAAAGAAACAATCTAAAACGTAAATTTTCGACAGTTGAATTTTTTACATCATCTTTTACTCTATAATTAAATTAAGAATGACAGCAACAAACTTTCTAAATTAAGATTTTTAAAGTGAAACTTGTAAATACAATCAAAACTTTTATAGTATTAATTGTGCTACAATTTCTTTATTTAAGTCGGATAACTTGATGACAGAGTCTCTACAACTTTAATTCACATGAAAATAATTCACCTATTAGTAATACACTTATTTTAGCTTTATACCTTCTTAAATTAAATTTGAAATGCATTACTTTATTTTGAAAATTAAATATTTTGGATGTTTATTAAAATTTAGGGCCTTACCAAAATGATAAAATAAACAGACACTACTGTAGTGGCCCGAGTCAATTTTAGTGCGTGGGTGTCTGCCGTTGCCCAACTCACCGCTAATGGGGGGCAAACTGATGTTCACGACGCTTCATACCACCATATTATGAAGCATTTTTCATATCAGCAATTATTATCAGCTGAATTAAAATGTCTGACCGAAATCTTAAGCTGGCTCCCGGACTATAAATTGCTGCCCTTAAGGTCGTTTTATTCCGTATACTGTTTTAACTAAGATCGTATCCATCGAGAAAATGTAGTATGAAATTTTATAAAAATGTCGAACATTGAATACCTTGTACACCCGGTATTTGTAACATAATCCTGAAAAATCCTACCTTGAACTGTATGAGCGAACAGTTCTTCAGGAGTATCTCCAAAAAATGGCACACAACCAATGAGAAATTCGTACAGGATGATCCCCATTGACCACCAATCGACTGGTTTTCCATAGCCTTGCCTAAGGATCACCTCTGGCGCAATATACTCCGGAGTACCAAACACCTGTTTGTCTGAAAATTGATGCGCTTCGGTATCTATATAGCCTTCGTAGAGATTGGTGGCCACTAAAAAATATTTAAAAAAAATATTTTTGAGTTATTAAAAATTGGTAGAAAAGGGAACGTTATAAAAGATGTGAATGTAAGCAGCGATGGCCGAAGGAACCAGGTTGAAACTGTAGGTAATAAGTCTCCCTACTACTTACTGTACTATAACCTTTTTGGGGAATAAGGCTCAAAGCAATTAGATTATACTGTAATATAAAAACGCGAATTATTATTATCTTAACGTTATTGGAATCACGAGTATTAACAACCAGGTACAGGACAGTTACAGGTAACCTCAAATTTTACATAAAATATGCACCTCACCTCCCGTCTTCTATAGCTCACTTAGTAATTAAGTTAGACTTTTCATATTTTGCAAACCTTATCTGTATCTTGCGGCGCATTTCAGGAAAATATTTTTTTTCATACAGGGTGTTCCAAAAAAGTGTGACGTCATAAGGGTGTATTTTTTTAAATTACATGCCATATCTTTTTTTACATTTTTGGGTGCATCCTATAGTTACCTACATACCCCTAAAATTTTATTAAAATTGATTGAGTATTATAGACGAAAAAAAATAAAAACTAAAAAATATCAGTTTTGCGCCACTGGTATTAAAAATAAATAAAAAATAAAAATAATGCCTCGTTAATAAATTTATACAAATGTACTTATTAAATAAGGTATAACAATTTTGTTAACCAAGCTTGGTTAACACGAATTGTACAGGGTGTCCAAAGTTTAGTGTCAAACTTTGCAAACTTTAAAGCAATTTATTTTTCTTATTTCAAATGGGAACCCCTATATATTTGTATGTCATTCGATGCAGAATTAAAAATCAAACTTTTTTCCTAATTGCAACCCTATCGAAATTTCTAACGCATCAAGAGTTATTTGCAGAAAACTAATTTTATCAACTATTCCAACAGTCATTATTATGAATAAATATCGAAGGTGGCTTTGAAAAACAATTTATTGGTATTAAAGTTTATTAAAGTGACCAGAGACCATTTTGACTTTAGTAATCTAAAAGTTTTAAATACTGTTAAATTGTTAGTAATTACTTAAGCTGTTATAATAGGGTCCTTGCACATTTTTTTTTTTTAATTTAATTTAACTCATTATAGGCTCATATTACGCCCCCCATTTTTCTTTTTTCATAAAAACCAAAATATTAGCAGATATCGTCAAATAAAATTCCTCTTTTTTAAACACGCGCCAAAACGCTTCCTTTTTCGTGACGTCAATAATAAGGAAATAGCGATGTTGCCAAATACGCCGATGGTACAATTTAATTCCGCTGTACAATACAATTTTAAATAAAATAAATGTACCGGATTGATTCATAACATCATAACCATACTTTTTATTGTTTATTTTTTCTATTGCATTTAAAATTCTCTGTAAAACGTGAAAGTACTTATTCCTGGTCTTTCTATCGGAAAACGTATTTATTCAAGTTCCATCTGAAATTGTTCGTTGACTAAACCCACAGTCAGCAGCTAGTTGTTCTTCCAGGCTTTTTATCCACAAGTTCTTTGATTTTGTAAGTATAAATTAATTTATATTAAATCTGTTTCCATTTTTTAAAATATTTTACAAATAGGTATTGCTGTAGAGTAACAATAATAAAAATTCAATTCAATTTAAAAAAAATTGTTTTAGGTTATCCGAAGATATGGAAATTTATGAGCCACATAAGAATTTTTTTTTAAAAAGATGTACCGAGGTATCGCCTCTCAATTTTTACATAATACGGAATATGAAATCTAAAGTTACTTATCAAGATAGTTAAGAAGATCACTGATTAAGATAATATAGCTTAGAAGTTCTTCGCATCAGTCGTTTGAAACATATTTTTCCCTGTGTGGTCTGGTAATTGGAAAGCGACTTCTTAAGAGGCAGGAAAATATTTAAGGATGCTAGTATATTACCCTAAGAATAATACAAATCAAAAGATTTCAACGGACACTGGACATAAGATTCTTTATGCTGGATGACTGAGAAATTAATTTGAACGAACCATTAATAATGTTTGTTTCTAGTGTTTTTTAATGTTTAAAGTAAAATTCCTGAAAATTTTTTGCCATTTTTGCCCCAAAAATTTGTGTTTATAAAACTACCAATGTAAGCTTTAGCATACTAATCAAATAAAAAAAAAATGATTAACTAAATTTAAGTATTAACAAACTGAAGTAGGTAAAATACCTTTAGAAGAATAAAGATAAAAAATATTTTTTACATTTGTATCATTTCTACCTTATTTCACCGTAAGAAACAAAACAGAAGAAAAGATTATTCTATTCCACTTTAGTTTGATTTCTTGAATTATTGCTGCCAGTTTCATTTCTAGGTGGAAACTAATATTGTCAAGAATAATTAAAAGATAAACTACAAATATTTAATATTTTTAAGATATCGCTTGTAGAGATTCATTACAGGTTATTTTTTCAGATAAAATATTTTTTTTTACCTATTTCACCAATATTACTAAGTAGGTACATGTAATAATAATAATAATAATAAATTGTCTTTATTAGCATATCCATGCAAAATAGGCGAAGTTTAGCTATAGTAGCCGTACTTAATTAAACGCCTAATGGTATTTTAAACTCAAATAACGTGAAAAAATATAATGACACTAAAATTATTCTGCTGTAATAAGTTCCAGGAGCACAACATCAAATTTATATTATTCCTAGTAGCATCGAGTCTCAGTTTATAATGGTTTCTCGTTAGACCTGGCTATTCCTCAGAGTTACTGCACCTTTATCATCTAATTTTAAATAAACTAAATAGCAATGTACTGATGTGGAAAGAAAAGTAGATCAACTAGTTATTTACAATTGTCAATATGGGACAATCCATTCTTCTTCAGTAAATTACTTTAAAAAATAATTACTGTAACAACTGATAGGGCAGTAAAATCATGATAAAACACTCATTTCCTACTGTCTTTCATTGTCTTGGCTCTAACCCTATGCTCGGAACACATTTTTCCATTGTTTATTATTATCCATGTTTTCCTCTTGCTTTTCCAGTATTCAATAGAAGAATCACGGTTTTTTTATCACTAAAAAATAATTATTGATATTGTACCTAATTTATATTTCAATTTTACTCACTATCAGTATTTATCGAATAGAATTATTATGACTTTAATGTTCCAGTTCATAATATAATATTTAGTAAGCCTAATTTCCTTTAAAAAAATTCAAGAATTATATACCCTTCATTAACATTTAAATGTAAAGAATAATATATTACAATATATTATATATACCCAATATAAAAATGCACATACCTATTATACCTACTTATCTGCCTTTATAAAAGTTTTAGCAGCATTATGAAATACATGGCTTTCACACCTCTTAGCACAAAGCTTTCAGTTTTAGCAAACTGTTCGGGCTTCAGTTGTAATTTTGTAAATTAATACCGAAGACTAGGAATAAAAATTACTTAAATATCAAAACAGTATTTTATTTTTGTTTGACAGGATCTGATCTAACCTCATTTGGCAATGACTATAGCTTACACCGATCGTGAAAAAGCAATCTGTACATCCTTAAACGTGATTATGTTGAATTATCTATTAAAATAAAACTTATTTATTTTATAGTAAGGCTAATATTAGCTATGCTGTTTAATTTTTCATATCTTGTTAAATTATCCTTTATTAATACATAATTTATTGAAATTGGTTGACGGGTTTTTAAAGTGTCGATATGTTGAAACTGTCGGACTTAAAACATTTTCTTCTCTGTGGTCGCAGAACTCGCAGATGCCGAAATTCCGGTCTTACAGTGTTGCCAAATCAAATTATCGACATGGGAATATTTTTTTCTTCCCGACATGAAGAATTTGTGAACAATTATTGATGATTGTCATATTTATTTTTATATTTTAAAAATTATTCACCTTATCAATACAAGGCCGAGTATGACTTGATATTAATAATTATTTTAACTACGATAACTTTTATAAAGAAACTGTACAATTAAAATGTGAAACGTTTGGCAACGTCAAAACTGTACAATTATTGTTATATATTTGGCAACGTTTTACTTATTAGTGACGTAAAACCAATCAAAATCGTTTTTGAATATTTAAAATTTTAGTGAATTTCAATCTTGAATATTTTAAAAAGTATTTGGATTTAAGCCAAAATAAAAAATATGTATACAATATTATTTATCCATTTACTATGAAAAAATATAAAAAATTTTAATATTTAAATTTCGTGCAAGTACCCTATTACTTTATATTGTTTTTTGTGATGGACTACAACCAAGAAGAGCTCGTAGATATGATTTTTATATTAGGAGCATGCGAAAAGAACTCTTTTTTGGCAAGCCGAGTTTACGCACAGTGTTATCCGGAACGACGACATCCAGACAAAAGGAGCCTGCAAAACGTATTAGAGAGGTTTGTACAAACGGGAAATGTAAACTACCCAAAACCAGTGAGAAATAAACCGGTCCGAACTGAACAAAATCAATTGGCTGTGCTATTATCTGTTATAGAAAATCCTTCAGTTACTCAACAAGCAGTCGCTGATGCCGTAGATGTAATCGAAAGAACAGTTCAACGAATTTTCAAGGATAACCATATTCACGATTATCATTTCCAGTTAATAATTACTAACAAATTAACAATATTTGAAACATTTAGATTACTAAAGTCAAAATGGTCTATGGTGACTTTAATAAACTTTATTACCAATAAATTGTTTTTCAAAGCCACCTTCGATATTTATTCATAATAATGACTGTTGGAATAGTTGATAAAATTAGTTTTCTGCAAATAACTCTTGATGCGTTAGAAATTTCGATAGGGTTGCAATTAGGAAAAAAGTTTGATTTTTAATTCTGCATCGAATGACATAAAAATATACAGGGGTTCCCATTTGATATAAGAAAAATAAATTGCTTTAAAGTTTGCAAAGTTTGACACTAAACTTTGGACACCCTGTACAATTCGTGTTAACCAAACTTGGTTAACGAAATTGTTATACCTTATTTAATAAGTACCTTTGTATAAATTTATTAACGACGCATTATTTTTATTTATTTTTAATACCAGTGGCGCAAAACTGATATTTTTTAGTTTTTATTTTTTTTTCGTCTATAATACTAAATCAATTTTAATAAAATTTTAGAGGTATGTAGGTAACTATAGGAGGCACCCAAAAATGTAAGAAAATATATGGCATGTAATTTAAAAAAATACACCCTTATGACGTCACACTTTTTTGGAACACCCTGTATGAAAAAAAATATTGTCCTGAAATGCGCCCTAAGATACAGATAAGGTCTGCAAAATATGAAAATTCTAACTTAATTACTAAGTGAGCTATAGAAGACTGGAGGTGAGGTGCAGGACCCTGTATAAGAAACAAATACTTTGACAATGTAGTTTATTCAAAAAAACCTACCAGAGTAGTAATGATAGTGTGTGTGTGGCAAAATAACAAAAGTCATAGGGAGTTACAATCGTTTAAGAGTTGCCGATGTTACAATACCTCCGTAAACATATTCATATTTGTTAAAAATAATTTCGTAAACACGGTTTTAAAATGGTTTTTTATCTTTTATATTTCTTATTTCTAATGGTATTTTGTTGTATAATTTTGGACCCAAATAACCGAACCCAAATAACCCGAACAAACCCAAATATATTATTTATAAAAATTTAATTTGCTCTGACACGTATTTTCAATAGCCTTTCAAGGATCCTACAGTAGAAAAACTGTGCCAATTGTCCAATCAATTTGACCTTTTCTACATACATACATTTGCATTTGAAAAAAAAAGTTGTACGTCGGAACGAAACAAATGATGCTTAGTATACTCACATGACATAAGGCCCATCTTGCTAAGACCAAAATCCGTCAATTTTATGTGTCCCAATGCAGTTATTAATAGGCTAAAAATGAACAATAATTGTTAAAGATGGGAGCAAATCACCGTTACCATATAAACCGTATTTAACTTTACCAAAAAAAAGTAATATTTCTAATTAGTCAAATACAAAAATCATGCTACACAAATTGTAAATTATTTGTTAACAAATTATGGTTAGAGGGTGTTCCGCTAATGAAAAATAATTATACAGTGAGGACCTAAAGTCCCCCCCCCCCCTCTAACTTCTAAACCGTTCGGTATATTTTAATGAAATTTTGAACGATAATATTTGAGCAAGTCTTGCACTTTTTGACATACCAATGACAGCTTAATGTCAATGTCAAGATGACAGCTGGGTCCGCTTTTGGAATATTTTTTTTAATGGAAAGGGTGTTCCAATGGAACCTCATTTTGAAGATCTTTTAATGCTTAAAACATTCTCCAATTTAAAAAACATTTGGTTCAGTATTTTCTAAACAGGAATCAATAATATCGGTTTTTACATTATGACTACCACTGTTTATAACACACTTTTTTTACCTATAGTTGTCTATTGATTGTTGCTGTCATACTGTTTTTAAATGTCTGATTGACAGAAAATATTTTTACCTCGAAATTGTCTTAAATGGCTCGTTCTTTAGAAGATAAATTTGAAGCGATTATTATTTTTGGCGATGCTAACCGAAATTACCATGCTGCTGTTCGTATGTTCAATGAACGATATCCGGAACGCCAAATATGCAGAAAATTTTTGCGAAAACTAATCTTAAAATTTCAAGAAACTGGTTCGGTTAAAGACGCACCAAGGTCTGGAAGGCCAAAAATCGTGGAAGATGTGAAAGTCCAAGTTTTAGCTGAAATGGTTGTTGCTCCCCAACAGCCAACGAAACACGTGGCTGACGCATGTAATGTTTCTCCTAGTTCTGTCAAAAGAATTTTGAAAAGCCATAAATTTCACCCATATAAAATAAAAATTATACACGAACTAACAGAAGATGATCCAGATAGACGACTAGAATTTTGCGAAATTATGTCAGAAAGAATCGTAAGGAATAATAACTATTTGCGGAATATCTGTTTTAGCGACGAAAGTACTTTTTTCTTACATGGACGAGTTAATACCCAAAACTGTAGGTACTGGAGTGATGAAAACCCTCATGTTTTTCGGGAGGGACACACACAGTTTCCCCAAAAAATAAATGTTTGGGCAGGCATTTTGGGTAATCACATTATAGGTCCCATTTTTCTGGAATATAATCTTAATGGCCCCAGGTACCTGAAATGTTGCAACATACAATTACTCCACTTATTAATGATGTTGTTGCCCAAAAGCCACATGAGTTTCAAGAGGTTGTTTTTCAACAAGATGGTGCCCCGCCACACTATTTTAGGCAAGTCAGAAATTACCTAGACGAATCTTATGAAAATAGGTGGATTGGTCGTCGAGGTCCGACAGAATGGCCAGCTAGATCGCCAGACCTAACGCCTCTAGATTTTTTTCTTTGGGGATACATTAAAACTGAGGTTTATAAAACGGCTCCAGGCTTATTAAAAGAACTTAGACAACGAATTACAGATGTTTGTTCAAGGATAACGCCACAGGTGCTTCACAATGTCCGAGAAGAATTTACTAATAGAATATTTATTTGCCATGGCGGTCATTTTCAACAATTGTTGAAGTAACCACTGTTTTGTAGATGTGTCCCTTTATCTTTTGTTTAAAATACTTATAGTTAATAAATTTCATTTCATACTGAACCAAATGTTTTTTAAACTGGAGAATGTTTTAAGCATTAAAATACCTTCAAAATGAGGTACCATTGAAACCCCCTTTCCATTTAAAAAAATATTCCAAAAGCGGACCCAGCTGCCATCTTGACATTTAAAGCTGTCATTGGTATGTCAAAAAGTGCAAGACTTGCTCAAATATTATCGTTCAAAATTTCATTAAAATATACCGAACGGTTTAGAAGTTAGAGGGGGAGGGGACGGACTTTAGGTCCTCACTGTATGTACTTAATAAATACCGGGTGTTTCTCAAAAGACGTTCACCCCTATAACTTTTTTATATTTATAGATATTAAAATGAAAATTTGAGATTATGCATAAGAGAGGAGTCTGCATTTATTGGCATAATTTTCAATATGTTAGCACTTCCGGTTTGACCGAAAGTGACCTTGACTTTGATATTTTAAATGGGACATCTTGTTTATTTTTACTTATTGGGATTCAGCATAACATTCTGAGTAAAATGACACCTCACTTGTCATTTTTTGACGTGTTATAACATTTTTGTTTATTTTTTATTTTCAATCTAGAGTGCTACAAATTAATTAAATCTGTTAATTTATAGTCAAGTAGTATATGACAATTAAAATTATGTCATAATAATTAACTTTTTAAAAATTGAAAATTTGTTTTCTTGACGTTTACTCCATTTTTCCAAACGGAAAGATGGTGGTACACTAGGATATTTAAAACGAGCATTTTTTTTTCAATAATTTGATACCATCATAAACTTTTATGCTATTTTAAAAAGTGACACGAAAAAATTTGCCTTAAGTCCCAATCGCAAATTTAAAAGCGTTATGCATTATTGGCGCCCGGTCTTTTCTAAAGAAATATAAAGGCGGCTTTGAAAAACAATGGATTGGTTTTGAAAACCATGGTTTTAAATTAAAATTGTAATGTCATTCGTTTATTAAACTTACATTGTAAATCAGATAAAATGGTTAGTTTTACTAGAAATGAACAAATTGAGATGCTCCTAATTTTTGGAGTGACCAGAAAAATTCTTCTGAAGCCGCAAGATTGTATGTACCTATTGTATGTTTTATAAACTAATGACATTACAATTTTAAACTAAAGCCATTTTGCTTTTCAAAACCATTCCATTGTTTTTCAACCGCCTTATATTAATTTAGAAAAGACCGGGCGCCAATAATGCATAACGCTTTTAAATTTGCGATTGGGATTTAAGGCAAATTTTTTCGGGTCAATTTTAAAATAGCAGTGTAAGGTATCAAATTGTTGGAAAAAAATGCTCGTTTTAAATATCCGAGTGACCCACCATCGTTCCATTTGGAAAAAAGAAGTAAACGTCAAGAAAACAAAATTTCATTTTTTAAACGCTTGTGAAACTTAGAAAGGCAATTATGTCACATAATTTAAATTTTCATATACTACTTGACTATAAATTAACAAATTTAATTAATTTGTGGCACTCTAGATTGAAAATAAAAAATAAACATAAAAATGTTACAACACGTCAAAAAATTACAAGTGAGGTGTCATTTTACTCATAATGTTATGCTGAATCCAAATAAATAAAAATATACAAGATGTCCCATTTAAAATATCAAAGTCAAGGTCACTTCCGGTCAAACCGGAAGTGCTAACAAATTGAAAATTATGCCAATAAATGCAGACTCATCTCTTATGCATAATCCCAAAATTTCATTTTAATATATATAAATATAAAAAAGTTATTGGGGTTGAACGTCTTTTGAGAATCACCCTGTATATCATCATTTTGAATTAAAAAAAAAATAGTAACGGTGTCCATATTGCTTTTGTTAAAATAATAAATGATACGCAGATCAAGCAAGACAGAAAAATAAACGTACTTTTTCGTCGCGTCTACAACTTGATGTTTATTAAGGGACATATACAGGGTATCCAGGAAGTATGGGGCAAACTCCCAGAAACATTAAAATAAGTCTAGTGCTTTAAATAGTTTTTTCTTTAGTATCCCCTGACCGAATTATCAGGCCCCAAACAGGGAACCAGCAATTTAACATTTTCGTATTAATTTTTAAACCACCTCGTATATTTTGATATTTTGTACAGGGTGTAGGTACCGGAAAAATCGTGCTACCCAGTACCATTGAATTTCTCAGAAAAGCCATTCTAGATCGCCTAGTTATTCAAATAAAAAATTGTGGAGAAAGACTTTGTGGCGAATAACCTAGAATGATTCATTATGAATGAATCATTCTAGGTCGCCTAGTTATTCGAATAAAAAATTGTGGAGAATACTTTGTGTTCTTCTTTTTTCTATATCATTTAACTCCACTTAGAGTATGGACTACTTCTTCAAAATTAAATAAATATTAAATCATTTAAATCAATATTAAATCACTAAATCTATATTAAATTACTTAAGTCACTTTAAATCATAAATTCCTATTTACATTGTATTAAATCAGTACTTACTGATTTAAAATCTGTGTACACATTTTTGGGGAGTTAGCCGCCCCTTGGGTGAAATTCATATTAATTAAAGTGTTTGCTTGCCCGGTACAAAAAAATTATTTGTTTTCACGAAAAAAAAACGCTAAGAAAAACCTAGGTTTTATGTTCCGAAAGTATTAACAGATCGATTCTTAAAAAATATTGTCACTTTCCAAATAAATAACCAAGGCATGTATTGTAGAAAGTCTTGAATAAGCAAATTGTATAGTTTATTTTTTGCACAAACTATGTTAGAAACTCTTGTAGTATTATTTTGGGTAAGATCCCTGGAAAAAATCCATTCTTAAGCCTAATACACTTACTTGTCAGGTTTTAGATCTCTATGAACGATACCATAGGAATGAAGATATTCAACAGCCAAAACGGTTTCAGCGAAATAAAATCTGGCCATATCAGGAGGTAGTGGACCGATATTTTTAAGAAGACTAGCACAGTCCCCTCCTTCCACATATTCCATAACCAGGCATAAATGTTTTTTAGTTTCAAAACTGCAATACATGCTGACCACAAAGGGATTGTCAGCAAAACTAAGAATATCCCTCTCGGCAAATACTTGCTCGACTTGATTTCGTAGCATGAGGTTATTTTTATTTATTTTTTTCATGGCAAATCTTTGTTTGGTTTGTTTATGTTTCGTCAAGTATACAGCCCCATAAGCACCATTTGAAATTAGTTTAACTACCTAAAATTTATATATGTTGTAGCCCAGCACCGTAGTTATATTATAATCAATAAGTAGGTATCTATTATTAAAATATTCAGAGTAAAACACCACTCTAAAATTTATGATATTCTTACCTCGAAATCCTGCTCGTTTGGATTATTAAGATTTTTTTTAGCAGTAGGAGTGGACGAAGTTATACATAAGGATGACCTGGAAGAATTACTGGACCAATTACAATCCTTTAATTCCTGCTGTAATTCCGCTATTGGATCCCTGTTTAAACCTAGTTTTTGAATGATATATTGAGGTATGTCAGCCTTTATTCCCTGGACACCTTTAACTTGGCCTTCAGCAGCCTCAAGAAAATGATAAAATTCTTCCGGATCAAATTCAAGACATTCTAATAACCGAGCTGGACGTGATATTATTAGTAAAAGCTTTTTGACAAAACCAGTAACCATGCTGGCAGCTTCTTCTGATTTTTCTTTTGTCTAAAAGCGAAGAAAAGAAATAAACTAATAACTACCGGAACAGTACTGCATGTCTTATGGCGGCCATCTTGAATTTTTACATATTTTTTTTTTAAACTTACAATTTCAGGAAAACCAATACTCGGCCTTAATTTGACAACAACCACTTATACTTAAATTAGCACCGAAATTTACCTACTTAATATTTTAATTTGCTTTGTAGTATATCGTTTACTAGATACTATTTACTGTTTTGATTATATTAATAAAACAACGAATTAACAATTTATTTGTGCAGTTTGCTATGCGAGTAAGTCCGCGGGTACCATAAATACTATCCAATGGAAACTTTCATATCCATCTAACCACTACTCAGTCCTGTTAAGAAAAAGAGTCGTGTCTGCATATTTAGTGAATTTTGAGATTTTTTGTTTTATCACATCTAACACATATTAAAACTATACAACTTCCTGTTCAATAAAAGTCATATCTAAATAAATATAAATCATTCATTTTATTTCTGACCCCCTAAACGGTACTGGCACCGAGGCCTGCTAATATGTAGTATCAGCTTAACTTAGTTAGAATTTGTTAAATAAAGTATAACATTTTTAGCTCAAATGTCTTTAGTTAGGTACTATTTACAATAATGATAATTACAATCATTATAATACTAATAGACCATATTTCATATTTCAGCACCAAAGTATCTGGATTTTATAAACTCTTTAAGTTTTTTACAAATTCCTTTAAGTTTCGACCCAATATGGTTTCAGGTATTGTATTAAATGCTTGTAAACTTGTACACCTCTGTATATTGGAGAGTCCTGAGTTTTAGAGTAGGTGTTTCTTAGATGGTTTTTGATGTTATATTGTGGTTATGTATGTCCTGATTTTCATGTAATACAACTTTTGTTTTAAGTAATTTATTCTTTATATTATAGATCAGTTTATATCAAATTATTTTATTTGTTTACTTTTTAGAAACGGGTATTGGTTATAGATATCAGCTGTCGATGTAAAACATTTTAGTGAAAATATAGCTTTAATTGTATTGTTTTGACATCTCTTGGTTGATTTATTACATATTCACTCGCATTTCCCCAAGCAAGGTGTATATGTGGTTCAATGATGCTGTTGTACACTAGATATTTAGTACTATTGCTCAGTTGATGCGCGCATCTTCTAATTGCTCCAATGACAGGCACAAGTTTTTTTTTTTATTACGCTACAATCTACATGTGTATTTGAGATTTTAAGTCCCAAATATTTATATTCAGTCACTTCATTTAACACTTGATTGCTTAGTTTACAAGAATCTTTATTTTTTTGTTTTATGATGATATTATACTGTTTTTTCGGTATTAATGTTCAGTTTATTATAACACAGCCATTTAAAGTAAATCTGTATATCGTTATTTATAGTTTTTTCCAATGTTTCCCGATCCTCAGAGGAAAAGACAAGTACAGTATCGTCAGCAAACATAAAATCTGTTGAGGTAGATCCACAAGCCTTAGGCTATGTACCTACATATAGTAGATATTGTAGTGGTCCTAATACTGATCCCTGTGCTACACCGTATCAGCGTTTGTGTCGCTATTTTGTTTATTTCCTGTGGTGTAATGCTTTCTGTTTGTTGAATAAGTTTTTAGTAGCTTCTGGTATTTACCTCTTATTTTGTTTATTTTTCTTAATAATAGGTCAATGTTTACTGTGTCAAAAGCCATTTGCAGATCTATAAATACTGTTACTGCATACTTGTTTTGATCTTTTCTTGGAATCCATATTGACTATCATCATATCCGAATGTGTTCTTGAAAAAGTTTGTAACTCTTTTTTTATTAATTTTTCCACTGTCTTGAAAAAGATACTTAATAACGTTATCGGTCGATAGCTGTTTACATCTGTTCAAATTCCCTTTTTGTGGATGGGTATTATTTTGCCAGTTTTTAGTTCTTCGGGATATTTACCACTCTCTAGTACATTCTTTATTATGGCTCTGAAATGAAACAGCGCTTTACAAAACAGCGTAGTACAAAAGAGCGGTTACAACAGAGCGCTGTAACAAAATAGCGTGTAATAGAATAGCGCTGTAACAAAACAGCGCGTAATAAAACAGCGCAAGTAGCAAATAGGCGCCAGTAACAAATAAGCGCTTGTAATAAAACAGCACGAGTAAAAAATAATCGTTTATTATTAAAAAAAAAGCAAATGTAGTAACAAGTTTACAAAGACAAATTGTTTGAAATATAAATTAAATAGTTTTGAATGTTCCTTAATGTATAGTCTTCTGTTATGTTCAGAATTCTTCGTTTTTGTTGAACATATTTGCATTTTGGTGATTCTGTTGTTCTAAATCCTGAACGGTATCTAACCATAAATGATTCGGTTTTACTTTGTTCTTGAAGTAATTTTGAAAGAAGTCTTGGCATTGATGGACAGCAACAGTTTATCGTTTGCTGGAACGCGTTGTGCCACGCCTCGAGCGAATTATTGCTTCTTGGTAGATTGGATTGTATTCGGTTATACATATTCCACAAAGAAATTGGAAACATTGGCGGGATATTCTCTAATCTTTTGCCAACATAGGTTTTTTCCCAATAGTTTACTACTTGTGTCATTTCTTCTGGAAAACCATGGTCTTTAAGAATTTCAAAAGCAAAGGCAACGTCTCTTTCGGGTACAAAACTGAGTGCCAGAAGGTTTTTACATAAAACTCTAGTTTCTTCACGCTCTTTATATAATGCAGTTAGACCTGGTGTTTTCTGTATTTGCCGCCATAAGTTTTGCGACAAATGAAAGAAGCATCCGACAATTTCTGTATCGGGAAAGGTTTCTCTTAAGGCTAAAATAGCTGCCACTTCAAAATCTGATAAGACCGATGTAGGATTTAAATCGGGAGCCAACTCTTTAATTTTTCCAAAAAGCCTTATGTAGGTTTCTTTTGATTTGTTGCACAATAATGCATAGATCATGGGGATGGCTTTAAAATCTACTAAACAATGGACAGTGTATACCTGCTGAAAAAACTTTGGTGCAATTTTAAAGGTGCCATCTGCACACCAGTCACTAAATTCTTGCATGAGATTCAGATTAGTATTCGTGCTAAAAATTACGATTCTGTTTCCATCTTCTTTTCCAGAGTCATAAAGCAAAAAAACGTCTCCTTTAATAGTTCTGTGAAACTCTTTTGCAATGTCAACTTCGAAAATTGAGGTCGCGGATGTACCAGCATGACCTGATTCTTTTTTTCTTGCACGGTAGATCATTTGTCTAGCAGCGTCGTAGGTCTGTAAAGCCGTGCAACTTTCATCGGTAACGTTACGGGAACAATGAGCTATTATGTTCCTTGGTCGATCTTCACTGCTTTTGGCCATGTTTCTTATTTGATTTTTTATAATGCATACATTATTTTGTGGTATGTTCGGTCCGTGATCATGTTCTTTTCTTACAGTGTGCACACCTCCCTTAGTAATAACTCTTCCGTTACACCCACTTTTCGAACATCTCCAGGTTTCACTGCAGATATTTATTTTGTCCCTTCTGTATTTATATCCATCTAGAAGAAGCATTTTCTTACCCTTTTGGGATTCAGTGTACTCGCTGTCTGACATTTTTTATAATAACTTGACACTAAGTAAACAAATTTTAAAAAGACAGTAACTAATAATTCAACAAAATGAAAAACAGGTATTGACTTCATTGTTGCAGCGCTCTTTTAATGTATCGCCATTTAGCTACAGCGCTATTTTGTTACAGCGCTATTTTGTTACGTTTTTTTTTTATTACGCGCTGTTTTGTTACAGCGCTATTCTATTACACGCTATTTTGTTACAGCGCTCTATTGTTACGCGCTATTTTGAAAAGCGCTGTTTTGTAAAGCGCTGTTTCATTTCAGAGCCCTTTATTATACTGACTATATGTTCTCCAATCACCTCATACAAGTAGGTACTATATGTCCGTTTTTGTAATGTTGTCACTTCCAGGTGATGAGTTATTTTTTAATCCGTCTAAAAACTTTTCACTTCACTCACGTTCATTGGGTGCAGAGAAATACTGCTGCTTTAAAACTGCCCATGTTTTTTGGAGTGTCCCTGGGCTTCTCTAAATTTTTTTTAAAGTCTTTTTGTAATTTTTTTCTAAGATTATCTGCTTCTTTTCTGAGTGCTTTAAACTTCTCTGTAAATATACTTAAAATTTTTTCAATCTGACATATAATTGTCTCTTATTTTGATTGTATTTATGTATTCCTTTGTTATCCAGTAATTTCTTTCTTTGCCTTTCAATGTGTGTTCTTTTGTGCATTTGACTTTGGTAAAATTAATAATTTCCGCAAGTTTGCTAAATGACATTGTCTCTGCTTGTGTAATTTCTTCCTTAACCATATTTTTCCATTGGTCCTTGTTTATTGTTTTTCTTTTTACTAATACTTTATACTAATTTGTTTACGCTAGTATATAATCCTGTGATCAGATACAGAATGATTTTTCATATTTAGGTTACATTTTAGATTTTTGTTTGTATGGTTCAGTATGGAGGCTGTCCTTGTTTTATTACTGATTCTTGTTGCTTGTTCAGTTTTTATTCCATTTTGTAGTTGAAAACTATTCATTTGTATTAGGTTAATATATTCTGTAGTACATTGGTAATTTTTTTAACAGATTTAGATGAAAATCCACTATTATTAAACAAGCTTTTTTTTGTTCTTCTAGTAATTTATCAAAATTTTGTATGAAATCAGTAAATTTATTTTAAAGTGGTCGATACAGTCCATAAACTGTGATTTGTTGCTTGGTTAATAGAATTGATACTATATTGCATCCCTCAAATGTTATATTATGTATGTTGTTCCTGATAAAGTAAACTCCATTTCTTACATGTATAGATGCTCCCCCTCCTCTAGCAGTAGTCAAAATAGTTTTCTTCGTTTGGATAGATCCATGTGGATGTTCAGATATTCTGGATTATTCTTTTGTACAGTATATTTACATTCCATTTTTTAAATTTCCTTTTTACCTGCCTCACTTCTGATTCTGATAGGAGGCTCCTGGTAATTTTCTCTTAAGTAAATCCTTCCATTTAAAACATAGGCTGCTTTTAAACCCTTTCTTCGTTTATATTTCCTGGCTTTCCGTTCTTTCCGATATAAAAGTTTAATTTATTTAGTTAGTTTATCATTAAAAAAGATGTTCCATTGGTCCCTGTCAGAACCTTTGAATTTTAAAAAGTGACCAGAGAGAAAAAAAAATTGGGAAACTAACAGAATACCCAAAACTAGAAATTAATTAAGCTCTGCTTACCTCTGTAAGTAATCTCTCCAAACTTTCGGACATTTCATAAAAATAACGACTAGTAATAAGTTTATTCTGCGACTTGTGTAAACAATCCCTGGCCATTTCCAAAACCTGGTGGTGGACAAAACGCACAATAGGTAAATAATCACAATCTTCCCCGAAATCAAAAGTTTTATTTTCCTCAATGTAATTGGAAAGCCTCTCCTCCATTTGCTGAGTGGCCTTTGGAAATCTTTCTTTATACAAAACATTCATCATGCATATTTCGTTGTCAATAACAGGAGATCTACTGGGACTACTACAAATAAATTTAAATAATGGATTTTTTTAAGTCCAGTAATAAATACATTGAGGTCGTGTTTTAATGACAAAGAAAATTAACTAACTCTACATACCTAGGGTAAATAAATAGATTGTTTAATTTGCCTAAACTTAATAATAGCTCTTTCTTACCTAAGACTTCTTGATCTAGGTCTATGTAAAGGAGACTTATGTGTACTAAAATTATCATCGTAACTACTCCCTGGCAATGAAGGGTTGCTCTCGTTGCTAGAAAAATGATGGGTTAACATTCTAATATCGTCTGACGTAGGTATATGTGGTAACTGGTGAAGCCTTTCTTGACTAGAACATTTGGACTGAAAAAAAAATTAAATATTTTTGAGAACTGGCTATAGAGAAATTATTTGTAAACAAAATACGTTTCATCACATTATAGATAAATCCAAAAATTTAATGAAAACGCTAGAAAATCACAATAAATTTAAAAGTTATTTCACAGTAAAGAAAACAATTAATTATGCAGTTAAAAAATGTAAATAAATAAGTTTCGGAATTCAAGTTCATATTAAAAAGTACAATGTAATTTTTTAAAATTTTGCTATTAAAAAATTGTGGGGTTATATTTTTGGCTATAATTCCCACAGTAAGTTTTGTTCGAAAAAACTGGCTTTGTACTTTTGTCTAATTTCTAAACCTTGTACTTCATAGTAATTTATCTGGCTTTTTCAAAAAATAGCTAGTAGATACTCCTCAGATTTCCGTGTTGTAAACAAAGTTTAAGGTTTGGCACTTTTGAAGATATCTATTTTCGTGTCCCTGGTAGAGCCCATTAGGCATGACCGATTTTAGTGTCACTGCGTATCTCATATAGGCTTCGATTACATTGGCGACAGTCTTATTCAATATTTATTTTGTTCAGGATGGAAGATTCGGAATTAAAGTGTGATTGGTTTATTGAGTATTTTTACATTAATTTTAAATAATAATCCTTTTTTCTTGAAAAAGAATAAATTATTTTAATGGTTTAAATTAACGCAGTATTTGCGCGCACTTACAGATTGTGGCCTTTGTGACATGCGCGCGAATGGACGTTAGACACTTGCTCAAACGTAATGGTTAAAAAAGTACCGTGCGTCGTGGTACTACAAAGGTTTTGTTAGTTTGATTAGCAGGAAAAGTGATGCTTTTCCTTACCGGTTCTTGAAAACCCTAGAAAGCCGCTTGACCCAAATCCTGTCAATTTAAGCCAGAAGACCCTGCTAGAACCAGGTAAGTTGATGAGGCCCTTTTCCCGACGATATGCATGAATATTTAATATATCTATTTTTTTCATGTTAGATACAGTCCGGTGAATCTTCGAAGGCTAACGAAAATCCGGTTGATCTGGCGCTTAGTCTAGTACGTATAACTTACTAACAGCGAGTTTAAGCTTGTTTGCTCAATTCCCTCATATTTGATAAACACTTATTTTAATAGGTTGTGAAGTATCCCGTCGTTGTCTCAACACTACCCAATACAACATGTGGCAACCACAACCCAAAATCAAACTTTGTAATCGACAAAAGATGTAAATGTATCCGGTGGAGGGCATAACAAACCCCTGACAATAATTACTTTGTAAAATTGCCAACCCTATCGTAAACCGTGGGGCTACGTTCGAGAACTAAGCCTTGGTACCGTGCGAGCAAAAATTATATGCATCAAAGAGGGCTTGGATTAAAAAATGTAGGGCTTGGTTTAGATCACAATGATATGGGGACGATATATCTAACCAAATCTAGGTTAACATTTTGTCAAATTCATATTATGACATGATATGCCAAACTAATGAGTAATAAAATAAGTAGACAAATACAAAATTATTTTTGTTGTTTACAAAATTAACAAAGTAAGATACAGAAAAAAAAAAGAAAAATAATTACATAAATTGCTGAAATTGGCCACCGCCATGCTCCAAGCCTAAATTCACACGTCTCTTCATATTTTCGATAGTGATGACCAGCATCTCTGGAGAAATGTTACCACATTCTTGAATAATCCTTTTTGCAATTTTTCTAAATTTGTATTTACACAATTCATTCTTCGTTCTTTTCAGGCAATGATAAAAAATTCCCAGCAATAAAAGCAACGTTAGGAAAATGTTCGTGAAAATCGTCCATGCACAAACCCGGATTGCATTGTCACTCACCATTTACTCTAACCCCGTTTCGAAAATACGCTTCAACCATGAATATTTTGTGCTGTTCCGTAAAGTTCATTGTGTGAATTGTTCAAGAAATTGGAAAAATTAGCGATGAATCAAATTACTTGTAACGACTGTCAAAGATGACGGAATAACTGATTGATTGTTAACTCAGGTAGTTACTGACACCCAACAGGTATTAAGCTCTACGGCTAAGCATTACGTCCTTAGATGCAAGGCCCTCTTTGATGCAAATAATTTTTGCTCGCACGGTACCTATACAAACTAGCCTAATGGGTGGCGGTATAGAGACTCATTACGGTCGTTTTTTGTCTCAGTCACAAAATCATTCTTTTTGAGTGTACCTACAAAAGAATAGAAAAAAAAAACATGTATGGCCGTAGGTAATTCTTTTATTACTTAGTTGAAAATATTTAATAATGGATTTTTTGTTTTTACTGACATTGCATATTATATTTATGTCCAATCGCTCTACTTGATTTATAAAACCACAGCCGCGTTCTCACGAGTCAAGTTTAGTTGAATAACTTTAGTTGATCAACACAAATTGAATAAAAACTATAGTGAGAACCTCTGTTTCAACAGAGTTGATCAACTTTTTAGATACTGTTTGAAGGTTGGAGACAATGATGTTTCTTAAATGATGAAATTGTTTTTTCAGTCAAAAAGATAGAAAAAACTGCGTCTACCAGATCCCCTGCGAATGCGACCAATCTTATATAGGTGAGACATTAAGACCACTAGAAACAAGGATTCAAGAACACAAAAACAATACGTTAAAAGGAGAGACCGAAAAGTCAGGTGCAGCTGACCATGCCTGGAAACATGGTCACCATATCATGTGGTCAGAAGCTGAAATCCTACATAAGGAACCACACTGGAGGAAAAGAAAGTTCAAGGAAGCTGCTGCTATTCACCAGAACCCAGGCTACTTTAGTAAACCATCATTAGACATAAGAAATATCTGGAAACCTTTGTTAAATAGATGTAATCTTAGGATAAGATCGCGTGCCAACTGAACGTATGACTGCACCCACCTCAGTTATGCTTCAGTGCACCTAGCTAGTATAAATAGTCCTGTAGTTACTTTACTTATTTAGTATTCACCTGAAGACGACTGGAGATACTTACCAGTTGAAACGTTGTGATTTAAAGCAAATAAACTCAATGGAAGTCCAAAACTCTTTCATCATTCAACTTTTTAGTTGTTCAACAAAAGTTTGATCCATTCAAACTTTTATCGTTCAAGTCCCGAATCGCTTTCAAGTTTAAACAAGTCTTGAAACGTATGAACTAGGCAGTCATGTTTTATTGCTTTCAACTGGCCGCGGCTTAAGTAGTTTTTGGCAAGAAATATTATAATAATATATGTATTATAATAGTGTAAAAATGTGTGTTAAATGGTCGGAAAATGTGATGATGAAGTTTCTTGAACTGTAACAGAGACCTGAATGCCTCTGGAACTATCGTATTAGTGACTATAAAAACCGAGATGCACGAGAAAATGCTTTATGTTGTATTGTCAAGGACATGGAATTATCTGGACTGACTACTTCCGATCTGAAAAACCAAATCAAGACTATTTGAACGATGTATTCTAAAGAACACGCATTGGTTTGCAAATCAAAGAACATTGGAATGGGAACAGATGAATTGTACGTGCCAAAACTGTTTTTTTTTTATAAAAGAGCGGATTTATTTTTTAATGGTGTTACGAATACAAGGAACATTTCAACATCATCTATTTTTTTAGTTCGTCTTGTAACAAAACTGCAACCACCTGTACACATTCGCGCAAAATTTCGATCGACGCCATTTTTATACTAAAACAGGGACGATCAATTTCTGTTGCAGGTGTGAACTTAAGCTTGATCTTGATAGTCTTTTTCAATTTTTGTTGATCAACTAAAGTTGTTCAACTAAACTTGACTCGTGAGAGTTAAAACTAATAATAAAATAATTCGAATAAATTGCATCCATTAAAATTTCATCCTGCCGTTTATTTGGCTTCTTTCGCGTCGATTTTTAGTCAAGAGGAACATTTGGACGAGGCGACGCGTCGTTCGAATGACGTAGGTACCAGACACTACTCGAATGATTTTCGAACGGAGCATGGGTAGATACTGCGCACTTTATCCAACATTAACAATGGAACACCTATAATATTACAAGACGTAAAAGCGCATCGGCGCGTGAATTATATGTATTCTGTGAGTATATTAAGTGCACTAATAAAATAACACTTATAGAATAACAACTGTGCGTAAAAAAATATAATCAATAAGATGTTATTTGTTAAATAAGACAAACATCGGTGCTCTGAAAGTACAAATTTTCCAGACGAACTGATCTGATTATAAATTTATAAGGATATTCCTGTCCAACTTATAATTATTAAGAAAAAACATTTCGGCGAACTTTTAAATGAAATTTAATTATTCATAAGTCTCCTATATCCTATACTGGCTATACTTACTTACAACTGGTTTAATGGACAACAAAATACTGCTATTATATTTTTTCTTTTTAAATTCTGCTACTTGCAAGTTAACAGGAAAATGTAAATACTGTCATGCCATCAGAAATGCAAACACACATCAAGGGGAACTGAACTATCGGTGACTAGGAGAAAAAAATCTTGAATAAAAATAGGTTTTAACCATTTTCACACAGGCTAAGCAGTGACGGCTCATGAGTATATATAAAGACAGTAAAGATATACAACCCTACACACTGACAGAATTCTTGCACATAACCGAACAGGACAAAACAGAGTAGGTAGCTCCTAGACATTGCAATACCAACGAAGCAAACGACGGCAGAAATAAAGAACATAATTATTTTAATAGAGGATAAGGAGGAGGTGCGTCGTCGACCTATTATAGCGACTTCTGAAGGAATCCGATATTAGCCTTCTGAACAATGATATATCTAGCAAGAATCATTTTTAGAAATTGTCGTTTTTTAATGCCTGTATTAAATACTGTGCGAGCAAAAATTATTTGCATCAAAGAGGGCCTTGCATCTAAGGACGTAATGCTTAGCCGTAGAGCTTAATACCTGTTGGGTGTCAGTAACTACCTGAATTAACAATCAATCAGTTATTCCATCATCTTTGACAGTCGTTACAAATTTGATTCATCGCTAATTTTTCCAATTCCTTGAACAATTCACACAATGGGCTTTACGGAACAGCACAAAACATTCATGGTTGAAGCGTATTTTCGAAACGGGATTAGAGTAAATGGTGAGTGGCAATGCAATCCGGGTTTGTGCATAGACGATTTTCACGAACATTTTCCTAACGTTGCTTTTATTGCTGGGGATTTCTATCATTGCCTAAAAAGAACCGTGGCTGTGTTTAGGGAAACAGGTTCTATACAACACAAAAAAAGAGCAGGAAGACCATCTGTAATAACAGAAAACTTGTTGCAAACGTTCGTGAAATAATGCAAAATACGCCAACAAATTGTATAAGACGCCTGTCCCAAGAAGTGGGAAGATCTTATGGAACATGCAGGACTATTCTTAAGAAGCAGCTAAATTTATTTCCTTATAAAGTGCAAGTATTCCAAGAAATACAAGCCGCAGATTTTGAAAGACGCAGGAATTACTCTCAATGGTTTACCCAAAATTTATTGGAAAGAAATGATTTTTAGACCCGACATTTTTTTCGGATGAAGCCTGGTTCCACCTCTCCGGCTATGTAAATTCTCAGAATACATGTAATTATTTTTCTTTTTCTTTCTGTATATTCTTACTTTGTTAATTTTCTAAACAACAAAATAAATTTGTATTTGTCTACTTATTTTATTACTCATTAGTTTGGCATATCATGTCATAATATGAATTTGACAAAATTTTAAGCTAGATTTGGTAAGATATATCGTCCCCATATCATTGTGATCTAAACCAAGCCCTACGTTTTTTAATCCAAGCCCAGGATGGAAATGAAAAAATTAATAGAAACCTTTAATTTACAATCAGTTACTAATAGGCGCATAACACTTGTGATAGTAAGAGCATTATGCTATGTATAATACAACTACGACTAATATGAATTCGTAATAATCCGAGAGCCACAACTTTATTTTAATAACCAATAACGACATAGCAGATTGAGATTTATATAATTTTTATGAAGGTATATCAGACAGCCGTAGTCCAACATACCGCTGGTGTTCCAGCTTTATTATATTATAAAATAAATCTCATTATAACTAAAAATAAGCTACGGCGAAATATCTGGCCAAAATCACTCGCAGACTCCCGGACTATCTAATCTCATTTACGTCGCGCCGCATTGCCGTTACTATGGAAACGAGAAATGTAAATAATACCTACATATTTTGATGTGAATGTCTTTGCGTGTTTAATAAGTAATAATGGATTTTGAAAATAGTGAACATAAAAAACGATGATTTCACTCGGGTATAATGAATTATAATATTATATAACACTCACCGCGTTACAAGCATCCTCGCTTATTATGGCCGACAATATACGCTCGTTAAATAATATACTACTCGACTACTTTTCCTATTATAACAAAATTAATTTGTTTTTAAGATGGATTTTCGATTTCTATAAAAATATTAGCTATTTTTTGTTCCAGATCAATTGTTAACTTGAGATGTTCTAAAATAGCCACCGGACAAATGTATTGGGACCAAGCATACCGCCATTTGGCATTTTAAATGGAAATATGAGGTTTAATATTATATCGACTAATGTTGTTTTAAATCTGTCCTCATACTGTTTTTGATATGATCAGCCTGTAAAACCTAAAAGCCCTTGAAAAAACTCCATTATGTCAATGGAAAAAGTCAAGCCTTAAATGTTGGAGCGCTTTGCTATTAATTAAACATTAAGTTCGCCAGTGCTCTGAAAACAATCCGAGGGCAAAAACAGCAGTGAATGGAAAATGCTGTTAGTCCTTTTAGGAAATATTATCGTTTGTGTAGTAATTAGAAAAACAGTTGCCTTTTGCGTCTAATCGAAAGGTAAATATGTATTATTGTTTTTTTCTATAGCATATCCTACTTAACAATATAGTCAAAAGTTGAGAACTTTTAATAAAATAATGAAAAATTTGACTGTTTTTCGTAAATAATTATTTTAGTAACTCAAATTGATGGTAAAAAATGAAAAAAAATTAACCAGTTGATATAAACACACACTTAGGTATTAGCAATGAGGAGAATTGGCGATAGCATTTTCTTTATAGACCCAAGAAAACAAGAGCTCTAAAAGACCCATATGGCTCATATCGGTAACTTTAAAGGTTTCTAAAAGAACTAACGTGTATACGTAGGAAATTTTCTATGCTTCCGTAACGCGAGTTTGCCAAATACTCTTCCTCGTTAAGTTTTCCAAAAAAAAAATAGCTTAAATAGCTTAGAAACAGGTTACAAGACTCGAGGAGTAAAAGCATCGAGCTGAACGCCATCCTCGCTGTCGTTTCGTTGGTTTGCGATGGCGTCGGTATTCGGTGTTTGCGTAGTTTTATATTATGGAAGTGTATTTTGTTTAATTATTTTCTCAGTAAGTAATTTGAAATAAAAAAAAAACTGAAACCGTAGAAATTATTATTTGTTCTTGCTCTAGCGGTATAGTATAGGGTCAAAATTAAAATTTTGTGAAAATGTCCATTACAAAAGAATAGCTAAACTTATTTTTGTCAACTTTAAATGTCCCTGGCCTTACTGTGCCAGGATGACTTTTTTATTTAAACACGGCTTAAATATTTTACTATATTATTCTCACACAGAAATGTAAGTTCGATTTTATAACAGGGATAATTATTTAATAAAATAATTTAATCAAAGCAACCTTTACAGTACATAATTAAACACTCTTAGTAAGAAAACTATTTTTATCAGAGGAAATAGTACGACCTTAACAAAAGAAATTTGACATTTAGATTAAGCAATTAATACACCAATTATTTATAGACATAACACAATTTAAACATAACATAAACAAGTTATCCATATAAACAAGGACGTATTTTAATGTAAAAATTTAAATATACAGTTCTATTTCATAAACAATTTTATTTATTTTTATTTAAGAGAAAACACTAGTGACGTATTCGCCATTTCGTTTTTTGATCAATATTTCATTACTTCTTCGTTTTATCCAAAAATCGGCTAATCCATCTTTGGGGTACGATTACCTACAGTTTTACGTTAAGAAAGGTTGGATTTATTAATTATGAATAGCAGAAAAAGAAATATGGACAAACTTGACAAGTTTCGTTTTTTGCTTTTATTAATTTATCAATTAAAATTTTTTTAAACAACAAAACCGAACAAACCCAAAGATGGGCATTTCGCCGCTTTTAGAGAAAACGAAAAATAAACAAAATATTGTTAAGAAAATAAAATGGCTAATGTCACTAGGGTTTGCTCTTAATGCAAGAGTGTTGTTTTACTAACCCATCAGCTGTTGAAGATCTCTACTAAAAGTAGCAGTTTTAAGTCAACTGATAAGTAAAATAATGTTAAGGCCGTAGCCGTTTTATTTAAAGTGACTATATAAAACAAATGGTATAATAAACGGAAGGTATGATATTGTCACGGGGGTAGTTTTTTCGCGCGATCGACGCCTGAGTTCCCCCACTTATTGGTTAACCCAATGGCCGGGACAGAGTGGGGAACCCAGCCGTCGACCGGCTTGCATGTACAGTAACAGCACGCGGGCTAGAAAATCCGACTTTCCGAAGTCCTGGCTAGTAACGACACTCGCGCTAGCAGCAGTTACAGTAATAGCACGCGAGGTATAAAAAGGTATATCGGCAATCGGTTTGTTCGTTGTTAGCAGAGCATTTTTTTAAAAATTTAATTAATATTTTATGAAATATTATGAAATGAATTGGATAAAAAAAATGCTCTGCTAACAACGAACAAACCGATTGCCGATATACCTTTTTATACCTCGCGTGCTATTACTGTAACTGCTGCTAGCGCGAGTGTCGTTACTAGCCACCACTTGAGGAAGTCAGATTTTCTAGCCCGCGTGCTGTTATGCATTCTGCTGTCTAGCACACGTGCCATTACTGATTATGATTTCGGCGATCCGAGCTTAAACGAAGTTTCTAGCCCGCGTGCTGTTACTGTATATGCGACCGGCTTGCTGGCGAGCACGGCCTGCGCGGGGCATCACCTATCTCGCAGCCAAGCATTTCCTGAGCCGCCAACTTTTCGCGGCGACACTTTTCCCCGACACCGAATGCAGAAGCCAATAATAACTAAGGTAAGACTGGGTATTTTGATATAGAGGTACATACAGCTATTTGTTTACTTCCTGTGTTTACGCAAATACCAACATTATTTTACCTTACAACATAAACCATTCTAGCTTCTACAAGATTGCCATATTTTCAGTAATAAAAAATTGAAACCTTAAAAAGTCCTTACCGACATATTTGAACTTCCCGGGGTCGTTCCATAACCAGAAGACGGTAAAGATGCCACTGACCACCTTCGACCATCGCCTCTGTAGCCGGCAACAATTCTGTAAAAAACATAATTTTTATAATAACGAGTCCAGGTTTATTACATTACACATTCAGGGTATTATAGAACAGTGGCGGCTAGTGGTTATTTTAAATGGGGGGGGGGGGGGGCAAATACGAAAATCGTCGCAGGCCAATGGCCGAAGACGAAATTTTGGCCTAATAACATTTCTTGTTTCCTAATAAAAAAATTATACAGGGTGTCCGGAAAATACGTGTACAACGTTTGACGACAGACTCTCGACGTCAAAATAGGTCGATCTAAGCCGACTTAGTTATATCCAAAATTGTCTCGTTTAACCGGTTGAGGGCCTCAAAAATTTGTAAAAATATTGGTTTTTCCTAAATTACGTGAAAACCTGCTAATCGATTTTAATGATTTTTAGTATGTAGACTAATACTATAAAATGACGTTTTCTAGTAGTATAGTCACCGGCTGTAAATAAGTGGAAGTGTTATAAAAGTGATATAATACGTCAACATTTCTCCTCATTTTTTATATCAACGGCGTTATGAAAACCCAGATATTTTTGTAGAGTGACTGGATGTATAATATTTTTCGTTGAATGAGCTGTTTTGCCAGAAGAAAATGTTTACAATATTTAGTATTATTAGTAATAATATTAAAATCAAATTACCTGTAACAATAATTTTTTAAGTGACCTTGTTGCTATGGCATTTAATAATTTGACAATTGTGCAAATTGTCATCAGTCTATGAAATTTACTCAAGTATACGATCACTTGAATTACAAGTTAATTTTACCATTAAAAATGGAAAATTATACGAACTCTTAGAAGGTTGACATGCTCCTGGTATACGGGTTTTGTCAAGGAAATGGGCGTCAGAGTGTTAGGGTTTACATGGAGAGGTTTCCTAACCGTTGAATACCAAACCACCAAACATTTGCCAATATCGAGCGTCATCTTCGGGAAACGGACAGCTTTGAGAAAAACTTTGAAGGCAGGGGTCGTATGCGAACAACTCGAACTGTGGAAACAGAAGAGATGATTCTGGAAAGAGTTGAAGAAGAGCCAAGTACCAGTACCCGTCGCTTAGAACGTGAGTTACATGTTCCCAAAACGATTGTCAATGAGGTTTTAAAAGAACAGTTGTTACATCCTTATCACGTGCAAAAAGTCCAGGAACTGGCCGACCGATCCGACTGATCCCCCCCCCCCCCCCCCCATGCGGCTTACATTTTGTTAAATTATTAGAAACAAAAGAATCCGTGATCCAAATTTTTGTAGAACAATTATGTTTACTGACGAGGCGTGCTTTACAAGATCTGGAGTAACCAATCTGCACAACGAACATATTTATTCCGATGAAAATCCACATGCCATTAAAGTTGCACATCATCAGCATCAATTTAAATTAAATATTTGGGCAGGTATTATTGATCGCTACCTTATTGGTCCCATTGTTATTCCAGACAGGTTAGATGGAAATATTTATTTAAATTTTTTGCAAGACACATTACCAATTCTTCTGGACAATTGCCCCTTTCACTTCGGAGGGAAATGTGGTATATGCATGATGGTGCCCCGCCCCATTTTCCGTTGCCGTTCGGCAATACTTACATCATCAATATCCCAACCGATGGATTGGAAGGGGCAATGATGCACCAGTAAAATGGCCACCCCGTTTTCCTGAGTTAAGTATGTGTGACTTCTTTTTGTGGGGCGCTATTAAAACAGAAGTTTACAAGACTCCGGTAAACACACGCGATGATTTATTGCAGCGGATTTTAAATGCAGGCAACCATTTTAATAACCCCGAGACATTAGATAGGGTCCAATATCATTTTTTAAGGAGTGTTAATAAGTGTATTCAGCAAGATGGCGGTCATTTTACACATTTGCTTAACACATTCACTGCCAACCAATAACGCGGGCATTACCTGGGTGCCAATGGTTTTTTTTTTACAATTTCTTCTTAAATCGAAAAATATATTTGGAGTTTTATTTATAACTATAAAATATCATGTAAGTTGAACTTTTTTATATAAAAAAAAACAAATGCGGGAGACGCGTTGGTGGCACACAGCAACCAAAATCCACCATGATCCACCGGACAATGATCATTGACGTCACGGTGGATCATGACACGGAACGCGGGAGACGCGTTGTCGGCATATCACCAAGGTACACAAGAACGCGGGAGCCGCGTTGCCGGCAGTGACCGTGTTAAGTAATGTTTTTGTTTTACTTAGTTTCTTACAATACATACTTTCAACTTTGTTTCATTTTTATTGTTAATAATTGATGTATGCAGGTAATTGTAAATATTTTCTTCTGGCAAAACAGCTCATTCAACGAAAAATATTAAAGAGGTAAAATAGCTTCCAAATACATCAAGTCACTCTACAAAAATATCTGCGTTGTCATAACGCCGTTCATATAAAAAATGAGGAGAAATGTTGACGTATTATATCACTTTTATAACACTTCCACTTATTTATAGCCGGTGACTATACTACTAGAAAACGTTATTTTATAGTATTAGTCTACATACTAAAAATCATTAAAATCGATTAGCAGGTTTTCACGTAATTTAGGAAAAACAAATATTTTTACAAGTTTTTGACGCCCTCTACCGGCTAAAAGAGACAACTTTGGATATAACTAAGTCGGCTTAGATCGACCTATTTTGACGTCAGGAGTCTGTCGTCAAACGTTGTACACGTATTTTCCGGACACCCTGTATAGTATACTTCCTTAATTTTGCTCTTACTTGTTTGTGTAATTAAGAAATTGGGTTGTGGATGACCATTTGTTTTAAACATAAAACATTAATCAAAATTCAAACTAGGTATCTGTTACTGTTTTTTTAAGTTTTTAATATTTTGCTCAACTGACATTTTTCACAAGCGACTATTTAACATAACACTCTTATGCCCGGTATCTTCGTCATTGGTTACAACCAATTGTATTGTATTGTATTGTATTGTATTGTATTGTATTGTATGTTTGTTGGCTCCAATTTAAAAACAATAAATAAAAATTTGAGGTTAGGTTGGTTTGTTGGTTAGCGGACAGCTGATTACACCTACACAGAGACAATACTGGTCCGATTCAGTGACTAGTCTTCGACACAGAGTAGGCGTAGGTCGTGTTGTGCAACGTTGTCATATGTACTTCCGATTAAATCTAATGTTACCTAACTGTCTGTCAAAAAGCAGTCAAAATACCCATTTTTCTTATTCTGCTGTTATAGCGTTGTTAATTAATAATCGACTGTTACATATTTTTCGATTTAACAGAGCGTGAAAATATTGGACCTTAATACTGTAAATAATTTTAAAAAACCTACAAATTATCAAGCCCGGCCCCCAGCCGCACGTAAATTCGATAATTAAAAATTAAATGTAAACAATTACAAACTGGCAATGAATATTTAAATAGGTATATATTATACAATCCTCCTAACTGCAGATATCGGTGGAGCACTTGAGCCGATACCTTTGAAAAGACATTGGAAATTACTGTACTATAACCTTTTTGGGGAATAAGGCTCAGAGCAATTAATTAGATTATATTTTAATATAAAAACGAAAAATTGAATAGACTTTACAATAATTTTATGATTTTAACTGTTATCGAAATCACGACTATAGTGCTTGAGCCAAAAAATGTTTCTAGGAAATAGACTTCGAACATCTCCCGCAATGTAACTCCTAGGCTCTTCTTCCCACACGTTTTTATAAAATGGCAACGTTCGTTGATTATGCTTCTTTATCTTTCCTTTCAGTAGTAGCATGCGTTTATTTCTCTCTCGCACGCGTACGCAGTAAAATTTGTGTGGTAAAGGAAACCGAGAGCCGTGGTCAAGGTTCGCTTGGACACAATATAACGTGGGGACGTACGATAAGTAACGTTGCGTGTAGTTTGGCTGATAGAATGAACTTTAAACATAATAAAGATTAAGTTACATAGGAACATGGCGGTATTTTTTAAAAACCTTAACTAATAAAAATTTTTTTTAGATATTCAATAAGCACATAAAAAGCACCTAATTTTGGTACTACATTTTGTTCTTGATTAGCTTCTTTGACAGTAATGTTCTGCTAGCTTAACGTTAATCTAACAGAACAAAACAAAAATATAATTTTCTCAAAAACCATAGGAGCACCTAAATTTTAAAGTTGGCACCTAATTCGCACCTAACTAGCACCTAATTTTCCATACAAAAATTTTCAATTCTGAGCACCTTGTTCTGCTAGGTTTATAGAGGTAATATCTATGCACTATCAAAAATTTGGTTCACAGCGCAAATTTGACCGATTCCCGTAGGGGTAACTAACAGGCTAAATTCAATATGCGGCTGGATTTTGTAGAGAGGTAGCTGTTAAAGGATTGAAGAAAAACCTTAATACGGCCAAAGCACGAAGGTGGCCTGGCACTGACTGATCCTTGGTTAAATAAAATGTAACACTCTTTTGATTGAAAATACAGTTCTAAATGTTAGGAAAGGAATAATTCAAAACGGTAATATTTCAGATATTTAACCCTCCTAACCCCTTTCTCTACCCCTGCGAATACCCACATATTAGAAGATTTATACAGGAAGCTGCGTATATGCCGAAAATTATCCTACAAGACGACAATCTCCAGTCCAGACCTATATATTTATCTCTCCCTAAAAAAAATAGAGAAACCCCGAGTGCATTTAAAAAAATTAACAACACGGTTCTTGTAAAAAATATATGCCGACATCTACATAACAAAATACTAGACCACAAACAACGAAGTCTAATGTTTTTGAAATAATCCATCAAGCAAATTGTAAGAGAATAAATAAGGCCTCCTCAGATACATGCCAAAATTGCAACATACGAGTAAATAGGGATAACTTATGCACGCAGCAATCGCAATTAATCTTAATTCTACTAATAAAAATTGTCAATCAGATAACGGGAACGCAGAGTAGACTACTCATAATCTTAAACCTTACTACCTTACATTTAAATATACCAACAAAAAACAAAATCACTGCACTCTGTATCTAGTAATAGAAACCATAGAATATATCTTAAACAACGGAGTCAATGTCACACATTAACGATTACAAAACGTTAAGAAAAACAAAATGTACCTACTAGAATAAATAAGTTAGATCCCAACCTTAAATCTTAATATAACTTTAGGAAACCTATTGAGTCTAATGAATAAAAATGTAGCAATTGCTTTTTCTTATAAAATCGAAGTAATTTCTTGAAAGCCAATGAACAAAAACTAAAGTAATCGCTTTGGCGTCCATCAATTGCTTAAAAGTGCAGGAATTGCTTCTAGTCAATGCTTTTTCTTAAAAAATAGAAGCGATTGCTATCGTTTGCTTAAAATGTGATGAATAAATTAAGGAATCGCTTTTTCTAGTGTAGTTCTAGGTAGGTCGACCCCTGCATAATTTGCTTGGTAGCAGTCAACTTTAGTTCTCCGCGGCATACACGTGCGTTGCTCTTAATTTGTGTCTTCAATTATGGCTGAATATATGAACGTCCGTAAAAGAAAAATCTACAGTGTACGTAAAAAGTGCAGATATGATGATTTCAGAAAGTTATATCGATTTGGCTGCGAAAATGTTTAGTGGTTGGCAAATTATTTTTTGACTGATACTGGTAAAAGGCGAAGGGGTGCACTGTCGCCTTTAAATAAGATTAAAGTATTTCTGCGGAAATTGTCGGATCCAGGCTTTCAAAATTCTGTAGGTGAAGAACTCGGTGTTCACCAAACTACTGTCTGTAAGACATACACTTCTGTAATAGATGCAGTTTTGGAGAAGGCCAATATTTTTATTAAATTTCCTACAAGTGCTGCAGCTGTTGTGGTTGCTAAACGGTTGTGGTCACAGAGATTTATTTATTTTCCTTCAATGTGTGAACGAATATCAATAATTGCTTGTCTTTAATTTCTTTATCACTACTATCACTTTCCTCATTTTCACTGAAATCTGCCATATCACAAATATAAGTTTCCTATTTTCCACAAAAACGTAACAGATTAGATACTATTGTACTAAATAAATAGACCAACGTTGTTGTATTTACGTCAACTCTTTTGCAAACTAGGCACCAAACTGAACATGAAATCTATAATCTGAACAAGTGGCTAAGCCACGTCTGAACTTGTGTTGAATAAGCATTTGCTACAGAGGTATATAAGAAAAACAGCAATTGCTTCAAAATTTTATTCATATCCAGAGCTAATTGCTTCAAGTAATTGCTTAATTTTTATTCATTATGCTCATTGGATTAGACAATTAGAACATAAAAGTTTCAGTGTCAAATAGGTATTA
This sequence comes from Polydrusus pterygomalis, assembly GCA_963969555.1. Classification (NCBI taxonomy): domain Eukaryota; kingdom Metazoa; phylum Arthropoda; class Insecta; order Coleoptera; family Curculionidae; genus Polydrusus; species Polydrusus pterygomalis. The sequence continues at coordinate 11,845,166 of OZ018384.1, forward strand.
GTAAGTTTCTGTTGTTTTTAATTTTAAATAAGACTGACATATTGTATGTAAACATGAATAAAGAGTTTACAAAAAAAGGTCGCGCCTTAACCAGCTTATATTCTTATTGGCACTGTTAAATTCTTAATAATAACAAAGTGAGTCAATTTTAGCTCAAGTAAAACCCAAAAAGGGCAATTCTTTGGATTCTTCGGCACAGCTTATTATAGAGTAAAAATTTTCACGATGTTTCATTGTGGATCTCGTGAGGAACCTGGTGGACCTTTTGACGTCTCTTCAGTTTGTTATGATAAAGATAATGAGATGTCTATCTTGCTCTGTCGTCATTGGTTTTAATAGTGGTCGATATGAAGCAACATGTATCTATGTAAAGTAATATTGTCGAAATAATTGTATACAGTATACAGTATGTCCGGCGATGTGGTAGACAAGAGGACAAACAGACCAAAAATTTCATTTTTCGAGGAAGTCATTCTTTATAAAAAAAAAAAATTGGCTTGCTGAAAAAATACGATTGTCGACGAGAAAAAAAAACATATTGTGCACGGGGTGTTCAAAAACTTTTTACAAGAATAAATTACGCGTATTCTACAATTTTTAGCAAAATGCTATTTATGAGAATTGTTTCAAATTATCACATCTTCTAGGATATTGGTTTTCATTAAATTAGTATAGCAATAATTTTTTGCTTTAAGTTTTAAATTCACTGAGGAGTTTGTAGGTGTATCTTTCATTTTGTATACCTTTACTTATGACCTTTGATTAGTTACCTCAGAAACCCAGTAACTTTTAAAAATTTTATTAGTGTACAATGTTAACAACGGAGCAAAGAATACATTATTTCCAACGTTATGGTAACGGAGATTTTTCATACAGATACGTTATTGAAAGGTTTCCCAATGTACCCGTAACCAAATGGGCGGTTAGCAAGCTGATCAAGAAATTTCGTGAAACGGGATCCGTCCTAGACTTTAAAAAAGTAAAAAAAAAATTCAATAAAGATGATGCAGCGACTCTCCTCGAACTGCAGTCTGTTAGAGAAACCCCGATATTGTCATTGAGGAAACGAGCTAGAGAACTGCAGGTGGTCCAAAAAACTACTATTCAAGAAATTTTAAAACAAAATAATATGAGTCCCTACAAACCGCATTATAAATAACCACACATTAGAAGAGGGCGATGATGGCAAAAGATTGGATTTTTGTTTATGGATAGGGAGTAAGATTTTAGGTGGTAATAGGGATTCCATAAACTTATAATGTTTTCGGATGAGTCCACGTTTTCGACGAATGGAACTGTAACCTCGCAACATGTTCGCTATTGGAGTGATGTTAATCCTATGTTTAGAATCCCAACCCGACGTCAATATTTAAAAAAAGTTAATGTTTGGTGCGCTGCTTCTTACTATGCCTATGGTATAATTGGACCATATTTCTTTAAGAATACTTGTAATAGAAATTCTTATTTAAATATGTTAAATATGTCTTGGCATAATCACGTAGTGGCAATCGCCAGGGCAGCTTCTCAGAAGCTCGGTATACTTTTCCGTACCAAAAAGTTGTATACACCTCAACAACTTTTGACACTTTATAAAGCCCAGATTCGACCATCACTGGAATACTGCTCTCATATCTGGAGTTCTGCACCGAAGCATACCCTTCGGTTGTTGGATTCCATCCAAAGGAGAGCCGTTCGTCTAATCGGCGACCACGAGCTGACTAAGAACCTCGACAGCTTAGAACATCGAAGACAGGTTGGTGATTTGACTCTCTTCTACAGATATTTTCATGGCAAGTGTTCGACAGATATTGCCCGCTCGATTCCACCTAGAGTAATGCATAGCAGAAACACACGACGAACCACTGCCGCCCATCCCTATGTGGTTCAACTTAGTACACCCCGAACATCATTGTTTCAGAACTCTTTCATTTGGAGGACATCATCTTTGTGGAACGGCCTTTCTGAGATCGTGTTTCCAACCGAATATAACCTCCAACGATTCAAGAAAAACGTGAATCGCTTTCTTCGCACACGCACCGCTCCCAGAGCGCCTTAAAGGATTTTCCTATAGTGCTTGTGCTCGATCATAAAAAAAAAAAAAAAAAAAATAAATACTTTTTTTTCCGGATTATTTGGAACAACTGCCATTAGATTACCTACGAAACGTGTACTTCCAGCAAGATGGATGCCCGGCCCATTTTGCTAGAGAAGTAAAGGAATGGCTTGATTTGAAATTTGGACAAAAATGGATCGGGCGAAATGGTCCAGTTTTATAGCTCCCAAGAGGTCCCAACCTTACGTTGGCAGATATGTATTTGTGGTGACGCCTAAAACAGTTAACTTATGCCAATCCTCTGCCCAATGATGAGAACATTTAAAACAAAGAATTACACAAGCTATAGGAGCAATATCCCTAGAAGAGGTGCGGAGGAGCTATGACTATCTTGTAGCCCAACTGGCAAAATGCGTCCTTCAGAGCGGAGCGGTGTTTGAAAAATAATTGTTGTTCTACTATCTGATTTTGGGGTATGATTGTGTTTATCGCATTTTGTTAAATGTTTTATTTTATACTAGCGTGTATCCGGCATGCGTTGCAACCCGCTGGTATAAATACAAACCCGAACAAACCTGATATATTAGTATCCGGCATGCCACTTTCTGAAATTGCACCCGTGCTATTATACATAAAAACCTTCCCCTTGAATCACTCTATCTATTAAAAAAACCGCTTTAAAATCCGTTGCGTAGTTTTAAAGATTTAAGCATATATAGCTGGTAGGGGACAGACAGACAGAGACAGCGACTTTGTTTTATACTATGTTAAGATTTAGGTGTAATTCTTGTAAAAAATTTGAAGTTTTTGGTCACCATGTACAAAATATGATTTTTTTTTGTCGACAATCGTATTTTTTTAGCAAGAACATTTTTTTTATAAAGAATGACTTTTCCTCGAAAATTAAATTTTTGGTCTGTTTGTCCGCTTGTCTACCACATCGCCGGACATACTGTATATGAAACACACCATAAAACCAATACAATTGTTTAAAGACTTTACTTACTTACCTTTTAATTGGAGCAAAAGAGAAATTGATAAAGCTCTGGTTCGTTCGAGGACTATCTATTGGGCTTCCACATATGGGTGAGTGAGATCGTGGTAGAATAGGTGAAGTATTGGCAATAAAACTCAACCGGTTAATGGCCGGCCTACTATTACGCCGATTGATATTGATTTCTTTCTGTAAAGATAATGTCACATAAATACAATGCTAATTACTAATTATATTGGAAACAGGGTGGCATAGTTTAAATGCGTTTCAAAAGCCATTTTTTTTTGATATTTCAATATGTTATATTTTGCGTTGTGGGCACAACGTTTCTGGTTTGTGTATAAAAAAATGAGAGAGTTATATGTTACTTTACTTATCTAAGAAGGTAAATTAAATATATTTAAAATGGGCCATATTTTACAATATGTATGTACAGGGTGTCCAGTTTTCGTATGTTTTACGGGTTATCTGCGTTATTAGTAAAGATAGAAGGTTGCGGTTTTCGCGACACTGTGTTACTTTTTTGAGGAACAAACGATGCCACAAACAGAATTTTCATAGCCCCCTTAGTTTTTGAAAATTTTGCATTTTGGGACACCGTAATGTAAGTTTTTTGAAAAATGTAAATTTTGAGTTTCACATCGAACACAGCTATAAAGTATTATATATTTTTAAAAAGCTTGTGATAAACTGAATCATAATAGCTAAAAATATATAGGATGTCCCATTTAAAAAAATCTTTTACTAGAAAACAATTAAACATAAAAAAAATCTGACTACGCCACTGGATTCTACGTGAAAAAAACTAACAAGTTCAGTTTGTACGTTTTTGATAAGTTGCAGCGTAACCGAGATACTGGGAGTGTCCCAAAATGCAAAATTTTCAAAAACACCCTGTATCTAAAAAACTAAGGGGGCTATAAAAATTCTGTTTGTGGCATCGTTTGTTTCTCAAAAAAGTAACACAGTGCCGCGAAAACCGCAACCTTCTATCTTTACTAATAACGCAGATAACCCGTAAAACATACGAAAACTGGACACCCTGTACAAATTCTGGCGTAAAGAGACAACAAAACCTATCTAAGAAAGCAATAATATCGGACTGTTACTGAGAATATTAATTTACTTATAGAAATTAGAGGTGACATCGTTCTCAATGCAAGATTCCACTCCATCCCGAGTTGACCATATGACTTCTGCCATGGAAGAAGTCATGCATTTTTCTCTCAAAGAGACCTGAATTATAATCTTTTAGAAAAAATACACTAAGATATAATACATTTTGAGGCTGAGACTTAAGTGTATTTTTCCTGAAAGAAAAAATGTTTGCTCTTGTTGTAGGTCGTCTTTAAAAAAAAGAACTTTTAATCTCCCCTACAAAAAAGTCCAAACACGTTAAATCAGTTAAGCCGGATGGTCATGGATATAAACTTCCCCTTTCTATCCACCTATCAGGAAAGGTAACACCTTGGGTACCGTACCGCATACACTCTTGCCGCAATGACATTCTACAGAACATAGGTATACCAAAAGTTTCTTCTTTTGAAAATGTCATTTTAAAAAGCGCATAATTATTATGTGAGACCGTGAAATATGGTTTTGACATAATACGTTATTTAAATGCCATTTTTGTTTTAAAGCCTACCATTATTATTGACCATGGAAGTAGATCAATAGTTGGAATAGTTAAACTACACATATTATTAACTTATTTATTTATTTATAGGTATCAACAGCACTGGTGTCAATTACAGATACATCTCAAAGCTAGTAGTAAAAATAAAACAAAAGAAAAGCCAATAAGGCAAACAATTATCAAAACACCATAAAAGTGGGTACTCAACTGAGCATCACAAAATTCCGTCCTCTGCAACCTGTGAAAAATACATACTAGTCAATTGACATACTTGATAAAACTATACTATGATCACAATTAGGCATAGATTTACTTACAAGCTGCTGCAATTAAATCTTTAGTCTGTTTATGTCAAAAACGTAATTTTATAGTGTTAAATCATACCTAAAATCATTACAATAATAGAATTTATTGGTGTTCAAGTGAAGCACGTTAGTACAAAAGATATAAGAAACAACCAAGATTTACTGTTTTCCGAAACTATGTCCAAAATAACTTGAAAAAATATAGTCATTATTTCCTTCAATTTATATAAATATTGACTTTGACAGTGATATTTCACGAATACCTGGGAAAGTTCATCCCCAGATGGAAAAAATGTTCACCATTACAATCTCCCAAAATATCCAACCGATAACGATAAATATATAAAAAAACAAATAGAAAATATAATTATTTCATCCCAAGATTTATTAGATTGTGGACCATCTTCTAAAGATACAAATAATGAACATAAAAGCACTAATGAATGTTTGGATGATATTACATATAGCGAAAACTTTCTATGTTGTGATGGAATATGCATGGGCGAATCGATGGGGGGGGGGGGTACCCCCCCCCCCCAATACTATGGAAAATAGAAACAGTTGGGATATTTATATGTCAGTTGGGAATTTAAAAAATACATCATACATCTTCCTTGTAGTTTGCCGACATAAGTATATTGCTTGTTTCATTTTCCATATACAGTGTGACCAGTAAAGTCCGCATCATATGGGATTTTTTTTTATTGATAGCTTTATTCAAAATTTGACTTTGGCATTAAGTTCTGCTTCGATCGAGACGAAAATTAAGCAAAAAATAGTAGTCGCGTGATTCGCATTATCTGTCAAATTTTAATTTTTTCCAAAAAATAATTCAAAAGTGGGTGATTTCTGAAAATATCGAAAAAAGTTATTAGAAAAAGTTTTTTTAAATACAGTTTTTAGCCCACATGGAAAATTTCAGCTGCATAAGATAATTTTAATTTTTTTACCCATATTTTGTAAATTGCACCACTTTTGCAAAATAAGACTCAACGCAACCTACATAAAACTTCTTAGTTTTGACATTGTTTTATTTCAGATACATTTTCTTTAAAGTAGCGCCATATTAAATGTGTGTTTTTCTACAAAATCAAAATTGGGCTATTAAAATTTGGTCGCATGTGATGCAAAGTTTATTTGTTTTTGATCCTGTATAAGGTGACTTCATAAAATAAGTGTTTTTGAAAACATAGTTTGTGTCTGAAAGTAATACACCTTAATATTAAGACAAAAAGAACACAGTGTCATCAGTAAAGTGTTCATTAAGTGGAAAATAAATTTTAGTGGTGGGTAAAAAATCAAAATTACCTTATGCAGCTGAAATTTTGCATGTGGGCTAGAAACTGCATTAAAAAAAAAACTATTTCTAATAACTTTTTTCGATATTTTCAGAAATAACCACACTTTATTATTATTTGGAAAAAATTAAAATTTGACAGATAATGCGATGAATCACGTGACTACTATTTTTTTGCATATGATGCGGACTTTACTGGTCACACTGTATATATTATAAATATTGGAAAATAAAAATAAGATTTAAAAAATTTATATCTATACTTTAATTTTAGTAAAGTTATTGTTATTTAAATTAATAGATATCTTTATTTTACTCTAAAATTATCCCTGCATACTAAATTATATTACAATTTATTTTAAGATTCAGTTGAGAGATGTTTGAAAAATGAGTTTTACTTGATCATAAGATGCTTCGATTACAAAATAGAATACTAAAAGTGATAAAAATAATTACACTGGAGATTATTCTACCCAAACAAATGAAAAATATATGGAACCAAAAAAAATCCTCAACAAGGTATTGTCATAAAACCGAAAAATAAAGAGAATATAGAAGCAACAAAAAATACCATTGAAACAAAACTGAATCAGAGGTCAATAAAGTTCCTGTTTCATAATCAAGAGTGACACTCAAGATAACAAACAATCATAAACTCATGAACTCAAGAAAGAAAACTTTAGGCGAAAAATATGAGGTAACATTAACAAAATTAAAAAAACCGAGAGTTGTTTTTGTTGGAATGAACAAAAATTACTTGAATAGCAAAGAACTGAGGAAAGAATTAGTGGATTCAAATTATTACATAAATACTTACATAGAAATAAAATATCAAAGAGAATCAAACTCTTAAAAAAAAAACAATGGATTATAAATGCAGAAACTACTGGAGAAACACTTTACAAAATTGTTAATAAGTATGTTAGGGTAAATGCGGGAGAGTTGCCGCGGCAGGAGAGATGCCGCATTTGTCATATTAGCCCTAATACGTAAAAAGTTAGACAATCAAGTATACCTGTGATGAGAGTCCACCCATTAGTGAATCATTAGTACAGCGGCAGTGTTCGTTTCTAAAAGTATCGCTTGCTATTCCGATATTTACGAAGGTAAGAATACATTTTTATTACAAAGTTTGAAGTACGGTTTTAATAAGTGTGATAATTTGAAACTAGGACGCTTTATTTTATGTTTGAAAGTTTTTCCGGTATTTTGAGGTTATTGTTTACACGTATCATATATTTTCTAGCGTTTACAGCCGGTGACCTTGATAAGCAGGCGCGGCGTCTCTCCCAACAAAAAGGACAGTTGCCGCATTATCAGTAAGAAGAGACGCCGCATACTATTTTTCCAATGTTATTGTTTTTCCATGAGTTTTATTATATTAAAACTAGCGTGTATCCGGCATGCGTTGCAACCCGCTGGTATAAATACAAACCCGAACAAACCCGATATATTAGTACCCGGCATGCAACTTTCTGAAATTGCACCCGTGCGAAGCCGGGGCGGGTCGCTATTATACATAAAAACCTTCCCCTTGAATCACTCTATCTATTAAAAAAACCGCTTCAAAATCCGTTGCGTAGTTTTAAATATTTAAGCATATATAGCTGGTAGGGGACGGACAGACAGCGACAGCGACTTTGTTTTATACTATGTTTAGATTACCATTTTTATTCATAAAAATGCCTAGAAAATACCAAAGGAAAGTAAATGCATGCTCAAAGTCCCAGTGGACCGAAGAACAATTGCAAGAAGCAATTAACAAAGGTAGATCCGGTGAGATAACCAAAAGAGGAGCTCATGCGTTATGGTGTGCCGCCAAAAACCCTTGTACGCAGAATGGCTAGTGGTAAATTGGTAAATTTCGCAAGGGAGTCTTGGACCAGAAGGTAAACTTTACTTCCGAAATGCCCGATGAAGGTCTAATAAATATTGTTAACATCATACGAAAATATTAAAACAAAAAAGTCTTGCCTTAATCCTAAAGATAAAAAGCCCAAGGTGGCAGAAAAGAAGAAAAAAACAGAAAAAAAACTAGAAAAAGAACAGTGGAGCGATAGCGATGAAGAGATCCTAGCAAATAAGATTATAAAAAAAGATGAAAACAAGGAATGCTGCGTGGAATACTTCGAAATGTATGCAACAACAACTAAAAAAGCCGATTGGGTGCAGTGCCTTAAATCTTAAATATTTAAAATGGTTCCACGTTACTTGCTGCATGTATGCTGAAGTAAACTGAAGTTTGCAACATCTATTCCAGACTGGATCTACGCAAGTAAAATGGAAATTAGACTTTTTAAACACTGCGGCATCTCTCCTTTCTAAACGCGGCATCTCTCCTAGCGATGTGGGAGAGTAGCCGATTTTTAGAAGAAAAAATATTTTATTGTTAGGTATGTTTATATTTTTTTAGAATTAACGGTAATTTTTGCATTTTAATAAAGTTTAAAGTAATACCTGTGTAGTGACTTATTTTGAAAAAGTTTACTTAAAAATTACAAAAATTATGAATTTTTGTCAAAAAGTGCGGCAACTCTCCCGCATTTACCCTAATATATCATGGGGACAATGTAAAGTGGCAGAAGATTTTAACATAAGAAGATGTATGAAAGGTTGTCATAAAACAAGAGAGCAAAAATCAACAAACAGGTTGTTCTTGTGGAGAAAATCATACGTATGAAGAATGCAGAAATAAAAATTCAAAATGCATCAATTATTTTTTGGCTAAAACTAAATTTGAAAAAAGTCATAATATGAATCATAGAAGTAATTACTAAATATGTCCAATATATCTTTAAAAAAATTAAATAACTAAAAATATTACTAATAAGAATGAATTCTGATTTCATTTATAATCATCAATTTGAAAATTACAGTAATACTAATTTTTTAGAAAATTGGGAAAAATTTAAATACATAACCCTTTTTTGCATTTAACTAGCAAAAATCAAAAACAAAATTCCCGACTAATTCCAGGTCGGTTTTTAAAAATTTCCCGGCTGGGTTTTTCTAAATTAACTACACTTTCATTGTTAAATTTTAAAACATTTATTTGAAAAACACTTGGCTTAAGCACAACCAAATAATATAGTTACTTTTTTAATTTTACGATTTCTTGTTCTATTATAGCTGCCAAATCTTTTTGTGATTGTTCGATAATTTTTTTCTTTTTAGTTTCCAGTTCTTCTGCTTGCTTTTGAAGCTTCCTTTTTTTTGCTTTTTTCAAGTCGCTGTCAATCTCTTTTGCCTTTTTACCTTTTTGTGCTGTGTTGTACCTTGAATAGGCATTTCTCATGGAAAGTATCATGGATTTTGTAATGTTCATAGTTTGAACTCCTCCAATTTTTTGTAGTGAATCGTACACTAATCTTTGGCCTATAAGTGGCCCTTCTTTTAAATTTTCCACCAAAATCTCCTTATTAACAGAAAATCCCCTTTCTGCTGTGGCATTTCCATGAGAAATTGTTAGAAGAAGTTGCACCGCGTTTTTTAAACTGTCATTTGTGATGGTTTCCATCCAAAAGTCATCTACTCTGTTACATCTGGAATAATTTTTCATTTTATTTATCATAGTCTGATCAGTAAGAATGTCTCTAAATGCTCTATCTGCTTCTTCCAATTTAGTCGCATTGCATCTGTTTAAATTTAACAAAATTTCAAATGCTTTGGACATCAGTTGCAAGGATTTTTTGGATCTCTGCCAGTTTTATTGGGGTTAAGAAAACTTATAGCTTCAGTTAATTTATATGTTAACGGACATTTTTCCAAGAGTTTGGAAACTGTATACATCAAGCAGTTTCGACAATCCTGGCGAAAGATAATCATTTCTTTATCTTTAACTCCGATACGCATTTTTTGATAGCCCCTCTAGTCCCATATCCTAGATCAATCTCTTGGACTTTTTTAAGGTTGCAATATAAACCATTCTTGTCTTTTTTTAAAACATCTATTTTGAAAATAGGAGTGCTTTGTAGTGTCCTTTTGCGGATGAAGCGACTATTCTGTGGCATTCCGGAGACGCTGGCCAAATGGAGATTGTTATCAGTAACGACTTGGTTCGAGTAAAGGATTGGTGTGATGCTAATCTACTTGCCATCAATTTATCTAAGACCAAGATTATTAACTTCAAATGTCAAGTGGACGGCGTCATTTTAAATTCTGAAGCTCTGGGTAGAGTAAGTCATAATAAATTTCTGAGTTTGTTTGTGGATGATAGGTTGAAGTTTGAGCCACATGTTTTACAACTAACCACTAAGGTTTCTAGAGGTTGCTATGCCTTAAGGGTTATTTCCCGGAAAATGGATATAGTAACTGCGAGGGCTGCCTACTTCGCTTTAATTGATTCACACTTGCGGTATGGTGTGTGTTTTTGGGGTGCTTGTTCTGGTCATTTGTTTAACACCGTATTTATTCTCCAGAAAAGAGCTCTGCGATTTATGTTTGGCTTGAAACGAAGGGAGTCATGTAAGCCATTGTTTGTTAGTAACAAAATCTTAAAATTACCATGTATTTTTATATTAGAAACGGTATGTCTCGTGCATAAAAAGTTTAGCCAGGAAATTCTATCTGCTTCGTCTTATTTTTTCCGTAATTCTCACACCACAGCTCTTCCGATACCGGGTTCCACCTTAATTAAGAATTCTTTTGTATACAGGGGCAAAAAAATGTTTAATCATCTGCCTAGGCAAGTTAGAGAGATTTTATGCATTAAAAAATTTAAGAGGGAGGTCAACAAGATTCTTTTGAATAAGTCATATTACTCTGTTTCCGAATTTTTAGAGGATACATTTTAATTCTAGTACTTAGTTTTTTTGTTTGTAATCTGCCTCTTTGTGAGCAACATTTTACTATTCGATTTTTATAAAGCCACGTTTGAGTTTACGTATAGAAAAGTTGTCTGTTCCTCTTTGTTTTTTTTGTTTTATGTAAGTTGTTTTTATATTTTTTTATATGACTTATTTAGTCTGGTATTAGTATAGGTATACTTTTTATACATCAACTTGTACTTAGTTTTAGATCAATGGCTTTGGTAATGAAAAAGAAATTTTTTTTATAACAATAAAGCGTATTTTGTTTTGATTTGATTTGATTAGAATGTCGCCTGTAACAAAACGTCTCATTAAGTTATTTATAATGGATAATAGGTCTTCATAAAGAAATGGAACTAGAGGCCAATCACTTTGAAATTGTCTTAGAAATGGTTCTAGTTCTTCAGAGAGTGACTAAAAGAATGCTAATTCAGCTAACAGCAGTTTATTATCCATAAACTTTACTGATGCAAAGTTTATTTGTTTTTGACCCTGTATAAGGTAACATCATAAAATAAGTATTTTTGGAAACGTAGTTTGTGTCTGAAAGTAATACACGTTAACGTTATTATGACATAGCTTAATAATATTAAATCGTTGAAAATAGATAAACTTTACGTTGTTAAAATAAAATTTATTTTCCACTTAAAAACACTTTACTGATGACACTGTGTTCTTCTTTGTCTTAATATGAAGGTGTATTACTTTCAGACACAAACTACGTTTTTAAAAATACTTATTTTATGAAGTTACCTTATACAGGGTCAAAAACAAATAAGCATTTTCATCACATGCGACCAAATTTTAATAGCCCAATTATGATTTTGTAGAAAAACACACATTTAATATGGCGGTACTTTAAAGAAAATGTATCTGAAATAAAGCATTGTCAAAACTAAGAAGTTTTATGTAGGTTGCGTTGAGTCTTATTTTGCAAAAGTGGTGCAATTTACAAAATATAGGTAAAAAATCAAAATTATCTTATGCAGCTGAAATTTTGCATGTGGGCTAGAAACTGCATTTGAAACAACTTTTTCTAATAATGTTTTTCGATATTTTTAGAGATAACCCAACTTTTGAATTATTTTTTGGAAAAAATTAAAATTTGACAGATAATGCGAATCACGTGACTACTATTTTTTTGCTTAATTTTCATCTCGATCGAAGCAGAACTTAATGCCAAAGTCAAATTTTGAATAAAGCTATTAATAAAAATAAATCCCATATGATGCGGACTTTACTGGTGACACTGTATAAATCTTCGAAATCATGTAAATAAACAAATAAAATATAATAAAGAAAAATACTATAAAGATAAAGTTTTAGAAATTCAAGGTAATATAAAAGAAGTTTGGAATATAATTGATGAAGCTACAGGTAAAAAAGAAAACAAAATATTTTCTTTTTAAATATTAGAAAAAAAAAATCAATTACTTAATAGACAATAAAAAAGATATTTCTGAAATTTGTATAGATCATTTTACCTATATTGGTCCTAAATTAACAGAAAAAAAAACTCCTAAGAATTATATTAATATAGAAAAAGTTAATGCTTCTCATAGGATATTTTTTACTCCCATATCTGAAATTTATAATTTAATCAATAATATCCCCAGGACCTTATGACATACTTAAACAATATAATTTTAAAAGCCACATCCGATAACTTTTCCTTAAAACCCTTTCGCTGCGGGCTGAAAAAGCAAGCAATACGTCTGGGCGGAGAAAAACAAAAATATTATTAACAACTACATATTTTCTAAATTGATTTTATAAAGTAAAATCATATTTTGGTATTTTCTCCTAATTTTTTTTGAAGACGCGCATAAACGCTTTCCGCCTATTCTCATGGAATTCCATTAATATTATAATTTTTTATGACAAAGAAACTACATAAATCTTTATTATACGTCACTGGACAACAAATTTTAGGTTATTGGTTGTATCGTGTATCAAAATGCATTTTTTTTGTTAACTTTGGGATGCTGAATACAAAAATGATAATGAAATTAAAAACTTAGTTGCCGTTTTAAAAAAAAGTGGTTATATTTTATTTTTGATAAAATAATAAAAACTACATAATTTTACACTTTAGAGTCACTAAATGCGCAGTCGCTTTGCTACTCTTTTGTGAACTGTTTCTGGAGCATCTCTAACAAGAGTCCAACAGTAGTCGGCAAGCATGGAAGCATTCCAGTGTCCCTGGTATCTGTTTTCCATGGTTGATATGTCCTGATGGAAGCGTTCGCCGTGCTCATCGCTTACAGCTCCGCAGTTGTTGTCAGGAAAAAAGTCCAGGTGAGAGTGTAGGAAATGGATCTTTAGAGACATATTGCAGCCCATTTTTTGATACGACGACAGCATATTTTCAACCAGAGTAACGTAATTGTCAGCTTTTTTATTTCCCAAGAAATTAGTTACCACGAGGCGAAAGTCTTTCCAGGCGTTTTTTTCAATATCTGTTAGAGTGCTGTCAAAGTGTTCGTCTTTCAGAATATTTCGAATTTGTGGCCCAATAAAAATACCTTCTTTAATTTTTGCCTCACTTAGCCTCGGGAATTTCTGACGTAGGTACTGAAATGCTGGCCCATCTCGATTCAGTGCCTTAACAAAGTTTTTCATTAGGCCCAATTTGATATGCAGTGGTGGTAACCAAACCTTTTTGGAGTCTACCAATGGCATGTGTTGTACATTTTTTTGCCCTGGCTCTAATGATTGTCGAACGGGCCAGTGTCGTCTATTGTAATAAAGTGACCTTGCCCGACAGTCCCATTCACACAAAAAACAGCAAAACTTTGTGTAGCCTAGCTGCAACCCAAGTAAAAGTGCAATAACCTTTAAGTCACCACAGATCTGCCATTGGTGCTCATCATATTTTATGGTTGTCAATAGGAACTTCATATTGTCGTATGATTCTTTCATGTGAACTGCATATCCGACAGGAATGGGCGGAAGAATATTGCCAATATGTAATAGTACTGCCTTTAAACTTAATTTTGAACTGTCTATAAACAATCTCCATTCCACTGGTTTGTAGTTTATATTTAAAGCCTCCAATAAACCGCCAATATTATTGCAGAAAACTAAGTTATTTTCCATGTCAAAAAATGGCGCTAGACCTTTATGGCGTTTACGAAAAACACTTACAGAGACATCTTCTTCTAACAGGTTCCACTGCTGCAATCTTGATCCTAGTAACTCAGCCTTACTTTTTGGAAGTTCTAGATCTCTCACAAGATCGTTTAATTCTGACTGGGTTATTTTGTGCGGTTGGCGGTATGATGTGCTGGGTGCGAAATCGGGATCTCTTGAAGTTGATGGCATATCTTCTTCTTGGCACAACGCTGTATCGCTGTCTAATTCGTAAGTGACTGTTTCTGGGGGTTCTGGAATAGGAAGGTCGTCATTATGTGGTACAGGTCTGATGGCAGATGGTATATTTGGATAGTTAATAACAGACTTTTTCTTCTTGGATATACCGGTGCCTTGCCCAACAGGAGGTATCATGCAGAAATAGCAATCATTAACATGATTTGTAGGCTCTCTCCAGACCATTGGAACAGCAAACCGCATAGATCGGTTTTTACGATTTAACCAGCTTGTCAAACTTGAAGCGCATGCATTACAGCATATATGTGGCGCCCACTGTTTGTCTTGATCTCCTATTCTGCAACCGAAATAAAGATGATATGCTTTTTTCATCAATGGAGTCATAGATCGCTTCTGAGACGCAAAAGTCACTTCACCACAAACATAACAGAAGTGATCTGGATTGTTTACACACTTTCGAGGCATTTTACAATCTTAACTATTCGACTTGAATTACTAACTTCGACTGACTAACCTCTCCGCTTACCTACCTGTTTATATCCCCAAATATGGATTATAGATTTTTAAATACATTTCATTATAATTATACTTATAAGTAGTCTATATACAATTTTAAGAAACCAACATAATGAGTTTTTTATTTGTTATTACCTAAATAGGGATAAAGGATACAATGCGACTGAGCAGGTACTAATGGATTTATTGGCCTACATTAGTACTGTGCTCAGGTAAACCATAGAAATGAGGATAAACAAGGGTCCTTTTATCCGTTTAGTCGTTTATTTATTTAAAATCGGGTAGTAAAGCATTATTTATTTGCCGCTTAATTAAATATTTCAATATTATCCCTGTTTTAGGGTGGTCCCGGCTAAGTCGCCATTGTGTTAATATCCCTATTTAGGTAAATTTATGTAAAACTCATTTCGTTCGCTCTCTTATTTTTGTAAACAGATTTTTATTATATAGGGACTGTTCAGTACAAGGCAGACATGAAAGTGGATTTACATGGGTTTCAATGGCTATCGCTCTTATTTTAAGCAATAGGGGGTTAGGATTTCGAATATAGGGGATCGTCCCTAAGAATCCACCATTCCTTAACTTGGTGAAAATGTAGATTTGGCAATATAAAATCCATATATTGTTATTACAATACAAATATACTACGTGCGTTCTCGCGGTTACAGTGTTAATATATTAGGGGAACATGACGTCACGTATCTCTTAAACGTGAACTAATATTTAAAAAAAACGTTTATTTTCGATTTAAGCACACCTAAAATAGTAAGATTTAGTTGATTTTATTTCTGCAACATTTTAGCTGTTGTCCAGTGATACAGGAGAGCGCACATGTGCGTCCGCCGCCACCAGAGAAGAGAGGCTTGGACGCACAAGCGCGCTTTCCGCACTCAAGTGTTATCTTTTTAGTATGTGCCTTACTAAAGGAACTTTTCCAACAATGTTAAACACATCGGTGGGAATGATATGTTTGAAGCAAAGATTGTAGTGGGTTTGTAGTTTTGGAATAACTTTTGAAGAGGTGAAGATACAATTTTGGCTTTGGGCATTCGTTGTATAACATAGAGTTGAAATGGCGCGTACTTGTAAAAAATACAATATTAAGAACGAGGTCTTTAAAAATTGCAAAAATAAAATTTAAACTGAAAAAAATATCAAAAATCATGAAAATAAGAGAATTATTATTTTATTTCTAAGTATATTCATGCTTGTGTTAGCAACAACGGCCAAACCAAAAAAAAATCAAATAGTTAGTTTTTAAATGAAAACGGAACTAAGAGTTAGTAGTTACATACAAAAATGTTTATAACTCTTTCCTGCCTGAAATTCCGGATTCTCTTCGACAATGGCCCGATAGATTAGTCCGAATGAACATTGCATTTTTGTTAGAGTTGGCCACTTGTTTTTTAGAGATTATCAGTATGTGTGATTATTATCATAGTGAATAACTTATTGTTTATTTGGTTAAATTCAGGTGTTATAATTTATCCAGTCAGTGTGATGACATTCCAATCATTCCATACGGCGGTAAACGTCGGTCTCTTTGAGACTGTTTACCGCCGTATGGAATGTCATCACACTGACTTTGGAATAACAATACCACAATGTACAATATTATGGGTAAAAACTTATAATGTTATAATAAGTAATTAATTACTTGGAAATTTTTCTTAAAACTTTTGTCTTGGTTTTAATTTTTATACAGAAGCTATATTATGTTTCAACAAACATTCCAATTATCTTTAAAAGTATTTTTTATATACCTACCTACCTTGGTGTAAAATTTAAAGTAAAAAATGACAAACACGTGGATATTTAAAGTAACTGTAGTGAGTAGATATCCTAGACAATTTACCTTTAGATAAGCAAACAATAATCACGAAAGTGGCAGATTTACGGCCTCGCGCATGTAAACAAAGCGAGACACTATTAGACATGCGCACTGCAACATTATCGTTTGACGAATGGGAAAATAGACAGGGCCGGGCTTTAAAATTTAAATTCTGGCCAAAAAATTGGACTGTCTTCTCAATTTTTGATCAA
This sequence comes from Polydrusus pterygomalis, assembly GCA_963969555.1. Classification (NCBI taxonomy): domain Eukaryota; kingdom Metazoa; phylum Arthropoda; class Insecta; order Coleoptera; family Curculionidae; genus Polydrusus; species Polydrusus pterygomalis. The sequence goes on from OZ018384.1 coordinate 11,862,148, forward strand.
GTTGGTAAAAACATAGTGATTTCTGGCATTTTTAGTAGTAGCAAACCTATCAGATTTTAAGGATAGAAAATTGTTTTGTTTTTAAAATTTGTTTACAAATGATTTGTCGTCGTGTTTTTACTTCGAAAAGGAAGAGAACAAAAATAAGTGAATTAAACTAGTCTTATAAAATCGAATATAAAAACAAACAAAACCATCAAAATATCCAATCTACGGTGTTATCGCGTGCCTAACCTCAAGTCAAATAATAGTTGGTATATTGGTAAAAACTTGGGTACGTGTAAAACATTTTCAAGCAAAATTTCTTGTTCAAGAATTTGAAAAGTGTTTGCCCGAGAACTTGACCCGTGGAATACTGGCTTTATTAAAAGCTTAATGTCGGGTGTACAGATTTTAACCAAAAAATTAACCAACCAGCAACTTTGACAAAATTAATTTTTTCACAATCAGACACAATCCACTAAACTACACAAAAACTAGAAATCCGTGAATATTAAACACCCGCAATCCACAATAGCTAAGAAAACTACAAGGAATCCACAGAGAAACCAAAACTCAACAACAAAGATGGCGGCCGAGCCGGTTCTGGGAGGGTATTTTGAGCATGTCGGTAAAGTAGGACAGGTCGATAACACACGAGGTTTGTGCGCATGCACGAAGCTGTCCAGAGGGGAGGGAAGGCAGCTGACGGGCGAGTCATGCGCTCGGACGTATTTTTCACCCATAAAACGTAACTTTTGTTTGCGCAGAAGGTAAGCTGTACGTATCTAAAGATAAATTGTCTATGGTAGGTTAGGTTAGGTAAGGTTAGAGTGGCAGACCTCTGGCATTGACCAAACAGTCACACGTAGTCCTGTAGGACCGTTGTGGTACCACACGTGTTCCGCGGAACCTATCCGCATCAGCCTCCTGATGGTTAACGCGACGTGACGTAGATCGTAGAAGAATCTTGACAGCTCATTCAAACCAGCCACTGCTGTTAATAAACTTCGTAAGTCGACCCAGTTGCAGGCTGCTCACTTCCTCCAGATCCTTCTTCTAGCGAGGCCGGGGCATTCACACAAGAAATGCTGAATACTTTCCTCCTCCTCTTCATCTCTGCAACTTCTACAGAAATCGTTAGTTGGTACTTGCATACGTTCAGCGTGTCTACCGAACAGGCAATGTCCGGTGACTATGGCAGTGATGTTTCTTAGGTCCTTCCGACCGTGTTGTAATAGCACTGTGGTTTTCCTGTCGTCAAGTAGGGGCCACAATTGCTGGAGATGCTACAAGTTGCCAGCCCTGTCCATCTGCTTTGTGCAAGTTGTTTAGCTAATTGATCTACATCCTCTTTGACTGATCCCAGTGGTCTAGCCACAGTATTCTCTGCTAGTTCGGCAAACCTGCTTGCGCACTCCCTGGCGAGCACATCAGCAGTCTCGTTGCCCTGTAATTTGCTATGTCCAGGAACCCAACACAGGGTGATTCGATGTTGAGCACCAAGTGTGCAGAGATTGTTGCAACAGCGCCTTACTAATTTTGACTTAGTGCTGCTGGAGCAAATTGCCTTTATGGCTGCTTGACTGGCTATATAGATTGCTATAGACGCAGCTGCTTTCAAGCCAGGGTGATCCCGCAGGGTGTTGACTGCTTTATCCACTGCAAAAATTTCTGCCTGGAAAATGCTGCAGTAGTCAGGGAGTCTGTACGACCTCTGTATTTGCATGTTCTCGGAGAAGATACCAGCTCCAACCCCGACGTCCATTTTTGAACCGTCTGTGAAGATCGAGTGGTCCGCCTCCATTATTACTTGATTGCCTTCCCACTCCTCCCTACCCGGAATGAGCATAGAAAAGCCCATTCCAAAGTCTGGCAGCGAAACAGTGTAATCGGTCGGCTCTCGCAGATTTTGGCCTGGATATATCCTTAGTATGCTACTGTGTCCGTAGTTGGTGCTGGTCCAGCATTTCGACTCTTTCAGTCGCAGAGCACTTTTTGCAGCCACACTTTTTCCGTAAATATCCATGGGTATCAGATGCAGCATCACTTCCAGTGCCGCCGTCGGTGCTGAGTGAAGGGCACCGGTCACTCCTAAACAAGCTGCCCGTTGTACCTTTGTTAGTTTCTTCATGTTTATTGCTTTTTCCAAAGCAGTCCACCAGACCAGGACCCTGTAGGTTAGTATAGGTCTTACAATGGCTGTATAAATCCAGTGAACTATGTGGGGTTTCAATCCCCATTTCTTACCAATAGCTTTTTTGCAGGCATAGAACGCAACTGACGCCTTTTTAACTCGTTCTTGTATGTTCGTGCCCCAGTCAAGCTTGGAGTCGAGTATCAATCCTAGATACTTTGCCTTTTCTTTCAGCACTAAAGTACTGTTGTCCAGGACTGGGAGCCTGAAGTTTTCAATCACCCTTCTGCGTGTGAATAGAACCAGCTCCGTTTTTTCTTGGTTGATTCTCAAACCGCATCTCGCAGCCCACCGTTGGAGTTTTCGTAGCGCTGCTTCTGTTAGATCGCTGATGGTATTCAAATATTTGCCCGACACGAGTATAATCAAGTCGTCGGCATATGCAATCACCTTAAATCCAGCCCTTTCTAACGCTATAAGAATTTTGTTCATTACTCTTAGCCACAGAGTTGGCGACAGCACCCCGCCTTGCGGGGTTCCTCTTCCGGCAATCCTGGCTATCTCGCTGCTTCCTAGTTTAGAGCAGATTTTACGGCTTTTTAACATCCTGTTTATTTAACGGCAGATGTAGTTGTCAACCCCTGATTCTGTTAGGGCGTCGTACACTGCCTCGGTCGTGACGTTGATAAAGGCCCCCTCAATGTCTAGGAAGGTTCCAAGAGTATACTCTTTATTTCTAATTGATTTTTCAATTACGCCTACAACCTCATGTAGCGCTGTTTCCACTGATTTGCCTTTAGTATAGGCGTGTTGAGACGAGCTCAGCCCTTCCTCTGGTACCGAATTCTTAATTTGTATATCTAGCAGCCTCTCCAACGTTTTTGTAAGAAACGAAGATAGGCTAATCGGTCTGAAGTCCTTGGCAGTCGTGTGGCTGCTTTTGCCAGCCTTTGGTATGAAGACTATTTTAATCTTGTTCCAACTTGTAGGTAAATACGTATAATACAAGCTGCTTCTGTATATTACCAGGAGCCAAGGTATTAGGATCTTTTTTTCCTTTTTGTAGCATGTCGGGCATTATTCCGTCTAGTCCTGGTGATTTATACGGGTCGAATGAGTCAATCGCCCATTTAAGCTTCTCGCTAGTGACCACCGATTTAATGCTGTTTAAATCCGGGGGTTCTCCTTGATCAATGGGGGCTTCCTCTGCCGGTGTATTTCCAGAAAAATGTCTATTAGCAGTTCAAGGGTTTCCTCGCTGCTCTTTGTAAAGGCCCCATCGTTTTTCTTTAGGAAGGAAGGAGCGCTCGGCTCCTTCGATAAAACTTTTCTGAGCCTAGCGGTAGATGGTAGATATCTATAAAAAAATAGTGTCAGACCTCGTGTCAGACTATTATATTTTTCGATATTCTGACTTTATCATTTCTAAAATACTTAGGTATACCAGTGGCGGCTCGTGCTCTATCTATGCGGGTAGGCGACGGACACGATGAGGTGTAAAGCCACACCCAAATTTGGTCAATAATTTAATGTTAATATTATTACTTTATCACTCATAAAACAAAAAAAATGACCGCAATAATAATTAATATAATTGTTTTGAATTATTAATATTGAAACAATGAATAATTTTAAAAAACCCAAAAGCCACCTTAAAACTTTTAACATGTACGTATACTTTTTCTATTATCTATAATCGTAATCGCCTATATACTTACGTACGGAGCGATCGCGACTGAAATAACCTGAAAGTCCTACAACCTACAACCAAACGGAACTACCCGGTATAGTACCTAATTTTTCCTATGATTATCATGCTTCTTAATACTAGCAGACAAATTTTTAAAATCTGAAAACCCCTGAGAAACCCAAACTTTAGTTCTCACGTTTGAAAGCAACAAACATGGCCAACAAAATAACCCTTGTTTAAAATAACTCCCACATAGCCACTTATGACTATCGTATCATTGAGTATTAAATGATCGCGAAAAATTATTTCCTTGTTTATGATCACGTTTTAAAACATTAAGAGATGGGGTAGGGCGACTTTTATTTATTACTTCCTCCCTGTCGTCATCTCTAAGTCTATAAAATGGCGTTTCGTGTAAAGAACAAAATATATCATAAACAGGATTATCCATGTTACAAAAATATATATGATTTAAAGAAACAATAAAAATGTCCTTTGTACTTAGCTGTGTTTATCGAAAAATCCTAAACTTTCTTTAAATGTCAAATTTTACCGGCTACACAAACACAATCACTGGATACTGAATCACTGCATTTTCCCGTATCTCGAATAGTTTACTTACGTAGGTCACTATTGTACAAGAAGAAAATAAATGTACGCATTATTTCTATCAACTTGTAATAATATGTACTGCTTACTATTGTACTTACTTACTTAATTACTTAATAATACGAACTTTTTCTAGTTAAAATCCAAAAAATCCACCTTTTAATCCCTTGGTACCTAATAAAATATTAAATATTTTATAAAAAGAAGTCGTTCTGCATAAAACCGCAAATCTATTTTGCGTACAATTATGGCGAATGAAACAACTCTCATTAATGCGTCAGCTAGTTTGACCAGTGTTGCCAATAACATTAGGTGAAAAGGTCCGCCCAGTGGCACAAAAAAGTCCAATTTAGTCCGCGTCGAAATGAAAATGCTTCGTCTGGCGCATTCGCCATAAGCGATATTTATTTTTTACTGTTGGGTAAGGTGACCATTCGTACTGATTTTACCAGTACAGTACTGGTTTTTAGGGCATAAGTCCTGGTTAGTCATTAAACAAAACCAGTACACGAAAAGTACTGGTTTTAGATACACGAAAAGTACTGGTTTTAGATACACCACAGATGAGAAACTTGGGCATTGGAAACAAAATTGTGTTTCGTTATCACATAGGTGGATTGCAATTTTTAAAGCCTTTAAAGAAAATAATGTGTCCTACAATAATATTGGTAAATTGGTAGAGTATTGCCTCTGTATGCCTGGAACTAATGCACCTACCGAACGGGTTTTTTCTTTATTAAACAAAATCTGGACTAGCGAAAAAACACAATTGAAAGTGAAAACTTTGAAATCCTTGTTGATTGTCAAAAATAATTTACCTTAATGCAACCTGTAGGAAATTCTATGGAAATATTTAGGAAAACGAAAATTTGTTAAAAGCAATTCATTCCTCAGAAAAATATAAAAATCAAACGAAATTAAAGAACTACTTATGTTTTATTATGTTATTATTACGACTTATATTATCATGTTATATTATGTTTTATTTTTATATCGTAAAATCATTTTTTGATTTTCACTAGTGTCCAACCGAAATAAGATTTTCAGCCGAAACGGATACCGAATCTTGGGCCTTGGTCTCAGTTTCAGCCGAAACCGAAACTTATTTATACATTTAAAAATTTTATCGTATACTGAAATTTAATTTATTTTATATAGCTTGGGAACGGATTGAACTCTTCCCACCTAAAAAAAAAAAAGTCGACAGAAAAATTAAAGGATCAGATCCCCAAAGTTAGCCGAACGGTGCGCGACAATTCACGAACACTGAGTTTCGGCGGTCTCTAATTTTCCCATTTCTTGTGTTTAAATAAACGCAACATTTTTTGATATCTAAAAGGCGTTGGGCCGTTGTGTGCATTTTTGATACAGATTAGTAAAATTTGGGCGTAGCTGGTCAAAATTGATATTGTCCTGGTTTCAGGTTAGAAAAAAATGGTCACCTTACTGTTGGGGGTATATTATATAATGAAAAATACTGATAACTCTATAAACATTTACTTTTTAATACCTAAAAAAAAATAATAAAAAAGTTAATGTAATAAGTAATAAGACAACACAACACTTGGTAAATAAACAATAAGTTACCTGCCGATTTTATTTCCAAATTTGTGCATTTAGCATATTTTCGTCAGGTATCAAGAAGTCCGAAAAGTCCGAAATAGTTTCAAAGTCCGACTAAAGTCCATAGCCTTAAAAAAAGTCCGAAAATCGGACTAAAGTCCGCCGATTGGCAACACTGAGTTTGACGATGCCTGCCTGGCCGGCTTTCTGCTTGGATCGATTTCTATTGATGAACCGAGTCACGTGCTCCGATGGGTTACGGAAGGCGCCGAATCGATTGCCTCGCCAGGAAGATGGCTCGCGTCTCGTTTCCACGTGGTTTTTCACCATTCATAACGTCAAACAGCTGTAGCGTGCCGTATACAACATAAAAGGCGCTAAATTTATCGCCTGCCTTAGTGGACTTCTCATTGCAACCAAGCCTTGGTAGCCAATCCCTGGCGGTGCAGTAAAAATTATGGAATATATATTAGCTTTAAGGACTAGTACATTGATGAAATCAAACTAGTAGAAGCACATATTGACATATTTTCAAAAGTATTACTTAAATATGTTATGAACAGGAAGGTAGCATAGGGTTGGAGTGAATTTTAAGGGTAGGCGGCGCCTACCTTGCCTACCCCGACGGGTCGCCACTGAGGTATACCTACAGTAAATAACAATTATACGTATACGAGTTCCCGTAAAAAATCAACGTACTTTATTGACCGGGGCGAGGCGCCTCTGTGCACCCCCGTATAGCTTGCAGGTCACTATTATGCTGATGTCCCCCTTTAGGGCACGCGCTATGCTATACACCTGCAAAATATATGCTTCCTAGGCCTTATAGGTCTCGCGATATATTTGGTTGGAAATAGAGGCTTAATTTATCCACAATAGAATATTACTAATGTTTAATATTATAACAAATTCGGTTAAAAATTATTAAAATATTAGCATGAAACTCGAAGAAAAAAAATCAGCCCTGAAATTCCGTTCGTATAGCCATATACAGGGTGGTTGTTTAGTGCGAGGAAGTCCAATATCTCCGTTGTTCTTAGAAATATCGAAATTTATTAAATACAAAGGTTCTAGGATAATCAAAAGCGCACATTTAAAAAATATGTTTTTTTTAAATGGTACCACCCATTTTTTTTTAACTCATTGAATTCGGCATAAAATTGTACATAAGATACGCTATTTTATTTTGGTGATTTATACAACGTTGCCAGATCATTCAATTTTTCCTAAAATTTTCGCGGAAAACATCATATCAAAAAAATTATTTTAAAATATTACTAATCTGAACTAAAAAGAAATTTTTTTATTTTTTTAAACCTTAAAGGTGTCCGAATAATTCTACCAAAACAAAACATTAACATCTTATACAGGGCGTCTTTTACATCGGTACAAATGTAGCAATCTTTAAATAACTATTACTCGTTTTTTTCAAATAGATCCCCCTGTATATTATTGTGTCAGCTTACAGATAATTTCAACCTCTTCAAATATGCAATTACAATAAATACTCTAAAACCTAACGTTCTTTTAATATTTTATGTTTTATTTAAAAAATGCAAACTATTGGCACTTTCATTAAGATGGCCATACGTTGAACAAAAAAATTATAAATTATAACAACTCAATAAAAAAAAAACTATAACAAATGTTCAATATGACCTCCGTTAAAATCTAAACAGATCTCTACGCGTTCTTGAAATGATCTACTAACTTCATCTAATACATTGTTGTTGATATTCCGAAAAACTTGTATGATGCGGTTCTTCATATTATCTTTTGTGGTTGGAGGAACTTTATACTCTTCATCTTTGACGTATCCCCACAAAAAGAAGTAGTTGCATACAGGGTCGCTTTTATTTATGGAAACGGTCGATTATTTGCTAAAGTAAGATAGCTAGTGAAGAATGTTAAATAAAAAACTTTTAGGGTTTTTAGAAATCTATTACACTGCACATAAACTAAGTATACAGGATCAGTCAAAAAGCCATGGAAGAACAAAGTTACTTTATTTTAAATGGAACCCCCTGTATATTATTCAATATTTCAATTTTTTACAAGATTCTAAAAAAAAATGTTAAGCACACCACAAACCCAATCTTAACCGTTTTCGAGATATCGAGTTTCGAATATCGTTTTCAAATAAATTATTACATTCATTAATTTTCTAGTCCATCAAGTTACCTTAGAAAATATTTATCTCCACAACAATGTTGTTTTTGTCATCTTGACAACAGATATGTGATATGATATATATAATTTTAATGATGATAGGGTACGGCGATAGAACACGGAGTTTTACCCAAGTGGCAAATATTTTTAATGAATTGCAGCCAGATCGGGAACCTATAACTAAATCAACTGTTTCCAAAACATTGCAGCGTTTTCATAAAACTGGAGGTTTGAAAGATCGACCAAAAAGTGGAAGACCGGTAAGCGTTACTAATGAATAAAATTCTCTAAATGTCATGTTAGATGTGGTAGAAAATCCAATAAATGCGACGCAACAGCGGGCTTTAAATCGTAATATGAGTCGATATTCCATTCAAAAAATTACCAAAAGAGAAAAATTCAAACTATATAAAATTCATTTGTTACAAGAATTGAGTGAATACGATTTTGATCGCAGAATTCAGTTTTGCGAAATCATTATGGATAAATTGAATCAAAATGTTAACTTTGTCAACCACATTTTATTTTCTGATTAATCAACGTTTTGTTTAAACGGGCACGTAAATCGACACAACTGTAGATATTGGTTAGACCAAAATCCACATTAGATGGAACAAGTTCATACCCGAGTTCATACCCAACGACCACAAAAAACCAATGTTTGGTGTGGCATTATTGGTGGAAACGTCATAGGATCCTATTTTATACATGGAAATTCTGAACGATATTTATTTTATTACTTTTACAAGAGAATATTGTTCCACAGCTCAGACGATTATTCCCGAACCATAATAATCCCAATTTACCGGCTGAACAAATATGGTTCTCCACCACATTTTGGACGGATGGTGAGGGAATATCTAGAGGAAACTTTTCCTGGTAAATGGATGGGGCGCAGAGGTGCAATTGAATGGCCTGCTAGGTCTCCTGATATGACCCCTCTTGACTTTTTCCTGTGGGGGCCATATCAAAAATTTAGTGTACAAAAATAGGCCACAAAATATCGAAGATTTGCAACAAAGAATAATGCATGAAATTTCCAGTATTGCTCCCAATATCCTTTTAGATTCGTTACAAAATTTTGTTCACCGAATTCATTACTGCCAGGAGGTAAACGGTGGACACTTTGAGCACCTTATAAAATAGGATTTCAAATTGTTGTTTACTAAAACTTAGTTTGTCTATTTTATTATTGTTATTAGATTTATTTGAAAACGATATTCGAAACTCGATATCTCGAAAACGGTTAAGATTGGGTATGTGGTGTGCTTAACATTTTTTTTAGAATCTTGTAAATAATTGAAATATTGAATAATATACAGGGGGTTACATTTAAAATAAAGTAACTTTGTTCTTCCATGGCTTTTTGACTGATCCTGTATACTTAGTTGATGTGCAGTGTAATAGATTTCTAAAAACCCTAAAAGTTTTGTATTTAACATTATTCGCTAGCTATCTTACTGTGGCAAATAATCGATCGTTTCCATACATAAAAGCGACCCTGTATATACTGACATTTATGTTTCTCTTTAAAAGTGCCCTTTCGACAGTCTTTTGATAATTATTTTAAAACATTTTTTGGTGTACTTATACAATAAATGGTCACCAGCTAAAACTAGTGCAGACAAGACGGCCCTGTCCCCAACTTTTACGTATAAGGTCGATAGATCGGACCAGTTATTTACTATGCGTGGCCCCTGCACAAAATCAGCACTACTATAGCTCGACTGTTTTGGCTGTAAAATTCTAACCTGCAGAAAAATATTTTTGAACTAGCGCATTCAATCCCCTTAGAAAAAAAAGTAATAATTGGATTAGCACTTACCATGTTTGCGGAGAGGGAAGGGGCAGATTTTCCAAGATTTGAATTACGAAATTTGACCAAGTTCGAAGGGGCATTTTGAAGATCTAAAAAAAAAAAATTTGAAAATAACTTGAATAAATCTCCGGATACAGCGGTTCAATAATATGAATGTCTTTTACATGCCGTATATATGGTCAGAAATTATCTGTACACTGAAAACGTGAAAAAATAATAAATAAAGGGTGTTTTGTAATTGAATGTCAATAATTAAGGGGGCGATTTTTGTGTTCATTTTAAAAAGAAAACTTTATATGAACGTATGTCCTAAACGTCTTTATTTTTGATATACAGGGTGGTAAAGTTTTCAAAAATAAATAGTTTTTTAATAATATCTGTAATACCACTTTAGATATTTTAATGAAATTTGGCAGACATGTACTATGTATCAAGATGCATTATTTACCGTACAACAATTTTTTTTATTTCCGCCAGTGGCGTTCGTACGGAATTTTACCTGCCTATTTTGGCAGACATTAATGTAACGCTACTGATTTCTCGTAAAAATAAATTTATTCCTGAAATCCCCAATCATTTCTAAAGAAATTTGATATCTTGAATTTTTCAATCTGATGCACGGTTTTCGCTTAAAAAAATAAAAACCTTTTCTCTGCATAATCATAACAATATCGTTAATATGACAATATCACCATGCACAGAAATAGATTTTATTTCTTAGATCAAGTTTGCTTAGAAATGAATAAGGATCTCAAAAATTATTATTGTAGTAGGCCGTGTCTGTAAGAGTTATTAATTCTGTTGTCAGGGCGGTTGTCATTATTTTGTTTGACAGTTTATCAATATTTAAATTCTGTTTTTCGTGTCTTATTAATTTGGTGTTTAAAATATCCGAGTATTGTTATTTTGAAAGATAATGGTCGGGTTTACTTATGAGGAGTTGGCACATATGCATTACATGTATGGTTTGGCTGATGGCAGTTCGCCGGAAGCTAGGCGATTGTATCAAGAGCGGTTTCCTAATAGAGTCATACCAGATAGGCGAACATTTGCAAATGTACATAGAAGGTTGACTGAAACAGGTACTTTGATGGCAAATAATCGATTAAAAGGATCCCATCGGACTGTAAGAACTTCAGAAATTAAAGAAGCAATTTTAAATCTTATTGATGAAAATCCTGAAATAAGTAATAGAAAAATTGGACATAATCTGAATATCTCGCACGTCCTGGTTTGGAAAATTTTGCACGATTTTTTATTGTATCCGTATCATATATATTCAGCGGGTCGAAGCGTTACTTCCCCGAGACTTTCCCTTGCGTGTTAATTTTTGTCAGTGGTTTTTGGAGAAAATTGCGCATAATCCCTTGTTTGACCATGAAATAATGTTTACAGATGAAGCTAACTTTTCCAGAAACGCAATCAGAAATTTTCACAATAACCATATTTGGGCCGACGAAAACCCCCACGCTGTTGTAGAATGTAACTAGCCAGAACAGTTTTCGGTAAATGTCTGGGGTGGAATTGTTGGAAATTATTTAATTGGACCTTTTTTCCTGCCAGAAAGGCTAAATGGCCATAATTATCGCCGGTTTCTAGAAGAGGATTTGCCCATATTGCTACAAGAAGTACCAATTTTAATAAGAAACAGAATATGGTTCATGCATGATGGTGCGCCCGCTCACTTTAGTGTTGTAGCAAGAGAATATTTAAATCAAATATTTAATAACCGATGGGTTGGTCGTGGCGGACCTCAACCATGGCCGCCTAGGTCCTCACATTTAAATAGTTTGGACTTTTTCTTATGGGGGCATCTTAAAAGTCTGGTTTACCGCACCCCAGTAAACACTTTAGAAGAGCTGAAAGATCGTATAAGAGCTTCCTTCGATTTAATAAGTAATACTGAAGGTATACTTCAAAGAGTGCTCGACAATATGAGGAGAGGAAAAGAGCTGAAGCGTGTATCCTTCAAGGTGGAGGGCATTTTCAACAACTTATCTAGTTTCTATGTATGTTCTTTTTTTCACAAAGGTTGTTGTTGATTTATTAACAGACGATCCTTATTCATTTCTAAGCAAACTTGATCTAAGAAATAAAATCTATTTCTGTGCATGGTGATATTGTCATATTAACGATATTGTTATGATCATGCAGAGAAAAGGTTTTTATTTTTTTTAAGCGAAAACCGTGCATCGGATTGAAAAAATTCAAGAGATCAAATTTGTTTAGAAATGATTGGGGATTTTAGGAATAAATTTGTTTTTACGAGAAATCAGTAGCGTTACATTAATGTCTGCCAAAATAGGCAGGTGAAATTCCGTACGAACGCCACTGGTGGAACTAAAAAAAATTGTTGTACGGTAAATAATGCATCTTGATACATAGTACATGTCTGCCAAATTTCATTAAAATATCTAAAGTGGTATTACAGATATTATTAAAAAACTATTTATTTTTGAAAACTTTACCACCCTGTATATCAAAAATAAAGACGTTTAGGACATACGTCCATATAAAGTTGTCTTTTTAAAATGAACACAAAAATCGCCCCTTTAATTATTGACATTCAATTACAAAACACCCTGTATATCTGAAACAAACAAAACTGAAATATGGTACTGCAATAATTAACTAAAGAAGTTAAACGAAAAAAATACTCCGCAAAGTTTGGCGAGGGAAAGTGCTCAGCTGATGCAACGCGCCCGCGCGCGTGCTGTACATAATATACTTATAGCAATGCGATGAACCTGTAACTCGTCATCTGAGCATTTAAAAGACAAAAAATTTATTTAATTAAAAATATTTGAGCCAACAGTATAGTATGTATTATTCATATAAGATCAAAATGCTGAAATCAATTAATTTGCAAATTACTAATCATACATAATAGCTTGAACATTAGGACCTTTACATGTCTTTAGAAACTACCTGAAAAATTAAAACTTACTTAATAGCATGTACAATGCCATTTTGAATTTAAATAGAAATCAGTGTGGCAATTCGTTAATTGATATGCCTGTCATAACATTAAATTAAACTTATACAAGTACATTACAGACTAAAAGCGGTTTGTATTGTATAGTTCATATAGAAATGGAATCGTGACCATACACAACACTATGGATGCGAATTATTTTAAATAACAATTACACGAGCCAATTTTGAACTACATACCTATTTACCATTTAGACAGAAGTTACGTTAAATTATGGTTTAGAATTATTATTAGTTTTGTCTTTGTCAAAATACAATTTTGGGATGATACACGGCAAAAAAGTAGAATATCTATACTACGAGTCCAAAATTTTTGTCAGTGACTCATCGCTTTCATAAAGAAAGCAGAGTTGTGCGAAGTCAGATTAAACAATTTTATGAAATATTCTGCTCTAATTAGAATTTTATCAACAATGTTAAAAACACCACTGGAATAATTTTCTCTCAAGTCGCACAACCCGTTGCTCTCTTTATAAAAGCGATGCGCCACTGACAGAGAAGACTCTTAATATAATACCGTGCGAGCAAAAATTATTTGCATCAAAGAGGGCTTGGATTAAAAAACGTAGCGCTTGGTTTAGATCACAATGATATATGGGGACGATATATCTAACCAAATCTAAGTTAAAATTTTGTCAAATTCATATTTTGACATGATATGCCAAACTAATGAGTAATAAAATAAGTAGACAAATAGAAATTTATTTTTGTTGTTTACAAAATTAACAAAGTAACAATATACAGAAAGAAAAAGAAAAATAATTACATAAATTGCTGAAATTGGCCACCGCCATTCACCGCCATTCTCCAAGCATAAATTCACACGTCTCTTCATATTTTCGAGTAATTCCTGCGGCTTTCAAAATCTGCGGCTTGTATTTCTTGGAATACTTGCACTTTATAATGAAATAATTTTAGTTGCTTCTTAAGAATAGCCCTGCATGTTCCATAAGATCTTCCCACTTCTTGGGACAGGCGTCTTATACAATTTGTTGGCGTACTTTGCATTATTTCACGAACGCTTGCAACAAGTTCTTCTGTTCTTACAGATGGTCTTCCTGCTCCTTTTTTGTGTTGTATAGAACCTGTTTCCCTAAACGCAGCCACGGTTCTTTTCAGGCAATGATAAACATCCCCAGCAATAAAAGCAACGTTAGGAAAACGTCGTGAAAATCGTCCATGCACAAACCCGGATTGTATTGACACTCGCCATTTACTCTAACCCCGTTTCGAAAATACGCTTCAACCATAAATGTTTTGTGCTGTTCCGTAAAGCCCATTGTGTTAATTGTTCAAGAAATTGGAAAAATTAGCGATGAATCAAATTACTTGTAACGACTGTTAAAGATGACGGAATAACACTGATTGATTGTAATTCAGATAGTTACCGACACCCAACAGGTATTCAGCTCTACGGCTAAGCATTACGTCCTTAGATGCAAGGCCCTCTTTGATGCAAATAATTTTTGCTCGCACGGTAAGTTTAATTAAAGTTTGGATGTCACCACCTGTATACCGGTTACTACCACCTGACAATCAAGTAGACTTTCTGGATTCTGACGATACGTAAACTCCACACGGGTTTCTGCTCATATTGTATGGAATTACTATTAGCGTAAGTATCTACCCATGGAGAGGTACGTGTAAAGTTGCAAAAAGAAGCGCCACCAACAGGCTGGGCTAATAACTAATACATTAATGCGGGTCGTTTAAAATATTACCGGTTTTTTCAAATTCGAATAAAGTTAATATCAATCAGTATTAGGTTAGTATAAAGTTATTAAACATTTAAAAATAAAATGCGGAAATTTACACTGATGGTGTATGAGGTATGATTGAAATAAAATGAGATAAATAAAAAATCTGGTCGGTTTTTTTTTATTAAGACACTATAAATAAGATCACAATAATAGTATATTAACGTACACGTTTTATAAAGCATAATTTTATAGCACGCGTCCATGTTAAAAAACGAGCCGCTTGCGGCGAGTTTTATAAAGGGACAAGTGCTTAAAACTGCTTTATATAACACGTACGTTATACTATTTTTTCTAATTTGTAGTTTTTTCAATAAAAACAGATATTTTAAAAGAAAATAAATCCTTCAAATTTTGTAAATTTTTATGTCATGTTGGTAATACTGTTTTTTATCATAGTAGCCTCTGGGCAACAAAAATTATTTTGCGAACTGTCATTTTTTGATTTATTGACCCATTCTCACCACGAGATTCTAAAGGTATTTTAGCGATATAAGATTTGAAATTGGACGGAATACGTTGTGTAATCCTTGTACATTCGGTACATATACAGAGCGTTCGGAAATTCGGGCGATTTTGCTACTTTTTTTCGAATTTCAAAGGACGTGATTTTACGTCACGGCATTGCAATTTAGTATAGGGAAGATGGAAAATTCAAATAAAGTTGTAGTTAAAATCGACATTGGAAGGTTAGTAGATTGAATTTTGGATAGGATTTGGCAGAAAATAATAGCTTGAAGCATCTACAAAAGCAAAATAGTTCTCCGTCAATAAAGTTATTATTTAATATGTGTTTTTTATTGAACTAAAACAATACATACAGATTTGTAGATCTAGGCAACCAAACATACATACGTGGGTTCGTGTAGTATTTTGCATATTTGGACTAAAAAATATTAGTTATCTAGAATGCTATGCTAAACGGTGAAAAAAAAAAACATGTCAATAAATAATAAAATTCGGAGTTCGAAATAGATCTGTTTCCAGACAAAATTAGAAAAATACATGTACGAATATAAAATTATTATTAAAATTCAAATACATACATATATGTATCCATAAATAAACAACTTTTTAATATTGTGAAATGGGAAATGGTGATGCACACAAATGGGGGACGATTACAAAATATTAAAATACTTGTTTACAATGTATAGTTTGTTACTCCTAAAATGCTTTAAAAAATACTTTGAAATGTTTCATCATCGGATACGGATTTTAGCTTTGAATTTCTGCATCTAGTTTAACGTTTGTCGCTCACAAAGATCCGGGGTTCATTTGCTCACTGCTCAGTGACGGTCGCAGCTTTTTTTAAAGGGGGGGGGGGGGGCGGTTTGGTAAATGTTGGGTTAACATATTACAAAAAAAAATGGTAAAATTTATTATAAGCTCACCACGTAAAAATTGAGGATGCTTTCAGGAATGATAAATTTTGGAGCTTAGTTTACGAAAACAAATTTCGCACGGAAATACTTAGTTTTTAAGATATTCCTGTTTAAAGTGCTATTTTTCACTGCAGAATTTTTATTATTCATTTGGTTTTAGTTAGCTTACTATCCAAAATTATTTTCTTGTGTAGTAACCAATGGTAATTACTGTTGCCGCGAGACGAGACAAAATGGGTCTCTCGTCTCGTCGAGAGAGGACGAGACGAGAGACGACCTTCTCTCATCTCGTCTCGCTTCTCTCGTGATTTAAACCAAATATAGTAAAAACCAAGCAAAATTTTAACGCGTTTAGGTTAGGTTCTATCATATTTGACATAAATTGTGTGCAATATATGTCAAATATGACAGAACCTAACCTAAATGCGTTAAAACTTTGCTTGGTATTTACTACAGGGTGGCCCATTAGCGCGACAAAGGTCAATATCTTCTGTACCACTTAAGATAGCGAAAAACTTTTGACGAAGCTTATTAAGGTTTAGGAGGTGACTCTTATAAAATTATTTTTGTCTATACAGGGGGCTCCAAAACACCAGCCATTTCCAAGATATTGACTTTTAAAAAATGTAATTTTTGAGTTTCGACAGATCTAACAGTACGTCTTAGAGCAAAACGGCTCACATGTCCCTATCTTCCATTTTTATTATCTTCCCAAAAAAAACACCTTCCGGTTAAACCGGAAGAACTATATTTCCTGCTTTCGAGTTACATCCGATTTAGCCGGAAGTTTGATTGATTTGGGAAGATAGTGAAAATTTTGTTTGCTCTGTAGATGTACTGTTAGAAAGCTATACGCTGTCGAAACTTAAAAATATTATTTTTCAAGTCAATATCTTGGAAACTCTTAACTATAGACTAATAGTGCATTTAATAAAAGTAATTATAAATTTATGTAGAATCTAAAAATTTAAAAAATACACCCTGTCTATTATGAGATTTTTAAAATCTTCTTAAATTCCTCTTATCAAAAATATATAATGCCCATATTTGGACCGACGGTTTTCGAGTTATTTGACTGCAAATAATTTTATCCAGCGATAAAACGTCATAATAATATGTTATTCTGAATGGCCAGGCACGGCTAACTAGATAAAACTTTTTGCAGTTAAATAACTAGAAAACCGCTGGTCCAAATATAGACATTATGTATATTTTTGCAAAGAGGAATTTAACACGTTAAGTCCCAGAGTGAAAAGCATGACTTTCACCTCAGACCAACCATTTTTTTTTTAAATTTTAGTATTTAAATTAGGTTAGTTTTGCTACTTACATAATGACTTGAGGCTATAACATATTTTTTAGCAAAAAAACAATGTGACCACGTCGGATGCACACGGTCTGTATAATCATTTTTTTCTTGGTTTTTAGTTTAGACCATGTGCACCAGATTGTCTCACACACACCACAATGTATAAAGCAATATATTGCAACGAGTATTACATTTATGATGTTTTATATATAAACTGAACAATATAAACTACACTTTCAATGATAAACAAAACTACAGAACTAGATAATCATATAATGCCACTGGGCTTCTATATTTGACAGGACGGTGAATATCCTAAGCTAAAAAAAATGAATGACGGTTTCGCCAAACTAAGACATATTTTTGTTTTACATGGACCAGAGCTCTCTAAATCACCATATAACAACACAGAAATTGTGTCTCTGGCGCGGCCACAGTCGCCTGAACACGATAATATATTGCGGACAAATTGGTGCACGTGGTCCGAGGTTAAACATGCTGTGCACCAGTGTGGTGCACATGGGGCTTAACGTGTTAAGAAGTTTTAAAAAAGCTCAACTACTTCTCTCGACTCGTCTCGGAGTTTTATTCGAGAGAAAATATCTCTCTCGTCTCGGCGGCAACACTAATGGTTATATATTTTGGTTATTTTTAGCTAAAAAAAAAAGGAAAATCATATCTCAAAAACAAAGCGTTTCCGTTGACAGTCGTTTTTAGATTCGAAATCTACGCCCCAAAATTCATCGTTCCAAAAAAAATCATAAATTTTGGCGTGATGAGCGTAATTATAATAGATATTTATCAAAAAATATACATATATGTATATTCAAAATTTTTAACAAAGATAGAAAAACGATTTATAAAATCTATTCTTCTTTTTAATCCTGGAAATCGATTAATAATATTCCATATTAATGTTCATTTTATACCTAAATAGTATTTTGCGTTACCTAAAAGAGGGGAAAAAGGGGGGGGGTCGCTCCTCCCTGGAACTGCCACTGCACTGCTAGTATTTTAGGAGCAATTAACTGAACCTAACACTTTTTAGAATCCTTCTTGTTCATAATTATTTAGTTAATAACTATGATCACACTCCATTATTAAACAAATTATTTTAAAATACTACAGAAAACACTTTGAAAGTGCTAACCACCTTAGAATTTTGATTACTATGAGATGGACATAGTTACATACTACCATAGACAAACTCATACTACCTATTAGGATTTGAACCGAGGAACCAGTGGCATGTTCACCAAAGGCATGTACAAAATGCACGTTAAATTGACAGGACTAGAATTTGACAGATTCCTAGGCCTCCAAAGACGGTTTACCGGGTGAGTCAACGATTGCGCTGAGTAATTTTAGGCCTTGAAGATAAGATTTGTCGATAATGAGCTTTTGTATGAAGGTATGGTTGGATATCTGGCACATTTTAAAAATATTTTGAATTATACGCCCAAAAAGTGGGGTGTCATAAAGTTACATTATTTTAAATGGGACACACTATATTTGAATACATTTATTAATTCTGTGTTATTTCATACATTTTTATTAATGGTTTAATATACGAAAAAGTTATAGTTTTTAAGATAATTAGACTTATAATGAAAATTTTGCATTTGTAAGCATCTCGTTGTTGTGAAAATGCTACTTAAATTTTGACACTAAGCGATTCATAATTTTTATACTTACCAAGTAAAGTCAAAAATACATATTCACTATGAAATATTTGACGTCTCATTTACAGGGTGTTTACTTTCTAGGACCAAAGTCAGAAAACTTCTAATTGAAAAATATCACTTTTATTAAATGGAACACCCTACTATATATTTTTCTGTCATCTTATAGCTCGTCATAAACTCTTTAACTTTCTTAAAGAACGTCATATCCCTATCTCTAATAGTTTTTGAAATATTTTGAGATTTAATGTTCTCGTTATAGCATTTTTTGTCAACATTTCCATTAAATTTTGAAAACTTCGAGGACTGGGTGTTCGCCGCTCGGGATATTTCATCCTGTATAGTTGTTCAGCAAAAAGACACTTTTTATCCGCCTCGCCCAAAACATAAATCATATCGATTAATTCATTTTTTGAAAAATTCATTTTGAGTACCAACTTATAAAATGACTGGACAATAAACTTTGCAGTAAAAACGCTTAATTTTTACATTGATATGATTCTTAATGTGTCATCCACTGCCATTATTTTCATTTATTTTCTATGGCTATTGTGATCCATTGACAAAAAATGCTATAACGAGGACATTAAATCTCGAAATATCAAAATATTTCAAAAACTATTAGAGATAGGGATAGGACGTTTTTTAAGAAAGTTGAACTATAAGATGACAGAAAAATATATAGGGTGTTCCATTTAATAAAAGTAATATTTTTCAATTAGAAGTTTTCTGACTTTGGTCCTAGAAAGTAAACACCCTGTAAATGAGACGTCAAATATTTCTCTTAGTGAATATGTATTTTTGACTTTACTTAGTAAGTATAAAAATTATGAATCGCTTAATGTCAAAATTTAAGTAGCATTTTCACAACGAGCCGCTTGCAAATGCAAAATTTTCATTATAAGTCGAATTATCTTAAAAACTATAACTTTTTCGTATATTTAACCATTAATAAAAATGTATGAAATAGCACGTGGAATTAATAAATGTATTCAAATATAGGGTGTCCTATTTTAAAAAATGTAACTTTATGACACCCTACTTTTTAGGCGCACCCTGTATAATTCAAAATATTTTTAAAATGTGCCAGATATCCAACCATACCTTCATACAAAAGCTCATTATCGACATATCTTATCTTCAAGGCCTAAAATTACTCCGCGCAATCGTTGACTCACCCGGTACATTATTGCAGGGTAGGTAGTGAGAATTAGAGCGAAACTTTACGGCCCTTGGAGAAAAGGGTTCCAAATCCAGAAGGATAAGTGTTAAGAGTTTACCAACGCTTTTAGTCGCGACATGCATTTACCATTTTACTGGAAACCCTCCAAACTCCAAACAAATCGAATTTATTTCAAGATTTTTGTTTATTTAGAAATAATAAAGTAATTTTTGTGCATGACTTCTATACTAGTAACGATCGCCAAGATAAATATTTCAAAAATAGTTGCAGGCGTTCGACTGTCACTAAATATCACCAATAAAATTTAATTAAACCGGTATAAATTTGGTAGCACTGGAAAGTGAAAGGTTCAAACGTTGATTGTCTTGTAACAGATTTTTAATTTGGGCTTTTCTTTTTTGAATGTGAACAGGATTCCCAACCCGAGAACCATACAATTTCCTATAAAGTAGGAATCCACTAAGAAGGGATTTTTCGAAAATCAACCCTAAGGGGGTTAAAACGTGAAGCAAAATTTTCCAAAATTACTTTAACAGAGTAAGCATAGTACCAATTTTCAGCAATATAGCTTAAAACTATAGAAAGTTTTATGTACCCTCTTCAAAATAGACTACACTCCTTTTTTCAACTCGTAGGTGGATTTTGGAAAAATTACGAAACACGTATATAACTATTTTATTAAAGGAACTTAATATACCAATTTTTAAACATCCACCAGTTGTAGTTTCTGAGATACAGAAATTCTCATAAAACTTTCAAACCCCGTTTTAACCCCCTTAGTTGTTGATTTTTGAGGAATCTCTTCTTAGTGGATGCCTACGTTATAAGGAGAAGACGTCCTCGAAATTTTATAATTCTAGGATTAGGGGTGTAGGCTGATAAATG
Organism: Polydrusus pterygomalis; assembly: GCA_963969555.1. Lineage (NCBI taxonomy): Eukaryota > Metazoa > Arthropoda > Insecta > Coleoptera > Curculionidae > Polydrusus > Polydrusus pterygomalis. Next base: position 11,883,309 of record OZ018384.1, read on the forward strand.
CAGTTCAAATTCTCCGCGCCACGTGACGTCATGTGCCAGGCAGACGAAATTGTATCAATGAGCCTAATGAATAAAAATGTAGCAATTGCTTTTTCTTATAAAATCGAAGTAATTTCTTGAAAGTCAATGAATAAAAACTAAAGTAATTGCTTTTGCGTCCAGCAATTGCTTCTAGTCGATGCTTTTTCTTAAAAAATAGAAGCAATCGCTATCGTTTGCTTAAAATGTGATGAATAAATTAAGGAATTGCTTTTTCTAGTGTAGCAATCGCTTTCACCTTTTTAAGGTAGGTCGACGCGACCCCTGCACCATTTGCTTGGTAGCAGTTAACTTTAGTTCTCCGCGGCATACACGTGCGTTGCTCTTAATTTGTGTCTTCAATTATCGCTGAATATATGAACGTCCGTAAAAGAAAAATATACAGTGTACGTAAAAATTGCAGAGATGATGATTTCAGAAAGTTATATCGATTTGACTGAGAAAATGTTGAGTGGTTGGCAAATTATTTTTGACTGATACTGGTAAAAGGCGAGGGGGTGCACTGATTAAAGTCTTTCTGCGGAAATTGTCGGATCCGGGCTATCAAAATTCTGTATGTGAAGAACTCGGTGTTCGCCAAACTACTGTCTGTAAGGCATACACTTCTGTAATAGATGCAGTTTTGGAGAAGGCCAATATTTTTATTAAATTTCCTACAAGTGCTGAAGCTGTTGTGGAAGCTAAACCGTTGTGGTCAGAAAGATTATGTTCCTTCAATTTGTGAACGAATATAAATTGCTTGTTTTTAATTTCTACATCACTACTATCACTTTCCTCATTTTCACTGCAATCTGCCATATCACAAATATAAGTTTCCTATTTTCCACAAAAACTTAACAGATTACTATTGTACTAAATAAATAGACCAACCTTGTTATATTTACGTCAACTCTTTTGCAAATTAGGCACCAAACTGAACATGAAATCTATAATCTGAACAAGTGGATAAGCCACTGTCTAAACTTGTGTTGAATAAGCATTTTCTACAGAGATGCAAGAAAAACAGCAATTGGTTTAAAATTTTATTCATATCCAGATCTAGCAATTGCTTTTACTTATAGCATTTGCTAGTCAAGCGATTGCTTTTACTAAAAAGTAATTGCTTAATTTTTATTTAATAGGCTCAATAGATTTGTAGTTGGTTTGGGTGTATATATAAACGGGATAATGTGTCCCAAGGATACCGAGGTCTGTAACCGCCAAACCATGTGATACGGTCAACTGTCCAAGTTGATGAGAGAAGTTTTGGACGTTTTCTTTATTTTTTTGTTACAACGTTCTGACTGGTTAGTACTTTAAGGAGTAAATATATAAGTGTAATATATTTTCCTATAGGTTTGGCAACCTAGCTCTCAAGCAGGGTCCCTGGTAGAAGGGACATTTATAAAACACCAGTATATTTTTGGAGTTGCCTGAAAACTCAATAAACGTCGTTTCCGGAAAAGTGCCTTTTATTCTTCCTTCCACTTGCGGACATAACAAAGTGGCGACGAGGAAGTTAGTGAATCGTGAAATAGAATTCATATTTACTTTTATTTCAAACAAGTTAGTGATTCGCGTGCCTTAAAAATATTTTTTTTCGTTTTGCAAAATGGCCACCAATCCTATCGCGACCGCTTCTACCGCGCCAGTGGGTCATTTACGCGAGTTTAATCTGATAGAATCAGACTGGCCAATTTTCAAAAGACGGCTTGAAAATTATTTTGTGGCGAATGAAATTAAAAATGATGACCGCAAAAGAGCAATATTTCTAAATGCTTTGGGGGAAGAGGCATATAAATTGTTGCACAATTTGTGCTTACCGGAGGAACCCGAAGGAAAAACATGTAGTGATTTATTCAAAATTTTTTCAGAATACTTTAAACCTGGTTTATCTGTGTTCGCGGCAAGATATAAATTCTATACGGCTCGCAAAGTTTCAAGTGAGTCCGCAAAAGAATGGTGTGCTCGATTACGCGAGTTCGCTTCGGCCTGTGAGTTTGAAGCGGGAAACCTTCAGTGGATTCTACGAGATATGTTTATCATTGGGTATGAAGGAGGACCCGTACAAGATCGTCTTTTCGAAGAGACCATTGCAGCAACACTAGATAAAACTCTGCAAATTGCAGTAGCCAAATCGGTAACACATCCTGCTTCGGTAAGTCCGGACTATGCCATTAAACACGAACCAGAAATACATTATACGGGAACCACTTCTGTCAGGAAACCTAATTTCTCGGAAAGAGGAACTTATAGTAGCGGCAACAAGGTAAACGCTAGAGCGGGTGCTCAGTATCAGTCTCCTTCCACTGGGTTTCAACAGCGAGTGAGATGTACTGTGTGCGGCAGAAAAAACCATGACAAGGACAGCTGTTCTTTTCGTGAATGCATATGCCATATTTGCCAAAAAAAGGGTCACTTAGCACCCATGTGTCCGCGTAAAAACGTAAACAATCAACATTTTTTGCAATCGTCTGAAGCGTCATTATTTAGTTTAGAAACTAAAATAAATCCTATTGAAATCGAATTATTTATTAAAAATAAATCATACGTTTTTACATTGGATACAGGGTCAACGTACTCGGTGATATCTTACGTTTTTTATAAGGATAATTTTAACTATATTCCTTTAAATGCGACAAACAAATTTTTTAATTTATATGATGGAAACAAAATTTTTCCAGTAGGTGTGTTTGAATGTGCAGTTACTTTTAAAAATATTCAAAAAAAATTACAGATATTTGTAATAAAAGATGGTTATGGACCACCTCTACTAGGACGCGATTTTTTCAATCTGTTTGAATTAAGTATTTCCAATTTAAATTTTATTCAAGTACCTGATGAATTGAAAACCTTCTTAAATGAATATAAAGACGTTTTTATGCCTGGGCTGGGCACTTTTACTAAAGGTTTTATTTCAATTAAACTAAAAACGGACATGGTGGTACCGAGATTTGTAAAAGCGCGGCCGTTGCCCTTTGCTTTGAGGGAAAAAGTAGAGATGGAGTTACAAAGAATGCAGAATTTAGGTGTTATTGAGCCTGTTAACTATAGTGAATGGGGTACCCCCATTGTTCCTGTTCTAAAACCGGGAGGAGCTATCAGAATATGTGGAGATTTTAAGTTAACACTTAATCCCCACATTGAAATTGATAAATACCCGCTTCCAAAAATCGAAGATCTTTTAGTTAAATTGCAGGGGGGGTCCCACTTCACTAAATTAGATTTATCGTCGGCGTATCAGCAAATACTTTTAGATAAGGAGTCCAGGAAACTAGTAACGATCTCCACACATAAAGGACTGTACAGATATACGAGAGCGCCTTTTGGAATTGCAAGTTTACCGGCAAAATTTCAAAAAATTATGGACTGCCTTTTGCAAGATATTGATGGTACCGTAGTATTTTTGGATGATATTTTGGTTACGGGCCCAAATAAGAAAAGTCATATGGAAAGATTAAAACTGGTTTTAATAGATAGATTGAAAGAAGCAGGTTTTAGACTTTCTCTAAAAAAATGCGAATTTTTTAAGTCCGAAATAACTTACTTAGGGGTGACAATTAATTGTGAGGGTATTCATACTTCTGAGGATAAAATATTAGCCATAAAAAATGCAGTACCACCACAAACTATTACCCAACTCAAATCTTTTTTAGGATTAGTCAATTTCTATGGTAAATTTATACCTAACATTGCTTCTATTTTATACCCTCTGTACAACTTACTTAAAACGCAGGTCAAGTGGAAATGGTCTGAGGAGTGTAACACTGCTTTTAGCAATGTTAAAAACCATTTAATGTCAGCAAAAGTTCTTGTCCATTTTAACCCGGTTTTACCTATTCAATTAACCACAGATTCCTCTAGTTATGGCATCGGAGCCGTTGTAAGTCACGTCATGCCAGATGGATCTGAACGGCCGATTGCCTACGCGAGTCGTGTATTATCGGAGGCGGAACAAAAATGGAGCCAGATAGAAAAGGAAGGACTTTCAATAATATTTGGAGTGACTAAGTTTTTTCAATATTTGTATGGGCATAAGTTTACACTATGTACAGACCATAAACCCTTAACATATATTTTCAACCCGGCAAAAGGCATTCCACAATTTTCAGCAAATCGTTTGCGCCGATGGGCCATCATATTATCCAATTTTGATTATAATATTCAATTTGTGAAATCACATCAAAATTGTGCTGATTTTTTCTCGCGTTTTCCGGTAGGATCAGAAATCGATAATGCTAACGAACCGGATATTGACTATATACATTATTTTTCAGAAAATATGCATTTTCCCATAAAATTTGACGCGGTGCGCGAAGAAACACTTAAAGATGAATATTTACAACAAATTAAGGTATTCATTGTTAAGGGATGGCCTAAAAAGGTGGAAAATAAATTCGTACCGTTCTTTAAGTTTAGAGACGAGTTAACTGTAGACTCGGATTGTTTATTACGCGGAACTCGAATTGTTATTCCAGAAACATTAAAAAAAAGTATTTTGCAGCAATTGCATTTATCGCATATGGGTATAGTAAAGATGAAAAGTCTAGCCAGATCATATTTTTGGTGGCCCGGATTAGATAACAGTATAGAGCAGATGTGTTCGAGTTGTGAAAATTGTATTGTTAATAAAAAAACGCCCAACAAGGCAGTTTTAAATCCTTGGCCGTACCCAGCCGAAGCATGGTCACGTCTACACTTAGATTTTATGGGGCCTTTCTTAAATAGACAGTTTTTAGTAATTTTAGATGCGTATTCCAAATGGATAGAGGTATTTCCAATGGGTTCAATAACATCTAAAATGACAATTGACATTTTGAGAAGCATTTTTGCTAGATATGGGTTAGTACACACAATAGTAACTGATAATGCTTCTACCTTTACTTCGCAAGAGTTTCAAACCTTTTTATCTCAAAATGGCGTTGATCATGTAACATCACCTCCATTTCATCCATCATCAAATGGTGCAGCTGAAAACTCGGTACGCACAATAAAAAATGCATTAAAAAATGCATTGGGTAATAACAAGAAAATTGATTTAAATTTAAGCTTAAATAATTTTTTATTTGACTATCGCAATACAAAACACTGCACTACTGGCGCTACTCCCGCAGAGTTAATGTTTAATCGCAAATTGCGTACCCGTTTTGATCTATTAACACCCAATAATATTATCACAGCCTCTGATGTAGATTTAAAAGATCGCGTTTTGGAAGAACAAAAAAAACAAAGGTCATATTATAGGGGTAATAGATTTATAGAATTTAATATTGATGAAAATGTTATTGTTAGAGATTATCGGAATGTACAAAAAAAATCTTGGATTAAAGGCAAAATTTTTAAAAGAATAGGACGGGCAACGTACATTGTTAAAGTTCCGGAACTTAGTAATGCTACATGGAAAAGACATCTTAATCAAATTAAGAAAATTCAATCGTCAGAATCAATTTACGATAATTCACGTTGCGACGTCAATTCTACTGAAAATATTGCAGAAACCGATATAGTTAATTCCAAAACCAATAATATGATGGACAAGTTTAGTGACGTTCTTACAAATGATGTGGAAAATGTCGCGGGAAACAATAGTGATGTCGCGAAAAATAGTGATGTTGTCGAGGGAAATAGTGACGTGGACTGTGAGGTTACTAGTAAGGGGCGTCCTACACGCGAGAGGAAACAAGTAAATAGGTTAATTTATACTAAAATGTAGTCCGGCTCATTTAAGTTATTTGTTTATAGTTTATAGTAAATTGTTATTTTTTTTTTAAGGGGAGAGGTATGTAATATATTTTCCTATAGGTTTGGCAACCTAGCTCTCAAGCAGGGTCCCTGGTAGAAGGGACATTTATAAAACACCAGTATATTTTTGGAGTTGCCTGAAAACTCAATAAACGTCGTTTCCGGAAAAGTGCCTTTTATTCTTCCTTCCACTTGCGGACATAACAATAAGTATGGAAAAGTTAGAGGTCATCGTGAAAAGTTGGTTGAAGAAAATTTAGTCGTCACAGCCGAATTACGAGGCGTACCGCTATAGCATAGAATTATTTTTATAGGTATACATAATTAAACGGTACTTCTGAAACGTATTTCAGGTGCGTTAACGGGCGCCAATAAATAATTATAATACAAATAAAGACAGGTTGTCGATAAAACCGGTGCGACAGCAAAACTTGCCTAGGAATTTCATCACAACTGTGGCAGTGAATATGTAATTAATAAGTGAAAGCAAGGGATTAAAATATTTAAAACTAACAAAAATTATAACGAAGGACGAAGCACTTTTCTGATAAAAAAACGGTCCTAGGTTAAATTTTCTAAATCTTTGATATGTTGCAGAAATGTTCACGTGCCAACAAACTTAATTCGAATTTGACGAAAATTATACTTTTACTAATTTTTGAGAAACATTTGACAATATTGTAGGTAGAGTTGGGGGTGGTCAAATGACCACTAGCTATTTGACCGGTAAAGTTCGGTCAAAATATTGTAGCATGTTATTTTGGTTTTAACAATTTGCTATCAACATTATTTATGAATTTGTGATCACTCCAGTTGACCTAAACCATATACCCGTCCCAAAATCCAAAAAATTCTACGATCTTGCAATATCGGCATCGTTCACGGCACGCCAGGAGGCAGCTCGTTTATTTGGTTGTTCCCCGATCTTTCACGGTGTAATTGTTTGATTTTTAATTCTGCATCGAACATTAAAATATACGGGGGTTCCTATTTGAAATAAGAAAAATAAATTGCTTTAAAGTTTGCAAAGTTTGACACTAAACTTTGGACACCCTGTATAATTCGTAATAATCAAACTTGGTTAATGAGACTGTTAGACTTTATTTAATAAGTTCCTTTGTATAATTTTATTAACGAGGCATTATTTTTATTTTTTATTAATTTTTCAAACCAGTCAGTGGTGCAAAACTGATATTTTTCAGTTTTTATTTTTTTTCGCCTATAATACTAAATCCTCGACTAAATCGATTTCAATAAAATTTTAGGGTTATGTAGGTTACTATAGGAGGCACCAAAATAAGTAAGAAAACATATGGCATGTAATCTAAAAAAAATACATCCTTATGACGTCACACTTTTTTGGAACACCCTGTATGAAAAAAAATATTTTCCTGAAATGCGCCCCAAGATACAGGTAAGGTCTGCAAAATATCAAAATCCTAACTTAATTACTAAGTGAGCTATAGAAGACGGGAGGTGAGGTGCAGGACCCTGTATGCATACAAGGATTGTCAAGGTATATTATCCCTTTTCCAAGTTTTTCCTATAATTTATTTGCATTGTGAAGCTAAAAAATAAAGAAAGAGTAAGAAAGAGAATAAAAAAGAATTAAATAATTTATAATCACTTCTTTGTTTTATTTTATTTTCAAATTTATTTTGGTCAATTGACCAAAAATAATTTGAGCGGTCAATTCCACAACCCTAATTGTAGGTATGATAAACTTTACATGGTGAATCTTTCATTTGAAATAAATTCGGTAACAAAGAATTCATCCATTCCTTGAAAAATTCCAAAAACAGATTGAACACAGTGGCGGCTCTTGCCATTTTAGTGAAGTAGGGCCAGGTAAATCCTTAGCGCCGCAGGCAAAAAAATTTTGGGTGCCACGCCCTTTTTTGTTAATAGTTCTTGCTTTTGAAGTAGGAAAAATAAGCAAAAAGGCACCTAATTTAATTTATGAATTTACAATCATATCTTGAATTTTAAAAAAATACTGTAGGTAGAGTGTACTAATAATAATAGACCGAAAGAACCACAAACCGAACGCAGTTTATAATTTGGTTTCATATGTATCTGTTTTTATCAATTTGTTCGTTTTTCTTCATTATTTCATTGTGATATGCAGAATTTAATTGAGTTTTAATGTTAATTTTACCAAGCATACTGAAATTAAATATATTGTTTAAATGTACCTTCGATTTTTCATGTGTCTTCATTTTTTCCCAGATATGGACCAAATCATCTGTACCTTTTTGGGACCAAGTTTGCTCCCCCATCAAATAAAACACACATAAAACAAAATAGTCTATTAGATTTATCACAACCGCACACCCAAGTATTTTTTCCATAAATATTTCTATTAAATCTCCGGCCGAATGAAAATTATTTAGTTTACAAACAACCTTACACGACACGACGCGGACAAACAACTGTTTGAATTTGAAACGTCTAACGTCAAACGGGGTCAAAGAGCCTGGCGCTACACGGAAATGTTTTCCTGCTCGCATTCAAGGTCGTTTTTTATTGGTTTGTTATGGCAATTACGTCATAACTTCGGGCCTCCCGTGTGCATCGTCGCTTTGGCGCGAAAGCTACGTTACCGTTTTACGCATAATCGCTTCCTCAATAGATGGAAATTTGCACCCGACTGTGTTCCATTTTTAAATTATTTTGCTAATTGCTTTAAAAAGGAGAATATTAATTTTAATAGGTTTTGGTAATTTGTAAAGGGCAGGACGCTGGACAGGAGGGCAGGTAGTGCCATGGCACTGTGGCTCTACCCCACGAGCCGCCACTGATTGAACAACTGAACACAATTGAAGAAGAAACAAATATTGACTTTTTGTAACTAAATTTATTTCAGTTAAAAGATTCGCCCTGTATGTACTACTGAGCAAAGACCTTTGAATAAAAATCGATTTTTGGGCATATATTTCAATCTTTTTTCCTTTGCGACTATGCGGTTCATTGACCTACCTATTTACATTATTTCCAAGTTGATAGTTAAATATTTTTAATAACATCTAGTTGTAATAAAATATAAATATATTTTCTTAATCACTGATAAATGTTTATCAAAATTGTGGTTGTTTCGAGATTTACTAATTGAGGTTCTGGCCATTGACATGAATCACCATAAAAAAAAAACAATCGCACATATTATGACGATAATTATAATAATACAAACATTGAAAAGTATCAACAAACAAGTTAGTATTGTTTTATTTAAATGGGTTGTTTAATTTATTACCTCGGCGAGAAATTTTAGAATTTCTAATAAAAAGTTACATGATATCCGGAAAAATAAATAAAGAATGAACATAAGAAGCTAAAAGAATAATACATACAAGACATATAATAAGAGTTATTAATAATGATATTACTATCTCAGGGGACGAGCAAAGAGGAAAAGTTAAAAATCTACTTTCTGCTGTAGCTCTGGAAACTGGCAGCATTGCTAGAATCTCTACAAGTTTATATACAGACAAAAATTATTTTTGTTCACAATGACCTAAGGTTCCATTGCTCATGCGCATACTCCCCTATATCCGCCCCTGGACATTACTTGGTAACATCCCCTTTTTCAATCTGTAAGCTGTGGATTGTCCAGCAAAAGAATCTCCAAAATTTGTCCAATCTTACTAATTATTTCTAGCAAATTTTCATTTTGCTTATATTGAATAATACCATGATCTATCAAGTTATTTTTTAACTCTTAGTTCTTTTTTGTTAAGCTGCTCTTTAATATAGGCCAATTCGTTTTGTAGTTTTTGATTGATTTTGACGTGATCTTCTTATTTAGCGAAGAGATTGTTGTATTGTGCATTTATCTCCTCCAGTTTTGCGATAACTTCATTAATGGTATAATTTTTTATTTGTTTTTAGCTATCGTTTCTGTACTTTCCGCAGTACCATGGTTCAGTGTATTTGCGTGTAAGTATATGCTTTTTGAGATATGGACGTACATGTTCGATGTATTGCATTTTTCACATAATAATCCATCCCGATTATCTTATACACGTTGAACGCAAATATAACACTTTCGATATTGGCGTTGCCTTTTAACTTTTAAACAAATGCACGTTTTAAGCAATATTGTTGTACTTTTAATTCTACTCACATGGAAATAGTACCTTATTTATTTATTATTACATTTGGGATGCAGACAGAACTAAAAGTTCCAAAGAAGCATCCACTATATACAATAAACAGTTTATGCGAAAACATTTTGCTGATTAACATAGCAATAGGCACTTAACCTAACTAACTCTACCTACGGCTATCCAAATACTTATTGGACAAAATGTCCTTTTAAAAGTCTTTTAAAACTAGGCAAGGTTGCACTGAAAATGTCAAATTCATGGTAGTATGAATATGAAAGTTTTTTGCAGTCTATCCAATGGTATATTTAAACCCAAGTTAGTTCGTCTGTAAGGTAAATTAAATAAGGTTGTATGTCTTAATCTCTGGTGGGAATGTTAAGGCTTAGTGCTGATAATAGTTCTGGGACGCTGAAATTCGAGTTAATTATTTTATATAGAAAAGATGTCAGAAATTTTTCTGCGGTCAGACAGAGGAATACATTTATATTTTTCTTTTACAAGATCTATTGTGCAATGCGCTTTAAATGCAATTGTTTTGAGAAACCTGTTTTGTACTGCTTCCAGCCTATTAACATGTGTGACGTATTGAGGATTCCAGATGACAGAGGCAAAAGAGAGCTTACTATGAACAAAAGCAAAATATAGTGAGATCATTGTTTTGGGATTTCGAAAGTCTTTACAGATTCTAGTAATGAAGCCCAGCATTCGGTTTGACTCGGTAAAGATTGTATTAAAGTTTGGTGTCCAGAATGACTTCTAAATCCCTTATTTGATTTACCTTCTTTAAATTTAAATTATTGATGCTATATGAGTATTCTCAAGTATAAATATTTTTAATGAATGTTATAAAACACTTTGTTACGTTTAAGAAAAGACTATTCCTATCACAGTACTCGGACAATCGATTAAGATCCGCTTGTATTTTCAGACAGTCCTCCAGCCCCCTTATGGGGCGATATATTTTTAGGTCATCTGCATATAGTAAGAACATTGTGTGATGAAAGCCCTTTGCACGTTAATATAAATTATGAAAAACAAGGGACCCAGATGACTACCCTGAGGAACCCCCGAGCTGACCGAGAAGGTCTCGGACTGGAAACCGTTCACAGAAACAACCTGGGAACGCTTTGAGGTGTAGGACCATATCCACCTAAGCAGACACCAACCTTAGCAAGTCTCTCAATCAACCGCTTATGGCTAATCTTGTCAAAAGCCTTACTGAAGTCGGTGTATACAGAGTCTACCTAAATGCCACGATCTATTAAGCTGCAAATATTTTGAGAGTAACACATTAAATTTGTTTCTAGAGACCTGCCAGGAAAGAAACCGTGTTGTTGATTAATAATGGTGGTTTTGACAGTTGATATAATATTGTTATAACTATTTTTTCTAATATTTTGGCAAAGATGCAAATTTTACTTATTGGTCGATAGTTCGTGACGTCATCTTTTGGGCCACTTTAATTTTACAAAACAATTCAAAATATTCTACTACTATCGCACATCCGTACACCGATGCCACATTTTACAATCCAAAACGTTTAAAAATACTATTTAATTATTGCATATCCTTTAAAGAACCCAAGTTATACAAGTTGAACCAGTATTAATATGTGATATAACTACTAAGTATTTGCCAGGCGTTAAACCACCTTGTAGTTAAAACACAATACTGCATTCTTCCGTCATTTGTACAAGCTCATCCTGTTACACTACTAATACAATTTTACAAGAGATTTAAATCAAGCGATATTTGGCTAACTCTACCTTTATCAATTACACCTATTATTACGTCCTTCAAATTAATCATATGACTCATAACCTTAATTATCTCAACTACAAATAAACACCCGTTGTCTGGATAATTGGCTAACTGAGAGACCAACCCTTAACTCTCTCGAGAGTTAAATATGACCTTTACCGTTTCTGAAGGATGGTTTATGAAAATTAAATTTATACTATATCTACCTATACATAGTTTTCAGCTGCGAGCAAAACTCGGATAATAACTTGGGGAAAATACTGCGGAACGGTAAACGTACGGACTTTAAGCAGGAGAAAAATAAGCATTTATTTCTACAGGTAACAAAAAAAGCAGATGAGTCAAACCTGTAGCTCTTAAAGTTCAGGGACCAAGAACCTGCCTCTGGAATATCAAAATAGGTACTTACAGTCACAATAAACATATGAATAGCCACAGCAACAACAACCACAATAACTGGTCGGATACATGGTTATAATAGTAATAATATCTTTAATGCCAACCAAATTATTTTCACTATAACAAAGCATCGTCACAAAATCAATTCCAGATAATGTGGATATTATTTGGGGTAAAAATTTAACTTAAGATATTCATAGGGGGACCTACATGCGATTAAGCCCTAGTGGTATTTCAACAAACATTAAAAATGTAATTAAAATGTCATAGAACAAAGAAACAATATATTAAACAGACTAAAACCGGTTAAAAGCGTTACAATGTAAAATTAAAATCGTATAAACATTTCTCCTATAGAAAGTGGGAGAAATCTTTTTGAATTTTTTAATATTTTCTATTTTTTGTATTTCAATTGGTAGCATCCTATAGGCTTTTATTGCTGTATAGTGGGGGCTTCTTTCGAAGTAGGTAGAGTCATGAGCGGGAATACTGAGGCCATCCTGCCTCTGGTCACCATATCGCCAGTGTAAAAATCAAGATCTGTCCTAAATAAAACGGGTTGCTTGTTTACGAATAACACAAGTGATAGACAGTAGATGGAAGAACATGATGTTCTGGGATTTAGGTGAAAGATACAGCGCACAATCCGCTTTTGGCTCTAAATATTTTTTAGGCATCCTTCGATGAACCCCAGAATAAAATGCCATAGCTTATAAGTAATTGAAAGATGGCAAAGTAAAACAATCGTATTGTTTTTACATTTAGAACTCTGCGAAGCCTTCTAATCAGGGCACATAAACTATTAAGTTTAGACTTTAAGGTAGTTATAACTGGCAACTCTTCAAAGTCAAAGGCTGACACACTCCTGGTGACGCGCAATCGCGAAAAATCCAGTTGCAGACATAACGACAGGAGCCAGTTAACAAAGCACCTGTAAAGAATAAAAATTGTGGTAAAAAGGCATCATTGCAAGGCCTCAAAATATGTACACTTTCTGGAAGAACCGAGCGTAAACCCGCCCCAAAACACCTAATTAAAGTCAAAAAAATTACCTTGTCGGACTTCCATTCAGGATTCGAGAGCAGGTATAGCGGAACATATTGTATAGACCAACCAACATAATATACAGGAGTCAGAAGCCGAGGTTTTGGACAAGGAACAGAACTGGCAAAAACGAAAATTCAAGAAGCAGCTTTTATGAATCAAAATACCCATATATTTAGTAAACCAAGTATATATATTCCCAATATCTGAAAGCCTCTCCTTATCCAAAACAAACAGCTCAAACTTTACACTCCAATACGCAGGTAGGCGGAGTCATCAAGCTTCATTGTACATGGATAGTATTTAGAATTAGACTGGGTACATATGGATAATCGTCAGCCGAGAGTGCATCTAATATTAGTACTAAAAAATATATTTTTTTTCTTTTATATTTTATATTGCTTTTTTTTTGCCCCCATTCCTGCGGAATGTGAAGGGGAGACATATCGCCAAACTTACAAAAACTAGAAAATAAAAAAAATTGTGCAAAATTTCCAGTTTCTCTGGAGACAGCTACATACTTAAAAATGTTCCTTTATTATGTTTAAGCAGTTAAACCATTACTGCCGTGATTAAACGACTGTATTTCGATATTTAAATAGACGACTATTCGAATATTCGACTATTTAAATATTCAATATTCATATATTAGAATAGTCAAATATTCCACTATTCGAAATTCGAATATTTGACTATTCGAATTATTCGACTATATTCGACTATTCGAATAACATACCAAACGACTATTCGAATACTTATATTTTAAAAACTCCTAGCCCTAGTTTGAACCAGGGATCATCGGGACCACGAGCCGTAACCTATACCACTACGCTGCCGAAGACTTTGCAATAAATTGACTTAAAATAAGAATATTCATGCCGTAATGGATATTACACACCATGTTGAGTATTGAAAATACTAACATAAATAATATATTTTTTTCATTATTTTTGGTCAAACGCAAAAGAAAAAGGTCCAAAACAGGTATTCCATACATACATAAGATAGAATTTAGAAATTTTCAAGAGGCGATCAGGGGACGAAATTGGATTTGAACAGGAAGTATAACATATCGCAGAGAGCGATATGTTAATTATAATTTAGTTTACACTTGAACACGGTTAGAGATACTAACTAACCGAAACGTTGTGTTAAGTAACAAAATAAAGACAATAATGGAAGTCCGACAAGGTATTTTTTTTTGATATTACTTCATTGTCTACCACCTACAAACAAATCTAATTAAAGTATTTACTCACTTGCGAGAGACTGTTCCAATATAAAAAATTTAGAGCTACGCACTAACTTGGAGAAATTTAACAGAGTGACAAGTCTCACGCAGACAAATTTAGTGAACCTAAAAAAAAACGGATAAGTATTTATTAACAAGATAGGTGCACGAGTAGCCACGATACTTTAGTGCAAAGAAGATCAAAGCTGCTGCAAGTGCCAACTGACTCAAAACATTTGGAGAAATCCACAGAGTTGACAGTCTCCCGCATTGAAATGAACCAAACCTGATTGAACGGTGGAAGATAATGGTACCCAATAAGCCACAATACTGCAGTGCAGAGAATATTAAAGCTGCATAAGGCTCAACTGTAAAATACTAAACCTATTTAAAGAACAAACTCAAGTGATCGCTGGGACACTTGAAATAATTCCACCGGATCTGGTAGTTTTTAATAAACTCAAGATAAAAGCCATGAAACTAAAATGTAAAGAAGTATCTACTGACCTGTCAATATGTAAACTAAAATATTTGTAGAAATCCAACACGGTGATAGTATTCAGTAAGGGACACTTCGAAGAAAAGATTCGAATATTGACACTATTCTACTGTTGGTTTACACAATACATTCATAAAAAAATTTAAACGAAGAAATAATTGGTGCAAATCAAACAATAGATTTACTATAAATCATACTGCTAGGTGGGCGAAACAAAGGTTCATTAAGATATTACATAAATGTAATTTGTTTTTTTAATGCTTCACAGTATTATTTAAATATTTTATAATATATCTACTAATGAATGATTCACTTTATAATCAAATAAAAATTAGTAATTTGCTATTTAGTGACGAGAAAATTTCATTAGATATTTTTATTTCAATGATTGGGATTTTTTCAATGCATTTTATTTTTATATTTTTATGTTTGCATCACTGTCCCGTCCCCTGTAATAGTTTATAAGTTTATTGAATTTGCTTTAGTAGTTTACGAGTAATAAATTAAAAACTAAAAAAAGTGTTGCAGCCCTGAAAAAAAAAATCAAATAAACAATCCAAAACTGCAAACAAAATATTTATCAAGAAACATAAATGTCATAAACAAAAATAAAACACACTTGAACAAAATAGCTGGGCATTTTCACTAGAAAGATAAATAGATAAATATTTCAACTCAATGAAAGACAATTTATTTTGTCAAATTTCCACTTTTAATGAAAAACTTTTTCTTTACACGAATTGAGTAATTAAGTATCTAGACCATTTTGTTATTGTACTGAAATAAAATTAGTTAGCACCATACACCCGAAGAAGCTACGATGTAGCGACACGCGTCGTGTAAAGAAAAAGTTTCTCAATAAAAGTGGAAATTTGACAAAATAAATTGTCTTTCATTGAGTTATAATGAATTTCCATCAAGTAAAGGCCTCAACGATTCAAAGATAAATATTTATTTGTTTCATCAGGATGCCAATATGGCATATAAAACGAGTCAAAAACACAATAATCAAAATATATACTTTACAACTTCATATTATCATAATTATTACATTCGTCATATAACATCCTGTATAATATGTCTCGCCACAACACTGGCACTGGATGCATATTTTCTAAAACATTTACAAAAAAAATTATGAATATGATCCAGATCTTATTATCCCTTTCAGATGCCAACATCCGTTATCATAAAAGCCTTTTCTAGGGCATACGGCAATCCTATTTTTACAATTATTTTTATTTTATAATCAGACGCTAATATAGCCTCCATAACTCTAAGGCAGTATCCCTTGTCGGTTTTGCATTCCTAAGGAAAAATCCTTTATCTACAACATAACCTATTCAATTACATAAATAACATGTTTCTAACAGGAGCAGAGTATACCTGGGTTAATTCTGGCAAAGCTGCCTTTAGTCTAATCCCATGTCTAGATATGGGAGAATGAAGGAAGAACTATACTAGAACTCTCCTGAATAGAATATAAGTAAAAATTCGTGTGACTTAACCCAACCCTGTCTTGTAAATGTCCAAAATGCCTTTTATCAAACATAAACGTTCCTATAATGTGTGATCTGTGCCGGTGCCACTTATATAGAGAGTGTTTTGAAGTCACAGGGTCGGAAAAGAAATGCATTATCCTGAGATCTCGTAGAGTGCGCTTTTATTGTGTTTCTTGCATTGTGAAAAACGAGGAATGTGAAGAGCTGGTTCGTCAACAAAAAAATCTAACGGAAGTTATAGCTGCATTGAGTAAACAACTTAAAGATGCTCACTTACTACGGAAAGTCTAGCTCCACTCCGCTACCCCTAAACTAAACACGTAAGTAACCTTGATTCAAACCGTCTGGATGAGTTTAAACATATTTTAAGGGGAAACCCTAATAAAATGAAAGACAGGATCCAGGAGACGATCTCATCCATCCAATCTCTCACAGAGTCGGTGTCCATAATCAATGATGATATTATAAAACAACTGCACGAGCAAACTGGATGCCACTTCATCAAGCATTAAATCTTCCAATGTAGAACTAGTAGCCTTTCTTTCCAAAAACACTCCTAGCAATATCAACGCTAATAATAAAGCATCAGTAAACCCGTACGAGGCCTATAATGGTCTATTTAACAGGCCTGTCCAATATTACCAACCAGTTCAAGCACGAATTTGAGCAGGTGAGGCGCGACACAGGCTTACTGCAGGAGAAGGTATTGGTCAAGAGTTCACATCCCTGCATGTTACAAGATGAGCCGTCACAGGTATTGGACGATGTGACGCACTATAATTCCGCCAACTACCGGCCTGGTGAGGTTCACATCATCCCAGCTCATAACCCCACAAAATCGCATGGCAAGGTGCCGACACTGCCGACTATGGAATCCGGTTAACGTCAACATAAAAAAAAGTACCAAAAAAAGAGCCCTCCAAATATAGGGTTTAAAACAACGGATTTCTACAAGGTTAACGCTGCAGGATCAGGCCGACCCGAGGCAAGACAGGATACGTTTAATGATATTGATGATATAAGGGCTGTCCCTCAGCCCAAGCAATATTTTATCTTTGCATCGCTGTGCTCTCTTACTACAATGGAAAATAAATTAGCAAATTTTTTGATTAAGAAGTTTCGCTGAGACAATGTTAAACGCGAAGAAACAAATAAAGGTTGTGTTAACGAAACTTACAAATCATTTAAGGTATCTGCTAATGTCGAACTCAAGGATCAGTTCCTTAACGCAATTAACTGACCAAAAGACATAGTAGTACCGTAGAACGGGGCTATTCGGGACAAAATTTTAACACTTTTGTTAATAATTTTTTTCTCGTGTAACATAAAATTATATACGATATATTTTTGGAAGGATATGGGTGGGTACCACATTTACCTAAAGTATGTAGGTAAAGGGCAGCTTCTCGAATATTTAATTTTTTTTCCTGATATCCTCTAGTGCTTTTTGTAGATTTTCCTCTGAGTAGGAATTGTAGGGATTATAATTTTTTCCCTGTCTGTAACTACTGAGATAGTTCTTACGCATATTCTAACCATTTTTATCGCCAAAAATAGAAAAAAAAAATATTTAGTTATTTGTCCCAAATTGCCCCACAGTACAAAAATGTTTATAACAAATTCTCTTCTATGTCAAAATTCTCAAAAACTTTTTTTGGATATCTAGAAATATGTAACAATTAGTTAACGATCCTAAACTTACCGTGAAATAACGAGGAAACCGCCAGGAACAAGAAGTTGGCACATAAATATTTTTCGCGGTTTTTTAACGGCTTTTTCGGGAGCTCTAAAACATACTACAGTACCGCACAGCGAGTGAAAAATTACTTGAGAGGACGGTTAACCAATGCCAGAACGCGAGGCCATGATACCCATCAGTTGAGATCCACGTGGCGAAAGGCAGGTTTGCCAGAATTATTTTTTTTGGCATTTCCCAAATAACCCCCACAATCCCAAATAGCCCCATTCTACGGTAATGTAATATGGAGGTAAAACACCCTGTATTAGTATATAATATTGCTATTAGTTAGGATATTCATTAATAGTTATGATTAACTATCATAACAATAATGTCATCACTAATTGTTTACACTAAGCAGTTCATAAGGGGAACCTCTTTTTGTAGGCAGAGACTAATTAATATAGACAGAATATAGTATAACTAGAAGATGAACCTATGCTTTTATTTGAACCTTCCTGAAAGCTAGCCATCAAATCCTGCAGTTAATACAGTAAAACCCTACAATTTTTTTCGTTATACCAAATATCGACAATAACTTAAACTCAGTACTACATATAAACATTCGGTGTATTAGAAACAAAACAAACGAGTTTCAAATGTTTCTAACTGAAAACCCACATATCGCTGTACTACTCGTTTCTGAACACTAGCTAAGCCATGAAATGCTTTGCTTCCCGATTGGTGGCTTTGATCTGGTGAGTTGCTATTGCCGACTGGGTGCCAGAAATGGGGGAACATGCATTTATGCCAGAAATAGGTTAAAGAATATGGATATCTGTGATTTAGTTAGCTTTTCTATGGAGAGGGTGTGGGAGGTTGCAGCATGCTTTTCTCGAGATCTATTATCTATAGCTATATTCTTTCATGGGCTGAATATTATACTTGACTATGCCAGTAAATTTAGGAATATTATAAATGTTTTAGTAGATCTTTTGAGGTCGGATAAAAACAAACATATGTTAATGGAAACATTTCATTAAGATTCGGTTTTACTATGACTATTAAGTCCTACACTAGGCGACAGGATGAGCGAGCCAGTTGTCTGGACAATATATTTATGAACTTTGACATTTCAGGCAAAGGTCTAACTTTAGATTGAGTATGTCGGATCACTTAGCTGATTGTGCAGTTGGACATACTGACGAAGTATGGAGTCGTTTGAGAGCGGTGAGGAATGTGAATGCCTGCTAACCGATCTGACGTCAGCGTTTGATTCAGTGGATTATAATTTATTACTGTGTAAGTTAGAGTATTACGGCATCAGAGGAGCTACTCTGGATCTTTTTAGATCATATCTTAGCGACCGATATCAACAGGTCCACATAGGTAATCAGCATGGCACCGCTCTACGAGTTAGGAGGGGTTTACCCCAAGGTTCTGTCTTGGGGCCTGTCCTCTGTTAATCTTCGTAAATGATCTTCCTAGCTCTGTTTCCATTAGGGACTGCTGTACAATACTGTTTGCGGATAATTTCAGTTTAGTGTATAGAGGCAGTATAAGCCAATCCCTTCTTGGTATTGCCAACTCGGTTTTTGATAAGGCTACAGCATGGTTTTCCTCAAATCAGTTCCTGCTAAATGAGTCAAAGACAGATCGGTTAAATTTCAAGTTGAGGGGTGGATTAAATAATGTAACGCATAAATTTATAAGCCTTCAGTTGGATTCAGCTTTGTCTTGGCGTGACCATGTTAGTGATTATGTGATAAACTTATTCTCTTTATGCAGTGCGTAAAATACAATTCACAGCTGGTCAGGAATCGGCGTTGATTGTGTAGCTGTTCCACTCCAGAATGACATATGGGGTCTTGGTGTGGGGATGCGCAGCAGACACTAATCTTCAAAGACGCCTTTTAAAGCAGAAGTGTGCGGTTAGGATAATGGCTAACATTAAAATCACTGATAGTTTCAGGGTCCACTTTTCTGGACATTCAATCATGGCTCTGTTCGGTCAGTTTATCTATGACAGTCTATGCTACTTACAAAAACACATCCATTACCACCACAACACGCATAATGATATTCATCAGCACGACACACATTTTAGTCATAAAATTGTAAAACCTCAACTTAGACTACATAAAAACAACAATATAGCTATCGACTTATTTATTATGCTACCTGCTGTTTAGGCAGCTAAATTTCGAACTATTTAAGAAACGTCAAAAAAATACTTAACAACCACTCCCTATTTAATAAGGGAATTTCAACAGGCTGTGACAGAGAACAGGAATATACATATTTTGGTTTAATCTTTTTGTTTGTAACGCATTTGAGTGATCTGTAATATGTTTTGTCATGTTATATATTGTATACTGTTACTTTAGGCACAACGGCGTATACATGGGGGGGGGGGGGGGGTAATGGGGGTAATTACCCCCCCAAGATTACTCATAAGCGTTGTTTAATTAATTTTGGTCCTTACTCCTTAAAGTTGCTATTATCTAGTATCCTAGCCAGGCACGTAGCTAGGGGGGATACAGGGGACCCGAAACTCGAGCTCTGATTGTGGCAACATAGGCAACACATTAAACATTTCCTACACTATTACATTTTCTTCACCTCAATTATTACCGGGTTTGTTTTTGTGCTTTTCTTGAGGATTTTGTGTTTTTTATTTTTCCCATTTGAAAACTAAGCACCATGATTCAAAAAAAGGCGTGGCACCCAAAAAATTTTCTCCTGCGGCGCATTTTTTTTTTGCGAAGAAATCCTGGCTACGTGCCTGATCCTAGCCGATCGATTACCCCCCTCCCAGACGCATGAGCTGGATACGCCGTTGTTTAGGTAGGGCCGGCCTCCAAAGGTTTATTTTTTTTAAGCTTTGAACTTGTGACTGACATACGTAGAGATGAAAACTACATGTGTTTATGTAATCTTTTTGGAGAAGATTGTTCATATAATTCAAATTAATTTTCCTTCAGGTAAGTCGGTTAATTTCTTAATTATTTCTCTTTTAGTTAAGGTTACCATCGTCATTTCTAATTTTTCAATGCTACAAATTAAAATTTGACAACTGTACCGGGTGTTTCTCAAAAGACGTTCACCCCTATAACTTTTCTGTATTTATAGATATTAAAATGAAATTTTGAGATTATGCGTAAGAGATGAATCTGCATTTATTGGCATACTTTTCAATTTCTTAGCACTTCCGGTTTGACCGGAAGTGACATTGACTTTGGTATTTTAAATTGGACATCTTGTATATTTTTACTTATTGGGATTCAGCATGACATTCTGAGTAAAATGACACCTCACTTGTCATTTTTTGACGTATTATAACATTTTTATGTTTATTTTTTATTTTCAATCTAGAGTGCTACAAATTAATTAAATCTGTTAATTTATAGTAAAATAGTAAATGAAAATTATAATTATGACATAATTTTAATTTAAAACCATATTGGTTTTCAAAACCATTCCATTGTTTTTCAAAGCCGCCTTGATATTTCTTTAGAAAAGACAATAATGGCAATAATGCATAACGCTTTTAAATTAGAGATTGGGACTTAAGGCAAATTTTTTCGTGTCAATTTTAAAATAGCATAGGAGTGTATGGTATCAAATTGTTGGAAAAATGGAGTTAACGTCAAGAAAACAAAATTCCATTTTTTAAACGCGTGTGAAACTTAGAAAGTCAATAATTATGACATAATTATAATTTTCATATACTACTTGACTATAAATTAACCGATTTAATTAATTTGTAGCACTCTAGATTGAAAATAAAAAATAAACATAAAAATGTTATAATACGTCAAAAAATTACAAGTGAGGTGTCATTTTACTCAGAATGTTATGCTGAATCCCAATAAGTAAAAATATACAATATGTCCAATTTAAAATACCAAAGTAAAGTGCTAAGAAATTTAAAATTATGCCAATAAATGCAGATTCATCTCTTATGCATAATCTCAAAATTTCGTTTTAATATCTATAAATACAGAAAAGGTATAGGGGTGAACGTCTTTTGAGAAACACCCGGTACATGTATTACCTAACAATCCTTATCTGATTTCACAGGTTTTTCCTCACCTTTCTAGTTTCCAAAGAAAGTAATGAATAATTTTTTTTTACATAGGTAAATCTATTATTTTGATATTATTTCCTTGTTTTGCTTTGTTTGGGAAAAACATAAATTTAAATAAAAAAAAATTCTTATCTCTCCAAAGATGAAATTAGCTAAAGTGTATACTAAGTCAGTGTAAACCATAGACCCGTACGCATTTTTGTATTGAGCGTCCAGTAAGCCGCATTCGTGATGCTCGACCTCGGCACGTATCGAGCGTTCGGTACTACGACAACAGTCGGACTACCGTACGCTCGATTAGGCTGAAATCTTGGTTTCTTTTGGTTTTTGAATAAAAAAAAATGCTCTGGGTAACAACGAACAAACCGGTTGCCAATATACCTTTTACAGGGTGTCTAGCAAAAATCGAAAACAAAATTCCCGACTAATTCCCGGTTTTTCCCGGTCGGTTTTTGAAAATTTTCCGGCTGGGTTTTCCTAAAGTAACTACACCTTCGTTGTTAAATTTTAAAACATTTAGTTGAAAAACACATGGCTTAAGCACAACCAAATAATATAGTTACTTTTTTATTTTACGATTTTTTGTTCTATAGCTGCCAAATCTTTTTGTGATTGTTCGATAATTTTTTTCTTTTTAGTTTCCAGTTCTTCTGCTTGCTTTTGAAGCTTCCTCTTTTCTGCTTTTTTTAAGTCGCTGTCAACCTCTTTTGCCATTTTATCTTTTTGTGCTGTGTTGTACCTTGAATAGGCATTTCTCTTGGAAAGTATCATGGATTTTGTAATGTCCATAGTTTGAACTCCTCCAATTTTTTGTAGTGAATCGTACACTAATCTTTGGCCTATAAGTGACTCTTTTTTTAAATTTTCCACCAAAATCTCCTTATTAACAGAAAATCCCCTTTCTGCTGTGGCATTTCCATGAGAAATTGTTAAAAGAAGTTACACCACGTTTTTTAAACTGTCATTTGTGATGGTTTCCATCCAAAAGTCATCTACTCTGTTATATCTGGAATAATTTTTCATTTTATTTATCATGATCTGATCAGTAAGAATGTCTCTAAATGCTCTATCTGCTTCTTCCAATTTAGTCGCATTGCATCTGTTTGAATTTAACAAAATTTCAAATGCTTTGGACATCAGTTGCAAGGATTTTTTTGGATCTCTGTCAGTTTTATTGGGGTTAAGGAAACTTAAAGCTTCAGTTAATTTATATGCTAACGGGCATTTTTCCAAACGTTTGGAAACTCTATACATCAAGCAGTTTCGACAATCCTGGCGAAACATCATAATTTCTTTATCTTTAACTTCGACGCATTTTTTGATAGCCGCTCTAGTCCCATATCCTAGATCAATCTCTTGGACTTTTTTAAGGTTGCAATATAAACCATTCTTGTCTTTTTTAAAAACATCTATTTTGAAAATAGAAGTGCTTTGTAGAACTTCGTCTGTAACAAAACGTCTCAGTTATTTATAATGGATAATAGGTCTTCATAAAGAAATGGAACTAGAGGCCAATCACTTTGAAATTGTCTTAGGAATGGTTCTAGTTCTTCAGAGAGTGACTGAAAAAAGGCGAATTCAGCTAACAGCAGTTTATTATCCATAAACTTTACTACAATTTTGTAACTTTCACACGATGGCTTTTGATTCGTATTTTGCACAGAAGATATGAATTTTTTTCAAGTGAGGGTATAAAGCGACTGAATTTTTTGAGACACAGGTATGTTTTCTAGCCATCAGAAAAGTCGGAACAACCAGTTATGGACAAGAATAAACCCCGTCAGGATTGTCTTTGAACAAATTGTAACAAGCTCTTAGAAATGACACAATATTCCAGTCTGTTTTTTTAATACCGGTTTTAAATGCAACACTTACGGTATGTAAACCGCAGGAGCCTATGCTTAAAATTGCAGAAGTGTTATCGGTCTCATCTTTTAATTCAGCCTCTAGAAGGCATACCAACTTAAAATTTACATGAGGTCCATCCATTGAAATTTGAAGCAGTTTCTTGCAAACCATTTTTTAGACCTTCCAACAAATCCACAGCTTTCGCATGATGTAAAAACACAGATGAAAAATAACGAAGTTGAACCTGATTTTTCACGGAATCCTAGTATCTTACGTAAATGTGCATTTGTTGTTTTTGCGCAACCTTATTTAGGCTTTCGTCAAAGCAAATTACAAAAGTATTCCATTGTTTAATAATTGCACTTAAGTCACTTTTGAAATAAGGGGCCAGACCATAAACAATACTGTAGGAAACCTTTTCTTTTACCTACTTCAAATTTTTAAGTTCGAAATTATCTGCTCATTCAAAATTCCCGGCTTAAACTTGATTTTCCCGTCGAATCCCCGGATTTTCTGGCTTTGTAAAATTCCCGTTTTTTCCCGGCTCCTATACACCCTATTTTAGACGGAATTTGTTCCTCTAGTTATGGCCTCCTTATAATCCTCTACTTATAAGAAAAAAGCTAAAAAAATTGACGCTTATCGGTCAAAAGTTGACAGTTGAATGGTAGCTTGACAATCGACGATAGACGGACCTCGGTTAAGGCGAAATTACCCAAATGCGGTGTACTGGACGTTCGATACATGCGACCCGTACAGCTTATATCGTGCGCAAATAAAAATTATGGGTGAAAAACCAGAGCATTTTAAAAGAAAAAAATTTCAACACATAAAAAAGAATCTTAATACATGGATTATAAATAACACTGAAATAATTAAAAATGTTATTAGGTTTTGATAAATTATTCTAAAAATGGGTTTACTATTAGATATTAAGTAAGTATACGATTATTATAGACTTTATATAAATGTTAAGTATCTGCCTAAGTTAACTGTGTAAATGAATGTGTGCTCACACAGACTTTAAGTCCGTAGCGTACACATAGTACAAATTTTTTGTTACCTAATGGTTGATACCATGTATTGTAATAATTTTAATGTAATCTAAATCTAAAAAAAAAATACGTTTGTACGCACGGCTCACCGGTCACATCTCTCGGCGTCCAACAGCAATGAGCATGCGTATAACCCTCTTGTTATTAGGTTTGCTTTCTTTAGCGACATTATGTAAATACACTCCAGAACCGGTTCAAACCAGTTCATTTTATAGAGTTGTATCGTTAGTTTGAATTTCATATTATTATGTTTGAAAAGCATAATAATATTAAATTGTTCTTGGAATTGTCAAATGTTTCTCAAACTTACTTGTTGGAAAAATATAAATATTATAACATATTACAAAAATAGTATGCTCACGGTTTGGATCCGAAAGACAAAAAATATTTTAATCTTAATCGCATCTGTAGTGACCCTTTTGATAAAATGGACATAAATATCATACCACGTGGTAGAATGCTACTCATGGAGCTATTCCCAAATTGAACTTGGGGCCTAATGTTCAATATCGAAGAGACATATTATCCCAAAGAAAAGTTTTATGATGTAAAGTCATGTAAAGTCACGGCATTTGCTAGAGGCTATTTCTAGTTACTTTTTGCATAAACATTCTTATAGTGTTTTCCATTGTCTGCTCTGTTAAAGAGTTGAGTTGGTATATTTCTATCCTAAATTATGCATATACCTATCAAGAAATAGAAGTGTTCTCAGATGGCTGATGCCTCAATTATTCCAATGTATTTATGTCAAAGTTGCCGTTAGTTCATTTTGTGTTTAAAATCTGTGCACCCGACATTAAGCTTCTAGTAACACGTTTTAAATTTTAAAGCCCGGACCTGTCTATCTTTCCATTCGTTAAATGAGAATGTTGCAGTACGCATGCCCATGTATGCTAGGCTTTATTTACATGCACAAGGCCATAAATTTACCAGTTTCGTGATTATGGTTTGCTGATCTAGCGTTACATATATTATGTCTATAGTGTAAACAACATAAAAACTAAAACTCATATTATAGTCTTGCCCACATATTTTCGTGACAGACCGATCAACTCCACTTTAAGCATGGACTATTTTTTCAAATTAAATCAAAGTATGTTCCTTCAGAGCGTTCAGCGCAAAAAATACGGCACCG
Source organism: Polydrusus pterygomalis (assembly GCA_963969555.1). NCBI lineage: Eukaryota > Metazoa > Arthropoda > Insecta > Coleoptera > Curculionidae > Polydrusus > Polydrusus pterygomalis. The sequence goes on from OZ018384.1 coordinate 11,909,417, forward strand.
TATTTTCTAAAGCGGCCTCTCTGTACGTTGGGAGATAGTGCAAGCACGATTTTTGACGGTGCGCTAGTATTTTATGTTACTTTCCAATAATATTCACCGTCCAAAGCGACCGTACTACTCATGGCAAAATCGGCCACCAAATTACGGCCGCTCTTTAATTGCGGTGCCGCTTTGTAGGAAACCAAAGCTTTGTATATTGACCGTCAACTAATTTCCTTGCTGCTTCGATTGACTTTTTTTTATTTCCTATAGAAGTGATCCTTATAATGAAAAATAATTTTCGTAGTCAACTTACAATAATTATTTTTTGTAAAGCTTTACTTACTTACTATAAATAACTGAAAAGACGACATTGCATACGTATTTCGAGAGAAAAGATTAATAGGGAAGCATCCAATTTGTACGCGTTAATTTTATAAAAACAAGTGATTGTCCAAACAATTTTTAGATATACATACCCACTATAGTACATCTATGTGAGAAGTAAATGTCAAAATACCAAAAAGTATATACAGAGTGTCCCACTTATAATGGAAACAAGCTTATAATTTCGGTATTTTTAAATTGATTGTTTCGAATTTTGGTGTGGTTACGTACATTGTACGTACATTGGCTAAAATTGTAGGTAACCCATTAGCGTACTGATTTATAGGGGTTTTTAAATAATCATTTAAAGAGTAAAGTACAGTACTAATATCAGAAGTCGATTTGGCATCCATCAAAACGACCAAATACAAAGTTTTAATAAATTGAAATAACCATTGGCGTGGGTATGACCAAATTTATGTTTATTTCTTTGCAAAAATATTGATATCTAAAATAAGAAATAAGGTAATTACCAACAATGTTGACCATTTACCGGCTTCATCTAAAAAAATTAAATACGGTAGAAGCAGTGGCGTACTGTATTTTCTGCTATAAAATTAAATTTTATACATAGGACATCTAATAATTTATTCTTGCAATGTAAAAAATTAAAAAATAATCAAACCGGCATAAATAAGAAAATTTTAATCAGTTGGCCATGTAAACAAAATATTATTTATTGTCAGCGGGAAAATCATTGTTATGTCAAAGTTAAATTATTAATATTTGTGCTGTATGAAAAATAGCAGATATGCGTTTGAGTTTAGCTGAGAAAGTAGAAATAGTGAGATTAGTAGGAGATAATGCGCGAAATTGTAGAGAGGCCGCCCAAGAATTCAATCGAAGACACCCTAATCGCTTTATATTGCATATAGCACAGTTTTTAAAGTGAATCAAATGTTCAATCAACGCGGTTTGGTAGTACAAGAAAAGGTAAAACGTCCAAGAAATCATCCAGGGGATGAAAGAATTTTATATCATTTCCGCGTAAATCCAAAATCAAGCTAAAGAAGCTTTGATATTAGGCGAAAAAGTTCTGCGTCAAGATGTTTAAAGAGAAATGGTATTAAACCATTGAAACCAAGATTTTTACACGCGTTGCAACCAGGTGATAACGAAAGAATAATGGAGTACTGCCTAACAATGCAGGCAAAATTTTATGAAGACAATGGTATTTTTGGAAAAATATTGTTCACCGACGAGGCAACATTCTCCACACCGTGTCATCTCAAAATATTAGATTTTGGAGTGAGGAAAATCCAAATTGGGTTATTAATTGTAAAAGCCAATACTCTGCCCGTATAAATGTGTGGTGTGGTGTTTTAAAAGATCGTATTATCGGACTTTTTTTTTTTGATACAACTTTAAATGGTGTAAGATTTCTGGAGTTCTTGGAACATGATTTTTGGGATGCAATTCACGGTTTGCCGCTAGAATATAGGGAGAATTTGTATGTTCAGTTAGATGTCGCTCCAATTCATAATTTTGGACCTGTAAGAGGATGGCTTAATGAAAATTTTGAAAATAAATGGATTGGTCGCAATAGCCCCTTTGTAGCTTGGCCGCCTAGGGCTCCAGACTTGACCCCGCTGGATTTTTATCTATGGGGTACTATAAAAAATAAAGTTTATAAAACTCGTCCAGCGACGTTACAAGCTTTAAAAGACCGTATAAGACAAGCGTGTGCAGAAATTTCCCGTCAAGAAGTTCGAAAAGTTTGTTTAAGGGTTAGAAAAATTTATGAAAAACGCATAAGAAATTATGGTGGTTTGGTCGAAAATATTGACTTTTAATGAATTTAGATATTAGTTCAGAGTTGTACACTCAATCATGTTTAGTTATATTAATTTTATTTTGGTAATTATTAGATTGTTATTGTTGTTTTCAAATAATTATTTTGTTTTATTTACATGGCCAACTAAGTTTTTATATTTTTTTGTCACTTGCGTTTTAATAAAGTTCTTGGTATTCGATTACCTTCCAATTTGTCACATTACAAATTTAATTTTATAGCAGAAAATACAGTACGCCACTGCTTTTACCGTATGTAATTTTTTTAGATGAGGCCGTTAAACGGTCAACATTTTTGGTAATTACCTTGTTGCTTATCGCGCGTATTTTAGATGTCAATGTTTTTGAAAAAAAGTAAACATAAATTTGGTCATATCCACGCCACTGGTTGTTTCAATTTATTGAAACTTCGTATTTAGTCGTTTTGATGGATGATAAAAAGACTTCTGATATTAGTTTAAAAATAAAATAATCGCTAAAGGTACTTTAGTCTTTAAATTCTTATTTTAAAACCTCTATAAATCCGTACGCCAATGGGTTACCTAAAATTGCAAGCGATAGAAAAGTGCGCCCTAGGATTATACGTAACCACACCAAAATTCAAAACAATCGATTCAGGAATACCGAAAATATAAGCTTGTTTCCATTATAAGTGGGACACCCTGTATGTATATTTTTCATTGAGTATCTAAATAAATGCCTTTAAGCATTATTATTTGCAATATTGGTATAACATCGATATACATATACATAAGAATTTTTCGTATTCGCAGAAAAAAAAAAATATAATACCAATTGTTGACTCTAGAGATCGATTCGGTGGGAAGAGAGGTACTTAACTACATGTTTTGTACACTGTGGATATAACTAAGTCGGCTTAGATCGACCTATTTTGACGTCAGGAGTCTGTGGTCAAACGTTGTACACGTATTTTCCGGACACCCTGTATAATGTATCTTAGTGAGATAAATAAATGTAAATAAAATATTTATAATTAATATTATCTTGAAATTTGAACCGAGCACTACGACAACAATGTATATTTCTTCGGCAGCTCAAAATCGGTGACGAGGGCTTTATGTACCTCGACTTCTTAAATCTATCAAGACAATTTTAGTTTTGGGACAGGTTGGCTGGGCTACAAAAATGCAAAACTCCCAACGAATTCCTTTGCACTCTCAGCCTTCTACCTACCTATTTCATACAGGGTTCCCCATTTAAAATGAAACAGGCTAAATAATATATTACGTTAATTTAAAAAAAAACGCTCGTAGACGTCATTAGATTTGTCAAGGGGGAGGTTTTTTGGGGCCATTTTAAACACTGCAGTTTGCGCCCTCTAGGAAGGGTGGAACCAACCCTTAATATTTCAAATGGAACAAGGGGTCGAGTGATACCTCTTTTAAAAGGGCATTTAATTCTCTTTCAAATGAGATCTCATTCGTAAAATTCGGTCAGATAGGTTCCGAGATAATTATCTAATTGTGTAATGTTTTTTTTTAATCTAATTATTTAAATTACTATTACTAATGATTAAATGTAATACAATACTTACGTAATTATTTACACAGATGTTGAAAATGACCACCGCCAACTTCCATGCAATGATAAAGGTGTGATTCAAATTTTTCACGAACTGCCTGTAACGTTTCTGGACATTCGGCATTCTTGGACAATTCGTTCCCTTAGTTCTTCTAAATCGTTGGGCTTAGTTGCATAAACTTTGGTTTTAAGATGTCCCCATAAGAAGAAGTCCAGTGGCGTTAGATCTGGAAACCTAGCTGGCCACTCAATGGGCCCCCTCCGACCGATCCATCTTCCTGGAAATGTCTGCTCCAAGTACTCTCTTACTCTTACCCGTACATAATAATGCGGAGGGGCCCCATCCTGTTGAAAAACCACTTCCTGTCCTATAAGATTTTCATCTTCCTGTGCTACCCTTATAATAGGATTTATTGCGTTCTGTAATAAATCAAGGTAAATTTGTCCAGTCAAGTTTCCATTGATGAAAATGGGACCAATAGTATGGTTGGCAAGAATACCCGCCCATACATTTAATTTTTGAGGTCTTTGAGTATGATGTTCCCTGTAGAGATGAGGGTTTTCATCGGACCAATACCTACAATTATGCCTATTAACTGCCCCGGCAAGAGTAAATGTACATTCATCTGAGAAACAGATATTATAGACAATAATATTATTTTCTAATATGCGATTTGATATAAGTTCGCAAAATTCTGTCCGGCGATCATAGTCATCTTCGTTGAGCTCATGAACAAGACTGATTTTATATGGATAATACTGTGCAAGATTTAATATTCTGTTATCTGAAGTTTCAGGTACCCCAGATCCTTCTGACAATGTTGCTATGCTATTAAATTGAGTACGGTCGCTTTCTAAAAGTTCAAGAACGTAGGTATTGCATACCTTCATTGGTTATCGTCCGGGCACGATTGTGTTTTTTATTCTGCACCGAGCCAGTTTCATCAAATTTTCTGACAAGTTCCATCACGTATTTGGCCTGAACATTCTTGTCAGGAAACTGCGCGTTGAAACTTCTAGCAGCCGCTCTAGCACAATCATTGTTGCGGTAATACATTTTTAGCAGCTCTTTTCTTTCTTCCCAAGAGTAAACCATTTTTCACGTCACAATCACAGTAGGTACCTCACACTTTCAAACACAACTTCCACTAAGTAAAGACTAAAAATGTTAAAAAACGCTCGTGTTTTAAAGTTACCATGGCAACATCAACAACCCGTGAAAAGTGAAGTCTAAATATGTCAACTTTTTAATTATTGATTTGACAGAATTACCTTTTAACGTCAAATAAAATATTATTTTTAAGCAATACACAACCAACGTCAACGGTGACAACAATGAATCTTATGTGACAGATTGGAAGTTATTTTTTGTTCTCCTCGTTTTCATGACAACGACAGGTATATCACATCACGAATTCGACCATTTCACTTACTTACTAAGTTATTATTTCCATTTTTTGTAATATAAATACCAATCGATTAATGATTTCAAAGTGTACCAATAAAAAAAAATAATGTAAAGTATTCGTGGATAACTGGTCTTTAAAACACTTGCTCTATTTGAAGCACTCCGGCTGCGCCGTCGTGCTTGCAAAATCGCGCGTGTTTTAAAGACCTTAATATACACTTATACTTTAATAATACTATTTGCTTACGATGCAGTGGCGGCGTTAGATTTCTTTTTCTGCTGAGAGTTCCGCCGGAGAAGTATTTTAAAAAGCACGTCATTTAACTTGATTTTTATCTCGGAACCTATCTGACCGAATTTTACGAATGAGATCTCATTTGAAAAAGAATTAAATGCCCTTTTAAAAGAGGTATCACTCAACCCCTTGTTCCATTTGAAATCTTAAGGGTTGGTCCCACCCTTCCTAGAGGGCGCAAACTGCAGTGTTTAAAATGGCCCCAAAAAACCTCTCCCTTGACAAATCTAATGACGTGTACGAGCGTTTTTTTTTTAAATTAACGTGGAACCAGATATTCAGCCTGTTTAGTTTGAAATGGGGAACCCTGTATTTGTGTTGTGTTACCCTATTTGTACAGTTCAGTACCTTTCAAAAAAAATAGAAACCTTTAAATTTATAGGTGTTAAAATGTAATAATAAGATCAACAAAAACAACACAGGTTTTATAGGGGTAATTTTTATATTTTAAAGAAAATAATTGTAGGTACTTTCACTAGGTAAGGTTAAATTTATCAAAATTAATTTAAAAAAATGTTTTGCTATTAATATTTTGACAAATTCTTGCAAATCATCATCTTTAATCATGTCACAAATTTTATAAACAATACAATCGTCAGTACTTGCATATAAAATGTAGTACAGTAAAAAATTACACAATTTAATATAATAATAAACATGAGACAGAATGATAGCACACATCAAACATACTATTTATATATTACCTGATATACATGGAAGTATCACAATATTATTAAAATAAGTATCATTAAACATTTAAATAATTTTAAAGGATTATTTTTATAGAGTTTTAATTTCAAAACGAATCATCCTAATTATCTCTGGATTTTGAGGAAAATAAAATTTGAAAAAAAAACACGTCAATTGCGTTTCTTAGCACAGCTGCATTGGCAATTTGCTGCCCTTTAAAGCGATGTATCACTAGTCAGGTGGTGCTTTCGTAAAATTCTATCAAATATGTAATTAAACTGTCTCCTTGATGTTAAAATCGGCGTATTTTCTGTCAAAACCTATTTTCCTCTAAATCAATTAATATTCAGGATGATTCGTTTTGGAATGGAAACTGTATGCAAAAAAAACTGATGTTTTGATACAAGATCACTAACACAGCAAGTATTAGTCGTTTATGAGGTTAAATAAAATCATCTGGTTATGTTTTTTCCTCTAGGAATTCATCCAACTTAAAAAGTTTGTCCTTCAAGTTCTCTGATCATAGATGGTCATTTGTTGTAGAAAGTAGGGGCGCGTAAGGTAATGTTGCATTCCAGAGCGTTTTGAGCAGTAGGAATTTAATATGTATATTATTGTTATAGTAGGTATAATTACTATGCTACCATCTTTTTAAAAAAAAAATGTTAATTTTTACAGGTAGATAACATTAGTCAAGTGTGTTTGAACGCGTCATTTTTCATTCTTGGGCAAGTTAAAACTATTTCCCGTGTAAATTTTCTATGTAAAATGTAACCCAAGCCGACAAATAAAAACAAATCCTATTTGATGCAGACTTTTTTGCGACACGGAACAATTTTGGTAAATGTGTTTTAGGGGCTGAATAAATAGAAGTTTATAAGAGGATATAGTGTCCGCGCAAATAATTAACCCTAGAACCACAAGGTGGCGTCGCCGGCGACGATCAAAATGCAATATCCCCATTCGTATTGATGTCATTTTAGTCTCGTTGCTTAGTGCCTAAGTACCTTCCGCATTTTAAGCAATCTTTTGATGGCTTAGTGAGACGGTGCGTGTAGTTTTGATAGTTTTAAGTTATTTCGTCTCGGTCGCATACGACTCCACCTTGTGCTCTATGATAAAAAAAATTCGAAGGTATGTGTTATAATTTATTGCATGTTTTCAAACCTTGATTACCTGAAAAACCTGAATTAAAAAAGAAAAAGAAAATGTATAGGAAACTATTAAATTTTATTTTATTTTATTTTATTACTATATTATTGACGAGGTAAAAAATTGTAAAATTTTCCTAACCGTAATATATTTGATTTGATTTGATTTGATTTGACTTGCTTATTTTTTTTTCTATTTTATTTACCTGCGCTAAAATGGAGTCAAAAAAACCTCGATTAGATGATCCCGGAACAAGTTCTGGTACATATTATGAAAGAACACGCCCTTTACGAGATTCTGAACTGGCGAAATACCGTATGAAGATATAAATGACTGTGACATATTGGAAAGCGATGAGAGTAAAAACGAAGATTCTATACAGAAACTGATGATATCGCCGATGATGAGTTTGATGCTATAATACCAGATATAGACAATCCCATTTTACCTGACCCAGCTGTGCAAGCAAAAAGTGTGATGTACTCTAAAAATAAGCATAAATGGTACCAAACTAGTTTTCATGCCAAAACCACCTGAACTTCCCAGAAAAATATAGTTAATCATTTGCCTGGCCCAAAAGGCAAAGCTAAAAATACTACAGATACAAAAAAAATCTGGGATTTATTTTTTACAGATGAACTTTTAGATTTTATTGTCAAGTATACTAACAGTGAAATTGAAATTCAGATATAAGTACATATACAAGTACACTTTTTAATTTTACAATGTTATTTGAATTTACTATGCCATAAATAAAATAAAAATATATATTTTTGGTGGCCATTTTTACGTAATATGTAGAAAAAAAAGCTATTTCATGTAGGTGTCGCATACGACGCCACCTTGTGGTTATTGTTCCATTAACTCCACTTTGTGGTTCTAGGTTTAAAAGAAAATGTTGTGGCATATCGGACAAGTGTGAAATTACTTGTACGAAAAAACAAATATACAACCCATCGAACAAAGACTAATACAACTGACTGGAAAATTCAAGGCCAAACCAAAAAATCTTGAACTCATTGAAGAGCTGTGTCTCACCAGAAACTACCAAGAAGCTAGATATCGGTATCCAGTACAAACCATATTGGAGATCCTAAGAGACAATACAGTCAGATAGAAATCTACAAAGAAAGATTCTTCAAATAATTAAGTTTTTTTTTGTTCCGTTTCTTTTAAAACTACATGTAAACATTATACTTTATCTAATCCTATAAATTGTTAATGATAATATACATATTATGTAATACACTGTGGCTGAAGGACTTCGGTCGATGGCCTTTTGGGAAACCAATAAAGATCATACTACTACTACTACTACTACTACCATTTTTTATATTGAAATACACAGGGATCCAAGTTTAATGGATACCCTGGGGCGGGCAGACCACGACGGCCGTTTTGTCCTTATTAGGACTAGGATTATGGCTGCCCGTAGAGAGGATTTTTAACATGTATAAATAAGTTTCGGTTTCGGCCGAAACTGAGACCAAGGCCGAAGTTTCGGTTTCGGCCGAAACTGAAAATATTGTATCGGTCGGACACTAATCATTAGTATTACGCCTTCGGGCTGACACCTGAAAAACTTAAAAATAATTTTCAGCTATTTCTCTTGCCCACGTTCCTTATAAATTTGTTGGTTTTTTCTGCAAACAATGGCCGTCTTTTATCCGGCAGTAGGAGTAACATAGTCTACCTATGATAAATTAAATTAACCAAATGTCAATGACTGCAATTATTTATTATTAAATGTATTACTTACAGTTTATAGGTAAATAGGAAGGTAGGTGGACTCACTGACTACTTACTTACTTACTTAAAACTAAATTCTAAAACCACATGAAAACTACGCAAAAATTTCTAAAATTAATAATAAGTGTTACATATTTGACCTTTTAAATTACAATTGCGCCTGTCTAATCACTTTTTAAAGTAAATAAATGTGCTTTCCTGTTTCCAGTGTGATTGTTGGCTCGAACGCCAATAACTGGCAAATTTCCTGACACAAATTTCAGAAAAAAAAAATTATTTATTAGCTACTTATTAGTATTGGCACTATATACCCATTCATAGTTTCTTTTCTAGAAGGTATCAAATTATTTACTCATTCATACATAACGACTTAGGTATATTAATGCAGTAAAACAAAGTAGGATTGCTTTAAGATCGGTTGAGAGAGAGAGAGAGAGAGAGAGGTTGAGACACTGTTTGAGTCGTCGAGTGTATGGATTAAAAAGGTACTGGAGTTTAGCTTGGAGATTAGGAGGGATATGAGGAATCCATAGTAATCTGGAATCTAAATTTATACCTAAGAATCTAACGATGTCGTCGTCCTTGTCAGGAAACCATCTGATTGAGAAAACCATTTTTGCTTGTTAGCCATAAACCAGCTTTCAGCTCTGTTGGCAATGCATCCACAGATTTGACATAACAACAACGCTACAAGCAATGTTAGTGTCATTCGCAAAGATGCTAGTCATTAGTCCTACAATAGTGCGTCAGGCTTCCATAGATTCTATATCAATCAAATTAGGAAATTTCATTCTTATGCTGACTTATATTGTTTCATGAGGTGTATTTCAGGAAAATATTTTCGCATATCAAAAAACCTCTGCAATATTTTTAGACATAGAAGCTTTCGACAGTGTATGGTATAAAAAGCTTTTGTTTAAACGTTTAAACTGAGTGTTCTGGAGGTGCCAAGAGAGTTAATAGTGATTATCAAAAACTATATAACCTCTAGATTGTTAAGGTAAATAATGCCAAATCCACACGATTTACACCACATCAAGCAGTCCCACAAGGTTCCCCATTTTCCCCACTTCTTTACAACATATGTTGTTACGACATAGCCTCAGGGATCGATTCTGAAAACATGAACAATTAACTAACAACTTACTCCTAAAAACTGAAATCTTGCAAGCGTCTGTTAGCACGGTCGAGGAATGGTTTCAAAAATGACAGCTAGTGCCGAACCCTTTAAAATTGCAGTTCATTATTTTTCTTCCATTAGCAAATTCGGCCCCGAGACACAATAAAATAGCTCGGAATAAGTATAGAACATAAGCTTAACATTAATCAGCACACCAAGACACTGAACACTCGTATGAAAAGATGAGCAATGCATTTTAGAGCCGTAACATATAAAAACGTGGGTATGAAACTCAACAGCGCTACAAAAATTTACAAATCTATTTGTAGATCAATAGACTATGGCCTCACTTTGTGTTCCAATAGAAGACAACCTGCATAAAAGAATATCCTCATTAAGAATCATAACTAAAATCCGCCGTCCTAATAACCCACTTCACAAACTAAGTAACGAATTGCTGTATCAAAGAACCAGAATTCAACCAAAAGAGGAACGTCTGCAGACACTTATAGCCAGATTTGCTAAGAAGAACGTGAATCTAGACTTGATTAGACAAATGTGCAGATTAAGAAATAATACAGGTAGAACGAGGAGAAACAAAAGCTACAATGCTTCAAATTCTCATGGAGTTGTGTCAAAACTAACAGACAGTGTTATTTAATTATTAAAGTAAAGCAGTTTTTATATGCTTGATCTGTATTAGATACTTAAATTTAAAATTATACAGGGTGGAATTTTTAACTCGAATAATTTCAGTATTAGGAAGCATCTTTATTTGCTGAAAAAATACAGAACTGATTAGGCTTTTATTAATGATCTTACTAATGTTCTCATTGTGGTTTTGTTTTCTTATATGTATATAGTTGTTAGAGTGTAGAAATGGACTTTACTGAGCATTTCTTGAACTTTCTAGCTTAAACAATTTTAGAATTCAACAAGATTATATCTTTCGACAATAAAGCATTTTTTGACTTTGACTTTTAACTACAGCTGCGTTTATTTTTAGTTCCGACATACTGTTCGTGTCTTCATGAAATTTATCCCTCTTTTTGGGGTAGCAACCGACTTTCTTTTTCAAATGTAAAGGTAAGTATTGTGATCATTGAAAAGGACAAAAGGGAATAGGTACCACTATTTACTTTTGCATTTCGGTAATCTAGAAAGACAGAAAAAAAACTGGCCATTTTAGCAACAATTGATACTACAATTTGGATTTTCAGACTGTTTAAAAAAAAAAAAGAAATATATTATTGATTATAAAAGTATGTTTGTTAACACTTGGTGCTGCATTCCAATGGTCACTTTTTTCGGTTTAGAACAAGTGAATACTTATCTGTTGTAGTATTTTTGCTGTTTAATCTGTTACTTTACAGTAAGAAGTATTGCTATACTAGCATAGGTTATTTAACTGAATGACACAAAATCGAAAGTAGCCGCTTTATTTCACGAAACACATCAGCAAAATTGAAAGACGTTATCGTGAAGTGGGCACCGTCAGGGACATACTAAAAATAAGGCAGCCCGGAGTAATGGATGAAGACACGCAATTAAACGTTTTGCTTGCTCTTCAAGAAAATCCTATTACTCCAGTTCGGCAACTTGCAAGAGAAAATAATATAAGCCATACGTCTGCATTCAAGTTAGTCAAATCATGTCAAATGCGTCCTTCTAAAACGTTAATGGTACAAGAGTTACTAGAAGATGATCCGGACCGCCATCTTTAGTTTTGTGAAGTGATGATGAATGCACTTGATCAGCATTTAGCAGATTTGGACTGGATCCTTTTTACAGATGAGTGTATTTTTGTACTAAATGGCGAAGTCAATAAACAGAACTGTCAATACTGGTCCGCAGAAAATCCTCAGAGAATATTGCTTATAATTTCATGAAGACACAAACAGTATGTCGAACTAAAAATAAACGCAGCCGTAGTTCTGTACTTTTTCAGCAAATAAAGATGCTTTCTAATTCTGAATTTATTCCAGCTAAAAATTCCACCCTGTATAGTAATTTATTTAATTCATATCCTGCTTATATAGTTCTGAGGAAGTTGGAACAATATGGTATAAGGGGAGTAGCTAACGACCTGATTAAATCCTATCTAAAAAATAGATTTCAGTGCATTGTAGATAATGATAGGTTGTGTAACCTAGTAAAGTCGGACCTACAACGACTACATAAGAGTGTACTGCAGGGCTCCATTCTGGGACCACTGCTGCATATACTGTATACTTGTACATAGAGTTGGGCATGGTCAATTGACCATGACGTATTTGACCGGTCAAATTCGGTCAAAATATATCAATTTTATTTTATTATTTATGCATTTGTGATCTGTCCAGATTACCTCCTACCACCCGGGATAATGTTTAGTGTTAGTGTATCGTTATAGCGCCGTTATTTAAGAAAACAATAACACCTGATTCTGTGAATCCCAATAGTCCGCCTCGTTTATTAGTGGTTCCCGGAACGGATTCAATCACAATGAAGGAAAGGAATAGAGAAGTTATTGTTATTCTCTTTTTATACCATTTTCATAGACATTTCCTTCTGTCTATTTATTTTTATTTCGTATTTGCCAGCGTTAGGGTTTGCACTTGCATTGCATTTTTGTGAACTAACGACGCGACGTCGCATTTACGATGAGTTTGGGGAAGTCCAAAACCAAAATTTGGAATTGTTTTACCGAAATAAGAGAAGAAAGCAAAGTAAATAAAAGGGAAATGCATCTACTGTGGAGCAGCTATTGAGATATACATTTATAGAATGTGTACCTGGATGGACCTAACTATATTATCCATTTGACCACCCTGTATAAAATTTAGGTATGGCAATAGACTTTTCAGAACAAGCAAAACTTGTTATAAAAAATTAATTTTTTCCAAAATACAAAATAAGACATTTGGCAAGTAGGGTAAAGTACGGATAGATGCCCTACTTTTGAAAAAAATCGAATTAAATTTTTATTGTTAAAAATAGACAGGTCCTTTCAAATGCATATGGTTACGTTGCCTTTCATGTTCAGTCTACCAACAATTTAGTTTCATACGGCTGATGAGTAAACAACTATCACCAAGATTGTGAAGACGTTACAATTGGGCAACTATCCTGATGGGGTGGGATAGATACCTTACTAAGTACAAATAGATGCCAATACTAAGATCTGACTCGTAGAACTATTGTTGTCGTGCTGTCTGTCACCACGTCGTTGGCAATCACTAGAAATTATGCTTAACAACAACGTGATAAGCAGAGCTGGACAAGCTAAGTAGGGTGAAGAAAAAACTCAAAAGGCTCACATTCTTCCATTAAATATGATGTATTAAGAAATATATTTTTTTCTGAATAACAAAAAGCAATTTCTTTGGCTTTTTTTGGCTATTATAATGCATGTTTTATAAACTAACTAATCATCCTCCGAACTATCGCCCACCCAGCAACTATTTAAGCATCTATCCTCTATGGGCATCTATCCGGGCGCTGAACTGGGGCAACTATACTTTTTGGTACGGATAGATGCCTCACTTCGGTTTTATAACCTCTTAGAGAATTACGTTTAGATAATGATGTACTGCATAAATTTGAAAGGTATTTCATCAAAAAAATCGAAAAACATCAACTCATCTAAAAGTTTTTTCGTAATCTAGCAGAATATTCGAACTGTAAAAAACTTTTCCACTGATTTTTACACATTGTAGTTCTAAAAACGCTCTTTAAACGGGCATGCATGCTTCGCCAAGGTCGCTTTGATTCTGAGACGTGCAGGACGTTCGAGCACTACAGGTTGCCAGTTGTTGTTACCGCGGCACTTAAATTCGTCATGGAGTTCTGAGAAGTGGGGCAACTATCCGTACTTTACCCTATACTTAGGTTCATCCACTGCATTTTTAAATTTAAATTTATTTCAGTCAATTGACCAAAAACAAATTGACCGGTCAAATCCACAACCCTACTTGTACACAAATGGAATGCCTCAGAGAGTAAAAGAGAAATTAACAATCTATCCGATGTCACATTCCTGATCATTAGTAACTCTGTTGAGGTAAGGAGATCTTTCAAAAAATATGCCTGAGAATCTTATTTAATAAGGGCTGGAGCGAGAGTTGCAGACCTGTATTTAAAAATAACAGGTTTCAAATAGTAACTGGTATTTATGTGCTGGAAGCAATAAAATTCATTCTAAAAAATAAACATTTAATCAGATTTAATGAAAGAATTCACAACTATAAAACAAAAACAAAATCTCATTAGCGTAAAAACCAAATACAGTTTTATTCAGACTAGTCTTCAATCCAGTCTCATAAAAATCTGGAACAAAGTACCTATTAATCTAAGAACCCTACGAGACAGCAAATATTTATTAAGATTAAAAGAACATCTCTATGTCAATTCCTACTATACATACAGTGTTATCCAAATTAAGTGTCCACCATTGGTAACTTTCTTATTATTAAAGATACAAACTTGTTTAAATTAGCAAACTAGTAGTATTTTTACAGCTCATTAAGATACAAGAATAAAAAAAACAGTAGAGCATCGTGTTTTTGAGGTTAGAAGTAAAATGCAATTTTTTTAAATGGAACCCCCTGTATATTATATTTTTTCCTGTTAAAGCTTTAAATTTTAAACAAAAAAGCTTATAATGAATTTCTCCTAGGATAAAAACTAAATAAGTTATAAAGCCCAAATTGAAACAATGAAGATAGATTTACCAACTTTATTATACACATGAACTTATAACAATACAAAATAAAATCACAATTTTTTTCTTAGAATATGCTCAAAAATACCACCCCGTTCTTCGATACATTTTTCTGCACGATTTTGAACTGTAACTATCGTTTCCCCAAAGTCTTTAAATCGTCACGTTATTGTATCTTTGCTTGTAAACTTGGTTCTTTAAAACACGCCACAAAAAAAAATCCAGAGGGGTTAGGTCTGGTGATCGGGGAGGCCACTGAATAGGGCCATTTGTTCCTATCCATTGATTATTAAAAATAGTACTTAGAAGTTGATAAGTACCTCTGTGGTTATGGGCAGGTGCGCCATCTTGTTGAAAATGAACATTCTGTCTACTTATAAGATCCAGTTCGTCTAAGAAATTATTCAAAATTTCAGTCATAAATTCCACCTATCTTTCACGAGTTAGGGTGCCCTCATAAAAAAACGGACCAACAATTCTTGAACCAATTAAACCGCACCAAACGTTAAAACTAAAACGGACTTATGGAGCTCGTGGATATACTAAGAAAAGATTTTCCTGGGACCAGTAATGATGATTTTTTCTATTGTACATTCCAGAATTTGAGAAATTGAATTCATCTGTCCATAAAATATAACGAAAATTATTTACATTTTGGCGACAGAAGTTAAGATACCAATGGCAAAAAAATAGTCTTCTTTCTGGATCCCCTGCCAAAAGAGCTTGAACTTGTACTTGTAAGGAATAAATTTGTGCTTTTTTAAAATCCTATGAACAGTACCATAAGACAAATTAGAGTCCTTGACAATATCTGCAATGGAATTCTCACGGTAGGCTTCGGAATTATTATTAGTTTATTATTATTACAAAAAATGTTACAAAAAAAAAACATTTTTTTAAAATTAATAAATATTACAAAATGACAGTAAATAAGCTATTTGATCACAATAACTCAGATTAACAATACGCACTAAAGTAAATTAAATTGAACATATTACATTGTTGTGGAAGCAAGTGGTGTCTCTAGTTTTTTTTAACATTAGTTTTAGTTGGGTATGAATGGCTTATAAAGTTTTTGAGTTTGTCAGATTTGTGAACGTATATGCAGGCGGACAAACAATACAGTGAACGCACATCAAGAACCTCCTTTGAGTAGAGCAATTCAGTAGAAAAGCGTTTATTCTTTCTGAAAATTACCTTTAATATATAGTATTGCGTAATGTTCAAACTGGCCAATGTTTTCTGGTAGAGTCCACCCCAAACTACCACACCATACCTAAGTAAGGACTCAACTAATCCCTTGTATACCAATATTAATAGTTGCTTATTTAAAATTTCTCTGATTATATAAAATTCTTTTTTGTCCTTGTTTTGACAAAACACTTTCATTGTCTCTAAATTTTCGGTAGAGTCTTAGAAAACATCGCTCATTCGGTTGAATACAAAGTGGATATACCTCAGAGTAGTACTCTCTTGCTCTCGAAGAGGATTTTCTTCACACTAAGTAAGTTTCTAACATATCACATTTTTCTGCATGGGTAAAAACCATATTTTTTTCAATAATAACTGACACAACAAAACTTATAAACGAAAAAAGAATAAAAACCGTGCCTACTAAAACAAGATACTTCATATGAAATTTCCATTGTTTTCCAAAGCCTTCCAGATGCCAAATAAATAATATTAAATAGTGCGATGGTGACGCGGTCTTCATAGCCTCCTTATTATTTTACTACTATTAATATTTAGAAATTCAATATTGACGTTATTTTTGACTTTAGCAGAAAAGTAATTATAAGCTTTTTTGTTTAAAATTTAAAGCTTTTTAACAGATAAAAATATAATATACAGGGGTTTCCATTTAAAAAAATGGCATTTTACTTCTAACCTCAAAAACACGATGCTCTACTATTTTTTTTTATTCTTGTTTCTTAATGAGCTGTAAAAATACTACTAGTTTGCTAATTTAAACAATTTTCTATATTTAATAATAACAAAGTTAACAATGGTGGACACTTAATTTGAATAACCCTGTAGATTGAATGAATTGTTAAATAATTTTAATTTTACTTAGGTTCCCTGATTGGTTTTTGGTATTTTCTAGGTTAAATTTGCTTATTGTTGTTTGTCTTATTCTTGGCTAGTTGAAATTGCTATGTATTTTTATATTTTGATACACTGTTTCATGCTACTTATATAATTGTTTCATATTTTACTTTCTATTGTTTTATAATATGTAATTGTTAATATTTTAATTATTATAATACAACTGTGATATTAATTTTTGACCATTTCGGCCATAATAGTAAGATTATTAAAACTATAGTCAATGAAATAGTTTACCCCCTTACAAAACTTATAAATTTGTGTATAAAAGATTCAATTTTCCCATCAGTTTTAAAGATATCCAGGGTCGTTCCAATACATAAAAAGGGACCAAGTGACGATTTGAACAACTATAGACCAATCTCCATAGTTCCTGTATTCTCTAAAATATTTGAAAATGCCATAAAGAATAGAATCACTTCTTATTTTGAAAGTAATAATTTATTCAACTGTAATCAATTTGGTTTTAGAAACTCCCGTTCAACAACAATGGCTATAAACAAACTGGTCAATTCAGGATATGACCAAGGGGAATACATTGGGGCCTTATAGTATGATAAACGTAGCTGAATATTATACATAAGGGTGGAACAAATTAGTAACCAACTGTTCTCAGCGGGAATGTTTAGACAATGATCTCCTATTTAACCTCTCAAAAGTCCCATTCGGTCCTAGTGGGGGAAGTTTGAAAAAAATTGCCGCCATCTTGGATTTTTTGTATTTTTTCAAATATCTCTATTTGTATACTTTTTTTCAAAAAAACTAAAGATGTATTTTTTGTAGAAAATTACATTTCAAACATTTTACCTTATATCATTTTTTCTCTAAAGTAAATAGTAACAGAGATAGAGCTATTTTTCCGTGTATGTTTTACGGAATTTTCACTATTAATATTATTTTGAACAAAATAGGAACTATATTTATTTTAACATCTGCCTAATATTAAAATAAATAATATAATATCTATGTACACCTTTACCCAACGAAAATTAGTTAAAAATGTCTATAATTAATAATAATTATAAGCATTGTCCGTTTTACCCCATATACCTCTAAAGTAACATCCATAACATTAACCCTATGCAACTTTTCAACAGAATAGTTTGTTCAAATAAAACACCAGAAGAAATTAAACATTGCTTCAAATTTGAACTATCGCCATACCCTTTGTCACTTTTCAAAGATGGAAATTTGAGGAGAGGAACAAAATCTCAACTTCTTCAGGATCTCGATAAGATGCATAATCTAGACAGTAGCCCTCAGTCAGATACTGTTTATGTTATTGATGGAGGATTTCTTCTACACAAAGTCTCATGGCAAAGACCAGTGACATATAATGATATCTTTCTGCAATATGTTAATTATGTAATTCACAATTATAATAAGAGTTGTGTCATAGTGTTTGTGAAGAGAATATATCTACTAAAGACAGTCTACAAAGATGCAGATCAAAGGGCAGTTTAGAAATTTCCATACATGCCCAGGCGTCAGCAATTGTACCACAAGGAGATTTCCTAAAGAATAGTCATAATAAAATGCAATTTATAACGATCCTTCGAACCTATTTTGAAAAAGTAGGTATAACTGTGCATGAAGCGACAAGGGATGCTGATTTTCTTATCACCTCAACAGCTGTGGAATTATCCATGTCAAAAAACCATATCACAGTTGTTTCAAAGGAAACTGATATAATGGTTTTGCTTATACATCATGCGAAAAATAAAAATATATCCATGGTTCGTCCAGGGAAAGCAGCAAAAGGAGACAAAATATCAAAGATATCTGATATACAGGAAAAACTGGGTAATCTGAAAAGACACATATTGTTTTTACATGCTGTATCAGGCTGCGATACTACATCTTTTTTATTTAATAAATCAAAAAAAATATGCCTGTCGCTACTAAAAAAAGATAACGATTTTTGTCAATACCTTGACATATTTTTAGACAATAATGCTGACAAAAATGACTTCTTTCAGTCAGGATTAAATTTCCTTCTAAAGCTGTATAACTGTCCAAGCCACATCAAAGATATTAATCATCTGAGATACACTCTATATAATAGAATAGCATCAAGACAAGTCCTTAAGTCTACGTTTAATTTAGCTACTTTGCCCCCAACTGAAGACTTTGCCCAACAACATCTACTCAGGACATACTTTCAGGTAATTGTAAAGATACATTTTTTTTTGTAAGAAGGTATGATAAGTTGTGGTTTTTAGATTCAAGAATGGATTGGTAATAAGTTAGACCCTTTACAATATGGGTGGAAAAAGGAGCAGAGAGGTAACCTAATACCTATACAATCCACAAAAAATGTAGCTCCTCCTGACCTAGTGAAATTGATTTTTTGCAATTGTAAAGAAAGTCAATGCTCCAAAAACTGTGCCTGTAGAAAACTGGGCCTCAAATGTTCTTCTAAGTGTGGTCAGTGTTATGGAATAAGTTGCACAAACTTTTGTTTTTTGGCGGAGGAGAATGACGCTGGTGATGACGTCATACAAGAGTTTTTTTAATAGTATTTATATAGATTTAAGACTTAAATTTATACTTATATTCCCTATATTCACATTATACAGTTAAAATGAATAATATAGTTTATATTTGTATATTAAAAGTGGAAATTCTGTAAAATGTGCAACAAAAAATACTAAAAATAGCTCTATCTCTGTCACTATTTACTTTAGAGAAAAAATGATATAAGGTAAAATGTTTGAAATATAATTTTCTACAAAAAATATATTTTTAGTTTTTTTGAAAAAAGTTATACACATAGAGATATTTGAAAAAATACAAAAAATCCAAGATGGCGGCGATTTTTTTCAAACTTCCCCCACTAGGACCGAATGGGACTTTTGAGAGGTTAAATAGGAGATCATTGTCTAAATATTCCCGCTGAGAACAGTTGGTTACTAATTTGTTCCACCTCGAACTCCAGATTTACTGCGCTATTATTCTGCGACCTAACTAAGGCGTTCGACTGTGTCTTTATCAGATTGCTATTAAATAAATTAGTATACTTACTACAACTTTGATACTAATAGTAGAAAATTAATTGAATCTTACCTTAGTAATATACAACAATTTGTTGACCTAAATGGAAACATTTCGAACCTCGCAGAGGTGCTGTTCGGCGTCCCGCAGTGCTCAGTGCTGGGGCCGCTGTTCTTTTTGATCTACATAAACGATCTTGAGAGCTGTGACCCCGGTACTGATTACGTGGTGTTCGCCGACGACAGTAACGTTATAAAAAAAGGGGAAGAAGCTAGACGAAATCAAAGCTATTCTGGGGGAGACACGGTCGAGAGTCGCCAGGTGGTTCACCTGTAACATGCTAAACCTATACAAATCAAAAACGGAAATTATCTTTTTTCTTTACGACATCTTCTGGACCTGGAATCTTTAAATTCGTTTTTGGGGGTCCGGGTTGACCCCAAATTGACCTGGAACCCCCACATTAACGAATTATGCGATAGGGTCGCTTCGGGTGTTTTCGCGCTGAGGAACTTGGCAAGTGTGGTCTCTGAAAGGGTGGTTTTATCAGCATATTATGCATGCATTAAATCGAAAATTACCTACGCCTTACTTGCATGGGGTCACGCACCTAACATGAAAAGAGTATTTGGCCTTCAGAGGAAAGCTATACGAGTAATTGCTAAAATTCGCTATCAAGCTATACAGTTATTCATTAATCTCAAAATTCTGACAGTTCCTTGTCTCTACATTTTCCAATGCATAATGTATATGAAGGAAAATGTACCAAATTATTCAACACATGAAAATGTCCATGATTATTATACCCGAAACAGACAGCTAATTTATACTAACTATCATAGAATCAATAAAATCAAGACCGGTATTTCATTTTATGCACCGAAATTTTATAACCTACTGCCACCCTTGGTCAAAATGCTACCTTCGAGAAAATTCAAAAATGTCATAAAACGATATCTAATCGACAAATGCTTCTATTCACTGGAAGAATTTAATAATAATAATTTCTCAGACATTGAGTCTTATTTTAATGAAGATTAAATTGCAATTCCTAAGTTATCTTTATTAATTTATTAAGTATAACTTTAATTAGGCTTTATACATTTCTTCTGTTGACGTATGTAAACAATTTCTGTGATAGCATGAATAAATTTATTATTATTATTAATTATTATTATTATTATTATTATTATTATTATTATTATTATTATAAGTTTTTGACAAGTTAAGTTGTAAAACTCGATGGAACAAATAAAGTTTATCTTATTTATCTTATCTTAGTCCTGATGAGATACAAAAATAGTTGTAGAAGATTCTGTGGCTGAAGGTCCTGAGGTCAATGACCATTTGGTTAATGTATTTTTTTTAAATTATAATTTGACCAATAAAAATATATAAATAAATAAAAAACATTTTCTGATCTACAGGGTGGCCCAAACTTGTAATAATATAAATTTGCATTGTTTGAAATGGAGCTATCCCTGTATTTTTTCTTGTATTTTTAGGTTTGTATTAAGTAGTGTCCTTTATAATTGTTTATAATTTTATGGAATTTTGTTATGTTATTAATATGAGTTTACACACTGTACATATTTTGGTATAATATTTCGGTAATGTATATTTATCTATCCCCACTACTTTATAAATAACAACATAAATATGCCCTAGCACAAATAAAGAGAAAGCCGTTATTGTCAGTCCTCTGAAATAATTGTGTTTTAATTAAGAGTGTCCTTGTGGTCCTAGTGTCCTACCAGCTTTGGTAGTTAGGAAGCAATAAATTAAAAAATAAAATTAAAAATTTTGCAGCCCTGTGGGCAATTTTCATTCAGAGCCTGGAACAATTAAATGTCGCACGCATTTAAATGATGTTTTTCAGAATTCTATGGATTGGCCTCTCACTTGTTTGAACTTCTTGCACCACAGATGCTTTATTAATATTTGGGTTTTCAATAACTGTTCATAAAACTGAATTTCCTCATTTAGTGCCGTCCTTGGTCTTTCCTCTTTTTTGTAGTACCTACATGAGAGACATCTACTAATCCGCTTCTGGATATCGCCTTTCGGGAAACCCAGTCGAATGAATTCTACTAGCGCGAGAAGCCAGTCTTCCTCACTCTCTCCGTATAGGTACAAAAAAAACCATATCAATGAGCTTTCGTAAAAAAATCATTTTTGAACAAATAATTAAGTATCCATCAAGTTTGAACTCTGTGTTTCCTTTCTTTCGTCGGATCCTAGCCTCATTGATGAGCCATGATATGGCGAAACGTGTCTGGGAATGGATCTGACGAAATGAAAGGAAAACCTACTCACTTATATTTTGGGAGATCAGGTTCAAAGATAGATTGTTACAAATCTCAAAAAATAGTAATCTGATTGTGATTGAATCCTCATTTGCTTGCAACAGAAGGGTTTTGAATGGTTTCATTTATAAAGACAATGAAACTGTTCAAAGAATTATTCGGAATGACCTGATTCATTCCACTTACCTTTCCATAAATAACTTTATGCAAGCACGTGAAGGATCCTTTGACGGGAAACCTTCTTATTATAGCAAGGCGCTGTTATGCAAATTTGTGTGTTCACAATTTCTCTCTAATTTGGCCAATAATTCAATCGTACAACTTGAATCAGATGTGAGGGAGACGAATTGCAGTGCTCAGACGGGAAACAGTACTTTTTTAGAAAGACCAACTGCGAATTCTCAATCTTATTATTAAATATTCAGTCAATAAGAAATAAAGTCGACGAACTACAAATTTTTCTTGATGAACTAAAAAGTCCTCACTTGTTACTTCTAACTGAGCACTGGCTGCATACCGACGAGGCGGTGTTTCTTCCCGGTTATAGCGTTTTGTCTATTTATTCTAGGTCTGCATCTACCCACGGAGGAACTGTGGTGTTTGATCGTGATTCAGTTATGCAGTTTTGCTCACTTATCGAGATTGTTAAATTTAATCATTTAGTAGTGGAGCGACAGTTTGAATTTTCTGTGGTACATATTTCTAATTTGAACGTTTACGTTCTATGTTTATACATACCGCCTAATACTGATGTGCGCCAGTTTGTGGCCAGATTAGAAGTGCTTTTGTCTCTTTCCCTAGTAACAGTAATATTATTTTAGGGGGTGACTTGAATGTTGACTATTTGCAGGCATCACATATTAACACTATTATTACGTGGAATTTGTTAAACTCATTTGATTTGCGCATGCATGTGCGGGAACCCAACCTATACGGTTGGGTTCCCGCACATGCATGCATGGGTAGTTCTACTCTTATAGATTATCTGTGTTCTAACCTACCAAATGATATGTGTTTGAGGTGTGAAGTGGTAAATTCTGGTTTATCGGATCACGAGGCTATTTTCTGTACTTTTAAAAAAAACTTGCTGGCTTGGGGATTCAGGGAACTAACTCTCTTAAAATGGCTTAAAAGTTACCTCACTGACAGGAAAAAATAGTTAAAATTAAAAATTTTCTTTCTAGAATATCGTAATTTGCTAAGCAAGTTGATTCACAAACAAAAGAATGACTATTATAAATCTCAAATTGAAAATAATAAAAATAACATGAAAAAACTCTACCAAATAATCAAGGATGCGACATATGAGAAGAGTGATAATACAAAAGAATATATTAACATAAAACATAACTTGGGTGAACATTTTAATGATTCTCTTGAAATGGCAAATTATTGCAATGATTATTTCATCAATATTGGAATTGAAATGGCGGAAGCTATTCAGTCCACAGATGGGGAAAGGCATAGAAACCCAACCCTACAAAAATCTATTTTTTTGCATCCTGTAACAAGAAGTGAAATAATAAATCATATTTCATCTTTAAAAAACAACAGTGCACCTGGGTATGATGGTTTTCAGGTAGAAATAATAAAGCAGACTCATCAAGAAATAATCACTCCACTATTGCATATCTTCAATTTAATTTTCTCAAAGGGAATAGTCCCAAGTGAGTTTAAAATCTCAATGGTCACTCCTATACACAAATGTGGTTCAAAAAATGTTATTAACAATTATAGACCAATAAGTCTTATAAGTAATTTTGCGAAAATATTTGAAAAATGTCTAAAAGAACGACTCAATGTGTTTTTTAAGGATAACAAAATAATATCACCAAATCAGTTTGGTTTTATGAAGGGTTTTAGCACATCGGACGCTATGCATAGGATGATTACAGAGGTTATTAACAACTTAAACAATAAAAGGAAGTGTCTTGCTGTATTTTTGGACCTGGCAAAAGTGCTCGATACTGTCCCCCATGACAAACTGATCAATGTGCTCGACAGTTGTGGTATAAGGGGGGTGGCTGGTGATTTGCTTGATAGTTACCTATCAAATAGATATCAAATGGTAAAATTGAATAATGTCATTAGTAGAAAACAAAAAATTATGATTGGCGTAACACAAGGGACAGTGCTAGGGCCGCTTCTGTTCATTGTTTACATAAATTCCTTGCTGAAACTAAATATAGATTGTTTGACTATTTCATATGCAGATGACACAGTTATTGTTTTCGCTGGTGATACATGGGAAGGCGTAAAAGATAAAACAGTTAAGGGTTTAAATAGAGTAAAGAATTGGCTTCAGGATTGTAAACTAACGCTAAACTTAACAAAAACAAATTATATAGCATTCTCACTAACTGGAGCAAACAGGCCAACATACAATAATATTTTAATAGAAAATCATCTTATATAAGAAACATCACAAACTAAATACCTTGGGATTATCATTGACCAGCACATTAAGTGGCAGCCTCATACCGAGTATTTATCTAATAAAATACGAAAATTAATCCACAAAAAAAACATTAATAACGATATATAAGGCATTTGTAGAATCGATCCTAACGTATGGTATTTTGGTTTGGGGGGGGCTTTACAATAATGGTTTGTAAAAAATTAAATATTGTACAAAAATACATTTTAAAAATATTGTTGTGAAAAAATAGTCTCTATCCAACCAGAATGTTGTTTACACCGGAAGTATGTAACATAAGAACTCTATATATATGCTTTCAGTCTGCTCTTATATTCATCAAAATAAAAGTTTGCAAAATTTTATTGATCATGGTTATGTTACACCTGGTTGTATAATGAAGAATTGCAAATACCTACATATAAGTAATAATAACCTAAACTTAAAATATGTAAATTATATTGGTCCTAAGGTTTATAATATGTTACCAATCGATATTAGAAAAATTCAAACTAGGAAAGTGTTTGCCAACTTATGCAAGAAATTTATTGTCGGACATTTTAAACAATTTGAAAGGTTGTTTTGATTTTTCTCTTTTTACTTGCTTTGTGATTGACTGTTGTATTGATGCTGTACCTACATTGTTCTTTTTTTCACTGTAGTATTGGAATTTTTATAAAGTAATTGTTTTTGAATATTTAAACACGAGTAACATATTATGGCGCATACAGCTATTTAATTAGCTAGGCGTCGTCTATTAAATTATTTTGAGTATGTAATATATATATAGTTTAAGTAAAAATTATGTAATCACAAACAAATAATAAATAATTGATAATTAAATTAAATAATTTCTGAAATTCTTGTGTTGTCGGGCGTCCCACAGGGTGCACATTTATCCCCCTATTCTGTTTAATTGTTTTATTAATGACTTAAAAACATGTATTAGAAATAGTCATATAATTTTATTTCCTTTTTTTAAATTTAAGTTGTAAAAAGTATATTTTTGTTATTGTTTTTTTTTAATAGTCAGTAAGTTTCTTGAATGGGCTGGTTTGGTTATAGCCATAAATTGTTAATAGTTAATAATTGCACATACAGGTGACATAATAGCTGCGTCCATGAATATATTTCCTTTTTATTTCCTTCTTTTTAAATTTAAGTGGTAAGTAGTATATTTTTACTATTATTTTTTTTTGTTTGTAAGTTTTTTTTCTTTGGAATGGTCTGGTTTGGTTGTAGCCATAAGTTGTTAATAGTTGCACATACAGGTAACATTCACCTAGGTGCAAAGCAGGTATTAGATTTAAAGAAATATTGTTTTAATTCAAAGGAGCATATTTTTGTAAACAACCTATCACAATAAATAAATAAAATAAATATGCTGATGACTTGAAAATTATATTATCTCTTGCTGATTATATTGAACTACAGGATGATCTTAATAGATTCATTATTTGGTGTAACCTGAATGATCTGCAGTTGAACCTTTCTAAATGTAATGTGATAAGTTTTTATAGAATAAAAAGTCCTCTCACTTACAACTACAACTTGAATAATAAATTAATTAATAGAGTCTCTACCATTAAAGATTTAGGGGTTATAATGGACCATGAACTTTCTTTTGTTAAACATATTGAATTTATTACAAACAAAGCCATTAAGTTGTTGGGTTTTGTCATCAGGTCACTTAAAGACATTAATAATATTTTTGCTATAAAGGATGTTTACTGTGTGGGAGTGCGTAGCACGATTGAATATGCGTCCCAGGTTTGGGCTCCTTACTACCAAATACATTTAAATACTTTAGAAAGAGTTCAAAAGAGATTTCTTAGGCATATCGCTTATAAATTGCAAATAACAGCTGAACAAATTAATTATAATGATTTATATCTATAGCTGGGTCTTTCAAAACTAGAGAACCGCAGATCTTATATTGATCTTTGCACTTTGTATAAAATACTTAATGGTTAAATAGATTCGTCTGCTTTACTGCAACTAATAAATTTCCATGCACCAGTTAGGGTGACAAGTTTGATTTGATTTGATATTTATTAGACACAAGTCTAAAAGGCTATCGACTTAGGTCTTTCAGCCCTTAATTTACATCAATAAATAAAGTACCTACATCACAAAAATAATTTTTGGAAAAAGTGTGATACTATGCTTTGTATAATTAATTACAGAAACGTTTTTTCCACAGTGCGTGTGTTGACTATACCCAATAGCCTATTACCAATCCATAAAGGCAGATTTTTAAAATTCGTAAAAACGCAGAAAACCATTATACAGAACAATTAAGTAAGTAAGTACCTTTTTATTTTTTTAGTAAAAAACATGCTTCATATAAGGTTTTTTTTAATTTTTAATCTGACTTCTAATTCACTAGGTATACCTGATATGCTCTTCCAGTTAAAATTTAGGAAATTTTGAAAATCCATCATACCTTAAGTGCACAAGCCCCCATTAGAAAATTAATGGAATCAGTGGAAATCCATACCGTTACTAATATCGTCCGTGATCCAGTTGCCAATGGGCGTACCTAAATATTTACAAATTCTTTAATAGCAATTAAATCCAAACAGCAATTTATTAAGTATTTTGATGAGTGGTTACCCCTTGGAAAAATGTATCTGTTTTTCAGTCAAGCCTTAAATTTATAACGAATTAAATAAGTAAGTACCCACATAGCGCCAAAATTTTCGCCACAGGGTCTGACTGCTGTAGTATGCAGCCTCTGCCCCCAAAAGCTGGCTACTCCAGTGCTTGAGCTATGACTATGATTAGGTACTTCTTACTTTAATTAAATTACCTATTTTCATCAATCTGCTTAAACCAAGGAGAAGGACTAAACAAGTATTGTGGCTTAGCTGTAGCACATTACCAATAATAAAATGTATAGAAAAAACTAGGTACATGCTATACCAAGTGCTATACAATAAGAAAGAAACTACTCTTAGCATTACTCATACATGTTGAAGAAAGGATCTAGTAAAGTACCTATACAAATCAAAGAACTTTCACATACCCAATGTTATTGCTACAGGCAGTCTCTGTTGGGATTCTGTGTTTCTGTTGCTCCATCACGAATGAGTCACTTAATTTTAAAATAGGATGGTGTTGGTATGTAAATTTTTGACAACCAATAATGGTGTAAACAAACTTTAAGCAATTAAGTAGGTACTATAATGGTTTACGGTAATAAAATTACCGTCCTTTATTATGCCAAACAACGAAGTAGGTAATATAAAATTAAAAGAAATTTAAAGCCAGAAAATTAATTACAAAAACAGTTTATAAATGACCAATTTAAAACGAATGATAGTTAATGGTGTATGCTAACCTGTTTGGATCCGTTTTTGAACGGTTCCAGATTCCTGGACTGGTGCAACACTGCATCTTTGCTTTTGTTCTAAATAAGCCCTGGGTTCATCAAAAACCAATACTCTAGCAGAATTCGAACGACCCCGCGATTTAGATCCGTTGTTGTCAGTGTTGTCCTCCATCTATTCTATCACAACCCGAACGAAATATCTTACGGCTCGTACACATTTACCTAGCGCGCACTATAAAATCTTTTATTTCGTAATTTAAGTCAGTTGATATTCCGTAATCGGCGTAATTTAAAGCCATTACTATGAGATTATTTTTATGTTGTTCTAGTCCCAGAAAAATGTACCATCCTGCAACGTAACGTAACGCGAAACTCGATGGATTTTGGATTGCATGAACTAGAACTACAAACAGCTGCGAAGTATGTGCGCGCGCCTTTACACCTACTTCTTTCAAGCGGTATGTTCACTTATTATTATACATTTTACATTGGCAGGAAATCCTACGGCAAATAGTTGTACGAAAGGCACGTGACTTCTTCATTCTGTTCCATTCTGTGCCTTCTGTGGTATTTGTGTCTGTTTGCTATAAGGAAAGAAAATGAACAAACCGTTTTTTTTTTCATATTTTGCTGTAGTTAAAAGACAAGAAAATTTTGGTGACGAACCAATCATCGATTTTTCCGTTAAATGATGTCATAATTTAAAACGTTGTCACAACAGTTTCGTTTACTAATTACTGATTAAATGGAACACCTAACAAAACGTAAAAAATAAAGAACGTTTTAATTTGTTGATGACGTCATTAATCAATCATCGCGGAATGTCTCGCGGACAGCGGCATGGCACGAAGGGGGAGGGGGGTTAAGTATGAAATGTCAAATGTCTAGTGATGTTAAAGAGCAGGTAAATTGCTGAACAGGTTCGAACAGTTCGGTTCTCACCCGGGAACCTGTTCCGTAAACCTGTTCACCTGTTCTTTTGATCATAATTGTCATTGACTGACTTGTTAAAAAAAATAAAAGTGAAAGGTCGGGAAAGTATAGTAAAGTAAGTAAAAACCCGGTTTTTCTGAATCACTTTCTAAAAAAAAAGGTCGCCAGTTCCATAAACTAACAACACAGAAAAAACACCGCTGCATTCCATTTATGGAAGATGGTGTTCTTTCTTTCAAGCAGAACAGGGAATAGAGAACAGAGAACAGGGAACAGACAACAGAGAACAGAGAACAGGGAACAGAGAACAGAGAGCGGGGAGCAGTGAGAGCATACACGCGGACGCAGCGGTGTTCTGTGTTTTTACTTTGTTTACGGAACTGGCGACCTTTTTTTTTTTTTTTTTTTTTTTTTAGAAACTCATTAACAAAAAGCGGTTTTTTCCTACTATGGCGAACCTTTTACCTCTTTTTTTACCAAGTGAGTGAGTGAGTGACAATAGAACAGGTGAAAGAACAGGTCTATCATAAGAGTCTATGTAAGGATCGAACCGGTTCAGTTCTTTTATAAAGAACAGTTCACTGAACAGGCTATCTCTAACCTGTTCTAAAGAACCTGTTCGGTTCTTTTCTTAACAACTCTACAAATGTCTATGAACACTTTAAACCTTTATCTATGGAACACTTGTAAAATGAAAATCCTGGCACTAAACCGCATCAGTTACTACAGACTTGGTATATATACTATCTTGTAATATTGTATTTTTTAATGTTTATATTATATACAATACGTAAAAACGTTTAAATTTAATTTCTATTATTATATAGGTATTAGGTATTTATTATTTTCACAATAATACAATAACCTAACATTTGTTCGATTATTGAGATTATTCTAATGTCAAAAGTCATATTACATTTTCTTATTTTCACTTGCTACCGCTAGGAGGCATACGTATTGCGAACTCTATCTACTTCCCAACTCGAGAATTTTAATCGAATCGCCACAGACCTAGAAACTAAGGGCGGAAAACAGGACTTTCAACAAGGCTCGCAAGCACAACTGGCAGATTCAGTGTTGCCAATGACATTAGGTGAAAATGTCCGCCCAGTGGCACAAAAAAGTCCGATTTAGTCCGCGTCGAAAAAAATGATTCGTCTGGCGCATTCGCCATAAGTGATATTTATTTTTACTGTTGGGGTATATTATATAATGAAAAAGAATGATCACTCTATAAACATTTACTTTTTAATAACAAAAAAAAAACAATAATAAAAAAAGACAACCCAACACTTGGTAAATAGACAATAAGTTACCTGCCGATTTTATTTCCAAATTTGTGCATTTAGCATATTTTCGTCAGGTATCAAGAAGTCCGAAATAGTTTCATAGTCCGACAAAAGTCCATAGCCTTAAAAAAAGTCCGAAAATCGGACTAAAGTCCGCCGATTGGCAACACTGGGCAGATTACCAAAAAAGTGGTGACAAGGAAAAAGATCTCAGAGCTGTGAAAACTGTGGTGGAAGCAGCGTGTAATTGAAAACGAACAAGAGATTTGGTGAGTTTTACTAACATATTTGTTCAACCTTATCCGAAAAAGTCTCATCTCACATGTAATAAACTTAATCTTTAATCATGGATGATCCTGGGGGGGGCGGCCCCCCTAACTACAATGCTAACACGAATAATTCAATAAAATATCCAACTCAACAAGAAATTTTTGATGTGATCGGCTTCCAAGGTCAAACCGAAAATGATAATTTCTCAAAAAAACAAAATTCCATTAACCCAAAAAACCAAAGGTATCAGAGAATGTATAACGAATATGACGCGTCTCCTTATCTTATTACCCTAGAAGCAACTAACGGGGCTAATATTGGGAAATTCTCCCAAATTAAAATAGCTAAACAAATTTTTGATTTAAAATTAACTAATGTCAAAAAAATAACAATTAAAGGTAAAAACAAGTTGGGGGTTGAGTTCCAAGATCATACCTCTGCCAACAACTTTCTAACCAATGAAACATTAATACAAAAAGGCTACCAAACTGCAATTCCCTACAACTACACCTCGTGTAAAGGTATCATTCGAAACATTGACCCCGATATTGAATTAGAAGAACTTAAAGAACAAATGGAATCTCCCTTTAAAATTATTAACCTAGTTCGTCTTAACCGAAGAATTTTGATTTGATGGAGTAAGACTACCAAGATTCATCTATGCATATTGCCTCCCATATCTTGTTACCCCATACATCTCCCGAGTAACACAATGCTATAACTGCATGTTATATGGACACACCAAAACACAGTGTAGATCGAAGAAAAAGTGCTATAAATGTGGCATAACCGAAACAGCCATTGAGGAAAATCACACAGAGAACTGTCAAACAAATTGCATTTACTGTAAAGATAACTCACACACCTCAACTAGTAAACTTTGCCCAGAATTTACCAGGCAAAAACATATCAAAAGGCTAATGACCTTTGAAAACATTTCGTACTACGAGGCTAACCAACTTTGTCCCAAAGGAAATGCACAAACAAACAATCTCACAATCCACCCTGCCGATTTCCCCCCCTTAAACAAAGAAACACCTGCAATAGAAAACTCAATCCCCGTAGCACAAAGAAGACTTGTCACACAACAAAATGAAACAAGACCAAAAAGATCATACCAACATGTCTTAGCCAATCCTAGTAAAAGAAGAAATACCTCCCCCAACAAGGGTTACAATCGGGATGCCCACAACGCACAACTAATAAATCCTAATTCAAGACCGGCCCCAAAAAACATAAATATACAACCCCCATCAAACTCCAATGAACCGTCTACATCTCTCATATGCTCCCCCACAAAAACACATAACAACCCTTCTCCACATGACAACTTTATCCCTCAGCCCCCCCCCACTCAACACCAACCCGTTCCCATTCGTCCCTACCCTCCACACCCCCCTAAAGCCTTATAGTGCAGAGAAATCAAACAAAAAAACCCATAACCCAAAAAAAAAGAAATCGCAAATTAATAATACAGACTCCGATAACTCCGACTTCTAAATATAATTAACACAATGACTTTCACACACAAGTTAACAGTTCTTCAATGGAATGCACGCAGTATAAACGCAAATAGGAGCAACTTGGCTTCACTGTTATGGGAAAGAAACCCAGACATTATCCTGCTAAATGAAACCTGGCTCAAACCTGAAATCCATTTTCATATAAAAAATTACACTATCATAAGAAACGATCGCACAGATGGACATGGTGGCGTTGCAATATGCGTTAAGAATAACATAATTTACAAGGAAATAAAAATTCATCCCCCACAAACAAATGATAATATACAATTCCTAATAATCAAAATAGAAAATCTCAACATTATCACCGGTTACTTACCACAACAAACATGTCATCTAGAGACATCACTAGAACACATATATAAGAACCTGCAGGGCAACACGCTCTTCATGGGAGACCCTAATGCCCACCACCCGGAATGGGGAAGCCATAACATCAACCTCAATGGCCGGCAACTTTCTCAATTTTTGAAAGACAGTAATCTGATAATCCATAATGACGGGCAATCCACAAGAATACACGCTCCAAATGAAACCCCGAGTCCAATTGACCTTACCATCTCAAGCTTAGAAATTTCGCATCGTTGCGCATGGGAACGGCTACCAGACTGTGGATACAGTGACCACTACCCTACCATCACAGAATTAAATCCCAATAAATCACTAAAACTTTCAGAGTTCCGAACAATATCTCCACCCAAGCGACTATTTTACAAAGCAAACTGGCAAGAATACGACAAATATATAACAGATAACATACAAGAAATAAAAAAAATCCATCATTTGATCAACTAAGCAACATAATTCAGAATGCAGCCAACATATCCATACCCAAGACCGAACCCAAACTCCAATGCCGAACTGGTAACCCCTGGTGGGACCAAGACTGCTCGACTAAGCTCAAAGAGAGAAGAATGACCCTGGAAAACTATAAAAGAACCCCATCCATGGAGAACTACCTTATACTAAAACACACAATTGCCCAATCTAAAAGATTCTTTAAGAAAAAGAAGAAAGAAAAATGTATTGCATATTGCTCCACCCTGAATAGAGAATCAAACATAAAAGAAGTATGGAATAAAGTAAAGAAATTCTCTGGAACATATAAAAGAATCCCCCCAGTCGTTGCCACTAACCCTATCCGACAAGAACTACTAGATAGCATGCAGAACTGTGACATCAACCCTAATCTAAAACTCCAACCAATGTTAGAATACACTCCATTCAACATCGATGAGCTAAAATCAGCCATCAAAGGAAAAAAAGATTCAGCCCCGGGAATGGACGAAGTATCGTACTCCATGATCAACAATCTACCTGAAGACGGGTTGAAAGCCCTACTCGATATATATAACAATATACTAAAAGGAGACCCGATACCATTAGCACTCAAAGAATACCTACTACTCCCAATATGCAAACCAAATAAAGATCCCATAATAATTCAAAGCTATCGACCAATTATATTGGCATCAACCCTTCTTAAGACCATCGAAATATTAATCAAAAATCGAATTGACTGGCTAGTTGAAAATAAAATAATGCTACCCCCCCTACAAACTGGATTTAGAAAAAAAATGAGTGTCCAAAACAACCTTGCATACCTTATATCCTATACAAACCTAGCGTTCCAACAAAACCAAACAGTTATAGCATCTTTCCTAGATATAAAATCGGCATTCGATGGCGTTAACATAAATATCTTGTACAATAAACTCATTGAACAAAAAATACCAACGGAACTATGCAACCTAATCTACCGGATCATGAAGAACAGAAAAATCTATATTAAAAATATTAACAATCAACTCATCGGACCTACGACAGCGCAAAATGGGTTACCTCAAGGATCCCCACTAAGTGCGATACTATTCAATTTGTACATAAAGGAACTACTGGAAAATCTCCCGGAAGGAATTGAAATCATGGCCTACGCAGATGATCTTGTAATATTCACCAAATCTAAAAACCCAACGGACAGTGTCAAGAAAATCAACCAAGCATTAAGTATAATAAACCAACGCCTGAATGAAATCAACCTGAAATTAGCAATACACAAGTGCGAAACTATACACTTTACCAAACGCAGCAGAAACTCCATAATTCCAAATATACAAATACAAAATATAGTCATCCCATACAAGGAAAACATCAAATACTTAGGAATGACCTTTGACCCTCATCTGAACTGGAACAAACACATTGAAACAAGCGTACAGAAGGCACAAAAAGGTATAAACGTAATTAAAAGTTTCTGCAGAGTTTGGTGGGGCGCTGACCCACACACCCTGCAAACAGTTTACAATGGACTGGTAAAATCCCATCTAGACTACGGTTCCTTTTTTATAAAACCCACAAGCAAAAAAAATATTGACAAAATCAACAGAATCCAACATCAGGGCCTACGTATTATTCTTGGATGCATGAAATCAACCCCCACTAACGCCCTCATGGCTGAAGCCGCTGAACTAAACCTTGAACATCGGCGCAAATGGCTAGCAATCAAGTTCTTGTCGAAAATAATTAACTTACACAACCACCCTTTAGTACCAATATTAAAAGACATAAAGACCCATAAAAGCACAAATGCCAACTACTGGAGGGGCAATGACCTGCCATACCTAGTTCAGGCCTATGATTACTTTCAACCATTTCTACATAAAATGGAAAAATATGAAAAGCTCCCATGCTATCAAATTGAATATGAATTTCAAATACAAACCCCCAATAACATTGACGTCAAAGTACCTAAAAAAAATCCCAATGCCAAATCTCATTTCATAATGAACACAAACGAGCTTAGACAAGAATACACGTTCATATATACCGATGGGTAAAAAAAAAATGGAAAGGTTGGATACGGTGTACACTGCCCAACAAAAAAATATAATTATTCATCCCGACTACCAAATGAAATGGACATATGCTCAGCAGAAATGATAGCTATTCACGAAGCCATATGCTACAGCCTCAAGAATAACATCAAAAACACTATCATCTTTACGGACTCAAGAAGCGCCATAGACAAATTGAAAGGTATCCAAATAAATCCAGATAACGATATCATTAGCCTGAAAACAAAGAGACTCCTGATTGAAGCTAATGAAGATAACAACATTGCCCTCGCCTGGATTCCAGGACATGCGGAAATAGCAGGAAACGAAACCGCCGACAAGCTTGCCCAAATAGGAACAACCCTCAATATCCCCAAAAACATTTCAATTGAGACACAACACATATTAGCTCTACTAAAAGAAAAAATTATGAAAGAACACTCACAAGCATGGAAAGAAACCCTGAAAACTAAAGGAAAAAGATATGCCCAGGTACAACCCGAATTCCCTAACAACAAATGGTACAAACAATTCCCATACGTGGACCGCAGACACATAACGACCATAATCAGGATGCGGACAGGACACTGCCTAACTAAAGAACATCTGTACAACATTGGAATAGAAGAATCGCCCAACTGCGAATGTGGACAATTAGAGGATTTAAATCATATATTTTTTGAATGCCCCATTAACGAAATCCCCAACTTTGACCTTTATAATTGTTTATCAAATAACGGGCAGAAACGTCCCTTTAATATCCCCTCGGTACTAGCAAATCTCAATGCCATTAAAATTAAAAATATAATAAAATTCATTAACTATAATAGGATAAAAATATGAATAGTAGCAGTAAGAAACCAAAATACAAGTTTCAAAGCAATACCTTGGAAACCGCCATACATCATTAATTTAAGAAAACTCAAATAAAAAAAAAATAAAAAAATGAAAATAAAATAAAATAATTCATTCCCAAAAGATGAGACTTTGGTAAACACTTTCCCTTCCAACCGAGGCAACCTCCCGTTTGTACAGATCCCCCGTTGCCCGGGATCGAGAAAAGTTTAACCTATGTAGTATATGTCTAAACTAACCTTCTCTCACCAGAAGAAAGAAGAAGGGAACACAGAAAATCGTGATAGAACCACAGTCTTCACCACCATAGTCCAGGACATGGCTTAGAGCCAGACCACACCTTGGACTCTATCAAATGAGCTGGCAAATTGCCCTGTATAGAGGCAGAAGCCATAACAATCAAGTCAAGTCAAGTCAAGTCAAAAGATCAAATGGGCAATAAAGTCATTTGAACCATTCAAATCTCCGGGGGCCAGACGTAGTCTACCCCCGGTAATGCTTCAGCAGAGAACGGACCGGACCCTGTTTGTTAGCCTGGATCCACATACATCCGTGATACGCATCCGTTCTGTACCACATGATTAATATGAACCAATATAATTTTAGGGAATAAAATTTCATTGGTTCATATTAATCATGTGGTACACAACGGATGCATATCACGAATGTATGTGGATCCAGCCTAAATCGACAAAATTAGCAGAGTTTCCTTTAAATAGCAAAGCAAAGCCAACGACTAAAGCCATTTTTTGTTGTGAAGCGGTTTTAAACCGTATTTAAAATATATCGTTTTCTTGCTAAACGATAACGTCACTTACGTCGCGTATTTTATTGCTTTTAAAAATATCCCGGACCACGGTTTAAAACAGCGCCTATGGGCGGAGTTAAAAATCGAGATATGACGAGCTCCAATAATTTATTTTTTCTACTAATCTCCCAAAAAACGGTAACTACCACACCAAAATATACCTATATCTTCCCTTTTTATAAACTACAAACATAGAACATAACCCTCTATCATTTTAACAAATCGTGTGTTTTTGTTTTTAAAAACTTGTATTTTCGTGATACTCTTGATCGATGACGTCAACAAAGAATACGGTTTAAAACATTCGTCAAATACGCTGAACAAGAAAAAATGCCTTAAGTTGACCATTCCTTCTAAAAATTTAACTTAGCACAGAAAATAATTTTCCTCACTCCTTGCCGCGGTTAAGTATGCTCCTCTCTATTTCCCATACGGACTATACGATGTTGTTCGCGAGGCGTTCCTTTAACATCTTAGCTAAGCAAAGATTTTTACTTTGCTTATAGCTGTTTAAACAAGCAAATGGAAAGTAAAACAAAGCAAAACAATTTAGAGCCATCACTTTGGCTACAGGACATATTCCGAAAACTTGATTGACAAAGGCGGTATTCATACCTAAACTTGGACGATCAGACTACTCGGCAAAGGCATTTAGATTTATCAGTTTGATGCAGTTCCTATTCAAAACGCTTGAAAAACTTTAAGGGATGGCGTTTTGGAACACAATGTTTTCATCAACAGGTAAATCAACGGAATCTGCCCGTCGCCAGCTAGTCAGCAAGGTAAAGAAGGCTCTGAAAAACAGTGAAGTGCTACTAGAAGCTTTTCTGAACATAGGAAGAAGCATTCGACAACACCCCCTTTGCATCATCACTAGAACAACTATAGAGGGCTATCGAATTGGAAAAAACTTGCTGCAGATGGATAGATGACATGCTTCAAGGCAGAATTGTCTACACTCATCTGCTTGGGGAGACTCTGGTAGCGCAGGGGACGGGGGGAGCACGCAGGGAGTGTCCTCTCCAGTGTTCTGGAACCTTGTCATGGACAGGCTGCTACGAGCCCTCCAGCAGGGAAGGATAATACCGCATCGTGGGTTACGCAGACGACTTATAGCAATAATAACCCAAAGTAAATACAACAATAAGACAGTAAGAAAAACGATGGGTAGGTCAGGAAGGACTCAACATCAGTCCTCAAAAGACTAATAATCCTCTTTACGAAACGCAGGAAAAGCGAGAAATTCGGATTAGGTCCCACATTCACACTATGGGAACTTAAATATCTGGAGTGACTTTGGACTCTAGACTAACCTGGAACAAACACGTGAAAAAAACTATCTGGAAAGTCACCCGGCGGGCAGTAACTAGACCAATGTCTAGGGGTATACGTTAAAAAAAAAGAAATAAGTTTAAACTTTAGTATACCTATTTTATTCCTGATAGTATGGTGGTGGTATAAAATAAATAGTTGTACCTCTGTACTACTATTTCGATTTAAAATTTCGGTACTTTACTCTTACAACCCTTAAATTAACATTAATAAGCCTTAGTATTTAGATTTAGTAATGTATATAGCAGGTATATATTTATCTTTTATTTTTATCTACTAAAAATTTGTTTTTACAAACCCCAAAAGGTACTACAGTCAGAAACCTTCTGGACAAGTACGTCTGGTCGTTGCCAATAGTTCAGGGGAAACCGTGCGCTAAACGTAGAGTTGGTTGGTTATTATTAGTGTTATTCCTTATTAGGTTTACTGGACCTTGCGGGAGTCGATTGCCGAGCTGTTGTAGTCTGTCAAACCTATGGGTATTTTATCAGGATAAGCAAGTCTTATTATATACGTTCTCCAGTTTAGTCGTTTTTATGTTGACCAGGGCATCGGAATGCAGAGGCAAGAGGTTCCTTCTTGATTTGAAGAGCCCAACGAAAAGCAGAGCGAAAAATCTCTCCAATTAGTACCTACCTATCTTCCCAATTTTAAAAGCTATAGGACTTTAATTTTCCGCCTATAATTACATAGTTTGACCGCCGTTATATAGGGTCAAATACCCAATTTAAGTATTTTTTTAACGAAGGTTAAATTTAAGTAATTTTGGCCTACTTATATGTTCTACCGTTTTTACGTTATACTAAATAAAAATGAATTGATATTTTTAAGCTGTTTACTTTAAAGCATTTTATAAAGTATTTCCAAATTATGCAACTTTCAGGTTACAGTATTTGTAACAATTTTAGTATAGTAATAATAGGGTATATATTATTTTCGAGTAATCGTATAAATGCGGCATACAGGTAAATAATTTTTTGTAAATACTTTCGATACAAAATATGTTTCACGTTTTGTTTAAATGAGACACTCGTGATAATTTTATTACATTTTATTTTTGTTTGGCTAATTATTAACCACTAGCACAGGATGTTGGACAATAGAAATGGGTGTTTATTTAAACATAATATTTTGTAAAACATACTTGCAATTTCCTTAGTTACTCAATTTTCTCAGTGCACCGCTGCCGCCTTAATAAACACTTATTAAATCTGATTGCATAAATTGGATAAGTTGGGGTTTCCTGGAGGGCTGCTTAAACTGATTGACTCCTATCTGCTGGAAAGGAAACAGTTCGTGGAGGTGGAAGGCTTATTTAAGTCTCCCAAATATGTTGTCAAGTCGGGGGTACCCCAGGGTTCAAATTTGGGACCAATATTATTTCTATTATTTATAAATGACCTTGATAAATGCCTGAACATGCCTGAAATTACTAATGTTTGCCGATGACCTAAAGATTTATAGCCGCATTTCCACTTTTTTTGACTGCCAACAACTACAAAATGAGTTGAATTTGCTAACTGGATGGTGTGAAAATAATAAACTTAACCTAAATGTCTCCAAGTGCTTTGTGGTTTCTTACTCTAGAAAAAAAAACACAGTAAATTATCCGTACAAAATTAATTCTCAAGAACTAATAAGATGTAAAACACTATCAAAGATCTAGACCTGTCGTGTTCTTGACTATATACTATATCTATGTTCTATGTTGTATATTCTAACTTTTCGTTAGTTTAGTTTTTATATATATTGTATTATGTGTGTAAAGCGCCATACGCTAAATAAATAAATAAAAGATCTAGGTGTAACTTTTGATCATGGGAATTTACGTTTAACAATCATTTACAGTCAGTTATGCTGTCTGCTGCATCAAAATTACTTGGATTTATCATAAGAAACTGCAGAGCATTTGCATTGAAAACCAAAAAGTACTAAAAGTTTTATTTAATTCGTTTGTCAGGTCGAAGTTGGAGTTGGAATATGCCGTTATTATATGGCACCCAATAGCTGGGTTCGGGATTGTTTACGGAGCTGGAGTAGAGTTAGAGTGGCGTTTTAATCACGTGACCTTAGAGTTTTAGGTGTATGAATGGTCTGTCCCGAACGCTCGAGAGTTTTTAGAGTCAATCGCTTGTTTCGTCTTTGTGCTTCATCACTTGTGGTTTATTATTATATTAAGTGAATATTTTGTGTTTTTTGTACCTTTATTATTTTATTTACACTATGGATTTCTTTCGTCATCTGGTGCCAATACTTAATTTTGTCAGAGAAATATTTTTGAAGATTTTTCTTATGAAGAGAATGTTGAAGTAGTTGAAAAAGTTGAGAGTTTTGCAGAGATTACAGTACCTCTCATGTCCAATAAACAATTTAAACTTCATTTCATGCTTAAAGACAAATAAGCTAAACTCATAACCTATGAATATGTAAAATACTAAAAACACGATCACTGCGCATGCCCGCTCCTGAGTTCTTCTCTCGCGAGGTAGAACTCTTGGAGTGAGCTCCTTTAACTCCGTGTCGCAATACCCGACCGCACTTCGAGTCACACCTTTTACTCGAAAGGACAATGCCCGAACGGATCGGGAGCGTTTTGTGCACATAGAGTTAAAAGAGTGAGCATCCCGAACCCACCTAGTTTATCAAACTTACATTCAGTCTTTAGAGTCTGTACAAAGAAGATTTGTTAAGTATTTGGCATTTAAGCAAGATGGCTTTTATCCAATACAAGGAGTCTCACAAACACTTCTATTGAACATTGGTATGATTTGTCTAAGCAAGCGCAGCAGGGAAATGATAGCGATATTCTTTTTATACAAGCTATTACACTTTAAGATCAACTGTACTAGCCTACTCAATCAACTAACCTTAAATATTCCTAGACAAAATTCAAGAAGGCCGCTTTTATTTCACTGCGAGCGCCCTAATAGTAGCATACTGACCAGGATCTTCTATATACTACATTTGTAAAATATTTAACACAGTTGACTGTAATATAGATATATTCTTTGACTCACTAGAATCCATACAATGTAAATTATCACATTCGCAACAATAATAGTATTTATAATTATTATATTAACAATATTTACTTGTTTACTTTTGGTAGGTGCAGTAATAATTTGCATGTTTTCTTTTTTGTATTGATTTTTTTTTTCTATTTTTCTTTTTAATTTAAAAATTA
This sequence comes from Polydrusus pterygomalis, assembly GCA_963969555.1. Taxonomy (NCBI): domain Eukaryota; kingdom Metazoa; phylum Arthropoda; class Insecta; order Coleoptera; family Curculionidae; genus Polydrusus; species Polydrusus pterygomalis. The sequence continues at coordinate 11,950,416 of OZ018384.1, forward strand.
GGTATAATATGTTTTTTTTTGTATTTCCTGTAAGTGGGTGACTGTTGGAAATAAAGAGCTATTTATTTATTTAAGACAGTGCCTAAGAAAGCAACGTAAACGTACCTTATGACATCTACTCATGCGCAGTTTAAATTTTGGTTGCGTTACGTAATACGTCAGACGTAAAGATAGGTACGGCTTTTCACGTGCACGTGATTCTTTGTTTTCCTAGTTGTTTAAAGTAAGAAAAAATAAGAAAAAAGTAAAATGTTCTCTGTGAAAGTAACGTTCTAAGATGAAGTGCTGCTTCTCAGAATGTAACGATTACCACAGTCGACGTTTTCGTTTTCCTCATCCTAGTAATGGAACCATATATGTTCGAGCAATGGCTGTGCTACTTGCTAATAATTATTTATGCCCTTTCCCACTAGGTATATTTTTATATTTAATCATCGATATATCTATCTTTATACTATTACTAAAATAATAACTTTTCTGTACTAAAACTGTTGATCTTTTTCTAGTTTATAAATAAGTATATTTCTTGCTCTCACGACTTTTAATCTCTACCGCTTAGTACCTACTTTTATTATATTTGAAAAAAATTATTTTGAAATTTTAGTCATTTCTAGGACTAAAATTTCAAAGTATTTTTTCAAATACAAAAGTATCAATAAAATTGTAAAAATATTTACGGCGAACTTTGAAATAAGATCCGGCGCATGCACCATTTATATAAATATAAAACTCCTTCCACGCCACAGATGGCGCTAAAAACATAACCGGAACGTAACATTTCACTAAAGGTTTCTATTATAGGGGTATGTTTTTTTTTGTTGGTCGATTAGGCAACCACTTATGCCTGTATGCACCAATTAACACCTTAATCGTGGTTTGCTAATTTTGGTTAAAAAATCCTGATTAACTTCCTATGCACCAGTAAAAAATAATGTCGGGTTAACAAATCAGGGTTATGATTTGGCAACGTTGGAAAAATTAGGAATTTTTCTTTTATTTGTTGTGGGTTGGCGAGATTGTGCTTGTCAGCTGGTGCTCTGGTGTATGTCAGTGTGATTTGTTTCGCATAGCTTTCTTTTTTGTTCAAACGATATCAGCAAAAAAGGTTTTGAAATCATTTTCGGTTACCTATTACTCAAAAAAACAAAAAACCATATCTTATTTTTCGTATTTATAAATTCTTTTACATTACAAATCTCTCGACAAATCTAGATAATGATTGTGGAGGCCCGGATATCTAAAGCGTCAAGAAACCTATATAGATCATCCATTGTGTTATAATAATCGGCTCCAGCATTTACACGTCGAGGAAAACCATTCATATCACACATCTAAAATGTCCAAATCATCACCATCCCCAAAAAGTTCATCTTCGCGTTCCATATCATGAAAAAAATTCACAGCAAAAAAATGTAGAAACCTATACTGCCTAAAGAGAGAACGCCAAACAGAACTAACCCTGATTAAATTCTTTAAAACAGTCAAAATGGTCGGGTCAACTATGTTGTTCGCGAGGCGTTCCTTTAACATCTTAGCTAAGCAAAGATTTTTACTTTGCTTATAGCTGTTTTAAAGAAGCAAATGGAAAGTAAAACAAAGCAAAACAATTTAGAGCCATCACTTTGACTACAGGACATATTCCGAAAACTTGATTGACAAAGGCGGTATTCATACCTAAACTTGGACGATTAGACTACTCGGCAAAGGCATTTAGATTTATCAGTTTGATGCAGTTCCTATTCAAAACGCTTGAAAAACTTTAAGGGATGGCGTTTTGGAACACAATGTTTTCATCAACAGGTAAATCAACGGAATCTGCCCGTCGCCAGCTAGTCAGCAGGTAAAGAAGGCTCTGAAAAACAGTGAAGTGCTACTAGAAGCTTTTCTGAACATAGGAAGAAGCATTCGACAACACCCCCTTTGCATCATCACTAGAACAACTATAGAGGGCTATCGAATTGGAAAAAACTTGCTGCAGATGGATAGATGACATGCTTCAAGGCAGAATTGTCTACACTCATCTGCTTGGGGAGACTCTGGTAGCGCAGGGGACGGGGGGAGCACGCAGGGAGTGTCCTCTCCAGTGTTCTGGAACCTTGTCATGGACAGGCTGCTACGAGCCCTCCAGCAGGGAAGGATAATACCGCATCGTGGGTTACGCAGACGACTTATAGCAATAATAACCCAAAGTAAATACAACAATAAGACAGTAAGAAAAACGATGGGTAGGTCAGGAAGGACTCAACATCAGTCCTCAAAAGACTAATAATCCTCTTTACGAAACGCAGGAAAAGCGAGAAATTCGGATTAGGTCCCACATTCACACTGTGGGAACTTAAATATCTGGAGTGACTTTGGTCTCTAGACTAACCTGGAACAAACACGTGAAAAAAACTATCTGGAAAGTCACCCGGCGGGCAGTAACTAGACCAATGTCTAGGGGTAGACGTTAAAAAAAAAGAAATAAGTTTAAACTTTAGTATACCTATTTTATTCCTGATAGTATGGTGGTGGTATAAAATAAATAGTTGTACCTCTGTACTACTATTTCGATTTAAAATTTCGGTACTTTACTCTTACAACCCTTAAATTAACATTAATAAGCCTTAGTATTTAGATTTAGTAATGTATATAGCAGGTATATATTTATCTTTTATTTTTATCTACTAAAAATTTGTTTTTACAAACCCGAAAAGGTACTACAGTCAGAAACCTTCTGGACAAGTACGTCTGGTCGTTGCCAATAGTTCAGGGGAAACCGTGCGCTAAACGTAGAGTTGGTTGGTTATTATTAGTGTTATTCCTTATTAGGTTTACTGGACCTTGCGGGAGTCGATTGCCGAGCTGTTGTAGTCTGTCAAACCTATGGGTATTTTATCAGGATAAGCAAGTCTTATTATATACGTTCTCCAGAACAGTTACCTTTAGTCGTTTTTATGTTGACCAGGGCATCGGAATGCAGAGGCAAGAGGTTCCTTCTTGATTTGAAGAGCCCAACGAGAAGCAGAGCGAAAAATCTCTCCAATTAGTACCTACCTATCTTTCCAATTTTAAAAGCTATAGGACTTTAATTTGCCGCCTATAATTACATAGTTTGACCGCCGTTATATAGGGTCAAATACCCAATTTAAGTATTTTTTTAACGAAGGTTAAATTTAAGTAATTTTGGCCTACTTATATGTTCTACCGTTTTTACGTTATACTAAATGAAAATGAATTGATATTTTTAAGCTGTTTACGTTAAAGCATTTTATAAAGTATTTCCAAATTATGCAACTTTCAGGTTACAGTATTTGTAACAATTTTAGTATAGTAATAATTAAGTACATCATAGGGTATATATTATTTTCGAATAATCGTATAAATGCGGCATACAGGTAAATAATTTTTTGTAAATACTTTCGATACAAAATATGTTTCACGTTTTGTTTAAATGAGACACTCGTGATAATTTTATTACATTTTATTTTTGTTTGGCTAATTAACCACTAGCACAGGATGTTGGACAATAGAAATGGGTGTTTATTTAAACATAATATTTTGTAAAACACACTTGCAATTTCCTTAGTTGCTCAATTTTCTCAGTGCACCGCTGCCGCCTTAATAAACACTTATTATATCTTATTGCATAAATTGGATAAGTTGGGGTTTTCTGGAAGGCTGCTTAAACTGATTGAGTCCTATCTGCTGGAAAGGAAACAGTTCGTGGAGGTGGAAGGCTTATTTAAGTCTCCCAAATATGTTGTCAAGTCGGGGGTACCCCAGGGTTCAAATTTGGGACCAATATTATTTCTAATATTTATAAATGACCTTGCTAAATGCCTGAACATGCCTGAAATTACTAATGTTTGCCGATGACCTAAAGATTTATAGCCGCATTTCCACTTTTTTTGACTGCCAACAACTACAAAATGAGTTGAATTTGCTAACTGGATGGTGTGAAAAAAATAAACTTAACCTAAATGTCTCCAAGTGCTTTGTAGTTTCTTACTCTAGAAAAAAAACACCGTAAATTATCCGTACAAAATTAATTCTCAAGAACTAATAAGATGTAAAACACTATCAAAGATCTAGGTGTAACTTTTGATCATGGGAATTTACGTTTAACAATCATTTACAGTCAGTTATGCTGTCTGCTGCATCAAAATTACTTGGATTTATCATAAGAAACTGCAGAGCATTTGCATTGAAAACCAAAAAGTACTAAAAGTTTTATTTAATTCGTTTGTCAGGTCGAAGTTGGAGTTGGAATATGCCGTTATTATATGGCACCCAATAGCTGGGTTCGGGATTGTTTACGGAGCTGGAGTAGAGTTAGAGTGGCGTTTTAATCACGTGACCTTAGAGTTTTAGGTGTATGAATGGTCTGTCCCGAACGCTCGAGAGTTTTTAGAGTCAATCGCTTGTTTCGTCTTTGTGCTTCATCACTTGTGGTTTATTATTATATTATGTGAATATTTTGTGTTTTTTGTACCTTTATTATTTTATTTACAATATGGATTTCTTTCGTCATCTGGTGCCAATACTTAATTTTGTCAGAGAAATATTTTTGAAGATTTTTCTGATGAAGAGAATGTTGAAGTAGTTGAAAAAGTTGAGAGTTTTGCAGAGATTACAATACCTCTCATGTCCAATAAACAATTTAAACTTCATTTCATGCTTAAAGACAAATAAGCTAAACTCATAACCTATGAATATGTAAAATACTAAAAACACGATCCGCGCATGCCCGCTCCGGAGTTCTTCTCTCGCGAGGTAGAATTCTTGGAGTGAGCTCCTTTAACTATCCGTGTCGCTGTCGCAATACCCGACCGCACTTCGAGTCACACCTTTTACTCGAAAGGACAATACCCGAACGGATCGGGAGCGTTTTGTGCACATAGAGTTAAAAGAGTGAGCATCCCGAACCCACCTAGTTTATCAAACTTACATTTAGTCTTTAGAGTCTGTACAAAGAAGATTTGTTAAGTATTTGGCATTTAAGCAAGATGGCTTTTATTCAATACAAGGAGTCTCACAAACACTTCTATTGAACATTGGTATGATTTGTCTGAGCAAGCGCAGCAGGGAAATGATAGCGATATTCTTTTTATACAAGCTATTACACTTTAAGATCGACTGTACTAGCCTACTCAATCAACTAACCTTAAATATTCCTAGACAAAATTCAAGAAGGCCGCTTTTATTTTACTGCGAGCGCCCTAATAGTAGCATACTGAGGATCTCCTATATACTACATTTGTAAAATATTTAACACAGTTGACTGTAATATAGATATATTCCTTGACTCACTAGAATCCATACAATGTAAAATTGTTCGCAACAATAATAGTATTTATAATTATTATATTAACAATATTTACTTGTTTTCTTTTGGTAGGTGCAGTAATAATTTGCGTATTTTTTTTTTGTATTGATTTTTTTTTCTATTTTTCTTTTTAATTTAAAAATTAGGTATAATATGTTTTTTTTTTGTATTTCCTGTAAGTGGGTGACTGTTGGAAATAAAGAGCTATTTATTTATTTAAGACAGTGCCTAAGAAAGCAACGTAAACGTATCTTATGACATCTACTCATGCGCAGTTTAAATTTTGGTTGCGTTACGTAATACGTCAGACGTAAAGATAGGTACGGCTTTTCACGTGCACGTGATTCTTTGTTTTCCTAGTTGTTTAAAGTAAGAAAAAATAAGAAAAAAGTAAAATGTTCTCTGGGGAATTAACGTTCTAAGATGAAGTGCTGCTTCTCAGAATGTAACGATTACCACAATCGGCGTTTTCGTTTTCCTCATCCTAGTAATGGAACCATATATTATGTTTGAGCAATGGCTGTGCTACTTGCTAATAATTATTTATGCCGTTTCCCACTAGGTATATTTTTATATTTAATCATCGATATATCTATCTTTATACTATTACTAAAATAATAACTTTTCTGTACTAAAACTGTTGATCTTTTTCTAGTTTATAAATAAGTATATTTCTTGCTCTCACGACTTTTAATCTCTACCGCTTAGTACCTACTTTTATTATATTTGAAAAAAATTATTTTGAAATTTTAGTCATTTCTAGGACTAAAATTTCAAAGTATTTTTTCAAATACAAAAGTATCAATAAAATTGTAAAAATATTTACGGCGAACTTTGAAATAAGATCCGGCGCATGCACCATTTATATAAATATAAAACTCCTTCCACGCCACAGATGGCGCTAAAAACATAACCGCGGAATGTAACATTTCACTAAAGGTTTCTATTATAGGGGTATGTTTTTTTTTGTTGGTCGATTAGGCAACCACTTATGCCTGTATGCACCAATTAACACCTTAATCGTGGTTTGCTAATTCTGGTTAAAAAATCCTGATTAACTTCCTATGCACCAGTAAAGAATAATGTCGGGTTAACAAATCAGGGTTATGATTTGGCAACGTTGGAAAAATTAGGAATTTTTCTTTTATTTGTTGTGGGTTGGCGAGATTGTGCTTGTCAGCTGGTGGGTGTATGTCAGTGTGATTTGTTTCGCATAGCTTTCTTTTTTGTTCAAACGATATCAGCAAAAAAGGTTTTGAAATCATTTTCGGTTACCTATTACTCAAAAAAAAACAAAAAACCATATCTTTTTCGTATTTATAAATTCTTTTACATTACAAATCTCTCGACAAATATAGATAATGATTGTGGAGGCCCGGAAATCTAAAGCGTCAAGAAACCTATATAGATCATCCATTGTGTTATAATAATCGGCTCCAGCATTTACACGTCGAGGAAAACCATTATCACACATCTAAAATGTCCAAATCATCACCATCCCCAAAAAGTTCATCTTCGAGTTCCATATCATGAAAAAAATTCACAGCAAAAAAATGTAGAAACCTATACTGCCTAAAGAGAGAACGCCAAACAGAACTAACCCTGATTAAATTCTTTAAAACAGTCAAAATGGTCGGGTCAACTATAATCACGATCAATCACTTATAACTTGATGGTGCACAGTTAACGGAATAAACCACGGTTAAAGTGTAACCCTGATTAATAGCGTTTTCGGTTTACAACTCCGAGAGTGCTCCTAGAGCGCTCTGTGACGTCATCGATCGGCCCGAGATTTGCTGTCACTCGGAAGGCGGTTGCCCTCGGACGGAGTGTAAATTGAACGTAATTGCGCTTGAAAGTTTGACAGATGTCAACATTCAAAAATAAACAATTAATTTTCAAATTTAAATCACTTGAGCGCGTTTATGACATATTATATACAATATTCATCGAACTAGACGAAAAACAAACATAGAAAACACAACAAACGAGATCACACATCAACAAAAGAATAGAAAATGGTGGTGGTTTGCGGTTCTGCGCAAGCGCTGCCTCTCTACTCTGTAAAAATTTTCAGATCGTAAAGGAGCACTCTCAAACGGATTCAGAGTAACCAAATTTGTAAATCGAACATGCTACTCCGAGTGAGAGCAGTGGATTTTGATAACCGAACACGCAAATCTCGGGGAGAGCACTCTCAGAGTGCGCGAGAGCAGTAAATCGAAAACGCTATTAGTCTTCATGGTGCATACGGGCATAAAGAATTGGTATGCAGTAAAAATTTCAGCTCATGCATGGGGATCCGATCTGAATAACTGAAGCACACAGAAAAAATTGTTTATCTAAACTTCTGATAATATCCGAATCAGAGACTTATAAACTACTTTGGTATATCCCGCCGAAAGTGATCTGTCTGCTTGAGTCCCCATGGGCGTAAATTTCACAGCGCACCTATTTTCTAGGACTTGCTTATGTCCATATCTTTGCTGAGCTAAGTTGTTAAAGAAACACTCCGCGAACAACTTCGTATAATCGCATGAGAAATATAGAGGGGCATATTGTGCTTTGCTTTTCTATTTAACATTAACGTAAAAAGAACTCGGCTAATGTCGTGACGAATTTTTTTCTCACAGAGTATGTTCTGTTCTGTCAGATATTTGCAATGACCTCTTGCTTTTTAGCATTCAGCCAGAATGCCCAGTGAGTAGTGAGTACAGACCAAAGTTCTAGAGAGGTTTTCTAAGAACCTTAAGTATAGTATAGACATCGATCGCAGAATAATGTTCTGTTATATTAGCTGAGTCCTTTAACAACTTAACTAAGCAAATATATTTACATTGCTTATTTGCTGTTTAAAAGAAGCAAAGCGAAAGTACCTATCTTGAGTGACATCTGACGTATCCAAACGCAGAACAACGGCGGGACAATCGACGTTGTGGTCTATGGTCAGCGCAGCGGCCTCAAAGATCGTAGGCCCGGATTCCATTCCCACTGCCGGCAACGTCGATGTTAAATTTGGAATTTGGTTTAAGAGATTGCGCCGTCTTTCGGAAGAGACGTTAAACTGTGGGCCCCGTGTCATGGATGTTGGCACATTAAAAAACCCTACCCTCGACAAAGAGGGATTCGGCAAAATTACCAGATAGTGTGTGACAAATTCCCTGGCGTCGGTGATTGGCCTCGTTGCGAAAAAAGACCGACGTAAAATAAATAAAATAAAAAAAAAAAAACGGCGGGACAACATTTTCATTTTAGGTCCATTTCTACTTCTACATCACAGTTAATCTAAATAAAAAATAATACTAATAAATATTCAACGAAAATTTAAAAACAGGGAGAGAATGGAACTATAACTTCAAAATCCATAACATAAAATAAACAAAACAAAAACTGACCTGATTTTAGCGATCTTGCAATTTCCCAGGTTCACTTGGGATCACTTTGACGGTAGTGGGGGAACAGTGATCATCACAGAACACCAATAAAGTGATCATTTCCCAATCGAACACAAGTCAGATCAGTTAGACCGATCAGGCGTATTCGATTCGCAGGTTCAGATCGATCCGGATCGATCTAACTGATTCCAACTGATCTGATTTGTGTTCGATTGGTAAGTGATCCCACGGTCAAAGTGATCCCAACTGATTTTTAAAATCAGATCGATCCAAATCACTTTCCCAATCGAACACGGCTCCGGATCGATCTAAACCAGAGAATCGAACACGCCCCTGGTATGATTTTCACCATACTGAAAAATTCAAAGGAAGTTTGTGATTGGTAAGAACATAATCAGAACTCTAAAAGTTTCTTCTCTGTCTCTGGTCCAGCGACAATCAACGACCTATCATTCCTCTGTGCCTCTACTTTACAACCGTGTCCCCACAAGCTTAAGTTTGACAGCATAAGTGTGACGTGATTTGTCAATTAGGCTGACATTTAAAAAAATTAAGGGTAATCAACCAATCACCTCTCAACGGTACGCTGACGCTTTTAAAATTACGCCTGTGGTGATCCGGTCTTAATAGTCACAGAAAAAGGACTTGTTTGGAATTGTTCCTGAGTAAGCAGTAGATTGCATATTATCAGATATTAAAAATCTTTGTTGATGTTTGTGTTAAAAATGCTTTGTTCACGAATTAATTCAATATATATTTAAAAAAAAAAATTAAAAATTATGCACTTCACTAAGCAAGTCTAGAAAAAAAGCAAAAGTAATTATGTAAAAGTTAGCTTGTACGTATGGGCCATTTTCTTTCATACCAACCATTTTTTTATAACTATAATATTAATAATAATAACAGTAACCTATGGATAAAAAGACTTATATTTATTTGAAAAATTTTTACCAAAAGCGGGAAATTTTAAAAGTGATTGGGTGATGTTGCTATGACAACGGAACATATGATTCACCACACCTTCCTTCCCCGAATAATAATGTTCAATCCTTTGTATCTTCGACATGGACATTTCGTTGAAAATAAGTGTTGGCAATTTTATTCTCGTGTTGTTTTAAGTAAAAAAAAATCATTTTTGAAAAGCCAAAAATTTGTAATTTTGGTAATTTAATTTTGCAAATGACAACGGGAGTTTCAAGAAGTTTGGCGCATGCTCAATTTTATTTTGACCTAAAAGTCAATTGCACGGCACACTATCTGCGAAGAAGAGTGCGTGAATATGGTGTATTCTTAGCATAGAATGGTCGTTTTAGGCTAGATTTGTGTAGTGAATCGGCTTTGTGGCTCGTTTAAGTGTGTTTTATTGTATTTTACGGCAAAATTTGATGAATATTATATTAAAAAATCACATTGCCCGGTCTCACTGTGTAATGGCGTTTAGCCGTTTTCGCAATATAATCACAGAATATGGAATTCAAATGACACTTGAAGACAAGTTATCCACCTAAGACAAGTTCCAATAATTAATGTACCCTTTTCCTATTCGGGATATTTAACATACTCGTGCTTCTACCCAAGACTCCAGACAAAATAAGCTGCTTCTGATATTTGTGAAATAACTGTGATAGTACAAAATGTGATATACCTATCCAAAAAATTTTAATTTTATGAGTGACTCAAGTTCAAAGGACTTTTTCATGCTTTGTTTTTATCGAACTGTTCAATCCTTATAGCATTATTCAGGCGTTAAGGGGTAAGTATTTTTATTACAATTTTAAGTTTATAAATACCTAGTAAATGGGCTGTTTTCTTCAGCTGATTAAGTCATAACACCACAAACCTAAAAATCAAGGCTGTGTCTAATAGAAACCCGTCACGATCAGTATTACTGATGTCAATCCTAAAATGACCGAAGTAATATTCTTATTAAATATGTGACAATACTGTCATTAGTTTGTTAAGTACTGACACTGACAATAAATTATTGTCGTATCGGATCCATAACAACTCAAACAGGATGCGGATAAAAGTTTTGTGGTCTAAATTGAGTTTTGGTGGCAGAAAAATCCAATCTTATACTAATTTTAAAAGATGTGTAGGTATGCCTGAGTGTATGTTAACATGATCAGAACCAACCTAAACAAACATTGACTGTTTGTCCCAAGTCCTATTCTTATAAAATCAGCAAATACAGCAATTAAGTTTAACAAAGTAAAAATTAAAATTATAATCATTACATACTTAATATTATTATTATTATTGAGTAATAGATGTGTTTTGGACTTCCGTTGCCTTTAGTTTTTCATATCACAACGTTTCAACTGGAGATACTTACCAGTTGAAACGTTGTGATATGAAAAAGTAAAGGCAATGGAAGTCCAAAACACATCTATTACTCAAGATACATCATTGTCTACAACCTTCAAACAAACATTATTATTATTATTGTTATTATTGACTGCTTGTGATACATACATAGAAATTCTAAATAATCTTAAGAAACAGGGTTAATTTAAATATAAGTACATTTTTATAACTTATTACAAATAATGCTGGCTGTTTTTTGTACAATTAGCTTACAGCTTAATCACAACTCCTATTTTTCTATTTACTTATCAATATATTATGTTAGTTGGTGATAATTTTATTTGTTTTATTTTATCTTAATTGTGTTATTCCCTATGGTATCTTTTATTTATCAGGCCTCTAATAAGAATCATTAATGACAAAATTATTTATATAATCCTACCTCGATACCTACTAACCCTGAACTAGATGTTTGTTTTTGGTTATCTGACTTTTGCTAACTTTTTTTTTCTTTGGCTTTGGTAGGTCAGAGTAGGTCTGCCATTCAACCAGCTGCTAACTGTTAAAAAAAGCTATTAGTCTAGTCTAAATTTTATATTTTATTATAAAGGGTTAGGAGGTATCCTACTTACTTCCCGTTAATATATTTGGTAGGTTTTAAATTTTTCACCTTGATTTTCAAACCAATGTTAAAGATAAAGCTTAAATAGTATAAAGACATGCTGAGTTGACTAAAAACCCTTTACAGAGAGGTATGTTTTTTATATTAAATATACCAACTTGTTCTAACATGTTTAACTTGCTGTTCAATGACCCCTATAAAATCAGATTCTATAATATATTGTAATTTTGGTTTTAAATAGATAGTAATCCTATTTGAACGTGTGTTTTTTGTTATTTTCTGTAAAAAGTCCAGGACAATTTTTTTTTATAAAACATGCAAGCAGGTAGGTACTTATAAGTTTATTCATTTTACTAAAATAATCTTTTCATAAGTAAATATGGCTGCATAATATGCATGGACCATACTTTGTATTTAAATCAACAGCTGATAGAGGATGAAGTTGTGTTTGTTCATAATGCAAAACCAGTCGCAGGCAGTTGGGCATGGTTTGTTTTTATTTTATAGATTTAGGTTCACACAAATTTCATTCTTGCTATAAAACCTATATTATGTTATGGCGCCTTGTCGAAGTATTAATAAGCAATTTTGCGGTTTAAGTACATAAAAATTACCTATTTACCTCTTATCAGAATATAATATTAAGGAAGAATTAGGCAAACGACTGGCAACACTGCCTTATATATTCCCAATAGGTTGGAAGTTGTTTTTGTTCTAGGGCTCAGGCAATGCTGCCGGATTGTGTGATTTTTCTTGAATTTCCAATAACTGCAAATGTTTGATAAGGGCGGCCCACAAGTTTTATTATTATCTGCACAAAAGAATATTTTTATTTATTTATTTAGGTATATCATTACATTAACAATTTTATCTACAACCAGTTAATGATAGACCCATAGTGATACTATAAAAGCATTATGTTATGCATAATACAACAAGTACAATTATAATTTCTCTTAAAACAAGGACTATAATGTCTATATTTTAATAACCAAAATCGCCATAGCGGATTGCGACTTATATAATTAATAAGGAGGTATGTAAGACAGCCCTTCTCCAAGTCACCCTGGTGTTCCAGCTTCATTATAACATAAGATTATTTCATTATAACTAGAAATTAGCTACGACGAAATAACTGACCTCTCGCTGACTCCCGGACTATAATGGCATTGCCGTTACTATGGAAACGAAAAATGTCAAGATCAAGATCTATAAAAACGACGATGCGGGCCGGCCGCTGCGTTGAGGTAGGTCAGCATCGAATAAGACAACCTAATTTAAAGTAATAAAAATTTGCGTTGTATTAAAAAGGCTAAAATAGAGTATTTCTCTCCCAGTTCATAAATAATATAAACCTTTCGAATGTAAATGTTGGACAAAATGGGTTATTTGGGATCTTTACATTTCAGGTTTAAGCAAAAATAAGTGAACATACGTTATCTCATTTATATTTGCAAAAAAAAAGTTAGCAGCCAAAATATCGAACATTGCCTAATTGGCAGTGGCGTCGGACCACTAAGAAGGGAGATAGTCAGTCAAAGTCAAATATGCTTTATTGTCCAAGACAGAATCTTATTGACAAAGCTGAAAACAATTTACAGAAAAATAAAAAAGAAATAATAATAATAATAAAAATATTTAAAGAAGTAGACCAAGGACTGAGCCCTGAGAAACTCCGAAGTTTACCTGACCAGCCTCCGATGTTCTGGACCCAATGATAACCCTCTGGGAGCGTCCGCCATGGTAAGATCGGAACCATTGCAGTACTCCCCTGAAACCATACACATCCAGCTTTCGCAGCAGAATTTCGTGACTCACACAGTCGAACGCCTTGGACAAGTCACAAAAAACCGCCGCGACAGCATCTCCACCATTAAGACCAAGATACACCCTCTCCAAAAACTGAAACACTGCATCGATTCGTCAGTTCCCTTCTTCGTTTGAAATCCGAATTGATTTGAATGCAAAACTTGATTCTGGTTTTAAGAAAAGACACAACACGGATTTTAACCAGTTTCTCAATAATCTTTGACAGGGTTGACAACAAGGAGATCGGACGAAAATTGCTGAGATCATCCGATTCTCCACCTTTGTGGAGGGGAATGACTCGAGCATGCTTAAGAATATCAGGGAATCTACCCACCACCCACGAATGATTGATTATATCAGAGAGAACACTTAACGCACAATAAAAAAAAAAAAATGAAGTACCTGGAAACTTGTAGAACGATATTTAAAAACAATGGGATCTTAACGGTATATGGCCTGTACATTTACAAATATTTATTTATTTATTAAACATACGGGATACCCCATTTTACAATTTTTGTATTTTCAATAAACATATACTACTTAATTTAAAAAGAAAAAATATAATAATTTCAATAAATAATACTTAGCACAGCCCTAGTTGATCACAGCATCCGCAAATGCAGTTTTACAGTCCCTTGACAAATATCATACTTTTACGTTTAAAAGCTTCCAGCGACAGATTAAAAAAATCCATATGCCCGCTCATAGCGTTAAGAGTACGCAGAGTTCTATCCAAAGGTGTATTTAAGCCATAGTTAGTTCTATGAAAACCCAAATGGAAAAGTGTATAATTTCTTAGGTTTCGATCAGGAACATTCAAACCAATTCTCGAAAGCAAACCATCACAGTCACACAAGCCAGTTAACACTTTAAACACAAAACATACATCCAAAAACGTTTTTCTTTGTTCCAATGTAACCAAATTGATACGCTGCATTATATCAGCCCTATGGTAGTTCAGAAAATTAACCCCCATCTTAAAGGCTGCAGCCCGCAAAAACTTATTTTGAACTCGTTCGATAATGTCAGTATATGCCTGATAGTAGGGAGACCAAACAACACTTGCATACTCAAGATTTGAACGAACTAGACTCATATAGAGTGTCCTTAGCACTTCCAATGATAGATCCTGACAGCTTCTACAAACGAAACCCAATATTTTCAGACTACTCTGAGAGACTCTCACCACATGGTCATTAAAACTTACTCGTTCATCAAAGTAAACACCCAAATCTTTTACTGTATTCTGCTATCTTCTTCTTGAACACTCATTCTATACTATTAATGAATATCTTGGTGGTTAATATTTGTACTTCTACATTGGGGTGTCCACCAATAATATTTTAAATTTTGTCTCGTGTAAGTTTGTTTATAGATTTTGTTACTATACTTTTGTGCTACTGAATGTTTTTAAATTTGATAACCAATTTTTATACTAACTATATAGATTTATATTTAAGACATTGTTAATGCTTGTAAGAGTCTTCTTAACAATAAAGGATAAATAAAGATAAATAAATATTCTTATATTCGAGTTCAACATTATTAATATGGTAAGATGTTGGAATTCTTGCGACCTTTCTATAAAAGCTAATGTAACAACATTTGTCGATATTAATGCTAATATGGTTTATTTGAGACCACTCCCAGAGGGAATTAATATCCCTTTGTAAGTCCATACTATCCTGAATGCAATGTATTGTCTTATATAATTTGAGGTCATCGGCATAAGAACTTCCTTTGGAATGCACAACAAAATTAGGTATATCATTAATAAAAATGTTAAACAAAAGGGGTGAACAGTGGGAACCCTGTGGAACCCCAGAATAAACCAAAAATGGATCTGACACGAAATTATTGATTTTAACACGCTGTGTGCGTCCCTCAAGAAAACTCGCAAACCAGCAAACAGTCCTCTCATCAAAGCCCGTTGCCCGAAGCTTTGCCAGAAGAAGGCCAAAGTTGACCCTGTCAAAAGCCTTGGAGAAGTCAGTGTACACCGAGTCTACTTGATTTCCATCCTCCAAGGCTTCCAACAGATCAGCCTCATACTCCACAAGGTTTGTCACCGTTGAGCGGCCTGAGCAAAAGCCATGCTGACTCGGATCAACAATACCCTTGCATGCCCAGCTAATTTGGTCATAAATAAGACTATCCAAGATTTTCGCCATTATATTTTGATTACAGACGCCTCTGTAATTTTTAACATTCTCAGGGTCACCCGATTTCAAGATTGGTACAAGAAAGCTACTTTTCCAGGCAGTAGGAAATATGCCCTGATCGATAGAAGCATTAAACAGGGTATGCAAAGGTTTGGTGAGAGTGAATATGCATTTCTTAAAAAATAAGATAGGTAACAGATCTGGACCTGCCGATGGTTTATTAGGAAATTGACAGATCTTTTCAAAAACATTAGACAGAGACACATTACCCATAGAGATATCGCCATTCCTTTTAGTCTTAAAGTCCGGAATGTAACAATCCGTTTTTTCATATACACCTGAAAAGTGCTGTGAAAATAGTTCAACTATGCCTTGACCACTGCTTGCAGTAGTATTCCCCAAATAAACGGATTTAGGTATGTTATTACTTTTTCTCCTCTCATTCACAAATTTCCAGAACATTCTTGGGTTTTCCCTTAAGTTCAGATTCACTCTCTCAATATACCGCGCATAACATTCAGAAGATAAGTTCTTACATTCTGTTCTCAACCTGGAAAATTCATTATAGGATTCTGTAGTTTTGTAGGTTAAATAGTTTTTATGAGCCCTCTTTTTTCTTATAACTAAATTTTTAAGATCTGGGCTAAACCATTTCGGAAAGTTGGAGGTTTTGATTTTTTTCCTAGGGATAAATAGCTCAATACACTGTTCAATTATATTATAAAACAGCTCAGTAGCTGCATTTACACATCCTATCTCGTTAAGACAATTCCAATCAATATTCGCAAAAAAATCGTTAATTGACACATAATCCGCGTTCTTAAAATCATAATAGAACTCCTCGTACTCCAAATAATTGAGAGGTGAGGTCCTCTCTCCTTATTTCTACAAAAAGGCGCACTAGCATTCATAATAGTTTTATTCAATAAATGGGAAAATTTATATTGGCGTATATTCACAAAAATATAATTTAAAATAAAACGGTTAATTACCGAATTTTTAAAACGTTTTTTTTTGTTTCCTGAATAAAATCAATTTCGTTGATACTCCCCTATGTTATGATGCCCTCAATATATTACATACTTTTTCTTATACAACATTTACACATCCTATCTCGTTAAGACAATTCCAATCAATATTCGCAAAAAAATCGTTAATTGACACATAATCCGCGTTCTTAAAATCATAATAGAACTCCTCGTACTCCAAATAATTGAGAGGTGAGGTCCTCACTACAAAATTATATGCAATATGATGTAAAGAATTGTTTGTTAACAAATCAATCGCTGGGAAAGACTCACAATCGCTAAAACTCGTAAAAAGAAGGTCTAAGTAAACATTTCTATTATTTGGATGACAAATATTCTGATACAAATTATGAAAACCAAAAGTATCTGCAACCACCCTCGCTGGAGAGGAATCTGTACACTGAACACTTACACCATTTACTTCATTATACCATTGCGCATCTGGAAGATTATAGTCACCAAAAATTGCTACGTTTGATAAAGGATACCGTTCACGAACATCTTCAACCACACTACAGTGTGCCTCGTAATTGTCCATATGGGAATTTGGGGGAAGATAAACTCCACCAACAATATTATACTATATTGGGTAGTACTTTGTACTCTCAATTACCCATCCCATAGGAAATTATAGGCACAAAACAAGTGTTAATTCACTTAGGTGCATATTATTTCCTTTTGATTTGGTTAATTTAATATAACTTACTGTGTACCTACAAACATTCCTGTGATATAGTTTGTTTAAATGTACCTATTTATTACTAAATTAAGTTCATTTAGGTAATACTGTAGCAGTTTTGTAAATATTCAATACTTAAACAGTTTGTGATAAAACATAAATTATACCAATATTGGATTATATTACTATATTAAATTATAAATTATGAATTATAAGTTACTACTTATACAAACTTATGTAAACAAATTATGTTAACAAATAAACCTTTGGAATGCCTATTATTTTTCTTTAAAAACAGTCAGCTATTTGGTATCTCATCTGAACAGTGAACATCAGTATAATACAAGAACCCAAAATGTAAATTACCCTAGGCATCGTCTAACATTAAGTGAAAAGAGCCCACATTGTTTAAGGTTATTTAATAAGCTTCCCGATACTATAAAGGTAATACTATAAAGGTAAACTATAAAGGTAATACAGACCGAGAGGAAGTTCAAGCAAAAAATTTATTGATTGACCTGGAACCATATAATGTGGATGAATTTTTGGAAATGTAAGGTTATGGTTATGAATAGTTTTGAAATTTACCTTTACAATGTATAACTTATTAATATAGAAATTGCAACTTTGTAATAAATGACGTAATCTCAGTGGCGTGTGTAGTGTATATACATATGTCATGTGAGATTTAAATTGATAAATAAATAAATAAATAAATAAGGAAGAGACAAGAAAATCTTAGCTGAGATGCCATCCTCACCGCACGAGTTTTTGATAGTAATAATAGCATATCGAGGGCTTGACAACATAGGGGCGTATCTTAAAATTTTTGTTAAAATAGGGTTTTAGGGCGTATGTAGGACATATTTCTACAAAAAGGCGCACTAGCATTCATAATAGTTTTATTCAATAAATGGGAAAATTTATATTGGCGTATATTCACAAAAATATAATTTAAAATAAAACGGTTAATTACCGAATTTTTAAAACGTTTTTTTTTGTTTCCTGAATAAAATCAATTTCGTTGATACTCCCCTATGTTATGATGCCCTCAATATATTACATACTTTTTCTTATACAACATTGTACAATTTGTGTAAAAGCAATAATACCTATAAACCTAGCACGTCAATATACTTAAGATAGGTCTAAAGTCTTCATAGATTTGTGCTAAACTATCTTTCATATAGGTACTTAACGTATCAATATAAATCTTCACCCAAATTATGTACAGGGTGAGTCAACGATTGCGCGGAGTAATTTTTTGCTTTGAAGATAAGATTTGAATTTAAGCTTTTGTATTAAGATATGGTTGGATATCTGGCACATTTTAAAAATAATTTGAATTATACAGGGTGCGCCCAAAAAGTAGGGTGTCATAAAATTACATTTTTTTAAATGGGACACCCTATACTTGAATACATTTAAGGCGGTAGAGGGTTACGAAACCGACCAATCCTAGTTGTATCCGTACATTATTATCCAGGCGGAGGCGTTGGGGGCGCATGAGAGAGCCGAGCTATGGTTCCGTTCCAACAAACTTCTGATGAATACTGATAAAACTCAGAGGTTAATTTTTACTTTGCGGGATCTACAAGGGATTGACAATGGGGAGGGGTCTGTCAGGTTCCTGGGAGTTCATCTAGATCCCACCTTAGGATGGGACGTGCAAGTGGAGAGCGTGTCGAGAAGGCTTGGAAGCTGCCTCTTTCTGCTAAAGAATCTGAAGGACATTGTCTCGATGGAGACTGCCCTTTTCCACTCGGTAATTATGTATGGCATAATAGCGTGGGGTGGAGCTTCGTTGGCGGGTAGAGTGTTTGCGCTTCAGAGGAAGGCGGTCAGAGTTATGGCTGGTTTGGGCTTTCGGGAGGACTGCAGACAGGCATTTAGAGACCTTAGAATACTGACTTTTCCGAGTGTGTTTATTATGGAAAGTATTATATACATAAAAAAGAATGAAGGTAACTTTGTTTCCCATGGCGACATGCATAATTATTCAACACGTGGAAGAGATAATCTTGTAACTGCATATTGTAGGCTGAAAAAGTGCAAGTCCATCAAAACAAAATCAGCAAAACAAATATTGTCAACAAAAAGTACAGGAACAAGACGTTTATACAGACAACGAAGTGGACTCTGATGGTTTTAAGCTGGTCATCGGAAAAAGGCGCTCACGTGAGTTAAACCGTCCAAAACCAATTCTTGGCACCAACGAGTCCGACAGTACCCTTAGGGCAGCTCCGAGGCTTTCCTTCATATTCTTATCAGGATTCGAGGCTGGACTGGAGTCGAGAAGTATTATTGAATACCTAAAAAACATGAACCTTGCGGAAGGGTGCAAATGCGAGAAAATGAAAACAAAAAAGGATAAATACAGAAGCTCCTTTAGACTAGCAGTTCCTCAGTTGTTGAAGGAAGAAATAATGTCTCCAAATATGTGGCCGAGAGGCATTATCATTAACCATTTTCGAAATATCCAGAGCCGGGGTCGCCAAAACTACTCTCATACTCCAAGCAAGAGGGTTCCCGGAGAACAGAGCCAGAGCCAACGGGACAGACCTGTCCAGCCCCAAGCAGAGGGGAGGAGGACAAGGTAGACTATAATCTCAATGTCTTTCACCTGAATATTAGATCTCTTAGAAACAAGATAGAAGAACTGGAAGCCTTGCTGTTTACCCAGACAAACTACAATATTGTGTCCCTGACCGAACACCATTTGACTAATAATGAGATAGAATATCTTAAGATAGAAGGTTTTAATGTAGTATCTTTCTTTGCTAGGCAACATATGAACTATGGGGGGGCCCTTATTCTGGGAAAACACCGGCTGGACTGTCAAAATATCGAGGGTGTTGTCGGGTTTTCGGTGGAATTCCATTGTGAGGTTGCTGCTGTAGAGGTAAAAAGATATCATCTCGCAATTATCACTATTTATAGGGCGCCAGATGGAGACTATAATGTTTTTCTGGATACGGTTAGAAACATATTAGAATATACACATAATAAATTTAAATTCGTAATAATAAATGGTGACTTTAACATAATCTTCAATAAAAATTCACAAAGGTGTACAGATTTTATGGATTTGATCAGGGGTTATAACTTCTCACAGCAAATCTTTGAAAGGACAAATTTAGTAAATTGTATCGATAATATATTTGTCAATTTCCAGGAAACGTTGGACTTTCGCACTAATGTGTTTGACCCTTTTTTGTCAGTCAATATCTTAGTTAAAATAGGGCTTGGAGACCCTGTGCCTGAGTACTGTATGCAGCGAAGATCCACCAGAATGGGTGTTTTTAACATGTATCGTATGATTGAGGAGAGAAATTGGGAACAGATTACCATGGGAAATTTGAGTGTAAATGAGAGGTTTGATGGTTTTGTGAACGTTTTTGTGACTGCTCTGAACAAATGCATGCCCTTGACCCAGTGTAAAAGAGGAAATCGGGTCTCTAACATAAATTGGTTTAATGAAGATCTTAAAGATATGAGAGATACTCTTAATTTCTTGAACGAATTGTATGTAAATAGACCATCTGAAAATCTAAAAGTTCAAATAAGGGAATTTAGAAGTGCCTATAGGCACTCTATTAGAGTTAGTAAAGGAAATGCTTATAATAACTATATCTTAACATCAAATAATGTCCTGAGGACCTCTTGGGAGGTAGTAAATTCGGTAAGGGGAATAAATAAAAAGCGCTCGATAGATAAGTCCTTAACAGCTGACGACTTTAATGCATTTTTTGCTGGCATAGACGAAAAAACTCTATCACAGATACCTGATACGGAACGACAGCCAATGGCATACTTAAATGGGAGCAAAAATATCAATCTTAACTTTAAATTTAGGGAAATATCTTTTATTCAGTGCCGGGATGCAATAAATGCACTAAAGCTTAAATCGAGCAGGGATATATATGATCTGAGCGTTCCCTTAATACAGTCTCTGAAGGATGTCTTTATTATCCCACTAACAAAATTGATAAACTCTAGCATCCGGGAGGGCATCTTTCCGGACTGTCTGAAGTTGTCAAAAGTAATCCCGGTTCACAAGAAGGGTGCAAAAGACGATATTAACAATTACCGCCCTATTTCATTAATTCCCGTATTTGCAAAAATCTTTGAGTACATTCTGAAAAAGCAACTTTGTGATTATTTTGAGGCAAATCATCTGTTCTCCAAAAGTCAGTTCGGTTTTAGGGCTGGACACTCTACCACGGATGCTGTACTGGAGCTCGTGGAGTACATAGTTGACGCCTTTGAGGAGGGGAGACATGTCGGTGCCACCTTCTGTGACCTGTCAAAGGCGTTTGACTGTGTATCCCATAATATCCTGCTGGCCAAACTTAAATTCTATGGCCTGGACCGGGGGAGTCTTGGTCTATTGGGCACCTACTTAAAGAACAGGAAACAGAAGGCACTATATAATGGCAGCTCTTCAAATGCTTGGGAGGAAGTTAAGCATGGTGTGCCGCAGGGATCAGTCCTTGGGCCACTGCTCTTTCTTATCTACATCAACGATATAAATAAAGCTTGCCCAGATTCAAAACTTTTGCTTTTCGCTGATGATACCTCACTAGTTGAGACAGATGAGGATGCTGAATTGCTGAATGAAAGGGTGTCGTCTCGTGTGGGTGATCTTACGGACTGGTTTAGAAGTAATAAACTAACCCTAAATGTTAATAAGACCGAGAGTATGTGTTTTACCTTACGTGGGATGGAAAGAGGGTCCGAGGGGGTGAGGTTTCTTGGAGTGTATATGGATCCAACACTAACTTTTGAGGCTCATGTAGACCACCTGGCGCAACGCCTGCTAAAAAGCATTTTTTTGTTAAAGAGCCTGGCGCGAATACTCCCAAGGACCTCGTTGCTGATGACTTTTCATGCAATATTCCAGTCGGTGAGTGTGTATGCTATTCTGGCATGGGGTCATTCTGGCCAAGCAAAGCGTATATTTGCAGTCCAGAGGAGAGCGGTGCGTATCGTGGCGGGACTTGGATACAGGGATGATGTCCGACAGACATTTAGCGATTTGGGTGTATTGACCTTGCCATGTAGATATATTTATGAGTGCCTCCTATATTGTTACAAAAATCAACAACGATATACCCCAAATAATTTCTTTCATAGCTATCCAACAAGACAGGGTGACGATATCAGGCCCGTGTATCTACGTCTGCAGAGGACAAGGTTCTCTTTAAATTACTATGCACCTATTTTGTTTAACAGACTGCCAGTACGGTATAGGGATTTGTCCGAACGGGGGTTTATGATTGCAATAAAAAAATTGTTACTTAAAAGTGCCTTCTACAGCATCGACGAATTTCTGCAGTGGAATTTCATTGAAGTCTAGGTTGTGGATTGGGAGAAATTTAATTTGGAATGATGATTCTAATGTGTGTCTTAAAGTGAGATTTGTGTCTTGTTTGTTTGGTACGTTAGTGATATGTAAGGTTTGTCATTTAATTAGAATATAAAAATTTTTAATCTGTTTACTCTTAGTTAGAGATTAGCTTTTACACATATATGACTTTGTATGACGTGAGTAAAAATTTTGTAATTTACTGGCTCGAAATATATATTTGATTTGATTTGATTTGATTTGATTTGATTTGATTTGATTTGATTTGATTTGAGAGCACCTTGCCATAAAATTATATAACAAATTGTCTCCTAATGTGCGAGGCTTTTCATTCATTAAATTGAAATCTTTTATAAAACAGCTTTTTATTGGAAATGCCTTTTATAGTGTAGATGAGTTTCTGTCTAGTGATCAAATATTTTAAAATAGTGCCAATTATTGATCCACCTATTTATTTATTTTATTTTAACTCAAGTTTTAATGTGTTTTAGTAAATATTGTTTTCTGTTTTAACTAATTTTAGTATAATTCTTTTCCTTTTAAGATATTTTAATTAGCCTTTTATAGTGACAGATGCTTTATTCTGTTAAATTATATATTGACGTGTGTAAGCAAAACTTTGTATTGACATGAATACATTATTTGTATTTGTATTTGTATTTGTATTTGTATTTGTATTTGTATATTTTACCAAAGGGCTAAGAACAATCCCACCGGCGTTACCAGTGCGTATCCTGGGCAGTCTTGACAGGAACACAACCTGACAGACAATACCCGGAGGAATCATACAATTATATTGTATTGTAAAAATAAATAATACCTATGTACCTAAAATGTGGAATAATAAAAACCTTTGAAATTTTAATTTGAATTACATTTAAGTATTAATTCTACGTGTTATTTCTTAAATTTTTATTGATGCGAAAAAGTTATAGTTTTTAAGATAATTCGACTTATAATAAAATTTTGCATTTGCAAGCTCTTGTTGTTTTGAAAATGCTACTTAACTTTTTACTCTAAACGATTCTTAATTTTTATACTTACTAAATAAAGTCAAAAAACATATTCACTATGAAATATTTCACATCTCATTTACAGGGTGTTTACTTTCTAGGACCAAAGTCAGAAAATTTCTATAATTGAAAAATATCACTTTTATTAAATGGAACACCTTATATATTTTTCTGTCATCTTATAGCTCGTCATAAACTCTTTAACTTTCGTGAAGAACGTCCTTTCCCTATCTTTAATAGTTTTTGAAATATTTTGATAAAGTCCTCGTTATAGCATATTTTGTCAATGGATCACAGTAGCTTGCCCTTGCCCACACTCAAAAATTTTGCTTTTTGCTGATGATACCTTACTTTGAGACAGATGAAGATGCTGAAGTGCTGAGTGACAGGGTATCGTCTAGTATTAGATGCCTTACGGACTGGTTTAAAAGTAATAAACTAACACTGAATGTTAATAAGACCGAGAGTATGTGTTTTGGCCTGCGTGGGATGGGGCGGGAGTCCAAGGGGGTGAGGTTCCTTGGGGTGTATATGGATCCAACACTAACTTTCGAGGCTCATGTAGACCACCTGGCGCAACGCCTGATTTTAATGTTCTTTTTAATACCAATACAAGGGAATGCCTGGAGCTGTGTGGGGTGCTTGAATCGTTTGGCCTTTCCCAACTGGTCATGGAACCAACGCGAAATGGGAACTGTCTCGATAATGTTTTCTCAAGCTTTGGAAGCCAGGATTGTCGTGTGTCATTACTTGATACTGCCTTCTCTGACCATATTGGCCAACTCGTAGAGTTTTCAATCCCTAATAAGATTCTGGATACTTCCTGGACAAGGGTAGTGTGCCGACCAGTGACACAGATGGGAAAGGCATTGTTTTTTCGGTGTGTCAGTGAGGTCAACTGGAGCTTTATCACTCAAGCTCGGGTGCCGGTGGATGAAAAATTCTCTGTTTCTGAATGTTCTCGTGCAGGCCTTGGAGCACTCGTTTCCCGAAAAATCATTTATAAATCGTAAAAATCAAAATCCTGTTGTAAACTGGTTTAACGATGATTTAAAGTCAATGAGAGAGGTTTTACACTTTTTAAAAGAGCTTGATAACCAATATCCTTCAACACATACAAAACAACAACTCGCTGCCTATAGAAAAGTTTATCAAAATGCCATTAAGGCTGCAAAAATTCAGGCTAATGATAACCTCATTAGAAGTGCCTCAAATCCAGGGATCAATCTTAGGTCCTCTTTTGTTCCTTATATATAAATGATCTACCTCAAGCTGATCGCACCAGCCACTACACCATCTTTGCGGATGACACAAACATTTCCTGCACAGGCCAGGATTATGATGATTCTGTAGAGGCATCGCGCGTTGCGCTAAGTAGAGCTGAAAGCTGGTTTATGGCTAACGGGCTGTTTTTGAACATCAGTAAAACCCAAAGAATGGTATTCTCGATGAGATGGCTTCCTAGTGAGAATGATGTTGTCAGGTTCTTAGGTGTAAATTTGGATTCCAGATTATTAATCATTATGCGTCCTCCCTGATTTCTAAACTGAGTTCCAATTCCTTTTTGCTTCGTAGACTATCGGACAGTGTGTCTCAACCCGTCTTTAAGCAGGCCTACTTTGCTCTTTTTCATTCGCACATATCTTATGCAATTTTGGTCTGGGGCCACTGTGCCAGTGCTATGGATGTCTTTCGTGTCCAAAGGCGTGCGGTAAGAATAATTTCAAATTTATCATATCGAGAGGATTGTAGGCATGCGTTTATATCCCTAAGGATTCTGACCTTACCGTCACAATTCATTCTGGACTGTCTATTGTTTGTTAGAGGGAACTTGCATAAATTTAACCGACACGAGGATGTCCATTCCTATCAGACGCGCAACCGAGAGCATTTAGTACCCGTATATAGACGGCTTCGGAGATGTCAGGATGGCCCTGGCTTCTTTGGAGTTCGTCTCTTCAATAAGTTGCCACATCATGTTCGGGGAATGACCCCCCTTGTTTTCGGTCGGACTGTTAAAAACTTTCTTCTCAGTAAGGGTTTTTATAGTGTTGAGGAATATTTTGATTACAACTTTACTGGTTTTTAATTTTAAACTTTTAAATTGTTGTGTAGTTTCAATCTGCCATCTTTATATATAAAAATTCTGTTTTTGTAACGTAACTTTAGTCTTCTTGTTTTTTACATTTATTTGTCGTACTATTGTACTTTTCAAATTATTTTACATTTATTGACGTGTGTAAATACATTATGTATATTTGACATTAATAAACAATTTAAATTTGAATTTTGAATTTTTAAAGAGCATTTTTTTATTAAAGAGCCTAGTGCGAATACTCCCGAGGACCTTGTTGCTGAGGACTTTCCACGCAATATTCCAGTCGGTGGGTGTGTATGCTGTTCTGGCATGGGGTCATTCTAGCCAAGCACAGCGTATATTCGCACTCCAGAGGAGAGCGGTGCGTATTGTGGCGGGACTTGGATACAGGGAAGATGTCCGACAGACATTTATAGCGATTTGGGTATATTGACCTTGCCATGTAGATATATTTATGAGTGCCTCCTATATTCTTACAAAAATCAACAACTATATACACCAAATAATTTTTTTCATAGCTATCCAACAAGACTACTACATCAGGTCCGTGTATCTACGTCTGCAGAGGATAAGGTTCTCTTAGAATTACTATGCAGCTATTTTGTTTATTAGACTGCCAATACGGTATAGAGATATGCCCGAACAGGGGTTTAGGCTTGCAATCAAAAAATTGTTACATAATAGAAATTTATAACTCCTGCCTTAAAAATAGTTTTTTGCCACCAGAATGGAAAAAAGGGATAATAATAAACATCCCCAAACCAAACAAAACCCATAGCTATACAAAAAATTACAGACCAATTACCGAGCCAATTACACTTCTACCAGTTTAAGGAAAACTGTGTGAGGAAAACTGTTTGAGAAAATTATCTGAACTATTCTGAAAAACATTCCAATAAACAAAATCCCAGCTGACCAATTTGGTTTCAAATCAAAATGTTCAACAATTCACCCATTAATAATCCTGATTTCAAATTTACAAACAGAAAAAATTAACAACCAAAAATCTGCAGCTTTATTTCTGGACATAAAAAATGCATTTGATAGCGTCTGGCACAAAGGGCTCCTTTTTAGACTACATTCACTTCAAGTCCCCAATAGTCTTATATGGCTTTTAAAAGATTTTTTGGTAGACCGAAAACTAGCTGTCCGAATCAATAATAACAAGGTCTGTCTCAAGGATCAGCATTATCTCCGCTTTTATACAGCCTCTTTTACAATGATTTCCCAAATACTCCAAATCCACAAACCTATTTCTTAAAATTTGCTGATGACACAGCAATCATAGCACATGGAAGAAATGTCAACAAGGCAATGGAAAACCTCCAAAATAAAGTACAAGTTACCTTGGCATGGTTTAAAAATGGAGACTGCAAGTTAATCCAGCAAAATCTCAACTGATAATATTCAATCATGTAATTTCACAGTCAACACCAAAGCTCCAAGTAGAACACACCACCATCCTTCTGCAATAGCAAAATACTTGGGGATAATTATAGATACCAAACTAAACTTCAATAGCCATACAAAATTAGTGAAAAAAACGTTAATATCTAGAGCAACACATTTTAGAAGACCAACCTATAAAAATCAAGGAGTATCAATAGAAATAGCAGTTAAAATTTACAAGTCCATCGGCCGACCACTTATAGAATATGGACACCCCTTACTTACTAATGCACAGAGACCAGCTTGGAAAAACATAAGTACTGCAGAAACAACATCACTAAGGACACTTACTAAAATTAGACACCCAAACAACCCAATGCATAACCCATCAAATGACTATCTCTACTCAAGAACCAGGATACAACCTATTCAAGAACGGTGCTCAGCACTCACAAGAAGGTTCTCAAATAAGCCGCACAACATGGACCTACTAAGACCATTCTGCCGAGAGAGGGACAGGAATGCTCCCCTACGATTCCGGTACCCAGAATTCACCATATGGGAATGGCTCAATGGTTTCTAGTTTGACCTTCTCCAAAATCCAATGTTTTGGAATTTTAAAATTGTTAATTTACATATTTGTTGCTTTTTTTTTTCTTCCTTTACTACATAATGTTTGTTAGTTTAACTGATATACTTTGGATTGGATACAAATGAATTGTAAATTTAACAGGCTGAAGGACTTCGGTCGATGGTCCTTTGAGTAATCAATAAAGTTGTTATAAATCTTAACATAGTATAAAACAAAGTCGCTATCGCCCGTCCTGTCGCTATATGTGCTTAAATCTTTAAAACTACGCAACGGATTTTGAAGCGGTTTTTTTTAATAGATAGAGTGATTCAAGAGGAACGTTTTTATGTATAATACATGCATAATATTATAGAGAAACACTGATAAATTAGAGTAGGGAGAACGAACGACCCAACCTAACCGGTCCCCGGCCCCTTTCAACGATCGATCCGAAGCACTGAAGCCGGAATAGACGAAGGCAGACTATGTTTTAAGCATGGATGTGAATTGTGGACGGGCCGGCAAACGGTTGAGTTTGAGGTTTGTTGGCCTTATTATCTCACGTCGTATAATGCCGGGCTGCAACGCAGGCCGGGTACACGCTAGTAAATAAATAAAATTGTTACTCGAGGGTGCCTTCTATAGCATCGACGAATTTCTGCAGTGGAATTTCATTGAAGTCTAGGTCCTGGATTGGGAGAATTTTAATTGGATTGATTATTTTAATGTGTGTCTTAAAGTCAGATTTGTGTCTTGTTTGTTTGGTACGTAAGTGATAGGTAAAGTTTTGTCATTTAGTTAGAAAATAAAAAAATTTAATCTGTTTAGTCTTAGTTAGAGATTAGCTTATACTCGTATATGACATTGTATGACGTGAGTAAAAATTTTGTAATTTACTACCTCGAAAATATATTTGATTTGATTTGATTTGAGTAGCCATAAAAATAATGGCAGTGGATGACATTGAGAATCAGATCAATGTAAAAATTAAGCCTTTTTACTGTAAAGTTTATTATCCAGTCATTTTATCAGTTGGTACTCAAAATCTATCACTATCGTCAAAGATGGATTGGCCGAGAAGATTTTGTTGCATGACCACCAAGGTCTTGTGATCTTACCCCTTAAGATTTTTTCTGTGGGGCTACATTAAAGATAGGGTGTATGTCACACCACGTACGACAAGTCGTCCTGAATAGGATTAGGGATATCTCTTAAGTCTTAAACAATAACACCAGGCATGTTATCCAATGTCCGGGGAAATATAATCAAAAGGATTGACAACTGTATTGACCAAGAAGGACATTTATTTATTCGAACATTTATTAAGAAGAAACTGATTTAGGAATGGGACAGTTATACAAAATTTTTATATTTTCATTTATTTTCCATGGCTACTGTGATCCATTGACAAAAGATGCTATAACGAGGACATTAAATCTCGAAATATCAAAATATTTAAAAAAATATTAGAGATAGGGAAAGGACGTTCTTATGACGAGCTATAAGATGACAGAAAAATATATAGGGTGTTCGATTTAATAAAAGTAATATTTTGCAATTAGAAGTTTTTCTGACTTTGGTCCTAGAAAGTAAACACCCTGTAAAAGAGATGTCAAATATTTCATAGTGAATTTGTATTTTTAATAGTGTCCGACCGAAACAAGATTTTCAGTTTCGGCCGAAACCGAATCTTCGGCCTTGGTCTCAGTTTCGGCCGAAACCGAAACTTATTTATACATGTTAAAAATTTTATTGTACAGGGTGTCCAGTTTTCGTATGTTTTACGGGTTATCTGCGTTATTAGTAAAGATAGAAGGTTGAGGTTTTCGCGGCACTATATTACTTTTTTGAGAAACAAACGATGCCACAAACAGAATTTTCATAGCCCCCTTAGTTTTTTAGATACAGGGTGTTTTTGAAATTTTTGCATTTTGGGACACCCCCAGTATCTCGGTTACGTTGCAACTTTTCAAAAACGTAAGAAACGAACTTGTTAGTTTTTTTCACGTAGAATCCAGTGGCGTAGTCAGATTTTTTTTATGTTTAATTGTTTTCGAGAAAAAGAGCAAACTTGCATTTTTTTAAATGGGACACCCTATATATTTTTAGCTATTATGATTTAGTTTATCACAAGCTTTATAGCTGTGTTTAATGTGAAGCTCAAAATTTACATTTTTCAACAAATATTAATTTTTTTTTAGTAGGCCATGACGGGTATTTAAGAAAACAAAAGATGACAGGCTTGTTATCTGAAAAAATCTTTATTTACTGTCAGAATAGGTTATCCATTTTCCTGTTCGTTATTTCTATTCAGTTTCGATAAATAGCAGTTTTTTCTTAATTATGGCTGCGAATGCAAAATTCGAGAATTATGAAAAGTATGATATGTTCGTTTGTTATATTCAGTGTAACGAAAATTCTGATGAAGCTTTAGAAGTTTATTTTAACAGGTATGTGCATCTTTTTATATTTTTCATCATATTTTAAAATTTATAAAAACGTAATATTCGCAGATTCCCAGAAAGAAGACAGCCAGATAAAAGAATATTTTTAAAAATAAAATCAAACTTAATTGAAGTCGGCTCATTTTCCAAACCCCGACCTAGTATTTACAATAAGGAAAACCAGGACATTGATGAAGTAAACGTTTTGGCTTCAATTGAAACAAATCAAAGTAGTTCTTGTAGAACAGTGGAAGGTTCTGTTGGTGTTACAAAATCAAGGGTTCAAACTATTCTAAAAAAACATAAGTTTAAGCCATACAAATTTCATGTTGTACAAAATTTACATCTCGGTGACTCAGAGCGCCGCGTAGAGTTTTGTAATTGGTATTTACAAAATGTTAATAGAGAAAATCATTTTGAAAGAACGATTATATGGTCTGATGAAAGTTATTTTACCAGTGCCGGTATATTTAATCGGCAAAATACTAGGTTTTGGTGCCAGGAAAATCAACATGTTATATTTCCACGGGAACGGCAAGGCAGATTTGGGTTTAGCGTTTCATGCTTCATACTGGGAAGTAAAATTTTATATGATATATTTGAAGGTGGTCTTACTGCAAATAAATATTTAGAAATTTTGGATAACATTGTGCCCAAAATAGTAGAGAATGTGCCCCTAGCTCATCTTAATAGCACAATGCTCATATTGTAAGAGCATATCTTAACAATAATTTTCCTGGCCGCTGGATTGGAACACATGGACCTGTAAGGTGGCCACCCAGGTCACCCGATTTAACGGTTTTGGATTTTTTTTGTGGGGCTACCTACAAAATAAAATTTATACCGTCCAGTACCAAACGATGGCAGATTTAAGAGAAGCCACTGAAAGAGCCTTTAGAGAGTTACAGGCACGACCTTTTATTATTTTAAACGCACTGAGGCGAATCAGAACAATGTGTGAAACATGTCTTAGGCATAATGGAGAACAGTTTGAGCAATATTTATGAGACAGTTTCCTAAATCACCCAAATAATTGTAGTTTTTAATTTTTGAACGTATAACACAACTGAGTTAATTGTTATTTATATTTATAAAAGTTATTGTTATAGGAATATATTTTTAAAATCAGTGTTTATATTTGTAAGAAGCTTGTGACAATCTGAATTGTTTAATCTTAAAATTTATACGGTGTGCCATTTAAAAAAATGTAAGTTTGTTGAAAAATGTAAATTTTGAGCTTCACATCGAACACAGCTATAAAGTAATATATATTTTTAAAAAGCTTGTGATAAACTGAATCATAATAGCTAAAAATATATAGGGTGTCCCATTTAAAAAAATGCAAGTTTGCTCTTTTTCTCGAAAACAATTAAACATAGAAAAAATCTGACTACGCCACTGGATTCTACGTAAAAAAAAGTAAGAAGTTCATTTTCTACTTTTTTGATAAGTTGCAGCGTAACCGAGATACTGGGGGTGTCCCAAAATGCAAAATTTTCAAAAACACCCTGTATTTAAAAAACTAAGGGGGCTATGAAAATTCTGTTTATGGCATCGTTTGTTTCTCAAAAAAGTAACACAGTGCCGCGAAAACCGCTACCATCTATCTTTACTAATAACGCAGATAACCCGTAAAACATACGAAAACTGGACACCCTGTACACTGAAATTTAATTTATTTTATATGTATAGGACGAGATCGATCTTGGGAACGGATTGAACTCTTCCCACCAGTGATGTGAGTCGGTCATATGACCATGTCATATGACTTGGTCACGACGTCATGACGGTCACGTCACATTCAATCGTGACGTGACCGCTTGGTCATTTAACCTCACTTTTTAGTTTGTAGCCATGTTTTGATGACTACAGTTTAATAAACAAATAAAAGGTAAGTTAAAGGCATAATAATTGAATTTATCTAGTATAGGAGCTATAAAACTACTACTAGTGGCACTAAAAAAAAACCCACTGCCACTAAAACAAGGAGTAGAAAAAATATTAATATTAGAAATTCCGATACTCCCATTCGCCCCATTCCCATTGAAGTTGATGATAGCAGCGACAGTGACATTTCATCAGAATCAGAGAATGAAGTAATTTTGCAGGAATTGGAAAAAGTTTTAAATAGATCCAGTAAAGGTAGTGAAAGTGAAACAGAGGCCGACTCAAATGAATGATTAAAGACTTTTACGTTTTTTCCTTTAAACCAGTATAGTATTAAATTATTGTTCCATTTGTTCCTATTATAAATTTAAAACTCCTTATGTTATGTTATAAGTTATAACCCCAAAATATACTACATATAAAAAAATAACTGAAATTTTTTACTAAATATTTAAATGACCGTCATTTAAGTTATATGACCGTCATATAACGGTCATTGGTCACGAATTATAAATGACCGTCATTTTACATCACTGCTTCCCACTAAAAAAAAAAGTCAACAGAGAAAAAATCTATTTATATAAACATAACTGCCTATACGAACCCACCCATAGTTAGCCGAACGGTGCGTCATGAACACTGAGTTTCGGCCGGTTTTTGGCTGAAACCGAAAATAGATTTATTGGCCGAAACTAGCCGAACCCGAACCTTCGGTCGGTCTCTAATTTTTGACTTTATTTAGATTATTATGAATCGCTTAGAGTCAAAATATAAGTAAGTACTGTTTTCACAACGAGATGCTTGCAAATGCAAAATTTTAATTATAAGTCGAATTATCTTAAAAACTATAACTTTTTCGTATATTAAACCATAAATAAAAATTTATGAAATAACACGTAGAATTAATAAATGTATTCAAATATTTAAACATTTATTTATTTTTTTTTTATTTATTTATTCAACAATACACTACAGAAAAATTTTCCAAATGGTACCTATGTATAATACAAAATATAAAAGTTAAAAATTAACAATAGGACAGTAGGTACTAAATACATACAAAAAAAAAAGAAAAAACAGAGTGACAGATTAAAATTTGTAAAAAACGAAGGGCGAACATTTTGTATTAGAGATTTTTTACGGAATTAATGCTTAACCTAAATATATCGCAGTTAGAAAAATAACAGTTGAAAATATAACTTTATGACACCCTACTTTTTGGGCGCACCCTGTATAATTTAAAATTTTTTTTAAATGTGCCAGATATCCAACCATACCTTAATACAAAAGCTTATTATCGACAAATATTATATTCAAGGCATAAAATTACCCCGCGCAATCGTTGACTCACCCGGTACCATAAAGTAAAAAAAATATTTTTTTTTCTTATCCAATACACAGACCATGTAGACAATAAACAACACTCTACATACTGAAATTTAAATCTATATCTACCAGTGTTGCCAATGACATTAGGTGAAAAGGTCCGCCCAGTGGCACGAAAAAGTCCGATTTAGTCCGCGTCGAAATGAAAATGCTTCGTCTGGCGCATTCGCCATAAGTGATGTTTATTTTTTACTGTTGGGGGTATATTATATAATGAAAAAGACTGATAACTCTATAAACATTTACTTTTTAATAACGAAATAAAAACAATAATAAAAAATAATGCTGGTCAGCTATTTTTTGAGAGTGCGCTATTCATGCTATACGTTCCAAACTGAAATATTTTTATGATGTGCTGGCTAGTTATTTTCGTCAGGTATCAAGAAGTCCGAAAAGTCCGAAATAGTTTCAAAGTCCGACAGAAGTCCATAGAGTCCATAACATAATCACTTCAATTTTTGGAGCCGTTTAGGGGCTGGCAAAATATGGGAACCACAAAAAACGTAAAGACAACCTAAAATTCTGAATACAACCAAATTTTGTACCGGGTGGTCAAATAAGCGAGGACGTCGGCTTTATCTCGGAAACCATTAATCGTACAACTTTCGGAAAGATTTTTTTATGAGTAAAGTGGTCAAGAGAAATTGCTGGAAATTACTTTTAAGTTCCTCATGTCGCCGCAAGGGGGCACAATTAAAAATTGTTTTTTTTAATTCTAAATTTCTCCGAAAATTCCCATATTAAGGTATAACTCTGATTACATTATTGGAAAGCTTAGACAATTCTGCATCATTTTGGTTTAAAGCTCATTGGCCTACCGACCTTGATAAGAGTGGGAGAAGCTATTGAAAGTGTAAACATTAAAATCGCTGTAACTTCTAAACGACTTATCCGATTTTACTAAATTTAAGCTTGTTTGGAAAGAGAAAATAAGCATCTTCAATTGCCGTATCCAACAGTACACGATAGTGTTTAATAAAATTGCTAGAGGGCGCAATTTGTAATAATAACAGTTTTTCCGATTTTATCCCGAAAATTCAAATTATACGGTGTAACTATGACATCATAATTGAAAAGTAGATGAAATTTGCAAGAAAAGATGTGAAGACCGCAGTTCGATATCTTTGTTCGTTTCAGAGTTATTGCCGAAACAATAATTTTTAATACAAATTGCGCCCTCTAGCAATTTTATTAGAAACTATAGTGTACTATTACATACGACAATTGAAGGTTCTTCCAAACAAGCTTAAATTTAGTAAAATCGGATAAGTCGTTTAGAAGTTACAGCGATTTTAAT
Source organism: Polydrusus pterygomalis (assembly GCA_963969555.1). NCBI lineage: Eukaryota > Metazoa > Arthropoda > Insecta > Coleoptera > Curculionidae > Polydrusus > Polydrusus pterygomalis. The sequence goes on from OZ018384.1 coordinate 11,985,182, forward strand.
GTTTACACTTTCACTTGATAAGAGTGGGAGAAGCTATTGAAGTGTAAACATTAAAATCGCTGTAACTTCTAAACGACTTATCCGATTTTACTAAATTTAAGCTTGTTTGGAAGTACCTTCAATTGTCGTATCTAATGGTACACGATATTTCTAATAAAATTGCTAGAGGGCGCCATTTGTATTAAAAATTATTGTTTTGGCAATAACTCTGAAACGAACAAAGATATCGAACTGCGATCTTTACATCTTTTCTTGCAATTTCGATTATGGTGTCATAGTTATACCGTATGATTTGAATTTTCGGGATAAAATTGAAAAAACTGTTATTATTACAAATTGCGCCCTCTAGCAATTTTATTAAACACTATCGTGTACTGTTGGATACGGCAATTGAAGATGCTTATTTTCCCATTCCAAACAAGCTGAAATTTAGTAAAATCGGATAAGTTGTTTAGAAGTTACACTTTCAATAGCTTCTCCCACTCTTATCAATGTCGGTACGCCAATGAGCCTTAAACCAAAATGATGCAGAATTGTCTAAGCTTTCCAATGATGTAATCAGAGTTTTACCTTAATATGGGAATTTTCGGAATTTAGAATTTAAAAAAACAATTTTTAATTGTGCCCCCTTGCGGCGAAATGAGGAACTTAAAAATAATTTCCAGCAATTTCTCTTGACCACTTTACTCATAAAAAAATCTTTCCGAAAGTTGTACGATTAATGGTTTCCGAGATAAAGCCGACGTCCTCGCTTATTTGACCACCCGGTACACACAGAAAAAAGTTATTATATTTACTAGATCCACTTCATTTCTGGAACCGTTTACGTAGTATTTTTTAATTTGCTTTCTTTATCTTTTGAAGTTAAGGGTTATAGATCTACTAGACAAAAGGCTATAAACTCTCTGTAAACTTTGTAGAGTTAAAAAATACATTATATTATGCGTTCTTAGGCCTTATTTAATGAAAATTAAGTCATTTTTTAACATCCAGATTTTTGAAACTGAATTTGAATCTGTCGCTAACTTCAGGCACATAGAAATTGGTGCATCTTCTAGCTTAAAGTTTTGAAAGTAAAATTTTTATGGGAAACTACAAAGGATGAATCACTTTATTTAGAATATATATACACCAAAATATTTTATTCCCCCTGATTAGGGACCCTAAGGGTACACGAAAGAATTAAAAAAAAAATTACTAGGTTTGAAACAGTGCCGATAATACTATGCACGTGAAGATGGTTTGGGGGGCACGTATTCCGATGACCCCCTCGCCCTTGTGTGCACCACTGACGTTACAACCCGAGTCGTTAAGAGCAAACGCTAATGACGCGTTCGCCATTTTATTTTCTTATTAATATTTTGTTTATTTTTCATTTTCTCTATAAAGCGTCCGAATACCCGTATTTGGGCAGCACTTGCCGAAGTTGAAAAATAATTAATTGATAAAATAATAAAAGCATAAAACGCTCTGCTTTTATTAATTTATAAATCCAACCTTTTTAACGTAAAACAGTAGGTAATTGCACTCCAGGGTATTTGGACGATTTCTGGACAAAACGAAGAAGTAACGAAATAATCAAAAAACTAAATGGCGAATGCGTCACTAGTATCTGTTCTGAAAGCGTTCTGCAGGTGATGTGTCGTCGGCGGGATGGGTTAACATTGCCATTAGAAAAAAATTATTTAAAAGTGGGGTTATTTCTGAAAATATCGAAAAAAGTTATAGAAAAAAGTTTTTTTAAATGCAGTTTCTAGCCCACATGCAAAATTTCAGCTGCATAAGATAATTTTGATTTTTTACCTATATTTTGTAAATTGCACCACTTTTGCAAAATAAGACTCAACGCAACCTACATAAAACTTCTTAGTTTTGACAATGCTTTATTCCAGATCCATTTTCTTTACAGTAGCGCCATATTAAATGTGTGTTTTTCTACAAAATCAAAATAGGGCTATTAAAATTTGGTCGCATGTGACCCTGTGTAAGGTAACTAAATAAAATAAGTATTTTTGAAAACGTAGTTTGTGCCTGAAAGTAAAAAAATAAAAAATAAAGTAAAGGGGTTTTAAATTAAATCGTTGAAAATAGATAAACTTTACTTTAAGTTAAACTAAAATTTATTTTCCACTTAATGAACACTTTACTGATGACACTGTGTTCTTTTTTGTCTTAATATTAAGGTGTTTTACTTTCAGACACAAAATACGTTTTCAAAAATACTTATTTTATGAAGTTACCTTATTACAGGGTCTAAAACAAATAAACTTTGCATCACATGCGACCAAATTTTAATAGCCCAATTTTGATTTTGTAGAAAAACACACATTTAATATGGCGCTACTGTAAAGAAAATGGATCTGGAATAAAGCATTGTCAAAACTAAGAAGTTTTATGCAGGTTGCGTTGAGTCTTATTTTTCAAAAGTGGTGCAATTTACAAAATATGGATAAAAAATCAAAATTATCTTATGCAGCTGAAATTTTCCATGTGGGCTAGAAACTGCATTTAAAAGAACTTTTTCTAATAACTTTTTTCGATATTTTCAGAAATAACCCCACTTTTGAATTATTTTTTGTAAAAAATTAAAATTTGACAGATAATGCGAATCACGCGACTACTATTTTTTTGCTTAATTTTCATCTCGATCGAAGCAGAACTTGATGTCAAAGTCAAATTTTGAATAAAGCTATTAATAAAAAAAATCCCGTATAATGCGGACTTTACTGGTGACACTGTATAGGGGATCGAGTAGAGAAAATCCCGGGATTAATCCTGAAAATTTATAATACTAATAAAGGCAAAGTATTTTTATTTATATTATTACTAAAATCACAACAAAAACAAAAGCACAGTAGCTATTGCAGGGAATGTGCGATGGCGTGATCGACCGCGATCCACGATGTATCGGTGGTGAATCGTCCAAGGTTGCCATAGCACGCGTTAAACATTATTTTTAAAGAGAAATATTGCGATGGTGTTTGAAGCTTTAATTTAATTATGTGTTTTTTAAATATAATTTGTGATTAATTCTTTTCGGAATTTAAGTGCTCATGTCAGGAATTTTTTGGGATTGGATTTTTAACGGGATCCCGGAATTACAAGCCCAAATCGTGAACCATATTGAAGTCGTTAGTGTAATTCAGTGGTTCTCAACCGCCGTTCCGCCGAACACCGGTGTTCCGCAAAGCTCTTCCAGGTGTTCCGCGAAATAATTTAGTAATATCAACTAATCTGAATCATGAGGTAGTATTTGATAAACTGATTACTTCACCGCAAATATGTTGACAAAGGTAGTGTTTCGCCATTTTCCTATTGCTACCAAAAGTGTTCCGCCACCACAAAAAGGTTGAGAACCACTGGTGTAATTGATTGGGCTGATATTTGTATCTCAATAATCTACACTATACTTGTCAAGGTCAAAGTAAAAAATTCTTTAATCAAAGAAAATAGAGAAACAACATTGATATAAAATGCAGCAACAATTGATTGATTAAAATCACAATAACTCTAATAACTAGTGTGGATTACCGGTTTTACCGCTTACCAGGTTCAGGGAACGGAAATTTAATCCGTCCACCTCCCGGATGTTGGTTAGATCACCAACAAAATCGGGCTAAAGAACACTGGAGGAACTTTTGATTCACAAAGACCATTCAACATCAGAATTTCCAGCGGAGGAGTCCAGAACGACGAAGCACCGAAATGCCAACATTTCATTTTAAGTTGGCCTTAGAGCTGACCAGGATTCCTCCTTAACTGGGGACACGAGATTTGAGGTCGAGGATTACTCTGTAGAGCCTCAATGAGTGATAGAGAGAAATACTGCGTACATATAGGCACAATTAAAACACTACCCAATCAAATCCCTTGCTCAGATCACCTATAGTTAAACTGGGTTATATTCCAGTTTCTCGTAATTGTTTTTATTAGTTTCACAATTAGTTTCCTAAATGTCCCAGCTGATTTTGTTCCTAAGGTTATCTATGCTGGTTCCTGGTTTCATTGAGTTCAGTTCTCCAAAACAAAAATTTACATTTGGGACAACTAATTATTTATTAATTGTTAAGCATTAATAATATTCTACATGCATCTTGTCGACCTTGTTCGATTTGTGTAGTCCTTATAAGATTTTCATTTGTTTCTTTTATAGCTTTCTGTTGAGGTCCAGTTGTAAATTTGGACAGTTTTCCACTTATAAAATGTTAAGTTGTCTGTCTGCAAAAGATACAAATCTGTATGTCGTTTATAAAAATATTAAACAGAAGACGCCCCCAGTAGAACCCCAGGTGTACCTCTGATGGAATGTTACTTTCCTATTATAATTTATCCAATCTCAGTTTGATGACATAAAAAAGCGACTAACGGGCTTCAAAGAGACCTCACAACCAGGATTGTCAGATCTTTCTTCTTCAATTCTTTAAGTTTTTTTATTAAAAATTTTCCTTTTATATCAGTATTCAATTGTTAGTCAGTAACTCTCTTTGAAAGCTAGTTTGCAAATATACTTTAAACCGAGGAGTTTTGAGTGTGACAGAAAAAAATAACAAGCCATTCATTGTTATAATAATACATTCTTTAGTCCTTAAGATAAGAAACATTATAACTGAAATCAAAATAAAACGTTTTTTTCAGTGTTAAAAAACAACTAATTAGCAAACCCTTGTTTCACCTATACTTATATATTGTATTTACAAACCCGAAAATTTGGAAAAGCTGCCAAGCGCACATAATTTATCCACGTTGCCATGGAGACAAGCGCCAATGGCGCTGTCTCGGACAGTCTGTGAATAATACTAAGACAAACGTAATTACAAATTTATATGTCCTAGACAACAAAGGCGGAATATTTTTAGCGAATGAAGATATTTCTATGTATTGCTAAAATATATTTAATAGTTTAGGACAGTGGAGTAGGTGGTTTAACATATTTGCTGTAATTTACGTATTTAATTTTGGTTTATAACTGTGTACTGTGCGTAACGTTTCTTTTTACTTAATATATTTTATTCCCGAAAGGATTCCAATCGAGAAGGAATTACATAATTAAAATCATCAAAAGCAGGGACTTTAAAAATGAATACGTAATTGATACTCTTTGCACTAGGCGCGGCCATACTCTTTTGCCATTACCCCCATATTATTGTATCTTTTACCCTATCGAAATGGTTTGGGGTAACATAAAAAAAGTTTACGAAAAATAATCAGTCACCAACATTAAGCGCAGCTGTCCTTGATAATATTCGGCAGGTAATTAGCGACATGAGTAGCGATGTATGGAACACTGCGAAGCTCGTGTTATAAAAGTAGAAAAGGAAAATCCTGTTTTATCGCCTATAGCGCCAATAGTGATCCAACCTGGAAACGATTATACTTCTGAATATTCTGATGATTCCAGCAATTAAATTGTTACTGCATTTTAAATCAATAATGTTTGTTTAAAACGTGTTACCTATTAAAGTTGCTTTATTTATAATATTATTATCATATTAAAAAATTAAAACAATCAATACCCTACGCATTTTAATTATTTGGTGAGAAATATTAATCAATAGGCCAGTAGACACGCTACGCTGGCGCCGGTCGCCTGTGGACTAACAGCCGTTAAAAAGTAGTTGAAATGACGGTTCGGATGTACGGGATTATTATTTTAGCTTTTGTAAGTAAGTAGTTTTAGTAAAAATGACTTGTAACTACAAACGTTTTGGGGCGGAACTAACGAATATTCCTACAGAAAATGTGAGGTAAGCAGTTTGAATCTGGTTTTTATTTCTCAGAAATTTTTTCTGTCGTGCATGTTTAAAATGTCGAATGCGGCAAATTTTGAATTGTGTACAATTTGTGCCAGTCTTGGATGTTTGTAGTAGATTCAATCTTTATGTACCTCTATACAACCAAGTGTTTACTTGTCATTTTATGCACTGTGGCTTATGTTTACAAATCCAACAGTAACGTGGTTGCCATAAATTTAAAAAAATTGATAGATATTCTCACTTAGTCTGGCGAAGCGACATTTACAAATAATATTTTGGTTCAATTTGTTTGCGTATCAGGATTTGATTTATGTAATAAAAGAAGCATAATTATAATTAAATATCAGTAATTTCCAAAACACCCTGATTGTTCAATAAATTGTTTAACAAGTAAATATTAATTTACCAAAGAAAATCCCTAAATCCCATAGAGCTAATACCTAAGCTTGTAAAGCTTACTAATCAATCACTTAATTTAATTTTCATTTGTAAATCTGCCTCTTATAACGTATTAAAATAATATTGACTTTTGGACTATCCACATAGAAAAGAAGCAACGTTTACGTCATTGCCAGCGTGTTTAATTTAATAAGGACAACCTCCTACGCATGGGCGTCCGAAAAAAAACGTCCAAGAGGTTAGTAAGGTTAAACATCATATTATATAGTTTAGGCTACCGGTAGCTCAACCAAGTACTTTTTTTGAGATTTATATATAGAAGGAGGGGGCGCTTTGGCAAATATAAAGGAAACTGGACTTAAATAATTTTTTTTTGTCTTCTACGATTCAGTACATATGTACACCTAGTTGTACGACCAACTTTCAGGTGAAATATTGAAAATATGGTGGATTGTTCATATGATACATTGATACGCACCATATACTGCCGAGTTTAACCGAATATTATTTATTGGAAGATGAGAACAGAACGCAGCGAGCAGTGTTGCTAAAATGTTCTAAGATACATTGTAAGAATTGGATACTTAAGGTTGAATTCTCAACGTCATTCAATCTATTGCCAACCTATAACATATTTCGCGTTGATTTTTTGAATTCATTATTTTAATAACTAACATTTAAAGAAAATCAATATCGTCGGTACATTATTTACTTAGGTAGTATATGATATATTACGAAAATATCAATTTATTTCATTGCTAATTTTGGGAGAATTGTATAGTGAAAGAACAATGAGTGACAAGGACATAATAATGTTAAAAAAAAAATCTTACCCGATATTTTTCGCTATACAATTCTCCTAAAATACGTTATGAAATTCCTTGATATTTATTAAATATGTCAATTAATACCTATAAGAATATCAAGTCGATACTGATTTTATTTAAATTTTGTATAAAAGCTAGAAAACATGAATAAATCTACGCGAAATAGGTTATAGGTTGGCAAGCATGTTGATACTCCCACCTTAAATCGTGAGATTCGTGAGATTTTAAAAATTCTTTAAAAGTGGTCAAAGTAGTTTAAAGAAAAGAATGAAAGCTTATAAACAACAAATATTTATTTATTTTATGTATTTAAAAACCAAACACATTTCTAAAAACTGAAAAACTAATAAAAACTTGCGTTATTATGTAGTATTAAAAAATGAAGTAGGTAGTTAGTCAGAATCCGAATTGCTAGAATCATCTTTTCTATGCAAATATGACTCCAGTAGCGGCAGTAGTAGTAGCGAAAGTCTTAACGCAGAAAATCATACGAGGATTTTTATGTGAATGCAATAAATTTGTAACGTTTGTTATGAATAAAAATGATTTAAATGATTTAAATGATTTTTAGTTAATTATGTTTGACATAAAATTGTTGATGTGAAATCGCGAGATAATTCCCAAAATCGTGAATTTTTGGCAACACTGGCAGCGAGACAACGATGTTTTTAATATTGATAATGTGCAATGTTGCCAGGTATATTGTTTTTGCGGATGATCCACTGTTTTGATGGATAAACTACCGTTCTATCGCTATGCTAACAATTTCTTCCGCTAAACATTACACTCGATTTAGTTTACGCTTTTAAAATAAGCATGCTAATCTTCTCTCTTTCTTCACCATTCTCTGATTAAGTTTGACATTTTGATTTCGGTAAACCCCAGTTCGAGACGACGCGTACTCTTCTTTTCAATATTTCTGGTAGCTTTGCTGTATTTATCTAATTATCATCCGTTTAAAGTGATAGATTATTGGCCATTAGTTGAAAATATGTATACTTTTTTTAACTAATAAAATAATTTATTAAATTTTTTTAATATAATATATTTAGCGTTTTATTTTTTAATCTGTCGCTTTTTTATGTCATACTGCTTTCCTTATTTTTGATCTGGCAACACTGATAATATATTATTTACCCCGATTCATTATTGCCACAACAGCAGTCTTTTCTGCATTTAGCAACATTTTTGAAAGCGTATTTTTTGCAAAGCTGCAGAATAATTTCGTAATTTGCAGATTTTTAAAGAATTTTTAATCAATTAGGAATTAGGTACTTACCATATAAATTTAAAAAATACAATATTCTATGAAAATATAAAAAAAAAATAACAAATCAAAAATAAAGTTAAAAAGAGTGTTTTTTTACGAAAATGTTGATATTGGAGGTCGAAGTAGGGGCAACAGGTAAATACAAATATTTCTGATACTACGACCTTGGTGCAAAATTCATCATATTTTTCGACACACTCCGCAGAATAATTCATTGGCCAGTCTGGCAACACTGCCCCGATGTTTGCGCTGGCCGACAAATTGTCTCGTCTTGCCTAGACGTTCTTGCGCGATCATCTGTGGCGCTATTTTTATGCTGGGCTTGTTTTTTCCACTTGTGATTTTTCCACCCTAAACGAATTTTGTAGCTGCGTGAATAGACCTTTCCCATGTTTGTAGCAAATTTTAATTGCAACATAGCAATATGCGCCCCCCCCCCCCCATGAAAAAGTTTGTTCGGACGCCCATGCAATAGTGCGTTACCCCCTGTATATTACAAAAAGGACAAGCAATAAAGAAAAATTTTTACGCGTGATATCACCCATCACTCCTCCAATCAAAATAAAAAGTTTTAATTTAATATTCTAACAGCTGAACCTCCTCCCTCCTTCTGCCCGTGTCCTCGAGTCTTTTAAGTCATTGCAAAGCATTAAATCGAACTAACTTGTTGGATAGTGATAAAAGGAGTTTCTTTCTTTGTCTTATGCACGGTAATGAGAATATAAGACGAAGTTTCCCCGACGTAAAAATATATAAGCCGTTGCCGCTAGAAATTGCAGCGATTTTAATTCACCTGGAAATTGGCAGTGAAACTAGGTGAACGATGTATGTCTATTATGATCCTCCAATTAATTTGACAAGAGACGCTAAAAATTAATAATAGGGTTATCGATTCCCATTCTCGGGCATGGCATACCACAACAAAATAATTAGAATAATCAAAAACATGTGTTACATGTGCAATATTACATACAATTTCCTCATAAAATGGGATTAAAATTAGGTGAAAGGGTTTGTAGCTCCGCATGAAACCATGTGCGAATTTATGTAAATATGAACTTTTTTTCATATAATTTAATATTTTATATATAATTATCCCTTAAAATTTGTCATCGCCATTTACACCCTGCTATAATAATAACATAAATGAACAAGGTGCTCACTCGGGTCCTGGAAAAACGTCATTGTCATTAAATTTCCGCTCTTTGCTTATAATTAACTAGATTCGTCAGCCAAAAAGATTTTTTATCATGTAATATGGACACACAAAAAAGCTATGTAAGGGTAAAGAAAAAGGTTTTAATTGCGGTGAATTAGAGAATCATAGATCCAAATACTAACAACGCCCAACAATGGGCCTTTTCACTAAATTTTGATTTTGGTAGTAGTGTATAAAGGAACAAAAAATAAAATTTTCTGTGTTTTTACTTTTCTATACTTTTAAGCCGTAACTGAGAAAATAAATAAATAAAAAAACTCCTTGAATAAAAACACGGACTTAAACATACCTACGTCATCGCGCCGGAAGATTGATGCACAGAGGAATGATAGGAATAGCCGAGTCGCTGGCTTAAAATATCAAGAATTCACAAAATCAACAGCTTGACAGTGTTGCCGATACTCTCAAAAATCATATATTATAGTACCAGTGTAATGGTAATTGACTAGCAATTAGTAATTATAATATACCAGTTTTCCATTCAATAGCTGCGGAATGAATTATTTTACCAGTATTATGTTTATATTTATTTAAAGTATCCAAATAAAGTTCTAAGAAGAAAGTATATTATTAGGATTATAAAACTTTCTACATATGGCAACAGCGGCTTAATTTGCCCATGGCAGTTCGACAGATCAGCATTTACGCGTGTGCGAGGTTAAACGCATGCGCTATAGCAAGCTTTAAACATATCTACGTCATGAGTCGCGTTTGTTTTGAGATTTTCAAATTGGTTGAATTTTACCCGGTTTTTACTGTGCTGAAATAAATTAATGTTATGACCTAGCAATAATTTTATTGATGAAAAAGACTTATTATAGCACCGACTGAACAATTCAAATGCCAAATGTATCAAATTTAAGAATAGTGAAAAGGCCCATTCAGCTGTACCAATAAATGCATCTTCTGCAAAAGTCAAGAACATAAATCAACATCAAAAAAATGTCCCGAATATGCTAGGCAGCAAAATATCAAAAAACTTATGGCCTTCCAAAATTTAACATACTTTGATGCAAATAAGCTTTGTAAGAAAACCTACAATGACAATAATAATTACAATGATAGTACATTTACATGCCACCCGGCAGACTTCCCTGAGTTAAAAAGTAATAACCGAAATAACCAAAATTTAAACCAAAAGAACAACAAATTAAATGAAAACCTAATAGATATAGCACACAGAAGGAACAACGTAGACAACAATAAAAGATCATACCGGCAAGCAATAGATTCAAGTGCCAGAAGTGAGATGACCCAAAAGGGGTCGTAAGGGATCGTAAGAGCCCATGAAGAGGCCCTATATTTTCCTAACTCGAGACCAAACCTGTCCCAATCCGACCATTTCCTACCTGCAAGCGGCCCAAGTAATCCTGCAAGCGGCCCAAGTAATGCTTCTCAAATAACCAACATGCCTAGTAGTGCCCAGCAAAATATTCATGATGATGATCCAGTGACTAACATGTATAAAATATTTTCAAACATTTCAGAAGACCAACAACATAAAATAGTTAACCTATTGCTAACACACCTAAATTACGCCGCCCCACAAACTCCGCAAATGGAGCTAGACTCTCCATTTTAAAAGGAGGTTTAAAAATAAAATAAAAAATGGACCCAAGAATAAAATTTAAAATTCTCCAGTGGAACATAAGAAGCGCCATGGCAAACATAGGCGACCTTATTTCGTTAATAAGAGATGAACAACCAAACATAATTTTACCCAATGAGACATGGTCAAATAAGGGAAAAAAAACTTCAGTCTAAAAGGGTTTACAACTCGAAGGAAAAGACTATTAAACTAATGATTAAAACCGTAAATTAAAGTATATATAAAAAAAAAAACCTTTATTGTTTATTTTATAATTTCTTTTGAGAATTTACGTTGGCTAATAATCGCGTTATTCCAATGACAGGAAATAAGAAAATATATATTGCCTAGAACTTAGGTTCAACTCACCAAGCGCTGTCATGTCTAACTCCCTGACCCCTTCCCATTTGTAGATGGTGTCCTATGTCGTGTTCGTTAACTAAACCTCCAGTCCCCTAAAACAGCAGTTAAGCAGTCCAAACCAACGAATACTTACACCAGGTCCAAACCGCATTGTACGCAAAGAAGAAAAGTCAGTGGTCGTGATATGGTACAGTCCAGACAACATCACGATCACCCCTAATGTGCTGGCAAATTGCCCCCAGGGAGCAGAGCCATTAAGAACAAGACAAGACAAGATCATGTAATATTTATTTACCTTATTTAAAATTAGGTAAAAATCTTAATGATTTACAAATATATCGGGTGTTTCAGAAGTACGGACTCAACTTAAGAGGATGATTCCTTATAATAATCTAAGAGAAAATGTTCATATGAACATGTGTCCCGTTTTTGATATACGGGGTGTTAAAGTTTTATAAAAAATAGGTTTTTTATTATTTTAAAAAATATCCTTTATTGAAATTTAGTACCGTTATTTATAATCATAACGATAAGGGGCTTAATAAGCCCTAACTAGAGGCGTCCAGGGGAGCACCTTAACGAAAATTATTGACAAAAAATGTACGCCACGGACTTTTCTAATTTTGATATACAGTGTCACCAGTAAAGTCCGCATCATATGGGATTTTTTTTATTAATAGCTTTATTCAAAATTTGACTTTGGCATCAAGTTCTGCTTCGATCAAGATGAAAATTAAGCAAAAAAAATAGTAGTCACGTGATTCACATTATCTGTCAAATTTTAATTTTTTCCAAAAAAATTATTTAAAAGTGGGGTAGGTATTTCTGAAAATATCGAAAAAAGTTATTAGAAATAGTTTTTTAAATGCAGTTTCTAGCCTACATGCGAAATTTCAGCTGCATAAAGGAGTACACGCATTGAATCGACTCGGACCGGTCGACTCGGAAAAGAGCAGTCGGAATTTTTTGATATTCATGTAATTAAATTAGACCCCGCGCACTGAGTCGGACCGGTCGACTCGGATCGGTCGACTCGACCCGGAATTGCTTGCAGGGCACAAACTACCGAATGCTCTGACGGCGAACTACGATTTTTGTATGAAATTTAGTGTAGCGGAAAAACACCAATAAAGAGAAACGTTATAATAGTGCTATTTGATCGATGCCGCCGTGACTTTAAAAAAAAGTTTAAATGTCAACATATTAATTTACCTTGATATCGAAATTCTCAAGCCTTAGTTTTAGTAAAACAAACTTGAGTGTAATTTTTTTATTGCACACTGTAAAAAGTGGGTTGAATTTTACATGATAGTTCCTTAAAAAATATAAAAATATCTTCTTCTTCTTCACTTCTTTATGGCGTCGGCTGCGGTAAGCGCCATTCGCCAGCACAATTTGGGTGATCGTAATTTTGTCTGCTTTTACAGCATATTACGACCACAAGTTTTCTTCTTATTAATTTATTCACATTTACTCACTGTTTTTTATTTTAACTTAAATTTTTGGGAGTTAGTTAGACAGATAGCACAACAAAGGATTTAAACTCTTCTCTCTCCCGGGCAACAGAGGAGCATTACACACCCAGAAAGTTGCCTCGGATATATAGCACCTAGAATATAGAAATAGGGATATTTACATATATACATTTGTACAATTATGAATTATTATATTATTTTTATTTTTAGCCTTATTTAATCTTTTTCCTACAATTTGATTTTGTTATATTGCAAGAATTTATTAATAATTAGAATGGCTTTTTGAGTAATATTGGCTAGGACAATTTGTATGTTAAGTGGTGTTGGAATATTGCATTTTCTGAACTCTTCATACATGTTTATGTTTGGGATTTCATTTATAGGACATTCGAGGAATATATGGTCCAAACTCTCGATTTGACCACATTCACAATTTGGAGATTCTTTAATTTTTATTTTATGTAAATGTTGTCCTGTTAGGCAGTGTCCCGTTCTCATTCTTATGATCGTTGTAATATGTCTTCTATCAATATATACAAATTTATTGAACCATGGCTTTAGTGGAAATTTATTTTGGATTTGTTTATACCATTTACCCTTATTCATTGATTGCTCATTCCAAGAGCTTATGTACTTATCTTCTATTTGTTTTTTGATAGCTGGTATGATATCATTTTTGTCTAGTGGTATTTGCATTGGTACATTTAATATTCTTCCTGTGTTTGCAAGTTTGTCTGCTTCTTCATTTCCAGGTATTTTAGTATGGCTTGGGATCCAGGTTATTGCAAATTTGTTGAGGTTGAGGTTGGAGTCTATTAGCATTTGGCGGGTATATAGGCAAATAAGGTCATTATTATGGTTAATAGTTGTATTTTTCAACTTTTCTAAGGCACTTTTGGAATCTGTAAAAAATATTGCATTTTGAATGTTTTTTTCCAGGCAAACCGTTATTCCTTTATTTATTGCAGATATTTCTGCAGAGCAAATATTTAACTCATCTGGTAACCTTGATGAATATTTATAATTTATTTCTGGTATGTGCACTCCAAAGCCTGTCCTATTATTGTCTTTGGATGCATCTGTGTATACAAATGTGTACTGATTATTATATTTTGTAGTAGCTTCTAAAAAAGTTTTTCTATTATCTGTATTATTCTTTGTTAATCCTATGTCTATGATACTAATGTTTTCTGTCTGGGCATAATAATCTATCTCGAAGCATGGTAAAATCCCACTGCAATAAAATTTATCTTGGACAGGTAAGATGAGATTTAAGGCTTGTATTAGGTATGGTATATCTTTATTTTTCCAATAATTGATCTTGTTATTACAGTATATCTGTAGCTCTTTTAATAGGTTGATAAGTGGATGATTTTGTATTGCTGACAATTTTATAATAAACTTGGTTGTAAGCCATAATCGCCTGTGGTTGAGGTCCATTTCTGCTGTTTCCGCCATTAAGGCCGTGGTTGGGGTCGATTTCATTGTTCCAGTGATTAATCTTAGTCCTTGATTATAAATTGAGTTTAATTTGTTTAGGTTTTTTTTGCTGGTATTACTTATAAACATAGCTCCTTGGTCAAGTTGAGATTTAACTAGGCCATTAAATGCCATTTGTATTATTTTAGGGTCCGCTCCCCACCATACCCTGGTAAATACTTTTAGAATATTGATACCTTTGCGAGCTTTATTAATTACCTGTTCTATATGTTTGTTCCATTTCAAATTATGGTCAAATAGGACTCCTAAATATTTTGTATGAGTTTTATATTGAATTATGTTTTCATCAATTATTATATTTGGCGGGTTGACTTTATTCACTCCTTTAGTAAACCATATAGCTTCGCATTTATTTAACGATAACTTAAAATTATGTTTTTTAAGCCAGTTATTCACTTTGCTTAGTGCTTTATTAATTTTGTCAACCATTTGTACGACTTCTTTTCCTTTAAGTAATAGAATGATGTCATCTGCAAAACTAAGTAGGTCCACTTCATTAAGGTCAATTTTGAAGAGAGAGATTAGAAGAATATTAAATAGGATCGGGCTAAGGGGCGAACCCTGGGCAAGTCCAGTACTTGTTTTTCTTGGTCCTATTGTTTGTCCATTGTTGTCCTTAATAAATATTTTTCTGTCCGTAAGTAGGTTAAATATCAGATTGCTTAACTCTATAGGAATACCATATTCAATGAGGTAATTATAAAGCTGATGAATATTTATATTGTCATAAGCATTTTTTAGGTCAAGCAGCACTCCTATTGTTGACTGGTTTTTACTAAATCCAACTTGTATAAAGGATGTCATGTATGCTAAGTTGTTGTTGATTCCCATTCCTCGTCTGAAGCCTACTTGTTTATGTGATAGGAGCTTTTTATTTTCAATTATCCATTCAAGTCTATTTTTGACCAGTGTTTCCAGGGTTTTGCATACACAGGAACTTAACGCTATTGGTCTATAATTATCGGGATCATTAGGACTCCTTTGTGGCTTCTGTATCGCTAACGTTAGTTGTTCTTTCCAGGTCTCTGGAATTTTTTGTCCCGAGAGTATACCGTTATATAGGTTGAGTAAAATTCTGTGGAATTTATCTGGCATATTAGTTATCATTGAATATGATATATCATCTAGACCTGTTGCTGTGTCCTTTTTCTTCATGATAACTGTTTTTAATTCTGACAGGGAAATTGGATCGTATTCTTTCTGCAGTGGTTTTAGTATGAAATTTATGTCAATATTACATGGTGTAAGTCTGTCCAATATTTGTTGTGCTATATCTGTTTCTGGTAATTTAGTTTTCAAATCTGTTCGAATTCTAGAGAATTTATTTATGATTCTCCATACATAAGATATATTTGTATCTCTATTTAAGGTAGCACAAAAGGTTATGAATTTTTGTTTTTTCTTTTTTTTAAAGAACCTCTTTGTCTTGGCTATACAGTGTTTTGCTGAGATATAATTTTCTATACTAGCATTGGCTTTGAGATTATTTAAAGCTTCTTTTCTCTCTATTATTTTTTGGTCACATTCTTCATCCCACCAAGGATTGGTGGGTTTTAGCTTATTATAGTTGACATGTTTATTTGGAATAGCTTCTGAGGCTGCCTGATTGATGATTTCAGTTAATTGGTCATAGTTTATTGAGCGTTCATTAATAGGGGTATATATCAACATTTTTTCTGAGTATAGTTTCCAATCAGCTTTCTTGAAATTTCTCCTGTTTGTTATTTTGGGTTGTAGGTCGTTATTTTCCATTTCCATACAATTAATTCTGCACATTGTAGGAAAATGATCACTATTACCACAGTCTTCTAATACTTGCCATGTTGCTTTATTAGCCAATTCATTACTTAAAATTGTAAGATCTAACGGGCTAGGGTTTTCATTTGGGTTTTGAAGCCTGGTGGTTGATCCATCGTTTAGTACTATAAGGTCTTTGTTATCAAGGATATCCATAATATTTTTGCCATTATTGTTGGCATAGTTACTACCCCACATTTGGTGGTGTGCATTTAAATCCCCCATGATGATAATATTATTTCCTTCTACTTGATTAAAAATAATGTTAAAAATATCTCTCGTTAATATACTTTGTGGGGCGACGTATATGTTCATAAGGTAAATCTCACCAATTCTTATTATAGTATATTGTATACGATTATCTAGGTTTGGAATATTTATTATGACTTCCTTATATAAGATGTGATTCTTGATGTATGTTGATATACCACCATATCCATCATTTCTATCCTTTCTTAAGTTATGGTAAAATTTTAAGTTACTTATGTCATCTTCTTTAAGCCATGTTTCATTTAAAAAAATGATATCAGGGTTATGTATGTTACAAAGATTTATGAGGTTGCCTCTGTTGGCTTTAAAGCTTCTGATATTCCATTGCAATATTTTAAACTTTGTATTCATATTTGTACTTAGTTATTGAGTATTAGGGAAAAGATTTTTCTTAACTGTTGATGTTGGTTTATCACGGTCGGCATTTATTGTTCCCAATTTACAGTGTGTGAGTATTAAATTACGCATTCTTGATTGATATTCTACTGATTGTTGAGTATATCTTTGAAATTCTTTTTTTATTAATTCATCCATATTATTGTTAGTTTGTGAGGATGATTGTGAGGATGTTTCCCCATGTAATTGTATATTTAAAGCACTATTAGGCGGGTAGTTTGAGTCTTTTTCCGGTCGGGAATTGGGGGAATATAATTGACTATTATGGGCTTCTCTGTCGTACCCGGAGTTTTTGTTTAGAATTTGTCGTTTTTTTGGGCTATTGCTAATTATTTGCGTATAACTTCTCTTTGTTTTTTGATTACTTTCTTGATTCTGGGGCATTCTTCCTATATTAGTTTCGTTATTTCTTCTTAATGGGGGAAAGTCCGCTGGATGCACTATATAATCCTGTCTATAATTTTCATTTAATTTTTTATATGATTTGGGGCATAACAAATTTGCGTCATAGAATGGTATATTTTCCATAGCCATAGTATATCTTATCGCTTGCTGTCTTATATACTCAGGACATGTCTTATTTGTAGTTTTATGTTCCAAGCTACCACAGTGCCAGCATTTCATTGTGCAATTATCAGGATTATCATATTTGTCTTGTTCGGTAAGATTTATTTCTTCTTGTATATTATCGTGTGATTCTCCACACGTAAAGCATTTTTTTTTCCCTTTACATTGATTTTTTGTATGGCCATATAGCAAACATGAGAAACATTGTGTAACCGGAGCTATATACGGTTCCACTGGAAATGGCAGACCGTAAATGTCGACAAATTTCGGGGGAGTCCTGGATTCAAAAGTATAAAGCATTGTCCCAGTAGGAACATATTCAGTAGATTTGTCTGGTTTAATAACTCTTCGATTTAACCTTTTAATTTCTAGGACTGTTGTTTTCGTATATATTTTTGACTCTTCTAGAAGTTCCTCAATGGTAAAAGAGGGGTCCACATACCTAATGATCCCTTTAGAGGATACATAATTAAATGGGATGAAAATGTTATATCCTTTATTCCTAAAATATGCATTGTCCATGAATTTATTTGCTGCCTGCGCTGTTACAAATTCCATTCCAATTCTATTATTACCTTTTATTGAAATTTTTTTTAAATCTACTATCTTTTGTTGATGAATTTCCTTAGCTAAATTAAGATGTTTGTACCTGCCAATATTTCCGTTAGAATTAGATTCTATAAATACAATATAAGGTTCCTTATCAGTAGTTTTATAGATTACATTTTTTTTATTTGTGGGCTCCATGATTTTACCTGATTTTTTATTAATATTGATATTGGATTCTATTGATGGGGTTTGATCGATCATTTGAGAACTTGTGGGGGTTGTTATACCGATAATTTTATTTATTTCATTTTGATCCATCGGATCTATATCATCAATTAGGGGGGAGAAATCTCCCCCCTCTGTTTTACTCATAGAAAACTATTAAGGGGAAAAAGTTTTTTTTTTTTGATATTTAATAATTAAAACTAATTAGAAATTAATCTTACCAGGATGGAAAGGTTATACAGAGGAATTGTTAGTATAAAACAGGTTATTTTTCTCACTAAAATACACAATCGGAGAGAGCGTGCTATCACCACGGCTTTCAACTCAAAAACCATATAAAAATATCAATTTTGCACATACTTTCATGTGGTAGATAAGGATACATTAATGTTTTTGTAATATTAAATTTTATTTTAATTTTACAATAAAACAAGATATTTTTAACAGTGATGAATAAACAACTTTAGGGTGTTATTTAATAAGTGTCCGATATTGTACAGGACGATTCCCCAGTTATTTATAAGGTGAAAAGTTCATATAAGCAAGACCTTCATTTTTAAGATACAGGGTGTTAAAAATTGTGGGTGTAGGTGGCGTCCCATACAATTAAGGGCCAAACTAAGATAAAATTTGAATTTTTCATAGTAAAAAATTCACAAATACTAATTTTTTTTCAAGTATCGACATTATTTCAAAAATTATTTACGAACAACAAAAATAAAATAAAATTTTTAACACTCTGTATCTTAAAAATGAAGGCCTTGCGAACCCATGCTTATATGAACTTTTCACCTTATAAATAACTGGGGAATCGTCCTGTACAATATCGGACACTTATTAAATAACACCCTGTATAAGTACATTTTAGGAAAGTTATGGAAAATTAAGACATACAATTTAAATTTACAGCATACAAAAAAATTTAATTTATTTTTATGAAAATTATAAATATTAAAGAATTTTTCATGCTAACACACCGTAAAAATATTTCCTTTAATTATTTTTACATCTACTACTTAATGTCACTACAAACCCTAGTATTTTTCATAGTTAGGTTAACGAAATATTACATAAAGATTAATGTTATTTTAAATAAAATTTTAAGGGATAATAATAAAAACGTTTAAATGTTTATTGAATATAACATTGCTTTTTAAAAATCTCACGAAATATAACATAAAAGGTAAAGGAATTTAAAAAATAATTTTATATAATTAAATTATTTTTACCTAATGCTTTATACATTTTCTTATTGAAATTCCACACCTTACATTTGATATTACGTTAATAAATCTGAAGAATCTGTCATTTTTATCTTCTCCTGCCCTCTATACTCGACTACTACTGGACGACTGCCGGCAAAGCGGATTCAATTCGCGGCTGACGTTGTCATTTCGACAGCTCTCTTCCGAGTCGACCGGTCCGAGTCGATTCAATGCGCGTTGACATTCCGACTGCTCTTTTCCGACTGCTCTTTTCCGAGTCGATTCAATGCGCGTACTCCTTAAGATAATTTTGATTTTTTACCTATATTTTGTAAATTGCACCACTTTTGCAAAATAAGACTCAACCAACCTACATAAAACTTCTTAGTTTTGACAATGCTTTATTTCAGATACCAACATTTTCTTTAAAGTAGCGCCATATTAAATGTGTGTTTTTCTACAAAATCAAAATTGGGCTATTCAAATTTGGTCGCATGTGATGCAAAGTTTTTTTGTTTTGGACCCTGTATAAGGTAACTTCATAAAATAAGTATTTTTGAATACGTAGCCATTAAAAAAAAAGTCCCATATGATGCGGACTTTACTGGTGACACTGTATACATTTATATAGAATATTATAAGCAACCTTAAATTACGTACCGTACTTCTGTATTACAGCGTTATGATAAAGAAACGGATCAGCCTTTTATATAGAATACCGCCCACTTAATCAAGACTCGCTTGCATCCCTTAAATTAATTTTTTTGAAATTCATTTTTTTAGAAAAAGATATACAGGGTGGGTCATAAAAATTCTACGTGTAGCCACATTAGTTTTTTTAATAAAATATATTGTATCTTTTTACATTCTACAATCAATTCTAGGCATTTTTACAAATCACCACTCTGCATTTTGAAATTCTTTGTGCAAATCTCATGTAATGACGTAAATAGCATATATTATAAATTTTAGAGGAGAGAAGATATGTATATTAGGGTGGAGCGAAAAATTGATTTTTTTTTTATATTATTTTATATATTTATATATATCAATTTTTCGCTCCACCCTAATGTATATGCAGACAATAAAGCTCGCAATAAACTAACTGTAAAAGTTGTAGTTATAACCCAGCAAACATAAAATTTGGCTATAGCAATGTTTATATTTGGTCACAGAAAATTTTTTATTAAATAAATATATCAAAATAAGGTTGTTTTTTGCTTAAACTGAAAAAAAAATAGTTACGATTTTTCGTGTAATTTTTTTTTGTGCGAAGTAGATAGGTATATCCTCGGGTATATCATATTGATTTGGTTAAGTATTTTTACCAAAAGTAACTTATAAACAATACTAAAATAATTTGCTAGGTCCTTTCTTACAAACAATTACAGCAAGAAGCAGATTTAACAGAGTAAAATACTGAATTTTACAAGCAAAACTAAAGAAGCTAAACGCATTAAGTCTAATCTGTGGCAGTTTCGTGCTGGAGTGCATAGTAAAACTGCTGAAATTCTGGCTGTCGTATAACAGGCGTATTACCGGAACATAGAGATACTAAATATTGTCACATACGTCGTCAATTACTTTGACCGTTGTGGCGAAGCTAGAAGAAATACAGTTACGTCATTTCGTGAGAAGAAGGATGCATATAGGGAATATTTTTTACGAAGTATCTTACTTTTTCGATTTTTGTCAGTTACGTCGTTACGTGAGATAGGGGACGAAATATTATCGTCGCATTTAGCATTTTTAATGTTTAATAACATTGGATAGTTTGGACAGTCACGTTTTTTATGGAACCCTGCGTAGAAATGGAATAAACACTTAAAGTCTGTTTGTCTACTTGTAATCGCCTTTTATCGTAAAATCGTTTAATGGTCGATAGCTCTGTTGAAGTATTTTATTTCCAGAAAGTAAAATTTCTTTACAATTTTTTGCATTTTTATTGCCGAAAATACTTTAAACGACGAAACAATTTTTTCCCAGGCGCTGCATTTTAGTAAACATAACTTCCTTTATTAATTTCGATAATAGTACTTACTTTTACGATAAAATTGCATTTTAAAAATAGTGCCTGACACTTTAAAAATAGATTTAATGGTGCGATCCACCATCAATCCGATGAAAAGGATTTTCCAAAACGATATCGTCATGCAGAAGTGTTTAATTATCAATATAAGATGGCAATAATAAAGCAATTTATATTGAAAATCAGCATTCTGTCTGTAGATCCAGAACACTGCGTCGGACTATACAGGGTGTCCGGAAAATACGTGTACAACGTTTGACGACAGACTCCTGACGTCAAAATAGGTCGATCTAAGCCGACTTAGTTATATCCAAAATTGTCTCGTTTAGCCGGTAGAGGGCGTCAAAAATTAGTAAAAATATTGGTTTTTCCTAAATTACGTGAAAACCTGCTAATCGATTTTAATGATTTTTAGTATGTAGACTAATACTATAAAATGACGTTTTCTAGTAGTATAGTCACCGGCTGTAAATAAGTGGAAGTATTATAAAAGTAATATAATACGTCAACATTTCTCCTCATTTTTTATATGAACGGCGTTATAACAACCCAGATATTTTTGTAGAGTGACTGGATGTATTTGGAAGCTATTTTACCTCTTTAATATTTTTCGGTGAATGAGCTGTTTTGCCAGAAGAAAATATTTACAATTACCTGCATACATCAATTATTAACAATAAAAATAAAACAAAGTACAACAAAGTTGAAAGTATGTATTGTAAGAAACTAAGTAAAACAAAAACATTACTTAAGCAAATGCGTAAAATGACCGTCATCTTGCTGAATACACTTATTAACACTCCTTAAAAAATGATATTGGACCCTATCCAATGTTTTGGGGTTATTAAAATGGTTGCATGCATTTAAAATCCGCTGCAATAAATCATCGCGTGTGTTTACCGGAGTCTTGTAAACTTCTGTTTTAATAGCGCCCCACAAAAAGAAGTCACACATATTTAACTCAGGAGAACGTGGTGGCCATTTTACTGGTGCATCATTGCCCCTTCCAATCCATCGGTTGGGATATTGATGATGTAAGTATTGCCGAACGGCAACGGAAAAATGGGGCGGGGCACCATCATGCATATACCACATTTCCCTCCGAAGTAATAGGGGCAAATTGTCCAGAAGAATTGGTAATGTGTCTTGCAAAATATTTAAATAAATATTTCCATCTAACCTGTCTGGAGTAACAATGGGACCAATAAGGTAGCGATCAATAATTCCTGCCCAAATATTTAATTTAAATTGATGCTGATGATGTGCAACTTTAATGACATGTGGATTTTCATCGGAATAAATACGTTCGTTGTGCAGATTGTTTACTCCAAATCTTGTAAAGCACGCCTCGTCTGTAAACATAATTGTTCTACAAAAGTTTGGATCACGGATTCTTTTGTTTCTAATAATTTGACAAAATGTAAGCCGCATGGGGGGATCAGTCGGTAAAAGTTCCTGGAGTTTTTGCACGTGATAAGGATGGAACAACTGTTCTTTTAAAACCTCATTGACAATCGTTTTAGGAACATGTAACTCACGTTCTAAGCGACGGGTACTGGTACTTGGTTCTTCTTCAACTCTTTCCAGAATCATCTCTTCTGTTTCCACAGTTCAAGTTGTTCGCATACGACCCCTGCCGTCAAAGTTTTTCTCAAAGCTGCCGTTTCCCGAATATGACTCTCGATATTGGCAAATGTTTGGTGGTTTGGTATTCGACTGTTAGGAAACCTCTCCATGTAAACCCTAACACTCTGACGCCCATTTCCTTGACAAAACCCGTATACTAGGAGCATGTGAACCTTCTCAGAGTTCGTATAGTTTTCCATTTTTAATGTTAAAATGAACTTGTAATTCAAGAATGTTGATCGTATACTTGAGTAAATTTCATAGACTGGTGACAATTTGTCAATAATTGTCAAATTATTAAATGCCATAGCAACGAGGTCACTTAAAAAATTATTGTTACAGGTAATGTGATTTTAATATTATTTTTTTTTTTTTTTTTTTTTTTTTTTTTTTTTTTATGATCGAGCACAAGCACTATAGGAAAATCCTTTAGGGCGCTCTGGGAGCGGTGCGTGTGCGAAGAAAGCGATTCACGTTTTTCTTGAATCGTTGGAGGTTATATTCGGTTGGAAACACGGTCTCAGAAAGGCCGTTCCACAAAGATGACGTCCTCCAAATGAAAGAGTTCTGAAACAATGATGTTCGGGGTGTACTAAGTTGAACCACATAGGG
This sequence comes from Polydrusus pterygomalis, assembly GCA_963969555.1. NCBI lineage: Eukaryota > Metazoa > Arthropoda > Insecta > Coleoptera > Curculionidae > Polydrusus > Polydrusus pterygomalis. The sequence goes on from OZ018384.1 coordinate 12,008,852, forward strand.
ATGGGCGGCAGTGGTTCGTCGTGTGTTTCTGCTATGCATTACTCTAGGTGGAATCGAGCGGGCAATATCTGTCGAACACTTGCCATGAAAATATCTGTAGAAGAGAGTCAAATCACCAACCTGTCTTCGATGTTCTAAACTGTCGAGGTTCTTAGTCAGCTCGTGGTCGCCGATTAGACGAACGGCTCGCCTTTGGATGGAATCCAACAACCGAAGGGTATGCTTCGGTGCAGAACTCCAGATATGAGAGCAGTATTCCAGTGATGGTCGAATCTGGGCTTTATAGAGTGTCAAAAGTTGTTGAGGTGTATACAACTTTTTGGTACGGAAAAGTATACCGAGCTTCTGAGAAGCTGCCCTGGCGATTGCCACTACGTGATTATGCCAAGACATATTTCCTCCCAGGTTGACACCCAGCAAATTAATAGACGAAGTCAGTGGAATTGCGTGTCCTGCCATAACGATATCGGGTTCTGCAATGTTGACCTTCTTAGAGAAAACTGCAGCCTGGGTTTTTTGAGCGTTAAATTCGACTTGGTTACTGTCACCCCAAGACAAAATTTCTTCCAGGTCTTTATTGAGGCGTGATACCTCATGTTGTCTGCGAAGATGTGCGTCAGTAGCCGATGTTTGAGGTTTTAAAGTAAAAGATGAGATAAGTGTGCTGTCGTCAGCAAAGCAATATAATGGATTTTCTGTTTTCGCTAGAAGGTCGTTAATGTACAGTAAGAAGAGAGTGGGAGATAATATGGACCCTTGAGGAACACCAGCATTGATAGTGAAGGTGTCTGAGAGAAACCCGTCAATCGCCACTTGCAGAGAGCGGTCCTTAAGGAAGCTAGACAACCATGAACAAAATCGACCGGGCATACCATAAGAACGCAGTTTGCTTAGGAGCCCCTCGTGCCAGACACGGTCAAAGGCTTTAGAGATGTCCAGTGCAATAGCCCGGGACTCCCCATGATGTTCGATTGCGTTGCTCCAAAGATGAGTGACATAGGCTAGCAGGTCTCCTGTTGATCTGGACTTACGAAAACCATACTGATGGTCGCTGATAATTTTAAGGCCTTCCAGGTATTTTATAAGTTGTTGGTTAATAGCTTTCTCCATCACCTTTGATATAACTGAAAGCAATGCGACTGGTCGATAGTTGTTTGGCAGGGTTTTCTTGCCTTTCTTTGGTATAGGCTGGACTCGCGCCTTTTTCCAGCAAGATGGAAATATTCCTTTTTTGTAGGATAAGTTAAAAAGTCTACAAAATACTGGTGTGAGTTCATCGGCGCATTTCTTGAGCACTATAATAGGAATTTCATCTGGACCAGAAGCTTTTTTGGCATCGAGCCCCTTCAGAATTCGTTTGACAGGACGCTGACGGAATACGATATCAGTCATTTCCGATCGAACTGCTGGAATGTTCGGGGGTGTTTTTCCCTGAAAGTCTACCGTGGAGTGTGAAGCAAAGAGTTCCGCGAGTAAGTTCGCTTTATCTTCAGCCGTGGTTGCTATTGTGCCGTCAGAACGTTTTAGCGGTGGAATATTTGATTTGGTAAAATTCTGACTGACGGCCTTAGCGACTGACCAAAAGGACCTAGATCCGTTAGGACTGGCGAGAAGTTTATTTTTGATCCTCATGTTGTGAGCCTCTTTGTTTGTGTTTGTGTGTATTACTAATAATACTAAATATTGTAAATATTTTTTTCTGGCAAAACAGCTCATTCAACGACTATTTAACTAGAGTGTTTTACACTGGCAAAATGTCATAGCAACGGCCGGTCTTCTACTGGCAAAATTACTACCTGCACCTACCTGGACAAAATTCACATGTGATTTTTGCCGCGGCAAAATTTTGTCTTTTTTCTAGTTAAATAGTCATGTCGAATACCACTCGAGAAAAAATTGTGTAAGCAAAATTGTTCTCAAGGATTTATTTAAGTTTGTTGCTTTTAAGCAATTTCGCGTGTCATTCGCGAAATTGCCAAGCAACAAACTTTCATACCTTTCGAAAATTTTGCCGACAAAATTTTATCTCTTGTGATATTATATATGAAAAATATTAAAGAGGTAAAATAGCTTCCAAATACATCCAGTCACTCTACAAAAATATATGGGTTGTCATAACGCCGTTCATATAAAAAATGAGGAGAAATGTTGACGTATTATATCACTTTTATAACACTTCCACTTATTTACAGCCGGTGACTATACTACTAGAAAACGTCATTTTATAGTATTAGTCTACATACTAAAAATCATTAAAATCAATTAGCAGGTTTTCACGTAATTTAGGAAAAACCAATATTTTTACAAATTTTTGACGCCCTCTACCGGCTAAACGAGACAATTTTGGATATAACTAAGTCGGCTTAGATCGACCTATTTTGACGTCAGGAGTCTGTCGTCAAACGTTGTACACGTATTTTCCGGACACCCTGTATATTATAATGTGTTTTAAATATTTTTGTACCTATAGTTAATTAAGTAGGTACCTAAAAAAGGACAGTTCTTTAAGAATCGATTTTTTTTATTTTAAAAGCTAAATCCATTTGGTTTAAAATTTTTTTATAGGGTCATCGTCATTCATTAAATACAAATCATTGCAACTGCGAGCGTCCGGCGAAAACTTGGTTTTTAGATGTTGTCCTGTCAATTGTAGAAAAAACAACTACATTCATTATATTCATCCAAATACATGGCTTACATTAGCCAAGCTGCCTAAAGGGAAAAACTGAAAATTTGTAAATTGATAAAAAAATTGTGCTTTTCAATTTTTTAAATGTAATCTTAAAATTTTGCATATGTGCCTAGAATTTAATTCTAAACAACTTTTTCAAATACATTTTCTTAGTATCTTGTCACCTAACCTTACTTTCTGTAAATTTATTTATTTAATTAAATAACTGGTTTTACGAAATTAACAATGAAAATAATTCTATTTGGAGAGAACCTTGTTACATTATCTTTACATATTCTGTACCTATATTGCGACTTTAAGGGCCATGCTTTCTACTGCATCAGATATTAGGTTACCGAAAATAATGAATTTGGGTGTACCTTACATTTCGCAATTAGAACGAAATTCGATATTTCTCAATCCCCCAATGCAAAAATATTTTTCAATTGGTTTTCCCAGTTTTCAGTTCCTTCGAAATGTATTTATCGATTGGAACCCATACTCATTCGCAGTGGCGTAGCTAGGGGTAAGTGGACTTCCCGCCCGTGGATAGCGCAGGCGATTTTGCATAACCCCACTGGAAATAAATTTGGTAAAAAAGAATCCATCCATCCATTCCTTGAAATAATCCAAAAACAGGGCTATACCTTTTTTTTTATTTAACCTTACATATTTCCATTTCTGTAAGTTTTACCCTTCATCCAGGAATGAAAACTAATCCAATTAAAAACTGGAATATAACCCATTATTTACTTTTGAATTACTCTTTTAATCATGTGTCCGCTAGACACACTTCGTCTTTCCGAATTTTTTCTTGTGTCATTTTTTTTGCTATTATATTGCTAATTTATTACTTTAGTTTGGATCTTATTATTCACCGTTTAAAAAAAAAAGATGTGTCTGCTACCTTGATCACAAGGCAATAGACACACTTCGTCTTTTTAAATTTTCTTTTGCCATTTTTTTTGGCTATTTTGTAGAATTATAATTTCATTGTTTGCCGTTTAAAAAAAACACGTATCTGCTAGCTTCATCTCAAGCCAGCAGACGTACTTTGTCTTTTTGTGCCTTTTTTTTGCTAATTTATTACTCTATTTTGAATTTTATTGTTAGCCGTTAAAAAACATTTGCCTGCTAGCGGCTAGTGCCGGCGGACACACTTCGTATTTTTAAATTTTTTTTGTTGCATTTTTTTTTCACCCTTTTGTTGCTAATTTTTTACCCTATTTTGAATTTCATTGTTCACCGTTTAAAAAAAACCATGTGTCTGCTAGCTGCTTTGTTCGACGAGCCGCTCGACGAACATTGTTTTACAGTATAGGTAGCAGGAGCGTACTAGCCCACAGACAGCAGGTTTAAACTAGGTTGCATCGCTAGTCGTCACCCGGGGAGCGTATTTCGAAAAGCGTCCCCATTTGGTCTCCGACACAGTGCCGAAATCGGGACGCATTAATCGACTCAAAATGTGCGTGAAAAACGTACTTGAATCATCAACTCGAGGCGACGTATTAGAGACGCATTTCTTGCGAGATTTGCAGTAAATGCGCTAGGAAATCCGTCTCGATTTAGTCCCTGCTATTTGCACGCCATTTAATTGGAAAATATAACGCGAACCAACAGAAAATAAATATAATTTGGAATTATGACTAAGTACTTGGTATATTTTATTACAGAGAACCATACGTACAGGGTTTTTCCGTATATTTTGGAGCACCCCTGGAGCTTTTATTTGAAGAACTAGGAAAAAGTTTAAATTACCAAAGTTGCATTATTTCTCCTGAACTGTCAGAATTTGTTATCGGACAAAACAAATGAACATCGTAAATTTGGTTAATAATGCCAATGTCGATTTTTTTAAATGGAACACCCTGTATATTAATTATTTTTTTAACTCCTCACTCTTTTCTGATTCCAAATATGTATATATGTTATATGTTTGTTTCATAAATTATTATCATTATTTATATTAATTATTGTTACTGAATAAGCATTATGTTCTAGCATGTTTTCCTCACACCAATATAGATTTTCTAATCATCAATATTTTAAAATGCAATTTTTCCTAAACGACTGAAGTAAACGTATAACATATATACATATTTGGAATCAGAAAAGAGTGAGGAGTTAAAAAAATGAATATACAGGTTGTTCCATTTAAAAAAATCGACATTGGCCTTATTAAACAAATTTACGATGTTCATTTGTTTTGTCCGATAACAAATTCTGGCAGTTCAGGAGAAATCATGCAACTTTGGTAATTTAAAGTTTTTTCTAGGTCTTCAAATAAAAGCTCCAGGGGTGCTCCAAAATATACGGAAAAACCCTGTACAAGATATTACAAAATAACAAAAAAATATGTGTAGGTGTTTAAATATCACCTAATGTTTTTTTGCGGGTGGTTGATTTAAATCAATATTTAGTGATATGTTATGTGATCGTTTTCTGGTTTTTACCTCAATATTAGTTGGTCGGCCAGATTGCACCCTGCCTCCCGTAATATTTCTATTTTTTCTTCGGGCAATAGCAGTCGGCTGTACTTTTGTTTTGCGGGCTCGCCGTTGCGCTGTTTTATCCGAAATGAACGTCATAATTTGTGCAGGTGTTTGCAGATTCTTTAAAACTTTGACAAACTTGAAAATGTTGTTCATAGTATCATCATTTATGTCCTTTTTAAGAACTGTAGTTATGCGTTCAAACTGGTCATTGATTTTATTCACGTTGTCAATATAGTCCATTTTTGCTTTTGGATCGATAATTTTAGTAAAAAATGAAGGTTGGGGATTTCCAATGGGAATATCGGGGTTATAACCTTCCCCGAGTTCTTCATTGAGGCCTGAAGAAATTTCATTTGGAATACTGCTTTGCTCGGACATTTCACTGAAAAATGAAGGTGGAATATCCTTTCCCAGGGCCAGCTGCGCTTGTTCTTTTCGATCGAACACTTAACAATAATGAAGTTTTGAAAATAACGCCGTATTTCTCTTCTACAGCACACATGTGGTTGCAAAAACGGCCGCTCCTTCCACTTGGACAAGAACATGTTGCATCTATACAATCGATAGTATAGTATTCATGTCCTTTTTCACTTTTGACATAGAAAACATCATTACTGATTTTCAAAATTTCCCGAATATTTTTGGTTTTTTCACAAAATTTCTCGTAAGCTAGAGTAAGCCTCCTTGATCTTGAATTAGCAAAATTAATTAACCTTTTTTTGTGGTAACGTTCAAATGTTTTTGTTACAAAGTCCACTAATGCACACAAATTAAATGCTTTACAACGCTGAAGCACATCAACAACACAAGCATCATCTTTGAATATACTAAACGGTGCACAAGCACGTTTTGTACATTTCAGTTTAACAATAGCGCGGGCGATTGACGAAATCGAGACGGATTTCCTAGCGCATTTACTGCAAATCTCGCAAGAAATGCGTCTCAAATAAGTCTCCTCAAGTTGATGATTCATGATTAATGCGTCCCGATTTCGGCACTGTGTCGAAGAACAAATGAAGAGGCTTTTCGAAATATGCCTTATATTAGTACCTACCTAAAAATTAACTGGCTTTTTGGTTGTCTTCACACTCCCGCGGACTGTAAAAACAACAGACGGACAAAGTGAGCGAAGGAATAGCTTTTGGAGAGAAGCCTTTTTTTCCATATTAACCTTATTAAAATAACTGAATATGGAACTGGGAGATTGTTTTATTTATTTACGAATGGTTTACGAAATCTATTGAACTCTTTTAAAATTAGTTACCCCTCTTTTCACCAAACAAGGCACGCAGTTAATACAAGCTATTTCATCACCTGAGCTATTTGCAGCAACTTTAAGATTCCTTGCTACAGGCAGAAGTTACAAAGATTTAAAATTTGAGCGATATGTTGCCTAATGACAGTCCGCAAGAGTCTGATACAAAGAAAGACAATAAAAAAATCAAAGATTCAAAAAACATTCTGTTAGTATTTAGGTAGGTAGGTACTAATATTAGAGGTACCTTCGGTTGCCCCTAATATTAGTACCTACCTAAAAATGACCTGAATATTTTAATTTTTTTATTGTCTTTCTTTTTTCATACTCCTGCGGACAGTGGTTCAAAATCATACCGCTCAAATTTTCAAAATAACAGATCAAAATATAACCGAAAGTTTTAAATCTTCGTAACTCTGCATATAGCAAGACATCCTAAAGTTGTTGCAAGTCGCTTATGTGGTGTAATAGCTTGTATTAACTGCGTGTCTTGGATGAAAAGATGGGTTGCTAATTTTAAAAGAGTACAGTAGATTTCGTATTCTATTCGGAAATAGATACTTATACCAATCTTCCAGTTCCAGGTCTTTTAATAGGTTAATATGAGAAAACTGGTGTCTCTTCAAAAACTATTCCATCGCCCACTTTGCCCTTTTGTTTGTTGTTTTTATGGATTATATCGCCGCCACTGCACACTAATAAATAAAATAGGATAATTTATTAGCAATTAAATAGCCAAAAAAATTACACTGGAAAAAATAAGAGGTAGTGTGTCTGCTGGCTTGAGATTAAGCTAGCAGATACATAGGCTTTTTTGTAAAGAAAACGACAAACAACAAAATTCAAAATAGCGTAATAGATTAGCCAAAATTTATGGCATGAAACAAAATGCAAAAATCCGTTTGTGTCTGCCAAATTGATTGACATGCTAAGGAAATAAAGCAGCCATATCTGAAATAAGGTCTTTTCGCAAAAAGTTATATTTGAACCATATAGGTTAGCTTCAAAAAATATTGGCCTAATGACTCTGTCTCCAGGTATGCCTGCCCCAACATCGTGTGAGTTTCTCAAATCCAGTAAAGATTTTGATCGGACCTGTACCGACAGCGTTGCTTATTCTTATAACGATTTCACAAAATCGAAGTGGACGATCTGTGTCATCTTCCTTTAACTATTTTATACTGGTACCGTTTACATAAATATATTAACCTTAATGCAAGTTGCCTAACTCGAGTGACCTGGTTTTCCTGAAGAATAACCATGATGTTTAATTGTGTGTCTTCCTCCATCACACGAGATTTTCGTTGTTTTAGTACATCCGTCACATGGGTCAATTTACGGCAACAACGAATTGAATGGATTCTTTGTTACCGAATGTATTCCAGCAATTTACCCTATAGGAACCACTTGCACACTTGAAAACTCGGTGCAAATATTTTTATTTAGTTAATATTTTTACTTACATTTGATACGTAATGTAATTATTTGCTAATTTATAGCAATTTGCAATTTTTCGGCTTCGGTGCTGTATACCGCCCCCATTGTAGTCTGCCCCCCTTCGGCCTGAAAAGCTGGTTACACCCCTGCCTATTCGGTTTTCTTTTAAGAATGGATTAATGCTGTTGGAATTTGAAATAACTAACTAACAGCAGTTATTGTACCTACTATTAAATAATACTTTAATCGGTTACCTCGGTTGATTAGTCAAAAAATTGGAAATTATTTTCAACTATTTTTAATCGAATTTAAAACAGGTAGTCAGCTACAGAAGTTGCTGGCTATTTTGATTTTTATTGCTCCCCGTTCTTTAAAAAAACATGTATCTGCTAGCTTGATCTTAAGCCAGCAGACACACTACCTCTTTTTGAATTTTGTCCTGTACAATTTTTTTTGCTATTTAATTGTTAATTAATTAGATACTCTATTTTGAATTTCATTATTCGCCGTTTTGAAAAAAAATATGTCTATGCTAGTTTGACTTCACTACGCTATTGCTACATATACTGTAAGCACTCTACTTCTTTTTTGTTCGAAACAAAGCAGGCAGATGTTTTTTTTTTAACGGCGAACAATGAAATTCAAAATATGGTAATTAACTAGCTATTAAATAGCCAAAAAAATGGCACATGAAAAAAATTTAAAAAGAGGTAGTGTGTCTGCTGACTTGAGATTAAGCTAGCAGATAGATAGTTTTTTTAAAAGAAAACGGCGAGCAATAAAATTCAAAAATAGGGTAACAAAATTAATAAAATAACCAAAAATTATGATATGAAAAAAATGCAAAATTTCGTTGTGTCTGCTAACTGGATTGATATAGGTACTACTAAGCTACAGAAGTTGCAAGAACTCCATTTCTAGAAACGGTGTTATTCTTCTGGTGTTCTGATGGCTTCGCGCTAGTTAAGGGTTGATTATGTCACAGGTACTTTTTAAAAAGACCTTTATTTAAAACACTTAACAATAATGGTATTCTAACAGTATAAACTTAGAACTAATTATTACAATATTAAACCTACTATTTATATATAATTTATTGATGACTTTGTAATAAAAAGTGGGACTGCAATTCGGTGTTTTGCTGATGCAACTGCTTAACTGTGTAGGTTCATGCATAGGTTCACCGAACCGTAATTTCTCCATCCCCTGGGGAAGTTTTGTAAGGGACGAACAAAACTGGCTGCTTCGGGTCTTCTTCGTCTTGAATTTGGTTTCCTTCTGGGGTTGTTGTTTTTTTTTTTTTGTCCAGTACTGCTTAGCCTTGTAAAATGTGGATATGGGAACTTCTTGTGTGCTCTTGAATGAATTTCTCAGGATACAGTAAAGTTCATTGTTGGAGGCTAGATAAGGGGCTAGTGGAATAATTGTTCTATATTGTAGGTTGAGGTGGTATATCAAGTCATGGGTACTGGTCTGAATCCGTGATTGTCCTAGTTTGAGGGGGAGTTTTCCAGGGTTTTCTTTCAGGTCTTGGGTTAGGACTTTCCGGGCGGACGTTGAAGTACATTTGTAAAGTGTTTTTCAAGTTAGTGCCTTTACTTGGTTGATTTTTAATATTTTTTTTATGAACTGTTGTATCTTGTGTGTCAATAGTGACGATATTGTCGTTTTTTACTAATTTTGGAGAGAATCTTGGTAGTAGTTTGTTACGTTTTACTGTTTTTCTTGTATATATTTTGGTACTGGGTTTGTATGTTATTGGGACTTGTTTCGTGGAGTTTCTTTTTTCTATGTACTTTGCTTTGGCTTCTTGAAGTTTTTCGTTTAGTTCTTTATAAATTGTCTTTGTTTTTTCTCTATGCTGTTGGGTATAATTGTTGATGAGAGTTTTTCTGATGTCAATATCAAATGGATCTTGGGCGTCTAAGTGGCCAGTTAGAATGTCAATTGGTCTCATATTGGTCATGGAGTGGATAGAGTTGTTGTAGCCGAGGATAGCATAAGGCATTTGTTCTTTAATATTTAGATTTTTTTTCTTTTCTCGTAGGATTCTTAGATGTTCGACGAGGGTTGAGTGAAATCGCTCTATCATTCCATTGGATTGTGGGTTATCTGCGGTGGTATAATGGATTGAAATTTTGTGAGTATCTACAAATTCTTGCATAAGGCCATTTTTAAATTCTGTTCCACTGTCGGCAACTATCATATGAGGTACTCCATGGTGAGTCATGAATATTAGAAGGGCATTGAGCACGTTGATTGCATTTGAGCCATCTATTGGATATGCTTGTCCATATTTGGAAAATGCGTCTATAATTGTTAAGAATTTCTGGCCTCCTGCTTGGAAAGTATCTAGATGAATAATTTGGAGTGGTTTGGATGGTGTTGGTGTCAGCATAAATTTGGGCTTTGCTGGGTTTCTGTCGTATTTATTGGCTTGACAGATGTCGCAAACGTTGATCATGTCCTCAATATCTCTTTTTAGGTTAGGCCAAAAGTATTTTTTTCGAATCTGGGTTTCTGTTTCATGGATGCCTCGATGATTAGTCTTGCTTTGATGGTAGTTTAAAATAATTTCTTTTTGTCTTTCTTCGCAGTTGATGTCTTCTAATAAAGTGTTGCACTTTACAAGGTCAAATGCAGAGTTCTTAAAGATTTCTCGAATTGGGTTACACAGAAATCGATAGAGTATATCATCTTCAAAAAGTATTGCATATTTCTTTTTTGGTTCAATGTAGTCTTTGAAGAATCGAATGATTTCATTTTTAAGGTTGTTTTTCCCAAGTTGGACATATAACCTTTTTTTGTTGGCAAATGCTTCTTCTTTTACTGTTCTTGCTGGGTTGTAGTTGACGGTCTTAAAGATGATTTGATTATTAAAGTAATTAAGAGGCTTCTCGCTGATAGGAATTCCTAGTATTGGATTTTCTTGAGTTGTATGTTGAGTGTCATCATCGCTTCTATCATCGGTTTCGGGATTGTGGTTATCTTCGTTCTTCTTTTCTTCCGCGGTGGCTTGATCGTTGTTATTTGTACTGGATGTAGGTCTGACATTTTTGTTTTGTCCTAGGCAGTCCTCTATAACTTTCAGTTCGTCTTCGTTAGTTATGTCGGCTTCTGGGTCATAGTATATTGACGCTGGATTGTTATACAGGGATGATATGTCGTCTTCTGCATCGTCAGTTCTATTGAGTGTTTCTTTTGTATGTATTTCGATTCTAGAAAGGGCGTCTGCATTTGTATTTGATTTTCCTTTTTTATATACAACTTCATAGTCAAATTCTTCCAATTTCAAGCGCCATCTGACCAGTTTCGAGTTTGGGTCCTTAAGGGAAAATAACCATTGAAGAGGGCGATGATCCGAAAGAATTTTGAACTTTCGTCCAAATAAATAAGGTCTGAAGTATTTTGTAGCCCAGACGATTGCTAACATCTCTTTTTCGATGGTAGAGTATTTAAGTTCGGTTTCGTTCAGTGTCCGGGATGCATAGGCGATTGGTTTGTCGTTGCCAACAGGTCCTTGCGAAAGCACAGCTCCGACTGCAAAGTTGCTTGCGTCTGTTGTGAGATTAAACGGTTTTGAAAAATCTGGATTTTGCAAGAGTGGTTCGTTTGTCAGAAGGTTTTGGCAAGTTTTAACACAATTCAGGAATTCTGGGGTGTGTTCGATTTTTACGTCCTTCTTGAGACAGTGAGTGAGTGGTTTGGTAATCTTGGCAAAGTCTTTAATAAATTTTCTATAGTACCCAAGTAGGCCAAGGAATCCTTTGATTTCTTTAGTTGTTCTTGGTATAGGATATTCTAGAATGGCTTTGATTTTGCTTGGATTTGGTCTTATACCATCAGGTGTGACGATATGACCTAGAAAGCTCACTTCTTTCTTCAAAAATTCGCATTTATTGACTTGTATCTTAAAGCTGGTTTCTCTTAGTCGTTGGAAGATCTTTGACAGACTAACTAGATGTTCTTGTAGGGATGTACTGAAGACAATAATGTTGTCCATGTGGACTAGGCAGATTTCTCCTTGAAGTCCTTTCAGTACGTTGTCCATGACTCGCTGGAAGGTAACTGCTGAATTTTTTAAGCCAAAAGGCATTCTTAAGTATTCGTAGTGGCCATTTTCTACGTTAAATGCCGTTTTCTGGATGTCTTGTGTTGCCATTTCTATTTGGTGGAATCCACTTGCTAAGTCTAAGGTGGTGAAATATTGGCACCTTCCAAGTTTGTCGAGAATGTCGCTAATATCAGGAATGACGTATCGCTCGTCGATTGTTTTCTCATTAACTTTTCGGTAGTCGACCACAATTCGCCATTTAAGTTTTCCAGAGGCGTCAGGTTTCTTCGGTACCACCCATATAGGAGATGACCAGGGAGATTGACTTGGCCGGATAATTCCTTGATCTAACATTGACGAGATTTGCTTTTTCACTTCTTCTTTGTGTATATGGGGATATCTGTAGGACTTTGTAAATACTGGAACTTCATCTTTGGTCTTTATTTCATGTTTAAACTGGTTGGTAAAGGTAAGTGGAGAATCTGGATGATGAAAGATGTCGACATATTTCTTGCATAGTCGTTTTATGGATTTTTCTTCTTCTGGGTTTAGATGGTCGGTTCGAATTTCGGGTTCCATGATTGATTCGGGATTTTGTTGAGGCAGGATGTCTGCGGAATAGAGATTGAAGTTTTGGAGGTCAATCTTGCAGCTCTTTACTGGTCCTGTTAGGGCAATTTGAAGTTGGTCGTCTGTATTATTAATCAGTTCTGTCCAGGCTAGTTGGTTGCATGCTACGGTGAGGGTTTCTCGCAGGACAGCTCCTTGAACTTCTTGTTGAGGTAAGGTAATGTTGCCTTCGGTTTCTTTGACTGGAAGTCGCACTTTGGTTATCGTGTGAGGTTCTAGTTGGATGGAGTAGAACTGGGTTTTGTTGGTTTCGTAATATTCGATAGGAAGCACAGAATTTTCGGTACTAAGTAGGGAGGCTGGTAGGTCTAACTTGGCTTTTAAAAGTTTAAGGTTGTCAAGGCCTATGAGGCCGTCAAAAGTTTGGTGAAACTTGAAGAGGTAAAATTTAAAATTATTATTGGAGTTGAATTCAGGGAATATTGGAATTGTTGCGCAATAATCTTGCGAATGATTCTGGAAAATAGAAGTAACAATAAAGGGTTCGTGTTGGATGTTATTTCGGTAGTATTTAAATGCGATGTCTGGATTAAGAAAAGATTTAGTAGCGCCGGTGTCAATAAGGAGTTTAAGAGGAGGGTTTGATATGGATATGTAAGGAAGTTCTTTTTTATCGGTGTAGTTGTGAAGCTCTACTATGTTTCTTCGTTTTCCCTTGGGTCGTCGTAAAAATTTTCTTCTTCTTCGTGTAGATAGTGTTCTTCTTGGTTGTAGTAATTTTGGGGAACTTGTTGGTGGTAGCTTTCGTCGAAGTAGCTATAGGGGTCGTAGGCAATAGCTTCGTCTCGTTGTTCTATGTTGAACAATTCTTCAACGGTGAATTTGGGGGCAGATTGTTGTGGAGGTCTGAACGTTTGAGCCGTGTTTACGGAATCTGTGTCCATTGGTGTCGTTTTTTGAAACTGGGATGGTCCGGGTCTATTGGTCCAAATGTTTGATTTAGGGGGTAGGCTGTTTTGAAACCTCGGTGATGGTTGACTGGATTGGAATCTTGGCGGTTGGAGAATAGGTCTTGATGGTTTGAAGGGTTGTTGTGGAGCAAAGTTAAATTGTGGTCTTGGTCCAAATGGCTGCTGAGACCACTGTGAGCGATGTTGCTGTGTAGGCCCGAATGGTTGCTGTATAGGCGTGAATGGTTGCCATTGAGGAGGTGTGAAGGTTGTAGCATCATGGGGTGCTGATTGTCTTTGTAGTAGAGGTGTAGCTTTAAAGTTGGATGAAGCTGACGGTTGCGGGATGCTTAGGCTTTTCTGGAGGTATCTGATGTTGTTTTCCTCTTGAATGAATTGAATAGCAGTTGCTAGATCTTTGGGTCTCATTGCTCTTATTGTTGATCCCAAAGGTTCTCTTAGTCCTGCTAGGAAAGTGGTAAGAGCCTGTTGGTGGAAAAAGGACTTTTTACTTGTTTTGATGTTCGCGTCTACTGTGTGCAATTCTACGTAGTTCGATATGGTGTTTAGTAAGGCCATAACTTTTTCGTAAAATTGTTGTGGGGCTTCGTTGGAACTCTGGCGTAAATTTACTAGGTCTCTGGTCAGTGAATTTTCGTTACGTTGGTCAGCAAAGTTTTGTATAAGGGCATCTTTTATTTGGGGCCACTCGCTACATCCATAAATTGAAATTACTTCTTTTGCTCGGCCTTTCAGTTTGCTGATAATACCTTGTACAAGTACATGGTTTTGAAAGCAGGTGATGTCGTTGGTTTTCCAGTAGTAATTTAGTAGTAACGTTGCCACATGGATGAAGTTATACAATTCGTTGGGGTTGCCATCATATTCTGGAATAATACTGAGATTTTTGACGTCGAACTCTGGTGTGGTTGCCATGGTAACGGGTAATGTCGGGACAGTAGGTTGTTGAGTTTGTGGTAAATTAGGTACTAGGTTAGTAATGCTAAGGGCACTGAGGGCAGTAAGTAAGTCTTGTTCTGTAGACATTAAATGCTTACACTATTAAGCTTAAATTAAGATGATGCTTAAAAGCATATCACTTTACTAAACACGAGCACTAACAGACTGCACTACACTACTTAAAATAAAAAATTGTTTTCACTATCACTAAAATCTTCTTAGGCGAACTTTTTATAGTTTCCCGGGAGATTGGTTCGTTTAGTGGATAAACGTTCAAGAACGACGAGGATCCTTAGGGACTCTTCCACTATTCTACAGACTGCGCCAGTTAAGGGTTGATTATGTCACAGGTACTTTTTAAAAAGACCTTTATTTAAAACACTTAACAATAATGGTATTCTAACAGTATAAACTTAGAACTAATTATTACAATATTAAACCTACTATTTATATATAATTTATTGATGACTTTGTAATAAAAAGTGGGACTGCAATTCGGTGTTTTGCTGATGCAACTGCTTAACTGTGTAGGTTCATGCATAGGTTCACCGAACCGTAATTCGCTCCATAACGGACCAATAAATGTTTTTTTTGAAATTTTAAGTCATTTTCTACCTTTTTTTATGTGACTGTAGAAAGCTAAAAACGAGTGTCTTCTTTTTTGATGTACTACTTGTAAAACATTTCATAAAATATTGAGAGGGACAGTTCTGTCTGTCTGCTCGTATGTCACATTACCATACATAAACCGCCTAATAGAAGTTTAGCCTATGAATAGGCCATAGAGATTTAAGTGATAGGACTTTAAGATGAAATATAGGGCTATTTTTGAGAATGAGAATTTACAAATTAATGAAGGGGTATGTTTTGGGTGGACTTTGGGTTGTCTAGTATTAATATCTCTTCGGTTATCGACGATAATTATTTTTCTGAAAAGGAATATTTTAGGTACAATTATGGGTCGAACCAGTAACTGAAAGAAGTAATAAAGCTGTGGTACAAAACTGGTCGCTCATTGTACAATGTTATTTTTTAGGACTCTGAAATCTACCTTTTTTCTACCCGTTTCCTTTATACCAACATTTATATTATATAATATATTTGTTTCCCGACATTATGTCTACTTTATGGTTTATACGGCCATAATATCGTAAAGTTGAGCTCCCCTATTTGCGGACCGCCAATTTTCCTTGTATGTATATAAATTTGTTATGACTGCAGCGTTATGGTGCCATATATTTATTGTAAATATAAAATTTTAACTACGCTTTTACATACATTGGCTCAAATGTTGGCTATTAAAATACGTGTATTTGCAGAGCGTCCACCAGAAGGGGTTTCAAGCATCTCGTTGCCCAAATACTAAAGATATAGTAATTTACGTTACAAGACCGGAAAGTAGTATTTTTCAGGTCGAGACAAGCTTGGAGAGACCTGGAAAACACTAATTTTCGGTTGCGTAACGTACAATATTTTTTTTAAGACCGACACTTCGATATACTTACATTAAATTATTTTATATTATTTTTAAATGCGTCGTATGACTTCTCGTAACGGGCTTTTGATTTTACTGGCAATATCGTAAGTCGCTTTCCTTGCTGCTTCCAAAATTTCTTCTGAAATCTCATTTTCCGTGTCGGATAATTCAAAATCTGAATTCATATTGTTAAATTTGCGCACTCGCGAAACAAGTTTGACATGAACAACAAATTAAAAATTTGTCACTCGACAATACATCGAAATGTTGTTGTCATAGTAACGAAATCAAGGTAGCTTGTATTATCAAAGAGCGATTGGAAAAACAAAAAATAGGGACCGGAAAAATCTTTTTTTAAAACCGACCAGAAAATATACACTTTCTGGACAATTTTTCGTCTAGAAAATAACCTTTTTCCGATCGCAAGACCGGAAAAGTGACGTTAGAGACCGGAAAAGATTTTTTTTTAAAACCGACCAGAAAATTTACACTTTCTGGACAATTTTTCGTCTAGAAAATAACGTTTTTCCGATCGCAAGACCGGAAAAGTGACATTAGAGACCGGAAAAATCTTTTCCGGACTCTAATGTCACTTTTCCGGTCTCTAATGTCACTGTCATCCTGTTTTTTGTTTTTCCAATCGCTCTTTGATAGTACAAGATACCTTGATTTCGTTATTATGACAACAACATTTCGATGTATTGTCGAGTGACAGTTCGTTGATTTTTAATTTTGTTCTTTATGTCAAACTTGTTTCGCGTAGATTATAAAATATATCGAAGTGTCGGTCTTAAAAAAATATTGTACGTCACGCAACCGAAAATTAGTAATAGATGTGTTTTGGACTTCCATTGCCTTTAGTTTTTTCATATGACAACGTTTCAACTGGTAAGTATCTCCAGTCGTCTTCAGGTGAATACTAAACAAGTAACAAAGCTACGAGCCTATTTATACTACCTAGGGGGGGGCGGAGCTAGTGACGAATTCGGGTGCAGTCGTGAGTCATCTGCTTACGTCACCATGATTATTCATCTGCTGACGTCATCCGCTTACGTCATCACGTTTGCATCACTACTCAATCTGAGCCTACACCTATTTAACAAGGGCTTCCAAATGTTTCTTATATCTGCAGAAGGCTTACTGAAACAGTCAGGGTTCTGGATTATGACAGCTGCTTCTTTGAATTTTCTCTTCCGCCAATGCTCTTCTTTAAGTATAATTTTTGCGTTTTCCCATTGTAAATGATGGCCGTGGGTCCAAGCGTGGTCTGCTGCACCGGATCTGTTTGTTTCTCCTTTCAGTGTGTGGTTTCGATGTTCTTTGATCCTTGTTTGGAGAGGTCGTAGAGTTTCACCAACATAGGATTGTCCGCATTCGCAAGGTATTCTGTATACACAATTCTTCGTGTCCTTTTGATTTGTTGGTTTTGTCTTCGTCAGGTGGCTTCTTAAGGAATCTTTGGAGCTGAAGACTGTTCGGATGTTGTACTGTTGTCCTATCCTTCGAATTTTTCGGATTCACAGCATTTCGTCGAGATGATAAGTGGAACGGAAATTCAACCAGAGGACCGATTGGTAAGCTTCGACGTGGAAAGTCTCTACACTAACGTCCCAGTGAAGGAAACACTGCAGATCATTAGAAGAAAACTTGGGGAAGACCGAACACTCGAAGAACGAACGTCGCTACCCATCAATGCCATAATGGAGCTTCTAGAATGCTGCCTAAATAATTCTTACTTACAGGAGAAGAACAGATTCTTTAGCCAAAAGGACGGACTACCAATGGGCTCATCCCTATCACCAGTAATAGCCAACATTTACATGGAATGGTTCGAGGATCAGGCGATAGACAAGGCGAATATCAAACCAAAGCTATGGCTTCGTTACGTAGATGACACATTCATCATTTGGAATGGAAGCGATGACGAACTACAAACCTTTCTACAACATATGAACAACCTGGCACCTACAATTAAGTTTACCATGGAGAAGGAGGATAACGACAGATTACCGTTCTTAGACGTCGTAGTACAGAAAATCGGGAGCACCATCCAAACATCGGTATATAGAAAACAAACCCACACAGGTCAATATCTTAACTACGCCTCAAACCATTCAAACAGCACCAAACATGGAATAGTCAAAACACTCGTCGATAGAGCATTCACACTTTGCAACTCGCAGGGGACTTTGACGAAAGAACTTAAGAACATCAAGCAAGACCTTGGCATGAATGATTACCCTACGAAACTAGTCGATCAGGCCATCAAAAAGCGTCAAAATCACAAAACTAGAACGAACAAAGATAATGAATCTGGACCCACCATGAATGTACCTTATGTCAAGGGAATCTCCGAAAAAAATCGAAGGATAGGACAACAGTACAACATCCGAACAGTCTTCAGCTCCAAAGATTCCTTAAGAAGCCACCTGACGAAGGCAAAACCAACAAATCAAAAGGACACGAAGAATTGTGTATACAGAATACCTTGCGAATGCGGACAATCCTATGTTGGTGAAACTCTACGACCTCTCCAAACAAGGATCAAAGAACATCGAAACCACACACTGAAAGGAGAAACAAACAGATCCGGTGCAGCAGACCACGCTTGGACCCACGGCCATCATTTACAATGGGAAAACGCAAAAATTATACTTAAAGAAGAGCATTGGCGGTAGAGAAAATTCAAAGAAGCAGCTGTTATAATCCAGAACCCTGACTGTTTCAGTAAGCCTTCTGCAGATATAAGAAACATTTGGAAGCCCTTGTTAAATAGGTGTAGGCTCAGATTGAGTAGTGATGCAAACGTGATGACGTAAGCGGATGACGTCAGCAGATGAATAATCATGGTGACGTAAGCAGATGACTCACGACTGCACCCGAATTCGTCACTAGCTCCGCCCCCCCTAGGTAGTATAAATAGGCTCGTAGCTTTGTAACTTGTTTAGTATTCACCTGAAGACGACTGGAGATACTTACCAGTTGAAACGTTGTGATATGAAAAAACTAAAGGCAATGGAAGTCCAAAACACATCTATTACTCAAGATACATCATTGTCTACAACCTTCAAACAAACACTCACTTACTTTCCGGTCTTGTAACGTAAATTACTATTCCGGTCCCTGTTTTTTGTTTTTCCAATCGCTCTTTGATAATACAAGCTACCTTGATTTCGTTACTATGACAACAACATTTCGATGTATTGTCGAGTGACAGTTAGTTGATTTTTAATTTGTTGTTTATGTGAAACTTGTTTCGCGAGTTCGCAAATTTAACAATATGAATTCAGATTTTGAATTATCCGACACGGAAAATGAGATTTCAGAAGAAATTTTGGAAGCAGCAAGGAAAGCGACTTACGACGCATTTAAAAATAATATAAAATAAAATAATTTAATGTAAGTATATCGAAGTGTCGGTCTTAAAAAATAGTAATTTACGCCAGAAGACCGAAAGTAGTGTTTTTCAGGTCGAGACAAGCATTTCCATTGGAAGCTTGGAGAGACCTGGAAAACACTAATTTTCGGTTGCGTGACGTACAATATTTTTTTTAAAACCGACACTTCAATATACTTACATTAAATTATTTTATATTATTTTTAAATGCGTCGTATGACTTCTCGTAACGGGCTTTTGATTTTACTGGCAATATATCGTAAGTCGCTTTCCTTGCTGCTTCCAAAATTTCTTCTGAAATCTCATTTTCCGGGTCGGATAATTCAAAATCTGAATTCATATTGTTAAATTGGCGAACTCGCGAAACAAGTTTGACATAAACAACAAATTAAAAATCAACGAACTGTCACTCGACAATACATCGAAATGTTGTTGTCATAGTAACGAAATCAAGGTAGCTTGTATTATTAAAGAGCGATTGGAAAAACAAAAAACAGGGACCGGAAAAATCTTTTCCGGTCTCTAACGTCACTTTTCCGGTCTTGCGATCGGAAAAAGGTTATTTGCTAGACGAAAAATTGTCCAGAAAGTGTATATTTTCTGGTCGGTTTTAAAACAAATATTGTACGTCACGCAACCGAAAGTTAGTGTTGTGCAGGTCTCTCCAAGCTTCCAGGACTCGCCTACGGCTCGCCCTGGAAATGCTTGTCTCGACCTGGAAAACACTACTTTCCGGTCTTGTAACGTAAATTACTATTTTCGGTCTCTAACATCAATTTTCCGGTCTTGATCGACAACACGTTATTTTCTGGACGAAAAATTGTCCAGAAAGTGTATATTTTCTGGTCGGTTTTAAAAAAATTATATATAAACACACTCGAAACATGTCTTGTCCTCCAAAATTGCCGTTTTAAAAAGTAAAAGAATTTGCACAGCAGCACAGTGGTTCCGGATTGTTCAAAATATTTATTGTTAGGGCATAAATAATAAGAAGGGGTTAAGAGGAGGTTAATAACTGCCCCCCGTGACCAACAAAATAATGGTTAACGGACACGAATTTCCAACAAAAATGTTGCATCCTGCGCTATTTTAGTAATGACTGTTGGATATAACGATTTAACTAAAAAATGTTAATTGGCGTGCAGAAAAGTTTTTTATAATTAAAAAAAGTTTACTCTTTCGCTGGGATTTAAACCCAGAACCTCTTGATTACCAGTCGGGCGCCCTGCCAATTGCGCCACGGAGACACTAAGATTCTCTCAGCTACTTCGGCAATACAACTTTATTCAATTTTAGTGTTAGTGTATACAGGGTGGCCACCGGCCATATCTCGGAAACTACTAGGCATAGAAACTTGGAAAAAATTAAGTATGATTGAAGCGGTCATGAGAAAATTCTAGAAATTACTTTTAAGTTCCTCATTTCGCCGCAAGGGGGCACAATTGAATTTTTTTTTAAATCTAAATTTCTCCGAAAATTCCCATATTAAGGTATAACTCTGATTACATCATCAAAGCTTAGACAATTCTGCATCATTTTGGTTTAAGGCTCATTGGCGTACCGACCTTGATAAGAGTGGAAGAAGCTTTTGAATGTGTAAACATTAAAATCGCTGTAACTTCTAAACGACTTATCCGATTTTACTAAATTTAAGCTTGTTTGGAAGGGAAAGGTAATCGCAATCAATCGTCGTATCCAACAGTATACGCTAGTGTTTAATAAAATTGCTAGAGGGCGCAATTTGTAATAATAACAGTTTTTTCGATTTTATCCCGAAAATTCAAATCATACGATATAACTATGACATCATAATCGAAAAGTAGATGAAATTTGCAAGAAAAGATGTGAAGACCGCATTTCGATATCTTTGTTTGTTTCAGAGTTATTGCCAAAACAATAATTTTTAATACAAATTGCGCCCTCTAGCAATTTTATTAGAAACTATAGTGTACTATTACATACGACAATTGAAGGTTCTTCCAAACAAGCTTAAATTTAGTAAAATCGGATAAGTCGTTTAGAAGTTACAACAGCGATTTTAATGTTTACACTTTCACTTGATAAGAGTGGGAGAATTTAATGTGTGCGAAACGCATCCAGGCCCTAAATGTACAAAATGACGTCCATCATTATTAATGCAAGCCTGCAACCTCTCCTGCGTGCATAAAACAGCAGTTTCAATTTCCGCAACTGATATATTTCCTAACGCCGCTGTAATTTTCTCAACCATATTTTCTCTGGTTGTAGGCCGGTTGACAAAAACAATGTCCTTAACCCTTCCCCACAAATAAAAATCTAGGACGTTGTTAACATAAAACATATACATCTAGGTTTGTTTTTACATCTTGTCGCCCCACTTTTACTGAAAGCGAATAAATAATTTATAGGCCAATAATTATTGTGTAACAAGGTGTAAGTAATAAAAAAATAATTGGCGGAGACCTTAAAGTGATCGAAAATATAATGATCCATTTTTTTATTGCTATTATATGTCCCTTTAAATTGTTATTACATTTTGTTTTATCACTGATACTTTTTTGGTATAAAGTTATGACACGAAACTGAAATTTTAAAACTACCTTACACCCTTGGCGACGACAAGCAAATTGTATTCGCGGTACATTTCTGTATAAATATAAATGTTTGTCATATTTCCCAAAAGTTAGACAATGAAAATTACAAAATAACTATATTTAAATAACATTATTTATATTTAATTAGATACCATTGTACATTATTGTAAAGCGCAAATAACACTCTTAACTAAAAACTGTTTTAAAGGCAGGCCCGTAAAAAAACAATTAAATACATTAAATCTTATACGCCTATGTATTTTTTCTGGGGTGGTAAATAAGAAGTTAAGCTCTGGTTTTAGTTACTAAAATTTAATAATATATACATATTTTATAGTACCTTTTCCATGTAATAGTTCTCAAAACTTTTGGCATGTTCTCATCGTTTCTTCCATTCTTCAATGGAAAATGATGAGAAAAATTCATCGCAAAGTGCGTCCACAGTTTGAAAGCGAAAATCTATATTTTTATAGGCAACATATTGTTTTAAGGATCCCCACACTAGTTCGATAGGATTTAAGTCTGGATGGTACGGGGGAAGCCTTAGAACGGAATGACCTTTTTCAGGCATTATTTTATCTATTTCGTATGTTTTATATCGCGGTTTCCAAATTTTAATTAAGCTATACAAATCAATTTTTTACATTTCATCGGTAAATGGTATACTTCGATTCCTTGGCCATTCTCTCATTTCGTCTTTTCGAGAGCCCATAGTTCGAATTTTGTCGAGACTTTTGTCTAACTGAACATTATGGTACGGAGCGTTATCTATCACCAGAATACTCTGTGGGGGCAGATTTGGAATAAGTTTTTCTTGAAGCCATTTTTTATAATTAGTATAGTTCATCTGACTATGATAATCACCTGACTTGAGGTTAGATTTAAACTTAAGGTATGCGTTTTTAACAAAACTAAGTTCACCACCTGCGTGTACTATAATTAGTCGTTGTCCTTTTGAATTAGGCGTATAAAGGCTTTCGTTGATATTGTCGTTCCAGTTTTTCAGTTGTGTGTGGGATGAGTGGATATATGTTTCGTCCATATAAATTATAGGACGTTTTTTCTCTCGATATTCTTTCATACTTTTGAGAAAGTTTCTTCTTAGATGCTGAATATCGGGTTTTTCCATAAGAAGTTTTCTATTATTTTTTGTCTTCCTCCAACGATATCCAATTTTCCTCATAACTTGTCTTAGCGATTCATACGATCCAGTGTAACCGTATTCTTGCACAAATTTTCTGTGTATTTTGCGTAGGGTTGGATTAATTTTTTCCGTAATGTGAAAATTTATTATAAATCGACGAAGCACTCCTGTATCACAGTCATCTAAATTAGATTTAGATGTAGTTCTTCGTCTTTTTTTGTTAGGGGTCGAAAAAGATGTAGAAGCACCATCTTCAACGGATTTCATTTCACGAGAAACTCTTTTAATGGTAGCTAAACTTACGCCAGTTGCCATCGCTGCGCGTTCTCGGACTTTGTCAAAGTCTTTAACAGGTCGTTGCTCAGACGCTTCTCGCTGCATAAAAAAAATAACATTTGCTATATCACCTCTCTAGTTTGCCCTGTCAAAACTTTTCGTTTTAATTTTGACTTAAATTCCATGACAAAAAATCGCTACTTTTCTTTCTCAGAATTAACACAATATTTTTACACAGACTGTACTAGTAGTTTGCTACTCAAGACACAGTTAGCAAATGCCAAGTTCAGCCGCTCTCTACTGCGCACTACGGGGGCTTGACTTAATCGAAAGATTCACGTCTCTTCCTACATTTGACAAGCTGTACGTTGTTTCTAATTCTTGGCCCTCTATGTCAGACGGGTCTTTTTTAGAAAAATAATTTTCACATTGAGACCAACGAATGAACGGACAGACGCCGAATTAATTCCACTCTAAATGCTGGTACTTTCGACACATGATTGGCTAATTTGATATCGATTAACTTGATCAGTATTTTGACTGTTATATAAGTCACAAAGATCACTGTTGACGGTTGCAAAGGTTTAAAAATTGATATTATTCACATTTTTGCCCTATTGTGTATTTTGTTAATTTTTATAGATAAAAGGGCAACAATAAACATGAACGGTCCTTTTATTTACAAAGAGTTGTTATTCCCCTCCCAAGGGATGTCGAGCAAATATGACTAAAGCAAAGTGGAAATATACTCTGACATACGTCACACGTACTCGTATTATCTCTTCAGGACATTCGTTAGTTGTTTTTCATTTTATTTTTAAAATTCTTACGCCTCGCCTCGCCTCACACTTGCCTATTTTCGAAAGACGTGGCCAAAACCTACTTTTAAGGGAATATGGTTCTAAGTAAACTAGAAAATACAATTAGCTATTGAAAGAAGTATGGGGCGTTTTTTAAAATTAGATAATGTTAAAATGAAGTAAAATTTACCTCTATAAACCTAGCAGAACAAGGTGCTCAAAATTGAAAATTTTTGTATGGAAAATTAGGTGCTAGTTAGGTGCTAATTAGGTGCCAACTTTAAAATTTAGGTGCTCCTATGGTTTTTGAGAAAATTATATTTTTGTGTTGTTCTGCTAGATTAACGTTAAGCTAGCAGAACATTACTGTCAAATAAGCTGATCAAGAACAAAATGTAGTACCAAAATTAGGTGCTTTTTTGGTGCTTATTGAATATCTAAAAAAAAAAATTAGTTAGTTAAGGTTTTTAAAAAATACCGCCATGTTCTGCTAATTTTAAGAGGAACAAATTCCGTCTAAAAGGTATATCGGCAACCGGTTTGTTCGTTGTTACCCAGAGCATTTTTTTTGTATTTAAATTTTATAAAATAATATTAGTTGAAAAAATTGAATTAAAAAAAAATGCCTGGTGACAACGAACAAACCGGTTGCCGATACTTATACCTTTTAGACGGAATTTGTTCCTCTTAAAATTAGCAGAACATGGCGGGATTTTTTAAAAACCTTAACTAATTAAATTTTTTTTTTAGATATTCAATAAGCACCTAATTTTGGTACTACATTTTGTTCTTGATTAGCTTATTTGACAGTAATGTTCTGCTAGCTTAACGTTAATCTAACAGAACAACACAAAAATATAATTTTCTCAAAAACCATAGGAGCACCTAAATTTTAAAGTTGACACCTAACTAGCACCTAATTTTCCATACAAAAATTTTCAAAACGACAATGTTTAATATTTGCTCTATATATTTGATTTTTCTGGTTTTGGGAATGTTTTTTTGATAAAGAATTATAATAATTTTAAAGCACCTAAATAGCACCTAATTTTGGATAAATAAGTTATTATTTGTTAATCCTTATAATAAAACTGTTCTGGTAGCTCAGCGTCAACCTAGCAGAACATGGCGGTATTTTTTAAAAACCTTAACTAATTAAATTTTTTTTAGATATTCAATAAGCACCTAAAAAGCACCTAATTTTGGTACTACATTTTGTTCTTAACTAGCTTATTTGACAGTAATGTTCTGCTAGATCAGGACAAAACAAAAATACAATTTTCTCAAAAACCATAGGAGCACCTAAATTTTAAAGTTGGCACCTAATTAGCACCTAACTAGCACCTAATTTTCCATACAAAAATTTTCAATTTTGAGCACCTTGTTCTGCTAGGTTTATAGAGGTGTAAAATTTATACAGTGTGTATCAGCCAAATGGAATAAATTCGGTAATAAATACATGGGGGCGTGTCCGAAAAAACGCTCGGATACGTCGATTGGTATTTTTATTTGCACATTTTTTTCAATAAAAACTTTTATACAGGGTGTGTCATGTAACAGCAGTCCTATAGCCTATACCTATCTTCGTTTCGAAAATATTAGGTGTTTTCAGATTTATTGACTAATAAGTAATAAGTACTGTTTATTTCTTGATAATGTAAAAACCAAAAAAAAACATTAATGTAGGAGATGTTGAAAATGCTCGCCGCGAACGTCTTGGCAACATCCTAATCTTAAATAGAAATTTCTTCTAATGTTACTGAACATCTCAGGCGTGACCGATCTAATCGCAAGCGTTATTCGTCTTCTTAAGTCGTCTAAGTCGAGGGGTTCAGTTTTGTATACAATATTTTTGACATAACCCCATAATAAGTCTAATGGCGTCAGATCAGGGGATTGTGCTGGCTATTCCATCGATCCACGCCTCCCTATCCACCGATTTGGTAATGGGGTGGTGCTCCATTTTGCTGAAACCATATCATATTCGCTGGACGTTGTGGGTTTGCTGGATCAGGACATAAGTTTGTCAAAGTTACTTTGAAGTATGTGGGTTTTCCTTAAACTCAAGCATAATATCTAATTTTGTATCAGCTAGTTTTTTTATCTGCTTTACATGTCGAAGCTGGCGAAACTGCTTGTCTATTTTACTAATTTTCCTTTGACTTATATAGGCGGCAAATTTGGAAATTTTTCATGTAATAAGCGAGCAACTTCCCTTTGTGTACGTGTTTTATATCCATAATCAATCATCTGTAGAATTGTTATTTTGTGCATTTCTGTTAAATAAACCATTTTTCTGATATGCAGTTAACGAAATTCAACCGACTATAACACTGACAACTACTGTCATGCAGACAGACAACAATTTGCTAAGGTAAAAAGTTATAAACAAAAGTAAACTAAACTATTTATGTCTTTTTTTTAATTTCATATCAGTAAAAAGAAACGCTGAAATGCAATAAATCTGAAAACACTTAGTGCCATTTCACAAAGGACCGATGATCAGTGCTGACGATCGGTCAGGCCCATTGTTTAAACCGTGTCTTTCACATATGAGCGTATCATCGGTCGACCGTTACAACGAGAATTGCTGCCGACGATCGGTTGCGACCGATCATCAGCACTGATCATCGGTCATTTGTGAAACGGCACTTAATATTTCCGAAAGAGTTGAAGATAGGTATAGGATATTGTACCGGGTGTTCCACCTAAGGAGGTAATCGGCTATATCTCAGAAAGTAAACACTAGGACCTTGGGAAAAAATATATATCGATAAAAGCGGCCAAAAGAAATTGCTGCAAATTATTTTCAAGTTCGAAAAATGACCTCTAGAGTAAGAGAACTTTCAAAATAGAAATGCCGATTTTCTCTTGATTTTTCTTAATAAAAATATGTTTAAAATATAAGCATTGTATTCTTCATAAAATTATGCAACTTTATGTTAGGAATCGTTTTTTTCTATTTTCAATAATAAAGTGGTGGGAGAAGGTCAAACCTTTTTTCTTTCAAACGCTGATATCTCTGCTTTGGATAAACCGATTTTATTTAACTTAGTCTTGAAAAATAGCCCTTCTTTTCTTCTACACGTAGATCTATTAACTATATTATATTGATTCTGATGGTGGCCACTAGATAGCGTTTTCCGTAATTCCTCAATGAATAAGGATTTTCTCAAAAAAATCAAATGTTATGATATGACTTTTTCATCATATTTTATTTTAGGCTTATAAAGGCTATTAAATAGTGAAATAAAAAATCCAGGTCCGTATTTAAAATAAAAAAGTTTATGATGGTCGCTCAAATCCGAAACGTCGGATTAAAAAACTAACCCCATCAGCTTGTAGAGAAGGAAAAGTTACTATGAGAAACTGAAAACCACAACGTGATATCTTTTGTTAAACTAGAGAAATTAGGGATAATAATAATTAATATGGAAAAATAGGCCATTTTTTAAAACATTCATTAATCAATTAAATCACTAGTTTAATGACGTCCAAGATGCTCGATATCACGTTGCGGTTTTCAGTTCCTTTTAGTAACTTTTTCTCCTCTACAAGCTGATTGGGTTAGTTTTTTAATCCGACGTTTCGGATTTGAGCGACCATCATAAACTTTTTTATTTTAAATACGGACCTGGATTTTTTATTTCACTATTTAATAGCCTTTATAAGCCTAAAATAAAATATGATGAAAAAGTCATATCATAACATTTGATTTTTTTGAGAAAATCCTTATTCATTGAGGAATTACGGAAAACGCTATCTAGTGGCCACCATCAGAATCAATATAATATAGTTAATAGATCTACGTGTAGAAGAAAAGAAGGGCTTTTTTTCAAGTTGAATAAAATCGGTTTATCCAAAGCAGAGATATCAGCGTTTGAAAGAAAAAAAGGTTTGACCTTTTCCCACCCCTTTTTTATTAAAAATAGAAAAAAACGATTCCTAACATAAAGTTGCATAATTTTATGAAGAATACAACGCTTATATTTTTAACATATTTTTATTAAGAAAAATCAAGAGAAAATCGGCATTTCTATTTTGAAAGTTCTCTTACGCCCCCTAGCGGTCATTTTTCGAACTTGAAAATAATTTCCAGCAATTTTTCTTGACCGCTTTTATCGATATATATTTTTCCCAAGGTCCTAGTGTTATTACTTTCTGAGATATAGCCGATTACCTCCTTAGGTGGAACACCCGGTACATGAAATATGTTTAAAATTTTCTGAAGAATCCAAAAATTGAATAATATATTGCTTTTAAAATAAGAAAGTTGGTATTGGCCACTGTTAAATGACACACCCTGTATAAAAAGTTTTTATTGGAAAAAAATGCGCAACTAGAAATAATAATCGACGTGTCAAAGCGGTTTTTCGGACACGCCACCATGTATTTATTATCGATTTTATTCCATTTGGCCGATACACACTGTATATTTTTCTTCTAACATTTATTATTTATTTCGATTAAAATGCATATTGCAACTCAACATTTTCGTTTTGAATGAATATTTGTACCCATTTTTATGCCGTCGGTTGTGAGGAAATATAACCAGTAAATTTTAATTAAACAGGAGTAATATCACCCTTTGCCATAGGATAATATTGCATTTTCCAAGAAAATGCTGAGTTGCTGAATAAGCATCAAAAGATTTTAGCGAAGCCTCGATCTTCATGGGGATTAAAATTCAGTGGGTTTTTGTTGTCATGCTTATCAATACATATATTATTTTTGTAAAATTAGTTGTTAAGTAATAAATATTTTAAAAAATACAAATCTCGTGTTCGAAGATTTAATTCAGATATAAATTGGGTATCACTGGATAGCTAAAGGTTTGAGTATATTTAAAAAACTAAAGTTAAATCTAAAAAGACCTTAGACGAGAAACACAGTTTAAGTACACGTCTTTCCAGGCTAAACTAAATTTTATGTCCCAATTTGAGGAAATCCCGTACATAACAGCAGAGGGCAAAAAATGGATTTATTTTAACATGTGATGAACGTTTAAGACAACTATTTAATTTTTTACTTTAAAAGCTAGTATATTCTTACTTTTTAGAAATACAAGAGCCATCAATTGTAATAACTTTCTTTTACAAAGTGTTGACCACTTTTTATAAAATATCCCCCATTTGTTTTCCTCCGGTTGGTTTTAGTGTTGTTTTTCGTTCCAGATCTAAGCGCTTTTTTCACACGGCCGGATTTCTATCTTTTGGTTTTCGCTCTAAAGACACCGTGAAACATTAAACTTTATAGCACATTGTAACCGGTTGATGGCTTTTACCAAGAATCAGCTCAAGCTCCGCTTTCCACTACAGGCTATTCCATGTTCGGCATTTTTATATCATCCTTCTGTCTTTCTTCTGTAATTATTAATATTACCTAAAAACTAATATGAGACGTATGAGCTTTTTCTTTCGAAAAAACTGAACAAGCTGTAGACTTAACTTAAAGATTTTTATGTTGTCGAATTTAAAAATAGTCCTATTTAAAAATATAGTGAAAGTTTATAAAGAACTTAAGAGGACTCCGTATACACCTTTAATAGTATATTAACGTACACGTTTTATAAAGCATCATTTTATAACACCCGTCCATCTTAAAAAACGAGCCGCTTGTGGCGAGTTTTATAACGGGACAAGTGCTTAAAACTGCTTTATATAACACGTAAGTTATACTATTTTTACTAATTTGTAGTTTTTTCAATAAAAAACACATATTTAAAAAGGAAATAAATCCTTCAAATTTTGTAAATTTTTATGTCTAAATTTTATGTTGGTAATACTATTTTTTATCATAGTAGCCTCTGGACAACAATAGTAATTTACGTTACAAGACCGGAAAGTAGTGTTTTTCAGGTCGAGACAAGCTTGGAGAGACCTGGAAAACGCTAATTTTCGGTTGCGTGACGTACAATATTTTTTTTAAGACCGACACTTCGATATACTTACATTAAATTATTTTATATTATTTTTAAATGCGTCGTATATGACTTCTCGTAACGGGCTTTTGATTTTACTGGCAATATATCGTAAGTCGATTTCCTTCCTGCTTCCAAAATTTCTTCTGAAATCTCATTTTCCGTGTCGGATAATTCAAAATCTGAATTCATATTGTTAAATTTGCGAACTCGCGAAACAAGGTTTACATAAAGAACAAATTAAAAATCAACGAACTGTCACTCGACAATACATCGAAATGTTGTTGTCATAGTAACGAAATCAAGGTAGCTTGTATTATCAAAGAGCGATTGGAAAAACAAAAAACAGGGACCGGAAAAATCTTTTCCGGTCTCTAAAAAGGTTATTTTCTAGACAAAAAATTGTCCAGGAAGTGTATATTTTCTGGTCGGTTTAAAAAAAAATATTTTGCGAACTGTCATTTTTTGATTTATTGACCCATTTTCACCACGAGATTCTAAAGTTATTTTAGCGATATGAGATTTGAAATTGGACGGAATACGTTGTGTGATCCTTGTACATTCGGTACATATACAGAGCGTTCGGAAATTCGGGCGATTTTGATACTTTTTTCGAATTTCAAAATACGTGATTTTACGTCACGGCATTGCAATTTAGTATAGGAAAGATCGAAAATTCAAATAAAGTTGAAGTTAAAATCGACATTGGAAGGTTAGTAGATTGAATTTTGCATAGGATTTAGCAGAAAATTATAGCTTAAAGCGTCTACAAAAGATTGATTTATAGATTTATGCAACCAACATACATGACTGTTATCCACACAGAATAAAAAAGTATAGTACGGGATCCGGCTGCTAAATTAGTGCATTAATGATTTAGATTATCAAAATTTAATTTTTAAGTATTTTTACAACTAGGGGAAGTCACTTTTCATCAGGTGCCAATTAAAAATTACCCGCCAGTATTATTATTTAAAATATTATTAATTTAATTTTAGAGAAATATTTCGTTTACATCTTATGGAAATAAAACCTCCACCATTTCACAACAGTGTATTTAAAAGATCTGAAAAGTCGTAGTTGCTGCTGATGGCTTAGCCGTTTTTTTGTTTTAAAGACGACCAACATGGCAGCATGTGAGTAGAGTCGAAGCCTTTAACATTTTTCATAAATTTCTCATTTTTCTTTTTTGAGCCATACATTTTATTAAACATAATAAATCTTGCCTCATTAACACTTCGACAATTTACAATAAACATAAACCTCTGCCAGCTGCTTGACTGAGAACCCTATTTATCGGAGCATGCGCAATAGCTCAAAAAACACGTTCAGCCGCCATTGAGCATCCTTGTCTAACAAGTAGCGTCGCGCGCTCACTCTCTCTTACTTCATTTTTAATACCTAGCATCTTTTCGGGTAGGAAACTTTGATTTGCGGTTTTTTTTTATATAGGCAGCTTTATATTATTAACTACAGAAAAAAATGAGCTTTAATGTGGTATAAATGAAATGAGTATACGTTATGAACGAAAAGTGTTTACAAAATTATACCTGTTTACACCTGGGTGCGTAGAGGTTGCGGCTAAGCAATCAGCAGCAACTACGACTTTTCAGATCTTTTAAATACACTGTTGTGAAATGGTGGAGGTTTTATTTCCATAAGATGTAAACGAAATATTTCTCTAAAATTAAATTAATAATATTTTAATTAATAATACTGGCGGGTAATTTTTAATTGGCACCTGATGAAAAGTGACTTCCCCTAGTTGTAAAAATACTTAAAAATTAAATTTTGATAATCTAAATTATTAATGTACTAATTTAGCAGCCGGATCTTAGACTAGTAGGTTATCAATCTATTTTTTCTCTGCGAAAAATGGGTTTTCTCGTAAATCACAAAGGCCGCGCAAGTCAATGAAATAAAACATTTAAATGTTTCCAACATCTAATAAAGAAAAAACGCGTATCGAAATAGCTTCATTACGATACGCAAATGCGTATCGTAATAGATTTGTTATGATACAAAATTAGAAAAAATAAGATTTCTTTTCACGGCTTTATTAATCGATAAAAAAATTGTATATAAGTACAAATTTTTTAAAATTAAACAAAAAATATAGAAAAGGTCCTTTTTTTGTAATATATGAAGGTACAGTGAAACCTCTCATAACGGACACCTATAATGAGCGAACAACTCTATTAAGCGGACACTTATTTATTATCCGGAACTACGTCGGACATATTGGCGGACCCGGACACGCTGTTTTCATACAAAAAATGAAAAAACTCTCTTTTAAACGGACAACAGAAGTTAAATATGACTAAAATTAACTGAGGAATCCTAAAATCAAAAACATACAGGGTGATTCATTAAGGGTGACGAGGTACCGTATCTCAAGAACTAATAGTCGTACGAGTTTGAAAAAAACATCCCTAAAATGAAATCGACCAAGAGAAATTGCTGGAAATAATTTTCAATAGGGTGACACTTCCGGCTATACCGGAAGTAGGTGTCAACTTGCTTATTTTCTAAGAAACACCATGTATATTATTACATTTTTGAATTCTACATAAAAATTTAATTACTTTTTATGAAATGCATTATTACTCTATGATTAATAGTTTCCGAGATATTGACTCTTGAAAAATTACATTTTTGAACTTTGAGAGCTTCTAGCTTTCGAATTATACGTCTTAGAGCAAAACGGCTTACATGTCCCTATCTTCGATTTTTGTTATCTTTCCAAAAGTGTCAACTTCCGGTTGAACCGGATGTAACTTAAGTGCATGAAATAAAGTACTTTTGGTTTGACCGGAAGTTAATACTTTTGGAAAGATAACAAAAATCGAAGATAGGGACATGTAAGCCGTTTTGCTCTAAGACGTATAGTTCGAAAGCTAGAAGCTCTCAAAGTTCAAAAATGTCATTTTTCAAGAGTCAATATCTCGGAAACTATTAATTATAGAGTAATAATGCATTTAATAAAAAGTAATTATAGTTTAATGTAGAATTCAAAAATGTAACAATATACAGGGTGTTCCTTATAAAATAAGCAAGTTGACACCTACTTCCGGTATAACCGGAAGTGCCACCCTATTGAAAATTATTTCCAGCAATTTCTCTTGGTCGATTTCATTTAGGGGATTTTTTTCCAACTCGTACGACTATTAGTTCCTGAGATACGGTACCTCGTCACCCTTAATAAATCACCCTGTATATGGTCTCATTTAAAAAAAAACCTAGGTTTAAATTGTATATTGTATCTCTCTTTTTGGCCACCCTGTATACTGACCATAAAATATAGTGAGTATAATCAACATGCACTGTTGGCACACATAATGGGCACTACAGAAAGTTCTAATAACGAACTGCAGCTCTAGAATTGACGCTGTCAATGCTAGAAAATCACAGAAACTAACCCTCAGCGTTAGGATGCGCCTGCTTCTCCAGCAGCGTAATTATATTACGAAATAACATCAAAGGGGGGCAAGTGAATTAATTAACGTTGTTAAAATATTTTACCGCGTTGTAGGTAAATCCTCGCTGAAAATCAGTATTTTTATTTTGGGGCATCGTAAGTGCTAACTATAAAACATGCCTTTCCAAAAAACTTAATTAGATCTTAAGTACATTTTGATGTTTTTAATAATTTATATACAAATGTTAACAATGGGAGTTGAAATATATTCGCCATGTTAGCCAATTGAGTTCACATACTTTTAGAGAAATATGGTCATATTTTTTAAAATGAAATATAAACCTGCAGCAATTATTCTGCATTTTTTGCAGATGTTGCTTGTCCTCTTGAGTTCATGGATAATACAAGAATACAGTATGAAATCATAGACAATATGCTTCACAGAATTTTTTTCGCACTTTAAAGTTAAGAAAATGTGTATTTCCATATAATATTTTTAATAGTTATTTATTATGTTCTTTACGTGCCTTAATACTATACCCCCTACTACTAAGCCCTAATTTGTCATCAAACAGAACCCCTAAATTTTTGGCAGTATCCGTGAATTTACACGCTCCCCAAAACATTGTATATTAATATACTGTTTTAAGAATTCATAACACCCTTTAGGTGCAAAAAGTAAAACCTATGTCTTTTGAACATTTAATTTAAGGTTTATGTTATTCAGAAATTAGCTGCAAGTCTGTGTTTATGTTTGCTCCGAAATCGTTATAATTTGATGGATGAAAATTGCAGACAAGCTGTGTATCGTCGGCATAAGTGTAAATTTGGAAAAGTGATTGTATTTTACCAATATCAAAAGTACCTACATTTTTAATTTTTTTAAATTTATTTAATCTCTTACAAACACAAAAAGGTAGTATTTACAAGTAGGAGAGCCTAAAACTATGGATTAGAAGGAGACTAAAGAAAATTTCAACAGTTTTAAAGAACTTTACTATCTAACATTTAATTATGTTATCTAAGGACGGCTCCAAAACTAAAGAAGGTATTGGAGCCGGAATTTATGGCAAAAACCCAAAAATAGAAGTAACTATCAGCCTGGGAACTATGACAACCATATTTTAAGCAGAGGTTTATGCAATTGAAATGTGTGCAAGACTGCTGATAGATCGACGGTATGCACATAGGTCAATCAAGATATTCTTCGACAATCAAGCTGCATTAAAAAGCTCTTGAAGCGAGACGGTGTATCTCAAAAACGGTGTGGAGCTGCCACGAAACACTATCCGAACTAAGTCTGAACAACAAAATAACCTTAATATGGATACCGGGACACATGGGTCTGGAGGGTAATGAGGCTGCCGACAAGCTCGCCAAGAGAGGTGCAGCACTAAAATTCACAGGATCCGAGCCGGTAAGAAGTATATCTCATGCTACGGCCAGAAAAACAATACTAGCTGAAGCAAAAAGCAAATGGGAAAGACACTGGTTAAATTTACCAGGTCTAACACACTCAAA
Source organism: Polydrusus pterygomalis (assembly GCA_963969555.1). NCBI lineage: Eukaryota > Metazoa > Arthropoda > Insecta > Coleoptera > Curculionidae > Polydrusus > Polydrusus pterygomalis. The sequence continues at coordinate 12,043,770 of OZ018384.1, forward strand.
AGCATTTATAAACAGCCATATAAACCAACAGCTAACTGACAAACTACTAGTGCTCAACAGGTCATGCCTTAAAGCACTAGTGGGATTGTACACCGGCCACTGGTTACTGTTTGTTTATTTATTCTTAAACTTAAAGAATATAAAAATGTTGGTATATTATATTTCATTTTTACTATTCTTATTTTATTAACAGTAAAATTCGGTAAATCTAATAATCTAAAAGTAATTATAATAGCATTAGTCTTTTTTCAAATTCAAACCGCACAGCAAGACATTTTTCATAGTTCCACGTTGCAGCGCGATTCACTATTGTTCGTTCCTGAAGTTTTGCTCGCTCCAGCCGGAACGTAGGTTCCGACGAGTGCAGCGTCGCTTCGACCGGAGTGACGCTCCAGTCCACTCCAAATCGCCTGATACCTTTATGCGTATTCAAGGGTATACAACCAGTCCTAACGATGTATTTTATGTTGCGGTCCAACAGTAGAATATAGCACGTGGGCTTGCCAGATCTTACGCTCCGCTCCAAACCGTGAAACGTTGCTGCAAAGCGGCATTCAAAAATGTAACGCAGAATGCAGCCGTCGCGTCGCGTCCTCTATGAGCGGTCTCGACCGTTTCGTTCTGTAATCTGCGGTTGACGTTACCGTTGCCGATGTCGCTCCACGGTAACTAGTTACTTAGTCGTTGTGGAGCGTTATCAAAATATACCGCTCCAAAATCGCGTTATCTAAATACCGACCCACCTCTAGTTTTTGGAAAGTTTATCGTTAACATATGCAAGAAGTGCAAGGCTTTTATTTTTATCACAGTTACGATCTCCGTTCTCATAGGCGCCATAAATGACCAACTTACCATTCTAGTTTGTCTCCAATTCGGATGTTTTGTTCTATAAAGTGGTCATATCTGCCCGTAGTTTGGCGCTTTCCTTTTTAACTTTGTCTATCATTTCCCCCATAACTACTTGTTTGTCTCGGCTATTCACAAATTGCATTTAAAAACGCCATAAAATGTTTCATGTCGGAAACTTCTCACCGCCCAATGTCAACGTTCTGTCCTGCACTGACTCAAGAGCAAATTGTGAAGAATCAGTATCGCTTAGAATAACCTGAGACCGTCTTCTGCATTTACTGCAAGACCAGGTTCTATTTTGTTAACTTATCACCCTTATTTCCAACTCACTCAGCTTCGCACAAAGAGGATGATGCCATTTTTACCATGCATCACACTATTGTATACCTAAATACTCTGGAACGTTTTTGTTTTTGTTACTACATGCCCCACCTTATGCCACTTTTGTGGGGGAACAATCTTTTACTATTTACACGAAAAGGTATGGCAACAACGCCACAGCAACTCTCCAAAAAGGTAAACAAATGCACGTTTTTCTTTTGAATAGATAAGGTCCAATAATCAACCAAAACAGGACCGATTTCGTTAACACATCGATAATATTATGAAACAATAAAAACATCTTTTTCTTCATTATTTAACACAAAAGTACAAACTTTTTATTATAAACACGACCGAGCCCACGTTGCCGGATCATACACATAAATACGTATAATGGTGTGTTACTGTATATTTTTGTATATTCTAAACTCGAGCGGATAGATAGAAAAGTCTCACAAGGGCGTGGTTAAACCACGTGACAATAAGGGCATCCCGCGTATGCGTGACACTGAATTGGGAATTTTTTCCATAGAATGTACCGTTTTTTTTTTGTGGAGAAAGAAAGTATATAGGTACTTAACCTAACGATACTGCGACAGGGGAAGGGGTTAATAATACTTACTAGGTCAGCGTTGACGTGGAGGAGTGGATACTTGGGAGTGGGCACTGTTCATGGTGCGCATAAAAGTATTTACAGATATTCTCAGAAAAGAAAAACCGGAAATAACTGCAAAATTATCTTTGTGATAGATTTTGACAATTGTTTAACTTAGTGTGCAAAAAATGATTTTGTAATTTCGTAATTTCTGCGCCTATTCGTAATAATATTTATGTACTTATGCCCACTACTCCTCATCTCCTTGGTCATTCATTTTTCTTCATTAAAACTTAGGCCTTCCTCTGGCGCATAAATAATTGCGCAAACACAACCCCTCCGTTGCCACCACTTTTCAGTTTGGCTTCTCTCTTATAATTAGAGTTGAACTAAAATCTTAGATAAGTACCCATAATATAATATTAAAATAATCTTGTTCTGGTTTGGGACCGTGACTTTAGCCAAAACTACCACAATGTTACAATAAGCTGGCGCTTCATGTGATGTCAAGGCATGCTATTTAAAAACATTTAATTTTCTCGAAACTCGAAAATTGCAGGCATCTTTAAAATTGAAAATACGCATATATAAATTACTTATAATTTCCCTTATTTTTGGTCAAACTAAAATGAACAGATCCCACACAACCCATTTTGTCCAATATTTTTACTCAGTATTGGTCTTTTTTACCGCGCAAATTTTAATAAATTTAATCCAGATCTAGGATTAAGTATTACGAATTCATAATTACACTTGCATTATGCATAGCATAATGATTTTGCTATCTTAAGTATTACGGACCTATTAATAAATGGTTGTATAGTGTAGATAAAATTATATAATCCATCCAAATGCTATTCTATAGAATATGATATTCCGGAAGTTCGCGGGTTACCATATTAGTCCAAATTGTCACTATTTTCTATTTGACAAATTATATCCGGAAATTATAAGAAAGAAGGTAACCAGTGATATCAGATTCAGGATGGTAGTAAGGAATTAAGTAATTTGCTTAATTTTGCAAATATTTTTTTCCTACAAGTTATGACGTTTATTATAATACATTTCTGCTGGTTTGTGTTTGTTTAGGTAAACACAACAAAAAAATATATTATTATTACAGAAAAACATTAATATACATGTAAATATTCCAAATTTAGTAGCAGTGTGACTTGTAACCAAAATAGGTAGGTAGTTTTTGCAAACAGGTTTTTCTTTTTAGATTTTTCAAATTAAAAAAACAAAACGATAATTACGCAATTTTGTCAAGGCGTGGCTCTTATTCAAGAGTAAACACTTTTCACTTTTCTATTCAGCGAACCAAATTTTTTGTTTCACGATCTAGCCGTTTCCGCGTAATTTACCTTTAGATAGAAACGGTGAAAGTTTTTCCAAATACAAATGACTTGGTGACGGCAGTTTTGCAAGAAACAAGGGTGTTTCTTCCAGAATAACAACTATGTGTTTACTAAATTTAAGACAGTACTTACTAGAGATACTTGCTTTTCGACCAACCTCATTACAAAAACTGTATATTAATAAATGTTTTTAGTTCGATTCCCGTTTCATTTATTATCATTTTTAATGCTATATGGTGCTCTCAAAGTATATCTATCTATTTCCTAACTTAATAATTAATTGGTTATTTATTAAAAACAAAATAGAATAAGAAAATTAGGTTCTGAAACCCCCCAAAAGCCGATTAATTAAAAGCCATTGGTGTCGTAAATGGCAATTATTTAATACTGGCGAATTAATTAGTTTCAGTTGTTATCTTATTTAGTCAAGATTTTCTAAATAACCTTCTGCAAACAAGTTCACCTCAAAATACGGAGAATATACAAAGAAAATTAACGTGACATCACACAAAGTGGATAAGGAAAGGTCGGCTTCCAAAGCTTTAGCAAATATCGAAAATTTACTTATTCCCCCATCAAGAGAAGGGCTTGAGAGGACTCACCCCATTTCACCTGTCAAGTTATAAATGTAATTCCGTTTTCATGCAATAATTAATAAGGAGTAACATAGAATTTCACTAAAGAATTTTATTTTTGATTCTGTTAAACCCGCGTCAAAAAGATAGGTTTCCTATTTGATCGCGTTTACAGCATGACAGCATGGTAGGTAGGTGTAGGGAAAAGAGCTTGGAGGGAGCTATGCAATATGCAACATATTATCCAAATCTGGAGTGGGAAATAGGCTGTGTTGCCATATTGACCTGCTAGACTCCACCTACTTTCTCCTTCACTAATATGTTATTGAACTACTTTTACCGCATTTTCTTGCAAGATTGTTTAGGTTAAACCGCAGTGTAATAAAGTTTGATCCAGGGGGTCGCTATTGCGACTCTGGTCAGCGAAAAAGTTCGTAGTTTCCTAGAAGTTTGACAACGCCGCATACAAATTGTTGCATATCTCCCGCCAAGCTCTTTTGGCTATTTTAACAAAAGGGGTCCCTAGAACCAGTAACCACACAAAAAGTTTTAAAACAAAATAATTGACATCATTAGGTTAATTATTCTCCACGTCTCGCGCCTGCTCTATGAGCTAGCACTGTTGATACATTTTTTTTAATATCAAGATTGTTTGAAAGTTTCTCGTTTACCCATAAATCGTTGGAATTAAATTAATATTAATTATTCTCAAAAAGCAACATATTATGGAAACTTACAATAGGCAAAGACTTAAAGCAATAGGCCCTGTTTTGCTAATTAGTGCCCCTCGTAGAGCTGGAAAACGCCCTGACAAAAGGGATTGAGGTCCCAAATCCTAATTTTTTTTAAACATGAAGGACTTTGCCATTCCCAATTCACTTAAAAAGGAATTTGATCGAAAGTCCCAAGCTCTTTTAAAGCCCATTATTTGCTGGTAGCTCTACACAGGCTCGCTATAATTTGCACAAGATTTATTTTAAAAAGCTTAGAAAGGGCTTGCAAAGCCCTCAAATGAAATTAAAGCTCTTGTTTCATTTACAATTCCAAAGCTCTCTTAAAAATAAAATCAAGCCACAAGCTCTAATTTTAATAAGGGCTTCAAGCCATGGAATTGAAATCCATAAAATGGCTTGAAGCACTTGTCGCAAGCCCCTGTGTTTTTTCTGCTAGTTAGATTTAAAAGAGGGCAAAAATCTCTTAGACCAGGGCTGAAGCCTTTGAAAATAGTAAAAAGTGAAAAAAAATAATAGTAGGATGGAACCCATTGGAAAAGGAAGAGAATATAACAAAAATGAAAGGAAAAATAATTTACGGGCCATCCGAGGTCGGAAAGTGGAAAGGGGTGTTTTTAAGGGTAGAAAACGATTTATCTCGATTTTCGGCAAAACTACAAGCCCTATGTAAAAATGTTAAATGGCAAAGTTGTAGGTAATAAAAATATCTACAACTTTTGTATTTACACTTTTTTTACATAACCTCAAAATTTATGTGAAAAATTCAAATAACCAAGTTTTTGGTTTTTTATTTTTATCTTTTACAAAAAAAAATTTTTTTACGAAATTTGGTGAAAACTTACCTTTTTATGTCCCAAACACACTTTAATTTTTTTGATTTAAAATTTTTATTTTTTCACCTTATTTTGACTTAATATCGAAAAAGCACCCTAATTTTCAATCGAAAATTCTCACGTCCAAATATCTGTTTTTTTTTAAAGTCGGGTGGGCTTTTTGTTCGTTGAAACCTCTACTTTCTGATGGTGAAAAAAAAATATACATTACTATGGTAAATGTTCTCAAAAAATGCAAAGAAACGAAAAAAACTCGAATCAGAATTTTTTTTTAAATCATTATGTACAATTTCGAAACATTTATTTTCTCAAGCCAGGTTCTGGAAACGTAAAAGATCTATTTTTCACTTCTACCAGTTTCAAATATGAATCCTTCAAAAACATCGTTGCATTGCTGCATTGTTTTTCTGGTTGCGATACAACATCTGTATTTGCCGAAAAAGGAAAGCAAAGTATCGTAAATTCATTATTAGACGATAAAAATTTGTCAAATTTGGCCAATATTTTTTTTAAAAAAGATGCAAACAAAGAAGATATCGAAAAAAATGGATTACAATCAGTCAAATCTATTTATAAATGTAAAAATGATAATATAACACTGAATCAATTAAGATTTCGAAAATATCAATTGGCAAAAATCAAATCATCTTTCATATTGGCAAATATCCCACCCACAAAAGGTGCAGCAGAACAACATTGTTACAGGGCATATTATCAGCTTCAAACTTGGCTGGGTAACGAACCGACAGCAACAGATTGAGGCTGGAAGCAACATCAACGTGGCATTATGCCCAAATTTACAGAAAAGGAATTAATTCCGGAACTATTGGTCAAAACTATTTGCTGCAGCTGTGAAACTGGATGTAACAGTTTAAAATGTGGCTGCGGAAAACCTGGTTTAAAATGCACAAATTTATGCTCAAATTGTAATGGTTCTGGAAAATGCTCCAATGTGGAAGAAAAAAGCTACGAGGAAGTTAAGGATTCAGATAAAATTGTGGATGAAGAACCAATGCAGACTGGAAATAATATGAAAGACAAAGACGGTGATGGTCTTAAAGATTTCGAAGATCTACTAGAATCGGGAAGGTTTGTCAAATCTAACGATGAAGAAATGCCATCAAAGAGACAAAAACTAATGAATAAGTGATTAGATATACCGTTAAGAGAGAAAGTAGGAGATATAGGTCGTCCTTAGCCGCATCATACATGCATAGTAAAGTGATTAGAATTCAAGATAAGGTATTTAGAAATAACAAGATTAATGTTTTTAAAAATATTTTAATAAATAACGTAATCAGTATAAAGTATCTAAATTCAATAGTACGATTTACACGTATATTTATATATTATGAGATTTTCTATAACATATACAGGGTGTTCGTTTGAAAACTTCCCACCTCGATTTTACTGCTTTAAAATGAAAATGTGGAAAATCGCTCGGACCCGTCGATTTTTATTTCGAGGGGGACATCTTTTGAGTATATTGTCAATCTTGTTACTTTCAGCCGCTAGGAGGGGGGGGGGGGGGTATTAACTTAATCTTAAATGGATACCCCTATTTTACATAATTTTTTTGGATTCTGCATAAAATTCTGAACATTTTTTAATAAAAGCATTATTAGTATATACATACTTAAAGATCTTTTTATTACCTACAACTTTGCCATTTAACGTTTTTCCATAGGACTTGTAATTTTGCCGGAAATCGAGATAAATCGTTTTCTACCCTTAAAACTCACTCCCTTCCACTTCCCGACCTCGGATCGCCCGTAAATTATTTTTCCTTTCATTTTTGTTATATTATTCTCTTTCTTTTCCAATGGGTTTCATCCTACTATTATTTTTTTTGGTTTCAAAAATTATCGACCCTGGTCTATCTTGCTTTGGACAGCGACATACTTTTAGCAATGTGCGTGGCGTGCAATAAAGGAAGAAATAACGTATTCCTAAATGACATGTAAGATAAACTATATAGTTGACGTAAATAACTTGTGACCTAGTTGTACACAAACTAAATCGACAAATATTTGAATATCGAATTTTCTTTACTAAACTATTAGAAGTATTTTGTTTCTGAAAGTTTGCGTGGGCTTGGCGGGAAACTGGGAACAAGAAAACAGCATTAATAATCTACACTGTCCGAAGGATTTGTACAGTGTTGCCAGTAACGGAAAGAAGGACAAAAATAATGAAAATTCGACAAAAGCCCGAACACATCAATTTCTTTCCGGAAAGTACAGGGTGGCCAACTAAGAATGCAAGGTACTGTATCTGGGAAATTATCTATCGTAGAGGCTTGCGGCAAAAAAAATTATTACTAAAATGGCCAAGAGAAAAACCTGGAAAATATTTTCAAGTTTGTGAAATGGCCGCTAGGGGGCGTAACTGCATTCTTGAATCTAAAAAAGTGATGTTTCTGTAAATTCCGCTATATTAACCTAAGAAAAAAATCCTGATCTTTAGAGTCGAGGATAATCTGAACCTTTTTTGTTCGACACTTTTTGCAGTATCTCTAAAAATAAAGTGGTGGGGGGTATTCAAACGTTTCCGTAAATAATATCCTGTATCTTCGAAACGGCTAAGCCGATTTGATCAAACTTGGGCTCGTTAAAAGGAGCTATTCTTGGGTTACAAACATCATTATATTTGAAGTTTTGTAAGTTTCACATATCGCCGCTAGAGGGCTTTTTTCGACATTCCAACAGAAATGGTTAATTTTCTCAACAAAATAAAATGCAATGGTATAATTTTTTTTTCATGAAAAAGTAGCTAAATGATGCTTAAACTAGCTCGCGAAAACCGCATCTCGATATCTTGTTCCTAACCCAAAATATCGGCAATAGAAAATTTTATACAAAAATCCCTTAAATTTTCATTTTATTGTAACTATATTTTTCTGGATTTCTGTCTATTATGTAAGTTGTGGCCCTAAAAAGGACCGTTTATAAAAGGAAGATTTTATGCTCGGAATGCTGACCATCACGTTCTATGCACAAAAAAGACAATTAATAGAAGCAGGCCACAGTGGCGGCTCGTGCTCTATCTATGCGGGTAGGCGACGGATACGATGAGGTGTAAAGCCACGCCCAAATTTGGTCAATAATTTAATGTTAATATTATTACTTTATAACTCATAAAAAATAATTAATATAATTTTTTTGAATTATTATTATTGAAACAATGAATAATTTTAAGAACCCAAAAGCCACCTTAAAACTTTTAAAATGTACGTATAATTTTTCTATTATCTATAATCGTAATCGCCTATATACTTACGTACGGAGCGATCGCGACTGAAATAACCTGAAAGTCCTACAACCTACAACCAAACGGAACTACCCGGTATAGTACCTAATTTTTCCTATGATTATCATGCTTCTTAATACTAGCAGACAAATTTTTAAAACCTGAGAAACCCAAACTTTAGTTCTCACGTTTGAAAGCAACAAACATGGCCAACAAAATAACCCTTGTTTAAAACATAGCCACTTATGACTATCGTATCATTGAGTATTAAATGATCGCGATAAATTATTTCCTTGTTTTAAAACATTAAGAGATGGGGTAGGGCGACTTTTATTTATTACTTCTCTCCTGTCGTCATCTCTAAGTCTATAAAATGGCGTTTCGTGTAAAGAACAAAATAGATCATAAACAGGATTATCCATGTTACAATTATAAGGAAATAAATTTAGCTGCTTCTTAAGAATAGTCCTGCATGTTCCATTAGATCTTCCCACTTCTTGGGACAGTCGTCTTATACAATTTGTTGGCATATTTTGCATTATTTCATGAACGTTTGCAACAAGTTCTTCTGTTCTTACAGATGGCCCTCCTGCTCCTTTTTTGTGTTGTGTAAAACCTGTTTCCCTAAACACAGTCACTGTTCCTTTCAGGCAATGATAAAAATCCCCAGCAATAATAGCAACGTTAGGAAAATGTTCGTGAAAATCGTCCATGCACAAACCCGGATTGTATTGCCACTCACCATTTACTCTAACCCCGTTTTGAAAATACGCTTCAACCATTAATGTTTTGTGCTGTTCCGTAAAGCCCATTGTGTGAATTGTTCAAGAAATTGGAAAAATTAGCGATGAATCAAATTACTTGTAACAGTCGTAACGACTGTCAAAGATGACGGAATAACTGATTGATTGTTAATTCAGGTAGTTACTGACACCCAACAGGTATTAAGCTCTACGGCTAAGCATTACGTCCTTAGATGCAAGGCCCTCTTTGATGCAAATAATATTTGCTCGCACGGTAATAATTGTGTAACTAAACTTCCCCTCGACATTAAAATTGACATGTTGTCAAATCTTATTTTTCTCAAAATCGAGAGACATTTAGTGATTATCTAATTTATTTAAAAAAGATGTAGGGTCCTGATTTCTAAGGCCTCTAAAATAGTATTAATATTATTAAGTATACCAATGGTGGTAAACAACCCTTGCATTTTTAAGGCACGAGCCTCCTCCCTGGTCAGCGCAGTTAACAGATTTTTAAATAAAATTCATAGTTCGTATACTGTACACATCGTACACGTGGAATACTTAATTAACACGATGCCCGACTTGCACATGACTAATTCAACAACCTTGTTGAATAACTTTCCATTGATTATGCTGCATCCTTTAGAGATAGAGGCGTCTTTTCGTATTGAGTAAGCAAGAAAATTTTCGTATCAGGTAAGCAAAGCAGTGCATATTGGAGGTTTAAGTGTGAGATATAGAAAATATAGGCGGTGAGCGGTATGAGATCCACTTCTTTTGTTCCTTAACTGAACTACGCCGTAGTTTGACCAAATTTCCTTGGGTTAAATAAAATAAACCAATTGCTTTTATTTAACCATTTACATTGTCGAAACGACCGAGTATTTTGTTAAATATGAAAAATATATTTTATAACATTTTACTGGATTAAGGAAGTAATAACCTTTAAATAAAGAAATGTTTTTGTATATATGGTTCACTAACAGCTTTCTGGGCCTTACCTTTTTAAAGATATCGCTTTTTAATATTTAATAAAAATACATTTGTTACACTATATACAGGGTCCTGCACCTCACCTCCCGTCTTCTATAGCTCACTTAGTAATTAAGTTAGAATTTTCATATTTTGCAGACCTTATCTGTATCTTGGGGCGCATTTCAGAAAAATATTTTTTTTCATACAGGGTGTTCCAAAAAAGTGTGACGTCATAAGGGTGTATTTTTTAAATTACATGCCATATATTTTCTTACATTTTTGGGTGCCTCCTATAGTTACCTACATACCCCTAAAATTTTATTAAAATTGATTCAGTATTATAGACGAAAAAAAAATAAAAACTAAAAAATATCAGTTTTGCGCCACTGGTATTAAAAATAAATAAAAAATGAAAATAATGCCTCGTTAATAAATTTATACAAAGGTACCTACTAAATAAGGTATAACAATTTCGTTAACCAAGTTTGGTTAACACGAATTGTACAGGGTGTCCAAAGTTTAGTGTCAAACTTTGCAAACTTTAAAGCAATTTATTTTTCTTATATCAAATGGGAACCCCTGTATATTTTTATGTCATTCGATGCAGAATTAAAAATCAAACTTTTTTCCTAATTGCAACCCTATCGAAATTTCTAACGCATCAAGAGTTATTTGCAGAAAACTAATTTTATCAACTATTCCAACAGTAATTATTATGAATAAATATCGAAGGTGGCTTTGAAAAACAATTTATTGGTATTAAAGTTTATTAAAGTGACCAGAGACCACTTTGACTTTAGTAATCTAAAAGTTTTAAATACTGTTAAATTGTTAGTAATTATTTAAGCTGTTATAATTACTTTATATTGTTTTTTGTGATGGACTACAACCAAGAAGAGCTCGTAGATATGATTTTTATATTAGGAGCATGCGAAAAGAACTCTTTTTGGCAAGCCGAGTTTACGCACAGTGTTATCCGGAACGACGACATCCAGACAAAAGGAGCCTGCAAAACATATTAGAGAGGTTTGTACAAACGGGAAATGTAAACTACCCGAAACCAGTGAGAAATAAACCGGTCCGAACTGAACAAAATCAATTGGCTGTGCTATTATCTGTTATAGAAAATCCTTCAGTTACTCAACAAGCAGTCGCTGATGCCGTAGATGTAATAGAAAGAACAGTTCAACAAATTTTCAAGGATAACCATATTCACGATTATCATTTCCAGTTAATAATTACTAACAATTTAACAATATTTGAAACATTTAGATTACTAAAGTCAAAATGATCTATGGCGACTTTAATAAACTTTATTACCAATAAATTGTTTTTCAAAGCCATCTTCGATATTTATTCATAATAATGACTGTTGGAATAGTTGATAAAATTAGTTTTCTGCAAATAACTCTTGATGCGTTAGAAATTTCGATAGGGTTGCAATTAGGAAAAAAGTTTGATTTTTAATTCTGCATCGAATGACATAAAAATATAAAGGGGTTCCCATTTGAAATAAGAAAAATAAATTGCTTTAAAGTTTGCAAAGTTTGACCCTAAACTTTGGACACCATGTACAATTCGTGTTAACCAAACTTGGTTAACGAAATTGTTATACCTTATTTAATAAGTGCCTTTGTATAAATTTATTAACGAGGCATTATTTTTATTTTTTATTTATTTTTAATACCAGTGGCGCAAAACTGATATTTTTTAGTTTTTATTTTTTTTCGTCTATAATACTAAATCAATTTTAATAAAATTTTAGGGGTATGTAGGTAACTATAAAAGGCACCCAAAAAAGTAAGAAAATATATGGCATGTAATTTAAAAAAATACACCCTTATGACGTCACACTTTTTTGGAACACCCTGTATGAAAAAAAATATTTTCCTTAAATGCGCCCTAAGATACAGATAAGGTCTGCAAAATATGAAAATTCTAACTTAATTACTAAGTGAGCTATAGAAGACGGGAGGTGAGGTGCAGGACCCTGTATAGTATTAATAATATAAAATTATCGTAACTAACTTATCTCACTAGAGGACTTTCGTACTTATTAACATTAAATTAGGAGCAGCTCCGGGGAAAAGGGTCGGCTGTCAATGTATGTAACCACTTTGTGGTAAGTACCTACTAATGGCAAGTAAAATTTTAGTCGCTCTGATAAGAATAAATAATATTTTCCAATGAGTTCTTATGCCAACTCTGGTTGTAATTGCGGGGATCGGTTGGTACTTTATAACATAAATCGAAGAACAGTATTCTGAACGGCATCAGACTTTATATTTCTTTAATTTTAAAACTAAGTTTGCATATGCACCATCTCTCTTAGAGCGATCATGATTATCTTTGCTCTTTACATGCCAGCGGCAAGGTTCTGATTTAGAAAATTTCAATAAACTCTTCGGTACCTTGGTCAATATTTCGCTTTGATGCGATGCTTATCCTGGACCTCTATTCTCCAATTTAAGAGAAGTGAATGCTCTCTCGCGAGAAGGGACAATTCACATCATATGCTCACATAGTTTGGTATCGTTCTCTCGCTGTAAAAATTCCGTATTCTCCAGCATTCCGAGGTCCTAGCGATGTTATCAATATTTCCGACTTTAAATGATAAAGTTACACGAAACAATTCTTTATTACCATCAGTAGGTACATACATTTTATAAATACATAAATAAATGTTTATTTACATACTTGCCATTTAAACTTTACAAAGATCTAATATAAATTAAATAATTAATATAATAAATTAAAATTAAGTAAAACATGTATAGATACCTAAATATCAAGTTATTTTAAACTACATGTAGTTACATAAAACCAAAAACAGTAAAAGAGCCGCGTTTAAAAATGCTTCTTCAATAGGTAGCCTTGTCCATGAGGCCTTGCTGCGTTTTCTTCAACATCTTCTATAATTATGATTATTAGTTGACGGATTAAAAAGTCCGCATTATCAAATACCACTGCCATGTCGTCAAAATTGTCACAAACGCAAAGAAAATTCGAGAAATAAAAATGTATTAGAATGTATTTAGAATTGCAATAACAAATACAAAACTATAACCTACATTCTACAATTTTTAAAAGCTCAACCACTATAAGTTTTTGCGCATGCTTATCAACGCACTTCTCATGACCTGAGCTTGTTCTCTTAGAAATTTTTGAGAGAATGAGTTCTCCCAACTTTCGATAAAAATGAATAGCCATTTTAAGTTTGAAGAATACAGTTTAAACATTTTTAAGAGAAAAAGTAATCACTTCTCTTGAAATTATCATTCGCCTATTTCGAGAATAGACATCCTGGTCGTATGTACGAAAAATTCACACCCGACCAAAATAACTTAAAAACAATGGACACTTTCCAGTCAAATCTACTTTAAAACTGAAACCTGCAAGCAAGCCCCACACACGCTCCGGTCTACACGCTGCCGCTGGCGCAGTTAGAAAGAATCGAATTTTAATCCTTCCCCGGTCACCTGTATAGTACAGGTCACTATGTTATATCATAACTTGATAGCATACACGCTCAGGTTCACCTGTACAGGTTCTCCTCCCAGGTATACCGCAATGTGTATGGCCGTATTGCGGTCGCTTAGTTTAAACCTTTTTCACCAAGCTCATGTACATGTTTTATTTTCCTATATATCTGGCTAGCCGGATAGAAAAATGCAAAATGCCTAGGGCAGTCAACATTTTAATTAATTGATTTAATGGGTCACCATGTAAATTAAAACATAATATAACGAATATTTTATATAGGCATTTTCTTTAATAAACAGAACAAATGAAACTGAACAACCAATGAACAGAAGATTAAATATCTAAATAATAGAAATAAAACAATATTCGCTAAGCTTGTCCACTCTTACCAGTCCTCCTTCACTAATTTTCATATTGTCGGAGTTAAAATAAAAATAAAACCAAATAATTTTTTTTTAAATCTAGAGGAACATTCAATCTGCCCAGGGGCATTTTGTGGCTAGTAAGTGGTGACATGTACAGTATCACTCCAGTGAGTGTTCCTTTTTTTTAAGTTAAACTAAATCTAAAATCTAGAGTATATTATCTATCCACGTGATTCTTAAGTCTAAACTTATCTGAGTCCTGTAGCCAGGTCGAATAGTTGCAGACGTTTTAGCCTACACACCTCATTGACTTCTGCCTCTCTGCCTTCTTCGGCAGTGTTTTTTACAAGACGACCGAAACTCCTTACTCGCCGGAATGTCAAACAAAGAATAGCGTATATTAAAGTTGTTGCGGTTAAATCTTAAACATTTAACAATCTGGCCGCGTGTTGACTGTCGTATAAAACGCCTATAGACAAACAGGCATTTTATAATCCGGCTAGCCAGATAGCAAAATAATGAAAGGTAAACGAAAATTTGGCCGCTTTTTATAAAACGCCTCTGCAATTTATAGGGCGGCTGTGTTTACAATCTGGGTACGTCATATAGATAAAAATAAACAGTATAGGGATCTTTTTACCGCCCCCATATTTATTCGTGCCGACTCGACGCCCATTCTCGTGACCTTTTAAATGTGCAAGTTGGTGGAAGTCGTGGTGGTAGCTCAGTAGCACAGCCACCTGCATTCGACCGTGGTGGTTGAAATATGCTCGGAACATTATCAGTAAATTTAAAAAAATGCAATATGACACTGGTCATTTCTAATATGGAGACCGGGAGGGGCTGATGGGCGGATTCTTCCGCAAACCCCTGCTTACAAACAAAAAAAAAGTGGGTGGAACAAAACGTAATTAATTTCTAAAATTAGGGTATTAAGCAGAGTAAATACGTCTCTTTGGCAACAGACTGCTGTTTTTTTAATTATATTATCGTCGTTCAGTTCGGAATGTTTATTATTCTTATACTTTTTAACAATAACTGTGTAATATCTGAGAAAGCCATACATTTTTTGCGGTTCACCAATGTTACCATGGAATTACCCTGCTCTTAATTTCGAGGGTAAAGTCTCATTAGTGAACGTTTAACGATTTCTATGCTTAATGAATAGTTAACTAACTTTCATATGGTTGTTAGTGTGTTAAAAAAAGTAAGTTTAGATTTATTTGGACAAGCAACACAGACGCCATGGCCTTGCCGACCAAAACCTCCAAGGGGAACTAAAAATTTCTCCTGTGTCATCTAAACAAGAAACGCAAATAAAAGGGAAAATGTTTTCTTTACTTTGCAGTATCCCGAAAGGCCGATATTTCTCCACTTTACCGGCCATTTATTACCACCCGATTACAGAAAAAAATATAGTTCGATAACTTTCAAATAATTTACTAAGAAAAATTACTCAACAAGGTACAGGGCCGTTTATTGCTCTATGAGTTTTCTTGAAATATATAAGTATCCTTTTTCCAGTGATGCGAAACATGTCAGTTTAAACTACGCAAGAACTGCAAGAAGGAAGATTTGTCATTCACGATCCTGATTGATTAGCTACATTTTGCCTACTCATATAATATACCAAGCCAAGTACTCTGATTCAATACCTGGAAGGGAAGAAAGGTTTCAAAAAGTTCTGGAAAGGGTTATTAAGACTGGTAGTGTAACGTACAAAAAAGGAAGACAATTAATAAAAATGTTGCCAATGAGGAAAATGCTTTTCAAATTTTAGTACATGTGTAGAAGAAAATCTTCATTTAAGTTGTCGGCAAATTGCTTATCAACATATGGAGAATATAAGCAAAAGTTCAGTCAATCGAATAACTTATCTTTATAAGTTCCATCCATATCATATTGAGCTCCACCAAGACGTATATGGAAATGATGCAAAATAGAGTAAAATTTTGTAACATTTTAAATGAACCTATTACACAAAATAATAATTTTGTGGAAAATATTTTATTTAGCGACGAGTCAATTTTAAAACGTAACTGCCATAACATGCATTACTACGCTGTGGAAAATCCTCATTGGATGAGGGAAATTAATTACCAAAATCGTTGGTCATTACGTGTTTGGGAAGGAATACTTGGAAATCGTGTGGTAGGTCCATTCTTTTTTTATGGTACTGTACATTTACTTACCTTCAAGTTTTAACCCAACATCTTCCAGAGCTATTACAAGAACTGCGTATAATAAATATAATTACCTTTTGATTTTCACAGGATGGGGCTCCGTCTCACTACGTACAAAATGTAAAAACTTTTAAAAAAGACGTAATGGCTTAAACATTTTCACTCCATAGCAGTGGCGGCTCGTGCCATTTTAGTGAAGTAGGGCCAGGTAAATCCTTAGCGCCGCAGGCAAAAAAATTTTGGGTGCCACGCCCTTTTTTGTTAATAGTTCTTGCTTTTAAAGTAGGAAAAATAAGCAAAAAGGCACCTAATTTAATTTATGAATTTACAATCATATCTTGAATATACCTAAACACGATAACAAGTTGAAACACACAAGCAATGTCAGTGGTTTCATCTGCGATAACAGCGATAAACGGAGAGTCCTTTATTTCTTTTATGACTTCATCATGCTACACATCTAACATACAGTCCAGAAGTTCATTTTGTAGGGGTTTTGATGTTCCTTTAAATACTTTCGATTTTTCAATATGATCTTTAAGAGTTTTGTCTAATTCTGAGCTGAAATTTATTAATTCACGAAATATGCCCCTATTTTCCGACGTCTCTTTTTCGTCATGACCTCTCAAAGCCAACTCAAATGCACCACAAAACCGAACGCAGTTTATAATTTGGTTTATGTATCTGTTTTTATCAATTTGTTCGTTTTTCTTCATTATTTCATTGTGACATCTAGAATTTAATTGAGTTTTAATGTTAATTTTACCAAGCATACTGAAATTAAATATATTGTTTAAATGTACCTTCGATTTTTCATGTGTCTTCATTTTGTCCCAGAAATGGACCAAATCATCTGTACCTTTTTGGGACCAAGTTTGCTTCCCACCAAATACCAAATAAAACACACATAAAACAAAATAGTCTATTAGATTCATCACAACCGCACACCCAAGTATTTTTTCCATAAAGTTTCCTTTAAAAATCTAATAGTATTCATTACTTATGTATTTCTAAAATAAAAAGTTCGTTAACCCTACATTAAATCAGCCGCCGGCCGAACGAAAACAAATCGGGACGCGACGCGAACATCAGCTGTTTGAAACGTCTAACATCAAACGGTCAAACGAAGAGAGCCTGGCTACGTCGTCGAGATTTTTGCCTGCTTGCATTCAAGGTCATTTTCCAACGTTTTTTTATTGAGGTGATGGCGTTTCGTCACCTCCCGTGTGCCTCGTCGCGCTTGGCGCTGAAGCTACGTTACCGTTTTACGCATAATCGCTTCCTTTTAGATGGAAATTTGCACCCGACTGTGTTCCATTTTTAAATTATTTTGCTAATTGCTTTAAAAACGAGAATATTAATTTTAATAGGTTTTGGTAATTTGTAAAGGGCAGGACGCTAGACAGGAGGGCAGGTAGTGCCCTGGCACTGTGGCTCTACCCTACGAGCCGCCACTGCCATAGACATCTACCCCATGGACTTTGCATGCCTGGGGAGTGGATATAAAATAAACATTCATCCGTGTTTTGACATCTTTTCACATTTTTGGAAGTTTTAAAACACTTTTTAAACCTTGATGTTATTTGTAAAATATACAAGCCTTTTGCTTATTTATTGTTTTAATATGAACCATTCATTGTTCCACTCCCTGGGCTATATTTCCAATACTGTAAAGAAGTTTCTATATATTTTTTTCAAAGTTAGTGTATGAATACTGTATAATTAGTAATTTTTGTTACCATGCCATTTACTCATATATCAAAACAAGTGTTCTTTACCTTTCATTGATTATTATTTTTCAACTCCGCGGTCAAAATAAATAAATACTTTTACAGTAAACAGGAAATTATTTTTTTAATTTGTGGCCACTTAATAAACTGAGATGTAGGTATCTAATTAAACAAATCGTGTTAGTAAACATTGTTATTTCATTATATTTTAATAAACGTTAAGCTATCTCTGATTTTATCCCATAGTCAAATAATGAGTATAAAGGTATCTTGTAAAAAATAATAGGTCTAATAGTTTAGGTCAGTTTAGGAGGAAACCCGATTTATTTAAATCATTACAAAAACTATTATCGAATTCTATATAGCTTATAATAGCTTTAAATCGTATAAGACATTTGAGGGCCTACGTTCATAATATATATTATTTTTTTATGTTTTTTTTATGTAAAGTATCTTTGAAATAAACGTACGGAATTTCCGAACACACTGTATATTTATATACGTATTTAACATTTATCTGGCTGGCTTTTATTTCGTACTGTAGAATTTTGAACTGATGACTATACCTATTATTGTTCTGAATGTATTTGTATAGATGTAGCAGCGTGTTTTTCCTTGTAAACGGTGTTTTTTTTAGAGGCGGAGAACTTTAAAATACTGAAATAAAACACAAAATTAATTTTTTTATATCCATGAAATTGTCTTTATTGGTAAGATAATTTTTCGGCATTAAAACCCATTTAACCCTGAAACTATTTTTTTTCAAAATGTAAAACTTTTTTCTTTATTTAATGAACCGTTTTAAAGATGGAAAAAATATTTTTAAAAATCTTGAAGCATTCCAATTGGGTCAAATATACCGTCCTTTTAAAAGGACGGTAGGGTTATCTACTACTATTTTAAACTTCTTTCTAAAAATTCTAAAAAAAAAACAAGCAATAGTCCGATACATTTTTTGTTGAAAAATGATGCCCATAATAGGGAATCATAGACTCATCAATGCTGTAATTCTCTTGTGGTGGTGCATGCTCAAAAAATTTACGGTTGAAAATATTAGGTAAGGGTCTTATTTTTAAATATTTACCTAACTGATCAAGCTGTGTATTGTCACAGCAATGTATGTTTGTCATAATAAATTGAAGTCTGCCACGGGAGATTGCCTTGCATGAGTGAATTATTTGTATCTTCCCTATTTTGCCAATACATAATATGTTTTCGAGGCAGCGTCGAATAACCGCTCACAAGCAATACCCCTATAAAACAAAGCAACTCATCCTCGGTAATATCTCCCAAGGCGATTTTTCTGATGAGTATAAATATTCGTGAAATTCAATATAAGATTGATAACCTCTTTGTCAAAAAAAACGCAGTAACTGGAGAAATGTTATTTGAAACTGACGTTACAGGCTGTCATATAGAAAAGTCTGGATTTTCTAGATCTTCTTGTTTGTAGTCAAACGATTTTATAAGTTTCGGCCTTCGCTCGGCAAATAAATGTAGAAAGTGGTTTCTCGTCATCAATGTCCCAGTTATCTTCTAAGGTTTGTTCCAGTGGTCCTTAAGCAAATACTTCCGCTCTTAGTTGGGATCCAGGCAGATTATTCATATCCACCAAAGCTTCACCCCTGGAATCTTCATCCGTGTCACCACTGCTTTTATTTGCATTTTCCGGCGGAAATATCGCTATTTGTTCTGAAACATCAACGGTATCATCATTTTCTATTTCTTCCAGTAATTCACATAGCGTCAGCGGTCTTTTCCAATATCTAAACAAGAAAAAAATATAATTAGCAAATAGTAGTATATACCCCTACCGTCCTTTTAAAAGGTCACAGTGACATTTTCTCATAGTTTAACCAAACTATACAAAGTGATCTCAGGTTATGTTTACTGGATACATTTTAAGACTATAGGTAAACAAAAAATTGTGTAAAAAGTTGTTAAATAAATTATTTTTTAACAAAAAACTTACCTCAAATTATTCATTGCAAAGGGATGTAAAACACAGAAATAATATCACCTAAAATAAAACACCTAAAACCGTAATGGCGTGCAAAGCAGTGCACTGACAGGTAGTTAATATTAACAAACGTCGAATCTCGGTGGCGCAATCTTGATTTTATGTTAGATACTTAGCTGAGATGACTATGTTTTCTCCGTCCTTTTAAAAGGACGGTAGGTTTATATGGGTTTTAATGATTAAATATAATTTGAGGCATGTAGCCGCCGCATCTGGCGTGTACATGGGCGTAATCTGAAGGTCCAATTTTCACAAACTCTGTGCAGTAAAGAAGGCTGTATTTCGGCAATAACGGGCGTCGAATGTTGGCTTCAAAGTGCTCAATTGTTTCTGGTTTATCGGCGTAGACATGCGACTACATATCCCCAAGGAAAATAATCAAATTGCGTCAAATCGCAAGAACGATGTCTCCAGTTAACAGGTCTATTTCGTGAAATTAATCTTGGTCAAATGTTTCTTGTAGTAAATTAATTGTTAAGGTAGCATGGCTCTGTATCGCTCACCGTTGACTGTAACGTTCTGACCATCAGCATTTTTCAAGACAAGGACCAATGATTCCACTGGCCCATAAAGCTTACCAAACGATAAGTTTTTCGGGATGTAAAGGCATTTCGACAATGGCATCAGCGCTCCAAATGCGGCAATTCTGTTTGTTGACATATCCATTTAACCAAATGTGTGCTTCACCGTCAAACAAAATTTTTAAATCAAATTGTGGATCAATGGGGATGTTTCTTTTGGCCCATTCACTAAATGTACGATGATCATGTGGCTTTAATTCCTGCACAAGTTGAATCTTGTAAGCACGTAAAGCAAGATCTCAAAATTTTCCATAAAGTGAATGGACACAAGTTTAATGGTTGACAAAATTTGGATCATCATCACTACGCTGCACAGCAGCAATCGCTTGTTGTGTACTCACTGTACGGTACGACGTCTTACGGGATGGGTATTATCGTTGAAAGTAAACGTAGCGTGAAAACGATCGAAACTTTCTCGAATTAATCGCTCTGAAGGACGATTATGAGCACCATAAATCTACAGTAATGCCCGATGTGTTGCTCGAATGGAACCGTGTCTCTCAAAATAAATTTGAGCAATTTTTAAACGTTGCTCCTGCGTGAGTCTATTTATAATGAATTGCCAAACCAAACTAACCTCAAAACAACCGACAACTGTCAAATCGTCTGTCACAGATAACAATGTTGCCAATTTAAACTTCTTCGTCTCTAGAAAAAACCACCCTTTATTTCTTCGTTAGTAGAAAATGCTCAAAAAGAAGATATTTTTTAAGGAAGGTCATCTTATCAACATATATACTTATAATGGCATTATTATTGATGGATAAAGTATACGTACTACTTTAGTTATTGACATCATTATGGGAAAAACCATAAACTTTAAAAACAATTAGCTGCGTGCAAACAAACGTCTTTAAAATTGAAAAAGTTTTGTGCCTCTGCTTGGATTTGAACCCAGAACCTCCCGTTTACCAGCGGAAGCATACCACTTATTTAATTTTAAAGAAGTTTGCATGACACTAAATATTTTTCAGTGTAAAAGTGATGTTTCAATTAAATCATTTTTATAATTATTTAACCATCCCAGCGGAATTAACTCCAATATAAAAGGCCGTCACACTGGTAATAATCGAAAGGTAGACAACTAAATAAACCACGAAGTGCATCACAATCCAGTATGGGATGGCGCTACGATGTATTGATGACCGCTTTGATTTTGCAAAGAGGCTTTTAGTACGCTTTACCGTCGTTCTTGGAATTGCTTGGGTTCTGGCTGCCCGTAGAGTCTTAACAAGGACGAAACGGCCGTCGTGGTCTACCCGCCCCAGGGTATCCATTAAACTTGGATCACTGTTTATTCCAATATAAAAAATAGTTACACACTTGTCCGATATGCCACAATATTCTCTATTAATTATTTTCGCGAACACTATATCATTTTCTATAATTATTTAACTTTACATGAGCGAGCTTACAAAACCCGATTAAAAAAGACTGCTGACATTTTTATGGACGGAAACTTTTGAAAAAATCGCTTTGTACTTTAATTTAAAATTGATTTAAAAAAATAATGAGCACGTGCACGTTGCTGGTCGTCTCTCTTCAACTTGCTATTTTCGCCTACTAGTGTTGTTATAATGTAGGTATAAGCATAGTTATGTGGTGATGGTTGTGTATTCTATAGCACTAGCAGGCTATTTGCTTTATTTATTATTGGCAAACTTGTGAGTGCTTGCCGCATGAATAAAACCTGTTCAAAAATGTTGTCACCAAAGGCTAAAGTTTCCTATTAAATAGGTATTGTATAATTTTATAATTTAACGATAGTTGTATAATTTTTGCATCAGTTTCTACCGGGAACAGGAATCTTGCTGTTTCATGTTATTTTAACAGTTTCACCTGGTTGTGAGTTTAGGCATAGACCTAATTATTATCTACCTCTATGGTTTTAGTTAGTTCAGTTGAAATATAAATGACTTTCATTGACCGTGTTATTAGCTTACTATCTATTGCTCTTATACTGCGTCCTGTGTTTTAACCAAATTGTCCTGCTATTTTCACTTTCTAATCCTGGGTTTTTTGGAGATTGCAATCCTAATTTAAGCACGCGTGAAAAAGTTCTAACTCGCAGTCTAAACTCATATTAGGGGGCTTCTTTATGGTAATGTCGCTTAGAGTGTGAGTTAGTTGAAACTTCTTCGGCCGTATCTGTTCATTCCGTGTACAGTGACGGAAATAAAATTTCGTACACCGAGGTTAAGATTTTATGCTATTTTTGAATATTTTGGTAAACTGGGCTTTTTACAATTATCTCACTACATAGCCTCAGAACTAAATGCGAAAATACAGGATCATTGAATAGAAGGGCTGGAAGTGGCAGGAGAAAAATTTCAAACGAAAATTAAGATAATAATATACAATACATGACTTCGAAATTAAATATAAAACAGATTATTCAAATATTTAAAAAAAAACATTGGTTTAATATTTTAAAGCGGCAGCATTTTTTTCCACTAATAAGTTTAAACGTCTGGGCATTGATGCCACCAGCATTTGGGCGTGATGAAGATTGTAGATATTCCAGGTTTCTTCAATTTTATTCCACAACTCATCACTGTTTTGAGGATGGAAATCATTGTTCTTTTTCATTTATTTCACGATATAACCCCAAACGTTTTCGATTGGATTGATGTCAGGGCTTCTTCAGGGCCAAGGTAATAATGAAATGTTATTTTCCCGTATGCAGTCCGAAACTCTCCTTGCTGTATGGACGGGGCAGTTGTCATGCTGGTATATGAAATTTTCTTGTTGAAATATATTGTTTACCGATGGCAACATAACATTTTGAAGGATGTGTATATAAGCTTGAGTATTAAATCTTCCTCGAATTCGGTGGCATATTCCTAGCCCTCTGCAAGTCATATACCCCCATACATTAACTGAAAATCTTCCACTTGTTTTAACATGTTGGGTATATTTTTCTTCGTACCGTGTATTTGGCGGCCTATACACTTTTAACTGCCCGTTATAATAGGACTGAAAAGTCTTTTCGTCGGTAAATACTACCTTTTCCCAAAAATTCATACCTTGCGGTAAATATTCCAGCGCAAACCCCATTCTTTGCTCTTTATTCATATCGGTCAAAAACGGTTTTTTAGCAGCTACCTTATTTCTTAATTCCAAATTTTTCTTTATACGATTTCTCGCCGTTCTTACTGTCCCAGGAAAATTAGTTTGGTTGTGTGCTTTTACAGCCGTCTGAAATGGATTGTTTCGCAAAAAATCTATCAGATCATTATCTTGATTTTCGTTTGAAATTTTTTTTCTGCCACTTGCAGTCCTTTCCAATAATCCTGTATTTTTCCATTTAGTTCTAAGGCTTTGTATAGTGCTTCTTGGTTTCCCAAATTGCTCAGCTATTCTTTGTAGAGAAATACCGTCTTCGAATAAAGCAATTATTGTAGCCTTCTCAAGTTCATTCATGTTCACAAAATTTGTTAAAATGAAATAATATAATTGTCAAATCTGATGACACCGGTAACAATTTGTCAAAAAGTAAATTGCATTTCCAGGTGATCCAGGTATACAAAAGCCGACATCACATCAGGACAAAATAAGTGTACGAAATTTTATTTCCGTCACTGTACATACTTCAAAAACTCAATATATATTGAAAAAAAAACCTCTTAATATTTTATAGAATCAAAAGATTTAAATTGAGTCTGGTCTAAAATAAATCTACTTTTATTGGCGCAGCCATAGCTTATAGGAACATATAGTAAGGTTCTTATAATATTTATTAAAGCGCCATAAAGGGAACAAAATGGTAGGTATTGTTACTTGACTTGAAATGTAGGCTTTCAAGTACGATTTCTCAGTTTTAATTACTTAATTTTATAAATATTTTTTTAAATAATATTATTAAAAGTTTAAATTTCTTGTCTTAAGTATACATTTCTTCTTTAGAGTAAATACCTATTTTTTTTATATTTAAGAATATTTTAGCTCTACGACATTAAATATATACTTTTCTGAGTGGCCTATTCAAAATTAACTTGAAAACGACACACAACAATTCTAATTCAGCTCAGGTTAAAAAGGGGATGTTTACATTTGTCCTAACAAATCTAATATAAAAGTTACTCATGTAGGCAAATACGACTCTGATGAAAGAAAATCGATATTCGAGGATAACACAATTCTGTGGACCTCATTCATTTGTGATGTTATGAAATTCGGATAGTAACAGAATTAGATCTGGTTAATAGGAAAATAAATACAATTTAATTTTAGATACAATATTACTTTTTTGCACTTGTTTGGTTCATTTATTTTTATTGGTAATTGTAACTCAACGCGCCAAACAAAAAAATGCAATGACACCAGACATAATTAAAATGTTAAACAAATGCCATCATTACATTTAAACCTTATGAACTTCTGCCTCGCAAAATTATACGCAGATAAACAATCGTCTCTATTCAGGGTTTATGGTGCCATTAGAAATATTTCCTTGAATTAAAATTACAGTTATTTAAGGGCGCATCGAGATCAGCTGCTTTTTACTAGGGCTAGGAATTTTTAAAATATTCGTAAAGTATTCGAATAGTCGTTTGGTATGTTATTCGAATAGTCGAATATAGTCGAATAATTCGAATAGTCGAATAGTCGAATAGATACTTGAATAGTCGAATAGTCAAATATTCGAATTTCGAATATTTGAATAGTCGAATATTTATATAGTCGAATATTTAAATAGTCGAATATTCGAATAGTAGTCTATTTAAATAGTCGAATATTCGAATAGTCGTCTATTTAAATATCGAAATACAGTCGTTTAATCACGGTAGAAGTGGTTTAACTGCTTGCTGACTATATAATTTTATTTTTGTTTGTCCTTTTTACGTTAAAATTTACAGTTTCACAGAAAACACGAATAGTCGAACATATAAATATCCGAACAAAGTCAAATAATTAAATATTCGAATGGTCGAATATTCAAATAGTCGAATAGATACTTGAATAGTCGAATATTCGAATTTCGAATAGTCGAATATTTAAATAGTCGAATATTTGAATAGTCAAATATTCGAAGTTCGAATAGTCGAATTTTTTAACTAACAAAAATTCGAATTTAGAATAGTCGAATATTCAAATTATTCGAATACAATTCCGAGCCCTACTTTTTACATGTATCAGTTTTATGGCTGGTGTACTTTTATTATTTAAACATTTTCAAACGTTTAATATGGAAAAGGATGTTTTATTAACTAGAAAGTGGCAATGAAGTTTAAATTGTCAGTAGTATATTATTTAACGAGCGTATAATGTAGGCCTAAATGCAAGTGTATTATGGTTCATTATACGCAAGTAAAATATTATACTTTATTTACAAGCATTCATCGTATTTCATTTTCACTATTAAGATATATATATAAGATACATTTCCCCTCCTTTTCATAGTAACGGCAATGCGATGCGACGTGAATAGCTTAGATAGTTCGGGAGTCTGCGAGTGATTTTCAGATAGGTCGCCGTACCGTATTTTTAGTTAATAATGAGATTAATTAACTGGTTGTAGATAATGTTTTTTTTCTTAATTAAAAATGTTTGTTTGTGTTTAAAGAAAAACCATTAGAAAAAAATCATTGTTGTAACTTATCCAATTATATTACACAATATTATTACACATCTGAGCTTAAATAGCCTTACCTACTTGGGGTTTAAATATCCCAGAATTAAACTTATGCAAGCAAGAGAAAAGTGAATAAGCAATATCTTTAATTTTATAACAAGTCTTGTACACTCTGCTCTTCTTGTTTTACCACTACCTATACAGGGTGTTAGTGAATAAGTGCGACAAACTTCAGGGGGTGATTTTACATGAAAAAATAATAATAGTTTGCTATATAACTTTTGTCCGCAAATGCTTTGATTTCCGAGATACAGGGTGTTAAAGTTTTTATTAAAAAGTGACGATTTATTTATTGCTCTGAAACCCATCGAGATATGCAAATGAAATTTGGTAGGTTTTAAGAGGTAGTTTTTGCGCATTTTCTGACCTGCAATTAAGAATTTTATGTTTATCATTGGCGCGCATTAGGGTAATAATCTCAATTTTTTTAAAGACAAAAATGATACGCCACTGAGATATATCAAACTAAAAACAATTTTTGAATTTCTCATTTAATTTGTGACAAAAAATCTCTCTTGCCTTTTTTTCGTATTGGGCGCCGTTTTTATGCAAAAAAAAAAACATCTTGACGCGTATTTTTCATTTCTTTAATACATCATCTAGTAGGCTACTGTCAACATTCTGTTAAATACGAATATTTCAACGAAATGTCAAATTATTAGAGTTTCTTCATTTTTAAGCTTTTAGTTTGGTATAGCATTAATGTTAATAAGTAATTAATTTTTCTTTTATCGAAAAGAATGGAAAATTATACAAATGCAGAATTGTCGGACATGCATTTTGTCTATGGTCGAAGTAATGGAAATGGTCGGCAAGCTCGACTGAGTTGTATCCAGGACGTAGAGTACCCCATCACACAATATTTGCTCGTCTGCACCAACGTTTGCGCGAAAATGGTACATTTAAGAAACAAACGGCTGACTGCGGACGCCCTCGAGAAGTACGAACTGTGCAACTAGAGGAAGCAGTTCTCGAGTTAATTGCGGAGTCACCTGAAACAAGTACTCAAAAAATTGCCAACATATTGAATGTAAGCAACTTCACTGTATTTAAAATTCTTAAAGAACAGCAATAATTGTATCCGTTTCACATTCAACGTGTGCAAGCTCTACTACCTAGAGACTTTTTTCCGCGCCTAGATTTTTGCCATTGGATTCTTCATCAAATCGCTCAAATTCCTAATTTTTTAAATGGCGTTTTGTTTACTGACGAGGCTAATTTTGGACGACAGTGTATACGAAATTTCCATAACAATCACTTATGGGCTGAGGAAATCCACATGGAATCTGTGAAGCTCATTTTCAGTATCAGTTTTCAGTAAATGTATGGCTTGGGGTAATTGATGATCATTTAGTCGGTCCATATTTCCTCCCACAACGACTAACAGGCGACTCTTACCTTAATTTCCTACAGGAAGAGCTACCTGCTCTTTTAGAAGAAATTCCTCTACAGCTGAGACAAAACTTCTGTTTCATGCATGATGGCTCACCAGTCCATTTTAGCATTAATATACGTAATCACTTAGATACAGTATATCCAAATCGTTGGATAGGTAGGGGAGGTACGGAAAATTGGCCTGCTCGATCGCCAGATTTAAATTCTCTAGATTTTTGCATTTGGGGTTTTCTTAAGTCGTTAGTTTATTCCACTCCCGTCGAAAATGTTTAGGACCTGAGGAATCGAATTATAGCCGGCTGCTAAGAAATACACCAGGAATATTTGCGCGAATACGACAATCAATGAGGCGAAGAGTTGAATCTTGTATCACGTCTGAGGGAGGTCATTTTCGACATTTGTTGTAGCTTTGCGCCTATTTATTTATTAGTGTTATTTTCTGTTATTGTTCTGGTTTAATGTTATTGTATTAGATAGTTTTTAATAATGTATTAAAGAAATGAAAAATACGCGTTAAGATGTTTTATTTTTTTGCATAAAAACGACGCCCAATACGAACAAAAGGCAAGAGAGATTTTTTGTCACAAATTGAATGAGAAATTCAAAAATTGTTTTTAGTTTGATATATCTCAGTGGCGTATCATTTTTTTCTTTAAAAAAATTGAGATAATTACCCTTATGCGCGCCAATGATAAACATAAAATTCTTAATTGCATGTCAGAAAATGCGCAATAACTACCTCTTAAAACCTACCAAATTTCATTTGCATATCTCGATGGGTTTCAGAGCAATAAATAAATCGTCACTTTTTAATAAAAACTTTAACACCCTGTATCTCGGAAATCAAAGCATTTGCGGACAAAAGTTATATAGCAAACTATCATTATTTTTTCATGTAGAATCATCACCCCCTGAAGTTTGTCGCACTTATTCACTAATTTCCTGTATATTGTTATAAGTATTTGCATGCAGTGAATAAAAATGCCAAGTTATAAATGTTTATTAGTGATTCGGCTTAATAGCTCATGAACCGATTAAGAAAAATAATGGACGTAAATCTTTAAAATAAGAGAAAAAAGAGACTTACCTTGTGCTATCTGTCAGCTTGGGGCAGATTCAGCGGGTCTTCTCAAAGTACTTCTGGCGCCGCTATTCCTTGGTCACTACTCGACGATCGATGAGGGCGTTACCCATAGGGGGGTAAAAGGGGCTGCGTCTCAACTAGTGAGAAAAAATTGCGGGATTTTAAAGTCGCACCGTTTTTAAAGTTTTATGGTGACTAATTTCGCGCTGATAGCCGCTTTAGTGTCGATTTTTTATACAATTATTTGATAGAGGTAAGAGAGAGGGGGTAAGAAAATTCAGATCATCTATATCAGAACTAGTAGGAGTAAGTGAGCGAGAATTCAAATTACGTTCAATCAAGGTCAGCACAGTGTAGATATCCTTGTTGGTGAGAATTGGATCTCCTACTACGCGACTGAAATGAGATTTGACTGATTTGATTCCAGCTTCCCATCGCCCACCAAAATGGGTTGAAATGTGAATTAGTATTTTCTTTCGAAGCAGCATTTTCAAACAAGGACTTTCTTTCTTTATCGGTACCAACAAAGTTAGTTCCACAATCGCTATAAAGGCAACTTATTCTACCTTGACCAGCTAGGAAGCGGTAAAGGGCAGCCAAAAAACTTCTGAAGATAAGCTACTCACTAATTCCAGATATATGGCCTTTTTGGCAAACATAGAAATTTTAAAATGTCCACCAAAATCAACCACAGCATATGAGAATGCTTTCGCTTGAGATAATCTAGAAGCAGTTAAATCACCTATAGAAGGTCGATAAGATTTTGGTTTAGTTTTCCAACAAGTCAAACATTTACTTAAAACTGAATTTATTCTTCTTTTATGACAAATAATCAAAAAGTTTTGGGCAAGCAAGAAATGCAGGTCCTTAGTCCTGCGTATAAATTATTTTCATAATAATATTTTATAATAGGATGCTTAGCATCATACCACAAAGAAGAGTGTTTTAAGCGCCCATCACCACGCAAAATGTGTTTATCATCGAGAAAAACTCTGAATTTGCGGAAGGGTTTTGAAAATTGTTTATTATTTAGCTCGCAAAATAAATTTCTTGCTTACGCTTTGGTATTAGATGAAGAGAATTTGTCAGTTTAGGGACTTTGCTTTTGCGTTATTAATAAAGCGTAAAATATTAGGCACAGTGTGTTGAATAAAAAAAATTAATGAAAAAAGAATGATTGTCGACAAGATTGTCAAGAATATTATTAGCAGAAGAAAAGGTTGCAAAAACCACCTTTTTTTCTTTGTAAGTTTTGTACTATCGAGAAAATTAAGACTCAATTGGTCGGGGCTGCAAGTTAGTCAAAAATTCTGTGTGAGAGCGTAAAAATGGGGCTCCATCAAACCAGAGGGAGTTATGTAATAAATCTGATGAAAGCAATCCTCGAGAGGCGAGGTATGCAGGATTATTTTTGAAACTGACATAATACCAAGAATCACGGCCTACTTTCTCTTGGATGTAGACAACCCGATTGGAAACAAACCTATTCCATCGGTGGGGTGACGATCGAATCCAAGATTAAGCAATTTAGGAATCTGACCAGTGACCATGCGCAAACCATCTTAAAAGAAATTACATCATTGTACACTTCTATAACATAATGAAGCAGTTTAGCTGAAAGAACAGCTCCACAGAGCTATAAACGAGGAATTGTAATTCTTTTAAAAGAAGCTACTTCCGTTTTAGCACATAGAAAGTGGGTTCTTAAAATTTTGTCAGTTTTGAATAATACGAAGACACACCAGAATAACCTCGATACGAGACATCAGAAAATCCGTGTAGCTCGTAGGCAAAATCTTGATCCGACACAATCAATCGAGGTATTTGAAGCTGTGATAGAAGTGGAAGTTCCAATTTAACTGATTCCAACTTCGTACAATGTGTGCAGGCGGACTTTGGTCCCATGAAAGCCCAAGGGACCAAAGATTGGAAAGAATAATTTTATTATAAAAAGTCAGAGGGGCTAAAAAACCAAAAGGTCAAAGCATCTAGTTAACTTTGATATATACCGTTTTGTACATGGACGATCTAAAGGAGATATTTAGAATAGAAAACAGTCCTTGGTCGAGATTCACTGCAAACCAAGGATTTTTAAAGAACCGACGCGCGACGTTAAATAATGTTGGGGCAAATCTTCTAACAAAGAAGGATAATTACTGGACCATTTTCGAAGTTGGTGTAATAGGCGAATCGAAAATAAACACTTTTTTACCATATAGTATAGGAATTACATGTTAAGAAAGTCACCAAGAACCAGAATGGCTACCCCTAAAAATGCTTTCTACCCCACCTCAACAAGACCCACGACACGCACGAGTCTACATAGTTATAAAGTTTTATATCGCCTGACGGGACTCTAATTTCTTCCAGCTTTTCGACCAATAACGCATCGACAATAACGACGTATGAAGACATAAATCGGGGTTTCCGTCTGTGTTCAAACTAAAAATCATATTTATTTGTTGTGTTCCCCGTGTGGCTGATCCAATTTGGCTTTGTCAAAATCGATAAAAAGAGCATGCAAAAAGTTTTATCCGAATTCCTTTTACGATGGAACAAAGAGATAGGAATATATGAAATTTTATTATTGGAAAATCAAACAGATCTGCAATTCGATTACGAAGAAATCAATTACTCATATGCATCGGCATAGTCATTTAAAAATACTAATAAAAAGCAAAATTTGTTTGAAAATGTTGCAATACTTTTTTATTATATTAAATTATTCCTTATTACATTGTACTTGCTGGTGGCTAATTAAGTGAAACTTACAAACGTTCTGCCTGTGTCTCAAAATTAAGATGCATGGTAAAGTTGTATTTGTATGTTTCTTTTGTATTTGTATACAGGGTGTCGATTTAGTGTGTAATTTTTCGATATCTCAAATACTATCATATATAGAGAAAAACTTTGAATGTAAAAAATAGAGGACTGTAGGAGGTGTATATTATAAAAATATTTTTAAATATACAGTGTTTCACAAAGGCCGGACCATTAAAACCGAGGGGTAATTCACTGATGAAAAATTTGTACACCATTTTCCATTTTCTGTATTTTCCTCGTATTTTCCTCGTATTTTCTGTATTTTCCTCGTATTTTCCTCGTATTTTCTGTATTTTCTGTATTTTCCTTGTATTTTCTGTATTTTCCTCGTATTTTCTGTATTTTCTTCGTATTTTCTGTATTTTCTTCGTATTTTCTGTATTTTCTTCGTATTTTCTGTATTTTCTTCGTATTTTCTTCGTATTTTCTGTATTTTCCTGATATTTTTAAGAACTTGTAACTCTCGTTGTAACTACTCCATTTTTGCCAGTGCATCGGGATAATTATTATTCACTGATGAAAAATTTGTACACTATTTTCCATACTGCCTTATTTGCGATGTTTTTTATATTTCATAAAATATAAGTTTCTGTATGTTCCTACTATTTCTGTAACTTTCAAAAATTTTCTAATATTTTCTTGATAATTTATTGTATGGCCTAACTTAATTATTAGGGTTATGTTGCATAGCAAAAAGCTTGTTTTTGCTTTTGATTATTTTAGAAAAGCTAACCGTCACGCTATACCTGCTAGTCGTTTCCACGGGGGTTTCCAAATTGTAATAGTTCTATTTGTTAATTACGAAATAAAGCAGTTTAATAAAGTAAATTATTTTATTTTTCTCAAAAAAATATAATATTTTAAACATATATATATAGGCAGGTACCTACTGAGGTACCCACTTACTTAGGCATGTACACATACTTATTTTCGAGCTTATATTTTAAATTTTTTTAGATGTTTAAGCTCGTGTTTAAGTAAGTAAGTACCTTGGTGGGCAAATTTAGTAAGTAACTAACTGGTAGAAGAGACCTAAATATAAATGGTTAATTTATAAAAAATAAACAGATTACCTCGCAAATTATAAAAAATGGCTTCAGATTTTCCATGCAAACCCAAATAGAAATAAGTCGTAGAGACCTAAATATAAATGCTTAATTTATAAAAAATAAACCGATTACCTCGAAAATTATAAAAAATGGCTTCAAATTTCCCATGCAAACCCAAATAGAAATAAGTAGTAGAGACCTAAATATAAATGCTTAATTTATAAAAAATAAACGGATTACCTCGCAAATTATAAAAAATGGCTTCAGATTTCCCATGCAAACCCAAATAGAAATAATTTAGCTCCGGCATTAACTATTGTTTATACTGGTAATTAGTCCCATTTTAATCCCGGTATTTTTTTAAAAGTTTGAATTTTTTTGGTAAATTTAGATAATCACATCTTTTCAATTCAAAAGGGCCATTGCCAATAAGCTCAATCGGCCCATAGAAAATAAATTGTTTATGAACAATTTGAATGTCATCACAACGAGGCCATATAAACTGACCAAGGTCCGATTTTAAAAACTTTAATCTATAGGTTTCTTGGTCTACTTTTTCCGTCACCCTTCCAATGTACCACTGGTTCTCATAAGTGACGGCGTAATATTTCTCAATATCAATATCTATCTGCAAGTCTATTTCTGATACATTTTCTTCGGATGAAGATAACGACATTTTGTCCGAAGCTGTTTCGGAAGCTGCATAATTTTTTTTTAAATTCTCATAGTTAAGTTCGTCATCAGAATTTGACGATTCGTCAAATAATGGTTCTTTCCTTGGACGTTTTGCTTCGCATTTTATCTTGCTTTTAGGTGCTTTAACATTCGATTTACCCGAGGATTTACCTGAGATAAATCTTTGAAGCCTGTCTGTACTAAGCCTACCATTAGCTTCATCCAAAAGCCAACAAAACGAGGACTTTTTAATAACTACTGTTTTTTCCTTTAGCTTAACTTCTATGTAGGGTGAATTAGTAGGTACATCGGAAATTTTACCGGAGAAATCTTTTAAACACAGTGATTCATACCCTGTTACTTGTTTTTCTGACTCATAACAGTAAACAGGATTTAAATCTGAAATAGTATTAGTATCTGATGGACCTACGACTATTTCAGTTGCATCAAGTTCATCGCAAGATTCGTCGTCGTCTAAAGTACCAGGCAAAATATCAACTGATAAGTAGTCATTAGGTTGTGCAATAATACCCATATTTTTTATTTCTTCTAATGCATCATTCAAGGCTCGATTGACAGTTTTATCGATATCAAGGCTTAAAAGCTCTTCTGGGTTAAGCATGTTTGGAGACATCATTGCCAATAAACGCTTTTCCTCTCTAGGAAAAAAAAATTGTCCACCAATATCACTAATAATGTTATTGATACTACGGATTCGTTCAATTCGGTTAATTAAATCATTCATGCTAAAGTTTATGACGGTCGATAATGTCGAAGTCATGGATCTGGCTGTTCTAAATAGTTTTTCACAAGGTTGACTGCTCATATATGATAACAGAAACATATCAAGATCTAACCCTTCAATGTTTTTAAATTTAAATAATAAGATAAGTTTAACTAAAGTGTGAGCGTTTAGCTCTAAACACATGTAACTATTCGAAGATATAAAATTATTTTTTAAAGTTAAGGCTTTATTTTTTTTAATCGATGATCTCCAGATCCGCAAGAGAAATACAACATACCATGCTTTATATAATCGTTCTGATACAGCCAAATCACTACTTAGAAATGCAGTTAAAACATAATTCATAATTGTTAGGTATATAACAGTTCCTTTAGTCCCATCTATTTTTCCTAGGAGATCAATAACTGGTAATGAACACATCCTTTCAGCTGCCTGGAAGTTCATCTTATCTTCGAGTTTAAGATCGCTAGAAGTAAGCATATGCTGATCCTTTGATGTCAATTTAAGAAGATTATGTAGATGTTTTGACGATATTTCAGATGATCCAAATTTTAATGTTATTTTTTCATTTAATAATCGAATTCTGAGCTTTGTTAAAATGTGAACAAAATCTTGAAAATAACATTCATCTGACATGTTCATATTCATTAAAAACCATGGCCAAGTGTTTTCGCTATCTGAAACAAATATCCCAGATTTTATTCGCATTGATTTTAATAAACGAGTATCACCATCAGAGGAAAATCCAAGAATAGTTATTCCATATTCCTTAGCAGCAGATTTCATGTATTCCCACCGTTGAATAACATCCTTGTATGTAAATTTATTATCAGTTCCAAATCCACCAATGCAATATGACGGTGCCCCAGCAGAAAGAGGTTGCGCCACTATTATATAGGCATAGGATGCTTTAACAGCTGTTTCAAAATATTTTTGAATTTTTTCAGATGATGTGCCAAGAAATGTTTCGTTTTCTGGAACGCCATTTTTTAATGGTAAAACAAATCCAACTATTTTGTTTAAATTTGGATCGTACTCGATTTTGCCGTTTATTCGCGTGCCATCTTCGGAAATCCATACGACTTTGGACAAGCTTCTTTTTTCAAGAAAGGTGGATAATCCCTTAAAATCAAATTCGCCTTCCTCTATACGAGTTCGACTTTCACCAAGAAATCTATTAATTGTTGATATTGATGGAAGACAATTTTTTAAATTTGCATACAAAGTCTCGTATGCAAGGCGACCTGCTGTATAATAGAGATAAATGCCTATTTTTTTAGTTAGGTCATCGTAACAGTTTCTTTTACTACTGGTATTTTTGGAATTTTGTTCAGCATTTTCCAACAATTTTTGCAAAAAAAAAGATAAAGTCTTTCTTTTACCTTCAATAGAATCGTCAATTATCTGTGCTTCTGTATACACTTTTTCAGTATCGTTTATTTTCGAAACCATTTTATCGATAATTTCAGGGGAAGCGGTCTCACATATTTTATCTACTAGCCCAAAATAGTTTGTAATTAGACTTTGATTTTCGACGTTTCTTTCCCTGGATCTTCTTTCTCGTTCTGACCGTTGATATTTTAACGCTTTCCATTTTGACGAGTTGTTATTTTGAGGCTCGCTTTGAGGTGTGATTAATGGTGAATAATTCAGGCACTGCTCATTAAAATTATTTTCTGTATTATTCGACAAGTCATCAGATAAGTTTATTGGAATGAAATCAAGCAATTTAGCATTAGCCTCAGGATAAATCTCAATGGGTTTTGAATTTGAGGAATCTGAAGAAGCATTACTTTCATTACAAGGGACATTACGGATTTTTACACTAGTATTTCCTAGATGTACATTCGAACTGGACACATCCTTATGCAAAGACACTTGATTAGGCAAATCATTAGTGCAAGATTCTAATATTGCGCTGACAACCGTTTGAGAACCGCTGACAACCGTTTGAGAACCGCTGACAGCCGCTTGAGAACACGAAGCTGTAAAAGATGAATCCGAGGTTGAATCATTGCATAAGGAAGGTTTACAAATTTGTACATTTTGAAGTACATTTATTTTAACATTCTTATTTGGGTTTTCACAGGGCTGAAAATATGAGTCAATTGTCTGAAGTTTTTTACAAGGCAATGATCCGTCTATATCGAGGTCTATATGTTTTTTGAATAAATGATTTTGAAAATTGGAAAGATTCCATCGTTTTACTTCGCTAGAACCTTTTTTTACAGTTCGATGAATTTTGTAGGTAATTCCGCAGAAGCATATTATACTAGCCATCAGATCATCTTTCCATATCTTTGTATGTATAATCACACTGTCCAAACTATGAGTGAGCGACATCCATTGCATATGACCGGGAACTTTTTTCTGTGACCAGGTTTTCAAAGCTTTTAACAAGTTCGCATTTTCTTCCGTTAAATTTATTTCACTTGGGCTTACATTGGGGGTTGCATCCAACAATACGGAGGAGTTGTTTTCAGAAGAGCTTTCTCGAGAGCTATCTTGTAGGTTTGCAGAGCGGCTTTTGTTAACTTTTTGGTTTTTAGTTTTTCTTTTTGAACTGCCTGGTTGAGAAAAATCACTGGAAGCTTTTAATTTTTGTTGTGCCTTTTCTTTGCAAAACTGTATCAATAAACGTAAAATTTTTTTATGCCCAGCCACAATTTGAAATCGCTCTGGACAATTAGAAAAATGACCATAATAATCTGCATATTTTTCCTGACTAATAATGTGCAACAGCTGATTTTGTGCAAAATTTTCAATGGTATTTATTGCTTCATCGTCAATATCTGCAATTATAGGGGCATCTTCAAAGCCGTTAAAAACAAGAAGGTTTTTTAATGTTGGCGGTATTTTTAAACCTAAAACCATTTCCGCTTCTGTATAAATATCCAAGGAAGCGGAAGACGCGGCGGCATCTTCATCTTTCTCCATTTATACCTAAGCTGAAAAGAAGGTACCTGTTTAATATTATTGCAATTGCTATTTAATTTCCATTCAGGTATAAATCTGCTACTTTTTTTATACAATATTGAAGTATAAAGTGCAATATAATATTTGAGATAATATTCATACAGTCTACTATTGTACATATTATATATCTTTAATGAATAATTGATTTTAATACATTTTATATTGTCTATTTGTAATTTATTTTCAGGTTTATAAATTAATTGAAACGTAGCAAATGTTCTGTAGGTATATACATGGTGCCCCATGTAAGAATGCGCACTAGAGGAATCTCGTAAACCACAGGAGATACGGAGATGGTTAAATTAGAGAAAAGTTGCGCTTAGCTAAACCCGAGGCTAAACCCTTCAAATTCACGATTGGAAATCTAAAAAAATCCTATTACTTCCGAAGATATTTGGGAAAAACCGAGGGAAAACCCGAATTTTCCCGATTTCGTTTTTATTTTTTTCTGACTCTATTTAAAAAGATATGGCAAAATAAATTTCAAATTCTCATTGCCACTTTTTCTGCTATACAAGCCGGGGTTCATAGATTTTCAATGCGATGTTTCGTTTCCAGTAACCATCATTAGGGTCATTTTTTTAAATAGTCGACAAATTTTGTGTTCTGCCTAAAACGAGGCCTAAAATATTCTAACTTTAATTCCAAATTCCACGACATATCGCTTCTTACATTTATCTGACGTTTCGGGCGAAAAAATCATCATCAATATTATTTGATGATATAATTAACCAACTCTGTATCTCCTGTAGTTTATGAGATCCCTATAGTGTGCATTCTTACGGGACACCGTGTATTTCCTCGAGTATTTTCTTTTAATAAAATTTAAATTTATGGTAGAAAAATTGCCACGCACACCTATGATATGCTGCTTAAAATTCTATAATTATTGGATTTATTTCCCCTTTCTCTTCAGACGTCTTAGTGATAGCATTGTGCTTCGGATTTTTATATCCTTTTTGCAGTCAGAGACCGCCTTACACATAACAGAGCATACAACTGAGATTTTGCGGCTAGTTTAGGTTTATACCTCGGTTTATACTAGATTGAAACATGATTTTGCCAGATTTGGCTTATCATATTGGATTACCAACAAAGATAGACTCCTCGCTAAAAAAATACTTGTGTAACCACCTTAAATATATGGACTGACACCACCTTAATACGGCTGCCGCTGAATCACCGTCTCTGGCTTTACATTGTTTTCAGTGGTTTTTGGGTCTTATGTAATATCTGCGTAGAGGAACAAAGAAAAATAATGTCATCCAAATAGTCTAATAAATGTGTTTCGACTATTTCCAGTATTTGCAGCGCGGTTTGCTGTGTTCGATAATTAAAAACCTAAACTAACCTACTCGATTAATTTATTTATGGCAACTAAAATTAATTGTTTACACTCGAAAATATACTTACCTAAGTAGGTACATATAATAATCGATATAATAGGTAGTTTTTCGTTGGTGTTACACAGACAGGCCAGCACAAGAATGTCGCAATAATATAAACTTAGTGACAACCGTGGACACTCGCGTAAACATAACCTTTTATGCATCAACCGTCGAAAATCCTGCAGCGTTGTCAGATCTTCCAACGATTTTACGTCATTGCCAAATTGATTGTCGCACGTATTTTCTGTATTTTCTGAGGTATTTTCCTCGTATTTTCTGTATTTTCTTCGTATTTTCTGTATTTTCTTCGTATTTTCTGTATTTTCTTCGTATTTTCTGTATTTTCTGTATTTTCTTCGTATTTTCTGTATTTTCTTCGTATTTTCTGTATTTTCTTCGTATTTTCTGTATTTTTCTCGTATTTTCCTCGTATTTTCTGGAATGTGTACACCATTTTCTCTAGTGAATTACCCCTCGATTAAAACTTAAATATTTTTAAATGGAACACCCTATATTTTTTTCTTGCACTTAGTGCCCCTCCATATTGTTTATGTAATCTCAATTTTTTTTTTCAATCTGTTGCATTGTTGCCAAGATATTAATTATTTTCCTAGTTTTTTTGCTTTTGTACGGTCACAATAAATATGCTACAGCTTCTTTATTGATTTTAATTTTATTTTTATTTTTTACAGACGGTTGCATCTGGGTCCTATGAGTAGTATTTATAAGACTATACGATTTTTTAATACAGGGTGCTTCAATTTTACTTCCAAATTTCGGGAAGTTAGGATTAAATTTACTCAATATTTTTAAATGAAACACCCTGTATATTTTGTCAAGAATTAAAACTTCTACTAAGTTCCCTTTTAACTGTAATTTTTTTTTTAATTCTGCGACGTTACGAAATTGTAACGATTGTTTCAAAATTTTCGTTATTGGTTTTTTAAAAAAGGCAAGTCATCCTCAAGAAATAGGATTTAAGAGGTTAAAAGAACGGTTTGAGCGAACAGGCAGTGTTAAGTATGAGAAAACGGAAAGAGCTATCTAAGACTGTTTTAACAGAAGATAATGACTTTGCCATTGCTTTGTCAGTGACGGAGGATCCGTCGTTGGGTGTTCGAGAAATAGGTAACAATCTTAACGTAAAAAAATCTTCAGTGGCAGTGTCCCTTAGAAAAAACAAGTCCCCTTCCCCTACCACATTTAACTACACCAAGAACTTATAGAACACGATTTTAAAAGACGACTAGCATTTTGTCAGTGGGCACAACACAGAGTAAGGGAAAGCCCTTTATTTATTAGACATGTTTTTTCCCTGATGAAGCCACATTTCACAGAAATGGTTTTGTTAATCGTCATTATTTTCACTTTTACGCAATGGAAAACCCACATGCCAGGTTTCTCATTTTCAGCATCAGTGGTCACTCAATGTTTGGGGGGGGGGGGGGGCGGGGCGTATAATTATTAATTAAGTTATTGGACCTTTTTTTTGATCAGCACTTAAATGGAGTACACTTTTTACATTTTCTATAACAAGATTTGCCAGTGTTACTTCAGCATGTTACAGCTCAAATTAAAAATAATATGTGGTTTCAGTTGGATGGCGCTCCTTCCGCACTTTCATAGAGAAGTACGAGCGCATCTTGAACAATAATGTCCTCAAAAATGGATATATAGGTCGAGGAGGACCAATTAACTGGCCTGCCAGATCACCTGATCTGACTAGCATGGACTATTTCTTATGGGGTTACGTAAAATCAAAAGTATATCGCTTATCAGCCACCACTCGTGATGATATGAAAGAACGAATTAGAGAGGCATTTCATAGCATAACACCTCACACCTTATCTAATGTAAGAGACAATTTTATAATTCGAATTTAAAATTGCATTAATCAAAACGGACGACACTTTAACAACTTCTTTAACTAAGTAAATAATTTTGGTACAATACTTAATTATTATAATTGGAACACCGCAGAAATATTATGATACTAAAATAAAGTAAAGTTGTTATTTTTTATTTATTTGGACGTTACAAAATTTGGTATTATGTTTAAGGGTAAGAACGTTATAATACAATAAAATACTGGATACAATTAAAATAAAAACAAATCAAAAAGCAAATGACGAAAATTTTGAGAAAGTCGTTACAATTTGGCAACGTCGCAAAATAAAAAAAAATACAGTTAAAAAGGAACTTAGTAGAAGTTTCAATTCCTGGCAAAATATACAGGGCGTTTCATTTAAGAATATTGAGTAAATTTAATCTTAACTTCCCGAAATTTGGAAGTAAAATTGAAGCACCCTGTATAAAAAAATCGTATATAATCTTATAAATACTACTCATAGGACCCAGATGCGGGGAAGGGGACTTGTTTTTTCTAAGGGACACTGCCACTGAAGATTTTTTTACGTTAAGATTGTTACCTATTTCTCGAACACCCACCGACGGATCCTCCGTCACTGACAAAGCAATGGCAAAGTCATTATCTTCTGTTAAAACAGTCTTAGATAGCTCTTTCCGTTTTCTCATACTTAACACTGCCTGTTCGCTCAAACCGTTCTTTTAACCTCTTAAATCCTATTTCTTGAGGATGACTTGCCTCTGGGAAATTTTGGGCATATATTCTTGTGGCCAAAAGACAGTTTCCATGACTCTCTCCCAAAGTGTAAACCATATTTATTAATTCTTTTTGCGAACAATTCATTTTATTTAAGGGCGATTACATACAAAATAGTTTAACAACAAACCGTCAAAAATTAAGTAAACGGCAATTGTTATTTATTTTCTATGGCTAGCTTAAACGTAGAAGCCTACTTTATATGTTAAGGAGGCTGTGGTAGAACTTTCAAATAATTTTTAGAAGATGAAAATCACATAAACTTAATGAATGCTAAGAAGAATTATTGAATCGGTATAGGATTAGATATTCTATTATAAAGCCTAAAATATATGTTCAAAAAATACAGAGTATTACACTAATCCAGACCAGCTAAAATTAAAATAGAAACATCAAAAAACAAATAACGAAAATTTTGAAATAATCGTTACAATTTGGTAACGTCGCAGAATTAAAAAAAAAATTACAGTTAAAAGGGAACTTAGTAGAAGTTTTAATTCTTGACAAAATATACAGGGTGTTTCATTTAAAAATATTGAGTAAATTTAATCCTAACTTCCCGAAATTTGGAAGTAAAATTGAAGCACCCTGTATTAAAAAATCGTATAGTCTTATAAATACTACTCATAGGACCCAGATGCAACCGTCTGTTAAAAATAATAATTAAATTAAAATCAATACATAAAGAAGCTGTTGCATATTTATTGCGACCGTACAAAAGCAAACAAATTAGGAAAATAATGAATATCTTGGTAACGATGCAACAGATTGAAAAAAAAAATTGAGATTACATAAACAATATGGAAGGGAACTAATTGCAAAAAAATATAGGGTGTTTCATTTAAAAATACTTAAATTTTAGTGGTCCGGCTTTTGTGAAACACACTGTATATTTAAAAATATTTTTATAATATACACCCTCAACAGTCCTCTATTTTTTACATTTAAAGTTTTTCTCTATATAGGATAGTATTTGAGATATCAAAGAATTACACAATAAATGGACACCCTGTATATGTTCTTATCTTAGTTTTAAATGCATCTTTCCAAAAATGGCAACCTTCAGTTTAACAATCAAAAAACGGTTTTGCGGGTTTGACCGTTAAACCGGAAGTTGGCATTTTTGCATAGAAAATTAAATATATTAATTTACAAACATATTTTTTCTAAGATACATCGTTGGATTGCTACACCGCTACACCCTATCTGAATTTCAAATATCCAAATCTCAAAAATTTACGGTTCTAGCTTACGACCTTTCCTTTAAGGTTTGTGACGTAATGCTTCGGTTCTTTCTTCGTAGCAACTACAGACAGTTTTAATTTTAAAACGATTGATTAACAAATTAATGAAAGCAAGAAACCAAATTTTGTCAAATCTGTTTATATTTCTTTTTCTGCTTTTATTACGTTATTAATCCAAATTTTTTAAACTGAAAACTAATGGGCTTTTTTAGCATAACGGAAATCATCATATTGAACACTGACATTCTGAATTACCAATAATCAAAAACCCTCCTAGAGGGTCACAAGACTTTAGAAATAATTTTAAAAAAACGCCGCGAAAGCATAACGTTTGGATACAAACAGACCTACGCCATCTCATTATCCACAATTATTTTCTTTGCCAGTCGAATTGCCGTTTATAATGCTATCTCTGTTTCGTTAACTTAGATAGAAAAGAACGGCT
This sequence comes from Polydrusus pterygomalis, assembly GCA_963969555.1. Classification (NCBI taxonomy): domain Eukaryota; kingdom Metazoa; phylum Arthropoda; class Insecta; order Coleoptera; family Curculionidae; genus Polydrusus; species Polydrusus pterygomalis. The sequence goes on from OZ018384.1 coordinate 12,086,449, forward strand.
TAGATACAGGAAACCAGACCCGAGATATCATTCAGGTAAAACGCCTTCGGCTCGGTCGAAGCGACATCTACATGAACCAGTATGTTCACGTATTTAATTAATTGTCAGTGAATAATTTCAACATTTTAATTCAAATTCGTTTATTGGTGTTAATATACATAAAGTATTCCCACAAGTCAAAATGTATACAAGTAAGTAAAAATTTTTAAAATTCCTCTCAATCACTAAATCAGTCACAGCCTTACTACTTAAATATAATTAACCAAATAAAAACGTTACATACTAACACATTAATATAATAAAATCCATACACTATATTATAGTCCCAGAATGCAGTATATAGGAACAAGTATCATAACGGAAATTTAAAAATTCGTGATTTGAATAAAATACTCTTGAGATTAATAGTTGTTTTATTTTATTCTTGAAGAGAGTATATGATAAATCTGTATAACTCTTAGGAAGCTTATTGTATAGCTTAACAGCCAGAAATCATGTACCACTCTGACATCTTGTCAAGCGTTGATAAATTGGAACTACTTTATACATGTTCCTCGTCCCATAGTTATGGATATCCCCATGTACCCTATATTGGTCCCTATTTTTTTGTACCCACAATAGGTTTTCTAGAATATACACCGATGGTAAAGTTAGTATAACCATCCCAGAGAAGACATGTCCACAGTCCTCTCTGTAACCCAACCTATCCAGTATTCTGATTGCCCTTCTCTGCAGTGAAAACAGCCTTTTTGCATGTGGGGCATGACCCTAGACCAAAATAGCATATGTGGCGACAGGATGGAAAATGCCAAAATAGGCCGTTCTCAAAGCACTGTCAGAGGAACAACCAGCAAGGCATCGAAGGGCATAAATACAGCTTCTTAGTTTCCCAGCAACAATATCGATGTGTGCATGCCATCGCAGGAGAGGATCCAGAAAAACTCCCAAAAACTTGACATTTGTATCCCTTGACATATCAGCTGGTCTCAGAGTGAAAACAACCTTATTTGTCTTGTCTGCGTTGAGATGCAATCGATTCATGTTAAACCACTCCTGAACCGCATTCTGCAAAACATCCATCTCCAACTCTGCAACCTCAGGAGAATCAGCCGTGCATGCGACCGTTGTGTCGTCAGCAAAAATAGTGAATTTACCTCTTGGTTCTATTAAAGGCAAATCGTTAATATAAATTTAAAAAAGTAAAGGCCCCAAAATAGAGCTCTGGGGAACTCCTATTGTTATTTCACTTTGTGCTGACGACACCCCACCCACACTCACGACCTGCTCTCTGTTCGTCAAATAGGAAGTCAGACGTTTAACGATGTCAGAGCCAAAACCATACCTACAAAGTTTCCGTAATAATATATCGTGGGGAACACAATCGAATGCTTTGCTCAAATCACAAAACAAGACATTGCCATATTTTCGGTCATTGAAAGAGTTTAAAAACTGAAACGCCACTAAAACTATTATCCTTTTATGAAATGTCAGCTTAGCAAAGTGAAAATATTACGACTATATAATATATCCCTAAAAACATAAAGTTTTTCCTAGACTGATTTTTCAATCATTTAACCTAATCTATATAAAATATACTTGTTGTTTTTGGGTCAAGGTTATCACTTAATGACGTTTGGTGCAAAATATTTAAGACAAAATCTTCGTACGTCATCCACATACTTAGTAGCTGATACGAGATATTATATCCTGCGTGAAATTGTGTTATTTATCAATAATTATTATTTATAACTATTAAAGACTTTTTGCAAACCCGCTATTTTTTTTTAATGGGAATTACCCGAAATTGCCTAACTAAAAATATATTTTCTGTTCACTAGAAATGCAAGTGAATGTCCAAAATTATATACTTATATGCTACGGGATATTTTTGCGTTATAAGAAACGAATAAAGGGTTTGCAAAAAGTCGCTATTAATTGATACTTTTATCAGTCTCGAGATTACTAGTCAAGGATGAATTATTGGTTTTGTACTTTTATGATCATGACTTTTTTTTATTAATGTTTAGATACTTAAACCCTAGTGGAAACCTTATATAGTCGTTAATGTCTAAATATTGAACTGATTGGAGCTGAAGTTTGTTACAAAAATGTAATATTATTCTCGAATTCACAAAAAACGTCTAATAAAGCATGTAGAATTAGAAGTTTACGTTAAAACTACTTAAAACTTATTTATCCCCACTAAATTCACAGAAATTATTGTTAACTTGTCGGTATTTTCAATTTTAACAGGTTGTAAAACTGTGACACTAAATCACACCTCCCCATTTTAATCCCTTTAATTATATTTAGTGCTTCAATCACAATTATTAAAATATTATAAATATATATGAAAAGGAGAGTCGGTTGTACGACGTATTTTAACAAATGAAACATCTTTTTTGTATTAAGGGTAATTTAATTGCTATTGCCTTTGGCTTTTGGGATGTTTCATTTATTATAAATATAGTAAATAAATAACAGTAAAATAAAATGGTAATTTTCTTTCCAATACCAGAGTCAGAAATTAAATTTAATAACTGAGTATTTTAGTATACCTATTTCAAAGTTTTTTAATTGTTTGATATTCTTGTAGCTCACAAACTTTATAATTCAGAAAAAAAACAAGTTTTTAGTTCACCCAAAGAAATGCGGCGCGGAATATTTATTTTCATAATAATTTTTCTGTTTCAAGAAAAAGGCAAAATTGGTCGTATTGATGTGTTATTAATTTGTTGATGATATTGGGCCCTCTTAACTTAGTCAATTTCTTTAACGACCCTTATGTTGTTGTACTTAAACATATCCTATATAATTTAGTCTTCACAGTAGTTCTTTCACATTGGCCTTTTTTCCTAAATATGATTTATCAAAGTTTTGCTTACTTGTCAATTGGATAAGATGCGACTAGTGTAAACGAAAGCATTGGAAATTTTCTTAAGAGGATGAAACGAAAAAAAAAAACATGAAAATATTAGGTACCACAGCACATAAAAAAATTAGTAGTAGAGCGAAGGAGACTACTCTACCATTTAATTTGCTATTAAGGCCTTCAACAATATTGAAAATGTGATTCAACAGCTATGGAATTAATTGCTGCAGAAATGCTTAATCCAAACTTGCAAGGAGCATTAATGAAACGCAAATTCTCTCTCTCATCGAATGCATACTTCATATCAGAAAAAGTAAACTTTACTTAATTAATAACATCAAATTAACAAAATTGCATATTATATGGTTGCAAAAGTGGAAGATTGTCTAGCAAAGATTCCATTCGGAAGTGCAATCTTGACAACGCAGTGTCTTGGTAGAAAGGACTTTGTTCATCAACTTCTCTATCAAAACTTAATATTAAAGATAGAGAGTGGCAATAGATCAATTTTTATTTTCAATGAAAATGGCAAGGAAAACAAAAAGGATAGTGATACTTTTGTTGAATATGTGAAAGAAGAAATAGTTGAGACAGATGATTTGCAGGACAGTTTTTTTTCACGCGTTTATTTTAAAAAACGAGCCACAAAGTGGCGAGTTTTTTAATTGACACGTGCGCTAAAACGCCTTATGAAACATGTGCTTTATACATTTTTTTCTATTTCACCTTTTATAATCAAGAAAAATACATTTAAAAAAATAAATAAATCCTTCAAATTTTGTAAATTTTTATGTCTAAATTTTATGTTGGCAATACTATTTTTTATCATAGTAGCCTCTGGACAACAAAAATTATTTTGCGAACTGTCATTTTTTGATTTATTGACCCATTTTCACCACGAGATTCTAAAGTTATTTTAGCGATATGAGATTTGAAATTGGACGGAATACGTTGTGTGATTCTTGTACATTCGGTACATATACAGAGCGTTCGGAAATTCGGGAGATTTTGCTACTTTTTTTCGAATTTCAAAAGACGTGATTTTACGTCACGGCATTGCAATTTAGTATAGGGAAGATGGAAAATTCAAATAAAGTTGAAGTTAAAATCGACATTGGAAGGTTAGTAGATTGAATTTTGGATAGCATTTGGCAGAAAATGATAGCTTGAAGCATCTACAAAAGATTGATTTATAGATTTATGCAACCAACATACATGACTATTATCCACACAGAATAAAAAAGGAAGTTATCAAGCTATTTTTCCTCTGCGAAAAATGGGTTTTCTCGTAAATCACAAAGGCCGCGCAAGTCAATGAAATAAAACATTTAAATGTTACCAACATCAAATAAAGAAAAAACGCGTATCGAAATAGCTTCATTACGATACGCAAATGCGTATCGTACTGAGCTTATTATTAACGTGAAATAGAAAAACAAGTATTTGCGTTATTGCAAAAAAATAGAGTTTTAGCATTCAGTGTTTTAATTTAGGCTTGGGTTCATTTTTCATCATTTACGTTTAGTTTCTATTTTTTTTCTGACAAATTTTGCAAAAACCAGTTTTAAAACATTTTTTCAATATTTTACTAATATTTCGTACTTAAATCTCATTAATTTTGTTTAATAAGCTTCCCAGAGAGGTGTCACAAGTTTGGTAGTGCCATTTAAGATATTAACGTGGATAAGGGTAGTCCTTCAGAGGTGGATGAGGTTGGTCCGCAAAATACCTCAGTTTTCCCCGCGTTTTTGTAGAAATAGTATTTTTGGTTTTTTGATATCTTCTTTAGTGTGGAAAATATAGCCAATGTAAGTTTTCAAAAAGTCACCCGTGAAAATCATTCACTGCCATACTAAGGGTGCAGCCCCAGCACATATCGAGTATTACCTTAATCTGAAAATAGAAATCTAGATAGACAATCTTTGGAATTATTTACTTAGGAAAAGAAATATTCAAAACAATGAGGATTATGGATTGCTTTAAAGAAAAATGGCAAAACAGTTCGTTTAACTATTGTGTTAAACTTATACTCTATGAACGCAAGATGTCAAGACGTTATAGCTGCAAAAGGATATCATACTAAACTAAATAATAATAATAATACGTTTATAAGTACTTACTATTCATTTTTTCACCTACAATATTTTTTCTAGATATGCTTTTGTTATACTTATATATTAACGGTCGTTCTATATATATATATATATATATATATGGGATACAAAGATGTAACTATAAAGTTTATCAAAAATTTAAACATATTTTTATAAAAACTTGGAAAATTATAATTTTAAAACAAATTCACCTTCATCATTAATGCCTATTTAAGGGATTTTTTCTTCAACTTTTTTTTTAATTGGTATATTATGACTGAAAAGTCCGCTCCGTGGACGGTAACCATCTTGAGTTAGGTATCATCGTGCTTGATTTTAATTATATTTTATGTTTATATTTAAAAATATCTACAGGACATTTACTGCACAAATATACAAGAACACACTGTATAAAAGGATTCTAACCCTTTTTTATCAAAACTCTGCTTTTATGTCATAATTTATGGCTGTAACCACTATCCATGTCCACTCCATAGACAAATAGAAATTGCAATTTTAAATCTATATCTGGCAACATCGTCAGCCTACCACGTGTATGTATTAACGCATTCCTTCCGTAATGCTCCAAGCTCTTGAGAAGAGGTGGTGTGATGTTTTATTGTAAATTTAAGTTAAATGACCAAAACATTAGTAAAATAAGGTAAGAATTTTTATTATCGTCCACTCCATGTCAGCAGAAAAACGGTAGAAAAAAATTGAATTTTAACTTTTTTTGTAGTAAGTAGGAAAGAAAAGTTTATACGACTTATAAGTTGGGAATTTTTTTTAATATATTTATTTTCCTATATAAAAAATGGACGTTAGGCTTAAATATTTCCACTCCATGGGCATCCACTCCATGGACTTTGCTTGTCCGTCATCTTGATAAAAGGAGGAAAAAAGTTATGCCAAAAAAATGTTAAAGATGACATACAGTGTTCAAAACAGGATTTAGTTAAGGAACTACGAAAAACTTTTCCAAGATATTTGACTCATTTGGCGAATATGAAACATCAACAAAAAAGTATAAGACAAATAATTAAGGAAAAATCTCCTTCCAGGAATTGAATCTTAAATACACATTGATTTCTCTGAGAACTATAATGCACATTTCGGGGGGGTCAAAGCCACAAGTGAACCACAAAGATCCTTCTTTCTTCTTTGTCTTCCCTTAATTATTATTTGTTAACTCCATGGACTCACATTCCACTCCGTGGACCAAATAATTACATATTTTTACATAAAATCGGAATTATTATTTTTAATTCGTGGTCACTAATTGCAGTAAGACATAAGTATTTAATCATATAATAATAATATATCCGATTTTATGTAAAAATATGTAATTATTTGGTCCACGGAGTGGAATGTGAGTCCATGGAGTTAACAAATAATAATTAAGGGAAGACAAAGAAGAAAGAAGGATCTTTGTGGTTCACTTGTGGCTTTGACCCCCCCGAAATGTGCATTATAGTTCTCAGAGAAATCAATGTGTATTTAAGATTCAATTCCTGGAAGGAGATTTTTCCTTAATTATTTGTCTTATACTTTTTTGTTGATGTTTCATATTCGCCAAATGAGTCAAATATCTTGGAAAAGTTTTTCGTAGTTCCTTAACTAAATCCTGTTTTGAACACTGTATGTCATCTTTAACATTTTTTCGGCATAACTTTTTTCTTCCTTTTATCAAGATGACGGACAAGCAAAGTCCATGAAGTGGAAATATTTAAGCCTAACGTCCATTTTTTATATAGAAAAATAAATATATTAAAAAAAATTCCCAACTTATAAGTCGTATAAACTTTTCTTTCCTACGTACTACAAAAAAAGTTAAAATTCAATTTTTTTCTACCGTTTTTCTGCTGACATGGAGTGGACGATAATAAAAATTCTTACCTTATTTTACTAATGTTTTGGTCATTTAACTTAAATTTACAATAAAACATCACACCACCTCTTCTCAAGAGCTTGGAGCATTACGGAAGGAATGCGTTAATACACGTGGTTGGCTGACGATGTTGCCAGATATAGATTTAAAATTGCAATTTCTATTTGTCTATGGAGTGGACATGGATAGTGGTTACAGCCATAAATTATGACATAAAAGCAGAGTTTTGATAAAAGGATTAGAAACCTTTTATACAGTGTGTTCTTGTATATTTGTGCAGTAAATGTCCTGTAGATATTTTTAAATATAAACATAAAATATAATTAAAATCAAGCACGATGATACCTAACTCAAGATGGTTACCGTCCACGGAGCGGACTTTTCAGTCATAATATACCAATTAAAAAAAAAGTTGAAGAAAAAATCCCTTAAATAGGCATTAATGATGAAGGTGAATTTGTTTTAAAATTATAATTTTCCAAGTTTTTATAAAAATATGTTTAAATTTTTGATAAACTTTATAGTTACATCTTTGTATCCCATATATATATAGAACGACCGTTAATATATAAGTATAACAAAAGCATATCTAGAAAAAATATTGTAGGTGAAAAAATGAATAGTAAGTACTTATAAACGTATTATTATTATTATTTAGTTTAGTATGATATCCTTTTGCAGCTATAACGTCTTGACATCTTGCGTTCATAGAGTATAAGTTTAACACAATAGTTAAACGAACTGTTTTGCCATTTTTCTTTAAAGCAATCCATAATCCTCATTGGTTTGAATATTTCTTTTCCTAAGTAAATAATTCCAAAGATTGTCTATCTAGATTTCTATTTTCAGATTAAGGTAATACTCGATATGTGCTGGGGCTGCACCCTTAGTATGGCAGTGAATGATTTTCACGGGTGACTTTTTGAAAACTTACATTGGCTATATTTTCCACACTAAAGAAGATATCAAAAAACCAAAAATACTATTTCTACAAAAACGCGGGGAAAACTGAGGTATTTTGCGGACCAACCTCATCCACCTCTGAAGGACTACCCTTATCCACGTTAATATCTTAAATGGCACTACCAAACTTGTGACACCTCTCTGGGAAGCTTATTAAACAAAATTAATGAGATTTAAGTACGAAATATTAGTAAAATATTGAAAAAATGTTTTAAAACTGGTTTTTGCAAAATTTGTCAGAAAAAAAATAGAAACTAAACGTAAATGATGAAAAATGAACCCAAGCCTAAATTAAAACACTGAGTGCTAAAACTCTATTTTTTTGCAATAACGCAAATACTTGTTTTTCTATTTCACGTTAATAATAAGCTCAGTACGATACGCATTTGCGTATCGTAATGAAGCTATTTCGATACGCGTTTTTTCTTTATTTGATGTTGGTAACATTTAAATGTTTTATTTCATTGACTTGCGCGGCCTTTGTGATTTACGAGAAAACCCATTTTTCGCAGAGGAAAAATAGCTTGATAACTTCCTTTTTTATTCTGTGTGGATAATAGTCATGTATGTTGGTTGCATTAATCTATAAATCAATCTTTTGTAGATGCTTCAAGCTATCATTTTCTGCCAAATGCTATCCAAAATTCAATCTACTAACCTTCCAATGTCGATTTTAACTTCAACTTTATTTGAATTTTCCATCTTCCCTATACTAAATTGCAATGCCGTGACGTAAAATCACGTCTTTTGAAATTCGAAAGAAAGTAGCAAAATCTCCCGAATTTCCGAACGCTCTGTATATGTACCGAATGTACAAGAATCACACAACGTATTCCGTCCAATTTCAGATCTCATATCGCTAAAATAACTTTAGAATCTCGTGGTGAAAATGGGTCAATAAATCAAAAAATTACAGTTCGCAAAATAATTTTTGTTGTCCAGAGGCTACTATGATAAAAAATAGTATTACCAACATAAAATTTAGACATAAAAATTTACAAAATTGGAAGGATTTATTTATTTTTTTAAATGTATTTTTCTTGATTATAAAAGGTGAAATAGAAAAAAATGTATAAAGCACATGTTTCATAAGGCGTTTTAGCGCACGTGTCAATAAAAAAACTCGCCACTTTGTGGCTCGTTTTTTAAAATAAACGCGTGCGCTAAAACCGCTTCTTATGAAACGCGTACTTTAATATACTATTTTTGCGCTCTTTTTAAAACTATTTTATTATATGCTCAATATAATTTTCATTTCTTTCTATACAGAAATAAAGTCGATTTTCAAATTCCTCCGACAAGCATCAATTATCCCCTGACGCAATTCTTCCAGAAAAGCCGCATAAATTCGGGTGTTGCCGTAATTCTCTCTGTCGTGGTTTCACAAAACTTCTGTCCGGATCATCGTCGCGAAGTTGTTGCAAAAGTTTCATTTTGTAAGGGTGAAATTTATGCATTTTCAGTACTTTTCGAACAGAATCCCTGGATACGCCGATAACTGTTGCTAAATAACACATTGATACCTTTGCATTTATTTGCCTTATAACTGCAATCTGCATATCTTTATCCAAGACTCTAGGTTTTTGTCTTTTTAATTTCCAACGGCTGCAGTTTCTTGAAATTTTAAACTCAAATCTCTTATGTAGACGTGGTTGACGTTTTTGTCAGAATGCCTTTTATTAAAAGGAATGGCTATTTTCAAATATCACCCGGAGCACCATAAAGAAAAATCATTTCTCGTTCTTCCATGAAATAAAAAATTTTGAAAAATTGGAAGAAAAAATACAGACACCAGTGACGGCAAAAGCAAGCACGTTAAATTTTAACTGATTTAAAAGATGCAAATTTTATTTAATGTTTTACAAAAAAAAAGCAAAAAACAAGTAAGTATTTCAAAAAAAAATCACAGATCTTGCATCTTACGCAAGTGTCATAGGCGTATTGAAAATACCTACCACATACAGTGGCGAGAAGGAAACCATTATGTCACAGCACAGATTACTCCTATCTGTGAGTATGTAAAGTGCCGCTATCACGCGTTATTATGACGGCATGGATGCTCCGATTTAGTTTGAAATAATAATTAAATTATTATACTTAGAAATGTGTAAATTATACTTATAAATGTGTAAATTTTACTGTTTTGGTAAAATAAAAAATATAGGATAATCTGTATATTAGTACATATTGAAGAGAGCTCAAAACCACCTTTTCAAAAATAGCGACAAAATTATTTCTTTAGCTATACACAGCCATTTACCTGCTGGTCCTTGTACTGTTTGTTCATGAAATGTCTAAATCTTAAGTCGGCTATGAAATGTTTTGGATTTGTATATCCATTCTCCCCCGACTTTCTGTGTAATACGCCAAGACCGCCGCGCTATTTCGCTTTGTTTCAGCGACATTTATTGTTTATTTTTTTCCAATTTTATCGAAATTAAAACAATCAAAAATGCGGTTACCATGATATCGACTAATATCGACACCTGAAAATTTTAAAAATTACGAAAACGTTATCTGATATCAATGAAATTTAGACGAATAAAATCTATTTGCACTGTCGTAGATTAAATTTTGAATGATACACGTTCGATATGAACTTTGTTAATAAAACTTGTGCTCGGCTGACGCCTCGTGGTTTAACGTTGCACACGTTTCATTACTGTTCATCGAACTAGTATCATTAATAACTATCTACTAACTGTTCTCTCTCCCGGCCATATTATCTTAATATCAACAAATATAATAATAAATGCCGAAATCCAAAACAAAACAATATTAATACTCAACAGATGATGTCATCGATCCTGTGCTGCTCGGATGTTTGTTTAGACTTCACCGCCGTGTTATTTATGTGCATGTCGCATGTCGCGTTCATTTTTCATGAAATATACCCGTATATACGCACCCAGTAGTATTTTCAATACTAAAAATTAGAGATTTTAGCACTACAATAATCTTTTAATTTAGGCTTGGAATCATTTTTCATTATTTAAGTTCATTTCATATTCTCATTTTTATTTCCCCGCGTTTTTGTAGAAATGGTATTTTTGGTTTTTCATATCTTTTTACGTGTAAAAAATATAGCCATTGTAAGTTTTCAGAAAGTCACCTTGTATATTTGGGTATTAGTTTTCCATCCATTCTCACAAGTAGTCCTATACGAAAGGAAATAAATAAATTATGCATATTATAAATACACCTATTTAAATATTAATCAATCGCAAAGAGTTTCTTTTCAATTTTTGATCTAATAAATTATTAACTGGTTGAAAAACAGGACAATTTTCTAATTTAGCGCTAATCTAAGTTAATGAAAAAACTCTGGCATCCAAGATTAATTTATACTAAGAGGGTACCAGAAAATATAACAAAAATTCCTAATAGCCTTTGTTACTAATTGGTTGAAAAATACGGATATTTAAAACATTCTGCATTGTGTTTTAAATTCGATTAAATATAAGTTTATTTACGTTTTTGTTTCGTCACATGCATCGGTAAGATGTACTAAAAATGAATTTGGATAGTAGGAGCAGTTTGTCGCGCTGATACAAAAACATTTTTCTGTCATTAAGCCCATTATGTAGAGTAAGGTCATGCAATCACCCATCCACAAAGCCCACCCTGAAAACAGAATTTTTGTACTTCAGGTGTGTGCACGTGTATGCAACTATAAGAATTGTGCCATATTTTAGCTTCGTATATAAAACGGTTCCAAATAAAGGCCCTCACAGGCAAAGACAATCCGTTTTAAGTTTATCTTTTTTTTTAATTTTCGGAAAAATACTAAAGAAAATAATATACAGGGTCCTGCACATCACCTCCCGTCTTCTATAGCTCACTTTGTAATTAAGTTAGGATTTTGATATTTTGCAGACCTTACCTGTATCTTGGGGCGCATTTCAGGAAAAAAAAATACAGGGTGTTCCAAAAAAGTGTGACATCATAAGGATGTATTTTTTAGATTACATGCCATATATTTTCTTACTTATTTGAGTGCCTCCTATAGTTACCTACATAACCCTAAAATTTTATTGAAATCGATTCAGTATTATAGGCGAAAAAAAATAAAAACTGAAAAAAAATATCAGTTTTGCACCACTTTTATTAAAAATTAATAAAAAATAAAAGTAATGCCTTGTTAATAAAATTATACAAAGGTACTTATTAAATTAAGTTTAACAGTCCCGTTAACCAAGTTTGATTATTACGAATTAAATAAGTAAGAACATATATGGCATGTAATCTAAAAAATACATCCTTATGATGTCACACTTTTTTGGAACACCCTGTATAAATTTTTTTTTCCTGAAATGCGCCCCAAGATACAGGTAAGGTCAAAGTCTGCAAAATATCAAAATCTTAACTTAATTACTAAGTGAGCTATAGAAGACGGGAGGTGAGGTACAGGACCCTGTATACAAATTTTTGAAAATATTTAATATTGTATGGAAAGACAAATTTGTATATCTCTGTGCCTATCCTATGCTTGTTAAACATCAAATTTCGAGCGTATAATGACCTTAATCGTGAAATTATGAATATATTTAGTTTACCAAGCGTGAAAAACAAAAGAGTTGCTAAATTAACTGTGCTGTTTTGGTACAAGAAATCTCTGCATTCGTCGTAAAGAGTGCATAGCGGCTAGAAATTTAATATTTTACCTATATGCCAGTGTACACCCAGTGATAAGTCCAAGTTCAGGTAGATATAAGAACTAAACAAACCTAATTTAGCCAGTCAATCGATTCCTGAGCTTACCACTTGTAGCGACCACCCAGAAACATGATGTAGAAGAAATTGCACCTAAATATGCTTCAACACTTTTTTTAAAAACCGACCAGAAAATATACACTTTCTGGACAATTTTTCGTCTAGAAAATAACCTTTTTCCGATCGCAAGACCGGAAAAGTGACGTTAGAGACCGGAAAAGATTTTTCCGGTCCCTGTTTTTTGTTTTTCCAATCGCTCTTTGATAATACAAGCTACCTTGATTTCGTTACTATGACAACAACATTTCGATGTATTGTCGAGTTACAGTTCGTTGATTTTTAATTTGTTGTTTATGTCAAACTTGTTTCGCGAGTTCGCGAATTTAACAATATGAATTCAGATTTTGAATTATCCGACACGGAAAATGAGATTTTTTTATTTATTTTATTATATTATTATTGTCAGGATCATTTCGCATTTTCGGAACCAGTTTTGGGTTTGTTTGTGTGTGCCGGGTTGGATGACGCCGATTAAAATATCTTTGTGCGTAAAGTCGTGCAGCATCGGTTGAATTCTTTCTACATTCTCCAAACACTTATAACATATCAACTTTTTCACTCCTTGTAAAACTAGTATTTTCCATGTTTTTTAAACAACAAACTAATTTACTTTGGCAGAAGCTGTCGGCATGTCAATTTTCTTCAAGGTATGATTTTGTTCTATCAGTTTTGCTGGTCCACGGCTACTTGATGCATTTAAATCTAAATTTATTCCTAAAGGATGCTTTATTTTAGGAAAGTTCCAAGTTAACTTTTTAAAGTTTTTTAATGGCAGCTTTTCTAAAACCTAATAGTGTATGGTATCAAAACAATCGTAATAAAATCCACTTTTTTCTTAACCCGACGACCCACCATGTTGCCGTTTAAAAAAATGAGTTATACAATTTTAAAGATTAAATTTAACATAGCCACATAGTAAGTATTGTACAAAAAATAGTAAAATTGTATTTTTCCCAAGATTAAAGAACTGAAATAAGTGATTTTAAGGTATTCATAGCCCACTAGATAAAACAATAAATTTGAAAAAAAAATATTTTCTTGGTGACAAAAAGTGACAAGTGACAGATCGTTGTATTTAGAATTAGTGCTGGGCGATGTTCATCGATGTTTTTCAAACATCGATGTTCTGTTACCGATGTTCTGTTACCGATGTTCTGTTACCGATGTTCGATGTTTTCGACATCGATGCTAGAGGTCATAAACATCGATGTTGACATCGATGTTTACCTTTCGATGTTTAGTGCAATGTTATAATTCGAGTGAATAAAATTCGGTTTATATTCCTCAATAAGTATGGAACCGGCGACCTTTTTTTATAATTCGAGCAACGAAAATTCGCGGTTTTTAATTTAAAACGTCTCTCTCCCGCCTTTCGTGTTGCGTTGTACTCAATAATAAGGGGAACTGGTGACCTTTTTTTTTAGAAGCCAAAAAAATATTAGCATTCGAGGAGTGAGAACCCGGTCATCGGTTATTAAAATAAGTCGGTTATTCCCAACATTATTACATATCGATGTTTACAAAACATCGATGTTTTACAACCGATGTTTTTAAGCCATCGATGTTAGCTTTCGATGTTACCATCGATGGTCAACATCAATGTTTCGTTTCGATGTCCCAGCACTATTTAGAATGTCATATGGAGTCCAAAAAAGGAAAAATATACCAGGTGTCCCATTTAAAGATCGAAAAATTATGTCACTTCCGGTTAAACCGGAACTTTCATAATGTTGAGTCACCTGTCAAAAAATGCAGTTTTATATCGTATACAAATCCCCCGAATTTTATTCCATTATCTTGAAAAACAAAAAAGTTAGAGGTGCGAACCACCTTCCGTGGACACCCGGTATATACAAGGTGGTTACTATAAAAACAAGTAAATTATTGTATTTTTTGCTTTAACTTTACAGTTGTTTTTTTAATAGCTTATTAAAGATTGCGTTTTATGATTTTGAATATACTATTTTAAGCCAAATATACCAGGATATTACCGTTAAAAAATAATATTATTTGGGTTTAAAAATGTTCTTTTGGATAAAACCACATTTATTTAGTTGTGGCATTAAAAAATTCTATGTCTATTTGATACTATTTTGAGAATGTGGTTATCATTTTGTAATTATGTTGCACTTTTATTTATTGTTTGGAACGGATAGATTATACCATTAAAACTTTATGTGTTCACAATATCAACGTTTGGCTACCTGATAAATTTAAAAACCATTAAACAGCGCATTGATAGAATAACTTTTTTCGCTAAGCAAGCAAATGTATTTTCAACGATTTTTTCTTTTTTAATCTAAGGAACTTCCACATTCAATTAAAGATATAATGTTATCAATTCTAACGCTACAAATAGAATTATTTATATATTTTTCAATTTGATACTGTAAGTCTTATAAATCCATATTCGTTAGATTACTAATGAAATATTGCAATTATCGTAGATTTTATATTCGCGCGTTACACTATTTTTTTACTAACAAATTATGAATTAACGGTATTTCAACTTCCAGAAGAACCTCTCATACTGAGAATATTGTACTTTTTTAAGACATTTTTTTTAAACGTGAGTACACTCGCCCACCTTTCAATATATCTAATAAAGACTGGTATTATTGGCGTGACATAATATTTTGTATGAAAAAATATTTAACGCCCTTTAGGCGCAAAACGAAGCATGGAGCTTTTAAAGTTTGTGTCATAAAATTTAGCTTATTTATACAAACAGGCGCGATGAAAGGGGAGTAAATTTCTTAAAGGGTGTTTTTAGAAATCCAGCCAGATTGGTCCACCATGTTATATTGTCAACAAAATTGTTTTTGTTCACAAAGAAAATTCGCCTGTGGCTCGCAAGTTCTATTTCACGTTTTTGCAATTTCGTATACATGTGGATAATAATAATAATAATTATAATAATAATTTTTTTTAGTAGGATTTTAGTTTCCTATAATTGATTTCCAAAACATGTAATATATTATGTATGTATATCTCTGCCGCCGGAAAGACCCAATATTTTTTTACTGTCTGGAACTGGGTCAGGGTCCCCGATGAAAAATTTGCCGTGGTTCAATCCCTGTCTGTTTTTTCAGTAGATTTTGTGAACATTTTTTGTCCATCGTTTTATGGCATCTCGGACTGTGCACCTTGGGACACCGAGTGCCGGCTCTGGACCTATAATTGTATTTTCCTTTTTTGCAAGTTCGTCAGCTTTCGCATAACCTGCAATGCCTTTATGTCCCGGCACCCATTGTAGTATTACTTGGTTAGTCTTTGCCAGGGCCACAAGTTCTTGCCATTCCCAGACCAGCCTTGATGCCACCTTGTTGCATATTAGTGCTAAAAGGGCTGCCTGGCTGTCAGAGTATATGAGGAGCTTGCGTTCAAAAGCGGCTATATCACTTTTTTTGTTCCACAAGCTCTATCAACTGGCACGATCATTTGCGTGCAAAACGGGCTATTTGTATGTTAAAATCGCATGTAAAGTCGGCCTTTTGCATCAAAACTGGCTATATCCTCTTTTTGCGATCAAAAGTGGTTTTATTTTTTATTTTATGTTTCTCTTGTTTTTTTTTGTTATGTATGTTGAGTTTTCATAATAAAAATATGTTTTGTGTTCCAGTCTTATCATAAAAATATGTTTCCTAGCGTTTTAATTGTTTTTTGTTGAGATTATTTAAAGCTTTGCTATCAAAACCATCTATATCCAGATTAATTTTCATTTTTTCTCAAGAACTATTGAGATTTGAAAAAAAAATTCAAATTGCATCAATCTACTTCCCTAAAACACTATAAATATACTTTTTTTGCTATCTCTATATATTAAGGCGAACCGATGAGAAGTTTTTGTCGATTCCTGAACATTTTTCCTAAATGGACGCTTTTGAACGCAAGCTCCTCATATGTGAATTTGCTTATTGGCGTAAGTTCTCCTCTTGTTTTCATACGCACACTGCAAGATGGCGTAAATTTCTGTTTGGAATACCTTGGGAGACTTGCCCAGGGAGAAAATCTTGCTGGAATGGCTAGGGATATACTAGCCATACCTGCCACCAGTGTTTCTGCTGAAAGACTGTTCTCAAAAGCAGGGCTCGTTATAAGAGAACATAGGAACCGTTTTAATGCAGCGTCAGCGAGAACATTGTTATGTTTAAACTCTTAGTATTCGTGTAGCCATAAGAAAAATAAATTTGCTAAGAAATTATTATTTTGAGTTTCTAAAGTTTTTAATGTTCCAGAAGTAATGTCTAAATTTATTTAAAATTCAGCGGTGTGTTTTTTGCAAAAACTCTAGAATACGTCGATTTCATTTTATTTTCTTGCATCTTTTAAGATTTTTAAAAACTATTTAGGGTGTACAACTCACAATAAATTACAAAACCAACATTTTTTGCTCGAGAGAGATTGAGAGACGATAATTTCTCGACCGAGAAGGGGCTTTTTCTCGTCTTGCCTCTGAGCTTAATTCGAGAGAAAATATCTGTCGTCTCGGCGGCAACTCTATTTAGGTCAATCTTTTAAACATCCTATTTTTCTCCCACCTAAGAATATAATTTTTTATCCCCCCGCAAATGCTTTTTGCGTTAATTGACTAAAAGTATGTAGTTCATAAGTTATAAAAAGCTTTACCTGTAAATGGCCTAGCAATGTCAAAAGTTGTAAGTCGTAATCCGCCAGCGCTTTACATTTATTTGGGTATTTTCAATCCTCAAGGATTGATAGCAGCATCCTTCATGATGACCCACCTCTTTTCCTCGAAACCATTTGCAATATTCTATTTTTCCCTGTTTAAATACAACTAAACCGGAAAAGGGGGTAGTTTTCGGCCATGGGCGGTAAGGGATTGTTATCACTATACCTCGGTTGTAACCCTTTTTAGTTTTACGTTTTCCCCCGTCCCAATACGACTTTTCCAAAGAAAAAACACGACCAAAAAAAACTTTTTTTTTTCGTGTTCACCCCTCGAAAACGGCGGCATTTTGGTTTTGCCTGTTGTGTTGGTACAATTTTTTAAGAGTTTGTTCCCAATATGATATATTTAACAAGTTAGCTCCATTCGAATCTATGTTATACAATGAATGCGAAAAAACTAAAAATTGTAACTTCACCTGTTCACAAGTTATTTTGAAACTACCAACCCGCTATAATCTGGGTTTCAAACATCTCATTCTCACTAACGAGTATAAATGAAGGAGATAGAATAGAAAGGTCGGCTTCTTTGGTCGTTTCGTGCGGAAAATAATATTAGTCCTTTAAATACCTTCAAATCGTATGCCCAAACGTGAGGAAATCCAGTGGGAGCGGAGGGCAAAATTGGGTTTATTTTACATGTGGTGAATAAAATTTTAGTTTTCTTTTTATAGTTGCTTCTCATTAATTAGGAGCAGAGCCAAACCAACCGACAGTTTTTGGAAACACGGTAATAGCATCAAAGGCCAAAATAAAACACCCAAGCAATTTTGTCATTACGAACTCGTGTTCAGGAGAATACATTTTTTTCTAGCAAACGAAAAATCTTGTTTCAGAAGTTACATTTTCGAGGAAACTGTCTATTAATGATTTAAAAAATCGGCAAGTACTTTTGCATAATAATTGTAACATTTTGGTTTAACAAATTTTTTGTCCAACTCATCATCAAACTTTGTGTCTTATTTCTTTCCATACCTACCTAAATTATCAAGTTAAAAATATTAGGCACAAGCATAAAGTCTGAGTAAGTTAACTTATCTTAACACATTGGTATTGGTTTCCTTTATAAACTACAATTTAATATTATGTATGATAAAATAATTTGTTGTTATAAATTTGGCCACCACTGTACGTGTTTGTCCAGGTTTATTGTAAACCCAAAGCGAAACAACACCAGGCCTTGAACTTCTTAGATTTCTGAAATAAAAACGATTTAAGCGAAATACACGCAATAAACGTGCTGTTTTCTCTAATTTGAAAAAAATAGAGCAGCCAACTATTAACTAATTAAAGGCATACGGGTTGGGAACTTTTCGCTCGTAAGCTTGACCTGACCTGAAAAACAACCTTTGTAGCTAGACATTCGACTTTAAACAACCTTTTCGATAGGTCCTTCAGAGATTTTTGTTAAAATTTTAGCATCTACAGTGAGGACGTAAAGTCTGGAATAAATTCATTATTTAGGACACGTCGATTTTGTTTTTTTAATACGAATTTTTTTCAATATTTTTTATTATACAGGGTGTCTCCAAAAGCACTCTGCTTGGACCAACTTTAATTTTTTTAATGGGAACTCCCATTTTTTTTTAATTTTAGGATTCTGTGCATAATTGTGAACATTTTTTATCTAACATGTCATTATGATTTATCGACAGTTAAAGTTCGAAAATAAATACAACAATTAAATCAGTATCAGCATAACTCAGTGAATAATTACTTGTCACATTGTTACATTTGGTCAAATTAGACAGTTTTATGCTTCGTGTCAAAATTTCGTAATATTGCGTGTCATTATTTTCAAAATAGCTTATTTTTACTCTTAACGTTTTTCTAATTTTTGAAGTTTATTAAGTAATAGTGTAGAAGTGTGTCAGTTATTTAATGAAAATATCATAATCGTCCGCCAATTTCACAATCAGCTGTAAGTAAGATCGAGCATAAATTTCTTCAGCTTGGTCATGTTCGAGATGCCCCAAGAAGTGGTCGGAAAGCATTGAATGACGACAAAAGGATGGACGTATTATTAAGTGTTTAAGAAAATAACCATATTAACTCTAGGAACATGGCTACAAACTTAAATATTTCGAAAACAACGGTTTTAAAAGTATTGCATAAAACCATCCTTTTAAGATGAAAGTCCTTTAAGAACTTTATGAAGAGGATTTTGACAGGCGGCTTGAATTTTGTGAAATTTTACAACAAATGTGCATTAGGAATCCCAATTTTGTTAAAAACATTGTTTTTTCTGATGAATCCACATTTTGCTTGAATGGTGTTGGTCGGATATAAACCCAAATTGGATGAGGGAGGGACATACTTAGTATATACAAAAAATAAATGTGTGGGCCGGCATTGTGGGTGATATCGTGATAGGACCGTTTTTTTTTTAATGAGAATCTAAACGGTCAACGATATTTAAGTTTTCTACAAGATGATCTTACTCCAGCTCTTTCGACGATTTTTCCTGATGAAGAAAATCCCGATTTACCACATCAGAATTTTTGGTTCCAACAAGATGGTGCCCCGCCTCATTATTCAGCAGAAGTTCGCGCTTATCTTAATACTATTATTGAAAATCGATGGATTGGAAGAAGGGGAGCTATTGAATGGCCGCCGAGGTCTCCCGACTTAACCCCCCTTGACTTTTTTCTGTGGGGTTACCTTAAAGGTAAATTTTTCCAAACTAAGCCAATGGACATGGAAGACTTAAAGAATCGAATTGGTAAAGAAATACGGTCAATCAGTCCAGAAGTTGTCAGAAATGTGCAGAAAGAATTTTTCGATCTGCCAATTAACCTTTGGGCAACATTTTCAACATTTATTAAAATGATAAATAATTAATTGTTGTATTTATTTTCGAACTTTAACTGTCGATAAATCATAATGACATGTTAGATAAAAAATGTGCACAATTATGCACAGCATCCTAAAATAAAAATAAAAATGGGGGTTCCCATTAAAAAAAATAAAGTTGGTCCAAGCAGAGTGCTTTCGGATAATAAAAAATATTGAAAAAAATTCGTATTAAAAAAACAAAATCGACGTGTCCGAGTGATTTTTAAAAACATTCAGCGTTTCCTAAATAATGAATTTATTCCAGACTTTACGTCCTTACTGTATATTAGGTCATAGAAATTACACATTGTTTATAATTTATATGAAAGGCCCAAGGGTAAACATGGTGCTCTGTGCCATGAAATTTTTTTCATATTTTTAGTCGTGTCGAACTCTTCAAACATAAATATAAATTATCACGTTGCAAATTTTGACAAGTCCCGAGATATATGATGACAAAAATACACTTGCAGTAAACAAGCGAATAAGCCTGACTATCTATTAAGTATCACTAATTCACAGAAAAACCTGACAACATTGTTAACTTTCTATTGCTGTTAGTACATTAGGTTCATGTTTTAAGTGCAATGAATTAAAACCGCTTTTCTGTAAAGCTAAGAGGAATATCTAGAAGTAGGATTAATTCCTAATATGACGGGTCAAAATCTTAGGTTTTTTGGCTCTTTAAAATGCATAAAGTGGTCTTAGGATTTTTTTTTAACTAATAGTAAACGTAATGTACATATAAAGTCCGACGAAGATCCTAGACAGCTTAAGTTAAGCTCAACAACTTGTATTCACAGGTTGTTCCAGCTTTACATTTTTTGGGATATGTTTTGTCGCAGTCGTTCTGGCACTTCTAGACATAAATGTACAATATTAGATAATTACAGTATCGATAAGTAAATCATTGTTTTTTTGTTTCAGAAACACATCAACTAAAGGAACATGGATAAAGCGGACCAGAAGAAAAATTCGAAACACCGAGGTAAATAAACACTTTTTCTATTTATTTAGTCGCCAATTTATCAGTCCTGTAATTATTGATAAAAAAAACCTCTTGACGCCATTCGTAGGAGAATCGATGATCGTGGAAAAATCACTTTTTGTCCTGAAATTAGGACGACATTTGTAATTAACGCTAGCAGCTATTTTGCTTTTTTTCGTCGTCAATTTGACCTGATCCTGCTCTCTCCATCTAAAGTATACACATTTCCAAGGTAGCCCGATGCAATTATTAACCCTACGCGTCATAATCAGACGATCATGTCAAGCCTCCACCATCTTATATTCGTATTGCCCGATCGAACATTAAATTGAAATAGGCGTCTATATCGGCGGTATTTGGCAGAATTATGGGAACTTGCATGAAAATTAAATTTGAAAAATAGTGCTCTTAAGCGTAAGCTAATATCATTGAAAGACCCACGTTTCACAAAGAAATGTTTTTTTTAATCCTCTGGATTAGATAGAAACTATTAAAGTTCGCTTGTGACGTCAAAACGTACTACAATACATAGCGCGGAGCGGGTTATTCATACGGCAATTTAATTATTTATAAAAAATTAAGGAGTGATATTTAAGACGTTATATTTTGTATATGTTGTTGTTTGGTGTGGTTGAACATATTTATGCTACAAAAAAAATGTGTGCAAGTTCCCCATTAGGCTCAATAGGAAACTTGCATGAAAATTAAATTTGAAAAATAATGCTCTTAAGCGTCAGCTAATATCATCAAAAGACCCACAGTTCACAAGGAAATGTTTTTTTTAATCCTCTGGAGTAAATAGAAGCGATTAAAGTTCGCTCGTGATGTCAAAGCGTACCACAATACATAGCGCGAGAGCAGGTTATTCATACTATGTGACGTCACACGGCAAACTTTAATTATTTATAAAAAATTAAGTACTGATATTTAAGACGTTATATTTTGTATATTATGTTGTTGTTTGGTGTGGTTGAACATATTTATGCAACAAAAAAAAATTTGTGCAAGTTCCCCATTCTCGCTAGCGAACTACAAAATTGAAAGATGCTTGCTGCTTGATTCGACGTTTTTTCAAGTTTTGACTTGTTTTGAAATTTTAATTTTTTGCGATGATTTTTTTAATCGCTTATTTGTTCGATTGCCAAGGCTGGCAATTATTTTACTTTTAAATTAGTCATAATAGTAGGTTACAGTTTTCGTTTGGTTTTATAACAGCTGTTTTGTTCGAATTAACAAAATGTCTAGCACAGACACTGTTGATGAGACAAGATACTATCTTGACTTAGTCCATCTAAAAATCGACCGAAAAGGAAACTTCTGAGCGTTCAGATGCAAGAAGTCATTGAGCCTAATGAATAAAAATTAAGCAATTACTTTTTAGTAAAGGCAATTATTGCTTGACTAGCAAAATGCTATAAGTAAACGCAATTGCTTGATCTGGATATGAATAAAATGTTGAAGCGATTGCTGCTTTTCTTACAACTCTGTAGCAAATGCTTATTTAACACAAGTTCAGGCGTGGCTTATCCACTTGTTTAGATTATAGATTTTATGTTCAGTTTGGGGCCTAATTTGCAAAAGAGTTGGTTTATTATTTAGTACAATAGTAATCTGTTACATTTTTGGGGAAAATAGGAAACTTATATTTGTGATATGGGAGATTTCAGTGAAAATGAGGAAAGTGATAGTAGTGATGAAGAAATTAAAGACAAGCAATTGATATTCGTTCACAAATTGAAGGAACATAAGTGAATCTCTCTGACCACAACCGTTTAGCTTCCACAACAGCTTCAGCACTTGTAGGAAATTTAATAAAAAAATATTGGCCTTCTCCAAAACTGCATCCATTACGGAAGTGTATGTCTTACAGGCAGTAGTTTGATGAACACCGAGTTCTTTACCTACAGAATTTTGAAAGCCCGGATCCGACAATTTCCGCAGAAATACTTTAATCTTATTTAAAGGCGACAGTGCACCCCCTCGCCTTTTACCAGTATCAGTCAACAAATAATTTGCCAACCACCCAACATTCTTGCAATCAAATCGATATAACTTTCTGAAATCATAATATCTGCAATTTTTACGTACACTGTAGATTTTTCTTTTATGGACGTTCATATATTCAGCCATAATTGACGACACAAATTAAGAGCAACGCACGTGTATGCCGCGGAGAACGAAAGTTGACTGCTACCAAGCAAATGATGCACTTACACCTTAAAAAGTTGAAAGCGATTGCTACACTAGAAAAAGTAATTCCTTCATTTATTCATCACATTTTGAGCAAACGATAGCAATTGCTTCTATTTTTTAAGAAAAATCATTAACTAGAAGCAATTCCTGAACTTTAAAGCAATTGCTGGACGCAAAAGCAATTACTTTAGTTTTTATTCATTGGCTTTGAAGAAACTACTTCGATTTTATAAGAAAAAGCAATGACTACATTTTTATTCATTAGGCTCATTGTTACCATTTGTAAAGCATCTCTAGCAATCACAGGTGTTGGCATATTTACATAAGCTAATTATTTTTGATTTATTTTTAAATTAAAATGTTAAACACCACTTCACAATTTTATATATTATAAAACTGCATTTCATTCTTCAATTTCATCGTTTGAACCGATCACTTCACAGTTTCAGTGACAGTTTTTTTTATCGACACGGACGCAAATTTAAAGAAAAGTTAGCGTTAGACTTTTCTTAGTTTTCTTGTCCATTAAGGGTTTTCTTACTTTTTCCAGTCGTCGCATTTCTAATTTTAAATTATTTAATATATACAGGGTGTTCATTTGAAAACTTCCCACCTCGATTTTCCTGCTTTAAAATGAAAATGTGGAAAATCGCTCGGACCCGTCGATTTTTATTTCAAGGGTGATATATTTTGCGTATATTGTCAATCTTGTTACTTCAAGCCCCTAGGAGGGGGGGGGGGGGGGGGGGGGGGGTAAGATCTAAATCTTAAATGGATACCCCTATTTTATATAATTTTTTTGGATTCTGCACAAAATTCTGAACATTTTTTAATAAAAGCATTATTAGTATATACTTAACATACTTAACAGTTTCCGAGATATTTACTCTTGAAAAATTACATTTTTGCCCTTTGACAGCGTCTAGCTTTCTAACTGTACGTCTTAGAGCAAAACGGCTTACATGTCCCTATCTTCGATTTTTATTATCTTTCCAATAGTGTGTTAAACCGGATGTAAGAAATAGAGTACTTCCGGTTTGACCGGAAGTTGACACTATTGGAAAGATAATAAAAATCGAAGATAGGGACATGTAAGCTGTTTTGCTCTAAGACGTACAGTTAGAAAGCTAGACGCTGTCAAAGTTCAAAAATGTAATTTTTCAAGAGTCAATATCTCGGAAACTGTTAAGTATAGACAATAATGCTTTTATTAAAAAATGTTCAGAATTTTATGCAGAATCCAAAAAAATTAAAGAAAATAGGGGTATCCATTTAAGATTTAGATCTTCCCCCCCCCTCCCTCCTAGGGGCTTGAAGTAACAAGATTGACAATATACGCAAAAGATGTCCCCCTCGAAATAAAAATCGACGGGTCCGAGCGATTTTCCACATTTTCATTTTAAAGCAGGAAAATCGAGGTGGGAAGTTTTCAAATGAACACCCTGTATAAATTGAAGTAGGTATTTCGTATGTGCGGTTTCGGAGAAATTCGGTGACAGCGGAGGACAAAAATTGGCTTTATTACATGCGATGATACACCCTTACGCTATGTACACAATGTTTTAAACTACCTATATATTATGATTTATTAGGAGAAACGTTGGAGATTTTACGACTTGGGACACACTTGGGTTGCTGTTTAATAGCGTTGTTGGGTCACGACTAAAGTATTCCTTGGTTGTTTGGTGTCCCTTCTATTAAACGCCCATTCACAATATTCGAAAAATTCGAAGAGACTTTTTAAAGTATACTAGATTTAAGATTGATCTAGTTTATCCTGAAATAGGGTACCCACATCGTCTCCTAACAAGATTTTCAATGGAGTCTTGAAACACAGCGGACAATGTAGCAAACTATCTTTCTGCACAACATTCTTGTCGGAAGAATTGATGCTGGGAATATTTTGCAGTTCCAAGTGCCAACTTCGCGTAATCACCTGAATTTTGCTCTACCAACTCAAAGGCAAATATACTAACGTTTTTTTGATTAGATCAAATGTGTGACAAATTTAATAAAATTCAAAACCAATTATTAGATATATACAGGGTGTCCGGGAAAATGTGGGAAATCTCCCGGACATAAAAAATAAACACGTGAAAAGAATACTATAAGTTCATATAAACTTCTTTCGTATCGGCCTCCTCTTCGGAGATATGGGCTCCCAAAGAGCTCCCATGGAATAAAGTTTTTGACACATAGGTAATTATTAAGCCAACATGTATATTTCAATTTTTTTTTTCATATGATCTATACCAGGTAAGACCCTTCAAATTACTATCCCAGAAAGTATTGGGAATTACTCACAGCTGCGGGGACAGACTAGCTGTGACACTAATGTGCCAATTTTTTTTACGCCCTGTATGATAAAAACTTTGGACAACGTTTTTTACATACCTTTAACTATTGACTAAAAATTAAGGACTCTTCATTTCATGTCGCTAATCCTAACCATTTTCAGAAAAACGTCATTTTATTGCGATCATATATTAATATTAAGCAGTTAAAAGTAAACATTTATAATTTATAGGAAGAAAGATGTATCTTCTATTAAAATACGCTAAATATACATGATGTAAATATGTTAAAAATTACTTTTTTCCGAAAACGGTTAGGATTAGCGACATGAATGAAGAGTACCTAATTTTTAGTCAATAGTTAAAGGTATGTAAAAAACGTTGTCCAAAGTTTTTATCATACAGGGCGCATACAGGGTAAAAAAATGGGCACATTAGTGTCACAGCTAGTCCATCCCTACAGCTGTGAGTAATTCGCCACACTTTCTGGGATAGTAATTTGAAGGGTCTTACCTGGTATAGATCATATGAAAAAAAAATTGAAATATACCTGTTGGTTTAATAATTATGTGTCAAAAACTTAATTCCATGGGAGCTCTTTGGAAGCCCATATCTCCGAAGAGGAGGCCGACACGAAAGAAGTTTATGGGTCAATCTTCAAAAAGCGTAACATTTGTTGTAATCAACTTATATCTTAAAAAGTGTGAACTAGTTTCGTCAATAAATTTAATATGATTTAAAATAACAAATGTGGAGTCCCTTTTGTAGTTTAATTTTATTTAATTTTAATTATTTATAGCATAATTTAAGTCCACACTACGTGATTCATCACGTGGTGTGGAATGTAATTATCCAAATCGACAACTTCAGGTTAATATAAAAAATAGTAATTAATGACAGTAGTGCAAACTGTTCACGCATAAGGTTAGTAAATCTCAAAAAGATGAACTAATTTTGAAAATCTTAGACTTTTAAAAAATATAAACCGATTTAAAAATATAATTATATGTGTAATTGATATACGGCTCACATGTGTGGACACATCAAAACACCCAATTTTAAGCAAAAAGTGGCAACCCTAAAATTAAAATAAATATTGCAACATAGGTGATACGCGAAATTCAAGTAATAACCGTTACAAGAAAACTGATGGTCAGTTTGTTTAGAGACCTTTTACGGAAAGGTGTGAATGTGAGGTTATTGTTTTGATGATACCATCATTTGTGTGGCCATATTAAAAAGGTAAGTAATCACTTCTTTAAAATAAATTTTACATTTTCGCATATAGTCAGGGAACTACTTATTGTTGCCAAAATTTTACTACCCTTGTAATAACTACGTATTTAATACAAATTTAAAATATGTGAAACGTCACTCGTGTAGACATCACTGGTGTGGTCCAAAGTAATCCACACTAGTGACGCATGTCTACACCAGTGATTAATGTACCAGATGATGTGATGAAAACTATGTGTTGTCCCCAAGCAGACCGAAAATCTTTAAAAGAAGAGTGCTTAGAGAGGTCCTGCGCGGATTGCAATACTAAAATAGTTAACTTTAATAATTTCAATGAGATGGAGCTTACATCATAATATGAAACATGGTCAACAAAAAGAGTGGAAATTACAGTTGCAGAGAAAAAAAAGATATGCCTTAAGACAATTAAGGAAGAGGTGATCTGTTCAAAAGGTGAGCTACAAAAGATCTTTAAAACTATCTTTACGAAATTAATTCATGCATACA
This sequence comes from Polydrusus pterygomalis, assembly GCA_963969555.1. Classification (NCBI taxonomy): domain Eukaryota; kingdom Metazoa; phylum Arthropoda; class Insecta; order Coleoptera; family Curculionidae; genus Polydrusus; species Polydrusus pterygomalis. The sequence goes on from OZ018384.1 coordinate 12,113,780, forward strand.
TGAAACATGTGCACGATATGATTCATCAATTCCAAGCTGTTAGGGAAATAAAAAACCATCTTTGTGAAACTGAAGGACTACTCCATATGGACTTCTCAGAGAATTATGGTTGTAAATATGGGGAGGAAATTCAGTCCTCCCATTTTGGAGGGTCCAAACCTCAGATTACCCTTCATACTTCAGTATTTTATCATTTCAGTGTCCCTGAAAATAAATTAAATTCGACGTGTTACTGTACAGTATCGGAAAGCATTCGACACGACCCTGCGGCAATTTGTGTCCATATTGATCCCCTAATACAACCAATTAAAGAATTGGTGCCGAGATTAGATACCATTCACTTCCTCAGTGATGGACCATCGACGCAATGCCGCAACAGAACAATGTTTTAGTTAATGGCTAAATATTTAGCTGAAAAATTTGAAGTTAAAACAGTTGTTTGGCACTACACAGAAAGTGGCCATGGCAAAGGTGCCCCCGATGGTATCGGGGGCTGCCTTAAAAGAACAGCTGATGCCATTGCCGCCAGAGGAATAGATATTCCAAATTTTGCAACATTTATTTCGCTGCTGTCCAAAAGTTGCAAAGGAGTAAATATTAAAACAGTAAATTCAGATTTATATGCCCACATTGACAAAATCGTAAGGAGTGACCAAATTTCCACATTTAGTGGTACAATGTCTATTCATCAAATTACTTGGTCAGGAAATGAAAAATCCACACTCCATGCCAGAAGACTAAGATGTCTTCAATGTAGCCCAAATGAGATTTGTGTCCACTACGAACTGGGTCAAATTCCTGTCGTTCAGATAAACACTGTACCCAAAAGTATCCTTTTTAATCGTATGATTTGTTTTTGTTTCTGTAAATACGTATATATTATTCTTAACATTACCAACAGATATTGGTCAACGCCTTAAAGTTTCTGATGTTTATTCCTCTTCAGACTATGATTCAGATTCAGACAACCTACCTCTTTCCTACGCATTCCAAAACACTAACATAGCAGTTAATGACTATGTTATTGTTGAATTTGCTGGTCGCAAGTGTAATAGGTACTATGTTGGAATTATTTTGTCAAAAACCAACAATGATTTTTTAATTTAATTTATGAGAAAATCAGGAGAAAAATGTGTCTTTCCCGAACAAGATGATGTTGCCAATGTAGATGTTTTTGATATTGTTACAGTATTAAAACAACCATTTGTGAATCAAAGACAGCACTATATATTTGACTTAAGCTTAATAAAAATTACAAATCTATGTTAATATTAAAATTTCTATTACCTTTCTTTCATTTTACCACTATTACAGTATAAATATATCAATCCAATCCAAATGTTTTGTTAAGTTTTTGCGTTACATACATCATACATCTATACTTACCTTAATAAACCTTTTTACAAAAATATTGGTAGGTTTCATTGTCGTAATCTAACGAAAAAATCACGACTCCATCACTCGAGTAGTCACTGGGATTATAAAAATACCAAAAACTGAAAAATTAGATGCAAATGATCTCATCTCTATATTTTGCTTAACCCTGATAAATATTTTTAGATGAAAAATAAAATAAAAATATGTTTTAAAATACTTCTTTTTTTTTCAATATTCACAGCAGATAATACGCTTGCAGAAGATTGACCCTTATATGAACTTGTAGTATTCTTTTCACGTGTTTTTTTCATATCCGGGAGATTTCCCACATTTTCCCGGACACCCTGTATACGTTTGCAGTGTGGCCTCTGTTAAACGCATAACTTTGTGATTGTGATGTATCTTTGACATAAATATGCATATCATATTTTATGTATATTTTTCTTATGCTATATTAATATTGTTATTATTATTTTTTTGTAAGCTTTGTAATATGTATAAACTCTTTTATCTTCCATTCAATAATTGAAATTTGTGTAGAATATGGTAATAAATAAGTATGGTTAACCTAAGCAATAATACTGAAATTAAACTAAGAACAAATGGAATTAAATTTTTGTCTGATACTTACGCTGTATAGGTACCGGGTGGTCTACGTAAGATGACCCACTATAATTCCGATCATGGAATCTGTAAGACCTATGAAGAAAAGTTAAATGCAAAAGTTTTTTGGATTTGCTTATATTTTTAAAGTAGATTATTTTCATGCCTACAGGGCAGTTTCCCTTGGCCAAGTACTAACTTTCTTATTTTAAATTAAATACCCTATATACAGGGTGTCCCACTTATAATGGAAATAACCTTATATTTCGGTATTTATGAATTAATTGTTTTGAATTTTGGTTTTTGGTTACGTCATACGATCCTTCAAAGCTTGTAAAGTCGCTGGACGAGTTTTATAAACTTTATTTTTTATTGTACCCTATAAATAAAGGTCCAGCGGGGTCAAGTCTGGAGTCCTAGGAGGCCAAGCTACAAAGGGACTATTGCGACCAATTCATTTATTTTCAAAATTTTCATTGAGCCATCCTCTTACAGGTTCTTATGTATTTAGTTAATACTTTAGTGTTTAGTAAGTTACAGCGCATGTGATGTGTCACCGAGTGTGTCACTATCCTAAACCAACTTGATACTATCGTTAGCCAGTCTAAATTTACGTGTTAAGAACAACAGAGTTTTGCCCAATAAATACTTTTCATAGTAGTAACTCGTGTGTTATTATTGCTCATATCCTTATACCTAACATGGCGACGAGGATTAAAACGGACTCATTATGCCTATAAACCGCGTAAACGTCGTTATTTCAAAGTACAAGTTGCTATTTAGTAGTTCGCTAAAGTCGTGTTTAAATATGACGACCGTTGGACAAATACGCGAGTTTACCCGAGATACGGACTGGTCAGTGTATAAAGCCAGATTAGAGCAATATTTTATTGCTAATGACATTAATAAAGATGCTGGTACTGTACACAAACGCCGTGCAATTTTACTAAATAGTTGTGATGGGGACTGCTATAAATTATTGTCAGATTTGTATGTACCTAATACTCCGGTGGAAAAAAAACATACACTCAACTTCTGACTTTTGGATGCTCACTTTGGTACAGTTACCTCTATTTTTGCTGAAAGGAAGAGGTTTTATTCAGCTGCAAAGAATCAATGTGAATCCGTTTCTCAATAGGCTGCGAGGGTAAAAAATTTGTCTTCTAAATGTAAGTTTGCAGAACTACAAACAGCATTAAGAGACAAATTTATTATGGGTTTTGAAAAAGGTTCAATTTTGGACAGACTATGTACTGAAAGAGGATGAAAAATTATTGTTAGAAAATGCAATGTCTATAGCATGTAAAAAGGAAGCTGGCCAGGCGAATTTGGACCAATTCAACGTAGGCGGGGATGAAGGAAGAGCCCCCAGCCCGCATATTTCGTTTTGAACATTCTCAAATGCGTGGTTTCAAAAAGCCAGCACGAGGCGCATCTTCAGCTGGTGCCAATTCTCCATTTCAGCGTGTTCAAGGCCAGTGCAGTTGTCATTACAACAGCAATGCAATATTTGCGAAACGCGCAGGTGCTGGCAACAATGTATTTGGTTCTACAGCAGTTATTTGCAACAAGAAAGGACATCTTCCATCGGTTTGTAAAATATATCATAATGATAATAAGCACAATTTTTTAGATGAGACTGTTGACTGTTTATTTACTTTAAACGCAAACAATAATCCATGAATATTTGAAATTTGAATTGACGATAATAATTTTAATTTTGAATTAAACACTGGGTCTAGTGTAACTGTAATTGCTTATAGTATGTATATTACACATTTTAATAATTACAGTTTACAAGATACCCAGAAAGTTCTACTTAATTACATAGGTGTACCGGTAGTATACCCCTTGGTTTTCTTTTATTGCCAATAACTTTTATGGGAGTGATCAAAGAGGTTCATGTGTACGTTATCGAGGGTGGAGGACCCCCACTTCTTGGTAGACATTTTTTCTATGCTGTCGATTTAAATATAAATTTATTGAGTCAGAATAGAGCACATAATATACCATTACCTAATAATACGATTGTTAATTTTAATGATACCGATAAAATAATATCTTTATTTCACAATAAATTCTCAAATGTCATTTCTTCCAAATTAGGCTTATTTAAAGGCGGTACTATACATTTAAATAGCGGAAAATGCTGTACCGAAATTTTTTAAAGCACGCCCTTTGCCCTATAAAGTAAGTAAAGTGTAGGATGAGTTAAAGAGTTTAGTTAGTGATGAATTTTGATGTCTGTCGATTATAGTGAATGGGGTTCCCCTATTGTACCAGTAGTCATAAGTAATGGGAGTTTACGCATTTGCGGAGATTTTAAGGTAACAATTAATCAATTTTTAAAAGTATATCAACATCCATTGCCACGTATCAAAGACTTATTCAGTAAGTTACAAGGTGGACAAGAATTTACAAAACTTGACCTTTCCCAAGCTTACCAACAGGTGGCGTTGAAAGCTTACTACAATTAGTACACATAAAGGCCTTTTTATGTACACGAGGCTGCCTTTTGGGGTTGCATGTGCTCCCTCTAAATTCCAAAAGATTATGGAGCAGATATTATCTGATTAAGAGAGGGTGTTTGTGTGTTTCAGGATGATATTTTAATAACAGCAAATTCGCGACCCTTGCATGTTAAACGCGTAGAGAATGTTTTGGAAAGATTATGTAAGCATGGTTTAACAATTTCAAAAGAAAAAAGTGAGTTCTTTAAAAAAATCGGTATTTTATTTGGGACACCGTATAGATTATCAAGGTTTACATACTTGTAAAGACAAGGTTAAGGCTATACAAATAGTTAAAATACCTGAGAATCAAACTCAATTAAAATCTTTTTAGGGCTATAGTCAATTATTATAATAAATTTATTCCTAATTGTGCTAAACTTTTACAGGGTTTATATAATCTTTTAAAGAAAGGGGTAAATAGGGTTTGGAATAAGAACTGTAATTTTGCATTTAATAAAGTAAAAGATATTTATGCTCTTCTAAGGTCTTAGTTCACTTTAATCCGGATTTGCCAATTAAATTGGCCGTTGACGCAAGTCCCATAGGGGTGGGGGCTGTAATATCACATGTCATTAATGGGGTTGAAAAACCTATAGAATTTGCTTGAATTTTGAATTCTGCTTAACAAAAGTATTCACAAATATAACTTGAAGATTTGGGTTTAATTTTTGCCTTAAAGCATTTTTTATCAGTACCTTTATGAAAAAAATGTACAATTGTTTGTGATAACTATGGAGGGCTTTAGGAAGGAGTCCGATGGAAAATGGCTGTTCTTTAAATTTACGTCCCTGTTTAGTAGTTAGTTCGCTGTTTCCCGGTCGCGGCGTAGTGATCGTCAAGTGTTTGACTTTTTACAGGTTTTGATAGACGTCAGCGGTATTTTTATCCAATAATTAATAAAATAAGCTTTATTAGATATAATATATACATATCTCAGCCTGTAGAGAGTTTTAGTTAACTAAATTCAATAAAACAGTTGATTATCCCATAAGAACCCATGCATTTTACAGATTTAAAGGAACACATGCGCCCCTGACACCCATTTTTAAAGCTGCTTTACCGATCCAAAACTTTGCCCGAAACCAATGTATTGCGATCGGTCTCCTAACCTAAAGCCCTCCATAGTGATAACAAATCGTTTTATCACTTTTTGCACCTAATTAGGGAATTCCTCAAATGATAGCAAATTGTTTACAAAGATGGAGTTTAATTTTAGCAAATTTTCAATACGAAATAGAGTACGTTCCTTCAAATCAAAATGTCGCGGATCTATTTTCCAGGTCACCTTACCAGGAAATTGTGATGAACATTTTCATGAAATTTCCTATTTAAATTATGTTAAAGACAATACCTTTTTGCCAGTCGATTGTGAACAAATAAAAAATGAAACGTTGCTTGATAAAGAGCTTAAATGAATTTACAATTTCATTGAACACGGTTGGCCTCGTAAAGTACCAAGTTTTGCTAAATCATATTCTTAAAATAATTTGTATATTGAGAATGGATACATTATGTTTGGATATAGAGTAATTGTTCCTAGTTTACTGCAAAAAAAAATATTTTATTTGAGCTCCACTCTACTCATCAAGGCATAGTCAAAATGAAAAGTATAGCACGCTCTTATGTATGGTGGCTTACCATGAATAAGGAATAAGAAAACTTAGCGAATTCGTGTCAATATTGTTTTCCTCAAAGACAAACACCAACAAAAAGTTCGCTTATAACTTGGGAGTTTCCCAAGAAACCTTGGGATCGCCTACACCTTGACTGCCTTGGTCCTATTTTCTGTAAATATGTTTTTGTAATTGTTGATGCATTCAGTAAATGGGTAGAAGCTTTTGTTATAAGTAACATGACTTCTTCAAATATTCTTATAAATTGTTTAAGAAATGTTTTTGCTCATTTTGGACTACCAATTTCAATTTTATTGTTTCTGATAACTGAGTATTTTACCTCTTATGAGTTTCAAAATTTTCTAGCAATGAATGGTGTTAAATTTCAGAGCATTCCTCCCTTTTCTCCTCAAACGAATGGTACAGCGTAGACTGTTGTAAAAATAATTAAAAACGCGATAAAATCCTCCTTATCTCAAAATAAATCAAGTAATGTGAATATTGTTTTAAATAAAATATTACTAAACTATCGAACTACTCCACATTCTACAACAGGTTTTTTTCTTGCACAATTATTATCTAATCGTAGCTTAAGAACTAGGCTTGATTTAGTTAGACCTAACAATATTAATTTACCAGAAGTAGATACCAGTAAAGTTGTTCAAAATGTCAAACTAAATCAAGAAAAACAAAAATATTATTTTCGACGTGTAAGAAAGAAGGAATATAATATAAATGAGTCTGTGACTGTTCTCAGAAGTCAGAAGTATCACAGTATCTGGAAAACCGTTAAATTCCGGTAAAAGACATAATAAGTTAAATGATAGAGAAATTAATTGTGCATAGTTTAAAATATTATGTACAGGGTGTTCCATTTAGAAAACTTGAGATTATAGTCTCCAAATATTGACAACTTTGGACCAGCGTTCTAAAAACCCTGTACGCTGTTTCGGGCTTTATTTAGAAAAAGGACATAAAATGAATAATAAATTAGCTAATACAATAACAACATTAGGAGACAAATAGTTTTGAAGATAACACGCACGTAATTTTTCAAGAGGCGGATTTTGTTTTTAAATCCAATAACTGAAAAACTACTTAAAAATGTAAAAAAAAGGGGTAATAAACATTGCGAAAATGAAAAAATATATAGGGTATTGCATTTAAAATAAGAAAGTTGGTACTTGGTCAGAAGAAACTAAACACCCTGTAGACTTAAAAATAATATATTTTAAAAATATAAGCCAATCCAAAAAACTTTTGCATCTAACTTTTCTTCATTTATTTTATTTATTTATTTTCTTTATTCCAAATAAAATCCCAAAAACATTTTATGTTCATGCGGGATTATCTACTTATAACAACATTTAAAAATATAATTGTTAAATATAACTAATTAAAATACAAGTACGTCAAAATAATACTTAAAATGTTAATATTCAATAAAAAAAATAAAAATATTTAAATATGTATAAAATTATTCAATTATTATTTATTTTAATAAAATAATATAACTAATATATAATATCGTTTAGATATCATTTATAAATAATTTTGAAAAGAATAATTAATCATAAAATATGTGCACGTTTATATATTTTTTAGTTTAAAATTTAGCTTCCCCTTTTTTTAAGTATTTCCTTGGTTATCATTTTTAAACGTTTCATATTTAAAAATTTTAATTTTTGGGTTATTTCGATGTATAATTTCATGCCTTGATAATAAATGGAGTTCTGACCTGCCCTAGTGTGTATTAAAGGTAAATTAATATTGAAAACAGTTCTAGTTAAATGATCATGTCTGTAATTGAACTTTATATTTAAACTTTCATAAGACTTACAGGTTCTGAGATATGATAGTGGGTCATCTTAGGTGGACCACCCTGTACATACATGGAACGAGTAAAGTCATCTATTAAAAAAATTGGTTGGTTTGATGTTTCTGTTATTTCCGGTTATACCGCAAGTTATGGCCAACTTTAGTATTTCAAATAGAAAACCTCGTAAATTTTAGCATTTTTGGATACCTTATTAAAACCTAAGTACCTATCCTATCTCTATTTTTTGAGATAAAAGTTTTTAAAAAAATTTTGTATGGAAAACCATATGAGAAATTGAGAAATAAGTTCAGTAACTTTAAAGCCGATAACTTATAAACTAAACATTATTTGATATTTTGGGGGTTTGACCAAAACATAAATCTTTTGATTCCAAAACTTACGTTTCACATTTTTTACATGAACATGTACCGCGCGAGCAAAAATTAGCCGTAGAGCTTAATACCTGTTGGGTGTCAGTAACTACCTGAATTAACAATCAATCAGTTATTCCGTCATCTTTGACAGTCGTTACAAGTAATTTGATTCATCGCTAATTTTTCCAATTTTTTGAACAATTCACACAATGGGCTTTACGGAACATCACAAAACATTCATGGTTGAAGCGTATTTTCGAAACGGGGTTAGAGTAAATGGCGAGTGGCAATACAATCCGGGTTTGTGCATGGACGATTTTCACTAACATTTTCCTAACGTTGCTTTTATTGCTGGGGATTTTTATCATTGCCTAAAAAGAACCGTGGGTGTGTTTAGGGAAACAGGTTCTATACAACACAAAAAAGAAGAAGGAAGACCGTCTGTAAGAACAGAAGAACTTGTTGCAAACGTTCGTGAAATAATGCAAAATACGCCAACAAATTGTATAAGACGCCTGTCCCAAGAAGTCGGAAGATCTTATGGAACATGCAGGGCTATTCTTAAGAAGCAGCTAAATTAATTTCCTTATAAAGTGCAAGTATTCCAAGAAATACAAGCCGCAGATTTTAAAAGACGCAGGAATTACTCTCAATGGTTTACCCAAAATGTATTGGAAACAAATGATTTATTAGCCCTGACATTTTTTTCGGTTGAGCCTGGTTCCACCTCTCCGGTTATGTGAATTCTCAGAATACACGCATGTGGAGTAGTGAAAATCCCAATTTTTTTGTAGAGTCCACATTGCACCCTCAAAAAATTGGTGTCTGGTTAGCTGTTTCCCGAAGAAGAATTGTTGGTCCTATTTTTTTCCACGACACAGTTATTTTTCTTTTCGATCAGATATTGAATTCCCACCTAGATCACCTTGTTTAACGGTTATGGATTACTTCGTTTTTCCTCATTTAAAGAACACTATTTTTAAAACACCAGTTGCAAATTTAGAACAATTACAAGAAAGGATTATCCAAGAATGTGGTAACATTTCTCCAGAGATGCTGGTCAACACTTTCGAAAATATGAAGAGACGTGTGAATTTATGCTTGGAGCACGGCGGTGGCCAATTTCAGCAATTTATGTAATTATTTTTCTTTTTCTTTCTGTATATTCTTACTTTGTTAATTTTGTAAACAACAAAAATAAATTTAAATTGAAGAAATAGTCCATACTTCAAGTGGAGTAAAAGATTGAAAGGGAAAGAAAAACTCTAAGTCTTCCTCCACTAATATATTCAAAATAACTCTATTTAAAGATAACTCTACATGTTTCGAACATAGAAATGTTCATCTTCAGGAGAATTAGGATGTTATAAAAAGCAAAAAAAATTAGTGTTAACGTTTTAAGCTAGGCTTTAAGATAGTGAGAAGGGCACATTAACATTCTAAGTCATAAAAGCACCAAAGAACAAAGTACCGAAGTATTAATTTGCCAGGTATAGGGTAATAATAGTAAAATTAAAGGAAGCAAGGCCCATATGTGAAGCGAAATGATTAGTACAGCCGTAGAAAAAAGTAAAATTTGGATTTAAACATGCTGATGAAAGGGAAGAAAAAGTGATCAAGTGTGAGGAAAAAGTAATTAATAAAACAGTAAAATTAAGAGTAAAAGATAGCGTTAAGATTTAAAATTGGGTCGTCATAATGTGAGTCGTAGGTTAACTGTAAAAGAGAAAATTCAGGTTAGCGAAAATATAATATGTGTGTATGCAACTTACTATCCAAAATTCTTAGGAATAAAAATAGTAGTAATCCCGAAGTCTTAGGTTCAGCATAATTGAACTTTTCTCTTAATTATCCACTTTACACGCTTAAATTCACTTTACGCGCCCAACGTTTTTGAGAAAAAAGTAAGGCCGATATTGAAAAATGGCTTTAAGAAAAATTGTTTGGTACGACAGTCTACACCTGGGAAAGTAATTTTGCTTTTGACCAATAAAGAATTGTTTAAGATATTACAAAATTACTAAAAATAAAAAAAATTTTGGGAATATTTTCGATCGTCATTTACTTTTCTGGATGGGGTATTTAAAGTAGATTTTATTTTCTAAATACCAATTTTTATTTTTTCTTTTTGTTTGACCAGCAAAAAGTTCGGCAATTTTCATTGTGGTAAAAGGGGTTACTGCTCTTAAGTACGAAAACTGTTATTCCTGACGTTCTACATATATTTTTCAGTTGTCTAGTAAAGACAACTGTTAACATTTTTTTTTTTTACTTTTTTACATACTTTAAATCACATGAAAAAAAATTAATAACGCGCGGCTTTTCTTTTTTTATCGCAACTTTTGTAAAAAATCGCTGTTATCTCCTAAAGTGTTCTAAATAAAAAATTGTTACTTAGTGAGTTTTACCTTTATACCGACGATATTAGACTTTAATATAATATTATTATGCAATTTGTTTCTCTACACGTTAAAATAAAACATTGCGAAAAATGATTTATGCACAATAATTACACTGGACAACAAATTTTAGGTTATTGGTTGTATCGTGTATCAAAATGCATTTTTTTTGTTAACTTTGGGATGCTGAATACAAAAATGATAATGAAATTAAAAACTTAGTTGCCGTTTTAAAAAAAAAGTGGTTATATTTTATTTTTGATAAAATAATAAAAACTACATAATTTTACACTTTAGAGTCACTAAATGCGCTGTCGCTTTGCTACTCTTTTGTGAACTGTTTCTGGAGCATCTCTAACAAGAGTCCAACAGTAGTCGGCAAGCATGGAAGCATTCCAGTGTCCCTGGTATCTGTTTTCCATGGTTGATATGTCCTGATGGAAGCGTTCGCCGTGCTCATCACTTACAGCTCCGCAGTTGTCAGGAAAAAAGTCCAGGTGAGAGTGTAGGAAATGGATCTTTAGAGACATATTGCAGCCCATTTTTTGATACGACGACAGCATATTTTCAACCAGAGTAACGTAATTGTCAGCTTTTTTATTTCCCAAGAAATTAGTTACCACGAGGCGAAAGTCTTTCCAGGCGTTTTTTTCAATATCTGTTAGAGTGCTGTCAAAGTGTTCGTCTTTCAGAATATTTCGAATTTGTGGCCCAATAAAAATACCTTCTTTAATTTTTGCCTCACTTAGCCTCGGGAATTTCTGACGTAGGTACTGAAATGCTGGCCCATCTCGATTCAGTGCCTTAACAAAGTTTTTCATTAGGCCCAATTTGATATGCAGTGGTGGTAACAAAACCTTTTTGGAGTCTACCAATGGCATGTGTTGTACATTTTTTTGCCCTGGCTCTAATGATTGTCGAACGGGCCAGTGTCGTCTATTGTAATGAAGTGACCTTGCCCGACTGTCCCATTCACACAAAAAACAGCAAAACTTGGTGTAGCCTAGCTGCAACCCAAGTAAAAGTGCAATAACCTTTAAGTCACCACAGATCTGCCATTGGTGCTCATCATATTTTATGGTTGTCAATAGGAACTTCATATTGTCGTATGATTCTTTCATGTGAACTGCATATCCGACAGGAATGGACGGAAGAATATTGCCAATATGTAATAGTACTGCCTTTAAACTTAATTTTGAACTGTCTATAAACAATCTCCATTCCACTGGTTTGTAGTTTATATTTAAAGCCTCCAATAAACCGCCAATATTCTTGCAGAAAACTAAGTTATTTTCCATGTCAAAAAATGGCGCTAGACCTTTATGGCGTTTACGAAAAACACTTACAGAGACATCTTCTTCTAACAGGTTCCACTGCTGCAATCTTGATCCTAGTAACTCAGCCTTACTTTTTGGAAGTTCTAGATCTCTCACAAGATCGTTTAATTCTGACTGGGTTATTTTGTGCGGTTGGCGGTATTATGTGCTGGGTGCGAAATCGGGATCTCTTGAAGTTGATGGCATATCTTCTTCTTGGCACAACGCTGTATCGCTGTCTGATTCGTAAGTGACTGTTTCTGGGGGTTCTGGAATAGGAAGGTCGTCACTATGTGGTACAGGTCTGATGGCAGATGGTATATTTGGATAGTTAATAACAGACTTTTTCTTCTTGGATATACCGGTGCCTTGCCCAACAAGAGGTATCATGCAGAAATAGCAATCATTAACATGATTTGTAGGCTCTCTCCAGACCATTGGAACAGCAAACCGCATAGATCGGTTTTTACGATTTAACCAGCTTGTCAAACTTGAAGCGCATGCATTACAGCATATATGTGGCGCCCACTGTTTGTCTTGATCTCCTATTCTGCAACCGAAATAAAGATGATTGCTTTTTTCATCAATGGAGTCATAGATCGCTTCTGAGACGCAAAAGTCACTTCACCACAAACATAACAGAAGTGATCTGGATTGTTTACACACTTTCGAGGCATTTTACAATCTTAACTATTCGACTTGAATTACTAACTTCGACTGACTAACCTCTCCGCTTACCTACCTGTTTATATCCCCAAATATGGATTATATTATATTAGGTCCGTTATTATTCTTAATTTACATTAATTCTGTTTCCAAATTGAACTTAAAAGGCAATATAAAGCTATTTGCAGATGATACGACAATTATTTATTTTGCTGAAACTCTTGCAGAAATGTATTTTGATATTAATAATGATTTAAAAATACTTCTTTCTTGGCTTCAATCAAATAAACTTACGTTAAATTTTAAAAAATCTTCTTTTATGTTTATAACTAAAAATAAAATAAATTCCATCATTAAACCCTTAACATTTAATAATGAAAATATTCAATATTCAAAAACGACAAAATTTTTAGGATTAGTTTTAGACCAAAATTTAAATTGGAAATGCCATATCCAGTATATTATCAACTCGATATCTCCTTTGGTATCTGTTTTGTACAGAGCTAGATATTTTATTCCTTTGAAATACTTAAAAAATATATATTTTTCATTAATATATTCAAAATTACAATACTTAGCTTCTGCATGGGGATCTGCTTGTTTATCAAACTTAAAACCATTACAAAAATTACAAAATAAAGTTATTAAATGTATACACAAATTACCACATTTAGAACCAACTGTTAATCTATATAGACCGAAAGGGTATTTACACGTTCAAAACATTTATAAATTAAAAATTTGTATTCTAATTCACTCTATTATTTTAAAAGAAAAAAAATCAAACATAACACTTCAGGAGAATACGACATTACATGATCATAACACCAGACATTGTATAAATTATCAAACTATACCAGTAAAAAGTAATTTCGGAAAAAAATCGCTTTTATATGACGGAATAATAAAATATAACAATCTTCCACAAAATATCAGAAAAATTAAAAAATTGGCAACTTTTAAAAAACAATTAAAGAAATATTTACTAAATTAAATTATTTATACTATTTTTTTTTTACATTGATTTTATTAATGAATAAAATTGGATTAACTTCCATTTTTTTTAATTGTTATTTTTTTTATGGTTATTATTTTTTATATTATGTTGTCACTTTCCATGTAATGAACTGTAAAAGTTAGTTTGGAATAAAGACATTTTAAAGTAAATACATTTCATTATAATTATACTTATAAGTAGTCTATATACAATTTTAAGAAACCAACATAATGAATTTTTTATTTGTTTTTACCTAAATAGGGATAAAGGACACAATGCGACTGAGCAGGTACTAATGGATTTATTGGCCTACATTATAGTACTGTGCTCAGGTAAACCATAGAAATGAGGATAAACAAGGGTCCTTTTATCCGTTTAGTCGTTTATTTATTTAAAATGGGGTAGTAAAGCATTATTTATTTGCCGCTTAATTAAATATTTCAATATTATCCCCGTTTTAGGGTGGTCCCGGCTAAGTCGCCATTGTGTTAATATCCCTATTTAGGTAAATTTATGTAAAACTCATTTCGTTCGCTCTCTTATTTTTGTAAACAGATTTTTATTATATAAGGACTGTTCAGTACAAGGCAGACATGAAAGTGGATGTACATGGGTTTCAATGGCTATCGCTCTTATTTTAAGCAATAGGGGGTTAGGATTTCGAATATAGGGGATCGTCCCTAAGAATCCACCATTCCTTAACTTGGTGAAAATGTAGATTTGGCAATATAAAATCCATATATTGTTATTACAATACAAATATACTACGTGCGTTCTCGCGGTTACAGTGTTAATATATTAGGGGAACATGACGTCACGTATCTCTTAAACGTGAACTAATATTTAAAAAAAAAGTTTATTTTCGATTTAAGCACACCTAAAATAGTAAGATTTAGTTGATTTTATTTCTGCAACATTTTAGCTGTTGTCCAGTGTTATCTACATGGCCAAATTGACACAACTTTAAAACCTTTATTATCGATATTTTGGTGAAAAGCTAATAAAATTTAAAATGTTAATCTTTATTGGTTTCAAAAGTCGTAAACTTTCTTTGAGATAATTAAATTTTTTTTACATAAAAATATTTTTTAATTTTTATATCAAAAACGGTTAGACATAAGTAACAAAAGTTTCTTGGACTTTTATATGGCACCAAAAATTGCTAAAATATACATGGCTTCTATTTGAAATACTTAAGTGGACATTAACATCCGGTAACACCGGAAGTGATACGAACGTCAAGATGTAATATTTTAAAATTTCAGTCAATCATGCCTCTATGAATAAAAAAAAAAATAACTAGTCGTTTCGGAGATCTTCTAATAGGCTTCAACCTCAACGTGAATCACAAGTACAGCAAGTCCAAACTATACCAGGCAAAAAGTTTTAAAATGAAGGTTAGTTTCTACCCCTTTAACGAATAACATCGGCAGCTAAAATAATTAATTTCATATTCAGAAAAGGTGCCTTCCTTTTTTTGGTGACGATGATGATTTATAATTGACCAGATGAACATTATTTAATGTGAGGCAAAATGTAAAAAATTGGACGTTGTCATTGATTGCGATTATATCATTTACTTTCTTGTAAAAAAGATCAAGGGCTTAATTTTTTAATAACACTATGACATATTCAATCACTTGTTATATATTAATATAATAATGTAGTGATCGTTTATGCCGTTCCATGCTCGCTGACATTAGGGTTACCAGATGAAAGTTTATCTAGCCAGGACAAGTTGATAAAAAAATCCGGACAAAATCCGGACGTTATAAAAAAAATTATGTATTTTTCACATTATTAATACGGTAATACCTAATAGACAATAATGGCATATGGTACGGTGGTACGTAATTTTATTTCACTAACAAGACAAAGACAGCAAAAAAGCACTTTTATTTCGTAAAACAAAATCAAACAAGTTATAAACTACAACAAAGAAAGAAACAAAACAGAAGACCCCTACAAGTACTTGTCACCAGACTGTATTTTATTTAATAGTTTTATATTTTCGGGTAAAAGAATAAAATCATGAAACTGTGAACAGTTCATATCTTTTAAATTATAAGTAGTCAAAAGTTTTCCTTTTATGGAAGACAAAAGCGGTCTATTTCTTTCCTTTGTCCACTGGGCTGCAATAAGTGAAAATATTCTCTCTACATTGGCATTGTGGGACGGGACTGCAAAAACAAATTCTGCTGCTTTTAACAACTCTGAAAAAACTTCTTCAGAAACGCGTGTTTTAAAAAATTTTGTCCATTTTTCATGAGCAGGAAGACTGTGGTCATTGGCATCAAAATTTTCCAATATATATTTTTTTAAATTACAAAATTGATCAAAAAATTTAGAGTCGTCTATTTCGACTCCTTTCTCAATTAAGTATAATAATGAAGGCGTTACATCACTTTTCCAATCATAACTATCATCAAATTTTAGGCTTATCCATTTAAAACATTGGAATTTATTAAATGGTTTTAGCCAGTTTTTTAAATATTCAATTGAATTATTATATAAATCATAAAATTGTAATTTTAAATTATCGCATTCGCGATCTAATCCATTTTCATTACATTTTCGTAAAATATCGGTGACCTTAAGTGGTATGAATTTCTTTGCTGCTCTTTCTTCCAAAGTAGAAAGGACATTTTCCAAAATCGTCATTGTTTCAACTACAGAGTTGTCTTGACGTTCAATTCGTTCTATATTTGTATGAAATATAGACATCATAGAGTGAACAAAAAAAAGATAAGCTTCTGAAAAATCGTTTTCAAAAAACGATTTTAGTATATAAGGGGGATTTATTTCTTGTGATAAAAAATATGATTTAAGGGCTTCAAACATTTTTAACACCCTTTCAATAGCAGGAAATAAAGACAGCCATCTTGTCTTCGAGTGATATAAAAGAATTTCATATTCTGTGCCAACAAATTCACAAAATTCCTTAAGCGATTCAACTCTTATAGTATAAATACTAAAATAGTTAAAAAATTTTAGTACTATGCTCTCTAGATCAACCTTTAATTTATCGCAGCTATAATGTACTGCATTATTAATAACGTGAGATGGACAGCCTACACCCACCAAATTTTGATTAATATTGGATTTTAATTTTTTGAAAACATTATTTTGGCCTTTTCTATACACGCCACCAAAATTTGTATTGCAGTTATCCCCCTGAAAATGCTATACATTTTTTTTTAGATCATTTTTGTTTAAGACATCTAAAATAAGATCAGAAATTGTTTCTGACGTTTCATTTGGAGCGCTCTTAATATCCAATAATTTAGTTTGTATTCCGCCATTTTTAAAGTCAAAATATTGTATGACCACTGGAAACATTTTTACTGCATTGTGATTGCTTGCATCGGTAGCCACACCAATAAAAGATACGTCCTTTGTTCTCTGCAGAGTAAGTTCTAGTGTATATGGCCCTATCACATTGTTAACTATTGCCTCCACCTTAGTACGCCCACAAGTAACATTCTTTGCGATAGTCGAATCATTGTATATTTTTTTGTTTATCTAAAATATATTAAAATCAGTCACACGCACATAAATAACAATAATAAATATTTTTTTACCTTGGTTGTGCAATCCATGGATTTATAGGACTGATGATGACATACTGTATGAAAAGCTAGAGTTGCTTCAGCTGCTCTTACTAATTTTGTTTCACCAGAAGTTACAACAAAATTTTGAAGACCAGAAGTTCCCGCTTGACCTTTTAACATTTTCTTGTGCTTATCTTTCGTTATATGCGCCTCAATATCAAGTTTACCTTTATGAGCGATTGAAATTGAAGAGTTGCAAACAATACAAAGTACTTCACTTCTTGTCTTTCCCTTTTGAAACGAAGGGTATAACCGAAACATTTCATCAGAATATGTACACTTGCGTTTAGGCATTATTAAAGATTCAGTAAAAACGGCTTAATACTCACTTAGCACTTAGGTGTTTAAAAACGTTTAAAACTATTATCTAATCTAAAATCAAATGAACAGGCTTGTTGCTTGTTTACTTGTTTGGCGATTTGTGATTCCCCGATTAGTTTCTAAAAATAGAACGCGATACGCGATAGAGCAAAATAACTTGAATTGACACGCCGCGCCAGCGCCGATTTCGTTGCTTTAACCACTAAAGTCTAAGGGGGGGGGGGTTTACACTTCGGTTTAAATAACAGCATTTTTTTAGTTCTTTTCAAATTTCAAATTTTTTTAACTTTAATTTTTTGTTGTTAATGAAAATCCGGACGCTTGTGCAAAATCCGCCCGGACACACCCGGACATAGCAAAAACCCGAACCTGTCCGGGCAAATCCGGACGTCTGATAACCCTAGCTGACATGACATGTTGCTTTCTAAGCCATAATCATAAAATACTGTGTTTATTGTCCCTTTTATTCTAGCAAGCCATATTAAAGTGTAAACGTGCATTCCCTAGTCACCTAATGATTTAGAAATGTCCTTTTTAAAGTACGCTTAAAGTGAATTTACTGGGCTGGGTCAGACAAAATCTGTAAAAAAATGTGCTTTGTCGCATATTTACGAAAAAACTATTTATGTCGCGAAGAACTCCTTTCAATCAACAGATTTGACTTAAGGGCATGGGCTACGTTTTTACATGTACCGGGTGTCCCACTAAGAATGGCTCTCGGCCTATCTTCGAAAGGGTTAGTCGTATTGCTTGCGGAAAACATTTTTTTTGTAGTAAAAGTGGCCATGAGAAGTTGCTGAAAATTATTTTCAAGTTTTTCAGTCGAGCGCTAGAGGGCGTAACCGTAACGGTAAATCAGTTAAACTCAGTATTTTCAAAAGTTGCCTATTTAAGGTGCATTGAAAGTACTATGTTCGTATACTTTGAGACTTTCTGAACAAAATTCACTCATAAAACGTCTTTGTCAGTTTTAAAATAAAGTGGTGGGGGAAGGTTGAACATTATTTTAAACAAATGCTTATAACTCCCGGTTAGCTCAACAGAATTCAGTAAACTTCGTTTTTTTAAAAAGAGTTTTCTCTACTCTATATTCCACTATATAAACTATGACAATATGATTTTTAAAGTAGGCGCTAGAGGAAGAGCTATCTTACAACTTAACAAACATTACGCATTTTTTCAAAAGTTTTAAATACAATAGTATATTTAATTTTACAAAGATGAATAAAAGCCTAAAAAGCTGGCAAAAACCAAAACTTGATTTTTTTTTTTCACACCGGAGATATTAACAAGAACAAAAATAACCACGAAAAAATATGATTGTATTTAAGTTTCAACGACAAAGGTTTTTCAAAAGTCAAATAGGCCTTGGCAAAACAAAATAAGATTTAAAATTACATGCTTTTACGTCAAATTAGTATGACGTCAAAAGGTATACCGAATTAAACCGAATATTCAGTGTCGCCCTAAATGCGCCTCAAATTGTCGCCCATCATGTTCAATACGCGACTACAGCAGTTTCCAACTCTGCCACAGAAATACTGCGGCTGCTGTCCATTCTTCTTTGAATCATATTTTTCCTTGTAGCAGGGCTGGTGGAAAAGACAAGGTCTTTCAACCTCCCCCATAGATAAAAATCTAGACACGTTAGGTCAGGTGATCTATAATAGAAAATACCGCATTCATTAGAATTTTTATATTATAACCTATGCATTTTAATAATACCTCGCAGGCCATGGAAATATAGGTACTTCCTCTTCCTATCCACCTCGCAGGAAATGTCTCGTCAAGAAATGGACGAACAGTTGCTGCAAAATGTGCAGGACACCCATCGTGTTGGAAGACTATATTTCTACGAATATCCAGGGTAATATCGTTGCCCAGTAAGCGACTCATTAAACACAAAAGGTCCAATTAGTCTTTTATCCAAAATGCCGCACCATACATTTAAACTCCATCTTCCTTGATGCTGAACATCCTGCATCCAATAAGGATTATTTCTCGACCAAATACTGTTTATGTGTATGAAAGCGATGCCTTAAAATTTAGGTATTATGTTTAAACAGAAAAACAAGATTGCGTGCGTAACTAAGCAGAATCAAAAATACAAGAATACAAATTAGAAACAGTCACTAGTACCTTTCATATAAAAGGCTCAATTACGCAATGCTATCTTGTTTTTCCGTCTGAACAGTAAACATAACCCTGATAATTTTGGAGAACCTCTGAAACTCAATATTATTGCAAATATATATTTTCAGAATAAAGTTCAGTTAGAAGTTTAAGCAGTGGTGGATTTACAAATTTGCCGCTAGTAGGCTATTCAATTTTTGCCGCCCCTCAGTGGCGGCTCGTGACTTGTTAACTTGGGGGTGCACCAAAAGTCCGCTGCAGGCGTAATGCGCCCAAATTTGGTCAATAATGTTTAGTAAATATTTTAAAAATTTATGCTTACCTACTTATTTTATTGAAAATGAAATAAGATAAAAAAAATAAAAAAGGCCAATTTATTTTTCATTAGTGGGTACATTGTTTAAAAGTAAAGTCCAATCTTCTGTTTTTATTTGCATCAAACTTATCAATAACAATAAAGTTCCTAGATCTACACTTTGTGGTCTGTGTCAAGTTAATTTCGGGTGTAGGTCTACCCTCAATTTTAATTTCAATTCGTCACTCGTTTCTCTGTGTATATAATAATGTTTTTTTTTTCTGTAAGATTAAAAAAAAAATTTGGGCCAAATTTGCCGCCCCCTAAAATCTGCCGCCCTAGGCTCCAGCCTACTGGTAAATCCATCACTGAGTTTAAGAACTCCAGCCGTGAAGTATGTAACCGACTTCAGACGCACAGTCGCCAATTATTTAGTTGTTACCAATGAGCGTATCTGAATATTTGTATTTTCCACCATAGCAATTAAACTGTTGCCTTCTTATTAAAAACTTCTAATTATTTTACACGAAATACGGAAGCTAAAGTTCAAATAATACTTTGTGCAATAACTATAATACAGTCTCGCCCTTGCAAGAAACAAAATATATACTAAAATAGGTAATTTTTTTGTAGGTATACTTTTTACATTTTGCAATAATGTGACGATATGCTTTTCCATGTAATGTCTATTAAATTTTCTTCAATGCAATTTCCAATGTAAATCATAAAATTGCAGTTATACGTGCTGAAAAAAATTTCCATTTGTCGAGAAAGATAAAACTATAGGTCAGTTACAAGGCTTCTATTTAGCAGTCGGTCGGCATATTTTGAAGGTCAATATTACACAAGCAAATTATTAATAATTACTTACCCAATTAACTTAGATTTCCTTTGCGCAAAATAATAATTAATTTTGTTTTTGCTTATGGTTGTTTAATGCAGAGAAATTCAGGATTCAACAACAGTGGCGGCTCGCACCATAGGGGGTTTACTTTAGATTAGAAAACAAATTGATTTCCAACAACATGTATGAGGCTCGCGTGGCCGCTTCTTTGTTTTAGGGTTCCCAGTTAAATAAAATATCTTAAATCTACTTGGGCCGGGGGGGGGCAAGCGCACCCCCTTGCCTCCCCCCCCTTCGGACGCCCTTGCTGATGATACACAGCTGCGAATTAGCTTTGCCCCCACTGAAGCAGCCACGGTTGCTGAAAGAATGAACCGATGACTTGATAGTGTCTGCGAATACTCTACTAAAAATGGTCTAAAAATTAACCCGTCTAAATCAGCTGTTCTTTGGACCAAATAGGGGGCAAACGAGAACCTAAACCCTAAAATGTTAGATGTTACTATCCCCAGGCGCGGATCTGGGTCAAAATCTAGGGGGGGGGGGGGGGGGGGGAGGGGATTGAATCTCAAAGATATTTTTTTTAATATAGTTATAGTTAACCCATATATTTTAAGTACCTATATTTTTAGTGTCAAATTGTCTAATAATTATTGAAAAATAAACAAACCATTACATTAACGAAACATTATTTTATTATATTAGGTACTATAGGTATCTACCAACACCAACCTACAACAAAATTTACATGAACTTATAAAGAGAATAAAAGAAACATAATATTAATCAAATAGGTACTTAGTAAAAACAAATTTATAAAATTAAATCTATTAAACCATTTTTGAGGTCAGCAAACCGATCAATGACACTTTCAACATCGATGACAATATCGCGGTTAATGTGCATCAAAGCCAAACCAGACAGTCTTTCTTGAGCCATATTGCTTCTGGTCTAAGATTTCAACCGCTTAAGAGCAGAAAATGACCTTTTGCAAGATGCAACACTTTCTGGAAGATTAAGTAACAGAATAAATAATTTAAACAGAAGAGGAAAAAACTCTTTACTTTCGTCACATTTCCTAAACAAAAATTCGATGGGAGAATCTTGATTTATCTCTGCATTTGATAATCTCCACAGGTCAGTTTCTGCTCTTAAACGTTGAAACAACATCTCTGGATCCACATATGGCTCAAGAAGAGAGCACGCGCCGCGGCAAATCTGTCTGGCATGCTGGCACAGTGGCGCCGGGCGGGCGCGTGCCCAGATAATTAGGTAGTTCTATTCATAGCCCTCTTATACTTATAAATATTTTATAATAAAATCCCTATTTGTTCCAATCAATTTATAAGCTATCCATCTACATTCTACATATTATTATTATAAAATATTTATAAGTATAAGAGGGCACTCAAGTTTGGTTAGGTTTAGGATACACACAGTAAATTAATACAAAAACTTGGGAGTCCTTCTGGACAGCAATCTTAGATTTAATGGTCAGGTCTCCAAGTTAGTTCAAAAGTCAATTATTTCTCTTCGGAATTTATACAAAAATAAGGAAATTTTGAGTCCGTCTCTTAAGCGGCAATTGTGCGAGTTTCTTGTTTTCTCGCATTGCAACTATGCAGATATTGTTTATGGCCCATGCCTTGATTTTCAGTCCAAACGCAGATTGCAAGGAATTCAAAACTCATATATTCGTTTTATTTATAACCTTAAACTAAGAGACCATGTAACTCACAAATTGCGTGACTTAAAATGGCTAAATATATCAGATAGACTAAAACTGCATCTGGCTTGTTTTTTGCACAAATTGCTTAAGACCAGGACTCCTCGATACTTGCGGGAGAAGCTGACATTTCGCTCTACAACCCACCAACGCGAAACTTGAAACAGCGATCAAGAACGTTGCTTTTCCTATGTCATCCCCAAATAATTTAATTCTGAGGTTCGAAACAGGTTCTCTAGCATTAGCTATATATCTTTTAAAAGAAAGTTTAAAGCCTGCTTGTTTAATAAACATTATTGAAACCTAACGGTCCAACAAGTACTAAACTATTAAATTTGTATCAAAATCTAAAACTCAGTAGAAATTTCTACAATTATTGTGTAATTTTATTACATATGGGTAGAAATCTTTGGTTAATATGTAACTTATAATATTATCATAGCCAATACTATATTAAAATATGTTCCTATCAGTAATTGTAATTATAATTTGTAATTATCATTATTATTATTATTATTATTATTATTATTATTATTATTATTATTATTATTATTATTATTGTAAATTTATTATATTGTATTTTATATACTAAAAATAAAGACGTTTCTATCTATCTATCTATCTATAAGGTATCAGAAACCTAAACAGGTAGGTACTTTAAAAATTAATATCTCAAAATCGAATCCTTTCCGTTGAAAATTGTTTTTAGATTCGTAATGTACACCCCACAATTCATCATTTCTAAAAAATCATAAATTTTGGCGTGTTGAGCGTATAATAGATATTTACCAAAAAAAATACTTGTACGTAGGTACCTAAGTATTCAAAATTTTTATTTAAAGAAACAACCAACGCAATGAAACACAAAACTATAAAATCCATTCTTCTTTTTGATCCTGAAAGTCGTTAATAAGATTCGATATTAATGTTTGTTTCATACGTAAATAGTGTCTTGGGTTAACTCAGAGAGAGAAGGGGGCGCCCCCCCCCCCCCCTTCGCTGGTACCGCCACTGTTCTACCGTGATGAGTAATGACAATATTTGTACCAATGGTTTTTTTTTATAGAAGGAGCATAAAAAGTAAGAAAACGATATTTTGCGTAGGAGTAAACATACCTTGTATATCTCTATCAAAAGAACAAAGTAAATATTCTCAATTATTTCTTTATAAATTTAAAATATTAAATGTAACAAGTTCTATCGCATTACTTTTAGAAACTATCAACCATTTTCTCTCACCTACATATCCAGAGTACTCATCAACAATAATGACACCTACTATGGATACGTTTATTAAATTAAAAAATTCACGTCAAAAGAATATTATATAAACTAAGCAATACAGGTTAAAAGTGAGTGGGTTACAGCACAGAATATATAGCTACGCAACTATATATTCTGTGGTTACAGCTAACCCTCCACTGCGACCATGCGATCATGGTTCATCATCACAGTTGGGGGCGGTTTCTACCCCCAAAAAAGGGGTAAATTTCATGAAGACAACATAAAAGTATGCCAAATTTAAAATAAACGAAGCCGTAGTTCTGTACTTTTTCATCAATAAAGAGGCTTCCTAATTTTAATTTATTTATTCAACAACAACAATTTAACAATGTAAGAATACAAAATTTACTATACTGAATACTGAAGTTATTCCAGTTAAAAATTCCACCCTGTATGTAACCTTTTTTTAGTTTAAAAATTACTTAATTTGACGTGATTTTTAATATTTTCCAAAAAGGCTTTACTGAAAATACGAGGAACTAATAGTAGTTCCTCAGGTATAAAACTAAAAGTAATTTTATGCGCAAATGATTTAATGTTTAGTGTCAAGATTATTCATAAGCAAGAAAAATTGTGGTGTACGTAGGCATTTACAATTATTTATTATAAAATATCCCGAACTATTTCTTATCGCATTACTCTGATTTATCACAGAATAGACATTACTCAGAAACGTTATGGATTTATTGTTGTCTTTTTGTCTAGCAAGGTCAACGCACTTCAATAAAATTACCATACAAGAAGTGAAAATTAACTCTAACGTGATATTTATACAAACATTATGTGTACATACTCGTATAGGGTGTCCCTTTAAGTAGCTGCCTGTCTGCTGGTAATTTTAAAAATTTATAGTGCGAATAGTAAGAATACCTATGCTATTATCGCCAATTTTTTATATTCCATAGTAGCACTTTGCGCAACGTAGACAACTTCGAGAGGGCACAGATAATAAAAAAAACACACAGTGATTCTAAATTTGTGGTCAATCGGGGATGCACCCGGATAACATCTGAAACGAAACTCGTGATAATTTATTGGCCTGTTTTGTCTTTACTGTTAATTCATGAACCCTAATCGCTCTTACGGTTGACCACCTTACCACTCCATATGGCGCTTTGTATACCAGCAACCTTAGGAGATGATTTATACTAGTTTGGGTGGCCGTCATCCACCTGGACGGTTGGCCACATCATCGCTCGGTATGGCGCTTAGTGTACCATGCAATCTTTGAAGATGATTTAAACCAGTTTTGGTGACCCTTATTCCCTCGATATCCCTAGGGTACAACCAGCAACCTCTGAAGATGATTTATACCAGTTTGGGTGAACCTTATTCGCTTAGACGGTTGGCCACCTCACCACTCGGTATGGCGCTTAGTGTACCAGCAACCTTTTGTGATTATTTATACCAGTTTGGGTAACCCCAAACACAACAAATGTTTTTTTGGGTTGGATAGCCTGAGCTTGCTACGACTATATAGGATACAGTCAAGGCGTACACGTGTCTTATCGACTCCAAATTTTTATTCTTGCTTTGGGCATCAAAAGGCAGTGGATATTTGTGGAGGGTAGTGAGGATTGAAGCAAAATTCAGCGGTTTATTGAAGGAACGATTCAAGGAGAATGAGCCAGGAGGTCTCAAAAACAATATTTGTGATACATTTTTAATTCCTGCACGTGGAAGAGCTTTGACAGCAAAATCGAATGTGGAAGGAACACATTGCGGGGGTAAAAGTAATCAATAATGCCTAAGTATCGCCGGGGCTCTAATTGAGCGTCAGCTCGAATGGTGAGCTGACCAACCGTCGCCATTTGATAAGGGTCAGTATATATCAGTTCCCAGTAAAGACATAACTTGACGAGCTATTGCCGACTTTTTAGTCAAAAATTACGAAAAAGAAAAGAGCAATCACCTGGTAACAGCGCTAGAGGGGCTGTGAAAGCAACCAATTTTGATTTCTGTCATCACTTTTGCTTATCAGGTATAAGTACTTGTAGATAATTGATTTGAAATAAACATTGTAAATGCACAAAAAATAATTGAAGTTATTGGCAGACATAAATCACCCGATCAAATTGTTTGAAAACCCGGAAGCATTGTTGCCAGTTTAAGCAACAGATACGGATAAAATATTTTGATTTACGTTTAATAACTGGTAATAAACTACTGTTTCGACAATTAGAAGATGTAAGATTTTTTTGCAAAGATAATTAAAGACTTGTAATAAATAAGGGACTAAGTGACAAAAAAATTATTTTAAGTTATATTAGCCCGTACATTACCGGTTAGTACGTACCTACGCTGTCGCACATGCACGATCTTGCGGTTAAAGTTGAAGCTCTTTCCGGTGCATTGTTGCATAGCCTGTTTTTACACGTTAAAGGCTGCATTTTTTCGGAATAAAATCAATTTGAAAATTTGTGGCACTTAGTCTCTTATTTACTTCAAGTCTTCAGCTACTAAAGTCCGCCACACGAGGCTAGCACTACGACATCTAAATAGAAAGGTGAATAAAGGCCGCGTAAATATCGAGTAGCAGAGTCTAATATTTGTATCTTAATAATATATAATAACTAAAGAATGTATTGGAGCCGGAATATATGGCAAAAACCGAAAAATAGAAATAATTATCAGCCTGGGAACTATGACAACCATATTTCAAACAGAGGTTCATGCAATTAAAATGTGTGCAAGACTGCTGATAGACCGACTGTATGCACACAGAGCAATCAAGATATTCTCCGACAGTCAAGCTGCATTAAATGCTCTTGAATCGAGATGGTGTACCTCAAAAACGGTGTGGAGCTGTCGCGAAACACTATCCGAACTAAGTCTGAACAACAGAATAACCCTAGTATGGATACCGGGACACATGGGCCTGGAGGGTAATGAGGCTGCCGACAAGCTCGCTAAGAGAGGTGCAGCACTAAAATTCACAGGACCCGAGCCGGTT
Source organism: Polydrusus pterygomalis (assembly GCA_963969555.1). Lineage (NCBI taxonomy): Eukaryota > Metazoa > Arthropoda > Insecta > Coleoptera > Curculionidae > Polydrusus > Polydrusus pterygomalis. The sequence continues at coordinate 12,140,624 of OZ018384.1, forward strand.
ATAGGAATATCTCATGCTACGGCCAGGAAAACAATACTAGCCGAAGCAAATGGGAAAGACACTGGTTAAATCTACCAGGTCTAACACACTCAAAAGCATTTATATACAGCCATATAAACCAACAACTAACTGACAAACTACTTGTGCTCAACAGATCATGCCTTAAAGCATTAGTGGGATTGTACACCGGCCATTACAGATTGCGACACCATATGTATAAAATTGGATAAGCCTCAACTGATGAGTGCCGGCTCTGCATAGAAGATGCAGAAACAGCAGAACACGTAATGTGCGCCTGCCCCTCAGCAGATTCGCCCTATTCGGCGAGATGACTCTGCTGCCGGATGACATGAAAAATGTCTCCCAATACCATCATTGACTTCACCAAAAAGTTAGACCTATTGGGGGAAATATAAATAAGGTACGAGCCACAATAGATCGCATGGTCGCTGTGGAGGGTTAGCTGTAACCCACTCACATTTAACCTAACCTACACAATAAAAAAAAATACGCTGCTTAAAACACAATATTTATTTTCTTTATTCCCCTTTCTCTTCTCGTAGGGCTAGCTTCGTGCGGCTGACTATAATTAGTCTTCGAGGGTTTCTGAGACTTAAATTAGGCGCCAAACCTGATGATAACTGGCCAACCATACAAGTTGATGAGAGCCATTAACAGAAAACAAAAGATGTAATGAGTAAACAGAACGTTACCAATGAGCTAATCTCCGAGCTTTTTATTTTCTTCAAATGTCAAACCAATAAAAATAATTATAAATTTCAAATCGGCTGTCAATAATCAAGAGGATTTTGATACTGTTTTTGTGTTCCAAAAATAAAATAAACGATAGGCAAAAACATTGTAGGTAGGAAAGAAGAAATCAAAGCCATGAAAGTTAGTAGTTGTAGCAAGGATTACTCTTTTTTCAGGTACCTATCCCCTGCACAAAATCCCATTAAAGCATACGAAGTAGTTTAAAAGATTAATACGAAAAGGGTTAATCGCGTGGTTCCCCTTATCCCGATATCTCGGTCAGGGGGCACCAGTGGCTGATCTAGAATTAAGAAGTTAAGTAAGTAAGTAAGGGGAGGGGGCTTGATCAAGGCCGTAGCCAGCGAAAAATTTCGGGGTTCAGATTGCATTTATTTTTTATATCCTCTTAATGTAGTGGGAAGCGCCACAGGCGAAAATTTATTATACTTTTTAATATAGGTAATTATATCCCAGTATTCTTGGGTTTTAGATTATGAAGAAAATTGCAAGGTTCTTTAGCGATATTAATATTTTTTTAAAATCTATAAGGGGCGTGGGTTTAAACTCCATTTATCCCCCCTAGCTACGGCCTTGAATGACACAGTGTTAAGTTGTCAGTTGTCACCACAATGACAAATTTTTAATTTTATTATGTTATATGAATTGAACTAGCAAAAATTGTTTTTGGTCATTAAAGTTTTCAATTTTTAAATATATTTATGGATAACATCCCTCTTGGCTATGGCCTCGGTTAGACGATAGGTAAAATGAAGAGTTAGAAATACCCTTAGTTTGAAATTATTTTAACAAATTGAGCTGTTTAAAATGTGTTTTTATTATTATTGGGTCAAGGGGGGAACTAAAGCGCCTGTAGCCTCCCCCTCCTCTTATAGATCCATCACTGGGGGGCACAGAAGAAAAAAATAATATATGAAGCACTAGACTTATTTTAATGTTCCCTACACGCTCTCGTGTTCTTGCTTCCATACTTACCTCCCCCCCGCTTGACGTAATAAACAAATAAAATCATATTATCAAGAAAGGCTTGAAGCCATCTTGTTTCTAATTGGATAAATATGCTCACATCAATAAAAACACCCATTCACGCATTATCATACAATGACAGTTATAGTCGGAAACCGGAAAATGTTAGCCGATAATAGTAACAAATATAAATTATATCCGCATCGCCGGTAAGTCTGTCATACAATGTTTATATGGAAAATAGTAGATAGACACTAGTTATTGCAGTGCATTTAAAGATTATTATGTTCAAAACCATCATTTTGATGCTTGTCTAACATTTTGTGAATTTACCAAACATATCTGATGTGTATTTATAGAAATGATAAAGTCAGATAGCTTTTGATAATTTAATACCAGAAAATCGATTGAGACATTGTATGCAAAAATATTGTTTTTATTTAATGTGTCACCCTATATGTTGTGCAATGAATGGAGCTGCTATATTTATAGACATTTAACGACCATATTTTTGCAAGAAGCAGTTTTTCTAAACGAAACAAAATACATGTTTCAAGTAGGTTGACATACACATTGTAAAGGATGCCTTTAAAGTTATGAATTCGTACTGGACTTTATTTTTGTTTGTAGAAAATTTTAATAAAGTCATACAAGTAGATAGACGAGAGGGTCCAAAGTGATTCGGTTAGGGTTGGGTTTTTACCGAAACCAGCAAATTCCTTACTAATAATCGATTGTAAAATTTCTGAATCATATGTTCCTAAAAATGTATCTGTAGGTGTATTGGAGTACGTGTGTGGACATTTTTAGACACGCTGTTAAAAGAACATTTTATTTAATTTTTACCAAAAGTAGGTTTTGCTTAAAGGGGTAGGGGGCTTTCCCCGTTTTGGAAGGTCCTTTTAAATATTAGTAATTGAACAGCTAAAGCCATTAAAAATGACTATTTCTTCCTTGTCATATCTTTCTGTACGTAAGTCAGAAATGTCGGCCTTTCTTCCTGTTAAAGGTTTATATGACCTAGAGTATTTTAAATATTTTAATTCGCCTCCCTCCCCTTCCTCTCCCATTAGAGGGTTAAAAGTTTCATAAGTGAAGATTGAAGTTAGCGAGAAAGGGGAATTTACACAGTGTGCATAAATATCTATAAAATAGATACAAAAATGCTAAAAACACTAAGCTGCTGTATTTAAAGTGATTTTTCTGTTCATAAGGTAAATCAGAATTTACTCGGCAAAAATTACCATCTGACTCCTACTGGCCATAAAAATTTTTAGAATAAGCTCAAATCGAAAAAAAAATCAATTCTCTAATCTAGAGCTGTCTATTTTTCTTCAATATATTTATGCATCCTGTGGAAAATTCCTCCTTCCCAATAGGCTCTCCCTCACATCAACTTAATCGTTCTCATATAATACCAAATTTTCAACATTGCACTCTTCTTCTTTTCATTCCCGTTTAAGTTTTGATATTTAGTAGTAAGCGTAAATATATAGTCCGCCGCCTGAAGAAGCATAGGACTAAAATGACTGCAAAGTAGTTTTAACGATGACTAAAAATTAAAATAGTTATATATTATATAATAGTCGCATAGCAATGATTTAGATGTTCATTTGAAGTGTTCAATTATACAGTGTCCGCAAGAAAGTTCGCATCAAATGGGATTTTTTTTATTATTAGGTATAGGTAAAAATTGAAAAAGCAGTTAGTTTTTGCTTACCTAAAAACCAAAAATGACGTATACTGAAGCAGCTGCACGACTTGCGTTACCTGTCAAATTTGACATTTTTAATAAAATTGGTTCAAAAATGCCCTTATTTATTAAAATATCGAAAAACTTTATTCGAGAAAGTTGTTTATTTAGGCATGTTAAGCCTCTGTACGAAATTTTGACAGTCTAATAAAGTTTTTATTTTTTGCCCGATCCTTGAAAATTTTGATCAACCCTCGTAGATTAACTTTTATACATCGATGTAAAACCATTTGCCTTTACTTCATGTGTAATCTTAATGCAATTTTGTGTAAAATTTTTGTTTCCAATTATTTATTTTGCTTCAAAACTGAAATTGTTATTGATCAGTATGTAATGTTTGATGCAAAGTTTATCTAATTAAATCAGTTTTGCCAAAATCGACGTTTCTCATTTTTCTTAAGTTAGTAAACAGATGTACAAAAAGAAAATATTAGAAAGATTTCGTTGAAATTTTACTTAATTAATATTGAATTAAATTAATTAAATTAAACTATATTTTTGTTGAATAAAATGTTTCGAGCGATTAATTATTCTTTTTGGTCCAATATTAATTAAGTAAAATTTCAACGAAAGCCGACCCAAAGTAAACCTTTTTGTACATCTGTTTACTAACTTAAGAAAAATAAGAAACGTCGGTTTTGGCAAAACTGATGTAATTAGATAAACTTTGCATCAAACATTACATACTGATCAATAACAATTTCAGTATTTGAAGCAAAATAAATTATTGGAAACACAAAAATTTTACACAAAATTGCATTAAGATTACCAATGAAGTAAAGGCAAATGGTTTTACATCGATGTATAAAAGTTAATCTACGAGGGTTGATCAAAATTTTCAAGAACCTGGCAAAAAATAAAAATTCTATTAGACTGTCAAAATTTCCTACAGAAGCTAAAAATGCCTAAATAAACAACTTTCTCGAATACAGTTTTTCGATATTTTGATAAATAAGGGCATTTTTGAACCTATTTTATTAAAAATGTCAAATTTGACAGGTAACGCAAGTCGTGCAGCTGCTTCAGTATACGTCATTTTTGGTTTTTAGGTAAGCAAAAACTAACTGCTTTTTCAATTTTTACCTATACCTAATAATAAAAAAAAATCCCATTTGATGCGGATTTTCTTGCGGACACTGTATAAGGAATTATTAATACAGCAATGTGTGTTTCAAATCCGTATTATTTCAGATTTCAGTAGCTTCAGAACCGTGCGGCGGACTGTACTTCAGCAGTTATTTATTAATGTCCTGTTAGTACTCACAGCCGCATAACTTCCATGACAACAATTGTTTCAATAAAAGTATCCATAGAAGTTATATTCCAGTTAGTGTTAACAGAAAATGAATAATTTAGGCCTTAGGGGAGTAACATTACAATTCTGATGATGGAAGCAGGGATGTTTGCTTTTAGTTGTACGATTTACTGTAATATAAAATGAAGGTATTTTAGTATTGATTTAAATGGGATTGGACGAAAAACTCAAGCTTCTCAATCCTCATGGCGGTTTAGATTAGTACTGGCCCTTACCGCAACGACGATCAGGGTAATCTGATCACTAGGATTACTAATTCTAGCTTCCTAAAAACGATCTTAAATGATCACCGTGTACCTATCAGGTTATAGTAATCGCACTGATCCTCGTGAGAGTAAACAATTCTAGTATATTTAAAATTCTAATTAGAGCAAAATCTTTTATGAAATTGTTTCCTGGGACTGGTAATAGTAGCAAGTGATTTAAACTTGTTTTAATATTTAAAAAATTGTCTGCAACCTCAAAAAACACGACAATCTCACGCGTGGGAAATCGCATGCAAAATTTAAAGTGGTCAACTTTTGGGGAATACCTCCTTCCTCCCCCAAATCCCTAAAAAATAAGGATAGAAGCAAACTAATTACCTATCTCTGTACAGTTCATCCTTTCTTTAAATTCGTTTGAATATGCATCCTATTTTTTCAAATTCTTTTTGATACGACATTTTAAATATAAACGATATGGCAACAGTACACTGAGGGAAAACTTTGATTACCATAACTAAAATTTTAATAGTCACAACCAAGATATCGACATTACATATAGGATAATGTTGATGTTTGGTTACCATTATTAAAGTAATTTGACAGCTTCGCTTTAGTTACCGATATTAAAGAAGTTTGATTATATACCGGTATTAACATTGATTACCATAATCAAAGGGTTTAATTGACAATATCAAACAAACTTATTACCATAACTACGCTGTTCTTAGTCTTAATAAAGAAATTTATTAATACTATAATATGTTACCTTATCATTACAATACACGTATTGCAATATGGTAATTCATTAGTGGCGTAGCCAGCCTTGCGGGGCGGGAGGGGCGAACATACAGTGTCACCAGTAAAGTCCGCATCATATGGGATTTCTGTTTATTAATAGCTTTATTCGAAATTTAACTTTCACATCAAGTTTTGCTTCGATCGAGATGAAAATTAAGCAAAAAAATAGTAGTCACGTGATTCGCATTATCGGTCAAATTTTAATTTTTTCCAAAAAATAATTCAAAAGTTGGGTTATCTCTGAAAATATCGAAAAACGTTATTAGAAAAAGTTGTTTCAAATGCAGTTTCTAGCCAACATGCAAATTTTCAGCTGCATAAGGTAACTTTGATTTTTTACCTATATTTTGTAAATTGCACCACTTTTGCAAAATAAGACTCAACGCAACCTACATAAAAATTCTTAGTTTTGACAATGCTTTATTTCAGATACATTTCCTTTAAAGTAGCGCCATATTAAATGTGTGTTTTTCTACAAAATCAGAATTGGGCTATTAAAATTTGGTCGCATGTGATGCAAAGTTTATTTGTTTTTGACCCTGTATAAGGTAACTTCATAAAATAAGTATTTTTAAAAACGTAGTTTGTGTCTGAAAGTAATACACCTTCATATTAAGACAAAAAAGAACACAGTGTCATCAGTAAAGTGTTTTTTAAGTGGAAAATAAATTTTAGTTTAACAACGTAAAGTTTATCTATTTTCAACGATTTAATTTAAAACCCCTATAATATAATTTATTATTAAGCTATGTCATAATAACGTTAACGTGCATTACTTTCAGACACAAACTACGTTTCCAAAAATACTTATTTTATGATGTTACCTTATACAGGGTCAAAAACAAATAAACTTTGCATCACATGCGACCCAATTTGAATAGCCCAATTTTGATTTTGTAGAAAAACACACATTTAATATGGCGCTACTTTAAAGAAAATGTATCTGAAATAAAGCCATGTCAAAACTGAGAAGTTTTATGTTGGTTGCGTTGAGTCCTATTTTGCAAAAGTGGTGCAATTTACAAAATATAGGTAAAAAACCAAAATTATCTTATGCAGCTGAAATTTTGCATGTGAGCTAGAAACTGCATTTAAAACAACTTTTTCTAATAACTTTTTTCGATATCTTCAGAAACAACCCCACTTTTGAAGTATTTTTTGGAAAAAATTAAAATTTGACAGATAATGCGAATCACGTGACTACTATTTTTTTGCTTAATTTTCATCTCGATCGAAGCAGAACTTGATGCCAAAGTAAAATTTTGAATAAAGCTATTAATAAAAAAAAATCCCATATGATGCGGACTTTACTGGTGACACTGTATATGGGGGCGCTTTATGATTTTTTTGAACCACTATTATTATTATTATTATTATTATTATTAAAAATATGGTGTTTGTTTTTCAAAATACATATATAATAGAATACCAAATTATTTTCAATTTCAATGAATGTAATTAAAGTATATTTTTATTTTGCATACGGGCACCAAGCGGCAAGGGGCGCCATGCAAGGGGGGCGGGCGCCCCACCTGGCTACGCCACTGTAATTCATTTACTTTAATAAAGGTAATTCATGGGCTTACATAAAAGCGCACCCGCCGGATAATTTAATTTTACTGTATAGCGCGCTTTCGCCCTTTAATGCACCGAGTTGTTGACTATATTTTGACCAAAAATATAGTCAATAAAGCTGCGCAACTTATATTATATTGGGAAAGAAAGAAAAACTAAACGTCTTCCTCCACAAAATTTAATAGAATAAAATTCTTCAAGGGTCACATGTTTCGAACGTAGAAATGTTTATCATCAGGAGACAGAAAATGTATTTGGTGCTGATGGTTTTAGCGGAAGAGAAAGTGTTGTAGAACCTTATTGGAGGTTGTATGGAATTGAAACTTGAAGTGTAGAAGAGACATAATATGAAGGAAATTGATGAAAATTAAACCATACTGAGTATGTGAGAAGTCAGTAAAGGGGGTCTAAACTAACCAAATAGACTGGGGAAGAAGAAAAAACCTTTCTAAAAAGAAGTTGTGGAAGATTATTTAAAAATTTTTTAAAACTTTTTATAAAACATCTTTAGGTGTATGTCAGTAAGACATTGTAAGGGTGAAGTTAGTCAAAATAATGAAGACATCACAATAGAATTGCATTCCAACAAAAGTGTTTTTTAGGGTTAAAGCTCAAAACACTTTTGTTGGAATGCGATTCTATTGCGATGTCTTCATTATTTTGACTAATTTGACCCTTACAATGTCTTACTGACATACACCTAAAGATGTTTTATAAAAAGTTTTTAAAAAATGTTAAATACTCTTCGACACCTTCTTTTTAGAAAGGTTCTTCTTCTTCCCCAGTTTATTTGGTTAGTTTAGACCCCCTTTACTGACTTCGCACATATTCAGTATGGTTTAATTTTCATCAATTTCCTTCATATTATGTCTCTTCTACACTTCAAGTTTCCATTCCATACAAGCTCCGTTAAGGTTCCACACCACTTTCTCTTCTGCTAAAACCATCAGCACCAAATAAATTTTCTGGCCCCTGATGATGAACGTTTCTACGTTCGAAACATGTAGAGACCCTTGAAGAATTTTATTCTATTAAATTTTGTAGAGGAAGACTTTTAGTTTTTCTTTCTTTCCATACTTTCAACTCCACTTTAAGCATGGACTACTTCTTCAAATTATACTTTATTCTTACAACCACATTAATAAAAGTTGTAATAACCTTTTATTAAAAAAATCAGTAACATTTTTTTGCCATAATATGCCTATTATATAGAAACAATAGAACATCTAGAACAAAAATCAACAATAACGTATAATAAACTTAAAAACAATCAACAAACAGATTATTAACTATTTCAGTTTAAATATAACGTAATATAACAGTTTGACTAAATAATATATTAAAATGTGAGATCACAGTAATAAGAATGTATAAAAATATTAATATATTAAACATATAGGTACCACACCATTTTCGAAAAAAGTTTCGCAAGTTTTCCTCTTTATTTGACGCCACTGGCACTGGCCAGTTTTTAAAAGTCCACTAATTTCTTGACAACCAGATCAAAATGCCCAAAAAATGCTGAAGCACTAGTCCATAATCTTATTGGAGCTTTTGACGATTGAGATTATTTTTTTTCCTTATTAGTCCAAAGATCTAAAAATTTTGGAACTTTTAATAAAAATATGATAAAAAATTTTTTTTTAAAAGTGAAGTGCGAAAAATGTTTTGAAAATGTCTGGCGATGCACATATTATAAATAAACAAGCTCTATAATTTCTATGCAAAAATATGTTTACTACCAGGTAGCTGAATTGAATAAAATAACATACCTATGTTTAACTTTTAGTCAAAACTCTAGACTAATTTGTTAAAGCATCCAAAAAAGTAAGAAAGTGTCCCATTTAAAAAAAAATGCCTTAGAAATATGCTTACCTATTTTTCAAAAGTTCAATACTATGGCGGCAATATAAAAGTTGGTTTATTAGCTGGGTTCGGGATTGTTTACGGAGCTGGAGTAGAGTTAGAGTGGCGTTTTATTCACGTGACCTTAGAGTTTTAGGTGTATGAATGGTCTGTCCCGAACGCTCGAGAGTTTTTAGAGTTAATCACCATAACCTCAATCGCTTGTTTCGTCTTTGTGCTTCGATCACTTGTGGTTTATTATTTTATATTATGTAAATATTTTGTGTTTTTTATACCTTTATTATTTAATTTACAATATGGATTTCTTTCGTCATCTGGTGCCAATACTTAATTTTGTCAGAGAAATATTTTTTGAAGATTTTTCTGATGGAGAGAGAATGTTGAAGTGGTTGAGAATTTTGCAGAGATTACAGTACCTCTCAATTCCAATAAACAATTTAAACTTCATTTCCGGAAGACAAATAAGCTAAACTCAATACCTATGAATATGTAAAATACTAAAAACACGATCACGGCGCAGGCCCGCTCCGGAGTTCTTCTCTCGCGACGTGGAACTCTTGGAGTGCGCTGCTTTAACTCCGTGTCGCAATCAATACCCGACCGCACTTCGAGTCACACCTTTTACTCGAAAGGACAATACCCGAACGGATCGGGAGCGTTTTGTGCACATAGAGTTAAAAGAGTGAGCATCCCGAACCCACCTACTGAATACGATGGTAAAAATATAACAGTCTTTGTCAAATAAATTTCTATTAAAATCTGTTTTAATCTACAATAAAATTTCAAACATGAACTAACAATATTATGAATGAAAAATAAAATAGTTTTTATAATAATTTTAGCAGGAAAAACATTTTTGGTCGCATTTTTGTCTTATTAAAAATAAGCCTCTACAGCAGTGGTTCCCAACCTTTTAGAGATGGCGGATCACTAAAGCAAAACTTGGACTCTTTAAGGACCTCGTGTTATAGTTATAACATAACAACACAATTTTGTATACAATTTTTATTCCGAAACAAGACACAAACATTCCTAAAAATATAACTAAAAACCATTTCTAATGAGATTTCTGAGCCTGCATTTGCTTCACTAGCAGAGAAATTCTGGGTTTGATGTTGCTGCTTAATGCTACGCGCATATCGTCGCCTGCGTCCAACCGGTTTCTGTTTTTGTTCTTTATTAGGAGTAACGCTGAGAATCCTAATTCACAAAGATAAGTTGTGGAAAACATCACCAGATATCTTAAAGCACTTTCACGCATCTTCGGATAAGAAAAAGCTTTCTTGCACCAAAACTTCTCGAAGGTTATACCTGAACTAAAGGCGTCTTTGCAAGTGCCATCATTCTGCAATTCGATGACCTCTTCCTGCATATCATCAGGTAGGTCCCTAGCTTTAACGTTGAATGAATTTCTAATACCTCTTCCGATAACCTCAGATTCGGCCGCATTGAATTCAGGAAATTAGCGAGAAAATTCCCCTTTAAGAGTTTTTAAGTGGTAGGTAACACTTTGATATACTTCCGCCGTTATATGGAACACCGTCTGTGCAAAGACCAGTTAGGTTTTTCCACATGATGTCGTGCTTCTCAAAATAGTCTCCGATTATTTTAAAGACGTCGAGTTCTCTCGAAGTGGTTTCAAGTTCAGGGGACAGTAACATTTCTTCACTAATAATATTGTTTTCGTCTAAAAATCGGACGAAAACAAGTAACTGGGAACATTGTGCCACATCAGTAGTCTCATCGCATTGTAGAGCAAAAAAATGTGATTTTTTAATTTTATCCAAGAGCTGTCTTGCGACATTTTCTGAGTTCGATTCTTAACGGTGTTGTTTGACAAGGATATCTCCTGAATTTTCTTTTTGGCTTGCTCTCTAAAACGCTTTCCACAGCTTTTAGCAAACATGGTTGCACTAATGTTTCACCGATTTTGCGTGGTTTTTTTTAATTCTGCAATCAATTTTGAAATTTCGAACGATGCAGCAACAGCTTTTTCTGATATTTCGTATCTTGAATCACTCGGCCCTAGCTTCATTTTTTTCAAATTTTCCAACTTTCCCTTGAAAAACTCTGGAGAATGATCGCTGACCTTTGAATGCACAGTTTTCAAATGTCGTTCTAGCTTCGCAGGTTTCAGCGCATCATTGCTGAGAACAGTAGTGCATAGAACACACTGAGGTCTAATTTTTTTATTTATCTCGATTGGGGTAAATCCAAATTTGATATATCCATCGTCATATTTTCTTTTGCATGGCATTTTCTAGAAAAGAGTAAAAAAAATAGGTTATGCTATAATATTTATGTCAAAATATGACGTGACGCGGCCTTGAACAATCACTCTCAATGCGGCCAAAGAAATTTAAAAACAATAAGGTATTATTAAAGAAATATATAACATTCTATCCTTACCTTGTTGGCCGAGTCGTTACGTTACATATTACACTTGTCAAAACTTTAATGAACCAATGAACCAACTCTAATACTGTTGACGCCGCACGCATACTGATTACACCTAACTCTGTGCTTTACTCTGCAATAATAGTGGGGTGAATTTTTAACGAACGGATGTGGTCCCGAAAATGTTTCACCTGCGGCGTTTTCCTACATGGCACGACTCCTACATTTCTAAAACACAATTCTCCACTACATCCTCATCCCCGTCCCTCTCTGGATCATCCTCTGGTCCTATGGTCAATGCCTAGCTACGTCCCTGTCCAGAGCATTGGGAAACAAAAGAATTAAACAATAAATAATATATTAAAGTACACGTTTCATAAGGAGCGGTTTTAGCGCACGCGTCTATTTTAAAAAACTAGCCACAAAGTGGCGAGTTTTTTTATTGACACGTGCGCTAAAACGCCTTATGAAACATGTGCTTTATACATTTTTTTCTATTTCACCTTTTATAATCAAGAAAAATACATTTCAAAAAGAAAATAAATCCTTCAAATTTTGTAAATTTTTATGTCAAAATTTTATGTTGGTAATACTATTTTTTATCATAGGAGCCTCTGGACAACAAAAATTATTTTGCAAACTGTCATTTTTTGATTTATTGACCCATTTTCACCACGAGATTCTAAAATTATTTTAGCGATATGAGATTTGAAATTGGACGGAATACGTTGTGTGATCCTTGTACATTCGGTACATATATAGAGCGTTCGGAAATTCGGGCGATTTTACTACTTTTTTTCAAATTTCAAAAGACGTGATTTTACGTCACGGCGCGGCATTGCAATTTAGTATAGGGAAGATGGAAAATTCAAATAAAGTTGAAGTTAAAATCGACATTGGAATGTTAGTAGATTAAATTTTGGATAGGATTTGGCAGAAAATGATAGCTTGAAGCATCTACAAAAGATTGATTTATAGATTTATGCAACCAACATACATGGCTGTTATCCGCACAGAATAAAAAAGTAAGTTATCAAGCTATTTTTCCTCTGCGAAAAATGGGTTTACTCGTAAATCACAAAGGCCGCGCAAGTCAATGAAATAAAACATTTAAATGTTACCAACATCAAATAAAGAAAAAACGCGTATCGAAATAGCTTCATTACGATACGCAAATGCGTATCGTACTGAGCTTATTATGAACGTGAAATAGAAAAAATTATGTTTGTAACCTTCTCTAATAAAAAGTAAAACATAACCCTTAAAACTTATCAACTTTATCCTAAATTCCATATCATCTCAATTATCTGTCCCCTTTTATGTTGAGATTTGCCATTGTTTAATTACATTTACGAAAAAATAATTAATTTAAATAATAATAGATGCATTTTTTTTTTAGGTGCCAGTGAGTCTCACAACACGAGGCACAGCGTCAACTCAAGCTCAGGCGTTCTAATGGTGGGGCCCAATTTTCGGGTGGGCAAAAAAATCGGCTGTGGTAATTTCGGAGAGCTCAGACTGGGTAAGAACCTGTACAATAATGAGCACGTCGCCATTAAAATGGAGCCCATGAAATCTAAGGCGCCCCAATTGCATTTGGAATATAGATTTTATAAGTTGCTTGGTAGCCATGGTAAGTTAGTCTTAAAAGTGTACATTTTAACAAATTTTACTGTTAAGTAGGGTAGATTGGTAGATATAAGTCAAGTTATCCCCATTTATAAAAAAAACTCTACAGCAAAAAGATCGCCAGCCGAAATCGGAGTTCTTTCCAGGTATTATTTATTTAAACGGTTAAGAAACCTTTTCGCCTGGTCGAGACACTGCGGATTTCTTAGACAGTCGGCATATCCAAAAAAAGAAAAATCATCATTTTTATACTAATATGACTTCCTCATAGTGGACGGGCTCTATACATGGTTATTTTTTCGAATAATTGAACTTATTTACTATTTATATATCGGAATAATTAATCAGTGATACCTATCTTTAACTGTAAATCGTTTGGTTTTTTTTTATTGTACTAAGAATTGTAAGATTATACTGTATTAGTCCCCGTAGAAAATATAATCTTTAATAATTAGTGAAAGGTAAATTATATTACCCTTAGCCATAGCATAGGATTACATTTCCCAAGAAACTGCTAAGTTGCTAAATATTAACGACATTATTGAAACTAAGATCTTCATATGAATAATTATTTTTCAATTGGATTTTTGTCGTTTAATATCTACATATTTTAAACAAAGAATAATTTTCTTGAACATTTTTTTTTGTCGCAGTCGGTAGGTTTTTCGGAATCGTTTATATCGAACGGACGATTTTCTTGTCTACGATTTACCGAAAATCGAACGGCGGTGTTTGGTGGAGTGACGTCATCGTCCACCGAAAATTTGTCATCCTACTGGGCTCAGACCATTGATTTACCCTGTGAAGGCCATTATCAAAAGTTGAAACATATACAGGGTGTTTCAATAAAAACTCCCAGGCTAATTATTTCGAAAACTAGGACATGTAAATTCTGTAAACGCCAGTTTTTAGCCTCTATGATTGGCTTTACAACTGTGTAAAAAATGTGCTTGAATAATACAAGATGTAGGTGGCGCCACGATGCACAGACTTTTTTTGATGACTGGAACTTTTAAATGTTGTGGTTCTTAAAGAAATTAATTTTTAATCAAATTATGTCCCATAAATTTTTTTTAATAAATCCAAATGAACGGAGATAATTGAGGTTAAGTTTTTTTTTAAATAATTTTTAACGAGTATTTTATTTTATATATATTTTTAATACTTACCCTTTTGCAGATTTTAATTAAATTTTGCTAATGATAATTTTAGTGATAAAACGCTCGTGTAGCGCTAAATTATTACGTCCAGTGACGTCTCAGTGGGCGCCTTAACAAATAATATTGGCAAAAAATAAGACGCCACTGAGTTTTTGGTAATTTTTATATTTTTTTCGGATTAAGCAACTAAAACTATCCTTTCCTTGTCTGTTAAATTGTTTTCATATCTTGCTTCGTTTTCGAGAAATAAAAATACAAAATTTTTTATTGCATATCTCTGGAAAACAAAAATCATTAAATAATTATTACGTTGTATTAATATTAAAATTAATTAACTGACACTGAGTGTTAAGAATGGTAATTATTATTAAATACAATAAATTTAAAATTCTGATCAATTTCGGCTCAATAAAATCATTCATTAAATTCCAAATTGCCTTTAAGTATTTCCCAAATTTAATTCAAGAAAAGTGAATTATTATTTCAACCGTCCTCCGACAATCGGCGCCTATACTATACAGCTTAAAAAAATTTAATCTCGTATTAAAAAAAAATTGAGAAATAACATTGCAATAATGTTTTTGCAAAAATATATGAACTTAAACCCTTTATAGCTACAATATCTTACAGAAGAAGATTATTCCTTTCATTTCGTCAGATCCGTCCTTAGACGCGTTTCGCCATGTTCATGGCTCATCAATAAGGCTAGGGTCCGATGGAATGAAGGAAAATATGTACCATTTAAAAGCAGGAAAGAGCTTCCGGCAGGGCCCTAGCCAGTCCCAAATTTTATACCGTTGTGTTTTTTTACCAGGGCTCATAATGTAAGATAAAAAAAAATCGTTCTCAAAGTTTGCTTTGCAACATTGATTCTAGCTGCCCTTTGTACATACCGCCCCGCGCCCGTCGCTACTACCGATTGAATAATTTAATGAGATCTTCGGACCGATGCGCAATGGCGTTTCTGCGTCGTCGACATGTCTGGGAATGACCAAACTTGATCATTTAGAGTAAGTAAAAGTCGTAACAGTTCAGTTTGGCAACTTAGCCTATCTCTCACCCCGCATCTAAAATTGTCACCCAGTTCCGACCAAGCTCTTTAGTAAAAACGCCACTTTTTACTCTAATTCGTGTCATAAAATAATAACTGTCATTAAATACGGAGTAATTTAGGATCCTTTAATTTCTTGCATCTGTCCTTAGGGTAATTAATTGGCCGAAATAAATTATTTTCGCCTATATTTTCAATAAAGCGAATCATCTTTAATGCCTATTCAGAAGAAAATTACTTTAAATAATATATTCTTCCAAGAATTTTTTAGACATAGTTTCCCATAAAATGTTTACTTTACAAACCTAAAGAACCCACAAATTATACGCAGTGCCACACAAATAAGTGTTTTTGTTTTAAGGCTCACTTGAAATGCAATAGTAAATGTCATTCAAGCGGACCGTCTTCAAATAAGTAAAATAATATTACTTTTAAATTATGTTGAATTACATTATGTAAATATATACCTAAATTTACCTAGGGAATGTCGGAACATGGTTGTAAGAGTTACCCATTAAGTTCTTTTATGATGTTATAACAAAAATAAAGTGTCCAACTTACTATTTATTTGTTTGAAATATTATACGATGAAGCAACAATATAAATCGGTGTTTTATAAAATGCCTAAGTACTTTCCAGTCTTTTACAAAACGACTAGTTATAATCAGTCATATCCTAAAACAAACGAGATTGAAGAACCGTTTACAATAAGCCTGAGAGCAATTCGGCTTTTTATGAAACGCCTAAAAAGTTCAGTCGAATTGTAAAAATTTAGTATTTATTTTTCATTTTACAATATGCCTAGTCATTTATGAAACGACTAGGCGTTTTATAAAACGACTGAATTTGTAATTAGCCTACGACATATACATTCTTCAGTGTCGTAGCCACGGCGATTTTGAGGTTAACCCCTGCCTCCAGAGGGCCAAAAATGATATCTATTGTTTCCAACTTAACGAAAACGCATTATTTTTTACTACGTTTCTACCGTGCGAGCAAAAATTATTTGCATCAAAGAGGGCTTGGATTAAAAAACGTAGGGCTTGGTTTAGATCACAATGATATGGGGACGATATATCTAACCAAATCTAGGTTAAAATTTTGTCAAATTCATATTATGACATGATATGCCAAACTAATGAGTAATAAAATAAGTAGACAAATACAAATTTATTTTTGTTGTTTACAAAATTAACAAAGTAAGAATATACAGGAAGAAAAAGAAAAATAATTACATAAATTGCTGAAATTGGCCACCGCCATGCTCCAAGCATAAATTCACACGTCTCTTCATATTTTCGACAGTGTTGACTAGCATCTCTAAAGAAATGTTACCACATTCTTGGATAATCCTTTCTTGTAATTGTTCTAAATTTGCAACTGGTGTTTTAAAAATAGTGTTCTTTAAATGAGGAAAAACGAAGTAATCCATAACCGTTAAACAAGGTGATCTAGGTGGGAATTCAATATCTGATCGAAAACTGATCAATCTGTCGTCGAAAAAATTGCGTAAGTAGTTAATAGTTTCGGCGGCTGTATGGGCGGTTGCACCGTCCTGTTGAAAATATCCAAAACGTAGTTCGTCGTCAAGTAATTGCTCCACAAAAGGATTCAAAATATTGTCTCTATACCGCTGTGCTGTAAATGTGTCATGGAAAAAATAGGACCAACAATTCTTCTTTGGGAAACAACTAACCAGACACTATTTTTTTGAGGGTGCAATATGGACTACAAAAAAATGGGGATTTTCACTACTCCACATGCGTGTATTCTGAGAATTCACATAACCGTAGAGGTGGAACCAGGCTTCATCCGAAAAAAATGTCAGGTCTAATAAATCATTTCTTTCCAATAAATGTTGGGTAAACCATTAAGAGTAATTCCTGCGTCTTTCAAAATCTGCGGCTTATATTTCTTGGAATACTTTCACTTTATAAGGAAATAAATTTAGCTGCTTCTTAAGAATAGTCCTGCATGTTCCATAAGATCTTCCCACTTCTTGGGACAGGCGTCTTATACAATTTGTTGACGTATTTTGCATTATTTCACAAACGTTTGCAACAAGTTCTTCTGTTCTTACAGATGGTCTTCCTGCTCCTTTTTTGTGTTGTATAGAACCTGTTTCCCCAAACACAGCCACGGTTCTTTTCAGGCAATGATAAAAATCCCCAGCAATAAAAGCAACGTTAGGAAAATGTTCGTGAAAATCGTCCATGCACAAACCCGGATTGTATTGCCACTCACCATTTACTCTAACTCCGTTTCGAAAATATGCTTCAACCATGAGTGTTTTGTACTGTTCCGTAAAGCCCATTGTGTGAATTGTTCAAGAAATTGGAAAAATTAGCGATGAATCAAATTACTTGTAACGACTGTCAAAGATGACGGAATAACTGATTGATTGTTAATTCAGGTAGTTACTGACACCCAACAGGTATTAAGCTTTACGGCTAAGAATTACGTGCTTAGATGCAAGGCCCTCTTTGATGCAAATAATTTTTGCTCGCACGGTATTATCTTTATTGTCAAAACTCCATCAAAGCCTATTCCTGGCTACGCCTCTGGCATTCTTGTTTTAATTTGTTGCCAATAGTGTCCGACCGAAACAAGATTTTCAGCCGAAACCGAATCTTCGGCCTTGGTCTCAGTTTCGGCCGAAACCGAAACTTATTTATACATGTTAAAAAATTTATTGTATACTGAAATCTAATGTATTTTTTACCCATATACGGACAGTGAACTCGTGTTAAATGAAATAAAAACAATAATTGAAATATGTAACAAAGATATCTATTTATATAGACAACACTGCCTACGGAGTACGGACTCACCCAAAGTTAGCCGAACTGTGCGCGACAATTCACGAACACTGAAGGATTGTAAGAAATTTTGTCTTAGGGTGACAGTAACCAAGTCGAATTTAACGCTCAAAAAATCCAGGCAGCAGTTTTCTCTAAGAAGGTTAACATTGCAGAACCCGATATCGTTATGGCAGGACACGCAATTCCACTGACTTCGTCTATTAATTTGCTGGGTGTCAACCTGGGAGGAAATATGTCTTGGCATAATCACGTTGTGGCAATCGCCAGGGCAGCTTCTCAGAAGCTCGGTATACTTTTCCGTACCAAAAAGTTGTATATACCTCAACAACTTTTGACACTCTATAAAGCCCAGATTCGACCATCAGTGGAATACTGCTCCCATATCTGGAGTTCTGCACCGAAGCATACCCTTCGGTTGTTAGATTCCATCCAAAGGAGAGCCGTTCGTCTAATCGGCGACCACGAGCTGACTAAGAACCTCGACAGCTTAGAACATCGAAGACAGGTTGGTGATTTGACTCTCTTCTACAGATATTTCCAAGGCAAGTGTGTGACAGATATTGCCCGCTCTATTCCACCTAGAGTAATGCATAGCAGAAACACACGACGAACCACTGCCGCCCATCCCTATGTGGTTCAACTTAGTACACCCCGAACATCATTGTTTCAGAACTCTTTCATTTGGAGGACGTCATCTTTGTGGAACGGCCTTTCTGAGACCGTGTTTCCAACCGAATATAACCTCCAACGATTCAAGAAAAACGTGAATCGCTTTCTTCGCACACGCACCGCTCCCAGAGCGCCTTAAATGATTTTTCCTATAGTGCTTGCGCTCGATAAAAAAAAACTGAGTTTCGGCGCACCCGAAGTTTCCGCCGATTTTTGGCCGAAACCGAAACTAGATTTTTGGCCGAAACCAGCCCAAGCCGAATCTTCGGTCGGTCTCTATTTTTTTTCTATTATAGAGGTAATTCTAAAAGTATACTATTTTAGTCCCTGTGGGAAATATAAATTACTAGTTGTGGAACTTTCAGGTTCTGGTATTCGCATTAATAATTGTAATCGCTGACTTATTGGAACTATTAATCAGTGATAGTGATATTTAATATGTATATGATAAGCTTGCTTGCTTTTACAAAATATTATTGTTCTTCATTCTAAAAGACATGTATTCCAAAAGTGTATACTTCATACGAAGTCAGTTGAGACAACATAAATATTGGTGGTACGATCAATTTACTGCATCACACACTGAAACTGCAATACAAATATAACAAAATTTGTATTGATCGCTCCCTATACAGATGTTCGAAGATAGTCCACGTGGACTTGACAAGTCTGTCATCAAATTTTTTTTAGTTTTTTTGTCTGTCTCAACTAAGATCGTATACACTTTACTATTTTAGTTCCTGTATAAAAACAGTGATGGGAACCCATGGGATGGGTCCTAATCTTTAGATAACTGTAATTGCTAATTATTATTATTGGAACGGTAAATTCGTGGTAGGTGCTTAAATTTATATTTTTTGGTTTTTTTTAATTATAGAGGTAATTTTAAAAGTGTTGAGGAACAAAATTTGATATAGGTATACCCTTAATTTGAGATAACGATGTATTTTCGATCGTATGTGGTAACATCTGTTGCCAAAAATGAAAACTTCTTGGCAACAACGTTTAGGCAGCATGAAAGCGTTTGCATTCGAGATGGGACTCGATTCTTTTTGACGAATCGATTATTTTCATTCATTCACCTATAAAGATTCGTTCATGACGATTCGTTCCCAAATGATTTAGTTCCTTGCATGGATAAACCAAATTTACCAAAAAATCGTTCGGCGAGTTGAATCAAACCGAGCAATGAGTCAAATTACTAAAGAATTGAGAATTGAATCATGGACCTAAACAAAATATTACGGATGTGAGCAAACAGTTATATTTATATCGTATGGTTTTAACCAACACAGCCTAGTTGGCATCTAGTATATGTACCTTGTTGGGCGTATACAGCGCCTTGTTGAATAATTCACGTAACTTATTTTTGTAGTAGTTGCAAAAAACATATTTTAATAGTTTTTATCTCATTCGTTCATTCATAGTATGATAGCTTATGTACATATGTTTATTAATTGTAGGTATTACGTTTTTATAGCATGCATAACCTACCATATTCGTGGTAACTTTTTTAACGAAAATAAAAATTTCTAATTGGTGACTACATTATGGTTCCCAATCTCAAATTATGAACCTAGAGTAAAGTTTTTTTAATTTACAGTTGCCACTGAAATACAACAAATAGTGGCACCCTATTGACATGATAAAAGCAATAAATGTTTTTGTAAGGTAAGTAATAATGAAATAGGATATTTCAAGACTTCAAAAATATTTGGAGGGCCTAAGCGGACCAAAGAAAGGTATGCTAAGCTTGATTAAAATCCAGAAGAGTTGTTGCTATACGCATTGGTTGTAGTTGTGGATAAAGGTGGAATAACATGAAATCTAAATTGATGACAGAAGCCCCAAACGAATCATTTGCGGAATGCCATATTTCAGGCTAGATGCAGACAGGTATTTTTACCAAATGGTTTTACAATTTTATTAAATTTATCAAACCAAGTTCATTAGATCCAGTTCTTTTCGTTTTAGATTGTTACTACACTCGAACAAGAATAATTGAACTCATAGATTTAGCCTTAGAAAATTATGTCTTCCACCTCGTTCGAGTAATAAAATGCAACCATTTGATGTTGCCTTCACGTTTCCGTTAAAAACATTCTACGCGCTAGAAATCGAAAGTTGGCATCGCAAAGCCTAGAAGTGGGATGCTACTAGGAAACATAAGATTGGTACCTTTCAATCGACATATTTTTGAGAATTGCAATTTCGGTATACCTATATCAGAAGGAAGACCAAACAATTGAACGTACTGAAGATCATTCCGAAGCAGGAATCAAAGTATCCAATCAATCAACAAATAACTAAGCAATCAGCAGCCTTCGTACAAAAAGTATAATAAAAAAACATAGTAGACCGGAAGAAGCTCCCGTTGTAACACTCCATGCAAAGAAGGGTTGGAAGAAAACCTAAAAAGGAATAGAAAAAAAACCTAGTCCAAGAACAATGATTTGGGAGTAATTGGCATTAGGACATTTCTAATATTGGCACTGCTACATACTATTGTTCAAAGAACGATAAATCATCGACATCGGGGGTTAACAGGTCAAGAAGAAAACAAAAGACTCCTTGGCCACGTTGAAGCTCTGACAGTAACAAAAGCATTAAGCTAAATGATTCTTTATTAGATAAAAGCGGCTAAAGAGGAGAAAGAATTTTTTGAATAGTGTCTGAAATTATGTTACCTGTCTCAAATTTAGACAAAGAAATTAATTTTTTTTTTTGACAAAAATATTTTATTTCCTCCTTTCTATATAAGAAATAGTTTTTTTTGTTGTCAATTTTTCTAGGAATGTTCTACATAAACTTTATTTAAAAATATATACTTTTTGTTAAAAACAATTGATTTTTTTTTATTTAGAAAAATGTTAATTATTGATGTATCCGCATAGGTGGCAAAGCCGTTGAAGCTGGTTTCATTTATTTACCACGAGTTGTGTACTTTAAATGACAATAACGCAAACTTATTATCAGTCTGAGTGAGAGTGTGAAAAACAAGTCAACATTCAATGAACAAAAAAAAACGCTATTAGTGAAAACACTGGCACGGTCTTACGCCACAAAATATATTCTGTGCTTACACTCGCACTAAAAGATATGGAGTATGCATTTTTTAAAGCGTTTACTGACGGCACATTCACCACCGCGTCCGGAAGCGAGTTCCATGAGCGATGTACCCGGTTTGAAAGAAAGTTCTGTCCACAAAGTTTGTGGAATCGCTTACGTACCAGATTTAGGGTATGACCTGGCAGTCTCAACTTGTACTACTCAAGTATCTCAAACTTGGTGCCTTTCCTCTTCTATTTTAAACTGTGTGGGGAATATAATCTACTAGTTATAAAACTTTCTGGTCCTAGTCTTAAATTAATTGGATTAACTGTAATTAATCGCTGATTATTGGAACGGTTAATCAGTTAGTAGGTACTTAATATTTGTTTTTACAAAATATTATTGCACTTTTTCTATTGTAGAAGGAATTTCAAAAGTATACTAGTTCAGTCCGTGTTGAAAATATAATCTACTAGTATTAAAACTTTTAAGTCCTAGTGCTCCGATTAACTGTAATTGCTGATTATTGGAACGGTTAATTAGTAGGTGCTTACTTTTGGTTTTTACAAAATATTATTGCATTTTTTTCTCTTATAGAGGGAATTTCAAAAATATACTATAAGAAATATAAAAAATATATAAGCAATCAGCAAACCCACCGCAAGGTAAACAAGAACCTAGCCCGCCTTTAGAAACCCCTCTTTCTCCGATAGACATTTATGTCCTTTGCCTCCGTACAAAAAATATAGTATATCGGAAAAAGCTTTCTTTATAACATTCCATGCAAAGAATAATTGGAAGAAATCCTAAAAACCAAACAAAAAAACCTGTTCCAAAGAACAATTTTGGGAGTAATTGGCATCAGGATACGTCTAATCAGTGATGGATTTACCAGTAGGCTGAGTAGGCTGGAGCCTAGGGCGGCAGATTTTAGGGGGCGGCAAATTTGCCCCAAATTTTTTTTTATCTTACAGAAATAAAAAAAAACATTATTATATACACAAAGAAACGAGTGACGAATTGAAATTAAAATTAAGGGAAGACCTAAACCCGAAATTAACTTGACACAGAACACAAAGTGTAGATCTAGGAACTTTATTGTTATTGATAAGTTTGATGCAAATAAAAACAGACGATTGGACTTTACTTTTAAACAATGTACCCACTAATGAAAAATAAATTGGCCTTTTTTATTCTTTTTATATTATTTCATTTTCAATAAAATAAGTAGGTAATCATAAATTTTAAAAATATTTACTAAAAATTAGATATTGACCAAATTTGGGCGTGGTCCTAAAAATTTTTCGTCTGCGGCGCATTACACCTGCAGCGGGCTTTTGATACACCCCCAAGTTAACAAGTCACAAGTCGCCACTAAGGGGCGGCAAAAATTGAATAGCCTACTAGCGGGAAATTTGTTAATCCGCCACTGCGTCTAATATTGGCAGTGCTACATACTATTGGTCAAAGAAAGACAAATCATCGACGCCAGGGGTTAAGAGGCCCAGAAGAAAAGAAAATACTTCATGGCCAAGTTCAAGCTCTGACTCAAGATTAAAGCAGATGAACAGAAAAATAACTTTTTTGAATAGTGTCTGAAATTATGTTACCCGTCTCAAATTTAGACATCGGACCATCCTAAATTAGAAAACTTTTGTTTCTTGATAAGCATGTTTAATTTCCTCCTTTTTATAAGAAAAACTTTTTTGTTGCCAAAATTTTGTACGAATGTTCTACCAAAATTTATTTAAAAAAAAACTATTTTATTGAAATAAGCAATTAGTTTTTTATTTGGAAAAAACATCTCAAACTTGGTCCTTTTCCTATACTATTTTAGTTCCTGTGGAAAAAAATGATTTCTTAGTTATAAAATTTTAAGATCCTTGTCTTTTTATTAACTGTAATCGCTGATTATTGAAACGGTTACGCCATTGATGTTTATTTTTTTACAAAATATTATTATATTTTTTCTGTTATAGAGGGAGTTTTAAAATTGTACTAGTTTACTCCTTGTGGGAAATATAGTATGTCCTAAGAGGTATGGTCAATTAATTGAGATTGAGAAGATTAGTTTAAAACAAAGTAAGAACTTCATATCAACTTGTGTCCTATATCCACTTACTACGAAGCTACAGCCCCCTAAAGGGGGGTACTCTGAAGATGGTTTTTCCAGATATTTTCAAAACCTTTGTAGATGCAAATTTAAAACTTAGATATTTTGGTAAAATTTGTACGCTGAATAGAATTGGTGTCTTAAAAATGTCTATATTTAAGAAATATGGCCATAAATAGGGGATAGTGCGTTAAAAATAGACGAAACTTTTTTTACACTAACATTTTTATACTTTTTTATGTCAAATTAGAAAAACCTGACATATTTTAGGAAAAAAGGTTACTATTGGTAAGGCATAATTGGATAAATTTATTTAAAAATCACTTTGCATCCGAAAAAAACGATACCACGCATACGTAGATAGTAATGGGTTCTTGATATTTTACTTAACAGCATTTTATTTATCTTTGTATCGTTTTAAAGCATTTAAATTATTTGCTTTATTGCATACATGCATTTTATACCAAAGTCTTAGTGTGCGTTTCAAAGAAGACCACTAGTTTCAATAAACATACCAAATTAAAAACTAAATCTTTTATTTTAACAGTCAATAAATTATAAGTGCTTCACAATGAAACGGTGAAATAAAATAGGATATCTGTTATGAAATGTGTTCAATATGCGCACCCCGTTTAGTTAAACACTTTCTACTTTAGTAAGGCAAGCTCTTTAAACTTTAAAAAGCATCCGAGTATTATTTCTAATTGTAGCGGAGTGAAACAATATTCTATCTAACAATCGTTCTCTTGTTGTCACAGGAGTTGAATAAACGAGACTTTAAAGATAACCCCAAAAAAAAAAAAATCTAAAGGATTTAGGTCTGGGGAGCGAGGTGGCCAAAAATGTGGACCACCCCGACCTATCCACTGATTGGGAAACCGTTTATTTAAATTGCTTCTTACAACGTTGCTAATATATGGCAGAGCACCGTCGTGCATAAACCACATATCGTTTCGCACTTTCGAAGGAACATCTAACATATTATTTAAATCATCTCGAAGCAACTCCAAATATTTTTCCCCATTTAATGGTCCATCGATAACATAAGTAAATAATAATAACATTAAATGGTTTCCAATAATACCCAACCTGCAAATATTTATCACAAATCGATGTTGATTTTTGGTTTGTATCATAACATAAGGGTTCTTCTCGGCCCAGTAGTAGAGATTATGGGAATTGATAATACCATCCCTAGAGAAACCAGATTCATCACTAAAAAGTACTCTACTTACAATCTTCACGTTGCTTCTACAGGAACCAATTAGCGTATTCTAATCGAACAGGATAATCATCAGGTAACATAGCATGAACTTTTGGGAAATGGTAGGGGAGTAATTGCTCCTGAAGTACCATATGCACTAAACATTTTAATGTATGAAGTGGTATTGCCAATTTTCTAACACTTTGTTGGGTTGATGATACCAAATCCAAAATATTTTCTTTAATTTCCAGAGTACAAGCAGTTCTTAGACGACCTACTCCACCAGGTTTTGGTACCAGACTACCTAAACCGTTTATCAATAATTTGTGTTTAAATTTTTGCAATATAAGTGGGTTCAGTAAAATATACCTTTTTCATGTAAATTGCGGTCCACACGTTCAAAAGTTCTACGATCAGGTGTTACTTGGTCGAGAAATCGCTGAGCATAGAAACTACTGTCATTATTTTTTTTTTATGACAAACGCCTACTTGATTTAAACGTAAGTTTTGCAATTTTACAATTTTCTTTATGCTAGAATGGCTCAAAATAATAACCAAAAATAATCAAAAAGAAAAATTTAAAGTTCATTTTAAAATAGCAGGGAATTAGTAAATAAATGAAATTAAATTGAATAAAAGTTTAGTATTTGTTAATACTAGTAAATAACGTAAATTAGCGATTTTTTCAAATGCAAGGTAATTTTTAAATAAATTTATCCAATCATGTCTCACCCATGTCTCACCAATAGTACTTTTTTTTCGTAAAATTTATCAGGTTGTTCTAATTTGGCATAAAAAGTATAAATGTTAGCGTAAAAAGAAGGTTATGTAAATTTTTATCCCTTATTTCTGGCTACATTTCTTAAATATCGACATTTTTAAGACCACCGTTCTATTCAGCGTACAAGGTTTACCAAAATATCTAAATTTTTAATTTTTATCTACAAAGGTTTCGAAAATATTTAGAAAAAACCATGTTCAGAGTACCCGCTTTAGGGGGTTGTAGATCGTTGGATTAGCTGTAATCGCTTATTATTGAAACGGCTCATTAGTAATACAAGCTTATTTTTTTACGAAATATTGTATTTTTTCTATTATAGAAGGAATTTCAAAAGTGTACTATTTTAGTCCGTTTGGGGAATATAGTGTACTAGTTATTAAACTTTCAAGTCCTAGTCTTTGTACTCGTCTTTGGATTAACTATAATCTCTGATTAGGGGAACCATTAATTAGTAACATGTGATTAAATTTATATGATTTTTTACAAAATATTTTTATTGTATTTTTTTCTCTTATAAATTAAGTTTCGAAAGCATACTATTTTAGTCCGTTTAGATTCACTTTAATCGCTGTTTATCTGAACGGTCAATTAGTAATTAAATTTATATGAAAATTTCATAAATTTATTCTCAACCAATTAGAAGGCTCCTTTTTGTTTACGTTGCTTATAGCAACGGGACACTATCGCGATAGTCTATAGCCTATTAACCTAATGAAATTAATAAGTGATAATTTTTCTTAGGTATACTATACTACGACTTAATTTTAATTCAAATGTCAAGTCATTTCGAAGTGACAGGTGAGACAAACCAGCAAGTAACAATCAGTTTTTAGTCGTACCCGTGATATTTATTGTTACAATAATATTGTGTAAAAAATTATTCGTTTTGGTAATGAATCAGCAAGTTCGATTGCTAAAGAAATTGAGCAGTTAGTAACTCATTTTTATTACTAAAATGTGAGAAACATTAAATAACAAATTTGTTATCTGAAATCCAATGTCTTTATAGTTTTAAATTCAAATATAACTTTAAAAAACATATTTCCGATGAGTTTAGTTTAATATGACGCACTGTATTTTTACAATAGAAGTTGATTTTACTTGTTAGTAACTAAGATTTATTACTAAAATTTCAGGAACATTAAAAGAAACTCCAATTTTTGAAATTTTCTTACCGAATCTCCCACGCAGCAGAATTAATTCCCGATAATTCTGCCGCTAGGGAGATTATAAGTGAAAATCTGTTTTTTTTTTGTATTTCCTTTTATCTTAGAGGGAATTTCGAATGTATTTTAGTTCCTGTTGGAAATATTTTCTTTTATTTATGAAACTTTGACGTCCTAGCCTTTAGATTAACTGTAATCGTTGATAATTGGAACGGTTAATTAATAATTAAATTTATATGAAAATCGTTTTTTTTTGTATTTTCTTCTATCATACAAGGAATGAGAAATGCTTAAATTTAACGTTGATGAGACTGGCATTACTGCTAGCTAGCTTATGCAGAAAGAGAAAAATCAATTCCGGTTATTACTTGTGAGAATGCAATAGGCCGATTTTTCCAAAGAAGAACATGAAGTCCCAATTGATGTCAGGACCCCCAAACGAAACGAAGCAATTGCAAAATGCCATATATCAGGCTGCAGACAGATATTTTTTCCAAATGGTTTTAAAATTTTAATAAATTTACGAAACCAAGTTCATCAGATCCACTTTTTTTCGTTTTAGATTGGCACTACACCCACACAAGAAATATTTAACTAATAGATTTAACCACAGAAAAGTATGTAATAATAATGTGTCTTCCACATCGTTCAATTGACGTTTCCTTCATGTCATCGTTTAACAGTTAGCACATTCTACGTACTAGAAATTAAAAGTTGGCATCGCAAAGCATATAAGTGGGATGCTGCTATGGAAATATCGTGCAATTGTATCAGAAAAGCCTGAATTTGGTACCTTTCAATTGACATATTTTTGAGAACTGCGATTTCTGTGTACGAGTAGACGTAAGACCAAACAATTGAACATACGGAAGATCATTCCGAAGCAATAATCAAAGTAGTTGGGCTTATCAGAAAATAAATAAGCAATTAGCAAAACTCACCGCGAGGTAAGCAAACATCTAGCCCGCAGTTAGAAACGCTACATTCTCCGATAGACATTTATGTCCTTTTCCTCCGTACAAAAAACAAAATGAGAAAAAGGATAGTAGATAAAAAAAAACTTCCGTTATAACACTTGATGCAAATAATAATGGGAAGATTGGGAAGGAAAGCTAAAAACGAAACAAAAATAACCTGTTCCGAAGAATTATTATTTGGGAGTAATAAAGCCACGTTTAGGAGTAAATAAGCCACTTCTAATATTGGCCCTGCTACATACAATTGTTCAAAGAAAGATAAATCGTCGACATCCAGGTTTAAGAGGCCAGGAAAAAAAGAGAAGACTTCTTGGTCAAGTTCAAGCTCTTACAGTAACAAAAGCGTTAAGCTGAATGATTCTTTTTCAAATGAAAGCGGCTGAAGAGGAAAATGACTTTTTTGAATAGTGTCTGAAATTATTTTGCCTGTCTCAGAGAATTTAGACATCGAACTATCATAAACTAGATAACTTTTTTATGTTGGTAAAAATGTTTAATTTCCTCTTTTCTATAAGAAAGACTTTTGTTGCCAATATTTAATGTTCTACCAAAACCTTATTTTAAAATGAATGGTATTTTATTGAAAAAACAATTAGTTTTTTTATTTGGAAAAAAATGTCTCAAAGTAGGTCCCATTCCTATTTTAATTTGGTTCCTGTGGGAAAAATGATCTCTTAGTTATAAAACTTTAAGATCCTAGTTTTTCTATTAACTGTAATCGCTGATTATTGGAACGGTTAATTATTAATAGGTGCTAAAATGAATATTGTTTTTTTTTTACAAAATATTTTTATCGTATTTTTTTTCCTTATCTAGTTACCTAGTTATGAAGCTTTGAGGTTTGTTCGAAGTTGAAGCCTTTAGATTAACTGTAATCGGTGATTATCTGAACGGTTAATTAGTGATTAAAGAACCCCGCACTTCTCTAATGGAAAATGGCCCTCGGTTAAATTTTCTAAATTTTTAGTATGTTGTAGAGAAAGCCATTCTGATCAAAAGTGTTTGTGGTCACAACAATATTTGCCGACCAGTTTTTGAGATACAGGGTGTCCTAGTTGCAAAACATGAATTCTCAATACATTATATTTTCCTAGTTTATAATATGAATTCGTTTTGTTTTTCTAAATTTTTGATGGCCTTGTCGTAGATAGGATAGAATACTATAAAAATAGTTTAAATTTTTTAATATATACCGGGTGAGTGACGAAAATTAATTAATATTTTTTGTTAAATCATTGTATTTTCGGCATTAAATTAAATGTTTACAAAGTAATACTGTAGATAACATTAGCTTGGAGCAAGCTATCAGATTTTATATTATTTATATTTATACAGGGTAACTCAAAAAAGTGAATATTTTTTTTATTAGTTTTGAAAGCAATTTTGTAGATATTTCTTTATGTACTACTTGTCGCTTATCGTAAGCTTCCAAATATATATAATTATTAAGGTTATACAGGGTGTTTCCGATGATAACCGATAAAAAAATAACATAAAAATGCATGTATTTGTAAATCACCCTGTATATTAAAAATGGATCGGTTAAATTTCGTTATTTTTTAATATTTTTTGCTTGAAGTATTTTACTTACATGTTTGCTATTGATTTCCCTTTTTCTATGAACAGTTCTGGAGATATACAGCGTCGACCAGACTCAAAACTCAAAAAATAGGCAAATAAAATAACATTTTTTTTTTTAATTTCAATAAAAGTTATTATGTAAGTTCATTTTATGGTTAAAAATAAATATATTTATTGCTATAGAGGGTGTTTCGAATAATTAGGGTATTTTAACACTGTATTGCAAATAAGAAATATATATATAAAAAATATGAAGAATTTATTATATCCAAATTATTTTATCCAAAAATAATAAGTAGGCCCCTAATTATTCGAAACACCCTGTATAGCATTAAATATATTTATTTTTAACCATAAAATGAACTTACATAACATATTTTATTGAAATTAAAAAAAAAATTGTTTTTTATTTGCTTATTTTTTGAGTGTTGAGTCTGTTCGACGCTGTATATCTTCAGAACTGGTCATAGGAAAAGGAAAATCAATAGCAAACATGTAAGTAAGACACTTCAAGCAAAAAATATTAAAAAATAACGAAATTTAACCAATTCATTTTTAATATACCGGATGATTTACAAATACAAGCATTTTTATGTTTTTTTTATCGCTTATCATCGCAAACACCTTGTATAACCTTGACAATTATATATATTTGGAAGCATACGATAAGCGACAAGTAGTACATAAAGAAATATCCACAAAATTTCTTTCAAAACTAATAAAAAAAATATTAACTTTTTTGAGTTACCCTGTATAAATATAAATAATATAAATTCTTATAGCTGTCATCTACAGTATTACTTTGTAAAGATTTAATTTAATGCCGAAAATACAATAATTTAACAAAACATATTAAATAATTTTCGTCACTCACCCGGTATATAATAAAAAAAATTTTAATTTGAAGAAATAGTCCAAAATATTTAAACTATTTTTATAGTATTCTATCCTATCTACGATAGGGCCATCAAAAATTTAGAAAATCAAAACGAATTCATATTATAAACTAGGAAAATATAATGTATTGAGAATTCATATTTTGCAACTTGGACACCCTGTATCTCAAAAACTAGTCGGCAGATATTGTTGTGGCCATGAACACTTTTGATCAGAATGGCATTCTCTACAACATACTAAAATTTTAGAAAATTTAAACGAGGGCCATTTTCCATAAGAGAGAGTGAAGTGAAGAGAAGTGCGGGGTTCTTTATATAAATTTTTTTTTTGTATTTTCTTTTATCGTACAGGAAATTTTAAAAATGTGCTATTTTAGTCCCTGTTGGAAATATTATTTTCTAGTTATGAAACTTTGAGATCCTAGCCTTTAGATTAACTGTAATCGTTGATTATTGGAACAGTTAATAATAGGTGCTAAAATTTATGATTTTTAAAAAAGTATTTTTATTGTATTTTTTTCTTATAAACCAGATTTTGAAAGTGTACTATTATTTTAGTCCCTGTGAAAAATAATAATATGACCTTATCGTTGTAAAACTTTAAGGTCCTAGCCCTTAGATTAACTGTAATCGTTGATTATTGGAACGGTTAATTAGTGATTAAATTTATATGAAAATTATTTTGTTTTTACAAAATTTTGCAATTTTCCTTTTATAGAGGGAATTTTAAAAGTATATTATTTTAATCCATTTGAATAATACGGGTTATAAAATAAGCTATTAAATTAACTGTAATCACTGATTATTTGAACGGTTAATTAGTAGATGCTTAATTTTTGTTTTTACAAAATATAATTACTTTTTTTTTATAGAGGGAATTTTAAAAGTGTTTATTTTAGCCCGTGAGTGCAATATGCATTGGTTATGGATAAGAGTTTTTTTTTGCTAAAAGCTTCGGATATAAAGATGCTGGCGTTTCACTTTGCTATTAGAAACAAAATAACACTTCCTTTTAATGCAGTTAAAATAGGAGCAGGCGACAAATGCTTAATCTCAACGTTGATGAGACTGGCATTATTGCTAGCTAGCTTCTGCAGATAGAGAAAAATTG
Organism: Polydrusus pterygomalis; assembly: GCA_963969555.1. Lineage (NCBI taxonomy): Eukaryota > Metazoa > Arthropoda > Insecta > Coleoptera > Curculionidae > Polydrusus > Polydrusus pterygomalis. The sequence goes on from OZ018384.1 coordinate 12,172,482, forward strand.
GTTCCGGTTATTACTTGTGACCTTGGCTGATTTTTCCCAAGAAGAACATGAAGTCCAAATTGATGCCCGGAGCAATTGTGGAATGCCATATATCAGGTTGCAGACAGATATTTATACCAAATGGTTTTAAAATTTTATTAAATTTATAAAACCAAGTTCATCAGATCTAGTTCTTTTCATTTTTGATTGGCACTACACCGACGCGAGAAATATTGAACTCATAGATTTAACCACATAAAATTATGCAATAATGGGGGGGGGGGGGGGGGTTGAACTGAACCTCGCCCGTTTGTAAAAACAAATAAAGACCTTTATTATTATTAATATGTCTTCCACCTCGTTCAATTGACGTTGCCTTCATGTCATCGTCAATAAGATTCTACGCTCTAAAAATTAAAGTTGGCATCGCAAAGCCTATAAGTGGGCTGCTGCTATGGAAACATCGTGCAAGAGTGTCATAAAAACCTGGATTTGGTACCTTTTAATCGACATATTTTTGAGAATTGCTATTTCGGTGTACCTGCGTCAGACGGGAGACCAAACAATTAAGCATACTGAAGACCATTCCGAAGTAATAATTTTGGTGAGTGATTGGGCTTATCAGAAAATAAATAACCAATCAGCAAACTAGCCACGAGGTATACAAACACCTAGCCCGCCTTTCGAAAGACTACTTTATTCGATAGACATTTATGTCTTTTGCCTCCGTACAAAAAACTAACCGCGAGGTATACAAACACCTAGCCTGCCTTTCGAAAGACTACTTTATCCGATAGACATTTATGTCCTTTGCCTCCGTACAAAAAACTAACCGCGAGGTATACAAACACCTAGCCCGCCTTTCGAAAGACTACTTTATCCGATAGACATTTATGTCCTTTGCCTCCGTACAAAAAACTAACCGCGAGGTATACAAACAACTAGCCCGCCTTTCGAAATACTACTTTATCCGATAGACATTTATGTCCTTTGCCTCCGTACAAAAAACTAACCGCGAGGTATACAAACACCTAGCCCGCCTTTCGAAAGACTTCTTTATCCGATAGACATTTATGTCCTTTGCCTCCGTACAAAAAACTAACCGCGAGGTATACAAACACCTAGCCCGCCTTTCGAAATACTACTTTATCCGATAGACATTTATGTCCTTTGCCTCCGTACAAAAAACTAACCGCGAGGTATACAAACACCTAGCCCGCCTTTCGAAAGACTACTTTATCCGATAGACATTTATGTCCTTTGCCTCCGTACAAAAAACTAACCGCGAGATATACAAACACCTAGCCCGCCTTTCGAAAGACTACTTTATCCGATAGACATTTATGTCCTTTGCCTCCGTACAAAAAACTAACCGCGAGGTATACAAACACCTAGCCCGCCTTTCGAAAGACTACTTTATCCGATAGATATTTATGTCCTTTGCCTCCGTACAAAAAAACAAAATGAGAAAAAACATAGTAGATCGAAAAATTGGCACTGCTACATACTATTGTTCAAAGAAAGATAAATCATCGACATCAGAGTTTGAGAGGCCAGGAAGAAAGTTCAAGCTCACGCTCTTACAGTAACAAAGGCGTTAAGCTAAATGATTATTTATCAGATAAAAGCTGCTGAAGAGGAAAGGGACATTTTCTAATAGTGTTTGAAATTATGTTGCCTGTCTCAGAGAATTTAGACATCGAACTATCTTTATGTTGATAAAAATGTTTAATTTCCTGTTTTCTATAAGAAATACTTTTTTTGCCAATATTTTGTACGAATGTGCTACCAAAACTTTATTTAAAAATAAATTCTATTTTATATACAAAAGCAATCATTTTTTTTATTCGGAAAAAAATATCTCAAAGTAGGTGCCGTTCCTCTGCTAATCTACATCCTGTTGGAAAAATTACCTTTTAGTTCGTGGTCTTTGTATTAACTGTAATTGCTGATTATTGGAACGGTTATTTAGTGCTTATGTTTTAACAAAATATTTTTGTATTTTCTCTATTATAGATATAATTTCAAAAGTGTATTATTTTAGTCCGTGTGGGAAATATTATCTACTAGTTGTAAAACTGGTCCTAGTTTTTGGATTAACTGTAATCGCTGATTATTGGAACAGTTAATTAGTAATAGATGCTTGTGTTTTTACACAATATTATTGTATTTTCTCTATTATAGATGGAATTTCAAAAGTGTACTATTTTAGTACGTGTGGGAAACATTATCTACTAGTTATAACACTTCCAGATCCTAGTCTTTGTATTAACTGTAATCACTGATTATTGGTACGGTTAATTAGTAATAGATGCTTATGTTTTTACTAAATATTATTGTATTTTCTCTATTATAGCTGGAATTTCAAAAGTGTACTATTTTAGTCCGTGTGGAAAATATAACCTACTTGTTATAAAAGCTCACGTCCTAGTCTTTGGATTAACTATAATCCCTGATAACTGAAATGGTTAATTAGTACTAGGCGTTTTCTAACAAAATATTGTATTTTTTTATTATAGAGGGAACCTCAAAAGTGTACTATTTTAATCCTTGTGAAAAAAAATTCACTTACTAGTGATACAACTTTCACGTCCTAGTCTTTGGATTAACTGTAATCCCTGATTATTGGAACGGTTCATTAGCCATAGATGCTTCTTTCAAATGTGTAATATATTTGTCCGTGTGGGAAATATAGTCTACTAGGTAGTTATAAAACTTTCAGATCCTAGTCGTTGGATTAAATGTAATCACTGATAATCGGAACGGTTACCTTTTTTGTATTTTTTTTTAAAGTGTGCTATTTTAGTCCCTTTGGCAAATATGATCTTGTTATGAAACTTTAAGGTCCAATCCTTTAGATTGACTGTAATCTCTGATTATTGGAACGGTTAATTTGTGATTAAATTTATATGAAAATCTATTTTGTTTTTACAAAATATTATTGTACTTATTTTATTTTAAAAGTATATTATTTTAGTCCGTATGAGAAATATAATCTACGGGTTATAAAACTTTCAGGTTCTACTAAGTTAACTGTAATCACTGATTATTGGAACGGTTAATTAGTAGGGCTTAATTTTTGTTTTTACACATTTATTACCCTTTTTTCTATTATAAAAGGAAATTTTAAAAGTGCACTATTTTAATCCGTGAGTGCAATATGCATTGGTTATGAATAAACGTTTTTTTTGCTGAAAGTTTCAGTTTGCAATAGAAACAAAATACCACATCCTTTTAATGCTGTTAAAATGGGGGCATGCAAAAAATGCTTAAATTTAATGTTGATGAGACTGACATTACTGCTAGCTAGCTTCTGCAGAAGGAGTAAAATTGGTTCCGGTTCTTACTTGTGAGAATGCAGCAGGCCAATACCCACCACCTTGGCTGATTTTTCTCAAGAATTACATTAAGTCCAAATTGATGCCAGGAGCCCCAAACGGAGCAATTGCGGAGCGCTATATATCAGGCTGCAGGCAGATATTTTTACCAAATAGTTTTAAAATTTTATTAAATCTACGAAACGCAAGTTCATCAAATCCAGTTCTTTTCGTTTTAGATTGGCACTATACACACAAAATAAATATTGAACTCAGAACATAAACTTGGTTCAATAAAGGATATATACAGTATATAAGAACAACAAAAAATTATATAATAATAATAATAATATGTCTTCCAACTCGTTCAATTAATGTTACCTTCGTGTTATCGTTAAACACATTTTACGCTCTAGAAATTGAAAGTTGGCATCGCAAGCCCTATAAGTGAGATGCTGCTATGGAAATATCGTGCAATTGTGTCATAATTCTGAATTTGGTACCTTTTAATTGACATATTTTTCAGAATTGCGATTTCGGTGTACGAGTAGACGGAAGACCAAACAATTGAACATACTGAAAATCATTCCGAAGCAATAATCAAAGTAGTTGGGCTTATCAGAAAATAAATAAGAAATTAGCAAAACTCACCGCAAGGTAAACAAAAACCTAGCCCGCCTTTCGAAAGACTACTTTCTCCGATAGACATTTATGTCCTTTGCCTCCGTACAAAAAATATAGTATATCGGAAAAAGCTTTCTTTATATCATTCCATGCAAAGAATAATTGGAAGAAATCCTAGAAACGAAACAAAAAACCTGTTCCAAAGAAATTTGGGAGTAATGGGCATCAGGATATTGGCAGTGCTACATACTATTGTTCAAAGAAAGACAAATCATCGACGTCGGGGGTTAAGAGGCAGGGAAAAAAGAGAAAAAAAACCTGTTCCAAAGAACAGTGATTTGGGAGTAATGGGCATCAGGATATTGGCAGTGCTACATACTATTGTTCAAAGAAAGACAAATCATTGACGGCGACGTCGGGGGTTAAGAGGCAGGGAAAAAAGAGAAGACTTCTTGGTCAAGTTCAAGCTCTTACAATAACAAAAGCGTTAAGCTGAATTTTGTACGATTGTTCTACCAAAACTTTATTTGAAAATAAATACTATTTTATATACAAAAGCAATAATTTTTTTTTATTTGGAAAATAATATCTTAAACTAGGTCCCGTTCCTCTACTAATTGAGTTCCTGTGGGAAAAATGATCTCTTAGTTATAAGATTTCTAAGATCCTAGTCTTTGTATTAACTGTAATCGCTGATTATTGGAACGGCTAATTAGTGATAAGTGCTAAAATTCATATGATTTTTTTAGAAATTTTTTTTGTATTTTTTTTCTATTATAAATAAAATTTTGAAAGAAAATTTTAGTCCCTGTGAGAAATATTATCTTTTAGTTATGACTTTGAGGTCCTAGCCTTTAGATTAACTGTAATAGCTGATTTTTGGAACGGTTAATTTATAATAGATGCTTAAGTTTATATAATTTTGTTTTTACAAAATATGTTTATTGCATATTTTTCTATTATAAATTGAATTTCGAAAGTGTACTATTTGAATCCCTGTAGGAAATGTGATCTAGTTGCGAACCCTTGAAGTCCTAGTTTTTAGATTAACTGTAATCGCTGATTTATTGGAACGGTTAATTAGTAGGGGCTTAATTTTTGTTTTTACAAAATATTGCACTTTTTCTTTTATAGCGGGAATTTCAAAAGTGTACTATTTTAGTCCGTAAGTGCAATATGCATTGATTAGAAAAACGTTTTTTTTTTATTAAAGCTTGGGATATAAAGCGGTTGGCGATTCAGTTTGCAATTATAAGTCAAATGCCACATCATGCAGTTAAAATAGGAGCAGACAAGAAATACTTACGTTCAACGTTGATGAGACTGGCATTACTGCTAGCTTGTCCATAAGTAGAAAAATTGGTTCCGGTTATTACTTGTAAGAAAACAACAGGTGTATACGTACCAAGTCCAAATTGAAGTCAGGAGGCTACATACTATTGTTCAGAGAAAGATAAATTATAGACATCAGAGTTTAAGAGACCAAGAAAAAAACAGAATACCTCTTGGTCAAGTTCAGGCCCTGGCAGTAACAAAAGCGTTAGTACCGTTACACACGTATCGGGTAAGAATCGGCCGATATCGGGTAGCCGATGGCTTTTGTATTAAGATAGACGGGAGCTTTCACACGTGTCGGACGACGGTCGCGTATCGGACGATATCGGTTTGTCGCCGGGCATGCTCACTACAAGACCGATTGTCGGCCGGTTGCTGGGACATTATACCTAATGCGAGTTTTCACACGTATCGTGTGGCAATCGTCCAGTCGCTTGTTATTTTGTTTATTTTTGTTCGCAATTAGTGACGAGATGGCAAGTAATACTGATATAGTTGAAGAATTTTTCTTCGTGTTCTCGTAAGTCTTGAAACAAAGCATAAAATGCTCCCACACTAGTCCTTCTCAAAACGATTGGGTGTACCCAATATCTTCTTCGCTTATGTAAACGTCGACACCTTCGTCGATACAATAGCCACATTGCCATAATACGCTTTCGATCCATTGCAGACAAAAGTTGATTATTTAATGTTCGTTCCTCGACCACATTTGCACCAAATCGGCCGGTAACCGGCAACAAAACCGGCTACATTTAAAGGGTGGTACCCGATATCGGCCGATTCTTACCCGATACGTGTGTAACCTGCCTTTAGCTGACTGATTTTTTATCGCGCGGGCCCAGGGCCGGATTAGCGATTGTTGAGGCCCTAGGCTAAAAATTACTTAGGGCCCCTCCTCCTCTCCCTATCCAGAACATTCAGCATATTTTATGGTACCTAGGGTAGAAATTTTTTTTTGATGAAGTAAAATGTGAAACAAAAATTGATAGGTTCAAAGGTGTTTATTAAAATAATATCTTGATTAAAAAAAATTTTACTCCAAAAAAATACAAAAAATCAAGGAATATCTAAAAAAAAAATAACCTAAAACATTTTCGCTAAAAAAAAGAATATATTATGTAATTAGGTGTTAGGTGGTGGTGTGTACGTGTGTACTCAAATAAATGCTCGTTTCCGTGATTTTAGGATTGCAAAACTCTCAATAATATTTTCGGTAGGAATTTTATTGAGAATATCGTGTTCTATAGCCAATAAAGAAAGTTGATTAGTTTTTTCATCACCTAATGAATTTCTTTTATAACTTTTTACCCTTTCTAAGGTAGAAAATGATCTCTCCCCACTACAGTTAGTTACTGCCATGGATAAAAATATCCTTAATGCAATATCTACGTTTGGAAAACTACAAGTTAATTTTTTTTGTCTTATAAACTTTAACATTTCCCTTGGATTGCTAATTCCCGAATTAATTTCTGAAATGAAATATTTAAAGCGAATACATTCGGCTCCTAAACTTTGGTCTAAATCGTTTGGATAGTGCTCCTGGAGCAAATTTGCTTGTAGTATAATATTCTTATCTGAATAATTTTCTAAATATAAAAACCCAAACTTATTTGAAACGTTAAGCAGTTTGTCGACTCTTGAGTTCCGCAAGAATGTTATCGATTATAACATAGAAAGTATTTATGAGCATATTATCTCTACCACTGAATTCAACTTCACCCTCTTTATTGTCGTCAAATTGTAGTTTTCTGCTTTTTTTTCTTTTATTATCGGATTTATATGTGGAACAGTTTGTAAGTTCATTGCCACATTTTTCGTAATATGCAAAACGTTCGCGTTGTTGTGAAACATGTCTAATAAGTGAATCATACAATTTGACTGCTAAAGAAACATCGATTTCAGTAGCTTGTAATGACTTGCTAACCTTATTGAACTCTGTTAAAATATCGTCCCATAATTTTAACAAAATCCCAACTTCCAATTCTTCGAACCGATTTTTAATTCCTTTTGCTTGAACTTTTGTACTATTTGGCTGTGTAATATCATTTTCGATTACTGCTAATGACTCTTTAAACGCAGAAAACCCTAAAATAATTGCTTTACAGGAATCCGCGCGAGCAGACCATCGAGTAACAGATAATTTTTTTGGAACGAGAGCATTGGGAATTTTATTGAGTTCTTCTGTCATTATTTGCCACCTATGTGTGGAAGCTGAAAAAAAATTATATATTTCTTCCAAGAACATAAAAAATGAAGTGGCCATATTACAACACTCAGCTGCACAAGTTCCTACCAAATTAAGAGAGTGGGCCGCACAGGGGACAAATAAGGCTAGAGGGTTCCTTTTTTTAATGAGAGCTTGCAATCCTGAATATTGACCGGACATATTATTGGCATTGTCATAAGACTGCCCCCTACATTCTTGAATATTTAACTGTAACTCGTCTAATATCTTAAGAACCGCAGTTTCCATGTCAACTGCCTTATGGCCAGTATTACTAATAAAGGTAATAAAACGTTCTATAGGAGAGCCATCACATATGACATATCTAAGAATAAAAGTAAGCTGGTCCAGGTGACTAACATCAGGCGTTGAATCCACGGAAATAGAAAAATATTTCGCCGATCTGGCTTCACTACTAATAAAATTACGAACGTGCTTTAATAAAACTCCAATAAACTCGTCACAAATAGAAGATGATAAATATGAGACATTACCGCGTCCCGGATTTCCATATTTTTGTAAGTGATTGTCCAAGAATGGATCAAATTGAGCTATTAACTCTAAAAGTCCTAAATAATTGCCGTTGTCATTTCTCCCAAACTTCTCTGTGGTACCCCTGAATGCCATACCTCGACTTGCTAAAAATTTAATTGTAGACAATACACGATGGAGAATTTTTATCCAGTAGTTTTTTTCCTCTAAATATTGTTTTTCAATTTCTGTATCTATTTTGCCTAAAGTATTGGAACGAGTTAGAAATATTTTTGTGTTATTTAAATGTTCTTGCGAAGCCTCATGCTTTTCAATTCTAATAATATTTTTCCAGTCATTAAATCCTTTAACAAAAGATTTTTCACGATCCTTGCTAAACAACATACACGGCAAACAGAAAACTGAATTCTTCGACACAGAATATAAGAGCCACTCTCGCCGAACTTCCTCACCATTTCGAAGTTTGGAAAAAAATATTTTTTTAGATGCGTAGCGTGATTGTAGGCCTTCATACACTCTCTTTGAGTTTTCAAAATCAAAAATGTTTAAATCCTGTATTATCGGATTTTTTATTAGTGAGTCAATCGTCTCTGAGTTAATGTTAACTGATATTTTTGCAGGATCGCCAAAATCACTATCACTTGTATCAACTTCGTCAGTGTCATTCTCATTTTTTTTTCATTTTCATTAGCGGTGAGCAAAGAATCTAAAAACAAAATATGCGCTTGCTTTTGATTTAAAACATAGAATAAAATAAATACCGGAGTTCAGAATTTTTTACGAAAAACAAAGAAGCCTATGGTTGGTTGTTGGTTTAGAATAAAAAAAGAATGTCAGAAGAAATAAATGGAACCTTTATGTTATATACAGTGTGTACACTGGATTCTACGTGAAAATATCTATCTAGGTATAGCAGTTTTCACCTTTTTTCTATCTTACAAGGTGTCCGAAATATGAATAATATGATAGCACCCCAAAAAGGGCAAAATTTTTACTTGACCCTGTATCTCGGGAGTCTCGGGACCGAAACAAGGTGGCATACTTAATTCTGTTTGCGGCATTCAGAGTTTCGTAAAAAGCTGATACAGGGTCGCAGAAACCGCAAAGCTCTATCTCTGCTGGTTACCGAGAAACCCTGTGATGATTACAAGCAATTTGGGATACAGTATACAGTGTACACACTGTATATGATAAATTATAAATAGGTACCTTCCAAATTTGTTCTTGAAGTTCCTGGTAAAGCATCATGTGACAAATGAATTAAATTAGAGTTCTGTGACTGCCCACTATCAATATGTGGTTTTTTAAAAAACGTGTCTATTTTTGGCACATTTTCTATAGCTTCCGCCTGCCTTACAGCTTTTTCTTTAGCTATTTTACGTTTTTTTGCCCCACTTGGATAGTTATTCATTTTAGTCACACACACACAGTCAGTATCACTACGTCTACACTATGCACTAATTTTGTTTTTTAATACAAAATACTTTTGTGATTATATAACGTTTTAATTTTAACGAACGAACATATCTTAACCTTAAAAAATGCGTGTGGATTTTAGTGATTTTACTAGACGGAATGACGCACGCAGCGCAAGCTCGGGTATTCTTCGGGGATGCACCGGATCCAGCGCAGTGTGCAGTAGCGTCCGTCGGTCGGTCTATCTTAAATCGCGATAAAAACTGACATTAGCATTAGCGGGTCGTGCCGTGCCGCGGCCAGATTTAGTATAAATAATGATAATTATTATTATTATTTTTGTTATTATTACATCATGGTCAACGTATTATAGTAAATAGATGTTGTATACCGTTTAACTTTTTTTTATTTGAGAGTAAAGGGCCCCCGCAAGTCGAGGGCCCCTAGGCTATAGCCTATCTAGCCTATTGGATAATCCGGCCCTGGGCGCGGCTGAAGAGGAAATGGACTTTTTTTAATAGTATCCAATATTATGTTACCTGTCTCAAATTTAGACATCGAACTATCAACTTTGTTTTTATTAACAAAAATCTTTAAGTTCCTACTTTCTATGAGAAAGACTTTATTTGTTGTCAATATTTTGTTTCGACTATTCTACCAAAACTTTATTTAAAAATAAATTATTTTATTGAAAAAGCACTTAATTTTTTTATTTGAAAAAAATAAGTACCTATCTCTAACTAGTGCTGTTCCTCTACTATTTTAGATCCTGTAGGAAAAATGATCTCTTAGTTATAAAACTTTTAGATCCTAATCTTTGGATTAAACGTAATCGCTGATTATATTGGAACGGATAATTAGTAATAGATTTTGAATTTTTTACAAAATTTTATTGTATTTTTCTAGTATACCAGGTGTTTCTCAAAAGACGTTCACCCCTATAACTTTTTTATATTTATAGATATTAAAATGAAATTTTGAGATTATGCATAAGAGATGAGTCTGCATTTATTGGCATAATTTTCAATTTGTTAGCACTTCCGGTTTGACCGGAAGTTATCTTTACTTTAATATTTTAAATAGGACATCTTGTATATTTTTACTTATTTGGGTTCAGCATAACATTATGAGTGAAATCACACCTCACTTGTCATTTTTTGACTTGTTATAACATTTTTATGTTTATTTTTTATTTTCAATCTAGAGTGCTACAAATTAATTAGATCTGTTAATTTATAGTCAAGTAGTATATGAAAATTAAAATTAAAATTATGTCATAATAATTGATTTTCTAAGTTTCACAAGCGTTAAAAAATGAAATTTTGTTTTCTTGACGTTTACCCCATTTTTCCAAATGGAACGATGGTGGTTCACTAGGATATTTAAAACGAGCGTTTTTTTTTTTCAAAAATTTGATACCATACCCTACTCTGCTATTTTAAAATTGACACTGAAAAGTTTGCCTTAAATCCCAATCGCAAATTTAAAAGCGTTATGCATTATTGCCGCCCTCTCTTTTCTAAATAAATATAAAGGCGGCTTTGAAAAACAATATGGCTTTAATTTAAAGTTGTAATGTCATTAGTTTAGTTAAATGCAGACTCATCTCTTATGCATAATCTGAAAATTTAATTTTAATATCTATAAATATAGAAAATTATAGGGGTGAACGTCTTTTGAGAAACACCCGGTAGATGGAATTTCAAAAGTGTACTGCTTTGTGGGAAATATAATCTACTAGTTATATTACATTTTCAGTTCCTATTAAATTAACTGTAATCACTGATTATTGGAAGGATAAATAAGTAATTAAATTTATATTAAAATCTGTTTTGTTTTTGCAAAATATTTTTATTGTATTTTCTTGTGTAACAGAGAAAATTTCTAAAGTGCCCTGTGGAAAATATGATCCAGTTATGAAATTTTGGGTCGTACCTTTAGATTAACTAACATTTAATTAGTAGGTGCTTAATTTTTTTTTTACAAAATATTGCACTTTTTTCTATTATTTTTTTCAATATAATATTAATTTCAAAAGAATATTATTTTAGTCCGTCTAGTTATGAGGTCCTAGCCTTTCGATTACTAACTGTAATCGCTGATTATTGGAACGGTTAATTAGCGATTAAATAAATATGAAAATCTGTTTTGTTGTTACAAATTGTTTTTGTTGTATGTTCTTTTATGATATAGAGAATTCAAAAGTGTGCCCGTTTAGTCCCTGTGGGAAAGAATAATACAATAAATTCAAAAAAGTACTATTTTAGTCGGCTGTCTGGTGGCGCTACACTTTTTTAAATTCTAACACGTATATTTATATGTACGTGTACAAGGTCATACGCTATACCGTGACTTAGATTTTAGTAAGGTAGACTAAACTGTGGTAGCTTTGTCCAGTGGCAACGAACAAACCTAATATTTTTTTTTTTATTATAGAGGGAATTTTATAAGCATGTTATTTTGGTCCCTGTGGAGAATACGATTTTAATTATAAAACTCTTAGGTCCTAGCCGCAGCAACCTGGTAAGAAAACTAATGCGAACGATTTTGCTAACCATTGAATCTTCCCCAACTACCTTAACGACCTTGCGGCCTCACCGAATCTTCCCTACCTAACAATTAAGGTCATGAACTGTTGTTCAGGGCGAGAACCTCCGAAAATCGCCTAGACTGTGACCTAATGGCTTAGTCTCCCCGCTTCGGACGCACCCAAAAAGTCCAACGGTGTGTCCTTTCTCTCCTCCCTACGTGCAGGAATTAGCGCCTCAGCGGCAGTGCCCTGTCAAAGTTCACATGTAGAGACTGAGGGCCCGCAGTATTCTGTTCGGGGGCTACTCCAATCTAAATTTGTCTGCTCGCGTTATAACGTCTTTAGTCCAACTGTATCCTTATTCCTTACCTTATTGGCACCGCGCTGATGTATCCACTACCTCCTGGTCAACCATGACGTCAACATGTGACGAATAATGTTCGTGGTCCACCGTCGTCTTCTGGACGTGCATCCAGACTTGGCTCCATCTTTATCCCTTGGACTCTGCGATAAGAGCTTGCTAAGGACATGCATCTTTGACAGATCCCGTGGGTTCCGTCTTCGACGCATTGTCTAGGAAACTTCGAACTTCTTTCTTTTTTATGGACATATTGTCTAAATTCGCCTCAGAGTTCAGACATATCAACCTATTGTAAGTTGCTAGGAAGGCAATTGTTTTAATTTCTCTTGCAAGTTGCTCATTTCTCTTTTATACAACTAGGTCATCTGAAATATTAGTTGGGGTAGTGTTGTGTATGGTGTACCTAGTTATTGCCGGCTTCGCGGGTCTTCCACGACATCGGCAGTCTTGTCTCATTAATGAAGTATAACACAGATGAAGCCTTCCAAGTGGTGCAGCACCGCCCTAGTCTAGGCGCCACACAATATTCGAAAATCAAATCAAGCCGCTCAAAATTTCCAAAATTCGTGTCATATATTTTGTAAAAAAAATCACTGTATACGTGACTATCTAATAACAAAAATGTTTTTTTGTTTATGCACGTGGGCCGCGTACCAGCTGCTAAAATGTACAAGTTATTATCGCGTACGTAACTAGCTACATATTAAACGATGAAAGAGTTTTGGACTTCCAGTGTCTTTATTTGTTGTAAATCACAACGTTTCAACTGGTAAGTATCTCCAGTCGTCTTCAGGTGAATACTAAATAAGTAAAGTAACTACAGGACTATTTATACTAGCTAGGTGCACTGAAGCACAACTGAGGTGGGTGCAGTCATGCGTTCAGTTGGCACGCGATCTTATCCTAAGATTACATCTATAACAAAGGTTTCCAGATAGTTCTTATGTCTAATGATGGTTTACTAAAGCAGCCTGGGTTCTGGTAAATAGCAGCAGCTTCCTTGAACTTTCTTTTCCTCCAGTGTGGTTCCTTATGTAGGATTTTAGCTTCTGACCACATGATATGGTGACCATGTTTCCAGGCATGGTCAGCTGCACCTGACTTTTGGGTCTCTCCTTTTAACGTATTGTTTTTGTGTTCTTTAATCCTTGTTTCTAGTGGTCCTAATGTCTCACCTATGTAAGATTGGCCGCATTCGTAGGGGATCTGGTAGGCGCAGTTTTTCCTATCTTTTTGACTTGTAGGCTTTGTCTTCGTCAGGTGGCTTCTTAGGGTGTCCCTTGAGTTGAATACGGGTTTGATGTTATATCGTTGTCCTAGCCTTCTTATTTTCTCAGATACTCCTTTGACATACGGAATATTGAGTGTTGGTTGTGCCTCTCTGTTTGCTTCTTGCGCGTTGGGTCGATTCTTACGATTTTCCAATATTGTGTCAACTAATCTTGTGGGGTAGCCATTTTTGTTGAGGTCGGTCTTGATGTGGTGAGTTTCTTTTTTAAGTGCTTCTTCCTGGTTACAGATTGTAATTGCTCTATCCACGAGAGTTTTAACTATGCCATGTTTTGTATTGTTTGAATGATTTGATGTAAAATTAAGATACTGACCTAATATGTGTAGGTTTTCTGCATACTGAAGTTTGGATGCTGTTGCCATTTTTCTTCACGTTGACATCTAGGAACGGTAATTGGTTGTTTTCTTTTTTCTGCATGGTGAATTTGATTGTTAGTGTTAAGCTATTGAGGTGATTTAGAAAATCTCTTAGTTCGTCATCGGTTCCATTTCAAATAATGAAGGTATCATCCACATTTTTGGTTTCTTCTTTGCCTGTTCCATTGCTTTGGATTTAAACCATTCCATGTAAATGTTGGCGATTATTGGCGAGCGAGATGAGCCCATCGGTAGTCCGTCTACTTGGTTAAAGAATCTATCCTTTTCTTGAAAGTAGGAATTGTTGGAATGAAACCGATGACGAACTAAGAGATTTTCTAAATCACCTCAATAGCTTAACACCAACAATCAAATTCACCATGAAGAAAGAAGAAAACAACCAATTACCGTTCCTAGATGTCAACGTGAAGAAAAATGGCAACAGCATCCAAACTTCAGTATACAGAAAACCTACGCATTCAGGTTAGTATCTCAATTTTACGAACAAACCCAAACAATACGAAACATGGCATAGTTAAGACCCTCGTGGATAGAGCAATTACAATCTGTAACTCGGAAGAAGCACTTAAAAAAGAAACTCACCACATCAAGACCGACCTCAACAAAAATGGCTACCCCACAAGATTATAGTTGACACAATATTGGAAAATCGTAAGAATCGACCCAACGCGCAAGAAGCAAACAGAGAGGCACAACCAACACTCAATATTCCTTATGTCAAAGAAGTATCTGAGAAAATAAGACTAGGACAACGATATAACATTAACACCGTATTCAACTCGAGGGACATCCTAAGAAGCCACCTGGCGAAGACAAAGTCTACAAGTCAAAAAGATAGGAAAAACTGCGTCTACCAGATACCCTGCGAATGCGGCCAATCTTACATAGGTAAGACACTAGAAACAAGGATTAAAGAACACAAAAACAATACGTTAAAAGGAGAGACCCAAAAGTCAGGTGCAGCTGCCCATGCCTGGAAACATGGTCACCATATCATGTGGTCAGAAGCTGAAATCCTACATAAGGAACCACACTGGAGGAAAAGAAAGTTCAAGGAGGCTGCTGCTAGTCACCAGAACCCAGGCTGCTTTAGTAAACCATCATTAGACATAAGAAATATCTGGAAACCTTTGTTAAATAGATGTAATCTTAGGATAAGATCGCGTGCCAACTGAACGCATGACTGCACCCACCTCAGTTGTGCTTCAGTGCACCTAGCTAGTATAAATAGTCCTGTAGTTACTTTACTTATTTAGTACTCACCTGAAGACGACTGGAGATACTTATCAAAACTCATCATTCAAGAAACATCATTGTGTCCGACCTTCAAACAGTCACTAGCTACATATTGTAAGTCAGTCGTCGTCTAAACTTTAAAAAGTGTTCTTCGTAACGTCTACATCTATATTAGATAGTCGCGTATACAGCTATTATTTACAGTAATTCTTTTGACAAAATATATCATACGAATTTTGTACATTTTGAGCGGCTAGATTTGAATTTCGACCATTGTGCGTCATCGGGCACTGCTCCACTCAAGACGCGCGGGCGACACGTTTGGTGATCGAGCAGCCTTTTACACTGGTGAGCTCCTGTATTACTACAGCGGCGCTACTAGGGGTGGGAAAAAGCGTGATTTTCCTGTCACAGCTCCAAGCTGTGACAGCTCCATGTCTGAACCTGTGACTTGAACCTGTGACTTTGTCACAGCTCCGGACTTGCAATTTGCAGGGATGCTGGCTGCGAAAGCACAAACGAACGGCAGCGTACCAGCGCGGTAGCGGTTTCACACTTATTTATATTCCGCTCCGCCAACAAGCTCCTTCTGCGCTTCGACACAGCACGTGATTTATATTTTATAGAAGCGGCGGCGGCGACGCTCAAATGAATTCTTCGAATTACTTTTTGAACGAGTTCCGCGAATTGTTTATTTTTCTTTTATTAAATTGGTATTTTCTATTTTATTATAATATAATACGGTGTGGTACTCCTACCGATTCCAATTCCGGCATTTCCAGCGTTTCGGCAGGACCTGTTTTTACGCTCGCGTCGCTCACTCACTTCCAGTCCAGTTTCTACCGCACCGTTAGGTCTTTTTTATGCCGCACCGTCGGGTCCGCGAACCTCATATCCAGCGCGGTCACGTGAGTCACGTCGTCGCAGGTCCTTTAGTCGAAGCGGAAGCCGCAGCGCGCACCGGCCGGTCCGCGAACCTCATATCTAGCGCTGTCACGTCGTCACAGCTCCTTTAGTCGAAGCGGAACTGGTCGCGACTGTGACAGGCCCGGAGCTGTGACAAAATCACAGGTCGTGAAATCACACCACACCCCTAGTGCTAATTGGAACAAACCAGCCAGCCCGCCATATCAAAACTGTCGATTTCTATTTCTCTTGTTCAGTTTTCTACAGTAGAAACTACTAGAATTGTATTAAATATTAAAATGAGAATCAAAAAATAATTAAAATTCCTGTCAATCATCAAAATTAAATCAGTTGTTTGTTTTGTTTACTTTATGGTTTTGAAAGTTATAGTTCTATTCTGTCCCTATTTTTAGATCAGTTATTGGGTATTTATTAGTATTCTTTGAATGTGTTTTTTCAAGAAAATTAACTGTGACGTATAGAAGTAGAAATGGATGAAATACGTCTTTTTAAACCCATCATCAGGTAAATAATATTTTCTGTACGTGAATGAGAAGAGCGGAAATAAAATTTGGAACATAAAAAATGAGGTTAAGTCAAAATCGAAACCCAAATGAACAACTGACATTAAACCCGTGTTTCACCTTGGATCTTGGATCACTGAACTAATTTTGTAATTTTTAAGATAAAATCGATCTAAATCTCTGTCACAATCGAATACGGCTCTGGTATACTGAGCCCGAGTCCCCATTGGCGTAAACATGACAGCGCACCAATTTTCTAAGTTTTGATCGCTTGATTACTGTCATTTTTTAAAATGTGATCAACCACGTCACTTTTACGCCCAAGAAGACTCTGTATAACCTGCTGTATACATTACATTTAATACATTTTACATTACCAAAATTAGGGATGTCAGTCCCAAATCTCGGAAGGAAAACTTGTCTCGAAAATATCGGCATTAGACCTGTTAATCCCGGGATATATACCGATTTTTATGTATATGTCGTAGGCTGATGGTGAAATCCGTCATTTCATGAAAAGCCTAGTCATATCATGAAGCGTGGCTAAAAGGTATATTGCAACTGGTTTGTTCGTTGTTCCCCAGAGCATTTTTTTGCATTTTTTTCAATTTTTTCAACTAATATTATTTTATAAAAATAAAATTTAAATTAAATTGCATGATATGACTAGGCTTTTCATGAAATAACGGATTTCACTATCAGCCTACGACACATATATTAATTTGCTTCATTTCGCTATTTTAAATAGGCAAAAAAAGTAATAATCGACTTCCTGATATTATTACTCAACCAGGGATCCCGGGATTAGTCTTACAAATCTCGAAAATCCCAGGATTAAGAAAACCTTCCGGGTTTGTCATCCCTAACCAAAATACTTAGACTAGGACAAAATCAATATTAGAATAAGTGACCATGTATAAATAAATATTATTATATAAAAAAGGGTTATGGTTTCCATCAGACGTCACGACAATGACAATCCCATAGATAAAGGTTTGACAATCCGAACAAGAAATAAAAAAGGGGCGAGGTTGGCTAAATACTTAACGGTGAAGGCCATATACAACTACGGAAGAAGCCTAAAAAAAAGTTAACAGACGCACGACGCGGCACGACTAGTCTTTTTCTGTGCATGACACACGACATCACAGAAAAATTGTCGCACGACATTGACGTAACTTATGTTTTTATTTTTTTATGTACCAATACCTACCAATCAAATTTTCTCTGGTATTAGTTTAGTTGACACTAGGGGTGGGAAAAAGCGTGATTTTTCTGTCACAGCTCCAAGCTGTGACAGCTCCATGTCTGAACCTGTGACTTGAACCTGTGACTTTGTCACAGCTCCGGACTTGCAATTTGCAGGGATGCTGGCTGCGAAAGCACAAACGAACGGCAGCGTACCAGCGCGGTAGCGGTTTCACACTTATTTATATTCCGCTCCGCCAACAAGCTCCTGCGCTTCGACACAGCACGTGATTTATATTTTATAGAAGCGGCGGCGGCGACGCTCAAATGAATTCTCCGAATTACTTTTTGAACGAGTTCCGCGAATTGTTTATTTTTCTTTTATTAAATTGTTATTTTCTATTTTATTATAATATAATACGGTGTGGTACTCCTACCGATTCCAATTCCGGCATTTCCAGCGTTTCGGCAGGACCTGTTTTTACGCTCGCGTCGCTCACTCATTTCCAGTCCAGTTTCTACCGCACCGTTAGGTCTTTTTTATGCCGCACCGTCGGGTCCGCGAACCTCATATCCAGCGCGGTAACGTGAGTTACGTCGTCGCAGGTCCTTTAGTCGAAGCGGAAGCCGCAGCGCGCACCGGCCGGTCCGTGAACCTCATATCTAGCGCTGTCACGTCGTCACAGCTCCTTTAGTCGAAGCGGAACTGGTCGCGACTGTGACAGGCCCGGAGCTGTGACAAAATCACAGGTCGTGAAATCACACCACACCCCTAGGCGCTACCCTTTCAGCTTCTTTCGCTGCTCCCACCAGATCGGCATGTCTGGGGACCAGTCCGATGCTGCACAGGAGCACCGAATGGTCATTCCCATTACCTGGGCGTGATCTATTTCGTGTAAAGTGTGCTTTTTGCCCATTCACGATTTTTTTTTTGGGTTTGCTCCTCTATATATCCGATGTTTTTCGTCAAAAGCATGGTCAGCTCGTGCAGCCTGTATTTAGGACGAGTAGAACGTTCTCCAGGTACCTACATATTATTATATGAGGCGTTGAGAACCAGAGCGGACCATCCACTGAACTGACTTAATGGAGATATTAAAGATTAAAAAATGTGCATTTTTTAAATATTTTTTTACATACTTCTAAAAGTTTTTATTTGAATTTAATTTGTGTTAGAATACTAAAAATAGTTTATTTCTTAATGTAGCTAAGAAATTAATACTATATTTTCAAAAAACAAAAAATAATGTGGGTTTGTCCGCTTTGGTTTTATAGAAGTTTAATTATTTTCCATAATGGACTATAACCAAATAAAGGGAAATATACAAATTTTTAAATATTTTCCTTCCAAAATAAACAATTAACTAAATAATATTTATTATAATAATGCAAAAAACGAAACAATTTTTTTTTCTACAAAAAAAGTGTCATATATAATAATATATTCAGTTTGAAAAAATAAATTAAAAAACACTATCCATTATTCTTATCAACTAAGGGAATTTCATCCCCTGCTGCTGATGAGCACTGTAATAAGTGAAAAAAATTGTGAAAAATTGGCGGACTAAACTCAATTAATTCCAGATGCTAAAGATTCATCCCATACAAACATCGTGGCTTCATTACTCTGCAAATTGTGGACCCCAAGACAGTATGTCCATAATTGCCTTTTATAATAAGTTATACCGGTAGAGATGACAGGCGTAGGCAATGTATTCATCAGATCGAAGGCTGTAACTGTAACTTCGTCCTGTGAAATTTTGGCATCTTGTCTTCTGAGCAACTAGTTGAAGCCATATTTTTTAAGCTAAACTCTAATAAATAACTACTATAAGTACTATAACTAGCTTTTTAAGGCATTAAACGTTAGCATACGTATCGGTTATGGACCGGACTAACCCAGGGTAAACAATCTATCAAAGATACCAGATACCATACCCAGAGCATTGAATAAATCAGTTCGACCTAGTGATGGGCGATGTTCATCGATGTTTTGCCATTGATATAAAGGGCCACAGACATCGATGAAAACATCGATGTTTGACCTTACGTTTCGATATTTGACGCAAACCTATTCGCAGTGGCGGCTCGTGACTAACGAGTCAGGGGGGCGCTGGCTTTAAATAAAAAAAATTTAAAATGTCTATTATTTTTAAAAGTACGTGTCTGTTTTTTCTAACTTTCTCGTTGTGAATTTTAATTTCATCAGTATAAGCACTACTTAAACAAGTTGAAATATTAGTTTGTCCTAACATCTCAAAACTCATGTTTTTTTTATTTTCTCTGAAAGATGTTTTAAGTCCTGCACCCCCATTTATAGTCCAATTATCATCCCCGTCAAAAAGAAGACACACGAAACAAAAAAAAAATAATTTTTGTCCTCACAACCGCATAATAATATCCAGGATTTTTTATTATATATTTCTTTGTCAAACTTACGCGTAAACTGTGCCTTACTTTTACATTTTGATTGCACTTGTACTATGTTCAATTTCTAGTGGCCGCCCTGCATTTTTTAAATCAATTTTTTCACTTAAGCTCAGAGAACTAAACACAAGCTTCTGTAAATCACTGACATTCATATTACACGACATTTTCCAACAACAACAACGTAACTAATAAATCAAATTAAAACAAATAAACAAAACGTTAGCGCCTAGCGGCATCGACAGGTCGCCTCGCCAGAGTACATAATATATTGATTATTCTACCGGGGCATCGCGAACAGCTGTTGTTGGGCGCGGAAAATTGGAGCTCATCGTGGCCGCTCGTTGTGCGATGTGTAGGTGACGTCAAGCCTCTGTCGTCATGACAAATCATCGAGAAGCCGCGTTGAATCGGGACGGATAATCGGTCGCCCGCCCGCGCTTAGTATAAAAAACATTGAGAGCGCGCAACCCGCTTGTCTATGAGTATAACCTGCCCGTTGGAATAGGGCTATGTTTGGTTTGAATTTATGCCCGCGCTTAGTATAACCTATCCGCTATGCTTGGTTTGAATTATTTTAATGGATTGCTTACATACATTGCTTTATTGGTTTTTAAGTAAAGTATTTTTGGATTCTGTTTGAAATAATTGCAGGGAGGGCGGCGCCCCAGAGCCCTTCATTAACGAGCCGCCACTGCCTATTCGGTTCAGTGGCCTATATCAAGTCGATGTCCCAACCCCCTTGTTTTTATATAATCCTGTTGTACTTTTTTCTGTTATAGAGAGAAATTGAAAATTATAATGCATGAAGTAGCTATGAAACTTTTTCGTAGACTTTAAAGGGTTTTTATAATCAAATTATTATATTATTAATTATTCAGTTATTTGGATTTGAATTTATTTTAGTTTTCGCGTGAAGCCCTCAACACTCCACACTGAAAGAATGAGGACTTAAAACTTACATTGCTATATAATAATGTTTTTTTTTTTTTATATTATTTAACACTTCTTATAAACATTTTAATTATTACTTGGCATGCCTTCTTTACTTTTTAGTTAAACCATCGTTGGGACTGCGTTTTTAGACATTTTATCCCTCTACGTCCTCAGGCGTTGTAGCTCTAGAACCTTCGGCAGACTATTATACTTGCTTCTGGTTAATTGTAATAGATGATAGTAACGATTATCCAGTAATTCTTTCAATATGTATTTATATTCGTTTTAGTTGTTACAAAATGTTTTTTATTGTATTTTCTTCTATTGTAGAGGGAATTCCAGAAGTATACTATTTTGGCCCCTGTGGAAAATATAATGCATTAGTTATGGAACTCTTAGGTCCTAGCCTTGAAGATCTCTTTGATCTGTGTGAACGTAGATTTTCTCTAAAGACTGTTCTTATGATTGCAATTCAGTTGGTAAGTAACAGTTTACTGATAAGTTACCATTTACACTTTATTTTAAACCCATTCGAATAAGGTCTGGTTGGTAGATCCATTGCATCGGTTTAACATTTTAAAATTTGAATAATATCGAGTTTGGAGCAAAGAATCAAAGCCAACACAATCTCTTTAGTTTGCACTCAAAGATTAATGTCAACACAACAACTAATACTATTAATCATGAAAAGTTCTCTTCTCATAGTTGGGTTGCTTGAGAGTGCAGCACCAAGTGGGTGGTAAACTCCATATAATGCTAAACATACCGAACAAGTACCGTAAGGGAAAATTAAAAATAACTTTAAAGAAAGAATTCAAGAGTACGTCTTATATAATGACAGACCGAAAGTGTGCACTATAGACTATAGGTAAAAGTTTTGCTTAATCGGCCATTTAAAAATCCCCCTTTTAAGGGCATCGACTACGTTTTTATATGAGACTTATGCCTGTTGTTCTCTTATTATATTTATTTTAAAACGTTGGATATAGGTTGGTTATTTGTTATTTGTACTTAAAATATTTTATACTCGGACTATAAATAATTGGGAAAAGCGGGAAAATGACCATGGAATTTAGAAATTTAATTTAACATTAAAGTACCAAGCCCAATTTTTCGAAAAAAAAGCTTTTTGTGGAAAATGTAAAAAATGACATTTTTTATTTTATAAAAATTAGAAATAAATCCCTTACTTTAATGTAAAATTAAAATCTAAAAATTATTTATTTGAAAGATTTTTCAAGGTTTTTTCTGAAAATCGGAATTTTTTTTTAAAAAATATATATTTTAACTCCAAATATAAAAATGATCACAATCCCCTTAATGTAAAACTAATATAAATTATTTATTTGAGACATTTATTTAAAAAGTTTATAATTTTTTGTCTTAAAATGAAATCACTCACCATCATTGTAATTTTCCGGGGCTTTTCCTATAAATGTTTTGAATTATCAGTAGTGTGATATGAAACAATTTTTGTGTACATAAATAACTACCCTAAAGCTATAAAATTTTTGAGAATAAGAACACACAAGGCATAAATCTGAAAACACTGCCGATTCCCCTAAAGTTAACGAAGTTCTTTGTGTTAACATCCTTGATAAATAATTAACCTTATTATTTATAACATCGCTAAACATATTTTGACACAAAAATTACACAATAATTTTTTCCTAAATTTTATTGATTTATACCGGGTGTTTCTCAAAAGACGTTCACCCCTATAACTTTTCTGCATTTATAGATATTGAAATGAAATTTTGAGATTATGCATAAGAGATGAGTCTACATTTATTGGCATAATTTTCAATTTGTTAGCACTTCCGGTTTGACCGGAAGTGAACTTGACTTTGGTATTTTAAATGGGATATCTTATATATTTTTACTTATTGTGATTCAGCATAACATTCAGAGTAAAATGACACCTCACTTGTCATTTTTTGACGTGTTTGTTTGAAGGTGGTAGACAATGAAGTAATATCAAAAAAATTACCTTGTCGGACTTCCATTGTCTTTATTTTGTTACTTAACACAACGTTTCGGTTAGTTATTATCTCTAACCGTTTTCAAGTGTAAACTAAGTTATAATTCTAAGGCTACTGTCTTAAATACTATCCATGTGCAATGAAGCTTGATGACTCCGCCTACGTGCTTATTGGAGTGTGCAGTTTGAGCTGTTGGTTTTGGACAAGAAGAGGCTTCCAGATATTGGGGATATCTATACTTGGTTTACTGAATATATGTGTATTTTGATTCATGAAAGCTGCTTCCTTGAATTTTCGTTTTTTTCAGTTCTGTTCGGTGTCCAAAACGGGTTAGGGGAATCACTGCATATCATCAAACAAAAGTTACAAGACGACCCAATCCTCTCAGAACGCACTAGTTGCCGCTGGATGGAGTGATGGAACTATTGGAGTGCTGTCTACGTAGTTCCTACTTTCAAGTAAAAGATAGGTTCTATGCCCAGGATGACGGTCTTCCAATGGGTTCATCTCTCTCTCCGGTGGTGGCTAACCTGTACATGGAATGGTTCGAGTCACACGCTATTTACACTGCCAAGATTAAACCTAAGCTTTGGCTTAGATATGTTGATGATACCTTTATTATTTGGACAGACAGCAACGAAGAGCTGATACGGTTTTTGGAACATATTAATAGTATAAGACAATCCATTAAATTTACCATGGAAACAGAAAAACATTCCACTCCACCTTTTCTCGATGTTCTCGTCAAACGAAGGGCTGATAACATAAAAACTTCAGTATACAGGAAACCCACTCACACCGGGCAATACCTTAATCACGGATCGAATCATTCAAACTCCATAAAACAGGGCATAATTCAAACTCTTTATCACAGAGCATCTAACGTTTGCAACAATCCGGAAGACCTAAATATTGAAATTTCAAACATCAAAAGAGATTTAAAACAAAATGGTTACCCTGAAACTTTTGTAACTAATACAATCTCAAAACTTAAAAATCGCGAAGTAAAAACTAATACAGAAGCTAGAGAGGAGCAAACATTTCTTACAATACCTTATGTCAAGGGGATTTCGGAAAAGATTAGAAGAATAACCAAAAACTATAATATCAAAACAGCCTTCAAATCCGGAAATACGCTTAGAAGCTTTCTTACAAAAGTAAAACCCCCCAGTAATGAAAACACAAAAAATTGTATCTATCAAATCCCTTGCGAGTGTGACGAATCGTACATTGGAGAAACAAAAAGACCTCTTCCCGTACGAGTTAAAGAACATCTGAAACATACCCAAAGAGGTGAAACTTCGAGATCAGGTATAGCAGAACATGTATGGCCTAACCAACATAATATACAGTGGTCAGAAGCCAAGGTTTTGGACACTGAACAGCACTGGAAAAAACGAAAATTCAAGGAAGCAGCTTTCATGAATCAAAATACACATATATTCAGTAAACCAAGTATAGATATCCCCAATATATGGAAGCCTCTTCTTGTCCAAAACCAACAGCTCAAACTTCACACTCCAATAAGCATGTATGCGGAGTCATCAAGCTTCATTGCACATGGATAGTATTTAAGACATTAGCCTTAGAATTATAATTTAGTTTACACTTGAAAACGGTTAGAGATACTACCTAACCGAAACGTTGTGTTAAGTAACAAAATAAAGACAATGGAAGTCCGACAAGGTAATTTTTTTGATTTTTTGACGTGTTATAACATTTTTATGTTAAACTTACATTGTAAATCGGATAAAATGGTTAGTTTTAGTAGAAATGAACAAATTGATATGCTCCTAATTTTTGGAGTGACCAGAAAAATACTTCTGAAGCCGCAAGATTGTATGTATTGTATGTTTTATAAACTAATGACATTACAACTTTAAATTAAAGCCATATTGCTTTTCAAGCCCATTCCATTGTTTTTCAAAGCCGCCTTTATATTTCTTTAGAAAAGAGAGGGCGGCAATAATGCATAACGCTTTTAAATTTGCGATTGGGAATTAAGGCAAATTTTTCAGTGTCAATTTTAAAATGGCATAGGAGGGTATAGTATCAAATTGTTGGGAAAAAAATGCTCGTTTTAAATATCCTAGTGGACTACCATCGTTCCATTTGGAAAAATGGAGTAGGTAAACGTCAAGAAAACAAAATTTCATTTTTTAAACGCTTGTGAAACTTAGAAAGTCAATTATTATGAAATAATTTTAATTTTCATATACTAATTGACTATAAATTAAAAGATTTAATTAATTTGTAGCACTCTTAATTGAAAATAAAAAATAAACATAAACATGTTATAACACTTCAAAAAATGACAAGTGAGGTGTCATTTTACCCAGAATGTTATGCTGAATCCCAATAAGTAAAAATATACAAAATGTCCCATTTAAAATACCAAAGTCAAGGTCACTTCCGGTCAAACCGGAAGTGCTAACAAATTGAAAATTATGCTAATAAATGCAGACTCATCTCTTATGCATAATCTAAAAATTTCATTTTAATATCTATAAATATAAAAAAGTTATAGGGGTGAACGTTTTTCGAGAAACACCCGGTATAGTCTGCGACCCGAACTGATGGCAGTGACTAATATAAAGTACAGTTCACAAGCCGATATCTTATATGCGTACAGTTTTATACTTTTAAGGGTATTTTTAAGTAACGTTTTTTTTTATCTAACAAAGCACAAAACTAATAATTAACTTTTTTTTAGCTCCATCGAATTGAGTATGTCCATTCGAGGCATCTGATCTATAGGGATGTTAAGCCTGAAAATTTTCTAATCGGCAGGCAGAGTACAAAACGAGAGAAAATTATTCACATAATAGGTAATTATTAGTTAGCTATATTAGTTTTATTTTTACATTTCGCCCAACTAAAAGTAATACTTCTTATCGTATCTTATATCGTATTTTACTACATTTTCATGACTTCAAAAATACTGAGTCTAATTATTGCAGGTAGGTAATACCTGCACGGTGTTATTTTGATAATGTTTTATCCTCCTACCTCATATATATATATTACATGGGAGCCATGATACTATTGTTCAAGAAGATAAACCCACGCGTCAATACGACCGTGACTGACGTAATGTGTCGAAACCTGATTTGCACGGCCGTCGATCGAACATACTGTCAAGCAGTATTGTGGTCTCCCTGTGCCTGTGACATGCATACATAACGTACGAAATTTGATCGCCAAGGGGGGGGGGGGGTTTATCTGTACAACCATTTTTCATTTCTTAATCTCAGCCAAATGAACTTTATTACAAATAATAATGGGATTTTCCTGGATTTGGTTTTTTCAAATATGTCAGATCTCATTGTGTCTAGAGCATCTAATAAACTTCTAGATAATAATTATCATCATATATCATATAATGTAGATATAGTGGTGGATACTGATAATGCTCTTAAATACGACGTTCAATATTATGACTTTCGTAATGCTAACTTAACAGGTATTAATGACTATTTTGCCTCTCTGGACTGGGACACTATTGTCGGTGGAACTGATGTGAACGTGGCATGTGATCAATTTTATGACTATTTATTACGCCTTTAATAGATTTATACCTGTCAAGACTTTTAAAACCAATAACTTTCCAAGTTGGTTTTCTCCAGAACTTTAAAAATTAATTGTCAAAAAGAAAACTGCACACAAAAAATTTAAACAAACAAATAACCCTGACCGCTACTCTTGTTTTTCCGAGCTCCATTCTTTATGCAATGTACTACATCAAGAATGCTATAATACTTTCATTCATAGAATAGAAAATGATCTTCATGAGCGTCCCCAATTATTTTGGAGGTACATGAATGGTATAAGACAGTCTAACGACTTTCCAGAGATCATGTACTTGAACGGACAAACGGGTTCTAATGGGCAGGATATAGTTAATCTTTTTGCTTCTTTTTTTAAGTCTGTTTACTCTAAGAAAAGCATGAATACCCCGTCGTATCACAACGTTAACTCAACCTTTCATGTGAATGCACTAGCAATAAGATTGTCCGACGTTTTTACAGAGCTTTCCAGTCTACCATCAGCTTTATCATTCGGTCCTGACGGTGTTCCTCCCTTTATAGTAAAAAATTGTGCTTATTCCCTCTCCTACCACATATTTAAATTATATAATTTCTCACTTCAATTAGGAATTTTTCCATGCTTCTGGAAATATAGTTACATTCAACCAATATACAAATCTGGTGATCGAAACAATATACAAAATTCTAGGAGGATTAGTTTGTCGTCGATCTGTAACAGTGTTATAGTAAACAGTCAGCATGGATTTTATCCCGCACGGTCGACTCTGACCAATTGGTTGGAATACCAGCACTGTTTAATAGATTCATTGGAACAGGGTTTCCAAGTCGATAGTATTTATACAGACTATTCAAAAGCCTTCGATCGCGTGGACCATAGGATATTTTGTGAAAAATGAAAGCTTATGGGGGTTGAGGGTCTTATATTGACATGGTTGGAGAGTTTCCTGTCAGGCAGATATCAATGTGTCAAGATTAAAAACTACTTGTCAAATCAATTCATAGTAACATCTGGGGTACCGCAGGGCTCCCATTCCGGTCCCCTACTATTTCTTTTGTTTACTAACGACATCAACCTTTCCTCCCTTCATCTGCGGTTTGCAGACGACCTAAAATTATACCGAGTTATAAGAAACATTTAAGACTCCAAAGTACTACAGGGTGATTTGGATGAGCTGTCTGAATGGTCTCGTGAAAATGCGCTTCATCTAAACATTTCTAAGTGTTCTGTGATAACATTTGCTAGGAACAAAAACTATCAAAGATTTGTTTATGACATTAACGATGAAAGCTTGGCACGGAGGTCGGAAGTTAAGGATTTAGGAATTATATTCGATAGAGAACTAAATTTTAGCAGTCATGTTAACTATATAACCGGCAAAGCTTTTAAACAACTTGGTTTTATTCTCCGCAATAGTAAAGATTTTTCTCCGAATACCCTAAAGCTTTTATATTGTACTTACGTCCGTCCATGTTTGGAGTATGGATCGATCGTCTGGTCCCCCTATTACCAAACTCATATCTACTCTATTGAGCGAGTACAAGCTAAATTCTTAAGGTCATACGCATTTAGAACAGGAGCATATGTCTTTAACACGGGATATCTGGAAAGGTGTGAGACTTTGGGTTTTCAGCCTTTGGAAGCGCGTAGGCACTGTCAGGAACTCATGTTCCTATATAAGATTGTTAGTTGCTTGATTGATGCACCGAAATTGCTCGAGCTCCTTAATTTTAACGCACCCTGTCACAGTCACAACACACGTAACTGTGACCTTTTTAAACCTCCGTTCCACCGGACAAACTATGGAATCAACGATCCCATGTCCAAAATCCAAATGAGGTATAACATGAAAGCTGGAGATTTGGATTTGTCAATGCCAATGAGCTCATACAAGAGAACATGTTTTAATTTGTATAAATAGTGTCTAATCCGTTTTATATATGTTTCTTTTTGTAGGTTATATTTGTTCGTTTTCATTTCGTCATCTTGTAATATGTAACTTTATGTACTTTTGTATCTTTATTGTAAAAATGGAGTTTTTCCGTATATGAATAAAATAAAAAATAAATAAATAAATAAGTTATAGTAGCATGCATAGATGTGACTTCTATTTGTTTAAACACTTCTTAGCCCCGGTCAACCCTAGCAAATTTCAAAAATAAAATTTAATTAATATATGGGGTGGCCAAATAAGAACGGCCCTCGGCCGTATCGTAGAGACCGTTAACCTTACAGCTTTCGAAAAAAAAATATTGTTAGTAAATACTGCTAAGAGCAATTATTGCTGGAAGTTATTTAGGGGGCGTAACAGTCACGGTCAAATAGAAAATTAGATTTTTCCCGTTATGTTGCCGAATTAAGAGGTACCTAAAATATGCATATTTTGATCCTTAGGCCATGCCGAATCTTTTTTTTATAAACATTTTACTCTATCTTCTAAAACCGAGTCTAAAACAAAATAGTGGGCGAATATCGAATTTTGATTTGTATAAAAATTGGTCACTTCGTTTGGGCTAAACGGATTTTAACAAATTTGGTCTTATTCGATAGAGTTTTTCTTCCTTCACGCTAGATGAAGTTTTCTGAAATATAAACAAAGGAAGTGCTTTTTTTAAATCATACTTTTAAGTATAAATCCTTTTTAGAAAAAAAATAATAGAGAATTAAAAGCTCCAAACGTCAGTCAAACCCGTAGCTCTCTATCGTGTTTCTAACCAAAGATATTGACGACAAAATTTAAAGTACAATAAGCATGCTTAGGCGACTTTGATTATTAAAATACTGATAACAATTAGTTTATTTTAACTATTAACTGATAGTTATTCTACCTATCCAAAGTGTCAAAGATAAAACACATTAATTGCAAATTTAATCTAAAAAGGTAAATTTAAATAAATTTACTATCATGCCCATAAAATGTCTCAAAGATAAGAAGGCTTTGGAAAAATCAAACAAAAAACAGAATTTTTATTTAAATGGGATGTCAAATAAATGCTTTCCTTGGTGTTATTATTTTGTCGATGATATTAGGAAAGTCATTATTTTTATTAAAAAAATAGTCAAATGATTTGATTGTTCTATGTTCATTGCTGCCAGGCATACCTTTGGCAGTACGACGTGGAATGTATTTCCAACATGACAGATGTCCGGCCCATTTTTTCTATCAATATTCGACAATACTTAGAACAAATTTTTCTTGGCAGATTGATCGGTCGTGGAAGTGTATTTCCTTGGCCGCCAAGATCTCCAGACTTGACTTGTTTAAATTTTTATTTATGGGGTCTAATTAAACATATTGTTTTTGCCACCAGACTCGGCAAAACATGATCCAAGAATAAGAGGCGCCATGAGAAGCATCTTAGAAGCAGAAGTCGGAGAGTTCGAGACTGCCTGTTTCTCTATTCGGGAGAGACTACAATACTGTATCGAAAATGACGGAGGATAGTTCGAATATCTACGTCACCATTAAAGTTCCTTTTTAATCATGTTTTTCGCAAATCAGATGTTTCCTGTTTTATCGCTTAATTTATCACTCAGATGCTAAAGATTAATATTGACACTTTGGATACTAAAAATAATTATCAGTTAATAGTTAAAATAAGCTAATTGGTATCAGTATTTTAATAATCGATAGTCGCGTAGGCACGCTTATCTATACTTCTTATTTTGTCGTCAATATATTTGGTTAGAAACACGATAGAGAGCTACGGTTTTGACTGACGTTTAAAGCTTCTAATTCTCTATTATTTTTTCTAAAAATAATCGTATCATTCTATTTGACTTTAAAAAAAAAACACCTTATTTGTTTATATTTCAGAAAACTCCCTCTAGCGCGAAAAGTAAGCTTTACATAAGAATCAACCCAAGTTTAATGGATAGAGGAGGAAAAACTATCGAATAAGATCAAATCAATCAAACGAAGTAACCAATTTTTATACACAACAAATTTCGATATTCGCCCAGCATTTTGTTTTAGAAAATGGAGTAAAGTGTTTATAACAAAAAAGATTCGGCATGCCCTAAGGATCAAAATATGCATATTTTCGCTACCTCTTAATTCGGCATAACCGGAAAACCCTATTTTTTTTGTTTGACTATTACGCCCCCTAGCGGACATCTCTTGAACTTCACAGTAATTTCCAGCAATTTCCCTTGGCAGTATTTACTAACAATATTTTTTTAACTATTATTCGGCCGAAGGCCGTTCTTACTTAGCCACCCGGTATATTTTAGTTTTTTTATGAGAACTGAACTGGTAGTTTGTTCGAGGTTTATTGGTCATTTTCTTTATCTCTGTTATACACACAGGAAACTTATAGCTCTTCCTGCGTTCAAATGCGATGAATTTTGCTTCGATGGCTTCTCGAAGACAACGCGAAGATTAATCCCGACGAACCTCGCATTTTTATTAGAATTAAGAAATTGACTAGTTTTTTTTTAGATTATCGTATTGCATTAGGTGAGGTATACCGGGTGTCCACGAAAGGTGGTTCGCCCCTCTAACTTTTTTGTTTTTCAAAATATTGGAATAAAATTTGGAAGATTTATATACGACATAAATCTGTATTTTTTGACAGGTAACTCAACATTATGGAACTTCCAATTTAACCGAAAGTGACATAAACTTTCTATTTTTAAATGGGACACCTGGTATATTTTTCTTTTTGTTGACTCCATATGACATTCTAAATATAACGATGTGTCACTTGTCACTTTTTGTCACCAAGAAAATATTTTTTTTTTAAATTTATTGTTTTATCTAGATGGCTATAAATACCTTAAAATCATTTATTTCAGTTTTTAATCTTGGGAAAAATACAATTTTACTATTTTTGGTCCAATGCTAAGTGTTATGTAAAATTTAATCTTTAAAGTTGTATAACTCATTCTTTTTAAACGGCAACATGGTGGCTCGCCGGGTTGAGAAAAAAGATGATTTTATTACGATTATTTTGATACTACATACTATTGGGTTTTAGAAAAGCTGACATTAAAAAACTTTATGAAGTTAACTTGGAACTTTCCTAAAATGAAGCATCTCATGAGAATAAATTTAAATTTAAAAACATCAAGTAACCTGTGACCAGCAAAACTGATAAAAAAATCATACCTTGAAGAAAATTGACATGCCGACAGCCCAATTTCCAATTTAATTCAAGTTTCTTCAAGGCATGATTTTGTTTTATTAGTTTTGCTGGTCACAGGCTACTTGATGCATTTAAATCTAAATTTATGCTCAATAAATGCTTCATTTTAGGAAAGTTCCAAGTTAACTTTTTTAGGTCTTTTAATGGCAGCTTTTCTAAAACCTTATACTATGTGGTATCAAAATAATCGTAATAAACTACTCCTTTTTCTTAACCTGACGAGTCACCATGTTGCCGTATAAAAACAAATTAGTTATAAGTACCACTTTAAACATTAAATAGTAAAATTATATTTTTGCCAAGGTTAAAGAACTAAAATAAGTGATTTTAAGGTATTCATAAAACAATAAATTTGGAAAAAAAAATATTTTCTTGGTGGCAAAAAGTGACAAGTGACACATCGTTATATTCAGAATGTCATACGGAGTCAAAAAAAGGAAAAATATACCAGGTGTCCCATTTAAAAATCGAAAGTTTATGTCACTTCCGGGTAAACCGAAAGTTCCATAATATTGAGTCACCTGTAAAAAAATGCAGTTTTATGTCGTATACAAATCCCCCAAATTTTTTTCCATTATCTTGAAAAACAAAAAAAGTTAGAGGGGCGAAACACCTTCCGTGGACACCCGGTATGTATGAATTATTAACATAGTCAACTTTTTATTTATTTGTTTATTTGGTTAAATTTAGGTGTTACATAGTTATTACAAAGTACATTAATAAAAGAAATAAATTAATTCTATTAGGCGGGCTCAGCCAATGGCTGCTTGAATTTTATGGGTAATAATAAGCGCTCAAAAAGAAAAAGTATTTCTCAGTGCAAAAATCAATCTGAAAATTCCCGAAAAATTCCGTAATGTAAAATGGTAAAGTACCCTATCTACATCTACCTTTATTAGGTTCGTTTGTTTTTTCAATAGAATTTCAACTAATATTAAATTTTAAAAAAATGCTCTGGGTAACAACGAACAAACCGGTTGCCAATATACCTTTTAGACGGAATGTGTTCCTCTAGTTATCGCCTCCTGGATTATAGCTGTAAGAATCCTTATTTGAAAATATTATCGTATATTCTGTGATACCAGTTCTGCGAAGTTTTCTATGAGTATTATACAGGGTGATTCATTAAGGGTGGCGACCGGCCATATCTCGGAAACTACTAGGCATAGAAACTTGGAGAAAAAAAAATTATGATTAAAGCGGTCATGAGAAAATTCTGGAAATTACTTTTAAGTTCCTCATTTTGCCGCAAGGGGGCACAATTAAATTTTTTTTTTAAATTTAAATTTCTCCGAAATTTTCCATATTAAGGTATAACTCTGATTACATCATCGAAAAGCTTAGACAATTCTGCATCATTTTGGTTCAAGGCTCATTGGCGTACCGGCCTTGATAAGAGTGGGGGAAGCTATTGAATGTGCAAACATTAAAATCGCTGTAACTTGTAAACGACTTATCCGATTTTACTAAATTTAAGCTTGTTTGGAAGGGAAAGGTAAGTATCTTCAATCGCCGTATCCAATAGTACACGATAGTGTTTAATAAAATTGATAGAGGGCGCAATTTGTAATAATAACAGTTTTTTCGATTTTATCCCGGAAATTTAAATCATACGGTATAACTATGACATCATAATCGAAAAGTAGATGAAATTTGCAAGAAAAGATGTGAAGACCGCAGTTAGATATCTTTGTTCGTTTTAGAGTTATTGCCAAAACAATAATTTTTAATACAAATTGCGCCCTCTAGCAATTTTATTAGAAATTATCTTGTACCATTGGATACGACAATTGAAGGTACTTACCTTTCTCTTCCAAACAAGCTTAAATTTATTAAAATCGGTTAAGTCGTTTAGAAGTTACAGCGATTTTAATGTTTACAGTTTCACTTGATAAGAGTGGGAGAAGCTATTGAAAGTGTAAACATTAAAATCGCTGTAACTTCTAAACGACTTATCCGATTTTACTAAATTTAAGCTTGTTTGGAAGAATTAAAAATTATTGTTTTGGCAATAACTCTGAAACGAACAAAGATATGGAACTGCGGTCTTTACATCTTTTCTTGCAAATTTCATCTACTTTTCGATTATGATGTCATAGTTATACCGTATGATTTGAATTTCCGGGATAAAATCGAAAAAACCGTTATTATTACAAATTGCGCCCTCTAGCAATTTTATTAAATACTATCGTGTACTGTTGGATACGGCGATTGAAGATACTTACCTTTCCCTTCCAAACAAGCCTAAATTTAGTAAAATCGGATAAGTCGTTTAGAAGTTACAGCGATTTTAATGTTTACACATTTAATAGCTTCCCCCACTCTTATCAAGGTCAGTACGCCAATGAGTCTTAAACCAAAATGATGCAGAATTATCTAAGCTCTTCGATGATGTAATCAGAGTTATACCTTAATATGGGAAATTTCGGAGAAATTTAGAATTAAAAAAAAAAAATTTTAATTGTGCCCCCTTGCGGCGAAATGAGGAACTTAAAAGTAATTTCCAGAATTTTCTCATGACCGCTTTAATCATAATTTTTTTTTCTCCAAGTTTCTATGCCTAGTAGTTTCCGAGATATGGCCGGTCGCCACCCTTAATGAATCACCCTGTATATATATAGTATACCAATAATTCCACAAGTCATTATTTGTAAGGTGCTGTATGAACCAAGATTTCAGCCTAATCGAGAGTCCGACTGTTGTCGTGAACGCTCGATACGTGCCGAATTACGAATGCGGCTTACTCGGACGCTCGATACAAAAACCCGGGGCTGTTTTTCGCGTAAAAATTAAGGATTCTTACAGCTATAATCCTCTATAAAAAAAAAGCTAAAAAAAATTACACTTACCAGTCAAAAGTTGACAGCTGTCGTATGGTAGCTTGACAACCTATCGGAATATCGGCCGCTCGTTTTTAGACAGACGCGAAATTACCCGAATGCGGTGTACTGGACGCTCGATACAAAAATGCGGCCGGGCCTCTAACCATATACGACCGCATGCAGAAATGAGATGGATGATATAAGAACAAAACACGCAAGGGATCGTAAAAGACAAGGAAGCACGAGACCGGCTTCTACCATATACGACCGCATGCAGAAATGAGATGGATGATAGATGATATTTCTAGCGAAGCGCGTTAAGATTGACGGCATTAGTTCTAATGGATATATATTTATGCAAATAGTAAAGTAATATAAATTTGTAATTTATTTAATTTGCAAAATTATTGGTGAGGCACCGCCTCACCTGCCTCATAGGAGAAGACGCCACTGTTAAAATCAAAACATGACAAACAGGTGGATATTTAAAATAACTCGGTGGTGTCAGATTTTTTAATTAAATTTCGATTATTGATTTTGTGAACAAAACTTTGTATTGCATTCGTGATTTAGTTGCATTTAATATAGGTAAAAATATTTGAAATTAAACTTTCTTTCGAGAATAGAATGCTTCCTAAAGCACGTATGCAAAAAATAACCATTATATTATTTTGATTATCTACAATTGGATCTGTAATGTATACTATTTATTATGCGGTGTGAGTTTGTAACCTGGAATAAATTCAGTAAATCCAGGTTGTTTTTTTGGAAAAATGCGAGGTCACGGGCATTATTAACATTTTAAGTTTTGATCTTTTTTGTAAAAAATATTGATACAGTGCGTCCCAATAGAGATATTACTGTATCGATAATTTTTTTAAATGGCACCCTAGTTTTTTAATGACTATTTTTAAAGTGCATATTAAACTAGCAGACCCCTCCCTAAAAACGCCCTTGACGAAATTTGACGCTAACCCTTAATATGAGAACGTAGCTTTCATTAATATTAGTTCGTGTGCTAAGACGCATACCTGTACCTCAAGCGGTTTCACAAAAATAAAGTAAAAACTAGTCTTTGGAGGTCACCTTTGGACGGCCATAGCTTTCTTAGAACACATTAAAACAGGGGAACTACATTCATATGAACTGTTTCTCATGTTTTTAATGTAGAACCTCCCCTTGAAATATAGGTACCGTGCGAGCAAAAGTTATTTGCATCAAAGAGGGCTTGGATTAAAAAAACGTGGGGCTTGGTTTAGTTCATAATGATATGGGGACGATATCATATCTAACCAAATATAGGTTAAAATTTTGTCAAATTCATATTATGACATGATATGCCAAACTAATGAGTAATAAAATTAGTAGACAAATACAAATGTATTTTTGTTGTTTACAAAATTAACAAAGTAAGAATATACTTACAAAAAGAAAAAGAAAAATAATTACATAAATTGCTGAAATTGGCCACCGCCATGCTCCAAGCATAAATTCACACGTCTCTTTATATTTTCGAAAGTGTTGACCAGCATCTCTGGAGAAATGTTACCACATTCTTATTTATTTATTTATTTATTTATTTATTCTGCATGTTTAATAAGATCTTCCCACTTCTTGGGACAGGCGTCCTATACAATTTGTTGGCGTATTTTGCATAATTTTACGAACGTTTGCAACAAGTTCTTCTGTTCTTACAGATGGTCTTCCGGCTCCTTTTTTGTGTTGTATAGAACCTGTTTTCCTAAACACAGCCACGGTTCTTTTCAGGCAATGATAAAAATCCCCAGCAATAAAAGCAACGTTAGGAAAATGTTCGTGAAAATCGTCCATGCACAAACGCGGATTGTATTGCCACTCGCCATTTACTCTAACCCCGTTTCGAAAAAACGCTTCAACCATGAATGTTTTGTGCTGTTCCGTAAAGCCCATTGTGTGAATTGTTCAAGAAATTGGAAAAATTAGCGATTAATCAAATTACTTGTGTTAGTAATAACATCGCCGATTGAAAGCAGAGTTGACTAAGTCGTCATTAACCTCCGGCGATGAGAGCCCTGTGCGGAAAATGTTAAGCATGTAAATAAAGCACCTGGCTGTTATGCTTTTTCCTTTTTAAAGGTCAAAATTAACACTCATGGTATAAGGGTGCTTACGTTAAAAAACTATGTGCTAAAAAAAATTATTTAATAAAAGGTGCGGATAAAATGCTACCACAAATTCCTGAGCCTTAAATATAACGATCTAACCCTACTTACCTTAGTCCATTGTCTGTGTCAAATATTCAATTTGGTTTTACTTTTCAAAATACAGTGTCACCAGTAAAGTCCGCATCATATGGGATTTTTTTTTCTATTAATAGCTTTATTCGAAATTTGACTTTGGCATCAAGTTCTGCTTCGTTCGAAATGAAAATTACCCAAAAAAATAGTAGTCACATGATTCGCATTATCTGTCAAATTTTAATTTTTTCCAAAAAATAATTCAAAACTGGGGTTATTTCTAAAAATATCGAAAAAAGTTATTGGAAAAAGTTTTTTTAAATGCAGTTTCTAGCCCACATGCAAAATTTCAGCCGCATAAGATCATTTTGATTTTTTACCCATATTTTGTATATTGCACCAATTTTGCAAAATAAGACTTAACTTAACCTACATAAAACTTCTTAGTTATGACAATGCTTCACTTCAGATACATTTTCTTTAAAGTGGCGCCATACTAAATGTGTTTTTTTCTACAAAATCAAAATTGGGCTATTAAAATTTGGTCGCATGTGATTCAAAGTTTATTTGTTGAATGGAATTGACGCTTTGAGAAATAAATAATGGCGAAATGCTCCAAAGAGTTTGATTTAATTTTTTAAAACGTATTAATCTTTGTATACACGAAAATTGAGGTCATTTTGAACTTTTGTTAAAAGTTTGTTGTCGACAAATCTCTTATTGACTGGTTTTACTAGAGAATAAAATTAACAACACATTTATGTATTTGTTTTTTTAGTGACAGTTGTTTTAACTTAACGCCTTCGCTTCCAATTATTAAAAAAATATTTATGAAAAACTAAAATCAAATTGAACTTTTGACACCCTGCGTCTTCGAAATCATCCACTTTTGGACTGAGGTAAGTAGGGTTAGATCGTTATATTTAAGCCTTAGGTATTTTTGGTAGGATTATTTCCGCACCTTTTACGGGCAACCTCGATATTTTATAATTTTTCCTCGTTAATAACCTTAAAAACACATCAAATTTTTGTAAATCATCCAGAGTTTTCACGATCCTATAAATAGTTTAATAGGATATATGGATTACTCTCGTCACCACTTAGCCAGAAAAGCGGTTTCTTGTAATAAACTCATTGTAAAAATAAATGTAGGAATAGTGTACATAAATATTGATACAATATTGCATAGTTAAGCGTAAAATAGTTGCATTAAACAAAATTTCATATCGTTTTTCTGTAGAAATGACGCATTTCAAGCAAAAAATAGTAAATCGATTTAAAAATATTCATAAGAAAGTTTTTGTATTCACGATCTTGGCGTTACTCTTACATGGGTATCTGCAGGGTAGATCCACCCACATTTCCATAAAATATTTTTTTTTCATTTTTGGAGAACAATTAATCTGCCACTGGCTTATTTACAGACTTATCAAAAGCACTACCTACATCGTGAGTACATTCTTAAAAAACTTGAATGTCACGGAATTCGTGGAAATGCTTTAAAGTCGATTGGATCATATCTCTCAGGTCGTCATTAAAAGGTACTATAGTCCATAGGGAAGGTTTAGATATTTAAATGCGATTCCATAAGAAAATGTTGTGGGTATAATACCCCAATTAAGAATTATAAGTCTGATTGTATTTTTAACTAGCAGGTCACGCCCACTTCGCCGGGACGCATTTTTGTATCGAGCGTCCAGTACACCGCATTCGGGTAATTTCGCATTAACCGAGGTCTGTCTATCGTCGATTGTCAAGCTACCATACGACAACTGTCAACTTTTGACTGATAAGCGTAATTTTTTTTAGCTTTTTTCTTATAAGTAGAGGGTTATAAGGAGGCGATAACTAGAGGAACAAATTCCGTCTAAAAGGTATATTGGCAACCGGTTTGTTCGTTGTTACCCAGAGCATTTTTTTTAATTCAATTTTTTCAACTAATATTATTTTATAAAAATATTAAATTAAATTTTAAAAAAATGCTCTGGGTAACAACGAACAAACCGGTTGCCAATATACCTTGTAGACGGAATTTGTTCCTCTCGTTATTGCCTCCTGGATTATAGCTGTAAGAATCCTTAATTGAAAATATTATCGTAAATTTTGTGATACCCGTTCTGCGAAGTTTTCTATGAGTATTATAATATAGTATACCAATAATTCCACAAGTCATTATTTGTAAGGTGCGGTATAGACCAAGATTTCAGCCTAATCGAGCGTACGGTAGTCAGACTGTTGTCATAGTACCGAGCGCTCGATACGTGCCGAGGTCGAGCATCACGAATGCGGCTTACTGGACGCTTTTTCGCGAAAAAATTAAAGATTCTTACAGCTATAATCCTCTATAAGAAAAAAAGCTAAAAAAATTTACGCTTACCAGTCAAAAGTTGACAGCTGTCGTATGGTAGCTTGACAATCGATCGGAATATCGGCCGCTCGTTTTTAGACAGACCTCGGTTAATGCGAAATTACCCGAATGCGGGGTACTGGACGCTCGATACAAAAATGCCGCCGGGACGCTCTTTCACAGTCCATCGACTCGAGGCGGTTCCCGTGGTTTCACTCCCGGCCTTTGCTATTGGCGCGATGTCCCTTTGGCCATTCTACCACCATTTCTCTATCTATAATTCGGCTCATGGTTAAAAATTTTGAAATTTCAGAATTTCCCCTACGTATTGGTACCATTACCAAATTTATTAATAGGTAAACGAGATATTCAAAAACTAGTCGAGGATAGTCTTTATTTTGTTACCTAACACAACTTTCCGGTTAGTTAGTATCTCTAACCGTTTTCAAGTGTAAACTAAATTATAAATCTAAGACTGTCTTAAATACTATCGGTATGCCATGAAGCTTGGATGACTCCGCCTACGTGCTTATTGGAGTGTGAAGTTTGAGCTGTTTGTTTTGGACTTACTTAATTACTACTAAATATATGGGTATTTTGATTCATGAATTTTCGATTCTCCAGTGCTGTTCCGTGTCCAAAACCTTAGCTTCTGACCACTCTATATTATGTTGGTTTGTCCATACATGTACCTGATCTCGAAGTTTCACTTTTTTGGGTATGTTTCAGATGTTCTTTAACTTGTACGGGAAGAGGTCTTTTTGTTTCTCCAATGTACGATTCGCCACACTCGCAAGGGATTCGATAGATACAATTTTTTGTGTTTTCATTACGTGGGAGTTTTACTCCTGTAAGAAAGACTCTAATCGTATTTCCGGTTTTGAAAGCTGTTTTGATATTATAGTTTTTGGTTATCCTTTTAATCTTCTCAGAAATCCCCTTAACATAAAGTATTGTAAGAAATGCTTGTTCCTTTTTCGTTTCTGTGCTGGTTTTGACTTTGCGATTTTTTGGTTTTAGTATTTTGAGATGGTATATATGTTACAAAGATTTTAGGGTAACCATTATTTTTTAAATCTTTTAATATTTGAAATTTCACTATTAAAGTCTTCAGTGATAAAGAGTTTGAATTATGCCCTGTTTTATGGAGTTTGAATGATTCGATTCGTGGTTAAGGTTTTGCCCCGTGTGATTTTTTTTTAATAGTCGAGGATAACAATAATCTATATTTAAGAGAAGTGGTTTGACAGAAATAGACTGGTCATTAATGAAAAAAAAACTAACGTCATCACTTTTAGTACAGATAGAGTAACCAGAGGAATACCATCAATAATTTCTTTTAATAAAAGATATTACAACAGCCACTTGTACAAAATTTCTAGGTGTTATTATCGACGAATTCTTGAAATGGTCCCCACATATTTTTAACAGTAGTTGCCAAAAAATTAAATAAAATATGATATGCAATTAGAATTACAAGTAATTATTTATATGATAAGGTTCTAAAAATAATGTATTATGCCAATTTGGAATCACTAATTAGATATGGTATTATGTTCTGAGGAGTCAGCTCTGTTGCAGAAACTGTGTTCAAAAAAGGGATTTACGATTTTAAAATTGACTTTAGATAAAGCTATAAATGTTTTTTGAGGTCAAAAGGACTTCTAACGTTGTATGGTGAGGGTCTGATGTATTTATTAAAGAATAAGACCTTAATATTGAAATTTCAAATATTAAAAAAAAAAATTTTTAAATAATAGTTACCCTGAAATCTTTGTAACTAATACCATCTCAAAATACCAAAACAAAAAGTCGCGAAGTCAACACTAGCACAATACCTTATGTTAAGGGGATTTCTGAAACGATTAGAAGGATAACCAGAAACTATAATATCAAAATAGCTTTCAAATCCGGAAATACGCTTAGAAGCTTTCTTACAAAAGTAAAACCCCCCCGAAATGAAAACACAAAAAATTGGATCTGTCGAATCCCTTGCGAGTGTAGCGAATCGTACATTGGAGAAACAAAAAACCCTGTTCCCGTACGAGTTAAAAAAACATTAATTTAGAGTCAATAACACAAATGTAGCTTACAACACTAGAACATTCGATATAAATAACCCAATTCATAGACTTACACATAACAGAAAAAAATCTATCATATATGTGCATTAAAATATTTAATAGTTTACCACGCAATATAAAAAATATTCAGAATTTTAAACAACTTCTAGTAAATAGAACCATATAACATTATAATTTGACCAGGTAGTATACTATACAATACTAGTAATAGAGGTGACGCCATTTCATTTTTTTGTAATACCTATGTAAATGTATACTGTATGAACTAAATTTAAAATATAGAAAGATTTGAATTTGAGCTTATTAGTTTAATTACAGTTCGGTAAAAATAGTATAGTTTTTGTAAAATGTAATCATTTTTGACAAACCCTGTTTGTCAAAAATACTTTTCAAATCAATACATTTCTAAAATTTTAAAAAATGTTTTACTTTTGGGCACGCGCCTGTTCCTAGTCATTGTACACTAATAAACATTTATATTTTCTTTGCAGATTTTGGTTTAGCAAAAGAATATATTGAATTGGAAACAAATAAGCATATTCCATATAGAGAACACAAGTCATTAACAGGAACAGCTAGGTATATGTCTATAAACACTCATCTAGGCAAAGAACAGTCAAGGCGAGACGACTTGGAAGCTCTTGGGCATATGTTTATGTACTTCCTACGAGGTTCCTTACCCTGGCAGGGACTCAAGGCCGACACCTTAAAAGAACGTTACCAAAAAATAGGAGACACGAAACGAGCGACCCCTATAGACACTCTATGCGAGAATCACCCCGAAGAAATGGCCACGTACCTCAGATACGTTAGGAGACTAGATTTTTTCGAAATGCCCGATTACGAGTATTTAAGAAATTTGTTTACTAACTTATTTAAAAAGAAAGGATACGTTGATGACGGAGAATTTGACTGGACCGGTAAGACAATGGTAAGTGGTTTTTTGTTTAAACATTTCTCTCCGAGTGACTGTCTGAAGGTTGGAGACAATGATGTTTCTTGAATGATGAAAGAGTTTTTCGTCATAGGGTATCCAGCAATTTCATTAAACCTAACGTCCATTGGTCTTAATGAGTTTATTACACGTACTTTTTCTCCCAGAAAAGCACTGTAGAAAATAATCATTGCGATTTCGTGTATATTTTGTGCAAGTGCAACACTAATTTTGTGAAGATTTAAGGCAAAATATGCCCATAAGAACGAATCGGCAGCGGAATTAAAATACCAAATTTTCCAAAATCAATATACAGTGTAACCAGTAAAGTCCGCATCATATGGGATTTTTTTTTATTAACAGCTTTATTCGAAATTTGACTTTAGCATCATGTTCTGCTTCAATCGAGATGAAAATTAAGCAAAAAATAGTAGTCACGTGATTTGCATTATTTGTCAAATTTTAATTTTTTCCAAAAAATAATTCAAAAGTGGGGTTATTTCTGAAAATATCGAAAAAAGTTATTGGAAAAAGTTTTTTTAAATGCAGTTTCTAGCCTACGTGCCCACATATTTTGTACATTGCACCACTTTTGCAAAATAAGACTTAACGCAACCTACATAAAACTTCTTAGTTTTGACAATGCTTTATTTCAGATACATTTTCTTTAAAGCAGCGCCATATTAAATGTGTGTTTTTCTACAAAATTAAAATTGGGCTATTAAAATTTGGTCGCATGTGATGCAAAGTTTATTTGTTTTTGACCCTCTATAAAGTAACTTCATAAAATAAGTATTTTTGAAAACGTAGTTTGTGTCTGAAAGTAATACACCTTAATATTGAGACAAAAAGAACACAGTGTCATTAGTAAAGTGTTAATTAAGTGGAAAATAAATTTTAGTTTAACTTAACATAAAGTTTATCTATTTTCAACGATTTAATTTAAAACCCCTTAGTTTATTTTTTATTTTTTTACATTTAGACACAAACTACGTTTTCAAAAATACTTATTTTATGAAGTTACCTTATACAGGGTCAAAAACAAATAAACTTTGCATCACATGCGATCAAATTTTAATAGCCCAATTTTGATTTTGTAGAAAAACACACATTTAATATGGCGCGCTACTTTAAAGAAAATGTATCTGAAATAAAGCAATGTCAAAACTAAAAATTTTTATGTAGGTTGGTTGAGTCTTATTTTGCAAAAGTGGTGCAATTTATAAAATATAGATAAAAAATCAAAATTTTCTTATTCAGCTGAAATTTTGCACGTGAGCTAGAAACTGCATTTAAAAAAAGTTTTTCTTATAACTCTTTTCGATATTTTCAGAAAAAATTAAAATTTGACAGATAATGCGAATCACGTGCCTACTATTTTTTGGCTTAATTTTCATCTCGATTGAAGCAGAACTTGATGCCAAAGTCAACTTTTGAATAAAGCTATTAAGAAAAAAAAATCCCATATGATGCGGACTTTACTGGCCACACTGTATACGATTATAATTATATATTTTCAGAAAATAAAATATTTATATTTGCTTTTGCTAATAGCACAAAAGTCAACTTTCCTAATCTAAAAAGGCATTTGAAGTTGAAGTTCGAAAATGGGTAGTTTTAGTGACGTTGTTAACGAAATAACTTATTTTTTAAATTCTAGTTTCTTGCCACTTGATCTCCTAATGGACTATTTAACTATATTCTTTGTCCTATAATGGGCTATTTTAGTGTATTCCATCTTCTAGTGCTCTATTTCACTTTACTGAATCTCCTAATGGGCTATTTTTTTATGCTTACTCTCCTAATGGGCTAGTTCACTATAGTTATATTCGATGGTTTCAGTAATCCGTTTCTCAAGTCGATGGTATACCAAGTGTTTTTTATTATTAAAATTGCTACTAGATCATTGCGTGATTTAAAAAAAAATCTATTGTCATATAATAATAATAATAATAATAATAATAATTTATTCATGTTAAATATTACATCACAGTAATTTACACACGTCACCATTTCAAGTAAAATTACAAAACTAGCCAATAAGAACAATTTTTCTTTAAAAGTACAAAATATAAAAATACAAAAACAAACCAAGTAGAATACACAACTTACATATTAAAATCATAGTTTAAAAATTCATCACAGTTATAAAAAGCGTTTTTAGTGAGAATGCCCCTGACCTTCGTTTTGAATTCGTTTAATTGAAGACTTCGTATCTCCTCGGGTAGTTTACTGAAAAACTTTACAGCCCAGTAACCAGGCCCGCTCTGACACCTCCTCAGACGCCAGAAGTCTGGCAAGATATTTCCCCTATTTCGTGTACCGTACAGGTGAACACTTTCGTGAGTTCTATAGAGATTTCGGTTTGATTTTATATGTAGCAGATTTTGCAGTATAAAGATGGCCGGAAGGGTAAGTATACCCAGTCCTATGAAGGCATGTCTACAATCCTCCCGAAACTTCAGGCCTGCCAAAACTCGAACCGCCCTCCTCTGTAGTCCGAACAGACGCTCAGCGCCAGAAGAATGTCCCCAAACAAGGGTGCCATACGAAATATGAGCCTGAAATAGTCCGAAGTAAGCGGTCTTTAGCACCTCCAGGGAAACGTTTCCGGCTAGGCCACGTAGGAGATATATGT
This sequence comes from Polydrusus pterygomalis, assembly GCA_963969555.1. NCBI lineage: Eukaryota > Metazoa > Arthropoda > Insecta > Coleoptera > Curculionidae > Polydrusus > Polydrusus pterygomalis. The sequence continues at coordinate 12,217,361 of OZ018384.1, forward strand.
TTGCTGCCAGTTTTGATCCAACCGCGCGAACAGGATTATCCCATAATAAACGTTGGTCTACATGTACTCCTAAAAATTTTGTGCTCCGAATATCTGGGTACACTTCATCTAGGTCTCTCATAGAAAAGACCATCCTTACAGTCTTTTCCTCATTCAGCAACAGTTCATTGGTACAAAACCATCTCATAGCCATTTCCTGTGCAGTCAGAGATCCCTCCATTGACTCTTCCAGTGTATCCGCACTGACACTTATCGTTGTGTCATCGGCAAAAATTGTGAATTTTGATAGTAGGTCGTTGGTTGGTAAGTCATTTATATATATTAAGAATAATATTGGGCCTAAAATAGAACCTTGTGGCACCCCAACGGTAATTTCACTTCTTGTCGACGTCAATCCAGAGTGTCGGACAGACTGGCATCTGCCCCTTAGATAAGAATTCATGAGCTTAAGGCTGTTTGATGAAAATTTATATTTTTCTAGTTTTCTTAAAAGGATCTCATGATTTACACAGTCAAACGCCTTGCTTAAATCGCAAAACAGTACTGTGCTATATTGGGATTGATTAAATGATTCCAAGATGTCTGTGATTAAGTTCAGAACACCCTGCACAGCATTCCTACCTTTCCTAAATCCAAATTGGCAGTCATTAAAAAGTTTGTTACCTTCAAAAAAATTTAATATTTGTTTTGCCATGCATTTCTCCATTATTTTCGATAGTATTGGTAACAGGGATATCGGGCGGTAGTTCTCGCATTGTTCCGGATTACCCTTCTTAAATATAGGAATAATGAGTGCTTCCTTTAATATAGATGGGAAAGTATTTTCCTTCAAGCACAAATTAATAAGTTTAGTGAGAGGCATCAAAATCTGGTTTTTTACACTCTTTATAATTTTAACGTTAAGTCCCAAGAAATCTCTGCTATATTTGTTTTTTAAATTGTCAATGCATTCTCTAACTTCATTAAAGGTAACTTCCGTGAAAGAGAAGGTCTTTGAGATTGATACATTTTTTAGATTAGTTATGGGGTCTTCACCCGTCTTTGGTATATCTTTAACAATATTATGTGCAACATTCAGAAAATAATTATTAAAGTCTTCTGGTCTTAAATCCTTACACTGTGTTTCGTCTTTCTTGTTGGCCCTATGTTTATTTATAATCTGCCACATTGTACGGCTAGAGTATCCCGATGCCCTGATGAGATTATCATTTGCTTGAATCTTAGCATTGCGGATTGCATTCTTGTATAATTTTTTATATTGTTTATATTGTTCCCTAAAATTAAGTAGTTTATATTGTTTACTAAGTTGTCCAAGAAAATGAAGTTGTTCCCTCATTTCCCTTAAATCGTCAGTAAACCAATTTATATTGTTGTTATTATCAGAACGTACCATATATTTCTTTTCCGGAAAAGACTCAAGGTATGAATGTTCTAAAATATTCATAAACATGGTAAATTTCTCATCAGCCGTCCCTTCGTGTGACGTTACAAATTCCCAAGAATTTTCGGAAATTAAATTAAAAAACTTACCTAAGCCCCGTTTCGTAACTGGCCTACATACCTTATTACAATGGACAAGACCTGAAGTCTGTACACTTACTGAAATCTGTATTATTTGACCCATATGATCAGACACGTCAAGATCAGTCACTTGTGTGGAGAGAATATCTATATCAGAACTCACGAAAACATTATCCAAGCACGCATTTTCCCTAGTGGCTTCCGAAAAAGTTTGGCGCAAGTCAAAACTTCTCAGAATATCACAGAGTTTCAGGGTATTCCTTTCTGCTGTATTAAAATGAACATTGAAATCACCCGCTAAAACTATAGACTTATCTTGACCTAACATAGTAAGTATATCCTCTATCGCCTCTAAGAAGGTGTCAAAGCTGCCCGATGGGGATAATTTTAAAATACCAGAAACGCAACTATTTGTAGCCAGGTCCGTCGTTTAGCTTAAAATTTAGTTTTGTTAAAAGAAACTGCGATTATATAAAACTAGATAAAATAGATAAGTTTCATAAAATATCTCGACGACTCATAAATAAATTATATTAACAATATTAAGCTCAAGGTCACTTTGGTCGCTGAACTACACTTTTTCTTCTCCATTTTTCGACTGAACTATTTTTCAATATGTGAAGCTGAGAAGTTGGTAACATGGAAGGACTAATATTCAACTAAAGAATTGGGTCAATAACGCGGTTTACAACATGTCGACAATAAGATCTTCCACCTTCGGAATTAAAAATTAAATATTAGTCGACCTTCTTTATAGTAATTTTCTGTAAATTTTTACAATTGAATTGGAATAGGCTACAATGTGTCGTCGGTTTCGTGTTCAGTTTGTAGCTGAATCGCGAGTTATCGCTTCAACCATACGACAATAACGTAAATGGCAACCCCAAAGGATCGTCTGCCAGACCTGTATATTTCGATTCATTCGACCTGTCAAATATGTTTTAAATATCAGGGGCAGGTTTTTTTACTCATGGAAAATTGTATCTCATCGTAACTTGGATTAACACACAGACTAATAAGCAAAGAAAGACAAAGCAAATTAAATTTGGCAGCGAGGACATACTGCGGTCACAATATACAGATTTACACACGTTATAGTAGTGATTGCAGACAACTTCGCTCACGAACCTGCCTGTGGTATTCTCTCCATAGATACCGTCGATCTCCAAGTCCAACAACGAATTTTTAATCCCTACCCAAAGTGGAAGACTTACTTGCTTCATGCTTTTTTAGTCTGATTCGAAGAGTGCTAACAAAACAAAGGCCGTTTTATGAATGGCAAGCGTTGTCCCTTATACGATAAAGTAGCGACGTATAATGTGGTTGATGTGATGTTAAGATTTTAACAAAGAGGCGCCACCCTGGACTAAGAACTAAAATATGGAGTCATGTCATTTAAAATACTACCGGTAATTAGCTGCTTTTTATTTGCATTCTCGATCAGTTCACTTTTAAATGAACTGACCTAAAATGATCTGATCCAAAATGCATCAAATAAAACTGACTTTTATTCTGTTTCGGACTATGTCAGTGTCATTTGTCACGTAAATTTTGTTAAGGTTATGGTTATTCTCGATTTGATTATATTTTACAAGAAATAAACACTTTGATGTACTTACTATTATAGCTAATTCCTCCTCCGAATCCTCTGATTTTAAATTTTGGATTACGGGCAAATATTTTATATTTTTATCTGTGGTTTGAGGTTAGGCTACGCCAAGTATCTGTCAAAACCACTCCCACCTTTTACTTCTGACCAGTTCACTTTAAGTGATCGAAATTTGCGGGTGGTGCAGATCAGTTTGTAAATAAAACATCCTAATTGTCAAATTTTAGTGATCTGGGTCAACTTGACCTGATCCAAGATGCAAATAAAAAGCATCTATTCTTTCAAATAAAGTTAACATCAGTATCAAATTCCTCATTCTATTTTTGATCAATGTTTTGTTGTTTTTGTTTACTATGAAAATAACGAAATATTAATAAAAAAATAAAGAGACTTACTTGACACTGACATGATGATTATAATTAAAACCTTATGGATATATTACCATACATACATGACTTGTTTATATACCGGGTGTTTCTCAAAAGACGTTCACCCCTATAACTTTTTTATAATTATAGATATTAAAATGAAATTTTGAGATTATGCATAAGAGATGAGTCTGCATTTATTGGCATGATTTTTAATTTGTTAGCACTTCCGGTTTGACCGGAAGTGACCTTGACTTTGATATTTTAAATGGGACATCTTGTATATTTTTACTTATTTGGGTTCAGCATTATGAGTGAAATGACACCTCACTTGGCTTATTTTTGACATGTTATAACATTTTTATGTTTATTTTTTATTTTCAATCTAGAGTGCTACAAATTTATTAAATCTGTTAATTTATAGTCAAGTGGTATATGAAAATTAAAATTATGTCATGTCATAATAATTGACTTTCTAAGTTTCACACGCGTTTAAAAAATGGAATTTTGTTTTCTTGACGTTAACTCCATTTTTCCAACAATTTGATACCATACACTCCTATGCTATTTTAAAATTGACACTGAAAAATTTGCCTTAAATGTCAATCGCAAATTTAAAAGCGTTATGCATTATTGCCGCCCTCTCTTTTCTAAAGAAATATAAAGGCGCCTTTGAAACTTAGAAAGTCAATTATTATGACATAATTTTAATTTTAATATACTACTTGACTATAAATTAACAGATTTAATTAATTTGGAGCACTCTAGATTAAAAATAAAAATAAACATAAAAATGTTATAACACGTCAAAAAATGACAAGTGAGGTGTCATTTTACTCAGAATGTTATGCTGAATCCCAATAAGTAAAAATATAAAAGATGTCCCATTTAAAATACCAAAGTCACGGTCACGGTCAAACCGGAAGTGCTAACAAATTGAAAATTATGCCAATAAATGCAGACTCATCTCTTATGCATTATCTCAAAATTTCATTTTAATATCTATAAATACAGAAAAGTTATAGGGGTGAACGTCTTTTGAGAAACATCTGGTATTGTGTAAAGAAATTTTTTATTCCTTCATATCTCGTGATGCTTAAGATCATATTACTGTTAAGAAAGCGTTGATATCTATTTTATCTTATCCACAGATAAGTATTTTAGCTGTGATTCTACACATTGCATTTAACATTCGTCGTTCACAAAGATCCGTGGTTCATTTTTTGTAAAACGGTTCTTTGCTATTGGCTGTGGGCATTGGAACATAATACTTTTTAGTAGAGATGCGCCGAACAGTAGTTTAGGCCATTGGCCGAATAACGAATTTTCGGCCTATTTTCACGGCCGAATAAAGAATATTCGGCCTAGATGTTGACCAAATGTTGGCCAAATATTCGGCTATTATTCGGCCGAATATTCGGTCAAAGTGTATTGTTGGTTGTATATATTTTTAGGGTTTTACGCTATTAAAAGTTGGTACGACGGATTTTATTTGACAGTTACGCGAGTTGAATTATAGTTTTCTTTTAGTTCTTAAAATAAAACAAGGTAAACATGAAAGACTTTGGGGGAACGAAAGGGTATAAAGAAAAGCTGGATCTAGGAACATTTTAGTTTGGAGAATCAAAATGAAACAAAAGCGGTGTGCGCTATTTGTTCGGTAAAAATATCGCGTGGTGTGTGGGAAAAGCGGCAACTAATAGTTGCAGGCAGTTCACAGGAGACACATGTTAGGGAAACTACCATAGCTAAACAAAAAACCCTTAAAGATAGTTTTGCTGTTAAAAATAAGTACTCCATTACCGATTAAAGGGCCACAAAAATTATGCCATCGGCGAAATGATTGCCTTAATCAGTCGTTTAGTCTAGTGACTGATACAGGTTATATAAAAGAAATGTCTATTGTTAAGCGTATTTTTATTTAGATATAATTTTTTTTTCTTTAGTTTATTTTGTCGGCATCCGTTCTACTTGCCGAATAACGAATATTCGGCCTTTGGTTAAAAGTGGCCGAATATTTGGTCATTATTCGGCCAAACGAATATTCGGCGCATCTCTACTTTTTAGAATACTGCTTACTTCTAATTGAGTTAATACCATAGATCCAACTTTATTATTGCACAAATTATTGTAAAAGAACGCTGAAAACACTTTGAAAGTCCTTGGTCTGAGGATTAGCCCCTAGAATATGAAAGTTTGCAGAGGATCTTATTTTACTAAATTACCGTTGTGCCCAGGAATTATTTTATACGATTTTTGCTTTTCACAGAGAAAGTGTTGTAATTGCGAAAAAAAGTTTTTGACATTGTATTCGATATTGACGTTTTAGGGTCCCTAGATCAACACTGTTCTCATTTCCATCGGTGTGTATGTCTGTTGGATCGAAGACTTCTCCACATAAACCCCACCGTGAACGAGATGAAGACATTTAAAAAAATTACATTTTTTCCAGTTAAACAGGCTTATTGATGGTGCAACTTTATTCAAAAATTTGATTTGTTGAACCTAAACAGAAATACAATACGCTTAATTTCCAAAGAAAATAAATAATATTCTTTAGGTTTAAAATGTTTCTTAGGATTATTTTAGTTATTGCAATATCCTTTACATTTGAAAAAATTGAGTACTTATTCATCACAGGATGAATAATTAAAAGTTTATATATCAGCTATAAAAGCGATTGTATTTATTTTTTTGATAAATCATTGATACACTGTATTAATGTAGAAATCAACACTTGCTGGATACCCTTTTGATTTGGCACACACATTTTTTTATGGATTACTTGTCGTGTATGTTGACATTGTTTTTTTTTATTTATAAAACAGCCGCCCAGTATATATGCCTTTCAGCAAATGCGCAAGGCACCGCCTTCAAACAAAATAAAAACTAAATCGGATAAGGTATAATATGATGTAGTTGCCAGAAAATAAATATAAAATGACAAAATATTTTATTATTAAAAAGTAGTCGTTGCTATTTTTTGTATCCATTTTTATTATTAGTATAATTACTTTTAAGAAGACCAGTTAATAGGCTACAAGTAGGCATATGACACCAAAATTAACGCATACCAGAAAAACCCTATAAGAAATATGAAAAAAATTTACACATAGGAACAGTATCGGATAAAAAAATCGTTTGTCCAACTCCTCTGTGTGTAAAAAAACTGGAATTGTATCCTGACCATTTAAGACACTCGATAGAGCTCACCAGCTAAAGCAACAATTTAAAACTAAAATAGGATGTTATTTTTTACCCTTAACCAGTGACAGACTTCATGCCGTATATTTCGCGTTGTTGCTCCCACAACAAATTTTTGTCACTGCTGTCGCTTTATAATAACAATAATGATAATAATAAGACGTTTATTAGTCCACTTGGTTACAAAAGTTGATATATATAACAAAAAAAAACAGTCCTAACACATTTTTAGAGAGCCAAAAAAAAGGTCTCTACCTTACAAAAGGTTATATTTGATTTGGCATGATTGTTTGGTTAGGTGAGTTATAAAAATTTCCAAGTTTTCAACCTTGTGGGGTGCCGCTCTCACCTTGGATTATAGTGGTGGAACATCGCGTTTTCGCGATTATGTCGTTATTGGTACAAGATACGCTCAACCTTTAAACAGATACAATATACGTTTATTAAGGTCATTATAAAAAATGTAGAATTTCCGATTCACGATATTTTTTACTCACACTTTTTTTCTAAGGTTCAGGAAATCAAAATGCCTTTTATTTTGGTAAATATATAGTTAGTTACATAAATTTTAGAAAAGGGGTAACGGTATCGGAACATGTTGCTCTATACAACCACCCTAAGTAAGTCATAATAAATTATATTTATTTACATAACCAAATACTAAATTATTATTTGGAGAACTATAAAAAAAGCATACTAAACAATAACAATAAGCTAGTTATAATCCTATTACAACTAATAAAAGTTAATATTATGAAAAAAAAAAACGAAAAAAACTTAAAAAGTGTTTAAATAAAATATATGTTCCAAACATAAAAACAACCATTAATTATATTAATAATCATCTGAAAATCTACTCCCCAATATCTTCTTCTTAACTAATCTAATAAGCATATAAATTAATTGGGAGGTCTTAATCTGGAGTTGAATGGAATATAATGGGTGATTGCACTGTAGGAGAACGATCTCTTAAAAAATTCCGTTCTGTGACGAGGAACACTAAACAGTTTTTTAGCTCTGGTATGTACCCATCTTTGAAGTACAATTAGCTACATTTTTAAGTTGAGAAAAATTTAATTGAAAAATTAGTAAAATCATTAAACCAAATTTGCCCAATTCTTTCTTAATAACATAGTCTGTCAGTCAGTTCGAATTGGTTTAAGAAAAATTGGTATTAGACATGTAAGTTAATTCTGTGTAAATTACAAGCGCTTCACTATAGTAGATTATAGCAATCCTTTTATTCATCGTCTGGGAAATTTTTCTGTTATGCGTTAAAATTGGGGCCCATATAGTACATTAACAAAGAATCCATCAATAAGTAAATTTTTTTTACTTTAACAGTTTTTTGCATTTTGGTGAATTTTTTTAGAGATTGGACCCAATTTTTTTTCCAAATTCAATTGCATCTATACCCACTATTTACTTTTGAATTTCTGTTATATACCTGATAAGAGAGAGAAAATTTAAGAAATGTTTTCCACCATTTTTTCCTGACAAAACCTTTACCTAAAGTAAAATTTATTTATAACATCATGCGTCATTTCTAGATTTCGTTCCTCTCAATTTTTTTGTTTCGCCACAAAATTTTACTTTTAAGGTGGCTCCAACAAAAATAATTAAGATTTTTAAGATCTGGCGATCTTGCCGGCAACTCCCATTGTACCTTCTTTTCCTAGCAGCAAAAGCTAAAATAAGGGCCCTTTCGCAAAAAGTTTCTATATAACGGCCCATTTCGATTATCTAAAAAAAAGCTCAACGACACTTGGTCTTTTGTGGACGTTGAGTAGGGCTGGGCGATATTGAAATTCCAATATCGATATTAAGAAAAATATCGATATATCGATAATATCGACATATAAAACATAAAAATATTATATTATAAATACAGTGTCACCAGTAAAGTCCGCATCATATGGAATTTTTTTTATTAATAGCTTTATTCAAAATTTGACGTTGGCATCAAGTTCTGCTTCGATCGGGATGAAAATTAAACAAAAAAATAGTAGTCACGTGATTCGCATTATCTGTCAAATTTTAATTTTTTCCAAAAAATAATTCAAATGTTTTTATTTCTGAAAAAATCAAAAAAAAGTTATTAGAAAAAGTTTTTCTAAATGCAGTTTCTAGCCCACATGCAAAATTTCAGCTGCATAAGATAATTTTGATTTTTTTACCTATATTTTGTAAATTGCACCACTTTTGCAAAATAAGACTCAACGCAACCTACATAAAACTTCTCAGTTTTGACAAGTCTTTATTTCAGATACATTTTCTTTAAAGTAGCGCCATATTAAATGTGTGTTTTTCTACAAAAACGTTATTATGGCATAGCTTAATAATAAATTATAATATAGGGGTTTTAAATTAAATCGTTGAAAATAGATAAACTTTACGTTGTTAAACTAAAATTTATTTTCCACTTAAAAAACACTTTACTGAATACACTGTGTTCTTTTTTGTCTTAATATTAAGGTGTATTCCTTTCAGACACAAACTACGTTTTCAAAAATACTTATTTTATGAAGTTACCTTATACAGGGTCAAAAACAAATAAACTTTGCATCAAATGCGACCAAATTTTAATAGCCCAATTTTGATTTTGTAGAAAAACACACATTTAATATGGCGCTACTTTAAAGAAAATGTATCTGAAATAAAGCATTGTCAAAACTAAGAAGTTTTATGTAGGTTGCGTTAAGTCTTATTTTGCAAAAGTGGTGCAATTTACAAAATATAGGTAAAAAATCAAAATTATCTTATGCAGCTGAAATTTGCATGTGGGCTAGAAACTGCATTTAACAAAACTTTCTAACTTTTTTCGATATTTTCAAAAAAAACCCCACTTTTGAATCATTTTTTGGAAAAAATTAAAATTTGACAGATAATGCGAATCACGTGACTACTATTTTTTTGCTTAATTTTTATCTCGATCGAAGCAGAACTTGATGCCAAAGTCAAATTTTGAATAAAGCTATTCATGAAAAAGAATCCCATATGATGCGGACTTTACTGGTCACTCTGTATATCACTATTTTCTTATGTGCCCTATAAAACTCCTTACCTGCATTTCAAGGGGAGACTCTAATTATGAAAACATGAAGAAAAAAGATTGAATTAAATATTGGTCCTTAAATGTGTTATAAGGACGATATTGAAATTCAAATCGAATATCGATAATATCAATAATATCGATAAATCGATATTTTATTTTTTAAATATCGATAAAAATATCGATATATCGAATTTTTGCCCAGCCCTAACGTTGAATATGTATTTGCACAAAAATTGCCTTGTATAATTAACGAAAATAGATGTGAATTTTTTTCTGTTTGACGTGGTTTGCCCAACGTGCCATTTCGCCGGTCTTTTGTCAATTATTTTAGATTTTTTTTTGATTTGTACAATAAAATATTCAATGGCTAAAACTACTTCAGCCAAGGTGGCCCTGTCCCCAGCAATATTTATAAGGTCGATAGATCCGACCAGTAATTTACTGTGCGTGGCTGTTGCGCGAAATCAGCAATACTATAGCTTGACTGTTTTGTCTGTAAATTTCTAACATGCAGTAACATGTTTTTGAACTAGCGCGTTCAATCCCCTTAAATAAGGCATTTTAAAGAAACTGGAATCTTACACCATCAATATTATTAACAATGGGGGCATTGACAGTACCGTCGTCTACTGGTAGTACTCGCGCCAATCAATCGTAATATTGCCGTACCTTACACGATCATTATTAATTATCAGGGCCGTCGAGAGAAAATCTGCGCCCGGGGCCCCTTTGCTTGTTCGGTTGCATCAAGAAATACAAATACCAGAACACAAAATGTTTTCTGTACTTTTAGTATAGGTCCCTTCAAAAAACTGGGTCCGGGGGGAATCCTACTCCTCCCCTCCTTTCTCTCGCGTCGAGCATGTTAATTATAAAAAAATAAATCACTTTATATTATTTCCCGATTATCAGTTAACAGAGAAAGTAAAAATAGTTGGTTATAAACTCCCGGACAAAAAAACCGGCACCCTGAATTTTTTGCTAACTTTGATCCTTTATAACTTCTTTATCTTGAATCCGATTTTTACAGTTTTTTTGCCATTTTATAGATAATTTAATTAGGAATCTGCTGAACTTTTTTATTTATGGGTCATGTTCGATAGGGCGATATTATACCGAGTGACCCAATGTGTGTTTTTCGTCCTAAGTTTTAAACACTCTGTGGAGTTATTGAGGATATTATTTTTCATACTGTCAATTTCAGAATAAAGTTACATGTATTCCTAACATTTTCTTTTTTTGACTCATTACGATAACTCTCTTTTTAAAAGAGATACGATTTTTTAAATGAAACTCTGCAAATAACATTATTTTATTAGACCACCAGTCATTGTTATAAGTAAGTTCCTTAAGGGACCGAAGAGCCACTGCCGTGGTTTTAAAAAATGAGTTGCGAATGACACGAGGAGTTAATATTAGTGACAAAACGGTTAGAAGGAGGTTAAACGAAGCTGAGCTCCGTTCACGTAGACCGGCAAAAAACCCACGACTACTTCGGCATCATCGACGAGAGCGGCTACCATTTGCCAGAGAACATTTAAACTGGACTGTCGAGCAGTGGAGTAATGTTCTCTTCACAGATGAGTCGAGGGTGTGTCTTCGGTCACCGGATGGTCGTGAGCGTGTTAAAGATTTGCTGAATTCCCCGTAACAGAGATAATATCTTATCATGGTGGTTTCGTTATGGTGTGGGCGGGTATTTTAGCTGATTCGCAAACTGAAATGATATTTGTGGATAATGAAGCACTTAATGCACATCGGTATATTGAAGATATTCTTCAAGAGGCAGTAGTTCCATTTGCTCCATTAATCGGTGAACAATTTATACTAATGCATGATAATGCTAGGCCACATGTTGCACGGATAGTAAATGAATATTTGGATGAGGTTGCTATTCGACGGTTAGATTGGCCTGCATGTAGTCCGGATTTAAACCCAATTGAACATTTTTGGGATCAGTTGAAAAGAGCTGTTCGTCGTCGCCCTATGCAACCAGGTATTTTACAGGAGCTGAGGATAGCACTTTCCCAAGAATACAATGTAATCCCTTAAGAAAGAATCGTGACACTTATTCAGTCATTACCTAGCAGAATGCGCTCTGTTATTTCAACTAGAGGAGGACATACACGTTACTAATTTTGTTTAAACTTTAACATTGTTTTAAAATTAATTGTTTTAATAAAAAAGGCTTTATAAATAGAGTTTCTTTAAAAAATCGTATCTCTTTTAAAAAGAGAGATATCGTACTGAGTCAAAAAAAGAAAATGTGAGGAATACATGTAACTTTATTCTGAAATTTACAGTATGAAAAATAATATCCTCAATAACTCCACAGAGTGTTTAATACTTAGGACGAAAAAACACACATTGGGTCACTCGGTATAATAACGCCCTATCAAACATGACCCATAAATAAAAAAGTTCAGCAGATTCCTAATTAAATTATCTATAAAATGGCAAAAAAACTGTAAAAATCGGATTAAAAATAAAGAAGTTATAAAGAATCAAAGTTAGCAAAAAATTCAGGGTGCCGGTTTTTTTTGTCCGGGAGTTTACTTATTCCCTTTTTTATCTGTTGTTCCGCGAACAAGCATTTGGAAAAATAAGCTGAGTTAGTTTCAATTACTGGATGAAGGGTAAAATTTACCGAAATGCATAAAAAGGTAGCCACCCGTATTTTTGAATATCTTTATGTATTGGATAGCCACTTTGTTGCCGAATTAATTCCGGCTAAAAGATTTACCCGTATCGTATAAAATGTACAATACAAGTACCAGAAAGCTAATATTTGGTTTTTATATGTAAGTTAAGCTATGAGCTTTACCTTAACCTCGCCTTCTGTACCTTTTTAAGTAATTTTATTTTATTAAGAAGAATGTCTTATACATGCTAACATGGTTTCTTAAGTAACAATTTTTAATAATATTTTTGTACATACCTACCTACTGTTTATGTGGCCTGTCTCCATAAAAATCCAAAAGTGCATAGAAATTCCCAATAAGACAATACTCGGCGTGATCTACGGACCATGTAAGTAAAGCACGGCTTTGTGACTGCTTATTAATTTAACCCAGTGAATGATGGAACGATTTCACCCAGCAGCATTAATTCTGGAAAATCACACGCTTTGCTTGCACGATCGATAGCTTGGTCGAAGTAATTTCTTATTGGGAGTTTCAGCACGGTTAACAACTTTTTCTATTTGTTGTCCGAACTGAAGATGTAACTTTGGTTTTAATTTAGAAAAGTACAATCGATAGTGCAAAATGGAATTTGATAAGCTATAATTATTTATTTTATTGCCAGATTTTCATTCGAGATAATCTACTAACTAATCTGTTATCCACATATCGTCGTATAGAAATTGCAAATTTAGTTTTTCAAAGACTTACTTACCTACTAGTAAATTTATTTTGTTGCCAAAAATTCTTGATATAATAATTGGCTGTCATGATTTAATTTCTATTCAAAAATTTCCAAATGTACGTATTTTATACAAGTAAGTACTGTTTATGGGATTAGAAAACATTTACAAAATTTTGAATTTTGTGTTTGTAAAAAAAAATGATGTTACTCGTCTTTAACTGGGAACATACCTTATATGAAGATTTGGAAATTTTTTAAAGTAGCTACTATATACTATTATTTTTTCATATACAGAGTGTTTCATTAAGGGTGGCCACCGGCCATGCATATCTCGGAAACTACTAAGCATTGAAACTTAGTGAGAAATGAGAAAATTCTGGAAATTATTTTTAAGTTCCGCATTTCGCCACAAGGGGGCAAACTGTTCGTGATTTTTTAAATGTTAGATACCCGAATCGCTGAATTGGAAGGGATAGTTTATTTCCATGGTCACCTATGATTATTTTAATGCCGTTGTTATTGCCCGTTGGCCTTAACACGCTCTTACTTTTGTCTTTTACATAACTTGGACTAGTCCTAAGCCTAGATAAAGTGTAAAGGGAGGCATGGAAAATGACAAATGAAAACTTATTATTACTAATCTAACCTACATACTACCTATGGAACTATAAAAACAATAATTTCTTCGATAATTTTAAAAGTGTTAAAAATTATTATTTTGGCAATAACTCTGAAACGAACAAAGATATCGAACTGCGGTCTTCGCATTTTTTTTGTAAATTTAATCTTCTTTCCGATTATGGTGTCATAGTTATACCGTATGATTAGAATTTTCGGGATAAAATCAAAAAAACTATTAGGTATTACATAGTGCGCCCTCTAGAAATTTTATTAGAAACTATCGTGTACCGTTGGATACGATAATCAAAAGTACTTACCTTTCTCTTCCAAACAAGCTTAAATTTAGTAAAATCGGATAAGTCGTTTAGAAATTACAGTGATTTAAATTATTACACTTTCAATAGCTTCCCCCACTCTTATCAGGGTCGGTACGCCAATGAGTCTTAAACCAAAATGATGCAGAATTATCTAAGCTTTCTAATGATGTAACCAGAGATATATCTTAATATGGGAATTTTCGGAGAAATTTGGAATTTTAAAAATTTATTTTCAATTGTGCTCTCTTGCGGCGAAATGCAGAACTTAAAAATAATTTTCAGAATTTTCTCATAGCCACTTTAATCATAAGTTTTCCCCCCAAGTTTTTATGCTTAGTAGTTTCCCAGATATGAAACACCCCGTAGAATCGCCCTTGGAAAATTTCAAAAGCATTTTTTGAACTCCTTGTGGTTCAAAAATACAGATCCAATTTTTAGCGGGCGAAACGAATTTTTGGTAACACCTGCGTAAAAATGTAGTGATACTTCGACTATTTTTTCTGCTGAATCAATTATCAAAAAGCGCAGAATCACCTGTTTTCTTGGATCGATTTTATTTACTTACATTTTTTTTATGTATATTTATAACCAGTTTTTAACATTTTTATTTATAGAGTACACCAGTAGGTTCACTACAAACTACAGCTCACGACGTTGTCATATCTCCTAATAGGCAGGACAGAGCTGCCGGGGCCGTTCCAAAGGTAATAATATTGTTTTAGTTATCGTATATTTAAAATTTAGGATAATATTACTTTATACCGTTATTTTATCGATGTTTCTGATAAGGGAGAAGTAAAGTTCAGCCCGCTGTTAAATAAATAACTCATCTCATTAAGATGTACATCTGTTATAAAAAGAAAAGTTCTATCTGATTTACAGTCTAAACTCATATTAGGCGGCTGCTCTGTTAATTTTTTCCTATCTAAATGTCGCTGTAAGGTCTTATGTTTTTATGAAACGAAAATGTATTTGACTCTTCAGATAGCGAAATAATTACCCCTTGCAGAATTAGGTGGTCCTATTCCTTTCTTGTACAAGGTTTTGAAAAGGGGATTATGATAGTATTTTCCTGTCCCACCCATCTCTCCACTTTTCTGAGAGCTTATTTTATTCGTTTTCCTATAGTTATCCAAATGTTTTCAATAGGTACTCATTAGGTTTTAAAAGGTTTTTGGATATTGTGCGAGTATTTAATGCATTACAATTTATAGGTATCTTTGACTATTGTCGTGTATTCTTAAAGCTAAAGATATTAGAAAAAATATCAAAAAAGTTTCAGATTGGTCGAGTGACAGCGCCAATCTATTATTACGCCATATCTATACCTTATTCACAGAGGAATGATAGGTCGCTGTTGTTACTGATTTTTTCCTTTTCGTTCGCTGCCAGGAGTGCCAGGGCCATTCCTGAGGGGACCTACGGTTTAACGTGGGCTTCGAACCACTATTCTGTCATTAAATGCACCCCACAGGGGGTCGCCGTTGTCACTATTGTCACTATCATTATTTCCTGTTACTTGTACTGTGTACAAGATGGCTCTCACATCGGAGCAACGGGTAACCATAGCAGCTGAAACACATTGGCTATATCACGGTTGCCAGCAACACTCATGACTGGGTTTACATATTTCTGTAGTAGTGTTAATTTTTATTATTTTGTTTCTTGGCCTAAGTAGTAATAGTTAATACGAGGTTCTAAAACCTGGCAAGTAGACCAACAGCGAGCCTTATTTTTGTATATCTCAGAGTCTTCCCTCAATCTCTCTAACCGCCACCTTGAGTCTCGCCGAAACGTCCCAACCTTCTTATAAATTCAAGTATATCGCTCCCAAGCAAGGGCTGTGAGTTCTTCCTTTTGGCAGAGCCGATCCTAGTACCTCCTAGATGATGTCATGCCACCCCAGGGCTTCGTAGGCACTTAATAAGTGCAGCTGTGTGTCTTCTTCCTCCAGACATACAGCGCAGATCTTCTTCAACGCCGATCCCAGGGCAGTCAATCAATGCTAGATGGTTTCTCAAGGTACAGTGTTTTGTTAGGGGATTAAGCGGGCTTTTGTTTAAAATCCGCTCTACCCTAACCTTATTAGGTCAGGTTATGATAGGTCGGCTTATGACGACAACAATGATACAGGCTCGTACTCTTTTGTTTTGGCCTTATTATGTTCTGCTTTTTGCGTTCTTAATTGTTTTATATAACTTTTTCATGCTTAGTTTTAATTTGTATTTATGTTTGTTTGTGTTATCTATTTTTTAAATAATAATTGTTTTAGGTAATTTACTATAGCATAGGTATTTTAGGTAACTCTGCGTTGCTATCCCAATATAAATAAACCTAGTTACGATCTGGGCATATGCAATGCTATTTGTCTGGACAAAGTTAAAATGTTGCTATGTTATAGAAACAATTTAAATTGTAAAATTTAATTTCGTTTAGTACTACTTAAGTAGTTTCCAAAAGTAACAAATTAATTAAACAAAAATGAAATTTTCTAGACTAACAAAACGAACGCATGGCCTGAAGCTTCCAAGCACAGCACCCTAGGTAACTTGACTCCTGCAGATCGGCACGGTTCGGTGCAGGTCGTTAGCTCAACGAATGGAGAACTGAACACGGACGATCCAACGGCCGGACACAGTAATACACCCATCACACAACCTCAAGAAATCGAGCTGCTCGATGAGACCAAGTATGTAAAGTATGTAGTCTCTTCTGTAGTAAGTTGTTTGCTAGAATTAAGTTTTAGCTGTTATAAGTAGAATAGGAATTTAAAGATAAATATACTTTTTTACTTTAACAACTTATTGGACGGTCTAATAAAAAAAAAGGAATTATGGAGTGTTTCTGTAAAGCACCCAAGGAGTCATCCATTTTAATATAAGTCCTTTCCATGACACACTGTATATAGGGTGGTCGTCACGACTATCAGCTAATATTGACCGTGCTCTCTCGTTGGATAAACCAATCATTTCATTCAACTCTACTGTTTATCAAAGACATTTTATCTTATGACAGTTCTGAACACTCACGCAAAATTAATATCCTGGGACTAAATCATATACTTTACAGGTCTGGTAATGTCTTATAGGTAATATTGTTTTGTTATAAGGTTCACAAAACGTTTAAAATTCCTTATTATTTTAGCCATAAACACGATATTTCTTCGTTACTAATTTCCAAAAGTTACTGTAAATTTTTGGTTGCAAGCTCTAAAATACGTACTGACCGTCCTTAAAAAGCGATTGTGGGACGTTTTATTAGATCATATTATTATGGCAAACTATTGTAGCCTAAAATGTGCTTATAAAATAATCTGCATGGTTTTATTCACCTCGTGAGGAACGTAATGGATGTTGCGTTGTTCATTAAAATGCAAAAAAAATATGAATACCAAAATTTAAGGACCTACGATGTGAAATTATTTTTTACTACAAGGCGGCTCAAAAAAGCGAGGCAAAAGATATATTTTTTTTTTATTTTTACCGGTTACTTATTCTCGTGTTACCGCTATTACCACTCCGGGGTTAGTAAATACCAGTATATCCCTACAGATCCATAGTCTAGTAATAACCAATAATAATTTACGTTACAATACCGAAAAGTAGTGTTTTTTAGGTCGAGGCAAGTATTTCCAGGGCGAGCCGTAGGCGAGTCCTGGAGGCTTGGAGAGACCTGGAAAACACTAATTTTCGGTTGCGTGACGTACAATATTTTTTTTTAAGACCGACACTTCGATATACTTACATTAAATTATTTTATATTATCTTTAAATCTGTCGTATGACTTCTCGTAATCGGCTTTTGATTTTACTGGCGTAAGCCGCTTTTCTTGCTGCTTCCAAAATTTCTTCTGAAATCTCATTTTCCGTGTCGGATAATTCAAAATCTGAATTGATATTGTTAAATTTGCGAACTCGCGAAACAAGTTTGACATAAACAACAAATTAAAAATCAACGAACTGTCACTCGACAATACATCGAAATGTTGTTGTCATAGTAACGAAATCAAGGTAGCTTGTATTATCAAAGAGCGATTGGAAAAACAAAAAACAAGGACCGGAAAAATCTTTTCCGGTCTCTAACGTCACTTTTCCGGTCTTGAGATCGGAAAAAGGTTATTTTCTAGACGAAAAATTGTCCAGACAGTGTATATTTTCTGGTCGGTTTAAAAAAACATATTTTGTTATAGGTGTTGCTGCTTCTTTAAGAGAAAGAAGAAAAAAAATCCCCGTTCGAAATGACTACAATACAGTGAGACCGACCAACACCTCACGTTGTTGCCATGTGGACACAGTAGCGCGGCAACGTTAACTTGATGAACTTATTTTTGTGAGATGACCATTGTTATAAAACTTATTTAAAAATAGCTAATTACTATAGGTTAGCCTTAATTAAATATAAAAAAAAATAATTTAAGTCATACCATATCTGTGAAAAGAAGGGTTTCAAGCCACTGAAAATAACTTAAAACAGCCTGTCAAAGTTTAGGTGGGGCCATTTTTTTTCATTTTTTGTTTTAGTAAATTTATTTTTAAGTAGGTAGCATAAGTTTTATGTCAAATAATTACCCTTGTAAGTAAAATACAGCGCAGCGATGCTTTAGTGGTTTCGGTCAATCGATGTTGCCAAATTATTTTAGTATTCGGTTCTACGTAAAATTATAAGTGACTGCAGCTCAAATTTCACCTTAAATGAAATATTGAACATAATGTGTTATTTAAAGAATAATTTTATTTATTTTAATAGGTTATCTAAAAATATTGGTTACATAGCCGATATTTTCGACTAATATTCTGGTCCCATAAGTACCCTTAATTTTTCTTTTTGATTGAAAGTGATGAAAGAATATTGACCTACAGTGATGTCGCACCAGTAAAGTCCGCATCATATGGGATTTTTTTTTATTAATAGCTTTATTTAAAATTTGACTTTGGCATCAAGTTCTGCTTCGATCGAGATGAAAATTAAGCAAAAAAATAGTAGTCACGTGAATCGCATTATCTGTCAAATTTTAATTTTTTCCAAAAAATAATTCAAAAATATGAAAAATATCGAAAAAAGTTATTAGAAAAAGTTTTTTTTTAATGCAGTTTGTAGCCCACATGCAAAATTTCGGCTGCATAAGATAATATTGATTTTTTACCCATATTTTGTAAATTGCACTACTTTTGTAAAATAAGACTCACCGCAACCTACATAAAACTTCTTAGTTTTGACAATGCTTTATTTCAGATAAATTTTCTTTAAAGTAGCGCCATATTAAATGTGTGTTTTTTCTACAAAATCAAAATTGGGCTATTAAAAGTTGGTCGCATGTGATGCAAAGTTTATTTGTTTTTGACACTGTATAAGGTAACTTCATAAAATAAGTATTTTTGAAAACGTAGTTTGTGTCTGAAAGTAATACACCTTAATATTAAGACAAAAAAGAACACAGTGTCTTCAGTAAAGTGTTTTTTAAGTGGAAAATAAATTTTAGTTTAACAACGTAAAGTTTATCTATTTTCAACCATTTAATTTAAAACCCCTATATTATAATATATTATGAAGCTATGTCATAATAACGTTAACGTGTATTAGTTTCAGACACAAACTACGTTTTTAAAAATACTTATTTTATGAAGTTAACTTACACAGGGTCGAAAACAAATAAACTTGCATCACCTGCGACCAAATTTTAATAGCCCAATTTTGATTTTGTAAAAAAACACACTTTTAATATGGCTCTACTTTAACGAAAATGTATCTGAAATAAAGCATTGTCAAATCTAAGAAGTTTTATGTAGGTTGCGTTGAGTCTTATTTTGCAAAAGTGGTGCAATTTACAAAATATAGGTAAAAAATCAAAATTATCTTATGCAGCTGAAATTGTTCATGTGGGCTAGAAACTACATTTAAAAAAACTTTTTCTGATAACTTTTTTCGATACTTTCAGAAATAACCCTACGTTTGAATTCTTTTTTGGAAAAAATTAAAATTTGACAGGTAATGCGAATCACGTGACTACTATTTTTTTGCTTAATTTTTATCTCGATTGAAGCAGAACATGATGTCAAAGTCAAATTTCGAATAAAGCTATTAATAAAAAAAAATCCCATATGATGCGGACTTTACTGGTGACACTGTATATATTTTCAATTTATACATTTGAATATACAGCATTTTCCTTGGTATTCCTTTCACCTACTACAATCATTCGACTATCCGGATTACCCAATGTACGAATTACCAAAATTATTACTATATTTTATACAGTTTTTAAATTTACATTCTTTATACAAATTATAAATTTACCTATCATAATTTATTTATATTTTTTATTCCACATATTATTTACTATTAATTATGATTTATAATTTATTGTTACTATAGCTTATTAGGCATACGTAAAGACTACTGATTTTATTTTAGCGATTTGAATTTCTGCATAGTTTCAAAGCTTTTTGAGATATACGTCTTTTAGGATACGAAACTCAATAGCTTACAAAATTCCCCACGTAGTCGTGTAGTAGCGGTGGGCAAAAATAATTAGCATATGAGATTTTTAAAAGTCCGTATGTGGTGATTGACGTACGGAAATGCTGAATTATCACAGATAACCCAATACAGATGTTTTATCGCTTGCGAAAACTGCGAATCTCCCTCTACTTCTCGGCGGTGCCAACCGGGTTCGTGGTCAGTTAGTTTTAGTGGAGTTGACACTGGTTACTGGTGTGTCGTTGCCTGCTTGTTTCCATTTTCCCCTCATTTCATTATTTTCTTGACGTTTCGCGTTTACTGTAGATACTTGAAAGTATAATGTATCGTAGTATAAAGCACAAAATATTGAGGATTTTTCAAAAAGGAACTTTATAGAGTACAAGCAAAAAGTAATTTTTTTAATCAAAAAACCTAGTTTTTACCAATTGACGTTACTCTAACAAAAAGCCTTTTTATATTAAAAAAATACAATGATTGGGATTTTTCAAAAAAAAAACAGGAGCTACGGAGTGGTCAAAAAGTTATTTTTATTGAAAACAGTAATTATTACCAAAAGACTGTATTAAATATCACAACAGATCGAGAATTTGTTTAAAATGGACTACATTCAAAATTTAATTTTTTAATAAAAATCGTCATTTTTATCAACGACGTTTATTGTATGAAAAAGCCTACTGTATAAAAAGCCCACAACAGATTAATTATTAGTGAAAAAATAGAGACCACTTTCAAAAAGTTATTTTTATTGAAAACCGTAATTTTTACCAATCTACCTTTATATTTTATGAAAACTCTTATTGCATTACCACAAATTAAATTTATATGTCAAAAAATAGAAACTACGGTTGGTTGCTACATGGTCATCAATACCCATATTTTTTACTAATCTGTGTATAGTTTATAAAAATCCGTATTGTATTAAAAAAAATAGATTGACAGATAAAAAACAGGCTGTGGGGTACAGTACCCCGTAACCTCTATTTTTTGACAAATAATATCTTGTGTTTTTTTAATACATCAGGACTTTTCATAAACTATAAACGGATTGGTATAAATTGTGGTTTTTGATATAAATAACTTTTTGAAAGTACCCAATGGTTTCTTTTTTTTATAAATTCTCGATATATTGTATTTTTTGCACAATATGCATTTTCATAAAATATAAAGGGAATGGTAAAAATTGATTGATAAAAAAAATATTGAAAGTACTCTGCACCTACTTGGTCTCTATTTTTTGACAAATAATCAATTTCTTGGGTTTTTTTTTTAATATAATATGATTTTTCATGAAATGTAAACTTTTTTTGGTAATAATAACGCGGTTAAAAGCAACACCTACATTTGCCATTTGAATAAATCATCTGTATTAGGATATCTGTGATATTATTTAATCCCATATGATTGTCAACTAATTACACATTAAAAAAAAAGGAATCCTTAGGCGTAAGTTTGTTGCCAGATATGAACTTTTAAACATAATTTTGGACTACTACTCCTCTTTTAACATTAACTACAGTATTATTATATTTAAATATATATTCGTTATCCTAAACTTTATTGTGATATTTAAATGCACTACAGCTTTACAAAAAATGAATTAATTCCTATTTGACAAAAAAGCAATTGGTTAGCACATAATTATTGCAATTAATTTAAAAGCATATAATAAGATACTTTCGAGAAAATTCTACAGTAGTATGAAAGTTAACACACGTTTCATCGTACAACAGGCCAGATAATTTATTAATCAAACGGTGTGTTAATGTATTTTCGATGACGTGCCTGGCCGGTTTTAACCGTGGCAAAGGTCTAAGGTAATTTACGGTAATTAATGTATCATATTTTTAGTTAAAAACTACATTACAGCTTAAAATTGTAGTTGTATGAGATTATTGAAAATAATAGGCAGTTTTTGCAAACAGGTTTTTTGATTTTCAAAAATCTTCGGAACCACCAACGCAATTGTGGCAACATGTAGTTCTCTTCTTTTCAGCGAACCGAATATATTGTTTCACGACCTAGCCGTTTCCACGTAACTCGCGTTTAAAGAATTGGTGAAAGTATTTGCAAAACTTCTGAATTATGAAACAACATATTGGTAAATATACAGATTCTCGTTTAAAGTTTTAAAAATGGGTAAAACACAACACACCTCCTATCTTGATAAGCATGATTCTTTATTCACATGGAATTTCCTAAGCTGGCAACACTTAAATTATTGCTAAAGGAATTTATCTACAACCATTTAATTATAGGCGCATAAAACTTGTGACAGATAGTAAAAGTATTATACTGTGCATAATATACAAGTACAATAATGGTAACTGCTCCTGAAATACCAGGTGTTATTATGAATTTGTAATAATCTGAGAGCCACAAATAATATTATCATTATATCAACAACATTAAATATTTAATAACCAAAATCGCTATAGCGGATGTGATTTATAGTGTCGCTATTAAAGTCCGCACCATATAGAACTTTCTTGTATTAATAAGGTTTGTTCAAATTAAATAAGGGCAATCGTTTTTGCTTCAAATTAGACTAAAAATTATGTATTCAACTGTCAGCATCTGTCAAAAATGACATTTGTTTAATAAAATGCTGAGAAATGGCATTTCTTTACCGAATTTCTAAAAATGCTATTAAAAAAGGCAGTTTTAGTGTAATTTTAGGCCTATGTACAACGTTTCATATGTCTAGGACAAAGTTGATTTTTGCTGTATTTTTGAATTCATAAGTTTTGTTCATAATGTAAGTTGATTTTATAAATATTAGACTAAGTTCATAACATACTCTATATTTTATTTAGTTTTCATGCTTATTTTTTTTACTGCTATGCCTTTTTTTCAGAAATAAAATAAAAGGCAAAAAAATTAAGACAGGGGTAGTGCAAAGTTATCATAATTTGACAATTTTAACCGATAAACGTCACATGTTCCAATTTTCAAATGACAAATACATCGGAGAAGTTGAAAAGACAAACAGAACAAAAATTCTCTTGAATGCCGAATAATTGCAGAAATGTCAAAAGTTAGAATATTATCGAAAATGATAGTTCTCACTGTTGTCACCAATATTGTCCGTTTAAGAAAGAATTGAAAATGTCTTAATTTGTGGAGAAGCAAAGTATCTGACATTTTTAATGAAAGGGATCCAGGAAAACATTTGCAGCATAACATCGTTTCAAGAATATTGACAGACTGGATCTGTTTAAAATAATTTCAAAAAAACCTCACGCAGCAAGTAAATATGTTTGTTTAATTGTTATTGACCATTTTTGTTTTTTCATAGTCTACTACTTATTAAATTCGAAATTTCTTTTAATTATGGGGTAATATACAGAAATCGTGATATGGAAAAATAGCATTTAAATTTTGAAGTAATAATTTCTCTGGAGTTTTTATTACAAGTATTTTCATCTTTTCAGATATATTTGTCATTTGAAAAGAGGAACATGTGACGTCTATCGGATAAAATTGTTACACCACCCTTCTCAAATTTGGTATAAACGAATAGTCTAATATCCATAAAGTTAACTTACATAATGAAAAAATTCGAAAATATAACAAAAAATTCAACTTTGTCCTAGACATCTGAAACTTAGTCCATAGTCTTAAAATTACACTAGAAACAACTTTTTTCAATAACATTTTTAGAAATTCGGTAAAGGGATGCCATTTCTCAGCATTTTATTTAAAAAATGTCATTTGACAGATGCTGACAGTTGAATACACAATTTTTAATCTAATTTGAAGCAAAAACGATTGCCGTTATTTAATTTGATCAAATCGTAATGAAAGACGGTTCCATATGGTGCGGACTTTTGTATAATTACTTAATATGAAGATATGTCAGACCGCCGTAGTCCAACCCACCGCTGGTGTTTCAGCTTCATTATAACATAAAATAAATCTCATTAACTGAAAATAAGCTACGGCGAAATATCTGACCAAAATCACTCCTAGATTCCCGGATTATATAATGTCATTAATCCGCGAGTCGCATTGACATTACTATGGAAACGAGAAATGTCAATATACCTAGTTAATGTAAATGTTAAAATTTCGCTTTGTGTGTTTATAAAGTAACAATGGATTTTGAAAATAGTGAAGTAAAATACGATGAATGGTTGCAGATAAAGCATAGTACCTATTTGACTTTCGATTGATGACATAATACACTGGGATTTTGTGGCGTTTATTATGGCCTAAATTATACGCTCGTCAAATAATATACTTTAAACAGTGCTATATGTACGGTAAATAACATATTTTCTGGCTTTCTGAATATTTTAATTTACTTCGTTGTTAACAATAAATAATTTCTACAATCAAAAATTGGCTAAGGTGAATACATGCAAGAGATATTCTGTTATGTTTATTATAAACCTACATATGCTATTTTAATACAATTTTGATATTTTTTAATGGCTTGAAAACTTTCTCTGTGTATGTCTACAGAAGCCTTACTCGATGGTTCTGTGCTTTTTATTTATGTAGATTTAAATTGGTGTATTTTTACTTCCTAAAAAAGTTACCAAAGATAACACTAATTAAAAATACCGGAAATTATAGAAATTACGTTCAGTATCAACAATAATAAAAATGGACTTTTCAAACTTCATGCTTAGATTTAAAAAAATACAATTTTATTAAAAGAGAAAAAGAAATTATTCTTTTTATTGGATACAATGTCACACACATAAAAAGACCAATACATATAAAAAGTTAATTAAAACCATTTTTAAATAATTGTTTTAATTTTCTCTCAGCTGAATTTTCTACGCATCAAACTTACGTAGTTTTTATTAAACTTATGTGTCTAGGTAATTTGTTGTTGTTGCACAAGAAACCGCGTTTTACGTTCCACATGCAGTAAAAGTAGCCGCAAAAAAAAAAATGTCAAACTGGGATCCTAAACGATCAGTTTTACTGATGTCAATACTAAAATGACTTAAGTAATACCCATACATTACAATAGTAATGTAATTATTTTGCTAGGATTTACGGTAATATTGATTGTGTAAAAGAACTTCTGCCGTAGCGTTTCGGTGAGTTAGATACATTTTAGCATTTGCACATTAACTTAATAGAGTAACGGAATTTCGTTCCTAACCTTTATAACTGTAGAAAGTTTTCAAAGAGAAGATGACATATGCCAATTTATACCTACATAATATATACATTTTATTATTATAGTTTCGTTAACGTGTATTGTTTTATCCAATTCTCCGTCATTATTTATTACCAAAAACTATGTTTTATAGAATTATTAATTTGATTTTAGTTTTTAGCGTGTGTTCTAGTAAACATGTTTTTAATTGTTATTTATCATTTTACTTCTCTCGAGAGATGATAGCCTTATTAAATTTTGAAATTATGTTGATTTATTTGTGAGTAAGGCCAAGTTTTTAGCAAGATCTATCAACTAACTAGGTTGCCCCATAGAGCAGCATTCGGGCTAGTAAATCGGAAGGTGTGACGTCGCCTGGCGGCCATTAACGCCCGTAGAAGCGAGAATGATTATGCGGAGCGGCCGCCGCACAGTGATAGAAATCGCAAATCTAGAATTCCAAAAGTCCAATTTTTGATTGCAACCTATTAACAAAACAATCATAGTCGTCTCTTTAGAAATGTGTAAGAAAGAAAAAAAGTTAAAATTTAAACCCGTATTATGAGAAACAAATTTGTACTTGTTTTCTAAACAGCAGCTGTTTTTCATTTTACGCATGGAGATAATATTCATTTGATTTACGCGAAGTGTAGAAAGCTGGTAGTGGTGGATCTAATAAAGTTATTATTAAAAAAATTAGGATGGATATTTATGGAGGTAAGTATTTTACTTATAAAATATTATTGTTGTTTTAAAAGTTAAAATTAACTCACAGTGAATATCAAAAATAATCGGTAAAAAATAAAAATAAAAATGATTATTTTTGTAAGAATTGGAGGAGAACTTTTTTGCGACTCTGTACGACTCGGATCTATTTACACTAAAATTTTCTACAATCATTATACCTTTAAAATATCCAAAAAGTTTTTGCGTTTAGTTGCGTTTCTACCTAATAATTAATTTTTTAGGTGTTTCAACAAGTATTAGGCGAATTGATCTATTTAGAGTTTTAAAGGAGCATGTCTTCTCACAATATAGAAATGCTGAGTGCATGGCTTTTTAAAAAAATTATGTACTGCAACAAGTATGAGAAACGAATTTCTCAGACAATGACATCAAAGTACTTGATAGGAGTCTGGATAGCTTTTCCAAAAGCCTTTCTAATAGATGGAAAAAAGCTACAAGGTTTTAAATTTTATATACTTAGTCTTTAAATACGAGTACTATACTTTCTTAACTTTTTCTGCATCTCTAGTTTGTCAAGACCATCAACTACTAGATCTGATGATAATTTTATTTAGCCATCTTTGTTATACTTTTCAAACCTCTCCGTAGATCTACAAAAAAGGAAATTATTATTTAAAAATTGTAAAATTAATTACTTTTAGTTTTTAATTTATATCACCGAACCGAACATAGACAAAGACAAGAAGACTTATTTAAACCCATACAAAGTGAGCCTTCTTGTCTTTGTTTATGTTCGACATTTATTTACATGCAGAGAAAGTTGAGAAAGTATAGTACTCGTATTTAAAGACTATATAAAATTGAAATCCTTGTAGCTTTTTTCAATCTATTAAAAAGGCTTTTGGAAAAGCTATCCAGACTCCTATTAAGTACTTTGATGTCATTGTCTGAGAAATTCGTTTCTCATACTTGTTGCCGTATTACATAATTTAAAAAAAAAAGCCATGCACTCAGCATTTCTATATTGTGAGAAGACATGCTCCTTTAAAACTCTAAATAAATCAATTGGCCTAATACTTGTTGAAACACCTAAAAAAAATTAATTATTTGGTAGAAACGCAACTAAACGCAAAAACTTTTTGGATATTTTAAAGGTATAATGATTGTAGAAAATTTTAGTGTAAATAGATCCGAGTCGTACAGAGTCGCAAAAAAGTTCTCCTCCAATTCTTACAAAAATAATCATTTTTATTTTTATTTTTTACCGATTATTTTTGATATTCACTGCGAGTTAATTTTAACTTTTAAAACAACAATAATATTTTATAAGTAAAATACTTACCTCCATAAATATCCATCCTAATTTTTTTAATAATAACTTTATTAGATCCACCACTACCAGCTTTCTACACGTCGCGTAAATCAAATGAATATTATCTCCACGCGTAAAATGAAAAACACCTGCTGTTTAGAAAACAAGTACAAATTTGTTTCTCATAATACGGGTTTAAATTTTAACTTTTTTTCTTTCTTACACATTTCTAAAGAGACGACTATGATTGTTTTGTTAATAGGTTGCAATCAAAAATTGGACTTTTGGAATTCTAGATTTGCGATTTCTATCACTGTGCGCCGTGGCGAGGTAGGTCAGCATCGACTGAGACAACCTGAGTTTATAGATCTTGAGTTTTTAGTACCTACGTTTTATAAGTATGTTTCTTAATTAGTTTTTTGCCTATGGTGTATTAGTCTACCATTATTTTTGTAACGAAAATTTTTCTTCGCAATTAAAAAACATGGCTATGTATACAATTTTTATTAGGTTTGTTCATGTGTGTTCACGACATTATAAATTTTTTCTAATGGGTGTTGTAGGTAAATATAAAAGTGTAGCTTGGTGTGGTTGCACTACATGCAAACCAACTGCTATACAGGCTGGTCCACAACGAGAGTCAATTTCTAAAAAAAAAATTTGTTTTTCCAACTGGAACGCGCAAATAAAATCGTTTAGTTATAGCGGTATACGTACCTGTCAAATTTTATTTAAAAATGTTTCATTTTTAGAGTTTACTCACTATTGAAATTTTAAGTCAACCTTGTCAGCCACTTCCGGTTGAACCGGAAATAGCCATTAAAGTTGACAGCTTTCCGGTTAAACTGAAAACTTTACCATCCGGAGATTGTAAGGAGGGCACCTCGAAAAATCCTAACAAGTTTAAAAAAATATCTTCAGTAGAGAGCTCTCAAAAGTTCTAACGGACCCTCACGTCGTGAATCACCCCGTATAATCTTGTGGCTATAAGCTCTAACGTAACAAGGATTAAGTATTAGATTCGTTTATGGTTGGAAGTGCTAATAGCGGGAATAGTTTAATTTAAGGTAAGTAAAAGTGGTGACCCACTCATAGATTATTAATAAAACTGAATATAATGATAGCCTAGGTAATGTATAGGAATATGCAGGGTATTTCAAGAAATCAAAAACTAAACGTTTAAGTAAATTCGTTGAAAACGTTTTATGACACTTGACATCAACGAAAGTGGCGTATTTCTATTCTTGCCAGTATTCCTCCTAGAAGTAACTGTTCACCTCTGTTTTTTAAATAGTACACTTTATGAAGTTTAACTCAAAATTATATAGGACGTGATATAATAAACGTGTGAATATTGGTATTTATCACAATTTGATAGGATGCAGCTTACTAGCAGTTCATCTGCTGCATCAATTGATTTGTGCAAGGGATTAGTGACATGTCTAGAATCAATATCGCAACAATTATTTGGTTGATACCAAAGACCTTTTAAAGTGGAGACACAATTGTTTACATTTTTATCCGAGCCGTCATTATTTCGTCCTTTTTTTCTATTCCACTGCGCCATAGCCAGATTTACATATTTGTCAAAAATACTTTGCAAAATCCCCTAAAAAATATGGTAATTTGGCAATTCCAATAACTCTAGCAATTGCTTTAATTAAAGAATAAACCGTCATTATTTCACCCTTGCAAAATGTCAGTAAGATAATTTTTCAAATTATTTCTATTCTAATCGTATCCGGAATTCTGGCAACGTGTGTTTTATTTAACTCTTACTATTCGAAATTCTAAATGAATGGAATTGACGGCAGGTAGTTAGTGCGGCGTTCTTGGATTCGTCGAAAGCAATTTAAGTTACCTATTTAGTGGCTATTTTGGGGTGATGTTTGTGTGTTATTTTTTTTGTGAAAAAGCGTGTTCAGTAGAAAGCAATCATGGTGCATGCATCTGTAGTATGCAAAAAGTCGACCAAATAAAAAATAATTTATCTTTTCATCGGTAAGTACCAGGGTTAATATTTGATATTTATGCCTGCGAGTCGAGGGTTGAAAATTGTTGCCATGCAGGGAGAACTCGAGGACTTCTCTCTTCCACCGATTACTGAGTTTCAATAACATTTCAAACAATAACGGATCGGTTATTCACTCGTTTTATAATGAAACATTGGGTCTATAGTTTATACGGTCTTTGGTTTATACATATTAAATGGTCAGGTCAGGTGTTCAGCTGCAAGTCAGTTTTTTAAAATTAGCAAATAAACGAGAAATATTACTGTGTGCATGTTAAGGTAAACAATAAACACGATTTCTTAATTTTCAAAAACTGAAGTTTGCGTAGCCCTTCTTATACAGGGTGTTTTAATATTGCGACACAAAATGAAATATCCTTGGTGGTACACAATAATAAAATGGTAAAATAAAGGAATTATGCGAGGCCATAAGGGGCATATTGTGAAATTAGTGTGTGCAAGAATTAGGATATATGACAAAGTTATATTTGTTAATGGGACACCCTCAGACCAAGCACTATAGACAAAGCTATTTACATTTGGCCTTAAAAACAGTTTTATGTTCACAGTATAAGAATTTACGCACTGTAGTAGCAATACGGCTGTGATCGACGTTCGACACTCCTTGTCGAAGCGCTTTACAAGACGTATCCCCTTCATTTCGTCCGGTTCTCCGCGCGCCACGATTGATCACCCCTTATAGTGGTGGGGGAGTTACTTGTATCGCTGTTGCATCGCTATGTGACTTGAAATTTGTCAACACAACAACCCCTCTTTCATGAATGGCAATGAGTGGCATGGTTTGTCTATAGTGCTTGGTCTGAGGGGACACCCCATATTTATGGAATTTTTTGATTTATAGGGACTAAACTAAGTAAAGTTGCTTTTATATTTTCAATTTCTAAAACTTGCCGTTTTCAGATATTGACAATAAAAAGACATGTTCTTATACACTTCAACAGAATACAGAGGAAAAAACAACTTGTTAATTTTTTTTGTTCTTTATCCAAATATACTAACTTCCGGTTTAATTATTAGAACCTTTAACCAAAGTTGACGTTTTTGAATGGAAAATGAAAGACTAGGTTGTCTTGTCTTGCGTGGGTTATTGGCTTCTGATCTTTAAAGATCAATTTGCCAGAGAAAGAAATACTAGGTTGTGCCATAAAGTTTCTGTACCTTGTCAATATCTCATAAACGCCAAGTTTTAGAAATAGGAAATATTATAAAAGCAACTTAACTTAGTTTAGTTAGTCTCTAGAATTTCAAAATGCCCTAATATACAGGGTGTCCTAAAAGGTATGGTCAATAATTTGGCATTGAGTAGGTTAAAAATAAATTAGGAACTTTATATTAAATTGTGTCCTATGTTCACTTACTATGAGCCTAAAGTGGTACTCTCAATACAAATTTAAAATTTATATATTTTGATAAACTTTGTACGCTGAATGGAACTGTGGTCTTATAAATGTCGATATTTAATAAATGTGGCCAGAACAAGGGGATGATGGGGTAAAAATAAACATAACATTTTTTACGCTAACATTTATACTTTTTTATGTCCAATTAAAAAATTAAGAAGTTTACTACCGATTTTTAAAAACATTAAAAATTTTTTAAATGTAAGACATATGGAAATATTATATTACGCGTTAGTTAAAACTCATTTTAATTACGGAATTTTAGGTTGGGGAGGAATAAATAGAACTTTAGTTAAAAAAATAGAAATATTACAAAAAAGGTTTCTAAAAATTATATACAATAAAGATTATCTTTATCCTTCAAAAGAATTATATTTAGAAACAAAAAAGTTGAACATTAGACAACTTTACATTTATAACATCTTAATATATATATTCAAAAATAAAAACCTTATACAATTTAAAAACCATAATCATAATACACGTCATAAAAATGAAATAACCATAAAACCTAAAATAAAGTAAGTCCATAGGACAAAAAAATTTCAAATATTTATGTTTTTATTTAAACGATTATTTACCAACAAAAATTAAAAAATTGATTTCATTAAAAAAATTTAAAGTCGAAATAAAAACATGGATATTAAAAAAAGACAATTTGAAAATATTTTTAGAAATGCATTAATTAATTAATATTGTTCTGAATAATTTATATGAGTAATATTTTTTACTTAAAAATTATAAATTAATAATTTTATTATAGGTAATATATTTCTTCAAAAAAGCTGCGTTTATACTATAAATTAACATTTTTACTTTAAAAAAATTGATTTTTAATGCATATTTATGATTTATGATTTTACATACTAAAACAAAAAATAAGATTTGCCCCTAACAAGCTCAGCTTCAGGGGATTGAAGAATAAGTTTATTGAAGACAACATAAACATATTTATTATATCATTAAATTTTTGAATAAACTTATTATTATTATTATTATTATTAATTAGAAAAACCGGACATATTTTACGAAAAAAAGTTACTATTGGTTAGATATGATAGGATGGCGCCATTTTCTAGATAAATTTATTTAAAAATCACTTTGCCCGAAAAAACGATAGCATACGTAGTATTGGGTTACTGATATTTTACTTAATAGCATTTAATTTAAGGCTGAATGGTTTAAAGGTATTTCAATTTTTTTGTTTTATTGAATAAATTGTATTAAATAAAATTAAATAAAATTTTAGGATTTGTGTATAGGTAGTAAATAACATAAATTAACAATTTTTTTAAATGCAAAGTAAGTTTAATATAAATTTATCTAGAAAACGACTTATTCAATCATTTTTTCTAATTTGACGTACTTAAATAATTTATGTTAATGTAAAAAAATGATGTATATTTTTACCCCACTATCCCCTATTTCTGGCCACATTTCTTAAATATCGACATTTTTAAGACCACAGTTCTATTCAGCGTACAAAGTTTACCAAAATCTAAATTTTAAATTTGTATCTGCAAAGGTTTTGAAATATTTAGAAAAAACGATCTTCAGAGTACTCCTTTTAGGGGCCTGTAGCTTCGTAGTAAGTGGACATGGGACACAATTTTATATAAAGTTCTTACTTTATTTTTAACCCCAAATTAGTGACCATACCTTTTATGACACCCTGTATATTTTTTACAATACTTTTACTTTTAAAGTATGTCCCTTAAGGCTGTGTATGATTAAATTCTTAAAATTATAAGTTTATTATTGATTTGTCCTAATCCAGCTAGAGAATCTCTTAAACGGTAATTTCCAGCATGTCAATTGAGTTTTGAACTTAGCAATCGGATGTTGCAATGGCCAATAAATTGAGCAACTGGAAATCACCGTTAAGGAACGTCTTGGTGGGTTGAACTACTTAATAATACCAGGTTTTGTATCACCAACATTAATAAAGGGCGTCAATAGTTAAGTTAAAAAGGCTATAAATAAATATTTTTAGGAATTTCCCCAAAATTATTGCACAATTATTGTAATACCCCGTGTACATAATAAAAAGAAAAGTTTCAAACATTTCCACCTGCAAAAAGCAGATAGCGCAACTAGATGTAAAACTAAGAGAAATTTTTTTTGCTTTACAATTTTTCGAGCTCGTGGGTCAAATCTTTAAAACTGGATAGTAGTGAAAACACCTAATATTTGTTGCTTAAATGCTTTACAATTTGCCAATAAGCTTTGTTAGTGAAGAAATATTTTCCCCATTTTGTTTTTAAGTAGATTCGACAATACTGGCGACCGAAAACTAATCAAAGTGTTTCTTACAGCCTATATTATTTATAGCCATATCTCTTTTATTGATAAGTTTAAGTACTTGCTAAGATGTAGATAAGGTAGTTTAGCTATTCGGGTAAAACATTGAATGCAATTTTAAGTACTTTTGCTCCCTTTTAAAATAGGTATATTAAATGGGGTTTTTCTCAGTTTCTGAATGGAGTAGAGGGCGTTGTTTCAATATTTTATCTGTGTTATTAAAAACTTGTCTATATTTTAGTAGGATACTTAAAATGATCAATAAAGAAAGTTCTTCCAACCCAGCAAGAAACTCGCTCCTGAACGTAATTTCCACCCTATCAATTAAATTTTAAATTTAACAATCGATTATTGCAATGGCAATTTAGTTCAGTAACGATTTTTTTTGCTGGGTTGGAACAAAGCCTAAAACGACATCCTAAGGGTGGGTCCTCACTATTTCGTCAATAATGTCGCTAATGTCAGTAAGCTTTTGCTGTATAATTATTGTAAGGCTGCCGACCTTTTCAACAACTGTGACGGTGCGGCATAGTAAGGACGAACCATGAGGTGTTCTTATTACTTTTTAAAGGAATATTTATGTGCTGAAAAGATTCAGTATGCCTAAGAAGATATAAAAATTTTGGTTAACTAATGCATTATTGGGAAGAAATAAAATGAAAATGTAAATTATCGAAGTATGTAAATAGAATGAGATTTCTAATTAACAAACAAGGCAGAAATAATGTTCATTATTACGTTTTTATAGCTAAAAGCTTCAATCCTTTTGTAAATAATGAATTTTCATATTGAATTTAATAAGAGTTTATACTTTAGTTAGCTTGTTACTTCAGCATATTTTAAACGAAATAGAATTGAGTCCATTTCAACTTATTTCAGTCGGCTCGATGCAAGGTCCAACAAACCAATAAGTCTGTTATAAAACGGGGGTATTTATTTTCGTACTTGGATGTATGTTTTCTGCTTCCAAAAGTACATTCCGCTTATAACAAAACAATAAAAAATTAGAAACGAATCCAGCCTGGCCATACAGTTTTTAGATCCTACGCAAATATCATATACGATCGGTATTACTGATGTCGACCCTAAAATGACTACCATTCGTTACTAAATAAATTTCAATAATAATAATAAGATCATTATTTTGTTAGGATCGACAGAGATACTGATCGTAAGTCGCCAATATACTTTTATATTACTAAACCATTTCCCTTGATGATATTTTCTTCAATTCAATATCTGGTTACAGCTGAATATCTCTGTACAAAAAGGTCTTGGAACAAAATATTTTTATAAACCCAAGCAACATTATATTAGACCCTTTTTTAATGATCTTTTAGCCCATTGTCGAATCAAAAAAAGTTTAATATAATAAACTGACATTTTCAACTAATTTAAAAAAAAAACACAATTGTAATTATGAATTCGTAATAATCCGAGATATCGATTAAAATTATTAAAATTTGCCCTTTTAAAAAAAATGCCAAAACTTCAGTTTCTAAACCTATATAAACTTTTCGAGCCAAAATGTTGGACAAAATGGGTTATTTTGGATCTCTACATTTTTGCTTGACCGAAAATATATTCGTATTTTAGAGATGGTCTGAAATTTTCTAGTTTCGAGCATATTACCTGTTTTTAAATAACACACCTTGATATCAAATAAAACGTCAGCTTGTATTTACAATATAAAATGGCAAAATAAGACAAAAATTGGTGTTTTCTTAGAATTTAAAATTCGTGGCACTGTAAAGGTGGACGGTTGTAGATAAAGCATAGTATTTGATACGCGTAATACACTGATGGTTTTATCATCAGAAAAAGAAAGAAAAACACAAAGTCTCTCTCCACAATTTTTATTTAAAAACTAGGCGAACCTAGAATGATTCATAGAAAAATAGAATCGACATGTTTCGAGTGTAGAAACACTCATCATCAGGAAAATGAAGTAAAAAGTAAAAAGCTGATGTTGTTGGCCGTAGAGAAAATAACAAGTGGAGCTCAGCCGTAATGGAGCTTTCCAAGGTTACACATAAGGGCTGAAAAACTTATTATAGTCAGAAGACAGAAAACATTTCAGCACACTGAAAAGTCAAAGACAGTGCAAAGCCACTGTGGGTGGCAAATGAAAAGAAAATTAGGGACTTTTAGAAAGACCTTGTAAAACACATCTTAAGTGTACGTGATAGAAGATCTATAGTTAGATAAAGCTATGTCGGAGACATGTGAAAGTGGTAAAGTCAGGGGAAAAGAAAAAAGAAAAAAATTGTTTTTTGTAGAAGTAGTGTAGATGCTTTCATTTAGCTTGAATTAAAATGCTGTTGGGGTACCAGGCTTGTTACGGCCCAGTTACCCCAGCAGGAGTCAGAGCTAACACATTTGGTGTAAAAAATATGTTTAAGACATTTTAAAAAAGAAATAAAGTGGGATAAAAGGGAAATGATCCTGGGAGATTTCCCGTTTGGGTCCAACACGTGTTGGTTGCAGCGAACTTCTACCAAAGATGTTTTAGAAAAACAAAACTTTATTTCTTTTTTAAACATTTTTTACAATGTCTTAAACATATTTTTTACACCAAATGTGTTAGTTCTGACTCCTGCTGGGGTAACTGGGCCGTAACAAGCCTGGTACTCCAACAGCATTTTAATTCAAGCTTAATGAAAGCATCTACACTACTTCTACAAAAAACAAAATTTTTTCTTTTTTCTTTCCCTCTGGCTTGACCACTTTCACATGTCTCCGACATAGCTTTATCTAACTGTAGATCTTCTATCACGTACACTTAAGATGTGTTTTACAAGGTCTTTCTAAAAGTCCCTAATTTTCTTTTCATTTTCCACCCACAGTGGCTTTGCACTGTCCTTGACTTTTCAGTGTGCTGAAATGTTTTCTGTCTTCTGACTATAATAAGTTTTTCAGCCCTTATGTGTAACCTTGGAAAGCTCCATTACGGCTTAGCTCCACTTGTTATTTTCTCCACGGCTAACAACATCAGCTTTTTACTTTTGACTTCATTTTCCTGATGATGAGTGTTTCTACACTCGAAACATGTCGATTTTATTTTTCTATGAATCATTCTAGGTTCGCCTAGTTTTTAAATAAAAATTGTGAAGAGACTTTGTGTTTTTCTTTCTTTTTCTATATCATTCAACTCCACTTTAAGTATGGACTACTTCTTCAAGAATAAACTATTAGATGCTTTCTCATTATCCTGGATATAAAGATTATTTTAACATACACTCTTATTTTTACAGGGATAGTCAAAGCATGACCAACATTTAATTTTTTTAAATTCTTAAAATTACTGTATTACTTAAATAATTATAAAATCATTAGCTTAATGACATACGTAAATCGTAGGTACCGACCATATATGCAATGTTTCAATAAATTTTACAACCTGTATGTATACTTGCTTATAAATAATACACCGTTATCAAATTTAAAAAAGTCTAGGTTGTTGGCGCTTACATCAAGCTGGTTATATATGTATTTATTGTCATGTATTTTATCAGCCTACTCCATATTATTTAAGTAAGTAATAGAAATTATGTAAATCTAATTAAAAGCAAAACTGAATATTAAAAAATGAAATTTTGTGATTTAGCATTGTAAACATTTGCTTTTGTCGTTGATCTCAAGTTAAACGATCGACTGCTTTCCTTTCCTTTTGACTTCTGCGCGCAGAAGGGCAGTTTTAATGCGATTTATAAAACTGTGTTTCTGTTATGCCAGCGTATTTCGTTTTGTGGCTATTAAAAATATAGAAAGTTAGAAAATGTGGTATTATTATTTCTAGACCCTTATGGGCATTTCTCTCTTATTTTTAAAATAATCGAGTCTGTAGAAAATAAGGAGCTGCTGTAAAAATTGGTTGTTTTTAGAAAGTCTATTTTAATTCAAAAATACACGAGACATTATTCTGGATACCCAATTAATAGACCAACATTTTTACAAGTCATAAAAACTTTGGACATTTATGTTGGGGTCTTTTCATTCTGTATACTAGTGTATACCTATACTATTGTGTTAACTACACGTTTTGATGTACCAGATTGTAAGCAAAAACGATGTTTACACAGCTCTTATAATAAAGGGATTGGTGTTATAAGTATCGGATTTATGCCTGTTGTGCTGATTTTATGAATATTTCCATAAATGAAATTTAGGATAGGGTATTTATTTGCACACAAAATATGTTTCGTATAACACTATGGATAATTCGAAAAACTGATTAAAAAATCCAGAAAATGACAGCGAAGTTTAAAAAGTTATTCCAGTTTTTAGAAAAAATCAAGAAAACAACAGCAATTTGGGAAAAAAAATTTCAAATCAATAATTTTTAGAATTTAATTTTACAGTATACAAAAGCAATTAGTTCAAAATTTTGCTTTTATGACCATATTAATTTTTTTGTAGTATTTTGGCAATATCTTTCTCATAATCGGGCTTTGTACTTTAATGGACAATATTAAATTATTAAGTTTACTTTAGTTTTTTCTGAAACTTGCAATATCTTATTAAAGTTAAAAGTAATTTTCCAGTGTTCCAGTACATATTCCGAATTATCTGTAGTGTTATGTGAAACTATTTTGAGAATAAGGAACTGTCCTAAATTTAATTTTTGGAACTATTTATAATAAAAGTACGACAGGGATCATTTTGACACTATAAAAAAATAATCTCTAATATTTAATTTCAAAATTTTTTTTTGTGCAGCTAACTACTTAGCTGTAACTTTAGGAAGATCTTAAGGTAACCAAAACACAGAATTTACAAATAAAAAAAATATCACCTACAGCAATAGGATAAGAACTTTTCTACTTTAACTATTTATTTTGTAAAACTGAACATAACACCTTGGCTAACGCAGACTTATTTGTATTACCAGCCCGATCAAATGTTAAACTGTCACCGTTTGAACGCCTCTGTTTTGCCAATACTCTTACGAAGGCTCCGAAGTAGAGTACATTTTTACAGTCTCTTTTAAAAAATGGTTAATACTTTGTTTTTAAAATACCGTGCGAGCAAAAATTATTTGCATCAAAGAGGGCCTTGCATCTAAGCACGTAATGCTTAGCCTTAGAGCTTAATACCTGTTGGGAGTCAGTAACTACCTGAATTAACAATTAATCAGTTATTCCGTCATCTTTGACAGTCGTTACAAGAAATTTAATTCATCGCTAAGTTTTCCAATTTCTTGAACAATTCACCCAATGGGCTTTACGGAACAGCACAAAACATTCATGGTTGAAGCGTATTTTCGAAACGGGGTTAATGGTGAGTGGCAATACAATCCGGGTTGGAGCATGGATATTTTCCTAATGCTTTTATTGCTGGGGATTTTTATCATTGCCTGAGAAGAACCGTGGCTGTGTTTATGGAAACATGTTCTATACAACACAAAAAAGGAGCAGGAAGACTATCTGTAAGAGCGGAAGAACTTTTGCAAACGTTCGTGAAATAATACAAAATACGCCAACAAATTGTATAAGACGCCTGTCCCAAGAAGTGGGAAGATCTTATGGAACATGCAGGACTATTATTAAGAAGCAGCTAAATTTATTTCCTTATAAAGTGCAAGTATTCCAAGAAATACAAGCCGTAAATACTTCGTTTTTCCTCATTTAAAGAACACTATTTTTATTTAAAACACCAGTTGCAAATTTAGGACAATTATTACAAGAAAGGATTATCCAAGAATGTGGTAACATTTCTCCAGAGATGCTGGTCAACACTTTCGAAAATATGAAGAGACGTGTGAATTTATGCTTGGAGCATGGCGGTGGCCAATTTCAGCAATTTATGTAATTATTTTTCTTTTTCTTTCTGTATATTCTTACTTTGTTAATTTTGTAAACAACAAAAATAAATTGTATTTGTCTACTTATTTTATTGCTCATTAGTTTGGCATATCATGTCATAATATGAATTTGACAAAATTTTAACCTAGATTGGGTTAGATATATCGTCCCCATATCATTGTGATCTAAACCAAGCCCTACGTTTTTTAATCCAAGCCCTCTTTGATGCAAATAATTTTTGCTCGCACGGTAGGTATATGTACACCCTTCACATATGCATTTTATTGGCGTAACTAAGAGTACTTTCTGGAGGGGTACGGAATTCTGCCCCTAAAAGATGTCGATGTATTCCCTTGAAATTTTATTGAGACAGTAGAAATCCCAATTAAATATTTTTGGTATGATGGGTAGACAAAGACACAAAATCTGAATCTTTGTTTGTAAAAATTTATTTTTTACTAAAAAAAATCTAAATATTTCTGTTCTAAATATGTGCAAAGTTCTTATGAAAATATTTTATTTATTAATTTTACTTCTTGTATAGGTCGATTAAGTTGACGCCATGATTTGTCGCAAAAGTATTAATCAAAATACCACTTATATACATTTATTAGTGGCTTTATAGTTATAAGTCTTATTTAAAAAGAAACGTCTACGCCCGTTTAACTCAAATGACAAAACAAGGTCTAAACTGTATAACTTAAAAACTCTGAAAATGTCCATTATCCCTGCTCTCTAGGAATGGACTTTGCAGAAAATTGTTAGTGTATAATGGAAGTAGAAATGTGTATTTTTCTAATTTGGTATCGTAATGAAGCTATTTCGATACGCGTTTTTTCTTTATTTGATGTTTGCAACATTTAAATGTTTTATTTCATTGACTTGCGCGGCCTTTGTGATTTACGAGAAAACCCATTTTTCGCAGAGGAAAAATAGCTTGATAACCTACTTTTTTATTCTGTGTGGATAACAGTCATGTATGTTGGTTGCATAAATCTATAAATCAATCTTTTGTAGATGCTTCAAGCTATCATTTTCTGCCAAATCCTATCCAAAATTCAATCTACTAACCTTCCAATATCGATTTTAACTTCAACTTTATTTGAATTTTCCATCTTCCCTATACTAAATTGCAATGCCTTGACGTAAAATCACGTATTTTGAAATTCGAAAAAAAGTAGCAAAATCTCCCGAATTTCCGAACGCTCTGTATATGTACCGAATGAACAAGGATCACACAACGTATTCCGTCCAATTTCAAATCTCATATCGCTAAAATAACTTTAGAATCTCGTGGTGAAAATGGGTCAATAAATCAAAAAATGACAGTTCGCAAAATAATTTTTGTTGTCCAGAGGCTACTATGATAAAAATAGTATTACCAACATAAAATTTAGACATAAAAATTTACAAAATTTGAAGGATTTACTTTCGTTTTAAATATGTGTTTTTTATTAAAAAAACTACAAATTAGAACAGAAAATAGTATAACGTACGTGTTATAAAGCAGTTTTAAGCACTTGTCCCGTTATAAAACTCGCCGCAAGCGGCTCGTTTTTTAACATGGACGCGTGCTATAAAATGATGCTTTATAAAACGTGTACGTTAATATATTATGGCATCGCCGGTGACGAACAAACTCAAACAATCTACGCCGCTCTACCATCTTTCGTTCGATTCCCATCAATATCAATTGCGTGGCTCACAGTGCTTTTGTTATAATACTGTCCAAGTTAAGCGCGAAAGTTAAATGTTTTCTAGCATATAATGTTGAGCCTTTTTGTTGCATATTGAATGGGTATGCGTCGTAACAAGAAATGGCAACCGGCGAATGAGTAACTTAGAGATTACGCAGATTATGGTGTAATGCGGCCAGGAAGGGAAAAAAGGAAAATTATTGTTTTTGATAGTTAGTTATGTAGTGATTGTTGAAATAAATAGCTGAGGTCCTTGTTAGTAGAAAGTACCTAATATACAATATATATGAGGTACTTTCCTTCTGCTTCTTTTAAACAGCTAAACAAAGTAAATATCTTTGCTGATCGAAGTTGTTAAAGGAACGCTTCGCGAACTACTTCGTATAATCACATGAGAAATGTAGAGGGGCATACTTAACCGCGGCAAGGGGGGAGGAAAAAAATCTTTGTTGTGTGCTTTGCTTTGTTATTTAACATTAACGTAAAGAGAACTCTGCTATTTTGTGAATAATAAAGAGTGCTCAAGATTTAAGGGTTGTTTTGATGTGTGGGTAGGTCAGCACAACTAGCGACGAGGATTTATTTGTGTATTTGTACGTATCAACGATTAATGTGACTTATTATATGCGATAAAAATAGACAGACTAGTGCAAAATATGGACAAGCCCGATACCGTGAATATAGCTGGATTACCAGATTTAACAATAAAACATCGGGTTTCTCAAGATTTTTTTAAACATATTTTAGGTCTATCGCTTCGTGAATTTACTTTAAACGATTGGTATTATTTTAGATGTGAAAAAAATATAAACAGGGTGTTACGGGCTGAGGAATATCATATACCTTAGTGAGATAAATAAATGTGAATAAACTATTTATTATTATTATTATTATTATTATTATTATTATTATTATTATTATTATATTGACATTTGAATCAAGCACTACAATAAAAAAATGTATTGCCCTGCCCTTTTCCTATCTTTATTATTTTTTAGATCTTTTGTAGTAGTAGTAGGGGAGGTTCCGAAACCTGGCAAGTAGACCAACGGCGATCCTTTTTGCCTACAGTCTTTCCCCAACCACTCTAACCACCTTAGCTCTCGCCAAATCGTCCCGACCTTCTTATGAAAAGTGTCGCTCCGGGCCAGGGCCGTGATTTCTTTTTTTTTTGGAGAACCGCCGATCCCGGCACCCGATGCCTCAGTTTTACCAGGGCCTTGGAGGTACCCAGATAGTGCAGCGGAGTCTCTCTCCAGGCATCTATCAGCGCAGATTGGGTCTTCTTCAACACCGATCTTCTATTTAAAATCCA
Source organism: Polydrusus pterygomalis (assembly GCA_963969555.1). Classification (NCBI taxonomy): domain Eukaryota; kingdom Metazoa; phylum Arthropoda; class Insecta; order Coleoptera; family Curculionidae; genus Polydrusus; species Polydrusus pterygomalis. Next base: position 12,259,565 of record OZ018384.1, read on the forward strand.
CTCTAGCTTAGCCTTGTTTGGCCAAGCTATGAAGTCCTTAACTTTTGTGCACCCTCTTGAACCATCCGCTATTGCTTCTTGGAACAGCGTTTAGCCCATTAATAAAATTTAGTACAGATCCACCTGCTTTTAAGTCATTCCTATGGCCGGTTCAGATCCAAGGAATGGGGTTCCGGCTTTACGTCTGGCAAGTTCATCCACCATCTCGTTGCCCTGAACCCCATTATGTCCGGGAACCCAGACTAGGGTTACCTCTTTCCTCCCCGAGAGAGATACTTACTACCAGTAAAACAAAAGGATGTTGCTAATTAATATATATATATTGTATAAAAAATAGAGACAAGTGTTATACTTTGTTTAAGTTTAGTATAAGGGCAAAAGAATAAAAACTGTCAACTTTTATTTCTTACAGTTTTTTTCCCGCACTTCCCTTTCACCAATTTTCTTTAAAAGGAAAACACAAAATTCCTTATTTAGTGAGCCACCCACAAGTTTTACAGTAGAAGAATACCTTTAAAATAAAACACTCACTTTTTGGAATTCTGAGAAAAACTACCAAATTTAGTTTTGGCCCGAAGTTTCTGACACTGAACAATATACAGGGTGTTTCATTAAGGGTGGCCACCGGCCATATCTCGGAAACTACTAGGCATAGAAACTTCAAATCAAATCAAATCAAATCAAATCAAATCAAATCAAATCGTTTATTTTCCCAGAGACAATTTACAATTGTAGGGGAATAGTCAGGTAGTAAATCTAAAAATGAACAACACACAAAACATTTCAATACGCAATATAAACAAAACATGTACAAGCGTTAAGACAGACAATTAAAAAACTCATCCAAACTGTAGAAACATTTAGATATTAAAAATGATTTTAACGACTTTTTAAAACATTGTATACTATTACAATCTTTAATTGTTTCGGGCAAAACATTGTAGACCCTAACACCTAGACATTTAGGAGAATTATAAGCTACTAATCCTCTAGAGTGCGGAGCACGAAAACTATTTTTATGCCTTGTATCAAAACCGTGCACATCCCTGTTTTGTACAAATTGACCTTTATTACAGAAGACAAACACTGCTAATTCTAATATGTATAAGCTAGGAAGAGGTAGTATATTAAAATTTTTAAAAATCTCTCTACAACTATACCGATTAGGAACACCTGCTATACACCTTAAGATTTTTTTTTGTTTTACAAAAATATTTTTAAATAGGGTCGAAGTACCCCAGAAAGTCAGACCATATCTTAAGTACGATTCTACATATGCGTAGTACAACATAATTAGGTGTTCTTTACCTAACATAGATCTTAAATTTATAAACAGATAAAAGGATTAAGTTTAGACATAACATGTTCACAATGTACCTTCCATCTCAAACATTCGTCGAGATGAATACCAAGAAACTTGGTGCTCTGAACTTGGCACAAGGATTTATTATCAATAGATAAATTAATACTATCATCCGTTTTTTGTCTATTATGGAATCTAACAAACTGGGTCTTGTCTACATTTAGTAACATCGAATTATCCTCAAACCAGGCACAAAGTTCAGACAGAACACCATTTGACATCTGCTCCAAGATATTCGAGAACCTGTTTGAAACCAGGAATGACACATCATCGGCAAAAGCCGTACGATGAGCCCCCTGTCCCACAAGATCAATGTCATTTAGGTATAATAAAAATAACACAGGGCCCAGAACGGAGCCCTGTGGAACGCCAATATTAGTTTTCAGGGGCGGCGAGTCTGTCATTCGTTTGGACTTACCATCAAAGTTGCTTAAACTAACATACTGTTGGCGATCAATTACAAACGACCGTATCCACTCAAGTGCACAACCATTAATGTCAAAATTAATCAGCTTTTGAAAAAGAATTTTATGATTGACACAATCGAAAGCCTTGCTTAGGTCGCAAAAGATCCCAACGGGGCTCTCGTTCGCGTCAATAAATTTAGTTAGTTCATCATAAAAATCATGCATTGCAGTATTGGTAGATCTTCCTCCCTGAAAACCGTGCTGGCTCGGGGATATTATTTTCGATTTATTAAGATAATCAACTAGACGGTCCAAGAAACAGTACTCAAAAATCTTAGAGAATACTGAAGTCAATGTGATTGGCCTATAATTTTCAACACAGCCTTCATCGCCCTTTTTATGGATTGGTATTATTTTACCCGTTTTTAAAGTCCGAGGAAATTTTCCGTTACAAAACGAAAGATTCACAAGGAAAACAAGTGGTCCTGTAATAAGATGTAGAACTTTCTTTACCAAAAAAGCAGGTATACCATCAGGTCCCGCTGACGGCTTATTTTTTAGTTTTTTATTTAAAAGAACAATAAATTCGTCATCCGTAAAAGGACAAAGCAAACATTTATTTTTACTAACATCACTATCAATGTTTATATTATTTTTATTGTTATTATTTGAAATTTGTGCTATACACTGAGAAAATCTCCAGCAAAAACAACTTTACTGATGTATTTTTGGCTATCCCAGCTAAAATATTTGCCAAAGTTGCAAATTGACTTTCTTGTAGCAGTAAAATAAGGTTTACTGATGTCTTTCTATTGATTTTAATAAGTACTTTGCTGTTGGTAATAAATATTTTCTTAAATATTTCGCAATAGCAAAATACGTAATTGTAAGAGCAAAAAACTTTTTCAAAAGAATTTTTATTTATCCTGAGAAAAAATGTTGCTGCCCCAGCAAAGAAAATTTATTAGATCCGGTATTCGGGTGTTTCCGTGTCGCCATTCGGTGTCGTTAAGAGCCAGTTTCGAGTATTTCAGCCCGTCCGAGCATGTTGTCGCGCCGTTCGCGCATCATTTCGCTAAGTTTAGAGTTGAGGGAGAGGGTGGGGCTCATAGCCTTACAAAATTATTTGTTTTTTTTTGTTTGTGACCTGCGACTAGCTGTATTATTTTGATGGAGTACAAGAAAAGTTGAAAGTTTAGAGGCCACCTTTAAATTAAGAAGAAGACTATACGTTATTGCAAATTTGTGAACATTTTTTGATGATTTTCCATTTCCATGTCCTTATTGTAGTTAAACACAGGCATTGAATTGGTAAGTTTTGTTTGTATAATCTTACACATAATATACTTGTTTTTGTTTATTTTTATGCATATTTCGGTAAATCATTTATTTGTGTATTTTTAGAGAGAGGCAGTTTTTAACAAAAGGTTTCCTGATTGTATTGACGTCATATAATATACTAGTAGAAAGTTTGTGCAGGAATAATAGCAAAGTTGAAAGAACGAAAAATCAGCGGATACGGCCTTGAAGAAAATATTGGTAAGTTAAAACGTTTCATTTTGTATATAAAATGTTTCCCTATTAAATAGGTCTTATAATAATAATTGTAACTGAAAACTAATGAAATAATTATTTTTAGACATTACTGCTAAGGGACTACTGATGTTACTATATTTATTGAGCCCCATAACCATTAAAAGTGCCAGAAAAGGTTCTATGGAGACCAAGCAGGAGTGGGGTGCAAGAAAGCTTGTTCTTTAACGCAGAGGTAAATATTAACTACTATTCGCTATGCTTGAACTAAGAATCATACATACATACCTAACCTTATACCGTGCGAGCAAAAATTATTTGCATCAAAGAGGGCCTTGCATCTAAGGACGTAATGCTTAGCGGTATCAATTAATCAGTTATTCCATCATCTTTGACAGCCGTTACGCGTAATTTTATCTAAACCAAGCCCTACGTTTTTTAATCCAAGCCCTCTTTGATGCAAATAATTTTTGCTCGCACGGTAGTAACCTGAATCAATGATCTAGGTAGCAGATCATTGACCTGAATGCTTAATGGGAGGCTTAACTGGTAGTAGTGTCAACTTTTTTTTGACATTTTAAAGTCGGAACTTTTTAGTAAAATTTAATAATTGCAGTCGTGCATACATTGGTGTTACAATGACAAACACCGATAAGTTGTCTTATTCTTGACTTTGCTTGGTTTCTCCCTGGTCCTTCGTTTCCAGAATTTTTGATTACCCCTACTATAAATATTTTATCAACATTCTCCGTTCCAGAATGATCATCTCACAGAAAAAATAAACGCAAAATGTGAGAAGCTACAACTGTTTAACCTAACTGTTTAGCCGTTCGGAGTCATAGTGGAAAACCTTGCCTCTCCAAGATATATTATAGTTGTATCAGTGCTGTATCATTATTATTATTATTATTATTATTACTATTATTATTAGGTGCATATAGTCCTGTTTTTGTTATTTTATGTTATAAATAAGTTTCTATAAATTCTTTTTCTTTTATAGCCTGGTAGAGTATAATTATTTTTTCCTCATTTTTTATAAAAAAAGGTGTGTAAAATGAAACTTTTATTATTGTTAATTATTAGGTGCTTTATGTTCCTGTTGTTTAATGTTATAACTTATAACGTTCATTTAATTCGTTTTTTGCATAACCTGTATTAATATTTGGTTCGTCGTATTTTTTTTTATAAAAAAAATGTTTATTTCATTTAGCTTTTTCCTTTTATTCCTATACCCTATATTTAAACCTTATCCTCACAGCAACTACATGCTTAATGTACTCTATTTTATTAGCCCCTAAATTGTCTTTTTTATTGCAGCAAATTTTATTTTGTTTTTACCCTGGATGAAAGTGCGCCTGTGTCACAAATTCAAGTACATGTACGGGAACCTTGAACATTGTAAGAAATACATCAAAGCCGAAATCAAAAAGTGCAACTGCCTTAAATTTTACATTATGTATTTCTTACAGTTTTTAAGATTCCCATCTAGCACTCGAATTTGTGACACAGGCGCACTTTAACCTATGGTAAAAACAAAAAAAAATTGCTGCAATAAAAAAAACTTTTTAAGGGTAAGAAAGCACCCTCTTGTGCTAGCTATATAATTTTATTGTAGAAAGAGAGACATTTTTTGTTATTAGAAAAAGTATTTTTACCAACAGCAAAAGATTTTTAAGGTACAAGAAAGATCCTTTCTACTGCAAGAGAGACGTTTTTTACTATATAAAAAAATGTCACCACTGTAGCAGAAATTTGTTGTTTCAGTAGCAAAGAATTTTATAGTTACATTATATAGTTTTATAAGTACAGCAACGTTACTTTTTAGATATAGCAGAATTACTTTATAGCTATAACAGAATTATTCTTGCAAAGTAGCTTTATTACCACAGCAAAGTATGTCCAGCAGAGTGCATTCTCCTGGCACAGTAATGTGCTTGGCTGTCCCCCATTTAGCAAAATATTTTAGCTATGGTTGCTAAAATTTTCGCTAGGAATGAAAAGAGATTTTCTCAGTGTAGTATTCAAAGGAGATTCCCTAAAAAAAGTGTTAAACTTATCAGCAACGGCTGATGGACATTCAACACAGAGATTATCATTTGATTTTAAAGAAATGTTTTTATATTTTTTTATCTTATTAGACTGATCGTTTATTATAGTCCAAGCGCATCTTGTAGGATTTTCAGCAGTGGTAATTTTATTTTGGTAAAATGCTTTCTTGGTATCACTAACAAGTCGCCTATGCTCCTTTTTTGCCTCATCATAGAACGGTTTAATTTCTGGGTAATTTTTTGACAATAAAAATAGATCTTTAAGTGAGTTGCTGGAATTTTTTACTTCATTAGTCATCCATTTTTTTGTTTGGGTGTTGATATATTTCCTAAGCAGTGGAAAGTGAACATTAAAATGGTAATAAAAAATTTCAAAAAAGTACGCAAATGCCTCATCAACATCATAGAATGAGTATAGATTGGTCCAGTCCTCTGACTGTAGTGCAAGCTTAAAGTTTCCAGTTGAAGAAGCGTCAAAGGATCTTGATAAAGTCGTAAAATTTTTTGTTTGGTCACTCACCAGAGACAACTCTGCATAAACCGTTCTATGATCTGACACAGAGTTATCCAGGACACAATTCACCATGTTCGAATTAACGTCAAAATTTGTAAAAATTTGATCAAGGGTTGTCACCGTTTTAAGAGTTACTCTCGTAGGCCACTTAACTATGTTGTTAAGACCAAAACCCTGGAAAACATTAACCAATTCACCATATTCACTACATCGTCGGTAAGAATCACAGTTAAAATCCCCGCAAACTACAATTTTGCTGCTGGACTTATAGATATTTTCCAAAACCTCATGCATCCGATCCAAAAATACCTGTAATTTGCCGGATGGCGATCTATATCCCGTCAATAAAAATACTTTTTGCTGATTTACTATAGTAGAAATTCCACAAACTTCAAAGTCTTTGTCCGAGCATTGCTGTTTAAGATTAAATGTATCAAATTTTAAACCGTCTCTAATCCATATAGCCACTCCTCCTCCTCTAAAAGATGATCTGCAGTAACTAGCCGCCAAGGTAAAACCATCAAATTTAAAACTTAAAATGGATTCAGCACACGCCCATGTTTCAGTAATACATAAAAACAACACATTTGGACAGTTATCCAATTCAATATTAATTTCATTTACCTTGTCCACATTCAGAGCTTGACAATTCAATAATAACAAGTTCGGATTAAAGCTCTTGCCAGATATAGTTATTTTACTAGGTGATTCATTCTCCGCAGGTGTAAAAAACGCCTTACACACGTGTTTACTGGCCATAAATCAGCGTTCATGGCCTTGGTCAAATTTCCTTCACAGATTCTAACTTTGAAAGAGGAATATTCATCTGGATGTTTTGCTTTTAAATATTCGCAAACTACCTCAGGAAAATGAGGTTTCAGATAATCTTTTAAGCACTCAACTGAAGTTCGAGGTTCCATGCGATATACATGCAAGTCTATGAATTTTTTGACACCCTTTGGCGCGTTACTGGTGTTTTCACTACCAGTACCTACAAGTACGTTACTTCTGGGTTTCTTATGCACAACTTTCCTCCACTCAGTTGAATGTGAGTTTCCATCCGCTCCTTCATTATTATACTTTGCTATCAACGACTTCTGCGCCTTAGATACACCCGTTTTCACATCATGAATGGATACAATACCATTCTGTGATCTGTCATCACTGGCATTTGCCCCCTTACTATTAGTTCTTACAGATAGCACTTTGGTGGTACTGTTCGGTTTGCTGTTATTCGGGGATATAGATGAATGCGAGTTGGCAACACTGTTACTTGTTGGAATAACCTCACCTTCTTTATTTATATTTTTAAACATCATAATTAATTCATTTTGGCTAGAAATTGTCTTCTGTTGGTTTAACACTGACCTTTCTAATTCATTATTAAGCTTTTTTAAACAGTTCAGTTCGATTCGAAGACATTTAATGTCATTTTTTAAAGATAGTAATTCTCCCGCCTTTGAACTGTCAGAATTGATATCACCACTAGCATCAAAAAATTCATTACCATCACCGGATTCAATCGATTTGCGAACACTTTCACTGATTTTTACGTCATTAGGCACTTTTCTAGTAACTATTATTGTAATTAATTCACTCTTTTTTAGCTTATCTAGTTCTTTAACAATTAACTCATATACTTGGAAAACAAAAAATTATGATTAAAGCGGTCATAAGAAAATTCTGGAAATCACCTTTAAGTTCCTCATTTCGCCGCAAGAGGGCACAATTGAAATTTTTTTTAAATTCTAAATTTCTCCGAAAATTCCCATATTAAGGTATAACTCTGATTACATCATCGAAAAGCTTAGACAATTCTGCATCATTTTGGTTTAAGGCTCATTGGCGTACCGACCTTGATAAGAGTGGGGGAAGCTATTGACTGTGTAAACATTAAAATCGCTGTAACTTCTAAACGACTTATCCGATTTTACTAAATTTAAGCTTGTTTGGAAGGGAAAGGTAAGTATCTTCAATCGCTGTATCCAACAGTATACGATAGTTTCTAATAAAATTGCTAGAGGGCGCAATTTGTATTAAGAATTATTGTTTTGGCAATAACTCTGAAACGAACTGCGTTTTTCACATCTTTTCTTGCAAATTTCATCTACTTTTCGATTATGATCTCATAGTTATACCGTATGATTTGAATTTTCGGGATAAAATCGAAAAAACTTATTATTACAAATTGCTCCCTCTAGCAATTTTATTAGAAACTATCGTGTACTGTCGGATACGGCGATTGAAGATACTTACCCTTCCCTTCCAAACAAGCCTAAATTTAGTAAAATCGGATAAGTCGTTTAGAAGTTACAGCGATTTTATAGTGTTTACACATTCAATAGCTTCCCCCACTCTTATGAAGGTCGGTACGCCAATGAGCCTTAAACCAAAATGATGCAGAATTGTCTAAGCTTTTCGATGATGTAATCAGAGTTATACCTTAATAAGGGAATTTTCGGAGAAATTTAGAATTTAAAAAAGAAATATTCAATTGTGCCCCCTTGCGGCGAAATGAGGAACTTAAAAGTAATTTCCAATATGAAATAAAAATTTCGAGGGTGCTAAATAAGACCCTTGCCCAGGGGCGCCAGGAGGTCTAGAACCGGGCCTGGCTATAACTATATATTTTAATTCTTTTTAGTACGTACAACTAGAAAATCAGATGGAGTAATAATTATTCATAGAGTTCTTGTAACTATATATTTTAAATAGGACAACTAGAAACTTTGGTTACAGTAACAAATAATGGCGATTGCTGCAGCGCTTATTTTGGGTTGGCCTCGCCTTCACCATATTGTGTGGGCCGAATTCGCCTTCACCATAATATTTTGATTGGCGCGCATTCGCCAAGAGTGAATGGTTTATTCTTCTTGTTCTATGCAGTAGTCTACTGAAAACGGAAAAATCATGTAGATAGTATGGAAGCAGAATTTCACTAAAGTTCTATTTATTTTTAACACTATATTAACATATTTTTATAGAAACAACCCTTTCAGACTTAAAATTTTTCTAGGGGAGTTGAATGAAAAGTTGACCTACAAATTTGTGACATGCTGATTGTTAGTTATCACAAAGGCAATCGTAAACAAACTGAAAACTCCCAAAATCCATGTAACCGCGAACTATCCCAAAATATGTTGTAATATCTGTATTATGAACTGAAGTCTTTAATAGTAGGTAATTATAATGGCCATCAGGGTAACGGCTATTTATGCCCGATCACTGTATTTTCTTTAAAACAAATAATTTTGCCACCAGGATTTTTAGTTATATTTACTGTCGTTAAAAGAGAACCTCCTTGCATGGCTACGTAATGGTTTATCACAAAATGATCGTCACAATTTTGTTTTGTGTCTGGCTGAAAATATCTTTCCTAATTTACTGGGATATCACTGAGGGAAAATTTAGGCTGCCACAACTAAAATCCTGGTTGTAGCGACAAAAAATATGTATTAAATAGGGGACAGTTAGAGATTTGGGTTGTAACAACCTATTTAAATTAGTTGACCCTTAAACGATGTCATCCTAGTTGCTGCTACTAAACCTTTGGGTTCTCACAACCAAGTCGTGGTAACTAAATTGTTTAGCTGTCGCAACTAAAGGCGATAGTTGTTATAACTATATATTTTGGTTCTTTTTTAGTAGGTACAACTAGAAAATCAGATGGAATAATAATTCATGGAGTTCTTGTAACTTTATATTTTAATTAGGACAACTAGAAACTTGGGTTACAGTAACAAATAATGGAGATTGCTGCAGCGCTTGTTTTGGGTTGGCCTCGCCTTCACCATATTGTGTGGGTCGAACTCGTCTTCATCATAATATTTTGATTGGCGCGCATTCGACATTCGCCAAAAGTAAATGGTCTATTATTTTTGTTTCATGCAGTTCTACTGAAAACGAAAAAATCATTAGATAGTATAGAAGCAGGATTTCACTAAAGTACTATTTATTTTTAACACTATTAACATATTTTAATAGAAACAACCCTTTCAGACTTTAAATTTTTTTAGGGGAGTTGAATGAAAAGTTGACCTACAAATTTGTGACATGCTGATTGTCAGTTATCACAAAGGCAAAGGAGTCATCTTAAACAAACTGAAAACCCCACAAAATCCATGTAACCCAACTATCCCAGAAGTTGTTGTAATATCTGATGTATTGTACTGAAGTCTAATAGTAATTAATGGCCATCAGGGTAATGGCTATTTATGCCCAATCAGTGTATTTTCTTTGAAACGAATAATTTTTCCACCAGGATTTTTAGTTATATTGACTATCGTAGTATAAAAAAACCTCATTGGCTACGTAATGGCTTATCACAAAATGCTTGTAACAATATGAGACATTTAAGGACTTTAGTGCCGACAAACAAAAACACTGATTTTCTGACATGGTATTGACCTAGATATAAACACCTCTTATTAATGGTACCTTTAATACATTTCCTTTAGTTAACCTATACTTCTAAAGCCCAGTTGAATGGCTTTATTTAGAGTTACATTTTTGGGAGAAAATGGTCTTTTTCAGCAATAAACTGCGATGTGAGGCAAATAATTATTGTCTATGCTATAAAATTAGAAAAGCACACACAGCGACTTTGTTGCAGGTAGGGTAAAAAGGTACCAAAATCTATATATGGTCTATAAAAGACATTTGCCATAAAAATTTTTCTCTTATTATAGGTAGTTTGTTTTGTGAAAAGTGTGTTTGATGCTGATTAATATTTAAATGCTAACTATTAATTAAAAAGTATAGGTACATACCTTCAAATGATTCCACGTAGTCTGCCAAAGCCCACTCTAACTTTAAACATTTTGATTGAAACCAAAACAGTGAAAAAACATCAATTTCGTCCGAGCACAAGTGATAGCCAATAATAAAATGGCGGTTCTTCCTTTTATCAACAGGGCGTTTTCGGTTGGGGTTGGGGCGACCGCCAGTCCTCGGTTGTACCAACACAGACGGGTCGGTTGTCACAACCTAAGATTGGTTTGGGGCAACTTTCAGTTATCAACCCTAAAGTCCCTTTAGTGACAACTATAAAATTCGGTCAAATATTGACTGACAACCCATATTTTTAGTTCCTGCAGCAAATCTTAGGGTTGTGTCAACTTCTACGTGACAAGAAAAATAAATAAGTTCCATTAGCCGTTAATTCAAGTTGTTGAAACCAAAATATCAGTTACTACAACCAATTTTTTTTAACCCAATTTCCAAGGTTGGTCGATTTTCTCAGTGTACCTATACCTATTTCCTAAAATGTATAGCTTCTTATTGATTATTTCACATGAATGTAATACCTTGTACCTATCTTAAGGAAGAAGCTATAAGGGCATATAATTTAGACTCGAGATAAACATAAAACAACACTCATCCTATGTTGAAACTCATGCATGAAGGCCATTTAATTTTCTGCAAGAGTATAGGCGAGCCTTTTCGGTTGCATGGGGTTGTGGGGCGTCCGACCAGTCCTCGGTTCTACGAACAGACGGGTCGGTTGTCACAACCTAAGATTGGTTTGGGGCAACTTTTAGTTATCAACCCTAAAGTCCCTTAGTGACAACTGTAAAATTTGGTCAAATATTGCAGACAGAGAACCCCATATTTTTAGTCCCTGCAGCAAATCTCAGTGTTGTGTCAACTTGGACGTGACAAGAAAAATAAATAGGTTCCATTAGCCGTTAATTTAAGTTGTTGAAACCAAAATATCAGTTACTACAACCAATTTTTTTTAACCCAATTCCCAAGGTTGGTCGATTTTCTCAGTGCAGGTGGAATCCAAAATTGATGTGATTGTTTTAAAATTAAAAACAGTAAATTACACATACAACGAAATCCGCGTGATGATATTGTCAAGTGCAATGTCGGTGGAGTTACCATTACATTTTTTATTGACTGCATGGTTCTAAACATGAAACTAATTGGACTCAACTTGTAAACAAAAAGCTACAATATGGAACGTATATAGACGACTAAGTTATGGGGACATATTAAAACCATACGCATGGAAGTCCATTATTGTAAAAAAATAATTTCCAGCTACGCAGACTTGCCAAGAAACGATTGCTTCATTTTATGTGGTAAAGAAAGGAGATTTCCTTTTTGGGAAAACACGTAGCAATTAAGTAAGGTGTGTTATTGAAACTGGAACCCAATATTTATCAGGTTGCTGCTTCTTCTTTACTTCCCAAACCAAAAACGTCGTCATAAAACTTGCCAATGACCCTTCGGTAAAACCAGTACACATGTACCAATATCCGTCGAGACAAAAGTAGAACTTAAACTCGAAGAAGCACTCGAATCGGGAATCGATCGAAAGAGTAACAGAACCATAAACGGCTGCGTTATTGTGATAGCTCGTTGGAAAGGGCATCATAAAAAAGGGAATATGACCCACTAAACGTTATGTGTGACCTGAATGCTTTTATCTATAGATTAACTACGCAACTCTTATATATCGATGGCGAAATAATTTATGGACGACACCGACGACCGACGTATGATTAAAAAACGTGTGTTATCCGAAGATGGAACAATTGATGTTGATCAATTATTCGATATAAAATCGGATTAAGATGGCGTTTATTTGAATACATCAGTTGTTCTTAGAACAATTTGGCTACGGTGGCATAACCACATAGCCAAACGAGTTCATGAAATATGCCCAACATGGACATCTGAAAAGGTAATATTTAAAAAAAAATAATTATTGCACTAAATAAATTTTATATTAAATTCCTGATATCGTTTAAGGTTTTCAACCAGGCCAGGAAATGGACCATTGCTATCCAACACAGAATATACAGGGTGGTGCATCCATCATCCACGCAACATAGGAAATCCCATGCAAATTTTGAGATGATAAAATATTGGCTCCCCAATTTATTTTAGAGCTAAAGTTTATCTAAACTTTTTAAAGAATTCAATAAACTAAACTCAGTTGCAAAATTTTAATTATTTTCATGCAGTCTATCCAAAGTTATTTAAAAAATAATATTATCTTTTATTATCCTAAAATGGATAATACGGGTCTGAATTTAAATGACGATATTTTAATTGATTATGTCAGTGTCAAATTCAAACCAAGTTTGACAATTTTTTTACCCATAAATATTATTTCGTTATGAGTTACTATTCTACGCCTGAAAAGATTGCTATAGTTAAGTGGTATTATGCGGGAAACAGCAGCAGAAATGTATCCGATATGTTTGCAGTACATTATCCAGAGAGGTCAGTTCCAGCAATATCCACCGTAATCAGAATAATTAACAAATTTGAAAATAGTGGAACGCTTCTCAATAAATTTAAATGCGAAAGAGAAGACGAAGGTAATAATCATGCAGATAATGATAAAGATTTAAATATTTTGTTAAGTGTGGAAGAAAATAAGGGAATTATAAGTACTAGGCATATTGGAGACGAAGCGGGGAAACATCATACAGGCGTTTTACGAGTATTACATATACATAAATATTATCCGTATAAATACCATAGAGTTCAAGAATTAAGAGATGGGGACATGATTCGAAGGGCTGATTTTTGTTTTAATATGATGGAGAGGGCAAACAATGACAGGGAATTTTTGCAAAATATTTGTTTCACCGACGAATGTACTTTTACCTTGAATAACAAACCTAATGTACAAAATTTACGATACTGGAGCCAAAAAAAAATAAATTTCGGTTTATTGAAACAAGGACGTAGTATCCCCAAAAAGTTAACGTATGGGCTGGCATTTTGGGACATCATATCATTGGACCACTCTTTTTTAAATCAAAATTTAACCGCACAATATTTTCTTGAACTGCTTCAAAATGAAATTACGCCTGCGTTGCATAAAGTTGTTCGAGAAAATCAAGAAATTTGGTTCCAGATGGATGGCTGCCCAGCTCATAACTCCGCAGTAGTTAGAGAGTATTTAGAAAATGTTTTTGTAGGTAACGTTATTGGACTAAATTACACAATTAATTGGCCAGCTAGGTCTCCCGATCTTTCGCCGAATGACTTTTTCTTATGGGGATACCTAAAAACAACCATCTACAAAAAAAATTTAACTTTAGAGTGTGAAAGACTGTCCGTGTATCAATTAAGAAATGTTCGAAATGAATTTTATGATCGTCTCGGGTATTGTCTAGCAGCAAATGGGTAGTTCTTTGAACATCTTATTAAATAATTAGTTAGGTATGTAATTTATTTGTTTTATTATGCATTGAAAGTCAGTCTCGCAAAATAAAGTACTTTTTGTTTACCAAAACTGTTTTATTGATTTATCTCCTCCAATATATTTTTGTATGTATAACGGAGAGACAAACCAAATTGTATTAAAAATATTAAACCTTGAAGCTTTTAACCTATTTTACCCGAATACAAATGTATTGTCATAATACATCATTCTTGTCAGTTACTGACATTTACTGGTGTTTTTATTATAAACCTTTAGAATCGTATTTGTTAATTTTCGCCAATTATAGATTGACTTTTTTTAAATAAGCCCTTAATTACTTAATAAATCTCACTAAAATTTCGTCAGTTAGTTCGTCAAAGTATTCCCTTTAATAAAGTTAAATAAATTATTGGTCTTAAATAAACAAGAGAGCCAATATTTTACCACCTCAAAATTTGCATGGGATTTCCTATGTTGCGTGGATCGATGCACCACCCTGTATATGCTTATGAATGGTTACCTTTATGGACAAGACGCCAATTAAAAAACTTACTCAACATATATACGACCCTACTATAGACCCACAAGTAGAGAATTTATTTCAGGCTGCTGTGGCGATACCACACTCAATTGGAGATATCAAAACTCCATTGCCCTACAATACAAGAAAGGTAAATGCATTTCTTCAAAAAGATCATAGGTATACAACAAGCCAGTTTAATTTTAAAAACCTTCGAAAATTAAACCTGGGTGTTCCTTATAATGACGTGCTAATATTTTAGGGTGTGATTCCTCAGTCATTTTATGAAGAAAAGTTCATCTAAACATATGTCCTAAACGGCTTAAATTTTTTGCTACAAGGTATTGAATTTTTTTTTAATCCGTTTTTTGTAATATATCTATCTCCGAAAGTACTTTAGATAATATTTATAATTTTGGCATGTGCTAATAGGACATAAAACCACATGCCCTGATATTTTTTAGAAAAAAAGTGCTACGCAACTGACATTTTTTTATGTGGATATAATTTCTGATTAGCCTGGTCAATTCTACATAAAAAGGGTCTCTTGCGTTTTTCTCCTCAGGCACACCGTTTTTTCAAAATACAAGTAGAATTTCACCGTATCTACGCTTACCTGAAAAATTCAAGATAATAATATATAGAAAACAAAAACTTTAATCATGCTGCGCTATCGAAACGTATTTGCTGCCCTGTAACTCAGTACTGTACCTATAGGCATAGAATATATAGTTGCGTATATTCTGTGCTATAGGATTAGCCTAATGGTCAAATACATATCCAATGTTTTTGTTGATAAATGAACTTTGATTACCTGAACTATTAATTTTTTCTCCTGGATATGCATAAAG
This sequence comes from Polydrusus pterygomalis, assembly GCA_963969555.1. Classification (NCBI taxonomy): domain Eukaryota; kingdom Metazoa; phylum Arthropoda; class Insecta; order Coleoptera; family Curculionidae; genus Polydrusus; species Polydrusus pterygomalis. The sequence continues at coordinate 12,274,971 of OZ018384.1, forward strand.
CCAATGTTAAACCTGATGCTTTGTTAATGGTATATAGGTATATATATATATATATATATATATATATATATATATTTGATAGGTACCTAATTCTTTAAATTCGTTGGTTAAATCTAACAATGTTTTTTTATTTCACTAATAAACGTACTTTAGCTAATAACTGGGTTTGTATTAAGTTTCGAAATACACTCCTAAAACACATCATTTAATATTTTCAAAAAAAAAAAAGTACAGTATTTCTGACAGCCAAACGAGTGAGTTATTCTAGCCATCATCGTAAGCTAGGACAACTCAATAATCAAGTTTTCATAGCTCGACTCATGAATTAATCTAGCCCGAGTAGTAAACGAATCACAATTCACCTATTGGTCTCTGGCAGCTTTAACAATGAATTGCTTGCAGCCCAAGTCGCAGCTTACCAATGATTTAAGTCGGTTGGGTGAGCTATCCCAGTGCATAAAATAACACATTTTCTGAGCTATTACAACTTATGAACAGTGATTTAATGCAATTTGTTTGATTTAGTTGCTGTAATTCAGAGGTCTGGGCTGTCCCCTATTGGCAACACGCGTCGAGCTAGGATAATTCATATTTGAGTTATCTCAACTCGATATTTCGCTCAGTGCAGCTGTGGAGGTTGGGTTCATAGGCTGTGCAGTGGGGCCAAAACACCAGAAAATTATACACGCGTACTTGTGGTTTTTGTACATAATATTAATATTTTTTACCCATTTTGTTGTAACTGTTTATTTTGTTCGAGATTACCCGCCACCTGTACTCGATTACCCGCAACCTTCGGGTAATGCCGATCTTGTAATGGTTTTTTAAAACGGCTTTGTATTTTTCTTCAATAAACTAAATTTAATAATATGTTGTTGCTTTTAGGTCCTAAAGCCTCCCTTCATAGAATATATCAAGTCCATTGACCGTAAATCTACGACTTTCAGCGTAGTGAATATTTTTCTTTAGGTGTTCGCAATTCCCCCCCGCTCCCCTAAGTCACTAAATTGTTTGTCAAAGCTTTAAAAGTACGTAATGATGTGCTTTTTATGGTTTGAAATCTTAAAGACATATTAATTTCTTTGACTATCTAAAAACATTATAAAATTTCATGCAAGCAAGTCTACCAAAGGACTTCTGTTAATTTACTTTATAACCTGAAAAGGTACTTTCTACTACTTACCTCTATCAAATACATTTGTTGGAACATGAACAGAACTGTGATTTGTATTAACAGGTAAATTGTAAAAATGAGTATCATTATTTACTTTGACACTTAAATACATTTCCTTATTTTTTCTTAGTCCCTTTGGCAATTTTAGATCTTTTTGAGGCTCAACAGGTGACCATTTTGAACTGTAATATTTGTACTGCCTGTCGGGTGCGTAAGTAAAGTTTTCAGCTACATTTTCAGCTTCTTGTTGTATACACTAGAACATGTTTAAAATATAAGTTTTAGAAATAAAATTTGATCATGTACGATAAACCCTGATTGCGTCCATTTTTCTATCCATCATCCGCAATATGTTTTCTTTTATTTCCGAAAGTAAACTCGTTGGGTCCTTTGCTTCTACTCTGGCATTAAGGAATACATATTTCTAAAACACACAAAAGGAATGTAATTTGCAATCAAAATAAAAATTTACCTTACATGTTCAATTTCACTAATTTTAGTTATTTCTTTCCCCAGCATCCATAGTTCGTCTCCTATTGCATTCGCCCATTTCGATACCCTACAAATCGATTTAAAAGGAAGTGTTAATAAATTTTGGACAAAAACTTTGCAACTTACTCCTCCCCTTGTAGCGAGCAATAAATGGCAGATTTTAGGGAAAACTGTAAAATCGAAATAAAAGCGAATTGTGTTTTGCAAAACATTGCACTGCCATATATTATCTATAGGGAGAGCTAATGTAGAACGGAGAATTGGAGATTACATTACACGGGACCTATTTTTAGAATACCAGATTCGAAAAACCTATATATATTTATATTACGTCTCTCCGCTATATACCGGATTTTTAAAAGAATCTAAAAATATTTAGGTATGTGTATGCGTACCCAGGTTGACAGGGAATGCACACACATACGTTATATTTTGATAGGGAAGCGCAGAGACGGCAAATAAAATTAAATGGACTGCTAGCATAGGGCTACCTCCAGAAAAATTGGTACCTAGTCACGGTCTAGCATAGCTTAGCATGGGGAGGTGTCGAGAACCCCGTACAGGAAAATGAGGTGAGCCGATCTGATGAGTATCACAACCATATAAGTTGATAAAAAGTTCCGCGTTTGTGTGTGAAAATATCAAATTATTGTTTGGTTTTCAAGTACTTTGTGACTTCCCCGGTCGCTGGTTGGCCACCTCAGACCACCACAAACCCAACGCCATTCCCACTGGGCAGTCTGAAGCTTCACCAAATGCTGTGAAAGTTTTTTCTGGAAAGTATATCCTATAACTGATGTATATTAAATACTACAGTAAGCTTACTTTCCATTTGTTTTTTTTAAACAGCAAAGTAAAAATCGTTGCTTAGCTAAGTTGTTAAAGGAACGCTTCGCGATGAGTAACTTTATACTTCGTATGGGAAATAGAGAGGGGCATACTTACCCACGGCAAGGGGGGAGGAAAAAATCTTTGCTGTGCTAAGTTAAATTTTTAAAAGGCTTAACTTAGCCATTTAAAAGAATCTTAAAGGAACTCAGATTATACGAAGTTGTTCGCAAAGCGTTCCTTTAAGATCATGCATAGCTAAGTTATGCTGTTTAAAAGAAGCAAAAAGAAAGTACCTCATGCCTCGATTCAATTCCGTTTTTCATGGAAAAACTAGTGCGCATGGAATGAATTTTAATTTAAAATCTCAAGGCCCTCTAGGATGTTTAGGAGTATACAAACACATGCTGTCGTAAAACCACCTTTTTGGCCACCAAAAATGCTTTTTACCTTAGACGAGCTAAAGGAGGGGACGCGGCATCATAAACTTGCGATTGTGACCAGAATTTACTGTTTGGCACCAAGAAAATGGCGGTTTGCAAAAATATATTATTACCTGTGAAGCTTATTCCTGGCTCCTTTCGATCGGGTTTGTTCGCATACAGCTACAAACCCCCCCCCCCCCCCCCTCCAGTGCGTAACCTGGGGGCCCTCGCGATTCGTCCGTTGCTTTTCATTTAATATCTAAAACTGATAGGTATTACCTGTTACAAGGGCGGATCCACGGGGGGGGCTTTGGGGGCTCAAGCCCCCCCCCCCCTTTAAGAAGACTTGTTATTTCATAAAAAGCCAAACATTGCTATAAATACTAATAATAAATAATAAATCCAGTAATTATATATTATGTTTAACAAAAGCTTTATTTAAGAATAATAAAATAAATATGATTTTATTAAAATAATAATTTAATTTTATTTATTTTACGTCCACAAAACCAGCCGCGCGGTGAGCGTCTGAATTTAGGTAGTCGGCAAAATGCTCAAACGCGGCGCTTCCCGATTGAAGTTTAAGACAATCGCGGGCCGCGTCTTTGGTTTGCAGAACATTGAAATAAAAATGTGTTTTGATGCATTTTTTCTCTGTGAAATGGCAAAGAAATGGCTTTAAATCATAAATCTATATTTCTGGAAGATAAGAAGAAATTTATTTTATTAAGTATTCAGATTGTGTTTGACGTTCATAGCGAATACAAGTTATTTTTTGTCTCATTTGGACCTGCGTAAAATGAAGCGATCACAAACGACATTAACATATTTTTTTACAAAAAAGCCAAAAAATAATACGGTTGTGGAGGTGGGACATTGTGGTAGTAGTGTTATAGAAGAAAACATCTTTATAGTAGCATCAACAAGTAGTGGCAGTACTTGCAGTACTGGCAGTGGCTCGCAAGAATTTGAGGCAAGTAGAAGAACTCCAATTTAAACCAATTTTCTTGGAGGCCCATCACGCTCTTCAGAGAATTGGTACGACTATTACTATGCCTAGACTTTGCAACAAACAAACAAACAGGAGCAATATAAAGGCAAATAACGAAGAAGAATATTACAGAAGGGTAATATTCATACCTTTCCTGGATCATATTATAATCCAAATGAAAGACCGATTTAATCAACTTTCTACTGTAATACCCTTAGAAGGTATTATTCCAATACACCTTAAAAAATATACTGATGCCAAAATTGTTGAGGCTGCAAGAATATATGAAAATGATATGTCAGGATCCATGCTGGAATTACAGGCGGAATTAGCGATATGGAGACATAAGTGGAGTGACACTGTCAGTGTTGATCTACCAAAATCATCAACAGAAACCTTAAAAAGTATGTCCAAAGAATGCTTTCCCAATATAGAGATACTACTAAAAATTTTTGCCACAATCCCTGTAACAAGTGCTACGGGCGAGAGAAGTTTTTCATCGCTAAAACTACTAAAATCCTATTTGAGATCAACGATGGGACAGGAGAGACTCAATGGGCTAGCTTTGGCATACATTAATAAATCTAGAGAACTTAATATAAATGATATAGTTAAAACTTTTTGTCAAATGAAGTCCAGTAGAATTGAAACTTGTAATTGGTCTACTTAGATTATCGTTGATATAATTTGTTGTATTTATGTATATATGTACTATATTATAATAAATTTTTTTGTCAAATTAAAAAACTTAAAAAAAAATTATTCAAGCCCCCCCCCTTTGTTAAATCCTAGATCCGCCCCTGACCTGTTAGCTTTTCTTTCTTTTTTGAAGAAGTAACGAGAGCTTGTTTGGATCACTGAGAACTACTTCATGACCCCTGGCGGGCTGTCGAGACCCTCTAGGTCTGATCAGGCTCTCAGCCAGTCTTCTGTAAAAGTGCGTTTTTTACAGGAGTGAAATAAAGAAAAAACGAAGAGCGAAAGTAGCGAAAAAGTAAAACTAAACTTTTTGGGCGCGTTTCAGGCTAGCTATTTCACTTGCACGCCCGTATAACGACCGTCAGCAAAGGATATAAGGTCTGGTAAGGGTGCAATAGCCGAATAGCCGCTTTGTTCGAAAGCTAGAAAGGCAGCAAAATCCTGGCACTGCAGGCTTTGTCAGCTGGACATACAGTTATTCTGTCTTAAAATTACCTTGGGAATCCTCTCTAGGATTTTAACAACAAAACCTAACCTTAAAAAAGGAACAAAAACAATGCGCCAAAAAACTTAGATTTTAATCGCGTATTTAAGCTATTGTTATTGTTCGCCCGCGGGTGTAATTTTAGGGTGCTCCGCGTACTTTTAACGATACCGTGAAAAATTCTTAAGTTTTGAAATATCTTAATAAACCCTTAAAAACTTGTAAATAAAAAACTTAGGAATTTTTGAAAGTCTCTACTAAAGACAGGTGTGTTAAGCTAGGGCTAAAAAACTTACTTTGTACAAACTTGTGAGGATATTTAAGATGCGCCAGGTTTGACTGACAAGAACTAACCCTGAACCCTGAAAAAAGGTATACAGGGTGATCCTTAAGTACATCAAGAAAATCTAGGATATGATTCCTGGCATCAATTTAAGTTGAAAAGTTTATATGGACTTATGCCCTAAAATGCTTACCCTCTAAGATACAGGGTGTTAAAATATTTTTAAAAAATATTTATTTTAGTTATATTTCGAAAATCCTTAAAGATACGGTATTGAAAATTCGTGCTTAACTATTTTGGATCAAACTACACCTTTTCATTAAAAAAGGTTTTGCTTCCTTTCACCAGTGGCGTGCGTACCAGATACCATCAATATTGTTTTAGTGAAAGTATTTGATACGCCACTGATTTTTTTAACTATGATGCATTTTTATGCATTATTGATATAAGTTGAACAAGAGTTGTCTCTACTATGTTTTTGAAAAAAGCAGTAGATTTAAAGATAACTCTGATGCCGTATGGGACAAAATTAATTTACTTATTAAATAAGTACAAAACATGTTATGAATTATTTATGCCACAAGTAATTTAACAAGTTACTTAACAAGTAATTTAACAAATAATTTAACGTACTGGTTTTAAAGAAACTGTTAAAAGTGGCCACCATATCTGCTAAAAATACAAGCATTTAGCCGTCTTCTTATGGAAGTTCTAACATTTTCAAAAATTGCTGGGGTGTTTTTAATACTTTTGCATGACATTATTATACGGTTTCTAAGAACTTCCTGGTTTTCAACTAGACTTTTGTAAACCAGAGATTTTAAATGTCCCCAGAAATAAAAATCCAATGCATTTAAATCTGGGGACCTTGGCGGCCATGGTTGATTGCGTAGTGCAACGCCTCTACCAATCCATCGATTTCCGTATACATCATTTAGATATTCTCTGGCTGTGGCACTAAAATGGGCGGGAGCGACGTCATGCATAAAAAACAACTGGTTTCGCTGAGCTAATGGCAAGTCCTCTAATAATAATGGCAGTTCATTTTCTAAAAAATTGCGATAGGGTTGGCCATCTAACCGCTGGGGAAGAAAGAAAGGGCCTATTATAGTCTGTTACCAACTATTCCTGCCCATACATTTAACGAACATTGATACTGAAAATGTCTTTCGCTAATGGCGTGTGGATTTTCTTGACTCCAAACATGGTTGTTATGAAAGTTTGTTATGGCATTCTTAGAAAAATTAGCTTCATCGGTAAAAAGGAAATTATCTAAAAATTGTGGATTTCTGGCCAACCTTTCCAAAAACCATTGACAAAAATTAACGCGTTGAGGAAAAAAAGTAAAAGGGCCTGAACTCGTTGTATGTGGTAAGGATACATTTGATGATCGTGAAGAATCCTTAAAACGGTTTGCTGACTAGCGTTTAACTCATGCGCAACTCGAGTACTGGTTTCTGGATCTTCCTCAATTCTATTTAATACTGCTTATTCTAATTGTGGTGTTCTTACCGTCCTTGGCCTGCCAGGAATATCAGAAACTCTCGCAAAACTTCCAGTTTCTGATCAACGGCGATGGAGACTTACAAAGGTCTGATCACACGGTGCTACACGATTCGGATATCTTGCCTGGTAAATGCGTCTTGCTTTCGTATGCATTTCCATCAGCCAAACCATAAACAAAATGCATATCTGCCAAATGAAAATTGTTTTGTAAATCAGCCATAACTTTAAAACTTTTGATCGACCAACAGTCCACAAAAACTACCCACTTAAGCTTTCAATGATCTTTTTTTGTTTTTCATTTAATTTTGTGACATTTCCACAATCTGTGACACGCGCCTACTTTGGAAAAAAAGTCGAATAAGCTGACAAAGTTTTTTTTTTATTTTTTCCATTTTTCTTTAAATCTACTGCTTTTTTCAAAAGCATTAGTTCAGCTTGTATCAATCATGCATAAAAATGCATCAGAGTAAAAAAAATTAGTGGCGTATCAAATATTTTCACCAAAACAATATTGATGGTATCTGGTACGCACGCCACTGGTGTAAGGAAGCAAAACCTTTTTTAATGAAAAGGTGTAGTTTGATCCAAAATAGATAAGCACGAATTTTTAATACCGTATCTTTAAGGATTTTCGAAATTTAACTAAAATAAATATTTAAAAAAAATATTTTAACACCCTGTATCTTAGAGGGTAAGCATTTTAGGGCATAAGACCATATAAACTTTTCAACTTAAATTGACGCCAGGAATCATATCCTAGATTTTCTTGATGTGCCTACTTAAGGATCACCCTGTATAGACAAAATCTTTTTGCCATCTCCTTGATCGAAATAAGTATTTTGAATTGGTATTTATTTCTAGATCGGACGGGCCCGTGCCGATTAACAAACTTTAAACGCCGAGCCGGATCTAAAAATAGGTTTTGCACTGACAATTTTGATCTGGTTTTCGAGCATAAGAAATAAAACTTCCCGTAAATTTTGAAATCTCAAAAGCCATAATTTATCATTGCGCCCTGACTGGACTGTCGACATTCCCAGTTGGCGGGGTAAATGGATGGTGGGACCACTCCTAAAAAATAATTTTTTTTTTATATTTTATTTTTCGTGAACGACCGCCTACATAGCGGTCTGGCATCACTGACTTTTTCTACGGAAAAACTAATAGAAACCATTTTATATTAAATATAAACCAATAATGTCGAGCGGAGGTAGTAACCTTTAATTAGGGCCATTCCCTGAGTTCAGTTTTTTAAACGACCTTCAATGCTCTGAACAAGCCGGGCGTCGCGACGCTTCAAGCGATGAGCCGCCGGCTTCAATAGATGTTTGGCTGCCGCAGGCGGCTACATCCAACATACTGGGTGGGGATTCTAGATCCGCAGGAGAAGAATCCAGTCATGGGGACATACAATTAAATCAATTGGATAAACTAACAAATCAAGGGGAAATTAAAATTTATGCAGAAAAGGGGGGATTAGGCGACAATACTTCCACTGTAAAGCTTTATAGGTGTTCTGTGCTGTAAAGTGGCGTCCTAACGAATCTCAGGATCGGACAGGTTGAGGAGCTAAGCGATGCCTGCGGGACTCGCTGATACAATGGTTTGAAAATTGCAACTTTGTCTTCATGTACATGGCCATGAAATATAGGTAAACTCTTATATTTAAAGCGTTATTCCTCATAACTACTCCGAACCATAATTGAATTTTGGCCCCGGTGGCCCGCACCGGCTATTTGATTTCACCGGTATCATCCATATTTGTCAAACATTAGGTATTTTTATTTGTTTCTTTTAAACAGCAAAGCAAAGTAAAAATCTTGGCTTAGTTATAGCTATATAAGTTAAAGGAACGCTTCGCAAACAACTTCGTATATGGGAAGTATAGAAGGGCATACTTAACTTCTGCAAGGGGGGAGAAAAAAAATCTTTGTTTTGTGCTAAGTTAAATTTTAAAAAGGAACGCTCAAGTTAGCCTTTGCTTTGCTGTTTAAAAAATATTTAACAAAAAATAAAGGCAAAAAAATACACCTCTTTTGTTCAAATTTTTTTTTTAAATATTGCATATTTCAATTTGGCGAGATTTGCCAAGACTGCACGGACACCCTGTACTAGTGATTTGGTTACATACTACTATGATAAACTCACGCAATCAAATCCAAAAAAGTAAATATGACTGTATGGCTTCTAGTGAAATCAAAAAGAGAAAAAGTATGTAGGGTGTTTCATTAAATTTTTTTTTAATTTAGTTCCAATTTACCAATCTAGTTTAGGCCAGGGACCCGGACCGAAATGAAATAACGGTTCCGTTCCGGTTTCGATTCCAGATGAAATAAATAATTTGGGTTTCGTTACAGTTCCGGTCCCGAAATAATTATTTCGATTCGGTTCTTACCATAGATATATATCAATTTTTAGGGGTTCCGATCCGGTTCCATACAAACTAGGAAATTTCGATTCCGATTCGGTTCCAAAAAATCAAAGGCAAATAAATAAATACCTGTTGTATTGTATAGTTGTATTCCTAGTACTTGAAGTGGCTTGAAGAAGTAAGTTCGTAGAAAATCAAAAAATACAAGTAAACCAACGGTAAAAATTATCGTCAAAGACACTCATCCCAGATAACAAAAAAAAATAGGTTAAGGTTAGTATTCCCCACAGAACAGAAGTCACGGAATAAACTTAAAATTAAACGATATCCGGCCAAGGCAAAGTATCACCCTGAAAACCGAAAAAAACCCAAAAAACCGTTATAATTTTTAGAGGTTCCGGTTTTGCACCTAAAATTGTTTTGCAAGTATAATATGTGTTCGGTTCCGATTCCGGTCCAAAAACAATATCTGTTCCGGTCCGGTTCTTTGCAGTTAACGGTTCCGGTCCGGGTCCCTGGTTTAGGCGCTATCGAATGCGAAGACGTTGAGTTGACATTCTCGGATCATCACAAACGAATTATTTGTCATCAACGTTAGGGAACCTTTTTCTTCTCTGTGTCATGTACTACGTCCTTGGAAGAAATGTAACATAACCTAGAATTCTACGACCTTTTCAATTCAAATCAAAATGTAAATTTCTTCTAAACATTTAAAATATAATCTTTTTAGAAGAGACTAAAGGAAGTAGATAATAGATAAAATATAATGTAATATACTGATTTTTTTATTGAAACTACTTCAAAGTTGCTTAGTAATCCTGGCGATAAAAGAATGTCGTATTGTTCAAAATTAGAAAGTTGGACTACTTAGTTATAGTGTAAATACCTAATTTATTAGTAAGAAGTAATTTAATTGTATTGTCAATTCCGTCCACCATGAAGGAAAAAAGTGAAAAAATTCACCCCACAGTTTATGTAGTTTTTACATCACTTTTATTAGATTTATTAGCATTTACCATGATATTACCATTACTACCATCTCTCCTAGATCATTACAAGGAAAATGATACATCAGGATTGTACACATGGTTATCTAGTCAAATATACTTTTTTCAAAAGCTTGTGGGGGCCCCTGACAAATTTAACTCTGTATTGTTTGGTGGATTTCTTGGGTCCATGTTTAGTTTCCTACAATTCATTGCATCACCAATTATTGGAGGTATTTCAGATGTTGCAGGAAGAAAGAAAGTTATGATAACCTGCCTGGTATGTAAACACAAAATTAATTTTAAAAAAATTGCTTCAGATACTCGATTCTTGTGATGGGGACGGAGATGGGGAATTTGAAAAAATACAAGTGTTGCAAAATAAAATTTTAAAAACTCTATAAGGCAATGACTGACTAACACATATAGAGGTCCCCTACATATAGTGAGTTGGGTATCATGAAATTTAAAAAATAAATAATTTAAATTCTAATATAATATTTAAAGAAAATGTACATAATCATTAAACTCGGGCTTATGGTAGCGTTTATCAAGATTTAATTAGAACAAATAAAGGGTTATTCAACAAAGGTTTATAATAAACTACATGAAAATATCAGAATGGTTAACTTTAATGGTAACGGACAGTTTAATAGGTTATAAAAAAGTATTTAATCATAATGTAATAAACATTTAGTCTGTAAAGAGTTGAAGAATTATTACAATTTATTATTTATTACAATTTATGAATTACAAATCAATAAACTTTATAAAGTCATTAAAACAAAAGTAAACTTAAGTATTACTAACAAAATTTTACAATTTATTTACATTACATTATTTTACATTTGCATAAACAGGACCTAGTAAGGCCCATTTAATAACAACAGAAGACTAGTCTGCAACATAGCACAAGAGTCAACTCAAAGACCGAAAACCCTCCAATCCAAACACTCAAAACAAATTTCCCAAATATCACATGGAAATTGTTAAATATGTATCGAGCACATTCTTTACCAAAAACTTTAGTTACTTTAATATGACGTATCTCAACCGGTAAGAGGTTAAACAGTTTGGCTCCTATGTAGAAAACTGATTTCAAATTCAAGGTTTTGTTATTTTTTAAACACTTGAGATTTTCTTGCACTTTAGCTCTGGTTTGATATTTGTGAGATATTCTATCCACATTTCTTTGTCTGTTAATTTAGTAGGTACCTTTGATACCACCATGGTTTCAAACACTGCTTAACAGTTTTTTTTATGGTAATGATTGTTTTATTAATAAAAGTTTTTAAAAAAGAGCTATGGTATGTGTAAAATTTTGTTTTCATATAGGCTTCTTCTTAAGCTTCGGTTTCCTACAAAGCGGTACCGCCAAAGAGCGGCCGTAGTTTGGCGGCCGTTTTTGTACGGTCGCTTTGGACCGTGAATATTATTGGAATTCGATAAAATACGGCGGCAAGAGCTAGTTGACAGTCCAATTTCAAAAATTGTGTGTGGTGTTAACAAATTGGACGATAAGTTTGCCTATTCTAATAGTTCTTGAGGCCGACATTAAAAATTGCCTCATAAGTTCAAACAAAGTCGATTAAAATTCCATCTTGTTCGCTAGACCAGCTAATTTCTTCAGCCATTTCTAAATATTATTAAAACCATACAATCACTACACTGGCGCATCGTCAAAAATCGTGCTTGCGTGCACTATACCAACGTACAGAGCGGCCGCTTTAGAAAATACGGTCCGTATTTTTTGCGCCGAACGCTCTGGAGGAACACACTTCGATTTGCAAGTACGTAATCGTTTTTTCGCGGCGAGGCTCGCCGTCAAATAACGGCCGCTCTTTTGCAATGCCGCTTTGTAGGAAACCGAAGCTTAAAGGCATACTCATAATACTCAATAATGAGACCAAGTTTCAGGTAAAAATATAAGAATTCATATAAATAGTAAATAGACTTAAAAACTTAAAACAGGTGATGAAAATCGCTTTTTTTTTGCTAAGAGTGCTATGATAGGATAGGACTGTGTTTTTTTTTAATTTGTTTACATATTTTAGGTTGGTATTACTTTTTCGTATGTTTTATGGGCCCTATCTAGTAATCTGTTTTTATTTATGTTGGCTCGATTTATTGGTGGTATCAGCAAAGGAAATGTATCAATTAGCATGGCCATAATTACTGATGTGTCTTCTATGAAAACAAGAGGGAAGGGTATGGTAAGGCATTAACTATAAATATTTAAATAATTAATTTTTATGTATGAGTAGTGATGAAAATTCTCGAAATATTTATTTCGAGAATAATTTCGATTTCGGGAATTTTCTAAGAATATCGTAGTAATGGTTAGAAATTAAGAATATTTGGCGAAATTTTTCTGCTGGAAAACGTAAGGTAATATATATGTAAAAGACATCTCTAATCTAAAATAGGAACTAAATCAAATAAGATATATTAAACCAACTTTTTTATTAAGCACAAAATAATTTACCTTACCTGAAAATATGTGCAATAAGTAACTGAACGAGTAACTGACATAACTCATAAAAATAAAATACTATAATCTCAGTGCTGGTAAGTAAGTAGATCAGTAGGATCACTGATAACAGAATCAGTGGAGTCGCTTACTGATGTCAATGTTGCAGTTAAGCTTTTCTATTTTTCTATAGTAAGATTTATGAAATATTTGAGGTATGTGTTCCAAAAAGCAACAGAAAACGACAATATCCTGTGTGGTTTTCGAGAGAAATTATAAAACATATTAAAAAGAAAGAAAAAGAATTCAATCAAAAAGATCTAGCACAGTTGAAATAAAAAGAAAATTTATTCAACTTAGAGCTAAATTAAAACGAGATATTAAAAGGGCGTATAATATTTATCTCAATAGAATACAACTTCAAATCAGTGGTGACTCCAGAGCATTCTGGCAGTATATAAAAAATAAAAAGGGCAATATATCTATACCAAGCAAGATGTATTTAGATCAAATGGAATATTCTGATGGTAATACCACAGCCCCAAGTTCGTTGTGGTAATACTATTGCGAATGCATTTGCAACCTATTTTGGTTCTGTATATGATATCCCAAATAACGTTAATGTTAAATGTGCTGAAGTAGACTATTCAACACAGGTTGTATCTCTTAATATGATAGAAAGCCATGATGTCCGGGAGGCTGTTAAAGATCTTAAAGTAAATAAGTCTGTAGGACCAGACAATATTCCATCATATATAATTAAAGGCATGGTTGATTGCATGCTTTAACCTCTTACATTTTTATACAACCTTTCTTTGAAAATAAGTACATTTCCAGATGAATGGAAAAAAGTCAAAATATGCCCGACTTTTAAGAAAGGCGATAAAGCGGATATTCAAAACTATAGGCCCATTGCAATTCTCTCCGCTGTTGCTAAAATTTTTGAATCTATTATATATAAATTCATTTATAATTCAGTTTCACAAAAAATAACTATCTTTCAACATGGGTTTATGAAAAACAGGTCAACAGTTAGTAATTTAAGTAACATAACTCAGTACATTTCTGAAGGTCTAAATGACAAATACCAAGTGGACGTCATCTACACTGATTTTGCTAAGGCTTTTGACAAGGTTTCCCATCAGGTATTGCTTTATAAGTTAGATAATGAATTTGGATTCCACCACAAACTAGTACAGTTATTTTCATCCTACTTACAGGATAGAAATCAAAAAGTTGTTGTAGGTGGTTACTCATCAAATTCGTATATAGCTACCTCCGGTATTCCGCAGGGTTCTAGTCTTGGTCCATTATTGTTCCTCCTATTCGTAAATAATCTACCACAAAAAATTAAGAATAGTAGAATTTTGTTGTTTGCGGATGATTTGAAACTATACATTGTTGTAAAGAATATTGCTGACTGTATAAAACTTCAAGAAGATATAAATGAGATTTTGCAATGGTCTAAAATAAATAATCTTAAATTTAATATTACTAAATGTTATGTTCTTAGTTACAGCAGAAAAATTAATACTCTTAATTTTAATTATAGCATGGACAATACAGTTCTAACACGTGTTGACGAAATTCAGGATCTAGGGGTAACATTTGATTCTCGATTGTCTTTTAAAGCCCATATATCGAACATAACAAAAAAAGCATCAAGAATTTATGGGTTTATTGTAAGGAATTGTAGAAATTTTACTAATTTATATTGTATCAGACTATTGTTTATTGCATATGTACTAGTAGAGTTTACCAACCCGATAATACCTTCTAAAAAAGATTCCCGTTTGCACTTTGTTGCTAAAATGTACGTCCCCTTTTATATCATTCCTTATACTTTAAGGAAGCAAAATTAACTTGTCGTCCAAAAATCGTACCATGCAGGGGGTGGTCGGGGGCGGTTTTCCAAAAAGTACTATTTTTTTTTGCCTTTTTTACATCTATAATACCTGATCATCAACCTGCTTGAATCTTATTTCAAAATCTTAATTAGAAATATATTTTTTTAAATTTTAAAAACATCGCGCGCCATGCTTGTATATAGAGCGCTTTAATGAATAACCGCTCGCCCTGAAAACCCATAATTGTGATAATTTGTAACTCGCCATAACTCCAGAATCCTTTGACTAATCAAAAAAATACTTGCCATAAACGTTGTAGATAAAACATCAACATTTTTTTAAATTATCAGTCCGATGAACAGTTTCGTCAAAAAATTGAAAAATGTCAAACCATATCACCGTAAGCGTTACCGTTTGCAATATTCCAGCCACAATTTGATAAGTCCGTTAAAGGTGACCTTGGCATAGTACTGTCCAGCCATATTTTGGTCTGATAGTGGACAGGGCGACAGTGTTGTCTTAGACTATCTTTGGTTGGAGGCAGTTTACTCACAGGTTTGGAGGATGCTAAAATTCCTCTAAGAGCATTTATACATTTGATATCTTCATTTTTGTAGTACCTATATAAAGGAATTACAAATTTAACTACGTCATTAAAGACTTCTTCTTCTAAGTAGGTACTGTTCTTTGCCAACTCTAGCTAGTAGATTATAATGTGATAAGAAGACTTTCCAGCATGTTCTTTTGCCTAGTCCCACAAACTGACTAGTTGTATCACAATCTGTGAGTGCGTGAAAGGCTGGTAGACATTTGATCATGGAACTCTCTATTTTTAATTCATGAATTACAATGGATCGTTGGCTTTCTTTAGCTCCAATTTTCATCCAAATTTCTGAAGTCAGAATATCTTTAAAGTGAGCCAATAGTACCAAAACATCTGTATCTTTACAGTCTACTATACCGCCAATTCTGGAATGAAATATTGGACTGTCTCGCGCTATACTTTTAATTTTATTTTCCATGTTATTGCTCATTACCTGGCATAGTTTTTGATTTTGTAAACGTTTTTGGCAAAATATGCACCTTTGTACATCAAATTGAGTTCGTAAAAATCGTTTTTCAGGGGTAAATCTAATGGGTGTGGGTCAGTAAATATTTTTGAATACTTGATTTATATGATTTAATATTATTCGTGCTGGTATACGTTTTGTAGCAAGTTTTATGCCAATTAAAATGTTCTCGCTCTTTTTAATTATTCAAATTTAAAAATATATGCAACAACTTTGCATCATTTCCTTGACAAATATCAATAAGTACCTTTGTACATTCAATAAATCTTTGTTTAGATTTTGGTCGGGATATAACTATTCCCTGATCCTTGGCAAATGTCACATAATTGGGAATTAAATATGTTGCCTTGTGTTTTGTTGATAGTTTTTTTTAAGTGGTCTTAATTTAATTTTGGGCTGTAGTTCACTCACTGAACTGGTACTGCTTTCAAAATCCATTGCTTAATCGTTTCTATAAAAAGTGTCGTATAGAAACATTAAAAGGCACTATACTGTTATTAAACAAAATCTTACCTGAAAATTTAAACTTTCTCCTTAACCTTTCCGTGGCGATGCTACAAAAAGTTACATTTTCGGCCGTGTGGGGTAACTATGATACCCCATTGAAATACTGCATGATCTTTTGTAAATGATGCATGATGGTGTGCAAAGATGTACAATAAAACACTAATAATTCATTTTTAATAAAACATTTTTAATTTTTACAATAAATTATTATTTACTCTTCCTCATAATTTTTACAATCGGGACATAATTTTTTTTTACTTTCTTCTCTGTGTATGTTGCAAATGGGTTTATTGCATGTACTACATGATATTTTAGTCTTTCTATCCCTAAGAGTAACAAAAAAATGGTTTTTTTTTACGTTTACGCCGTTTTCGGCCGATCGACGACACGATATAAGACAGAAATTATGCGCTTAGGATTTCGATACGCTGCAAGCAGTTTTTTGTGTAAAATTGAAGTTAAATTGAGTATTTTTATAAAAAAATTGCTTTGTAATATATTTTTCTAGGATTACCTGGAGGGAAAAAAATTACAAAAAAATAGTTTGGAAGATAATTTAAAAAAACCGCATCTGGGGCACCTAAAATACCCCGCTCGGCCACGGAAAGGTTAATAACAACTATATTACAACAGTTATTTAATGCAGGGCATCTGTAAAACACTTTCAACTTTTAGCAATGCCCATTAAGTCCAATGAACTATAACTTCACAGCAAACAACACACCCTAATAAAATATAACAACTATTGTTGGTTAAAATAAAAATAAGTCAAAAAATATTGCTATAAGATAGAAAATGGAAATCCACAATCCAATATTTGCTGGCCTACGATTTTTGGACGACAAACACACATTTATTATGGCGCTACTTTAAAGAAAATGTATCTGAAATAAAGCATTGTCAAAACTAAGAAGTTTTATGTAGGTTGCGTTGAGTCTTATTTTGCAAAAGTGGTTCAATTTACAAAATATAGGTAAAAAATGAAAATTATCTTATGCGGCTGAAATTTTGCATGTGGGCTAGAAACTGCATTTAAAACAACTTTTTCTAATAACTTTTTTCGATATTTTAAGAAATAACCCCACTTTTGAATTATTTTTTTGAAAAAATTAAAATTTGACAGATAATGCGAATCACGTGACTACTATTTTTTTGCTTAATTTTCATCTCGATCGAAGCAGAGCTTGATGCCAAAGTCAAATTTCGAATAAAGCTATTAATAAAAAAAAATCCCATATGATGCGGACTTTACTGGTGACACTGTAGAACACGAAGTGCACTGGCATTTTACTTAAACAATTCTCGTACAAATCATTGTAGCAATGCACCAATTAATGTAATGTGTAGATTAGCTAATAACTCTTAATTGGGATTTGATATCTTTAACATTAGTCAAAAGCAACTTAGAGGTATTTTGGGTGAGGTACTGTAATTAGAAGATTGATAAATAAGTAAATAAATCAGTACTCCGCACAAGTATTACCTAACTTAAAGGCTAGAGCAAAATTCAAAAGATCGTCGGGTAATTGCCCGGTTTTGGTATACAGGTTGTCAACGTTCTGAAAAAGCAAGATAGCGATCTTATGACACGCCCTAAAAACAAATGTTTTATATAAGAGATGTTTGAGTCCCCCTACATAGCATAATGTTTCTGGATATATAGGGTGTACCATTTTTATAAATGGTTATAAATTTAATAGTTCTCTTTATAACCTTTTTTACTTAAAATTCAATGTAGATTTAAGAAATGCAGGGTGTCTCATTTAATATAACAAAGTTGATACCTGTTCCTTATTATACAGTGAGGACCTAAAGTCCGTCCCCCCCTCTAACTTCTAAACCGTTCGGTATATTTTGATGAAATTTTAAAGGATAATATTTGAACAAGTTTTGCACTTTTTGACATACCAATGACAGCTTTAAATGTCAAGATGACAGCTGGGTCCGCTTTTGGAATATTTTTTTAAATGGAACACCCTGTATATTTTTACATTTTTAAATTCCACATAAAATTATAATTATTTTTTATTAAATGCATTATTAGTCTATACTTCATAGTTTCTGAGATATTGACTCTCGAAAAGTGACATTTTTGAACTTTGACAGCTTATAACCTTCTAACAGTATGTCTTAGAGCAAAACGGCTTACATGTCCCTATCTTCAATTTTTATTATCTTCCCAAAAAATCAACTTCCGGTTAAACCGGATGTAACTCGAAAGCAGGAAATATAGTTGTTCCGGTTTAACTGGAAGTTGATTTTTTTGGGAAGATAATTAAAATTGAAGATATGGACATGTAAGCCGTTTTGCTCTAAGACGTACTGTTAGAAGGTTATAAGCTGTCAAATTTCAAAAATGTCACTTTTCGAGAGTCAATATCTCGGAAACTATGAAGTAAGTATAGACTGATAATGCATTTAATAAAAAATAATTATAATTTTATGTGGAATTTAAAAATGTAAAAATATACAGGGTGTTCCATTTAAAAATTTTTTCCAAAAGCGGACCCAGCTGTCATCTTGACATTTAAAGCTGTCATTGGTATGTTAAAAAGTGCAAGACTTGCTCAAATATTATCGTTCAAAATTTCATTAAAATATACCTAACGGTTTAGAAGTTAGAGGGGGGGGGGGACTTTAGGTCCTCACTGTATGTTTTACCTTACGATTTACAGCAGAAAAATTAAAAAAAAAATCACCAAATTTTGTTGCTTTATTCTTAACTAGCGTGTACCCGGCATGCGTTGCAACCCGCTGGTATAAATACAAACCCGAACAAACCCGATATATTAGTACCCGGCATGCCACTTTCTGAAATTGCACCCGTGCGAAGCCGGGGCGGGTCGCTAGTTATACATAAAAACCATCCCCTTTAATCACTCTATCTATTAAAAAAAACCGCTTTAAAATCCGTTGCGTAGTTTTAAAGATATAAGCGGATATGAAAGGGGACAGACGGGCGACAGCAACTTTGTTTTATACTATGTTAAGATTTGTAACTATTACTCTCTCTCGAGAATCTTCTCGTGAATATATTCTCAATACTCACATTACTATGTATGAGTGAATGCTGAGCTGTTTGTATGTAATGATATGGTTCCCGAATTATGTGTTTCAAAGTTGCTAGCATCATGGTACCATTATAATAATATGATGCCAACATTTTGTAATATTTAATATTAAATCAAGCAGTATATATTCTAAGTTTTTAAGTGTTGTGTTACATGATACAATGATACTCTTTATTACCAATTGGCCATTTTACCACTGACAAATGCAAAAAACAATTAATACAGTTTTACACAACTTTTTGTAAGAATTTAAAATGTACTATCGAAAATCACATTGGTTGTCAAATTTGACAGATACGCCACTTCAATTTTTTTTTAAGTAGATGTAATGCTTAATTTTTCTTATCCATCTTTTTCCCGCTATTTTCCAGTTAATTGAGATTTACTCTTTACATTGCATATCTTATTCTGTAGAAACGCATGTGACATGATATGTTACTTCAGATGCAATTAAATCGCTTTGGCCAATTCTGAAATAAAATATTGGATTGTCTCTCTGTACCTATGCTTTTAATTTTATCTTCTATGATATAGCATAGTTTTTAGTTTCGTAAACATTTTTGACAAGATCACATCTAATTGAGTCCATAGGGAACGTTTTTAATGTCTATCCGCTGGGAATAGGTCAGTAATATACTTGTCGCATATTTTTATTTGTATGAGGATATATTATTTGAGCTGGAATTCATTTTGTAGCAAGTTCAATTTAATTTTTTTAAACAGGGCGTCCAAACCTTTATTGCAGATTAAATAATAATCATATCGTGATGAAAAATATAGAAGCTTACAGTTACTGAATGTAAAATATTTTTTAAATCACACTATAAATAATTTGGAAATTTTTCGGCAAAACATTAGCATAAGTTCCTACAATGTTTCAAACACGTAAATAATATTGATAGTTCAATTTTACATTAAATGTCTGATTTATCAATACATTAAAGTACAAAGGGATTTTTTAAATTTTGCTATTATAATAATGTTTTTTGGTAATATTTTTTACGAAATGTTCTTTTCTAAAATGGGGCATAGTACTTTAATGTAAAATTGAATTATAAAAATTATTTATCTAAAACATTGCATTATGCATTATTTTAGGCTCTGGTAGGAATAGCTTTTTCTCTAGGATTTATTGTGGGACCAATGATTGGAGCGTCATTTGCTGTATGGGCAAGAAGGAGCACTGGAAGCTGGTATGTGGTGCCTGCCATTTTTGCCCTTTTGCTTTCTATTGCCGATCTACTATTTTTTGCAGTATTTTTTAAGGAATCTCTTCCAAAGGTAAGAAGAACTAAGACAATTTGTAAGAATCAGTTTTCTTTATTATTTATTATTATTATTATTGTTATTCTTATGCAGACTTGAGACGAGAATGCTGAACTTTATTTTGTCAGACAGCTTTCTTGTTTTGGTAATAAAGTAAAACTAAAGTTAAAAATTATTAAAGAAGTTCTGATAACGTAAAAGACTAAACAAATTTGGTCAAAAAAGCAAAAAGTTTTGCGTTATTTCCTTTTTTAGTTGTGTGTAAGGGGTTATTCTTGCGTCATGGTTATTTTTCTAGGCCGTTTTGCAGCACAGGTATTTTTTTTTACCTACAAGATTACGTTTTCCTGAATTCGGAGCAACTTAGATTACGGGTTGTTTTGCAATTTCACTTATTCTTGAATATTTCTTTTAAGGATTTTATTGGAACATTGGATCGACGTGTTGTCATGTAATCATAGCGCGATGCGTAGTATAATGCATACTATAATGTTTCTTAGTGTTTTTACTATTTTCAGTACCTATTTATAGTATATTTCAGAAAAATGTAGAGTAATAAAAGCTCATTAGGTATGCAAAGGGACTACAGAGGGACCCAACGAATATTTAAGCCACTTTCATAATTTGGCATTGATTTTATTGCAAAATTCTTTCTTTTCATCAAGTGCAGGTAGTACCACCCGGGTTTGGGTCAATTTATGGGTTTTGCCTATTGTTGTCCATTCACAAACACTGAAAATGGGGTGATAAAGGCGTGCTGGTAGGATATTCGTAAAAAGGAAATAATTTTATTTTAACAGAATAAAAATGAGGCATTATGTACATAGCATGTATTAGCTACACTTATTTTTTATTAAACATAAAAAAATACAAAAAATACATTATACAGAAATTAAATTATAAAAAATCATAATATTCTTCGTCATCTGAGGAACTGTCATCTCTTCTTGACGTTAAAATTAACGGGTCGACGGTCCCATCGATCAGGTGGTCAAGATCCCACATTTTCTCCTCTTCTTTAATGCCATGATGGACTGCTTTTCGCCAGTTCTCTGGTGTCCTGTGCATACTATATACGGCTTAACAGCAAATACAGATTCGTTAAACTAAACAAATATACTTATTAAGGTCATACACACACACGATATATGAAGATTATTCCAAATTACCACCTATTTATATGATCAGCCAATGAGGCCAAAGCCAAACTCGGTACCTGTTAAACGCAAAATGTAACTTTATAATCTACTAATTAACTTTAACTAATCCCTACACAATATTTCGATTTTGACACTTCAGGCCAGAAAATATACCTTTTCTAATCCTCTTACGCAATTACTTGAAATTTTAATTTTACAAGCAATACTATTTTTTCTCTGAAATTTTTGGTTAGTGTTATAAATAATTTAATGCACAAAGTTTACCTGCGCCTATGGCCGACACCGAAATTGAGCCGAACTGGACGGAATTTCCCATTTTATTACTCTACACCTTTCTGAAATAGACTATAGTTATTTTTAATATAATAGAATATAAGGTGAATCATCTTAGATTATGGCGGGGTGTTGACCGATACGGGTGCGGGGGGATTGGGCGTTTTAGGGTGTCGGGGAATGGCGGATAACCGTGGTGATGTTCGGGTGGTTAACCTTCAAAGCTCTATGTGTAATGGCAATTTAAAAAATTGTATCAATTTTACAGTGGCGCATCTTAATATATGCTCTATTAACACTGGATTTGACGAATTTGTTAATTATGTAAACGATTCTAATTTCGATATATTAGGTCTGTCTGAAACGTGGCTGTCTTCTGATTATGTAAACAATACTTTTAAAATTCCTGGTTATAATTTTGTAAGAAAGGATAGGGGCACTAGATGGGGCGGGGTGGGGTGGCTATTTATATTGCGAAAGGATATAAATTTAAACCTGTTGAACTTGATGTAGCTACTTCCGATTGTGAATGTACAAGTGTTAGGTTTGCTGTTAATAATAAGAATATACTATTCATGTGTATTTATCGACCTTCAAATATTAACAATTTTATTGACTGGTTAGAAAATATTTTTGGCCTGACTGTACCCTTTTATGATTGTTATATTTACAGGAGATCTGAACATTGATTTTTTGAAAGATTCCGCATCTAAAACTAAACTAGAAACACTGCTTGGAACTTTTAAGCTTAATCAGTTAATTAAAGATGTAACGCGTATAAATATTTCTGTCAATAGGTCCAGCCTCATAGATGTAATAATAACAAATAATATTGTGGACCAAATCTGCTCGTTTGCTAATCGGTATAAAATTATTCCCGATTGGCAATCGGGCTTTCGTAAAAATTTTAGTACAACTACAACCTTCTTAACCAAGTACGAACGAATTAGAAAATAAGCAGATTACTTGTCTGGGTTTGTTGGATTTTAGTAAAGCGTTCGATACTTTAAACCACAAAATGTTGTTAGCTAAACTCCATTATTTTGTACTGTTGGAGAATGCTGTTAATTTTTTGAATCATATCTTAGTGATAGTGTGTTCTTCTTAAGCAAGAATGCAAATCGCAAAAGTCAAATTACATACCTATGGCTACCGGGGTTCCACAAGGGTCTATTTTAGGACCGTTGTTATTTTCTTTGTATGTCGCGGATATGTTTCACATTTTAAAGTTTACGAAACTTCAACAATATGCTGATGGCTCACAGGTTTATCTAGCTTTTTTATTTGAAAACTTACATGTTGCTCTAGACCATTTTAATACCGATTTAGAAATTATTAATTCTTATGCTCAATACCATAACCTAAAGCTAAATGCTGATAAGTCATGTGTGCTACTTTTCAGTAGCAACAAAGGTATACTTCCTATTGTCTATGATAATTTTAAAGTAAACATTAACAGTACTCCTCTGTCCCAATAGTTAAGGAGGCAAATTTGGGTATTTATCTTGACGTAGGTCTTACATTCGAAACGCACATAAAAAAGAAACTTAAAATCGCCTATATGCGTTTAAAAAAACCTTACCATCTATAAAAATATTTACCCGCTAAAACTAAATACTACTTATGTAACAGCCTCGTCTTGTCTTTGTTTGATTATGGCGATGTAGTAAGTATATAGCGATTCTTTAAAAGCTTTCTTACTCTATTCAAAAGATCCAAAATTCCTGTATGCGTTACCTACTCATTTAACATTCCCTTTAGGAACCACATAACTCCGTATTTGAATAATAATAATAATATTTTAAATATGAAGAATAAAATTGCAGAAAATATCATATATGTACACTTTTGTGTATAAAGTACTGAATATCGGGGAACCTCAGTATTTAAGAGTAAATTTTCATTCTTATGCGCATCCTCATCTTACAAGAAATCTAAATTATTTCAGACTACCTCAATATCGTACATCTAATTTTCAAAAGTCATTCAGTTTCATAGCCGTTCAAATAAGAAATAATTTACCTAATAATTAAGGGAATTTTCAATTAATAAATTTAATAACTATATCAAGCGATTTCTTTTAAATATGCAAAGGGGGGAAGTTTGGCATATCTGTGTTTGGTCTTATAATTTTATTTTTCTTCTTTTTTTAGCCATAATTGCGCTATCTGCATTGGTTGGTTTTGACCTGGAAACTGTTCGAACTTTCTTTATTTTTTTCTGTCGTTTTTAAGTTTTGTCTACCTGTCCTCTCTGCCCTTCTCTCTCTTGCGCCTGGGTCAGTCGTTACCTTGCTGAATCTTTGATTTAATTAAATATAGGTTTCAGTAATTTACATATTAATGGTTTTTTTCAGTTATTAACAGCGTCGGACTGGCACCCTGAGGGCCTACCGGGCAATGACCTCAAGTGGCGCACATGTTTAAGGGGTGAAAGTTCCCCTCCTCCTTAAAACAAACACTATTTTCTTATGATTTATAAAAATAAATAAGACGATGCTAAGTCATGTAATTATTTTATTTAAAGCATAATAATGAAATTTCAGAATACATAAATACCAACGAACTAAATAAACACATTGTTTTTTAACATTTTTTTTTTTCAAAAACTAAAGAAAAAGTATTCATTAACATATTATTATATTTATTAATATTGAATCAAATTAGTAATTTATTTTGTAACAAAGGTGATGAATTGGCAACTTTGTCAATAATAAGTTCATAATTTAAATTTTCTAGCAAATCTGCTTCAGTGCTTAAAATAATGAAAGCCTCGACCAAATCTTGCTCTAAAAGGGATCTTAGTGGATTTAAAACTAATTTTAGCTTAGAGAAAACCCGCTCACATGCAACCTGCGTACAAGACAAGGCTCTTATACACAATATATAAGTTACTGTAAGCATTATATATCATGTAAATTATATTGTAGAAGTATTCGCATACAACAATGTAAGCAACCAGAACAATATTTTGTTGCTGTAGGAGTTAAATCATCAGGTTCTGCTTCCCCATCCTCATTTTCTATATCTGCATTTTGAGGACATTTCGATCTATCTGCGATGATTTTTAAATCTTGATAGTTTCTCGCAAACGAAATGAGTTCATTTTTAAAAGAATGTATTGGTAGTCCTGAAAGTTTTGATACTTCCTCAAAAATAGTTTCGTCTAAAGCAGCGGTTCCCAAACTTTTTAAGTCGCGGAGCACTTTTCGACAGGAAAATTTAACGCGGAGCACCAGAGTAGGCCGTTTGATGGTTTTAACTACATGTGACTAGATATAGGTCTTTGTTTGATTTTAGAAACGTGCATTGAAAAAAAAAATATTTATTTCGATACAAAAATGGAACATAAAACATACATCCAAAAACAAAACTACAAATACTTAATAAAACCATCAACTTTTCTAATGAGAAGGATGTGCTTGTTTTAATTTGCTTAATGCTGTTATGTTAGGTTTAATTTCGGACAACTGTAAACGAATATCAGGCTCTGCATTAAGGCGCGACCGGTATTTAGTTTTGGTCATGAGATAAGCAGAAAATCCAGCTTCACATAAATAAGTTGTAGCAAAAGGAAGCAGAATAGTTTTTGCTTTATCTGACAAAAGATTTAACTCATCTCTAAGTTTACACCAAAATTCTGATATTGATGACTTTGTTAAAAATATGTCTCCTATTCCAGAATCAGATGTCAAGTCGATCAAACATTCATATTCTTCAGACGTCAAACTCGCTGGCTTTTCAGGTATTGCGTTATATTGGTTTGCAACCCAAGAATTGGAATTAATTTTGTCATGAAATTCTTCTGGAAAATATTCCTGGTAATTTTTGTGTAAAGTTATAAGATGAATATGGAACACCTGTTTTAAGCCAAAGATCCATTATAAAACAAGTAAATTTAACCTGGAAATAGAAATTTTACCATAAAAAAAACATGCACGTATCTTAGTTAACGTACTTACGAGTGATAACTTGTCCCAACTTCAATTTAATTAGTGAAATTCAAAGGCACAATCACAAAAAATAAATAAAAACTGTGTAATGACTGTAATCTCTTTACGGCGCAACCGACACACATTTAACGAACGTAAATCGTATGTTTCAGAAAAAACAAAACATCATAGCATCGTTCGAAAAAAAAAAAGATGGTTTTCGAGATGTTCCGGCGCACAGTAGATCAAAGTGCGGCGGGTCGAAGCGGCGAATCTTTGCAATAGTAAGGGGCGGAAAATATAATAATAATAATAATATAATAATAATAATAATAATAATTTTTATTTGTCGGGGTGTCGAACAGTGTCAAAAGGTTGACAATAATTATGATGAGTGGGTAAAACAACTCTAAAAGGTTTACTTACGTCTTAATAATAAAATTCATAATAAAAAAAAAGCCATAAACGGCAAAGACATGCACAGAAATCAACAATACAATTAAAAGATCAATTTCCGCAAATTTCAACACAAATAAAAATCAATAAATGGGATATAAGAAAGACAGAAGTGGCATCATAAGTACATACATAATAACATTTAGCACCATATTGTTTTTTTATCAGGATCATCAAAAAATTCCTTAATACTATAAAACGCCATACTCACTAAATAACCCTTCAAAACACACTTCAGTATATTCTTTGGTAATGTTCTAATACTTTCTGGAAAACAATTATAGATCTTCATAACACAGTAATTAACATTTTTTTGTGGGTAAGTAAAATTGTATTTTTCAGGTACCAAATTACATTTATGACGAGTGTTGTAATCATGCTTTATATCATAGTCAGCAAAAAATTCTCTGTTCTCATACACAAACAACACCGAATCCAATATATACATCCCGATTACTGTTAGGATATGTTTGCCAATAAAGATAGGTTTACAACTGTCTTGTTGTTTCATTCCAAATATACTCCGAATGCACCTTTTTGCATTACCATAATTCTGTGCATGTCGGATGAACCACCCCAAAAAATTACACCATATCTTAACCTGGACTGGATATACGCATGAAAGGCACTTATGGCCGCCTCTGTACTCACGTGATCCGATACCACACGCAGGGCATAGCAGTATTTAGATATACCGCAAGCCAAACTCTCGATGTGCGCTCTCCAATCCAGCCTCTCATCAATTTGCAGACCCAGAAAACGCATACTCTCCAGTGTCTTTAGCTCCTCACCATTATACAGGACTTTACCTTTATTTTCTGTTCTATTTCGAAATAGGAGAGTCTGCGTTTTTGACACATTCAACACTAGATCATTGGCTTCGAAATATTCATCAAGACTTTTAATCGCAGTATCTATCCTATGTATAAGTATCTCATTACTTTTTGTGCTAAATATAAGGGAGGTGTCGTCGGCATATAGTATTGTGTATTCGTCCGTGACATCCGGGAGCTCATTCGCATACACAGTATACAAAAGAGGTCCCAGGATTGATCCCTGAGGAACCCCTCTGGAGATAGCGATCTCTCGTGATTTCAATAAGACACTCATCTCGTCACATTCAACCACCCTCTGCACACGGTTTCCTTGAAAACGACATATTGGTTTACATTTTAGACAATTGACAGTTAATAGAAACCGTATCAGTATTTCTATAAAAAACATGAAATGACCCCTTTTCGCATATTTGCGCTGACATTGGACATGTAATATTTATAAATTTTTTCCAGGAAAAACGTGCCAAGCAACTGTCAGTCACTTTTAAAAATGCAAAAGCTCTGATAAATGTAAAGGACCTATTCAGGTTCAGCGCTGTCACAAGTATTAAAGAAGCAGACTTACAGGAACTTCGAAGACTGGGATTAATATATTTTGTGTATTTATTTATCTATAGTGGACTAGAGTTTACACTGACTTTTTTGACACATCACACCTTTAACTATACTTCAATGCAACAAGGATGGATGTTTTTTGCTATAGGTGAGTATAATATACAGTAATGAACGCGCCATAGAGTTTCCAGAAATGATTGTAACTGTTTATATTTAAATGGAAGACTTCTAAAGACCCTGTTCGTATTTTTTTTTTTACCGTCTAAAAAGTCGAGTAAGGACCTCTAAAATTAGACATGATAATGGAAAAACGACAACTATTCTTACGGAAAATGTGAGTTCTGAATGAGGACTTTAAGCATTTTAAAACAGTGTTTATTTCTCCGAACGGACCCTCAGCATAAGTAGGTGGTTGTATATAATAATAAGTGTAGTGTTTTAAGTTTGAATAGGATATTGGATTTATAACGATTGGTTTATAATGGTTGCATATTTTGTGCCAGTCATGATTTTTTTTTGGGGTAAGTAGGTTTAACTTTTATTTCGTAAACCACTGATCACATTAGTTTCTTGGAAGCTATTTTTGGCAACAAGGCAACACAAGGAGTTTCTACTAACCACTGCTGCTGAAAGTGTAATTTATTTACTACCACATATGCAAATACTCACACAAATATGATATCAAATTGCATTTTTAGTTTTTATATCGGGATTTGCGAGTTTAAATATAAGTTGATTTTAATATATATAATCTGGCTCTAGAAGGCGTAAAGGATGAGCTAAAGGCTAACACAGCAGCACGTAGGCCACAGGTTACCCATTGAGCATCCTTCAGGGGATTAGGATAAATAAATAATAACATAAACTGAATACTTTTAGCTCGTTAGTCAACCTACAGATTTAAAGTAGTTGACGATGTCGCCTAGTGGCATCTCTTTTATATCGGTCAGGGTGGGCCAGTACTCGCTGCGCATGTATCTTCTACTGGAAGAGAGAGCAGGTCACAGAGTCACATCGTTAGGTACACAACCAAGAGGTTGTGACCGCGACTGGTTATTTTACTAACTACTCTTTCGAGAGTTTACAGTTTGTTGTTTCATCCCATCGTTTTTAAAACTTGTAGCACTCTTCTTGTATTAAGTCCGTGACTGCTGATGCCCAATGTTGGCTTTGACCCAATGAACACTTTTTTTTTGCCAATGAGTCAGCGATCCAATTTGCCCTTGATATTTCATGTCCTTTGATCCAGCTTACTGTGACTACGTTCTTCTGAGTGGCTGCGGCCAGGGCTTGGTGACATTCTAGTACTAGTCCTGAGGTGATTTGTGGTCGTTCTAGAGCTAGTAGTGCATGTCTATTGTCCGTGCGTATGTGGATGTTACGGTCAGTTACGTTACTACTTTGCGGATTATTATGCCAGCGATCTAGATCTGATTAACGCTTGCATATTTTTCCAAAACCCAATGTACGTATAGGTTCAGGGATTTGGCATCCACACGCTGAGCCTGTTCTTGTTTTGGATCCGTCTGTCTAGAATACTACGTCGACATCTTCCGTGCCTTTCGGTGTTATGCTGTAGGGTTTATTAAAAACATTTCGACGGTATAGAGTTTGCGTTCGCATGTAGTAGTGAAATCTTAGCACGGAATTCCGTTCACAGGCTTGTGTTGATATATACAATTTTTAAGAATAATTTTTAATATTTATTTTCCTACACGTTTTTTAAGTTACCAGGCATATAAAACTGTTGAGGCTATTAGTCTGCGTTTATTTCTGCTGCTGTTTTATCTCAGTAATGTCTCTAGCAAAAATTGTTTGGTACAAAGAGCATTTTTTAGGTGTAACTATGGCACTGATGCAAGGTGGTTATGTAAGAAAAATCCCTCCACATAAAACAAAGTCTACTGCTACTCTTGGCTTATGGATTATTATTCCATCATTTGTATGTGTTGGACTGGCCTCTGGTCCTTTGATGTTGTATTTTGGGCTCTTTTTATATGCTGTTTGTAAGTATTTTTTAATTTGTTGATGGTAATTAAGTAGGTATTAGATTATGATTGTAAATGTACTGTAAATACATACATAATTTTTTATTTTTTTTCAATTTGATTTAGCGTAGTTATTTGCAATGACGATCAAGCAAGATAAGTAAATCATTTCATTCATAAACGTACTTTCGCGCCGCGCCTACTACTCACTATTTATAGAGGACATTCTATCGTATGATGTCTATGACGACTTACTTGTAAAATTAAAATCCTGGCACTAGATCAGATACTTTACATGCCTGGTACTGTTTTACAGTTTTGTTATAATGTTCTCAAAATATGTAAACCCATTTCACTTTTACCATTATTTTAACCACACTAACTCGAATCTAATAAGAAATGTTGTTATGTATATTTGGTTGCCAGCTCTAGAGACTAGCGTTAACCAGCGTTGTCACGTTTTTCTAGAATTTCACGCAATTGCTAAAAATAGTACTAAATACTTTTTATTAGATAGAGAAGAAATCTAAAAAAGGGCAATAACATATTTAATTCCCTTTACTTTACCATGCATTTTTTGATGCCTTATGATAAAAATATCTTGGCAAACGCTTATTATGCGAGTGTAGAAAATTACTACGTTAACACGTCAGAACGTTCACATTTATTCCATTCAGGAACCAACTATACCTTATATTTAAGCCCATGTTGTTTTGCGCTTTTAAAAGAAAGTAATATCTCTATGCTTGATCGATTCTTCTTGATTAGTGTACACAAACTATGTATCCATAACACGTTAGATACTGGTTGGGAAAATTTATTTGCAAAGCCGGAAAATAACAATGAAATTATTAAAATTTGCAGAAAAAACAGTTAATTTAAAAAAACGTTTCAAATAAATACATTTAATAAAAATTTTAAAAAATGGAAAAATTCCTTTGCCCGCCACATTTCTGGCTAATACATTTCGTAAATAAATATATTTTTATTGATTTGCCATGTATAAGAATATTTAAATATACCTACAGGATAATGCAATAACTAAATAGTATTTTTCCTGAAGAAACATTTTAAACACAAATAAAGATATTTAAGTCTTTTGTTGTAAGAGTTGGGTTCACATACTTAGGTCTTGGGTAGTGAAACCAACTTCAACAAAATACTTTTCTTAGAAATGGTTTAGATTTTTAAGGAACCGTGCGCAATGAACAAAAAAACCGATATTGATGGTCTCGGTGCTATATATTCAAATTTGTTACATTTTAACCTCAATAACAATCATAATAATCATAATAACCGTGTTGAGACCACCAATTAACACACCCCCCTTTCTAGTGCCCTTTTTAGTCAACTTTGTACCTCTGTTTTTTGATAAGATAAAAGGTGGTGTCCTTTTTTCTATAATTGTCATTCCATTCTTTATACAATTAAAAAAAAATAATTTGTACAGTTGTTTCGGTAATATGCATATATTTATTTCCTGTGTAATTTCATATATTATGTAACTTGATTGTTAATTAATTGACTATTAAATGGTAGCAAGCGATCGACAAGATGGCCGCTGCTTGTTGGTTACCTATCTAGATGTTAACATGAACCTGTAATGACCATACTCTTACACTGAGGGAAATTTTTTGCTGTGGTAGCCAAAAGTTGAATACCCACTAATAAAAACTTTAATAAAATAGGTCCCAGCGGGAGTACTTTGCTACCACTAAAAAGTTCACTTTTTAGTCACTAAAAACCAATTTATTTGATTTTAAAAATTATACATTTTAGTCATTAAAAAGTAAATTTGTAACTCCTAAAAAATATTTTTTAATGGCAAAAAAGTGCACTTTTTGCAGCTAAAAACTTAAGTTTAGGGGATAAAAAATCATATTTAGCGGATAAAAAGTACTTTTTAGTGGTTAAATATTTATTTTTAGCAGCAAAAAATTTATTTATAGCAGCTAAAAGTATTTTTTAACCACTAATAATTACTTTTTAATCACTACCAAGTACTTTTTAACCACTAAAATGGACGTTGTAACCCCTAAAAAGCACTTTTTAATAACTAAAATATACTTTTTAATCACTAAAAAGTGCTTTTAATCCCTAAAAAGTACTTTTTAACCACTAAGAATCACCTTTTTAGTGGTTGAAAAATAATTTTTAGCTACTGAAAAAGTTTTTAATCAAAATTATTTTTTTAAGCGCAAAAAATGTTTGCAATATACGCTTCCAATAAAATGTATCATGTAACAAAATTTTTCAAACTAAAGTAAAATCTGTTGAAAAAATAAAACAACATACCTAGGTATTTTGAAACAAATTTATTTATTATTATCCAAATTATCCAATTTATATTTCTTTGGGCTCGCTTCCAAATATTCATCCGCCATCTCAATTGATTTGTCAGGAAGAAGCTCAATGTCGTCCCCCATTAAATTAATTTGTTCGCCTTCAATTGTCAAAGAAAGGCCAAGTTTCATTGATAATTCCTCGTCAGGCACAAATGACAATATGCTCCCAGATGTATATATCTATCAGTGGACATTGTGGATGTGGACTCTTCTTCTGCCTATTTAGAAAGTAAAAAATATACAGTGAGAACGTAAAATCTGGAATAAGTTCATTTGATATTTAGAAACCGCTAAATACATTTTTTTTAAATCGATAGCGGATACGTCAATTTGGCTTTTTACTGCGCATTTTTTTACAGGGTGATCCGAAAGAAAGCGGGCTAAGAGCAACTTCAAACCCGCTTATTTTTTTTGTGTTTTTTTTTTAATTCCCTGTACCTCTATTCTGTCTGATCATTTTTTATAATATAACATATAATATGATATAACTATAAATTCAATAAACAAGTTATGTTTTTTTAAATGGAACACCCTGTATATTTTTTATTTTTGTAGAAGGTCTTTCTTTCCTGATTCCAAAAATATAAAGTTTGTGTATATTAGCTCTAACCGTTTTTAAGATATTAACGATTAAAAATACATTCTGTAACCCCGTATCTCCCTTGTTAAAGATTTTTTTTGTTTTATTTTGTATTAAATTTAATTTAAAATTTCATTAAATAATGTATTACTTATTTATTGTTTGTAAAAGCAATAAAATGTGCTCTTTTTTGTGCTTGGTGCATAAAAATAATTTTCTATAATATGGCGCTGGTCAGTGGTCATGGCCACAAGGCGTCATGGCGTCCCAACTCCCAGCAACGAATCGTTTAACCGCTTATTTACGATTGGATTGCAGATTTAATCAATAATAAAACAAATTCTTACTTACCATGACTTTAATTTGTATATATATTCCATTTTTACACATGAGCAGCACCGCCAACAAAAGTTGAAAAGAAAAGAAATAAACCGCGTGCACACAGTGCAAACCACGAACAATACGCATGCATGGGTAGACTGGCGAGTGGCGCTGTCTCCGAATGAGAAAGGAGAGCACGACGTCACGTAGACCACGTGACCACGATGCAAAGCTGTAATCATTAAAAAACTGTTTGCTACTGCTAAAATTAAATTTAATAACATTCTGCTAATTAGTCACAGCAAAGTAATTTTTAGCCACTAATAAAAAAATTTTAACTGCTAAAATGAGTTTTTTAATCCCTAAAAAGCAGGTTGCTACTGCCAAAATTTTAATTATTAATATTCTGCTTTTTAGTCACAGCAAAATAGTTTTTTAGCCATTAAAAAATAAAATTTAGAGGCCAAAAATGTATTTGCTGGGCTGATCTTTAGCAAAGTAGTTTTGCTGGGACAAAATATAATTTTTTTAGTGGCCGCAGAGTCACACCAGCAAAGTCAATTTTTTAGTGACTAAAAAGCAACTTTGCTGCCATAGAAAAAAAAAATATTAGCAGTAGCAAACAAACTCTTAGCAAAACACTTTTTAAACAGAATTTTCTCAATGTAGCAATAGGAATTTGTATCGACATAAAAAACTCTAAACAATTTTTTGAAATCGTAAGGACCTATAACCTGCTAGCTAGTTGACTGATCAAGTTTTTGGGTTTTCTAGGTGACTTGTAATGTTTCGCTACGCATGTATCTAACAACAAGTATTACCTAATGACCGTAACGATCTGTGAGCCAATATCTGCTGTTGACGGTTATACTGTTGTGTGACCTGTTCTAAGTTTATGGCTTAATGAATAATTTTTACAACCGTTATTGTTTTATTTTTATAGTTTAGAAGGACGAGTCGTTAAGAAGTCATTTATCCAACTAGTTACGTTGTATTTTTCGTGGTTGTAAGACTGATTAGATACGGGCGGTCACTCTGAATTTCGCAAATTTATACATTTAACGCCCATCTCATCTAATTATTATAGCATTTTAAACGGGAATTTTATTTATTTGGCTGATCATTCGGTAATTTAAATGGTATAAGGTAGTAAACGTACCTATTATCGACAGTGTCCCATATATCGACACTTTTGCCACTTTTATTCAAATATTAGGGTTCCTATGAAAAATCCCTAAACGAATATTTTTTAAAAATAATCTTGTGTTCTTTTACGATCATTTGGCAACATTGCCTTTGGTATGCACCCACCCCCATTTTTTTAAATCACGCGCGAAACCCTGTCATTCGTATCTAACCGTTAATACTCGCGTTACTGTTGCTGACAGTGTTAAGAAACAGGTAAGTTTATAAGCCATAGAATTTGAATATTTTTAGATAAAATTTAATGGAAATTATTTCTATTTATTGGAAGGTGTTCAAAGTTAATAATTTACCAACTTAAAAGCCAATTTTTCTGTAAATTTTGTTAAAAAGTGAGTGTCGATATTATGTACCTTAATTTGGAACTTGGTACGAATTATCGACAGTAGTGTCGATAATAGGAGTTTTGAAACTCTGAGAAAAACTATGTTTTATTTTAAGTAATATTTACTTATATTTTAATAATATTTTTATTTTAAAATTAAATATACCTCTCTAGACAATGACCTAATATCGGCACCGCATTTAATACCAGGTTTAGATACTATATTCGACGGAACTGCTATGTCGATGAAGTGTACTGTTTATGTCGATAATAGGATCATCCCTTTTTTAATATTTTCTATAGGAGAAAAATGGCAAAGCGATTACAGTACTCAGAAGAAGCTATGACAATGGCTGTAGACGGTGCCAAGTCCGGTACCATGACTCCTTTTAAGGCTCTCAAAGTCTTTCACGTCGGTACCTCCCACTACAATAATTGACAAAGTAGCAGGACGAACACCTGTTAACAGACAAATAGGAGTGCCGGAGGCCGGGCAGGCGAGGGATTTATGCGTCGCCACCCAGAAATATCTGCCAGACCGTCTCAGAACCTCACCAATGCTCGGGCATCAGAATGAAGTTGAGGAGCTGTCCAATTTTGGCATTTAAGTATTTTATTATTAACTTAAATTTTTCTTTTGTGATGATGATTAAATTTTAACATTTTTAAAGACATTTTAGTACCTACTTGTTTCTTAAGCTTTGAAAATGAATTATTAGTTTATTTTTCAATTTCCTTTAATGCTTATTATAATAAAGTAAGAAAATGTAATAAAATACTAGTTTTTTCTTAAAATATAGGTAACTTTATTAGGATTCTTAACTTTTTACCTTGTTAAAAACATGATCCCCCTGTGTCGATAATTGGTTTAGTTGGTATGTCGATATTTGGAACCCATACAATTATTTAGTGTCGATAATAGGCGCGATTTACCTTTTTCCATAAATAGGTTATTAAGGAAGAAGCTACAATATAGGTATATTTTAAAATTAACCTAACAGACGAAAAATATAATATTTAAACTATCTCTAAACTAAGACACACAATTATTTAAAGTTTGGCCCTATTTTTGTCAGTTGTAGACATCTAGATATGAGCTTAAGGCGTCGATAATAGGTACGTCTACCTTACATCCTTATCTTTTAACGTTAATTTAACCCCTGATAGTGGTTGTCTAGTGTTATTCTTCGGTATTCCTAATATTAGAGGTTGATCGTACATACTTTTTGAGCGTACATGTCTCTTTTTTGGTGTTAGCTGGCCTTTATAGAAATCCCCCCCCCCCCCCCCCCACACACACCCGAGAAGTTCGGTTATTTTGTTTTGCGCTCGTGTCATATTAATAATCTTGCAGGAGTTAACTGATTTTTAAAGGGATATTACCCTAAATTTCTAGGTATTTTTTCCCTATTTATTCTTATTTTTAAGCACCACGGAGGGTATTTTTGATGGCTAAGAACCTATTTAGCAGCTATTCGTTCTCTGTAATGTCTTTCGATTTAAGTCTATTTAAATTACATACCTATTATTTCTTGTTGATATCCAAATTAAATGTAGACGATCCTAATTTTTGTTGTGTTTAGCTGCTTTTCTTGTACTCTATTCATGTTTCTCTGTATCCCCGTCCTTTAGCTATTAATTTTCGTTCGACAGTATGAAACCAGATGTACAAGCCATCGTCATAACCTGATGAAAATGTAGTAAAACAATTTCCATTTTCCACGCATTACTTTTTAATGCTCATATTGGTTGTCCTACACAATGCTAATTAGCAGTAAGTAATTAATTTTAAACTTTTTTTCGAAAATTGTGGTCTTTTGTGGCGGTTATAATTTTCTAAACCATAGAGTTTTTTTATGACTAATTGAATTTTTGTTCATATGGTAGCCCTGAAGAAGATAATAAACATTATCGAAAGCTTGGCGTAGCTTAAAAAGCATTTTCATTTAATCAAGCCCTCATCAGGACCGATACCCCAAGAATAAAACATTTTTGTTATATATTTCCTTTTCTAGTTTAGTGATTTTGCTGTCCTAGTTTTTTATTGGAGCAATAGTACATATAGGTACAGGATATCCTATTACTAAGGGGCCATACAGTAACAGAAGATAGTAGACTTGAATATAGGTCATTTAGGCTTAATTTCTTATGATAAAATATCCACGTCAGTTTGTACTTGTGTGTAAAATTGAATTTCAAAATTAAAATAAACGGCCTTTGTTTTGTACACTCTTTGAATCACGCTCGAAGCACTTCGCAAAAGCAAGTAAAACTCCCGCTCTAGGTAGGGGTAAAAGGGTTTGTTTCATTTAAGGCTTCGTAGATGAAGGGGTCTAATTAATTTAGCGTACACTCTTAGCTTGTGACTGCAATATGTCGGCGCTGCCAAATTTGAATTGCTTTGTCTTTCCTTGCTTAATAGTCTGTAGGTAAAACTAACGATTGAAATATACGTTTTTTTAGCAACTGCGATGGTTGTTCCCTGCATAACAACAATGGCATCCCAGCATGGAACCGAGCAACAAAAGGGAACAGTAATGGGTATATTCCGATCGCTAGGTGCACTAGCTCGAGCTGTAGGACCTATATTCGCTAGTATAGCATTTTGGTGTATTGGATCCAAAATAACATATCTAATAGGTTCAGTGTTTTTGTTGTGGCCTGTTTTGGCCTTAAAAAATAAAGTGTGATAATGTAAGTAATAATTACTTTTGTACCTCCTTATGAATAAGTTCTTAAGGATCAGTAGATTAAGACCATTTTTGTCAAATTAAAGTTTTGTATGGACTTTTTGATAGGTCGATTTTTTTTCGTTCAAACCGGAAGGAACCAACGGTAGTTTGTTACGTCAAATAACTTTAATTTACGAATTATACATGATATCCAAATTTAATTTTTTTATTGCAAAAACACTAATAAAGTTATAGAGGCGAGCCATTTTTAAGAATCACCCGGTATACTGGAAACCTTGTAAATTAGGAACATAACCATTTTAATGCATTTTATATGTTTTTGCATTTTCTCGTTATGTCTTGGCAGTAATAGTAGTGTAATCACAGCCCAGCCAAAAATTTTAATAATCCTCAATTGGGCGAATTTTCGTCAGCTCTTCTCATTTATTTTAATGTAATTTTGGTCTTTATTTACTGATCATCATGGTTTCAAAGACTTGTTATTATTAGTCTCTAATGTTGAATATAGTACACTAAATGAAGAGTGGTCAAGCTAAGTGATCTATGTGCCAAAATTCAATTTTTTTTTCTATTTATATGATCTATGTACCTATGCCAATGTCCTACTAGAAGATCTAAGTGCCAATTTCACCCTATTCGTTATAAAAAGCGTTCATAGATGGCGTTGTCTGTATGTCCAACAACATAATATCCCCTACATGATATGTGGACTTAGATCTTTTCCATATTTTTTTGTTCAATTTATGTACATACGTTTATTACGTAAATTTTCTCCTACAAATGTTTTTGTGTATGTTTATGAATAAAAATATCAATAAAAAAATAAACTATTTTTTTATTCTTAGTTTTAAAACAGTTTTTTGCATTTTCTGGTAGTTTTTGATTATGGCACTTAAATCACTTAGCTTGACCACTCTTCAAATTAAGAAATTGTGACAAGCTAATCCTATAAATCCATTTAATTTACACCAGATTGACCATTCAAAGCTCCAAATCACTAGGAAACTAGTTGTTCATTTGTCCGGGGTACGGAAATTCTGCATCATCGAACATCCGTTTGTTTTTATCTCGATTTAAAGTAAATATTCATCCTCTTGCCTTGCTCAATGACGTATGCAAGTTATTGAAAATACACCCCATTAGTTCTTAGGAACTTTCATCACGGTAGAACAAGGCGATGCAGACTAAGATATTCTTTTACAAGACAGTAAATATTTTAAAATAGAGAACACGACAAAACAGCTGTTTGATGCCTTAGGATTTCATGCGATCGCCTCCTGGAGTAAAACTCGTCGAATAACACTGATAAACTGTTTTTTCATGTAACTAAAATTAGGTAAACTTTACACTCAACCAACTTATATTTCACTATAGAAGTTTTTCATTACATCCGGTTATTTCAGGTTCGTTTTTACCTTTGCATAAATCATTGTACGTTGAACTAGAATTATTGGACTTCCATTGTTTTAAAAACGCTCAGGAATATGTTACTTGTTAAGCGCCTTATTTTTGATACGTTTGGTTATTCTCAATATCCTTTTTTGTGTCGATTTCTTCAAAATTTCAATGGCGACTTTAGCACGCTTTAAAATCAGGCTTGCTACTTTTAATTTTAGTTATACCCTCTTCCAAAACTTTACGCATTCGGTTTCAGGTTACAAACAAAAGTAAATTTCACTGAAACTAGATTAAAAACTGTCTACACAATCGGCATTTTGCAAATTCTCCTCTTACTGGAACTATTTCCAGTTTTCCGCGCTAATAAAGTATAAAATTTAATATCTTGTGCTTGTGCTATTCTGCTTGATCACATGGTGCATCAAGATGAAAAGTATAACGTCCGAGTCCAATATCCATTGAAAAGCGTACTAAATGAAATAATCGCCAAAACAATAAAATTTTAAAGGAATCGGCAACAGTGTCCTTTAAGCTTTTATTCATAACGTTACGAATCAAAATATACAAACCCCTAAAAATAAATAAATACCACGAACGCCTTTATTTTTATAGCGTTTTCAGTTTACTTTACTCGGGCATTCCAAGTGTGCGTTCTTCAGCTGTCAAAACCGAGTAATTTCGCTTGGATTTGGACGTTCGATTTACAGAGATCTACTTGCTCTTAAATCCGGTAACGAGCACAACTTTATTTCAGTCTAAAGAAGTTTAGGGAGCTCTGCGCCAGAGCAATAGACCACAATTTCTCTTTTGTGATTTCTTGTTTGAATATTTTAATAAAATAATATTTTTATTTGTATTTAAAAAAAGTATTAGAGCGATGACACACACAGCGGTTTGTGCCCAGTCGGCACATATTTACCATCTCGGCGCAGCGTCGAATACATCCGTCGCTAGCTGTTTTCTTGCTTGAAACGGTTTTAGAATACCCGGAATTATATGTGGCTGCTCAGATACGGCGGTTTTAAAGCGTTTTTGAGACCCAAAGCAAGTAATTTTATGTGATTAACGAATTGCAGTGAAAATGAATCTAGATTTGTTTTACCAATGCCGCCAACTCGACAGAAACCGCGCCAAAATAGCTATACCGGGTGTCCACGGAAGGTGGTTCCCCTCTAACTTTTTTGTTTTTTAATATAATGGAATAAAATTCGGGGGATTTGTATACGACATAAAACTGCATTTTTGACAGGTGATTCAACATTATGGAACTTCCGGTTTAACCGGAATTGACATAAACTTTCGATTTTTAAATGGGACACCTGGTATATTTTTCCTTTTTTTGACTCCATATGACATTCTAAATACAACGATGTGTCACTTGTCACTTTTTGTCACCAAGAAGTTTTTTTCCAAATTTATTATTTTATCTAGAGGGCTATGAATACCTTAAAATCATTTATTTCAGTTCTTTAAAATACAATTTTACTATTTTTGGTCCAATGCTATGTGCTATGTAAAATTTAATCTTTAAAATTGTATAACTCATTTTTTTAAATGGCAACATGGTGGCTCGTTAGGTTAAGAAAAAAGAAGATTTTATTACAATTATTTTGATACCATACACAATTTGGTTTTAGAAAAGCTGCCATTAAAAAATTTCAAAAAGTTAACTTGGAACTCTCCTAAAATAAAACATCCTTTGAGAATAAATTTAGATAAATGTATCAAGTAGCCTGTGACCAGCAAAACTGATAAAACAAAATCATGCCTTGAAGAAAATTAACATGCCGACAGCTTCTGCCAAAGTAAATTACTTTGTTGTTTAAAAAACATGGAAAATAATAGTTTTACAAGGAGTGAAAAAGTTGATATGTTATTAGTGTTTGGAGAATGTAGAAAGAATTCAACCGATGCTACACGACTTTACGCCCAAAGATATTGTAATCGGCGTCATCCAACCGGGCACTATTAGGTACCCAAAACTGGTCCGAAAATGCGAAATGAGCCTGACAATAATAACATATCAACTTTTTCACTCCTTGTAAAACTAGTATTTTCCATGTTTTTTAAACAACAAACTAATTTACTTTGGCAGAAGCTGTTGGCATGTCAATTTTCTTCAAGTCATGATTTTGTTTTATCAGTTTTGCTGGTCACATCAGGCTAATTGATGCATTTAAATCTAAATTTATTCTCAAAAGATGCTTCATTTTAGGAAAGTTCCAAGTTAACTTTATAAAGTTTTTCAATGTCAGCTTTTCTAAAACCCAATAGTATGTAGTATCAAAATAATCGTAATAAAATCCTCTTTTTCTCAACCCGACGAGCCACCATGTTGCCGTTTAAAAAAAAATGAGTTATACAACTTTAAAAATTAAATTTTACACAGCACATAGCATTGGACCCTCAGATCAGCTTGGTCTGAGATTGGACCAAAAATAGTAAAATTGTATTTTTCCCAAGATTAAAGAACTGAAATAAGTGATTTTAAGGTATTCATAGCCCTCTAGATAAAACAATAAATTTGGAAAAAAAAATTTTTCTTGGTGACAAAAAGTGACAAGTGACACATCGTTATATTTAGAATGTCATATAGAGTCAAAAAAGGGAAAAATATACCAGGTGTCCCATTTAAAAATCAAAAGTTTATGTCACTTCCGGTTAAACCGGAAGTTCTATAATGTTGAGTCACCTGTCAAAACATGAAGTTTTATGTCGTATACAAATACCCCGAATTTTATTCCATTATCTTGAAAAACAAAAAAGTTAGAGGGGCGAACCACCTTCCGTGGACACCCGGTATGTGTCTTGCTACTGCTGCAGCCTCGTCTGCCGCCCGCAGCCTCAACAGAAACCGCTATAAAAACGCCGTGTGTGTCATCGCGCCTTATTGTTTTAACTAGGTATATTTTAAGGTTAAAATTATGTTGCCACCTGGTACATTTTCAGGCACATTCTGATAGATAGGCTTCAATGCAAAAAATACAAAAAATTAAATTTTAAGATTTAATTTTTTTTTTATTGTAAAGGCAGAGTTATGCAATAACATCTTATATGTTTATGATACCTACTCAATATTATTGCCAATAGTATGTTTTACAAACAAAGTATACTTATTTACAGCCAGAAGTTTGGAAAGGTTTGGAGGGCGGTAAAAATTTAACCAAAACCGAATATCTCCTAAACTTTTTCAAAAGAATATTTAAAATGTAAGAAATTATAAAGGTGCTAAAAAACTAAAAGTATCTTAATTTTTCTAGTAAGCGATTATTGTTAAGCGACTAATGTTAAGATACTCTAGCTTTATAACAATTGATTTGGTAAGTATTAAAAGGAACTTGCTCCAAAAAACAAAAATTGTGAGAAGTTTAAACTAACTTAGTTCCTTTCACCATGAGTCGAAATGGATTCATGGATTTAGTTCCTTCTAAAACTCAGCAAAGCAATTATAAAATATAATAATTTTAAATTATATTTAGAAATAGCAATATTTTTATATTGCATATTTTAATTTTTTATTACAGCGGAGAGCCATAAACTTCAAAGAACTTTGGATGGATTGGACAAAAATGTTTATGGTATAGCTCTTAGTGTTAAAAGAAAATAATTTTTTTTTGTTAACCACTGTTATGGGGCATATAAACCTAAAATGCACCGTACAAATTGTTTCGCTTTAAGAAATATTACAAAATATCGTCATGAAAATTATACTAAATGCAGAGAATTCTATTGCGTAGCAATGTAGTCTGCCTTACGCCACTTATTTCAACCCATTTGGCCAACTACAACGTAAAGGTTCAGGAGGATCAATTTCTATTGTGGGCTCTCCGATTAATATTATGTTTTACTTTGTGAAACGTTGACCACATTTATACAGAGTGATATGAAAATGATTCATTATATTTAAACCAGGAAATTCCGAAATGAAAATAAATTGCAGAAAAATATTTTTAAATGTCGCTTTGCTATAACAAGCAAGAAAATG
Organism: Polydrusus pterygomalis; assembly: GCA_963969555.1. NCBI lineage: Eukaryota > Metazoa > Arthropoda > Insecta > Coleoptera > Curculionidae > Polydrusus > Polydrusus pterygomalis. Next base: position 12,317,490 of record OZ018384.1, read on the forward strand.
CATTGTCTTCTGAAATTGATGACTCACGCCGCTACTGGTGGATTATAAACACAGCTGCATAGCACTGGGGAGACACTCCTGACTTTTTATTAAAACTGAAATGTCAGAGCCAATAATCGTGATATAATTCAAATCGGTTTTCAATTCATTTAAATAATTTTTAACCTTAATCAGAAATTTTTCTTCGCCTGTTATATTAGTTTTGATACTGAATTTCTTCCTCACACTTGTGGCGCTTGCTCCCAATTGTGTGCTACCATTTACTCTATACTCATATTTTCATGGTTAATATAGATCCTCCACTACTATATTCTCAGTTTATTAATATTCTCTCTTACATTTAGACAACAGTCACCGTGCGATATCCACACAGGTAAGTCGACCAAAAGCAAACCCTTTTTTTGCGAGAAACGTTTTTTTTTTGTTCGCTATCACTAAACCAACGAGAACAACGAGTAAAGTCAACACATTCAGCATCAGTTTCACAGAAGCACATGAAAAACTATCTGCTTTAGAATATCACACCTACATGTAGAAACAGCTGCAACTGACTAACAACTAACTTAAAATATAACCTTATTGTGAACTGCTGAGTTGGATACTTTTGCAACGTCCGGCTTTATGAATAAATTGAAAATACAAGATGTGTCGATAGTATCCATTACAATGGGTAGCCCTAGATAAAACTGTAAACTATGGAAGACTTGAAGAGTCCTCTATAAGGTAAACACAATTAAATCAACCAACATTCGCATTAACACAACTAACATATCCTACGAATTTACAAAACAGCTGATTGAATAACTTTGGCAACATTGGAGTTCTCTAGGCAGGCTATTCTCTTGTCAGGGGTCCCCCGTTTAAACATAAGTCATTTTTATCACACTCTGTAGAAATTAATTCAATTGCATTTTTAGCTAATAAATATTGTTCTGTGAAAATATACAGGGTGATCCTTAAGTACATCAAGAAAATCTAGGATATGATTCCTGGCATCAATTTAAGTTGAAAAGTTCATATGGACTTATGCCCTAAAATGCTTACCCTCTAAGATACAGGGTGTTAAAATATTTTTAAAAAATATTTATTTTATTTAAATTTCGAAAATCCTTAAAGATACGGTATTGAAAATTCGTGCTTATCTATTTTGGATCAAACTACACCTTTTCATTAAAAAAGGTTTTGCTTCCTTCCACCAGTGGCGTGCGTACCAGATACCATCAATATTGTTTTGGTGAAAATATTTGATACGCCACTGATTTTTTTTAACTCTGATGCATTTTTATGCATTATTGATACCAGCTGAACAAGAGTTGTCTCTACTATGTTTTTGAAAAAAGCAGTAGATTTAAAGAAAAATGGAAAAAATAAAAAAAAACTTTGTCATAGCTTATTCGACTTTTTTTCCAAAGTAGGCGCGTGTCACAGATTGTAGAAATGTCACAAAATTAAATGAAAAACAAAAAAAAAAATCATTAAAAGCTTAAGTGCCTCGTTTTTGTCGACTGTTAATTGGTCGATCAAAAGTTTTAAAGTTATGGCTGATTTACAAAACAATGTTCATTTGGCAGTTATGCATTTTGTTTATATGCATGGTTTGGCTGATGGAAATGCATACGAAGCAAGACGCATTTACCAGGCAAGATATCCGAATCGTGTAGCACCGTGTGATCAGACCTTTGTAAGTCTCCATCGCCGTTTATCAGAAACTGGAAGTTTTGCGAGAGTTTCTGATATTCCTGGCAGGCCAAGGACGGTCTTTAGAGGGTCACAATTAGAAGAAGCAGTATTAAATAGAATCGAGGAAGATCCAAAAACCAGTACTCGAAAAATTGCGCATGAGGTAAACGCTAGTCAACAAACCGTTTTAAGGATTCTTCACGATCATCAATGTATCCTTACCACATACAACGAGTTCAGGCCCTTTCACTACGTGATTTTCCTCAACGCGTTAATTTTTGTGAATGGTTTTTGGAAAGGTTTGGCCGTTGGCCAGAAATCCACAATTTTTAGATAATTTCCTTTTAACCGATGAAGCTAATTTTTCTAGGAATGCCATAACAAACTTTCATAACAACCATGATTGGCGTCGAGAAAATCCATATGCCATTAGCGAAAGACATCTTCAGTATCAGTTTTCGTTAAATGTATGGACAGGAATAGTTGGTAACAGACTAATAGGACCTTTCTTTCTTTCCCAGCGGTTAGATGGCCAAACCGATCGCAATTTTCTAGAAAATGAACTGCCAATATTATTAGAGGACTTGCCATTAGCTCAGCGAAACCAGTTGTTTTTTATGCATGAGGGCGCTCCCGCCTATTTTAGTGCCACAGCCAGAGAATATCTAAGTGCTATATACGGAAATCGATGGATCGGTGTAGTTTGATCCAAAACAGATAAGCACGAATTTTCAATACCGTATCTTTAAGGATTTTCGAAATGTAACTAAAGTAAATATTTTTTTAAAATATTTTAACACCCTGTATCTAAGAGGGAAAGCATTTTAGGGCCTAAGTTCATATGAACTTTTCATCTTAAATTGATGCCAGGAATCATATCCTAGATTTTCTTGATGTACTTAAGGATCACCCTCTGTATATGTATTACAAAGGTGTTTTATATTAGTATTATTTTAGTTTCAAGTGTAATTTTTTTACGTTTTACCTTGTTACTTTTATATTTATTTATACTTATTATTGATAATCAAGTTTTTTCAAAAGTATATTATTGTGTTTACTTCGATATAATAAAAATGCAATGGGCCTTTTCACTAAATTTTGATTTTGGTAGTAGTGTATAAAGGAACAAAAAATAAAATTTTCTGTGTTTTTACTTTTCTATACTTTTAAGCCATAACTGAGAAAATAAATAAATAAAAAAACTCCTTGAATAAAAACACGGACTTAAACATACCTACGTTATCGCGCCGGAAGATTGATGCACAGAGGAATGATAGGAATACCCGAGTCGCTGGCTTAAAATATCAAGAATTCACAAAATCAGCAGCTTGACAGTGTTGCCGATTTTTTTTTTTTTTTTTTTTTTTTTTTTTTTATGATCGAGCACAAGCACTATAGGAAAATCCTTTAAGGCGCTCTGGGAGCGGTGCGTGTGCGAAGAAAGCGATTCACGTTTTTCTTGAATCGTTGGAGGTTATATTCGGTTGGAAACACGGTCTCAGAAAGGCCGTTCCACAAAGATGACGTCCTCCAAATGAAAGAGTTCTGAAACAATGATGTTCGGGGTGTACTAAGTTGAACCACATAGGGATGGGCGGCAGTGGTTCGTCGTGTGTTTCTGCTATACATTACTCTAGGTGGAATCGAGCGGGCAATATCTGTCGAACACTTGCCATGAAAATATCTGTAGAAGAGAGTCAAATCACCAACCTGTCTTCGATGTTCTAAGCTGTCGAGGTTCTTAGTCAGCTCGTGGTCGCCGATTAGACGAACGGCTCTCCTTTGGATGGAATCCAACAACCGAAGGGTATGCTTCGGTGCAGAACTCCAGATATGAGAGCAGTATTCCAGTGATGGTCGAATCTGGGCTTTATAAAGTGTCAAAAGTTGTTGAGGTGTATACAACTTTTTGGTACGGAAAAGTATACCGAGCTTCTGAGAAGCTGCCCTGGCGATTGCCACTACGTGATTATGCCAAGACATATTTCCTCCCAGGTTGACACCCAGCAAATTAATAGACGAAGTCAGTGGAATTGCGTGTCCTGCCATAACGATATCGGGTTCTCCAATGTTGATCTTCTTAGAGAAAACTGCAGCCTGGGTTTTTTGAGCGTTAAATTCGACTTGGTTACTGTCACCCCAAGACAAAATTTCTTCCAGGTCTTTATTGAGGCGTGATACCTCATGTTGTCTGCGAAGATGTGCGTCAGTAGCCGATGTTTGAGGTTTCAAAGTAAAAGATGAGATAAGTGTGCTGTCGTCAGCAAAGCAATATAATGGATTTTCTGTTTTCGCTAGAAGGTCGTTAATGTACAGTAAGAAGAGAGTGGGAGATAATATGGACCCTTGAGGAACACCAGCATTGATGGTGAAGGTGTCTGAGAGAAACCCGTCAATCGCCACTTGCAGAGAGCGGTCCTTGAGGAAGCTAGACAACCATGAACAAAATCGACCGGGCATACCATAAGAACGCAGTTTGCTTAGGAGCCCCTCGTGCCAGACACGGTCAAAGGCTTTAGAGATGTCCAGTGCAATAGCCCGGGACTCCCCATGATGTTCGATTGCGTTGCACCAAAGATGAGTGACATAGGCTAGCAGGTCTCCTGTTGATCTGGACTTACGAAAACCATACTGATGGTCGCTGATAATTTTAAGGCCTTCCAGGTATTTTATAAGTTGTTGGTTAATAGCTTTCTCCATCACCTTTGATATAACTGAAAGCAATGCGACTGGTCGATAGTTGTTTGGCAGGGTTTTCTTGCCTTTCTTTGGTATAGGCTGGACTCGCGCCTTTTTCCAGCAAGATGGAAATATTCCTTTTTTGTAGGATAAGTTAAAAAGTCTACAAAATACTGGTGTGAGTTCATCGGCGCATTTCTTGAGCACTATAATAGGAATTTCATCTGGACCAGAAGCTTTTTTGGCATCAAGCCCCTTCAGAATTCGTTTGACAGGACGCTGACGGAATACGATATCAGTCATTTCCGATCGAACTGCTGGAATGTTCGGGGGTATTTTTCCCTGAAAGTCTACCGTGGAGTGTGAAGCAAAGAGTTCTGCGAGTAAGTTCGCTTTATCTTCAGCCGTGGTTGCTATTGTGCCGTCAGAACGTGTTAGCGGTGGAATATTTGATTTGGTAAAATTTTGACTGACGGCCTTAGCGACTGACCAAAAGGACCTAGATCCGTTAGGACTGGCGAGAAGTTTATTTTTGATCCTCATGTTGTGAGCCTCTTTGTTTTGATCTATCGTTTGCTTGCACTGGTTTCGAGCGGTAACAAAGATGGTGCGATTCACATCGGTAGGATTTTTACGCCATTGTCGGTAAGCTAGATTTTTAGCTCTGACAGCACGCTCGCAGTTCTTGCTAAACCAGGGCTTGCCATTTGAAGGGCGCTTTTTGGAGAAAGGAATAAAGGCTTCCATACCAGTAAGAATGACATCGGAGACCTCTTGAGCACAAGCGGATACTCTCGAAAATAATTTATTATAGTTTATAGTACCAGTGTAATGGTAATTGACTAGCAATTAATAGTAATTATAATATACCAGTTTTCCATTCAATAGCTGCGGAATGAATTATTTTACCAGTATTATGTTTATATTTATTTAAAGTATCCAAATAAAGTTCTAAGAAGAAAGTATATTATTAAAATTATAAAACTTTCTACATATGGCAACAGCGGCTTAATTTGCAGATGGCAGTTCGACAGATCAGCATTTACGCGTGTGCGAGGTTAAACGCATGCGCTCTAGCAAGCTTTAAACATATCTACGTCATGAGTCGCGCCTGTTTTGAGATTTTCAAATTGGTTGAATTTTACCCGGTTTTTACTGTGCTGAAATAAATTAATGTTATGACCTAGCAATAATTTTATTGATGAAAAACACTTATTATAGCACCGACTATACAATTCAAATGCCAAATGTATCAAATTTAAGAATAGTGAAAAGGCCCATTGTTTATATTTATATTCGCTAAACTTTTACAGTATTAATATACAGTATTTTCAAAAACAAAGTGTGGTTTTAAATTTAAAATACTTTTAGTTAGTGTCCGACCGAAACAAGATTTTCAGTTTCGGCCGAAACCGAATCTGCGGCCTTGGTCTCAGTTTCGGCCGAAATCGAAACTTATTTATACATGTTAAAAATTTTATTGTATAGTGAAATTTAATATATTTTAATATAGGACGAGATCGATCTTGGGAACGAATTGAACTCTTCTAACTAAAAAAAAATGTCGACAGAGAAAAAAAATCTATTTATATAGGCAACACTGCCTACGAACCCACCCAAAGTTAACCGAACGGTGCGCGACATGTCACGAACACTAACTTTCGACATAGCAGAAGGTTCGGCCGGTTTTTGGCCGAAACCGAAACTGTCACCGAAACTAGATTTTTTGGCCGAAACTAGCCGAAACCGAACCTTCGGTCGGTCTCTACTTTTAGTACAAAAAGTAACCTCAACGTAGGACGCCGACGCGACGTCATACGGTTAAAGAGTATCTTCTTTATAACTAAAATCTATTAGCCCAGTTACTATATGTCCAAAATAAAACCATGAAATAAAAAAAATGCTCTGGGAAATCTATAATTACGAACTGATTATGCGTATATAACGACCGTCATCTCGAATTTAATGAAATAATAAAATTTCTTAAATTATTTTTATGCGCACCTATTTTTATTTACCGTAGGCGTAGAACTATAAAATGTTGACCTAGGAGAATAAAGGTTGTAGTAATTTAGTATATTAACTAAATGACCATAAAAATTTTCCTTTGGTTGTAGTCTTCGACTCCATGGAGCGCACTATCCATCCTCCCCCCACCCTCTCATTAAAAATATCGATACCTAAAATTAAAAAAAACGCATTAGTAAATTATTCTTGTACCAGAAAAATAACACTGCGATGACTATGCTTTTTATTAAAGAAATACATAAAAAAGAGCTTGCTCCAAAATTATTTAGTAATTAATTAAATGGGCAAAAGGTTCTCCTTTGGTTGTACGTGATACCTAAAATAAAAAACTAAATTGGTAAATTATTCTTGTGGTTTTATACCAGATAGATAAAACTGCGAACATTATGCTATTTATTAAAAAAATAGATAAAAAAAGCTTGCTCCAAAATTATATAGTAATTAACTAAATGGGCAAAAAAGTTATCCTTCGGTTTGTAGCCTTCGAATTCATGGAGCACACCATACTCCCCCCGCCCTCTTATTAAAAATCTTGATACAATACAAAAGCTTGCTCTAGAAATATTTAATAATAAACTAAATGGGTAAAAAATACCTCTTCGGTTGTATTCTTCAGCTCCATTATCCGCTCAGGTTATTTTTGCAGTTGTCATCACAAACATCGCCATCGTAATTAGGGGACTCGATATAAGGAGATGTCAATATTTATTTCTATATCTCCGGTTGCCTTTTCCGCTTTTTTAGCTCTGCCAGAGGTAATCTAAAAACAGTAGGTAGGTACATCTTTAGGTGTTTTGTGCATAACATCCGATGAAAAACAGTAATGGCCGTATATATTACAGGGTCCTGCAATAGTGCGTCAGGCTTCCATAGCTCCTATACGAATTGAGTTAGTAATTTCGCATATACAGGGTGGCCCAAAGAAGGTTAAGTTATTTTAATTTAACGCCTTCGCTTCAAATTGTGTTCCATTATCACAATAAATTTAGACCTGCAGGCTTATACACGAAGTGACTTTTGTAAATCCAGATATCTGGGCTGCTTAAATCAACTCTTACCACGAAGGTATATATTTTTTAGATAAAATACGTTGGAGAATAAGAATGTGTATTTAAAGTTCAATACAGAGTCGCTCAAACAACTTATTTGGTTTTAAATGTGTCCAAGGTACCGCAGGTGGCACCCTCTTAATTTTACAATAAACATGAGAGCAGATTTTAGTTTTTCACCTCACAAAATCCCCCTAGTCGAGTATTATGACAATACACCAATTATTAAAAAAATATTTATGAAAAACTAAAACCAAATTGAACTTTTGACACTGTATCTACGAAATCAACCACTTTTGGACCGAGGTAAGTTAGGTTAGTTCGTCATATTTAAGCCTTTGTGGTAGTCTTTGTTCCGCACCTTTTAGAGACACCCTATCAATATTAATTTTAAAATACATTTTGCCTGGGTCGGATGACTGATTAATTATCCATCAAAATCCTACCTTTTTGTGCCAACTGGTATGTAACTGTCACCAATATTACTTTTGGTTGTTGAATGATATAATAAAAAAAAATTCAAATTTAATAAATTAAATATAAATTATATTTTGGCACAAACAAATAATGTAGATTAGTATTATCAATATCGCTATAAGTAATACACTTTTTTAGCTAAAAGTTATATGTCGTGCCGAGGGTTTTGGACAGCGGCGCACCCAGGATTTTATGTTAGGGGGGGCCCGCCAACCAGTACTGAAAGCAAATTTTTTAATAAACTTTTAAGTTACGCATTTTTCTAGAACTTTCGAGCTTTTTTAACGGGTACTCTTGCAGGGAAGATCGCAATAGCCTAGTCATGGGAGTCGTTAAACGGTTTCTTAGGGGGGGGGGGCATTGGCGGCTTGTGACTTGTTAACTTGGGGGTGTACTAAAAGCCTGTTGTAGGCGAAATGCGCCGCAGGCGAAATTTTTTTAAGACCACGCCCAAATTTGGTCAATAATTATTATAGTAAATATTTAAAAAATTTATGATTACCTCTTCTTATTCTATTGAAAATGAAATAAGATAAAAAATAAAAAGGCTAATTTATTTTTCATTAGTGGGTACATTGTTTAAAAGTAAAGTTCATTCATCTGTTTTTATTTGCAGCAAACTTATCAATAACAATAAAGTCCCTATAGGGACATCTATAGATGTACACTTTGTGGTATGTATCAAGTTAATTTCGAGAGTTTGGGTCTTCCCTTAATTTTAATTTCAATTTTTTTCTCAATACTTAATGAGCTAAAATTGTTTCTCAAACATTCATAGTCGTTTTGGCATTAAAACTGTTTAGTTTTATTAAAATAAGTCTTTACTACCCCAAAATAATAACAAAAATATAAAGGAAAACTCTAAATAATAAATTCATACATTCAATCAAACCATATTAAACCTCAATAAGTCAACTTTTGTCAATAAGTCAACTTCCAGGGGGAGGGGGGGGGGGGCAAATGCCCCACCTGGCCCCCCTCAAACGAGGCCCGTGAGGTAAATCTAAGAAAATTGACTTTTTAAAATACTTATCCACTTTCATAATTTTTCATTTCATTGGAGGTTTTGGGGGGGCCAAGGCCCCCTTGCCCCCCCCCCCCCCGGGTGCAACACTGGTTTTGGATTTTGCAGATGAGAGATGAATTGCAGATACGGTGTAAGAAAAACCTTTTGGCCCATAATACTACGCAGCAAGAAATATATACTGTTATAAAGCAGTGGCTGAGGGGAGCAATAGACCGAGGAGGTGGTCGACAGCGAAGGCAGAAGGTAAAATTTCACTTTTTGTGTTACATACAAGAGGTGAGATTGCAGAAGGCCTGCAGGTCAACTTACAGATGCAAGTTGTTTAGAATATTGCCTAATCTTCTCTTTTTAAATTACTGTGGCAATAAATAGTCTAATTTGCATTTGACTTGCTTATTGACTGTCAGTAGAAAGTTCGCAGCGTTTATTTATTTTAAATTACTGTAGGTAATAATAATTAGAAACTAATAGCAAAATTTCTCCAAATACTTCTATGAACCCTTTATATTTTTCCAGTTAACTGATTAAATTACCTAGGGGGAGTTGGGGCACATTTTGATGCAATTTTTTTTTGGGAGGAAAAGAAAGGTCTTATCTAGTGGAAGAAAGTAAAAGTAATATGTTAGATTTAAAGACTTGTGATTTTATTCCTATATTATATTGATTAAATATTTGCTCTATTTTAATAATAATAGATGCCACGCGACATCATATGAAGTGGGATTTGAATCAATGTGCCCCAGAGGAGGGTGGTACATTGCAGATACATGATACACATCCTTCAACACATATCATAACACAAATTACGGACGTTAGTTTAAAAAAAATAAACACAATATATTTGAATATTTATTAATACAATATGGGAACGAAATAATCATAACTTAAAATACATAGAAGAGTATATAAATTCTAAAACCTTATATCTACAAATTGTAAGAGAAAAGTTTAATTTTAAAATTAAAAAGAGACGCTGTTCTGTTGGTACCATTGGAAATGGTTGGCATTGGCAGCTGTAGTATTATATCAGATATGTTAACTGAGGCTTCATCCTTCACATCTGGAAAGACAAAGCTATCTGACGGTTTTTCCTCAGATACGAAACTTGGTATTCGCTGTTATCATATTTTAAAATAATTTTTAGCAACATCACCTTTCTTATTTTCAAACTTAATAAGGATAAAATCTTCTTTTTTTAAATTTTCTGGCTTTCATCAGTTCAGTTCAATTTATTGGTGCAAATATTTAAGTATATAAACGTACACAAGTCAAAAATTTGTAAAGTAAAATACTTAAGATATTAAAATTACTTAAGATATTTACATGACAAAAAGAAGTTAAAAATCACATTAAAGTTTACAGTTAAAAAAAAAACATTACATTTAAAAAACATTACATAGACGCAATATCACATGTTAAAAATTCATTTGTTGAATAAAAGGCTCTCGAGATCAAAAATTCTTTTATTCTACTCTTAAATTGTTTCACTGACAGATCTTTTACTGCGTTGGGAAGTTTATTAAAGAATTTGATGGAGAGAAAGTTAGGTCCATTTTGGCATTTACCCAGTCTGAAAATGGAATTGTTAGGCTATCCTTGTTTCGCGTCTGATGCATGGATATCACCGTTGGTAGGGAACTTTGATAAGTTTGTCTTTGCATAGAGTAGACTTTCTAAAATAAATATGCTGGGCAAAGTAAAAATGTTAAGATTAATGAAGCTAGCTCTACAATCCTCCCTATATCCCACTCCTGCCACGATCCTGACCGCCCTTCGTTGAAGAGCAAAGATTCTTTTGGCTTCTGCAGCCTGTCCCCATACCACAATAGCATATGGAATTAGCGAATGACAGAGAGCAAAGTAAGCCGTTCGTAAAACCCCGGTCGAAACACCACCAGATGCGGAGAAGATATATATTTTTGCTTAGCTTGGCTGCCAAGCAGTCAACATGAGCATCCCATGTAAGCCTCGAATCTATAGTTATATTCCCAAGAATCGCACCGCATTCTGTGTTTCCAGGTCAATGTCATATTGGCGCAAAGAAAAAATCATATGCTGGGTTTTTGTTTGATTTAAGACGAGATTATTCCCCGCAAACCACTCGGCAACGCTCGATTGCGCTTTGCGTGTCCTCATGGTTATTTCATCACAGTTTTTGTTTCTTAAAGATATGTTAGTATCGTCAGCAAAAATATTAAATTCAAGATATTCGAAGCTCTCTGGTAGACCGTTGATATAGATCAAGAATAGGAAGAGGACCCAGGATTGACCCCTGGGGTACCCCCATGCATAGTCAGCTCCATCCCTTGTGAGTAGATATTTCCCACCCTTACCACCTGTGTTCTATTTTTTAGGTAACAGGTCATAAGTTCTAAGCTATTTTTATCAAAATTATACATCTTAAGTTTGTGTATTAACAGGTCATGCGAAACGCAATCGAATGCCTAGCTTAGGTCACAGAAAACAGTGCTAACATGTTCCATGTTTTCAAAGGCATCAAGGACAGAAGTCACAAATTTAATTATACTAGTTACTGTACTGTGTTTTTCCGTATAAAACCGTGTTGGGATTCTGTAGAGGTTATTTTGCTCGAAATATTTAAGAATTTGTGTAGCTATACACTTTTCGAATATTTTTGATATTACAGGAAAAAGTGATATTGGCCTGTAGTTTCCGCTGTCATTCTTATCACCCTTATTTTTATAAATTGGAATAACAAGGGCACATTTAAGTGCGTCCGGAAAGTATCCCGCCCAAATTGAAAAGTTAATGAGCCTTGTCAAAGGATACAAAATTATTTCTTGTACGCACCTAATCAGAGGCACATTAAGATGATAAATATCCCTGCTAGCTTTATTTCAATAGGCGTCAGTTGATTGTTAGAACCTTCGTCTTTCGATGGGCAAAAGTTTGAGTATGATGACAAATCTTTAACTTCAAAATCACTGGTACAACTTGAGAAACTACTGATTACTTCAGACAGTTTTCTCTTTTTTATTTTGTTTGCTCGAACATCAGGTTCTGGACACAAACCTAGTAACTTTCTTGCTGTTTTAAGTTCTTTTGCGCGTTGCATCTGTTCTTTTGTGTGTTTTAAGTGTGATTCTGGCTCGATGTTATTGCTACTTGAGATTTAAGATCTACATCTGGCGTACTTTTACTAAGTTCCTGAGACTCTTTGTTAATGTACACATCGCAAGGTGTGAAAGTCGTCATCTGAAGGCTAATTTATTGAAAGGCCATATATACCCGGCTTTGTGAAGGCACTTGTAATATTTTTAACAGTAAATGACTACCGTCAACTGGGGCTTCTTTGATCAATAAAATTTTAATTTTTGATTGTAGATAGTTGTGATATTTGGAAACAAAAAAAACATAAATATTTGCGGTTATACGTTTAATCTAAAAACTCTGTAAACTTTAACAGAAATCCAAAAAAAGATCTGATCAAAGTTTTACTTCATTTGGGGCAACTTTGATCGTGCCTTATTTTTGTTCTTAAAATCAATGAAGCCCCGTTCAATATTAATTTCAAAAAAAATTTTTAGTTCTGTAATAGTTGGCTTCAAAAATAACAGGTTTGTGTAAAAAAAACAACCAGAAATCAAGAAATACGCTTTTATTTTAATGATTTATATTTTCCATAATAAAAATGTAAAAAATATTATACGAAATATACCTAAACTAGCAATCTTTCTTGTAGGCAATATAAACTAAATATATTTTTCTTAGTCTAATGTTTTTAAAAAAAAGTTAATTCAAAACGAATAGGTATAATAAACTTAATGCAAAGTTGCCCCTTAAGAGGCGATCAACGTTACCCCACGAAGGTGTTGGAAAGCTGGACGGTCTGATTATTAGTTTGAAACAAATCTAAAAAAAATATTTACATCTTAGATACATGAGATTTTTTATAAAATAATAAAAATTGGCTCATCATAAAACACTGAGGCTGTGTACTAGAAATTTCTGAAGCTTTATAAAATCTATAAACGTAAAAAGTAAACATTCTTACCTTGTAGTACGAGAACCGCGGCAAAACGCACCACCAAGTGTTCACTATCATGAACGTGTGATAATTAAAAAATATATGATGTGTTCAAACGCGCCAAGAAATTTGCGCTTGCGCAGTAATTCAAAAAAGTAAAAGTTCAGACATACGTTATCAAAGTTAACCCGCAATTATCAAAGAAGCCCCAGTTGACGGTATGTTAATTTAGCTAATGGCGGTAATGGCTATTGGCTTCAATACTTTCTTTTTTTTCTACTCTATGCTGTAAGGTGGGTGCTTTTACATTATATACTTTCCAGCGGCTACTCGTATATTGACACTCTTCCTTCGATTACATCTGCTATTGCACAATTCATAGCATGAAACACATTTATTATTAAACGATACACCTCATGGGGTACATTGATACGTATCAATGTGCTTCAAGAGGCCATATTGAATAAAACACACTGTCATCCCCAAAACAAAACAAGCTAAAGTAAAATTCGATATGGGTTAGTAAAATATAAACAATGTCTTATCTTTGATATTAATTCAGGTAGGTAGCCTAAGTATTTAAAACATCCCAAAAATTATACTTCAAAGTCAAATCAACAAATTTATTTAAGATAATGCAGAACACGTGCGAAGCGATCGACAATGAGGCGGTCACTGATAGAGCGCCAAAAATGTATGGTCGTTTTGGGGCTATCAGCCCAACGATCTACAAGTGAATAGACAAACGTCTCAGATAATTCCTATTTAGAGTTGGAGGGGATGTATCAATGTCCCCCAACTCCCCCTACACTTTGGGTTTAATATAGCACCTAAAGTTAACTTATATTTTTGACGCGTTTTAAGAAATTTTAAATTTATTGAAGATATTGGACAAAACGATTGACAAAAAATTTGACCGCAACAAGCACCCCTTCAGGGGGTACGTGTAAAGTTTATTGGAATTGTTTATTATTATTTTTGTTAAGCTAGGAGTAGTAAAAATGCCGTTTACTAATTTTCAGGCGTGCTGAAATTAAATGGCAATCTTTTTTTCTATTACTTGGTTATCATAAAAGCCTTCCCTGGCTTACATTAAGAATTAAAACGTATTTGCCATTTCTTTTTTGATCAATATTTCGTTACTTTTTCGTTTTATCCAATAATTGGCTACATATACCTATGATCAGAGCATAATTACACAGTTTAAAGTTTAATTTATAAACAAATAAATACACAAAAAGAAATATGGATCAATTTCACGAAATTTCGTTTTTTACTTTCATTCATCTATAAAAATGGCTGAATATTAAAACTGTTAGGTAATTGCTACCCTACTTTTTGGAGAAGGGAAAAAGGATACGAAATATATATAATTAACTCTTAAAGCCTAAATACTGGAGCGCCATAATCAGATCTTAAAGTGGCCTTACCAACTAACTGTAACGTATCGATCTTCATTGGTAAATGGAAAACTAACCAGAGATGGCCCTACTGTATTAAGCCTCAAGTGTACCATTAATTTTGTTGGACCACAAAAACACCTTAATCACGATCCTACTGATGGCCCATAAGGAAACCAGCGGACATAATGTAGGTGGTCCATAAATGGTTGCTATTTAAATGCCCAACAGTTCAATGGTGGCAACTGTTTGCGTTTCCGTTAAGGGGCCATTTATTCACGTTTGTTGGGGCGTTGCCATACTGCATACTTTTTATAAGGTTTTAGACACAGATTTAAATTCCCCACAACATATTAATTAATACTCTTAACAGCGTAAGTTTGGCAAACAAATAAAGGGCGAAATTTGTAGGTTGATTAACTTCAGAACGGAATACGATTTTGTCAAAAGGTTCATTTGTCATTGTTTCATCTATGTATTATTTTATATTTTTTTGGCAGTGGCCTAACAGACGCCTTTGAAAACAAACCCGAACATTGGATGTGTTTGTGATGTGTACCAGTTAAATAAAAAAATGATATAAATATATATATGTTTTTTAATTTTCTACTATTATTTATATTATAAGTTTCCTAATAAAGCACAAAAATATGAAATCAATGGACAACCAAGTTTAAGAAAGTAGATCGACTTAAAGGCAAAGAATACAGTGCCGCCGTGGAGGAACCCTTAAGTGTGCCATGGCTTAAGGGATACAAAAACTTAACTAGAGGGGAAATAACTACATTAAACAGATCAGGTCACTGCCTCTCTCCATAGTTCATCCTAATAAAATTAATAGAGAAGACAACTTGTGCTCATGTGGAGAAGTACGAAATCTACAGCATATCATTTTTGACTGCATGCTGAACGCAAGACATTTCCAAGAATTTTATTCTAAACTCATGATCGACATCAAACATCAACCTATCACCATACATGACATAATTTTTCATTCCATTAATTTAATTGGGGTTAAATCGCTTTCCAAGTTCTTGCACGCTTGCCAAATTAAAGTATAGGTCGTAGTTCTTCTCTAAATTACTCTCACCAACACAGAATTCTCATTACAGAAAAGAAAAAGTGAACTCTGGGGGGCAGTTCCACGGCTTCCTAATGGGACAGCAGCTGGCTGTATAGCCCTAGCAGCTCAGGCCACTCAGCACGTCAAGCGACATTGACGAGCAACCGAAATAACCAATCAATTAATCAAGTTTCCTAATGATATCAAATTAAATTATGTTTTAGGGAAACCACTATGCAATGCTGTACGGACGTTTCCACTTCGCGTAAAGCCGACTTTTTAATAATATTCATTCATTACCTATAGTTAGTGCTGGTGAGCTGTGTTGTGATCAATTGCGTTTTTTAC
Organism: Polydrusus pterygomalis; assembly: GCA_963969555.1. Lineage (NCBI taxonomy): Eukaryota > Metazoa > Arthropoda > Insecta > Coleoptera > Curculionidae > Polydrusus > Polydrusus pterygomalis. The sequence continues at coordinate 12,333,229 of OZ018384.1, forward strand.
ATAATTTTTTGAAATAGAACTTTTTAGTGCTATTTAATATTATGTAGTTATGTACCGGGTGGTCAAATAAGCGAGGACGTCGGCTTTATCTCGGAAACCATTAATCGTACAACTTTCGGAAAGATTTTTTTTCTAAGTAAAGTGGTCCAGAGAAATTGCTGGAAATTACTTTTAAGTTTCTCAGGTGGCCGCTAGAGGGCGTAATGCTAATGCTCAACTAAGAAAGCGAAGGTTTCATCGTAATATGCCTATAGTTAAGCCCTATTGAAAATATATGAGTTGTAAACTTGCAGAAGTTATGAACAACTTTTGTTCAACATTTATTGCTCCAAATCCTCAAATAGAGAGGTGGGGGGAAGTCAAACATTTTTTGGGAAAAAATTAAGCAACTTCGGTTATAGGGTCAACGGAAATTATCAAATTTAGTCTCGTTTAAAAGAGATGCAGTTGTTTTATCATTTGCATTATAATACATATTATTTGAGTTTCTGCGGTAGTCGCTAGAGGGCGATGTTGGAAATCTCCTTGAAATTTACGGTTTTTCTTCAAAATTTCAAATGAAACCATATGACGAATTTTACATAGTGAAAATGACAACTAAAATTGGAAGAAGTCAGTGAAAACCGCAAGTTGTTATCTCTTTTCTAGACAAAGATATTATGAAAACATTCTGAAAATAGAAAAATTTGAATATCGATATTTAAATTAATAATATAGTAACGAGATTATATAACTGTCACAGAGTTTTAACTATTTGTTACTCATAAATCATAGTTTTTAGGTTTTGTCACTTTTAAAATAATTATTAATGTTAACTAATAGTATGAGAAGCTGTGAAACAAAAATTGCAAAACATACAACAAGATCGTAATTTAAAAACATAATTCAATTAAAACATTACATTGATGGGGAATGGTTCGCTAATGCCTTACTAAATGTTCAAACAGTTTTCCATCATTTTCAATGCAAGATTCCATCCTATTCCGGGTTGACAGTACGGCGGTTTTTATTTCTGCCATGGAAAGTTGCCCTACGGCAATTTGAATTCTATCAATCAATGTAGGTCTTCTTTGAAAAACAATATCTTTTAGTCTCCCCCACAAATAAAAATCCAAACACGTTAAATCACGTGACCTGGCTGGCCATGAAAATAAACTTCCTCTTCCTATCCACCTATCAGGAAATGATGCATCTAAAAATTCCCGAACGTTAGCCGCAAAATGTGCAGAACATCCATCGTGTTGAAATCTTATATTTTGTCTTATTTGTATTGGGACATTTTCCAGGAGCTGTGGTAGTTCATTTCTTAAAAAATTGAGATACCTCTGGCCATTAAGCGTTTCATTAAATATAAATGTCCCAATAATTCTTCCTCCTAATATTCCACACCAAACGTTTACACTCCACCGGCCTTGATGCTACACTTCTTGCATCCAATGTGGGTTAGTTCTCGACCAGTAGTGCATGTTGTGTAAATTTACCCCTCCATTACTACTAAAGGTAGCCTCATCGGTCCTGTCAAAATCCTGTTCCGTTAAAGCCTGATGAAGGGCAACGTGATATGGGTAAAGTCTAACAAAAGAAGAAAAATTATTTTGGTTTTATTTCTCAATTTTGGTAGGGCACCTATTTTATTTCATTACAAATATTTATAATAAATAACAGAAAATTCAGGAATTACAACCGGGGTTTTGGCGGGAAACGTTCTAAATTAAAAACTTAAATTAAATATGCATAAAAAAGAAAAGAAAACATATTATTGTCATTGGGCAATCTTCAAAGTTTAAAAGTAACCGTATTTACTTACATGCTCTTTTAAAATATTAACAATGAGTAGAGCAAAAATACCACCAGAGTTTAGTTTTGACAAATAAGTATTATTAAAATGCGATTTTTGTTTCAAAGCCTACTTGTTTGTTTTACAATTTTATTTCAAAGCCTACCTATATTATTTATTGACCATGGCCGTATATGTAGCGTCAGGCATACGCGCAGGCGCAAGCATACGAGTCGATAGCTAGAGGAACACGACCAGCCACCGGCAGTCTGTACCTGGTCCCGCTACGCAACCACACGCCGTTTCTCTACACGTAGTTACTAAGTACTTTGTTAAACTGACCAGTACCTTACATTTGTATGTTGTATAATAAAACACAATTATTAATCGGGTGTATCGTTTATTTAAACCACCGGACACCACAAATTGGCGACGAGGAGAAAAGAAAAAAAAAATCGTAAAAAGTAAAAACGTGGAAACGTGCGCGAGCGGCAGTGATAAAGCATTCCAAGATGGCAGCCAATCCTGTTGGGCATTTCAACGAATTTAGGCCTGATGTGGACGATTGGGTGATATATCGTGAACGACTGCAAGCATATTTCGCAGCAAATAGCCTAGAAGAAGAAAAAAAAGTGGCAACCCTCCTCAGTCTGATAGGCACCAGAACGTATATCCTGTTGAGAGATCTTTGCAACCCCACAGCACCAAGCGAGAAAACATTTGAGCAGCTGGATGAAATTCTAAAAAACCATTTCACCAAACAGCCAATTATTTGGCGGGAAAGGAAGAGATTCCATGAGGCAAACCAAAGTGCGCAAGAATCTGTAGCCGAATGGCATGCGCGGATTTGCAAGATGGCGGTGGAATGTAAATTTGGAGCCAATTTAGAGCTGTTTATCAGAGAGAAGTTTATTACTGGACTAAAGGAGGAGAACACTTTCGACCGGGTTTGCGAAGAGGATGAAAAAGTTACCCTAAACAAAGTCCTGGAGCTGGCGAAAAGGAAAGAAAAGTTGGCAACGCCATGTGAAGACGTCAATTTCGCGCGCCATACAAGGGCGCAGCGTCAGGCTGGACCAATAGGAAGATCGACACCCGGCACTTTCATTGGCGGAGCGGATGACAGGCGCAGGTTCAAGCCAGGTCACCGAGAACGAAGCCAAGGCCGCAATCGATTTCCAAAACCAGATGACAGATGGGAGAAAAATGGACGTCAAAATGGTCAAAATAAAATTTTTGGAAGCTTATGTCGCGTTTGCGGAAATAAACACGCAGGTCAGTGTATTTATTCTAATTGTGTATGCTCAAAATGTAATAAAAAGGGGCATCTAGCCAAAGTTTGTAAACAAAAAAGAATTAATTTTGTAAATGAGGATTCAGACTATTTTGAAACTAATGAGGAACAGGTTTATAAAAAAGATGGAAAAAAAGTTAGGGATTTTTGGCTGGTAAATAAGGCAACAGGTGCAGACTCAAATAAATGTTGTAATTGTAAAAAAGTTTGTTGTAATTGTAATGTAAACAACATTGAAAATTTTAAAGATAATGTTTATGTTTGTAAGATTTTGAAAAAAAAAGATTATAATGACTGTGATATTTTACTAAATAAAAATAATGTTTGTAATGTGGATTTTAGGACACGTCAGAAAGGTGGCGATCCCGGAGGCAAGGAAGTCAGGGAGAAATTCACAGTGGACTTAATTATCGAGAATAGTAATGTAAAATTTCAGATTGACTCGGGTGCATCTATTTCTGCTATAAGTGAAAAAGTTTTTCAAAACAAATTAAGTCACTATAAATTAAAGAAGGATGATACTATTTTGAAGTCATATGATAATAATATTTTTAAGCCACTGGGATTTATTGAGGTTATGGTGAAATATCAAAATAAAAGTAAAAAAATAAAATTTTATATCGTTTCTAAAGCAGATGTATGTATTTTAGGCCGTGATTGGTTGGATGCATTCGAAGTTGGATTCGGGCTAGTCAACAAGGTTTCCGACCAGGGGATAGACTCCTTGCTGGTGCAGGAATTTCCAGAAGTCTTCGACGAAGGACTCGGAGAGTTTAAGTATGCTGAGATTAAACTTCACCTTAAGGACAATGCCACTCCCATTTTCTGCAAACCAAGACCAGTGCCATTTGCATATAAGAAACTAATGGATGAAGAATTAGAAAAAATGGAAAGAAGCGGAATCATTGCGCCAATAGAAACATCAGAATGGGCGACCCCTCTAGTACCTATTTTGAAGGAAGATGGAAGCTTACGTTTGTGTGGAGATTACTCTGTCACGGTGAACAGGTTTCTTCAAGATTCAAACTATCCCTTGCCACGCATAGAGGAAATTTTTACAAAGCTTCATAAGGGCCAGACATTTTCTAAATTGGATTTGGCTTTTGCTTATAACCAATTCAAGTTGGATGAAGAATCAAGGAAGATAGCATGCATAACTACACCGAAAGGTCTGTATCAAATGAATAGATTACCTTTTGGATTAACAGTTTCTAGTTTTATTTTTCAAAGACATATAGAGAATATATTTAAAGGGGTAGAAAATGTTTCATGTTTTCTGGATGATATTTTAGTAACCGGGGAATCAGAGACAGAACATATTGAGACTTTGAAAACCGTGTGTAAAAAATTAAAAGAGGCAGGACTAAAATTAAAGGTAAAAAAATGCGAATTTTTTAAAGAATCTGTGGAGTATTTAGGTTTTAAAATTACCTCTAAGGGTCTTATGAAAGCCAAGGATAAAACTAAAGCAATTTTAGAAGCTCCCAGACCTCAAAATGTTAAAGATGTAAGAATTTTCTTGGGGATTATCAACTATTATGGAAAATTTATCCCAAATTCAGCACAAATATTAAATCCTATTTATAATTTATTAAAAGATAATGTTAGATTTTATTGGAGCAAGGAATGTGAGAAGGCATTTTTGCAAATTAAGGACATTATTGCGTCTGATTTGATTTTAGTGCATTTCAACCCAAGTTTACCATTGATATTGACGTGTGATGCAAGCCAGACAGGAATCTCAGGAGTACTGACACATAGAATGAAAAATGGAGATGAAAGACCGATATGTTTTGCATCGAGGTCGCTGACCCCAGCGGAGAAAAAGTACCCAACTTGCCATCTAGAGGCTTTAGCCATATTTTGGGCCGTTGGTAAATGGTACCAATATCTATATGGTAAGAAATTTATCCTGCGAACCGATCATAAACCTTTATTAACTATATATGGGGAACATAAGGGGATCCCGCAGATGTATGCAAGTAGACTGCAACGATGGGCAGCTTATTTATCAAGTTTTCAATATAAAATAGAATATGTTAAGGGAACAGATAATAAGATTTGTGATTATTTGTCAAGGTTTCCACTGAAAGATATTTCGAGTTCTAGGGAATTGGTGGATAGAGGTCAATACCTGCATTTTACCGAGACAATGGACGATTGGCCTATGAATAATGAAGAAATTAAGAGACATACGCTAAAGGATGGAGAGCTGAGCGAGGTAAAGAGATACGTAGAAGCAGGAACGTGGCCCTCAAAGGTAAAACGATCTTTATTACCATATTATCATAGAAAAGATGAGTTAACCATTGAGAAAGATATTTTGATGTGGGGGCATAGGATAGTAGTTCCAACAGCAATGCGTAAAAGAATATTAACCGAGCTTCATGCTAGTCACTTTGGTATGGTCAAAACAAAAAGTCTAGCGAGATCATATGTATACTGGCCAAATCTAGATAAAGACATAGAAGAAAAATGCAATAGTTGCATGTATTGTCTCCAAAATAAGCAGGCACCTCATAGGGCAGAATTGACACCCTGGAGACTGGAAGACAAGCCCTGGAACAGAGTTCATTTAGATTTTTGTGGACCGATAGAAGGTAAAAACTTTTTAGTAGCCGTAGATGCTTACTCAAAGTGGGTAGAAGTCTTTGTAATGAGATCTATGACATCGAGTGAAACAGAGGAAAAGATTAAAATCCTTTGTGCACGATGGGGTTTACCAAAGACAGTAGTAACAGATAATGGTGCTCAATTTAAAGCAGCAAATGTACAGAAATTTTTCAATCGAAATGCGATAAAACACATTACTTCACCACCTTACAACCCTCAGTCGAATGGACTAGCAGAGAACGCTGTAAAAACATTTAAAAATAATTTGAGGACCAGACTTTCAGACCCAGAAAATAAAAGTAAGAGTATTTCAATGTTGATTTCAGAATTTTTATTCTTTTCCAGAGCAACCAAACACTCTAGCACAGGGGAAACACCAGCAAAGCTAATGCTAGGCAGAGAAATAAGGACCCGAATGGACGTGCTAAGAGAAGGATTGGAAGGAGTAGAGGAAGAAAAGCAACAAAGTGAAAATAAAACGACCATTCAAAGGCAAAAGAAAGCTCAGGAAAAACAACAAAAAGATTATGGAGGTAGAGCTAGAGCTTTTGAAGAGGGAGAGGAAGTGATGGTAGCAGATTATAGAGTACCGAATAAGAGAAAGTGGGTTCAAGCATGTGTACTTAAAAGACTGGGAAAGTCAACCTATATTTGTAAGATCAAAGAAGGTAATAAATGGAAAAGACACACAAACCAAATACATAAAATGAACCAGAAGATACAAGAACAAGAAACCAGGACCTCAGAGAAGACAGTGCATAAACCTAGTGCACCACCGTATAGGTATTATAGTAGCCTGGAAGGAAAGAAAACCACGGAAGAAGCAGAGAAGGAAGTGGAGGACCAAGGTGAGATTACAATATGCAGAGACGTATCAAGAGAGAGAGAACAGCCAGAAACTTCGGGTGTATCCGACCAACGTGGTGGGAATATTTCTTTGAATGTTTTTGATAAGGTAGCGAAACAATATTTTTCTCAGATAATTGATATTCATAAACCTAGAGTAGATGTAGATGATCCGAATATTTCTTTTTCTAGCTCTCAAGTAGAATTGACTTCACCATCCTCCGGTATCTCCACCATGACTGACATGAGTAGAAGTAAGGACCAAAGCCCCAATAGGGAAACGGAGAGTAAACAAAAAAATATTCCAGGCAGGCAAAGAGAAAAACGTAGCGTAAGCAAACCTAAAAGATTTCAGGACTATGTAGTAAACATAGATTGAGTTTATTTTATTTATGAATTGAATTTTTTATATTCAAATGTTAAAAGTTAAATTATATATTTTTCTGTTGGCTCTTGGGATCAATGTACGGTTCATATTAAAACAATATTATTTTATTACAGAAAAGTATGTAAGAGTGTTAAGGCAATAACATAATGCTAATTTAGTTTTCTCACTAAAGCAGGTATCGCCAAGCTGGGGTGAGGGTGTAGCGTCAGGCATACGCGCAGGCGCAAGCATACGAGTCGATAGCTAGAGGAACACGACCAGCCACCGGCAGTCTGTACCTGGTCCCGCTACGCAACCACACGCCGTTTCTCTACACGTAGTTACTAAGTACTTTGTTAAACTGACCAGTACCTTACATTTGTATGTTGTATAATAAAACACAATTATTAATCGGGTGTATCGTTTATTTAAACCACCGGACACCACAGTATATTAATATAGTATAGTAAGTATAGTTTCACTCGGTCATATTATTAATAATTGACATATTATATTTATTTTAAAAGTGACAAAACCTAAAAACTATGTTTTATGAGTAATAAATAGTTAAAACTCCCTCCGTGACAGTTATATAATCTCGTTACTATATTATTAATTTAAATATCCATATTCAAATTTTTCTATTGTCAGAATGTTTTGATATCTTTGTCTAGAAAAAAGATAACAACTTGCGGTTTTCACTGACTTCTTCCAATTTTAGTTGTCATTCTCACTATGTAAAATTCTTCATATGGTTTCATTTGAAATTTTGGAGAAAAACCGTAAATTTCAAGGAGATTTCCAACGGCGCCCTCTAGCGACTACCGCAGAAACTAAAACAATATGTATTATAATGCAAATGATAAAACAATTGAATCTCTTTTAAACGAGACTAAACTTGATAATTTCCGTCGACTCTAAGTTGCTTAATTTTTTTCCCAAAAAAATGTTTGACTTCCCCCCACCCCTCTATTTGGGGATTTGGAGCAATAAATGTTAAACGAAAGTTGTTCATAACTTTCGCAAGTTTACAACCCATATATTTTCAATAGGGCTTAACTAGGCATATTACGAAGAAACCTTCGCTTTCTTAGTTGAGCATTAGCATTACGCCCTCTAGCGGCCACCTGAGAAACTTAAAAGTAATTTCCAGCAATTTCTCTTGACCACTTTACTTATAAAAAAATCTTTCCGAAAGTTGTACGATTAATGGTTTCCGAGATAAAGCCGACGTCCTCGCTTATTTGACCACCCGGTACAATGGTTCGCCAGTGGTGTATAAGAGATCCTACTATGCTAATCCCGGATTAATATTTCGGCGGTAGGTGAGGTTATTCAGGTTATGTTTTCTATTCTTAAAAGCGATGGTGTAGACAGTTCTGTATTTTAAATAAATGTTGCAAATACAATATGGATTGTTTTTGATCCTAAAAAAAACACATTCGTTCTTATCGAAAGAAAGGATGGAATAAAATTTATTTTTACTATTGAATAATGTATTATTTTTTCAGCATAAATAAATTTAAAATATATTTTTGAGTTCCACAACGTCGATTCCATGGGTTACGCTTCTTGACCACATGCTAGCTGGTTTTGATGTCTGCATCCTGTCCAATTCGACTTCATAGATAGAAACCTGAAAAGTTGCACGGGTTTAAATAAGAGTACGTTTTTACTAACTAAAAAGTTTTACAGGAATCAGTAGTTCAACAACAGTTTTACGGTTATGGCAAGTTTCTGCCAGTACCTTCCTGTATGACTAACTGAAGGTACATTTTCCTTAGTTTATTAATCCTGCTTAATTAAAAAAATAATTCTAATATATCGTGTCCAAAAAAGTATGAAAACTGAGTATTGCTTTCTCTTAGAAAATTTTTCCCTTGATAAAACTTGGTGCTTTCCATAAAACTATAAAATTATTTTAGATGTTATGTGTTGTTTATAGTAGGGAGCAAATGCTCTTTTTGCAACTTCATCCAGAGTAAAGTATCTTAAATTTTAAAGATAGAGCAACATTTCATAAGTAAAAGTTGTTGCAAGTTAAAAACCCAGTCCAAGCAGCTCTAAATTTGAATTAGGTAACTTAATTTTTAACTATAAAATCTATCGGGATTTTTGTTAAAATCAAAATTAATCATGCGAAATAAGTAAGTTTTTAACATGTATGTATTGTATTTATCACAAATACTAATGTCATTTTAACAAAATTGTTTGCAAGGGTTAATTTTTAAGCAGCAAAATATTTATATTATTTGTCTTCTTAGAGTAGGTATTTAAACTTGTGCGTTCCAGGTAAAAATAACAAATAAATTATTAGTTTTTCCACATAGTATGGAAAAATGTTGAGTTCTTTCGTGATTTTTATTAAAACACATTTTAAGAAATAAGTGTGCAACACCTCGATGTTTAAACTGATTCTTGTCCATCCAATTTAAACTCACGCATAAATTATTTGATATACTAATATCGCTTAAACAAAAATGTTACCAGTAGCGTTGTGAATAAAAATCACGACTCTTCAGTCGTCTTCTTCAAGAAAAGCTAAAAATTGAAACTTCTAACTTAAATTTAGAATTTGGACGAATATTTTAATTTGCAATAACTACTACTCCATGCTGAAATCATGAAGAAATGGCATATTTGCTTTATTACTATAAGCAGTACCTACAGGAAATCTAAAATATTATTGTACCATTTTAAGGCAAGCACCTTAGAAAAAATTCTGAGAAATCGATAAAGTTTTCCATATTATGCTGCATATTTTTCTGGACCATTGCATTATAGAACTATTTTATTTATTTTGAAGAAGTAGTCCATACTCAAAGTGAAGTTGAATATATAAGACATTGTGCTTTTTTCTATTTTATTTATGTATTTTCCATGTATATAAGATTAATATTTTTTATGACGCTGTAAAATACTAAAAAAAAAATTGAACATTATCCCTGTATCCTTTATACAATTTTTACTTCACTGACCTATTTTGTTTCTTGCTTCGTCCATTAATATTGCGTTAAGGCATTTTTGACCAACTCCAATTCGACCGAACTTTTTGAGATTATGCATGGAAAATTCTTTGCAGCAGAATCCAATAAAACTTCTTTAATATTATGGATTGATTAGGTGACATAATATTTGCAGCTGTAGGTTCCAGAATAGTGCCCCAATCTATAAAATTATAAAAAATGATGATCGCTTAAACATCTTGGAAGTAAGACACATCAAATGGATCAGGATCAATGTTGCCTTTCAATATAAAAAATATACATTTTATATTCTTGTCTGTTGCTATTAAGTAACACAACTTGTTTGGGGTTCATTATCAATAGAAACGACATACAAGAACTGCATGGGATTCCAGTACATACATGTCGGTCGAGTTATATTTTTAATCCAAGTTGTGTTCAGCGTTGCCAGATTGCTTTTCCAAAAAGTAATAAATTCGTGTATCAATAGGTAATAGATTTTCAATAAAGGTAATATATTTTTGGATCCAAAATTATTCAAAAATGCCTTGATTATATTTACCTTTTAAAATAAAACTCGTGATTTATAAAAATCAGAGAAATATGAAGGGGCATAATTTTACGCCCGGTAAGGGGGAAGGAAAAATCTTTGCTAAGCTTTGCTTTGCTATTTAAAAGTAACTAAAAAGGAACCGGCTTTCGTTTACTCCGGTAAACTATTTTTGATAGTATTTTTAATTTAACTTTGTTTACTTCGTAATCTTATTGGAAGATTTTCTTATGCTATAATTTTTGTAATAAAGAAATTTATTATTCTTAAGGTGTTGGCAACAAAAAGGTAATAGATTTTTTTAAAGGTAAAAAGGTAATAAACCCCTCTAACATCTCTTACAATTATTGCAAACACTGGTTGTGTTACCAACAGAAACGTCCTGTTTATTTTGTCTTTGAGTCAGGATTTGAGTGCTGGATGTGTCTTGATGTTGGCCTTCCTACGCATTGCCATTGGGAGCATTCAAAATTTACTAAATAGAAAAGAAAATCTGGCATCGGCGCTGGCAGCTTTATAAAGTAAGTAAGTTTATGAAATAATACACTTAATAAGCAACAGTTTCTAACTGAACTTAATTGCAGTTATTTGCAAACATAAAGAAGTCCAACACCACTTTAAAAAATCCGATATCGTTGTCGCCAACTTAAACGAACAGAGTATAAGATGTTGCCTACTTTAGTTTTGGGAGTTTAGGCATCAAAGAAAAAGGTTAGTAGACGATGACAGATTTCCTCATATGGGACAGATTCAAGTCATTAACTGTCATCACTGACATTTATTTAAAGGGCTGATATTTACCAACAGGATAAAAATAAAATTGGGCGTTGAGCAGTATTTTTTGTTTGGCTGGTAAAAATACCCAAAAGACAGTTTATCTTTCTATTATCTTCGTATTGGCTCTATTTGTAGCGCTATTGTCATTTATCTGGCTGGTAAATTTTACAGCAATCGCCCGATATGATTATTTTCTTTGGGGGCCACCTTACAAGTAAGGTAGTTTACGTGACAAAACCAGAAAATTTATAGGAACGTAGGCAACAAATAACACTTATAGTACGGGATCTGGCTGCTAAATTAGTACATTAATGATTTAGATTATCAAAATTTATTTTTTAAGTATTTTTACAACTAGGGGAAGTCACTTTTCATCAGGTGCCAATTAAAAATTACCCGCCAGTATTATTAATTAAAATATTATTAATTTAATTTTAGAGAAATATTTCGTTTACATCTTATGGAAATAAAACCTCCAGCATTTCACAACAGTGTATTTAAAAGATCTGAAAAGTCGTAGTTGCTGCTGATGGCTTAGCCGCAACCTCTACGCACCCAGGTGTAAAGAGGTATAATTTTGTAAACACTTTTCGTTCGTAACGTATACTCATTTCATTTATACCACATTAAAGCTCATTTTTTTCTGTAGTTAATAATATAAAGCTGCCTATATAAAAAAACCCGCAAATCAAAGTTTCCTACCCGAAAAGATGCTAGGTATTAAAAATGAAGTGAGAGAGAGTGAGCGCGCGACGCTATACTTGTTAGACAAGGATGCTCAATGGAGGCTGAACGTGTTTTTTGAGCTATTGCGCATGCTCCGATAAATAGGGTTCTCAGACAAGCAGCTAGCAGAGGTTTATGTTTATTGTAAATTCTAACCACACTGTTTTGGAGCTCGCAATACGTATTACTTTAATTGTTTTTGTTTAAGAGGTAGAGAATGTCATAGTAGATAATTTCCATGACGATTCTGCTGTTAACGAAGAAGATTCTGATATAAGTAGTGACGAAATTGATAGCAGCGATGATAGTGAGAGCAGCCTGTACTCCGACTTTTAATAAATGGCAAAGAATGAAATTTTAAAATTTTTTAATTAATTAATTAACCGTTTGTTTTTTATTAAACACTCTTGTTTATTCTTTGAAATAAGATAATTATTTTGTAACTTATTATGATAACTCTTCAATTATTATCTGTAACTTACTGTAAATAATTTGTCACTTGTGACTGAAATGAAAATATAAATAAAATCAAACATTTGCTGAAACTACACTTACAAAATACAATTTTCTTTGATATGAGTAAGCAAGGTTTTATTTTTAATAAATATGTTTTTATGATTTTCTTTGGAGAATGAATTACATTTTTTACTTTAAAATAAAAGTTTTGTGATGTGGTTTCAAAAACAACTAATGAAAAGTCTAACTTTTTGCAAAATATGTATCTGAGTATTTTATTATTATTATTGTTTTCATATTTAATGCAATTGTTATTTTGTAAATAATATTTAATACTATTTATAAATTAAATATTATTTTATTAAATATTGATGCTTTATCCGTTGCATTTTTGGAGCATTTGAGTACAGTCATTTTTATTACTACTTTAGATCGTTGGTGAGAACCCTATTTATCGGAGCATGCGCAATAGCTCAAAAAACACGTTCAGCCGCCATTGAGCATCCTTGTCTAACAAGTAGCGTCGCGCGCTCACTCTCTCTCACTTCATTTTTAATACCTAGCATCTTTTCGGGTAGGAAACTTTGATTTGCGGTTTTTTTTTTATATAGGCAGCTTTATATTATTAACTACAGAAAAAAATTAGCTTTAATGTGGTATAAATGAAATGAGTATACGTTATGAACGAAAAGTGTCTACAAAATTATACCTGTTTACACCTGGGTGCGTAGAGGTTGCGGCTAAGCAATCAGCAGCAACTACGACTTTTCAGATCTTTTAAATACACTGTTGTGAAATGGTGGAGGTTTTATTTCCATAAGATGTAAACGAAATATTTCTCTAAAATTAAATTAATAATATTTTAATTAATAATACTGGCGGGTAATTTTTAATTGGCACCTGGTGAAAAGTGACTTCCCCTAGTTGTAAAAATACTTAAAAATTAAATTTTGATAATCTAAATTATTAATGTACTAATTTGGCAGCCGGATCTTAGACTATTAACCCGACTAATAAATCCAGAAGTTATTGTACGTATAACTTTTTTTTATCCCCCTGCCTTATCAGGCGTTGTTTTAACTGTAGAACCATGAGGCGGACTAGACTGGGTGGCCAACTCTTAACGCAATATTCCATAGCATTTAAACTACTCAACTTTTTAATATTTTTCAAAAACAGAGTTATAGGGAGGCATTCGGTCTACAATTTTAAATTATACCGGATATCCCACATAGTTAGGGCATATCAAAAATACTTTTTATGTGTCCGTATAACGGACCAAATCGAAGGATTACAAGGCACTCTTTGAGAAAATGAGCATTAAGATTATATGGTAAATGGAAAATTAGTTATTTTAGGGAAAATCGTAAAAGATAGGGAACTCTAGTATGATTTAAGTTGTATTAAAATAGGCATCAAAAATAATAGTGTTGTATTCAGAATAAGCCTTTTTAAGTTACAGTTAATTGTTACATTTGAAAAGGCTTCGATAAATATTTTTATTTTTAAAAATATCCGTTAGAGTCGCTACTTAACAATCATATATTACTACGAACAAACCCAAATTTCCGTCGCCCTATTCTACCGACAGGTGCAGGTTTTTCAAGAGTTGCAAAACATCAAAACTATTTAATTTAAACCATCTAAAAATAGCATAAGTGCTCCATTAAAAAAAAATAATGTTAGATATACCCCGACTATTTGGGACACCCTGTTTTTTTCAAAATACTTTTAAATTGTGGAACTAATAACTCCCTATAACTGTTTTTGAAAAATATTAAAAAGTTTAAATGCTATGGAATTCTGCGTTGAGAGCGGGCCAACCTGTAAATTATGCATTGAAATTTAAGAAATGAAAAAATACAATACAATACAATTGAACCAATCAGATGACAATAATCCCAAGATTTGTTGTTAATCATTTTCGAGCGAGACCTATGTACTGGTAATCCCAAAATTTCCGCATAAAATTCATATTAATTTTAATAAAGGGGAAAAACCCAGGAAAAATGAAATACCCTATTTTTGTATTAGATCTTCAAATTCTACCTGAAATTCTAAGTATGTAACGATTGCTATTCCGATTTTAAGCTGTTTCTGAAATTTCGAGATTTAATGGTTTTTTATTAAAATAAGTAATACTTTCAATTTATACTGTATTAGAACATGTTAATTTATTTGACAATTTGACAAAGTTGATGACAATAAAATGGCTTGATTTATCAAAAAGGAAGCCCGAATACTTGCGACTGGTCCATTTATTGTGACGTTGTTCGCGCTGGTTTCGCGAGAGTCAATTACCTTATCAGTATTTAAATATTTTAAAAACTAAAACCGTAGAATTTTTTTTTCTTTCATGCGATGGGATAAAAATCAGAATTTAGAAAAACCCCATTACGTCATACTGATTTAAGAAATTGGTTATTGAAAATGTTAGGTATATTAGAAAAGCAGCGCATCGAAATTTTACTTATTATGTTGGGGGTGTGAGGATAAAATACGAACACAAGCAGAGGATTGCACTTTGTTGATGTTGATGTCACTAGTTAATAGACAAAATTCCGGTCTCATGATGATTCGCGATGGTTACTTGAGACGCACACTCAATATCCTGGAAAAGTTAATGTCTGGGCAGACGGACTACCGATGGGCTCATCTCTCTCCCCAAAATCGCCAACATTTGCATGGAACGGTTTGAATCCGAAGAAATGGAACAAGTAAAGAAGAAACCAAAAATATGGCTGAGGTATGTGGATGACACCTTCATTATTTGGAACTGAAACGATGATGAATTCAGGAAATTCCTAAATCAGATCAATAGGTTCACACTGACAATCAAATTCACCATGGAAAATAAAACATCGAGTTAACTTTCCTGGATGTAAAGAAAAATGGCAACAGCATCAACTTCAGTATAGAGCAGCGGTTGTCAACCTGTGGTACATGTACCACTGGTGGAACATTTAATTATTTGCGGTGGTACGCAAAAACAGACCTAAAACGCAAAAGCAGACCTAACATCAGCACCAGATAACAAAAAATTAAAAAAAAAGAAAAGAAAACTTATGTGAATTACAATTAATTAAATTACCTAGCTAGATAGGTATTTTAGTTAGGTCGTACCTAAAATTATGTGTGTGTGTGTGTTAGTTTCAATGGCACTGGAAAACCTAAAATTATAAAAAGTATTTTATGGTACATCACTCAAAAAGGTTGACAACCGCTGGTATAGAGGAAACACCTACCCCATGAGATTAGTTGACAAGTATTGAAAAATAAAACAATCGGCTAAACTTGCAACAACCAGAAGGCACAGCCAACACTCAACATTCAGTACGTCAAAGGAGTATATGAGAGAATAAGAAGACTCTTATAACGATACAACATCAATACAGTATTCAGCTGGAGACACTCCTTAAGAAGCCACCTGACGAAGACAAACCCAAGAAGCCAAAAAGACACGAAAAATCGTGTCTACTGGATCCCCTGCGAGTGCTGCCAATCTAATCCTGCTGAGACACTAAGACCACTCGAAACAAAGATTAAAGAAACAATATGCTAAAAGGAGAGACCGAAAAGTCAAGTGCAGCTGGCCACTCCTGGACACATGCCGATCATATCATGTGGTCGGGAGCTGAAATTCTGCATATAATCACACTGGAGGAAGTTCAAGGAAGCCGCTGCTATATACCAGAACCCATCAGGTTGTTTTAGTAAGCCATCATTTGATATAAGAAATATCTGGAAATCTTTGGTATGTAGATGTAATCTTAGAATACCGTGCACGAATTAAACGCATGACTGCACCCACCTCAGATCTCAGTCATGCTTCAGTGCACCTAGCTAGTATAAATACAGCTGTAGTTCCTTTGCTTATTTAGTAGTCCATTCAAGAAATAAATAGAGTATACCCTCTGCTATGATAAGACATGTGGTAGATGGATTTTAGCATCGGCACCGCCTAGGAGTATGTCAGGTAGAAGGAGGTGTTACGTTTATAAGAATATCACTTTAATAAACAATAAAAAAAATTATGGATAATATTTCTGTTTTACAAAGACTTTTCGAAATAGTAGTCAGTATATCAGAAACAGCAGAAAATCGGAATGTCAATCGTTACAGAAATTTACTTAGAATTTGAAAATATAATACAAAATGAAGTATTCCATTTACAAAAACTGTTAAAGACACCATAACTGTTTCATGACCCGATCTTTTATGTCAAAATAATCCATTTTAAAATAGAAAATGACGGGTAGTCGCTGCTTTTAAATTCTAAATAGAACTTACCAAATATTACATATAGCACCAGTATACGGTCACTAAGTACATCGTGGATAGGCTGTATGTGTATACCTGCGAAATCATAAACAAATTAGTATTTTAATAAGGTTTACAACCTTGAAATTTTTCTTAAGATGCAACCATCTTTGAGACCTTCATTCGACTTAAATTTTGTAGAGTCACATACTAAAATTTCAAGACAACAAACATGATATAACTTGACGCAAGTATCAAATTTTTATTTCTCACCATGTAAATTACGCTTTGTTTTTTTGAAAGGGTCCGGTGTCTGCAAAGATGCTTACACAAAAATATTAACAGTAAATAAATCTTTTTGAAAATCTGACTAGACGACGCATCAGGATTAAAGATAAATTCGATTTTAATAATTGCTATGGTTAAGTTTATTTATCTCAAAAACACACTAGACTAAACAAATGCTCTCTCTAGAAGCACATATTCTAAATTTTTCCTATATGCATTCAAATTAAATTATTTATATAGTGAAGAGACATATGTTGTCTGGTTAAGGTAGTAAGGCGAAGAAACCCAAATTAACCCAGAACAAAGTCAGGTTCAAATGCCGATTTGTTTGTTATGTTTACAATCAGATTTTCTACATTATTTTGGTCTAACTGTCATTAGATTGGGCCTCTCTACGAAATTAGGAAGTGTTAGCATTTAACATGTTTACAACAGAATAGATTCGGAAAGTCCAGCTAAAATGGAAGTAGATGAAACGGAAAAATTTAATTATTGGGAGACAAACTGCACAACAACTAATCAAAAATATAGCTGAATTGCTTAAAAAGAGCATTGCACCACCACCAATAATCGGTGACCTGTTTTAGTTTGGGCGAGGTACGTAAATTTTTGTCTCTACCCTTCTTTACTCTATACAGTCGTTTATATTGTAACGTCAATTGTAAATAAATATATAATTTTTTGTTGCTAGAATGAAGAATTTTTAACAGTTTTTGCAATAGTTGGATGTGAATATGGCTTGACGTTAGGTACAAAATTTTATTATTTAATATGTCTGCGGTTTGATAAAATGGGATAGGCTCACTATTAGATTAATCTAATCTGACTTAAGTCAGTTGTGTATCTTATAATTGATTTCTTATTTTATGCGTTTTAATTTAGGTATTATTTTACTGACTAGATGGGAGATAATCTTTTTTGTACCGTTAATCCTAATAAAAGGTTAGTTACAATGGAAAGTTTGCAATATTTTAAAAAACATCAAATTTATTAATTACCCACACAATATCATTGAGTAAAATAAGGCAATACGGCTTTACACTGTTTTCCTATGTACGATTTTATCGTTCAACCTTAAGTATCTCATTTTAGATAAAGTTCCCCTAATCAATTGATACAATATAATTAATCTGGTGATTACATATAGCAAAATAGTTTGTATAGAGCTAAATAATAAACCTAAAATAGCCCATGACTTATGTAAGTATTGATTTTAATGGTCACAAAACCAAATTTATTCATGTTTTTTTTGGGATTTCCAGTCCCTTGTTTGTTGTCTTATAGTATTTAGCGAATTACTGTTGAAAGAATTACTCGGTCATTTTTATTCTACCCATCAGTTTTATTATTTGTCTGTGTATCACAGTTTTACACGAATCAGTTAATGTTAGTAGTCAACTGTGGCGTAGTCAGGGAAGGGCACCCAAAGTCGAACATAAGCAAGTAATTTTATGAACTACAGACCATTTATCGAAACGTCGATTAAAAAGCGGCCTAAATGTTTTCAGCCCCCCTTCACCAAACATTAAGTCTGGCTAAGTAACTGGTAGTGAACAGGTTCTTGATACGATTTAAAATATTTCTTTCTTTAGTTCTTTACTGTGTCCTCAAAGTTGATTATTTGTCTTCATCAGAAAGATTTAAAGAAGGGATGTTTCAAAAACATCGATGAACATCGCCCATCAGCACTATGTTCCTGACGTGGCCGTCTTCACGATAACGTATTTCAATTTTGCTGTTAGTGCCTTGGGAAATTGGTGGTAGATCGGGGTGTGTTTCGTGAAATAAAGCTGCTACTTCTGCTTGAGTACACGATCTGTCGCCAAAGCCAATTATTCAAATTTCGATTTTATGTGATTCAGTTAAATAGCCTATTTTAGTATAGAAAAAAAAACTTCTTACTATGAAGTAACTGTTTAAACAGCACAAAATATTACAACAGATAAGTATGCACTTCTTCTAAACTGAAAATAAAGTGGCCACTGGAATGCGGCATCAAGTAGACAAACAACCATAGCCGTCTTAACTTGTTCAAGCCGTGTAACAGAAACATCGACAACACTGCTTTGAAGATCCATGTGTCACATGACTTTTTTGAGGTTAGTATATACTTTTCGCACGAAGTAGGTGTAGTTGTCCTATTAATTTGTATTTTTATCCGGCTTTCGATTGACATCTAATAGAAAATTTAAGTGACATGATTGCTAAGAACCTCTACAAAATACTAGTAAAAATTTGCGTTGCAGGTTTGCTTTATTAGCATTAATAAAGTGAAAAATCCAACAGTCTGGCCAGCCTGACTGTTTGTTTACGGGTTTTATAAATGGCGGCAGAATTTTATTTGTTTTAACTTAAAAGTTGTGTCTTTTGTATTCTAGTTAGCTCTTTGGGATAAACTTGATTGTTTTGTGGCTACAATTAATTTATTAAATAGTAAAGTGTTTATTTAGCTTGAAGGTATAATATTATGTGAATTATTTTAAAAATATCACTAGTAGAGATAGTTCGTAAGTAGGTAGGATTGTAGGATACCTCGGTACTTAGGTAAATACTATTTTTTTTCTTTTATTTTGTTTATTTATCAACATGCCAAGCCCCTGCTGTATTCCTGGGTGTAACTCTAGTTTTAAAGGCAGGTGAAGAGAGTGTATCAATTTTTCACTTCCCAAAAGATGAAAATTCTATGGCTAAAAGCCATTCCAAGAGCTAATTGGTCGCCCACACAGTATTCTGTAGTTTGCTTTTTGTCCCCAGTGACATTAGCCGTGAGGATATTTATCTTTTGCCTGATTGCACCACAAAAAAATATCCAACTAAAGCGAGACTACACTTAACAGCTGTTCCGTGCTTTTATCCCAATCTGCCTGCTTACTTGTCAAAAACTGTTCTCATTCCTAGAAAAAGTCCAGCGGAGAGAAACGAGGAACAACAAGAGCGTACTTTCGACGATCTCACTGATCTCAGTAATTATTCACAAAAAATTAATACTTCTGAATTTTGGGAAGTAAAAATTGTAAGTGACTCAAAAATATATTTTTATAGTTTAGATTTGACCAATGACTATAAATATTGTTAATCAGGTTTCAGTGGACATCGATATGAAGACAAAGGTTTTTTTAAAAGGTAATGAATTTGCTTACAATGATTTGAAATGGATTTTACCCTTTGAAATGAAACTAAGCAGGTGGTCTCAGCTTGAAAACTTATTGTCTCGGTACCAATTCATACATTGTGAAAGTAACGAAGTTACCCAGATAGTAGGCGACTTTCTTAAGACAAACGTAGATTTCTTTAACAAAGCCTTAAGCTTACTGAATTTTGAGACTTTATAAGATAATAGTCAATCCTGTGATTTAAACGCAGAAGATAATAATTTGTATAATAGAATTTTACTTTTAATCGATCAAATAAATCTATTCCTAGTGAAACAAAAACAGCTTCTTAACGCAATATTACTATTATTTAATAAATAGGTAGGTAAGTTGTTCTTGTTATCCAAAACTATTTATTACTTTTTTGTACATTTTTCAATATCAATATAGTGGCAACAGAGCCAAAAAAACACAAAAAATATTATCAGATAGGATAAAAAAACTCGCCCGTTGCCGCTCGTAATAATAGCTTGTGGATCCGCTACTCCCAGCTGATGCGGCGTTGCCTGATGTCACTTCATGGCTTGAAAGTTAAGACGGCTGTGATACAACCTTATCAATAACATATTTTCTTTTTTTAAACAGTCTGCACTGGCAAAACCCAAATAATGGCCAGTTTTTTTCTGGCTTTCTGGATTACCGAAATGCAAAAGTAAATAGTGGATCGTATTCCCTTTTTTATGCCCTTGCCAACGATCTATCATAATACATACCTTTACATTTGAAAAAAAAGTTGGGGGCCGTTTCTACCCAAAAAGAGTGGTAAAATTCATGAAGATACGAAAAAATATGCCAAACTAAAAATAAACGCAGCCATAGTTCTATATTTTTTAGCAAATAAAGAGGCTTCCTAATACTGAATATAGGTATTCCTGTTAAAAATTCCACCCTGTATATTTTAAATCATTTATTTTTTAATTTAGCAACAATACGTATTTCCAATATTCCGTAAATAATTCTAAACAACTTTTATTAAAAGGATTATTCAAAAAAATATAGTTTTTGTATAAAACGAAATTTGAATTTTTAGTCTAATCTAAGCCTAATTAACAATTTATCTCAGTTGTTCACTGATCTTTCTTTCTAACATCAGTGACAACAGCGGAACAGCTAGAAAATGAAAAACACTGTAAATGCGGGTAGCTACGGAATCTTAATTAGAAAGTTTCAATACGATCACCGCTATGACTTCTGTCGTTAGGACTTGTCAAGCCAGTGTTGAAGCAGCTTATGATCTGGTGTATTCGCTAGTAAGTTAGTTAATAAAATATCAACATATTGGTTGCAATACAGCTTGGTGCTGTCCCCGAAGCATATTACGTTTGTTAGTATAAATTGGTGTAAATCGCTTCTAGTAAGTTATGAATAAAATACGTCTCATCCCAAGCCTTGAGGTACACCGCTTAGAACTGGAAATGGATTGGAGTTGGTGCGGCTTTTATTTGATATGTCCGGTTGTTGAGTAGTTCTTTTATGAATTTATATAGGTGGCCCCCCGACTTTGAAGTGATTCAGCTTTTAGAAAGAGTAGTCTGTTAAATGGTCTCTTGTCGAATGCCTTTTCTTGATCTCCAGATACAGCACGTCGACTGGTGGGCCTTCCTTAACTTTCCTGGTCCAATGGTTAAGGAATTCTATGAGATTTAGAAAAATAATAATTCTTCCAGACTAACCCTGCAAACATGTTTTGTAAATTTGTAATAAGTTTCATAGAAAATAGTTTACTTTTTCCAGGCACTTGATTATACATGATATGGAAATGATATAGGTAAAACAATTTTAATTTTTTTCTAATTATGTGCTGGTACCATCTAAAAATTATTAAATCGAATATTTAGTTTTTGATTTAATTGAATTATAATGTAACTTTTCACTATAACCGAATTCATTATATTTAATATTTAGTAGACATAATAAATAAAAACTTATTAAAAATAGAGAATAAACCTATACTGGCCTAGAGTATCACAAAACGTTTCTAGAAACAATTAAAAAGGCGCAGCGAAAGTTTTAACATATACAGACTTACAGTCCGTTACCCACAGTTATTTTGTTTGTCCCTTGTGCTTCTGATTATAATGCTATCTTTGTTTCGATAACTTAAATAGAAAATAACAGAAAAGAAGATTCAATGTATCCTCCAGGTTAAAGTACTTCTGCCAGGTCGAGGCGGCTCTTACATGGGTCAATGTTTTCGCGTATTCTGTTTAATTATTTTTTCGGTAAACAATTCAATATTTTTAAAACTGTAGAAAATTTTATTTTTTCCCCCTCTAAGCGGTAGGATGAAAATAAAAATTTAGTGAAAAGACCCATTATTCAGTTTCTTTCATTAATAAAAATTACTTTGTAAATAAAGAAAGAAAGGTGAGTTTTATGTTTATTTTCAAGTCGTCCAATGTTGTATGCTGAAAATAAATACGTTTTAAGCTGAAAAACAACTCAAATACCTACTCCTAAACGGCCCACAGACTGTACAATCTGTAGTACAAGATCATTCGATGTTTTTACAGACCTTTCCTGCATACCGCCAACCTGTCCTCTGATAGTAAAAAATTGTGTAGAATATTCCCTCCTACCCCATATTTAAATTGCTTAATTTTATCTGTTCAATTTGACATTTTTCATGATTCTGGAAATATAGTTACATTCGACCAATATACAGGGTGGTCCTTAAGTACATCAAGAAAATCTAGGATATGATTCCTGGCATCAATTTAAGTTGAAAAGTTCATATGGACTTATGCCCTAAAATGCTTACCCTCTAAGATACAGGGTGTTAAAATATTTTCCATTTTCCTTTAAAACTACCATTTTTTTTAAAAACATAGTAGAGACAACTTTTGTTCCGCTTATATCAGTAATGCATAAAAATGCATCAGAGTTTAAAAAAAACAGTGGCGTATCACATATTTTCACAAAAAAAATATTGACGGTATCTTCATGCACGCCACTGGTGGAAGTAGGCAAACCCTTTTTAACCAAAAAGTGCAGTTTAATACGAAATCAATTGACATCAATTTTCAATACCGTATTTTCAAGGAGTTTCGAAATTTAAAAAAAACAATTATTTTTTAAAAATATTTTAACACCCTGTATCTTAGAGGGTAAGCATTTTAGGGCATAAGTCCATATGAACTTTTTAACTTAAATTGATGCCAGGAATCATATCCTAGATTTTCTTGATGTACTTAAGGACCACCCTGTATAAATCTGGTGATAGAAACAATATACAAAACATAGTGGAGTTAGCTTACAGTCTGCAATTCCAAAAGTCTTTGACAAACTAGTTACTGTCGATCTGTAAATGTGCTATCGTGAGCATGGATTTTTCCTGGACGGTCGACCCTGACCAATCTGTTGGAATATCTGCACTATTAACAGATTTATTGAAACAGTGTTTCCAGGTCAGTGGTATTTATACAGAATATTCAAAGGCCTTCGATCGATTGGATCATAGGATATTGTGTGAAAAATTAAGGCTTATGGGGGTTGATGCCCTTATAGTGTAAGTTACAGAGTTTCATAGCAGACAGATACCAATGTGTCAAAATTAACAACTCCTTGTCAAATCAATTTAAAGTAACATCGGGGGTACCGCAGGGCTCCTATACCGGTCCATTATTATTTATTCTTTTCACTAATGACATCAACCTTAACTCCATCATCTGCGGTTTGCAAACGACCTAAAATTATAACGAATGACTCCAAGGCGATTTGGAATAGCTTTCTAAATGGTCTCGTAAAAATGTACGTCACCTCAACATTTTTAAGAGTGTAGCGATAACGATTTCCAGTAACAAAAATTTTGATTTCTATATCTCATGAACGATGAAAGTCAAACCCGGAAGTTGAAGACTTAGGGATTATAGTGAACTAAATTTTAGCAGTCATCTTAACTCCATAACTGGTAAAGGCCTTTCAACAACTTGGATTTATTCTTCGTAATAGTAAGGCTTTCTCTCTAAACACCCAAAAACAACTATATTGTACATGCTTCCGTCCACGCAGCCTCTTAAAGTCATATGCCTTTAAAACTGGAGCGAATGTCTCTGAATTTGGGCATCTTAAAAGGTGTAGGGCATTGGGGTTTCAGACTTTAGAGCCGCGTATAGGCATTGTCAGGAACTCATATTCCTCCACAAGGCCACTGGCTTATTGGAGCTCCTTTTAATGCACCGTGCCACCTTTACCAAACACGTAACCGTGACCTATTTAAATCTTTCCACCGTCAAACTATGGAATTATTAATTAATTCCATGTCCAAAATCCAGAAGATATTATAATACTGATGCTAGTGTGTTGGATTTGTCAATGCCAATAATTTCATACAAGAGAGTACGTTTTAATTTATATGGATAGGGCATAACCTTTTTATTTTTTAGATAAGTTTTTATGTTTGTTAATTATTTCGGTCATCTTGTATTGTCACTTTTATTTGATATAGGTAATTTACTTTTATTGTAAAAATAAATTATTCCTTATATATATTAATAAATAAGCTGTACACTCAATATAAGTTTGAACGTGTCTGGTTATCGACATGGAGGCACAATATCATTATTTCAAAACAGAATTATAGCGAGTTTAGTTAGATTGTATTATTTTATTAGAATTGAAAAAAATAAAGAATTTTGGACGGAATTTATAGAAACGTATCGAGAAATGTGAAATGGAACAAGTAATTGAACCAATGTGTTGTGAACAACACCGTTTTTTTTCACTTTATTATTGGTATCTACTGAAAACAAAGCGACTCTTAGAGCAGCTACTTCCTTTATTGAAACGGTTGGCGTCCTTGCGAACAATGAATAAACTAGTTGATCACTTTGAAATGCTTATGTCTGAGGGCAAAACTCACTACGGTCTGTCGCTTTCCATTTCAAGACAACTGATTGTACAACCTGTTGTACTACAGATTGTACCGGCTGTGGGGCCTTTAAGATGTGGCGCGGATACAATACTTTGTCGTCCGCAAAACTTTTCATCCCAGTCTCGAGTGGCGCACTAAAGGAACGTATTTTTCCGAACCTGTTGCATCAAGAATAGAAACAATAAGTTCAAAGAAGCACGTCACAAAGATGCCTTTTCCTCTATATTTTAACTACACTACGTCGCCGCCATATTTCGGCATCACGTCTTATTCACTTCTAAGGATACAGAAATGTAGGAGATATAATAACAGATATTCAAGTTAATGTTGAGAGCAATAAAAAAAATACTGTTTACTATCCTTAGATCCGTGTAACGCTTTTGACACTATAAACCATAACATTTTATTAAGAGCATTACCTATACAGTGCCTATTGGGATAAGGGAAAATACATAAAAATCACTTGAAAATAACTTAAAAAGTATAATTCAAATTGGGGATAGAAAAAGTTCGGAAAAAGAAACAACGATCAATATTAGGTCCTGTCATTTTAAACTTATATTAATTCCATTTCTAAATTAGACTTAAAGTCAATACGAAGCTCTTCGTATATAATTGTGATTTAATAACGGATAAATTCAATACAAATTAAATGTGGACGTGTTTGGAGAAATGCTCGAACCCGTCGATTTTGTTTTTAAATTGCGCATGTTTTGACATAACATGTAGGTATACAGGGTGTACCACAAAAGTGTGGCAGAATTTTTTTTTTCTTAAATGGAAACCCCTGTATGTTATTGCATTTTCAGATTGTCCGTAAAAATCTAGCCATGTTTGATGCTTAATGTCCTAAACATATCTTCAACTGTTCACGAAATATTAAGGTTCAAATATTAAAATAACACTTTATTAAATTGATTTCTAAATTACATTTTTAACAATCTCAAAAATTACTTTAGCAAATGTTGGAAGTGTCCGCCATTAATAGCTCTGCAGTACCCCAGCCGATCAATGAATTCCTGCTGTACATTTTCTACGGTTTCTGGAGAAATATGCCTAATTACGTTACGAATGCGGTCCTTGAGAATTTCCAGCGTGTGTGGCTTATCTTTATACACATTATTTTTAACATAACCCCAAAGATAGTAGTCCAGTGGAGTAAGGTCGGGTGACCTTGGTGGCCACTCTATTGACCCACGTCTGCCTATCAACCGGTTTGGGAACACATTGTCTAAGAATCTTCTAACAATCGCAGCATAGTATTAAAAAAAGTTGATCAGAACTAAAAACTACGGCTAAATGTGCAATTATACGCATTTATGTTGAAAAATTATTTTATTGATTTATTATTAATTTTTTAATTAAGGCTCTACAATGCGCAAAATTATAGGATAATTAACACTGTTTCGCTACTGCAGGATTCTGGAAAGCCTATTTGAAATAACTGTCGGGACGAATCATATTTTGGTAAAGGAATGTTTCTATTTCTAAGGTATAGAGCCCTTTTTGCAAAAAAATAAGAAAATATATGAAAAAATGCTCACTGAAAGTACGTATTTTTAGGCATTTTCCAGGGTTAATACCGTCGCGAATAATTTTTTTTTCAAAAAAATCGCTCTATACCTTAGAGCTTCCATGTCTTATGTTTACTATTCCAAAAATTGAGACTTAAATATCGCGTAATAAGCCCGTTATCCTGCAGCGCGCGAAACGTGTTTCAGGTAAATTTTGTTAAAATGTGTTAGAAGTTGCCTATCTATAGCTTTATTTATTTCCTGCCGACGTGATACTAGATAAAATCATGATACACTGAGAAAATGTTACATAGGTTAAATAATTTGGAGATTATTTCGTGCTAATTGTAATTTTCTTTTGTATTGTCTGCCAATAACAGAATATAGGAGCGTTAATTTTAGAGAGGTAGTAAAGGAAGGAGGTGATTCGTTTCGCCTCCACTAAAGGCGTACCTATTAATCTTGGGTAAGCATACATCTTTCAGCTTAGACCGGAACGGTTTATAACGTGACACAGGACCAAAAGTTACAAAGCGCGTTCGCCATTTTTTCAACAAATGATGTTTTAACTTTTAAAATTGTGTTTTTAATGTTTGGTATAGGATAAAAATTAAACGAAATGCAGCCGATTTGTTTGTGTATTGAAATCAAAAATGGGCTATCGGATTTTTAATTTTTTATGTTGCGTTTTTCCTCGAAGTGAGTGAAGTATCTTGATAGTAAAACAAATATATAAAGTTAAATAGCTGATCGCAACAGACATCGGGACAAAGCCATTGAAACTGGTTATATGTCCCGGTAAACCGGGACGTATGGAAACCCTATATTAATTGTTAAAAGTTTCATGTGCCTTGGTAAAGGTTCACAGGTGCAATAAAATTAAGCTATTTATGAACTTTCTTAGTTGGTACGGGAGCGTAAAAAGAAAACGCACTGTTAGGGCGATGACACACACGGCGTTTTTGTAGCGGTTTCTGCCGAAGCGGCGGCCGACGCTGCTGCAGCAGTGACAAGACACACGTTATGGGTTCGGCGCGGTTTCTGTCAAGGCGGCGGCCTTGGAAAGACAAATCTAGGTTAATTTTTTAATTAAATAAAATAATTTGCTTTGTGTGTGTTTTGCGTCAATTAACAACACATGTACCGACTCGGCTGCGCGTTCCATGGTTTAACGACTGAATAGTACATTTGAGGCACAAATCCGGCGTCGGTCATATTTATCTGGCCTTTTTATTGACTCGCAGCGCTGCAATTTTTGGTGTAGCGAGATTCCTGTGTATTGACAAGGCGGCTAAAAAGCTATACTAAACATCAATTTTAGTAATGGGAGTACTCAAGTACAAGAAGTGAAGTTCGATTCCCAAAAAAATCGATGGGATTCGAATACCGCTCGGAATCGATTATAATGATAATCAGTAATTCTCTGGAATGGATTTTTTTTATTACAAATACCTTTTTCGAGTAGGAAATCTTTATGTGTGGCGACCTTCTTTTAGATTCTTTAAGAAGCCATTTTTAGTATTGAAAATACTAACTGGTCGCGTATAAACGGGTCAATTTCATGAAAAATTAAAATTTAAAAAAGTGGAAAAAAACTAAACCGTGAATGTTTCTGAAACAAAGCGATATAGCGCGGCGGTGTTGGCGTATTACACAGAAAGTCAGGGGTGAAGATTTCAAAAAAGCAGAACAAACTGAAAAGTGAATATTTCTGGAACTAAGAATACTAGCGTGACGGTCTTGAAATATTACAAAGGAAGTCGGGGTAAAGAAATAATAAAAAGTGGAAAAAACTAAAAAGTGAATATCTCTGAAACAAAGCGAAATAGCGCGGCGGTCTTGACGTATTACAAATAAAGTCGGGGGCGAAGATTGCAAAAAAGCTGGAAAAATTAAAAAATGCATATCTCTGGAACTAAGAACAATAGCGCGGCGATCTTGAAATATTACAAAGGAAGTTGGGGGTAAAGAATTGAAAAAATGGGAAAAACTAAACAGTAAATGTCGCTGAAACAAAGCGAAATAGCGCGGCGGTCTTGGCTTATTACACAGAAAGTCGGGGGAGAATATTTAAAAAAAAAACGAAAAAAACTCAAAAGTGAATATACTGTATGTGGTAGGTATTTTCAATATGCCTATGATACTTGCGTAAGATGCAAGATCTGTGGATTTTTTTTCAAGAAATGGAAGATGTTTATACGGTATTGACGACCATCTTTTTAGAATCTTTTTAGAGCTGATAATCACTATTCAATAAAGTAATCGATTCCTAAAAGTACGTAATTTTAAACTATCCAATTCATGAGAATATCCGACTTTGCCCACCACTAATAAATTGGACAGTATGTCATGTAGAGTATAAAAAGACATTGCGTTGGTAGGCATGGCCGTTCACAGGGAGGGGGACAGTGTCTATATTTTTTACAGCCAGGTTTTAATAGGAGAAGTTTTACGGTTTTTTGGCTGCGCCCTTCTGAAATGTAGCAGTCAAGTGGTATTATTAGGTTGAATACCCTAAATAAGGCACATATAAATATTATAGTAAATTTTTGTTAAAAATATGATTTAACAATGACAGTCTATTAGATAGCAGAAATAAATGAAAATTGTCTTTAATTTTTCTCTTGTTTGAGTATTGTGGATTTATTATTTCGGGAAGAAGGCAACTGAAAAAAAAATTTTAACTGCTCTTCCATTTTTCCTTGCCAAAACCGGTCATCTCTGTATATGAAACAAAATAATTATTAAAGGAAAATAAATAAACTTTAAGTCTTTCTCCATTGGTATATTAAAAAACATAAGTTTCAAGGTTTAATACAGGGTAATTCTCTACATGTTTCGAACGCATCAGGAGAATACAATAAGGAGTTTAGAAATATAACAGTTCTAACGGAGCTACGAGATGATGGAAAAACAAGCAAAGTGCTGGGAAAATCTTTCAACGTAATGGTAAACCTACCGAGAGGTCAGACATTTTTTTTTAGACTTTAATTTTTTTTTATAGAAATCCTATTTGCCCCAATTTGTAGCACTGTTGCCTGTGAAATTGCTATAAAGAATGGCTTTTACGTAACGTACTTTTATGTAATTTTTTACTTTGTAAAAATCCTTCTACAATGATTTCGTATTCCATAGCTGTTGATGCTCTGTCCCCGTTTTTGTAGCAGATGTGATCTTTTTCGGTTTAGGTTTTTAACATAGGAACATTTTTATTACTTCTCTAGACGAAAAGTACAATTTAGCAGCTAAATAGTAAGTACAAGACTTTTCGCCACATGGTCAAATATTCGCTGACGCTTTCATTATGATGCAGTTATATAGACGGGAATATCCATCGGTTCCCGCCTATTGTCGCATTACTTTTGCAATAACTCCAGAAAAATACCGCAACAAAATACCGCGACTTTGTTTTGAATCGACACTGATACTGGAATGCTTTATTCCATTTTCGTAAGTGTGACGATACGGTACCTTCTTTCTTGTTTAAAAAAAGGTCGCCAAATGTAAAACGATTACTTACCTTGTTCTCTTTTGAGGGGCAGGCAGCACAACGGTTCCTCAAAAATAAAATGCTCTAAAGAATTAAATATAACGGAACGCGACAGAAAAAATAACGCACGAGGGTCAATAACAGTTTCTACATTTTGTTATGTATGAAGTTATCCCCTAAATACAATTTAAGTTGGCACCTTTAGTTTCAGGATGGGCCAAGATTTCAAAACTTTTATCACCTACCAGGGCCGAATTAAGGTCGTTTGACGCCTTAGGCCAGACACATTTTCGCGCCTATTTTTTTCAATTTCGAAATGGATTTTAAAAAATTGAGCTAGTCATGATACGGATGATCAAATTTGTGCCTAAACGTAATCTCGTAAAAATGTGTTTTTCAAGCGGAAATTTGCACGTTTTGTTGAAGAAAAAACTCATAGATTAATTTAATTGTAATAATCGTATAATACATGTAAGTACTACATAAAACAATTAACTCAAAATATCATAACTTAATAAGAGTTTGGTAGTTTCCAAAGTTCAAAAAAAATAATCGACTAATCCAGCTAATTAGGATACAAAAATATAAAACACATAAAAATACAAATTCAGCGCTAAGAATCATATTGGTAGATTGGTTCCTTATAAATACACAAAATGATATAAACTAAAGCACACACATATTTTTAAGAGTATTAAGATACTAGAAATGTTTTTTTCGACATTTTTTACTTTAAGAAATTTTGAATAATGTCGTCGAAGGAAGTTGATTTCACAAGATCTGATAACTAAATAGTCTTAATACTTTAATTTAGAATATTTTTGTTTAGATTGGAATGTTGAATGTTCTTTATACTTTATAGGTATGATAATTAGCAATTATGGCATAGCTTAAATAGTGAATTAAATTTATAAAATAATAATTATTATTATAGGTACACTGAAATTCGTTGAAAAGCCGCGGCGCCTATTTCGTTCGTGGCGCCTTAGGCCATGGCCTATTTGGCCTAGTGGTTAATCCGGCCCTGTTACCTACCTTCTTTTAAATCATTATAATAGGTAGAGTTTTCCAGGGAATTCATAATACCTAATATATGTAGGTAATTAGAATCATAACAGATCTTTACTCACAAAACTTTTTGCTATCCCAAATTTTATTTTTTAGATACCTATGAAACTTACAAATTTTCTTTGATTTCATTAATAAAATAAAATAAAACAAAAAAATATAAAAATCATACTATCCATAGGATTAGGTATATTATTTTGTCTAATTTTAGAAGTACCTACCTATTTTCTATAAAATAAAATTCGTTTCCGAAATAAAATCAAGTCAAATGTATCTTCATTTATTTAGAAATAAATCGATGAAAATAACAAATTCTCGGACTTCGATCGCCTCGCTCGCGGTGAAGACTTCTGATTTCAGTGTATATCGGTGTTTACGGAATATTTTCCTACACGGCGTGATATCGCGAATATGTCCAGCTCGGATGAGTCTTTGTCGCAAATAAATTCCTTTCTCAACAAAGTCGGGCCTTAATTTAATGCGTGTTATTGCATATTTCGACGTGGTTTTTAGTTCTGATCAACTTTTTTTAATAACAATTTTTGATAATGTCAAAAATAAAGGTACTTTACTCTTGGGAAAAATTCACATTCTTGGGAAAAATTCACATTTTTTGACAAACCTCGTTTATGACTGGAAAATTTCGATATTTGATGGTTGCATTTTAGGTTTTAGACCATGCAGAGCGTTTTATAAAGAATATTTTTTTTTCGTAAAATTAATAATAAAAAAGTTTCCCATTTGGTAAGAACTTCCGAATACACGCTGTATATAGACCTAAAAGACATTTACACCAAAACATTTATAAATAAAAAATTTGAATCCTAATTCATTATATTATTTTTCAAAAAAAAAAAATCAACCAACACTTCAAGAAAAAAATCAGAATCCAAAAAATTTCAGAAGAATTAAAAAATAGACACTTTTTAAAAACAATTAAAGAATAATTATATACCAATTTTTTATTGATATTACTTAGTTAAATTGGATTAATGTCTTTTTCCAATTTTTCTCGTTTTTATTGCTATCCCGCTTCACTGAAATTTTACCGCTATGTGCTTTTTTAATTAAATTTTGATAGTTCTGTTAATTGTGGCAAAAAAATTATACGCTTACTTGGTAAGTGTAAGTAGTTAGCTGTTAAAAAAGTGTAACAATTGTAATTTAGCCTCACTTGTTGGTTGCCTCGGAAATAACGCATAATTAGGGCGGGCACACATGTATTTTTGTTAGAGGTTTTTGGCTAGGTTGTTTTTTCCTTACTTAAAATTTCTGCTTAACATATGTTTTCATAGTGGTCAGCAGATTGAGCAGTAATAAACAGAAACAGTGGCGCACACAGTAAGTAATATTGAGGGGACAAAATATGCTTTGTTGCAAAAAAATATATACATTACACCGAGCACCAACGTACGAAAGTAAATAAAATCTTTCATTGAACAAAAATAACTAATTTATAATATCATAGACGTATAGAACCAACCAATAAAACAAAATGTTATTGTACATATGAAATGAACTTAAATTTAACACACAACCTACGGCCAGTGCTTGGAACAGGTTTGAATCACCAAAAACATTTCAGGTAAAAATATTCGTTTTGGTTCGCTGTACCGGTCTCCTAACGCTAACCTGGCTCTCTGTCTGGATGATCTGGAAAATTCTGTGGTTCACTTTTTGCCATCCTTTGAATGCGTATTGTTCGGTGGCTACTTAAATGTTGAATCCTAATAGTAATGAATATGTATATACTTGTTAACAATTTTCTTGGTAAGTAGAATTTAAGTAAGTTGGTTAAAACAGCAACACGCATAGCGCGCCATACAGGCACATTAATAGAGATTTTGGTAACCTCTTGTACTCAGTTATCGTTGGATATGGGGGTAAAAGAAATGGACAACATATCGGACCATTCCCTGGTTTACACTAATTTAAAAATAATAGCAAAACCACTTAAAACGATTTCCTTTCGTACCTACCGCGATTATAAGAACTTTAACTTTGTGGCATTTGTTGGTGATCTATTTGAAATCGACTGTAATTTTCTGTATCGGCTCGATGATGTTGACGAAATGGTGAAGTTTTTTGTAATAATTTGTTATCCTTGTTCGATCGCCACGCACCTTTAAAAATGACAGACAATCTAAGACTTATGATGAAACAAAAGAATCAGGCACTCTTAACCTCGAAAAAGGTGAAATGGCTCTTGGCATGTTTTTAGATCTATCAAAGGC
Organism: Polydrusus pterygomalis; assembly: GCA_963969555.1. NCBI lineage: Eukaryota > Metazoa > Arthropoda > Insecta > Coleoptera > Curculionidae > Polydrusus > Polydrusus pterygomalis. The sequence goes on from OZ018384.1 coordinate 12,366,480, forward strand.
ATATGACTGTCTAGACAGGGAACTGTTAATTAAAAAACTGGAAATATATGGAATCAGGGGAAATGCTAAAAACTGGTTTGTATCGTATCTAAAAAATAGAAAACAAACGGTATCAATCACAAAAAGAGGAAACACATGCAAGTCAGAATTACTTATTAATGATATACTAATAGCGCAGGGTAGTATTTTAGGGCCAATTTTATTTATATTGTTTATTAATGACCTGGATTTCATAACTGATAAACCGAATCAACATATTGTTAAATTTGCAGATGATATGAATCTAATTGTTGGGGATGAAGATCTGGAAATCTGCTCACTAGGGCAAGACACTTTTTTGCACTGGTGACAGATTGGTTCACAAAAAAATAAGCTTACTTTAAATAGGGATAAAACCAAAATGATCTTATTTAGAATAAAACAGTCAGCAGTAGATAAACCTCCAACTGTAGAATTAGATAATAACGAACTAAATTTTTCAGAAAATGCAAAATTTTTAGGTATACATATTAATGAACATTTTGATTGGTCATATCATATGGATAATTTGGAGCAAAAATTAAATTCGGTTTGTTATGGAATGCGGGTTGTTGGAAAGTATGTAAAGGAAAACATTCTCAGGATACTCTATTATGCAAACTTTGAATCACTAATACGTTATGGCATTATTTTTTGGGGTAGACACAGCTCAATCCAGAACACTTTTATAGCCCAAAAAAGAATAGCAAGAGTCATAAAGAAGATGGAATATAGGGAAAGTTGCAGAAATGTTTTTAAAAATTCAGGAATGTTGACGGTTTATGCAATTTATATTTATGAATGTTTAATATTTTTCTTTAAAAACAGATATGTTTAATCTAAGGGTAAACCCTGAATATAAAACAAGAACGTTGGATGTCTCGTACCCAGTACACCGATTAACTCTTACTTAAAAATGTCCTCTCATTATATGTGCTTAAAACTTTTTAATGCTCTGCCAAATAAGATCAAACAAATAAACTCGCAAAAACTTTTCAAAGGGGAAATCAGAAAACTGTTAATTAATTTAGAACCCTATAATTTAGGTGACTTTGTTGATAGTATCTAGTTTGAATTGTCTGTGAAGAACGTGCATCGTTTTTCTTTTGACGTCATTTCATTTTGTATTCTTTTGTTTATGACTTGAAATAAAGAAATTTATTATTATTATTATAAATACCAGTTTTTAAATATAAAACAAATAAAATAATTTGAACAATATAAACTAATCTATAATACAACGTATAAAGAATAAATTACATAAAACATAAGTTGTATTACATGAAAATCAGGACATACATAACCGCAATATAAGAACAAAAAACTATCTGAGGAACACTAAACTTGCGCTTAAAAAATCAGTACTCTCCAATATAGAAGCATATAATTAAATACCTAAAACCATATTGGGTCAAAACTTAGTCGAGGTAAAGGAGGGGACGCGCCATCATAAACTTGCGATTGTGACCAAAATTTACTGTTTGGCACCAAGAAAATGACAGTTTGCAAAAATATATTATTACCTGTGAAGCTTATTCCTGGCTCCTTTCGATAGCTACGACTTTTGCACCCGTAAGATGAACAAACTACCATTTTATTCAACGATAAATACTAGTATGTTTCATTCACTTTGCAATCAAAAACACAAAAACCCGCTTGGTGACAATAGGATGTTTGGCACCAGAATAATCTTTTAAAAAATTTTAATAGTTTATAAAATGTAGGGACTTTGGTGCTGAAATATGAAATGTGGTCTATTATTATTGTAAATATTAAGTATTAGAATTGTAATTGTATTAATATTGTAAATAGGTACTAAAAACGAGAAATGTTATGATTTAACTTTATAGATGAAGCTATTAATTGAAGTGAACACATTGAATATATTAAACAGAAAATAGTTGCACCAGTGGGGATTTTAAAAAAACTCAGTTGTTTAACTGTTATATGTTACGTCCTATTTATTTTGCCATTATTTACTCACATTTACAACATTTAACTTTAAAATGGGGATCAACTTTTCAAAATTTACTTAACCCTTTACAAGGTCTATAAAATAAAGTAAATAAAAATATACATTCCTTGGATAGACAATAATCAACTAAACTTTTGTATAAAATTTTTAATATTATGGCAAAAAGGGATATTCACTTAACGCAAAATATTGTTTTTGTTCACCAATTATATTAAATTTTATCAAAAAATAAACATTCAACTATACAGGTCAATTACAGACGTACATAATTTTTTAACTGTTTGAATATTGACTTACCTTTAATACAAACTGGGGTAGGTCAGAACTCCATTTATTATCAAGGTATAAAAAAAAAACCCTTTCTTGGGCGGAATATAAACAGTTGAGAAATTACGTTACCCTGGCAAGAAGAAACGAAAAAAAAGTGTATCTTCGTCATAAGTTTGCTGTCGACCCATGAGGGTTTTGGAAAACAACAAAGCGTCTTAAAATAAATAATTCAGCTGCTAGTAAATCTTGTGACAAAATTGGAGATCCCTCTGACATTAATAAACATTTTATTGAGAGCGTTCCCAAAATAAATTTAACAAAGCATACATTTATTTTTGAGAATTACCACGGAAAGCATCGGAATAATTTTGGCGACGAGTTTAAATTTGATGAAGTTACTGAAGACGTCGTAGAGTCATTTTGAACATAAAAACCAACGCAAGACATAGGCCTTAAAATGTTGTCCTACATTACCCCCTATTTAACAGGGTACATAAATTCTATAATAAACAGCTGTTTACAGTCATCAGTTTTTCCAGTGACTTGGAACAGCGCCAACATTATTCCGGTGCCAAAGGTGGCTTCTCCTGAGTTTTTCCCAGTACCGGCCTATTAGCATACTGCCTACAATGTCAAAAATAGGCGAAAGGATAATTCATATCAGGTGAGTAAGTATATACCCTCAATAAAATTTTGCCCTCAACGCAGCCTGGCTTTCGACCTCAACATAGCACTTCGACAGCTTTATTACACGTATGAGATGCCACCTACAGAGCTTGCGAAGTTGGAAAAAATACTGCTCTTATTCTCTTCGATTATAGTAAAGCGTTCGATACTTTGGACCATCGTACTTTGGCTTTAGTGACGCAACTGTTCAGTTTTTTCATAGTTATTTGTCAGGTACGCGGCAGCGTGTTTGCGTTGGATCCAACTTTTCGGAGTATCGGCCAGTGAACAGAGGGGTGCCTCAGGGAAGCATATTGGGCAGGGTAAGGATAGCAAAGAGCTATCCGCAGGGGATGCTTTTAATGTAAGAATTAATAATGTAGCACTTCTTCCCTCTAAAAGCTGCAAAAATTTGGGTCTCATGTTCGATTCAAAGTTGATATTTGAAAATCACGTTTATAAAGTGAGTCAATAAAAAAAATCTTACTACAAATTAAAAGTTATGTATATGCACAGATATGCTCTAACCACTGAAATCAAGTTAAGACTTTGCGATTCACTTATTTTATCCCTTCTATCCTATCATATTGTGATGTTGTTTACTGGCCTGCCTGCATTGACTATTAGGGAAAAAATACCTTACAAAAATTGTAAAATGCTTGCTTAAAAGTTTGTTACAATTTTCGAAAGTTTGATCACGTCATCCCAATGTTTGTTGCTTCAAAATGGCTGAATTTAGAAAGACGATTTTCTTAACATTTAGCCGCATTGGTAAATCATACATATCTTTATTGTAACAACTTTTTCTGTGTTAGTTTCCTTTATATTTGCTTAATTATTTACTACCACACCGGTTAGATGAATAGCATTGCTAGATCTCGCAGTAATTTGAACATAATTACTTTATAAATTTGTTTATATTTAATACAGGATTTGTTTATATAGTTAATTTTAAAATATCAATAAATAATAATCATAAATAGCTCAAAGAGCTGCATTTCAAATATATTTTATTTTTCTTTCTTTTTATAGTAATCTTCTGACAGGTAATTACAATCTGAAAATACAATTTTAATTATCTCATATCGAATCGAACAATTTTTTAAAAAGATATTTAAAATTTCTTCTTTTAATTTCATAATAATATTAAGTTAATGTATAAAAGAAGATAAAATAATCGAAAATATAGTTCAACAACTTCATTATAATACATTGTGTTCTCTCCGCTATTACACTTAACCTTTATAAACATTTAAACAAGAATAATAGTACTTAATTGTAACCTATATTATATAATATAAAAATTAATAAAAAAAATAAAATATATACCTAGTTATATTTCTAACTTAATATCAGATAGTATATACCACTCATATGCTACTGATTTTCATTTCTATTGACTTACCGATATCGAAATGGATATACCTTTAAAAGTTATATAGCCAGTGACTACACAATAAAATTAACACAACAATAAATATGTGATGACTATAGGCAAATTTGTATATTTGACATTTCGTATTTTCTGTATGTATCCTTTGTATAAAGAAAATGGGCCAATAATCATTTACAATATACTGCAGCTTTTTTGGTTGGGTAACTGACTCTCAGAATATGACAACAACATCAAAATCGGTTGCTGAAGCGCACATTTGTCTTCATGTCTTCTTGTGTGTTAGTTAATCGTGGTCAGCTACGCACAGTGAAGGTTTTAATGCAATTATTGTGCGCTGATTATTTCGGTGGTTTTACAAATATCTACTTACTTTTGAAGATATTCTTCATTAAAGATTCAGTAGTTAGACGTAAGTATTTGTTAATTTATAGCGAATATATTGGTCCTTGAAGTCAGACCCAAAAACTGTCGATATGGTTTATTAAATAATAAGTAGGTATTATAGAAAATTTATAGTTATATCTCAACGCCTCTAAAGTTAAATTAACAATACACGTAGATACTACATACTATGTGCCTGATCACTTGCAATGTACAAGTATGATAATATGGTGCCTTCTTAAGTATACAACAGGAAAACATTAAGCATTTTTTGTGCTTTAAAAGTAGTAAATATTTGTGATAACTTCTTTGATATATATTTATGTTTTTGTTTTAGGTTCGGATGTTCAACACATTAAAACATATTTTATACGAAGGAGCAACAAATGTAAAACTAACATAAATTATTACAAGTTTATTCATTCTAAACATTTTAACATAAGAGTTCTTTTAGTTTATTCATCCCCCAATGGTAACTTAAATAATAATACAATTAATACTAATACTACAACAAGTCTATAATATTAAAATACTCATTTCTCGTCGTGCAGCTACTTTGTCCGTGTTTATCTGTTTCAATAATTATTATTTTTCTCGCATCTCGAAATATCGATCTTTACTTGATCGCCAGTTGATGTGCTCACGCAGGCATGCTTTCTCTGCGCTCGACATTAATAGGAAAAACAATAGTAAAAAGACAAATTATCAATGTTTTAGGAAACTTTGTAGGTTTTTTCGCATAAATAAAACCGCGACTGGAGCAAACCCGTCCACCGTGTTTTAAACGAATAACATTTTAGAAATTAGGTTGATATTTATATAATTTCGTCGGCGATTCTAGGATATCGTAGAATTTCTTGTTAAATCTGAGTTTAGCAGACTTTAATACGACGATAAATTATTCGTAAAATATTTAGGGATTGCTCGTTCAGATTTGAGTAAAACCATAATTAATCAGGGCAGTTTAGTCGATTCCTTGGTATGAAAAATGTCAGTGGTTAACGGATAGACAGTCAAATTCTAAAAAAGTTGTTTTGTTAGTTATTTTCAAGTTGCCAGAACCTCCGTTGTGTCTGTTTTTACAACTATACAGGGTGTTTCATTAAGGGTGACCACCGGCCATATCTCGGAAACTACTAAGCATTGAAACTGGGGGAAAAAAATTATGATTAAAGTGGCCATGAGAAAATTCTGGAAATTATTTTTTAGTTCCGCATTTCGCCGCAAGGGAAAATTAATTTTTAAATTCTAAATTTCTCCGAAAATACTCACGTATATCTCTGATTACATCATTAGAAAGCTTAGATAATTCTGCATCATTTTGGTTTATAATTTTTTTCTCCCCAAGTTTCTATGCTTTGTAGTTTCCGAGATATGGCCGGTGGCCACCCTTAATGAAACACCTTGTATAACATCAGAAAAACCGACTGACCATATAATAGTATTCTTATTGCTGACCGTATAATAGTAATCTTATTGTCCTATTATGTAAATCTTTTTTTTTTATTTTTTAGTAGGTACTTACTCACACATATTACATTGAACTAAAAAACAATAAGAGGTAAAATACAATTAAATATATCGCTGGGTTAATGCAGAAGTATGCTATGTCACATTTAGTACTTTATACAGGAGAAGTAAAAAACTAAATAACTTGCGAAAAACTTTTTTGTGCAATAGTATCGTATGTCCGAATCAACTGGACATAGGATTGTTCTACATGATATTGTTTTTGGCTTTTTAGATTCGATTCACAACAAATTATAGTATAATAGGTACATAAATCGCTGGGTTAATGCAGAAGTATGGTATGTCACATTTAGTACTTTATACAGGAGAAGTAAAAAACTAAATAACTTGCGAAAAACTTTTTTGTGCAATAGTATCGTATGTCCGAATCAACTGGACATAGGATTGTTCTACATGATATTGTTTTTGGCTTTTTAGATTCGATTCACAACAAATTATAGTATAATAGGTACATAAATACATCTTAGTCATTTTATCAATCATTACCTCACAAAACAGGACGATACGTAAAATATTCGATTCTATCAGAATCTAAAAATATGTTAATTTTACTTACCGGCTACAGTATTAGGAGCACTCGAAGCTTCTTCTTGAGTAACAGCATTATTAAAAATTTTATAGGTTCTGCTCTTATACATATTTTTTAGCTAAGAAGACAATAAACGGTTTAACGATGATCACTTTAACAGGGCAGTCCTAGTCTATGTCCAAAGTTAAAATGATAAAGTATTATATGTTCACATAAAATACTTCTGCATTGAAATATTTGATTTGGTTGGACATAAGCTAGTTTGATTGCAGCTATTTTTAGACTCAAGGTTAAATATAGAGATACGATATTTTTGCAGCAAATTTTATACCATTTGAACTGGACATAGGCGTGAAAACCTCAATTTCGCTAGAAATGGACATAGCATACTTCTGCATTAACCCAGCGATATATGTTTTACTACGAATAGTTCAGCAATTTGGGGTTATTTTTCTAAATGAATCAGATTTATGCTTGCTTGACATGATAAATATTTTCCAAAATAGACCAAGTATAAATGATTAGGAAAATTTAATGCAAAAGCCAAAAAACTACAATTACGTTTCTTTAAAATTCGCTTTTATAAAAATGTTGGATTATATTTTTTTGCAATATTTTCAATATAAAGCTTTGTAAAAAACGAATGTAAAATAGAATTACACATATTATTTATTTAAAACGTTTTTATGAAAAGGTGATAGATTAGAACTTTTTTCCTCATCACTTTCCGGCTTTTCCAATACATTTTCCGAATCATCTATATTTTTTATGAAACATATTTTGTGTAGGTACAAATTAGTTTCCTTTATCCATTATTGAAAAATATTTATGAGCACAAATACGATACATGTAAGAACGTAAACTGGTACCCTTATATAAGTATAATTTACTTTAAACACGTCTATCTTTTTATATAAGTTCGATTTTTAAGGGTATTGGTATAGTGTTTCTCAGGTTAATTTAATGACATAAAAAAGTATTAAATTCCTAACCATAGGGGTCGCCAACCAAATATTTAAAATGCGTAGGGTATTGTTTTAATTTTTTACGATGATAATACAATATAAATACAACAATTTTAATAGGTAACACGTTGTAAACTATGTAAACGAACATTATTGATTTAAAATGCAGTAACAATTGAATTGATTGAATCATTATAATTTTCAGAAGTAGAATCGGTTTCAGGTTGGATCACTATTGGTGCTATAGGCGATAAAACAGGGATATTCCATTTCTACAGTAACATAAGCTTCGCAATTTTTCCATACATCGCTACTCATGTCGTTAATTACCTGCCGACCGAACTGAGCTTAAAATTAAAATAATACGTTGACATTGAACATGTAAATCTTTGCTTTTTAATTCCGGACTTATTGCGCTCTCGAAGGCCGACTCCACCGAGCATGTTGGCACCAATATAATTCACCTTGATCTGCTGTTTAAAATGATCGCTAAAAAGCCATTGCTGATAATAAAATGTACCAAGTAAAAACGTATCTGTCCAAAACCACACAGTTATAAACCAAAATTAAATACGTAAATTATAGCAAATATGTTAAACCACCTACTCCACTGTCCTTTTCCTTAAGAAACTGTTAATAACTGACATGACAGTGATGATGGTTCAATTATCTTTTAGCAGGTAGATAAGAAATATCGTGATTCGCTGAAAATATTCCGCCTTTCTTGTCTAGAACATATAAATTTCCAATTGCGTTTGTCTTAGTAACATTCACAGAGTGGGAGACAGTGTTCGAGACGTGCATAAATTATGCACGATTGCCAGTTCTACCAAATTTTCGGGTTTGTTAATATAATATATAAGTATACGAGAAACAATTGTTTGTTAATCAGTTGTTTTTTAACAATGAACCCCCTTTTTATTTTAATTTTAATTCTTTTTTTCTAAATACTATTTCTTAAGGACTAAAAAACCTATAATAATATTAATATTCTTCTTTCTTTCACACTCAAAACATCTTAGTTTAAAGTATATTTGTAAACTAGCTGTCAAAGAGAGTTACTGACTAACAATTGAATACTGATATAAGAAGAACATTTTTAATAAAAATAACTTAAATAATTTAAAAAATAGATCTGAAAACCCTGGTTGTGAGGTGGGTCTCTTTGAAGCCTGTTAAACGCTTTTTTATGTCATCAAACTAAGTTTGGATAAATTATACAAATTTTTATATATATACATACATACATACATCAGATATATGTCTGTTAAGCTGTAACCATGTATGTTATCGAAAACTCGTTACGGTATTTATTTGTAAAGACAATAACTAATTAGCTGTAAAGAGAATAAATCTGATAAGGTACTTGAATTCCCTTGGCATCCAAAAGTTTTAATGGTTAATCCCATGGGGTTGAAGAGCGCCGATTGGAAATAGCCAACAGAAGTGTCTTCCTCGATAATAACAAAATGAATGTATCCAATCCACATATGTATATATAGTAAAATCAAAACAATTTCCGTTGCACGTCATACCTTCGAGTATCAGCAGTGTTGCCAGTTTGTAATCAAAATACCCCAGCAAGGGAATTGCAAAGTATTTTTTTTTAATAAAAACAAACCTAAAACCTAAATGTACCTAAACAAACGCAGATTTGTTTATTTTATTATAGACCGCCCGAGAGATTGGGTTGCATAGGCCTTTATTTGAATTTACATTTTCTAAGTATGTATACAGGGTGTCCCGAAATTAGCTGACAATATTTTAAGGGGATAAAGTACAGTAAAAAATAAGACTAAAATCCTATATTAATATACCTTCAAAAACGCTTCGCTATGGGGCTAGAGCCCCCCGAATTGGAGCTATGACAAGCAGTTTTTTTACAATATCTCAGAAACCGATTAGGGTATCAAAACAAAATTTGATACATGTTTTACCCATAGCTAGACGCAATAAATGGTTTAATTAGCCCAACTGTATTTCTTCCAGTGGCGTCCCACTGGGTAGGTAGATGGGAGGATATTGCCCTAAGTTTTTTATTTGTAGGATTTTTTAACATTATTTGAAATTTTTAGAAGCCTTGAAGTCTTTTGTTGAAAAAAGGTAATCTTGTTTCATTGCGGTAGGACGCACCATTTTCCAGTAAAATCGATTTTAAAATTTTCGGTTTTTTGAAATCCGGTGAAATTTCTAAGGTTTTTTTTGCATATCTCAGCAAACACTTAATATTAAAACATGAAATTTATTAGAAGTTCTATACTAGCGACAAATAATAATAATACATAATCAACTTGGGGATTTATTAGATAATGTGCCACTGGATTTACGTTTAGGGCACTTCTTTCAACATGATGGAGCACCAGCTCACTACGGACGTCAAGTGAGGAATTGACTTGAAGAAAATTACCAGGTGGATTGGTAGCCACAGCCTGGCCACAAACATCACTTGATTTAAATCCCCTTGATTATTATTTTTGGGGACACATGACTGGTACTTGCTTAAGAATTAGTTTCCCGTGTGGTTCACAATCAAATTTGATTTGCAATTTGTTATTCTTTTTTGTTTTATTTTAAAACTCTCTTAAAATCTTTAAGATAAATATTTAAAAAACAAAGGAATCTAAAAATATGTTTAATTTTAAAACGTTACATTCTGTCAAATTACAATAATAGAAGGTTTTATTAACAAAAAATTTAAAATTAAAAAAAAATTATACATTAAAACTACGAAATAAAAAAACAATAATAGTAATATTTACTTAAGGCTCCACCCCGTGCGACGTCACTGGAAAAATTTTAAAGTAACATCCTTTATTACATATGCCTTGTTGCTAGTAGAACTTCTAATAAATTTCATGTTTTAATATTAAGTGTTTGCTAAGATATGCAAAAAAAAACCTTAGCCTTTTCACCGGATTTCAAAAAACCGAAAATTTTAAAATCGATTTTACTGAAAAATGGTGAATCCTGCCTCAATGAAACAAGAGTACCTTTTTTCAACAAAATACTTCAACGCTTCTAAAAATTGCACCTGAAGTTAAAAAATCTTAAAAATAAAAAACTTAGGGCAATATTCTCCCAACTACCTACCCAGTGGGAGGCCACTGGAAGAAATAAAGTTAAGCTAATTAAATCGTTTATTGCGTCTTGTCATGGGTAAAACATGTATCAAATTTTGTTTAGATACCCTAGTCGGTTTTCGAGATATTGTGAAAGAACTGCTTATCATGGCTCCAATTCGGGGGGCTCTAGCCCCATAACGAAGCGTTTTTAAAGGTATATTAATAGAGGGTATTAGTCTTATTTTTGGATGTACTTTATCTCCTTAAAATATTGTCAGCTAATTTCGGGACACCCTGTATATTATAACACGATGTAGTTAATCAACAGAAATGTGTATGTATCCCTTTGTTGTTCTTAAAAGAACAGTTTTTAATTCTATTTATAAAAGGATTTGCAGTTTTAGTTAAAAACGACCTAAATAAACTCACGAAAACACGAAATAAAAACAATAAACGTCAATCAAAATTCGCCAAGAAATAAACTGGCATCACCGATGCGTTGACACTTCTGTTGCCAACTGTTAGCCCAAAAAATTCAAATGATATTAATTTTTAAAAGGTTAAATTTAAAAACCATTTCTTTTAGGCGGCTTAGTATCAAAGAAGAATACATTAAGTTTCTTTTACATTCAATATCGCATGAAATTTATATATTTTTTGCCCACATTTAATTTTCTTATGTTTTCTGACCGATTTTCAATTATCAGCTGATTGATGACGTGCAACGGAAATTGTTTTGATTTTACTTTACATACCGTGCGAGCAAAAATTATTTGCATCAAAGAGGGCCTTGCATCTAATGACGTAATGCTTAGCCGTAGAGCTTAATACCTGTTGTGTCAGTAATCACCCGAATTAACAATCAATCAGTTATTCCGTCATCTTTGACAGTCGTTACAAGTAATTTGATTCATCGCTAATTTTTCCAACTTCTTGAACAATTCACACAATGGGCTTTACGGAACAGCACAAAACATTCATGGTTAATGCGTATTTTCGAAACGGGGTTAGAGTAAATTGTGAGTGGCAATACAATCCGGGTTTGGGCATGGACGATTTTCACGAACATTTTCCTAACGTTGCTTTTATTGCTGGGGATTTTTATCATTGCCTGAAAAGAACCGTGGCTGTGTTTAGGGAAACAGGTTCTATACAACACAAAAAAGGAGCAGGAAGACCATCTGTAAGAACGGAAGAACTTGTTGCAAACATTCGTAAAATAATGCAAAATACGCCAACAAATTGTATAAGACGCCTGTCCCAAGAAGTGGGCAGATCTTATGGAACATGCAGGACTATTCTTAAGAAGCAGCTAAATTTATTTCCTTATAAAGTGCAAGTATTCGAAGAAATACAAGCCGCAGATTTTGAAAGACGCAGGAATTACTCTCAATGGTTTACCCAAAATTTATTGGAAAGAAATGATTTATTAGACCTCTGACATTCTTTTCGGATGAAGCCTGGTTCCACCTCTTAGGTTATGTGTCCACATTGCACCCTCAAAAAATTGGTGTCTGGTTAGCTGTTTCCCGAAGAAGAATTGTTGGTCCTATATTTTTTCATGACACAGTTACAGCACAGCGGTATAGAGACAATATTTTGAATCCATTTGTGGAGCAATTACTTGACGACGAACTACGTTTTGGATATTTTCAACAGGACGGTGCAACCGCCCATACAGCCGCCGAAACTATTAACTACTTACGCAATTTTTTCGACGACAGGTTGATTAGTTTTCGATCAGACATTGCATTCCCACCTAGATCACCTTGTTTAACGGTTATGGATTACTTCGTTTTTCCTCATTTAAAGAACGCTCTTTTTAAAACACCAGTTGCAAACTTAGAACAATTACAAGAAAGGATTATCCAAGAATGTGGTAATATTTCTCCAGAGATGCAATTTATGTAATTATTTTTCTTTTTCTTTCTGTAAGTATATCCTTACTTTGTTAATTTTGTAAACAAAAATAAATTTGTATTTGTCTACTTATTTTATTACTCATTAGTTTGGCATGTCAGGTCATAATATGAATTTGAAAATTTTTAACCTAGCTTTGGTTAGATCGTCCCCATATCATTGTGATCTAAACCAAGCCCTACGGTTTTTAATCCAAGCCCTCTTTGATGCAAATAATTTTTGCTCGCACGGTACAATATATTGCTAATACCATACTTCAATTATGTCCCCACTGTGGGCATCTGATTCGGGGCTATTGAGTTTGTGCAATTCGGGCATTTCCTTGTTGATGTAAATATTCGACAGAATCGGCTTTTAACTATTTTACAAGCATATACTTTTTTCCTCTCCTTGAAGTCAGTCACTAACAAACTCCATAAAAATATCTAAAGTAAAGTTTTATAAATAAATAATACCTGAAACTTATAATACTTACCACAATCACACTGACGACGAATAACCGGAATAAAAACAAACGATAAACAACGGTCCTGCCATGTTTAATGGCGATCAATAACATTTCCATCCTACTGCGCGAACTTCGCAGGACCCGTTCCAATCGCATGCCGGGGGATATTTTTACATCGGGCCATTGTTTGTATTGGCAATACATATACATACATGCATATAGGTATTATATGTGAAACATTAAATACACAAAAGTAAAGCTGGTTCGTTTGCAAACGAACAAGTCCGTATATAAGACAAATGATAAAAGTTATTACAGAAGAAAAATACTTTCGTCACTAATAAATTTTAAATCATATCACGTATCGCGCAGAAAAATACATTGAAAATTCTAAAATCAAAGAAAAAAATTGATATGTTCAGTGCCTAAAATAGAAAATATTCTATAACTACTGCATCGATTAGGCTGATGACGTTGCGGTGTTATTCTAGAAGTATTTGCACTACTTTAAAATTATACTCGAAAAACTGTATATTTTTAGGTTAACTTAATTTTCCAATTTTTAAAAATTTAAATTGGCAAAATACTTATTAATTTAAATATTCTTTACATTTTCAAAATGACATTGTAGATAGACTGACAAAGCATTTCATAATATTCTACGGCCGACGAAAAATAACACAGTAATTAAATAATCTCTCAAAATTACAGTAAGCTTCTTTCCCTGATTACAAGTACCGTAGAATGGTACCAATATAGGTTGGTATGGAAATGGATACATCTAAATTGAGGAACCTTGGGTCTCCCAGAGAAACTACTTTTCTTTTTCAGTTTGACTAGTTCAAAGGTTGAATAAGGACCCCTTAAATCAGACTGAATTCGCCGCACACCAGTATTTACCGCTACACAACTAAGTGCTTACTTGTAATTTCATCCCATGCGGCTGTGTTTATATTCCACCAGTAGCCGGCGATTCATAAATTTCAAAAGACAAATGTTCAATTTTCTTACTTAATACAGCAAAGCGACATTTAAAAATATTTTTCAGCAAATTCTTTTCATATCAGGGTTTACAGATTTAAATATAAGAAGCCATTTCCATAACACCCTGTACAGTGATTGTTCTTAGTTAACAGGAAAGGAGTAGTAAAGTGGGACAACGCCGTTTTTACTTAAAATACTTCAAGCCTATACAATAACATGCACATTTTTAATTGTAAAATAAAATTTTACTCCTATTATTAATTGGTTGAAAATAAATATTAAAAAAATTGAAAAAATGTATTGGCAAAATATCGTAGGTAGCAAAATTAATGTGTTGGAGTTTACTTTAATTGCATAGTCTAAACTAAACTGTAACAAAGCAAAGGTATAAGTAAACAAATTTAAATTCAAAAACAATGAGAAGGAAAAAGTCGTGCTGTAAAATTTGACGAAAGTCGCTTACGATGTTTTGTCAAAAACCAAACGAATATTGATCAGTATAGGATTGTCAAGGACCAGCACATGGACAATTTACTGATTACGTTAGCCTGTATATGTACAGGGTGGCCCATTGATAAGGGATGCCGGCTATATCTCGGAAACCATTAATCGTACTGCTTTCGGGAAAAAATTTTTATGAGTAAAGCGGTCATGAGAAAATGCTGGAAATTACTTTCAAGTTCCTCATTTCGCCGCAAGGGGGCACAATTGAAAGTTAGTTTTTTAAATTTTAAATTTCTCCGAAAATTCCCATATTAAGGTATAACTCTGATTATATCATTGGAAAGCTTAGACAATTCTACATCATTTTGGTTTAAGGCTCGTTGGCGTACCGACCTTGATAAGAGTGGGGGAAGCTATTGAATGTGTAAACATTAAAATCGCCGTAACTTCTAAACGACTTATCCGATTTTACTAAATTTAAGCTTGTTTGAAAGGGAAAGGTAAGTACCTTCAATCGTCGTATCCAATGATACACAATAGTTTCTAATAAAATTGCTAGAGGGCGCAGTTTGTAATAATAACAGTTTTTTTGATTTTATCCCGAAAAGTCAAATCATACAGTATACTTATGACATCATAATCGAAAAGTAGATGAAATTTACAAGAAAAGATGTGAAAACCGCAGTTTGATATCTTTGTTCGTTTCAGAGTTATTGCCAAAACAATAATTTTTAATACAAATTGCGCCCTCTAGCAATTTTATTAGAAACGATTGTGTAACATTGGATACGACAATTAAAGGTACTTCTTTTTTTCTTCCAAACAAGCTTAAATTTAGGAAAATCGGATAAGTCGTTTAGAAGTTACAGCGATTTTAATGTTTACACATTCAATAGCTTCTCCCACTCTTATCAAGTGAACGTGTAAACATTAAAATCGCTGTAACTTCTAAACGCCTTATCCGATTTTACTAAATTTAAGCTTGTTTGGAAGAGAAAGGTAAGTACCTTTAATTGTCATATCCAATGGTACACACAGAAACGATTTCTAATAAAATTGCTAGAGGGCGCAATTTGTATTAAAAATTATTGTTTTGGCAATAACTCTGAAACAAACAAAGATATCAAACTGCGGTCTTCACGTCTTTTCTTGTAAATTTCATCTACTTTCCGATTATGAGGTCATAAGTATACCGTATGATTTGAATTTTCGGGATAAAATCAAAAAAACTGTTATTATTACAAATTGCGCCCTCTAGCAATTTTATTAGAAACTATCGTGTATCATTGGATACGACGATTGAAGGTACTTACCTTTCCCTTCCAAACAAGCTTAAATTTAGTAAAATCGGATAGGGCGTTTAGAAGTTACAGCGATTTTAATGTTTACACATTCAATAGCTTCCCCCACTCTTATCAAGGTCGGTACGTCAACGAGCCTTAAACCAAAATGATGTAGAATTGTCTAAGCTTTCCAATGATGTAATCAGAGTTATACCTTAATAAGGGAATTTTCGGAGAAATTTAAAAAAATTATTTTCAATTGTGCCCCCTTGCGGCGAAATGAGGAACTTGACAGTAATTTCCAGAATTTTCTCATGACCGCTTTAATCATAATTTTTTTTTCCCAAGTTTCTATGTTTAGTAGTTTCTTAGATATAGCCGGCGGCCATTCTTAGTTGACCACCCGGTAGATACAGTGAGGACCTAAAGTCCCCCCCCCCCCCTTTAACTTCTAAACCGTTCGGTATATTTTAATGAAATTTTGAACGATAATATTTGAGCAAGTCTTGCACTTTTTGACATACCAATGACAGCTTTAAATGTCAAGATGACAGCTGGGTCCGCTTTTGGAATATTTTTTTAAATGGAAAGGGGGTTCCAATGTACCTCATTTTGAAGGTCTTTTAATTCTTAAAACATTCTCCAATTTAAAAAACATTTGGTTCAGTATTTTCTAAACAGGAATCAATAATATCGGTTTCTACATTATGACTACCACTGTTTATAACACACTTTTTTTACCTATAGTTGTCTATTGATTGTTGCTGTCATACTGTTTTTAAATGTCTGATGGGCAGAAAATATTTTTACCTCGAAATTGTCTTAAATGGCTCGTTCTTTAGAAGATAAATTTGAAGCGATTATTATTTTTGGCGAAGCTAACCGAAATTACCATGCTGCTGTTCGTATGTTCAATGATCGATATCCGGAACGCCAAATATGCAGAAAATTTTTGCGAAAACTAATCTTAAAATTTCAAGAACCTGGTTCGGTTAAAGACGCACCAAGGTCTGGAAGGCCAAAAATCGTGGAAGATGTGAAAGTCCAAGTTTTAGCTGAAATGGTTGTTACTCCCCAACTGCCAACGAAACACGTGGCTGAGGCATGTAATGTTTCTCGTAGTTCTGTCAAAAGAATTTTGAAAAGCTATAAATTTCACCCATATAAAATGAAAATTATACACGAACTAACAGAAGATGATCCAGATACACGACTAGAATTATGCGAAATTATGTCAGAAAGAATCGTAAGGAATAATAACTATTTGCGGAATATCTGTTTTAGCGACGAACGTACTTTTTTCTTACATGGACGAGTTAATACCCAAAACTGTAGGTACTGGAGTGATGAAAACCCTCATGTTTTTCGGGAGGGACACACACAGTTTCCCCAGAAAATAAATGTTTGGGCAGGCATTTTGGGTAATAACATTATAGGTCCCATTTTTCTGAAATATAATCTTAATGGCCCCAGGTACCTGGATATGTTGCAACATACAATTACTCCACTTATTAATGATGTTGTTGCCTAAAACCCACATGAGTTTCAAGAGGTTGTATTTCAACAAGATGGTGCCCCGCCACACTATTTTAGGCAAGTCACAAATTACCTAGACGAATCTTATGAAAATAGGTGGATTGGTCGTCGAGGTCCGACAGAATGGCCAGCTAGATAGCCAGACCTAACGCCTCTAGATTTTTTTCTTTGGGGATACGTTAAAACTGAGGTTTATAAAACGACTCCAGGCTCATTAGAAGAACTTAGGCAACGAATTACAGATGTTTGTTCAAGGATAACGCCACAGGTGCTTCACAATGTCCGAGAGGAATTTACTAATAGAATATTTATTTGCCAAGAGGTCCATGGCGGTCATTTTCAACAATTGTTGAAGTAACCACTGTTTTGTAGATGTGTCCCTTTATCTTTTGTTTAAAATACTTATAATTAATAAATGTCATTTCATACTGAACCAAATGTTTTTTTAAATTGGAGAATGTTTTAAGCATTAAAAGACCTTCAAAATGAGGTACCATTGGAACCCCCTTTCCATTTAAAAAAATATTCCAAAAGCAGACCCAGCTGTCATCTTGACATTTGAAGCTGTCATTGGTATGTCAAAAAGTGCAAGACTTGCTCAAATATTATCGTTCAAAATTTCATTAAAATATACCGAACGGTTTAGAAGTTAGAGGGGGGGGGGGGGGCGGACTTTAGGTCCTCACTGTATATCAATATATATATATATAAGCTAGGAGGTTCTGCCTCAACTTCGCCTTTTGTAACTTATTTACAATAAAGTATTTTATTATTATTATTATTATTATTATTATTATTATTATATTCACCGTGTGCCGACCGCTTTAGGATTGATTGACATCAGTAATACTGTCAATAATACTGATAGAGTCCCCATATACATTTATCAAGATAAAAATGAACTGTTGCATTTCTAGCTCGTAGTTAAAAAAATCCTGTATTAGCGGAACTTTTTCTAGGTACAATTTATTTTTCTTTTTTCTTTTATCTGATTTTTTTATATTCAGCGATAATAGAAATGAACATAAAAAAGTTTTATGAATACGAATTTTTTATATTTCTTTCAGGTATACATATTATGTAAATTATCAATTGTCCCCTATTACAAGTAGCTGACATGTCCACATAATATATTTTTTCAAAATTTTGCTTACCAAAAGTCCAATGTCAAATATTTAACTAACTAGACACGTTTGACTGTGACATACACGACATTGGCAGAAGTATTAGTCTCCAGTGCCGTCTTTCATATGATTGGGCCCTGGGCCCAAGGAGGACATGA
The DNA here is from genome assembly GCA_963969555.1 of Polydrusus pterygomalis. Taxonomy (NCBI): domain Eukaryota; kingdom Metazoa; phylum Arthropoda; class Insecta; order Coleoptera; family Curculionidae; genus Polydrusus; species Polydrusus pterygomalis. The sequence goes on from OZ018384.1 coordinate 12,385,169, forward strand.
GGCCCTGGGAAAAAAATTTGGTTGCCACGCCCTATTTAGGGTGTTTGGAAGGCGCCGACGGCGCTCTTTTTCGCCCGCTTAAAATAAATAGTTAGGAATTCGACCAGCAATATAATTATTTTTAAATATTAGGTTTCACGAGAAAAATCTTTAATTTGCAAGGTCAGGGTCAAATTTTCGTAAAATTTAGTCGAATTTTGACATAATATTTTAAAATCGAATAGTTACCTGGATACCTGATGCTAACTGTGTTTGCTCGATTTCATAATATCCTAACTAGGATGGATATGAAATTATATCCGTTCAGTTAACTGGAATTGCCTACTTATACTTATATACTTATCCATTCTGTAGATTGTGCAAAAATACCTAATAATATGCAGATGGAAGTAGAGAAAAAACTATTTATTCTAACTAAAATATAAAGATGAAATCTCATCCTAAAACATTATTATTATTAATAACAATAACTGTAAATAATCGGCGCTATGTAAATGATTGTTTTCTTGATCGTAGGTGTGCAAAATCGTATATTATGTCATCAAAATGTATTCCTAGTAATAGACTATTTAATCTCTCTTGCAGCATGGTATTCCTCAGTTCGTTTTTGATTCTAGCCAATTTAGAAAATGAACGTTCTTAGTAGTTTTATTGATGGTTTTTGGTGCTGGGGCCCCGAAGACGAAGACAGCGGGGCCCTGGGCCCGGGGGGCCCGTACGGAAAGACGGCACTGTTAGTCTCACAATCAAACTGGCCCGGTTAATTCTTCATTTACGAACCACACAAGGGTCTACCACAGACACAATTCGTTTGAATCTTTGCTAGCTGGGTAGTAGTAGAAAGCTGTGACCTACGTAGTCCATGAGTTAAACATCAAAATTTCACCTGCTTTTTTATGAACAGACCTGTATTCTGTTTCACTTACTCCTTATCTCCCAAAGGTCTTGGTTAATGTAATTGTTCGTTAAAAATTAGTTTTTATTAAATTTCTGACATATGGTTTGACAGATGTAAAAAAATAAAGACATTCCTTTTTCAATATGCTTTTCAAAAAGATGCCACGAGTGGCGTCTTCTAATTTGAAAAAAAAGTTGGTTAGGGCTGCGTCTTTGGGGTTCCAATTTTTTTTACATGAGCAAAGCGAGGCCCATCAAAAATCTTTGAGGACGTATTTTTGGATTTTAGAGAAATTATAAAATTTAAAAGAGCCACTATAAGCAGCGTTCCATTATAAATTGCTAAGTTGGTCAATCTGTCTTGGTCCTGCGTTCGCAGGTGGCTATAGTTACCGGTGTCGTCAAGACGATTCTTTTTAGTATGCAAGCAATATAAGTTCTTAGTACTTGGACCCTCGGCTCCTCGCCCACCCACTCCCTTTTTTTGCCGCGTACGCCCCCAGCCATTGCTCGAGAGAGAACGTTGCTGCTAACTTGGGAAAAGTGAGGAGCGGAATTTAAATGCATGTGATGTTTCGTGGCCGATTGTTACTCCTAAATTTTTTCAAGTTGGCAGCAACGATCTCTCGCGTTGCTTTGGCTGCACGCGTACTTTAAATGCATGTGATGTTTCGTGGCTGATTGTTACTCCTAAATTTTTTCAAGTTGGCAGCAACGATCTCTCGCGTTGCTTTGGCTGCACGCGTACGCAGCGTCAACTCTAATGACTAATGACAATACACTTTAGTCAGTGGCGTAGCGTGGTTGAAGGGGCGGAAACTTCAAAGGTAAGGGCGTTTTTTTTATGGGGGTGAGGGGGTAAGAGGTCGAAAAAAAAAACGCGCCGCAGGCGAAAATTTTGTGGCGCCTTTTTGCAATGAAGTTGCCTGATTTTCAAGTAGGAAAAATATAAAATACACAAGATCCTCAAGGAAATCACAAAAAAATTAAACAAGTAAAAAAAAGTGCTTTGTTTTCATGGTTCATTATGGGTCATGGGGGGGAGGGGGGGAATTACCCCCTTATCTACGCCCTTGTCGAAAGCGCGCCTCACTGCTAATGCATAATTTCGTTTGTTTAGTAAATTTTGGCCTGAGAAATAAAGTTTTTGTTTTGTCATACAGCAAAATAACTGAAAGAATACACATTATTGGTGGTGGCAAAATATTTTTATTATAAATTAAATCAAGTAGTGAAAATAAAATAGAATCTCGAAATAGATAACAGGTTTATTTTATGTTTCTTTACTCACAAATAATAACCTAATTAAAACCTGGAACTGGGAACTACTGGGAGAGTGGGAAGGGGGCGCCGTTTGGGACAGGGCTCAAAGGGCGGGGGGGGCGGTCGCCCCCCCTGGCCCCCTGCACGCTACGCCACTGACTTTAGTGTTTCTACTAAACGGGAAGACGGCGCGGCGCTTCTTGTTCAATCTAATACAGTTGTGAAGTATACAGGGTCCTGCACCTCACCTCCCGTCTTCTATAGCTCACTTATTAATTAAGTTAGAATTTTGATATTTTGCAGACCTTACCTGTATCTTGGTGCGCATTTCAGGAAAATATTTTTTTCATACAGGGTGGTCCAAAAAAGTGTGACGTCATAAAGATGCATTTTTTTAGATTACACGCACATATATTTTCTTACTTATTTGGGTGCCTCCTATAATTACCTACATAAGTACCCCTAAAATTTTATTAAAATCGATTCAGTATTATAGGCGAAAAAAATAAAAACTAAAAAATATCAGTTTTGCACCACTGGTTTGAAAAATTAATAAAAAAATGAATGCCTCGGTAATAAAATTATACAAAGATACTTATTAAATAAAGTCTAACCGTCTCGTTAACCAAGTTTGACTAATACGAATTGTACAGGGTGTCCAAAGTTTAGTGTCAAGTAATAGTTTAAGCTGTTATAAAGTAATTTATAAATATTGTTTTTTGTGATGGACTAAAACCAAGAAGAGCTCGTAGATATGATTTTTATATTAGAAGCATGCGAATAGAACTCTTTTTTGGCAAGCCAAGTTTATGTACAGCGTTATCCGGAACAACGACATCCAGACAAAAGGAGCCTGCAAAACATATTAGAGAGGTTTGTACAAACGGGAAATATAATAAACTACCCAAAACCAGTGAGAAATAAACCGGTCCGAACTAAAGAAAATATATTGGCTGTGCTATTATCTGCTATAGAAAATCCTTCAGTTAGTCAACCACTCGGTCAACCAGCAGTCGCTGATGTCGTAGATGTAAACGAAAGAACAGTTAAACAAATGTATCAAAGTTATAATATAAACTTCGATTGTGTATTAGTCGTTTTAAACCATAAAGTTTCTTGTTTCGACTGGTTAGTATGTTCAATGGGCCATTTTTCTGTAACCGAATTCATCATACTCAGCTAACTCAGCACTTACATCCTGAATTAAAACCTATTGAACTTTTCTAGAAATAATGGCTGCCACAGCACAGCATACAGTTTGAACACCTTCGACTGGTTGAAGCGGCTATTATATGGGTCAGTGTTTTTGCGAGTTTTTATTAGAGATCGTATTTTGTTTAATTATTTTGTCCGTAAAATAACCCTAGAAATTTTTCTTTTTTTCTCTGGGGGGTAAAATCGAAATTTCGTGATAAGGCCCATTAAAGATTACTTATTACCTGAATACTGGCGGTTATAAATACCAACAAACAAAGTTAAAACCTTGTGTCTTAAAACAATATAAACCAGGACACATTGTTTCCAATCTTTAACGAAATACATATTTACGTTTATTAAAGTAGCTTAATATAAAATTTAAAAAGAATTGAAACTTTAAAACTATTTAAAGTTAAAAATCAGAAATTAAAGGTTTATTAAAGAAACTTTTTCCTGTAGACCTACCATTTAGTCCCTTAAGTCGTATGTCGACTGAACTTGATATTGAGCTTGGTCTGACCTGGTGATAAGAGTGAATTCAGATCACAGGGTATAGCCGAATCAACATCTTCAATAGACCGATTTTTTGTGTAACATTTTAAATGTTATTAAGAGTTAAGGTCATCTTTTAAATCTGCCCCTCCAACATAACTGCTGTCCTATTTTATTCGTAAGTATCTAAACTTTGTTTGTTTGAAGGTGGTAGACAATGAAGTAATATCAAAAAAATTACCTTGTCGGACTTCCATTGTCTTTATTTTGTTACTTAATACAATGTTTCATTTAGTTAGTATCTCTAACCGTTTTCAAGTGTAAACTAAGTTATAATTCTAAGGCTACTGTCTTAAATACTATCCATGTGCAACGAAGCTTGATGACTCCGCCTTCGTGCTTAATGGAGTGTGAAGTATGATATTACTTCATTGTCTACCACCTTCAAACAAACACTGTAATCCCGGTACGGACCTTGTATCAGCGGACAATTCAAAGACTACGAAAAGACAAAGATCAAGATAACCAAGGAACAAACTCACATCGCGTTTTTATGCGAAGCCAGAGACGTTATACCAGTTGGATTTCGACTTAAAGCTACAATGCCTGGAGCCAGAGCCCGACGTATTCTAGACAACACTAGCAAAGCCCTAATGCGCATACAGATTAACTACCATAGATGGAATAAATCAATCCTTGAAACTGAAGTCACTCAACGCTTTGAGGAAATCAAGGAACACACTTTGGAGGAAGACTACGAAACAATCTTTACTAAAATTGATCACACCTGCAACAAATTACGAGAGGCACTATCAACTAAACATAAAGGAAAACTACAAAGGGTTCAATCAAATAACCAAATAGAACCAACAACGGACTCGGTAAGAAAAGATCAATACTTCGAAGAGATCATTGAGTGATGCAGAAGAACAACTTTTACGAAAGGGTCTTAATTTTTCAATTACACTTAAACATTCATCAACCCTAGATATTATAGCATCCATAGAAACCTTGAACCTACCATCAGCAGTCGCAGACGAACTCCGATACGAGGTACGAGTTACCTTAAAGAATAACAAAAAAATCAATAAGAACGTTCTTAAACAAGAAGAAACAGCACTCAAACACCTTCAGGACAGTTCTATAAAAATTCTTCCAGCTGACAAAGGAAATGCCACTGTGATCATGGACATCGAAACATACGACCAGAAGATTAAAGAAGTATTGACCAAAGGAGAATACAGGATACTAGTCAAAGAACCATCAGCAACGATTGATGAAAGGATATACAGAACGTTAAAGAAATACTCAGCCTACATTTCAGATGCCATCCGAACAAAACTGACACATCATAGCAAACCTCCTCATCTCTACGGTATTCCTAAAATTCATAAGAACAACATGCCACTAAGACCAATCACCAGCTCCAGGGATTCTCCTACAAGCGCATTATTAAAATTTCTTCTTGAGATAATTAAACCGTTAGAGGGTAAGTCATTTTCTTTTGTTCAGAACTCTAACCACTTTGTAAATATTCTGAAAACCGTCAATTTAGAACCACAAAAGACACATTTGTCAGTTTGGACGTAGAAAGCTTATACACCAACGTCCCAATAGGGTGAATAGGGGAATAACTGCATATCATCAAGCAAAAGTTACAAGAAGACCCGACCCTTTCAGAACGCACTAGTTTGCCGCTGGATGGAGTGATGACTATTGGAGTGTTGTCTACGTAGTTCCTACTTTCAAGTAAAATATAGGTTCTATGCCTAAGTTAACGGTCTTCCAATGTGTTCATCTCTCTCTCTACGGTGGTGGCTAACCTGTACATGGAATGGTTTGAGTCACACGCTATTAACACTCCCTCAAACTCCATAAAACAGGGCATAAATCAAACTCTTTATCACAGAGCATCTAACGTTTGCAACAATCCGGAAGACCTTAATTTGGAAATTTCAAACATCAAAAAAGATTTAAAACAGAATGGTTACCCTGAAACCTTTGTAACTAGTACCATCTCAAAATTAAAAAATCGCGAAGTAAAAACTAATACAGAAACGAAAGAGGAGCAAGCATTTCTTACAAAACCTTATGTCAAGGGGATTTCTCAAAAGATTAGAAGGATAACCAAAAACTATAATATCAAAACAGCGCCTTCAAATCCGGAAATACGCTTAGAAGCTTTCTTACAAAAGTAAAACCCACCCGTAATGAAAACACAAAAAAATTGTATCTATCAAATGCCTTGCGAGTGTGACGAATCGTACATTGAAGAAACAAAAAGACCTCTTCCCGTACGAGTTAAAGAACATCTGAAACATACTTAAAGAGGTGAAACTTTGAGATCAGGTATAACGGAACATGTATGGACCAACCAACATAATATACAGTGGTCAGAAGATAAGGTTTTGGACATGGAACAGCACTGGATAAAACGAAAATTCAAAGAAGCAGCTTTCATGAATCAAAATACCCATATATTTAGTAAACCAAGTATAGATATCCCCAATATCTAGAAGCCGCTTTTTGTCCAAAACCAATAGGTCAAACTTCACACTCCAATAAGCACGTAAGCGGAGCCATCGCGCTTCATTACACATGGATAGTATTTAAGACAGTAGCCTTAAAATCATAATTTAGTTTACACTTGAAAAACGGTTAGAGATCCTTTTTAACCCAAACGTTGTGTTAAGTAACAAAATAAAGACAATGGAACTCCGACAAGGTAATTTTTTTGATATCTAAACTTTGTTTCGTTAATTATTGTCCTTTTCTATCGCAAGCCTCGTTTGTATCCTTTAAATTATATAATACGTTCAGGCTTGCATTCTTAATGTTGCTTAAAGGGTATACGATCTTTTGTTGTTACCTGTATAAGTAAACCTGAGGACCAGAAATGTTTATGGTATTCTGAATACAATTATTAATTAAAAATGAAAAAATATTACGATGGCGTTTAGAGTTATCTTGCTACAACTAGGACATTGTTTATAGACCTGGAAAACAAAATATAGTTGCTGATGCTTTATCCAGAATTTTTGGAGCTAAACTGTATGAACTTCATCAGTCCCTCTGGCCATCCTGGTATTACAAGAATGTACCATTTTGTTCGAACTCGCAACTTACCTTTTTCTATGGAAGATGTCAAGAAAATGACTACAGCATGTCCGATATGTGCCGAGATAAAGCCAAAATTTTGTAAAAATTCAATGGGACATCTAATTAAAGCTACCTCCGCATTTGAGCGTCTTAATATTGATTTTAAAGGACCTTTACCTAGTTCTACTAATCATAGATATTTATTAACGATAGTAGATGAATACTTTAGGTTTCCTTTTGCTTTTCCTTGTTCAGATATGACTAGTTCCACAGTCATAGGATGCCTAGATGTTCTATTCACTATTTTTGGTATGCCAGCATATATTCACTCCGATCGAGGAACTTCTTTTATGTCCCGAGAAATAATATCATATCTTCAATCACGTGGAATAGCTCATAGTCGTACTACACCATACAACCCAGAAGGCAATGGGCAAGTAGAAAGATACAATGGTATAATTTGGAAGGCTGTTAATTTAGCACTAAAAAGTAGAAATCTAAAAGTGACTCAGTGGGAACTTGTTTTACATGACGCTTTACACTATATACGTTCATTAGTGTGTACATCAACCAACTGCACGCCGCATAAAAGAATGTTTAATTATCAAAGACGATCAACCAGTGGCACATCAATACCCTCTTGGCTAATTCATTCAACAAGTTTTTCTTAAAAAATATGTAAGGCAAAGCAAAAATGACCCTCTCGTCGATGAAGTGGAATTGGTAGAGGCAAACTCCGAATATGCATTAATCCGATATCAGAATGGAAAAGAGTCAACGGTTTCTATAAAACATCTCGCCCCCCATAGGAGATTTAAGCTTAATAAACTCTGATCAAAATAATACAATTTCTGATACTGATTCTGAAGCTAATGTATTATCCAATACAGAAACTACTTTTAGTTCAATGCCGATTAACTTAGGACAGTGAAATTAATTCCCATGATCAGAGCATCCAACAGATCCAGGAAGAAAAGGCTAACAAAATTATTTGTCAGTCGCTGAGAAAACGCAATCCTCCTGCATATTTTAAAGATTATGAATAAAATAAACCAGGGGAGAATGTGCTATAATTCTAGTTACTCCTGTATAAGTTTGTATTGTTTACCTTAATCTTATGGTACTTGTACTTTTGGTATATTGTCACTTGCTGACATATAGTATTTCTCTGTGTATTCAATTCTGTTAATTAAAGCCTAAAGTATAGTGAAAGGTTATTTTATTACAGTGGACAACCATATTACGTAACTTTAATTTTTTTGTATTTAGGACAATAAGATTCCTGTCGCCTATTTTTAGTAGCACGATATGGGTACTGTTGGCTGACGTAAGTTACGGGACAATAATATCCTACACAGTGCGGTAAGTTCCCAAATATATATTTTATCGTTTTAATTACCATTACAACAAACAACCATATACATATCAATGCAAATTGATAATTTCTATTATCGAATACGATTTAAAACTCTATTATTTCTATTAGCTGCTTCATTTTACTATTAAAACGATAAAATCCCGCAAGCTAAGGTTTAAAACTCACTGTTGAACTTTTGTATACTTCCCGCTGACATCAGTACTGAATACATTTCAAACGAGTCTAAAACTCGTACTTCAGAATAGAAGTATCCTATTTCTTGCCAAATTTTAGGAGTCCTGTAGGGGATATTTTAATTTCGGGTTTAGTAGCAAGTTATTATTAATAATATTACAACAAGAAGATTCGAGGTTAGAAATCTATAAATCCTTTTATAGGTACTTATAACTAATATTCTTGAGCTCAGCTTATTATAAGATGAAAAGTAAAGAAAAGAAAAGTGAGTGAATGTTACAACACTAAACTAAAAAATAATTAGGTATATATATATTGTTTTTACAATGTTTAGCTACTTCGCAACCTCATCAGACAGGATGTTAGAGATAAAAAAAAAAACTCTGTTGGAAAGGAAGAACGGATCTTTTTGTAAAAATGTTAACGCCGAGGCTTTAAGCGATGTCCTTATGAATGATTGTCTGTATTCAGGATGACAAGGACACTAAAGTCAACAAATAATTATTATGCTATGAAGTATCTCAAAGGTAAGAATGAGATATGTATTATTGCACCAATAAATCGTTTATAAATAGTACCTCAAAAATTATCAACCCACTTAAAAAATGTTACAACACCGTACGGCAATATAGTGGCAAATTGTTGCAGAATTGGGTATTTTTATTGTTTTAACATAATATGGCACCAGGCACACAAACCGAATTTAATAATTATGGCATATAAGTTTTGTATAATACTAGTGTCTTTTTATTAGAAATCAAGACCGCTTAGCATTACCTATATAAGCATCATTGCCAATTGGTTTACTCCACGATAAGTCGCTGCTGAGCGTTATCCATTATGAACACGTCACTGAAGATTTTACTGACCGCGGTGCATAACTAAGAACTTTGTTTCATTTAGAGGTATGAGTCAAATTTTACACCAATTGACTTTTATAGTTAAATCACGTTACAAGAATTTCAAGGGATTGCAATCTATTTTGGTATCATCTAAATCAGAGGTTCCCAACCTTTTCTGGACGACTGCCCCCTTTAGAAGAAAACTCAACGCCTCCTCCCCCATACTAGTTACACCAAATATTGAAATATTGTTGCGCATTATATATATATTTTATCTACCCATCTGCAGAAATAAAAAAGAATATTAAAAATCGTTGATTATACGTATAGTAATCCCTAAAAAATGGTTATAAAAAAATAAATTAATGATGCTGGTACTAAAACTGAATTAAGTATACGTATGTAAACTTAAGGAATATCTCAATATGCTAATTTAGTTTTTTAATGCTTATTTACTCTTTAACAATAAGTTTATAATTTTAGATATACAGGGTGTTTTAATAAAAACTCCCAGGCCAATTATTTCGAAAACTAAAAGTAAATTCTGTAAACGCCAGTTTTTAGCCTCTATGATTGGCTTCATAACTGTCTAAAAATTGTTTTTGAATAATAGAAGATGTAGGTGGCGTCACGGTGCAAAGCATTTTTTCGATGAAAGGAACTTTTAAATGTTGTGGTTCTTAAAGATAATTAATTTTTGATCAAATTATGTCCCATAAAAATTTTTGATAAATCCAACACGAACGGAGATATTTGGGGTTAAGTTTTTCAACATTTAAAAGTTCCTGTCATCGAAAAAATTCTTTGCACCGTGGCGTCACCTACATCTTGTATTGTTCAAACACATTTTATACACAGTTGTGAAGCCAATCATAGAGGCTAAAACTGGCGTTTATAAAATTTACATGTCACTTTTAGTGTTCGAAATAATTGGCTTGGGAATTTTTATTGAATATATATTTTTTTCAAGAAAAGTATTTTATCCACGGCTGCCCCCTGACCTGCCTTAAAGCCCCCCATTTGCCTCTGGGTTCGCTACCGCTCCCATAGAAGACTCGAGTGCCCGTTGGGAACCTCTGAATATACAGTTTCATGTGCTGCACTGCAGGGCAGGAGAACACCTCAAATAACACAGCAATCTTGGTTTGGGCACCTTAACGAATGCTTTAGGAAAGTCAATGTAGGCATCTGTAAGTTTAAATTTAGGGAAAAATTACAATCATCGAGGAATTTTATGTATTCTGGCTGTGCTAGCTTATAAAAGTCTAAAAGGTATCCAATAGAACTAGCACCTATTAAAGGAAGACATCTGGTAAAATACGTAGGTTATCCAATAGAACTAGCACCTATTAAAGGAAGACATCTGGTAAAATACGTAGGCCTTGTATAGTTAAGTTCTAAAAAAAAACACATGATGAGAACCTACCTACTTACCTATATATGTTTAGCAAGCAAGAAAAACTTGTTGTAGATTTAGTTTTAATAATTGGTAGAACATACACTTGTTAAACTTGTGTTCAAGCATCCCGTTAAAACAGAAATGCGGGTAGTTTGATATTTTACTTATTTTTAGTTATAAGGAAATTAAAGATGGAAGGATTTTCGAGATTGTTAGTCATAAAACTTACATGGGGACAAAAAACACTTGAAGAAACATAGCTTCTAACATAATATCTATAAAGCTATTTCTTATCTGCATCTCTCTAGCTTTCTTTCAAAAAACCTTTTTGCTTTTAGTTTTAGTTCATTGGAAAAACTTGTGCCCATCATGATCAAGTTGGTTTTTGCTAAATTTATAAAAAAAAAATTTTTGTAATATTAAGAAGCCTGTGATTGATTCAAGGTTTGTTAAAAATGCATTTCACAGCCACTGTTCGGAAGAATAGGCTAAAAAGACTAGTACGTTTTAATCAAAAATCAATGTGCTGGATATTGTGGCTAAGCTGATCATAATCTATTTTGTTAAAATAGTATTTGTTGGAACTTTGGAGCTTACATTTAGATATTGTAGGTTAAAATCAAGCAATACGTGGTTACAAATGCCCACAAGAGACATATATTGAATTTTGATAACCAAATTAGGATCGCTTAAGAGCAAATCTAGTGCAAAATCTTATATGCTCTGTTACCAATTGAACGAGCCTTTTGACTCTTAAAGTTTCCCAAAAATGACTTTGTTTCTCGGCAGTGTTTGGTCAAATATATTATTTTGTCATTTTCCGTATAATGAAATGTAAAAGTTAGTTTGGAATAAAAGCATTTAGCATTCAGCTTGGTAGATGATGATGTTTCATTAGTGGCAACTGTAGCATGCTATCGATGTGATTTCAGCTTGAAGTTTTTGCATTTTAAGCACGCCCTAATACATGTTTGCGATGAGACGAAAAATAGAACCCACTAATTAATAAAGATGAAAATGTATCTGAAAGAAATTCAGTAATGAGCAAGCGCCTCTAGAGGAAAAAAAATTCATAACTTGAATAATGCCCCCAAAATTCATAACTTGAATAATGCCCCCACCTTGAAGTGTGTTTTTCCCCTTACGAAACAAGGAATATCTTCGAAATGTCCTCGGAGATGCCGCCCAAACTGGATCACATGTAAATTCTCTTACATTATTGCAGGGGATCGGAGTTGCAGCCTGCCATAAACATACAGAAGATTGCTCCATCACGAGAGAACTCGTAGGTGTGTACCAGGTAATTCGTAAGTTCCCCGGAGATACCGCTCAAACTGGATGACGTGTAAATACTTTTTAAGGGATGCTAGGATTCTAATTATACAGAAGTTTGCTCATTATTAACGAACTCGTGGATACAGCTTTTAGCGATTTTCATTATTTGAAGTATCACAACGATGTGTTGGATGCCATATATGCTAGGTCTTAAAATTTATTTATACAGGATGCTTCCTATTCGTATGCACGGCATGATGATGACCATATTATGCGACACAAATATAAAATAAGTCATTTATTAATAGCATATTATTGATCAACATTCCAGTGTTTTGCTACTGGTCACATAAAAGGCGATAAAAATTATAAACAGCTTTTCAGTGCAGATAGAATCTAGGTTTTTCAATGCTAACTATTAAAAAAGTGGCATAGCTTTTTTTTCTAAATCCTGTGTTGCTTAGTTTTAGCACCTACTGAGTAGGTGTATACTTAGTTTATTGAAAATTTAAGCGTTTTCATCAAACTTTTTAGTTAAAAAAAAAGGAAACAAGTGATGAGACAATGAATTTTTCTTACACTTCTGTATACTCTATACTAGTCTATACTAAGCTATTTTAATAAATATATCCTAAAAAATTTCAGTACTATTGGATGACAGTAATTTTACCAGCGTCAAACTGGTTTGTAGTTATCTCACATAATATGACTTTTATATTATTTCAAGTTCCAGGTATATGTTATACTCGGCCATTCGAGATTGCATCCCGAAATGGGCAGGTAGTAATTTTAACACATAAGTTGCATCCCGGGTACAATGAAATTGCATCCCGAAGGCGAATTTTATAAATAAGATTAGATTCAGCTTAATATTGACAGTGTTGACGAACCGTTTTCTTTAGAAGATTGTATTTCTAGAAATTGTCGATAAGGAAAATCCAACTTGGACTTAACATACTCTCCAATCGGTTCTAAAAGGTGTATTGGTAACCGGTTTGTTCGTTGTTACCCAGAGCATTTTTTTTAATTTACTTTTTTCAACCAATATTTTTTTAACTGAACTTGACATACTCTCCAATCGGTTCTAAAAGGTCTATTGGTAACCGGTTTGTTCGTTGTTACCCAGAGCTTTTTTTAAATTTGCTTTTTCAACCAATATTTTTTTAACTGAACTTGACATATTCTCCAATCGGTTCTATAAGTTGTATTGGTAACCGGTTTGTTCGTTGTTACCCAGAGCATTTTTTTTATTTTACTTTTTTCAACCAATATTTTTTTAACTGAACTGGCTTAATAAAAAGTCAGATCCTTTAGGAATTTTCGATCAATCTATATTTTATACTAAGTCTGTATATTACAGTCTTATTAGATACATTATTTAAAAGAACCAAATTGTCGTGATAAACTTTCTATGGGGTCTGGCAACATTTCATTAATTTTACATGGTATAATGACCACTCGACTACAGGTGACTCTTTTCTGTTTGGGATGCAATTTCGTTGTGACCTTTTCTAGTCTAGGTAACAACACCTTTTTCGGGATGCAACTTCGAATGGGCCGTTATACTTGCAATAAGATAAGTTTGGTTTTTTGCAGCTGAAACAACTCGTCAAGTTGATTTTTATTTAGCATTTATCACAATGGTTACTAAACCAGTTTTTACATTAAAATTACTAAAAAATTATAAGTTATAAATGCAATTTTCTTGTCTGTATTAAATATATAAATAAAAAAATTCTAACTTTCTCAATAATTTTAATAAACTTTGTCTGCACGCCGCCCGTAGAACACTTTTCATTTATATAAAAAAATATTGTTGCTAAGGCAGCAATGGTTAAGTTTATCAACAATAGTCTACAGTAACGGTAGCCCACCGTTATCACAGTTAAACTTCCCTGATTTTTTGATATTTTCCAGATTAGGTCTAGGTACTTGGTACGTGCCGAAAGTAGGAATTTACGAGTATGCCGTGTGAAAGTTATGAATATACAAATTTAAAATATTATACAAAATTTCTCCAGTGGGTGTTCTAAATTTGAAAAATAAATATGTTGGAGCAGTTTAACGCAAACCGTGCATGACTGGTTAAATTTAAAAATACAAGGAATGGAAATTCAAGTTTTATTTGATTATATAAAAAATGCCCGATAATCCAAGAAGCAACCCTGTTAACAATCGGCATAAACCATAGAAAATTTTTAGAAGAATTTTTATTTGTGGTAGGTATAAATGGTAAATTTTATTTAAGGGTTAACTTGCGACTGATATTTCCAGGTAAACACAAATTTCTTCATATTTACAGTTTTTCTAGGAAGTGGACAGTTTTTGCTGTTCTAAAAGATAATTTAAGGAATTTTACTACAAAAGAAACTTAATTTATTAGTTAATTGATATATTTAGTTCCACATACATAATTTACCTAAAATTGCTATAACATTAAACTAAATCGACATTTGTATGATCTCCTTTAACCTTTATAGCACAAAAACTACGTCGATCAATTGTTAAAGATCACGTAAAATATCTAGTGTAGCGTCATAACTGATCTGACATAGTAACATGACCTTTTATTGTAAATAAAGAATCGCGATCGATAACAGCTGATCTCTGTCACTGACTTGTAAAAAGAGCATTTTGTATTTATGTATGAATATTAAAACCTTTAATTTTTAAATGCTGATATATTGACACTAAAGCTGGGCGATTGTGAAAATCATAATCGATTCTTGATCATGAAAAATCTATCGATTAGCTAATTTACTGGGTTGAGTGATGCAGCAATATTTTAAAGTTAAATTAATTAAAGAATGTAATCCAATTATATGACTAATTTTTGAGTTATGGCCTTTTAGAATTGGCAATTTCTTACATTAAGATTTTTTGGATTGCCTGGAGTTTTCACTTCTTTCTTAAAAACTATACCTTTTTTTTCTTCTTTATTGGTGAAAAATTTGTCATTAAGTTTTCTTTTACACATAAAGAAATAAAATATGTATATGAGGCTGAATAATTTATTAATATGTATCAAATAATTAATATTTAAAAATTATGAAAAAAAAAAATTCTATTTCCAAAACCTACCGTTAGATTTTATTCATTTTTTAATATTTCGTAGTATTAAGGTAGCGTGGAAAAACAGTGGGTATAGGTTAATGTAGAGTATATGACGACCATAATTTCTATGTTTTAATTGATATTTATATAATAAAGTTAACTGATATTTTACATTAACTTTAAAACAATATAAATAATCTGAAAAGAAAAACGTTTTATTACGATTCTAAAATAGTCTGACCGCGTCTTGTACAATAACTTAGATAAAAGTTTTATCAATAAAATATTTTATAATTTAACAATAATGTATACCTATAATTAAACCACTTTTTTAATTTTCCTATTGTTTAAAGTTTTTACTTGTGTACATCATTGTAACTAGATTACCCCGTATATCTTAAATTAGAATGTGTTAAAAATAATTATTGCCTAAAAAAATGCTACAGAATGGATAATAATTCAATAATTAAAACATAGAGATTAAAGTCGTCCTTACGTTTTCAGGGGAATTTTAATTCGTTTTTTGATAAATAAAAACCAGGCAATATACTCTACATCAATCTATACCCACTTTTTTCCTCTTTACCTTGGTACTACAAAATATTAAAATATGAACAAAATCTAGTCGTTCGTTTCCAAAATACAAAAAATTGGTAATTTTTTTTTATTTTAATAACTTTTAAATATTATTGACTATTTGATCCGCCCATAAATTATGCAACATCCTGTACATATTTTACTTCTTTACACGCGAAAGAAAACTCAAGGTCTAATTTTCCAACAATAAAGGACAAAAAAAGTAAATAGTTTTTAAGAGTGCAGAAAAAATAATATAAGAAATTGTCATTGCCATTAAAACTAGTCAATAGGATTGGATTACAGCCATGGACACTTTTACTCAGGACGTCAAGATCTACAAAATCCTAAAAATTTAGAAAAACTAGCCGAAAACCATTTACCATTAACGGTGTGAAGGGTCCTTCGATTTTAAAATTTTCCATAATCACTTAATCGGTCATTTTGCCCACCTAGCTGTCACAACCGTCAAACTGTATGTTGTAAAGCCGCATAGTTGTCAATAAAGAAA
This sequence comes from Polydrusus pterygomalis, assembly GCA_963969555.1. Taxonomy (NCBI): domain Eukaryota; kingdom Metazoa; phylum Arthropoda; class Insecta; order Coleoptera; family Curculionidae; genus Polydrusus; species Polydrusus pterygomalis. Next base: position 12,401,326 of record OZ018384.1, read on the forward strand.
AGCGGTAATAACAGCTAATCAGCTCCAATGCTTGTGTAATGTCATAAATGTTTAATAAGATCCAACAAAAATCCTTATAAAATTAGTGCTTAAGGTCAAGACGGTATGTTACCCGTGATGTCAAATATTCTTTTAGTGATAACTAATATAACTTTTTATAATGTTCTTAGTCCTTAAGCAAGGAAGAACTATGAATAAGTTATTAACCTAATACGATTATATTATAAAATTATATGCTTACTACGCATAATTCAACGAAAGTAAGAGGGAATTAAGAACACAATCATTACAAAATAAACAACAAATCATGCACATATTATGTATGCAAATACAATCCCAGGACTGACTGGTTACCGAGCGATAAGGTCAAGTTATAAGAGATTTACAAAAAGCAATACACCTCATGCAGCAACTTTTAGTTGTGGATATTTGATACCATTGTTCAACTAATAAAGAAATTCAACATTTTCCCCAGCAGCACATTTGATTACCTGCGATTTAGGTGGATACAAATAATTTATCGGCAATTACCGAATATTCTATATCAGGTTATCATGCATTTCGATGCAGTGAAAATGTCGTTGAAAACTTTCAGTGATAGGAATCAATCTAATTTTCAGGAAAATTACTAGTGTGCTAGGTCAAATTAAGTGGTGCCTATATAATTTTGATGAAGTCTGATGGATGTTAGAGTATACGGCAAGAAGTTTTTTCATTTTTGTTTTACTTAAGTCAGATTTATTTTTTCATCATGATTCATAGTTATTACTTTATTACTGCTGATTCAAACTCATAACGTTCCCTTTAAGCAACGTTCCCTTTAAGCAAATGCTTCTCAGCGACTAACAGTTAATTGTATATGTAGAAGGTACTAGTTACGAAGCTACAGGAAGCATATTGCATCAAAATTACCTCCTTGTATAACATATAATAATGAAGCACATAATATTATATGCTTTCTATCACGATTCTCGGTTCAGTTAAATAGGTCGTTGAAAACTATTCGAATTATTTCAATATTGTGAATAAAATTAGCTCATGATTGAATAATTGAAGTTTAGTTTTTAGTCAACTATATAAGAAAAGGAAAATTCCACGGCCTTTTGAGGGAAGTTGTTACTTAATCCAAAAAAGGGGTGTGAAGAAGCTTTAATTCACTAAATGGTTGTAAAAGGAACTAGTGCAGTTGAAATAAAAGACCAGACTCGATAGACGCTATGAGAACCATAGAAGTTCATTACCTCAATTGACAATACTGAACTTTCCGACTGCGCAGATCATCAGCAAATTGGGCTATGACTAGGCGCCAGACTGGATGGTAAGCTGGCCAACGCTAACTGTCCAAATTGTCAAGGGCCACTATTTGTGAGGTGGAATTGACCGGAGTGAATAAAAAATTGTATAAAAACTGCAGGACTGACAAGACAGAAAAATGCTTTTAGCGAGCGCAAGCATTAGAGATAGCTGCAACTTCAGTTGGGGGTTTCCAATCGCTTGAATATGCAAAGTTTGAAGTGCGAAGGCCTTCATGGGAACCGCCTCGAGTGTATGGAACGTGAAAATGCGTCCCGGCGAAGCGGGAGGGACCTGCTAGTATGCAATAAAAGAAAGTAGACTGGAACTAAAATTTGCTTACATATATATGATTATTGTTCTACTAACACCCTCTTACTTTTCAGCAAGACCATGAACTTAATTTAATAAGTTTAATCAGATATATTCATAATTTATAAATTAAACATAATATAAATAAGCTTAAGTCAAAAACCAAAATAAGAATGTGTTTTTGGTTTATCTTATATTAAACATACATAAGTATTATCTAAAACCTTTTGCTTCGCTGTCTTACTATTGCAATTTACAAATATTACAACGAAGTGAATCTAAAACAATTAACGAAGTAAACACGACTAAATAATCTATATTATTTCTGGCTTTCACGTTACAATGTTTTGTAGTTAAAATGTTGCCATAATTTAATGGTATATACGCAGTTAAAGAAAATATACGATTTTTTTCAAAGTTATATTGTAAAAATCGCATTTTACCTAAACTTTCCTTAACAAAGAAAAAAAGTGTTACTTACTATACCTCGCGACCAAAACTGATGGCAGTGGCTAACATATAGTGCAGTTCCTAAAACGCATATTCGTCACTGTCATCCGTTTTGGTAGCGTAGTATAGTACCTTAATGACAGTCTGAGGAGGCACATCAACATTTTTCTTAAATAATAAAATTACGATAGCTTCTTGAATACCTGCATCACCAATGAGCATTTCTCAAATGAAAAGTAAATACATTTTAAAATCGAATATTCTTCATCGTTCGTTTTTACTTTAATATAAATATTTTTTAAGAATTAAATTGTACAAAAAATATATTTTAACAAAATTATGTAAATTACATTTCTTGATAAATTGTTATTTATGGATGCCTAACACCTCTCAAACTACCTATTAAGGCCACGCTGTCAAATTTTGCTGACTTGGAATGGCAACTGGTCTTTACTGTAATGTTACCTTATTATTGCTAGTTTTAAAACAATATCTCAACCACACTTTAATTAATACAATTTTGTGTCCCGGTTTTTACTTATATAGCATGAAATAGAATATAATTGTGGGCAATGGCAGGGATAATTTTACAGTAGAGTTGTTGCCATAGCTCAATCAGTGTTGCCATAACTAAACGCAGTGGCCTTCGTATATTGTACCATAATTATATTAAAAAAATGGTAAACAGTGTTCTCAAAGCAAATTATTCAAAATACACCTAGCGCCTTATAAAATCTAGATAATCCAATACAACTAATCTGGTTTAAAACTATTAAATGTATTTTTTTTTGTTAAATTGGAACAATGTACTAATCTTATTCTTATTTAATTTTAGAGTTTTTTTTTTTATTAAGCGACCACTTCTACAATATGTATGTTTATCAGAGAATACAGTAGGGAAACTGGAAAATAATATATTGTTAAATTAAACCTCAGTTCCAAAAACATGAAACACATTTGGAATTCTACTAGAATGTGGCGTGTGTTCCAATCATACATGATGTTTTCACTTTTTTAACAAATTTTAGCAACACTGTACGTATATTTTAATTTAAATTTATTTGCAACTATTGCCCCATGACTACTTTTAAAACCTAGTTACAGTAAATAATGTGGTCCAGATTAAGAATATCGTCTACTATATTAACAATAAACAATACAAAATTATCACCAAACACTACACGCTTTTGAAAATAAAAAGGAAATTCAAGACACAATTAAAACACAAACACGGCATCTATCGATAAAGTTAATTTCATTAAATATGATAAAATTCTTCAACACGAACATTCTGCCCATCATGAGAAAACCATGCAACATGCATGCTACCCATTATGGAGTTTTCACTAGTCAACGCCTTTTAAATTGGGCATCACAAAGGCAAAAGTGTCCCTTGTTGGACGTCCTTGTATTTACATATCGGTCAGCGACTTTCTTGTGCCCTTCGAAAATCCAACATCAGCGAAATACCCGGACCTTCCTTGACATTTGTCCAATTTACACTACTATGAATACATGTTTAAGTGTGCCTCCCGCCAAATAGGAAGAATATTTTACATTAAAGAAATTTTTGTATCCTAATATTTTGCCTTTGTGTTGTCCAATTTAAACATTTTTGAGTAATGAAGATCTCGGTAGTCCTAAGAAAAATAGTTATATCTGCATATTTTGAAGTTTAAAATACACCTGCCTTTCTCTGCCTTATTTGCACTATTCCCACAAGCCTTTGCATTTTTGAGACCCTTTTCTGATGTCAACAGTGAATGTATGTGCAGTTGGGACGAAGAAGGCGGGATAACCCTAAACTCAGGCGATGCATATACAACTCTTTTCTTTAGGCCCGTAGAAGATATTGCAGATCCGTCCTTAAATATGTGCCTTAGAAACGGCGTCTTTTGTTCTGGTTCTGATAATCATCACGTCTGTTCTCGTTGACCCAGTGCCCTCCTCTTTCGCCTCTATCTGTTCTATCGAAACGGCTGCCGGGGCTTGGACGCTCATAAGAGCTCATGAATGCTCCTTTCGTCTCCTGATTTGACAATATAATAAATTCTTTGTTAAGAAGGTTATTTATCGATGGCTACTAAAAAGTTGTTTGCTCATTCGAAACCAGTAGATTATTTTTGCTAAAACCTTTTATCCTTCTGGAAGGGCTCGTAACAGGGGATTTGTTCCAAAAGTAAGAACCAACCGCCTTATCGTGCGTTTGCAGTTTGGAATATTCGTTCTTATATATTAAGAGATTCTAAAAAATCCCTTTAGGGCGGTTTTCAGCTCTATTCAAAAACTTTGGTATGTGGAAATTAAAATCAAAGAAAACAAATACAAGTATAATCCACAAAAACCATCTTCTCGGAATTAATAAAACCAGATGTTTATTTCTAGAGCGACGCAATATACTAAAAGTCAAAGCGGCAATATAACTTTAAATAATGTACTCTAAATTATTTATAAAAAAAATGTTTGTAATATTATATCAAGACAAGGACATCAATGCTTGCACCAACAAGTCTTTAAACTGCGAATACAAAAAATTATTCTATTATAGGACAATTGGGCCGAATTGATTAAGGGATTGGTGCAATGTTTCCAGTCTCAGTTATATCTGTTGTAATGTTATGTTAATTATACTTGTACACAAAGGAAAAACAATTAAATTTGGAAAAAATCTTTCAAAAATTTTAAGAATTAAAAAAAAGTGTAAAGTTTTTCTGATAATTAAAATAGGTAGCTCTTAAAACTTTTTCATCATTTTACGGGTTTTCCAATATATTTTTTGAATTTTCTAATTTCTATAATGTGAAACATATTTTGTGTATAAATACACATAACTACCCTTCATATATTTTTAAAAATGTTTATAATATGAGCACAACAAGCTCTGATGCATGTAAAAATGTAGCCGATGCCCTTAAAAAAAAAATATGACAAAACAAAAGGCCAAATTAACAAGAAAAGCGTGTATATAATCAAGATCTTACTATTGCTGTTTACCGTTTGAAAATATATTATAAGTTATAAGAAAATCACAAATATAAAACAGTTTTAGTTTAAAATATACAGTGTCACCAGTAAAGTCTGCATCATATGGGATTTTTTTTTATTAATAGCTTTATTCAAAATTTGACTTTGGCATCAAGTTCTGCTTCTGTCGAGATGAAAATTAAGCAAAAAAAAATAGTAGTCATGTGATTCGCATTATCTGTCAAATTTTAATTTTTTCCAAAAAATAATTTAAAAGTGGGGTTATTTATGAAAATATCGAAAAAAGTTATTAAAAAAAGTTTTTTTAAATGCATTTTCTAGCGCACATGCAAAATTTCAGCTACATAAGATAATTTTGATTTTTTACCTATATTTTGTAAATTGCACCACTTTTGCAAAATAAGACTCAACGCAACCTACATAAAACTTCTAAGTTTTGACCATACTTTATTTCAGATCCACTTTCTTTAAAGTAGCGCCATATTAAATGGGTGTTTTTCTACAAAATCAAAATTGCGCTATTAAAATTTGGTCGCATGTGATGCAAAGTTTATTTGTTTTTGACCCTGTATAAGGTAACTTCATAAAATAAGTATTTTTGAAAACGTAGTTTGTGTCTGAAAGTAAAAAAATAAAAAATAAAATAAAGGGTTTTTTAATTAAATCGTTGAAAATAGATAAACTTTACGTTAAGTTAAACTAAAATTTATTTTTCACTTAATGACCACTTTACTGATGACACTGTGTTCTTTTTGTCTTAATATGAAGGTGTATTACGTTCAGATACAAACTACGTTTTCAAAAATACCTCTTTTATGAAGTTACCTTATACAGGGTCAAAAACAAATAAACTTTGCATCACATGCGACCAAACTTTAATAGCCCAATTTTGATTTTGTAGAAAAACACACTTTTAATATGGCGCTACTTTAAAGAAAATGTATCTGAAATAAAGCATTGTCAAAACTAAGAAGTTTTATGTAGGTTGCGTTGAGTCTTATTTTTCAAAAGTGGTGCAATTTTCAAAATATAGGTAAAAAATTATCTTATGCAGCTGAAATTTTGCATGTGGGCTAGAAAATGCATTTAAAAAAAACTTTTTCTAATAACTTTTTTTGATATTTTAAGAAATAACCCCACTTTTGAATTATTTTTTGGAAAAAATTAAAATTTGACAGATAATGCGAATCACGTGACTGCTATTTTTTTGCTTAATTTTCATCTCGATCGAAGCAGAACTTGATGCCAAAGTCAAATTTCGAATAAAGCTATTAATAAAAAAAAAATTCCATATGATGCGGACTTTACTGGTGACACTGTATTTCTTGCTTTTAGAACAAATTTCAATTGAATAATGTGTCGTATTTTTGATTGCGACTGAGTACAAAATGAATTAGGTACTGATATAGGATCCGACAAACTGTTTAAAACAAAGATAAAATATTATGATAATTTTATGGACGGGCACATACTCTAATTCCGTACCTGAATGAAACCACCAGTAATAATTATAATGTCAAATATTACTGAAAGTTTTATTTTTCATTAGTTTCAACATGTTCTACAGTATTGAAGAAAAAATAATGATTGTACTACTTTAAAAAATGCAAGCACTTAAAACGAATTAATGAGAACTTTATGTATTTCAACACTTGGAAACAAGTGAAAAAACAACACTTTAAAAAAAAAATATTAAGACAACTAATTTAGATGGAAAAAGTTTTTTATTCTTACTTGTTGATACGCAGATATTGGATTGCATACCCCTGAAATTGCAATTGTCTTCTTCCAAATTTTAAGAACACACATTTTTATAAATAACACTTTTAATGTGACCCCACAGGAAAGTCGTTTGATGAAAGATCGGGAGGCCTAGCTAGCCAATTTATGATGTAATTTAATCCCAGTAGATTTAATTGTGCGTCCATCAAAAACGTTTTGGACATATGCCCGTACTTCTCGTGCATAGGACAACAGTTCATTTGAAATCAAATATCTTCATTGTCAGGAGCAACTTCTTCTAATGCAGGTTCAATTTGATTTTGTAAAGCTTCCAAAAAATTTTGTTTCAAATAAAGGTTCAATAATTCGATGTCCAAATAAGCCCGCCCAAACGTTTGCCTTTTGATGCTATTGAGTCCTTGTTCGTACAATTCTGTGCGTTAGAATCCCTTTCGTTTTTAGCCTTTCCATAACTTCAAAACAAAAGTTTGCTCTTAGTATTTCATCACATCCCTCAATTCCTGATGTTTTTGATATTCATATATACAGATGATATTTTATTCTTACATAATTTGTCTAGTAAGTGGAGTGATTCTACAGTTTTGCCAAGAAGTCTGGTGCTAATTCCATTATTTTCTTCTACATGGAGCGAAAGTTTTAAATCTGCCTTACTTCTTGTGCTCTACCATCGAGTAGATCATTATTTTGCTCTAAGCAGTTGCATTTATTAATTACAGTACCTTAACTCTCAAAATTACGAACAATATTCAGGATTGTTGTTTTGCTTGACATGGGGCTGTCAGGAAACATCGCAGAAAACAGTTCGGATACTTTCCGGAAACTATTGTATACAGGGTTCCCCATTTAAAACGAAACAGGCTAAATATCTGGTTCCACGTTAATTTAAAAAAAAAACGCTCGTACACGTCATTAGATTTGTCAAGGGAGAGGTTTTTTGGGGCCATTTTAAACACTGCAGTTTGCGCCCTCTAGGAAGGGTGGGACCAACCCTTAATATTTCAAATGAAACAAGGGGTCGAGTGATACCTCTTTTAAAAAGGCATTTAATTCTCTTTCAAATGATATCTCATTCGTAAAATTTGGTCAGATAGGTTCCGAGATAATAATAAAAATCAAGTTAAATGACGTGCTTTTTAAAATACTTCTCCGGCGGAACTCTCAGCAGAAAAAGAAGTCTAACGCCGCCACTGCATCGTAAGCAAATAGTATTATTAAAGTATAAGTGGATATTAAGGTCTTTAAAACACGCGCGATTTTGCGACGACGCAGCCGGAGTGCTTGAATAGAGTGTTTTAAAGACTTTGGTACACTTTGAAATCATTAATTGATTGGTATTTATATTACAAAAAATGAAAATAATAACTTAGTAAGTAAGTGAAATGGTCGAATTCGTGATGTGATATACCTGTCGTTGTCACGAAAACGAGGAGAACAAAAAATACTTCCAATCTGTCACATAAGATTCATTGTTGTTACCGTGGACATTGGTTGTGTATTGCTTAAAAATAATATTTTATTTGACGTTAAAAGGTAATTCTGTCAAATCAATAATTAAAAAGTTGACATATTTAGACTTCACGGTTCACGGGTTGTTGATGTTGCCATGGTAACTTTAAAACACGCGCGTTTTTGAACATTTTTAGTATTTACTTAGTGGAAGTTGTGTTTGAAAGTGTGAGGTACCTACTGTGATTGTGAAGTGAAAAATGGTTTACTCTTGGGAAGAAAGAAAAGAGCTGCTAAAAATGTATTATCGCAACAATGATTGCGCTAGAGCGGCTGCTAGAATTTTCAACGCGCAGTTTTCTGACAAGAATGTTCAGGCCAAATACGTGATGGAACTTGTCAGAAAATTTGATGAAACTGGCTCGGTGCAGAATAAAAAACACAATCGTGCCCGGACGATAACCAATGAAGGTATGCAAATAGGGGTTCTTGGACTTTTAGAAAGCGACCGTACTTAATTTAATAGCATAGCAACATGGTCAGAAGGATCTGGGGTACCTGAAACTTTAACAGAATATTAAATCTTGCAAAGTATTATCCATATAAAATCAGTCTTGTTCATGAGCTCAACGAAGATGACTATGATCGGTGGACAGAATTTTGCGAACTTATGTCAAATCGCATATTAGAAAATAATATTATTGTCTATAATATCTGTTTCTCAGATGAATGTACATTTACTCTTGCCGGGGCAGTTAATAGGCATAATTGCAGGTGTTGGTCCGATGAAAACCCTCATCTCTACAGGGAACAGCATACTCAAAGACCTCAAAAATTAAATGTATGAGCGGGTATTTTTGGCAACCATATTATTGGTCCCATTTTCATCAATGGAAACTTGACTGGACAAATTTACCTTAATTTATTACAGAATACAATAAATCCTATTATTATAAGGGTAGCACAGGAAGATGAAAATTTTATAGGACAGGAAGTGGTTTTTCAACAGGATGGGGCCCCTCCGCATTACTATGTACGGGTAAGAGAGTACTTAGAGCAGACATTTCCAGGAAGATGGATCGGTCGAAGGGGGCCCATTGAGTGGCCAGCTAGGTGTCCAGATCTAACGCCACTGGACTTCTTCTTATGGGGACATCTTAAAACCAAAGTTTATGCAACTAAGCCCAACGATTTAGAAGAACTAAGGGAACGAATTGTCCAAGAATGCCGGCTGATAACTCCAGAAACGTTACAGGCAGTTCGTGAAAAATTTGAATCACACCTTTATCATTGCATGGAAGTTGGCGGTGGTCATTTTCAACATCTGTGTAAATAATTACGTAAGTATTGTATTACATTTAATCATTAGTAATAGTAATTTAAATAATTAGATTAGAAAAAAACATTACACAATTAGATAATTATCTCGGAACCTATCTGACCGAATTTTACGAATGAGATCTCATTTGAAAGAGAATTAAATGCCCTTTTAAAAGAGGTATCACTCGACCCCTTGTTCCATTTAAAATATTAAGGGTTGGTCCCACCCTTCCTAGAGGGCGCAAACTGCATTGTTTAAAATGGCCCCAAAAAACCTCCCCCTTGACAAATCTAATGACGTGTACGAACGTTTTTTTTTTAAATTAACGTGGAACCAGATATTTAGCTTGTTTCGTTTTAAATGGGGAACCCTGTATGTAGTACCACTTAATCAATGTTTTTTTTTTCTTGAATACTGTAAACCTGTTGATACTAATAACACGTCTACTAACATTTGCCATTATCATAATTACCACTGGTGGTTTGATTGAGGTAAGTATCAGAGACGTATTCAATTTTTAAGAATTTTATGGAGTCTTTTCTAAATAACTTTTAATTGGCTTATTAGAACATAATAAAATTTGGTGTGCGAGTCCTTCCCACAAGGACCTTCAAAAAGTCCCATATAATTTTGAGGTAAAATTGATAGGGGAGTAAATATTTGAGGGTAGCAAAATTTACATGGGATTTCCCATGGCCAGTCTGGCGGTGCACCACCAGGTAGATAAAACTATGATTAATCCAGCAGATTCAGATATCAAATATACGTATGCTTTAAAAATGGTAGTGTTAGTTAAAAGTAGAGAAAAACGAAAAAAATTTACTAAAAGTAATAATAATTAAACAAAAGAATCTAGAAGATAAAACAGACTACAAAAAGTACGTCAGAACCTTAAAAGATCCGACTAATTTCTTTTGAATTTAGAGATTTAAGATGCTCTCATTTTTGACAGCTTCCCAATTGTACCGGGTGAGTCAATAAGAAAGGCAGCCGGCTATATCTCGAAAGCCGTTTATCGCACAGCTTTCGGAATTTTTCTTTTATGGTAAAATCGGCAATGAAAAATCGCTGGAAATTATTTTTAAGTTTCTACGACGGCCGCTAGAGGGCGTAAAAACCATAGTCAATTAGAAAAGATCAGTTATTTCCGGAATTTCCCCAATAAAAAGGTATTGAAAATATTTGCAACGCAATACCGAGAAAATTTGACATAATTTGTTTTCAGGATTTTTTTTTATCCCCTCAAATAAAATGGTGGGGGGGCGTCAATTATTTCTTGTTATTTTGATTGATAACTTCGGTTAGGCTTAACCAAATTTAACAAACTTTGTCTCGTTGAGAAGAGCTTTTCTTGTTTTATCACTTGCGTTGTAAACTCGATCTTAATTCTCTTTACATTGACCGCCAGAGGGCGCTGTATGACAACTTAACAGTAATTGTTGGTCTCAGATGAATGGTCTTGATTTGAACATAAAAAAATGTCATAGCATATCCTTTTATAGATCTCGTAATCCCATTGATTGTAACTATAATATAGCTGGTGTCGTCTTATATAAAGTTGGGGAGATTCGTGACCTTGGAGTTATTTTGGATAGGTCTCTCACATTTCTTAACCATATTAATTCTATTACATGTACGGGCTATAGAAACCTAGGATTTGTATCTAGAAACTGTAAAGAATTTTCATGTCAAACATTTAAATTAATGTATTGCTCCATAGTGAGATCTGGCCTTGAGTATGCCAGTGTGTTGTGGTCACCTTACTATCAGGTACATGTGCAGGCGATCGAGGGCGTGCAGAGGAGATTTCTGCGTGTTTGTGCACACAAATTACAAATTCGTTTTCAAAACTTTTATATAGATTATCAACTTATTCTCAATATCATAAATCTATGCTCTCTACAAAATAGACGTTTCCTCTTGGATATGTGTTTTTTATTTAAGCTTATTACTGGTGACATAGATTGTGATTATCTCTTATCTGAGCTGTATTTTAATACCAGACACAATACCCGCAGCAGGAATCTCTTCTGTTTACCTTTCCATTCTACAAATTATAGCATGTTTCGTCCGTTAACCAGGCTGCAGCGAAACTTTAACAGCCATGACATCGATATTCATACCACTCATTCTAAGTTTAAATTTGATCTTAAGAGAAAAATACGTAGTAGTGTATTACCACTCTGACCGACCAATACTGATTAACTCTCTGAGAATATTACCAAGTGTGGATTATTTATCTTTAAGCTACTGCTTACTAGTTTATATTATATATATAGTCTGTATCTGTATTGTTACTTTCCTTTGATTTAATGGTGTATACCGTAAATATTACAAATAAATAAAATAAATAATTACGAGTTTTATTTTAAATTTTAAATGGTATGGTATGTTTATTTTTAAAGAGTTAAATAGAGGCTAAAAATCCTAAACAACCAGTGAAAGCCTTGTTTCTCTAACTCTTTTGTAGCCGGAGATATGGCCAATCAAATTTTGATTGCAACACTTTATCGATGTTCAATCGCCAACCCACTGAATTCTTTAATATTAAAACAATAACAATACTAATATTGTTAATTATTATTGTTTTAATAATAATAATAATAAATATTATTGTTTTAATATTAAAGAATTTCAGTAAAAAATAAATAATAATAATAAAATGATTCTTGGTTTGAAATTGGCATTTTTAGAAATACACAAATATTCATGAGACAAATAACAAAATTTGTCTTAATAATATTGACAGCAATAGTTATTTGTTTTCAAAGCCTGTTTGTCAGAAATTGAATTCCAGGGTAACTAGATTATCTTAATGCCCAATATTAATTCTTAATAATTATTTAAATTTAAAAATACAGGCTTTAGATTCTAGGTTTTGCAATAATAATAATAATAATAATAATAATAATAATAATAATAATAATAATAATAATAATAATAATAATAATAATAATAATAATAATAATAATAATAATAATAACAATAATAATAATATTAATTATGTATTATTGTTTTAATATTAAAGAATTTAAGTGGGTTGGCGAAATAACATCGATAAAGTGTTGCAATTAAAATTTGATTGGCCATATCTTCGTCTACAAAAGAGTTAGAGAAACGAGGTTTTCACTGGTTGTTTAGGATTTTTAGCCTCTGTTTAACTCTGTAAAAATAAACATACCATGCCATTTAAAATTTAAAATAAAACTAGTAATTACTATTAAGTTGTCATACAGCGCCCTCTAGCGGTCAATGTAAAGAGAATTAAGATCGAGTTTACAACGTAAGTGATAAAACAAGAAAAGCTCTTCTCAACGAGACAAAGTTTGTTAAATTTGGTTAAGCCTAACCGAAGTTATCAATTAAAATAACAAGAAACAATTGACGCCCCCCCACCATTTTATTTGAGGGGATAAAAAAATCCTGAAAACAAATTATGTCAAATTTTCTCGGTATTGCGTTGCAAATATTTTCAATACCTTTTTATTGGGGAAATTCCGGAAATAACTGATCTTTTCTCATTGACTATGGTTGTTACGCCCTCTAGCGGCCGTCGTAGAAACTTAAAAATATTTTCCAGCGATTTTTCATTGCCGATTTTACCATAAAAGAAAAATTCCGAAAGCTGTGCGATAAACGGCTTTCGAGATATAGCCGGCTGCCTTTCTTATTGACTCACCCGGTACATTCAACTCACACCCACTTTTTACATTGCAGGTTATAATCTCACTTGACTAGCACCAACGGAGAGAGCTACTTTTTCGTGTACTAAAGTTTATGATTTAAACTTTGAACTTGTCAGTAGTGTAACAAGTGGGATTCTGTAATACCTTTTGAACAACTTGTACATAAGTAAATTTAATAACATGATCCATCTCTACTGTTAACTGCATAAACACGTGAAATCGCAGCACCTGCAGTTATCTGGTAATAACGTAGGATCCCTTCTTTTGGGATTTCTGTTAGTTATAGGCATGTCTCTATAAGTCTAAACCTATAGGTTTGATTTTTAAGCGAGTAATGGTAAATATTACTATTTTTGATCTTGTAAGAATGATAAATAAGTCTTCGTCAGTTGGGAGCAGTGAGTGTACTTTTTGTATCAAGAGAGGGATTCTTGATAACGATTTCTAGTGTACTGGAAAAAACATGTACTTGGTAGAGTGGCAGCAAGAGAACAGTTGTTGCTGCAGAAATGCGTAAGTGTATTCAAAATGAATATGAACATACATATCGCTTGCAGGACGTCATAAACGTAAATTTCTTATTGGAGATGTTGGTACACAAGGATAGTTAGTTTCTATGTTTCACCGTAGAAAATACTTGGTAAGGGCAGTGGCGTAGCGTGCAGGGGGCCAGGGGGGGGCGACCGCCCCCCCCGCCCTTTGAGCCTTTCCCAAACGGCGCCCCCTTCCCACTCTCCCAGTAGTTCCCAGTTCAATTTCACTTCACATGATAATTGATAATATTGTTGACCTATAGCAGCAAGAGGAAATTTACTATGTTTATGAATATAAATGATAATTATATAACAAAATCCTCATTATTTATTACTATTATTATTATAATTTTTTTTAGTTCTTTGTTTCTGTTTATATTATAAGATGACCATTATCAGAAGAATAGTATTGGCAAATATGGTATTTTGTGAAGCTCTCTTTCTCTTTGTTTTTAAAGTATTTTTATGGGGTTTAATTAGCGTTATTATTAGTTTATAACTTTTAGAGTAAAGAAGAAGAGAAAATAAACCTCTTACTCTGTTACCTATTTTGAGATTCTATTTTATTTTCACTATTTGATTTACTTTATAATAAAAATATTTTGGCACGACCAATAATTTGTATTCTTTCAGTTATTTTGCTTTTAAAATTAAAAATTGCTTGAAATCTTTAATTTACTAGAGACTAAATTTTATGCGTGTTATTGTCGCCAATGAGAATGAATAATATGCTCATATTATTATGTAATAAGTATGCCTAAAATATTTTATAGAGTTTTAACAAAATTGCCCTTGCCCTGTTCATATTCTGTTTTCATGTGGCCATTTTAGACATGACGAAACAAAAACTTTATTTCTCAGGCCAAAACTTACTAAATAAACGAAATTATACATTAGCAGTGAGGCGCCCTTTGAACAAGGGCCCATAATGAGCCATGAAAACGAAGCACTTTTTTACTTGATCAATTGTTTTGTGATTTTCTTGAGGATCTAGTGTATTTTATATTTTAAGGGCGTGGCACCCAAAAAAATTTCGCCTGCGGCGCTATTTCTTTTTTTACCCCTCCCCATAAAAAAATATCTACGACCTTACCTTTGAAGCTTTCGCCCCCTCCGCCCCTTCAACCACGCTACGCCACTGGGTAAGGGACAAAAATATATTCCATGCGCCTTGCTTTTACCAATGAAAAACGTCAATATAAACTATTTAAATAAAATGTGTAAAATACGTGACAATAAACCAAGAGTTTAAATATAAACCAATGAGTGTGTAATGATTCTAAAATACTTCCATATTGTCACAAAGTTTAAAATTGATGAGCACAAATAATTTATTAGGCAACAGGTACTACTTATTACTTTTAAGTTAAAAAATGCGTAAAAAGATCACATTCCAATTTATATCTTTGACCGAGTACAAATAAAATATATTAATAATTTTTTACCTTAGCATAAATAGTAATTATTGAGGAACCTTCTATGTTGGCTAGCACAAGTGCCTTTTTAGAAATATAATAAAAGTAAGTTTAAATAATTAGCGGAAAAGAGAGTAATTCACTTTGGATACCTCTCAACTATTTAAGGCAATTGGAAAATAACAGTGTACGTTTCGGTGATGTTTGGTTGCAGTCTAAAAATTCATTAAATATCTACAGTTGTTTTCAATGTATCTGAAAAGTGCGGTTTGATCGCTAGTTGTTTCTGTTTTTCAAATAAAGTAAAATAAAAGATCTCGAGTAACATTCTCATTTACCGTCTATCAAAATGTCGAGAGCATTATTTTAAATAAAACAAAAAGTAACGCAAAACAAATAATGGTGAACATATCAATAATCGCAAATTTAAATAAGCATAATTTTAGTAGGTTATCATTGTCGCCAAAAACATCAAAGCGTAATCACAGGAAGCCTAAAACACAAAACAGAAGTAAAGTATAATACGAAAAGAAAGATTTGAATGTAACACCAAAACTAAAGAATATAATCGGCTAGTCTAAAACGTTAATTAGATAGGTAACTTAGCCTTCGATGGAACGTGCAGAGCCCTGCAGGTGACCGGGTACAGGACAAGCACAGGGAATGTTTGCAAAGTTGGCTAATTTAGTGTTTAAAACGATCAAAAATTGGACGCTAAATACATCAATAAAAAATGTTCTGTAAGTCCTGTAATAGAATACGCACTATTACAAAACCTTATTTATATGAAATTAGATATTATTGTATACTACCCCATAGAAATTATAAAAGTTGGTTAAACGCTAAGGGCCGCTTTGGACGCAAAATCCCTGGTCCAATAAACAAAAAAAAACTACAGGTTTAACTTGCCTAAAAAGATTGTACAAACTAGGCGTAAGGTTCAGCAGACGTTAATATCGTTTTAAATCGGGAAAATGATTTAACCATTGGAATGTGTCATGTTAGGCTCTCTTAAACCCCAGAATATTCTCTTTCAGTCGTTATAAATGCGACAAACATTAATTATTTTTTACCATGAATTGTCAATTATTTCTGATTATAAACTTTAAATTTCATAACAATAGTTATGACTAGGCCTGGGCAAAAATTCGATATATCGATATTTTTATCGATATATCGATAAACGATATCTAAAGAATAAAATATCGATATTATCGATATTCGATTGGAATTTCAATATCGTCCTTATAACACATTTAAGGACCAATATTTAATTCAATGTTTTTTCTTCATGTTTTCATTGAAATGAAGGTACGGAGTTTTAAAGGGCACATAAGAGAATATTGATATACAGTGTCACCAATAAAGTCCGCATCATATGGGATTTTTTTTTATTAATAGCTTTATTTACAAAATCAAAATTGGGTTATTAAAATTTGGTCGCATGTGATGCAAAGTTTATGTTTTTTTGACCCTGTATAAGGTAACTTCATAAAATAAGTATTTTTGAAAACGTAGTTTGTGTCTAAAAGTAATACACCTTAATATTAAGACAAAAAAGAACACAGTGTCTTCAGTAAAGTGTTTTTTAAGTGGAAAATAAATTTTAGTTAAACAACGTAAAGCTTATATTTTCAACGATTTAATTTAAAACCCCTATATTATAATTTATTATTAAGCTATGCCATAATAACGTTTTTGTAGATAAACACACTTTTAATATGGCGCTACTTTAAAGAAAATGTATCTGAAATAAAGCATTGTCAAAACTAAGAAGTTTTATGTAGGTTGCGTTGAGTCTTATTTTGCAAATGTGGTACAATAAATATAGGTAAAAAATCAAATTTATCTTATGCAGTTGAAATTTTGCATGTGGGCTAGAAACTGCATTTAGAAAAACTTTTTCTTATAACGTTTTTCGATTTTTTCAGAAATAACCCCACTTTTGAATTATTTTTTGGAAAAAATAAAAATGTTACAGATAATGCGTGATTCGCATTGCCTACTATTTTTTTTTGCTTAATTTTCATCTCGATCGAAGCAGAACTTGATGCCAAAGTCAAATTTTGAATAAAGCTATTAATAAAAAAAAATCCCATAATAATATGATGCGGACTTTACTGGTGACACTGTATTTATAATATAATATTTTTATGTTTTATCGATATATCGAATAACGATATTCAAAAAATAAAATATTGAATAACGCTATTTAAAAAATAAAATATCGATATTATTGATATTTATCGATATAATCGATATTTAAAAAATAAAATATCGATATATCGATATTTTTTTAAATATAGATATTCGATATTGGAATTTTAATATCGCCCAGCCCTAGTTATGACGGTAGCTTCACTGTAGTTAAAAGATTAAGATAAAACCAAAAAGTAAGTAAAAAGTGTGGTAATGTAAAAAGCGTCTTCATACTGCGGAATACGAAGCGCGATTTCCTTTGACTGTACCTCCACAAATATTGCTACTACAATATCTGTACCTGAGAGCTAAACTGTATTAACTCACAAAAATGAAATTTTACGGGAGAGCAGTTTTAAAATTTTTATAAAAATATTAACGCACTGAAAACTGTATTAAATCCACACATCAAACTTTAGCAGTATTAACTCCATAATACTATTTTGCTTGGACACGGCTGAGGATATGATACAGTTTAATTCTGTCTAACTTCAAAAGTATAATCTGTGTGGCTTAATCTTAATACTGTTTGCCACGTAAAAGAGCAGGTTGTGTTTAGTAGCTTAATACTGTTTTTTTTTTCAAAAATGGAGTAAATACAGTTTGGCTCTCAGGTACAGATATGAAATTTAGTTATCTTTAATTTTTGTTTCAGCCTTTCTTGTCGTAGAACCAATATGTTGGTAAAAACCTATTTTGGAGCGCGGTTTTGTCATAATTGGGGGTGAGCAAATTTTATAGCATTTTCGAATTCTGGGAATCAATTCAAGCAAAATTGCTATAATGTATATACCTAAAAACCACATTTCTAACAACATATTCGCGTTTGAAAAGTAACATTTTTGCACTTTGACAGCTCATTTGGGGTAAAACTTAAAGAAAAACAGTTTGCACAATCTCATTACACTTTTTTATTCTAAAACGCCAACTTATAGTTTTACTGTTAATATTGTAAAACGGGTTTTACTTTAAAAAAAATATTTTTTGGGTTTAAGTTTACCAATTTTTAAAGAAAAAAAGTACATTGTCTACAATAATCTTTCATCTCACAAATTTAAAGTCCAATGGTTAAAATATTTTATTACAAACCCCTATCCACCTAACTCTTTTTCGCGTTTTAATAAAATTTAGGTAATATATCATCGGTGAAATTTTTTTAGCGTGCCGTATAAGAATTATACTTATACAGGGTGTTAAAAATTCGATGTTCACCATTGGGATCTTATAAACGGTAAGAGATACAGCAAAGGTTAAATTGGGGCAAAGTCGCGCAATTGATAGCCGACCAATATGCCAAGAAGAAATTAGGAAATTTCCGAGTACTTCCGAAGATATACGTAAAAAACCGAAAATCGCCGTTTTGGTTTTTAATTTTTCCTGGCTTTATTTAAAGAGATAATGGAAAATAAATTTCATACTTTTATTGCCACTTTTTATCTTCTATAAAGCAGTGTTCTTAGATTTCATGTCCGACGTTTTGTCTTTCGGATGCCATCGTCAGGTTTGTTTTTTTAAATACGGACCTATATTTTTTATTGCATTTATCTAAACTTTATATGCGATGAAATCTTAATACAAAATTACTTTGATTGAATATCAACGTTTCTACCCTATAAAAACATTTTCAGGAATATTTTATTTAAAAAACTTGATTAGGTATTGAAGATCAAAGCCGTATCTGATAATGTATAACAGAGGCAGAACGATTTTTCTCTTTCTAAAAACCCTGATCAAGAAGGCTATTGCAGATAATTTTGAAAAAGCTTTTGAGTTTGTTACAATTAGAGGATTCATTGTTTAAAGTATCATAGTTTGCCATGGAATGTAGAAACAATAAAAAGTTTGACATAAGTAATCTAAATTTCAATTACGCGGTGATAAATTCGGTCTTATCTAAAAATGAAATTTTCTTCTGAAGAAAAAAGGGATATGTTAAGAATTTATTACAGTAGCAATAGAAATTCTATGACAGCTTTACAAAGAATTTTGAGGAGTATCCGGAAAGGGAGCAGCCAGCACAAAACATTTTTCAAAGACTTGATAGAAATTTAAGCGATTATGGCCAGCTTGGAAAGCCTCGACAAAAATATGGTAACCGTATTACAGAAGACGAAATTCAGAACGTTTTAGGCCAGGTATGTAACATGAAACTTCACAAAAATAGTTTTTTTACAAAATAAGTTAACATTGTATACATACAATATCCTGAAATCTTATGATGTTTCACGTTATTGTAGGTGGACAATGATGCAACTATATCCAGTAGGCAAATCGAAGCGGAATCCAATTTGCCATCCTTAAACCATGTTAAGGCATGGAAAGTTCTAAAAAATGCCGGTTTAAGACCCTACAAAATTCATATATCACATGTATTGCGAGAAGGAGACGCTGAGAGAAGGCTAACTTTTTGTAATTGGCTACTAGATCAAGATAACCAAAATCGCTATTTTTTAAGCAATATTCTTTGGAGTGATGAGGCTACATTTACAAATTGTGGTGTTTTTAATAGAAACAATGAACATATTTGGGCAAGAGAAAATCCCAGAGGTAATAGAGAAGTACGCAAGCAAGTACGCTTTTCTCTGAATGTTTGGGCAGGGATATTAGGAGATAGAATTTTTGGTCCTGTTTTTTTACCACATGCAGCGGCTAACAGGGGAGAATTATCTAGTATTTTTAAATAATACATT
Organism: Polydrusus pterygomalis; assembly: GCA_963969555.1. Taxonomy (NCBI): domain Eukaryota; kingdom Metazoa; phylum Arthropoda; class Insecta; order Coleoptera; family Curculionidae; genus Polydrusus; species Polydrusus pterygomalis. The sequence continues at coordinate 12,421,399 of OZ018384.1, forward strand.
CCAAGATTTTTTATCTGAAATCCCGCTTGCACGGCTGCAACAAATTTGGTTTCAGCAAGATGGAGCACCCCACGAGAGATGTTACAACCTTCTTACATGCTGAATTTCCAGGCAGATGGATTGGAAATCGTGGTTTCATTGAGTGGCCGGCAAGGTCCCCAGACCTTACACCACTAGATTTTTTTTTTTTTTGGAGCCATAAAAAACAAAGTGTATAAGCAGCCCATTAACGTAATAGAAGAGCTTAGAGTTCGTTGCATAAATGCGTTTGTATCAATTCGAAGAAGGTCAGTACACAGAGCTACTCAAAAAGTTCGCGTCAAAATTGAAAAATGTATAAATCAAAATGGAAATCTTTTTGAGCATCTGAGATAAACATTTGTCATTAGTTTCTACCTCTTCTGGGTTTAAATAATTTTAATTTATAAAAAATGTAAATAATAGATCATTTTGAATATTTTAGTACCTAAACGTACTGTAATTATCGTATTGTGATATTTGTTATTGTTTTAGTTATAAATTTTCTTGTGTTTCCGAAAATACTGTTAAAAAAAATTATCTTCAATACCTAATCAACAAGTTTTTTAAATAAAATATTCCTGAAAATGTTTTTGTAGGGTAGAAACGTTGATATTTAATTAAAATAATTTTGTATTCAGATTACATCGCATATAAAGTTTAGATAAATGCAATAAAAAATATAGGTCCGTATTTAAAAAAACAAACCTGACGATGGCATCCGAAAGACAAAACGTTGGACATGAAATCTAAGAACACTGCTTTATAGAAGATGAAAAGTGGCAATGAAAGTGTGAAATTTATTTTCCATTATCTCTTTAAATAAAGCCAGGAAAAATTAAAAACCAAAATGGCGATATTCGGTTTTTTACGTATATCTTCGGAAGTACTAGGAATTTTCCAAATTTCCTCTTGGCATATTGGTCGGCTATGAATTGCGCGACTTTGCCCCAATTTAACCTTTGCTGTATCTCTTACCATTTATGAGATCCCAATGGTGAACATCGAATTTTTAACACCCTGTATAGGCGGGATTGTTTATTATTGTATTTATTTTACGACTGTAGTTACTTGACGACTCTATGAATTGGTATAACAGAAGGGATCTGGTAAGGTTTTTAAAGTTATTTTTTTGTGATTATTGCATCTTTAAAATGGAACTAATAATTATAATAATAATAATGTAATTAATACTACACTAATCAGTAATGACATGATGTGCATGGTTGAAATATACTGAATTTTATGCCGTTGATAAAAAAAACTTAAGTAAATTCTTCAATTTTGGCACAATAATGATTTAAAATTCACTTGTACCGAGGGGTAAACCGCGGAGGAATTGAAAATCAATGACATTAGTAGGCATTACAGGAATTAGTCGGTGTATTAGTGATATTAGTTGGGCATTATAAGAACTAGTAACCACGATGTTAACCAGGCATTTATTACTTTGAAAATAAAACTTTATTGTACCACTAAATTTACGAACTCCTTTAATAACTACTGCTTTATTGCTTATATTTCTTGAACCAATTATCCAATCGATCTGTAGTGGAACCACAGACAATCGTAATCGTCAATTTCCCCTTACGTCTTTCCCCTTCGCTTTTTCTCAAGGTGAATCTACATAATAGCCACCACAGACAATCGCTTTATCGAACTTAACGATTTTATCGAATCGAAACAAGTCGACTGACAAGTGGACGCCGCTAAAGCTTATCGACGAACAACCTAACCTCAGAAATCGTGTTTGTTTACCTTGTTTGTTAACGAAGTTATGGCTGCTCTCTAGAAGGGTCATTGTTAAGATAGTTTTAAAAGGTTGTTGGGGAAGAAAAATCCTTTCTACCTTCTTAAATATAAAACATTACAATTGTGTTTGTTTACTTTGTTTTGAAGTTTTATGGTTTTTCGCATTTGGTTTAATAATAATATAGATATCTTTATAATACTAATATTAATTTATATCTTTATTCTCAACCATCTTAAAAAGTTTATTACAGAGAATATAAAATCACAAATAATAAAAATCAAGTTTAGTAACTGTTAATAACTCCATCGAAATTATTTTTTAAAAATACATATTATATAATAACCATTTATAAAAAAATAATAATACGTTAAAGTTAGTTTAGTTTTAAAAATCTATATTTTCGATATTTCTTTAATTTTTTTCGGCAAACTGTTGTAAATTGTTATTCCTTTATATAATATTGATCTTTGGCCAAAAGTACTCTTTACCATAGGTGTTTGAATATCATGGTTTTGTCTCGTGATGTGAATAATGTTGGTCGAAATATTATATTCGATTGTTTTTCTTTAATAATAAAAGAGTGTATTAGAATGCATAGTTTTAATTTATAAAGCTTTCCTAAATTTAAATATGGTTCAAAAAAATTTATAGTTCGGTTTAGTTTTTCGGAGAAAGCGAAAAACACGGTAAGTAGATTAAGTTTTCTGTTTTTAGACAATGGAGTCTGCAGTAAAAAGAATGAGAGTAAATTCCAGGCATTGGGATTGACTCCTAGATATCTTAGTGGTGCATCCTGAAATGATTGATTACAGGCCAAAATGCTAAACAAAAACTCTGGGGTTGTGGAAGGATGCAGCCACAAAGTTAAATGCGTTGGGCCTAGGGAAAAAAAACCCCGATAAATGGGTGCAAGACTGGAAATATAAAACAAAAATGAAGGTGGCGGAAATAAAAACATTTTATTAGATAATACGCAAGAAAAATGATTAAAAACTTAAAATTCAGAGACTACCATAAACAGTAAACATAAACAAACACCCAAGCAACTTAAAAATATAACCTATATTCTTCTTCTTTTTATTGTTAATTACTGGCCTTTAATCATAAACTAGGAATTATGGGAAATGTTTTTAAAATGGATAATAAGTCTTTATCAACAAAGCGGAAACGCCCGAACAGAAGACGATTTCGATAAAGAGATTAACCGTGGTACGAAATCTCGATTGCCTCGACAAGAGAGCGATCGACTTCTTTTCGTAGATCGATATAAAAGCGGTTGTTCGTGGTTCGCCTTCTGGTTATTTTTTCAAACGACTGAAGACTTAGCCAGTACATGAGTTTACCAAAACTAATCAACTGCAATGGGCCGTAGGTGAGTTGTATTACCTAATACTCTCAAATTAACTGATTAATATTGATATGTAGCGACGCGACGTAATTAACCGTTAAACATACGAAACCATCATTATCAAGTCTATTTAAATTAAAAACCACCCTGTTTAGGAAACCATAATTAAATTTACAGACCTTTAAGATAATAAAAAAAAAGATACATTTACTTATTTATTTAAAGTGGGATTTATCGTGGGCATTTATAGTACCAGATGATATTAGAGGAATTAGTGGGTATTAGGTATTGAATTAATAGGTATTAAATAGATCAGTATGCGAATTAGGAGGAATTAGTATTAGGCGTATAAGTTAATTAAAATGAGGAGTAATTGGAGCCACTAGTGTATAATAATTTTGACCGCGGTTTACCCCTCGACTTGTACAAAAAAATCGATTTGTGTTAACACTGGTTTTAGGCGCTTACAAATAATTTCATCTAATAGTAAATTACTTTGTTTCGTTTTTAAGAGTTTATCACTGCATGTAAAATAAACCCAATTTTTGATCTCCACTGTCACCGGATTTCTCCGAAACCGCACGCATACACTTTATTTCAATTTATAAATATTGAAAGACCTATCATTAAACTATGTTTCTTATGTAGAGGATTTTCTGATTATCCTTTCGTTTAAAAAATATGCTATAATTTGTGTTAGTATAAATAGACCAACTTAAAAAAACTATTTTCTCCCAAAAAAAGGCGTAAATTAAAAATATCTTACAAGACAAACAACGTTTGAACCTTTAGCTTCCCAGTGATACCAAATTTAAACTTATTTAAATAAATTTTACTTGTGATATTTGGTGACAGCCCAAACGAATACAGTACAATCGCGATAATATGAATATGCACTCTTATGAACGACTCAGTAATATGAACATAATATTTTTTGCATTGACCACTCTGTAGTATAAACAGTGTTTAATAACGGTAATATGAACAACTTGTTAAATCTTGTTTGTTTTTGTTTCGCCGCATTAGCATTTCTTTCTTGATTCATTGTAGTATAATATGTAGCTTGTGAAAGTGAACATTAGATTAGTGTAGGGTTTATCTTCAGTGCTAAAGAGTGTTATCTTACCTTGAATCGTACTTAATTTTATGCATTAATCAGTTCAAAATGGTTAAAGTAAAAGAAAAATCAAAATGCCCTTCTCTTTCCGAAAAAGCAAAAATCATAGAGGATGTTAATAAAAGCTGAAGAGATGGAAGATTGGAACAAGGACGCAATTAAAGACTCAAACTTGGAATAAGACGTAAATGAGAATGAAGAGGATGAAAGTGATCTTGAAATCCAATACCAGCCAAGTGTTTAAATTAAGCATGGTGAAGCCCTCAGGATAGCAATAGAATGGGTTAAGCAGAATTGCTAAACATAACTGAAATCGCGAGTTTAAAAAACATTCATGAGTAAGCTGTTTTAGCAAACATTTCTGCTAAAAAAACACAATATAAATCTTATTTTGCTATAAAAGATTAGTTAAGTATCTTAAATTAGGTTATTGTATCAATACACGCTATGTAGGATGCTAGGTACAATAATAATAATTTGTTACATATATGTATTTATTTGTATTTTTTGTAAACTTCGTTAATATAAACGTTCCGTTAATATGAACTCCTTAGAATTTTTTGTGTTCACGTTACCGAGATTGTACTGTATATCTTGAAATAATAATAAATTCGATAGGTTGAGAGGGATTTGAGTAAATAGTATAAATGTACGTCGCGAGTAAAAGCGATGGTAGACTCTCAAGGAAAATTCTATTTGCAAAAGATACTTATTACTTTCTTATAATCCCACATTTAAATATAATCGAATTTAAATTAATTTTTAATTAAATAAATATTATTAGACCAGGGCTGAAGCCTTTGCAAATGGTAAAAAGTGGAAAAAAATAATATTAGGATGAAACCCATTGGGAAAGGAAGAGAATATAACAAAAATGAAAGGAAAAATAAATTACGGGCGATCCGAGGTCGGGAAGTGGGGGGCGGTGAGTTTTTAAGGTTAAAAAACGATTTATCTCGATTTTCGGCAAAACTACAATTCCTATAGAAAAACGTTAAATGGCAAAGTTGTAGGTAATAAAAAGATCTACAACTTTTGTATTTGCACTTTTTTCACATAACCTCAAAATTTATGTGAAAAATTCAAATAACCAAGTTTTTGGTTTTTTATTTTTATCTTTTACAAGAAAAAATTTTTTTTTCACGAAATTTGGTGAAAACTTACCTTTTTATGTCCCAAACACACTGTAATTTTTTTGATTTAAAATATTTATTTTTTCACCTTATTTTGACTTAATATCGAAAAAGCACCCTAATTTTCAATCGAAAATTCTCACGTCAAAATATCTGCCTTTTTAAAAAAGTCGGTAAGCTTTTTATTCGTTGAAATTTCTACTTTCTGGTGGTGTAAAAAAAAGTATACATTACTATGGTAAATGTGATGAAATCCCCTTTAAATCCTACCTTTAATTATATTTAGAACCACTATTTTCGCATATTTTTTGCGATCTTTATGTTTTATGGATTTGTAATTTTTTTGTTTATCAATGTAACATGGAATCTTACGTTTTTCGAGTAATTAAAGTATAAATTTTAATAAATAGATCAAAATTGTACATAATGATTAAAAAAAAAAAAAAAAAAATTTCGGAGTCGAATTTTTTTTCGTTTCTTTGCATTTTTTGAGAATATTTACCATAGTAATGTATATTTTTTTACACCATCAGAAAGTAGAGATTTCAACGAACAAAAAGCTCACCGCCTTTTTAAAAAAAGCAGATATTTTGACGTGACAATTTTCGATTGAAAATTAGGGTGCTTTTTCGATATTAAGTCAAAATAAGGTGAAAAAATAAATATTTTAAATCAAAAAAATTACAGTGAGTTTGAGACATAAAAAAGTTAGTTTTCACCAAATTTCGTGTATAAAAATTTTTTTTTTGTAAAAGATAAAAATAAAAAACCACGGCTGAAGGACCTCGGTCGAAGGCCAATTGGGTAACCAATAAAGAACATGTTAATAATAATAATAATAAAAAACCAAAAACTTGGTTATTTGAATTTTTCACATAAATTTTGAGGTTATGTGAAAAAAGTGCAAATACAAAAGTTGTAGATCTTTTTATTACCTACAGCTTTGCCATTTAACGTTTTTCCATAGGACTTGTAGTTTTGCCGAAAATCGAGATAAATCGTTTTCTAACCTTAAAAATTCACCGCCCCCCACTTCCCGACCTCGGATCGCCCGTAATTTATTTTTCCTTTTATTTTTGTTATATTCTCTTTCTTTTCCAATGGGTTTCATCCTACTATTATTTTTTTTTGGTTTCAAAAATTATCGACCCTGGTCTATTATGTTTTATTCAGGAACCTAAAATATTTTATAAAAATCGAATAATTTGAAAATATTTAAAAATACCGGGAACAAACCACTTGCCTTGTAGAGAAAACTTTAAAAAGTCTGTATATCTTCCATTAACATACTATTAAACGAAGGATCTTAACTTTAATATTTATTACCGTTTGTAAAGTGTATTTTTTTTTTTTTTTTAATTTATTTATTTTACGTCGGCCTTTTTCCGCAACGAGGCCAATCACCGACGCCAGGGAATTTGTCACACACTATCTGGTAATTTTGCCGAATCCCTCTTTGTCGAGGGTAGGGTTCTTTAACGTGCCAACATCCATGACACGGGGCCCACAGTTTAACGTCTCTTCCGAAAGACGGCGCCACCTCTTAAACCAAATTCCAAATTTAACATCGACGTTGTCGGCACTGGGAATGGAACCCGGGCCTACGATCTGTGAGGCTGCTGCGCTAACCACTAGACCACAATAAAGTGTATATCAAGCGATATATATCATGATATATATCATGATATTTATAGTTTGATATATATCCACGATATATTCAATATTTTTTTTTTTAATTTCGATTATTCAGAATATATCAATCGAGAAATCAAACAAAAAAAAAGTTTTTATGGTTTTAACTAATATTAAAGGTGGGTCCGTTTTGAAAATATGTTCACCTTTTTTGTTATTGGATATCTTATAATTATTAACCTTTGTGATTTATCTGTTTAGTCATTACTCATTAGTTTAGGTCATGTTTTTTAAAGTCAGTTTACTTTAATAAGTATCCTAAAAAAATATTTAGTTTTCAAGATAAAGTAGGTAGTATGTTTTTGATCAAAATAGTTGTCCTTTCATTAAAAAGAAATATCTTAAAATTATTTATATGTCGGATATATATCCTTTGATATGATACTTTCGAAAATATCATGATATTTTCGAACCCTGATACCAATAAGGTTGAAGCATATTCAGATATCATTCTCGTTATAAGCGCCCGACATCAAGAGCCCAAAAGGTTTCTGAATGAACTCATGTGTAAACGTAGTAAACCTCCTCCATTTTATTGGTGTTTATCTAAAGTTATCAAGATATTATATCTAACAACAACTCAATAATACATGGCGATATAAAGCAAATCCAAATAACGAATAATATATTAAGATCTCTCTATCTGATAAAAAGTGTTTATTTGTCCACAATCGCTTGAAAAACTGCAAAACGTAACAACGCTGGGCAACGATCAAAATGTTGATTTGTGGTAAAAATAGGGGTGAAATTTAAACATTTTTACGTGTTGGCTCAAAAGTACGTTTATTTGTTTTGCTTGTTCGTAGCTGGATAAAACCGCGAAGGGACACCATGTATCTTGCAAGCGAAATTGATTTATTTTATTTATTATGGGGTAAAGAATAGAAAGTTATTTTCAAGAAATAGTAACAAACGAAATGATCGCCTTTATTTTATAAGTAACTTCTTTTTATCTAAAAAAATTACTCCGATGCAAATTAAAGACAAGCAGGCAATTTTATAGATTGTCATATTTATGGGATTAATAATAAACAGGTTACCTTTAAATAATAATAATATACACAAGCCTTACCTATAAGAAGCAACTATAGTTTCACTTTTTCGACTAATTTTTGGTGCAAAATCTGTGTTAAAATAAAAATTGTATCAACAGATGTAATTAATAACAAACCTTATACCTGATAAACAAATATTTCAAAGAGCAGAGAAGAACATAATAATTGTACCAATAACAATAATAACCAATATAATATTATACATAATATGTCAGCAAATCTATGTGGGCTATACAAGTTGTTTCATAATAATAATAATAATAATAATAATAATAATAGTAATGTTCTCAAATGTGTGCCAAATTTATATCTATCAAAATAGTCATAATAATTTATATCAATAAATAGTTCAGGATATGATTAGTATTTTAAAAATATCAAAACTTTGGTAACATTCTAATAAAACATATAATATCGGTATTGAAAATCGTGTTAATATTTCTATTGGGATCTACATTATCAATCATTTCCAAAAGCAATTATTGTAGTATTTTTGTTAATATTCTCTATTGTTCTTTTTCTGTATAACATTTTATTTTCATAGTACATACGCTTTATACGTATTATATGCTAGATAACGTTTTCAAATAACAAATATATGTTTCTGTAATATTCAATAGTAGCTTCGTATACACTAACAAGGGCACACGATTCTGGATGTTTTAAGATAAAAATCATATTTAGATTTCATTGCTGTACATCCTAAAATGAAAGCTTTTCAATCTTATCATTATATAAACTTTATGTATTAAGGAATATTATAATGACAAAATGACATTTATTAGAAATAAAATACAACCATAGGTTCAATATTTTTTTTTTTGAATACCGGATAGCATACAATAAAATACTATTAGTTGCTTTTGACTTTTATAAATCTTATTAAAATTTGTTGTTTTTTGGAAATTTTATAGACAAGAACACACTGTAAATTACTGTGTAAATGAATTTTAAAGCTTTAATTTTATTAAAAAAAAGTCTTAGGGCAGCTTGCAAATTATTTTAAACATTTTAAAAATTACTACATAATTATTAATCTTTCCATTTAGCAAGATACCTATTCTGATATCAAGAAAAAATATTACATTTGTATAATTAGACCGTGTCATTAGATCAGATATGCGCAAACCAGATGAACACGAAGAATAAGTTTCATATCCCAACCCAAACTTATGTAACTGTCTGAGTGCCACTCACTAATTTATTAAAATACAGATAAAGTCAAATAAAATAATATATGTTTCAAAAATCATCAATAACAATAGTTGTATTCAGTTTATTTTTATCAAATTCAATAACTTTTAACTATCATATTGTTTCATTTCTACATAAATATTCATAATTCTAGATACGAATATAAAATAAATAGAAAAAGTTAAATAAGCATTTCATGCCTGGTTGTATTTTGCCCAAAAATTAGCCGAAATAAAGAAACAAGTTATCAAATACAAATAAGGCATAATTATTAAAAAATAGATGTTATACCTAGGACCGGTACATCAATTCGAAGCATAATGTTGATTGACATCGGAAGCAACCATCGATGGCCATGGGTCCGGGGTCAAGATTAAATGTTAATAAGATAACTATTTTCTACTTGATGATCTCCTGTATAAGTACTACTACTACTATGAAATTAAAGCATGCTATTTAGGTACTATTATTTATAGACCTAACTTTAAACTGCAACTTAAAGACCCATTTTTTAATATCTTTTTTTTGCAGTAAAAAAGTACTTTACTGCTATATATATTGGAACTTTTACTGCGTGTTGTTATATAGCTGATACATTATTAAAATATGTTTTCAATAATTATTTTCTAGGGCATAAATAAGAGTAGCAATTTTAAACTTAATTAACTTATATGCAGAACTTTGCAACAGAAAAAATTATTTAATTCAAAGACTTAAAAATGGGTGCAACTTTATGTAAATATGTTCACGTAACGTTAACGGTGTTAACCAAAGGATAATGGAAACGCCTTATTAATTACTGTGATTTCTGGGAAGTAATTATTAGGTGAAAATAAAATGTTTCAATGTTTAGAAAATGCACTTTTTTTTTAATTTTTAGAAAACACACTACTGTTAATTTTTATGTTCCGTAGATACCAACTAACATAATTTGTTGTTAGGATACCCTTATTACCTGATATGGATAAACATATACAGGGTGATCCAATAAGGGTGAGAGCGGCTGTATCTCCAAAACCTTACATGCTTTGACTTAGGGGGTAAAAAATGTATTATGAAATATACCAAAAAAAAACACTGGAAGTAATTTTCAGGTTCCTAATTCTACCGCTAGGGGGCGTAGTCGCTATGCTCCTTAATTTCTGCTAATAACTTCAATACAACCTAGGTCAGAAATAAGGTTTTTATGATCTCTGTAATCCTGTATAAATTTTGCAATAACAATTTTTTCATAGTTACAATCAACGACTTCTAATACAAGAAGACCCCAGTGTTTACGTTTGGTCCCGATCAGAGAACGTTTTAGCATAAATCAATGATGACAAACTTAAGCTGATTTTCCTAGATCTACCGCCTTGTGTTTGAAAACGAAGGTTATATTGATTATGTTAGATCCATTTCTGATGCGTACCTATTAAGTAAAAATAATATATTAAATATAAGTGTGCGTTTTTTTTTAAATTTACTACTCGTAAAATTATTTATTTCCAATTTACATCAAATTATAATGTTTTAGGGAGATCATATGACAACAATGTATGGCCGCTTTACTCCATTTTACTCATATTTTTACTACGCGGCGGCCTTGTAGCAGCCATCATGGCGGGGTTCATTCTTTTCGAACCGCGCGGTGTTCGTAGGCTGTTGGTTTATAAATATTTTTCTATGTAACATAGTGTATTTTTGTGAAAATAAAACTATTGAGTGTTATTTATTAGCTCACAATAATGGATCGCCAGTGAGTGGTGTATAAAAAACTGGATTATTCTAACACCGAATTAATATATCCTAATAGTCTACATACAGCGTTGCCATTTTGCCCAAGGATGTATGATTGTAAACAAATCGCGTTTTATGAATGAAATGTTTTGTCTCCTTATTTATTAGAAGTCTTTGGTTACAATGGTAACGATCTGGAAAAGGATAACAATTAAAAATACATAAAAGGCTGTCATTTCGGTCTGCGTTAACCGCATTTAAGAAACTAGGCTTATTTTAAAACTTTTTATCCCGATTAAACGTTTATATAAATGTTATTAAAATTAAATCAAGTGTTAAAGAAAAAGAGCAATTAGAATTTTTTTTTTTTAAAGTACCCCCTTTTATTAATTAATTTATTAGTATTTATATAAAAGTTTAATCGGGGTAAAGTTCCTTTAATATAACCCATAGTTTGTTAAATTCGGTTAACGTAGACCGAAGTTACAGCCTTTTAAGTATTTTGTTATCGTTACCTTTCTCCACCGCCGGCGCCGTTACCATAGTAAATACGAAAAAATTGTTATTACAAAATTTATACAGTATATTACTGAGATTATGAAAACTTTATTTCTGACCTACATTGTATTAAAGTTATTAATAGAAGAAATTAAGGGCTTATATTATCATAGCATAGCGACTAAGCCTCCTAGCAGGGGAATTAGGAACTAAAAGATTATTTCCAGTGATTATTTTTGGTCATGTTTCATAAGAAATGTTTTACCCCATGTATCGTTTTGGAGGTACAGCTGCTCGCCACCCTTAGTGGATAATCATGTATAAGTACCGGGACCGGGTGGTCAAATAAGCGAGGACGTCGGCTTTATCTCGGAAACCATTAGTCGGACAGCTTTCGGAATTTTTTTTTATAAAGAAAATGGGTAAGAGAAATCTCTGGAAATTATTATTAAGTTTCTGCTAGAGAGTAATAATACTAATGCTCAACTATGAAAGCGATGGTTTCTCTTTGATATGCCTAGTTAAGCGGTATTAAAAATGTATGTGTTGTAATGTTGATATATTTATGAGCCACTTTGGTTTAGCACTTATAGCCCCAGTTTCTCAAATAAAGGGGTGGGAGAAAGACAAAAAAATTATTTTTTTGACAAATTAATCAAGTTTGGTTAGGGATAACGAAAAATTTCAGATTTGGTCTAGTTTAAAAGAAAGATAAATGGTGTTATTATTTGCAACATAGCATATGTGTTTTATTTTTCTACGGTAATCGCTGGAGGGCGCTATTTGAAACATCAATGAAGTTTACCGTTGTTCTTTAAAATTTTAAAGTAAACCATATGTCGGATTTTATATATGTAGTCAAAAGGACAACCAAAATTGGAAGAAGTCAGTAAAAACTGCAAGGTAATATCTCTTTTCTAGGTAAAGATATTATTAAAACATTCCAAAAAATAATAATTTAATACCGCTTGAAGGTATTTAAATTATTAAAATACCGAAATCATATAACTATAATGGACTAACTATTTGTTAATAATAAAATAATAGTATTTTAAATTATTGTCACTTTTAAAATAAACATAACTTAACTAATAATATGACTGAGTTACTACAGAAGTAGAACTATTATTTATCTACCACCATGGCCAATAATAAAAGTAGGAAGTAGGCTTTGAAACAAATTGACTAATTATGGCAGATGTTCAGCACATTTTGAGGAATATAATATATTTATATACTGGGTGTTCCTAAATATCATGTTAATACGAAAAGGGGTAATTCTTTGGCTTATTTAATGACTAAAAATTCATATAAACATAGGCGCACCGAAAAAAGTTCATGGGGAGAAAAGGGGACATGATCCCTGAAAAAATATCTCCCTGTAGATTCTTAAAACCATTTGGTATGCCCAATGATGTAAGTCCTACAGCGTAATCTATATTTCAAATTAGAGCTAAATATTTCAAAAACTACAAGAGCTATAAAGAAAAATCTAAAAAAATCTTGAAATTTCAACACCCTGTAGATCTGCAACGAAGCGTTTGCGGACCTATGTTTATATGAATTTTTGGTCATTAAATAAGCCAAAGAATTACCCCTTTTTGTATTTACATGATATTTAGGAACACCCTGTATTTAGGAATCTTTAGATATTACATATGTCCTGATAGATGGATAGGAAGAGAAGGCGTATTTCCATGGCCATTCAGGTCACCTGATTTAACGTGTTTGGAATTTATTAGTTAGTCCAATATAGTTATAGGATTTTGGTATTTTAATACCTTTAAGCGGTATTAAATTATTCTTTTCAGGAATGTTTTCATAATATCTTTAATTAGAATTACTTTGCGATTTTCCCTAATTTCTTCAAATTTTAGTTGTCCTTTTGACTACGTAAAATCAGACATAATATGGTTTCATTTAAATATTTTAAGACAAACGGTAAACTTCATTGATGTTTTAAATAGTGCCCTCTAGCGATCACCGTAGAAACCAAAAACACATATGCTATATTGCAAATGATAAGACCATTGAATTTCTTTTAAACGAGACTAGTTGAAATTTTTCATTTTCCCTAACCAAAGTTGCTTAATGTTTTCCAAAAAAATGCTTGTCCTTTCCCCACCTTTTTATTTGAGAAGCTGGAGCATGAAGTACTGAACCAAAGTTGCTTATAAATATGTCAAGACTACAACATATAAATTTTTAATACCGCCTAGGTTAGGTTAGAGTGGCAGACCTCTGGCATTGTCCAAACAGTCACACGTAGTCCTATAAGGACCGTTGTGGCACCACACATGTTCCGCGGAACCTATTTGCATCAGCTACCTGATGGTTAACGCGATCGTAAAAGAATCTTGACAGCTAATACCGCCTAACTAGGCATATTAAAGAGAAACCATCGTTTTTTTGGTTAAGCATTAGTATTACACCCTCTAACGGACACCTGAGAAACTTAAAAAAAAAATCCAGCGATTTCACTTACCCACTTTCCTTATAAAAAATTTACCGAAAGCCGTCCCAATGGTTTCAGAGACAAAGCCGACGTCCTCGCTTATTTGACTACCCGGTACATTGACATACTGAATTGTTAGTGTATAATAGTCAATCGTAGCAAAACTTTAAATTTGTGCGTTAGTGTGTGGTTTAGTATTATTTTGTGAAGTATGGAATTAATATCTTCAAGACATGTACTTTTATTATTGATAATAGATATTTTTACACCTATGGATGAAAGTAATAATTTCAAAATATGTTTACTTTTTATGTTCTTAGGCACTTTGGCTGCTATCACTTGCATTACGTTTAGGATAACTATCCTTGTTAAATAAAGACAAAGAGAAGAGAACCTGGCTTACCATTCTTAATTATGTCACTAGAGACCGAACAAAATATTTAAAAAATAATATTCGGTTATGTCGCAATTTGTATGTACAGGTGGTTGTATGAGCAGCAGTAGCTGGATACCGTCACCCACTTACTATTGTTCATAATTTCCATAATATTTCTAGAGGGGTTTCGAAAAAAGATTTTTCTATCTCCACAAACGACTAAATTTAAGGACAATATATTACCTACACGCCCTCAGGGATAAAAAGTAAGTTTTTTGACGATATTTCTGTTCTAATAGAAATTTAAAATTCGACCCTTAATCTCTGCGGCTACTAGTTGCCCATCTTTTCGGATAAAAAAATTTTCCAACCCTCTTGGAAAAATTGTGGGACTCTTCAAATTTTTTTGTGAACCCATAATTTTTAAATGTAGGTTTTTAAAAGGTTTTATCTACAAAGAACTAGCAGCCGCAGAATTGATGGTGGCAGAATTTTAAATTTTTAGTTTATAACAGATATTCATTAAAAAACTGAATTTTACGCCCCGAGGGCATGTAGATGATAGATTTATCTTAAAATTCTTATTTTTGAACACAAATATTGCCAACTAACTGAAACCGAACAAACTCAAGAGGCCAGACGTAAATAGCGTGATCACCGCCCACCTTGCTTCCAATTGGTCAAATAAAATTGCATTGCGCAGTTACCTTTCTTAAAGCCTGTTCACATTCGGTGCAATCACTGCATGCAAGTTATGGCGAGGCAATTAATCGCATTGCATGACCGTTTACATATTATGGAGCATTTATTTTTATGCAAGCATCTTGACAACAGATGTAACCAACTTTTAAAATCCATTCAATATCAGCTGATTTTATTGTAGAAGTGTGTTTCTGTTTTTGGTAATTAAAACAATAGATAAAGACGTGGCAAGGTCGGTGAATTATTTTTACTGATTCAATACACAAATAATTTTGCTTAGGTTATCAGGTTGGTATTGAAAATATTACTAGAAAAATCACTAAAATTACATACTATTTGCAATCAAATAAGAACATTTCCTAATTTCGTGGGATGCAAATAAAATTGCATCGGATGACCAGAAAGTCACCAAAGCGCATGCCTTGAGATAATTGCATTGACTGCACCCAATATAAATAGGCTATTAGAATATGACATACTACTCTCAGTTGGTTCGTCGCTGACTGTATGATCAATACATACATTTGTTTAAATCTTTGACGTCTTGGTTTGAATATTACTATAGCTGTTTTCGTAGACATCTACTATATTGTACCGTAATTGAAAATAAATTAGGTTTAATAATAATTATCCTGTACTTAGTAGTGAGAATATATTATAACTAATCATAAAATAAGAATTATAAAAAAGACTTACCTCATCTCCTACACCAGATACTGATCCACCTCCTCCAATTTCTAAAATAAATATTTTTTTAAAAAACTTTTCTCAATTAAATTGTTGACAGTGGTCGTTTTAACAGTAAATTTTGTTAAAATTTGAAATGTAAAAGAAAAAATTATTCTAAGCACATTATTTATTATTATAAAGTCAATGCAATTTTGGTTAAAATTTATAAACTTTTAAAGGTGTGACAAAAAATTACAGACAACTTAGAATGTTAGCAGAATAAAATCAAGGACCGTTTGAATTTTTTTAAACCTATGTGAAAAATATTAAATAAACATAAAACCCTTAAAACGAAGGACAGAATGACAGATTCTTTGTCATTATCCACTTATCATTTCCATTTTTGATAATAAAATATTACTTACTTTCGCCACCTGAATATGAACTAGGCTGTTCATAAACTTGTTCCTGTTGTTCCAGAAGACTATCCAAAGTATGAGCCTGAATAAAAAGGTTTGTTTCTTGCTGCCGTCTGTTGATATCCTCATGCGACTGATTCATTCTTGACTCTATTTGTAGTTGATGCCTTTTAATGAGTTCTTCATGTCTGGTACGTTCTTCTTCGGCTCTGCGTTCCCTTATTTCCCATTCTCTCTTCTGCCGTTCAATACCCATTTCTCTTGCTTTGAGCTGATTTCTTAACATTTCCGTTTCGTGTTCATATTTTGCAATTTCCATCTGAGCAACAAGCTTCTCAGTTTCGAGCTGCAACTCTTTTTTTAATGATTCCTCCTTTTGTTGATGAAGGTCATGCAGAACTTTAAATTTTTGGGCATATTCAAATTCAAATGAGCCTGGACGAGCCATTCTTGGAGGTGCGTCACGCTCTTTCAGGAATTCTGGATTCTTCTTATGGATGTGTTTATCAGAAAATCCATCAGCGTCGTCAACGAGCTCATATGGTTCAACAATTACAGGCTGAAGTGATGCTGTAAGAAAGAAGCAGCCCTCCTGGCATTTTCTAATTGCAGTAGTGGCCGAAAATTTGCGGGCAAAGTGAATGAAACCGTCACCAGTAGGCCGTCCTCGTTCATCAACATTTACGTGCGCTTTTTCAATGTCCCCAAAGGGGCTAAAAGCATAGCACAGGAGTTCATTAGTTACAAATGGAGTTAGATTTCTAACTCTAACAGTGGCGCTGTTAGGTGCCAATCTAATTTTTAAGTTTCTACCTTTCAAAACATGTCCATCCAGTTCCCTTTTAGCTTTTTCAACATTGGCACGGTAGTCCAATTTTATAAATCCAAAATTCTTATCTTTATTAATAAAAAGCTCAGATGTCTCACCATATTTCTTGAACAGTTCAGTCAACTCTTCTTCAGTAATATCATTTGCAATATTTCCAACATACAGCCTGTTTCTACCATTAAATTTCTTTTCACTCATATCTACAGGAGGCAGCTCATGTGTTGTGCCTTGAAAAGAATTGAGTTTCTCTCCTATTCTGTCAACTGGTCCTCTCATTCTATAGTCATTTTCACCATCACCTCCTTGGTCATCATTACGACCTTGATGACCTTGTCCATCACGCCCACCTCGAAAGCCGCCCCTTTGACCACCTCTTCCTCTGCGTCTAAAGTCTCCACCATCTTGGTTTGAATTCTGATTCTGATTATCATTTTTGTCGCCATCTCTCTGAAAAATTAATAAAACAGCAAATCAAAAAACAACTACGTCAAGTGCGAGTTGAAGTCGCGCGATAAATATTGTACTCTATCGACATTAATTATAATATTCGCAGTTTCCTAAATATCCCTTTACCGACAGAGAGAAGAAAATATCTAGATTTTCTTTTGGTCAGCACATCTTTAACGTTTCAGTGTCATGAAGATTCTGAGATTTGTACAATACAAGTGTTGGTTTCTCCATCCCAACTTTTAGAAATATTTATTACTTACTTATGGTACTTCAAATGCATTTATTCTAAATGTTATTAAGTAACCATAGGACAAAGCCAATCATAAAATTATATTATTATTGCACCCTTGTTAGACCGATACTGGAGTATTGCTCGGTAATATGGTCTCAAAATTACAGGGTCCATATTATAATAATTTATTTCAAATTATGCTTTACAAAGTATAGTTAGTAGGAAAAAATGAAATTACTGAAATGGAATAGGTTTACCAATCCTTGTCTAAGAAGTCTATTAATGAATAGGGTTCAATGTCTACTAACACTAGTTATGCCTTCGCCACTTCATTTTTTTATTAATATTTCGTTACTTCTTTGTTTCATCCAAAAATAAGCACAAATTTTAGGGTGTTGAAAGTTCATGTAATGGGCTTTTTCACTATAACCGAATTATTCATACTCAGCACCGATATCCTGAATTAGAACCTATTCAAAATATATCCCAATTATTAAGATGTTCCTAGTGTCACCCCGAGTGTCCCCAAACCTTTTCTAGAAATAATTAAAAAGACGCCGTGAAAGTATAAAGTTTGCAAATATGAGATCAAATTTAGTACATCATCCCATTAACCGAGCATTTTTTCATTTGCCAGTCGTGAGACAGATTATAGTTATCGTTATTTAGATGTTAAATAGAAAAGAACAGGAGACAGACTCTCGATATCATTCAGGTAGATGCCGGAGAGTCGCCTTCATCCTGAATCCCTGCGATTGGTCGATTTGTTTGTGACGTAGATAGCTGGTTTCGCAAGTTTTTATTATGAAGCGTATTTTCCCAGTAAATATTTCAAAATTTAAAAAATTAAAATATAGTGAAAAAGCCCATGAGCTACTACTTTTATTCCATAACCTATACTACCCAGTTTTAGACATAAAATATCAATATGATTGGCTCATGATAGAAATTCTTCTATAGTATTACCCATAAATTTCGTATTCTCATCCAAAAAAGTTGTTTGTCACATAAAGTGATTTTATCAGGTATATCTTATTTCTATTGTTTAGTCCTAAAAAGAATAAATTTAGTTTTCTAGTCATTTCAAATTAATTTCTTTTATAAAAGCCAGTTACTAGACATGACAAAGGCAGTTTCATTATTAAACAGATCCTGGACATTTAAGCCCGAAACAAAAAGATTTGTATCGTCTGCATAGTTTGTTGTTGAAAAACTATTTTTTATACTACTAAGGTCATTTAAGAAGATAATGAATAGTATAGGGCCAAGTATATTCCCCTGGGCTACACCCATACTGTTTTTTTTGTAAACAAAGGTTGATTGCAAATTCAGGTCGCCTTCTGATACCTTTTTGGAAATATTACAACGAATATTAAGTAAAATACCTATTGATAACCGGATTATCATTGTGGGTGACTTTAATGTGCACTTTGGCACGGAGGAGTGGGGGTGCACTAAGGTGGTTGCATGATGCGAGGCTTTTGGATTGTTTAGAGTGATAACGGACGCAACGAGACAGAATAACTGCCTAGGCCGTGTATTATCTAACTTCTGTGACGATGATTGTATGTGTGTCTTTGCTTGATGTGAGAACTTCTGATCACCTCGGACAATTAATTAGCATTCCGTTCTCTTGACAGCAAAGCCCAAGACAAAACCAAGATAACTTGTAGACCACTGACACAGAGTGGTAAACATATGTTCTTTAATTTATTAGACACTATAGATTGGAAGTTTCTGGGTGAGGGAGAACGTAGTCTGGACGAAAAATGTTTAATATTTATAAACGTGTTAACACAGGCATATTATGAGGAATTTCCAATCAAAACTTATTACACATTTTAAACAGGTTTATATAAGTTATTTTTTCTTGATAATATCAACAATGTATCCAACCTTTTTTGCACTCTATAGCAGGCGCGGCTTGTCCATAAGGTCATTTGGTCAATGATCCACATAATTTATTTATTTTTCAAAATAAATAAAAATGATTATCCTTCAAAAAATGCAAAAGTTCCAAAGTGTAAGTGTCACGCGAAAAATCCCCAATGTAGATCGAACCGCTCGACCGTATTGTAAGTTGACCTGGTGGGTTTATATCAAATAGGAGATTATATAAATGAATTGGAAACTAAGAGCTAAACTAACATATGCGTTAGCTGGCAGTCGACTTCGCCTGATCTCGGGTTGTTTCGTGCTCGGCCGAAGGCGGTTCAAGGCATTTATGGAAACACGGTCGAATCGCTCCGTGAATTATTATTATTGAAAGAAAACTTTGCGTTAGACAAAGAGAAACAAATTAAATATCCGGATTGTATTTGCAACATTTGCATAAACCGTTTTGTTTCATTAGATTAGATCATTAGGCCGAACCGCACGTATGCCGTTAACCCTTTATGTAGTTCGTTTCACTGCATAAATAAGAGGCAAAATTCTGCCCTCAAAAAAATTACTAACCTGTTACTGTGAACTATTTTAACCACAGGTTTGGTTTTCTTGAACATCTTAAAACGTAAAGTTAAACAGCTTTTATCATGATACCAGATATCTACATATTATATAAATTATATTCTCTGCGTCTTCAGAATTAATATAAAGACTGTTACATGCCTAATTAGATTTATTTTAGGTTAATACTTTTTACTTATACACCTTTTATGTTAATAGTGCTTTGACCGTAAATGAACAAATGAACATATTATTTTATGATAATGCTTTATTGTTAAAGATTTAACAATTAAAAAGACCAAAAGGAGAGGAAGTTTTCAATTCAACATTAATTGTTGTTTGTTCGCGCATAGTCAATAGTTTTATTAATGTTAAGACACACAAGTGTGAAGTGTGGTTGTTTTTTGTACTTTTTGGCACTGCTCCTTTTCGGGAACTTGCCAGCTCATTCGGGGCAAATTTTAAGATATCAAGTTTTTATAAGGAAATATGTTTTATTTACCCCAAAAAAAAAAGACTGGGGCAATTGTAAATATCTTTTGGGGGTAAATGTAAATAATGCTAATTGTATTTAAAAAGCAAAGCTGCTATTATTTTTTCAGAAATGCCACAAAATTATAAACGAAAGCGACATGGACCTTCCTATACTTTAGAGGACTTATTAAGAGCAGTCAACGATATTTTTTGTGGTTTTTAACAGAATTAAAGGTAGAAAAAATGCAGTTGACAAGTTGGGCGCTGCACGATCAAATCGCTCTTTCCCATGATGTGAAATGTGATATCGAGAACTGTTTAAAAGCAAGGCCTCCTATGGGCTATTTGTGTGATAAGGCTGATAAAACCCATAGTCAGTGAATATGTCAAGTTAAAAAATCTCAAAACACCTTTTCAAAATTATATTCCAGGAGCTGATTGGTACTATTCTGTAAAGAAAGAGCCTGCATAAAAAATTGTAATATTTTCTTTTTGCTCAAAAAAAGACTTTTATTATATCGCTTTCTGCGATATGTTATACATCCTGCAGATGTCCAATTTCGACCCCTGATCGCCTCTTGAAAATTTTCGTCTTATATAGCTGCTACATTTAAAATATGTATGTATGTTGTCGTCGTAGTCTCTTTTGGCATTTTCCCATTTGCGATTTTTTTTTTCGGAAACGGTTAGAGTGGGACGATTGAAACTTTTTGGTTTTAAAAAGGAATAGTTGGGCTACGTTGTGCGAACATATCGGATAGTCATTGGCATTCGATACAGGCAGTAAACATTATTTTTATCGATTTAAACTTTTTCGATGTGTAGACGACCGTGGGCTACAAAAGCCTATTGTTTGTGAGCGCGATCGAAAGTTTGGAAATAGGTTTTTTGATGGACCGAAACAGGTATCTATTGGATCGTTAATAAGTCTAATTGGGTGCATCCGATCGACTTCCGGTTTGGATAATCGCGAGGGGTGTTTCACCCGGGAAATTTGGTGTACACTTGAGGGGAAATAGTAGGAAATTATGAGATAATGATGTCAAATTATTTCTTATATGAGGAAATTATGAAGTAATGAGGGAAATTAAGGAAATTATTAGGAAATTAAGGAAATGATTGGGAAATTGTGGGGAAATAACGAGGAAATTATGGTGAAATTACGTTATTTTAGTATTCGTACATTACTGCTCATGCGCGGGCGCATGCGCAATACGTCGCCGGTTGCGGGACTGAAGGATGCCGGCAAGAATACTTAACCTCAAACAACGAGAATGAGCAGCGAATCTGTTATTTTGTTTCATACATGTGTGTTCATACATGAATGCCGAGGAAAGTGTTTAATGTTCCAATGTAAGTACCTGTGTGTTTCAATAAATGCTCGAATAAATGTATTTAGTCGCTTTTTAAACTTTTGTTAGTTTATGACATAGGTAAATAATATATGTATAAGGCGGTCATGTTGTGATACAAGGGAAACTATTAGTCGCTATTATTTAACTACAATTTTGTTGTTAATGACCTTAAACAATCATATATTTTTCCACGAGAACAGAAAAAAGAGACGCGTACTAATTTTCATAAAATAACCAACGAAGAATTACAAAACGTAAACATTAAAGAGATTGTAAACAAGGCTTTAGAAGATGCATTTATAGACATTAAAAATTTAGGAATAACAGTAGATAAAGAGGTATATAGGATAGGCAATTCTTTAGATATAAAATTCGACAATTTACCACAAGAGATCTATAAAGAAAATAAAGAGGAAACCGAAATTGATATTGAAAACGTTACTTTTAAGCCTGAAGAAACCTTGGAAGAAACAGGGACAAGACATCTTGTAGAAAGTTTTATTACAAAAGATTTAGAAATCGAAAATAACTTTGAGCATATCGAGGAACTTGACTTGCAAGATTACACCTCAAGTAACGTAGATTTATCAGAAACAAGTCCTTATGTAAAAGTTCTTTTATCAAACAATAAAACCATTGTTGTAAAAAAATTTACGTTTTGTTGGCTACTTGACGAAAGCAATGGAAAAGTGTCCACCGATAGACTGAAGAGATTTATTACTTCAAAAAGTAAAAAACCCGAGGAAAAGATCATTTGAATCTAAATGCAAAAAAAAAGTAAAAAAGACACAAACAGAAAAATTACTTTAGACCCGAGTTTGGACCTTAGCTCAGACGATGAAAATGATAACGTAGTTTATGAAGACTCGATAGACCCGGAAAGTTTTTCATCTTTAGAAGAATTAACCGAAGAATATAAAAAAACAGATGCTGAAATTAATATAGAACTAGAAAAATACTATGCAGTATTGTATGATAACGCTTGGTATATTGGACAGGTAAGGCAGAAAAAAAGCAACCAATTTTTTACAATGAAATTTTTTGAAAAAGATTTAGACACCTACAATATGGCCGAAAAATTTAGATATTTCCAAAGTGCATTGTCGTTATATTTTTTACGGGCCAATTAAATTATTAGGCTCAGGGCCATTCCAAACAAAAAGGTGTGATTTTGTAAGTATTAATAAAAAGTATAAAGAACTGAAAAAACAAAAATAAAATTTGCATAATACGTTCTGGCGCGTGTAAAGTGCATGAGGCAAGTCGAAAACAGTAGTATTGAAATTTATAAATTTATTTTTCATATATCTCTTTTAGCACAAACAAAAATTTGTTATTCAACCATGCATTTCCTAAAATTAACTCAAAAGTACTTTTTTAGACT
Source organism: Polydrusus pterygomalis (assembly GCA_963969555.1). NCBI lineage: Eukaryota > Metazoa > Arthropoda > Insecta > Coleoptera > Curculionidae > Polydrusus > Polydrusus pterygomalis. The sequence goes on from OZ018384.1 coordinate 12,444,719, forward strand.
TTCCTTTTGCACGCACATGAGAACCTCATAATAAACTAACGGAAAGTTATCCCTTATAATAAGCATTTTTAATTTTTTTGTTCTAAGTTGCAATTTTTAAATAGTGCTTTTTTCGGGTAACACAAATTTATGTTTTTATTCTTTCTTAAACTGTTTTGCGTCTAATAATGTTCCTATTTAAAAGTTCCTATTAACAAATTAAAATAGTTGTAGGTTAGTTGAATTAGAATACATACATAATGTAAAGATTCTAGATTTAAAGTAAGTGTTATAAGTAAATATCTACCTCTAAAATGATATACGATCTGATAAAGTCTGGAATAATCGATTTTTCTTGAAAACGCAAAAGTTTTTCGAAAAGAATTCGAATAATTGTCGAAAAAAATACCAGTGCAAAAATTTAACTAAGACCTTATAATTTATTAAAAAACGACTTAAATTTTTTTTTATTAAACTCATGATTTACAGGCGTTTTTTGGTGGGTGGTTTATTTTCTTGTGTGAATAGTGCTTGGGGTTTAACGAGGGATTTAAATTAGTTTGATCAGTTAGCCTTAAAGTGGTTAGAACTCGGGTTAGGACTTTGTTCAATAACATATTACTGAAGCATTGTGTTTTTCTAATACCTGTATAAGAGATAATGTTTTTTTAAATATTTTTTTTTTAATTATTTTTAAGAAATTATTTAATAAACTTTGGCATCTATTTCGGCTGCTTTTATACTTTTTATTTGAAACCGCTACAATATTGTCCTTGGGAAAATACAAGGTAATTAAGGTGAAATTATAGGGTAGTTATACAAATAAGGGGAAAGTATCGTCAAAAAGGGAAATTAAGTGTACACATTTGAATAGGTGAAACACACCTCGGATAATCGTTTAGGCCATCTCAAAAACTACCTTTTTCCAATATATCATTCCTTACCTAACTGGAATGGGAATTGTCGAAAATTCTAAGAAAGGGAAAATTACGATTTTAGACACGATTTTTATTTTTTTTCGTACGGAAAACTACTTTCGATCGGGGGATCGGGTTTTGAAATGTTGTATACTTTAGCGGATAGAGCTCGTCAAATTGTATTAAAGAGAAATTATTTAGTTTCTTTATCTTTAATACGGGAAAAACGGCAAGCTTTTGAATTTTAATTTTTTAAGTTTTTTTTTCACGTCGCACTGGTTCGCTTAAACACGTCTGCAAGTGTCTGTATATAACTTTTTGAATTTTTTTTTATCCACTATATCAACGGATAAACACGCTTTAATTTGCATGGTAAACGCGCTCTGCGAAAACATATTTTGTGACTAAAAAAAAAAATTTATGATTTTTTTAAGGATTTTTTCATCAGATGTTTTACTATATGGACTGTTACTTATTAAATTTTTAACAAAACCGTTTTATTTTTCTCCCAAAACACGCGCCGATTTCTTCTCAACGCCCCCATAAATGTAAGTTTACAAACTGTACATATTCTGATAAAATATTTCCATAGTGTATATTCATTTATCCCCACCTTTTTATAAATAATAACATAAAAAGCCTGAGCACAAATAAAGATGGCAGTTGTCAATCCTCCGAAATAGTTGTGTCTTATTTCAAAGGGTTCTTGTGAGAACACAACACTGCCGGACATTGATTTGGTAATGGGGCGGTGCTCTATCTTGCTGAAACCATATCATATTCGCTGGAAGTTGTTGGTTTGCTGGAATCAGGATATAAGTTTGTCAAAGTTGGCAAGACATTATTTTGGAGCAGTGCTAAATAATGATCGCCATTTAAATTGCCATTAATGAAAAAGGGACCTATGATATGATCTCCAACTATTCCTGCCAACCAACTTTTTATGACTGAATACCAAAATTTGAACCACATGAAACTAGTCGAAGCTGAAAAGGAATCTGGTTATTTTCTACCACACCATGCAGTATTAAAAAATGACATTTTGACAACTAAGAGTTTTTGACGGTTAATTCCACAGCCTTAGAGTTATCTTTAAACGATACACTAATGAAAGGTCCAACTATACAAGATGACCTATTCACAATTTTAACAAGATTTAGATTTAATGTTCAAGATGGCGCCGCTGAGAAAAACGCGCAAAAGTGTGTCTGACGAAAACTTTGTCTATTTTTGTTGTAAAACTAAAGTTTCTAAAACGTGTGTGTGTGTGGGATGTGGGAAAACCTACCACGAGTCATGTTTAAAACGAGACTGGGCAGAAAACACTCTAAAAATCGATAGCACTTACTTACTTCATACTTAAGAAATAAAAGGCAGTGTGTAATAGAAAGAGACGATCATGGCCTTCTTATCCAATCAGATGTAAAAACTGTGGAGAAAGGAGTGCCCCAGGGATCAATTTTGGGGCCCTTACTATATCTTATATACACAAATGAATTGCCTAATGTTACAAATCTACACACAGTCCTGTTTGCTGATGATACAACTATGATTCTGCGTGAAAATCCAGAAATCGACTCAACAAACCTTTTGTTTAGCACCCTGGAGAAACTCGAAAACTGGTTCACGGCCAATAATCTGACTTTAAATATAGATAAAACTCAACTGTTAAAATTTTCTTACTCCCAAAATGACATTGGCCACATATATAATCAAAATGACAAATATCTAGAAATCGCAGGATCGGCGGCCTTTCTGGGTGTTAAACTGGATGCGAGATTGGACTGGAAAGCAAACACAGATATCCTGGCAGAGAGAGTTGCAGGATTTTGTTACGTTCTAAAGGTACTGTCCACAAATATATCAGTGCAGACAGCAATTATGGTATATCATGCATATTATGTAGTACATTCAAAACTGAGACATGGCATAATCTTTCGGGGAGGAAGTAGTAACCTAGACAGGATGGCCGTCATCCAGAAGAGATGCTTGAGAAGCATACTCAATATGAAACAGACGGAAAGTTGCAAAGATGTCTTCAAGAGACTGGGTATCCTTACTATGGCATGCACATATATACAGGGTCCTGCACCTCACCTCCCGTCTTCTATAGCTCACTTAGTAATTAGGTTTGAATTTTCATATTTTGCAGACCTTATCTGCATCTTGGGGCGCATTTCAGGAAAATATTTTTTTTCATACAGGGTGTTCCAAAAAAGTGTGACGGCATAAGGATTATTTTTTTTTTAATTACAAGCCATATATTTTCTTACTTTTTTCGGTGCCTCCTATAGTTACCTACATACCCCTAAAATTTTATGAAAATCGATTCAGCATTATAGGCGAAAAAAAATAAAAACTAAAAAATATCAGTTTTGCACCACTGGTATTAACACGTTGACTGCCACGTAAAGTAAATATAATTCAGGCTCCGTGAATACTGTTTAACTCACGGCGGTACAGTAAGCTTATGGGAAGTATTTTAGGATGGCCCTAGGGTAAAATATATGCAGTTAGTCCACTGTTTATATTCTATGTTTTCAATAAATGATAATATATATTATGTAGTATATTATAATAATGAAATTTTGCTAAATATCTTTATATTTTAGAACCAAAATGAGTTTTTCTAAAAAGGTAAAAAATAATACAAATATTTACCTAAACTTAAAAAAACACAAATAACTAAAAATAGTATTATAAAAAGTGAAAAAAAAAATGTCATTTATGTGGCCCTGTAATATAATTTTTCCACCGGGGCTTCGTGAACTATATTTGATTCACGGTGGTAGTTGCTACCCTTACCAGAATATAATCGAAATTCTCCATAATAGGTGTTTTATTGCTCAGTAAAACCTCAAATTTATTAAAAAAACAAGATGGCCCACGGGACATTTTTTTTTGGTAAGTGCGGCAGTCAACGTGTTAAAAATAAATAAAAAATAAAAATAATGCCTCGTTAATAAAATTATACAAAGGAACTTATTAAATAAAGTCTAACAGTCTCGTTAACCAAGTTTGATTAATACAAATTATACAGGGTGTCCAAAGTTTTGTGTCAAACTTTGCAAACTTTAAAGCAATTTATTTTTCTTATTTCAAATAGGAACCACTGTATATTTTTATGTCATTCGATGCATAATTAAAAATCAAACATTTTTCCTAATTGCAACCCTATCGCAATTTCTAACGCATCAATACTTATTTGCAGAAAACTAATTTTATTAACTATTCCAACAGTCATTATTATGAATAAATATCGAAGGTGGCTTTGAAAAACAAATTATTGGTATTAAAGTTTATTAAAGTAACCAGAGACCATTTTGACTTTAGTAATCTAAAAGTTTCAAATATTGTTAAATTGTCTCCACAAATACTTATATTAAAAGAGTCAGATTAATGTGATGTACATGTTTCGGTACTAGGAAGTACCATCATCAGCACCGAAGGGCCCATGTGCCACTGATACTAGGAATGTAAGATTTAAAAAAAATTAAAAATCATGAATAAGACGAGGACATTTTGAGTGCTTAGACGAAAACATATATATTCTTATAATAAATTATTTGTTAACAATGTAGGGTAGAGATAGAAAATTGATTCCTTTCGAATTTTATTTTACTACCACTTTTTAATCTGTTTCCGTCTAAGCACTCAAAATGTCCTCGTCTTATTCATGGTTTTTAGTTTTTCATTTTTAAAAAATCTTTTACATTCCTAGATCAGTGGCACTTGGGCCCTTCGGTGCTGATGATGGTACTCCCTAGTACCGAAACATATACACCACATTAATCTGACTCTTTTAATATAAGTATTTGTGGAGACGACTGTGGGTTTTTTACCCTATATCTCTACAGCTCCACTTTGAGATAATGGACTACTTCCGCAAAATTTTAACATAGTATTGAGGAAATAACAAACAGCATTAGCCAAGAAGATATTGAAGGAGTAGTTAAAAAAATAGGACCATTCGATACAACAATGAGTAATTTTAAACCACTGTCATTAATGGAGTTAAAAGAAGTAGTGAAAAACTTAAAGAAAAAAAAATTAGTGTTGATGATAACAACAAGTATATTGCAAACTTCGTTTGAGGTGATTGGTGACATATTTCTGCAATTAATAAATACTAGTCTAGAGAGCATGGTACTTTTCCGGAAAAGTGGAAAAAATCTACCATAATTCCTATAGAAAAAATAGCTAACACTAATAAATGTAAACAATATAGACCTATAAACATGGTTCCAGTATATGAAAAACTTCTTGAGAAGGTGGTTAATAAACAATTTAGTGATTGACAAATTGGTTTAGGCTTTCGCGGCCAGTCGGTGAGCTGGTGTAGTCATGATTCGGACACCGGAGATGGAAGGACCTCTGAAGAAGCTCGCCACTCGTGCTAGCGAAACGTTAGGAAGCAATTCCAACCGACGACGGTCTTTAGACCCGAATCATGACTACACCAGCTCAATTTATAGATTATTTTGAAAACAACAATCTTTTAAGCCAACATCAAGCTGGATTGCGACAAGGAAATTCTTGTGAATGCGCATTACAATCTGTATTAATAAACTGGAAAAGTGCTCTAAGACAAAGGAAGGTAGTTGGTGTAGTATATAGACTGTAAGTTACTCTTTAAAAAAAAGTTTAAAAAGTATGGTTTACATAATAATGTACTAAAGTGGTTTGCAAGCTATTTAGAAAATCGGACCCAGGAAACAAGATAGATGAACAATACCTCAGTCCCAAAAACAAATGCGTTTGGTGTACCTCAAGGAACTATACTTGGTCCAAATTTGTTTATAGTGTACATAAATGACATAACTAGGAATATAAAAAACTGTAATATTCAGCTTTTTGCAGATGACACCTTATTATATTTTATAGGAGAAGATGTAAATATGATTGTAAATACTATAAACGAAGAACTTGCAGGGTTATGTAACTGGCTTACCCAAAATGGTCTTAGTTTAAATATAGAAAAAACCAAAATGTATGCTTATAAAGGGTAGGTTTCATAATATTCCAACAAAAAATCATGGTGGAATTTTTGTAAATAACGTAAATAGACAACAAGTAGAACCGAGAGTAGAACAATACAAATACTTACGAGTCGTTGTAGATGAGAATTTGACGTTTTTCCAACATGCAGAATATACCTAGCTAAAAAAGTGTGGAAAAAAATATATCTTCTTGGAAGAATGAGATCTTATCTTAGCGAATGGACAAAACAAATAATTTATAAAGCAATAATCAGGCCGCATTTCAAGTATTGCACTTCAATCTTGTTTTTACTTAATAACAATGAGAAGGATACACTGCAGCGAAAACAAAATCAGGCTTTACGGTTTATTTTTCCTAGTTATCTGAATAAAAAGTAAGTGAAATGCCTGGGTTATTTGTAAATCATTATTGTTGGTCACGTATTTAGTATTGTCTTTACAGTCCAGTGCGATATCGAAATAACAAGAAAAAATCACAGAGAACGGAATTCGCGATTCACATTCGGCGTCTTAAGTTGGTATTGGCCACTATTACATGACACACCCTGTATAAAAAATATTTATTGAAGAAAATGCGCAACTAGAAATACCAATCGACATGTCCGAACGTTTTTTCGGACACGCCTCCATATATTTCTCCCCTCTGGTTTACTAAGGGCGGATGTCACAACTTTGAGAAAATAGAATATCATTTTCCACTAAACCGAAGTCGCTCTATACAATGGACTAAAGCTCTATGTCCTAAAGTTAATAGTTTTTAAGATAGTAATTATATAAAGCCAGTTGTCCACTATTGCTTTGGAGTACTAACGGCCTATGTGACAAAGTTTGTTAGTTAATTTAGGTACGTTTGTCACTTAATTTAGGTACGTTCGCAAAATCTAGAGCTTGCAATATGTTCAATGGACTATCCAGTTTATATTTGAAAATGTAATAATTCTAAAATAATTATAATAATAGCAAAATCTAAAAAACAAAGTCACCTGATTACAGTTTTTTAGCATCCGCCCTTAGTGAACCAGAGGGGAGATTTATGGTCGAATTTATTCCATTTGGCTGATACACACTGTATATGGTTCTAAACTGTCAAAACGCTTTGTTTTTAGAAAAAGTTGCCTCTAGTAAGTAGTAATTTTTGCAAATGATTTTAGCAGGGCTTCTAGAACCTTTATTTGATAGATAGAAAAATTTATAAATTTAGTGACAGCCATTCAGTTTTTGAAAAAGCATAGCTTCCTACCAAAGTTTACTTTTTTGTCTTTAGTACTTAGTTTAAATGTTAAAAAGTTTTGTTACAAATGTTCAAGTAGTTAAAGTAAAAACACCTTATTTGCAATTAAAAGTTTATTTTAAAATAAAGGAAAAATAAAGTAATGGGGGTAAATGTAAATGTAATTTCTTTATTTATTTTGTAATTTTATATTTGTAGCATGTTTCATATTTATTTACATTTACACATTAATTTATCCCATTAGAACATGTAACAATATTTATATCCATTTACATTTACCCCCAACTCCACGGAGTGGTGTAGAGGTAAATAAAAATGTAAATTAAAAAAAAACTTAAAAAATTCTCGAAAAACTACTTAAAAAACTACTGTTCATTCTGCTAGAAAGAAGAAGTAGTAATAAAGCTATACAGACCTAGATCATTTAAATTGGTCAACTAGTTTCAAAGAACAGTAAATATAATTTTAAATAAGTAAAATTTATTTACAATAACGTCAGTCAACCCTATATTCTATATTTATCGGATTAATACTTGTATATCATTGATTTTGGCTTATATTAAAGTACCTTATAAAAATCATGTAATGGAAGTTGTCACTGTCTACCAACAACTTTTTGTTTTGCAAAACGTCGATCTTTTCGGCAAAGGCCCATAGAGTATGCGAATGTGATGCCAAAAAGTGTACTTTTTTTAGTTAAGAAGTGTCAAATATCAACCCCCTGGGTGTTATGGAAATGGCTTATTATACTTAAAACCATAAACAGTGATGTGAAAATATGTATAAAACAATATTTTTAAATATCGCTTTGGGGGCGAAATAATGCACCATTTACCTATTTGAAACTTATAGGCCAGCCATTACTGTTTTAACAGTATTTTGTCGGTGGAAAGTGTTTCTCTAGGACACCCAAGGAGGTGCCCCCATTAAATTCTAAAGATACTACATCTTTAAGTAAAGGTTAAAATATCCTTATTTTGTAGGTACCTAAACCTACTTTTTTTTAAAGAGTTCTAAAAATTATAATTTTTTAAAATTTTTGATCTGTACCTAGTCTCCAAATAATGTGTAAGTGCTTTTCTGTAGGACAAAGAAATCACAAAGTAAGCATTAAATATTATCAATTATCATTTAAATATAGGTAGGTAATCATTAGACCTGAATTAGATATGTATCCAGAAAATATCCCTAACAACAGTATGTGTATTCAGCATAAGCAAATTAGTCATATTTTTGAAATTTTAAATAATAAAATAAACCAAGAAATTACCGTTTGATTGCCTCCTCCCCGACCGAAGCGGCTGCCACCGCCACGACCACCACGGAACCCACGACCATCTTGACGGTTGCCTCTAAAACTTCCAGAATCTCTTATATTAGTTTCTCCTTCATTTCCTTCTTGTTTAACTGGTATTTCTTCTACGTCTGCCATCGTTACTTAATTTTTACAATGTTTTAAATATTAAAGTTAGGAAGAAACCGGCTTTACTTTTTACAGCAACGCGTCCCTTCTTTCAACGATTGCGACGATTGCGTTGCGATTGCGTACAGCGAAAAACGCTAACCTGACACTACTCTCCCGAAATGACAGCAAAATACAGTGTTGCCGATTATGTTCTGTTCTGTTCAGATACTTGCAATAACCCTTTGCTTTACAACCAGGGACCCGGACCGAAATGAAATAACGGTTCCGTTCCGGTTTCGATTCCAGATGAAATAAATAATTTGGGTTCCGTTACAGTTCCGGTCCCGAAATAATTATTTCGATTCGGTTCTTACCAATTTTTAGGGGTTCCGATCCGGTTCCATACAAACTAGGAAATTTCGATTCCGATTCGGTTCCGAAAAATCAAAGGCAAGTAACTAAATACCTGTTGTATTGTATAGTTGTATTCCTAGTACTTGAAGTGGCTTGAAGAAGTAAGTTCGTAGAAAATCAAAAAAGACAAGTAAACCAACTGTAAAAATGATTGTCAAAGACACTCATCATCACTGATAACAAAAAAATTAGGTTAAGGTTAGTGTTCCCCACAGAACAGAAGTCACGGAATAAACCCAAAATTAAACAATATCCGGCCAAGGCCAAGTATCACCCTGAAAACCGAAAAAAACCCAAAAAACCGTTATAATTTTTAGAGGTTCCGGTTTTTGCACCTAAAATTGTTTTGCTAGTAAAATATGTGTTCGGTTCCGATTCCGGTCCAAAAATAATATCTGTTCCGGTCCGGTTCTTTGCAGTTCCGGTCCGGGTCCCTGTTTAACACACACATTTTGAATCAAGCAAGGAACAAATGCGCTAAAGAATATAAGTTAGTACGTATTTACAGACAGGTCGGTCGACCAAGCTAAATTAGTAGCAATTGGAGTAACTACAAATACTCAATGTCCTTAAATCTGAGATTTAGCAAAATAGTGCCAAACTTCCACACAATTTCAAGAAATCTACTATGCATTAGATACTTTCCATTTGCTTCTTCAGCTAAGGGCCAATTGTATAGGTTTGGCCTTGGGTTAACTTTAAAATGAGAGTTAATCGGGGGATAAGTAGGGGAAAGTGTTCCACAATGAGACATAAATTACGAAGTTGCCAGAGACTATGATTGAATTTTGTTGTTTCATGCACATAGATTGACATATTCCTCGTCATTTAACGCAATAAGTTTATTAATACATCGATTTAGAAAATAAATAGGGATTTTTTTTAAAATCGTGATTTTTGTCTCATTGTGGAACAGGTATGTTCCACTATGAGACAGAACTTTTTAGACCAAAAAACAATACAAAAAATATGAAAAAAAAATGTATATTAAAGGAAAATGAACATTCTTTTGAAAAAAAACAGTATCCAAAAAACTTATTTTGCTAGATAGGACAACATAAAATATAAATCCGACAAGTAAAAAATAAAATAAAATCCTTCAAAATATTAGCGCACATTTAATAAGTTTAAATTTAGTTCAAAACGTATAGAGCCTGTTGCCTCTTAGTTTTCCTAGTCGTTAAATATTTGGAAAGTATTATTTTGATGTTTTTTTCTTCGATCATACTTATATCTTCTGTTACGGGGTGGAAAAAACAGTTGTCAGACTTGTCAGAGTTGAAGATTCTTTAAACACTCTGGTCTTGATGACGACATTTAATTTTCCCTGCTTTTTTCTCATTTTTAATTGCGCCTGCCTCTCTTTCTTCTTGGATTTTACTTTTATTTTATTAAGTTCTGGCTTCTGGCGTGTCTGTAGCTATGATACTCTTCTTTTTTCTAGCCCTGTTCATTTGTTTTAATTCTAGTGCTTTCGGATAGCCTTTCAATACTGCTGGCGATATAAATTTTTCAATAATATTAGTTTCTCTGAGGAGTTCAGATTCTTGAATATCAGTCTTAGAGGTTTCAATTGTTGTGCCATTGCAATCCTGATTATCAGCCGTATGGGTTTCAAATATTTCGTCTCCGCAATCACCAGTAATGTGATGCTCAGGTGGACCAGCAATTTCATCAGCTGGCTTGCATCGGTCAGTGACACTGCTAGCAAATATAATCGCCGTCCGTGAAAAGGGCCTTGTCAAAGGGAAAAATACCTGAGTTTTTGAAACCTGCTTTTATATTTTTGGGGTTCACCAGATTTTTCAAACGCAACACCAACACATTCAGCTATTTCATAAATTGAGATCGGACGGCCTGGATTCCTTTAGCATCCACGATTCAACTGCAGCATTATATTGGGATTTGAATGGAAAAAAAACCGAAAGATCTAAAGGCTGCAATTTGTGAGAGGTGTGCGGTGGCAATGTCAAGATTATAACTCCATTTTTCTTTGCTAGGTCAAGCAGAACATAAGCCGACAAATGGCTTTCCTGGTTATCCATAATTAATAGTGTGGGATTGTCTACACTACTCGAGGTATGATGTATAAAGTGATTCATTACTTCTATAAATAAATCCACTGTCATCCAGCCTGATGGTTGTGCAAGGCCTAAGGTACCGGGAGGAGCGCCGTGCAGCATGTGCTATTTAAATTTCTTTCTTGGGAAAACCATAACTGGTGGAATAAAGCTTCCAGTGGCGTTCACAGTGCAGCTGGTGGTTACTAATATTCCGCTTTCACCGCTTTGCTGAGCTAACTTGTTTAATTCCCTTTTCTTTGTTACAACTTTACGTGGTTTCTGAACAGTATTGGTTGCGGTCTCGTCCAGGTTGTAGATGCGAGTCCCATCTGCAAAATGCTTTGAACGCTGATAGATCGATTCCAAATTGGCAAAAAATTGGCCTACATTATGCTTATTAAATGAAGTAGCTCTGGAAAGGCTACAGCCTTCTGGTTGTCTACACTCAAAACTCAGGGTTCCGTGACATAAAACCTAATAACCATTACATCCCTGCCCGTTTATTAATTTTCCATTTTTCAGGAATGTTAAATTTATTTGCATCGGCTACTTCAAATAAAGCAAGAAGTGTTCGCAAATCTTTCCTAGTTTTGCCGTAGCACATTTTCGAACAAGTTATGGCGTATTCCGCAATAAGTTTCTCTTGTTCTGAGGTAAAAATCTGCCGACAGGCATAGTTAGGCTTGTATCTTATTTTCACATTTTCGCCTGCAAGTTTTTGTTTTTTGACGTAGCGATGAAGCGTTTGAAATTTAATGCCAGTCCTTTCAGATGCTTGTCGTAAACTTAATTTTTCCTCAAGAACCATATGCACAGCTGCCTTCATTTGGTCCTCTGTGAAAGAACCTTTTTTCGATTTTCGTTGTCTTCCACGAGCCATAGTTTTGACCCTAACATGAAAATAAAATGAAAATCATTAGATACTCACACGTTGAAAAATGTTGTTCCACAATGAGACACTGTCTCATTGTGGAACAAAACCAACTGTCTTATTGTGGAACTTTTTCGATATTATTTTAAGAAGTTGGCAAAATTTTTTCGATAGTTTTGAACATCTCTAGTTTATACAGAATCCTAACCTAGAAATGCCCAAACAATTTCTGAATTTCAGATTTATCAAAAAACCACCGGATTTTATTTAATCACCAATTGAAATATCGACTATAAAAAAAACTTACCTTAATTTGAGCTATGTAAGTCACTAAATATGCTTAGAATTTTCTAAATTTCGTAAAAATTGGTGGAGCACATGCAGAACTAAATATGTTCGTCGGCCATATTTTTTAAACTAAATAGGTGGGAAGTTCAAAAAGTTATGGCGAATGTCTCATTGTGGAACATGTCTCATTGTGGAACACTTTCCCCTAAGCATAAAAATACATTGTATAGACAGAGAGGTTATTCCCTATTCTAGGATAAACTCTCAAAACTCGTGGATCGGGTATGAGTTAACCTACAATCTCGGGATTAGAAGCCTGAAAATGGCGTATTTTGTTATTTTACAACAATAACCTAATTTATTTACATGATTCCTATTTTTTATTTTATTATTTAAAATTATTATGGAGGCCTTTGATATTGTTTATGATTTTGTTTCGGATGATGAAGATGATTTAAATTTTAATATTATTGACTTTATATATCATACTGAAGTTAGCAGCTAGTTTAAATAAGACTTTCTTAACACAAACCCATACAACTGGTAAAACATGTTACCTTGGGTTAACTCACGGAATTACGGAATAACTCTATATAGGGTTAAACTTAGGTTTAACTCTAAGGTAAATTCATACCATACAATTGGCCCTAAGGAAAGAAACTCTATCTAGTTGTTAAAGGAACGCTTCGCAAACAACTTCGTTCGTTGTTAAAGGAACTTGGCTTTTAACACTAATTCCGTATTCTGTGACACTAATGAAAAGGAAGGTAAGTTCACAGGGAGGAAAAGCGGACATAGGGATGTTACGGAATAGCTTTTTCTCGTACCTAGTTGAACCTGTACCTATTCCAAACCCGAACCTATTCCAAATACCTATTACAGGTCCAAACTATTCCAGGTCAAACTTAAACGCCGCTCCGCCGATTGGCGCTATTCCGGCTGCATGGCCGACACGAGTTTTTAAAGAAGGCCGCTAGAACTCCGGCGTGGCCAGCAGTTTCCGATTGTTCGAATTAAATTTCATTATAAATTTTTGTAACAGATTAATATTTTTCTCACCAGACTTTTTTGGAAGATTTGATTGTAACGGAGGCCTATTATTTAAAGAAACATGAAGAAAAGGCATAGGTACATCCACCATATATGTTGCCTTTTTAATTAATTCCTCATTGCTGGTTGCATATCCTACATTAAATACGCTATATTTTGTTGCCCAATAAATTATTACAATATTTTTAGAAATATTTATTATTTATTACTATTTCCCTTTATCTTTATTTAGTGAGATTATTTTAATTATGCAATGTGCTTGTAACAGCAACGTTTAAAATTCTCAACTGCAAATTCGCCATATTATAAACATATTATATGAATTTAATGCAAAACCTGTAGCCGTTCCATTCCCTATATCGTACCTGTACCTGACAACTTGAAAAGGGAATAACAATGAAACCAGAGACAGAGAATCAAACATGTGACAGTGCCAACGGGCTTGGAATAGGTACCTGGTAATAGGTAATATGTACGCGGAATAGGCAGATGATACCTATTCCAAAAGAACAGGTCCAGTTCCACTGTAACACCCCTAAGCGGACAGCGGAACTGTAAATTTTGTGATTGGCCAGCACTCAGTCATATTTGATAAATGGCAGTTCAGCTTAAGAGTGAATATCCGCAAAAAGTGGGATTTGTTTTAACTTTTTGCGGAACTTTTGGGTGATTCATTTAGACCTTTTTTTTTAATTCTAAATAAAACATATAAAATGGAATTGAATGGTGGAATCTTTATTATGAGCTGAAAGAACAATCTTTGACATTTATTTTTTGAAAATAATTTCATTTAAATATGTCCATTCGGAAGGTTCAATTTTCGATCACGGTTTCTAGCATTGCGACCGGTATCTGCCGAATTACGCGAGTAATGTTTTGGCTTCTAAAACCTGAATCGTATATAGCTGGCTTATCGACGAAGACTTTTGATTTGACATAACCCGAAAGAAAAGAGTCCAAGGGTGTGATATCACACGATTTAGGCGGCCAGTTGATAGGTCCAAAACGACAAATTATCTGCTCACCAATATAATTTCTTTAATAAAGCTATTGTTTCGCGCGCTGTGTGTGCCGTAGCTCCGTCTTGCTGAAACCAAATGTCGCCGACATCACGGCATAGCTACGGGTAGCTATTGCCCCTATCGAAAACGCCAAATAGATAATAGAAATATACATATAGTGTTTCTTAGGTCAATTTAATGACATAAAACAGTATGAATTTCCTAATAACCATAGGCGTCCCAAACAAATAATTAAAATGCGTATATACACACTTATAAGTTTGTTTTACATTAGGTGTTTGTACATACTATACACTTTATAAACCCACTGTATATATAATAATATTATATTAAAATATTAAATACCTGTAAGGTAACTCAAAAATTCTATACACAAAACTAAAATCAGAAAAATAAACCTGACACTGCTCAGAAAATGCATTAATTTTTTTACCAGAACTCCATTCTCGGACCATTGTCCAGCCCGTCCACAAGTTCCAAATTACGTATATTTTATCTTCGTCTCTTCCACGCTATCGGCGGTCACTGGCCTATCTCTGTCTGGCTGAATCGATCGTTGAACGGGCTGGAGACCGCTTCAGCTTATACTAGCCGCTTTAACTGGCGCTTGTATCCCTTGGCAACCGCAACAAATTATATGCTGCTGTCAATTCTTCAAAATTTTCGGATTTGTAAGCACAATGTAAGTATATACGAGAAACAAGGGTTTGTAAATTAGTTGTTTTTAAATACTGAAAACACTTTTTGTCTTGATTCCAGTTATAGAAACAATTGTTTCTTAAGGACTAAAGAATGTATTATTATAACAATGAATGGCTTGTTATTTTTTTCTGTCACACTCAAAACTCCTCGGTTTAAAGTATATATTTCTGTAACTCAGAGCCAAACTATGTTAAGTCACACATTTGCGATTTTTACTTTTTAATGTTAAGTCAATCAGTGGCACGTCCCCTTTCAATTGATATATTTTTTTTTCATTATCTCAACTCGTCTAAAAGTTAACACTTCTAAAACTATATTAAGTCATGCATGCACCCAAAAAAAGGCTAACTAGGTTAAGTCATGTTAATATAGTCTGGCTTTGCAAGTTGGCAACGATGCGTTATGTTAAGTCACAAAGTTTCAGTATATTTTTGGTTCAAATTGACATAACATGTTTTGGGATATGCTATGAAGTAAAAAACAAAGTGACTTGATATACTAACTCTCATTGGAAAAAGAGCAAAAAAAAACTTTAACAAGGTCTCCTGAAAAATCAAAATTTTTGACTTATCATACTTTGGCACTGGGGTACAGATTTGCAAACTAGCTTTCAAAGAAAGTTACTGACTAACAACTGAATACCGTAAAGTGGGGTTACTTTGCGCCATAAGGGGATACTTTGCGCCACATGGAAAAAATGTTTATAAATGTTCTCCATAGAGATACACTGTAGTAAACCAAACAAACGCGTGGCTGTATTCATGTTTACATATGCCGCAATTGATTACGCGTTAAGTTGGAGCGCTCAAGAATTCCTACGGTGTTCTGGCGTGCATGTCAACATATCTGGCAAAAATGGTGTCAAATACGCTCTGCAAAAATCTAGTTATATCTTGTGCATCTATTGATATAGAACAGGTAAATAGTTTTACATTATAAATTTGATGTATTATTTAGAAACTACCAACGATGTTTTGTTTCTATAACAAGCTATAAACATTAAAAAAATAATAATTCTTAAAAGTGACAAACTATTGCAAATATGGGGATACTTTGCTCCACGTGATTTCAAAGGGCAAAGTGGCGCATAGTATCCCCCGCATTTTTTCAAACTTGCGTTGCATGGTTTTTCCATTAATGGCGCAAAGTATTTCGATTTAATAAGATTTTTTTTCAGAGATGGCTAGAAAATTTAAAAGAAAGCTTGGAGCGATAAGATATATACAGCGATTAGAGTAAAAAAATTAGAAAATAATTATTGTTTCTCATTTTTTTTTCCTTGTTTTTGACTAATAAAATATCAAAAAAATAATACTATCTATTTTATTTACTAAAATGAAGTAATGCAATCTTACAGGTGCACTTACTTTGCTCCACAGATTATAGTATAGCTTTAGTTATAGTCAGTTAAATTTGGTGGAGCAAAGTTGCCCCTCCAATTGGTATGGTTTGCGCCACTTTTAATTAAAAAAAAAAAAAAAGAATACCTAAAGAGATTTTTCAAAATTTTTTACAAAAACCAGTTTTACGAACTTGTCTTTACCATCTATTACAATTCCGAAATTTTATCTAGTTTCTTTCAAATTTTTTCGGGGAATTTTGTTTAATTCATCCTAAAAGTGGAGCAAAGTAACCCCACTTTACGGTACTGATATAAAAGAAACATTTTTAATAAAAAAACTTAAAAGAATTATTGAAAAAGAAAGATCTGACAACCCTGGTTGTGAGGTCGGTCTCTTTGAGACTGTTTACCGCCGTTTGTATGCCGTATGGAATAATTGGAATGTCATCACACTGACTTTGGATAAATTATACGTCTTTATTTTTTTTTTCATGTGTCTACGTACACGGTGGTCCCAGCAGGTCTCCTAAGGTATAGTGTTTCTCAGGTTAATTTAATGACATAAAAAAGTATGAAACTCCTAACGACCATATAGGCGTCGCCAACCAAATAATTAAAATGCGTAGGGTATTGTTTTAATTTGTTAATATGATAATAATATTATAAATAAAGCAACTTTAATACGTAACACGTTTTAAACTAACATTATTGATTCAATTACAATTTAATTGTTTTTTTTCTCGAGGAGAATCTTCTAAACTAACACCCTGTGAGGCAGAGAAGTGAGAAGTGTCGAATTCAACCCTGATGGGGTCGCCTACCGACTAAACTCCCCGTGTTCCTGCGGGTTCCGCGCCATAGGCGTATAAACCTTCAGACCACTCGTCTAAGTATTTCAGCTTTGCACGCCTACTGCGTGGTTTGCGTCATACCTTATCGCCAATGCTTTAGGTACCGGTGTACCTAAGCTGGCTTTATCGTCTAACTAGGTAGTAAGCTTACTGTGTTTTAGTGTATGCTCAGATGAGACGTTATGTGCCCATGCACGCATCTCCGCAATGCATGGGGACCCCGCTTTTTCAGGGAGACAACCAACAGTGCTGGTCTGAGCAGTAGTAGGCTGTTGCTTACTGTGTTAGTGTTTGTGCTCAGATGATATGTTATGTGCCCACGTATCTCCGCAATGGGGACCCCACTATTTCAGGGAGAGAACCAACAGTGCTGGTCTGAGCAGAAAAGTACGCTTTATTGGGTGTAGATTGTTGCTAGCTAAGAACTTACTTGTGTTAGTGTAGGTGTGTGTATTAGCAGTGTTGTGTGAATTTAATTGCTGGAATCATCAGAATATTCAGAAGTAGAATCGTTTCCAGGTTGGATCACTATTGATGGCGCTATATATAGGCGATAAAACAGGATATTCCTTTTCTACTTTTATAACATGAGCTTCGCAGTTTTTCCATACATTGCTACTCATATGTCGCTAATTACCTGCCGAATATTATCAAGGACAGCTGCGCTTAATGTTGGTGACTATTATTTTTTCGTAAACTTTTTTTATGGTACCCCAAACCATTTCGATAGGGTTAAAAAAAAACCATATTGCTGATAATGAAATATATTAAGTAAAAAAAAAAGTTACCTTTCTTCAGAATTACAAACCAAAATTAAATACGTAAATTACAGCAAATATGTTAAACCACCTACTCCACTGTCCTATTCACTTAAGTGAAAGTGATGATGGCTGAATTATCTTTGGTATAGATGGAAATATCTTCATTCGCTAAAAATTATCCGCCTTTTTGTCTAGGACATATAAATTTGCAATTACGTAGTGTATTCACAGGTCGTTTCGAGACAGCGCCATTGCAACGTGCACAAATTATGAGCGCTTGCCAGTTCTACCAAATTTTCGGGTTTGTAAATACAATATAGTATAAGGGTATAGGAGAAATAAGGGTTTGTTAATTAGTTGTTTTTATAAACTGAAAACGCTTTTTATTTTGATTTCAGTTATAACGTTTCTTAAGGACTAAGAAATAATGTATTATAACAATGAATGGCTTGTTCTTTTTTTCTGTCACACTCAAAACTCCTCGGTTTAAAGTATATGTGCAAACTAGCTTTCAAAGAGGGTTACCTACTGACTAACAATAATTGAATACTGATAGGGGAGACCGGGGAACATTGGTACGCTTTTTATATTTTTGGTTATTAGTTTCAACGTAATGAATATTAAAATATGCCTTATGAAGAAATTACTATGTAAGCATTTTTTAAATTACCTTGTGGCTTAACTTATGCCAAATGAAACATTTTTAAAATATTAAGCTTTATTGTTTTTTTAATTTTTGTACCAATGTGCCCCGGTAGCGGGGCACATTGGTACATCTCTGGGGTACATTTGTACACACTTTATAATTATGTGTTCTAGCCAGTTTTAAATTAATTTCAGGGAATAATAACAGAGTATATGTTTTACAAATTTTTATTGAAATACAGAAAATCAGGTTTTTTAGAAAGTCATAATACTTAGTTACATTTTTGGCATATTATTGAATATACTCAGTTAGATTAACTGAAAAAGTTAGGGAAGCTTGCAAGCGGGCAGTGCCTTCAAATTTCTTTGGGAACGGCAATTTCATAACAATATCGTCAAGGTCAACTGAAGAAATATCTGGTGCTTGAGGATATATAAATTTTCCTTTTTTAGCCCTTGAATGGCTGCAGTTCTATATGACAATTTTTTGCTTAACACATCATTTACGGCCTTGGCTATGTTTTCTTCCGAGATGAGATGTCTCTCCGTTTTTTTTTGCGATTTCGTACCATTTTTATAGTGCTGAAATAAAAATAAAAAAATGGAAAAATTAATAAATAATCAATACGGGGAACATTGGTACGGTGTACCAATGTACCCTGAATCTATATGTACCAAAGTGCCCCAGATAGAAACAGAAAACAAAACTTCAATTTGCGTCAAAGAGGTTAGGATTTTCCACGACATTTTCAGGTGAAAATGTCAGTAAAACTACCACAATAAATAGGCAATTATTCAAACAACTTACCTTTAAATTTAATATGAGATTTATTCACAATATGCAGTCACCAAAAATTTATTTTAACACCTCTCAAATCACAAATTATCTTTACCTATTCTATTCTTGATAGAAGCCAGTTAAAAATTACTGGAGATAACAGCAACGGTAGTGACATCTATATTAGGATGGTTTAACCAATCTGTGTTGACAACTGGCGGGAAAATTAAAATCGTACCAATGTGCCCCGCGTACCAATGTTCCCCGGTCTCCCCTATAAAAGGAACATTTTTAATAAAAAAAACTTAAAGAATTGAAGAAGAAAGATCTGACAACCCTGGTTGTGAGGTCGGTCTCTTTGAAGCCCGTTAGTCGCTTGTTTATGTCATCAAACTGAGTTTGGAAAAATTATATCTACCTACCTAAAGAAAAATAAAATTACCAACCAATATTACCATACACTCACACCTATTTTGTAGAAAGCAAAGTTAAAAATTTTAAAATAACAATTCGAAATGTTATTTTTCAAACCGATAGTTTATATCGATACTTTATGAGTATACTGATCGATATAATATATGGATACTTTCGGCGTATAGGAACATCCATACCACAGAGTGTTTGCCCAAAATTCAGGAATACTTTTTTGGTTGGTAGAAGCAGCAATTATTGTTGGAGATCTGCATGAATAGGGGAAACGAATATATGTAATTTCAATAGAAAAGCCCTACAAGAAACATAAATATCTCACACTTAAACAAAAGATGTCGAATAGTTGCTATTATCGACAGCGAGTCCAGTAAATAATTATTTATTTTTAGAGATGAGCGATCTTAAACTGGTATACCGAGGACAGTGACCGCCAGGCTGCTTGAAATTATATTTGGCGATTGTCTTGACTTTTTACAACTTTCACCCCAATTTTCTCTTTCCAAATAGTCAATCGACCACAATTTTAGTACTGTTAATCGCGCTCCAGCAGGAGGCTTGATGTACAGAACTGGATCGCTGTTGTGTTTTTTAAGCTTATATCTATATACATACAGGAAGTTTATTCGCCTATTTTTCACTTCAATTTTATGCGATTTAGTGATGCGACATCGACACCTGCCATCGATAACAGCGAAGGAAAAAATATTGATGTTCTGCAACATCGATGGTAAGGAAATAATATACAAACTTAGTGCTGAAATAAGGAATCTTTTAGGATAAAAACTCGCTGGTACAATTTGATTTCTAAAAAAAAAGTCAACCTCCACTATTTTGAACCCGCAACATGCAAAAAGATTTTTTTTTAGTATTCGAACATTTTTCTTTGCAAATTTCCATACAAATATTATTTCGATGTTTTCTGCAAACATCGATGTTTTGATATGTAAACTGTCGATGGTGAAACATCGCCCTCTAATGATTATTAAAAAAAAATCTAAGTATGTACGTATATTGTTTGAAATTACGTTATGTTATGTCGTACGTCCCGCAAATGTCAATATTTATCACCCCCCTACGCCCTCTACTAGCATCGTGTACGTACGGTACGCTGCACACCAGAAAGCTAAAATTTGCATCGAGATAGCGCCCCGGACTTCTCTTTCTCTAACGCATACGGTCTTCGCCTATACTGCAGCTGCAGCCGAGCAATTCTGACATTGACCATGCTACGATAGAGCTTGCATTAGTCTTAATGTAAGAAGAAAGTATGGTAAAAAGAGTTTGTCCGTCATGTCATAAAATGCAAAATAATATCACATATAAACCCACCAAAATTTATTTATGTAATTAAAATAATAAAAAAGTTATAGGGGCGAGCGTTCCTCCTGAAACACCCGGTAGTCTATATTAAACGCTGTTGATCTATTATTTGAACCGCGCGGTTTTCGGTATAGATAAAATACGTTTTTGGTCAAGTTTGTAATAACTTTGGGGCAGTGGAATTAATTTAAAACACAGTTATGGTTAGAATATTAGTAAGTAGCAACTTTGGCCAAAATTGAAAATCCAACAAAAAAATTCGATCCGCCCTAGTGTTTACTGCACAACTGAACCTACACAGAAGCTGCCACTACGTATTATTTATCTAATACCATCAGTTTCTTTTATTGCTTCGGACCGCTGGCTATAACCCAGTTGATTGCTCTACACACAAGACTATTTTTTTTGGCAGAAGGTTTTAAATTGTTACGAATAATTACATAATAAAGATTTCTAGGTAGGTACTTAACCACTGTATACAAAAAATTTAAGACATATTTCCCTTATTTTTTTTTTAGATAATCTGCATTCAATTTGTACTGGTAGACTTTTCACCAAAATAATATCCATTTTACCCATTACTTTCGCTCAATAGCGTAGGTAGAAAACACGTCCTTCGGAACCCCAAGTATGATTCGATTTAATATAGAGGAAACACGAACCCCACAAACTGTTTTTTCTTTATAATATCGTCGCCTTAAGATGCAAATGGCCTAACTCCACTTTTTGTCTAAATTGACATTTTGTATTGGTTGTGTTCGCAAAAATTAACCACACCGACTGGAAAACGCTTTACGACCAGAACATCAAACTTCGCGCCAAAAACAGCAAGTTGAAACTGGCCTATCTCCGGTCCATTCTATAATAATACGAGATTGGCCTAACTCCCAATAGTGTTAAGCAAGTAATGTTTGATAATAGACTGTCGCTATTGATAGTGTAGAATCCATTGTTTCAAGTAAGTAAGTAGTTTTTCGTGTCTCCTGAACAATTTGCCTTTTGTGAGTGAGCCATTTGCGTGAAAATTAGTGAAATAGTGAGCTGCAAGATCAACCTTGAAAACTTCAATCTCTACTCCGCAGGTATATTGGCTCAACCCGAACCAAACAGAGAACCCAGAACATCCGTCATTTTGCCAATATGGCGGATGTACATTAAATTATCTTAGGAAGGATTTTTGCAATGTTATTTGGCTTAATTATTGTCGTTTCTAGCCATTAGGGTTCCGGTTCCAACAAATCGGTTCTAGGTTTGGTTGTAAGTTTTATAAAAACATGCAGCAAGATCGGTTTAGATTCGAGGATCGTGAACTTTGCTCGTCAACTGCAGTCTGATATCTAACCCAACCTGCGAAAGCTAACTTATTGTCCCAGGACAAAATAATAGTTTATAAAAAATATTCATACTTTATTACAGAATAATTTTTAAAACAATAAAAAAATTAAACGAAAAGGATTTTTACATGAAAATATCTACTACAAGTTTCTATTCTAGGTTTATAGGATTTTTAACTATAAACTTGGGGAAAATAATTTATAAAAAATACATGAACAAATCCGAAATAAACGCAAACAACGTTCTAAAAAAATACTATCTAGTCACCAACTTAAAATAAGTACACAATTAAATTGTACAGGTTTCCTAGAATATCAATAATTTCATAATTTAAAGCTTTGGAGTCAAATAAGATAAGATAAGTAAATAAATACATAACTTTAAAATTATAATAATTTAAATATAAGCAGAAATATCATTTTCTAAATGTGATCCTACGAGTAACTAACTAAGCTACCACGAACTCTTTTTCCTATTTACTCTCAAATTAACGGAGCGAATTAATAGCAATTTGTTTTATTTATAATACAATAAATGAAAAACCAATACATGCGAGGCCGTTATGGAAACTGTGATGAAAATGATCTTAAATCGATTTACGACCGTGAACCTGAAGCAGCCGATAACCAACTGATTCTAGATCACAGTGTCCTTAAAGGCCCGTAGAGGTAGAGTGTTACATCAAACAATAATTATTGCTTTACATGGTTAAGATTTAAGATTTAATAGGCATATTATGCGGATACATTGGCCCACTATTTCACTTCACAAAAGTGCAAATATATAAAAACAAATAGAAATACATTTTTTCGTACAGGACTAATAAAAAAATATTCAAGAGTCTGTGTCTATTTCGAGGGACAACCCGTCCCCGGTTTCGACCACTTAGGCGCTATCAGAGAGCTAGCCTCTCTTATTGGTTTCGTTGTCATCCCGAAACACACACATACACACCGTCATAAATTGTATAAGAAACAATATTTTATAGGTAAATAAAAAAAAAGATTAGCTATTTTTTAGGTAAGCATCTATTAATACCAGAAAAAAGTATTCTGAAACGTTTCAACACATTAACCGCACGCTACTGGTTTCATGTATTAGGTATTCCACCATGACACAGAATATATAGCTTGCGTAGCCATACAGGGTGTTCATTTGAAAACTTCCCACCTCGATTTTCCTGCTTTAAAATGAAAATCGCTCGGACCCGTCGATTTTTATTTCGAGGGGGACACCTTTGGCGTATATTGTCAATCTTGTTACTTCAAGCCCCTAGGAGGGAGGGGGGGGGGGGGGGGGGGGTAAGATCTAAATCTTAAATGGATACCCCTATTTTATATAATTTTTTTGGATTCTGCATAAAATTCTGAACATTTTTTAATAAAAGCATTATTAGTCTATACTTAACAGTTTCCGAGATATTTACTCTTGAAAAATTACATTTTTGAACTTTGACAGCGTCTAGCTTTCTAACTGTACGTCTTAGAGCAAAACGGCATACATGTCCCTATCTTCGATTTTTATTATCTTTCCAATAGCGTGAACTTTCGGTTAAACCGGATGTAAGAAATATAGTACTTCCGGTTTGACCGGAGGTTGACACTATTGGAAAGATAATAAAAATCGAAGATAGGGACATGTAAGCCGTTTTGCTCTAAGACGTACAGTTAGAAAGCTAGACGCTGTCAAAGTTCAAAAATGTCATGTTTCAAGAGTCAATATCTCGGATACTGTTAAGTATATACTAATATAATGCTTTTATTAAAAAATGTTCAGAATTTTATGCAGAATCCAAAAAAAATATATAAAATAGGGGTATCCATTTAAGATTTAGATCTTACCCCCCTCCCCCCCCCCCCCGCCCCTCCCTCCTAGGGGCTTGAAGTAACAAGATTGACGATATACGCAAAAGATGTCCCCCTTGAAATAAAAATCGATGGGTCCGAGCGATTTTTCACATTGTCATTTTAAAGCAGGAAAATCGAGGTGGGAAGTTTTCAAATGAACACCCTGTATATTCTGTGACCATGACTTGCACTTCCAATGAAAAATAAATAAAATTGCCTGAACAAATTTGAATTTAGATTTACTGCAGGTTTAACACAATAGTGTCTTCCACGGTTAAGAAATATAATTGTTCAACATCAATAATTCATTTATTTTTTGTTTTGACTTTAACGCTTATATTCAAATAATGGAGCAGCCATTCTCTTAATTAAAAAATACAAAAAAAATCAACTTAAATAAAATTAGGTAAACCAATTTTATATGAGCCGGCCAAGTTTGTGGACAAATAAAAAGTATTTTAAAAATCATTATTTGACATGGGATATGATTGATTGAGCTGTGTTCAATGTTTATTCTTTATATTTCTAAAACATTTAATTAAAAAAAATAAATCCTTGCGAACCATCAATCAATAAACAAGATTGTAAAGCACAATTTACTAAAGACACAAGAGCATTAAAACCAAATAATTTTTTTATGGTCAGGTCAATTTACTAATACGGCCAGAGAAAAAATAATTAAAGTTAATGGGGCATACTATTCGAAATTTTACACCCTTTAGAACTATTACTTTGTATTGTAGCATTGTCAACGTCTGATGTATTACTATCCGAAGATATGGATTATTTATTTTATTTACAGAAAAATTTTAAATGAAATACTTCAAAAGTTTTTTTTTCTTAAAACACTTGGCTTCTTATTTGCTCCAATGGCAACGGATGAACGCCATCTTTAAATATTAAAAAAAACAATGTTCATCAGGTACCTATCAGGTGGATATTCAAATTTTGTAGATACCTATATTTTCCATTCATTTTGTTTAAAATTAGTATCAACTCCAATACCCGGCGCAGACAGGGGGGGAAAGTTTGGGGGTTAAACTCTCCTTCAATTTAAATTTTTATATACTAACCTGTTGTTTTTAATGTAGATAATAAAGTGTTTTCTTAATTTTCTGTGTTTGTTAATTTTACAGCAGCATTAATCTAGTAAGTAAGTATAATATAAATTTCAATATTCCCCCGCCCACAGAAGCAAATCCTGACTATGCCCTTGCATGTACCATCGTGCCGAGAAAAAACTGGTACACAGAAAAATGTCCTGTTTTCTTCTAGACTATTAGAAAATTTTTTATATAAAGCCTGATACCAGTAAAACTTCATATGCAATTTGAATGTCAGTTAAGATTGTCACTTTATGATTAACTAATTTTCTTTGTATAAATACCACAATTAACCCCCGAGCAAAAAGCAATTATTTATAGTCGGTTGCGAGATGGTGTTGCTATTAGGGATATTGCAGACGAATTAGGTATAAGAGTAC
Source organism: Polydrusus pterygomalis (assembly GCA_963969555.1). Classification (NCBI taxonomy): domain Eukaryota; kingdom Metazoa; phylum Arthropoda; class Insecta; order Coleoptera; family Curculionidae; genus Polydrusus; species Polydrusus pterygomalis. The sequence goes on from OZ018384.1 coordinate 12,470,455, forward strand.
CGTGCTATTGGCAAAACAAAAAATAGCAAGACATGGGGCTATTATTAGAAAAGCAGGTTCAGGACACTCTAAATTTCTACTGAAGATGATGATAGAAGACTGGTTAATTATCTAAGGGATCATCCGTTTGAAACAGCAATAAAGGCGAAAGAAGAAACTGCCTTTCCAGGTTCTGCAAATACTTCCAGAGAAAGGCTTCGAAATTCCGACATACAAAGTCGTTGTGCTGCCAATAAAATTTTATTAACGGCAAGAAATAAACAGGACAGGTTAGAATTTGTAAATGAATATGTAATTCAAAATAATTTATGGCAAACAGTTATATTTTCTGACGAGAAAACTTTTCAGTCATGCCATAATGGGAGAATTCGGGTGTATAGGCCTTCTGGCATGCGGTATGATGAGAGATACACCCACAAAACCAACCAAAGTGGGCGTTTTTCTATAAATGTTTGGGGTTGGATTAGCGCTAGAGGACCAGGAGTTTGCCAAATAGTAGAAGGAAGACTAAACTGCAGCCGTATACGTTAATATACTTAATGAAGTGATAATACCATTGATAAATGCTGTATATGGTCAAAATTTTACATTTCAGCATGATAATGCTCCAATACACACAGCACGCATTGTAAAAAATTACATTCAAGAGAATAATATTGCAGTTCTTCCCTGGTCTTCGAAGAGTCCCGATCTCAACCCGATCGAAAACATTTGGGGTGCAATGGTCAAATCTATGTATAAACATGACTTTCGACCAAGAAACAGGGATGAATTACGCTACAGAATAAGTCAAGCTTGGGATGAAGTAACGGGCGAATTATGCAGAAACCTAGTTTTAAGTATGCCACAAAGGCTCCAAGAAGTAATAAACAGAAACGGTTCTATGACCAAATATTAAAAATTGTGTGTCGTTTTGACAAATTTTGTATTTGTAATTTTTTCTTCTTAATAAATTAATTTTATTACACATAAGGTTACTTTTTAAAAATTAGATATTTTTACCTTTTCAGCTCTAGACACCTTTTATAGTTTAGTAGATATGTTATGTCGTTCCTCAGTTTTTCAAATTTGCTGTACCAGTTGTTTCTCGGCACGATAGTACCTATTTATATAAAACGGACACACTACAACACATTGTAAAATATATATTAAGAAGGTTGTAACTTTCGAAACCAGAAGAGTTTATTTTTGAATAAAAACTTTAAAAATGCAATATAATTTTAGTGGTATCCTATAAAAACATATAGGCAAAATTAAGATGGTTCTATTAAAAGTTTGTAGTTAAGATGACAAACCTACCCGACCTTAGTTATATACATCAAATCCAACAATAAGTAAAACGGTTGCGTAACATTTTAGTTCTAAGTTCTAAACGACAGTTCTACAGTGGCGGATTGTGCTTATCGAGAATAATCAGTTTGCAAGATTCGAGGGACGTTTTAATCGAGGTTTGGAGATTCGGAGAAAATTTTATTATTAACAAAAAGAAACTAAATAATTAACTTTAGGTACAGATCTACTAGCACGAAGTCAATATACACCAACGAAATAATTATTTTGTTTTGCTTGTCAGCGTTTAATTTTTTAAAGAATTAGCTAAATTCCGGTAATGCAGGTTTGTTAAATAGTATCTTATTATTATAAAGTGGCATTCAGTGTAAGCGCGTAAAAATAACAGGAAATTGATTTGCGAATATTATATCCAAGATACAGACACGGTACGCCATATTTAAATATCTCGGCGAGTTGCATCTGCCGCGTAACTCGAATCATATTTTAGTGTACCTAACTGATTTTACCTATGTTTCACTGCTGTGTATGGGCACAGAGGAATGATAAGTCGGCGCTTGTGGCTGGACCAGAGAGGACACGTAGGTTCTGACAAAACAGGAACTTTCATACACTCAGTTCCAAAAAAAGTGACAAACCTAATTTTTGTTGCAACTTTGAAGCTTTGTCATTTCTGAACGAATGGACCGATTTTTATTTTCTTTCCATTTATTGGTAGGTAATTCATTTACCTTTAAGAAAAAAATAAACTGGTAGAAATTTTTTCAAAGCCCCCTGGATGATAGTGGAAAAACTCAAGCCATGTTATTTTCTTAATTTTTGACTCGCCCTGTGCGTGAATCAAGTAAATGTATAGAAAGCGCCTACACTCTATATGAAATTCGCTTTTTTTACGAGCATTTGGATTTTTTGTTCATTAATTTATCTCTTAAAGTTGTCCAAATTACAGTTTTTTTTGCTGAAACATTACGTTTATTCCACAAATGTAATTCATTGTAGGATCACATTGCCAAAAAAAAACAATTATTGCCCTTGCCATAGCAATTAATCCATATTATTTGACCCTTTGTCGTTGTGTCATTAAAAAAGTCAATGTCATTATAAAAGTTGTAGTGGCTAAAATTACATAAAATGCCTCAAATAAGTTCAGAACAAGTTTTTAGTTACTTTAGTTAACGATGGGCGTAGTAAATGTTACGCCACTCGTGCAGTGGGTGTCCATGAAGCAACTGGCTCGTAGAGCAATCCACAAGTACGAACAAACAGGAAGCACTGCTCGAAGGCTTGGTTCTAGTCGCTCTCGAAAAACTTTTTCAATAGATGATCGCTTCTTGAGATTGAGGATATTACGTGATCGATCAAATACTGCGGTAAATGTCCAGCAAGATCTTCGCCAAATTCGGGGTGTTACAATAAGTAAGCAAACGGTATATGGACGTCTAAACGAAGTTAATTTGGAAGCTAGGAGACCTGCAAAAGGTCCAAAATTATTGCCATAACATCGTGCTGCTAGAAGAAACTTCGTTGAAAATTATGGACAATGGAATATTCGTGAATGGTCGAATGTCTTGTTTACGGATGTATCACGGTTTTGCCTTAACAAGGTGGATGGAAGGAAAAAAGTATGGAGAAGGACTGGAGAATAGTTTAATCAGAATGTGAAAGTTATAATGGTGGGTGAGTTATGGTGGGGAGGGATTTCAATGAATGGAAAGACACCCCTCCATGTTTTTCCATTGAGGCAGTCGATGACAGCACTAATCTATATTGACATTTTACATCAGTTTGTCTTACCTCGTGCAGAGTTAGTGGGCAATATTTTTAATTTTATTGATGCAGGATAATGCCCGACTACACACCGCAGCAATTGTTCGAAACTTCTTAGAAGCTACGGATATCACCACATTACAGTGGCCTGCCAGAAGCCCCGATATGAACACTATAGAACATTTGTGGGATAAACTAGGGAGAAGGGTACGTACTCGCCAGAGGCCTGCTGAAAATCTCGCAGAATTAGCACATGCATTAATGGAAGAATGGAATCGTATACCAATGGAAACGATAAGAAACCTAATTTCTAGTATGCCGCGTAGATTAGAAGCTCTTAGAGTTGCTAGGCAAGGCAATACACGGTATTAAGCAGTTATCCTATAGGTTATAATTTTGTGTTTAATAAAAATGTTTTTAAAATTCGTATATGTTAAAAACTGTTTCTCGGTAAATTCATAAAGTTGGTAATATGCAAGGTTTCAGCAAAAAAGCTGTAATTTGGACAACTTTAGAGATAAATTAATGCACAAAAAATCAAAATGCTCATAAAAGAAGCGACTTTCATATAAAGTGTAGGCGCTTTCTATACATTTATTGGATTAACGCACAGGGTGAGTCAAAAATTAAGAATATAACATGGCTTGAGTTTTTCCACTATCATCCAGGGGGCTTTGAAAACATTTCTACCAGTTTATTTTTTTCTTAAAGGAATTACCTACCAATAAATGAAAAGAAAATAAAAATCGGTTTAGAAATTACAAAGCTACAAAGTTGCATCAAAAATTAGGTGCGTCACTTTTTTTTGGAACCGAGTGTATTTTTCCAATATGGCGGAAAATCCACCAGAAACTATTTTTCATTGACCTGGTGTGATCTTATTTATCCGAATCAAGGTAAGCCCCCACCCGGTGCCTTTTTTTAAATGCAATCCTTAGTACTACTTGCAACACGGATTTATTGCTGTTAGTTTTCAAAATTGGTCACGGCTTTTTTTTTTGTAAAAACAAAATGGGCGGAAATTATATTATTATATTGTGTTATTTTTGTAATTCATTTCATCTGTAAGATCACTTATGTATTTCCCCTAATTGTTTCTTATTGATATGCTAAACTTTTTCATCTCGATATGAAAATAATGTGTACTGATTGTGATTGATAAGACAGACACATTTGCTACATTTATACTGTTTAAATTTAAATGAACGCAATACTCGTCCTATAAAGAAATTGCTTTGATTTGCCTTATATTTTGAAGCGCATTTTATAGCAAGACGGAACATCCCTACTACATGGCATAACGTGTCTATGTATCCTGAAAGTCAAGATGACAGTTATAGGTATATCACATATTAATATTTTGTAACGATCAAAATTTTGTTTCTAAAAGATAAGTTGAACTACCAGCTACAAACCGCCACTGCTGTTTTGTATTTTTTTTTAATCGGTAATAATACCTACAAGTTTTGCTTAAAGCACCCTATAGTTATTTCCCATTGGGGAGAATACGGTATTATGAAAAGTAAAGCTGAACTGAATTAAAAGTAAAGCGTATAACTGCAAGTCTTTACCGTATTGTTAATTTAATTTTATTGTCCTTAAGTGAGGTTCCAATGTTTGAAAACTGTAAAAAAACCAGATGTCATTTTTCATTTTATTTTCACAGACTAGGAGGGGACACAAATATTGATATGAAAAAATATTCACAAATTTGGTTTGGCTATGAAACACTTGGGGGGACTAAACCCGTAAGTCCTCCATAGGTTTGGCTTATTAGAATTTGACAAATTTGAACTCGCTAAATAGGGTTTATTTTGTTTTATCAAGTTGATAAAATACTAAGTCGCTCTGAATTCCGTTGCAATAGCTATTTAGCAGAATCAATAACTTCTTCATTTTCTCATACATTTTAAATGCAATGATATATATTGTCTACAACCTTCAAACAAACATTTTAATTGGCTTATTACAAAATAATAAAATGTGGTATGCGAGTCCATTATACAAGGACCTTCCAAAAAGTCCAATACAATTTTGATGTAAAAGTACTAGGGGAGCGAATATTTGTGGGTAGCAAAATTTACATGGGATTTGCTATGGCCAGTCTGGCGGTGCACCAACCTGTATAACATGACATTTGCTTAAATTACAATTTTCAAACTCTAAGTGTGATCTTATACCACAGAGTGTAATTTTAAAATCTAAAGGATAATGGAAGAAAAACAAAGGACTATTAGTAGAACCACAGTTATACACATGCTTTAAACAGTTATGCAAAAAAATGGGCCTTTTCACTATAACCGAATTCATCATATTTAGCATTAACATCCTGATTTAGAACCTATTGATACATCCCAATAATGAAAATCTTCCTAGAGGGCCACAAACCTTTCCTAAAAACAGCCTCGACGGATTATATTGCTATCTTTGCTTTGATAAAGAACAGCCTAAAAATAGAAAACAACCCGCCCGATATTCAGATAGACGCAGCGTTCGACATTCAGCTGCATCACTAGGACCTAACATAGACAATTTACCTTTAGATACGTACAGCTTATCTCCTGCGCAAACAAAATTTACGTTTTATGGGTAAAAAAATTCGGGCATGCGCACAAACCTTGTGTTATTGGCCTGTCCTACTTTGTCGACATGTGCAAAATACACTCCAGAACCGGCTCAGCCGCCATTTTTGTTGTGTTTTAAGGTTTCTCTGTGGATTCCTTGTAGTTTTCTTAGCTATTATGGATTGTGGGTGTTAAATATTTACGGATTTCTAGTTTTTGTGTAGTTTAGTGAATTGTGTCCGATTGTGAGAAAATTAATTCTGTCAAAGTTGCTGGTTGGTTAATTTTTTGGTTAAAATCTGTACACCCCGACATTAATAATATTAATATTATAAAATTAATAAAGCCAGTATTCCACGGGTCAGGTTCTCGAGCAAACACTTTTCAAATTGTTGAACAAGAAATTTTGTTTGGAAATGTTTTACACGTACTCAAGTTTTTGCCAAATTGTAAAAATCAATACAAGTTATATACCAACTAATATTTAATTTAAGGTTAGGCACACGATAACACCGTAGATAGATTGGTTATTTTACCTCAAAAACAATTTTCTATCCTTAAAATCTGAAAGGTTTGCTTTTACTAAAAATGCCAGAAATCACTCCCTTTTTTCCCAACTTGATCAAATATTGAGAAGAAACTCAAATTTTTTTGGCAAGAATTTAAATTTTAAAGCCCGGACCTGTCTATTGTCTCATTCGTCAAATGATAATGTTGCAGTGCGCATATCAAATAGTGTCTAGCTATGTTTACATGAGCGAAGCCATAAATCTGCCACTTTCGTGATTATTGTTTGCTTATCTAAAGGTAAATTGTCTATGGGTCGAGGCAGATGTGACGCCAGTGAGTTTATTTCCGTGTTTTTTTAAAGAGCGTATCTTGTTTATTTATTTTCTCAGTAAATAAATCACAATTTTTAAAACTGAAACTAAAAACTTTATTTTTTCTTTCTCTATGCGATAGGTTAAAAATCAAAATTTAGTGAAAAAGCCCATGATACCTATTAGTTATAGTTATTACTTAATAAACGATTCTAATGAGCGACCCTGTATAATGCAAAAAACCTTGCTTAGCATAGAATAAAGTGGCCTAAAAATAACTGTATTTTTGAAAGTAAACAATTAAAAAAAAAATTAAGACATTTATTTCGAGCTACACCAAGTGTTGTGTGACTACCACACCGTGCGTGGTATGGTATAAATAAATGTATTTTTTGAATTGTCGTTTATTGTAAAATATATTTCTTCGTGTTCCAACTAAACTAAACAACAAACCAACTAAAATTACGTAACTGAATACTTGAGTAAAAATTTTGCGCAAGTTTACATTATGGCCAAGTATAATAATTGTTGCAATATTGAACATTGTACTGTATGGTGTAAAAACCAGTTATGGAAATATAAACTTTTAAAAAGCACTAAAAGTTGCCTTTAAAGACTAGTTTATTTATTTGCGAATGAATGAAGACACTTATTTAAGGCGTTGTTAATTACTAATCACTCACAAGTAAATGATGACAAAAAATAGCACGCGGCTTGAAAAAAGGTAGTTCGTCCTACACACGCTCATGTATTGTGCAAACAGCGTTTGTGTAAGTATACAGATTAAAAAACGAAACGGATTCAAGGCACTTGTGCAAGCCTTAACACTTGTGCAAAGTCATCCTATATAAGTATACTTGCGCAAATCTTCATTTCTCTCAAGTTCACTTGTCAAGTATACAGTTACGTGTGTTCTTTTTCTTAGCCAAGTTATTTTGCCGAAACGCCTCTTTACCTTAACCTTAAACTAATTAGTGAGCGGTATCGGAAGTTTTCGCATGGAATTTTTTGGTTTTAAAAAATAAATTATCGAAGTGCCACGTCTGATTAGGATAACTTTTGCCTTTTAATAGATTGCTAATACAACGAAAATGTGTACCTAAATGATGCTTTAAGGAAAAAGATATGTGACAGTTAACCCACATATAAAAATAAGTATGTATAAAGGCAATTTTTAAAATCGCTATTAATGTAAAAATATGCAAATCAGAGTATAATTTCTAGTGTCAAAATGTCACCTTAATGGCTAATGTTTTCGTAGACAGGGATTTCACTTAAAACTCCGAGAACCTGTATCTTGAAAACGAATGGATATATGTATTTTAATTTCGTGAAAAACTGTCGTTAGGTAGGATAAATTACCATTAATTTTCTGAATATTACATCAATGCGCGATTGCAGGGACATGCATAAGTACTTTAAGATTTTTTGTTATTTACCATGTTTTGATTACTTCACTCGTTTTTAAGTAATATAAAGTTGTAATACTTAATTTTTTAAATTAATTTTGGAAACGGATCAGTAGTAAAACTAAAATAATTCTTCACTTATTAATACTTTAGTAAATTTTTTTCAAAATTCATTACTTCCCTGCGAACACAACTGTTAAAATTTGTTCAAAGTTAGCCGTGGGTGATCCTACCTAAGGACGATATCACAAGATATCCATTCGTTTTCCAGATATAGGTCTTCGGAGTTTTCGGTGAAAAATCCCTGTATACATGTATAGAAAAAATCATAATAGAAAGTGTAATTTTTAAAGTAAAAAGTCACTGTGCCAAATAATGCAGGCTTTCGTAAAAAGCTTATTATACTTATCTTATTTTTATGGGAAAGTTAAACGATGTTTTCCTTTGCAGACAGAGGAAAGCAACATACCAGAATATGGAGAAACATGACTCATAAACTAATAAATTGTAAACATAAGTGTGGCATTGTAACATATTTAGACAAATAAAGATTATAACTAACTAGAGAAACTAAGCGCAGACAGCAATTTCTCTATCACGGTTTTAATAATTAGAATACATAATATAGGGGCCCAAAAAATACGTGTACAACGTTTGATGACTCCTGACATCAAAATTGGCCCATTCAAGCTAAAATATTAATAACCCATAAGAAGTTAACATAATAATTAAAACCAATTGGCACGTTTTCATGAAACTTAGGAAAACCCCATAAAAAAATAATCTTGATTGCATTCTATCGGCTAAACGAGGCAATTTTGAATATAAATGGTTGGCTTGAATCAAAGACCTATCAAAGCAGACACATTTGTACATTTTTACCCAATCCCTTATCATTCCACCCTGTTCTTCCATTTCACTGGGCAATTCGTAATTATTTCCCTCATACTCATAATAAATTTAATATTTGTCAATAATTATTCAACTAGTTTTTAACATAATTTTTATATTGTAATCGTATCTGGCACTTTAGTAACATGCATTTTATTTAACGAGTATCGCTTATTATTCGAAATACTTAATGAATGGCATTGACGGCAGGTAATTGTTGCGACGTTGCTGAATTAGACCAACGCAATTCAAGTGATTTAGGGGCTATTCTAAATGATTTTTGTATGTTTTGTGAAAAATCTTGTTCGGGTTTATAATAAACAATCATGGTGCAAAAAGTGGACCAAATAAATAAGAATTTATCTTTTCTCGGGTAAGTATGGTTATCTTTTAATATTTATGTCTGGGAGTCAGACAGCAAACGTCCAGCGTAGAACCGTGTTGTCGTGCAGGGAGAATCCAAAGAGAACTCATTACTGAATTTCAATAACATTTCAAACAATAACGGTTCGGCTTTTTAATGAATAAAACTTTGGGTCTAAAGTTTACAAGGTCTTTGGCTTGAATCGACATATATTAATGTCAGGACAGAGGCCCAAACGTTGTGCGCGTATTTTCAGTACAACCTAAAATTAAAAACTTGCTTATCCTAGTAAATCGATTTAAATTTTCAAAATTAAACTATCTATTTTTTAAACGAAAACTAGTTACACCTACCTATGTACATTATGTCTAAAACCAGAAAAAAAACTGGTCTAAAAAATAAATTAATAGTGGTTGTTTAGCTACCGGTGGCGCACAGTGCAAAATATTTACAATCTAGCTGGAAAAGTTAGATTTAGGCCTGGAATTCTTATGTATTTTAACAGGCGAAGGTTGCCTTATAACCATCGAACACATACTTTTTCCCATCACAAAATTCAAAAAAACATTTTGCATATAGGTGAGTTTTTTGTATTTTTTGACTTCACGTATAGTACAGCGTCAGGAAATTTGCAACGTTGGGTTCACATACGTTAAGTAAACAGAAAAAAAAAGTGGAAACATATGTGTTGGCCAACTTTGGATTTCGTGACGATGTCCATAAGTCGCTTTTATGGAATATAAAGGCGTATCATTTTGCCATAAGATTAAAGAAAAATGGAAAAAAGCGTCACGAAATAGCCATGTATTTCTATCAAAAAATTTCACTTGGCTTCGAGGCGATTTTCTAATCTGGTTTTAGAAGCATTGAAACATATCCCGGGCAGACATAATATTGAATTTGAAAAATATAGCTTTCGAACACAGAAAAACCGAGTCAAACATCTTGTATCAACAATGAACTATTAACTGCTGCTGAAGTAAAACTCAGAAGTGAAGGAAAAAGACTCAGCATTAATAGTCCCAACTCTTGCTACATCCCCTTCAAGTGGTACAACCTAAAAAAAAGGCTTTTTAGTTACACAATAAGAAACCAGAACAACTAACGGCAGAACAAGCTCTTTCTGTCAGGTAAAATGTATTAATGAAGAGCTTTAGCCTCCGTATTATAAAGTAAAACTAGCGTGTACCCGGCCTGCGTTGCAATGCCAGGCATTATACGCCTCTGAGTTAATAATAAGGCGAGTTCACCATCACGTCAAGATTTATAAATACAAACCTCTAAATTTATCAGTGTTTCTCTACAATATTATGCATGTATTATACATAAAAACCTTCCTCTTCAAAATCCGTTGCGTAGTATTAAAGATTATGGCACATATAGCTGGGGACAGACGCGACAGCGACTTTGTTTTATACTATGTTAAGATTAGCCAAGGAAAAATGTTATTGCTACTACAGAATCATTCGCTGAAATAAAGCTACAATCGCTTCTCAATCATACAATTATATGAAGCCCAAACAGCATTTCCATTCGAGAATAAAAATAAACAATGAACTTAATTGTCAAATGGGGCTGCGATGGTGCAGATCAACCCAAATATCATCAAAGGTTTATAGAGCAAGGTTCGTCTGATAAAAGCATATTTATCATTTATATCGTACCATTACAGCTACATTCAGAAAATGGGAAGTCAAAATCTCTTCTTTGGCAAAACCCAGTATGATCATTAACTGGGTACTGTCGACCTGTCACGAATTGAACAATGACATGCCACGTTTTTTCCTTGTACACCCTGAAGTTTTGCCATCAAGGTACATGTAAAAAAGGACAGCGTTAATATTTTTCTATGAAGGACGTCAAGGTGTTAGAAATATACAATAGCTCTTTTACATGGCGCTGCGCGTTGTAGAAATAACCATTACACAACATTATATTTTTCTTTATTGTATAAATATAAGTTTCTCAATGTCTATTTTTTGAGCGACCCTGTTTAATTAAAAAAAAAACATATATTGAAATCCATCTAGATAACTTTCAGAAGTTCATAACTTCCGTCATGTTGGAAAAGATTTTGCAGTAATTAATAACTTCGTTTTTTTTTTGCTACTACACCACAGAAAATAAGAATTCAAATTAATTTTCAACCTGTGTAATTCTGAAACTATTCGACATAGGTATATCACATGCTACACGAAAATTGTTTAGAATTTTACGTAGAATTCGAAAATGTAATAATATATAGGGTGTTCTATTTAAAAAAATTAAGTTGACTTGTGCCCTACTTTTTTGGGCAACCCTGTATAAGGAACAATATTTTCAAAATATGTAGAAAATAAAAAGAAAGTTGACGTGTCCGAGCGATTGTTGATAAAATAAATCGTCTTTTAGATTAGAGATTAGAAGAATTTATTCCATACTTTTTGTCCTCACTGTATAACTGTTGTGCTAAAAATGATCAATTTAAGTAATACATTAATTACATGCTCTAAACTTATTTTTATGCAAGCTCGACCTTGTCTTATTAAAATCTCCTATAAACGCAAAAAATATTATTTAATTGAAAAGGCTGCCAAAATGTATTTTTCCAGTTAGATCCCGAAAATTTCACACTGTGCGGAGCCAAAAAATAACCTTTTAAACAAAATTAAAAATATATCAAACGAGTTTGAGGAAAGATTAATTGAAAAAGTAGTTACTCAAATCCCTCTAAGAAATACGTACTTTTCCATAAAAAAAAATCATACTCTTTCACCACCTTGGCCACTTGATGTACCTATGCTATGCAAGCTTAATAAATGATCGCTTCAAGTACAGATTAACTTTTCATAAACCTCTAAAAGCGTTCTATACAGAGCCCGTTCCATTATATACACATAAAGGACTTCTACAAATTAACCGATTTCATAGGTCTTCACTTAATAACAAGACTCATCACTATAAGACTGAGATAATATTGATGATAGATTTCCTTTGCCCTAAATTACAAGTTTTAATTTTCCACTTACGTTTAACTTATCTATACAAGTTGTTTAAGAGATGCTGGTATTCTTTTAGAAGTATTCAACAATGACACTAGATGTCGCTTTGCCCTACATCCTCTTCGACTTTCGCCAAGGAAAGTTTAGGTTAAACCGAGCAAAACGAAAGGAAAAACTCTTATTCTGTTTGTTTTTTGTTTATTGCAGTAATTTTAAATAAAAATTAACTTAACAAAAGCAAGAAATTAATTTTAAAATATTGAGAATCAAACAATATAGAGATATCATTCTCTGTATAAGTGTAAGATAACATGAGCTTAACTGCAAGGTTCCAGATTGTCACTAAATGGAACTTGGAAGTTCTGAATGTACTCACATCTAAACGTGGTAATTTTTTTACGTTTCCGTAAAACTTAGGGTATACTAACTTATTCCTGCCCTGGGGAAAATTTGTTGCAAATGGGGGGTTAATAACTAAACTAAATAGTCAGGCAACAAAATTGAACATAGAAAAGTAAGCTTTTCTTTGCCGAAAAATACGATTTTTTTTACAGCGGTTTTATAACCTTATTTTAATTTTTATTCCGGATTAATTAATTGTTTTATTATTTGGTCTAACATTAATTGCATGTCCAAGTTAATCTAAGTAAAACTTGTAATTTAGGGCTAAGAAATATTCAATCCACGAATAAGACTACGTTAGTAATTATCACAAGTAATAAGTGGACTTGAAGGCCGAATCAGCACTTCAACTATGGTGTTGCCAGCCTCAAGAGTCAACAAAACAATTTTATATTTCCTAATAAAGATTTAAGTATTATTACTAGTTGCCATGGTTACAAACATCTGTTGGAAGTCTGCTAGTTCTTGCCCTAGCAATTCGATCCCTTGTCCTGTTCTACCGCCATGTTGTTGTGATGTCTGCTGATCGCCGTTATCTTTAGGAACGACGTTGGGCTTTTTTTTCTCCGATTCCCCGCTGTCTGGTCGTCTTGGGGCGGCGGTTTTACTGGGAATTACCGGCTTGTTAGGGGGTATTGGAGGAGGTACACCCCTGGCTACTGCTCCCTTTTTGGGAGGGGTTTGAGGAGGGGTTGACTGTTGTTGCAAATGCGAGTGAAACGCGGGTTTTGGAACTGGCCTTATAGTGGAAGAATCTATTACTCCACTTCCAAGCTAAACAAGCAAAAATAGAAATTTTTTAAACAAATAATATTCATTTTATAGAATAGAAAATCAATTATACGATTACAAAGATGCTATGGCAATTGGCGGATTGTCAAAGCTCCAGATTAAATTTCGTACACCGACGATTAAATAAAAACGGCCTAACAGAAGTGGATTGCCTAATAATATGGGTAAACATAACAAAACAATAAGAATAAATTATAATATTATTTCTTTAGGCAGCACTATGATTTAAGAGGACTAAATTGTTATGGTGTTTTAGAGTAATAAAAATGAGTTTGCCAGTATCAAACATAATTAACTCACACGCCATTTACCCCCCACGCATTATTGGACTGTGTATTTCGGTAGAAAAAAGTGCATTTAAGTTTATTGAGGAGCTGAAAATGCTTAACAAATTTAAATTAAATATCGCAAAAATGTACAAGGTAGATTTTAAAGACGAATAAAAAAAGTTTAATTTTATCCTGTATTTTAAAATTTAACGATTTAGAACGTATGGTCATGATCATATGATCTTTTTCTCTTAAAATCGCTCTTCGTTTGTTATTATCAGCACATTTAGGAACACCCGGCATAGTACTTACTTTACTGGAAGCTGCTATAGGAGAAGGTGAGGTAGCTATGGCAGTTTGTCTAAGGGCTTGTCCTGGAGTAACGGACTGGGCTATTCCAGTAGCTACGAAAAATAAAGACCTGTGTATTATAAATTTAAAATATATATATAGGGTAAACTGGTCCATAGTGGGACAAGTTTCATAGTGAGAATTTCCGTCTGCACGCCTTTTTATCATTATGGTAGAGGTATGTTTGAGTGCAGATGCTATGTTTATGTTAACGGTTAACAATCACTTATGCCCGGTTTCTTAACATTTTACGTTATTGAATCAATAACAATTTAGAAGTTACAGTTATCGGACCAACAACTTTATACGGGTTTCCAAACATAAATCCCATGTCGAAATAACTGTGGATAATAATGAAATAGATATATCAGTTCTTTCGACAAACTATAAACAGAAACTGAAAAAAACGGTTTCTTTATTCGAAATAGGGTTAATTCAGAAAAAATACATAGATGGAGCTTGGGTAAATCGGCATTCCACATAGGTCGTGAAGCTAGTTACTTGTTCATTGAAACATTGTCGTTTTCATTCTGGGTTAAGTTTTAAAATTTAAAATATGTGCTTTTACTATCAGATTGACTAATCTATTGCTTAATTACTTTATAATTATTGGCAGTTAACATCTTTTTTTATTTTTCTAGGAATAATATACGATTTAGAATTACAATAATTTCTTAACCACGGCAGACTTACATTACATTGATTTGATGAACAGGTATTCAGAAGATTTATTAGACTGTAGAGGACTATGTAATGTAAAAGCGAAGAGTAATCAACACTTGGTCTAGCACTGATAATGAGTTATTTCTATTACTAATTGTTACTATATTATTTTGTATTAACTCAATTAAGAAGTTTACACTTTCTTTGCTTAAACGAAATCTGTCCCGAAATTCTTTATCATTATATTTTAAATATTGATCTTCTCTTTGACGATAAATTCTTGGTCGTTCAATATATCTAACTATATTGAAATATTCTTCATCTGATGACTCTGACGAACTGGAATATTCCATTTTATTTCTGTGAAAACCTATCTGTATTCTGTATTGTTGTAAAATTAAAAGAAAGCAGCAAATTTTCATCAACACAAAAAAGTTTGGTAGGAAACCATAATCTACGACGCTTGCATTAATTTTATGGGACAGATATCTGCCCATTTTTCATAAGATATTCATTATATAACTTATGTAATAAATAAGCCTTGTCCAGTGATTGAGAAATCCAATATTGTGATTAGAAGCAGGTTATCGGATCAATAACTTTATTTAACAGATATCTGGTGCTTCAAAAACCGGGCATTAGTGTTGTATCGATTTATGTGGTGAAGTTACAGATATTCTAAATTCGGGTAAGTGATAGGCTGAAAATTTTTATTCGCATGATCAGATTTTTTCGAATAATTCGTTGAAATTTACATTTTTTAACAAGTTTTTGGTATGAATATTTAAGACATTCATAACCTCAATGTTGCCTACATCCATATTTATGCCTAGTCCTACCACTTTGATCAAATAGTGATAATGTTTATTTCAATGCATGATGGTCCATGATGGGAAACTATATTGCGGTTCTTACTGGGATATCATAATACATGCTAAAAATTTGCATTCTTTGCTGATTTGAATATGCCAAGGCATCCAAGATCACAGCAATCATCAGTTTTTCAAAAAAGCCAAGATTTTCATGAAAAGTATGAAAAGTATATGCGTGCTGCTGTGGAAGATGTTGTCACAAATCAAATGATTTTGATAAATGCTGCTAAAAAGCACGGTGTTAGTAAATCAGCTTTACATCGAAAAGTAAAGATATTGTATTAAACCTGCCCCCTCCTTACATTTCTGGAAGTACAACACGGGCTGCTCGCCAATTTGTTTTTTCTATCGATTTTTCAAAATTTAAGATAGGCTAAGTGTTTTAGCTACAAATCCCATTATAGACCACTACGATTCCCATTATGGACCATATAGTGGCACATGGTGGAACAAGTGGTATATAGTGGGATTTATTAAATAAAATGTAAATACCTTAATAATTAGTTTAAATCCGTATAAGTTTGTTTCCTTACACGCATATCTTGGTTTATGTATGTTCGTTATTAATAAAAGTATTTTATGAGATGCATAATATTATTTTAAAAAAATCTGTCCCACTATGGACCAGTTTACCCTACCCCTGCCCCCGCCAACAAAGCGGTGACGGAAGATTAAATCCTTATTGAGGAACTCAAAAATAAATACTAGACAGCATGAGGTGTGAACCTAGAAGATAAATATTTAAAAAAATATTTTACATTATACAGGGTGGCTCAAAAAAGTGTGGCGAAATAAACTTGCATTATTTTGAATGGAACAGCCTGTATATTATTGGCCCAAAAGATGGGCATTGCTGGTCATTTTAATATAAAATTATGTTTTTATTATCAGTAGTTTTAGAAATAATAACGATTTTATCTTATAAATTATCTAAGTTTAGTAACCATTTTCAAATTACTAAAAACAATTAAATGAAATAATAAACTAAAAAACAATTATTTTAGAATGTCTATCTTTACACTGAAAAATAGTTGTGTTTAGTGCATTTATTATACAGGGTGATCATATTATGCAAAATACAAAAAATCGCGCTTTTTTTTAATGGAACGCCGCCCTGTATATTTTACTGATTTTACCTTTTAGAGTTTACCGTATTTTAGTTATTTCCATATTACTTAACTTTAAAAGCCTACATTTTTCAAAGAAGTATATAGTTCTCGAAGAGACCCCCTAAAAAAATTAATTTCGAAAAAATAAATTTGACAGGTCTGAGCGATGTTCGATAAGTGGGCGGTATTCTATCTTAAAGGCTAATCCGTTTCGTTATCATAATCCTGTATATAGAAGAGGTTTTGCTCCCACGATCGGTAAAGATACACACTTCCCAATTGGTAGGTCCTAGATGCGCGAAACCAAGGGTTGACAGCCTACGGGAGGTGCTACTAATGACCAAGGAATTAAGGTTCAAAGCCCACGTTAAACCGTAGGTTCCTTGGGAACGACCCTAGCAGCGGAAACAGAGGAAAAAACCGAATAAGCAATAAAGTGGTTTGGCAAAATTATTTACACAATGCTTTATGAATAAGGGGGTATATACCAGGTGTAACAGGATCATGGTACACCCCCCGTATCTCCGTTAGTTTTAAAGGTAATTGATTGAAATTTGGGATATCCCATATACATAATAAGCGGCACTTTTTGACCTACAAATGATTTTTTTTTCACTTCCGGTTTCGCCGGAAGTGACACCAACTTACGATTTTTAAATGGAACACCCTGTATATTATTACATTTTTGAATTCTGCATAAATTTCTGAATCCAATGATACCACAAAAGTGACATTTGAAGCGTAAAAAATATTTATTATTTAATTTTCCATATAAGTAAAAGAAAATACAATTTATTTTGTTCTATTTAATGCTAATAGGTTACTAAGGTGGCTTTGGAATACAAAAAATAAACACAAACTATTAGAACAATAATTGTTCGAAATGCTGGCCATAAACGTCAATGCACTTCTGAACTCGCATAGCTGTTTCTTGAAGAACGTTCTCTAATTGCTGGGCCGTTATACTATTAATTGCACGTAACGGCGGTTGCATAGACAATGTTTTTTAAATGGCCCCAAACAAAGATATCCAGAGGTGTTAAGTCGGGTGACCTTGGAGGCCATCTCACAGGACCATTCGACGAAATTACATTTTTCTCGAATGCCTGTTGAAGGTAATCAATTACAATTCTTGAATTATGGCGGGGGAGCTCCATATATCTTGTTGGAAATACATTTCCTGTCGTAAATTGAGAGGTAATTCAGTTAGACTGTCCTCAATTATTGGACCAATGTCCGGGGAAATATCATCAAAAGGATTGACAAGTGTATTGAATAAGAAGGACATTTATTGGAACATTTATTCAGAAGAAATTGATTTGGAAAAGGGACAGTTATAACAAAATTTTTATATTTTAATTTATTTTCCATGGCTACTGTGATTCATTGACAAAAGATGCTATAACGAGGACATTAAATCTTGAAGTATCAAAATATTTCAAAAACTATTAGAGATAGGGAACGGACGTTCTTCGCGAAAGTTGAAGAGTTAATGACGAGCTATAAGATGACAGAAAAATATATAGGGTGTTCCATTTAATAAAAGTGATGTTTTTCAATTAGAAGTTTTCTGACTTTGGTCCTAGAAAGTAAAATGAGATGTCAAATATTTTACAGTGAATGTAGTTTTGACTTTATTTAGTAAGTATAAAAATAATGAATCGCTTAGAGTAAAAATTTAAGTAGCATTTTCACAACGAGATGCCTGCAAGTGCAAAATTTTCATTATAAGTCGAATAAAATTATCTTAAAAACCATAACTTTTTCCTATATTAAACCATTAATAAAAACATATTAAATAACACGTAGAATTAATAAATGTATTCAAATATAGGGTGTCCCATTTAAAAAAATTTAACTTTATGGCACCCTACTTTTTGGGCGCACCCTGTATAAATCAAAATATTTTTAAAATGTGCCAGATATCCAACCATACCTTGATACAAAAGCATTATCGACAAATCTTATCTTCAAGGCATAAAATTATTCCGCGCAATCGTTGACTCACCCGGTACGTGTAGGATTTGCAGGGAATTGATTTTAAAAACTCGACTTCTATTTAGCCAGATCTTAAAAATACTTACTTGGTCCTGAAACAGGAACACTTGAAACAGTTGCAGTCGGTTGCACAACTTTAGCAACACTACTAATCATGGCAGTGCCACTGTCGGATAGCTGAATTCTACTTCTTATTGCATCACATTCCGCTCTTAATCTATTTATTTCAGTCTCTATTTCCATTATTCTAAAAAATATTATTAATGACTAATGACAATTTTAAAAGTTTAACCAAAGAAAACCCAAACAAACCCAAAAATAGCAAGTAGAGCCCTGTCATATTTGTTGATGGTTCGAATAAAACATTAGCGGACGTTAGTCATGGTAGACGTTTATTCTACATCGGGAATATCAATATTAGTCTTAGGTATAATATACAGTGAGGACCTAAAGTCCGCCCCCCCCCCCCTCTAACTTCTTAACCGTTCGGTATATTTTAATGAAATTTTGAACGATAATATTTGAGCAAGTCTTGCACTTTTTGACATACCAATGACAGCTTTAAATGTCAAGATGACAGCTGGGTCCGCTTTTGGAATATTTATTTAAATGGAACACCCTGTATATTTTTACATTTTTAAATTCCACATAAAATTATAATTATTTTTTATTAAATGCATTAGTCTATACTTCATAGTTTCCGAGATATTGACTCTCGAAAAGTGACATTTTTGAACTTTGACAGCTTATAACCTTCTAACAGTACGTCTTAGAGCAAAACGGCTTACATGTCCCTATCTTCAATTTTTATTATCTTCCCAAAAAAATCAACTTCCGGTTAAACCGGATGTAACTCGAAAGCAGGAAATATAGTGTTACGGTTTAACTGGAAGTTGATTTTTTGGGAAGATAATAAAAATTGAAGATAGGGACATGTAAGCCGTTTTGCTCTAAGACGTACTGTTAGAAGGTTATAAGCTGTCAAAGTTCAAAAATGTCACTTTTCGAGTCAATATCTCGGAAACTATGAAGTATAGACTAATAATGCATTTAATAAAAAATAATTATAATTTTATGTGGAATTTAAAAATGTAAAAATATACAGGGTGTTCCATTTAAAAAACTATTCCAAAAGCGGACCCAGCTATCATCTTGACATTTAAAGCTGTCATTGGTATGTCAAAAAGTGCAAGACTTGCTCAAATATTATCGTTCAAAATTTCATTAAAATATGCCGAACGGTTTAGAAGTTAGAGGGGGGGACGGACTTTAGGTCCTCACTGTATATCCTAAAATTAACCTCGGCTCTATAACCTTAACTTATAAGTACTATTGTTATAGTTAAACAAATAAATACAATATCTCGTTTGGCGATGGGTTGTACCCTCGTCCGTAACCTTGCTATTGATGTCAATGCAAATTATTAACTATAACAATAATAAAATATAAGTATAATTATTTTATGCAAAATAAGTAAAATGAAATATGTCCGTCTTACAACATATAAATTAAGAAATAGGCAATGGCAGGTTAGAAAGAGACGGAGAGCAATCAATCAGCTCAATCCAGTTTTAGAGTTTTTTTTTTTCATATTTAGGTTCCATAATGCATAAATTAGGGATTATCTAACAACGAGCTTACTTGTATCAGTTACGTTTAAGAGGAAGTAACCCCTTTTACCACAATGAAAATTGCCGAACGTTTTGCTGGTCAAACGAAAAGAAAAAATAAAAATTGGTATTTAGAAAATAAATTCTACTTTAAATACCCCATCCAGAAAAGTAAATGACAATCAAAAATATTCCCAAAATTTTTTTTAGAAATTTTTTTTATTTTTAGTAATTTTGTAATATCTTAAACAATTCTTTATTGGCCAAAAGCAAAATGACTTTCCCGGGTGTAGAATGTTGTACCAAACAATTTTTCTTAAAGCCATTTCTCAATATCGGCCTTACTTTTTTCTCAAAAACGTTGGGCGCGTAAATCCACTTTACACGCTTAAATTCACTTTACGCGCCCAACGTTTTTGAGAAAAAAGTAAGGCCGATATTAAAAAATGGCTTTAAGAAAAATTGTTTGGTACAACATTCTACACCCGGGAAAGTCATTTTGCTTTTGACCAATAAAGAATTGTTTAAGATATTACAAAATTACTAAAAATAAAAAAAAATTGAAAAAAAAATTTGGGGAATATTTTCGATCGTCATTTACTTTTCTGGATGGGGTATTTAAAATAGAATTTATTTTCTAAATACCATTTTTTATTTTTTCTTTTCGTTTGACCAGCAAAACGTTCGGCAATTTTCATTGTGGTAAAAGGGGTTACTGCTCTTAAATTAATTTTCAGAACACTGTAAGTTTATAGCGCTGTAAAATTGGTAACAGAATCACACCACTAGTTAAAATTTGTGGCAAGAAGTTAAAAGTTGTTTTTTATTGTTGTTGAGTTAAGGCTCAGTCACCGCACACTCAGTGCCCCCAAACCTCCATACCCTAAAGGATCGTTTATTCTGAATTCACGATACTTTCTTAATATGTACCTACATGTTTTATATACATGACAAATTTTAACAATGTCTTCCTATCTTAATTTGAACCAGAGATATTCGTAGCCATAAGCAGACATTGTATATCATAAAAAAATAGTCTCATACTTTAATCATTTAATTCCCACGGCATACGGTGTGTATGCGCCTCTACTATAAAGTTGAATTTATAAATTATATGCGCATATATTAAAGTTTTTAAAAACTTCCCAGTAGCAAAAGTAGGTAAGTGATTAATTTTTACTTACATTTATGGTGTACATTTCTTTCATAAATCAATAGTAACCAAATTTTTCAAAGGGATTTGAATAGCCAGTTGATATTTAAAGAAATATCCCAACGAATACAAATTAATCCGAACGTATGCACAAAATTACCTTTGATCCTTTGATGCGAGTTGAGATTTGAACATTTTCCTTTCAGCGTCAAATTCATGCGCCTGTTTTTCAAGTTCAGCCTCCATTTGCAGTGACTTTTTACTCTCTTCCTCAAGGCCTTCAGCCATAGTATCAATCCTCGATTTTTCTTCCGATAAAATCTAAATAATTTAAATACAAAAAAAAATATCCTTTAAAAAAGTTTAAACCACTTAAGTAGTCAAAAAGTGTCTATCTAATCCAATCTAAATGCATATTAGACGGAATCATTATGGTAATATCGCTTAGACTTCAAAATTATACCGATGTACTAATGTAGATATTATGAGACTAGCACACGATCCCCCATTCATACAAGAAGATGAGACAGTTAATTCTGAGGCCCATTTCTAAATGTTCATATTAATAGGTCTTTGGCTGTTAAGTTTCATTCTATAAAATACAGTTTTCTCGAAGTTTTTCAGTATTTAATTCAACAGCATCAATGCAGAAAATTGTTACTTCACTTTTGTTGGGAAATTATTTATTGACGTTTACACCAGTCAAACTAAGGAGTCATCAAATGTAATGCAGCACATTGTATACAAGTGTGAAATAAATACAAACACGACTAAGCATCTCTTATTGAAGTAAGTTCTATTTTATAAGGGACTTTAAAATACATACTATTGATTGTCGTTTTATCGGTTGGATATAGGTTCGCGTTAATTTTGTTCGTAAATATGTCAGAGTTTAAAAAAACACCAATTAGTTGAACAGCTTAAAGCCAGCTCTGTTCAATGTTTACATGAACACACTATATTTTTGAACTGCGCATGATTTCTGACCCGGTTCAGACGCTTCATTCGGGGGAACAACAGAAACATTAGATTGCCCAATTCATACCTACAAGTGAAATAAACCTTATTTTTAACATAACTGCACGTTTTGGTGCAATAAAAAAAGGGGTGATAATTGCGTATCAATGAATAAAATTCTATTTATACAGACAGAGTAAGCGAAAATTCATTATAAAATCACTGTATGAATTATAACGATATAACATCGGTTACAACAACATTGTACCATGTTTGGAAAGTTAAGAACCCGCTTAGAAAGAAATGTTTTTTACATGGTGCATACTTTCTGCTGTCACTGTAAAAGTAAATAACAATTACAACTTAACATTTGTAAATCTTTCAGCTAACAATTATTTAATTGTTGTTTGCAATTAGTCATATGGTAATTGTTATTGTCATTAGTGCCAGGTCTAATAAATAGATAGCGCGCACAAGTAACCGTAATAAGTGGAATAACACTGTTCATTTTTTTAAGGTTCTACCATTACCTGAGCCAGATCTTCACTTCTCTTTCGTTCCTCTATATATTTAACAATAATCTTCTTTCTTTCCGCTAAAAGTAACAATACAATCTGTTTCTGTCGCGCCCGTTCTTCATCCGCTAGTTCCACTTGTCTTTTAATTTCTTTTTCTAATTTTTTCCGTGCATTCCTTTCCATTTCTAATTCTTGTCTTAGCCGAGTCCTTTCCATTTCAAGACCATATGTGATGTCATCTCCTTGAGCAGTGTCATGTTCATGTTTACATTTTTCTTCCTCTAATTCTTGAATGACCTATAAACATTTATAACATAAATTATTTATCAATTTCAAGATTATGTGCGGTTCTTATTTGTGGTAACAAATTCAAAGATTTTCACAAATGTTGAGTAAGTTACCCTTAGTACGAGTGTCAAACGATTTTACGAGTACTTGGAGCTGTCGAAGTGAGCGTCGTTCATATGATGTCTGCCATAACTCGACAAAGGCGCTGGTTATTGCGGATATGCGTCACCGGAGACTGATTCCCGCACACGTTGCAATTTGTTTGCTTCTTAATTCTATTCATTTTTTTTAAACAATTTTTATTCATCCAACAATATTTGTTGATAACACTTTAAAGTTGTACAGTCAACAAAGTAGGTAATAATAACTTACATACATGCCCATAATGGATCCTATACAGGATCAATATTAACTTAGTAATACTACTAATACTACATGTCAATACTAACAAAATAATAACATTACTATTGAAACGTAAGGTACACATATTAGTCATTTTAGTCTTGACATTAGTAATACTTAATACTGATCATTCGGTTTTGGGCAAGTTAAATTTCAACCGAATTCTCTCTTAGGAAAAGAACCAAGGCGGGAACAACCGAAGGGGATTGTAGCTCAAAAACCCCCTCCCCGGAAGCTAGCGGAACGAAACCGCCTTCCAAACCAATCATAACCCCAAAGTTTCAACCAGTGGGAAAGAAAAAATACATACCAAAAGATACAACTCCATCAAACCATAATGGCCCATCGGGTAAGGGTAAGGACAATTAGGAGTATGATCAAACAAATTGCTAGCACTCATAAGGACGGAAAAGTAGTCCACAAAGACAAAAACAAATAAAATAAGCCTAAATGTTAACAGTAAGTTGGTTGTTTTCTGCAAAAGGGCAGTTGACATAACGTAACGTCTTGACAGCGCAAAACTGTGACCAACTAAGGTGGTTAACTACCTTGGCGTCACTGTGAAGTAGCAACTACACTGGGCGATCACATTAAAAACATTATTTCGAAAGCTTATCGTTCCCTCAACTTTGTGATGCGAAATCATAAATCTGCGGGGACGCCAGCTAGTAACATTTCTGAAGCGCTACAAAATATTGGTTGGCCCACCCTCAAAGAAAGGCGTAGTGCTAGCCAAACCCTCTGAATATACAATACTGTTGCTGATAGGCAGGCTTATTCTGACCTTAAAGCAAGACTACCTCCAGCACATAGAATTTCCAGACATGCCCATAACTTTAACTTTGAGCAACCTTTCTTTAAAATTTCACTGGGGCTCTGAATAACGACCTTAAAGTTTGGAATTCGTTGCCGGCAGTCACAATTAGTTACAACAGCCCTAGCATATGAACCTTTAAAATAAATATTTCGTCTCTATCTGAGTTTACCTTAATCCGTTTGAACAACTTAATGAGAGTTAATGCGTGACACTATTTTTTGTGATATTCAGATTATAGAATTGTGATATAAAGTATGTTGTTTTTCGTTTCCATTTGATACAAACGTTTGTTTTTATATTTATATAATTATAAATAACTATTATAATGTCATTAATTTGTGTTGGGCTACATGCTTGGTGAAACTGTTGTTCCATTGCACAGGAAGAAAAGGTAATAACTACTTGTTATGTTTCACAAATTTAATCAGTTTCCTGACACGTGTTTCGGCCCTTTCGGGACATTTTCAAAGGAGTACAAGAAGATACTAAATTCTACGTGACATTACAAAGGTATTTATATTATTATGGTAACTATAAACATGTAATAAAATTAAAATTAGGATTTTTGCCATTAAAGCTAGTAGCTAGGAGTGACAGTGGATAAAACTTATTTATAACCATGGAAGTGTCGCAGAATCTGTGGTAAATCCTGGAGCTTAACACCAAAATGACTGTACTGTACGTAAGTGATTGTCATAGCATACGGCTCTGTGGTCTGTTGGAACATGGGCCAAGAACGTCTGACCAAACAAAACTCTGTCTATCGTCTACAGAGACAGGCCTTGCGATCACGGGAGCCATTCGCACCACACTAACGGCATCCATGGAGATCTCCTCCACAAACATTTGGAGAATAAAACGAACTGGGCCCCTTAGATATAGTTACTTTTTGTAGTTGATGATTTTCCTCAATCTCCGCCTTATCCGAAATTTCGATTATCCGAAATCGGTCCGGTCCACATTATTTCGGATAATCGGAAGTCTACTTTATCTACAAATCGTGGTGTAGCGGAGAGTTGAAGTGTGAAGCAGCTGGGCATCACCGTCAATGACAGTTTCAACTGAAATGTACCTGAGGTATTATGTTCAAAACTTTCCAGTCTAACTTTTGTTAATTTAGTAGATTAACCTCTTTTGTGGGTTTGAGTGCTACTTTGCCTGTTTTATTCACGCATTAGTTATGGAGTTATTTTTATTGGGTAATAATTTTTCGTCTACAGTCGTCAGATCTAACAAAATCATGCATTTGCCGTGCATATTTATTTACTGTACTTTGATAGAAATTCACAATTAAACGGGTATTTTCTTATCCTCCAGTAATCCACACAATTACAATGTGCGTAAAAATTTATTGAATGTACCAAAGTTACGATTATCTACCTCTAAAAGATTACTCTAAATTTACATATTTACAACAAACGTCCCAGTGAAGTCCAGGTAATGACTTCATATAGTTTAAAAAATTTAATTAAAAATATGCTCCTACACCATTAGTAAAGGAATATTTGAACACCAACGTTATGAAAACAACTGTTTTAATTAGCTTTAACTGTTCTGTTATAACCATATTATATAATGTGATTTAAAACATATTTAATTTGAAGAAGTAGTCCATGCTTAAAGTGGAGTTGGAAGTATAAGAAAGAATGAAAAAACTAAAAGTCTTCCTCCACAAAATTTAATAAAATAAATATAGAAATTCTTTAGGGGTCTCTACATGTTTCGAACGTAGAAACGTTCATCATCAGGAGACAGAAAATTTATAGTGCTGATGGTAGGTATTAGCCGAAGAGAAAATGGTAAAAAAACTTAATGGAGCTTTTATGGCATTAAAAATTGTAGTAGAAATGTAGAAGTGACGTAATATGTAAAAAAAGTTGAGGAGAGTTAAAACATGCAGAGCATTTCATAAAGGAAGTCTAAACAACCAAATGAAATGAGGAAAAAGAAAAAGGCCTTCTAAAGAGAAGGTGTCGACGATTTTTTAAATTATTTCTATAAAATTAGAATTATTGGTATGTCTGTAAGACGGTGTAAAGATGAGAATAGTCATTTATAGAAGTCATGATGTCAACATTTTTTTGAAGAGTGATTTTTGCGGTACTGGGGGTTAAAGCCCAGTAACCCCTCGAGAGGTTAATTTCAACAATTTTTATTTAACTCTCCTGAACTTTTTTATATATGTCACTTCTACATTTCAAATTTTTAATGCCATTAAGGTTTTTTACCATTTTCTCTTCGGCTAATACCATCAGCACTATACATTTTCTGTCTCCTGATGATGAACGTTTCTACGTTCGAAACATGTAGAGACCCCTAAAGAATTTCTATATTCTATCAAATTTTGTGGAGGAAGACTCTTAGTTTTTTTCTTTCTTTCCTAAAACATATTTATTTAAATTATTCCATTTTTTATATGTATCTATATGATGTAATTTTTACTTTTACATTGAGGTGGTATCCCTCTACAACATAAGACATACAAATTATTAAATTTGGTTACTAACATGTTTGGCGGCTTTAGTAACATTTATTATTATGTTATTAATTTCTTTGAAAAGACCATTTGTATAGTTGGTCTCAATTGGTGAATAATGAACTCTTATTTATTAGCTGTAAATAAAAACTAATATTATTTCTTAAAGCCACCAAAAAGAATTTATTTATTTATTTATTCGTGTCAGAAGCATCACAAGTTAAGGAAAGAAAAGAAAAAATATATAATGTCTATATCGTCACTTCAGACGTGAGCTAAACACTTTTTGCCCAGAAGCGGGCGACGTCAATAGCGTTCGGCCACAAAGAATTGTTTTCTAGATAGTCCCAGAAAGCATTACTCACCTTTTTATGTTTAATTTCAGCTTCCTTTAAAATATTTATCATATGCTGATGTGCCCAACGTTGTTGCATAGCCAGCTGCTCCAACGCTTGCAGCTGATGCTCTGCAGCTGCTTGCATGTCTCTCTCAGTTACAGGGGGTTTTGAATTTGGGGCATCAGCAACACTGTCCCGCAGTAAAGCTGTGTAGGGATCTGACATAACAGCTGGCCTGTATCTGCCTAAGTTAGCTACTTGTTTTAGTTTTTCAGACTGAAAATAACAGAATGTCGTTAGTTTTGTGTCGACATGATTGAGGTCAAGTGCAATAAGTGAAATTAATGTAAAAACTCTGTTTCGCAGAAAAATCAGTTTATAAAGATAAAAAAAAATATTGGCTATAAACGTGTGTAATGTGCAACTAAAAAGTAAAACGATATTTTAAATTTTACATTGTACTTTATGTTAAACAATGGGGGTTTTCCAGTAAATTTTGATTTTTACCCTACCGCACAGAGGAAGAAAAATTAAATTTTCTACGGTCTTAGTTTTTCAAATATTGAATTATTTATTAAGAAAATAATTCAACAAAATACGCTCCCTGATAAAAACTCGCAAAATCAGAGATCTACGTCATAACAAATTGACCAGTCGCAGGGACTCGGACTGAAGGTATGTATTGAAAATACATCCTAATAATAAAACATTTCCTGGGAGGTCACAAACCTTTCCTAGAGACAATTAAAAAGACGTCGCGAAAGCAGCAAGATTGAAATCATGAGATCAAAACCTTATTACGTTATGTCATTATTCGCGCAATTCTTTTATTTGTCAGCCTGAACATATTGTATTGCTATCTTTGTTTGGACAAATTAAATAGACAAAAACAGCTTAAAAAAAGAAAACAACCCGCCCGATATTCAGGTAGACGCAACGTTCGACCTTTAGCTGAATAACTGGAACCCATGAGTCGAGGCACATGTGACACATCGTCAGTGAGTTTATTCCCGTGTTTTTATTAAAGAGGGTATCCTGTTTATTTATTTTCCCAGTAAACAATTGAAAATTTTAAAAACATTTTTTTTTTCTCTATGCGATAAAATCAAAATCAAAATTTAGTGAAAAAGCCCATTGTATTAAAACGGGTATTAAGTAAAACAGCACACTTGTTTATTGCAACTATTTTAAGTCCAAAATAAACATAACAAAATAGAGAAATTTTAAAATTGCATCAACTACAAAAATGTCAGAACCGACTTAAAATACGATTTGAGTACCTTTCATGGAAACGTCTTAACGAATCAGACTGAGTTCGAATTCAATTCGCGACGATTCTCCATGAAAACGTATTAAATATGTGTAACTCGATTCCGGAAATTCGGTTTATGGTAAAAAAAAAATTTTTGGGTCGGAAGGGACTTATTAAATTATAATTCCTCAGGGGCATTTCTTTAGGTTAGTTAGTAAGGAGGACCTTCTGGCATTTTAAGTTGTTGAATTGTAAAATTAAAATGAAACCATTGTTTCAATACGATGTGGGCTTGTTGGAATGGAAATTAATGGTTGATTTTTACCAACATTTTCGTTACCAAGTAGCCCAGTCATACTTATTTGAACCTGAATATAAGTCCAGTTTATTGCTAAACTTTTTAAATAAAAATAACATTACAAGCCAGTACGGTTTTAGAGGCGGTTCGTCGACTCAGGCAGAGGTGCAGTAGTAAATCACTTTATTGACAATATAAAAAAAAAACTTGCTGAACTATACTTTTTTTAATTACGGCCTTGTGTGGGATTAATGGCAAGGGGTCGAGAGATACTATAAATCAATCAATCAATCATCTAGTTTATACAGGGTGTTCAAAATAAGGTTTTAAAAAGTACACACGTTAAATTATAATTTTTTTCAAGTTTTCCCCTATATTAATTTACTATTTGATAAGGAATTTTAAAACAAACAATTTTTGCAAATTATTTAAAATTCCAAACTGTTTTCAAAATTATTTATCTAAAAACATAAATGTCGCTCTCCCTAATAGAGTAAAATAAACAAAATAGATAGGCGGCCATGAAAAAACAATCATATCTAACAATTAAATACATTTTGACATTATTTGTCAGAAATAAGTACTTAAGTGTACCTATATAAATGGATAATTTATTGTTAAAATAATTGCTGTTTTTTTAAAGAAAGCTCTTTAATATGTTCTTTGTACTGGGCGAGAGTGAGACAAACTGTTTTCTCACTAGTACAGTTCATGCGACTTGGTTTCCCGAAAGGTGACATCCCGAAGCGCTTTAGTAGACCTCTTGAGCGTTTTGTTGAATCAAGAAGCGTAAACACAAAAAAAGAAGAAATAATAAAGACGGCACGAAATGAGGTAAATCAGTTAGCAGTTTTATTGACAGTTATTATATCAATCAAGTATCTGGGGGGGGCAAGAAGTAGAAATAAGTGAGAGGTCAATCCAAAGAATTCTGAAAAACATCATTTAAAAAAAATTATCCTACACGTAAGTATTTACTTTTGACAAGTAATGTCTACATGTATTTAATTGTTAAACATTTTCCATGCCTGCCTAGCTATTTTTTTGATAAAACCTTATTATGGAAAGTGCCATCTATGTTTGTTGATAAACCTTTTGAAAACGATTTGGAATTTTAAATTATAATTTTAAAATCGCAAATACAAAAATTGCCTGTTTTAAAATTCTATCTCTAATCTAAATCAACTAGTAATTTAATGTACGGGATTTTCCAATTAGGTTTTCCTTGTTTAGCGACATCCTCAAAATACACTCCAGAACCGGCTTAAATTACCTGCTGTACAGGACCCCACGCGGCCAGGGATTGCACGCTTTCAACACCGAAGGATGGAGAAGACAGAAATGTGACATGCGCATTGTGCAAGCTCAGGTATCCAGCTAATTATAAAGGTTGTAGCGAATTTCCAATGCCAGTAAATAGGACGAAGAATGTGGCCAAAGGTCCACGGGCGATATTATCATCGCCAAATTTTTCATATGCCAAAGCGGCAACGGCAGCGAGACAATCGCAAGAACAGCCACAGCAACAGCAGCAACCAAACCCAGTAGCATAGAGTGCCAGCTCATGCAAATAATGAAAAATCAAGCTACGCAAATGGCCTTGATGCATAAAGCATTAGAGGCCATAACGTTAAATATGATACGAAATGCCTAATAACGTACGGCATTCAGTCCGCTTGGTGATCGTGTCTTGGAACGTCAACGGCATAAAAGCAAGAAAAGTGGACATAGAAGATTTCTTAGCGGAAAAAAGACCGGACATCCTGGCATTGCAAAAAACAAAAATGTTCAGGGAAGAAAGAATATCGTTCCTAGGATATGAAGTATATAGACACGACCTACCAAATAATAATAGAGGAGTGGCACTACTAGTAAAGAGAAGCCTACAACATCATTTAAAAGGAATAAATGACGTAGAAATAGAGAAAAGCAGATGCTATACCTCCAATAAAAGAAGTAACAAGACGGGAAAAAATAATCAAAGAAGCATTCGATGAAAGCACAACGACTACAGGAATTCCAGTGCCAAGATATTGCCATGGAGATACGCCCAGGGAAGTAAAAAAAAAATAAGAGCCAATTGAAGACTAAGAAGAATATTTAGGTAAATACCAACAGCAGCCAATAAAAATATAGTAAATAGGCATCGCACTGACCTAAGAGAGCACTAAGAGAGCTAAGAAATACCAGATGGTATATAAAGCGCCAAAGCCTATAGATCATTCAGCAAGGAAAATGCAAAATAAGTTAAGACAGGAAAGAACTACCATTCCACCGCTTCATGGAGTAAATGGAATGGCATATACAAATGCAGAAAAAGAAGAAGCCTATATGACGAAGTCGTATAAACGGTAGAAACCCTGGAAGTGCTAGAAAAAGCACAGGAGTTACCAAAACCTACCACTCCAGGAAAAGTAAAGGAAATATTTCAAAAAAAAGGAAAGCTCCAGGCAAAGATGGAATAAGTAATGAAAGCTTAAAAATATGGACAAAAATGGAATAGCCGCCATAGTGAATATAGCAAACGGAGTAATAAAAACAGAGCAACACCCAAAAAATTGGAAACATGCAGAAGTCATAGTACTGAATAAACCAGGAAAAGGGAAACATTTTTCTCAGAACTATAGACCAATAAGCCTGCTATCAGCACTTAGCAAAGTGGTAGAAAGAGTTACATCAGCAGTAGACTAAAAGATGAAACAGAGATGCTTAACATGTTGCCAGACGAACAGTTCGGCAGAACTGCACACTCATCAGAACAGGCGCTGAGAATAGTGGAAACTGCAATAAAAGGCTTTCAAGAAAATATGTCAACAGGAGCAGTGCTACTAAATGTAGCCAGAGCCTTTGACAGGGTCTGGCATCAAGGCCTAATTTACAAAATGGCCACCCCACGGTATTCAGAGAAAATCTGCAAGATAATATGGAGCTATCTGCAAGAAATAACCTTCAGCGTTAAAATAGGACAAGAAAGATCAGAACCAAGAATGCTTAAAGCAGGAGTATCGCAAGGATCTGTGCTTTTCGCTGATGATACAGTAGTAGCCATCAAGCACAGAAACATAGATGTTATCTGCAGAATGAAGTCGACAGAATAGTGCAATGGTGTATAAGATGGAAAATCAAAATAAATAGACAAAAAAGTCAGGCCATAGTGCTGCAAAGAAAAAGATCTATTCCACCTAGGAATATAATCATAGATGAAGAGGAGGTTGCATGGACCTAGGAAGCTAATTACTTAGGAATAATCCTAGACTCTGATCTAACATGAGAAAGCACATCAAGAAAGTAATTAAGAAGACAAAGGCAGGTATGGGAAGACTCGCAGACTGTACCCACTGATAGGTCCAAAGAGCACAAAACCAAGCGCAAATGATAAAAGCAGTAGCTAGACCACAGCTGACCTACGGCTCAGCAACGTAGGGCTATGCAGCTTATACATATATAAAACGGCTGGAGGCCACAGAAAATAATTATGTAAGAAAAGCAGTAGCGGCACCATGGTTTGTAAGAAATGTACAAATCCATAGAGATCTTGAATGGGAAACGATAACAACATTTATGAAAAGGAACGCAATCAAAGTTTTTGAAAAAGCAGAAACTCATCCTAATGAAGAATTAAGAAGATTAGTTGATTATGATCCAGTAGAGGACGAGGAAAGAATGAGGGTATACTATAAGCGCCCAAGGAATCAGAGTTTTTTTTTATAAAAACGAGAAAAGAGAATAACAATGTCTATACAATAAGTATAATTCATCAAAATGTACAATCCATAGATAATGCAGTCGATCGAATTAATGACATGCTAGAAACGCATACAAATTGTGAAATTCTGTGCATCACAAGAACACTGAAAGTCTGAAGACCAGTTTAAGAGTATGCCAATAAATAATTTTAACTTAAAGTCAATGTTTTGTAGGGAAGAAGGAAAGCATGGCGGGTCAGCAGTATATTGTAAGGATAACCTCAAGTGTAGTGCTAGGAGTCATTAAATAAACTATCAATTAGTGGTGCTTTTGAATGTGCTGTGGTTAAATGTACATATGGAAAGGTCGAAGTAATTATCGTTTCTGTTTATAGACCACCGGCAGGTGATATGAATGTTTTCATAAAACAACTTGAACAACTATTAATGAATATTTTTAAGGAAAATAAACTCATAATTATATCAGGGGATTTTAATATTGAAATGGTTATGGATAATGAGAAAAAGACAGATTTATTATCTTTAATGAGCTCGTTTAAATTAGTTCCAACCATAACTGAAAATACAAGAGTTACAAGTACCTCAGCCAGTTGTATAGACAATATGTATAGTTATATACAGGCAATAGTGTTTGAAAATGTTATTTCGGATCACACTGCACAGAAGGTCAGTTTTAAAACAGAGCAGGTAAAAGAAAATTTACTAAATTACAAACGTATATTCTCGGATGAAATTAAAATTGACTTTCTGGTCCAGTTATTTTTATATTGTTTGTAAATGATTTATATCTATTAATCAACTCACCCAATCAACATAAATATAGTAACGTATGCGGATGATACAATTTTGATCATTGGAGATAAATCCCTACAAGATTTGATAACAATGGCTGAGGAATTTTTTCGGTTAGTTACAAACTAGTTTATGACCAATAAATTATTGTAAATAAAGAAAAAACAAAGAGGACAAAACAATCCAAAATAGTAAAGCTATTAAATTGAATCTTTGAGAATAAAGAAATAAACATAGTCAGTAATGCAAGGTTCTTGGGCATCCATGTAGATAAATATCTAAACTGGACATGTCATATTATCAATCTAATTAAAAAATTAAACTCTAATTGTTATGGCATTCGGGTTATTAGCAGTTATAACAACGAAAGCTCACTAAAAATTTTGTGCTATGCTAAGTTCGAGTCGGTACTTAAATATGGTATCATATTTTGAGGAAGAGACAGCATGACCCTGAAAATTTTTATTGTTCAAAAAAGACTTATTAGAATCATTAAAAAAATTAACTACATAGTTACAAAGTTGTAGATCTGTGTTTAAAAATTTGGGTATAATAATTGTATATGCTGTGTACATTATTAGTATCCAGACTGTTCCTGACATTGGATCGGATCATCTGGGATTTGAAATTGAGATAAACAGCAAGAAAATTATTGAGGAAGAACAGCACTACAAAATTAACACTTCCAAATGTAACATAACTAATCTAAACCAAAAATTACGAACATTTTTATACCACAAAAGAAATACACTCCTCTCGGAAAATCTTATATCAGATTTCAACAGCATTTTGTCAAAATCAGTAGTTGAAGGGTCACCTGAAACACAAATTAGGTACTATATTCATCAATTACCACCCTTTATTATAAGACTCATAAAAAACAAAAGAAAAATGTATAGAGAAAACCTCCTAGATAAAAATCCCGAGTTTAGGAGACGGCTTAATTAGTACAACAAATGTATTCAGAATATGATAAAACAATACCGTGAGAATAAATGGATCAAAATATGCGATAATATTAATGAACAAAATGGAAAAAATTATTGGCAACAAATAAAACGCGTAACCAAATACAAAACAAAGTCGACAATTCCTACTATAACAGTAAATGATCAAGAAATCACAGATGATGGAAAAAAAGCTGAAGCTTTTGCAGAATATTTTAGCGAAGCTTATTCTATGGACGATAACCCACAGTATCTATAAAGCTAATAGCCTTACTGATGTTACAAGATGGGCCGAGTAGTTTTTCAATAACAATACGGAAGAAGAAATTGAAGAAATAGATGAAGCACCTACTTTGAAATAGTCAATTGCGGCAATTCTACCTCTCCTGGATATGATTTAGTGACCAAAAATATAATAAGAAACTTGGATTATGATATTCACATCAAAATTATTCAGATGCTCAACTACTGCATTACACACAACAAAAATTTCCAACAGTTTGGAAAAAAAGTCAAATCATAACTATCCCAAAGCCCAATACTCCCATTCTCAGATAAATAACTTTCGACCAATAACACTTCTGCCAGTATTGTAAAAAATATTAGAAAAAGTAATTTAAAAAAAGACTCCAGCAATATTTGGATCATCATATCCCTCTTTACCAATTTGGATTTAAGGAAAAAAGCTCCACAACTCTACCAGTGATAAACACAGCCTCAAATATCCAAGCAGCAAAATTAAAAGGTTACCGTAGTGCAGCAGTATTTCTCGACATAAGCAAAGCGTATGTGACACAGTATGGCACACGGGACTACTATATAAACTTTGGAAACTTAACTGCCCCAAATACCTTATTACGATAATCAAAGATTTCCTTCACTGCAGAAACCTTCAAGTAAAAATTCACAAACATTTTTCACGTTCATTTACCACCCAACAAGGCGTTCCCTAAGGTTCACCTTTATCCCCCCTGCTTTACAATGTTTACTGTTATGACATACAGGGTTAGTTAAAATAACCGGAACGGCTAATTTTCTTCAAAAACTACCGAGGCTAAATCAATGAATTTTGGTACAGGTGGATAACTTAAAAAATTAAATTAGAAATTTGCGACGTTGCCAGCATTTTATTTTTTTCTGTAAGTAACTCAAGAATTTTTTTTCAAATGTACACCTAGTTTCACGACCAACTTCCAGGTGAAATATTGAAAATATGGTGGATTGTTCATATAAAACGCACCATATACTGCCGAGTGTAACCGAATACCGAATAATAATTCTTGGAAGATTAGAACGGAATGCAGCGAGCAGTGTTGCCAAAATGTTGTAAGATAAATCGTAAGACTCGGATACTTAAAATCGTGAGATTCGTAATATTTTAAAAAATTCTTTAAAAGGGGTCAAAGTAGTGTAAAGAAAAGAATGAGTTATAAACAACAAATATATATTTATTTTCTGTATTTAAAAACCAAACACATTTCTAAAAACTTAAAAACTAAAAAAAAACTTGCGTTATTATGTAGTATTGAAAAACGTAGTAGGTAGTTAGTCAAAATCCGAATTGCCAGAATCATGTTTTCTATGCAAATATGACTCCATTAGCGGCAGTAATAGTAGCGTAAGTCATAACACAGAAAATCATACGAGGATTTTTATGTGAATGCAATAAATTTGTGAGGTTTGTTATGAATAAAAATGATTTTTAGTTACTTATGTTTGACATACAATAAAAAATCGTGAGAAACGCAACGTGATTCGTGAAATCGTGAGATAATTCCCAAAATCGTGTAATCTCACGATTAATCATGAATTTTGGCAACACTGGCAGCGAGTTAACGATGTTTTTAATATTGATAATGTGCAATGTTGCCAGGTATATCGTTTTTGCGGTTGATCCACTATTTTGATGGATGAACTACCGTTCTATCGCTATGCATTACAGTCGATTTAGTTTACGCTTTTGAAATAAGCAATCTTCTTTCTCCCTTGTCCATTCTCTGATTAAAATTGACATTTTGGTTTCGGTAAATCCCCCAGTTCGAGACGACGCGTATCTTCTTCTTTTCAATATCTGGTCGCTTTGCTGTATTATATGTATGTATATGTCTAATTATCATCCGTTTAAAGTAAATATGATTGGCCATTGGTTGAAAATATGTATACTTTTTTAACTAATAAAATAATTATAATTTTTTTTCAAAATAACATATTTTTAAATCTATCGCTTTTTTATGTCAGACTGCTTTCCTTATTTTTGACCTGGCAACACTGATAATATATTAAGTAATTTACCTCGATTCAGTATTGCTAGAACAGCAATCTTTTTTGCATTTAGCAAAATTTTAAAAGCGTATTTTTTGCAAAGTTGCAGAATGATTTTGTAATTTGCAGATTTTTAAAGAATTTTTAATAAATATTGAATTAGGTATTTACCAAATAGATTTAAAAAATACAATATTCAATGAAAATATAAAAAGAATAACAAACCAAATATAAAGTTAAAAAGAGTGTTTTTTTACGAAAATGTTGAGATTGGAGGTCGAAGTAGGGGCAACAGGTAAATACAAATATTTCTGATACTAAGACCTTGGTGCAGAATTCAGCAGATTTTTTGACACTCCGCAGAATAATTCGTTGGCCAGTCTGGCAACACTGCCCCGATGTTTGCGCTGGTCGACAAATTGTCTCGTCTTGACTAGACGTTCTTGCGCGATCGTCTGCGGCCTTGGTTAAGACCTTGTCTTTTCCACTTGTGATTTTTTCACCCTAACCGAATTTTGTAGCTGCGCGAATAGACCTTTCCATGTTTGTAGCAAATTTTAATTTTTTTTAGAAGTTTGTAATACTATAGAAAAATAGCAATATTTTCCAGATAGAAGCATTTTAAGCATTATAATACCAAGCGGGGTGCAGGCAGAGTGCATATGCAAAACTGTCGAAATGACCCTGGGTGCACAAAGGCCATTTCGTCAGTTTTTTTGTGACATCTAATTTTTTGTGTAGCTGTAGATTTGTGTTTTCGTGACATTTTCTGCATATATCTTTTCAAAAACGTTTTTTTTTTTTAAAGAATTATACGGTGATTGCACAAAGTCCTCTCCCCCCTCCTTGCTTAAACGGCCTGAGATATATTGTTCAAATTCGGTAGGGGTAAATAATATTTGAAAGTAAAATACTTACTTTTGAGGAGAATTGTTTTGTTATTCAATGTGGCGGAAAAATTGGAACATATTTTTAAGTATTTTCACAACCAATTTAACCTTAGAGTTTTTAGTGTTCCAAAATGTCCCGCTTTAACATGGCGAATCGAAAATTATGCAAGAAAACATATTATATTTGGCGATCTCCGCCATGTTGAATAACAAAACAACATTAATTATTGGAAGTAACAGTCCATGCTTATAATGGAGTTGCAAGTATGGGAATGAAAGAAAAACAAAAATAAAATTGTGGAGAAGACTTCTTGTTTCCCCAAAAACAACAATATTTTAAAAAAGTTAAGTAGCTTACTTATAATTTACACTGATAAAATTATTGTTTCGTTTTTCAAGATGATAGAGATCCTCCAAAAATTTCTCATATTTTTCGGAATCGTCGTTTTAAAACGGCACATTTTAGAACATTAAAAATGACAAGGTTACCTATATCAAGCATAAAAATACCTTTAAAAAGGAAGTAATACTCGACCCCCTTCCCATTTAAAAGATGGCGCATGTCCGCCATTTTGAATAACAAAACAACAAAATTTTCCTCAAAAGTAAATATTTTACCTATCATTTACGCATACCGACTTTGAATATATCTCAATCTTTCCAAATTACCAAAGGGGGGGGGGGGGGGGGGACTTTATGCAAGCACTGTATGTGTAAAAATATGCTCTGCACCCCGCTTGTTGTGAGATGATTGTTATTATTATCATGTTTGTTGACAAATCGAAATAAAATATTTACGAAATTTGATATTGAGCTGCAAAAAATTTCGTATTTCTTTCTTCTAACTTTTCCGGTCACAGCCTATTGACATTGACATCAGCACCTGTCAAATTTTGAAAACAGAAGTTTTTGCTAATATATTCTAAAGTAAGTCATTCACCGTATTTGATTCCATAGTTCATTGTATCAATATCGCTTAGAATTAAAATTTGACCACAGCACCTCTCAAACTTTTACATTGTATTTTTTTGCACGTTTCCCAAAATCACCTGGTCACAGTCTATGCGTCCATATAGTTTTTTTTATCAACATCACTTCACGTTAAATTTTTGAGAGTAAAATTTTTGGGTACTTCTCCCAAAAACTCCCAGTCATCATCACATGGGTCTATATTTTTATCAATAACTCTTATCCTCACAATTTGACATTCATATTGCACCTAGCAAATTTTATCATTCAATTATCTGAATATTATTTTAATTGGTTAAAATATTTTTAATCTCGCAATGTAATCGATTATCTGTTGCCCCCCCCCCCCCCCCCCCCTCCCCCACCCATGAAACAGTTTGATCGGACGCCCATGCAATAGTGCGCCACCTACTGTATATTACTAAAAAAAGGCAAGCAATAGATTTTTTTTACGCGTGACTTTGCTTATCACTCCTTCAATAAAAATAAATTAATTTAATACTTTAACAGTTGAACCGCCCCAACCCTCCCTCCTTCTACCCGTTTCTCGTGTCTTCGAGTCCATTTAAGTCATTGCAAGGCATTAAATCAAACTAACTTGTTCGATAGTAATAAAAGGCGTTTCTTTCTTCGTCTTATGCACGGTAAAAAGGCTAAAAGACGAAGTTTCCCGACGTAAAAATATATAAAGCATGATGGAAGCTCCAGGACCAAAATACTCCGGAGGTAAACTCGCCCCCCGATCGGATCTCCGGGTGGGGGCTGATCCTGTGGCCTCATCAAGCGATATTAACCGAACATCCACTGTCTCCGACAATATATTGGGTTCCCCTAACAACACTCAACGGAGAAATAGTGTGGCACCTACAGTTGCTGACACACCTAAAAACAGCAGCTTCAAAATTGATTTCTGCAATATCAGAGGGCTTAATACCAACATCAATTCAGTCCACCAGCACTTACAAACATCCAAGCCCCATGTGCTCGCACTGACCGAGACAAAGGTCAGATCGTCAACGAACACCGTCAGCTACTTATATCCTGGATACGATTTTCATTTCCGATTTAGACGCAACTTTGGGGTCTGTCTCTTTATCCGAGATGATCTTTGCTGCCAACGAGAGGACACACTTGAAACAGCAGAGTTTGATGTAATGTGGTTTAAAATATCAACGCAGAAAATCACCAAGTTTATCTGCTGCCTTTACCGTCCTCCAAGTGACACCCATTACAGAGCACTCTTCTCGTCACTAGCAAACACAATTGACTTCTTGCAAACCAACCATCCTAATGCCGAAGTCGCTATCTTTGGTGACTTTAACGTCCATAATATCAACTGGCTCAAATACTCAAATACCAACGATGAACAGGGTCGTGAGGCGGAATCTTTTGCGATCAGTTCTGGTCTAACTCAACTCGTGGAAGAACCAACGCGAATTCCAGACCGAGATGGAGATTTTGCTAGTCTTTTAGATCTCTTTTTGACATCCAACCCTGACCTATACACAGTCACCGTTCATCCTCCATTAGGATCTTCCGATCACAAACTTATTTCAACTCTAAGCGAGCTGCCAATTTGTTCTGAACAACCTCCTAAACCTCGTAAAATTTGGCACTACACATCAGCTAGTTGGGAAGACCTAAGGGACCATTTTCGCACTTTTCCTTGGCTGGAAGTATGCTTCTCTTCAGATGATCCATCCGCTTGTGCTCAAGAGGTCTCCGATGTCATTCTTACTGGCATGGAAGCCTTTATTCCTTTCTCCAAGAAGCGCCCTTCGAATGGCAAGCCCTGGTTTAGCAAGAACTGCGAGCGTGCTGTCAGAGCTAAAAATCTAGCTTACCGACAATGGCGTAAAAATCCTACCGATGTGAATCGCACCATCTTTGTTACCGCTCGAAACCAGTGCAAGCAAACGATAGATCAAAACAAAGAGGCTCACAACATGAGGATCAAAAATAAACTTCTCGCCAGTCCTAATGGATCTAGGTCCTTTTGGTCAGTCGCTAAGGCCGTCAGTCAAAATTTTACCAAATCAAATATTCCACCGCTAACACGTTCTGACGGCACAATAGCAACCACGGCTGAAGATAAAGCGAACTTACTCGCAGAACTCTTTGCTTCACACTCTACGGTAGACTTTCAGGGAAAAACACCCCCAAACATTCCAGCAGTTCGATCGGAAATGACTGATATCGTATTCCGTCAGCGTTCTGTCAAACGAATTTTGAAGGGGCTCGATGCCAAAAAAGCTTCTGGTCCAGATGAAATTCCTATTATAGTGCTCAAGAAATGCGCCGATGAACTCACACCAGTATTTTGTAGACTTTTTAACTTATCCTACAAAAAAGGAATATTTCCATCTTGCTGGAAAAAGGCGCGAGTCCAGCCTATACCAAAGAAAGGCAAGAAAACCCTGCCAAACAACTATCGACCAGTCGCATTGCTTTCAGTTATATCAAAGGTGATGGAGAAAGCTATTAACCAACAACTTATAAAATACCTGGAAGGCCTTAAAATTATCAGCGACCATCAGTATGGTTTTCGTAAGTCCAGATCAACAGGAGACCTGCTAGCCTATGTCACTCATCTTTGGAGCAACGCAATCGAACATCATGGGGAGTCCCGGGCTATTGCACTGGACATCTCTAAAGCCTTTGACCGTGTCTGGCACGAGGGGCTCCTAAGCAAACTGCGTTCTTATGGTATGCCCGGTCGATTTTGTTCATGGTTGTCTAGCTTCCTCAAGGACCGCTCTCTGCAAGTGGCGATTGACGGGTTTCTCTCAGACACCTTCACCATCAATGCTGGTGTTCCTCAAGGGTCCATATTATCTCCCACTCTCTTCTTACTGTACATTAACGACCTTCTAGCGAAAACAGAA
The DNA here is from genome assembly GCA_963969555.1 of Polydrusus pterygomalis. Taxonomy (NCBI): domain Eukaryota; kingdom Metazoa; phylum Arthropoda; class Insecta; order Coleoptera; family Curculionidae; genus Polydrusus; species Polydrusus pterygomalis. The sequence continues at coordinate 12,511,559 of OZ018384.1, forward strand.
AATCCATTATATTGCTTTGCTGACGACAGCACACTTATCTCATCTTTTACTTTGAAACCTCAAACATCGGCTACTGACGCACATCTTCGCAGACAACATGAGGTATCACGCCTCAATAAAGACCTGGAAGAAATTTTGTCTTGGGGTGACAGTAACCAAGTCGAATTTAACGCTCAAAAAACCCAGGCTGCAGTTTTCTCTAAGAAGGTCAACATTGCAGAACCCGATATCGTTATGGCAGGACACGCAATTCCACTGACTTCGTCTATTAATTTGCTGGGTGTCAACCTGGGAGGAAATATGTCTTGGCATAATCACGTAGTGGCAATCGCCAGGGCAGCTTCTCAGAAGCTCGGTATACTTTTCCGTACCAAAAAGTTGTATACACCTCAACAACTTTTGACACTCTATAAAGCCCAGATTCGACCATCACTGGAATACTGCTCTCATATCTGGAGTTCTGCACCGAAGCATACCCTTCGGTTGTTGGATTCCATCCAAAGGAGAGCCGTTCGTCTAATCGGCGACCACGAGCTGACTAAGAACCTCGACAGCTTAGAACATCGAAGACAGGTTGGTGATTTGACTCTTTTCTACAGATATTTTCATGGCAAGTGTTCGACAGATATTGCCCGCTCGATTCCACCTAGAGTAATGCATAGCAGAAACACACGACGAACCACTGCCGCCCATCCCTATGTGGTTCAACTTAGTACACCCCGAACATCATTGTTTCAGAACTCTTTCATTTGGAGGACGTCATCTTTGTGGAACGGCCTTTCTGAGACCGTGTTTCCAACCGAATATAACCTCCAACGATTCAAGAAAAACGTGAATCGCTTTCTTTGCACACGCACCGCTCCCAGAGCGCCTTAAAGGATTTTCCTATAGTGCTTGTGCTCGATCATAAAAAAAAAAAAAAATAAACCGTTGCTGCTAGAAATTGCAGCGATTTTATTTCACCTGGAAGTTGGTCGTGAAACTAGGTGTACCTATCTAACACTACTCTTTTTTTTTATTGAATTCGATTCCTCCCATCAACATTACCTTTTCCTGATAGTATCAAATTTTTTATCTCAAATAGTTCTATGGGAAAAAAAGTTAATTAGTTACAACTCTAACTCTAAAAAATATCCAATCTATTTTCATTTAAAAATGTTTTAAATAATGTGATAAGGAAGGTTGGTAGACATAATGTACCTAATAGTATTTATAACGATAATAACAACAAACAACTACTAACAATAACATAGCTAGTAAAAATTACTTACATATTATAGGTTTTTCTTCACTCAAAATTTTATTATGTAAGTACTAACTTTTGACCTATACTCGAATTAAGAAGTTAGTTCATATTTGTATTTAAACTCACTAAAATAGTAAGTTATAATTATTATTACTCATTAACTGCTCAATAATAAACATTTGTCGGAACAATTACAAATATTTTTAATACATCGCATGTGCCGTGGTTAACGCAAAATCAAAAGTATCTAGAGTGCCATGGCTCCAGATTTGTTTGACAAAATTTTAAATGTTAGTTATTGTTAGCATAATATTATCATATTAATATTATTATTTAAAGTAATTGTTTAATCGTTACTCATACTGTCTTTACAATGGTCTTTCTTCTCTCGGACAAGCAACGAATAGAAATTCTAATTTTTCGTGGATATGGAGAAAAACAGAGGTCCTATAAAGAAGTGTGTGATGTATTCAATACTATTTACCCCGAAAAACAAATTAAAAAATCTAGCGTATGTAGAACTGTTAAACATTTCCTTTAAACTGGCAACGTAAAAAGAATGGAAGGAGCTAGTCGACCTAAAACTGCCACATCTAATAAGGATAAATTGAATGTTCTTTTGCAATTGGAACAAAATCCTAAAGTAAGTACAACCCAGATGGCTCTTAATTCAGGGATAAGTGGCTCTTAATTCAGGGATAAGTCAAAAATCGGTAACAATTATTTTAAGTGGGAAAAAATTCAAACCCTACAAAATTTAGTATTTGCAAGAACTGCTGGAAGGCGATCCATACCGTAGAATGGAGTTTGCTGAGACACTGATGTAAAAGATTAATACAACCCCTAATTTTACGCAAACAATTTTATTTAGTGACGAGGCAACATTTTCTTTAAATGGACAAGTTAGCCGTCATAACTGCACATTGTGGAGCAGAAATAATCCTCACTGGATGTCGGAATTGCATACACAATATCCAGAAAAAAACAATGTCTGGGCTGGGATATGGGTAACCATACCATTGGGCCATTTTTCATTGACGGTACTTTGACAGGACCAAAATATCTAGACCTATTGAGAAGATACATAATTCCGAAAATTAGAGAATTAAATGAAAATTTTGACGAGATATGGTATCAGCATGACGGGGCACCTGCCCATTTTTCGATTCGATACGTGACATTGTTCCTAAATAATCAATTTCCAGAGCGATGGATTGGAAGGCGGGGACCACTCGAATGGCCTCCACAATCCCCAGATATGACCCCACTTGATTTCTTCTTAAGGGGCCACCTAAAATGTCGCATATATGAGAACCGCCCTAATGATTTGGAAGAGCTCAAGAGGAAGGTAGTTTACGAAACTTCCCAAATAACCCCATAAACTTTAGGAAACACTCTCCAAGAAGTTTACGATCGTCTTGGATACTGTTTGGCTAATAATGGTGCTCACTTTGAGCATTTCATTAAGTAACTTGTTATTATTAAATGTATTATTATTGCTAATTTTTGTTATTGTTACTGTAACTGTATGTTTTATTAATAGATGTGTTTTGGACTTCCATTGCCTTTGTTTTATTGTTTTTATCATTCTCTTTTCCATATTTAAAAAAATATATTTAATATTTTTAGTTTTGAACCAACGATTATTATTTTTTGCTTTGTAAAAAATACAGATGTCGTAAATAATAATAAAATGGGTTTAGAAAAATCGATAACCTGAAACTGCAGAAACTTGACAACCTTACAATATCGTTGTTATATTGGTACGCTCAGTAATCTAAATTTCGTGGAAATAGATTTGTAATGTTGATGGGAGGAATCGAATTTAATTAAAAAAAATAGTGTAACATTTAAAAAAAAAATTCTTGAGTTACAGAAAAAACTAAAAATCTGGCAAAGTCGCAATTGTCAACTTTCAATTCAATTTTTTAAGTTATCCACCTGTACCAAAATTCATTGATTTAGCCTTAGTAGTTTTAAATACATTAATTTGATTATGAAACCTATAATATGTAAGTAATTTTTACTAGCTATGTTATTGTTAGTAGTTGTTTGTTGTTATTATCGTTATCGATACTATTAGGTACATTATGTCTACCAACCTTCCTTATCACATTATTTGAAACATTTTTAAATGGAAATAGATTGGATTTTTTTAGAGTTAGAGTTGTAACTAATTAACTTTTTTTCCCATAGAACTATTTGAGATAAAAATTTGATACTATCAGGAAAAGGTAATGTTGATGGGAGGAATCGAATTCAATAAAAAAAAGAGTAGTTTCGAAAAAAAAAATTTCTTTGAGTTACTTACAGAAAAAAACTAAAAATCTGGCAACGTCGCAATTTTCAATTCAATTTTTTAAGTTATCCACCTGTACTAAAATTCATTGATTTAGCCTTGGTAGTTTGGGAGAAAATTAGCCGTTCCGGTTATTTCAACTAACCCTGTATAATTACATATATGAAGACTCAGCGGTTTTTGACCATATTCTTCAATTTGCCGATGATACTGCGCTTAATAGTCATAATACAAATATCAATACCACTATAAAATCTCTTTAACTCCTAATAGATAAAACAATGGCATGGTTTACCCTATGGCGATTAAAACTCAACCCTTTAAAATCCCAGTACATAATATTTAATCATTCAATAAATCAAAACTCTCCAAGCATTATTATCAACAACCATGCCATACTACCTTTTAACCTACAGTCAAATACTTAGGTAGGTATTACATTAGACCACAACCTAAATTTTAATCAACACACAAAAGCTATTAAAGCCAAATGTATCACATTGACACAGGGTAAACACTTTAGAAACCTAACTTACAAACAGCAAGGTATTTCTATAAAAACTGCAGTACATGTACAGTAGGCTGGGCCGAAAAAGTGAAAAATTGGAAATTGCAAATGGCATAGTTGCCAATATCTGACTATACATCTAAAAGTAATTTGTGGAAAATTTTATTAAAATCCGTAAATGTTTAGCCGCGCCCCTGTGACCTTGAAAATGAGTAAAAAGGCAGATTTTTCAATATTTAATATTTTTTAAATCCAAAATTATAATTTTTTTGTGACTTCTTGTGGATGTGGGAATGTGTATAAAAATAATTTTTTCAATAAAATATTTTTCTGTTGGATAGAAATTACAAATTTGTCCTCAAAATCTTCATTTACACGTAATTTAACGTTTTCAGAGACAAATTTGTGATTTCCATCCAACAGAAAAATATTTTATTGAAAAAATTATTTTTAAACACATTCCCACATCCACAAGAAGTCACAAAAAAATTATAATTTTGGATTTAAAAAATATTAAATATTGAAAAATCGGCCTTTTTACCAATTTTCAAGGTCACAGGGGCGCGGCTAAACATTTACGGATTTTAATAAAATTTTCCACAAATTACTTTTAGATGTATAGTCAGATATTGGCAACTATGCCATTTGCAATTTCCAATTTTTCACTTTTTCGGCCCAGCCTAATGTACAGGGTGTCCGGAAAATACGTGTACAACGTTTGACGACAGACTCCTGACGTCAAAATAGGTCGATCTAAGCCGACTTAGTTATATCCAAAATTGTCTCGTTTAGCCGGTAGAGGGCGTCAAAAATTTGTAAAAATATTGGTTTTTCCTAAATTACGTGAAAACCTGCTAATCGACTTTAATGACTTTTAGTATGTAGACTAATACTATAAAATGACGTTTTCTAGTAGTATAGTCAACGGCTGTAAATAAGTGGAAGTGTTATAAAAGTGATATAATACGTCAACATTTCTCCTCATTTTTTATATGAACGGCGTAATGATAACCCAGATATTTTTGTAGAGAAGCTATTTTACCTCTTTAATATTTTTCGTTAAATGAGCTGTTTTGCCAGAAGAAAATATTTACAATTACCTGCATACATCAATTATTAACAATAAAAATAAAAGAAAGTACAACAAAGTTGAAAGTATGTATTGTAAGAAAGTAAGTAAAACAAAAACATTACTTAAGCAAATGTGTAAAATGACCGCCATCTTGCTGAATACACTTATTAACACTCCTTAAAAAATGATATTGGACCCTATCTAATGTCTCGGGGTTATTAAAATGGTTGCCTGCATTTAAAATCCGCTGCAATAAATCATCGCGTGTGTTTACCGGAGTCTTGTTAACTTCTGTTTTAATAGCGCCCCACAAAAAGAAGTCACACATATTTAACTCAGGAGAACGTGGTGGCCATTTTACTGGTGCATCATTGCCCCTTCCAATCCATCGGTTGGGATATTGATGATGTAAGTATTGCCGAACGGCAACGGAAAAATGGGGCGGGGCAAAATATTGTAAATATTTTCTTTTGGCAAAACAGCTCATTCAACGAAAAATATTAAAGAGGTAAAATAGCTTCCAAATACATCCAGTCACTCTACAAAAATATCTGGGTTGTCATAACGCCGTTCATATAAAAAATGAGGAGAAATGTTGACGTATTATATCACTTTTATAACACTTCCACTTATTTTCAGCCGGTGACTATACTACTAGAAAACGTAATTTTATAGTATTAGTCTACATACTAAAAATCATTAAAATCGATTAGCAGGTTTTCACGTAATTTAGAAAAACCAATATTTTTACAAATTTTTGACGCTCTCTACTGGCTAAACGAGACAATTTTGGATATAACTAAGTCGGCTTAGATCGACCTATTTTGACGTCAGGAGTCTGTCGTCAAACGTTGTACACGTATTTTCCGGACACCCTGTATAATAATAAATAAAAGGCTGAAGGACTTCGGTCAATGGCCAATTGATACCAATAAAGCACGTTATAAATAAATAAAAATGCTGTGTACATATATGAGTGTTTGATGTTTATCTTTAAAAACCAAAATTTATTTTGATATACAATCAAAACATGAGTACAACACCAGAACATTAGATGTTAACTATGCAGCTCATAAACTGACTCTAACTGAGAAATTTCCCAACTATATGTACATAAAACTGTTTAACACTCTCCCAGGTGGGTTAAAAGGGATCACTTCATAGAACAAATTTAAAAAATATATTAAAACATTGTCAATAGATTTAGAGCCCTATAGTTTGAGGAATTTTTGCCCAGATTTGTAAAAAATGTTCGATTTTTGAGGTCATTTTATTTTATGTTCTTTGTAGGTACCATGATTTGAAATAACGATTATTAGTATTATGTAAACATTTCTGTTTCCTTATTGTTTGTAATTTAATCTAAGTTTAACTTAATTTTCCTGAAACTTACCATGCATGATGTCAATATTTACTATGTAAATCTTCTAGCAATATATATTATTATTATGCTCAGCAAGGAAAGAACTACTGGTCTGAAATCAAAAAACTAACAAAATATAAAACATCTACTTTGTCAATACCACCACTGGAGCATGATAATGTGTTCTACGACAGTGACCAGGGTAAGGCTAATGTGTTTGTTTTCGACGTATTTTGAGAGCCTATATAAGAAAACCCAAGAAAATAATGCAGATGAACAAACTTAAATAGTATCTAAATAATTGGTTTGAACAGTTTTTTTCAAATAGAACTAGAACAACAAAATAATATAGAAATTGAAGAAGATGAATATTTTGAAGTCCTTTCCTCTGGCCAAAACACATCACCTGGGTATGACAACATCAATAAAGATATTTTAAGAAAACTAAGTACCTAATAAAGTCCATAAAAAAATTAAAGAGATGTAAGTAGTTTTTTTTTGTCTGAGCAATAACATTTTTCCAGAAGCCTGGAGGAGAGGAGTGGTCATGACTATACCAAAACCACAGCTTGATCACTCAAGAGCCGAGAACTACCGTCCCATTACACTTTTATCAGTTATGGGAAAACTTTGAAAAAAATTATATGCACTAAAATAATCAAAGAAGTGGGACATGACATACCTAAACATCAATTTGGATTTAAGTCTGGCCATTCTACGCCATTTTACCATAAAACATCCAATCTGCAAACATAATGGGACACCTCAGGGCTCACCACTATCACCCCTTTTATACGATGTTTTCTGCTTCGACATATTTCCAGAGCTAAATCAAGTTTTGCCAGAACTACCATACTTAATACAGTTTGGCGATGATACCTCAATGATAGCTCACCATACAAATGCAGCAAAAGCAGTGCAAGCACTACAAAAAGCAGTTAATGGGGTTATAATGTGGTTTCGGAAATGGAAATTGAAAGTGCACCCAGAGAAAAAACAGTTTATCTTCCATCATAAAAGAAGAAAATATAACCAGAAGTAAACATTTTAGAAATCTCACTTATAAAAATGAAGGAATTAACTTGAAAACTGCTTCTCATATATAAAATGTTGGATCGACCAATGGTGAAGTACCTATGGTCAAATAATTTTTAGCTCTTGTAGAAAACCTGCCGTTAATATTATAGAAACAGTCGAAAGAACAAGTCTTCGCAAAATTACTAGGATGAGACACCCTACCAATCCGTGCATTGGAACAAACCTATCTAATGAATACCTCTACGAAAAAACAAAAGTTGAACCAATTATAGTATATAGTACCAAGATATAGTACTGGTCAAATATATATCGAACGTCCATGCACATTACGGCTCCGAATAAGTTTCAATTTTTTACTGGCTAAGCAGCCATAAAATATGAGTGTTTGGTATCATTAGTTTTGTATGAATTTCCTCCACCACAGTGCTATAATATATTAGTGCCTTAAGTTATAACCGTCCGGAAAATCGCGAAAAACCCGTAGGTGATTAACAAAACAAATTTAAAAAAAAAGTGGCAAAAAATACATTCCAAATTCCGCTACATCTGATAAGGATTGGCCGCATCAAACTCAAGTAAAGAAACAGGGTCACAGACGAAACAAAAATGTACTACGTTTAGTACAAATTTTTTTGTTTTAATCTATGGCATGGAGTGCAATGATTGTGGAGAGATGGGGGAAATAGAAATCCTATTTTCCCTTGCGATTTATGTAAGCGTAGAATTTGTAAACAATGCTCCCAACTAACTGCTTCGGAAGTAAAAGTGATGGAACTGAGAGAGAGAAAAATGAAATATCATTGCAATAAATGTAAAAACTTTGAGACACACGACCTCTTAAAGGGAACAAAACAAGCATTATAACTGCCAAAGACGAGATAATAGCGATGCTAAGGCAGAAAATAACTGACCTCGAAAAGAACTGTCCAGATCAATCGTCATTACCTTCCTTGTATAGTAGAGTCCTACAACAAAACAAGGTACCTACCCCTAAGGCTCTTGTCAGTAATATGCCAAGTATTATTATAAAGCCTAAACAGCACCAAGACACGAACAGAACCAACTCTGATGTGAAGAAAATTATAAAACCGGCGGATCTTAATTAAGGTGGCTATTCAGGGTACAAGAAACATAAAAAATGGAGGCATGATCATTAAATGCTCAAGTCAGTCCGACATTGATATTTTGAAAGGCGAAGCAGAGAGTAAACTGAAAAACTTCGACGTGCAATTGACTAAAATGAGAATGCCTAGATTTAAAATACTGGAGATCGACAGTACACTTGATGAACAATGTATATTGCAAGCTATAAAAGAGCAGAATAACTTCATTGACGAAACTGATGATATAAAAATAACATATATAAAAAGACCCAAAAATCAGACTGGTATGTGTACCGTATTTGGCGAATGCTCGCCTGACACTTTCCATAAGTTTATGAGGGAAAAAAAACTGTCATAAACTGGCAGAGATACAGCATTACTGAGGATTTGAATGTGCCAAGATGCTTCAATTGCCAACAACACTATCATAAGATGTTAATATTGTTCTGAAGAACACCATCTAAAGGAATGTCCAAGGTTGAACAAAACATGCAAAAATTGCCACATTGCTAATGTAAAATTTAAACAAAATTACAATATTCTACACGAAGCTAATGACTTGAACTGTCCATCCTACCAGTATGCCCTAAATATTCTTCGAGCCAAAATAAATTATGGTGTTGAAAATGGCAGATGAACTATAAGAATTGAGAATTCTTCAAAATCTGGAGTCACTAGAGATGGACACAATTCAGGAAAGAATAGAGGGAAGTGAAATAAAGACTAAAAAAAATTTAGACAACAAACAATTAAATATTATACACTTTAACATTAGGAGCATTCATAAAAACTTTAATGAATTTTTAATAGCGTTTGAAACATATGATCTCCAATATTGTGACATCATAATTCTTGGTGAAAGTTTTAACAGTTATGACGGACAATACAACCTGAAGGGATATAATATGTTTTACAATGGGGCTAGACATAATAGGAATGATGGAATGATCATTTTTATTAGGTCAACTTTGATCTTCGAAATAAATCATACATTGCTGGATGGGTGTGACATTACTGTAAGTAGTATCTTAATAAAAAAGAGACAGTTTTCTTTTAATATAATATGTTTGTACAGACCACCAAACACCGATAGGGTCTTGTTTTTGGAGGATATGGAAGTATCTTTATCAGGGGTTCGAGCGAGTAATATGGATATATTCTTGGGTGACATTAATTTGGATATCTCCGATAAAAACGAAAATACTGTTAATTCCTATTTGACTATCTTGAACCATTTTGGATTTTTGTCATACATAAATGGCCCAACCAGAGAAAAATCTTGCCTTGATCATATTTTTATAAAAACTAACAGAAGTACTAACAAGCTTAACTTTAATTCTTTCGTAATAAATTTGGACCTTACTGACCATGACCCTGTTATGCTACATATAAATGAAATATACAATCACAAGAAAAATATAGGTAGCTCACTACTCACCAAAACAATTGAAACATTTAATGAACAGCTATTCAATAAATTAATTCAAAAAGAAAACTGGGATTCAGTATTAGGGAGTTTCGAAGTAACTACAGCAACAGATGAATTTTATAAGAAGATAAATACTTTACTACAACAAGCTATCAATTTTAAAAAAATTCATTTGACACAATTTAAAAAACGCCAACCATGGATCACATATAGTTTGACCCTGAGTATAAAAAAGAGAGATAAAATGAAAAGAAAGTTGGTCCAAAATTTTAATGAGGAGGATAACCAAATATTTAAAACTTACAGAAACAACCTTAAAAAAATTATTGAAAAGTGTAAACACGAATATTATAAAAACGAAGTTGACATGGCAGGACATGATCTTAAAAAAGGTTATGAATTAATATCCGAGGCTACAAATAATACCAAGGACAAAACAAGTCACATACCTCCACCCATATTAAATGATGACTCAAGTGAGTTTGCAAGTGTGAAATCAATGGCAAATTATTGTAATAACTTTTTTATTAACGCAGGGGTGGATATGCTAAATAAGATTCCAAATGCAAACAATGAATTTAACATTCCTAACAATTTCAATTTCAATTTCAATTTCAATTTCAATTTCAATTTCAATTTCAATTTCAATTTCAATTTCAATTTCAATTTCAATTTATTCATTTGGTAATTTGTACATTGTACTTTTACATGTCAATAAAATATGGTAACTAAAAAATAAAATAAAATTTACAATTAAAATCTTATAAGTTAAACACACAATATAAAAGCAGGATTCCACAATACAGTAAACACGATAAATACAGGATCACGAAAAATATCTAAAATATTCCTCATTTGAATAAAATGTGTTATTAATTAAAATTTGTTTCATTTTGTTCTTAAATATATGTGTTGGTAGTTCCCTAATTTCCCTTGGCAACACATTAAAATATTTTATTGCCCAGTAGCCAGGACCATTTTGACACCTCCTTAGTCGTTGGTATGCTGGTATCAAATTACTTTTATTTCTGGTTGAGTGGGCGTGTACATTCTCATGGGTCAAAAATAACTGGGTGTTATTTTTTACATAGAGAAGACACTCCAGAATATACAGGCACGGCAGGGTAAGTATTCCTAATTCCCTAAAACTCGCTCTACAATCATCCCTAAAACCTAATCCACTCACAACTCTCACTGCCTTCCGCTGCAGTCCGAAGAGACGACGTGTACCCGAGGCATGACCCCATACTAGTATAGCATATGCGAGTTGTGCATGGAAAGTCGCAAAATACGCTGATTTCAGCACTCTGTAGGAAACATTTTCTGCAAGACGGCGTAGCAGATAAAGGCTTTTATTCATTTTCGTCGCTACAGCTTCAGTATGAATGCTCCATTCTGCTTTTGGATCCATACGAACCCCAAGAAACACTGTATGAGACGTATGTTCATTCACAGCACCCACATCTCTCATTGCAAACACCATTCTTTCTGTCTTGCTTTTGTTTAGACTTAATCTATTTGAGTTAAACCATCTTTCAGCCATCTCCTGCGCCTCCAGAGAGCCCAACAGCGAAGCCTCAAGAGTCTCTGCCACAACAGAAATGGTTGTGTCATCAGCAAAAAGAGTATAACCAGATTTTTGATCTATAAAAGGCAGATCATTTACGTATATAAGAAAAAGTATTGGCCCCAGAATAGATCCCTGAGGCACACCAATGGTTATCTCCCTCCTTGCCGAAGTCACACCACCATACTGCACAGCCTGGCACCTTCCTGTAAGATAGGATTTTAAAAGTTGAAGACTATCATTTGAAAATTTGTAAGCTTCTAGCTTGCGCAGGAGGATTCCATGGTCCACGCAGTCGAAAGCCTTGCTGAGATCACAAAACAAAACAGTGTCATAACACTGTCCATTAAAAGCGTCCATAATATCAGACATGAGGTTTAGGATTCCCAAAGTTGTATTTTTATTTTTCCTAAAGCCGAACTGATTATCGTTAAAAAGGTTATTTTCCTCAAAAAAATTTATAATTTGTTTGGACATGCATTTTTCAAAGATCTTGGATATTATAGGAAGAAGTGATATTGGCCTATAGTTCTCCGTTTCCTCAGTACTACCCTTCTTAAAGAGAGGAATCACAAGCGCCCCTTTCATGCATTCCGGAAATGTTCTTTCTCTGATACAGAAGTTGATTAATTTTGTGAGGGGTACCAGAATCAGATTCTTTATTGACTTCAAAATTTTTACATTGAGACCGTATATATCACGGCTGTTTTTATTTTTAAGCTGGTCTATAATGTCACGGACTTCATTAAAACTTACCTCGTTGAAAGCAAAAGCACTCTGAACCTCAACACGCCCCAAAACATCCAAGGGATCTATGTCTGACTCCGGTATGGCCTGAATAAGTTTATTTGCAATATTTAAAAAATAGTTATTAAAATCATCAGAAGTAAGGTTATCAGATTCAATGGTTTTTTTCTCCTTTCCTATGTTTTTGTTTATGATCTGCCACATGCTTTTTATGGGATTACTAGCAGAATTAATACGATTATCGTTCGCCGCGATTTTGGCTTTACGGATCTCTTTTTTGTACTTTCTTTTATATTGCATATAGTACTGTCTATTTGCATAGGTGTTGTACTGTTTGCTGATATCGCCCAACAATCTTAGATGTTCCCTCATAGTTCGTAGCCCCTGGTTGAACCAACCAAAGTCATTTTTCGACCGCATTATATATTGCTTTTCTGGAAAACATTTAGTATATCCCTCACTCAGAACACTCATAAATCTTTCAAACTTACTATCAGCATCTACTCCCTCACACTCAACAAAACCCCAGGACCAATTAACATCACTGTACCTACGGCCAGTCACCAAAAATGAAATAATTGACAAAATTAGTAGTTTAAAAAACAACAGTAGTCCTGGTATTGACAGAGTGACTACAAAAATGATAAAGAATAATCATATTTTCTTGCTTGATCCACTTGTCCATATAATAAATTTAATCTTTAAATATGGCACTGTTCCGGACCAGTTTAAGATATCAATAATAACTCCAATATACCAATCTGACGATAAGACAAAAGTGACCAATTATAGACCTATTAATTTGATAAATAACTTTGCTAAGGTCTTTGAGAAGTGTGTTAAAGATAGGTTGTTGAATTTTTTACAATTAAACTCAATTTTGTCAACGAACCAGTATGGCTTTTTGAGTAATTTGAGTACTTCAAATGCTCTTTACCATCTAACAAAGCACATTGCTGACAAACTTGATAAGAATGACAAATGTATAGCCCTATTCTTGGACTTAGCCAAGGCATTTGATACGGTGCACCATCGCCTGCTCTTGGAGGTTCTGGAGGGGAATGGGGTGAGGGGTGTCGTGTTGAATGTCTTTAAAAGTTATTTACATAAAATAATACAATATGTAAAAATAGTAAATACGTTAAGTGATCCATCAAATATTAAAATAGAAGTGCCGCAGGGTATAGTATTAGCCCCGATATTATTTTTAGCATATATAAACACCTTAACCAATCTAAAACTTAAGGACGGTACTGTTGTTTCATATGCAGATGACACTGCCATAATATTTTCCGCAGAATCTTGGAATGAAGTAAGACAAAATGTCATTAATGGATTGGACATTGTTCAAAACTGGTTAAACACCTTCAAATTAACATTAAACCTAAATAAAACAACGTATATTGCCTTTTCATTAACCCTGGCAAATCGTCCTGCTTTCAGTGCCATCCAGGTGAGAGATTCAGACAGAGTAATTAGAGAGGCTTCACAAACTCGATATTTAGGTATCACTATTGACAAACATCTGAAATGGAATCAACATGTGCTGAATGAAATTAACATCAATGATTCGAAGGTTATTGTATAAACTTTATGTCCTAAGAAACATTCTGAGCAAAAACTTGTTAATATCTGTTTATAGAACTGTTGTAGAGTCATTGTTAAGATATGGTATCGTTGTGTGGGGTGGTATGTACAAAAGCGCTTTACACCCATTAAGCATTGTACAGAATTACATATTAAAAGTAATTTACAAGAAGAATAGGCTTTATCCCACGAGCATGTTATATTCAAGAGAGGTTTTTGATGTAAGATCATTGTATATCCTGGAAGTAAGCATCTTTACTTATAAAAATAAGGAACTGAAAAGATATGTTGATCACAACTATCAAACTAGAAATAAGGTGAACGATCATATTATGGTACCTAAAAGTAATACTAATGCTAGTTTGAGATACTTAAGTTATATGTCGCCAAAGATTTATAATCTTATACCCCTGGAAATTAGAAGTGTTGTTAAAATTAACATATTTAAGCACAAGTGTAGATCTTATATTTTTGATAAAAACTCTGTATTTAGGAAACTGTTTTAGGTTTGGTATTTTTTTTTTATTTTGGTTGGGTTTTGTATTGTGCATTGGGATGACTTTGACTATATGATTTTCTAATTTTAATTATTTTAATTGGGATTGGTGAAGATTGTAATCACTGCACATACAGATGTTTAGTCATCTAGGTGCTGGATTGCAATTTACTTGCGATTTATCGTGGTATTCACTAAGGGACTTACTTTGTATAAAAAATAAATTATATTGAAGGTCTTATAGCTACTTTTATATTTAATAAATACCCCTAAAATGTAAATACCTATGATAATAAATGTGGAAGGGTTACAGGGTATACTGTTCCCTCCAAAAATATAAAAAAATATTAAATATAATTATCCAGCGTTTTCACCGACTTACTGAGAAGTTTACAAGCAAGGCTCCGAATATTAATATAATAGAGCCATTTATTATGAACGCTCTTAACCAATACACTAGAAAAAGACAATTCCCAGAAAGGACAGTTTTTGAGATACTGACCAACTAGTGTTTTTTTTTGTTTTTTTTTATTGTACTTACATAGCAGTATCACATTTTTCCAAAAATTATTTTTGTGATGTAGGTACTTACCTACTTACTTTTTTTTTTTATATAAATTAAGGGTTGAAAGACGTAGGTCGATAGCCTTTTAGACTTGTGTCTAATAAATATGTATAGGTAATAAAAATATTATGCTCATTTCATTGTTCGTTAACAAAAATTATTTTACAAAAGAGACAACTTAAAGTTGAAAATATCTAAAAAAAAAACTCTGTCTATCTCTCTAATAACAGAAAGATAACAAGTTTTTTATTTAATAATAACAGCTAGTCCTTTTGGCTGGGTTGTAATTCCAGTTTATAAATAGGTGGTTGTAAATAATATTAATAAAAGTGGGTACCCTCTCCCTCCATACTTATTCTTTTATAGGATACATCAGAAAGACAAAGTTACATAAATGATTGAGCACCCAGCTTAATTCATGTCATTTTGCATTACTTATATTTAAAAAAAAAGGTAAAAATGAACCATTTTGTTTAGTTCCTGATATTACATTACCTTTAATGCAGCAATTGCAATGTCTCTAGCTTGTATTTCACCCTCAAAACAAGTAACCAATTTAAGCAGGTCACTTTTTGATAATTCCATTTTGGTGTTTCTCTGCAAAAAAAATAGGTAAATTATGGGACTGAAAATCAAAAATAGCTATTAAAAACCTTTAATGTGCTACTGCCTAAATTTGTTCTTTCCATTTGATCAAACTGATTCATAGGCGAGGATCCAGGTTGATTTTCTTGTACTGTTGACAAAGCAGCCCCAAAATCAGGAGCTACTCCTAAGCCTTTTAGCCATTCAATTTCTACATTATTACTAGCCATAGTGCATAAATTGCTAATTCGAGCTTATTTAAAACTAAAATTGTTAAATATAACCATTTTTGTTAGTCTTAAATTTCTACATGCCCGGCTTCACTTTTCATTGTAATTTTACCATTTTATTTTCAACTTTTAGGTTTCATTTGACAATAGAAAACACTCTTTTAGGTTAGTATGGAGAATTGATTTTTCTACTCTAGGGATTTTAAGTTCCCTTATAACGTCAGACGTCAAAAAATGTCAATAAAATTTTTTGACCTATTCAAATGGATTCTAAACTTTCCCAATCGATGTAGATCCTTATTGTTTCGCTTGTATTGGACAGAGACAAAGTGCTATGTCGCCATGTAAGGTGTAAGTCGCTCAAACTAGTGATGGGATAACTCGAGTGAAAAATGACCGATAATTCGGTTTTTTCAATCACTCGAATTATTCGATTATCTTCGGAAATCATTCGAGTGACGAAATGAGTGATGAACATAATGGTTTTTGATAGTGATGGGATCACTCGAGTTAAAAAATAACCGATCACTCATTGTGGGGCTTTAGAAAGTAGTTAGTTTATGGAACTGGCGACCTTTTTTTTTTTTTTTAGAAGTCTAAAAATACATGTGTGCTTGATGATTATTTAAGTGATTAAAGAAATGAATTTTTTTAAATTGCCCCTCATATAGCATTTGAGTGAACAATCGATTATCATTCGGTTTTTTAAATCACTCGAATTCTCGGTAATCGATTATTGAAATAACTCGATTTTTCCCATCACTAGCTCAAACGTATTCGTATAAAATTACACCGGATCACGGAATAACCCTCGTGGCGATCGGACTTTCAAAAAGTAGACAAGGACTAGAGTTTGGTGCATATAAATGATTCCCTTCATGCACTCGCGAAAGGGCGGATTGGCTAACTATATTTAATATTAAACTATGAAATATTCTGGATTAAAGTATAAGAATGAAATGAATTAGTTTCCTCATCTATATATATGTCGTAGGCTGATAGTGAAATCCCTCATTTCATGAAAAGTCTAGTCACTTCATGAAGCGTCGGCAGATTGTGTAAAAACATGAAATTACACGATCTGCCGCGTCACTTCATGAAGAGACCTTAACGTTTCGGCGTATTATGTATAACACAATCTGCCTAATTTTAAATATCGTCACTTTAGTACCTAAAACGATGTCAATCGTCAGATCGTGTAGAATTGTTTGTTTGTTTATGTCGTAGGCTGATAGTGAAATCCGTCATTTCACCACAATCTACAATTAAAAGATGTAGGGAATGCATTGCAGTAGGAGCTCATGTTGAACCGACGTACAAAATGAATCAGTAAAAATATGGTATTTATCGAATATTTTATAAAAAAAGGCATATGGAACAAAAAAATTTTTCTCGTAAACGGTTTACTTTATCGATGTCGATGAAAAGTACCTTTTTTTTAGTTTAAGGTTTTAGCTGTTCAATAGTGTTATTGATATGCCTCTATCATACAGGGTGTAAAAAAAATAAGCATTATTCTGTTAAAGCTATTCCGTCCCTGGAAAACTAAATAAGCCGAATAAAATTAAAATGGTTCATTTTGAGGAGACTACCTAGCAACCATCATACTGAAAAATAATTAAATTACACCAAGTACTTCAAGATAAACCGATTTCCAGAGGCGTCCTTCAGGGGCTTATATCTCAGTAGGGAGGGCTTGTACGAAATTTTTTTATGGGAACTTGTCATATTATTTTTTTATATTCTGTCCGAATCCGGGAGATTACCCACATATTCTGGGACACCCTGTATATTACAAAAAGAAAACAACAAATTGTTCAAAAAAATTGATAAACACCACAATAAACACGCGAACAAGTTAATATAAGTAATAACGATAGTTTTGAATGATAAAAAAGTCATCTTTTAAATTGATTAGTACCTATTCCCACTCACGTCCGGCGCGTTTGTTCTGGTTTTAGGGGTCCTTATCGACATTTTTAGACAGGCGTTTTAAAAATAAAATTATGGGGTGTAGGTACTAGCGTTGCCAATAAGCGGGTAATTACATGATTTGCGTGTAATTTGATTGTCACGAAATTCACAAAAAAGTGTAATTTACGTGTATTTTGGAAAATTTAACAATTCACTTATATTTAATATTTTTACGGCTTTTCGAGGCAAAAAACAGCCACTGCTTTTCAATAGAGTGGCCATCTATTGTAAATAAATGGAACTAGACAATCTGGGCTTGTTTGCGTTTTTTTTTAAAGAACAAATAGAGCGCCATCTGTTATTGGATGAATTACCTAATATATGTCATAATGATCCAGTAAAATATTTTAGAGGTATATTTTGTGATATTTACGTCTTATTTTAAAACTTGTGATGGTAGAGTTAACGGTTTCTTAAAATAAGAAAGATTGTTTCAGTTCAGATGATACCAACCAGAATTTAGGCGTGACTATTTGTAAAAGTGCCAAACTATCGAAAAACGTTTTAAGTTACGTGTAAATAAGATTTTCCAGCTGCAGGCAACTTTCTTACAAGTGACCTGTTGATGCTGTTATCCACATCAGGATACGGAAGAAATAGAAAACAAACTGAAATGGAAAAAGCGTTCAAGCTTCGCTGTACATGTTGAGGTTGGCACCACCTCTGCGAAAATAAGGTATGGATAACTGCAATATGTAATTTGCGTTATGGCCGCAAGATGGCAAATATGTCTGTTTTCTCTGTGATTTTTCAGATGTTTTTTTGTTCTTATTACAGAATACAGGTTATGTTATTATTATGTTTATACTGTAGGCGTTTCACGAAAAAACTGGTTATATTTAAAATACTGTTCAATCTGTCCCAACCAGCAAAGTTATTTTATTTAATTGCTAATCGATCACATAAGAAGAGCTGCAATAAGCACTATTCTGTTGTGGGCAACTAATGTGTTTTATAAATTTATCATCATAACGTTTATATAACAGAATTATAAAATATCTTATAAAACAGTCATAGAATTATTGTAGAAACGTTTCTAGGAACAATTTAAAAAATATTTTAGCCTATTAAAGTTAACCATTTTATAAGGGCTTTATAGTGCATTTTGGCAATTTTTTAAATTCACTTATAAATATATTTTAAAATTATTTTAAAGTTGCTTCCTGCGACTTTAAAAAAAACAGTAATAGCTAGGTATCAATAAAGTACTTTTAACAACAATTCGCCTTTAAAAGTAAATTGTTATTTTAGCTATCACTTTATAACTACAACTACCTACCTATTTTATAGTAGGTATCTATAACATTTCTATTACAATATAAAAACAAAAACAAATTTCTTATAAAATAAAACTGTTCTCATTAATATACATTTGCTATCGCTAACTACAAGATATAGGTATTTAAGACAACTAAGTTTTTACCATTAATGAATCAGCTGATTAAAAATGTCTAATATAAAATAATGGAAAAAAATTAAGAAAAGTTGTGCTTTTTGTATTTTAAAGCCGTAATATGTGGGCTACTTTTAAAACGAGTAGAGGTATGGAAATTATTATAATATGTATTTTAATTAACTGTTATTATATTGTCCAAGCCGCAATATTACGACGCCCCGACGACGTTGACCTATGCGACCCGAAATCGACACCCAACGTAGTTACAACCTTGTTACCACTCCCAGTTGCACCAATATGGTCAATCATTTTTGAGTCGTCACAACGTCGGGAATCGATCTGGAATCGTGTTTGAAACACCAGCGTCCACCCTTATTTTCAAGTAATAACGACAGAAAAAGTCGACTTAGTAGATTATGACAGAAGAATAATATTAACGATTGCATCGTATTTCCGGACGAAATAGGTGACACAATTTATATAGTAAGTGTTTTAGTCCGGCCGCAAGATATGATATTTTATAATACCTTAAAATTTAAGGACGGACGTAACGGAAAGTTACTTTAAGAAATTTTTATTCAAAGCTTGCAAATTTTAATGACTATGAAACGTGTTGTTTTCTTGAGACAGAACATAATTTAATGATTTGAATAGAGATGAGAAATTTTCAATACAAAAAATGTGCGCAAAATATTGGAATGTTTTTCATTTGCTAGAGACGATCCTCTTTCTACGATCAACATTTATAAACAATCGTTACTTAACTCGGACGCATCGCCGTCGTATGTAAAACGATATAAAATGCCTCAGGCACAGAAAGAAGAAATAAATAGACAACTTGACAGAATGTTAAAAGTTGGAATTATTGAGGAGGCCAAATCTAAATGGTCGATCTGCACCCATTAGTGTTGTACCTAAAAAAGCCGACCAAACAGACGCTAAACGCTTTAGGGTAGTATCTAATTGATTTTCACCTTCTTAACAAATAATTACTTTCATCCATTACCATTACCGACATTTTAGATTCTTTGTCGGGAGCTATGTATTTCTCGAATTTGGATCTTTTACAAGGATACTACGTTACCAAGTACCTTTGGATGAGTCAAGTCGACCGTATAGGTACAGCGTTTATGACCCAAAGGGGACAATATTAAATAACAAAACTTCCAATGGGGTGAAAACCAGCCCTAATTTATTGTCTAAAATAATGTACATTGCAATGATAGGCTTAAATTGTAACAGTTATTAATTCGAAAAGGTTTTGTCTGTTTCCTTCCGCCAAACTCATCCCCAGACGCGTTTCGCCGTTTACGGCTCATCAGTGAGGCTCAGTTTGGCAGAAGGAAACAGGGCTCGAAGACAAATCACTTGTCAGGGTCGATCGTCGACGGGAATTATAGAACCCAGTGCGACATCCTGCGTCCCAGTACGGTACCTTAGAAAAGGTCAGTCGTACAGGGGTTATTCTGTAAAAACAGAAAATTTTGCAAGAGCGCTTTCAAAACCGGTACAAGTGCCGGACCACAGATATTAATTCGAAAAGGTTTTGTCTGTTTCCTTCCGCCAAACTCATCCCCAGACGCGTTTCGCCGTTTACGGCTCATCAGTGAGGCTCAGTTTGGCAGAAGGAAACAGGGCTCGAAGACAAATCACTTGTCAGGGTCGATCGTCGACGGGAATTATAGAACCCAGTGCGACATCCTGCGTCCCAGTACGGTACCTTAGAAAAGGTCAGTCGTACAGGGGTTATTCTGTAAAAACAGAAAATTTTGCAAGAGCGCTCTCAAAACCGGTACAAGTGCCGGACCACAGATATTAATTCGAAAAGGTTTTGTCTGTTTCCTTCCGCCAAACTCATCCCCAGACGCGTTTCGCCGTTTACGGCTCATCAGTGAGGCTCAGTTTGGCAGAAGGAAACAGGGCTCGAAGACAAATCACTTGTCAGGGTCGATCGTCGACGGGAATTATAGAACCCAGTGCGACATCCTGCGTCCCCCAGTACGGTACCTTAGAAAAGGTCATTATAACAGTTACTTTGTGTATCTAGATGATTTCATAGTATTTAGGAACAGCTCAGAAAATCATAATAAAAATCTGCCAAAAAGTGTTCAGATACTTAGACAAGTCAGTTTAAGATTATTCCAAACAAATGCGAATATTTGCAAACAGAAATTATATATCTTGGGCATGTGATATATCTGCGGATGGTGTTCCTCCTGATACAGAGAAACTTAAAGTCCTTCAGCAATATCCCATAATTATCTCAAGATACAAATGGGACTAAGCGTTTTGTTGTATTTGCTAATTATTATAGAAAGTTTAATCTAAATTTTACAAAAATTTTGTATCCACTCAATAACTTAACTAGAAAAGATCTTCCCCTTTGCTGGATACAAGAGTGTCAAGAGATCGTGAAAAACAGCAAATAATTTTAAACGATTTTCATTTATTGCTGACCGGAGGTCATGCAGGCATTAATAGAATGTATAAATATAATAATATTTATCGTCAACCGTCAGTAAAGCCGTACATTATTAGAGTGATTTCCGGAAGTAAACGAACACCTTATTTTATTGTAAAATAAAATACTTTACCTGCCGCAAATGCGGCAGATAAACACTTTTACCCTCCGCAAATTAGTGACTTTGACATTTATTAATCAAAAATCGTCTGTCACTGTCACGGCTTTCCCTATGACAGCTCGATAATAGTTTTCTCGCGATTTATTGCGTTGAGTTATAGGTATCTCAATTTTTTATATTATAATTTTTGAACGGTTAACGATAAAATTTTGTATGCACCACGTCAGTAAAGTGTCTTTATCGACTCGCCTGTTATTCGCCTCGCTCGCTTCGCTCGCTCATCTCATAATTTCAGACTCGTCCGATAAAGAATCACTTTACTGCCTTGGTACATAAATAACTATTAAAAATATTACTCGTGGGTAGATTTAAAGAAAGACGTGGAAAATTTTGCTAAAAAATGTAATGAAAGCAAAAGACATAACTAACTATACGAAACAAAATATTAAACCAATAAAAAACACTTCTTCCACTTCAGCATTTCAGAAAGTTAATTTAAATATAGTAAATTAATTGATTCAGCCGATACTAGGTGAAAATCCATAATTATAGTATTATGGGATACAGTAAAACAAAGTTGAACTTGTAAATTTCCACTATATTAACTAGAAATATTACATGTTTCGCTAAAAATGTAGCTTCGTCAGATGACAATGATTTCATACATACATGATTTTATTAAACCATTGTCATCTGACAAAGCTACAGTATTAGCGAAACATGTCATTTTTCTAGTTAATATAGTGGAAATTTACAAGTTCAGCTTTGTTTTACTGTATCCCATAATACTATATTAAATATAGTAGTTCCCTTCTTACCAGATATAGAAAATAATAACCCTACAGTGCAATCGCAATCGCGGTAAATACATAGATTATTATGCTATAAAAAATAGGGAATCGGTAACAAAAGCACAAGAGTTTTTTGAAAAGTTTATTTTAAGATATGGGATCCCGAATGAGATAGTTTCGAATGAAAATATCGAGTTTTTAGCCCACACTTTAAAAATATTATGTTTACTTCAAGCTAATAAATTGAAAGCTACTGTCCATCATCGAACAAGGTTAGATGGCTCTGGTTACTTACTAGAGGCATATTTTCATACACGGATAGCCAAAAATCCAGACAACTGGAGTACTTGGTTACCTTTTTGGTGTTTTTCACATAACAATACAACATCCTAAAACTTTTTATAAGCCATACGAACTTGTTTTGGACAAGACATCAGAGTTACCTTTGAATATATTAAACGAAGTAGACCCTTTATATAATTTTGATAGTTATCCGTTAGACTTACAATACAGACTTCAGACATCATTAAACGGTATGCAATAACTGGTATCAAAAATAAAAAAATAAAAACATGATGGTAGCTAGAGTGCGCGGGCGGAAATTTAAAAGACAATATCAAGAATCATTAAGGTGCAATGAACAATAGCAAAAACATTTTTTTTTCTTTTAGATAACCGGTTATAATCATTGTATTTATTGTAATGTGTAATTATTATAATTTGTAACTGTAAGTGAAATCGGCGTTGTGGTCTAGTGGTCAGTGCAGCGGCCTCTCAGATCGAAGGCCCGGGTTCGCTCCCCGGTGCCGGCAACGTCGATGTTAAATTTGGAATTTGGTTTAAGAGCTGCGCCTTCTTTCGGAAGAGACGTTAAACTGTGGATGTTGGCACGTTAAAGAACCCTACCCTCGACAAAGAGAGATTCGGCAAAATTACCAGATAGTGTGTGACAAATTCCCTGGCGTCGGTGACTGGCCTCGTTGCGGAAATAGACCGACGTAAAAAAAAAAAAACTGTAAGTGAACAAACCCTGTATAGTAAGCTTAAATTAATATATTTTAATAATAATTAATTTAACAATTTCGATATACTCAAACACAAACTTACTTTTTTTTAATTAAAAGTAAATTTCTATACTTACTAAAAATATATTTCTGCTTTGATTGGCTTCACAACTGTGTAAAAAATGCGAATGAATAATACAACATAATAGCTGGCGCCACGGTGCAAAGAATTTTTTCGATAACAGGATCTTTTAAATATTGTGATTCTTAAAGATAATTAATTTTTAATCTAATTATGTCCTATAAAATTTTTTTATAAATCCAACATGAACGGAGATATTTGGGGTTGAGTTTTTTTCTAAAATAATTTTAACGAATATTTTAATTATAAATATTTCTAATATCCTTATAGCAGATTTCATTTTAATTTTGATAATGATAAATTTAGTGATAAAACGCTCGTGTAGCGTTAAATTATAACGTCCAGTGACGTCTCAGGGGGCACCTTAACAAATAATATTGGCAAAAATAAGACGCCACTTTTGGTAATTTTTATATTTTTTTCGAATTAAGCAACTAAAAATATCCCTTTCTTGTCTGTTAAATTGTTTTCATATCTTGCTTCTTTTTCGAGAAATAAAAATAAAAACAATTTTATTGCATAGAAAACAAAATTCATTAAATAATTAATACGTTGTATTTTTTGTTGTTTAAAAGCAAAGTTAAAACACTAAAGCATAATAAAATAAAATTAAAAGATGTTTTAAATTTTATGAAAGAACTGATCAGAAATTATACAAAATTATTAATAAAAATTAGAACATTACCAAAAACTAACCAATGGGGTCGAATGAGGTGTTCAAAATTATTGCCGTACACATACATAGCAAGATATGAAAACGATTTAAGAGACAAGAAAAGGATATTTTTAGTTGTTTAATCCGAAAAAAATATAAAAATTACCAAAAACTCAGTGGCGTCTTATTTTTTGCCAATATTTTTTGTTAAGGTGAGACGTCACTGGACGTAATAATTTAGCGCAACACGAGCGTTTTATCACTAAAATTATCATTACCAAAATTAAATTAAAATCTGCTAAAGAATATTAAAAATATTTATAATTAAAATACTCGTTAAAATTATTAAAAAAAAAAACTTAACCCAAAATATCTCCGTTCATGTTGAATTTATCAAAAAATTTTATAGGACATAATTTGATTAAAAATTTATTATCTTTAAGAACCATAATATTTAGAAGTTCCTGTCTTCGAAAAAATTCTTTGCACCGTGGCGCCACCTAGTATTATTCAAACACATTTTTTATACAGTTGTGAAGCCAATCATAGTGGCTACAAACTGGCGTTTACAGAATTTACATGTCACTTTTAGTTTTCGAAATAATTGTCCTGGGAGTTTTTATTGAAACACCCGGTATATTTATTTTAAGAAAGCAAGCTCAATAGGTCCAGATTGCCACGATATTTTTAAGCAAATTGATCGCACAACTTGGTTGCTCGGCAATCGCCCAGTGAACGGGCCCCTTTAGAGTCAGAGTTGCGAATATCGAAGCAAACTATTGTGAAAATCAGTTCTTCCAGTTTTTATAAATCATTGTATATTTTATAGCAAATAAAGACGACCTTTAGACGTGCTTTATTTCGTGACTAACACGCTTAAGCCTATTATAAAATAATTTAATTAGTTATAAAATTACAGGATAACCCCGAGTAGCTAGTTCAGCAGCGCTAGGTTAACTATAATGTGTTTCGAAGTAAGGATTTGTGTTTTTTTCGTGGTCTACACAATATCTGGCGTTATGACAAGCCACTCATTGTAAGTTTTTCTGGAAATTGGGGTAACTTTTTAAGTTTTATTGTAATTTTCTTGCTTTTTATTAGACATTCCGAGGTTTCTATAGATGTGGAACAGAACATATACGGGGTGTTTTAGAAGGAACGCTCACCTATATAATTTTTTATTGTTTAAATTACAGAAATAAAATTAGGTGGGTTTATAATATGTGATATTATTTTGTATTTTATGACATGACGAATGCCATTTTGTCACTTCTGGCTTAAGCGGAAAGGACCTCAACTTTTAGATTTTTAAATGGAACATCCTTTATACTTTTGGCTACATCGATTCAGAACACCATTCCAAATTTAACAACACCCCATAAGTCACTTTTTGAAACTTTAAATCATTTATTTTTTGATCTAGATTGCTATGAACTCTCTAAAATGGTTGACTTCTAAGCCAAAATCTTAATAAAACTGCATTTTTTAAGTTTTATTGTGTTTCAAAATTTTTACAAACTTTTTAACTTTTTAAAAAGGCTTTTTCCCAGATAACCCATAAATTGTCGCCATAAAATAGTACCATATTGATTTTTTCGTTTCTGTTATTAAATATTTTATTTTAAAATTAGAAGTCATACACTAATACACAATGACCAAACTAAACCAAACGATAAAGTATACTAAGCTACTAATCTGTGAAACTAATTTGGCGGATAATGGCGGATTTTAAATTTGTAATTACGTTAATTTGTTTGTTAACAATATGGCGTCTAATGGGTTTAGAAAAATGCAAAGCCGTTTGCGCTATTTGTTATATTTTTTGTCATGAATTGGTATTTTTATTAAATTATCTCTTCTTTTTTAAATTGACATAACAGTGTGTGATATCAAATTGTTGGAAAAAGTGCTCTATATATCTTTTTGCCCAATGTTTCCATTTGAAAAAATTAACTTCTCTAGGAAAAATACTATTAAATAAGTTAAAAAGTTTGTAAAAAATTTAAAACACAGTAAAACTTGAATAGTGCGTTTTTATTAAGAGTTAGGCTTAGAAATAAACCATTTTAGAGAGTTCATAGCAATCTAAACTGCTGGACAATTCAAGCGTATTGAGCTCATTGTTAGGTTAACTTTGGAGTAAGATAATTTACGAACGAATAAATATATCAATATGCGGTTTGCAAAATTTAAAATAGAATTTAATTCTTAATATGCCAGTTTTTCCTGATTTTTTGGTTTCAAACATCTTACTGTCTACAGGGAGCAAAAAGAAGTATGTTTATTATCCACCAATCGTGTCTTCCAACGATCCTTTCATGCCTGGGTAACGTTGCAGTAGGTAGCATGGTATAGTGTTTCTTAGGTCAATTTAATGACATTACACTGTAGGAATTTCCTAACCATAGGCGTTCCACACAAATAATTAATATGCGTATACACACTTATAAGTTTGTTTTACATTAGGTGTTTGTACATACTACAGTTTATAAACCCACTGTATATATAATAATATTATATTAAAATAATAAATATAAGGTAACTCAAAAATTCTACATACAAAACTAAAATCAGAAAAATAAACCTGACACGGCACGACACTGCTCAGAAAATGCTTTAATTTTTTTACCAGAACTTCATTCTCGTCAACCAGACTCCGGCCCGTTCATCAAGGCATAACCACGTTTATTTTATCTCCGTCTCTTCCACGCCATCGGCGGTCACTGGCCTATCTCTGTCTGGCAAAATCGATCGTCAGACGGGCCGGGTACCGGTTCAGCTTATATCCTGGCGCTTACAATCGCAACAAATTACATGCTGTTGCCAATTCTTCAAAATTTTCGGATTTGTAAGCACAATGTAAGTATATACGAGAAACAAGGGTTTGTTAATTAGTTGTTTTTAAACACTGAAAACACTTTTTGTCTTGATTTCAGTTATATTGTTTCTTAAGGACTAAAGAATGTATTATTATAACAATGAATGGCTTGTTATTTTTTTCTGTCACACTCAAAACTCCTCGGTTTAAAGTATATTTGCAAACTAGCTTTCAAAGAAAGTTACTGACTAACAATTGAATACTGATATAAATAAAATATCTTTAATAAAAAAACTTAAAGAATTGAAGAAGAAAGATCTGACAACCCTGGTTGTGCGGTCGGTCTCTTTGACTGTTTACCGCCGTATGGAATGATTGGAATGTCCTCAAACTGAGATTGGATAAATAATAACACTGTTATTAGCAAAGTGGATCGATTAAATTTTGTTTCATTTTGCCTTTGCGTATTGCAATTTTGTCACTCTTGTTATTTATAATATTTTTGTCAGAAAAAAACATGTAGGTATTATTTGTTATCGGTATTTTATAATGATGTTTATAAAAAGGTAAAAAATGGATCAGCAACAGTTATACACTTATTTGTACATACTGTATAAGCGCTTTCCAAATTTAAATCCTTTCAAGTATGATGTTTCAAGCCACTCGTGAATGGATTCCTACCGATTATGGGTACGCCCCTGGTTACGAAATGCAAGAAATTAAAATGTACTCGTTGCAAAAGAGGTAGTCCTAGGGAGTTATAATCACTTACCAAAACCCGTTTTTACAAAATACTGTAAGGCCTACTGACAAAAATACCTGAAATTTACAGGGGTTGAGAAAATAATCGAAATTTCATGAACGTAGAGGAATATAAAAAATTGAAGAAAATCATTTTTTTTTCTTTATAAATAAGAGACCAAGAAAATGCCATGCAAAATAATTTATGTGGAAATCCGGTACGAATGTTTGATAAAAAAAACATACTTCTTTTTGCACCTTGTAGATAGTAAGATGTTTGAAGCCAAAAAAATCGGAAAAACAGACATATTAGTAATTAAATTATCTTTTAAATTCTGCAAACCGCGCATCGATGTTTATTCGTTCGTAAATTATTTTACTCCAGAGTTAACTTAACAATTAGCTTGGTCCGCTTGAAGTGTCCAACAGTTTAGATGAAAAAAGAAATATTATTTAAAGTATCAGAAAGTGAGTATGGGGCGTCGGCGTCGTTGAATTTGGAATGGTGTTCTGAATCAATTTAGCGAAAAATATACAGGGTGTTCCGTTTAACAATCTAAAGTTGAGGTGATTTCCGGTTAAACCGGAACTGACAAAATATCATCCGTCATGTCATAAAGTTTAAAATAATATTACATATAAATCCACCAAATTCTATTTCTATAATACAATAAATTCGATTTGAAACTTTTTTGCACATAATCTGTAGTAACACGATTCGATTTTTTTAAATCTTCTTAACCCTCAACGTAACCTCTTACATTTTAAATTTATTGGTTTATAGGTACTTGGTACTTTACGTTTGTATTTGATAAATTAATAACTTTTTTTAAAAATGGTATAAAAAAAAAATTCTTATTCATGACATATAAACGGGGATACACGCTTGAGTGAAGGGAGCGCTGGTCTACGATTTCATAGTTAACTAGTCGGGTCAGGTAGCTATCCTTTAAATAGCGAAATGGCCACGTAGTCTTGATGTACTAACTGCCTAGTGATATAAGGCGCGAAAATTTTTTTTAGAGTAAGGAGCTAGAAATACTACTATATTCCATGGAAGTCTCAAGAAATTTCCGCAAATATTTTAATTAGATTATGATTCTAAGGGTAATGTATCACATAGATGTCCTCGGAGCATAAAAATTCAATATTTTGACAAAATTTAGAATTTGGTGTTTTTGGAGACAAGGAGAACTTTTTCCAAAGTCTGTAGAAAAATTATGGGTCGAACTTTTTTAAACCTGAATATAAGTTCTACAGACCACGTTTTAAGTTAAGTGATGGCGATAAAATTGTTTCGAGTAAGAATTTTAAGCGTATTAAAATTATTTGGAGATAAAAACAATTTTTTTTGAGTCCTTGCACCTAGAAAAATCGTATTGGTCTTTTTCCGATTGATTGACGTCATTTTTCCGACACTGGCAATTTAAATAATTTTTACAATATAATTTTAAAAAATGGTAAAACCACCAAGACATCCCATATATGTTGAATTACTTGAAATTGAAGTAGTATTTGTTTTAGTAACCATTCTAGTAATAAAATAAGAGATCAATTTGAAGAAACAAGTTTATCTTTAAGGGACATTTTACCATTAAGACCAAAACATTATGACAAAAATCGTGCACCGAAATTTCATGGAGGACCCACGGTTGTGTACTTTCATGTTACAGTGTTATCTTTGGATTCAATTAATGAGGAATCAATGGTAAAGTATAAACCTATGTGTTTTTTTTATGTAGTATAGTTCCTAGCAGTGCTGTTTTTATCATCCACAAACGTATATAATACAGGCGGGTGATTCAAGGTGGATGGAACGTTAAACGTTTCTGAGGAACCAGTAAAGGAATGGTCCTGAAAATTTGGTCGCGTACATAAACGGACATGCTCTACCAACCTAAATTATTTTTGACAATACAGTGATGCCGCTTCCACACAAAAATAATAGTAACTTCGATTTTTTAAATGCAACACCAAATATTTTATTTTATTTTTAAAACCCTCATTACTTTCCTTGCAATTTTTATTAACTCTACTCTATACTTATCTCTTGCCGTTTCTAAGATATAAATAATTTCAGTTTTTTTTTGTCCGAAAAGTCACTTTTAAAAATGCTGATAATTTTGAACTCTAAAACACTGAAACCCTTAAATTTGATAAATAGTTAACTAATACCATAGGGCTCTTTGCCCTAGTCCCAAATCTTAGTTGCAATATACAGGGTGGCTGAAAACTACACTTATTCTGGTAACGTGAAAAAGTGACCATAAGTCCTTTTTTTCAAATGTAACACCCTGTATATTATTACGGATTTGAAAAGCTGCTAAAATTTCTCTTAATTTTTGTATATCATACCTGTACCTAACTAACTAGTTTAACCATTTTTTTGACGTATTAAGCATGATTTGTAAAATTTTCTATACAATTCAATTTTCATTATCAAACCTTCATGAAAAATAGACTTATAAGCTAATGTTTAATACACTCTATTCACATTAAAATTTTGATTATTTCTTGTTTTATAATTATGATGGTCATAATAATTAAAAGAACAAAATTTTTTTAAATAATCAGGCAATAAATTATTTTTAATTTTATGTATCGTGTGTAGCACGATTTTTTCAAAAATTTATTTGAGTACAGTACTATCGAGTATGACGCTATACTAGATTTGATGGTACAAGTAAGGGACTTTATGAACCTTTAGGTACATATTTTGGCTCACATTATCTAGAATGTGATACGACTTTTTACATTTAAAATAGTAAAGTACTACCTGGTATGACGCTATACTAGATTAACCCATATTGTTAGTACTTATTTGGGACGGGCTGGCTCAATTTATTTATAATGTAAAAATGACACAAAGTCTCGACCTCAGATTAAACTATTTTCGCCTGTTTATTTTAGTACGATAACATGTTTCGCCTTAAACTGACATCATCATTCATCAGACTTTACGAATAGTTGTACTGAAATAAACAGATGAAAATAGTTCAATCTGAAGCTACTTTGGGTCATTTTTACATTATACTTAAATTAGGCCTCTTTAAGAAAAATGAACGAATTCCTCCAATTTCAATTTATCTAGCTTGTGGCACAGGATTTTTTTAACAAATTTATAATAGTAATCATCAGTGAAGTACTACCTAGTATGACGCTATACTAGGTTTGAAGATACTAACAAGTAGCTATATTGGCCTTCATTTTTTGTACCTATTTTGGATGAGCTGGTTCAATCCGTGTAGCATCTGGCACGATTTGAATATTGGTCCGCAAATTAGACATACCCCAATATTTGATTTTAAGTTTTTTTTTTAAAAGTAAAAATAAAACATAATAAGGCCTAAATGAGCTAAAATATTAGGGCAGAATAATTAGATAACAAAAATATTTCAACGATTTTCATAAAATACAAAAAAAAAAATCAAAACAATCGTTTCCGTACCAACAAGATCGAGTCTTATCGCATCATAACAATATTGATATTGAAGGCAATGTCTTGAGCTTAAGTAAAAACGTATAATATATCTTCTATTTGACTAATATACAGATACACAAAACGCCCTCTTCGGCAAATGTCGGTGAACTATTTTATGATTTTGTATAACTATATTGGTCGATATTGAGCCAGCTTCATTTTCGATGAAGGGGTCGGTCTGATATAATTCAAGGATCGAAGGTCGAATGGTAACTTTATACACGCAAATCTTTATTAATCGCATCCATTGGCTTAACAGCGTGTTAGAGGGCTTTATAAAATGCTAACAATATTTTATTTGGGCTTCATAAGAACCTTTTATATGTCTATACTGGGTTGGCGGTTGGGAAAATGTTCCGGAACGGCTTAATTACAGGCGAACGGTATAGAACTAAAATTTTACTATTTGACTATTATACTAGACTATTATACTAGTGGAAATTTACAAGTTCAACTTTGTTTTACTGTATCCCATAATACTATAATATGGATTTCCACCTAGTATCGGCTGAATCAATTAGTTTATTATATCACATGTCAGTAATGTCACCAACTGTCAAGTGTTGACGTTATTTTTTTTTAAATAAAACACCTTGTATATTATCAGATATTCCAAATCTTCAATAAATTTAAAATATTTTTCGTACCATATAACTAAATTCAACTGTTTCGGAAATACGGGCAAATGAATCTAGAAAGTCCATAATACATTGTGTTTAAAAATTAAGCAACATGTTTCTTTTATTTGCATTAATGACATTCCAAATAAAAGTCTTAGTTTCCATGACTTCTAAGTGTCACTCTGACATAGGTATTTCTTATTAATAGTAGTTTAAGTGAGTTGTGCGAGTTTTTTATTTATCGATATAACTGATAAAAACTATGGTTCAGCTAACTGAACAAGAACGGATTACTCTGCTTATGATGATAGGATATGGGGATAGACGGAGATCTTTTCAAGAAGCAACCGACCTTTTAATCAAAGTTTTCCTGTTCGAGATCCCATTTCTAAATCGACTGTTAATAGAATATTTTATAACTTTTAGCATACGGGTACGGTAAAAAACTTGCCAAAAACAGGTCGTCCAAAAACTGCTACAAATGACGAGAAATCCCCAGATGTTTTACTTGCCCTGCAAGAAGAACCACAAACCTCAGTTCCAAAACTTGCTCTTGTACATGATAACAGCGAAAAATCTATTAGAAGAATCCTCAAAAAAAAATAAAATGTTTCCTTCTAAAGTAAGCTTGCTTCAAGAGCTATCAGAGGAATAAGTATCCTAATAATAGGTGTATGCAATTTTGTCAAGAAATAATGAACTACATAGACCTACAACCTAACTTTGTAAGTTGTATTTTATTTTCTGACGAGGCTACATTCTGTTTTAATGGTTTCGTCAATAGGCACAACTGTCAATACTGGTCAGACCATAATCCCCATTTGATGATGGAGCACCGTACGCAATATCCCCAAAAATTAAATGTGTTGGCAGGTATAATTGGAAACCATATTATTGGGCCTTTCTTCCTAGATGGAAACTTGACAGCTAATTACTACTTAGATCTGGTTCGGAATAGTATTATACCACATTTGATTACTTTATATACAGGGTGTTCCTAAATTAATGGTACATCCGATAGTAGGCCATTCTTTGGCTTATTTCATAAATAAAATGTTATATAAACAGGGCCGTTTCTGAGTGGTGTGCTGGGAGTGCCCCCGCACAAGGGCGGCCAAAGTTATAGGGCGGCGAAAGCCGCCTGCAGTTTCACAGAAAAAAATGTTAGACGTAAAAAAAATTCTAGGAGTTTTCATAAATATGAAGGGTCAAATAAGAATGGTAAATTCAGTTTTCAAAAAAAAATTATGCAGTAGCTGTCAAGAATGAGTTTGTGTTTATTAGAGATTTCTTTTTAGATAGATAAGTGTCGGAAAAATAAAAAGAATTCTCAACGGAGGTGGCCGCCCTGCAACCCACGTCAATTACATTTTGTCTTAGGTTTACTCAAAAAATTAAAACTAATTGATATTATTTGAATAATTATGTAGGTATAGTTGAATTCACATAAACTTTTAATGCCGTGACATTTCAGTTCTGTCATACTTGTCAAATACTGCAGCAACTCATAAAATATAAATTTCTAATGGCTAAATTTAATTAGTATAATTGTACTGCACACAAAGTATGTCTCTCTTGTATTATTTCATACGATTAAAAAGAGATAGAAATAAAAAGAGTTGGCCGAGCAATTCCAGAAAAGAAAAATTAAAAACACTGACCAATCTCAGCTGTATAAGAAATTTAGTAAGTTGGTGAAATCTAAAGTAACTAGACAATGACAAGTCTTGACATTTGGCATTAAAACTTTATGTGAATTTAACTATAGGTCTTATTAATTTGGTAGTAGGGTAGGTGGGGGCACAAATACTCAGAGGGCAAAAGAACGCACCCTATTTAAATTTGCCGCCGATGTCCGGTTTCAAATGCTATTACAAATAACTTTTCCGACGCCGAAAAAAAGTACCCAGACATTTTGATTACGAATTAAAAGATGACCCCATCGTCGAGGCCAAACAGAGTTTCAATGTGAATTTTTATTTTTCGATTTTGGATATATTTTTTTTTTGCCAGGGGAAACCCTTTATGGGCACCGGTTACTTGTTCTTTGGATATTGCGATAGAATCAATTAAGGAGAGATTCGTTTCACTTAATAAGTGTAATGAAACTTTTGGGTTTTTGTCGAACTTCTATGAAGCTAATGCCATAAATGACGAGAAATTGTTAAAATCCTGCAAAGATCTCGATATAGCGCTTCAATAGCAAGGAAGTCCCACAAACAAAGATATTGATCGCTCAGAGCTCGACCAGAAAATTTTGTCGTTCCGAGAAATTTTTCCAATAAAACGTACAAAATAATAATTGTCGATACGCTAAAATTCATAGCTGAAAAAGATTTCATCTCATCATTTCCAAATCTTTGTGTTGCGCTGAGAATTTTTATTACTCTGCCGGTTACTGTTGCATCTATCGAACGTAGTTTTTCAAAGTTAAAATTAATTAAAAATTACTTGCGGTCAATTATGTCCGAAGAAAGGATTAGTGGCTTGGCCCTTATCGCCATTGAAAGCCAAATTGCTGAGTCCCTCTGTAGGTAAGTATGAATAAAAGAAAAATATTAAAAATATACACCTATTAAAGATTTATTTTTCTGACAATTGCTTTGCGCCATAATTTCAGGTAGGTAATTGTAAAATAGTAACTGATTTGATTTAAAGGGCAGCCAGTTCATATGTCGCACAAGGGCGGCCAACAGGCCAGAAACGGCCCTGTATATAAACATGGGACCGAAAACGCT
This sequence comes from Polydrusus pterygomalis, assembly GCA_963969555.1. Classification (NCBI taxonomy): domain Eukaryota; kingdom Metazoa; phylum Arthropoda; class Insecta; order Coleoptera; family Curculionidae; genus Polydrusus; species Polydrusus pterygomalis. The sequence goes on from OZ018384.1 coordinate 12,546,336, forward strand.
TCCTTTCCGAAATACAGGGTGTTAATGGTAATTAAATGGGTTATGTGTTTCCAGGAATGTGCATTAAAATAATTTTTATTTTTTACTCGAAAACGGTGCACCGTAAGAAAATAAGTGAAGAGACCGAATTTGCTCTAAATTAGACGGGAATTTCAAAAATAATTTTTATTTAAAGAAAAAGCAGTGGCGCACCATTTTTTTCTTCAAAAATATTAAATGCAAGCTCCGCACGGACGCCACTGCTAAAATTAAAAAAAAATATTTCACATTAAAAAATGCCTTTTGATGCTCAAAAGACGTGTACCAAATTTCATAAAAATATCTAGAGCGGTTTGAAAATGGCAATGAAAAAATATTTTTTTAATTAAAATGTTAACACCCTGTATCTCGGAAACAAAGCTTTTTCGGTCCCATGTTTATATAACATTTTATTTATGAAATAAGCCAAAGAATTGCCTACGTTCGGATGTACCATTAATTTAGGAACACCCTGTATATAACGATTAAATACTAGCGAATGGCGTTTGGTTTTTGCAAGATGGGGCGCCAGCTCATTTTGGTATGCATGTCAGAAACTATTTGGATCAAACTTTTTCTGGAAGGTGGATAGGTAGGAGAGGGTCCATTGAATGGCCTCCTAGATCTCCAGATTTAACACCTCTAGATTTCTACCTCTGGAGTCATTTAAAGACTGTCGTGTATCGTACACAACCTAAGTCTTTGGAGGATCTTAAAAACAGTATTTTAGATGCTGCGCATGTTATTTCTCGTGAACATTTGGAAAACGTGCTTTCCCAATTTTCCGAGAGGATTGGACACTGTCAGGTGGCTGAAGGACGACATTTTGAACATTTAATTAAATAACTTTTATTTTATATTATTTTTTATTTAAAAATTATTAACAATTTTGTTTAAATAAAATGCACTACATTCATTTGCCGTATTTCCGAAACAGTTGAATTTAGTCATATATAGTATGCTATACGAAAAATATATTAAATTTATTTGGAGATTTACAATATCTGATAATATACAGGGTGTTCCATTTAAAAATAAATAAATAACGTCAACACTTGACAGTTGGTGACATTACTGACATACGGAATAATATTTAAATAGTAAAATTTTAGTCCAATAGATTGCCCAAAACCCGGATCCGATATTACTTTTCGTTCGCCCGTAATTAGACCGTTCCGGAACATTTGCCCAACTTGGTATATACATATATATCTGTACTTTAGAGGTAAAGGATCGTATCTCCATTTTTGCAGTGAATGGACATAATGCATTCACTAAAATACCCGAGTTTATATTTTTTTAGTGGCAAAAAAATCTATCTATCTAAATCTATAAAATTGGATATACGATTGTTTACCTCTATGGTACAGATATATATATTATGAAAGAGTACTCTTTAAAGTTGGTCCAAGCTTTCGGAAATGTTTATTTCCATCCTCAGGGATTTTAATATGTAGCCTGTTTAGTCCTTATTTTAATTTTCACTGGTTTGATCTCCAAGTCACCTGCTTAATGTCCAGTTCATCAATTAAGATCTTCATGAATAATCTCACTTGCACATGTTGCATAGAAGTTTTCTTAACTGTATAGTACTGTTAGTATGGGGCAATATCATACATAATGGGGCTTATTTTGCTGATCCAGCTCTCAATATTTCTCGAAATCCCTGGAATAGTAGTCGAATATGATAATCAATCACGATCGATAAGGTAGGTATTATCCCGCAAATACTTTATGAATGATTCCCCGAAAGTCGGACGCAGTTTTGCAAACGCAAAAATTCTGCTATTGTAGTTTAAATCAATAGACCCTGAGGTCGCTAATGTCCCTAGAATTTCCCTATTTCCCTAGTAAACATAATTTTGTCCCTAGAACTAAGGACATTTCCTTAGAATTGGCATCACTGCTGCCTAGTCGATTGGTCGATTCTATGAGGCGGAGGCGAAAGATAAGCGACATTTGAAATAATAATTCCATTCTGCATTCGGATTCAATGGAGCCATGGGTTTCGAGACAGAAAGCAGGGCGAGATTTTAATTTCGAATGCAAAAAATTCGATCTTAAGTGTTGCGGGTTGCGTAATGTTGGCGAACAAAATTCTGCCGTTTCTGTGAGGAAGAGATATTTTCGCTGATGCTGTCGGCCATATGGCAAAGGCTAGTGGTAGTTTGTTCAACAAACTATTGCTTTATTTTTATTTCTATTTTATTATTTATATTATCTAATTATATTATTAATTTCGAATAATACATATTATTTAAATTTTTGAAATTATATTTTTTTGTTTTTGTTCGACTTTGATTCCTAAACTTTGAGAATTAAAATTTAGGGGTATTTAAAATTAAAACGTAGGTACTAAATTTAGTAAATAATTTTTTTTACGTAACATGTAAATTAGTGGTTGAACTCCTTTTTTTAGAAATCAAAAATAAATGTTGATGAAAAATTCTCTATTTATCTATAGGAAAGCGGGAAATAAATAAGTAGATTCTCTGTATTCAAATGATTATTCGATTCTTAATAGTATTCGAATACAAGCTATTAGATTTCGAAAAATCATCCGATTATCCCTTCACTACTATATGATATGACATTAGATGCAAGTGCAACGCCACCAAGTGTAGTGGGCTTGAACTAATTCGGGCGGAAGGAGGTAGGAGAAATGTGTTGTAACTTGTTTAGTATTCACCTGAAGACGACTGGAGATACTTACCAGTTGAAACGTTGTGATATGAAAAACTAAAGACAATGGAAGTCCAAAACACATGCATCTATTACTTTTCGATTTCTGTTTGCTTACGGAAGTTATAAACAATAAACACTTATATATACAAGGTGGGGACTTTAACTGGAATAAATTCGATATTATTAAAACCGCTGAAGTTACGCCTACAAAATTTGGTATGTGGGAATTTTGGAACATGCGGAATTAAAAAATGATATCGGCGCTGTTGCCAGATTTCCCAGTTTTGCGCTACACGTAGTAATTTTGTTATTTTAAACGGAATGCCTAATTAATTTCTATTGCAGTAAGTGCGTGTCAAATTTACTGCAATAAAAATAAATATGTCATTCCATTTAATATAACAAAATTACTACGTGTAGCGCAAAACTGGGAAATCTGGCAACAGCGCCGATATCATTTTTTAATTCCGCATGGTCCAAAATTCCCACATACCAAATTTTGTAGGCGTAACTTTAACGGTTTTAATAATATCGAATTTATTCCAGTTAAAGTCCCCACCCTGTATAACCACAATGCCGCAAAGGATTTGTTAACTCGCGTTTAACTCGTCGTTTTTGAAAAGTTAAATAAAATCACATGTTAGGGTTTTAACCTAAGGATTAAAACGCGGTGCACTAGAAAATTATCGTTAATCCGTGAGGTAGCGTTAACCCTGGAAAATCTAAAATACAAGGTAAATTTAAGTTTAAAAATATTAAAATTTTGTACAGCGTGTTTTAACGCAGACGGCTGTGAAATCCATCTAATGCATCTCCTATATTGTATGTTGTAACTAGGGGGCCGTGGTTAATGTTGTTAATAGTATAATTAATGAGAGTTATAAATTGTAGGTATTTTTTATACCAAGAAATTAATCTTCTGGAAATTTTTTTCGTTGTCATAAGTACGTTTTAGGATAATAGCATTTAATTTGCCGCAAATTGTAGGTGTGAAATTTTCTTTCCTTTTGACAAATCTTAAACTAATTTAAAAAGATATTTTTTTTTGAAACCGACCAGAAAATTTACACTTTCTGGACAATTTTTCGTCTAGAAAATAACGTTTTTCCGATCGCAAGACCGGAAAAGTGACATTAGAGACCGGAAAAATATTTTTCGGACTCTAATGTCACTTTTCCGGTCTCTAATGTCACTGTCACCCTGTTTTTTGTTTTTCCAATCGCTCTTTGATAATACAAGATGCCTTGATTTCGTTTTTATGACAACAACATTTCGATGTATTGTCGAGTAACAGTTCGTTGATTTTTAATTTTGTTCTTTATGTCAAACTTGTTTCGCGTAGATTATAAAATATATCGAAGTGTCGGTCTTAAAAAAAATATTGTACGTCACGCAACCGAAAATTAGTATTTTCCAGGTCTCTCCAAGCTTCCAGGGCTCGCCTATGGCTCGCCCTGGAAATGCTTGTCTCGACCTGAAAAACACTACTTTCCGGTCTTGTAACGTAAATTACAATTTTTTTACAATAAAACGATAAAATAATACTTTGCAGGCTCAAATTTACATTAGTGCAGTTATTAGAAAATACAGTCCTTTATACTAAATACAGGGTGGAATGTTTATCTGGATTAAATTGTAGTATTAGGAAGTCCCTTTATTTGCTGAAAAAGTACAGAACTACGGCTGAATTTAGTTTGGCATACTTTTTTTTATACTTATATTTCATGAAATTTACCGTTCTTTTGTGGGTAGAAACCGCCCCCAACTTTTTTTTCAAATGTAAAAGTATGTGTTGTGATGTTGGAAAGGGAATACGACCCACTATTTACTTTTGCATTTCGGTAATCTAGGGGGCCAAAAAAAACTGCCCATTTTAGCAACATTTGACACTACAATTTGCATTTTGCCAGTGCAGACTGTTAAATAAAAGGAACATGTTATTGCTAAGGTTGTTTGTTTACTTGATGCGGCATTCGAATGATCACTGTTTAGAAGAAGTGAATACTTATCTGTTCTTGTATTTTGTGCTGTTTAAACCGTTACTTTATAGTATTTTTGCTATTCTAAAATGGATTATTTAACTGAATCACACAAAATCGAAATTTTAATGATGATTGGCTTTGGCGACAGATCAAACAGAAGTAGCAGCTTTATTTTACGAAATACACTCCCATCTACCACCACCTGAGGCATTATTAGCAAAATTGAAAGACATTATCGTAAAGTGGGCTACGTTGGGGACACACCAAGAATAAGTCCATCTGGAGTAATGGAGGAAGACACGCAATTAAACGGTTTACTTGCTCTTCAGGAAAATCCTTACTCCAGCTCGGCAACTTGCAAGAGAAAATAACATAAGCCATACGTCTGCATTAAAGTTAGTGAAATCATGTCAAATACGTCCTTATAAAAGTTAATGGTACAAGAGTTACTGGAAGATGATCCGGACCGCAGTCTTAAGTTTTGTGAAGTGATGATAAATGCACTTGATAAGCATTTAGTAGTTTTGGACTAGATCCTTTTTACAGATGAGTGTACTTTTTACTAAATGTTGAAGTCAATAAACAGAACTGTCGATATTGACCCGCAGAAAATCCTCACTGGGTGTGAGAAACACACACTCAGCTTTCGCAAAAACTTAATGTTTGGGCAGGCATAATTAGCGATCGCGTCATTGGGCCAATATTCCTTGAATAGTTAAATGGTCATACATATCTGGATTTTTGCAAGGAGAACTTATTCCAGGTTTGACTGCTTTATTTCCTCACCATGCAGAAGCAGATCTTTATGATGATCGAATATGGTTACAGCAGGATGGTGCTCCGCCTCATTACACCATAAATCTTCGACACTATTTAAGTGAAGTTTTTAGAAACCACTGTATAGGAAAAAGGGGTACCATTAAATTCCCCTCCAAATCGCTGGACGTTAATCCTTAAGATTATTTCCTTTGGGTCACCTAAAAACCAAAGTTTACGTAACAAAACCAGAAAATTTAGAGGAACTGTAAGTTGAGGAAACACCTAGCACTGATTGGTGTCGAAGAGGACCCAATCTGTGCTGGATGCCTAAAGGAGGAAGAGACCCCGCTGCATTTTCTGGGCACCTGTGAGGCCCTGGGAAGACTCAGGCATCAGGTGCTAGGATCGGCGGCTCTCCAAAAGAAATAAATCACGGCCCTGGCCTGAAGCGACATGCATACTTACCTATGGTATTTCTTGTAAATTTATACATAGTCAATTGTCAAGGTTTAATGACTTAGTTGATACATACCTACATTCATTTTATTTTAATTATTTTGGAGAAAATCTTTGAATATAAAAGAGCAGCGGTGTGTTTGGCTAAAGATATATGCTGATAGCCTAAGAATTTTACAACTGATAAGGTCAAAACAAAATATCTTAAATATACAGGGTGAGTCGGGAGAAACGGACCAAACTTTAGGAGCGTAATATACACGCAAAAAAAATTTGAAAAAAACCATATGTTCTTATTCGATAATCATTTATTTTTAAGTTATAGCGTAATACCAAATAAAGAAAAGTTCATATATTTACCGTTTCCTAATCAAAGCGTTCTTTTAATATATGTTCAAAAATACCGCTATTGACTTCTAAACATTTTCTGCTTCGTCTACGAAGATGCTCTTCTAATTGCTTCATGTTTTTCTTCTTTAAAATTGGCTGCAGTATTTCTAATACGCCGAATTAGTGCATCCCGAGTGTTCACTCTTACTTTGTACACTTCATTTTTAAACCAGCCCAATAAACAATAATCTAGTGCTGTGAGGTCTGGAGATCTTGGAGGCCAACGCCCTGGAAATGTTTCATCTAAATGTTGCTTGACCTGACGAGCAAAATGTGCAGGAGCTCCATCGTGCTGGTAATACATTTGCCTTCTGATATTTACAGGAACATCCTCTAGTAGTCCTTGTAACTCATGTTGTAAAAAATGTAGGTAGTTCTCCAAAATAAAAGGGCCAATTAAATAGCTATCGAGCATACCACACCACACGTTAACCGAAAACTTATGTTGAATTACTTTCAACTGTTGCGTGGGGATTTTCGATTAACCATACATGAGAGTTACGAGTATTATTAATACCGTCACGGGTGAATGTTGCTTCATCTGTAAAAAGTATACGTGATACAACATGATGGTTATTTATCCACCGACAAAATTCAATGCGTTTAGCATAATCTTCCGGTTTTAGGTGCTGCACTCTCGGTACATGCATGGTCTGGATATAAGCCTTGCTCGTGAAGTGTGTTTAATACTCTTTTTTGTGGAATGCCCAATTGAGTACCAATTCTTCGTTGCATTTTCTTCTACTAAATCCAGAATATTTTCTACTTTTCCTAAACCTTGTCGAGTAGCTCGTTCAGATGTAATGTTGGCACTGGGAAGCTTACCATTCTCGCACAAATTGTTAAAAACTCTGATAAACACGTTTCTAATCGAATGTCTGTGATGTGGACACCGTTGACGATATTCTTCAACAGCAGCTGTAGCACTTCCATTACAGGAACCATAAATAAACACCATGTTTGTATATTCTAAATTTGAATAAGTATTTGGCATTTTGTAACACTTTAGTCACTTAAACTTGAAAATAAACATTTAATTACTGCCACAATACACAGACACATTGTCAAGACAACATAGATGTTAAATAGTTTAGAGTCTTGAGCATGGCATACTCTAATTACGTGAAAATTTTGATAAAAGTGAAACGTAGAAAAAATTTTGGTATTGCGCTATAACTTGAAAACAAATGAATATCGGATAAGAACATATTGGTTTTTTTACATTGTTTTCGCGTGTATAATACACTCCTGAAATTTGGTCCGTTCCTCCCGATTCACCCTGTATAACTGCAACTAACTGTAAATTATAAATCAAACCTACTTAGTGGCGTAGCCATAGGGGGAGAAGGAGGGCTATTCCCCCCTCTTAACTTGACGCCCCTTTACGTCTTAAATACTTAACAAAGCACAGACTACCAAAAAATTACAAAGTCTGTTAATGTCGGTTTAAAATAAAAAAGTTTTTTTTTAATACTTATTCTGTCGTCACTAGTTTTTTACCATTCATCATAGGAGCGGCATACGCCCAGTGATCTGTAGGTACTAGATCATTGCATACGCCTTGCTCCGCTACTCGAAAATAATTTAAATTAGAAACTTTGTTAATTAGAAAACGTCATATAATAATTATAGGTATGTCACAAATAGCATACAATGCGTTTTTTACCCAATAAGCCTAATGAATAAAAATTAAGCAATTATTTGATGCAATTACTTTTTAGTAAAAGCGATTGCTTGACTAGCAAATGCTATAAGTAAAAGCAATTGCTAGATCTGGATATGAATAAAATTTTGAAGCAATTGCTGTATTTCTTACACCTCTGTAGCAAATGCTTATTCAACGCAAGGTCAGACGTGGCTAATCCACTTGTTCAGATTATAGATTTTATGTTCAGTTTGGTGCCTAATTTGCCAAAGAGTTGACGTAAATACAATAACGTTGGTCTATTTTTATTTAGTACAATAGTAATCTCTTACGTTTTTGTGAAAAATAGGAAACTTATATTTGTGATATGGCAGATTTCAGTGAAAATGAGGAAAGTGATAGTACTGATGAAGAAATTATAGACAAGCAATTGATATTCGTTCACAAATTGAAGGAACATAAATAAATCTCTCTGACCACAACCGTTTAGCTTCCACAATAGCTTCAGCACTTGTAGGAAATTTAATAAAAATATTGGCCTTCTCCAAAACTGCATCCATTACAAAAGTGTATGTCTTACAGTCAGTAGTTTGGTGAATACTGCGTTCTTCACCTACATAATTTTGAAAGCCCGGATCCGACAATTTCCGCAGAAAGACTTTAATCTTATTTAAAGGCGACAGTGCACCCCCTCGCCTTTTACCAGTATCAATCAAAAAATAATTTGCCAACCACTCAACATTTTTGCAGTCAAATCGATATTACTTTCTGAAATCATCATATCTGCAATTTTTACGTACATTGTAGATTTTTCTTTTACGGACGTTCATATATTCAGCAATAATTGAAGACACAAATGAAGAGCAACGCACGTGTATGCCGCGGAGAAGTAAAATTGACTGCTACCAAGCAAATTATGCAGGGGTCGACTTACCTTAAAAAGTTGTAAGCAATTGCTACACTAGAAAAAGCAGTTCCTTAATTTATTCATCACATTTTAAGCAAACGATAACGATCGCTTCTATTTTTAAGAATAAGCAATTCCTGCACTTTTAAGCAATTGCTGGACGAAAAAGCAATTACTTTAGTTTTTATTCATTGGCTTTCAAGAATTTATTTCGATTTTATAAGAAAAAGCAATCGCTACATTTTTACTCATTAGGCTGAATGTTAAAATCTTGTTTTTTAGCTGAAATTTAAAAAATACCTTTTTGGTCATGGAAAAATCAAGTTCTCTTTTCACTTATCAATAATTTTAATAGAAGGCTTTAATGGTTCTTAATAACATACCCAAATGTTTCACTAATTTTTGACTGACTGTGTATTAAAAAAGAAAAATATGACAAATATGTTTTTAATAAAAATATACCTAAAATATAGTCGCCCTAATAGAACTTCGCTCCCCCCGCCCCTCAAACCTTGGCTACGCCACTACACAACACTATTTTTCCATAGAAAATTTGTTTTATTAAGTACTTTTACTCGATTATTAATAATTACCTGTAGTTTATGTTTTTTACAAAATAATACCTAGGTAGTTGTTTTCGCGTCTCTAGGTATATTAATTTATTTCTGTTTTTAATGTATAGTCGTTTGTTGTTTAGCTTTTATCGTGACCTTGCTGGTTTTCCATTTTTTCCCTAATATTTTGCGTTGTCAGCAGTCTGCCGAATATAAATTATATTTTATATACATTCCATCTTTTCTAATGGCAGGCTTGTAAATATTATAATTAATCTTACCACAGACAACAGTATTGTATACAGTTATTATTGATATTCCTAAAGTCAAAATATCCCGATATTAGGTAGGAACCATTAACTTGCCTTAAAGTTATACGACATATTTTCCATAAAAATAACGATCCCTTTGAAACCATTATGAAATCTTTTTATCGTTTATATATCATTTAATGGAGGATTGCGTTGTACAGGGTTTTGCAAATAGTAAATTTTTATTCAGAGTTAAAAAAATATTCTGCACACATTAATTTCTTTTTGTGCTGGCAATCCAATTTTATTTATTAAATAATGCTTTCCAGCCCCTCGCCCTATATACGCTGTGGGCCAAATTTATTTGGAACCCAATTTCACTCTGAATAACTTTTGCCATATTTGTCGGATTTTGGTGGTATTTTGTGTAAATATTAAAGGGGCCTTTTCCTAATTGTAGAACAAATATCCAATCACTATGTACAGCGGGAGCCAAGTAACAAGAAATATTTGTAATCATTGCCTTTGGGGGTTGGGGTTGTTGCAAAAGTAAATGGTTTACTCTAAAACTACAAAAATTATTTGAAATTATTAAGAGACTATCGGAAAAGAGGCTCTGAAAAAATTATTCTAGAAACTTTAGGTTTTGTATTAAAAACGTATTTTTTTTCGAAACTATTAAGTAATATTACCATACAGCTTTATTAAATATCAAGTTAACAGAGCAAAAATACGTAAATAATTGGATGTCGAGTTACCTATGAAACAAAAGAAAAATGCCCTTGACAACAGTATATAAATATTAGTAACTTGGCAGTGTATTAAATTTATTTTAAAATGATGAACTTACTCGTATTTGTCATTTGAAGATAAAATCTTAATTTTATCTCTAAGAGTCAAAGGTGATGGTACAAAAAAGGTTATTAAAAGTTACCCAGAGCGTAATTGGAAATTAAGTACCGTTAGTTATTTTCTACGGCATTTACTCGAGACCAATGGTTCATTCCATATGAAGCCTGGAAGAGGAAGAAAGAAAACTGGTTGAAGTATCGAAAACGTTGAAAGAGTTAGGACAATTCTTAATGCTGTCGAACCCGGTAATATGATAAGTTCAAGAAAACTAACAAAAACGACTATACTATTAAAATATCATCGGTAAGAAGAATTATTAAAATTGATTTGAAGTTTCGACCCTTTTAAAAAAATATACTGTCACAAATTTTCAAATGATGTTAAGAATAAAAGAGTAGAAAGATGTCAGGCATTGTTAAGAAGATTTAGACGACGCGACGATATTGAAAGAATTTGGTTCTCAGATGAAAAAGTTTTTTCTTTGCGCCAGCCAAAAAATTCTCAGAACAACATGGTATATTCTAATGTACAAAGAAAATCGGAGATACCACTGGAACATCTTCTGGTTCTCAGAGATAATTTTTCTAAGTCAGTTATGGTTTCTCTGGCTGTATCGATGCTAGGAAAAACTGAAATTTATTTTATTGGCTCTGGAGTAAAAATTAATTCCGAAGTTTATCAACGGGACATTTTAGAAGGTATGCTTCGAGAAATAGAAATAGTTAGCGACAACTACACATTCCAGCAAGATGGCGCACCAAGCCGCACGTCAAGAAGTATTGTAAGATACCTGCAGGAAAATTGTCCTGATTTTATTGAACCAAACATGTGGCCTCCAAATAGCCCGAAGTTAAACCCCGTCGAGTATAACATTTGGGGGACATTAGAGGGAAAAGTTTATGAAAATACTCGGATTAATACGATTGATCAGCTTAAAAAGAGGATAGTCTACTGTTGGCAACAATATAATCAAGAAATTATTAATAACTCAATTGGACAATGGCGCCGAAGACTTCAAGCTGTTGTAGATAATCAAGGTGGTCATATTCACAATAATTTTTTGTAAAATTATTGAAAAATATTTTTTTTTATTACATTTTTGCTCTGTTAACTTGATATTTAATAAAGCTGTATGGTGTAAAAAAAAATAATAAGGTTTTGAAAAAAAATACGTTTTTAATACAAAACCTAAAGTTTCTAGAACAATGTTTTCAGAGCCTCTTTTCCGATAGTCTCGTAATAATTTCAAATAATTTTTGTAGTTTTAGAGTAAACCATTTAATTTTGCTACAGCCCCAAAGGCAATGATTACAATACAAATATTTCTTGTTACTTGGCTCCCCCTGTAGATAGTAATTGGATATTTGTTCTACAATTAGGGAAAGGCCCCTTTATTATTTACACAAAATAAGTACCACCAAAATCCGACAAATATAGCAAAAGTTATTCAGAGTGAAATTGTGTATCAAATAAATTTGGCCCACAGTGTATATATAATAAGTTATAAAACCTAATTGTAGCTAAATTTTGAGGAAAATTTATTGGGCTCTTGGAAAACGTAATATTCCGTTTATTTTTAAATAACCGCCCCCAAAAAAAGGCCATAACGCTCCATGGCGGCCAACCTAGAAAAGAATTATACATCATATTTTTGGTGGCACTGTTATAGAAAATATTTTTTTCGAAACTGTAGCGGAGGCGGTTTTATGAGATACGATATATTTTTCCATAACCGCAATAGATAAATAGAAGTCATATTTTAAAGAATTGTGAAAAAAATACAATGACTACTATGTTCTACGTTTTGATCTTTCGGCATTAAAGTACTGTTAAATAATATATCATGTTGGAGATGACTGGTAAAAGCTTACTAAAAATAAGGACAGAAATTAAAAAGGAAAATATATAATATTTTTTTACCCGTTTTCCGCTATGTGATTTTTTTTTTAAATTAAGGGTTAAAACTATACAGTGTGTCCGAAATTCAAGTCTCTATATGGGTATCTCGCTTAATAGATGAGATAGAAAGTTGGTTAAATGGGGAATATTTTAGAGAATTTAATGCCGATCTCGAATCCTTTTTCAAAATTATTAAAAGTTTTGTAGTTTTTCACTTCTTAAACAAAAACTAAAAATGGCGCATTTCGTTTTTCTTAAATAGGGGCTTAACGGTTAATTTGATATATCCCAAAATGTTACATTCTTAAAACAATTTTTAGGGAAGAACATTTCTGTACATAAAGAAAATGCAGTTTGTCTTTTGTTTGTGACTTAACCACAGTAACTTTGTTATTTCTTATGGCGGCCATCTTGGATTTGTACATAAAATTATTTCTCTTTGAACTACCTTTTTAACGATGTGACACATGCTACCAAAATTTTGGAAAAATACTCTTAAATTATTAAAAAAACAGTTTTATCGTTAATTTAGCAACAGCGCATGCATCCAACATAGCATGTGGGTACATCCAAGGGTATTAGTTTAATAACAGAAACATTTTCCGCCCCAAATAATCATTGTTTTCTATCTATCAATAAAATAATTAACGCATTTTTTGTCTACGGTCTTAAATAGGTTTGGCAACGCCGCGATAAAAAAAATCTTAATCGGAATGAAACGAAAAAGAATTCAATTAGAAAAAGTAGGGCTTCAACTATAAATCGCGTATTTTTTTGAATGCAATTACATTTACATAGTTAAAATATTAGAAAAAATAGATCAGAATAAAAACTTTACAAACAAAAAAAAATGCAAACCTTTTTTAATTTTGCCAAACCTAAGTATTATTACATTAAAATTATTTGGTATAATCATATAATAACGGAAGGATTATTGTTACATGGTAGGCCGTGATATTTGTGCATGGTAAAAAGGCCATGATATTTTTACATGGTAGGCCATGGTATGCAATATTAGAAAAAATGAAGTGCCTATTTATCTGTCATTCAAGATTCTAAAAAGTTGTTTAAATTGTATGATATTACCTACATCTTATCTTACTTTGAAAATGGCACAAATTTTAAATGAAGAAAAATTTGATATGTTGGCACTTTATTTGCAATCACACCGAAATGCTGAACTAGCTTCTGCTAGATATTTGGAATTGTATCCAGAAAGACATCAACCGCATAAAACCTATTACAGGAAATTAGTAATAAATTTAATTAATTTTGGTGCTTTTGAACAAACCCGAGGTAATTATAGTAAAAATAATGAGGAACGAGATAGGATTGTATTGGAAGCCTTTGGCGAAAACCCATCCGCCTCCGTAAGCTGCATGGGAGCAGAAACCAATGTAGGTCGCCAGACCTTACGCCGTTGGATTTTTATTTGTGGGGGTGGGCTAAAAATGAAATCTATGAATTTGATCCGCCCGAAAACCGGGAAATCTTAGAAGAACGGGTAAGGGAGGTATTTAACTCGGTCAATGGAAACACGCTTCGAAGAGTCGTCAGAAGAGTTTTAAAAAACTGTCAGAATTGTCACAGTGTTAATGGCCGACATTTTAACCATTTAAATTAACAGATTCGAAAAACGAATTTTTAAATTCTTAGATCGTCTATGAATGTGTCTTGCCATTTTTTAATAACTAAGTTAGTTGCAAGCTATTGATAAATGTTTTTTGTTTTAAGTTATCCTACTTGGTTTTGGTTCGGTTAGGTCAGGTTCAGAATTTAGGATCTTGTAAGAAACTGTATTCTAAAAAAATAAAGGTTTAAGAGGTGCTTTGAATGGTTTAATTACTACCTGCTATGTTAGATGCATGCGCTGTTGCCAAGTTAACGATAAAACTGTTTTTTTAATAATTTAAGAGTATTTCTCCAAAATTTTGTTAGCATGTGGCACACCGTTTAAAAGGTAATTCAAAGAGAAATAAATTTATGTATAAATCCAAGATGGCCGCCATAAGAAATAACAAAGTTACTGAGGGTAACTCACAAACAAAAGACAATCTACATTTTCTTTTTGTACAGAAATGTTCCTCCCTAAAAAGTGTCTTAAGAATGTAACACTTTGGGATAAGTCAAATTAACCGTTAAGCCCTATTTAAAAAAAAACGAAATGCGCCATTTTTAGTTTTTGTTTAATAAGTGAAAAACTACAAAACTTTTAATAATTTTGAAAAAGGATTCGAGATCGACATTAAATTCTCTAAAATATCCCCCATTTAACCAACTTTCTATCTCATCTATTAAGCGAGATACCCATATAGAGACTTGAATTTCGGACACACTGTATAAATGTAGAGTAGAATAAATTGTTTAACTAATTAAGAAAAATTAAGTCTACATAAATACAGAATTATATAGGTAATTCAAAAAAATGATTTCTTTAATAGTCAAATCAAATATGACGTATAAAGAACAAAAACCGAGAAGAAAAAAAATAAAGCTTTAATAATAAATAGCATTCAAAATTTATTGATTACTTAGTTGTTTATACAACCTAGCCATAAAACAATTAATAAATTAATAAAGACATTTTAAACCTCATTAGTAGATAAATATTTAAATTTATAGTATATTATTTAACGAGCGTATAATGTAGGCCATAATAAAACGAGGATGAAGTTTATGGCACGAGCCAAAGGCGAGTGTTGTAAATCATCCGAGTGTATTATGGTTCATTAGACGAGAGTCAAATATTATACTTTATCTAATACCATTCATTTATACAGTGCCTGAAAAAAAGTTGAGTTCATATGGGAAATATAATAATTACACTTGTTGTTTTATGATAATTACACTTGTTGTTTTATGATAATTACACTTGTTGTATCTATTATGGATAGCATAATGCTCTTATTATCAGAAGTATTATGCACCTATTATTAAATGGTTGTAGATAAAAAAATATAATTTTTTTAAAAATAATTAAATGATGAGAATGATTTATTTAG
Source organism: Polydrusus pterygomalis (assembly GCA_963969555.1). Lineage (NCBI taxonomy): Eukaryota > Metazoa > Arthropoda > Insecta > Coleoptera > Curculionidae > Polydrusus > Polydrusus pterygomalis. The sequence continues at coordinate 12,561,736 of OZ018384.1, forward strand.
TTATATATAAAAAATCTATTCGAAAATTGTTTTTTGAGCTGGTGCCTGTAGGACCCTATGCCAATGGTCCAAGTACAATCATGTCGGGTTGCACATATATTTAAAAAAAAAATTTAACTAACCAGCAACGTTAACTAAGACTCAAATGACATTTTAGCATAAATAGTTTTCTTATAGAGTGGCGTGGATAGCTTAATTCGTGTTTTACTAATCAGGCAACTTTGATTATGAGTAAATACAGGGTGCTCGGAAACTATAAGAGATACAAAGACGGTTAATGGGAAATATTTTAGGCAATTATGTTGCAGTTATGCAGTTCATTGGTGCTTGCGGATCGATTCCGGTTCTGTTGGTTTTTGAGATATTTTGAATAAATTAAAATCTTGAATTTCCTTTGATCGGTTGTAACTATGTTATTATTATATAGAACATGCCTACTTGGTAATATTTTAGTTCCAACGTTTTGATTTCCTCTAAATCTTCATCTTCAACTTTATTTTTTATTGTGACCGCCATTGGATTTTTTATTTATCAAAATGTACTTAATTTTTCCTTCAATAAGATACTAAACACTATTATAGATTTAAATTTTATAACGCCAAATTAACTAGCAATAACATTTTTAGGGAAAATTCAAACGTATTTGGTAACACCGACATATTATATCGGATGATCCTTTTACTTCAGAATAAAGTTAACTTAATAACAATATATGTTTATACTTATTCTTAATTAAGGTAAAAACGTTATAATTAATTACAAACTAATACCTATTATTCAAAATGTCGACCATATTTTCAATACATCGTTGACATTTTTTTTTCGACAGATATGGATACATGGATACATTACGGTTAATATATTAAAATATCCCGAGTTCGTTGGTCAAGAACTTGGCGGGTTTTAGGGGGATGAAATTCGTTTCGTATACCTCACTTTGGACAAATCCCCATAAAAAAAATCTAATGGGGTAAGATCCGGGGACCCAGCAGGCCAGCGCACGGTGCCACATGTATATATTACCTTTTCACCGAAAGTATCCGCTAAAAATGTTTATACTTGTCTGGAATTAGGCGCGGGGCAACATATATCGTTATTAAGTTTATTCTTAAGTAAAAGAATCATCTGATATGTCGGTGTTGCCAAATAATATGTTCGAATTTTCCTTAAAAATGTTTTTTTAGTTATTTTGAGGTTATAAATTTTTAATTTATAATAGTGTTTAGAATCATGCTATAGGAAAAATATGTACTTTTCAATAATTAAAAAATCCAATATGGCGGTCATAAGATAAAAGAAAATTGATGATTGTTGCAGGAAACTAAAATGTTGTACCCAGTGGCGGATTATAGTACAAGCCGACCAAGCCTAGGCTTGTAGCGCCAAATCTGAAAGGGCGCCACATTTCCCAGCGCCAAGACTCCAAAAGAGACTAAAAGACAGAGAGCACCAGCGCCTTATAACCAAAAAAGATATGAAACTAAGCGATTTCAACCGTGGTTATAAAAAAGTCGGCGTTTGATTAACCGGATAATTTTTAACTAACACCACACATCGTGTATATTATTCTGTAATAATTATTGTAGCTTATTTTTCCGGACACCCAGACTAATACGCTTTGCATCGCCGCATGTTTTGCACTTTTGCCTTTTAATATGCGGGTCATTTGCAGTGGCGTAGCGTGCAGGGGGCCAGGGGGGCGACCGCCCCCCCGCCCCCCGCCCTTTGTGTCCTTTCCGAAACGGCGCCCCCTTTCCACTCTCCCAGTAGTTCCCAGTTCCAGGTTTTAATTAGGTTATTATTTGTTTATAACTTTTAGAGTAAAGAAATGGATAAAATATTTAAAGATTCTATTTTCTTTTCACTACTTGATTTAATTTATAATAAAAATATTTTGGCACGACCAATAATTTGTATTCTTTCAGTTATTTTACTTTAACAATTAAAAGTTGCTTGAAATCTCTAATTTACTAGAGACTAAATATTATCTTTTTTAAAGTGTGTTATTGTCGCCAATGAGAATATATGCTCATATTATTATGTAATATGCATAAAATATTTTATAGTTTTAACAAACTTCCCCTTGCCGTGTTCATAATTTGTTTTCTTGTGACCATTTTAGACATAACGAACCAAAAACTTTATTTCTCAGGCCAAAATTTACTAAATAAACGAAATTATACATTAGCAGTGAGGCGCCCTTTGAGCAAGTGCGTAGATAAGGGGGTAACATGACAACGAAGCACTTTTTTTTTACTGGATCAATTTTTTTGTGATTTTTTTGAGGATCTTGTGTATTTTATATTTTTTCTACTGGAAAATCAGGCAACATCATTGAAAAAAGGGCGTGGCACCCAAAAATTTTTATTTTTTTCGCACCGCAATCTCTTTTACCCCCCCTCCCATAAAAAAATATCTACGCCCGTACCCGTACCTTTGGAGCTTTCGCCCAGGGGGGGGGCGCAAAAATATCCCAGGGCTTTGAGCGCTTCCAAGTGTTAATACGCCACTGGTTGTACCTAATACAGTAGAGCTTCGCTAATCCGAACTCCGCTAATCCGGATTCTCCAGTAATCCGGACAAAATTTAAATATTACTTATTTACATTATGTATTCTATAATCCGGATTTCTTATGTATTTTATGTATTCCATCGTCCGGATCATGTGTTCTTCGATAATTTCATGTAACTTTTATGGTGTTGTCTAGGTCTAGGCGAATCCCCTAATTATTAAAAAGCCGCAAAAGACGAGTCGAGATTTTTTAGAGGTTAAAAAGCATCATGGCACCAAAGAGAGCACAACAATGTGTATTTGGTGCATTTTTATAGCTTTTAAAAAGATTCCAATAATCCGGATGTTTCACTCATCCGGATTGCCTCGGTTTTTATTAATCCGGATTAGCGAAGCTCTACTGTATATTAGAAAGTACATATTCTATGTAAAAAGTTGCCACAAAAATGTGTCTACAGATTTATATAATATTGGGAAATAATATAGTTACCACCGAACTAAGGAAAGGCAACATTATAGTTTATTCAAAATATCTCTTAAAGCAAAAGAACCGGAATCGATCTGCAAGCACCAATTTTTCATTTTACCATCTTTCTATCTCTTATGGTTTCCTAGAGCGCAACACTGTCAGCACCAATTTCGGGCACCCTGTATAGTTTGCCATTATCATTTATGTCACAGTCCACGTTGCTACTGGTTATTCCTAATATCGAGACCGGGAGGTGCTGATATGCGGACGCTGAGGACGTAAAAAAGGATGGACCACTGCATACACGAAATACACGTGATTCGGATTCCACGCCAAACTGTAGGTTCCATTTGGCTGACATTACCCGCAGGCGATACAAAACATACACCCTCTTAGGCCTCAGTGCACTGGCTCTTCCGCCAACCCCTGTCTACAAAGAAGAGTTGTCTGGTTAGTTAGTTATTGATAAAAACCTTTGAGCAAACCAACAGTATCAACGAAAATAAAAAAAAAAATCTTTTGATAAAATATACATTTTGTCGCTAAAGTGAAGCCAAATGGGTTAGTTTGGGTGTAGCATCCAAATAATTTACAGCATTCTTGGTCGATTTTCTCATAACTTTTAATTCTACTGATTCTCTCGATTTTCTCATAACTTTTAATTCTATTGATTCTCTCTCAATTAACAGTGCTACTGTGTTCTGCGGTGCTTAAAAAAGATGAAGCCTAAAGCAACTGTGGGTCCTGATAAAATACCGTCTTTTCTCTTACGTGATTGTGCATACGTCTTTGCAAAACCTCTTTGTAAAATATTTAATTTGGCCCCAAAAACCTCATGCTATCCTGATAACTTGGAAAAAATCCAAAATAACTCCTGTGTATAAAAAAGGGGATAAAACCAGAATCAAGAACTACAGACCAATAAGTATCATCAATAATTTTTCCAAATGTTTTGAAATGTTTGTTCATGAAAATTTGTACTTCCAAGTTAAGAGTAAGCTATCGGATAAACAACACGGTTTTGTTAAGGGCAAATCTACAACGTCCAACTTAGTTTGTTTCACACAATTTGTGGCTGAAGCCTTTGATCAGAACTGTTAGCTTGATGTTATTTTTACAGATTTTTCTAAGGCATTTGATAGATTGGACCATAAAATTTTACTTAATAAACTCAGCTCGTTTGGTATCTCAGATAACCTTATAAAGTTTGTCCATTCTTATCTAAATGAATTACAACAAATAGTGGAGTACGGTGGCCAGTCATCTGTGCTATTGGATGCTACATCAGATGTACCACAGGGGTCCATTTTGCATTTTGGGTCCGTTAATGTTTATAATATTGACTAATGATATAGTTAATAATCTTGACAATAATGGTCTTATTTATGCCGATTGCAAGAAAATCTATGCTCGTATTCGTAACCTGGCAGATTGTAAAAAACTTCAATTGTCCATTGACATGATATATAGATAGTGTGTTCGAAATAAATTGCCGTTAAATATCAGAAAGTGTAACATAATGACCTTTTCATTAAAACGACATACCCCTGGGTATGATTACAAAATTAATAACATTAGAGTGGACAGAGCTGAGACTTTTCGCGATTTGGGTTGTTGGGTGTATTATTTGACAGTAAACTATCTTTTGTTCCCCACATAAATGACCTTGTTGCGGTCTGTCATAGATCCCTAGGTTTTATAATAAAACATTCTCGTGATTTTTTAAATTGTCATACACTAAAAATACTTTTTTATGCATTTGAAGAGCTAAACTGGAGTACGCCTCGGTTGTATGGTCTGCATATTATCAAGTGCACCTTAATCGCATTGAAAGGGTCCAATGACGTTTTCTAAAATATCTAAGTTTTAAAATTGATGGTCAGTATCCTGAAATCGGTATTCTAGAAGAAACTCTATTGCAAAGGCACTCGTTTTGCTCCTTAGAAGATCGACGTACAGTTTCTCAACTTAAATTTCTCCATAATATATATATATATATTTTAGCTGTGGTTTATCCAGTATAAAACTAAATTAGCATATTAGTGTCTTTTTAGGCATAATTATTCCGTTTTAATATCATAATTTAAGTCTAAATTATTACATAATTTTTTGAATGGTTATAATATTACCTATTTTATTTTAAATAGCCTATATACCCATTTGTTAATTGGTTCATTGTAACTGTGAAATGGTGTAAAACAAATAAATAAATAAAAAAAAATATTTTACACCTTTGTGACAAACGGTTCCTGAGATATGGCTGGCGTCCATTCTTCTTTGGTCACCCGGTACAATCTTATTGAAAAATATGTAATTGTAAAAGTCCATGTGTTTGATAGTTTGGTAGAAATATCCAATTCCTGTTTAAAGGATTGCAAAATTATTTCACAATACATGTTGTTTTCGGATTTCGGCCCTGATTTATATTTAAAATCTATTTTTTTATATAGAAAACCTATGGATGACAAAGTAGGACAAGACCTTAAACGTAATACTTTAATCAATGTTTTATTTTTCCTTGACTTTTACCAGCGGCTATTCCGTTTATCATGGGTAAAAATAAATGGTTCTTTGTCATATAGGAAACTGGAAAGAGGTGTAATTGATTTTTAGTACATATACCATTGTCGTAGAGTCGATTCACTCAGTAAACCTGCAAGATGGCCGACATGTCATATGACAAAAGTCATATTCCAGCTAAATAAAATAAATTTTTGCATTTTCAATGACTTTTGTCATATGACATGTCGGCCATCTTGCAGGTTTACTGAGTGAATCGACTTTATAAAATAGATACAGTAAAAAGTAATCATAATGTTTAATCGCTAATAGCATTTACATTATAAATACTTAGTAGGTACCATTGCGATATAAAAAAAGTACTACAAGAGTTAGTAGTCACAGAGAGAACTCTTGGTCTATAAGGATATCGAGAAGTGGATATCGTCGTCACTATGAAAACAATATAATTATGCCAACTAACTTTTTAGGCGTTACCATGAATTTGGTAATCTACTATACAGGGTGATTCAAAAGTACTTTGACAAACTTCGGGAGGTAATTGCCGGCAATATTGTAAGACGAAAAGTTCTTATAAACAATGGTCCTTGGAGACTTCGTTACGGAGGTACAGGGTGTTGAAATGTTAAAAGGAATAGTAATCATTTTTAAATAACTCCTCAACGAGTTATTTTTTTTTAATGAAATTTAGTGAATTAAATAAGCATCTAAGGACACTTATTTTCAAAGTACAACACGTTCGTAAATTTAACCAGTGGCGTCGGTACAAAATGTTACTACCATATTTTTTGTGAAAACTATGCTACGCCACTGACTTATTTTATTTTAACTTTCTTCTTATGAATCCCCTCTTTATTTACAACAAAAAAGATCACCTATGTTTTTTTAATACGAGGGACGGTTTAAGGGTAAATGATTATTTTATTTGACTATACACAAATATTAAAAAATGTGTTTTAAAGTAATCAACCACTCAAATATTTATTAAAGTATTTTAACGAATACCTACATACATACTTACTAATAAACAAATATGTACATGCCTAAGGAAGGTATCTGAGGATGCCTACTTTCTAAGTATAACACGTTTTCAGTGGCATACATATTTATTTATTAGTATGTTATTTTTTAATATTTTGTATTTTGACAAGGCGGCTTTGGAAATGCATTTGTCGATAAATTAAAACATATTTGACAGTTAGTTACCATTGAGTTTTATTTCTTCAGTTTTGTTATTTTCAATGGTAACTAACTGTCAAATATGTTTTAATTTATCGACAAAAAATGCATTTCCAAAGCCGCCTTGTCAAAACACAAAATTTCAAAAAATAACATACTAATAAATAAATATGTATGCCACTGAAAACGTGTTATACTTAGAAAATGGGCATCCTCAAGATACCTTCCTTAGGTATATACATATTTGTTTATTAGTAAGTATGTATGTAGGTATTCGTTAAAATACTTTAATACATATTTGAGTGGTTGATCAGTTAAAACACATTTTTTAATATTTGTGTTTATTAGAGGTAAATAAAAATCAAGACGAATTAAAAAAAGATAATAAATCTTTAAAAAAGCATGTGGAAAATTTACAAATAGAAATATCAAATATTCAAGAAAAAACCGATTTTAAATCACAAACATTGTTAAAAAATAATATCGAAATTAAAGGCGTACCGGAAAAATCAAATATTAATGATAAAGAAATAACAAAAACAATTTTAAAACACATAGGAATAACTACTAAAAAAGAAGATATAATAAATATAAAAAGAATAGATAATAAAAATAATAACGGAAATATTATTAAGGTCGAGCTAAAAAATGAAGATATAAAAAAGAAGATTTTAGAGAAGTCGAAACAATATTTTAAAAATCGAGGAAAATTGACAACAAATGAACTTAATTTAAAAAACCATGAAAATAATATCATATACATCAATGAAGAATTAACTCAAAAAATGAAGTACCTATTTGGAAAAACAAAAGAATTGAGAAAAAAAGGATTTAAATATATTTGGATTAAAAATGGGAAAATTCTTGTAAGAAAAAATGCTGAAGAAGAAATTATAAATATTAATTCAGAAGAGAAATTAAAGAAACTGATAAATTTACCTATATGTTAAAATTCATTTAAATTAACTTTTTTAATTTTTAATTTTAATATTATTAAATAATAATTACAATTTTGAAAAAAAAAAATGAACTATTTAAACGAAGTAAAAATAAATAACATTCAAGCGCAACTGGTAAGTAGTAAAAATGAATATAACGATCTTAAATTTAATAACAAAACATTTTCGATATATCACAATAATATACGTAGTATTGCTAAAAATATTGATGAAAGTAAGTTATTTATTTATAATTTAGAAGAAAAATTTGATATTATAATATTTACAGAAACTTGGCAAATTTTGAATAAAAATTTATTTCATATTCCTAATTATAATTTAATATACAATAATGGTAATTTAAATAAAAATGATGGAATTGTTGTGTTTGTAAAAAATGATCTTAATTATAATTATGAAATAATACCAATTGGTGATTTAAAAATAACATACATAAATTTAATTATTAATAAAACTATGAAAATTAATATTATTGCAGTTTATAGACCTCCATCTACATGTATAACGAAATTTAATAATGATTTGAAATTATTTTTTAACGCTTATTATAGGAAATTTAAAAATGATAATTCAACAATATTTATTGGAGATCTAAATATTAATATACTCTCAAATACAATACATACTAATGAATATTTAAATATTTTAAATGAATATCAATTTATATCATTTATTAATGATATCACAAGAAAAATAAATAATCAATCTTCATGTATAGATCATATTTTCATTAATACAAAACAAAATTTGTCAAATTTTAAATCATTCATATTTCAATATCAAATTACAGACCATTATCCAATTATTTTACAAAATTTTTCAAATACAACTCAAAATACACAACCTGATATAGATAAATATAAAACATATATTAATTACATTAAATTAAATCAATGTTTAAGTAAATTGAATTGGAATGAATTTTTTATAATGAATACCCCGGACGATTTAAGTAATTTTTTAATCAAAACAATTCAAAATAATGTTGAGAAATGTAAAATTAATATTAAAAACAAGAAAAATGTTCCAAAAAAAGATTGGATATCAAAGAGTTTGTTAATATCAATAAACAAAAAAAATGAACTTTATAAAAGTCAGAGAAATACAGATAATAAAGACGTAATAAATAACTATAAAAATTATAAAAATAAATTAACCGAAATTATTAAAAAAGCTAAAATAAATTATTACAAATCTCAAATAGAAAATAAATGTAATTCATCAAAAGAGTTATGGCAATGTGTTAAAAAATTATGTAATGAAAAAAATAAAAAAGATAATTCAATAAAGTCCATGAAACTTCCAAATGGAGAAGTAACTAATGATCAAGATTTAATATCTAATAACTTTATTGAATATTATTCAAAAGTTGGAGAATCACTAGCTAATAATATATTAAATAAAAATAATATTTCATATGCAACTGTATCAAATAACTTAAATTCCTTTTATCTAAAAGAAACAAATTATCATGAAATAAAAAACATTATAAATAATATTAAACCTAAAAAATCTCCTGGTATTGACGGAATAACATCCGAAATATTAAAATCAATTAGTTCACATATCACCAAACCATTAGCTTATTTAATAAATACTATCTTTAAAACAGGAATATATCCAAATGCTTTTAAAATAGGTTTAATAAAACCAATTTATAAAAATGGCAACAAAACTGAATTAGAAAATTATAGACCTTTCACACTTATTTCATCATTAGCAAAAGTTTTTGAAAAAGTTTTAAAAAATCGAATAGACAAATTTTTATATAAAAATAAAATCATATCAGAAAAACAATTTGGTTTCCAAAAAAATAAATCTACTCAAGATGCAATTTGTGAATTAACAACTCAAATATATAACTCAATTGATAATAAAAGGCAAAGCATATGTATATTTTTGGATTTAGCAAAAGCATTTGATACTGTAAGTCATGAAATACTTTAAAAAAAATTAGAAATAATTGGTTTTCGAGGAAATGTATTAAATTTATTTGAAAGTTATTTAAATAATAGACCACAACATGTAAAAATTGGTAAAAGTATAAGTATACCAAAAATATTTAACTATGGAGTCCCACAAGGCACAGTCTTAGGACCATTGTTTTTTAATATATATATAAATGATATATTTGAACTAAATTGTCAAGGTAAATTACACAGTTTCGTTGATGATACTGTAATTTTTTATGAAGGATTGAATTGGAATATTGTAAAAAATATAATTATTGATGATTTTATTAAAATTAACAACTGGTTTAATAATAATTTATTAACAATAAATTATAATAAAACAAAATACCTCCCATTTACTTCTTATAAAAGTAATTTACCAAATAATATAAATACTATAAATATTAATGATAATATAAAAATTGAACAAGCTGAAAATATTAAATATTTAGGAATAATTATTGACAAACATTTAAAATGGAATTTACATAGTGAATATATTACTAAAAAATTGAGAATACTTATACCAAAATTTAAACATCTTAAACAATTTTTAGATATTAAACATTTAGAAACCATATATTATTCATTAGTACAAACGCAAATAAATTATGGAATATTAGGTTGGGGTGGAATAAATAAAAATAATCTCCGTAATATTGAAATTATTCAAAAATGGATTTTAAAAATTATTTATAATAAAGAATATTTATACTCTTCTGATATGCTTTATAAAGAAAGCAAAAAAATGGATACCCGACAATTATTTTTTTATAACATATTAATCTATATTTTTAAAAATAAAAATAAATTAAATTTTAATATTCATAAATATAACACTAGAAATATAAATAATATAACGTTAAAAAATAAAATCAACAAAGTTATAGGTCAAAAACATTTTTTAAACATAATTCCTTATATTTTTGATATTCTCCCAAAATCGATTAAAACAATTAAATCTATGATTAAATACAAGCAAGAAATTAAACTATGGATAATAAAAAATCAAAGATATTTTTTCAATAATATTATGGATAAATATTTTAAAATATAAAATATATTATATATGATTGCGTATATTGTTGTGATATATTATATTATATTATATTATTGTGATACATAATATATATAAAATTCATTATATTCATGGATATGAAATTATAATACCATAATTATTACTCACTACAAGTAAGACTTCGTGAGTTTCATTATATTTCATTTTAGTTTATTCAAAGTTATAATTTAAAATTTGCAAATATTTTATTATATGTACTATATATTGAATAAACTTTTTATTATTATTATTATTATTATTATTATTATTATTATTATTATTAAATAAAATAATCATTTACGCTTAAACCGTTCCTCGTATCAAAAAAACACACGTGATCTTTTTTGTTGTAAATAAAGGGGGATTTATAAGAAAAAAGTTGAAATAAAATAAGTCAGTGGTGTAGCATAGTTTTCCCAAAAAATATGATAGTAGTATTTTGTACCGACGCCACTGGTTAAATTTACGAACGTGTTGTACTTTGAAAATAAGTGTCCTTAGATGCTTATTTAATTCACAAAATTTCATAAAAAAAATAACTCGTTAAGGAGTTATTTAAAAATTATTACTATTTCTTTAAACATTTCAACACCCTGTATCTCCGTAACGAAGTAGCCAAGGACCACTGTTTATAAGAACTTTTCATGTTAAATTATTACCAGCAATTACCTCCCGAAGTTTGTCAAAGTACTTTTGAATCACCCTGTATACCAGTTGTGATATTTGAAAACAAAAAAAACATAAATTTTTGCGGTTATACGTTTAATCTAAAAACTCTGTAGGCATTCAGTAAACTTTAACAGAAATAAAAAAAAAAAAGATCTGATCAAAGTTTTACTTCATTTGGGGCAACTTTGATCGTGCCTTTTTTTTTGCTCTTAAAATCAATGAAGCCCCGTTCAATATTAATTTCAAAAAAAAAATTTAATTCTGTAATAGTTAGTTTCAAAAATAACAGGTTTGTGTAAAGAAAAACAACCAGAAATTATTTGATTGATCATGATCAAAGTTGCCCCCGCATAAGAGGCGATCAAAGTTACCCCACGAAGGTGTTGGAAAGCTGGACGGTCTGATTATTAGTTTGAAACAAATCTAAAAAAGTTATTTACATCTTAGATACATAATATTTTATATAAAATAATAAAAATTAACCCATGATAAAAGACTGAGGCTGTATACTAGAAATTTCTGAAGCTTTATAAAATCTATAAACGTAAAAAGTAAACATCCTTACCTTGTAGTACGAGAACCGCGGCAAAACGCACCACCAAGTGTCCACTATCATGATACGTTGTCAAAGTTAACCCGCAATTATCAAAGAAGCCCCAGTTGACGGTACTTAAAAGCAGCTGTTTAATATTTAGTCATTGCGCCGTTGTTTTCAATTACTTTTTGTAACCGACACGGCATACTTACGATTAAGCTTCTTGTATACTCTTGGGTTATATTATCCCATGCTGCGTTTATCCCCTGGCGCAGTTCTTGTTCATTTCTTGGATGAAAGTAATGTTTATACATAAACTTGGTCATTTCTCCCCAGACATTTTCTAGGGGATTGAGGTCGGGGCTCTTCGAAGGCCATGGTAAAACTTGTTATGGATGTTATTTTGTCGAAAGTAATCTTTTACTATGCGGGCAGTATGAATGGGAGCATTATCTTGTTGGAAAATATAATTTTGATCACCGAATATGGCTTCAACCGATGGCACCATAACATTATTTAATATGTTGCAATATGTTCCTGCAGTTAGCCGCCCTTACACAAATTGACAAACTCCTGGGCCTTTAGCACTAATCCAACTTCACACATTTACGGAAAAACGTCCACTTTGATTTGTCTTGCGCGTATATCTTTTATCATACCTTGTGTTTATGGGTCTATATACTCGGACTTTTCCATTGTTACAGGACTGGAACGTTTTCTCATCTGAAAAAACTACAGACTCCCACAGTTGGTTTTAGTATTTGTGAGCAAATTGTACTCGTCTTTGCTGATTTAGTTCTGTTAAATATATTTTGTTTGCAGAACACCTATTTTTGAGTTCAGACCCCCGAATTCTTCTTCGAGCTGTAATTGAAGATCCAGGAAAATGGGTTTTTTCTTTAGCCTTAATAGCGGTCCCGAATGGGTTGTTCCTTAAATAATTGAATTGATTCTGCCTTTACTTGGTGGAACTCCATTTTAATATACGAAGAAAACACTATATTGTGTTAAACTTCCACTATATTAAAAAAAAACACAAACAAACAAAAACATTTGTCGACTCAACATGTTTCGCTACACTGTAGCTTTATCAAGAGTGAATAATCAAACTTAGGTATAAGTATATATACCTAAGATTGGGTTTTCCAACAATTCAAAACAAATTTAATAGGGGTGAGGTATTTTTGTCAATTAGATCTTACTCACCCCTATTAAATTTGTTTTGAATTGTTGGAAAACCCAATCTTAGGTATATATACTTACACCTAAGTTTGATTATTCACTCTTGATAAAGCTACAGTGTAGCGAAACATGTTGAGTCGACAAATGTTTTTGTTTGTTTGTGTTTTTTTTAATATAGTGGAATTTTAACACAATATAGTGTTTTCTTCGTACCTTAAATAATTAATTAAAGTTGTATCTTCGTCATCGGTGGAAACTTTTGGGCGACCAGAACCTGGGTTTCTCACAATACTTCCATGTTCTCGAATTTTGGATTTAGCCAACAACACTGTTTTTTTGTTTATCCCTAATGCGCCTGCAATGTCCCTTATGGGAACCCCATCCCTTAATCGCGTAAATATGATCGATTTTTGCTCTGAAGTTCATTTTTTAAAAATTACATGACACTGACACAAGAATTTTGGTGACACTGAGTTATCAGTTTGAAAGAAAATATTTTATAATAGACCAGCAGATTAAATTATATTTTGTTGTACTACTTTTTTGATCGCAATGGTACTTAAATGAATACTTTAAGTATCAGAACTTTATAGTGAAATTAAATTACTTTTTGTTTTTTCCAAATATTGAAGTATTTTCAACTATAAGTATGTAAGTACCTACTTTTTAGAAGAATTTAAGTATTGACTAACCGTATTTGGGCCTATAATTAAAAATTTAAATTCCAGTATCGTAATCTGCTTTTGGTTCATAATGTAAATTATAAAAATGACTTGATGCCAAATAACTATTTATTTATTAAATTGCTAATTATCTTATTTAAAAATTTACATCTTTTTCTAAAATACGATGGTATTGCTTGTCGAAAACGAGATATCTTGTTTTAGGAACGTGTTATCCTATTTCAAGCAAGACCACTAAAGCTTTCAATATATTGTTTTTTATTTTTAGACTTACGTTACTGACATTTTCTTAGCACAAAGTTGGCGCGATCCAAGACTGCGCCTTCCAGAAAACATGAGTGAAGAGTACCGTATCTTAGATGTTGAGTGGCTTCACAGTATTTGGAGACCTGACTGTTTTTTTAAAAATGCGAAAAGTGTCACTTTTCATGAAATGACAATTCCCAATCACTATTTATGGCTGTATCATGACAAGACGCTGCTGTATATGTCAAAGTAAGAATATTGCAGCTGTATTTAATAAACCGTTTTAAATTTAAAACAAATACCAAATAATAGGAGACACGTATTTTTAACAGCTTTTATCAGATTCAAGGGGTTAGTGTGAGGAGGCTCAGCAACCTGACAAGTTGACCAAAGCGATTCTTGATGCATACCCATAAATTTTCATTAAACGGGTAAAAGTGAATGTTAAAATTTCGAACACACTTATTTGCTCAGTTAGGGAGAGGGACGGGAGTTGGTACCAAAAAGTACCGTTGCACATTAATGATACGGCAAAATTCTCATATCACCTGCATGTGGCAAGGGATTTATAAAACATCTTTCAATTACATTATTAATAAAAAAAATAATAATACTTATTCTTTTAACTTTCCTATACACCTACATTGTGGACCACTAAAAAAATTTTATACTTACTTTCTCTCCTCTGAATAAAACAGAAGCGACTAAAAAGAAATACGCGTCTCTTACTTTTTGCAAATCTAATTGTGCGGAAACTACTATTTTAATATAGAGGAGAGTGCCCTAATATCGCACACTTTTTTTCTGAAGCTGATATCTAACATAAAAAAAATAGTTTGATATTACCAAATTAGGGTATTGATAATATTGTTATTACTAAAGCAATATATAACTAAAAAATATATATTTTTCAAATAGTTTTTTATAAACTTAAAAAATAACAATATAAAACATTTTTGACCAAAACTAATATGGTAGCCTAATATCGCATATGCGATATTTAGGCATCCATAAGGAAAACGACATTAGGCAACTTTATCCTGATAAGCAGAAATTGCAATTCCATACTTCTTACGACGTTAACTGCTGCCAGCATTGACTGTTTATCCCATTTTTTGATGCCATTTTATCTGGAAAAAATTAGGAACAATAAACTAAATTGTATATTTAAGGTTCCAAATATCGCACAGTGCGATATTGGGAAATCTTTACCCGTGCGATATTGGGGTACCTAGCCCATATGAGGTTAAGTTAACAAAAAAAAATAGTCACAATTAGTTTTCGCCACATTTGTATTATTATAATAAGCAAAACATACCTAATTAACCATAATATATAGGGGTTAACACATTTTACTTACCTGTTTTGCAAAAAAAAACACTTATTATTAGAGTAAAATATAAACTCACAATCGGCTTGCATAACAAACAACACACTGCCGCCATCTATTAGTTTTTATTGGCACTGAACCTAATGCATGGCCTTCGGTGAGGACTTTCCTTAGTCGCAATATAGATTTCTTCCTATAAAATGATTTAGTTTTTAAAAAATCCCACTGTTCGGTATTAGGGAACCGTGCGATATTAGGGCACTCTCCTCTACCTAATATTAAATAAAATATTTACCCTTAACATTACCGTTTATGGTATAATATTACTTGTATTATATTTTCAGTATTGCTCTCTTGGTATATTAACCGCTTGGTGACTGTTTTATATAGGTAATATTGGCTATGGTCACTTTGACTGGGAAATTGGCAAAACCTAATAATTGATAAAGAAAGGTTAAGTTTCAATTCAATTCTCTAACTTCCACTAAAATAGGTTTTAAATCCTAAAATAATTTTCTATAGTCACAAAGTAGATAATTAACATTTATTTCAAATTTAAAGCCTGTTCCCTCTTCTCCAACTCTTCCCACATTATTTGATAAGCTAGGCAAGAAGTATACATTGGTCTAAACATTTCTAAAAATGAATTTCTAATAGTTTCAGTGAACATTACCAACATATAGTTCTTCTTACGATAATATACTTTTGTTTACAGATATTTTATTCGTATGACTTTCTGGCGACCAATCTATTAAATTTAAAGCTGTTTCTAGCATTTAGACATTTAATTGGATGTCTGATCCTTATCAGATAGTAAGCTAAATTTATACTCTAGCTTTTGTAAAATAGCTGACAAAATATCTAACTAGATATAAAGTCTCCTAAAACAATAGTATTTTAATAAACTTTCTTTCCCTCTCCTTAATAAAATATAACATGTTGCCATGGTTCCTTTATGTAATGCGTTGGAACAGTATGGAAGTTAAATACACTAAATAATATAAATTACATTGTCGTAAACTCCTATTTGAATAGGAACATGTAATAGTCCAGGAGCTAGCGAAAAAAATATGCAAGAGTTTTCTGAAGGCTAATATTTTCAAGACGGGTTCAACTTTAGTGATTAAAATCTATTGTACAGTCAGCAGTTACAGTTCCGGGACATCTGGCGGCGGGACGCGCGCAAAGGTGTAATTTTAATTAGTATCTCCAAACTGTTTTCTGAAGGCTCAAACTTTTTTAAATAATAACAACTATAAAGTTAAAAAAAAAATACAGTCAGACTCCTCTGCGATAGAACCACTTTAGCCAGCAGTCGATAGAAGTGTGAGTAGGCACTGCGCGCATTAGTATGTCTAGCCTCAATATCTGTCAATAACGTTTCATAAAAAAGAAATTCATAATTTTTTGATAATTTTAGTTGTTTAAAACGACAAATGATAAAATAATATTATAAATATGATAAATTTCTTTTAGTTATTAAGCTATGATTTTTTTTTATTCTCAAATACGAATGAGAGGTTGATTAAAAAAAAATAGTAAGATCAAATTAACTTTCATTAGCTCAGGAATAAAGAAAGAGTAATATCGCTACCATTCTAATTATTTTACAATTAAATGTCATTGTTTCAGTTACTCTTTCTCGTGTATCAATAATACTTCACCGTTTGTGCATGATCAACAGTCCTGTAATAATATGTACATATAATAATTATATTTATTTCAGTTTTGTCTTTATTTCAGATTTAATTATATTCATTTTGATTTTACCGTGTTACATATTTATGATTTGGGTAGTTTCACAAATATATATATAAGCTAACAAAGTTATATTTATTACGGATGGCGAATCTTTTCCTTTTTATTTCGAGGAATCATTTTTATAAACAGTATTTTTATAAATATCAGTTAATTTATCAAAGAAAAAAAAAATTCAATTGTCTTATAATGCAAAAAAAAAAATTGAAAATAAAAGCATTTATTCGTGAGAATCAGTATCGTCATCGTCTTCTCCGCCACTCTCTTTATCGGAATAAAACTTGATTGCGCCATATTCTTCAGCGTCATCAGTAGTGGTTGATTCCGAATCTGTTTACAGAAAACACTTTTGGTCAGGACATTTTTTTAACAAGTATGGAGTAGCGCTGACTCTATGTGTCCCCATGTTCTGCTGTCTGACTATTAGATTCCTGTTTCGTATATATTTGCTCTTTTTGTACAAATTTTGAGCCTTCAGAAAACAGTTTGGAGATACTAATTAAAATTACAACTTTGCGCGCGTCCCGCCGCCAGATGTCCCGGTACTGTAACTGCTGACTGTACACTAGCTTTTAATCACTAAAGTTGAACCCGTCTTGAAAATATTAGCCTTCAGAAAACTGTTGCATATTTTTTGCGCTGGCTCCCCGACTATAATATTTACACAAGAATTGCCTGAAGGGGCATGCATTATTGCAAATAACAAAACAAAATTTAGTTTATTTTTAGATTGACTCTGGTGTTGTCTTGTGCAATGAAGTTTGAATCTTACCCGCATGACACCCAAATTTGTTCAATGATGATAGAAAGCTGTAAGTATATTTTGTACTAATAAAATTCTCTACTACAGACTTATTAAATCAGAACCGGCTGATTGTACCACCTACCTCAAACAAAGCGAAAATTTTCCAACAAAATTTATAGAAATTAAGAGGATTAATTAAGAAAATTGTGGCATTTTGGCTCCAAATATGAATCAGACTTGCGTCTTTTGCGCTGTTATGAATAACGGCAGTGTCGGCGCTAACAGTTTCGACGCCCCGGGTAAAAAGGTAAAATTTTATTTTATTTTATTTATTTGCACAAATAAGATGCCAACAGGCCAATGGCCCAGGCTTGGCACCCACGGTTTACAATGTTGTGTACAGACATACCTATTACTAAGATTGTAATATTATCATTAGTTCATCAATTAAAATTAAGAACATCAATAGTATGATCTCTAAGCCTTTTTTTAAATGTTGATAGAGGTAAATTAAACAAATCAATATTGTGGTATAAAGTATTATAAAGTGTGGTTAAGCGATTTATGGGAGAATGTTTACCAGAATTTGTTCTATAAAAACAGTTTGCAAATAGATTATTATGACGAAAGTTTCGTGAAGGAATGTTAAAACCTATAC
Organism: Polydrusus pterygomalis; assembly: GCA_963969555.1. Taxonomy (NCBI): domain Eukaryota; kingdom Metazoa; phylum Arthropoda; class Insecta; order Coleoptera; family Curculionidae; genus Polydrusus; species Polydrusus pterygomalis. The sequence continues at coordinate 12,580,190 of OZ018384.1, forward strand.
CGAAAAGCAGATTTGGATCATCGATATAGTTGTTGATAACTTTAAATAAAAAGCGAATATCAGCTTGAGTACGCTGACACTCAAGGGGCAATAACTGAAAAGTCCGTTGAAGTTCTAATAAGTTATCGTGAGGGTCGAAAATGCCGGTGCTTTTAAAGTTTAAAAATCTGAGAAACTTGTTTTGAATACTTTCCAATCTGTTTTTATATACAGCATACTGAGGTGTCCAGACGACAGAGGCAAAACTTAGTCTGCTATAAACATAGGCAAAGTACAGAACTTTTAAAGAGTGTACGGAAGACAGAAACTTGCACGACCTAAATATGAAACCTAACATACGATTACATTTGTTAGCAACATAACTAATGTGCTCGTTAAAAATCATTTTTTTATCATAAATAACACCAAGATCTTTTATCTTATCTACATTTTTAAGTAAAATTCCATTAAAGTTGTAACCATAAGAAAAAATATTTACGTTTCTTGAGAACGAAATAAATATACATTTATCTAAGTTCAAAGAGAGTTTATTTAAAATACAATATTGGAAAAACAAATCCAATTCACTCTGTAGCAGTAAACAATCCCCAATACTTCCTATTGTAAAAAATATTTTCATATCATCCGCGTAAAGCAAAATTTTACAAAAGTTAAAACATTTTTCACATCGTTTAAATATATAATAAAAAGTAAAGGCCCCAAGTGGGAACCTTGGGGCACACCAGAAGTTACATTGTAAACAGGAGACTGGTGACCGTTAACTGCCACAAATTGTGATCGATTAAATATATAGGACGTTATCCACCTCAGAAGGTCTCCATATATACCAATCTCACTCAGTTTTGCTACTAAAATATTGTGATCAATCTTATCAAATGCTTTACTGAAATCAGTATATATGGAATCCACCTGAATTTGACAATCCATGGAAGAGAGAATGTACTCTGAGTACGATACTAGATTCGATTCAATAGATCGTTTAGGAAAAAATCCGTGTTGTTCATCAATAATAAGAGGTTTTATGAAATTAAGAACTAACTTATGCACAATAGATTCTAAAACTTTTCCAAAGATGTTAAGTTTGCTTATGGGTCTGTAATTTGTAACACTTTCTCTCATTCCGCTTTTGAAAATAGGAATAATACTAGCCAGTTTCCATTTTTTAGGAAATTCGCACATTTCAAACGACATATTAAAAATAATTGTGAGTGGAACATAGAGAGACGAGGCGCACTTTTTTATAAAATATGAAGGGATTTTATCGGGTCCTCCCCCCTTATTTTCATCCAAGCCGGTCAGGGCTTTCAGAACCTCCTGAGGTTGAACTCGAATCTTTGAGAAAAGGCATGTATTGATGACATTGGGTGAAGGACAATATTTTTGTTCGTAAGGCTGATAAACTTCCCGAAAGAATTCTGAGAACAGAGTGCTTACTTCAGACCCCTGAGCTTGTTTACCTTTAAAGTTCATTACATTAGGAATACCTGTACGCTTATTTTTAATGGACACAAGTTGCCAGAAACGTTTTGAATTATTGGGAATATCATCTTCTATTGATTTTAAATACGATACATAATCATTACGAATCATAGTTTTGCTCTGTCGTCTCAGTTGACAAAAAAAATTGTAATCTATGTCAGACTTGGACCTTTTCCACTTTTTATGAGCCTTATTTTTGTTTACTATTATTTTAATGGTATTATGTTTAAAGTATATAGGAAATTTTTTGTTAATAATTTTTTTTGAAAAGTAGTTATTTAAGCCATTATAAATCTCGTTATAGAAATATTCAACGGATTCATTGATGCAAGGAGATTTAAGTGTTTGCTCCCAGTTTATGTTATCAAAATAGGCATTGATACCCTCATAGTCACCATTTCTAAAATTATAAACACTTTGTCCCTTATCAAAGCCGAGCAGTGGTGGGGATAAACAAGTAAGATTAAATTCAACTGATTTATGGTGAATATTTTCTGTCACAAGGGGTTGATATGAGTTAATAAGATCTTTAACTATTAGATCATTAGACAATATTAGGTCAAGTAATCTATTATTATTATTTTTAAGGCCATTAAATTGAAAAAGTCCAAAAAGACTTAACGTATCATAAAATGTGTTGAACTTAGAGTCTCCATTCTCAGGAAGGTAATGGTTACACTTGTGCTTAAGGTACCAGTTTACGTATGGAAAGTTAAAGTCTCCACTAATCAAGTTTATTATGCTTGTGAGCGGTTTCTTGCAATATTTTGATATTTTATCTATAATTGCTCTGTATTTTTGTTTCGGTTTTTTATTTGGTTTTTAATACATAAAAACTTTACTTATCTTTCTAAACGTATTTTTATTTAAAAATTCATACCTACCTCAATTTTCTTATGTCGTTCTCATGCTTGAGAATTTTTGAAGTGAGTGGGTAGGTACCTATACTTAAAAGTTCGTAAAAAGTATTCAAATGAATCTTGGTAATAATTTTTTTATAGTATTATGGGATACACTAAAACAAAGTTGAACTTGTAAATTTCTACTATATTAACTAGAAAAATTACATGTTTCGCTAACACTGTAGCTTCGTCAGATGGCAATGATTTAATAAAGGTGAAAATTAAAGATTGGGGTGCAATAAAATTAAATTATTGAAGATGTAAATAAAACAGTGGAAGGGTTACAATAGCGGGAAAATCCAGCAGAGGGTTTAAAAATTAAATTAAATTAGGTACAATATGGGTAATTTATAAAATCTTAAGTAGGTATATGGTCAACAGAATAAATTTAAAAAAGGTGAATTATTTAAATCTAGTTTATCATTAAGTAACAGGTCCGTATTTTTAAGTTTATTTATTTCCATAGATTCTAACAAATTTAGTTCTAAGCCTTTGTTTTCTGTATGTAAGATTTTAAAGGAAGGATGGAAATTATGTTGATAATCAAGTAAATGGTTAGCATAGTTTGAGTCCATTTTATTTTTTAGAAAACTGTTATAATGTTCCTGTATTCGTTTGTCAAAATGTCTATAGGTATACCCGTTTGGCCAATGTATGTTTTAGGAAAATCTTTGCATTTTAATTTATAGACGCCTGATTTTTTGTTTTTATCGCTTTTAGTTTTATAGTTTTTGATGAATTTACTTAAAGAGTTATTAGTTTTGTAACACACGTTTATATATTTATATTCAAAAAAACTATTGAATTCCCAAATCCCAACAACTATCAATTTTTAAAACGAGTCCCTACTACCAAATTTCAAAAATCCATAAAAAGTATTATTCATAATAATTGTAAAAGTATATTTTCTGACATAGATTCTTCCAAATCAATTCTTATGAATCCTCAGTCTCCTAAATTATATTTACTAATAAAGCGGTAGTTTCTTTCTTTTTTGCACCGTCTTATAAAATTTCATTAAGACTAATCGACATCATTAAAAGTAACACCCAATTTTCAGCCAAATTTGCAATAAAAAATTCTCTTGAGCTAGTAAATAAAATTAATAATTAATTTACCTAACAATGCTAAGCTAATCTCTTTTGATGTTACTAATTTGTTTCCCAGCGTACCCATCGATAAAACGATTACTTTCGTCAATCAACTTCTTACCTTAAAAAATGTAAATCTGGTCAAAAAACAAGAAATTATCAATTCTCTTACAGTATGACTTGAACAAAATTATTTTGAGTTCAACGACAAAATATACACTAGCAAAAATGGTCTTATTATGGGTAACCCTCTTAGTCCTTTATTGGCTGAAATATTTATGGATTTTTTAGAAGATAAAATAAGCAATTATCAGCTTTTCAAACAGTTTATTTATTGGCATAGGTATGTTGATGACGCCTTAACATGTTTTCTTGGTACTGATAGACAGTTAAAAGTCTTTTTAGAATATATTAACAGCCTACACAAAAATATCCAGTTCACAATAGAACACGAAAGTGACAATTCTATCATTTTTCTTGATTTAAATATTAAGAGAGAAAATGATAGACACGTTTTCTCCGTTTTCCATAAACCATCTTATACTGATACTGTCATACACAACTCTTCTTGCCACCCTATACAACACAAATTAGCTTCTTTTCACTGATCCATAGACTAGTAACTCTCCCTCTAAATAAAATCAATTTTCAAAAAGAACTAAACATTATTAAACAAATTGCAGTTAATAACGGATATATAGGTAACTCAAATCTAATTAACCAAATCCTAAAAAGAAAACTTAAAAAAAAGCTATTGACTTAGTTTTTCCTAGAAGCAAAAACTCTGACCAATTTAAATTTATCACTTTCTTTGGACAACCAACACTGAGAAAAAAGTTTGTTAGATCTAGGTGAAAATACACTTACACTAATTAAAAAGTTCACCACATATAGTGACAAGTGAAGTGCTTACTTGGTCTAAGGAAATGCAAAATGCTGGAACAGTTTAACTAAAACTAGTAAATAGGCTTATTTAAAAGTTGGTTATCTGTACTAAATGAACTGTTCACTAGGAATGAGTTTTCCATTTATTAAATAATGTATGGAACAAATAGATTATTTAATTAAAACAGACAACCTGTTTAGTTAGAATAAATGAAGGAGATACGTAAAGTAGGTAATCTTATTTATTTAGGCAAGCTCAAAAATATATTTGGATGGGCGTTGTCGCCTGTGTTTGGGATAAAAATAAAACTCGTATGTTATTAATAAGATTTAAATTATTTTTACAATACATTATATAGACACACGGTAACTCTATGTGCGAAGAAAGAGAAAGTACCTACACTATAAAAAATTAGGAGGACAAAGCACTTCACAAATCACCACTTAAATACTAAAATCTATTATTTATTGTAGAGGCGCCGATTAATTCAAAAAATCGCACGCGAATTTAACAACATATTACATTTAAAGTTTTTACTGCATTCTTTTGATTTTGTGCATGATCAAGCTTTCTTGTGGCAAACTTTTAGAAGTGCCCGGGAACAGCAGTTAAACGTCTTTACAAACATGGCTGATCTGACGTTCTGCCGAAACGATGCGCGAGCTGTTAAAAGCGAACCGAAGGTGGCTTAGTGAAGTCTAGTGAACTAGACTCTTGTTTTAAGCACCAAGTTTACTTAGATGAATATTTGGTTTGCCATTTTTAAGTAAACTTTTTTACATATCTTAGTTCACCCAAAACAAGTAAACACAAATTGAAATTAGGTATACAGTATACTTAAAAATTATATGTTTACTAAAAACAAATAAACATTGTTTACTAATTTATTAGATCCAACTAAACCGATTGTAGCTAATTTGTTTTACTTGCTTTAAATAAACTAAATTTCTATAATAAATGAAATATTAGCCGGTGTAAGTAAACTTTTCCCAGCTACCACAGTTTACTTGGAGCTATTTTCTCAGTGTAGCAAAGTAATTGGCAATTTTCTTAACAAACTTGATATAAATGTGTGTTACAAAACTAATAACTCTTTAAGTAAATTTATCAAAAACAATAAAACTAAAAGCGATAAAAACAAAAAATCAGGCGTCTATAAATTAAAATGCAAAGATTGTATTAAAACATACATTGGCCAAACGGGTAGACATTTTGACGAAAAAATACAGGAACATTATAACAGTTTCCTAAAAAATAAAATGGACTTAAACTATGCTAACCATTTACTTGATTATCAACATAATTTCGATCCTTCCTTTAAAATCTTACATACAGAAAACAAAGGCTAACTAAACTAAATTTGTTAAAATCTATGGAAATAAATGAACTTAAAAATACGGACCTGTTACTTAATGATCAACTAGATTTAAATAATTCAATTTTGTTAAATTTATTCTGTTGACCATATACCTACTTAAGATTTTATAAATTACCCATATTGTACCTAATTTAATTTAATTTTTAAACCCTCTGTTGGATTTTCCCGCTATTGTAACCCTTCCACTGTTTTATTTACATCTTCAATAATTTAATTTTATTGCACCAACATTTTTAATTTTCACCTTTATTAAATTAGCGAAAAATGTAATTTTTCTAGTTAATATAGTAAAAATTCACAAGTTCAACCTTATTTCACTGTATCCCATAATACCATAATTATAGATTTCCACCTAGTATCGGCTGAATTAATTAATAATTTTCTTCATAAGCTAGTTAATCTTACAGCTCGTCCGTCTCCTTAGGTTGCCAAACCGGGCAGGGGACCGGCTTGCCCGCCCTTAGCGCCGGCCCTGATAATGGAATAACTTTTTAAACTTCATCAACAATTTTCGGTTTTTTATTAATTTTTTAAATTATTTATATATTTTACCTTTATTTATAATAACAGCACAACAGGAGTAAATCGGAATAAATGCCCATAAAAAAATTGACGCATTCGTGTTCTATGTAAAAGCAAAATAAGGGATAAAGTTACACTTACTTATTACTTATTTGTTTCTTATTTAAAATTTTGACACCGAACACAAAACTTAATTTTTCTACCAAGAATACATTTGCTTCAACTTTATTAAAACTCAGTTTTAAGGACCTACAAAAGACTTTAAGGAAACTTACAACAAGGTATATTAATTAAAAAGAGGACTTAGTACATTATCCAAAAAAGGTACTGTGTAATCGTGACAGCTGTTATGTTTTTGTAACAATATCAGTGAAAAATCTCAAATTTTCTTTTTTTAACGTCGCGTCGATTATAGATTTCTATCAAGTAAAGGTATTATCAATACCTATTACTTTTTTAAATTATTGCGTATTAAATATTTTATATAAACAATAATTCTATGACACCAAATCAGATAAATCCAAATAAAATATAAAAAGCAATGCGATATATAAATAGATTTAAAAACAAATAGTGCAAATAATATTTAAAATTTGGTTTGGATATTTTAGATTTAAATTTCTATTAAGTATTTGAAATAATTTCGACGTTTAACTGGATTTGTAAACATGTATTTAAACTTCTTCTTGACTTTGGACCCTCTAAAATAATATCCTTTTTATTATTATTTATGGTGTAGCAAACTCCTGTAAATAATTTTTGCCTAAAAAATGTAATACATTTCCGTTTTTGGAATTGGTCTGGCAAATAAATTAATATTTGTTTTGTAGTATCGCACACTGACCACGATCTAGTCTTTATCTGGAATATGACGGATCCATTGGTTGTAAATCCGGAAATAGAATTACCACAATTGGATATTTCAAACAACTACACGACTGACTGCACCATCGAGTATTCTACTGGTATGGAAAATATATTTTATACTATTTAATAACTTGTCAACGGTAAATTACAAAACCTAACAATAATAATAATACTATAAAACCAATTAAAAAATGTAGCCTGATAAATTGTAGAAAACTAGTCTTGTACAAGACTGATAAAAATTTAATTTATGTGTTTAATCCAGATGCATCCACTCCCCTCACTGGCTTAGACCCCTAAAGTTTTCCCCAAAAGTATGATCGGTTGTCATCTCGGAAAAAATGATTTGCTGCTAAAATATCGAAACTTATAATGTTTCTTTTTGTGGTAACAATATTTTTCAATGCAAAGATTGGCTTATCATATTACTCTCTATTGTAAAAACTTTTAGAATTACAGATCCCTGAATAAGTTTTTCTATTTTTAAAATATACCCGAAGCAACAATTTAAAAACCACTAACTTACCCCTTCTTCTGTTTACCTTAAAGAATCAAAGTTCTGGCCATTCTTCAGGTACTTAGTATTTGTATCAATATTTTTTGACTTTATAATAATACTTGAAGTGATCTAAGTGCCATAATCGAAAACTACCAGAAAATGTAAAAAACTGTTTTAAAGCTAAGAATAATACAATAGTATATTTTTTATTGATATTGTGTTAATAAACATACACAAAAACATTCGTAGGAGAATATTTTAATATCAGTTAATCGAAAAAACGTTTGTACATAAATTGAACAAAAAAATATAGAAAAGGTCTAAGGCCCCTTTTATACTGGGATTCTGTATGCGAGATACAGTATCTGGGATTCAGATTCTCGCCATCTATGAATGCTTTTTATAACGAATAGGATTAAATTGGCACTTAGATCTTCTAGTAGGACATTGGCATAGGTACATAGATCATATAAATAGAAAAAAAATTTCTTTTGAATTTGGCACATAGATCAACTTAGCTTGACCATAAAATCTAATATTTTTTACCAGTTTAAATGATGTATGCACTTTATAGAGTTAATTTATCTATGTTACGTTTTATCATATTTAAAATAATATTAAAATTAGTCCATTACATACAACTTAAGTACACCATCCGCCACGTAGAATGGCGAGACCCCACGCAGGTAGAAATTCACTCTTTAATCTCATTGGTTGCTGCAGATTTATTGCCATAAAACATAGACGTGTCATGTATGATTTTACTTCGAAATTGCTATATTTTATTGTACTTACAAACTTACATCAATACTAGCGAGTACCCGTAGCATCGCTCGCTCAATTCAATTGTTATAAATTCGCAATCGATTTGTTAATAGGTGCCCATGTTTTTGAAATATTAAAAGAAATTTCTTTTGTGCTTTTTTACATTAGTTCTTTCTCTTTCAATAAAAATGTCATTAATCTCCTACCTGCCGAGGTGGCAGCCTAGTGCATCGATAGCGTTCACGCATCGCAAGCGGAAGGTACCTAGTTCGATCCCAGGCAGGTTTGGCGGACTTATTTAGTTCGCTTGGCGTGGCTACCGTAGTTTGTAGTGTTGCATTATCCAATACACACTGGCATTTTTAAAGGCAAAAACATTGCAGGTGAAAAGCGACCTCGATACGATACAGCTGTGGAGCTCTCGGGCTCCTCCGGTATAATTCGGGTGTTATTTCGGCATGCTGTCGAGAAGTGAGCTACTCCGGAACCAAGTGATGAATTCCGTGCGGACAGTGGACAAAAGGAACGCATGTATGGTACCGATCCGGACGGATTGGGGGTCGCCCTGAATCAGAGGATTCGGTAATAGGGACGGTGTCCCATAGACTGACATCGACACAGATAGTGGATCCCGATGGATTAGGGGGGTCTGCGGCAACATCCTTCAAGTTGCACCATGTAGTCGTAATGGGCTGATCCCGTAGAGGTCTGGGGTAGGCAAGAGGTGTTACAACAAGACCGTTAAACTGTGCCCAAAATAACATCTGTGGGGAAATTGTGATTCGGAACTCACGTAAAACTGTAGATCCGGTCTAGCTCACATTATCCAGACGCAAGATGGGGTTGGCAAAAAGGGTCACACTGGTAATAAAAACTTTTGAACCTCCTTTTCGTCCTTTTAGATTTAAAAAAAAAAGAAATTACTGGTTTTATTAATTATATATTAGAGTATTTAAGCTGAGTTACCAGAAATTCGAACCCAAAATATTTTTCCCAATATAAACTTTTTACCCCTTTCATCACACCCTAGGAAGAAGATTTTCGTAAATGCCAAACACACGTTTCTTTATTCCTAGCGAAGAATTTGTCTAACATTTTTACTTAAGTATCTCTTTTTCTTTAGCGGTTAAGCATAGTAGGTACCTATTTTCAGCAATAGGTAGTGGTTAAAATTATAGACAATATATAGGTACCCCCCCCCCCCCCAAATAGGCTGCACCCCTTTTTAAAGCGCTAAGTGAATAAAAAAAAAAATAATGACGAAACACGTATATTATTAGTTTATTAAACTATGTACCAATTTTTAGACCTCCATCAGTTTTAGTCTGAGATACAGAAATTCTTATAAAAATTTTAACCCCTGTTTTGACCCCCCCTGAGGGGTTGACTATAGAAAAATCCCTTCTTAGTGGATGTCTACGTTATAAGAAGAAGACATCCTCGAAATTTCATGATTCTTAGATTAGGGGTTTAGGTTGTGTGTTAATCAATCAATCAGTCACTTTAAAATTTTATATATAGTGTCTGAAAAAATGCGTTTAACCGATTTTATTAATATTTCTTTTACCCCATACTCGTAACATAAATGGCTTTCGAGATATACCCTTAACTGATTACGCTGTATAAACGAACAGTACTAAATTTTATTTTAAAAGAAAACACTAGTGACGCATATAAAAATACTAGATTACTGGCTAGTATTTAAAGGAATTATTTCATTGAGTGAAAGTTGATGCATATTACAAGTAAAAATAATAACGTAATATGTACCGTGCGAGCAAAAAGTATTTGCATCAAAGAGGGCCTTGCATCTAAGGACGTAATGCTTAGCCGTAGAGCTTAATATCTGTTGGGTGTTAGTAACTACCTGAATTAACAATCAATCAGTTATTCCGTCATCTTTGACAGTCGTTACAAGTAATTTGACTCATCGCTAATTTTTCCAATTTCTTGAACAATTCACACAATGGGCTTTAGGGAACAGCACAAAACATTTATGGTTGAAGTGTATTTTCTAAACGAAGTTAGAGTAAATGGTGAGTGGAAATACAATCCGGGTTTGTGCATAGACGATTTTCACGAACAGTTTCCTAACGTTGCTTTTATTGCTGGAGATTTTTATCATTGCCTGAAAAGAACCGTGGCTGTGTTTAGGTGTAAGAACCGAAGAACTTGTTGCAAACGTTCGTGAAATAATGCAAAATACGCCAACAAATTGTATAAGACGCCTGTCCCAAGAAGTGGGAAGACATTATGGAATGCAGGGCTATTCTTAAGAAGCAGCTGAATTTATTTCCTTATAATGTGCAAGTATTCCAAGAAATACAAGCCGCAGATTTTGAAAAACGCAGGAATTACTCTCAATGGTTTACCCACAATTTATTGGAAAGAAATGATATAAGACCTGACATTTTTGCGGATGAAGCTTGGTTCCAACTCTCCGGTTATGCGAATTCTCAGAAAACACGCATGTGGAGTAGTGAAAATCCCCATTTTTTTTTGTAGAGCCCACATTGCACCCTCAAAAAATTGGTGTCTGGTTAGCTGTTTCCCAAAGAAGAATTGTTGGTCATATTTTTTTCCCTGACACAGTTACAGCACAGCGGTATAGAGACAATATTTTGAATCCATTTGTGGAGCAATTACTTGACAACGAACTACGTTTTGGATGTTTTCAACAGGACGGTGCAACCGCCCATACAGCCGCCGAAACTATTAACTACTTACGCAATTTTTTCGATGACAGATTGATCAGTTTTCGATCAGACATTGAATTCCCACCTAGATCACCTTGTTTAACGGTTATGGATTACTTCGTTTTTCCTCAAAGAACACTATTTTTATAACACCAGTTGCAAATTTAGAACAATTACAAAAAAGGATTATCAAAGAATGTGGTAACATTTCTCCAGAGATGCTGGTCAACACTTTTGAAAATATGAAGAGAATTTATGCTTGGAGCATGGCGGTGGCCAATTTCAGCAATTTATGTAATTATATTTCTTTCTGTATATTCTTACTTTGTTAATTTTGTAAACAACAAAAATAAATTTGTATTTGTCTACTTATTTTATTACTTATTAGTTTGGCATATCATGTCAGAATATGAATTTGACAAAATTTTAACCTAAATTTGGTTAGATATATCGTCCCCATATCATTGTGATCTAAACCAAGCCCTGCGTCTTTTAATCCGAGCCCTCTTGGATGCAAATAATTTTTGCTCGCACGGTATAAACTTAATTAATCCAACTTTTTTTTGTGAAATATTGTTAAAATATTTATTACAATGTTAGCCTTACTTTCGTTTACAACTTTTTCTGTTTTCCGAACTAAAGCACTATAGTCTTAGGCTTGCTAAAACTAATTATTATAAATTTAAAAAAACTAATGTCCAAAATTGAGGTCGTCTTATTGGCCCGCTGCAGAGGAAATAAATTATATAATCTGTCGGCCTGATAACAAGACGCGACTCGCCCTCGCAACTAGTTTTCTATACATATCAATTAGGTTTGCAAATACAATATTAAATTAACTTTTCTTATCTCACCTATTTTCTCTTCCGCCAATTTATTGTTCTTAAAATATTGAAAAAGGAAAAAAAAATCGCGAGCCTAACTACCAAGTATTAGATTTACTGCCTGTAATTGTGTGTAGATATCGCTAAGAACAATAAATCATACTAAAATTTCCGCGCCACTGCTAAGAGCCGTGTAGGCGTATACATGTAAAATAGGAGTACCCTGCTCAAGCTGCCTTCTTGCAGTTACGTGGTGAGTGCCTTTGAAATAAATTAAAAATATTAATGCAAATTGAATAATTTGTTATGTCGGTTACGGATCTATTAAATAGCCTATCGATCTTTAAAATTTTTCCTACAAATAGTATATTGTATAGGTACTTACTTTTTCTTTAAATTTATTTACTAGCTCTTGGAATAGGCAGCTTTTCATCATACTTTTATTTGCTATAACTATTTTACTCTTTGAGGCCATGGAAATAATCTCTTTCCTTATAAACATTTTAATAATGGTTATTAATTAACGTTATTGATAATTCCAATAATATACTAAATGGCTTACCATGTCCCTCTCTATTGTAATTACGTTTCGCATAAAAAGATTGGCATATCATACTTTTTATATTGTAAAAGTATTTTACAGGAGAATTTAGTGGAAAAAGAGATGTTTTAAATATTTAACCATATAAGATACAGGGTGTCCCGTAACTAAGGGGTCATACAGCAACAGGAAATACTATAGACTAGAAAATAAGTCATTTATGCTTAATTTTTTATGATAACATATCAACGGTTAATTTTTAATAAATTATATTTCATTAATAAATGTGTTTCTTTAAAGGTTTCTTATTATCTAGCCTTTAAATACAAATATCTCAAAAACTAACTGAAATATCAAGAATAATGGAGTACATTTTAGCGACTTTTATTTTGATTTATTTTTGTAGGTACCTAATAAAGCATGAAAATGATCTATTTACTAGTTATTATTTCATTAGATAGTTTGTGGATAGCAGTGGCATAGCCACAGGGGGGCAAAAATGCTTGCCCCCTTTCCCTCTTGGCCTGGCGCCCCCTTACGACTTAAATACTTAACAAAACACAGACTACCAAAAAAAATTACTAAGTCTGTAAATGCCGGTTTAAAATAAAAAGTTGTTTTTTAATATTTATTCTGTCGTCTCTCGTTTGTTACCGTTCATCCAAAAGAGCGGCATACGCAATATTCTGCTACCTACTTAAAAATAATTTAAATTAGAAATTTTATTAATTAAAACCCGTAATATGTATAATAAATAAAGGTAGGTATATCACAAAAAGCATACAATGCATTTTTTCCCCAATGTTAAAACGTATTATATATTATGTCTTTCCAGCTGAAACTTAAAGCACTTCCTGTTTTTTTGACTGAATTTTGTGTGTGTTGTTGTGAAATGGTTTCAAAATATTAAAAAGAATAATATTACAAAATATGTACTTAAATATATAGGCGCCCCAAAAGGACTTTGCTCCCCCCGCCCCTAAACCCTGGCTACGCCACTGATGGTTAGCTGAACATAAAAGATTAACAAGGAACATTTTGTAAATAATCATTTACTCCTACTCCTACTATAAACCGAAAAAAATGTCTTATCATGTTCACCTTTATTGTAACAACGTTTGGTAATAAAGATATTGGCGTGTCATACTTTTCTCTATTGTAAACATATATGTTTAAATGATTTTAAAGATATTTTGAAATAATAAACATGAAATACCTACTTTAAAATAATTATGTATGTATTCCTTAAACAAAATAAATGACTTATCATATCCTTCTATATTGTTACAAAATGTACAATAGATATAGTTGTATCTTACTGTTATCTGATTTCAAAAGATAGTCCCCAGGAATAGAAAATGTTTTAAATATTTTACGACTTAGCATCTTTGTATATTCCAGGCATAAGATAGTATTTTTACATATAAATTTATTTTCAAAGTGGGAATATTAATAGATGTTTCAAACATTTAACGACTTTTTTTGGTAGGTAGTTTTGGGTTAGCTGTTGAAAAAAGAGATTATCAAGGCATATTTTAAAAATATTTCTTTATTCCTACAACAATTTAAATGGTTTATCATGTTATTTTTTTAACTCTGTTGTAAAAATATTTGAAAGGATAGTTCAATAGACGTACTTCCTAACAATTTCTTGTATAACTGACAGTTAACTTCCAATTATCTAGACAAATAAACTCCCTAATAAAAAAATATCTGCATTGTTTTATACGTTTTATCTTTAATCACTTTTTTAAATTCTTTAGGTCGATTTTTACAGTTTACCATTTTATAGATATATTTTTAATAGTAATGTGTTATAATATGTTTTTAATAACAAGTCAAGTTCGATATGGCGCAATTATACCCAAGTGAATTAAAGTGTGCTTTTCGTCCTAAGTTCTAAACACCCTGTGGAGAAATTAAGGCTGTTATTTTTCATACTTATAATTTCTTAAAAAGGTTTCCATGTATTCCCTACACTTTGTTTTTTGAATTATCGCGTTAATATCTATTTTTAAAAGAGATATTATTTTTAAAGAAATATCGGTTTTTTAAACACTTTTATTTATTAACACAATTTTGAAACATTTGTAAAATTTTAAAAAATATCGTATTGGACGTTTTTTCGAAATTTGAAACTTTAAAAAAAAATCGATAATGAGATAAAGATTCAAAAACAAAATGGGAATACCTACATGAAACATGGAACTTTATCAAGAAATCATTAGTAAAAGGTAATAGAACTGTAAAATTGTTATTAAAATAATAAGTTATATTTCAATGAGGTTTCTTGAACAGTAGAGAAGCATTATCTTTATTTTTTATCCTTCAATAAAGTTATAAATGGTCAAACTTAGCAAAAACCCAGGATAATGGTATTTTTTCCGGTTTTATATAATAAAAAAATAAAATATTTCCATTGGCTAGAAAGTATGAATATATAAAATTGTTATACAACATTGACTTTTGTAGTGATTTATTAAAAAAAAAATTTACAATAGGGAAAAGTATGAGCCAATAGAATTATTACCAAACGTTCTTACAACAGAGATATGACATATTATGATAAACCATTTAAATTATTTTATATTTATTTAGGATTTTAGAATATTTTTAAAATATTCCTTGACAATCTCTTCTTTCAACAGCTAACCACGAATTATCTACTTCAGTAGTAGGTAAACAGCAGGTTCTGATATAGACGTCTATATAGGAATTCGTTGTAGTTTTTCAACAACTTAATAATGTGCTGTTATTTTAAATGTTTTCAAAATTTGTTATTTATTTTTTATATAAAAAATATGTTTCAAAATATTCACTATATTTGGAAAATTTTATTGCAGAGCATAAAAATTTTAATTTTCAGCAGTAGAAAAACTATAAAAAAAATCTTTAATCTAACTTTAAAGTACGAAGCTATTTTAAAAAAAAATCCGGGTATAAAACTTTTGGGTTTTATACAATCTGTTCTAATTCTGATTTGTCTACTACAATACGACTGTTTCAGACATTTTGTCAAATCGTACTTATTATTTACAGAGAATTTTTAAATTAAAATACCTCAAAAGTAATATTTTTCTATTACAATAAGGTATCAGCAGTTATTGCTACTATAAATTTAATAACCTCTGGATTAGTTTTAAAGTAAGTAGGTAAAATTTTTTTTTCAGGAAACTTCACTTGCCTTGCAGTAGTTTTCAATCTAAAACGCCGTCTGGGATATCACTTATTTCACACGTATATTCCATCGGCGCTAATCGTTGTTATGTCCTGGATTTCCTTCTGGATTAAGCCTGAAGCCATACCAGCCAGAGTTACATTAGGTGTCACATCTTTACTAACTTTAGGTATACTAATTGCTCGGTAGATTGTTTAATTCAACTAATTTGATCGTCGATTAAAGTTAGGTATGTCGCAGTGTTTCCTAATGGGATGATAATTTTAAAAGTGAAGAAAATCTAATTATAATATTAATATTTACAGACTGTCCGCGGATAGGGTTTACAATAGCACAAATGCATGAAATAGTCATTCTTGATAAAAGTTTTGCTTGTAAAAAAATGCAAACGAAGAGAAAATTTTGATTTTTTTTACAGGGTTCGCAAAAACTTCAAAAACATGATTTTTCTCCTAGAGTAAACTACCTTTATTTTTTATTTTTGACCAAAATGCCAATTAGAAAACTTATTTAGAATAACGTTTGTAATTTAAATCCGAGAATTAAAATAAATCTTCGATTTTTTCAGTTTTTTTAATTTTTAGAGGTAAATGGAAATTTTGCTGCTCAATAAAAATATTAATATAAAATTTTATTAGACTCTATTTTTATAATGGGTGGTGTGTATCTTATTTTAAAATTTTATATGTATTCCTACCATCTTTTGTAAAAACAAGGATTTTTTTACCTTTTTATTACTTTGCTTTACGTATGGGGCAAATTTGAAGTTGTCAAATAAAATTTGATGCGTTTTGAAAATATTGACCTTAGAACAAAGGGTTTATTTAGTTTAATGTTACGGTGCGGGCGAATGTTCTTACAACTTTGTAATAGAGAAATTTAATCAAAGAGACCATAACGTTTACGTCTCAAAAATGGGACTTCATAAATAATTATTAAAATTTCAGCAAACTGGTTCAGTTTTCAATTTAAAAAATAAAACTATAATCAGAATGACGCAGCTTCCCTAATCGTATTGCAGTCTGTTGCTGACAATCCTACCCTTTCATTAAGAAACTGAGCTCAAGCATTTGATGTAGTAAAAAAACTTCATTCAGTATATTTTAAAGGCAAACAAAATATTCCCATTTAAGCCAACTTTTAATAAAACGTTGGAAGAATGAGACGAAGCCAAACGTTTGGATTTGTGCTATTATAAACCCTATCCGCGGACAGTCTGTATATATAAATATATATATAATATTCTGTAAATATATAACACTTGGTTGCTTTTGCATTAAAGGAATAAATAAACACTTATTAGCATTCTACTATAACTTTTGTTAGACGTAATTTTATTAGGAAAACTTAGTGTTGTAACTGCGTTCTCAAACTGTTTCCATCCTTAATAGCTCTCTTCCAGTAAATAATATTAAAAATCGGAAAGATAGGTCAATTTTATTTTAAACGGGGACACTTATACAGCTTTCGTGGTTTACCCTTTGGGAGGGGTTAATGTTGCCATTAAAAATCTTAAGTTAGAAGAGGCGTCAAATGACACATAATTTTAAAGGTAGTTTAATTTTATTTCTAATAAAACCCTAAGTTATTATTTTTTTAAGTAGTAGTTTCCAAGATATTGCGTTCCAAAACTAAACGCCATTTGAACTTACCTACACGGATATTTACATTGTATTTAGCATTATTCATTTGAAAAATTATTTAGTTGCTTTTTTTAGTAGATAAAATTAAGGCATGTTTAAGTGACATTAGTTTCAACTCTTGAACAGGATCAAACTCTGGTGTAGTCGTTGGATTTTTTATTTATTGATTGTTTTACTTTTACAAAAAAAACTTTCACTTTGCGATGATGAATTTTTTAAAATAAAACGGATATGATCAACTAACCCGCTATCTTATAAACTGTTCAAAACGTTGTCCATTTTGATTTAAACAGTAATAAAGTCTGTTTTTAAACTCCTCTTAAACATTTCAAGAAATTTCAAAGGAAAAGTGACCGGCATGCGACTGTAATTGGCCTCTTATAAGATCATTAATATCAGCAGATTGTGTTTTATAAACAACGGATTTAAGATGTCCCCAAAGAAAACCCTTACCCTCAGCAACCTTTAAAAAAATGTTGACAGTTGTGTTCGCGCAAAAAGAATGAATTTTGGACAGAAGTGAAAAGAGATCATATATAAAATTTGATAAAATTACATAAAAATTTAATAATATTTAATCTCCCTGAAGGCAACGACGCTATTGAGATACCTCAATTGTTTGGTGCTTTGATGGACAACCCTCCCAAGCTTGTTAGAGCTACTAGAATTGGAAGGAGGAATAAAAACGGATGTAGATCTATTAAAGTGTCATTTTCCAGCCAACCGGAAGTGCTCTCATTATTGAAAAATCGTTCTAAGCTTAAAGGTAAAAAAGTCTACATCAACTTCGACTTGACTCCTCAACAGCGAGAACAAGAAAAAACTATCCGCACCCAACTAGAAAACCGAAGAACTCAAGGTGAAACTAACCTGACTGTGATACATCGACACGGTACTCCCCTTATTGTTTTAAAAAACCAACTAAAGGCCTAATTTCACAAAATAACGATTTCTCAATTTACCTCCAAAACGTCAGAGGCGTTCGCACTAAACTGAATTACCTTTTGGAATCGATCCCTGGATGTCACTATCAGATTATTTTGCTTGTGGAAACTTGGCTCAATGACGCTTTCAATGATGCCGAGTTGTATATGCAAGATTACCGAATCTATAGAAGGGACCGATCCCTCCAAACAAGTACTTATTCCAGAGGTGGCGGAGTTCTAATTGCTATCCACAAAACCATAAAAAGTAGGCAGCTGTTCGTAGAGGATAATATTGAAGATCTTTTTGTCCTGATTGAAACTGGAAAGAAATCGCTTATTCTAGCTGGTGCATACCTCCCGCCATGGTTCCCCACCACCGACTACGTTTCATTTAGTGAAAATGTTGACACGTTGGCCGAAGAACACACGCAATATGTATTCTCGGAGATTTTAATTTGCTTCATGCATTGTGGGAAAACAATAATTTAAGCTCCGCTGTCAGATCAGTGCCCCCAGCAGCTCCTGCCGAGGTCGATTCCTTAGAAGTAGTGTCCAATATGTGCGCTTTACACAATTTACATCAACTAAACACGATTACGAACAATCACAATTCAGTTCTAGATCTGGTACTTTTTCAAGACGAAAACTGTCAAGTTCGTAAAGCCAACGATTGTGTTCTACCTCAGGATAACTATCACTCACCATTGGATATTACAGTGCTTTATAAATGCGATAATACAAACAATTCTTCTTTATGTGAAGGTTATTTTAGAGATTTCAAATCAGCGAACTTTAATTTAATTAATGATTACCTGGGAGGCATGTGCTGGGATGCTCTTCTTGCTCAGACTAGTCTGGATGACATGGTAAATGTATTTTATAATGCTATTTATTCAGCAATCGAATTATTTGTTCCCCTTAAACGTGTTTCCGCAGGTAAATTTCCCAGATGGTTTTCACCAGCGCTTAAGCATTGTATAATAGAAAAAAAAAGCGCACAAACGCTACAAAAATTCGGGACTTCAGAGCGATTATCGTAAATTCTCTAGATTACGTTTAATTTGTAAAATACTATTAGTTGAATCAAACAATACTTTTGTTGCTGTTACAGAAAACTTTTTAACCACTAATCCCAAACAATTTTGAAACTACGTTAATTCAAAAAAAAGAAGTAACGATCACCCCAGTGAGAGAATGGAGAGATACAATGGAGACTGCAGTGCTTCCGGAGCTGAAACTGCCAATATGTTTGCCCATTATTTTTCTCAAGTCTATAGTAGTCAACACTATCCTGATTACCAACAACCACTTTCTGAGTAAAACAACACTAGTGTCACAGAGTACAACATTTCCATATCTGATGTATACTCACATCTAAATTCCTTAGATATAAACAAGGGTCCTGATCCTGACGGTATTCCCCAATTATTTCTTAAGCACTGCAGCTTTATTCTGGCCCGGCCCTTACATACTATTTTTAACCTATCTTTAACTAAGGGAATATTTCCAGAATTTCGGAAACTAAGTTATCTAGCACCAATTCATAAATCAGGAAAAAAAGACTTAATATTATCGACCAATTAGCATCCTGAGTACCATTCCAAAAGTCTTTGAACATATGTTAACTAAGCATTTGACCACCTTATTAAGCCCTTATATTGTTTTCAGATAGTTTGGCTTCCGGACTGGAATGAATACTGAACTCAACTTGCTAACCTATGTTGACTTCATTTCGGAAGCCTTGGAGAATGTTTTTCAGGTACACTCAATCTACACCGACTTCTCCAATGCGTTTGACAGAGTCAATCATGCGATTCTATTATCTAAGCTGGAGGGTCTGGGTGTTGGTGGCCAGTTGCTGTCCTGGATACGTAGTTACTTGACTGGGCGCCAGCAGATAGTCCGATTTAACAATTTCCAATCCACAAGTATAAAAGTTCCATCTGGGGTTCCCCAGGGGTCTCATCTGGGCCCCCTTTTATTTAATTTGTTTATTAACCTGGGGTCGCAATTCAAATACAGCCAATTCCTCCTTTTTGCTGATAATTTAAAATTGTACAGGGTTATCCAACCAATACTAGACAAGGCGATTTTTTTACTTTTCCTGTACTTTTATAAAAAAAACTGAAATAGCCATCTTAAGTCATTTTCTCCCGCGAATTCGAATATCTTCAGCAAAAAACAATTAAACATCAAACAAAAGTACTAGGGGTCACTTTGATATTTTTTTAAATGGAACACCCTATATATTTTTACATTTTTAAATTCCACATAAAATTATAATTATTTTTTATTAAATGCACTATTAGTCTATACTTCATAGTTTCCGAGATATTGACTCTCGAAAAGTGACATTTTTGAACTTTGACAGCTTATAACTTTCTAACAGTACGTCTTAGAGCAAAACGGCTTGCATGTCCCTATCTTCAATTTTTATTATCTTCCCAAAAAAATCAACTTCCAGTTAAACCGGAACAACTATATTTCCTTCTTTCGAGTTACATCCGGTTTAACCAGAAGATGATTTTTTTGGGAAGATAATAAAATTTATAGATAGGGATATGTAAGCCGTTTTGCTCTAAGACGTACTGTTAGAAAGTTATAAGCTGTCAAAGTTCAAAAATGTCACTTTTCGAGAGTCAATATCTCGGAAACTATGAAGTATAGACTAATGGTGCATTTAATAAAAAATAATTATAATTTTATGTGGAATTTATAAATGTAAAAATATACAGGGTGTTCCATTTAAAAAAATATCAAAGTGACCCCTAGTACTTTTGTTTGATGTTCAATTGTTTTTTGCTGAAGATATTCGAATTCACGGGAGAAAATGACTTAAGATGGCTATTTTAGTTTTTTTTATAAAAGTACAGGAAAAGTCAAAAAATCGCCTTGTCTAGTCTTGGTTGGATAACCCAGTACATGAAAATCTCCTCCCTCGATTACTGTTTAAATCTTCAGTCCGACTTGGACAGATTGGTAGCTTGGTGTAAGAACAATGGTATGGAGCTGAATGCTTCAAAGTGCCACTTGATCATCTTTCATAAGACTAGGTCAGCATTTGAACAGCCTTATTTAATCGAAAATAATATGTTCCCGAAATAAAGGATTTAGGTTTGATTATGGATTCAAAGCTTACTTTTATTTCTCACATCCAGAACACTCTCTCTAAATCTCCCCTACTTCTCGGATTTATAAAGCGCGTTACCGTTGACTTCACGAATACTAAAGCTATTAAGCAACTATATTGCTCATTAATAAGAACTCATCTCGAATACTCTTCTTGTGTCTGGAATCCGTGCTATAATGTACACATTCAGAAGTTGGAGAAAGTTCAACATAAATTCTTAAAATATATAGCTTTTAAACTTAATGCATCACAACTAACATATTCTCAGCTAGAATCTAATATTCAGATCAGATCACTCTCTCAACGCCGCGATCTAAAAGATCTTAAAATGTTATATATAGTCGGATCTGGTCTTATCGTGCGGGTCATACGATTCAAGAAAGACAAACTCTCAGTTTTTGTTTTCTTTACTTGCGTTTAATTTTACCCTCTAAATAAAATACGTAAGATAAATGAGACAGACTTATTCCATTTTGACATGAAAAAAAAGGATATGTATTTACTTTCCAGCGATTCTAAAAAAGCTTATAATAGCACCAGCTACGTTTTATTTTAAATATGCCAGTTTTGTGACTTTGACAGTTTGTGACAAAATGAAACAATTTTCTGGGTTTTTGCATCCCCAATCAAACAAAATTGTACTTAATCTGATAAACTATTTCGAAAATGAAAGAAAAAGTGGAAATTCGCCAACCAATATTCAGGAAACAGTAGCCAAAGCACTGGGAATTAGTTTAAGGACTGTGCAGAAAATTGTGCATGAAACAAAACATAACATAATACCCAAGAATACTAAAAAGTGTAAACGAAGAAAGCCAAAGACTGAGGATTTAAGCGAAAATATTAAAATGGGAGTTCGAAATGTGATTTACGATTTATACAAACCAAAAACCAATGTAACTCTTCCAGTTTTACAAAAAACATTAAAAATTCGGGGTGTTTTGGAAATTGGACTTGAAGCGTTATCAAAATTAATAAAAAATTTAGGTTTTCGCTATAAAAAAGACTGTAACCGAAGATTTTTATGTGAGCAGCCACAGATAGTGAGTCAGCGTGTTCAGTTTTAAAAAAAATATACGGACAATTACAAATCGAACTTTAGAAAAGTTGTATTTTTTGACGAAACGTGGATATTTTCGAATGGAAGTGGTTCAAAATCTTGGCAAGATGAGTCTGTAAAAAGTGTTAAAAGGAAAAAAGGGTGCGGTACGGGAAAGCGTTTTATTATTTTGCATGCCGGTTCTGCAACAGGATATGTTGCAGGTGCGAGTTTAATTTTTTTTTCAACATCAAAAAGTGCTGACTATCATAATAACATGAATTGCGAAATGTTTGAAAAATGGTTAAAAGTTCAATTGATACCAAATTTGGATGCTCCGTCTTTAATTGTATTAGATAATGCATCATATCATTCAAGAATTTTAAATAAACAGCCTACTTCATACTTCATACTTCATCTTGGAGGAAAAGTGATATTTATGAGTGGCTGGAAAAATACAACCAAAATTCTTTACCAAATATGCTTAAATCGGAACTCCTATCAATAGCAAAGTCTCTTAAAAAACCCAAAATATACGCGGTAGATGAAATACTGAGTGAATATGGTCATGAGGTTCTACGACTGCCGCCATATCATTGCCAGTTTAACGCAATAGAATTAATATGGGCTGGTGCAAAGTCTTATTATGAAAAACATGTAGGTGATGGTCTTAAATCCGACCAAGTACAAATAGTTTGGCAAGATTCGTTAGATCATATTACACAAGAGTACTGGAAGAAATCGGTGGAACATACAGAAATATTAATAAGGGATTGGTGGGATCGAGAACAAGTACTAGATGTCGAAGTAGCGCCAATGATAATTGCTCCATTCGAAGACGACTCAGACGATAAGGACTTTTCAGATTTTATAAGTGACGATGAGAGTTTTTAGGCTATAATTATAAACGGTGTTTTTCGTTTACATTTTTTAGTATTCTTGGGTATTATATTATGCTTTTTTTCATGCACATTATTCTGCATAGTCCTTAAACTAATTCCCAGTGTTTTCATTACGGTTTCCTGCATATTGGTTTGCGAATTTCCACCTTTTCTTCCATTATCGAAATAGTTTATCAGACTAAATGTCATTGTATTTTTAGATTTTAGTAGTAAAATTGTTAAAATAAATTGCACTGTTTATTATTGTCGTTTTTAATTAAAGGGTACAGTAGGTATATAATTAACGATTATATAATTTTTTTGTAACTTTTTCAACTCCCCTGTACATAATTTTTACAAAACTAATAATATTAGGTATATGTGACTATCTTCGCGATAGCTAAAATAATGAAACTATTTTTCCTTTCTTCGGTATATTTGTAAATAATCTCACAACATTTTGATAGCCTCTGTGTTGTCTGATTTGACGCATATGATCAGTGACCTTTGGACCCGCACGTTAAGACCAGATCTGACTATAATATATTACACAATAAATATAATTGCCCTCTTTTTCTGGAAAAAATAGGGTTACATGCACCTTCAAGGAAAACACGTCTAAGAAATACATTTTCGATATTTCCTCATAAAAGTAATTATGGTCAAAATAGTTTTATATCAAGGTCAAGCAGACTGGCCAATGAGCATCTCACACTTGATTTCTTTTTAAATAGATCTAATTTTATGCGAAAACTTCATACTATAATGTGAAATCTCTCTAATTTTATCACATTGCTGAATGCTACGTTTTTCTTAATAAATTAATTAAAATATGTTAACTCTGCGTTAGGATTAAGATTATTTATATTTCGGTGAAATTGGGCAGTGCCCGTGAATAAATAAATAAATAAATAAATAAAATCACAATAAATAACAATAATTATATAACCAAGGTACAGTTAAATTGCCATAAGATTATTTTATCAAATTTCATACACGATCACTTTTTTCCCTTCCAGACGACCCATTTATATGTTATTGTACTTACGCAATTAAAATAAAATATAGTTTCCAAGCTACGGCATTTATATTTTTTACCCTTCTTCATACACCGTATATACTGTAGAATACCTTTTTTGGTAGGGTCAAATTTTTTTTACATTTTTGTTAAGATGGTCGTTGAAGTGGACACACTGTATATAAGTAACAGTTTAAGAATGTGTCTTCTTTTAATGGCATTAAAAGTAAATCCTAATTGTGGATGGAGAAATTTAGTGATTAAGTCGGCAAAAATGGGTTTCCATGGAGTCTATGTTTTACTGAAAAAAGTTAGTAGACTGCTTGTTCAAATATTAGTATGTTATTTAGAAAGAATAGCTTATTAAGTGTAGATATATTCTAACGAGTATAATTATAAATGAAATTAAATAAAAAATGTACTATAGTTTTGGCAGTTAGTGTATGTGAAAAACTGTTTTACCCCATAAAAAGGAAAAAATTAAAGATATTATAGATAAACGAACTTTGTTATAAACATTAAATAAATACTTATATACTATCAGTGTTGAATTTAAAACATTTATACGTGTTAATATTGGTATTACATCATTTAAAAGTTACCTACTCAGCGTTTTAATTTTTCTTTAATTGTGGCAATTCAAAAATACATTTTTTTTATGTGTCGTTTTAATTTAGGCACGAAATAAAAATTATAACATTTTTAATACGTAAACATCAAATTCATTAATAAAAATATACCCAGATGCTTTTTTAGCAACCCAAAACACCCAATCACAGCAATCTCTGCCACCCGTCTCATATGTTAAAGCAATAGATGTTTGGATGTCCAGTTGTTCAGTATTTGTGTTTATGTCTCTTATGGAATTTGCTGTGGTCAACAACTACATGGGGCCAGTAGCAACAAAGGCGATGAAAGGCTATTCCGATGAAGATATTCCCTCAGATATCAATGATTATAGGGTAAGTCCTTATAATAACTGAACGCATCAATGCTATCAAAACAAATAAATATATCTTTTCTGACCCTTTCCGCGCCAATAATATATAGTTTAAGCGCAAGGATATAATGCAATAATAATTAATTATAGTATTTTTCCCAAAGAAACATTTTAAACACAGAAAACCATCATTTTTTTACCGTTCGTTCGAAGGAACCAAAAGTATATTTGATATCCAGCTTCTTCTTCTCCACTTTGATGTGACATAAAAAAAAATTGGCATACCTAATTTACCCACAATCAAAGTGGCCTGATTAGTTAATCAAGATGTAAGCTAACAGGTAACAGGGCAACTCTGATTGTGAGAACATCATTTCTCTCATTGTCTTTTATCTCACAGCTGCTGGTTATTTAATTATTGTTTATTGAGAAGTGCTTTTTTTCTGAAGATACTATTTATTTGATCAATCACTTTAGGAAATTACCATTTTTGATTGTTTTTTGGAAAAATAAAGAATAAGGTGCCTAAAATAAATAAATAAAAATAATTTAAATATTTAAATCTGACATAAAACCACCTAAATCCTTATTTGGGACTTTTCGGATAATAATCGCAAAATAAAAACTACTCTTGAGTGTATACCACAATTTTACGGTGACAACTTTGACATTCAACAGCTGATTACGCATGACGTAACGAATATATTAACCAAAGTGATAACCATAGTCGCTTGAACAAAGCGGTAAATACCAATTTGAACAGTAAATAGGGGAGAGCGGGGAGGGTTTGGACAATTTCTACAAAAATGGCTTTTAAGCATGTCTACATATATATAACCTAGATTTTTTAACATATATTAATTAGTACATATATACCTCATGTTATTATTTACAAAAAATCTTTTTAAATCGATATGCAACTAAAATATATTTATTTCTTAACAATGGAGCATTTTGTCCAGATCCTTCCCATAGGTGGGAAGCCATTGGACAACCAAAATAATACCACAAATAATGTTAAAAATAATTTATTTCGCAAAAAGGACAAATACCACATAAAGATGAGATAGATTTCATAAAAATGTGTTTAATTAAACAATTATTATTAACAAGGTAGGTACACATATTTGACAAAATATTATATTAAATAAAAATAAACTCTAAGAGGGCAAAATAAAAGTATCGAACAACAATAAAGCAAGCTGAATTCTGTAAGATCGACATTAAAAAAATAACATGTCCAAATATCTTGCACTATTGTCCCTTAAAAAATTTGGTAACTTAAAAATTATATCCTCATATGCCACAAATGCTTTGAGCTCATCACTCAGTCTAAATCTATTTGATGCGATTTGCTTTTTTAAAAACTTTCTTCATCTTCGAGCGTGTCCTTAAGTCTAAATCTATTTGATGCGATTTGCTTTTTTAAAAACTTTCTTCATCTTCGAGCGTGGCCTTAGCCGCATAGCGTCTAGCAGTTTTTTTTTTCATAAACTTTACAGCCAATTTCTAGTTTTGTTAGATTTACAATCTAACTGCGTTCAAGTCTGATGATGAATCTTTATAAATGACTTCTTCCTCATCAGATGAAGAATTGCTCATTAGCTTTTTCTTTAATTTTTCTATTCTTTTGGTATTGAACTTTGGATTTTCTTTTTATTCTTTTTGGCAGCTATTTCGTCGCGCTCAGGGGTATTGGTAGCTATGATTTCGGGGCATTTTCCTGTTATAAATATTAAAAATAAGGAGGGATTGGACGGTAGTGGGCCCACAATGTAACTGACCCATAAAATGGCAATTAAAAAAAAAAAACATGCAAAACAACAATAAATATAAATAACTTAAGTCTTACCTTTGTGCTAAAAAGAAAATCTCCTCAAAAATTGCACAGGAACTTGATTTTGGTGACGGACGGTGCTAAATTTACAATTAATAATAGAACGAACACGTTGAAAATTATAAAATATACGGTACACGGAAACGAGGCGACCTGCTTACTTAGCATCTGTTTGGGTAATGACAAAGTGGAAATGCGTTGCTAACATGTTTTGGTTTTAACAAAATATTTAATAGGGCGGAAGATTTCAACCTGTCCAATGCCTCCCTCTGTCCAAACCCTCCTCGCTCTCCCCTACGATTTTCATTTGGTTATGCGCTTGAAACTAATTATAGACGGTTTGATCTATTAACTCTATAAAAGGTTGAAGTACTTTTTCGCGCATCCAGTCCTTTCCTTCTTGCAAGGAATGAAAAATTCCTTTTTTTCAGTTGTTTTTTAATTTTTTTTATCCGAAAATGTTAATTTATAGTTTAACTATAACGACGGCTATGGCTAAGCTTGTTTTATATGATTAGCAGTTAAACAAGATGTAGGCATTTTTAAATAAAGAATGAAAAACTCAAACAGGAATGTGCAAGCAGTTCTTCTAGGGCCATAGCCAGAATACTTCTGGCCTTCATAGCCAGGGCATTATAATATTAAATAAAATATATTGAGAAAAGTACCCTAATATGAATAGGCCCAGTGCCGGATAAATCTTTTTTTAGCTCATGGGCTAAACAAACTGTGCCGCCTAAGACAAAAGTGTCGCAGGCCAAAGAATTTTGGAACCACGCCCAAATTTTGACAAAAACATTGATTGGGCATACCTAAAATTAGAACTTATCTAATTCTATTCACATCAATATGTACTATTACTAAGTATGTATAATCAAATTTCTTAAAATAGTTTTTTAATGAATGTCGCATTAATTTATTAGGTTATGTAGGTATTATGTTTGAAGTTCTCTGCCACGGCAACGCCCTGTTTTGTTCGCCCCTCCCCTCTCTTCCACCGGTTACGGCACTGGGTTCCTTTCCTTACTCTGAATAAGCTGTAGCCTGTCAATTTATAAGGAAGTGTACTAATTAGTGTGAAAATTATTTTAAAAAACGTACTTTTCCAATAGCCAATAAGTATATCTTTAAGTTACACTTAAAAAGTCTTGTTTTTATTTAAAAGCAGACGCCAATGAGCCTAATGAATAAAAATGTAGCGATTGCTTTTTCTTATAAAATCGAAGTAATTTCTTGAAAGCCAATGAATAAAAACTAAAGTAATTGCTTTTGCGTCTAGCAATTGCTTAAAGTGCAGGAATTGCTTCTAGTTAATGCTTTTTCTGAAAAAATAGAAGCAATCGCTATCATTTGCCTAAAATGTGATGAATGAATTAAGGAATTGCTTTTAACTTTTTAAGGTAGGTCGACCTCTGCATCATTTGCTTGGTAGCAGTCAACTTTAGTTCTCCGCGGCATACACGTGCGTTGCTCTTAATTTGTGTCTTCAATTATGGCTGAATATATGAACGTCCGTAAAAGAAAAATCTACAGTGTACGTAAAAATTGCAGATATGATGATTTCAGAAAGTTGTATCGATTTGACTGCGAAAATGTTGAGTGGTTGGCAAATTATTTTTTTACTGATACCTACTGGTGAAAAGCGAAGGGGTGCACTGTCACCTTTAAATAAGATTAAAGTCTTTCTGCGGAAATTGTCGGATCCGGGCTTTCAAAATTCTGTAGGTGAAGAACTCGGTGTTCACCAAACTACTGTCTGTAAGACATACACTTCTTTAATGGATGCAGTTTTGGAGAAGGCCAATATTTTTATTAAATTTCCTACAAGTGATGACGAAGCTGTTGTGGAAGATGAATGGTTGTGGTCAGGGAGATTTATTTATGTTCCTTCAATTTGTGAACGAATATCAATTGTTTGTCTTTAATTTCTTCATCGCTACTATCACTTTCCTCATTTTCACTGAAATCTGCCATATCACAAATATAAGTTTCCTATTTTCCACAAAAACGGAACATATTATTATTGTACTAAATAAATAGACCAACGTTGTTGTATTTACGTCAACTCTTTTTTAAATTAGGCACCACACTAAACATGAAATCTATAATCTGAACAAGTGGATAAGCCACGTCTGAACTTGTGATGAATAAGCATTTGCTACAGAGGTGTAAGAAAAACATGCAATTGCTTCAACATTTTATTCATATCCAGATCTAGCAATTGCTTTTAGCATTTGCAAGTCAAGCAATTGCTTTTACTAAAAAGTAATTGCTTCAAGTAATTGCTTAATTTTTATTCATTAGGCTCAATAACTCTAGAGTTGGTTCGTTTTTCCTGTCTTTTTGAACAGTTAGAGATTGCTGGCGAAAGGACGACGCACCTGTTATTATTCAAATTAATTTAAAATGTGTATGTTTTTGTATTTTGAGAGATTGATAAAGGTATGATTTATTTTCTTTCTTTCCTCTTGAACAATTATTGTTTTGAACTTATACCACTTGAGTGCGAAATTCAAATTATAGAATAAACCAAGATAAGTACCCATGTGATCGGGGTAAGCGGTGGAGCCGGTCAAATGGGGCAACTGCCCCGGGCGCCAAAATGTGGGGTGTAAATAATGTAAAAAAAAATAACAATACAAAGCCGAAATACCCAAGGCGCACAATAATAATTACTATCTAGAAAATTTAAAATATTTCTGTTATGTTTGATAGCCGATTTAAAACGGAAATTACTATTGCTTTATTCATAAAATTTCATCAACTAGGCTGGCTTGGTCCTTCTAAATTAACATGACCTAACAATAGGCTAAATTATAATCTTTGACAAGTTTGGTCGTTTGGGAGTCTATTCCCCTTCTCGATAAGATCCAATAAGTTGAACTTTGTTAACGTTTTGTCAACTTTGTTACAACAACAATAACCATATTAATTTTGACAAAACTGAAAACGTCATCGCTGAAAGGCCTTTAACTTACGGTTGTACCATATCGCCGATTTTGTAAGAAAGTTCTTAATCGCTCTCTATAAGTTCGACAATGGACATGGTCAAGTTTTGCCGTCAACGCATGCAGTAAACTATTGACAGCAATTTTGTTTATATTTTTTTCAGGACATAGGAAGACCTCGCTACAGTACAGTAAGCCAACCCCAGTACCCAACATTGTGCAATGGAACTAGCATAGCATTATGTATTGACCAGTTTTCACGGTTTTTCTTTCCATTTTCATTTTTTATTTTAAATATTGCTTATTGGTCCACTTTTCTTTGACTTTCAACACATTCGACGTTCAGTTAAGCACAATGTTTGATATATGAATTGCATTATATACAGGGTGAGTTTGCTATGAACGTATACGTAACATTGGAATTTGCATAAATAAATTCTTTTAAAATAAATGTTTTTAAATTTATTCTATGAAATTGCTTAAAGGAGTATTTTATTTTAATTGCTCAATACAATTTTTAGACTGATGATAGATACATTAGCTATGAAAATTATTTAACTAATGGTGATCAAACAGAAGCAATATTAAAATGTATACATATATACAAGACCGATACCCCAAGAATTACATTTTTTTGTTGTTCAACTAGTCGGTCAAGACTACCCTTCTCGCTTAATATATACCGGGTGTCCACGAAAGGTGGTTCGCCTCTCTAACTTTTTTGTTTTTTAAGATAATGGAATAAAATTCGGAGGATTTGTATACGACATAAAACTGCATTTTTTGACAGGTGACTCAACATTATGGAACATCCGGTTTAACCAGAAGTGACTCAAGTGACATAAACTTTCGATTTTTAAATGGGGCACCTGGTATATTTTTTCTTTTTTTG
Organism: Polydrusus pterygomalis; assembly: GCA_963969555.1. Lineage (NCBI taxonomy): Eukaryota > Metazoa > Arthropoda > Insecta > Coleoptera > Curculionidae > Polydrusus > Polydrusus pterygomalis. Next base: position 12,611,072 of record OZ018384.1, read on the forward strand.
ACTCCATATTATATTCTAAATACAACGATGTGTCACTTGTCACTTTTTGTCAATAAGAAAATATTTTTTTCCAAATTTATTGTTTTATCTAGAGGGCTATAAATACTTTAAAATCACTTATTTAATTTCTTTAATCGTGGGAAAAATACAATTTTACTATTTTTGGTCCAATGCCATGTGCTATGTAAAATTTAATCTTTAAAGTTGTATAACTAATTTTTTTTAAATGGCAACATGATGGCTCGTCGGGTTAAGAAAAAAGAGGATTTTATTACGATTATTTTGATACCATACACTATTAGGTTTTAGAAAAGCTGCCATTAAAAAACTTTAAAAAGTTAACTTGGAACTTTCCTACAATAAAGCATTCTTTGAGAATAAATTTAGATTTAAATGTATCAAGTAGCCTGTGACCAGCAAAACTGATAAAACAAAATCATGCCTTGAAGAAAATTAACATGCCGACAGCTTCTGCCAAAGTAAATTAGTTTGTTGTTTAAAAAACATGGAAAATAATAGTTGTTGATATGTTATTAGTGTTTGGAGAATGTAGAAAGAATTCAACCGATGCTGCACGACTTTACGCACAAAGATATTGTAATCGGCGTCATCCAACCCGGCACTATTAGGTAAGTACCCAAATCTGGTTCCGAAAATGCGAAATAAGCCTGACAATAATAACATATCAACTTTTTCTCTTCTTGTAAAACTAGTATTTTCCATATTTTTTAAACAACAAACTAATTTACTTTGGCAGAAGCTGTTGGCATGTCAATTTTCTTCAAGGCATGATTTTGTTTTATCAGTTTTGCTGGTCTCAGTCTACTTGATGCATTTAAATCTAAATTTATTCTCAAAAGATGCTTAATTTTAGGAAAGTTCCAAGTTAACTTTTTAACGGTTTTTAATGGCAGCTTTTCTAAAACCTAATAGTGTGTGGTATTAAAATAATCGTAATAAAATCCTCTTTTTTCCTAACCCGACGAGCCACCATGTTGCCGTTTAAAAAAAATGAGTTATACAACTTTAAAAGTTAAATTTTACATAGCACATAGCATTGGACCAAAAATAGTAAAACTGTATTTTTCCCAAGATTAAAGAACTGAAATAAGTGATTTTAAGGTATTCATCGCCCTCTAGATAAAACAATAAATTTGAAAAAAAAAATTTCTTTTCTAAAATCGAAAGTTTATGTCACTTCCGGTTAAACCGGAAGTTCTATAATGTTGAGTCAGCTGTCAAAAAATGCAGATGTATGTCGTATATAAATCCCCTAAATTTTATTCCATTATCTTGAAAAACAAAAAAGTAAGAGGGACCTTCCGTGGACACCTGGTATATGCTTGAATGGTATATGAATCAAGCGTTAAATAAAAAGAAACGTACCATTAACAACATTAAAAAACTTATAAGGCATTTTTATGCTTTTTATCGTCCTGTCGTCCATCTCAAGCAATTGTGCATTTTTTTTATAACAAAGCGACATTTTAAAATATTTTCCTGCAATTTGTTTTCATATAGGTAAGGATTTACTGTTTTTAATATAATAAATTGTTTCCATAACACCCTGTATATGAGCTTTACGTAGTTATTGGAGGAATATTGTTTTTGGGATAAGTAAGATAATATATAATACCTATATTCTACTTACCTGTTTGTTATATTAAGACACACAGTAATACTAAATACTTACTGAATAATGTAACAGACTGAGCCGTTGCTATGGTCTAGTGCTGGGACATCGAAACGGATCATCGATGTTGACCATCGATGTTAACATCGAAAGCTAACATCGATGGCTTAAAAATATCAATTGTAATACATCGATGTTTTCTAAACATCGATATTTAATAATGTTGAGAATAACCGACTTATTGTAATAACCGACTACCGGTTTTTCACTACTCGAACACTAGTAAAAATAATTTTGACTTCTAAAAAAAAAAAGAAGGTCGTCGTTCCCTAATTATTGAGTACAACGCAACACGAAAGGCGGGTCTAACCGAATTCGTTCCTCGAATTATAACTAAAACAAAAAAAAAGGTCGCGAATTTTCATTACTGCAATTATTGTAACATTGCATTGAACATCGAAAGGTAAAATCGATGTCAGCATCGATGTTTGTGACCTCTAACATCGATGTGAAAAACATCGATCATCGGTAACATAACATCGATGTTTCAAAGACATCGATGAACATCGCCCAGCACTAACTATGGTCATCATGATTAACATAGTAACACCTATCTATAATATGGCGACAATTAAAGTGTTTTTTTAATATCAATATATTTTTCAAGCATATTCAATATTTGGAACGATATAATAATATGTAATACCAATAAGCAATAGCTAGGAAAATACAAAGTTTCAGAGTCGTCAGTTTTCTATGTATATTTAAATCAATTTTGTTAAAAAAATAAGACTTTCTTAAAGGTAGAAGAACCTTAAATCAAAAAAAAAATTGTATTATTGTGTTTTAAAAACATTTAATTAATCAATAAAAAACTTTAAGTAAGTAAATAATTTTTCCGTTCATGTAGGTACACCATTAACCTTGTATGCAAGTTTACATATGCCTTCTTAATATTCCTAATTTGAGTAAGGCACGGTCTACGGTAGTAGCCATTTTTTTTCCATTAATAGGGCTTCTTTTTGATAATAATTGTTTTGCTAGATTTCAATTATATGTTTATTTTTGTCAAAACTTTGGAATTGGAAAAAACAACATTTGACAAACTAAAACTGGAGCATAACAATCTGAAGGGAGTGACAGCGATTTCGTATAACCTTAAATAATGTCTCTAACGCTTTAATCAACCAGAATTGAATGGCCTTATAAGAGATTTATGTCCCCAAAGGAAAATAAACTTAGTTCATTTAGACACTAAGATGAAATTAATATTATCGCAATACTTGTCACTCACATTTTCTGGCTACTTGAAACTAGTAGAAGGCAAAAGGGAGAATAAAGAAAAATATAAGAAATATAAAAGGTGCATATCATCTTAAAAGAGCTTCAAAATTCTTTCTTCAACCTCAACTGTTCACATATTGTGTTAACTTTTGAAATTTCAAAAACTTTTTAAAGATTCTCAAAACCACATGAAATAATTTTTCTTTTACTTCCCTTCCTTATCATTCCGATGACTACCTTATGAAAAATCTTTAACCTTTTGGTATACCAGCCATATGAGCAATTTGAATATCTATCAAAATTATTTTATCTAAATTTAAAATTTCTTTCTCACTTATGTGCACTTGTCTACACTTCGTTTCATGCATTCAAACAACAAGTCAAAGTTCAAAGTTGAAGTTTTATTTGCTACTTACATAAATTTGCACGTCATAAATAATAATATATAGGTAAATAAAATTTAACATGTAGAAATGTATACAAATAACAATAAATTAGTGTATAAGTATAAAGCAAACAATGCACAAACATTAAAATAAAATTTAAATCTAAGAGACACAAAACTGGCAAGTTCACAACCAATGCACAGCATCCGGGCAGTGATTACTAGGAGGCCAACAGGTACTCATTTAAGGTATAAAATCAATGGTCTAGTAAATACTTTTTAACATATTTTTTAAACAGGACATCATCGAGGGCTCGATAGTGTCCCGGGATCTTATTATATAAATTGCAGTTAAGTGAATTGTTTTTAGATTTAGTAAGTCTGAATAACTGAGCCACTATCCAGTCTGAGCCTCGAGTGTTGTAGCTGTGAATATCTGAATGCCTAGTGAGTTTATCTCTGCGGGAATGTAGCTCCAGCACAGTTTGAAAAATATAAACACAGAGCAGCGGCATTATACCACATTTTTTGAACAGAGGTGACAATGGTCCCTATATACTGTGTTAGCCAAAAGTCTTACAGCTCTCTTTTGGAGTCGAAAGATCTGTTGTGCATTTGCACTGTTTCCCCACAATCTTGCCCCATACGCAATATGGAAATGAAAAAGGCCAGAGTAAAGCGATTTCAAAACGTCCAAAGTGAAACACTTACTCAAATTTCTAAGTAGAAATATCGTACTTGACAATTTTTGTCCCAGTTCAGTAATGTGGGCCTCCCAGGATAAGGAACTATCCAGAGTGATACCCAGTAATTTACATTTATTATTTTTGTTCAATAGTCGATTACTCGAGACAACCAGTTCTTGAGTCTTACTCGTATTAAGCTGCAAGAGATTGCAAGAAACCCAGTTCTCTGCATCCATTAGCAGCAGTTGTGACGTCATAATCAAATTCTGCAGACTAGAAGCAGAAGTAATAAAAGTAGTGTCGCCTGCAAATATGGTCAAATTGCAAATCCGTTGTATGTAATAACACAGATCATTAATATAAATTATAAACAGGAGAGGCCCAAGGACGGATCCCTGTGGCACTCCAACTTTAACATAGCCAAATCATACTTGACACCTTCAATTTCAAGGTTTTCATTATGACAACATATTAATTACTTTAAATGCATTTCAGATTTCCTCTCTTATTCTAATAGTAGGTACCTCATCTATCACATTATTTATAAATAACTTTTAACAATTCACATTATTTTTTCATATAATAATATATTCGAAACGTTACGAATAGTTTACCCTTATACTTCTTACATGTGTTAATGTTTCGTAAATCTTTATAATCAATAAACTGTAGTTTCAAGTTTTTTCTCTAAACGTTTTAACTCTAACCTAGTACTCCCCATCGCCCTAGCAGCCTTAGCCAGCGTTGTTAAAATTATCTACACCTTTTAGTTTTTGATATTTCTTAGATATATTTTTCTATATTCTACTGGGGATAAATGTTTATACATTCGAAACGTAGAGAATTTACCACCCATTAATTTTTTAATTAAATATACCAGTGGAGAAAGGCTTAAAGTGTCTCATTTATTTCCAGTTAATGTAGGTGTTACCTAATATGAATGATATAATAATAATAATAATAATAATAATAATAATAATAATAATAATAATAATAATAATAATAATATTAATAATAAAAAATGGTTTTATTGTGAACATTTTTTTAAGAAACAGTGAAAATAAGAAAAAAATTATTGACCTGCTCAAGAACTTTTTTCATGAAAAAGGAGTAACGGTTTATCAGGCTGAAAGAGATGCAGATTATTGCAGATGTCTTAGTTTGCTTGATAGCTATAGAGCTATGCACTAAACATGAGTTTGTAACCCTAGTTTCGGAAGATACTGATATAATGCTTTTGGCACTACACCATTGCAATCAAGACAACTTTTATTTGCTTCGTCCTGGCAAAGCTGGAACATATGATAGATTTACAAATATATCGAAACTACAAAACTGCCTTGGTCCAGTTAAAGACAAAATTTTGTTTTTGCATGCAGTTTCGGGATGTGACACAACATTGTTTCTATTTGGCAAAAGCAAAAAAGCATGCTTGTCTACTTTAAAGAAGAATCCTCAATTGTTTAAAGCGCTAACTTCATTTTATATAAAAGACACTTTAAAACCAGATATTTTTAAATCCGGCCTCGAGTTTCTTCTAAAATTGTATAATGTAAAAAAATGCAAAAGTTTAGACGAACTTCGGTAGGTACTTACTTCATGTATCATAGAATAACTTCCAGGCAGGGACTGTCAAGCCAATTTAATCTAGCGGTGTTGCCTCCTACCGAAAAATCTGCAGAACAACATTTACTGACAGTTCATTATCAGGTAAACCCATAACACGCATTTAAAAATTTAAAACTTTAATTTTATTCCTAAATTTTTAAGGAACAAGAATGGCTGGGTAATCATATGGATCCTACCGCTTGGGGATGGATAAAAAGTGGCAATGGTGACCCAATTCCCGTCAGGACAAAACAAGAAGTAGCACCCCCAGACAAGGGCGTCGCCAGAGGGGGGCAGGGGGGGCAGCAGCCCCCCCCCCTAGTGGTTCTAAAAATACAGCTTACTGGAATTAAAAATAAAATTACGCGCACCCGGCTAATCGAAACAATAACCGAGAATTTCCGGGAATCAACGGCAACACTGCATCGGTTCGCGAAGATTGCTCGTCACATAAGCTCAATCTGGTCATCAATGATCTGAACGCCCTGCCCAACATCAGAAATACCGTTGGGACCATCAAAGATATAATAACATTTTTTCAAGAATCGGTTCTAAGACGGGAATTAATACCCAATATTTCCCGGTTATGCGAAACAAGGTGGAGCGAAAAACACAAAAGCATCAGAGTTTTTAAAGAGAATTTTTGTGCTATAAAGGAGGCTTTAGAAACACTGTCTCGAGATGGCAATAATGCAACAAGGAAACACGCGTATCAGCTCCATGCGGCAGCTTCCAAAGCTTCATTTATTTTTAGCCTCGTATTGATATCCAAATATTCCGGTATTATAGAACCCACAGTAAACGTGCTCCAATCGGTATCCTTGGACACGGTTCCGGCATCCCAGCATATTAGTCGTATTTTACAACTGATCAAAGACCACCGTAACGATCCCGAAAAAGTTACAGAAGATATTATCAAAGATGCTACTGCTATTGCGGAAAAAATTGGACTGACGGAAGATATGAAATTCATACCCCGTACTGTTGAAAGACAACAACACCGCAGCAACCACCCGGCAAAAGCCCTTCAGAATTCTGGCGGAGGTCTATGACAATTCCTTATTTGGACTCAATTATAAATTCCCTCGAAATAAGGTTCTCTGAAGAAAATAGACCATCCTTTGCCCAAACAAAACTACACCCTGCGCAAATGAAAAACATATCTTTGGAAGACCTTAAAGAAGCATGCGAGGAATTCAGAAACTTTTACGGTATTTTGGATATCAAAAATGAGATAGAACTTTGGAAAAAAATATGGGAGGAAAAACCAGGATCGACCAAACTAAGTGTTGTGGAAGTCCTTAAGGAAACTGACGATTGCAAATTGCGATGAAAAAGGCCTTGAGGATTCTTATTGCTTTACCTTGTACCACTTGTAAAGTTGAAAGGTCATTCAGTAGCTTGAGGAGAATCAAAACCTGGTTGAGGAGCACGATGACTGGAACTCGCCTCAATGGCATCGCCATGATGAGTGTACACAGGCACCACATTTTCAAGAACTTGGACGATTTTATAAACAAAGTAATCAACAAATTCGCTAGCAACCCTAGACGATTATGTTTAAATTGATTTTGTATGTAAGTAATTTATTCGTTTTCTATTTTTTTTTTTAATTAAAACTTTTCTATCTTAATGTTTTCTTCAGTTCTTCCATGCTGCCCCTCCCTAGCTCACTGGCTGGCGACGCCCTTGCCCCCAGATCTACTAAAACAAGTATTTTGTAACTGCAAAGAAAGTGCGTGTGGACGGAATTGTTTTGTGAAAAGTTAGGCATTAGGTGTTCCCCAAAGTGTGGCCAGTGCTGTGGAATTACTTGTACTAATGCTATTTTTGAGTAGACCATGAAGAAATAACAGACATTCTGTAAAAAGTAAATAAAATTTGCTTATAAAAGAAAAATATGTTACTTAAGTAACTTTTAATACAAAATTTTAATTTATTTTTAACGTACCATTATTTTAATAAGCCGTAACTTTTTATCTTTTGAGCTCTAAAAATTAGGTATTTACATAATTTTTGGTAAATACATAAATAAAAAAGTTATTCCATAAAAATAAAAATAAAACATGATTGCGGACATTTTTTTCATATTTGTCATAGTGGGATCGAATGGGACTTTTACTATGTTAATCTGGAGGCTCTTTTCTACACAATAAAAAAAACAATAGCTTGTCTCTAATTTGTTCTATCCCAACATCCATATTTCCTGGCCTAATATCCTTTTCTCCTCTGTTAAATTGTTTTCATATCTAAAAAAATAAAAATCATTAAATAATTAATATGTTGTATTTTTTGTTGTTTAAAAGCAAAGTTAAAACATTAAAGTATAATAAAATTAAATTAAAAGATGTTTTAAATTTTATGAAAGAACTTATGAGAAATTATACCCAATTATAATTAGAACAATACCAAAAACTAACTAATGGGGTCGAATGAGGTGTTCACAATTATTGCTTTTCATACACACACATAGCAAGATATGAAAACAATTTAACAGACAAGAAAAGGATATTTTTAGTTGCTTAATCCGAAAAAAATATAAAAATTACCAAAAACTCAGTGGCGTCTTATTTTTTGCCAATATTATTTGTTAAGGCGCTGGCGAGACGTCACTGGACGTAATAATTTAGCGCTACACGAGCGTTTTTTCACTAAAATTATCATTACCAAAATTAAATTAAAATCTGCTAAAGGATATTAAAAATATTTATAATTAAAATACTCGTTAAAATTATTTAAAAAAAAAACTTAACCCCAAATATCTCCGTTTATGTTGATTTATCAAAATTTTTTTTGGAACATAATTTGATCAAAAATTAATTAAGTATCTTTTAGAACCACAACGTTTAAAAGTTCCTGTCACCAAAAAAATTTTTGCACCGTGGCGCCACCTACATCTTGTATTATTCAAACACATTTTTTACACAGTTGAAAAGCCAATCATACTGGCGTTTACAGAATTTACATGTCACTTGCCAAGTAGGTACTAAAACTGAAATACAAGAATATTTATTAGCAAATGATATTTATTTGTAATTTAGTTACAAAGCAAACTTTTAGAGATCTAAAATACACTTAACATTAAAAACAATACGTATGTGATAACTTGGCTTAACAGATGGGTCATACCATCTTACGTCTTCCACCGTATCATTGTACCCCATAGAGCATATGTGTCACTAAGTAAAACCAAAGGTGACAGCAAAAATGTTTCCCCTCTCCTAAGTGCGGGTGTCATAAAGTTAACTAAAACGTTATAAACAATATACCGGCCGAAAGCTAGAAAAATTCAGTGAAGCATATTTTAAAAGTCGAAGATTCGAATATTTATACAGGGTGACAATTTAGAAACTTGAAATGGACATATCTTAGGAACGAAAAACTGAAGAAAAAAACTCAAAAAACAGTTTCTATAAAACGAAGGGGAAACAAAAACAAGCGTATTATCCCACCCTTATCTGCAACCCCTTGGACAGGGTGAGATACACCCCTAAAATCTTAAATAGAAAGGGGGGTCGAGTGATACATACATCATTTTGAAGCTCTGGAAAAATGCTTTCCAATGGTACCATAGAAAGCTTTCAGGAAATTCTTCTCTGTTTATTAAGGAAAACAATAAATGAAAACACAATTTTGAAATTTTTTATTATTATTTAATTAAATTTTCAAAATGATTGCTACCAATATCCTGGCATATTAAGAGATATCTCTTAAGAATTCTAAACATTTTAAGCCTAGGTATTTTGCTTTGGTTTATTTGCCATTTGGTTTTTTTGCCGAAAAAAAAAATTGTTTATAAATATTCGCATTTTATTATCACAGAATTTACTTTAAAAGTAACTTGTACTAGTATTATTATTTTAAGAACAGTTGACTTTCGGTTCAGTTTAAACGAAAAGCAGCACTTCTTATCTTTAACAATGGTGTACAGCACAGCTGAACGTGTAGAAATTATTTTCATTTATGGTTTCCAGGATCAATGTTTTTTAAGGACAGCTCAACGTTTTAACGAAAGGCATCCAGGTCAAAATGTAAGCCCGGAGTATGTTCCCCAACTAGTAGCCAAATTTGAAGAAACTGGTTCTGTCGCGAATAAAAAGAGAAATCAACCGAGACTAGCCGACGAAGCAGCGCAAATTGAAATTCTGGGGCAGTTTGCAATGAATTCAACTTTACCAACTCGTCAAGCAGCTGTAGCAACTGGATTATCTCATGAATCGATAAGAAAGGTACTTAAATTTCATAAGTTTTATCCCTATAAACTGCACATACTGCAAGAACTTGGTGACGACGACCCGGACGCATTTTTGTATCGAGCGTCCAGTACACCGCATTCGGGTAATATTCGGTCATATTTTTAAATCCGGCCTCGAGTTTCTTCTGAAATTGTATAATGTAAAAAAATGCAAAAGTTTAGACTAACTTCGGTAGGTACTTACTTCATGTATCATAGAATAACTTCCAGGCAGGGACTGTCAAGCCAATTTAATCTAGCGGTGTTGCCTCCTACCGAAAAATCTGCAGAACAACATTTACTGACAGTTCATTATCAGGTAAACCCATAACACGCATTTAAAAATTTAAAACTTTAATTTTATTCCTAAATTTTTAAGGTACAAGAATGGCTGGGTAATCATATGGATCCTACCGCTTGGGGATGGATAAAAAGTGGCAATGGTGACCCAATTCCCGTCAGGACAAAACAAGAAGTAGCACCCCCAGACAAGGGCGTCGCCAGAGGGGGCAGCAGCCCCCCCCCCCCTAAGAGGTTCTAAAAATACAGCTTACTGGAATTAAAAATAAAATTACGCGCACCCGGCTAATCGAAACAATAACCGAGAATTTCCGGGAATCAACGGCAACACTGCATCGGTTCGCGAAGATTGCTCGTCACATAAGCTCAATCTGGTCATCAATGATCTGAACGCCCTGCCCGACATCAGAAATACCGTTGGGACCATCAAAGATATAATAACATTTTTTCAAGAATCGGTTCTAAGACGGGAATTAATACCCAATATTTCCCGGTTATGCGAAACAAGGTGGAGCGAAAAACACAAAAGCATCAGAGTTTTTAAAGAGAATTTTTGTGCTATAAAGGAGGCTTTAGAAACACTGTCTCGAGATGGCAATAATGCAACAAGGAAACACGCGTATCAGCTCCATGCGGCAGCTTTCAAAGCTTCATTTATTTTTAGCCTCGTATTGATATCCAAATATTCCGGTATTATAGATCCCACAGTAAACGTGCTCCAATCGGTATCCTTGGACACGGTTCCGGCATCCCAGCATATTAGTCGCATTTTACAACTGATCAAAGACCACCGTAACGATCCCGAAAAAGTTACAGAAGATATTATCAAAGATGCTACTGCTATTGCGGAAAAAATTGGACTGACGGAAGATATGAAATTCATACCCCGTACTGTTGAAAGACAACAACACCGCAGCAACCACCCGGCAAAAGCCCTTCAGAATTCTGGCGGAGGTCTATGACAATTCCTTATTTGGACTCAATTATAAATTCCCTCGAAATAAGGTTCTCTGAAGAAAATAGACCATCCTTTGCCCAAACAAAACTACACCCTGCGCAAATGAAAAACATATCTTTGGAAGACCTTAAAGAAGCATGCGAGGAATTCAGAAACTTTTACGGTATTTTGGATATCAAGAATGAGATAGAACTTTGGAAAAAAATATGGGAGGAAAAACCAGGATCGACCAAACTAAGTGTTGTGGAAGTCCTTAAGGAAACTGACGATTGCAAATTGCGATGAAGAAGGCCTTGAGGATTCTTATTGCTTTACCTTGTACCACTTGTACAGTTGAAAGGTCATTCAGTAGCTTGAGGAGAATCAAAACCTGGTTGAGGAGCACGATGACTGGAACTCGCCTCAATGGCATCGCCATGATGAGTGTACACAGGCAACACATTTTCAAGAACTTGGACGATTTTATAAACAAAGTAACCAACAAATTCGCTAGCAACCCTAGACGATTATGTTTAAATTGATTTTGTATGTAAATAATTTATTCGTTTTCTATTTTTTTTTAAATTAAAACTTCTATCTTAATGTTTTCTTCAGTTCTTCTATGCTGCCCCTCCCTAGCTCACTGGCTGGCGACGCCCTTGCCCCCAGATCTACTAAAACAAGTATTTTGTAACTGCAAAGAAAGTGCGTGTGGACGGAATTGTTCTTGTAAAAAGTTAGGCATTAGGTGTTCCCCAAAGTGTGGCCAGTGCTGTGGAATTACTTGTACTAATGCTATTTTTGAGTAGACCATGAAGAAATAACAGACATTCTGTAAAAAGTAAATAAAATTTGCTTATAAAAGAAAAATATGTTACTTAAGTAACTTTTAATACAAAATTTTAATTTATTTTTAACGTACCATTATTTTAATAAGCCGTAACTTTTTATCTTTTGAGCTCTAAAAATTAGGTATTTACATAATTTTTGGTAAATACATAAATAAAAAAGTTATTCCATAAAAATAAAAATAAAACATGATTGCGGACATTTTTTTCATATTTGTCATAGTGGGATCGAATGGGACTTTTACTATGTTAATCTGGAGGCTCTTTTCTACACAATAAAAAAAACAATAGCTTGTCTCTAATTTGTTCTATCCCAACATCCATATTTCCTGGCCTAATATCCTTTTCTCCTCTGTTAAATTGTTTTCATATCTAAAAAAATAAAAATCATTAAATAATTAATATGTTGTATTTTTTGTTGTTTAAAAGCAAAGTTAAAACATTAAAGTATAATAAAATTAAATTAAAAGATGTTTTAAATTTTATGAAAGAACTTATGAGAAATTATACCCAATTATAATTAGAACAATACCAAAAACTAACTAATGGGGTCGAATGAGGTGTTCACAATTATTGCTTTTCATACACACACATAGCAAGATATGAAAACAATTTAACAGACAAGAAAAGGATATTTTTAGTTGCTTAATCCGAAAAAAATATAAAAATTACCAAAAACTCAGTGGCGTCTTATTTTTTGCCAATATTATTTGTTAAGGCGCTGGCGAGACGTCACTGGACGTAATAATTTAGCGCTACACGAGCGTTTTTTCACTAAAATTATCATTACCAAAATTAAATTAAAATCTGCTAAAGGATATTAAAAATATTTATAATTAAAATACTCGTTAAAATTATTAAAAAAAAAAAACTTAACCCCAAATATCTCCGTTTATGTTGGATTTATCAAAATTTTTTTTGGAACATAATTTGATCAAAAATTAATTAAGTATCTTTTAGAACCACAACGTTTAAAAGTTCCTGTCACCAAAAAAAATTTTGCACCGTGGCGCCACCTACATCTTGTATTATTCAAACACATTTTTTACACAGTTGAAAAGCCAATCATACTGGCGTTTACAGAATTTACATGTCACTTGCCAAGTAGGTACTAAAACTGAAATACAAGAATATTTATTAGCAAATGATATTTATTTGTAATTTAGTTACAAAGCAAACTTTTAGAGATCTAAAATACACTTAACATTAAAAACAATACGTATGTGATAACTTGGCTTAACAGATGGGTCATACCATCTTACGTCTTCCACCGTATCATTGTACCCCATAGAGCATATGTGTCACTAAGTAAAACCAAAGGTGACAGCAAAAATGTTTCCCCTCTCTAAGTGCGAGTGTCATAAAGTTAACTAAAACGTTATAAACAATATACCGGCCGAAAGCTAGAAAAATTTAGTGAAGCATATTTTAAAAGTCGAAGATTCGAATATTTATACAGGGTGACAATTTAGAAACTTGAAATGGACATATCTTAGGAACGAAAAACTGAAGAAAAAAACTCAAAAACAGTTTCTATAAAACGAAGGGGAAACAAAAACAAGCGTATTATCACACCCTTATCTGCAACCCCTTGGACAGGGTGAGATACACCCCTAAAATCTTAAATAGAAAGGGGGGTCGAGTGATACATACATCATTTTGAAGCTCTGGAAAAATGCTTTCCAATGGTACCATAGAAAGCTTTCAGGAAATTCTTCTCTGTTTATTAAGGAAAACAATAAATGAAAACACAATTTTGAAATTTTTTATTATTATTTAATTAAATTTTCAAAATGATTGCTACCAATATCCTGGCATATTAAGAGATATCTCTTAAGAATTCTAAACATTTTAAGCCTAGGTATTTTGCTTTGGTTTATTTGCTATTTGGTTTTTTTGCCGAAAAAAAGATTTGTTTATAAATATTCGCATTTTATTATCACAGAATTTACTTTAAAAGTAACTTGTACTAGTATTATTATTTTAAGAACAGTTGACTTTCGGTTCAGTTTAAACGAAAAGCAGCACTTCTTATCTTTAACAATGGTGTACAGCACAGCTGAACGTGTAGAAATTATTTTCATTTATGGTTTCCAGGATCAATGTTTTTTAAGGACAGCTCAACGTTTTAACGAAAGGCATCCAGGTCAAAATGTAAGCCCGGAGTATGTTCGCCAACTAGTAGCCAAATTTGAAGAAACTGGTTCTGTCGCGAATAAAAAGAGAAATCAACCGAGACTAGCCGACGAAGCAGCGCAAATTGAAATTCTGGGGCAGTTTGCAATGAATTCAACTTTACCAACTCGTCAAGCAGCTGTAGCAACTGGATTATCTCGTAAATCGATAAAAAAGGTACTTAAATTTCATAAGTTTTATCCCTATAAACTGCACATACTGCAAGAACTTGGTGACGACGACCCGGACGCATTTTTGTATCGAGCGTCCAGTACGCCGCATTCGGGTAATTTCGCATTAACCGAGGTCTGTCTATCGTCGATTGTCAAGCTACCATACGACAACTGTCAACTTTTGAATGATAAGCGTCAATTTTTTTTAGCTTTTTTCTTATAAGTAGAGGATTATAAGGAGGCGATAACTAGAGGAACAAATTCCGTCTAAAAGGTATATTGGCAACCGGTGTGTTCGTTGTTACCCAGAGCATTTTTCTTTAATTCAAAAACCAAAAAAAACAATATTTCAGCCTAATCGAGCGTATGGTAGTCCGACTGTTGTCGTAGTACCGAACGCTCGATACGTGCCGAGGTCGAGCATCACGAATGCGGCTTACTGGACGCTCGATACAAAAATGCGACCCGGACAGAAGAATTCAGTTTTGTAAAATAATGACAGATAGAATTACGGCAGAACCTCGACTAGTTAAAAATATTTGCTTTAGTGATTAGTGTACCTTTTATTAAACTGTCGTTAGTGGAATGACGAAAACCCCCACATATTTAGAGAAGGGCATACCCAGTACCCCCAAAAAATTAATGTTTGGGCTGGTATATTGGGAGATGGTATTATCGGCCCAATATTTATACAAGGAAATTTAAATCGCGACAGGTATGCTGAAATGCTACAGAGGTCTATCGAACCACTAATAGTGAGAGAATTAGAAAATCAGAGGGACATACTCGGAAATTTATCTTTAGAAGAACGCTTACTACATTTCCAACAGGATGGAGCATCTCCGCATTATGTAGTTCCCGTTAGGTAGTGGTTGGATGATAATAATTATCCCAACCAGTGGATTGGAAGAAGAGGTCCTGTTGAATGGCCACCTAGATCCCCGGAACTAACACCTCTTGACTTCTTTTTGTGGGGTCACCTAAAATCTGTGGTTTTTAAAACGTTACCTGAGTCACTAGAGCAACTTCAGCATAGAATAGTTCAGGAATGCCGTGCTATATCCAAAGAAACATTTGCAAATGTACGTGAAGAATTTGAAAGTAGGTTTTATTATTGTCTTCAAAACAACGGAAATCATTTTGAACATTTAATTAAATAATAATAAAAAATTTCAAAATTGTGTTTTCATTTATTGTTTTCCTAAAAAAAACACAGAAGAATTTCCTGAAATGTAGCTTTCTATGGAACCATTGGAAAGCATTTTTCAAGAGCTTCAAAATGATGTATCACTGGACCCCCCGTTCTATTTAAGATTTTAGGGGTGTATCTCACCCTGTCCAAGGGGTTGCAGATAAGGGTGGGATAACACGCTTGTTTTTGTTCCCCCTTCGTTTTATAGAAACTGTTTTTTGCGTTTTTTTCTTCAGTTTTTCGTTCCTAAGATATGGCCATCTCAAGTTTTTAAATTGTCACCCTGTATACAAACTAATACAGTGTCACCAGTAAAGTCCGCATCATATGGGATTTTTTTTTATTAATACCTTTATTTAAAATTTGACTTTGGCATCAAGTTCTGCTTCGATTAAGATGAAAATTAAGCAAAAAAATAGTAGTCACGTGATTCGCATTATCTGTCAAATTTTAATTTTTTCCAAAAAATAATTCAAAAGTTATTTCTGAAAATATCGAAAAAAGTTATTAGAAATAGTTTTTTTAAATGCAGTTTCTAGCCCACATGCAAAATTTCAGCTGCATAAGATAATTTTTATTTTTTACCTATATTTTGTAAATTGCACCACTTTTGCAAAATAAGACTCAACGCAACCTAAATAAAACTTCTTAGTTTTGACAAGGCTCTATTTCAGATTCTTTTTTTTTAAAGTAGCGCCATATTAAATGTATGTTTTTCTACAAAATCAAAATTGGGCTAAGTATTAAAATTTGGCCGCATGTGATTCAAAGTTTATTTGTTTTGGACCCTGTATAAGGTAACTTCATAAAATAAGTATTTTTAAAAACGTAGTTTGTGTCATTATTGTTTTTAGACTTAGCAAAACTTTTTATGAAGGACATATTTTTGCGTTAATATAAAAAATAAAAAAGTAAATCGGGGCAGACACTGGTCCTGCACCTCACCTCCCGCCTTCTATAGCTCACTTAGTAATTAAGTTAGGATTTTGATATTTTGCAGACCTTACCTGTATCTAGGGGCGCATTTCAGGAAAACATTTTTTATAAAGGGTGTTCCAAAAAAGTGTGACATCATAAAAATGAATTTTTTTAGATTACATGCCATATATTTTCTTACTTATTTGAGTGCCTCCTATAGTTACATACAATAAATCTAAACTTTTATTGAAATCGATTCAGTATTATACGCGAAAAAAAATAAAAACTGAAAAATATCAGTTTTGCACCACTGGTTTTAAAAATTAATAAAATTAACAAAGGTACTTATTAAATAAAGTCTAACCGTCTCGTTAACCAAGTTTGATTATTACCAATTATACAGAATGTCCAAAGTTTAGTGTCAAACTTTGTAAACTTTGAAGCAATTTATTTTTCTTATTTCAAATAGGAACCCCTGTATATTTTAATGTCATTCGATGCAGAATTGAAAATTAAACATTTGTCCTAATTACAACCCTATCGCAATTTCTAACGCATCAAGACTTATTTGCAGAAAACTCATTTTATCAACTATTCCAACAGTCATTATTGTGAATAAAATCTATCGAAGGTGGCTTTGAAAAATAATTTATTGGTATTAAAGTTTATTAAAGTGACATAAATAAAACAAAATAGGAAACAATGTCGAAAATACCAATTTTAAAACGCCCACCATATTATAACTATAAGATTTTAGTCAGTTAAAAAATTTTTTAAGGAAGGTTAGCCCTTTGTATTTGCCTATAAAATTTATTCTACTACCCTGAATTTAAATTGTTTACTTATTTAACCAAGCTGTTAATTTTTAATTAGCTTATTTTATATCAGGTGTGGGATCAATAAAACGTTTTATGGTTAAACCTTTCTTTTATTTCTTTCACAATCTTGAGATCTTCTCTGCTATAAAAATAAATATACTTGTACCCACATGCCATAATTTCCTATAGAATACAATTTTATATAAATTTCTTTATTGCACTTTTTTCTTAAACATATTTTGTTTATTGGAATAATGAAGCTTTTCTGCAAACTCCTTATTTATTAGCTTCCGGGACAACATTTTCGGCTCTCTATATGTTGGAAAGTAACATGTTTCTGTTTAGGAAGCTCCGATTAAAAACTTACCAAGAAAGGTTATAACCTCAGACCACACACTTGGTCTGAGGTTATAACTGTGTTAACTTTTTGCAAATTGGCTTCTTTTATTCTGGATAAATCTAATCCTTTTCAAAGTTTCTTTAGTTTAATTCTTTGACACCGGCCTGTTGTAAGAGTATGGATACATTTCTATTATTTTTAGTAATCAGCGGTTATTGACATACTGCTACCTGCTGCAGACGTAACTAATTGGATTTTTGAATTTTAGGCAAAAGGAATTAAAATGGTAAAGTTTCACTGCAATTTCCACCTTATTTTAAACATATTTTAAATTATTATATTTACATATTTGAGTCGTTTTGCTATAATACAAAGGGAAAAGATGCACTTTGTCCTAACAATCCACAACTTGTGAAGAAATTTTACAGTAGGATATTGTTTTAGTGTGTCTGGTTTTCAAGATTTACCTTTTCCATTTATTATAGTTTTTGCTTCATTGCCTAATAGAAGATTAACAACTCCACCCAAGTACCCACCAATGTTTTTGTATAAAATAAACATGTGGGGAAGTAGAATTGACATCAAAATAATTGTAGCTCTGTGGCCTGTGGATAAACATAATTATTAATATTAATAAAAGATTATTTTTCATTCGCAATGCTATATGACCCGTAAAATAACTAACTGAAATATTGAAGATATATTTTAAATAAACTGCCAACAATAAGCCTAATGAATAAAAATGTAGCAATTGTGTTTTCTTATTAAGATGTTTAAATTTTGGTATAAGTATTCTCAATTTTTTAGTAATATATTCACTATGTAAATTCCATTTTAAATGTTTGTCAATAATTATTCCTAAATATTTAATATTTTCAGCTTGTTCTATTTTTATATTATCATTAATTAAAGAACGAAAATATTGTGGCATATCGGACAAGTGTGTAACTATTTTTATATTGGAATACACAGGGATCCAAGTTCAATGGATACCCTGGGGCGGGTAGACCACGACGGCCGTTTCATCCTTGTTAGGACTCGACGGGCAGCCATAACCCAAGCAATTCCAAGAACGACGGAAAAATGTACTAAAAGCCTTCCTGTAGAATCAAGGCGGCCCTCAATACACCTTAGCGCCATCCCACGGAACCAACTCCAATATAAAAGATAGTTACACTGGTAATAACGAAAGGTAGACAACTAAATAAACTACGAAGTGCATCACAATCCAGTAGAGGGAACGCTATTTGCGTTTTCACCGAAAACATCTGCCATTTTGCAGACCAGAAAACAGATCAATGCTGGCACCCCGCGCCCAGAATGCGCGCAATCTGGTGGGTGCATGTATCAGATCATTGAGTTAACCCTTCCCAGAGGTAGATTCTCGATGCGCTACTGATAGGAGACCGAAACTCCTAAAACCGAAAAAGCAATTGTTATTTTAACATACTCACTCATCGACTTTTTAAGAAAAACCATTTATGGACGTTTATTTTTTTTTTCAAATATACCATAAATGTAAGTTTAATACTAAAAAAATACATCCATATACCATAAATTAAAAGGTTTACAAATATTACAATAAAAATTATTACTCAAATAGGTAAAGGAGTTGTTTTAAAAATAAAAATAGGTATGTAAGAATACTGATCGATATACAAAACATAGGAAAAATTTCTGAATGCCTCTTAAGAAAAAGTCTGTACCACTTTTCGCTTGATCTGGCTGACCGATATGCTTTTTCTCTGGATCAAGAATAGTAGAAGGATCAGGGGAACAAACAAGAGGTGATTTTCCTTGGTTCCTCTAAAAACTCAAACTCAAAAGTAAATTATTATTTAAAAAACAATATTCTATTCACGTATTCACCTGAAGACGACTGGAGATACTTACCAGTTGAAACGTTGTGATTTAAAACAAATAAAGACAATGGAAGTCCAAAACTCTTTCATCATTCAACAATATTCTTGTTGAGAAAGTAAAATCATTATTTGCTATTATAATCGACAGAATACAATCTAAAGGTCCTAAAAAAATTTCAAAATAAAAATAAAACAAAACATGCCCTACCTACACAGTATATAAGCGGCTGTTTGTTTGTGTTCTTAAAACTTTAAGAACTTACTACTTACCTATATGCAACTTCAGCCTTAATAGATTTAGAAAATGTATTATTACACTGTGTATTTTAATTGTTTCTTCCATGCAGGATCAGAGCGCATGCATATTATGTTATGTTAGTTAATTTGCCAGAGAGTTCGTATGTTCTCATTAAAGTTAAACTCTCTGGCTTATTCCAAATATTTACTACTTGGTTTAGTTACAAAATTTATTACACTATATAATAAACGTAGTCTACCGTATTCGGATTTTGTTATATAGCTTTAGATAATTGGATGATGGATGGTTATGTATCATATTGTATTAGTTGGGACTAAATTTTAAAAATTCATAATTAAAATTGACAAGTAGGTACCTTTGCCCCATATTTTCCTCGGTAATACAATAACATATATTTTTAGTTTTTAACTCTGTAATGAATGGACTAAAATTCTTTATAATGTACAGTATACATGATAATGCAATAATCAAATAGCATTTTCCAGAATTTTTTTTTAAAAGGAATAATAAATAATTTTTTTCACATATTTATTTATTTATTTAGCGTATGGCTACATCACAGGTACCTAAGTATATAACAAAAATAACACTTGTTGTTGTTGTTGCGCCTGTGATTCTCTTGCCAGGAGATCCAAAGATACTCTAGAGATTGTCTGGCGCCTCTTTGTGTTGGTTTATTTAGCGTTACCCAGGGTGCACCACGTAGAGGCGAACTAACTCTACACCCCTTTTTTTTCACATAAAATCGGCCTTACAAGTTTTATTAACAGTTAAACAATTTTTGAATAAAGAAAGAAAAAGTAAGACTAAAATGCACAAGCGGTTTTTGTCCAAGTTGTTCTAAATGACCTGTAGACTGTCAATATGCCCTTAGTATCTCGCAGTAGCGGTGAATTTTAACTGTAGAAAATATTATAGAAACTTTATTTAGTTTGATCCATGGAATGTGAAAATACTCTAAAATATAACGTGTTTTATTAAATAAAGTAAGTATATTAATATTATTTTATTAATATTTTTCTCCTCCGGCCTTTTTGCGCCACCATGTAGAATCAAAAATGATTCGAAACAATCGCAACTATTGGACCTTGCGGTACTTTGGTTAGGTAAGTTTTTTATAATACTCATCCTGTATACCGGGTGTAACAGGATCATGGTACACCCCCCGTATCTCCGTTAGTTTTAATGGTAATTGATTGAAACATAATAGGCGGCACTTTTTGACCTACAAATGATTTTTTTTTTCACTTCCGGTTTCGCCGGAAGTGACAACGACTTTCGATTTTTAAATGGAACACCTTGTATATTATTACATTTTTGAATTCTGCATAATTTTCTGAATCCAACGATACTACAAAAGTGACTTTTCAAGCGTAAGAAATATTTATTATTTAATTTTTAATTTTCCGTTTAAGTGTGCCATGACGGTTCCGATTTATTCCAATCCAATTCCCATCTAATGCTAGAAAAATCGAAGTCCCGTCAAAAATACTAAATTGCGTTTTTTATAAGCAAATAAAATTCATCGTAATCGTTTTTGGGGTAAAACTCAATTTTTCCAAATGGAACCATATTGGTACCGTGGTACCTTTTCTTAGTTCTATTAATAAGGAATTTATTCATACCTGGTAATAACATGTGCGATAAATACAATCAAAATTATAGCTAAAAGAAAATACAATTATTTTGTTCTAATTTAATGCTAAGAAGTTACTAAGGTGAACAAAATAACAATAAATGTAAAGACATTTGCAATACACAATAAAAATACCGATACACCACCGAACACTTATTTGACAATCTGAATAATTTCATTGTTTTCAAAGCCACCTTAGTAACTTCTTAGCATTAAATTAGAACAAAATAATTGTATTTTCTTTTAGCTATAATTTTGATTGTATTTATCGCACATGTTATTACCAGGTATGAATAAATTCCTTATTAATAGTACTAAGAAATGGTACCACGGTACAAATATGGTTCCATTTGGAAAAATTGAGTTTTACCCCAAAAACGATTACGATTAATTTTATTTGCTTATAAAAAACTCAATTTAGTATTTTTGACGGGACTTCGATTTTTCTAGCATTAGATGGATCAATTGGAATAAATCGGAACCGTCATGGCATACTTAAATGGAAAATTAAAAATTAAATAATAAATATTTCTTACGCTTGAAAAGTAACTTTTGTAGTATCATTGGATTCAGAAAATTATGCAGAATTCAAAAATGTAATAATATACAGGGTGTTCTATTTAAAAATCGAAAGTTGGTGTCACTTCCGGCGAAACCGGAAGTGAAAAAAAAACCATCTGTAGGTCAAAAAGTGCCGCTTATTATGTATATTTGATATCCCAAATTTCAATCAATTATCTTTAAAACTAACGGAAATACGGGGGGTGTACCATGATCCTGTTACACCCGGTATATAGCTAACCCAAACTATATCCAGGCACGGTCACGGAACGATATTTTAGAGTTGCACAAACCGAAGGGAAGCAAAAACACATTGAGTTCCAGTAAACAGGTTTTAATTTCTCATGGACGATAACTCACTAACACTCACTGCGTTTTCGCTTCCCCCCGGTTCGTGCATGTCAATATAAAAGATCGTGCCGTTCCCGTTCCGTTCCTGTTCCGTCCAAGAAATTAAAAGCGCACATACCAGTGGCGGAACCTCAGTAAAGGAGCACATGACCTAAATGGTTTTTAGAAGTGAATATAATAAAACAAAAAAATGTTACTCCAAAACAAGTGCATATATTTATTAGGCAAGAGAAAACTTACAAATAAAACTCTGAATAACAGATACAAAACGTAACTTCTATGTACAGGCTGTCTCACGGTGATCATCCATTAGCATATTTCGGAAAGTAATGCAATTTGAATCCTGCACATTTAAATAATAGGGTTTTCGGAGACTTCCGGTTATACCAGAAGTTGTCTCAAACTTGCTGATTTTAAATGGAGCACCCTGCATAATATTTTTCTTGTGTTCTTTTCTTTATTTCCAATAACTTTAATTAAAAGTTTTCGTATCGTACTCTAGCCATTTAAAAAATTAGTTTCTTTCAAATTTTGACTAAATAGTCAGTGTAAATACAGGGTGTCGCCCAAAATGGAATCTATTTTCAAAGATAACAGAGGGAAACTCGAAATTCCGGTTGTGAAATTAGATATTATTGTGCTCGATAATGAGTTGTCGGAAAATGGAATTTTAGATACAGGGAAGTAGAAGAGTAATAATGTTTAATCTTTATCAACAAATTTAAAACATTCTTATTTTTTAAATACGATGCTATAGGTTGGCTATTTCATTTATTCGTTAGGCTAGATTATTTTCTATTTGTCCACCTAAAATGTCACTATAAATAACTAAAATAGTGTTACGCTGTTACTTCAGTTGAGCAAATCGTCTCCGAAAACCCAATTATTCAAATTTGCAGGATTAAAAACGCATTACTTTTACCGGGTGTCCACGGAAGGTGGTTCGCCCCTCTAACTTTTTTGTATTTTTAAATACTGGAATAAAATTTGGGAGATTTGTATACGACATAAAACTGGTGACTCAACATTATGAAACATCCGGTTTAACCGGAAGAGACATAAACTTTCGATTTTTAAATGGGACACCTGGTATATTATTCCTTTTTTTGACTCCATATGACATTCTAAATATAACGATATGTCACTTGTCACTTTTTGTCACCAAGAAAATATTTTTTTTCAAATTTATTTTTTTATCTAGAGAACTATGAATACCTTAAACCACAGAAAATATAGCTACGCAACAGAACGATGGAGACGTGGCAACAAACCGCCCCCGAAAAAAGAAGCCGGCTGCCGGCAGCGGGCTTCCCTACAAGATTCAGGCGGTTTCTATGGGAAGATTTCCTAAGAGATGTCGTGCGTGCAAGTCCCACGTTGCCAAACGTACCGTTGTGTATTTAAATGTGAGGAAAAGTATTTTAATAAATCAAAGTACATCTTATAGAAAATGTAGAATTATAAAATTTAAAGGGCTGATTTTAAAGAGTATATTAAATTTATGTATTACCAACATTAAAGCCTTGATACAACATATTTTATTATCATGGAAAAGATTTAGGCGATAATTAATGCCAACACAGACTAAGTAGTGGCGCAGTGAGAAATTCCACCTAGGGGGGGTTTTTACCACAAAAAATGTTCTTATTATATAAGGTACTGCAGGCAATGCGGTGTAGGCGACATATGTGTTTGTCTATTATTAATGAGTACCTACTTCAATAATAACTATTAAGATTAATTTTTTAATAAGTCTTTGGAGGGGTTGGTTGTGATGAAAACGAACTTCTTGGTTCACTAAGTTTACCAATTATAAGTGAAACAAAACAAATATATTATAATATAGTACTTCCAAAATGTTTGTTTTTAAAAATATATCGAAAATGTAAGTAGGTACAGGGCCAGTTAAAGGATGGGGATGTTCCAATGGAATTATTTAGATCATTAACGATAGGTAAGTAAAGTCAACTTTTTTATTTCTACGTTAAATGTATATACTTACATATAACTTTTGTCAGTTTTGTTGAAATATAAGTATATAGGTAGGTGTACTTTAGGATTATTATGCTAATTTTTATTCTTTTAACGTCAAACTTACTGACAATTTTAAGTTTGTAAAAGCAAGCAAATTTTTTGCAGAATTTCCTACCAAATTGAATTACATAAACATCGATTTGTTAGTGCCTAAATTGTGTACAGGATAAAATTATGCAGTTTCTACATTTACTTTTTGCTTATAATATGATTTTCGAATTCGCGATCCGGCACTTTCCCTACTAAGCAGCTATCTTTTAAATCGTAGACAAAAAGTTGAAGTAAAACAAGAATTTAGTAGTTTACAGGAAATTAAGTATGGTGTACCGCAAAAGGGACAGTATTGGGTCCAATACTGTTCAACATTTATATAAATAATTTGTTAATTCAGAATTATACTGGTGAAGTAATATCTTTTGCGGATGACACAGTTTTGTTTGTTGAAAGTAACACATGGAAAGGAGTCGAACAAAAAATTGTGCGGTGGTTGGATGATAATTTGTTAACCATCAATTTAAGTAAAACCAAGTATTTACCCTTTGCAAGTAATATCTCAGGCCTTCCGCAAAATGAGCAAATAAATGTCGACTTACCATTTAGAAAAGAAAAGATTTGGAACTTAGAAAAATCTGACTCTGTTAATTATTTAGGAATATTATTTGATAATCATTTAAAATGGAACAATCATATATAGCAACTTACTAAGAAACTTCGGTGCTTATTTTATCTGTTCAAACATATCAAAAAAATATCTGACATAAGTTGTATGCGAACAGTATATTTTGCTTTAGTTCAGTCTCTGTTAAGCTACGGAATAACTGCATCGGGAGGAGGTTACGAAAATACCCTTAAACCTTTGGAAGTTGCGCAAAAAAGAAATATTAAAACTATTTATGGTCTAACTATGAGATTCCCCACTGATCAGCTGTTCGAATTTACACATTTTTTAGACGTTAGAAATATTTATTACAAAAATTCCCTACCATATTTAATTAGAACTAATTATTTTGACTTGCCACATACACCAAGCTATCAAACTAGGTTTCACCTTGATAATAAAAAATTGCCTAAAATGTCCACGTCGTTGGGACAAAGAAGTTTTTTTTTATATGTGGGATCCAGGTTATTTAACATTATTCCACAAAATCTTAAAAGTATAATTTGTCAAGTAAGATTTAAAACTGGATGAATGAAATGGCTTATTGCTAATTCTCCAATAATTATCTAGAAAACAAAATTGCTCTAAGATTCTTTGCTCCTGTGCGTGCAATATTGATTTCGCTTATTTGCTTACTTTGCAAATTTTTATATTTTTTAAATTAACGAAGTTAAAAATAACATACTTAAAGTAAATAGATAGTTCCTTATCACAATTAAAGATATTAGTAAATAACTCATTATTATTATATTAAATTCTGTAGTATCTAAAAATATATCTATACATTTTTTGATAAATTGATACTCAAAATCTTATGTATTAGATTTGGAGTACGCGCATTAACTTAACACAAACACACACACAGATTAGCAGTCAAGCATTATGCTTTGCAAATCTGCTGATGTGTGCTCTTACTTTTCACACATTTTTTTATTGATGATCGCAATTTTTAATATATTTGTTTATGTTATTTACTTATTGTTATTCATGTATTTATTGTTTAATGAAAATAAATATATTTTTGAATTGAATTTAAGGAGTGCCTATATAATATAGAGATTTCATTTATTATAAGTGTTAAATAGTTTTCACTATGTTTCACAGTGTTTCACTAGAAACATATTTCTAGTTTGTGGTGTTTACGTTTATGTTGTTTAGGAGCAAATCGTAAACATATAGAGAACTATATAATATGTTATATATGTGATGATACAAATGTGTATTTTACTTTTATATTAAAAAAATTATGAATCGTTTATATTTTACTTAATTGTTTACATTCCTCCTCGTCAGTAAGGCTGAACAGGTACTATATTTTTACATGGGAAAAACTAATTTCAATTATTCTGACCAATATAATAATTACTAAGGTAAGAGATTAACAAGGTTATATGGTAGTTTTATTATTTTAACAATGTATGAAATGGGACGGCTTAAGTTAACAAAATATTTAAAAGCCATATTTTTGTATACTCAGTAATTATCGAATGTAATATCTACCACAAGATGTTTCGGGATTACCGAATAATACTTTTGGAGGAGTGGTGTTGCTGATGGTAACTCGTTGAGTGCCAGGTAAAAGTATTAGGTAATCCCAAAACATCGAGTGGTATTCAAAAGATTATATAACGAACCATAATTTGAATAATTATTCATTTTTATTATTATTGATAACAAAGTTACAATTATTATAATAAATATTATTTACTCCAGTGCGATTTTTCTGTATTTTTTTGGCCTCAAATTCACTTCGGACAACGAAACACTTCCAAATCTCGTTTGGTTTGACATTTTTTTTTGCTAGAGGGCGCAATTTGTATTGAAAATTATTGTTTTGGCAATAACTCTGAAACGAACAAAGATATCGAACTGCGGTCTTTACATCTTTGGTTGCAAATTTCATCTACTTTTCGATTATGATGTCATAGTTATACCGTATGATTTGAATTTTCGGGATAAAATCGAAAAAACTGTTATTATTACAAATTGCGCCCTCTAGCAATTTTATTAAACACTATCGTGTACTGTTGGATACGACAATTGAAGATACTTGTTTTCCCCTTCCAAACAAGCTTAAATCTAGTAAAATCGGATAAGTCGTTTAGAAGTTACAGCGATTTAAATGTTTACACTTTCAATAGCTTCTCCCACTCTTATCAAGGTCGATACGCCAATGAGCCTTAAACCAAAATGATGCAGAATTGTCTAAGCTTTCCAAAGATGTAATCAGAGTTATACCGTAATATGGGAATTTTCGGAGAAATTTAGAATTTAAAAAAACAATTTTTAATTGTGCCCCCTTGCGGCGAAATGAGGAACTTAAAAGTAATTTCCAGCAATTTCTCTTGACCACTTTACTTATAAAAAATATTTCCGAAAGTTGTGCGAATAATAGTTTCCGAGATAAAGCCTACGTCCTAGCTTATTTCACCACCTGGTACATTGAGTTGTATAATCAGTAAAATAATTAAACTACAATTTAAAGTTGCGTTCTAGAACAAGCAAGTTCATTATTTTGGAAAATTAATGTTCATTGAAACTAAATATAAAATAAAAAACCTACTGGAACTGCATAAAACGGAAAGTTTGTGTGTGTCAAACTATTATATAAATTTTAGACTTTTCACCGATAACGATTGAACGTTGCATTTGTGAGAATTTTAATATTTTATATAGGTACCTATAAAGCTGACTGAATTATTTCCATGTTCACTAAATAGATCCAATCTCTTATAATTACAATCCTTAAAGTTGCCACGTTAGTGAAAAAATGTCGGACATTAATGTAACAGTATAAGGCCACCTAATTTCAAGAGCCAAAATATTTCTCATTACGGATCTCCTTTGAATTTGTGGTATTTTAATAATGACATTAGGAAAGCCTTAAATTGAATATTCCTCCAAGTTTAAAATAAATACATGTTATGGGTATTTTGAAAGGTAGTTATTTACAGTTTAACTGACTATTTTAAAAATCTTATCTAGGTATAATGTCTCTTTGCCCTTAAAAAATAACATTTTATTTTAGAGATTGCAGGTTTAAAATTAAGATTTTTTAAATCTTAGTTTTTAAGTCTTAGTTACCGCTTTACTTGAATTGCGAATCCGAACGCATAAAAAGTGCTGGTGATATTTTATTTCTGGGTATTTATCTATATTATAGATATACAGGGTGTCCGCTAATTAATGGTATACCGAAAAACCACAGACTCATTACGTAAAAATATTATCATTTAATCAAACTTAATTATCTACATCCGAAAGTTGATATTGACTGAGATACAGGGTTACAAGTTAAAACTTAATTTTTGATTGTGTCCAATAGCTTTGAGAAAAACGTTTTTTCACAAAATTTTGCAATTAAGTTTTTTTTAGAACGAGAAGTTTATTTGAGTGTGAAATTTTAATGTACAAAGTAGGTGGCGCTGTTTGCGGTATTTTTCGCACATTTATTAGGTCATAACTTTTTTGTGCCTCAGTGTATTTAAGTTTTTAACGAAAATAATACTTTACAGAGTTACCGTTTCAGAGATATTTGCATTTAAATTATTTAGTGTACTAGCTCAGGCAAGTAAAATATAATGTTTTTATTATCTTCATTAAAAACTTAAATACACTGAGACACAAAAACGTTATGACCTAATAAATGTGCGAAAAATATCGCAGAGAGCTACAGCTACATTGTACATTAAAATTTCATAAAAAAATTAATTTCTCGACCTAAAAAAACCCTTAATGCAAAATTTTTGAAAAAACGTCAGTGTTTCTTAAAGTTATTGGAGAAAAACGAAAATAAAGTTTTCTTTAACCTACCTCAGTTAAAATCAACTTTCGGATATATGTATGTATGAATAAATCCTAATATTTTTACATAAGGAGTCTGTGGTTTTTCTATGTACCATTAATTATATATAATAATAACTTAATAATTTTTGGTAGTAGGTAATTTCGCAGTCTATAAGATCAAGGAGCCTTAATTGATTTGGTTGATTTTAATTTATAGAGGTGGCTTTCGCATAAAATGTATGTTTTTGTTGTAGCGGGGGCGAACCTTGGTTTGTCTAAAAGAGGGTAAAAGGTAAACCTCTCTGATCTACCACTTTAGCCGCCGGAAAAAACGCCGATAGGAAGCGGCATTCCGGCAAAACGTTTGAAGTCTCTCCGACATTATTAGCGGCAAGGTTTTAAACTCTCATTATGAAGCAATGCCAAAATTAGAGACCAACCGAAGGTTCGGTTTCGGCTAATTTCGGCTAATTTCGGCCAAAAAATCTAGTTTTGGTGACAGTTTCGGTTTTGGCCACAAATCGGCCGAACCTTCGGCCGCGCCGAAACTCAGTGTTCGTGAATTGTCGCGAACCGTTCGCCTAAATTAGGGTGAGTTCGTAGGCAGTGTTGTCTATATAAATAATGTTTATTCGCTGTTGACCTTTTTTTTTAGGTGGGAAGAGTTCAATCCGTTCCCAAGATCGATCTCGTCCTATATAAACTAAATTAGATTTTAGTATACAATAAAATTTTTAACATGTATAAAAGTTTCGGTTTCAGTCGAAACTGAGACCAAGGCTGAAGGTTCGGTTTCGGTTTGGGCTGAAAATCTTGTTTTGGTCGGACACTAGCCAAAATATAAAAAAATATTTATTTTTACAGAGACAAAATAAAATGCTGTGATTTTAAATAACTAAATTCATAAATTAGAAAACTCGTCATTAAAATCTTTCAAATAAACCACTGTTTTTCGTAATTAAAAAAGAACTTCTACAAAATATTTTATGTTGGTTAACATAACTTTTTACACTATATACAGGGTCTGTTGAGATTAAGTGGTGGTACTAAGAGAAATAATTATGAAACTCAGGTAAAATGTAAAATACTTTATTACGAACAAAAACGAATGGTTACAAAGACCGGGCTTGTGAATTATTGTGATAGACAATAATTGAACTCTAACTTACTGTTCTTTCTTAAAACAAACAGAAAGAACCCTTGACAAATATTACGTCTCGAATTACGCCATGAAAATGGAAAATGGAACCGCCATCGTCGAAACATAAACAAATCCGTTCGACATTCAGATAAACCATAAACAGAATAAGCTCTTAGTCAGCGTTACTTTTATATTTCAACAGGGTCGCTAATAATCGATGTCGATTATTTTTTAAAGATAGTTAAAACGAAAAGTGTAAAAAACAAAAGTTTGATCGGTTTTTAGTGTATTAAAATAACAAAAATAAAATAAAAAAGTTATTCCAATTTAAAAAATTGCCAAATACCCACCTTTGCCCAGCACTTTATTTGTCGCTCGATAGTCGATATACATTTTTAGTTGTTTACCCTGAATCTACTAGACTCTGATCACAGAATACCCATATAACGCGCTGGTATAGCACAATCAAATTACTTATAACAGGTTTGAAGCAGTGTTAATTCTTAATCCATATACAAAATTTTATCATTCTCCGTCATCTAGGGACCCCAAAACATCGACATCTCATAATGTAAAAAAAAATTTGCTACCTTTATTATTATTATTATTATTATTATATTATGTGACCCTTTCTGGTATATTATATGTAAGTACATTTTTATTTTTATTTTGATAGGTCTGTCATTCAATAAACCGCATTATGATATAAAATAATAAATAAACTTGCGAAAATCCAAGTAAGTGTAAATCGAATTGCAAGAGTGTATCTGAACGGCAACATCACCAAATAAATTCTTTCTCAGAACTAGTGATGGGATAACTCGAGTGAAAAATAACCGACCACTCGGTTTTTTCAATCACTCGAATTATTCGATTATGTTCGGAAATCATTCGAGTGACGAAATGAGTGATGAATATAATGGTTTTTGATAGTGATGGGATCACTCGAGTTAAAAAATAACCGATCACTCATTGCGGGGCTATACAAAGTAGTTAGTTTATGGAACTGGCGACCTTTTTTTTTTTTTTTTTTTTTAGAAGTCTAAAAATATATGTGCTTGATAATTTAAGTGATTAAAGAAATGAATTTTTTAAATTGCCCCTCATATAGCATTTGAGTGAACAATCGATTATCATTCGGTTTTTTAAATCACTCGAATGCTCGGTAATCGATTCTTGAAATAACTCGATTTTTCCCATCACTACTCAGAACAGCGCGAAATCGGCGAAATACGATAAATGCTTGTACTGTTACTCGCAGCGCCACCTCGAACCTTTCGAGTAACCATTCGCGGCCGTTTTCGTTTGTCGCCTGTCTTCCTATTCTCATTAGCGTTCTGTTGCGTAGCTAT
The DNA here is from genome assembly GCA_963969555.1 of Polydrusus pterygomalis. NCBI lineage: Eukaryota > Metazoa > Arthropoda > Insecta > Coleoptera > Curculionidae > Polydrusus > Polydrusus pterygomalis. The sequence continues at coordinate 12,642,243 of OZ018384.1, forward strand.
ATTTTCTGTGCTTAAACTCACTTATTTCAGTTCTTTAATCTTGGGAAAAATACAATTTTACTATTTTTGGTCTAATGCTATGTGCTGTGTAAAATTTAATCTTTAAAATTGTATAACTAATTTTTTTTTAATGGCAACATGGTGGCTCGTCGGGTTAGGAAAAAAGAGGATTTTATTACGATTATTTTGATACCACACACTCTTAGGTTTTAGAAAAGCTGCAATTAAAAAACTTTAAAAAGTTAATTTGGAACTTTCCTAAAAGAAAGCATCCTCTGAGAATAAATTTAGATTTAAATTTATCAAGTTGCCTGTGACCAGCAAAACTGATAAAACAAAATCATGCCTTGAAGAAAATTGACATGCCAACAGCTTCTGCCAAAGTAAATTAGTTTGTTGTTTGAAAAACATGGAAAAAAATAGTTTTACAAGGAGTGAAAAAGTTGATATGTTATTAGTGTTTGGAGAATGTAGAAAGAATTCAACCGATGCTGCACGACTTTACGCACAAAGATATTGTAATCGGCGTCATCCAACCCGGCACTATTAGGTACTCAAAACTGGTTCCGAAAATGCGAAATGAGCCTGAAGGACAACATTTTTGTTCGTAAGGCTGATAAACATCCAAAATAATTCTGAGAACAGAGTGCTTACCTCAGATCCTTGAGCTAGTTTACCTCTAAAGTTCATTACATTAGGAATACCTGTACGCTTATTTTTAATGGACACAAGTTGCCAGAAACGTTTTGAATTATTTAATTAAGTTTCTGTCAAGAATACAATGTCGTAGTCATTAGACAGCAAATTAAGTCTAAAGTCTTGGGTTTTTGCTCTTAAACCTCTTCCTTTTTGGCAGTAGCTACGCTAAAAGGGGCTCGATAATAACTGATAAATGTCCAATGGGGTAAATATAAATAATTTAATTTTAAAGAGATGAGATTTTGCCAAACTCATCCTCGCTATTAATTTGAATAGCCGGTGTGTTTTCAGTTATACGTTTTGAATACAACCATTTTTTAACCCAAACGTATTTATATTTTTTTACACGTGCAGCATCGCGAACTTTTTTAAATAACATTTTATTCTCCGGGGAAAGGTGTTCATTAACAAATATTTGATTATTTCCCTCGTCCATAGATAGAAGTTGCCCATTATTACAACCTCGTTTGATTTTTGCTGCCTGCAACACCTTGTCTCTGATTCTTTGAGAAGAGTATTTTACAACTATATTTTTGGGTGAACTGAGCTTAAACGAACGAACTCTGATGTGAGCATTTTCTATCATGCTTGCTGCAAAAGGCAAACCCAGAAAATTGTGAAGTGTTTTTACAACGCTGGACAACTCCTCATTCTTCTGATCTGGAAAGCCCTGCAATTCGACATTATTGTTCCAGGTCACTGATTTCTTGAAAAGCTGTTTTACATTATTTTTAAGAGATTCATTCTCCGCCTTGATTATCTGCATTTCCCTGACCAGCCCATTCCACTTTTTGAGGGATTTTTCAAAATCAGACACGTTATCCGAACAAAACGTCACAGAGGCTAGTAAATCCTGCAGTCTGTCCTTGAATGACTTCATTTGAATGTTCATATCTCGCATAAAATTCTCCCTCTGTAGATCAGCGTTGGTTCTGGTCGGGTTAGTTAGAGTAGTTTGGCTATGTTGACCCAATATTCACAATTATAGTTGCCTGGTTCTGTAAATCAAGAATTACCGGTTACCTGGGACCACTTTGGTGAAAAAATCATTTCTGATAATGTCATTTATGTAAGAGTGAAAGTTTTCTGATTGGTTAATTATCGATTAAATCTTAGCGCAACCCGACATTTATGTTTACTAGGCATTTACTAGGAATTTCTATTTTCATGCATTTCTGTGGAATAAATAATAGTTAGTGTATTAGCAGGGGGTACTCCCAAAAAATAATGACCCAAAAAAAACATCGCTTAATCCGGCCCCGTATGCATAATAGGTATACTACGTTTACTGGATAAGCTGCTTTCGATGCGGCAACGTGGTTTGTCTCTAGCAGAGTGTCGTCGTAACGATCGCTGCCACGCGCTGCAGTTGCACCAAAGGATTTATGGACAGCCGGCTCAAAGGGCCATCTACCCTTAGGCGTACTGCGGAAAGTGCAACTACACATAAAGATACTGGAGATTACTATGTGATAATCGGCTATAAAATTTTATCTAATCAACTTTTATGTTGGTCAGAGGAAACTTTTCTATGTCCAAGGATACGAATAGATGCAAATTTTTGCAGGTGACAGGATAAGTTGAAATCTTTCGCTTTTAATGTATCGTTTTTTTTTAAATTTTTTTAATTAAGGATTATTTGATAGAAACTATGTCGTCTGTTTACAGGGGTGAAACTTTTGTTGCAGAATTGGTCTATTAAGGTCAAGGGCAGATTTTTAATTGGGTCCGATATTTTTAAATTTATCAAATAAAGAAGTTAGTGTTATATGAAGCAGCCAGAAAAAATAATTTCGATAAAATATTCCGTGACTTTGCAGATGTTAAAAGTCAAAAAGAACGCTTTTCATTATTTGTTTCTGACTTATTTTTTTTAAACCTACCTATTAATTTTCATTCACATCTAAAATTTTATACAGGGTGTCCGGAAAATACGTGTACAACGTTTGACGACAGACTCCTGACGTCAAAATAGGTCGATCTAAGCCGACTTAGTTATATCCAAAATTGTTTCGTTTAGCCGGTAGAGGGCGTCAAAAATTTGTAAAAATATTGGTTTTTCCTAAATTACGTGAAAACCTGCTAATCGATTTTAATGATTTTTAGTATGTAGACTAATACTGTAAAATGACGTTTTCTAGTAGTATAGTCACCGGCTGTAAATAAGTGGAAGTGTTATAAAGGTGATATAATACGTCAACATTTCTCCTCATTTTTTATATGAACGGCGTTATGACAACCCAGATATTTTTGTAGAGTGACTGGATGTATTTGGAAACTATTTTACCTCTTTAATATTTTTCGTTGAATGAGCTGTTTTGCCAGAAAAAAATATTTACAATATTTAGTATTATTAGTAATAATATTAAAATCAAATTACCTGTAACAATAATTTTTTAAGTGACCTTGTTGCTATGGCATTTAATTGTTAATAATTTTACACATTTGCTTAAGTAACATTTTTGTTTTACTTAGTTTCTTACAATACATACTTTTAACTTTGTTGTACTTTGTTTTATTTTTATTGTTAATAATTGATGTATGCAGGTAATTGTAAATATTTTCTTCTGGCAAAACAGCTCATTCAACGAAAAATTTTAAAGAAGTAAAATAGCTTCCAAATACATCCAGTCACTCTACAAAAATATCTGGGTTGTCATAACGCTGTTCATATAAAAAATGAGGAGAAATGTTGACGTATTATATCACTTTTATAACACTTCCACTTACTTACAGCCGGTGACTATACTACTAGAAAACGTCATTTTATAGTATTAGTGTACATACTAAAAATCATTAAAATCGATTAGCAGGTTTTCACGTAATTTAGGAAAAACCAATATTTTTACAAATTTTTGACGCCCTTTACCGGCTAAACGAGACAATTTTGGATATAACTAAGTCGGTTTAAATCGACCTATTTTGACGTCAGGAGTCTGTCGTCAAACGTTGTACACGTATTTTCCGGACACCCTGTATATAAAGTTTTTTTTAATTGTAGGACACTAATAATTAATTTTAAAAAATTGGCTTCACTAATTTTTTCTATTTAAAAATTTAGAAGTATTAACAAAAATGTTAAAAAATTGGCAAATACATTTGCCGGTACTTTTCTCGCTTATTAGTTAAATACACTGACTTTCAATTATTGTTCAACCTGTATTGAATAGACTTAAACTTTATTCAATAATAATAATAATAATAATAATAATAATAATAATAATAATAATAATAATAATAATAATAATAATAATAATAATAATAATAATAATAATAATAATAATAATAATAATCATAATAATTATAATAATTATAATAATTATAATAATTATAATAATAATAATAATAATAATAATAATAATAATAATAATAATAATAATAATATTAATAATACCGCAGGAGTATATCTAGGTATACTTAGGTGTTACGACCCCACGGACCCGAGCACTTCACAGTGGGCCAGGGGACCACTGGAAGTAAAAATCCCCTTATCTCAGTAATACCATGAAATGAGTAGTGGTACGGCAGGGCTCTGCTGAGATGGACCTTTTACCCTGTAAGCTGGCAGTAGCTTAAAAATGCATACCCATTTTCAATGGAGAACTTTGCAAAAATTAAAGCCTCGGACAAGCGTCGTTACGATCGGGTGCGACGCGGCAATTTTTAGCCCGATCAAAAATATGACGACCCGGCTACACTTCTGAATAATCCTAATATCAACACCTTTACCATATCCGATATTGTGGGCGACGGAAGCTGCCTATTTAGAGCGGTAAGCTTGTACCTATATGGCCACCAAGAGTGCCACGAGCAGCTAAGACTAAACGCACTAGAATATATAAAAGAGAACTAGCCCGTACTCCAAAACCATGCTCTAATTGAAAATGACAGGATGAGAGATATTAAAATCTACTTTAATAACATGAAGAATACAAATGTTTATGGATCTAGCCTTGAAATACTTGCTCTCTCCGAAATTCTCAGCATGAACTTTCACATTTACACCAGACCACGGGCTACAAGAACAAGAAGTTTTACAGTCGTAAGCGAACCAACAACGATAAGTAAAATAAAACACGACAAGAACATATACCTGCTTCTGACAGGCAACCCAGCATCAGGACATTTTGAGCTCCTAACCCCACAAAATATAGATCCAAACCCGGCTACGGATGTTGTGCAGGAACAACCTGCAACCACCAATGCTGGCAAACAAAGACCGCGCCTACAATGGACAGTTGAAATGAATAAAACAGTAATGCGCTGTTACTACACTGCCACAAAACTTGAAACAATAAAATCAGGCCACAGGCATGAACTACGAAGACTTTTTCTAGCTCAATATCCATACCTCCAACAACATGTCACAGAACAGAAAGTAATAGATCAAAAAAGAACCATCACCAAGAACAATCGCCTGACGCCATTTTAGTTACAAATGCTCAAAGACAGTAGCTGCCGAACTTAACAGAGATCAGCCCCACATTAGAAACACTAACGAACATCCAGAACACACCCTGCAGAATAAAACACAAGAAGCATCAATTCATTCATTTTCCAATGAAAGCACAACCCCCAACATTCACACACAGAAAGCGAGAACACAGCAACAAAACATCATACACACCAATAAAAAAATCTTCATACCTAACCACATTCACACAACATCCTCCCGAATCACCTCTTTTACAAAAACTTAAAACGAAAATGGATGAATATCTAACCCAATGGTTAGGCTCTGATCCTACACTGAGAAACCCAATTCCTCGGCTGATCTTTAAGCAAAACACACAACAAATCCTTGATACAATTAACAAAGATATAATACCACAATACATAACAAACCTAAGTACAATCGAAGATATCCATACAATAATCTACGCAGCAGCTATCACCTCAATCGTACAGAATGATCAAAAACTACCACAACGACAAGGAAATCTCATCAAAACAAAACCTAAATTCAAATGGCAGATAAGATTAGAAAACAGAATTAATGAAATCAGGAAAAGTCTAGGACACCCCACCCAGTTCACCAAAGGGAATACCTCAAACTGTACTGGGATATAAATATTCAAACAGACAAAACAATATCCGCAAATAGACCAGATATCACTCTTCAGTTAAAAAAGAAAAAACCACATACCTAATTGACATAGCTATGCCTAGTGATAGAAACATCCAAACGAAATACAATGAGAAAATCTCCATATACACAGACCTGGCAATGGAAATAAAATTACTTTGGAAGCAAGAAAAAGTCACTATTATCCCTCCTATTATGTCAGTGACAGGCCTCACACCAGGAACATTCAAATCACACCTGAAACAGCTAGGAATCAACAGAAACATACATTGAAACTTTCAGAAAACAGTCATTCTAAAAACATGCCATATTGTTAGATCATTTCTCAATTCAGAATAGTAATAATAGAATATGCACTGGACTTGGCATAGCCCGTCAGTCCAAAATAAAACCACAATTATGTGAGAAAAAGAGATATAATGAAAATTATATCAATAATAATAATAATAATAAACCACATGCATACACATACATCGCACCTTTAAATGTAAAGTGACACAACTCGAAAATTGTATATTTTTAGGTTTAATCATAAAATGGCACTAAATACCGCCCTCTATCAGCTGCCTCTGGACCTAATACCAAATCGCTTCTCCCCAATTAGAGGAACCTATTTATGCCTTTTTCATATTAATGGTATTCGCGCGTCTTTTTAATACTAAAGAGTATCATTTCAGTATGTTGTCAGAGAATATCCAACGTCATTGCGTCGCATGCGACGGAAAATTGACACTGCTTTAAGTCTAAACTGTTGATTCCAAACATTTTACAAAAAAGTAACTGGTATTTAATGAAAAAAGGACTTATTCTAAAATGATTCGCTGAGTACAACGACAATTTTAATTTTAAAATGGCATAACTCCAAATAATTCGTTCGTTGTTAAAAAAAATTTGGCAGTAAAAAGACCTAACTTGTTTTTTATTTTTTATTTTTATTTTTTTTACTATTACGGGTAGGTTTTTATATCAAATTTAAATAATTGTCTTCTAGTAAAACAATTTAGCTAATGTTTTCCCAAATTTAACATTTAATTTAATTTATTACTTGGTCTTAGGAGACAAAAGAGTTAGAGGGGTCCAATATATTTGACAGTTTTTCCTGTTTTCTGCAAAACTCTATTTTTTGGATTGTGTCACTTTAATTTTAAAGGTGCGACATCTTCAAGACACATCTTGAGGAAATCGGTCTCAACTCAAATATCCATACAAATATACAAAATTCTGTCATCCTTAAAACATGCAATAGATATTATAGTGCGATCATTCCTTAATTCAAGCAATAGACTCTGAGACTATTTGGTACAGTCCGTCATCCCAGAAAAGAAACACCACTTGATTAAAATTAAGTGAGAAAAAAAGTAAATAATAATAGTAATAATAATAATACTAATAATAATAAAGGCCTTTATTCAAAAACTATATAACCATTGTGTTAAAATGTATAATGGGTGAGGTTCAGTTCATCCTGCCTACACTACTGCAGCATGACGTCTGTTCAACTAACCCAAGAAGAATATAAAAATAGAAAAGAAATACAAGAAAATAACATTTGGCGAGCAAATTACTTCAGAGGAGATAAAGTAATAAATGTATAAATTTTTATATAGATAGGTATTCTAATATTATACAAAGTCCAAAAGTCAACAGTCCATAGCAAGTATTAAACTTTCCTATTTCCTATTACTTTACGAGCACACTTTTTTTTATAAACAAATCTTTTAAAACCAAGTCCTGACGTATTTAGGATATTACCGGGATATGCATTAATAATGTTATTATTATTAATAATAAATAAAATAATAATACAGTGCGTCCCAAATTAGAGGTATGACGATATCGATAATGTTTTTAATTGGAAGCCCTTGTTTTTGATTGACTATTTTTAAAATGTATGTAAGTTATGCCTAAACAAGTACTAAATTTCAAATTTTTATTCCTTGAGAAAAGTTTTTTTTTATTATTATTATTTATTTTACGTCGGCCTTTTTCCGCAACGAGGCCAATCACCGACGCCAGGGAATTTGTCACACACTATCTGGTAATTTTTGCCGAATCCCTCTTTGTCGAGGGTAGGGTTCTTTAACGTGCCAACATCCATGACACGGGGCCCACAGTTTAACGTCTCTTTCGAAAGACGGCGCCACCTCTTAAACCAAATTCCAAATTTAACATCGACGTTGCCGGCACCGGGAATGGAACCCGGGCCTACGATCTGTGAGGCCGCTGCGCTGACCACCAGACCACAACGTCGATGCTGAGAAAAGTTGAGGATTTAAAAGCACGAATAAGAAATGGGTGTAGATTAATTTCTCCCGAAGTAATTAGAATGTTCAGAACGAGTAATACTTGCGTTTAGGATATTGCGAAATAGTGAATGGACAACATTTTGACCATTTATTGACGAAAAGTATTAAATATGGATATAAATTTTTTTATTTTTCAGGTAAATTATTTTTTGTTTAATCACTACATAGTATAAAACAAAGTCGCTGTCGCTGTCTGTCCGTCCCTCTGTATGCTTAAATCTTTAAAACTACGCAACGGATTTTGAAGCGGTTTTTTTAATAGATAGAGTGATTCAAGAGGACGGTTTATATGTATAATACATGCATAATATTGTAGAGAAACACTGATAAATTTAGAGGTTTCTAATGTGATGTCGTAAATAAACACATTTTAGACCTGCATGCGAAGCCGGGGCGGGTTGCTAGTATCTTATAAATGATAAAAAATACAAATTTGTCAATCAAAAATAATTTTACAATTAAAGCCATTTGCTTTCCTTCAATTTTTTATAATACCACTGTTTTACGTATTTCTAATAACAACTTAGCTATTGTACTTTGCCCCATAAACGGCATTAAATAATTATGGGTTCGTTGAAAACACCTTAAGTACTGATACCTACCCGGTATATAGCAAACCCAAACCAGGGTACAAATATCACTCCTAAACAATACCCGGTTTGATCTAATCCATATACAAAATTTCCTCATTTCGCGTCAAGTAGTTTTTAAGCTTCGGAACCATCAGACAAACAGAGAGAAACATGTTTTTATGATCTAGAGACCGTAAGAAGATTTCGACAACTATAATAATTTCTGAAAAAAAAATTTCGCGATTACTTTCGCTGCGAGGAACTTAAAACAGTTCTTTGATAAAATAGAAATTTGCCGTAAAGATAACCCAAATGGGTCCGTTTTGGGAAACCTGAAAAAAAACTTCAGACATCAGAAAAAATAATATGAAATACAAAAAAATGTTTAGTTAAAAGTGCATATTAGGCTCTGGTTTAAGTAGCTTTTAGTTTTAATCCTTGAGAAGGAGGCGATCATGGAGGGGGGTGGTAAGGGGCGCCCCTCCCCCGTGAAGCGGCCATCAATAGATAACTGAGATAGACTCCAAAATAAAAACATTACGCTATTTTTAAAATTTGGAAAAAAAATCGAAAAATGAAGTTTAAAAAATTATTTAAATTTTCAGAAAAAATTGTATACCTACCTACTTTAAAAAAATATCCAAATAAATAATTTCAATTATTTAATTTTACATAAAATAACACGGTAAATTCCCGTTTCGTTGATTGACCGTTTCGTCGACTGGACAATTTTACCTGTTTTGTTACCGTTTCGTCGATTGAGGCCTAAATCATTTTGAACCCTTCCCGTTTCATGGACTCGCCAATTCAACTTTGAAGGAATTAAATTGCAGTTCACCTGCAACAGGTAGTTTTACCTAGGTATTTTTCGGCTCATATGGGTGTGGCCGGATTGATTTATTATCGTAGGCGTTTAGTCTATTAACAGCTGTAGAGCTTTAAACAGGGAGTTTGAAGTTGTTGAGTCGAAAAGAGGAAAAGCAGTAATTCTGTATCTCGGGTATAGGCTAACCCTCAACAAAGTATATCAGAACCATAATAAAAGATGGACCTGTTCTACACGTAAGTGTCCTAAAAGTATTGCAACCGACTCAAAGATATCAACCATGCATACTTAAAAGTAATTTTTACGAATTATTGACTGCTCTGCATGAAGTATTACAAAATAGTTGTACAGCAGATTAACCAACACATGCCAATGCCGAAACGACAAAAAAAAGTATCGAGATATGGATCAAAGATTATACCAGATCCTCCAAGATCTTTTAGATGATCGTGCTACAGTAGGTGAAACTCTTGGAAGATTAATGTAGCTGCACCAGCTTGAATTTTACAAAATCTGTATTGATAGATTGACTTTTTGTACATATTATGAATATTATATTAACAAATTATTATGACGAAGCAAAACTGTGTGAACTGGAACTTTTAAACACACCAAAGTAACAGCTTGTGAATTTTAAGCAAACAGTTTATTATTCATAATCTGTTATTCCTTCCAGTCCTAAGTCTATATAAAGTGTGAAAGAAAGACTTGCGTACCGACTTATGCAAAGAATAAAATTTGGGCAAGGAATAATTTCCATTAATAAATATACATATTATCCACTTTCGAAAAAAAGGTTTATTGAATCGACGAAATGGGAACTATTAATAACACCGATTTATACCTGCAAAGGCCAGTCGACGAAACTGGAAAATTTCTTAAAGTCGACGAAACGGGAATCGAGGAAATGGGAATAAATCAATAACACAGCCCGATTTTTAGAAAAAAAGGTTAAAAAATATTACAAATTATATAACCTAATTTTTTATAAAAGCAATATTTTAAAAAAACAGCATTGTACTTTTATGTAAAATTCAAATTTAAAACTACTTATATCAAAGATTCAATCAAACTTCATTGTAATTATTTGGCTTTTTCAGGAAATTTTTCGCATTATCTTTAGCATGACATAAAACATATTTTTTGTACTAATAATTGCCCTATTGACAGTTTTCGGATATAACCATGATAACAGTCATAAATCTGGTACTTGGGGAAAAATTAACCCCCTTAAGGTAAAACAAAACTAATGGGTGGCACAAAAGAACATTCTATCAAGAAGCGCGTTTAAGCCCAGATATAATAATTTTTTAACATTTATCTTGGTTCATAGAAATTCTATTTGACCAATTTTTTAATAAAATTGCAGTGTGCTTAAACATGCATTGGGCAAATAATGGTTCCTGCTAGAGTTGGTAAATGTTCTAACTTACACCCAATAGGCTTGCTGTTAAAACCTACCCATAATTTCTAACTGGTTATTATGAATATATTAATTCTGGATTTCATCTCTCTCTCTCTCTCTCTCTTAGATGTCTATAAAAATATTGACCCCATTGTTTTCTAAGATTTAGCGAAGAGCTACAGAAGCGGACCAGGTTTTTCGCAAGGGTGGGAGGGGGCGGTGCCTTAAGCCGATTGTACCAAATTTTATAACCCGTTAAAAAACCAAGTGAAATAAATTAACATTTTTCTTATATTTCCCTGGAAAGCGCATGACTTATATAGAATTCATGCCGTGATTATGTCTCGAGTGGGGGCGAAACTGGAAAATGGTATATTATACAAAAAAATTCTATAAAAACAGGGTTAAAAATTTAACCTTCAAAAACTTATGGTAATATTCTAGCTCCTACCCCCCTTTCACTATAATTACTTCCGTGACCCCTACTTCATGACACAAACATCGAAATCAACTGGTCAACTGTCACCAACGTCATGGCGAAGCCGCAGATAACACATTTTTAGCGTTTCTTCTTGTTTCTGTTTTGACTATTTTGTGTGGGTTAGAAGTTTGTATACCTACAGTGGCGGAACTACCGGTATTCAATGTGTGCGAAGTACACGGGCCCGGGATAAAAAAGGGCCCGGGAGCGGAGCCCCAAAAACATAAAAATACAAAACAAAATGTTCTCATAGAAAAAAAAAATGCAATACTCCGGAAACTTATCCGCAAAACTATTATACTCAATACTTTTATAGATAGTGACTGAAATAATCACATAAAACGACCTTTTTTTTATTATTGTGTTTATTAAACCGCAATTCGCAATACCAGCATTTAGTTTAAAGGGCGGTGTTTGTGTCGGCGATTATTGAAGATGGATTAGAGAAATTAGGAATTTCTACGATTTAGTTGAAAGTGTCTATGTTTTTTTTTGGACAAAGCATTAAACGGTGGGCACTTTTGCAAAGTGCTACTAATGCCAAAATAACTTAAAAAAAATTGACACCCACTCGATGGTCATCGAGACACGATGCATTAGAGCTCTTCGTTTTAGATATTATTATGTGGATATTTTAAAAACACTGGCAAAAATAATTTTAACCTCTACAAATAAAGCGGAAGTTAATGAAGCAAAGTCTCTAAGAAAACACTTGGAAAAATTTGAAACCGTTTTTCTTATTGTTTTTCAAAATAAAATTAAAGAATATTGATGCATTGTCAAAACTTTTACAAAAAAAAGAGCAAAATATTGAAGCTGCGTCTAAAATGTTTACCACCGCCACTGAAATCATAAATCAAATGAGAAATAATTTTGATGTAATTAAAACGGACTCTGTTATTTTGGCTAGGCGATGGGGCACTACTCCTGAATTCGAAAACAAAAGGATATCAAGACCAAAAATAATTTTTGATGATGTTAATAACCATTATCAAGTTCAAACAAGTGATGATTGGTTTAGAATAAATGTGTTTTTAAAACTATAGATATAATTACAGCTCAATTAAAAAATCGAAGTTCTGGCCTTTACAAATTTTGTTTTTATTTTCGCGTTTTGTTCCCCAATGTTTTACGAGATCCTTCTCTTTCTGATAAGGATATTTACGATATGAGTCGAGCCCTGCATCTTCAATATCTAGTAGATATCGCTGATACAATTTCATCGCTAGTGCTTTCATTTAGAGAATGTTTTAAGAATGATTTAGATAATTTAACTTCTATTTTTGATTTATTAGATTTTATATTGGTAGAAAATTATTATTCATCTTCCAGTTTTAGTGAAATTGTAACTACCTGCATTATTTTTTTGACCATCCCTATTTCGGTTCCATCAGCTGAACGATCTTTTTCCAAGTTAAAGTTAATTAAAACTTATTTTAAAAATTGCATGACCGATAAAAAATTATCAGCTTTAGCAATTATTTCTATCGAAAATGAGGAAGCTCAAAAAATATACATTTATAATCTGATTTCAAACTTTGGGCATGTAAAAGCAAGAAATTTTTTTTTTTATATGGTTATCAATTATAATACTCCGTATCATAATGGGGGCCCGGCAAAGTTTTCGCACACGGGCCCGTGGCTACGTTGTTCCGCCACTGTATACCTACTACCAACTGAAAAAGTTGCTTTTTATTATCTATAAAAAATATGAAAGGAACCTATAAACCATAAAATTGTTCTAGAAGTATTTAGTTTTCAAATGCGCATGAGTCAAAGAATTTTTTTGTTTCTAGGTGACTGCACTCCCACTCATGTGACTTAACAACTGTCACATAACTGCTAATCTGATGGGTACAGACTTAGTGCCTACATCCAGTTTAGGCTCAAAATAAATCAAATTGCAGTGGCAAGGCTGCACATGAAGTTTTGGTAGGCAGCATGGCAACGTGGTCTCGGCGTCGTTAGCATCGCGACGCCGCGCGCCGCTGCCGTCGGCACTCAGCAGACGGTGGATCGCTTCGGCGCGGCCGGCGGCGCGAACACATGGCAGTCGGGTGCTCGACAACATGCCCGTCGCCGCCGCAAGCTTGCACACTTACAAACGTGCACCAGCGTCCGGACGACCCCAGCATCCGTGTCGCTAGCGTCGCCGCCGCCGTCGTCGTCGAGCCGATATAAATACCGGCCACAGGACGCGCCAATAGCGCCGCGGACTTCAACCAGTGCACCGTGGCCGTGGCATGTTGTACTGCGTGCTAAGTGCTCGAACCCGCACCCGTGCGAGTTAGTACCCGGGCCCGCGCTTCACGTCTGTGGTGATGGGACCCGCAGCGCGTCCGCCGTGACCCGTGCGTGAGTGTGACCCTGAGGAATGTTCATCCCCGACACGTTGCGCAGCTGCATGGTGGAGCCCGATGTGTCGTCGTACCTGCAGACGCCGTCCTCGGGACAGGTGCCTACCCGCTGCTACCCTCCCTCTCCCCCCGCGCCCGCCGTCATGCGTGGTGATATGTAATTAACATGATTAACATGAGTGTTATTCTGTTCTGTACTTTATGTTTGCTGTCTGGCCCTAAAAGGGTTACATACGAACACCCTTGCTTGACCAAGAGCGAAATTTTATACTACTTACCCAATAAACAAAAATAATAAACAACTCCTTTTTCGATCACGGTTGCAGATGATATCACGGTTTCTGGATTTAAGCAAGGTCAAACTAACATTCTGTTTCTACATTTAGTTTCAAAATACTACTATACCGTCCGGTAGTCAAACAGTGAAGTAATTTCTTTATTATCAGCGATAAATTATTCATTCAAAGAATTTACGTGCTTAATTCCAGAAACCGAGATTATGACTGCAACGCTATTATTGTGACTACGTTTATCTCGACAGGAATAATTATAAATCTTTGATAAAAAAAAAACAGCATTTCTGTGAATATCTCGATAACAGACTAGGTATAAGCACAGACTATATATCTACACAACTATATATTCTGCGGTAATAAGTAGGTAGATAGACAGGGCCGTATCTGAACCAAAATTTTGGGGGGGGTTAGACCAGTGGCAAAAAATACTAGTTATACTTTAAACATACATTTAAACATACACACAAACAAACATATAAGGATTTTATTGTTTTCGGGGGGGGGGGGGGGGTTTGAACCCCTAAAACCCCCCCTCAGATACGGCCCTGTAGATAGATACAGTTATGGAAAATCACATTTTTTTTTATATTACTTATCTACCTAAAAGTTTAAAAAATACATTTCGATTGTCAGTATTATATTTAACTTTATAAAATAAGGAAAACATGAGTTTAAAAAGAAAAATGTTTTTACTGTTATAACCCCTCATGAAAATAGAGATTTAGGTATGTTACGTGTATTGTGAAATTGGCACTTATTTTCATTGATCATATAATCAAATACCACAATCATTAAAATTAACTGAGGGACTTGCTAGAAAGGAAAAGTCTATTATAGGTATTGGGTAAAACTTCAAAACTGCTATTATAGGGTTGCTTAATCAGATGACAAAAACCTTATTTCAGCGAAACATGCAATAGATTGGAAATACAGTTTTCAAATTCTTAATCTCCGTTTTTTTCTTGTATTTGAGTCTCAACAATTGGCCAATAACAGTGGCGGAACAACTTAGCCACGGGCCCGTGTGCCAAAACTTTGCCGGGCCCCCATTATGATACGGAGAATAATTCTATATAATTGATAACCATATAAAAAAAATATTTTTTCTTGCTTTTGCATGCGCAAAGTTTGAAATCAGATTAGAAATGTCTATGTTTTGAGCTTCCTCATTTTCGATAGAAATAATTGCTAAAGCTGATAATTTTTTATCGGTCATGCAATTTCTCAAATAAGTTTTAATGAACTTTAACTTGGAAAAAGACCGTTCAGCTGATGCAGCCGAAATAGGGATGGTCAAAAAAATAATGCAGGCAGTTACAATTTTACTAAAACTGGAAGATGAATAATAATTTTTGACCAATATAAAATCTAATAAATCAAAAATAGAAGTTAAATTATTTAAATCATTCTTAAAACATTCTCTAAATGAAAGCAATTGCGATGAAATTGTATCAGCGATATCTTCTAGATATTGACGATGCAGGGCTTGACTCATATCGTAAATATCCTTATCAGAAAGAGAAGGATCTCGTGAAACGTTGGGGAACAAAACGCGAAAATAAGAACAAATTTTGTACAGGCCAGAACTTCGATTTTCAAATTTCTTCTAAACTAATCATCGCTTGTTTGAACTTGATAATGGTTATTAATAATCAAAAATTATTTTTGGTCTTGATGTCCTTTTGTTTTCGAATTCAGAAGTAGTGCCCCATTGCCTAGCCAAAATAACAGAGTCCGTTTTAATTAGGTACATCAAAATTATTTCTCATTTGATTTATGATTTCAGTGGCGGTGGTAAACATTTTAGACGCAGCTTCAATATTTTTTGTAAAAGTTTTGTCAATGCATCAATATTCTTTAAAATTTTATTTTGAAAAACAATAAGAAAAACGGTTTCAAATTTTTCCAATTGTTTTCTTAAAGACTTTGCTTCATTAACTTCCGCTTTATTTGTAGAGGTTAAAATTATTTTTGCCAGTGTTTTTAAAATATCCACATAATAATATCTAAAACGAAGCGCTTAATCTAATGCATCGTGTCTCGATGACCATCGGGTGTCAATTTTTTTAAAGTTATTTTGGCACTTTTGCACTTTGCAAAAGTGCCCACCGTTTAATGCTTTGTCCAAAAAAAAACATAGACACTTTCAACTAAATCGTAGGAATTCCTATCCAAGTTCAATAATCGCCAACACAAACACCGCCCTTTAAACTAAATGCCGGTATTGCGAATAATGCGAATTGCCGTTTAATAAAAACAATAATAAAAAAAAATAAAGGCCGTTTTATGTGATTATTTCAGTTACTATCTATAAAAGTATTGAGTAGAGTAGTTTTGCGGATACGCTTCCGGAGTATTGCATTTTTTTTTATAAGAACATTTTATTTTGTATTTTTATGTTTTTGTAGCTTCGCTCCCGGGCCCCTTTTTAGCCCGGGCCCGTGTGCTTCGCACACATTGAACACCGGTAATTCCGCCACTGGCCAATAATCCTCTTCCAGGCTATTCCATTTGCGTGTATGTATAGATAGGTAGGTATATTTTACCTACAACCAAATTGTAAATTGCAGTTATATTTTCGTCGAACTCCACTAGACAGGGTGTCTCAGGTGACCGTCCATTGAAATATTTCGGAAAGTACCTAATGCAATTTGAATCCTGTAAATGTGGGTAATTGGGGTTAGTTTCCTTTAAATGATGTTACAGCGACCTTATGCGACTTCCTGTTATAATGGAAGTTGTGTCAAACTTGTTTAATTTAAATAGAACACCCTGTATAATATATATTTTGGTATTCCTTTCTTTATTTCCTTTTATTCCAAGTTTTTATTGTATTATACTTTAACGATTTCTGAGAAAAAAATGGATTTTCTCAAATTTTGACCTTTAACAGGGTGTCGCCTAAAATTAAATATCTTTTCACCGATAAAAGACGGAAATTCCGGTTGTGGTTTAGATATTATTGTGCTCGATAATGAATTGTCGGAAAATTTAATTTTTGAATACAGGGAAGTGGAAAAGTAGCAATTTTTGATCTTTATCAAAAAATTTTCTGTTATCTGTGTCCACGGTGTGCTCAAGGATTTGGTTTTTTTTTGTGTTTTTCAGCTTTCGACCTAATCGTTTTAGATACACTTTTTATAGTTTTTTTTCTCCTGCTTCAATTTTTCTGATAGCTTTTTGTAGACTTTCGGCGGACCACTGTGTTCTTTTAGCCCCACCCACTGGCGGATCCAGAAATAAATTTTGGGACGGGGGGCCCACCCAACAAAAATTAAAGAAATATATTTAGGTGCAAGGCAAGGGCAGATTTGGATTTTTTCATTGGGGGAGGGGGGTCAACCATAGGTATAAATAAAGATGTGGTTTATGGTATGAGAAACAATGACACAAAAACAACATAAAGTATATTGCTATAAACAAAAGTAAACTAATTAACTTGGACAAACAAATAAAGTTTAGTTAAGTACACCTAAAACTAAAGTATATAAAATTTGGGCTGTGGAACAAATTTTATCAAAAATCAAGTGAAAATAACAATTATCACTCTTTCACTCTCTCTCTCTCACTTTGGACACTTTGTAGTTAAGTAGATAGAGGTATTAATAATTTAATACAATCACTGATGATAAAAAGAGATATAATTTATCCAATGTCAGTGTGATGACATTCCAATCATTCCATACGGCGGTAACCGTCGGTCTCTTTGAGACTGTTTACCGCCGTATGGAATGTCATCACACTGACTTTGGAATAACAATACCAAGAAATCAGATGTTGTAATGGCTGCTAAAAGGGCACTAGCTTTGGAGGATGGATACACTATTGCCATTTTGTTCCGTATCATCTAAGAAGTCGATTAAAGTAGGTAACATTTCCAAGAAGTCAATAATAGCTTCGTGTTTTTCCACCTCTCTAGTTTCACACATTTTTTTTTATTTTTTTTGCTTCTTTGAGTTAATAAACTCGTTTATTCGAAGAGCAGAATCTCTTATAAAATTGGTGCATTCTTTAAGTTTCCCAATATCAATTCTTATTGCAGGAATACTGCATGCCTTACATTTTTTTAGCTATCATTTTTTTTGTCTTACACGAAGGGGGGGCGGGCCCCTTCGCCCCCCCCCCCTGGATCCGCCAGTGGCCCCACCAATTTTTCTTTGGTATCTTGTAGGCATGTCTATAGAAATAAGAAAATTCAAAATTTAATACGCCTTTATTTGCCTGTCATGTTGAGCACGGGATGCGCCATATTGTTATTTTTTAATAATCCCATACACCTACTCATACATAAACTCAGGACAAGTAAACATTAGTTAATAAAAATCCAAATACGTTTAATTATATATTTTTGGTACTAATGCTTCTATTCTCTTACCGTATATAGACGCCCTAGGGCAACTCTCCTATTTTACGGTGTAGATGTCCCATCCGCCATTTTGATGGCACAGTCATTGTAAAATCTAAACATTTTCAGATAACGTATCTATAAGAAGCTATATTTTTTCTGATTAGTCAAATATGCAATTATAAAATACAAATGTTACCAGACACACAGGGAAATATATGCATTCTTATAATATGAGTTGTAATAGTTATTATTATAAGTGCGGAAAGAACCACCGCTTCGCGTCGTTCGGGTAACGGCAGTCGCGTGCGGGGAAGTGTCTTTCCGCATGAGTTAGGAACAAAAAATTTTCTACAAGCGTTGGAAAAACTACCACAAAATATTTCTAAAAATGTAATTTAACTGAAAAACAAACACAGATTTAATTTCTACTTATTAATAATATTTATATTAAAATTACAATTTAATGCACTATGCAAATTGATTGCGGATGCCAGGCAGGTTGAAGCCATCGAAGCCAACTGATCCTGATGAGCGGATGGTTGCAGAGAAAGAGGTATCGAGCTGTTGTTTGCGCTGCTGGGAAACTGTGGAGTTTTTGAAGACTTGGACGCTTCTAAACTACAGCTGAAATTTGATGGAATATTGAGATTGAGAATTTTGTTAGACATGTATTTTTTGTGTGTGATGGATTCCTCCAGGTAGCCTTCGATAACAGACGTGGATTTCCATCCTCCTAAACGTTTAATGTTTGATATTTGTTCGTCAGAATTAGCCAGTAGAGTGGCTGAAGAACGTCTAAAACTGTGGCCTGTGTATAATTGTGGATTTTTGACAATGTTGGAGGGCATTTATCCTATGGTATTAAGTCCAACACATTGGGTACTGCATTTTCCATGTTTGTAGTTCAAAAAGAATCGGCGATGTGGAGTTTGTTGTGGACGTAAGCTTGCATATTTTCTGTATAGATTTAGAAAACTTTCATTATTGACTTCTTTAGTTATTACATAGGATCTAGCAGAATGGTTTTCGGAGTCGTTTATTGTGACAATTATAACGTCTTCTTTGTCGTCTATGTCGTCAATGGTAAGTTTAGTTAGCTCCTCACGGCGGCAGGCATCAGCCAGTCCAAAAATGGTTACCACTTTAATTAGAAGGTAAATTTTATCAGGTGCTTCTTTTATAAATTTCGCAATCTCTTCTTGTGTAAAAACTTTCGCTTTTTTTGCTCGAAAACCTACATTTTGTCTCTTGATATAGGCAGTAACTTTATAGTATTTACTGATATCTAAATCTTTCTTAACGTTAAGTACACTTTTTAACATGGAATATCGAGACCATAATGTATTTGGCTTCCAAAGTTTAGACATTTTCAAGAAATATGCCAAAAGTACTTCTCCTCTTGGTGCTTTTACTTTTTTCGCTTCACACCAACTAACAAAATGTTCGTATTGTTTTTCATACCTGACTAACGATTTTTTTAGTAGCAAATCCAAATTTGCGACACTTGCAGCTTTTAAAATACTTTCTGGAAGCTCATCGTCCGAGAAATTATCTATGGAAGACATTTGTATCAGAACCTGAACGAAATCAAAAATCAAAGTCACGCTCCGGTGAACTGTTGTAACGTGTCACTTTGACAATTAAATTTTATGTGTGTGTCGTGGTTACCATGTTAACATCTACGAGTATGTATCTACGGGGTTTTTGAAATAAACCGTTTTAAATCAGCTTTTTTTAAATATGTTTTTAATAAACGGCAAAGATTAGTGTTCCTGTAATATATCTCATTTACTTTCACTAAAAATGAGTCTAAAAATTCATATTTTATTCATTAAAGTTGTATTTTATTATAAAATTATAGAAAAAATATTTTTCCGGTACACCGTGCGGGAACACGGCAAATCGCGCGCGCTTGTTGGAAAAGAAATTTACCCAAAATTGTTTATAAACACTGAACTAACAAAACAACAGGTTCGGTCAATTATGAACGTCTAAACCGAATCAACCTACGGGACGCCACGCAGCGCCATCCTGCAAACAACTCATGACCTAGACATAGCATCAGGGCGCCACTCCCGGTGTGGCATATCTCCCGGATCTACCTTATAAAAACCGAGTTCCTTTTACGTTACTTTTAACTTGCAAAGCAAAGCACAACAAAGATTTTTTCCTCTCCACTTGCCGCTGTTAAGTATGCCCCTCTATATTCCTCATGCGATTATACGAAGTTGTTCGCAAAGCGTTCCTTTAACAATTTAGCTAAGCAAAGACATCCATTTTGCTTTGCTGCTTAAAAGAAGCAAAATATTATACTATTAATTTTTAACTCTGTTCCGCTGCTATCTAGCTATCAAAAGTTATAGGTCGAGTAAAATAGCCTTGTTGTTGTTGTTTGCTTTTCGTCATGCTATCATGAATTAAAAATTATTTTATTTCAATAATTATACGTGAATCTCCTTACTTTCGTTAGACCATAACATCGTAAAAACGATTTCATTTCTTTCTTTTTGAGTTTTTAAATTCTGTTTTTATACTAGTTTTATGTATTATTAAAGCTAACTTGCCAATGAGCCTAATGAATAAAAATGTAGCGATTGCTTTTCTTATAAAATCGAAGTAATTTCTTGAAAGCCAATGAATAAAAACTAAAGTAATTGCTTTTGCGTCCAGCAATTGCTTAAAGTGTAGGAATTGCTTCTAGTTAATGCTTTTTCTGAAAAAATAGAAGCGATCGCTATCGTTTGCTTAAAATGTGATGAATAAATTAAGGAATTGATTTTTCTAGTGTAGCGATCGCTTTCAACTTGTTAAGGTAGGTCGACCCCTGCATCATTTGCTTGTAACAGTCAACTTTAGTTCTCGCGGCATACAGGTGCGTTGCGTTGCGTTGCGTTAATTTGTGTCTTCAAAAATTGCAGATATGATGATTTCAGAAAGTTATATCGATTTGACTGCGAAAATGTTGAGTGGTTGGCAAATTATTTTTTGACTGATACTGGTAAAAGGCGAGGGAGTGCACTGTCGCCTTTAAATAAGATTAAAGTCTTTCTGCGGAAATTGTCGGATCCGGGCTTTCAAAATTCTGTAGGTGAAGAACTCGGTGTTCACCAAACGACTGTCTGTAAGACATACACTTCTGTAAATGGATGCAGTTTTGAAGAAGGCCAATATTTTTATTGGTAGTGCTGAAGCTAAACGGTTGTGGTCAGAGAGATTCAATTTGTGAACGAATATCAATTGCTTGTCTTTAATTTCTTCATCGCTACTATCACTTTCCTGATTTTCACTGAAATCTGCCATATCCAACGTTGTTGTATTTACGTCAACTCTTTTGCAAATTAGGCACCAAACTGAATAAGCCACGTCTGAACTTGTGTTGAATAAGCATTTGCTACAGTGGTGTGAGAAAAGCAGCAATCGCTTCAAAATTTTATTCATATCCAGATCCAGCAATTGCTTTTACTTATGGCATTTGCTAGTCAAGCAACTGCTTTTACTAAAAAGTAATTGCTTAATTTTTATTCATTAGGTTCAATATATCGAAAACCAGAGAGATAAAAACGTACTTATTTAGTTGTTAATAAACGCGTGTAACATTTTTATATTTAATTTTAAATAGTAGCGATTTGGTAGAAAATACTTCACATTTATATTAAAAATGTCCTTACCTAAACTTATTAAGGAATTATGCAATAAAGATACTCTGACTGGAAATTAGCTCCCAGTTAAAGACATTGAGCATAATATCGACATTAGTTGTAATATTGCTATAATTTTACCAATATTTTACATTTTTGAAAAAAATTGGTGGTGGGGGTACATTAGATGATTTTAATCGGCAGCGATACTATTAATCCTTATATGCGTATCATGAAAGGTTTACTTATTACTGAAGAATTAGTATAACTAATTGCTCTAAAAGCCAAGTAGATCATTACAAAATCGAGTCTGATAAGTTGTAATAGTAGAAGAATATGTTTCAAATAATTTTTTGAGGCGCTTAGAAAACCAGGGCAACAGCGGGTAATTAAAAAGTTAAATATCTTTATTATGAAACTATTTGATTAGACCAAATCCGCCATTTTATACAGGGTGGTGTCTTTAAAAGGTGCGGGAAAATTGCTACCGCAAATTCCTGAGCCTTAAATAGGATGATCTAACCCAACTTACCTCAGTCCAAAAGTGGATGATTTCGGAGATGCAGAGTGTCAAAAGTTCAATTTGTTTCTGGTTTTTCAAAAATATTTTTTTTAATAATTGGTGTATTGTCACAATATTCGGCTAGGGAGGGATTTGCGGGGTGAAAAATTAAAATCTGCTCTCATTTTTATTGTAAAATTTAGAGGGCGCTACATACGGTACCTTGCACTCATTTTAAATGAAATAACTTTTTTTTTTACTTTTTTTAATTGAACTATTATACAGGGTGTTCCTTAATTCAGGGATTCAGGAATTCACGGTTGATGGTACGTTAGACGTATATGATGAACCAGCTAACAGTCGACCTGAAAATTTGGACATCTACATAAGCGGACATGCCCTATCTAAAATTTTTTTGACGATACAGTTGCTACTTCTACCAAAAATTAGTAGCAACTTCGCTATTTTAAATGGAACACCCTGTATTTTATTTTATTTTCGAATCCTATATTAATTTCCTAACCACTTTCTTTAACATTATCTTATACCTATCTCTTACAGTATCTAAAATAATAATTAAATTCCAATTTTTTTTACAGAAAAGTTAAAAAAATGTTGATAAATTTTAATTGAAATATTAAGACTCAGAAATTTGACGAAAAGTTTTCTGTGTGACCACAAGTATATTTTTTTAAATGTAATACCATTATCACTGATTTAAAAAGTTTCTTAAATTGACCCTTTATTTTTGTATATCATATCTATACCTAACTAGTCAAGTTTTGCCGCAATGAATTCGCCGCGATCATGATGGAAAATATTAATGAAAATCCATATTTTGCACCCAAAATTATATTCAGCGACGAAGCTACTTTTTGCTTAAACGGCCAAGTTAATAGGCACAATTGTAGAGTTTGGTCTCGAGTTAACTCCCATTGGATGCAAGAACTTCACACCCAATATTTTAAGAAAGTTAACGTCTGGGCTGAAATATTGGGTAACAATATTATCGGACCTTTTTTCATAGAAGGTACATGAACGGGACAAAAGTATTTGGAGCTCCTTAGAAAACGTATAGTTCCTGTCATTCAACAAAAGGTGCTCCACCCCATTCTTCAAGGGTAGCCATGCAGTTTCTCAACAACCTATTCCCAGGGAGGCTGATTGAAAGACGTGGTGCATTAGAATGGCCACCTCGATCCCCTGATATGACTCCACTAGACTTCTTCTTGTGGGGTCATTTAAAGAATCGTGTCTACAAAAATCGTCCAGAAAATCTAGTTGAACTTTGCGAAAAAAATCGCATTGAAGTTGCACTTATAACACCGAATATGATGAGTAACACACTGAGAGACTTGGGTACTGTCTGGCAAATAATGGGGCCCACTTTGAATATTTAATTAAAAACTAGTGTCGTAAAATTATTATGTTTTTGCGTATAAGAAAAAAAATCCTCAAGAGAGTCATTTATTGCAGTAAAAACTCGAGTAAAAATAAATGGAGCATTTCATTTAAGATAACAAAACGACTATGTGTAGCGCAAAATTGGGAAATCTGTCGATATCATTGTTCAATTTGCCATACCCAGACACCTCTAAATGCCAAATTTTTTAAGCGCAGCTTTAGCGGTTTTATTAGAGCGTTCCGGTACTTTTTACTGAAAATGCGGTGTTGTCATATCCCAGCAACTAGTAGGAATAAAATTTTGAAAATTTAGGATCTTACTAAGTTTGAGACGATGCAGTAAAAATAAATGGGGCATTCCATTTAAGATAACGAAACGACCAATTACCGATTATTTTAAGCATAGCTTTAGCGGTTTTGAAAATTTTAAAGTGTTTCGGTACTTTATACTAACCCGGTATAAAAATAAAGGGCCAATTTAAATAGCTTTTCAAATCAGTGATAATATACAGGGTGTTACAATTAAAAAAATATACTTATGGTCACCTTTTCAAGTAACTAAATTAACTGTATTTTTAAACTACCCCGTATATTGCAACTGAGATTTGGGTTTGTTCGGTTTCGGTTTCGGTTTCGGTTTAGTTTGTTGTAGGGCCCTCTGGTTTTATTTAACTGTTCACCTAATTTCAGGGTCTTAGTATTTCAGAGTTAAAAAATATCAACGTTTTCTGTCAAAAAAATTGGAATTTGGTTATTATTTATAAACGGTAAGGGATAGATAGAGGATAATGTTAAAGAAAGCTGTTAAAAAATTAATAGGGGGATCGAAAATAAAATACAGGTTGTTCCATTTAAAATATCGAAGTTTACACTAATTTTTGGTAGAAGTAGCAACACTGTATCGTCAAAAATATTTTTGATAGAGCATGTCCGTTATGTAGATGTCCAAATTTTCAGATCGATTGTTAGCTGGTTCGTCATATACGTCTAAGGTACCATCCACCGTGAATCACCCTGTATAGTAATACTTTACAGGGAGTATATTATATATATATATATATATACGTTTTTAGTCAAAAAATATATCT
Source organism: Polydrusus pterygomalis (assembly GCA_963969555.1). Lineage (NCBI taxonomy): Eukaryota > Metazoa > Arthropoda > Insecta > Coleoptera > Curculionidae > Polydrusus > Polydrusus pterygomalis. Next base: position 12,667,251 of record OZ018384.1, read on the forward strand.
TCGAACCAAAATACATGGTGAACATATTATATTATAGGTACATTAGGCTTTTTACCATTGTTTGCTTCCATCTATTCTATACGTTCCGCTTATATTGTCACTAATCGCGTTATTGGCCGATAATAGCAATGGCCATGGGGCATTGTACCGTGCGAGCAAAAATTATTTGCATTAAAGAGGGCTTGGATTAAAAAAGGTGAGACCACAATGATATGGGGACGATATATCTAACCAAATCTAGGTTAAGATTTTGTCAAATTCATATTAGGACATGATATGCCAAACTAATGAGTAATAAAATAAGTAGACAAATATAAATTTATTTTTGTTGTTTACAAAATTAACAAAGTAAGAATATACAGGAAGAAAAAGAAAAATAATTACATAAATTGCTGAAATTGGCCACCGCCATGCTCCAAGCATAAATTCACACGTCTCTTCATATTTTCGAGTAATTCCTGCGGCTTTCAAAATCTGCGGCTTGTATTTCTTGGAATACTTGCACTTTATAAGGAAATAAATTTAGTTGCTTCTTAAGAATAGCCCTGCATGTTCCATAAGATCTTCCCACTTCTTGGGACAGGCGTCTTATACAATTTGTTGGCGTATTTTGCATTATTTCACGAACGTTTGCAACAAGTTCTTCTATTCTTACAGATGGTCTTTCTGATCCTTTTTTGTGTTGTGTAGAACCTGTTTCCCTATAAACACAGCCACGGTTCTTTTTAGGCAATGATAGAACTCCCCAGCAATAAAAGCAACGTTAGGAAAATGTTCGTGAAAATCGTCTATGCACAAACCCGGATTGCATTGCCACTCACCATTTACTTAATACTTTTGGCGGCTGTATGGGCGGTTGCACCGTCCTGTTGAAAATATCCAAAACGTAGTTCGTCGTCAAGTAATTATTGCTCCACAAATGGATTCAAAATATTGTCTCTATACCGCTGTGCTGTAACTGTGTCATGGAAAAAATAGGACCAACAATTCTTCTTCGGGAAACAGCTAACCAGACACCAATTTTTTGAGGGTGCAATGTGGACTATACAATAAAATGGGGATTTTCACTAGTCCACATGAGTGTATTCTGAGAATTCACATAACCGGAGAGGTGGAACCAGGCTTCATCCAAAAAAAACGTCAGGTCTAATAAATAATTTCTTTCCAATAAATTTTGGGTAAACCATTGAGAGCAATTCCTGCGTCTTTTAAAATCTGCGGCTTGTATTTCTTGGAATACTTGCACTTTATAAGGAAATAAATTTAGCTGCTTTTTAAGAATAGTCCTGCATGTTCCATAAGATCTTCCCACTTCTTGGGACAGGCGTCTTATACAATTTGTTGGCATATTTTACATTATTTTACGAACGTTTGCAACAAGTTCTTCGGTTCTTACAGATGGTCTTCCTGCTCCTTTTTTGTGTTGTATAGAACCTGTTTCCCTAAACACAGCCACGGTTCTTTTCAGGCAATAATAAAAATCCCCAGCAATAAAAGCGACATTAGGAAAATGATCGTGAAAATCGTCCATGCACAAACCCGAATTGTATTGCCACTCACCATTTACTCTAACCCCGTTTCGAAAATACGCTTCAGCCATGAATGTTTTGTGCTGTTCCGTAAAGCCCATTGTGTGAATTGTTCAAGAAATTGGAAAAATTAGCGATGAATCAAATTACTTGTAACGACTGTCAAAGATGACGGAATAAGTAATTGATTGTTAATTCGGGTAGTTACTGACACCCAACTGGTATTAAGCTCTACGGCTAAGCAGTACGTCCTTAGATGCAAGGCCCTCTTTGATGCAAATAATTTTTGCTTGCACGGTAATTGGAACATGATCAAGCGCTTTAATTTTTATATTATACTATTTATATTATCTATTTATAATATTTATTACTTTAATAATATGTTGGCGGAATGATGCAGAAACACCTTTAGGGTACGCAACTGCGGTGGCGATTGTCGTTGCTGCCGTACTAGCGCTATTTTATTGAATTTAATTTAATATTGCTATACTTGATATTATGAGAGAACCATTTTGGTTTTCGATCAATATGTTCAACATTTTCGTTTCATTAAAATATCGGTCAAATACCGGTCCTAAATGAGTAATAACCTAAAGTTTCAAGTTAAAAGAATTTTAATTAATAAGCTATTAAAAGCAGAAAAAGAAATAGGGGCAAACTTGACAAAATTTTGTTTTTTGCTTTTATTAACCTAAAAATTACAATAAACATAACACTGGAAGTTACTTTACCGCAATCACCGCTTTTTAAGCATGGAAACATCAAGGAGTTTACCGAACATCAAAAAATAAGTCCAGGTCTCCTTAAATGCGCGATAAAGCATTTGTTAACTACCTACGGTATGATTGTGGCTATGGTACTACGCGGTAAAGCCATAAAGCAGGAAGAACAAGCCAAACTGATATCGGAAGAAATTACCAAAATTCGTTGCCGGCTACAATTTAAGACAGTTTGGGTATAGTTTGATATCCACTTTATTTGGTAATAATAATTCATAGATAAAAAATTGAAAAAATCATTTGTTAACCAACGGGTATGCATTTATCAATAAATGGGAGCTCCGAATTCTGAAGCACCATGCACCATTAGCCACCTCATGCCTCTAGTATTAGTTACTATTTTATTGGCTAAATTATTTAAATATAAAAAAAAAGTTTCGATAATAAAATACTTAGTGATAAGTAGTAATTACTATAGCCAACTTGTATAGGTATAATTAAAAAATCGCGTTTTATGCTTTTAATATTATTGTATCAAATTAGCAGGATAAATAAAATTTCGCTCCTTGGTCTGTCAAAAGGTCCGACCGCTAACCTCGATGTTGACATGTTTGATTGATGTTAATGACTGCTCTGTTTCTGTCTCATATCTCTATCTTTAGTTATGCCGTGAGACGAAACAATACAACATATGTCTCGTCTCATCATATTGGCTATAGATGATCTGATTTGTTCAGGCATATAGGGCCACTTATCATATCAAATTGACAAAGCCAGAGAATGTTCGCCATTGATGTCATACTTGGGTCGTGCAGCCAATCTTAAGTCTGTATTCCGTGGTAACATCATTTAAGTAAATATTTGCCTGAATGTAAGTAGTGTCTAACTTTTTTAGGTGCTAGATTTCTATGTATAAGACATTTCCAATGAACTAATAGGTACTGATTTGACAGCGTCGCTTGACAGGATTAAATTGTCTATAGCCAATTTTTTTGGTTCAGTGTTGATGCGACCAGACATAAATATTTGTCTTGTTTTGCGGCATTGCTATTTCGGTCTCATCTATGCACCATATCGTAAACATTAGACATGTTTGTACTTCTTTATCATAGATTTAAGCACATCTAGATTGTTTATTTTTGTCATAGTAAAACCCTCTCTAAGTTATAGGCATCTATGTTTATACGTCTTGCTATATTATCATGTGAACTTGTTCAATGCTTTACTTCTTTCCACAAGTTGACACTTTTATATTTAGGTCTTGCCAAGCTTTTGACCTTCTCTGCTTCATGTTAAACTTTGCTGAACAAGAAGTCCACTCCAGGAAGAAGTTTGCTACTAGGTTGACGCAGGTTTGACGGTGCTCTCGTTCTCTCGTTTGCACAAATATGTGGATGCACTTTTCCACAATAATTGTGTAAACGATTTTTACATTAATAAGAAACGTTCAACGAACGAAGAATGTATCAAATAAAACATATTTTCCTTGAAAAATCTAGATGTGATTTAAACTATGTCTTAATGTTACCGTTGGTTTGGCGTCTTTACTTGTGTTTGCTATTTGCTAATTTGCTCAAGCCTTTCCATATCCTTTGCTCATTTATATTTATAGAATTTGCTCATCATAAATTATAACTCCTTACTAATTATATATCATTTTTGCTTAATGTGCTTTTTATGGTTTATTATTACTGTTTTTATTATACCTAATGCAGACGACGCATTCAAATTTTAAAAAATAATTTTTAGTTTAAAGTTTAAGCGACAGAAAAATAATGTACCTACCTACGTATATCTTTTAAAATCATAGTTTTTAAAAAAAAAAAGCAAATCATATTGAAAATATGGATGATATATAAAATACAAATTTTTGAATGAATACGTCAGTATGAAATGTAGTATATTAAATCTTTGAAAAATAAATACTAAACAGTAAACACTGGAACCAAACAAAAATTGTTACCATTACTCTTAAACAGGCGATGATAAACTAGAGGTTTAAGATTTTTTGAAAACTTATACCCATTATATCGTTATTTAGACATTGGAAATATGATCGTTAGACCATCCAACATCACAAAAATTCTTCCATTAGAGCCAAAACCTTAAATTCGTCTGCATGTCCAATATATATTTTTCTCCCGTTGTGTTAAGTTACTTTGATTTCGAAGAGCCAATTTTGAGCACTTGATGAAAGCACCAACAGTTATCTGATCCATATCTATTTTACTTTATTTAAATCATGGTAAATTTGAGACAAGCTTTTAAGAAAATAATTGCATAGGATAATATACCTACTCTTAAATCCATTACCTGTTTCTGGAATTTTATTTAGTTTTAAAACCAGTGGTGCAAAACTTATATTTTTTAGTTTTTATTTTTTTTCGTCTATAATACTGAATCGATTTCAATAAAATTTTAGGGTTATGTGGGTAACTATAGGAGGCACCCAAATAAGTAAGAAAATATATGACATGTAATCTAAAAAAATACATCCTTATGACGTCACACTTTTTTGGAACACCCTGTATGAAAAAAAATATATTCCTGAAATGCGCCCCAAGATACAGATAAGGTCTGCAAAATATGAAAATTCAAACTTAATTACTCAGTAAGCTATAGAAGACGGGAGGTGCAGGACCCTGTATACCTATATAATAATTTTAAAAAAGTTCAGAAAAGGTTATTTGCTTTTATTTGTGTGTTATTTCTTACCTTTAGCAGCAGAAAAAAAAATACTTAAATAAAATTAAAAGGAAACATAATACTACACATACATACAAACATAGCTATTTATAGGCTTATTTAAATTTAAATTTATAAAGCTTTGTTAAAATTTTTAACGTTTTAAGCACATTTAGGTGCGTCCATTATGACGGAAACGTACAAAATGTTAAAGGTAGAAAAATAATTTAAACATGGCGCAGTACCACAATGTCAAAGTTAAAAGCGCAACAACTAAAGAAAGAATGAATAAAATAATGGGTGTTGGAAAGAGAGAAAATACAAGAGTCTTGTAGGAGTACGTATAGGTACAAATAAAAAAAATATAATTTTTTGTTTTAACATTTCCCAAACTCTGTAAAACTGCATTTCTCAGGCTTGAAATAAAGCAAAAAATTGCGCGGCATAGTATCGTCAAACAAAAATCAAACTAAACGAATCTTTAAAAAGATACATAGGAATCTTGGAATGATCCAATAAAACTTAAAATTAAGTGTAAAAATACATCAAAGCGTTTAAATATAATATCTATCTACATTTTAAAATGCCCAGTAAATTGTCCCTATAAAGTTCTTAATGATTTTCGGACTTTCACGATGTGAACTCTTTGCTATGTCATATTGCCGTTACTTGCTCGCGACTATAAATAGTGCGTTATAAATAGTCATCAGATTCTACAGGAGTCTCAGCGGGTGTACGCATCTTCAACATGTTACGTTCCTTACCTACTTTTATGTTTATTGGTAATTTTTAAAATCTATACAAGAAATCGCAATCATGTTATAATATTCAAATGTTTTGGATAATACCTAGGTATTCTAAAACATTTAGGTATATGTATTTAGTGGTATGTGTTATAATCGCTTTATGGTATGTGCCCAACCGCGCCTTTTATTTATGCCGTTTACTCAAAAATGATTAAAGATCTCGCGTTTATTTCAAAGAAATATTAGTTTATTAAGATATACTGAAGTCATTTTGGTAGATTTAATTTTTGTTCTATTTCAAAACGCAAAGATAAATAGTTTTAAAATTGTTGCGGGCCTGAGGCTGGCACACAATATTACCAGTAATATTAATTTAAACAAGTGTAAATTTGGTATCAACTAACAATCGATAAAGGCTCAAACTTTGTTTGTCATGTATTAATATTTTTAGTTAGGACTTTGATTTTAGAAAAATATTTCCTTAAGATTTAATTCCTAATAAATGTATAGGTATATTTAAAAACGAAAGTAAAATACGATTGTGGTCTTCAAATATTTAAGTTAATCATATTATGTACCAATTTGGAGAAAATCGGTGACAGTGGAGGACAAAATTGAAGATCATTGCGCATGCGGTCAGATGATGATAATGACCCCCTCCCAAAAAAGATAATATCTTAATAAATTCAACGCCCATTTGTATATTTCGTTTGAGTTCAATATAGGCATTAAAACTGTATTGTATTATTACTTTTGCCCCAAGAAAAAATTATTGTCTGTCGCTTTTTCTATTGGCTTAAAAGCTTAAAAACTAGATGACGGAGAACTCATAACCGGATATTAATTTGGATTTGCTATACCTTGAGAGTGAGTATCATAAAAAATCTAATTCCCTTTGCTTTGAGTTGAATTTCAGTATTATTGCTTAGTTTAACTAAATTGTGCATACACGTAGCTTAATACTTTAAGTATCTTCAACGAATCCATATAATTTACAGGGTGATCATTTAGAATGCGGCAAAATACAATAGCTGCGTTGATATTATATAACACGCAAAATATGTTAAGAGGGCATAACCATTACACTGTTAGAGTAAGACGAAGGGGTCCCCTTGAATGTCAAATGAAGGGCGAAACCTCCGCCGGGTGATTCCTTAAGTCATTTTATGAAGAAAAGTTCATATAAACATATGTCGTAAACGGTTAAATTTTTTGATACAGGGTGACAGGTGAATTCTTTCTTTTTTAATGCGTTTTTTGTAATATTTCCGAAACTACTTTAGATAATATTTTCAATTTTAGCATGTGCTAATAGGACATAAAACCACATGTTTTAGTTATAAAAGCTATTTTTTTGTCCCACCAGTGGCGTCCCTGCAAACATGTCCTCTGATATTTTTTAGAAAAAAACTGGTACACCACTGACATTTTTCAATGTGGATATTATTACTGATTAGCCTGATCAATTCTACATAAAAATGGTTCCTTGCGTTTTTCTCCTCAGGCACACTGTTCTTAATTAAAATAATTAAATTAAATTACCTTCATTTTGCAGTATTGACGAATAATTTTTGATCACATAAATCTAGCTGTCCTGGAACGGTGACGTTCTTAAAAACATAATTAACGCCTTAACGGCAGTCTTATCTGCATTTTCTCCCAGAAGAACTACCTGTGTTACTTGAGGATGTACCATATGCGCTAAGGAATCAAATGTGGTACATGCATGATGGAGCTCCTGCTCATTTCAGTGTAATCGTTCGCGACCCTTTAGATGCAGTTTATCCGAATCGTTGGATAGGTCGCGGCGGAGCTCAACAATGGCCAGCAAGATCCCCCGATCTCAATAGTTTGGATTTTTTCTTGTGGGTCATCTTAAAACTCTAGTGTATAAAACTCCCATTAACACTTTAGAAAATTTAAGGGAGCGAATAATTGCCTTCTGCATGTGAAACAATACGGACTTCGCCTGAAATATTGGAACGAGTGCGCTATTTGATGCAAAGACGGGCGAAAGCATGCCTATTAAGTGAAGTTAGTGAAGGTGGTCATTTCCAACAATTTTTATAAATCAAAATTTTGCATTAACAATGTTAAAAATAATAAATAGTAGAGCTAATTTAATTTAATTATTTTAATTAAAAACGGTGTGCCTGAGGAGAAAAACTCAAAAGACAATTTTTAAGTAGAATTGACCAGGCTAATCAGAAACAATATCCACATGGAAAAATGTCAGTGGTGTACCACTTTTTTTCTAAAAAATATCAGAGGACATGTTTGCAGGGACGCCACTGTTGGGACAAAAAAATAACTTTACAACTAAAACATGTGGTTTTAAGTCCTATTAGCACATGCCAATATTAAAAATATTATCTAAAGTACTTTCGGAGATATTACAAAAAAACGCATTAAAAAAGAAAAAAATTCAACACCCTGTGGCAAAAAATTTAAGCCGTTTAGGACATATTATGTTTGTTTGAACTTTTCTTCATAAAATGACTTGAGGAATCACACCCTAAAATATTAGCACGTCATTAAGGAACACCCTGTATATAATACTTATTATTTATATACAATTTGGCTACATCAATATATTTAATTTAAATTTGGAGTAATATCAGTGGTATATAATTATTATTACAAAGCTGATAATAAAATAGTAGCACAATTATTTTTTTGTGATAAATACAGTTTTCTTCTAAATATTTTCTTCCTGCAACAACGCAACTCACTAGTATTTTGTAATAATTGCAAAACAAAAATTATTTTGTTATTAGCTATGAAATAAATAATAATAAAAATCAAAATGCGTGGTGCACTCTAACCATGGTAAAATCTGTTTAGAATATTTAGAATATTTTGCTTTACTAGTTTGGTATTTACCTTACTTTTTTTTTTAATTTAATGAAATGTTCTTCAAAAAATAATTTCTGCAAAAATGAACGCACTCTAATTTGTAAAAGATCACTTACACAAAGATTGTTTCAAAACAAAGTTGTAAATTATTCTATAATTTTCCAAAAACGCCTTTTGCCGTAGCAAGGCTTTGCGAAATATTTGGTAACGTGCCTATACAGGGTGATTCATTAAGGGTGGCGACCGGCCATATCTCGGAAACTACTAGGCATAGAAACTTGGAGAAAAAAAAATTATGATTAAAGCGGTCATGAGAAAATTCTGGAAATTACTTTTAAGTTCCTCATTTCGCCGCAAGGGGGCACAATTAAATTTTTTTTTTAATTCTAAATTTCTCCGAAATTTCCCATATTATATAACTCTCATTACATCATCGAAAAGCTTAGACAATTCTGCATCATTTTGGTTTAAGGCTCATTGGCGTACCGGTCTTGGTAAGAGTGGGGGAAGCTATTGAATCTGCAAACATTAAAATCGCTGTAACTTGTAAACGACTTATCCGATTTTACTAAATTTAAGCTTGTTTGGAAGGGAAAGGTAAGTATCTTCAATCGCCGTATCCAATAGTACACGATAGTGTTTAATAAAATTGCTAGAGGGCGCTATTTGTAATAATAACAGTTTTTTCGATTTTATCCCGGAAATTCAAATCATACGGTATAACTATGACATCATAATCGAAAAGTAGATGAAATTTGCAAGAAAAGATGTGAATACCGCAGTTCGATATCTTTGTTCGTTTCAGAGTTATTGCCAAAACAATAATTTTTAATACAAATTGCGCCCTCTAGCAATTTTATTAGAATCTATCTTGTACCATTAGATACGACAATTGAAGGTTCTTCCAAACAAGCTTAAATTTAGTAAAATCGGATAAGTCGTTTAGAATTTACAGCTATTTTAATGTTTACACTTTCAATAGCTTCTCCCACTCTTATCAAGTGAAACTGTAAACATTAAAATCGCTGTAACTTTTAAACGACTTAACCGATTTTACTAAATTTAAGCTTGTTTAGAAGAAAAAGGTAAGTACCTTCAATTGTCGTATCCAATGGTACAAGATAATTTCTAATAAAATTGCTAGAGGGCGCAATTTGTATTAAAAATTATTGTTTTGGCAATAACTCTGAAACGAACAAAGATATCGAACGGCGGTCTTCACATCTTTTCTTGCAAATTTCATCTACTTTTCGATAATGATGTCATAGTTATACCGTATGATTTGAATTTCCGGGATAAAATCGAAAAAACTGTTATTATTACAAATTGCGCCCTCTATCAATTTTATTAAACACTATCGTGTACTATTGGATACGGCGATTAAAGATTCTTACCTTTCCCTTCCAAACAAGCTTAAATTTAGTAAAATCGGATAAGTCGTTTACAAGTTACAGCGATTTTAATGTTTGCACATTCAATAGCTTCCCCCACTCTTATCAAGGCCGGTACGCCAATGAGCCTTAAACCAAAATGATGCAGAATTGTCTAAGCTTTTTGATGATGTAATCAGAGTTATACCTTAATATGGGAAATTTCGGAGAAATTTAGAATTAAAAAAAAAAAATTTAATTGTGCCCCCTTGCGGCGAAATGAGGAACTTAAAAATAATTTCCAGAATTTTCTCATGACCGCTTTAATCATAATTTTTTTTTCTCCAAGTTTCTATGCCTAGTAGTTTCCGAGATATGGCCGGTCGCCACCCTTAATGAATCACCCTGTATAGGATTTGATATAAATTGTGGCTATAGCGTACTCTTTAGGGCAAGACAATGTGATATAATATTCGGCAAATAGAACTAATATTAATTTTTGTTATTGGACTAATTATCGTTGACTACCCTAAAAACAAGAAAATCTATTAATTTATTGCCAAAAATAATTAAACTATCCATAAAAAAATTATGCCCAGCAGCGTTCTGAATACGACCTTAATGAATAAAAACGAAGCAATCGCTTTTTCTTATAAAATCGAAGTAATTTCTTGAAAGTCAATGAATAAAAACTAAAGTAATTGCTTTTGCGTCCAGCGATTGCTTAAAAGTGCAGGAATGTAATAATTTGATGTTCAGATAGGTTGCAGCAAAGGGTTCAAAGAAAACGGTGTTTCATATTCAACATCAAACTATATTCTGAATCTTAGTCCATGTCGCCACATACATAGTTGTTCCACTTACGCTAAATGTTTATATTACATATTTGTTATATCGACAGTATTGTTATACTAGCTAATCATAATAACTAATTAGAACACTAATACAATATACTAATACAGAGTGTTTTACCCTCATATTACACCTCCCCGGGCAATTTAAGGAATTTACACTTTGTTTTCAAATGGAAATTCCTGCTAATTATAATATGAAAGTAATTAACTCATGTGAAATAATAACTATACTTATAACAAACGTTTTCTTAGTCAATAAGAATTCAAGAAATGAAGAAAGAAAAGGAAGAAAATTAGAGTAGTCAGACCTAGAATAAATAGCAGATAGAGAAGAATACGAAAGTAGGGCCGGCCGATTCCTTACTACTAAATTATTACCTAGAAATTACTTAACTATGATATAACTTAGTTCTATTTTTGTGGATTACAATCTCCTTATTACCTTTCATTAGTTTTACATTTGGAGATTCATCCTCGATAACTAAATAAGGACCAAGAAAACAAGGACTTGCGATTTTGTTTCCCACTTCATTTTTTACCAGTACTAAATCGCCTTTTTTGTATTGAATGGGTTTAATTTTTTCATCATAACTTTGCTTTCTTTTAAATTTTGAATGTAATAAGTTAGCTCTTGCATCCTCATGAGCCTTTTGCAACCGATACTTTAACTCAATAGGGTAATTCTCAAAGTTATAAATGGGTTCTAACATATTATTTAGATTATTAGGAATCTGACATTTCTTTCCAAAGACCAGTTCAAAAGGAGTATATTTAGTTTCAGTATGGACTGTAGTATTATAAGAGAAACACCAATAAGGAATCCATGTACTCCACGCTGCATCATTATTTTCGGATTGAATTCTTAAATAGGCACCCAATACCTTATGTGAATTTTCCAAAGAACCAATACTTTCATGATGGTATGCCGTGGAATAAATTTGATTTATTTTTAAAAGCTTACAAACCTCACTCATAGTGGAAGAAATAAATTCAGAACCCCTATCCGTTGCAATTTCCTGTGGAATTCCATATCGTAAGATAAAATTTTCCACAAATGATTTTGCCACAGATACGGTGTCTTTATTTTTTATAGGATATGCTTCCACAAATTTTGTTAACTCACACTGTAAAGTCAGGATGTATGCAAATTCATTTACATCTGTTGGTAGTGGTCCTACAATATCTAAATATACTTTTTGAAAAGAATAATTGGCTGTCGACGTAATAACCATGGGCTGTCTAGTATAACGATTGCAATGCTTTTGTTTTTGACAAGTGTCACATTTTCTTACAAAGTCTGCAACATCGTTATCTAGACCTGGCCAAAAGTAATACTTTTTTATATTATTTGTCATTCTATTTATGCCTGCATGTCCACTTGTGGGAAGTAAATGAAAATCATTCAAAATAATTCGTTTCTCATCATTATCTATTATTTTGCTAGCTCCTTGTACAATATTTATACGGGGGCCCCCCCAATTAGGATTACTATTTATTTCCTTACCTATCCATTTAATAAACATTTTATTTTTCTCATTTTTTAAAATATATAATTCATTTATATTTGCTTTCTTAGTTATTTTGGCCAAATCTCTCAGCATTTCGTCTCGCGCCAATGCCGATCGAGTATTTTGACTAAAGTACAAACTAAGTTGCAATGGAACATAATAAAAACTCCCCAAGTGTTCAGTTATATCTTTTGACAATGTTTTTATTTTGGACGATGTCGTTAAAACTAACTCAGTGCAATTTTTAGGTTGTTTAAGAACTTCCACAATATCTGGTTGATCAGGCCAAACATTAAGGTTATCCTTGTCCAACACACAATCTTGCTCTTTCATACTCTTACACTGTCCTCTGGTCAAAACAGCAATCATGTCATTATTCATGCTTTTCAATTCCTCAGATGTCAAGATAATTCTTGATAATGCATCCGCGGTGACATTTTCACTTCCTTTCACATACTCAACGTAAAAATCATATTCCTCAAGGCCTAATCGAAATTTTGTTAACCGGCTGGATGGGTCAGTAAGGCTAAATAAGTATAATAAAGGTTTATGGTCAGTTACTATTTTAAATCTGCGTCCATATAAATAAGGCCGAAAATGCTTTACAGCCCAGTAGATAGCTAAAAGTTCTTTGTGAATAATAGGGTAATTTATTTCCGCTTTATTTAAACTTCTACTGGCGTACGCCACTGGTCTATTATTTTTATTTGAGAGTACTGCTCCAATAGCTGACTTTGACGCATCAGTTTGAAGTATAAATTCATTTTTCTCTGCAAAATCAGGATACTGTAAAACTGGATATTGACTTAGTGCGTTCTTTAGGATTTTAAATGAGTTGTTACATTCATCCGTCCATTCAAACCTTGCATACTTTCTGCACAATTTGTTTAGGGGTACAGATAGCTCCGCAAATTTCGGAATAAACTTTCTGTAGTAATTTGCAAAAGCCACGAAACGTTTAACTTCGTCTGAATTTTTTGGAACGGGATATTCGTCTAAAGCTTTAATTTTTTCAGGATCAGGAGATATTCCTTTATCACTAATAATGTGACCTAAATAAAGAATTTCTTTCCTTAAAAACTCGCATTTTAAGGGATTTAGTTTTAAATTTACTTTACGAAGTCTAGTAAAAACGTCCATAAGGTTTTTGTTGTGTTCCTTAAGATTTCTCCCGAATACTATTAGATCGTCAAGGTAAACAAAACATTTTTCGTAGTTTAGACCTGCCATTGCAACTGTCATTATCCTAGAAAAGGCACTGGGGCTAAGTTTTAGCCCCATGGGCAATCTTTTCATTTGCCATTGCCCCCGATCAGTTGTAAAGGCTGTCAATTTTCTACTTTGTTCATCTAGTTCCACTTGATAATACCCCTGACTTAGATCTAAATGCGAAAAATAAAGAGCTCCCGCAAGAGAATCCAAAATATCAACCACATTTGCAATAGGCCACTTGATATCTACTAAACTACGGTTTAAAAATCTGTAATCTAAAACCAATCTGCTACGTTTCTCTCCTGATGTTTCACTCTTTTTCGGTACCAGTAAAACAGGCGACGACCACTCACTCTGCGCACTCTCAATTATATCATTATCGCACATTTGGGAAATTTGCTTATTTATTTCCTCCCTCTGGGATTGAGGCAGTCTATAAGGTTTTATATAAACTGGTTGAGTGTTCGGTTTGACTTGAATTGACTGTTTATAAATATTTGTTACAGATAATTTATCCCCAGGCATATGAAATATGTCTGCAAATTTAGCACATAATTGATCTATTGAATCTTTCTCTTCTTTATTCAAGTAGGTAAGTTTAAGCATGTCAAATAACTGTTTTACTCGATTAACTGAAATATTTTGAGAAGTAAACTGACAACAATCATAATTGCTGAGCTTCTCAGTTTTAGGTAAGCAATTTCTCAAGCTTACTTCACTTTCCCGTGTATTCAAAATTTTAACCGGAACTTTCCCATTCACTGGTTGTGCAATCACTCCTGCTACAAACACACCCTGGCATAACTCACTTGGCATAACAACACATTCCTCATTTAACCCTGTCTCAAGGTACTGAATACTTTCACACCTTGCAGGTAACACTAATATATGACTACAACAAGCATTTAAGTCTAAAATAACATTCTTTCCCTCATTGAAAAGATCTAAAGTATTTTCCTCATAGTTTAATTTAGCTTTATACTTCCCTAAAAAATTTCTCCCAATTATACCATCTGTATGACATTCCAACGAATCAAATACATAAAACTTTTCCCTAAATTGTATGTTTCCTATAGCGAGATTTAAGTATACATAACCTACGGAACATACTCTACCACCTATGCCATTTATTTCAAGATTTTCCTTATGTAAAGGTATACTTGCATCTAAATGCTCTAACTTAAGCGCACACAATGACGCTCCCGTATCTACTAAGAATCCTAAACTTTTGTTGTTTACTCTAAAAGAAACTGAATTTGAGTAATTTTCGGAGTAAGTAAAAATATTATTATGACTATTCCCCTCTACTTTAGGGACGAAAAAATGTTTGCTCCCTAGAAACATCATACGGCAACGTTTCCTGACCTGCATTAATGTCTTGGTCAGCAAAATTTATTTGTCTCCGCGAATTTCCACGATAACCGCGAGTAAACGAACGTCCTCGGTGTCCCCCCTGAAAACGCTGACTTTGCGGATTGCTATTACCATTACCTAAGCGAGAATTATTTTGTTGATAATTAGAAACATGATTGTTATTTCTATTAGTTACGTTTCTATTGAAATTGTTATTAAAATGTCTTCCAGAGTTTCTAGCTCTGTTAAAACCTGCAGAAAAATTTCTGTTGTTTCCTCTTCCTCTAAACATATTGAAAATTTGTTGATTACTGCTTTGAGAGGAAATTTCTTCATCCTGCGCCGCTCTAATGGCATCCTTTAAAAATTCAAAATTTCTAGCAGATATGATTGTGCTGAGTTTATGATTTCTAAGGCCACCTGTAAACCTTTTTATAGCGATTTTTTCGTTTATTGGTCTTAAAATATCAAAAGCTCTTGAATCACCGTCTGCTTGAGAAATTGTCAGATTTACTAAGATATCTTCAAGATTTTTACCAAACTCAGAAACAGTATTATCGCCTTGCTTGGCGGAAAACAATTTTGCCTGAAGGGCGGTATCGGATTGTTTCGTTAAAAGATGTTTTTTTATGTCTCCTAATAATGAATCCATAGACTCGTAACTAGACTTTAATCTCAATTTCGCATTATTTGAAATTCGTGTTTTCAGAATGAATTTAATTAAAATAGGCTTGCCATCATCGTTAAGCATAGAATGATAAAATTCTGCCGCGTCGATTAGTTTATGTGTAATAGCTTCCGAGTCATCCATTACAGGCAAGAGGCTCGTGGCCACTTTCAGGTCAAAAGCCGACATATCTGAATGTATAATTTTCGCGTCCTGGTTATCCCGATTTGTACTTTCCGCGTCTTGGTTATCACTACTCAAACCTTCTGCGAATTGTTTATCAAAATTTATAATTTCCTGATATACTTTTTTAATTTTGTCTATAGTATTTTTAGAATATTCAATGTCTGCTTCGTCGAGTTCAGAATCTTTTATTTTTTGATTAATAGCAGAAACCTCCTCACTCAGTCGAGAGTAAATAGTTTTTGCTTCCCTAACTTTAGTTGAAACGATGGATGTTTTTCGTCTGTCGTAATTTAATTTTCCTAGATAAGTTCTGACATCTGCTAGAGAACTTAAAATTATGTTTAAGTTATCTCCCATGAAAAATATGCAAATCTAATTATTTAAGAGCAAAGTACTTGTTAAAGAGGTCCCTATTTCAATACAATTTACTTAATTCTATAACTTACTTAGTACATTTTTTCTTTTTAATTACTAAATTGCTTAATTTTTTCCATTCTTTACATATCGCCTTGTTTCTTATGTCCATTTTCAGTTTTTTTTTTCCCATAAGTGTAATAACCATCTTTATAATTATCCTAAAAAGAACCTAAAAAAAAATTTTATACTGCCTCCTCCGTCATTAATTCATCCCTTGATTTTCTTAACTCGCTTCTGTTAATTTCTCTTCGAATAGTTTTTCGTAATTCCTTACGATAACGAAGAATCCCACTATATATGATATACAGGATAACGGCTACTACAAGTGTTAGTAAAAGGTACTCTGACAGCGAAAACCCCTTGTTTGATATTTCGCTCCTTGCGTCTCCATTCGAGGCCTGGTTGATAACTATTTCCTCTTTAGACTTGGCACTACCCATTTTACTCCATATCGGTGCTTTTCTTCTTATGGTTTTTTGGCTGGCAGGATCGCCATGTAATAATTTGATGTTCAGATAGGTTGCAGCAAAGGGTTCAAAGAAAACGGTGTTTCATATTCAACATCAAACTATATTCTGAATCTTAGTCCATGTCGCCACATACATAGTTGTTCCACTTACGCTAAATGTTTATATTACATATTTGTTATATCGACAGTATTGTTATACTAGCTAATCATAATAACTAATTAGAACACTAATACAATATACTAATACAGAGTGTTTTACCCTCATATTACAGGAATTGCTTCTAGTCAATGCTTTTTCTTAAAAAATAGAAGCGATTCCTATCGTTTGCTTAAAATGTGATGAATAAATTAAGGAATTGCTTTTTCTAGTGTAGCAATTGCTTTCAACTTTTTAAGGTAGGTCGACCCCTGCATCATTTGCTTGGTAGCAGTCAACTTTAGTTCTCCGCGGCATACACGTGCGTTGCTCTTAATTTGTGTCTTCAATTGTGGCTGAATATATGAACGTCCGTAAAAGAAAAATCTGCAGTGTACGTAAAAATTGCAGATATGATGATTTCAGAAAGTTATATCGATTTGACTGCGAAAATGTTGAGTGGTTGGCAAATTATTCTTTGACTGATATTGGTAAAAGGCGAGGGGTGGTGCACTGTCACCTTTAAATAAGATTAAAGTTTTTCTGCGGAAATTGTCGGATCCGGGCTTTCAAAATTATGTAGATGAAAAACTCGGTGTTCACCAAACTACTGTCTGTAAGACATACACTTCTGTAATGGATGCAGTTTTGGAGAAGACCAATATTTTTCAAGTGTTGAAGCTGTTGTGGAAGCTAAACGGTTGTGGTCAGATAGATTTATTTATGTTCCTTCATTTTGTGAACGAATATCAATTGCTTGTCTTTAATTTCTTCATCACTACTATCACTTTCCTCATTTTCACTGAAATCTGCCATATCACAAATATAAGTTTGCTATTTTCCACAAAAACGTATCAGATTACTATTGAACTAAACAAATAGACCAACGTTGTTGTATTTACGTAAACTCTTTTGCAAATTAGGCACCAAGCTGAACATGAAATTTATAACCTGAATAAGTGGATAAGCCACGTCTGAACTTGTCTTGAATAAGCATTTGCTACAAAGGTGTAAGAAAAGCAGCAATTGCTTCAAAATTTTATTCATATCCAGATCCAGCAATTGCTTTTACTTATAGCTTTTGCTAGTCAAGCAATTGCTTTTACTAAAAAGTAATTGCTTCAAGTAATTGCTGAATTTTTATTCATTAGCCTCCTTGTAGCTAGCCGACTCTTTTCAGGTGGCGCGTCTCGTGGCATTTTTTTATTCGAACGGAAATATTGCAAAGCATAATATTTTATTAAATAGCAATAACTTTAGTATCATTGAAGCTAATTGTCTTGTAATAGATTTTTAATTTACGCCTTTTTTTGGGAGAATAGAATTTTTAAAGTTAGCCTATGTAGACTTACACAAATTATGGAATATTTTAGAGTAATCGGAAAATGTGCTGCATAAGAAACAGAGTTTAATGACAGATCTTTAAATATTTTAAATTTGAAGTATGCACGGTTTCTGAGAAATTCAGTGACAGCGGAGGGCAAAAGTTGGGTTTATTTTATATGCGGTAATGCACTCATAATAATGCGAATGTAAAAGGATGCATGAAAAATGACCTACAACGTATAATTTTTTAACTACGCCCCATATTTTATAGCATTTTCCTATAGGAAGGATCAATTTGTTTATAATATATTAGCGAAAAGGAAAGTGCCGGGCAAAGGTATTTGTCAATTTAAAAAGAATAGTTGCTTCTTTGATTTATGTTATTTATATTATATTTTGCCATGGACCTCATCATATTTGCTTGCATAATATTGAAATAACCATAAAAATAATATTTAAATACAGAGCCGCAACTGGACATTTCTGCGCCTGGGGCCAAACAAATTTAGTGCGCTCCCATCCTAGGTTTTAAAATAATGGTAATTCACTTTTAAACAACATGTATTCGAAAAACCACAATCATAATACTGAATAATAAATATAAACGCAAAACGTTTTCTGGAAAAAGAATAATATTTATTCAAAGAGAATTTTTGTAAAAATCAAAAAATATAAACAACAAGTCATAAATAACAGAGATAACGCAAAGTTTTCTTGTTATGATATGATTTGGTTTGGTGAAAAAATGACAAATTCAGAAGCTTTATGACTGGGGGTTATTCACTAACGAGAGTTTACGTTTATTTCTTATGTAATATCTAATATTATTTTAACTAATTGCAAGGTGTCTCCTCGTCTTTCTATTTGCGGCCCTGTGTAAATAGGTACTAATACATTTAACAAAATAAAATGGACATGCCTTGAAAATAATTGTTATCGGTCAAGGCAAGATTCAGTTGAAATGTACTAACATACTAAAAAAACCTGCCTTCTTAAGAAAGTATCAATGGGAGTTACACTTTTCACGCCTGGTATTTCTGTTGGCTATATCTTATTTTTTAACTCTAGGTATTCGCAATAATCTTTATTTTTGAGGTTTCTTAATGTATAAGGACTATATTTCGACAGAAAAAAAGGTTGCACCGGGAAGAGTTTGTTTAAAAAGGCAGGATAACGGGTACCCGGCTATAAAAGCTGGTCGGGAACTGTATACCCTGTCGCCGATTGATAAGTAATGCAGGCCCGGTCCCAGCGCCCGGGCAACCCGGGCAGACGCCGGGGGCGCAAAGTCCAAGGGGCGCAAAATATTGCCAAAGGTAAAACAAATAAGCGTCTGTATAACCTTCGATGTATAATATACTATTTAAAAGATAAGGGCGCCCAAGTATTTTTTATAAATTCTGAAACAAAGCGGGTGCCTTTAACCCATTTAATAGGGCCAAAAAAACATCGAAAATGGAACATGGATGATCTTTAAACCTCGATATTTATAGTCCGCTCTTAGCGCGACGCGGTGAACGCGGCGCGGCGACTAAAAAAGAAACATCAGGCTCAGTTGGATAGACTCGTGTCGACTTGTTTTTTTCTAAAATTAAAACATTGAAGGGAGCAAATTATTTGCAAATTAGTCACTGCAGAGTGCACAGAGAGCCTCTCCTTTTTAAAATATCACGTCAAAAAAATTAAATATTTATGATGGTATAAGTATATACAGGGTGTTCATTTGAAAACTTCCCACCTCAATTTTCCTGCTTTAAAATGAAAATGTGGAAAATCGCTCGGACCCGTCGATTTTTATTTCGAGGGGGACATCTTTTGCGTATATTGTCAATCTTGTTACTTCAAGCCCCTAGGATGGAGAGGGGGGGGGGGGGTAAGATCTAAATCTTAAATGGATACCCCTATTTTTTATAATTTTTTTGGATTCTGCATTCTGAACATTTTTTAATAAAAGCATTATTAGTCTATACTTAACAGTTTCCGAGATATTTACTCTTGAAAAATGACATTTTTGAACTTTGACAGCGTACTTTCGGTTAAACCGGATGTAAGAAATATAGTACTTCCGGTTTGACCGGAAGTTGACACATTTGGAAAGATAATAAAAATCGAAGATAGGGACATGTAAGCCGTTTTGCTCTAAGACGTACAGTTAGAAAGCTAGACGCTGTCAAAGTTCAAAAATGTCATTTTTCAAGAGTCAATATCTCGGAAACTGTTAAGTATAGATTAATAATGCTTTTATTAAAAAATGTTCAGAATTTTATGCAGAATCCAAAAAAATTATATAAAATAGGGATATCTATTTAAGATTTAGATCTCACCCCCCTCCCTCCTAGGGGCTTGAAGTAACAAGATTGACAATATACCCAAAAGATGTCCCCCTCGAAATAAAAGTCGACGGGTTCGAGCGATTTTCCACATTTTTATTTTAAAGCAGGAAAATCGAGGTGGGAAGTTTTCAAATGTATGTATATGTATTATATTCAAAAATATGAAATAAAAATTTCGAGGGCGCTAAATAAGACCCTTGCCCGGGGGCGCCAGGAGGTCTAGAACCGGGCCTGAGTAATGGACATTAGTCGGTCGGTATTACGCCCTCAGCAAATCTGGCTACTTAAAAACAATTTCCTTGAATTTCTTTGAACCGCTTTAGTTTTTTTGAAAACTGGAGAAATTTTTTATTTAAGTTCATTCAGACAACATGATATAATATTTATGGTCACAATGGTAAAAAATTCTCTCTTTACAAATTTAAAAGTTCAGATTTTTTGGTTTTTTTCATACTTAAAATACAATTATTTTTCTAAAAAAGTAAAGCGATCATTACAGAAAATTAACAATTTTTAAAAAAACATTTACTATGCAGCGAGAGCTTGTTGTAGAGAATTTTATAAAAGCAAAAATCTCTTAGTACTTAGACGTGAATTCTCCAAGTTATTTATGTAAAAGATATTTTGGAATGAAGGTAAAATTTTACAGCTTCTTCATTACTAAATAAAACTGGTCGAAAATTTGATATTAAGTTAGGTAGTCTTAATAAATAATGCTTTAAAGAGTGTAATGAATAATGTAAAATATACCGGGTTATTCACGTTATTCGACACAACATATTATAGCCAAATTATTTGTATTGGATAAAAAATATGTTTCTGGGTTGATAGGGGCCTGTTACAGGTACATTTCAAAATTATTTTCTTAAATGCACAGGTTATCCCAACAACACGAAAGGCATTTCGCATCGTATTTTGTGAAAATGTAGTAACAATTTGAATGATTCAATTCTCAATATGTATTTTCTTTTTTCAAACCAAATTCACACTGGAGTCCAGTAACTGATTAGGTTTTATGTTGCACTTATGAAAAATTCATTAACTAATATATTAAGGTGTCCAAAAAGTACGACAAAATAATTGCAAATTTTAAATGATAATAACTGTACACCCTGTATTTTATGTCAGCAATGGATGTAAAATGTAATTGTCTATTGAAAATATAAAGCATTCCCCACGGCTAATTGCTCACGTTTTAATGAAAAATTGAAATATTCATAATACGGACTGATTTTAACTAATTTAATTCTCCTATGGCATATTGACAGGTTAGAATTGGTTGTAACAAAGGAAGGGTTTACAGTAAATTCACTACTTACTAGTTGAAGAGTGGTCAAGTGAAGTGATCTAAGTGCCATAATCGAAAACTACCAGAAAATGTAAAAAACTGTTTTAAAGCTAAGAATAATACAATAGTATATTTTTTATTGATATTGTGTTAATAAACATACACAAAAACATTCGTAGGAGAAAATTTTAATATCAGTTAATCGAAAAAACGTTTGTACATAAATTGAACAAAAAAATATAGAAAAGATCTAAGGCTCCTTTTATACTGGGATTCTGTATGCGAGATACAGTATCTGGGATTCAGATTCTCGCCATCTATGAATGCTTTTTATAACGAATAGGATGAAATTGGCACTTAGATCTTCTAGTAGGACATTGGCATCGGTACATAGATCATATAAATAGAAAAAAAAAATTTTTTTTTTGAATTTTGGCACATAGATCACTTAGCTTGACCACTCTTCAGTTAATGTAATGTAAAGGTATATAACGAGAGAAAGGAATAATGGAGATACAACAAACAATTGCTTATAACAAGTGTTCAAAATGGCAACCATCCTACTCTAAACATAAACGTATCCTCTTTTTAAAACCTTCAGCAACATTTGACAATATTGCTGGCTTATGTTTCGGAAAGCTTCTTTAATGCTTCATATTATCTGATGTTATTGGAGCTGTGTCTTAAACGATTTCTTTTAACTTATAACAAGAAATTAGGTAAGGTAAAGTCGGGTGATCTTGGAGGCCAATTCTGACGTCCATTTCTTTCATCCTATCGATTTTGAAATTGGACGTTAAAAAAATTCACGGACCCTACGATACAAATGTTCGGGTGCTCCATTCATTTGAAGCCACATCATTTCTCTTATGGCTATGGGAATGTCTTGTAATAATAATGGCAATTGATTTATCAAAAATCATTTCTCTCTTTAAATGATTTTCGAAAACGTAAGGACCGATTTAATATCGACGCATTATTCCGCCCCAAACATTTACTGATCATCTGTGTTGATTATCAACTATTCTAAATTGATGCGGATTGGAATCAAGATGGTAATGAAAATTATGTCTATTAACAGATCCATTGTCGTAAAACGTGCATTCCTCACTAAATAAAAAAATAAAACGTTTTCATTTTCAAGACCCACATACAAAATTCTACTCTTTTTCCAAATCGTTTTCAGAAAGTTCTTGGTGGACCCTGAAGTTTATAGGGATGGAAACTATGTTTTTGAAAAATACATTATACATTCATTAAAAATATTTATACTTGGGAATACTCATATAGCATAAATAATTCAAATTTAAAGAAGGTAAATCAAATAAAGGATTTAGGATTCATTCTGGACACCAAATGGTTATTTCAAGAACACTTTAATAAAATCTTTACCGAGTCAAACAAAATGCTGGGCTTCATTACTAGAATCTGTAAAGACTTTCGAAATCCCAAAACAATCTATATTTTGCTTTTGCTCATAGTAAGCTCTCTTTTGCCTCTATCATCTGGAATCCTCAATACGTCACACATGTCATTAGGCTGGAAGCAGTACAAAACAGGCTTCTCAAAACCATTGCATTTAAAGCGCATTGCACAATAGATCTTGTAAAAGAAAAATATAAATTTATTCCTCTGTCTCACCGCAGAAAAATTTCTGACATATCTTTTCTATATAAAATAATTAACTCGAATTTCAGCGCCCAGAACTATTATCAGCACTAAGCTTTAACATTCCCATCAGAGAATTAAGGCATACAACCTTATTTAATTTACCTTACAAACGAACTAACTTGGGTTTATATATACCATTGGATAGACTGCAAAAAACCTTTAATTCATACTGCTATGAATTTGACATTTTCAGTGCAACCTTGCCGAGTTTTAAAAGACTTTTAAAAGAACATTTTGTACAACAAGTATTTGAATAGCCGTAGGTGGAGTTAGTTAGGTTAAGTACCTATTGCTAATCAGTAAAATGTTCCCGCATAAACTGTTTAATGTATATTATAGTGGATGCTTCTTTGAAACTTCTAGTTCTGTCTGCATCCCAAATGTAATAATAAATAAATAAATTAAATTATTTTATATTATTTTTAAATGCGTCGTATGACTTCTCGTAACAGGCTTTTGATTTTACTGGCAATATATCGTAAGTCGCTTTCCTTGCTGCTTCAAAACTTTCTTCTGAAATCTTATTTTCCGTGTCAGATAATTCAAAATCTGAATTCATATTGTTAAATTTGCGAACTCGCGAAACAAGTTTGACATAAACAACAAATTAAAAGTCAACGAACTGTCACTCGACAATACATCGAAATGTTGTTGTCATAGTAACGAAATCAAGCTAGCTTGTATTATCAAAGAGCGATTGGAAAACAAAAAACAAGGACCGGAAATAGTAATTTACGTTACAAGACCGGAAAGTAGTGTTTTTCAGGTCGAGATAAGCTTGGAGAGACCTGGAAAACACTAATTTTCGGTTGCATGACGTACAATACTTTTTTAAGACCGACACTTCGATATATTTTATAATCTACGCGAAACAAGTTTGACATAAAGAACAAAATTAAAAATCAACGAACTGTCACTCGACAATACATCGAAATGTTGTTGTCATAATAACGAAATCAAGGTATCTTGTATTTTCAAAGAGCGATTGGAAAAACAAAAAAACAGGGTGACAGTGACATTAGAGACCGGAAAAGTGACATTAGAGACCGGAAAAATCTTTTCCGTCACTTTTCCGGTCTTGCGATCGGAAAAACGTTATTTTCTAGACGAAAAATTGTCCAGAAAGTGTAAATTTTCTGGTCGGTTTAAAAAAAAATCTTTTCCGGTCTCTAACGTCACTTTTCCGGTCTTGCAATCGGAAAAAGGTTATTTTCTAGACGAAAAATTGTCCAGAAAGTGTATATTTTCTGGTCGGTTTTAAAAAAAATAAGCTAATTCTTTGTAAGAAATTTAATTTTTCCGATCACTTAACTCGAAAACCTAACAAACCTGCGTTTATAATAAATAATGATAAAAGAAATAACTGAACTAGAACTAACGTTCTGTTTAATACAATCTATGGGACATTAGACATTTATCATGTTCTATTCTGAGATTTAAGTAGTGGTGTTCAGGGGTTTAATTTAAACTGAGACGAAGTGCTTTAAAATCAAAATCTATTTAATTTTATTACCCGTAAAGTCATTAAGTACTTGGCGGGCTATATATTTATTGATGCTTGATTTAAATTAGCAAATTAGTTTCGAGCATTCCAAAGTCTGCGTTTTGACATAAAAACTAGTGTAGTTTTAATTCTATGTATCAAAATTTAAAAAATATATAGCACCAATCTGAATCGTCTACTTTAATTAATTAAATAATGAAATTAATAATTAATATAAATATTGCAGTAATAATTAAGGGTAATTTTTTAGGAGGACTGCGTAAAATATTGGTGTTTTATTACATTTTACATTAAAAAGTGTAATAAAGGATTGGGTATAAAAAAACGTATTGTCCTTCATCTGGGCTTATTATTGGGCTGTAATGTATTTTGTCGTATTTATTAATTTTACTTTCTCTGCAATTTAAACACTAAATTATTATATTTACGTTTTTCTGCATGGCAGCTTCTTCAGATGTTTAAAATAAAGTGGAAATTGCAGTAAAAGTTTCCCGTTATATTTCCATTTTTACTTTATTTAAAATGGATTGCCAGTTTCGACCGAACCAATAAAAAATTCACGACGAAGGCGGAAGACTAAACTTGTCGTGATCAATATGATCCTTCTAGAATGTAGATTAATACTAATACTAACTGATGAGATTAAAAATCCTTGCCGAAAGAAAACTAAAAATTACCATTACTGTTTTAAATTTACCATTTTAATAAGAGTATTGGTGTTGTTTTATTTTATAATTTATTACACTTAGTCATAAAATTTTGTACCACTATTGCCAAAAATTACTTTTTTTTAAAGAAAATTTTTCAGCTAAGTGCTCTAATAATTATGAACAAGTACCTTAATATGGACCACCTGGCCTCGTTCAAGACGTAATAATGCCACCATTTAAATGTGGACACATTTAAAACTGTAAATTACACGCATAATTGCGGTTTGCAGATCACTCTCACAATTTGCCTATTTTCTCTTATAGTTATGATGCCCATTTCATTATGTAGGTACAGCGTTTGCATGTAAAACTGGGAAATTGCATTGAACAGACGAAATCAGAATACGAATTATCGCTTTAACAATCATGAAGTTGCATTTTAAATATTTGTTGTGTAGGGTAGGCCATGGATTTTATAATATATTTGGCTAGCAAATATGCTACTGACGACGCATGTTAAGAAGGTAGCGGATAGTAGAGTCATTGACTGACGTTATATCGTGCACTTATAGCAAATTGAATCGATCGAATATAGCTTGACCGACCAACCCAAAAATAATGATACACCGGACGACAAAACGACTTAAAACAATCTAAACCTATTTAACCATGTAGACTTGGGCGTCGTTATTAATTTTTTTAGTGGGGCTAGCATTTTTTTTAACACATATAATATATTTTTTTAAATCGGCAATTAAGTACGTTTGCCCGGAACTTTCATCGCCAACATAAATATTTAAGTTATTTACCTTGTAGATTTTTCAAACATAAAGAATAATGCAAAAATTAAATAATATTTTTCCTAAAGAAATATTTTAAACCAAAATTTTTTTTTAAGTTGACGCTCTATACATTTGGCATAACATTGGTCCAAATTCATAAAAGGAAAACTTAATAAGCCCTTACAAAATATTTTTTTCTCTACTATTAATAATTGTTAAGCTGAAGCAAAAATTACAATAATTTATAGTGTAGGTGCTCACCCTGTATAGTTTATGTGGAACCAATAGAGTATATTCGGTTTTGATTTGGGCTTAATACCTAACCCATATACCAAATTTTGTACTCCCGGATCAAGGATGTTTTGAGCTTTCGCGATTAGGAGACATACAAAGCGACAATGTAAATACAAAACGTGTTCTATTTGATCTCCGGACCCTAAAATCCTAAGGTCTCGATAAGTAATTCTTTCGCGTTTACTATACTTTCCTTTTTGCGAGAAATATAAATTATCGTTTTCCATACTTTCATACAGGGGACAGCAATAAAAGCTTCTTTCTGATACGACTTGAAGAAACTAGCTTGCATATTTCTATCTTAGTTCTCCTTTATAATGCTATTTTGTTTAAAGCGGTTAAAAATTGTGAGAAAAATGTTTATTATCAATATTAAATTAAAAAGTGTCACCTCGAAACGCTTCGAATACAAGGACAATAAATACATTAAAAATGACATGAGACTGGGGCATTTTTAGAAAATTGCGTAATAAGTATCTTAGACAATTAAACCGAAATATAATGGTTACCATAGAAACCCACTCACTTTTAATTTTTAAATTAAAAAAGTTAAATTTTCTTACGCACAGGTTGCTATGACGTCACGCGGGAAACAATGCAAGAAAAATAGATTTTCTTCTGCTCGAAAAATTACAAACCAGGTGTTGATGTTTAGACGCAATTTTTAAATATACATCACAGGTTCGTCATTTTTGCAATCTCACTTGACTAGGCGTCCTGCCAATTACTCAAAGGCTCTTATAATAGATGAACCGAAACATCTATTATGTTTATGTTTTTGTATGAAAAACGAATATTATCTATATAAGTACTTTAGAAAAATCTATAAAATCATTTTTTGTAATTATATGAATATAATCTTTCAATCTACGCAGCACGAGGTGAAAATTTGGTTTATAGTATTTTTCAAACAATTAAAATGATCGGCAAACCTTTTCTCAGCCACTTTCTCCCTAATACTGGTAGGGGAGGAAATGTTTTGTTCGCCCAAATCATCAAAAAATGTTATTTATTTTATTTTATAACAGAATATAACTTTTATTTTTTTTAGACGGCAAATATAATATGTACTGAAAACCAAAATAAAAATAAAGACCATACCTATACACAGTGTGTAAAAAGTCCCGGAACAGTCAATTATTTCAAAAATGGTGCAAAATATAAAAAAACTTTCTGTATAAAAGTTGTTGGTCTTAAAGAAATTTATTAAACCAAGACCCTTGTAATTATAAAGTCGTGGTAACCGAAACTTCATTTTTTTAAAATGGAATGACCCTTTTTTGATCGCAGTTTCCGATTCCTCCAAACATTCTAAAAAACAATTATGAAACATGTCATATGGCTAAACATATTAGTTCCAGAAATAATTTGAGTTGAAGCACATAAATGCGATAGGTACGATATTTTCTACATTTTGCAGTTTTATAAGTTGGTACTAGAATTTTTTGCGTCACTGTCAAAGTAAATTCTCAAAATGTCGCTCAGCGAAAGGAAACGTATAACTTTACTAATAATAAGAGTTTTGGAGACCGACAAAGATCAGTTAGCGAGACAAAGGAATTGTTTAATACAACTTTTCCAAACCGAGAGCCTATATCAAAATCTACAGTTGTGAGAACAGTTCAAAGGTTCGAGGAAACCGGGTGTTGCAGAGATAAGATTCGTTCCGGAAGACCAAAGTCGGCAACTAGTGATAAAAAAAAATTAGAGACATTACTTCATTTTGTTCAGAATCCACATTTGTCACTAAGAAAAGCTGCTACCCAAGTTGATGTTTGTTTGAAATCAATTGAGAATATTTTAAAAACCAGTAATTTTCATCCCTATAAAATAACTCTTGTCCAGGAATTATCAGAAGACGATTTTGATCGTAGATTGGAATTTCGCGAAGTAATGATGCAAAAACATAAAGAAAATAACAATTTTTTAAATCAAATAGTTTTTACGGATGAGGCAACATTCATGTTGAACGGGTCTCTCAATCGACATAACAGGGAACTTGATAAAAATTTTAAATGGGGAAAAAATTCTATAAATCATAAGTATATATTGTCATAAAACATATGGCAGCAAAAAAAACAACATATTTCGTTCCAAAAGACCGCTAGCAAGATTTAAAAATGCCCCAAAATTCAAATTATCCCAAGCGGGTAAAAACGGGTCGTAACGTCAAGAAGTATAATTCGTTTGTGACATCCACAAAATAGGTTATAGGTTGGCAATAAATTGAACGACGTTGAGAATTCCACCTTAATACAACACTACAATAACAATAACACACGGCAATCCAAATGCAAACGCGGTAGCTCGGCCACCGGTCAGGATGACGGATGACGGAAAAGTGATACTTCGTGACGTCATCGGGCTTGGCGCGCTTAAAAGTTCGTTTGAAATGCTTTTGACACGCGCGAAACTTTAAAGAATTTTTACCAAGTTATTACTGATTTTCAAGGAGTAATAATTGGGCAATATTATTTTTAGGCCTAACTAAATCATATTATTGAAAAAAAAAATTGGAAAGTTCCCTATTGTCGTTACTGGACTGATCAGAATCCACATTGGATGAGAGAAACACATACTTAACACCCCTAGAAAGTAAATGTGTGGGCTGGAATTATTGGAAACAGATTAGTGGGGCCTTTCTTTATAGAGGGGAATTTGAATGCCGAAATGTATCTCCACATGCTGCAAAATGAAATTGTGTCAGCAATAAACAATGAAGTAGGTCCACTATTACGCAATACGTGGTTTCATCAGGATGGAGCTCCTCCTCATTTTGGGCTAGCTGTTAGAAATTATTTAAACAACACTTTTCCTAACCGCTGGATAGGACGAACAGGCCCCATAGAATGGCCTGCTAGGTCGCCAGACTTAACGCCCCTTGATTATTTTGTTTGGGGACACCTAAAAAATAAAGTGTTTGTGACAAAACCTGCAGATTGAATGAATTAAGAGGAAGAATTATTGAAAAATGTGCATCTATTTACCAAGAAATGTTACAAAACGTCATCGACAAATTTTATTATAACCTAGCCCATTGTCAAACTGTGGGAGGAGGACATTTTCAGCATTGAAATAACGACTTACACTTAATTTTATTTTGGTTCTTTTCAAGTGATTGTTAATTTTACTGCTTGCATTTAATAATTTAGTTTTTATTAAAATTTTGACACAACTTGAGTGAGGTACATTTAACACGAGTTTAATGTTTTTTTTTTAAATTTTAACGTAAAACATTTTGATCCGACTCGAAACATTGCAAAATGTAGGTAATATCGTACCTATCGCATTTATGTGCTTCAACTCAAATTATTTCTGAAACTAATATGCTTAGTCATATGACATGTTTCATAATTGTTTTTTAGAATATTTAGAGGAATTAGAAACTGCGATCAAAAAAGGGCCATTCCATTAAAAAAAAAATGAAGTTTCGGTTACCACGATTTTTTGGGCAACCCTGTATAATTACAAGGGTCTTAGTTTAATAAATTTCTTTAAGACCAACAACTTTTATAAAGAA
Organism: Polydrusus pterygomalis; assembly: GCA_963969555.1. NCBI lineage: Eukaryota > Metazoa > Arthropoda > Insecta > Coleoptera > Curculionidae > Polydrusus > Polydrusus pterygomalis. The sequence continues at coordinate 12,697,326 of OZ018384.1, forward strand.
AGTTTTTTTATATTGTGCACCATTTTTGAAATAATTGACTGTTCCGGGACTTTTTACACACTGTATACAAAGTGTTTCAGAATAAGATGCTGATCCTTAATGGTGTGAATCCTTAGGTGATTTTATGAAGAAAAGTTCATATTAATATATATCCTTAACCTATCAACTTTCGAACTACAGGGCGTTTTTCTATCATAACTTTAAAAACTTTCTAGCTATTTTTTAGGAATTTTTCACACATGCCCTCTAAGCATCAATAGCCATTTTTTGGTGTAGAAAAATTTTAAAAATTTTCAAACAGTGGCGTCCTGAAAGGGTTTGGACTAGACATTTTGGAAAAATATTATGTACGCCACTGCTTTTTCTCAAGATAAAAATTATTTTTAAAATACTCATTCTTTTTAGGCCAAATTTAATATCTTGCCTTTTTATCGTTCGACAAACAGTTTCCGACAAAAAAAATAAAAACATTAAATGCGCATTCGCTATGTGCCTATGGTTTGTTTTGACACTATCAGGAATACTCTAGGAATTTTTCAAAGGGTACGAGACTCAATGAAGAGAAAAGCTGAAGCATGCATTCTTGCAAGTGGTGGTCACTTTCAATAGCTAATCTAAATTATTTTCGTTTTTGTTCACACGTTATTTAAAGTTAGCTGTTTTAATTTATTGTTAAAAAATAAACCATAGGCACATAGCGAATGCGCATTTAATGCTTTTTATTTTTTTTTGTCGGAAACTGTTTATCGGACGATAAAAAGGCAAGATATTAAATTTGGCCTAAAATGAATGAGTATTTTAAAAATAATGTTTATCTTGAGAAAAAGCAGTGGCGTACATAATATTTTTCCAAAATGTCTAGTCCAAACCCTTTCAAGACGCCACTGGTTAAAAAAATTTAAAATTTTTCTACACCAAAAAATGGCTATTGATGCTTAGAGGGCATGTGTGAAAAATTCCTAAAAGCTAGAAAGTTTTTAAAGTTATGATAGAAAAAAGTTTTTTTTCGTAAAACTTTAACGCCCTGTAGTTCAAAAGTTGATAGGTTAAGGATATATATTAATTTGAACTTTTCTTCTTAAAATCACCTAAGGATTCACACCGTTAAGGATCAGCATCTTATTCTAAGCTTAAATTTAGTAAAATCGGATAAGTCGTTTAGAAGTTACAGCGATTTTAATGTTTACACTTTCAATAGCTTCTCCCACTCTTATCAAGGTCGGTACGCTAATGAGCCTTAAACCAAAATGATGCAGAATTGTCTAAGCTTTCCAATGATGTAATCAGAGTTATACCTTAATATGGAAATTTTCGGAGAAATTTAGAATTTAAAAAAACAATTTTTAATTGTGCCCCCTTGCGGCGAAATGAGGAACTTAAAAGTAATTTCCAGCAATTTCTTTTGACCAGTTTACTCATAAAAAAATCTTTCCGAAAGTTGTACGATTAATGGTTTCCGAGATAAAGCCGACGTCCTCGCTTATTTGACCACCCGGTACATAAATGAATACAAAATGAAGTTGGCGCGAGTTAAAAAGAGATCGATAAAGACTCAAAGTTGCCAACTTCTGTTGGGATTCATTCCCATTCCACTATCGTTGCATTCAACCTCCATAGCAGCAAAAACGTTTCGATAGCGAATCACCCACCGCGATGTTTAATGTTTTCAGTTTCTATCTTGCCTGAATTTTTCAGGTAAGCGTAGGATCGGTGAAATTCTGCTGGTATTTTGAAATGGTTTAGAACACACAAGAACAAAAACCTAAAATTATTTTATATAACGCGAAGGCTAATGCCGGGTCCACACCAAACCAACAAAACAAAAACAAAACAGCAACTCAATGTTTCCCAACAATTTTCAAACAAAATCAAAACATCAGATCAAAGTGTTGATGTTTTGTCTGCGTTTCTAGCAACTCTATTGGCCTAGTGTGTACGCGCTCGATGACAAGAATAAAACAAATCAAATCAAATATTTTTTTTTCTACTGTATCCAGGGTCCAGGGACGGACTGGGTCTATATACTGTGACGGGCTATAGAATGGCAAAGGCGTCGGCATGTATCATGTATTCATATTGAAAAAAAAAATAGCGCCGCAGGCGAAATTCTTTTGGGTGCCACGCTCTTTTTTCAATGATGTGACTCGCTTTTCAAATAGGAAAAATAAATAGTAGCGCCGCAGCTGAAAATTTTTTGGGTGCCACGTTTTTTTTGTCTATGATGGTACTTTGTGCTCAAGTAGGAAAAATAATAAATAGAAAGTAAGATTAGTTAGATTAAGGTTTTTTTTGCTTGAAGAAAATAATTATTTAAAAAATTAGTCTATATCTCTTAACTAAGGAAAGATCCAAAAATTGAAATATGATAACAAAACATTTTTATTTGCACCAGAAAACCGAATTATATGGCACAGCTATATTAACTAAAGTAAAGTACTTTAGACTAAAGTACTTTTGCTAAAGCAATTTATTTCCTTCAAATATATTTCTATTTATTTCAGCTCGTTCGGGTTCCATTGACCCTATCCGTTTGGCCTCCGCCGGGCGGCACCGAATAACAATTTGTTTTTCATTGCGCATGCGGGCGCCAAAAAAAAATTATTAATTTATGTAATATTTTCGATTTTGGTTTTTGTTTTTCCTATTATTTTCATACGTTCACGTAAACCAAAAGGGCGCCAGGCCAGGGCAAAAGGCGCAGCAAGGGCGCCAGACAAAAGGCGCGGCGGGCTCCTCCCGCGAACCCGCCGGGCCAGTCCGTCCCTGCCAGGGTCCAATAATTTGTATTAGATTTTTAAGATCAGCACTGGTCATTCTTAAAACGTTTTTAAAGCTAGACCGCATTTCTCCACTAATACCAACATCATCTTCTCGGAAATCTTCCAGTAATTCCTCAACATAGTTTTTTTGTCGGTTCTTTAAACTCGGTCTAACCCAAAAATGTTTTTTCTTTTTTTGGTTTAAGAATACAAAACCAGCTGCCGTAATAAATAAGTCATGGTTCCTTTGTATTGCGAAATTTCGAGCACGCCACATTAAAACAGATCCGATCACAAAGTTGAAAGATTAATAATTATTGTTTTCGTATTTAACCAACAAAACAAAACTGACAACAAAACAGCAACGCAACAAAACTGCAAGTTCTCGAAAACAGAAACAAATTGTCAAGTGCCGTCCACATACCTATACGAAAACAATAATTATTAATCTTTCAACTTTGTGATCGGATCTGTTTTAATGTGGCGTGCTCGAAATTTCGCAATACAAAGGAACCATGACTTATTTATTATGGCAGCTGGTTTTGTATTCTTAAACCAAAAAAAGAAAAAACGTTTTTGGGTTAGACCGAGTTTAAAGAACCGGCAAAAAAACTATGTTGAGGAATTACTTGAAGATTTACGAAAATATGATGTCGGTATTAGTGGAGAATTGCGATCTAGCTTTAAAAACGTTTTAAGAATGACCAGTGCTGATCTTGAAAATCTTATACAAATTATCGGACCCTCGATACTTCGATACAGTAGAAAAATACAGATTTTGATTTGATTTGTTTTCTTCTTGTCATCGAGCGCGTATACACTAGGCCAATATAGAGTTGCTAGAAACGCAGACAAAACATCAACACTTTGATCTTTACCGCCAGCCGCCGGGAAAATAAAAAGTTGTTGAAAACACCAACAAAACAAAATAGTTGCCTGAATGTTTTGATTTTGTCTAAAAATTGTTGGGAAACATTGAGTTGCTGATTTGTTTTTTTTTGTTTTGTTGGTTTGTTGTGGACCCGGTTTACTTGACAATTCTGTTTCTGTTTTCGAGAACTTGCAGTTTTGTTGCCAGTTTGGTTTTGTTGGTTTGGCGTGGACCCGGCATAAGAGTGCATAGGAAGTAGTTAGGTGTTTTGTATTTTTGTAGCCCGACCAACCTGTCCCAACACGCAAAACTATCTTAAAGATTTTTGATAGATTTAGGAAGTTGAGGTATACAGGGTGTTTCAATAAAAACTCCCAGGCCAATTATCTCGAAAACTAAAAGTGACATGTAAATTCTGTAAACGCCAATTTTAAGCCTCTATAATTAGCTTCACAAGTGTGTAAAAAATGTGTTTGAATAATACAATATGTAGGTGGCGCCACGGTGCAAAGAAATTTTTCGATGACAGGAACTTTTAAATATTGTCGCTCTTAAGGATAATTAATTTTTGGTCAAATTATGTCCCATAAAAAATTTTAATAAATCCAACATGAAAGGAGATATTTGGGGTTAAGTTTTTTTTTTAATAATTTTAACGAGTATTTTAATTATAAATATTTTTAATATCCTTTAGCAGATTTTAATTTAATTTTGGTAATTATAATTTTAGTGATAAAACGCTCGTGTTGCGCTAAATTATTACTTCCAGTGACGTCTCAGGGGGCGCCTTAACAAATAATATTGGCAAAAAATAAGACGGCACTGAGTTTTTGGTAATTTTTATATTTTTTTTCGGATTAGGCAACTAAAAATATCCTTTTCTTGTCTGTTCAATTGTTTTTATATCTTGCTTCGTTTTCGAGAAATAAAACTAAAAACAATTTTATTGCATATCTCTGGAAAACAAAAATCATTAAATAATTAATACGTTGTATTTTTTGTTGTTTAAAAGAATTGAACCATTAAAGCATTATAAAATTAAAAGATGTTTTAAATTTTAGGAAAGAACTGATGAGAAATTATACAAAATCTTAACATAGTATAAAACAAAATCGCTGTCGCGTCTGTCCCCAGCTATATGTGCTTAAATCTTTAAAACTACGCAACGGATTTTGAAGCGGTTTTTTTTAATAGATAGAGTGATTCAAGAGGAAGCTTTTTATGTATAATACATGCATAATATTGTAGAGAAACACTAATAAATTTAGAGGTTTGTTCGGGTTTGCATTTATAAATTTTTACGTCATGGTGAACTCGCCTTATTATTATCTCAGAGGCGTATAATGCCTGGCATTGCAACACAGGCCGGGTACACGCTAGTTATTAATAAAAATTAGAACAATACCAAAAACTTACTAATTTAATGGGGTCGAATGAGGTGTTCAAAATTATTAAAGACACAATGTATTACTTATTTAATGATTTTTGTTTTCCAGAGATATGCAATAAAATTGTTTTTATTTTTATTTCTCGAAAACCAAGTAAGATAAGAAAACAATTTAACAGAGAAGAAAAGGATATTATTACTTAATCCGAAAAAAAAATGAAAATTACCAAAAACTCCGTGGCGTCTTCTTTTTTGCCAATATTATTTGTTAAGGCGCCCCCTGAGACGTCACTGGACGTAATAATTTAGCGCTACACGAGCGTTTCATAACTAAAATTATTTTTACCAAAATTAGGATATTAAAAATATTTATAATTAAAATACTCGTTAAAATTATTTAAAAAAAAACTTAACTCCAAATATTATGTCCGTTCATGTTGGATTTATCAAAAAATTTTATGGGACATATTTTATCAAAAATTAATTATACATAAACTTCTATTCAATGATGTTTCTACTCTTCATTTAGTATTTAATTAAGGATAAGTGTCCATAGATAGAAACCTGTTTTTTCAATAATTTATCACTAAATAATCCCATTTTTTTTTGTTATAGCGTTACCACGATTTTTATAATAAACTAGCAGGTGCCCATTGCTTCGCTCGTGCAATTTAATTGATATCAATTCGCTATGCGAGCAAAACCGTGAGTACCATTTATATAACCGCTCAGGCGCCGATCGCACTCCCGTCGTCGTCGTCGTCAAAGTATAGGGGAAAGGGAGGCACATTCAACCAATTTTTGTAAAATGGCCGACCAACTGGTTAATAATTAATTATTATAAACGTGAATGTATACACCACCACAACAAATATTATATCTTTGTTTTACCAATCCAAATATTCAAGAATTTGATTTTTTTATAGGATATAGCGTTAATTAAAAAAATCATTACAAACTGTTGAAACTGCCCCTCTGGTGGGGTACATTCCACCACATGCTGGGGTATCTTCAGCCATATATAAATAATTGATTAAAATACACAAACAAGAGATATTTTTATTGCAACATAACAGTAATAAAATAATTATTAAAAATATTAATACCTATGTAATTTTAATATGAGGTTATTTTTGACATTGGAAAGCTAGACAGACTCTTAATTTATGAAATATGAGGAAAGGTTTTCGACAAAATAAAGCAATCTTGATGTCCTAGCAGTTTTAGCTGAACTTGGATGAGGTAATTTTAGTACTACATCGGAACGGTTTACAGCAGATATGTCATCGACAAGAGGATACATAAATTTGTATCCAGGTACCTTCCTGCGTAAAAATTGTATCATAATATATTCGTTAGGTTTTAATATTTCAATAATTTTCCGACGTAGTGGATAGTAGTCGATTTTGCCACAAACTTTACTAGTAAGAAATCATTTTTATTAACGACATCTTCATCTTTTAATAATTCTAACGAACTTTCTTCCTCGCTAAAATCATCACTCTGGTCGTCTGATTCTAGCAATATCGATTGATCTTCATCAGAACTGCTTGTGCTATCTTTCCTTGTCATCTTAAGTTTCTTATTTTCTGGAAAAACTTGCTTCATAACTTTCTGCCGTTTTCGCTCTTCTTGCTTTTTCTTCCGAATTTCTCTTTCATTCTCCAATTCTTCCAGCCTGTCCTTCTCAGGGGTGTTAGTATAAATGCGTGCTTTCTGAGATGGGGCAGATTCAACCACTGGTCGAACGTGCCCCGTATATGTATTGTTAAAAGTGCCCCATCCCTATACGTTTCAGAAACTAATAAGTTAAATTTAGCCAGTGAATTTTATGGTTACAAAACCTTTATCAGCTTTATTTTCAATAATAGTAAACAATACCGACTCATAAGCCGTGCAAATTACAGCAAAAATGTGTTAACTAACAGTAAAATAAAATGAGTTAATTACTTACTGTGAAAGAGCCAATTTCAGTATAAAATTTATTTGTCAACCACCAAACCAGAGAGAACAACTGTATTTCAAGCAGATGGATGGCCGATTGTAACCGATATTTGTGTGACCTTTCCGGGCGCCAATTTCAAATACAAAAAAAGATATAGCTATTGGTTGAATGTGCCTCGTGGTTGAATGTGCCTCCCTTTCCCCTACCATCTTGTCAAGAAATATATTGCATATTTATTATTTATTTTTGGGGTTGAAAATTTAGGAATTTCAGATTTTTTTCTTACATATTGGTAGCATTTATCTAGGTGTGTTAAAAATTTGATCGTCCTACGTCATCTTGAAGTCAATTTTCTTCTTCGGTCAAACATTACGTTTAGCTTTATATTATGTACTAGGGTATACCCAGTTAAAAAAATCAACGGTAGCTATGTTTTGTCAGTCGTAAGTTTATATAGTTATTGAAATTTAAAATTGCAAATATCTACAAAGTGGTTTTATTTAACAATATAAAGGGGAAACATACACCCTCTTCATCAGTTGAACTGAAATAACTTAGACGAATAAATAAAGTTATTTTAGGGGCAATAAATATTATAAAATTTATTTTTAATGTACTCTACCTACAATTAAAAAATTATTACAAAATTTTAAAAAACTATGCTGTTCCTTTTTTAAAGCATTAATTATGTTAAAGTACTGGACATTCTTGAAAAAGCCAAGGAATTAGGATAGATATCTAATTATTGTTTCTTTTATGTAATAAATTTTCAGACTTACCTTTCAATTTCGAAATGTAGGTACAGTAATTTATGCTAGTATAAATAGGTCATTTTTAGAAACTACCGACTCCCAATAAAAACCCTAAGTTAAAAATCTATTACATGAAAAAGAACGTTTGAACAGTTAGCCATCCAAATAATACCAAATTAATAGTTGTGAATTAATTTGACTGGCTATATTTTGTGACAGCCAAACACCTGCAAACTATTTTACAAATATTTATCTTGACGTTTGTGAATAGTACAAAAGTTAAATGGACAAAAATTACGTAGTAGTAATTTAGTAGCTTTGGTAGGTTTTAAGTGAACCGTACTAGTGGAAAATAACCAGAAGCGATGGTAAATCCTATTTTTTGGTCTTCCATTACGAACGTGCACAAGCCAAAATATTTGCCCTCTGATGGAATAATTTAGACATTGACTGAAACATTCCATCAAATTCTTATAATATACAAGGTATAACTTTATTATGGAAGAAAACGAGAAAGATAATATAAGGGGGTAGTGAAAATTGTAGAAAAAATATTTGAACCAGTGGTTTGAATGTAAAAGTATAAAATTAGGTTTTTAATAAAATCCAAAAAATATTTATTTTAAAATTTTTTTCTTGTTAACGTCATGAAAAACGCCTCCAATGTCGTCTTTGGGTCTAACATTTTTTTACATTTTACAAAAGTGTACCAAATTTGCTCTAAATCCGTATAAAGTCGACTTTGTAACCCCGTTCAAAACCGTAAAATCACACATTTTGCTTACTTAAACCAAATGTGGGTCAAATTGGTTCTGGTGTTTGAGTTAACCAGAGGATATACCAGGTTTTGACAACGCGGATGATGTCGCGGGTACTAGCCTGTTGATTTAATTTTTTTCCTATTTTGCTAAATTAATTTAACATATACGAATTTCGGACCATATCGGTTCAGCCCTATGAGGATAATCCATAAAAATAATTATATATTATTAAAAAATTCTGTTGGTTTAAAAGTCTATCAAAAAATATTAAGAAATAATTTATTTTAAAATAAATTTGTTAGCATTTTTCTGCTGTACTTAAACAAAATCAGCGGCCAGAAAAAAATTACCATGAATGTAAATGTAGCTTATTTCTTTCTGTTTTTTTCTTTTTGATGTCGAATGCTTGATTGCTTTAATTTTATCAGTCATCTCTTGGTTCTAACCACCTCTAATAATTTTTTTTAATTAGGACGAGTTCCACCCCTTTATTGAGGCTCTCCTGCCTTTCGTCAAGTCCTTTTCCTACACGTGGTTTAATCTGCAAGCGGCCAAAAGAAAATACTACAAAAAACACGAGAAGCGAATGTCACTGGAAGAGGAACGTCAATGTAAAGAAGCCTTGCAGGTAAATTTAATATTTCTTTTTGTTCATCATTACATGAGTCTTTTACAATTCCAAAGAACTACAAAAATAACGTTTAAAACATTAAAAAATACACTTGGACAACAGAAATATCTACAGTAATATTTGAAACCTTTCAGTGGATTGTTTAGATAGACAGTTTATCTGTTATTTATTTAGTGGCTCGTAACATGTGATTAACAACAATTAATTAAGATACATTAATGTCTTTAACTTTGTAAGTTTTTGTATGTCAGGGTGGCCAACTAAGAATGCGAGGTACCGTATCTGGGAAACTATTCATCGTAGAGGCTTGCGGCAAAAAGAATTATTACTAAAACGGCCAAGAGAAAAACCTGGAAAATATTTTCAAGTTTCTGAATCGGCCGCTAGGGGGCGTAACTGCAATCTTGAATCTAAAAAAGTGATGTTTCTATAAATTCTGCTATATTAATCTAATAAAAAAATACTGATCTTTCAAGCCGAGGATAATTTGAACCTTTTTTGTTTGACACTTTTTGCAGTATCTCTAAAAATAAAGTGGTGGGGGTGTTCAAACGTTTCCGTAAATAACATCCTGTATCTTCGAAACGGCTAAGCCGATTTGAACAAACTTGGGCTCATTAAAAGGAGCTATTCCTGGGCTATAAACATCATTATATTTGAAGGTTTGTAAGTTTCACATATCGCCGCTAGAGGGCTTTTTTCGACTTTCCAACAGAAATGTTTAATTTTCTCAACAAAATAAAATGCACTGGTATGATTTTTTTTTCATGAAAAAGTAGCTAAATGATTCCTAAACTAGCTCGCGAAAACCGCATCTCGATATCTTGTTCCTAACCCAAAATATCGGCAATAGAAAATTTTATACGAAAATCCCTTAAATTTTCATTTTATTGTAATTATATTTTTCTGGAATTATTTCTATTATGTAAGTTGTGACCCTAAAAAGGACCGATTTATAAAAGGAAGATTTTTAATGCCCCCGCAAATGCTCGAAATGCTGACCATCACGTTCTATGCACAAAAAAGACAATTAACAGAAGCAGGCCATGGAAACAAAACAAATACCTAATCAAAACATAAATAATCCAAATTGTCAATAGTCAGTTGTCAAAGTTTTGCGTTACTTTGAGTAATTTTTGTGTTTACAAAATGCATTTTACGAATGATGAAGCTGTTGATATGCTTGCGGTTTATTTTGAATGTCTTCAGAACGCCGCAGTAGCTAAAAGAGCCCTTCGATATGCATTTTCTAAACACAAAAATTACTCAAAGTAACGCAAAACTTTGACAACTATTGACAATTTGGATTATTTATGTTTTGATTGGGTATTTGTTTTGTTTCCATAGCCTGCTTCTGTTAATTGTCTTTTTTGTGCATAGAACGTGATGGTCAGCATTTCAAGCATTTGCGGGGGCATTAAAAATCGGTCCTTTTCAGGGCCACAATTAACATAATAGAAAGAATTCCAGAAAAATATAGTTACAATAAAATCAAAATTTAAGGGATTTTCGTATAAAATTTTCTATTGCCGATATTTTGGGTTAGGAACAAGATATCGAGATGCGGTTTTCGCGAGCTAGTTTAGGCATCATTTAGCTACTTTTTCATGAAAAAAAATTATACCAGTGCATTTTATTTTGTTGAGAAAATTAACCATTTCTGTTGGAATGTCGAAAAAAGCCCTCTAGCGGCGATATGTGAAACTTACAAAACTTTAAATATAATGATGTTTGTAGCCCAAAAATAGCTCCTTTTAACGAGCCCAAGTTTGTTTAAATCGGCTTAGCCGTTTCGAAGATAGAGGAAGTTATTTACGGAAACGTTTGAATACCCCCCATCACTTTATTTTTAGAGATATTGCAAAAAGTGTCAAACAAAAAAGGTTCAGATTATCCTCGACTTTAAAGATCAGGATTTTATTAGGTTAATATAGTGGAATTTACAGAAACATCACTTTTTAGAATCAATATTGCAGTTACGTCCCCTAGCGGCCATTTCAGAAACTTGAAAATATTTTCCAGGTTTTTCTCTTGGCCGTTTTAGTAATAATTTTTTTTGCCGCAAGCCTCTACGATGGATAGTTTCCCAGATACAGTACCTCGCATTCTTAGTTGGCCACCCTGTACAAAGAGAAAATTTCCATTAATATATTGTCTAGTGAGTAGCTATCATTAAACAATAAATCTTGAAGCATCTATTAGGTTTGAATATATAAAACTGAAATACTTATATTTTTTTCTGTAATAAATTAATCTTTCGCTACAAGGGCTGCCATTATTTGTCCAGATTGAGGCAAAACAATAAGCCGCTAGAGCTAGTCAACACTTAAACAAATAATTTATATACAGGGTGTCCCGAAATTAGCTGACAATATTTTAAGGGGATAAAGTACATTCAAAAATAAGACTAAATTTTTCTATTAATATACCTTCAAAAACGCTTCGCTATGGGGCTAGAGCCCCCCGAGTTGGAGCTATGACAAGCAGTTTTTTTACAATATCTCAGAAACCGATTAGGGTATCAAAACAAAATTTGACACATGTTTTACCCACAGCTAGACGCAATAAATGGTTTAATCAGCTTAACTGTATTTCTTGCAGTGGCATCTCACTGGGTAGGTAGTTGGGAGAATATTGCCCTAAGTTTTTTATTTGTAGGATTTTTTAACTTTAGGTGAAATTTTTAGAAGCCTTGAAGTCTTTTGTTGAAAAAAGATTCTCTTGTTTCATTGCGGTAGGATTCCCTATTTTCCAGTAAAATCGATTTTAAAATTTTCGGTTTTTTTAAATCCGGTGAAAGGGCTAAGGTTTTTTTTGCATATCTCAGCAAACACTTAATATTAAAACATGAAATTTATTAAAAGTTCTACTAGCGACAAGTAATAATAATACATAATCAACTTGGAGATTTATTGGATAATGTGCCACTGGATTTACGTTTAGGGCACTTCTTTCAACATGATGGGGCACCAGCTCACTACGGACGTCAAGTGAGGAATTGGCTTGAAGAAAATTACCAGATGGATTGGTAGCCATAGCCTGGCCACCAAGATCACTTGATTTAAATCCCCTTGATTATTATTTTTGGGGACACATGACTGGTACTTGCTTAAGAATTAGTTTCCCGTGCCAATCAAATTTGATTTGCAATTTGTTATTCTTTTTTGTTTTATTTTAAATTTCTCTTAAAATCTCCATGAAAATAAATATTTAAAAAACAAAGGAATTCACAAATATGTTTAATTTAAAAACGTTACATTCTGTCAAATTACAATAATAGAAGGTTTTATTAACAAAAAATTTAAAATTAAAAAAAAATTACATTAAAACTATGAAATTAAAAAAAAAATAATAGTAATATTTACTGAAGGCTCCACCCCGTGCGACGTCACTGGAAGAATATTTTAAAGTAACATCCTTTAATACATATGCCTTGTCGCTAGTAGAACTTCTAATAAATTTCATGTTTTAATATTGAGTGTTTGCTGAGATATGAAAAAAAAAAACCTTAGCCTTTTCACCGGATTTCAAAAAACCGAAAATTTTAAAATCGATTTTACTGGAAAAAGGTGAATCCTACCTCAATGAGACAAGAGTACCTTTTTTCAACAAAAGACTTCAAGGCTTCTAAAAATTGCACCTGAAGGCAAAAAATCCTAAAAATAATAAAATTAGGGCAATATTCTCCCAACTACCTACCCAGTGGGACGCCACTGGAAGAAATAAAGTTAAGCTAATTAAATCGTTTATTGCGTCTTGTCATGGGTAAATCATGTATCAAATTTTGTTTCGATACCCTAATCGGTTTTTGAGATATTGTGAAAAAACTGCTTCTCATGGCTTCGATTCGGGGGGCTCTAGCCCCATAACGAAGCGTTTTTGAAGGTATATTAATAAAGGGTATTAGTCTTATTTTTGTATATAATTTATCTCCTTAAAATATTGTCAGCTAATTTCGGGACACCCTGTATAGCCCTTATTAATCGTTGTCGATAACCTGACACAATACCATTTAAGGGTTTATTACAAAATAAATGAAGAAAATTTTTGTTTCAGTTGGTGTTTTTACACCTAATACAAAAAAATCTTCATTCATCCCTTAAAAGGTGTACACAGCCTTCACTGCCCCTTACTAAATGCTAGCCAGTTTTTAAAAACTCGCTAGTGGTTAACTAACCTGTCCTAACGATAAAAGCATCATAATTTATGAAATTATGTAAATAATTTTCTTGCTAAAATTTTACAGGTAATGCCATATTCTTAAGCTCTTAATTGCATTGATCAAATTTATATCTCAGAGAAAGATATATGAGCCAACTTAAAAAAATATCGATTTTTATTTTATAAATTTATTAATATTAAAGTTGCACATAATTAGGTTGCACAGAGCGGTATTTGTTCGCTTCTCGTATAATACAAAAAAATTACGAAATATTTATCAAAAAAATGTGATGACAATTGCATCACACTTAACTTCCAAGGGCAATCTATTACCTGCTATACTTTAAGTATTATTGCTTAGGTTAACCATCATAATGATAAGAAAATCGATTTATTTTAGAATCGAATATTTTGTATTTGAATTTAAGAAACGAATGATATTTCGAATGTAAAGAAAGAATCGATCAATCCGATTTCCACTATATTACAAAATGAAATGCTTTGCGAATTCGCCATTTTATAAAAATATGTGTTAGAAAACAGAAATCTCGAAGAATCGGCAAAATCTCGCTCGCTGACAAACGTAACACAACACGAATCGATTTCTTGCTTATCTGAAATCCATCTTACGTCCTCGCAGAATCGGCATCGGCTCGGTAAGGATTCAGAACCGATTCAGAATGAGTATCTACTAAATTAATTCAGGATGCTTGATAATAAACCGGTTCGGAATTCGTTTTAACCGCGAACGATTTCGGAAGAATCACTAAAATTCAAAACAAAACATCAAACAATTCCAAACAAAAGCCATCGTGACAGTTAAATTTGATAGGGGCCGTGTCCAAACTATCAGTTCTTGGTAAAACCGCAGAACCGAAAGGATTAATTCAGAATGGATCTCGAACCAAATGTACTTTTCCGCGATCACGGAACTGTAACTAAAAATTCGGAATTTTGTGATCCGTTAACGTTATTATTTGAACTGTGCATGTGAATAGTCCCAAATCGGTTCAGAATCCTTACACGAATAAAGATAATATTTTTCTTGCTACCACACACAAGAATTTTTTTCATATGCCAAGTAAAGTGGCTATAGTGTATCCTATGTCAGAAACTCACCGTTAAGAGGAAGTAACCCCTTTTACCACAATGAAAATTGCCGAACGTTTTGCTGGTCAAACGAAAAGAAAAAATAAAAATTGGTATTTAGAAAATAAATTCTACTTTAAATACCCCATCCAGAAAAGTAAATGACGATCGAAAATATTCCCAAAATTTTTTTTAGAATTTTCTTTTATTTTTAGGATGTTTGTAATATCTTAAACAATTTTTCTTAAAGCCATTTTTTAATATCGGCCTTACTTTTTTCTCAAAAACGTTGGGCGCGTAAATCCACTTTACACGCCTAAATTTACTTTACGATCCCAACGTTTTTGAGAAAAAAGTAAGGCCGATATTGAAAAATGGCTTTAAGAAAAATTGTTTGGTACAACATTCTACACCCGGGAAAGTCATTTTGCTTTTGACCAATAAAGAATTGTTTAAGACATTACAAACATACTAAAAATAAAAAAAAATTCTAAAAAAAATTTTGGGAATATTTTCGATCGTCATTTACTTTTCTGGATGGGGTATTTAAAGTAGAATTTATTTTCTAAATACCAATTTTTATTTTTTCTTTTCGTTTGACCAGCAAAACGTTCGGCAATTTTCATTGTGGTAAAAGAGGTTACTGCTCTTACCAAGATATTGACATTTAAAACATTACGTTTTTTACGCTGTGATTAGGCTACTCGTTTATCGTACAACTTACACATTCCATTCTTCCTTTTCTATTATTTGGTAAAAAATTCCTACTGTTAAAGTTAAACAGAAATACAAAACGGTCAATGAAAAAATAATAATAATAACAATAATAATTTTTGTATTTAAAACGGTTATTTACGTATATTATTTTAGTTATTGCCAGTATCCTATATATTTAAAATATCTGAGGCTATTCGATACAGGGAGTATAATTAGAAATTTATATATTAGCCGATTTTTTTATGATATTTCGGTTTTAGCACAAAAATTTAAATCTCTGCGATTTTGTCACTCTTCTTTAGAGATAAGAAAATCTTCATTTTTCCAAAACACCTAGAAAAATTATGGGTTCATAGAAAGGTTTCGAACTTCCCATTATTTTTCAAAGGAGGTTGGAAAAATTTTTTTTTTAAACATGGGCAATTAGTAGCCGCAAAGATTAATTGTGGTCGCGAATTTTTATTTTAAAACAAAAATATCGTAAAAAAAAAACTAAATTTTTACGTTCTGGGGGCATGTCGGTAAGTCTTAAAAAATCTTATTCTCCTGCATGGTTACATGATTAAAACTGGAATTAATTAGTATTTTTAATTTGCAGTGTCTCAAAAAAAATTGGTTGCAAGCAAATGCTGATCGTAAATGGATTTTATTTTCCGAAAATGTCTTTGTATTACAGAGTGTTCTAATAACATTTAAAAATAATGGTTTATTTTTACAACTTGCTAAAACGCAGTGTTTCATAAAAGTCCACTATACAGCGTGGCGAAAAATAATGGAACACCCCAAATATTTTCATAACCATGTATATTTCCGAAAAACGCTCGGACCCGTCGATTTCATTTATCATTTTTACACACTTTAAGAATTTTTAGTATTATACAGGATTGCTTAAAAAGTCGTGGCACACATCAATCAATTTTTTAAATGAAATACCCCAAATTTTATTCGATTTTTGAATTCTACTTAAAATTCTGAATATTTTTCATGTAACATACCTTTCGATATTCAGCTGTTTTTGATATATCACAATCTAAACAATAATAATTAACAAAATTTAAGTGATTTAAGGTTTATTAGGTAAAAACAACAGCTTTCAAAATTTAATTATAAAACGTAGAGTACTTAATTAAATGTTCAAACTGATGGCCATTGACAATTTGGCAGTGTCCTAAACGTAAAACAAATTCATTTTGAACGTTCCCAATAACCTCTTCAGGAATTTGTCGAATTTCATGTTGTATTCTCAGTTTTAATGTCTCAAAATCCGATGGTTTGTTTTTGTACACCCTTTCTTTCAAATATCCCCACAAAAAGAAATCTAGGGGTGTTAAATCGGGTGAGCGAGCTGGCCATTTTATTTCTCCCCTTCTACCTATCCATCTATATTAAAAACCTCGATTAGGTATTCTCGTACCCGTGCGGCGTAGCCAAATGGTCCTTTCAGGACTATCTTGATCATCGTGATCTGGATATAGGCCAGCTAAAGCAGGAACTAATGCAAACTGTAAAAACTCCAAATACCTCTCTCCATTTAACGTTTCTTCGAAAAAGAAAGGTCCTAATATTCTGTTATGTAAAATTCCTGCCCATACGTTTAGCTTCTGTGGGTGCTGTGTATGGGCCTCTTGCATCCAATGAGGATTTTCTGTCGACCAATACCTACAATTATGTAGGTTGACTGTTCCATTAAGGCAGAATGTAGCCTCATCAGTAAATAAAATATTCTGCGCGAAATTTCCATCATTATTGCAGATGTTTTGCATATTCTAACAAAACTGAAGACGTCGATCGTAATCATCCCCATTTAGTTCGTGGACAAGACAAATTTTGTAAGGATGATATTTTTCCTTATGAAGAATATTTTGTACAGATTTATAACCAATATTTTGAATCCGACCCACTTGACGAGTGCTGGAATGGGGATTGTCTTGATACGACAGTAAAACATTTAATTTAGTTTCATCGCACATTTTGGGACGGCCACTTTTTGGTTTATTGCGCACAGATCCAGTTTCTGTAAATTTTAAAACTATCTTACTTACTGTAGACCTTAATATCGGCGCTCGCTCTCGATGAACATTATTAAAAAGTTCACATACTTCCAATGTAGACCTCTTTCTATCGCCATAGCCAACCATCATGAGGATTTCTATGCGCCCTCTTTCACTTAAGTGCATTATAATTAAAATATGACGTTCTAATAATACAATGTAACTTTTTTTGGCAATACTGTCACTTAAAATAAAATAAAATGACAATGGCGAAAAAGTACAATAATGTGCATGGTTACCAGGGTTACTACAATAAAGGTAATACGTTTCCGTATTTTCTTCCCTATTCATTAATTCCATAAAAATTGACATCATTATTGTTTAGATTGTGATATATCGAAAACAGCTGAATATCGAAATAGGGTATGTTACATGAAAAATATTCAGAATTTTAAGTAGAATTCAAAAATCGAATAAAATTTGGGGTATTTCATTTAGTTAGTATTTCATTCAGTTGATGTGTGCCACGACTTCTTGAGCAATCCTGTATAATACTAAAAATTCTTAAAATTTGTAAAAATGATAAATAAAATCGACGGGTCCGAGCGTTTTTCGGAAATATACATGGTTATGAAAATATTAGGGGTGTTCCATTTTTTTTTGCCCACGCTGTATAATTACTATCGCATTATTTTTAAGGTTTTTTCTTATATTTGATTGGTTTGAAATAACCCTGTATTACAATGCAATGTGTTGCAGGATATTCAGAGTTAAATATGAATTTCATTTCTCTGTATTATTTTTTGCTTGTCATTTTCAATTAAAAAATGTATAAACTTATGTCAAGCAGTTTATTTTAGAAATATACGTACCCAACGATGATCGCAGATCTGGGAAAATTATGTTGTTATTTAAGATTTAAAATTTATTTTTAGCATCAGTAGACAGTGGACCTGGTAACTGGGATGTTAAAATGTCATTGAAGCAAGTTGGATTTTCACAGTTTTTAAGGCTAACACGTGAATCTCATTTTCAATTTATATGCCATAACATATTTTCGAAAATAGAAAATGTGTGAAGTACCTAAATGACTAAATAAAATTTATGACAAGAATATGAAAATGTTTTAATATTTTGAAAACGCCTGTTGAATCAAACAAATATTTTATTAATGTTCTTGCCTGTGCCAAAAAAATCTTTGCCAAGGAAGGAAGCGTTATGTGGCCAAGAACAAACACCTGCTTGTGAAAATCCTTCAATGTAGTACTACTTAAACTTCGTGCCAAGTCATAGTTTTCAACGATATGTATACAAACTTGATGTTTTTATGGCTGGTAAAATGCCTAACAAACTTAATTTTAGTTTTACATCTCCAATGCCTGAAAATGTGGTTTAGTTTCTGTAATTCCACTCATAAGATCAATATACCAAAGTACCTGCCAGAGAATATGTGAACAAAAAATATGTCATCAATTTGCTCGATTTGCAAACACTGTAACACAGTGGCAAAATAAAAACTAAAAACAATTTTTTTTATTCAACATTTTTAATTTCATCTTAAAAGCTTGTTTTCTTTTTAATTTCGTCTTCTTAATTGCTGTAGAAGTTGATGACCTTCTTAATTTAATTTTTATGGTCTTTGGATTTATTTTTGCATGTATGAGAATTATGCCTTATAAATATTTTTAAAAAATAGCTTAAGTTACGCACGAAACACATTGAAACCTGTTGTCAACGACTGGTGTTATGATATTGTAGTAGTATGATTTATTATTTTACTAGCGTGTACCCGGCATGCGTTGCAACCCGCTGGTATAAATACAAACCCGAACAAACCCGATATATTTGTACCCAGCATGCCACTTTCTGAAATTCCACCCGTGCGAAGCCGGGGCGGGTCGCTAATTATACATAAAAACCTTCCTCTTGAATCACTCTATCTATTAAAAAAAACCGCTTCCAAATCCGTTGCGTAGTTTTAAAGATTTAAGCACATAAGACAGGATAGCGACTTTGTTTTATACTATGTTAAGATTAAGATTAACGTGATATACAAAAACCTTATTTTTCTCGAAAACCGCTAATTCCATCGAGACAAATGTAGTACCTTTTTTAAATAAAAATAACTAGTATTTAAAAAAACAGTTTTTAGCTCTGTAAAATGACACCTGTCAAAATTTTGGCTTAGCGAGTGTGGTGGCAAATCCGTTCCTGACTTCCCTGACGATGTAAAATATCTAATGTAGTACGGTTTTATGAGTCTCTATGGCCTACACAAAATAGGGTAAAAGGTAAGTCGCTGGGTACCTCTTTAGGGCCCTGCATTTCCGTTAAGGGGCACTTAAGGTTTTTTTATATGACAAAGTAGAGTTATTTTGACCTCCACTATACGCTCCCGAGAGTATGCCATATACTTACCGGACACCCTGTATATTAGAATTAGAAAGCCAGATAAAAAAAATATATTATTTTGGAAAATATTAAAAATGAAACGAAATATTTTTATGAAAATAAATAAAAAAAAAACGCTTTGTACCGTGCGAGCAAAAATTATTTGCATCAAAGAGGGCTTGGATTAAAAAACGTAGCTTGGTTTAGATCACAATGATATGGGGACGATTCTATATCTAACCAAATCTAGATTAAAATTTTGTCAAATTCATATTATGACATGATATGCCAAACCAATGAGTAATAAAATAAGTAGACAAATACAAATTTATTTTTGTTGTTTACAAAATTAACAAAGTAAGAATATACAGAAAGAAAAAGAAAGATAATTACATAAATTGCTGAAATTGGTCACCGCCAAAAAATGGGGATTTTCAATACTCCACATGCGTGTATTCTGAGAATTCACATAACCGGAGAGGTGAAACCAGGCTTCATCCGAAAAAAATGTCAGGTCTAATAAATAATTTCTTTCCAATCAATTTTGGGTAAACCATTGAGAGTAATTCCTGCGTCTTTCTAAATCCGGGGTTGGAATACTTGCACTTTATAAGGAAATAAATTTAGCTGCTTCTTAAGAATAGTCCTGCATATTCCATAAGATCTTCCCACTTCCTGGGACAGGCGTCTCACACAATTTGTTGGCGTATTTTGCATTATTTCACGAACGTTTGCAACAAGTTCTTCTGTTCTTACAGATGGTCTTCCTGCTCCTTTTTTGTGTTGTATAGAACCTGTTTCCCTAAACACAGCCACGGTTCTTTTCAGGCAATGATAAAAATCCCCAGCAATAAAAGCAACGTTAGGAAAATGTTCGTGAAAATCGTCCATGCACAAACTTGGATTGTATTGCCACTCACCATTTACTCTAACCCTGTTTTGAAAATATGCTTCAAACATGAATGTTCTGTGCTCTTCCGTAAAGCTTATTGTGTGAATTGTTCAAGAAATTGGAAAAATTAGCGATGAATCACATGACTTGTGAATAACTGATTGATTGTTAATTCAGGTTGTTACTGACACCCAACAGGTATTAAGCTCTATCTAAGCATTACGTCCTTAGATGCAAGGTCCTCTTTGATGCAAATAATTTTTGCTCGCACGGTACTAATACTGTCTGGAAAATACGTGCACAACGTTTGACGACAGACTCCTGACGTCAAAATAGGTCGATCTAAGCCGACTTAGTTATATCCAAAATTGTCTCGTTTAGCCGGTAGAGGGAGTCAAAAATTTGTAAAAATATTGGTTTTTCCTAAATTACGTGAAAACCTGCTAATCGATTTTAATGATTTTTAGTAGGTAGACTAATACTATAAAATGACGTTTTCTAGTAGTATAATTACCGGCTGTAAATAAGTGGAAGTGTTATAAAAGTGATATAATACGTCAACATTTCTCCTCATTTTTTATATGAACGGCGTTATGACAACCCAGATATTTTTGTAGAGTGACTGGATGTATTTGGAAGCTATTTTACCTCTTTAATATTTTTCGTTGAACGAGCTGTTTTGCCAGAAGAAAATATTTACAATATTTAGTATTATTAGTAATAATATTAAAATCAAATTACCTGTAACAATAATTTTTTAAGTGACCTTGTTGCTATGGCATTTAATAATAATTTGACAATTATTGACAAATTGTCACCAGTCTATAAAATTTAGGAAATGGGCGTCAGAGTGTTAGGGTTTACATGGAGAGCTTTCCTAACCGTCGAATACCAAACCACCAAACATTTGCCAATATCAACCGTCGCTTAGAACGTGAGTTCCATGATCCTAAAACGATTGTCAATGAGGTTTTAAAAGAACAGTTGTTACATCCTTATCACGTGCAAAAAGTCCAGGAACTTTTACCGACTGATCCCCCCATGCGGCTTACATTTTGTCAAATTATTAGAAACAAAAGAATCCGTGATCCAAATTTTTATAACAATTATGTTTACTGACGAGGCGTGCTTTCTGATCTGAAGTAACCAATCTGCACAACGAACATATTTATTCCGATGAAAATCCACATGCCATTAAAGTTGCACATCATCACCATCAATTTAAATTAAATATTTGGGCAGGTATTATTAATCGCTACCTTATTGGTCCCATTGTTATTCCAGACAGGTTAGATGGAAATATTTATTTAAATTTTTTGCAAGACACATTACCAATTCTTCTGGACAATTTGCCCCTTTTACTTCGGAGGGAAATGTGGTATATGCATGATGGTGCCCCGCCCCATTCTTCCGTTGCCGTTCGGCAATACTTACATCATTAATATCCCAACCGATGGATTGGAAGGGGCAATGATGCACCAGTAAAATGGCCACCACGTTCTCCTGAGTTAAATATGTGTGACTTCTTTTTGTGGGGCGCTATTAAAACAGAAGTTTACAAGACTCCGGTAAATACACGCGATGATTTATTGCAGCGGATTTTAAATGCAGGCAACCATTTTAATAACCCCGAAACATTAGATAGGATCCAATATGATTTTTTAAGGAGTGTGTTAATAAGTGTATTCAGCAAGATGGCGGTCATTTTACACATTTGCTTAAGTAATGTTTTTGTTTTACTTGGTTTCTTACAATGCATACTTTCAAACCGGGTGGTCAAATAAGCGAGGACGTCGGCTTTATCTCGGAAACCATTAATCGTTCAACTTTCGGAAAGATTTTTTTATGAGTAAAGTGATCAAGAGAAATCGCTGAAATTTATTTTTAAGTTCCTCATTTCGCCGCAAGGGGGCACAATTAAAAATTGTTTTTTTAAATTCTAAATTTCTCCGAAAATTCCCATATTAAGGTATAACTCTGATTACATCATTGGAAAGACTAGACAATTCTGCATCATTTTGGTTTAGGGCTCATTAGCGTACCGACCTTGATAAGAGTGGGAGAAGCTATTGAAAGTGTAAACATTAAAATCGCTCTAACTTCTAAACGACTTAACCGATTTTACTAAATTTAAGCTTGTTTGGAAGGGGAAAATAAGCATCTTCAATTGCCGTATCCAACAGTACACGATAGTGTTTAATAAAATTGCTAGAAGGCTCAATTTGTAATAATAACAGTTTTTTCGATTTTATCCCGAAAATTCAAATCATACGGTATAACTATGACATCATAATCGAAAAGTAGATGAAATTTGCAAAAAAAGATGTGAAGACCGCAGTTCGATATCTTTGTTCGTTTTAGAGTTATTGCCAAAACAATAATTTTTAATACAAATTGCGCCCTCTAGCAATTTTATTAGAAACTATCTTGTACCATTACATACCACAATTGAAGGTACTTACCTTTTTCTTCCAAACAAGCCTAAATTTAGTAAAATCGGTTAAGTCATTTAGAAGTTACAGCGATTTTAATGTTTACACTTTCACTTGATAAGAGTGGGAGAAGCTATTGAAAGTGTAAACATTAAAATCGCTGGAACTTCTAAACGACTTAACAGATTTTACTAAATTTAAGCTTGTTTGGAAGAGAAAGGTAAGTACCTTCAATTGTCGTATCCAACGGTACAAGATAGTTTCTAATAAAATTGCTAGAGGGCGCAATTTGTATTAAAAATTATTGTTTTGGCAATAACTCTGAAACGAACAAAGATATCGAACTGCGGTCTTCACATTTTTGCTTGCAAATTTCATCTGCTTTTCGATTATGATGTCATAGTTATACCGCATAATTTGAATTTTCGGGATAAAATCGAAAAAACTGTTATTATTAATAATTGCGCCTTCTAGCAATTTTATTAAACACTATCGTGTACTGTTGGATACGGCAATTGAAAATGCTTATTTTTCCCTTCCAACCAAGCTTAAATTTAGTAAAATCGGATAAGTCGTTTAGAAGTTACAGCGATTTTAATGTTTACACTTTCAATAACTTCTCCCACACTTATCGAGGTCGGTACGCCAATGAGCCCTAAACCAAAATGATGCAGAATTGTCCAAGCTTTCCAATGATGTAATCAGAGTTATACCTTAATATGGGAATTTTCGGAGAAATTTAGAATTTAAAAAAATAATTTTTGATTGTGCCCCCTTGCGGCGAAATGAGGAACTTAAAAGTAATTTCCAGCAATTTCTCTTGACCGCTTTACTCATAAAAAAATCTTTCCGAAAGTTGTACGATTAATGGTTTCCGAGATAAAGCCGACGTCCTCGCTTATTTGACCACCCGGTACTTTGTTTTATTTTTATTGTTAATTGATGTATGCAGTAATTGTAAATATTTTCTTTTGGCAAAACAGCTCATTCAACGAAAAAATATTAAAGAGGTTAAATAGCTTCCAAATACATCCAGTCACTTTACAAAAATATCTGGGTTGTCATAACGCCGTTCATATAAAAAATGAGTAGAAATGTTGACGTATTAAATCACTTTTATAATACTTCCACTTAATTACAGCCGGTAACTATACTACTAGAAAACGTCATTTTATAGTATTAGTCTACCTACTAAAAATCATTAAAATCGATTAGCAGGTTTTCACGTAATTTAGGAAAAACCAATATTTTTACAAATTTTTGACGCCCTCTACCGGCTAAACGAGACAATTTTGGATATAACTAAGTCGGCTTAGATCGACCTATTTTGACGTCAGGAGTCTGTCGTCAAACGTTGTACACGTATTTTCCGGACACCCTGTATAATTAAGTGAGTTAAAATTTTTAAGGACGACAGAACTTTTCTTGTACCCTCACTTAATTATCATGTCCCTTCTGGAAAGCAGTCACGACTTCGTTGTACTTATATACTTTTCTAAAAATTGAAATAACTTTTAAAACCAAATTGTCATTTTCAGGTAGCTCATTAAACAGGATGTTTGTAAAAGGTCTTTATAAGAACCAACAATATATTTGTTATATTCATATAAGCTGGTTTTAATTAAAAGTATTTTAATACAAAGTCGCTTAGATTGGACGCTATGCGGCCCTATACGACCCTGATAAAATTACAAATTTTTCATGTTTTTTTTATGATAATTTTAAAACGACTTATTGTCGCCTTAAGATGCAAATGGCCTAACTCCACTTTTTGTCTAAATTGACATTTTGTATTGGTTGTGTTGGTTTGTTCAAGAAAATTAACCACACCGACTGGAAAACGCTTTACGACCAGAACATCAAACTTCGCGCTAGTGGCGGCTTCTCCTATGAGGCAGGTGAGGCAGTGCCTCACCAAAAATTTTGCAAATTAAATAAATTACAAATTTATATTATTTTATTATTTGCATAATTGCATAAATATATATCCATTAGAATTAATGCCATCAATCTGAACGCGCTTCGCTAGAAATATCATCTATCATCCATCTCATTTCTGCATGCGGCCCGGCCTCCCGCTTCCTTGTTTAGCGTATTAGTGAAAATATCCAATGTCTTGTATGATACCGTAATAGTCCAGTCGAATCTAGCTTTAAATAGCGCATAAAAACATTCTTTTGAGGCCAGCCTCAACTCTCTACGTAAATTTAATGCGAACGCGAGGGGACTAATCTAATTTATTAGATGAACGCCGTGGCACGGTATTTGGAGAAATGCTATTATTAGAACAGAACAGGTTATTTTTCAGTTGAAAGT
Organism: Polydrusus pterygomalis; assembly: GCA_963969555.1. NCBI lineage: Eukaryota > Metazoa > Arthropoda > Insecta > Coleoptera > Curculionidae > Polydrusus > Polydrusus pterygomalis. Next base: position 12,722,421 of record OZ018384.1, read on the forward strand.
TCAGAGTTTAGAGTGAATTTGACTTTTACACATGCATTGTATTTTATTATAGTTTTCGGTAAATACTTTTGTGGTTTTCCGTACTGATTTTTGGGACAGTGGGCAGTGATTTTTCTAAAATATTAATAGGTATTTCATTACTTATTAGTTTATTTATTTTGTGCTTATTTGGGAAAAATGGATCCAGCGGGACCTAGCACAGCGTCACAACTTCCCCAGGTAAATGTAAACATTCGCAATCCTACTTGTGATCTTGTTAATTTTTTAGTAAAAGAGCAGAATTTTTCAAGTAATTCCTATGAAGATAAATTGTACATAGTAAAAGACGTAAAGCGACCTGTTCCAGATTTGAGTAAACGTCTTGTTACTATCAGTGGGGTGGGGAAATCAAATCGGAGCTTTCAAAACACTTGGTACGAAAAGTACGACTGGCTTACTGGTAGTGTAACGTTAAACAAATTATTTTGCTGGCCGTGTATTCTGTTTGCAACAAATAATAGCGACAAAGTTTGGTCAAAATGTGGTTATAGCGATTTAAAAAACTTGTCTAAACTTTAAAATCTAACCTTGCTAAAAAAAAATTTTTCAAATGTGCCTCACCACTTTCAAATACCACGAGCCGCCCCTGCTTCGCGCCAAAAACAGTAAGTTGCAACTGGCCGATCTCCGATCCATTCTATGATAATACGAGATTGGCCTAACTCCCAATAGTGTTAAGCAAGTAATGTGTGATAATAGACTGACGCTATTGATAGTGTAAAATCCATTGTTTCAAGTAAGTAGTTTTTCGTGTCTCCTGAACAATTTGCCTTTTGGTAGTTAGGCCATTTGCATCTTAAGGCGACGTTATGCAATTTGTTACCTTGACATAGGTTTATGGAACAAAAAAAAAAACACATCAAAATTATGATTAATATCAGCTTATAGGCGTAGAACGTGGGCAGGTGTTTCAATGGAAAGGAAGAGGTATAATAAAATTAAAAAATTAGATTACATATCTTATTTACTACAAAAAAGGTACCTACTCTGAATAAGACTCCAATGGTTTTTGCAAAAAGTGTGTAAATAATTCGCAGTTTGTTAAAAAAAACTCACTTATATGAAAACAAAAATATTAAAGCTGTTTGAAGTATCCACCATTTACACACCTAAAGATATTGAGGAACAACTGTGGCAATGTATACAGGGTTAGGAAAAATTACCAGAACGGTCGATTATTTCAAAATATACAGGGGGTTATCAAAAAAGTCTTATAAAAAAATGTAGGGCTGTTAAAAATCTACATGTCGGTGATAAATTGAAATATACAGGGTCGCCCACAAAGTTGTGGAGAATGATAGTTATATTTTTTTAAATGGAATACCCTGTATATTTTTACTTATTTTGATTGTCGACTCAATTTTAAACTTTTTTTATTAACCATGTGTTATACCTAAATTCATTACTTTCCTACATAAATTGATCAGCTACAAAACACAAAATAAATTTCAAGAAACAATTTATTACGTTAACTTTAAACAAAAACGTATAACAAATCATGGCAAAACGGCTCTATTTTTTAATAAGTGTTGAAAATGACCCCCATTTATTAACTGACAATGATACAAATTATCGCAAAAATGTGTTTGTGTGTTTAAAACCATTTCCCTTGTTATTCTCGCACTTTCATTGACAATTTTCATACTTAATTCTTCTAAATTATTGGATTTATTTTGATAAACTATGTTTTTCAGGTGACCCCAATAAAAAAAATCTACTGGCGAAAGATCGGGGGACCGTGAAGGCCATTTGATAGGCCCTCTTCTTCCTATCCATCGATTTGGGAACGTGACATCCAAAAATTCTCTAACTTCGCGAGTAAAATGCGGAGGAGCTCCATCTTGCTGATACCAGGTTAAGTTAATATCAGCATTTAAATTGTTTATAGCTGGAACTATTTCTTGCCAAAGAAGCCGGAGATATCAGTCACCGTTCAAATTTCCCTCGATAAAAAAGGGTCCAATTACATGTCCCGCAAACAATCCAGCCCAGACATTAACTTTTCTTGGGAACTGTGTATGCAGCTCTTCATACCAGTTAGGGTTATTTCGCGCCCAGTAACGGTAATTTTGCTTGTTCACCATTCCGTGTAGTGTAAAAGTCGCTTCATCCGAAAACACAATATTGTTTGAAAAATTCGGGTTTTCTTCCATATTTCTAGTCATTATTTCGCAAAATTCTAGCCTTCGATCACAGTCAACGTCAAAAAGTTCTTGTACAACATTAATTTTGTATGGATGCATTTTCTCAGTATGAAGAACGGTTCGTACAGATTTTTGATCAATTTCATGATCCAAAGCAAGCTGATTGGTGGATTGTTTGGGATTTTCTTCTATCGCAAGCAGAATGTCCAGCAGGAAATACCAAAACCGAATGATGAATTTAATAAAATATTTCATATAAATATTCAAGGATATTTTAGTTCAAAAGATGAAATGTTTTTATTTAAAGAAAAACCTGTTGCATTATGTCTGCCCATATTACCGAAAAAACTGATGAATCAGAATTACAAATTGAAAATTATAACCTATATATTTGCAAATCCAATTCAAAACATACAGGTGGAGTTTTAAATTACCTATATTCAAAAATTTCAATAAATTATTTTGAAAAATTCTCTGTTGACTACCAGTTTTGGTGTATACACATTAAATTTAAAATTTGGAAAACGTATAATTTATTTGCATATTATAGATCACCAAATGGAAGTGTCAAAACTTTTTTAGACTTTTTTGAAGAGAAATGTGAAAGTATGTGGGATGTTAATAGTATTAAAATACACATTGGAGATTTTAATATAAATTTTTTAAATGATGATAACTACGTTAAGAAATTTAAACAAATTATAAATATAACTGGAATGAAACAATTAATAACAGATTTTACCAGGACTGCAAATAGAAGTAAAACAATTATAGACCTTATTATCACCAATGAACATTCTTTAAATTCTGGGATAATGAATGTTCCGAAACTAAGCGATCATGACTGGACATTTGTTCAAATTGAAAATATTACTGGAAATGAAAAACAAATAACAAAAATTACATTTATTGACTATGAAAAGTTATCAAAGGAACTTATTTTGTACAATTGGAACTATACTATTACAGATGTCAATATTATATTTGAAAACCATAACCAATGTACAGATTGCAATTAATAAAGTAAAAGAAGAAAAAACTATATTTCTAAGAAGACATCCAACACCTTGGTTTAATAAAAAAATTATGGACATTAGAAAAAAAAGAGATAATGCATACAAGAAATTTTCAATTTCAAAAAGTGAAGAGGATTGAAATGTTTATAAGAAAAATCGCAACATTTGTGTTTCAGTATTAAGAGAAGAAAAAACATATTATTATGAAAAACAAATAGATAATAATAAAAAAAACAGTAAGAAAATGTGGAAAACCTTAAGGAATTTAGTTAAACCAACTACAAAAACAGATATTAAAGAAATAATATTTGAAGAAGGTAAAATATCAAACAAGAATATATAATGCAAACACATATAGTGTTTCATTAAAAAGATTAGGCCGTTTTACTTACCCTGTAATTTTTTTTCTTAAAAAAAAACGACCAAACTAGCCCGGCACTTCTCTCGCTAAATATATTTTTAGTGGTTCACCAATTTCACCATGTATTAAATAGACTAAGATTTTTTAAATGTACAGTGTAATGCAATCAAATATTAATAATACTATATATTGTTCCAAAAGAAATATTTTAAAATATTTTTTTTAACCGAAAACCGGTTTTACAAAATTTAACAATTATAAATTGGCATTTTTGTATATTGAACGAAACCTGAGATAGGAATGTGCAAGCGGGCTTTCTCCTAGATGTTCCGTAAATGAGCAAATCTTAGTATAGTCAAATTTCTCTAAGAACACGCCGCATCGTGGCTAAGTCACCTGTCATTTGTGGCACCCTGTTGAAGTCTGGTCTATTTTACGTTAAGGTGTTGGCGACAGAGACAGGACGGGGCTAAGTTTTTTTACCATGACATTAACCGTATTTTTGACTGATATGAAGGTCTGAATGATTTATTAGCATAATGGCTTGCAAAAATACAGCTCTAATTTTATTTACAATTGAAACATCGAACTCAACGTGCGATAGATAAATAGTTATAGCGTTATTCATTGGTAAAACATATAAATTTATTTGACATGGACTAAACTTACCAATGGAAAACGCTATAAACAACCCTGCCAACATATAAATAGTTTGGCCGCCCAAATATTGTAGAAGAACCAAGCTGCACATGCTTTGCATTCAATGCCCCATATTATAATTTACGTTTGCGACGTAGTAAAAAGCCGCCAAAATATCATGTATTTTAAATACAAATAACTGAATTAGTTCTCAGTGAGCGCAAGGTTTGGAAAACTATTGTACCGGGTGGTCAAATAAGCGAGGACGTCGGCTTTATCTCGGAAACCATTAATCGTACAACTTTCGGAAATATTTTTTTATCAGTAAAGTGGTCAAGAGAAATTGCTGGAAATTACTTTTAAGTTCCTCATTTCGCCGCAAGGGGGCACAATTAAAAATTGTTTTTTTAAATTCTAAATTTCTCCGAAAATTCCTATATTAAGGTATAACTCTGATTACATCATTAGAAAGCTTAGACAATTCTGCATCATTTTGGTTTAAGGCTCATTGGCGTACCGACCTTGGTAAGAGTGGGAGAAGCTATTGAAAGTGTAAACATTAAAATCGCTGTAACTTCTAAACGACTTATCCTATTTTACTAAATTTAAGCTTGTTTGGAAGGGGAAAATAAGTATCTTCAATTGCCGTATCCAACATTACACGATAGTGTTTAATAAAATTGCTAGAGGGCGCAATTTGTAATAATAACAGTTTTTTAGATTTTATCCCGAAAATTCAAATTATACGGTATAACCATGACATCATAGTCGAAAAGTAGATGAAATTTGCAAGAAAAGATGTGTAGACCGCAGTTCGATATCTTTATTCGTTTCAGAGTTATTGCCAAAACAATAATTTTTAACACAAATTGCGGCCTCTAGCAATTTTATTAGAAACTATCTTGTACCATTGGATATGACAATTGAAGGTACTTACCTTTTTCTTCCAAATAAGATTAAATTAAATTTAGTAAAATCGGTTAAGTCGTTTAGAAGTTACAGCGATTTTAATGTTTACACTTTCACTTGATAAGATTGGGAGAAGCTATTAGCAAGAACCGTCATTTTGACAATTTTTTTTTTTTTATTTTGAAAATTTTTGTATGACTCCGTTGTTTGAGAGAAAAATGTTATATAACTATATTTATGGAACGTTTGAAGATGCGTCTTTTTTTATTTTAAAAATTTTCGTCCAAGTATTATCAGTTTCGAGATATGAGGCAAAATATAGAAATCATATTTTGGCCGATATCTCGAAAACCGTAAGAGATACGAAAAAATAATAACAAGCTGAGATGTAGATTTCTTCGAGATACAACTTTTTAGCTATATAGACTTTTCCTAAAGGTTATACTTTCTAAGCAAAATGTCAATTTATGAATATTACGAAATTTTCCTGAAATATGATGGAAAATGTCGGAAAATTAAAGTTTTTAAAAAATTTGCAAATATCGTTCTTTTCTTATAATTCGGCATAGACGATCGGGTTTGTTCGGGTTTGTATGTATGTCTTCTTTGAACCCGATTTTGACCCACTTGAAACGGTCAGATTTAATTTAAGTTTTGTAGACTTATCAAGAACCGCTGACAATACAATAATCTACTAAGCTAGCTCAATCTACTCAAAAAAAATTTTTTCTTAACAATAACTCAAACTAAAAAATTAAAAATAAATATAGTTTAAAAAAACTAAAAAACGCGCTGTAATAATTAATTAAACTAAAAAGCGGAAAATAAATAGGTATAGTTTAAAATAATTCTTGAAATTCTTAATAAGTATAGGCAGAAAATAATAATGAACGATAAACATTAGTATTATTGTAAAAAAAGCGTGGGGCGCTTTGTGCTATATTTTTCGTATATCGAGCACCCATGCTTTTTTCACAATAATACTAATGTTTATCGTTCATTATTATTTTCTGCCTATATTAAAAATTTCAAGAATTATTTTAAACTATATTTATTTTCCGCTTTTTAGTTTGATTAATTATTAAAGCGTGTTTTTTAGTTTTTTTAAACTATATTTATTACATTTAAAACACATTTAGGTGAAAAATATTTTTTTATTCTTAATATATTTAATATAATATTAATTATATAAAAATTAAATAAAATATATTTAACATAAAGATAACATAAAAAAATTCTGGTTTTTTGCCTATTTGATTATTTTCAAAATTAATTCAAATTGTTAAAAAAGAAAAGAAAAAAGTTCGCAAACAGCGGCGGCGCCTGAGGGACCGGCGCACCGGGAAACCCGTGTGGTGTCCCGGTGGCTCCATCCGCCCCTGGTAGGTACATACATTTGATTTGATATTTTGTTTTTTAAATTTTACGACTTTTTTATTATTTACCCTAATTCGATTCCTTTACTCGTTTTACGTAATACAAGGTTTTATTTAAGTTTTTCTTATTAATTGTAAAAACGGATTAGCAGTAAAACTAAAATAATTCTTGATTTAATAATAACTCAGTCAATTTTGTTCAAAATTCATTCTTTCTCTGCGAGCACAATCGACATTTTTTTTTTAAAGTTTGCTGTTGGTAACATTTCAACGCGTTTCTCTTGTAATAGCAGTATATTATTCTGATTTGCTGATGTAATTGTGTTTATTAGATCGGCCATATCTTCAATTGGTGTTTGGTTGGTTTTGATATCCTTTAAATGACCCCAAAGAAAAAATCTACGGGTGTTATAACTGGTGACCTTGCTGGCCATCTTATTGGTCTGTTGGTTCCAAACCTTCACTTAGGACACTGGCTGTCCAAATGGGCCTTAACAATTTGAGCATTATGTGCAGGACCCCATCCAGCTGCAGCCACATATTCGTTCTATACTTAAAGCGTACCTGTCATATCAGTTCTGCAAGTGTAACTCAAAGAAAATGTAAATAACTTTCTACACGTGCCATCATAACATAACATTTATTTTCACATAAACTACTAGTTGGTAATCTTATTAAGAACGGGGGTACCTAACTTTATCGGCGGATATCGCGACACGCGTAATTGGAATTTCCATGCGTTTTCTGCAGCATCCATATCGCCTAAAGTGTCTGTCTCGAGTCTCGACTACTTCCGCTTTCCACGCGCCGCTATGTCTCTCCCTCGATCGATAACTGCGTTTAGGCAGATACAAAGGGTTCGTCAATCAGATGCCACACTTCGAGGACACTTGTTTGCCTCCACGTATTGGCACTGTTCAGCGCGGTTTCCCGAATTGGTTTTAAGTCTGCGAAATTATAAAATATTGTTTTGTAATTTAATTAAAGACTTAACAACGATTCCATTATTATAAAAGCGACTCTCGTCGCCCCATAAAATAATGAATAAGTAATACATTTTCGTTTTGACCATATACTTGGAAATATTTTGTTAAGAATTCCAGTTTTCGTGCGGGATCCCCTGGCTCCGATCTATCGAAGGAACTTTTTGTTTTGTGGAATCATCCATCTAGAGCTTAAATTTCATTGATTTTGGCTAGTGACGTTTTGGGATTAATATTAACTTGCTGGTAAAACGTGGGCTGTATTTTCATCGTTTGTGGCAGTTTTCATCCAATTTCTTTTTGGTTTTACAAAGCAGCCATACTCCCATAAATTCCTGCCCAGAGCTGCAAAAATGTTGTCTTCAGGAATTTCTCTAGGAGGATAACGATATAATATACAGTCTTTGTGCGTCCTAAGCATTTAACCTATACACAGTGGCGGCTCGTGACTAGTTAGTCAGGGGTGGGGGAGGGGGGGGGGGGGGGGGCGCGCTGGCTTTAAATTAAAAAAAAATTAAAATGTCTATTATTTTCGAAAGTACGTGTCTGTTTTTCCTAACTTTCTCGTTGTAAATTTTAATTTCATCAGCATAAGCACTACTTAAACAAGTTAAAATATTAGTTTGTCCTAACATCTCAAAACACATTATAACAATGTTTTGCACTATTTTCATGTTTTTTATTTTCTCTGAAAGATGTTTTAAGTCCTGCACCCCATTTATAGTCCAGTTATCATCCCTGTCAAAAAGAAGACACACGAAACAAAAAAAAAGAATTTTTGTCCTCACAACCGCATATCCAGGATTTTTTATTATATATTATTTGTCAAACTTACGCGTAAACTGTGCCTTACTTTTACATTTTGATTGCACTTGTACTATATTCAATATTGGTAGTGGCCGCCCTGTATTTTTTAAATCAAGTTTTTCACTTAAGCTCAGACAACTAAACACAAGCTTCTGTAAATCAATGACCTTCATATTAGACGAAATTTTCCAACTTTATAATGTAACTATAATAAATCAAAACAAATAAACAAAACGTAAGCGGCATCGACAGGTCGTATCGCGAGTCGCGAACTGCGCGAACAGCTGTTGGGCGGAAAATTTTGAGCTCCTCGTTGTGCGATATGTAGGTGACGTCACGCCTCCGTAGTAATAACGAGCAGTCGCGTTGAATTGGGACGAATAATCGGTCGCCCGCGCGCGCTTAGTATAATCTTGAGAGCGCGCAACTCGCTTGTCTATGAGTATACTTTAAAACGAGTGAAGCGATTATTTTAGTTTTACTACTGATCCGTCTCCACAATAATAAAAAAAAAATAAATAAAACCTTGTATTACTTAAAAACCCGTAAAGTGATCGAATTAGGGTAAATGACAAAAATTCCTTAATTTTTAAAGTCCTTTCAAATGTACCGGTTTTCGAAGCCCTGCAATCGATTTATATTTTTGAAGCGTTGGCGTCGCAACGCATTGATGTTATATTTAAAATAATGCTAGTTGATCCAACCTAACTATGGCTTTTTACGAAATCAAAATATATTCATGGAAGTAGGTACTTTTTTTTTAATTTCAGGTATTTTCTCCATAATTCAGAAACAAAAAGTTTAAAAAAACAACATGCACACAGTTCCAATACGAATGACGTGGTTATTTTAAGCCGTTGGTACATAGTAATTTTGTTTTTTACCTTTACGCTTAATGTCAATGTCTCATGTGTAAGTATCAAGATTTAAAATTAGTTTAAAAATAAGAAGAAAGAACTTGTGTCGCTTTATTTTCGGATATTAGATTGACGTAACATTTCACAAGACACATGGTGTCTATTTTCTTTTGGAAATATATAGGAAAATAAGCGGTTAAAAAATACTATTATTCCAGAGTGTATATTTTCTAAATATCCGGTTATTTTTTTTGTCCATTCTTAAGTCGTTAAAAAGTGGAAACGTGCTTATCCGAGTTCGTCAAAAAGGAAACTATAGGTGACGAAACATCGTTACAACAAAACGTTGTTCATCGGTCCATTTGACCCTATGTCAGTTAAGTAGCTAGAAGTCGTAAGGTCCCAGGGGCAGCATTTTTGGGACCATCTCCAAGTAAGAAAGCACTTTGGAATCAGGTAGATATTGTTAGGCGATAAATAGACAATTATCAAATGTTCATTCGCAAGCAATTATTAAAAACTAGAAATTACTAAGGTTGCCTTAACTGAAAAAGAAACATTTCAGATTTTAATAATTGGATATGGTAACCGCATGAGAGGTATTTGGATATTTTAATTGATCTGCAAGATAATCCAAATCGATCACTACGACTTTGCCATGGACCTGAACGTATGTCAGTAATCAGTTGAAAATGCATGTGATTGCGAAAAGATGCCCTCTTTCAAGCCCCACCTAGTTCACGAACTGACTGAAGATAACTTCGATAGACGAACCGAATTATGATGGATGCTAAATTTAAACTTTGCCCATTAAGATTATGTTTTCTGATGAAGTTACCTTTATGACACCGTCAATGGGCATAACTATAGATATTGGTCTGCCGTTATTCCTTGGTAGATAGTCGCTGAGCCCTGTGTAAAAAAAACTTAAGCATTGGGGTTTGTGTATCAATCAGGTTTTTGTCTAGTTTGTAATAACTTAGTTTTACGCGACGACACAACATAGTAGCAAGAAATATAAGCCTAGTAAAAAAACGGTAAGCCCGGTTTAAAATTTAAGGCATTTTCTTGCTAATATACAGGGTTAGTTTAAATACGGAATGGCTACTTTTCTTCAAAACTACCATAGCTAAATCAATGAAATTTGGTACAGGTGGATAACTTAAAAAATTGAATTGAAAATTGACAATTGCGTCGTTGCCAGAGTTTTAGTTTTTTCTGTAACTCAAGGATTTTTTTTTTAATGTAACACTACCCTTTTTTTTTATTGAATTCGATTCCTCCCATCAACATTACCTTTTCCTGATAGTATCAAATTTTTATCTCAAATAGTTCTATTGGGAAAAAAATTAATTAGTTACAACTCTAACTCTAAAAAAATGCAATCTATTTCCATTTAAAAACGTTTCAAATAATGTAAAAATGAAGGTTGGTAGACATAATGTACCTAATAGTATCGATAACAATAATAACAACAAAAAGCTACAAACAATAACATAGCTAGTAAAAATTACTTACATATTATAGGTTTTTCTTCACCCAAAATTGTATTATGTACTAACTTTTGACCTATACTCGAATTAAGAAGTTAGTTCATATTTGTATTTAAACTCACTAAAATAGTAAAAGTTATAATTATCATTACTTATTAACTACTCAATAATAAACATTTGTCGGAACAATTACAAATATTTTTAATACATCGCGTGTGCCATGGTTAACGCAAATTCAAAAGTTTATATTGTTTGCAAAATATCTAGAGTGCCATGGCTCCAGATTTGTTTGACATAATTTTAAATGTTAAATATTGTTAGCATAATATTATCACTTATAATCTCCCTAGCAATGAGAATAAATTAAAATTTGTTTCTTGGTGACAAAAAGTGACAACAACACATCGTTATATTTAGAATGTCATATGGAGTCAAAAAAAGGAAAAATATACCAGGTGTCCCATTTAAAAATCGAAAGTTTATGTCACTTCCGGTTAAACCGGAAGTTCCATAATGTTGAGTCACCTGTCACAAAATGACAGACCAATGGAAATAAGAAATAAGCTTTTCCGTGAGCTAAACCGTCGATGGGTGAGAATATTGCGAAAATTACAATTGCAATTAATTTGCATCTAATTCTATAAATTTAAGCATAAAAAATCAAAGCTTAAATAAGACCATATATTTTTTAAATGCACTTTTGTTTTATATTTTAGAAACGGATTTGCATAGAAAAAGACTAGTTTTTCCACTGAATTCTCTATTAAAACTCTCTAACAACGATAACAGCTCCTAAAGATTATAAAAACATTAATGTTTGCATTTTCACGTTAAAAAAATGTGCTAACATGAATGTAGGGTAGTAACTGTACTATGGTAAAATAAACGACTTTCAGAAAAAAACGCAGACCAAAAATATTAGTTGGATTCGCTCCTGCATTATACTTGGCCCTGTGCAATGTTCATAATATACGTTTTTCAACTTAATAAGGTCGATTAAAAATAGAAATATCTATTTTTAATTGGATTTAAATTTGCTTCTACTCCATCAAAAAACTACTAAAAGCATGGAAGATTAATAATTGTGGATGTAATTTAATTTTTAATGTCAGAATAATTTTTTAAATTCTTTGCTATCTTGAAAAATTATTCGCTTAAAAATAGAATTAATTACTAAAGTAATTCGGACATAAAATTTTACTTTTCAAAAACAAATTTGAAAACTACTGGAAAATAACAACAAATGTTCGATCCATGCAGGCTGAAAAATAAACCAATATACCATTATTTTAAAACTACAATATGGAAGCTTACTTTTATTGCCAATATATCGCGTGCCAAGTCAAGGTCAAGCAACGAATTGGCATGAAAGCCAATAAATATTAATTCACTTATGACTATGACCTATAAATTAATTATTTTAAAAATTTTGGAATATAAATGTAGCTCAGGTTTATCCAAAGATGGCAGATAAAATCAAAATACTGATTTGATCAAACTTGCAGTCATAATATTATGTCTTTTTGCAAAGCTCCCTGGCAGAGGCTGTAAGAGATTGTTTAAAACAATAAGTATAGAGGATTTTTGACGAGCACACCTAATGACCTAACATCTAAAAAGATCTTGGAGAAGACCAGCATCGGGGAATTGGCTATAGGGGTTAAACCTTATTATAGGAAAACATCATATATTGGTACATATAACCGAATATTGAAATACCAATACAAAAATCAGCTAACACAGGCACTTTTCTCGCTCATGTATCTATATATACAGTATGTCTCCGTAAGTTCGAACCATATGGAAAACTTTTTTAATATTAATTTTACGAAAAAAAGTTATTCTTAATAAAAAGTTCTGCATGATCCAAAACCTAAAATGCAACTATCAGATATTAAATTATTTTAAGCGTATACGAGGTTTGTCAAAAAATATGAATTTTGCCCAAGAGCAAAGTACCTAACTTTATTTTTGACAATATCGAAAATTGTTACTAAAAAAAGTTGATCAGAACTAAAAACCACGTTCAAATATGTAATTATCCATTTACGATGAAAAAATAGGTTTTGTTATTTTTTAATAATTTTTCTGCGTTATTAATTAACTAGCGTGTACCCGGCCTGCGTTGCAGCGCTTTCTCTGAAATAATAAGGCGAGTTCACCATCACGTCAAGATTTATAAATACAAACCCGAAGAAACCTCTCAATTTATCAGTGTTTCTCTACAATATTATGCATGTATTATACATAAAAACCTTCCTCTTGAATCACTCTATCTATTAAAAAAACCCGCTTCAAAATCCGTTGTTTTAAAGATTTAAGCACATATGAAAGGGGACAGACGGGCGACAGCGAGTTTGTTTTATACTATGTTAAGATTATAAATGAACATTTATCTCTTGAAATTATTAAAAAGATGATAACCTTTTCGTTTCTTAATTTTATCTAACAATGTTGCAATTTAAACAAGTCCTTAATAAATACATATGGGGGAAGGTGGGGCAAGACGGGGTAGCTAAGGTTTGATAGAGAATTAATCTAGTATTTTCATGGTAAGAAAAACAAATTATTTATTAAAGTAACTACTACTAATATAACATTGGAACAACAGCAAAATAAAAACAAATTTTCTTAAGGTTTAGAAAAAAAAGCGAATCAACACAAAAAAGGCATCCTTCCCCATCTTACCCCATAGGCGGGGTAAGACAGGGTATAACCCATTTTCCCTCCAAAACAGCGGAAATTGCGTTCTTAATTTGTACTTCATTTGTACTCTCCATTTCCCTCTATCAGTTTTTCTAACATAATTTCGGACCATTCCAAAACAAAAAGAAAAAAAATTAAATATAATCGAGGGCAAGATGGGGTACCCAATATTAAGAACCCCATCATGCCCCTTCGAGCATTATAACACAAACTGTAACATTTAAGAAAAACCGGTTACCAAAAACCTAAAAACTAATCCTTACCTTAACGTCCACTTTACACTGTCTCTTCAAGAGCCCAAGTTGTCACAATAGAATATTCGAAAAAGTTCTAAACACGCAAAGAAAACAGAACAGAAATAATAGCAAAATACGTAAAAACTCGTTTTCATGCGCTCAAGCAGTAACGTGACCTATTACTTTGGCGACACTTAAGCAACTGAGGGAGGGATATTAGCCACGTGTATCTGTGTACTAGTCTCGGTTTAGATACGTTCAGCTTAAAAGATGGTGGGGGTACCCCATCTTGCCTCACTACCCCGTCTTGCCCCACCTTCCCCTGCATTTATATTGCAAATAAGAAAATATAAATCCTAGATTACATGTAACTACTACAGTTACAGTTAAATTTGCATTGTTATTGTACATATACGTTTCAAAAGAGAAAAAAAAATTTCATCGTAAATGGGTAAAATTTACATATTTGAACATGGTTTTTGAATTTTGATCAACTTTTTTTAATAACAATTTTCGATATTGTCAAAAATAAAGGTATTTTGGTCTTGCTCAAAATTCATATTTTTTGACAAACCTCGTATACGCCTAAAATAATTAATATCTGATAGTTGCATTTTAGGTTTTAGACCATGCAGAACTTTTTATGAAAAATAACTTTTTTTCGTAAAATTAATAATAAAAAAGTTTTCCATATGGTTCCAACTTACGGATACATACTGTATATATATTTTTAGTAGCCTGTCAAAGTGTAAGGTTAATACCTAATCTACATACAAAATTTCATTATTTTCCGTCACATAGTTTTATTTGTTATAGTAAAATTGAAATCTTAAAATTAATTAAATTTTTTTTCTTAATTGCATATTTTTACTTTATGAAATACTTATAATTTGTATTAAATTTATCTTAATAAAGAAAATACCATAACCACTTTAGAAAATTTATTCATGACTTTCTCTAAATAACGGTTACCTCCCTATACCGGACATTTTTTTAGTAGCTGATGTTAACGGCCGCTATGTGGAACAGGCAAAAATCTGATAAATATAAACAATTTGTACCAGGCCCTTTAATAGTTGCCTACCGCATGTAAAAAAAAACCTATTGTTTTCCTTTGCTCCCACTGAATTTTTCCCAATTATACAGTTTAATTTAGATTAAAGATATTGAATCCTTAAACGTGTTTCTCATGTAAAGGCTTATAAAATAATATTTGAACCTTTAGCAATCCATTGATATCAAATTTACCTTAAATATTTGTTGTTCTTCTAAGGATTTAATTAACATATTACTTCTACTTTCATTTGTTTATTAGACCAATAATAATCAATTTAATCTTGTAATTTAGGCTGAAGATGACGATGTTTATCATTGAACATGAACATATTATTGTGAGATTACGGAGAAAGGGACTATTTCCAAAACCTTAAATTAATAGGTACTTGTTTAACTAAATTTTATAAACTTGAAAATAGCAGACGTTGTTTTATCAAAAGAACGATTTAGTTCAGGTTTGTAGAGAGGTACCTAGTGTGAAGTAGAAGGGTAGGTATAATTACTGTCTTTTTGAACTGTCTTCATCTATAGGTAAACTGATAGACTGTTGGAAGACAACTTATGTGAACTTTTAAGTACGATATTTATTAACTATGATATTTTATTTCAGAACGAGAAAGCAGAAGTCAAGCAAAAATGGGCATCACGTTTGCTGGGCAAGCTGCGAAAGGACATCACTCAGGAATGCCGCGAGGATTTCGTCTTGAGCATTACTGGCAAACGACCTGCAGTGTGTGTTCTGTCCAATCCGGATCAAAAAGGCAAAATGCGGCGTATTGACTGTTTAAGACAAGCAGATAAAGTGTGGCGTCTTGATCTCGTTATGGTGATACTGTTTAAAGCAATTCCTTTGGAAAGCACGGATGGTGAACGACTCGAAAAAAACCCAGACTGTTCGCAGCCGGGACTGTGTGTGAATCCATATCATATAAATGTGTCAGTGAGAGAATTGGACCTTTATTTAGCTAATTTCATCAATAGTCACGGTAAGTGCCCATGTCTTATTAGCAGTGTCAATGGAAGGTTCATTTTATTGTAGGTATTACCAATTTGTAGCAATTACAAAATAATGTGCGAAAATACTTTCCTGTTCCCAAATCGATAAGCTGATAATGCGGATTTTGACATTTTTAGCTAAAATATAGCTGATTTATTTTTAAGGCCTAATACTTTTAAGACAATATTTTTGCCCAAAAATAAGAACTTAAAATTTCACCTCGAACACATAAATATTCATTTTTGAGAAAAAAATTTGTAGTTAGAAAAATTTAAAAATTTTTGGCGGCGCGGCATTAAAAAAATAAATATTATGTTTAAAATTGGACAACTAATAGTGACGCGAAATAATGGTAGCAGATGTTAAAATTTTCGTTTCGGTAACATATATTTCATAAAACAAGAATTTTTATACCCCGATGACCTGCAAGCAATAAACGAACATTAAATTAAGTTTTGTTTTGAATAAGCGTAAACACCATAGCCCAATATTACAAAGTACGCAACGCAATGTATTTATCGTTTATATTTATTATTTAGTCATAGTAATAGATAATGTTGTATTGTAAAAAGACTGATTTTTATCGGACTTGAATTATTTTTATTATACTGAGCACAATCGGTTAGTTAGTAGTTAAAGTATTTTTCACCCTAAATGGTATCGACTTACTGACTGCAATAAAACTACTGGTTTAATCCCATTGTTATATACAATCAACAAGCAAGCAAATACACTACAGGGTAGGACTTTAGATATTTAATTCGTAATTAATAATATATTATTTAATCGTAACCGTAGCACAACTTGAACACAGCACAGATAGTTAAATATTACCTGGTATAATTACAAACTATAATCCGACCCTGACCGAAAGTTTATTTGCATTTTTATGGCCGAGCTCTTGCAAAACGTCCCAGGTAGTTAAACGGAGTCAACCATTTATTGTGAAAAATACTTTATCTATAACTGTGTTGAAGTGTAAACTCGCCTTGTAAAATTGCTAGAATGGTTGGAGATAGGTACCTACTAATTTACCTAAACTGTTTATTCAATAATCAATTAAAGACAATACAAGTCTGACAAATTCAGTTTTTTGGTATATTGTTCTGAGCTAATTAAGATTTTGTTCAAAGATGTTCCTTGTCCTGAGGCAATAGTGACCAAGACAATCGTTTTTTTGGCGCGTTTTTTCGTTCGTATTTATACTACCCTTAACCACTTACCTACATATTGGTACTAAAGCTTTGTTCCATCCCAGGAAGATATTCATTCCTGATCGGTGATTTCGAGCATGTCAATTAAATTTTGAATTTAGCAATCAATTGTTACCTTGGCATATTAGTTGCGCGACAGACTGGAAATAAACGATGAGGAACGAATCTCTTACTAGGTTGAAACGAAGCTATCATATTCCATACTTCAATTATGTTTCCATTATGGACATTGAATAAAGGCCCGTCAAGTTTGCGCAATTATAAAATTTTCTTGTTGTGTAAATATTCGATAGGACTGGCTTTTAAAGTGGTTTACAAGCTCTTATTTACCTGTTCGGGTAAAATATTGCAACCAAAATTCCGATTTGTTTTGATTAAGCTACAGTTTTATGCGATTCTTGAGAAAAATGCCAGTTTTACATATCCTCACTTTTTCTCCCATAATGAAGTCAGAAGCCACTAACAAAGTCTACAAAAATGTCTAAAATAAAGTGTTATAAATAAATAGCATCCGAGACTTAAAAATTATAACCAAAATCTTACTGAAGATCAGAACCAAATACAAGATGGAAACGCATACCATCAATAATACCATATAATTCTGTTCACGTGCAGTGTTTATTTTCGATCGATAACATATCCAGTCATTTCCACCCTACTGTTCAAACTCCATCCGGCCTGATTTAAATCGCATATCAGGGATATTATTTGACATTTGGGCGGCTACATGGTCAAATAGAAAATAAGGGTGTTCTCGTGTTCTCGTTATGTTACCGAATTAAGAGGCACCGAAAACATATTTTGATCCTTAAGTCATGGCAAATATTTCTTGTTATAAACATTTTACTCTATTTTCTAAAACAAAATGGTGGACAAACATCGAAATTTGCTTTGTCTAAACATTGGTTTATTCGTTTGGGTTAAACGGATCTCAACAAATTTGGTCTTACTCGAAGAGTTTCTCTTCGCCTATCCACTGAGTTAGGCCTGCTTATCTATACTTCTAACTTTTGTCGTCAATATCTTTGGTTAGAAACACGTTAGGGAGCTATGGTTTTGGCTTTAGAGCTTTTCTCTATTTTTTTTAAATGATAGTATCATTCTATTTGATATTTTTTAAAGAAAGCACTTTATTTGTTCATATTTTAGAAAACTCCCACTAGCGTAAAAATTAAGCTTCACGGGAAAAGGAAAGAAAAACTGTATCGAATAAGGCAAAATTTGTTAAAATCCGTTTACCCCCACTCATACCAATCGCGCGGCATCTCTTTTTCGGAACAAGACCAATATGTTTGCTGATGACACTAGCTTTGCGCTGAGGTGATTGGTGATTGTATGGCGAGTGTGATCAATTGAATCGTGGCCGGATCGTGTTAACCTAAATCAGGAAAAGACTGAACGAATACTTTTCCTCTATGGAGAGGTGACCCGGATGTGAATCCTGCGTCGGTCAAATTTCTGGGTGTTTTCGTGGACCCACTTTTACTTTCGAAAGTCATATTGATAACATATCTGAAAAAATATGTCGTGGCATATATGTTCTTAGAACCTGGCTAGCGTGGTGGATCAGGAGGTATGCTTGATGGCATTACACGCTCTGGTATAGTCTGTATGCTTTTATGTCTTGCCAGTTTGGGACACTCCTCTTATGCACAAAGACGAGACGTTCAGTAAGGGTGATGACCAGAAAGGTTAACCGGGATGATGTTAGACAGGATTTTACCTATCTTAATATCCTGACATTACCATCGCGTTATATTTTTGACTCCCTAATTTATATAAAAAACAACAATTCAAAATTTGATACTATTCAGTATCACGACTACAACACCAGCTATAACAATAAGATACATGTCGAGTTCCTCAGACTGAAAAGTCCTGGAATGCAACATTACACTAGGCCCCTATTTTCTACAATAAACTGCCAACAAATATCAGGGACCTCGGTAGGATAAACTTTAAATCTGTAATTAAACAGTACCTTATAAAAAATCGTTTTATCAGAAGAATTTCTAAAGGAAAGTCCAAAACTTGATGATTTTAATGGTTAACCTCATAAATGACTAAGACGCGCAACGGATGATCTTGTATTAAACTTAGTGATAAGGTGATGTAGTGTGTTAAATTTTAGTACTTTACTTTCTATACTTATTGACGATTGTACAATTTTTTTAAATTTGTGGCATAAATAAATGATCAATTTTACAAAGGAAATTGCAATATTCGCCAACTATTTTGTTTTAGAAGAAAGAGTAAAATGTATACAGTAGATTCGTTTCAACCAGTCGGAAGCCAGAAACAATTAGAAACCGTCAGACTTCTGCGCAATAGTTTAAATGCGTTCCAACCAGATTAGTAAACATACAGTTTTCTGCTCTATCTAAAATGAAAACCTGAACAAACCCGCTAAAGGTCCAAGCCAACGTGTAACTTTTCTTTGCAAAACAAATTCACAACACACGAGTTAAATAAAAATACGCACTTTTAGTAAGGTTAACATTAACAGAGCTCAAATTTCAAGAGCGACCTATAATTCCTCTATGCTTTAAGTAAATTATAAGCTGTTTCAACCAAACAGACAAATTGATCAAAAGGCCTGGACGTCTATTCTCGAAATAGGCGAATGATCATTTCAAGAGAAGTGATTACTTTTTTTCTTAAAAATGTTTAAACTGTATTCTTAAAACTTAAAATGGCTATTCATTTCCATCGAAAGTTCAGACGATGTGAGCATATGATGTTTATTGTCCCTTCTCGCGAGAGAGCATTCACCTAAATTGGAGAATAGACGTCCAGGTAGTTTACAGACATGCGCGTTACGAAAGATGTACAAACTGTTAGAAACCTGTTTGTGATTCAAAGTTGAAACAAACGTATTATAATATAGGTCGCTTAAACCGACTGCATTTGTCTGTGTGGGTGTATCACTTCGCGCGAATTCCTTGAAGGATAGTTCACGCGAAAACGCGTATACTGTAACCGCAGCCTAAAGAGCAATTCGTCATCGTTCAGTTAGCTTTGCAGCAAAATTTCTTGACGCTCATAGCATGTTTTATCGACATACGGAAGCTACGTTTAGCGTTTGGAGACAGCTTGTCTCTATAAATAGGTCATCATTTTATGATATAAAAAAATGTATGTCGTATCATGATATATGGTAAAGTAAATATCGTTCACTGACAATATAAACTAATATGCATTTAATTAAGCAAAGAGATTTATTAGAGTCGACCAATAATATACACCGAATTATTTAGTGTTTTTATTTGGAGGTTTGGTTACGTTAAAAGTCTCGGTATAATAATTATACAAACAAATGCCTAATATTATACTCTAATATATTACTATAAGTTATTATTGGCAGTTTGTATATATTTGATTTCATTCATTGCAAATGTTTACATGTGTACGACTTTTTGAAAATATGCCAATCTTAATAATCAAATTCCTCTAACTATTATTATTTAATTTATTTAAGTTTTTTAGGTGCCAACTATGTCATAAACCACTTGCACTTTGAATCTAGTTTTTATTATTTGTTTATTTTTTAAATATTGATAGCAGGCTCTACTACTACAAACAAACGAAACATCACAAAACTTATTTTAACCCAGGGCTTGACACTTAAAATCCTCTTGATTGAATAGTGTACCACATCCTCCTTTAACTAAACATGCACACAAAATCTATTTCACTTACGTTAATATATTTTTTCCACATATGAAAATTACCACGCATTTGAATAAAGGCAAATGAATTACTGTAAGACAATTAGTTTTTAAGAAAATAAATGAGGAGGAACCACGCAAAAGTTAATAAGTCCAAATTTACGATTTTTGAGTTAGAAATCAATTTTTCATCTAGATCTATCGGGTATGCTTTCGAAATTTAAGCCAAACTTAATTTTTCCCATGCAAAATAAATACGATAATTAGTAAATTCAAGCAATAGTTAATGTTTCCCTACTATAGCTCTTATAAATGAGGATTTTCAAATAAAGAATAAATCGAGTAGATATCTTACAAATGGTAAAGGAATTCAGTCATAAAGTTAAGTACCGCATTGATGATATCATTGAAATATGTTTTTATGATTTACTCATAATTGACAGAAAGGAACTTTAACTTTGGCGTTGTTGCTTCGCAAATTGTCTTAATGTAATGCCGTTGGCCTCTATTTTAGAGCTTGGTGACTTGCATATACTAGGAGGCTCTGCCTCAACTTCGCCTTTTGTAACTTTTGTTTTTATGTAATTTTTGTACTAAATAAGCTATTCCCCTTTTTTATGTCCAAAGGAAAACGAAATGGCATCTGATTATTTTTGTACTTTAAAAAAACTTCCTTCTCTTTTTTAAAGTTGTTTGTAGTTTATACAAATTTGGAAAGATAGCAGTTGGTTTATACCAAATCTAATATCCCAGACTTCAGAAAAAGAAGAAGATGTTGTCAATTACATATTGTATTCAATTTTTTTTTTAAATGTGTGTTCGCATACACTTTTGTTGGTTCAACCTATTCTAACAATTTTCTTTGTAAGGGGGATTCGGTAGCGTATAAGCAGATGGACTACCGAAGTCTTGTCAAAAATTCTGGAAAGTTTAGTAAGCCAGTTATAAGGAATAAATCAAAATAAAAAGGGAGGAAAGGAGGAGGAGATGAAATAATATTTTCATTAAAATATTTAGTTATACATATATATAGAAATATGTATGTCGTTTTGAGGTAAGAGGGGATAAATAACTATTTTGGTCAAAAATGTTAAGTTTAATTATTATTATATTAAGGTCAAAAAAGCAAAATTTATCAAATATTTTGTTTTTAAAGATAAAGGAGGGATCAATTAATACTTGTTTAATAACTCTATCAAGTGATAGATCGTTTTTTAGGTTTATTGAGGCCAAAGAAACCAATTTCGATCAATATTATGTCAAAAAAGATAATACTTAGGTGGGGTTAGGAAGAATTTTTTTTAGGTGTTAAATGCTCTTAGCCAAAAAAAAATAAAAAAGTCATTGAAGTAGGGGATATGTAAAAAGAAAGATAAGACTTTAAATTTTTACAAATTTGTTTATAATTACTAATTACAAGAAATAAATAATAAAAAATAAAACCGACCATAAAAATTCTCCTAAAAGTAAGAAATAATATAATTTATTTAAAAGATATAACACATTCGCAATAGTAATACTTTTACTTTTATGTCAACCTTTCTAATATTGGTGAAAAGCAATATTTTTCTGTTAATAATATCTCAATAGAATCTTTCTTTTGCTCCCATACAACACAAAATCGTACAATAAGTATTAGTCCTAAAAATCTATTATAATATATTATTTTCGGTCATATCTACAGGGTTCCCTATAGGAGATACAAAATAAAATTAAATGTAGGAGTTTTAGGGTTTTGTCTGAACCTCCAGGAAAGACCATCCGAAACATAAGAAAAATTAAACAATTTGGTTTTTTTAAATGGTACACCCTGTATATTTTTTATTTTTATGAAAGATCTTTCTTCGCTGATTTCAAAAATATATAGTTTGTCTATATTTGCTGGAACCGTCATTAAATTATTTCTAATCAATTATTGTTTACGACACTATACAATAATAATTATTTTGAGTAGCGTGCCTTGGAAAACAATAATTGCCTGGACGTAGTTTAGTTTTCAATAGGGAACTGTCAACATTTTGTATTTGAAATCATTTACTTATTTTTTAAAATGGGTTATTCAAGCGAAGAAAAATCGGATATGGTCCGTTTATTCTATAAGCATCCAAGTAATGGACCAAGGGCTCAACGTCAATACCGTATTACCTATCCAGAAAGACCAACACCATGCGTTGACCCAATTAGATACGTAGTGCGGCAATTTGAGTTGAGACATAGTCTCGAACGTAAGAAAAGCACATTTACAAGAAATGTCGAAGAAGACTTAGATGTCTTACTCTATTTTGAAGGTAAATTTTAACTTTTATTTTTAAATAGAGGTAAACTAATTTGGTTTATATTTCTTATAGAAATGCCTGAACGGTCCATTCCCGATGCTGCAATTTATTTTAATAAATCATGTGGGGAAATTCACGAGATTTTAAAAAAGCACAAATATCACCCTTATAAGTTTTTGCCAGTCCAAGGGCTAACCGAAAATAATATCCAGCAGAGATTAGAATTTTGCTTGAATATTTCTAGAAGACTACACGTAAATGCAGATTTTCTGAATAAAATCATTTTTACGGATGAAGCTACATTTATAAGTGGCATGTTTAATAGAAAAAATAAACACTTTTGGTCATCCACAAATCCTCACAAAATCCAAGAAATAAAAATTCAGGGTCGTAGTAGCATAAATGTTTGGTGCGGTCTGTTTGCTGGCAGAATTATTGGTCCAGTGATTTTTCGAGGTAGTTTAACGGGTGTAGGGTATCTTCATTTTCTGGAAAATGACATTGAAGATCTTTTAGAGGAGTTTCCAATTTATGATTATAATAGTCTTATTTGGCAGCAGGATGGAGCACCAGCTCATAATGTTCTACCTGTCTCCAATTACCTTAATAACAGGTATAATTTATGGATAGGCAGAAGTGGTCCTATTCATTGGCCGGCAAATAGCCCCGACCTTTCACCCCTCGATATATTTTTATGGGGTTATTTAGAAAACCGCATTTACTATAATAGGACACGAGACATCCAAGTTCTCGAAGACAAGCTTCGGGATGAAATACGAATGTTAAATAGGAATCATCCAAATTATATAATAGATGCCATTAACAGTAAACTTAGAGAAAATATTCAGAAATGTATCAGAAATAGAGGAGGTTATATTGAAAACCAGTAAAATATACCAAAATATTATAGGTTAGATAATTTAGTTTATGTTTATTACACATTATTTATTTGTTTGTTGTTGTTTAAATGTTGTGTGTATACAATAATTAATTAGAAATAATTTAATGACGGTTCCAGCAAATACAGGGTGTCCCAGATAAGAATGCACTCTACAGGGATCTCGTAAACCATAGGAGATACAGAGATGGTTAAATTAGAGAAAAGTTGCGCATTACTGAATCCTGTAACGTCATGTTTTCAAATTAAAAAAATTCCGAATGCTTCCGAAGATATTTGGATAAAACCGAATTTTCGCGATGTCGTTTTAATTGATTTATGATTCTATTTGAAGAGAAATGTCAAAATAAATTTAACATTCTCATTGCCACTTTTTCTCTTCTACAAAATGGTTTGATTACATTTTTGATCCGACGTTTCGTTTAGACACAACCATCATCAACTTTGTTATTTTAAATAGTCGGAAAATTTTATTTTATGCTTAATAAATTCTACGTTTTATTCTAAATCTAACAGTATGTCACACTTATTATTTATTAGACGTTTCGATATAGAAAAACACATCATCAATGAAAATATGCACATTATCGAAAATATTTTTGTTTTTATTGTATTTAAACACCTGTTGGATTTTAAAATATTTTTTTAAAAGCAACTTATAACAAAACATAATATCTAATAAAACTTATCTGAAAAATGCAACAAGTAATAATTAATTTTAATTATTACATACAATTATTTAATAATGTTCAAACATAACGTACCATTTAAATTCGGCATCATCTATGAAATTGATTGACGTTCGCAATTGTTTAAATAGTTTCTTTAGATCTGTCACTTAGTTACAGAGACCTGTTAGTTTTAAATTTGGTAATTATTATTATTATTATTATGTTTTTGCGCACAATTCTTATGACTCTCGATGTAACAGTAAATCATGTCAAATTTTTCTTCGTTAGAATAATGTTCCATTATTTTAAATTTTACTGCAAAATGCAACAGTTAAAAATTTAAAAAAACATAATAATAATTATCAAATTTAAAACTAACAGGTCTCTGTAACTAAGTGACAGATCTAAAGAAACTATTTAAACAATTGCGAATGTCAATCAATTTCATAGCTACCCATATGATGCCGAATTTAAATGGTACGTTATGTTTGAATATTATCATGCATTTTTAAAAAATAAAAAATAATTATATTTAATAATTAAAATTAATTATTACTTGTTGCATTTTTCAGATACGTTTTATTAGATATTATGTTTTGTTATAAATGTTTTAAAATCCAACTAGTGTTTAAATACAACAAAAAAAATCAAAAACATTTTCGATAATGTGCCTATTTTTATTGATGATGTGTTTTTCTATATCGAAACGTCTAATAAATAATAAGTGTGATACACCGTTAGATTTAGAATAAAACGTAGAATTTATTAAGTATAAAATAAAATTTTCCGACTATTTAAAATAACAAAGTTGATGATGGTTGTGACTAAACGAAACGTCGGATCAAAAATCTAATTAAACCTTCTTGTAGGGGAGAAAAAGTGGCAATAAGAATGTAAAATTTATTTTGACATGTCTCTTCAAATAGAATCATAAATCAATTAAAACGAAATCGCGAATATTCGGTTTTATCCAAATATCTTCGGAAGCATTCGAAATTTTTTAAATTTGAAAACATGACGTTACAAGATTCAGTAATGCGCAACTTTTCTCTAATTTAACCATCTCTGTATCTTCTATGGTTTACGAGATCCCTGTAGAGTGCATTCTTATCTGGGACACCCTGTATAGGCAAACTATATATTTTTGAAATCAGGGAAGAAAGATCTTTCATAAAAATAAAAATATACATGGTGTACCATTTAAAAAAACCAAATTGGTTAATTTTTCTTATGTTTCGGATCGTCTTTTGTTTATTTTTTTAATTTCCTGGAGGTTTAGACAAAACCCTATAACTCCTACATTTAATTTTTTTTTGTATCTCCTATAGAGAACCCTGTAGATATGACCGAAAATATCTCTGAAAACCCTGTATATTTTACAGCGATTTTTGTCTAATCAGTTTTGGGTCTCTAATAAAAAGCATTTATTTTAACTTGTCCAAAACCCGTCCACCTTCTTTAATATTAAGTTACAAAGTATCATTTCCTTTTTGTACCAGTAAAACATATATATTTTTATTGACGTAAAACATAGCCACCTACACTAATGAGACTTTTGTAAATTTAAAAATACATTTAAAAAAATATCATTGAGGAAAAAAAAAATTTTTCATTAGAATAAAAAATATGTTTTGTTTCCTAATTTTCAAATAATTTCGTAGTTAGTGAAAAAGTATGAAATTTATATTTTACTTTCAAATTAATGGAGACTAAAAAGTAACAGAAGACAATAATACTTTATTAATGTATAATAATTATTATTTCCGGATACATATCTTTGCCACCAGGTACAATTTAAAATTGATTTTATTAAAAACGGAAGATATGAATATCAATTAAAAAAAAATACTTTTGGAGGGACATGTGCAGATATTTGTTTAATTTTGTGAGGTATTTAGGAAAAACTGATAGTTACTTTTTTTTTACTTTCCGTAGATGTAACCCTTCATCCAGGGATGAAAACCAACCCAACTTTTTTTTCAAAAGTAAATACAAGTATTGTGATAACTCGCGAAAAATTAATGTAACTGACTTTTTACTTATGAAATTCTGTAATCCGATATGAGCGAACAGTTGAAAAAAAATATGGTTTTTAAATAATTTTCTCAATTTTTATATTGTTGAAAATATTTACAATTTTAGTTTCCTCGCAGAAATGTCTTTATTTGTTTTAAATCAGAACGTTTCAACTGGTAAGTATCTCCAGCCGTTTTCAGGTGAATACTAAATAAGTAAAGTAACTACAGGACTATTTATACTAGCTAGGTGCACTGAAGCATAACTGAAGTGGGTGCAGTCATGCGTTCAGTTGGCACGCGATCTTATCCTAAGATTACATCTATCTAACAAAGGTTTCCAGATATTTCTTATGTCTAATGATGGTTTACTAAAGCAGCCTGGGTTCTGGTGAATAGCAGCAGCTTCCTTAAACTTTCTTTTCCTCCAGTGTGATTCCTTATGTAGGATTTCAGCTTTTGACCACATGATATGGTGACCATGTTTCCAGGCATGGCCAGCTGCACCTGACTTTTCGGTCTCTCCATTTAACGTTTTCTTTTTGTGTTCTTTAATCCTTGTTTTGAGTGGTCCCAATGTCTCACCTATATAAGATTGGCCGCACTCGCAGGGGATCTGGTAAACG
Organism: Polydrusus pterygomalis; assembly: GCA_963969555.1. Classification (NCBI taxonomy): domain Eukaryota; kingdom Metazoa; phylum Arthropoda; class Insecta; order Coleoptera; family Curculionidae; genus Polydrusus; species Polydrusus pterygomalis. The sequence continues at coordinate 12,749,408 of OZ018384.1, forward strand.
CAGTTTTTCCTATCTTTTTGACTTGTAGGCTTTGTCTTTGTCAGATGGCTTCTTATAGGGTGTCCCTCGAGTTAAATACGGTGTTACTGTTGATGTTGTATCGTTGTCCTAGTTTTCTTATTTCCTCAGATAGGTACTATTTGACATACGGAATATTGAGTGTTGGTTGTGCCTCTCTGTTTGCTTCTTGCGCGTTGGGTCGATTCTTACGATTTTCCAATATTGTGTCAAATAATCTTGCGAGGTAGCCATTTTTTATGAGGTCGGTCTTAATGGGGTGACTTTCCTTTTTAAGTGCTTCTTCCGAGTTACAGATCGTAATTGCTCTATCCACGAGGAAAGTTTTGTAATCGACAAGCCATTTTGTTTCTGAGATATTATCAGTTATTACCCTACTGTTGTAAGTAACTAAAATGTTACTTTTAAGATAGAGCAAAAAAACTTCATAGCGTACCCAGAAATAACTGAAATTGGCCAACTAAACAATAGAATTCTATTATGAATAAAACAAAAAAGTTTTTTAATCCTGTTTTTCAGGTTACTAAAAAACACTTTTTTTACACTTGGTTATCTCATCGAACTGCTTATTGAGAAAAATTGGTTATACATACAATTTGGTTACACAAATTACTTCCCCTAAACTTAACCATAACACCAGATTTGTCTACCCATAGCAGAGTTTGTATTTTTTAAGCAATTTTTCCGTTTTTTCCTTGTTATTACTGTTATTTCAAACTAACAACATTGTATATTCTAGTTTGCTTTTTGTATACTTATGTAACCAAGTTGTATGTGTGTTACATACCACTTAGCAATTCCTATAATGATGTTTAGGGTGAGTATGTTAAAACAATTAATTCTATTTGTTTTTAGTTTTATTGCTTAGGTTAACCATATTGTGCACATATCTTAATAGTTTTAATTTATATCATTCCTTATACCTTCTTCTTCAGCCTGTATTGATCCACTCCTGGATGTAGGCCTCTTCGAAATCTTTCCATGCCCTTCTGTCTCTAGCAATCTGAAGCCATTTTTTTCCTGCGATATTCCGGATATCGTCCCGCCATAGCCTCTGTGGTCTGCCCACGCTTCGCTTGGTCTCTCTCGGGCGCCACACCAAGGTCCTGTGTGTCCACCTATGTTGGTCTTGTCTCGCTATATGGCCGGCCCATTGCCATTTCATTCTTGCCACGAACCTCAACACACTCGTTACCCCAGTCCTTCTCCGGATTTCATCGTTCCGAATCCTGTCCCACAGGGATATTCCAAGCATGGCCCTCTCCATTGCTCTTTGTGTAGTTTGCAATTTGTCAGCCGATTTACGGGTAATGGACATTGTCTCGGGTCCGTACGTGAGCACCGGCAATACACATGATTCAAATAGTTTCCTTTTGAGGTTTATAGGGAATTCGTGGGACTTGAGTATGAATCCTAATTTGCCAAAAGCCGCCCAGGAAAGGCTCACTCTTCTTGAAATCTGGGAATATTGGTTTTCTTTACCCAGCTTGATATTGTGGCCCAGGTATATGTATTCAGGAACATTCTCTAAACGATGATCATTTACCGTTACCTCGATGTTCTCATTGCTCATGATCTTTGTTTTTGCTAGTTTCATCGTAAGTCCAATCTGCAGCAATGCCTGATGGAGCTCCTGCATTATACTCCTGAACTCTTCGCCTGTGTTTGCGATGATCACAATATCATCGGCAAAACGCAAATGACTCAACCGTAATCCGTCTATATTGATCCCCTTATCCCGCCAGTTTAGTTTTTAAATACATCCTCAACGTTAGTGTGAATAGCTTCGGTGAGATTGTATCTCCTTGTCTGACTCCTCTTTTGATTGGGATCTTTTCAGTTTTTAGGTCTTCGTCTATTTTTACATGTATAGAGGCATTATCATAAATGTGCTTTATAAGGTTTGAATATCTGGAGTATATCCTAGCGTTGTCCAACGACCTCAGAATTGCCCACGTTTCGATGGAGTCGAACGCCTTCTGGTAATCTACAAAGGCTAAATGTAGTGGTATGTTATACTCGGTACTTTTTTCAATGATAGTACGGAGGGTTTGCAGGTGATCGATGGTACTAAATCCCTTACGAAAACCGGCTTGTTCGACGGGTTGGTATAAGTCCATTTTGTTCGTCAAATGGTTTGTTATTATTTTTGTTAACAGCTTGTATAAATGTGATAATAAGCTGATACGGCGATAGTTCTCTATATTGTTCCTGTCTCCTTTCTTGTAGAGTAGGATGACTTATACCTTAAGGAAGCAAAATTGACCTGTTGTAAAAAAATCGTATCATGCAGAGGGTGGTAGAGGGTCTTCCAAAAATTTCATCTATGACACTTCGTCATCAATCTGCTTGAATCTTATTTCAAAATCTTAATAAGAAATGTTTTTTTTTTAAATTTTAACACATCACCTTTTATTTGGAGCGCTTTAACGAATAACCGCTCGCCCTGAAACCCATAATTGTTATAATTTGTAACTCTTTATAACTTTATAATCCTTTGGCTAATCCAAAAAACTCTCAGGGCTTATAATGCTTTTGGAAAATGATCAGTCCGATCAACAGTTTCGTCAAGAAATTGGGGAATACAAACCCATGTTACAGAAAACGCGTTTTTTTTTTATTGTATTATATTTTGACTAATTTTTAACTAACAATAATTGTTGTTTCGTATTAAATTTTACACTATAAACAATGTAGGGTGTATAGTGTGTGCACTATGTTATAGCGTTAAAATTGATATTAGACTTGCTGGGTATTGCTGACAGTGCTGTAGATAAAATTAAACGCATAGGTACCATGGGATAATCCAATATATTTAATTGTACTTGTATATTTAAATTAAAAAAAAATTATACTCCAAAACAGAAGATTACGTATAAATCACTGTCTATTTTATTTTTTAAAACCTGCGTTATTTTTCTGTTGAGGTTTACTCTTCGTATTGCGTTCTGTAGGTAGTCATGCAATTTTATTTTCGATTCAATTAAATATATTGGATTGTCTCATGTTATACTTTTAATTTTATCTTCCATGATATTGCTCATAACCTGGCATAGTTTTTCGTAGCAAAAAACGTACCTTTTTACATCAAATTGAGTTCGCAAAGATCGTTTGTGAGGTGTATCCACTAGGAGTAGAGGCCAGTAACAAAGTTAGCGTTCTTTGATTTGTATACCAGGCAATATTAATTAAGCTGATAAATTTTGTAGCAAGTATTCTGCGCCAATTTAAATATTCTCGCTTCCTTAAATTATTAAAGGAGTCTATTTGATTTAAACGGTAGTCCACTGTCAGAACTGGTACTTCTCTCCAAATCCATTGCTTAAATGGATTTATAAAACGCATTGCATATAAACATTAGTTACTGTTATACTACAACCGTCTTCCTAAACAAATACATGTTACAACACTCATTTATTGCAGTGCACCTGCAGAGCACTTTCAGTCTAATGTCAATGTAAGCGTTATAACTTCCTAGTACATACAGTATACACCCTACATTGTTTACAGTGTAAAATTTTATAACGGCCACCCAGGTCCCCGGATCTTACTCCCATGGACTATTTTCTGTGGGGTCATTTGAAAAATGTAGTATACAAAAATAGACCGGATAGTATCGATGATTTAAAAAGTAGGATAAGAATCGAATGTGCCAAAATAAGTAAAGAGGCTATAAGTAATGTGCAACGAGAATTTATTTATCAATTAGGATATTGTCAGGCGCAAGAGGGAAGACAATTTCAACATCTAATTAATTAATTGTTTGGTTTAACTTTTGTTAGATTTTATGAAAATAAATTGATGATTTTTCTTCTAGTTGCTCTGGTTTCTAAACAACGAATTTTGGACCTTATGTGTGTTAGGTTTTTGAAAGCGGCTTCTTTCGAGGAATCGAAATTTGAAGTAATATACAGGGCATTCCATTTAAAAAAAACATCCATACAATCATATCTTTTAAACGCGACACCCCGTATAAATGTTGTAAGCGTTAAAGAAAGTGCATTTTTATAAGGTAGTTGACGTGTTTCAGCGTTTTTGTCAAACCGTCTTACCTGAATTGTAATTGAATGTATTCCATACATTATTTACACACTGTATTGAAAATACAGCAGCCAATCATCGTGCCAATGATATTGCTCTACCTTATACAATTAATATGATTGTATCTGCTTTAAAGAGCATTTTCTTCCTGCGTCACACCCTCGATTCTAATGTTAAGGCCCAACTATGCGAATCACTTATACTGTCACAGCTTAACTTTTGTGATACTGTATACGGTCCTTGCTTGGATAGTTTGGATATTCGAAGAATTCAGAAGCTACAAAATTCCTGCCTTAGGTATATATTTGGAATAAGGCGCCGTGAGAGAATTACTTACAAACTTGCGGAGCTTAACTGGCTTAACATGTACAATCGACGAGTGCTGCATGGCTCCTGTTTTGTATTTAATATTATTAAAAAAAAAATTCCACTATATTTATATCGAAAATTAACTTTCCGAACCGACGTCCATAGACTAAACATCAGACCTAAGACTCTTCTTGATATTCCCCTGCAACGTAGAGAGCTATTTAAGCGATCTTTCTCGTATAACGCTGCCAATCTAATGAACACCAATACCCCAACCGACCTCTCGCTGAGCTGCCAAACTTACAAAAAGAGAACAAAACTCAAATTGTTATCTGCTCAAGTGTGATTTTTTTTCTTCTTATTCTTATCACGTGTCTTGAGAATTGCCTGGTTTTTTCTTTTTTTTTTTTTTTTTTCTTATTCTTTTTTCCCTTTTCATTCAACAACCAATCTTTCATATCTCAGTTTTTCTTTGCTTCCAGACTTTTTTTTTTTTTTTTTTATTTTAATGCATATATATAACTATCTATAATCTCTTATTTTGGTGATGGATAGTACGCGTTGCGCCTATTTAATTTTTTTCATGTTTTTAATGTTTTTTTTTTTTAATATTTCTATGTTACTATTTTTATTACTAGTTTTAGTTATTTTTTTAGATTTAGGTATAGAAAGGCCGCAACAGCCCCCCGACAACCTGTTGGGAAAGCTGAAACAACGGCCTATTAGTCCTTAATTTATCTAAAGTTGTGATATAACTGTTATTTTTTATCTGTTTTTTTTTTTGTTATATATATATATATCAACTTTTGTAATACCAAGTGGACTAATAAACGTCTGATTATTATTATTATTATTATTATTATTATTATTATTATAATATGAATTTTTTTTTAATTAAAAAACATGTTTAAAATTTTTTTCTCGGTTAACAGGTAACAGAAATTTAAAAGTGAAAAATGGGTTATATAATTGTTTTAATGCCCTTTCCGCGAGCTATCACAAAATGCATTTGCATTTGAAAAAAAAAAGTTGGGTTCGTTTTCATTCCTGGATAAAGGGTAAAATTTACGGAAATGCCAATGAAAATGTAAATCTAAAACTGTATAGTGTTTTTGGAATTTTTTTAAGGAATGGGTGGATTCTTTGTTAACGAATTTATTTTAGTTGAAAAATGTATTTTTTATAGATTGAATGAATGCTTATTTCTGGTTTAAAGAAGCTGCTTTCTTAAGTTACTGATTCCTTCATTTTTCAGTGAGAAATTCAGCTTTTGACAACATAATCTGGTGCTAGCGTTCAAGAATCTCAAGGTCATCTTATCGGGCCTTTCTGACTCTGCATCTTATTGTTTTAATACCAGGGTCTCTCATTTCATATTATTTGCTAGATTCCTAATATATAATACAACTAAGTAATTTTACAAAACTGCAATTTTCGCATTATTTGTTTACGCTCATCCAGAAGGACCATAAGAATCGTACAGAAGTACTCGAACAGCTACATAATAAGCATTTAAATAAATCCAGCTACTAGCTACAGTCTTACTAATATAGGCATATTCAGGCATTTCACCATCAAAGATGCTTTTCTTTAGTTTTCCTTTAATACTAATATAGTCATGTTCAATCATTATCCTATGTTTCCGTTTTAGGTATTTTTTTATTTATCCAACGTGGAGTATCTATAATTGATGTGATCTTTGCACAAATGATTTCTTGCGGAGTAACAATTATGCTTGTTGAGTTTTACATGTTTTTATTATTTGGTTACAACAAAACCACAATACCTAAAAATAAAAATAAAAAACTGCCAGTTTTGTTTCAGTTAAATAATCAACATCACATGGCAGACTTCGTCATTACTGCGCACTGGTCAGGCATAGAGGTTTATTACTTCAGATTACTCGGCAATTTGTTTTGTTCGTTGGATTTCAATTGTCGTGAACAAAACGAATATCAATGTCCAGGTACTTTAAACAAAATATAGATTTCTTTCCTTTTGTGTCTGGTTTTCTTTCTTATATTGCCTTTAAGGATTTTAATGTTCGGCGAATGGTCGATAGTCAAGCGCGCTTTTGTGCTGATAAATCTTCTGAAATACCTATAGGTGGTTTCCTTTTTGAAAATATATTTGGCAGTACCTTTTATATACCTTAATAATGCGATGATATAGTATTCCTAAACTTACTACGAATTTGCATAAAAAACATAGGGCAAATCTAATTTTATATTTTTTAAATCAGATTTTTGGTTATTTGGTGTTTCAATAAAAACTTCCAGGCCAATTATTTCGAAAACTAAAAGTGACATGTAAATTCTGTAAACGCCAGTTTTTAGCCTTTATGATTGGCTTCACAACTGTGTAAAAAATGTGTTTGAATAATACAAAATGTAGGTGGCGCCACGGTGCAAAGAATTTTTTCGATGACAGGAACTTTTAAATGTTGTGGTTCTTAAAGATAATTAATTTTTGATCAAATTATGTTGATAAATCCAACATGAACGGATGTATTTGGGGTAAAGTTTTTTTTTTTAAATAATTTTAACGAATATTTCCCTCATATGTTAAAGTTCCCATAAGAGAAATGCAATTTTCGCAAAATTACAGCGAAAACAGCACTGCCAGAAATCGAAAATTGCATCGCAAGTTTATATTGTGGACGAAACGTCAAAGCGGGATTTTATTGTTAACAAACGTCAAAAAATGTAATATTCTGACAATTAACGTCATCTTATTGAGTGACAGCAGACAAAAAAGTCAATGTCAACGAATGTTTTCCTTTTATTTTGTCAAGAATTGTTAATAACTATCTCTTTGCATTGGGATAACCCGTGGCAACGTAAATTTTTTTGTTTTTTTGTAAACAACGCTATTGAACTTTTCCGTAGACGTAATTTTACTACAAAAATGTCTCGTTTTGGCGAAGAATCTATCCTCGAAATAGAGCAGAAAATAACAGAAGCCATTCCAAAGAATACTGCATCAAATCACGACTATATTTGGCGGCAGTTCATGTGTTTTTGCAAGGAAGGGGGGCACGTTCTTGATGAAAACACTAATGTTTCAAAACTGGCAGATATCTTGAAGGACTGGGCGTTTAATATGAAAAAGCAAAATGGTGAGGACTATAAAGATTATACTGTCAAAACTATATGGAATGTTACCACTAAATTGTTGATAAATAAGTATCACAGAGATTACAATATTATTTTCAACCCATTCAGTGACATTCAGTTCAAATCATCCCGTGATGCCAAAAATGCTAAGCGGAAACAACTACAGCAGGAGCCGGAAAAAAGAAAACAAAGCTCAGTTTTTCTAAAGCACGACGAATTCATCAAAATAGTAGAGACTTGCGACGAGAAAACCCCCGACGGTTTGCAAAAAAAGATGTTTTTTGTTTTATCCTACGAGCTGGTCTGGCGTGGAGGAGAAGGCCCAAGGTGTTTAACAAATTATCTTAAAGAAGAACTGGATCACGCGGGTCAGAAGACGGGACGAATAGAGTACAATCCGCTTTTTACCAAGACTACTCAAGGAGGAGATAAGCCCTGCGCATCCTCGAAATGGTTGGTCAGGAATAAAGTAAACCCGAACATCTGCCCTATCCGACTATATAAGAAATTCATGCAGAAAAGGCAAGCAATAAAATGCAAACGACTTTTTCTCACCGTGAATCCTTTCTGGCAATTAGGAAAATGGTACAAAAGCATACCGGTTGGACGAAATTTGATAAATAAATGGACCTCTACACAAGTGGAAAAGTCAGGCCTCACCAATAAAAATATCAAACTGACGAATCATAGCTTACGAGCAACCGCCGTATCAAAACTTGCCAAAAAAAGGTGTTGGAGAACAACAGTTAATTAAACTAAGTGGACACTCAAATACCAAGTCACTGACGCCTTCATTCAGATGGATGAGAACCACCATATGCTTTTGATTGAAAAAATGCGGGACAATGACCAACCGTCAAGCTCAAGAGAGTCCCCCGCCGAAATAAGCTCTCGCTCGTTGACTGCATCAACCACCATGTCTACGAATTCAAAGCAAAATATTGTTAATTACGATAATTGTACTTTTCATTGCAATTCTTGTAATTTTTAAGCATTTTAATTTTATTGTTAGTATTTTCTGTTAAATAAAATATTTAAATTTTCTTGATTCGAGTTCTTAATTAAGTTAGGAAATATTCAAATAAATTACACTCGTGCATAAAAATAACCAGATAATTTTTTTATTCAATGTGTTTTTTTTTACAAATTGCAATCGTTTGTTTTCATATTTTACGAAAATGCCCTCCTCCTGCGGAGTCGGGCTTTTTCGCGAAAATATGAAAACAAACTCTTGCAATTATAAAAAAACACATTTCATTCAAAAATTATCGGTAATTTTGATGCACTTGTGCACTTACCCCCGAGTATTTTAATTATAAATATGTTTAATATACTTTAGCAGAGTTTAATTCAATTTTGGTAATGATACTTTTAGTGATAAACGCTCGTGTAGCGCTAAATTATTACGTCCAGTGACGTCTCTGGGGGCGCCTTAACAAATAATATTGGCAAAAATAAGACGCCACTGAGTTTTTGGTAATTTTTATATTTTTTTCGGATTAAGCAACTAAAAATATCCTTTTCTTGTCTGTTAAATTGTTTTCATATTTGCTTCGTTTTCGAGAAATAAAAAATAAAAACAATTTTATTGCAATCTCTGGAAAACAAAAATCATCATTAAATAATTAATACGTTGTATTTTTTGTTGTTTAAAAGCAAAGTTAAAACATTAAAATAAAATTTAAAAATTTTAAATGTTATGAAAGAACTTATGAGAAATTATACAAAATTATTATTGAAATTAGAACAATACCAAAAACTAACTATTTTTCGAAAACGATGCAAGATATGAAAATAATTTAACAGACAAGAAAATGATATTTTTAGCTGCCTAAACCGAAAAAAATATAAAAATTACCAAAAACTCAGTGGCGTCTTACTTTTTGCCAATATTATTTGTTAAGGCGCTACCTGAGACGTCACTGGACGTAATATTTAGCGCTACACGAGCGTTTTATTACTAAAATTATCATTACCAAAATTAAATTAAAATCTGCTAAAGGATATTAAAAATATTTATAATTAAAATGCTCGTTAAAATTATTAAAAAAAAAACTTAATCCCAAATATCTCCGTTCATGTTGGATTTATTAAAAAATTTTATGCGACATAACTTGATCAAAAATTAATTATCTTTAAGAACCACAACATTTAAAAGTTCCTGTCATCGAAAAAATTCTTTGCACCGTGGAGCCACCTACATCTTGTATTATTCATACACATTTTTTACACAATTTTGAAGCCAATCATAGAGGCTAAAAACTGGCGTATACAGAATTTACATGTCCCTTTTAGTTTCCGAAATAATTGGCCTGGGAGTTTTTATTGAAACACCCTGTATAGTTTATTATTAGAATTAGGTAGGTAAATTACGCAAGTGTTATTATTAGACGTTTTAATTATTTTAAAATTCTTATTTTTGTAAAAAAAATTAGATAAACCAAGCTTCCTTACTTTAATTTAACAATAGGATCATTTTCAAGTTAACATTTCAGCGACCAAGCAGTAGGATTCTTGCTAAACATTAGTTACAATCTTGTGTTAAAAATAACCCCAAAATTTAAGGTAGGCGTAAAACGATTATCTTATAAGTTAAAAATAAAATCACGTTTTTGAAAGTTTCTTGAATATTAATATGTAATAACTAATGTAAGAATCAATTTTTTATTTTTAAAATAATTGTCTTATTAAATTATCTTATTTTTGGCAATATTTGCATTCAAAAAATAACGGTAATAATTACAAAGCTATTTCTTACTTCGTAATTTACAAAGTTTATCGTATTCTTGGTTTAATTCCGCGCATACTGAGAAAAACAAAAATCTTCCAAAATCTTTCATTTTCACCTCGTCGATTTAATTTAAAGTTGCTTTGTACCAACCTTAATGTGATATTCTTTTGTATATTTTTAGTTCGTACTTTATTTTGAATGGTTAATATAAGGTGACTCTAATTATAGACTTTATATTCGTATATAAAAATATCAAAACAGAAAACCCAGGAACATTTGGATCGTGCTAATTGGATTATTTGGTCGTACGTATGGTCGCATAAAGTGGCAGGTCATTGATATAAATACCCTTTTATCAATACCTATATTATTATATATTTTGTAAGTTTGTACATGTGTTATAGAATCACAGTGGCGCACTTAGGTTACCTATTATATGGAACTTTAGGAGCACAAGATGATCATTATAAAATGAACAGTTTAATATAACTCTATACAAATATGTATTTAGTTATACAGGGTGTCCGGAAATAGGAGGTCAATCCGTTAACCATATATTCCTTGAGCAAAAGGAATATGACTTTTATAATGTCATTTTTCATTTATTCTTGATTATTTATTCAATATGGTTAACGGATTGACTTCCTTTTCCCGCGCACCCTGTATAACCTACCACTCGACCAAAAGTTGCTTACTTTTAAGGAGTATTAAGTATAAGAACAATATATTATACCGTGGCATGCCTGCAGCCTCTCTAATAAGACCTACGCGGTTGAAATCAGTTAAGGGAATCGTCTAAAATATATATGTCGTAGTCTTATAGTGAAATCCGTCTTTTCATGAAGAATCTAGTCATATCATGAAGCGTCGGCATATTATGTAAAAACATGAAGCTACACAATCTGCCTAGGCTTTTCAAGAAGAGCCGGTAGCACTTCGGCATATAGGGTCGTAACATAACCTGGCTAAATTTAAAGAGCGGCACTTTGTGAAGTAGGTACGAGATGTCAATAGGAGGCGATAACTTGAGGAACAAATTCCGTCTAAAAGGTATATTGGCAACTGGTTTGTTCGTTGTTACCCAGAGCATTTTTTTAAATTTAATTTAAATTTTATTTTTATAAAATATTAGTTAAAAAAATTGAATTAAAAAAAATGCTCTGGGTAACAACGAACAAACCGGTTGCCAATATACCTTTTAGACGGAATTTGTTCCTCTAGTTATCGCCTCCTATGTCAATGCTTTAAAGCAAAATTGCAGTGTAATTCTCGATGTCACAAAAGTGATGGTGCCTGTGTTAATAAATAGAAACAAATGTTTGATGTTATTCTTCTTATTGAAGTAAATTTTTTTGTTAGAATATCTAGATACTCATATCTACCCCTATATTAAAACTGGTACACTCTATATAAAGCAATGTCTCAATTACAAGCTTGCAAAGTTCACTTAAACACAATATGCCTTGCCTTTGTGGAAATTTCACGAAACCGCAATATTTAACGTTAGGCAGGTTGTAGAATACTAGAATACACAATTCGCCGAAATGTGATGGGCTCTTCTTGAAAAGCCTAGGCATATTGTGTAGCTTCATGTTTTTACACAATATGCCGACGCTTCATGATATGACAAGATTCTTCATGAAAAGACGGATTTCACTATAAGACTACGACATATACATACTTTTGATATTTTATATCGGACGTACCAAAAACTATATCACGTTTTTCGTCCCTAAATAATATAATTATGACAAAAAGATTTGTTTGATTGCATACAACACTGTGATATCAGAACATTATTTAAATAACCCCATTTAAGTTTATTCCAAGAAGATAAATTAAACCTGGATATTTTGACTAAAAATGGCAAAATTTGTTATTTAAATTTTACCAATTGGTTGAGGACAGTACATGTAAAAACCGACAAATTCGTTTTTGGTAATTCTAGACTTACGCATGTATTCATACTAATTTGGTTATGTGCTTTGTTATGTCGGTCCAAGATTTTTTGAATTAAAAATTATTGTATGATCCAATTTAATATACAAAAACCGATAAATCCGAACGAAATAAACCTAAACCCAATAAATATTCTGTTTTGCCATTCCGAAATGTATTCCTGGGATAGAATCCCATTCAGAAAGTACACTTTATTAATAACACTAATTTCGTTGCTCACTACAGGGTGTTTCATTAAGGGTGGCCACCGGCCATATCTCGGAAACTACTAGGTATTGAAACTGGGGAAAAAAAATTATGACTAAAGTGGTCATGAGAAAATTCTGGAAATTATTTTTAAGTTCCGCATTTCGCCACAAGGGGACACAATTGGAAATTAATTTTTAAAACTCTAAATTTCTCTGAAAATTCCTATATTATGGTATATCTCTGGTTACATCATTAAAAAGAACAGATAATTCTGCATCATTTTGGTTTAAGGCTCATTGGCGTACCAACTTTGATAAGAGTTAGGGAAGCTTTTGAAAGTGTAATCATTAAAATCGCTATAACTTCTAAATGACTTATCCGATTTTACTAAATTTAAGCTTGTTTGGAAGAGAAAGGTAAGTAATTTTAATTGCCGTATCCAACGATACGCGATAGTTTCTAATAAAATTGCTAGAGGGCGCAATTTGTAATAATAACAGTTTTTTCGATTTCATCCCGAAAATTCAAACCATACGGTATAACTATGACATCATAATCGGAAAGTAGATTAAATTTGCAAGAAAAAATGTGAAGACTGCAGTCCGATATCTTTGTTGGTTTCAAAGTTATTGCCAAAACAATAATTTTTAACACTTTTATCGAAAAAATTATTGTTTTTATAGCTTCGTGGCCACGACAAAAAAATATTTTTAAACTTTTTGATCCTTTTATATGTAGGTTTGTTACTCATTATTCCAAAGGCCGAAAAACTACTTTAGAATTAATGACATAATCATGGAAAACTTCTAATTTAGGCATAATATTATGATGTTTTAAAAAATAAATCTAGAAAGCCGTGAAACAAAATCGGCAGATTTAATTTTGATAGGTGTTGACAAAAGTTTCTCCTTTAATCTTTTTGAATTACTTCTAACCTAATCAAAACTATAGGCTTGCCGTATATTTTGAATATTTTCAATGTGTGATGATCATTTTCATTACACATCTCTCTTAGCCAATAGCAATAGGGCCTGGTGTAAATCTATATCATAGGGATGCAGCCTAAAATTCTTTATAATTTGGAACACTGCAATAACACTTATACATATGTCTATGAAAATTTCTCATGAACTTAAATGCGGATTCGCTTCCACGTACGCAAGAACGTTTATAATGTTGTCTTCATTCCTCACTGCACGTCTTCTGATACCAACTGAAATAGGTCGTAAACTTCCCGTTTGCCTTAAACGTATTGCCAGTCGTGGAAATACTCTTCTGGTATGGTGCATTCGTTCAGGATATATGGCAGCATATTCTCGTTCCGCAATAGGGGCACTTGAAAACATTCAAAATATACGGCAAGCCTATAGTTTTAATTAGGTAAGAAATAATTCAAAAAGAATCAGGAGAAACTTTTGTCAACACCTATCAAAATTAAATCTGCCGATTTTGTTTCACGGCTATCTAGATTTATTTTTTAAAACATCATATTATGCATAAATTAGAAGTTTTCCATGATTATGTCATTAATTCTGAAATAGTTTTTGGGCCATTGGAATAATGAGTAACAAACCTACACATAAAAGGATCATGAAGTTTAAAAATATTTTTTTGTCGTGGCCACGAAGCTATAAAAACAATAATTTTTTCGATAAAAGTGTTAAATATTATTGTTTTGGCAATACCTTTGAAACCAACAAAGATATCAAACTGCGGTCTTCACTTCTTTGGTTACAAATTTAATCTACTTTCCGATTATGATGTCATAGTTATACCGTATGATTTGAATTTTTGGGATAAAATCGAAAAAACTGTTATTATTACAAATTGCGCTCTCTAGCAATTTTATTAGAAACTATCGTGTATCGTTGGATACGGCAATTAAAAGTACTTACCGTTCTCTTCCAAACAAGCTAAAATTTAGTAAAATCGGATAAGTCATTTAGAAGTTATAGCGATTTTAATGATTACACTTTCAAAAGCTTCCCCCACTCATATCAAGGCCGGTACGCCAATGAGCCTTAAACCAAAATGATGCAGAATTACCTATTCTTTTTAATGATGTAACCAGAGATATACCATAATATAGGAATTTTCGGAGAAATTTAGAATTTTAAAAATTAATTTTCAATTGTGCCCCCTTGTGGCGAAATGCGAAACTTAAAAATAATTTCCAGAACTTTCTCATGACCACTTTAATCATAAAAAAACTTTCCCCAAGTTTCAATGCTTAGTAGTTTCCGAGATATGGCCGGTGGACACCCTTAATGAAACACCCTATAGATTGATAATTTATATTTACTTCTTATTTTTTTTTATACAGTTTGGTTATGTTCTATCGCTGTAGGTTTAAGGCTTAAACAGATCGACGACTTTGTCGCCATGACAGCAAGCAATCGCATTGCGAAATTGTGAGGTGAAGCTTACGGCGAGAGGTGGCTGTGCACGCCAAAGAACATTTTTATAGGGTTAGAAATGTTAACTTCTTGTTAAAAAATCGCAACACAGTAGAGAGAGAAAGAAGAGAGAGAGACAGAGAGGGGTGTTAGTGTGCCCGCCGGCCATCAGAGGCGCAACGGCGGGAAATTTGAACAGCGGTTTTAGGACTTTTCAATTTAATTATTAACTTTTGAACGAGTTTTTATTGATATAATTTGTGATTTAATATAAATTTAATTAAATCACAAATTAAATTAATAAAAAGACGCACAAAAGTATTTATTTTATGGAATAAATAATGCATGTTTTTATATTAACCAACCAAGATTTGGAAAATAAATATGGAAGCCCTTTATCGTAAATAATTTTTTCTACGTTTATTTATAAATAAAAACTGCACTGACAACCATAACAAAAAATAACTGTTTATAATAAACTAATGTCCTTAGGTTACGTCTCACAGGTCTCACTCATCAGGAATTGTCTCAATTCATATAATATATCATAAATACTGTATAAATCACAAGCACTAGGATGCAACGATACACGTACTAAAACATCCATAAACTATCAGGTGATTCTTACAGAATCCTCTGAAACAAAAGAAACAGTATCGGGTAGACATTACATTTATCTGTAAAATATGGCCAATGGCCAAGTATCTACTTATCGAGTTAGCTCAAACCATTGTCTTTGTGCCATTATGTCACACTTCTAATCTACTCAGTAAAACAAAAATGTTAAAATTATCATTTCAAGAGACTAAACTTATCTGTTCGTAACTGATAGGTAGATTGTTAGGTAATCCTCGGGCACAAATGTCTTGCAGTTATCTGCAGGCTGCCGAGTGATATTTTGTTAAGATTGGCTTGTTAACCAACACCTATTACGTATGTGAAACATTTCATGTTAATTTATTTATTGTAAACTTGCATTTCCTATATAAAAAATAGGTAAAGAGCTGGTGTAAAATCAATTTGATAAACAATAAAAAATAATTACCTGCATAGTAGGATGGAATAATAACTGAAAAATTACACACATCGGCGAAGTTTTCTAGAATGGAAACTAATAGAATTGTATTAAATATTAAAATGATAATAAAAAATTAATTTAATTTCCTGAGAAAAAACGTGGACAAGAAAAATTGACAGTTTTGACATGGCGGGCTGGCTGGTTTGTTCCAATTAGCACCTGGCGCAGTTTGGGAAGCGTTATAGTAGGTCAGAATAGAACTGTCCTTTTCTTCTATACGTCAATAATGTGCGATAGAACCTGATGGTTACTGGGCCAGCTAGAGAATCTTCAAGCGACAACAGCGCCAAAATTTGACTCTGATGGCCGGCGGGCACACTAACACTCCTCTGCTCTCTCTCTCTCTCTCTCTTCTTTCTCTTTCTACTGTGTTGCAAAATCGTCCATTTAAAGTTTCACCGGGTTCGTGCACTCCATAGTTCTTATTCGAGCTACCAGCTACTACGAGCTTGTCGCTTTTTTCCATCTAAAACGTCACATACGCCGCGACGCGTCGGCGTCGGTCGTGCTGCGATTGATAAAAGCAACTAGTTTTATTGGGTGCCTTGCTAACAACACTGGGTATAATTTTTATGAAAGAAAAGTTTCTAACTTTCAGGCTTATAGAATAAAACAAAAGAAAGTTCCTTAGGACCTTAGTTTCTCCGGTGCTTTATTTCATGCAAATATCGGGAAATCCAAAATATTTGTTTTTTACATGTAATATATTTTTGCAACTGTTAAGAAATTTATTTTTATACTTACAGACGTACTGATTTATGAAATAATAGAAAATTAAAAGGTGTAAGACGAATTTTAGAACATTTTGTACTTTCCTCAATTAATTTGATCCCGCTGATAAGTAGAGACTTAGTAATAGATCCAGAAATTGTAAGTAGTGTGAAAAGTATTTATTCTTTTATTTTCAGAGATATTAAGTGGGGTGTGTTTTAACAATAACAACAAAAAAGAAGACGAAAGAAAAAATAAAGGTGAGTATTTAGTAACACTACTCGAACAAGAATTTCATTTTTTAAATATAGAACATCAAATTGTGAGAAGAGTAGGTGCAAATAAAATAATTACTTTCTTGTTTTTGGTCAAAAACAATACTTTATGGTGCTGATAAAGTCTGGAATAATCGATTTTTCTTGAAAACGCAAAAGTTTTTCAAAAAACGCTCGGACCCGTCGATTTTATTTTATTCTTTAAAATTTTTTGACGTTCTTCAATATTATACCGGATGCGCAAAAAACGCTAGGCAAGTGTCAACTTCACTTTTTCAAACAGAACACCCCTTTTTTTCTCCAATATTCAGATTCCTCTCTAAACTCTAGACAAGTTTCATATAACATATTGTATGGCTAAAGTCAACAGGAATTGAAATACAGGGCCCCCAATAAAAATCAAGGTATAATTTTAAGGTCTAGGTATTTACCTTTTTACCGGTTTCTACATAATAACTTAGTGACGTAAATATCAAAACATTTAATATTTACTCCAAAGTTGTCACTTTTACCCATAAAAATGTTTCTAACGGAAGCTGAGAGAATCGAAATATTAATAATAGTAGGATGTGGAGATCGAAAGAGAACACAAATAGAAGTTTGTGAGTATTTTAATACTAAATATCCAAATAGAGAACACATAAATCAGGCAACTGTTTCCAAAATTGTTAAGAAGGATAATGAAGTTGGTCACGTTAGGGATAAACCTAGAAGTAGACGACCTAAAATTTCCGACGATGTCAAACTTGATATTCTAGTTTCGTTGGAAGAGAGACCACATTCGAGCACAAGAAGCATTTCTCAAAATTTTGAAAATATCCACGATTCAACGGTGGCAAAGTTCCTGCAAACGAAAAAAATGGCATGCATATAAATGTCAAGGAGTACAGGAACTTTTGGAGGACGACCCTGACAGATGGAATGAGTTCTGTGAAATTCTCATGGATAATTACTTGATTAACGATGCATTATTTCCGAGTAACATAATTTTTTCCGATGAGGCGACTTTTTTCTTGGATGGCATGGTAAATCGTCAAAATTGCCGGTACTGGTCCAGCGAAAATCCCCATTGGTTCCGAGAAATTCATACCCAGCGGCCGAGAAAAATTAATGTATGGGCAGGAATAATTCGGGATACTGTTATAGGACCCTATTTTTTTGAGGAAAATTTGACTGGCCAAAGATATTTGCAGTTTCTTGAAGAAGACCTCGCTCCAGCGTTGATTGCCCTATTTCCCGATCGGAACATTCCTGATTCACATGATACAACTATGCAGGGACGGTTCTACGGGGGGGCCCAACATTTCTGAAAAAAACTTTAAAATATCTCGAGAGAAATACAATCAAGCGAAGGCTACCAAAAATTGTAGCTGCGCCAATGTGGTGCCCCCCAATATTTTGGGTCTAGAACCGCCCCTGCAACTATGTGGTTTCAGCAGGATGGTGCACCAGCCCACTATTCGGTCGAAGTCCGTAGATACCTGAATGAGTTATTTCATCATCATTGGATAGGTCGACGATGTCAAATCGAGTGGCCTGCGAGGTCCCCCGACTTAACGCCATTGGACTTCTTTCTGTGGGGCTATATTAAGGACAGGGTTTACAAAAATAAACCAGAAGATATTGATGTTCTCAAAACGCGTATAACAACAACCATAAGACAAATTACCCCAAAAATTGTACATAATGTACAGTTAGAATTTGTTGAGAGATTGGGACATTGTAGAGTCGTAAATGGACACCATTTTCAACATTTACTCAAATAATATTTTAGATTGTTCACTGTATTACCAATTTTCTGTTAGAATTTTTTTCCTAGCCTAAGTATTTGTCATGGAAAAAAGCTTTAAAATTATACCTTGATTTTTATTGGGGGCCCTGTATTTCAATTCCTGTTAACTTTAACCATACAATATGTTATATAAAACTTGTACAGAGTTTAGAAAGGAATCTGAATATTGGAGAAAAAAAGGGCTGTTCTATTTGAAAAAGTGAAGTTGACACTTGCCTAGCGTTTTTGGCGCATCCGGTATAATATTGAAGAACGTCAAAAAATTTTTAAGAATAAAATAAAATCGACGGGTCCGAGCGTTTTTCGAAAAACTTTTGCGTTTTCAAGAAAAATCGATTATTCCAGACATTATCATTTAAGGGTATTTTATTAAAATATTACTTCAGACACAATTTTTGGAAAATAAACATTAGGCGCTTTTACAACTGCGATGGTATTTTTATTCTAGTAAAACGGTAGGTATTTCATAGCTTTAAATTTTATACATTTGAAATAACACTGGCTACTCGTATTTTTGAAAAAATAACAGTGTTGCCTCGACAGACTAAAATAATTTTAATTCACTGGTATATTACTAGGTTTACCAAATATGTATCTTGGCACAATTTTGACATTTAAATAGTTGTAGCTTCGACCGGTTTTATTAAGTATCTAGTTAAGCTTTATTATTTTTACTTAACCCCTGTTGTTCGTATTGTACAAAGACTCGTCCATGCTAGGAAATATTTTTACTTGCATAACTCCATATTAGTGCAATTACACTATTTTTGGAGGCTTAGATATGTAAAACATAGTAAGTGGAAATGTTTCCAGCACCAGTAAAATTTTATGTTTATTTCCTTTGTATGCTCACACGGAACAAAACTGAAAAGAGGAAAAAATATTGCTCCACAAGCAAAAATATGTAGGTACATTTTTATAAACTATGTACCTTAAAAAGGTACTTTGGAGCAGTAAGTAAAAACCGTTTATGCGTAAGCACGTAAAATAATGTGCCACAGGCAAAAAGTCATTATAATTATGGATCACACAAAGGCAATTATTTATTTGATGCATCTTAGGAGAAAATAACGTTACTCTTGCGTTTATAGTGACCTAATTATTAATAGTTTTGTTATTAAATAATGCAAGGTCTGAATCAAAAAAGTAATTTTTTCAAATTAAAAAAGCAAAATGCTGTTAAAATGACCATGGTGACTCACAACAATAGGTCTATATGTCTATATGGTATTATTAATGTACGTGGACAAACTTTAAGGGTTGATTCCTTGCATAATTTTAAGACAAAACATCGGCCTTGTCTTAAAAAAGGTTAGCAGGCAGACCTTACACATCTTTCCAAATCAGTGATAACCATAGTAATATTTCTTAAAATTGATATCCTGTACAATTCATTTTTAGTTCATAATATATGAAAAATAAATTCATAATTCATAAAAAAACGCATTTTACTAAATTTTATACTATAAATAAAGTATATTGTTTGTTTGGGTATTACACGTTAATACGGCACTTAACATATTTGATTGATTATGTTGGCCAAGACATTCATGGCCTATATCCAAAATCCACGAGAAATTCCCGCTAATCTTGAAGTGAATAATTTACATTTACTATGTTGTGGTCTAGCCAAAGTTTTATGGATTGTTTACATGGCTTTGTATAAAATATTGGGTGTGTAAAAAATAGTATACAATTTTACTGTACACGTGTTTCACGCTGTAAAGGTGTCGTCCATATACTGCGTTAAAGGGAGAGTGGGACTGGAGAGTAAAACAACGTTAACATATGGAAGAGGGCTATTGGAAGCTTTATTAACAGATCTTGATGCCAAAATATAGGTCTCTCGGACAACCTTTTGGGTGGAAATTTGCATTTGTAAAATTAAACAAAGCAACAATAGTTATGTTTTTAATAAATACGCGATACGTAACGCTAAAACTAGCGCTTTAGCTACGAGGTGCGCACGAACTCCGACAACGTACGACAATAATTGTATAATAGTCTATTCAACTTCAACTGAGAAATACTGACTTCATTACTTACTTACTTCTTTGCATAAAAATGAGCAGCCAAAGGGTGATGTGCCAGATCTGTAGGTATACAGAATAAATCTTTTAACTGAAATAAATTTTGTAACAAAGAATCCATCCATTCACCTTTATTTTTGATATAACAGTTTTATTTACATTTCTGTGAATTTTAGTTTTCATCGAGAGATGGACAATAATTCCAACTTTTTTTTCAAATGCATGCATTGTGATAACTTGCGAAAAAGGTCATAAAAATGAAACATTTACTACACTATTTACCTTGGAATTTCTGTTACCTGATAAGCGAACAAAAAATTTAAATATGTGATTTCCCAATTACTTCTTTTTATTGTAATACTAGCGTGTACCCGGTCTGCGTTGCAGCGCTTTCTCTGAGATAATGAGGCGAGTTCACCATCAAGTCAAGATTTATAAATACAAACCCGAACAAACCTCTAAATTTATCAGTGTTTCTCTACAATATTATGCATGTATTATACATAAAAACCTTCGTCTTGAATTACTCTATCTATTCAAAAAAACCGCTTCAAAATCCGTTGCGTAGTTTTAAAGATTTAGGCACATATGAAAGGGGACATACGGGCTACAGCGACTTTGTTTTATACTATGTTAAGAATACTAGCGTGTACCCGGCCTGCGTTGCAGCGCTCTCTCTGAGATAATAAGGCGAGATCACCATCACGTCAAGATTTATAAATACAAACCCCGAACAAACCTCTAAATTTATCAGTGTTTCTCTACAATATTATGCATGTATTATACATAAAAACCTTCCTCTTGAATCACTCTATCTATTAGAAAAAACCGCTTCAAAATCCGTTGCGTAGTATTAAAGATTTAAGCACATATGAAAGGGGACAGACGGGCTACAGCTACTTTGTTTTATACTGTGTTAAGATTAAGATTTACAAATTTCTGGAGTTACTTGTCGGATTTCGTGTGTTATTTGTTGCTTGAGTTCCACCAAATTTTCTGGTTTTGTCATGTAAACTTTACCTTAAAGGTGGCCCCAAAGAAAATAATAAAGGGGTTAAGATCTGCGGATCTTGCCGGCCATTCAATTGTGTCTCTTCTTCCTATCCACCAGTTAGAAAAAACTTTGTACATAATGTGTCCGTAGACGATTTTACTGAAACCATATTTAATCATCACCCATTTAGATTACCTTCATTTATATTAGCCCAGTGACTCGGTCATCAATTATGCGAACGAATTAACGAACAAACCCTAACAAATCCGAACAAACCCAAACATTAGGCTTTAGTGGACGTTAAGTGTGAGTTTCTCAAATCCAGTGAGGATTTCTATCGGACAAGTACTGACAGTTTTGCTGATTGACATGGCCATTTAATAAAAAAGTACACTAATCCAAAAAAAAATTGAATGTTGCTTGTGTCATCTTCCGTTATACGAGGTTGTTGTTTTTTTCATCCCTTAAATGGTCCAATTTACAATTATATGTAACAAGAACTAACTTTGTATCGTATTAAATAAGAAAGTTGAGAACGAGCACACATACGACTCTCTAAAAATATAGTAATTTCATAACAATATACCTTAACTTAACGTATTGATTTTGTGGTCTATTTAATAAAATATGGCACAGCATATCACATTTTTTGGGTCCATACCAAAATTATTGGAAATCAGAATTAATGTTACTGAAACCTTCCTTTTTTGCTAACTTTTTTTCTCTTAAAAGCTAGTTAACTTTAAGAAAATAAAAAACCAGATAGGTATACCAATCTAGATCTATCCAGGAACATAATTTTGGTTACATATTAAATTATTCCAATCCAAGAAACAACAAACAAAAAATATTTATTTTAAATTGGGTCTACTAGACAAATAAATACATACCAACAGGAAATATATTTTAAAAATTTTAATAAACACGTAGTTTATGAGCGGCTTTTTTAAAGTAAACATATGATTTATTAAAGCAATGTTATAAATTGCGTTTCAAGTAGGTACGGCTGTAATGGCTTTTAGATTTTATTGTGCCAGAATAATAAAAAAAAAAAATTAAAAGTACATTTTTCAGTTATAAGGAACTATTTTAAGATATATTTTTCTTAGAGTTTTAAATGTTCTATTTAAAGCCTACTATCTTGTTTCGAATATATATTCGCTTTAATTCAAGATACAATTTTTAGGAGTACAAGAAATAATTATTCGAAAAATATTTTTTTTATATGTAATTAAAGTCGTATATACGCCACTTCGTACAATCAGCAACGATAGGTGGCAATTATTTTTATACTACTAGATTAATATTATTTGCAGTTGCAGGTTACACTCACAACCCCTACAACGGTGTAATATGTAACGACATAATTTTGGCGACGGGAGTGTTTTCATCGAAGGAGTTATGGAAGTTATCGAAATGTAATTTCTTCAAATTTCCTTTAAGGGCCTTCATCCGTGGCTAACACGCAACTGCAACGCAATGGCAATGCAACTGCCTTTATTAATGGCAGTCGTGGTCAAAAATCTTTTTCCTACTAGAAACCATGTCAAAGACCCTAATTACATTTACGCATATGTTATTGCAATCAGTGGAACAGCGGTCTGGATTGTTTAATTATGAACTGTAACTTATAAATTGTGTTTTGTATCCAACCCCTAAAGCTATTTACTAAAACGTAACAAAAATAGTCTATCATTTACATTTCTCGGCAATGTAAGCGCATACCTTATTGCAGGCAATGCAATTTTTAGGCGCGCAGGTACTTAAATCTTAGTTTTATTCCTAACTAGCGTGTATCCGGCATGCGTTGCAACCCGCTGGAATAAATACAAACCCGATATATGAGTACCCGGCATGCCACTTTCTGAAATTGCACCCGTGCGAAGCCGGGGCGGGTCGCTAGTTATACATAAAAACCTTCCCCTTGAATCACTCTATCTATTAAAAAAAACCGCTTCAAAATCCGTTGCGTAGTTTTAAAGATTTAAGCATATAAGGGGACGGACGGACAGACAGCGACAGCGACTTTGTTTTATACTATGTTAAGATAGTGTGGTGCAAGGTATAACATGTAAGAAAACGAAATCTTCTATATCACTATTTTTACTTTTACCAGATATGATGCCATAAAAGATGTTGAGAATGAGAATTTAAAGTTATGGAAGAAATCAAACGAATTCAGCCTAACAAGTAACATTTGATATTAAGTATTTGGCAATATTTTTAACTAGAAGTTTTAATAATCGTTCAGTTAAGGCAGTTGCCATTGCGTTGCAGTTGCGTTGCACCGGTTGTGTAAGCCCCAAAAAATTAAAAATCACACATCATTTTTTTATTTTTAGCCTCTATCTTGCACGAACTGTCAGATGCCCAACCAAATATGAACAATGTGAAGCTTGAGCATCCTGCGTATTACTGCAATAGTTATCCTGAACAGTCTGTGATTGCTGACAGATCTTCGTCGGTCGACGCGATGGTTGTATCTGCAACATACTGTAAGTAAATATATATTTTTATTTTGGTTTCATATCAAAGCTTTTCGATATCGTCTTTATCGTAATACACTTTTTTATTTTTTGAAAGTTAGCAATGATATTTATCAAATGGTGTATTCTTACCTTGTTCACGTTGTGACAGTGACATTTAATAAAATCTCCAGGAAAAGGTCAGATACTTGGTATAAAAGAAGATGAAAATGACACACGTTACTGATGCGACACAACACGATCAAACCCGAACAAACTCCTTTGTGGTCCAGCGACAAAGGCCTATCTATCATTCCCCTATGCCAACATAAAACAATTTATTAAGGTTACTAAGTTAAATAATTTGATGGTATTACCACGGTAGAATATATTATCGCTCACCGGCGGCAATAGTGACACATCTCAAAAACGAGGTGAAACATCCTTTAAATTAAAATTTAATTAATTTTTATTCAGCAAGCCCGGCACCAAGTTAGCTTAAATACTCTCGGCGAGATGGTACTTCTATCACTATAGTATGTCACAATAGAGAGTAGTAATAATTGTTTAAGCAATAGTGGCACATTTAGTGTTATGCCATTATAGACGCTGCATTTTCGCTATTTTTTTATGTGCAGGTATAGAATCTACAATGTGTTATTTTTTAACATTTTGAATAATAGCTTTCAAAACTAACTAACATTAATTATTGTAGTTTTTTCAATGTATGAATATGTAGTGCTATTTCGTTTTGTTTAACTTTCAAATTTTCAAGATTTTTTAAAGTTTTTAGTTTTATTTAAACCAAGACACTATTACTGATTTACTTGGCCGGTTATTTTATGTCAGTTAGTTTGAGCAACAGTGTCCCGTCTTTTTATTTTTTATAATATCCCTTTTCTAAAAAATAATGTATTAACATAACAAATTCTATCAGTTTAGAATACAATAACTTAATGATAATCAAAAAGAAATTTTAAGATACAAAATACTTATTTTAATGATAATATGAATAATATTATACATATAATATGGATAATATTTAAAACTAAATTATACTAGTAAGTATAGATACCTATACACGGTGGGCCAAAAAAGTGACCACATTTGAATTTTTGGAATAACTTTGTTGTTGAAAATTATTTTTTAACCAAATTTGCAGGACATATTAACAAAAGTATAGGTTCTTGTAAAATAAATTTTAAAATAATAAGAGTAAATTACAATATCATACAGGGTAGGTTCAAATAAGAAGTTACTTGAAACTAGTCGCAAAAATAGTTTTTTTATTTTTTAAAATAATTTTGACTTACATCTTAAAGCTTGTTATGTCCTTAACAAAAAACGTCTTTTCACATTTTTTGATATTTCATTCGGTTCGATAGTTATAAGCAATTTAAAAAAAGAAACATTTCTATGCGATCTATTAACATCAAATCAAATCTAATAATCTAACAAAAAAATCATTTAATAAATTTGTTAATGTACACCTTAATAATTTAACTTTTATATATTATTTGTAGAGATGACTGTGAGTTTTTTGCCCATATCCCCATGCATATTTAATAAATTGTTCAATATGTCCTCCGGTTTGTTCAATGCATTTCTGTAAACGTCTTTTCCATTGGTTAATTGCGCCATTGATTGTATTTTGGTCAAAATTTTCCCAACAGCCTACAATTTCTCCTTTTAAGTCGTCCATACTATTCAAATTTCTATTTTTGTGCACGGCTGCTTCCAAATTTCCCCATATGGCGTAATCCACAGAATTGAGGTCTGGACTGTTTGGCGGCTATTCATCTGGAGCTGGAGCGATAATTTCTGGACACTGTTGTCTTAAAAACCTAATGATATATTGTGATCGATAGGCAGGGGCACCATCTTGCATGACAATAATAATCCTGAAACGTTTCCAATTCCGGTAGCATGATTCCAAGAACTTCGTGGCAGTATACAACAGAATTAACTTTCGCGCCAGGGTTTATAAAAATTACAGTTGTTTTGCTTAGTTTTGATACACCAAGGGAAACCATTACGCCTAGAACAAAGTGTCCTTGTTGAATAAGTAGCCTATCTGCACTAATGTTTTCTTTTTTAGCGACATTATCATACAACCTATTATTCTGGGAATTTTTCGGTGGTCGCAAGTAAAACATTTTTTCGTCCATAAACCAAATGTTACTGACACTATTATTTCTTTTTAATTTTCTCTGCAAAGCTATACACCTATCCAATCTTGACCTTTTTGCCACTTCCGATAATTTGTGCACATACCTTCTTTTAATTGTTTTCAAATGAAGATCTTTCCTAACATGAAATGTTTTTTTTTTTTAAATTGCTTATAACTATCGAACCGAATGAAATATCAAAAAATGTGAAAATACGTTTTTTGTTAAGGACATAACAAGCTTTAAGATATAAGTCATAATTATTTAAAAAAATAAAAAAAACATTTTTGCGACTAGTTTCAAGTAACTTCTTATTTTAACCTGCCCTGTATGATATTGTAATTTACTCTTATTATTTTTAAATTTATTTTACAAGAACCTATACTTTTGTTAATATGTCCTGCAAATTTGGTTCAAAAATAATTTTCAACAAAAAAGTTATTCCAAAAATTCAAATGTGGTAATTTTTTTGGTCCACCATGTATATTGAAATAAATGCAAAATAAAAAAAGTAGTATTAAGTATAATGTATCCAAAGTCAGTGTGATGACATTCCAACCGGCGGTAAACAGTCTCAAAGAGACCGACCATTGTATGCCGTATGGAATGATTGGAATGTCATCACACTGACTTTGGAAAAACAATACATGCAAACGACTTTCTAACATGAACGCATGCTCTAAAATGATGCTAAGTTTGCTATGCTAAATTTTTGTTACACAAACTGTTGAAGATATCTGAAGAACCCTTACAAAATAGTGGAATTTTATATACGTGTTTTATGCGACCCTGCATGCTACCTACACTTCAAAAATCGGTCATAGAAAAATTAAAATTAATGGCTAAATTACTTTCAGTAAATAATGTAAATATAAACCCTTTTTTATATATAATGTGAGGCAAAATTTTGGCCGGTCCTAGTATATAAGAGGTGTATTGACTCTTCAATATCTGATATCATATTAAGAACTGGCTTGGGTGAGTATTGATACATTGATTGTATGGCGGGAGGTTCCCTTTTTGGCTTAATTTATGAGCCAGTTCTTTGTATATAATCTGATTAAGCTTTCCTAGATAAGGGTTGGGACCCTTAGCACCATAACCCGGTGTAATATGTTCTATCGTTTCACCAGGAAAAAATTTCTGCGCACATCGTCCACATTTTTTTTAAGATGACTTTTCACATTTTCTTCTTCAAATGACACGGTCTTGGATAGAAATTATAAATGCTTCTGCCTCTGTCTGGGTGTGAAGCTTCCTTCTTTCCAACCAATTCAGTGACATTTCTTTATCTATGTGTGGATTTTGAAGTGCAGTAGAGTATTTATTATGCAAAAAAAAGCTTGATTCACTCTGTATATAGTAAACGTCAAACGCAGAACACTTACTTATAGATTTATGATGCACGTCACAGGTAACCAGTCTTCCAGTAAACTACAGCTTCAGCGTGCGTGACATTTTTGCAGAAACGTGCATACAATAAATACCACAATACAAATGAATAACCTTTGAAGCGCCACTGAGACGTTCTGCGGCATTTAAATACGTTAATTATTGTTTTACTGATGCCCCATAGAGTTTTTTAAATAACTTAGGTACTCAAGTCCGTGTCCGGCCTTAAGATTATAAATCCGTACCTATCTACAAATCTGCAAATACCTTTGCACGGTTTTTTCAAGCTAATTTTGTTAGTTTTCAAATTTAATTTAAAATTCAAATGTGTGATAGGTGAGCTGGGATTTTTCAAATGTTAATGATATAATGTTTTAATAACATAATATTTTTTTAACCCAAAATGGCAGAATTATTTCTTATTTAATATTGACCACACTGTTTCTTTGAATTAATTAGGGATACAAGCCAAGCGATTTACAAAGCTATAATTGGATCGCGTTATGTAATTACGAATTAAGCAAAAAAAATTTAAAAACGAGTTAACGGTGCCATCTTTTAGTAATCATTAAAACGTATGTAACAAAAACTTTTTTTACTTAAATTTCCTATTTTACCCCTTTTAAAGGCACCTGTATTAAGTGACATTTTCATATTTGTCAAAGTTAATTAATATTAATAACTAACGTTTTGTAATAACGAATTATTTGCCAAAACCATATTACAAAATATAATTTTATTATATTATTTATTTCTGTAATATGAAATTAAGCGCCAATTGGCTGAACTTAATCCGCGATTATTTCATACTAAACCAGTGTAGTTTTTTTTTTTTAGTTTTGTTATAAAAAATTAAGCGTCATACATGTCGGTTAATTCTTTATGAAGATTTAAAACTATACTTAACTTTAATAGTCATATCGAATTAAGCGACCATTTGTTATAATATAGTGGTAATAAATTGGGGAATATTTGAAATTTTAAAACAATAGGTAGGTATATAGTATAAGTAATACATTTCTGACCTACTTAAAAAAAACAAGGCTCTAAGGTATTTGGTACGACTTTGGGGCAACTTAACAAAATTAAAAACCTTTTGATTTAAATATCTCGAAAACCGTGAAATGTCCCTTAATTCGTAATTACATAACGCGGTTAAATTTATGTGGTCAATACAGCATAACATTCGTACATAGTAAACAGGTCCGGCAAGTGATCCCTTGTATGAACATTTTCTTGGACTATAATGTGTTGTTGCCAGATTTACTACGTATACTTCATACGAAGTCAGTTGAGACAGACAAAAAACCAAAAAAATGTTGATGACAGACCTGTCAAGTCCACGTGGGCTATCTTCGAACATCTGTATAGGGAGCGATCAATGCAAATTTTGTTATATATTTGTATTGTAGTTTCAATGTGTGATGCAGCAAATTGATTGTACCCCCAATATTTACGTTGTCTCAACTGACTTCGTGGTTGATGATCAAATTATCGCCTTGCCGCTATTTGTAAATGGGAACGTTAGTCGTCTCCCGTCTTTGTTGAGAACATAATAATTGTTGCTCCTATTTACTTAAACAGACGTAAATGCCTTCCCAAGGAATTGTCTGTCAGACCTGCCTCAGTCAAGCGCGTACGTAAGGTGCCCGCCCCCCAGGCGTGGATACAGGGGGGAGGGCAATGGGGGCAATTGCCCCCCCTGAGCAACCAAAAAATTTTCGGGGCGCCCTTGTCAGTGGGGGTAGGCGAAAAGCCCGAACATTTTTTTTAACTATACGTTCAAATTTTAACAAATTTGGTCAATAATTTAGAGCAAAATTTTTAAAATCGACCATGTATTGAGATTTTTCACTACTGTCAGTTTTTTTCTTAAACAATGTTCTTATATCCATGATTTCTAAAAATAAAATACTAACATTTTAGTAGGTATGTCCTACTTTAAGGAATAATAAAAAATATGATTTCATAAAATTGTAATAGAGTTGCTAGATCTATAAAACTCAAAGCGCAAATCAAAACCCCGAAGGCGCCCGAAAGCGCGCCTGCAAAAGGAGCACATAATGCGAATAGGAAGTAGTGAAACATTTATTGGTTCTTATTCTTAAAATTTTAGTATTTTTTTTTATAATGCATAACAATATCTACGTATGTAATGTGTTTTGTATTTCATATTTTTTTTGGACAACAAATAAAAATCTTATGAAATTTTTACTTGTTTGTTGTGTATTTTATTTTTTCCACTTGAAAACCAAGCACCATGATTTAAAAAAGGGCGTGGCACCGAAAAATGTATCGCCTGCGGCACTATTTTCTTTTCTTTGTGCCCCCCCCCCCCCCTGGGCGAAATCCTAGATCCGCGCCTGCCCCCCCCAGGAATTTTCAAACAAAAAACAAGTTTCTGGAAATAAAAAAGTTCGATGAATTAGGAATAATTCCGAAATTATCAATCGATTAGCGTTCGGGTTTGTTCGTCGACGTCTTGATTTTGTAATTTAGTTTAGGTTCTTTAATAATTATTATCTACGTTATTAGCCTGAAGTTACGTGTCGGCTCTTAATGTAAACAAATGAATACAATAAAATTAGACTTAGCGCGAGAGGTTCTAGCGGATTCATATTCCGCTCTTGCTGCAATCCCCCTCCATAGCAGCAAATAGGTTCGGACTAAATTTTTCAGGTAAGCGTACGTTGAAATATCTGCTGGTGTTTTAAAATGGTTTATTCACAAGAACAAAAACACTGACAGTGCAGAGAAAGTATGCGTTTTGCAGTTGTGCATCTCGACCAAACTGTCCTATCTTAAATATTTTTGATAGATTTGAGAAGTCGTGCATACTAGCATTATGTTTTTCACCCTAAGCAAACAATTTTAAATCACTGTTGCATTTTTAAATGCAATAATTAATTAGTTGACCACAAAAATACGTAAAATAATTCGAGAGTAATAATTGCGTGCCACAATCTAAACGAACGTCCAACTGGTGATGGCAAAGTGATTTCGTCAGCCGTAGCCAAGGGGTTAAAAAAGGGGTATGGGCTGGGGTATCCACAGGGTGTCCCAAAAGTAATGGGACACAGAGCAACAGCAGACTCCTTAAGGCGAAATAATATGATTTATTTAAACTTGCCATATCCCAAAATTGATAATAACCAAGATACCCTGTATCTTGGTCAAAGTTTAAATTTTGTTTTCGTTTTTTGTAATTATTTCTTAACGAAACGACATAGCAGCACAAAATTAAAGGTTTTGGGTTTTTTTGAGGTGAGGAATTTAAAATTATCCATAGTTTTGTGTAGCCAATAGAGGGCGCTGCCTACGGCATGGCCCACTCGTTTTAGCTGGCATAACTTTGTTTAGGCTTCTAATATCGGTCCGACTATTAAAAAAAATAAGCTACTTTACTTCTTTTACATTAAAAATGTATAACTTATTGAAGTCGCTAGGAGCAACCATTTCCGAGATAATCGCATTTCATATGTCCAATGCAACTACGTACGTGGTCCAAAAGCAACGGAAAATCGAGCAACGGTGAATTTCTGACTTAAAATTATTGTAAACCAGCTACATTTGCTAAGTGTCAAAGTTAATGTAGATACTTAAGGTTGACTATTTTTTTGTAATGAAAACGCTTTTTCGTATAGGTAGGTACTTACGGAATTACTAATTTTATTCTAATTAAAAATTTTCTTTAATACTTAGTTTAATAATTAGGTAAGTATAGCGCCCTTACAAGTACATTCGAATAAGTACAGCGGGAATGACGAATGAGGGCAGACAATGAAATGACACAATTGTATTTCTCCCAATGTTTCGTTTTATATTAAAACTTTTTCAAGGGTCTGAAATGAGAGAGAGAAGACAATTACAATAAAATAATGCGATAAAATTCAAAATACAAATACAATTATAGCAAAAAGTAAAAAGAGGCAGTAGGTCCCTAATCAATACATAAAGACGTCACAACTTTGGCCATTAAATAAATAGTTGTTGTTTAGATAAAAATATACATGAAAAATATGATTTAATAACAAATACACATTAGGTACATACCAATAAAAAGGTATTTAAGCCTGTATATTCATTCTGTAGAATATGACAACACATTTTCTCGAAAACACATCGGACACAGGACATATCCGAACTGTCAGCACCAATTTGATAGTAAAACGTAAACAGTGAAGTTTGAAGGTGAAGTTAGGTTTAAATTATAGATAGGTATTGCAGATGGACTCCTCGGTCAAGTTAATAGACAGTTTTCGTTGTCTTTTAAAAGCGATTCCGATAGCCGCTATTTGACAACTTTGACATTTGAGCTGTCATTTATCGTTATCGTTACGGATAAGTGGCGGGAGCTAACGGACGGAAGACAAAGCCATAGCGAAAACGGAACGCATGCGTAATAACCATTTTTTTTTACAGATGTAATCAACATAACCTATTCTTTCTATTATTACATTATTGGGAATCCTAAGTGCTTCAGCCTGTCTTCTTAAGTGATTTTTTTCAAATCGGAAATAAAGTTTGCATTCAGCATTATTATAGTTTTCTAGCACCTTCAAGAGAAGGGCATCATCCAAATTCGAATCACTGGATGAGTCCAATAAAAGCAACCTTTCGTCTATCATGATATGTTTTAGAATTTTGGGTACTAGGAAATTAAAACCAAGCAAAAAAGATAGCACAAAACGTATATGAAAATATGAACACAAACCATTAAATATAGGTTATGTTATATTTGTTATGTTTACTGTCGAATTCGACTTAACGTTAACGTTAAGCGAATTGAACGAAAACTATTTTTACGATCTGTCAAATAGCGGCTTCGTATTCGTATTCGTTATGGTTAACCGTTTGAATTTGCCAATACAACGAAAACTGTCTAATAACGAGCTCGGTTATAATAATGGTATGTTTTGAAAAATCGACAATTAAAACAAAACAGGACAACCGACTGTGAAGTTAATTCTCCCCTCACCACAACATTGGAGGTACCTACTAATGTCTCCTGTACTCATTAAACACATTTTTATATTTATTTAAGATCCCAGAGTAGCAAGCACTCAAATTATTTGTGTCAGTTCTAAAATTAATTGAGTTAGTTAAGTTAATATAAATAATTTCACTAATATTTTTCTTATGTAAT
This sequence comes from Polydrusus pterygomalis, assembly GCA_963969555.1. Taxonomy (NCBI): domain Eukaryota; kingdom Metazoa; phylum Arthropoda; class Insecta; order Coleoptera; family Curculionidae; genus Polydrusus; species Polydrusus pterygomalis. The sequence goes on from OZ018384.1 coordinate 12,782,218, forward strand.
TACTTTCTCTGTCGAATACACGTGGGTGGGAAAAATCAAAGTCATGGCCCGTTAGATAGTGATGGAGACTCAGTGCTGTTGAGTCTGATTTGTCTACCCTACTTACAGTGGCGGAACAACTTAGCCACGGGCCCGTGTGCCAAAACTTTGCCGGGCCCCCATTATGATACGGAGAATAATTCTATATAATTGATAACCATATAAAAAAAATATTTTTTCTTGCTTTTGCATGCGCAAAGTTTGAAATCAGATTAGAAATGTCTATGTTTTGAGCTTCCTCATTTTCGATAGAAATAATTGCTAAAGCTGATATATTTTTATCGGTCATGCAATTTCTTAAATAAGTTTTAATTAACTTTAACTTGGAAAAATACCGTTCAGCTGATGCAGCCGAAATAGGGATGATCAAAAAAATAATGCAGGCAGTTACAATTTTACTAAAACTGGAAGATGAATAATAATTTTTTACCAATATAAAACCTAATAAATCAAAAATAGAAGTTAAATTATTTAAATCATTCTTAAAACATTCTCTAAATGAAAGCAATTGCGATGAAATTGTATCAGCGATATCTTCTAGATATTGACGATGCAGGGCTTGACTCATATCGTAAATATTCTTATCAGAAAGAGAAGGATCTCGTGAAACGTTGGGAAATAAAACGCGAAAATAAGAACAAATTTTGTACAGGCCAGAACTTCGATTTTCACATTTCTTCTAAACTAATCATCGCTTGTTTGAACTTGATAATGGTTATTTTATTAATCATCAAAAATTATTTTTGGTCTTGATGTCCTTTTGTTTTCGAATTCAGAAGTAGTGCCCCATTGCCTAGCCAAAATAACAGAGTCCGTTTTAATTAGGTACATCAAAATTATTTCTTATTTGATTTATGATTTCAGTGGCGGTGGTAAACATTTTAGACGCAGCTTCAATATTTTTTGTAAAAGTTTTGTCAATGCATCAATATTCTTTAAAATTTTATTTTGAAAAACAATAAGAAAAACGGTTTCAAATTTTTCCAATTGTTTTCTTAACTTGCTTCATTAACTTCCGCTTTATTTGTAGAGGTTAAAATTATTTTTGCAAGTGTTTTTAAAATATCCACATAATAATATCTAAAACGAAGCGCTTAATCTAATGCATCGTGTCTCGATGACCATCGGGTGTCAATTTTTTTAAAGTTATTTTGGCATTAGTAACACTTTGCAAAAGTGCCCACCGTTTAATGCTTTGTCCAAAAAAAACATAGACACTTTCAACTAAATCGTAGAAATTCCTAAATTCAATAATCGTCAACACAAACACCGGTAATGCCGGTATTGCGAATAATGCGAATTGCCGTTTAATAAAAACAATAATAAAAAAATAAAGGCCGTTTTATGTGATTATTTCAGTTACTATCTATAAAAGTATTGAGTAGAGTAGTTTTGCGGATACGTTTCCGGAGTATTGCATTTTTTTTTATAAGAATATTTTATTTTGTATTTTTATGTTTTTGTAGCTCCGCTCCCGGGCCCCTTTTTAGCCCGGGCCCGTGTGCTTCGCACACATTGAACACCGGTAGTTCCGCCACTGCTACTACAATCATACTTGTGTTGTCTCTTAGTCTGTCTTTAAACAGTTGTTTAGTTTGGCCAACATAAAAAGTATTGTTACACTGCTTACATGGAATGCAATAAACTATGTTAGATTTATAATCCAATGGTAGTCGATCCTTCAATTTGGTGAATAAGTTATTTACTGTTTTAGTATTATAGAAAGCTATATTACACTCATTAGTTTAAAAGCAGTTTTAAATTTTATTAGAAAGTTGTGGAATATAAGGAAAATTGAAGAATCGACCGCCCAAAACAAAGTGTTTAAGGGCAATATTGGAGGATAAAGCAAATTGGCATATTATATAACACAGAGATTGTTAATATCAGACCTTTTTTTTTTATTGAACATGGCTCTGTAAAAATTTCAATCGTCTCAAGGAAAAGCTTGTTGTTATATAGTTGGTTTCGCTGGCCAAGACTTTAGTATTTTGATACTTAAATGCATGTCCTGATTGGTTTAAATATTCAGACAGAACACAAGATTTTTTATTTAATCTTCAGCTACTTTTGTATTGAGTGACCCTATCTTTTAATCCTTTGGAAGTTTGACCTATATAAATCGTATCACAGTTGTTGCAAGGAATACTATATGTCACATTCGACCTTTTTTGACATTCATCACTGTCTTTCAATTTTGTAAATATTTTACCTATTGTTTTTTCCTGTCTGAAAACCATTTTGATGAAAGGTTCTCCCTTGAAAAGTTTAGTTATTTTTGCATTATTGTCATTTATGAAAGCAGAATAGAAATAAAAAACTGGGTTTGTTCAATGAATGCGCTAAAATGTCTGTAGATAGGTCATATAAATTAATTTTTTATTAATTTGCCTAAGTAAGAGTAAGAATTGTTACCGAGTATCTGATAAAGTTTGTCAACATTTTTTTGTAACAAAGAGGGATAAGGGATCCTTGTTATGCGTGTTTTAAGAGCTATAATCAAGTTTAGTTTCATTTTAGTGTGATTAGAGTGAAAACTGATGTAACGACCATAACTTGTTGGTTTGAAGTACCAACAAAGCATTACCTGGTTTGTTGATGATCTAATAGCTTTTGTGTCTAAAAAAGGGACACTGTTATTAGTTTCTGGTTCCACTGTGAATTGTAAGTACTGGTTGTAGCTATTAAACACATTAAGGATCTCCTCCGTCATTTGATACTGAGATTATGATGTCATCAACGTGTTTTTTTAAAAAAAGGAAGTTGAAAGGCAAGTTGAGGAATGCACTTCTCCAGCAAGTCATCCATGACATATTGAACCACTAAAGGTGATATTGTGGCTCCTATTAGGATACCTAAAATTTGTTTGTTCGGGTTTTATCGAATTTAAAGTAAGTAGTATCAAGGATACATTTTAATACCTACAAAGAACTTTGTTGGTTAAGAGTTGTGTAATAACCAATTGAATTCCAGTGTTTTACAACACTATTCTCTACAAGAGCAAATGGAATGTTACTGAACAGTGACACAACATCTAAACTAATAAGAACAAAGCGTTCAGGTAATTGTGTTCCATCAATAAACAAGAAAAACTGAAAAAAGTCAAGGATGTAGTACCTATTCATTGTTTTGGTTATAGGAGTCAGTCAAATTTTGTGAGTAATGCCGCAAGCTTACTATAAAGGGGCGTAAATTAAGGAAATGATAGGACGTAAAGAAAGTTGAGGCTTGTGAATTTTAGGTACCCCATAGTATTTAGGTGATGCATGTTTGTAAATATTAAACTCCTTCGCCATTTGGTCAGTTACTTGTGCCCCAGATTTTAGTTTTTTTACCAAGTTTATTGACCTTTGTTGATAAGAGGACGTGAGGTCCCTGACTAGTCTCTTGTAATAGTTCTGATCCTGCAATATTGAATTGGATTAATCTTAATATGTTTGCTGTGAAAGAATTACAGTAACACTGTCTTTATCAGCCCTCAATCAACACGTCCTGCGTATTAAACATTTTTTTTTGCTTTATTAAATAATACGTCTAAATAGTTACGTTTAACTAGCTTATTTAAAGTGTTGGTAAGAACATTAGTAAGCTCGGCTGTCAAAATGTTTTTAGTAGAATCGTTAGGAAATTGTTTTAATATATTTTCGAAATCAGTTAATAATTTTTTAATCGATATATCATTGTTAGTTAAGGGTACTAAATTTAGCATCTAGAGCCAAGAAGTTTTAAGCTGAATGTAAAAAAAAAACTGTGGTTATCCGAAAACGAAAGCCGACTTTCAGATGAGGGATGATGAGACCGAAATGTAGGGAAAAATATGAAATTTCTAAATTCTTAACCATGAGTCGAGCTATAGAAGTTAGAAAATGCAATATACTTCTTTAAAATGGTGATGAAATGGACAAAGAAACTCCGTTACGCAACATTACTTCACCTACGTTACCATCTTTATATCCGTACTTGCAAAAATCGTAATTTACCCGCTAATTTATCCAACCGCCATAATATTTACAACTATTTCGTTTCTTTTCTGCAAAACGTATCTAACAAAGGTAACGATAAAATAAACTTTTACAACAGTAATAGGTATAGAGAAAATATCGCCTTTAGGTTTCAGCTTAGTACCTACGGTGGAGCATATCAATAAAAAATAACATTCTATTAAAACTGACTGCGTTGGTACTGACAATATTTGAATTAGGATGCTAAAACATTGTAGTCCATTTATTGATATCTACATTCTACATATTAATAGTTGTATGGAGGATAAATATTTTCCCGATTTGTGGAAAGTTGCCATAGGGAAACCCCTTGCGAGAAATAATAACCACAAAACTTTTTCGTATTTAATAATAGTTAGTATTTTTCCTGCAATGTCAAAAATTGTAAAAAAAATTTTGTACTCCTTTTTTTTTTATAAAAAATTAACTTCTTCCCGACAACCAATGCGGCTTTCGAAAAAATTTCAGTACACATTGTTCAGTTATAGCATCATGACTGCCTATGATTAAGGCCAGACTAGTCTGTTGGCCTTGTTGGATTTCTCCAAAGCTTTCGTTACACTCAATCATAGGCGAGTGTTTTCTAAACATTCTTTCAGGTGTTCCGAAGGCTCCATTCAGTCGCATACGCGGAACTTCACCTTAGCTTCTCTATGTAAACTACTTGGAGGCGATCCAGCAAATTAACACCGACTTCGAAACCATTAGCTCCTTGTCTAATACTTATAATCTCAATATAATTTCAAAAAAATCCAAACGATTGTGTTTTGCAACAAAGGTAATCGTGATATAGTTAAAAATAATGTCAATATTTCTCTAAACTTCTTGCCGTCGTGCGTCTTCCTTGCACATGCAGCAAAAATCTAGGTATTATTCTGGATGAGGAGCTGCGCTTTAAAGAACACCTAAAAATATTAATAAAAAGGCATTTTATTCGTTAAAGTTAATTTACAAATATAGGCATATCCTTGATCAGAAACTTCAGAGAATGCTCTGCGATAGCCTGGTTCTGTCACACTACTCCTGCGATTTCATTTATATGCTGTTGTTTACATGGAAATGAAAAGGATAGAATACAAAAAATGCTAAATTCCTGTTGTAGGCTGATTTATGGAATAAGAAAACGAGAAATAGATGTAAATTTTATCTAGGTATAAAGTTCTCATCCTGCCGAATACTTTAAAAAAACTTTAAAATAAGTACGTTGCTAGGGATAACATTCGCAATAGAAATATAAACAAGATCAGTTTTACCATACCCCAATATAAAACGTCATTGTTCCAAATAAGTTTCATTTATAATGCTATAAATGCATCAATTCCTGATGAATTTAAATTGTATAATATTAACAAGTATAAGTTCAAGCTTCGTGCGTATCTATTTAATAAGCAATAAGCAATAATATTTTTACTTATTATTGCGCTACGTTTGCTGTCCGAGGCCGCGCTTAAGGTGACAGTCGGGGGATATGTTTTAGAGTTTGTTTTCCATTTATTTGTTAATGCTGTAATTTAATTGTATTATTGATCTATAAAGACATATTTATTAAGCCAATACATAATAATAATAATAATAATAATAATAATAATAATAATAATAATAATAATAATAATAATAATAATAATAATAATAATAATAATAATAGTCTTTATTAAGAATATAAATTATAAATTACAATTCTTAAAGGGCGAAGTCTAGCTGATAAATATCAGCTACTCAACATTAACCCTTTTTAAACAAAATAAATTATTATTATTGCGTAATCCGACAATATAATATATAGTAAATATAGTGAGTCACAAATTATATAACAAAAATAATAATAATAATAATAAAATGAGCCATAATAGTAATAATATGCACCGTTGGCACACATAATGTGCACCACAATATGTTCTAGTAAAAAACAGCAGTTCTAGATTTAGGTAGATAGGTAATTGAAACTGTCAATGAAAATCAAAATCACAGAAACTAGCCCTCAGCGTTAGGATTAACCTGCTTCGCCAGAAGTAAGTTTCTTATTCTATTACGAAACAACATTAAAGAGGGGCAAGTGAAGTAATTATTAAAAATATTAAAATATTTTACCGCGTTGTAGGTAAATCCTCGCTGAAAAATAGTTTTTTTATGTTGGGGCATCGTGAGTGTATTTGATCGAACTGAAACATTGTGAATATCTTTTCGAAAAACTAATTCAGATCTTAAGTACATAGGTGTTGATGTTTTTAATAATTGGTATACAAATGTCAATAATAAAAGTTGAAATATATTGGCCATATTCAACCAATTGAGTTCACATATTTTTAGCGAAATATGGTCATATTTTTTTAAATTAAATATAAATCTGCAGCAATTATTCTGCATTATTTGTAGATGTTGCTTGTCCTCTTGAGTTAAACAAGGATAATATAAGATAATACAATATGAAATCATAGACAATATATAGGCTTCACATAACTTTTTACGCACTGTAAAGTTAAGAATATGTTTATTTGCATATAGTATTTTTAACACCATGTAAGTCCTTTTACGTAAGTTTGATATATGTCTACTAAACCTTAATTTGTCATCAAACAGCACCCCTAAATTTTTGGCAGTATCCGTGAAGTGAAGACGCTCCCCATTACATTGTACATTGATATACTGTTTCAAAAAGTCATAACACCCTTCAGGTGCAAAAAGTAAAACCTGTGTCTTTTGACCATTTAATCTAAGGTTGTGTTTACTGCTATATTCAGAAATTCGCTGCAAGTCTGTGTTAATGTTTGCTTCGATATCGTTATAATTTGACGGATGAAAAGTGCAGACAAGCTGTGTATCACCGGCATAAGTGTGGACTTTGGAAAATGATGGTATTTTACCGATATCAAAAGTATACAATATAAAGAGAAGGGGTCCCAAGATGGAGCCCTGTGGTACCCCAGACGCCACATTACCGATGTCTGACACTTCTGAGCGCGATCTTACAAGTTGCCGTCTACCCTCCAGGTAATTTTTAAAAAAGGAGATTGCTTGATCTGACAATCCAAAGTAATGCAGCTTTGCAAGCATAAGGGTATGGTCCACGCAATCAAACGCTTTCGAATAGTCAAGCAGTGTTAAGAGCGTTGCCATCCCCCTATCCAGGTTCCCAATAATAATATCATTAATATGCAAAAGAGCTGTCGTCGTACCGTGGCCAGGGCGAAATCCAGACTGGTGAGCCGGTATTATCCCATTTTCAGTTACAAAAGTAAGAAGTTGTTGGTACACAACCCTTTCAAGAACCTTGCTTAGTACCGGTAAAAGACTTATTGGTCTTACGTCATTTAACGTTGCCGGGGACTTTACTTTAGGTATTGGACATACCATTGCCGTTTTCCAAACTTCGGGAAAATAACCCTGCTCTAGACAAATATTTATTATATGTGTATAGTGATTAAGTAATATAGGTAAACCTAATTTTAGCATAATTACACAGCATACACACAGGGTGTCCGGTAACTTATGGGCCATAGAGCAACTGAAGATAGTAGATATAAAAATATGTCTTTTGAGCCAAATTTGCCCAAGTAAAATGTTAGAGGTTAAAGAGATACAGGGTTTTGAACGTGAAAATTAAGTTTCGAAAAATGATGATAATTTTGAAACGGTTTAAGATATCGAATTCAAAATCGGTATAACTAGGTTTTCGAGAGTAAGAAATTCGAATTTGGTGTTAATTTCAAGATACTCCCCAGAGGGCGCTTGCTACGTGCTTCATGTTGAACTAATTCATCCATATTTTTTTTAACCGTGCAGTTACTAGTATTTATACTTTAAACTATAAAAGAACCTACCTTTTTACGTAAAAAAGGTACTCTTGGTCGATCTCGATATCTCAAGCCGTTACCCAGATTTTAGCGTCTGAATGTTCCATTGCACATTCTGTTGATTGCTGAGAAAAATTTAATTCACAAAGTGTGCCTTGCATTTTGACAAAATTTGTTGCGGTGAAAACTGTCATTATTTTCTACTTTTTCCCGTCAAAGGTACGTAAATAAAAAGTTTTTGCAATATCCAAGTACTGTAATCTTTTCAAATAAAAATGCCCAGGCTTAATAAGTTTTCTAACCGTGATTTACGTGATATGGTCTGCGTTTATGCACAAGAGAATTATAATAGTCGTGCTGCACTTAGAAGGTATGTAGAACTCTACCTAACCAGAATCATTCCAGACCGAAAAATATTTCAAAGAATATTGAATCAGTTAGGTGAAACAGGTTCGTTTTATGTCAAAAATCCTGGTGGACGACCGAAAACTATAACGGTCGAACAAGAAGAAGAGATCTTGGTTCGTATCGCGGAAAATCCTGAATTAAGCACTAGGCGTTTGGAAGCTTCTACAGGAATAGTTAAATCGACCGTCTCAGAAGTCATTAATGCAGAAAATTTATTTCCTTACCATTTCACGCCCGTTCAAAATTTACTGCCAGGAGATTTGCCAGTCAGATCAGAATTCTGTCAAAATCTACTAAATAAGAATAACGAATATCCCATGTTCCTGAGAAAAATATTATTTACTACTTTTACAAGTAGCGGAATTTTTAACTGGAAAAATAATCATCACTATGTTTTGGAAAATCCACGACTATCCAAAGAAAGACATTTTCAACACGAGTTTTCGATAAATATTTGGTGCGGCATTATCGACAATTTCTTGATCGGCCCATATCAGCTTCCGCAGAGACTTAATGGAGAACAATATTTGCAGTTTTTAGAACACGATTTACTTTACCTTCTGGATGATATACCTCTGAACATAAGACACAATATGTGGTACATGCAAGATGGTGCCCCAGCACACTTTGCAGTTCCTGTTCGAAATCATTTAAATCAGCGTTTTCCACATCGGTGGATTGGTCGCGGAAGCGAATTTCCTTGGCCACCGCGTAGCCCAGATATTAACCCGTTAGATTTTTATCTGTGGGGTCACATGAAGGATTTGGTATATGGTGATGAATCCAATACACGGGAAGAACTTGAACAAAAAATTTAAGAAGCCGCCATTGTTATAGGAGATAATCAAAATATCTTCCTGAATCTGAGACGTCATTTGTTAAAAAGCTTAAGAAAATGTATTGAAGTAAACGGTGGACACTTTCAACATTTACTAAAGTAAATTAAAACAAATTTTTAATAGTTTCCAATATTTTCATTTTGTTTTTTTTCTGCCTTTTTATCATCAAGTCCTAGAATCTGGGTAACGGCTTGAGATATCGAGATCGACCAAGAGTACCTTTTTTACTTAAAAAGGTAGGTTCTTTTATAGTTTAAAGTATAAATACTAGTAACTGCACGGTTAAAAAAAAATATGGATGAATTAGTTCAACATGAAGCACGTAGCAAGCGCCCTCTAGGGAGTATCTTAAAATTAACACCAAATTCGAATTTCTCACTCTCGAAAACCTAGTTATACCAATTTTGAATTCGATATCTTAAACCGTTTCAAAATTATCATCATTTTTCGAAAATTAATTTTCACTTTCAACACCCTGTATCTCTTTAACCTCCAACATTTTACTTGGGCAAATTTGGCTCAAAAGACATATTTTTATATTTACTATCTCCAGTTGCTCTATGGCCCATAAGTTACCGGACACCCTGTATATTTGCTGCTATGCATTATATTTTTTATTTCTAATATAAACGCCCCCGCAAAAAAAACCGCCACCCTAAAATGTTGGCAAAATTTGTTGCTTTGTAACTTTTTTATTTTTAATCTGATTTTTATGATTTTTTTTACAGATTTGTAGATAATTTTGTTGAGGGTATACCATGCTGCTTCAAAAATTAGTTCTATTTGCTGGAGTGGTATTATACAGGGGTAAAAATATTTATGTATTTTTTTTCCAACTTTAAAACACCCTGTAGAAGATTCGAAACATTTGGTTTTATTCTCATTTATTTTTTGACAAAGTTTCATCTATTCCTAATATACAGGTTTTTAGATGATCTCGATATCTCAATTTTTAAAGGAAATATTCAATTTGTTAAATAAAATGCGAATTTATACGGTTTTTTATGGGCAAAATTTAGAAATAATGATTCGCCTACCATTCATCTAAAAACTAAGTAAGCCTACGTCATTATTGATTATTATTAAGTAATACTGACAGTGACAGTGCTAAAATAATTTTTTGGTGTCAACATGGTTCTAAGTGCTGCATAATAAAAGTGACGTGGCTCGTATGTTGGGATTTCCACGATCGCACGAGGCAATTTAAATAGGCGAGAGGGGTCTGGAAGAAAGAAAATAACATCCCTGTTGACGACCGTTTTCTTCTTCTGAAGTCTCTAAGAAACGGAAAGCAACATATTATGTTTCTTTGAGAAATGATTTACAAATGGAACGAGCAGTCACAATAAGTAATGATACCGTTCGAAGAAGACTAAAAGAAGCTGGGCTTCGTTCACGTAGGCCAGCAAAAGCACCTAGGCTACTTCCACAACATAGACGGGATCGACTGAGATTCGCAAGGACACATATAAATTGGACTCAGTAGTAGTAGAGTAATGTTCTGTTTACTGACCAATCAATAGTTTGTCTTTGGTCGCCTGATGGTCGTGAACGAGTGTACAGAAGACCAAATGAGAGATGTGCTGACTGCACTATAATAGAGCGCATATCTTCTGTTATGGTGTGGGCAGGTATTTATCCTGGAGCGCGAACTGATATTAAATTTCTGGAAAATGGAGCTTTGAATGCCAACAGATACATCGAAGAAATTCTTGAAGAAGCTGTCATTCCGTTCGCTCCTTTAATTGGAGAAAATTTCATATTAGTGCATGATAATGCACGGCCCCATACTGCACAGATTGTTACACGGTACTTTGATGAAGTTGCTATTAGGAGATTGGATTGGCCTGCTTGTAGTCCGGATATGAACCCAATCGAGCATCTCTCTAAAAATAGCCGTTCGCCATTGTCTTGTGCAATCATGCACTCTTTAAGAATTAAGGGCATCACTTACCGAGGAATACGCACAGATTTCCCAAGAAAGGATAATCCATCTTATTCATTCGATACCTCGAAATATACGCGCTGTCGTTGCAGCTAGAGGGGGCCATACATGCTATTGAGATACGCTCGCTACTTTTTCTATTACTTTAATTTCTTACTTACTTACTTTAAGTAGAAAGTAAGTAAGTACTTTCATTTCTATTCCATGTTTTGGTAACGTTCAAATAAAGGAAATCGTAGAAATTCGCATTTTATTTAAAAAAAATTGAATATTTCCTTTAAAAATTGAGATATCGCGATCATCTAAAAACCTGAATAATATTAGGAATAGATGAAACTTTGTCAAAAAATAAATGAGAATGAAACCAAATGTTTCGGATCTTCTACAGGGTGTTTTAAAAAACATAAATATTTTTACCCCTGTATAATACCCCTCTTAACAAAATTATCTGCAAATCTGTAAAAAAATCATAAAAATCCTTTTTGGCTAGATTTAGCCACTCAGTTTGTTCCGTTATCGTTTTTCTTTTATTTTCAGCCATGACCTTATTATGTAGGTACATATTATAAAAAGTATATTATTATTCTGATTTTTCGGGACTTTCAGTTTGTTTTTTAATCATACATTTCTACTATTTTCCTGTGGCCTCAGGAATATTGTCCTTTTTTTTTTAATGCCAATAATAATGTAAACTGTAAATGCTATATTTGAATTTAACCAAATAAATAATAAGTTTTTTACTAGTCACTAGTTTTTGTAGTCAGAATAATCCTCGGAATAATCGCTTATACCGTCGACGTTGTGGTCTAGTGGTTAGCGCAGCAGCCTCACAGATCGTAGGCCCGAGTTCCATTCCCGGTGCCGGCAACGTCGATGTTAAATTTGGAATTTGGTTTAAGAGGTGGCGCCGTCTTTCGGAAGAGACGTTAAACTGTGGGCCCCGTGTCATGGATGTTGGCACGTTAAAGAACCCTACCCTCGACAAAGAGGGATTCGGCAAAATTACCAGATAGTGTGTGACAAATTCCCTGGCGTCGGTGATTGGCCTCGTTGCGGAAAAAGGCCGACGTAAAATAAATAAATAAAAAAATAATCGCTTATACCTGTCCTACTAATATACTGATATTCTCGAAGTAATACAACTAGTCAACTCGTTAATTTCAATAGTCAAAGTGTATGGCATTATGAAGGCAGAAAGAGGTGTAAGGTTGTCTGTTTTAGAAAAATTATTATAATAGCAGCTTAACAGACAAGGGGAGAGCGTATTCAGATTTTACGGAGTAAATACTATTTCGTAACTTTTGGTATGGTTATCATCTTTGCGGCTATAAATAAATATGAAACTTAAACTTTATTAAAATAACGTTTTTCGTAGTCTGGTGGCTATGAACGAGTGAACATTTTGTTTTATAGTACTAAATTACTATAAAGTAAGCGATGCTACTAGCATATTTCCAGACCGTTATTCTTTACCTCATTACATCGACATACATTGAGAAACGCTATTTCAAACGGAACATTGAGCTAATCGTTTAAAATATAGCTTTTCCTTCCGTGTCTATAAAAGTAAAAGAAAATAAGAGCAAATCGGAATAAAAATAAGTGTGCAATAACTTGAAACTAGTGTTTTGGGTTACAAATCAAAAAACTAAGAAAATTGATAATTTAACCACGTAAAAATTATAATGGGACTACGTTTAGGGCCGGCTTTAGGATATTTGGATGCTATGGATACTGGAGAGCAGGTTGATTGCATATACGCCGACTTCAGTAAGGCCTTTGATAAAATCGATCCAAAATGTTAATGGAGAGGCTTGCTGACGTCGGCGTGTGTGGCGGTCTGCAAAGAAGGGTGTGGTCCTATATTTATGATCGTAAACAAATTGTCTCAGTTAATGGCTACTATTCTGATTCTTTTTAGCAACATCGGGTGTTGTCACTTGGGACCTCTGTTTTTTATTATTTACATCAATGATATAATTAAATGTTTTCACAACTCCAATTTCTTGGTTTATGCAGATGACCTAAAACTCTTCAAGATTATACGAGGTCTTGTGGACTGTCTGGATATCCAGGAATATCTCAGAAGGCTGGTTGAGTACTGCGATCGGAACAGTCTGTTTTTAAATATAAAGAAATGTTTTTTCATAACATTTACCAGAAATATTAACATAATTAAATACGTATATAACATTACTCTCTCTACTCTGTTTTAGACAGTGTCGATCAAATAAACGACTTGGGTGTAATATTGGATTCCAAGTGGTCATTTTGTGGACACTTTGATAAAATAATCAACGAATCAAACAGAATGTTGGGTTTTATTGTAAGAACGTGCAGAGAGTTTAGAGATCCCAGAACTTGGATTTCTCTGTACTTTGCATTTGTTTATAGTAGACTGTCATTTGCCTTGAAACTTTTATATCTTACACCCACCAGATGTCTTGAAGCAGTCTAGAAAAAAATTCTTAAATCTGTTGCCTTTAAGGCTAACTGTACTGTCGAACCGCAGTAAGGACCTATAAATTACTCTCCCTTTCTGATAGAAGGCATGTCACGGACCTTTCTTTCTTGTTTAAGTTAAGTAATGCTCTTATTGATGTACCTCCATTGTTACAACAAATTTATTTTAACGTCCCTGCAAGGGATCTAAGAAGATTTCATTTATTTAATTTGCCTTATCAAAGAACTAATTTAGGACTGAACACCCCTCGGACCAGGCTACAAAGAACCTATAACCAACACTGTGAGAACATCGATTTGCTTAATCTAAATGTATACCAATTTAAATGAAGAGGAAGAAGATATTTCTTACAACAGATTCTTGTGTAGAATATTTACATGGAAAAGTGCGTACTGCAGTATTCCATTTTATATTTTGGTCTAGCTTAGTTTTAGATAGTTTTCGTTTGGGTTTTGCCTAATATGTAATACTAGCAAACAGTGGATCCTGTTTTTGGAACATACGTAGTTCTGTTAGCATTGTAAACCAATATAAATAAATAAAATAAATAAATAAATAAATAAAATTTGTCACCAAGCGAAGAAATTAAGTAGGTATGGCTACTAAATGACTTATTCGCATCGATATTTCCCAACCCTTATAAATGTTTAAACGGCATAAATGGGGGCGGATATGCCGACGCTTTATGATATAACTGGATTCTTCATGAAAAGACGGATTTCACAATAAGACTACGACAGATACACCATTAAAATAAAAATTTGTAAAAATAAAAAAAAATTTAAGTAGAAGGATGTAATTGCATATTAAAATATAGTTTTACGTTCCGAACAACTATTCATAATTACAGTTTTCGATATTGTCAAAAATAAAGGTACTTTACTCTTGGGCAAAATTCATATTTCTTGACAAACTTCGTATATGACTAAAAAAATTTAACATCTGATGGTTCCATTTTAGGTTTTCGACCATGCAGAACTTTTTATGAAGAATAACTTTTTTTCGTAAAATTAATAATAAAAAAGTTTCCCATATGTAGCCAACTTAAGTAGACACACTGCAGACTCCGTAGATTTAAAAAAATCAAAAATCTACAGAGTGTTCTATTTAAAAATTGTAACTTTGTGTGCCACATTTTTTTGAGCTATCCTTGATACACCAAAATAAATTTAAATTGTGGAACTAAGCCGTCCGTCCCTCCAAGTTTCATGAAAACATTTTTTTCTATTTGCTACTGTGTTCAAGCTACAGTTCCTCCACACGTCGTTGGGACACCCGGTGTAAAAGTTGGTTACCTGGGCGGGTCGCATCATGTAACCGCTGTTACGAGCCTGCATTTTCGAAATGTTTATAGTGAGGTGGTCGCCGGCGCCACCTACGTTTTGACATGTCTCGTATCAGATTTATGGTGCTTGCATTATAAATATTTTCAAAAATTCGGAGGGGCAGTAATATTCAAAAATGGGTCCACATCATCGCAGATGAAAATTTTCGCGAAATATCCGCTAAATGCATCATTTTGACCATGCTTAAATACGAAATAATATTTTCTCTGTCCCTTGTATCCGCCAAAAATGTAATTTGCAATAAGTAAGTATGCAACTACCCTATTCAAATAATAAATTAGCAGTTTCGTTACAAATCAACATTAAGTAACAACAACAAAGCAAATTATAGTTTTTTGTTGGGTTGCATTTAATTAATTACAATACAAATCTTTTAGAACTTCATTGTTTAACATTTCAATGACTTATAGTCGGAAAGTAAGCTATTATCTTTATTACAACATGTTTAGATGCAACGCAATGATATACTTTCTTCTGGTATATCAGCATTGAATATTGAATGCTACAGATTATTTTGCAAGGTTCCTATCATTGACTTTTTATAAACTTGTTTAATTGAATAAACATGGCCTTTTAAAAAATAAAAAGGAAAAAATCTAAATTTAAATAAAAAAGTAATTATGTAAACATGTAATATGTGTTGTGGGTGAAAAAAATGATGCAAAAATTAAAAGATCGAGGGCACGCCTAATATGGAGCTATGTCTTCTCCAATTATTTTTATTTTAAAATATGTTAAAGGAAATTATTAATAACACAGTCTTCTTATGGATACCACTCAGGAAGAACGTATTTTTAATCTATATAATATTATTATATTTAATATTTTACTGCTCTTAAAAGTATCGGCCTCGATTCTACATGTATCAGATTTATGCATGTGGTGCTTTTATAATAAACTAAAAAAAGTTTACATAAAGTATAATGATTAAAAATAATTGTTTCATCAGCTACTTCCTTTTTTGTAAGTTACGGCCATTTTGGATAGATTTTCCCATTGTTAATAAAAGAGAGATAAACTGATAGTAAAACTGAAATTACGTTAACATCAGCATATTATTACACGTATCAATATTTACTATTATAAAATAATTGTGTTTACCCGTAAAGCAATTATTATTATCTCCTAAGCAAAGAAATATTTAATAAAAACTACATTTATTGTATTAATAATTAAATTTAACTTATAACACACTATTGATAACGCGGAAAATTTATTGGACAAGGGGGCAGATTTGGGGGTGGACAAACATTTTAAAAAGTTATTTATTATCCAACATTTTTATAAAAGCAAAAAAAATCGCCTTGTATTATATTGTAAAATTTAATTCTACTTAACATTTATTTTTACCCTTTTTTGAACATATACAAATAAATAATATATATAAAATAAAAACAGAATAACAGGCATTAATTTATCTAGATAGAAGAATTGCAGAGATCTTCCTAAAGTAACATTACACATATAAATGTTGTCTGATGCTATTCGGTCCAAAGAATGAAGTTAATTACATAAAAAACCAGATTAATATAAAAATTGAGTCTACTGAGCTGGAAATTAAAGACAATGTACGCAACCTTGGGCTCGTATTCGACAGTTCTTTGAGTTTTGAGAAACATGTTTCAAACTGTATACAACGTGCTTATGTCAGATTGAAATTACTTTACTCCAGTCGACATGATTTGTCGGTGAGACTCAAAAAGATGATGTGTGACTCACTTGTGCTCTCAATCTTCAACCATGCAGATGTAGTTTATGGTAATTGTTTAACTCGAATACAAAAAAACAGAATACAAAAAGTGCAAAATTCTTGTCTTCGACTTATATATGGAATTCGTAAATTTGAAAGAATCTCTTATAAATTGAATGAAGCAAAGTGGTTGAACATGGAGAGCAGGAGAAAGGTCCACTCAGTTTGTTTCTATCACAGAATTATTGCTTCTAAAACTCCCGCCTATTTGTATAAAAAAATTATATTTCGTTCCAGTGTACATAATATTAACGTTCGTTTTGGACGTCTCATAACACCGCCTTTTCATAGAACCGCGTATTTTGAAAGAAGCTTTACGTATAGCATAGCAAATATGTATAATCCCCTTCCAAATATCTTCAAATCAATGGAGCCTAAAAAATTTTATCGCCATATTTTTAAATACTTTTTCAATAAACAAACTAACACATGAAAATTAGGAACTTATCGTAAATGTTTTTAACAATTCAAAACTACCTAAAGATACTGATACAATATGTTGGTTGTGTGTCTACCTATAATGGAACTAGTTTATTTCAAATTTTTTTAGAGCTTGTTGCGTCAAATATAGTAAAACATTTACTAAAGTCCTGCTAGGGTTGAGTAGAGCAGAATGGGCTGGCCTTAAGGGACAGTCTATTACTGAACTTCGCCTTTTTCTACACTACACTTGCAATTAATACAGCATAATAAATGTTAACATTTAAACCTTTGTAATGTAGAAATAAAGACATTATTATTATTATTATTATTATTATTATTATTATTATTATTATTATTATTATTATTATTATTATTATATTATCATATTTAAGAAAAACATTTCTTAAATAATAACATAAAATTATAGTTAAGTGTGCAAAGTTTTGAGAAAATCATTAGTAATTAAGAAACGCCACTTAAAACGTCACCAAGAAAAAAGGGTTTTACCTGGGAATTGATATATTAAATTATTTACCTGTACTTAAGAAAGAGCTCTCTACTTACAACCCATGTTCACGTGCACAAAATTTTATAAAATAAGTGAGCTGGATGGACCAACAACCCCCAACACTTACCCCAGAATAGCGCCGCAGACGAATATTTAAAAAAAAATATGTTTTTCAAAGTTATTTATTTGAATTTTTTTTTGTAATTTCATAATTCATTTTTCTGGTTTTTTTATTAAATTAAAGAATTACCTGGTATAGAACAATATAAAACAGTGTTTGTTTGAAGGTTGTAGACAATGATGTATCTTGAGTAATAGATGTGTTTTGGACTTCCATTGCTTTTAGTTTTTCATATCACAACATTTCAACTGGTAAGTATCTCCAGTCGTCTTCAGGTGCTATTAATGATCGCCAAGATAAATATTTCAAAAATAGTTGCAGGCATTCGGCTATCACTAAATATCACCAGTAAAATTTAATTAAACCGGTATAAATTTGGCATCACTGGGTAGCTAAATGTTGAAATGTTGTTTATCTTATTGTAACATATTTTTATTTATGCCATTCTTTGGGAGAGAATAATTTTTAAATTTGGCCTACTTATACTATTAACACAGATTATAGTAGTATATTTTGAAAACGAAAGGGTAATCGGAAAATCTGCTAAAAGAGAAACAAAGTTAGGTCTTTCAATATTTTTAAATTGTAGTAAATCGTATGCGCAGTTCCGAAAAAATTAGCTGATAGCGAAGCGCAAAAATTGGGATTATTTTAATTTCTTGAATTAAGACATTTATTTGTGTAGAACAGACGAAAAGTAAAGTAAAGTCCAAAATCTTAGTATTCATCCATTTTTCGTCCTTAGAAATCAAAATATTTATAAGGTACAGCCCAACAAACAGTAATTATCATTTTTGATATTACAAAGTTTAAAATTTTGATACTTTAGATTATTATTTTAGAAAATTAGTATTCGCACACTTAAGATGTATTCTTATTTTTAGCAATGCCTCAAAATACCACAATAGTGTCTTCCAGCTCGCAAGCGAGTCCGAATACTTTGTACTACCAACACAGTCCAGAAACGCAGCACCATCAGCATCAAAACCAGGTCAAATATCCAGAAAACGGTCATGACACCTTATCAGATTTCGTGACGTTCGTTTGCCAAGAAACAGACAACAATCAAAACGCACAAGTAAGTAAATTTATTGTACCTATATAAATACCTAAAGAAACAGTAGGTTAAAGATCCAATATTCATGGATATTATAATATCGAGAGAAACCTATTTGGTAATTTGTGTTAAAATTATTTTCGTATAATTAAAAATGCTGTTTTAAATGTATACAGATAAGCTTATTCAATATACAGGGTATTTCAATAAAAACTCTCAGGCCAATTATTTCGAAAACTAAAAATGACATGTAAATTCTGTAAACGCCAGTTTTTAGCCTCTAAAATTGGCTTCACAACTGTGTAAAAAATGTGTTTGAATAATACAAGATGTAGGTGGCGCCACGGTGCAAAGAATTTTTTTTATGACAGGAACTTTTAAATGTTGTGGATCTTAAAGATAATTAATTTTTGATCAAATTATGTTCCATAAACATTTTTGATAAATTCAACATGAACGGAGATATTTGGGGTTAATTTTTTTTTTAATAATAATTATTTAATTATTAATTAAGGAGTATTTTAATTATAAATATTTTTAATATCCTTTAGCAGAATTTAATTTATTAATTTTAGTAATGATAATTTTAGTGATAAAACGCTCGTGTAGCGCTAAGTTATTACGTCCAGTGACGTCTCAGGGGGCACCTTAACAAATAATATTGGCAAAAAATAAGACGCCACTGACTTTTGGTATTTTTTATATTTCGGATTAAGCAACTAAACATAACCTTTTCTTGTCTGTTAAATTGATTTCATATCTTCGTTTTCGAGAAATTAAAATGAAATTTTTTTATTGCACATCTCTGGAAAACAAAAATCATTAAATAATTAACATTCTTAACGAGCGTTTTATCACTAAAATTATCATTACCAAAATTTTATTAAAATCTGCTAAAGGGTATTAAAAATAGTAAATGCTTATAATTAAAATCTTCTTCTTCTAGTAGTTCCTATCCGTTCTGGATGTTGGCAACCATATTAGCTATTATCGCCTTATTAACTGCGGCTCTGAACAACTGTGTGGTGGTCATCGCAAACCAGGTTCTGAGATTCTTTAGACACAATTTCTCCTTCTTCCTACACCTCTTTTTCCATCCACTTTGCCCTATAGTATATTTTAGAGTAATCGATATCTGTCTGTGTTTCTCATCACATGACCGAGGTATTGGAGCTTTCGTATTTTGATGGTGTTTAGAATTTCTTTCTATTTATTCATTCTCTGTAAAATCGCCTCATTTTTGACACGGTCTGTCCACGACACCCCCAGTATCCGACGATAGAGCCACATCTCAAAGGATTCCAATATTTTACTTGTTGCTTCAGTAAGTGTCCACGACTCGACCCCATACAACAGAGTTGAAAACACATAGCAGCGTAGGAAGCTTACCTTTGTTGCTAACGTCAAGTCGTGGTTCTTAAATATTTTACTCATATTTTCGAACACTGCTCTAGCCTTCTCAATACGGATCTTTATTTCTTGCGCGTGGTCCCATTGGTCATTGATGTTGGTGCCAAGATATGTGTATCTACTCACTCGTTCAATAGGCTTGCCGTTACTCTCGATGTTACAGTTGGGCACATTGGACTTACTTATAACCATAATTTTTGTTTTGTTTGTATTAATGTCAAGTCCGCACTTGTTGCTACTCATCGTCACTCTATCTACCAAAAACTGCAAACCTTCTTGGGTATCAGCGAACAGGATAGTGTCATCCGCATATCGGATGTTATTTAATCTTTCTCCATTTAATAGAACTCCCACTTCAGCAGCATCCAGAGCCTCCCCAAATATTTGCTCGGCATACAAGTTAAAGAGCAACGGAGATAGTATGCATCCCTGTCTTACACCTCGTAGGATCCTGCCCTCATCCGTAATCTCTTCCCCTACCCTCACCGAAATAGACTGATTCCAATATAGGTTTGTAATTATTCTTATATCTTTATCATCCAATCCTACATTTTTCAAAACGTCTATCATTGGCTGATGTTGTACTCTATCGAACGCTTTTTGATAGTCGATAAAACAAGCGTATATGTCAACATTTGTAACTCTACATCTTTAAAAGAGTACCTGAATGCTGAACAGGGCTTCACGTGTACCCAGTGCATTTCTGAACCCGAACTGAGTTGGTGTTATATGTTCCTCACACAGTTTATATTATATTATTCTGTGTATTATTTTTAGAAACAGTTTCAGCATGTTGCTCATTAGGCTTATTGTTCTGTACTCTCCACATGATTTAGCTCCAGGTTTCTTTGGCAGTGTGATAAATTCGGCTTTGGGCCATTGGGAGGAGATATCGCCAGAGTCATAGATTCGATTGAAAATCGAAGTTAGCCATTTAACGCTGTCCCGATCGAGTAGCTTTAGGAATTCTGCCTCTATGCTATCTGGTCCTGGTGCTTTGCCATCTTTCATTGCTTTCATGGCCGCTCTTACCTCTTGTTAAGGCGTTAATAATTAAAATACTCGTTAAAAATTATTTAAAAAAAAAACTTAACCGCAAATATCTCCGTTCATGTTGGATTTATCAAAAATTGTTATGGAAAATAATTTGCTAATTACGAACTACAACATTTAAAAGTTTCTGTCATCGAAAAAATTCTTTGCACCGTGGCGCCACCTACATCTTGTATTATTCACATTTTTTACACAGTTGTGAAGCCAATCATAGAGGCTAAAAACTGGCGTTTACAGAATTTACATGTCACTTTTAGTTTTTGAAATAATTGGCCTGGGAGTTTTGATTGAAACACCCTGCATATAACAAAACTAAGCAATTTCAAAAAATCAAAATAAAAATAAAATTAGTATGAAGTTACTGCATTTTTACAAAAAAATGGTTTTAAATTCAATCTACTTACGTGCAAATTGAGTAATACGCTAGCAAGTATTAGTGTGTGATGAATAAAAGACATTATTTAATAATAATTGACGTTTTTTTAAGGTAGTATTATTAATTAATATTTAAAAATTCCTATTATAAAATATAGTTGTTTTTACGGCATTTCTATCTCAGCAATCATGTATTGCGCAAATTGCGGGGCATAACAGACATAATCAAATGGAAAATTAAGTTTTTCTCTTTCTGTTGCCAAATAAAAAGTGCGAGCGAAGTTACCAATTTTTATATGTAGCAACCTTTGACATTCCCTCGCCATTTTATTTTAAAAGATAAAGTAAAATTTTTAAAACACAAAAGTTTCGGCATATTCTAAGAATCAAAAAATAAGTGTGTTCGGTTGAATTGGACAATATAAAGATGAAAACATAATTTTCCATTTGGTTATATCTGTTACGCCCATCTCACGAACTGACAAATAATTTCCAGCATTCCTCTGTAAAGAATTTGCGGGCAATATTTTTTTTCGAAAGCTGTAATGTAAGGTCTCTGTGAAACAGCCGAGGGCCGTCCTTATTTGGCCACCCTGTACAAAATATGTTATCGCTAATATACTAAAATAGGTTATATATTTTATATTATACATAAGAAAAAAATATAGGAATTATTTAACTTTGATCTTTATTAATAATAATAATAATAACTATACCTATATTGGATAAATGATGTAAGTTACTCTGCATATTACCTAGTATTTTTAGAAGCATGCATGTATAAATTACGATGCATAAAGCTATAAAATACAGTTTTAAAAATTAAAATTTATTAAGAGTTTTAGAAACAAATATTATATTAGTAATTTTAATAACACACATATACAGGGTATTTTTTTGAAAACTTCGAAACCTCGATTTTCCTGCTTTAAAATGAAAATGTGGAAAATCGCTCGAACCCGTCGATTTTTATTTCGAGGGAGACATCTTTTGCGTATATTGTCAATCTTGTTACTTCAAGCTCCTAGGATGGAGGGGTAAGATCTAAATCTTAAACGGATACCCCTATTTTATAAATTTTTTTTTTTAATTCTGCATAAAATTCTGATCATTTTTTAATAAAAGCATTATTAGTCTATACCTAACAGTTTCCGAGATACTTACTCTTGAAAAATAACATTTTTGAACTTTGACAGCGTCTAGCTTTCTAACTGTACGTCTTAGAGCAAAACGGGTTACATGTCCCTATCTTCGATTTTTATTATCTTTCCAATAGTGTAAACTTTCGGTTAAACCGGATGTAAGAAATATAGTACTTCCGGTTTGACCGGAAGTTGACACTATTGGAAAGATAATAAAAATCGAAGATAGGGACATGTCAGCCGTTTTGCTCTAAGACGTACAGTTAAAAAGCTAGACGCTGTCAAAGTTCAAAAATGTCATTTTTCAAGAGTCAATATCTCGGAAACTGTTAAGTATAGACTAATAATGCTTTTAATAAAAAATGTTCAGAATTTTATGCAGAATCCAAAAAAATTATATAAAATGGGGGTATTTATTTAAGATTTAGATCTTACCCCTCCCCCCTCCCTCCTAGGGGTTGAAGTAATAAGATTGACAATATACGCAAAAGATGTCCCCCTCGAAATAAAAACGACGGGCCCGAGCGATTTTCCACATTTTCATTTTAATGTAGGAAAATCGAGGTGGGAAGTTTTCAAATGAACACCCTTATAACCTATGTTTTTGACGTACGACAAAATACAGAAAAATTGATATTTTTTATACATATCTAAATACCTGCTAATAACAATGGATTTTTATTATATGCCAAAATTCTGTTCTAATGTCGATTGATGACATTTACTGGAATTTTTGGGAAGTATGGACCCGGACTTATATTCGAGATCCAGGGCCCTTTTTAGTAATTTAGTAAATAACTTTATTATCGGTAAATTATTTTCTCTTTCGTTAGGCCGATCCAAGCTCAGGGCCCCCCTCCGAGCTTGGGGCCCTAGCAAGCTACCTTCTTTGCCCACGCGGAAATTCGCCCCTGAACATGAATAACTATTACTTACCAATTTATATAGTAATTGCCCAAATGTTTAAGTGTGGTTAATATCGATATTAACTAAAGAATTTGATAACTATTCATAATTCCTAAAATGTTTAGTTTTTATGTATAATAACGTATATTGTATATTAAGGGTAACACGGTAAGCCATTGTTTTAGGTTTGTGATTTAGGACTAATTAATAGTAGGCATGAGTGGTTTGTAAAAGAAAGCGGTTGAGAACCTTTTATTTTAATATATTACTAAAGAAAGTTATCGTAATTTTACATAATAAATGTCAATTATTTTTGCGGTGCCTATACCAAGATTTTTTTAAGACTGGTTATGGGGCAAATATTAAACTTATTCACTGTTTTAAGATATTTGTCGTTTTACTATATTATCATTATTATTACTATATTAAGCACACAGATGTCTTTAATTCAATAATTTACTTTAAATTATGAAATTAAAGACATTTTCTTAAATTATTATAGTTTTGGTAGGCAATTCCGTACGACACTGGTTCAATGCAGAAACAGAAATCCGATCAATATAAAGTTTCATGCATAATTTTAAGGGCTTTAAAAACCATTTGGTATTTATGCCTCGGAATTTTCTGTTTGTGATGTTGGATAAATTTGTATAATGATTTAAATTTACGAGCTAAATATATTGTAAATTACATTAATTAGATTATTTAGGTAATTAATTAAAGGTTTTACCACTTAAGAATCGTAGCTCCAAAGAGAATACAAATTTTTACCTCATGTTTTTTTTCTTAGGCTGTATTTTACTTTCGAAAGATATGTTCTCAATAATATAAGGGTTCGTGCAGTCTTAATATACAGCGGGTGCGTGAATGAGCTTGTCGAATGAAATCCTTTTTTATTATTAAAATTAGGATTAGGATTATTTTTAATAGGGAAAAAAATTTATTCTTGAAAGTTTTATAGTTATTTTTAATATAAATAATATGTTTTATAATATTACTCTTTAATAGTAATGATAATTTATTGGGAAAAGCCGAAAAATGGGAATGAACTTTAAAAATAATTTCAATAATTTAAAGAAAAAAACTGCAAACCTAAAAATAATGTTTCTCAGAAATAATTTTAAAAATTCAATTTAACACTTGTATAAGTATAAAGCTTGTTTCTTTAGAAAAAAGCTTTCTGTGGAAAATATGGCTAAAATATTACCTAATATTTTTATAAAAGCAAAATTAAAGAAAAAATAACATTGTCATTTTTCAGCATTTTGTTTACAATTTGTTATGAAACATATTTTGTATAAGAAATATATAAATAATTACCTAAAACTAGTCAGTTTTCGAAAATATTTATATTAACAACTCAGCCAACATAAATCTAAAACATATAGAAAAATTTCACCAATCCCCATACAGAGACAAAACCAGAGGTCAGATGAAAGCTGCTATAACTTATAATTTAATTTTAGTGCTTAAACAGGGCAATGAAAAATTAATTAAAATGTCAGGTATAAAAAAATAAACGAAAAACAGTACCTATTTATTCCCAGCTAAAAATAAAACCATAGATTGGTTGCAAATAAATTGATTAAACACTGCGGTTAAAAAATATCAACTATAAATGAATCAGGGAAAATTATTGTTCTTCATCGTTTTGCATATTATAAATCAAATAACGCAGCGTTATAATAAAAAAACGGATCAGCCTTTTATATAGAATAACCCAACAATCAAAAATCAGTCGGACTGTACACATTTTTTTGAAATGCATTTTTTTTAAAGAAAAAATATATTATATACGTGTATCAACTTTAATTTGTTAAACAATATGTTGTATCTTTTTACATTATACAATCAATTCTAGACATTTTTCATAAATCATGCATTAACAATTGAAGACAACTGATTTGTTAAATTCTATTACAGATGCAATCTAGTCTATCAAGAAGTCCAAAGCCACAATACTTTCCCTCGACAATGCTTCCGCCCCCACCCCTTCCCCCTATGGCACGACCCGTGGCTATAATAAGGTCAACTGGAGAGGTTACAATGAGTGGTCCCAACTCACCTCCACCTAGTATAACACCGCCTTGTAGTGAGGCATCGCCAAATGATGAGGTAAGATATCGCAAAATTTTTTTTACGTTTATTGTTTTCTGTTTCATTTTTTGATTTTTATATTGGACTTCTTGTATATGGTACCATTCTAAGTACCTCATAATTTAGGTTACTTTTTTGCAGGTCAAATATCTTTATTTTAAAATTTTATTTTTGCATCTAGAATGCTAGGTATTTTTTATATTTGTTAATTTTTCATTAGGGGGCTTAAGATAAATACACTGAACCCTTTCTACTTTGGTAATTTTTATTAGCATTTTAATAGTATATTAAAGTACACGTTTCATATGAAGCGGTTTTAGCGCACGCGTTAATTGACACGTGCGCTAAAACGCCTTATGAACCACGTGCTTTATACTATTTTTTCTATTTGTAGTTTTTTCAATAAAAAATACATATTTAAAAAGAAAATAAATCCGCAAATTTTTATGTCTAAATTTTATGTTGGTAATACTATTTTTTATCATAGTAACTAACCTCTGGACAACAAAAATTATTTTGCGAACTGTCATTTTTTGATTTATTGACACATTTTCACCACGAGATTCTAAAGTTATTTTAGCGATATGAGATTTAAAATTGGGCGGAATACGTTGTGCGATCCTTGTAGATTCGGTACATATACAGAGCGTTCGGAAATTCGGGCGATTTTGCTAATTTTTTTTGAATTTCAAAAGACGTGATTTTACGTCAATTTTTCAATTTTTCAATTTCAATGTTACCAACATCAAATAAAGAAAAAACGCGTATCGAAATAGCTTCATTATAAACTTCATTTCAAGTTCATAATGAACTTATTATGAACGTCAAACAGAAAAAATAATTTACTTTATTCATTTTAAATCAACTTGTATTTTTTTTTAAACTGGAAGTGTAATTAAGGCTATTCGGAAATATCAGTGTGTTCTGCACTTTGCATCCTTGCGAACTTTTATGTAAAAGATAGCACACACTGTCTCGTATGCGCAATTTCTTTTTAGTTTTATTATTATTATTATAATTTATGCGCACACAATACTTCCCACTAGTATTTTTTTTAACATTATTGGTATACTTACCCATAAAAAGTGTTTTATTAATACTGTAAAAATTATAATATTGCGAAGGAAAAATATCTATTAATCCATGATATGTAAGGGATTTAAGAATTAAAATTTTTTATTTATTACTAATTTATATATGTATATTAATATCAAAATAATCAGAAAAAGTACTCTTTTCTTTGAATGTAATGAAGGTTTCCATTTAAAAAAATTTACTTACTATAGAATAGGTACACTGTACAGTCTTTAAGTTTAAATGCTAATAAAATTTCATTCACGCAATAGAAAAAGCTTATCGTATATCGCATATATGTTCCTCAAGCATTCTAACCAAAAAGCAACCATTTTAATAAATTCATAGCACTCCAAATAAATAAAAAAATTAAAATATTTTACTCAAAATTGTAAAAAATTGACAAATTTTGTTGCATGGTTAAACTTGGAATGTTGACCGTTTGGATTACTTCTACTCAAACAGGAATAAATATAGAGCTAAAACAAATGTAAGGGTGAACTTTTTTTTAGGATGTGTAGTTATTTTAATCACACGCTTACTTCTTTTATTTCTATAGCGCCGTTTCTTTTCGCAGGTTCCCGAAATTAGCTCATCCCCACCCTTAAGTCCAGGTAGTCATGATCGACGAAAATCACCGACTCAAAGGAACTCGGTACCCCCCAGTAGTCCGTACTCACCTAGTAGAGATTACTCGTTCAATCACTTTCACTCCGGGCAACCAGGACATGTTGGTAGTTAATACTACTTTAGAAGTAACCAATATGAGAAGTAACGACAGATTATAAAAAAATGTATACAAATCTTTACGCGGTACTTTTCTTGCAAGTTTTTTGCTTGTTAGCAGTCTGTCAATTAGGCAAAATTCTGTATGTTGAATTGATTTGAAACTTGACTTGCTAACTTTGTTTCCAGAAATATCCAGTTCTAATACTTTTTATCAAGGAATAAAAATCTGTTTAGGCATTTTGCTACTTTGTCAGTTAAGGCATGTTCATAGCATGTCAATGAAAGTATTGATAATCAAATGTTGTTACTTCTTAACTTGGTTTTTACTCATAACTATATTATATTCAGGGTTATACTTTAACTAAATTGCCTTTTTCAGCTGTTCAGCTATCCCAGTATGACCGGGATGTCTGGCGTTATCAGCCCTACGAACCTCAGTATGTACTCGCCCAGCGTGAATACGTCGAGAGGTGAGTTATTTTTATTAAATAAGAATTAATACATTTTAGTAGAAAATAAAGGATATTAAGTTTATTTTTATTTTATAGTATCATCTTTTAAATTTTCATTAATTGAAAAAGATAGCGACGACGAAAGAAACTCTAAAGACCAAAAATCCATTTTACTCAGAAAAAATGTTTAAAAAAAATCATCCATTGCTTTTCTTGATGAGCTCTCTGGTGCTCTAACTTATTAACACAAATGTTTATTGAATCAACTATTTTATTTAATTGAAAACCATGTTCTTACAATGAAAAACATTAATATTCTTGTAAAAACAAGCGAATTTCAAATATAACCTCACAACTAAAGGTTCTAGTGCTATTGTGTGCCAACACTTTATTATCCCCGATTCAAAATTAGTGCTTTCACCAGTTTTCATTAGTATGATTCTAGTTGTGTCTAGTAAGATATGATTTTAGAACGCCATTTTTATTCCCCTTTGGGCCAAACCCGTGTTGACACGTTGTTGAGTACTGAACATTTAAACAGTACATGAGGCGACAGCAGTGCAATCAAAATAATTACTTTGTCCGGTTTCCATTGCCTGTAATTTGTTACTTAACACACGTTTCGGTTAGTTAGTATCTCTAACCGTTTTAAAGTGTAAACTAAATTATAATTTTATGGCTACTGACTTAAATATTACCCATGTACAATGAAGCTCGATGACTCCGACTACGTGCTAACTGAAGTGTGAGTTTGAGCTATTTGTTTTGGACAAGGAAAGGCTTTCAGATCTTAGGAATATCTATACTTGGTTTAATAAATATCCGAGTGTTTTGATTCATAAAAGCTGCTTCTTTAAATTTTCCTTTTCTCCTGTGCTGTTTCGTATCCGAAACCTTTACTTTTGACCACTGCCTATATGTTGGTTGGTTCAAACATGTTCTGCTATACCTGATCTCGACGTTTCACTTCTTTGCGTATGCTTCAGATGTACGGGAAAAGGTATTTTTGCCTCTCCAATGTGCGATTCGCCTCACTTCCTGGGGATTCGACAGATGCAATTTTTGGTGTTTTCATTACTGCAGGATTTTACTTTTGGAAGAAAGCTTTTAAGCGTATTTTCGGATTTAATGGCTGTTTTGATGTTATAGTTTTTGATAGTGGAAGACAATGAAATATGGAAGTCCGACAAAGTAATTCTTTTTATAATACTACTTTGTCTACTACATCCAAACAATCGTAATTTAACAATGGTGCATTATTTAATTTTTTCTGTGCTTTACATACGATTGTCAATATTTCAATTATTGTTTTTTATTTTATTTAACACGAGTTTACTGTCCGTATAAATATGTGTAAAAAATACATTAGATTTCAGTAAACAATATGGTTAAATAAGTTTGGGTTTCGGTTTCGGCCGAAACTGAGACCAGGGTTGAAGATTCGGTTTTGGTTTCAGCTGAAAATCTTGTTTCGGTCGGACACTATACAAAAAATAATAAATTGGCGATTAAAATTAAATGATATAATTAATAACTATTAAAAACAAAAATAAAAAGCCAAATTTTATGTAAAATGATTTTAATAAGATAGTCTTTCTAGATTGTAATTATCTATGGGAAGAGAAAAAAAAAATATAATGTTTGAAATAATGTATTCAAATAGTTCAATGAGCTAATGAAAATTGGTTATTATTTTAATTTTGATATCTTAGATACCGACAACAAAGGACAAAAAAGTAATCTTTTAAAAGGTCTAGTAATAAATCGATTTAAATTCAAACTTATTATTATACTAGCGTGTACCCGGCATGCGTTGCAACCCGCTGGTATAAATACAAACCCGATATATTAGTACCCGGCATGTCACTTTCTGAAATTGCACCCGTGTGAAGCCGGGGCGGGTCGCTAGTTATACATAAAAACCTTCCCCTTGAATCACTCTATCTATTTAAAAAAACCGCTTCAAAATCCGTTGCGTAGTTTTAAAGATTTAAGCATATATAGGGACGGACAGACAGCGACAGCGACTTTGTTTTATACTATGTTAAGATTAAGATGATCAATTAATAGAAATAAATAACTCACCATTGTTAAATTTGTGTGTGTGTGTCTTATTAAAAAATGGCAATTTGCGAATAATAATTTTTATTTACTACCTATATATTTTAAGGGAAGTGGCGTCTTCTGTAAAAAGTTTTTAATGTCTAAGGGGTTTAAAATGATCTTTATTTAATTTGTTTTAAATTTCTTTTGAATTAAATAATAAAAATACATACCATTATCACCATTATAATATAACAGTTCATTTTCGCCACCACATCGCACCCCCTCTAAAAAATAGTCACAACTCAAAAAACATTATTTTGAGAAAATTAATGTTAAAGTTTTGTCTTACTGGAAATATTTATTTTTCCGTTACCGTGACAAAATACAAGTTACCAGGGTACTTTATTGGTAACATGGATATAATAGCTTAATGTTATTAGTGCAGTAGTTTTGCCAGAAAGTCCCATTGCTCTAGATTTTAATAAAATTTTAAAAAAATATTGATGTTGTGACACTTTTTTAGAAATAAATATTATTATTCTTAGGAATTAGGAAGGTAGAATAGAAAAAAAAACACACATAAATAAAGTAAAAAAAAAAATCTTTATTATTACAAAGAGTTGTAAAATGCTGAATAATAACTAGGAATGTGATTATTCTCTAATAAATTCAGAAGATCTTTTTTCTTATTCTCCTTTATGATAAGTAGACTTTTGTAGGCCCGTTGTAAAGTGTTTGGAATGGTATTTTTTTTGCGGCATAAATCTATACTTGCTTAAACTCTTCATCCTTATAGAATGTTTTATAATAAAGCGTTGTGGGATTTTCTCGAGTTAACTTAAGAACTTTTACTTCAGTAATCTTCAACGACTTGAAGCCGGTCATGCCTATGTCGTCACACAATGTTGCAACTTTGCATATTCGGGCAGTGAATGCTTGATTACTGCATAGAAAATAGCCAAAAATTAGAAAGAACAAAGAGTCACTACCACGAAAATATCAGACAATAACTCTAAAAAGGTGTCATAATTAAAAAAAAAAACATTGGTACATTTTAAAATTATGTGTATCGGTTCTAAAAAACAGTCACATTTGAAAAACAGATTAATATAATGCAAAAAATAGTACTTACTTGTTAAAAAAACTGGCAAAACTCAAAATGTAACAGTATTCTGCACCACACAAAACTAGTTTTATTGTCAAAAATTTCGAAAAAACAGTCACAACACAAAAAAGAACGGTATTTTACTTATTATAATTATCAGATCTAACTAATAATCCATACAAAAACTGTCCCAATGCAAAATGTGACTCCTTTTAGGATGAAACTCGTTCGAATACTAAGTGCACGATGTTGCAAAGTCAAAAGTGACACTATAACTGAAAGCATGCGGCGCTAACCTTAACAAAACAAAAGCGTCACTTCCGCCATCTCGCGGTTAATGGTTGAAATAAAATTGGAACGCTTTTCTAGAAGAAACTTTAAGTAATTTCAATGCTTGCTGCGTGTTTATCTCAATAATAGCGATTTTTGAGTTGTGACTCTTTTCTAGCGGGGGTGCGACATCTCATTTACAAAACAATTTATTCTTAAAAACAATATAATAAAGGATATGTGTGAAATGACCTACCAATAGTTTTTATATTCATGGTTATTAGGACAGTAATAAATTTTAAATCCCTTTAGTGAATACAAGTTTAAATTTGTTTTCCCGAAAAATATTAAATTGTATACTGTTTCTGTACCTTGCATTTATTTTTAACATAAATTTTATGTTACTTACTTTTTATATTCTATAATCTTTTGAACTGTGCTCAGTTTGCAGTTTTCCCTTACAATATTTTATCGAACTACATCAGAAACACTACTGCGGGTGTGAGCAAATGGGGCAAACGACAATGCTGAAGGCGGATCGATATTAAATTATATGAAATAATTTTTATTGATAAGCTATTACTTCCTAAATATTGGATATACAATGGTGTATGACATCTAGTTACTATGCAGTGTTTTGATTGTGTAAAGATGTTTTTAATGCTAGTTTAAAGACTAGAATTGATTATCTAACCCTTTGGACCGACAGAACAAAATATGTCAAGCTTCTTGAGTATAATTTGAAAATTTAAGTAACAAATTTAAATTTCATTTATAGAGTTAAAGTAGAGAGCTACTTTCGAAATTTATATAAGGAGGGCACATCGAGAAATATAATCATTGAAAGTTTGAAAAAATTTAACAGGTTCCCGAATAGTTCTAATTGACGTTCGTCGTGATTCATCCTGTATAAAAATATATGGTAACACATACACCTATAATCCATTTTAACCCAATATAAAAAAGTAGTATATCAAAAAACTCGTTCGTTCGCATCAGTCCTTTAGAACATAATTTTTGAATTTGAAATTGACCAGGCAAGTAAGTAGTCATTTTTCAAGCACGAAACGCCTGTCTTGATCATTCTTTTTACTTTAATTAGGTATGATTTTGCCTGTAATTGGGTTTATCGTTCTTTGTGATTAGCAAATGTGTGATCTCTTCTTTTTGTTATGTGCGGTAAAATTAGGATACACAGCCCAGTGTGACACCAGGATGCCACCATTTCATAAACATACTGGAAATCATTCTACCTTTGACAATTATATTATATTTGAGAAGATAAGAAGTTTCTTTCCATCTGAAATGAATTATGTTGTTTGAAGTGGTCAAAAGCTGCAGACTTGGACAAGGAATGGTACTGGAAAAAGCAGAGTCTAAAAACATTGTTTTTATCACTAAACAGCTAACAAACCATTTAATCAAGTTCCGTAGTTAAATACTGAAGAAAATAATAATAATAATAATAATAATAATAATAATAATAATAATAATAATAATAATAATAATAATAATAATAATAATAATAATAATAATAATAATAAACTTCTTTTATTTCAATATAATATAAAATTTACAATTAATAAATTCAAAAATAAATGTCAAATCCTGGCGCAGTCTAGCTGTAGTAGCTACTCTACTGAACCAGTCAAAGACAAATAAGTAACATTTGATTGTCATCATTAAATAAATATTTTTAATTAAATGAAATTTAACATAGGCAATGAAATAGGCAATGATATAATTAATAAGAAATATAAATAACTTAAAGCAAATAATTAAAAAAATAAAATACATGAGTATAAATTATATTAAAATAATGTTAACTATTCTGCACATTTAAAAAATACTTTCTATATTTAATTTTAAATAAATTTACATTTAGAGGCAACATCTCAGTGGGTATCGAATTATAATATTTCAAAATCGTCCTGCTTACGACAAAACTTGCAAAACTTTTGATAATTTAGTATCGACTGATCACAAACAGATTATTCTACCTTACTGCATAAGGTAATTTCCACTTGTCATCTAAAATTAGTTAAAATGTTCTGTCGACAGACCACGTAAAATGTTGGCATGATTTTAAAGCAACATTCCTATGCAAAAGGATAAAATCTAAATGGGGTAATACAAGCAAGTAGGTTATTTTCCAGACGAAAGCTTCCAGAATTACGTACGTGATCAAATTTTAAATTAACGCTCTATCAGTTTCAATTGCTATTCAACTGAATTAGTTTATTACTGCTGAAAGAATAAATATTTTAAACTGGTTGATTCATTTCGTAAAAATCGATGAAATTCTTACGCGAAGTGCATACTTAATCAGATTCCCTATTAAAAGCACATTAATAGATATATATATATATATATATATATAGACTGTTCCATAATATTCACCATGCTAGGAAAATGCTTTATTTTATTAGAATTGGGGACTACTTATTTTGTTCATTGCATATCGTAAGAATACAAAAGCTCTACTTGATACTTCAGTAGCTAATACCATGGGCAAGAAAACATATTTTTATCACCTAAAGGTTCCTCGTACCTACCTTATCCAACAAATAATGCTGTAGAGCCAATTTTGTCGTATTTTATCTAATACAGTAAGATATCAAAAAACTAATTCAAATTACATCCTACTAAAACAAAAAGCATTTTCTATTGGTAAATAGCTTTATTTTTTTGTAGTATCATGCAATTTCATTACGTATTGTTTGTTTGATTCTTATTGAATAAAGAATCCTTATAGTGCAAGAAAATTAATTTTCTTGCATGTTTATATATTTCTTTATTTGCTCAGTGCCAAAAAATAGCACTTCTACAAATAATAAAGTTTTAGGTGCACCACTAGATAATAAAACTTTGCTTATAATAAATTTACAGGTCG
This sequence comes from Polydrusus pterygomalis, assembly GCA_963969555.1. NCBI lineage: Eukaryota > Metazoa > Arthropoda > Insecta > Coleoptera > Curculionidae > Polydrusus > Polydrusus pterygomalis. The sequence goes on from OZ018384.1 coordinate 12,816,462, forward strand.
TATTACAAATATTCTTCTTTTAAATAATAACTACCATTAACGCTAATTAAATAACTAAATATTAACCATCATTGTTCAAAAAAAACTGTAAGTTATAATACTCCCATTCTAAATCTAAAATTTTATTTATAATGGAAATTTTTCACCCTCATTTGTATAACATTAATTCCCCAGACAGACAAATGTTTTGATACAGAAAAGCAAAAACGACATGCAATTTTCTCCAAATAAATATAGGGGCAAAATGCAGACATTTAGCTTCAAAAGATGGAAATTTTATGGTTCTCGCAAAGTAATAATTTGTTAGGCAGCAAAAGCCGTTATTAGTCCAGTCATATGATAAATTCTTTTTAGCTAAATTTAGCTGTCAGAGCTATTTACTGTTTCTGTTTTAGTTATCCAAATGAAGTCTTAATTAATTACATATATAAATAGTTAAATTAAAGTAGGTATTAGGTTTTATACATTTTATAAAAAAAATATTTGTATTGTGTTATATTTTCTGCCCCTAACCTAACATATTGAGACATTATTAAAAAAAATATTGCATTAGGAGAAATATTGATGTAATTACCTTTTTCCTACTATTAAATTTATTAAAATCAGTCAACATGTGACGGTCGCAGCCACAAAAAGCATTTTTAAATTCAATCTCAAAAATGTGATCAATTGCTCGATTGTAGTTATTAACAATGAAAAAAAAAACTAAAAAGAATGTACTTTATTTTAGTATGTAATATTCAATTATACAAGATTGTAAGCCTCTCACAGATAAAAATACGATACATTATTTTTGGGCACTATGGATATCGTAGCTAATACAAAATCCTTTAAAATTTTGTCACAGAGATTGCGGAAACTTTTTCCTAGTACAACTGGACTATTAAATTCTGACTCTGCAACTGATAATAAAAGTTTCGGATATTTCTGACGTTTATAACTTTTAAAGTTTATTGTCTTATGTCGCTTTTCGCCGTATTAAGACGGTCTTGATAAATTGTTTATACTCCCTTTATAAAATGATGTTTGCATTCATTCTGAACTTGATAGTTTTGAAGCTTATAGTATCTACCGCCCTATCGCATGATGTCGGAGAGATGTCGTTTTTAACAATATTAAAAATTTAAATTAATATAAATTCCTTCCTCAAATTATATATCTATTAATATCTAGGCATACATTACTATCAAATTGAAATATATTAGCATTTTCTGAAAAATTAAATGTTTTTAAAGCAATAAATATATTCAATAAAAACAATGCATACAATATAGTTATCCCAAAACTTAAGGAAAACTACACATCAAACGAGCATATTTCTTATTGGAATAAGGAAATATATTCCTAATTTAAACTAATATAACAATATTTCAATTTAAATTCTAACTAAGAATAATCTTTGACCAAAAACCAGTTATGAGAAACTTTTTAAAGGTAATTGTATAAAACATATAGCGACAATAAAGTGTGTGTCAGATATTGTGAAGTCATGACAATGCAAAAAATGTATATCGTATTATGATAAGTTGTCGCTGACATATTATTGTAAATCCCAAATGTAAACTCCCGGACAAAAAAAACCGGCACCCTGAATTTTTTACTAACTTTGATCCTTTATAACTTCTTTATCTTGAATCCGATTTTTACAGTTTTTTTGCCATTTTATAGATAATTTAATTAGGAATATGCTGAACTTTTTTTATTTATGTGTCATGTTCGATAGGGCGATATTATACCGAGTGACCCAATGTGTGTTTCTTCGTCCTAAGTTTTAAACACTCTGTGGAGTTATTGAGGATATTATTTTTCATACTGTTAATTTCAGAATAAAGTTACATGTATTCCTAACATTTTCTTTTTTTGACTCATTACGATATCTCTCTTTTTAAAAAAGATACGATTTTTTAAATGAAACTCTATTTATAAAGCCTTTTTTATTAAAACAATTAATTTTAAAACGATGTTAAAGTTTAAACAAAATTAGTAACGTGTATGTCCTCCTCTAGCTTCAATAACAGAGCGCATTCTGCTAGGTAATGACTGAATAAGTGTCACGATTCTTTCTTGAGGGATTGTATGTATTCTTGGGAAAGTGCTATCCTTAGCTCCTGTAAAGTACCTGGTTGCATAGGGCGACGACGAACAGCTCTTTTCAACTGATCCCAAAAATGTTTAATTGAATTCAAATCCGGACTACATGCAGGCCAATCTAACCGTCGAATACCAACCTCATCCAAATATTCATTTACTATCCGTGCAACATGTGGCCTAGCATTATCATGCATTAGTATAAATTGTTCACCGATTAATGGGGCAAATGGAACTAATGCCTCTTGAAGATTATCTTCAATGTACCGATGTGCATTTAGTGCTCCATTATCGATAAATATTATTTCAGTTCGCGAATCAGCTAAAATATCCGCCCACACCATAACAGATCTACCATGATAAGATATTATCTCTGTTATGGTGCATTCAGCAAATCTTTCGTTTGCTCTCCTATAAACACGCTCACGACCATCCGGTGACCAAAGACAAACCCTCGACTCATCTGTGAAGAGAACATTACTCCACTGCTCGACAGTCCAGTATAAAAATGTTCTCTGGCAAATCGTAGCCGCTCTTGTCGATGATGCCGAAGTTGTCATGGTTTTTTTGCCGGCCTACGTGAATGGAGCTCAGCTTCGTTTAACCTCCTTCTAACCGTTTTGTCACTAATATTAACTCCACGTGTCATTCGCAACTCATTTTTTAAAACCACGGCAGTGGCTCTTCGGTCCCTTAAGGATCTTACCACACCTGCTATCGTTTTTTTATTTCTTCCAGATCCTTGTCGCCTAGTGAAATTCCCTGTTTCCAAGAACCTATTCCAAGCATCTTGAACTGTGGCCCTTGGAAATCCCAAACGATCCCCATAACTTTTATTATGACCCACTTCTATTAGCGCAACTATTTTTGCTATGTCTGTTGTAGTTAACACTATGCTGACACCAATAATTATTATAACTATTATGAAGGCTGTCACTGTCAAATACTTATAACAATTACATAAGTTGACTCAATTTAACAATGACTGGCGTTTTAATAAAATAATGTAATTTGTAGAGCTTCATTTAAAAAATCGTATCTCTTTTAAAAAGAGAGATATCGTAATGAGTCAAAAAAAGAAAATGTTAGGAATACATGTAACTTTATTCTGAAATTAACAGTATGAAAAATAATATCCTAACTGAAACTTAGGACGAAAAAACACACATTGGGTCACTCGGTATAATATCTCCCTATCGAACATGACTCATAAATAAAAAAAGTTCAGCAGATTTCTAATTAAATTATCTATAAAATGGCAAAAAAACTGTAAAAATCGGATTCAAGATAAAGAAGTTCTAAAGGATCAAAGTTAGCAAAAAATTCAGGGTGCCGGTTTTTTTTGTCCGGGAGTTTATATTCATATTGTTTATTTTTTCGTATTTTTAAATTGTTTGTTATTTAAAGAAAAAAAATTAAAAATGTAAATCAAGATCAGTATCTCACTATCCTCAGAAAATGTATTAACTTTGAAAATAATTAATACAGAAAACCTCTTAATTACGTGTGCCTGTATAAATTTAGGGAAAAATTAAAAATTGTAATTAGAATACAAGATCTATTCCCACACTTGTAATTTTGAAACTCGTAATTGCCAAATTAGATCAGTTTTAAATTTAAACATGGCGTGTAAGTGAATTCGACTGTCAATGTCTTAATTTTGAACATTGCGAGCTCTAAAATATACTGATTAAAAAGAAGTTGCACTCTGATTACATTTTCCTTTTCTACGCTGCCTCTTTGTAAATAAAGTCGATAACCTATAAGATGCGGAATGAACCTGTCCTTACAAATATTAAACATCTACCAAGTTAAATCTGGCTCAAAATATGTATCTAGAAACATTTCAATACCCACAAAAAATGTGGATCATGGTTTAATATATATTAAAAATGCAGAAAAATTTCTGTCATGTTATTAGCATGTTGTTAACTCAATATTTACGTTACTTGTCTTTTATACATATTATAGGTATGATCAAAATACAGAATTTATGGTAAACTATATGTTTTAAATGTCGAATTAAGGGTAGTTATTATTGAAAAAAAATTTCGGAAATAGATAATTTTAATAATAATTCAAACTTATGTAAAAGTAAAAGTAAAAGGCCTAATTTCACAAAAAAATATTATTCTTCTTTGCCTGCCTTTTTTAATTAAATCTTTTTTCAAAACTCACTAGTTTTTGAAAGTCACTCTAATTGTAAGGAAATTCTACTTTCGAATAAACCGCCGAGGTATCTGAATAAACAGACTACTAAAACAATAACTAATCACGTTTCTGGAAATGATAGCTTTTTATTGTGTTGAAGAGCATTAAGAATATGGACTGCTTTACTACTTAAATTTTAGCACATATAAACTACTAATAACTAAGTTTATTCTGATCTATACGACGTATATATTTATATAGTATAGTATTTTCATGAAATAAATTAATAATATGGATATTTTAACATTATTACATAAAGAAACGATGTAAAAAAACTGAAAAAGAACAGAAAAACGAAAGGTTTTTCACCATCTTACATCTCTTCCACGGGTTTTGACCAAATGAACTTAAGTTTTTCATGGTCAGTCAATTGTGTCAGTAAATGAATTGTTAAGAATTTTTTTCACTATGTTGCATGTCTTAAGTATGATTGCTTTTGGTATATGTGAGTGAACGTCTAGTAGGTTTTGTAACAATGAGTGGGGTGTGACTCCGGTGGGCAACATTATAAAGAGTAGTGTGTTTTTTTTTCCTTTTTCTTATTTCCAAGTCTGTTTCCAAGTTTGTCATGTGATTTATTGATTCCAAAAACTAAATGTAATGTCGGCATTTATCGTTAAGTGTTGCTAAGTCTTTGATGCTGTGTTTCTTGTAGTTCCTCCATCCTCCTATTTCCGGTTGTAGTTCTCCTTTAGGGAGCGGGGGTTGTATAAGGATTGTTTATTTATGTGGTTGGTGTAGTGCTTGACAATGTTTGTATGTAGAGCTGTTTCTGATCTCCTGAGTTTAGTTTTTCAGTTATTTATTATCGTTTGATCTTTTACTTTTACATAAGTATAAAACATTCTGTATTGCAAGCACATACCCAGAAAATAAAATTTTAAAAGGCTATTATATTTTATATTATTAATGGTTTAACCACAACTATCTTTTCTATAATTCTGCAGTTTAAAATCATAAATTTTTATAGGTTTGTTTTATTATTAATCTTTTATTAAATATATATTTCTTTATAGGTACCACGCGTTCTAGTAACATCCCTAGGTGGAGCACGCCTCTGTTCACATTGGATCAAGAGGACTTTAGCATGATCACTCACGCTTCCAACCCCGAACAGAACGCTATTATTCTGATGGATGATTCTACGGCTGCAGCAAATGCCGAACATACGGCACAATGTTGCAACAACGCCAATTTGATGTGCGATGCGGATCGTTTTTTTCAAGCGGGCGATACTCTGGACGGGACATCGTCAAGTGCGCCACGTGAATCCATCGAACAAATGTCCCAACCTCCTAAATCGCCTTAGCACTGAACCAGAGATATGGAGGGAAGAACAGATTAAGTTTCGATAGAAGCGCAAACAGTTTGAAGTGTACTGTCATTTTGAAAAGTAGTCCTTTAAAAAAAGTAATAATTGCTTGTCTTGATGGCTATCGTCATGTCGAAAAACCTATGACGGCAACGATTAAAGAGTTTTCTGTGTTTCGTATAGTAACAGTAGCTTACTGGCATATAAGAATTATCTAATGTTGATTGATTAAGTATTATTTCTATATACTTAGTGCTTATTCGCATAGATATTATACTCGATTGTTCATGCAACACAGATTCATAGTTCACCAACAATCCAATGGCCTACCAATTTTAAAAAGCAACTACACAAATCTAATACACACCTATGCAGGATAAGATGAGTAAACGGCGTGTTACCACAACGCCTTGATCAATAAATTATCGTAAGCGTTATTGCAGGCCGAATCTATCAGTCTAGAACACTATGCTCTGTAAACAAAAGGCATCAGTTGCTGTAAAAGAGACATGAAATTTAAGATACTTTAAAATTACAGTACACTTGATATTTTTAAAGCTGTAAAAGGATCATATTCCTACCTCCCTCCCATATCTCTGCAAAGAACTTCGACCGACAACGAAAAAAAACTGCCTTTGCAGCTTTCTTGCCAGTTTATGTGTGATGTTTCGTTGGATTATGATTATTATTTCTGCGCGTGAGCCCTATCGGTGCGCGATGAAACCGACACGTTAATAATTGATGGTAAAAGCTAAGAAATTAAAGCAACTAACACACGGCCTATAGATTCCTGAAGTTTCGTCATTCTCGTAATTACTTCAATGTATTTCTTGTCTTTAACCATCATTTGAAAATTGTACGGTATAATATATAGAAGCTGCTCAAGTAGTATAGGAAATTAATAGTAAAAGTGTATACTTTAGATTAGTCACCGGCGCCAAGTAAGGTTGTGCGAACGCTCGATTATTTACGAGTCCGACCGGGTCGACTTCGACACAGTCTGATTCGGCCGGGCTTGACCAATCGGGTACCGTGCCGCCGATATTCGGTGAGTTTAGTTCAACTGCGCCCAAATCTAACCCCCTGACAAGTAAATTCTTTTTTATGGCTGCCATTTTACATTTATTTTAGATTTAGGGAAAATTAAGAAAGGTAATTTTTCATTAAGTTTTTTCGCATATATATTTGTCACCAAATGTTTGCATGCTTTGCTATGTGTTATTAAAAGATAAGTAAAATATTAACACTTAACAATTATTTTAAAATTCAATTAATTTTGTTAAATTTCTAAATTTTAATAATTACACATACTTCCGTCTACCACACTCTTCGAAGGAGTTTATACAATTTTTAGCGTTAAAACGTCTTAAAAAAACGAGATTGTGTACATTATTTTTAAATTTTTGTTAGTTTAATTAATTTTAAATTAATTTTTCTTGAATCTCATAAGCAATACCTACAACCAAATGTAGAATGGCACACTAGAATAAATATGTAATATTTCGGTAAAGTACTACAAGTGACCTTAAAAAATATGAATGAAAAGACTTTTTCGCCTGATATTTTACTATATGGCTTCGTCTAAATCGGTTTGGCGTTGTATATATACACCTTTACGGATTAGTCCAAATATATTGTATATACACCTTATTATAAGCACGCACGGTTGGTGCTTATTTTTTTTTCCATTATTTTCGAAACAGATCATCCTCTAAGCAAAAGTTTAGGAAATAAAACGACACCAAAATTTAATATAAAAGTCAAATTTACAAAATTTAAATGATTACCTATTACACAGAGTTCCCCATTTAAAACGAAACAGGCTAAATATCTGGTTCCACGTTAATTTAAAAAAAAAACGCTCGTACACGTCATTAGATTTGTCAAGGGGGAGGTTTTTTGGGGCCATTTTAAACACTGCAGTTTGCGCCCTCTAGGAAGGGTGGGACCAACCCTTAATATTTCAAATGGAACAAGGGGTCGAGTGATACCTCTTTTAAAAGGGCATTTAATTCTCTTTCAAATGAAATATCATTTGTAAAATTCGGTCAGATAGGTTCCGAGATAATTATCTAATTGTGTAATGTGTTTTTATAATCTAATTATTTAAATTACTATTACTAATGATTAAATATAATACAATACTTACGTAATTATTTACACATATGTTGAAAATGACCACCGCCAACTTCCATGCAATGATAAAGGTGTGATTCAAATTTTTCACGAACTGCCTGTAACGTTTCTTTAGTTATCAGCCGGCATTCTTGGACAATTCGTTCCCTTAGTTCTTCTAAATCGTTGGGCTTAGTTGCATAAACCCCAGATCCTTCTGACAATGTTGCTATGCTATTAAATTGAGTACGGTCGCTTGCTAAAAGTCCAAGAACCCCTATTTGCATACCTTCATTAGTTATCGCCTGGACACGATTGTGTTTTTTATTCTGCACCGAGCCAGTTTTATCAAATTTCCAATCATGTATTTGGCCTGAACATTCTTGTCAGGAAACTAGCAGCCGCTCTAGCGCAATCATTGTTGCGATAATACATTGTTAGCAGCTCTTTTATTTCTTCCCAAGAGTAAACCATTTTTCACTTCACAATCACAGTAGGTACCTCACACTTTCAAACACAACTTCCACTAAGTAAAGACTAAAAATGTTTAAAAACCCGGCTGCGCCGTCGTGCTTGCAAAATCGCGCGTGTTTTAAAGACCTTAATATCCACTTATACTTTAATAATACTATTTGCTTACGATGCAGTGGCGGCGTTAGACTTCTTTTTCTGCTGAGAGTTCTGCCGGAGAAGTATTTTAAAAAGCACGTCATTTAACTTGATTTTTATTATTATCTCGGAACCTATCTGACCGAATTTTACGAATGAGATCTCATTTGAAAGAGAATTAAATGCCCTTTTAAAAGATGTATCACTCGACCCCTTGTTCCATTTGAAATATTAAGGGTTGGTTCCACCCTTCCTAGAGGGCGCAAACTGCAGTGTTTAAAATGGCCCCAAAAAACCTCCCTCTTGACAAATCTAATGACGTGTACGAGCGTTTTTTTTTTTAAATTAACGTGGAACCAGATATTTAGCCTGTTTCGTTTTAAATGGGGAACCCTGTATATATAATGTCAACTTTCAGGGCTTGAAAATACATTTTAAGTATCGGTATCACGAAGGGTTTCTTTTTAAAAAAAAAAATATTAATATGAGTATGAGTATGTGTTCTATATAGGTTACAATGTTAATTAGCTTAATATAAAAAGAAATTACATTTTATTTCTTTACAAGTTTTTGAATGGTTAAGGTAAACTTTACTTTACTATTATTATTACATGGCTCAGGGCAATGTTTTCAATACTATTTCATTTTATATTTAATTAAAAAACATCAAGTACAGCACGCATATATTTTTAAAAATTTTACCTACCAGCCTGACAGCCTAAGTTAATCACATCTATTATGCTATGTGTAATACGTGGCAACAATTCGATATCAATAAAATTTAAAATAATTAAAATTCTACTTATCTAATAAATAGTTAATGTCTTACTCTTTAAGTTTTAATTTAATCTTTTTATCCCCTGTTAGCATCTTTTGAATGAGGCAAAACTAAAAGAAATAATAACTAATAAAATACAATCAAATGCGGTATTGGTGGTAAAATATCATATCAAACTCAAACTTAATGTTCTTTTTCAATTTTATATAAGTTGCTATTGACACTTGTTTTAAAAATTATTGCATGTTCTACCTACTTAAAAGTATCTTCTGTCATTTATAAATGTAAATGTGGCTTTAACTAAATTTAATAAACTTATTCCTAAATATTTGTATTTTCAGGATGCTCCTAACAAATTTGAAATAACATTCGAAAACGCTATAAGCAAAAGGGAAGACAAAACTTAGTCCAAATATTTGTAAATACAGGGGGTGGTTTTGAGAAGCGCGTACAATTCCGTTCCTACATTGGGTAGAATATCCAGAGTTGCTTGTCTTCCACACTTTGAAGAAAATATGATATTTATGAAGTTTGCATCTTGCTTTTAAAACTAATAAAAATTTTTAGCATACAATATTTTATCTAGTTTATGACTTTGGCAGTAGCTAGTAGTGGTAGACAATAATTGTCTACATAAATAAATTATCTTTTACGTTTTAATTGCTTTATCTTCGGAAGTTGTATTCTTAATAAAAGTTGTCAGAAATAATATTCTTATCAAAGACGTTCGTGTAATATATATCGTCGTTAAAAACAATGTTTTAAAAGCACGTCAATAAACTATACCAAATTACTGTATCTGGAAGTAAACATATTAATACTTTAAACATGGTAAATAAAATATACAGGGGCTAACTTCATAAATCTGAAAAATAAGTGCTTGTCGCGAGTACAAGCAGTGAGCTGGGTCCGTGCCTTAGTATTACAATAATATTGATACTGTTACCGTAGCATAATTAGAAATGTTTTTGAGCTTGCTCATTTATATTTAAAAAATAACTGCAATTCCAGCTCATCTGTTTGTGAATTATTGAATATTTGAACTTGTTACATCTACATATTTATTCAAAATAAATACATATTTCCTTTATATATACCGATAGACCTCTGATATGGAGCCTTAAAAGAATTGCAGCAAGCGTTACAAAATCATAAAATTTATTTCTATAGAAACCTTTGAGTTTAGACAGCCGGTTCCTGAATCTAATATAAAAACATATACATATTATTATTTGCCAGCATTGCATCACTTGCTTACTGCAAAACATCAGCACCGTGGCAAAGGCGGGTTTGTTCGACGACCTGTACCAGGGGTCTAACCTTAAGGGGCATACGAAATTTTACTTAAGAGCAAATCAAAATCTTGCCCTAGACACCAAGAACAATAATGGCTCTGGAACATTATAAATATGCTTTATATCGATCACAGTCAATCAAAGTAGATAAAAAGACGATTTTAAAGCAAGTGATTTTATGAATGGTGCTGGTTTTCATGATGCACGTTAGACCCAACATTTAGGGCTTACCATAACTTGGAAAGAAAATTTTACAATTCCGTTGTAAAAAAATACGAGGTTAAACAAAGCATATGTTGTTGAGCACGTCTTTGTGATTGCTGGCAGTAAAGTAAATTCCATTTTTTTCGTTAAGTAGTTTAAGAAAAAATGAATTTTAATCGACATAAGTGGATGTAACAAATTTAATAGCTGGTAATGTAGCTAATATTCAGGCGTATTTATTTTTAGATTTCCTAATTACGTAAGCGTTTATTCGAATTAACCTGTGACCAAAATGTTTTAAAACTTGTGTACATGCCAAACAATTAGCTTATTTTGCTAAATTTTCTCAACACTTTTTTCACGTAACGTTATAATTTTAGAGCCATTTGAGGCTGATAAATAAATACTGCCTTTCAGGGGTTGGCATAAAACGACCTAAATCGCTCTTAGAAAATCAATACACAGCCGCTTCTCTGTAAAAATCAATTAACCTACATTTTGTTAAAAGAACGGCATAGAGCAGAAAATGATATAGGGCAATATTTAAGTATGTTTTAACAACTGTTAAGAAAACAGGATATATTTGTTTAAAGGCTGGAGACAATGAGGTTTTATAATGATTAATATATTTTGGATTTTCATTGCCACCAGACAGCACAAATGCGTAAACCAGTTGGTATACGTACTGTTTTTTCTATAATAGTAACTAAAAAAAACAGGTACACGTTTTTTACAGTACTACAGACTATGACTTCTTTTCGTGAAAGTAAACGTACACGATTTAGAAACGTGTAAGCTATTTTAGAATCCTACACTTTTATTATCATCCTGGTTAATATATTTAACCCGAATAATAATTGACATTTATTAGTACATTTTCTTCAAAACTACGTTTTTCTTTGACCTTATACTAAATACGGGAATGAAAGTGAGTACAGCTGCGTTAGAATACAAGAAAATATTTCAGGTCAATATTTTCTTCAAGTTTTTTTTAAAACGTTTAGTTTAAAGGAAATGTAATGCGAAGGTTAGGAACTAAACGGCATTTATACCAATACGTTTCATTGACACAATAATTGCCAAGCTAGATATTCACAAATCTAATGTTTTATCATTTCCAGGTCTCACATTGTTGGCATTTGTAACAAACACAATCATTTTGGTCACAGGAACCGGCAGAGTGGGCTTGACTGATGTACCTACTCCCTCCCATAAAATGCTCTCTTATGCTTATACTCTGCTTAAATTTACTTCTCACTTTATACCTAGGTAAATTTAGGTCAAAATGTTACTGATAAAATTTTGCTACTGTAGTAATATTTTCTTGAAGAGAATAGCATTGTAAGTTGTTTATTTTAAAAACCCATATACCCTCATGTTAATAAAACCTTGATAAGGGGTATAGACAGTGTTTTTACTTGATCGACCGATGTAAACTTTATATACAGTATTTATGGTCTAGTTAGACTTAAGATTACAGCGGTCCCCAGACAATTTATAAGTTAAAATCTGCATCAGTTTCATTTGTATACTGTAATCTTAACGTAACTAAACTATAATTAATTGAAATAAATTAATTATGTATGAAATAGTTTATTGCACCAAGGATTCACAAAATTTGACCTTTCTTTTCCTTGTTATAGATATCTACTTTCGACACTGTTATAAAAGCCTTGTCCATCAAACAAGACAACGTAGCTCTTACTTAGATGTTGTTATATCTTTTAATACTGTCTTGTATTTTGGCTGGGGTGGATTATTACCATGGATCACAATTTTACCGTTTTTGATAATTCAAGTTTAAAAATTATTATTAAATTCTAGGTCAGTAATAATAAAGTTTCACCAAAGTTGGTTTTTGTTTTAATGTGCTTTTGAAAAGTACACATTTGGTTATGGAGGTTTCCACCAAAAGCTATTGTATTTAAAAGCAAAACAAAAAATAGGAATATTTATCAATAATTTCCCTGAATTAAGATTTATACACTCTGTAATTGGTTAGATGTAAAAAAAAACTGTAATAATGACGCGCTGGTGATTGTTTTATTTTTTCATTAGAATAAAAAATACAAAAAAACAGAAAATTTCTACCACTTATCCTCTTTTAAAACATAAGAATTATTAATTTTAATTACAATTGACGCTTAATAATGGGGTGCTTTATATTAAAAGTAGTCATGCTAGTGATGCTAGCGATATATGTATATGAATCGCTAACTGCAGAAAGGGGACATGTCACATTTTCTAAATTGTTCAGGAAGTTAAAAAAAAACTGCCAACTTGTTTAATATAGGTATTTTTTTTTGCTCAAAATTTTATGAAAAATAATTTTTCAGTTCATTAAGTGAATGCTACAATAGACCATTTATTTTTTGACATTTTAATATGGGCGTAAGTGTCAGTTTTGACATATGGAGATGTCACCTTTCTGCAGTAAAGGGAAAATAACAAGAAAGATTTAAAGAATATGTTTTATTAGAGACACCCTTATAGATAATATGTAACAAAAATAGTATATTATTTAACGAGCGTATAATGTAGGCCATAATAAAACGAGGATGAAGTTTACGGCACGAGCCAAAGGCGAGTGTTGTAAATCGTCCGAGTGTATTATGGTTCATTGGACGCGAGTCAAATACTATACTTTATCTAAAACCATCCATTTATACAGTGCCTGAAAAAAAGTTGAGTTCATATGGGAAATATAATAATAACACTTGTTGTTTTATGATAATTACACTTGTTGTATTATGGATAGCATAATGCTCTTATTATCAGAAAAGAAGTTGAGTTCATATGGGAAATATAATAATTACACTTGTTGTTTTATGATAATTACACTTGTTGTATTATGGATAGCATAATGCTCTTATTATCAGAAGTATTATGCACCTATTATTAAATGGTTGTAGATAAAATAAGTTATTCGTCATCTTGTTTCTTTAATGCGGTAGGCCAACCAGTTATTTTGATTCCAAAAGGCTATATAATCTTCTTGAGGAGCGGAAATGGTCAAGTGATGAAAAGAGGAGATTGCAAAAGATTTTTTATTACGAACAGGTACATGTTTTCCATAGGATTCATTAAGGCAGGATTTTTTGTAAAATTGTGGCCACCAGTTTTTATAATCATAAACTAAATCTTTTGTAACCTGCACAACTGAAAATGTTTGCATAGGTATTCTTGGATGCTTCAGAGATTATTTTGATATATTCCTGAACAGTATAATATCTCTCATGTTTATTCAACTGTCTTCTAATTATACCAAAGTCTTGGTCACATGGCATATTATTATATGAATGACCCCTCATTGGAAAATATATTTCTATTTCATTAAATCTCTTATTTACTACAGAAAGGAGACATCTCATGGACATGTCCCGTTTCTGCAGTAAACGTAAATTTTATCGGCTCACAGCGTCACTAGCGTTCTGCAGTCAAGATGTGTTTAGATGTCTAGATTAAGAAAATACGCAAATGTCATTTTTGGAAAAAATGGAGATGTCCCCTTTCTGCAGTTAACGATTCATATATAGATACATTTAAAAAACTATTTAAATTTTATAATTATTATGGTTGAATACGTTTGAAGTCATACAATTTAAAAAATAAACTTGCTGCATGCTTCAAATAATTAAAAATAATTTTTAAACATTAAATCAATTGAACTACTTTGTGGTTACCTTATGTTAATCCTGAAAAGGCCGTGTTTTAAATTACAAGTGTTACGAAACTTGCAGTATATGGGGATTCAAATAAAATTAAGGAATTCTATTATAACAAGTATGTAAATTGTCATTGAGGTAAATAGATTTCTCATAAAGGTTTTTTCGAAATTAAAATAAAATGTTCATATTAAGCATTTATATCAAAATGCAAAAAATCTTAATTTTTGGAACTTGCAAATCAACCTTAAATAATAAAACGCAGTATAACCATTATAAAAACATTATTATAAATAAAACAGGCTATTGATTTATAACATTCAGCTCTAAAATAAATTGGAACCTTTCTTAACATAACCACGAATGCTCTCCTCGGAAGTTTAGCTTGAAAATGCTGCTAGCAATATTTTGCGATTTAGACAACTTCTATACGCCACAACTTCTAGTCATCTAAAATAACCAAAATAATAAAACTCTAAATTTGTCTAAACATTCGATGTGAACTTTTCCGCTTTGAAGTCAACAACATCTTTACATAATTACTTATGTTGGCGTATACAATAAGTTAAAAAAAAGGTATTATAAAGTGTTTTAAAAACCAAATAATTATCAAGAACAAATAAAATTGCGGTCCATTAACCAAGTACAAGTTAATAGATCCAAAAATCATTTCCTCTCACGTAATTGCATGTGTACCAATAATTTGGTTTAGGTACACGGGTTCAGTTTCACAATATGGAATTGACAAATGTATTCAAAACTTTTAGTGAAAACGACAATAATTTATATTAATTGTTTATTATGTTTTATTAACACAAATGGGGTTTATTGTTGAGTGAAACAAAACCTTGTTATATAAATTACCTGTGTTTCTTATGTAGTAAATTAATCTACATACAATGCATTGTTAAATATTATACCATATTTTATATTTGAGTTAGATTTGTTTTAAAATATTTTGCGATTAGCAAGTAATTATCCTGATAATGTTTAAAAACAATTATTATTAGGTAATATTTATCAATTATTATTGCAAAAAAAAAAACGTTTAAAAAATTATTCCAATTTAGAAGTGCTATCGATGTAACATTGATTGCAAATCATCTGTTAAAAGCTATTATTGCCTCTATGTTTACTATTAGTGGTTTTCTTTAAATCTTTGCAAAGAGTTAAGTACATTATGAACAAACAATTTTTTTTGCAGTCTATGCTCTTTTGCGTAAAAAATGTGGAATGTAGGTATAATTACAAGATGTCTGAATGATTGTTATGAACAATTTTATTCAGTTCCATTATATAGGCAATTCTCTTTCAATTAACAGAAACATGCTCTAAGTATTTGTTACTTGTAATTTGCATACAATGATAAGAAAACTGGTCTACAGACATATATCTATGTAAATTTTAAAATTTATAAATATGACAATATGAATAGAGCAAATTGACTTGAAAAGCCTCATATTTTTCTATTTTCTTATTCTACGTGAAATTTTCTTTTCTACGGTACTTTTTTTTTCTCATAACGTGACAATCGAACAAAACGCCGACGTTATTTATAAACATTTTAACATTTTGTAAAAGTTACGAAGCTAGACAATTTTCATTTGAACATACATGTATACTTTCTAACATTAGAAAACCACTATTTTTTAATGTGTCACAAGCACATTTCTAGAAAATTAACTTGTTAGGACTAGTTATTAATGAAAAAAAGGATAAAGATTACAAAAATTCATAGCTTGGTTAAAAAATATTCTCATTGCTTGATTTGGTGGAACTTAAACTTTACTTTACCAAGGTATTAGTTGGTACTCTACACGCTTTAAATCAAATCAACTCCCTAGAAAATATAAAAACAAAGAATTAAATAGATACCTACCTACTTTTCAAAACCGACGACGTGGCGCGATGTTACCTCACTATGACCTTAACTATAAGCTTAGGTACCTTTGTATTAATCAGTCTACTTATTACATCAATCAAATTTATTTATTTATATTTATTATATTTAACGGTTGCATTGTATATTTTAAGTAATGTATATATTTTGCCTTGTGTTTTTATTTGTTTATTAGTTTTAAGTAATTATGTTCTCTTTGTATGTTGTACAAATTGTGTGATACCCTTACAGTTAATTAATCAATTAAATAATATTAATACGTTAATTTGTTGATTTAGTTCTTAGGTTTAAATTTAACTTAAAAAGGCATATTTATTTCTTTAAATCGATCTATTGACTTGAGAAAAAACTTTTAATATTTAATATTCAAGTTACGATTATTATATTGTAAATAATTAACAAAAATCTTTGTTACTTACGCATATATACTTATAGAATCGGGTGATATTTAACCAGTGCCATTGATATTGTTGATTCAATTGTTAGGCGTATTTATATACGTCACGTAGTGGTTATATTTATTATTAGTAGGCTTGAAACAAGCGATTGTACTTTTAATTTTAAGAATAAATCAGAGGGTTTATTTCATAATAAATTTTGTTTTATTTTTAAGGGAACGCGACAGGTCTGACCTGAACTGAACAACAAACCGTTAATGACTCTGAAATGATCAAATAATGCATTTTTTGTTATTTCATCATATACTGTTAATGACGAGTTTGGAATAAAATTTGGAGGATTTATATACGACATAAAACTGCATTTTTTGACAGGTGACTCAACATTATGGAACTTCTGGTTTAACCGGAAGTGACAAAAATTTTCTTTTTTTAAATGGGACACCTAGTATATTTTTTCTTTTTTTGACTCCATATCATATTCTAAATATAACGCAGCGTTCTTGTCACCAAGAAAAAAAATATTTTTTTTACAAATTTATTTTTTTATCACAGTTCTCTTATCTTGGGAAAAATACAGTTTTACTATTTTCGGTCCAATGCTACCCGCTGTGTAAAATTTAATCTTTAAAGTTGTATAACTTATTTTTTTTAAACGGGAACATGGTGGCTTGTCGGGTTAAGTTGTTAAGAAAAAATAGGATTTCAATACGATTATTTTGATACCACGCACGCTATTAGGTTTTAGAAAAGCTTCCATTAAAAAACTTTAAATAGTTAACTTGGAAGTTTTCTAAAATTAAGCATCTTTTGAGAGTAAAATATGCATCAAGTAGTCTGTGACCAACAAAACTGATAAAACAAAAACATTAAGATGCCCTTATATGAGTGGTATTTATGTTTATTTGAAATTTTACCTGCCGAAGACTTACAAATGTCACATTCCAGCACAATCTCTCTGAGTGACGTATTGATATTTACTTGTATGTATGCCAGAACATCTATTTCTTTTTCTTCACTCACAACAACGAATATAAATATTACTATTAGAAACTGGACTGATGCCGATATCGGACACATCTGTAAACAAAAACTAATAAAATATCAATTTTTTCACTCCTTTTGTAAAATTATTATTTCCACGTTTTTTAAACAACAATGGCAGAATCAGTCGGCATGTCAATATTCTTCAAGGCATCTTAATGATTTTGTTTTATTAGTTCTGTTGGTCACAGGCTACTTGATGCATTTAAACCTTATTTTATTCTCGAAAGATGTTTCATTTTAGGAAAGTTCCAAGTTACCTTTTTAAAAAAAATTTAATGAAAGCCAACCTAATAGTCTGTGGTATCAAAATAATGTTAATAAAATCCCCTTTATTTTAACCCGGTAACCCGACGAGCCACCATGTTGCCGTTTAAAAAAATTAGTTATACAACTTTAAATATTACATTTTACACAGCACATAACATTGGACTGATAATAGTAAAATTATATTTTTCCCAAGATTAAAGAACTGAAATAGTGATTTAAAGCTATTCATAGTTCTCTAGATAAAAAAATTAATTTGAATTTTTTTTTTCTCTGTGACAAGTGACAAGTGACACATCTTTATATTTAGAATGTGATATGGAGTAAAAAAAAAGGAAAAATATGCTAGGTATAATATCCTTTATTGCCGCTTTCCGTCGAATTTTCGATTTATCTGTAGGGTGTCATTTGTGATCCATGAATGGCGAGCGGCTGTATCTCCAAAGCCATGCATGCTACGACTTTGGGGTGAAATATTTATTGTGAAACATGACCAAAAAAAATACTGGGAATAATATTTAGGTTCCTAATTCTACCGTTAGGGGGCGTAGTCGCTATGCTATGATACAAAGTCCTTAATTTCTATTGATAACTTCAATACAACGTAGGTCAGAAATTAAATTTTTTAATCTCAGTAATATTCCCTATGAATTTTGTAATTGTGTGGAGAATGATAACAATTAAAAATACTTAAAAGGCTGTAACTTCGGTCTGCGTTAACCGAATTCAACAAACTAAGGCACATTTTAAAGAATGTTTTATCCTGATTGTACATTTTTATAAATTATATTAAAATTAGTTTGTCGTTAATAATAGGGGGCACTTTAAAAAATATTAGCCTCGAATTCTTAAAAAATTTAAAAGCAACCATTTTAACTCTATTCTATATCTAACTACGTAGGCTTCTCAATCCCTAAAAGGCATACTTT
Organism: Polydrusus pterygomalis; assembly: GCA_963969555.1. NCBI lineage: Eukaryota > Metazoa > Arthropoda > Insecta > Coleoptera > Curculionidae > Polydrusus > Polydrusus pterygomalis. The sequence continues at coordinate 12,835,277 of OZ018384.1, forward strand.
CTTAAAAAATATTACTTATTTCACAAAAATAGGCTTAATCACGACAGCAAAATACTAACGCCGCTTAAGATAAGATAGTCGCAACGACTTGCGGTTTTTGCAGTTGTCTTTACTAACTAGTTAGCTATAGAATAGATTTAAAATGGCTATAATCGCTAAATGACTTCTGCACCTTATAAGTAACGGATTGCAGTAAAGACTGACGTCATCCTTGGGTTGCATTTGTCTACTGTATTTTACCACAAAGGTGGGGCATAATAGGGGCATAAAAGGTTAGTTTTGGTAAACAAATATATTTATTTCACTAATTCGCTCGAGTAGACATACTAGATCACTAACAAATATGACCAGCTGACATTTTGTGGAATGTTTTAGTAAAACATAATGGCTGCAATGCAATATATAAATATACAAAGCTTACTTTTAGAATAAAATAGTTTAGAGTGTTTCGGTCGCCTAAAATTAAAACACGAGGTACTTTACTGTTAAAAGTTGGCAAGATAGGCGCCTAAAAACTGAGCGCCACCTAATTGATAAAATTAATAAAATATCTTAGGTAAAGATGAAAAATTACATAAATTAAACTACCATCTAAATATTTAAAATACGTAAAGTAGGTTATTCAAGAAATTCAAGATCAATAGGGGCAGTTTCCAGTATTTTGTTGTATGTTTTTCCTTAAAAAGTTCAGATCTTTTCCTATATATTGGCAGCATCATCTAGATATATAAGTAAGTATAGATTGGTACACCCCTAATTTATTTTCAAACAATACAATAATTAACCTACTAACATCATCAACTTAATAAAATTAATACATTTTTTGCATAACTTAAAAGATAAATTTGTGGGGCTTGTTATTTGTACACTTAAATATTGTGTAAATCAGTGTTGATGCAAATAAATTAACTTATTACAATTTGGACTTGAAACAAGAGATGGTACTTTTAGTTTTTGGCATAAATTATTTCACAATAAATAATATGAATAAGGATTGTTTTATTTAAATTGGTACAAAAACGTCTAATTATATTATTTTTATATAATACAGGGCAAACAAACTCATTTTTACCGGTAAATGGTTTATCAGATGATAGTGTTTTTTAAATTAAGGATTTATTAAAATACATTAATTTAATTATGGATATTTTTTTTTTAATCTCAATTTACAAGTCATAAGTGGACTTTTTCAGGATTCAGGAACAATACCAAACCAATAAAAATTTTACTGACCATAACAATTCTGAAAACGACATATCACTTAACATTGTTGATCCAATGTTTGTATTTTCGCGGAGTTTTCGAAATTCGGTGCATACATAACCACAGATTTGATTTTGCACAGCGTGCTGACACTGACAATATTCGTACTATCGGATATCTCGACATATTGACGGGGCTGTTGCAGGTATTTAAAATAGTTTGTGGATAGGATAAGTAATAAAGAAACAAAAAAAATATTTATATTTATTTATTTAATTTAAATTACACTTGCAACAGTTCACTGCAGTATATAAAAATAGTCAACTCAACATAAGCAGAAGAACGCCTAATATGTATTAAAATACCCTAATGTGTTGTAGGTGTGAACAGTGGCGCACCCAGGGGGGGGGGCCAAGGGGGCCTTGGCCCCCCCCAAAACCCCCAATGAAATAAAAATTATGAAAGTGGATAAGTATTTTAAAAAGTCAATTTTCTTAGATTTACCTCACGGGCCTCGTTTGAGGGGGGCCAGGTGGGGCATTTGCCCCCCCTCTCCCCCTGGAAGTTGACTTATTGACAAAAGTTGACTTATTGAGGTTTAATATGGTTTGATTGAATTTAAGAATTTATTATTTTGAGTTTTCCTTTATATTTTTGTTATTATTTTGGTGTATTAAAGACTTATTTTAATAAAAATAAACAGTTTTAATGCCAAAACGACTATAAATGTTTGAGAAACAATTTTAGCTCATTAAGTATTGAGCAAAAAATTGAAATTAAAATTAAGGGAAGACCTAAACTCTCGAAATTAACTTGATACATACCACAAAGTGTAAATCTAGGAACTTTATAGTTATTGATAAGTTTGCTGCAAATAAAAACAGATGAATGAACTTTACTTTAAAACAACGTACCCACTAATGAAAAATAAATTAGCCTTTCTATTTTTTATCTTATTTCATTTTCAATAGAATAAGAAGGTAATTATAAATTTTAAAAATATTTACTATAATAATTATTGACCAAATTTGGGCGTGGTCTTAAAAAAATTTCACCTGCGGCGCATTTCGCCTACAGCAGGCTTTTAGTACACCCCCAAGTTAACAAGCCACAAGCCGCCAATGCCCCCCCCCCCTAAGAAACCGTTTAACGACTCCCATGATTAGGCTATTACGATCTTCCCTGCAAGAGTACCTGTTAAAAAAGCTCCAAAGTTCTAGAAAAATGCGTAACTTAAAAGTTTATTAAAAAATTTGCTTCCAGCACTGGTTGGCGGGCCCCCCCTAACATAAAATTCTGGGTGCGCCGCTGGGTGTGAACGCACAAAAATGTAAGAAACAAATGCGAACCCCCAACAGTTAAAATCACAAATCTAGCACCCTAAGTCTATCGACAGAATTATTACTTATAATAGATTTGTGTGATCAGTTAAAACGTATAATATACCGTGCGAGCAAAAATTATTTGCATCAAAGGGGGCTTGGATTAAAAAACGTAGGGCTTAATTTAGACACCATGATATGGGGACGATATATCTAACCAAATCTAGGTTAAAATTTTGTCACACTCATATTATGACATAATATACCAAACTAATGAGTTATAAAATAAGTAGACAAATACAAATTTATTTTTGTTGTTTACAAAATTAACAAAGTAAGAATATTATTATACAGAAAGAAAAAGAAAAATAATAACATAAATTGCTGAAATTGGCCACCGCCATGCTCCAAGCATAAATTCACATGCACGTCTCTTCATATTTTCGAAAGTGTTGACCAGTATCTTTGGAGAAATGTTACCACATTTTTGAATAATCCTTGCTTGTAATTGTTCTAAATTTGCAACTGGTGGTTTAAAAATAGTGTTCTTTAAATGAGGAAAAACGAAGTAATCCATAACCGTTAAACAAGGTGATCTAGGTATGAATTCAATGTCTGATCGAAAACTGATCAATCTGTCGTCGAAAAAATTGCGTAAGTAGTTAATAGTTTCGGCGGCTGTATGGGCGGTTGCACCGTGCTGTTGAAAATATCCAAAACGTAGTTCGTCGTCAAGTAATTGCTCCACAAATGGATTCAAAATATTGTCTCTATACCGCTCTGCTGTAACTGTGTCATGGAAAAAAATAGTACCAACAATTCTTCTTCGGGAAACAGCTAACCAGACACCAATTTTTTGAGGGTGCAATGTGGATTTTTACTACTAAACATGCGTGTATTCTGAGAATTCACATAACCGGAGAGGTTCATCCGAAAAAAATGTCCATTGAGAGTAATTCCTGCATCTTTCAAAACCTGCGGCTTGTATTTCTTGGAATACTTGCACTTTATAAGGAAATACATTTAGCTGCTTCTTAAGAATAGTCCTGCATGTTCCATAAGATCTTCCCACTTCTTGGGACAGGCGTCTTATACAATTTGTTGGCGTATTTTGCATTATTTCACAAACGTGTGCAACAAGTTGTTGTTTTTTTTTGCGATTATCTCTTAACGACATAGCAGCACAAAATTAAGGGTTTTTGAGGTGAGAAATTTAAAATTATCCATAGTTTTTATGTAACTAGTAGAGAAAAAATAAGTTACATAACTTCTTTTACATCAAAAACATATAACTTATAGAAGTCGCTAGGAGCAACCATTTTCGAGATAATCGCATTTCATATGTCCAATGCAACTGAGTACGTGGTTCAAAAGCAACGACAAATCGAGCAACGGTGAATTTCTGACTTAAAATAATTGTAAATCAGCTACATTTGCTAAGTGTCAAAGTTAATGTAGATACTTAAGACTGACTATTTTTTTTATAATAAAAAAGCTTTTTCGTATACGAAATTACTAGTTTTATTCTAATCAAAAATTTTATTTAATACTTAGTTTAATAACATTTAAAAGTAACAAAATAGTTAGAAATAAAAATGGTAACGCCGTGATAGCATTTGTTCAAAATGGCCACCATTGACCTCAATACATTTCGCTATACGTTTTACAAAAGACTGTCGGAATTTAAACAAGAGATCTTCATAATTTCTGAGCAGATTAAGAGAATTTATAATTTTTTGATTTAACTCATTAAGGTTGTTTATTGAACTGTTATAAACATTGGTTTTTAAATAACCCCAAATGCAGAAGTCCATTGGATTAAAATCCGGACTTCGCGCTGGTCAAGGCAAGGGGCCACCACGCCCTATCCAACGTTCAGGGTTCATTTAAATAATTTAGCACTTGTCTGGAGAAGTGTGCCGGCGCCCCGTCTTGCATGAAATACATATTTCGCTATACATAAAATGAGTAATTCCGTATACGAAAAAGCATTTTTATTAGAAAAAAATAATTAACCTTAAGTATCTACATTAACTTTGACGTTTAGCAAATGTAGCTGATTTACAATAATTTTAAGTCAGAAATTCATCGTTGCTCGATTTTCCTTTGCTTTTTTCAATTTCAATTTCAACTTCAATTTATTTAAATTATCAGACTTTACATTATTTAAATATAGATCTGTCCCTTTTTAGCAGTCAACAGTAATTTGAGTGCACAATATGCCATAGTGGCTTGTGTGTACACTACTATTATAGTATATTTCTATCAGCCTAATTCAATATCTACATTAATATGTTATAATACAAATCACAGATAGTGGCAACTAGTTACTGTATACATATAACAATAGTAACATTTCTTAATTTTAAAATATGTCAAATAATTGTGTATTTGTTTGTAATAGCCAAGCTGGTATTTCTTTTTAAATTTTACTAAATACACCACCGGAAGCTGTTTACTTAGATGGTCGCCTACCCTCACTTGCTGTAGCCGGCCCTCAAGGTATCTTTTAAAGAGATTTTTTCAGTACTGCACACTTTTAAAAATAAAAAAGCCTGTTGTAGCACAGACGATATTCCTATTTTTGCAATAATTGCCATCTGGGACTACCTTAAATATCCCCTCTCTTATATTTTTAATCTTTCTATTACTGCAGGTATTTTTCCTGATGCTCTCAAACTTGAAGAAACAATTCCACTACTCAAAAAGGGTGATCCAGAGTCTGTTGAAAACTATCGAGCTATAACTGGCCTAACTTCTTTTTCAAAACTTTTTGAGAAAATCATTACGCAACGTATTGAGTCTTTCCTGACTAGAGAGAAGTTGATGAGTACTTCACAGCATGGTTTTCGAAAAAAATACTCTACAAGCACAGCTGCATTTGACTTGCTTGAATACGTGCACAAAAGTATAGATTCAAATCATTACACATTAGCCCTATTCTTAGATCTAACTCGAGCTTTTGATTGTGTAGATGGTATCTTTTTATTAAAAAAACTAAATGCTTTAGGCATTCGTGGCAACATTGCTCGATGGTTACAATTTTTTCTTTCTAATCGCCATATTAGGATTAAGGTTCAGAATTCGTTTTCTGATCAATTTGCTGTCAATTATGGTGTGCCCCAAGGAGGTGTAATGTCTCCATTGCTTTTTGCACTTTTTATAAATGAACTTGAAATCTTTTTAATATCTAAAGGTTTATCTGCAAAACTAATTCTATACGCGGATGATACAACTGTGATTATATCTGCTTGTACATTAGATATACTAGCTAAAATAGCTAATCATATTTTACTTGAATTTTCTTTATGGTGCAAAAAAAATCGCCTAATAATCAACATAAATAAAACTCACTATATGGTTTTCTATAAAAAGCGTTGGGTTCCTGATCTACATCTCAAACTAAATGACAATACTATTCAGAGAGTTGAGCAATGCAAATTTCTTGGCCTTTATGTAGACTTACAATTAAAGTGGACAGCTCATGTTGATTTTGTTGCCAGTAAACTTAACTCGGCATACTTTGCAATAGTAAACTTAAAAAATATTATGGATTGCAAGCAGTTACTAAATATTTACTATGCCTTAGCCTACAGTCATCTAAGCTATCTAGTGATTTAATTCGAAAAAGCTTTTTCTGTTTCCTTCCGCCAAACCCATCCCCAGACGCGTTTCGCCGTTATTACGGCTCATCAATGAGGCTCGGTTTGGCAGAAGGAAACAGGACTCAAAGACAAATCACTTGTCAGGATCGATCATCAACGGGATTTATAAAACTATACATGTATATTACATTATCTAGTGATTTACTGGGCTCAATCAACAGAACTACAAAGATTATTTGTTTTGCAGAAAAGGATAATTCGAAAAATTTACTCGTTAGGCCCACTTGAATCTTGCAAAGAAACTTTTCGGCGCTATAAAATTCTTACGCTACCTAGTATTTTAATTTTTAGTGCAGTCATGTTTGTAAAAAAACACAATTCAAAATTTCCTTGCACCTCAGTAATTCACGACCGTGACACTAGAAATTCAAATAAAATTTATATATCCGGCTACAAAACATCATCATATCGTAAGAGTCCATTTTGCTTCTGTAGCTCCCTCTATAATGCACTTCCAGAGACTATCAGAAGCATCTCTAAACTAAAAAAGTTCAAGAACAAGGTGAAGTGCTACCTTCTTGAAAATAGCTTTTATGATGTTCGTCATTTTTATGACATTATAATTTAAAACCTAAAAACTTCTTTTTTCTTGTGACAATGTCATTGTTTACTTTGTAAATTTATATGGCAATAAATGAATAAATAAATAAATAAATTACTTTTATACTTATTGAATGCAGCATCTATAGGATGTGACACAGAGTCAAAGGCCTTTGCCAGATCCAATAATACATTCATTAATTTTTGTTCACTATTCAAGCAATGGGCAATATGATTTGTTACCCCACGAATTGTATCCTCTTGAAACCAAGTTGGTATTAGGAAAGTACCTTATTATTTTGTAAATAAGATGTAAGACGCAACTTAATAGCCTAAGTTTTAAGGACTACCTTCAATTATGTATAAAGTAGGTAATCCACATGCATCAGTATGTATGCCACCCAGTCTTTTTATGAGACAGTGTTGGAGAGGATCGACGTAGGAGAGTGTCTTGTGGAAATCTTCCTTGATTTAAGCAGGGCGTTCGATTGCATCAATCACCCAAAACTATATGACAAACTCTTTAAATATGGCATCAGGGGCACCACTTTTGGTTGGATTTAGTTATTTTCGAGAAACCGTAAGCAGTATGTTAGTGTGGAACATATAATGATCAGTGGCGGATGTAGTCAGTTTGAGCCAGATGTCTGCAATATGGATACTGGAATATCACAGGGCTCTATATTGGGTCAAATACTTCGTATGGTATTGTATGTCAGCGATACTATTGATCCAGATATTCATTTGACCATATTATATGCAGACGAAACTTCGTTACGAAATCGGTCTTTACACCTGTGAAGTTTTTCGTAAAGTCGGTGGTCTTTATACACTGTGCTTCTGCTGTCCATCAGCTGATTATTTTGTATGTCAAATTTTCGTGAATAACTTCACGAATTTATTTGACATCCCAGTTTGGTCCATTACATTATCAAAGTTAGCATTACAGTGACTTCATGAATAAATTCACGAAGAACTTCACAGGTGTAAAGATCGTCTAACAAATCCAGTTTTGCAGGAAGAGTGTAACAAGGATTTGGACGCTTTGCATGAAGGGCTCAGTAGCATTGACCTTTATATAAACGCTGATAAAGCTCATGCAGTGATCTGCCATACCCGTCAAGGGCCTATGCAACCTCCTCACTGCCAAGGTTTGTGCCAAACTTTGTGCTTAACTTTATTTCTTACCAGTTTGGCTATTGCACGCTATCCAGTGCTGACTACACAAGTACACAAAAGTGGTACTTATGCACAAGTTAGTAGCAGAATTTTCCGTGCCATTTGTTTCTAGGGTAGGTCACCCATGGCTTCCAATATTCTTTTGTCATGTGCCGCTTCTACGTATACCTTAAGATATCTTTTTAGAACATATTATAATATCTAAATTGTTATATGTGTATTTATTTTTGAAATGTGTGTCTATGTGCTATTAAATGAAGCTAAGTTTAAGATATATTGTGTGTATCTGTCATACGAAATATAAATTGGATTTTTAAGTACCGGATTGTAATTTTAACATTGCCAGATACTCTACAAACAAGACAGACAAAAAACAGCACAAAGGGACATGGCATATACCTCACGAAATCTACACACTGTTTTTATACTTAAAAACAATTCTTAACTCTGTTACCTTTAAAGCCAACTGTACTGTCGAGACTGAAAAAAAATATACACATTACGGGACATTTGCTTCTCATAATGCTCTTTTGATATAGTTCAGTAATTTTGTGTCCGAAGAAGATTCAATTTATTCCTATCACCAGGCAACCAGGCGAACAAACATACAACAACCACTGTGAAAATATTGGTATACAACAGAAAAACTACATTTTTAGACTTAACAGGCTTTTGTATAGAACCTGTTATATAGAAATATTGGAAATGGTAGATGCTGGCCCACCCGGCATCGCCCGGTGAGATACCATTGCATCGGCTTAGGCGGCGTGAAGTTGCTCTTGAGTTATTCTTTGAGTCAACGTTTCGTCGCTGTGCCGATGTTCCCGGTTTCCAGGGTGGGAAGAAAAAGCATGATGGAAGCTCCAGGACCAAAATACTCCGGAGGTAAACTCGCCCCCCGATCGGATCTCCGGGTGGGGGCTGATCCTGTGGCCTCATCAAGCGATATTAACCAAATATCCACCGTCTCCGACAATATATTGGGTTCCCCTAACAACACTCAACGGAGAAATAGTGTGGCACCTACAGTTGCTGACACACCCAAAAACAGCAGCTTCAAAATTGATTTCTGCAATATCAGAGGGCTTAATACCAACATCAATTCAGTCCACCAGCACTTACAATCATCCAAGCCCCATGTGCTCGCACTGACCGAGACAAAGGTCAGATCATCAACGAACACCGTCAGCTATTTATATCCTGGATACGATTTTCATTTCCGATTTAGACGCAACTTTGGGGTCTGTCTCTTTATCCGAGATGATCTTTGCTGCCAACGAGAGGACACACTTGAACCAGCAGAGTTTGATGTAATGTGGTTTAAAATATCAACGCAGAAAATCACCAAGTTTATCTGCTGCCTTTACCGTCCTCCAAGTGACACCCATTACAGAGCACTTTTCGCGTCACTAGCAAACACAATTGACTTCTTGCAAACCAACCATCCTAATGCCGAAGTCGCTATCTTTGGTGACTTTAACGTCCACAATATCAACTGGCTCAAATACTCAAATACCAACGATGAACAGGGTCGTGAGGCGGAATCTTTTGCGATCAGTTCTGGTCTAACTCAACTCGTGGAAGAACCAACGCGAATTCCAGACCGAGATGGAGATTTTGCTAGTCTTTTAGATCTCTTTTTGACATCCAACCCTGACCTATACACAGTCACCGTTCATCCTCCATTAGGATCTTCCGATCACAAACTTATTTCAACTCTAAGCGAGCTGCCAATTTGTTCTGAACAACCTCCTAAACCTCGTAAAATTTGGCACTACACATCAGCTAGTTGGGAAGACCTAAGGGACCATTTTCGCACTTTTCCTTGGCTGGAAGTATGCTTCTCTTCAGATGATCCATCCGCTTGTGCTCAAGAGGTCTCCGATGTCATTCTTACTGGCATGGAAGCATTTATTCCTTTCTCCAAGAAGCGCCCTTCTAATGGTAAGCCCTGGTTTAGCAAGAACTGCGAGCGTGCTGTCAGAGCTAAAAATCTAGCTTACCGACAATGGCGTAAAAATCCTACCGATGTGAATCGCACCATCTTTGTTACCGCTCGAAACCAGTGCAAGCAAACGATAGATCAAAACAAAGAGGCTCACAACATGAGGATCAAAAATAAACTTCTCGCCAGTCCTAACGGATCTAGGTCCTTTTGGTCAGTCGCTAAGGCCGTCAGTCAAAATTTTACCAAATCAAATATTCCACCGCTAACACGTTCTGACGGCACAATAGCAACCACGGCTGAAGATAAAGCGAACGTACTCGCAGAACTCTTTGCTTCACACTCCACGGTAGACTTTCAGGGAAAAACACCCCCGAACATTCCAGCAGTTGGATCGGAAATGACTGATATCGTATTCCGTCAGCGTCCTGTCAAACGAATTCTGAAGGGGCTCGATGCCAAAAAAGCTTCTGGTCCAGATGAAATTCCTATTATAGTGCTCAAGAAATGCGCCGATGAACTCACACCAGTATTTTGTAGACTTTTTAACTTATCCTACAAAAAAGGAATATTTCCATCTTGCTGGAAAAAGGCGCGAGTCCAGCCTATACCAAAGAAAGGCAAGAAAACCCTGCCAAACAACTATCGACCAGTCGCATTGCTTTCAGTTATATCAAAGGTGATGGAGAAAGCTATTAACCAACAACTTATAAAATACCTGGAAGGCCTTAAAATTATCAGCGACCATCAGTATGGTTTTCGTAAGTCCAGATCAACAGGAGACCTGCTAGCCTATGTCACTCATCTTTGGAGCAACGCAATCGAACATCATGGGGAGTCCCGGGCTATTGCACTGGACATCTCTAAAGCCTTTGACCGTGTCTGGCACGAGGGGCTTCTAAGCAAACTGCGTTCTTATGGTATGCCCGGTCGATTTTGTTCATGGTTGTCTAGCTTCCTCAAGGACCGCTCTCTGCAAGTGGCGATTGACGGGTTTCTCTCAGACACCTTCACCATCAATGCTGGTGTTCCTCAAGGGTCCATATTATCTCCCACTCTCTTCTTACTGTACATTAACGACCTTCTAGCGAAAACAGAAAATCCATTATTTTGCTTTGCTGACGACAGCACACTTATCTCATCTTTTACTTTGAAACCTCAAACATCGGCTACTGACGCACATCTTCGCAGACAACATGAGGTATGACGCCTCAATAAAGACCTGGAAGAAATTTTGTTTTGGGGTGACAGTAACCAAGTCGAATTTAACGCTCAAAAAACCCAGGCTGCAGTTTTCTCTAAGAAGGTCAACATTGCAGAACCCGATATCGTTATGGCAGGACACGCAATTCCACTGACTTCGTCTATTAATTTGCTGGGTGTCAACCTGGGAGGAAATATGTCTTGGCATAATCACGTAGTGGCAATCGCCAGGGCAGCTTCTCAGAAGCTCGGTATACTTTTCCGTACCAAAAAGTTGTATACACCTCAACAACTTTTGACACTCTATAAAGCCCAGATTCGACCATCACTGGAATACTGCTCTCATATCTGGAGTTCTGCACCGAAGCATACCCTTCGGTTGTTGGATTCCATCCAAAGGAGAGCCGTTCGTCTAATCGGCGACCACGAGCTGACTAAGAACCTCGACAGCTTAGAACATCGAAGACAGGTTGGTGATTTGACTCTCTTCTACAGATATTTTCATGGCAAGTGTTCGACAGATATTGCCCGCTCGATTCCACCTAGAGTAATGCATAGCAGAAACACACGACGAACCACTGCCGCCCATCCCTATGTGGTTCAACTTAGTACACCCCGAACATCATTGTTTCAGAACTCTTTTATTTGGAGGACGTCATCTTTGTGGAACGGCCTTTCTGAGACCGTGTTTCCAACCGAATATAACCTCCAACGATTCAAGAAAAACGTGAATCGCTTTCTTCGCACACGCACCGCTCCCAGAGCGCCTTAAAGGATTTTTCCTATAGTGCTTGTGCTCTATCATAAAAAAAAAAAAATATAATACTTTTTATACCCATTTACTTAAGTTTAATTTTAACTTAATTGTGGAAAAAAATGGTGATTATAAAAGTTGGATTAAGTTGTGGATTTGATAGTTTCTTATTTATAGTTCGATACATCCGTATCGTATCGTATATTTGGATGAAAATGTGGTTGGAAGTTGTTAAGTTGGATTTTCCAAAAAAATTAAATTTGTTTTTACACGCCTTTGTTCATAAATTTATTTGTTTTTTAAATCCTTTGTTTGCATCAGCGCATGTTTTAAATTATTAATATCAAAATACTTTTATTACTGTCCTAGGTAAAAAAAATACCTCTTTTCAGAAATCGTAGCACTAGTTCTATCCGCCCAAGCCATTAAAGTGCACCTGTAGGAGTATTTAAAGAGGAAGTTTCTGGAAACATAGCCCTAAATAGTTAAAGCGATGTAGCTGGAGCGACATCTAGTGGTGACCTTTAAAGCTTTTTTCAGTCTAAATATCCACACCACTAGATATCGCCGTGGGTTACTTTTATCCAACTATTTACTCATTTTACTAAGTACGGTAGTACAACACTTTTTTTTCTTAAGTAGGATTCTAGCCTTACTTATGAGTCATGTTATAACGAAACATAACTAAGGATGGACTTCACAAATTGGAAGGAATCTTTTCTTCAGTCTTTACTGGTATAAATAAATAAATTCGCCTTAAAGTTTTGACAAATTTCTGTAATATAAATTAGCATAAACCTACATTCAAACAATATCGTTTAATCACGAACACCAAGCTATAATATATCATGTCGACCTTCACAATAGAAAAGGCACTGAAACTGAAAATTAATTTAAGAAAAATGAACACGGTTGTGTTAAATATCACTAGCCATGCCAAAGGCCTGTAATTTTGTATGTTAGATTCGATCGTCATACAAGGGGCATTTAATTAGTTATTCTGAACGGACAGAAACAAATTTAAAGTGGTATGTTACGTGTTTTTATAAATTTGTTTATTAGAGCAATTCGGCAGATTAACGAGAATAACTTAATTTATATTATATATACCTAATCTATATAGACAGTCTACTTGCCAGGTAGTGACAGATATATCTATCTGTTAGATGAAATACAACCTTATTGTACCGTGCGGGCAAAAATTATTTGCATCAAAGAGGGCTTGGATTAAAAAACATAGGGCTTGGTTTAGATCACAATGATATGGGGATGATATATCTAACCAAATCTAGATTAAAATGTTGTCAAATTCATATTATGACATGGTATGCCAAACTAATGAGTAGCTAATTAAATAAGTAGATAAATACAAATTTATTTTTGTTGTTTACAAAATTAACAAAGTAAGAATATACAGAAAGAAAAAGAAAAATAATTACATGTATTCTAAGAATTCACATAACCGGAGAGGTGGAACCAGACTTCATCCGAAAAAAATGTCAGGTCTAATAAATCATTTCTTTCCAATAAATTTTGGGTAAACCATTGAGAGCAGTGGCGGCTTCTCCTATGAGGCAGGTGAGGCAGTGCCTCACCAATAATTTTGCAAATTAAATAAATTATAAATTTATATTACTTAACTATTGGCATAAATATATATCCATTAGAATTAATGCCGTCAACGCGCTTCGCTAGAAATATCATCTATCATCCATCTCATTTCTGCATGCGGTCGTATATGGTAGAAGCCGGTCTCGCGCTTCCTTGTCTTTTACGATCCCTTGCGTGTTTTGTTCTTATATCATTCATCTCATTTCTGCATGCGGTCGTATATGGTTAGAGGCCCGGCCTCCCGCTTCCTTGTCTAGCGTATTAGTGAAAATATCTAATGTGTTGTATGATACCCGTAATAGTCCAGTCGAATCTAGCTTTAAATAGCGCTTAAAAACATTCTTTTGAGGCCAGCCTCAACTCTCTACGTAAATTTAATGAGAACGCGACGGGACTAATCTAATCTATAAAGATGAACGCCGCGACACTGTATTTGGAGAAATGCTATTATTAGATTAACAGTAACAGGTTGTCCGTTGAAAGTTTAGAGAAAGTACATAGTGCATTGCATTTTATTATATTTTTCGGTACTTTTGTGGTTTTCCGTACTGATTTTTGTTTTGCTTTTTTTCCAACAGTGATTTTTCTAAAATATTAATATTAGGTACATTACTTTTATTACTTATTAGTTTATTTGTTTTGTGCTTATTAGCGAAAAATGGATTCAGCGGGACCTAGCACAGCGTCACAACTTTCCCAGGTAAATGTAAACATTCGCAATCCTACTTGTGATCTTGTTAATTTTTTATTAAATGAGCAGAATTTTTCAAGTAATTCCTATGAAGATAAATTGTACATAGTAAAAGACGTAAAGCGACCTGTTCCAGATTTGAGTTAACGTCTTGTTACTATCGGTGGGGTGGGAAAATCAAATCAGAGCTTTCAAAACACTTGGTACGAAAAGTACGACTGGCTTACTGAGTGTAACGTTAAACAAATTATTTTGCTGGCCGTGTATTCTGTTTGCAACAAATAATAGCCACAAAGTTTGGTCAAAATGTGGTTATAGCGATTTAAAAAACTTGTCTAAACTTTAAAATCTAACCTTGCTAAAAAAATTTTTTTCAACTGATGTGCCTCACCACTTTTAAATACCATGAGCCGCCCCTGATTGAGAGTACCTAATTCCTGCGTCTTTCAAAATCTGCGGCTTATATTTCTTGGAATACTTGCATTTTATAAGGAAATAAATTTAGCTGCTTCTTAAGAATAGTCCTGCATGTTCCATAAGATCTTCCCACTTCATAGGACAGGCGTCTTATACAATTTGTTGGCGTATTTTGCATTATTTTACGAACATTTGCAACAAGTTCTTCTGTTCTTACAGATGGTCTTCCTGCTCCTTTTTTGTGTTATATATGTAGAACCTGTTTCCCTAAACACAGCCATGGTTCTTTTCAGGCAATGATAAAAATCCCCAGCAATAAAAGCAACATTAGGAAAATATTCGTGAAAATCGTCCATGCACAAACCCGGATTGTATTGCCACTCACCATTTACTCTAACCCCGTTTCGAAAATATGCTTCAACCAGAATGTTTTGTGCTGTTCCGTAAAGCCCATTGTGTAAATTGTTCAAGAAATTGGAAAAATCAGCGATGAATCAAATTACGTGTAACGACTGTCAAAGATGACGGAATAACTGATTGATTGTTAATTCAGGTAGGTACTGTCACCCAACAGGTATTAAGCTCTACGGCTAAGCATTACGTCCTTAGATGCATGGCCTTCTTTGATGCAAATAATTTTTTCGCGCAAAAAAACAGAAAAACCTATTTTCGGTTTTTTTTTTTCTGGCTTTCTTTCTGGTACCATCATCAAGTAGGTATGCATTTTTAAATATAGACGTTATTACGATATCGACTAATAGCAACGTTTTGACCCCAATAACAACATTTTTATTAAACGTTATTTTCGTTAACAGTGGGCGATACATCTAATAATAAATGACGACAAAGTTGCACAATTCGGAGTGTGATTTTTTGGGGTATTATTTTAAAATATGACGCATAACGTAGTGTTACATTGCTATATAAACCTGAGGTTTACAAAAATGCTTATTTAACTAACAAACCTGATTATAGCACCCATCAGACGACGAAAGGTCGGACTCAAAATCTCGGCACGTCATGAGAAATAAAAACTGACAATGAAAATGTAAGACTGGTTATGCGTCATCTTTGTAAATAACTCCATAAAAGTACACAAATAGTCAAATAATAATTTTCGAACTTTTACGAATATGTCGGTAAGTACTCAGAATTTTCCAAAAACATGTTTGTCGACTACTACTAAAAAGCAAACAGAGGAACTATGAACCACACGCCCCTTTTGATGTAATAGAAATCATAAGTGGATGGAAGTTCCTCAGACAAAACTAGTTC
This sequence comes from Polydrusus pterygomalis, assembly GCA_963969555.1. NCBI lineage: Eukaryota > Metazoa > Arthropoda > Insecta > Coleoptera > Curculionidae > Polydrusus > Polydrusus pterygomalis. The sequence goes on from OZ018384.1 coordinate 12,851,082, forward strand.
AGTGTCACTGGTATTCGAAGGGAACAGACACCTTTATGCAATTTCCATTTTTTATGCGAAACGAACCAACAGAAATGTAGATCAAGATAGATTGCACAACATTTGCAGCTTTTAGCTAAAATCTAAATTAAGTTTATCGAAAAACAACAGAATAGTCTCTACTGAGTCTACTGCTGTGGTATTATTTAACACATCAATACCTAACACATTAATTAAGTAGGCGAAGAATTGGAGCAGCAATTAAGATTCATCTAAATTAAGAGGAACAATTATTTATACTTTAACACTATTGAGGATTTTATTGATTTGCATAATATGTAGTGTAGAGGAAGGCAGGGTAAAACCGAGTATGCAACTCTTACTTTCATTCCTTTCTTTTGTAGCCAATCGCTTATCTAGATTTATCCAGAAGAGCCCCTATGTTATCTTATACTCCGATAAGACCGTGTCTATTTCTAGGACAATATTAAAGCAATGAGTTTTAAATTAACAGCCACAATCTGTTAATATTGGTTGCAGTACGTAGTTTGTGAGTTTTGATCATAGACAATTTACCTTTAGATAAGCAAACAATAATCACGAAAGTGGCAGTTTTATGGCCTCGCGCATGTAAACAAAGCTAGACACTACTAGACATGCGCACTGCGACATTATCGTTTGACGAATGGGAAAATAGACAGGTCCGGGCTTTAAAATTTAAATTCTTGCCAAAAAATTAAAATTTCTTCTCAATTTTTGATCAAGTTGGGAAAAACGGTAGTGATTTCTGGCATTTTTAGTAGTTGCAAATCACATCAAATTTTGAGGATAGAAAATTGTTTTTAAGGGTTTGTTTCTAAAATTTGTTTAAAAATTATTCGTTGCCGTGTTTTTAGTTCGAAAAGGAAGAGAACAAGAGCAAGTGAATTAAACTAGTCTTATAAAATCGAATATAAAAACAGACAAAACCAGCAAAGTAACCAATAATCTACGGTGTTATCGCGTACCTAACCTCAAGTCAAATATTAGTTGGTATATAACTTGTATTGATTTTTACAAAATTTCGTGTTCAAGAATTTGAAAAGTTTTTGCCCGAGAACTTGCCCCGTGAAATACTGGCTTTATTAAAAGCTTAATGCTGGGATGTACAGATTTTAACCAAAAAATTAACCAACCAGCAACTTTGACAGAATTAATTTTCTCACAATCAGAGACAATTCACTAAATTACACAAAAACTAGAAATCCATAAATATTAAGCACCGACAATCCACGATAGCTAAGAAAACTACAAGGAATCCATAGACAAACCTTAAAACTCCACAACAAAAATGGCGGCCGAGCCGGTTCTGTAGAGTATCTTGAGCATGTCGATCATTGTCGATAAAGTAGAACAGGCCGATAACAAGAGGTTTGTGCGCATGCACGAAGGTGTCCAGAAGGAAGCCAGCTGACCGGCGAGTCATGCGCTCGGACGTGTTTTTCACCCATAAAACGTAACTTTTGTTTGCGCAGGAGATAAGCTGTACGTATCTAAAGGTAAATTGTCTATGGTTTGGATAGAGATGATGGCGATTCAGTCATAAAATTTAGCATTTAACAAAATAATCATACAGTGACCTATGAATGTGACAACAACCTCACGCACTTGTCACATGTATACTAGTTCTAAGAGCGCTATAACCTTACAGCTTGAAAACTTTGTTACAACAGAATCGCACCACTAACTAACATATTACGTCATTTACTTTCCTGACAAAAAGGAAAGATATATTTTGTAGCTGGGCGCGAGTTCTTGCTTTGCCGCTACGTTTTAATGGCAACGTTGATGTTATTCCGGTCTTTGTTGAGAACATAATGTATTTTATACAAACATTAACAAGACATTAGAGCAATTTATTCAAATAATCTATTAATCTTATATATTATATATACCTGTAGGGGAGAGTAGGAGAATCGTGCGCAGCGGGGAATCGTGCGCATCAAATTATTTCATAGTTCGCGGGCTTTTAACCGCCACTGACGAGTGCAACGCTGTCGCCTTCCTATTGTGGAGCACCGACGCCATTAGATACATCAGTTGTAAACGTTTGCGTGGAACGAGCTCTGTTTATTTGAAATCAAGCAAATTTTTATAATTTTTTGATATCGGAAAATCAATTTTTTTCCCTAATCGATAGAACATATTTATTTTATGTAAAAGTATGATCTGGTGCATATATTAATGCTTGTTTTGCATTGTTAGGTGAAGTAGTTTGCTAACTGAATAAAATATTGTCATTTAATACCTAAAGGGGTAATGATGCGCGTGCATGCTCACAATTCCCCCACGCGTAATCTAATGGTAATTTATTTCTTATAGATGCCTAAAACTTATACAAGGAAAACCACAATTCTTGCATATACGGTAGAAGATTTAAAAAACGCATTATTGGCGATAAGAAATAATAGCAGAAAAATAAGGGAGGTAGGAAGGGCCTTCAATACTCCTGAATCGACACTTAGAAAAAAACTGTCGCAAAATGACTCGAAGCTTCCTCGTTTGGGTTGCCACCCTGTGTTTTTAGAGAAAATATAATCTGAGTTAAGAGAGTACGTTTTAAGGCTAGCAAAGCTATTTTATGGCCTAACACCCATGTGTCTTAGACGACTAGCTTTTAGGTATCCTGAGCAACATAACATTGTCCATAAAATTGACAAAGGAAAAGGATTAGCTGGGAAGGACTAAATGTATGGATTATTTACCTTTTTTATGAATTTTTTTTATGTTCCACAACTTCAATAAATGTTTTTAAAGTTAGTGTTGATTTTATGGAATACTTACTTACTTAATACATTCAATGCGCACGATTCCCCACCCTCTGCGCATGATTGCCCGCAATGGCGGGGAATGTAGCGTAGGAGCACTCTTGTACTTTCAGCAATATTGTACATTAAAAACTTTATTTTTTCCTAAAATTGATTTACATGCTGAGGGTAAACTTAATAGCCCTTTCATTACGAAATTTACATTTAAATGATCTACAATGGCATTAGTGCTATAACGATTTCCGCTTAAGTGCGCACAATTCCCCCACTCTCCCTTACATACCCTCGTGGCATAAAAATTCAATTTTTGACGATATTTATGCTCTAAAATAAAAATTGAAAATGTGGCCACTATAAAGTCTACTAGTTTAAAGACAAGAAAAAATGTCTTTTTAAATGCCCATGTGATAAAATATCCTTGTAATGGGATTTTTTTAAGGGGAGTTGGTTAAACCAAGCAACAGCAAAACGTAATTTTATTCCCCTCGATGTGACTTGGTTCTTTAAAGCACCGAAGTGTGTAAACACAGTAAATACAATAAGAATATGAACACAGTGCAGGGCTACAACAAGTCATATTAAAGTTGGCATTTTAACATTGGAAATGTTTATATTCGTATATGGGGGCCAAGTTACGAGTTTTTCGTTCAAGGTCAAAAGACATTTATGTCGCGCGCCTTATTGCCGTGTGTTGGTTTTGTTGGAATTTTTATTTTTGGGTGTTGCTGATTGCAATGGGAAAAGGTACATATTTTCTAAGAAGAGGTGCATCGCGATTTAGAAAAAGTACCTACATATTTTAAGAAAATTTTTTTTTTATTTTTTATAATTGATTTTTTTTATTCTTCGGGCTAATAATTTATGAAAGGTAAATATATTTTTTAAAGAAATCATCCGCTTCGGACAAGCCGGCAATATCGCGCCAAATGCATTTTATTGGTAATATGTGGTTGCATAAGATGTAATCAGTAGGTATTCAATTTAATTCTTAAAAAAATGTTAGAAAATAAAAAAATTAAGGTACCAATTTAAAAAAAATACTTGTTTTAGCTATTTATTAGTTAGTTTTAAGTCGTTCACAAATAAAAAGCTGAAAAATCAATATTTTTACACTGAGAAAATAGCCTTCTATTCCTTATAAGCATTTACGTACTCTTTATACAACTGTTTATATGTGACAGCAACGCTACTGTAAGACAACGAAAATAGCTAGACCGTTGTGTAGTAATTTAGCCAATAGAAAATAGGAGTTAATGCTACCATAGAATGGTTTATAGCCATTATAACTCTAAATACTTACAGTAATAATTACTGTCAAGTAATTATTATCAAGTTCCATTGTGGGTGTAATCTGATTTTACATACTGTAATAGTTCCAACTGGCAGTTGTAATGAAACTTGACATTAATCATAATAATATTTGCTTGCTACGGTTAATAAAGCATAAACTTACCACTAAAAATCAGTACTGTAGTTCTCAAAAGTTTAAATAGCTTCTAGTGTGATATTGTTCTTGTTGTTTAACATTGCATATTATTATGATTATGTATTATACAACATGGTTTACTGAGATGGTAAAATCCGTACATAGATTATAAAGTTCAATACTAATGATGGGATGTGCAAAATAAGAATCTTCTATTGCTTTATCTGACATGCAAAATTTAAAAAAACTTAAATACAAAGTAAAAATTTATTGGTACGATCAATAAAATTCAAATTCAGACAGGACAGCTAGTGGACTCGGAACAACGATGTGACCTGGGCAACAAATACGTTAAAACTAATACTAAGGCGCGCGGCGATTGCCGATCGCTACGAACCACCACCAACGTCTTGAGGATTATAGGTTATAACGGATACAATTCGTTTTTGGGGACGCTGTTCTGCTTTCTTAGTTGTAGAGAAAGTGATTTATTGGGAACAAAATGCGTCGCATTAAAAAGATATATAAATATATATATAAAAAAATTAAATTGCTGTATTTAAAGGAGTTCATTTTTCAACAAGGCTGTGCTGCTAATGGAACTGATTACTACCAATAAAGACACTGTTCTAGCAAATCGGGAATTGATAATATAACACTAAAGCGGGTTTGATACACTAACAATGTATTTAGTATGGGTTAATAAAAAATAAGGTATCAATACAAACTATGTATTAGCAAACCTGTTATATTTGATCATTTTCCCCAGTGCATGGTATTTATTTACATAATAATATAACCTAATTAGTTAGTTGTTGAGAATAATAATAAAATTATGTTTTATATATAATTCAATAATTTCCAATGTCTCCGCTAGTTGCAAGCATTGCGAAATCTGTGAATTTTTTTAACTTACAAATCATATAAACTAACAGGGTCGCCTTTCCCGATAAAAAAAATGTAGAAAAAAAGTTATAAAAAAATAAGGAAACAAATTTTAAAAATTCGGGCCGCATGCCCGCATGAATATTTAAAACGAGACCACCCACTGCAGGTAGTGAAGAAAAGCTTACTAAAACCCTAAGAAGCAAACTGTAAATATGAAAGAAAATAAATTTAAATATTAAGTATTTTATGATTTGTAAACTACATTCTTAGCTCTAGATTTTTTATAACAAGAAAATTAATTTTTTAATCAATTTTGCCCAACATTTCCCTATAATATGTTAACTGTAATATATTTTAGAACGTAGGCATTTAAATCACCATTTAAATTAAAACAAGTTTTCGCAATTGCAAAAACTATTTTATCTTAAGGAAGCTGTACTTTTTCAGTTTTCAAGGATGCATACATTTTCTTCATTCGTAATAGTTTTTCTGATGATATGTCAAAATTTTCGTCTCGTTTTGAAATTGATAAAACCGTGTATATGTCGTAGGCTGATAGTGAAATCCGTCATTTCATGAACAGCCTAGTCACTTCATGAAGCGTCGGCAGATTGTGTAAAAACATGAAATTACACGATCTGCCGCGTCACTTCATGAAGAGACATTGACGTTTCGGCGTATTATGTATAACACAATCTGCCTAATTTTAAATATCGTCACTTCATGTAGTACCTAACGATGTCATGTCAGTCGGCAGATTGTGTAATTCCGTCTAAAAGGTATATTGGCAACTGGTTTGTTCGTTGTTCCCCAGAGCATTTTTTTTTAATTAAATTTTTTCAACTAATATTATTTTATAAAAATAAAAAAAATGATCTGACAAACCCGAACAAACCAGTTGCCAATATACCTTTTAGACGGAATTACACAATATGCCTTGTTTTTGTGGCATTTCATGAAGTGACGATATTTAAAATTAGGCAGATTGTGTTATACATAATACGCCGAAACGTCAAGGTATCTTCATGAAGTGACGCGGCAGATCGTGTAATTTCATGTTTTTACACAATCTGCCGACGCTTCATGAAGTAACTAGGCTTTTCATGAAATGACGGATTTCACTATCAGCCTACGACATATACATTTACGCTATATTAAACGATTATTTTATTTACTTGCTTAACAGATGTTTATACTAGAATGGGTAAAGCAATTATAAAAACACTAATTGAAACGCAACTGCAATAATTAAAGAAAAAGAATTATAATATCTTAAGAATACAAGGAAGTTATCTTATGAAGGCTAGGAAATTTTTTCTTCGAAATATTAACTTAATAATTTTCTTTGCTCGGGTAAACAAATCATCGTATTACTATTAACTATTTATTTAATTAATATTTTAGATAAAATTTTGGGGATTGAACCTGAACAATCCTACCATTCGTTAATTTAAAAACAGCTATATGGATTTCAATTTTCTACCGTGCGAGCAAAAATTATTTGCATCAAAGAGGGCTTGGATTAAAAAACGTAGGGCTAGGTTTAGATCACAATGATATGGCGATATATCTAACCAGATCTAGTTTAAAATTTTGTCAAATTCATATTATGACAAGATGAGTTAGAGTAGCCCTATTAGCTAAAAGTTAGCACATCCATCCCGGCATACCAAGGAAGGACGAAACCGTTTCAGAGCTTGTCAGAAAACTATTAACTTTTTTTTATTTTAAATGGAAAATTTAAAACAGACGGTAGCACTTACTAAATAAATGCGCAGAATGCGCTCTGTTATTGCAGATAGAGGAGGACAAACACGTTACAATTGTTTTTTTTTTAATTTTTCTACTAATTTAAAATTGTTTGAATACAAAAAGCGTTAAGGGGTTTTAACCAATAAGGAGGTATATTATGTCTTCTGACAGGAGTTGGGCTTTTGTAAACCTCAAAATATGCGCAGGTGTTGGTCGATGCAACGAGATGCCATTATGGCATCATACCAAACCTGGCATCGTATTCTTAATGTTTTCTTTAAATCAAATTTAGAACGGTGATGTACAATATACTAATAGTCGTATTCGCTAAAGGGGTCTAAATTTAAAACTGTCCTAAATTGACAGTTCTAAGTTTAAAATGACAAGTCAAAATAAGTCTTGTTTTGTAAAGATTATTTTGTAATAAAAAGAGCTAAAAAAAATTAATATTATCTCTCAGGCCCCAGAAGAATAAAAACAAATTTTTATGAAACAACAAACCAAAAATTTTCGAAAGGTACGATAAAGTACCTACCGGGTGTCCACGGAAGGTGTTTCGCCCCTCTAACTTTTTTGTTTTTCAAGATAATGGATTAAAATTTTGGGGATTTGTATACGACATAAACCTACATTTTTTAACAGGTGCCTCAATATTATGGAACTTCCCGTTTAACCGGAAGTGACATAAACTTTCGATTTTTAAATGGGACATCTGGTATATTTTTCCTTTTTTTGACCCCATAAGACATTCTAAATACAACAATGTGTCACTTGTCACTTTTTGTCACCAAGAAAATATTTTTTTTTCAAATTTATTGTTTTATCTATGAATACCTTAAAATCACTTATTTCAGTTCTTTAATCTTGGGAAAAATACAATTTCATGATTTTCTTTTATCAGTTTTGCTGGTAACAGGCTACTTGATGCATTTAAATCTAAATTTATTCTCCAAAGATGCTTCATTTTAGGAAAGTTCTAAGATAACATTTTAAAGTATTTTAATGGCAGCTTTTTTAAAACCGAATAGTGTATGGTATCAAAATAATCGGAATAAAATCCTCTTTTTTCTTAACCCGACGAGCCACCATGTTGCCGTTTAAAAAAAAATGAGTTATACAACTTTAAAGATTAAATTTTACATAGCACATAGCATTGGACCAAAAATAGTAAAATTGTATTTTTCCCAAGATTAAAGAACTGAAATAAGTGATTTTCAGGTACTCATAGCCCTCTAGATAAAACAATAAATTTGGAAAAAAAATATTTTCTTGGTGACAAAAAGTGACAATTGACACATCGTTGTATTTATAATGTCATATTGAGTCAAAAAAAGGAAAAATATACCAGGTGTCCCATTTAAAAATCGAAAGTTGAGTCACCTGTCAAAAAATGCAGTTTTATGTGGTATACAAATCCCCCGAATTTTATTCCATTATCTTAAAAAACAAAAAAGTTAGAGGGGCGAACCACATTCCGTGGACACCCGGTATTCAGCGTTTTGATAAAGAAACTGATCAGCCTTTTACAATATAAAATACGGCCCACTTCATCAAGAATCGCTCGGACCCGTCAAATAAATTTTTTTGAAATGCATTTTTTTTAGAAAAAATATATTACACAGGGTGGATTATAAAGGAGCTACGTGTATTAAGTTTAAGTCTTTTAATGAAACTTATTGTATATTTTTACATTCTACAATCAATTCTAGACATTTTTTATAAATCATTCCTATATACCTACCTCCAACCATTTACGAAATATTCACTTTTTAAACAAAATAGACAAACGACACAGTATGAAAAGACTATTTTATAAGATGATAAAAATGTCCTCTACCAACTGTTCTGCAGTAGATCAATCGATCTATAAATTAATGTGGTACTTTATGTACTACTTGTGGAGAAATTTCTCATATTACTTTATTGCTGAATGGACTCTTTAAGTAGTAGAGTATCTATTGAATTGGGCCGAGAATGTTAAACTAAATTTTCGATGTAGCCTCACAAAAGAGAGTTCAGTAGGTTAAGATCGGGCTATCTACGTGGCCACTCTATTGACCTTCGTCTACCCAACCACTGCCTCAGAAAAATGGTATTTAAGTACTCCCTTACATGAGTCTCAAAATCTGAAGGAGCACCATCTTGTTGAAAGCATTATGTTAAACTTGGTAAATTAGGATCATTAGAGTGGCAAGAGGTGAAATCAGATCATTTCGCAGAAGATTTAGATGTATTTTTTCAGTGAGGTCATCATCAAAGAAAAATGGTCCGATTACCCTATTTTCAACAATGCCCGCCAAGACCTTTTCAATAAACTCGGTGTGATTTTTTACGAACCAGTGAAAATTTTCCTGGACCTAGTTCTATAGTTTTGTCTATTAACCTGACCATTTAAAAAAAATACGTATAGCTTTATCTGAAAATCAAAACTTTGGACAGTTCGTGCGTGATTATCCGTTAGCTCAATTATTATTTTATAAAATTGCTCTCGCCTATCGTGATAATCGTCCAATAACTCTTGTACAATTACTGGTTTGTAGGGATAAGACTTCTCCAATTTTCTAATCTGAGATATGCCTCAACAACATAAATGTTTTATACGGGGTTAGGAGAAATTACCAGAATGGTCGATTATTTCAAAACAGCAAAAAATGTCTGATATAAAAGTTGTAAGGGTAACTCTTCATATATATGTAATAAATTCGCTCAAAAAGTTGTGGAGGATCAAAGTTATATTTTTTTAAATGGAACAACCCATATTATATTACTTATTTTGATCGTTTAGTTATTTACAACATTTTTTATTAACCATACGTTATGCCTAAACTCATTAGTTTCCTAGATATCATTGCATTTTGATCAGTTACAAAACACAAAATAAATTTCAATAAACCATTTAATAAGTTAACGTTGAAAACGTCATATTATTTCGTATTAAAACAAGGACACAGTAAAAACACATCTATATAGAATCTAAATAATTTGATGGAATAAATTTAAAACAGTTTAAACCAGCTTAAAAAATATTGAAATTATACGATATTAAATTAAATAAACATAAATTAATCAAAGCGTTTATTCCGAGTTTTACAAAAACTAGTTTAAATTAATTATACAACTTAGAAATTCGCGAATTCCTAATTAATTTGTAGTACTTTACATATGAGTTTATGGCCATCATACTGCCATATGCATCGGACATGGACAAGTGCTAGTTACGGTATTTGGAGCAGGTATTACACAAGCAACTAAATTCTTGAATTTTTTTAAAATAGCAAACGCAAAAAGGAAGGAAATCGATATCCTACAACATTTTTAAAAGGCGTTTTACAGAGTGTAAATAGTACTGTAGTATTGGATTAATGTCTTGTGATCTGATTTTTTTATGTACCTAGGTTTTATTCATGTCTACTTTAACATTATCATTAAAACATAGCCATTCATTTATAAGTTTTATTTCTTCACATACGAAAGTAGGTACCCATTGTAATAGCGAAATTGTTTTTAAATTTATTTTCAATACGAAAAGTGAAGGAAAAATGGCTTACAATGTATTATAGTTATTTTGCCGACAGTGGCGGCTCGTTAATGAAGGGCTCTGGGGCGCCGCCCTCTCTGCAATTATTTCAAACAGAATCCAAGAATACTTTACTTAAAAAACCAAGAACGCAATGTATATAAGCAATCATTTAAAATAATTCAAACCAAACGTAGCCCTATTCCAACGGGCACGCTATACTCATAGACAAGCGGTTGTACTAAGCGCGGGCGACCGATTATTCGTCCCGATTCAACGCGAGTTGCCATGACTACAGAGGCGTGACGTCACCTACACATCGCACAACGAGCTGCCACGGAAAGGCTCCAATTTTCCGCGCCCAACAGCTGTTCGCGAATCGCGATGCCACGGTAGAATAATCGATATTATATTATGTACTCTGACGCTAATGATTTGTTTATTTGTTTTGATTTGATTTATTAGTTACGTTATAAAGTTGGAAAATTTCGTCTAATATAAAGGTCAGTGATTTACAGAAGCTTGTGTTTAATTCTCTGAGCTTAAGTGAAAAACTTAATTTAAAAAATGCAGAGCGGCCACTACCAATATTAAACATAGTACAAGTGCAATCAAAATGTAAAAGTAAGGCACAGTTTACGCGTAAGATTGACAAAGAAATATAAGTATAATAAAAAATGGATATGCGGTTGTGAGGACAAAAATTCTTTTTTTTTTGTTTCGTGTGATCGTGTGTCTTCTTTTTGACGGGGATGATAAATGGACTATAAATGGGGTGCAGGACTTCAAAAATCTTTTAGAGAAAATAAAAAAAAAACATGAAAATAGTGCAAAACATCGTCATAATGTGGTAAGTTTTCAGATGTTAGGACAAACTTTAACTTCTTTAAGTTGTGCTGCTTATGCTGATGAAATTAAAATTCACAACGAGAAAGTTAAAAAAAACAGACACGTACTTTCGAAAATAATAGAGATTTAAAATTTTTTTATTTAAAGCCAGCGCCCCCCCTGACTCGCTAGTCACGAACCGCCACTGTTTGCCGACTCTACAGGAGGTGGCTGAAAAATCGCGACGAAATGTTATATTTATTTTTATAGTTTATTTGTTGTTGTTTAATAGCATTTCCGAAATCATGTTAAAAATAAGAAATAATATTTTCTATACACAAGTAAAACACTATAGTCAACAATATACGTTAAAGAGCACTAAAATGTGTGCAAATTGACATTTTTACTTCGCTCTGGGCTAAATTGTGAACTTGGGGATCTTCAAAATACGCCCACGAAATGGTCAAAACTTGTTCGGTAATAAACAGTCATGATGCATGCACGTGTAGCATGCAAAAAGTGGACCAAATGAATGGGAATTTATCTTTTCATCGATAAGTATGGTTATGTTTTAATATTTATGTCTGTCATTTCTCCGAGTCTCACGCCAAACGTAAAGACTAGAGTCTAGCCGTGACAGCCAGAGCAAACACTATGATAGCCGAACGGCGACCGCGAAATACGGCGCTCCAATCTCCATGTTTCATGTTTGGTAATGGCGGGTAAATAGGAAACATCACAAAATCTACAGTTTGTTTTGGGATTGGTGTTAAATATTATTTTGAATTAGTGGTGGTAGCTTATACCTACCGTGCGAGCAAGAATTATTTACATCAAAGAGGACTTGGATTAAAAACTCAGGGCTTGGTTTAGATCACAATGATATGGGGACGATATATCTTACCAAATCTAGGTTAAAATTTTGTCAAATTCATATTATGACATGATATGCCAAACTAATGAGTAATAAAATAAGTAGACAAATACAAATTTATTTTTGTTGTTTACAAAATTAGCAAAGTAAGAATATACAGAAAGAAAAAGAGAAATAAATACATAAACTGCTGAAATTGGTCACCGCCATACTCCAAGCATAAATTCACACGTCTCTTCATATTTTCGAAAGCGTGGATCAGCATCTCTGGAGAAATGTTACCACCTTCTTGGATAATCCTTTCTTGTAATTGTTCTAAATTTACAACTGGTGTTTTAAAAATAGTGTTCTTTAAATGAGGAAAAACGAAGTAATCCATAACCGTTAAATAAGGTGATCTAGGTGGGAATTCAATGTCTGATCGAAAACTGATCAATCTGTCGTCGAAAAAATTGCTTAAGTAGTTAATAGTTTCGACGGCTGTATGGGCGGTTGCACCGTCCCGTTCTGTTGAAAATATCCAAAACGTAGTTCGTCGTCAAGTACCTTATTGCTCCACAAATGGATTCAAAATATTGTCTCTATACCGCTGTGCTGTAACTGTGTCATGGAACAAAATAGGACCAACAATTATTCTTCGGGAAACAGCTTACCAGACACCAATTTTTTGAGGGTGCAATGTGGACTCACATGGACACTGGATTTTCACTACTCCACATGGGTGTATTCTGAGAATTCACATAACCGGAGAGGTGGAACCAGGCTTCATCCGAAAAAAATGTCAGGTCTAATAAATCATTTATTTCCAATAAATTTTGGGTAAACCATTGAGAGTTATTCCTGCGTCTTAAAATCTGCGGCTTGTATTTCTTGGAATAATACTTGCACTTTATAAGGAAATAAATTTAGCTGCTTCTTAAGAATAGTCCTGCATGTTCCATAAGATCTTCCCACTTCTTGGGACAGGCGTCTTATAGGTACAATTTGTTGGCGTATTTTGCATTATTTCACGAACGTTTGCAACAACTTTTTCTGTTCTTACAGATGGTCTTCCTGCTCCTTTTTTGTGTTGTATAGAACCTGTTTTCTTAAAGACAGCCACGGTTCTTTTCAGGCAATGATAAAAATCCCCAGCAATAAAAGCAACGTTAATAAAATGTTCGTGAAAATCGTCCATGCACAAACCCGGATTGTATTGCCACTCACCATTTACTGTAACCCTGTTTCGAAAATACGCTTCAACCATGAATGTTTTGTGCTGTTCCTTAAAGCCCATTGTGTGAATTGTTCAAGAAATTGGAAAAATTAGCGATGAATCAAATTACTTGTAACGACTGTCAAAGAGGACGGAATAACTAATTGATTGTTAATTCAGGTAGTTACTGACACCCAACAGGTATTAAGCTCTACGGCTAAGCATTACGTCCTTAAATGCAAGGCCCTCTTTGATGCAAATAATTTTTGCTCGCACGGTAATATAGTAAATTATATACTTAATTTAGTTTAAATTTGATGTTGGCTTGTTAAATTGGGTTACTTAAAATAAATACTTTACAATCAAAGGATAAAACCCAAAGAACTGCAAAGACGTTTATTCGTTAGCACTGTCATGGACATTTTACAAGAAAATCTAATTTAATTCGTCACTTCGCTAGAGTGCATTTCCAAAATGTGGTTAATAGAAATTTACGGGAAATAAATTATTTACTCTATATCTTAGATTGTCCAAAAAATATATGACTAAGCATTATACTTTAAGTCATGATATAACTAAGCGTGGTTAAAATAATTATATAATAATAATAATATAAATATTATAATTAAAAAAATGTAATTCAACGAAAAAGAAAATAACTCAGAAATTCGCGTCTCATCTTCAACATCCTAAAATAGAAGAAAAAAGCGCAATTGTTTTGCAAATAATATTAAAATCTAATGATAATACCACGAATTAAATGGACTCCGTAACATCCTGAAAGCAGGATTTCTTTTGACGGGTTTATTAATCGAAGAAGAAAATGTATATAAAAGTTTTTAGAAATTTAACTAAGAATATTGGAAAATCCTGGGAAAATGTTTTGATATATACCTTTACAGTGTGTCCACGGATGGAGTTCACTATATACTTGTAAATAATCTTATTTTCACCTTTTCGAAAAAAAGTAATTCTTCATAATTTCTTCTGTTTAAATAAAAATACAATTCGCATTGAGAAAATTTGATTTTATTGTATATGGTGCGTAAAAAATAGTAAAATGTAGTTTTACAAAAGTAAAAAATCTTATTTTGATTCTTTTGAAAAAATTCTTTCTTCATAATTTATTTTGCTTGTTATAAAAATACAATTCGCGTTAAGAAAATTCGATTTTATTGTAGGTACAGAGCGCGTAAAAAATAGTAAAAATTTTAACGAAATTAAAATTTTTTTAAAGTAAACTTTTTTTGAAGCATTTAAATGAAAGAACTCAATAATAATGTTTATTGAAATTAATACATCGAAAAAAATTACAAATAGTAAAGTTTTATTCAACATGGAACCCTCCTACGTCAATACATTTCTCCATCCTGTTTTGAAATTCATTATATACATTTTGAATCATATCTGGTGTCACAGTAGCAATGGCATCAGTGATTCTATTTTTTAGGGTTTCAATATTATCTTCCAAGTCAATGGCATACACTCTTGGCTTAAGATATCTCCACAGAAAGTAATCCATTGCAGTGAGGTCCGGAGAACGTGCTGGCCAGTGTACCGGTCCATTTTTCGGGAAAATGTTCATTAAGCCAGTTTTTAATAATCATTGCAGTATGTGCTGGGCAGCCATCCTGCTGAAATATCATATTTCTTCTAAATTCCAATTTTTTTTCATCCAATTGAGGTAAAAAGTATTCACTAAGAATTTGTAAATAATAATTTGCGTTTAGCCTCTCTTCCAGGAAAAATTGACCAATTATTTTATTAAACGTCAACGCACACCATACGTTTAGTTTCTTAAATTTCTGGCTGTTTCTACCAATTCTAACGTGGGGATTCTCTTTAGCCCAAAATCGACAATTTTGACTAGAGGTTATTCCACTTGTTGTAAAGGTAGATTCGTCACTGAATACGATATGATGGTGAAAATTACGACTTGCCAGTATGCGTTCACCTATTAGTAAAGAAAATTCTAGTCGGGCATAAATTATCGCCTTCTTAAAGTTTATGAATAAAAGTTGGTTTAAATGCATGAAATTTATTTGTGGACAGAATATTTTGTACGTGACTTTTAGAAATACCACCCACCTGATTCGATCTTGCTCTCAAAGGAAGTCGAGGATTATTACGAATCGAATTTAACACCAAAATGGTAGCAGCATCATTTTCATCATAAGTCATTTTGGTTTTTTTCACATCTTTTACATCACCATAAACATTAAATTTACATACCAATTTCTTTAGGCCATTTGAAGAAACGTGTACACCGGGAAATTTTCGATGGAAAATTTCAATTGCATATTTATAGCTCACCTCTCCAATGCCATAACGCCAATCAAAATATTATGGTGAAGGTGAGTTCGACCCACACAATATGGTGAAGGCGAGGCCAACCAAAAATAAGCGTTGCAGCAATCCCCATTATTTGTTACTGTAACCCAAGTTTCTAGTGGTCCTAACTAAAATATGTAGTTCCAAGAACTCCATGAATTATTACTCCATCTGATTTTTTAGTTGTACCCACTAAGAAGAACCAAAGTATATACATAGTAGTTATAACAGCCATTGCATTTAGTTACGACAGCTAAACAATTAATTACCACGACTTGGTTGTGGGAACCAAAAGGTTTAGTAGCAGCAACTAGGATCACATCGCTTAAGGGTCAACTAATTTAAATAGGTTGTTACAACCCGAATCTCTAACTCTCCCCCATTTAATGGGTACATATTTTTTGTCGCCACAACCCAGATTTTTGTCGCCATAACCCGGATTTTAGTTGTGGCAACCTAAATTTTTCCTCAGTGCGGAAATGTGCGACTCAGAACACTTTCTTCATATTTCCTTTTAGTTAATTGTGTTCTAAAGATAAATTTGGTCGTTTTTTGGTTAAAATGAAAAGGTAGCTAGTTTACCCTAGGTTGGTTGGTTGGTTAAAGGCGGAGGTCGGGTGTGTGGCCCAAGCTTCTTACACTGCAGCCTTCTTTGTTGCCCCGTTGAATATTTTCGAATATTTTGAATCCTTTGCGGGTTAGCTCCTCGCAATTCTATATGATTTGAAAGGCGGTGTCATCCTCTTCACCCCAAAGTCTACATTCAATGGGTCCACCCTACCCCAAGTAGTGCAGACTTGGTCGCCCTAAACCTATCTGATTATGAAGTATCTAATGGAGCTGAAAGAAGCGGAACCAGTTATCCGCATAGCTGGACTCACGAATAAATCCCAAAACAATCAACTATTTTCAAACTCATTCGAATTAGAAGTGAAGAATATTTGGCCAACAAAAAAAAAAGATTTTTCAGGCTCACCTGCAGGTAGATTCGGTTACCTGATTTTGGATGCCGGTAAGTTAATCGTGGGAATGGATAATTGCAGTGTTTATGAATCACTATACATTGCACGATGTTTTAATTGGAATAACTTTAATGATACCTACAAATTTTGTAAAAATGCGGTGTCCTGTCCTTTATGCTCAGGCAATCGCAGCATTAAAGAATGTAATGCAAATAAAGATCAATATAAGTGCTGCTGCAACCTAAAAGATTTACAAAAACTAAATATCGGTATGAATCACGCTGCCTGGGACTACAATAACTGTTTGTCATTTAAGCGGACTATAGAAAAAGCAAAATCTGATGTCTCAACTCAATAGCAATTACTTAATTGTGTAGGTAAAACTGGGTATACCTCTCAGTAATATGATTATGGTAGAACACAAGCAAACAAACTAACAACAATTTCAGTTGATACTATCAAACCGTCCGGGGGCTGAAGAGCAAGATAAATTGCCTTTTCGATGCACGGTACTGCGTTTTTCGGCAGAATAGAAACTATCAACGGCTAAATTGTAACAGGGGATGCGGTGTTGTTTTAGCGAGACGAAATAATTTCATATTTTCAACAGTTGATTTAACGTGATTTCCGGTTCATATTCGTTCTAGGTGTAAAAATTAGTGTCAATCATTGTTCTATATACATTTTTGTAATCTACGTGCCACCTGCTACACAGACGATAAGTATTTTGAGCTATGTGATCTAATTAGTGGATTTAAGAGGCTCTATGATTCTAAGGTACTAGTTATCGGTGATTTCAACCTACCAAATTTCTCTTACCAGTTTAGTGAGGGAATGCACTTGTCGGATAAATCACTATGTCTATTAAATTTTATGAATTTCTTAAATCTGAGTCAAAATAACTCAATTGTCAATGTTAACAACTAAATTTTGAATTTGGATTTAAACAGTCAATCACTTAAGTGTTGCGTCGAGAGAGCGGAGGATATTCTGATACACGAGGATGCTCATCACCCCGCTTTAGTGGTGACGTTCGAATTGAAACAACAAAAAAGATTGAATAACAGGAGAATGGATAACATATTTTATAATTTCAGACGGGCCGACTTTTCCGGTCTTTACAACACTTTATAGATATTAACTAGGATATTCTGAATACATTTACTGATGTCAATTTAGCATGTGGAACTTTTTATTCTGCTCTTTACGAGACTTTGGATATATTTGTTCCGAAAACAAAACAAACACAAAAAAGCTATCCGGTCTGGTACAATCCAAATATAAAAACCATTAAAGAAAAGTTTTGCTTATGGAAGAAAGACAAATTAATGTACAAAACAACAAATGACAAATGACAAAAATTTCGAAGGCTCAGAACTTAAATCGAAACTGATATCAACAACTCTTACATAAACTATTGTCATCATATTTAAAATCAAATTTTGTCCATTCAAATTGATTTCTGGCGTTTAATTAAGATTACAAGAAACAACGCTATGTTTCCTGAAACAATGATTAGGGGAGAAAATAGTTTCAAAAAGCCAGAGAAAATCGTGAATGCATTTGCAGAGTTTGTTCAATCATCCCACATAATATCAAGAACGATCAGTGGTAGTTTTAACGAAGGCATAAGTGTTAACATTGTCACTGATGTGAAAGAATTCTTAGTGGAAAAAGTTTCTGGTTGTTTAGGAATAATGAAATCAAAAGGAACGGTCGGACAAGATAAAATTCCATCATTCTTGTTGCGCGACTGCGCGATTCTTTTTGCCCGCCTATATATACTTACTAAAATGTTTAATTTATGTTTAATTTCCTGACTTCTGGAAAGCTTCTAAGATCACTCCAGTATATAAAAAGGGACCCAAAGTTATATTGAAAATTATCGACCAGTTTCCATTATTTGGAATGTTTTCTAAATGTTTTTAAATGCTACTCTATGATACATTAACTTTTCGAGTCAGAAACAATATCTTAAGTTTTCAACACGGTTTTATCAGGGGTAGGTCAACCACATCTAATATTTTTTGCATGACACAATTCATTGCAGAGGCACTGGATGATAAATGGCAGGTTGATGTTGTATACATATACGGATTTTTCCAAGGCCTTCGATATAGGCTTGACCATAGCATTCTACTGGGTCTGTTACACAGCGGTGGTTTTTCGATTAATTTATTGCATCTTCTTCAATTGTACTTAGCAGACGAATACAAATAGTGGAGTGCTGTGGTCAAAGCTCTGGCTAAATAAAGGCCACATCGGGAGTTCCCCAGTGATCTATCCTGGCGCCGCTATTATTTAATATATTTATTAATAAAATTATGAAGAACGCTGGTTTAAATGGGCTGTTATATGCTGATAATATGGAAATTTTTATTCTAAGAAGAACTATCGACGATTGTCGGCGCTTGATAGAATAGCGAAGTGGTGGTCTCGCAATAATCTGCCTTCAAATCCTACTGAATGCAATATCGTCTCTTATACTTTAAAGACAGAAGCAGTAAGTTTTGATTACTACATTGATGGTATTCAATTGAACCGTGAGATAACCCTTCGTAACCTGGGAGGAGTTCTATTTAATAGTAAGTGGTCGTTTGTCCCAAATATGCTGGAACTTACTCAATCCTGCTTTACAGCATTGGGGTATATAATTAGAAATTCTAGAGATTTTTCATCGAGCACACTCTAAAATTATTGTATTTTGCTTTTGTTAGACCAAGGTTGGAGTATGCTTCACCATTTGGTCTCCGTTCTACCAGGTGCACATCGACAGTCTCGAAAATATTCAATGACGCTTTTTCAAGTATCTCAGCTTGAAGATGGATGGTGTGTATCCGGATATTAGTTTCCTTACGATCAGTTATTGAAAAGGCATTCGCTCTCCTCCTTGCAGGATTGACGAACGATACATGACCTGAATTTCTCACATGAAATTCTTCATGGCCAAATCAACACGCCGCTCAGCCCGTCAACATCTTAGGTACATTTTTCATTCCAACATCGCGAATTAATATATTAAAATATTCGCCGTTGCAGCGTATACACACCGCCGACAATCGTTGCCAGCACAAATTTGACATTTGTAAATGGCAGGTCAGCTAAGATAAGTCAGAATTAAAGAGTATAATAATAATGAATATGTTCTTTTATTGATTTCCATTGATGTTTAGATTGTGAATGTAACTATTTACTTAAGATTTTTCATTTTTATATTCTAGTTGTGTTTATACTCATTCAGTAAATGGATCACTTGTGGAATGGTGTATTTTTATAATAAATGAATGAATGAATGAATGAATGAATGAATGAATGAATGAATGAATGGATGAATGAATGAATGAATAAATGAATGAATGAATGGATGGATGGATGAATGAATGAATGAATGAATGAATGAATGAATGAATGAATGAATGAATGAATGAATGAATGAATGAATGAATGAATGAATGAATGAATGAATGAATGAATGAATGAATGAATGAATGAATGAATGAATGAATGAATGAATGAATGAATGAATGAATGAATGAATGAATGAATGAATGAATGAATGAATGAATGAATGAATGAATGAATGAATGAATGAATGAATGAATGAATGAATGAATGAATGAATGAATGAATGAATGAATGAATGAATGAATGAATGAATGAATGAATGAATGAATGAATGAATGAATGAATGAATGAATGAATGAATGAATGAATGAATGAATGAATGAATGAATGAATGAATGAATGAATGAATGAATGAATGAATGAATGAATGAATGAATGAATGAATGAATGAATGAATGAATGAATGAATGAATGAATAAATAAAATTTCTAAAAAAAGGGTGAGCTGTACAGGGTGTCCAGTTTTCGACACTTTTGACGGGTATCTCAGTTATTAGTACAGATAGAATGATGCGGTTTTCGCAAACCTGTGTCACTTTTTTGTGAAACAAACGATGCCCTTAACGGATTTATCATGGCCATCTTGGTTTTTGAGATACAGGGCGAAATTGAAAACGGTGCATTTTCAGACACCCCTTGTATTTTAGTTATTTTATACCTTATCGAAAATATAAGAACTGGGTGTTTTACAGTTTTTTACGTAGAATCCAGTGGCGAAGTTAGTATTTTTCCAGGTGTCCCCATTTTTGAGAAATATACCAAAGTTATGCTTTTTTAAATGGAACACCCTGTATATTTTTTTATATTTGCATTCTGCTTACTGAGAGCTTTCCAAAATTATATTATAGTTGGCACTTTGTTTTAACAGGAAGGTTAAAATTCATATTTTTTAAATAACAAGCTTCAAGTTGACAGTAGGCCGTGTATTTTATTTTAATAAAAATAAATTGACGATACACTGACTACACCATCAATATTACTTTATAGTTTAATTTCAAACTTTTAAGTTTTTTAATACTTACAATAGTAAAAAGTAATTTTCTCTTATTGTTACGTAGGTATATTATCGGAATAAACAAAAACATCTAGTAGGCCTTGACTTATCCAGGCTATAAAACAAAATTTTCATAATGGCGTTTAGCTCTTGTCAGAATTGTATTTAGGTATTTAAAGTTGAAAAGTTACTCATCATTTATTTATGATATTGTTCAATTTTAACGATGGCCCAAAAGTATGAAAATGATGAAAAATACGATATGCTGCTCTTATGAAGCTGCCGATTTATATTTCAATAGGTAGGCATATTATTATTTTCTACAACGACCATTTTTAAAGTTATATACGGAGTGTTATCGGCGTTGAGGTCTAGTGGTCAGTGCAGCGGCATCACGGATCGACGGTCCCGGGTTCGATCCCCGGGGCCGGCAACGTCGATGTTAAAATTTGGAGTTTGGTTTTAGGTGCACCGTCTTTCGGAAGAGACGTTAAACTGTGGGTCCCGTGTCATGTGCACGTTAAAGAACCCTACCCTCGACAAAGAGGGATTCGGCAAAATTACCACATAGTGTGTGCCAAATTCCCTGGCGTCGGTGATTGGCCTCGTTGCGGAAATAGGCCGACGTAAAATAAAAAAATTTAAAAAATACGAAGTGTTTGTTTAATTAGCGTCTTATATTATCTTCATTTTATAGATATCCTGAAAGAAGGCAGCCATTTATAGATAGATTTTCCCTACTAAAGAAAAATTTAATTGAACATGGAACCATTACACAGCCTCGACCTAAAACATACAATAAGGAAAATAGAGAAAAAGATGAGGTAAATGTTTTGGCTTATGCAACCGTTACTCCTTCAACTTCATGCAGAAATATAGAAAAGGAAATTGGCATAAAGAAAAGTCGTTCACAACAAATTTTAAGAAAATATAAATACCATCCATACAAATTTAAAATTGTGCCAAATTTACATCCTGGAGATGCAGATCGGCGATTAATCTTCTGTCGTTGGCATACAGAACAAATCCGGGCCAATGCCAATTTTGGAAGATTAGTAGTCTGGTCCGATGAGAGCCATATTTCTGGTGGCAAGGGCGCTTTGGATTTAGTATTTTTTGCTTCATATTAGGTAATCAAATAACTTACCGTATTTATGAGGGAGGCCTTACGGCAAATAGATATCTGGAAATCTTGGAAGAGGTTATACCCGAGTTATTAGAAATCGTTCCCCTTGCCCAGCTAAATGCTATACATTTCCAGCAAGAAGGTGCGCCGAGTCATAACTCTCACGTAGTAAGGCAGTTTCTAGAAAATAATTTTCAACAAAAATGGATAGGCACAAATGGAGCTGTAAGATGGCCACCGCGATCGCCCGATCTATCGGTGTTGGAATTCTTTCTTTGGCGTTTTTTGCAGAGCAACATATACAATACCAGGCACAGAACTGTAGAGAAACTTCGACAGGCTACCCATTTAGCATTTCAATTTCTCCAAACCACCCTATAATAATTTTAAACGCCTTGAGACGAATTACCGAAATGTGCCAGCGTTGTATTAGGGAGTATGGCAACCATTTTTAACAATATTTATAAATAAAAATTATGCATTTTAATCCACAATTTAATTGTTCTAGTGAAATAAAATCCAAGGCCTGCTTCCAATTTTTAAAAAAATATGAATTTTAACCTTCCTGTTAAAACAAAGTGCCAACTATTTTATATTCTTGGAAAGCTATCAGTAAGCAGAATACAAATATGAAAAAAAATACAGGGCGTTTAATTTAAAAAAACATAACTTTGGTATATTTCTTAAAAATGGGGACACCTTGAAAAATACTAACTACGCCACTGGATTCTACGTAAAAAATTGTATAACACCCCGTTCTTATATTTTCGATAAGGTATAAGATAACTAAAATACAAGGGGTGTCTGAAAATGCACAGTTTTCAATTTCGCCCTGTATCTCAAAAAACCAGATGGCCATGATAAATCCGTTAAGGGCATCGCTTGTTTTACAAAAAAGCGACACAGGTTTGCGAAAACCGCATCATTCTATCTGTACTAATAACTGAGATACCCGTCAAAAGTGTCGAAAACTGGACACCCTGTACATTACATTATTGCCTCTGTTTGTTGTTAGCTTTATAATCATAGAAGGGGGGGGGGGGGGGATGAACGTTTGTCCTGTAAAAAAAAGTCAGATGTACATTATTGCTTCTGTTTGTTGTTAGATTTTTAGTTTCTAGTCTGTATAATTTGAGGAGGGGAGGGGTACGCACCCCCTGCCAAAGGGATGATTTATCCCTCAAACACTGGAAACCTATAAAGATATTTGTCGTTAGTCTGTACAAGTTCACAAAGAATAAAGTCTGAGCATTTGCAAAAGAATCGATTAGCAGGTCTGTACCTGGCAGGTACAGTTGAGTTCAGAAAGAAGTATAGTATAGGACACGGATTCTTATCCTATGTAAATCAGGCTTTTAAAAAACATCAAAAGTTTGACATGACACTGACATCCTTTTTTTAAATTTAAAAAAATATATTTTTTACAAGTAGTTATTGATTCGAAGCATAATGCCTAGGCTTGACAATGTTCAAAGGGCTCAAATAATTGTGTTTTTAAATGACGGAATACCTATACGAGACGTTGCCGCTATAATGCACGTAGCAAAAAAACGGTAGAAAATATTAAGTACAGATGGGAAGCGGATGGAACTTTGGATAAGAAAAAGCCTCCTGGAAGGCCAAGAAAAACAACGCAAGAACATGACAATGGTCTTGTGCAATACTTGGAGGAAAATCCCTTTCAAATAATGCGAGCTGCTATTCAGCAAACAAATTTTCCTGGTTCGAGACCGACAGGTTGTCGCAGGGTAAAAGACTCACATTTAAAAATTTATGTTGCCGCCAAAAAAATGAAATAAGGAAAGAACACAAGCAGGCACGAATTATTTTTTCCTTTAATAATATTTTGCGGCCAGACTGGAATAGAGTAGTCTTTATTGACGAAAAAGTTTTTCAGTCGACGTTCTACGGACATATCAAGGTATACAGACCTCGCAATACAAGATATGCTGAAAATTTTATCAGTAATTCCGAAAGATCAGGGAGATTTTCAGTAAATGTATGGGCATGGGTGAGTTATCATGGACTTGGAATATGTTGGATTGTAAATGAAAGGTTTAATGCAGTCACTTATAAAAACATTTTGGAAAATATTATGATGCCTAGTGTATCGCAACATTTCCCTGCTCAGAGCTTTATTTTCCAACACGACAACTGCCCTGTTCACAGCGCGGGTATTGTCAAAGATTGGTTCCAGAGAAATAACGTGGAAACTTTGCCGTGGTCTTCAAAAAGTCCCGATATTAATATAATAGAAAACGTGTGGGGTCTAATGACACGACAAATATATAAAGCAAATTTCAGACCAGCTAACAGAAATGAACTTGTTTCATTTATTAAAGAAACGTGGAACGAGTTAAGTGATGATCTTAATTTTGTTAGAGGTCTATACTTATCGATACCCAATAGACTGAATGAGCTTTTACAAAAAAAATGGAGCGATTACTAAATATTAAATAGGTGTAATTTTCTTTTTTTAGTTAATTATTGTGTACAATAAAATGTTTGAATTAAGTTAGACTTGTTATTTTTTATTGAATTGAAGAAAAAATGGTAATAAAAATTATGACCCACATAAGTCTAGCCCAATGAATAAAAAGTTTGTCTGTTACAATTTGAACACAGTCAATAGCTTGTCCTACTTTTTTATGAACTTTCGGGGATTATGGGTAGGTTTACAACACACAATCGATGTCCTACTTCTTTCTGAACTCAACTGTACGTTATCCTTCAATATCAAATTTTTCTTCACTGAATTTTAATTTTGAAAGAGTAAGAAAATTTTCTTTTTCTATTTTTAAAATCCTAAAGTATTATTTACTACTGAGAAAATAATTAAAGAAAACACGCTCTCCAATAAAAAGACGCTTCAACCCGTCCCATGCTGGGTCGACTCATTTCCATCTGAATGATGTATCGAGTCTTGCTACGAGTTTCTAAGCTGCTCTTTTCTATTTAGGTTGTCGAAACAAAGATAACATAATATAAGGCCATTCTACTGGCAAATAAAAATAATCGTGGGTAATAGGATGACGTATGTTTGCTTGTTTTTCTAATTTTGTCTCGAAACAGATCTATTTCGAACTCGCTAGCGCGTTCGAAATAGATCTATTTCGAACTCCGAATTTTATTATTTAAAGGTTGGCCCTACATGACATGTTTTTTTTTCACCGTTTAGCATAGCATTCTAGAAAACTAATATTTTTTAGTCCAAATATGCAAAATACTACACGAACCCACGTATGTATGGTTGGCTGCCTAGATCTACAAATCTGTATGTATTGTTTTAGTTCATTAAAAAATACATATTAAATAATAACTTTATTGACGGAGAACTATTTTGCTTTTGTAGATGCTTCAAGCTATCATTTTCTGCCAAATCCTATCCAAAATTCAATCTACTAACCTTCCAATGTCGATTTTAACTTCAACTTTATTTGAATTTTCCATCTTCCCTATACCAAATTGCAATGCCGTGACGTAAAATCACGTCTTTTGAAATTCGAAAAAAGTAGCAAAATTGCCCAAATTTTCGAACGCTCTGTATATGTACCGAATGTACAAGGATCACACAACGTATTCCGTCCAATTTCAAATCTCATATCGCTAAAATAACTTTAGAATCTCGTGGTGAAAATGGGTCAATAAATCAAAAAATGACAGTTCGCAAAATAATTTTTGTTGCCCAGAGGCTACTATGATAAAAAATAGTATTACCAACATAATATTTAGACATAAAAATTTACAAAATTTGAAGGATTTATTTTCTTTTTAAAATGTATTTTTCTTGATTATAAAAGGTGAAATAGAAAAAAATGTATAAAGCACATGTTTCATAAGGCGTTTTAGCGCACGTGTCAATAAAAAAACTTGCCACTTTGTGGCTCGTTTTTTAAAATAGACGCGTGCGCTAAAACCGCTTCTTCTCATACAGTCATGTATGTTGGTTGCATAAATCAATTAATCTTTTGTAGATGCTTCAAGCTATCATTTTCTGCCAAATCCTATCCAAAATTCAATCTACTAACCTTCCAATGTCGATCTTAACTACAACTTTATTTGAATTTTCCATCTTCCCTATACTAAATTGCAATGCCGTGACGTAAAATCACTTTTTTTGAAATTCGAAAAAGTAGCAAAATTGCCCGAATTTCCGAACGCTCTGTATATGTACCGAATGTACAAGGATCACACAACGTATTTCGTCCAATTTCAAATCTCATATCGCTAAAATAACTTTAGAATCTCGTGGTGATAAATCAAAAAATGACAGTTCGCAAAATAATTTTTGTTACCCAGAGGCTACTATGATAAAAAATAGTATTACCAACATAAAATTTAGACATAAAAATTTACAAAATTTGAAGGATTTATTTTCTTTTTAAATATGTGTTTTTATAGAAAAAACTACAAATTAGAAAAAATAGTATAACGTACGTGTTATATAAAGCAGTTTTAAGCACTTATCCCGTTATAAAACTCGCCGCAAGCGGCTCGTTTTTTAACATGGACGCGTGCTATAAAATGATGCTTTATAAAACGTGTACGTTAATATACTATTTTAAACTTACTGCTTTCTCGCCATCATTTTAACTGTTTTAAGAATAGTTTTGTGACACTCCATTGTTATTGGGATATATTTTTAATATAGTATCTAATTTAGAAATTTAGGGCTGAATAATAATATGATAAAATCGGTTATAGTGAAAAAAAACCATTGACACCCAGTATTACATTCAATATCTGATTTCTGATTCTAGAAGTAAAACAAGTAATCAATAACCACATTTAAATTAAATAAATTAACATACTATTGCATCTATTTTACATATATTTGCGAAACTATTTCAAATCTTATATGGGGCATTTCTTCTGATTTTATTAGCTAGTTAAATTTTTAACACATTAATAACTAAATGCCGACTATGTAATCACTTAATAACCGCCCATCTTTAAGCTAAATTTATGTGAAGGCGAATACATCTTTAAATCTTATCCGCATTAGTCGAGCAAATGCACCAGGCAGGTGCGTCGAAAGTCATCGTCGCGTCGGGCCCAGGGAAGACGTCGTCTCTAAAATATAAATAAAAAAATTAACAATAAACAAATTATTTTTATTTGGGTTTGAAATGATTAGTTGGGAAACATACCACTTAGTTCTTGTATTATTCCGTAGATTTAAAGAATTTTAGTGTATTCGGTACATGGTGATGACTAAAATATATAGGTAGGGAAGATCGGGGCTAGTTGGCTACAGGGGCAAGTTGACACGGTGCTTATACAGGGTGTTCCTTAATGACGTGCTAATATTTTATGGTGTGATTCCTCAAGTCATTTTATGAAGAAAAGTTCATATAAATATAGGGTGACTGGTAAGTAGACGTATTCCTTTGGGGAGGTGTTTGTAGAGCCTATTTGCAATTGAATTAACCATACTACCCTCTATGCAAAACCCACTGGATTTTGAGATATTTTTATGTTTATGTTTTTTTGAAATTCTCGTACTATGACTACTAAAAATTTGAAATTAAAGAAAAAAATTATCATTTTTGTAAATGTTCCGATTTTACGTGTTAGCTGACATACTAGTGCAGGTTATAAGGTAAAAAATATGGCAAAGAAGTAAAAGAAATAAAAATACAGGGGCAAAAACGAAAACTTACGAGAATTTCGAAAAAACATAAACATGAAAATATCTCAAAATCCAGTGGGTTTTGAATAGAGGGTAGTATGGTTAATTCAATTGCAAATAGGCTCTACAAACACCTCCCCAAAGGAATACGTCTACTTACCAGTCACCCTGTATATGTCGTAAACAGCTTAAATTTTTTGCTACAGGGTGTTGAATTTTTTCTTTTTTATTGAGTTTTTTGTAATATCTCTGAAAGTACCTTAGATAATATTTTCAATTTTGGCATGCGTTAATAGGACATAAAACCACATGTTTAAGTTATAAAAGTTATTTTTTTGTCCCACCAGTGGCGTCCCTGCAAACATGTCATCTGATATTTCTTACAAAAAAAGTGGTATGCCACTGACATTTTTCCATTATTATGTTTAATATGTCCTAATCGGCCTAAATTTTTTGCTACAGGGTGTTGATTTTTTTTTAATGCGTTTTTTGTAATATCTCCGAAAGTACTTTAGATAATATTTTTAATTTTGGCATGTGCTAATAGGACATAAAATCACATGTTTTAGTTATAAAAGTTATTTTTTGTCCCTCCAGTGGCGTCCCTGCAAACATGTCCTCTGATATTTTTGAGAAAGAAAATGGTACACCACTGACATTTTTCCATGTAGATATTATTTCTGATTAGCCTGGTCAATTCTACATAAAAACGGTCTCTTCCGTTTTTCTCCTCAGGCGCACCGTTCTTAATTAAAATAATTAAATTAAATTAGCTCTACTATTTATTATGTATTATTAACATTGATAATGCAAAATTTTGTTTTATAAAAATTGTTGGAAATTACCACCTTCACTTAATAGGCATGCTTTCGCCCGTCTTTGCATCGAATAGCGCACTCGTTCAAATATTCCAGGCGAATTCCGTATTGTTTCACAGAAGGCAATTATTCGCTCCCTTAAATTTTCTAACGTGTTAATTGGAGTTTTATACACTAGTTACTAGAGTTTTAAGATGACCCACAAGAAAAAAATCCAAACTATTGAGATCAGGGGATCTTGCTGGCCATTGTTGAGGTCCTCCGCGACCTATCCAACGATTCGGATAAACTGCATCTAAATGGTCGCGAACGATTACACTGAAATGAGCAGGAGCTCCATTATGCATGTACCACATTTGATTCCTTAGCGCATATGGTACATCTTCAAGTACCTAACACAGGTAGTTCTTCTTGGAAGAGATGCAGATAAGACTGCCGTTAAGGCGTCAATTATGTTTTTAAGAACGTCACCGTTCCAGGATAACTATAATATATGTGATCAAAAATTATTCGTCAATACTGCAAAATGAACCTAATTTAATTTTAATTTTTATTTTATTTATTTAAATTACAAACAATAGCAATACAGCCGGTGGTTGTATATTAGTTACATAGCATTTAAAAACAAACATAAGTAAATACAAGTAAAGAACATATTAGACAACATTTAAAACCATGTAAATGTTAAAATACAAAGAATAATAAAAAAAAAAGTAGGTATATACTAAGAAGGAACATGTTTGCATCTATATATAATAATATATGTCCTTTAATCCCGTCAAATCTTTTCTGACCTAATTAAAGATTTAAAAAAGGCC
Organism: Polydrusus pterygomalis; assembly: GCA_963969555.1. Taxonomy (NCBI): domain Eukaryota; kingdom Metazoa; phylum Arthropoda; class Insecta; order Coleoptera; family Curculionidae; genus Polydrusus; species Polydrusus pterygomalis. Next base: position 12,880,433 of record OZ018384.1, read on the forward strand.
AAAGAGGGCATTCCTCCCTCAAAAATTGACAGGCTATTCCAGAGATCGATTCCAACCCCCAAAATAGAAAACAAACCAGTGTTTGTACGCCAGAAGGGCTTTTTGATTTTAAATTGATGATCTGATCACGATCGATAGGTGGCATTAGCGACAGCGCGATTCAAATCCAGCAGTGCACTAAAACGGTTGTAAATTTTGTACATTAATATCCTTACAAAATAGTCACGTCTGACCCTCAGCGTCTGCCAGCCCAGCTGTTTCATGGCCTCCGTCGGACTAAAATCACGCCCAAAGTTCAAAAATACCCAACGAACCGCCCTACGCTGGACCATCTCTAATTGGTCACTTAAGGTTTGTTGATGCGGATGCCAAACAGTGGCACAATATTCCAGGCAAGGTCGCACAAGAGATATATAAGCCTTTGCCCTAGCCTCCGGGTTCGCCTTTCTGAGGTTTCTCATAACAAAATTGAGAATCTGATAAGCATGTGAAACAGTTTTTCTTATGTGAACAGACCAGTTTAGTTTACTTGTAAGCGTAACTCCAAGGTATTTGAGCTCGCTTACAAGTTTAATGGGTATACCATGCAGAATATAATTATAATTGACTTTTTTCGTACCGAATGATATATTGTACGATTTTTTCGTATTAATTTTAATTTTATGTTTTACAACCCAACTTTCAATTAACTTCAAGTCGTTCTGTAGTCTCACACAGTCCAACTGATCCACAATCCTTCTGTAGATTATACAATCATCAGCAAATAATCTGATATTAGAGGCAATGCCCAAAACAATGGAGTTAATGAAAATGAGAAAAACCAACGGTCCCAAAACACTTCCCTGTGGTACACCCGAAGTAGTGGTTTTAACATCTGAAATTTCATTATCCACCCTGACACACTGCGTTCTGCCACTCAAAAAACAGAGAATCCAACGTACAACCCTCTTATCGATGTTTAGCTCATTTATTTTTTCTATCAACAAATCATGAGGTATTACATCAAATGCCTTCTGAAAATCTATCGCTATCACATCCAACTGACCCCCCTTATTTACAACCTCCGCCACCTCCTGAGAAAACAACGCTAAAGCTGTCTCACATGAGTAACCCGGTCGGAAGCCATGTTGGCCAGCACAAAAAAAGCCCATATTGTCCAACTCTCTGCGAATGTACTCACTGATTAATCGCTCCATAACTTTGCAGCAGATACTAGTTAGGCTCACATTCGATTTAATTCTTTTAATTAGGAACAGTGTGCCTGAGGAGAAAAACGCAAGAGGCCATTATTATGTAAAATTGATCAGGCTAATCAGAAATAATATCCACATGGAAAAATGTCAGTGGCATACCACTTTTTTTGTAAGAAATATCAGAGGACATGTTTGCAGGGACGCCACTGGTGGGACAAAAAAATAACTTTTATAACTTAAACATGCGGTTTTATGTCTTATTAACGCATGCTAAAATTGAAAATATTATCTAAGGTACTTTCAGAGATATTACAAAAAACTCAATAAAAAAGAAAAAATTCAACACCCTGTAGCAAAAAATTTAAGCTGTTTACGACATATATTTATATGAGCTTTTCTTCATAAAATGACTTGAGGAATTACACCCTAAAATATTAGCAAGTCATTAAGGAACACCCTGTATATGCGATTGGTGTGCATGCATTAAAAGATAAACTCGACAACTCTCGGTAACCATGTGAAACGTCGCCCGCCCAAAGTCAGGCGTTGAACACCTGTTCTGCCGTGCTAAGAAAAAAGGTCGTAACTGACAAAATGTGTGATTTTCAGATTTTGGTATATTTGGAATGTTATTTATTTATTTATTTATTTATTATTACATTTGGGATGCAGACAGAACTAGAAGTTCCAAAAAAGCATCCACTACATACAACAAACAGTTTATGCGGAAAACATTTTACTGATTAACATAGCAATAGGTACTTAACCTAACTAACTCTACCTACGGCTATCCAAACACTTGTTGTATAAAATGTCCTTTTAAAAGTCTTTTAAAACTCTGCAAGGTTGCACCGAAAATGTCAAATTCATGGTAGTATGAATTAAAAGTTTTTTGCAGTCTATCCAATGGTATATTTAAACCCAAGTTAGTTCGTCTGTAAGGTAAATTAAATAAGGTTGTATGTCTTAATTCTCTGGTGGGAATGTTAAAGCTTAGTGCTGATAATAGTTCTGGGACGCTAAAATTCGAGTTAATTATTTTATATAGAAACGATATGTCAGAAATTTTTCTGCGGTCAGACAGAGGAATAAATTTATATTTTTCTTTTACAAGAACTATTGTGCAATGCGCTTTAAATGCAATGGTTTTGAGAAACCTGTTTTGTACTGCTTCCAGCCTATTAACATGTGTGACGTATTGAGGATTCCAGATGACAGAGGCAAAAGAGAGCTTACTATGAACAAAAGCAAAATATAGTGAGATCATTGTTTTGGGATTTTGAAAGTCTTTACAGATTATAGTAATGAAGCCCAGCATTTTGTTTGACTCGGTAAAGATTTTATTAAAGTGTTCTTGAAATAACCATTTGGTGTCCAGAATGACTCCTAAATCCTTTATTTAATTTACCTTCTTTAAATTTGAATTATTTATGCTATATGAGTATTCCCAAGTATAAATATTTTTAGTGAATGTTATAAAACAACACTTTGTTACGTTTAAGAAAATACTATTCCTATCACAGTACTCGGACAGTCGGTTGAGGTCCGCTTGTATTTTCAGACAGTCATCCAGCCCCCTTATGGGGCGATATATTTTTAGGTCATCTGCATATAGTAAGAACATTGTGTGATGAAAGCACTTTGCAATATCGTTAATATAAATAATGAAAAACAAGGGACCCAGATGACTACCCTGAGGAACCCCCGAGCTGACCGAGTAGGTCTCGGACTGGAAACCGTTTACAGAAACAATCTGGGAACGCTTTGAGATATAGGACCATATCCACCTGAGCAGACGCTGGCAGACACCTACCTCAGCAAGTCTCTCAATCAACCGCTTATGGTTAATCTTGTCAAAAGCCTTACTGAAGTCGGTGTATACAGAGTCTACCTGAATGCCACGATCTATTAAGCTGCAAATATTTTGAGAGTAACACATTAAATTTGTTTCTAGAGACCTGCCAGGAAAGAAGCCGTGTTGTTGATTAATAATGATGGTTTTGACAGTTGACATAATATCGTTATAGACTATTTTTTCTAATATTTTGGCAAAGATGCAAATTTTACTTATTGGTCTATAGTTCGTAACGTCGTCTTTTGGGCCACTTTTAAATATAGGAGTTATATGAGATATTTTCCATTTTTCTGGAAATATTCCTGTTTTTAACGACGACTCATATATAATTCGAAGTGGATAAACCAAGTTCTCCTTGCAGGATTTTATAAAAATAGGTGGTATTTGATCAGGTCCTGCACCTTTTTTTAGCTCCAATTGATTAATAAGGTCCAAAATTATATTATTGTTAATTTTAACAGTAGGACCTGGGCACAAAGAAACTGGGCAAGACGATATTGTGGTTGGAATATATACGCTTTTGAAAAAGTCCGCGAAGCTGTTACATATATCTTGTCCAGTTCCAGCGACCCGGTCTCCATAACGAACTGTACTGGGTATGGAAGTTTGTGTTTTTTTCTTAGATGAAACGTAATTCCAAAATTTTTTATTATTGTTTAAAATTTCGACCTCCATACCATTCACAAAATCGGTATAATCTCTCCTAATTAGTTGTTTAGAAAGAGTCCTTAACCGGGAAAAAACGTTGTAGTGTTCTACACTGTTAAATTTTTTGTATTGCATCAATAAGCTTATCAATTACTAAGTAAAATTTATTTATCATATTATTTGTGTCAGATGAGGTAAAAATATTTTCCCAGTTAATATTGGCCAATTTCTCATTTATAGCCACATAATCGGCCTTTTTAAAGTTCAGGATTCTAAGTATATTGTGACGTAGTGGAACATAAGGAGAATTAATTAAAATAAACTCTAATGCAGGATGATGAAGGTCCTCCCTTACCAGACATTCATTACTCCTAGTCACCTCCCTGATGCAATCCTGATTACACAAAATAAGGTCTAGTATTTTATTATTATTGTTTACTATATTATTATACTGCATAAACTGAAAGTAGGAGAGAGCATCAACCATGCTGGCAGACCTGATATCAACATTTGAGGGCTGAAAATAAACTTCTTTTTTAATGGAATTCCAAGAAACAGTTGAGAGATTGAAGTCTCCGAGAATGGTTGCTGTCTTATCCGAAAGATAGTTCTCAAGAAAATATAGTTGATTTGTAAATAATGAAAAAGCAGAATTGTCACCTGGAGGGAGATAAACGCAACACAAATATAATTTTTCACCATTTTTGGAATCGATGGATACCCAAACATCTTCAGCGTCGGACTCAAGCTCGGGACACCTCCTGCACTGCAAAACACTCCTGACTGCCACCAAAACTCCACCGCCGTTCACTTTAGAAGAGGTCGAGTCCTCTCGGTCTCTTCTAAACACATCATAGTCACTTGAAAATAGTTCAGATGATAACACTCCACTGTGCAGCCAAGTCTCTGTTAAACATATTACATCGTAATCTGAAGATGCTATTGCGTGATAAAAATCAAGGGTTTTTGTCCTAAGACCCCTTGTATTTTGATAATATATACGTAACTTATCACCCATTAACGGATCCTTTCTTAATGCTGCACGTATCTCAAAGTAAAGAATTTAAATTTTTTGGATCATGTCCCTTGTCTTAATCAACATAATACGGCTCGTTTCATCTTTTCTGACAAATATGTCACCGTTTTTTGTCCAGACGAATTTATAATTTTTATCCTTAGCGGCCGCTCGTACATCTTTATATAACAATTTATTTGAAAGTGTTAAGTGTTCATTTATATAAAGATTTTCGGAAATTCCTTCGATTTTCATTCTGGGGGATCCGTTATAGTCAGTTCTGTCCGTATACCAAGTCCAAAAGTCGTATCTATAGTAGAAATACTCGAAATAATGTAATGATTTTGTCGTATATGCCAAATATCAAGTAAATCGTCGTTGATCGTGAAATACCTACTATGTGTAAAATTCTAAATTTTACAGGGGGAAGAAAAAACATCCAATTTCTGCAATTTTGGATTAAATTTGTGCATACCGTAGGAAAACTGGGAACAACAGTATGGAAAATCTTTCGAAACAAAAATTACCTTAATAGAACATCGCGTTAAACTGTAATTATTGATAAACGTGATATTTTACTACATAGGAGGTTTCAACCATCTCGAGTTGACAGATAAGATAATTTTCAAAGAAAAAACAGGCACATAGTAGCATTTGGGGGACGATGTAACGGAAAATAAAAAATTGTAAACTTTAACTAATAAAAAAAACATTACGGATAAATTCTGAATTTTTTTTAGATTTAAATTTTAGAATAAAAACGTAAATTATCGATTCTATACTTAAAAAAAAACATTAACTTTTGTTCTTATTTCCTATGTGCAATGTAATCACATAGGAGATATTTGAGAATTAATTTTTTGTATATGCACATGGAAGGTTTTATAAATTCGTTTTTTTTCTGTAGACATATAATATTAACCACATAGAAGGCTTTAAAAGTCGATAAAACATTCAAAAACCAACCAAATTCGCGTATAACCTGAAAATCGGTTTAAATGCCACATAGGAGGTATGTAAATGTCAAAACGTCCTATGTGTCACTTAAGACATATTGAAAAATACAACAGTACAAGGTGAAAATGACTTTTCTATCACATACAAAGTCGAATTGTCGTATGTTTTTCTCTCATACGACTTTTAGACCAAGTATGATGTGCATTAAATTAGTAAGTTACGACTTGCGTACACAGGCGGGCGGTCAGTGGTTAGTCCAAAAAATAAAGCAAAAGTGTGATTATGTTGTTATTTTTTCGGTATTTTAATTGTAAAAGTATCTTGATTTGTTTGTTATTATAATAATAGTTGACCAGTGTTTTAGTATTCCGGATTATTCGTTACATTCATGTGTTATTCTTGATCATGCAGAACTGCCTTATTGTTTTAATAAAATCGTGTATTGTGATTTAAGGGGAATTTAGCAGTTTAAGTATAGGTTAGTTTTTATAGAAATTAGCTACAATGATTTTCTGAACGTAAAAGATTTTTCTTCCCGATTCAAATTAAATAAAACTCAACCATGACCTTACCTTTCTCATATTTGCGAGGTAACTTTTGTCAGTGTATGTAGAACATTATTCTATAAGACAAATTTCGAGAGCGCTCCGATTGAACTGGACTTAGGACTTCCAAAGCATTAAAGGAAGGTGTTCCTGTGCCAGAAAAAAATAATCTCCTAGAGGCATCAGTGTAAATAGAAAACAGAATCTGATCAAAAAACTGACAGCTATGGGTATTTCACAGAGTAGAATCATGTTTGGCAAAGTTTGCCCGAAAATCATGAAGATACAAATCTTGATGACTAAAATATTTATTTTAATGTTAATGTTAGTATTTTTGAAAATTAATCTTTATTTTACATTTGAGTTAATAATGACTTAATATATATTTGCAGTTTTTTTCATTTTATTGTTTTATTTCTCACTAAACAATGATATTTTCCTATCCCAACCCATGATACCAATGTTTGTAACATTACATTGTAATTTACACGATATATTCCAAAATATTCTTAAGACAGTATGTCGTAAGTTGTTATTATATTTATCCACATTTTTATAACACTAAGAGGATATGTCGTATCTTGATAATCCAAAGTCCAAAAGTCGCAACTGTCAAAAAGATAGGTCATTGCCAATGTAAAAATATGCACATTTCATAAGTCGAAATGTCGTAACTTTCAAAACTTCAATTATCTCGACTAAAGAACTATTTGGGATATCAATCAACTCATACGATAGATAAAATATATTTCATTTTTCCGTTTAGTCCAAAAACATTTTGCATAACTGAAATATTCAAAGATTCGAATTGTCATTGATAAAACGAAAATATCTCCGAATTTTCTTTTTATCAGTTACGACCTTTTGTCTTAGCATGGCAATGTTAGTTGTGTTTGTTTTTACTAACAGTAAGTAAATTTTTGTCTTCTTAGAAATTTATAAATAATCTGTTTAATTTGATTTTTTCACCACAATTTGATGCTAGATGGCTAGTTGACATACTATGCTAGGCAAAGTTATCAAATTATTGTTTGTTTTTTTGGATAAAAATATGTGTTGTTGTAAAACTTGTATCGGGGCAAGTGGGCACATTGTTCTCGAGGTACGTTGACACAGTGTGCCAACTTACCCCGGATTTAAAAATAAAACTAACAAAATTGAAACTAATTAAAAAAAAGTTTTAGATATGAGAAGCTACAAAAAAAAGTCTGGAAGGGGTACAACACCCCCTGATGTAATGGCAAGATTGGCAAAAGCTGTAAAAATATGAAGGCAGATATTGAAGTGTTGCAAAATACTTCAACATAGCATTTAGAACTTTAGCCAGATATTGCCAAAAAGCAAACCATTCGCCAATTACAAAAGTTGGTTAAAAAAGAAAACCAGGACCGTTACACATGTATGTGCAGATGATTCTACTTCTGATGATGAGGGGGAAACTTTTTGCTTGGTCTACGCGGACAGTTTTACCAACAGTGAACCAAGGAAAAAATGGGTTCAATGGGTGGCATGCCTAATGACATTAGGCAAAACAACAAACTAATTTACTTTGGCAGTAGCTGTTGGCATGTCAATTTTCTTAAAGGCATGATTTTATTTTATCAGTTTTGCTGATCACAGGCTACTTGATACATTTAATTCTAAATTTATTCTCAAAGGATACTTTATTTTAGGAAAGTCGCGGTTCCAAGTTAACTTTTTAAAGTTTTTAATGGAAGCTTTTTTAAAACCTAATAGTGTATGATATCAAAATAATCGTAATAAAATCCTCTTTTTTCTTAACCTGACGAGCCACCATGTTGCCGTTTAAAAAAATGAGTTATACAACTTTAAAGATTAAATTTTACATAGCACATAGCATTGGACCAAAAATAGTAAAATTGTATTTTTCCCAAGATTAAAGAACCGAAATAAGTGATTTTCAGGTATTCATAGCCCTCTAGATAAAACAATAAATTTGAAAAAAAATATTTTCTTGGTGACAAAAAGTGACAATTGACACATCGTTGTATTTATAATGTCATATTGAGTCAAAAAAAGGAAAAATATACCAGGTGTCCCATTTAAAAATCGAAAGATTATGTCACTTTCGGTTAAACCGGAAGTTCCATAATGTTGAGTCACCTGTCAAAAAATGCAGTTTTATGTCGTATACAAATCCCCCGAATTTTATTCCATTATCTTAAAAAACAAAAAAGTTAGAGGGGCGAACCACCTTCCGTGGACACCCGGTACCCGGTATACTTCTTGTAGTTCATATTCTTTTTTTGATCTAGTTATTTCCGCTATTTTTTTCTAATTACAATTTTAAAAACAATTTTTTATTGAAATTTTCATTAATGCTGCTCCTTGATCTTTTGAGAAATATTTGTTTGAGTTTGATTTTTGTTTGATTTACATCGGTAAATAATTTTAATTTTTTGAAATTTTAATTTGAAGAAATAGTCCTTGCACAAAGCAGAGCTAAAATTATTGAATGAAAAGAATGGCAAGAAGTCTTTCTTCACCAGTCTATTTGAATAATAAATTATCCAACAAATTTCTTATCTCGACATGTTTCGGACGTAGATATTTCGATCCTCAGGAGACAACAAAAACATAAAAAGTTTGTTTCTGCTGTTATTAGTAAAGGAGGAACTAGTTGGTGGTATGAAAGGATAATAGATTTTACAGTGAATTAGAAAAATATACCGTTAAGGAATTTTAAATAGATATTTTATGTAAAATATCTTTTTTGTTGGTATCAAAAGACAACTAGAACATGGGAATAGACATAATTGTGTGTTTCAGGGCAAAATATAAAAGGTATTGTTTATAGGCAAAGAAAGAGAGACTAATGTCGGGTTGACCAAAGGTTTTTAAAAATAATTAACTAACCAGCAATTTTGACGGTAACATAAGTGACATTGACAGAAATCATTTTCTGACAATAAGGTTTAAGGGCGGTTGCCCAGGTTAGCGTAATTTTTGACTTGCTAATCAGGCGCTTTGATTGTGAGTAAATAATGCCTGCCAATGTCACTTATATCACCGTCAAGGTTGCTGGTTAGTTAATTATTATTAAAAACCTGTTTGCAACCCAACATAAGAGTATTTAGTAGTCATATTGGTGTAAATTAATTGATTCAGCCGATACTAGGTGGAAATCCATAATTATAGTCTTATGGGATACAGTAAAACAAAGTTGAACTTGTCACTTTCTTTGGACAACCTAGCAAAGTAATTGGCAATTTTCTTAACAATCTTGATATAAATGTGCGTTACAAAACTAATAACTCTTTAAGTAAATTTATAAAAAACAATAAAACTAAAAGCGATAAAAACAAGAAATCAGGCGTCTATAAATTAAAATGCAAAGATTGTCCTAAAACATACATTGGCCAAACGGGTAGACATTTTGACAAAAGAATACAGGATCATTATAACAGTTTTCTAAAAAATAAAACAGACTCCAACTATGGTAACCATTTACTAGATTATCAACATAATTTCGATCCATCCTTTAAAATCTTACATACAGAAAACAAAGGCTTAAAACTAAATTTGTTAGAATCTATGGAAATAAATAAACTTAAAAATACGGACCTGTTACACACAAAAAAAACTACTCTCAAAACAAGCTTATAGTAATGCTCAAACAAATAGCCTTATTTTGAAACTAACTTGCTTTATTTTGTACCTAAAAAATATTTATTTTTAAACTACTACTGGTTTTAAATTATATCAAGTTAATCAAAATTATGTTCATAAATAGATTACTTCACCATCATAACAAGATAATCTTATACTTGTTTTAAAAATAAGTATTGTGGTCAAAGTGAAATATACTATGATGGGTTTAAAAATAAAAATAAATTTGTATTCTCACAGCGAGCAAAAAGACAGTCTCTATACTTAACTTGAGTAAAATCTAAACCCTTATTATTTCTTTGATGCTATTTGCATTAATTTGAATCACACCAATATTAACGTATACTATATCTGCAACTGCAATTATTGATAGGTTGATCATTTATTTTTATTACCCTACAACTAAAGTAGAGGCAAGTTAAAAGAATGTAGTATTAATTTAAAACTATATTTTGATGCTAAGGTGTTTTCTATTTAATTTTACTTTAGCATTGCCCCTATTTATGTCTATGATAGTTTCAGTTTGAAACTTTTAGGTTCAACTGGATACTAGATTTTTTTGTGTGTACTTAATGATCAACTAGATTTATATAATTCACCTTTGTTAAATTTATTCTGCTGACCATATTCTTAAGATTTTATAAATCACCCATATTGTACCTAATTTAATTTAATTTTTAAACCCTCTGTTGGGTTTTTCCGCTATTTTAACCCTTCCACTGTTTTATTTACATCTTCAATAATTTAATTATATTGCACCCCAATTTTTAATTTTCACCTTTATTAAATCATTGTCATCTGACGAAGCTACAGTGTTAGCGAAACATGTAATTTTTCTAGGTAATATAATGGAAATTTACAAGTTCAACTTTGTTTTACTGTATCTCATATTGGTATTCTAAGCGAAAAATAAAATACATTTTTTTAATTAAAATAATTCAGTCCTGCAAGAAAGAGAGAAAACAACTAGTTAGTGGGAGGTTATTTACTCTACTACTTACTTACTAGTTACTACACTCTATCATGTTAAACAACCTCCCACTAACTAGTTTTCTTTTCTCTCTTTCTTACAAGACTGAATAATTTTAATTTAAAAAATTATATTTCCTTTTCTGCTTTATGAATTTATAAATCCAACCTTTTTTAACGTAAAACTGTATATTATATTCTCCTGATGATGAGCGTGTATTCGTTCGAAACATGTAGAGATTTTACCCATTATTAAACTTTACTTTAATATACCAGTGGAGGAAGACTTAAAGTGTCTTATTTCTTTCCTTTCAAATATATACTCCACTTAAAGTATGGACTATTTCTTCAAGTTGTAAAACTGTAGGTTATTGTACTTCAAAGATGGGTATTTGGTCGATTTTTGTAGAAAACAAAAAAGTCACGAAATACTGATTAAAAACAAAATGGTGAAGGCATTACTAGTTTGCCCTTAACGTAAGGGTTGGAAAAACTCACCCACGTAACCGATATACATATCTCTGATGAGACGCTGTTAATTTCTAGATTGTTTTTTTATAAATGTTATTTTAAAAGTGACATGTAAAACCTTTATTTGTATTAATAATTTTATTGGTAGACTTGGGTACGCCATACTATAAGGCTATACCGGAAGTAGTATTTGATCGAGTATATGGTCAAAAATGCAATAAATGTTAAAAATATAACAATCTTAATTATAAAACAAGTTTCTGTTTCCACCTTATTTAAACGAATATGTTAACTTGTTTTAAGAGGTGAATGGGAAAAATTAAAAAAAAAAGTCAAACAATTATCCTGTAATACACGTACAATGTATCTACAAGATGATAGCTTGCATATTCGGTCTAGTATGAATGAATCTGCCATTATAGAACCCTTTCTCTTTCAAGGAGAAGCTATATAAATACTTAGTAGAAACTAATACACTTCAGTTCGTTTCTTATTCCTAATATAGTTTACCCTCTAAGATGCATATTACACTTTCCTTAGGTAAATTTCTTTTTTATCGGTAATTTCATTTTGCAATTAAGTATATGTGAATTAATTAAAATGGTGCTTTACGCTCACGTGCAAATTCCTTGTGTGGTAAAATGTTCAAGTGATAAAATGTTGTGTTAATGAAAATGTTTTTGCGTAAAAAGTCAACTTGGTACTTCAAAAACATTTTGAAGTAATTTCTGTAATTAAAAGTTTTTAATGGTTCGAGTAAAGGCCTTAGCATTTGAGAATGCTATTTATTTTTAGAATTATTATAACAAATACCTGTTGAGATTTAGTCTAGTTTTAATTTTTTTACAAAAACTCGAAATAATTTTCGGTTGTTTTAAAATGAGAGAAATTTCATACATACCTAGGTTCTTGGAACTTATTTAACAAAACTTTAATTTAGGGACAATTAAAATGAACGTAAAAAATAAGAATACGGATCCATTAAATATGGTTTGATTACACTAACAAAAAATAATATTAAATTAAATTTTAAAAGCATATTTTCTAGTTTTTAATAACAGAAATTTTCAAGTAGAAAAACAAGGTCATTCTCACGTTGCATGTAAAAAGAAAACCTATAATTTGCGAAAGAACATGTTTTTTTTATAATAAAAACGTTTCTTGATTATTGTTTTAAACGCAAAATGCAGTTATTGTCGGTAAGTTCTGCTTAATTAAATAATTTGAGACGTGAAATTAAAGTTAAGAATAAGAGAAAAATAAATACCATACTATGTTCAAATATAAACAGCTATCAACTAACAGTTTTTCTGACGTTTTAAAATTGCTTTGGTATATAGTTTTTTTTCTTTTTTGGGTGATCGTATCTAGTAACTTTCTTTTAAAGAAAATTTTTATTATTATTAAATTATTATTATTCAAAAACAAGCATTTTTAGTGTTCTTCCTACAAGTGCTTTTAGGTTATAAAAATAATCCGATTTATAAAATTTATGTATGACTAAATTATAGTTTGAGAAAAATGGGGTAAGCTGTTTATTTAAAGAGAAAATATAGTTTTGTCTAAATAAATTAAATATTTTTACTAAAATGACATGCATACAAACCATTACAAAATACATTTATTTAAAGTGCCAATATGATACCATAAGTGGCTAGACCTGAATTTTAGAACACCAAGATTCTAATAAACATTCTTTAAATTTTCCATCAATAAATTATTTTATACATTCCATAAAAAAACAGAACAGTATTACCATATTAGAAAAAAGAATTACCAAACATCACAATTGAGTTATCTATACATAAGTATTTATATACAGGAATTTTATTTAATTAACAAAATTGCCAAAACAAAACTAGATCAAGCAAAACTATTTTCTCTTAACAATTTCACTTGGAAAACAGACTTGTGAAATAATTTCAAACCTGCATGCATAACATTATGTAAGGTTGATCTTCTTAGCGGTTATAAATTATGCCAGTGCATAAATTACCTTTGAAATTAATTTAACTTTGAAATTAAGAATAAATAAGTTATAAATAAACAGCCGATTGAATATATAGTGAGCATTTAGATCAATGATATGGATTAATTACTAAAACATTATAATCGTATACCTGGTAATACAGAAAGTAGAGTAGAACCAAAAGTATACGCACAAATGTATACTTACTTGCAAAAGTTTATGCAGGACTACCTTTGCAAAGTTATATACAGCGTAAATCTTTTAACTGAAATGGATTCGATAACAAAGAAGCCATCCAAAATCCAAAAACACGAATACTTTTTTTCTTTAAAATTTTTTTTATGCTCTCATCCGGAAAAAAACCCAGGCCAAAACTATTGAATGCTGATTTAGTAAATTCATCATAATTTTACAAAATTGAAGTCGGCGATCTCGGTCATCTTCCATTAACTCTTACACCATTAGCATTTCATGTAGGAACATTTACATATATTTGTAAACTTTAATGCAGATGATGGACTAATCAACATGTGAGAATTATTTTGTGTTACTTCCGGTTTAAGCGGAAGTAACAATATGCTTTTCCATGGTCTGAGACCATAAAACGTCTAAATCTGATTATATCCTAAACTGAGAATTTTCGGGTTTGCCATATACAGTGTCACCAGTAAAGTCCGCATCATATGGGATTTTTTTTTATTAATAGCTTTATTCGAAATTTGACTTTGGCTTTAAGTTCTGCTTTGATCGAGATAAAAGTTAAGCAAAAAAAAAGTAGTCCCGTGATTCGCATTATCTGTCAAATTTTAATTTTTTCCAAAAAATAATTCAAAAGTGGGGTTATTTCTGAAACTATCGAAAAAAAGTTATAAGAAAAAGTTTTTTTTAAATGCAGTTTCTAGCCCACATGCAAAATTTCAGCTGCATAAGATAATTTTGATTTTTTACCTATATTTTGTAAAATAAGACTCAACGCAACCTACATAAAACTTCTTAGTTTTGACATTGCTTTATTTCAGATACATTTTCTTTAAAGTAGCGCCATATCAAATGTGTGTTTTTCTACAAAATCAAAATTGGGCTATTAAAATTTGGTAGTACCTATGTGATGCAAAGTTTATTTGATTTTGACCCTGTATAAGGTAACTTCATAAAATAAGTATTTTTGAAAACGTAGTTTGTGTCTGAAAGTAATACACCTTAATATTAAGACAAAAAAAACACAGTGTCTTCAGTAAAGTGTTTTTAAGTTGAAAAATAAATTTTAGTTTAACAACGTAAAGTTTATCTATTTTCAACGATTTAATTTAAAACCCCTATATTATAATTTATTATTAAGCTATGTCATAATAACGTTAACGTGTATTACTTTCAGACACAAACTACGTTTTCAAAAATACTTATTTTATGAAGTTACCTTATACAGGGTCAAAAACAAATAACCTTTGCATCACATGCGACCAAATTTGAATAGCCCAATTTTGATTTTGTAGAAAAACGCACATTTAATATGGCGCTACTTTAAAGAAAATGTATCTGAAATAAAGCATTGTCAAAACTAAGAAGTTTTATGTAGGTTGCATCGAGTCTTATTTTGCAAAAGTGGTGCAATTTACAAAACATAGGTAAAAATCAAAACTATCTTATGCAGCTGACTTTTTGCATGTGGACTAGAAAATGCATTTAAAGAAACTTCTTCTAATAACTTTTTTCGATATTTTCAGAAATAACCCCACTTTTGAATTATTTTTTGGAAAAAATTAAAATTTGACAGATAATGCGAATCACGTGACTACTACTTTTTTGCTTAATTTTCATCTCGATCGAAGCAGAACTTGATGCCAAAGTCAAATTTTGACTAAAGCTATTAATAAAAAAAAATCCCATATGATGCGGACTTTACTGGTGACACTGTAGACTTTTATCTCTTCCGCAGAAGGTAAAATGTGATAATATAATCACAGAATGTAAATTATATCTTAAAATTACTGTATTTATCGGATTTTCGTCGCTTATTTTTAAACTAGTGCAACATTTAGCATAGTTCCTAATGGAACCATTTCAAAGTATAAACTGTTTAACATGTAGGTATACCAAATACATTTTAAGTGAAAAATTGTGTACCTACACTTGAAAATTAACTGCAAACTAACCTCAAACTATGTATGAATTTATTAATCATGTAATAGATAGAAATAGTCTCCTCCTCCCCCCGAACAGAAATCCTGCGGACGCGCCTTAACCATAGTCATAAATTGATAAAAAAATATGATTAGGGACATCGGAAATCGCATGAGTGTGTGGTAATTTTGGAAATAACCATTTTGTTCTTTCTCATTATCCTTATTTGTACAAATATGTATTTATTTTCTGTACTCCAATATTTAGAATTTTGAACATTTGGTTTCTTGTTTAATGTGGCGGTGCATTCGTCAGTAAAACAAACATTCCGTAATAATTGCCCCTATCGTTATTTACGATAACTTCAAAACAAAAGTTTGCTCTTTGTATATTATCACATCCCTTAATTCCTGATGTTTTCACGGATGATATTTATCCTTGTGTAATTTGCGCAGTATTGTGTACTGTAGAGTGATGCTTTTCTACAGTTTTGCCAATTTCTTTTGCTTGGTGCCAATTTCATTACTTTCTTATGAAGGAAAAGTTCTAAATCTGCAAAATTTTCTTGTTCATGTTGAAAGTAATAAAAAGTAAAACGTCTAGTTATATATTTGACTATCATAATAATTATTACTTGTGGTTTCATTAAAGTTTGTGTATTACAGCCGTACTTATTTCATTTTTAAGAATTTTATGAAAAGTTTTTATAAAAAACTTTTATTTGTATTATTAGAAAATAATAAAAAAGAAGGAACTGAACCTAAAATCCGCAGTAAAATTGCCATATAAAAATATTAAAATGGCAATATTTCGAAAACTATTTTTTTTTTGAAATACAACCTTACACAAACTTACCCCTATTTTTACCGAAAACTGGTTACATAAAGATATCCTGAACAGTAAATTACTTAACTCTTAACTTAATATAATGTAACAATTATTAACATAATGGCATAAATACAATACAATTGCCAATTAAAACTTTTTGTACAAAAACTCAAAAGTGCGAATAAAAAGTCGCGTATTTCCGACATACATAATAATACGTGTGTGTTGCCGCTAAGTTTTATTTAAAATTAGTTGAGAATCGGACCAAAAATCTTTTGTTCAATAAAATTTGAAACAATATTTTAATATAAATATCATACAATGGGTTGGCATGTCGATTTTGCAATGCCTTTCATTTTTGGTTGTTTCGTTCACCGAAAATGCATGAATTTAATGATTTAATATTAATTTATTCTTTCTCAAGCTATACCAAGTGTCCCAACTGTTGCTTAGGTATGGAGTATTTGAATTTGAAATTTGATAGAAAATAGAAAAAAGCTTTATATAACATTATATATAACTTGAAGACATCTTAGTTCCACAATTAAATTTTTCTTTTGTATACAGGGTGGCTCAAAAAAGTGTAGCGATACACATTTAATGTTTTTTTAACAGAGTATATTTTTGAATATTTATAATCTTCTGTTTACTAAAAAGTGACACTTGAAAATTTATTTGTAGGTAGGTACAGGGCTTTTAAAAAAATTATAATTTTTCTAGGAAATACGGCCATGTTTAACTTTTTATTTAAATGCCCTGGAATTTATGGAAAAATTAGATATTGCGAACTTTTTAATGAAATATCGCATTAACAAAATAATAATAAATTTAATTTAACTATCATAGTCGTGCAGGGTAAAAATGTTTGTAAAATCCAAAATTAGTCGATTTTTAAAATATAACCCTATACTAATTGGGGTCATTTACGGTAGTTGGTACGTTAGACTTAGACATAATGTATATGTAAATGACGAACCATGCTAACGCATCGATCTGAAAATTTGGTCATTTACAAAAACGGATATTCTCTATTTATTTAAAATATTTTTGACGATACGGTGTTCCCACTTCTACCAAAAATTAGTAGCAACTTCGATATTTCAAATGGAACATTTTATATTTTTTGTTATAATTGAACCCCCTTAACAACTTTGTTTAACATTATCCTATACCTATCTCTTACCGTTTCTAAAATAATATTTAAATTCCAGATATTTTTAAAGCAAAGGTTAAGTTAAAAAAATGTTGGTATATTTAAACTCTAAAACAGTGGTTCCCAAATTTCGCAAAATCCCGGACCCCCAAAAGCGGATTATAGTAACATGGCGGACCCCCATGGCCAGTTAACCTTTAAAAGTATTAAAACAACCGTTTTGTAACTTATTTAGACAACATTTTATTTATCAATACTTACAACGTATTTTCCTTAAAAACAATAATAAACTTAAAACACAAGGATTATCTCTATTTTAGTGGTGAGTTACTTAGTTATTTTTGTTTTATTTTCCCTTTGTGCTCCGTGGGTTCGCGGACCCCCAAAAAATACGCCGCAGACCCCAAGCGGTCCACGGACCACCATTTGGAAACCACTGCTCTAAAATATTAAGACCCCTTAAATTTTGTGTACAGTTAAATAATACCAGGGGGCTTTCAATTCTACATCCAAATCTTAGTTGCATTATAAGTACAGGGTGGTTTGAAAATACAGTTAATTTTTTTATTTCAAAAGGTGACCCTAAGTATATTTTTTAAATGTAACACCTTGTCTATTATCACTGATTTGAAAGGCTAAACTTAAATATCCATAGCCAACTAGTTAGGTTTTTGACTTATAAATAAGTAAAGTTCTCGACATATTAATTTCCATTCGGTTTTTAATAAGTATGCCATGATATACTCTTGTTTAACATAAATATTATGTCACTGTCGTTAATGTTGTGGTATTTTGTTAATTATTACCGAGACAGCTGCTGAATAGCGTAAAAAATCATAGAAATAAACTACTGAAATGCAGTTCTCATGAATTTATTAATTTTATTTGGACAGTGTGATTAAATTATCGATAGAACATGTATAAAATTTAATGAAATGTACCCAAATCTACCGCCACTGAACCTCGAGAAATTTTTACGAATTCAGGAAAATGTTATTAAGTTTGGTTCAACTTTAAAACAGCCAAGACTTACGGTATTCAGCACCTGTATCGGTAGTAATTAACAAAATACCACAACAATAACGAAAGTGCCATAATTTAGATAACATGGAAATTAAATTGTCGAGAAAATTGTACAAATCATGGCTTATAAGTCAAAAACATGACTAGTTAAATATAGATGATATACAATAACAAATAGCCAATTTAAGTAGCTTTTTAAATCAGTGATAATATTATACAGTGTGTTACATTTAAAAAAATATACTTTTGGTAGGATCTTATTATCTCAGGGTTGAAAAATATCAACTTTTTTAGATTTTACAAACCGTTTTGGCTCTATGATATTTGAATTAAATTTATCATTATTTGAGTAAAGGCGATATTATATGAAAATATTTACAATATCTAGTTTTTCCATAAATTATACCAAGGCTTCCAAATAAGAAGCTAAAAAAATGTTACTTTTTGAAAAACTTAGTAAACAGGATTCGTAAATTTTTAAAATATACAGGGTGTTTTTTAAAATTGTGGAATAAGGCTATCTCTCCAAGATTTATATTAAACGCTTTTTTTTGCTATAGTTTTCAAGCTACAGTTCCTCCACACATCGTTGGAAAATCTACTATAATGAAAACGTTTAAATAAGGATAGAAAGATAGAATAAGAGCCTTTTCCTTTCGTTTCGTCAGAACGTTGTTTTAGTTAAATGAATATTTCATAATGTAATTATCTATCTACTACCAGTGCAAAAATTTTATTAAATATTCTTCTACATACAGTTCCAGTAGGCGAACTAAATAAAAAAAATACTTTAACCTATGAATCATCGAGATCTTAATGCAGCTTTGTTTATGCTGAGTACAGAAATATACTCCTTGTGCACCTGAAACCTATATTGTGTAATTTTAATTGCTTAATAGTTTTGTAAGTAGTTTAAATTTTTTACTCTTATTGTCCCGGGGACATGCAATAAAGTGGTTTTTATTTTTTTTTTCGAAAACAAAGCAAGATATGAAAAAACTCAGAAGATAAAATAGTTGTATTTGTAGTTGCTTAATTCGATAAAAATACATAATTAAAAAAAAGTCAGTGGCGCGACATTTTTTTGTCAAAAATATTAGTTGGACTGTCTTCCGGGACGCCACTGGACTTAATAATATTATTCTAATTAAGGCAAAATTATCCTCTTGTTATTATAAACAGAATTGCCACATTTCAACAAAATCGAATAAAAGAGTATTGAGATATTTACGAACATCCGATTTTTTTTTAAAGTTTGACACCCTGTATCATAAAAATTATGCATATTCGGACCCATGCTTATATGAACTTTTCTTCTTAAAATTAATTAAATTAAAGAAACGCTCCTTGGAGTTTGGCCACATACTTAAATAACACCCAGAACGGGAAGCGTAGAGTATGAAAAAACACCTAGGACCAAAACAGTGCTTAATGAAGATAACCAGCTAGCCATTGCATTGGCGGTAGTGGAGAATCCAGAAATAAGTATTAGAAAAATTAGTTCTAATTTGGAAATAAAAAAATTCCCAGTGAATAATTGTTTATTGGCAAACAAATTTCATCCCTATAAGGTTCAATTACATCAAGAATTAAGCGACAATGATTTTGAAAGAAGAACATTATTTTGTCAATGAGCCCAAAATACCACTGCTAAAGATGAAGATTTTTTTTATTTCCAAATTAGAACTAATTTTTCTGACACTTATTTCTGGATTCTCCTCTACCGCCAATGCAATGGCTAGCTGGTTATCTTCATTAAGCACTGTTTTGGTCCTAGGTGTTTTTTCATACTCTACGCTTTCCGTTCTCTCAAATCGATCCTTTAGTTTATTTATTGATCTTTCGTCCGGACATCGAGCTTCTGGAAACTTCTGAGCGTCTAACCGTGATGCCATAAAACAATTTCCATCACTTTCTCCAATTGCGTAAATCATATTTACTAATTCTACTTGTGTGTAATTAAAATTCATTTGGACAATTAACGTAGACAGAGCCACCATAAAACGTCAAATAATTGATGATTATTATGTCTGTCATTTGCAGAAAAGTTAAATTTGATAGAAATGCATGGCCAACTAGTTATTAAATTAAAAGCATCACGAATTTACGCTTGCCTTTATGACACAATTTTTAAAAATCATGTTTTCGTCGACAACTTTTTAAAATAGGGTATCACATATTGGTATCAAATTAAAGAGAATTAAAATATCTTTTCGAAAAAAATTTCAAATATAATTTGAAAAAAAAACGAAATCCTGGTTTTAAATTTATTAAGTTTGGAGTAAGATGTTGAGCACTCTGTAGTACTTATACCAATTTTAATAACCGTTTGGTGATTTAACATGTAATAACTTTTTCTTCCTAAGTTTTAGTAAAAAAATTTGTAAAGATAGTTAAAATTCAACGATTTTGATGTAAACTCATTTTTAGCCAAAAATCCATTGAAAAAACCATATCTTGACAACGTCGCATTTGATGATCAAAAATTTTTAAAGTAGAATAGAGGACTACTAAAGGCTTCAATATAATGAAAAAAATATATGGTGTTCCATTTAAAAAAAATATATGTCTAGCCCACCCTGGATTTTTGGTCCAACCTGTATATTCAAAATTATTTTTAAAAGGTGCGCAACCTTAACCTGTATAACCTTTGTATGAAAGTTTTATTCCTTAAGTCGACTGTTTACGATATATCGTCCACCGGTACACTAAATGGACACCCGTATATTATATTAAAATATAATATAAAATATTATTTGTCGATTTTTTTAGACTTAAGCATAAATACTATACAATACAAATATTGAAACACGTATTTTACTGGAAATCGACCCCTAAAGGGATAAAAAGGGGTTATAAAAGTTTATATTAAAAAAATATTTTTGACGTACCGGGTGTCCCACTAAGAATGTCTCTCGGCCGTATCTCAGAAAGGGTTAGTCGTAGGGCTTGCGGAAATTTTTTTTTTTAGTAAAAGTTGCCATGAGAAATTGCTGGAAATCACCCCAACTTGATATCTTTTTTCAAACCGAAGATATTAATAAGAAAAAAAATAAACACGGAAAAATATGATTATAATTTTAAGTTTCAACGGTAAAGGGTTTTCAAAAGTCAAATAGGCCTTGGAAAAACCAAATACGATTTAAAATTACATACTTTTACGTCAAATTATTATTACTTCAAAAATACCGAATACTCAGTGTCGCCCTAAATGTTCAAATTGTCGTTCATCATGTTCAATACACGACTCCAACCTATCCCTGGTTGACAATACAGCAGTTTCCAACTCTACCACAGAAATACTGCGGCTGTTGTCCATTATTCTATGAATCATTTTTTCCCTTATAACCTGGTGATAAAGACAAGGTCTTTCAACCTCCCCCATAGATAAAAATCTAGACATGTTAGGTCAGGTGATCTATAATAGGAAATACCGCATTCATTAGAATTTTTATATTATAACTTATGCATTGTAATAATACCTCGCAAGCCATGGAAATATATAGGTACTCCTTCTTCCTATCCACCTCGCATGTCTCGTCAAGAAATTGATGAACAGTTGCTGCAAAATGTACAAATGTGACTTAAGAGCTACTAGTATAAACTATATTGGCATTTTTCTAAATTATTTGAAGGGTGATAGTTTGTTATTACTTACCTTTCTTCTAGCAACATTCTATTTACAGTAGAGCGAGTAACTCCCAATTCTTCGACAATTACCCTAATACTAATTCGTGGATTAAATGCCACATATGCCAAAACGTTTATTATATTCTCTTCGGTTCGACCTCGACTTCGTCTGCGATATATTTTCTGTAGTACGAAAACGTTGGGCTAAACGATTAAACATTTCAATCTCGTATCGGCGCCTTTGGGGGTATCGCATTGCATAAACTGCAGCAATATTACTTGCAGCAATACTTGCATCGCTCAAATCACACCACGATGATGTCCACCGCTTCTTCAAGTAAAATAAAATTTTCAAAAATTAATACAACGGCACAACAATAAATACAACGGCCAATACTGTGGTCAGGATGAAAACTTTGACGTCATAATAATATAAAAAGCATGTCATTTTAAATCGTATTTTGTTTTTCCGAGGCCTATTTGACTTTTGAAAAACCTTTACCTTTGAAACTTAAATATCCCAGCAAACATGCCAGGCAGGCAAAACGCTTTTAATGTATTGGCATTGCCCTCCTTGTTCATTGGCACAGTATTGGCAGCCATTACCGCAAATGTATCTTTTTGACCCGCTGGCCGTCAGTAGGCCGCCAGGCACTTTGCCTTGCTGGGCAAATCAAGGCAAATTATTATTTAGCCTTTACATGTTAAATGGTAAAAATAAAGCACCAGCGTTTCTGTACATAATATGTATTCAAAAATATTTACATATGCAATACCTGTTAAATTACATCTTTTATGTGTAGGTAAAATAGTGATATTCAATGTATAAAGGAATAAAATGGCGGCTTATTATTTCTTCCCGATCAATTTATTACCAAGGCAAAGTCGTGTCCATTTAACTTGGTCATAACCCTCCTAGTTGTGTCTGTGGAGTCTTCGCCCCCATGAAGTTTCAGAACATTTACCTGAAAAAAAAAATCATAGAATTATTATTAGTTATGAGCATTTGTTTAAAATAATGTTTAACCTTCCCCCATCACTTTATTTTAAAACTGAGAAAGACGTTTCATGAGTGAATTTTATTCAGAAAGCCTCAAAGTATACGAAAAGGGTACTTTCAATACACCTTAAATAGGCAACTTTTGAAAATACAGAGTTTACTGATTTACCGTTACGGTTACGCCCTCTAGCGATGGACTGAGAAACTTGAAAATAATTTCCAGCAATTTCTCATGGCCACTTTTACTAAAAAATAAATTTCCGCAAGCCATACGACTAACCCTTTCTGAGATACGGCCGAGAGCCATTCTTAGTGGGACACCCGGTACTTTCTTGACGTATTTTAATATTTTAATAAACAAAAAAAAAACCTTAGAGTGTTTGTAAACACACACGCACAGTTTATAGAAAGATTCTGTGAGCATTATTAACGATCTGTAATGAAATAAATATATTTTTTAATGATAATGAATCTATATTTTTGGTATTATTTTAATGAACAAAGCTAGGTGATAAATGATATTTTCATTGAAAGAGAAGAAATTTATTTTTATAAATAATATGGGTACCTATATTTACCGCTTGTAATATAGGGGAAAATGGCCTAAAACGACAAACTTTCTGTAAAATAATTCATATTTTTGAAAATATTTAGCGATTTGGATTTTTAAATACATTATACGTTATTATATTATATATATATATGCATTATATATATTACGTTATTTCATGAACATTCTCGGTTTTTAGGAAAGTTCATATATTGTGCCATTTTAATTAAAAAAAAGTTTGATCCATTATAAACAAATACATGCAACTGTGTCATTTTAGGCATGTACTAGGATAAAATGACATATCGACTTAGGGTAAAATGACACAGCATAAGCAGAATAACACAAAAATTATTTATTTAAATGTTATTAACAACATAGTTCACAAATAAAATGTTTGGTTTTTGGTGCAATACCAGCACATTCCTGACATTTAAACCAAAAATCACCTAGTTTTATGTTTGAGTAAAGCCCATTCCAATAGATGCATGCAGCGTCATCGTCGTGTTCCACATTGGAATATGGATCGTCTATATCGCTTACATCTTGGGTTTCTTCTTGTGTGTCTGTTCCCATTAAATGTTTGGTTACTTTTTGTCGTTTAGCGCGACGATCCAAAATAGACCGTTTTTCCTCGGCTTTAATTTTTAATTCTTCAATATTTGGCGTGGAAGTCAAAACTGATGTGCTCTGCCGCTTTCTATTTTGCCTCCTTTGAGACATTGATGCCTTTGGTATTGGAACAATATTTTCTATAGACTTTCACAGGTTCCATAGCCGCAGCCAAGTCAACATCATTACAGCTTTGCCGAACTGATGTTCTTCTGTATTTGCCAACCATTGCTGAAAAATATATTAATAATTATTTATGAGCCTAAAATGACATAGTATGCCATTTTAGGCAACGCGCTGTATGTCATTTTTACCCTTATCGTTATATTTAAACAAAAACGAATAATATGCATTTCTACAATCGGAAAACAGCACTTATAACCATGGTTAAATAGAGCCAAGAGAGTATTTATCAACATTCAGTAACATAATTATTAATTTAAAAAGTCCTACCTCAGAAATTTAAAGAATTCTCCAGCACCAAAAATTGTTTTGCTGTCTACAAAACACATTAAATTGCACTAGACAAATATGCATGAATCTGGCTTCACAATCATTACAAGACTGACTCGTTGGAACAAGTTACATTTGAAAAAGCACTCGGGGTGACGCAAATTTGGCGGAAAATTTAAAATTATTCGGTATGTCGTTTTAACTGAGTATGTCATTTTAGGCCATTTTCCCCTATAGTACCTACCCGCTGCTTTGTTTTGGATAGCGAATTTATAACAATTAAGAGGCTATAAGTAATGTGCAACGAGAATTTATTCATCGATTAGGATATTGTCAGGCGCAAGAGGGAAGACAATTTCAACATCTAATTAATTAATTATTTGGTTTAACTTTTGTTAGATTTCATGAAAATAAATTGATGATTTTTCTTCTAGTTGCTCTGGTTTCTAAACAACAAATTTTGGACCTTATGTGTGTTAGGTTTTTGAGAGCGGCTTCTTTCGAGGAATCGAAATTTGAAGTAATGTACAGGGCATTCCATTTAAAAAAAAACATCCATACAATCATATCTTCTAAACGCGACACCCCGTATAAATGTTGTAAGCGTCAAAGAAAGCGCATTTTTATAAGTTACTTAACGTGTTTCAGCGTTTTTCTCAAACCGTTTTACCTGAATTGTAATTGAATTTATTCCATACATTATTTACACCCTGTATAAATGCGTAAGGTCTAAAGATACCTTTGCAGAAGAATTACATTAAATAATATAAATAAAAATTGTTTTATTGCAAAGTGTTGCACCCAATTATACCGACTTGGTAGAATCCTTCAATTAATGATCTACTTTTTATTTATTTCCGCATATTCTGTTAAAATGTTATATAAAAAAACATTCAAGTCATGTAACGTTATTCCAACAAAAGTTTACGTTGAACCATAGCAGGACCAAGTGCTGCAGTAACGATTTAAATGTTACATTCAATAAGTATCTCCAATATTTAATCTTTTTCTTTAGCTACTCATTTATCTGTTTACATTGCTATACGAAAAATATTGCTGTAAGTTTTTAGATTTATAGGTTAGACCAAAAATATAAAGGTCAATTTGACTAAACTTTGATAAATGAAAACGGATAATATTAACTTGCAGAACTACAAAAAAAATAGTACTTATATGAAGGGTAAAAATTGTAAATAAATTCTATATTTACCGAACATGTTTTTATAATACAAAGTGTTTTGATAATATTTAAGTTTAAGAGTTAATTTTTACGAAAAAGTATGTGATCACATCAATTTTTATTATTTTCTATTGAGCCATTTAAAAGTTATTTACAAAAAGTTCTTAGTAAAATTCATCAAAATTAAAAAATGTCATTAATATACCGGGTGTTTCTCAAAATACGTTCACCCCTATAATTTTTCTGTATTTATAGATATTAAAATGAAATTTTAAGATTATGCATAAGAGATAAGTTTGCATTTATTGGCATTTTCAATTTGTTAGCACTTCCGGTTTGACCGGAAGTGACCTTGACTTTGGTATTTTAAATGGGACACCTTGTATATTTTTACTTATTGGGATTCAGCATAATATTCTGAGTAAAATGACACCTCACCGGTCATTTTTTGACGTGTCATAACATTTTTATGTTTATTTTTAATTTTCAATCTAGAGTGCTACAAATTAATTAAATCTGTTAATTTATAGTCAAGTAGTATAAGAAAATTAAAATTATGTCATGTCATAATAATTGACTTTTCAAGTTTCACAAGCATTTAAAAAATGAAATTTTGTTTTCTTGACGTTTACTCCATTTTTTCAAATGGAACGATGGTGGTTCACTAGGATATTTAAAACAAGTATTTTTTTTCCAACAATTTGATACCATACACTCCTATGCTATTTTAAAATTGACAAGGAAAAATTTGCCTTAAGTCCCAATCGCAAATTTAAAAGAGTTATGCATTATGGCATATTTCTAAAGAAATATAAAGGCGGCTTTGAAAAATAATGGAATGGTTTTGAGAACGAGTATATGGTTTTAAATTAAAATTGTAATGTCATTCGTTTATTAAACTTACATTGTAAATCTGGTAAAATGGTCAGTTTTACAAAAAATGAAGAAATTGATATGCTCCTAATTTTTGGAGTGACCAGACAAATTCTTCTGAAGCCGCAAGATTGTATGTATTGTATGTTTTATAAACTGACATTACAACTTTAAATTAAAGCCATATTGCTTTTCAAAACCATTACACTGTTTTTCAAAGCCGCCTTTATATTTCTTTAGAAAAGACAGGGCGGCAATAATGCATAACGCTTTTAAATTTGCGATTGGGATTTAAGGCAAATTTTTCAGTGTCAATTTTAAAATAGCATAATATAATAGGAGAGTATAGTATTAAATTATTGGGAAACAAGCTCGTTTTAAATATCCTAGTGATCCACCATCCTTCCATTTGGAAAAATGGAACGATGGTGGATCACTAGGATATGGAAAAATAATCAACAAAACAAAATTTCATTTTAAACGCTTGTGACCCTTAGAAAATCAATTATTATGACATAATTTTAATTTTCATATAATACTTGACTATAAATTAACAGATTTTTATTTATTTATTTATTTATTATTTATTATTACATTTGGGATGCAGACAGAACTAGAAGTTCCAAAGAAGCATCCACTATATACAACAAACAGTTTATGCGGAAAACATTTTACTGATTAACATAGCAATAGGTACTTAACCTAACTAACTCTTAATTTGTAAATTGATTTAATTAATTTGTAGCACTCTAGATTAAAAATAAAAAATAAACCTAAAAATGTTATAATACGTTTAAAAATTAATATTAATTGTCGTACATTTCCTGTAGTGGTTAGTTATATACCCCCCTCGTGTGGCAACGATACTTATGAAACCTTTTTTGAGGCAATATTTGAATTGTACTCTATTTACGGTTCTGACCTTTTGCTCCTAGGATATTTTAACATACCCACGTATATTACTTTCATCAATGATGGAGTTTCTTCCACTAATTTTAGCTCATTACTAATGTTTTGTAATTATTTTGAACTTAAAAATTATAACGAAGTCACCAACTGTTAGGATCGCCTGCTAGACTTATTTTCGTTGAGTATAACTATGTTAATACCATGGTCGAGGTATTTAATAAAAAAATCCTGAGTATGTAAAGTACATGTATCCAAGTTTCGTGTGCAGTTCCTAGATTTGCGCTCGGAAATAAGGGCTGAATTAAAATAATTGCACAATAACTATTTTCATAGAGTTGAAGCAAATATATGTTACGAACCAAATAGATTTTGGTCTTATTTCCACATCAAAGATAACAGCTCTTACATACCTTCTGTACTACGGTATGGGGATCAACTGGTTGACCACTCTCAAAAGGCAGGAGATAGTATTGCTGATTTATTCTCAAAAACATTTCAGGACGAGGATCTGGATGGTCTGCAGAAAACTGCAGCGGCTCCTGGTGTATCTGAATATCCTACATGTATCTTCCCATCAATGAACTTGACATTAAAAGAGCGATCCGTAAATAAAAGCCAAACATGACAATGGGGCCGGACTTTATTCCTGCCTTCATTGTTGAAGATTATATTAAATAAAATTATATCGACATCATGTTTTCAGGATCCTTGGCAAATTTCTCGTATCACTCCAGTATTTAAAAAAGATGTTCTAGCTCACAACTAGTTCACAGTATTAGTTTCGGTTTTTCGTTGCCGCTCATCCAGCTAGTAAGATCATATCTTTCCAGTATATATCAATATGTCCAGCATCGTGGTTTAACATCTGCTAACTAAGGAACCTCGGCTGTACCGCAAGGGTCCGTGCTTGGGCCTATCTTTTTAATTCTTTTTATTAACGATATTTTGTCTGGATTGCAGACTGATTATTTACTGTATACTGATGATCTCAAACTTTTTTTTTAAATACTTATGTGGGTGTTCTTTTATTCTTACTTTCAAAGAACTTATTATTTATTCTAAATACGGGGTGTCAGGGAAATGATTTAATGTTTTTAGTGACGTCTTTGGAGTTTTAGTGAGACACTTCATTCTTTTATTTTTTTTAAATCAACCGTCTAAAACGACTATATAAAATCTGATAGAGGGCACTGTTATTTTAAATACTTATAATTAAACATAAACGTTGAAGTGACTGTCCACAATGACATGCTCTGGTTTCGCGGAATGGTTATAATGAACGCCAAATAAAAACTATTTTGTTAATACTTTTAGAACGCGTGCACCAATTCACAGGTTCCCAACCGGATATATTAAACAATTATACTTTTACATGTCATTACCTTTCATTTTTTCATATTTTCCCAAAAAAAAAACCGCAAGAATACTTTCCCAAGCTGTAATAAAACTGTTAATTATCATATACATTTATTTTCTTCCACATAAAATAAATTGTTTCTATTATTTAAAAGTGGCATAAAAGTTGTGTTAGAATTAATTATTGTTCCTTTTGGTACAATCATACTCTTAGGGTGACTTTAACATTGACTTTCAAGCTAACAGACCGATATAAATGCAATACATGCTTTTTTTGTAATCCAGTAACCCTAAAACTTTATTCAAATTAAATTTCTACTGCCCCCCCCCCCCCGTGTCAATTTTTGGAATCTTTGTTTGGCATGTCACTATTTTCTGTGAAAAATATTGAACTAACATTTCGTATTCAATTTATTTCCGCAGGTACCTAAATAAGTAAAACGGGTTAAACTAAAAATAACATTAAGGTGTTTTTTTTTTCAGTGCAAATTATTTATTATATTTCTTGCATTACCTAGTGCAATCAATATACATTTTTATGTAATGGTTAGTTCGTGCATTCGCTGCACGAATAAGCATAGATACAGCTAGACAAGAAGTATGAAGTAAAATCATAATTTTACACCTTCATCGGTTCTTAAAGAAGTTGGCGTGCAAGGAAAATACCATTTGTCTGTTTTTAATATTATGTTTTTATCAACATTTATTATGGCATTGGTAAAATCACCGTAAAGGCGTGAACTATAAATTTCCGGAGAAAAACTAGTTGTTTTACTATAAATATTTATAAAACCTAAAAGCTTTAATGCGCTACAAACATGTCTAGGTATAAAACAAAAGCTTTCTAACTTAGGAAGGCAAAATCAATACCGTCGAACTTAAAAAGTTAATTTAACAATAAAATTAGCCATATATTCATTCATTTTGAATATTTAGCCTTTATTATGATAAATAAACAAATTGTGATGTTGCTTTTTGCGATTTATATGTATAATAACAAACTACGTTCTGCAACGGCATTAATGGGCTTATCCACACATGAGGAATCATGAATAATTGATTTATCAGAATTCGGTTAGGTTGGTTTTTATTACAATAAATAGCAAAAGAGTGTAGTTTTTACTTTAGACCAATTCAAGAGGTTTAATTTTCGAAGTTCTTGTACAGGGTTTTCAGAGATATTTTCGGTCATATCTTCAGGGTTCCCTAATGGAGATATAAAAAAAAAAATGTAGGAGTTGTAGGGTTTGTCTGAACCTCCAGGAAACTAAAAAAAATAAACAAAAGACGATCAGAAACATAAGAAAAATTAACCAATTTGGTTTTTTAAATGGTACAGCATGGATATTTTTTATTTTTATGAAAGATCTTTCTTCCCTGATTTCAAAAATATATAGTTTGTCAATATTTTCTGGAACCGTCATGAAATTATTTCTAATCAATTATTGTATACACACAACATTTAAACAACAACAAACAAATAAATGGGTAATAAACATAAACTAAATTATCTAACCTATAATATTTTGGTATATTTTACTGGTTT
Organism: Polydrusus pterygomalis; assembly: GCA_963969555.1. Lineage (NCBI taxonomy): Eukaryota > Metazoa > Arthropoda > Insecta > Coleoptera > Curculionidae > Polydrusus > Polydrusus pterygomalis. The sequence continues at coordinate 12,910,919 of OZ018384.1, forward strand.
TCAATATAACCTCCTCCATTTCTGATCCATTTCTGAATATTTCCTCTAAGTTTACTGTTAATGGCATCTATTATATAATTTGGATGATCCCTTTTTAAAATTCGTATTTCATCCCGAAGCTTGTCTTCGAGAACTTGGATGTCTCGTGTCCTATTATAGTAAATGGGGTTTTTTAAATAATCCCATAGAAATATATCGAGGGGTGAAAGGTCGGGGCTATTTGCCGACCAATGAATAGGACAACTTCTGCCTATCCATAAATTATACCTGTTATTAAAGTAATTGGTGACAGGTAGAACATTATGAGCTGGTGCTCCATCCTGCTACCAAATAAGACTATTATAATCATAAATTGTAAACTCCTCTAAAAGATCTTCAATGTCATTTTTCAGAAAATGAAGATACCTTACACCCGTTAAACTACCTCGAAAAATGACTGGACCAATAATTCTGCCAGCAAACAGACCGCACCAAACATTTATGCTACTACGACCCTGAATTTTTACTTCTTGGATTTTGTGAGGATTTGTGGATGACCAAAAGTGTTTATTTTTTTGTATTAAACATGCCACTTGTTGTAACTGTAGCTTCATCCGTAAAAATGCTTTTATTCAGAAAAACTGCATTTACGTGTAGTCTTCTAGAAATATTCAAGCAAAATTCTAATCTCTGCTGGATATTATTTTCGGTTAGCCCTTGGACTGGCAAAAACTTATAAGGGTGATATTTGTGCTTTTTTAAAATCTCGTGAATTTTCCCACGATTTATTAAAATAAGTTGCAGCATCGGGAATGGACCGTTCAGGCATTTCTATAAGAAATATAAACCAAATTAGTTTACCTCTATTTAAAAATAAAAGTTAAAATTTACCTTCAAAATAGAGTAAGACATCTAAGTATTCTTCGACATTTCTTGTAAATGTCCTTTTCTTACGTTCGAGACTGTGTCTCAACTCAAATTGCCGCACTACGTATCTAATTGTGTCAACGCATGGTGTTGGTCTTTCTGGTAGAGATGTGTCATTCGTGAATGATTCGATCACGTGGATTCAATCACTTTTAAGTATTGAATGATCGAATCTTGCTCTGCTTAAATCTATCAATCGTCACGTGACTACTGGCACTGACCGATCGGAGATCGAACGATCGAACCGATGGCCGAGAATGGCTTCGCTTCGAAATCAATATAAATGCGCATGCCCATGCATCACCGATTGAAACGACGTCGAACGACGGTGCCGTTCGCACAAAAAAGCAATCAACTCGATTTAACATTTAAATTCAATACCACAAAGTTTCAATACTGTAACTGTACTGGTCAAATGAAGGTCAATCGTTCGTTTAAAAGATTGACACGAGTGGGATCGACAATCAACGACCGGACCGATTCGGACGCGCGAATGTCAATACCAATCGTTTCACCTGCGATTGCCGAAAATGATCGATTGAAACGATCGATTGAAAAGATTCGATCATTTTCAGTATCAATCGCCGATTGATAGAATCCCACTAAAATGAACGAATGACACATCTCTACTTTCTGGATAGGTAATACGGTATTGACGTTGAGCCCTTGGTCCATTACTTGAATGCTTATAGAATAAACGGACCATATCCGATTTTTCTTCGCTTGGATAACCCATTTAAAAAAATAAGTAAATGATTTCAAATATAAAATGTTGACAGTTCCCTATTGAAAACTAAACTACGTCAGCCAATTATTGTTTTCCAAGGCACGCTACTCAAAATAATTATTATTGTATAGTGCCGTATACAATAATTGATTAGAAATAATTTAATGACGGTTCCAGCAAATATAGACAAACTATATATTTTTGAAATCAGGGAAGAAAGATCTTTCATAAAAATAAAAAATATACATGGTGTACCATTTGAAAAAACCAAATTGGTTAATTTTTCTTATGTTTCGGATCGTCTCTTGTTCATTTTTTTTTTAATTTCCTGGAGGTTCAGACAAAACCCTACAACTCCTACATTTAATTTTTTTTTGTATCTTCTACAGGGAACCCTGTAGATATGACCGAAAATATCTCTGAAAACCCTGTACTTAAACCAATCGAATTAATAGAATATGTTAGTTGATCTTTAATTTTGGGAATATCTTAGTTAATTATAATACATACATGATATATAATACTATCAATAAATGTTTGCAATAATAATGATTCATCATTAAGGGTATCGACTTTTTAAATATGGGGAATTAAAACATCATAATTAAAAAATTGTAAAAAAATAAATAAAAATCATCTCATATTAATTTTAGCGCAGGCGGGCTCTCAGCATAAAGCTAGTTTCATATAGACGCGAATTGCGAAATGCTAATATTGTTTTCATTGGCAGATTAACTAAATTTAATTCGAAATCGGCCAATAAACAATTTATGACAAAAATGCCGTCAAAGGTGGCGCGAATATTGAGAACTTTGGAACTAGTGGAACAGGGAACATTCCAAGATATGGTCCAGTAAACGAAACGCTTTTAAAAATTAATTTTAGTTAGAAATCTGCTTTTTTGAAGAAGGATATACTTTATAATGTAAAAGAAAACTTCGGTACTGTTTGGTGTCCTATCCTTACACGAGAGATTAAAAAAAACCTTCAAATGGGGTGGAAAATATATTTTTGGGCTATAACAAACAATAAATATGGAAAAAAGTTTTTTTGCATAATGATGTAACTTTTTTAGTCAGATAGAAATAGTTTCATATTTTTAAACAATTTTCCATCTCTTATGGAAGGGTTGAATACAAAATAATAGCAAAGTGTATTTTCAAGTCAGCTATAAAATATTCGACCAGCCGGCGCGCGTCTTTGTTACTCGCAAAAATCATTTTAATTTACTTAGTCAAAAGATCATTTTTTTTTTAAATTAATCAATGAAAAAAATATGGAATTTAACTGGATTTGGTTGCGACCTTATAAACTGCCTTATTAACCCACCCTTTATGATAATTCATAATGCTGGACGCAGCAGTCCTTTCTTTGTAATTAAATATTTATTGAGTTGTGTATGTTTTGATATAACTTCTCAGTGATTGGAATAATTGGGTAATATTTTAAAAAAACCCATGGGGGAGGGGAGCCCCCATGTGCGAACAAGTAGTAAATTGGAATACCTTTTAAAACTTTATTATCTTTTTTCAGCATTTCCAATAAATTTTCCTAATAATCTATACTGTTATTTTAAAAGAATAAGTTCTATAATTTAGGTTTGTTTTCTAAAAAAACTGTATTTAATACTATAATATTACCACATTTTCTTTATTGTTCTTCCATTTCATATTATGCTAGTGAGGAAATATTTGATAAATTACAAATTTTACAAAATAAGGCAATGCGGATTATTTTAAATTGTGACAAATATACAAAAATTAATTTTATGTTAAAAAATTTAGATTGGTATGTTAGAAATTTAATTTTTTCATCTTTAAAATAAAATAAAAAATAATTTATTGCCTGATTATTTAAAAAAAATTTGTTCTTTTAATTATGACCATCATAATTATAAAACAAGAACTAAGCAAAATTTTTATGTTGATAGAGTATCTTAAACATTAGCTTATAAGTCTATTTTTCATAAAGGTTTGATAGAATATACTAATTTGGAAAATTCTATTAAATCTCAAATATCATTAAAACTCAAAAAATTACCTTGTCGGATTTCCATTGTCTTTATTTTGTTCCTTAACACAACGTTTCGGTTAGTTATTATCTCTAACCGTTTTCAAGTGTAAACTAAATTATAATTCTAAGGCTACTGTCTTAAATACTATCCATGTGCAATGAAGCTTGATGACTCCGCCTACGTGCTTATTCGAGTGTGATGTTTGAGCTGTTGGTTTTGGACAAGGAGAGGCTTCCAGATAATGGGGATATCTATACTTGGTTTACTGAATATATGTGTATTTTGATTCATGAAAGCTGCTTCCTTGAATTTTCGTTTTCTCCCGTGCTGTTCCGTGTCCAAAACCTTGGCTTCTGACCACTGTATATTATGTTGGTTGGTCCACACATGTTCCGCTATACCTGATCTTGAAGTTTCACCTCTTTGAGTATGTTTCAGATATTCTTTAACTCGTACGGGAAGATGTCTTTTTGTTTCTCCAATGTACGATTCGCCACACTCGCAAGGGATTTGATAGATAAAATTTTTTGTGTTTTCATTACTGGGGGGTTTTACTTTTACTTTTGTAAGAAAGCTTCTAAGCGTATTTCCGGATTTAAAGGCTGTTTTGATATTATAGTTTTTGGTTATCCTTCTAATCTTTTCAGAAATCCCCTTGACATAAGGTATTGTAAGAAATGTTGCCCTTCTTTCGCTTGGATTGTCTTATACTATTAATATGTTCCAAAAACCGTATCAGCTCTTCGTTGCTGTCTGCCCAGATAATAAAGGTATCATCAACATATCTAAGCCAAAGTTTAGGTTTAATCTTGGCAGTGTTAATAGCGTGTGACTTGAACCATTCCATGTACAGGTTAGCCACCACCGGAGAGAGAGATTAACCCATTGGAAGACCGTCATCCTGCGCATAGAACCTATATTTTACTTGAAAGTAGGAGCTACGTAGACAGCACTCCAATAGTTCCGTCACTCCATCCAGCGGCAAACTAGTGCGTTCTGAAAGGGTTGGGTCGTCTTGTAACTTTTGCTTGATGATATGCAGTGATTCCCCTATTGGGACGTTGGTCTATAAGCTTTCTACATCGAAACTGACAAATGTGTGTTGTGGTTCTAAATTGACGGTTTTCAGAATATTTACAAAATGATTAGAGTTCAATGATTAGCCGTATCTATTCTTTTTGTTTTTTGAAGTCGATATCTGCTCTACTCTCTACTTTGATCCACATGCTGTTTAGAATTTAACAGAAAAAAATAACATTTTCCAAAAATCGAAATAACTGATTCTTGATAATTGGAGCTATAATTTTAATAAAACGGTTCAAAATAGTGTGGAAATTATTGCAAAAATTATTACCCAACATTTTAATAAAAGCAGAATGCTGTTTCCAAATTGTTTATTCGTGTATAGTTTTCTCTGAAAAATGGAATAACTATTTAATTTTCAATGTAATTTTTCGGCTTTCTCATTACATTTTTGAATTATTTAAAATGTGGTATATTGTGATATATTTTGTGTATAAATAATTACTCTTAATAAACAATAATCTGATACACATAATTTGCATCCCCTTAAATCTTTACGTATCTTTATGTATGTTACATCGTAACGCTAAAACTATACGAAGGACTTCCCAATTTAAATCGAAACGTCAAAAATGTCCCCATTAAAAAAAACAAGAGAAATTATATTTGATAACACTTTGCAAATAGTAAGGTGAATCAAGAAGAAAATCAAATAATAAAAAAAAAGTATTAATTTGGTATGTCGATAAAAAATGTAATTATATAAGCCGGTGATATTTAATACATACTCATTTCCTTCTAGTTGGTCTGACATTTCTGGCGGTGCAGTGTCGCTCTCGGGCAGTACGAGAAAACGATAGGCAGTACCCCGCTATACCGTCGCAATACCAACAAATTGACCAGGAAAATCTGAGACAGGAAAGACAACTGCAGCAACTATCAAGGTAAGTGGTGCAATAGGTGAATGGTGGTATATTAGATGTGGTTACTAGTTAGTACCACCAGTGGCGTACTTTTATTTAGCGGATTTGTATAATAAACAAGACGCCGACGGTGTTAATTAATAGGAAGCAACTGCCAATGGTGGTTACACATCATCATTGTAAATATAAAAGTATTCTTTTCGGTACTTCGATAACGTTGACAATACCTACCAGTGGCGTTACCAGATATCATTTTGGGGGTTAAGAGGTTAATTAATTTTTTTTAGCATATTTACAAAACTAATTCTTAACGCCTTGGCTCAAGAAGAAGGTCGACAGCATGGTAAGCCCATTCATTCTTCCTTGAGCTGTTGTGTTTTCTAAGTAGGTATTAATTTGTTTAAGGCTTGATGTCCTCTAAGGTGTAACAGTATGGACACTGCCAGTGTGCAAAATACCAGCATTTTCAGGGTTTTTTCATTTTCTAACTGTTCCATTGGCCAGTTTTGCGTCTATGAAAGTAGCGTCAGGGCCGGTTCTAGACCTCCTGGCGCCCCCGGGCAAGGGTCTTATTTAGCGCCCTTCAAATTTTTATTTCATATTTTTTTCCTGAATATATATACAGTGAGGACGTAAAGTCTGGAATAAATTCATTATTTAGGGAACGCTGAATGTTTTTAAAAATCGCTCAGACACGTCGATTTTGTTTTTTTAATACGCATTTTTTTCAATATTTTTTATTATACTCCGAAAGCACTCTGCTTGGACCAACTTTAATTTTTTAAATGGGAACCCCCATTTTTTTTTAATTTTAGGATTCTGTGCATAATTGTGAACATTTTTTATCTAACATGTCATTATGATTTGTCGACAGTTAAAGTTCGAAAATAAATAAAACAATTAATTATTTATCATTTTAATAAATGTTGAAAATGTTGCTCAAAGGTTAATTGGCAGTAACCTAGACGATCGAAAAATTCTTTCTGCACATTTCTGACAACTTCCGGACTGATTGACCGTATTTCTTAAACAATTCGATTCTTTAAGTCCTCCATGTCCATTGGCTTAGTTTGGAAAACTTTACCTTTAAGGTAACCCCACAGAAAAAAGTCAAGGGGGGTTAAGTCGGGAGACCTCGGCGGCCATTCAATAGCTCCCCTTCTTCCAATCCATCTATTTTCTTCGCGCTTATCTTAATACTATTTTTGAAAATAGATAGATTGCAAGGAGGGGAGCTATTGAATGGCCGCGGAGGTTTCCCGACTTAACCCCCCTTGACATTTTTCTGTGGGTTTACCTTAAAGGTAAAGTTTTTCAAACTAAGCCAATGGACATGGAGGACTGTAAGAATCGAATTGTTCAAGAAATACGGACAATCAGTCTGGAAGTTGTCAGAAATGTGCAGAATGAATTTTTTGATCGTCTAGGTTACTGCCAATTAACCTTTGGGCAACATTTTCAACATTTATTAAAATGATAAATAATTAATTGTTGTATTTATTTTCGAACTTTAACTGTCGATAAATCATAATGACATGTTAGATAAAAAATGTTCACAATTATGCACAGAATCCTAAAATTAAAAAAAAAATGTAGGTTCCCATTTAAAAAATTAAAGTTGGTCCAAGCAGAGTTCTTTCGGAGACACCCTTTATAATACAAAATCTTGAAAAAAATGCGTATTAAAAAAACAAAATCGACGTGTGCGAGCGATTTTTAAAAACATTCAGCGTTCCCTAAATAATGAATTTATTCCAGACTTTACGTCCTCACTGTATATAGGTACTTATACCATCAAAAATATTTAATTTTTTTGACGTGATATTTTAAGAAGGAGAGGCTCTCTGTGCACTCTGCAGTCTGCATTGACTAATTTGCAAATAATTTGCTCCCTTTAATGTTTTAATTTCAGAAAAAAAACAAGTCGACACGAGTCTATCCAACTGAGCCTGCTGTTTCTTTTTTAGCCCGCTTTGTTTCAGAATTTATAAAAAATACTTGGGCGCCCTTATCTTTTAAATAGTATATTATACATCGAAGGTTATACAGACGCTTATTTGTTTTACCTTTGGCAATATTTTGCGCCCCTTAGACTTTGCGCCCCCGGCGTCTGCCCGGGTTACCCGGGCGCTACCCGGGCGCTGGAACCGGGCTTGGTAGCGTTCGCCACGGGACGTTTGAAAGAGAGACAATCGGTGGGTGACTGAGACGGATTATTTATTCGGCTAAGAATTAGACGAAAAGTTAAGATTTCGTTTAAAAAAAAATTATGTTTTTTGAAAATTTCTTTTGATAAAAGTCGTAGAAAATTAATCACAGAATATTTGTCAATATGTATACAGAGTTAGTTGAAATAACTGGAACGGCTAATTTTCTTCAAAACTACCAAGGCTAAATCAATGAATTTTGGTACAGGTGGATAACTTAAAAAATTGAATTAAAAATTGACAATTGTAACTGTATCTTAAGGAATGTTTTTTTTTTTTAATGTAACACTACTCTTTTTTTTTCTTGAATTCGATTCCTCCCATCAACATTACCTTTTCCTAATAGAATCAAATTTTTATATCATATAGTTCTATGGGAAAAAAGTTAATTAGTTGCAACTCTAACTCTAAAAAAATTTAATCTATTTTCAGACACACACCACATTTAAAAACGCTTCAAATAATGTGAAAAGGAACGTTGGTAGACATAATGTACCTAATAGTATGGATAACGATAATAACAACTAACAAACAATTACTAACAATAACATAGCTAGTAATAGTTCATATTATAGGTTTTTCTCTACTCAAAATTGTATTTTGTACTAACTTTTGACATATAGTTGAATTAAGAAGTTAAATCATATTCGATAGAATATTAATTAATTATTTATTAATTAAAATTCTGTCAAACAAATCTGAAGCCATGGCACTCTCGATATTTTGCAAACAAAATAAAGCCTTTTGATTTTGCGTTAACACACACGTGGCACACGCGATGTATTAAAAATAATTATAATTGTTCCGACAAATGTTTATTATTGAGTAGTAAGTTAATGAGTAATAATAATTTTAATAGTAAGTTATAATTTTAGTGAGTTTAAATACAAATATGATTTAACTTCCTAATTCAACTATAGGTCAAAAGTTAGTACATAATACAATTTTGAGTAGAGAAAAACCTATAATATGAAAGTAATTTTTACTAGCTATGTTATTGTTAGTAGTTGTTTGTTAGTTGTTATTATCGTTATCGATACTATTAGGTACACTATGTCTACCAACCTTCCTTATGACATTAATTTAAACGTTTTTAAATGGAAATAGATTGGATTTTTTTTAGAGTTAGAGTTGCAACTAATTAACTTTTTCCCATAGAACTATTCGAGATCAAAATTTGATACTATCAGGAAAAGGTAATGTTGTTGGGAGGAATCGAATTCAAGAAAAAAAAGAGTAGTGTTACATTTGAAAAAAAAACATTCATTAAGTTACAGAAAAATCTGGCAATCGTCAATTTTTAATTCAATTTTTTAAGTTATCCACCTGTACCAAAATTCATTAATTTGGCCTTGGTAGTTTTGAAGAAAATTAGCCGTTCCGGTTATTTCAACTGACCCTGTATATTAATAAATGATTTAAATATATATATAACAAAAACGAGGACTCAATATTCTTTGTTAAATTTCTAAAAACTTTTATATACAAATGTTTTTTCTTAATCGATTATAAACCCATCAATTACGTTACGGTCCAACGAAAAACTGTTTTTAAAAAACAATTTATTTGTGTAAGATACAAGTTTCGAGATGAATGGCTACAATACAACTAACTATGATTTGTTTCTTAGGTATATTTATAACATATCATGTGCTTATACTGCAAAAGATAATATATCGCTAAATAGGGACTCTTAGGTGAATATAACTCCTCCGCCCTTAGCTAAAAGCATACCCTTATGGGTGTGATTTTTCAAAATTTATTTTATTTTTGAAATTAATAAAATAATATATTTATTCTTAAAAGCATAAGAAAGTTTTAAATAATTATGTCGTCGTTAATAGGGGCTTTTGAAGGTTTCCTAAAGTACCTATTTTTACATAATTTATATGCTGAAAAAATAAAAATGGTTATGATTAGTAAATACAATAAGATTGTCCAAAAACTGATTCTTTCCATAGATATCGGTGTGGTCATCTCATTGATTATTTTCTTCTGTTCTTGAAGTTGGGCTTCAATTTCTTTTGTTTCTTTTAAATTGACAATATTCAGGTCCAGGGACGGCGGGTTGAATATTTTTTCGTTTTGATTAAAATATTCTTTTGGCAGGTCCAATTCTGGTAGAGAGACATCTTTATAGGTTAATTGGCTTGGTTGATAAGTGCGTAGAATTATTGACTTAATTTGTAGGCTACATTGGTTGGATGTTTCAATTAGGTATGATCCAAACAGTGGCGTGTTGTCTTTGGAATTTTGGCAGGATATTGGAACGACAAGGCGGTTGGGTACCGTAACTATCCATTTTCCATCAATTACTTTGGTAATTTGTACATCTTGAAGTTTGATGCGGAATGGCTGACATGTAGTGGCATTTGATCGATACGTAATCAGTTGAACGGCACATGGAGGTGCGTCATTGATATAGGTTATGTGTGCTTCTGTGCAGAGGTACTCGTTAGGCATCAGTTGGCTGCATTTTTGATCCATGTAGGCGTATTTAGCATTGCTAAGCGCTAGGTAAGGTTTGTGTGGAAGGTTGAGATAGAATTCGGATGTTTGGTTATTAGGAATTGGTATTGGTAATAATTGATAATAGTGATAAACATCTGATTCAACTAGCGGTATTTCTAAAATGAACGTAATTATATTATTCTTCGAATAACTTTTGATTTCGATAATTTTTTCGAAGTTTAATGTATTCTCGATATTTGCCTCCAAGGGTAGTACGTCTGTATCCAAATTTAATTTAAAAGTTTGGATTTCTTTAATAAGTTCTATAGGATTAACAATTGAGTTATGAAGTATATTTATTTTTGCGAAAGAAATGGCAATTTCTATTTTTTCGAAAATATCAAAAATTGTTTGATACATCATTGTAATTTGATTAATCACTACATGTATTCTAAAATATTGATGATCGGTATTTTGTTGTAGAGCTACTTCTTTAATAGTGCTTTCGATTTGCAAAATTCTTGATTTTAAAACAAGTTGATTATGGGAAATATTTAATATGGTATTTTGAAATTGATTGATTGACTTTTCTAGTAAAGTAATTTGATTAAAAGCAATGTTTTTAAGTTTATTTTGATTTTCTTGTAATTGTTTAATCTGTTGGTCATAACGTTCTGCGTCTGTTTGATCGAGGTTACCTGTTATGCATTTTATTATTGAACCAAGAGGGTCAAATATTCCACGTTTTTGTTTTTTATTAAAATTCGGGTTTATTTGATAAATTTGGTTTTCGATTCTTTTTTCGATTGCTACTAATGGAATGAAGGTATTTTTATACTCTTCGCGATAATTAGAATTATTTTGAAGGTTATTTATTAAGTTACTTGAGAAGCTTTTAAGTGTATAAAATTCTTTGATTATTGGGGATAAATCGTAAATTTGAATTAAGGACCAATGGTTAGAACGAATTTTCGCGGTTCCTAGTTTATAGGGGAGTAGTCCTGGGTATTTGTTTAGATCATGGATTTTTACTTCGTTTGCTCCGATGAGGACGAGTCTGATGCATCTGGAACAATTGGCATTATTTTAGTTTCGTTTATGTGAATTATTTCCGTGCGTTTAGTTTTTGGGTTTTCAATTTGTAACTTGTTATTTTCTAAAATTTCTTTTATTACAAATGGACCTGTAAAACGGCGTTTTAATTTGCCTGAACGTTTGTCTTGTTTTTTATATACTTGAGCTCCTACTGTTATATTTTGGGGCTTTTTATTTTTGTTGGCTTTATCGATAGTTTTTTGTTTTAATTCTATTGATTTATCTTTGATTTGATCATATAAAGCTTTTGTGTTGGTTTGATGGTTGTTGACGTATTCTGCGAATACTTGTGCGGGTATTAATTTCATTGGGTCACGTGAATCTGTATGACCTAATACTAATTCATATGGGGTGTACTTTGTACTTGAATGAATTGTACTATTATAAGCGATAACGGCATATGTCATTAAAGAAATAGTGTCCGTTTTGTTATCTTTTTCTTTTAAAATTCGTAGGTGTTCAATTAAAGTAGAGTTTAATCTTTCTACCGGTGAATTTGATTCGTGGTGATAAGGTGTTGTAAAATGAATTTTTATATTATGGGCTTTTAATAACTCATTCATTACGTCATTTTTAAATTCGGTGCCATTGTCTGCGACAATTTGTTTTGGTACTCCGAAAAATGAAAAGAAATGTACTAAGTTTTGACAGGCTGAGATAGCTGTCCCAAAATATGGTAATGCTTGACCAAATTTTGAAAATTTATCTAAGATAACTAGAAATTTTTTATTTTCTACTGTAAGTGTGTCAACATGTAAAATTTCAAAAGGTTTAGATGGTGTTTCTGTTAGTACAAGGGGTTGATCTGGGGGTCTTCTATTATATTTAGTTCTTTGGCAAATTTCACAATTATTTATAAATTTGGTAATATCCGATTTCATTGATTTCCAATAATAATTAATTTTTAGTCGCGTTATTGTTTCTTGTATTCCGCGGTGATTTGTTTTTCCTTCGTGAGAAAATCGCATAATCATTTCTCGTTCGTCTTCGCTTACGTTGTTTATTAACTTGGTACATTCTATAAGATTAAAATTACAAAAGTGCTTTGTTAAAGCGTCTTGAAAATTATTTCTAAGTTCCGGTGATAAGAAATGTATGTAGGTGGTTTTATCTTGCAAGTTCTCTTTAAGAAAAGTAATTATTGCTTGGGTGTTGTCTGGAATAATTGCGTGGATTATTCTATTACCGTCAAATCGTTCGTATTTAGTTTTTACATAGGCGTCGTATGGGGATTTTTTGACAATAAGTTGATTTAATTTATTATTGATTATTTCGTCTAATAGAGGTATTTCTTTTAGGGTTTCATTACCGGCTGTGCTGTGTTGGGTATCCGATTGATTATTTTCAGCGGGTGGATTTATTTGGATATCTTGAATAATATTAACTTTTGGTATATTTGAAGTTGTGGGTTGTTGATTTTCAATATCTTCGAGGGTTCGACTTACGTCATCGGGATCGAGATTTTCTGGATTAAATTGGCTGTAACTATCTAGTAAAAATTTGTCAATATCAAAGTTAATATCGCCAGCGTTATTTTGAACTGATTGGGTTTCTAAAGCATTCATTTGGATTCGCGATAACGCATCTGCGTTTGTGTTTTGTTTACCGCTTTTATAAATTATAGTGTAGTCGTATTCTTCTAATTTTAATCTCCATCTGACTAACTTAGAATTTGGTTCTTTAAGATTAAATAGCCAAACTAAAGGTCTATGATCTGTATAAATTTTAAATTTTTGACCGTATAGATATGGACGAAAATATTTGCATGCCCAAACTATGGCAAGTAGTTCTTTTTCGATTGTCGAATATTTTTGTTCGGTTTCGTTTAAAGTGCGTGACGCATATGCTATAGGGTTATCATTTGGTGGTGAAGATTGTGATAAAACGGCTCCTAATGCTACGTTTGAAGCATCTGTTGTAAGAACAAATGGTTGTGTAAAGTCAGGATATTTTAAAATTGGTGCATTAATCAAAAGATCTTTTAAGTGATTAAATGATTGAATAAATGCTGGTGAATGTTCGACTTTTTCTCCTTTCTTTAAACAAGTAGTTAGGGGTTTCGATATTTTGGCAAAGTTTTTTATAAATCGCCTATAGTAACCGGCTAATCCTAAGAATGATTTTATTTCTTTTTGTGTTCTAGGAATAGGGAAATTTTTGACTGCGTCAATTTTTTGTGGGTTTGGTTTTACTCCGTCATTGGTAATTTTATGTCCAAGATAATCGACTTCTTTATGTAAAAATTCAGATTTATCTAATTGGATTTTAAAATTTGATTGTCTTAGGCGTTCAAATATAGATTTTAATCTTTGGATGTGTTCTTGTAGGGATGTTGAGAAAATTATGATGTCATCGAGGTAAACTAAGCATATTTCATTTTGAAAGCCGCGTAATACGTTGTTCATGACACGTTGAAACGACGCAGGCGCATTTTTCAAACCGAAAGGCATTCTTTTGTATTCATAGTGCCCTGTGTCTGTCGAAAAAGCTGTTTTGGGTATATCTTCGGGGTTCATTTCGATCTGATGAAAACCGTTTGCTAAATCGAGAGTTGTAAAGTATTGTGCTTTACCTAGTTTATCTAAAATGTCGTTAATATTAGGTAGGGGGAATTTATCATCTACCGTGACGTCATTAAGTTTCCTAAAATCACATACTATACGCCATTTGCGCTTGCCCGAGGCATCTAACTTTTTTGGAACGATCCAAATGGGACTCGACCAAGGTGAATTTGAATTTTGAATTATACCGTCATTTAACATTTTATTTATTTGCGTTTTGACTTCGGTTTTATGTACTTCCGGATATCTATATGATTTGGTAAAAATTGGGGTTTCATTAGTCAAATTAATTTTATGTTTTACTTGGTTTGTAAAAGTTAAAGGTGTACCGTCTACATAGAATATATCTCGATATTCATAACAAAGATCACGGATGGCTTTATATTCTTCGCTGTTACAATGACTTAACCTTAAATTTTTTAAATTTTGTTTTTGTAAATTGTCAAAATAATCGTTGCATTCAATATCGGTTTCCATTTTTTCGACAAAATTAATTTCTGTTTCTTCTAATAATTCAATATCGAAAGGTTCTAAAATTTCGATTTGTAATGGGTTCTCGCCTGTATTGGTGATAATTGTTAGTGCGTGAGAATCAATAATTTTAACAAGGGATTCTGGCATTTCTGCGTTACCTAAATTTACATAATTTAAAATTCCTATACCATTATTTGCTTTTACTGGTACTTTAATTTTTTGTGACGCCCGTGGTGGTATTATTATTTTAATCGGCTGTTGTTTTATTTGCGTGGGTGTTATATTATGCATTGAATTTTTATTTTGATAGTACAAAGGCAAATGTATTTCTGGGGTTTCTAAAATTGAGTTTTTTAAATTAATTTTTGCATTTATTTGTATTAAAAATTCGATACCTAGTAATCCGTCAAATTTATCTGAAAAATCAAATAAATAAAATTTGTGATTACCGTTTGTCTGAAATGAAGGAAATATAGGTATATCCATAACTTCATTATGTACTGAAGTTGCGTGAGCAGTTTGTACTGAAAAATATTCGTTAAAAATAAATTGGGGGTAAAGTTGATATGCAAGGTTTGGGTTAATAAAACTTTTTCCACTTCCTGTATCTATCAAAAATTGTGCATTAATTTCGGGGATAAAAATTACTGGAAGGTTAGAATGTACATTGTTATTTAGATATATTACGTCACTTTGTCTATATTCGTGGGAAGCTGAAAATTTTGGGTGTTGTAGTCATCATAGGGGTTAAAATTGTCTTCTTGATATTGATCGTATTGGTTAGGTTCAAACGATAAATAACTTTCATCAGTTTGATCATAATTTTCGTAATTATTATAATCAATATTTAAATTTGGGTAATTTGATGTTGTAGGGGTATCAGAATTTTTTGATGGTGTGTCATCACCTGTTTTTTCGTGATTTTTTAAACTGTTATCAAAAAGTTCTTGAGTTACCATATTATTAATTCTTTGTGCGGGTCTTTGTACAGAATCGGCACGTGCAAATCTACCTGAGGTAGTATCCATTGTTTCTTGCACATTACGCGAATTTGTGAACTGATTATTATTTGGGTTAAACGGATAAGATGGTCTTGGGTTGAAACGAGGTTGTTGCACTAGTTGGGGTCTATTAAAATTATGTTGAGGTTGGTTATGGAAATTTTGGTTTCTGAAAATATTATTATTGTTGTTATGTTGAAAATTGTTATTATAATTATTAGGCCTGAAATTTTGATTAAAATTGGGTGTAAAATTTGGTTGTTGTCTAAATAGGGGTTGTGGTCTGAAAAAAGATTGCTGGTTAAAATTATTAAATGGGTTGTTAGGCGTTTTATTTAATTGCGGTCTCATTTGTTGAGGCTGTTGCGTAGTAGGCATATTTTTATTGTTAAAATTAGACCTATTTTTGAAATTTAAAAAGTTTTCTTCTTCGCGGACATAGGACATGGCTTGTTCTAGTGATCCGGGATTTTTTAATCTAACAACGAGTTGCATATGATAATTTAAACTGTTAATAAATGTTTTTAAACACGTATCGTCATATTGCGTGATTTTTAAAAGTTTTAATGCAGCATCTCCTTGAGAGTTGTTAATTTTTGTAAATAATAAACTTCGTGCGTCTTGGATTCTAAGACCGAAATTTTGAATAGGCTCATTTTTCTCTAAGCGCATGCATATTATATCCTGTACCAAACAGTCTTCAGATCGTTGGTCAGAAAAAGTTGTAATAAGGGCATCTTTTATAAGCTGCCAAGAATTAAGTTCCATACGCGAGGCTATTAAATCAGCGGCTCTACCCGTTAATTTACCAATAATTGTATCAAACAAACAGATATTGATTTGAGCTTCGACATTATTGCGATCTTGGTGGTTTTGTAAGAAATGTTCGCATGAACGTAAAAATCTACTTAGTTGTTTTGCGTTTCCGTCAAAATTTGGAATGTTATCAGCTTGATAGCGAATTAGGGCATAATTTGGGTTCGCGTTTGCCATAACTTCTTGATTTTCTATAAGATTTTCAATTAAATTAACTTGATCGGGTTCTGGCGCGATTGCCAAATTTCCTAATAATTCTGCAAGGTCTTCCGTTTTGAAAATTGGTAAAAATTATTATGAGACAAAATTTGTAAAAGTAATAAAATTAAAAATGGTTGAATCAAACACTTTAACACTAAAAAGGACTGAAAAAAAAAGGAAATGTACAAAGGAACTTACAATGCTAAAATGATGATTTTCATTGACTTTTCTTATGTCTAGATCCAATAGGAAAAGCGATGCTTGTCTTCTCCCTGGGACTACCTATAGAGTTTGGACGATGTTTGTTCCTCCCTCTGCACTCAGGATTCGACGATTTTTGTTCTCCTCCCTTAAGTCTTGGAGTAGATTGCACCCTCTCTTGAAACTGTGTCCGTTCACGTATTTTTTATTGACAGTTAATTGTTAAAACAAAAAGTTCGTTTTTTGATTGTCACTACCGGGTTTAAGCAAAGGCTAACTTAAATGTCCACGGTTTCCGCTTAGGCACAAGTTTTTCCGGGTTTTTCGTAAAGGCTAGCGAAAAACTGGTTTTCCTCGAACTACGCGTTTCGAATCAAAAACTACCCTGTCAATCCTACCGACTGCGCCAATTACGTTACGGTCCAACGAAAAACTGTTTTTAAAAAACAATTTATTTGTGTAAGATACAAGTTTCGAGATGAATGGCTACAATACAACTAACTATGATTTGTTTCTTAGGTATATTTATAACATATCATGTGCTTATACTGCAAAAGATAATATATCGCTAAATAGGGACTCTTAGGTGAATATAACTCATCAAAAGAAATTCCGTTTTTAAGGTGCTACGGAGTTCACTTAATATGTTTTTGTTAGACTTTATTAAAGATAACTGTAAATTTTATGTTAGATTAGTGAATTTAAAAATATTTTCTTTAAAAATAAAACATACAGATTTTAAAGACTTTTGCTGCACACCGTATTTTATTTTGTAAGGCATCAAAATTATGATTTTGAGATACATTTTAACTTAAACAATCTTTCAAACGGTACCTATAATTTATTCCTAAACTACAAATTTCTTTCTTTATTTAGATTTTGATTTTTTTGATAATTGTGAAATTTAGGTTGGAATAACATTACAACAACAACTTTTCTTAATAACAATTTTTCTGAAGTGAAAAATGGGGATAGTCTACTCTTAACACAATTATTTCAATTTTTTTTTACCCTCTTTCGTATACCAAAAATTTATTGGGTAATTACTAATTTGCTTTGAAGATATGCAGATTTTCTCCGAAATAGCATAAATTTAATAAATTCAATAATAGCCTTTTTTCTCATATGCTGCACACTTTTTGGCGGTCACTGTAGAAGACGATATGTGTTACCAACAAACAAAAAAATCAGTGGCATTAAGTTGATCTTTATTTAACTAAATCCCATTGCATTATTGAAACCAAAATAGAATAAAAACATTAACATAAGGATTCAACAAACCTGCAGAAAACGAATCGTCATCAATTTTATTATAATTGCCTTTATTTATTGATATTACTACATATTAACATTATTAATACAATTAAGCCATTTTATTATGCTACTGCTGAATTGTGTAGGAATTAAATTATATTATCGAGCAGATGAAATGCACAATCCAAATAAAGCACTTATTAATTTACTAACTTATTTAATGTTTGTTAATGGGCTGTTATAAAAACGCCTTTAAACTTATATCTGACATTTTCCCATAGCCATTAATAATACTTAAAATACACCATAATGTTTTATTTCCCAATCTGAGTTCTTTTAATCACCTCTATAATGAAGTGCAGCAGCCTTAAATAGTATTTTGATACTAAATTATACCTGGCCGCCTTTAATTGTAAAATTGTTTAATGTGTATCTACACTTTGCAAAATTGTTGCAAATTATTATTTATAATAATTTTATTAATAGGATCAAGGTTGAATTTTGGTATTTTTAGTTAGAGCATCCTGGCATTTATTATAATTATTATTTTAAATTTATTAGTTTAAGATGCATAAATGGAAAGTAGCTATATAGCTTATATTATGAGGCCGACAGCAAAAAATACTATAAAGTCATGTCCGTGCTCGCAAATCTAAATACATGTATACCCAGACCACGGTAGAATAAATATTTGTACTCTGCCCAGACCGTTTGTCCTAAACAATTCTTGTTGTTTATTTTGTGTGTAATAATGTATTGGCTTGGCAGCTGTTAAATGCACGGTTTACATTTTTTTTATTAACTATGTCGCCTTTTTCGAGTTCTTAAATACCTACCTATTGCAGAGACATAATTATTTTTCTACAACAATTCAATAACGCGCATAATACTTGTTATAGTAAGAGCATTAAAATATGCATAATAAAACAAATGCAATTATAAGTTCTCGTAAAGCAACAAGTCTAATTATGAATTCGTAATAATCCCGACCCGAAAAACCGTCTTATCTATATATTGGATCCGCCATTTAATTTTTTTAACTGTTTTGTTAGATACGATCCGCCATATTGTATTACAAAATAAAACTTTTCTACAGCGTGACGTGCAAAATACCCAACAAAAAATGTATCCAAATCGGTCCAGTGGTTTTCAAAATATCGATGTATAAATAATATACATGTTATGATTGTTATGTAGATACAATATGTCCAAAAAAGTACCGGGTGGCAAAATAAAAATTGACGCCGGCCATATCATATATTAGGACTTGTTTTTTCGAAGATTCTAGAAAATGTTATACATGAACAACTGAGTAATTATTGTTTGCAACTGAAAAGAATTCCCGCCACGCGATCCGGTTTTCGAAAGCAACACAGTACTTATGTCACTGATGACATAATACGCGCTACTGATGACGGCAAATGTATTAGTTTGCCATTACTTGATTACAGCAAGGCGTTCGATGCCCTAGATCATGATCTCCAATGTTTAAAAATAAAATATTATGGGTTAAGCGATGCAGCGGTCAAATTTTTGAAAGACTACCTTAAGGACCGAAGTCAGCAAATTTACTTTAACAATACTGTATCTGATATTTTAAGCTTAAAGCGTGGTGTACCTCAAGGTAGCATCTTGGCTCCTTTGTTGTTTTCAATATATACGGCGGATTTTGGAAGTTTTTTGAACCATTCTAATTCTCACCAATGATTTTTAATTATATAAGAGATTTAATTTAGAAGATAGTGATATAGCTGAAACCCATATTAATCAAGATCTAGATACAGTTTACAACTTATCTGTGACTCATAACTTACTTTTAAATCAAACCAAGACTCAATTAATTATTCTATTTGGTAAAAACTCTAATCTACTCTCTGATCGTCTCAATATAAGAATTAATAATGATAAAATAACTACCTCTGAATCATGTAAAAATTTAGGTGTACATTTTGATCCTAAGCTTATAGGTTTAATCGGCACATTTCTTATTACTTCAAAAAGTTATTGTAAATTAAGAACTTTGAATTTGTTTAAAGATTTTCTTTCAAAACAGATTAAATTGAGGTTGTGTGACTCGACTATTTTATCATTGCTGTCATACTGTAATATAGTGTATGTGCTTTGCTTCAGGAGGACAGGGAAAGCCTGCAGCGCCTTCAGAATTGTTGTTTGAGATAATCCTACGGGTTGAGGAAGTATGGTGATGTTTCTCATAGCTTCATAGACTCCGGTTGGTTGAAATAAGATCAAAGATTTCACTTGCATTTATGTACTTTAGTTTTAAAATAATTAAATGTCAGCAACCTAGTTATCTCTTTGACAAACTTACGAGGGGTTCTGATGTACATGATCGGTTAAACCGGCATATTGGGCTTTACTCTGTTCCCAGATATAGAACGGCATTATTTCGGAGGTCTTTTAGTTTTAATGCGGTTAAATATTTTAATCCCTTACCAACAAATATCAAAAGTTGCTCCTCTGTTGAAACGTTAAAAAAGAAATTGAAGGATTAGGTATCTCAGATCGCGTATTTGATAATTATATTCTCTTTTTCGCTCATCTCATCATACTCTGAGTTATTCGTTGCTAGCGCATTAATGGTCGCACATTTACTAGTTAATTTATTTTTTACGTTCCAGTTCATTTTTGGTACCTACAACTTATAATATTATATCTACTAGTTTTGTTGTTTATTTTTTAAATTAATTTGTTTATAATGTGGTTAGATGAGTAGCCATCCTGGCTACTCATCTAACCAATTTTTGATATAACTTTATTTGGCATATTATCGATAAAAATAACTGATATTCTTCTTAGTCATAGGTTGAATGCTCTCTAGCGGTAAATTTAGGAACTTGAAAATAATTTGCAGCAATTTCTCTTGGTCGGTTTTGTAAAAATGTTTTTATTTCAAAACTTTGTGACAAACGGTTCCTAAGATATGGCCGGCGTCCATTCTTATTTGGCCACCCGGTACACATCACTGGTGACATTTTTATTCATACACACCAATAAACATACATGATGAATTGGGAACTAAGGTTAAAAAGTTTTATAGGTGTTTTTCTGGGTTTTAACGATTTTTTTATTCAAAAATAAAAATTGAAAATATGAAAACCTTACCCATTATTTGGGACTACTAGTTTTTTAGCATTGGACAGCAGAAAAAACATTTGTCCAACCCTTAGCCTCTTTATTAATTATGGGAAATCCTAAACTTTTCTATATAAACCCATAAATTGTTCTAGTGGTAGTTTAAGAAGTTTTTCTTATTTTCATACATAACTAGTATCTAGCCCCAAAGATTGATGTGGCCAAATTTAAAATTTTAATTTAAGAAGAGAAATATTCTTAAAAATAACAGAATGTTTATGTCCCTGAGGGCCTACACGTAATAAATTGCCCTTCAATCGTTATACGGTCTAAAAAAAATTTAATTTAGCTATTCCTCTAGCTCTAATAACAGCCAAGATCCTAATTTTATTGTGTTGTTTGTAACGACAATTGATAAAATAAAACTTAATCATTTTCAGAAGGCAGGATCGTAGAATATCTCAAGATTATCGGTACCAGTACGAACCTGAATCAAGCTATTCTGCAGAAACTCAGTACCAACCTAGCTTTTCTGATACGCCCAATCAAATAATCACTAGATCAAGGCAAGTAAAACCACAACAGCAACAACATCAGCAACAACCAATCGTGGAACAGTACCTTAAGGAAGTAACTCCGACAACTAAAACAACGTACGATCCAAGCACTTACCAACCTGCTGGTAATACTCAAGCACAGAGTGCCATTGAATATTTCCTGCATCCAGAGCAACAAAAGTAAGTTTTAAATTATTACCTTCATATACTATAAAATTATAAATAGGTTTCTATATTATTTCTTTATATTTTTCGTTTTAACAGTACTATCAAGATAATTTCCACAAAAATAATACTTAGTTAACTTTTCGGCTTTTGAATTGTTATATTATGCGTATCAGAAAATCCACAATATTCGCCTAGTTGCACCTTGCACCTAATTTTATGTTTTTTGAGACGGTAATTACCTAGATGTATAAGAATTGGATAGAATACGCTAGTTCAAATATATTTTAATCCGTATTAGAAATTTACAGCCAAAGCAATCAAGCTATTATAGTATTGCTGACTTCGCGTAGCAGCCAAGCACAGTAAATAACTATCAAGACTATCAAATGGCACGTTTGGCATAAGACGTCAAAAACTACATCTTTTTCTTTAGTAATACGGTTATTTTTATAACCAGTTTTAAAGTTCGATTTCCTACCAAAAATATATCTCAAAAACCTAGGCCTAGCAGGCTTATATTTTGCAGGCGTAAAAGGGGCAGCGACCTGAAATTTACACGGAAGTGCACAGGGGCACCCCGGACTCTATAGTACACTGAACGAAAAAAGTACGTGATATTAATAAAAAAGTACATCAAATCAGTGAACGTCAACATTAATTTTCAGCCGATGACGGGTGTCATTGATTCAATGAACGTTCGTACGTAAACTTTCCTATTCCTCAAGTTACGATTGTTGTACGTTGAATCAATGAACAGTGAACATGGATCCAAGCTTGCCGTTTATTAATATTACGAACTATGGACATTGGTTTAATGTTTGCTGTACATTGAATCAATGAACAGTGAACATGGATCCATGCTCACCGTTTATTAATATTACAAACGATGGACATTGGTTTAATGGTTGCTGTACATTGAATCAATGAACAGTAAACATGGATCTATGATCGCTGGTTATCGATATTACGAACCGAATTTATTGGTAGTTAATTACTTTACTAATGATACAGTCTTCGTTAAAGATAATACAATTTAGTATAGGTAGTCTTTTTCAAAAATAATGTCTCTACTATCTTTTTACTTATAGGTATAGGTAGAGACTAAGTAATTTTGCAATTTTACAAACCCAATAATAATAAATTATCTTGTAAAAAAAACTTTATTCTTTTACCCAATCGCTTTTAAATCTATTTTGGTAAATTCTATTAAAAATGTTTTTAATAATTTTTCTTTTTTCTACAATATGGTCAAAACCTAATTTAAGCTTTTCAAGAAGAACTAACTTTTATGAAAAATAGAATGTTATAATAATAATTAAAAAAGGGTTTCTTTAAAATAAAGACTTGTTTAGTGATTAATTTTTTTATTATAAAATGGCTTCACAAAATAAAAGGCTGAATAGCCGACTTTCTCGCTTTAAGATTTACAATGCGCTCTTCGATTTCCTGCTGGGTTTTTGCACAAAATAAAAATAATTCCTGTGAGTTCTTGATTGTGTATTTCATATGCGTTGTCTTCTTAGTAACATTCCTTGCACAAAATTTTGAGGATGGTACTAAATAGCCATGAATCGCCCACAAAATTGAAGCGTTTTTTCCATCTGAAAAAAGAAGAAAATAAAGAAGGTATTAGTATCTAAACCTTATACCAAAAGATAAAAATTGACTATAAAGGTTAATGTTAAGGGGAAATGTATAATTTTTCTTTTTGAATTAGATTTATAGGTACCTGTTGTGCGGATGCTATAAATATTTTCAAAAACTCTCCATAGGGCAAGTACCTATTTGTACTGAAAAGTATGTTTCATACCACACTAGAGATATTTCAAGGAATTTAACGAAAAACCTGATAAATGGCAATGAATTTTAAAATTTAATTTCAATTTTCAGCCCAAGAAAAACTCAATTTAGAGAATATCTTGTAAAGGAATAATACCCAGAATTCAATTTTGTATAAGATTACAAAAAGACGTTCTATTCTATTAGGTACTATGAACCGGACATAGAATTTTTTTTTCAATTATTATTAACAATATTAATAACAACATAATACCTAGGTACATAATTAATAAACAAACTATACTGTAGTAAAAACAATATCTATTTGTGCTACTTTTGAATCATTATTCCTAAATGTGTCAAAGAAAAATTTTAAAAAGGCCAAAAAAATTACTTTTTACGTCCTAATCGTTTAGGCCATAGGTACTTATACCTGTAATCATAATGTTATACTATATCAAACGTGTTAAATCAAAATTCAACAACACAAAAACTAAACTTGGACAAACATAATAACTAATTTAACGACAGCAGACAAAAAATAACTAGGTATGTTCATGGGCATTATTCGCACAGAATAAACTACTTTTACAGTTTATAGGATTTATTACTTACATTTTTTCTCTAAGAAGACTCAGGCATCAGGTGCTGGGATCGGCGGCTCTCCAAAAGGAAGAAATCACGGCCCTGGCCTGGAGCGACATACTTAACTTCATAAAGAGGTCGGGACGCTTTGGCGGAGGCCAAGGTGGTTAGAGTGTCTGGGGGAATACTCTGGGGTAGGCAAAAAGGATCGCCGTTGGACTTCTTGCCAGATTTCAGAACCCCCCTCAATTACTACTACTACATTTCTAAAGTTCGGTGTATTTTTAATAGCTTGTATCACTATAACTTCACAATTTCACAAATCACACTGCAGCAGAAACGCGCTTCTATCCTTTAACTTTATAAGACCGACTAACCAAAGATATGGGCGTTTGAAGATTTGTCACCAAAAATTGGCGCGAATACGAAAAAGTCTATGACAGCGTTCGTAATATTAATGTTTGCGGTAGTTGATCCAATGTACGGCAGCATTAATATTGGCGCGTAGTTTAAAGTTAATGGTAGAGTTCGTAAAATCAACGTTTAGTGTTCATTGAAACAATGAACACCGTTTACTAATTTTTAATGTTTGCTGTTCATGGATTTATCAAGAAAAATACATTGTTTTAAAGATGAGGAACATAGGTTAATAATTGTTAAACGTTAATTCAATGAATTTTTACATTGTATTAATAACAAAAATTATTAATTTTTGATGTTTTCAGTCTATTGGTTAATGTTGGCTCGTTCATTGTTTCAATGAACTGTAAGTTATAGGTCTATGAACAGAAATCATTGTATCAATGATCGATTTATAATATTAATGTACAAAAAATTGATGACCACCGTTAATTAATTTTACGTATACAAAATTTTTTTCTGTGTACGTTAATTTTTAATGGGGTATGCCCTAGAGCCTAGGGCCTAGGGCCTAATATAATGGTTATTTACTGTTTAGTGTTTTAGAAGGCATTTTATCCACGAAAGAAAGTTAAATTTTAATTTATTTATATAAATAAATTACAACTAAAACACAAATGCAATACATATATAATTATCACGTTTGAATAGCGAAAATTAGTTAAAATATAATATTCTGACAGAATCTTTATAGATGTACCTCACTACAGTTATTTTAAATCTCCACCCGTTTATCATTATTGACTTTAAAATTTTACGCTCTGAAATACTTACTACCGTGCGAGCAAAAATTATTTGCATCAAAGAGGATTAAAAAACGTAGGGCTTGGTTTAGATCACAATGATATGGGGACGATATATCTAACCAAATCTAGGTTAAAATTTTGTCAAATTCATAGTATGACATGATATGCGAAACTAATGAGTAATAAAATAAGTAGACAAATACAAATTTATTTTTGTTGTTTACAAAATTAACAAAGTAAGAATATACAGAAGAAAAAAGAAAAACAATCACATAAATTGCTGAAATTGGCCACCGCCATGCTCCAAGCATAAATTCACATAAATTTTGGGTAAACCATTGAGAGTGCGTCTTTCAAAGTCTGCGGCTTGTATTTCTTGGAATACTTGCACTTTATAAGGAATAAATTTAGCTGCTTCTTAAGAATAGTCCTGCATGTTCCATAAGATCTTCCCACTTCTTGGGACAGGCGTCTACAATACAATACAATTTGTTGGCGTATTTTGCATTATTTCACGAATGTTTCCAAAAAGTTCTTCTGTTCTTACAGAGGGTCTTCCTGCTTCTTTTTTGTGTTGTATAGAACCTGTTTCCCTAAACACAGCCACGGTTCTTTTCAGGCAATGATAAAAATCCCCAGCAATAAAAGCAACGTTAGGAAAATGTTCGTGAAAATCGTCCATGCAAAAACCCGGATTGTATTGCCACTCACCATTTACTCTAACCACGTTTCAAAAATGCGCTTCAATCATGAATGTTTTGTGCTGTTCCGTAAAGCCCATTGTGTGAATTGCTCAAGAAATTGGAAAAATTAGCGATGAATCAAATTACTTGTAACGACTGTCAAAGATGACGGAATAATTGATTGATTGTTAATTCAGGTAGTTACTGACACCCAACAGGTATTAAGCTCTACGGCTAAGCATTACTTCCTTAGATGCAAGGCCCTCTTTAATGCAAATATTTTTTGCTCGCACGGTATATAAAAATACTTTTAAAGATAAGGGAATGTTTGTTGACAAATAGAGCTATTTGATAAAAATAAAACCAAAAGACAAAAATTTCAAAAAAGCTAACTTAATAAGGATACTTTATTACCTTTCGGATATTTTTGGTTTGTTCTTTAAAAATATTTTTTATTTCTTTTGTGACCTGAGGGATAATATTTCTTTTTTGAGCCCTTAGTATAACCCTTGTTATTGTCCTAATGCGATACTGATAATAAAAAAAAAACTGTCCAACTTGTTAATTCTAATAAAAATGCGAGGTGCATTGGGACTAACCTATTGGGCCGTTGTAGACGAGAAGCCATCGAAGCAAAAGGTTTCGCATATTGCAGGAAGAAAGAGCCATTATATTCTTCTATGTATAACAGATCTAAAGCAAATAATACTAACTTGTAGTTCCGTTTTAATTCAAAAACTATAAATATTTGACATTTTTTTTTGCCAATTCGGTACAATGGAGACCAAGTGGTTGATGCATACTCCAACCTTGATCTGACAAAAGAAAAATATAATAATTTCAAAGTGTGCTACTTGGAAAAATTAGAAAACTTCTAATTATAAACCCCAATACTCTAAAGTAGGATTAAATTAGTTCTAAAATATGGTAACAAACGGCAATCTACTACAAAACAGAAAACGGTCACGAAAAGTCAGGTCACGGCTCAATCGAATTCCATCAATTTCATTTTTTATTCAAAAGTTGCTGGTTCTCTCTTTAAGGTATACGAAAAAATATTGCATTTACTAGCATTTAATGGCAGATTATTGAGAGAGCATCAAATTATTATTCTATCAAGCGCTGCCTGAAGACGCCGACAATCGTCAATATTTCTTATTCGAATAAAAATCTTCCTATCATCAAATCAGCATGTAATAGCCCACTTAAACCAGCGTTATCCAGAATTTTATTGATAAATAAATTGAATAGTAGCAGCGCTATAAAGTAACCCCCGATTTAGCTTTTACTTTGTCAGAAGCTTTGACCACAGCACTCTACTATTTGTATTCTGTCTGTTAAGTAAAATTGAAAAAGCTTCCATAAATTAATCGAAAATCCACCGTTGTGCAACTCAACAAGTAGAATACTATGGTCAAGCCTATCGAAGGCCTTGGAATGGAATTATGGGATAAGGACGAATCAAATACCCTTAATACTGTTTACATCCAATTCAAAAGTGTAAATAATAAGAGTGCTATATTATATGCTTGCTTACCTGTAGTATTTTTATCCGGTGCTTATATGATCATTTATTTTTGTTCATATATAAGCTTTCGAATACTAATTCGTTTTTATAATCAATTCATCAATACATACAGTTGTGTTATCTTTGTGATATTATTAATAAGAAAAAGAATTAAAAAGAAAAACTAAATAAATTTCTTCGATCTGTAGACAATAGTTAAAATGTAATATGGTGAAGCTAAGCTATGGCAACGCTTTCATAGTTATTCTGTATAGATTATAAGATAATGCCAAAGTAATTATATTGTTATAATGTCATGTTTCAAGTAATTTGAGATAATTAAAATCCAATTATTTGCGGCAAATTAATAGAAAAAAAAATGTAGGTATATTATTAATATTATTGTATTGGGTCAAGATTACCATGGTAAATAATATTAGTCAGTAAATAGGTACTAATAAACAGAGTGTCGAAATATAAAAATATTTTAGAATGTGAGAATGGCGGGATTGCAATTTTAACCATAATAATTGCAAATAAGAATTGTTTGTTTTATGTCAGCGATTTTGCACTTAATAATTTAATTATAAATAATAAACTGTATCAGCGATATTTAGGGGAAGATTGGGACCCTTCGTACAGTTTTCACATTTTCTTTTTTTTCTTTTTACCTATTTGATTAAGGATTCAAAGTAAGTCATCTAGCAATAGCACACATATTTAAGTTTAAGATAAAAAAATGTTTTAAATGGTTATTTAAGAGGGTTAGTGAGTAAAAGTGATTTTCCTTTGATCTGGAATTTGTACGAATCTGCCCCACGAATGGGGCACTTTCATACAGCAGTCGGGTTTGTATTTAATCATAAAAAAACAAATCTTAGAAGTAACGCAAACTAAAATCTCCCTTTCGTCCTTTAACAAAAGACAATATCTTCTTAGAAAAAAATAACAATATTTATATAACATTAACGCTGTTCTTACTTAACGCTACTTATCATAAAGCCAATCAGTAAAACAGATCAATTTTACTTTTGCAATGTCTGGCGCAAACTAAAAATCATTAAAACATATAAACATAACAAACATATAACATAAAATTTAAACAGTTAAATATTGAAGTTATATAGAAATTACTGCGTACTGCGTACATTCGTACGCGTACGAATGTACCCCTTCTATTGCTGTCCGAATGTGCCCCATGGTAAATACAAAGGTAAAAAATAACCTCTTTTTAGTAAAGTATAAACTAAGAAATATTACTCATTTAAACACTATCTTAGGCATACTTACTTGTCATAAACGTAAAAATCTGACCAGCAACGTAATAAAACTAGTGACAATACGCTCTAAAACTTCGATAAAATAATTACTCACCGAGCGCGAAAATACGTTTCTACCTGTCATTTCACTCGCAGTGGCGCGACTGGCGCCACGACCGGCCAACAGTGTTGCCAATGACATTAGGTGAAAAGGTCCGCCCAGTGGCACGAAAAAGTCCGCTTTAGTCCGCGTCGAAATGAAAATGCGTCGTCTAGCACATTCGCCATAAGTGATATTTATTTTTTACTGTTGGGCGTATATTATATAATAAAAAATACTGATTACTCTATAAACATTTACTTTTTAATAACAAAAAAAAAACAATAATAAAAAATAATGCTGGTCAGCTATTTTTTGAGAGTGCGCAATTCATGATATACGTTCCAAACTGAGATATTTTTATGATGTGCTGACTAGTTATTTTCGTCGGTATCAAGAAGTCCGAAAAGTCCGAAATAGTTTCAAAATCCGACAAAAGTCCATAGCCTTAAAAAAAGTCCGAAAATCGGACTAAAGTTCGCCCATTGGCAACACTGGGCCAACTACACCGCGGCCACTAAGGCTGCGTCCACATGCAAAGACAGGCGCGTTCCGCGCGTTCTCCGTTTGGTTGGTCTTTAATAGCTACTGTACGAAAGTGCCCCGTGTACGAAGGGTCCCAATCTTCCCCTAGTTAAATATAACTTTTTATGAAAGCTACCTATATATTTAAAAAAGTTCTAAAAATTATAAAATATTTTGCATCGTTCTTTCTGAGAATTAGGACTTTCTGAACTTCATTGGCTTGTGTGTTGTTGGTATTTTCATCAAATTATTCATAGTGTGGTACAAAATATATTTTGTGTACCATTTAATATTTATAATTCAGGCACAGGCATAAATCTGATAGTATAGAAACCCCAACCTATTTATTTGATTAAAAATAAATCGTTTATTTACTCCGTAAATTCATTTTCTTGCGTAACCAGTTTAATTAAATAAAACAGAAAAACAAATGATTAGGCAAAAAGACACAATCATTCTTTTGAATATTATCTAAGTCATATTCTTTTGTATAAAACTGCACTCGAAATTAGATGTGGTGAAACACTTAGGTACCTGCACAGTGGCGGCCCCAGGGGTGGGCGCGTTTTGGGCAAGCGTCTAACCCAAATTGTTCTCGCCTAACCGTTCGCTCAACCTGCTAAAGCGAGCAAGAAAATATGGAAGAACCGGGTAAATTAAATAAAAAAGGTCGTAAACTGTCACCAACTTTATCATTGTCTTTATAATTATAATACAAATTATATTATAAGTAAACAAGTATAAGAACTACGTGATTTTTGCCTATGTATCTACATAAACGAATAAATAAAATATCCATATTATATTTTACTTATTGCTGCCTATCTGATATATAGTATTTTCGGCACAGAATCACCGTATACAACAAAGATGTCGAAGCTGTTTCCAATTTTTTATTATGTGAGTGGAATATTGTCCAAGCGAAAAAAGGTAATGTTTTTTGCGCTAATTGCACTCTTAATTTTTTAATTTAAACCCAAACCAAGTATTTTTGCTGCAAAAGCGGTTTACGCTGCAGTAACTGAATGCGACAACGACAATAATATAGAAGCTAACTGCATTAATTCCAAAAAAAGGAAGACGCAGGAACAGGAAGATTACATAGTTTAAGATGTATCCACTTTAAGTGATAATAAAAATAAAGATATATTTGATTGTGGTTTAAAAAAATGACCACAATGTCACAAGGGAGGGTCGCAGATTCGGGAATTTTGTACGTTGAAAAAATATCGTAAAATCATTAGACATAGTTGTAATTTTTTTTGCCATTAGGCATAATAATAGAAAAATATCTTTTTTTTTTAATTTTAGTTTTCTATAATCATGTCATAATTTACATAGTTTGATATCTGTGTGATCTGTGTAATATAAACTTTGTAATAGTCTCTGTGATTTCAATCTAATTAATTTTATTTTCAATTTTACTAGAAATTCCAAAGTACCCAAATTATACAAAAATCTGTATTGCCCGAAATAATGCACATTTTTGCTGCCCACGCTAAAAAAAAATCCGCCGGATGTCGCCCAACTGAAAGAAAACCGCTGGCGCCGCCACTGTACCTGCAGTAATTAAATTGCGACTGTACTTAAACTAGATAAAATACACGGTATGTATGGTATGCCGTATATACTTTCGTATTCTCGATTTTAAGTTGATCGAAATGTGAACAAACGATTTTAAAATTAATAATAACAATTAGTAAATCTTAATCTTAATTAGTAAATGGTAAATTGACAGTAAAATTAATCTATTTATTGAAACATTTTTTCTATGTCTATTTTATTATATTTCGTATGTAAATTAGAAAAACGTGAGATTTATGGAAGTTTTCCATAGAGCCTGGGAATTTGTTATGATTATAGTGACTCAAACACAGACCGCCAACTCCAAAAACTTTATTTAGGCTTTCTATAACCTGAATAATTAATTATATAAATGAACTATAAGATGCTGCAGCACAATATACATTTTGTTGATAATTTAGAGGGTTCCATTCAGTGGCAGAACAACGTAGCCAGGGGTCCGTGTGCGAAAACTTTGCCGGGCCCCCATTATGATACGGAGTATTATTATTGATAACAATATAAAAAAATCTTTTTTCTTGCTTTTACATGCGCAAAGTTTGAAATCAGACTAGAAATGTCTATTTTTTGAGCTTCCTCATTTTCGATAGAAATAATTGCTAAAGCTGATAATTATTTATCGGTCATGCAATTTCTCAAATAAGTTTTAATTCACTGTAACTTGGAAAAATACTGTTCAGTTGATTCAACCGAAATAGGGATGGTCAAAAAAATAATGCAGGCAGTTACAATTTCACTAAAACTGGAAGATGAATAATAATTTTTTACCATTATAAAATCAATAAATCAAAAATAGAAGTTAAATTATCTAAATCATTCTTAAAACATTCTCTAAATGAAAGCACTTGCGATGAAATTATATCAGCGATATATTGAAGATGCAGGGCTTGACTCATATCGTAAAATATCCTTATCAGAAAGAGAAGGATCTCGTAAAACGTTGGGGAACAAAACGCGAAAATAAGAACAACTTTTGTAAAGGCCAGAACTTCGATTTTTTAATTGAGCTGTAATTATATTTATAGTTTAAAAAAACACATTTATTCTAAACCAATCATCACTTGTTTGAATTTAATAATGGTTATTAACATCATCAAAAATTATTTTTGGTCTTGATATCCTTTTGTTTTCTAATTCAGGAGTAGTGCCCAGTTGCCTAGCCAAAATAACAGCGTCCGTTTTAATTATATAAAAATTATTTCTCATTTGATTTCAGTGACGGTGGTAAACATTTTAGACGCAGCTTCAATATTTTGCTTTTTTTTGTAAAAGTTTTAACAATGCATCAATATTCTTTAAAATTTTATTTTGAAAAACAATAAGAAAAACGGTTTCAAATTTTTCCAAGTGTTTTCTTAAAGACTTTGCTTCATTAACTTCCGCTTTATTTGTAGAGGTTAAAATTATTTTTCCAGTGTTTTTAAAAAATCCACATATCTAAAACGAAGAGCTTCTAATGCATCGTGTCTTGATGACCATCGAGTGGGTGTCAATTTTTTTAAAGTTATTTTGGCATTAGTTATACTTTGCAAAAGTGCCCACCGTTTAATGCTTTGTCCAAAAAAAACATAGACACTTTCAACTAAATCGTAGAAATTCCTAATTTCTTTTATCCAACTTCAATAATCGCCGACACAAACACCGCCCTTTAAACTAAATCCCGGTATTGGGAATTGCGGTTTAATAAAAACAATAATAATAAAAATAAAGGCCGTTTTATGTGATTATTTCAGTTACTATCTATAAAAGTATTGAGTAGAGTAGTTTTGCGGATAAGTTTCCGGAGTATTGCATTTTTTTTTTGATGAGAACATTTTGTTTTGCATTTTTATGTTTTTGTGGCTCCGCTCCCGGGCCCCTTTCTAGCCCGGGCCCGTGTGCTTCGCACACATTGAACACCGATAGTTCCGTCACTGGACTATAAATTGTAAACTATTCTGTTTTGTAATTTATGAAATAATTATTTTGAGTGTTTTAGTATTTCATTAAATCGCATGTAATACCTGACTTGCGAGGTGCCGCATTATGTATTAAAAATAGCCCTAAAGTTATTATACGCTTCTGTTTATTGCCTATGTCGGCAATATTGTAATCCCTGTATTGACTTTTTTAAGATAAAATATAAATTTAGGTTACTTTGTGCTGAAAGCTCAACACACTGATTTTATTTCTATTTAAAATTGCTGAGTACTTTTTAAAATTAATTGCTATTTTTAATAAATTTCCCGAATTATATATATATAAACATTTATGGTGTAGAAATAATCTCATCAGCAGGAATAAATCTGATACATGTAGAAAAATTGCACCACTTGGGCATCCTTAAGATAAGATTAACCTAGAATCCCAGGAATCATTTTGGAAAAAATTAGAATAAAAGGTTCAGAAAAAATGCATAGAAGAATGGGTGAAAACCTATTTTATAACCATAGCATTGTCTTTAGTGCACTTGGACAGTTAAGCAAGACGCATGAAACCCCGAAACAAGTACTCCTCTGGTAGTACATTTTTGTATACCTTTATTTTATTATACATTATTAGTTTAAAATATAAATAATTTATACCAAAGGAAATAAAATTAAACAAGCGCTGACCATACAAGGCTATAGGCTATACAGGGTCTTATAGAAATTACTTATTTATACTATGAAATTGTAAAGGGATTGACTGACTGACTGACTGACTGACTGACGGATTCATCAGCATAAATCCCTAATCCTAGAATCATACAATTTCGTGGATGTATTCTCCTTATAACGTAGACTTCCACTAATAAGGGATTTTTCGAAATTCCAGCCCTAAGGGGGTTAAAATTTTTATAAGAGTTTCTGTATCTGAGAAAGAGAGAAACTAAAACTGACCGAGGCCTAAAAATTGGTACATAAGTTTCTATAATAACATAAGAATGACATGTTGGTAATTTCTTCAAAATTCACTTAAATAAAGAGGTGCAGCCTATTTTGAGGGGTACCTATAACTGTCTATAATTTTAAACTATATTGATGAAAATTGGTATTATACTTAATCTGGTAAAATACTCGAGTGTTTCGGAAATTTTTCCTATAGGAGATAGAAATGAGGGGGGGTACATACGTTTCCAACGCAACCGCTAAAGAAAAAATATAAGTAAAACATTTTAGACAAATTATTCTCTTGGAACAAATAAACATGTGTTCAGGCAGTTACGAAAATTTTGCCCCCAGGGGGTGGAAAAATGTGCGTAATAGTTTATGCTGGAAAAACTATTTTTGGTCCGAATTTCTTGAAACTCAGCATAAGTACATACACACATACTCTAAACACAAGTAATGAAACACTTATTTTTTTAAAGTCTGCCCCAAAAGGGATGAAAAAGGATTATAAAATTTAGAATTAAAATATTTACTCCAAGGACAAGGACTCCCAAAATAAGACCTAATACGCTGCACTCCCACATTTACTTTTACACAACCAAATGTTTCGGATAGTCATAAATTTCAAAAGACAAATAATGGTAAATTTTCTCGCTTATTATGACAAAGCGACATTTAAAAATATTTTTCTGCGATGGGGTTTCATATTACGATTTAAGAGTTTAATATAATGTTTCCGTAATACCCTATATGTAAGACAACAATTCCTTCAATCAATCTTTATTATTCATTGAAGTTAATTTATTCAATATTCATACCATAATATGTACCTATACTAATTAAGATGGATAAGTAAATATTTATACATCGTCTAAATGAATTAAACATTGATATTGACACTAAACTTGCTAATATAATTCTCAACTATTTAGGGTAACAAATAATACTAGGTAAATGCTTTGCATAAGAACTAGTTCTATAAGTATAAGGATTATTTAACACTGTGATAAGTATTATATTTTAAGTTGATGATATGATAACGGTCCAGGTATGTCACAGGGTTTATGTTCTGCATGTAAAAAATACTAAGGTAAATGGCAGTAGTTTAAAAGAATCTCGCATACCCTTCCCTAATAATTTTTACAGCATACATACCGGGTGTCCACGGAAGGTGGTTCGCCCCTTTAACTTTTTTGATTTTCAAGATAATGGAAAAAAATTTGGGTGATTTGTATACGACATAAAACTGTATTTTTTGACAAGTGACTCAACATTATGAAAATTCTGGTTTAACCGGAAGTGACATAAACTTTCGATTTTCAAATGGGACACCTGGTATATTTTTCGTTGTTTTTTTCGTTTCGTTGTTTTGACTACATATGACATTCTAAACACAACGATGTGTCACTTGTCACTTTTTGTCACCAAGAAAATGTTTTTTTCCAAATTTATTGTTTTATCTAGGGGGCTATGAACACCTTAAAATAACTTATTTCAGTTCTTCAATCTTGGGAAAAATACAATTTTACTATTTTTGGTCCAATGCCATGTGTTGTGTAAAATTTAATCTTTAAAGTTGTATAACTCATTTTTTTTAAACGGCAACATGGTGGCTCGTCGGGTTAAGAAAAAAGAGGATTTTATTACGGTTATTTTGATACCACACACTATTAGGCTTTAGAAAAGCTGCCATTAAAAAACTTTAAAAAGTTAACTTGGAACTTTCCTAAAATGAAGCTTCTTTTGAGAACAAATTTAGATTTAAATGCATCAAGTAGCCTGTGACCAGCAAAACTGATAAAACAAAAATTGAAAATTAATTCTTTCTACATTCTCCAAACCCTAATAACATATTAACTTTTTCACTCCTTGTAAAACTATTATTTTCCATGTAAACAACAACCTAATTTACTTTGGCAGAAGCTGTCGGCATGTCAATTTTCTTCAAGGCATGTTAAAAAAATATGGCGTCAGTAAAATATTTTTCCTAAAGGTCACGATATCCAAAAGACGAAGACTGTTTGGCAATAAAGAAATTATTTCAGTGTCATTACTATAACCTATTTCATACTTTAAAGCCTTCTGGGCTTTAAGTTCAAAATGTAAGAGCAATATAGAGTAAACATCGCCTCAGAAAATGTTCACATTGTAACCTGACTATGAAGATATATTAAAGACAAAACAAAGTAATTTATTTTTCATTTATGGGCCTAAAGATTTTCGTGCTTTAAGGCCCAATTTAAGATAAAAAAATTTCTGGCAAAAGGCCTTTTGAAAAGGAAAATGTTTGTAAAAAATTTAAAACCAAATTAAACTTGAAAGTTAAGATTTTAAAAATATTTTATCTTAGGATCATTTTACAGAGTTCATAGTAATCTAGAGGAAAAAATGAAAAGAAAAATCATTTAAAGCATCAATAAGTAACATCGTTAAATTTGGCATAATGTTTTGAGTTGATATAGCCGAAAATACACAGGGTGTTACATTTAAAAATCTAAAGTTGGGGTAATTTCAGGTTGAACCAAAAGGATATGGTTAGGTGGTTAGAAAAATTATTTTCTCGCTTAATATTTATATTGCCATTAACTAACAAGTAGATTGTCTATATACACTACGCCCATTAATTATCGAATATTCTAAAATGCACGCCCAAATTAATAAGCTGTAATTTCGTTAATAATAAACCAAATTTGAATTTTTTTTTTTAAATGATAGATATAAGATTCTAGGGTTTAGGGCAGAGTAGTTTGCGTCCTGACACGTCTTATTGTACGGGGTAGCGCATAAACTCTGGATGCACATAAATTTCCTTAAATTTAAAACTGACATATCTTACATAAAAATTGAATTTAATTTATTTTTTAAACGAAAGCAATTAGACATCTATCTGCGCTAGAAACTTGCCAAAAAGTTTCGCCATGCCACTAGAGTCAAAGAAAAAAATACCATTTCTTCGAAATAAATTCTGATGCCGAAAGAATGTTTCGTAAATAATCAATGAGTCATTTTATCACTTTTGGCTTTTGCTAAATTTAGAATAAAAAACATGTCAACAAATAAAGTCTATAATACAGGGTGGCACGCAAAATCCTATCCATTTAATTCGTTCACAGAAAATTTATACAAATACAAATTTAGATACAGCATCATTATTAGGTAACCAAGGATTGAGGATGTGTGGGACCATAATAATATGAAGAGGCAAGTCCGTGCGGAAGTTAACCCGCCTCAAACTCTTCCACAATTAAAACACGCGCTGCATTGAATATGGCAGAATATTGACCAAGAATTAATAAGAAGTTTAATTTTAAGCATGCCACGACGGTGTCAAGAAGTTATTAGCGCTCGTAGGGAATACCCGATACTAAAAATGTATCGCTGAATTTGTATTTGTATTATTATTTTTGTATTTTTAATTTTAAGCAATTTAATTAAATGGTTAGATACTTCCGTAGCACCCTGTATTATAAACTTTATTTGTTGATTTGTTGAGCAAAAGCCAAAAGTGCAATGACTCATTGATTATTTACGAAACATTTTTTCGGCATCAGAATTTATTTCGAAGAAATGGTATTTTTTTTCTTTGCCTCTAGTGGCATGGCGCAACTTTTTGGCTAGTTTCTAGCGCAGATAGATGTCTAATTGTTTTCGTTTAAAACATAAATTAAATTCAATTTTTATGTAAGATGTGTCAGTTTTAAATTTAAGAAAATTTACATGCATCTATAGTTTATGCACTACCCCGTACAATAAGACATGTCAGGATGCAAACTACTCTGCCCTAAACCCTAGAATCTTATATCTATCATTTAAACAAAAAAAATTCAAAATTGGTTCATTATTAACGAAATTACAGGTTATTAATTTGGGCGTGCATTTTTGAATATTCGATAAAATTAATGGGCGTAGTGTATTATGTTAATCGAATCTAGTTTGTTAAACTTAATATCCCCCACCCCCCAGATCAATATAATTTGATTTAAAGTGTGATTAAAAAAAATAAATATGTTTTTAACGAGAGAGGCCCAATGATAACTTAATAAAACATATTGTAAATAGTTTTCTAGGGATTCACATGCCTAATCTAAAAATCCTCTTCAATCACTTTGTAATTAAAATTAGATTTAGACTAATTTTTTTATTGATTTATGAAATTAAGTTAGTTCAATATGCTGTAATACACTAAATATCTTCATTAATAGGAGCAACTTCTTCTAATGCAGGTCCAATTTGATTTTGTAAAAGTTCCAAAACATTTTCTTTTCCCAAATTTTGATCCAGAAAAATGTCGAACAAATTTGAACAATATTAAGTCCTTGTTTGTACAAATCTGTATTTATTTTCTTTATTTCAATATCTACAATTATGAACAGTTGGTTAATTGTTTAATGTGAAGGTGCATTCGTCGGTGAAACAAACATTGCGTGATAATTGCCCCTATCGTTATTTACGATAACTTCAAAACAAAAGTTTGCTTTTCGTATTTGATCACCTTCCCTTAATTCCTAAAGTTTTTGATATTTATAATTATATAATTTGCGCAGTAATATATGGACATGGACACATGGAGTGATGCTTTCCTACAGCTTTGCTAAGAAGTTCGGTGTCCATTATTTTCTTCTTATTTTAATTTTTTTAGTTTTAATTTTGCATTATCTTCTTGTGCATTACAATCGGGTGCATCATTATTTTGCCCTAAGCCGTTGCATTTATTAATTACAGTACCTTTACTCTCAAAATTACGAACAAAATTTAGGGCTGTTGTTTTGCTTGGAATGGGTCTGTAAAAAAACACCGCAAAGAACATTTCGGATAGTCTCTGAAAACTATTTTCCATGTGGTACCACTTAATCATTGTTATTTTTTCTTAAATACTGTAAAACATATTGAAACTAAGAAAAAACAAATCGTCCAGTAATATTTGACATTATCAAAATTATTACTGGTGGTTTCATTGAGGTATACAGGGTGTCCCAGATAAGAATTCACTCTACAGGGATCTCGTAAACCATAGGAGATGCAGAGATGGTTAAATTAGAGAAAAGTTGCGCATTACTGAATCCTGTAACGTCATATTTTTAAATTTTAAAAAATCCGAATGCTTCCGAAGATATTTGGACAAAACCTAATTTTCGCGATTTCGTTTTAATTGATTTATGATTCTATTTGAAGAGACATGTCAAAATAAATTTTATATTCTTATTGCCACTTTTTCTCCCCTACAAGATGGTTTCATAACATTTTCGATCCGACGTTTCGTTGTTTTTATTGTTGTATTTACACATTAGTTGGATTTTAAAACATTTTTTTAAAAGAAACTTATAACAAAACATAATATCTAATATCTAATAAAACTTATCTGAAAAATGCAACAAGTAATAATTAATTTTAATTATTAAATACAATTATTTTTTATTTTTAAAAAATGCATGATAATATTCAAACAAAACGTACCATTTAAATTCGGCATCATATGGGTGGCTATGAAATTAATTGACGTTCGCAATTGTTTAAATAGGTTCTTTAGATCTGTCACTTAGTTACAGAGACCTGCTAGTTTTAAATTTGATATGTATTATTATGTTTTTTTAAATTTTGCTTTGTGCAATAAAATTTAAAATGATGGAACATTATTCTAACGAAGAAAAATTTGACATGATTTGCTGTTACATCGAGAGTCATAGGAATTGTGCGCAAAAACATACCTAATAATAATTACCAAATTTAAAACTAACACAGGTCTCTGTAGCTAAGTGACAGATCTAAAGAAACTATTTAAACAATTGCCAACGTCAATCAATCTCATAAACACCCATATGATGCCGATTTTAAATGGTACGTTTTGTTTGAATATTATCATGCATTTTTTAAAAATAAAAAATAATTGTATTTAATAATTAAAATTAATTATTACTTGTTGCATTTTTCAGACAAGTTTTATTAGATATTAGATATTATGTTTTGTTATAAGTGTCTTTTAAAAAAATGTTTTAAAATCCAACTAATGTTTAAATACAACAATAAAACAAAAATATTTTCGATAATGTGCCTATTTTCATTGATGATGTGTTTTTCTATATCGAAACGTCTAATAAATAATAAGTGTGATACACCGTTAGATTTAGAATCAAACGTAGAATTTATGAAGCATAAAATAAAATTTTCCGACTATTTAAAATAACAAAGTTGATGATGTTTGTGACTAAACGAAACGTCGGATCGAAAATGTAATTAAACCATCTTGTAGGGGAGAAAAAGTGGCAATAAGAATGTCAGATTTATTTTGACATGTCTCTTCAAATAGAATCATAAATCAATTAAAACGAAATCGCGAAAATTAGGTTTTGTCCAAATACCTTCGGAAGCATTCGGGATTTTTTAAATTTGAAAACATGACGTTACAGGATTCAGAAATGCGCAACTTTTCTCTAATTTAACCATCTCTGTATCTCCTACGGTTTACGAGATCCCTGTGAAGTGCATTCTTATCTGGGACACCCTGTACACCGTGCGAGCAAAAATTATTTCGATCAAACAGGGATTGAATTAAAAAACGTAGGGCTTGGTTTAGATTACAATGATATGGGGACGATATATCAGGTTACAATTTTGTCAAATTCATATTATGACATGATATGCCAAACTAATGAGTGATAAAATAAGTAGACAAATACATACTAATTTATTTTTGTTGTTTACAAAATTAACAAAGTAAGAATATACTGAAAGAAACAGAAAAATAATTACAAAAATTGCTGAAATTGGCCACCGCCATGGTCCAAGCATAAATTCACACGTCTCTTCATATTTTCGAAAGTGTTGACCAGCATCTTGGAGAAATGTTACCACATTCTTGGATAATCCTTTTATGTAATTGTTTTAAATTTGCAACTGATGGTGTTTTAAATATAGTGTTCTTTAAATGAGGAAAAACGAAGTAATCCATAACCGTTAAACAAAGTGATCTAGGTGGGAATTCAATGTCTGATCGAAAACTGATCAATCTGTCGTCGAAAAAATTGCGTAAGTAGTTAATAGTTTCGGCGGCTGTATGGGCGGTTGCACCGTCCTGTGGGGGATTTTCACTACTCCACATGCGTGTATTCTGAGAATTCACATAACCGGAGAGGTGGAACCAGGCTTCATCCAAAAAAAATGTAAAGGTCTAATAAATCATTTCTTTCCAATAAATTTTGGGTAAACCATTGAGAGTAATTCCTGCGTCTTTCAAAATCTGCGGCTTGTATTTCTTGGAATACTTGCACTTTATAAGGAAATAAATTTAACTGCTTCTTAAGAATAGTCCTGCATGTTCCATAGATCTTATGGGACACTTCTTGGGACATGCGTCTTATACATCTTGTTGGCTTATTTTGCGTTATTTCACGAACGTTTGCAACAAGTTCTTCTGTTCTTACAGATGGTTTTCCTGCTCCTTTTTTGTGTTGTATAGAACCTGTTTCCCTAAACACAGCCACGGTTTTTTTTTCAGGCAATGATAAAAATCCGCAGCAATAAAAGCAACGTTAGGAAAATGTTCGTGAAAATCGCTCATGCACAAACCCGGATTGTATTCAACAAATTGGAAAAATTAGCGATGAATCAAATTACTTGTAACGACTGTCAAAGATGACGGAATAACTGATTGATTGTTAATTCAGGTAGTTACTGACACCCGACAGGTATTAAGCCGGATTTAATTGTTAAGAATTAAACGATGAGTTTTTTCTAAATAATTTTTAATTGGCTTAATAGAAAATTATATGATAAAATTTAGTATGCGAGTCTACCATATAAGGACCTTCAAGAAAGTCTATTATAATTATAATATAAAATTAATAGGGGGGGGGGGGCAATATATGAAGGTAGCAAAATTTACATGAGATTTCCAGGGTTAGTCTAGCGGTGCACCACCCGGCATATGTACATTTTGTAATAATTGTGTTTTTTGTTCCATATAGGTACCTCCATAAAATGGTAGCTCTATGAAATAGTTCTTTTCCAATTTCTATCATGGCGTATGAGATTTTTCTAACCTCACGCACATTACACAGGTACGTCCTTATATAGGTATTTTAAATGGTAAGTAAAGGGATGAAAGAGTAAATATCTAGAATATCTAGAAAGAAAGGTTCAAATTTCGCAACGAAGGATATTTAAAAATAAATATTTATTTAAATGTGCATCGTGGAAGACCTTATACCGTGCGAGCAAAAATTATTTGCATCAAAGAGGGCCTTGCATCTAAGGACGTAATGCTTAGCCGTAGAGCTTAATACCTATTGAGTGTCAGTAACTACCTGAATTAACAATCAATCAGTTATTCCGTCATCTTTGACAGTCGTTACAAGTAATTTGATTCATCACTAAATTTTCCCATTTCTTGAACAATGCACACAATGGGCTTTACGGAACAGCACAAAACATTCATGGTTGAAGCGTATTTTCGAAACGGGGTTAGAGTAAATGGTGAGTGGCAATACAATCCGCGTTTGTTCATGGACGATTTTCACGAACATTTTCCTAACGTTGCTTTTATTGCTGGTGATTTTTATCATTGCCTAAAAAGAACCGTCGCTGTGTTTAGGGAAACAGGTTCTATACAACACAAAAAAGAAGCAGGAAGACCATCTGTAAGAACAGAAGAACTTTATTTTTATTAACTATTTTTATATTTTATATATTTTATATTTTGCTGGTCAACACTTTCGAAAATATGAATAGACGTGTGAATTTATGCTTAGAGCATGGCGGTGGCCAATTTCAGCAAGCAATTTATTTCTTTTTCTTTCTGTATATTCTTACTTTGTTAATTTTGTAAACAACAAAAATAAATTTGTATTTGTCTACTTTATTACTCATTAGTTTGGCATATCATGTCATAATATGAATTTGACAAAATTTTAACCTAGATTTGGTTAGATATATCGTCCCCATATCATTGTGATCTAAACCAAGACACAAGTTTTTTAATCCAACCCTCCTTGATGCAAATAATTTTTGCTCGCACGGTATTAACCATTGTTTCCGTTACTCTGCGTTCTCCCACGCAACAAAAATCAGTAATAATCAATAATCACGCGGTATTAACTTAGCAAATCTACATAACAATCTAATTAATAAAGTATACTATACGTGTACACTTCTCTTTTAATGAAACATGACGGGAACAGTAATGAACAGCATCAGAAACCAATTTTAGAATGTTTCAAGCGATTTATTGAATCTTAATAATGTCGATGATAGTAATTTAGATAGTAACGCATCATTTAGTTGGTTTCCTATACTATATTACTTAACGGTATGTTACTCTTTCATCCCTTCACTTACAATTTAAAAGACCTGAAAGACCTACCTCTGTATTTTAATGTGCATGAAGTTAGAAAAATTAATGTTTTCACATACTTATCTGCACAACAATGATGGCGAAAAACCTCAAACCATGCGGTCTATTATGGTTCTCACCTTGTTTATATTTCCCCCAATAGGTCTAACTTTTTGATGAAGTTAATGATAGTATTGGGGGAGACATTTTTCATGTCATCCGGCAGCAGCGTCACCTCACCAAATAGGGCGAATCTGATTCTTCCTGCCGCGGGGCAGGCGCACATTACGTGTTCTGCTGTTTCTGCATCTTCCATACAAAGCCGGCACTCATCAGTTGTGGCAATTTTATACATATGGTGTCGCATTCTGCAGTGGCCGGTGTACAATCCCACTAGTGCTTTAAGGCATGACCTGTTGAGCACTAGTAGCTTGTCAGTTAGCTGTTGGTTTATATGGCTGTTTATAAATGCTTTTGAGTGTGTTAGACCTGGTAGATTTGACCAGTGTCTTTTCCATTTGCTTTTTGCTTCAGCTAGTATTGTTTTTCTGGCCGTACCATGAGATATACTTATTACAGTCTCGGGTCCTGTGAATTTTAGTGCTGCACCTCTCTTGGCGAGCTT
The DNA here is from genome assembly GCA_963969555.1 of Polydrusus pterygomalis. NCBI lineage: Eukaryota > Metazoa > Arthropoda > Insecta > Coleoptera > Curculionidae > Polydrusus > Polydrusus pterygomalis. The sequence continues at coordinate 12,954,581 of OZ018384.1, forward strand.
GTCAGCAGCCTCATTACCCTCCAGATCCATGTGTCCCGGTATCCATATTAAGGTTATTTTGTTGTTTAGACTTAGTTCGGATACTGTTTCGTGACAGCTCCACACCGTTTTTGAGGTACCTATACCATCTCGATTCAAGAGCTTTTAATGCAGCTTGACTGTCGGAGAATATCTTGATTAACCTATGTGCATACCGTCGATCTATTAGCAGTCTTGCACACATTTCAATTGCATAAACATCCGCTTGAAATATGGTTGTCATAGTTCCCAGGCTAATAGTTAGTTCTATTTTTCGGTTTTTGCCATAAATTCCGGCTCCAACACCCTCTTTAGTTGTGGAGCCGTCTGTAAATATTCCAAATTCCGCCTTTAGCAGGTCAGCACTGTTATTGACCCATTCATCCCTTCTTTGGTTCAATGGATCAAGTTATTATAGTATTAAGTTCTATAATATATTAATAATAATAATAATAATAATAATAATAATAATAATAATAATAATAATAATCGACTTTATTAAAGATAGTAAGGGATACAATAAATATTGTAGTATAGTAAGGCGAAGTTTAGCAGAGACCATGGGAATCTGCTATTCTTCAGCTTTTGTTTAAGTTAATTGCGCAGCAAATACACTCAGTTCCAAAAAAAGCGACGCACCTAATTTTTGATGCAACTTTGTAGCTTTGTAATTTCTGAACGAATGGACCGATTTTTATTTTCTTTCAATTTATTGGTAGGTAACTCCTTTACCTTTAAGAAAAAAATAAACTGGCAGAAATTTTTTTAAAGCCCCCTGGATGATAGTGGAAAAACTCAAGCCATGTTATTTTCTTAATTTTTGACTCACCCTGTGCGTTAATCAAATAAATGTATAAAAAGCGCATCTATATTAAAGTCGCTTCTTTTACGAGCATTTTGATTTTTTGTTCATTAATTTATCTCTAAAATTGTCCAAATTACAGCTTTTTGCTGAAACCTTACGTTTATTTCACAAATGTAATTCATTGTAGGAGCACATTGCCAAAAAAACAATTATTGCCCTTGCCATAGCAATTAATCCATATTATTTTACCCTTTGTCGTTGTGTCATTTAAAAAGTCAATGTCATTATAAAAGTTGTAGTGGCTAAATTACATAAAATGCCTCAAATAAGTTCAGAACAAGTAGCGGCATTAGTTACTTTAGTTAACGATGGGCGTAGTAAACGTTACGCCGCTCGTGCAGTGAGTGTCCATGAAGCAACTGCTCGTAGAGCAATCCACAAGTACGAACTAACAGAAAGCACTGCTCGAAGGGTTGGTTCTATAGTCGCCCTCGAAAAACTTTTCCAATAGACGATAATATGTTGCCTGTAAATGTGCGAGGTTTGGTTTCTATAAATTTAAACTAGTTTTGAACAAATTTTTAAAAAATTATCCTTTTATCACTTTTGAAGAATTTTACACGGCTGACTTTACGCAGTTAGTAGTAAAGTAATTCATATAGTGGGAGTATCGTGGATAATATAATGTTTATATTTATATTATGTAATGTTTTTTTTATACGCACTAATGTCTGTTGTGCAAAGTTCTTTTTTCTTTGCGTTTTTAATGGTAAATTTATGTTAATTTACATTAATATAATATATATTATTATTATTTTTTGACTTGTGTATAAATTAAGAAAAGTAGAGTGAAAGTTTTCTTTATTTTTAAAATTCAATAATGTAACCAATTCAAACCCTAAACTTGAAACATAAATGGTTTCCCTAGATTACAATATTTCTACTACATTGAAATTCACCCCAAATTATCGTTTAAAGGCGGTACAAATTATATCATCTATTAAAATTTGCATGGTACCAGGAATTCCATGCAGACCAAGTGGCGGGCAAAAGCTATAGTAACATTTATTTAGACTATTTAGAGTGACCATCCATCAGCAGTCTGTCGTCTCACGGTATGTTTTCGCCGGCTCGAATTGTAAAGAGTTAAAAAAATATATATCTATTTTATTACAGATCATATTATCCGACTACCAATAATTTAGAAATAGACCATAATATTAAATAAAATGCGAGAAGATGACAGATGGCAGATGTTACGAAATTTTGGTAAGGGGAATATTTCCAAAACCTTTACTTATACTAAACAAAGGTTTTCACAACCTTTATAAATACCTCATTTAAGCTCTTTAAGGGGTTAGTAACGGAATTGTTTCTGTTACTATATATACAGGGTGTCCCATTAAGATTGACTCTCGGCGGTATCTTAGAAAGTGTCAGTCGTATGGCTTGCGGAATTTTTTTTTAGTAAAAGTGACAATGAGAAATGGCTGGAAATTATTATTAAATTTCTAGGTTGGCCGCTAGGGAGCGTAACTAAAGTGACCTAACAAAAAGAAGGATTATTCATATTCAAAATATTGCTATGCAAAAATATTCACAACTTTGGTTTGGCTCATCGGAATTTGACAAATCTGAACTTGCTAAATATTCTTTTGTTTTATCACTTTTATAAAAAACAAGGGCGTTCTGAATTCCGTTGCGACAGCTAGAGGGCGCTATTTAGCAGAATCAATAATTTCTTTATTTTTCTCAATAATTTTAAATGGAATAATATATATTTTTTAACTTAGGTAAAAAAACAATAAATAAGAAGAATATCTGTGAAAGCCGCAAGCCAATATATTTTTTTAAATCGGAGATATCAAAAAGATAATAGAAAAAAGTAAAATAGTTCAAAAAAACTAAAAAACACGCTTTGATAATTAATCAAACTAAAAAGCTGAAAATAAATATAGTTTAAAATAATTCTTGAAATTATTAATATAGGCAGAAAATAATAATGAACGATAAACATTAGTACAATTATTGTGAAAAAAGCGTAGGGTGATCGATATACGAAAAATATAGCACAAAGCGACCCACGCTTTTTTCACAATAATACTAATGTTTATCGGTCATTATTATTTTCTGCCTATATTAATAATTTCAAGAATTATTTTAAACTATATTTATTTCCGCTTTTTAGTTTGATTAATAATTATCAAAGCGTGTTTTTTAGTTTTAAAAAAAAAAAGTCGGTTACAAACAAACAAACATACAAACCCAAACAAACGACGAAAATTTTCAAAATAAAAAAATAAAACTTGTCAAAATTTTATTTTGACGGGTAGAATTTTTTTTAAAATTTTTCTCTATTCTTAGCGACAATATCTATATGACCTTACGTTTGTTTCATTACTATTGGTTATTGTAATAATTCTGACATATTGACAGGTGTCAAATTTTAACAAGAGGATTTTTTGCGTATTTTTTTTTTAACTTTCCACCGTCAATATACATACGACCTTATAGTTTTTTCATTAATATAATTTTTTTTAACGATTTGACATATTGACACTATTGGCAGCTGTCAAAATTTGACAAGAGAATTTTTTGCTTATTTTTCCCGAAGTCTCCACATCGAATACTATACGACCCCATAATTTGTTTCGTCAAAATCGCTTCATCGTTTTATACCTGACAGCTGTCAAAATTTGACAGGAGAATTTTTTGCGTGTAGGTTATTGTATTGTCAGCGGTTCTTGATAAGTCTACAAGATTTAAATTAAATCTGACCGTTTAAAGTGGGTCAAAATCGGGTTCAAAAAAGTCGGTTACGGAAAAACAAACAAACAAACATACAGGTGAAGCTAATAAAAGCGTGTTCATGAGCTCCATAAGAAGAAACTGACGTTTCAATACGGTATTAGTACGCAAGTTACGAAGTTACAAATACCATACCATTGTGTCTTCTACAAAGCTAAAATCAACACAATACTTCTTTAAAATAATGCTCTGTAAATTTAAATTATTTACAACAAAAATAATAGAGGTTGAATTAAAGAAACAAATTGCAATAAAATTGTAAGTGGTCTGTGAACCAAAAAAAAATGTAAGAATGCTTAGATTTAAAATATGAAATAGTACGTGTCAAAGTTTTAATAAGCAAAATTTTAATTTATTTCTTAAACTTCAATCGAAGAGGCGTTTGACGTGCTTAAAATGTTAAGGAAATACATCAAAATTAAACCCATTTAAACTTGACACATACTATTTCAAATTTTAAATCAAAGCCTTCTTGCATTTTTTTGTTTCACAGCCCAATCACAAATATTTTACTGTAATTTGTTTCATTAATGCAGCTACCTTGTATTATTTTTGATGTAAATCATTTATAAACAAGTATTATGTTAATTTTTGCTTTGTTGAAGACACAATGGTATGGTATTTGTAACTTCTTGCTTACAAATTCCGTATTAAAATGTCAGTTTATTCTTATGGGGCTAATTTTTATATTATATTTTCCATATTTCCGGTTTAAAACAAGATATTGGCATAGCAATATTTGTCCCCTCCTACCCCCCTTTAAAAAAAAGGTAGAGCAAAAACTCAAATACAAAAGTTTTCCAACATTTTCATTAGATTGAAAAAATGGTACCTCTTTTACTATAAGGATTTGTGAGAAAATTCCTCTTTTTGATTCGTCATTATAGTTACGCCCCCTAGCGGCCAGCGTATAGAAACTTAAGAGTAATTCCCAGTAATTTCTCATGGCCACTTTTACTAAAAAAAAAATTCGCAAGCCATACGACTGATACTTTCCGAAATACGGCCGAGAGCCATTTTTAGTGGGACACCCGGTATAACTATAGGTTATTTACGACAGGTGATACCGTGCGCGCAAAAATTATTTGCATTAAAGAGGGCTTGGATTAAAAAACGTGTGGCTTGGTTTAGATCACAATGATATGGGGACGATATATCTAACCAAATCTAGGTTAAAATTTTGTCAAATTCATATTATGACGTGATATGCCAAACTAATGAGTAATAAAATAAAGTAGACAAATACAAATTTATTTTTGTTGTTTACAAAATTAACAAAGTAAGAATATACAGAAAGAAAAAGAAAAATAATTACATTAATTGCTGAAATTGACCACATGCTCCAAGTATAAATTCACATTAATCATTTATTTCCAATAAATTTTGGGTAAACCATTGAGAGTAATTCCTGCGTCTTTCAAAATCTGCGGCTTGTATTTCCTGGAATACTTGTACTTTATAAGGAAATAAATTTAGCTGCTTCTTAAGAATAGTCCTGCATGTTCCATAAGATCTTCCCACTTCTTGGGACAGGCGTTTTATACAAATTCTTCTGTTTTTACAGATGGTCTTTCTGCTCCTTTTTGTATTGTATAAAACCTGTTTCCCTAAACACAGCCACGGTTCTTTTTAGGCAATGATAAAAATCCCCAGCAATAAAAGCAACGTTAGGAAAATGTTCGTGGAAATCGTCCATACACAAACCCGAATTGTATTGACACTCACCATTTACTCTAACCCCGTTTCGAAACCATGAATGTTTTGTGCTGTTCCGTAAAGCCCATTGTGTGAATTGTTCAAGAAATTGGAAAAATTAGCGCTGAATCAAATTACTTGTAACGACTGTCAAAGATGACGGAATAACTGATTGATTGTTAATTCAGGTAGTTATTGACACCCAACAGGTATTAAGCTCTATGGCTAAGCATTACGTCCTTAGATGCAACGCCCTCTTTGATACAAATTATTTTTGCTCTCACGGTATAACGGTTATGGTAAATATTATACAAACAAAATTGTTTATTGGGATACCAATTATTCACTCAGTCAGTCAGTCACTCAAAACAAAGCCTTTTATTGTATAGATTCAATGGACAGCTTAGTGAGCCTTTTAAATATGTTACAGTTAAAACAGTAGCAAAATATTAAATTTGTCACGACATGATATCTCATGCACCATCGCTCAAGCAAAGAAACTTATATAGGTACCTATTATAAATTTAAAAACCTCTGTGTAATAACACCAAGATTTTAAAATATATACAAATGAAGAAAGTAGTGAAACTACATTTAAATAATGAAAATAAATATACATATACACACTTATTGGATATCGAAGTGAAATTGAGAATTTAAAATTTTATAAATCTGCGAACGACAGAAGGTGGACGGGTAGAGTATGCGTAATTAATTTTAATTTCATTTAAATCCGGATGTTTTATGATCAAGTCAGACGTTATATATAGTTTTTTTATAATGAATGTAATAAATTTACGCATGTTATGTAGATTGGTATGTTGTAATTTATTCTACAATCAACGGATAGATTTGGCTAGCCATTTAAATTGTGTTCAAAAACGCGGAATTAAAAAAACAATCAAATTTGCAATGATTATAATCTCCAATATCTTAGATCCTGCCCAATTTAAGCACTTTTGGATGCAGGATATTGACATTTCTCGTTTCCACAGTAACTGCAATGCGGCGCGACGTGAATGGCCTTAGATAATCCGGGAGTCCGCGAGTGATTTTGGTCAGTAGTAGCTTAATTTTAGTCATAATGATATTAATTTTATGTTATAATAAATAATTTCATGTGATAAAGGAGTACATGCATTGAATCGACTCGGACCGGTCGACTCGGAAAAGAGCAGTCGGAAATTTTTGATATTCATGTAATTAAATTAGACCCCGCGCACTGAGTCGGACCGGTCGACTCGGATCGGTCGACTCGACCCGGAATTGCTTGCAGGGGCAAAAACTGCCGAATGCTCTGACGGCGAACTACGATTTTTGTATGAAATTTAGTGTAGCGGAAAAACACCAATAAAGGGAAACGTAAAATTATAATTGCGCTATTTGATCGATGCCGCCGTGACTAAAAAAAAAAGTTTAAATGTCAACATATTAATTTACCTTGATATCGAAATTCTCGAGCCTTAGTTTTAGTAAAACAAACTTGAGTGTAACTTTTTTATTGCACACTGTAAAAAGTGGGTTGAATTTTTCATGATAGTTCCTTAAAAAATATAAAAATATAAATTTTACACATACTTTCATGTGGTAGATAAGGATACATTAATGTTTTTGTAATATTAAATTTTATTTTAATTTTACAATAAAACAAGATATTTTTAACAGTGATGAATAAACAACTTTATATAAGTAAATTTTAGGAAAGTTATGGAAAATTAAGACATACAATTTAAGTAATATCATGATTAAAATGTATTACTAATTTGACTACTAGCCGCTCTTCAGGTGAGATGGCTTTTCTTAAGTTTGTATCCTGCTTCTGGAGCGAAAGTATATTTAAAAGCTCATCAAACTTCCCACTAGTCATTCTAAAATATTTAAAAAACTTTTCCTCATCTCCAAGCAAGTCGGGGAATAAATGGTAGAATTCTCCGTAGACCTCCCTTTTTAAATTTATATTATGGACCCAGATTCGTGGCCTCCGCATTTCTCTTTCAGTTTCATGACACGCTAGAGCTATCATCAATTCTTCGTCAGAATCTGAAGAATCTGTCATTTTTATCTTCTCCTGCTCCTCTATACTCGACTACTAGTGGACGACTGCCGGCAAAGCGAATTCAATTCGCGGCTGACGTTGTCATTCCGACAGCTCTTTTCCGAGTCGACCGGTCCGAGTCGATTCAATGCGTGTACTCCTTTTTGAATCTGGACCACCAATGAGCGGTAGGTTGAACTGCGACTGTCTGATATACACGGTGTCCGGAAAAAGGAGGTCAATCCGTTAAGCATACCTATATCCCTTAAGCAAAAATAATATGACTTTTATAATACCATTTTTCATTTTTGACCCTCATGCGTCAAAGTTTAAAATTAAAAACTGATTTAAGATAATAATATAAATTTTAAATTTGGAGTTACATCTTTTGAGAAAAACAAAATAAAAAATAATTGTCAAATATTCAAAATAGGAGTGTTAAGTACCCCCTGACCCCCCTATTTTTTAGTACGTGCGCCAGTGACTTCCGAACTACATTTTTTCAGGTAATCATTTATTTTTGAAATTAGAAAATTTCGGTAAAATGATGCGTTTTGGAGATAATTTGAAAAGTACTTAACTGATGACAACGCTGCTTACGGTAATCTTATAATTTTCAATGTTAATTGAAGTCAGCCGTTGTGGCATTACCATGGATACAGAAATATAGTAAAGTAAAACTTTGCAATAGGTGACAATATCGAAAGCAAAGGACTAGCCAAAAGTAATGTAAATACAGTGACGTACAGCTAAAAGCCAATTGTACTAAACCAGTTAAATGAAATTATTTTATTGCCCTACTAAGAATTTACTATCGCTAATCTTCTTCACATAACAGTACTTTCATCAGGAATTTTGACTAGTCATTCATTTTTACTGTTTCTTCAAAACACACTGCCCGATTTACTTGACGATTTGCCTCTAGTGGAACACAACATATTTGGTTTCAACCAGACAGTGATCCCTCGCATTTAGCTAGGAAAGTTAGGAACTATTTACACCAAATATAGTAAGTTCTTAGCAGGGCAATAAAATAATTTCATTTAACCGGTACAGTACAACAGGTTTTTATCTGTACGCCACTGTCTTTACATTATTTTTGGCTAGTCCTTTGCTTTCGGTATTGTCACCTATTGCAAAGTTTTACTTAATAGTAAGTTAAGTAATACTTGTGTCCATGGTAATGCCACAACGGCTGAATTGATTTAGCATTTGAAAATTATGAGAATACCGTAAGCCGCGTTGGCATCAGTTAAGGACCCGTACTTTTCAAATTATCTCCAAAACGCATCATTTTTTCGAAATTCTATAGCAGTCAAAAAAGAATCGAAAACAAATGATTAGGTACCTGAAAAATATAGTTTGGAAGTTACTGGCGCACGTACTAAAAAATAAGGGGGGGGGGGGGGGGGTCAGCGGTTACGGGACTCCCCCTATTTATATTCGACAATTGTTTTGTTTTTCTCAAAGTTGTAACTCTTTATGGTAAAGCAATGTTCGAAATTTAAAATTTATATTTTATTAAATGTTTGAATTATTTAAAAAAATCAGTTTTTAATTTTTTAAACTTTATAGAACGTGAGAGTCAAAAATTTAAAATGGCATCATAAAAGTCATATTATTTTTTGTCCTTTGACCTTTTTCTAGACACCCTGTATATTCATATTAATTACAAAAATCGCACAATCCGCTATGGAGATTGTGGCTCTTAGATTATTACGAATTCATATAATAGTCCTATGCATTGTGTATAGCATAATGCTCTGACAAGTATTAATATCTGGTATTAGATAAAGCATTTAATGTCCCTTTTGATACTTAGGGAAATTAGTTTTTATAAATATATTTCAATAATATTTTTTTATTAGTTTACCCTGTATCAGATTCTTGGGTAATGCAGTAACTAAATAATATTTTTGCCAAAGAAACATTTTAACCCAATAAAAAATAATATCTCTCATTTAGCTAAAGATATTATCAAAATATTCCAAAAAAGAATAATTTAATACCGCTTTTTAAAATTATTAAAATACCGAAATCATATAACTATAATGGACTAATTTTTGCTAATAATAAAGCAATAGTATTTTAAATTATTATCACACTTAAATCAAACATAACTTAATTAATAATATTACGGCGTGGTCACTATAGAAGTAGAACTATTATTGATCTACCACCATGGTCAATAATAAAGGTAGGCTTTGAAACAAATTGACTAATAATGACGGTTCTCCAGAATATTTTACGCCCAATGTAATGTAAAGTAATTATTAGAGTTAGGTAAGTATAGCGCCCTTAGTAGTAAATCGAATAAGTATAGAATGAGGGCAGGCAATGAAATGACACAATTCTATTTATCCCAACGTTTCGTTTTTATAAAAACTTTTTCAAGAGTCTGAAAAGAGAAAGATAAGACAATTACAATAAATGAATGCGAATAAAATTCAAATTACAAATACAGTAATAGCAAATTGGACTAGGAATCTAACATAGTTTATGGCAGTCCATGTAAGCAGTGTAACAATACTTTTTATGTTGGCCAAACTAAACAACTGTTAAAAGACACAGACTAAGACAATACAAGTATGATTGTAGTAGGGTAGACAAATCAGACTCAACAGCACTGAGTCTCCATCACTATCTAACGGGCCATGACTTTAATTTTTCCCACCCACAAGTATTCGACAGAGAAAGTAATAATTACATAAAGAAAAATATTATTGAAATAATTTATATTAACTTAACTAATTCAATTAATTTTAGAACTGACACAAATAATTTGAGTGCTTGCAACTCTGGGATCTTAAATAAATATAAAAATGTATTTAATGAGTACGGGAGACATTAGTAACTGCAATCTTGTGGTGAGGGAGGAATCAACTTCACAGTCGGTTGTCTCGTTTTGTAATAATTGTCGATTTTTCAAAAAATACCATTGTTATAACGGAGCTCGTTATTAACTTGACCGAGGAGTCCATCTGCAATTATTACATCTAACTTCACCTTCAAACTTCACTGTTTACGTTTTACTGTCAAAGTAGCACTGATAGTTCGAATAAGTATATGCATATCCATGCATTATTAATATACAAGCTTAAAGACCTTTTTATTGGTATGTACCTAATGTGTATTTGTTATTAAATCATATGTTTCATGTATATTTTATCTAAACAACAACTATTTATTTAATGGCCAAAGTTGTGATGTATTTATATATTAACTAGCGTGTATCCGGCATGCGTTGCAACCCGCTGGTATAAATACAAACCCGAACAAACCCGATATATTAGTACCCGGCATGCCACTTTCTGAAATTGCACCCGTGCGAAGCCGGGGCGGGTCGCTATGATACATAAAAACCTTCCCCTTGAATCACTCTATCTATTAAAAAAAAAACGCTTCAAAATCCGTTGCGTAGTTTTAAAGATTTAAGCATATATAGCTGGTAGGGGACGGACAGACAGCGACCGCGACTTTGTTTTATACTATGTAAGTATTACTATGTTAAGATAAGATTAGGGACCTACTGCCTCATTTTGATTTTTACTATTACTGTATTTGTAATTTGAATTTTATTCGCATTAATTTATTATAATTGTCTTCTCTTTTCAGACCCTTGAAAACGTTTTTATAAAAAACGAAACGTTGGGATAAATACAATTGTGTAATTTTATTGCCTGCCCTCATTCCCGCTATACTTATTCGGTAATTATTAGGGGAGAGCAAGGCATAATGACATAGCAGGCAAAATGACATATTACCTGTTTTCGGCCCAGTTCGATTACATTCGTGTTGAGTTCTCTACTACAAACACATCTTAATACCGCTAAGATCGTCAGCCGTAATAAAATGGCATAGTCGATCGTTTGTTGTTTTCTAGAGAGTTTGTGTATTTTCCTATGTAAAATATCAATGTAAGTGATTGTTGAAATATTTTTGGTTAAAATATATAAGGTCGCTGCCAATGTTTTAGTGTTAACCCACAACTATTAGCCCTCTAGTTTTAATATTACACTAACATTTAAATGATTGAATAAAATTATAACCTAGAAAATATATTTATTCTTTATATTGCACATTGGGCAAAATGACCTAGCAGGGTGTCGTTTTGCCTGTATAGCACTATGTCGTAATTTATTCATATTTTGTTTCAATATTTTTTTTTTTAATTTTGTTAATGTACAACAAACTTAAAATATAAGTAGAAACTACGTTTTACACTTACATTGTTATTTTTTTTTACTCACTGGACAGTTAATTTCATACAACCATGTCATTATGGCTTTAAGGGAAAAATTTGGTATGTCAATTTGCCTTACCCTATAAGGTTAAATGGTTTTTGTAATGCTTGTTATTTTTTGAAATTTTTCCTAAATGTTGCAATTCTTACAAGTAAAATATTTTAATTCACTTAAAACGTTAAGAGGCCATATTAAAAGAAAAGAATAAAACCTAATATACCTTTTGGTTTAGTAAAAATTGATTTTCAAAAGATATTATGTCATATTGCCTTGCTCTCCCCTAGATATTACATTATGACAGGTGGATAGGAAGAGGAAACTTATTTCCATGGCCATCCAGGTCACCTGATTTAACGTGTTTGGACTTTTATTTGTAGGGGGTTTTTAAACGTCGACAAATGATAATATCTAATGTTTTGCGATTACAATAGTTTATTAAAAAGAAAATTTCTTCAAAATATGTTGAGTGGTACCTGCTTACGATGTCATATATCTTTGAGGTTGTTATAGTGTTAAAAACCATAATTTTACTATATTTGTTCATAATTGTACATTTTCACCAAATATTTTTTCTGTAAAACAAAGACTCGACTTGGAATCAGTTTGCGCTCTAAAAGTATGGGGTATTAGTTGCTTAATAGTTAGTTTCTAATAACTTGCCGCTCTTGTCCTTCGGCTAAACGTGTATTGTACAAAACTTAGTTAAGTCGGTATTCCGTATCATTAAAAACCGCTTTTCATACTTTTTAGAGTAATTTTGATTTAAGTTTTAATATTAAAAAAAAATTATAAATGGTGAAATTATCTATGAAGCGTATACCTTCTCTAGTATATTAAAAAATGTGAGTTATTCAACCACAAAATCAGAACAAGTTTAGGAAAAAACAAATGCATAATAATGATATCTTAGTTTTTAATCGTAATCTTACATCTAGATGGTAAATTAATTAAATGATTTGGTTTAAATAGCGTAAACATTACAATAATCGAGTTACATCTGAAGCATGATAAGGTTCGTTAATTTTACTAAATTGTTAATAATTTTGCTAGGTTTAATGTTAGAAACATAATAAGCAAACGTGGTTTCTTTTATGCATCATTACCCAAGTATACCTACCTGTGGACGTACGTAGAATCGATATTTATTACCAAAAAGTATATTTAAATTGAGAAAATATAAATTAACAAAATTAAAGAAAGCAGTCAATGAATTTAATTGTTCAATTCTTATGTTTCCTTATACGCAAGTCATGATTATTCAACAGAAATCAGTTTTTTTTTAAGATGGGGCATACTTTATATAGGGAAAAATGTAATTTCTCTCGAAAAGGTACTCACGTGTTTCCAGTGTCCAGTCCTCAATATTACATATTTGATTACAGTATAGATGTTTAAAAATAATTTGCCGTAAGAATATCCTGGTACGTGTACGTTGGTGAGAAAATCATTTATGGGTTTGGACGAGGTAAAAATACAATCTTTCTAAAGAAATGCATTTTACTTTTTGGGAATAGACAGTGGCGGCTCGTGACTAGCGAGTCAGGGGGCGCTGGCTTTAAATAAAAAAACATTTAAAATGTCTATTGTTTTCGAAAGTACGTGTCTGCTTTTTCTAACTTTCTCGTTGTCAATTTTAATTTCATCAACACAAGTTAAAGTATTAGTTTGTCCTAACATCTCAAAACTTACCACATTATGACGATGTTTTGCACTATTTTCATGTTTTTTTATTTTCTCTGAAAGATCTTTTAAGTCCTGCACCCCATTTATAGTCCAATTATCATCCCCGTCAAAAAGAAGACACACGAAACAAAAAAAAATAATTTCACAACCGCATATCCAGGATTTTTATTATATATTTCTTTGTCAAACTTACGCGTAAACTACGCCTTACTTTTACATTTTAATTGCACTTGTACTATGTTCAATATTGGTAGTGGCCGCCCTGCATTTTTTAAATCAAGTTTTTCACTTAAGCTCAGAGAACTAAACACAAGCTTCTGTAGATCACTGACCTTCATATTACACGAAATTTTCCAACTTTATAACGTAACTAATAAATCAAATCAAAACAAATAAACGAAACATCAGCCGCAGCGCAGGTCGCCTCGTGAGAGTACATAATATATCGATTATTCTACCGTGGCATCGCGACTCGCGAGCAGCTGTTGTTGGGCGCGGAAAATTGGAGCTCATCCGTGGCCGCTCGTTGTGCGATGTGTGGGTGACGTCACGCCTCCGTCGTCATGGCAACTCATCGAGAAGTCGCGTTAAATCGGGACGAATAATCGGTCGCCCGCGCTTAGTATAACCTTCAGAGCGCGCAACTCGCTTGTCTATGAGTATAACCTACCCGCTGGAATAGGGCTTTGTTTGGTTTGAATTATTTTAATGGATTGCTTACATACATTGCTTTATTGGTTTTTTAAGTAAAGTATTTTTGGATTCTGTTTAAAATAATTGCAGGGAGGGCGGCGCCCCAGAGCCCTGCATTAACGACCCGCCACTGGGAATATAAATAACAATGGCATGCCTAACTATAGGTTAATATATATTAATTTACTGATTAACTAGTTACCCCTAAAGTTACCAAAACATAAAACATAAACTTTATTTAACAGCAAAACAAACAATAATAGATATTCGGCCAAGCCTGTTAGTCGATTTTTAAAATTTTTTACAAAAATTATCGTCTTTTGACAACGGTCTGTTATAAAACTTAAAAAAAGTTGTCGATTCAGCATGCCAACCTGCTGATTTTCTAATTATATCAACAGAAAGACCTTTCCTTCAGGCGGCTGAAGTAGAGGCGTGGCGTGTTAAATGTGCCTTAAATATTGTAGAGTGTACCCCTGCATTTTCAAGGATAGCTTGTTGTACGTGATCAATAAATTGGTCAGATTGTCTTAGTGTACCTATTAGTGGAAACTAAGTACTTTTTTAGAGCTGATACCACACATAAACGGGGATTTTCCAGTAAGAAAGGTAAATTCAAGCATGGTTGCGGAAAATTAGATCTTGATGTTTTTATTAAATCTGGTATAAATATCCGGAATCCGAAAATAATATGTTTGAGAATATTATTACCGATAGTGGTTGAAGGCATTGGGCCGTCGGTAGGGCTAAGAGAGTTATAAGTTTACAGGAAAGCATTTTTAAACTAGCATCATCAGAATTTTGTAAAAATAAAAGAACTTGTTGCGGATCCCAAGTGAAATTATACCTTGGTTTTGGAGGTTTAGACAAAAATCCCTTTCATAAATCGTTTTAATTATAAATCCTTTCCTAAGTTTTGTGATGTTATAAGTGAAAGGGCGGCACGATGAGAACTAAAGGAACCAAAAGTATTGTCTGATTTGTCAAATAAACTGGTCAACAAAAAGATCGTACCATTCAATTTTTAGACCTATTTTCAAATTGCTGTAACTTTTTTAAAAATTTATATTTTTGAACGTAGTTTCCAAATTTGGAAAGGGCGATTTTTCTACTTTCACCTGTATTTCATTTATTTTAGTAGAATCAATATTATTATGATATACAGGTCGATCAATAGAGTGCTGCAAAAAAATAAAAAATTCGAGTGTGTGCCATTTCAGTGGTGATTTTTTTTGGTCGTTACAATATGGGTTTTTACCAAGGTAGGATTAATATCTCTAGCCGTTTTTGCCAGTTTTTTGATTGATGACCTCTGGTTTTAGATAGATCACTAAACGTCAAATTTTGGTAATCATTTTTTTAAAACGCTATTTCTGGAAAACGTATTGATGGATTTCAACAAGTTTTTCACATTCAGAAAGCCCATTTCATGGAGATATTCGTTGACCTACGTATTTTACGAAAGGTGAGAATTTTATTAATATACGGGGCCAACAATCACCAGAAACGTAACTAATTCTGAAATCTTAAATGTATGACCAATGTTTGGACGCCAATCGAACCATATGAGTCTATTTTCTTTTAAAATTGGCCGAGTTGAGGTTTGGGTCAATATCTCGAAAGAATTTCTACCGTTTGTCGTTCAATGCTGTATAAGTACCTGTAAAATACTCAGCAAGAATGCGTCCTGTATCATGGTATCAGGTCTGAATGGCAGTTATTCCCACAAGATCCTTTAAGTTTTAAACATTTTAAAAGATAAATTGGGGTATTTGATCGAGTATTTGATATACGGGGTGATCAACAAAGTCATTAAAATACTTAAATGTGTTTAATTAAAATTAAAAGCAAAGTGTTTCACTTATGAACAATATTAACAACATAGCAAATAAAATTGAATAAATTTTAACAAAAAAAATAATAGCAAATGAAATTAATAGTGAGTAGGTCCACCGTGAACTCTTAGAACTTCCATTACTCTTCTTGGCATACTACTCACCAAGTTTGCAAGGAAGTTCTGGGGAATAGCGTTCCATTCCTCTCTTATTGCATTTGCCAATTCATTCAAGTTGTTAAAATTTTGCTCTCCGTCATTTAATCTTAGTTTCATCCAACTCCATACATGTTCTATCACATTCATATCTGGTGATCTTGCAGGCCAATTCATCCTTTGGATATTATTATCCCTTAAGACCTCTTGGACGATTCTGGCTCTATGTGGTCGAGCGTTGTCATCTATCAAGACAAAATCGTCACCAAAGTTTTGTGCAAAAGGAATAACAATATCCCGAATGCACAGTTCTCGATACCTTTCACCATTCATCGATTCTCCAATCAAAATAACCAAATCCGTTTTCCCGTTCAACATCACACCACCCCAAACAAGAACTCCTCCACCTTCAAACGGTACTCTTGCTTCCATATTTTCTTCCAGATATCGTTCATTTCTTGCTCTCCAGACTAAAATTCTTCCATCACTTTCATACAAATTAAACCTACTTTCATCCGTAAACATGCATCTACTCCATTCTGCTATTCCCCAGTTAGCATGATCTGCACCCCATCGCCTCCTTGCAGCTCTGTGAGTAGCTAGCAAAGCTGGGCAAGCAGCACGCCTGCGTGCGTTTAGTCCACGCTCATGGAGCCGTCTCCTTATCGTTTGCGTGGATACTCTTATGCCAGTTGCTGCTTGGAAGCTTCGGCAATTTTTGGTAGCATTTAGGGTCCTACAGCGATTAACGTTTTGCATTACTAGACGATCTTGTCGGGCTGTTGTTTTTCTTGTTCGTCCGCAGCGACCTTCTTGGCGGTAATTTGGACTGCCATAGGTTCGTGCTCTAGCTAGTGTCCGTTTAACAATAGATATAGTGGTGTTCACAATTTCCGCAATATCTTGTATAGTACGGCCTTGATGGCACAACCTGTAAAATTGTTAGTTATTTAACTCTATTTTGTAAAGTTTGGTAGCCAAAAACTTACCGCACTATATTTCTTAATTCATTTTGGCTTAGTCGCATTTTTAAAGAGTAAAATTATCTTTAACAAAACAAAAATTTGACTTAACTTAAAAATATTCTATGACAATGACATTATTTCATCGTCGCTATAGAAACGTATTGCTGCTATAGGCACCTTCATTGTATAATTGACATCCGCTTAGCCTTGGAAATTTATCAATTTAATGAAATCCATCAATCCGTTTTCCAGTTTAAAAAAATGGTTACCAAATTGTGACGTTTAGTTATTTTAATGACTTTGTTGATCACCCCGTATATCAAATACTCGATCAAATACCCCAATTTATCTTTTAAAATGTTTAAAACTTAAAGGATCTTGTGGGAATAACTGCCATTCAGACCTGATACCATGATACAGGACGCATTCTTGCTGAGTATTTTACAGGTACTTATACAGCATTGAACGACAAACGGTAGAAATTCTTTCGAGATATTGACCCAAACCTCAACTCGGCCAATTTTAAAAGAAAATAGACTCATATGGTTCGATTGGCGTCCAAACATTGGTCATACATTTAAGATTTCAGAATTAGTTACGTTTCTGGTGATTGTTGGCCCCGTATATTAATAAAATTCTCACCTTTCGTAAAATACGTAGGTCAACGAATATCTCCATGAAATGGGCTTTCTGAATGTGAAAAACTTGTTGAAATCCATCAATACGTTTTCCAGAAATAGCGTTTTAAAAAAATGATTACCAAAATTTGACGTTTAGTGATCTATCTAAAACCAGAGGTCATCAATCAAAAAACTGGCAAAAACGGCTAGAGATATTAATCCTACCTTGGTAAAAACCCATATTGTAACGACCAAAAAAAATCACCACTGAAATGGCACACACTCGAATTTTTTATTTTTTTGCAGCACTCTATTGATCGACCTGTATATCATAATAATATTGATTCTACTAAAATAAATGAAATACAGGTGAAAGTAGAAAAATCGCCCTTTCCAAATTTGGAAACTACGTTCAAAAATATAAATTTTTAAAAAAGTTACAGCAATTTGAAAATAGGTCTAAAAATTGAATGGTACGATCTTTTTGTTGACCAGTTTATATTCTGAAGGAATAAAATTAGGTCTGGGACTTTGCCTTCAAAGGGTGAAATATTTGCTGTTTTGCAATATTCCCACCACCGATTAAGCGTTGTATTATACTGTTTAAGCGTAGCATCACTAAAGGATTTTATCATAGTAGTTAGTGCGTTTTCTGGAATTCTCTTTCTTCGAAAAGCCTCCCTGATAGCTTCGCTGCAACCAGGATAAGGTCCTGTGAAAGGGAATGTGACATTTTGCTGTAAGGAGAAATCAAAATGTCACTCCTAGGTCCAAAATAAAGTGGCTTTTCTATTATGAGTTTTTGGAATAAAGGAAACCAAAGGCTGCGATTGCCACAAAGGTACAACTACAATGCCAGTTGCCCTATCATTAATAATTTTTTGAAGTGTGTAGAATGATAGAAAATAGCGGAAAAGCATAAAATTTTAATTTTCCCCAGTTAATGGTAAATGCATCAATTGTCTCGGATTTCGGATCTCTCAGCCAAGAAACGTACCCTTCGCACTTTCTATTATGAATAGAGGCAAAAAGGTATGGACCACTGTTTTGTACGGGATTGCCGAGTTCAGTCCGGTTTACCTGCGTTAATGCATTGGCCCAAAATTTAGATAGGTGAGTTCAGTCCCAGTGCAATTAGGGTGGGTCAGGTCTAAAAGGTATATCGGCAACCGGTTTGTTCGTTGTTACCCAGAGCATTTTTTTTAATTCAATTTTTTTAACTAATATTATTTTACAAAATTTAAATTAAAAAAAAAATCCGTCTAAAAGGTATACCTATCGGCAACCGGTTTGTTCGTTGTTACCCAGCGCATTTTTTAAAATTCAATTCAAAGAGCCGGACTGAATTGGGCTATAGTTAGGACTGAACTGGGCTGTATTTGAGAAATTACCATTTTTGCGTTGTAATTTCCGTGATTTAGTCTTAAGGCTAAGTATTTAGCTTTTTCTAAAAGCTTAGTATATAGCCACCCGTATTTAATTGTTGGACAGACGGATGTTAATAGGCCTAGAAGTTGGGCAAGCGATTTTACAGCTTTCGTGTATTAAAAAAAATGTATCCATCTAAGGATCTTTTGACGTTTATCGATTGGTAATTCAATTGACAGTTTAATTGAATCAAATAGAAAACCTAGAAAGTTGCATCGTAGCTAGGGGAAATTACACTTTTCTCCCTGTTTATAATAAACCCTAGGGATTTTAAAACCAATACAGTAAGTTGAACATTTCGAGAAAACATTCCTCTTTCGATACACCCAGAATTAAAAATCATCTAAATAATTTACGCAGGTAACGCCCCGGCAACGCAAATATTGGACGACCGGTTTTAAAAATGTAAACACATAAGGCGCAGACGCCAAATCAAATGGCAAAACTGTAAACTCATACAATGAATTCTCATATTAGAATCTGAAATACTTGTGGTAGTTCTCCTGAATCGGAACCAAGTAATAAGCGTCTTTGAGATCTGAAGTGGCTGCATAATATTTATATTGAATTAGTCTAATTGCGGTTCTGGCATCTTCCATTTTGAAATGAGGAGCTTGAATAAATTTATTCAGCTCTTTAAGATTTAAAATTAAACATTTTTGCGATTGGGTTTATCGGCGAGAAATATTCTGGAAAGAAATTGGTCGGTTAAGTTATCCAGTATAACCGGATTGGAAGTGACCTTCAGCCATTGGTCATAAATAAATTTTAACCGACGACCATAATTGGCTTCAATTACTGCGTTTACTGCGTTCATTCTCACCTTGTTCTTTTGGTCCTTGACTTGTTCTAATTGTTGTCCCTCTGACTGTTCCAATGGTAATTTTGTGAGGTTTGCTCTGTAACCTTCGTCTCCCCTAAGTGACGAGTCGGGCGAAGTACGTTTAAATTTCGGTTACCTCCTGAAGGAAGGCGGTTAAATGTAGGTCGCGCCTGATTAAATCCCATTTTTGCCGGATACGACGATAACAAATTAATATCCTTAAGTCAACTTGTAGCCTTTAGCCCGTTTATATTTATTTTTATTTTTTTTAAATGGCCTAAAATGAAAGTGGTCGTTATGGTTCTGCACAAGTATCTTAGCTTGATGTTGATACGAACATTTGTATGAAAGTAAAAGTGAATGGGCCGACAAATACGCCGACGCATACATTTTTTTGTCGTTTTAAGTAGATTGCAAAAGGTACCATACTAGTTTACTTAGCTGAACAAGTTTTAATATTTCTTGTAAATAAATAAATTTTACAGTCGCCATGTTATTGATAGTTCAGTTCCATTATGTAGAGATAAAACTATACTTTACGAGGGTGACAACGAAATCTTCTTACAAGGCGCCATATAATTATCTTTTAATTCAGAGATTTAAAATTTGGGTTGAGAAAATAGCTTTTTGATAGGTACTTCCCATGAAAAAACAGTTAAATATCACTTAAGGTTTTTCCGGAAGTGGGTCCAAGTCAAGATTTTTAATAGAACTATTTATATTGTATATTTTTTATACAGTTGGATAAAGCTTGAAATTATTTTTAATGATATAGGTATCACAAGTTGTATTTTTTTTTTAAATGGCGGTGTAAGAATTATTTCTCTTAAATTATATATAGCGACAATCTGACGTAGGTAATCAATAACACGTATGTCAAACAACCAGTTAAAAACAAAAATTAAATAAGTTTTCGTATCGGTTTTTACTCAGATTCTCAAAGGTTTTATTTGTCACAAAATGGGGTACATTTTGTTGAATATGTCAAGCTCTATCTTAAATTTTTTCAAAATTTTAAATAGGAAGTGTACTTATTAAATACTAGCATTAAAGTGTGTCCTAATACCTACAGAAAAATGCTTAACATAATTATGCTGGTTTATATTTATGTATAATATCCGTATAGGTATGTCTACATGCACTTCATAATATGTGAATTTCCAAACGAAATTAGCTGTTTTACATTCATGGATTTCTTAACAAAATTCGTGGCCAAAAACACACTAAAAAATCATAGTTTCTATCAAAACAAGAAAGTTACTTTCTTCATTAGGTTATGGAGATACTGTTTTAACAAGCAGCAGTTGGTAGCGCTCAAAAATCAATAAATACACGCAAAACTACACGAAAATTAAGACATGTCCTATTCCGTCAATGTATACATGTGTTTCTACAAGGTCGACTTTTCCACGAATATTTAGGTATTACAGTTGTGTAGGTGCTACATTATTTATACATCAAAAAATACCCGGAAAATTACACAAATATAAAATCAGCATAAGTAAATAGAAGTAATAAAATTAAAACAGGAAATAAAAGGCATGTAGTAAAGTTCTTACATTTCTCTTACAAACAAGCTTAAATTTAGTACAATCGGATAAGTCGTTTAGAAGTTACAGCGATTTAAATTACACTTTCAATAGCTTCCCTCACTCTTATCAAGGTCGGTACGCCAATGAGCCTTAAACCAAAATGATGCAGAATTGTCTATTTTTTCAAATGATCTAACCAGAGGTATGGCATAATATAGGAATTTTCGTGCCCGCTTGTGGCGAAATGCGGAACTTAAAAATAATTTCCAGAATTTTCTCATGACCAATTTAATCATAAGAATTTTTTTTCAATACTTAGTAGTTTCCGAGATATGGCCGGTGGTCACCCTTAATGAAACCCCTGTATAGAGCATTAATTAATGTTTAAGAAGATTTAGTATTTGGTAAGATATATTGCTTTACTGTTAAAACGATAAAGTTTAGATAAACTAGTTGTTTGTTAATAATTATTGTTAAGACACGTAAATTTTACATAAATATAGGTACCTACTAACTTACGTTAAATTTATATAACTTTATGGTAAAAATATCACACTTTAACTAATAATAAATATATTTTAAAAAAACTAAAAAATACACTAAAAAGGGGAAAATAAATATAGTTTAAAATAATTCTTGAAATTCTTAATATAGGCAGAAAATAATAATGAACGATAAACATTAGTATTATTGTGAGAAGAGCGTAAAGCGTAAGGGCTTTGTGCTATATTTTTCGTATATCGAGCACCCCGCGCTTTTTTCACAATAATACTAATGTTTATCGTTCATTTTTATTTTCTGCCTATATTAAGAATTTCAAGAATTATTCTAAACTATATTTATTTCCCGCTTTTTAGTTTGATTAATTATTAAAGCGTGTTTTTTAGTTTTTTTAAACTATATTTATTTTTCATTTTTTAGTTTGAGTTATTGTTAAGAAAACATTTTTTTTTATTGTCAGCGGTTCTTGATAAGTCTACAAAATTTAATTTAAATCTGATCGTTTAAAGTGGGTCAAAATCGGGTTCAAAGAAGTCGGTTACAAACAAACATACATACAAACACGAACAAACCCGATCGTTTATGCCGAATTATAAGAAAAGAACGATATTTGCAAATTTTTGAAAATTCTGACATATTGACAGGTGTCAAATTTGGACAAGAGATTTTTTTGCGTATTTTTTTCACCTTTCCACCGTCAATATACATACGACCTTATAGTTTTTTTATTAATATAATTTTTCTTAAACGATTTGACATATTGACAGCTGTCAAATTTTGACAGGAAAATTTTTTGCTTAATTTTCCCGAAGTCTCCGCATCGAATACTATACGACCCCATAATTTGTTTCGTCAAAATCGCATCTTCGTTTTAAACCTGACAGCTGTCAAAATTTGACAGGAGAATTTTTTGCGTATTAGATTATTGAATTGTCAGCGGTTCTTGATAAGTCTACAAAATTTAAATTAAGTCTGACCGTTTAAAGTGGGTCAAAATCGGGTTCAAAGAAGTCGGTTACAAACAAACAAACACACAAACATACATACAGGCGAAGCTAATAAAAGCGTATTAAAAAATATATATAGCCAACAGGCTTACGAAATTAGTAATAAGTTTTTTAAATTAATAAATCATTTAGTTAGTTTTAGATTGAACGGAGAAAGGGTTTCAAAATAAAACTCTGAAACTTATTAAAATAAATACTTAATATATTAAACTGAATGCTGATAAATTTTTTTAGCTAAATGTAAAAATAGTTTCCAAAAACAATTTGAGAAAGACAATTACACAACAGAAAAATTATACTTTATAAAATATGTTTAGGTACCTATATGCATAGTGGGTCAACATTTTTCTCAAAAATATGCATTTGACATTCAAAGGAAGAGTATTAAAACTTTAATATGTTGTTAAATTGTTACGAAAATCGTTTGTTAAGAAATCTTGTCCCAAACCAGAATATATTTCTAACACATTACTTTTAATTGGCTCAGACGATCCAACTTCCAACATGGCGACTAAGGCTGCTGGAGAAAACAACACAATATTTTCTGCGGTGCTGGTTGAACAGGTCTGATCAAAATTAGCACTGAAATACCAAATAAACAAAAAATAATGATATGTTTTATTTTAGGGCTCATGCTTGCAAAAGTTTTTCATATTACGATTAACTAGATTACCTTAATATTATGTAATTATGCATGCGGTATTCTGCTGTGCATGCTGGAATAAAGCGTTCTATCTGCAATGATATTATTTATTGTAGACAGAACTATTTACTGCAATAGCAGTAATATAGGACGGGTCAAAACAGACTTTTTAAAAATATTATAACATAAAAAAAACTAAACTAATTACTCCCCTTGGATTTACAGCCATTTTGTTTATAAGCAATACGCGACGCTACACCACCAACGACAACTATTACGCAAATACTGCGGGTCGGTATGCATTTTTGATGGTACCTTTGATACACCTTTACTATAAGAAATTTTGGGAATATCCCGCTTTTTGATTGGTCACTATAGTTACACCCCCTAGCGGTCAACCTAGAAACTAAAAAATAATTTCCAGCAATTTCTCTAAGTAACTTTTCTAATAAATTTTTTTTCGCAAGCCGTATGGTAAACAGTTTCTGAGATATAGCCGGCGGCCATTCTTAGTTGACCACCGGTACAACTAACATACAAAAATGAATAAGTGGGGCAGTTGGTTAGCGTATTTTCCCAGAAAACAGGGAATCCTGTGTTGGATCCCAAAAAGAAGATATGAAACTTTTTTAAATTAAAAAAAACTTTATGTACATACACGTCGATAAACACGTTCTAATAGATAGTTGTTTGTTTTAGGCGACCGTTCATTCAACAGCCAAGGTACGAACTTTCTGATTCCCCGAAAGAAGCTGAAGTACCTCAAAATGTATTAGCATACCAAAATGCATTAATAGCTCATCAAAATGCTATTTATGAGCAACAAAGAGCAGATCAACTGCAAAAGCAACAACAAGATAGCTCGTCAAAAGCCTCGTTCTACGCCTCACAGAACATTCAAAAGAAACCCGTTCTAAGGAAACTCGTTAAACCTAAAACATCAACCCTAGATGAAGAGATTGATTATCTTACTAGCCTTCAGTATCAACAACAACAGATCCAGCAACAACAAGTGCAACAACAAAACAAAGTTCATGAGGCTAAACAGGCACCTCCAGCCAAATATCAAGCCAGAATACCCCAGTACTCGAAACCTGAATTGTTGGCTACTGAAGAGGAACAAGGTCAAGTCTATCATCCTCAGATTCAATACTCTACACCTACGAGATTTGGTAAGAAATTAAATGTTTGAATTAATATATTAAATTTGCATTTTTGAGTATCAACATAATATGTAACAGAAAAATAAAAGCTCTTAAAGCAAGTGTAATTATAGCATTTAGCAAACATGCGGCAATGGAGACTATTGTAGCTCAACCCTTAGTAGTAATGGCATAGCCACGGGGGAAGAGGGGGGGGGGATATAGGGTACCCAGTAAACACGACATTAACACTCCGAAGCTGGACAGAAAGCACATTGCCGACATGTCGGGGCGGGCCGCCAGCTACAATTTGGGCGGCGTGGAGGTAGGACATGGCCGCTCGGCCGCCGGGCGGCTTAATAGAGAGAGAGAGATGAAATTTCAATGTACAGGGTCATCCAACCAGGACTGAACAGGGGCCTATTTTTTGAGTTTCCCTGTATTTTTATTTAAACCAATGTAGCCATTTAGTTTATGCTTTGCCGTAGAATCTAAAATGACCATTTAAAAAGCGATCTGACTTAAAACAAAGGAACTGTGGCGTAAAGTTGTTGTTTTTTCAATGGAACACTCTGTTGTTGCTGTTATTTATTTTTATGATACGCCCTTCTTTCCTGATTCCATAAATATATAGTTTGTCCATTTTAGTTCAAACCGTTTTTAAGATATGAGCAATCAAACATTTAAAAAGCTGTATTCATTTTAATTTTAATACGTCTAGAATGCCTTGGAAAAGAAAATCCCCGTAATGGCGATGCATTAAAATAACATCATAGGAGGTATTGAAAAATAAAGTTTTGATATGTCTAGAATGCCTTGAGAAACAAAACCATGCAAATAATAATAATTTGTTAAGTTTTTATCAGTTAAAATGAAATATTCCCTGGAAGAACGATTTCAGATTATCATACTTTTTTATAAAAACGGGGAAAATGTAAGAGAAACTTAGCGGAGATATTTCGCTGAAGTTAATAGAATCATATCAGTTAATGCAATTTTGACCTTAAAACGTTTATTTGAGGAGACAAAATCATTACACGACCGCAAGAGAAGAGATGGAAGAAGCGTGATCCAAGAACGTGTAATACTAAATTATTTTAGTATTAATCCAATGAATTCCATAGAGCAAGCAGTAAGGGATATCTTGTATGGTCCAAGAAGAAACAGAGTGAGTTTTGGCAACGTTCAAAGAACTTTAAATCGGCACAAATTAATTCCGTTTCAAATTCACCCTATATGCAACACCTGACGGCAAATCAAAAGGAACTTCGGTTTCAATATGTTGCACAAATGATTATTAGAGAACAAGACAGGGATCCTGACCTGTTTGAAAAGGTCCTGTGGACAGACGAAGCAACATTCTCAACATCAGGAATATATAATCGACGCAACGTGCACTATTGGTCTCAAATAAATCCAAGAAAATACCAAACTATTAAATATCAAGGTAGAACGTCTCTTAATGTATGGTGTGGAATAATTAACAATAGAATAACTGGGCCAATTTTTTTTAATGGGTCATTAACTGGTCAACGATATCTCCAGTTCCTTCAAAATGAAGTTGAAGATCTCATTGACGAATTACCTCTAATGGTATCCCAAAATATTATTTGGCAACAAAATGGAGCACCACCTCATGCAATTCGTGATGTTGTGAATTTTTTGAATCATCGATACAACGAGTGGATTGGTCGTAATGGCACTATAGGGTGGCCACCAAATAGCCCTGATATGACAATAATGGACACATTTCAATGGGGACATTTAAAAAATGCTGTTTACCGCCATAGAAGCCAAAATATTGAGGAATTAATGATTAAAATTACCAATGAAATTAATAGAATTAATGTTGAAAATCATAATATTTTAACAGCAAGTCTCGACCGACTGAAAAGGGGCTACCGAGCCTGCTTTGAAAATGATGGGGGCCACATTAAACATTTAAATTATTAATTATTACTAATTTTATAAACTGCAGTTATAAATTATTATTGTAATATTTATTTATCGTTATTACATATTATTAAAAATCTAGACTTTTACATAATAATTATTTTTGGTTATAGGGTAAACTATACAGTTGTTGGCCCCCTTAAGGGAATTATTTTATAGGTTAATCTGTAGAAAATTGATTTTTTCACAAATTGGTTATATTTAAACTTTGGTAGCTTCATCCTAGTTTACAGTTTGATATAAATCTCTTGTTATTGCAATATTTTATATATTTTTGTTTTAAAAATATTTTAAATTAAACTTATTGCCAAAAACATAGTTATTGGCCTCTTTGACATAGTTATTGGCCATCTACTTATCACAGTTATTGGCCCCTAATATAATGGTTAAATAATATTAAAGACAGAAAAATAAAAATAGTCATTTGCATCCCATTTAAAAGAAAAATTTTGTAAATCATCAGCAACAATACCATTGCTCGAGATTCAGTCGAGTGCCTATTTATTAAAATCATACAACATTACAGTAAACTAAGTTAGAACCAACATATTTCTGCGATTCTGAAACTAGTGATGTTTTTCGGTAAGTAAAAGTAAGGTAAACTAATAGTTTTGTGAGTAAAAATATAAAACCCAATACTAATAAACAATGAAAAAAAGTGAAATACAATCTAGTTCCTTATATATATTTTTACCTATTTTTACAATAAATCAAATGCAGTATGTTTTGTGTAGTTTTAACAACTACTTACTTCCATTTATTAAGACGGGTAGAACAGGTAAATTTTTGTGAATTTGACTTATGTAACTGCAATGTTTTAATGCAGGTTAGATGGAAAGTTCTAACGCATTGGCAGCACTTAATTTCACATTTTGTTGCAGTTATATTTAGGGTACAAGCATAACACAAGCTTGTGTTAACAATTACTTTATTATCAAAGGTTTGTACTTCTAAATTTAATAAACTTGTTCTCCTATCTGCAAATCCGTTTTCCTTTTCCTTTGGCTGCGGTGTCATAAATAGATTTCTCGTTACTTTTATTATTTTTTCTTTTTGAGGACTTAACTGCGATTTTACAATAACGTTGGATATTACATTGATTTTTGTCTTGATTTTGGTATTTTTTTGTTCCTTTGGTTTATTTTAAATAATCTTTTTACATTTTTTTTCTGCTATACTTTTCTCCTTGGCTACTTTTTTTGTTTCTCTTGTACGTTTTCGGTCCTCTTTTTCATTATTTTTTTGTTGCTTTTCTTGTTCTTTTCGATCTTTTGATTCCTTCCATGACGTGGATGTAATAATGAAAAAATCTTTTTCAGTTTTTTTTATTCCCTTTCTCCGAGGTGTTTCTGGCCAGTATAAGTATTGTTCTATATCAGCTGAATCTACATTACTTTTTGTATAAACAACAGGTGCATTACTAATATCCGTTTCAGTAAGGCATTTATAACTTTGATTAACATTTTTCTGTGGCAAGGTAGGCTCATTGGTTATGTTGGATTTTCTTATATTAGGGGCAGTTTCCAAATTAGTAATATCATTTAATTTTGTAAGAAAGCCGTCATCATTGACAAAATATATGGTATTATCTAATACAACACTGCACTTATCTTGATTTGCCTCGTGTTCATTTATAACGGAATCATGTTTATTATAATGGTCAGGCTTATCCATAAAGTTGTTTTCAGTTGCATCATTTTTACTGTCTTCGTTATAATCATTTCTATCATTTTGTTCTGGATTTATAACCATTAACCTTATATCTTCTTCCTTTCCTTTAAAAGCTGACTCTTTATTTTCACTTTGGAATTCTTGAAATATATTATGTATTACGATAAGATTTTCACTTGCTGTCAAGGGAGTAAAATTTTTGAATTTATTTATTCTTTCTTGCCCAACTATATTTTGAAATTTACTAAAACTTAAAAATGGGTCTTTGGGGATGTTTATACTATTATTGCTATTAGTATAGGTATTGAGGTGGCCCAAACATTTAGTAAAATCGATTTTATCCGGGTTCCAGGGATAAAGCCCGCAGGCCTTAAATCCGTTAGATATCATTTCTGAATTAATTGATTTAATAATTACATTTTGAAGAACAGGCGCAAAATGTTTTTTTGTTAAATCTTCAGTTGGGTTCGTTCTACGCCATTCGAGGACCCCTTTTCTCCAGCCATCCTTTAATGGTTTAAACGTAGATACATCAGCTGGTTGAAGTATCCGTGTAGCATTTGGATACAAAGCAATTAAAATTATTTTTAAACTTGAACATAGATCGCTTAATTTTCGGTCTAAATGAGTTTTGTGTTTATCTACAAATAATATAACGGGGAATTCTATACGTTGTTCTTTTAGAAACGGATAAAACGTATTCCCCACATATTCATAAAAAATTTCGGTTTTCATCCAACCTGACTCACTGCAACTAAAATGAAATCCTTTAGGAACGGAATCACCAATATCTTTCGGAATTCTCTTATATGGGTAAATAATTAATGGTTGAACTGTTGCACCAGAGGCGTTAAAGCTAAACATAACAGTAAGAGCACTTTTGGCCTGAGCACTGTCAATTTCATAAACATTTTTTGAGCCTTTAGGCACCAATACTTTTGTGTTTTGAGGGCACAGTTGAAAATTAGTTTCGTCGCCGTTGAAAACGCGATCTGGATTTTGTAGTATGTGACTGTAGCCTTTTTCTTCTAAATATTCCATTATACCTTGAAACCATTTTCTAATATCGAATTCACTCACTTTCGATGAAGCAGCAGACACTGCTTCGGCTTTTCTTATTGTGACTTCGGGATGCCAATTCATAAAGGCCTTATACCAGCCGTTTCCTGGGATTATCCTTAAATGGCGTGGGTCGTGGATTTTTATCAAGGAATTGTTTAACAGAAAGTTTAATGTCTTCCTTTCTGCGAGGAAACCCTTTTCTGTGGCAATCTTTTATCCATAACACTAACGCTTTTTCTTCTGCGGATATTAAAATTGGTGATAGACCATGCGACTCTTTAAGAAATTTAGTTGAAACTCTAAATTGAAGGGTTGAGCGTGGGACTTTAAATTGTTTCGCTGCGACTCTTTTTGGTACTCCATTTTGTACAGCTTCAATAGCTTTTAGAAGATTTTCATTGGTATATTTTTTTCTATATTTGTCTGAACCTTTTATTTTTGGCATTCTGCAATAAACATAAAACAAAGGTACCTAATTATAAAGTACAAAAATGAAGATAAAGATGTCATAAAGTTTGCTAACTTGAGACCAAACCAATATGTTATTTACTGTGGTAAATGTTACAAATAAAAAAATTTAATTTAAAAAGGCTTATACGAGGAACTTAGTTCTAAGAGACCGTAAAAGCGACTTAAGGGTCGTAGTAGAGCCAAAAAGTAATGTTAAACGATTTATCAAAAGAACAATTTTGGGTTAACATTAAAAAAAAAATTAACATTATAGGACCCTGCAAGAAACTACAGTTATTGGCCCTCTTAATTTAGAGTTATTGGCCGTGGCCAACAACTGTTTTGCAATTAAATAAAACATTTTATTGGCTATCAGTGCCTTTGCAGCAACAAAACAAATTTAAAAGACCTTATTTTTCTAAAAAAAAATATAATTACACCGTTATAGTTATTGGCCCCCCGGCCAATAACACAATTAGTATAAATAACTAACACAGTGATTGGCCGCCAAATATTAATGAAACACCAAAAAAATTTAAGGTTATGTTGCAATCGGATCAATCTAATATACTTATTTTATAGGAAAATCAGCCTGCGCGATAAAATTTACTAAAAAAAATGTCCAAATTATATTACAGAAAAATTCTTATCCTTACCTGATATTTGAAAACTTTACCTAATATTGTAACTAACTAAACACGTAACAAGAGACTTGCCGCTAAAATGTTGACATTTGGAGTGACGGTGCTGCCACTATAACATGTTATGGGGAAGATATATAAGTTTGCATTTCCGTATTTAACATTATACTGAATGTGAAAGATATTCTTAATATTTTGCTAAAAAGTTGAAAAGGCCAATAACTGTCGCAGGGCCAACAACTGTATAGTTTACCCTACATGGTTTTGTTTCTCAAGGCATTCTAGACATATCAAAACTTTTATGTTATTTTAATGCATCGCCATTACGGGGATTTTCTTTTCCAAGGCATTCTAGACGTATTAAGCTCAGATGAATACAGCTTTTTAAATGTTTGATTGCTCATATCTTAAAAACGGTTTGAGCTAATATGGACAAACCATATATTTATGGAATCAGGAAAGAAGGGCGTTTTATAAAATTAAATAATATACAGGGTATTCCATTGAAAAAATAACAACTTTTGTTTTGAGTCAGATCGCTTTTTAAATGGTAATTTTAGATTATACGGCAAAGCATAAACTAAATGGCTATATTGGTTTAAATAAAAATACAGGGAAACTTAAAAAATAGGCCCATGTTCAGTCCTGGTTGGATGACCCTGTACTTACTACCGAAGCCATTTTGCTGCCTACTTAAATGAGTGTAGCGTCATGTCTTGTGACCAATTTAACTTCCGAAAATGTACATAAAGTCCCACGATTAAACCTCCGTGTAAGCAAAAAAAATAGTTTTATTATCAACGAAAAATATTCTTGTTTAACGAACTTTAAAGTGTGGACGTGCGGACGTGATTACTCCACTTTTTATAGTTTTATTATGTTTAATCATTGAGGAATAAACCCTACATTCCTAAGACGTTCTAATTAATTTACAAATACTTTTTTTTGCCACATATCCGCTTGCCTTCCCTGTCGGAAGCATTTTTAATATAGTTTCTGATAGTCTGATTAATATCTGAATTTGTTGCCTTGGAAGTAATCAGATTCCTTCGTACAGCACCTAAAAACCATTTGGTTTTGTTAATTTTATATAGGTAACATAAAATACTTCGTAATAGGTACGAATAGTCATGTAGTAACAGTAAAAAGACCGAATCAAATGTTCTATTATTTTTACCAGGAATTTTTATTCGTATAGGTGGTATACCCAGTATCCTTAAAGTCTTACCATATATTAGTTTTAAAATTTTATTTAAGTAATTTTTGAAAATTGCGCCTTTATCGTGGATTACGATCCAGTTCATATTTATTATTTATAATTTTTCACACTGGCTTTTTTTTTGTTCTCTGGTACTGAATTATCTGTCTAAGGGATATCCTTTTTATCCTGGAGATTAGTAAGTTGGTCTAATGATAAATCCTGTATTCTGTCTCTATAGGCACTGAATCTTTTTGAGGAATGTATAGCTTTTACCATGATCGATAAGTTGGCTTGTCCCATTATAATTTTCAAAATTATATATAAAATGGGCCAAAAGGATGGTTTAGTGCTTTTGGTATTGTGGTATTCTATCAACATTAAAGTTTAAGATAAAGAATAATTTAAGGATATTACTGCTAACTTCATATTTTTATCATAAATCTTTCTGATCCTGGCACCTGTTCGGAATTACGAAAATTGAATGCTTCATGTGGAGTAATTAGAGCACTAGTAGACGGAATCTGTTCATTTAAAGCCGCAGACCGCAGAAGCATAAGTAGAACTAGAAGGCATTTCGTTACAGTCTACGTCTACATCCAATACTTCACTAGAATGAGTCTGATCAGGTATTATGTGAGATAAACCCGTGTCTCGGATTGTGGGTGTACAATATTCGAGAAGACACAGGTATATCCCCCATCTGATCCCATAGATAAGAAACAATAAAATTTTTGAAAGACCGAATTAAAACATACAGAATCTATTTTGAAAGTTTAATAAAAATTATCATTTTGAAAATAGAAAATTACTGGATTATTAATTTTTCATTCTTGTGGTAAATAAAGGTACCTACCTACCTAATTGTCTGTTATACGAAGGCCTATATGATTTTTTTCAGGAATTAAAAATTTTAGGGAGTATCGTTGAAGTGCTATTTTTTTTTAGGATAATCTCACAACCTCAAAATGTTTCTTCTTTATTGCAATTAATCTATGAACCAAATACCGTGCGAGCAAAAATTATTTGCATCAAAGAGGGCTTGGATTCAAAAACGTGGGGCTTGGTTTAGATCACAATGATATGGGGACGATATATCCGAAAAAAAGTCAGGTCTAATAAATCACTTCTTTTCAATAAATTTTGAGTAAACCATTGAGAGTAATTCCTGCGTCTTTCAAAATCTGCGGCTTGTATTTCTTGGAATACTTGCACTTTATAAGAAAATAAATTTAGCTGCTTCTTAAGAATAGTCCTGCATGTTCCATAAGATCTTTCCACTTCTTGGGACAGGCGTCTTATACAATTTGTTGGCGTATTTTGCATTATTTCACGAACGTTTGCAACAAGTTCTTCTGTTCTTACAGATGGTCTTCCTGCTCCTTTTCTGTGTTGTATAGAACCTGTTTCCCTAAACAGAGCCACGGTTCTTTTCAGGCAATGATAAAAATCCCCAGCAATAAAAGCAACGTTAGGAAAATGTTCGTGAAAATCGTTCATGCACAAACCTGGATTGTATTGCCAATCACCATTTACTCTAACCCCGTTTCGAAACTATAAATGTTTTGTGCTGTTCCGTAAAGCCCATTGTGTGAATTGTTCAAGAAATTGGAAAAATTAGCGATGAATCAAATTACTTGTAACGACTGTCAAAGATGACGGAATAACTGATTGATTGTTAATTTAGGTAGTTACTAACACCAGTTACAGTACAAATCCAACAGGTATTAAGCTCTACGACTAAGCATTACGTCCTTAGATGCAAGGCTCTGTTTGATGCAAATAATTTTTGCTCGCACGGTATTATACCCTTTACTTACTGATTCCTAGAGACATGTAGTAACGGTTCGGCGGCGGCGGTTAAGCGGTCTTTACACCTGTGAAGTTCTTCCTGAATTTATTCAAAATCAAAATAATCGACTATAATAATTAAGGGGTCTCTCTCAATGATCTGATTCCTATAGATGGCACATGTCATTTATAAACGCTATTTAAATGTGTTGACAATATTGTTTGTAGGAGAGAGGCGGTGAAGAGCTGGGTGGGGCAGGGAGTGGGGATTAAGGTGGATTTACCTTTGAATGTGACCTTGCAACTATAGTTTAATCCTAACCTACAAATAACCCAACTTTCCATTTTCTCACCTATGAAACGTAACTACAGAATTATTGTCATACCTACTTGAAACTTGCGACTCATCTTAATTAGTGTCCAAAAAATATCACCAAAACACTAAAAACTTACTTCAGAATGGAATACGATTTTGTCAATAGGTTAATTTTGCTATTGTTTCATCTATCGGTAGCAGATCATTGGTCCCTCTCATTAAGTTATGATATGATATGGTATGTTCTCCGCGTCAGTAATTAATTTTGTAATAAACAAAATTATTTATAATTAATTTGTGTTGGGCTACATGCTTGGTGAAAATGTTGTTCCATTACACAGGAAGAAAAAATAATAACTACTTGTTATGTTTCACAAATTTAATCAGTTTCCTGACACGTGTTTCGGCCCTTTCGGGTCATTGTCAAAGGAGTACAAGAAGATACTAACCTCTACGTGACATTACAAAGGTATTTATATCATATTATGGTAACTATAAATATGTCATAAAATTAAAATTGGGATTAAAAGATTGAATGGTCAACTGTGGGTTTTTCAAATTTATTAAAGGTACAGATACATATTTAATCCTAAATAAGTGTGCTATTAAGAATTAGAGAAACTTCTGAAGGTATTTCGGTTTGATTATTAACAACATTACATTTGTTTTTTTTATGGCTTTTTTGATAGCTACTGTTTCTAGTAGATTTAGTTTTCTGCTTTTATTGTGTATGTATATGGGTTTTATGTTGTTAGAGATCGAGTGATTGTCTTTAATGCAGTGATCAGCTAACACTGTTTTATTAAATAGATGTTTTGTGTTCTTTAAGCCTGGTGTCAAAATTTCTACCTGTTTGTCCAATGAAGCATCGCAGTTGTCACATTCTATTTGGTAGACCCCACTTTGTAAAAGTTTGTTTTTAGTTTCTATTTTAGCATTGGATTTGTGTTTGTGTAAGTTGTTTTTATTAACTTGTATAGGAATGATATTAAGGTTTTTGGAGATTTTCTTTACAAAGAACATCCCACTCCAATTAAGAACAAATACTGCTTATTAAGATATACAGGCAACACAAGCCAAAAAATCTCCAAAAAACTTAAAAACCTTAATATCATTCCTATACAAGTCAATAAAAACAACTTTTTGATTGGGTCCGACGATTACTGACGGTTTGAGACTCACAAAGTGTTTCACACATGTTTTTTTGTTAATATTTAATACCTAGTTAATGTTTTTAAAGCGGGTGAAACCTTTAAGTTTAAATATGTCTTGAAGTCTAATTGCACGCTTGTACTAAGAGATAAAAAATCGAAAGTACCTACCTATACTTGTGGATTTATGAAAATAGTTATAGAAACCTTTATCGTAGCTTCGCAATTTATCATACAATACATAGAATGCCCCTGTTATAGGGGTTATATAGGTATATTTCCCTTAGGTGGGAATGTATCTAAAACTGTTCTATTCTCCTACGCTTTCGCTACGCTATGCTAAAAGTATAATTTATGGATTTATTCAACTAATACTCAGAAATGACGTAGTACATGATCGAACATTTTATTGTTCAGTTGCAGGAAGTGACTTATGATAAATTATTTATTTTATCATAAAGTTCCGGTTTTAAGCATTAATGAGGTAGGTACCTATACTAATGAGGTATACCAACACTGAAATTTTTTTGTCTTAATTTGGGATTATATTATGGGAACATTCACAATTAAATATTTTTTAATATATTTTTTTAAAAACATTTTTATAGATTTATTTTTAAATTAAAAAAAAATTATTTTTAATTTTTAACAAAAACAGACAGAAAAACTAAACATTTTGCAAATTGTATCAAACATTACGTATCATTTTGTTTTTTAATTAAATGTAATTTTAAAGTTTTTTTAATCAGTTTTAATAATTTTTGAGATTTAATAGAATTTTCCAAATTTGTCTATCAAACCTTTATAAAAAATAGATTTATAAGCTAATGTTTTAACAAACTTAAATTACAACTAATTCTTTTAAGATAACCTACTTTTCCGGCAATCTTCGATATAATACTTTCAAAATAATTTAAAAAATTTAATTTTGAATTAATGATTATCCTTAAATATTTAAAACTGTTTACTAATTTCAATTTTTCACCATCAATTACAACATTTATATTTTGACAATTTAAATTATTACTCATAACCATACATTTGGTTTTTGAAATATTTAATTTTAATTTATTTACTTTTAGCCAATTTAATAATATATTTATCTCAGAATTTAGAGTATTTAAACCACACTGAGAAAAACCCGCCAACTAAATTACTTAGTTGATTTTTTTTTAGTTGTAGCTACTAAAAATGTCCGCAGACTTAGTTGCCATAATACCGCAAAGCTATTTACAGGGACTAACAAATATATTTTTTGCCCTCCACTTACAATTACTAATCGAATTAGTAGGCTGTACGCCGAAAATTTATTTGGTAGACTTGCGGTAAATACATCCTTTGTTGTGATAACTAACAAGGGCGTTAGATTTTGTTGTACTTGTGACAACTAAAAAAAAATTTATTTTAAATAATGCCTTAAGTTGTCGTAACGAAAAATATGGTAGCCATTACTAAATATTTAGTTAATCCACGCGGTAACAATCATTTCGTCTCCGTGCTTCGATACGTGTGCATGGTTTAAGTGAATCAGGTGCTTCTTGCCAGGGAGGGTGTGTGTGTGTGTGTGTGTGTGTGTAGGTGTGTGTGTGTATCTATTAGTGTTATTTATTTATTATAGTTTATAGTGATGTATTACAGACTTTTATTGTTAGAATGGAGGCTTCAAACCCATCTAGATGCATTTGAAGGTAAGGTTGTGTTGTGTTATAGGATTTATCCATGTTATTTATTTAATAAAAATTTTAAAAACTGAAAAAATTATTTTTTGTATTTTAAGTTGAAGAGAAAACAAACTTTTCACTTTAGGGAAGTAATTACCTACCTCAACTAGAAAGCCTTAAAAATAATTCAATCTATCTGAAATGAAATTTCATCTACAAGCTATCACAGAAGGCTTCTGAATTTAAATATTCTGACGTGTAGATATATTGAATAAGTTTCTCCCAGAAACAAAGACAAATTTTGATCAACTAGTTAAACAGCCAAGTTAAAGTGTTTTATTTGGTATCTACTGTTGCACACACCTTCAGTTTCCTTAGGCCGTATAAAAGGGCTTTTTAACATCAGCTCAACTGAACCTTTACTGGTAGGTACTTAAAGTTTTTTTTATAAAAATCACAGTGCAGTTAAATTAAATATTGTTTCTGTTTGAAACTGGCAGCAATATATTTTAGGCGAAAAGCTTCAATATCAGTAAAATGGTTTTATTGGTGGTTACAGAAAAGCTCCAGCAAATTACGCTTTGATGCTTAGAGTTTTTCTGCAGTATACCGAGCTTTTCGGTTGCGATATACACATGCAATTACAGTGGATTTTATCTACAAGTTGTATGTGCAGCCGTAACAAATATTTTTCTAATGCAGCATAGAACTCTTGTTAAATAGGGGACAGCGAAATACTTTTTGCTGTGGTGACTAGAGTAAGCTTTTCTTTGCTGCCAGTTCCAAACAAAAAACCGTATTTGACGACAATGTGATTTTTATGGGAAGGTTCAAGTACCAGTAAAGGTTCACTTGAGCTACTGTTAAGATGCCCTTATATAATAAGGCCCTTAGGGGACTGAAGGTGCGTGCAATCGTTGCCAAATAAAAAAAAACTTTGTGGTTACTTTTTAACTAATATTTTTATTTGTATTCACTAAATACCCAATTTGGGTTAACTACATAATTTAGTTACTATTATATAATTTATTAGTAACGTTAACATCTACGCTTAGTTCCTGCAACTAAATGATATAATAGCTTTAACAAACCACCTACTTGTAACAAATATATATATTAGCTGAGCTAACTCAGTTTTTTAGTAACTGTAACTAAAACCATTTAGTAAACCCAACAACATAAGTTCGTTATCTACTAAATCCTATAGTTCTAGCTACTAATCTATTCCAGCAAACTTGATTTAGTTGTTATAAGTCATCCACCTTGCTGTCCCCTATTTTAATGAAAAATTTTGCTGTGGTAACTAAATTTTTAGTAATGGCTACAAATTATTTCCCTCAGTGCATCAAAAATATTTAAAACATTATTGTAAATTAAGATGTCATCAGCAAACATTTGTAACTGACACATTTTTAAAACTAAAGGCATATCGTTGATGTACAAAATAAATAATATTGGACCTAGTATACTTCTTTGAGGAACTCCTATATTATTTATTTTTTTATTTGAATATGTTTTTGATATTTTTGTTTTTTGTGACCTGTTACTTACTTAAATAATTTTTAAACCATTTATAAACGTTTCCGCGAATACCATACTGATACAATTTACTCAATAATCTAGCCCTGTCAATTGTTTCGAATGCCCGCTTAAAATCCAAAAATGCAGCTATAACATTTTCCCCTTGATCAATGGTTCTCTTCCACGTCTCAATCACACATAGAATGTTTGTCTCTGTAGAGTATTCTATTCGAAAACGAGCTTGAAAGGAAACTAAAATTTTGTTGGCATCAATGAATTCTAATAACTGTTCATATACGACTTCTTCTAATAATTTCTCAATATCCCATAAAACATTTACTGGCCTCATCTCATCCCATCTTTTAGTGTTTTTTAATTTTGGCACTGGTGTAATGTAAGAACATTTTAATTCATCATATTTTAAACAAGAATTTATAAAATTTAATAATGGGTAACCAATGCTGCCAAATGTTTCTTTAAACACCTTTTTCAACCAATCTCTATAGTTGTTATTCGAATTTAATTTTGAAATTACTAGTTTTAATGTATTTAATAATATTTCATTGAATTCTTCAAAAAAATTATTACTTCTATTAACTATTTGGCATAGTTATTCATTTCCTGAATTTATTGAATGAATAATTTCTTCAATGCTATGAATATAATAAGAATTTAATTTTTCAGCAATAATAAATGGTTCCGTTTCTTTTTTATGTTCAAAAATTGTTTTTTTAATGTTATTTCCAACTGTAGGTTTAACTAAATTTTTTAAGGTTCTCCACATTTTTTTACCATCTCCCTTGTTATTATCTATTTGTTTATCATAATATAAAATCTTTTCTCGTCTTAAAACTGACACATTTATTTCTAATTTTTTTTATATTCTTCTCAATCTTCATTGCTTTTAGTTATTAAAAATTTGTGGTACATATTGTCACGGTCTTTGAATAAAAATATTTAAATTGAACCACGGCGTCGGATTATTTTGAATTTTGATAAATTTTGTTTCCTGTACTTTATTTATACATTGATCTACATTATTGAGAATTTGCGTAAAAACTAAATTTATATCTAATTAATTATCTATTTAAACTAATAATTTATTATTTATAGCTAAACCTTCGAAATCACCAAAACCGCAATCAATATATCAACCAGAATATCAACAAGAAATCAGATATCAACCCTTAGGTGATGCTGAACCTACAAAATTCCAGCAATTCGATCCTGCCCAGTATGAACAATACGTCCAGTATCAATCTCAACCTCAGGTTCAACCCCAACCTCAGCACCAACCTCAACCTCAACCGCAGCCTCAAGCCCATTCCATATACAATGCTGGTCCAAAATATCTTCCGGAACAAAAATTGGTTAGGTATCAAGAACCAGTTGCAGAAAAATACCAACCACAATCCGAACTTCCAAGCGAAGATGCTCTTCAAAAATATAGGGCTTCTATTGCCAAATATTATTCAACTGATGGTAGCAAACCTTCAAGGCCAAGACAGCAAGTAAAACCTCAATATGTCCAGGAGGAACAACAACAGCAGAGGTACATAAAAAATAGATTTTTCTATTAGAGAGGAGTCACCGATTATCGAGTAGTTTTAAAACCTCTTAAATGCAGTCTTTAGAATTGGTTCGTAATTTATTCTGTTGTTCCTGACAAGTTAAATCAGTTCTTAAGACTCTACTTACCTTTTATTTCCCCTTTTTACGACGCTAAAACTATAAAAAAATGTTGGTAACTTTCTAAAAAAAAGGTAATCTTTATCTACCTACTGGTTTTTGCGACTGAAAAGAAACTAGGTTGATTTTATAGTACGATGTCAAATTTTATACCAATTGTTGTTGTGATTTCAAACTTTACCAATGGTAAATTAATCTATCGACTTTAGAAAGTTCTAAAACGTTAATTGTGTAATACTTATTAAAGCAATTATTATATTAAAATACAGTGTCACCAGTAAAGTCCGCATCATATGGGATTTTTTTTAATTAATAGCTTTATTCAAAATTTGACTTTGGCATCAAGTTCTGCTTTGATCGAGATGAGAATTAAGCAAAAAAATAGTAGTCACGTGATTCGCATTATCTGTAAAATTTTAATTTTTTCCAAAAAATAATTTAAAAGTGGGGTTATTTCTAAAAATATCGAAAAAAGTTATAGGAAAAAGTTTTTTTAAATGCAGTTTCTAGCCCACTTGGAAAACTTCAGCTGGATAAGATAATTTGGATTTTTTACCTATATTTTGTAAATTGCACCACTTTTGGAAAATAAGACTCAGCGAAACCTACATAAAACTTCTTAGTTTTGACAATGCTTCATTTCAGATACATTTTCTTTAAAGTAGCGCCATATAAAATGTGTGTTTTTCTACAAAATCAAAATTGGGCTATTAAAATTTGGTCGCATGTGATGCAAAGTTCATTTTTTGTTTTCGACCCTGTACCTATAAGGTAACTTCATAAAATAAGTATTTTTGAAAACATAGTTTGTGTCTGAAAGTAATTACACCCTAATATTAAGACAAAAAATAACAGTGTCATCAGTAAAGTGTTTATTAAGTGGAAAATAAATTTTAGTTTAACTTAATGTAAAGTTTATCTATTTTTAACGATTTAATTTAAAACCCCTTTATTTTATTTTTTATTTTTTTACTTTCAGACACAAACTATGTTTCCAAAAATACTTATTTTATGAAGTTACCTTATACAGGGTCAAAAACAAATGAACTTTGCATCACATGCGACCAAATTTGAATAGCCCAATTTTGATTTTGTAGAAAAACACACATTTACTATGGCGCTACTAAAAAAAAAATGTATCCGAAATAAAGCATTATCAAAACTAAGAAGTTTTATGTAGGTTGCGTTGAGTCTTATTTTGCAAAAGTGGTGCAATTTACAAAATATAGGTAAAAAGTTAAGATTATCTTATCCAGCTGAAATTTTGCATGTGGGCTAGCTGCATTTAAAAAAACTTTTTCTAATAACTTTTTTTGATATTTTCAGAAATAACCCAACTTTTGAATAATTTCTTGGAAAAAATTAAAATGTGACAGATAATGCGAATCACGTGACTACTTTTTGTTTGCTTAATTTTCATCTTGATCGAAGCAGAACTTGATGCCAAAGTCAAATTTCGAATAAAGCTATTAATAAAAAAAATCCCATATGATGCGGACTTTACTGATGGTGACACTGTATATCCAAAGTAATACTAGGTAGATACCATGATACTATAACTAAGTAATAGTATCATGGGTAGATATACCGTATAGAATTATTATATATTTGTTTCAATTTTTTTTTGAATTTTTCATAAGAATTACTGTAAGTTTTTCTATATTTTAATACAATATATAATTATACCCTGAAAATACGACCATGAGCCGAAAAACTACTGCTGTCCAAATAAAATGACATACCTTTACATATTCTTATTTAAGATACGAAGAAAACCATGCACTACCTGTGCGAATTCTTTTGTAGTTTAAACATTTTATTGGCTTCTTCAAAATGCACCTAAATTTAAAAAATTATGTTAAAAAACCGATTGCTTTTGAAAATATTGTAAATTTAGTTAACTGTGTATGTTTTTCCTTATTTGTACTTTGTGCTGCCTTTAGGTTTAGGTACTTATTAAATGTTTTGTTAATGAAAAAAATTCCCTGCAAACATTTAGTTTTTCTAACATGATCCAAAATCACCTGTTGCCTGACACATACTTTATCATACTTTATTTTTACAGGTACCAAGCACAGCAATACGAACAACCTGCGCAACACGAACCACAACCACAGCCCCAACCGCAACATCAACCACAACCACAGCAACAATCCCAACCAATTTATCAAGGTCCAACCGACGAAGAATATAAGCAATCCGAATTTAAGCAAAGTTTAGGGTTGAATTCCAGCTTACGAATACTTAAGTCAGGAAAGCCGGTTGTTTTTATTGGCCATGATGAATAGTATTTTTTTTATTTAAAAGATGTTACTATTTATTTGCCTGCCTAAGCATCAAAAATACATTGTCACAACAGAATTATTTTATTTGATTATCGTTAAAAATCAAACTCAACAATTTGTTAAAAGTATATTTCTTTAAAAGCTAACGGGTTAGTTGGCAAATTACTGGACATAATTTCAATTGCATTAATCTGTTTAGGATATTATTTGCCAACCGATTTTTTTAGTTTAATATTAGGCCATTGTTTTATTTATCAAATGAATTTCAATTTTAAATTTTAAAAATTAGTCTTATATTGTATAATAGTGAAGAATAAAAAAATCAATGCTACAGTAAAGTGTAAATTAATTCCTTAGCACAAAATATTATGGAGGCAGGCAAAGATAACCCAAATTGTTAGTGTATTTATTAAAAAAATAAATTTTATTTTGAGGTAGATAAATCTAACGAGTAATTTTATTATTTCCTACGCTGTTAATATTTTAGGGTTCCTTTACAATAAGATTTATTTGATTATTTTGTAAATATTTATAATAAAATTTTAAATAAGTATAAACTATATTTTATTATGTAGGCACACTACAGAAAAGGTTTTAATCCTTACCTTTCTTTTTTAAACGATTTAGTTTCTCATATTATAGCTGTATTGTAGACGGTCTCTATACAGGGTGTTATTTAAGTACGGGGCCAAAATCCAAGGGGTGCTTCTTTAAGTGATTTTAAGAAGAAAAGTTCATGTAAACATGGGTACGAAAATGCATAGTTTTTACGATACAGGGTGTCAAACTTTTAAGAAAAAATTGGATGTTCGTAAATATCTCAATACTCTTTTATTCGATTTTGTTGAAATTTGGCAATTCTGTTTGTAATAACAAGAGGATAATGTTGCCTCAATTATATTAAATTATTAAGTCCAGTGGCGTCACGGAAGACAGTCTAACTAATATTTTTGACAAAAAAATGCGCGCCACTGACTTTTTTTAAAATTATGTATTTTCTAGAATTAAGCAACTACAAATACAACTCTTTTATCTCTTGAGTTTTTTTCATATCTGGCTTTGTTTTCGAGAAAAAAAATAAAAACCACTTGATTGCTTGTCCCCGGGAAAATAAGCGTAAAAAATTTAAACTACTTACCAAACTATTAAGCAATTAAAATACACGAGTCCTCTTTTGAAATTTTTTTGCACAGAATAAGACTGGGTTCGATAAAAGAAATAAACATAAACAACAGCCTAACGGTATTTATTACTGCGATGTTTACTTATGTATTTAACAGAAAATAAGACGAAACCTATAAAAGTTGCTGAAAATGCCCTCCTTCAACTTCAATGCAAGCATTGGCTCGTCTTAACATTGATTTCCGAACTCGTCGAAATATTCGCGGCGTATGTCTTATCTGATCACATGAATCCCGTATCCTTTGGGTTAGTTATTCTTCAGTGTTGACTGGAGTTTTGTAAACGAGAGACTTTAAATGCCCCCAAAGGAAAAAATCTAAAGGATTTAAATCCGGTGATCTGGGTGGCCATGCCTGTGGACCTGCGCGACCTACCCAGTTTTCTCCATAAGTTGCATCAAGAAATTGTCTTGCTACTATGCTAAAGTGGGGTGGAGTCCCATCGTGCATAAACCACATTGCTCTTCTTACTACCAGTGGGACATATTGTAAAAGTCCAGGTAAAATAAATTCCAAAAAATTACGATACTCTTGACCATTTAATCTCGGGGGTAAAAAATGAGGTCCAATGAGAAAATCACCTACAATACCAACCCAAACATTCACGGAAAACTGGTGTTGATAATTAGTTTCTGTAACCGCATGGGGATTTTCTTCTGCCCAGGCATGATTATTATGAAAGTTCATAATGGAATTTCGGGAAAAACATGCTTCATCGGTAAACAAAATACACGATAGAAATCTCGGAGATGCTACACGTTGTTGCAAAAGCCAAGTACAATAAACAACTCGTTGGAGATAATCGGCAGGTAATAACGCTTGAACACGTTGTATGTGATAAGGATACACTTGATTTTCCCTTAAAATCTGCCATACAGTAAAGTGGGAAATGTTTAATTGTTCTGAAATTTTGCGTGTACTTGTATCAGGGCTACGTTCAACTTCATGTAGAACTGCTTCCTCCATCTCCACTGTTCTTATTGTGGCAGGTCTCCCAATTACAGCAGTCGACCTTTGAAAGGTGCCTGATTCGCAGAGCCTTTCATGTATTCTCACAAATGTTTTTCTATTTGGTACAATACGATGTGGATATCTTTCTTGATAAATGCGCACAGCCTCTGTGGAATTGCCTTGGGCCATTCCATAAACAAAATGCATATCGGCTATTTCTGAGTTGGTAGATTGGACCATTTTACAATAATTAATAAGATAAAAGAGTTGTATTTGTAGTTGCTTAATTCTAGAAAAATACATAATTTTAAAAAAGTCAGTGGCGCGCATTTTTTTTGGCAAAAATATTAGTTAGACTGTCTTCCGTGACGCCACTGGACTTAATAATTTTAATATAATTGAGGCTACATTATCCTCTTGTTATTACAAACAGAATTGACAAATTTCAACAAAATCGAATAAAAGAGTATTGAGATATTTACGAACATCCAATTTTTTCTTAAAAGTTTGACACCCTGTATCGTAAAAACTATGCATTTTCGTACCCATGTTTATATGAACTTTTCTTCTTAAAATCACTTAAAGAAGCACCCCTTGGAGTTTGGCCCCGTA
The DNA here is from genome assembly GCA_963969555.1 of Polydrusus pterygomalis. NCBI lineage: Eukaryota > Metazoa > Arthropoda > Insecta > Coleoptera > Curculionidae > Polydrusus > Polydrusus pterygomalis. Next base: position 12,999,346 of record OZ018384.1, read on the forward strand.
CTTAAATAACACCCTGTATACAAGACCAAAAAAAAAACAAATCCTTTTTAGGTAGGGGGGACCATGGCGCAACGGGGTACGGGGTAGGGTTTATTTTTTCTGCTGCAGACGCCGGATACTTACTGCGCTCTCCGCTCTCTATTATTATTGATTAAAACCCCACTCATCAACAGGCAACGATGTATTCGTTACTGCAAACACGGCGTTTATTTTTACATACATTTGAAAAAATAAAGTTAGGGGGCAGTTTCTACCCCCAAAAGAGTGGTAAATTTCATAAAGATACGAAAAAAGTATGCCAAACTAAAAATAAACGTATCCGTAGTTCTGTATTTTTTCAGCAAATAACGAGGCTTTCCTAATACTGAATTTTAGAGACCGACCGAAAGTTCGGTTTCGGTTTCGGCCAAAAATCTAGTTTCGGTGACAGTTTCGGTTTCGCCCAAAAACCGTCGGCCATGCCGAAACTCAATGTTCGTGAATTGTCGCGCACCGTTCGGCTAACTTTGGGTGGGTTCGTAGGCAGTGTTGTCTATATAAAAAATAATTTTTTTTCTGTCGACTTTTTTTTTTTAGTGGAAAGAGTTCAATGCGTTCTGACTGAGACTAAGGCGGAAGATCCGGTTTCGGTTTCGGCTGAAAATCTTGTTTCGGTCGGACACTACTAAATTTATTCCAGTTAAAAATCCACCCTGTATAGTGTTTTGGCATTTTTAATAAAATATAATATAATAATTCTGACCAATATAAATAAATTACAATGTTCTTAACATTCTCAAATTCCATTCATTCTATTAAAATTACCCAGAACATAAAACTTTAAAAAAGTAGCGAAAACTTGTTTTATCTTAACCCTACTTAATAATATAAATATACTATTGGCAAAATCGAATCTGGGGTGCGAAATCTCTCATGCAACCAAGAGAGAAGGCACATATGGTCAAAGCATTTAGTTAAAAAGAGACACCTAACCATTCCTACATTTCTACTGAAAGGGGGGATATGTGAGTTAAGGGTTGATTACGTCACAGGTATTTTTTAAAAAGACCTTTATTTATAACACTTAACAGTAATATTATTCTAAAAGAATACACTTAGAACTAACTATTCCAAGAAAAAACCTACTATTTATATATAATTTATAGCTGGGTTTGCAATAAAATTAGAACGCTGAGTTGGTGTTTCGCAGTTTCGCTGATGTAACTGCTTGGTTTTGTGGATTAATGTATAGGTTCACCGAATCGTAATTTATCCATCCCCTAGGGAAGTTTAGTAAGGGACGAACAAAACTGGCTGCTGTGGGTCTCCTTCGTCTCGAATTTGGTTTTCTTCTGGGGTTGTTTTTTATTTTATTATTTTTGGTCCAGTATTGCTTAGCATTGTAAAATGTGAATATGTGAACTTCTTGTGTGCTCTTGACTGAATTTCTCAGGATACAAGTAGGTTAATCCAGTTCTTCTGCGGGGTAGCTCCATATATACTGGTAAAAGTTTATTGTTGGAGGCTAAATACGGAGCATAAAACCACCATAAAAACATAAAAATCAAACATGGACAAATATTATAACTAACTGAACAACCACAGACTCACAGACAACTCTTTATGGAAACTAATAAGACATACCTACAAAAAAGACAGAGACAAAAATACCTACTTTTACACAATCCCCACAAACTAACAAAGAAAAAGCAGAAACACTAGCAGACCATTACGGAGAGACGTGTGCAGGAAAACCAAATACAGAGTAAAAAAATAATGAGGTGGTAAAAAGTATATATTACAAGGTAAATTATAGAAGGGTTAAAAATAACACTAAAAAATGTACCTATTACTACACTTTAACACTTAAAGGCAACCATCCGAATGGTAAATTTCGTTCAAACACATTTTTAATTATTTTTGTGTTGTTCTAACACAGTCCAAATATATTTCACACTACAAAAAGGCTATTTTCTTTTACGCGGGTGAAAAGAATTGCGTTACTGTTAAAATAACCCATTAATTGGTTAAAGTAACACTTCCCAGTCACCACTTGCGGGTGGTCTAACCTGTCGAATCGCATCTTATTTTATTTTATTATGTTTGTGGACGCCATACCAAGAAGATCGAGTACCGAAAATCCAGAAATTAGGTGAAGAAATAATGTCTATTTTATTTAAATTATTATATGAAAATAAAGGAAAGCCCTGCAAGTTGAAGGACAATTTTTCTTACGAAGATGTCGTGGATCTAGGTAAGTCTACTTATTTTTTAGTAGGTAGGCAAATTCGCCGCCTTTTTAAAGTAAAAGGATTAAAATAAAATACGTGTTTGCATGTCCGTTTAATAAAATATATTATTAATTTTCTGCACTGCAAGTGTTTGATCCAACTTATTTGCTCCAATAAATAGTAAGAAATAAATTTTTAAAATAAAAAAATGATCATGCCAATCATCAAATTGACAAATATATTTTTTTAAGGTTGAAGAACCTCTACAAAGGATCGTGGACGAAAGAAAAGGATTCCAGCCCTCTAATTGGAGTTGGAGCTAACAAGGCTGCTATCTTAGAGTACAAGGTAGGTATAGACTCAAAAATAGTGGACACTCATTGCAACAACATTATTGTGTCATTTATTTTTCTTTTTGAATGTTACTTTATTTTTAAGGTAAGGTACGATAGTGGACTTGATATTTTTTTAAGATTTATTGTAATATTTTTTTACGGCATAAAATCAGATTTTAATAATATGACAACAAAAATGAAGGAAGTAATGAACAGGTTACAAACGTTCATTGAAATATAAAAATAATTTATTTGTGTTCTTTAAAAAAGGAATTTTTATTTATTTTTGTTTTTACTCGCCTATAATAAACGATATTTAGAAAAAACTTACATATTGTTTGCTTTATACCTATTCCGCATTTATCTTAAAAAAATACTTCCGCATGCAGTTTCTGTCAAAAATCTCGAAGAAAAAGAATCATTTTTATTATTAAAATATCTTTATTTTATTTTTGTTGTAGCTGCTTCTCCCAAAACTATTTTCTAATGTTGATGCTTCACTTGAATACACATTGCAATTATCAAAGTGGACAAGCTCCAGAAATTACCAGAAAAAACAAAGATATTTCGGTAATAAGAATCGGTGTATTTTTGCACGCTTTTTGGCCTACTTTGTATAATTAACACTACAAAAAGTGTAATATTTTCAGTTAAGTAAATAGGTACTTTTAACACTAGACAGATAAATAAAATTCACCTTTTATCAAAACCTAATTTAACACTAGTCAAGTGTACTTTTTACGTCCTCTAAAATATATTTAACACGAAATAAATAATATTGACATCTGCCTACAACCTAAATTCACACTAAACTGGGTTATTAAATTGACACTAAATCCCCTTTTTTAAATACTTTTAACACTAAAAATATTCATTTTTACAAAAGATAAAATTATTTTAACACTGTTTGGGCATTTTAAGATACACGCAAGGTCGGGTAAAATGAATCTATTTTTAAATAAAATTTACCAAATTTTACCACATTTTGTTAGTGGTTAATTTAACTTGCACGAGCGTGGACCTATATGTACCCCTTGCGTGTTAAAATTAACACTAGAATTTTTACTGTGTACTACTATTGAACAAGACGAAATAACAAATTTAGCAAACAAATTTACAAAAAATAAGTACCCAATACAACCGACAATACTACAAAAACTATATACAAACCCTGCAGAAGTCAAAGGGGGTAATAGGAGAGCTGCAAAATAAAAAGGCACCTAGGTAGGATGAAGTTGCCAACATACTCATTAAAAATATACCACGTAAAACAATTGTGCAATATACATATATAATTAATTCTATCTTTCTGCTACAGCACTTCCCGAGCCAATGGAAGAGAGCAATTATTGTACCTGTATTAAAACCGGGTAAACCGAATACAAGACCGGATTCATATAGACCAATTGCTCTCCTAAGTTCGCTCGGGAAAGTAGCAGAGAAAATCATACATAAAAGATTAAAGATTGGCCGATTGGACAGTACATCCCGGAGCAACAATTTGGATTCAGAACTGGCAGGGGTGCTGTGCTATTGGTAGCGCATGTTGCGTAACATACCATTAAAAAATTTAACCAACAGCAAACAACAGTACTCCTGTCACTTGATATAAAACAAGCTTACGATAATGTCTGGTACAATGGGCTAAGTAATCTTTAAACTTATAACAGTGCATAAATTTCCATTGTATCTAATAACGCTTTTACACTCGTATATTACGCAATGCACATTAAAAGTTCGAATAAATGGCAGCTTCTCTGAACCGATAGCCCTACATGCCGGCCTACAACAAGGCACAAATTTGGCAGCTGTTATTTAACTTATATACAGCGGATATTCCATTTTTTCATAACACTGATCTTGCCATTTTTGTGGACGATGTCTTATTATACGCCAGTTCCTTTTACGCTAATGTCGCAAGACAATTAATATCAAACCACTTAACAATACTATTACCTTGGTATAAAAAATGGAAGCTGGATATCAACGAAAACAAATGTGAGTGTATAATACTAATACTAACTAGAAAGAGAATTAATACCAAAATAAATCAAAATACTTATTATAATAAACGGAAGACAACTTGAACCAACAGACACACTTAAATACTTAGGAGTAATATTGGACGATAAACTACTTTTTAGACAAAACACAAATAAAATAATTTCAAAATACATAACAATAACACACATTTTAAATAAACTATTAAATAAAAATTCGCCACTTTCTCCGCAGAATGAACTCATAATTTACAACCAAATTATTAAACCGACATTGACTTACGCTGCACCGGTCTGGTGTAGTATGACGGATTGGCACCTTAGAAAAATACAATAAAGGCTACAAAATACACTATTAAGACAAGTTTTAAAAGAAAATATACTGGTATATGCACCAATTCGGCATCTACACCAGGCTACACAAACACCATAGGTACTACATTTTTGACTACGTACAGGACATTTCAACAAAATTCTACCTAACTCAACCACAACAATCACACCTAACACAAAACATGACGCAAATAAGACATAATGACAATCTCGCACATAAACCCTTATATTCCAGCCTTCCATTTTATTTTCAATAAATATAACATCATAAAACGGCAATCATATCATATAAAATTGAAATAGGAATCTTAAAGCTCCACCTAATCAAATAAGACACGCACACACAAATCATCAAGCCAAAACGGCAAACAATGCGCTACCTTCGGTGTACCTGTTTAAATCAAGCTGTTTTTTTGGATTATTTTTCCAGTTAAAAGTAATTCAGAAATTTTACACACATAAACAGCAATAAAATCATTTTAAGTTTTTCATTAACAACGTATTCTCTCATGGCAGTAAAGGAATCACGGAACTGACCAAACCAAGTAGAACAATAAGTCAATTTAATTATCCAAAGGGTCAACACCAACCCCGCCGGCGCTGCCAGTGCCTGCTCTAGGTAAAGATAGTTACAAAAAACTGACTCTTCCCTAAGACAACTACGTACATACATGTGTATTATATTTATGTTCTATATATTTATATTACTTATGTTATGTTAATTATTTGACATGTGAAAATATTTGAATAATAAAAGCCTTTTGAATTTGAATTAGTAGCTTTTGCAAATACATTAATCTAATTTAAGTAAGATCATCGATTTATTGTTACAAATAAAAGTATGTAACACAGCAAAAGAATAAGTTTAAATAGATTGGTAAGGATACCAAATACAGCTAATGCATTTAGTTTCTTCTACTAAATGCCTTCCCATTTTTAATAGGTAATAATATATTTAAACTACTAAATACTTTTAGCTAGCGCAACCAAAGTATAAAGTAGCTCCAACTATGCAGAAAAGAGCAAGTATTTTTAGTTGCAACCAGTAGATAATTCTAGCAAAATAGATTTAGTAAAATCAGCAAGTCATCTAACCTGGGGACTATTTTACTACAGATTTTAGTTCGGTTAACTAAATATTGAGTTATTTTAATTTAACTACATTTTTTTCTCAGTGATAGTTCGTATATTTGCACCATGTGTTTATTATATTGATGTAGTGTTTGTGTTGTTATTCTTCCAATAGATAAACAAGTATACTAAACAAAGCCCACGCCACAACAAACATTGAAATTTATGTTATCCCAAGATACAACCCGGAATTCCGTGATACTACTCGGAATTCCACGTTAGAACTCGGAATACCATGTTATAACTCAGATTGTCGTGACTGTTTGAAGTTTGGAGACAATGATGTTTCTTGAATGATGAAAGAGTTTTGGACTTGCATTGTCTTTATTTGTTTTAAATCTCAACGTTTCAACTGGTAAGTATCTCCAGTCGTCTTCAGGTGAATACTAAATAAGTAAAGTAACTATAGGCCTATTTATACTAGTTAGGTACACTGAAGAGCATAACTGAGGTGGGTGTAGTCATGCGTTCAGTTGGCACGCGATCTTATCCAAAGATTCTCTATCTAACAAAGGTTTCCAGATATTTCTTATGTGTAATGATGGTTTACTAAAGCAGCCTGGGGTTCTGGTGAATAGCAGCAGCTTCCTTGAACTTTCTTTTCCTCCAATGTGGTTCCTTATGTAGGATTTCAGCTTCTAACCACATGATATGGTGACCATGTTTCCAGGGATGGTCAGCTGCACCTGACTTTTCGGTCTCTCCTTTTAACGTATTGTTTTTGTGTTCTTTAATCCTTGTTTCTAGTGGTCTTAATGTCTCACCTAATATAAGATTGGCCGCATTCGCAGGGGATCTGGTAGACGCAGTTTTTCCTATCTTTTTGACTTGTAGGCTTTGTCATCGTCAGGTGGCTTTTTAGGGTGTCCCTCGAGTTGAATACGGGTTTGATGTTATATCGTTGTCCAAGTCTTCTTATTTTCTCAGATACTCCTTTGACATACGGAATATATTGAGTGTTGGTTGTGCCTCTCTCAGGGCCGATCCTAGGGTGTCGGCCGCCCGCGTGCAAAGACCTATTATGCCGCCCCTCTAAAGAATTTTTCCTATTTTGAGTAATACTTAACGTTGACGTTATAAACTCATCTACAAGTACATAAGAGTAAAAAGTTAAACATTAATAAAAATGCAAACTACAAATAAAATTTTACGGGAAAGACTTTATTTTTGGGCCAGCTAATATGTTATATTAGCGACACCTTTTTTTCTTTTTACCTTAACAAAATAATAAGCCAACAAAAATATTACTTTTGAAACAAAAATAGACATAACAAAAAGTACTAAAGCAATCAGTCCTTCCTCGAAGACTACCTAATAAATAACTATAAAATCATTTTTCTTTCGTTCTGAGAAGCAAATTTGTCCATAATTGCGGTTAGATCAATTTTTTCAGAGATTTTGGATTCACTAGAGATGGTGGCCAAATCTGAAAGTCTGTCTTGTGTCATATTATTTCTCAAGTAATTTTTAATAATTTTTAATTTACTGAAACTTCTTTCACCTGAAGCCACAGAAACAGGTAAGGTTAAAAAAATCCGTATTGCTAGAGCAAAATTTGGAAAACAGGAAATGAGATCATTTTTGACTAAAATTTCTAATATCTTAATTGGCTGTTTTTTACCTGGAAAAATATCTTTAAATGAAGTTATTTCATTAAAGAGTTGTATACCGTCGATATCTTTCACAATAGTTCCTTCCTCCTGTACCTTTAACTTAATATCTTAAGTCCATGCAGGCTTTCATAAGGTCATCATTAGAAATGGTGTGAAACTCCTACAGAAAGCAGAATATTGAATAGCAATCAGATAATAAGGTAAATTTTTCATTTATCGAAGAGATGGCGTAATCAAGAACTGCAAAATAGAAAGCAATCTTGAATTGCAGGAAGGGATTTAAAACTGGTTCATCACTGCCCTCGTAATCAAATAAACTACCTTTTTTTCTGAGCTTCGAGATGGGAAATTCGGGATTAATACCTAAATCTCTAGCCAGTGTTGTTGCTGAATCGACAAATATTTTAAAATTATCGTCAGATCTTTGGGAAACTAAATATTTTTTAAGATTATCTAAGCCTATTGTATTCCGCGATCTTTAATTTAGGATTTTGAAGCATTTTACTCAATACATCAATTCTTGATAATAAATCATGCCAAATCAAAATTGAACACAAAAACTTAAATGTTTCAAGACTTTTAGTTATTGATTTAGCACCCATTTTTGTTTTCGAGTCTCTGGTGGTATCTTCAATTAAGGCCTTTAATGCGGTAATAATGTTTTTTAGCTCTAATTTTAGAGGTCTATTAGCATTGATACGACTTTCCCATCTTTAGGCTAGTAAAACTAGGTGGTCAACCCTCAACAAATTCGCTACAAGCAGATTTTAGCGGCATTGCGTTCCTTTTAGTGTTTTTGATAATTTGCTAAAAATCCCTAAAAATCCGATAGGGGGCGCAACCCCAAAACCACCCCCAAAGGTACACTTTTTAGGTTTATTGGAATTTTCTAAAAAACGGTGGGTTTAAGAAAAAAAATACAAGATACGTTTTTTGTAGAGTATAAAATTTGGAATCAAACGGTATATTCATTTCAATTATTGAACGAAGTTTTATAATTAATACAGACCCTCGAACTTGACAGTTTTGTATTTTAATATACAAACACCAATAAAAAACTTCGTTTTGTCATAAGGCGTATGAAAAAGGGTGTGAAACAATGAATAAATATATTGGTTCCACACTTGCACAGTTAACATTAAAACGAAATGACCGTGTATTGCCCATTGCATATATGGATAAAACTGTTAAAATAGGAAAGAATGTGTCTGTGGTAAACCCAGTTCAATTATTTAACCGGATTATTTGTGCTAACTAAGACTACAGATGATCTTAAAGAATGTTTTAAATATAAACTTTCCCAGTATCCTACCAGTATTTTTGAGAGTTTATCCTTTCGAAAAAATGCAAAGTCAATGCTTTTTAAATTTTTTGATAGTAAAGTTGTTCCATCAAACAATTTACCACAGGATGAAACTGTTTATGTGATTGAAGGTGGGTTTATTTTGAGAAAAGTGGTGTGGCAATCCCCTGCAACGTATAAAGATATCTTCGTTCAATACGTAAATTACGTAAAGTATCATTACGGAAATAGGTGCACAGTAGTTTTTGACGGATACTCCAGAGACAACTTGACAACTAAATTTTCAGAACATCAGCTAAGGACTAGACACACAAGCGGCCAAGAAATTAATTTTACCCCTGAAACTTCCACACGTATAAGCCAAACTAGCTTTTTAGCAATATCCAAAAATAAGGAACAGCTTATTGACTTTTTGAAAATAGCTTTCCAAAATGCAGGTATAACTGTAATGCAGGCAAAATCTGATGCAGACTATACAATCGCAGCAACAGCCGTACAGTGCGCCAAAGAAACTACTAACTGTGATTGTTGTAGGACAAGACACAGACCTAATAGTATTGCTCATTGAACATTGTACCACAGAAAACTTTTATATGTTTAGACCCGGTATCTTGGGAAAACCGGATAGGGTGACAAACATCCAAAAATTGCAACAAACGTTAGAAAAATCAATATTGACCAATATATTGTTCCTTCATGCAATTTCGGGCTGTGATACCACATCAGCATTTTTTTAAAAAGGAAAAAACACAGTATTTTTTCCTTTGAAAAGTAATAACGCATTGTCCAAAAGCCTTCTTATGTTTAAAAATGACCAGCCGGATTTACATACCTTAATAAAAACTAGCGAGAGCTTTATCTTAAAATGGTACGGGAGTCGCAACAGCCAAAATTTGAATGAGTATCGCTATTTTAAATATAACCAAATAACTGCACGTCAAAATTTATTTCAAAATTTTGAACTAGCAACTTTGCCACCTACATCTGAAGCAGCAGAGCTTCACACGAAGAGAGTTTATCTTCAGGTACAGTTGTGGATGGGCAGAGAATTAAACCCAGAAGATTGGGGCTGGGTCAAAACTGACAACATCCTACAGCCACAAAAAAATTCAAAAGATATCGCGCCTGCTTTTATTTTAAAATTTCTGTTTTGTGGCTGTAAGTCAAATTGTACAAAATCTTGCAGTTGCAGAAAAAATAATTTAAAATGCACTGCAAGCTGTAGTTGTTGCCTAGGACAATTCTGTTTAAATGTAGCAGATGTGCGCTTGTCTAAAAAAGACGATTGTTAATTTGTTTTTTATTAGGTTTTTTGGTACAATAAAGTTGTAAGTTGTCGTTTTTGTTATTAAGTGTAGTTATATATTTTTTTTTATTTAGTATTTTTCAAATATGTAAATTATTTTAAAATGTAAGTACCAGCTTTAACAGATATGCTATTAGTAAAAATATATGGATTTTAAAATAATAATAAAATATTAGAAATACTTTATATATACGCAATTTTCGTTATAAAAATAAATATTGCGCTATGTAAACATAATGGGTACTAGTCGCTAAATAAAACGATTACAAATTTTAATTTTATTTTTTATATTTTTACGCCCTTTTAGCATATTTCATATTTCAATAATAAGGTATATTATACCAAAAAATTGAGAATTTAATGCTCTAACAAAAAGGTTTCCCGCAAATGTTTCGAAAAACTTGGTAATTTGGGGGAAATTGCAAAAAACTTGAAAAATGTACCTTTGAGGGCGATTTTGGGGTTGCGCCCCCTATCGGATTTTTTGGGATTTTTAGCCAGTTATACAAAACCTCAAGAGAAATATAATGGCGCAAAAATTAGCTTGTAGCGAATTTGTTGGAGGTTCGGCTCAAAATACGCCTAGTTTTACTGGCCTACTTGTTTCACTATATTCACTGAAATGGTTGATATGATTACATGTATTCTTGGAGCAAGTGACAAAAATGCATTGTTTGCAACAAGACATTATTAAAAAAAATATCCAGAAAGGCAACAACCCAATAAACGAGCTTTCGAAAAATTGATGGAAAGGTTTGACAGAACAGGAAGTGTGGCATATAATAAAAATGAAGAAAATGAGCTTAATCTTTTATTGACTTTAACTGAAGATCTCCATATTGGTCAACGACCTCTGGCACAACAAACTGATATTGCGAGATCTTCTCTAATATGGGCCCATAAACTGCACCCATACCATGTGCAGTTGTTGCAAGAACTGCATGATGATGATTTTAATAAAAGAGAAGTTTTTTGTGAGTGGGTTCGAAATAAGAAAATGAGAAAACAATCGAATTTTTCTAATGATGTGCTTTTTTGTGATAAAGCAACTTTTCACAAAAATGAAAATGTAAATAGACATAATTTTCACTATTATGTGACTACTAATGCCCATGTTGTTAAATTGTACTCTCAAAATCATGTTTGGAGAGGGGTGGTAGGGGACTATGTAATTGGACCACATTTTTTACAAGGTATATAGAGTCAGGTGACGTATATTTAGACTTTTTACAAAATCATTTGCCACAATTAATTGCCCATGTTTCACATGCCATTAGGGAACGGATGTGTTTCTTCACGATGGAGCACCCGTTCACTCTACGAGGCCAATTAATGATGATAAATGAGACTTACGGTGAACGATGGATAGGAAGACGCGGACCAGTTTTATGGCCATTCAGGCCACCATGCAGATCTAACGAAAATGGATTTTAGTATTTGGGGGTATATGTGAAAGTTACAGTTTATAAAATTTCTCCTCCAACAGTAGATGATATGAAAAACAGAAATAGAAACTGTTTTCAAAATATTACAGTCGAAATGTGTAGATGCTTAAATGAATCATTTCATAGACGTATTGAAACGTATTTAGAAGTAAATGGAGGTCACTTTAAACATTTGTACGTACATAGATAGGTAATTATAATTAAATGTGAAATATAGATCTAGTTTTGCTTTAAAGCTTATTCAAAATTGTTTTTTGGGTTAATTTAAGTTATAAATTAATAAATACAGAACTATTGTTATTAATTTGATTTAATCTGACAATAAAGGTTTCAATTATATTTTGTTGTGATTTTGCTGGTCATTGCTAGCTACAAAATTTAAAATCATAGGTTCCTTACCAAATTTTAAATAAAAATCGAAATATTGGCAAAACTACTAAAGATAGGTATAGGGATGACTTAACAAGAATGTCAACAAGACGAGCCTAAAAAGACAGGGTGTCTCATGTGATTAAACAGAGTTATTGAATTTTTAATTTCTCTATATTTGGATGTCAACAGAAAACGCTCTGTACAAAATTTTGATTACCTTATGATTTGAAACAGTTTTACCATCACTATACTTAAGAGTGTATAGGAAATTTTTTATTTTAGATTTTCTAATTGAGAAATATAGGTAATTTTATACTATCATGTTTTTTCCAAAACTTTAGGAATTTTCCATTTTTCTTAGCAACGTTGCAAAAAAATTAAAAAATAAATATAGTGTTATATAAACAATTTTGTAAGAAAGATAAAAATGCTAAAATATATAGGGTGTCCCATTTAAAAATATATATATTTTTGTTGTCCTACTTTTCTGGACCACCCTGTATAATTAAAAATAATTTTAAAACATGTATTTCATATACATCTTTTGTAAAAACCTTTTTTTGATAACTCTAATATTAGAGCCGATATATTACTTTGTCACACAAATGGTCCACCCTGTATAAAGTGTCTGCCACATTGTTCGAAAAATGCCTTAAAGATAGACTACGATTTTTTAATAAAAAACAAAATATTGAATGAAAATCAGTTTGGGTGCCAAAAAGGGGTTAGTGTAAACCATGCCATTTATAAACTTGTTGACAGTGTAAAATCAAATCTTGAAAGAAACCAGAAATGTATACGGGTCTTTTTGGATCTTGTTAAAGCCTTCGACACGGTTTCTCATAAAAAACTGCTAATAGTGCTTGAGCACTGTGGCATTGGGGCACTCTGTTGGATGGCTTCCGCAGCTACTTTGAGGGTAGAGTTCAACAGGTAAGGATAAAAGACCAATTTAGTGAATGTCAGAATCTACAGCTAGGTATCCCGCAGAGGACGGTTCTCGGGCCCATTCTTTTTATTATCTACTTTAATTCACTGCTAAAAAAAAGCATCCCGGGAGTAATAATATCACACGCTGATGATTCAGTACTGATCTTCAACGATTATACTTGGCAGGGGGTGAAAGTGAGGGCTGAACTTGATGTCTGCATGGCAAAAGATTGGCTAGATTTCAATGAGCTAACTCTTAACGTAGATAAGGGTCAAAATATATTGCGTACTCTCTTACTAATGTAAATAGGCCTAATCTCGGTTATCTGCAGCTACCAAGGACAGAACTAAAAAAGCGAATAAAATAACATCAAGTATTTGGGCATTAATAGTTGACAGAAATTTAAAGTGGACAAATCACGTTTACAATTTGTGTGTGAGAAGAAGGCGACTTGTGTACAAATTTTATTATCTAAGAAAATTTATGAATCAAAAGCTCATGCATTCTAACAATATATAAAGTACTGTGGGTATAGTTGAATCTATAAAACAATATGCTATAATTGTATAAGGTCTGTATAATAATGCCTTAGAGCCTCTTAGTGTTGTACAAAACTACATATTAAAGGTTTATAATGCAAAAAGAAAGACGTTATCGTACTATTCAACTCTATAATGTAAATATTATACTGAATATTAGAATGATATACTTTTATAACACCTACCTATTCTTACATAATAATAAAATCTTATAAATAAAAGTGCTTCACACACATTAAACTAGACAAATTACTAATCAGGATTTGGTTGTTCCCTTTTACAGAAGGGATGGTAACCAAAGATTTACAAAAAGTCTAGCTTCAAAAATGTATAACTCTCTAGCAACAAACTTTAAAAATATTGGTGCTTAATCATAAAAAGTTTGCTAAAATGTGTAAGCCAGTTATTTTCACTTTCTTGTCTTCTTCGATCGAATTGTTCAGCTTTTGACTTTTTACTCAAATTAAAATTAAATTAAAATATAACAGAAACATTTTCTGATTTTTTGCTCGTGATCTAGGTGCAATAATTAATATTTGTACTTTATTAAGACTGTTGGATTTTTATTAGTAAATTGTACCTGTTAATTGTTATGTTTTGTATGAATAAATTAAAATTGAAATACCTGGAGGATCAAAAATTAAATGTTATCATGCAGTACCTCAATTTGGGCAACATAAAGAGAAAAATCCTTAGATCGACTTCTATATAAGTATATGGAAAAACCTAATTTTTAAAACCAATTTGTCTTGGCAATATAATTAATAATATATTTATCGACGATATTTTTTCCACAAGCTTTATACTCTGTGATACGGCCAAGGACTATGCTTATTTGGCCACACGGTACATTACAAAGGTAAGTAAGTAGTAATAATTATGCATATAAGATCACAGATAACCTAATATTTATATTCCGCCTGTGATAATAATATTATAAGACAGGGTGTTATGTAAGTACGTGGCCAAGCTCCAAGGGTTGCTTCTTTAAGTATGATTTTAAGAAGAAAAGTTCATATAAACATGGGTCCGAAAATGCATAGTTTTTATAATACAGGGTGTCAAACGTATACAAAAAAAAATCGGATGTTCGTAAATATCTTAATAGGTACTCTTTTATTCGATTTTGTAGAAATTTGGCAATTCTGTTTGTAATAACAAGAGGATAATTTAGCCTCAATTAAATTAAAATTATTAAGTCCAGTGGCGTCCCAGAAGACAGTCCAACTAATATTTTTGACAAAAAAATTGCTCGCCACTGATTTTTTAAAATTATGTATTTTTTTTTCGAATTAAGCAACTACAAATACAACTATTTTATCTCTTGAGTTTTTTGCTTTGTTTTCTAGAAGAAAAATAAAAACCACCTTATTGCATGTCCCCGAAACAATAGGAGAGTAAATAATTTAAACTTTAAATCGGTTAGATTTTTTCATTTGGGTTGGGGACATTTAAAGGCTCTCGTTTACAAAACTCCAGTCAACACTGAAGAAGAACTAATCCAAAGGATACGGGATTCATGTGATCAGATAAGACATACGCCGGGAATATTTCAATGAGTTCGGCAATCAATGTAAAGACGAGCTAATGCAATGCTTGCATTAAAGTTGAAGGAGGGCATTTTTAGCAACTATTTTATAACTTTCGTCTTATTTTCTGTTAAATACATAATTTAACATTGCAGTAATAAATTATTAGATACCTACGTTATGCGATTATTTTATGTTAATTGCTTTTATCGAAAACAGTTTTAATCTGTGCGAAAAAATTCAAAAGAGGACTTTCGGGTTATTTAAATTGCTTAATATTTTGGCAAGTAGTTTAATTTTTTTACTCTTGTTTTCCCGGGGACATGCAATAAAGCAGTTTTTATTTTTTTTCTCGAGAACAGCCAGATATAAAAAAAAACTCAGGAGCCAAAATAGTTGTATTTGTAGTTGCTTAATTTGAAAAAAATACATAATTAAAAAGGAAACAGTGGCGCGCAATTTTTTTGTCAAAAATATTAGTTGGATTGTCTTCCGGGACGCCACTGGACTTTATAATTTTAATCTAATTGAGGCTAAATTTTCCTTTTGTTATTACAACCAGAAATGCCAAATTTTAACAAAATCGAAAAAAAGAGTATTGAAATATTTACGAACATCCGATTTTTTTTTTAAAGTTTGACACCCTGTATCGTAAAAACTATGCATTTTCGGGCCCATGTTTATATCAACTTTTCTTCTTTAAATCACTTAAAGAAGCACCCCTTGGAGTTTGGCCACATATATACTTAAATAACACCCTGTATACCTACGTAGAATGTATACCTAAACCGTACTATTCCCTCAAGTGTCAGTCTGACTTGTCTGACGTTAATAATAATTATTGTGATAGTTACTTATTATGCTTTTTGTCACTTTCCCTAAAGATAATTTCAATATAATAAAGAAACTATTCATTATTTGTGATTTTAAACCTTTCGATTTCGAATGAATCTCTATCAAAAACGATACACGTGATGTTAATATTATAGCACGAAAGTTATTTAGACCGCCATCTCTGGAGCGATGAAGTCAACCTTGGATTTTAAAATGTACGGCTGTAATGGTAGTAGACAGGAACATATTGGGAAAATCGACGAAAAAATAAACCCACGGAAGAGGGCGCGAGTAGTTCTTGAATCTACAGTAAGGATTACTGTAAACTTTGAATGGTTGATATTCAAGTTTTGTGATATTCAAGCCGAACAAACCCTTTTTTTCTGCGATACTGCGATTCAAGCTGTAAAGTAGCTGAAATTTTAAATGAATAGTGAATATTGCCAACTTTACATACTCTACTTCTACTATTACCTATTATGCCTGTTTGTGTTTATTAGAAAAGGACTACTTACGCGTAGATGATCTGCTTTGTTTGAAGACTTTTTTTTATTAGAGAGCGTGCATTTTTTTGTAATAGGTATAGAACGATGATTGATGAGTAAACCTTCAATAAATTTTTTAAAATTTGATCACATGGACGAAAAATTTTATTTAAATTGTCGTCACTGTTGAAGTATAAAGTTACTGTCTTTGGCTGGGGATTCAAAACTTTGCTGTTTCTGAACAAACCCTTTTTTCTGTGGTGTTGGGTGATAATAAGTGTCAGAAAAGTTAGGTTAGACCCAGTAGACCGAGAAATTCCTTTTCAAAACAAACAAAAAACATAATTTTATTCGTTTAACTTAATATTATTTTTACTGTCTTTAATAATGGTAAGAAATAATAATCAATGATGTCATTTAAATACTCTAAATTATTTTGTGTCGGTATGTTTTAGAGATTTCGCTTTAATGGAGATGCTGACTGTCCTGATTGGATTTTGGCCGAAATATACACCTTATCCCGGTTGTCCTCTGTAAAATTAAAGCTGTTGGGCAAGATTGTAACTAAGGGCATAATAAATCCACCTATACAGGTAAGAAGAATATATATTTACTCCTTGATTAAGACAGTGTTTATTATTTCGGATAACGCTCATCGAATTGTTTTGTTCGAGGTTTTGTTTTAAACTGTATAAATAAATGCAGTATTTTTATTGTCGTTTGTCGCTTAAACCTCTATTAGTATATTCATTCCTGTAGTAAACCTACCTACTAAAAATGTCTAGGTACCTAAGTACCTACCTACTTACTCTAAACAAACACCGACCTTCATACTCACGTCACTTAAATTTCATAATACTTACTATTGTTTTTTTATTAAAATTATGTGCTAGGGCATGCTACAATACCAATGTGGAGGTGGCCCTAACGATATAGTCGTTTTAAGCTTCCAAATTTGTGGTGTAAAGAAGCTAACTGTAAAATTAAATTTAAAATCTTGTATGGTAACAGCAATTGATACAAATCATGATCAAATAGACTTAAGGAGACAACTGTAATTCAACTTAAAGTTATAAGAAGATTAGTTAAAGGTTAGATTGTTGCGAGTAAAAAAAATTGATTTTTAGTTAGTGGAAAGGGTTATGGATATTTTTTAATTGTACCTATATCTAGATTGCATCAACATTTTATTTTTATAAATTTATATTTCAAAGTAAATAATCAGTAGTTGACAATGTTAAGGAATATTAAGAAATAAAACCAAATAATTGACATCTAATAATCAATAATTGTCACCAGCTAATAATAATAATAATAATAATAATCTTTATTGTCTAACAGATACATGACGTCCATTTAAAAGACAATTTATAATATTTACAATAGTAAGTAGTGACAAAGTAGGAATAAAAGTTACAGCAATTGAGTACGTATTATTTATTGTAGCAAAAACTTGTGTTTTAGTACTTTGTTGAGTTGGATAGTAGACAGCTCGTGAATGTCAATGTTACCACAGGTATTGTTAACTAGCTCCATTCCCCTGTATATTGGTGTTTTAATTAAAAAGTTAGTAGTGGGGGTAGGTAGGAAAAATGTAGGAGGAGATCTTGTAGGGCGCGTTGGAACATACAAGCTGATTTGAGCTAGTAGCTCAGGGCAGTCAATATGGGACTTAAGTATGTTGAGTAGAAATTGTGTGGAAGTAAAGTTCCTGCGATTAGCTAGTTAAATCTACAAAAGTTTACCAGGATCAGTTTATTTATTAATATTTAAAGTGTCTTTATCTTCATATCTTATTCTATCACCAGATCCACTTAGGTATTACAGGCTGATGAAGTATAATTTGATTATACTCCATTATGCGAACATTTAGTTTATTTAATTAAAATAGTGTTTTCTCGTCGTTGTAGAGCCATAACTATAAATTCCCTATTTCCATGCAATCTTGGATCATGCACACTTAATTAAGAAATCTTCTTTTCCCTTGGAACTTTGCGATTACAATATGGCCTTTTCCAAAACTGTCATCATCACTACTTCCTGATTCAACCCCTTCCTCTTCAGAATCATTCAGATTCAGAATAACATTCCTTTTTGGTTTAGTTATTTTTTTTTTTTTTTTTTTTTTTTTTTTGTGTCAGGGAGGAAACCCTTTATGGGCACCGGTTACTTGTTCTACCTTTCGCCGGTAGTGTGCGAGTCCAGAGGCTGTCCTGTTTACGCACTAAAAAAAAGTTATTGAAATTCGTTCTTTATTTTTCTTCTTGCCTTAACTTCTAAAGATTTTCTTCTTTCTTTCGCACTATCTTGCTTGCATCTTTTTTGTTTTAGAATTAACAGTATTGATATTTTAAAAATTTTGGAGTTCTCAACTACTGATTATACGTTTAAAAATGTTTTAATTACTCAACTACTGATTTTTTATCACAACTCAGACCAGTACTCGACAAAAGCAATTTTAAGGTTAAAAATACCTTAAATGCTTTTAAAAGCATAAGAATCACGGCTTCTCATAGTTTTATTGTCTTTTAGAACCTTAAAGTTATTTAAACTACTGGTAACGAAATTTAGATCAGATGGTTTTTATATTTAGCTTTGCAGGCATATTCATTTAAAATACTACAAATTAAAAAACTGGTTTACAGAACATAAGTACTTTTAGCATTATGATCTTCATTAATTAGGTTTTGTATGTTGTTTGATATTCTCATTGAAATCTAACTGACATTATATACAGGTAAGTATATAATAATAACAAGAAATAGAAGCCACCATGAAATTACTGTTTATACAGGGTGTTTCATTAAGGGTGGCCACCGGCCATATCTCGGAAACTACTAAGCATTGAAACTTAGGGAACATTTTTTTATGATTAAAGTGGTCATGAGCAAATTCTGAAAATTATTTTTAAGTTCCGCATTTCGCCACAAGGGGGCACAATTGAAAATTAATTTTTAAAATTCAAAATTTCTCCGAAAATTCCTATATTATGGTATATCATTGGAAAGACTAAACAATTTTGCATCATTTTGGTTTAAGGCTCATTGGCGTACCTACCGACCTTGATAAGAGTGGGGGAAGCTATTGAAAGTGTAATCATTAAAATCGCTGTAACTTCTAAATTACTTATCCGATTTTACTAAATTTAAGCTTGTTTGAAAGAGAAAGGTAAGTACCTTTAATTGTGGTATCCAAGGGTACACGATAGTTTCTAATAAAATTGTTAGAGGGCGCAATTTGTAATAATAACAGTTTTTTTCGATTTTATCCCGAAAATTCACGGTATACCTATGACATCATAATCGAAAAGTAGATTACATTTGCAAGAAAAAATGTGAAGACCGCAGTTCGATATAGTAGTACAAGTAGTAGTAGTAGTGGTAAAGATAATTAAAATATTAAAAAAGACAATTTTACATATGACAGTTTTGTTCCTTTGTGCAACAAAAGGGAAGAGAAAAAAATACAATAACGGATAAATTCAATACAAATTAAATGGGGACGTGTTTGGAGAAACGCTCGAACCCGTCGATTTTGTTTTTAAATTGCGCATGTTTTGACATAAAATGTAGGTATATAGGGTGTACCACAAAAGTGTGGCAGAAAATTTTTTTTTTCTCAAATGGAAACCCTTGTATGTTATTACATTTTCAGATTGTCCGTAAAAATCTAGCCATGTTTGATGCATAATGTCCTAAACATATCTTCAACTATTCACGAAATATTGAAGTTCATTTCTCCAGAAACCGTAGAAAATGTACAGCAGGAATTCATTGATCGGCTGGGGTACTGCAGAGCTATTAATGGCGGACACTTCGAACATTTGCTAAAGTAATTTTTGAGATTTTTAAAAATGTAATTTAGAAATCAATTTAATTAAGTGTTATTTTAATATTTGAACTTCAATATTTCGTAAACAGTTGAAGATATGTTTAGGACATTATGCATTAAACATGGCTAGATTTTTACGGACAATCTGAAAATGCAATAATATACAGGAGTTTCTATTTAAGAAAAAAAATTTTTTTCTGCCACACTTTTGTGGTACACCCTATATACCTACATTTTACGTCAAAACATGCGCAATTTAAAAACAAAATCGACGGGTTCGAGCGTTTCTCCAAACACGTCCCCATTGAATTTGTATTGAATTTATCCGTTATTAAATCACCACCCTGTATATAGCAATAGTAACATTCTCTTTCATACTTCATATTTATGGTTAATTGGATATAAACCTAAAGACCTAATAAATGCTCTTTAAGCCTTCTTTCAAAACAATCAAGTTTGGCAATTTTCTTAAATTGACTGGTAAATTGTTATACATTTTGGCACCATCATAGTAGATTGATTTTAAGCCTTTGTTTGATCTTACTTAAGGTAGGTAAAAATTATTTTCTTGTCTAGTATAGGTAATGGTTATTACTTTTTATATTGACCAGTTGTACTGCAGATCGTTTAGTCTTATTAACTATATGATGCACGTAAAGCAGAACCTTAAATTTGTAGATATTTACAATATTGAGAAATTTATTGTGGGAATACACTAGATTAGTAAGGAATCTAATTGGAAGTTTAAATACATTTTTTAATGCTTTATTTTGAAGAGTTTTTAGTGGTTTTAGAGCTACATTTGCAGCCGTGCCCCACACTGATGCATAGTAAAGTTGCTGGCGTAAGTTTTTCTTAGTAGATATAACAAACTTTATATAGAATCCCAGCAAAAGGGGCAATTTTTTTTCTTAAGTAAGTGATATGTGCAGACCAGCTCAAGGTACTATCTATTAAAAGTCCTAAGTATTTTATTACCGATGAATTTTGAAGCTGCTGACTTTCAAATAATATATTAGAGTTAGTATTCAAGTTTGTTTTACCAATAAACATATAGGAATATTTCTCTATAATTGCTGTTAGTTTACGAGATTTTAGCCACATGCTTATCTTTTCTAGATCTTTACTAATATCAGTCTTAATTGAATGTATATTCTTCCCCCAGTATACCAGTGTAGTATCATCTGCATATAATTTTACTGTGCCCTTTAATGACAACTCACCTGAGTTAATATAGATTAGAAACAGTGTGGGGCCTAATATTGAGCCTGTAGGTACCCTACATTTCATTATTTTGTGAGTGCTATTGGTATAGTTAACATTAACAAATTGTGATCTATTAGTCAGGTAGCTTTTAAACCATCGATGTGGTGTCCCCCTTACCCCCGGCTTTCTGTATTTTCGTCAGAAATATATTGTGGTCAACTGTGTCAAGTGTCTTTCGCAAGTCCAGGGCCTAGAGAACATACACACTTTTTTAACGAAACAATCGAAATACTTTATAAATGTTAAAATTACTTCCATTTTGCAAAATACAACTATTAATTCTTCTAGAACTAGAAATAGCTAGGTACTTTAATTTCAGAGTCTTGTGTGGTTGGTCGCGTATTATAAACAGCGTCTTGTATTCGTCCCCAGAAGTAAAAATCTAACACAGTTAAACCCTGGGATCTAGGTGGCCGTGGAAATAAACTACTCCTTCCAATCCAGCGATTCGGGTATCTAACCTGTAAAAATCACGCACAGTTTGCGAAAAGTGTACTGGGCATTCATCAAGTTGATACCACATGGATGTTCTTAGGTAAATGAGAACATCTTGTAAACGGATAGGCAAATCATGTTGTATAACGTTTAATTAAGATTCGCCATTTAGATGGTCATTAAAAATAAATGGTACGATAATTCTGTGTCCTAAAACCCGCACCACAGGATTACACTCCACCTGTTTTGGTGACCCGCTTCTCACATCCAGTGAGGATTTGTTTGTGACCAATAGTGTATATTATGTAAATTAACTCTGCCGCTGCTAATAAAAGTGGCCCCATCAGTCCATAAAATCAAGAAAAGGAATTTGAGGATTTTTATTACACATTTCTCTTAGCCAATAGTAATAGTCGAGCCGCTTATCAAAATCAGTTTCCGACAGGGCTTGGTATAAATCTACATGATAGGGGTGCAGCTTAAAATCCCGTATAATTCGGAACACTCAAATAACAGTTATACCTAGGTCTATGGAAATTTCTCGTGAACTTAAATGCGGATTCGCTTCCACGTACGCAAGAACGTTTATAATGTCTTCTTCATTCCTCACTGCACGTCTTCTGATACCAACTGAAATAGGTCGTAGGTACACTTCCCGTTTGCCTTAAACGTATTGCCAGTTGTCGAAATACTCTTGGTAGGTATTGCATTCGTTCAGGATATATGGCAGCATATTCTCGTTCCGCAATAGGGGCATATTGAAAACATTCAAAATATACGGCAAACCTATAATTTTAATTAGGTAAGAAGTAATTCAAAAAGAATCAAGGTGAAACTTTTGTCAACTCCTATCAAAATTAAATCTGCCGATTTTGTTTCACGGCTATCTAGATTTATGTTTCAAAGCATCATATTATGCCTAAATTAAAAGCTTTCCATGATTATGTCATTAATTCTATAGTAGTTTTTGGGCCATTGGAATAATGAGTAACAAACCTACACATTACAGAATCTTAAAGTTTAAAAATATTTTTTGTCATGGCCACGAAGCTATAAAAAACAATAATTTCTTCCATAAAAGTGTTAAGAATTATTCTTTTGGCAATAACTCTGAAACCAACAAAGATATCGAACTGCGGTCCTTATATTTTTTCCTGTAAATTTAATCTACTTTTCGATTATGAGGTCATAGTTATACCGTATGATTTGAATTTTCGGGATAAAATCGAAAAAAACTGTTATTATTACAAATTGCGCCCTCTAGCAATTTTATTAGAAACTATCGTGTACCGGTGGATACGACAATTAAAAGTACTTACCTTTCTCTTCTAAAAAAGCTTAAATTTAGTAAAATCTGATAAGTTATTTAGAAGTTACAGCGATTTTAATGATTACACTTTCAATATTCCCCTACTCTTATCAAGGTCGGTACGCCATTGAGCCTTAAACCAAAATGATGCAGAATTGTCTAGTCTTTCTAATGATGTAACCAAAGGTATCTTTAAAATGCATTTTATGTGGCTGTGATAGTACATTTTTATTTTAAATTTACGTTTTTACATTAAATTTGCTATTTATGTGTTTAATTTATTATTATTAATTAGTATTTTATTAATCAAAGTTGCTTAGGCATGCTTATCTATATTTGTAACTTTTGTCGTCAATATATTTGGTTAGAAACACGTTAAAGAGCTACGGTTTTGACTGACGTTTAGAGCTTCAAATTCCCTATTTTTTTTCTAAAAACAATCGTATCAAATGATTTTTTAAATTTCTTTATTTGTTCATATTTCCGAAAACTCCCTCTAGCGTGAAAAGTAAGCTTCACGTAAGAATCAATCTCAGTTCAGTTAAGTACAACTACAAAAAATTTATATTTTTCTTTCAAAGTTAAAAAACTGTTGCAAACTTAAAAGTTTTTGCGACATTAAGCCCAAAATTTAAAAAATAAACGAAACGTTTTAATTAGATATTTACAGTTGTTGTTAGTTTTCCACATAAACAAGTTCTCCAAAATAATGTATGATAAAACTTTTTTTAATTTTAACTACCCTTACTATTTAATTAACATTTTTAAGCTTTATGATTTTTTAGATGGAGAAAGTAGAAAAGTTATTTGCAGATTCAAAATTGGGTAAGTAGGTAGCGAACAAAGTAACCTATTGATTTTATTATTAGCTTTTATTTTAACAGAAATTATTTATTGTTTGTTCTAAAAACTCCCTTTTGAACATACCTAGCTAATATGGAAATATCCAAAGACCTTTTTAAATTCTTGACCCACTGTTCCATTCATAAAACGCGTGAAAAGGCGATCCGTTATTGTTTGAAATGTTATTGAAAATGAGTAATGGGTGGAAGAGTTACACCTAGCTTTCTCTCTGCATGGGAGCCCTGTTCAGATGTTTGGCGTCACTCGCAGATATAAATTTTAAAATATAACCCTATTTACCGATGAAAAGATTTATTCTTATTTATTTGGTTTGCTTTTGCGTACTAAACGTGCGTGCACCACGATGTACTAAACAAGATTTGTAACAAAAATCACAAAAACCATAAAAAAAATCAGCCGTCAATTCCATTTATTTAGAATTTCGTATAGTAAGCGATGCCCGTTAAATAAAATGCATGATGGCAGAATTCCCGATACGATTACAAAAACACAAAATAACCAAGTTTATGTTGATTGGTAATAATTAATAATATTGAATATTAAAGCAAATTTAAGCAGAGTAGGCTAAGTGTGGAATGACAACAACGACAACTATCTTAATTTTAAGAAATATATTTTACACATCATAAACAATATAATAACTTTTTATCCAAAGTCACTACATCTTGTAGTGGACAAAAATCACTGTAATACTTTGGTTTTGTCACATCTTGTTTTTATTTTAATTGTATTGTATTTAGCTGACAAGGCTTTACAAGGGCTTTAATCCCAAGTAGCATTTTTAGTGAAAGGAACGTGGCGGCCACAAAACTAGTAACTTTAATGTGTACTGCCAAAGTCACTACCACGTAGTAAAAATGGTTCTATTACGTGGATGTCACCAAAATGGGGAACACTTTTTTTGTGGCAGCCACGTTCCAACGACGTTTTCGGATTTTATACAATGACGTTTAAGTCACGTTGCGATTACGTGACGAAAACGTGGAGGTATGGTGGCCGACACTAAAAAGAAACTTGACTGCGCTTGTCTATTGGTTAAATATTTTTATGTATGTCGGTCTCTTTCTTGCATATTATTTATCTAATTATCCCTACTTTTCCTATAACTACTTACTGAATAATTATTATAATATAATTAAATAACATTTCAAACATGAACCTATAGATAGTAAGTTCCCAGGGCATAAAATTACAACGACTAAATGTTTACTGTCAAATATGGGTGTTATAATTTTAAATATAAGCTTGCGCCGTTTGAAAATTATATATTTAAAAAAAAGTTATAAATCCATAAATTTCGAAAACCCGAATATTATGTATAAATAGGTTCGTCCATAGTTTTATATCAATCTTGGTTACCTCAAACTAATAATTATCTATTGACCCACGAAATTTAATGCAGCACAGATGAGAAATAATATTTTTTTGTATGGCATGTTTATTTTCTCATAATGGCGCCCCAAATGTATTTGTAAACATGTCTGCTTTTGAAGGCGACAACTTTAAATTCACAACATAAAATGTGTATTTAAAGTGGCCGAAACTAAAAATATTCCACTCTATAGTTACATTCATCAAACAAGTGGCCAATGGAACTAATCTGTCAACTTTCCGGCCACTACAAAGTAGCAGCAATACTGCGGCCACCTTGATTCGCCACGTTAAAGTTCTTAAAACGTCGTTGCCACATTGCAAACACCTTGTTTCGCCAGTTCAAAGTTATAACCGGAAAGAGTTCTTGTCAGGATACAGTGTTGCCAGTTTATTACGGTGGCTTACAGAGGTGAGAATTGCGTAATTGCGACTACGCTAATAAAAAAATAAACATATTATCACTGTAAAATCTTAGATTTAGTGACCATTACGTTATAACCACTTGGTCGAAGTTGCCGTATCAGTTTTTGTCCCTAATAATGCTACTTGGGATAGGCTACAAAAATTACAAAATAAAATGGTTTGAATAAACTGTCAAGATTCTTCTACGATCCACGTCACGTTGCGTTAACCATCAGGACAGGAAGCTGATGCGGATAGGTTCCGCGGAACACGTGTGGTACCGTAAAAGCGCCCATCTTGCAACACTTTTGGACTTTTAAGTGTCGTTTCTGAGAAGCCTTTTGAAGATAGTTTATAGCAAAATATTAGACTTTGTTGGTCGATATGGGTGCTATCAAATAGCATTCATTTCTGTTTCAGTTAGGTGCACATTTCGGAAAAAAAAAAACTGAGTGTTGCAAGTAAGGTGCATGATGGCCCATACTTGCAACACTGCTTATTTATTTAGGATTGTCAAGTAATACGGCTTTATATCATACTTGCAACACGCAACAAAAGCAGAAAAAAATGTTCTTGTTGTAATTGTTTTTTTATTTAATAAAAATATGGTTTTTTATTGGAAATACATCTTTATATATAGGTAGGTACATGTAGATATTTAAATCACATTAATTTTAGTTGCGACCACCTCTCTTCAAGATTAACAGTGTAGTGCCCTCTAAATTTGAAACGAAGTTCTAATTTTGTTAGAACCATAGAATTTTCAACAATTGATAGGTCATCAACTGTGCGAAATATAAATGTATTTTCAGGGTGCTTTCGACCAATAAATTTTCTCATGAATTTGCAGTAAAACAAGTTTTCGTTGGCGGAAGTATTTCAGTGATTTCTCCAACATATAGTACGTTGAAGTTTTAGATTTGAATTCGACAATTATAAAATCTCCAATGGAATAATTAGATGCTACAGAGTCAGGACTGTCAGGAGTAAGATCTGTTGAAATATCCTCCATTGTTTCGTAATCAGATGAGGAGTCTCGAACGGAGAAACTATTGGAATCACTTGTGTCAGACCTTTCCCACCTTCTAGGTCTTCTTGGTCGGGTTTGTTCGTGTGTGTCTAGGTCTTCTTGGTCGGAAAGTACCTTCGGAGCCCCATGTTTATTACTAAACAAACGCCGCCTTTTTCGAGACAGTGTGGAAGGTGTAATGCCAAAGATTTTCGATACTGCTGTCAATGACTTGCCAGTGTCAAGCATCGCCAAGGCATTTTGCAACGTTTCGTCGCTATAATTTTTATATGTACGTGCACCAAGAACCCTTCTTGCATTTCTGGGCATGTTGCAAGTTAGCGACTAAGCGTTGCAAGTTAGCCGCAAAATGTTCTTTTCTAGAAAAAAAAAATCTTAATCAGACCCTGTTCATATTAAGATCTCGAAAATTTTAGATTATGGTTCGGAACGTTTGCCCAATGCAAATATCGTTATTACACTTCTCTACTACTTTTAGTTTATTCTACACATCCGAAGTTTTTTTATCAACAAAACATCACTAACATTTTATATAATTCAGCTAAAATTATCCATGTTATAAGTTACACTTACCGCCAAATTTTCTTGCACACCACGGCCTGCGACCGCCGAACAATGAATAGGTCGATTGAGCGCAGTGCGATCTCTTATAGTTTGGGAGATACAGGGCCGTAATTAAAGACATGCATTTTTGTTGCAAGTAACCTCCGAGTTGCAAGTTGGGCGCTTTTACGGTACCACAACGGTCCTTACAGGACTACGTGTGACTGTTTGGTTAATGCCAGAGGTCTGCCACTCTAACCTAACCTAACCTATGATGGCGAAGGTCCAATTTGGTTATATTTCGGTTTTTTTAAACTCAAAAACTAGCTTTTCGCACTTCATCTGACGGCCTATAGAAACGGATCTACTCTCTGGTCATCTAGATCGCCGTATCTAACAAAACTTAAGTTCTTTGGGAGGGGGGGGGAAGCAAATTAGATCCTGCTACAACAGCTCTTAATATGCAGCAAAGAATAAGATACTTGTTTGCTGGTATTTCACCTGAAATGTTAAGGGATGTAAACAGATCTTTTCAAGAACGTGTTGACTTGTTTATATATCAAAATGGAAGATATTTTGAACATTACTATAGTTTTTCGGTTATTAGGTAATATAGTCGCCTATGCTTAATTTTTATAATAAAACTCTATTTAAACAATATGAAATTTGCAATTATTTTAAAAACTGCTGGAAATAGCTTATATACGAAGGCGTAGAGGGGCCACGTAATTTTTTTTTCTTAAATTCCGACTTTAAACTCGGAATATTACTAAATTCCGACTTTAAACTCGGAATTTTATTAAATTCCGAGATTAAACTCGGAGTATTACTAAATTCCGACTTTAAACTCGGAATTTTACTAAATTCCGACATTAAACTCGAAATATTACTAAATTCCGACTTTAAACTCGGAATATTGTTAAATTCCCACTTTAAACTCGGAATATTACTAAATTCCGACTTTAAACTCGGAATATTACTAAATTCTGACTTTAAACTCGGAATTTTACTAAATTCTGACTTTAAACTCGGAATATTACTAAATTCCGACTTTAAACTCGGAATTTTACTAAATTCCTACTTTAAAGTCGGAATATTATTAAATTCCGAGATTAAACTCGGAATATAACTAAATTCTGACTTTAAACTCGGAATATTACTAAATTCCGACTTTAAACTCGGAATTTTACTAAATTCCTAGTTTAATCTCTCATAATAAAACAAGAATATAATTCTTACAGTGTAAGTTTAGAAACATTTCTCCCAAAGGAAGTGAGGGAAGAGTTAAAAAAGTCAATACTAATTTTGTTCCCATTATTAACGATTCTCGGTATGGGAGAGGATTTACCGTAGTTGCATCTATGATGGTCAAGTGCAAAAAGAAAGTGATTTCTTGTGTCCCTGGGTGGAACTCGAAAGTTAACTCGATGTAATAGATCTGGGCATTCAATTATTCCATTCACTAATTTAAATAAAAAATATATGTGAAATTTGATTCTGCGTTCAAAAAGCAAGTCCAAACTCAGTCTCCGCCTCAGACCATCATAGGAGTCAATAGGCAATCTAACCTTGTATACAATAAATCTAATACATTTTTTTTGTCCTTTTCGATATTTTAATTATGTATTAAATCTGACGGTGACCACACACAAGAAAGGTATTCCAAACATGACCTAACAAAAGTTTTGTAAATCGTATTCAAGCTGTCAATATTTTGGAAATCTCTACTATCTCTACACATGAAGCCCAATAACTTTAATGATTTATTTACAATATATTCATAGTGAATATGGAAATCTAACTTAACATCCAAGTGAACACCTAAGTCACACAGAGTGGTAACTCTTTTCAAAATGCAATCATTTAATTTATACTCATAGTTAAATGGCTGCATTGTGCGATAAAAAGTAATTATTTTACATTTTTTAATGTTTAACTCCATTTTATTTGTAATACACCACTCATACACTCTGTTTAAGTCCTCTTGGATTCTCAAAGCATCATCATTTATGAATTCTACATAAAATAGCCAAATACCTAGTATACCTATTTGAAAAACTTGAAAAAATTATTTTAAAATGTGTCGTTTTTGAAACCTTATTATGAACACCCTGTATAAAATAGATAAACATTATTAGATTCGCAGTATCTTTGTTAAAAAAATGATTTTAGATTGTCTTTTTGATTAAAAACTAAGAGGGCTATAAAAACCGTTTTTGGCATCTTTTGTTTCTTTTACTGGTAG
The DNA here is from genome assembly GCA_963969555.1 of Polydrusus pterygomalis. Lineage (NCBI taxonomy): Eukaryota > Metazoa > Arthropoda > Insecta > Coleoptera > Curculionidae > Polydrusus > Polydrusus pterygomalis. The sequence continues at coordinate 13,029,011 of OZ018384.1, forward strand.
CACAGTATTGCGAAAACCGCATAAACATTATTTATAAAGGACATCAAACCTTTTTTAACGTTATTTTAAAATGCTGATTATTTTAAAATAATCACAATAACAAATACATTTTTTTGTCACGTTTTTTACGCCACAAAAACAGTAGAGATGAAGCCAACAACGTATTTTTTCTGACTAAAAACATATCTGCTTCGAATCAACTTTATAAACTAAAACCGCTTGCGTAGTTTGTACAATAATTATATTTTTTAGACGCTGATATTGATTTGAAAGCCTGTATAGCATGTTTAACCTACATATTATCTTCGGCTACACGTTTTAATTGCGACAGTGGCGCCCTCCAGTCAGAACTTCAACAGTTGGGGTTACCAAGGGAACACAGTACTTCTATAAAAAGGGTGTTTGATGAAAATCATTTAAACATGGCTGAAACATTCAGAAACCAGTCTTTAAAAGGTAAAAAACCACGATACATATGGACACGGTATGCTATTTCGTCGGTCAAAATTTAAATATGTCGACGCACTGTGTCAAAAACAAATCTCTGAGCCCAATTACGTAGTAATGTTATGCAACCACCAAAACCCATTCGAGAAATAACGTCAAAGTGACGTAAGTCACCATAAAATTTTGGTATAGAAAAGTGCGCGATGGCATTCCGTGTTGTATGTAATGTGGTAAAAATAACAATTTAGAATTTAACGAATCATGCGCTGAAATTTGAAAATATTTGTTCATTGTAAAGTACATTTACAATTACATATTTTCTTGAGATTTTTTTCTTGAAAATGAACAATCCTTAAAATACATACAAAATAAAAATCTGTGGATTCCGACTGCCTATAGTATAATGCTCGATCGTTTGATTACACTATCAAGCACTCAAGCAGTTTGATTGTGAGGTTATGTCTGAAAAAGCTGAAAAAAAGTGCAAACACTGTAAAAAGAAAGTTGTGAGTTCATTTGACTGTGAACATTGTAAATCAAGCCACCATCCTAGCTATGCGTTCCAAGTCGCCCGTGGCGCAGGTAAAAAAGTAGGGTTGGGAGTAAAAATAATTTCCAGAAAAAACAGAACATGGATGAAAAAAAGACCAAAAATATTGTTGAGGGTCTGTTAAGGGTATATGGACCCTTTAAGGACAACACTAAAGGAAAATATAGGAGAATTGAAAAAATGAGTGCAATTTCTTACGGGTTTGATGAACAAAAAAAGGCAATCTAGGATATTCTAAGTAAGATGAAACAACTAAAAAAAGCAAACCTGTTCCTGAAGCAGAAAGTAGAAATACTAGAAAATAGATTAAATAACTCAGAGCAAAAGGATAGAGAAAAAATTTAGTGATCAGTGGGATTAGTGGAACACTTAAAGTTGCTATAAGCGATGATGAAATCTTAGATATCGTGTGATTCCAAGGGATGACTCCCCTATACTTGTTAAATTCAAAACCACAGGCTCAAAACCAAAAGTTATTCAAAAAAGGCATTAAAGTTAAAGAATGTGGCCTTGTGGGAGAAAATAAAAATGTCTTTTTCAACGGCGACCTTACAAGCAGATCCAGTATTTATTTAAAAAGCACGAGAATATAAGAAAACCAACAGCCTTCATGCGGCATACGTAGCTTTTGGAAACATATATATTAATAAAAAATAAAATGATACGGAGATGTGTGGAATATAATACTGCGATGAATAGACTGAAAATATCTGAAGAACAAACATACTGTATTTAAATATTAGAAGCATTCGACATAAGATAAATGAAATCAACGATTTAATACTCCAAAACACCATAGTGCTTACAGAAACATGGATCTATCCAAATGGGATAAACTGCTTTAACTTACGAAAATATGTAGCTGTGTATAATTTTAGAAACACTCGGGGAGGAGGCTGTAGCGTTTACATAATAGAAGAATTACAATTTGTACAAAATTACAGGTATGATGTACAAATGAAGACTGCAACATTGCGTCTTTTTACTTAAGAAAATACAAGCTCTCTGTCTTTGGTTTACTTATACAGATCACCACAAAGGTAAAGTATTTGCAACAAAATTAGACAGGCAGTTACAACAACATAATTGAAATGAATGGTTTTAAAATACAAAATAGATTAATGCCACAGAATGCAACTAGAAAAAACAATTACAACAGCTTTTATCAACGACCATGTGATAACAAATTAGGGTTTAACTTGTAACATAAAAGTGCAAGATCACCACCTCTCAGATCACAAAATAATGTATATAGAAGTAAAGAAGAACATAATATGCATAAAGAAAAGGCAATAATAAAAAAAACACAGTATCTATCTTATGGAACAAAGCTGGCTGGATACCATAAAAGTAAAAATGGAAAAATATAAAATAGAAACTTTTCAAGGACTTGGACACGTTATCAACACCACTAAAGAGGAATGTACAAAAGAGAAAACACCTAAAATAAAACAAAATAATTACCTACTGGATCGCACAGGAATATCTGACTAAACTAAAAGAAAAGGACAAACTATACATTAGACGAGAGAGAATACAAAACGAACAAAGTGAAAGAGAACTAAGAAAAAAACTACAAAAATCATACGCAGAAATGAAATTTGAACAAGTCAAGGGAAACTCTAAGAAAACCTGGGCAGTAATAGAAGAGATATGCGACCGTAACAGAAAAAAAAAACATAAAAATATAAATAAAATAAAAAAATTAAATAGGCAAAACAATAGAAAAAAGTTTAACAGACATTTTCTAAAAGTGGGGGAAACATTGGCAAAAAAATATAACAAAATCAACAAATAAAGTTTATCGAAGAAGGAAATGTACAAAGCATGTACTTAGAGCTAACAAACATAAAAGAGATAACAGCTAAAATAAATGAACTGAAAAATAACTGCGCCCCAGGCATAGACTCAATTAAAAAAAACCTTGTTATTGCTTATCAATACCATCACTTTTGTCAAGTTGACAAATAACATATTGCGAACCGGAAACTATCCCGAAGAACTAAAAGCAGCTTAAATCATACCAATCTTCAAAAAAAGAGCGCATGACGACATGACCAATTACAGGCCCATTTCACTAATAAGCACCTTTTCAAAAGTTATAAAAAAAATTATTAAAGAAAGACCAGTAACATTCATAAAAGCAACATTCCAGTTTGATTATCAACAATTTGGATTTCAAAAAAAAAGTAGTACTCAAGGGGCAGTGGACCGATTAAAACATATAACGAGTGAACTGGACAAAAAAAAATATGTTCTGGCAGTATTTATGAACCTATAGAAAGCTTTTGACACAGTGAATATTGAACTTTTGATGAACAAACTATACAAAATGAGCTTTCGTGGCCCATGCCATAATCTACTGAAACATACCCAAGAGGTAAAAAACACTAGACAGTAATAAATGGTGAAAATAGTGAAGAACAAAAATTAAATACAGGTGTCGCACAGTGTTCTGTTCTCGGACCACTACTATACTTGTTTTACGTACAGAATCTGAAATACACCAACTTAATAGCAAAATATCTTAAGTTTGCAGATGACACAGTGCTAGTATACTCTGGGGAAAGTGAAAAACAACTGGAAGAAACTGTCAATAGTGACTTAGTAAAGAATTTTAATTGGCTGTGCTACAATAAATAATTATCTTTAAATGTCCAGAAAACAGTGTTTATGGTTATTAAACCGAAAAGGAAACTACCATGCAATCCCCAAATTGCAATTAATGAAACAAAGCTCAAAAGGGTAACTAAATATAAATACCCCGGAGTCACTATCACAAATAATCTCTCCTTAAATGACCATATAAGGTATGTGACAAACATAATAGTTCCCAAGATGTGCTCACCAACTCAATAAAAAAATCTGGACAGCTTCTCTACAATAGTTTTGTAGAACCACACTTACGATACCTGATGCCCTGCTGGGTAAATATAAGTGCTAGACGACTGGATCAGGTCCAAAGACTTCAAAATAAAGCGATTAAAGTGATATGAATTACTATATGCCCACTGAGGAAATATATAAAAAAGTGCCATTCTTGAAAATAAATCAGTTGAAAGTATTAGACAAGCAATAAACTTAAAACTAGTATACAACTGCAGAATAACATACAATTCTACACGTACATGAGAAGAACAAACCATGAATTAAGAACCACACACGCTAGAACTAAAAAGGGACGGGACTAACCAATTTATAGAAGCATACAGGAATATAATAGAATACCACAAAGAATACTTAATGGAAATACCAAGAGGGTGATGTGTAATATTAAGGACTATATAAAGGGAAATAGACAATTAAGCATCAGGATTGAGAAATAGAAACTACATTTGTCGGCTTTTCAGAATAACTTTACTTAATGTTAATATTTAGAATATACAACTGTAGGCGTCGGTGCCAGTTTTATTGTAAACTGTTTTGAGGTCAATAATAAATTATTTATATTATTATTAGAAAAAAAAGCTGTCTGGCGCCAGCGAATTATTTTTTTGTAAACTGAAATCTCTTTGCATTTATTTTAATGTAAAATTGATTTCTAAGACTTATTTAATAAAAACATTTTTTGAAATTGCATCGTTTTTTTTTTAAACATAGGAATTTCTTAATTTTTAAAATACCTGGGTGTTTCAGGAGGAACGCTCACCCCTATAACTTTTTTATTGTTTAAATTACAGAAATAAAATTTGAGGGGTTTATATGGGATATTATTTTGCATTTTATGGTTCCGGTTTAACCAGAAATTACCTCAACTTTAGATTTGGCTATATCGATTATATTGGTTTCGGTTTATATGGCGCTAATTTGTTAAAAATACTATATAAAAAAAAAATTCTTTTAAAATTGCAAAAATTAAATTTAAACTAAAAAAATAACAAAAATTAAAATTGTTGTTTAGCTAGTTTTATTTATTTTTAATATACAAGTATCGCATTCCGACAGGTACCTATACATGTATATGTGATTATTCTGATTATTGATAAAGTAAATAACTTATCATTTATTTCTTTATTTGTCTAAATTTAAGTGTTACACAGTTACAGTGTCCAAATTATGAGCAATATTAAGCACTAAAAAAGAATCCTTCAAACCACAGAAATATAGAATAAATATATTACTTATTAAAGATCAAAAATCTCGTATTGCAAAAAGGTAAAGTACCTATATGTACTCATGTGAGGATCGTTCTTAAACTTTTGCCTTGGAGTTAATTTTATATGAAACAGCTATTATGTTTATTCAAAAATTTAAAAGTATTCCTATATAGTAGGGTAAAGTTAAATTTTTGAAGACAAGAAGGAGGTACCCTCTAAGCTGGCGCCTCTGTACTGAGTTATTGGTCGAAAAATACTTGTACCTATTTATAAAGGAAATATTAGCGGTACTTAGAACAGATCTGTATATTTTTTTGGCCTATTCGGCTAACTATAAAATTCAACATATATATTTAATTTTTAGTTAATCCTGTCGAGAAAATATCAGCAACTGTCGAAGAAGAAATAGGGTGTGCCGTATTAAATTTAAAAATAAATGGTAAATCAGAAAAGGTTACCCTAACGGCACATTCGGTGGATGTTTTACTAAATGAATTAAAAACTGTAAGAAAAACGATGGTTCAATTGAAAGAAAATGTCTGACCATATGAAAAGAATTTATGGTAATATTTATATAGGGTGCCCAACAAATAACTCCTCTACTAAAAGTCTACGACAGTGGTCAGCAACCTTACCTTTTCATTGTGTTGAGCTACTTTGCTAATTTTGGAATGAAGCGTGAGCTACCTAGTCGTAAGCAACGTAAACTACATGAAATAATGCACAGTTACATTATTTATGAAATTTTCGGTATTTACATATTTGTATAAATATGTTGTGAGCTACCAGAATTGCCTTTGCAAGCTACGAGCTACCGATAGCTCGCGATCGACGGGTTGGCGATCACTGATCTATGACAAAGTTATATTTTTAAACGGCTCAACTTGTGTTTCATATCGTTTTGGGTATTCTGTACACAGCTTTTTTCCTTAAAGACTTCTGAAAGGATGGACGCCGTTATAGTCAATATTCGATCGATGGTATAAAATAAAACGTGCAGATAACACTTTTTAAAACAATATTTCCAAAAAATAACTGTCGCCTTACCGCTGTATCGCGTACTTATAATAACAAACTTATTAAAAATCAATATGAATTCACATAAAAACCAGCAATTTGCAATGCATTGTGACGTTTTACTTTGGTATTTAACAAACGATAAAGTTAGGAGCTAGAAGATATTAAGCAATGTTAGATTTAAAGGATACACACTGTTGCGGTTTAAAATAAATAATTTTGCCGTGAGACCTAATTTTTAGACACCCGCTATACAGGGTGATTCAAAAGTACTTTGACAAACTTCGGGAGGTAATTGCTGGCAATATTTTAACATGAAAAGTTCTTATAAACAGTGGTCCTTGGCGACTTCGTTACGGAGATACAGGGTGTTGAAATGTTAAGAGGAATAGTAATAATTTTTAAATAACTCCTTAACGAGTTATTTTTTTTTTATGAAATTTGGTGAATTAAATAAGCATCTAAGGACACGTATTTTCAGAGTACAACACGTTCGTAAATTTAACCAGTGGCGTCGGTACAAAATGTTACCATCATATTTTTTGTGAAAACTATGCTACACCACTGACTAATTTTATTTTAACTTTCTTTTTATGAATCCCCCGTTCAGTTACAACATAAAAGATTACGTGTGTTTTTTTTGATACGAGGGACGGTTTAAGGTGTTTTAAACTGATCAACCACTCAAATATTTATTAAAGTATTTTAACGAATACCTACATACATACTAATAAACAAATATGTATATGCCTAAGGAAGGCATCTGAGGACGCCTATTTTCTAAGTATAACAGGTTTTCAATGGCAAACATATTTATTTATTAGTATGTTATTTTTTAATATTTTGTTTTGACAAGGCGGCTTTGGAAATGCATTTGTCGATAAATTAAAACATATTTGACAGTTAGTTACCATTGAGTTTTATTTCTTTAGTTTTGTTATTTTCAATGGTAACTAACTGTCAAATATGTTTTAATTTATCGACAAATGCATTTCCAAAGCCGCCTTGTCAAAACAAAATATTAAAAAATAACATACTAATAAATAAATATGTTTGCCATTGAAAACCTGTTATACTTAGAAAATAGGCGTCCTCAGATGCCTTCCTTAGGCATATACATATTTGTTTATTAGTATGTATGTAGGTATTCGTTAAAATACTTTAATAAATATTTGAGTGGTTGATCAGTTGAAAACACATTTTTTAATACTTGTGTATAGTCAAATAAAATAATCATTTACCCTTAAACCGTCCCTCGTATCAAAAAAATACACGTGATCTTTTTTGTTGTAAATGAAGGGGGGATTTATAAAAAGAAAGTTAAAATAAAATTAGCCAGTGGTGTAGCATAGTTTTCACAAAAAATATGATGGTAACATTTTGTTCCGACGCCACTGGTTAAATTTACGAACGTGTTGTACTTTGAAAATAAGTGTCCTTAGATGCTTATTTAATTCACCAAATTTCATAAAAAAAAAATAACTCGTTAAGGAGTTATTTAAAAATTATTACTATTCCTCTTAACATTTCAACACCCTGTATCTCCGTAACGAAGTCGCCAAGGACCACTGTTTATAAAAACTTTTCATGTTAAAATATTGCCAGCAATTACCTCCCGAAGTTTGTCAAAGTACTTTTGAATCACCCTGTATTTGATAATAATTTCAAAATTTGCTCATTGGGAAATTATTTCACTTGGTCGCATTAGGTTTGACAGTCTCTTAAATATGTATGAACTGATTTTAGCATATAAATATTTAAGATTTTGTACCTGTAATATGGATCTTAGGTTCTATTTAGCAAATATGAATATATTTCTTGTTAATAATAAAAAATTTGAAAGTTTTTATACTTAATTGTTTTTTTAAGTACCTACCTTATTATTCATTGATCAAGTATGAATATAATACTCATATGCTGGATAAATTTGTTCAAAATAATAAATTTGTTAACGTTAACAGTAGTATAGCTGAAGGGGGTGCCCTGGGTAACATCCTTTAAGAGGTAACACCCACATCAACTAAACAAACTGAAAATTATAACAAAATACCTACCACATAATACATATTCGAGGCAGTTAAAATCAGAATATAAAATATTTTCACGCTTTTGCGAGCTTAAAAAGCTATCCTAACCTGTCTTTAGCTATAAAGTTATTTTAACCATCTGCGTATTAGCGGCTTCTTGTGAGAAGTTTTTAATTTTTCTTTATATTCCACAATGATACAAACACATTGCTATACGCGTTTCGCCAAAACAATCTGCATTAGATTGCAGATTAGAACCGGATCACGTTGGAAAGCCATATCCCAAAATAACTTATGGTGTTCCCTCTATACTGGAATGTTATACTTCGTGGTTTTTATTTAGTTGTCTGTCTTTTAATTTTGTATTACCAGTGAAACTGCCTTTTGTGTCGCTGGCGGCGTTCGTTTTCAATTTCAAACTAATACCAAGTAAGTACCTATTTAAATTTTACTAATTTTCATAACCACAGATTCCCCTGCGGCGATTAAGTTTCGTTAACCTTTTTAGCCTTTTGTCTGATCTGACATCTATCTACATCTACCTCGTACATAGTTAACATATTTTGTTTTGTACATTTTGGGTCAGTTTCTTTTTAAATTTGTTTGTCAACGATACAACCCTTTTACAATTTTTTATTAGCAAACTAATGCAGGTAGGTACCTACCTACCTAATAATTGTAACAATTAGCGAACTTAAACAATCTACAACAATCATAGCAAAAGGCGAGAAACTAGGTACCTAAGCATTAAAATCACGAGTAGTTTTGTTACCATTTGTAACAATTCCATAGGTATGTGAGAGCTTTTACCGTAGTTCCCTCAATGATGGTCAATAGCAAATAAAAATATAATTTCCTGTCTCTGGCTAGAAGTCGAAAGTTAATCCGATTGTAAAGATCTGAGCATTCAGTAATTCCATTTGTGTAATTGTTTTTAATTTTTTATTGTTTTAAGTCCATTTTATTTCTAACATATTTGCAACAGATTCAAAGTCTTCGGAAATATTCAACGCGACAACAACCTCCCGCATGATAAACTAGGAAACTATATATTGGACCTTGTAGAAGGAACAAACCATTTCTAACAATACTGGGGCGCACAATAAACCAGTAGATTGTAGTTTAAGAAGCTTTGATCACACACCCAACCCCTACCTTTAACCAACGTCTCACTCATATATTCTCTTAAGTCCTCCTGGATTCTTAAAGCAGAATATACTGATTTCACTATAGATAACAAATTTAAGTCAATAGCAAAAACAAAGGCTGTAAAAACATAACTACCGATTATAAATAAATAGGGACTCAAATGGCACATCAGATGTAACGAATATCCCTTTACCTTAAGAACCGTTTTCTATTACTCATTAGCTACTTATGTGAGGTTCCAGCAAAGCCAAAGCACTCCAGTTTATGCACCAAAATATGATTATTTACGGTGTCAAATGCCTTGCAAAAATCTGCGTAGACAGCGTCAACTTGGCAGCCACTTTCCAAGTCTTTTAACACCGTTTAAACAAACATTATTTGTAGCCGTGAATCTACACCTGTAGAAGTCGCGATGTTCTTTATTGATATAAGACATCGCTGAACTGCTAATATCACATACTATTTTTTCAAAAAGCTTAGGAATTGTAAACAAAACAGAATCCTTCAAATATGACATCTCTATTGACTATTATCTTTCTTAATATTGGATCCCCTAGTCTACATCCATTCGGGGCATAACCTATAAAATATACTTTTCACTTCTAACCAGTCAGGAGTTCTGTTATTACACATTTCTATTGGTGTTACTTCTAGTGTTTTAGTAGGACTTCTATTTACAAGGTAGGTAGGTATTCTGCCAAATGCAAAGGTTCTTCCCAAAACCATTTTTCAAGTTGTTATTCAAAAATCAGAGCTTATGCTTTTTCTAATAGGATTCTATTTAGTCTCTCTGCTTTTCCATTTAATTGTGGCGAGTATGTAGTCTTTATGTACTTAGTATAGTCCAAAACTATTCCCTTTTGTTTACAAAATTTGTTTAGTTCATTGCTTATATATTCTCCTTCATTGTCACAGCGTAGTTTTGATATTTTTAATTTTTTAAAACATTCCACCTTCTGAACATATGTTTTTAAATATTCTAATACTTCTGACTTTGTTCCCAATAAATAAACCAAACAAAAATGTATATACTTAATTAAAAGTAACAAAGTAGTGGCATCTCGGACAAGTGACAGTAACTGTATTGCACTTCGGTGGTTTTATTTATTTACTTGTCTACCTTTCGATTTTACTAACAGTGAAGCTGCCTTTTGTATTGGAGTTGATTTTACTTGCATGACGTTACAGTGCATTCATGGCTGCCGGAATTTTGCGAGATGTCTTTTAATGCTCCGTGCCGTTTTCTATGGAGTTGCTGTGGGTTATGGCTGCTCGTAGAGTATTAATAAGAACGAAACGGCCGTCGTTCTCTACCCGCCACAAGGTATCCATTATGCTTGGATCCCTCAGTATTCCAATACAAAATACAGTTACACACTGGTCCGATATGCAACTACTTTGTTATTTAAAATTATTTTCACGGACACTATAATTATCTCCAATGTGTATACTTAATCATCCATAAAAGTCAACATGTAGTTTTTTTTAGCCCATGTTTGCGGTTCGATTGGCCCACATAAATCAGTATGAATAATTTCTAAGGGTCGTGTAGCTCTATAGGTACCTCGTAGAATGAAACGGCAGTCTTGTTTGCTTTGCCTGTAAGCACACGTCACAATAAACAGAATTTAGGAAATCACAATCTGATCTAGAAATATTTAATCCAATACTAAGGTGACCAAGTCTTGATACCATTTTTCTACCTCATCTTTTTCTCTGCCAAACAACTTTCTTCTGACAGTGGTTGAATTTTTACTACATAAACTTCATTTTATTTTCTCTCTCCTTCCAAAACAATTTCGTTTTCGTAAGTTATCAGTACTTTTCTTCATCAAATTTTACTTCGGTACCAGGAAGGGGAAAAGGGGGAGGCGATGGCCCTCCCTCTTTTATTAAAGCCACTATTTAGGTATGAAATAAATATTACCTAATATCAAATATTAACCGATTTACAGAATCTAAACGACAAATCAATTCTATAAATAGTTTTTTGTATACAGTGACCGGCAGAAAGTGCGCAGCATATAGGAAAGTTTTTTATCTTTAAGTTAAGAAAATTAATTTTATTTTAGATAGGTTGTGCATATTATCAAACCAAAATAACTCCTATTAAATCCGTAAAAGTCTTATGGTATACGAGGTAGGATCAAAAATTTGAAATGAGTAAAGTACCTCCATCTTTCATTTTAAAATATTTTTTTTTGCTAAGAATTATTGTTTTAATTTCAAAGTTATACCCAAATTCCAAAATTTCGCTTATTTTGGACAAAAAAATGGATTTAATCGTGTTTTCTGAATAACTCTGTATAAAAAATAAATGGCAACCGAACTGTACGAAAATAAGGTTTTCTGCAGACTTTGTTAGATATAACCGTCGATCATAAGTCCGATTAGTTTGTTTTCATAATATTATGGCTTTTTAAAATAAAAACATAAAAATATTAAATATTTTTGCTGTACACCGTATTTTATTTTCTGGGGGAACAAGTTAAATTCATCTAACTGATATTTTTTGATTTACATTGACTTAAAGCATCTCCTAAATAGTTTTTTATACATTGAAGTATGCATAGAAAGTATCCTTTTAATTTATAAAGAAAAAATAAATAAATTAAAAATATATTTTGAACGGATTTTATTCGTCACGTAAAATAAGGTTCAATAATATATTTTGCACACATTTTAAATAATTTTATATAAGTATAAGTATCGGCCTTTTAGAAATTTGGATCATCTGAAAAATGTTATAATCGCTAGAATCAATCCGGCTTTTTTAAGGAACGTGGCCAAAGAATTTAACAAAAGAACTATCAAATGTATAGCCAATGGAGGAGGACATGTAGAAATATAAAGTTATAATAATTATTGTTAATGTAAATATGTATAGTCTTAATTAGTATTTTTTGTTTCCTACTCATGAGTTAAAAAATGTTTAACCTATTAGTTGGATTATCCTAAAAGTGTATTTGATAAATAAAAATAACCTATATTGATCCTTATTTTGCGTGACGAATAAAATCCTTTTAAAATATATATTTTTAATTTCAATTTTTTTCTTTATAAATCAAAAGGAAACTTTCTATGCATACGTCAATGTATAAATAAAACTATTTAGGAGATGCTTTAAGTCAATGTAAATAAAAAAATATCAGTTAGATGAAATTACCTTGTTCCCTCAGAAAATAAAGTACGGTGTGCAGCAAAAATATTTAATATTTTTATGTTTTTATTTTAAAAAGCCATAATATTATGAAAACAAACTAATCGGACTTATGATCGACGGTTATCTCTAACAGAGTCTGCAGAAAAATATTAATATTATATAATATAATATATAATATTATTTTCGTACTGTTCGGTTGCCATTCATTTTTTATACAGGGTTATTCAGAAAACACGATTAAATCCATTTTTTTGTCCAAAATAAGCGAAATTTCGAATTTGGGTATAACTTAGAAATTAAAACAATAATTCTTAGTAAAAAAATATTCTAAAATGAAAGATGGAGGTATGCTGCGCACTTTCTGCCGGTCACTGTATACAGGTAAAATTTTACTAAATATCTATTATACGTTCACCACGCCAAAATTTATATTTTTTTAAGGAATAATAAATTATTGGGGCGTAGATTACGAATCTAAAAAAGATTTTCATTGGGAGCACTTCGTTTTTGAAATATTTCTCCTCAAAGTACCTACCTGCTATTAAACATTAGCTTTCTGATTCAATAGTTGCATTTATTTCCATTTATATTTTATTTGTAGGTAAATATTTTCTTTCTAATACAAAAATTAACAAAAAATTAATAAATCGGACAAACGGGCCACGATCTATACCGTAAGGTGCTTTTATCCCCCGATTTTTTTTTTGCTAAAAATAACCAAAATTGGTTCCTCCTCCAACGCAAAAAAAATTGCATAGTAGATTATGACGAACTAAGAACAAATAACTGCTCTTCTAAATGCCAGAACCAGAACCTAGAGTTTTAAATATTAACTGAATATCCAATCACATGTGCCCTTTTCTTTGAAATTTCACCATCATCAAGGTGGAAGACGTTTAAATAATATTGTCTAACAAAAGAAAACACGAATTAATTTGTAATAAGAGTAAAATTGAAGTATTCTGCAGTGGTGTCATATCCTATCCTATTGAAAAAGATAACTTTAAGAAGGTATATCTCAAGAACTAAGCGTTTCCGGAAAAAATTGTTTTCAGATTCGAAATAGAATATTTATCATTACTGAAAAAATCGTCACTTTTGGAGTGGTGTGCCGATGATTGGGCCAACTCAACACTTACCAAACCGCCCCCATTGAAAAAAGCTGCGACCGCCATTGACTTACTGATATAGATTTTTAGAAAGTTCAGATACATATTAGTAGGTTCATCATTCAGACTACGCATCGCTGTTTCAATTTTTCCTTCTGCTTCAATTATTCTTGAATGTTTTATCGTAGCGAAAATATTAATTTTAGTTGCTTTTAAATGACGAAACATTTCCTTGTTTTTAACCATATATTATGACAAACATCCAGAATCAATAAATTGTGCTTGTTTTGCGTATGTCACAATAAAAGCTACTTTGCTCTTTGCTTTATTTTTATACTTTTTATTCTTTCTGAAAAAACAATTTCTGTTTCCAATTTTTTTACAGATCTTATCTAGGTACATGTTGGAAATTTACTGCCAACAAAATTTCTGGCAATATGTTGTTTTCCACATTTAAAGCACTTTATGTTTGCTTCTCTTTTATTTACTTTTCTTATATCTCTTTTTACTATTACTTTAAATGCAGCTCTTTTATCTTGTTTCCCTGCTTTCATTCTTGTTTATACTGCTAGAACTCTTGGAAAATACGTTTGTTAAGAGTTCTTTCATTTTTGATGTTGACTCTAAGGCTGTAGAAAAATGTTAATACAACTCAGGCAATGTTGTCGACATCAACATATTGTAATCCATTGTTTGATTTACAGTTTGTCAATATGTATGACAAATTTTCCAGTCTCTTTATGTGCATTGACGTGTCTGTACTTTTCACGTATCTGTAATTGAAAAACTTTTGCAAAATAATACATTTTTGTTGTTACGTATATTTTTAAAAATTGTTGGAAGTTTGTGATACACTTCAACAGACGTTTTACAATTTAACAGATGTTTTATTCGTCTCTTATCCACCGACGAAATAATGACTTTCAGTGCTTGTGCATCCTTATTATTCCAGTCATTTTTATCTTCTTGCTTTGTTTGTTCTTCATATTTTTTTTTACCAATGACAATATCATAGAGACCGCTAGCTTTGAACATGATATTAATTTGAAAATCTCTTGTCACAAATGATTCACTGTCTGGCAACTTATAAATTAAATTAACTTCTTCCGTCATTAAAACCATCTTTTTAAAGTTTTTGATTGTTGGTATTTTATTTTCTTACAAGCGAACCAGGGATAAACTAGGCCAATAACCTGTTTAGACTTTAAATGTTTTATATTAATTTCAGTTAGTACTATTATTTTAGTGATAACTAGAATGATGATGATGTTTTAAACTAGGTTCGCTTTTCGGATGAGTGTACTTTTGTATTAAATTGTCAAGTGAATAAACAAACCTGTGGATAATGTTCCGATTAAAATCCTTGTATTGGATTCGAGGAACTCACGCTCAACGTTTACAAAAGCCTAATGTTTTGGCAAGCATCATTGGTGCTAGAGTCATTGGGCCGTTATAACTCTTGTGTTCTTCTTTGACTGCATTATTTTCTCATCGTGCTGATGAAGATATTCATGATGATTGAATAGGGTGTCAGCATAATGGCATCCCGCCAAATTACACGCAAAGTGACAGATGACAATATTTGAATGAAGTTTTTCTGACCGGTGCCGGTTGTTAGGGAGGAGAGGTACGATTGAATTTTGGCCAGCAATACAACGCTAGATCTTAAACCCCTTAATTATTTTCTTTGAGGTTACCAAATAAAGTGTACGAGACAAAACCCGAAAATTTAGAGCAACTTGGGCAACGAATAACACACGAAATCCGACAATAAATGGTACATAATGTTGCAAATGAATTTTACTTTAGGCTATGGTTCTATCAGGATAAAAGTAAAAATTAAATATTTTCCTGCAGAATTTACAATAAAAAAGTATTTAAGGAATATTATTTAAAACTTTTTTTTTTGCGCGGATAACAAAAAATTTAGGAGCAAATAGTGTTATATTTCATTTTGTATGCCCTTTTCCGCGATATCATAATACATGCATTTGCATTTAAAATGTTGGGTTAGTTTCCATCCCTGGTTAAATGGTAAAATTGACGGAGATGCCACCAAAAAAAAGATACCCGTGTTTTTGAATTTTTTTAAGGAATTGATGGGTTCTTTGTTAACAAATTTATTTCATTTATACATTTTTATCCTATTTATTAATTATATTATATATATTTTTTATATATTAAATTCTAGAAAAAAAGTAACTCTAAACTCACCTACCGCTATAAGCAGAGTTAAACTTTCAAAAAACATAATTTAATCAAAAAATTCTAGTAACCCTAATCGAAATTTCCAAAGTTCCGTCAATGATTTGGGCCCACATGTTCCGCTTCTTTAAACCTGAACACGACTACATTCATAAATCAAAGAAAATTAAATATTAAAAACGTTCAAAGTTCTCCACGCGCGCTCTAAATTTAAAATGAATGTAAAGTAGATAATTCGAATTTGAGAAATTTGAACCATTCTTTTCGCAAAGGAAAGAAATTTAATTTAATAGTGTCGACACATGTGCTTGTCGTTTCAAGATTTGAAACGTTATTTCCATATTTCCAAGTTGTCTTTGTCTAGACTCTTGAAGGGAAAATGGGCGGGTAGGAAAAGTAAAAAAGGAAATTAATTTATTTTCTCATTGACTGGTTTTAGTTTCAAAAGCTCTTTATTACGAGGGGACGGCAAAATAAAAGATAAACGATTATAAAACATTTTAAATTGATATAACGAATTTTTGCTTAATTAAATATCCTTTTAATACCTCTCTTTCTAATTAACGTTTAACTCTCACAACTAACTCAAGCAGCATTTCGACGTCCGACGAATATTGTACTACTTGCAATGTTACATTAGGTATAAATAACAGTCAGCACTCTTGACTATGACTTAATGACTTCGGCACAACGGCGGTATTGGTAACATTTTACGACGTGGTAGTTTATAGCAAATCCAACGTTGTAACGATGGCACTACACAACGACTAAATTACAGTAATATAATTACATAGCATAAGTTGGCGCGACCTCGGCTTCACAACCAAGTTTAGTTATTTTTAGTTGTAAAGGTTTGGTATTTCTGTTGGTTGGTAGCTCGTGATTGAACTACCTAGTTCATAAACACACATTTTTTTAACCTTACTTTTTAAATATTAATCACACAAGACCATGGCATACTGACAGTACGGTATGTAGGTCCGAAAAATACTGTTATTTATATTTGTGATCACAACCAAAAATATTAAATAAATGCAATTTTTACAATTAATTACGAAAATTGTTATCTTTCATAAAAAAACGAGGTCAAAGCATAGGCGGCAATTCGTAACTTCCCCGACTTTCGGCGTTCGGTGACACAACAGTTTGGTAAAAAAATACCACCAGAAATGGTTTAGTTCAAAATTTAGTTTTAGTCCTGACGACTACGCCATTTTGTCAATTTTCGTCTCGCATCTATGGCAGCCATTGTTGATAAACATTTATATTTCGTGTTAAGTTTTAATATTACTTCCAAATAACGCTTTCTAACTTGTTAAAACTTTGTAATAAGGCAGGGGGATCATTCTTTTACAGCCTGACACCAAATTATTAATTTTTTCTAAGAAAAGGGTTTTTCCTCTAAAAAAAGAAAAATTACGAATTTTTCAGGCGCGCTTGTTTTTCTCATATATTTTAAAGTGACATTCGTTTATATTTTTACCGTAACCATGGATCACATAAAGGTATTTAATTATATTAATATAGATTCCTAGAACGAAAATATGCCGACATGATTTATTGTTTAAGTTGATATTATTTTTAATTATGTCATATTTTTATAAGTAGAGATAAAATAAACTAATTGGTTTATTTATGCAGACTTTCTCTGTCATTTTTACTTGAGAATAATGGTGAGCGGTGATGGTGCTTCAAACGGGAAGCCAGGTCGGTTGGCAATGACTCAAAAATGATACTACGTTTTGTGCCGACGTCGGCGTCGGGTGTCGGGTTGCATTTTCCGATTAATTGGTTAATCAGAAAAATCGACCATTTTAAACAAAGTTGATTATTAATAATGAAAATTCGCAGTAAAGTCTCTAAATTCATTCAATAATTATTGCGATATTTTAAATTTGTTTAATTTTTTTGGCACTATAGGCTTTGACCCTTTAAATCTATTTAAAATATTATCTTGAATATATTGTTTTGGATTTTGCAACGCGATCGATAAGTCAGAAAATTAGTTTATTTTTGTGACCTGCCAAGCTTTTAATTACATTGACAACATATACCACATGTCTGTTAAAATTCTTATTGTCGCGTTATATTTTTTCAGAGCTAAGCAGGTGACAAAAAAGAATGATGCGTCTTTGACACATATTTATGACTGATAGTCGAGGGAAAAGAGTGGTTATATTTTGTTTTGGTGTTGGATTTTTATACTTTAAAAGTTATTTATTAAGCCTGTGCGTTTCGGCGTCAGGGCGTTCTATAAGTTACAAAACATTCCAAATACCTAAGTTGCAGGGTGTTTCATTAATTGTGGCCACCGGCCATATCTCGGAAACTACTAAGCATTGAAACTTGGGGGAAAATTTTTTATGAGTCATGAGAAAATTCTGGAAATTATTTTTAAGTTCCGCATTTCGCCACAAGGGAGCACAATTGAAAATTAATTTTTAAAATTCTAAATTTCTCCGAAAATTCCTTTATTATGGTATACCTCTGGTTACATCATTAGAAAGAATAGATAATTCTGCATCATTTTGGTTTAAGGCTCATTGGCGTACCGACCTTGATAAGAGTGGGGGAAGCTATTGAAAGTGTAATCATTAAAATCGCTGTAACTTCTAAATGACTTATCCGATTTTACTAAATTTAAACTTGTTTGGAAGAGAAAGGTAAGTACGTTTAATTGCTGTATCCAACGATACACACTAGTTTCTGATAGAATTGCTAGAGGGCGCAATTTGTAATAATAACAGTTTTTTCGATTTTATCCCGAAAATTCAAATCATACGTTATAACTATGACATTATAATCGGAAAGTAGATTAAATTTGCAAGATAAGACGTGAAAACCGCAGTTTGATATCTTTGTTGGTTTCAGAGTTATTGCCAAAATAATAAGTTTTAACACTTTTATCGAAGAAATTATTGTTTTTATAGGCAAGCTTATAGTTTTGATTAGGTTAGAAGTAATCCAAAAAGAATCAAGGAGAAACTTGTGACAACACCTATCAAAATAAATCTGCCCATTTTGTTTCATGGATCTAGATTTATTTTTTAAAACATCATACCTATAATTACTAAATTAGAAGTTTTCCATGATTATGTCATTAATTCTAAAGTCGTTTTTGGACCATTGGAATATTGAGTAACAAACCTACACATAAAAGAATCATAAAGTTAAAAAAAAAAATTGTCGTGGCCACGAAGCTATAAAAACAATAATTTCTTATTATTATAAATATTTAGGGAAAAAGCTCAGACGAGTTTTGCAATGTCTTTATTTTTTTTTAAAACACGGCGATTTAACTGGTCCAGTTGTCTTTAGGTGAATACTAAATAAGCAAAGTAACTACAGCTCTATTTATACTAGCTATAGTTGCACTAAAGCATAACTGAGATGGGTGCAGTCACTGTAGTGCGGCGTTTAATCGTGCGCGGTATTATTCTAAAATTACATCTTCTAAATAATGGGTTCCGGATATTTCTTATATTATACAATCTTACGATGACTTACTAAAACAACCTGGATTCTGGTGTATCACAGCAGCTTCCTTGAACTTCCTCCAGTGTGGTTCTTTATTCAGGATTTCAGCATCTGCATGACCACAGGATATGACCATGTGTCCAGGCATTGTCAGCTTCACCTGACTTTTCGGTCTCTCTTGTTAGCGTATGGTTTCTGTCGTCTTAAATCCTTGTCTTGAGTGGTCTTCGTGTCTCACCAATATAAGATTGACCTCCGTGGCAGAGGATCCGGTAGAGACAGTTTTTCCTGTCTTTTTGGCTTGTTGGTTTTTGTTTTCGTCAGGTGGCTTCTTATTAAGTGTCTCTTCAGCTGAATACTGTATTGATGTTATATCGTGGTCCTAGTCTTCTTATCGTCTCAGATACTCCTTTGACATACATAATGTTGAGTAATGGTTCACCGAGAAAAAAAATTAGTTAAAATAACTCGATATTTAGTTAACCGAACTATAATCTGTAGTAGAATAGGCCCCAGGTTAGATGACTTGCTGATTTTACTAAATCTACTTTGCTAGAATTATCTAGTGGTTGCAACTAAAAATACTTGCTGTTTTCTGCATAGTTGGAGCTACTATAAACTTTAGTTGCGCTAGCTAAAAGTATTTAGTAGTTTTAATATATTACCTATTAAAAATAGGAAGGCATTTAGTAGAAGAAACTAAATGCATTAGCTGTATTTGGTATCCTTACCATGCTATTTAAACTTATTCTTTTGCTGTGTTACATTCCCTAAGGGATGCGTCACAACCTAGTCTCGAAATGTTTTTTATGTTTAGGTTAAAGTTTACGGGTTATTATAGACATATACCTTTAGATCCGTACTTATCTCGTGCGCAAACAAAAGTTAAGTTTTATGGGTCAAAAAATAAGTTTTTACGCACGGAACGCCGGTCACATCCTTTGGCGCCCAACAGGAATGGGCATGCGTATAACCCTCGCTTGTTATTTGGTTTTTCCTTCTTTATCGAAATCATATGGATACACTCCGGAACCGGTTCGGCGCAATTTTTGTTGTTACGTTTTCTCTGTGGATTTCTTGTATTTTTGGCTATCTGGCTTCTTTTATACAGCATAGCAAAATAAAAATCTTTGCTTAGGTAAGTTGTTAAAGGAACGCTTCGCGAACAAATCGTATAATCGCATGAGAAATATACAGGGTGTCCCAAAAGTAATGTGACACAGAGCAACAGCAGACTCCTTAAGGCGAAATAATGCGATTTATTTAAACTTGCCTTATCCCAAAATTGATAACAACCAAGATACAGGGTGTAAAAGTTTTAGTTTTTTTTTTCTGCGATTATTTCTTAACGAAACGACATAGCAGCACAAGCTTAAGGGTTTTGGGGTTTTTAAAGGCGAGGAATTCAAAATTATCCGTAGGTTTGGTGTAACCAGTAGAGGGCGCTGCCTACGGCATGGCCCACTCCTTTTATATAATTATTATTATTAGTTAATTAATAATAGCTGGCATAACTTTGTTTAGACTTCTTATATCGATCCGACTATTAAAAAAAATAAGTTACTTTACTTCTTTTACATCAAAAATGTATAACTTATTGAAGTCGCTAGGAGCAACCATTTTTGAGATAATCGCATTTCATATGCAACTAAGTACCTAAGTGGTCCAAAAGCAACGGAAATTATTGTAAATCAGCTACATTTGCTAAGTGTCAAAGTTAATGTGGATACCTACTTAAGGTTGACTATTTTTTTCTAGCAAAAAGGCATTTTCATATAAGGAATTACTAATTTTATTCTAATCAAAAATTTTATTTAATACTTAGTTTAGTAACATTTAAAAGTAATAAAATAGTAAGAAATAATAATGGTAACGCCGTAATAGTAATTGTCAATTGTTCAAAATGGCCACCATTGACCTCAATACATTTCGCTATACGTTTTACAAAATAATGTATTTTGCAGATTTTGGAAGAAATTAGAAAACTGAAGTCAGGCTGGAAGATCAGGCGGCAGTAAACACTGTACGGATGTAAAGTGGTATGGGTACAGGCCTTCATCGTGAAATATTCTAACAATTGAAGATTTACTTACACCTGTAGCTGCCTTCAATCTCCTGGAACTCACTTCTGGATTTTTTGCTACATGAACTAAAATCTCTTCTTCCTGTTCTGGTGATATATTTTTTGGACGGCCCGAAACCTCTTTTTTTTCTCGAAACGAACCAGTTTCTCCTAGTCGGTCATAAATATATTGAAATAATTTACGGTTTGATTTGTCTTCTATTCGGGAACGTTTCTTGGTAGGTACCTGCGCCCTGCACTTCCACCGTTAAAATTTTTTTTTGCATAAATATAAAGCATATCACGCATTTCCGCATTGGAAAATAAAGTATGTCGAGGCATTACAAAAAAATATATAATATCTACTTATTGTAGGTACGTAGAAAGTTAATAACTTTGACAGATGATACTTTGTGTAACATATTATTGCCTTAGAAACGTCGTTGTTTTTAATCAAGGCCAACTGTAATAAATAATACTAATACGAATACACAATTATTTTAAATATTTTAGCATTCTTGCATTAAAAATATCGAATGCGATTATCTTGAAAGTGGTTGCTCCTAGCGACTTTATTAAGTTATACGTTTTTGATGTAAAAGAAGTAAATAACTTATTTTTTAATAGTCGGATCGATATAAGAAGTCTAAACAAAGTTATGCCAGCTAAAAGGAGTTGGCCATGCCGTAGGCAGCGCCCTCTACTAGTTATACACAAACTATGGATAGTATTGGATTCCTCACCTCAAAGAACCCCAAAACCCTTAATTTTGTGCTGCTATGTCGTTTCGTTAAGAAATAATCGCAAAAAAACGAAAACAAAATTAAACCTTTGACACCCTGTATCTTGGTTGTTATCAATTTTGGAATAAGGCAAGTTTAAATAAATCGCATTATTTCGCCTTAAGCAGTCTGCTGTTGCTCTGTGTCCCATTACTTTTGGGACACCCTGTAAATTATAGGCATGCATACGTAACCGCGGCAAGAGAGAAGATTGAGGATTGTGGGTGTTTAATTTTTCGGATTTCTAATTTTTGTGTCATCGTGTAGTTAAGTGAATTGTGTTTGTGCTATAAACAATGACTGGTACCCGAGCTGATGGTACCGAAAACTTTTTCAAATTCTTGATCAACAAATTGTACTTATGGCAAATTGTCAAATGTGACCAACTAATATTTGGCTAGAGGTTAGGTACGCGATAACATCGAACACTGCTGTTTTGTTTGTTTTTTTCTTTTCGATTTGATAAGGTAAGTTCAATTACTTGTTCTCTTGCTTTTCGAACTAAAAACACGACAGCGAATCATTTTAAAAGAAATTGTAGAAACAAAACATCAAAAATGATTTTCTAACCTCAAAATCTGATAGGTTGGCAGCAAGTGGCGCAACCAGGGGGGGGGGGCTGCCGGGCTGCAGCCCCCCCCCCCCCCCCGAGCTTAGAAACTTAGCCTATTCGTTTAATTGCAAACCAAATTTTCATGTCACGCGAACTATTTTCGCATGTTTTTTGCCATCTCAATGTTTTATGGATTTGTAATTTTTTTGTTTATCAATGTAACATGGATTCTTACGTTTTTCGAGTAATTAAAGTATAAATTTTAATAAATAGGTCAAAATTGTACATAATGATTAAAAAAAAAATTTCGGATTCGAGTTTTTTTCGTTTCTTTGCATTTTTTGAGAACATTTTCCATAGTAATGTATATATTTTTTTACACCATCAGAAAGTGGAGATTTCAACGAACAAAACGCCCACCGACTTTTTTAAAACAGCAGATATTTTGACGTGAGAATTTTCGATTGAAAATAAGGGTGCTTTTTCTATATTAAGTCAAAATAAGGTGAAAAAATAAATATTTTAAATCAAAATAATTACAGTGTGTTTGGGACATAAAAAGGTAATATCACCAAATTTCGTGAAAACATAATTTTTTTTGTAAAAGATAAAAATAAAAAAAACAAAAACTTGGTTATTTGAATTTTTCACATAAATTTTGAGGCAATGTAAAAAAGTGTTAATACAAAAGTTGTAGATCTTTTTATTACCTACAACTTTGCCGTTTTTCCATAGGACTTGTAGTTTTCCCGGAAATCGAGATAAATCGTTTTCTAGCCTTAAAAACTCACCCCTCTTCCACTTTCCGACCTCGGATCGCCCGTCAATTATTTTTTCTTTCATTTTTGTTATATTCTCTTTCTTTTCCAATGGGTTTCATCCTACTATTATTTTTTTTGTTTCAAAAATTATCGACCCTGGTCTACCTATTTATGCGAACCACGATATTGATATTACCGTGGAAGAAATTCTGGACGAAATGGCAAAAACAAAACGAAGAATTTTACTTTAATATTAGTATTATTAGTGATTACTTACAACTTATTGTATAAGAGTAATAGATGTGTTTTGGACTTCCATTGCCTTTAGTTTTTCATATCGTTTCAACTGGTAAGTATCTCCAGTCGTCTTCAGGTGAATACTGTATATAGTACTGTATATTATTGTATAAGGTTTTTGTTTCGTTTTAGTATAAGTATGCTTAATATATGCGTTACTTATTTTAAATACAATTTTACTAATTAAAATAAAATCTCTAAATTTTTTTTTCATAAATATTTCGTTAGGGCTAGCGGCGTATTATTGCAGAAGTTTTAGGGGGCTGTCGCTCTCGTCAATCATACGTATTTTACCCAAAAAAGGGCGTGGCACCCAAAAAATTTTTCGGCTGCGGCGTAAGAAGTTAAAGACCCCCCCGAACAAAATTTCTGGTTGCGCCACTGGTTGGCAGGCACTAAAAACACCAGAAATCACTACCTACCTTTTCCTCCAACTTGATCAAAAAATCAGGAGCATATTATACAGTGTCCGCATCAAATGGGATTTTTTTTTATTATTAGGTATAGGTAAAAATTGAAAAAGCAGTTAGTTTTTGCTTACCTAAAAACCAATAATGACGTATACTGAAGCAGCCGCACGACTTGCGTTACCTGTCAAATTTGACATTTTTAATAAAATAGGTTCAAAAATGCCCTTATTTATCAAAATATCGAAAAACTTTATTCGAGAAAGTTGTTTATTTAGCATTTTTAGCCTCTGTACGAAATTTTGAAGTCTAATAAAATTTTTATTTTTTGCCAGGTTCTTTAAAATTTTTACCAACCCTCTTAGATTAACTTTTGCATCGATGTAAAACCATTTGCCTTTACTTCATTTGTAATCTTAATGCAATTTTGTGTTAAATTTTTGTTTCCAATTATTTAATTAATATTAATAATTAATGCATCGCCTACTTGTAAACTATATTTTTGATGAATAAAATGTTTCGAGCGATTAATATTTATTCTTTTTGATCCAATATTAATTAAGTAAAATTTCAACGAAAGCTTCCTAATATTTTCTTTTTGTACATCTGTTTACTAACCTAAGAAAAACGAAAAACGTCGGTTTTGGCAAAACTGATGTAATGAGATAAACTTTGCATCAAACATTACATACTGATCAATAACAATTTCAGTTTTTGAAGCAAAATAAATAATTGGAAACAAAAATTTTACACAAAATTGCATTAAGATTACAAATGAAGTAAAGGCAAATGGTTTTACATCGATGTATAAGAGTTAATCTACGAGGGTTGATCAAAATTTTCAAGAACCTGGCAAAAAATAAAAATTGTATTAGACTGTCAAAATTTCGTACAGAGGCTAAAAATGCCTAAATAAACAACTTTCTCGAATAAAGTTTTTCGATATTTCGATAAATAAGAGCATTTTTGAACCTATTTTATTAAAAATGTCAAATTTGACAGGTAACGCAAGTCATGCATCCCATTTGATGCGAACTTTCTTGTGGACACTGTAGTAGGTATATATACAAAGTGTGTCCGAAATTCCAGTCTTTATATGGGTATCTCGCTTAAAAGATGATATAGAAAGTTGGTTAAATGGGGAATATTTTAGAGAATTTAATGCCGATCTCGAATCCTTTTTCAAAATTATTGAAAGTGTTGTAGTTTTTCACTTATTAAACAAAAACTAAAAATGGCGCATTCCTTTTTTTTAAATAGGAGCTTAACGGTTAATTTGACATATCCCAAAGTGTTACATTCTTAAGACACTTTTTAGGGAAAAACATTTCTGTACAAAAAGAAAATGCAGATTGTCTTTTGTTTGTGAGTTACCCACAGTAATTTTGTTATTTCTTATGGCGGCCATCTTGGATTTGTACATAAAATTATTTTTCTTTGAATCACCTTTTAAACGATGTACCACATGCTACCAAAATTTTGAAGAAATACTCTAAAATTATTAAAGAAACAGTTTTATTGTTAACTTGGCAACAGCGCATGCATCTAACATAGCAGATAGTAATTAAACCATTTAAAGCACCTCTTAAACCTTTATTTTTTTAGAATACAGTTTCTTACAAGATCCTTAAATTCTGAACCTGACCTAACCTAACGAAAACCAAGTAGGATAACTTAAAACAAAAAAACATTATTTATCAATAGCCTGCAACTAATTTAGTTATTAAAAAATGGCAAGATAAGATACATTCATAAACGATATAAGAATTTAAAAATTCGTTTTCGAATCTATTAATTTAAATGGTTAAAATGTCGGCCCTTAACACTGTGACAATTCTGACAGTTTTTTAAAACTCTTCTGATGTTCTTATCATCTTAGATCGTTTATGAATGTATCTTATCTGGCCATTTTTTAATAATAACTAAATTAGTTGCAGGCTGTTGATAAATGTTTTTTATTTTAAGTTATCCTACTTGGTTTTGGTTAGGTTAGGTTCAGAATTTAAGGATCTTGTAAGAAACTGTATTCTAAAAAAATAAAGGTTTAAGAGGTGCTTTAAATGGTTTAATTACTATCAGCTATGTTAGATGCATGCGCTGTTGCCAAGTTAACGATAAAACTGTTTTTTTAATAATTTAAGAGTATTTCTCCAAAATCTTAGTAGCATCGTTTAAAAGGTAATTCAAAGAGAAATAATTTGATGTATAAATCCAAGATGGCCGCCATAAGAAATAACAAAGTTACTGTGGGTAACTCACAAACAAAAGACAATCTGCATTTTCTTTTTGTACAGAAATGTTCTTCCGTAAAAAGTATCTTAAGAATGTAACCTCGAATGTAACACTTTGGGATATGTCAAATTACCCGGTAAGCCCCTATATAAAAAAAAAACGAAATGCGCCATTTTTAGTTTTTGTTTAATAAGAGAAAAACTACAAAACTTTTAATAATTTTGAAAATGGATTCGAGATCGGCATTAAATTCTCTAAAATATACCCCATTTAATCAACTTTCTATCTCATCTATTAAGCGAGATACCCATATATAGAGACTTAAATTTCGGACACACTGTATATATTAGCTTCAGTTTATTGACAATAGATTGTGGAAAGAACTTGAGGCCGATATTAGCTGTTTACATGTAAAAATAAATCGAAGGTCAACTTTTACGATTTCTTGGCCAATAATTTGGCTCGTGGAATGCAGGCAAAATCCATGCACCTCGACATTAAGCTTTTAGTAAGACATTTTAAATTTTAAAACTCGGACCTGTCTATCTTTCCATTCGCTAAATGAGAATTTTGCAGTGCGCATGCCCATGTATGCTAGGCTTTGTTTACATTTCCAAGGCCATAAATTTGCCATTTTCGTGATTATTGTTTGCTGATCCAAAGGTATATGTCTATACCTACATACAGTGTCACCAGTAAAGTACGCATCATACGGGATTTTTTTTTATTAATAACTTTATTCAAAATTTGACTTTGGCATCAAGTTTTGCTTCGATCGATATGAAAATTAAGCAAAAAAAATAGTAGTCACGCGATTCGCATTATCTGTCAAATTTTAATGTCTAAAAAATAATTCAAAAGTGGGGTTATTTCTGAAAATATCGAAAAAAGTTATTCGAAAAAGTTTTTTTAAATGCAGTTTCTAGCCCACATGCAAAATTTCAGTTGCATAAGATAATTTTGTTTTTTTACTTATATTATGTAAATTGCACCACTTTTGCAAAGACTCAACGCAACCTACATAAAACTTCTCAGTTTTGACAAGGCTTTATTTCAGATACATTTTCTTTAAAGTAGCGCCATATTAAATGTGTGTTTTTCTACAAAATCAAAATTGGGCTATTAAAATTTGGTCGCATGTGATGCAAAGTTTATTTGTTTTGGACCCTGTATATAGGGTAACTTCATAAAATAAGTATTTTTGAAAACGTAGTTTAAAATTAAATCGTTGAAAATAGATATACGTTACGTTAAGTTAAATAAAATTTATTTTCCACTTAATGAACACTTTACTGATCACACTGTGTTCTTTTTTGTTTAAATATTATAGGTTACTTTCAGACATAAACTACATTTTCAAAAATACTTATTTTATGAAGTTACCTTATACAGGGTCCAAAACAAATAAACTTTGCATCACATATGCGACCAAATTTTAATAGCCCAATTTTGATTTTGTAGAAAAACACACATTTATTATGGCGCTACTTTAAAGAAAATGTATCAGAAATAAAGCATTGTCAAAACTAAAAAGTTTTATGTAGGTTGCGTTGAGTCTTATTTTGCAAAAGTGGTGCAATTTACAAAATATAGGTAAAAAATCAAAATTATCTTATGCAGCTGAAATTTTGCATGTGGACTAGAAACTGCATTTAAAAAAACTTTTTCTTATAACTTTTTCGATATTTTCAGAAATAAACCCACTTTTGAATTATTTTTTGGAAAAAATTTAAATTTGACAGAGATAATGCGAATCACGTGACTACTATTTTTGTGCTTAATTTTCATCTCGATCGAAGCAGAACTTGATGCCAAAGTCAAATTTTGAATAAAGCTATTAATAAAAAAACATCCTATATAATGCGGACTTTACTGGTGACACTGTATGTCTATACAGGGTGTCCCAGATAAGAATGCACTCTACAGGGATCTCGTAAACCGTGGAAGATACAGAGATGGTTAAATTCAAGAAAAGTTGCGCATAACTGAATCCTGTAACGTCATGTTTTCAAATTTAAAAAATTCCGAATGCTTCCGAAGATATTTGGATAAAACCGAATTTTCGCAATTTCGTTTTCATTGATTTATGATTCTATTTAAAGAGACATGTCAAAATGAATTAAACATTCTCATTGCCACTTTTTCTCTCCTACAAGATGGTTTAATTACATTTTTGATCCGACGTTTCGTTTAGTCACAACCATCATCAACTTTGTTATTTTAAAATGGTCGGAAAATTTTATTTTATGCTTAATAAACTCTACGTTTTATTCTATATCCAACGGTGTATCACACTTATTATTTATTAGACATTTCGATATAGAAAAACACATTATCAATGAAAATAGGCACATTATCGAAAATATTTTTGTTTTTATTGTTGTATTTAAACACTAGTTGGATTTTACAACATTTTTTTAAAAGAAAGTTTTAACAAAACATAATATCTAATAAAACTTATCTGAAAAATGCAACAAGTAATAATTAATTTTACTTATTAAATACAATTATTTTTTATTAAAAAAAATGCATGATAATATTCAAACATAACGTACCATTTAAATTCGGCATCATATGGGTGGCTATGAAATTGATTGACGTTCGCAATTGTTTAAATGTTTAATGTGCCTATTTTCATTGATGATGTGTTTTTCTATTTCGAAACGTCTAATAAATAATAAGTGTGATACACCGTTAGATTTAGAATAAAACGTAGAATTTATTAAGCATAAAATCAAAATTTCCTACTATTTAAAATAACAAAGTTGATAATGATTGTGACTAAACGAAACGTCGGATCAAAATGTAATTAAACCATCTTGTAGGGGAGAAAAAGTGGCAATGAGAATGTTAAATTTATTTTGACATGTATCTTCAAATAGAATCAAAAATCAATTAAAACGAATTCGCGAAAATTCGGATTTATCCAAATATCTTCGAAAGCATTCGGAATTTTTTAAATTTGAAAACATGACTACAGGATTCAGTTATGCGCAACTTTTCTCTAATTTAACCATCTCTGTATCTCTTATGGTTTACGAGATCCCTGTAGAGTGCATTCTTATCTGGGACACCCTGTATATAGTTTATCCTCACCTTAAAACTATAAATAGTTTCTGTGTCTATTAAATATAATAAATGTAACACACCAATCGCATCTGTAATAATTGTATCTACGCCACTGTAATGTCCGATCGTAGTTGACGCTATAAATTGAAGCGTGCGGACTTTTATTTTATGAAAATACAGATATGTGGACACATTTTGTGCTCTTATATATTGGCTTGTGTTTTTTCTGAGTTATAATACCATCGCGTCAGCTGGGTTCATGTAAGGGATGATTCTTTAGGGGCTGAGTACAGTGGTCTATCCAAGATATTTTTGCGGACAAAATTTTATTTCATTTTAATCATATGTAGTTTTAATATTGTCTTAAATTAAGTATAAGAGTTTACTGAACTGACCTAAGTTAATTTAAAAAAATATAATACCTAATAGTTTTTTCAGCTATTTTAGGGCAACAATGAAAAAGTGTATACCGGGTGTTTCTCAAAAGACGTTCACCCCTATAACTTTTTTATATTTATAGATATTAAAATGAATTTTTGAGATTATGCATAAGAGATGAGTCTGCATTTATTGGCATAATTTTCAATTTGTTAGCAATTCCGGTTTGACCGGAAGTGACCTTGACTTTGGTATTTTAAATGGGACATCTTGTATATTTTTACTTATTTGGATTCAGCATAACATTATGAGTGAAATGACACCTCACTTGTCATTTTTTGACGTGTTATGTTTATTTTTTATTTTCAATCTAGAGTGCTACAAATTAATTAAATCTGTTAATTTATAGTTAAGTAGTATATGAAAATTAAATTTATGTCATAATAATTGACTTTCTAAGTTTTAAAAGCGTTTAAAAAATAAAATTTTGTATTCTTGACGTTTACTCCATTTTCCCAAATGAAACGATGGTGGTTCACTAGGATATTTAAAACTAGCATTTTTTTTCCAACAATTTGATACCATACACTATGCTATTTTAAAATTGACACTGAAAAATTCGACTTAAATCCCAATCGCAAATTTAAAAGCGTTATAAATACATTATTGCCGCCCTCTCTTTTCTAAAAAAATATAAAGGCGGGTTTGTTCGGGTGTGTTTGAAAAACAATGGAATGGTTTTGAAAAGTAATATGGCTTTAATTTAAAATTGTAATGGCATTAGTTTATATAACATACAATACATACAATCTTGCGGCTTCAGAAGAATTTTTCTGGTCACTCCAAAAATTAGGAGCATATCAATTTGTTCATTTCTAGTAAAACTAACCATTTTATCTGATTTACAATGTAAGTTTAATAAACGAATGACATTACAATTTTAATTTAATACCATATAGGTATTGGTGTTCCAAACCATTCCATTGTTATTCAAAGCCTCCTTTATATTTCTTTAGAAAAGACAATAATGCATAACGCTTTTAAATTTGCGATTGGGACTCAAGGCACATTTTTTCGTATCAATTTTAAAATAGCATAGGAGTGTATGGTATCAAATTGTTGAAAAAAAAATGCTCGTTTTAAATATCCTAGTGAACCACCATCGTTTCATTTGATAAAATGGAGTAAACGTCAAGAAAACAAAATTTTATTTTTTAAACGCTTGTGAAACTTAGAAAGTCAATTATTATGACATAACTTTAATTTTCATATACTACTATAAATTAACAGATTTAATTAATTTGTAGCACTCTAGATTGAAAATAAAAAATAAACATAAAAATGTTATAACACGTCAAAAAATGACAAGTGAGGTGTCATTTCACTCATAATGTTATGCTGAATCCAAATAAGTAAAAATATACAAGATGTCCCATTTAAAATACCAAAGTCAAGGTCACTTCCGGTCAAACCGGAAGTGCTAACTAATTGAGAATTATGCCAATAAATGCAGACTCATCTCTTATGCCTAATCTCAAAATTTCATTTTAATATCTATAAATACAGAAAAGTTATAGGGGTGAACGTCTTTTGAGAAACACCCGGTAGATGTCATTAATACCTATAATTTAAATAGTATATTATTTAACGAGCGTTCATTATACGCAAATCAAATACTCTGCGTTATCTACAACCATCAATCTGAACAAGTGAACAATCACCTTACTTATACATTTTGCACCAACTTTTTAGGTAATTTCGATCAAAAATTCCGCCTACATCTTTATTTGTGATTATCATAAATGTCATATTTAAAAAATATTTTTCTAAACGCTATTTTTGCTCCTTAAATCCAATTTCCATGAATACTTCTACCTACCTACTAATAGCTGCTCATCTTTCTACATCAACTACTAATTTACTCGAAGCCAACATCAAAATTTAGTAAAAAAACATAAAATACTTTTCGAGTTAGCAGCCCGCTGCTAAATGTGACGCGTCGCAGCGCTGGCAGACTATAGGCACAGCTCGTACGCGAATCCCTAGTTTGGTTTAGTATTTAGCATAACTATATCTGATTTATTATTAGTTAGGATAATGGGGATTAATGTATCTTTTATTAATGATTGAGTCAAAAACACTTGTGCCCTGTCAATATGTAACATAAATTTTAAGCTTTCGCTTATTAAAACTCGGTTGTGCAAATAGTGGTCGAAAAATAAAGGAGGGTAATAAACAGATTCGTTTTCGTGGGCTTTATTTGCTTTAGCCGAGGGTTTAGTAAATTAATACCGGGCGGAAAAAACTCTAACATAAATTTTCCGAGTGACGTGCTAGAAGGAGAAAAGAAACACTTTCGAACAGTTGTTTGGCTGGTTTATTTTATACATTATCTGTTATGCCAGTTGATCCAAAATGTTTAGACTAGAGAAAAATTGTAAAAAATGTAAATAAATTAAAAACAGTTTATTTATTTATTTTTAAGCGGAATATAAAAGTAGTTAAATTAAACCTATAGTTATAACTACAGACATGTAATATATAAAGACACACGAAGGGTATATTAATTATATTAGATGCATTTGTCAACCTATCAAGTAAAATTATTATACTAAATACATATGTTTCTGTGTTTTTTTAAATTTTCTACTAGTCAATTTAGTTATAAGTAGTTTCCTAATGATATCAAATAATTAAAATGTTTTAGGGAAATCACTATGACAACGCTGTACAGAGGTTTTTACTACGCCTGACCCCTTAATATTACTCTTAACATAGTATAAAACAAAGTCGCTATTGCCCGTCTGTCCCTATATCCCTATATGTGCTTAAATCTTTAAAACTACGCAACGGATTTTGAAGTGTTTTTTTTTTAATAGATAGAGTGATTCAAGAGGAAGGTTTTTTATGTATAACTAGCGACCCGCCCCGGCTTCGCACAGGTGCAATTTCAGAAAGTGGCATGCCGGGTACTAATATATCGGGTTTGTTCGGGTTTGTATTTATACCAGCGGGTTGCAACCCATGCCGGGTACACGCTAGTACATTATATAACGTTACAAGTTTGGTGACCTATGGTAGTGATCAATTACATTTTTCGATCCATTTTTAGTATATTTTCGAAAAAGTGCTATTTGTTATTATTAATAATGGTTCGCCAGTACGCGGTGTGTAGGTACACAAGACTATTCTGACTCTGGATTAATATTTCGGCGGTAAGTAAGGTTATTTAGGTTATGTTTTTTTATCGGATCCGATGACATAACGAGGTCGATGCTTCATTATTGTTTACCATTTGAACGTGGCTACTTTCCAAAAGAATGGATAACTTCAATAATTATAGAGCCCATTCCAAAAGTAACTAACACTGATGCCTATATAGATTTGTGGCCCATTAGCGTGCTCCCTGTTTTGTTAAAAATTGTTGAAAGTTTACTTTATTTACAGTGCATGTCCATATAATACGATTTTTTTAAAGGATAATCTTGTTATAGAAGGAACTTTAGTACATAGGTACTGCTATTTCCCTTTCGAAAGTTTTGAATATAATCTAGAGAGATTTGAATTCTGGCAGGGTATCTGAGGTGGCGGTGCTGCTAAATTTCTCAAAGGCCTTTGTTAAAAAGTTAACTTATGGTTCTACAGCCACAAATTTTATATTATCCTATCTAAGTAATCGAAACCAAATTGTTATATTAGATGGAGGAAGGTCATTGGCAAAGCCGGTATTGTCGGGTGTGTCTCGAGGATCAATTTTGGGGCCACTATTATTCATCATATACACGGCTAATATATTGAATGGCATTAAATATTGTTTCTATCAGGCCTACGCTGATTACACTCACAGTGGCTCTGTTTTTTGGTGGCCGAAAATTGCTGAACATAGCCAGGATCGTACATCGATCGTACACATTGATGGAATTTCTTTGCCAGTTAAAAATGTCGCGAAATCCCTGGGTATTATGATTGATTCAAGGCTCCAGTTTAAGGATTAAGTTAATAAAACCATCTAAAAGGTCTTCTATCAACTAAACTGCAGGCAGGAATTTTTTTTTATCCAAAGGTCTTAGTAGAATACTGTCTGAATCGTTCCTTTTGTTATATTTTAACTAGTGTTCATTTGTTTATGGCCCATTCATTAACCATTTAGAGAAGAGGGTGCAAAACTCATGTTGTCGCTGTATGTGTTACATTTCCCAATTACAACTCATTGCTTGAGGTTAGATGGCTTAAGATGGAAAATAGAAGGAAATTTTATTTTACACTTTTCGTCCAGAAAATTGTTCTCACCCAATCTCCTCCTTTTCTTTATAACTTACTACGTGTATGCGGGTGTGTATTAAGTAACAAAATAAAGACAATAGAAGTCCGACCAGAAACATCAATAACCTTTTTTTCATTAGTTAGTAGCGATTAAGTATAATAATTATTATTTTATTTTGTAGGAGCAGAGAGGCAAAATATAGTTTATGTTTTATCCTTTTTCTGTATAGTATTGTTCGGGAAAGGGGTCGTCTTCGTCGCACTCCAAGATTAGGTGCGCCATTGACTCCTACTTAAATAAAACCAAGTTACACATTTCTTAAAAGCTTGTGCAGGTGGTCCCTAAACTATTAAAGTGGGAATCGAGTCGCGATTTTAACAGCTCCTTTAAAATTTAGATTTTTCTCCAATCCTTTTCATATAGTCGTGGCAGCTTGAACTCTAAATGTATTTCTCTTGAGTCGCATTTAAACATTTGGTTCCAATCTATTCTTTTATGTTCAAAATTTAGGCATTAGAAAATAGTTATTATCTAAAATCAAGAATTATAAGAACCTTTTAGAAAAAATCCAGGAAATGAAAAACTGTAGGTTAGCCGATAAACATTTTTTTAGTGTTTAAGATGTAAACATTTCAAAATATAGGAAAATAAAAAAGATTGTTTCACCTTGTCATTCGCCTTTTTACAAAGGATTTGTAAAATGTTTTAAAAACAATTTTTTACCTTTGCACTGAAGTATGAAGTATTATTTATTATTTTTTCTAGTATCTTTTAATTAAAAAATTAGCAAGTTTTGCTGCAAAGGTTGCCCGGCACTTATATATATTAAGTGGTTCATCATATATTAGATCCTTTAAATATACAGGATGATGAAAAAACTAAATAGTATTTTTCCCAAAGAAACATTTTATTTCAAAAAAATATTGTTTTTAACGTGCCTTCCCATTCTAGTAGTTTTTCATTTTTCGCGCCAACAGAAAGAATGACGACACAACAATACAACAATGAAGAGGCTATATCTCCTTTATGGCATTACTTGGAAAAATCATCTTTCCCATTTTTGTCATAGTTTTTCATTCGTTATTCAAAAATGGTAATTTTTGATTTACCTGTAACACTGGTAAAACCTGTTTAACAGACCAGAAGTTCGTATCTCTAAATAAGGAATGATTTGCAAAATTGGCAACATCATTAGTGACTCTTTAACAGTAAAAATTGGTATACCGCAGGGAACGATCTTAGGGCCCATTCTTTTTATAGTATTAATTAACCAACCTAAATGTTGATAACGGCGCAATTATTTCATACGCCGACGATACTGCGGTAGTGTTCTCTGGAAAGAATTGGACTGATGTTAAGAATTCAGCCAATTACGGTATTACTCAAATAATAAATTGGCTTGATTCATACAAACTCACTTTGAATATCAGTAAAACCAATTATATTGCATTTTCTCTCACCGCGGCAAACAGACCGAATTTTAATAGCATAAGGATAAATAACTTAAATGATGATTGTATCAAGGAAGTCTCCCATACCAAATATTTAGGGATTATCATGGACCAAAAACTTAAATGGGACAAACTTACCAAAAATATAAGATCATTATTGCATAAATTTTATATATTAAGAGATATATTAAGTAAAAAATTTTTAATAAGTATTTACAAAGCATTAATCGAATCTTTGCTCCGATATGGACCTGTTATATGGGGTGGTCTATACACAAACTCTCTAGGTCAACTGAATGTGGTTCAAAATGACATTTTAAAGATTCTTTTTTAAAAAACTAAGAGGTTCCCCACGCAACAGTTATATTCTGAAGACATTATGAATGTTCGTTCGCTGTACGTTTTGAGTACCTGTCAGTGGCGGCTGGTTAATGAAGGGCTCTGGGGCGCCGCCCTCCCTGCAATTATTTCAAACAGAATCTAAAAATACTTTACTTAAGAAACCAATGTATGTAAGCAATCAATTAAAATAATTCAAACCAAACATAGCCCTATTCCAGCAGGTAGGTTATACTAAGCGCGGGCATAATAATTCAAACCAAACATACCATTCCAGCGGGCAGGCTATACTCATAGACAAGCGAGTTGCGCGCTCTCAAGGTTACTAAGCGCGGGCTATCGATTATCCCGTCCCGATTCACGCGACTACGGAGGCCTGACGTCACCTACGCATCGCACAATGAGCGGCCACGGACGAGCTCCAATCTTCGCGCCCATCAGCTGTTCGCGAATCTCGATACGACCGACCTGTCGATGCCGTTGACGTTTTGTTTATTTGTTTTGAGGTATTTATTAGTTACATTATAAAGTTGAAAAATTTCGGCTAATATAAAGGTCAGTATTTACAGAAGGTTGTGTTTAGTTCTCTGAGCTTAAGTGAAAAACTTGATTTAAAAAATGCAGGGCGGCCACTATCAATATTGAACATTGTACAAGTGCAATTAAAATGTAAAAGTAAGGCACAGTTTATGCGTAAGTTTGACAAAGAAATATATAATAAAATATCCTGGATATGCGGTTGTGAGGACAAGAATTATTTTTTTTTGTTTCGTGTGTCTTCTTTTTGGCGGGGATGATAATTGGACTAAAAATGGGGTGCAGGACTTAAAACATCTTTCAGAGAAAATAAAAAACATGAAAATAGTGCTAAACATCGTTATAATGTGGTAAGTTCTGAGATGTTAGGACAAACTAATATTTTAACTTGTTTCAGTAGTGCTTATGCTGATGAAACTAAAATTCACAACGAGAAAGTTAGAAAAAACAGACACGTACTTTCGAAAATAATAGACATTTTAATTTTTTTTTAATTTAAAGCCAGCGCCCCCCCCCCCCCTGACTCACTAGTCACAAGCCGCCACTGGTACCTGTTGTTTTGTGCACAATACTAACAAAGTAAAAAACTATGTAGATCATACATACAATACTCGAACCAAAATAAATAAACACAAATAGCAATAAAAACATTAACTTACGTTTCATTGATTATCTTGCTCCTAAAATATATAACATCTTAACACCAGCATTAAAAAATATATCAAATATAAAAAAAATTAACATAAAATGTAGAGCCTTTAGAGTAGCAAATTGGTCTAAATTTGAGGTAGTATTTTGATGTTTGTTTATGAATTCCCTATACCTTTCTCAGTTGTATCTCATTCTAGGTTGGGTCTATTGTATCTTTTTTCTATTATTTTTGATTGTTTCATCCTCGAGTATTTGATATAAAGAAATTATTAAATTCTAAGGTTTTGGATACCACCATGTTTATGTATCTTTGCACATACAGATGTTTAGTCATCTAGGTGCATGTTGTAACAAGTTTTTAGAACACTAGTTGAAATCTTACATCTATTTGTATCTGTATACTATTTAAAGTTGCTAATAAATGATTGATTGGTTGATTGATTGATAACTTAAATATTATTAATTTAAGAAATAAATATCCTTTTTAGTAAATTTTTATGAGAATTTAAACTGATACAGAAGATGTCAATGTTTGAACAAAATTTATTAAAAGAATAACACATTCTAATTCGACAATTCATTTCTAAATTTGCGTTGAATTGAACAGGAGAATAGGTATTTGATTCTACTGTTGCGAAAAAACTGTACATGAAATGGAATTTCCGCCACGAGAGAGGTTGCCCCATAGTAGTTTAGTACAACTTTATAAATGAAAATTAGATCAGCCAGCAGTCGTCTATGTTCCAACAATTGTATTTTATATAGAGTTAGAGGGGAAGCTGAGGCAAGTGTAGGCGGGATCGCGATGGGCTATATCTTTTTTGGGAGTACAAATTGATGAGCGTCTTGATTGAGGAGCTCATATCGATGATCTAAGCAGCAACCTTTCTAAACATTGCTACGCTCAGAAAATGTTTAAGGAAAATGCAGTGCTTAAGACGGCCCTTACCCTTTACCATTCGTGTGTGGTTTCCAGGATTAGGTACGGCATTATTTTTTGGGGAAATTCAGTGGATGTTGGAGGGGTGCAGACTCTGCACAAGAGATGCTTACGAACTATGTTTGGGCTGAGGTTTCGGGTCGAAAACCCGACTTTTAAGGAAAACGGTCTGATGACGGTTACGGAAAGTAGCAAAATTCGTTTTTGAAAAAGGTACCTTTATTTACAAATAAGTGAACCAACACATTCATACAATACAAAGAACAAATAAGATTTATTTTTAGATAAAACAACACTTAGTTGTCACAACATCATGATAAAAATTTGGTATACATTTTCGCTAGAAGTGAGAACCATGCCTAAGGCCTCTTTCACACTATCAGGTTTAGCCGGTCCGGTTTCAAATCTGAAGCAAACCGGACAAGTAATGAACCATTCGTTTAAATATAGCTCT
Organism: Polydrusus pterygomalis; assembly: GCA_963969555.1. Taxonomy (NCBI): domain Eukaryota; kingdom Metazoa; phylum Arthropoda; class Insecta; order Coleoptera; family Curculionidae; genus Polydrusus; species Polydrusus pterygomalis. The sequence goes on from OZ018384.1 coordinate 13,067,429, forward strand.
TCACACTATTAGGTTCAGGTCCGGCGACCGGTTGCAGCCGGATGGGTCGACTGGAGCATCCGGTTCCCTGACGCCGGACGAAATGATGGTGGGGTATTGCAGCTTATGTACACGTTCACACTTGTCCGGTTGTGGTCTTCAGGTTTAGTCTGTGCCCTGTGGTAGTTTATTATTTGTTTTAACTCTGGCGAAGAAGGTGCGAACGCTTACCTGATAGTTAAGCTAAGCATTTCTTTTGGACTGATGCAATTCCTTATTATGTATTTTGACGCTGTAAAACTGGCTCTAATTTAGTATGTAGTTCTTTAAAAGACGAAACAGACATTCTAAAGTAATTAAAAAAAAAAATTTCGTCACTTCTTAATTCCTCATACAAAATTTGAAAAGCACCAATCTCGTCACATGTTTGGAATAGAGGGTGTACCAAAGTCCCCTTTTACCATTTCTTGCGTTTTACGCTTTCTATACAAATACCACAAAGCTATAACAGCATTACGATCCATCATCGAAACGTGGACGTTTATTATTAAGTACAATACCGGACCTGATGAAAACCTGATCGGGTCCGGATATTTTTATTTTTACTTCAGGATTTTGTCCGGTTTAAAACCTGACCGGCGAACCTGATAGTGTGAAATAGGCCTAAGTCTACTTTTTTATGTTTTGTAAGAGGGCATCTAACAAAAAAGTACTCCATATTCTCTGCAAATGTTCCTACTGTTCTTTTTTCTAATCCCTTCAGGGAAATGTGATAAGTGAATATTTGAATGTATTTCTTTTATTTCAGTTTTTATTAAGCTATCGTAAATTTATAAAGTCATAAACTATATATTTTAATTAAGTATAGTGCTTTTTGACACGTTCGATATGGCTTATTTGTATCCTTATGAAACTATTAATTATTATTTATCTACATATGTATCTATACAGGATCCTGCACCTCACCTCCCGTCTTCTATAACTTACTTAGTGATTAAGTTAGAATTTTGATATTTTGCATACCTTATCTGTATCTTTGGGCGCATTTCAGAAAAATATTTTTTTTCATACAGGGCGTTCCAAAAAAGTGTGATGTCATAAGAATATATTTTTTAAATTACATGCCATATATTTTCTTACTTACTTGGGTGCCTCCTATAGTTACCTACATACCCCTAAAATTTTATTGAAATCGAATAAGTATTATAGACGAAAAAAAATAAGAACTAAAAAATATCAGTTTTGCACTACTTACTGGTATTAAAAATTAATAAAAATAAAAATAATGCCTCGTTAATAAAATTATACAAAGGTACTTATTAAATAAGGTATAATAGTCTCGTTAACCAAGTTTGATTAGTACGAATTTTACAGGGTGTCCAAAGTTTAGTGTCAAACTTTGCAAACTTTAAAGCAATTTATTTTTCTTATTTCAAATAGGAACCCCTGTCTCTTTTTATGTCATTCGATGCAGAATTAAAAATCAAACATTTGTCCTAATTACAACCCTATCGCAATTTCCAAGGCATTAAGACTTATTTGCAGAAAACTCATTTTATCAACTATTCCAACAGTCATTATTATGAATAAATATCGATGGTGGCTTTGAAAAACAATTTATTGGTATTAAAGTTTATTAAAGTGACAAGATACCATTTTGACTTTAGTAATCTAAAAGTTTCAAATATTGTTAAATTGTTAGTAATTATTATTAACTGGAAATAATAATCGTGGAGATGGTTATCCTTTAAAATTCGTTGAACTGTTCTTTCGCTTACATCTACGGCATCAGCGACTGCTTGTTGACTAACTGAAGAATTTTCTATAACAGATAATAGCACAGCCAATTGACTTTCTTCAGTTCGGACCGGTTTATTTCTCACTGGTTTTTGGTAGTTTACATTTCCCGTTTGTACCTACAAACCTCTCTAATATGTTTTCTGAATGTCGTCGTTCCGGATAACGCTGTGCGTAAACTCGGCTTGCCAAAAAAGAGTTCTTTTCGCATGCCCCTAATATAAAAATCATATCTACGAGCTCTTCTTGGTTGCAGTCCATCACAAAAACAATATAAAGTACTTATAACAGCTTAAATAATTACTAACAATTTAACAATATTTGAAACTTTTAGATTACTAAAGTCAAAATAGTCTCTTGTCACTTTAATAAACTTAAACTTTAACAACAATAAATTGTTTTTCAAAGCCACCATCGATATTTATTCATAATAATGACTGTTGGAATAGTTGATAAAATGAGTTTTCTGCAAATAAGTCTTAATGCCTTGGAAATTGCGATAGGGTTGTAATTAGGACAAATGTCTGATTTTTAATTCTGCATCGAATGATATAAAAAGATACAGGGGTTCCTATTTGAAAGAAGAAAAATAAATTGCTTTAATTTTGCAAAGTTTGACACTAAACTTTGGACACCCTGTAAAATTCGTTTTAATTAAACTTGGTTAACGAAACTGTTATACCTTATTTAATAAGTACCTTTGTATACTTTTATTACCGAGACATTATTTTTATTTTTATTCATTTTTAATACCAGTGGTGCAAAACTGATATTTGTTAGTTTTTTTTTTGCGTCTATAATACTTAATCGATTTCAATAAAATTTTAGGGGTATGTAGGTAACTATAGGAGGCACCCAAGTAAGTAAGAAAATATATGGCATGTATTTAAAAAAATACATCCTTATGATGAATGATCTCAAAGAATCCATACTCGCGCAAGCTCAAAAAGCCACTATACGTCACACCTGCGTATAATAATAATAATAATAAACAATCTTTATTCAGATAATCATTACAGTAAGTATAAGAAAGATAATAATAAAAATCCTATTCAATGTTATCTGAAAGGGCGAAGTTCATCCCTTGCTAGTAACAAGGGTTGGTCTTCTACTTAACCTTAGTTTAGTAATTAAATGTCTAACCTATTAAGAAAAAAAAACAACAAAAACTAAAATGTTTATAGGTACACCTTTAAAAGTCATCCCAAATTAAATAACAAAATAAAGATCATGTTAATAACACTATATAAATTCTGTACTGATGCAAAAATATTTATAAGTAAAGACAGTGCAGGGGGCGGATGAAAGAAAGTAAGAAAAAGCAAGAAAAAGCACTACCCGAAAGCAGAAAACTTTAAACACCCAGTAATATACTTTTATATATTTTTATAAAAGTTAAAATAGATTTAGTTTTAAGGTCTAGACTCTAGACCAATAGAATTATAGACAGCGAATACGTTATAAGAAAAACTACTACTTACTACTTATTAAATAAGTACCTTTGTATACTTTTATTACCGAGACATTATTTTTATTTTTATTCATTTTTAATACCAGTGGTGCAAAACTGATATTTTTTAGTTTTTTTTTTGCGTCTATAATACTTAATCGATTTCAATAAAATTTTAGGGGTATGTAGGTAACTATAGGAGGCACCCAAGTAAGTAAGAAAATATATGGCATGTATTTAAAAAAATACATCCTTATGACGTCACACTTTTTTGGAACACCCAGTATGAAAAAAAAATATTTTCCTGAAATGCGCCCTAAGATACAGGTAAGGTCTGCAAAATATCCAAATTCTAACTTAATAACTAAGGGAGCAATAGAAGACGGGAGGTGAGGTGTAGGACCCTGTATATCTAAAATCTTACAAATCGATTTTGAAGTTTTTTTGAGTCTGATTTTGTGGAGATCGTAAAAAGGATTTCAAATGATACTAACAAAACTGAGTTTACAGTAGATGAAAGCATAATATACAAATTTTACAATATTTTCCTTTACGACGAAAATGAATATAAAATCTAATAAATTAAAAATATAAAACAATAATTGATTTGTTTTGTTTAAGTACCTACATACAATATAAAAGGTTGAACTTACCAATTATTTTCTTAGTGGGCTAGTGGTTTTTCTCCCGATCAGCGGGCACATGCCGTACGTCATAATCTTGATTTCAAGAACAACTGTCTATAATTTTTGCTATTCAGTGGTCAATGCTGCTTCTTAGTCGTAAAATTTGGCTTACTTAATACTCAGTAAAGTTAACAAATCCTGTTGACTGCAAATTATAACTTATAGTAGGTACAAGTTTTTAAGGAACGGACCATGAGTTTGTGACATACTAACAGAGAGTAATATGGAATGAAAGGTTCATTGTAGACCACCTTAACGGTGGCTCATACAACAACAAAATACTTCTTGTGTTCTGAACAGTCCTGTAAAAATCATACAAAAACACACCGGGCTTTCGAACTAAAAAATTGGCGAATTTCAAGTCAATTTGCTTTCAATCCTGCCGTAATTTAAGCAGGAATAAAAGTAATCCATCCCCGCTTGAACCTCATCTGAATGATGTAATCCCATGAGCCGAGGCATTTTTTTCTTGTCATTAAGGATCCGAATGTCGTTTTTAGAAATCCGAGATAATTGGACCGTTTTTATACTTGAGTGGCCAGTAAAAATGTTACTTGAATTTGGTAAAAATTATGGGCAGTGCCGTAGCATGGTTAAAATGGTGAAGGGAGGCAAACGGACAAATCCGAACAAACCTAAACCTTAAAGGGGCGTCCTTATTTCGAATAAAATATCATATTAGGAAACACCGATGGGGGCGGCACGAGGCTATCCATTATTGCCCTAAGAAACTAAGCACGAAATGCTGCTTAATTTAGAACAATAATAATTGTCTTAAGATTATTTTATAAGTTTACTTCTCGCCGGGATTTAAATCTTGGGGTTCCTCGCTATTGCAGTGAAAATATCTGTCATTGAGACCACAAGGCTTGTGGATATATTTAGTATCAATATTATTTCTTTAATATAGTTTTCCACTATAGAAGAGTTTTTTTTTACCTGCTGATTTGTTGGTCAATTAAGAATTAAATAAAAAAAGGGAAACACAAAAAAACGAGCCGGGGAATCCGCATACAATTATTACGAATACCCACTCACTGAACCCGTGGCACCACCTTGCCTTGAGTTCGGAGGTTTATTTTGATGTTTCGATGTTTAAAATATCGATGATATCATAAAATCATCGAAACTAAAACATCGATGCTAAATACATTGATGTTGGGGAAGAAAATATCGACGTTTGAGAACCTAAATATTTTGGTCCATTCCTACATGCATCGATGTATCGATATCAAATACATCGTTGTCACTGATATATCGAACTATTGTTTTTTTGTTATATATTTTAATATTATTTTTAACTTAACAGTCGAATTATCGCGCCGGGTGGACGGGGGATGTCAAAACATCGATGATTGTAAAATATCGAGGTATTGTTGCCATGGTTGGAGTCTAAAATCGACACCAGTAGATGTTCTTTTTACATTCCTAATCATTGATATAGATATTATAGATATGATTATCGAAAAATTAAAATATATTAGAAAAGCTAAAAAAGGCTGTGATTGGTGTATTCAGTATTCACTACTTATAAAATATATTTTATATAACTAGAATTTTTATAGAAGGGATGTTACTTTTAAAGATGTTCCTCAGAGTTCTATTCGTGGACCAGTATTATTGTCTATAGTAGCTATGCACCCTTGACACTTATTTAGGTAAACAAACATACATGGTTAACTTTTGCAGTATACTTTATTTATGGTTCACTTTTTCTATGCATGTATGTATACGAGTATACAGGGTGTTAATTAATGTCATGCAGATATTTCAGGGGGTGATAGTACTCGTCGAAATAAGAAAAAAATGAAAATATATGCATGGTCGAAAACGCGTTATTTTCGTTATACAGGGTGGCAAAGTTTCAATTTTTTTTTCTCGTATTTTGCGTTTTCTCTCTTATATTCTGCGATAATTGTTTTAAATTTGGAACATCAACCCTTTTTTTAAATCTCTACAATATAGTATCAAAATTATCGGTCGCAGTATACAGGGTGTTACCTTTTCTTGAATCGGCTACAATTTTATCTTTCAGAACTCTTTTCTTTGGCTCCCTGTATAAATTCCGGTATGAAATTTGAACTCTCCGTTCCTTTGTTTAGCGTTCTGGTCTCTTGCACTATTCTCGTATCTGTGACCGTTTTCGATTTATTTGCAAAAATAGCCATCGATGGAAATTAAGTGGAGGCGAAATAACGCAGAGTAAAAGACCAGCAAGGCTAAACGGACAATATTATCGTCAATTTCTTGAAGATGAACTCCCAGGGCTGCTAGAAGAGGTACCAAATCTTGTCAGAAACCAAATGTGGTTCATGCACGATGGTGCACCACCGCACTTCAGCATAGGAGGTGAGAAACTTTCTCAATCAATTTTTTAACAACCGTTGGATAGGTCAAGGAGGACCTCAGCCACGGCCCCCTGGATCCCGAGACCTGAATAGCCTGGATTACTTTTTCTGAGGACACACCTGAAAGCATTAGTGTATCAGACCCCAGTCCAGACAGAAGAGGATTTAAAAAACAGTATAATAGCTTCATGCGACATCATTCGCAATACACCTGGAATATTTAGCCGTCGGTCCATGCGTGAGACGAAGACTTGATTCGTGCATTTTAGCAAGAGGCGGACATTTTCAACAGTTTTTATAATTTTGTTTTATTTTTATTTGATTAACTAATAAATTGTTTTGTTACACAGCTTTTTACTGCGTTATTTCGCCTACACTCGATGGCTATTTTTGCAAATAAATCGAAAACGGTCACAGATATGAGAATAGTGCAAGAGACCAGAACGCTAAACAAAGGAACAGAGAGTTCAAATTTCATACCGGAATTCATACAGGGAGCCAAAAAAAAAGTTCTGAAAGCTAAAATTGTAGCCGATTCAAGAAAATGTAACACTCTGTATACTGAGGCCGACAATTTTGATACTTTATTGTAGAGATTTTAAAAAAGGGTTGATGTTCCAAATTTGAAACAATTATCGCAGAATATAAGAGAGAAAACGCAAAATACGAGAAAAAAAATTGAAACTTTGCCACCCTGTATAACGAAAATAACGCGTTTTAGACCATGCATATATTTGCATTTTTTTCTTATTTTGACGAGTACGATCACCCCCTAAAATATCTGCATGACATTAATTAACACCCTGTATATGGTCTACATAGAACGCTAGCAAAAATTCCTGAGGCTAAAATATGAGGATCTAGCTCAATTTAACTTACTCAACAAGTTAATAAGTTCCATGAAGTCAAAGTTATTTTTTAAAACTTTTTTGTTAATATCTATCTTTGTGTCGTTCTCCAAATATATTAAACCATTTAATGCTATTCTATTTGGCAAAAACAAAGATGGAACATCGGTCCAAAATAATATACAGATAAAGATTAACGAGGTGCCAATTTCCTTCTCTGAGGCTGAGGTGACACAAAGTCTTGGACTTTGGCTGGACACAGATTTGAGATTTCATAAGCATATTTCTAAGTGTATCAGAAAATGTATATTCAAGCTTAAGCTGCTATACAATTCTCGCACTGTATTAGATTCAAACGTTAAGCTTATGTTATGCGAATCGCTGGTCTTGTCCACATTTGATCACTGTAATGTTGTGTATGGCCCATGCTTGACTGCTGTGACCTCTCAAAGAATTCAAAAGATACAAAATTATTGTTTAAGATTTGCATACGGTGTCAGGAAGCGTCATTCTGTCAGGCACAAGTTGAGGGATGCTGGGTGGTTAAGTATGAAACAGCGAATGCATTTTCATTCCGCTGTGCTTTTTTACAAAATAACACTGCTTAGAAATCCGTCATATTTGCACAAAAAAATAATTTTCCGTACAGATGTACACAACCTTAACGTTAGATTTAAGGGCACCATTACACCACCTATCCAAAAAACTGCTCTGTTTGAACGTAGTTTTTCTTATAACGTATTCGCTGTCTATAATTCTATTGGTCTAGAGTCTAGACCTTAAAACTAAATCTATTTTAAATTTAAAAAAATATATAAAAGTATATTACTGGGTGTTTAAAGTTTTCTGCTTTCGGGTCGTGCTTTTTCTTGCTTTTTCTTACTTTCTTTCATCCGCCTCCTGCACTGTCTTTACTTATAAATATGTTTGCATCAGTACAGAATTTATATAGTGTTATTAACATGATCTTTATTTTGTTATTTAATTTGGGATGACTTTTAAAGGTGTACCTATATAAACATTTTAGTTTTTGTTGTTTTTTTTTCTTAATAGGTTAGACATTTAATTACTAAACTAGGGTTAAGTGGAAGACCAACCCTTGCTACTAGCAAGGGATGAACTTCGCCCTTTCAGATAACATTGAATAGGATTTTTATTATTATCTTTTTTATACTTACTGTAATGATTATCTGAATAAAGATTGTTTATTATTATTATTATTATTATTATTATTATTATTATTATTATTATTATTATTATTATTATTAATATTATTATTATTATTATTATTAATATTATTATTATTATTATTATTATTATTATTATTATTATTATTATTATTATTATTATTATTATTATTATTATTACCATTGTCTAAAATTTTCACAGACTGTTAATCTGGTATATACTTCCAATAGACGGGCGCATGCCAAGTCCATCAGAAGGTCACTTATGGTTTAGGAAAGATCTTGTAATATTGCAGGTGTGAAGTATAGTGGCTTTTTGAGCTTGCGCGTGTATGGATTCTTTGAGATCCAGTTGATCAAGATGTTTTACGAATGAGTTCGGTGTGATCTCTGTTGCTGAGATCATAAACGGGAGAATATGTATTTGTTGTTGTTTCCATATTCTTTCCATTTCTATTGCTAGTTCTTGGTACTTCTGTTTCTTTTCGGAATATTTTTTAGCAACGTTATGACGTTATGGTCAGCCGGTACTGCGATGTCTATTAGGTAGGTAATATTTTTTGTTTTATCCTGGAAAGTTATATCTGGTCTGTTGTGCATAACTGTTTTATCCGTGTGAATCGCCAGGTCCGAGTATAGTTTGTAGTTTTTATTTTCTGTAATTGATGAGGGATTGTAGGTATAGTAAGGTTATACTTTACTGATATTGATTGATGCAACGGTGTTATGTCTATTGGTGTATTCAATGCCTGCTAAGATTTTACATTCAGATATTACATGGTCTATTGTTTCAGGGAGTAGATGACATTTTCTGCACTTGTCGTCCTTCACAGAGCCATCTTTTATGATGTATTTTCTGTAGTTTTGCGTGGCCATAACCTGGTCTTGTATTGCCAGTATATGAATCCCTCTGTCTCAGGGTGGAGCTGACCTTTCTTTAGGAAGTTATATGTTAGGGTTTTATCGATGTTATCCTGATTTACGCTGTTATAATATCTGCCATGGAGCATTATTATTATTATTATTATTATTATTATTATTATTATTATTATTATTATTATTATTATTATTATTATTATTATTATTATTATTATTATTATTATTATTATTATTATTATTATTATTATTATTATTATTATTATTATTATTATTATTATTATTATTATTATTATTATTATTATTATTATTATTATTATTATTATTATTATTATTATTATTATTATTATTATTATTATTATTATTATTATTATTATTATTATTATTATTATTATTATTATTATTATTATTATTATTATTATTATTATTATTATTATTATTATTATTATTATTATTATTATTATTATTATTATTATTATTATTATTATTATTATTATTATTATTATTATTATTATTATTATTATTATTATTATTATTATTATTATTATTATTATTATTATTATTATTATTATTATTATTATTATTATTATTATTATTATTATTATTATTATTATTATTATTATTATTATTATTATTATTATTATTATTATTATTATTATTATTATTATTATTATTATTATTATTATTATTATTATTATTATTATTATTATTATTATTATTATTATTATTATTATTATTATTATTATTATTATTATTATTATTATTATTATTATTATTATTATTATTATTATTATTATTATTATTATTATTATTATTATTATTATTATTATTATTATTATTATTATTATTATTATTATTATTATTATTATTATTATTATTATTATTATTATTATTATTATTATTATTATTATTATTATTATTATTATTATTATTATTATTATTATTATTATTATTATTATTATTATTATTATTATTATTATTATTATTATTATTATTATTATTATTATTATTATTATTATTATTATTATTATTATTATTATTATTATTATTATTATTATTATTATTATTATTATTATTATTATTATTATTATTATTATTATTATTATTATTATTATTATTATTATTATTATTATTATTATTATTATTATTATTATTATTATTATTATTATTATTATTATTATTATTATTATTATTATTATTATTATTATTATTATTATTATTATTATTATTATTATTATTATTATTATTATTATTATTATTATTATTATTATTATTATTATTATTATTATTATTATTATTATTATTATTATTATTATTATTATTATTATTATTATTATTATTATTATTATTATTATTATTATTATTATTATTATTATTATTATTATTATTATTATTATTATTATTATTATTATTATTATTATTATTATTATTATTATTATTATTATTATTATTATTATTATTATTATTATTATTATTATTATTATTATTATTATTATTATTATTATTATTATTATTATTATTATTATTATTATTATTATTATTATTATTATTATTATTATTATTATTATTATTATTATTATTATTATTATTATTATTATTATTATTATTATTATTATTATTATTATTATTATTATTATTATTATTATTATTATTATTATTATTATTATTATTATTATTATTATTATTATTATTATTATTATTATTATTATTATTATTATTATTATTATTATTATTATTATTATTATTATTATTATTATTATTATTATTATTATTATTATTATTATTATTATTATTATTATTATTATTATTATTATTATTATTATTATTATTATTATTATTATTATTATTATTATTATTATTATTATTATTATTATTATTATTATTATTATTATTATTATTATTATTATTATTATTATTATTATTATTATTATTATTATTATTATTATTATTATTATTATTATTATTATTATTATTATTATTATTATTATTATTATTATTATTATTATTATTATTATTATTATTATTATTATTATTATTATTATTATTATTATTATTATTATTATTATTATTATTATTATTATTATTATTATTATTATTATTATTATTATTATTATTATTATTATTATTATTATTATTATTATTATTATTATTATTATTATTATTATTATTATTATTATTATTATTATTATTATTATTATTATTATTATTATTATTATTATTATTATTATTATTATTATTATTATTATTATTATTATTATTATTATTATTATTAGTATTATTATTATTAATATTTTTTGCTTTAAAATAATAATTTTAATGTTTATTTTATGTTTCTTGAAACAACTAGAGGGGTGACGATAAGAAAACATGCGGCGATGATATAAAGCATAAATATATATCTTTCGCATAAAGAACATATAAATTCAGATACATTTCCGAAACAATTTAGTTGCGATAAAAACTCAATTCTGGAAAACTCCTCAATTTAAAATAGAAAATTCGATTTGGAAGCTGCGGGAATTGAGGCGGAAAACCAAGAACAAATTTTATAGGAGATTTAGTGGCTGATAAAACAGTATCTAAATCTAGACGTAATTTAATATGTACCCCTGACCACGAAAGGAACCGAAAATAATCTGTCGCTGTAAATTCCCAATTACAATTTTAAAACTTTAAAACCCGCTATCAAAGCCAGTGGTATACTTATTGGCAGTTTCAATAGGGTGTAAAAGACAGGGCCGTTCCCAATGTTTATCCAGTAAATATTTAAAATACTGTATAGATTTAATTACCGGGTAGACAATTTAGTGTATTAAGAAAATACGTGCAGAGAGAAAAAGATAATTTTATTTCAACGCTTATTCCCCAATCTAAAAGAATCGTGAATTTGATATGATTGATAATGATCAGACTAAAACTAAACTCTAAAAGCCTATTTACATTAGGTGCAATGACTGCATGCAAGTTATAGCGAGGTAATTAATTGCATTGTATGACCGTTTACATATGAAGCAATTATTTTTATGCAAGCATCTTGACAACAGGACGTCTATTCTCGAACTAGGTGAATGATCATTTCAAGAGAAGTGATTACTTTTTCTCTTGAAAATGTTGAAACTGTATTCTTGAAACTTAAAATGGCTATTCATTTCCATACGATGTGAATTGTCCCTTCTCTCGAGAGAACATTCACTTTTCTTAAGTTGGAGAATAGACGTCCAGATGTAACCAACTTTTAAAATCCATCCAATATCAGCTGATTTTATTGTAAAAGTGGTTTCTGTTATTTTTGTTAATTAAAGAAATCGATATAAAGACGTGGCGAGGTTCATGAAGTTATCTTATACGGATCCTAATTTTCAGAAGAATCAACAAAAAATGCAGCCAACGATTCAAAACACAAATACTTTTGTGGCGGTTATATTTACTTTTTTATCAGGTTGGTATTAAATATATTACTAGACAAATCACTAACATTGCATGTTATTTGCAATCAAATTAGAACATTTCCTAATTTCGTGCGATGCAAATAAAATTGCATCAGCTGATCAGAAATTCACCGCATGCCTTCAGGCAATTATTCTTGCAATTGCATTGACTGTACCTAATGTAAACAGGCTTTTAGTATTAACTTAACCTGATTTTTAAAAAACACTATATCACTGAAAGTTTGATGACTATTTTTTAGTTGTTATTGACTAAATATTGTTAAGGGATTTTATTATTGAAATTGTATTTTTTTTTAAATTTGATGATGACAATGTTTTAAAATTTCATAAGGTACCTACAAAAGTGGTAAATTATTAGGTTAAATAGGTAAAAAGATCGAGATTTACTACAAATTACATTTCTAAATGGGTAAATGTTATGAAATGAGTGATTGAATAAAAGAAATAGTTGTAAATACATGATTGTAAGAATTTTTTACAATTTCGAAATGGAAGAATACAACTATCATGCAAATAAATGTTAGCCTGATTACTTCTGATGACATAGAGATTTGGAGTCGCAAAATTTTGAAAGAGGGTAAAAAGACAAACGTTAGTTAACTTGGTGCTTTTCTACTTAATAGAATGCAACTCTTCTGGAGGTAAAAACATTAAAGCTACTAGTTATTCTTTGGGCTTTAAAAATATTACTAATACCTTGGTCCAATTATATTATAAACATTATATAGTATCCCCCCTGTTTCATTGTCTTATAGTATAATCCACTAAAAACTGGTTATACAAAACACGACCGGGAAATGTTTTTGTGCAGGGGGTTCGGTAACTTTTGTCCAACTAGCTCGTTATACTACATTAGGAGCTAAATACTCCAAGTTTTTATACAATAAGTGATTATTTAAGTTTAAATCAATAGAAGATATTGATTGGGTAACTTGTAACGTTTTGAATTAATTTAGCAATGCAATTGCAATCGATAAAGCAAGGAACAAATTCATAAATATTTTCTTTTTATAAAGTGTTGTTTTTTCTCTATTTCCCTATCTAAAAAGACCACAAAATATCCTATTTAACCAATATTTTTAATTAAAAATCTGAGTCATATTTTAGCGGCGAGAGGGCCTCCAATTGATGCAATTTTTCTATACAGTGAGGACCTAAAGTCCGTCCCCCCCCCCCCCTCTAACTTCTAAACCGTTCGGTATATTTTAATGAAATTTTGAACGATAATATTTGAGCAAGTCTTGCACTTTTTGACATACCAATGGCAGCTTTAAATGTCAAGATGACAGCTGGATCCGCTTTTGGAATATTTTTTTAAATGGAAAGGGGGTTCCAATGGTACCTCATTTTGAAGGTATTTTAATGCTTAAAACATTCTCCAATTTAAAAAACATTTGGTTCAGTATGAAATTAAATTTATTAATTATAAGCATTTTAAACAAAAGATAAAGGGACAAATCTACAAAACAGTGGTTACTTCAACAATTATTAAAAATGACCGCCATGGACCTCTTGGCAAATAAATATTCTATTAGTAAATTCCTCTCGGACATTGTGAAGCACCTGTGGCTTTATCCTTAAACAAACATCTGTAATGCGTTGCCTAAGTTCTTCTAATGAGCCTGGAGCTGTTTTATAAACCTCAGTTTTAACGAATCCCCAAAGAAAAAAATCTAGAGGCGTTAGGTTTGGCGATCTAGCTGGCCATTCTGTCGGACCTCGACGACCAATCCACCTATTTTCATAAGATTCGTCTAGGTAATTTCTGACTTGCCTAAAATAGTGTGGCGGGGCACCATCTTGTTGAAATATAACCTCTTGAAACTCATGTGGGTTTTGGACAACAACATCATTAATAAGTGGAGTAATTGTATGTTGCAACATATCCAGGTACCTGGGGCCATTAAGATTATATTCCAGAAAAATGGGACCTATAATATGATTACCCAAAATGCATGCCCAAACATTTATTTTCTGGGGAAACTGTGTGTGTGTCCCTCCCGAAAAACATGAGGGTTTTCATCACTTCAGTACCTACAGTTTTGGGTATTAACTCGTCCATGTAAGAAAAAAGTACTTTCGTCGCTAAAACAGATATTCCGCAAATAGTTATTATTCCTTACGATTCTTTCTGACATAATTTCGCAAAATTCTAGTCGTCTATCTGGATCATCTTCTGTTAGTTCGTGTATAATTTTTATTTTGTATGGGTGAAATTTATGGCTTTTCAAAATTCTTTTGACAGAACTACGAGAAACATTACATGCCTCAGCCACGTGTTTCGTTGGCTGTTGGGGAGCAACAACCATTTCAGGTAAAACTTGGACTTTCACATCTTCCACGATTTTTGGCCTTCCAGACCTTGGTGCGTCTTTAACCGAACCAATTTGTTGAAATTTTAAGATTAGTTTTCGCAAAAATTTTCTGCATATTTGACGTTTCGGATATCGTTCATTGAACATACGAACAGCAGCATGGTAATTTCGGTTAGCTTCGCCAAAAATAATAATCGCTTCAAATTTATCTTCTAAAGAACGAGCCATTTAAGACAATTTCGAGGTAAAAATATTTTCTGTCAATCAGACATTTAAAAACAGTATGACAGTAACAATCAATAGACAACTATAGGTAAAAAAAGTGTGTTATAAACAGTGGTAGTCATAATGTAGAAACCGATATTATTGATTCCTGTTTAGAAAATACTGAACCAAATGTTTTTTAAATTGGAGAATGTTTTAAGCATTAAAATACCTTCAAAATGAGGTACCATTGGAAACCCTTTTCCATTTAAAAAAATATTCCAAAAGCGGACCCAGCTGTTATCTTGACATTTAAAGCTGTCATTGGTATGTCAAAAAGTGCAAGACTTGCTCAAATATTATCGTTCAAAATTTCATTAAAATATACCGAACGGTTTAGAAGTTAGAGGGGGGGGGACGGACTTTAGGTCCTCACTGTATATATATATAATTTCTGTTGGAACTGTTATTACGAATATTTTTGAAAACTGATCATAAGTATGGTAAATATGTCTCTAGACAATATATTTCATATCAGGCTGTGTAATTTTTTTGACGTTAGTTCAATGATAAAAATATCAATAAACCTGGTAATAAATTAACGGAATATTCGAAGAAACGTTAAATTATTATAGTTGAAATATTTCGAATTAATAGTCTCTTAACCACTCCACGAACTGAATCCTTGTTCTTAAACTGATTTTGATGCGGCAGCGGCATGCGGCAGCCTAAAGCAATGGATGAAGACACGCAATTAAACGTTTTTCGTGCGCTTCAAGAAAATCATATTACTCTAGTTCGGCAACATGCAAGAGAAAATAACGTAAGACGTACGTCTGCTTTTTGGTTAGTGAACTCATGTAAAATACGTCCTTATAAAATGTTAATGGTACAAGGGTTACTGGAAAATGATCCGGACCGCCGTCTTCAGTTTTGTGAAGTGATGATCAATGCACTTGATCAGCTTTTAGTATATTTGGACTAGATCCTTTTTACAGATAAGTGTACTTTTGTACTAAATGGTGAAGTCAATAAACAGAATGTCGATTTTGGTCCGCAGAAAATCTTCACTGGATGCGAGAAACACACCCAGCTCCCAAAAAAACTTAATGTTTGAGCAGGCATAATAAGCGACTGCGTCATTGGGCCAATATTCCTTGAAGATAACTTAAATGGCCATACATATCTGGATTTTTTGCTTGACTGCTTTATTTCCTCACCATGCGGAAGCAGATCTTCATGATGATCGAATATGGTTACAGCAGGATGGTGCCCCGCCTCATTACGCCATAAATGTTCGACAATATTCAAGTGAGGTTTTTACAAACTGCTGGATAGGAGGAAGCGGTACCACTGAATGACCGCCACGATCACCAGACCTTATTATTTCCTTTGGGGTCACCTAAAAACCAAAATTTACAGAAAGGTAGGCAACGACATACACGAAATTCGCCATATAATCCCGGATACGGTACATAATGCCAAAAATTAATTTTAATTTAGATTAAAGGTTTGTCAAGAAAAAAATGGGCAACATTTCTAACAATTTTTACAATAGTCGTAATGTATTTTTTCAGCAAATAAAGAGGCTTTCTAATACTAAATTTATTCCAGTTAAAAATTCCACCCTGTATTAAAAAGCCTTTCTTTCCATTACACAGTATAAAAGAAAATTAAAAACCCATACATGTATTTAGTAAAATGATTAAAGAAAAGTAAAGTTTTAAATACTGTGATGGGGGTTCACAGATTTTTAATTTGTTTATTCCTATTATTTAATCTTGCAATATCCCGCATGTCCTTTGTAGCATTCTAATACCTAGTGAGCCTGTCTCTTTATCAGAATTGAGTTAAAAGAAACGTAACTAGGTATTTGGTGGTTTTCTTGAACGACTTTCAGTCAGATCAGTTACAAATCTTAGCTAAATTAAGTTATCCAAAGGATACATCTAAAACAATTCAGTAAACATTTTACTTTCTATCTTCTCTTCATAGTCTTACCTAACAGCTGAAAAGGAAAAATCAGTGACAGGTAGGTACGGTCATAGTTTTTATGCTCACTGGTCTAGTCCAATACTGTTCACATTCATGCAGTATATTCATATCCTGGGATACTCGACGTCTATGTAGAGGGAAAGGGATTTGCCACGAATAGGAGGTGCCGTAAACATATCAGCAAAGACGCGTGGCAGTCGCGTGCATGATAAACCTAAATCGCACTGTAATGAGATTGTAATGACTTGGACATGCGATGCACATGTGTTGACACGTATCGCTTCAATTGGAATAAAATAACTTGATTGTAATGTTGTTATGATGACGCCGTCAAATCTAGAGAATTTTCTGGATGATTAACGACGTCATCCTCATGTGATGGCATGAAGTATTATTGTTCATTCTAGTCTCGCATTTTTCTCGGTCTCGTCCCATTTTCGCGAGATAAGGCAAGACATATATTTTTTGAAATAATAAGCAATAACTAAGTTATTCGATTAAAAGTTGACAAAATAATTACAATTGCATCTAATAACTATAATTTACAATGCAGGAATTATATCTACTGCCATAATACAGGGTGTCCCAATAGTGCGACAAACTACAATAACTCTCTTAGGGTGTTGGAACTGAAAAAAGTTTTTATAAGAATTGAACAGAATCCTAAGGGGCGTATTTTAAAAATATATCGCGATATACAGGGTCTTTCGTAAGTCGAAGCCATATCAAACATTATTTTTTTTTTTAAATGGAAGATCCTCTTTTTTATTTCATAATTAAACTTTTTTTACTAGTCTTTTGATATAGGGTTTAGTTAGTAGGTACTTTAGAATTTATGCCCAATTTTATGTCAAAATTGTTATGATTTTATGATGCTGACGCTTTGTAGTAAATTGCAATAAGACATTTATTTTGTCATTGTAATTTTATTGCGCATTTAAATTTGACACCTTATACAGGGCAAAAAAAAGTCAAAACTGATTTTCTCACTTTATCACTTTTATACAAATCTTTTACTGTTTTATCATTTTTAATAAAGCATACCCTAAGTATACCCAAATTCATTGCTTTTTGAGATATTTTACTTTTATAGGGGATATATTCCTACCATCAAAAATTGGTAAAAAATTAAAGTAACCATAGAAATGTAAATTAAATCTGTTCTAGCAAACAGCTCATTATGACTTAAATTGTGTCAAATACATTATTTTTTACACATTATGTAATACCACTAAACAGTTTTATTTTACCTATCTTATTCGCTGTTAGGAACATTTTCCATATAAAATGTATGGACAACTTGATTCTTAGATCCAGTAGTATACCACCAAAAACAGATATGATGCCAAATTACCATTCCAAATTCAGTAAAATATATTTTATTTTCATAACGAGATACTACCTAATTCTGCGTTTTATTATTTTTGAAGGAATCGCTAAGAAACATATTTAAAAAAAACTCCGAAGTCATGAGTCTTACTGTGTTTCTTACTTGACATAAACCAACAGTAATTGTTTGACTTTGACATGTTTATCAATGAAATGATTGTCTAGCTTGCTTGATCGTCGTTGCTTCAAGTTTAATAATAAAATAATACGCAATAAATACTAAACTAATATTAAGCCAATGGAAATTCTATTTTCCTTAGTCATCAAAATTTTTGTTGGCAAACGAATACGGAAATAAAGCCATAAACAACCACACCACGTCATATTTTCCCACAGAGAATAGTCAGAAATGGATGCAAGGGTGCGAATTATGATGCCTTCTAACAATATAAACTAAGCTTGAAAACATATATTTCTTTAAATAAAATCATGTTTTGTAAACCGATGAATGGGTGTGTTTTATATTGAAACTTAAACGTGTTTGGAATATTACTATAAATCAGTTTTATAATATCGAAGAAAATATAGGAAAATTGTACGCGGTAAGTGGTGTACAGGATGATCAAATTTCGTAGTTTTTATAGGTTATCTCTCCTATAGGTAAAGATAGACGAATGCGGTTTTGTGAAACAAAAGATGTTGAACACACATTTTCCATATCCATCTTTTCTTTTCATTTACAGGTTGAAATTAAAACTTTTTAATTGTATGACATTCTTTGTATTTCAGTTATGAAGAATGTTAAAGAGTTTTCACGTATAATCCAGTGACGTTACTAGTATTTTTCTTTGTGCCTTTCCTCTTTAAATATAAATCATATCTTTTCATACTAGGCTATATCATTATAAAGATATTTTAAAAAGTTAAAATAAAGCCGAATATATATATAATAGTATAATTTTTGATCCTACAGGGTAGATAGCTTAAAATGGGGGACGAAAGAAATTATACTTTTTGTTAGTAGAACACAATATTATTAAAGCATTGTTAGAAATCAAACCAACTAAAGGTGTTATAACGTTTCTTATATCTCACATTTTTGACACTTTGACAGGCTACAACTCAACTACAAGAAAAACCCCTTACACATTCCTCCCGCTTTTTAACATGCGTTTATTAGCTTCACCTGTATGTTTGTTTGCTTGCTTGCTTGTTTGTTTGTCCGTAACCGACTTCTTTGAACCCGATTTTGACCCACTTTAAACGGTCAGATTTAATTTAAATTTTGTAGACTTATCAAGAACCGCTGACAATACAATAATCTACACGCGAAAAATTCCCCTGTCAAATTTTGACAGCTGTCAGGTATAAAACAAAGAAGCGATTTTGACAAAACAAATTATGGGGTCGTATAGTATTCGATGCGGAGACTTCGGGAAAAATAAGCAAAAAATTCTCCTGTCAAAATTTGACAGCTGTAAATATGTCAAATCGTTTAAAAAAAATGGAATTAATAAAAAAACTATAAGCTCGTATGTATATTGACGGTGGAAAGTTAAAAAAAATACGCAAAAAATTATCCTGTCAAATTTTAATAGCTGTCAGGTATAAAACGAAGAAGCGATTTTGACGAAACAAATTATGGGATCGTATACCCAGATAACCAAAACTGTATCCAAAAGCGCTTAAAAAGTACTTGTTATCTGTTACTGTAGAATCGGAGAAGCGCTTTCATATTTAACTTGCAAAGCGCCCCGGCGTCCGGACGGCCGGCTAAATCCACGCGGTACTTTTTCAGCAAATATGGCCGCCGGGCTCGCTATAACGATTGCTAAAAAAGCACTTTAAAAGCGCTGCCTCTGAATAAGTATTCTACGCGCTTTAAATGCACTGCTTTCAAGTGACGGAATTTCAATGCTCCAGGTCTTAGTTAAGGCACATACAGGAGGAGGCGATATAACTAAAGGAATAAATTCCGTCGAAAAGGTACAGGGTTAGGAAAAATTACCAGAACGGTCGATTATTTTAAAATATACAGGGGTTATCAAAAAACGTCTTTTATAAAAAATGTAGGGCTGTTAAAAATCTACATATCGGTGATAAATTAAAATATACAGGGTCGCCCACAAAGTTGTGGAGAATGATAGTTATATTTTTTTAAATGGAACACCCTGTATATTTTTACATTTTTAAATTCCACATAAAACTATAATTATTTTTTATTAAATGCACTATTAGTCTATACTACATAGTTTCCGAGATATTGACTCTCGAAAAGTGACATTTTTGAACTTTGACAGCTTATAACTTTTTAACAGTACGTCTTAGAGCAAAACGGCTTACATGTCCCTATCTTCAAATTTTATTATCTTTCCAAAAAAATCAACTTCTGGTTAAACCGGATGTAACTCGAAAGAACGAAATATAGTTGTTCCGGTTTAACTGGAAGTTGATTTTTTTGGGAAGATAACAAAAATTGAAGATAGGGACATGTAAGCCGTTTTGCTCTAAGACGTACTGTTAGAAAGTTATAAGCTGTCAAAGTTCAAAAATGTCACTTTTCGAGAGTCAATATCTCGGAAACTATGTAGTATAGACTAATAGTGCATTTAATAAAAAATAATTATAGTTTTATGTGGAATTTAAAAATGTAAAAATATACAGGGTGTTCAATTTAAAAAATATAACTATCATTCTCCACAACTTTGTGGGCGACCCTGTATATTTCAATTTATCACCAATATGTAGATTTTTAACAGCCCTACATTTTTTAAATAAGACGTTTTTTGATAACCCCCTGTATATTTTGAAATAATCGACCGTTCTGGTAATTTTTCCTAACCCTGTATATGGAGTCCATATAAAGTGCACATTTTAATTATTATATTTTGTGTAATTTTTAAGATTTTTTTATGTATCGCTATAACGTAATTATTTTATTTGGTTGCACCAAAAATGAATGTACCAAAACCTAGACCTTTTCCTTTCGCAAGCATTAAATTTTCTCCAGTATTCTAAAACTTAAGGGAGTAGGGGAGAAAATTAAATAAGACTTTTAAATGCAAAATAATTTTAATATTTAATTTTTTACCTCGTCAGAAACATTTATAATTAATACATCGATAAACTAAAAGTAGCATATTAGTTATGACATTGATTAATACAAGCATTTTGGACTTGCATTGTCAAGTTTCAACTGGTAAGTATCTCCAGTCGTCTTCAGGTGAATACTAAATTAGTAAAGTAAAGTAACTACAGGTTTATTTATACTAGCTAAATAGGTGCACTGAAATATGTGCAGTCATGCATTTAATTCGAGGTCTTATTCTAAGATTACATATCTTAACAAAGGTTTCCATATATTTCCTATGTCCAATGATGTTCAAGGAAGCTGTGGCTATTCATCAAAACCTAGGTTGCTTCAGTAAATATTAGTAGACAAAAGAAATATATTGAAACCTTTGTTAAGTAGATGTAATCTTATCATAACTGCACACATATTTCAGGCATGCTTCAGTCGAGGCTTCAGTGCACCTAGCTAGTATAGACCTGTAGTTACTTTTCTTATTTAGTATTCACCTGAAGACGACTGGAGACACATACCAGTTGAAACTTTGTGATTTAAACCAAATAAAGACAATGAAAGTCCAAAATTCTTCGATCAATCAAGATCATGCATTGTCTCCAACCTCAGACAGTTAAAGACACTGTTTATAAAAATAAGATTAGACCCAGCAATAAACAGTTTTATATTTATAGATTTAATGCCTGGATCTTCGAAACTGTATAAAAGTGCTGTGTTTAAAAGATTAGTTAGTTTTGTAACCAGCTGTATAAGTACGTAAATATATACATATAAATACATAGTTGCACATGGAGACAAAAATCATTTTAGCAATTGCAAAGTGGTATATAATATGTGCCACACATACAACTTGGTAACACACAGACATAAAAATACGGAAGACATTTTAAAGATAATATATATAGTATACATACAATTTTGTTTCTTTTAAATCAGCTTGGTATCCTGGAAATTATAGATTGGACAGCAGTAAAACTAATAATTATGCAGTTCTTTTTCCCCTTCCTCCTTCTCTGTTCCTTAGATATAATTTAATTGTACTTCTACATCTTTTTCGGTGGCATTTCTTGAAAAACATTTTTTTTCTTACAGCAACGTACTACAAAATAAAAAGCAAACTTTTATATCTAAAGCACTTTTATCTACAAACTTTAACACTATTAAAAATAGGCTTTTTAAATTTTAATTTTCAATGTCAAAAATGATTAATTTTAAGATGGCAATTTTAAGTCTTACTT
Source organism: Polydrusus pterygomalis (assembly GCA_963969555.1). Taxonomy (NCBI): domain Eukaryota; kingdom Metazoa; phylum Arthropoda; class Insecta; order Coleoptera; family Curculionidae; genus Polydrusus; species Polydrusus pterygomalis. The sequence goes on from OZ018384.1 coordinate 13,090,215, forward strand.
TAAACACCAGTGTAAAAAAATAGTTTTACTTTAACACCATTAGTCCTTACTAAGTAAGGTGTTAGAAGTTGTAACATCATGCGTAATGGTTAATTTTAATTTTGAAAAAGTTTTTAAAATATTATCGTCTATTTTAGTGCCAAGTTCAACAGTTTTTGTAAAAATAATGTATGATGTAAGTATCCCTTAAAAGTGGTTTTATCTTGTACCTTTCTACTAAATAAATTGGAACTTTTAACACTATAACATCATGAACTACTATTAATTAAACTAAAAAAAATGTCAATAATTATTGTTTTAAACAAATTCACAAAAAAATGTAGTTTTAAAAATTGACTACCTATATAGTTTATTGACACACACAGATATGAAGTGTCTATAACCATCTAGCTGAGCTTGGATATTTAAATATATACGGTTAGTAATGAAAATATACTTATAATATTGTCTTTTACATCCTTACCTAAAATTAATTTTCAAACTTCAGTCAATTGAGAAAAAGTAATCTTATTATTACGTCTTGTCCAGTTTAGTTCCTTCTGCGAAAGTGTTCTTAATAATTTGCACTTATTATTATTCGAGTTGTGTCAATGGAGTCGTCCACCTACAACTTCAAAATCCTCTCTGACCTAAAAGGTTATAGTAAAATTTAATGTACATTCACGTTATTTGCAAAATATTTATTTCTTAATTATATACCTGCGCATTTTTAGGTAAAAGTTATTTAATATTTAGTAATAAATGATTTATTTTTACTTTTAATTATCAGTATTTTGCACGAAGCTACAAAAATATCACTAAATACTAAATCTCGTATATTCTTTAGTCATAACCCCCATTTCGCTGCAGAGGGGAAGGGTAAATATTCTTTTAGAAATGCATTTATAGTCATTATCAACTGTAAAATTCATAGTAGGTATAAGAATTTAAAGTTAATTTATTTATATAAATTTCATATAATGCCAAAAGCGACCAATATGGCCGCGGGTCGTTTCTATCTTTTTTTTTCTGTGGTTTCTATCCTGAAGCCGAATAAAATGGAAAACTCAACAGCTCTTGCCGTTATAGCCCGCTATTACATAGTTCCTTGCTTAATTAAGTAATTTGCAGTTACTAAAATGTGTAAATTATAATATACATACCTCATTTTCTTGAAGTTTCTTGCTATATAATTTCACTAAACAAGTGTACCAAACAAAAAACCAATTAAAAATGGACGAAGTGACGAAAGTCGAAAACCGAAGACCAAAAACGACGAAACTATATAACCTCACTCGGTGTGACTGAACTGTCAACGTCTTACGCGCTTTTAAAGCGTATTACTTTTAAGTGCTTGCACAACATGCACAAGATATGCACTTCTGGCATACGGTTACAGAGGTGCTAATTTTATAAATGCCGGCCGTTATATTTTAAGCGGTTGTTCGTTAAAGCTGAAATAAACCAACGAATAATTATTGCTTTTTCCGCACCACAAAGTGAGTAATCCTTTTATGACTGCCGGCCAACGCAATATCGGCAGATTAAAACCAAGTGTGTTATCTGGGTAGTATTCGATGCGGAGACGTCGGGAAAAATAAGCAACAAATTCTCCTGTTAAAATTTCACAGCTGCAAATATGTTAAATCGTTTAAAAAAAATTATATTAATGAAAAAAACTATAAGGTTGTATGTATATTGAGGGTGGAAAGTTGAAAAAATACGCAAAAAATTCTCTTATCAAAATTTGACACCTGTTAATATGTCAGAATTATTACAATAACCGATAGTAATGAAACAAACGCGGGGTCGTATAGATATTGTCGCTAGGAATGGAGAAAAATTTTTAAAAAAATTCTACCTGTTTTTAAAAATTTTGAAAATCTTTGTCGTTTGTTCGGGTTTGTATGTATGTTTGTTTGTAACCGACTTCTTTGAACCCGATTTTGACCCACTTTAAACGATCAGATTTAATTTAAATTTTGTAGACTTATCAAGAATCGCTGACAATACAATAATCTACAAATCTAGCTCAACTACTAAAAAAAAATTTTTTTCTTAACAATAACTCAAACTAAAAAATGAAAAATAAATATAGTTAAAAAAAAACTAAAAAACACGCTTTAATAATTAATCAAACTAAAAAGCGGAAAACAAATATAGTTTAAACTGGAAATTCTTAATATAGGCAGAAAATTATAAGGAACGATAAACATTAGTATATTAGTGTGAAAAAAGCGTGGGTCGCTTTGGCTATATTTTTCGTCGAGCACCCCACGCTTTTTTCGCAATAATACTAATGTTTATCGTTCATTATTATTTTCTGCTTATATTAAGAATTTCAAGTTTAAACTATATTTATTTTCCGCTTTTTAGTTTGATTAATCATTAAAGCGTGTTTTTTAGTTTTTTTAAACTATATTCATTAAAATTCTTTATCAAAAAATGTCGACTTCTGGTTTAACTAATCAGCCGGTTTTACGTATTATATTATCAAGAAAATTCCTGGACAAAGAAATTGCCGATTTTTTATAAAGGGTGTCATAAAAGTCTGGAATATTGGAAACATTTTAAAAACTACGAAATATATTTTAAAAATCGGCACATCTGTTGTATAGTTAAAAACGGCACACCTACAGAAAGAAGAATTACTTTACGGTTACTGTGCAGGGTTAGTCAGAAAGATTACTAACTTTTTTATGTTAAATAGAACGACCTGCATGTTATGAAAGGATCATATAGTATTTGAAAATACAAGGGATAAGGTGACCACAGAAAAAAAATGTGAGTCCTTCAGTCAGACATAGTTTAATCGGCTTGCAATAACCATATACCGTGTGAGCAAACTCGTAAAGAACTTTAACAAAACGGGATGTGCGAAAGACAAGCATAGGTCAGGCCCTGGATATTTTAATTAATCTACAAGAAAATCCAAATCGATCACTTCGACAGTTTGCCTGGGACCACAATGTGTGGCCAATCAGTTAAAAATATATTTGATAGCGAAAAGATGCACCCTTACAAGCCCAACCTAGTTTAGTAACTGACTAAAGGAGTTTTGTAAAATTCTGATGGTAAGATTTAATGCGAATTCTAATTTTCCCATAATATTTTGTTTTTTGAAGCTTAGTGGCACTGTCAAAGGGCATAACTGTAAAAATTGATCTGCCGTTAATCCCCAGTGGATAGTCCAAGGACACACATAAAGACCAGAAAAAGTTAATGTTTGGGTGGGTACTATAGAACCTAATAATAGGACTATTTCTTTTATTGATGGATTACTTGCAGATTAGGTGAACAGATTATTCGATGATTGGAAATTCTTTACCCAGATCAAACGAATATTTGGTTTCAACAGGAAGGCGCACCCGCTCATTTTTGGTTTACAAGTGCGCCCATTTTTTAACCAAATATTTTCAAATTAGTGCGTAGAGACGAGAGGCGAAATTGAGTGGCCGCCAGATCCCCTGAGCTCACCCCGTGAGACAAAAATTGAAGGGTTAATACTGAAGATTTAATGTCTGGCATTAGGAATAAAAGACGTAAAATTTAATGAAATACCTTTGACATCGTCTTACGGGAATTTAGAGACAGACTTGGAAATAGCGTAGCTAACAATGACAACTATTTTAAACATCTAGTAAAGTAGCCTTCGTTTAATTGTACGCACATTCTATTTATGTCTTTGTTAATTTATTTAGAATGTACAATATGCCTGTACAATAACTACAAAAACGGTTTTGAACCTCGTAGGTGTACCGTTCATGGAAATGTCAATTTTCAACAATTTTATTAAGTAGTTTTTGAATTTGCAATATTCCAGACTTTTTGTCGCCCCTCTATCGTTATACATTTCAAAAATCCTTAAAAAATACTGAATTATGGATGGCTACTCTTTAAATTGATATTTTAGAAAATAAAAACGTTTTCCTCCTTGCATGTCAGAGAAAGTTGTAAAAAAAATACTTTACGCCTTTGAATATAAAAGTTTAAGAATATAATAATTAAAACTTTAACCTAGTTAAACAACACACTGTTGATATCTTGTTGTTGAGGTACTTTTACATTTACATTTTCTTCCACGAGTTTTGTCAAAAAAAAATTAAAAAAAAAAACTTAAGTTATGTTTTTTGACACAGAGGAAAATGGCGATAGCGGGAACGTTGCATAGATAAGGAAGGACACTTTTTCTTTTGATTAATGAAGAACTTTCCCAATATTGTTCCTATTTAGCCAGTTTTTGTTTATCATTAAAGATTATCTGCATTTATCTATTTCATATAAAATAAAAATATATTTTTAGATAAGTATCAATATTTTTTCAAAAATTTAGGACAAAATAGGGATAATCAGTAACTTTCTTTCGCAATAATTGTTTGGGACGTAATCTCCTAAATAATAACCTATATATAAACAAACCCGAACAACTCAATCATAAAATACTATAAATGTTAAAAATATATTACACAATTAGATTTTGCTTTATAATGGGTAAAAAGTGGCAATTTTATTACCGTCAAATATATTCATTCAAATGTTCCTTCTTTAAAATTTGCCCTAAAAATCTCGTTACTAAGCTTGCAATAGGTGTTAGTATATATTGGCAGAAAACTCCAGATAAAATGAAAAAGTAATTTTCTTTGAAGAGAATTCATGGCAAACTCTGTTCAATCATTTTCGCATTAGCATCAAGTTAGCGCTTGCCGTCATGTGACCGCCCCCTTGCGCGATTCCCCCCATTTTCGGTGTGCGCCCCTTACGGTCCTGCTGCTGGTCCCCATGGTCATAGGCATCGCAATTTTTTTGAAAGGGGAATAAAACGCCTAATTAAAAATTGGATAAAAATGATACTATAAATTAATGATAAAACGGCTTAAGGGGGCTGGGTCTAATTGTCACTGGGTAGGTTGCTACAAAGGCTTTAACAGGAAAACCATATTCTTTAATAAATAAGAGCATGAGTATGTCGCATAAAATGCTATTTCTTTTAAGTGTAATTTTAGTATTATTGCTTAGTTTACCCTTATTGTGCCTTTAGCTTAACACTTAAAATACTTACTTTAACTAATTATTGTTAAGGGTGGCCACCGGACATATCTCTAAAACTACTAAGCATAGAAACTTAGGAACTTAAGTCCGCATTTCGCCGCAAGGAGGCATAATTGAACTTAAAATTAATTTCCAGAATTTTGTCATTGCCACTTTAATCATAAGTTCCTATGCTTAGTAGTTTCCAAGATATAGCTGGTGCAGGCCACCCTTATGAAACACTCTTTATTTCATGCCAATAATGGGGCAAAGCACAACACACACAATAAAAAAAAAAAAAAAAATGTTATGAAGAAAGTTGAAGGATTGAAAATGTTCTACAGCGACCCGCAAAAAGTTCTCAGCATATGGGAAGAAATTTTATCAGCAGATTAACGAAAAACTTTTCAGGAGAATCGGTTCTGCATGTGCGATAACCTAAACATTGATTTTGACATACGTCCGCACCGTTGACTTTGAGGTTTAGCTTCTCATACATTATTTGCATAAACTCTGCTAGTATAGTGGCATGTATGCTGATGATGAGGATGATTACATCATCTGCATAGCCTTGTGTGTAGAAGCTATGTGCAAAACGCCCAGGGCAATTTCTTTATGATGTAGCGCAGTGTCGACCCTTGTTATTAGGTTGGGCAAGACAGTTTCACACGATTTGCTTGGTTGATAGGCATGTTGGTGTTCGTGGACGGATTTTTTTCTTGAGCGCCTCGCCTTTAATGTGAGTGTTTCAGTAAAAAGGAGGAAAGGCTTATTTATTTATTTATTTAGTCTTAAGAAAATTTACAGGTATATAAATAACCCTATTATAAAGTACTACAAACAATTTTAATCTGTAATTAATTAAAAGTTATTAAGTTAAAGTAGTTCCAAAATTTTCTGTTTAAACTGTTTATAGGTCAGAAAAAATATATCACACTCACTTTGAAATTTAGTATACAAATTACACATAGCAATGGGAGAATTATAGTAACAATTTGTTCGGGCATTGTTTACATAAAATGTTGCTGTATTTCTTGTTGGATAAGCCGGAATATTTATATTCAAATTAAATAGTTTCTTTGGATCGTCAACATTATTATGTAAGAGTTTATGTAAATAAAGCAACATATTAAGATCCCTTCTCTTTTCTAAACTTACTATATTATATCTAACAGAAAGTTGATTTTTAGGAATATTTCTATCATTGTGGTCAGTTTCTTTATAATACAAGTATCTTAAAATTCTGTTCTGTATTCTCTCAATTGTATAAACATGATTTTGATAATAAGGACACCATATTATAGGTCGATATGCCTTGGCTTCGGTGTATGTTACACATCCGGGCTTGGGGATGAAGGTAACATTTGATGATCTTCGTGCCTCTGGAACATAGCCCATGGATATACAAGCTCGGTAGATTCTGTTTAGGTGCGGTAATAAATACGCGAGTCCTTTGTGCAGAAGAATGAGATAAATCCAATACGGCCCCGGAAACTTATAAGGTTCAAATGTCTCTATGGCCCATTTCATTCTTTTGTAGCTGACTGTTGTAGCTGCAGCTTTCTAGTCTGCTTTCTTGGCTCTGTGTACAAGGTTCGTTTCTTGATGTTGACTTTCCAGTTGTGCACTTTTAGGAGTGGTTTAATGGTCTCTTCCCGTTCGCAGTGTATTTGCCTGTTGGTTTTATTATTGTGTCAACTGAGTTTGACTTGTCTTTGGCGAGAATTCGGTTAACGCGTGCAGCTTGGGAGGTTAGTTCCCCTCTCCGCAGAATTTGCTCCATGCATCTCATTTTTTCTTTTCTTATAGCTTTGTTGTACTTAGTGAAAGACCGGGTATATTCCAGTCTCCTGTGATTTTGGATTTGTTGAAAAGTTTCCTGGTTTCTTTTCTCGGGTCTTCCAAGTTTTGATTCCACCATGGTACTTCCCTTTTATTCCCCCGTACTTTCACAGGGCAGTTTTGTTCATACGCTGTATTAAGTAATCTATACATTTTTAGAGTCTGTATAAATAATTATATTTTTGTTATTTCGGTGCTTCCACTCGATATGTGTAAGAAAAACCGTCATCATTCGCTCTTCTGTACATTCATCACCTTTATTCCCTCGCGCATAATTTTTGCACGTTTGATCTTTCCATTTCTTACAAAAGTGATTGTCAAGTTCATTGGATGTTTCTGTTTGAGACAGTTGATAAGACTGAAACGACAATATAATATTTTTATCGTATCATGTAAATTTATATTATTAAGATCTACACGAACAACATCAATAAAGTTGTAACACTTTTATAATATGATAGCACATGCTTCATAAATTATTCTTTATTGTAATTTCCCTGAAGATGGAAATAAATTTTTCCGAAAGTTTGGACCATATTTCTTAGTTTATATATAAACAGGGTGAAATTTTTAACGAATAAATTCAGTATTAGAAAGCCTTTTTATTTGCTGAAAAAATACAGAACCAATACTGAGTTTTTTTAGTTTGGCATACATTTTTAGTGTCTTCAGGAAATTTACCCCTCTTTTCGGGGTAGGAACCACCCCAAGTTTTTTTTCAAATGTAAAGGTACATAGTGTGACAGCTGGTTGAAAAGGGCATCAAAAAGTGAATACGACCCACTATTTACTTTAGCATTTTGATAATGTAGAAGCAGTTTACTTTATTCTAAAAATTGTTGGAGATGTTGCTAATTTTTTTCTTGGCAAAGCCCTAATCTAAAGTAAGATTCACTCTTGATATTATGTAACATATCCGGGGTTATTTGGCAAATTTCGTGTATAAGTCCTTGCCTAAGTCCCTCTGAATTTTCTGGTTTTGTTACGTAAACTTTGGCTTATAGGATTGGGTATAGGGATCCTAAAGGAAATAATCTGAAGGATTAAGGTCCGGCGATGGTGGCGGCCATTCAATGGTACCCCTTCTTCCTATCTAGCGGTTTATAAAAACTTCACTTAAATATTGTCGAACATTTAGATTTATAGCTTAATGAGGCAAAGCACCATTCTGCTATAACCATATTCGATCATTATGAAGATCTGCTTCTGCATGGTGAGGAAATAAGGCAGTCAAAGCTGGAATAAGTTATCCTTGCAAAAAATTTAGATATGTATGACCATTTAAGTTACCTTCAAGGAATATTGTCCTAATGACCCGGCAGCCAATTATGCGTGCCAAAACATTATGTTTTTGCGGAAGATGGGTGTGCTTCGCGTATCCAGTGAGGATTTTCTACGGACCTATATCGACAGTTCTGTTTATTGACTTCACCGTTTAGTACAAAAGTACACTTTTCTGTAAAAAGGATCCAGTACAAATCTTCCAAATGCTGATCAATTGTATTCATCACTTCACAAAATATGATGATCTTCCAGTAATTCTTGTACCATTAACATTCTATAAGAATGCATTTGACATGTTTTCACCAACTTGAATGCAGACGTACGGCTTAATACGGTTATTTTCTCTTGCAAGTTGCCGAACTGAAATAATAAGATTTTCTTGAATAGCAAGTAAAACGTTTGTTTGAAGGTGGTAGACAATGAAGTAATATCAAAAAAATTACCTTAACGGACCATTGTTTTGAAAATAAAACGTTTAATTGAGTATCTTCATCCATTACTCCAGCCTGCCTTATTCTTGGTATGTTCCTGACGTGGCCCACTTTACGATTACGTCTTTCAATTTTGCTGATGGTGCTTGAGAAACTGGTGGTACATCTGGGTGTGTTAATAAAGCTGCTACTTCTGCTTGAGTATGCGATCTGTCCCCAAAGCCAATCATTATTAAAACTACGATTTTGTGTGATTCAGTTAAATAAACCATTTTAGTATAGCAAAAATATACTAAGTGACGTAGAAACCCGAACACCCAGTAACTTCAATAATATTTTACATAAACATCCAGAGGGTCATAGTAAGGAAATGATTAAAATTTCAATCCATCTTTAAAGACATAGTAAGTTTATTCGGTTTGTTCGGGTTTGTGGAATGTAAAACTGATAAGGCTAAAAATTTAATCATACCTTCCTTTTGTGATGATAAACTTGTATACAAAATATTATTAAAATTAAATCATTTTTACTGGGTGTTCGGGTTTCTATGTCACTTAGTATACTTTTTACTCTAAAGTAGCGGTTTAAACAGGACAGAGTACTACAGCAGATAAGTATTCACTTCTTCTAAACCGAAAATAAAGTGACCATTGAAATGCGGCATCAAGTAAACAAACAACCTTATCAATAACATGTTTAATTTTTTTTAAATCGTCGGCGCTGGCAAAACTCAAATTGTAGTATCAAATTGTTGCTAAAATGGTCAGTTTTTTTCTGGCTTTTTAGATTACCGTAATGCAAAAGTAAATAGTGGGTCGTATTCCCTTTTTTAAGCCCTTTCCAGCGAACATACATACCTTAACATTTGAAAAAAATGGGGCGGTTTCTACCCCAAAAAGAGTGGTAAAGTTCATAAAGACATGAAAAAAGTATGTTAAACTAAATATAAACGCAGCCGTAGCTCTGTATTTGTTCAGTAAATAAAGAGGCTTCCTAATACTGAATTTATTCCAGTCCGCATATTAAAACAAAAGTATATCTGGTTTCGAGCAGAGTTATTGCCTAATCCACATATATAATTTCGTCATTTACCGTCAAGTAATTTTTAGGCTTTTTAGCAGTCACACAGGCTGAGCGACAGACCGATAAAAATGGGAAACATACTTTGTTTATAACCCCGAAACATAGGCATTATTTTCCCCTTTGCAAGAAAGATAAATATATAAAATATGTTAGTATAGTTACCTATTTATATGGAAAAAAAATTACAAACATTAAGCAAAGTTTTACTTGCACCTTGTCCTGTTGTAAAATGAAATTTATTATATATTTCCGATTCCACAGGGCAATTTGTTACCCTTACTCAATTCTTATTGATTCGTTGTTTGCTGGACCCACGTCAAATCAAAGTGGCCGTGACTAAGCAATACCTTCTATAAGGGTTTCGGTGGTTAAAACAGCCCTTTTTATTGGACATCAATTATAAACGCGGCACATAAAAGGGACAGGCAATTTTTTGCCTTTTAGAATATTAATAATAATAATAGGTTAATAATATAATAATAATAATATATATTTCCAAATATAAATAAGTACATAAAATTATTCTGAAAAATATCGATATGAAAAATAAGGAAAATCCACTAAAATCTTTTAAGATTTGCGCATGAACAATTCTTTTCAAAAACTTGACACTTAAATCATTACGTAAAAATTTTAATTTCTTAAACTAGTATACCTAATACCAATATATAAAAAATATTAACATCATAATATAAGTCCGCTAGCCGAGATTATTTTTCACTCTTAAAAAATAGGTTATATACATTACAACGTATAATATTATTTGTGATTGAAAATAAAATAAAAAAATATACCTATTAGTATTATACTATCACCTTAGCCTTATACCCTATACCATATACCCTTATTAAAAGATTTAATGCAAAGATCAACATGTACCGTTGCCGTTGCGCCCAAAAAAACTGGAACACGCAATTTTGTTTCTATCTCCCATCCTATTACAAATTTTCAGCTTTGATATTTAAATGTCATTTTGACAATAGGTATATCAAATTTTTTTATTTGTTGTCAAAGTGGTAATACTAAATAAATATTATAAAGTGTTAAACATGCCTTCGTTAAGTGTGGAACAAAAAGCTATTATATAAACGTGAGTGAGAGAACATATTCCTATATGAGATATTGCTGAAGAATAATTACATATAAGTAAAAATACCGTGCTATTGTGTAAAAGTAAAATATTCGAGACTGGAAGAAAGCAAGGTTCCAGCCGCCCAAAAATTTCAACAGAAGTTCAAGATAGGGAAGTTATTAACTATTTGCGCGATAACCCCTTTGAAACAGCAATAAAAGCTGCTCAAGAAACCAATATTCCTGGTTCAACGAATACTGCTCGTCGAAGGGTTCGGGTCTCAGATATCAGGAGTCGTTGCGCTGCCAATAAAATTTCCTTAACAGAGGTAAATAAAGACAGAAGGCTAGATTTTGCACAAAACTATGTCAATCAAAATAATATATGTAAAACAGTAATTTTTTCCGATAAAAAGAGATTTCAGTCTTGTAATAACGGAAAAATTCGTGTATACAGACCCACAGGAGCGAGGTATGATGAGCAGTATACCCATAAAACAAATATGAGTGGTCGGTTCTCTGTAAACACTTGGGTATGGATCAGTAGCAGAGGTCTAGGAGTTTGCGAAATAGTGCAAGAAAGGCTCACTGCCTCTGTATACTGCAATATATTAAAACACACCATGCTACCAACAGTTACGTCAGTATACGGAGAAAATTTCATATTTATTTATTTATTTATTTGTTTACAGCCTCTACAGTAAATCCAATTACAGAGTAGGATAGTTAACAGAGAGAATAAAAAAACTAAAATACTTCATTTAACATTTTCCTAATCCTAACTTTACTAATATTAAACAAATCACATTGGTTTTGAATAGAATTATATAGTTTACACATTTGTGTGATCGGTGAATTCCTATAGTAATTTGTACGGGCGTTATCAACATACAATGTCAGAGGATTTCTTGTTCTATAAGACGGTACATAAAAATTTAAACAAGATAGTAGACTGGTGTCATCAATTAAGTTATTTACTAGCTTATGCAAGAAAAGAACAGAGGCTATTTTCCTTCGATTTTCTAAGCTCTTGAGATTGTACGCTTTCATAACATTCATTTTTGGTATATGAATCTGATATATTCCAGTTTCTTTAAAATAGATATATCTTAAAAACTTATTTTGAATCTTTTCTATGGAATATTTATGGTTCTCATGGTATGGACTCCATATAATTGAACAATACTCCAAAACACTTCTTACATACGCAACATATAGAACTCTTATACATTTCATACTTGTAAACAGTCTGCAATTTCTAACTACAAAACCATACATTCTGGAAGCCTTTTTTGTTATTTCAAATAAATGGGTTTTAAAAGTTAATTGAGAATCGAAAACAACTCCAAGATCCCTCATCTCAGTAACCCGAGCCAATGCTGTTCCATTAATTAAATATTCATAATGTATTATGCTCTTTTTTCTACCGTAACTAAGAACATTACACTTATCTATATTAAAATACAACCGATTTTTAATTGTCCATTGATATAGTGTATTTAAATCTTCCTGTAGACGTTGACAATCATTGGCATCTTTAACTATTATATAAAGTTTTAAATCATCAGCAAACATTAATACATTGGAGTGGTTAATTTCTTTAACTAGGCTGTTAATGTATAAAAGAAACAGCAATGGCCCCAGGTTAGAGCCCTGCGGGATTCCAGAAGTAGCCAAAAAATAATTAGAATTATATCCTCTAACAACCACCCGTTGTTTCCGATTTTGCAAATAGGATTCGAAAAATGTTACCATGTTTTCATGAAATCCAAATTCAGACCGCAGCTTTTTTATGAGAATAGAGTGTGATACCTTATCAAACGCCTTAGCAAAATCGGTATAAATCACGTCTACTTGGCATTTTTTGTCTAGACTTTCAGCTATATATTGAGTGATATTACACAGGTTAGTAGTGGTGGACTTTTTATTTAAAAAACCATGTTGCCAATCCGTAATCTTATTTCTGACATGACTGTATACATACTTATACATAATAGATTCATATATCTTAGCCGGACATGACAACAAAGCGACTGGTCTATAATTTTGTATATCAGATTTATCCTCTTTTTTAAATATAGGACATATTTTGACTTCCTTCCATATTTGTGGAAAGGTATTTGTTCTTAATGAAATGTTAAAGAGTGTTTTCAGAGGGTCAGCAAGAAAACCTACTAAACCTTTAAAAATGAATGACGGTATGTTGTCAGGTCCAACTGCATTGTTAATTTTAAGTTCCTGAATAGCATCACACACATCCTCATAACTAACCTGCTTAACACAAAAAGCTTCAGATATCTCACACATTTCTGGTTGAAGATTCTCATATTGTTCAGGATTATCCTTGACATAAACAGAACTAAAAAAGGATGCAAAAGCATTTGCTACAGCCCTGCCTTCCGTGTACTCAACACCATTGGTATACATTTTGTTTGGAATGCCAGATGTAGTCTTATTACTTTTAATATATTGCCAAAATGACCTTGAGTCTTCATTAATATCTAGTTGAATTTTATTGAGATATTGTTCATGTGCAATTTTTATGTCTTTTTTAATTTTGGCTCTTAATTCTGCAAACTGATTCTTTATTTCTAAATTACCCGTTCTTTTACTTTTAAGTCTTAATTTATCTTTAATTCTTATATTTTTAATAATATTTTTATCAAAGTAAACAGGATATTTTTGGTTGGGTGTACTTTTTGGTACACAAATTTCAAAAATAGCATTAATTTTATCATAGAAGCATTGTACAGCTAAGTTAACATCATTAAAAGATTCAAGATCATTCCAATTAGCATTTTGAAATAACTGATACATAGCCTCAAAATTCGCTTTTCTAAAATTAAAATTTGATGCTTTACTATCGTTGGTCAAACTTTTTTGCTTAGGACTATTGAGTTTTACTTCGATAGTAAGAGGGGGGTGATGTTTATCTACTTCTACAAAGTTGTATGTGCTTTCAAACACATTACAATTTAAGTTAGTTAGAACAATATCCAATATATGGTTGTTGATATTTAAAACACGATTTAATTGGAGGCAATCAAAAAATTCTATACAGTTAATCAGCATCTCTATTTGATGATCCTTGTAATTTCTTGTGTAATAGTCATTTAAATGTGTAATATTAAAATCCCCAATCACAATAAATTTGTGCTGGTATAGAAACTCTAACCCTTCCAAATAAGAAAAGAATTCGTCCCGTTTAGAAACATTACATAGGTGCAATATAAACAACAAAAACATATATATAACTTATATCATTGATATATATCTTAACTCCTATTAAGTCTATTTCAGGTATATTAAAATCCAATATTAATAGCGTACTCTTGTAAGTCTTTTTGAGCGCTAGAAGGACACCTCCACCGCGCATACTGACTTCTCTGTTGCGGTTTTTGTAAACTAAAAAGTTGTCGGGAAATAGCTCACTGTCATAAACATTATTTGATAACCAGGTTTCACTTAGTGCCACCACATCATTTTCATTTTCCGTCATACATACACTATTGTAAAAATCCATGGTTTTACTGTTCAAACCACGTACATTTTGATAAGCAATATTAAATGTTTTGTCTTCGCTTTGTTCTTCCAAAACCAAGGTATCTGTGCAATAATCATCTTTGAAGCTATTACTATAGTTGATTAAAAATTTTCAGTGGTTATGTAATTTGTCTGTTGTTGTAATTTTTTGATTCTCTGGATATAAGTTGGGCAGTTTGAATCTCGAGCTGTATGATTTCTATCGGATTGCTTTGAGCGCTTGCAGTTCGGACAATCATAATTGATTACAGAGCAATCAGCCGCACGGTGAGTATCTCCACATTTATAACAGCATTCCTTGCCTTTGCAATATTTGGCCACATGGCCAAATAAACAGCATTTGAAGCATAATGCGACATTGGTATATTCTTGTATATATGCTGGGCACGAGTCAAACGTAAGTCTATTGTTCCTTATTAGCCATTTAAATATTTCAGGGGTCGTCTGAAAAATCCAATTTTCTTTCGCTTTGTTTCTGCATTCCCTTTTTGTTATAAATGTAATTCTGTTTTTGACGTCTTGGCCAAATGTATTGTTTATTTCATGATTTTCCGCAATAAATTCATTGACAAATTCATCAGAAGAATATCCCTTCAGAATACCAGTTATCATTATCATCGGGTCTGTATTCTTGATATTTTTGACTTCGACATCTTTGATCGTATTTGATAAGCTGTCATTTAACTTTTGCTGTTGAGCTGCATTTTGGCATTCAATAATAACGCTCCCACTGGGTAAAGGCTTGATGGTTTTAAACGTGCCGTTTATGTCCGTAGTTCTAATATTACTTCTTATTTCTTTCATAACAATTCGAGAATCATTTTGTCCTTTTATCTTTATAATAGTCTCATGTTTAGGTTTTTGTGGTGGAGTTTTCCATTCTGACTTATTCGATGCAACTGTTGGGTGATTTCTAGCAGGATTATATTTTAATGCTTCACTAAAGGAAGTTGTCAAATTTGAAGCGATCGCAGGCGTATTCACTGCCATTGTTTGAATAGTCTGCGATGCAGATTTCTGATTCGTTAACTCCTTTATTTGTAACTTTAGTTCACTGTTATTTTTTTCAGTTTGGCCTATTCTAAACGCCAATGTTGTAACGTGCTTATGTACTGTGAATAATGCTGATTGAATGTTCTTAGCTTCATTTTGAGATATGGTTTCTGTATCTTTGTGTATACTTTGAAGTGCATCTAGGACTTCGTTAAGTATTACTTCAGTTGACTGTATAGTAAAGCTGGAAATTCTGTTTATATTTATATTGGCATCGCCATCTTCTAAGTTATGTTTTTTTATTTTGCTACGTTCCAGAGCACCTGGGCTTGAATCAGATCGGGGTCTTTTTTGTGAGTTGACATGCGCAAAGTACATTATTTCTTCGTTAAAGACCTCGTCCACACTGTCATCATTAATAGTATCGTTTGTGGTAGTAACTTGTTTCCTATCAGGTGGAGTTCGTGTTACAGACTTTGTGGGTTTAAAAACTGAATTTAGAGGTAGATTATTATCGTCGTATTTGCTAAAACTCCCCAAGCATGTATTCGCACCGTTTTTAGATTGCCCAGATGTCTCACCTTCTGTCTTATCAGCATCACTTTTTTTCTTGTTTTTACCTAAATATGTTTTTATCTGATTTAAATTAAGACCGATATTTTTCGTGTGAGTGTTAGATGAACCAACGGAAGCACTTCTTTTAATTCTAACAAAATGTTCCCTATCATGGTTTTCTTTTTTATCACTCTCACTTCCACTACTGTTTAATCCCATTGTACATCTTTTTTCGGGATATCCCGAGTTCGTATTGCACAGTAATTCAATAAATACGGAGCAACTTTCAACACGTCTTGTCGCCGCGAGAGTTGAAACGGAAAGTTTCAGCA
This sequence comes from Polydrusus pterygomalis, assembly GCA_963969555.1. Classification (NCBI taxonomy): domain Eukaryota; kingdom Metazoa; phylum Arthropoda; class Insecta; order Coleoptera; family Curculionidae; genus Polydrusus; species Polydrusus pterygomalis. Next base: position 13,106,356 of record OZ018384.1, read on the forward strand.
TGACAATTCCCCAAGTCATACATCTCGACTAGTCCAGCAATATCTGCAAGGAAATGAAATAAATGTTTTACCTTGGCCACCTAAGAGTCCCGATCTCAACCCCATAGAAAATGTTTGAGGTGAAATGACCAACTAAAAATATAAAAACATGACTTCAGACCCAGAAATCAACAGGAACTACTAGAAAAAAAAAGGAGAATCATGGGGTCTGATATCTGAGGATTATATAAGAAATTTAGTTCTAGTTAGTATCGACGATTTTAAAAAGTCATTAATAATAATGGTACTATGACTAAATATTAAAATGTAAAAAATAATATACACACACCGCCATAATTAGAGAAACGGTCCAAATTAAGTTGAAAGTCAATTTTCTCTTTCGATTTTTACTGGATTTCGATAGTTTTTTTTTAAATTTTAGCTTGATTCTTCAGGAATGCTGTTGGCTTATTAACATTTTTTAACGATTTGTCTTTATATATGATACAGGGGCGGAAACAAAGTAATGATTTTTCAGTAATTTTTGAGACACCCTGTGGAGTGACCAAGTGACAATTGGAAACATTTTATGATAATTAATTGTGATCTGATCTTTTCTGAACATTTTCTGTGATTATTTACTCCGACACCTTAATTATTACGGAAAATACAGGGTTTGAAAAAAGTAGAATCGGATTAACAACTGTAACAGGTCTAGACAGCAATGAATTTGTAAGAACTCTTTTTATGCATTTTGTCTCTTTTTATCAAGTTAGCTAAAGTCAAAGTCAAAGCCAATGTGTAAACATCTGTGAGTTTGGCACAAAATTTGAGACGCATATTTTCTTTACTTAAGTTTGTTATTTTTTCATAAGTAATTTTTTATATTTGGTTTGTTTTTCTTTAATATCGTCACCTTGATTGTGAAACAGTCCATATTGGGTGATTTAGAACCGACTGATATCGCTAGAGCGGTAACATTGATCAAAAATGGTCGATCTTACAGTGATGTTGCTGAAATGTTTGGTAAAACAAAATCAACGATCCATCGTAATGTTACACGTTTCAGGCAAACTGGAGAGTATGTGAGAAGACAAGGTCAAGGCAGAAAACGTTCAACCACGGCTGTAGATGGTCGATTCTTAACTTTGCAAATTCTACGAAATAGGCGTATAACAGCAGTTAAAATAAAAAATGAATTAGAAGAAGTACGTGGAACCAGAATAAGTGCGCTTACAGTTAAAAGAAGACTTAAAGAAGTTGGTATTAAGTCATATAGGCCAAGAAAAGCCCCTAAACTCCAGAGACGTCATCGAGTAGCGCGACTAGCCTTTGCTCGAGAACATCAAAATTGGAATAACGATCATTGGGCTCAAGTTTTATTTACGGATGATAGCCGTTTTTGCATTAATTCTATTGATGGTAGGGAGAGATTTTATCGACGTCGAGGAGAGCAAAACGAACAATTTAATTTTACTCCTACCGTCTCTTTCGGTGGAGGCTCAATTATGGTGTGGGGTGGCATATGTTTAGGAGCACACATAGAGCTAGTGGTTATTGATGGCGGTGCTTTAACTGCAGATAGGTACATAAGAGATGTTCTTCAATACCATGTGATACCTTTCGCCCCACATATCGGAGCCAATTTCCTCCTAATGCAGGACAATGCTCGCCTGCATGTAGCTTCAATATGTAACTCACTTTCTGAATCAAGTGGAGATACCAAAAATGAATTGGCCTGCATGTTTACCGGACTTGAATCCGATTGAACATGTCTGGGATATGCTAGGCAAACGATTTAGGTCAAGAATTCCTGCTGTCCAAAACACAGACGAGGTAAGAACTGCATTAATTGAAATATGGGAGAATTTGCCTCAGGAAATGATCGACAACGTCGTCAAAAGTATGGGACGTCGGATGACTGCAGTCATAAGGGCTCGTGGAGGAAATACACGATATTGAAAAAAATAATTCTTGTAAATATTTTTTATCATTAAATGTTTAAAACAAATCAAAACGTACAATTAATTTTTTTAAAAGGCGGTACTTTTGTCGTTATTTTTTTCAAACCCTGTATTTTCCGTAATAATTAAGGTATCAGAGTAAATAAATACAGAAAATGTTCAGAAAACATCAGGTCACAATTAATTATCATAAAATGTTTCCAATTGTCACTTGGTCACTCCACAGAGTGTCTCAAAAATTACTGAAAAATCATTACTTTGTTTCCGCCCCTGTATCATATATAAAAACAAATCGTTCAAAAATGTTAATAGGCCAACAGCATTCCTGGAGAACCAAGCTAAAATTTAAAAAACAAACTATCGAAATCGAGTGAAAATCGAAAGAGAAAATTGGTTTTCAACTTAAGGTAAATTTGGACTTTGGACCGTTCATCTAATTATGGCGGTGTGTGTATTTAATGGTTTTTTTGTTATTTTTGATATCTCCTCGACAAAAATATGTCACATAATTAAGTAAACTGTTTAGTTACATACGTTATACGTTGTTTTACTTTAGAGGATAACTATCTGAAAACTAAGTCGAAAAAGTTATATTATTTATTTTCTAATACCGCAATTTAGAAATCACCTATTTAATTATCAAGGTGAAATTCTCACAATAATAAAATTAACACGAATATACTAATTTCCACGGCAGCGGTAATACACTCCCGTGCAGAGAAAACGGGCACTCCAAAATTTTGATTAGGTTTTAGCCTTGATAACTTTTTTATTTTTCATCCGATTTTAGTGATTTTTTTATAGAATTGCAGATACAATTGTCAGCTTTAACGTGTATTTTACTAATCTTAAGTAACTTTGGTTATTTCACATATTATACAAGGATAATCGAAATGCTGTTTTTGTCTCTAATTTCAGAACGCCCTGTGGAATAATTAAGTAACAAAATTATTTTAAATTACCAATTTTAATGTAGAGGCATCTATTATTTACATTTTATTTTTTGGTTTATGTCAATAAATGCATTCAGTCTCACACAATTTAAATTTAAATAAAATATTTTAAGTTTTTACATAATTTCTTTATTGTTAAAACGAAAACAAACTTAACAACTACAAAGTAATTAAGTATGCGTCAATACCTTGTATTGCCTCCTCTAGCGCTAATTACTGCCTGTACACGTCGGTTCATACCATCAATAAGCCCGCGAATATCGTCTTGCGGAATACTCCTCCATTCCTCCTCAAGTGCCGCACGAAGCTCGTTTAATGTCGTTGGTGTAACGTTAAAAGTTATCGTTTTATTTTTTATTTATTTTTTTTCGTGAATTCACGTTACTTTGGTGCTCCAGGAACTCAGTTTTGATTCGTTTGAGAGCTAAAGGTCGTGAGGTTCTAATCTTTTAATTTATTTTCCAGATTTTTATCTTGGGCGCCAATCGAGCGAAGATCTCGATAAAGAAAAAGTAAATAGAAAGAGAAAGAATGCAGAATTAGGAGAGACCAATATTCACTGTAGCCGTAGTACCTAAATAAAACACAATAAAATTCGTGTGATAAATAAATTCTATTAACCAATAGGCAATGTTTTTTTTTGATTTTTTTTATAAAACAGTAAATATAAATTTATAAATATGGGCACTTAAAAAAGCATCACTAAAACAAGGGGCAACTACCCTACATAGGTTAAATACGAATAAGCATATAAAATAACTTAAAGCTTAAAGCTATTAGGTACTCTACAAGGGGTAAATGCTAATATAATCTCCAAAGCTCAGTCAAAAAATATATGGGACTAAACCCTACGCAAATTAGATAGTACAAGGCATACCATAAATTAAAATAAATCAACACTAAAAGCTATTAAGTAAGATTTGTGCTCAAAAGCTTCCTGAGAGGTGGAAAAATTTTCATAAGAATTGAATGGATTGGCGTGTACCATGAATCGAAATACTCAAGAGCTCAAAGCTCCTAGGCATGGTTTCAGTAAACAGTATATTTTAATTCATGATCACAAAGTTAATAGGAGGGAGGGAAAACACCCTATAAAATTTTCAATATGATCAAGTGTACTAAAAAATTAAAATCTATCTAAGCTCAATTCTCTAAGGTGAAATTTGTTGGATTGAATGTCGTTGGTACCACTAATCGACTTCTAACGCGTCTTCCGAGCATGTCTCACACATGCTCTATAAGTATAGGGTTTAAATCTGGAGAACATGCTGGCCAGTTAATTTTCTCACTCCCAACTTCTACCAAATATTGAGTGACGCACATTGCGGAATGTGGTCGGGCATTATCTTGCATCAAGATAAAATCATCGCCGATAAATGGAGCAAAAGAAACTACATGATTCTCGATAACCCCCTCAATATACCTCTGTGCGGTCAGCGATCCTCTATCAATAAATACTAATTCAGTACAGGCCTCCCGTGATATTCCTGATTCCTGCCCAAACCATCACTGAACCTCCTCCATAACTAAGCCGGGGGCTGAACGAACATTCAGCAAATCTTTCGTTCATTCGTCTCCACACTCGCTCTCGCCCATCTAGTGAGTTTAGGCAAAATCTAGACTCATCGGTAAAAAGTACACTGTTCCATTGTGCCAAATTCCAATTTACATGTTCACGAGCAAATTGTAATCTTGCTACTCTATGACGTGGGAGTAATCTAGGGCCTGTTGCTGGTCGGCGAGAATTTAAACCTACATCCTTTAATCTTCGACGAACGGTCCAAGACCTGATACTTTTACATCGAACTTCTCTAAGATGATTTTTGGCCTGTACTGAAGTCAATCGGCTAGAGTTGTGTAGTTTGCGAACGAACTAGTTCAAAAGATTGAATCTGACAACTGAACTAAAAGATTCAATCAGTAATTACTGAGAGATTGAAACAAGGCGAACTAAAGTCTAAACGGAATGTACTACGCAAGCGAGAGCGAGACGACCGAGATTATAGGTTTTGTCACCTGACCGCCGCGATGATTTCGGACTATTTCGGTATTGAAATGAATCAAAAATATTGTCGGTGTCTACTGTATTTTTTGTTAATTTAATATATAATTTAAATTTTAAAATATTTCTTTTACTTCACTATGCCAGTATAAATCAGTGAACTAAATGAACTAAACGAACTAGTCTTTTGAACTATTCACTTTATTGAACGAGAACGAAAGATTGAAATCGGCAAAGTGAACTAAACTTCCCAGCACTACAATCGGCGATTTCGAAGGGTTTTAAGAACAAGAAACCGGTCATCAACTACTGCTGTAGTCTTGCGTTGCGTACCACTACCTGCCCTTCGTGAATTGCTGCCTGTATCCCTAAAGCGTTTAACTACTCTTTCAATGGTAGAGCGGCTGGTATTAAGTACTCTGGCCACATACCCATAATTTCACCCGTCCTCCACTAAAGCTACAGCTTTTGAACAATTTTCAGCACTTAAGACCATTGCCAATACACAAATTTACTGCCAAACTGACAATAAAGTGTCATTTACATTACATTACATTACATTACATTACATTACATTACATTACATTACATTACATTACATTACATTACATTACATTACATTACATTACATTACATTACATTACATTACATTACATTACATTACATTACATTACATTACATTACATTACATTACATTACATTACATTACATTACATTACATTACATTACATTACATTACATTACATTACATTACATTACATTACATTTTCGGAATAATTTGATAAAACAAATGGATACGAAATCTTTAATTCCAAGACCAAGGGAGCCTGCTATTCATACACTTAACCTTTAAAAATAAAATAATAATACATTACAAATTAATATAAAAACAATAGAAGTATAAACACTCAATCATAATGTGTCTAACCATACTATTAGAAGCGCACATATATACAATCCTAAATTGTGTATTGCGCACCCCGTTCAGCTACAGATTTTCTTAATTTAGTAATGCAATCTCTTGGAACTTTAAAAATCAACATAGGATTATTTCTAATCACAGCGAAGTGAAACAATATTCTATCTAACAATAATTGTTTTCTTGTTGTCACAGGAGTTGAATAAACGAGACTTTTAAGATCACCCCAAAGAAAGAATTTTAAAGGATTTTGGTCTGGAGAGCGAGGTGGCCAAAAATGTGGACCACCTCGACCTATTCTCTGATTGGGAAACCGATAACTTAACTACTTTCTTACGCGACGTTGCTAAAATGTGGCCGAGTACCGTCGTGCATAAACCACATATTGTTTCGCACTTCTAAAGGAACATCTTCTAACAAATTATTTACATAATCTTAAAGGAACTCCGAATATTTTTACCCATTTCATGGTCCATCGATAACATAAGGACCGATTAAATAGTTTCCAATAATACCCATCCAGATAGTTATCAAAAATCGATGTCGATTTTCGGTTTGTATCATAACATGAGGGTTTTCCTCGGCTTAGTAGTGGAGATTATGGGAATTAATAATACCAATCCTAGAGAAACCAGATTCATCACCGAAAAGTACTCTGCTTACAAACGTATTATCTTGACGTTGCTTCTGCAGGAACCAATTACCGTACTCTAATCGGGCAGGATAAACATCAGATATTATAGCATGATCTTTTTGGAAATGGTATAGGGATGGAGTGATTGCTCCCAAAGCACCACATGCACTAAAGATTTGGATGTATAAAAGTGATACTGGCAATTTTCTACACTATTTATTGGGTCGTCTGATACCAAATCCAAAGTATTTTCTTCAATTTCCAGAGTACGAGCAGTTCTTGGACAACCTATTCCACTAGATTTTCATACCAGTCTGCCGTAAACGTTTATCAATAATTTGTGTTTAAATTTCGCAAGATGAGTGAGTTAAATAAAATAAACATATCTGTTTCATGCAAATTGCGATCCACACGGTCAAAAGTTCTACGATCAGGTAGTACTCGGTCAGGAAATCGCTGAACATTGAGACGTACTGCTTCTGCGGAGTTACCCATTACTAACCCGTAGCTTAAATGATGTCTGCATACTCAGAGAAACTAAAATGCGGCATAATAAAATAGATAGGAAACTTTTAAACTACAGAAAGTTATTAAATTTATTTTCAACCAATTGGAAGGCTCCTTTTTGTTTGCGTTGCTTATGGCGACGGGAGACAATCGCGATAGTCTATAGCCTATTAACCTAATAAAATTAATAAGTGATAATTTTTCTGTCAAAAATGAAGTGCTTTATTTTTTATGGAAAACGTCACTCAGAATAAAATCAAAATACATTTTGTTGCTAACTTATAATTTTTTTTGAGAATAGGTCGTAGGTCTCATCATCTCATCATAGTAAAAGAAACTCCAATTTATGAAATTTTCTTACCGAATCTCCCACGCAGCAGAATTATTTCCCGATAATTTTTTTCTTGTTTTCACTCATGTTTTTGTTGATAGAAAATTTTTCTCGTCTTCGACCCGGAATAATTTTCTATCAACAAAACCATTCGTGACCTTGAAAAAATTATCGGTGGAGATTATAAGTGATAATTTTGTTAGTTCCTATTAACCTAATGAAATTAATAAGTGAACATTTTTCTGTCAAAAATGAAGTGCTTTATATCTATTGGCAAAAGTCACTCCGAATAAAATTAAAATACATTTTGTTGCTAACTTATAATTTTTATTGATACCTAATAACCAATTTGCTTTACATATCGAACACCGGAGCTAAAAGAGACACATCAAAAAAATTTTCAAATGCAAGGTTATTTTTACATGAATTTATTTAGACAACGGCGGACCCAATCATGTCTTACCAATGGTACCTTTTTTTCGTAAAATGTGTCAGATTTATTTATTTATTAGTTAGATTATTATATTATCTAATTTGACATAAAAAGTATAAATGTTAGCGTAAAAATAGATTATCTTAAGTCTAGTTTTACCCCACTATCCCTTTATTTCTGGCCACATCTCTTAAATATCGACATTTTTAAGAACACAGTTCTATTCCGCGTGCGATGTTTACCAAAATATCTAAATTTTAAATTTATATCTACAAAGGTTTCGAAAATATTTAGAAAAAGTCATCTTCAGAGTACCCCCTTTAGGGGGCGGTAGCTGCGTAGTAACTGGACATCGGACACAATTTTTTATGAAGATTTTACTTTATTTTCAACCGATCTACTCAATCCCAAATTATTGACCATACCTTTTAGGACACCCTGTATATTATACCGGGTGTCAATAAGATTACTAGCAAGGCTGTGGTATTCTTATAAAGAAACTTTTCAATTTCGAACTTTGAAAATTGTTATGATTGAATATGATATAAGTACATTTTGAATGTTGGAACGGTTTAACCGGAAGCCCCATCATCTTCGTTATTTTTAATGAAACACCCTATATTTTTTTTTCGATTCTAGATAAAATGTTTATTACAAAACATGTATTACTTCCTATACTTATCTTTGATAGTTCTCGAGAAAATGGCGATTGAATATGATCAATTTATCAAATATAACGTTTTGACAAGAAACAAATGGATGTAGCAAAAATATGAAGAATCTGCTTATTTAATTTTATTTACGAGGTACTATCTACTAATATCACAAACATTTCACTTCCGGTTGAAATGAAAGTGCTACGAAAATTGACTTTCATTCTCAGATTACGTTAAAAATTTTAATGGAATGCCCTATACCTAATAAGTATTAAAATGCTACATACATTCCTCCTATGTTTAATTTCTAATACCGTGCGAGCAAAAATTATTTGCATCAAAGAGGACCTTGCATCTAAGGACGTAATGCTTAGCCGTAGAGCTTAATACCTGTTGGGCGTCAGTAACTACCTGAATTAACAATCAATCAGTTATTCCGTCATCTTTGACAGTCGTTACAAGTAATTTGATTCATCGCTAATTTTTCCAATTTTTTGAACAATTCACACAATGGGCTTTAAGGAACAGCACAAAACATTCATGGTTGAAGCGTATTTTCGATACGGGGTTAGAGTAAATGGTGAGTGGCAATACAATCCGGGTTTGTGCATGGAAGATTTTCACGAACATTTTCCTAACGTTGCTTTTATTGCTGGGGATTTTTATCATTGCCTGAAAAGAACCGTGGCTGTGTTTAGGGAAACAGGTTCTATACAATACAAAAAAGAAGCAGGAAGACCATCTGTAAGAACAGAAGAACTTGTTGCAAACATTCGTGAAATAATGCAAAATACGCCAACAAATTGTATAAGACGTCTGTCCCAAGAAGTGGGAAGATCTTATGGAACATGCAGGACTATTCTTAAGAAGCAGCTAAATTTATTTCTTTATAAAGTGCAAGTATTCCAAGAAATACAAGCCGCAGTTTTTGAAAGACGCAGGAATTACTCTCAATGGTTTACCCAAAATCTATTGGAAAGAAATGATTTATTAGACCTGACATTCTTTTCGGATGAAGCCTGGTTCCACCTCTCCGGTTATGTGAATTCCCAGAATACACGCATGTGGAGTAGTGAAAATCCCCTTTTTTTGTAGAGCCCACATTGCACCTTCAAAATATTGGTGTCTGGTAAGCTGTTTCCCGAAGAAGAATTGTTGGTCCTATTTTTTTCCATGACACAGTTACAGCACAGCGGTATAGAGACAATATTTTTAATCCATTTCGTGCATGGAGCAATTACTTGACGACAAACTACGTTTTGGATATTTTCAACAGGGCGGTGCAACCGCCCAACAGCCGCCGAAACTATTAACTACTAACGGAATTTTTTCGACGAAAAATTAATCAGTTTTCGATCAGACATTGAATTCCCACCTAGATCACCTTGTTTAACGGTTATGGATTACTTCGTTTTTCCTCATTTAAAGAACACTATTTTTAAAACACCCGTTGCAAATTTAGAACAATTACAAGAAAGGATTATCAAAGAATGTGGTAACATTTCTCCAAAAATGCTGGTCAACATTTTTGAAAATATGAAGAGACGTGTGAATTAATGCTTGGAGCATGGCGGTGGACAATTTCAGCAATTTATGTAATTATTTTTCTTTTTCTTTTTATATATTCTTACTTTGTTAATTTTGTAAAAAACAAAAATAAATTTGTATTTGTCCAGTTATTTTATTACTCATTAGTTTGGCATATCATGTCATAATATGAATTTGACGAAATTTTAACTTAGATTTGGTTAGATATATCGTCCCTATATCATTGTGATCTAAACCAAGCCCTACGTTTTTTAATCCAAGCCCTCTTTGATGCGAATAATTTTTGCTCGCACGGTAGGTATAAGGTGGCTATGGCAACTTGTTTCAGCTTATTATTTGCTTTCCGATGCCATTATTTTCTACAATAAAGAAAGTCTAAAGAAGTGTGTTCCCGGAGACCCCAAATCAATTTGGGTTTCCGGTTAAACCGGAAACGACTTTCGTTGGTTCGGCCATCTAAAATATACATCATACTCAATCATAACAATTTCCAAACTTTGAAAATGATGAGTTTCTTCATAAGGATGCCACAGCCTTGTTCGTAATCTTGTTGACACTCGGTATATTACACTTATAAGATTAAGGCTGCTGTGAAATTAACAAACACAGAATAACACAGTACAAAACAATAAATAAACACTTTTTTATACATTGAAAACAACAGCTAAGCAACTGTATAAGTAAAGTACTTTTCCCCAGCTAGGCCACTTTCTGAAGCTAAGCTTTCTTTTAAAAAAACTTCGCTGGCAAGAACTCTCTAATAACCTAAAAACTCTCTCCAATATAATCACAAAATGTACTTGAAAAAGGTCAAATCTTATATTGTTGCAGCACAAAAGTTCACATATCCGTCAAAAACAGAACTATAACCGGGGAATATAAAAACCGGGTAAGATCATAAGGGAAAGAAATGAAAATTTAGTCGGTTATAAAAGTTTAGGACAAATAAAATGTTTCCATGATTTCCGACAATAAATCCACAAAAGTAGTCCAATATAAAGACATTCGGCATGCGGGTTTGGGTACTCAGGTATAGGTCCACATGATCGTATATATAGAAATGTGGCGCGGCACGGCTGTTCAAATCGTAAACTGTAATTCCTTCTTACATCACCGTATTTCAAACGTTTCCTGCTGGGATATATTTATAATCATTTTGTAGGGTTTTAATGGTGAAACTAATACTTTTATTTTGCCGACTGTTAAGCATATTTTTGGAAATTTTACCCATCATTCATTATATTATAGGGTTGGCCCCTATATTGTAAAAATAAGTTTTTTTAAGACCGACCAGAAAATATACACTTTCTGTAGGTACAATTTTTCGTCCAGAAAATAACGTTTTGTTGATCAAGACCGGAAAATGGACGTAAGGGACCGTCAAAAGATTTTTCCGGTCCCTGTTTTTTCATTTGTCCAATCGCTCTTTGATAATTCAATCTACCTTGATTTCGTTACTATGATAACAACATTTCGATGTATTGTCGAGTGACAGTTCGTTGTTTTTAATTTGTTGTTTATATCAAACTTGTTTCGCGAGTGCGCAAATTTAAAAATATGAATTCAGATTTTGAATTATCCGACACGGAAAATGAGATTCCAGAAGAAATTTTTGAAGCAGCAAGAAAAGCGACTTACGATATATTGCCAGTAAATTCAAAAGCTCGTTACGAGAAGTCATACGACGCATTTAAAAATTGGTGTCGAGAAAAAAAAGTGAAAAATGTAAAAGAAGAAGTCTGTTGGGAATATTTTGCTGAAAAGTCCCAAAAACTAGCTTCTTCAACATTATGGAGCTTTATTCTTTTATCTGGTTTTAGTATTGTTAATCACTTTGTTATATATAACTATAATAAAATAAAGAATTAAATGTATATCGAAGTGTCGGTCTTTAAAAAAATATTGTATGTCACGCAACCAAAAATTAATGTTTTGCAGGTGTCTCCAAGCTTCCAGGACTCGCCTACGGTTCGCCCTTGAAATGATTGTCTCGCTGAAAAACACTATCTACTTTCCGGTCTTTTAACGTCAATTACTATTTCAAAACTTCATGAACTAAGGTAATTGGTGCAATTTTTCTTTAAGGGAACATTATCCACGTGCTTTTCACCACACATCATGTGATCACAGACGTCATCACAAAATACTTTCATAAAACATAATAAGACGGCGCCACCGTTCCGATTTGCAATATATTTTTACTTGCCTAAAATATTGAATGGAGTTGTAAAAGATAGTAAAATTCTATGATCTCATTTAAGGCTACTTCTGCAATAATAGCATTGCTGTGTGATTTTCCTTACAAAGCTAGGATGTTGCCAAACCTTGCGCTTATTATGAATTTAATCAGAGGTTTGTAATACATGGCGCTGTACCGAGCCGCGAACGTAATTTATAATGGCAACATAGCGCTTTTTATGAACACCATGCAACAGCTAGTTGACAAATTATTCTTTACTCGCCGATGGTCACTTTTTAATATACTGTAATTTACTGGTCTATTGGAATCGCAGACAGTTCAAGATTTCGGAGAATTATACTCTTAAAATAGAATGCCAATTTTAAAATAATTTTTGATGGACTTTTATTTTATAGGTATTTTGCTATTTTTCTGTCTCCAAAAGCAGTGCAATGTTGCCGTTTTAAATAAATATTCTCATATTTGCGTAATAATAATAATACCACTTGAGTAATATAGATGTGTTTTGGACTTCCATTGCCTTTAGTTTTTCATATCACAAACGTTTCAACTTTCAACTGGTAAGTATCTCCAGTTGAAACGTTGTGATATGAAAAACTAAAGGCAATGGAAGTCCAAAACACATCTATTACTCAAGATACATCATTGTCTACAACCTTCAAACAAACAATAATACCACTGTTTTAAAATCTCTGAAATTGCCTGCAATTATTTATTGTTGTAATTAATTAAATACTATTTTTTTGATTTGATTCCCCATTCACTTACCTAAAGCGTAGGTACTTGTATTTTTTGTAAATATACAATTTATGTAGGTAACTGACTAAATGATAAAATAATAAGTCCTGCATATTGTTTAAAATAAGGATTTTTGCATCCATACTTGCGAAATTAGGTACTTATTAACCAAATTTTAAAAAATAATTGCAAAAATAAACCCTGAAAGTATAAACTGCCACTGCAGAACATTCTGGCAACATTGCACTTTTGCCGCTAGTAGACGCCCTACGTTTACCGTCCCCATCATGTATGACTTAATATAACTCCTACGTCGTTATTTGTAAAAATTGAACGTCTTTACTAAGCAAAGAGACCTATCTTCGTTCGAGCTATATATGTCTCTCTTTATATGTAGCGAAGGTAATTTAATGCAGACGGAGACAAATATAGGCAACGAAGGGCCCGAGCATTATTTTGCATTGTTCAGGGTCTTCTTGGATTGGACTCGGCCACAACAATGCCACAAAAATGGAATCGCCCCCCAACCTCGCCCTAAGTGATAATGGCTGACAGAGTTTGTTTATCTTTTCTACTAATATTGTTTATGAACACGAGCCTTTTTACATTTTGTTCTGCTAAAGGTAAGTTTGTTAAATTTGATTAATTATTTTTGTGATTATACAAGTCATCCCATACTTATAACTCATTATTAACCAAAATGTGCCAACACTTGTTTGATTATTTTTTCCTAAGTTTTGGTAAATGTATAAATACCTACGCATATTTTAATTACTAAACCCTACGATACTAATTTAAATCTTGCTGATTCTTGCTTACTATGTATATTATACGATCTATTTTTTTGATCTTTTAAACCTTGTCGATTCTCTGCTAAACTCAAGTGGAAATAATTTTATTTTAACCCAATCTGAAGTGTTTTTTGCATTGTGGTATTTTTGTTTTAGATCAGCTGTTCGTTATGTGATGTGAAAGAATGAATTTTGAAGACAAGATTTTGTTGTCACCTTTAACACAACAATAATATAGAGTATTTTATTTTAACGTGATATTTAGTCGAAAAGGTTATTCAGAGTCCTGCTATTTATTTTTTACTACATATAAAATCAACTAACGGGATTTTGAATAGTTTTTTTGGCTTAAATAGGTATTAGTAGAGTATGCGTCACTCTGGCGTATTCAGGTTTTGCGTCACTCTGGCGTACTTTTCCAAGAACTCCCGGAGGGCGTGGTTTCATGGCACCTGTCAGCTGTCATCTGTCATCTGTCATGGGCATTAGCTACTTGGACCTTAACTGCCGTTGGCACTAACTTCCATTGGCACTAGTTGCCATTAGCGCCTGCTCACCTATCATTGGTACTAGTTACTTGGTCAAAACGTCATCTGGGATACGTCATCTATCACGTGTCACTCTAACCTCACCTACCTAATGTATTACCTTCTGCGGGGGCCATCTGTGATATGCCATCTATCAGGTGATACTGTAACCTAAACTACTTAGATATTCAATTTTGGGGGCCAAGCCTACAAGTCGGTACTCCGCAAGCCCTATCCCCAAGAACCGGTACCCCAATAATTTCTAAACACCATCACGCGGAGACACCTAGTGGTCGTCGGTAGAACTCGCGGGGCCTCAGGGTCAATGCCCCCTTACTAGAGTACTAGTCTAGCTGTTGAAACGTCAGAGGGCGCCTGGTAATAGGGTTACGTCATCATGGTCTATTAATTTCAGTAGAAAAAAAGTTCCTTTATCCAGCGGGGTTCGATCCACCAACCATTAGATTGCTAACCAGCATCTCATACCACGGAGCTATTCGGGTTCTTACGAGACATTGTTATTATACTGTACTCTTACATCATTGCATTAGCATACTTGCTATAACAAAAGAATAATTATTACTCATAGATAGGTAATGCAACATTAATGAATTAAATTAGGCAGGCATACATTTGCAAGCTGCTATTTGTTGTATGTTTAGAAATGATTTACCACAGGGGTATAGAATACGTATAAGAACATCTAAAAGCACTTAGAAGTGTCCCTTAAACATATGAAAACGGCTATTTAGCAGTCCATGAACGGGTAAAATGTCTAATAAACTACTACAGGAGCTCAAAACTATCGGGTGGTACGATAAAGACACCTTAATTGAGCTATTTTATGGTTTTACACTAAAAAACTGGTATAAATGGCCCCATTTAGCACCTTTTTACCATATCCCTAGTCCGCATTGTCAACAAATTATTTAATCCTATAACGAACAGTAGTACAACAATATAAGATAGACAAGGATAGTACTAACAACTATTTTGAATCGACACACTGCTGAAAACGTACAAGAATGGTAAAAACGAAAGGTCAATCGCTTTATTTAGCATGTATTAACAATAAAATCGAAGATATTATGCAATACCTGACGTAAATATTCGTTTTCCGATACGAATCATTAAAGTAGACAGAAAATAGATGCTGTTTAGACCCTAATATAATAATATTTTTCAATAGAAAAATTGGAATAATATAAGAAAAATCAGTAATGTAAGGCCCAAATGCATTAAATAAAGTATGATTTATGCCTTAGTAGCACCTATACGAATTATTAAGGTAGACAGAAAATAGATGCTGTTTAGAGCCTAATATTACTGAGAAATTTGCTTAATATAAGAAAAACTAGTAATTTAAGGTCCAAATGCCTTAAATAAAGCATGGTTTATGCTAGCCCCTTATATAGAAGGCTAGTCTCTTAAATCTTGCAATTTTAACACAAATGTTATACAAGGCGTTCAAAACCCTATAATTGCAACAAATATTGGCTTAATGTAGGTTGGTTAACCCTAAAAATGATCATATTACTGTTAAGTTATGCTGCAATATGAAGCAATTTGACGTCATTACACCTTAGAAGACGCTCCGAAACTTTCATAGGTTATAGTATTAGAACCTTGTAACTTGGCTGCAGGTATTCACGTATCTAAAAGGTAGGTAAAAAAAATAGACCACAGTGTTAATTTTAATAAATATATATTAAACTCCCAGCGCACCTAATGTAATTGGAACATTACTAAACGCCGCTAATAATATAGGAGGTAGTGACAGATATACAGGGTATAGATGTACAGGTCTTAAAAATAGAGAATTAAAAACAAGACTTTGTTGGTGTAATACTAATAATTTGTGATACGTGCCAAATAAACAATTGAAAAGACGCAATGAAAAAATAGTCGGTGGTGTTACGTTCCAAGAATTACGAGTGAAGAACCAATCCTAAATAGAAAATAACAACAAAACAGAGCCTAGTTAACCAAATTAAGTCTGTCACTTGCCAAAATGAAGCAAATAATTGAAAAACGAGGGTATGTGTATAGGTTGACGTAACAAGTTAATATGAAAATCCCGAGCCCCACAGGGGTGAGGTGTACTAAAGACATGCGGCTCGCCTACGGCTCGTTAAAGTTGTTGATATAAAGAAACATGTGATTCGTATTTAGGATGTAAGTAATTATGAAAAAATCCCGAGACCGCAGGGCGAGGTGCCCTAAGGGATATGCATTATAGCAATAAAGTTAGGACCTATTACACTAAAAATAGACCTGTCTTACGGCATCAATTACGTGCGATTGTACATAAAAACCTTGTTTTTCACCAAAATATTTGAGCCTATATACGGGGTAAGTTAGGAGTATCACTCACCATAATAGCATAATATATATAGGACCAAGACTGATTTCGCACTAATTAGCATAGTAAACAAGGCCTTATACTAGATTGGTAGCATTGCCAAAGAGTTGGACAACATTAATCATATTATCACTAGGATGTATGGGTTCTTTATAGTCTAGATAACAAATTCTCACTATTACTAATATATATATCTAACTTAAAGCAACTACCACCGTGTTAAGGTGAGATTACCGATGCCAAACAGCTGATACTCATGCACAAAGGCAAGCACCGACGTATTGATTATCTTATAATATCATACGTCACCTGAGGCTTATATCAGGTCGGTAAAACTATAAATGACTTAAAAATCATAGGTATATCGTTTAAATTATGGTAGGGTTCCTGCGCCAAAAGGCCGTTTCAGTCACTACAACGAGAGAAAAATAGATAAAAATTAGCCCAAATATCACCTATAATTAAATTACTCAACGTTGTTAATACCCATATAGTCATATGTATAGTAGGCAGGACTTAAACACTTAATAAATTACTAAAGTATGGTCTCTGAAGCCGTAAAAGCATATTTAACAGCACCTACACACAATAATCAACAAAAAACCTCTCCGATAGGGTAAAACACATAATAATCCACCAAGTATGGCCGTTAAGCCTAAAAAACGCCTATTTAACAGTGTGTATACGTGTCTCCAAAAATAGCCAAAAGTAATACAAAAACAGTCTGTATGACAATATTTTAGGTAAGACTGTCATCTACTATATCCTACAAATATACGTTGCAAACATTTACCACCTTAAACATTGAGGTTATGTTAAGTAAATAAATTAATAAATGTTTGGCTTATAGGCAGCATTTTTTATACATACAAAGTTAGCACAACAAGCAATTAAATAGACTTTATTAAAAAAATATAATGAATTACCGAGGATATACACATCTAATAGTCGTTGTCGAATCCTATCAGCTACGAAATATCAGCGAAATACCTAAAAAACAGGAATAAAATAGGAAAAATACCTATTTCAGGTCCTATTGCTTCAAAGACCCGATAAGATACATGTATTTATGTTCCGCTAAACACCCACTTAAACCTTCACCAAATTGTTTCGTAAAAACCACATACCTAATACGTTGTGTTTAAAATCTCGCTAAAATTACAAAGAAATGTTCGTACCGAAACGGGTAGAATGATACTTCATACGTTTTTTGCAGCACTTTTGTTCTTAAGATTACCGAGAAATTAAATATTGCAGCTTGGAGGAACCGTACATATTCATATTGTAACATTGTCAATTAGAAAATAATAAATGGAGATACAATATTACCTAATATTTAGAATCTAACATAGGTGTGTACTGAGGTAGTTTAATACTACAGGTTGGGCCAGTGGAGTAGGTTACTAAGTCCCATCAAAAATATCTAACACAATATTCGTTAATGTGTCTAGTTGATGAGGCGTTATAATATATAATCATAGTGTTAATCTGACAGCCGAAATATTGAGGTTATGTTAACTAATAAATTAAATCAATAAAATTACGGCTTATTGGTTGCACACATATAGTACAGCAAGTAAAAGTGCAATTAAATAGACTTAAATAGAAATATAATGAATTACTGAGGTAAACAGACAGAACAGCTGATGCCTAAACGAAAACCTAGCCTTTTATGCATATCAGACAGTACTGTTTAAATATACATAATTAGCCGCTAAAAAACTTCTTCAAAAAGGGGAAAAACATACAATAATCCATTAAAGTGCCTAAAAAAATGTTCTTTGAACCTATAAAGCCCTATTTATACAAAACACTCAACCAATAGCAGCTCTTGATAGGGTAAAAAACATCAAATAACCCATTAAAGTACCTAAAAAATGACATTTGAACCTATACAAGTTCTGTTGTCTATTAGGGCCTATGCTCGACCAGGCCTTATACCATTTGAGCATATAAATATACCAATGTATGATAACCTATTTAACAGCCCCTTATACAAAATGTACAATCAACAGCCTTTCTGATGGAATAAAAACATCAAATAAAACATCAAAGTACATACTTTAAAAAATTACATTTGAACATATAAACTTCAGTATGCCTATACAAGCTCTGACAGGTCTATATTGGCATATGGGCGTGCTTATTAGTACCCTAAAACCATCCGCTGATTGGGTAAAAAACATCCAATAATTCATTAATGTGCATAAAAAGGGCCTTTGAACCTATAAACCCCTATTTATACAAAATAAGCGATCAATAAATACTTTGATAAAAAAACAGCCATTTATGGTGGATGCGCTGGAATTTTGTACATGACTTAAAGGATCCTTGACTTAATACAATTAAAGGCACATCATACGTTACGGCGTCTTAAAGAAAGTTTTGCATGTGGTATATTGCTGGCCTTGTTTTATGTATGTAAATGTATATCTATCTATTTAGGTGCAAGATGGAAAACGTAGGTAGTCAGGTTAGTTCAGAGGGTTACTAAACTTGTTTATTATTATTGATGTGTCTATCGCACGAATAAAAAATTCAATTAGAACAAACAACGACAGTATAGAATGTGGTGTGATAGCCACAGCATTGTAAGGGTGGCTCGATATATAATACAGGATGCACCGAACGTATCCAGCATAGTGGTAGAAAAAAGAGGTAGGCAGACGTCGTGTGCTATTACAGTTATACCAATGAGAAATCAAGAAATAACATCCGAACCAGGTACATACAACTACCTATGATAGCCCGCCTAGCATGAAAATACTGAAATTTTCCGCTTCAACAGTAAAAACAACTTAGGATCTGAAAAATTAATAGCTAAAGAACTCAATGAATACCCAGCTAAACACGACAAAAATTAGGATCGCCTACATCTAATTTGGATATCAGCAGAAATAATTAATAGGTGTTTAATTTAAATAGACTTAAATCGAAAGACATTACAGAGAACGAATAGTTGCTGGGTAGGCTCTTAACCATCAAAAATACCCTCCTTGGGGCTTTAAAAATAAGAATAAATAGGGAAAAATACCTAGAAATTCAGGTTAATTTTCCTTTTAAAATCAGTTAACTCCAGCAAGATTATTTATATAACACAAATGCACGACGAACCTAACCCAACTTCTTGGGTGTGGTTATTCTGTATAAAGACCGGCTAACACCAAAAAAAAAAAGGGTCAAAAAGTATATGCACGATCATCCTCTAATATTAGGAATACCGAAAATAACACTAGACAACCACTAACAGGGGTTACATTAACGTTAAAAGATAAGGATGTATACCATTTAAATTACCGAATGATCAGCCAAATAAATAAAATTCCCGTTTAAAATGCTATTATATGAGATGAGCGTTAAATGTGTAAATTTGAGAAATTCAGGGGTGACCGCCCCGATCTAATTAGCCTTACAACCACGAAAAATAAAAAGTAACTAGTTGGATAAAATGGCTTCTTAACGACACGTCCTACTAAACTAAAAAAATAAAACAAAAACGGTTGTAAAAATTATTCATTAAACCATAAACTTAGAATAGGTCACACAATGGTATAAACGTCAACAGCAGATATTGGCTCACGGATCGTTATGACCATTAGGTAATACTTGTTGTTAGATACATGTGTAGCGAAACATTACAAAAGTCACCTAGAAAACCCAAAAACTTGATCACTCAATAGCTAACAGGTTATAGGTCCTTACGATTAGAGTTGTTATGGCGAGCGAGGTGGGGAGGGGAGGGGGTAAAGTAAACAGGCAGAGGCTAAAAAAGTTCCAACAACTAGTGAAATAATTATTTTAAAACCCCCCTTAAACGTTAGTCTGTATAAAACCATTAACGACATAATGGTGGAGATAGGGAATATTTTTTTTTTGCAAAAGGTAGATAATGAAATAAATACCTATCGAAACGATTAAAGCTATTAAAATAATACAAGCAATAACAATGGGAGGTACATAAAATGCAGTTTAAAAGGGAAACTCAATTATATCATATAGCATCTAACGTGTTAAGTATCAAAAACGAGGATAGGATGTAAAATTTTAGCAAAAACTTGGGTAAATAGAGCAAATAATGCAACAAAATATCAAAAAAAATGTTCCTAATTAATATTTGTTCATACAGCTAAGTAGAAAACTATCGAAACATTGAGCAAGAAGGAGTGGTGACTACGGGTATAAAATTTAGCAACCATTGGTAAAATATCAGGAAAAATATTAAAATTACCATCAATCACACCAGAATACTTATCGTTAAAACCTACTATTTTCACTGGCTTGTTACCAATAAATAGGTTTGAATCTACCATTCGAAACCCTTATTTAATATGTGATGTTTCCAGAAAGGTGTATTTTATCCTACTCTCATACATCCTATAGCAGTGATGTTAAAAACTAAATCGGCTTTATTAACAAGTGCAATCATTTATAGATCATAGAGACCCATAGAGCTGTAACCAGTATTAAATAAATCAAGTCAATATTGCAGAACATTTTATATGTTTTATAGGAGTCGCAGTAAAGTGAAGCAGTACTCTATATAAATTTAATGTAAGGTACAGGTAACGATCATCAGGCTATTTTATATCGTCTAACTTATCCATTTAATAAGACGCAAGTTAATAGTATTTTAAATTACTTTTAATTATTTCTCAGTATCTATAGTATGCAGGGCTATCTAACCATACTTCACGTCTTGCATAATTAACGACCTCTCGTATCTCAGGATCTTCACAATATACGTATTACCGCTCTACTTCTTCAAAATTCCCCAACTTGTTCATGTCGTATACAAATCTTAAGGCATCTGGTCCTTCAAAGTAGCGTTCACATATATCCAAAGCTCTAACTATTTTTTAATCAACGGATGGATTCCCAATTCTTCTTTGCGTTTTGAAGTGTATTATATATATATCCTGAATTACATGATGTGCATCATTATTTACTATATTTTGAGCCTTGTCCATGATATTCAATTGATTGCGAGTATTGCAAATAATTAGGACGGCATTCTGACTTAAAATAAGCCGCCGTGCTTCTGTTGATAGTAAATATATCAACAGGCTTAATTACTCTGTGAAACCTGAATCTATAGAGGATTGTTCGGGTTTTCGGGGTTACTCGGGTTCATTAGGATTTTTGAGAATGTATTTTGCTTGACGTAGTTTTTAAAAACACAGCCACGGCCTTCTCCCAAAATTTTGCAAATTTCGTGAGCCTTTGGCCGTGGCTGTGTTTTTAAAAACTACGTCAAGCAAAATACATTCTCAAAAATCCTAATGAACCCGAGTAACCCCGAAAACCCGAACAATCCTCTATAGATTCAGGTTTCACAGAGTAATTAAGCCTGTTGATATATTTACTATCAACAGAAGCACGGCGGCTTATTTTAAGTCAGAATGCCGTCCTAATTATTTGCAATACTCGCAATCAATTGAATATCATGGACAAGGCTCAAAATATAGTAAATAATGATGCACATCATGTAATTCAGGATATATATATATCTTGGTACTTCAAAACGCAAAGAAGAATTGGGAATCCATCCGTTGATTAAAAAATAGTTAGAGCTTTGGATATATGTGAACGCTACTTTGAAGGACCAGATGCCTTAAGATTTGTATACGACATGAACAAGTTGGGGAATTTTGAAGAAGTAGAGCGGTAATACGTATATTGTGAAGATCCTGAGATACGAGAGGTCGTTAATTATGCAAGACGTGAAGTATGGTTAGATAGCCCTGCATACTATAGATACTGAGAAATAATTAAAAGTAATTTAAAATACTATTAACTTGCGTCTTATTAAATGGATAAGTTAGACGATATAAAATAGCCTGATGATCGTTACCTGTACCTTACATTAAATTTATATAGAGTACTGCTTCACTTTACTGCGACTCCTATAAAACATATAAAATGTTCTGCAATATTGACTTGATTTATTTAATACTGGTTACAGCTCTATGGGTCTCTATGATCTATAAATGATTGCACTTGTTAATAAAGCCGATTTAGTTTTTAACATCACTGCTATAGGATGTATGAGAGTAGGATAAAATACACCTTTCTGGAAACATCACATATTAAATAAGGGTTTCGAATGGTAGATTCAAACCTATTTATTGGTAACAAGCCAGTGAAAATAGTAGGTTTTAACGATAAGTATTCTGGTGTGATTGATGGTAATTTTAATATTTTTCCTGATATTTTACCAATGGTTGCTAAATTTTATACCCGTAGTCACCACTCCTTCTTGCTCAATGTTTCGATAGTTTTCTACTTAGCTGTATGAACAAATATTAATTAGGAACATTTTTTTTGATATTTTGTTGCATTATTTGCTCTATTTACCCAAGTTTTTGCTAAAATTTTACATCCTATCCTCGTTTTTGATACTTAACACGTTAGATGCTATATGATATAATTGAGTTTCCCTTTTAAACTGCATTTTATGTACCTCCCATTGTTATTGCTTGTATTATTTTAATAGCTTTAATCGTTTCGATAGGTATTTATTTCATTATCTACCTTTTGCAAAAAAAAAATATTCCCTATCTCCACCATTATGTCGTTAATGGTTTTATACAGACTAACGTTTAAGGGGGGTTTTAAAATAATTATTTCACTAGTTGTTGGAACTTTTTTAGCCTCTGCCTGTTTACTTTACCCCCTCCCCTCCCCACCTCGCTCGCCATAACAACTCTAATCGTAAGGACCTATAACCTGTTAGCTATTGAGTGATCAAGTTTTTGGGTTTTCTAGGTGACTTTTGTAATGTTTCGCTACACATGTATCTAACAACAAGTATTACCTAATGGTCATAACGATCCGTGAGCCAATATCTGCTGTTGACGTTTATACCATTGTGTGACCTATTCTAAGTTTATGGTTTAATGAATAATTTTTACAACCGTTTTTGTTTTATTTTTTTAGTTTAGTAGGACGAGTCGTTAAGAAGCCATTTTATCCAACTAGTTACTTTTTATTTTTCGTGGTTGTAAGGCTAATTAGATCGGGGCGGTCACCCCTGAATTTCTCAAATTTACACATTTAACGCTCATCTCATATAATAGCATTTTAAACGGGAATTTTATTTATTTGGCTGATCATTCGGTAATTTAAATGGTATACATCCTTATCTTTTAACGTTAATGTAACCCCTGTTAGTGGTTGTCTAGTGTTATTTTCGGTATTCCTAATATTAGAGGATGATCGTGCATATACTTTTTGACCCTTTTTTTTTTTGGTGTTAGCCGGTCTTTATACAGAATAACCACACCCAAGAAGTTGGGTTAGGTTCGTCGTGCATTTGTGTTATATAAATAATCTTGCTGGAGTTAACTGATTTTAAAAGGAAAATTAACCTGAATTTCTAGGTATTTTTCCCTATTTATTCTTATTTTTAAAGCCCCAAGGAGGGTATTTTTGATGGTTAAGAGCCTACCCAGCAACTATTCGTTCTCTGTAATGTCTTTCGATTTAAGTCTATTTAAATTAAACACCTATTAATTATTTCTGCTGATATCCAAATTAGATGTAGGCGATCCTAATTTTTGTCGTGTTTAGCTGGGTATTCATTGAGTTCTTTAGCTATTAATTTTTCAGATCCTAAGTTGTTTTTACTGTTGAAGCGGAAAATTTCAGTATTTTCATGCTAGGCGGGCTATCATAGGTAGTTGTATGTACCTGGTTCGGATGTTATTTCTTGATTTCTCATTGGTATAACTGTAATAGCACACGACGTCTGCCTACCTCTTTTTTCTACCACTATGCTGGATACGTTCGGTGCATCCTGTATTATATATCGAGCCACCCTTACAATGCTGTGGCTATCACACCACATTCTATACTGTCGTTGTTTGTTCTAATTGAATTTTTTATTCGTGCGATAGACACATCAATAATAATAAACAAGTTTAGTAACCCTCTGAACTAACCTGACTACCTACGTTTTCCATCTTGCACCTAAATAGATAGATATACATTTACATACATAAAACAAGGCCAGCAATATACCACATGCAAAACTTTCTTTAAGACGCCGTAACGTATGATGTGCCTTTAATTGTATTAAGTCAAGGATCCTTTAAGTCATGTACAAAATTCCAGCGCATCCACCATAAATGGCTGTTTTTTTATCAAAGTATTTATTGATCGCTTATTTTGTATAAATAGGGGTTTATAGGTTCAAAGGCCCTTTTTATGCACATTAATGAATTATTGGATGTTTTTTACCCAATCAGCGGATGGTTTTAGGGTACTAATAAGCACGCCCATATGCCAATATAGACCTGTCAGAGCTTGTATAGGCATACTGAAGTTTATATGTTCAAATGTAATTTTTTAAAGTATGTACTTTGATGTTTTATTTGATGTTTTTATTCCATCAGAAAGGCTGTTGATTGTACATTTTGTATAAGGGGCTGTTAAATAGGTTATCATACATTGGTATATTTATATGCTCAAATGGTATAAGGCCTGGTCGAGCATAGGCCCTAATAGACAACAGAACTTGTATAGGTTCAAATGTCATTTTTTAGGTACTTTAATGGGTTATTTGATGTTTTTTACCCTATCAAGAGCTGCTATTGGTTGAGTGTTTTGTATAAATAGGGCTTTATAGGTTCAAAGAACATTTTTTTAGGCACTTTAATGGATTATTGTATGTTTTTCCCCTTTTTGAAGAAGTTTTTTAGCGGCTAATTATGTATATTTAAACAGTACTGTCTGATATGCATAAAAGGCTAGGTTTTCGTTTAGGCATCAGCTGTTCTGTCTGTTTACCTCAGTAATTCATTATATTTCTATTTAAGTCTATTTAATTGCACTTTTACTTGCTGTACTATATGTGTGCAACCAATAAGCCGTAATTTTATTGATTTAATTTATTAGTTAACATAACCTCAATATTTCGGCTGTCAGATTAACACTATGATTATATATTATAACGCCTCATCAACTAGACACATTAACGAATATTGTGTTAGATATTTTTGATGGGACTTAGTAACCTACTCCACTGGCCCAACCTGTAGTATTAAACTACCTCAGTACACACCTATGTTAGATTCTAAATATTAGGTAATATTGTATCTCCATTTATTATTTTCTAATTGACAATGTTACAATATGAATATGTACGGTTCCTCCAAGCTGCAATATTTAATTTCTCGGTAATCTTAAGAACAAAAGTGCTGCAAAAAACGTATGAAGTATCATTCTACCCGTTTCGGTACGAACATTTCTTTGTAATTTTAGCGAGATTTTAAACACAACGTATTAGGTATGTGGTTTTTACGAAACAATTTGGTGAAGGTTTAAGTGGGTGTTTAGCGGAACATAAATACATGTATCTTATCGGGTCTTTGAAGCAATAGGACCTGAAATAGGTATTTTTCCTATTTTATTCCTGTTTTTTAGGTATTTCGCTGATATTTCGTAGCTGATAGGATTCGACAACGACTATTAGATGTGTATATCCTCGGTAATTCATTATATTTTTTTAATAAAGTCTATTTAATTGCTTGTTGTGCTAACTTTGTATGTATAAAAAATGCTGCCTATAAGCCAAACATTTATTAATTTATTTACTTAACATAACCTCAATGTTTAAGGTGGTAAATGTTTGCAACGTATATTTGTAGGATATAGTAGATGACAGTCTTACCTAAAATATTGTCATACAGACTGTTTTTGTATTACTTTTGGCTATTTTTGGAGACACGTATACACACTGTTAAATAGGCGTTTTTTAGGCTTAACGGCCATACTTGGTGGATTATTATGTGTTTTACCCTATCGGAGAGGTTTTTTGTTGATTATTGTGTGTAGGTGCTGTTAAATATGCTTTTACGGCTTCAGAGACCATACTTTAGTAATTTATTAAGTGTTTAAGTCCTGCCTACTATACATATGACTATATGGGTATTAACAACGTTGAGTAATTTAATTATAGGTGATATTTGGGCTAATTTTTATCTATTTTTCTCTCGTTGTAGTGACTGAAACGGCCTTTTGGCGCAGGAACCCTACCATAATTTAAACGATATACCTATGATTTTTAAGTCATTTATAGTTTTACCGACCTGATATAAGCCTCAGGTGACGTATGATATTATAAGATAATCAATACGTCGGTGCTTGCCTTTGTGCATGAGTATCAGCTGTTTGGCATCGGTAATCTCACCTTAACACGGTGGTAGTTGCTTTAAGTTAGATATATATATTAGTAATAGTGAGAATTTGTTATCTAGACTATAAAGAACCCATACATCCTAGTGATAATATGATTAATGTTGTCCAACTCTTTGGCAATGCTACCAATCTAGTATAAGGCCTTGTTTACTATGCTAATTAGTGCGAAATCAGTCTTGGTCCTATATATATTATGCTATTATGGTGAGTGATACTCCTAACTTACCCCGTATATAGGTTTTTATGTACAATCGCACGTAATTGATGCCGTAAGACAGGTCTATTTTTAGTGTAATAGGCAATGATCTGCTAGCTATAGATGAAGCAATAACAAACGAACCTATTGCCAAAATCGTATACCATTCTGAAGTAACTTTTGTGGCAAATTGCGCCCCTCCACTTTGTTTGCCAAACGTACCTCTTAAAAGTAGGTATTAACACTCTTAGAGTACCAATATATAAATTACGGCTATAACAATATTTTAAAAGTAATAATAACAACACTTATTTAATAATTTTACATATTATTCATCCCTAAAGCCATAAATCTACAGGTTTTACCTTCCAGAAGAGAAAAAAATATGACGTTATAGGGTAAACTTAAATCTTTGTCTAAAAACCCATAGACATTTCCCTTAAAAATTATGCAGTTTGGCAAACACAGAAGACGTTGCGTTCCTATTGGTCAGAAGAGAGCCTGCCTTTTTTCATTCATAATTTCTTTGACGTGTGGTCCACAGAGAAATTAAGGGTTTAGTTTGGTCGTTCTTCGTTCGAAAGTTGTTTGAAATTTGTTTCGGTTTATCGGTTTTGTGTATTAATTGCTGTGTTGTTAGTGTTTTGTGATATTTTTTTCAAGACTAATTAATATGGGTCACAGGTTTGAAGTGTGCAAGACTGCGAAATATAATAATAATAATTCTGCAGTTACTATTCATAGGTGAGTACATAAAAAGTTGGGTTATTTGTAGGTTAGGTTTAACTATTCATAGGCGTGGGTAGGTGGGGAAAAATAATTAAAACTTTACATTTTTATTTTATTAAACGTATTATTTATTTAAGGAACATTATGGATAGACTGTATAGGTATAACTTTTGCAAATGGTTTGGCTTATTGAATTCTTTAAACAACTCAGATACACTCTTAGTCTAAAATAAACAAGGAAGCCACTATTTGATCACCTTTAACCATAAACGTCATTTATGACGTTCGTGGGTTCGTGCCTTTAACTCTTCAATTTTGCATGGGATTTCATAATATGTTGTAGGTACCAGACAAACTACTTGTGTAAGTTTTCCATATGCGGCCAAATTTTAGCCGGCCACTATATTATTATTTTTAGCCCATTATTCAAAAGCATGTGGCAACAAATATCGTATTTTGGAAAAATAATGATTTTGTTTCATGGAATAGGACATTAATATAATAATTTACAGTCAGAGTCTCACGAATATTTATTTTCCAAACAGGTTACCTACATGTTTCGCTCATACCTGAGCATCATCACACCAATGTTATAGGCTTATGTTGTTCTGATGCTCAAGTACCTACGAGCGAAACATGTACCTAACCTGTTTGGAAAATAAATATTCGTGTGAGACTATGACTTTGTGAAATTTATTAGTTGTACTCAAATCAGGTCTCTTAAAGAAAACTTTTTTGAATTAGATATTTATGTAGGTATCTAGTACCTAGATAATGTTTGTTTTAATAAGTTGTTAATTCTTGAACCTACTTATTATTTGTTAAAAATACTTTACTTGGATATGTAAGTTAATTCCTGTAATAAACTATAGTTACTTGAGAATAAAGATATATACCTACCTAGGTATACCTATGATTATTATTATATGCTGGTTTTATTTCTAAATTTTTTAACAGTAAGTTAGCCGACATACAAGTTTAGAAATATAACCGTATCAATAAATTGCATTTTAAAGAACAATTTCCAGAAAAACCACGTACCTTATACGTAATAAGTCAAAAACTGTTAAAGTAGAGTTTTCACTGACAGAAAAATTAATCCCTGGCTAAATTGAAGCTTTTAACTTTATGTTAGCCCACATAAAAGTTTAGGAATGTAACTGTATCATAACCAACAAATTCTATAAAAACCGTATTTGGGTCTTCGTACCTTACGTAAGTCAAAAACTGTTAAATTGGGGTTTCCATTGAGAGAAAAATTAAATCCCTGGCTAAATTGAAGCTTTTAACTTTACGTTAGCCCACATACAAATTTAAAAATGTAACTGTATCATAACCATCAAATTTCATAAAAACCACTTTTGGGTCTACGTACCTTATGTAAGTCATATATGGGGATTTCCTCGACAGTAAAAATGTAATATCTGACTGAATTCAATTAGTTTATGTTGAACTGTAGGTATTGTATTTTACCTATAGATAGGTATAATCACAGAATATTAGTTGGCTCTGAGTTCTCTGGGTATAATATGAAGAAATTAAACAAAAAAAATTCTGTTGTAAATATGAGTGACAAGAGTCCTATTTAAAGTTGCGTTTCAGTTAATTTAGTATTTTCAAGGTTTGAATAGGTAATTGTAATATAATATAGTTTTTAAATCTATTTTGACACTTTATCTTTAAACCATATAAAAACTCATGTTTATTATTAGGTAAAGTCGATTCAGCCAGTAAACCTGCAAGATGGCCGGCATGTCATATGACAAAAGTCATATTCCAGCTAAATAAAATGGATTTTTGCATTTTCAATTACTTTTGTCATATGACAGGTCGGCCATCTTGCAGGTTTACTGGCTGAATCGACTTTACCTACCTTAAATTATAATATTTATAGAACAAAACTTTCAAAATAAATTATTATTATTATTTGGCAATATTAAAGCGGTAAAACCGATGAGACTATTGCATCAATTGTTTTAGAAGGTATGACATGTTAAATTTTCAAGTCCAGTCCTGGAATTCATGCCAACTTATAAAAGTTTAATAGAGCAAAATTGAAAGAGTGTCACTTGACTTTACCTCCATCTTGCGAGAGTATTCAAAATTTTGACTTTACTTTCCATTTGCTGCTTTTAAACAGCTAAGCAAAGTAAATATCTTTGCTTAGCTATGTTAAAGGAAGTTTGCGAACAACTTCGTATAGTTCGTAGGCATGATGGGAAATAAAAAGAGGCATCCTGCTTGAGCGCGGCTAGGGGAAGAAAAAATTATTGTTGTGCTTTTTCGCTATTAAAAAGTACCAAACGTAAAAGGAACTTTGCTTTTCTTTTAAATTTCAATAAAACCGTAAAAACCGTGTTTTAAGTATACATAGTGTAATTATTTTTAGGTCAGCTCAGTTCACCAAATGTTATAATTATAGCTATCCAAAGTTTCTCTTATAATAATTATTACAATAAATAGTTATTAACTTACATTAAATTTTACTGCTCCGCGGACCATTTTTTCTATCATACATTAAACTTTACTGTTCTACAAACCCTTTTTTTCACAAACGTTAAAAAATATTTGATTTCGGATTGGATAATTATATTTTATTGTGAACCCTGACACGAGACGCCGCTGTGACCATATGATAGCGCATAGTAACGAGGTAAAATTCTAATGGCGGCAACGTAATCCCCACTCCCGGCCGGGGGGAGTACTTCACCTCCTCTCTCCTACAAATGATTTTGGCAGCAGATTTAAATAGCGTTTATGAATGGCGTGCGGCATCTATAGGTAGCAGATCATTGGTAATAGGTCCTAACTTTATTGCTATAATGCATATCCCTTAGGGCACCTCGCCCTGCGGTCTCGGGATTTTTTCATAATTACTTACATCCTAAATACGAATCACATGTTTCTTTATATCAACAACTTTAACGAGCCGTAGGCGAGCCGCATGTCTTTAGTACACCTCACCCCTGTGGGGCTCGGGATTTTCATATTAACTTGTTACGTCAACCTATACACATACCCTCGTTTTTCAATTATTTGCTTCATTTTGGCAAGTGACAGACTTAATTTGGTTAACTAGGCTCTGTTTTGTTGTTATTTTCTATTTAGGATTGGTTCTTCACTCGTAATTCTTGGAACGTAACACCACCGACTATTTTTTCATTGCGTCTTTTCAATTGTTTATTTGGCACGTATCACAAATTATTAGTATTACACCAACAAAGTCTTGTTTTTAATTCTCTATTTTTAAGACCTGTACATCTATACCCTGTATATCTGTCACTACCTCCTATATTATTAGCGGCGTTTAGTAATGTTCCAATTACATTAGGTGCGCTGGGAGTTTAATATATATTTATTAAAATTAACACTGTGGTCTATTTTTTTTACCTACCTTTTAGATACGTGAATACCTGCAGCCAAGTTACAAGGTTCT
Source organism: Polydrusus pterygomalis (assembly GCA_963969555.1). Lineage (NCBI taxonomy): Eukaryota > Metazoa > Arthropoda > Insecta > Coleoptera > Curculionidae > Polydrusus > Polydrusus pterygomalis. Next base: position 13,137,458 of record OZ018384.1, read on the forward strand.
AATACTATAACCTATGAAAGTTTCGGAGCGTCTTCTAAGGTGTAATGACGTCAAATTGCTTCATATTGCAGCATAACTTAACAGTAATATGATCATTTTTAGGGTTAACCAACCTACATTAAGCCAATATTTGTTGCAATTATAGGGTTTTGAACGCCTTGTATAACATTTGTGTTAAAATTGCAAGATTTAAGAGACTAGCCTTCTATATAAGGGGCTAGCATAAACCATGCTTTATTTAAGGCATTTGGACCTTAAATTACTAGTTTTTCTTATATTAAGCAAATTTCTCAGTAATATTAGGCTCTAAACAGCATCTATTTTCTGTCTACCTTAATAATTCGTATAGGTGCTACTAAGGCATAAATCATACTTTATTTAATGCATTTGGGCCTTACATTACTGATTTTTCTTATATTATTCCAATTTTTCTATTGAAAAATATTATTATATTAGGGTCTAAACAGCATCTATTTTCTGTCTACTTTAATGATTCGTATCGGAAAACGAATATTTACGTCAGGTATTGCATAATATCTTCGATTTTATTGTTAATACATGCTAAATAAAGCGATTGACCTTTCGTTTTTACCATTCTTGTACGTTTTCAGCAGTGTGTCGATTCAAAATAGTTGTTAGTACTATCCTTGTCTATCTTATATTGTTGTACTACTGTTCGTTATAGGATTAAATAATTTGTTGACAATGCGGACTAGGGATATGGTAAAAAGGTGCTAAATGGGGCCATTTATACCAGTTTTTTAGTGTAAAACCATAAAATAGCTCAATTAAGGTGTCTTTATCGTACCACCCGATAGTTTTGAGCTCCTGTAGTAGTTTATTAGACATTTTACCCGTTCATGGACTGCTAAATAGCCGTTTTCATATGTTTAAGGGACACTTCTAAGTGCTTTTAGATGTTCTTATACGTATTCTATACCCCTGTGGTAAATCATTTCTAAACATACAACAAATAGCAGCTTGCAAATGTATGCCTGCCTAATTTAATTCATTAATGTTGCATTACCTATCTATGAGTAATAATTATTCTTTTGTTATAGCAAGTATGCTAATGCAATGATGTAAGAGTACAGTATAATAACAATGTCTCGTAAGAACCCGAATAGCTCCGTGGTATGAGATGCTGGTTAGCAATCTAATGGTTGGTGGATCGAACCCCGCTGGATAAAGGAACTTTTTTTCTACTGAAATTAATAGACCATGATGACGTAACCCTATTACCAGGCGCCCTCTGACGTTTCAACAGCTAGACTAGTACTCTAGTAAGGGGGCATTGACCCTGAGGCCCCGCGAGTTCTACCGACGACCACTAGGTGTCTCCGCGTGATGGTGTTTAGAAATTATTGGGGTACCGGTTCTTGGGGATAGGGCTTGCGGAGTACCGACTTGTAGGCTTGGCCCCCAAAATTGAATATCTAAGTAGTTTAGGTTACAGTATCACCTGATAGATGGCATATCACAGATGGCCCCCGCAGAAGGTAATACATTAGGTAGGTGAGGTTAGAGTGACACGTGATAGATGACGTATCCCAGATGACGTTTTGACCAAGTAACTAGTACCAATGATAGGTGAGCAGGCGCTAATGGCAACTAGTGCCAATGGAAGTTAGTGCCAACGGCAGTTAAGGTCCAAGTAGCTAATGCCCGTGACAGATGACAGATGACAGCTGACAGGTGCCATGAAACCACGCCCTCCGGGAGTTCTTGGAAAAGTACGCCAGAGTGACGCAAAACCTGAATACGCCAGAGTGACGCATACTCTACTGGTATTACCTATTTGAGGAATTTTTCAGTGCTTGTGCCTGTAAAATTTACACCAATTATCTGAAAATGGTGATGATTTACTTTGCTCTCGAGGAGGTATCCAGTGAATAAAAAAGTCTTAAAGTACTTTATAATTCTGTCCCACGTCCTGTACAGCATAGGTATTTCTTGTAAATTTATACATATTTTGTCAAGAATTAATGACTTGGTTGACACATGAATCAATGTTTTATACATTTTGTTTTACTTATTCTCAAGAAACTATTAAAATATTAAAGGGCAGCAATGTGTGATTGGCTATACCTATTTTTTACCTATATTTAAAACATGCCTATATTTTTCTAGGATCAGTTACAGAAACACATATCTACATGCTGATGGTTTAAAAACTCATACGACTGACAAAGGCAAAACAAAATGGATGAGAGAATAATAATTAAAGAAGTATGAAGATAACATAACAAAAAATATATCTAGTGTAATTATTATCGTAAAATAAAATATTAAAGGACACTTTTACTCTATAGTTTTAATTTTTTTATTTAAAAAAAATAAATTAGCTTATTTTCACATAACTAAAACCGAGCTAACAAGCTTAGTGGTAAATGCATAGTATGTTGTAAATGCATGTTCTACCATCGTTTTACCAATTAAAAGCGACAATAACGCCATAACTTTTAAATTATCGTAAGTTCAATTCTATGTTCCAGTTACATCGATTTGGGTCAATATAGAAAATTGCGTTATTATGGTGTAAAGCCGACATAACGGATTTTTATGAATGAAATAATCGAATCGGACATTCGCGGTGCCGACACCTAGCGGAGACCCCTCAAACCGATTAAATGGTAGGTTTCTGTAGATTTTATATTGGTGAAAACCAAATATCCCTAAAAGTTACTAACAGCTGACTGCCTAAAAGTAAACCAGGTTCTGAGCAAGTTTTTTTTTATATTTATCGAAATTGTGCGAACATTTAACAAAAAAATAGGTTTTTAGGGGAACAGAAAGTTGTAGTGAATATTAAGAAGTATATTGAATTTGTGTTTTTTATGTGGACTTCTGTATATAAGTGATTTTCTTGTCGAGGTCATGAAAAGCAAAAACATGATTTTTCAAGTGTAATTTCTTTATTATTTATACCTTTTTTCGAAAAGCGATTTACTTCATGATAATCCACCAACCTTCTGTGACACCTCACCAAAATTTTAGGTATGTAAAACTCATAGTTTAAGAGAAATATTGACCAGCAAGTACCCCTGTTTTGCATGCTATTTTATACCCATTTTCAATAGGGGCGGGGCCTGTTCTCTGGCCTTAAGTAATATATTTTTAACTGTTTTGTTTGTAGGAATGCTTTAGAACTTTTTGTTCCGAAAATAGGTTTCATACTACAAATTCCGGAAATTTATTAAAAAAGCCGAAAAAAAGTTTTAAACAAATTCCGCAAATCCCTTTCCATTTTCCTAGTTAATATTTATTTATAATAACATTTTCGTCCAATATATGGCTATAATTTTTTTAAATGTAAGCTTGAAGTTTCTTAACAGAATCGAATTCTGTAAAATGGTGTTGGTGCGTGCCCGCAAGAACATCCTCACTTTTTAAATGATTTGATCAAACGATAACCCCCTCACGTCACCAGTTAAGCTGTATTTCAAGAAAACATTAGTTTTAATGTTTTTTGCATGTAAATGGTTAATAATTTAAATTAAGCAATATACAAGGAGGTATTAAGATCCAAAGACTTCCTAAATATTTTAAGGGCAGTTGAAACTAATAAAATCAAAAGTTTTTCATTTCATCAGATCCATTCCCAGACGCCAGACGCCATATCAGGGCTCATAATCCGACGAAAGAAAGGAAACGCTTCACGCTACATATTTTTGACGGTGTCCCCGTGTACTGATTCAAGTTGGGCTGTGCATTTCCTTTCTCTCGTCGGCTCCTAGCCTCACCGATGACCCACAGGACCGGTTCTACGGGGGGGCCTGGGGAGGCCTAGGACCCCCCAACATTTCTGAAAAAAACTTTAAAATATCTCGAGAGCAATACAATCAAGCGAAGGCTACCAAAAATTGTGGCTACGCCAATGTGGTGCCCCCCCAATATTTTGGCTCTAGAACCGCCCCTGATGACCCATGATATGGAGAAACGCAATGTAAAGGAATGGAGTAAAGCCTTCGATACTCAAGTTGGTGAGAAAATGTTGTGATCCAAAATAAAATATTAAAAAGAAAGGCGGGCCTTTAAAAGTCTTTACCTGAGATACTTAGACAGGCAGGCCGCTTTAGTGGAGACTAGGAGACTTCTTTTCTTTGCTACTTCAACAGTGCGGGTTGCGGGTGATAAAATAAAATAATTTGTCACTACTCTAACACGCGAAAGAACACTTCTTCACGGGTTCACAGGTTGTACCCGACTCTTTTTCCGTATACGCCGCAGGCATATTTGTATATAGCACCCAGGATCGCCAATCGGCCCTGGCTCGAACACCTCTCGTAAATAGCAGACGATATGACAAATTGATTGGGTAACTAACACCCGTAATCGCAAATTTGGTCGATATTGAACAGACAATTATAAATTTAAATTATTTATAAGGTACAATTTAATAGGAAATATAAAATAGAACGAAAATCATATAAAAACCCGAACAAACCCGAACAAACCGAACAAACCCAACCGATTTGTCATCCGATTTGTCATATAGTCCGTTCATTCACCAGACATGCTCGGGCGAAAGCCGATTGGCGATCCTGGGTGTTATTTACAAATATGCACGCCGCAGAACGGGCGATACCAGAACTCTTAAAGGGGACCATACACGCGGAGATATTATGACTAAAATTAAGTATGGACCTGCGATCATTTTTGATTAGAAAAAAATGGCAAATTAATACATGAACAAATGGAACAAAATTTAAATTAATAATAAACAAAAATGTAATGAAATAAAAAATCATTGAGTTGGGCGACCCACGTTTGTAGGAACGGACCACGCGTCGGGAATGGATCTGACGAAATGAAATGAAAAACTCTCTGATTTCATCATCCCTATGACCTCCATGCTTGTTATGCTTTTTACAATGCCATATATCCGACGTACGTAAAATACGATAAGATCATTGGCCGTTTCCGCTTATTGTTTAATGGGGCGAGACGGTTTGCACCAATTGTTTTATTCTTTATTGTTACTGTTCAATAGAAATACATTTTTTGGATATACAGGGTGTTTTATTAAGGGTGGCCACCGGCCATATCTCGGAAACTACTAAGCATTGAAACTTAGGGAAAAATTTTTATGATTAAAGTGAGAAAATTTTGGAAATTATTTTTAAGTGCCGCATTTCGCCACAAGCATATTAATTTTTTAAATCTTAAATTTCTCCGAAAATTCCTATATTACCGTATACTTCTGGTTACATCATAAGAAAGAATATATAATTCTGCATCATTTTGGTTTAAGGTTCATTGGCGTACCGACCTTGATAAGAGTGGGGGAAGCTATTGAAAGTGTAATCATTAAAATCGCTATAACTTCTAAATGACTTTATCCGACTTTACTAAATTTAAGCTCGTTTGGAAAAGAAAGGTAAGTACTTTTAATTGCCGTATCCAACGATACACGATAGTTTCTAATAAAATTGCTAGAGGGCGCGATTTGTAATAATAACAGTTTTTTCGATTTTATCACAAAAATTCAAATCATACGGTATAACTATGACATCATAATCGGAAAGTAGATTAAATTTACAAGAAAAAATGTGAAGACTGCAGTTCGATATCTTTGTTGGTTTCAGAATTATTGCCAAAACAATAATTTTTAAAACTTTTATCGAAGAAATTATTGTTTTTATAGCTTCGTGGCCACGACAAAAAAATATTTTTAAGCTTTATGATTCTTTTATGTGTAGGTTTGTTACTCATTATTCCAATGGCCCAACAACTACATTAGAATTAATGACATGATCATGGAAAGCTTCTAATTTAGGCATAATATGATGTTTTAAAAAATAAATCTAGTTAGAGCCGTGAAGCAAAATCGGCAGTTTTAATTTTGATAGGTGTTGACAAAAGTTTCTCCTTGATTCTTTTTGAATTACTTTTTACCTAATTAAAACTATAGGCTCGCCGTATATTTTGAATGTTTTCAATGTTTGATGATGATTTTCATTACACATCTCTCTTAGCCAATAGCAATAAGTAGTCAAGCCGCTTATCAAAATAAGTTTCGGATAGGGCCTGGTGTAAATCTACATGATAGGGATGCAGCCTTAAATCCCCTATAATTTGGAACACTGCAATAACACTTATACCTATGTCCATGGAAATTTCTCATGAACTTAAATGCGGATTCGCTTCCACGTACGCAAGAACGTTTATAATGTTGTCTTCATTCCTCACTGCACGTTTTCTGATACCAACTGAAATAGGTCGTACACTTCTCGTTTGCCTTAAACGTATTGCAAGTCGTCGAAATACTCTTCTAGTATGGTGCATTCCTTCAGGATATATGGCAGCATATTCTCGTTCCGCAATAGGGGCACATTGAAAACTTTCAAAATATACGGTAAGCCTATAGTTTTGATTAGGTAAGAAGTAATTCAAAAAGAGTCAAGGAGAAACTTTTGTCAACACCTATAAAAATTAAATCTGCCGATTTTGTTTCACGGCTATCTAGATTTATTGCCTAAATTAGAAGTTTTTCATGATTATGTCATTAATTCTAATGTAGTTTTCGGCAATTGGAATAATGAGTAACAAACCTACACATAAAAGAATCATAAAATTTAAAAATATTTTTTTTTGTCGTGGCCACGAAGCTATAAAAACAATAATTTCTTCGATAACAGTGTTAAAAATTATTTTTTTGGCAATAACTCTAAAACCAACAAAGATATCGAACTGTAGTCTTCACATTTTTTCTTGTAAATTTAATCTACTTTCCCATTATGATGTCATAGTTATACCGTATGATTTGAATTTTTGGGATAAAATCGAAAAAACTGTTATTACAAATCGCGCCCTCTAGCAATTTTATTAGAAACTATCATGTATCGTTGGATACGCCAATTAAAAGTACTTTCCTTTCCCTTCCAAACAACCTTAAATTTAGTAAAGTCGGATAAGTCATTTAGAAGTTATAGCGATTTTAATGATTACACTTTCAATAGCTTCCCCCACTCTTAGCAAGGTCGGTACGCCAATGAGCCTTAAACCAAAATGATGCAGAATTATCTATTCTTTTTTATGATGTAACCAGAGGTATATCATAATATAGGAATTTTCGGAGAAATTTAGGATTTAAAAAATTAATATGCAATTCTGCCCCCTTGTGGCGAAATGCGGAACTTAAAAATAATTTCCAGAATTTTCTCATGACCACTTTAATCATAAAATTTTTTCCCCAAGTTTCAATGCTTAGTAGTTTCCGAGATATGGCCGATGGCCACCCTTAATGAAACACCCTGTATATCGAAAAAATGTATTTCCATTGAACAGTAACAATAAAGGATAAAACAATTGGTGCAAACCGTCTCGCCCCATTAAACAATAAGCGGAAACGGCCAATGATCTTATCGTATTTTACGTACGTCGGATATATCGCATTGTAAAAAGCATAACAAGCATGGAGGTCATAGGGATGATGAAATCAGAGAGTTTTTCATTTCATTTCGTCAGATCCATTCATGACGCGTGGTCCGTTCCTACAAACGTGGGTCGTCCAACTCAATGATTTTTTATTTCATTACATTTTTGTTTATTATTAGTTTAAATTTTGTTCCATTTGTTCATGTATTAATTTGCCATTTTTTTCTAATCAAAAATCATCGCGGGTCCATACTCAATTTTAGTCATAATATCTCCGCGTGTATGGTCCCCTTTAAGAGTTCTGGTATCGCCCGTTCTGCGGCGTATACGGAAAAAGAGTCGGGTACAACCTGTGAACCCGAGAAGAAGTGTTCTTTCGCGTATTAGAGTAGTGACGAATTATTTTATTTACCCTTAATGAAACACCCTGTAGATTTATCTGGTGTGGTCCGGAGCCCCGAACCCCCCCGTATTTACGACACTGAATAAAGTGTCAATTTGTGGCGCATTTCGAATGATAGAAATCTTATATTGTTGTGTTATTTGTCGTTCCACAAAAAAAATACTGGTGCGTCATATACGTGTGCATTGTACAGGCACATTATTGTAAATCTCACGCGATTGCCGATTTTCCTACTGACTACAGTAAATATAATTATGTATTACCTAATCGTTTTCTGCGAAGAAGCCAAATTTAATGTCAAAAAATATATAGGTTCACAAATTTGACAGATAAGACGCCGTATTGAATTTTTTAAATAGCAATCCTTTATAATATTCTATTTTTATTCCAACTTTAAAAATATATAACTATAACTATTTATTTTATTTTCAGTCATTCAGGAGATATAAGGCTTCGACGTTTTTGAGGTTGTTCTGTAAGTCTTACTCCTTTAAAAAAAGGTCTTTTGAGGTTTAGAATCCAGTTTTTTTACAGTTACATTAATTTTTATTGCCGAGCTAATTACGCTACTGTGAAATGTATCAGATGTCAAAAATTGACAGATACGACATCAATTTCAATTTTTTTAAATGGCAACCCTCATCCCTAACCACATCAATAAATGAAGAGTGGCGGGGCAATGTAATCTAAGTGCCAAAAGTAAAATTTGCCAGGAGCCGTAAAAAACTTTACACAAACTTAGATCACCTTGATTGAAAAAGTGTGGGTGCACATACAGGTGGCGCAACCTTGTGTCCTATTTAAATCGCATGAATTCCAAGTAGGCACTTAAATCATATAGCACGTTAAAGGCGATGGCACATAGATCACATTGAGGGAAAATTTTTTATTTTTTATTTTTGGCACTTAGATCACATTGCCCCGCCACTCTTCAAATATCGTACGCGGTCCGAACTTGAGGGTATTTAGGTGATAGATTAGACAATTTAAGCACGTCCTAAATTTCAAACGTATCCGTATCCGCATCGATCTGCGCATGCCCAGAATAGATGCGGGGGTTTCGATGCGTTCCGTTGCACGTATCGTTACGGACCTCCTATCGTATCCGTATACGAAAACGCATCTCAACTGATCGACTGTCAGGTGTCATTGTTGTCAATAAAATAATAAATATAATGTAACTTTTTTGTGACAGTTTGTGTATTTTTTTAAAACTTACTTTGTATTCGGCCTCGGCGATATCACCGAACGTGGCAATACGCAATGTTTGAAATACCTAAAAGAAAGAGACTATTTTATAATGCAGAAGATGACCTTCAATTGTTAAGGAAGGTGGTGAGTCAGAACCCCTATGTGGACCAGGAAAGCTGGCATAAAATTAGGGTCAATTAGAATAGGGTGAAGTATGTCATCCATAATTATAAGTATAATAAATATATTTAATTTAAAACACGACAAAACCAATAAACAAAAGCTCAGTACACAAACATTTAAAATTAAAAGTAAACAAAATCTGGTTACAAAACGTGACGTTTGACAACTTTGACGTTTCACCGAGAGGATAAATTTCGGTTCCGTATACGTCGAAATGGTCGGTGCTTAAAGGAGTTTTTGTACGGTCGGCGTAAGTCGATATGCTTACGGATCCGGATACGGATACGTTTGAAATTTAGGACGTACTTAAATTGTCTATTGTCCTTAAGAAGCCCCGTATCTCCAGAACAGTTGAAAATAAATATCAACAATATTTATTTTTTAAATCGGACTGCGAATTGCAATTAATAGGTGTGTGATTGTGATGGCCATTTAAAAATATTTAGAATGGCATCGTATCTGTCAATTTTTGACATCTAACAAATTTCACAATAGTGTATGAATGACATTACGGATTTTAATGCGATTTGCAGAGTTTGAAAGATTGTTTCTTACAGATTAACAATATGATGATGTAGATAAAATGATATGCCTATGACGTAACCAATGTACAGGGTGGCCAACTAAGAATGCGAGGTACCTACTGTATCTGGGAAACTGTCCATCATAGAGGCTTGCGGCAAAAACAATTATTAATAAAACGGCCAAGAGAAAAATCTGGAAAATATTTTTAAGTTTCTGAAATGCAATCTTGAATCTAAAAAGTGATGTTTCTGTAAATTCCGCTATATTAACCTTATTAAAAAAATCCTGATCTTTAAAGTCGAGGATAATCTGAACCTTTTTTGTTTAACACTTTTTGCAGTATCTCTAAAAGTAAAGTGGTGGGGGGTATTCAAACTTTTCCGTAAATAACATCCTGTATCTTCGAAACGGCTAAGCCGATTTGAACAAACTTGGGCTCGTTAAAAGGAGCTATTCTTGGGCTACAAATATCATTATATTTGAAGTTTTGTAAGTGTTACATAACGCCGCTAGAGGGCTTTTTTCGACACTCCAACAGAAATGGTTAATTTTCTCAACAAAATAAAATGCATTGGTATGATTTTTTTTTCATGAAAAAGTAGCTAAATGATGCCTAAACTAGCTCACGAAAACCGTATCTCGATATCTTGTTCCTAACCCAAAATATCGGCAATAGAAAATTTTATACGAAAATCCCTTAAATTTTCATTTTATTGTAACTAAATTTTTCTGGAATTCTTTCTATTATATAAGTTGTGGCCCTAAAAAGGACCGATTTATAAAAAGAAGATTTTTAATGCCCCCGCAAATGCTCGAAATGCTGACCATCACGTTCTATGCATTGCTGAAGCCTCTCATGGGTAGACAAAACTGCACTTTCAATTTCGGCTCTCGGTATGTTACGTATTGCATTACGAATCCGGTTTTTCAAATCTTCTCTGGTCGTAGGTTGGGTCAGAAACACGAAGTCCTTTAACCGCCCCCATAAATGAAAATCCAGGCAAGTTAGGTCTGGTGATCGCGGAGGCCAACAGACTTCCTCTTCCTCTTCCAATCCACCGCTGTTGAAATACTGCATTAATATGCTCTCGCACATTAACGGCAAAATGTGCTGGGCAACCATCCAACTGCAAAAACAAGTTTTGCCTTGTTTCCAAAGGCACGTGTTTAAACAACAACGGTAATTGATTGGCCAAAAAGTTAAGTAAGACATTGCCATTTAGGGATTGCTCAAAAAAATATGGCCCAATAATTCTGCCTTCCGTATGCCACACCACACATTTAAACTCCAACGTCCTTGGTGCTAAACTTCACGCAACCAATGCGGATTTCCTTCAGACCAATAGTGTCGATTGACTCTCCCGTCACTACTTAAGGTGGATTTATCGGTCCAAAGAATTTGAAATAAAAATTCTCTATTTTGGCGTATCATACCTAACATCCAATGGCAATAGTCCAACTTCCGATCAAAATCTTCCCCTTTCAAGGCCTGATGCAAAACGACATGATATGGGTGCATTCTAAAAGTAATTAAAAAAAGTTTAAACGAATACCTAACTTTGATGGCCATTAGAACTTACCTATGGTTCTCCAAAATATCTTGAACCGTTGTTTTTGATATGTCCAACTTAAGGGATAATGCTCTTGTGCCAACATGAGGATTTCCTTCAATATACCCCAGTACGTAGTTAATATTTTCTTGTGTTCTTCCAATTCTTTGCCGTTGAAACTTAGGCCGAAAACAACGATTGGCTCGTAAACTCGCCACTAATCAGGGAAAAACTCTCACATCGAAAGGACGCCGATTTGGATAACGAGCGGCGTAACCTCTTTCAGCTACTGCGGCATTTTGAAGACATTCAAAACCGCAAGCATATCAACAGCTTCATCATTCGTAAAATGCATCTTGCAAACACAAGAATTAGGTACTCAAAGTAACGCAAAACTTTGACAACAATTTGGATTATTTCTGTTTTGATTAGGTATTCGTTTTGTTTCCATGGCGGCCAAGGGCGTCCGAAGGGGGGGGGGCAAGGGGGTGCACTTCTCCCCCCCCCCCTGGCCCAAGTAGATTTGAGATATTTTATTTAACTGGGATATACATATTTATTGAGATACAATTCAATTGACAAAATTGGTAAAACGAACTCTTCTGGCATAAAATGAAATGTGGAATTCAAAAATCTTCTTTGTTTATTGCAATTTGTTTACCTCCAACTACATGTACAGTCGAAAGATCATTCAGTACTCTCAGAAGAGTAAAAACCTGGATTCGCTCGACTATGACTGAGCACCGATTGGACGGTTTATGTATGATGAGTGTTCATCGCAAATTTGTAAAAGAAAAAAAAATACATTTAATTGAAAAAATTATTGATGAATTTGCAAAAGATTCAAGAAAATTAATATTTCTTTTCTCCAATAAATCTGAATAACTTATAAGTTTTTTGTTGTATTTTTTTTTTGTTATATTTGAACATTTTAAAATATTTTGTTTAGCTATTTTTTGTTATTTAATATAAGTATTAGGTGTTTTGCTCTATTCTTTTATTGAAGGTTTGTTGAAGTGTTAGAAACAAAAATAATTCCAATTATGATTTGCCCCCCCTTGGAAAAGTTCCTTCGGACGCCCTTGGAAGCTTCTATTAATTGTATTTTTTGTGCATAGAACGTGAAGGTCAGCATTTCGAGCATTTGCGGGGGCATTAAAAATCTTTCTTTTATAAATCGGTCCTTTTTAGGGCCACAACTTACATAATAGAAATAATTCCAGAAAAATATAGTTACAGTAAATTGGAAATTTAAGGGATTTTTGTATAAAATTTTTTATTGTCGATATTTTGGGTTAGGAACAAGATATCGAGATGCGGTTTTTGGGGAGCTAGTTTAAGCATCATTAAGCTACTTTTTCATGAACAAAAAATCAGACCAATGCATTTTATTTTGTTAAGAAAATTAACCATTTCAGTTGGAATGTCGAAAAAAACCCTCTAGCGGCGATGTGTTAAACTTACAAAACTTCAAATATAATGATGTTTGTAGCCCAAGAATAGCTCCTTTCAACGAGCCTAAGTTTGTTCAAATCGACGCAGCCGTTTCGAAGATACAGGATGTTATTTACGGAAACGTTTGAATACCCCCCACCACTTTATTTTTAGAGATACTGCAAAAAGTGTTAAACAAAAAAGGTTCAGATTATCCTCGACTTTAAAGATCAGGATTTTCTTTCTTAGGTTAATATAGCGGAATTTACAGAAACATAACTTTTTAGATTCAAGATTGCAGTTACGCCCCCTAGCGGCCATTTCAGAAACTTGTAAATATTTTCCAGGTTTTTCTCTTGGCCGTTTTAGTAATAATTTTTTTTGCTGCAAGCCTCTACGGTGAATAGTTTCCCATATACAGTACCTCGCATTCTTAGTTGGCCACCCTGTTTTAGTATCATACAGGGTAGAAAAGAAAACCATGTCAAATAAGTCACATTTTGTTATAGTCGCGTTTTTTCATGTTATATTTTAACGTCGGTTTATACCCTAACATACTCGGAACAATTTCGGTATTTATTTATTATGTGCCAGGTCAAGAATTACCCATTTTTTTAATTTTTTTTTTGACATAACTAAAGGCATCAGGTTGATGACTATTTACGCAGTTATTTTTCTACCTACTGTATTCATTTGGTTAATTTTTTAAGAAGTAAAAGAATAAACAACTTTAAAATATCAACCGGGTGTCCCAAAATACAAAAAGTATGATAAAATTAGGAGAAATGGTTTATTTAAATTTAAAAAGTTTGAACTAAGATATTTATTCTATAAAACCTTTTCGTAAAAACTTCGTTCTTATACAACGAGACGGTTTTGGCAGCCCTAGGACTAGAATTATTAAATTTTTTTTGACAAGCAGCTGTTTTTAACACAGAAATTGAAAAGTAGACATGGATTCATATACAATTTTTCTTCTAAGCGGGAGCTATAATTATTTTTTGGCAAATTGTTTTAAATAAAACACCTTATACCGGGTGTCCCAAATCACGTAGAAATCACGTATTAATTATTATTTTTGGTAAATTATAGTTTTAATATTCTTAGTAAGGATCTACGAACTTTTTTATTATATTTAGGGTCTCCAAGAAGTAAGCGGTTACGTGCATTGGTAAGGTCGTAGGCGTACCACACTATTTATCTGCAAAAAAGAATCTTTCAAACTCTGCAAATCTCGTTAAAATCCATAATGTCGTTTCCGAACTGCAGCAAAGGTGTTAAAAACACAATTATGGAACTTTGTGTCGATCAGTTTATCTATTTCTTAAGTTATAATAAATAAATATAGTTTAAAAAAACTAAAAAACACGCTTTAATAATTAATCAGACTAAAAAGCGGAAAATAAATATAGTTTAAAATAATTCTTAAAATTCTTAATATACCTATAGGCAGAAAATAAATGAACGATAAACATTAGTATTATTGTGAAAAATCGTGGGGTGCTCGATATACGAAAAATATAGCACAAAGCGCCCCACGCTTTTTTCACAATAATACTAATGTTTATCGTTCATTATTATTTTCTGCCTATATTAAGAATTTCAAGAATTATTTTAAACTATATTTATTTTCCGCTTTTTAGTCTGATTAATTATTCAAGCGTGTTTTTTAGTTTTTTTAAACTATATTCATTTTTCATTTTTTAGTTTGAGGTTACATAAATTTTTGTTTAATTTAAATTAAATCTGACCGTTCAACATGGGTCAAAATCGGGTTCAAAGAAGTCGGTTATTTTTCATTTTTTAGTTTGAGGTTACATAAATTTTTGTTTATTTTAAATTAAATCTGACCGTTCAACATGAGTCAAAATCGGGTTCAAAGAAGTCGGTTACAAACCAACATACATACGAAACCGAACAAATCCGATCGTCTATGCCGAATTGTAAGAAAAGAAGGATATTTGCAAACTAATAATACTTAGACAAAAACTTTTAAATTAAAATAAAAAAGACGCTTCTTCGAACGTTCCATAAATTTAGTTATATAACACTTTTCTCCCAAACTTACAATAACGGAGTTATTCGCAAGAAATAAAAGCACGACAAAAAATTTCAAAATTTTTAATATTCATAAAATTTAATATTTTATAATTTTTCTCTATTCTTAGCGATAATATCTATACGACCCCATGTTTGTTTCATTACTATCGGTTATTGTAATAATTTTGACATATTGACAGGTGTCAAATTTTGACAGGAGAATTTTTTGCTTATTTTTCCCGAAGTCTCCGCATCGAATACTATACGACCCCATAATTTGTTTCGTCAATATCGCTTCTTCGTTTTATACCTGACAGCTGTCAAAATTTGACAGGAGAATTTTTTGCGTGTAGATTATTGTATTGTCAGCGGTTTTTGATAGGTCTACAAAATTTTAATTAAATCTGACCGTTTAAAGTGGGTCAAAATCGGGTTCAAAGAAGTCGGTTACAAACATACATACATACATACACCCTTACATACAAACATACAGGTGAAGCTAATAAAAGCGTGTTAAAAATCAAATGCAAGGGGCTTATTATAAAGTAAGGTTATTAGTTAAAAAAATCCAGTATGGCGTCTTATTTCCGACCAATCCAATCAAATTTCGCTTCTTCGCCAAAACAACACAACGGAATACATTTTTTTTTTTATTATAGTCAGTAGGAATTTAGTGAGACACTTAAAAAATGTCCCTAACGTGTTCATACTGCGTCATATATTCGAATACTTTTGTTTAGGTTAGGTCGAAACGCATAGCAATTTATCAGTTTTATGAAAAAAAATTATGTTCTTACTTTCCAAAGTTTAAAATTTGCATTTGCTATAGTAGTGTTAATTTTTGCTATGGCAGCCACTCAGCCTGCATAAACAGAAATAAATTTTTAGCTTGATAGCGAAACATTCGCGCAAATAGGTAGTCCACGTTATTCGTCAGAACAACAGGCAACGAATTCCATTGGTCCGCTAAAGGGAAGCCTATAAATTAAAAGTTTACAATGTGTTTCATTTATGTAATTTGATTTTTACCCTTAGCACCGAACGAAAATGTTTCGAGCTACCCATTACGTATTTTATAAGTTGGCAAATGCAATTGGTTCAAATAGACTGGGTGCTAAAGGTTATAATATACAGAGCTCTTTTTACAGGCTATTTTTTTTTTTTTTTTTTTTTAATTGGCATTTGGCTAATTAGCCATGCAGCCAGTCGCAAAGTAAAAAAGAAGAACATTATTATACGAAACATACAAACAGGGACACACGCTTCACGCCACTGGGGTCTGTCAGGGCGACTTTATTTAAAAACACACAGGGAATGAAGACCACTAAAAAAAAGGGGTTTACATATAAGGAAAAAATAGGGCAGGTTTGTTTTTTAAATAATTAAGAGTTACAATTTTAAATTGACGTTATATACAGGCTATTATAAAATAAATATTTTTTCCTAAATCAAACATGACAAAAATTTTAAAATATGCTTTAAACCCATACTACTATGGTACTTCTATTAAAGTCTATTTCTTCCTAGTTAGACCGATGTGAACCTTAACCTTACGCGTTCTTTGATCAGGTCAAGCCTTCACCATCTTATATTCTTATTGGCCGATCGGTCATTAATCTGAAATAGGCGTGTCATATCAGCGGTATTTCGCTTGCAAAGCAGCGTATTAATATTCAGTCTATCTTGGAAATAGACTGTGGATCCATTTTCATTGATTAATGGCTTTTATAGTGCTCTTGCTTTTCTTTTTTGCTTTAAATGCACATGGAGCAGTAACTCTCATTACATATACTTAAACATCCACCTTTAAGTAGAAATTATAATAGTTATTTATGGTAGGTACTAGTGTGTTATGTTGAAAATAAGTCACGCGAGAAAGAGTTATAGGTATCGATGAAAATGTTCTATTGGCTTATTTTTTACATTTGCAAAAAAAATTAGCCTTATCGTCGCTATGGACCAAATACTCGATGCTTCGCTCGACTATTCACCTTTATAAAAAAATCGACATTTCAAAATATGGCAAACTAACGAGCCTTTTGAAAAGCAAATCACAAGGATACAAACCAAAGAAGTCCAAGACATTAGAACAACCTGAAATAGAGAAGTTTTTGAACGAAGCTCCCGACGACGAGTACTTGTTGATGAAAGTGGCTTTGATAATGGGGATTAGCGGTGCTTGTAGATGCGATGAATTGATCAAATTGAAAACAGAAAATATTCAAGACAAAGGGAAATATTTTTACGTAGTTTTGCCAGACACTAAAACCAAGAAATCGAAAAGTTTCACCATACTTGAAGAAGGATTTCCAGTTAACCCGATCAATTTGTGTAAAAAATGCATGTCTTTGAGACCAAAGAATACTGGTTCTAGCCGCTTTTTTGTTTTTTACAAAAATGGGAGGTGTACCAGCCAGTGTGTGGGAATAAATACGTTGTCGAAGATACCTTCAAGAATTGCAATGTTTTTGAAATTGGAGGAACCAGAGCTCTACACCGGTCACTGTCTGAGTTGGTCTTTGGCGACTCTTTTGGCCAATGCAGGGGCTAACATGACTACATTAAAGCGTCACGGAGGATGGAAGTATGTAGCAGAAGGATACCTAGAAGAATCGGTGCATAACAAAATACAAATTGCAGAAAAAATAGAAGGTTCTAATGGGTCGGCGTCTTCTAGCACTATCAGCAGCTGTACCGATATGGAAGCGTCTGGTTCCAATGAACCAACGAATTTTACAATGACTTCAAATTCGAATAAACCGTTAGTGTTTTCCTTTAAATTCAATATCAATATGAATTCTGCTTGTAATTGTAATATAAATAAATATAATTCTACTTTAAATATGAACGTGAGTTATGGATTATAACTCACTAGTGTGTTATTTGATAGTTTACTTGTCTAAAATGACATTGATAATGATAGTCATAACTGTCATGTGTTAGATAAATTAACTAACTAAATCATTATTTAATATAGAACGTTTTTAAAGTTTTAAACAATAATTTTAAGTTTATTTAAATAAGACTACTTAAATTTGGAAAATTTACACTTAAAAAAAGGGAAAAATTCCTATTTAGGAACGCGCGTCTAGTAGTATATAGTAAGTATTTTCTATACTAAAAACGTACGAATATGTTTTCGAAAGAAGCTACATCAAATAACCTTATAGTAAGAATAGTAAAAATGACTCCATTGTACTATTGTAAATATATTTATTTTTATTAACGCTAAAGATTTCTGTCACTATATCTGCTTCTGGTCTAAAATAAACGAATACCGTAAAACTGCTAAAAGTTTATGCTCGTTTTTTAAGTATTCTGCCGATACTTATTAGGAGCTGATTTATGGGATTTAGTTGGAGAAGTTGTTCCGATTTCTTTTGTTTTAATTGAGTTTCAAAGCTCTATACAGAAATACCTATTATTCACACAGCCTTTAATTAATATTCTAATGAGTTTCATTTTAGTTTAGGATCGAAAAAGAAAGAGAACGTTCGTTATAAATTTTATTTTAGAAGTAATCACTACAAATTATTAAGGACATTATTCTTGTGTAGAAAAAGACAATATTGTGTCTTTTTACATTAAATTCAATGACATTAATGGAATTTCAGTGAAAAAGTATATACTTACCGGGTTAGTATAAAGTACCGAAACACTTTAATATCCTTAAAACCGCTAAAGCTATGCTTAAAATATTCGTTATTTGGAGGTTTCTGGGTATGAGGAGTAATTGAACAATGATGTCGGCACTGTTGCCAGATTTCCTAGTTGTGCGCTACACATAGTCATTTCATTATCTTAAATGGAATGCCCCATTTATTTTTACCGCAGTTAATTGATCGTCTCAAGCTTAGTAAGATCCTAAATTTTCAAAATTTTATTGCTACTAGTTGCTGGGATATGACAATACCGCCATTTCAGTAAAAAGTACGGAAACGCTCAAATATCTTCAAAACCGCTAAAGCTGCGCTTAAAAAATTAGGCATTTGGAAGTGTCTGGGACGAGACGGTAATTCGCCCACGTCAAACCGATGTTGCCATTTAATTCCGTCTAAAAGGTATATTGACAACCGGTTTGTTCGTTGTTACCCAGAGCTATTTTTTTTAATTAAATTTTTTCAGCTAATATTATTGTGTCTGGGCATGGCGAATTGAAAAATGATATCTACACTGTTGCCAGATTTTCCAATTTTGCGCTACACATAGTCGTTTTGTTATCTTAAATGGAATGCCCCATTAATTTTTAATGCAATGAATTGGTCAACATGATCACCACCCCATTCTTCAAGGGTAACCATGCAGTTTCTCAACAACCAATTCCCAGGGAGGCTGATTGGAAGACGTGGTGCATTAGAATGGCCACCTCGATCCCCTGATATGACTCCACTAGACTTCTTCTTGTGGGGTCAATAGAGAATCGTGTCTACAAAAATCGTCCAGAAAATCTGGTTGAACTTTGCGAAAGAATTCGCATCGAAGTTGCACTTATAACACCGAATATGTTGAGTAACACACTGAGAGGGTTTTATGATCGACTTGGGCAGGTGTCAGGCAAATACTGGGGCCCACTTTGAACGTTTAATTAAAAACTAGTGTCGTTAAAATTATTATTAAAATTTCGAAAATTTAGGATCTTACTAAGTTTGGGACGATCAATTAACTGCAGTAAAAATAAATGGGGCATTCCATTTAAGATAATGAAATGACTATGTGTAGCGCAAAACTAGGAAATCTGGCAACAGTACCGATATCATTGTTCAATTCCTCATACCCAGAAACCTCCAAATACCGAATATTTAAAGCATAGCTTTAGCGGTTTTGAAGATATTAAAGTGTTTCGGTACTTTATACTAACCCGGTATGCAGCAGTCAGGGTGGCCGTTTAACGTGGCAAAGTATCTACAATAGCTCCATAACTGTTTCAATTATATAAAAAATGTTAATACAAAAGTTGAAGGGTAGTAAGTGACTTATAATTTTTTACTCTATAGGGTGGCTCAAAAAAGCGGAACAAGAAAAAATGTACTTTTTTGCAATAGAATACCCTGTACAATTTTGCATTTTTTAATTCCCCTCGAAATTCCGCGTATCGCAGCCAACATAAGTTTTAATTATTTTTCAATGTTCCCAAGTTATTTGAAAAAATTAATTTTTAGAGGAAAAACTTAATCTTAAAATTAAAAATAAAATTAAATTAACTAAAGATATTCCACATTTTTGAAGGTATGAGACACAAGACTCATTTAAGATTTTACATGCTCCGAACATACCATATTTTGTATAGGGTGTCAATATTTCATATTGTAAAATTTATTTATTCTGTTTTTCAAATGGAACACCCTTTATTTTAATATCTTATCTTGTAGATTTTTTTGCCCTCTACAATTCTTATAAAAGGGTGCATATAGTTATTTTTACTCATTTTAGAGTAATAACTGTTAAAAAAAACTAAAAAAAAATTATGCTTTGTATTTGTATTTTATAGTCGGCCATGACAGACGCAAACCTCTATACACTTTTGGACACGATCTTTAAATTTCTCGCTTAAATTCCAACATATTTCGGGGGTAACGCTTGGAAATAATTTCTCAACCGAATTTTCATGTATTCTTTAGTTGTCGGAGACATTTTGCATACCTGATCTTTAACAAATCCCCATATAGAAAAATCCATTTTTGTCATATCCGGCGATCTAATAAAAAAAATAAAATTTTCTACGGTTTCAATTTTTAAAATTTTCAATTATTTACTGAGAAAATAAATACCTAAATAAGATACGGCCTGTAATAAAAACACGAAAATAAACTCACTGACGTCACATCTGCCTCGAGCGATGGGACCGACTTATTTTCTATTTTTAAGTTGTTCTTGTCTAATTGGTTTATCAAAACAAAGATAGCAATATAATCCGTCGAGCCTGACGAATCAGAGAATTGGGCCGATAATGGGATGACGTAATAAGGTTTTGATCTCATGTTTTTAAACTTTCTAATTTCGCGGCTTCTTTTTAATTGTGTCTAGGAAAGGTTTGTGACCCTCTAGGAAGATTTTTATTATTGGGATGTATTTTCAATAGGTTCTAATTCAGGATGTTAATGCTGATTATGATGAATTCGATTATAGTTAAAAAGCCCATTCATGTCATTGAGCCTAATGAATAAAAATTAAGCAATTACTTGAAGCAATTACTTTTTAGTAAAAGCAATTGCTAGATCTGTATATGAATAAAATTTTGAAGCAATTGCTGTTTTTCTAACCTCTGTAGCAAATGCTTATTCAACACAAGTTCAGACGTGGCTTATTCACGTGTTCAGATTATAGATTTCATGCAATTTGGTGCATAATTTGCAAAAGAGTTGACGTAAATACAACAACGTTGGTCTATCTATTTAATACGATAGTAATCTGTTACATTTTTGGCAGATTTCAGTGAAAATGAGGAAAGTGATAGTAGTGATGAAGAAATTAAAGACAAACAATTGATATTCGTTCACAAATTGAAGGAACATAAATAAATCTCTCTGACCACAACCGTTCAGCTTTCCCAACAGCTTCAGCACTTGTAGGAAATTTAATAAAAATATTGGCTTTCTCCATAACTGCATCCATTACAGAAGTGTATGTCTTACAGACATGTTTTGGTGAACACCGAGTTCTTCACCTACAGAATTTTGAAAGTCCGGATCCGACAATTGCGGCAGAAAGACTTTCATCTTATTTAAAGGCGACAGTGCACCCCCTCGCCTTTCACCAGTATTAGTCAAAAAATAATTTGCCAACCACTCAACATTTTCGCAGTCAAATCGATATAACTTTCTGAAATCATCATACCTGCAATTTTTACGTACACGGTAGATTTTTCTTTTACAGACGTTCATATATTCAGCCATAATTGAAGACACAAATTAAGAGCAACGCACGTGTATGCCGCGGAGAACTAAAGTTGACTGCTACCAAGCAAATGATGCAGGGGTCGACCTACCTTAAAAAGTTGAAAGCACTTGCTACACTAGAAAATGCAATTCCTTAATTTATTCATCACATTTTAAGCAAACGATAGCAATTGCTTCTATTTTTTAAGAAAAAGCATTGGCTAAAAGCAATTCCTGCACTGTTAAGCAATTACTGGACGCAAAAGCAATTACTTTAGTTTTTATTCATTGGTTTTCAAGAAATTTAGTGTTGCCGCGAGACAAGACGAGACGAGAGGAGGCCTTCTCTCGTCTCGTCTCGTCAGACGAGATAAAATGGGTCTCTCGTCGAGAGAGGGCGAGACGGGACGAGAGACGACCTTCTCTCGTCTCGTCTCGTTTCTCTCGTGATTTAAACCAAATATAGTAAAAACCAAGCAAAATTTTAACGCATTTAGGTTAGGTTCTATCATATTTGACATAAATTGTGTGCAATATATGTCAAATATGACAGAACCTAACCTAAATGCGTTAAAACTTTGCTTGGTATTTACTACAGGATGGCCCATTAGTGCGACAAAGGTCAATATCTCCTGTACCACTAAGATAGAGGAAAACTTTTGACGAAGCTTATTAAGGATTAAGAGGTGCCTCTTATAAAATTATTTTTGTTTATACAGGGTGCTCCAAAACACCAGCACGGTAAGAAATTTCCATTTCCAAGATATTGACTTTTAAAAAATGTAATTTTTGAGTTTCGACAGATCTTACAGTACGTCTTAGAGCAAAACGGCTCACATGTCTATCATCCATTTTTATTATCTTCCCAAAAAAATCACCTTCCGGTTAAACCGGAAGAACTATACTTCCTGCTTTCGAGTTACATCCGGTTTAGCCGGAAGTTTGATTGATTTGGGAAGATAGTGAAAATGGAAGATATAGACATATGCGCCGTTTTGCTCTAAGATGTACTGTTAGAAACCTATAGGCTGTCAAAACTCAAAAATATAATTTTTCAAAAGTCAATATCTTGGAAATTATTAACTATAGACTAATAATGTATTTAATAAAAGTAATTCTAAATTTATGTAGAATCAGCAAATTTAAAAAAAATAATTTTGGGACACCCTGTATATAATGAGATTTTTAAAATCTTCTTAAATTCCTCTTATCAAAAATATATAATGTTCATATTTGGACCGACGGTTTTCTAGTTATTTGACTGCAAATAATTTTATCCAGCGATAAAACGTCATAATAATATGTTATTCTGAATGGCCAGGCACGGCTAACTAGATGAAACGATTTGCAGTTAAATAACTCGAAAACCGCTGGTCCAAATATCGACATTATGTATATTTTTGAAAAGAGGAATTTAAGAAGATTTAAAAAGCTCAAAAAAGTAACGTTTCTCGAGAGAGATCGAGAGAGACGAGAATTTCTCGACAAGAGAGGGTACTTCTCTCGTCTCGTCTCGGATCTTTATTCGAGAGAAAATATCTCTCTCGTCTCGTCGAGAGAGGGCCAGACGAGACGAGAGACGAGAATCTCTCGTCTCGGCGGCAACACTAAAGAAATTACTTCAATTTTATAAGAAAAAGCAATTGTTACATTTTTATTCATTAGGCTCAAGGACTTTAACAGGTTATTCTGCTCCAAAGACTATCATTTTAATATAATTACGATTAATTTAAGTTTTTATGTACAATATACATGTTGTCTGATAAAAAATTAACTTAAAAAATTTAATTAGGTATCTTTGAAACTACAACTGAGTTTATGCAATTATGGACATTTATTTTAAAATTAAAACAGCTACTGAGTCATCAATTATCTACGAGAAACCGTTAAAATTCAGATAGTGACAGTTTTAGAACTAGTTCCCAAAGTACCGTTTAAAACTAATAATTATTATTGGAATCGCAATACACCATTTTCCGATAATATATACCTACTAAGATAGCTGGTAAACGGCACGCTATTTACAAATTAGTTTTTTTTATACTCGTATATAAGCTTACATCCATCCATTAATTTTTCTCCACTATCTAATAATTATTTTGAATATAAAAGCTTAATTGCTTCAAAAACTATAGCGTTCCACCTTATAGAAAAGTATTTGCGTATTTGGGTCCAACATATGTTAAAACATTTTTAACACGAGGCAGTTTGGTATGTAAGGCGATGTTTTGAATACAATTTGATGATGATTTAAAACCGTTGTACAAAAGCGCCACCATCTTAGATTTACATAAAAGAAAATCTAGAGGCGGCATGTCAAAAGGAGTTTACAAATGTTTTATTTTTATTTAGTGCTGGATAGAGAGAAGTGGTATCGATATTCGATTGTCAAATGTATCGATATTTGGCCCTCTTTTGTGAGCCGTTTTAGGAAATTAAAAAAATTCTATCCAAGAGCTATTCCTATCATTTTAAATAAACCCATACATAAACCTATTTAGCAGCAACTTTTGTACTCCAAACGGAATTAAGCCCTTTCTAGAAGGTTTTATGGACAATTTCCTTAAGTCTGCAGTAAAACTGCCCATAGAGCGTAAGTAAAATGTACTTTAATTTCAAGACGACATAAGAAAATTTTAGAACTAATTTATGTTTTATTATATTTCATCTATAAGAAGGATAATATGATAAAGAAACGGATTAGCCTCTTATATAGAATACCGCCCACTTAATCAAGAATGGCTCGGACCCATCAAATTAATTTCTTTGAACACAATATAGTGTTTTCTTCGTATATTCTTTGAAAGGCATTTTTTTTTAGAAAAAAGATTAGATTTTACCATTAAAATGGTACGTGCATTAACTTTTTACGAAATTTTTGAATGAAACATTGTAGATTTTTACCTTTTTACATTCTACAGACTAGTAGTTTTTTTTTAAATACCGGGTGTCTCGCTAAGGTCGGGTGTGTTCGGACAGCGGCTGTATCTCGGAAAGTGTTGGTCATTAATTTTCGGAATTTTTTTTATAGATAAATCGGCAAAGAGAAAACACTGGAAATTATATTCAAAGTTGTACGATTGTCGCTAGAGTGCGTAACGGACGGGACAAAATACAACATTTAAGTTATTTTAAAAATATTAAAAAAAAAATATACTTATTAAATTAAAATACCTTACAACGTTTTGATATTGGGAATGAAAAGCTTATTATGCACTCTGGCGGCAGTTTGGTCGTAAGAATTTTTTTCGTATCTCCCATCATATGGGTGGAGAAAGCTGGTAAATTAGTTATTACTAAAAGTACTATATCTTTCACATCTTATATAAATATGCAATTTTAATAAATTTTGGCTCGTATGAAGGATTCGTTTATGCTTAATAAAAAATTAATTTTGTTGATAGTAGCTAATTAGTATTTTGCCTAATATAGGACTCTGTGTATAAAAGTGTCAGTTTTTCTTAAAAAAAAATAAAGGAGACGTTAAACTCTTTGTATATTATTTTAAAAAGCATAGGTTTCTTATCGTTTCCATTGGTATACGATTCCATTCTTCCACTAATGCATATGCTAATTCTGCGAGATTTTCAGCAGGCCTCTGGCGAGAACGAACCCTTCTCCCTAGTTCATCCCACAAATGTTCTATAGGGTTTATATCGGGGCTTCTGGCAGGCCACTGTAATGTGGTAATATCCGTAGCTTTTAAGAAGTTTCGAACAATTGCTGCGATGTGTGGTCGGGCATTATCCTGCATCAATATAAAATTATTGCCCATGCACTAACTCTGCACGAGGTAAGACATACTGCTGTAAAATGTCAATATAGATTAGCGCTGTCATTGACTGCCTCAATGGAAAACATGGAGGGGTGTCTTTCCATTCATTGAAATCCCTCCCCACACCATAACTGACCCACCATTATAACTTTCACATTATGCTATTAAATTCTGATTAAACCTTTCACCAGTCCTTCTCCAATCTCCATACTCTTTTTCTTCCATCCACCTTAATAAGGCAAAACCGTGATTCATCCGTAAACAAGACATTCGACCATTCACGAATATTTGTTGTCCATTGTTTTGTCCATAATTTTCAACGAAGTTTCTTCTAGCAGCACGATGTTGTGGCAATAATTTGGGACCTTTTGCAGGTCTCCTAGCTTTCAAATTAACTTCGTTTAGACGTCGACATACCGTTTGCTTACTTATTGTAAACACCCCAAATTTGGCGAAGATCTTGCTGAACATTTACCGCAGCATTTGATCGATCACGTAATATCCTCAATCTCAAGAAGCGATCGTCTATTGGAAAAGTTTTTCGAGGGCGACTATAGAACCAACCCTTCGAGCAGTGCTTTCTGTTAGTTCGTACTTGTGGATTGCTCTACGAGCAGTTGCTTCATGGACACTCACTGCACGAGCGGCGTAACGTTTACTACGCCCATCGTTAACTAAAGTAACTAATGCCGCTACTTGTTCTGAACTTATTTGAGGCATTTTATGTAATTTAGCCACTACAACTTTTATAATGACATTGACTTTTTAAATGACACAACGACAAAGGGTAAAATAATATGGATTAATTGCTATGGCAAGGGCAATAATTGTTTTTTTGGCAATGTGCTCCTACAATGAATTACATTTGTGGAATAAACGTAAGGTTTCAGCAAAAAGCTGTAATTTGGACAATTTTAGAGATAAATTAATGAACAAAAAATCAAAATGCTCGTAAAAGAAGCGACTTTAATATAGATGCGCTTTTTATACATTTATTTGATTAACGCACAGGGTGAGTCAAAAATTAAGAAAATAACATGGCTTGAGTTTTTCCACTATCATCCAGGGGGCTTTAAAAAAATTTCTGCCAGTTTATTTTTTTCTTAAAGGTAAAGGAATTACCTACCAATAAATTGAAAGAAAATAAAAATCGGTCCATTCGTTCAGAAATTACAAAGCTACAAAGTTGCATCAAAAATTAGGTGCGTCGCTTTTTTTGGAACTGAGTGTATTTGCTGCGCAATTAACTTAAACAAAAGCTGAAGGGATAAAAAAATATTATTGGCATTCTTCTCTTTTGCGTTACCGTGATGTCTTCAAGAAAAACCCATGTTTTCTATTTCCGCCGATCTGTGGCTTCGTCAGTAAAGGAACGAAAATTTACCCAAATTGTATTTTCGAATTTTAATTTTAATTTATTCATTTAAAAAGCCAACTGTGTCGATTTAACGAAAATAATATTATTTATCTACAACCAGTTATTAATAGGCCCACAATTGTTTTAAGAGCATTATGCTATACAAAATACATCTAGGACAATAATTATTACTTGTCATAAATCTTCATTATCTATAACATATAAATGCAATATTATAATTAAAAATAAGCTGCGGTAAAATATCTGACCAAAATCATTCGCAGAATCTCGGACTATGGAAACGAAAAATGCCAATATACCTAGGTATTTTGTACCATTAAATAAATATACTAGCGCTCTACACTCCGCGTATTCTGCCATAACTGTCAATTCTGTTAGTCAGCAGACTTTGGACCAATCACATCCATAGCATCCAGTCGCCTTTTTTCGCCCATGAGGCTGTACCATTACTACCATTATAGTTAAACCGGAAGTTAGGATTTTTTGGCACAAAATGAAAAACTAAGATAATAATGTGCAAGCCGTTCTCTCCAAGTTTTATCTTTAAAATGGTTTTAAGGTTACCTAATATAATTAGCAGAATTATTTGTTTACTATATTATCGACACTATACTTTCGATACTTTTCTCTTTATAAGAATAATTTTGGTCCGATGACTTGCTAGCTGCTACTGAATTTGCTTTCAATGATTCATTAATACTTTTTATATTTCATTTATAAAGGAATAAAATGAGGATCAGTGAATAGAGGAAGCTGATTAATTGCGTTTATATTTTATTTATTATAATAATATACATTACTTTAATTATGCCCTGAAATTTTTGTGCTTTGTCAGACAAGATGAATTATCTTGTTAAGCTATTTCCTGTTTATTATTCGGCCAAGACAAAAAAAATCGCTCAAGTTTAGGCCAAGCTTCTGCGATAATTGTTTCGTGATGTTTCTGAATGTAAACGTTATTGTTATAAAGACATTATTTTTTGATTTTTTAATTTTACGCAAAAAAGTCTTTTATAAATACTAAACTCTTTAGAAAAAAAAAACTATCAGCAAATTACCGGTTTGCAATTTTCTGCATTTTTATTATTAGTATTATTTTATTTATACGAATAATTTCAGTATAAGAAAGCCTCATTGTTTGCTGAAAAAATACAGAATTACATAATACAAAATTAAATAATTGTGGTAACGCTGGGTATTGTAAACTTTTCAATTAACAATATCTCCTATAGAGTGGCTGCATTGTATCAGTGGCGGCTCGTGGGGTAGAGCCACAGTGCCATGGCACTACCTGCCCTCCTGTCTAGCGTCCTGCCCTTTACAAATTACCAAAACCTATTAAAATTAATATTCTCGTTTTTAAAGCAATTAGCAAAATAATTTAACAATGGAACACAGTCGGGTGCAAATTTCCATCTAAAAGGAAGCGATTATGCGTAAAACGGTAACGTAGCTTCCGCGCCAAGCGCGACGAGGCACACGGGAGGTGACGAAACGCCATCACCTCAATAAAAAAACATTGGAAAATTACCTTGAATGCAAGCAGGCAAAAATCTCGGCGACGTAGCCAGGCCAGGCTCTCTTCGTTTGACCGTTTGATGTTAGACGTTTCAAACAGCTGATGTTCGCGTCGCGTCCCGATTTGTTTTCGTTTGGCCAGCTGATTTAATGTAGGGTTAACGAACTTTTTATTTTAGAAATACATAAGTAATGAATACTATTAGATTTTTAAAGGAAACTCCATTTTCTACCATTTCCTTAGAACAGAAATTGGAAATTAAGGAATTAGGACGACCGTTACCAGATTTAAATATAGAAAAAACTCAGGGCGGACAGAAAGTGCGTTTGCGTTAATTTAATAGAAATATTTATGGAAAAAATACTTGGGTGTGCGGTTGTGATGAATCTAATAGACTATTTTGTTTTATGTGTGTTTTATTTGGTGGGGAGCAAACTTGGTCCCAAAAAGGTACAGATGATTTGGTCCATATCTGGGACAAAATAAAGACACATGAAAAATCGAAGGTACATTTAAACAATATATTTAATTTCAGTATGCTTGGTAAAATTAACATTAAAACTCAATTAAATTCTGCATATCACAATGAAATAATGAAGAAAAACGAACAAATTGATAAAAACAGATACATATTAAACCAAATTATAAACTGCGTTCGGTTTTGTGGTGCATTTGAGTTGGCTTTGAGAGGTCATGACGAAAAAGAGACGTCGGAAAATATGGGCATATTTCGTGAATTAATAAATTTCAGCTCAGAATTAGACAAAACTCTTAAAGATCATATTGAAAAATCAAAAGTATTTAAAGGAACATCAAAAACCATACAAAATGAACTTCTGGACTGTATGTTAGAGGTGTATCATGACTATCATGATGAAGTCATAAAAGAACACTGACATTGCTTGTGTGTTTCAACTTGTTATCGTGTTTAGGTATACCTATTCAAGATATGATTGTAAATTCATAAATTAAATAAGGTGCCTTTTTGCTTATTTTTCCTACTTCAAAAGCAAGAACTATTAACAAAAAAGGGCGTGGCACCCGAAATTTTTTTGCCTGCGGCGCTGAGGGTTTACCTGGCCCTACTTCACTAAAATGGCACGAGCCGCCACTGCATTGTATCGACCAAATCTGACAAACTTGAGGCTGTTTCTAGAAGAAATTGACAATTTTTTTGAAAATAATAAAAATAAATCTGATTTTGAAATACTTATATGCGATATGAATGTGAACATTCTTTTGGAAAATGATGGTGTTACTGAATATCTGACAGTTTTGGCAAGGCATAGTTATGTTGCTTATATACAGCGGCCCACTCGTGTTACCAATGAAGGTTCTTCATGCATTGACCATTTATATTTATAAAAAAGAAAAACTGTTATAATTTTGTTTGCAATTCATATATTGTACAGACCGACCTGACTGATCATTACGGACTAGTGTTAAGTTTGAAGAAATCAGGTGTGGTTTATGCACGACGGCGCACCGACCCATTTTAGCATTTTATAGTTCGTCATTATTTATCAAATACTTTTGGTTTAGCGTTATTTTGACCTCCTCTATACGCTCCCGAGAGTATGCCATATACTTACCGGACACCCTGTATAAATACGAAATTAATATTACAACGAGCAATAAAAACGTAAATTTCCACAATGTTCCGGTTTATTAGTTATCCAGTGAAAACAATATTAAACTATAACTTACACTATATTATTTATTAACATATTTTTTTACAAAAAATATACAAATAAACAAGACAGACTCGTGTCTTTAGAAGGCTGGCGCCGGTAATTGACCTATTTTTCCACTTGTATGCATTCTGTTCCGCCACGTGGAGGCAACCAGCGAAGCCGTTTTGTGTCTTGAATACTTAAAAAGGGTCTATCTTCCTTTTAATATTCAAAAATTCTATTTTTGTATACATATGCAACCCTAAAAACATGATTCAAATTTAAAGGCAACGGCGCGAACCGCGAAGGGCGCCGTCGTTTGTTTTCGTTTGAATTCGGTTCCAGTGACGCATGCCTATTTGTTAAGTAATATAAGTACTTACTATTATTTTGGTCATGTGTGAAATGAGAGTTAGCCACACTGTGCCAGAAAGGCCAGATTTGAACTTTAGAAACACTTTTGAAAATGTTTCAGAATGATGCGTTTATATTATTTACATGGTTATGGTAATAATAAAAACCCATATGTACTTGGAGCTTTTGCAGAATTTTTTTTATGACGCCATATTGCGAGAAAGAGAATTGTATGAGTAGCTTTTTCTAAATACCTTTTAATAGGCTTATTAAAAAACAATTAAATTTCAGGTGCGAGTCCATTATACAAGGACCTTCAAAAAGTCTAATACAATTTTGATGTAAAAAAAGCTATACATTGGCTAAATAGACTGGACGTCGCGCTCTAAAACTATTTGTATTATTAACAGAATTTACCTGTCGTGTTCTTGACTATATACTATATCTATGTTCTATGTTGTGTATTCTAACTTTTCGTTAGTTTGGTTTTTATATATATTGTATTATGTGTGTAAAGCGCCATGCGCTAAATAAAATAGATGTAAAATGAAAGGCAAAATTTGAAAAGAGAGTTTCCCATGTAGTGATGCCACGAGACGAGACGAGACGAGAATTGGCCCATTCTCGTCTCGTCTCGTGAGGCGAGAATTTTTTTTTATCTCGTCTCGACGAGAAACGCGTTTTTCTCGCTCGAGAGTGCCATTGTCATATTTTTTTATACGAATCTTAAAGGGGGTAAACATTTAAAAGTATCTGGTCGTCTCGCAGAAGGGTTTAATATAAGTCGGTTTGTTAGTCATGTCACTTAGAAACTATTTTTCTTAGATCAACAAAATATTGCAAGCGGCCATAAGACATAATTCACGTAATGTAATAGGCTTGGCAACGAGGTATTTTCAGTCCAAAATATACGGGGTGGTAAAAGATACAGAATAGAGAACGATTTATAATAATAATAATTGATTCATAATGGAACTACCCTTCTTTTATTATTTATTTTTTGGCATAATTCGGGGCATAATTAACTGCAATAGTTTGGAAAATATTCGACTAAATAAAGGGATCAGCCCAGAATGTCATCCGGGGAAAAACCTTAATGTTTTTATTACATTAATAGAAAGTGCAAGAGAAAGAACTTAAAGAAGTATTTCCGAAAATGCTCTATTTGACATATCAAAATTTAAAAATTCACTTTATTTTTTGCTCCTTTTACCCAAAAAATACAAAAATTTATTACGAACAAGCTTAATTTTACGTAATTAGGAAAAATATTGTAAGTAACATGTGCGAAAAGTTCCGTTTCCACGCTCACTTAGTGGCATGCCCGGACTTGCTTCGAGCCGTTCGTGCAACTGCCACCTCGTGCGGAAAAGTATCATTTACCGCACTTAATAATTATTTTGAATAGCCAAATTTATGTCTGAGACCTGTGTAATAAAATGAGGCAAAATAAGGCATACACTTGAATTATTCGTACTGAATTTCACTTTACCTATTATATTAGACTTTTTATTTTTAATTTATTTACTAATGTCATAATTGAGACTATTAACTTAATGCTATTGTTATTTTCATGGCCCTCCGTTGTCTTTATCTGTGATTTCCTAATAAAGTTTCGGTTGATATACAGGGTGTTATGAAAGTAATGTCAAATATTAAAACTGGTAAGAGAGATATGAAATGAAATTCACACTTTTATTAATGATTTTTGTGTGAGAAGTTTTTGGCGAATTTCGAATTTTTGATACAAAATTGTTAAATTTAGTCAAAATCTATCGTCTTTCGCCTTGTGAATGAAATTTGACTGGGGTCCTTTTCGATATTGTGTTTTCAATCGAAAATGCTTTCTTTCAGATTTGGTTAAGTATTTAAAAATGTCAACTACTAACCGTAGACAGAAGAAAGAGGCTAGACAATTTGATTATGTTCTCTTGAATATCTGTTTTAAGGTAAATGCCTTCACAATACGATAGAGTGAGAACGTTAAACACATTATTTTTCTGTCTATATATTAGGAGATACCTAAAATTCAGTGTTCTAACAAACGAGAAAAAACGAGATATTTCTCGACGAGAAACGGTCTTCTCTCGTCTCGTCTCGTGACTTCTCCCGAGAAAAAAATTTCACATATACGACGATGCATAGTTAGCTCGGCCACAACCAATAATGTAACTGTAAAAAAACTTAAATTTCGAATCTCATGCGATCTATTTTTTAAAGGGGTGAGACACTTAAAACGCATAATCGAACGATGCATGTTTTGGAAGCCCCGTATCTCCGGAACGGTTGAAAATAGATATCAACAATTATACACTTTTGATATCGGACCGCGGAATGCCATCTACTGATGTAGTTATTAATTATGGTTGCCATTTAAAAAAAACAAAATGGCGTCTTGTCTGTCATTTATGGATATCTGACATATTTGACGATAGCATAGTTAGCTCGGCCACAACCAATAATGTAACTGTAAAAAAACTTAAATTTCGAATCTCATGGGATCTATTTTTTAAAGGGGTGAGACACTTAAAACGCATAATCGAACGATGCATGTTTTGGAAGCCCCGTATCTTCGGAACGGTTGAAAATAGATATCAACAATTATACATTTTTGATATCGGACCGCGGAATGCCATCTACTGATGTAGTTATTAATTATGGTTGCCATTTAAAAAAAACAAAATGGCATCTTGTCTGTCATTTCTTGATATCTGACATATTTGACGATTGCATAGTTAGCTCGGCCACAACCAATAATGTAACTGTAAAAAAACTTAAATTTCGAATCTCATGCGATCTATTTTTTAAAGGGGTGAGACACTTAAAACGCATAATCGAACGATGCATGTTTGGAAAGCCCCGTATCTCCGGAACGGTTGAAAATAGATATCAACAATTATACATTTTTGATATCGGACCGCGGAATGCTATCTACTGGTGTAGTTATTAATTATGGTTGCCATTTAAAAAAAACAAAATGGGGTCTTGTCTGTCATTTCTTAATATCTGACATATTTGACGATTGCATAGTTAGCTCGGCCACAACCAATAATGTAACTGTAAAAAAACTTAAATTTCTAATCTCAAGCGATCTATTTTTAATCCAAACAAAATCAAAAACTTCGAAGCCTTGTATCTCCGGAACGACTGAAAATAAATATTTACAAATATATATTTCTGAACTGTAGATAAAAAATGGAATGCACTGGGCATATAATAAAGTAGGGTTGCCATTTAAAAAAATCCAATATGGCGTCTTATCTGTCAAATTTTTGAATCTATATAATTTTTGACATTAAATTTGGCTTCTTCGCAAAAAACCATTAGGGAGTACGTAATTGTTTTTTTATTTTAACCAGTAGGAAAATCGCTAATCGGGTGAGACACTTAAAAAAATGTCCCTGTACCAGTCGGTATAGAATATGAAAAAAAAAACAGAATAAGAATCGTGGAGATTTTTACGTTTTTTATTCTCCTCGTAAGAAAGTATTTGGGTCGGGACCCTACATAATCCAGCACTGCTGATGGCAATCCTAAAATTACGTACCTAATATCATTTTTGTCTAAATACGGTAAAATAATAAATTTATTATTTTAGTATTAGGTACTGACCTAAATCGATCGTGAGGGTCCCCAATTGTGGTTCTGATGATATTTAACTTGTTATAAACAAAATTATAAAAATTTAAAAAAATAAATTGACGTAGGTACCTTACTTTTTATCCATACAAAAATCGTTGCGATTTGTTATGTTTAGCACAGTAATGACAATTTTGCAAAACTCTACTTTTTTCCTTCCTTTCAAATCAAAATTTTATGTTTCTAAACAGGAATAGGTAACATCACCTAAAAGTATAATAAAAAGACAAAGTTTGTCGTCTTTATTTATTGAAATTGGCGAAAGTGCTCGTAAATGCTAATATTATTAAATCAAATAAAACTTTAGGGCCGTATCACATTTATATCGAGACATTTAGGTTGAATTGTTGAGCAAAGGTGTGTTTTAAGATGCCTTTTGTGGGATTATGACTTTTGCCAAAGGGAAGGGACGAATGCATGAGGATTATACGCTCGAGGTATATCACATAATGGCATCATTTCGACGTAGATTTAGTTTATTATATTTAAAGATACAGTTTGTGCAAAGGTATTTTTATATTATATTATATTCAAGGAGCAGTGGCGTATCCAATAACAACTACTGGCCCCCACCCTTTTCATTAGATAACAAATATTGCAATACTATTAACTAAGATAGCTGTGCGTCGCTATATATTCTATTCGTACACTAAGAAAAATATCGTACATAATATAAATCTTAAGTAACCTTCTACAATGTTTTAATTACATTTTTTATCAATAATTTTGAAATAAACTAAGTTTGTGTATTTTTTAAATTTCAAATTTTAATTTGTTTAAATGTCTTATACACACTGGGGACAGCCTACATGAACCTGACAAGGAGGCACTGAAGAGGGCTGCAAGACCGAAAGCGCTATGCCAGTTGACAATAAAAAATTTATATGATAATATTAATGTATAAACTTAGAAAGTCTACTAGTCGGGTAGATAAATATTATGCGAGAAAATAATTTTTCTGAATCTGTATTTCATCGAACTGTGTTCTATAAAATACAACAGATTTTCCAGATCGTTAAAAATTTTTATTTAAATACACTATTAGAAAAAGAACATTATAGTAGGGGAGCCCAACAGGGGATTTTGGGATTTACTCAAGCGCGGCAGATTAACATATTGGGGATACCTTGCACCCTGTTGAGTACCTCTGCCATGTCTAAGCCCTCTATATAGTGCCGCGCGTGTACGGCAGCTGATCAGAATAGTAAAAAAAAATCGATAGCTGGATTTACTCGAGCGCGTCAGATAAAGGTATGGTGGGTTAATTACATGCTAAAGAGTCTGCGTTTCAATAATCTGACGATTTGAGCGTGACGTAAGGGAGTGGGAGGGTTACAAACTTGCAAAAAAAAAACGTAACATGGATATTCTCGAGCGCGGTCAATTTTTTTTTATTTTGGTAACAAAAATCGTCAATAAAGTTTATTAGCGCGTGCAGCTGCAGTGAAGCACTCCGCGCCTCAATGTCTCTTTCTTTATCACTCACTCTCGCACCATCCCCACACTACCTTCCGTCAGCCATCACGCCATCACAGGCTGATCACAGCATTCGTGGGATTATATGTACAGGGTTATTATTTTACATTTTAGTTTGTCCCACTTTTAAAAGCCTGTAACTTTTTTGTTTTTTGAGTTAGCGCGTTCACTCAAAAAGTAGGATGTAGAAATTTGGCCAAGTATTTATGGGTTTTGTCAAAAATGACAGTAGGTGTCACACGTCACATTTAAAACCAAACATTTAATTTTTTTAAATGAGACACTCTGTATATTAAAAGCGCATTAGATGGTTCCTTTTCTTACGATTTCAAAAATATAACACACTTATGCATTCTTCTCTTAATTATGTAAAAATAATATTATTAAAAAGCATCAAGATAGTTATGAAACCGTTTTGTTGCTATGGATTTTGTCTTTATTTATATCGCAGTCTGTCACTCTTATTGTTATTACTCGTTCCGAATTTTGTACCGAAATATTTTTGTAAGTGAATTAAATTTTGTAAGATTTAAGAAAAAAATCATGAAATTTTGTTTTTTAAACGGTCAGATTAACAAAATCTCTCAAAATAATCGTCACATTATGAATCAGCACGACCAGGACACCAAGCTGAAGCGACTGTATGAAAATCTGACGCGCTCGAGTATGTCAAAATAGCGTTTTTTTGTTGCATTTTCGAAAAGTCGCCACGAGCTTGCGTCACATCCGAATCGTCAGTCTATTGAATGGGAGCTTCCTTAAGGATCCCTTAACATCCCCTCTGAATATCTGACACGCTCGAGCAATTTTTTTTCCCCATTTTTAACCCTTCCGTACCGCCGCCCCCACCATCAAAACCGGCAGATTAATGTACCTCCGTCATGAGAGTCACGTGGGGCATATACACTATTAATATCTTACGCGCTCGAGTATATCCATGTGACTGTTTTTTTTTACATTTTTGAAAGCCTGTAGTAACTCCCCACCGGTGAAAGGGTACACATGATATGACATTTTTTCCTTTCTACCATCCAATCTTCAAGATCCAATAGGTCCCCACGACGCTCGAGTAAATCCCCATTTAGCATCGTGGGCTCCCCTACTATTACTCGTACTTGCGGAATATCAACTTTATTGTACAGGGTGTTTTTTAAGGTCGACGAGCGGCCATATCTCGGAAACTACTGGGCATAGAAACTCAGAAAAGAAAAATGATAATTAAAGTGGCCATGAGAAAATTCTGGAAATAATTTTTAAGTTCCGCATTTTGCCGCAAGAGGGCGTAATTGAAAAGTAAATTTTAAAATTTTACATAACTCCGAAATTTCAACATTAAGGTATATGTTTGATAACACCATTTTAAAGCTTGGACAATTATGCATCATTTTGGTCTTATGCTCATTAACGTACCGACTTTAATAAGAGTAGGGGAAGCTGTTGAAAGTGTAATCATTTAAATCGCTGTAACTTATAAACGACTTATCCGAATTTAGCAAACTAAAGACTGTTTGGAAGAGAAATGTATGCACGTTCACCAATCGTATTTAGTTGTCCATAATAGTTCTCAAAACAAATGCTAGAGGGCGCAATTTTTAATAATAACAGTTTTTTCGATTTTATCCCGAAAATTCAAATCATATATACGGTATAACTATGACATCATAATCGAAAAGTAGATGAAATTTGCAAGAAAAAATGTGAAGACCGCAGTTCGATATCTTTGTTCGTTTCAGAGTTATTGCCAAAACAATAATTTTTAATACAAATTGCGCCCTCTAGCAATTTTATTAGAAACTATCGTTTACCATTAGATACGATAATTGAAGGTACTTCCAAACAAGCTTAAATTTAGTAAAATCGATTAAGTCGTTTAGAAGTTACAACGATTTTAATGTTTACACTTTCACTTGATAAGAGTGGGAGAAGCTATTGAAAGTGTAAACATTAAAATCGCTGTAACTTCTAAACGACTTATTCGATTTTACTAAATTTAAGCTTGTTTGGAAGTACCTTCAATTGTCATATCTAATGGTACACGATAGTTTCTAATAAAATTGCTAGAGGGCGCAATTTGTATTAAAAATTATTGTTTTGGCAATAACTTGTTCTTGCAAATTTCATCTACTTTTCGATTATGATGTCATAGTTATACCGTATGATTTGAATTTTCGGAATAAAATCGAAAAAACTGTTATTATTACAAATTGCGCCCTCTAGCATTTTTTTTGAGAACTATTATGGACAACTAAATACGATTGGTGAAAATGCATACATTTCTCTTCCAAACAGTCTTTAGTTTGCTAAAATCGGATAAGTCGTTTATAAGTTACAGCGATTTAAATGATTACACTTCCAACAGCTTCCCCCACTCTTATTAAAGTCGGTACGCCAATGAGCATAAGACCAAAATGATGCATAATTGTCCAAGCTTTAAAATGCTGTTATCAAACATATACCTTAATGTGGAATTTTCGGAGTTATGTAAAATTTTAAAATTTACTTTTCAATTACGCCCTCTTGCGGCAAAATGCGGAACTTAAAAATTATTTCCAAAATTTTCTCATGGACACTTTAATTATCATTTTTCTTTTCTTGAGTTTCTATGCCCAGTAGTTTCCGAGATATGGCCGCTCGTCGACCTCAAAAAAACACCCTGTATAAATTATTATTTTAAACGATTTTAGAGTTAGGGATAGGTTGGGCGGATTTTGGTATTTTTAATAATTCATGGGGAAAAAATTATCTCCTTTGCCGATTCCCCCATTCCCCGGAAATCTGCTCTTGGACCACCAGGGAATCCACCTCACTAAAACAAAATAAAAGCTTATCGACTAATTTTCGAGTTATGTGTGATACATAAGGCTGCCAACTTTTAAAATTACAAATGCGGGACAGCAGGACAATAATCGCTTATTCACCATTACATGTAAACTTGTATAAGGTTAGGGTTGTCCACCCCTTGGGCCATCAAATTCTTCTTTAATTTAATTGAATAGAACAACAAAAGTAAAATTTATTTAAAGAAAATTAATTTAAATACAAAAAAATTTAAACAAGGTATAAAACAAAATAAATATTCTATTTATTTTTAAAATCATATTTTTCAACTTCATGAAATTTGGGTTGGGCGAGATCCATCGATATTTTTAATGTCGATAACTGCCCCAACAAACAATTATAGTCTAAAAAAGGTGACTTTTACCTAAGTTTTTAACTATAAAGCTCTACAGACCGCTTTACATAGTCAGAAGGTAGTAATTTATACCACTTTATCACCTAGTGGGGAATAAAACCAAGGTAATAAAGTGGTAAGAAACACCTGTCATTAGGAGAATTGTTCTTCATAGACGAGGTCAAGTAGTCTTCTCCGTGGTAGTAAAGAGGTGTTTTTTACCCGTATTTAACCTATGTGGGCCTGTTATGGGCTATGAAGTTTATAGAAAATCACAACCACAATTTTAGAAAAAGATAAAAATAGTATTTTGTGTTTATTTGTATCAAAGCACAGGAGGCAGAAGGGTTCTTAAATCAGAACATGTCATGTCAGCCGCTATTGATTTTTAAAATGGAGTGGTAGTATATAGATAGGTATGTACTTATAAAAATCATTATTTCGTCGATGTGAAGTGAAAAAATGGGTGCGCGTAAAAAATGTTCGTATAGATTTCAATTTTACCTAGAGAAACTAACCAAGCCCCAGAAAAAAGGCATTTAATTAAAAAAAACAAGGTAAATTAAAATTGAAAATACCAAAAATTTAAAATGTAGCCAATATTTAGTGCTTGGACGAATAAGTTAGCTCATTTCTGTGCTCGGTTTTTGTAATATATTTGTTGTTGCTTTAGTGTTACAAGTAATTTAACAAAATTAATTGAAAATAATACACCATGTTGAAAAAAATATGGCGTCAGTAAATATTTTTCCTAAAGGTCGTGATTTCCTGTGGTTTGGGCCTTAAAAAATTGGACCTCTAAGTCAACCCGTATTAGGTTACGCTAGGAGAAAATTTCCTATTTTGTATCTTCCGTCTTGATAGGTCTAAACTAGGAGAAATATTCGTTTATATGGCATAAATTTATAATAATGAGTGTTTATGAAGTCTAATTTGGGGTTTTTAAGAATACTGCAGGCCCTATGTACGGCCTATTACTCCATAAAATGTTTCTATCGGGGTCGCTGAATTAATGCCTCGCAACGGATTAATAGCCACTATTATAATGTAACTAACCTTACTTTTTGGCCGAGTTCGAATATAAACGTACAATGTTTTTTTCGTTGTTCCGGCGTTTTGTATAGCTCCTACGCGACCCCTTTTATTTCGCCGAAAAAATGGAAACTGATTATTTTAAAATGGAGAGGGTCAAGCTCCTCCTTGGATTATTCTTATGTTCCCCACAAGTGGGAAGATTACCACAGTGCGATGAACTTTACAATCATCATTAAAGTTTTCTAAGCCAGAATCTCTTTAAAGACATAATTTTTGGAAGATACGGCTTTATATCCGGTAAAAATCACTTTGAGGACAAAATATTGGGCTATAAAGAAATTATTAAAGTCATAACTACAACATATTTTATA
The DNA here is from genome assembly GCA_963969555.1 of Polydrusus pterygomalis. NCBI lineage: Eukaryota > Metazoa > Arthropoda > Insecta > Coleoptera > Curculionidae > Polydrusus > Polydrusus pterygomalis. Next base: position 13,177,431 of record OZ018384.1, read on the forward strand.
CTTTAAAGCCTTCTGGGCTTTAAGTACAAAATGTAAAACTAATATAGGGTATACATCACCTAAGAAAGTGTTCACATTATAACCTGACCATGAAGATATATTAAAGACAAAACGAAGTAATTTGTTCTTCATTTATGGGCCTAAAAGATTATTGGGCTTTAAGGCCCAATCTAAGGTAAAAAATAACCTGGTTGGGCGTTTATTACTGACTTTCCTTAGACCTAACTATCAAGTCGATTTACAAGGTAATTATCTACTCTTTTGGACCATCTCTTGGGCCTCTTATATTTTCCCACTTTGAACACGTATTAATAAGTTCGAATTACTTTGTTTGGGCCAAACTGTTAGTCTCTTTGGCCGTTTCGTCTAAAAAGCCGATTTGAAGGTAAAAAATAGACTATTTTTTACTTAAATAGGTCATTTTCTCCAAATGAGAGGTCGCCAAGGCTTTAAATGTTTGTTGGGGCTGCATAATATGATGCTTTGCAAAATAATATGTTCATTCCGGGACTTGCGGGATAGATTTAACAAATGCTGGACGATTTTAGGTAAAATTTTAGAGGCGGGACAATTGTAAAGAATACGGGACGGTTGGCAGCCTTAGTGATACATATTATGTGTATATTATCTATAAATAAACTCGCTTAGGTATGATAATTGAGCTTTAAGATGTGCTTTCAAAAGGTATAAAGTTGAACGAAAACAAATTAAAAGTTTTAATTAAGAATTTTACGTACCCTTGCAAAATAATATTGTAACAATAGGCTATTTAAATAAATTGATTTTAAATCTTAGGGTACTATTGTAGAACTTATCTTATGTATTTTTTGGTAATTTTGTCTGTTAAATATTAAAAGCAAGGTTATTATCGGCATACTGTTCTTTAAAACTACTTAACTACAAAGGGACTCCTTTCGCCCCTGAATAAGATCCTTGAAATTAGAATTCGTTGCCAGCAATCATATTATAGTTTAAAGGTGCTCCTATCGTGTCACCCAAGGTAAGCGCTATAACTTCATAGTACATGCACTACACACTCTTTATTGTTTATATCGTAAAATTTTATAAGAAACGACAATTATTATTATTGGTTAAAAAAATAATACAATGAAATGGAAATCGGGAATATAATATAATCCTACAGTGTTTGTTGGCCGGGCTTTAAATTTTACAGCGGCGGCTGCACCTCTCGACGCTAAATAAAATTAGCCTCCACATACCTCCTATACAAAGCCTAAGTGCTCATTTTAAAATTGAAGTGACGTCATACTATGTAGGCCGAAGTAGGCCTCCATAAGAAATTTATTGAAAGGTTCTCCAGTCAATTAATGAATATTACGCTACTAACTATCAGTCTTGTTAAAATCATTGGTCAAATACTGCATGTACAGTATGAAACTCATAAAAATAATACAAGTTTCCAAAATTTTGAACAGTTTTTAGATTTGTTGCAAACGACTGGTTCTCTGTAAATGGTGAAGAAAACTTTATTTAGGCTTGAATATACTACTGGACCTTGTATAACATGGACGCTATTATCATCTAATGTTGCGGACAACGTAATTTTTTCTTTAATAATTACAAAATTTTAATTTTTATTCAAATATTTTTCTTTAATAGTTCTGTTAACATTAAAATATGCGGTAGAACAAAATTTCTAAAATAAGGTATAATGTGGTGCAGTTATCCCAACGTTCTAAGAACCACATGTTAAAATTTTCCACTTGAACCTCGACTTTCTCTCCAGCTGGAGTGATTCAAGAACAAATCGAGTCCCAAAAAACGGACAATTCAGCATGTGAAAAAATCAGTGTCGAACAGTACAAGGTCAGTGACAGGTAAAAAGGGCCCTCACTAGGCGCAAAGATTTTTATCTATTAAAATATTAGATTAATAATTACACATTCATATATCGATCGGTTGTGTACGACGATACTATCGTTTGCTCCTGTGCCAAGGAGATCCAAGCTATACCAAAGTTCGCGTTGCCGTGTGCCACGAAACACACCATGGGTACAAGTTCATGCTCGTCTGCTTACCTTTGTTGAGCAATTTAAAGGTGTTCCAGCCCGTTTATTTTTGGATATCACTGACAGCAGCAGCAACGCTGCAAGTATCATTTAACCTTTATTATGCGTTTGCCGCTAAACTTACATTTATTCCACTGACCGGATGCATCGGCAAAATTTACGGTTCGCTGTAAAAACAGAAAATAGTCAAGAGACTGAAAAAAAGGAAAGGTCCAGGCAAAGATGGAATAAGCAATAAAATGCTTAAAAATATGGGCAGGAAAGAAATAGCCGCCATAGTGAATATAGCAAATGAAGTAATAAGAACAGAGTATTACCCAAAAAATTGGAAACATGCAGAAGTCATAGTACTAAATAAACCAGGAAAAGCGAAAAAATGTCCGCAGAACTATAGACCAATAAGCCGGCTATCAGCACTTAGCAAAGTGCTGGAAAGAGTCATCAATAGACTAAAATATGAAACAGACATGCTCAACATGTTGCCGGACGAACAGTTCGGCTTCAGAACTGCATATTCATCAGAACAACAGGTGCTGAGAATAGTGGAAACTGCAACAAAAGGCTTTCAAGAAAAAATGTCAACGGGAGTAGTGCTACTAGATGTAGCCAGAGCCTTTGATAGGGTCTGGCATCAAGGCCTAATTTACAAAATTGTCACCTCAGAGTATTCAGAGAAAATCTGCAAGATAATATGGAGCTATCTGCCAGAAAGAACCTTCAGCGTTAACATTGGACAAGAATGATCGGAACCAAGAATGCTTGAAGCAGGAGTACCACAAGGATCTGAGCTAGGCCCACAACTGTATTTAATATATACAAGTGATATATCAAAAGCAACAGGAGCGTATTTGGGACTATTCGCTGATGATACAGTAGTAGCCATCAAGCATAGAAACATCGATGTTATCTGCAGAAGACTGCAGAATGAAGTCGACAGAATAGTGCAGTGGTGTATAAAATGGAAAATCAAAATAAATAGACAAAAAAGTCAAGCCATAGTGCTGCAAAGAAAAAGATCTATTCCACCTAGGAATATAATCATAGATGAAGAGGAGGTCGCATGGACCAAGGAAGGTAATAACTTAGGAATAACCCTAGACTCCGGTCTAATGTGGGAAAAGCACATCAAGAAAGTAATTAAGAAGGCAGGTATGGGCAGACAGTATCCACTGATAGGTTCAAAGAGTACAATGGGGCTCAAAACCAAGCTGCAAATGATAAAAGCAGTACCTAGACCACAGCTGACCTACGGCTCAGCAGCATGGGGCTATGCAGCAAATACATATCTAAAACGGCTGGAGGCCACAGAAAATAATTATGTAAGAAAAGCAGTAGCGGCACCATGGTTTGTAAGAAATGCACAAATCCATAGAGATCTTAAATGGGGAACAATAATAACATTCATGAAAAGGAAAGCAGCCAAACTTTTTTAAAAAGCAGGAACTCATCCCAATGAAGAATTAAGAAGATTAGAGGACTATGATCCAGTACAGGACGAGAAAAGAATGAGTGTATACTATAAGCGCCCAAGGAATCAGCTTTTGTAATAGCGTAAAGAAAATTGCTGCTGGATTATAGAAAGAAGAAGGAAACAAGAAGTATTATACTTAGCAAGGAGTCGTTAAACTAGACGCTGCCATACCTAGTTTAAGTAGTTAGTAAACAAAAAAGCCTACAAAAACCTACAAAAAAATGTACCGACCACACAAGAATTTACTACACACAACACTGCACCCATACACACACCTACACTAACACAAGTAAGTTCTTAGCTAGTAACAATCTACACCCTACAAAGCTTACCTCTGCCCAGACCAGCGCTGTTGGTTCTCTACCTGAAACAGCGGGGTCCCCATCCGTGGGCCCATAACACGTCATCTGAGCACAAACATTACAAACATCTCAAACACTAACACAGTAAGCAATAGTTTACTACTGCTCACCGACACTACTCTGCCTCACAGGGTGCCAGTCTTTAGAAGATTCTCCCCGAAAAAAAAAAACGTTACAAACTACTTATTTCTTACATTCATGGGAGGGTAAACTTTATAGTGTTATTCTGCTCCTTAACCGGGATACACCTGACTTTTCTGTACGGAAGAGAAAAGGACATCCTTCACGCACATGATGGTCTTTCTAGCCAGATTGCTAACTTTGATTTTTTCCAAGGAATAAAGCTACTTTTTACATTATTTTTATAATTAAAATTTAAAATTTAAACCTCTTAGCGGATTTTTACGACCAGTTATTGTGTAGTGACATTTACGCACTAATATATAAGAAAGACATTTTTTCTTAAAACTCAAAGACATTTTTACTGCAATATTTTATGCCCAAAGAACTTTAAGGTATGAATGACAGTTTAATCCTTATTTGGTCAAGCTAATTAATAAGAGGCGTGCATATTTTTATATTTGTCTATTGTTCTATCTCTGTCATTCTTTTAAAATATTTTTTCTGCTAGAACTTAGGAGTTTTGTTGCATATCATTTATTACGTACATTTTATTAAAATGGATTACTGAAAAAAGCAAGTAGCACCAATTATGGGTAAAATTACCAAAATTCACAACTGGCATATTCTGGAATATTGAAGAATTTGGTCATTATGCCCTTAAAGCTGATTGTGATGCTTTGGAGGCAAAATACTCCACTATCCAAGAAGGTTTAAGAAAAATTCTAGATCAACTTAAAGGCATCTTAATGAACCCAAAGGTCAGGTGGCGCCGAGCACAATATTTCCTGAAATTTTAATATCTTCCTTTAGCGGAAATTTTGCTGATTGAAAAGCTTTTAACAAACTTTTTCAAAATCTTATTGTAGTAAATCCAAGTTTAACAGATGTTCAAAAATTTATTTATTTAAAATCTTTAGGGTGAGCCGCTCGAATTAATTGACAGTTTACAATTGAAAAGCTATAAGTTTTTTAATTTAATAGCTTTAAATACTTGAAAGGGTAGATACGCTAAAGTCGGCTAAAGAGTATAGAATTATCAATTATCATATAAAAAATTATTGGATGTGCCCACCTTTAATAAAATTTCTGCATTCGATATCAGAAAATGTATTACTTAAGCCAAGTAGGGTATCAAATCAATCGAAACCTTAAATGTTCTCAAAGACGAATGGATAGACCTAATGCTTATTTATATTTTTACACAGAAATTAGATTTAAATACAACTAAGGCATTTGAATGTGAAAGGGACCGCAAAAAGCGTCCAACCATTGCCACAGCCATTGATGTATTCAAGATGGCGCCGAATGAAGTAGACGCGACAAAACAGTCAGACGCTAAAAAGTGTAAATATTGCAAAAGTAATGTTACTTCAAGCAGTGTAAAGTGTGAAGAGAGCTATCACCATTCATGTGCTCTAAGAATAAGGGGACTACGAGTCACTAGTGGCAGTAAAAACCTAATTCTATGCCCAGGATGCGGCGAGAACAAAAAAGCCAATGAGGAAAGAAAAAACACAGAATTGTCAGACCTTAAGCAACAGGTACTCGATTTACATAATAAGAATGGTATATTAGAAGAAAATTTCCAATGGATGAGAAAAAAATTGGAAAAAATAGACAGAGTCACATCTAAAAACCTACAAAAAATAGAGAGCATGATTTGCAAAATCCCACTACAGCCAGATAAGAGTCCAGCGTTGCCAAGCGAGTCTCCTACGGACGAGTCAAATGAAAATTAAACTGTCGACCTCACCCATGACAGTGTTGTCACCGGCGCATCAAGTGAAGCAAATGAATCGCCAAAGGCTTACCAAACTGCTCCGAGCAACTCCACACCACTCCACATCACAAGAAAAAACTGGCAACAATGGCACTGAAATAAATGGTGACTCCTGTTTCACCAATGAACAAAAATCGAACAAGCAGCAAGATCGTAGCATCCGCCAACAAAAAAAAAAAAGGGAAGAATTGTGTGACAACTTATGTTCTAACTTAGAAAATCGTAGTCGCAAAGTAAACATCACTGACAGCCCAAAAAGAAATACATTGGAACAACGAACACTAACTCCGTTGGAGACTCGAAACCCCGTCAAAGAAAATATAGAAAAGTCTACCGAAAAAGATGAACAATGGGAAACTCAAAAACGCGGAGGGTTTAGACAAAATAGTCCCCAAGCGTCAAGGGAAGCAACGAAGCTGCCTCCAACTTGAAAATTGCACCATCAATGGTGCAAAGTGCCCGGTTGTTCCTATCAGGCCTTGCCACTGATACTTCAACCCAGGATATAGAAAACTACCTTTCTGAGAATGGCATACAGACAACATTATGTGAGAAGCTAGCTGCGAAAAACCAGCATCTTGTGAGCTCTTTTAAAATTGGTGTGTCAATAGAAAAAAAAAGGAAGTTATAAAAGCAGATCTCTGGCCCGAAGGCCTCTTCATTAATGACTTTTTAAATATCAGGAGAATAGCACCTCACCCCAGAGGTCAAGAAGCCAAAACTCAAAGGGTGAGCTCCACAAATTAAGTATCATACACCACAACGTACAATCCATAGGAAGTTGCATCGACCGTCTGCAATGTATGGTGGAGGAGCATGCAGAATGTATTGCAGTATGCATTAGTGAACATTGGAAGTCAAAAGAGCTACTTCCCAGTTATAACCTAGCTAGACACAAACTTGCATCTTCATACTGCAGAGCAGTAGACAATCATGGTGGCACGGCCATTTTGATTAAAAAGGACTTGCAGTGGAAATGTCGAAATGACATATCAATTGTTAGTGAGGACTTTGTGTTTGAATGCTCCGCTGTAGAAGTGACAATTGAAAAAAATAAAATTATTATATTATGTATATATCGTACGCCCACTTCTCAGATATTAAACTTCGTAAATAAATTGGAATCTGTCTTGGTAACTATTTTTGGGGAAAACTGCCAGATATTCATGGCGGGTGACTTTAATATAAATATTAGGGATAATAATAGGCATGCCAATGACTTTATCTCAACACTGGAGTCATTTGGTATGGCCCCCTTAACTTTAGATCACACAAGAATAACCAAGACCTCAAACAGCTGTATCGATAACATTTTTACAAATTGTCACACCTTTACAGCTGAAATACTGCACACACACATTTCAGATCACACGGGACAGAAGATTGTATTTAGGTCAAAGGTAAGTCAACAAAACCAATGCTTAGGCAAAAAATGAATAATAAGCACCCAAACTATAAACACTTTTGGTAATTTTTTAAGAGAACAGGACTGAGGGAAAGTCCTAACTATGCCTGAGGATAGAGTGAATGATCAGTGGAAGACATTCATGCAGACTCTTAAGCCAATATTCAACCACTGTTTTCCGCTACGAAATTTAAATAAAAAAACTAAAAAATTATGGTTTCACCAATCACCAGAGGTTATTGAGTGTAAAAATCAGTTGGATGTTTTATTGGTTATGAGTCGGCATGATGAAAGATGTTTAGAAGCGTATAAGGAGTGCAAGCAAAAGTATGACAAATTACTTACAGATATGCGCAAAGCTAAGTATGGAGAACGTATTGCAAACAGTGAAAATAAATCTAAGTGTGTTTGGCAGATTGTAAGAGAAATCAGGGGAGGTGAGGCTGGTGAAACAGGCTGTCAGCTTCCAGGTGACCCAAGCTATAACTTTAATAATTTTGTACTACATGCAGCCCAAAATCTTGTAAAGAATTTACCTACACCAAATAATTTTAGCACTAACATTCCACACCACTACAGGTCTTTTTACCTCACCCCCATAATGGTCGTTGAAGTATTAAGTATAATACAAAAATTAAAGAGCAAAAAAAGCACAGGTTATGATGAGATGTCCAGTAGTCTAATAAAGCAGTTTTCTGAGGAACTTGCTCCAACTCTGTGTTTTATAATTAATAACTCGTTTAAACATGGATTAAAATTGGCAATTATCAAGCCTCTGCACAAGACAGGGGATCCCACCCAAAATGAAAACTACAGGCTGATAAGCCTAATATCAACTTTCTCTAAAATCTTTGAAATGGCAATGTGTACTAGGCTGCTAAGTTTTTTCTACATTAAGGGGCTTCTTAGCCAATCGCAGCATGGGTACCTTAAGGGAAAGTCAGTGGAAACAACCGTGTATGACTGGACCATAAAATATTGGTAGAGAAACTGGAGCGGTATGGCATTAGGGGTCCAGCCCTGAACTGGATAAATTCATATCTTTATAACCGTAAGCAAAGGGTGGTGATCGAGAGTAATGGGGCACGGCACATCTCCGAGGAGAGTACCATGCAAATGGGACTACCACAGGGAAGTGTCATGGGTCCCTTGCTATTCATCTTTTGTGTAAATGATTTAGCATCACAAATAATAAATCAAGACTGCGAACTAGTAAACTTTGCTGACGACACTAACATTTTAACAATAGCAAAATCGCTTAACGACTTACTACAGATATGAAATGGCCATTTAGAGAGGACTGACGAGTGGTTCAGACTTAATAGATTAATTCTGAATGGTGAGAAAACTCATGTAATTTGCTTCCGAATGAAGCAGAGCTGCGCAGGCATTCCAAGCGAGGTCCCGCTTCGTTCTCGGACTGTGGCACTGGAGGGAAGCACGAGGTTCCTTGGGCTTGACATTGACCAGAATCTGGACTGGGTCGGGCAGGTTAGGGAGGTTTTCAGGAGAATAAACTCTTCGTGCTACTTGCTAAGAGTTATGGCAAGGTACTTGGATAGAGACAATCTTAGGGCTGTCTATTTTGCAAACATTCACTCAGTGCTTCGCTTCGGAGTCATGTTCTGGGGAGGAAGCGTGGACGCAAAACGTGCTTTCGTGGGACAAAAAAGCGCTATTCGCATTCTGACGGGACTCCCGTATAGAAATACATGTATTGGTAAGTTTAAAGAACATAACATCCTAATACTTCCGGGCCTGTATATATACGAGTGTCTTATTTTTCTGTTTAAGAATAAGCACAAGTTTCGTGGGTTTGAGGTACGACACGAATTTGGCACGCACTGGATTGGCTACAACATCCCCATCCATAGATTAACAAACACTGAGAGGGGACCTGCTTATTCTTGTGTGAATTTTTTTAACAAGCTAACCGATCAAATAAAGACTGACATTAATTTTAAGGTTTATAAAAAGTCTGTTTTTAAACTTTTAATACAAATAGATCCTTATACGGTGGAAGAATTCTTGAATTACTAAGATGTTATTTTTTAACTACATGTGTGTGCTCGTTGGAATGTTTTATTTAGTCTTGTGAGCGTTCACATTGTGAATGTATTTTAATCTTTTTTAATTCTGATTTTTTTAAAAATTTTAATACTATTTTTTAATGTGTTAAAACCTTAACTTAATTCTTTAAACCAATTCTGTATTGTCTTGTTGTGATATTTTATTAAAGAGTCATTTAGGACCTACAGTCGGTCCCATTACGAATGCTTTTTACTTGATTCTGACGCTTACTCACTAAACTTAGGTGCTTCAACATGTTTGTGACCTATTTTTTTCTGAATAAAGAGAATTTTGAATTTGAATTTGAACCTTACACGAAATTGTTGATTTCCTGGATAAGCCATGCTCAATTATGGAGATGCTTGTTGATAATATTAATAAAACAGGTAGTAATTTTAAACCTTAATTACAAGCATTTCTCAGCAAGTAACCCAATTCCATAAAATGTCAGAATTAAAAAATGTATTTATACATTATTTCTGATGGAAGTTTAAAGTGTTACGGCGCATGCATCTATTTGCGTGTCATTTATGATAATGCATATCCAATAGATGGCCCAAATGCAATCAACGTGCTTAATGCCCTTCTAATATTTATGACTCACCATGGAGCACCCCATATGATAGTTGCCGACAGTGGAACATAATTTAAAAATGGCCTTATGCAAGAATTTGTAGATACTCACAAAATTTCAATCCATTATACCACGCCAGATAACCCACAATCCAATCGAATGATAGAGCGATTTCACTCAACCCGAACGAAAAAAAAATCTAAATACTAAAGAACAAATGCCTTGTGCCATCCTTGGCTACATGAACTCTATTTACTCCATGACCAACATGAAACCAATTAACATTTGGCCACTTAGACGCCCAAGATCCATTTGATATTTACATTAGAAAACCCTTATCAACAGTTACACCCAACAGCATAGAGAAAAAACAAAGACAATTTATAAAGAACTAAACGAAAAGCTTCAAGAAGCCAAAGTGAAGTACATAGAGAAAGAAACTCCAAGAGACAAGTTCCAATAACATATAAACCCAGTACCAAAATATATACAAGAAAAACAGTAAAGCCGACAAGCAAGAATCCAGACTAGTACCCATGATTTTATACACTATCTACCTCAACCTACAGCCAATAGCAGAAAAAATAGACTCCTTGAAATTTCAATACCGAGCAGTCAACGAAGCAATAGAAAACGGACTAAGCTTTCCATATTTCTCAAGCCTACAAAACTTTGACCAAAGCCTAAAATTTCTGTTAAAAACCGCCCGAGAGAAATTATACACTATTTACCCACCTAACAGATCCAGAAGAGGACTGATAAATGGATTGGGAAGCATAGTGAAAGCCATATCTGGAAATATCGACCAAGAAGACGCTGAGAAGTACAACGATGCTAGCGCAGCCCTGCAAGATAATCAAAATAACATTATCAGCCAAGTAAACTACCACACGAGCCTTAACAATAAAGTTATGGAAAATCTTAACAAAACCATGTCCCTCATAAGCCATAACGAAGTAACTATTGCATTTCAGACCAACAAAATTAACTCTAAGCTAAACAAATTTATCTTTGACTTTGGTCATTTTATTCAAGCAAGAAACGTGTTGGACCAAATTAATTTAGCCCTTCAAATTTTCATGCAGATCCTTAATGACCTAGAAAAAGCCATAACCTTTACAAAAATCAATGTTCTTCATAATAGGCTCATTAAACATGATGAACTTAAGTGGACCATCCAAAAAATGCTAGAACACCAGTCAGAAAATCAACTTCCATTTATTCAAGAAAAAGACCCAACGAAGTATTATGATATTATAAGCATTGATGTATACTTCTCAAACCATACTGTTGTCTTTATATTGCACTTTACAATCATTTACTCGGATCCGTTCCTATACTTTCACCTATTTTCTGTTCCCACATACAACCATACAACAATTTTATTCCACCAGCTCTGTATTTAGCTTCTAACAATGAACTTTACCAGTATATAGATCTACCCTGTAAAATAACTGGATTAACCTACTTATGTCCTGAGAAGTTCATTCAAGAACACACAAGAACTTAAGACTGTATTGGAGACATCCTGCAACTTACCAACCAATGAAGAAGCATCATGTCTGATGGTACCCGTTTATGTCAATACGTCTTTAATACAAGAAATGTCAGAAACCCACTACATAGCAATTTTCCCAAAACCACCAAAATATCAACTCATTGCATTTCCTCAAAAATTATGGCACGCGAAGGCATATTCCTTATCAAACTACCACCAGGGTGTGAATTTAAGACCAACGATGAGACATTTATAAATTCAAAAACAATAATTCAAGAAGAACCGCTAACACTACCTAAAATTGAAGTGAGAAGCCAGGATCAACAACCAAAAGTAAAGCCACTTAATCGAGACAAGATCCCACTTGACGAACTTTATAAATTAGCAAAAGAAGAAGAACACTTAGAATCCCTTCACACAGAAACATGAAACACCATTCACACTCATTTCTGGACAACACCTATATATATATATATATATAATTGCAACTATAGTTCTCATATTCGCATTCTTTAAGGCTAAGCAATACTGGACTAAAAATAAAAAACCAAAAGCAACCCCAGAAGAAAACCAAATTCAAGACGAAGAAGACCCAAAGCAGCCAGTTTTGTTCGCCCCTTACAAAACTTCCCCAGGGGGTGGAGAAATTACCGTTCGGTGAACCGTAATTTCTCCATCCCCGTGAACACAGCTAAGCAGTTACATCAGCGAAACACCAAATCAGCGTTCTAATTTTATTGCAAACTCACCGATAAATTATATCTAAATAGTAGGTTTTAGATTAGAATAGTTAGTTCTAAGTTTATACTGGTTTCTTACTATTATTGTTAAGTGTTACAAATAAAGGTCTTTTTAAAAAGTACCTGTTACATAATCAACCCTTAACTTGCGACCTGCTTTCCAGACAGCACTTGGTTGTTACTATTTTGCTTTCACACCAAAGTCACACAGTGTTACATGCAAATTTCTCTCGACATTTTATTGGTAGACAGTTACTTGCCTTTCTAATGTCGTCGGAAGATACCTTTGGGCTTATTGCTGCGGTAATTGCAGAAAGGAAAAAAAAGCACTATGCACCCATAAAACTTATCAAATTCCTTCTAACATAGGTCAGTACTTTCAATATATACAAAGCAGGTGTGTATTTTTCTTTAAGATTAGAATGGTGTACAATAAACTGCAGTACAATGCGTATGGGTCAAAGTTATCCAATTTTTGACTTTGAGCAATGGTTATTAGATATTATTTATTAGTACAAAAAGTAAGATTGGCTGGACAGTTAGATGGTTAAATTAATATCGACCTTGTCTTTACCATTTGCAAAAATTTCAGAAATTATTGTAAAAAAATTAAAAATTGGCACGCTTTATTTTCGTATGCGTATTTCCTCTTCGATCATAATATATGTTCACCGCGTACCTATCGCGCCTTAGAGGTTATTTTCTATACTGATTTTTTATTCAATGTTACGCTACTGCTTTTGATTGAAAGCCATTTATGAGCCTTTTTGAACCCAAATAGTATCTAGGGTGTAGTTTCTATACGAAAACGCTACTAAATTAAATAATTGAGCACTCACAGCGAACACACATTCAAAGCTATATAAAGAGTCATAAGTTATAGATTTTTGAAGGGCCACAAAGTCCCACCCCTGCAATTAATTTTATTACATAGTTGGTATTAATCCGAAAGTGTTCCTAACTTTTTGATGTATTGAACTTATTGGTATGTTAATCTATTAAGCTATTACTATTACTTACATAATAATTATTACTTTAAACTGAAAATCGTTATTCTGACTGTTTAGAATTTTAAAAGAAACGTAATGAAAGTTTATGGTTTATGAATTACAATAGACATTTTTATGTGGTTCTAGAATGTTGTGATTTTAATTATTGGAAGCATTGTTGAATTCCAATTGATAGATACCTATTTGCATCATCGAATTCCTTAATTTTTATTTTGGAACAATAATTTTTGCAGGGTGTTCGGAAAAAACGTATACGACAATAATCATTGACAGATTTTTGGTGAACTAGCACTATACAATGAAGTTTTTCAGTCTTTAACGCTATTCCGCTACCTGCGTTGCTATGACTTTGTTCCACGAGAAAATTTAAAAACCTGAAAAAGCTGAAAAACTTAAAATTAATGACTTACGAAAAGAAGCAGGGGAATTAAAGATTTTCAAAAATCATGATGATTTTATAAAAATAGTATCTATGAGTTGGTAATTCTCCAATGGATTAATAACAAATAGTATTTAGCTATGAAGGTAAAAACGTAATGACATTTAAATGATCTGTTCTATTTAAATAAAAAAATATCCTTTCAACATTATAAATTAATAGTCAAAGTAATTGAATTACAAGACGCAAACAAAAAAAAACGCTGACTGATCAATAATAACATCTCTATGAAATTAAAAACAAAATAGCAACTCAAAGAGGTTATTTATATTTTTCTAGCTCTAATAAATAAATTTTAGTCTTACGTAGTTGTTTAACTTATTTGACATCTAAAATTAAAACTATAGGCTTCATAGTTAAACAAAACGAAAAAACGTTCAATCGCTCTTTTCCAGATTCCTTTAACTGGAATAAAATCTTTGCAAAAGAAAAACCGTTTGATTTTTAAATCGCTTTCAATAAAAGACTTATTGAAAGAAGCAGGGGAAGTAAAGATTTAAGAAAAATTTCATTAGGAAAATGTTCTCATAAAAATAATATAAATTGATTAATGGCCAAAGTAATTGAATCACAAGGCGCGAACAAAAAAATCGCTTACGGATAAATAATAAAATTTATTTGGTTATGAAGTTTAAAAAGTTTGTAGTGACAGTTTGCAAAAGAGGGTGGGCTTATTGGAATGAATGACTGCCAGAGCGTAAGAGCGTGAACCACAGTCGAGAGAAGTGATTTAACATCTACGAGGGCCCTAATTTAATATGAGCCCCTCTGCATTATTAGTTACATACACAAATACTATTAATGTAATGAAGAACTTGTAATCCGATTTGCCATACTGATATCATTTAATAAATGACTTACGATAACGATGTTCATTGTGTTTCATAAGCAACGAACTGATGCTTTGCTTTGCGATATTAAAATTAAATGAATGAAGCAATCTTGGATATTCTTTGAGGTAGTTGTGAGTGGACTTTGTGAAAATTTAGATTTTAACTACCTACACTTGGTAGGGGAAGGTTGCCCATATTGGACCAATTTCCAGATTTCTTATCATAGATCCTGATAATAACGCAAAAGCGATCTTGAAGCTATACCTTAGTATACTTTAGTATGTTGTTCAACTGCAGGATTTTTTGCAGAATTTTATTTCAAAGTATCTATGACATACCAGGCTATAAAAAAAACTCTGCAAGTGGTTCAATATAGGAAACCGGTTGCCTAAATTGCACCTGGGGGTTTCAAAATTGGACCACATGATTTAAATCGGAAGCTTAGGTGTTAAATAAATAAATAAAAAATAAAATTGTTGGTATAGGAAGTTTTATACTTATATTTCAAAAAAACATCCAATTTACAATCAAAATTTCGGTAGAAGACATCCTAATGCAAAAAAGTACCTATTAGTTTCCTATATTGGACCAGTCATAGTTTCATTTTTTAACTCAAAGAAAAAAGATTTTAGCAATATTGAAATGGTGCTAGTTCATGACATTAACTTATTTAAAGAGAAAAAATATTTTTGCACAAACTGCCTAAATTGGACCGGTGCAATTTTGGCAATCACCCAGTGGTCCAATTCAAGCAACTACCACGTGTTTTACAAAACCACCCAGGAAAAAAACAAATATGGCATGGTAATAGGAGAAATAGAAAAACTTACTTGATAATTTCCATAAAGATTTTGCTTAGAGTTTTATGGTTCTAAGGTAAATTCTTAGGGAAATCCTAAAAATATTACATTAAAATTGTGTAAATTACGTTTTGCTCTGTACACGCCAAGCACTTACGGCCAACTAATTGAATATGTTGCCGATCAAAGGTTCTGGGTGGAAGTATGTTACAGTGTTGCCAGATGATATGGCACTTGTTTAGTTTCGGAGAAATGTACTGTGGTCCAATTTAGGTAGCGGTTCAATATAGGCAACCTTCCCCTATTTGAAGTATTTAGTAAATTTTTGTGTAAGTGCTGTTTTTTTAGGAATGTTGTAGTAATACATTTTTTAGTGAATTTAAATAAAATATCTATACCTACATTACAACGAAAAAATGTAAAAACCTTAGTGACATGATATGGGGTCTTCACGAAATAACATAAGTTCTAAAATTATTAGAAATGTTAAAAAAAAAATGCAACTAGAGAGAGAAAATATAGCACAGCTCCCAGATTCTATACCCAATATTTATATAAAATGCTTTAAAAAATTAACTTTTGTGTTTGCAGTGCATTTGCATGAAACTGGAGTTTTTTCAAATGCTTGAGTGTAGAATTTATCAGTTTATGTAATGAAATCGACTTGGTTACGTGAGGGTTTAAAATAACAAGGAATAGGTCCAATAATCATTATTTCTTTACATTCACTATAACTTAATAACCTTCTGATTCCTACGTCATTGTCCGTCCGGGTTCTTGCCACCAAGTAAGTATTGTCTTTAAGATTATTTGTGTTGTAATTTTGTTCTATGCATTTAAAGTTTATAATATTTTTTAGCTACTTAATGGGCACCGGCCAAGTTATTTGATGTTTAGCGACATTTTCAGCCAAACAATCAAAATTGTTGCATTTTTATTTTTTAAACACGATCTTAAAAGATGCGATTTTAAAATAGTTTTTAACTGTCTTAATCTAAATGTTGCCATATCTGGAAATTAAGTGGAAATCAGTGGCGGATCCATTGGGGGGGGGGGGGGCAATGGGGCCCGGCCCCCCCCTAAAGCCCGTTGAAACATTGAAAATTCTTTTTCGTTTACCTGTTACAAAAATTTGTGTTACGTTTTTCACAATATAAAATATAAATATACTGATTTATTTTGATTTTTTGCATACGGGCCCCCCCTTAGGAGTATTTCTGGATCCGCCACTGGTGGAAATATTTCTATTATAAATCCAAAAATATGTATTTAAATATAATTTCTACAGTATTAAAAATGTAGAGTGTCACTGGAAGAGCTTCTAAAGCTCCTATAGACAAAGGCTCTGGTCTCTTGAATGATTGCAGTGGCCTAGTTCTAACTTGGAAATCATTAGTTCCTAAATCCCATTTGTGTATAAACTATATTAAAAATTGGACATAAATAAAAGGAATAAGTAAAAGTATTTTTATAATTATTCGACCAGTTCTTCTGCATGGCATAAAAACGTAACTCTACATTTTCATTTAAATTACAGCATTTTTATAGAGCATTAGTCCTGGTACATTCCCTAATTAAAGCGCTTTTAAACAAAGCTATAAAGCGGCATGGTATACTTAATTTCCTGCAAAATACAGTGGGATATTTACAATGTAACATTTTATCATCCCCCAAGTTCATCCCTTGTAGCGCTTCAAATGATCTCATTTTCTAATTGATGAAGGGCGTTAAAATGTTTTATGATACTTCTGTGAAAATGGATAATCTGCTCGCATTACTTTATGTGAATATTATGAAATCACCCTGCAAGTGTCGAATAAATGGGTTATTATCACAATTTTAGCAACTGTTAATAAATTTCACTTTTTTATGCATATTTGGTTGGCTATAGCGCGACCTAAAAGCATGGCAATAAAACGTCGCGTTTTTTCTTATTAGACCACAGACAAATATGGATATGAGTTATACCTACAAGGTATCAAAAAAAAATTACCTTGTCGTAATTCCATTGTCTTTATTTTGTTACTTAACACAACGTTTCGGTTAGTTAGTATCTCTAACCGTTTTCAAGTGTAAACTAAATTTTAATTTTAAGGCTACTGTCTTAAATACTATCCATGTGCAATGAAGCTTGATGACTCCGCCTACGTGCTTACTGGAGTGTGAAGTTTGAGCTGTTGGTTTTGGACAAGAAGAGGCTTCCAGATATTAGGTTTGTTCGAAAAGAAAATGCATTTAATTTACCATGGAAAAAGAAAAACATTCCACTCTACCTTTCCTCGATGTTCTCGTCAAACGAAGTGCTGATAACATAAAAACTTCAGTATACAGGAAACCCACTCTCACCGGGCAATACCTTAATCACGGATCGAATCATTCAAACTCCATAAAACAGGGCATTATTCAAACTCTTTATCACAGAGAATCTAACGTTTGCAACAATCCGGAAGACCTAAATATTGAAATTTTAAACATCAAAAAAGATTTAAAACAAAATGGTTACCCTGAAACCATTGTAACTAATACCATCTCAAAACTTAAAAATCGCGAAGTAAAAACTAATACAGAAACGAAAGAGGAGCAAGCATTTTTTACAATACCTTATGTCAAGGGGATTTCTGAAAAGATTAGAAGGATAACCAAAAACTATAATATCAAAACAGCCTTTAAATCCGGAAATACGCTTAGAAGCTTTGTTACAAAAGTAACCCCCCCCCCCAGTAATGAAAACACAAAAAATTGTATCTATCAAATCCCTTGCGAGTGTGGCGAATCGTACATTGGAGAAACTAAAAGACCTCTTCCAGTACGAGTTAAAGAACATCTGAAACATACTCAAAGAGGTGAAACTTCGAGATCAGGTATAGCGGAACATGTATGGACCAACCAACATAATCTACAGTGGTCAGAAGCCAAGATTTTGGATACGGAACAGCACTGAAGAAAACGAAAATTCAAAGAAGCAGCTTTCATGAATCAAAATACACATATATTTAGTAAACCAAGTATAGATATCCCCAATATCTGGAAGCCTCTTCTTGTCCAAAACCAACAGCTCAAACTTCACACTCCAATAAGCACGTAGGCGGAGTCATCAAGCTTCATTGCACATGGATAGTATTTAAGACGGTAGCCTTAGAATTATAATTTAGTTTACACTTGAAAACGGTTAGAGATACTAACTAACCGAAACGTTGTGTTAAGTAACAAAATAAAGACAATGAAAGTCCGACAAGGTAATTTTTTTTGATATTACTTCATTGTCTACCACCTTCAAACAAATACCTACAAGGTGTTATGGAAATGACTTTTATTTAAATATGTCCGTAAGTGTCATAGAGAAATACTCCATACCTACGTTTTTAAAATCCAATTTTGGATTAGAGTTGTATAAATTCTAGATGTGATTGATTTTGCACTGAATGCAAAAGATTTTTTAAAAAGTACTATTTATGGTTATTGTTTAATATTCATACAATATTTCGTTATTCACATCAGTCAAGTATGGGTTTTACAGCCAAAACATAGGTTTTTGAGCCAACAGATAGCGACAGCCCGAGGGATATGGATGACATGCTTTTTCATAATACAGGGACTTAATACGTCGATAACTGTGCATCATTTAACTTTTGTATTAACATTTTTAGCGTATTTTAAAAACAATGCAGAAACTGTAATTTGCCCCATCAGCGCCACTAAATTCCGGATGTCCTACTAAGAATGACCCTCGGCCGTATCTAAGAAAGTCTCAGTCGTATGGCTTGCGAAAAAAAATTTCTTTAGTAAAAGTGGCCATGAGGAATTGCTGGAAATGATTCTTAAATTTCGAGGTTGGCCACTAGGGGGCGTAACTATAGTGACCAAACAAAAAGCGGGATTTTTTTTTAAATCCTCATAGTAAACATGTATCAAAGGTAGCCTTTTTTCAATCTAATGAAAATTTTGGATAACTTTTGTTTTTGAGTTTTTGCTCTACCTTTTTGTTTTGATGGAGGGGATAAATATTGAAATGCAAAAATTTTCACAACTTGGGTTTGGCTTATCGGAATATGACAAATTTGAACTCGCTAAATAGGGAGTTTGTTTTGTCAATTAAAAAAAAGAAACAAAGACGTTCTGAATTCCGTTGCGACAGCTAGAGGGCGCTATTTAGCAGAATCAAGAATTTCTTCATTTTTCTCCCTAATTTTAAATGGAATGATATATACAGGGTGAATGGCGTATCGAAAACTAAACAGAGATATTTACTGGCAGCTCAGTTCTTTTTTGGAAAAACGCTCAGACCCGTCGATTTTCTTTTCGAGGGGAACACAAAATTGGCAAAAAATCACGTTTACACGTGCAGCCCCCTGGATGGGGACTGGATCGCCGATTACAATTTTGTGAAAATATGAGTGAACGAATTATAAAAGATGAACATTTTCTATTCAACACTTGCTTTTCCGATGAATGTTTCTTTTTCTTAAATGGCGTAGTAAATCGTCATAACTGCCGATATTGGTCCGATTCTAATCCCAGAATTTATCATGAGGTACACACACAGCAGCCACAAACATTAAATGGCGGGCTTTTTTCTTACCTGGAAATTTGACGGGTGAAATGTATTAGGAATTACTGCAAGACGCCATAGATCCTGCATTAACAGCCATAATTGAAAATCAGAATGATCGGCGGTACATTGCGAATAGGTTGATGTTCCAACAGGATGGTGCCCCACCACATCACGCATTAAGTGTTCGACAATATTTAGATCAGACCTTTCCAGGTCGACGGTTTGTTAGAAAAGGTGCCATTGAATGGCCCCCAAGATCGCCAGATTTACCACCTTTGGATTTCTTTCTGTGGGGTCACTTAAAAAGCAAAATCTATGCTACTCAGCCAACATCGTTAGAAGATTTGCGACAAAGAATTGTGAATGAGTGCCTTCAAATTACTCCTTAAATATTGCAAAATGTGCGGCAACGTTTTGAGCAAAATCTTTATTACTGCATGGAGAGTCATGGTGGTCATTTTCAACATTTACTTATTGGCTGACGGGTCAGTTCATTCTTCATTTTTAAACTACTTTGCTGCCAAATGTATTGATCTCCACTCATGATGATGCATTAAAGTTTTATTTAAGCTTTAAATCATTAAATCTTCAAAACTACTGAACTGAAGTACTTCAATTTTATATCATTATAAAGGGAATTGAAAGACCTTTAAAATAAGGTATCACTCGCCCCCCTTTCCATGTAGGCTTTTAGGGGTGGTGCCACCCCCGCCCAGAGGGGTGCACGTGTTAACATGATTTTTTCCCAAATTTGTGTCTCCCTTAAAAACAAAATCGACGGGTCTGAGCGTTTTTTCAAAAAAGAACTGAGCTGCCAGTAAATGTCTCTGTTTCGTTTTCGATGCGCCACCCTGTATATATTTTAACTTAAGTAAAAATAAGAATATATAAGAAGACTATCTGTAAAAATCCCAAGCCAATATCTTCTTTTAAACTGGAAATATAGAAAATATAATATAAGATGAGCTCCATAAGAAGGACATTTTAATACTGTATTAGTAGGCAAAAAGTTACAAATTGTGTCTTCTACAAAGCTAAAATCAAGTGCCTCTTCGTTTGAGATCGGCATTTTGACGCAGCACAAATTTTAAGGAAAGAAATCAAAATTTAACGTATGAAAACTTTGATACGTACCATTTCATGTTTGGAATCAATTCCTTCTTGCATTTTTGTTTTGATTCACAGCCCACTTACAATTTTACTGCAATTTGTGTCTTTAATGCAGCCATCCTCAATTATTTTTGTTGTAAATAATTTAAACTTACAGAATATTAATTCAGTAAGTGTTGTGTTGATTATAGCTTTGTAATAGACACAATGATATGGTATTTGTAATTTTTTGCTTACAAATATTGTAATAAAACATCAGTTTGTTCTTATGGAGTTAATTTTTAATAGTGTGTTTTCCATATCTCCGGTTTCAAAGATATATCGACTTGCGGTTTTCACAGACATTCTACTTAGTTATTTTTGCTTAAGTTAAAAAAATATTATTCCATATAAAATTATTGAGAAAAATGAAATTGTTTATTTATTTATTTAATTTATTTGTATACGGAATAGCTCCATTTTTACAATAAAGATACAAAGTACATAAAGTTACCTATTACAAGATGACGAAATGAAAATGAACAAATATACCCTACAAAAAGAAACATATATATAAAACAGATTAGACACTATTTATACAAACTAAAACATGCTCTCTTGTATGAGCTCATGGGCATTGACAAATCCAAATCTCCAGCTTCCATGTTATACCTCATTTCGATTCTGGACATGGGATCGTTGATTCCATAGTTTGTCTGGTGGAACGGAGGTTTAGGAAGGTCACAGTTACGTGTGTTGTGACTGTGGCAGGGTGCATGCGTTAAAATTAAGGAGCTCGAGCAATTTCGGTACATTAATCAAGCCATTAACAATTTAATATAGGAACATGAGTTTTTGACAGTACCTACGCGCTTCCGAAGACTGAAAACCCAAAGTCTCACACCTTTCTAGATATCCCGTGTCAAAGACATATGCTCCTGTTCTAAATGCATATGACCTAAAGAATTTAGCTTGTACTCGCTCAATAGAGTAGATATGAGTTTGGTAATAGGGGGACCAGACGATCGATCCATACTCCAAACATGGACGGACATAAGTACAATATAAAAGCTTTAGGGTATTCGGAGAAAAATCTTTACTATTGCGGAGAATAAAACCAAGTCGTTTAAAAGCTTTGCCGGTTATATAGTTAACATGACTTCTGAAATTTAGTTCGCTATCGAATATAATTCCTAAATTCTTAACTTCCGACCTCAGTGCCAAGCTTTCATCGTTAATGTCATAAACAAATCTTTGATAGTTTTTGTTTCTAGCAAATGTTATCACAGAACACTTAGAAATGTTTAGATAAAACGCATTTTCACGAGACCATTCAGACAGCTCATCCAAATCACCCTGTAGTTCTTTGGAGTCTTGAATGTTTCTTATAACTCGGTATAATTTTAGGTCGTCTGCAAACCGCAGATGAAGGGAGGAAAGGTTGATGTCATTAGTAAACAAAAGAAATAGTAGGGGACCGGAATGTTACAATGAATTGATTTGACAAGTAGTTGTTAATCTTGACACATTGATATCTGCCTGTCAGGAAATTCTCCAACCATCTCAATATAAGACCCTCAACCCCCATAAGCTTTAATTGATTCTGCTAAATAGCGCCCTCTAGCTGTCGCAACGGAATTCAAAACTAGTTTTCTACCAAATTGATAAAACAAAAGAATCTCTATTTAGCGAGCTCAAATGACACGATAAACCAAACCAAAGTTGTGAATATTTTTGCATAGCAATATTTGTCCCCTCCTAAAACAAAAAGGCAGACCAAAAACTCAAATACAAAAGTAACCAAAATTTTCATACCATTGAAAAATTGGTACCTTTGATGCATGCTTACTATGAGGATTTTGGAGAAAATCCCGCTTTTTGTTTGGTCACTATAGTTACGCCCCCTAGCGGCCAACCTAGAATATTTTCCAGCAATTTCTCATGGCCACTTTTACTAAAAAAAAATTTTCCGCAAGCCATACGACTGACACGTTCTGAGATATGGGCGAGAGCCATTTTTAGTGGGACACCCGGTACTGTGTAATGTGTATATATATGGGTTAGTGGGAAGTTCCTAAAGTATTAGGCTATATTAACCTATAATACTGAAATTAGATCAAAAACAAAGAGAATTATTTTTTTGTTTGAATAGTCACACTGTATATAGCGAACCCAAAATATACCCGGTTTTGAGCATGGTTAATACCTCATCCACATAAAAAATTTCGTCATTTCCGTCTAGTAGTTTCTAAGCTTTCAAGCCGACAGTCAAACTGAAATGGAAAATATGCCTTTTGTGATCAACGTCGACATCTAAAGCCAGGTCCAGACCAAATGAGCGAGCAAGAGCGAGCGAGAGCAATTATTCTCTCACGATTGCTGGTGTTCGCAAGCACATGATCTGCTTCCGTCTATACCCAGCGATTAGTTTGATGCTCGCCATTGATCGAGGTTCTCAGTTGACGTTATGTCAGACAAAATCGTTGCATGTGCTTCTTTTATTATTTTTTATAAATTGTTTAAACTTTAAAGTATTTAGAAAAAAGAAAAGCACAAAGTCTTTCTCCACAATTTTTATTAAGAAAAAAACTAGGCGAACCTAGAATGATTCATAATAGAATTGAATCGACATGTTTCGAGTGTAGAAACACTCATCATCAGGAAAAAAGTAAATGGTACAAAGCTGATGTTATTAGCAGTAGAGAAAATAAAAAGTGATACTATATAAGCCTTAATGGAGCTTTCAATCGTAAACACGAGGAGTTAAAAAACTTTTTATAGTCAAAAGACAGAAAATATTTGAGCACGCGAAAAGTCCAGGACCAGTGCAAAGCCACTGTGGGTGAAACTCTCTAATTTTTCTTTTTTCTTCTTCATTCCCCACCCACAGTGGCTTTGCACTGGTCCTGGACTTTTCAGTGTGCTGAAATATTTTCTGTCTTTTGACTATAAAAAGTTTTTTAAGTCCTCGTGTTTACAATTGGAAGCTCCATTAGGGCTTATATTTGTCTCACTTTTTATTTTCTCTACTGCTAATAACATCAGCTTTGTACTATTTACTTTTTTCCTGATGATGAGTGTTTCTACACTCGAAACATGTTGATTCAATTCTATTATGAATCATTCTAGGTTCACCTAGTTTTTTTCTTAAAAATTGTAGAGAAAGACTTTGTGCTTTTATTTTTTCTATATCATTTAACTGCACTTTGAGTATGGACTACTTCTTCAAAATTTAAAGTATTTGTTTGTTGAATCCCCCAATACAGGTCGCGCTCTATATCCTTCTATTAATTGCAAGACATTTTCATTTGGCCACTCCATTTTCTACTGCAAAACTAAACAAACATCCAAAAAATCTGTCAAGAGCGAATTTAAACTTCAAATGTCGTCCGGACTGAAAATGCAAGAACGCGATTTTCCTTTGAAGTACCGACACCGCGCGGATTATCATAGAGCGCGAGCGCGCGAGAATTCGCTCGCTTCAAACTCCGTCTACACCACGTGAGCATTCATATAAACATGATCTTGCTCTCGCTCGCTCTTGCTCGCTCAGCTGGTCTGGACCCGGCTTAATAATATCTGAAAATTGTTTTTTGCGATTACAATTCTGCAAGGAAAGTAAAATGTCATTTTTACACTTGGGCAGACAGCAGATCATTTATAGCACACGTTGGAAAAACCCAGTTGCAGATTCCTGTCTTAGTTTTTCATTCTTTATTTAAAAACTTAAACTCTTATAAACTGTAGACCCAATGTTTCATTCATAAAACTCCTGAAAAGGGGATCCGATTGTTTGAAATTTTATTGAAAAGAAGTAATGAGTCGAATAGTAAACTCCTTGGGGTATCTCTGCATGGCTACACTGTTTAACGCTTGACGTTTGACGTCAGACTCACAGACCGAAATATTTAAAAATGGTAGTTTTTTTAATGTAACATAACCTACTTACAGATAAAAAGATAAATCCTTTATTTGGCCCACTTTTTGCATGTTACACAAACACATCCATGCATCAATGCACCATGGTTGTTTATTACTGAACAAATTTTTCCGTGGCCACTATATTGACCCCCATCTACCTATCCACCACCTCGAAAAAATTGTATTTTGGTACTCCCTTAAAGGAGTACCACAATTCGGGGGATCACCATCCTGTTGAAACCATTAGGTTAAACTTGGTCAGTATTATCTGAAAATAGAATAGCAAGAGCTGGAATCAGACATTTCGAAGGAAATTTAGATATCTTTCTCCAGTGAGAAAAGTTGTTCGATTGCCCTGTTTCCAACAATGTCCGCCCAGACATTAACCCTTTCATTATACTGGGAGTGATTTTTTATGAACCAGTGAGGGTTTTTCTGTGTCCAGTATTTGTAGTTTTGTCTATTAACCTGACCATTTGAAGAAAACGTAGCTTCATCAAAAAAACAAATTCTTTGGACAATTCGTTGGTGATTATCTGTTGCTCAATCATTATTTTACAAAATTGCTCTTGCCTATCAGCATCGTCAAATAACTTGTATACAATTACTGGTTTGTTGGGATGAAACTTCTATTTAAAAAAAAAATTAGATACGGTGGTTTAGAAAGTATCATAGTCACGCTCAAGTTGGGTGCTTGATCTATGAGAATCTTCCTGTAGTGATAATAATATGTTTATTTTTTCTCCTCAAGGTATACCAGGACGACCTCTTTAACATTATTTTTAACAGTACAGAAAGTTCTCCACTTAATTGCTACTAGTAGGGGAAAGTGTTCAACCTAGGGACACCAAGGATTTTTGGCCGCATCGACCATATAGTAGGCCAATCGTCTTAACGCTATGACGGGAGACTCTACTTTAGCAACTATACTGAAGAAAAGTGTAAATGGCCGCGTAATAAAATAGCAGCTGACCGCATTGTGTTTTAGTGGTGCATAAGTAAATATTTTCACAATTTTCTGGTGGTGTTTATTGTCACAAGTGTGATTGGTAAGACCTTTGCTATATTTTAAATAACTAAAGTAATTATTCCAATATTTTTTAACTGTAAAAGGCACGCAAGAAATTTGAAGGTTAGATTTTTTAGATTATTTTTAAACTATACCATACGTACCTAGGGACATTGAGTGGTGCTGTACCTGGAGACAGTTTTGTGTCCCTAGGTACATCGCAACACAATATCCCCAGGTACAAACTCACATATATTTTTTAGTTATTTGCCTATTGGATATATTTTTTGAAATTTTCGGATGAATATAAAATGCCAAGACATCGAAAGTAGTGAAGAAAATGAGAAAAGGGAAGTAAGTTTCCACGAGAGTTCAGATTCCGATTATGTAAATGAAAATGAAGTCTTTGAAAGAGAAAAAGGAAATATAGAAATGTTAGATCACCAAAGCTTTGTAGTAGGTGGCTATGTTCTTGCCCAATGTAAGGGCAAAAACAAAGAGCATCATGTTGCAAAGATTTTATTTTAAAAATTTCAAGTGGGATATTCGAAGTTGAATTTTTGAAAAACTGCCAAAAACTGACACTTTTGTCGTAGATACGGATAATTCAGATGGCTACACCTTGTAGTCTAATGATTTAGTTATGAAACTGCCAGAACCTGAATCAGTAGGAATTACAAAAAGAAGCTCTTAACAACAAAAAGAAGCACTTGTCACCTAAAATTTGGAGTTTGGATTTTTCAAACTACCTCATGCGCTAAAATCATTATATTTAGCTTAGAATAGTTAAGAGAACCCAAATAATGTAAATTTAAAGTAGCTTATTTGTATTTATTTGATGTTTGCTTAGAAGTTCGAGTTTTGTTTTAGGATAAGTGTTTTTGAAACCAAATATTTAAAGTTTTAGTCTCTTTTATGCCAAATTAGGTATATATTTTTTTACGAATTTCAAAGTTTGTTTAATAAAAGTTTTATTAAACAGCTTCTAGATTTTTACTTACCTAAATAAATGTTTAATAAAGCATTTTAACATGTCCATTAATGTCCCTAGGTAAAACACCATCCGCCCCTAGGTACATAAGTAAGTTGAACCTGGGGACAATTTCAAGAAAAAACCAAAAAAAGAATAATTTGGCTGTGGGTGTCAAAAGGGTTAATTTTTGGTGCTGTATTAATTCTTTTATCTAAAAGTTACGTAATGCCACGAGGATTTTTTTTTATTTCAACAAAGGCATTTTTGGGAAGACTTCAAAAAAACGCGTCCCTAGGTCGAGCACTCTCCCCTACTGATTGTCGTATGTAACAATGTAAACATATATAATATGTTTCATTAAGAAAATTAAAGTAGATACACGTAGCCTTATTATGATCCACCCCGTATATTATCTTTTTTTGAAAAAAATGCATTTAAAAAAAGTAATTTGACTGGTCCGAGCGATTTTTGAATTAGTGGGTGGTATTCTATATAAAAGGCTTCTTCGTTTCTTTATCATAACACTCTATGTAATAAATATGTAATCAAACCTTTTAACTTTTTCTATGTATACAAAATAAATATATTTCAAAAAATAATGTTCACTCGAAATGTTTTTCCTTTATTTAGATCAAAACACCATAAATATTACTGCAGCGCTCCTCTCCCTTAAAACCTATACCTTTATATTTCAAATATATTATTTGTAAAAACATAAATATCCAGGAGAATTTATAGTCCCCAAAAAAGTGATCTTTCCACCATACAAGCAATATTGCTATTCGCTGGAAGTTGATATATGGGCCATATCGCGCGTTCGCCTTTATAGAAAGCCATCATTGAAATAGTTGTCAGAAATCAATACATTCGAATTGTTTCGTTAAAAGCTTTCGAAATATACGTATAGTAGTAGGTATTTTTGTTATTCCTTTTGCTTTATTATATTGAAATCTAAATATGCACAAAAAATGTAAATCCTATAGGTTCTTGGAAATGTATTATACAATTATTGCTTAAGGAAACATTAAACTTGTATTTAGTACTTTAAGTAATTCCATTTTAAAATGTTTAAGTGTAGCGTTTGTAAACAGTGTTCTTAAGAAGTAAGTGTGATAAATAGAAATTACACACATGTATGCGCAAATTTTTCAAAAATACAACATTGTACGCCCTAAAACAATACAATTTTTATCAGTGTGAGGAGGTAACCAACAAATTTAATATGTTCTTAAATTTAAAATGTTTTTTTTTATATTTGTTAATAAAAATCCTTAATAAATACCTATGATTACAGCTTATCATAAATTACTTTTTCTAATTTGGTATCGTAACAAGTCTATTACGATACGCATTTGCGTTGCGTTGCTGTTATTAGCTTAGACTCTGAATTATCACCGTATACACAAAAAATAAACTTTGAAACAACTCACCCTTAACCGACTTATAGAAATTAATGACGGCTTAAGTGCATAATCCAAAGAATAAAATCTCAACAATGGTGTTTGTTGTAGATATCTTGGCAAGCGGTATCTTGTCTGATTTATATGTAGCGAATTAACGAAGCCAATAAGGACCGCGTATATCGTCATCTGACAAAATCGGAAGTACGGATAAGCACAAAAACGCGTGGAGATACGCGATTCTTCCGGAATGAAGAAACAATAAGGTCTATCGCACACAATTAATTTAAGTAGAAAATTTTTGGTGTAAATACGTATATCATATCGTCGTTAATTTAACTAAGTGGCGTATATGCAAAAATGCGATATTTCGATTTTTACGGTGGTATGTGTGAATTGACATGGGGCATGCGCTCGCTAAGTGGCGTATTTCAATTCCCAACGGTTTAAAAGTTATTCCGTTTTTTCGTTTAGGCGTACGACTAATAAGTAGGGCTGGGCGATTATGAAAATTCATAATCGATTGTCGATTATTGCAAATAATCGATTAATCGATTAATCGAAAAATAATCGATTAATCGAAAAATAATCGATTAATCGATTAATAATCGATTTTTCGATTAATCGATTAAAAATATTATTTTGCGCACCCCTAATTGTAAGTGATCTTAGGTCATCGCTTTCAGGGGACCACGTAGAGCAACTTGTGTTTCTTGCAATGAATAAAAGATTTGTTAAGCTGTAGTATGTTGTTTATTTATGTATAGTCCTTCTGATTGACATACAATGTAATATGTGTAATAAGCAATTATAAGTTTTCATAATCAATTGTCCTTTATTGGATTATAAATTTATTAATAAAAATAATCGATTAATCGAAAAATAATCGATTAATTAAAAAATAATCGATTAATCAAAAAATAATCGATTAATCGAAAAATAATCGATTAATCGAAAAATAATCGATTAATCGAAAAATAATCGATTAATCGAAAAATAATCGATTAATCGATTAATCGATTAATAATCGATTTTTCGATTAATCGATTAAAAATATATCCATAATCAAACAATCGATTAATCGATTAATCGATTATTTTGCGAACCCCTACTAATAAGCGCTAGGATCGCTTTCGCTAACGGGCATATAATGATATACGTCAGTAAACCTATACGTCAAATGGCAACATTGTACTTTATGAGACGTATAATGCCTATAGGTATCCGCCTGTTTGAAGACGTATGCCAATAAGGTTTTAACCTCAAAATTAGCCGTAATTTTAAATTAACGTGACAAAGTTTCATTGTTTTGGTGTTCTATTGCATAGTATATATTGACTTTATTGGTAAAAAAATGGATGTAGGTAGGTACTCGTTAAGTGGAGGAATGGGACACAAAATGTAGTCAATTTCAATGAGTTGGTAGTGTTAGATAAGACTTTACAAGAAGGGAGCCAGGTTAAAATGTTATATAAAAAAAATGGTACTATGGAACAGCTGTAGCAGTCGAAAATATACTTAAAAAATTACGATTCGGAAGATGAGTTACCGCAAATTCATTTTAAAGAGATAATAAGTAAGGAAATTAAAGAAAAAATCGGTTATTCATGTGGCAATGATTTAAATGGTTTAAAAATATTAAAACCAGTAGTCTTAATGTATAATAATGTGTGATACAAATGAAATATACCGGTCTATATAAAAATTGAGCAATAAATTATTTTACTAATAGGCGTATATATTGGTAAATGCAATAGGCGTATATCAAAATGCAATAAAAAATAATTTTACAGAGTGGCGTATATATTTTTTTTAGCCATATCTCTTCTGTAGATAGTAATATTACATTTTCATAGATACCTTTGCCAAAGTGTTCAAAGAACTCATCGATATATCTAAGCTGATTATTATATGCGTTTTAGTTCCAGAATTACGAGCAAGTCAAATATACTAAAATCTTTAAAAGGCTCTCCTGGAAAGTTAACAAAAGTGATATACGCCACTTAGTCAAATTAACGACGATATGTACTCTTAATAACACCCTATTTATTATTCTTTAATGACTTTTGATGGGACGGATTAAGTGGCTCCAAATGTAGCATATCATGAAAAAGCATAACCTCATATGAAATGGCGAAAGTTCATATTTGTTCAGTTTTTTTTTTTTAAGCATTAGTATAATATAAACGTACATTATATTCTGGAAAACATACGTTTATCGTTAACGTTTAGTTTATAAACCATAACCAAATATATTACCAAAACAGTATAACGTAGACCGTCGTAGACGTTTATAACCAGGTTGAAAAAATATCCGTTTATCTTTAATTACGTTAAATTAATATACAATAATAAACACTTGTCACTTCCAAATCCCCAGCTATTTTGCTCACTTGCTGAAAATTATTTGGTTTTTGAACTTTTCTTTTAATTATGCTGAACCTAAGACTTCGGGATTACTACTATTTTTATTCCTAAGAATTTTTGAGAGTAAGTTGCATAAACACATATTATATTTTCGCTAACCTAAATTTTCTCTTTTACAGTTAACCTACGACTCACATTATGACGACCCATTTTTAAAAATTCTTTACGCTATCTTCTAGTCTTACTTTTACTGCTTTATTAATTACTTTTTCCTCACACTTGATCACTTTTTCTCTCCTTTTCACCAGCATATTTAAATCCAAATTTTACTTTTTTCTACGGCTGTACTAATCATTTCGCTTCACATATGGGCCTTGCTTCCTTTAATTTTACTAATATTACCCTATACCTGGCAAATTAATACTTCGGTACTTTGTTCTTTGGTGCTTTTATGACTTATAATGTCCCTGTGTCCTTCTCAATATCTTAAAGCCTAGCTTAAGACGTAACACTAGTTATTTTTCTTTTTATAACATCTTGATTCTCCTGAAGATGAACATTTCTATGTTCAAAACATGTAGAGTTATCTTTAAATAGAGTTAATATAAATATATTAGTGGAGGAAGACTTAGAGTTTTTCTTTCCCTTTCAATCTTTTACTCCACTTGAAGTATGGACTATTTCTTCAATTTAATATACAATAACTACATAATAAATAAATTACCGAAAAATAAATGAATATACGTAAAATAAAACATATTTACAATATAAACAATTTTTTTTTCTCTGTTTTTTTGGAAACTATACAGGGTCGTGCACCTCTCCTCCCGTCTTCTATAGCTCACTTAGTAATTAAGTTTGAATTTTCATGTTTTGCAGACATTATCTGTATCTTGGGGCGCATTTCAGGAAAATATTTTTTTTCATACAGGGTGTTGCAAAAAAGTGTGACGGCATAAGGATATATTTTTTTAGATTACATGCCATATATTTTATTACTTTTTTGGGTGCCTCCTATAGTTACCTACATACCCCTAAAATTTTATTAAAATCGAGTCAGTATTAGAGGCGAAAAAAATAAAAACTAAAAAATATCAGTTTTGCACCACTGGTATTAAAAATAAATAAAAAATAAAAATAATGCTTTGTTAATAAAATTGTACAAAGGTACTTTGTTATACCTTATTTAATAATGACTGTTGGAATAGTTGATAAAATTAGTTTTCTGCAAATAAGTCTTGATGCGTTAGAAATTGCGATAGGGTTGCAATCAGGAAAAATGTTTGATTTTTAATTCTGCATCGAATGACATAAAAATATACAGGGGTTCCTATTTGAAATAAGAAAAATAAAATGCTTTAAAGTTTGCAAAGTTTGACACTAAACTTTGGACACCCTGTAAAACTCGTATTAACCAAACTTGGTTAACGAAACTGTTATACCTTATTTAATAAGTACCTTTGTATAATTTTATCAACGAGGCATTATTTTTATTTTTTATTTATTTTTAATACCAGTGGTGCAAAACTGATATTTTTTAGTTTTTATTTTTTTTCGCCTATAACGCTGAATCGATTTTAATAAAATTTTAGGGGTATGTAGGTAACTATAGGAGGCACCCAATAAAGTAAGAAAATATATGGCATGTAATTTAAAAAAATACACCCTTATGACGTCACACTTTTTTGGAACACCCTGTATGAAAAAAAATATTTTCCTGAAATGCGTCCCGAGATACAGATAAGGTCTGCAAAATATGAAAATTCTAACTTAATTACTAAGTGAGCTATAGAAGACGGGAGGTGAGGTGCAGGACCCTGTATAACGTTTCGACAACAAAAACTTCTTGCAGGTTTCGTTTGATCTTTTCTATTTTTTAGGGTTATATTATTGTACAATGAACGGTTTCATGAAGCCTACTTACATAGGGTTCCATGTATTTAATTTCGATTTCGTGTTTAGGTGTATTTAGTTCACACACTTTTTATAATAGCATTACTTTTTCCAATAGGTATATTATCACGATAATTCCTCAAATCCGTTTTACAGTTTTTGAAAAATAGGACAACAATCGCACTAATTTTTTAGGCATCCTTTTTTGTGGAAGATATAAACATAGAGAAATAAAACCAATCTGTAACGAGTTGCGCCAAACGTTGCCTGTGATATACATTTACCGAACGCAAATATACTTTTGGAGCACTTCGCTTCTCGGCATTTACATCGCGACCTTGCGCCTCTCTTTCGCCCTGTTAGGTGGGATGTCTAAGGTTTACTTAGTTTATAATATAAATTATTACAAATAACACTTAGAACTAGTGACGAGTCTGAAGAAACATATTTTCTAAAATCAAAAACTCGTTTGAGATCATTTTATGTAACTACACCACCATAATGGAGTTTTATTTTATTTTCAAAAATGTTAATCGAGGTGGGGTAAGCGGACATGAAATAAAATATGTTGAGCAGTAGGTACCTATGTCGTTTTGGAGGTTATTATTATCAGAATAACCAACTTCCAATAGGTACTATCGGTCAAAAAAATGAGGAATTTGTGAAAGAGATGATATTTCTATGAAAAACGTGGTATCTCCAATAAATATTATTGTAGAATTTAGAGAAATCCTTTAATAATATACATTAATATTTAATTTTACATTAGAGTACCTACATTTTTATATTCTAATATTTCAAATTTTACTAAATTATAATTATGTTACTGTGTGTAATGCCGGGTTTATAACTATTCATAACTTTAATGCATAGTTAATAAACGTAAACTTAATACGTAACGTAATACGTAAGACACTCATATACTTTATAATGATTTTTAATTTTTACCAATTTTAAGTTTTAAACTGACACTCAGTAGACAGAACTTTAACTAGGTATTCACTTCGTTGTGCTGAAATTTTTCCTAGTTCAGGAGAAATGAAAATAAGTAATAAGCTTGCTACTGCCTTGGCAGTATAGTGCCACTTTACTTAATGGTGACGGGTGACGGCTATATCAGCTATAGTTGCCAATAAGCAACGAAGAGTGAGAAGATTTGGTGTGAGACCCATGAACAGAAACCATAACAAAAAAGGTCTTTTTGTTACATTATTTCATGCAATGAAAGAACATGAGTGGGATGAAGAACAACAAAGCCTCCTCATTAATTTAACTTAAATTCATTTTTTTTTTGAATAATTTTAATGAAAATGAACTTTTATTGACATTCAATTGAAAATTTGGGGTTATGTTATTTCATCTCAGAGGATTTTGCGCATGCGTATATTGATGAACTTTCATGATTTTTACTCTCTAACGTTAAAAGTTGAAAGTTAAGTATCTTTCAAGGTCGCATGTTAGCCAATAACGTTATGTTTTATGCATTGCAAATCCTTATAAACTGGTTCATATGATCCTGTAATTTAAATCTTAACCTTATGCACTAAAGCTATCACTACCAACTAAAATTATGTTTATGAATGATTATAAACCCGGCTTAAAGGTTTGTCAACAAAGATATTTCCTTCAGACAATATACTTAGTATATTTTGACTTTGACTTTAAAAACGTTTTTTTTTAAATTTTGTTTGGTTATATATTTTTCAATATTTTTAACAATAAACTTTTTATAAACCAGTTTGTATCAATGTAAGATTGATGAAAAAAAATATTTGAAACATTTTTTAAAAAGATTGTTTCCAAAAATTGAAATAACTTTTTTAAGTGCATGCAGTAACGGCTCGTTAATGAAGGGCTCTGGGGCGCCGCCCTCCCTGCAATTATTTCAAACAGAATCCAAAAATACTTTACTTAAAAAACCAATAAAGCGATGTATGTAAGCAATCCATTAAAATAATTCAAACCAAACATAGCCCTATTCCAGCGGGTAGGTTATACTAAGCGCGGGCATAATAATTCAAACCAAACATAGCCCTATTCCAACGGGCAGGTTATACTCATTGACAAGCGAGTTGCGCGCTCTCAAGGTTACACTAAGCGCGGGCGACCGATTATTCGTCCCGATTCAACGCGACTTCTCGATGAGTTGCCATGACGACGGAGGAGTGTCGTCACCTACACATCGCACAACGAGCGGCCACGGATGAGCTCCAATTTTCCGCGCCCAACAGCAACAGCTGTTCGCGAATCGCGATGCCACGGTCCACGGTAGAATATTCGATATATTATGTACTCTGACGAGGCGACCTGTCGATGCCGCTTATGTTTTGTTTATTTGTTTTGATTTGATTTATTCGTTACGTTATAAAGTTGGAAAATTTCGTGTAATATGAAGGTCAGTGATTTACAGAAGCTTGTGTTTAGTTCTCTGAGCTTAAATGAAAAACTTGATTTAAAAAATGCAGTGCGACCACTACCAATATTGAACATAGTACAAGTGCAATCAAAATGTAAAAGTAAGGCACAGTTTACGCGTAAGTTTGACCAAGAAATATATAATAAAAAATTCTGGATATGCGGTTGTGAGGACAAAAAATCTTTTTTTTTGTCTTCTTTTTGACGGGGGTGATAATTGGACTATAAATGGGGTGCAGGACTTAAAACAACTCGAGGTATGTTGTCAATCCCTAAATTTAGAACTGCTATATTTCAGCGTTGTTTCTCGTACGTTTCGGTTAAATTGTACAATAGCATTGACACTGAATTTAAGCGCGATTCCATCCTGTCATTTAAGTCTAAAGTTAAAAGACTTTATATGTTGGCATTTTTAGCGAACTAGTTTTTTTTTATTTATTGTATTATTGGTTTAATTTATTTTATTCAAAGTTTATAAATAATATTTAATTTCCTTTCTTTTTTGTATTATGGCTTGCCAAATGTATTATCTGTGGGTAGGTTATATTAGGAAACATTTTAGGACACTTAATAGAATAATTAAGTCAGTTTTAGTTATAGAGGTAATTTATTAAATATAGTTGGAATATATAGGTCATTTATTTATTTAGGTTATATGCAAGAATAGCCCTACTGGCTAAATATCGCCTAATTGTATTCATCTAAATTTATGAATAAAAGTCGTTTATTATTATTATTATTATTATTATTATTATTATTATTATTATTATTATTATTATTATTATTATTATTATTATTATTATTATTATTATTATTATTATTATTATTATTATTATTATTATTATTATTATTATTATTATTATTATTATTATTATTATTATTATTATTATTATTATTATTATTATTATTATTATTATTATTATTATTATTATTATTATTATTATTATTATTATTATTATTATTATTATTATTATTATTATTATTATTATTATTATTATTATTATTATTATTATTATTATTATTATTATTATTATTATTATTATTATTATTATTATTATTATTATTATTATTATTATTATTATTATTATTATTATTATTATTATTATTATTATTATTATTATTATTATTATTATTATTATTATTATTATTATTATTATTATTATTATTATTATTATTATTATTATTATTATTATTATTATTATTATTATTATTATTATTATTATTATTATTATTATTATTATTATTATTATTATTATTATTATTATTATTATTATTATTATTATTATTATTATTATTATTATTATTATTATTATTATTATTATTATTATTATTATTATTATTATTATTATTATTATTATTATTATTATTATTATTATTATTATTATTATTATTATTATTATTATTATTATTATTATTATTATTATTATTATTATTATTATTATTATTATTATTATTATTATTATTATTATTGTTATTATTATTATCTTTCAGAGAAAATAAAAGAACATGAAAATAGTGCAAAACATCGTCATAATGGGGTAAGTTTTGAGATGTTAGGACAAACTAATATTTTAACTTGTTTAAGTACCTAGTGCTTATGCTGATGAAATTAAAATTCACAACGAGAAAGTTAGAAAAAAACAGACACGTACTGTCGAAAACAATAGACATTTTAATTTTTTTTTATTTAAAGCCAGCGCCCCCCCCCCCCCCCCCTGACTCGCTAGTCACGAGCCGCCACTGAGTGCATGTTACTTCCGTACCGTCATTTCTAATAAATTTTTCGAAATGGAAAAATTTCCATATTGTGATTTGAAACATATTTTATTATTTACAAATAAATTTGTAATAGGAGCATAGGCAAAAATCTGATACATGTAAAAACGTAGCCGATCTCGCCGTTAACGAAACACTAAGAGCAAACACTAGTGAAGCATTCGCCATTTCGTTTTTTGATTAATATTTCGTTACTTCGCGTTTTCTCCAACAAGCGCCCTAACACCTGTGTTAGGGTAGCAGTAAACAGTTTTAAGTTTAAAAAAAAATGATAAATTAATAAAAGCATAAAACGAAATTTTGTCGAATTTGCGCATATTTCTTTTTCTGCTTTTATAAATCTAACCTTTTTTAATATGTATCTCTGTAGGGAATTGTAATTGTAATCCAAATATGGGTATTTGGCCGACTTTTGATTAAAACGAAGAAGTAACGAAATAGCGAATAAAAAACGGTGGCAAAGACGTCTCTAGTATTTGCTCTCGAAGCAATCTTTACCATCGATGAAATATGGAAATACATCAATCCTAAATACATCGATTTTGGAAATAAAAATATCGATGTTTGTTGTCCATCCCTAGTTAGTTGTACACAAAATATGCTTATTATCACACTCTAGATCATTCGAAAAATTTATTTTGCGACGTTGCCAAATTGTAACGACTTTCTCAAAATTTTCGTTATTTTCTTTTTGATTTGTTTTTATTTGAATTGTAGGCTGTATTTTATTGTATTATAAAGTTCTTACCCTTAAACATAATACAAAATTTTATAATAAATAAAAAATTAATAAAATAAAAAATAAGAACTTTAATTTATATTAGTATCATACTATTTCTGCGGTGTTAGAATTATAATAATTAAATATTGTACCAACATTATTTAATTAGTTAAATAAGTTGTTCAAAGTGTCGTCCGTTTTGATTAACGCAAGTTTAAATTCGAATTATAAAATTGTCTCTTACATTAGATATGGTATGAGGTGTTATGCTATAAAATGCCTCTCTAATTCGTTCTTTCACATCATCACGAGTGGTGGCTGGTAAGCGATATACTTTTGATTTTACGTAACCCCATAAGAAATAGTCCATGCTAGTCAGATCAGGTGATCTGGCAGGTCAGTTAATTGGTCCTCCTCGACCTATCCATTTTTGAGAAAATTCTTGTTCAAGATGCGCTCGCACTTCTCTATGAAAGTGCGCTGATGGAGCGCCATCCAACTGAAACCACATATTATTTTTAACTTGAGCTGGAACATGCTTAAGTAACACTGGCAAATTTTCTTGTAGCAAATGTAAAAATTGTACTCTATTTAAGTGCTGATCAAAAAAAAAAGGTCTAATAACATAATTATTAATTATACCCGCCCAAACATTGAGTGACCACTGATGCTGAAAATGGGAAACATGAATGGCATGTGGGTTTTCCATTGCGTAAAAGTGAAAATTATGACGATTAACAAAACCATTTCTGTGAAATGTGGATTTAGAGCCAAATTATCAATCTCCTGGTAAAGTTACCAAGAAGATATTTTCCATAGATACAATTGTCTCAACAATCGTTTCCACAGTAATTATGTCCTTGGTAAAGATACCAGGAGATTAATAATTTGGCCCTTATCAGTGAAAAAAGCATGTCTAATGAATAAATGGCTTTCCTTTACTCTGTGTTGTGCCCACTGACAAAATGCTAGTCGTCTTTCAAAAACGTTTTCCATAAGTTCTTGGTGTAGTTGAATGTGGTATGAAACTTGTTTTTTTCTAAGGACACTGCCACTGAAGATTTTTTATGTTAAGATTATTACCTATTTCTCGAACACCCAACGACGGGTCCTCCGTCACTGACAAAGCAATGGCAAATTCATTATCTTCGGTTAAAACAGTATTAGCTCTTTCCGTTTTCTCATACTTAACACTGCCTGTTCGCTTAAACCCTTCTTTTAACCTCTTAAATCCTATTTCCTGAGGATGTCTTGCTTCTGGGAAATTTTGGGCATATATTCTTGTGGCCAAAAGACAGTTTCCATGACTCTCTCCCAAAGTGTAAACCATATTTATTAATTCTTCTTGCGAATAATTCATTTTATTTAAGGGCGATTACATACAAAATAGTTTAACAACAAACTGTCAAAGATTAAGTAAACGGCAATTGTTATTTTTTATGGCTAACTTAAACGTAGAACCAAAGCCTACCTTATAATATGTTAAGGAGGCTGTGGTAGAAATTTCAAATAATTTTTAGAAGCTGAAAATCACAAAAACTTAATAAATGCTGAGAAGAATTATTGAATTGGTATAGGATTAGATACTCTATTATAAAGCGTAAAATATATGTACAAAAAATACAGGGTATTACACTAATCCAGACCAGCTAAAAGTAAAATAGGAACAAATCAAAAAACAAACAACGAAAATTTTGAGATAATCGTTACAATTTGGCAACGTCGCAGAATTAAAAAAAAATATTTTACAGTTAAAAGGGAACTTAATAGAAGTTTTAATTTTTGACAAAATATACAGGGTGTTTCATTTAAAAATATTAAGTTAATTTAAGCCTAATTTCCCGAAATTTGGAAGTAAAATTAAAGCACCCTGTATAAAAAAATCGTATATAATCTTATAAACACTACTCATAGGACCCAGATGCAACCGTCTGTAAAAATTAAATAATAATTAAATTAAAATAAATAAAAAAGCTGTAGCATATTTATTGCGACCGTACAAAAGCAAAAAACTAGGAAAATAATGAATATATTAGCAACAATGCAACGGATTGAAACGAAAATTAAGATTACATAAACAATATGGGGGGGCACTAATTGCAAGAAAAAAATATAGGGTGTTCCATTTAAAAATATTTAAGTTTTAGTGGTCCGGCTTTTGCGAAACGCACTGTATATTTAAAAATATTTTTATAATATAGATACACCTTCTACAGTCCTCTATTTTTTACATTCAAAGTTTTACTCTATACAGGGTGTTAATTAATGTCATGCAGATATTTCAGAAGGTGATAGTACTCGTCAATATAAAAAAAAAATGCAAATATATGCATAGTTTAAAACGCGTTATTTTCGTTATACAGGGTGACAAAGTTTCAATTTTTTTCTCGTATCTTGCGTTTTCTCTCTTATATTCTGCCATAATTGTTTCAAATTTGGAACATCAACCCTTTTTTAAAATCTCTGCAATAAAGTATCAAAATTATCGGTCGCAGTATACAGGGTGTTACATTTTCTTGAATCGGCTACAATTTTATCTTTCAGAGCTTTTTTTTTTGGCTCCCTGTATAAATTCCGGTATGAAATTTGAACTCTTCGTTCATTTGTTTAGCGTTCTCGTCTTTTGCACTATTCTCGTATCTGTGACCGTTTTCGATTTATTTGCAAAAATAGCCATCGATGGAAATTAAGTGTACCTATTCGAAATAACGCAATAATAAACGGCTAAAGGGACAATATAATCGTCAATTTCTTGAAAAGGAGCTCCCAGGGCTGCTAGAAGAGGTACCAATTCTTGTCAGAAACCAAATGTGGTTCATGCACGATTCTGCACCACCGCACTTCAGCATAGCATAGAGGT
This sequence comes from Polydrusus pterygomalis, assembly GCA_963969555.1. Classification (NCBI taxonomy): domain Eukaryota; kingdom Metazoa; phylum Arthropoda; class Insecta; order Coleoptera; family Curculionidae; genus Polydrusus; species Polydrusus pterygomalis. The sequence continues at coordinate 13,217,542 of OZ018384.1, forward strand.
GAGAAACTTTCTCCATCACATTTTTAACAACCGTTGGATAGGTCAAGGGGGACCTCAGCCATGGCCCCCTAGATCCCCAGACCTGAATAGCCTGGATTTCTTTTTCTGGGGACACCTGAAAGCATTAGTGTCAGACCCCAGTCCAGACAAAAGAGGATTTAAGAAACAGAATAATACCTTTATGCGACATCATTCGCAATACTCCTAGAATATTTGGCAGAGTCCGTCAGTCCATGAGGCGAAGACTTGATTCGTGCATTTTAGCAAGAGGCGAACATTTTCAACAGTTTTTATAATTTTGTTTTATTTTTATTTGATTAACTAATAAATTGTTTTGTTACACGGCTTTTTACTCTGCGTTATTTCGCCTACACTTAATTCCATCGATGGCTATTTTTGCAAATAAATCGAAAACGGTCACAGATACGAGAATAGTGCAAGATACCAGAACGCTAAACAAAGAAACAGAGAGTTCAAATTTTATACCGGAATTCATACAGGTAGCCAAAAAAAATAGTTCTGAAAGATAAAAATGTATAGCCGATTCAAGAAAATGTAACACCCTGTATACTGCGACCGACAATTTTGAAATTTTTTTGTAAAGACTTTAAAAAAGGGTTGATGTTCAAAATTTTAAACAATTACTGCAAAATATAAGAGAGAAAACGCAAAATACGAGAAAAAAAATTGAAACTTTGCCACCCTGTATAACGAAAATAACGCGTTTTAGACCATGCATATATTTGCATTTTTTTCTTATTTTGGCGAGTACTATCACCCGCTGAAATATCTGCATGACATTAATTAACACCCTGTATATGATAGTACTTGAGATATCGAAGAATTACACACTAAATATAAATATAAATGTATAATATAGCAAAATTACACCATACCCCTTAACTCAAAATAACAAAATATGATGATATCACACTGTGTGTGGCACCAAATGTGTTAATATTTTGCAGTTTTATATGTGGCTGGACTTCGAAGAAGGCCCCAGGTGTTGGTTTTGATTTGAAATATCCAAGACGGTGCCGGATTTCCATATACCCCCGCGGCCGAAGTCGGGGATATCTATCTCAAGGGATAAACAATTGAATTTGAAATGCGACTGACCAATACCGTCTGCAGATTACGATTCCGAAAATTGAATTCAAAAACTTGGCCAGAATCTATAATGCGACCTTTCAGGAACATATATTTCTTGTTTGGCTCCCGATCTTTTAATAACAGGCCAGGACTATAGCGTTTTGGGAATATCTTAGATGCAGTTGAGAAGCAACTGAAAAAAGTAACTACGAAGTTATGGCAAAAATGTATTGTTTTCGTTGATGGCATGTACACTATTTTCAAGCACATCACCTATAAGTCACAATACGTTAACGTAATATTTTTTGCAAATTTTTATTTACATACATAAAATTAGGGTTATCATCAATTTTTCGAATTTTAGAAAATATTGGTATTTAATTTTGTAATATTATACCTAGAGAAATTATTATTCCTCTCCTTGCTCTCAATTCTAAACGTCTTTTGAATCAAATTAGTTATGGGAAAATGTTCCAATGTATTTTGTATTGACGAAAAGCACAATATTTTGTGTTTCTAATTCAATCCGATACCTTTCCTCGCAAAATATCTACCAAATAGTCACTGATTTGTTTAATTGATTATGCAAAATACGGTAAGTAAATTTGGCATCATTTAAAAAAACAGCAGTTTTAGGAATTTGTTCGTGGGAACAGTCTAAATCATTACACTGTGTACACCACAGACATGAAATATAAAGTAACGAAATATTCCATTCATAAAAAACCATTTGTTTACCATGAGACATACTTCCAAAGTTTCAGATAAGTTAGAAGGAGACGGCTTGTAAAAATGGCAACACTGAAAGCTCGTTGTTATCCTCACAGTGCACTGGCATGTGGCTCTTTTAGGATCAGAAACAATTCATATATTTGCAACATTTACTTAAAATACAGAACTATCCACCCACTTAAAAAAATATTAAATTTTAAATCAAAATGGACTCTGACTCACACCAGATTGATTTAAAAAGTTAATTCTGCTAACTGATTACATCAAAGAGTCAGTGATTAAGCCGTCTTATTCAAAACTGATTACCGTAAGAATCATTACTGATTATATTTTAATTAATTTATATTAAATATTTTAATCAATAATAATTAAATTGGTTTCGACGTGTGATAATTTAATCATTTTTTATTTATGTGAACGATGCATGTGAAAAACCAACGACTGATTGCCCCCGGTTGACGGGCCACAGGAAAATTATGGGGTGGTACTCCCGACATAAAAATGTTGCGTGTTACGCATGCGTCAAATCCCTCAAATCAAGTATGATTTAAAAGGTTGGCATATTTTATACAATGGTCAGTATCGATTTAAAGTAATCCAATATGATCATCTTCTGTAAATATCAGTATAAATCTTACAACTGATTTACAAATTAATTAAAAGTGAACTCAAAAATATAATCAAATAAATTTTATATAAAAAAAGTTTTCATCCTGTTAATCAGTTGAATTGTTTACTGTACACCATTGCTTTTAAGCTAAATAAACACAACCTGAATAACCCCACTTAGTGCCGAAATATTATTCCAGGTTTAGAATAGTAAAGTATTTTTCACACCACGCACTGGCGAACCATTGTAAATAATAATTAACACTAAATAGTTCTATTTTGAAAAAATACTAAAAATTAATCGAAAAACACAATTGATTACAAACAAAGCTCACTAACACTGTTACGTTAGATAACGAATTAGTATTAAAAAGTCGGCTTCACTTCACTTTACTTCACTAGTAAATACGTCCATACAGCGTTGTCGTAGTGATTTCCCTAAAACATTATAAATTGATGATCATTAGATCATTAATATAAACCTTCGTTTTCAAACACAGGCGGTAGATCTAGGGAAATCAGCAAAAATTTGTCATCATTGCTTTCTGTTACAAACGATTTCTGATAGGCACAAAATGTAAACAATGTTGTCTCCTTATATTACATGTATGTAGTGTACACAATTCACATGCATGTATCTAATACCGTTTAAATCATACGTTTCTGCATAGGTACATGTTTGCAACCAACCAGTAAATGAAATAAAAAATGTGATTCATCAGTGTTGTTAAGTTGCTAAACCATAGATTATGCTACAATTTATGCTGCTTTGTTATTATTGAGATAAATACCGATGCGATACTGATTGTGTAAGGTATCCATAAGAGTTTTCAAAAATTAGAGTTTACTCAAATGAGCAGAAGATGATAAATCAACCAATGATCTGGTACCTATAGATAAAACAATAACAAATGAACCTATTGCCAAAATCGTATTCCATTCTGAAGTAAATCAAGATCCGAATTGTGCCACTTCACATTGTCTGCCAAACTCACACTGTTAAAAGTATTATCATGATGTGCGAAATTTAAATATTTTTCTAAAACCTTATAAATCGTATGCAGTATGGCAATCTAGCAGTAAGAGATCCACCTTCCAAAGATGAGGCCATGATGACGTTGTTTCATTCATTTCTGGACTGTCCACAGGAAATGTTTCGCTGAAAAACATCAATGTTTGAGATATATCGAAGACAGCATTTTAATGGAATTAGAATTTCAATGCAAACCACAAATATAATTATTCTAAGCTCAAACCTTAACTGAAACTAAAGGAAAAGGTATAAACGGCAATAAAATTAAGGTCTGATACATCGATACATCGACCAATTTCAAATGGCCTCGATGCATCGCTTAAAAACGATACATCGCATTGAAAATATCAAGAATATCGAACATCCCTATTTCCGTTTTTCAGTTTATCGATTTTGTGTAATAGTTGCTGTGTTTTTAGTGTTTTGTAATATTTTCTGAAGGCTAATTAGGATGGGTCGCAAGTACCAAGTATGTGAGAATTCGGCAAATAATAATTCTGCAGTTACTTTTCATGGGTGATTAAATAGAAAGTTGGGTTATTTGTAGGTTAGGTTTCTTCTGCAGTAGCAAGGCACATTCAAAGGTAACTCCGGCGTAATCCCCACTACCTGCCTTACCCAGCTCTTCACCTCCTCTCTTCTACAAACGATGTTGTCAACACATTTTAAAAGCGTTTATGAATGACATGTGCCATCTATAGGTAGCAAATCATTGAAATCAACAACATAATGTTGAAAACAACGCGGCTTTAATATAAAATGCATCATCGGATTACTCATTTAATAGACAGAGTAGTTAGAATTTGAGAAAGAAAAGTAGGTAACATTTTTGTTTCTCCTAATGTATTGGGTGTTATGGAAATGACTTATTATATTTAAGTGTTGGTTTTGGACGGGTCGAATGTTGGATATGGGGTTTTGGGGGGTGGGAGGGGGGGGGGTGGTCTTGAGTGGTCTTCGAATCACTCTTGCCCGAACAGCCGGAGCGGGGCAACCTGTTCTGGCCCGTTCGGGGGGGGGGGGGGGGGGTTAGATAGATATTTCATACTTTTTTAAATCGATAATCGATCATCTAAAGAGTTGGATAATAAGGACCCCTATAGAATCAGGTTATATGCGTCGCACGCCAGTGCCAGTTCCCTTATAAAAACAACATTAAATTACAAAAAATTTTCAAATAATCTTTAAAAAAAGGTTTTGTTTTTCCAAGTATAGGAAAATGGAAGGGTGTGGGGGGGGGCGAATAGGGGTTTAACGTTATTGGTAAAGAAAACAGAGCGGGTAAAAGTCAAATACGTCTTAATAACCCTCTTCAAACATAATTTTAATCATTGTAAAAGGTAAAAAATAGATGCAAATCTAGTAGGCCGGAATAAGGGTACTCATGGCCCCCAGAGGTACCCCATTCTTTCCCAAATCATTATGTCCCTTCTGATTTTCTTCAGTTATAAGTTATATCTTTTTCTTAAAACAATTATAACAAAACCATATTATTATTGCTGGATACAAAAATAGAGCTAACTTATAAGTGTAATTAATTTAACTGCTGGGACCTTATTAGCCAAACCTATGCCTTTGAACTTGTGTTTAAGAGAATATTCGAATCTTCAAAAGTATACAGAAGGTTCAAAGTTCATGGTTTAATTTCAAATACAAAGTGAATATTTTTTCTCACTGACCATGTATATTTATCGAACGGTTTTGTGCTTAAATTCCTAGATGTGCCGTTTTAGTTATATAGTGTCAATTTTCAATAAATAATTTTCAGTACCTAGTTAAAATATTTAAAATTTTCCAATCTTTTTTAAACCCCTTGAATAACACACGATATTCATGTTTCAAAATTTATACTAGGATAAATCAAAATAGCTTTTTTCCCCGAGAAACACAAATGTAATTTCTCCAATAATTCTATTTTTCTCAGTAAACTAACTTATGCCGGACCTGCATTCTAAAGATTGGTTGGATTTCATAGTTGATGCTTTCGTTCCCATATATCGCATTGGCACTGGTGTTTGTGGTCGGTCCGCTAAGTGCCCATTTATTTTCCTTTAACAGGACCTTTTAGCACGTCTAGTCTACTTTCTATCTTGAGACAATTAGAGAAATTTTATTCTTGTTATATTTCCAGAAATTTACTGTTTGCTCTCCCAAATCTATGACTTTAATTTCATTTCTCCAATTTTCATTCCTTTTTCCTAAATTGGGATTTATAACTCTTGTGGTCCAGTCTGTTAATGTGTGTTCTAGAAATTTGGAGGCAATGTCCTGGACTTGGTTGTACTTGGTGATAAACAAGTCTCATTATTTCACTTTAAGATTAAGTACAATTATTTCAGTTTCGTCTACATTTTTTTTAAATCCATTGTAAAATTTATTGATACCTAAATTAAACTATAAATATATTGATTATGAAAGCTTGGTAACAAACTAAAAAGTCCAGGGCAGTAAATGCTCTATTATAAAAATATCTTACTGTATGTTAAAAATATACAGCCAAAGCAGTTAAGCTATAGTATATATTATATTATGACTTCGGAAAGCAGCCACGCCCAGTGGCGTAGCGTGCAGGGGGCCAGGGGGGGGCGACCGCCCCCCCCCCGCCCTTTGAGTCCTTTCTTAAACGGCGCCCCCTTCCCACTCTCCCAGTTCCAGGTTTTAATAAGGTTGTAATTTGTTTATAACTTTTAGAGTATAGAAACAGATAAAAGAAACCTGTTACCTATTTCGAGATTCTATTTTATTTTCACTACTTGATTTTTTTGCCACGACCAATAATTTGTATTCTTTCAGTTATTTTGCTTTAACAATTAAAAATTGCTTGAAATCTCTAATTTACTAGAGACTAAATTTTATCTTTTTAAAAGTGTGTTATTGTCGCCAATGAGAATATATATATATATACTACTCAGAGTTTTAACAAAATTCCCCTTGCTGGTTCATATTTTGTTTTCATGTGGCCATTTTAGACATGACGAAACAAAAACTTTATTTCGCTGGCCAAAATTTACTATAAACGAAATTATACATTAGCAGTGAGGCGCCCTTTGAACAAGGGCATGGATAAGGGGGTAATTACCCCCCCCAGGACCCATAATGAGCCATAAAAACGAAGCAAAAAAAGTGAAAAAAGGGCGTGGCACCCAAAAAATGTTCGCCTGCGGCACTATTTTTTTTGGCGACGCAAACTCTATTCCCCCCCCCCCCCCCCCATAATAAACATATCCATGCCCTTACCTTTGAGGCTTTCGCCCCCTCCGCCCCGTCAACCACGCTACGAAACTGGCCACGCCCAGTAAATAACTGTCCCGATCGAACAAATGTACAGGGTGTTTCATTAAGGGTGGCCACCGGCCCCGGAAACTACTAAGTAAGCATTGAAACTTGGGGAATATTATTTTATTGTCAAAAGTCATGAGAAAATTCTGGAAATTATTTTTAAGTTCCGCATTTCGCCACAAGGGGAAAATTAATTTTTAAAATTCTAAATTTATCCGAAAATTCCTATATTATGGTATACCTCTGGTTACAGCATTAGAAAGACTAGACAATTCTGCATCATTTTGGTTTAAGGCTCTTTGGCGTACCGACCTTGATAAGAGTGGGGGAAGGTATTGAAAGTGTAATTATTAAAATCGCTGTAACTTCTAAATGACTTATCCGATTTTACTAAATTTAAGCTTGTTTGGAAGAGAAAGGTAAGTGCTTTTAATTTTCATATCCAGCAGTACACGATAGTTTCTAATAAAAGTGCTAGCGGGCGCAATTTGCAATAATAACAGTTTTTTCGATTTAATCCCGAAAATTAAAAAAAGTTTAAAAATATCAACAAACCCGAACAAACCCAAAACATTAAAAGATGTACATGCTTATTTTAACGGAGTAAGCATAGTACCAAATTTTTAGTAATACAGCTTAAAATTATTGACAGTTATAGCTACTCTTACAAAATAGGTTACCCTTTTTTTTAAATCCCTAAGTGCATTTGGAGAAAATGATGAAACACATATATTATTTTATTAAAGGAACTTATTTAATAATTTTTAGACCCCCACCAGTTTTAGTTTCAGAGATATAGAATTTCCTATAAAAATTTTAATCGTGTTTAATCCCTTAGGGGGGATAGGATTAGCCGTTTAGACGTTGATGAATCAGTTAGTGAGTTAGTCACGTTACAATTTCATACAATAGTATAAATTTCTTTTCTGTGGCCTGAGGGATACTTTTTTTTACCATTGTAATGTAATAACTGCGTAAGATTTGAATTTAACCAAATAAATAATAAGTCTACAATGTCAATAATCACACATATAAAAGTCTTAATGCGATACTAACAATCTCCAAAAAGAACAACTAGCCAACTTGTTAATTGTAGTCAAAATGCGAAGTTTGCTGGGACAAATCTATGGGCCGTTGATTGTCGGCGTGAGCCGTCAAGAAAAAATTCATCGCATTATGAAGGTATGAAGAGCTATAAGGTTTTCTGTGTGTATAACAGAGAAGGAGCAAATGACATAAACTACTAGTTCCCTTTTAAGAGACAAAAAACTGAAAAATATTAGAAATTTTGGTTTTTGCCGTTGTGTAGTAGGCATGAACGGCGCTAATAAAAATTAAAATAATAAGTTGCATACTTTTTGGTATTTTTTGAGTTTAAAATGTATTTTCGCAATTTGCGAAAAAAAAAGTATCTTCACCCGTTAAAAAGTTTTATTAAAAATACAAACAAGTTACAATCTTTATTCCAATATCTCAATGAATATAAGAATCTCTGGATGTACTCAACAAGCGTACAATTTTCTTAAATCTTATCGTTCACAGAGAATACTAGTGGTGAAAGTTGGTAAAACGTATTCTTAAAAGTTTGTGGCCACTTCTGGTGTCCCACAAGGAAGTAATTTAGGCCCACTGTTATTTGTTGTATCTTGAGTAATAGATGTGTTTTGGACTTCCATTGCCTTTAGTTTTTCATATCACAACGTTTTAACTGTATATAATACAGTATTCACCTGAACACGACTGGAGATACTTACCAGTTGAAACGTTGTCATATACTGTATTATATACAGTGTTCACCTGAAGACGACTGGAGATACTTACCAGTTGAAACGTTGTGATATGAAAAACTAAAGGCAATGGAAGTCCAAAACACATCTATTACTCAAAATAGTAAGGTATACCGTGTAAATAATGCATATATTTGGAAATGAACTTTCAAGCTTATTTGAAATAAGATACGGAAGTATATCATCTGTTTTTAGGGTAATCTTTTCTTTTTTTAATTGTTTAATCAAAGCGCAAAATGATTTATATTCATCGATTATTAAATTGCCATTTATTTTAAAACGGACATTTACAGGCTTTGTGATTTTTTGGTATTTTGTTCTGTGTTAAGTTTATTAAAATTCAAATAAGACCGATTTTTTAATTTTATATAAGTAGCAAAGGGGCGCCAAGTCAAGGGGGGCGGAGGGGTCAACCGCCCCCCTGACCCCCCTATGGCTACGCCACTGTCAATCATACCAAAGACTGTGGTTTAATAAATTACAGAGGGATTAAAGTACCAAAGATTAACCTTAGAATTACAAACAATGATTTATTTAATATTAGTAAAAATATATCCCCGTTAAGTCGTATGTTGGTACAGTGCAATGAATTAAACATAATAAAACCTTTTGATATGTTATATGTTCCTTGTTAGTGTTGAGCAACTTAAAAAACTGTTGGACAATAATGCAGAGATTTAAAATATTGTTTAATTGTTCTGTTACATTATTTTATTTTGTCATTAGTACAACTAATTTTGGTTAAGTACTTGGATTTTTCTAGTTTCTACCCTGTACCTGTAAGTACATATAGGAGTATCCTAAGTGTGTTTGTAAAGTGAACAATAAATAAAATAAAATAAATATTCAAAAAATAATATTTTTTTAGTCCAAGTAAAAATTAATATTTTATTTAATTTTCTTAGAACAAATAGATATAGGTACATTAATACCTACATATTTACTTTTCTCGCAGAGAAAGAATTGTGATGAAACGTACAAAGAACGTTTTATGAATGTGCTAGACGAACGTTTTAATATTGTCCCTTTATTTACCTATATCAGGTGAAAAATACATTCTTTAAACCTTAAAATATCGTTTTATGGACGTGCTAGACGAACTTTTTAATAATGTCCCCTTATTTACCTATACCAGGTGAAAAATACATTCTTTAAACGTTAAAAGAACGTTTTATGGACGTGGTAGGCGAACGTTTTAATAATGCCCCCTTCTCTACCTATATCAGGTGCAAAAATATTCGGTAAACGTTCAAAGAACGTTTTATGGACGTGCTAGACGAACGTTTTAATAATGTCCCCCTATTTACCTATATCAGGTGGAAAATACTTTCGTTAAAAGTACAGATAATGTTTTATTGATGTCTTTAAATCAAAAACATGGACTAGAATCGAAACAAATGTTTATTATTTAAACTACAAAACTTTCTTCAGGCTGTCATAAACAGCTGACTTTTAGGTATTTTTTTTCGTTTTTTACTCTTTCTGGGGCTAGTTTTAAATAATTTTTAAAGCTAATTTTTAAAGCTTTCCTCAATTTTTTTGTCAGAGCATTCAGGCCTTAGTTTGAAAGAAGCGCCTAAAAATAATAGATTACAGGTCAATTCTGGTAAAAATGTAACTGACATCTTTTGTAACAATTTTTAGTTTTTATACAGTGTGTCTACAAGTTGACAGCACATGGAAAACTTTAATTTTTAGTATTACTTTGTTATAAGTTATTCAGTGGAAAATATTCTTTTTGATTAAAAAATAATGAACTATTTAAACTTGATATATACAGCGTGACCCGAAAATATTAATTTAATTTTGCAATTCCATTAATTAGAATTTCTAACAAAAATGTTTCAGGTATAATGAAGTTCTGCGATAAATGAGTGTTCTGTCAATGTTGATACATACATTTTCATGTGTTAAAAAAATTATTCAAAGAGATTTTATAGGGTAGATGAACATGACATGCATTTTTAATGTTTTAATTCCAAACAACTATTCTTGGTAAATGGTTTAGATATTGTAAAAAATAGGGGTACTGTTATTTAAGTCACAAAGGATTGCAAATATCAAAATACATAAATTGTCAATGCTTTCCGACACCTCTGAAGCGCTGTGCCTAAGGTGAAAGGTTAATTCTGTCACTAACCTGCAGTGTAGCAATGAACAGCCCTGCAAATTTTTTCTTTTGCTTTTGTCCCAGCCAGCTATAGTATATGCTGTTTGCATTGCATTTGTCATCAGTTTCTTTAACGCTCTTTTTACGAATTCCTCCACTGTTTCCCCACCCACTTTGGCAAGGTGATCAATCAAAAAAATAAAAAAAAAAATATGTAAATACAAATGAAGATGAAACAATTCGATTCTTTAAGTCCTCCATGTCCATTGGCTTAGTTTGGAAAACTTTACCTTTAAGGTAACCCCACAGAAAAAAATCAAGGGGGTTAAGTCGGGAGACCTCGGCGGCCATTCAATAGCTCCCCTTCTTCCAATCCATCTATTTTCAAAAGTTCGCGCTTATCTGAATACTATTTTTGAAAATAGATAGATTGCAAGGAGGGGAGCTATTGAATGGCAGCGGAGGTCTCCCGACTTAACCCCCCTTGACTTTTTTCTGTGGGTTTACCTTAAAGGTAAAGTTTTTCAAACTAAGCCAATGAACATGGAGGACTGTAAGAATCGAATTGTTCAAGAAATACGGACAATCAGTCCGGAAGTTGTCAAAAATGTGCAGAAAGAATTTTTTGATCGTCTAGGTTACTGTCAATTAACCTTTAGGCACCATTTTCAACATTTATTAAAATGATAAATAATTAATTGTTGTATTTATTTTCGAACTTTAACTGTCGATAAATCATAATGACATGTTAGATAAAAAATGTTCACAATTATGCACAGAATCCTAAAATTAAAAAAAAATGTGGGTTCCCATTTAAAAAATTAAAGTTGGTCCAAGCAGAGTGCTTTCGGAGACACCCTGTATAATACAAAATATTGAAAAAAATGCGTATTAAAAAAACAAAATCGACGTGTCCGAGCGATTTTTAAAAACATTCAGCGTTCCCTAAATAATGAATTTATTCCAGACTTTACGTCCTCACTGTAGATGCCACACGCCATTCATAAACGCTATTTAAATCTGCTGACAAAATCGTTTGTAGGAGAGAGGAGGTGAAGAGCTTAGCGGGAGCCGGGAGTGGGGATTACGTTGCCGCCGTTAGAATTTTACCTCGTAACTATGCGCATGGTTTCTTACCAGCGGCGTCTCATTTTAGGGTTCACAATAAAATGTAATTATCCAATCTGAAATCAAATTTTTTTTTTAAATTGAATGTAAGTGAATAACTGTTTGTTATAATTATTATAAGGGAAACTTTGGATAGCTATAAATATAACATTTGGTGAACTGAGCTGACTTAAAAATAATTACACTACTTAAAACATGGTTTTTAAGGTTTTATTGAAATTTAAAAGAAATAAGTTTACAAAAGCCAAGTTCCTTTTACGTTACTTCTAAATACGAAGCAAAGCACAACAAAGATTTTTCTTCCCCCTAGCCGCCCTCAAGGATGCCCCTCTCTATTTCACATACGAACTATACGAAGTTGTTAGCAAAGTTCCTTAAACAGCTTAGCTTAGCAAAGCTATTTACTTTGCTTAGCTGTTTAAAAGGAGCAAATGGAAAGTACCTATTAACTTGCAATGATTGACTAAGGGTATGGCCCGAAAATGGTGAAAAAGGTCAATTTCGGACCACGGTTTTCTGAAATGTGATCATTCAAGTGTCAAAATGCCCACCGGCATAAGAAGCCTGGTTACTGGGTTCTTTGTCACTTTTTATTATGAATTTTTTTTTGTTATGAATTTGTTTTCAAAATGTTTGACTGGTAATTTATTATTTTTATGCAGAAAAACAATCTTAAAATAATGGTCAGTAAGTGTATTAGCATTCCTGTAATTAATCATCTATTAAAAATTAGAGGTTATGATTTTAACGAACACGGTGATTTGTCGTCCCGAATATAACCAGATTTTCATGGTTAATATGTCATTCGTGGCTGTTAACCGTGGCTGCTGATGATGATTCGGACCATACCCATAAAGAAATACCTAAATCGAAATATTCCTACAGTCTAAATAATTTTTTTACTGATAAAGGTAAAAGAAAAGAAAAAAGAAAACAAAAACTGATCAGTGTAAACATATACAGTGAGTCCCAGAAGTAATGTCTAAATTCATTTAAAATTCAGCGGTAAGATTTTTGAAAAAACGCTGGTACCCGTCGATTTTTATTTCGAGGGGGACATATTTTACGTATATTGTCAATCTTGTTACTTCAAGCCCCTAGGAGGAAGGAGGGGTAAGATGTAAATCTTAAATGGATACTTCTATTTTATATAATTTTTTTGGATTCTGCATAAAATTCTGAACATTTTTTAATAAAAGCATTATTAGTCTATACTAAACAGTTTCCGAGATATTGACTCTTGAAAAATGAGATTTTTGAACTTTGACAGCGTCTAGCTTTCTAACTGTACGTCTTAGAGCAAAACTGCTTACATGTCCCTGTCTTAGATTTTTATTATCTATCCAATAGTTTCAACTTCCCGTTAAACCGGAAGTACTATATTTCTTACAACCGGTTTAACCGGAAGTTGACACTATTGGAAAGATAATAAAAATCGAAGATAGGGACATGTAAGCCGTTTTGCTCTAAGACGTACAGTTAGAAAGCTAGACGCTGTCAAAGTTCAAAAATCTCATTTTTTAAAAGTCAATATCTCGGAAACTGTTTAGTATAGACTAATAATGCTTTTATTAAAAAATGTTTAGAATTTTATGCAAAATCCAAAAAAATTATATAAAATAGGGGTATCCATTTAAGATTTACATCTTACCCCCCCCCCCCCTCCTTCCTAGGGGCTTGAAGTAACAAGATTGACAATATACGTAAAATATGTTCCCCCCGAAATAAAAATCGACGGGTACGAGCGTTTTTTCAAAAAACTTACCGCTGAATTTTAAATGAATTTAGACATTACTTCTCGGACTCACTGTATATTAGTGTATACAGTGATGGGCTAAAATATGGAACAAATTCATTTAAAAATCAGGTATTCATTTTTTGAAAAAACGCTCGGACACGTCGATTATAATTCTTTCTTCCGGATTTTTTGCCTCAAAAAGAAATTATACCGGGTGTGTCAAAAAGTAGATGTAGCAACATTTTTTTGTTTTTTAAATAGAACCCCCCTATTTTTACTTATTACCCTAATTCTACGTCAAATTCTGCGCATAATTCATGTAGCATACTCTATCCTTATCTCTAACGGTTTTAGAGAAAAATGACATCATAAAAAAAAATTCTTTAAAAAAAGGTACATGTACCTACTTAAAGGTAAACAGGTAAATTTAAATGAATTGTTACTACGATAGCAAGTCATGTGTCAATCAAAAATTAGTTTAGGTATAATTTTGAAAAACGGTGATCATGGTGCATTTAAATGAAACACAAAGAATCGAAATTTTAATTTTAATTGGATGTGGAGACAAAACAAGAAGTCAAGAATAAGTTTGTAACTTGTTTAACGCTAAGTATCCAGAACGGCCGATTACAAGATCTACAGTAAGTAAAATTGAGAAGAAATTCAGGGAAACAGGGAATGTAAAGGATCGTCTACGGCCAGGTCGTCTAAAAATTAGTGAAAACTCACAATTGAACATTTTGTTAGAGGTTGAAGATAATCCTCATAGTGCATCCACTGAAGTAGCCCTTAATAATGATGTTAGCCGACGATCTGTGTTGCGGGTATTGAAACAAGAAAAGTACCATCCGTACAAAATTAGGTTGCTGCACGAGCTAAACGAAGATGATCCCGACCACCGACCACAGTTTTGTGAAACTATGATGGAAATTTGCAACTTAAATCTATTTTTCCATCGCAACAACATACTTTTTAGCGATGAAGCCACGTTTTGTTTGAATGGTTCGGTAAACAGACAAAATTTTCGGTATTGGAGTACAAATAATGATGAGATGAGAGAACAGCACACGCAATACCCACAAAAAGTAAATGTTTGGGCAGGGATATTAAATGATAGAATTATTGGACCTTTTTTCTTCAATGGAAATCTTACAGGAGACCGGTATTTACAATTTCTTCAAAATGAATTAATTCCCACACTAGCAGCGGATTTTCCAAATCCGAATCAGCCTCATCTACCAGAAGCGTCTATTTGGTTTCAACAGGATGGTGCTCCGCCTCATTTTGCTCGACAAGTACGAGAGTATTTGAATACTGTATTTCTCGAACGATGGATAGGTAGAAGAGGACCCATAGAATGGCCTGCAAGATCTCCCGATCTTACACCCATGGATTTTTTTCTTTGAGGTTATTTGAAATCAAAAGTGTATAAGGATAAACCACAAAATTTGGAAGACTTAAAATTTAAAATTAGATATGAAATTAGGCAAATTGAAAATGAAAATACTGTAAATAATGTTTTAAAAGGGTTTTTAACTAGATTAGCATATTGTCAAGAAGTTAATGGTTTGCATTTTCAACACTTAATAAACTAATTTTTTACCCTTTTTTTAAAGAATTTTTTTTTATGATGTAATTTTTCTCTAAAACCGTTAGAGATAAGGATAGAGTATGCTACATGAATTATGCGCAGAATTTGACGTACAATTAGGGTAATAAGTAAAAATAGGGGGGTTCTATTTAAAAAACAAAAATTTTTTGCTACATCTACTTTTTGACACACCCGGTATAATTTTTTTTTGAGGCAAAAAATCCGGAAGAAAGAATTATAATCGACGTGTCTGAGCGTTTTTTCAAAAAATGAATACCTGATTTTTAAATGAATTTGTTCCATATTTTAGCCCATCACTGTATACAGTGTCACCAGTAAAGTCCGCATCATATGGGATTTTTTTTATTAATAGCTTTATTCCAAATTTGACTTTGGCATCAAGTTCTGCTTCGATCGAGATGAAAATTAAGCAAAAAAATAGTAGTCACGTGATTCGCATTATATGTCAAATTTTAATTTTTTCAAAAAAATAGTTTAAAAGTATTTCTAAAAATATCGGAAAAAGTTATTAGAAAAAGTTTTTTCTAAGTGCAGTTTCTAGCACACATGCAAAATTTCAGCCGCACAAGATAATTTTAATTTTTTACCTATATTTTGTAAATTGCACCACTTTTGCAAAATAAGACTTAACGCAACTTACATAAAACTTCTCAGTTTTGGCAAGGCTTTGTTTCAGATACATTTTCTTTAAAGTAGCGCCATATTAAATGTGTGTTTTTCTACAAAATCAAAATTGGGGTATTCAAATTTGGTCGTATGTGATGCAAAGTTTATTTGTTTTTGACCCTGTATAAGGTAACTCCATAAAATAAGTATTTTTGAAAAGGTAGTTTGTGTCTGAAAGTACTACACCTTAATATTAAGACAAAAAAGAACACAGTGTCTTCAGTAAAGTGTTTTTTAAGTGGAAAATAAATTTTAGTTTAACAACGTAAAGTTTATTATAACGTTAACGTGTATTACTTTCAACCACAAACTACGTTTTCAAAAATACTTATTTTATGAAGTTACCTTATACAGGGTCCAAAACAAATAAACTTTGCATCACATACGACCAAATTTTAATAGCCCAATTTTGATTTTGTAGAAAAACACACATTTATTGTGGCGCTTCTTTAAAGAAAATGTATCTGAAATAAAGCATTGTCAAAACTAAGAAGTTTTATGTAAGTTGCGTTGAGTCTTATTTTGCAAAAGTGGTGCAATTTACAAAATATAGGTAAAAAATGAAAATTATCTTATGCGGCTGAAATTTTGCATGTAGGCTAGAAACTGCATTTAAAAAAACTTTTTCTAATAAATTTTTTCGATATTTTTAAAAATAACCCCACTTTTGAATAATTTTTTTGAAAAAATTAAAATTTGACAGATAATGCAAATCACGTGACTACTATTTTTTTGCCTAATTTTCATCTTGATCGAAGCAGAGCTTGATGCCAAAGTCAAATTTCGAATAAAGCTATTAATAAAAAAAAATCCCATATGATGCGGACTTTATTGGTGACACTGTATATTAATATTTTGCATTATAAAATAAAAATATTGGTCTAATAATAATAGCTATAAAATTAATATTTACACACTACCAATACGGTTACATTTTATTGCTATAAAAGTAACGCATAGAAATAAAACCAGCATATAAAAATAATAATAATAATCATATATATCTTTATTCTCAAGTAACTATAATTTGATACGGGAATTAACTACTAAAAGGAAGTGATCCAAGCATATGCGGGGACGCTTGGGCAAAGGCTTGTTTTTATCGAATCCTAAGAGAGCGAACCAAATACTCCTCTTCTCTGGATTTGCAGGAATGCTTATAATAAAAATATATTTCATAGATTATTTTACACATGCAGGAAAGCAATGAACTGGTATCAGATCATTGCAGAAAAGAGACATGGCCCAAAAATGTTTACATGCATTCAATAATTTTGTACATTTATACGTTAAATATTACAATTTTATGCCAAAAATGTAAAGTATTAATTATTTTTGCCACCTACCCACGCCGATAAATAGTTAAACCTAACCTACAAATAACGCAACTTTTTATGTACTCACCTATGAAAAGTAACTGCAGAATTATTATATGCCGCATTCTTGCATATACTTCACACCTGCGACTCATCTTCATTAGTCTTCTAAAAAATGCCACAAAACACTAAAAACACAGCAATTAGGATTTACACAAAACCGAAAAAGTTTCAAACTGTCAAAGGACTACCAAACAGTGTTGCCAAAATGTTCTAAGATAAATCGTAAGAATTGGATACCTAGTTAAAATCGTTACATTCGTGAAATTTTTAAAAATTCTTTAAAAGGGGTCAAAGAAGTTTGAAGAAAAGAATGAAAGTAAACAACGAATATATATTTATTTTCTGTATTTAAAAACCAAACACATTTCTAAAAACTTAAAAACTAAAACAAAAATTGCGTTATTATGTAGTATTAAAAAATGTAGTAAGTAGTTAGTCAGAATCCGAATTGCTAGAATCATCTTTTCTATGCAAATATGACTCAAGTAGCGGCAGTAAAAGTAGCGAAAGTCGTAACGCGGAAAATTATATTTCACAGTCTCGTCTCATATTACAAAACACCCTGTAGTTGCAATCTGCTGCACGATCTGGTACGACGTTAAAAAAACTGAAAATAAAACCCCCTCCCTTAACCCCTGGCCCTGCGACCCGCTTCAAATCCCTACACTCAGTGTTGTTTCTCGTATAGTATTTGTAGAATTATACCGTTGATCTTTTGACTGCAATAAACCCTCATTATCCCTTTGACCATAAAATAACTAATGAAATCCCAAATTTTAAAACCTTTTCGAGCAGAGTCGGACCAGGTACAAATTCAATTTATACCTATGCCTGATTCATATATAAATACAAACTGATTTTTAATAATTTTAGTCTTTAGTGGTTTTCCGGCGAGTAATTTTTAGTTAGGCTTATTAGTGGTAGCATGTGGCGTCCTTGGAATTGTGCTGATAGGGGGGCATCTTCAAGTGTCATTTTTAAAAGAAAGCATTTATCTACCGATGCCAAACTAATAATTAAAAATGTGTATCAATCTTTGTTGAGTAGAAATTTTAATTCGATGAATGCTTTAGCATAGACGTCTACTTTGACAAAAACTCCTTTATCTTCGGTAAGAGACATAGTACTTAAACCTGTTAATCCTAGAAAATTATTTTTATTTTGAATAAACTTACAAAAAACGAGAACTGCTAGAAGTATTAAAGGCTTTTAAAATAAATAAGGAATACGAGTGTGACAAACTTGCAGCAGAAAATGGACATACAGTGTTGCGTCTTCCTCCATACTATTGTATATTCAATCCTATTGAGCTAATATGGCACCAATTAAAATCCAATATTAGGAGAAATAATATTTCTCCTACATTAAATGCATCTGTAGTAGAATTAATTAAAAACGAAGTAAGAAAAATTTCTGCAGACAGCTGGAAAAACTGTGTACAGCATGTACTTAAGGTGGAAAATTCTTACAATTGTATGATTACAAATGTTCAACCCTTAATTATAAGTTTAGGCTTAGATGAAGATAGTGATACAGAGTTAAATTTTGAATAAATTATCAATAGTTTTTTGGAATTCAATTAATTTTTATTGTACTTGTTATCCTAATAGTTATACTTTTAAATTATATTATTTTCAATTATCATTAATTGTTATCATTATTTTACATTTATTATAGGTACCTACCTAATACTAAAAATACTTATCTATTTATTTTAAATTATAAAAATAAATCATGTGGTGTAGATACATTTTTAGGCCGACCCTGATCCCATTTAATCCCCTTTGAAGAGGTTGAGGCGTATACAATAGGGTTTAATCAGGTAGTTTATTTTTGGCAGTAAGAGTCAACGGTATAATTCTGCAAATACTATACGGTAAGGTGGGAACGTTAGCTCAAGTAAGTTGTATTATATATTACTTTACAGTTATAATATTTAATTATTTATTTTAAAAATCTCTACGCTTTGTCGACCAAACAAGACGCATAAGTGGGTTTTATTGTTTCAATCGGTAGGGTACCTGAGCGGGTGCCCGGGGGTGTTTTGTCGGTAAAGGTAGATTGATCGGTTGGTTTATTTCCTTTTCTTGGTATAAGGATTTCATAAGTTTGGAAATTGATCCTTAAAGACAGTCTTACAGGTATATTTTAAGGAGTTAGTTATTATGCCATGCTCATTACAGAAGCAGGTTAAATTATAACATAAATAATTATGTTATAATTTCCTGGAACGTGTAAGACACTTATTGTGTTTTAAATAATTGTGCTATGTAATCAATACTTATTGTTATTTGTTTTCAAGCACTACACGTTGAACACTCATTGTGTTTTTTTCTTTTCTGTTAAGATGAGTAGGTAAGTTATTAGACACTTATTGTGTTTTAAATTGTGCTATGTGATAAATACTTATTGTTATTTGTTTTCAAGCACTACATGTGGAGCACTCATTGTGTTTTTTTCTACTCAGATGAGTAAGCTATAAGACACTTATTGTGTTGCTTATTTAACTGTGCATTGTATTAAACACTTATTGTGTCAATCTTTTCCATGCACTCTACACATTGAACATTTTTTGTTATTATAATTTCATTGGATACATTTTAGATACTTATTGTGTCAGATTTATATATGCATTTATAATATTACTATTGACACTTATGGTGTACAAGGACATGTTAGAGTAAACTGGGTTTATAAAGATTATTTCTTTTAAACCAGGTTCATCAGATTTCGAGTTATCTGTAACGCCATCTGGCTCGGAGTCCTGGGTAGAGCAGGATCAAGAGATAGTTCCGGAGGGTGTTCAACCAGCCTTGCAGGTCTCTAGTATAAAAGATATCTTAGGAAAGGATCCAGTCACTTCAATTACAACAGGGCCCCCAGTAAATGAGGGCACAGCCAGTTATTGGACATCCATCTTAAAAAATTGTTTAAACTTAGAAGCCAAAAACGCCCTTATGGAAAAATACCCCATAACGGAAAATTGTGTGTCTCTAAGGCCCCGAGACTTAATGAGGAAATTTTAGTAGGGTTGCAGGACTCATCTTTAAGGCAGAACAATTTTTTTTGCCACATTCAGGAGCAGATTGGTGCAGGAGTGAGTGCTCTTGGAGCACCAATAGCGCATCTTATAGAGCAAGGAGATGCTAACAAGGACCTTTTGCAGAATATGGTGGATTCTAGTAAACTCCCAACTGATATTCACCATACGGTATCCATTCACAGAAGACATATATTATGTTGTCCAATCACTTAAAGCCTGGTATAAAAAAAGCAGCGGAAAAGTGTGTCATCGACACCCACCTGTTTGGGTTTGAGTTTCTCGCAGTCAATAAAAAATTCACAGGAGGTGCAAAAAGTGGGCTTTGGTCTGACAAAACCACCGCTAAGTAGGACTTCCTTCAGGACCTTGTCATTCAGTAGCCGCGCGAGGACCAGTACAGCCAGGGGGAGTCGAGCTCAAGATTCTTTAAACTGGAAGCCAACGCTTCCAGTGCATGGAAGAAGAAGAAAAGGGAAGAAGGGACCTCCACCCGAGGAGCGAAGCGGAGTTGGAGGAACAATTACAATCCGAAACACAGGCAAATTTAGAGGTATGCTATGCGGGTAGATTATCAAAGTTTATCGAGAATTGGAGGACAATTACTATGAATCCAATTATTATAAATTGGGTTAGGGGATATAGAATTAAATTCAATACTATACCCTATCAGCATCATCCTCCAAAAAATATAGTTCCAAAGACAATCACTAAGGAAATTGATAGAAAGATTTATGAATGGTCACAAAATGGGGTTATTTCTCAGTGTAAACACCAAAAAGGGGAATTTTTGTCAAATTTCTTTTTAATTAGGAAAGGTGACGGTTCTAGTCGTTTTATTTTAAATTTACGTAAGTTAAATATGTTTTTAGATACTACCCACTTTAAATTAGAAGATTATAGAAGTGTAAAGCATTTATTGCTTCCTAATTATTATATGTCAAAAATTGATATAAAAGACGCTTATTTCTTAGTAAAATTGGATAACAGGTCAAAAATGTTTTTTAGATTTTTGCATAAAAAAAGTAAAGTTCGTGTAACTTGTGGTGCTCAAGTCTGGTGCTAGAGTTTTCAGGTCGCGCAAGCGCCTCTAGCGTGAATTAACGACCAGAGATGGCCGGGACCGACAGCTTTACGTCTCCTCCGAAAGACGATCTTACACCAACCAACTAAAATTCGTTCATACTTTTTTATTAAGCGTATGCCCACTCCGGGAATCGAACCCGGATCGCCACGGCCGTAAGCGGTATCTCTACCACTGAGCTACGACCGGGCTTTTTGCATAAAAAGGTGCTGTATGAATTTACCTGTTTGCCCATGGGGTTGTGCACAGCTCCATTAATTTTTACTAAGTTAATGAAGCCTGTAATAGCAAAATTGAGATCTGAAGGTATTGTAACTGTTATCTATTTAGATGATCTGTTAATAATAGCCAAAGACAAGTTCGAGGGCAAACAGCATGTACTAAGGGTTGTAGAGCTACTTAAGTTTTTGGGGTTTATTATCAACCATAAAAAATCTGTATTACTTCCCTCACGTCAAATATTTGGGGTTTATGTTTGACTCAGAAAGAATGGAAATTACCACACCAGAAAGGAAAATAAAGATTATAAACGCCTGTTTAAAGATATTCAAAAGTACTGTTCAATTCAAACATTTGCAGAAGTTCTGGGGATGTTGGTAGCAGCATGTCCTACAGTTAGATATGGCTGGGCACATAAAAAAAGTTTTGGAACGAGGAAAATTTTTAGCCTTAATGGAGTCCAAGGGTAACTATAAGGGAAAATTATTAATTTCACCAAAAATAAGAAAAGAATTACAATGGTGGCTAGAAAATTTAGAAAAAAGTAAAAACTCGATAAATGAATTAAATAGAAATTTTTTCGGATGCCTCATTACTTGGTTGTACTTGGTACAAACGAATAAATGGTTTTTGGACTTCCGAGGAAATGGAAAAACACATAAATTATTTAGAGCTTTTAAGTGTATTTAATTGCCTTAAATATTTTACACAAGGTAAACAAGATATATATATTGTTACGATTAGACAATACCACGGCGGTAAGTGGTAAGTTACATAAATCGTATGGGAGGAGTTAAGTTTGATAATCTCAATGATACAACACAGAAAATATGGAATTATTGTGAACGCAAAAGTATATATTTGTTTGCTTCATATACATATAAAAGCAAACAAGAGAATGTTATTCCAGACCACGAATCGAAGCGAGGTTATAAAGATACCGAATTTGAGTTGTCTCAAGTTTATTTTAATAAAATTTGTACTGATTTCTATCCACCTACGGTAAAAAAGATCTAGTTTAGTAAAATTTAAATAGGAAATGTCAGCAATTTATATCTTGGAAGCCCGAACCAAAGGCGGTCATAGTAGATGCTTTTACTATATCTTGGAAGGACCTTTCCTTTTACGCGTTTCCTCCTTTTTCCCTTATTTCAAAGGTGTTAAGGAAAATAAAGAATAATGGGGCCAGAGGGATTTTGGTCGTCCCGGATTGGCCGGGGCAACCGTGGTACCCGGTATATAGGGATATGTTGACTAAAGAGCCTTTAATTATGGGTCCTGATAAACAACTCCTATTTTCTTTTTTTAGACAACCCCATCCTATGAGTGTGTGTTCTTAAGAAGGTTGTTTTCAAAAACCGGGATAAGCGCGGGATCCTGTCGTCAATAAGTGAACAAACATTAAAACAATATGATACGGTTTACAAAAGTTGGTGGCAGTTTTGTTCAGTTAAAACAGTTAGTCCTTATATATATTTATTAGATAATGTTATAGGTTTCCTAGATGATAGATTTAGAAAAGGTTGTTCTTTCTCTTAATACATATAAGTCAGCATTGTCGTTGTTTTTACCGATTGCCAAAGATGATGAGAGCATGATTTAAAGATTTTTAAAGGGTCTTAGAAATAGCCAGAGTCAAAAGCCAGATATTCCAATACGTGGGACCCTCATCCAGTGTAATATTTGGAGAAAGACTTTCCATTACAGACATTAACTTTAGAAAAGGTTACCCTAAAAGTAGTTACCTTGTTAGCATTAATAACTGCGCAGAGAATGCAGACTTTGGGTAAAATTAAACTTAATAATATTGTTAAAAAATATACAGGTTTGGAAATATTTATAGATGAAAGGATCAAAACCTCAGGGAAGAATAGGCCACAGCCAGTTTTATATGTGCCATATTTTGTAGAAAATCCATCCTTGTGTTAAAAAACCTTTTCATGCGGCGCGCGGCGTCTCCGCAGACCATAAGCAGATGGATTAAGTCAGTGTTGAGTAAAAATGTGGAATCAATACAAAACTGTATACTTACAGGCTATAGTACAAGACATGCGACTGTATCCTGCGCCGAGAGAGCGGGGATAAACATTGAAGTGATTAGAAAGACAGCAGGCTGGTCGGATAAGTCAAATGTTTTTTGTTCATTTTATAAAAGGCCAATTCTTCCCCCACCTCATGTCTTTGCCAATGTAATTTTAAATAGAAGTGATCCGAAGTCTTAGGAAAAAATATGATTTATAGGAATATAGGTTAGAGTTCATTAGATTTTGTTGTTGTGTTATTTGTTTATTTCGAAAGATATAGACTACTAAAAATAATATTATTACTATTTCTTCAAGTTAATATTATCGTGTTTATTTGACGTTAATAGGTGGTTTACTTCCTAGATTTAGGTTGAACCGCATACTCAAGTCTCTAGACATCTACAGGGTGTTTTGTAATATGAGACGAGACGGCGAAATAAAATTTGAAGATCAATCGACTTACCTGTAAGGAAGGTTGATCAGAATTATATGAGCAGTCTCGTCGAAATATTACAAAGTCCCCCCCCCCCATATTAAGTTATAATAATTAAAATAAATGATCCCACCCTATGCGGTCAACCGGATCTTGTACTTTCAACTACTGAATGTAGGAATTTGAAGCGGGTCGCAGGGCCAGGGGTTAAGGGAGGGGGCTTTATTTTCAGCTCTTTTAACGTCGTACCAGATCGTGCAGCAGACTGCAACTACAGGGTGTTTTGTAATATTTTGACGAGATTGCTCATATAATTCTGATCAACCTTCCTTACAGGTAAGTCAATTGATCTTCAAATCATACGAGAGTTTTTAAGTACCTAAATGCAATAAATATGTGACGTTTGTTATGAACAAAAATGATTTTTAGATACTTATGTTTGACATAAAATAAAAATGGTAAGAAACGCGACGTGATTCGTGAAATCGTGAGATAATTCCCAAAATCGTGTAATCTACGTCACCCTTTCCTCTAACCAATGGAACGACGATCACTGCTGCGTTGCAATACTGCATAATTTTTATTTGGTTTTAGCATAGACATTTTCCTAAAATATCTATGGGTTTGAGACAAAGATTTAAATTTCCCACATAACGTCATATTTTTCTCTTCTGGAAAAATATAAAACCTGTAGATTTATGGCTTTAGGGATGAATAATATGTTAAATTATTAAATAAGTGTTGTTATTACTTTTAAATTGTTATTATAGCCGTAATTTATATACAGGGTGTCCCAGAATATGTGGGCAATCTCCCGGATTCGAATAGAATATAAAAAAATAATATGACGAGTTCCCATAAAAAAATTTCCTACAGGCCCTCCCTACTGAGATATAAGCCCCTGAAGGACGCCTCTGGAAATCGGTTTATCTTGAATAATTCTTAAAGTACTTGGTGTAATTTAATAATTTTTCAGTATGATGATTGCTAGGTAAGTCTTCTCAAAATGAACCGTTTTAATTTTATTCGGCTTATTTAGTTTTCCAGGGACGAACTAGCTTTAACAGAATTATGCTTATTTTTTTTACACCCTGTATGATAGAGGCATATCAATAATACTATTGAACAGCTGAAACCTTAAACTAAAAAAAAGGTACTCTTCATCGACATCGATAAAGTAAACCCTTTACGAGAAAAAAAAATTTGTTCCATATGCCTTTTTTTATAAAATATTCGATAAATACCTTATTTTGTTGATATGGTTTAGTTGATATGTACCAGTTAAAATAAACAATAATTACTTCAGTGTCAGTTGGAAATTGAGTGTGGTTAAGTTTTTGATCTTATTTCTTCTGCTTCTTTTTGATATGGAATTTACGTTTGAGGAATATGCCGACATGCATTTAATGTATGGGATTGCATCATGTAATGCCTTAGAAGCCCGAAGGCATTATAAAAAACAATTTCCAAACAGAAGAAATCCTGACAGAAAAACCTTTGAAAGAGTAGATCGTCGTTTAAGAGAGACAGGTAAAAACTAAGATGATAAAGATTTGATTTAAAGTATTTAGGTCGTAAATAATTTTAGGAAAGTTTGACAAAGCCAGTCACAATTGTGGAAATTAAAACCATCGCGTTGATGGTCTTGAAGAAAACATCCTTAATGCCGTAGAAGTAGATCCTGCTGCAAGTGTTCGAAAATTGGCTGCCGAATTTGATTGTTCAAAATCAATGGTCTTTAGAATCCTTAGAGAGCAACAGTTACATCCATACCACCTTCAAAAAGTCCACGCGCTTCTTCCTGAAGACTTTCCGCGAAGGATGAAATTTTGTAACTGGGTTTTAGATCGGCACAGAAACGATGCAAATTTCATTGGTTCAGTTCTCTTCACGGACGAAGCTGGGTTTTCCAAAAACGGCATCATAAATTCTCATAATTTACATTTATGGGCAGAGGAAAATCCCCATGCTTCTATTGTAACGCATCATCAGCACCGATTTGAACCCATCAACGTGTGGGCCGGAATTATCAGACAACAATTAATTGGACCATTTGTATTGCCAAGAAGGTTAAATGGAGAAAGGTATTTGGAATTTCTTCAAAACAATCTGCCAGAACTTTTAGAAGATCTACCTCTGCAACTACGACATAATATGTGGTTCATACATGATGGGGCTCCGCCACATTTTAGCCTAGTAGTTCGAGAACACCTAAACAGGGTCTTCGAAAGTAATGGATAGGAAGAGGAGGACCAGTGGCTTGGCCTCCTCGATCACCAGACCTAAATCCATTAGATTTTTTTTTGTGGGGCTATCTAAAATGTTTAGTATACGCCAATCCAATACAAAATCGGGAACACTTATTGGAACTGATTAACTTCCATTGTCGCGAAATAAGGAATAATGTTGGCGCATTGTGGAGGATCCAACAATCAACAATTAAAAGATGTAGGGAATGCATTGCAGTAGAAGGAGCTCATGTTGAACCGACGTACAAAATGAATCAGTAAAAATATGGTATTTATCGAATATTTCATAAAAAAAGGCATATGGGACAAAAATTTTTTTCTCGTAAACGGTTTACTTTATCGATGTCGATGGGGAGTACCTTTTTTTTAGTTTAAGGTTTCAGCTGTTCAATAGTATTATTGATATGCCTCTATCATACAGGGTGTAAAAAAATAAGCATTATTCTGTTAAAGCTAGTCCGTCCCTGGAAAACTAAATAAGCCGAAAAAAATTAAAACGGTTCATTTTGAGGAGACTTACCTAGCAACCATCATACTGAAAAATTATTAAATTACACCAAGTACTTTAAGAATTATTCAAGATAAACCAATTTCCAGAGGCGTCCTTCAGGGGCTTATATCTCAGTAGGGAGGGCCTGTAGGAAATTTTTTTATGGGAACTTGTCATATTATTTTTTCATATTCTATCCGAATCCGGGAAATTGCCCACATATTCTGGGACACCCTGTATAGGTACTTTGAGAGTTAAGTGTAAGAATAGCCCTATGGCTACTAATTAATAATTATAACTAAACTTTGTTCTTATTATGCTTTTTCCCACATATGAAAACATTATCCCATCATTTGCGTTGTCCGACCTCGGTAGAGAACGGACGTGGTTTTTTAGCGCTCTCATATCTGATAAGATATCGCCAAAAATTCACCGTGCAAAAAAGAATCGATGCTTTTGTGCGTGTAAATTAATAAGATCGCCCATCGATCTGTACAAAAACCTAAATATTTAAAGAGTATATAGTGTTTAAAACATACATGAACAGTGGCGTGCAGTGACAACATAAAATCACCATAAAAACGCCACACCCGCAGAAAAAAGACATTCTTTAAATTCCTAACATTCCAACATCGAACAATGAACAACGAAGGGGGTGCCCTGGGCACCCAAAACGAACAAATAACGGAAAACAACGAGAATAACGACATCGAAATAGATAACCTGAGCATTGCCAGCAGCAGTCCAAGCAACGCCAGCATAAATGCGCATCCAAAAAGAGAGGGAAAAACTTTAATAAAATACCTCCAAACACACAAATCTTACTGTGGCACCTGCACGGACTTTTTCAAAATATGTAAAAATAAAATCGATCGAGACAGAAACAGGTTGGAAGTTATTCAACACCTCCGTAGAAAACATGCAGTAAAAAAATAACATTCCGACTACCCCACCTTTGCCAACAAGAAGCAGAAAACCAAATGAAAAACTCGAAACAAAACCCATACTACTACAACAACAACAAGCCCTGCAGCAACAGCAAGTTCAGCAACAAATACAACAACAACAAAATGAAACCTTGGAAGAAAGAATAAGAAAAGAGCGTGATCAAATAATAAAAGGGCAAGATGTTTTTGTCAGGCCCAAGACACCAGCAAAAAACAAATATAGTAACATACTTCAGGACAGACCTATACAACTAACAAATAGATATGAAATATTAACGGACGACTCTGACAACGAAAACGGCATGGAAATGGATACTGACAACGAGTCTACGGCTCAATCAGAGATTTCCAATAAAACAAAACAAACTTTCAAGAACAAAAAAAGCAAAACATACGGAAAATAAAACGGCACCCACACCAAAAATAACAGAAAAAACAAAGAAAGCAATCAAACCACCCCCAATTATCCTAAAAGGTATTATTAAAAATAAGCAAGCATACGACGAACTGACAAAGGATTTGAGTGAACATACTAAAAAAGGATACACCCTAAAATTTACAAAAAACAATACTATAATCTACATTGACGACAAGGAAGAATTTAATACTTACAAAAAATTGCTACAAGCTGAAGAAACCCTACAATGGCACACGTACGCAATGGAGGAAGAAAAGACACATGCCTTTGTGATCAAGGGATTGGACCACGGACCAGAAACAGAAGACATAAAAAACGAACTAATCCAACAACACAACATTCAAGTTAAAAAAGTATACATAATGAAAACCCAATACAGGACGCTATACATGGTAACGACAGACAATAACACAAAACTGCAACAGCTGGAGAAAATAAAGTACTTAAGTTATGTAAGAATAACATGGGAACGAAGAAAACAAAATACATTACTTATCCAGTGCAAGAAATGTGGACAATGGGGCCACGCAACAACGAATTGCTTTAGACAACAACGTTGCCTTAGATGCGCAGGATCGCATCCTACAGCACAATGTAATCCTGAATATGAAATAAAATGCATCAACTGTAACAAGAGGCACAGATCAACATCCCCTACATGCGAAGTATACATCTACAAGGCTCAACAAATTACAGTAAACAGACAAAAACAGACGACTCAATATAGACCAGCTCCAATTCCAAGAAACAACCCTTGGAACCAGTCGGCCAGGGCAAGTGGCCCAACAAATGCCAGGGCAAGTGGCATCCAGAACCAACCCCTACAAAATGAAGAATTACAGGATGAAACGGACAACTACACGGACCAATTCCCAACGCTACCAAAAACAGCCACAAATAGAATGACCACAACTCTACCTAGGACACGCCCACAAGGCACCGCACACTCGACCGCCCAAAATCAAGAAGTTCATGGAATGGCACAGGCAAGTGACTTGTTTTCTGCTATGAGAGAATTTAATAGCCTAATCAATATCAATGAATTCATTAGATTCCTAAATGACTGTTCCAGAGAGCTAAGGAAAGCTAAAAATCAGGAAGAAAGAGTATCTTTAATGATGTCCCTTATGGGAAACAACCTAAATAACTACCAAATTAGCATTCCTTAGCTCTCTGAAAATTGCTACATGGAACGCTAACAGCTTAAGTATAAAAGTAGACGAACTTAAATTTTTCCTAACCAAGCATAAAATAAGTATCATGTCTATTACTGAAACGAAACTAGCCCCTTTGACCAAAATTAAATTTAGAAACTATCAAATATACCGGACTGACAGAAATGCTAGAGGAGGAGGTGTAGCACTACTGATTAAAAATTCTATTCCACACGTTAAATTAAACAATACAAATTCAACCATTGAACATGTATCAATTCAACTAAAAAATGGAATAGTAATCAGTAGCTGCTACGCACCCCCCAACCAGCGATATAATGACAACGACCTAAATCAAATTTTCAATCAAGCAAATAAAACACTCTTACTTGGCGACCTAAACGCAAAACACACAACAATGAAAGCAAACGTAACAAACGAAAACGGACGTACAATAATGAACTACTTAAACAATTACGATATACAAATTATTTTACCACCAATCCCAACATATTATAAACCAAACAGTGCACCTTCATACCTTGACATATTTTTATATAAAAACATACCTGACCTACCAGACGCAATAGTAATAAACGAGCTTTCTTCTGACCATTTACCTGTACTTTTAAACTGGGAAATAAACATACAAAAAGACGCAAAACAAACAACATGGACATATAGTAATGTAAATTGGAATCACTATAAACAAATATTAAACCAAAATACAGAAATAAACAATGACATAACAACGACACAGCAACTAGAAAATGAAATAGACAAACTGACAAGCAATATTAAAAATGCCAGAAATATAGTAGCAAAGAAAATAAAAATACAAAAAAATGAAATTACACTACCAGCTGACATTATAAACTTAATAAAATTTAAAAACGCTATTAGAAAGAGATGGCAGAGACAAAGGACCAGACAAGACTACATAGAAATGAGACAATTAATAAATGAAATTAAAATAAGAATACAACAACACAAAAATCAAACATGGACAAATATTATAACAAACTTAACAACTACAGACAATTCTTTGTGGAAATTAATAGGACGTACAAAAAGGACAGAAACAAAAATACCATCTTTTGAGCAATACCCACAGACAAACAAAGAAAAAGCACAAACACTGGCAGACCATTACGGACAGACATGTGCAGGAAAGCCAAATATTACAATTGAACAGGACGAAATAACAAACTTTGCAAATAACTTTACAAAAAACAAATATCCAATACCACCGACAGTACGACAAAAACTCTTTACAAATCCTACTGAGGTCAAAGGGACAATAAGGGAGCTGAAAAACAAAAAGGCGCCTGGGGAGGACGAAATTGCCAACATTTTAATAAAAAATATACCACGTAAAACTTTGGTCCAATTTACGTACATAATAAATTCAATATTCCTATTACAGCATTTCCCGAGCCAATGGAAGAGAGCTATCATTGTACCTATATTAAAACGCGGAAAACCGAAAAATAGACCGGACTCATACAGACCGATAGCTCTCCTAAGTTCGCTCGGGAAAGTAGCAGAAAAAATTATTTACAAAAGAATGAAGATTGGCCGATTGGACCGAAACATCCCCGAACAGCAGTTCGGTTTTAGAACTGGCAGGGGTGCTGTGCTGTTGGTAGCGCATGTCGCGCAACAGGCTATTAAAAAGTTCAACCAACAGCAAACAACAGTACTCCTGTCACTTGACATAAGACAAGCGTTTGATAATGTTTGGTACAATGGGCTAATCTTCAAACTTATTACTGTGCACCACTTTCCATTATATTTAATATCATTAATTTACTCTTATATTATAAACCGCACATTAAAAGTAAATATAAACGGCAGTTTCTCCGAACCAGTAGCTCTACATTCAGGCCTTCAGCAAGGCACAAATTTGGCAGCTCCCTTGTTTAATTTGTATACAGCGGATATTCCGTTTTACCATAATACAAATCTTGCCATTTTCGTGGATGATGTGTTATTATATGCCAGTTCGTATTATGCTAATGCAGCGAGACAACTAATTTCGAGCCACCTAACTGTGTTACTACCTTGGTACCAGAAATGGAAACTCGAAATTAATGAGAATAAATGTGAATGCATAGTCTTAGCTAGAAAAAGAATAAACACAAAAATAAATCAAAACATCATTATAAACGGAAAAGAAATTATACCTTCAGAAACTTTAAAATACCTAGGGGTAGTACTTGACGACAAACTTCACTTTAGACAAAACACCAACCAAATAATGGCAAAATTTATTTCAATTACACACGTACTAAATAAACTGTTACATAAAAATTATCTGCTATCTCCAGACAACAAACTGGCAATCTACAACCAAATAATAAAACCAGCCTTGACTTATGCAGCACCAGTCTGGTGTAGCATGACGGATTGGCACTTTAGAAAAATTCAACGATTACAAAACAAGGTTTTAAGACAAATATTAAAAGAAACAAGATATGCACCAATTCGTCGTCTACATCAGGCTACCCAGACGCCATACATCTTTGACTACGTACAAGACATTTCAATTAAATTCTATCAAACGCAGCCCCAACAAACACGTATGACTGAAAATATACTACAAATTAGACATAACGACAACCCTGTACACAGACCATTACACTCGAGACTACCCCTTTATTTTCAATAAAAATAATTAGAAAGTAAGTACATAATATAACACATCGTCCACTGAATTGGTACGGAGATTATAACTCCACCACAAATTATAGACTTGCCTACTGATAAATTTAAGCCTTATGGCAAAGTTTTCGCGCTACAGTACCTGAATAAAATTAAGCTGGTTTTTAATTATTTTTCCAGTAAATAGTCATTTAGAAATTTTTAACTTTACAATAGCAATGCATTATTTTTTGAGTTCACTACGAACAAAATAAATTCTCTCATGGCGGTAAAGAAGTCACGGAACCGACCAGTCCAAGTGTACTAATAATAAATCAAAATAATTAACCACAGGGCTAAAACCAACCCCGCCGGTGTTACCAGTGCCTGTCCTAGGTAGAGACAGTTACATAGGACTGACTCTAACCTATTGACCACATAAGACACATATTATATGTATGATATTTATATTTCATATATTTATATCTTATATTATGTTAAGTTAATTATTTGATATACCCAATTATTTTTGAACAAATAAAGCCCTTTTTTGATTTGATTTGATTTGATTTGCGTTGCAACAATTTAGCTTTAAAATAACGGAAGCACGTACACCGAAATGAGTGACCGAAGCAGAGCGCTGAAGGAAGCGGGGTAGTTGTTTTGTCTTTAAAATATTGTGATACATCAACTGAACGGAGCTACACTGTAATTTATTTACTTCAACAAAATATTTCTATAATCACGATCGAACTTTACTTAGGTAAGTTTGTTTGATTTTATGATTATGAAAGCGTCACTCTTAGCTCTATAAAATGTTGGGCAAAATAGTTTACTTTTGGCAATACAATTCAGAAAATCTTGCTACGAATTCCAGTCTTCATGCGGGCTCCCCTGGCTCCAATCTATGGCCTAATTTGGTTTTTTATGCATGAAACTTGTTGTTTTGTGAATAGCGTATGGATACTCCAGTATTTTTTTTTTTGATTTGGTGATTTTCTGGGATTATCACATAGCTGTAGGTAGAGAATTCATCATTTCTAGCAATTTTCCTCCTATTTATTTTCGGTTTTACAATGCAGCCAGGAATTTTTCTGTGAGGATAACGATACCCATTATACTCTTTTTGCAATGTTAGCATTTAACCTGCATTCACTGTAAATCAGCAACATATCTTTTTTTCTTGGTTAGTGTATTGAACCATTTTCATAAAATATTATCAATTCCTATACATAACAAAGTCTGTGTAAAGAATCCAATGTCATAATTCATGGAGGGAAAGTAAATTATTTACTTTTGCGGGACATAGGTACCACTAAAACTAGGGTAAATGACAAAAAAGTTCAAAAATTTACAATACCTTAAAATGTGTACCTACTTTCGAAGTCTCTGCAATCGTTTTACATTTTTAAAGCCTCGCGACACTCAGGGCGCATTGATGTTGTCTTTAAAAAATGCTAACTGATCCTACCTAACGATGGCTTTTTACGAAATCAAAATAAATCCATTCGTTTCCGAAATATAGGCCTTCGGAGTTTTAAGTGAAACACCCTGTATACCTATAGTTGATTATTTTTCTTCATTTTTAGCACCGTTAACAAATTTTAAATCAATACCCCTGAAAGATATCATGACAAATTTGCGCAACTTTTAATCAAATATGTCATTCTGTAAGTGAATATATTACTGAAAAGTGAACTAAATCTATCAGAGTGGCGTCGTTCAGTAATCATATTACTTACCCTCATTTAAACATGTAATATCAAAAAGGCTTTTAGCACTGATGGGGTGACTGTTGTCCTGCATGGAATAGGGATGATTGTTTGAAGGCACCCCCTTCTGTCTGATACTGCTGCAGCCACCATGTCAGCCTAATTGAGTGAAACTATCCGAATGATGCCAACTCTTTAGATTACTTTTGAATTGAATTAAACATTTATTACCAACGAAATGCTTTTAATAATCTTAAATAGGGTTTTATGCGAAATTTATGATGGGACCGATAGTTTTTTTTTTATAGAAAAGAAGAAACTATTACAAACTAAGAGCGACACCATGGTACCATGGTTCCATAGAACAATAATCACATAAAAATTCAAAATTCAAAAATATATATTATTTATTTAAATTAGATACAATTTATATATAGAGTCCTATTAAGATAAAATACAATAAATGTTGGCTGGAAAGAAAAATTAGCTAGATACATAGCACTAAGAAAATATAATGTAACTACCTATAACACATATAGGACAGATAGCAAAACTAGACGTTTGACTGCCATCTGTATATGTTTTTGTTGGTGCCCGTGCTTCCACAATATAAATATGAATAAGAAAAATATTTATACTTACTCTATATAAAAGAAAAAGGAAAAATCACATGCTTAAATAAGAAAAACAAGAAAAATATTCATACGCATTTAAAAAGATCATTTAGATGGGGGAAAAGGATAAAAACAAAAATACTTTGCGTTGAATTAAAGAAACAACCATACTGAAAAATCAGGAAATAATTCTAGTAATTAAGGCTTATTGATACAATTATATTATCAAAAAATAATTTTTAAAAAGGTAAAGATGGAAATATCCAAATAGTTTTCAATCTGTGGACAGTAATTCATCCTCAAGACACAAATAAGAAAAAATAGATAACAAATACGATTTATAGGATTACAGGCGAATTAGCCTGTCCAAGTTGACAAGGATTTCTTAAAACTGACCTGACTAATTTTACTTTTAAGAACTTGAGGAATAATGTTGTATAACTTACAACCAACATACAAATAACTTCTTTGTCCCACTGACTTTGACATTTTAGGTAATTTTTTGTCACCACGTTGGTTGGAATCTAGTTTGATAATGTCGGAAACATGGCAAGTTAAAATAATTGGTTTTAATTAAACGCAAAAATAAACATTTATAAAACATAATTCTTATATTCAAAAAAATTGTGTAACCAAACAATTGATTAGTGGGAAATCTGATATCTAAATCATATATTATTTTAATTATTCTCTTTTGTGCAATTTCTAACGGTTTTAATATATTTTCGTAAGCTCCACCCCACGCAATAATGCCATAGTTTATGAGAGAATGAACCAGGGCAAAGTACATTGTACGCATACAATCAATGTCAGATATTCTTTTAATATTATATGCTTAAACATATAGAATAAAGATCGAAGTTTTTTTAGTTAATTGTGCTATGGTAGTTCCACTTACAACTATCAAACAATATCCCCAAATAATTAACACTTTCGGCCCTTTCTAAGATCCAGTTATTATTTTTTCTAAATGGCAAGTTAATGTTAATTTGGTTTGAGTCAGGAAGGCCGGAAATATCATTAGCAAATACTTTGTTTTACTTAAGTTGATAGTTAGTAAATTAACGTCTAACCATCCAACCATTTTTTTGTATGTTCTCATTTACCCTATCTTCTACCTGATTCCCAAGGGCGCCCATAGAAAATTTTCCAAGGGGGGGGGGGCAAGCAGTGCCGGCTCGTGACTGATTTAGATGGGGAGGCTAAGTGTCAGGAAAGAAGCGCCATAGGCGCAAAAATGCGCCGCAGGCGAAAAATTTTCGCGACTATGCCCAAAATCAAAAATTCACTCTGAAAAAAATGTTAAAAATAAGTTAAACTAAAAACTGAAATATCTATACCTACCTACAATAAAGAGACGAGCAGGATAGTCGGGAGAAAAATTTTCGGGACCACGCCCAAAATTTCTCAAAAATTCACTATAAAAAAAATTGTTAAAACATCGTGAAAACCCAAAAATCTTTCTATAATACCGCCGTTTTTAACATAAAAATTAAAAAGTAGTTAAAGGCCACTCCCTAATAGTCTAAAATACAATACGTGATTATTCCCTTAAAAAAACTATGAAAATCCAAACATTACGATATCTTAGGTAGGTATATTCCATAGGCCTCTTAAAACAAGAGGCCTTTGGAATAAGAGGCCTTTGGTATATTCACACATACCTACCTTATTTTGAATGCACTAAGCTAAATAAATTAAATAACTACGCGGATTGTCGCGGATGATTACTGGATTACTGGGCAACGCTGCAACGCAAGTTAAAATATTTTCCGATTTACTGCGGGTGTCTTAACTTCGGATATTTGAGGCCACGATCACGATGCGGTATGCCTGTGCCTGGGACTCCCAGGCTGGCTTCTGACGTCCGCCGCAATGTCAAACGTCTCCCGTAGTAGTGATGGTTTTTTAACATATCGATTACGCGTAGTATCGATATTTTTAAATATTATGATATTAAATTGATAATAATTTATGATCTGAAACCAAATCCTAGGGGGGGGGTCAAGTGCCTACCCTTGCCCCCCCATATGGGCGCCCTTGCTGATTCCTGATTCCAAGAATCACCCTCGACAAACAAGACTGTGTCATTTGCAAAAGATATTACATCACCTGTATATCTCTGAAGCAGCAAATCATTTATGTACACCGTGAACAATATTATATAACAATATTCACATTTTTTTTTGTTTTAAATGTGGGCTTACCTTTTCGCCATGCAGAAAAATATGAAGTTAAATATAACAGCTCAAGAAGAGAATTTATACTGTCACGGTGGGCCAAAAAAAGTGAGCATGCACAGTATTCTTTTTTAAATAATTTTTTTATTTAAAATCATTTATAAACCAAATTTGCAGGACATAATAAATATAATAATAATAAACAGTATAAGTTCTGGTAAAATGAATTTAAAAGTAATACGTTTGAATTAGAACATCATATAGGGCATGTTAAAAGAAGAAAATAAGTAACTTTAAACGAGTCGCAAAAATAAGTTCTTCTTTTTTTCAAATAATTGGGACTTACATGTGAAAGTAGGTATATTGTATTCTCAATAAAAAACTTTTCTAGAGTTTTTTTGATATAGGTATCATTCGGTTCAGCATTTATGAACAATTTTCTGACCAAACGTTTCTAGGCAGTTAATAACGGAATATCACGGTTTTTACTCAGCCATGGAGACAATTTTATAAAATGAAACAAAAATAATAAGTACCTTCATAAAGGAAAGGTATTCCATTTTTAATATGTTGAAAAAACGTATTAATATCAAAAAAATAGCTTACTAGTAGCTAATAATCTAACAAAAAAAATCATTTAAAAAATTGTTTAATATGTCCTCCGGTTTGTTTAATGCATTTCTGTTACTGACTAAAAACAGTGATATTTAGTCATTAACTGTATAGAAACATCTGGTCAGGAAATTGGCCATAAATATGGAACCGAATGAAATATCAAAAAATCTCAAAAGATATTTTTTGTTGAGAATATAAGAGGAGAATATGTAAGTTCCAATTATTTAAAGAATAGAAGAACTTTTTTTGCGACTCGTTACTATTTCTTTAAACCTGCCCTATAATATGATGTTCTAATTCAATCGTATATATTACTTTTAAATTTATTTGACGTTAAATATTTCCTGCAAATTTGGTTTAAAAATGATTTAAACAAAAAAGTTATTCAAAAAAGAATGTGGGCACTTTTTGGGCCCATCTGTATGTACAATTCCTACCTACTTATTAATATAGAAATGTAGTTGTACAGGTTTGCATTAAAAGAAAAACCTGGTGATGGCTACTAAAAGACGAAACGTTGACCTTAAAATTTGATTACACCAAAGGGAATAAAAAGTGGCCATGGATATACCTAATTGATTTTCGCTACTTTTTTAAATAAAGCCAGGAAAAATAAACCCCAAAATTTGTCAATTTACAAATCTCTGGACGGCATATTGTTGACTTCAAATTACGCAACTTTTACCCAAATTAAATACAATATTTCAATTATGATGAGCGTTTAATTTGTGATATTCTATATAGCAAAAACTTTTGAAATCAACTATTTACTTATGATATGGGTGCTAGCTAAATAGCCAAATATTGCCATATGCTTGATTTAAGTAATTTATAAAATACCTATTTTGTCAAACTTAAACATGCCTACTGGTATTATGGCAATAGAAAAAAGCAATGAAGTGGCTGCAGCTAAATTACAAACAGCTGTTAAAAATAAAATATTTCGCTATGTCCAACTACTCTGGAAAACTCAAGTTAAACAGAAAATAACGTGGCATTAAATACAGAAAAACGTATAGGCTTAACAGGAAGAAATTCTGCCTAGTAGTTATGGAGCTGTACAAAACAGAGCAATTTTAAAATAATTCCAAATTTTAAAGATTGCGGAATAAAATACTAAAGAACATCACTAATGCTCCTTGGTATGCCAGAAATAGTGACCGCCATCGAGACATGGGAATGACAAACACACAAGTCATACAAATACGGCGTTTTGCGTATTGCCATCACAGAACAAACCCGAACAAACCCCAATTTTCGCGATTACTTTTTTATTTTTTCTGACTATAATATATGAGTTGATTAGGGTTGTAATTTTTTTTATAAAGCCAGATATGTAAATTTACCATATACACTTCCTAACTTACTTAAACGTCAGTTATTTAACAATTCAATTTTTAAATAAAAATTTTCTAATGGGTATAAAACATCAAAAACAAAAATAATGCTGTCCTTACACCATAAGAAATGCATCTTCTCATGAAAGTTGGATAGAATAGACATCGGCATCCATACAAGAGATAACTAAATTCAACTTTAATTAAGATTAATGATATGCAGAGTAGTTCTATCTTCAGTTTGGAGGCCGCCACTGCCTCTCCCCTCCATGAACATTATCTATAGCTTTTAGACCTTATGGTCATATTTTGTTGCACCATGGAAGCATACACATAAAATGTTTTTATTTGAAGGAAGTTTAAGTCAATCCAATAGATTTTTCGTTACTAAAGGTGTAGGTACTCCTCAGTTTCATTACACACTCTCAATAGGGCAAATTAAAAATTCTAGTTTAGTGTTTATGATATTAAATCATTTTTATTTCCACAATAAAAGGTAATTTGAGTTTTAGATACATAACCTAGGAAATGATAAATATGTCATATTTGCAGGGTTGGTCTAATTTAAATAATATAATAAACGAACCAAATTTTTTAACAAAGAAAAACATTAATGAGAAAATATATTAATGGAAGATATAGAGAGGCTGAAACGTATGGTGTGAAAGGAATAGAGACGAAGGAGAGAAATAGATAAATTAAAAGCGAATTTAAATTGAATGTAGGTAAGTCACGAGCACACCTTTTTTTATATATTAATATAATAGCAATATAAAATGTTTGGTATTAATCAGTAGCTAATGAGAACATATTATTATTCTTGCATTTATATTTTTTTTAAATCTGTTGTTCGCAGAAATCAATTAACTTTAAAGAACCCCGCACTTCTCTTATGGAAAATGGCCCTTGGTTAAATTTCCTAAATTTTTAGTATGTTGTTGAGAATGCCATTCTAATTAAAAGTATCCATGGCCACAACAAAATCTGCCGACCAGTTTTTGAGATACCAAGTTGCAAAATATGAATTTTCAATACATTATATTTTCGTAGTTTATAATATTAATTCGTTTTGTTTTTTACATTTTTGTCGACCCTGTCGTAGTTGGGATAGAATATCTACTATAAAAGTTGTTTAAAGTTTTTTATTATATACCGGGTGAGTGACGAAAATTATTTAATATTTTTTGTTAAATCATTGTATTTTCGGCAAAAAATTAAATATTAACAAAGTAATACTGTAGATGACATAAGCTTGGAGAAAGCTATCAGAATTGATATTATTTCAAATTATACAGGGTAACTCAAAAAAAATAATATTTTTTTATTAGTTTTTAAAGAAATTTTGTAGATATTTCTCTATAATAATATAATACAATAATAATATTATATATAATTATCTAGGTTATATAGGGTGTTTTCGATGATAACCGATAAAAAACTAACAGAAAAAAATCACCCACTATATTAAAATTGGATCGGTTAAATGTAGTTATTTTTTAATATTTCTTGCTTGAAGTGTCTTACTTACATGTTTGCTATTGACTTCCCTTTTCCTATGACCAGTTCTGGAGATATACAGAGTTAAATAGACTCAAAATTCAATAAATTAATAAGCATATAACATACCATTTTTCTTTAAATTTTAATACAATTTGTTATGGTTAAAAATAAATATGTTTAATGCAATACAGGGTGTTTCGAATAATTAGGGTATTCTAACACTGTATTATGCAAATAAGAAATATATAATAAATAGTCTCAATACAAAGAATTCATTTTATCCAAAAATAATAAGTACGCCTTGAACAAACTTAACATACAGAGTAATAAACTTTTGACAGACCTTTTATCACAACACCCGTAGAACTGATAGAACAAACATACAAAAATTTTAATTATCTACTATTTGAAGATCATATTCTATATTTTCCGGCGGTAATCCATTTTTGGATAAAATTAATTCTTTGTATTGAGATTTTGCTTGTCTATACTATTTATATATTCTTATTTGCATAATACATTGTTAGAATACCCTAATTATTTAAAACACCCTGTATACTGCATAGCATTAAATATATTAATTTTCTTAAAATTAAAAAAAAATGGTATTTTTAATGCTTATTTTTTGAGTTTTGAGTCTGTTCGACGCAGTATATATCTAGAACTGGTCATAGGAAAAGGGAAATCAATAGCAAACATGTAAGTAAGATACTTTAAGCAAGAAATATTTCAAAATAACGAAACTTTATCGATCCAATTTTAATATACAGTGTCACCAGTAAAGTCCGCATCATATGGGATTTTTTTTTATTAATAGCTTTATTCAAAATTTGACTTTGGCATCAAGTTCTGCTTTGATCGAAAGGAAAATTAAGCCAGAAAATATTAGTCACTTGATTCGCATTATCTGTCAAATTTTAATTTTTTTCAAAAAATAATTCAAAAGTGGGGTTATTTCAGACACAAACTACGTTTTCAAAAATACTTATTTTATGAAGTTACCTTATACAGGGTCAAAAACAAATAAACTTTGCATCACATGCGACCAAATTTGAATAGCCCAATTTTGATTTTGTAGAAAAACACACATTTAATATGGCGCTACTTTGAAGAAAATGTATCTGAAATAAAGCATTATCAAAACTGAGAAGTTTTATGTAGGTTGCGTTGAGTCTTATTTTGCAAAAGTGGTGCAATTTACAAAATATAGGTAAAAAATCAAAATTATCTTATGCAGCTGAAATTTTGCATGTGGGCTAGAAACTGCATTTAAAAACACTTTTTCTAATAACTTTTTTCGATATGTTAAGAAATAACCCCACTTTTGAATTATTTTTTGGAAAAAATTAAAATTTGACAGATAATGCGAATCACGTGACTAATATTTTTTTGCTTAATTTTCATCTCGATCGAAGCAGAACTTGATGCCAAAGTCAAATTTTGAATAAAGCTATTAATAAAAAAAAATCCCATATGATGCGGACTTTACTGGTGACACTGTAGGTACTGGGTGATTTTTAAATACATGCATTTTTCCGTTATTTTTCTATCGGTTATCATCGGAAACACCCTGTATAACCTTAATAATTATATATATTTGAAACTATACGATAAGCGACAAGCAGTGCTGCACAAAGAAATATCTGCAAAAATTTTTAAAAAAATAATAAAAAATAGGTAGGTATATTAATTTTTTTTTTAGTTACCCTGTATAATTTTAAATATTATAAATTCTGATAGCTTGCTCCAAGCTTATGTCATCTACAGTATTACTTTGTTAATATTTAATTTAATGTCGAAAATACAACGATTTAACAAAACATATTAAATAATTTTCGTCACCCACCCGGTATATAATAAAAAATTTTAAACTACTTTTATAGTATTCTATTCTATCTACGACAGGGTCAACAAAAATGTAGAAAAATAAAACGAATTAATATTATAAACTACGAAAATATGATATATTCTATTAAAAACTCATATTTTGCAACTTGGACATCCAGTATCTTAAAAATTGGTCATCAGATTTTGTTGTGGCCAGGAATACTTTTGATCAGAATGACATTCTCTACAACATACTAAAAATTTTGCAAATTTAACCGAGGGTCATTTTTCATAAGAGAAGTGCGGGGTTCTTTATAAATAATGGAAGCAAAATGGTAACTAATCGATCTGTTGCTTTGAAGATATTTTAGATTATAAAACCTTGTATTGTATGATAAGCAGTTTCTAGCTACATAGATGCCGTAAAATTGTTGTGTGCTTTGTGTACTTCTTAATAATGCAAAAATGGATTTTTTTCTGGATTGACCAAATTTTTCCGAGCTTTATTTATACCCATGGTGCAACCAGTGCTTTCCCCTCTATTCAAGCTAGAGCAGAGCGTTAAAGCGTTTGGGATGAGACTAGAAGGATAGAGCTTTATTTACTATACTCGACTTTAGTTTTTATCTGCTGTCCTTAATTTTTCTTAAAGGATATTAATTTCTTGTGTTAATATGGTATAATAGAACACAACATTAACAGTATAACTATATACTTTCTAAATCTAATTTTATTTTTGAGGATTATTTTATAATATCTTGAGTAACGTGTAAATTGAAGAATTTTTTTTTTAATTTGTATATTTAAGAAAGCATTGAAGATTATGTTTACTTGCAATGCATTTGTGTTATTCGTCGGCGCTATAGCGATTCAAACGAGATCTTTATATACAGTGGGTCCACGGATAGAGTTTGGAAGAGGAAAAACTTTTTTATTAGTAGGTATAGAAGAAAAAGTCATTCTTTATAAAAACGTCTGCTTGTGCTGAAACTATACAAATTCAAATATCAGACTTGCGAATTACTATGCAGGGTTCGTCACGAACAACATTTTTATGTAGATGTCTTGAAAGAAAAAATAAGAGTAGTTATTCCAAATATCCCAATACAGCAAGTTAGGAACTGTGATCGGGAATTCAGATGTCGAGTTGAACTGTGCGCTAACTCGGTGGTATACCTTTTACCACGTTTGAATAACAGTTTTATAATTTATGATTGAATGAATTGAAGAAAGATGACATGTACCGGGTGAACAACTAAGAATGGTCGTCGGCTATATCTCAGAAACTGGAAGTCATAGAGCTTTGAAGTAACATATTTTTTAGTAAAAGTGCCCAAAAGAAAGTGTTGAAAATTGTTTTCGAGTTTGTAAAACGTCCGCAAGGGGCGTCATAGGCATGACCACTGAAATTATTAAAATTTTCTTCGTGTTTTGACTAAATAAGGGGTACCGAAATTATCTTTGTTTTAATGCTTACATATTTCTTTAGAAATTTTATAATTCACAAATTTCTCTATCTAGTGCAATAAAGTGGTGGGGGGAATTCAAATGTTTTTTTACATAAACTACAATTACTCCCATGTGGCATAACCGATTTCAACTAACTTGGTCTCATTTAAGAGAGGAGTATTTTGTTTAAAAATTGTGGTTTTTTTATCATATCCTTGAACTTTAACTTCGCCGCTAGATGGCGTTAACTGGAATATAAGCGA
Source organism: Polydrusus pterygomalis (assembly GCA_963969555.1). Taxonomy (NCBI): domain Eukaryota; kingdom Metazoa; phylum Arthropoda; class Insecta; order Coleoptera; family Curculionidae; genus Polydrusus; species Polydrusus pterygomalis. The sequence continues at coordinate 13,260,905 of OZ018384.1, forward strand.
ATATTAGGCTTTTTCGCGACAAAGTTAAATACCATCATGATAGTTCTGTTTTAACAGGATCAGATAGAGAATTAAACTCTTAACATTTCGTGAAAACCTCATATTCGTATCTTTTATAGAATCGGAGTTATTGACTAAAATAAACTAATATATCGTATTTTTTTGTTTTAAGGGCCTATTAGTTTATATATGAGCGTTTCGCTCACATTAATTATAAATGAATAGACAGTTACAAGAAGTGTTAACTATAACAATAAAAAATATCATTAAAAACTTCTACAGTTTATAATAAATTATTTATACTGCAATTTACTTCTTTAAAATCGCACACTAAATATTGGGAGAAAATGTATTAATGACGGCCCAAATGTTCAAAATGACGTCCATCATTATTATTGCAAGCCTGCAACCTCTCCTGATGCGTGTATAAAACAGCAGTTTTAATTTCCGCAACTGATATTTTTCCTAACGCCGCTGTAATTTTCTCAATCATATTTTCTCTGGTTGTAGGCCGGTTGGCAAAACCAATGTCCTTAACCGTCCCCCACAAATAAAAATCTAGGACGGTGAGGTCTGGTGACCTAGCTGGCAAGGAAAATAAACTTCCTTGTCCAATCCACCTGCCAGGATATGAACGATCCAAGAACTCTCGTACGTTTACAGAAAAATGCACCGGACACCCATCGTGCTGAAAAAACATGTCACGGCGAACATCCAAAGCAACATCTGTTAAAAGAAGCGGCAGCTCATTTACTAAAAAATTTAAATAAACCACTCCGGTGAGAGTTTGGTCAAAGAAAACGGGTTTCTGTAAATGTACGGGAGTCCTTAGATCGTTCATATCCTGGCAGGTGGATTGGACGAGGAAGTTTATATTCCTGGCCAGCTAGGTCAACAGACCTCACCGTCCTAGATTTTTATTTGTGGGGGAGGGTTAAGGACATTGTTTTTGCCAACCGGCCTACAACCAGAGAAAATATGATTGAGAAAATTACAGCGGCGTTAGGAAATATATCAGTTGCGGAAATTGAAACTGCTGTTTTATACACGCAGGAGAGACTGCAGGCTTGCATTAATAATGATTTTGATCATTTGGGTCGTCATTAATACATTTTCTCCCAATATTTACTGTGCAATTTTAAAGAAGTAAATTGCAGTATAAATAATTTATTATAAACTGTGAAAATATAGGTAGAAGTTTTCAATGATATTTTTTATTGTTATAGTTAACACTTTTTGTAACTGTCTATTTATTTATAATTAATGTGAGCGAAACGCATCCAATATATAAACTAATATGCCCTTAAAACGAAAAAATACGATATATTAGTTTATTTTAGTCAATAACTCCGATTCTATAAAAGATACGAATATGAGGTTTTCACGAAATGTTAAGAGTTTAATTCTCTATCTGATCATGTTAAAACAGACAAGGGAAGAAATTTTCTCTTGGTTTGTGTGAGCTAAATCTAAAGCCTTGGAGGCTTCTTTTTCATAGTACAGTATTTTCTGGAAAAAATAAACTTAGGCGTCTTGTAGTTCGTCTAGCTAACTTTGCTGATGCCTACTATATCTACACAGGAAGTATACAAATTACCTGATTTACAGACTCTATCTCTATAGCATGCTGATTTTTCACCTTGGCCATTTCATTATCCCAAGTCGATTTTTCCTCATTCAGTTTCTCCATTCTTGCAGAAACTTTTTCCAAAGCTTCCCTGAACTGCTGAGTTGTATTGTTTTTTGCCTCGTCGACTTTCACTGCAACCGCCAGCTTTTTTTTTTTTTATGATCGAGCACAAACACTATAGGAAAAATCCTTTAAGGCGCTCTGGGAGCGGTGCGTGTTGAAACTCCAAATTTTTGTTCTGCAGTTCCTGAATTAAATGTTCACAATGCTAAAAAAATACACACAAATATGAGAAGTCCACACATATATTATATCATGTGTGTTGCTGACATACCTGTCTTCTCAACTTTTCTTCCTGCAACTTCTGGGCAAATTTGTGAGGGCTTTGAGTCATATGGGCTGAGCCCCAAATGTCGGCCAGACTAAGAAGTCCCAAGGTATCACTTAACGTGTTGATGCCTCTAAAATAATTGTATCATTGTATTCAACTTTGTCGCGAAAAAGCCTAATTTTCGCTTATATTTCAGTTAACGCCATCTAGCGGCGAAGTTAAAGTTCAAGAATATGGCAAAAAAGGCACAATTTGTAAACAAAATACTCCTCTCTTAAATGAGACCAAGTTAGTTGAAATTGGTTATGCCAAATGGGAGTAATCGTAGTTTATGTAAAAAAACATTTGAATTCCCCCCACCACTTTATTTCACTAGATTTGTGAATTTGTAAATTATAAAATTTCTACAGAAATATGTGAGCATTAAAACAAAGATAATTTCGGTACCTCTTATTTAGTCAAAACACGAAGAAAATCTTAATATTTGCAGTGGTCATGCCTGTGACGCCCCCTTGCGGACGTTGGGCACTTTTACTAAAAAATATTTTACTTCAAAGCTCAATGACCAGTTTCTGAGATATAGCCGACGACCATTCTTAGTTGTTCACCCAGTACCTAATAATAAAAATACTTCAAAAGTAGGCAAATAAAACATGGTTTTCTTACAATAAAATCGTTACTTGGCCAGATATAAAATCATATTCGAAGTAAGAAAGCCACAATAGTTGTTTGTTTTTACATAAATTTATTTTAAAGGAAATCCAAAAAACTAAAAATGTTGTTTCTGAAGAATCCTGTATAGTAATCACAAATATGATATTTCAAATTGTAGTTTTAGCACAAGCAAAATTAATTTAATAAATCAAGGAATTAAAAAAAATCCTATCCTAAAAAGTAAATATGTTGTTTTTGACGAACCCTGTAAAGTAATCGCAAATCTCATATTCAAAGTTGTAGTTTTAGTACAAGCAGACGTTTTTATAAAGAATGACTTTTTCTTCTATACCTACTAATAAAAGTTTTTCCTCTTCCAAACTCTATCCGTGGACGCACTGTATAAAAACTGTGGTATATTTTCAGTTATTCGGATTTTAGGGTGACATTTGGGAACAATAATAATTACTCGTGAAATAGACCGACTCCCCACGTGCGTTAGTTTGACAGTGTAAAGGTGGTCGATTACGCGCGGATATTTGAAAAATGGGGGCTAATCAACCAATCATCTCTTAGAGAATAGGTACGCTGTCAAATTTGTTTCGTTAAAAAAATAATGTTTACTCTAAAAGAATTATACAAGTTGACAGAATTACGTTTGCGGTTTAATAAATTTTTGCATCTTAAAAATGTGTTTGAAAAAATTAAGAATACCTATGGGTTTATGTCAATTCCAGGTCAAATAATTTTATTTAAATTTTTTATTTTTACTTTTCGTTCTTTGTTGGTTCGAGTTGTATAATTTTGATATTAGTTAGGATGCTTGAAAATAATAAAATTAAAATACCTATTTGATACCATGATTCCTTAGCAATAAAGGAATTTTGACCGTTTTAATTAAATAACTGGAAAAATCTAAATTATTAGATATAAAATAACACAGGCCTGCATGAAATTTGTGATGGCATGATTTTTGTTTGTTGAGTTCAGTTTTTATATAGAAATAACTAATTAAAATACAATTGATCTCTATCACCCACAGATTTTTTTTTTTGCAAAAAAAAAACCAAAAAATTAAAAAAAAACTATAATAGGCGTTTTAATACATTTTAAAATGAATATAGTACTTCAAATTCTAAATGATTGATAAATAAAAAATGATTTTCTGTGGTGCTACACACCTTCCGACTGGAGACTTTTTATCGACTTCAAAAAGGAGCTTTAAAGCTGTTCTTTTACATAATGACAATGTTTTTGCTTCTGTTTCGGTCGGCCATACAGTTAAGTTACAGGAAAACTATGAAAATTTAGAGGAATTACTTTTAAGAATACAATATAAAAATCACAACTGGGAAGTGTGTGAAGATCTAAAAATTTTAGGTCTTCTCTTAGGTCAGCAGTCTGGATTTATTAAATTTCCATGTTTCCTGTGCGAGTGGGCTAGCAGGAATCGAGAACAGCATTAGATAAAAAGAGACTGGTCACAAAGAGAGACTTTAACACCTGGAAACAAATATGTAATTCGCGAAAGTCTTATTGACCCTCAAAAAGTTTGACTTCCACCACTTTACATAAAACTTGTACGTATGAAACAATTTGTTAAGGCATTAAACAAAGAAGGAAATTGTTTTAAATATTTGTGTAAAACATTTCCGGCTCTGTCAGAGGCAAAATTAAAGGAGGGAATCTTTGTAGGGCCGCAGATTAGCAGCTTGATGAAAGATACAGAATTTGAAAAGGTAATGGAATATAAGGAAAAACATGCATGGAATGCTTTTAAAGAAGTTGAACCTATATTACTACTATGTTGAGATCGTTGAAAATATGCTGGAAAATTTCAGGAATTTCAGAATATGATCATAAAAATTCACTTTTAACATTCCCATTTGGACTAATTCCCGGAAAATCTTGGGGATGTGGGTGAAGAGCAAGGTGAAAGATTTCATTAATATATTAAAGAGATGGAAAAAAGATACCAGGGGCGCTGGGACACGAAAATGATTTCTGTTGGACATTGAGAAGAGATCTTCCTTTAGCTGAAACAGAAAAACAACCAATAGAAGCTTTTCTGAAAAAAGAAAACGTTTTTTGAAGAAGCGTAACGAATACATAATAATTTATAATAGTGTATATTTTGTATATTTTTGTATTTTTTTCCTTAATATATTAAAAAACTAGCTTATAAATGAAATAAATCGTGTTTTTTCTATATTTTTGGATTTTACCGGTTTGAAAAATAACCTTACGTGATATAAAAAAACTGAAAGCAGATTTGAAATCAGCGCTACCCAATTACTAGAAAACAGTTAAAATTTTTAAATCAACTTTTAAAGTGTTTAAAAATTCAGGCCTGTGTAATCATTACACTATTTTAACATAGCGAGCCACCCTGTTTTCATTTTTTCGATTCCAATTTTTTTCTTTCAAATAATGATAATAAAAAATCATTCATATAGAACAGGTTAATTTTTTTTCGAAGCGTCCCCCTCACCGAAAACCAAACTTTTAAAAAAAACTCTGTGCTAAAATAAAATTGTAAGTATTGCAAAAATTTGAAATTGTGGGGAATGCAACTTTGAGAATAACCAGATTATTTTGTTATGAATCCGTTTAAGCATCAATTTTCGTCTAAAATTACATCGTAGAAACATAATATTCATAAGTGTCATTTCGCGACAGTTGGACTTGTAAAAAAGTGTGGCATAATTTAAGAGGGGGGAGGGACACTTCTATGAAAACATATGTCATGAGGCGGACAAGTTTCTGGGTTAAGTTTATTTACTTGGCGGACAGAGGAGTGTATGGGTGTTAGTCATATTTAAAACAAAATATTCACTTCGTTAAAAAGAAGAATGTTTGCTCCTGTATAAGAATTATAACTTGACAGAATTACGTTTGCGGTTTGAGAAATTTTTGCATTGTAAAAACATGATTGAAAAAAATATTTATAAATAATATGGGTTCATGGTTCAAGGCACTTTTAATTTAAGAGGTCAGATGGGTATTTTTATTTCAATACTTTATTTTTTCTTCGTTACATTCTTCATTGGTTTGAGCTTTATAAAATTGATATTATTATAGCAAGGATGTTTGGGAAAAACACAATTAAAAAATTTGATATGATTCCTTATATAGCAATATAGGGATTTTAACCGTTTTAATTAAATATATAGAATCATCGTAGCAATATTTTATTTTATTTTAACATAAAAAGCTTAGTAGGTATTTTCCGTCCGGCCAGAATTTATGTATAGACGACAGAAAAATTGCCGTGGGCAAAAATGTATTCTTACACCTTAGAAAGCTTTTAGTTTTTATTCTAAATCTAAAAATATCATCTTAGAACAAGTTTAACTGTTAAACCGGTTTTTCGGTTTAACTTGAAATTCTTGGACGAAACTACTAATATTATTGTAGTGTATTGGGATTATACGAAAAAAAGCATAAAGTTTCTCCATTTAGTTACTTTAAAGACACATAAAATAATTTTTTTTTACATTATTTATTTCTTGCACAGAAAAAAAAATTCTTGAAATAAGACATTTTAAGACTTTAAAAATAATTACTCAATATAAAAATCTACGTCTTTATAGTAAGACAATTGACTTACATTGAGACCCTAAAAGTACTTATTTAAGAAAAATAATTTCCTTAATATATTTCCTTAAATTAAACTATTTTCTCTTTAAAGAAAATAATAACGCTTTTGAAATAATGATACTAATATCCTTGTTGCAAAAAAATAAGTGTATTTCTATCAAAATATTAATACTTTTAATTCGAAATCGATACCTTTGGCTTAAGGACATGTTGTTTTCATTTTAAGGTTTTAAAGAATTTAATTGAAATAAGATATATATACATAATCCAATTAAGATGCATCTTAAATACTAAAACCAAATGTCTTATATTAAAATCACAAAGTATATTGTTTTAACCAAACCATATGTCTTAAGGTATGGCATCCCGTATTTATATTTAAATATGAAATGCCATAATTTAAGGAAATGATGTATTTGATTACAGTCTTTTACCCATACTGTTACCCCCAATGGCATCTTGCCTAAAGCCATTCGCTTAATTTTACTGCGCGTAAAGTAGATTTGGCACTGTGTCGGGGTGGGTGAATTGTGAATTAATAAAAATTAGTATGGAAATAGAAAATTTATTACAAAGTTGGGATATGGGTGAATACGCAATAAAGTTCCAAGGTAAGCATAATTTTATTTATTAGTGGTGTATTTATAGATTATATTGTATTGATTGTATTTTTAAACCTTGCGCTGGTCCCGGCTGGCGGAGAAATGAAAATGGCCTTTTTAAAATATTATTTCAAAACAAAAAAAATTCAAAAACAAAAATTATCAAAACATTTTTCCGAAAAAAAAATACTTATCAACAATGACATATTATTTTTTGGTATTGGAAAAAAAACTCGTAATTTGTTGTTTCGAAAAAATGTTTTCGAACTATTTTTGTTTTCGAAAATTTTCGGTACTTCTTTTAATAGTATTTTATTTTCCCATGTCATCATCATCATCATAAACAGCGGATACAGCGGGAGGATAGAGCGAACGCGCCGTGCTGCCATGAAGCGAGCTATATACAATAAGCAATACCCTTTTTCCTTTGCAACATTTTTGGTAAAAAAAATTGCCAGCAGCTCATATATCTTTTTAGCTTTTATTGCCACCTCTCCATCTCAGGTTAAATTTGTACCATTTTTTTTTATTCCTTATAATATTAGAATTTAAAACAATAATTGTTTTGCCGCATTCTCTTTTGTCTGTAAATTACTACCACAAGTGACTAGAAAAAAAATGAGTACCTCCTGGAAATTTATTTTTCAAGCACCCCCTAAAGGAAAGTTGTTCTGGTGCCACTGGCTTAATTATTTTTTTTTTAATTACAGATGATAATATACCAGCACTACTTTATTTGCTAAATATAGTAAAATGCTCTCCCATATAGTTCCACCAACGGAGAAAAATTTATGTGGCCAAAATAATTCATGTTTGTTGGAGGGACGAAGTATTTTGCATCTCTTGATGAAAAACTGACGGACATTTATTTCTTTCAATTTTGCTTTCTTCAAAATATGAAAAAAAGTTTAAGCTCTTGGCTTCCACAAGAACATGTTTATTAATAGTTATTTTGTATGTATACATTATTTTTATCTACTTGTAATGTTAAGTACATACAGGGTGTTTATTTGAAAACTTCCCACCACGGATTTTCCTGCTTTAAAATGAAAATGTGGAAAATCGCTCGGACCCGTCGATTTTTATTTCGAGGGGGACATCTTGTGCGTATATTGTCAATCTTGTTACTTCAAGCTTCTAGGAGGGAGTACTATATTTCTTACAACCGGTTTAACCGGAAGTTGACACTATTGGAAAGATAATAAAAATCGAAGATAGGGACATGTAAGCCGTTTTGCTCTAAGACGTATTGTTAGAAAGCGAGACGCTGTCAAAGTTCAAAAATCTCATTTTTCAAGAGTCAATATCTCGGACTGTTTTTAGTATAGACTAATAATGCTTTTATTAAAAAATGTTCAGAATTTTATGCAGAATCCAAAAAAATTATATAAAATAGGGGTATCCATTTAAGATTTAGATCTTACCCCCCCCCTCCCTCCTAGGGGCTTGAAGTAACAAGATTGACAATATACTCAAAAGATGTCCCCCTCGAAATAAAAATCGACGGGCCCGAGCGATTTTCCACATTTTCATTTTAAAGCAGGAAAATCCGTGGTTGGAAGTTTTCAAATGAACACCCTGTATATAACAGTTTAAAAAAGGGTTTTGTAATAGGTTCTATTTCAACACTAGGACTATAATAAAACTTATTACATTACTAAGCCATGATTGTTGTAAATTAAACCTGTTTTGTTCAGTGATGGTAAATTACGTACGATAAAAAAGTAAATTCAATAAATTTAAAATATCAACGTTGTTGTTTGTTGTTATATCATAACTAGCTTTTTTTTGTTTGTTTTACACTTTTTTGACAAATATAGGATAAGTATTTTAGTAACAATTTTTTTTATTTATTGACCTATCCTAAATGGCGATATACTTGCCTAAATTACTGTAGAATTTTCTTATATACTTTTATGTATTTTGTAATTTGGTTTAAATTGGTCCCTAACTTTTAAGGAATGCTGTTTCAGTGGATATATCATTTTTCGTGTAGTTAATGTGTAGTATCCGTTAAGAGCAAACGCCTTTTCCATTTCGTTTTTTCATTAATATTTCGTTACTTCTTTGTTTTATCCAAAAATTGCCCAAATTCTCCTCTTTGAAGTACAATTACCTACAGTTTTACGTTAAAAAAGGTTGAATTTATAAATTAATAAAAGCAGAAAAAGCAAATTTGACAAAATTTCGTTTTTTTCTTTTACAAATTTATCATTCAAATTTTTCTTAACTTAAAACTGTTGGTAATTGATACCCAAAGAGGGGTATTTGGCCGCTTTTTGGAAAAAACGAAAAATAAACGAAATATTGATCAAAAAACGAAATGGCGAATGCTTTACTAGGGTTTGCTCTTAAAAGAAAGACTCCGAATCCTGTAACGAAGGAACCACGCATCCTTTAGAAGAAAGTCTCCGAATCATTATTTTAAAAAGGCAATATCCGCAATTAAAATAATTCAAACCTAGAGCTAAGGATTTATATAAATTTTCATGAAGGATTCCAAGCTCTTAATTTGATAATCTACAGTTTTTAAAGTAAATATTTTAAAAGTTTATTTGAAATTTTCTAAAGGTTGAATTAAAGACTTTAAAAGATAGAAACTAAATTACCGTTCTTTACATAAAGGACTTGAAAGACTTCTTGAGTGTAACCAAGTGCTTTAATTCCTGCTCACACAAGAGTTTCAGTTCATAGTACAAGGATATGGGAACCTTCGAATAAAGCCGGATTAGCTTATCCAATAGAAATCAAAATATATTGTTTTAAATACCTATTTCCTTAATGTATGACATTATTTTCAAAGAAATTATTTACTACATACAAAGCCACAGTTCTTCGACTCATATCGAAATCAAGAGGTCCTTAAATTATGGCGGTTTGCTTTGATTGAAAGAAACCTTTTTTCCGTGTGTGGCTTAATTTTTAAAAATGAAATTTTTGGACGAAACTTATTGTACTGTATTGGGATTATACGATGAAAGCATAAATTGACTCCATTTAGTTACTTTACAGACACATAAAATAATTTTTTTTTAAATTATTTATTTCTTACTTTAAAAAGGAAATTTTTGGACGAAACTTATAGCACTGTATTGGAATTATACGAAAAAAGCGTAAATTTCCTTCATGAAAAAAAAATTTAATACCCACATTTAGTTTTAAGATTTCGAAAAAACATACAGGATGCTTCAAGACAACTAGGTGGCTGTTGACTTTATTTTTTTAAATGGAATTATTTTATTTTTTAATTCTATGAAAAAAATTATTACGTCTAAACTGTACCTACCTATAGTTTACGAGATAATGACATTTTTGATCTTTGACCGTCTGTTGCGATACAACGGTACCTCATAGAGGAAAATGGCTTAGGGGAAGGTTGCCTATATTGAACCGCTACCTAAATTGGACCATACCATACAGTACATTTCTCCGAAACTAAACAAGTGCCATATCATCTGGCAACACTGTAACATACTTCCACCTAGAACCTTTGATCGGCAATAAACTCAACTAGTTGGCCGTTAGTGCTTGGCGTGTACAGAGCAAAACGTAATTTATACAATTATAATGTAATATTTTTAGGATTTTCCTAAGAATTTACCTTAGAACCATAAAACTCTAAGCAATATCTTTTTTATGGAAGTTTTCAAGTAAGTTTTTTTCTTTCTATTTCTCCTATTATACCATGCCATATTTGTTTTTTCTTGTTTCTTTCCTGGGTGGTCTTGTAAAACACGTGGTAGTTGCTTAAATTGGACCACTGGGTGATTGCCAAAATTGAACCGTTCCAATTTAGGCAATTTTTCCAAATTGTGCAAAAATAATTTTTCTCTTTAAATAAGTTAATGTCATGAACTAACACCATTTCAATATTGCTAAAATCTTTTTTCTTTGATTTAAAAAATGAAACTATGACTGGTCCAATATAGAAAACTAATAGGTACTTTTTTTTGCATTAGGATGTCTTTTACCGAAATTTTGATTGTAAATTTGATGTTTTTTAAAATATAAGTATAAAACTTCCTATACCAACAATTTTATTTTTTATTTATTTATTTAACACCTAAGCTTCCGATTTAAATCATGTGGTCCAATTTTGGAACCTCCAGGTGCAATTTAGGCAACCGGTTTCCTATATTGAACCACTTGCAGAGGTTTTTTTATAGCCTGGTATATCATAGATACTTTGAAATAAAATTCTGCAAAAAATCCTGCAGTTAAACAACATACTAAAGTATGCTAAGGTATAGCTTCTAGATCGATTTTGCGTTCATATCAGGATCTATGATAAGAAATCTGGAAATTGGTCCAATATGGGCAACCTTCCCCTACATTTCCCTATTCTAGTTTCTCATATTCTGTTTACAAATGTCAACTTCCGGTTTAACCGGAACTGAACCAAAAGTTTAAAAAATGTAGTTTCTGGTGTACCGGAAGTTGACATTTTCTAGTAAAAAATGAAAAACTAGGATAGGGACATGTAAGCCGTTTCAGAGGCCGTTTTCCTCTATGATGTACCTAGATACCATTGGAACGCAACAGACTGTCAAAGTTAAAAAAGGGATCTAATTTTTCTTCAAATGTCAATATAAGTATCTCGTAAACTATTAAAAAGACGTATAATTTTTTTATAAAACAATTTGCGTCGTGTTTTTACCGTTGTCATAATATTTGATATTTGGTTTAAATCACGAGAGAAGCGTCTTCTCGTCGAGACTAGAGACCCATGTTATCTCGTCTCGAGTCAACACCACTAAACTATATTCACGTTTGAAATACGCCCGATGTAAACACTGACCGGCGCGTGCTCTCCGCAAGCCGAACCGCCAGCTAACCTCGTGATTGCCAATTCTCGCAACGCTATTGGCCGCGCGGTCCTGTTGTTCACGTGCTTTTGTTGACATTAGGCGTATTTGAAATGTGAATATAGTTTAGGTACTTACAAATTCTTAGAATCTTACAAAACTAACTTAAAGGACCATGCCACAGAATATACAGGGTTGGGCAAATGTTCCGGAACGGCTTAATTGCAGGCGAACGAAAAGTGATATCGGATCCGGGTTTTGGGCAATCTATAGGACTAAAATTTTACTATTTAAATATTATACCATATGTCAGTAATACCACCAACTGTCAAGTCTTAGTGTTGACGTTATTTTTTTTTTAATGGAACACCCTGTATATTTTTACATTTTTAAATTTCACATAAAATTATAATTATTTTTTATTAAATGCACTATTAGTCTATACTTCATAGTTTTCGAGATATTAACTCTCGAAAAGTGATATTTTTGAACTTTGACAGCTTATAACTTTCTAACAGTAGGTCTTAGAGCAAAACGGCTTACATGTCCCTATCTTCAATTTTTATTATCTTCCCAAAAAAATCAACTTCCGGTTAAACCAAACTCGAAAGCAGGAAATATAGTTGTTCCGGTTTAACTGGAAGTTGATTTTTTTGGGAAGTTAATAAAAATTGAAGATAGGGACATGTAAGCCGTTTTGCTCAAAGACGTACTGTTAGAAAGTTATAAGCTGTCAAAGTTCAAAAATGTCACTTTTCGAGAGTCAATATCTCGGAAACTATGAAGTATAGACTAATAGTGCATTTAATAAAAAATTATTATAATTTTATGTGGAATTTAAAAATGCAAAAATATATAGGGTGTTCCATTTAAAAAAAAAAAAATAACGTCAACACTTGACAGTTGGTGACATTACTGACATATGGTATAATAGTCAAATAGTAAAATTTTAGTCCTATAGATTGCCCAAAACCCGGATCCGGTATCACTTTTCGTTCGCCTGTAATTAAGCCGTTCCGGAACATTTGCCCAACCCTGTGTATTGCGTAGCTTATTCTGTGACCATGCACAATCACAATGCACATACCATACCTTATTATAATATGTAAATCCGGTTTCAGAGAAAAAAGCTGATTTTTTTTTATGTTTTCGTTGTCGATCTCCTGGCCTAAAGCTCTCATGAGTGCAAAAAAATTCATCGAGCCGTTTCCGAGATATAGGCCTCCAAACTTGAAATTGGAGTGTTCTATGTTACATGAGATTAAGTGAACTAGAAAACGATTTTGGCTTTCTTTTGTCGGGTATTTTATCAATATCTCAATACAAGACCCCCTCGAGAATAATTATACACAGTATTTTGTTCCAAAACTTAAATCACCATATACAGTGTGTCCCAAAATGGTAACATATCTCTGTTAATTAATAAAATGGTGTCTATAACATTTGGGAATATTCTCTTGTATAAAAATACCTAAATACACTGGTACCTATACAGTTTGTCCAATTTTTTAGGATGTGATTAAACTATACCATAATAATATATAGGGTGTTACAAATTCGACGCTCATCATTGGGATCTCCCAAACGGTATCAGATACGGCAAAAGTTAAATTAGGGCAAAGTTGCGTAATTTAGGCATGACTAACAAGCCGTCAAAAAAATTTTAAAGTTCCGAGTACTTCCGAAGGTAAAAAAAAAACAGGTATTCTAGCTTTGGTTTTTATTTTTTATTAATAGAGCTATACTGATTCTGACGTTTCGTCTTTTGGGTTTAATCGTCAAGTATGTATTTTTAAATACGGACATGTAACTTTTAATGCAGTTTCGTATATCTTGTGTCTAATAAAATAATAACGTATCTAATAGATATATCTTATAATCAAATATTAACGTTTTTACATGATAATATAAACATGCACAGCACAGCTTAAATGCAATGCAAAATTTTTGTAATGACTGTTATTAAATAGGTAAGCAATAGGTAGGTACTACTGCACAAGGTGCCGTCCCACGAAGCTAAAAGGGTAGCTATCCGTAAATACGTCCCTGTGCCACCATCTAGATGTGTCACTGTAAAATAATCTCTCATCCCATCACATAAAAAATCTTTTATTAAAAATAAGGAGCGGATAATAAGTTCGTAGCAACCAAGCATAATATAAACTCACCGACAAAAAAAACCGGCACCTAAATTTTTGTTAGTAATTTCAATATGGCATAACTTTTTTATTTTTGACTTTATTGCAATGATTTTTCACGGGGCGATAGATCTATTCATTAAAATTACGCTGCAGTTTGTTCTGATGTAATTTTGGTTGCTTAAATGTTTATATACCAGGGTAAGTCAAAATGATGTTTTTAGTCGGAAGTTTAAAACTTCCTGTGGAAGAAACACGCCAGAGAACCTTGTTTAAACATGATTTACGATAAAACTGGATGTTTTCCTAGCATTTTGTTTTTTAAATCATCTGGTTATCTTGTTTGCTTTACGAGCTACGCATTTTTAATTGAAACGCTGCATTTAAAAAACATTTTTTACTACAAACATTAAAAGTTGTCATTAGAGCACTTAAAATTAAAATAAAATGTTAATAACGAGTGCGTCCACCTCTAGCCGCAATGACAGCTTGCATTCTTCGTGGCATGGAATCAATTAGAGTGATATTATATAATATTTGTGAAAAAGGGACGTCTAAATGCCCACAGATATATTGAAGAGATACTACAGGAAGCTGTCATTCCATTTGCCCGTTTCATTGGAGAATAGTTTGTTTATACTCATGCAAGACAACGCCAGACCACATGTTGCACATGTAGTAAATGAGTTTTTGGATGAAGTTGGAATTCGAAGATTAGAATGGCCACCCTGTAGCCCAAATCTCAACCCAATTGATCATATTTGGGATGAATTAAAAAGACACGTTCGTCACCGTCCCAACAAACGTACAACTCTACCAGAGCTCAGGTTAGCATTAAATAAAGAATATGAAGCTATTCCTCAAGAAAAAATAATCACTCTAATTGATTCCATGCCACGAAGAATGCAAGCTGTCATTGCGGCTAGAGATGGACGCACTCGTTATTAACATTTTATTTTAATTTTAAGTGCTCTAATGACAACTTTTAATGTTTGAAGTAAAAAAGTTTTTTAAATGCAGCGTTTCAATTAAAAATGCGTAGCTCGTAAAATAAACAAGATAACCAGATGATTCAAAAACAAAATGCTAGGAATACATCCAGCCTTATCGTAAATCATGTTTAAACAAGGTCCTCTGGCGTGTTTTTTCCACAGGGCGTTTTAAACTTCCGACTAAAAACATCATTTTGACTTACCCTGGTATATAAACATTTAAGCGACCAAAATTACATCAGAACAAATTGCAGCGTAATTTTAATGAACAGATCTATCGCCCAGTGAAAAATCATTGCAATAAAGTCAAAAATAAAAAAGTTATGCCATATTGAAATTACTAAAAAAATTTTGATGCCAGTTTTTTTTGTCGGTGAGTTTATATCTATACTTACCTACTCGTAGTTACCTAACAATTAAATCCCTAATACAAATGATGAATTTTATTGCCCGTTAATTTTATATTACCATACTTTACATGATATCAATAATTTTAATTAATTAGCTAATTATTTAATAATAACATATATTACGAATAAATAATTTTGATTAATGAATACCAAATCCTAAATACATCAAGACAATATAAATACGTTTTCAAAATTAATTTTCTAAAGAACAAAGAGATAATAAGAAAAGTAAATAACTGGGAAAAGAATTTAATAATTTTAATAAGAGTCGTAGGGTAAATATTATGTCAAACTATTAAAACAAGTGGCTGCGCTAGAGCGAAGCGTAAAGTGGGCAAACTCAGCGAAGTTAAAAGCAGCACTTGACAGAGATTCTCCTTAAACAGAGCTTTTAAGGGGAGTATAGTGAAGCTGGATTCCACCGCGAATATGCTTATACTAGTAAGATACCACCTTACAGATTGAGTGCTTCGTATAGCCGAATAATACGGACCAAAGAATACGGAGGGGGAAGGGCGGGCTGGCAGCCAATAGCGGGCGTTTCCGGCAAACGACGATCACGCCAATCACGGCGCGCGCCGTTACGGCGCGTTCCTCCTTCCCGCCAATGAAAAAAGCATTAATCTCTTTTAAAAATAGAGCAGAGTGCAACCACGCAGCTACGCGACACGCACCGAATCGCTAACTGCCATAGAGGCTACCGTAATGAGCTTAACAGTAGCACATATTTAACATGCAGTTCACTCTATAGACATCCCCACTGCCGTCGCCGGCAATTCACCTTGCCACCGCCCACTAAAAACTCACCTCGGCGAGTGCATAGTCTCCTTCAAAGTCTGTCGTCAGTTCATTGTCAACCAACTGTCTACCGAATCACGGGCTATTTTTACCTTAAGAGTGGCCAAAGGATACTCGTGAAAGTGGTGTGATGTGCGGGCAGTGAGAACTAACGTGTCGTGTAATTAAAAAGGACATTAACAGGACTATCCGACGGAGACGCGGCTAGCTCGCGTCCTTCAGTTGCAACCACGGCGTCTCCAGCTGCAATGACGCAACATAGCGACGCGTCTAGCGACCGTTCCGAGGTATCCGTAACTCCACCACCACCGGTATCCAAGATGCTGGAATTTGCTAGTCATCAAAACTTAAGCCTTTTTAATTTGGAGCATCGAAATATGCTTGCGGCACCTTTGGCAGCGTTGCATTCCATGGCAGAAATGAAACAACACCAAAGCCATTTCAGTCCATCTGACCATATGCATGGTCACGACAAAAGTGAAGCTGATGTTTTATTAGAAAGGACCAGCATGCATATAGATAGATCAGGGTTAATATCTAGAAGTCCGCTTGGAGCGACTAGCAACAGTAATAGTTCTCAAGGAGCAAATCCCCATGGAATAGATCATATACTTTCGAGACCTTCACAAATAACCACGGGTCCTTTGCATTTTCCCCATAATCTGGGCTTCACTCAAAATTCCTTGGGAATGGCCGCGAATAGTGCTCAAAACGCTGCTAATCCAGGTTTAAGAGGTTTCAATATTGCCGCTGCTGCCTTTTTCCATCACCACGCTGCTAACTCTGTCAATAAACCTCCTGTTGAACTTGGAAGAACAACGGGAGGACTTTACTGGCCTGGAATTCAAAGTCTTAATCCGATTGCTTGGCGGGATCGTCTTAGTGGCAGTAAGTAGTGAACTTAAATATTTACCATTAGTGATTGATGTTGTGCTTAAAATAATCTGTTGAAATTATGGAATATGAGGGAAAACGTTTTTTGGTCCCGTTCATAATTTTTTGTAGGTATATAAATTTTATTTTTTTTCTTCTTATAGCGATACGGAATGAGCCAAACACATAAATGCTAAATTTGTTGTACCTAAGTATTTTACCAGGTACCTATTAGTCCTGTTTTACTATGGTCAAACTTTTAATTTACGATTATAATAATTTTGCATTTTACCATGATATGAAGCAGAAAACGTGGCCGATGGCGGAATTGACATTGTAACTTGAGAATATCGCAATTTTTGTGTATTAGGTACTGAGATGATATTTTTCTATAGGAACAAGTTATAAAATATGTGAATGCTTGTTTTCTGACAGAAGCTTCTAGTGTGATTGGAATACCATTAGGTAAAAAAAAATCGGTGTAAGCTACCACTGTTGAAATCTAATCATGTCATTGTGCCAAGCAATAACCCCTCTTAATTGTAATTTTGGGTAATAAGGCGCAGGTGATGATTTGTAGATAATTGTGTCAATTTTTTCTTTATTTATGGGGTCTATTTACTTCACATTACAATCATCTGAAAGGCTGCTTTATTGAAAAATTATCAAAACTAATTTCTGGAAAAAGTTAATAATTGTAAAAATTGTTTAAAAAATATCTTCTTATACAAGGCCAATAATAACAGAAGATCGTTTATATTAAAGAGTCTGTAAGACATAACCCTTAAAATTATCAACTATTTAAATATGTGAACAATTTTTTACCAATTACTTTTAAACTATGTACAAAGATTTAAAAAAATATTTTGTAGAAAATAACGTTAAATAGACTTAGGTATTTTAATGTAGTCAAATTTGGTAACGAAAAAATACCTAAACAGCTAGTATAACTGGATTATCATATGAATTTTTATAAAAATCATTTAATAAAAAATAAAACTGTTGCTGGATATAAGGAAAGCATTTGATGATGTAGCTAATTATTCTTTACTAATAATTAAAACATGCATAATATAGAACTTGAAAATAAATAGTAAACCTATAAAACAGATAAAAATTTACAATAATTATTATTGTATGTATAATATTACAAATTATTAATTAAATCAAACTGTATCTAATGAAGTATGGAGTTCCACAATGTATAGCTTCGGTGTCATTATTATTTTAAATTTATATTAATAATATTCTTAATATTGGCACTAAAGGTATACCTAATATCTTGTTATATGCAGAATACATTGTCATTCTTTATATGGGGAAATGATAATGATGGTGTTATTTAAAAGAAAATTGTTCGCTAAGTTGGCTTTGCAATAACGTAGGCATGTCGTAAATTACCACTATTGAACCTAATTCCTGTTATAAAAAGTAATTTAGGACATGTGGTTGTGGAGTCGTGTGTGGAGTTATTTCCAAGGCAACCGCCAGAAAAAAAGATAAGTAGGCATAGGTAAGTAAAAATGTTAGACAAATTCTTCGCTTGGCACAAATAAACATGTTTGGGGCATTTACGAAAATTTACTATTTTTTTGGAAATCTGTTCGTAAAGGGTTAAAAAGGGAAAATAAAAGTTTATATTGAAAAAATGACTGACCCTAAATGAATAACAGGTTCTATTTAAAAATTTTAAAAATTAGCATATACTTTCTAGGTATACCTACAATACAAATAATGAAACACGTATTTCTAATTTTTTTGGAAATAGGCTCCTAAAGGGGTGAAAGGGGGTATAAAAGTTATATTGGAAAGAATATTTTTTGGCGCACTTTCTTGACGTATTTTAATATTTTAATAAATTCTACCCCTAAAGACTTCATAAACGCAAAGTTCATGGAATGGTTCTGTGAGCATTATTAACGATCTGTATAAATCTATATAATATATATATTTTTAATGAACAAAGCTAGGAGATAAATGATGATGAAAAGAAGGAAATAATTTTAAAAAGCACCAAAGAAATTTCTGTTTAAAAATAATATACTTTACCTACCTAATAAAGGGTCTATTGAGTAGAATGTGTACCACATACATTCTTCTTCTGTTTAGTTTCGATAGCTAATAATAGAATTGCGCAAGTGAAGCTGCTGGTACACGCTAGTCCTAGTCTAATATAAGTACTTGAATGATGAAAATATGACTTTGACAATGGTGCGGTCGAGTGCTGTTATGTTGATTTGAGACAAAAATATTTTGCTAATAGGTATATTATTATAGTTTTTAGTTTTAGTATTATAAGAAATTTTTAAAGTTAATAATTTTATAACATCTTGGAATAAAAAGATCTAATTAATTTCATTTATCCCCAATTTGGGTTTAAGGAAATAAAAAAATTAAATAAATTACAACATTCAGAAAACAATTAGTTATATTTTTCTTGTGATATACAGTGTAGGTATCTACGTAAGTTGGCGGCATATGGGAAACTTTTTTATTATTAATTTTACGAAAAAAAGTTATTCTTCATAAAAAGTTCTGCATGGTCCAAAACCTAAAATGCAACCATCAAATATCGAAATTTTCCAGTCATATACGAGGTTTGTCAAAAAACGTGAATTTTTCACAATTAAGAATGTGATTTTTTCCCAAGAGTAAAGTACCTTTATTTTTGACATTATCAAAAATTGTTATTAAAAAAAGTTGATCAAAACTAAAAACTACGGCTAAACGTGCAATTATACGCATTTATGTTGAAAAATTATTTTATTGATTTATTATTAATTATTTATAATTTTTTAATTAATTAATTAATTTAATGCGTTTTATTGCATATTTAGAAATGGTTCTTAGTTCTGATCAACTTTTATAATAACAATTTTCGATAATGTCAAAAATAAAGGTACTTTACTCTTGGGAAAAATTCACATTCTTGCAGGGAAAAATTCACGATTTTTGACAAACCTCGTATATGACTGGAAAATGTCGATATTTGATGGTTGCGTTTTAGGTTTTGGACCATGCAGAACTTTTTATAAAGAATAACTTTTTTCGTAAAATTAATAATAAAAAAGTTTCCAATATGACGCCAACTTACGTAGACACACTGTAGGTATGAATTCAAAATCAAAATATAATGATGAAATAATATTTCAGCAACAAAAATGACATTATTTCATGTGCAATAAGATATTTAAAACCATAGCAAATAGGCATTATATTAGAAATAAATAATACTTAATAATACTATTCATATACTTAGTAGGTACATACATTTGTTAATGGCATAGGCTATACCCAAGTAGCATATTTAGACATAAATTGGACACAAATTCTTTGCTGAAAAACGTTTCGATACATTTTCTATTAAAATATCAAAATTGTGTCGCGACAAATGTGTTACGAAACTCTTTTGACACATTTTCAAATTCTGTTACTTGAAACATTTTTGAACTGTTTGTTTCGGAAAATTCTACAAACCACAGTGTCGATACCTACATTTTAACACCCAAGGGAATGAATATTTTTCGAAACATTTGTAGATAAAATTGTGAAGTTATGTATGACACGTGCGTTCCCAAATTGAAGCGACACATTTCCGATTTAAGTGAAGCGAAACATATTGGTATTTTTCTGTCTGTGTTTCTGTTTCGATAATATATCTATTAATTATAGCTACATAATATACGAAACATTATAGAAACCCAATACAAGAAATTGTTTCTCGACTCCATTTGGAACCAAAATAATATCCCGTGTTTTGTAGGTCAAATAACAAATGAACTTTTATCTTGTTAAAATTGGTTTTAGTTAAATTCCTGCAACTTTTAAAAAGCCGTAAAGTTATCACATTATTTCCATTTTACTAGCCAATTAAATTTGAAAAAGAATTAAGTAAAATTTTGAAAATATTTTCAATTTTCACTTATAATCTCGAATCTCCCCAGATCACGAGGATCTCGCGGGAGTTTCGGCTAGAAAACTTTAAGCGAAAGCTATGTGAAAATAGGGTTAACTTGGTAACATACCGATAAAAGGGACATAATACACTGTGTTGTAAAAAACAATAGTGGGCACTATATTTTTGTAAATCATAATCAGTTTAAATTGAATTATTTTTCCCGTGCTCTAGTAAAAGAAGGTTTAAATAATAATCTAAAATAAATCCTATTCGTTATATAGGTACGTTTCAAAATTTTATACTACTAGAAACACGGGGTATTAAAAAAATTAAATAATAACGTGTACAAAATGAATGATAAATTTCCACCTTATTATAACACAAACGCCACTGTTTCTATTACAGTTGTCAAGCCAGGGAGATTTTCACTTAATAATATTACAGGTAAGGAGATTTCCGAAAAAATAATGTTTTCGTTATAACAACATGTCAAAACGCAAGTGTCCGATTGCCTAAAAATGACAGGTATATAATTTTCAATTTTATTTTTTGGCAAAATATTATTTTTTCTGTAAATGCAAATAAATAAAGAGCGCGTTAAAAGTATAAAGCTAAATTACTAAATTATGACACAATTTATTTCGTCAATGCTTTTTGTTTCGCTTTTGCAATAACTAAGTGAAATAAATCATGACTTATAGAAAATAAACTTATGACAAATGCATTATGGCGAAATTCTCTCGTCTTCCTCTTCTCTTCCTTCTATTTTACAACCGGCAGGTAATTCGAATTATCTTTTCTTATTGTGTCCATTTTGACATCTTCAAACAGCGCCCTCTAAGATTGAGAATAAACACACTTGATATAACAGTTTCGAAACATTTTCGATGCATTTTCTATAAAAGCTTCGATTATGTCGAATCAGCAAAAGTCACAGCTAGTACAAACTCGGAAACACGTGCAATAGCGCCATTTAAAATGTGTACGTTCATAAATATTTCCACATTTGTAGCCAACAGTTTCCTATTTGAATCGGAAACACAAACATAGATCTCGGTACATTTACCAAGATGTATCTAAAAATGCTACTCGGGTACGTTTTAACATGTATGTATTAGATGTATGCGTTGTGATGATTTTATTTAAAAAATTTCGAGAACTGGATATGGATAGATGGGGCTGTTATTTATAAAGAAAATATGTTTCATATAAAATAGATAATTTAAAAACCTTATCGAAAAAGCCAAAGAGGCATAAAGATTTTTAGAAAAAAAAACTATAAAACTTATACAGTATGTCTCCGTAAGTTGGAACTAGGTATATGGAAAACTTTTTTATTATTAATTTTACGAAAAAAAAGTTATTCTTCGTAAAAAGTTCTGTATGGTCTTAAACCTACAATTCAACTATCAGATATTACATTCTTCTAGGCGTATACGAGGTTTGTCAAAAAATATAAATTTTGCCCAATAAGAGCAAAGTACCCTTATTTTTGACAATATCGAAAATTGTTATTAAAAAAAGTTGATCAGAACTAAAAACCACGTTCAAATGTGTAATTTAATATTTAGGGAATCAATTTCTTTTTCGCGTCTCCGGTAAAAAAAAATTCAAAACTGAATAGCCTATAGATATAGGTTATATTCATTTTTTATATCTTTTTCCCTGATTCATAACAATACTTTCGAAAAAAAGTTAGTTTCCATCCCTGAATGAAGGGTAAGATTCATGGGACTGCAAAAAAGTGTTGAATAAAAAATATACCAGTGTTTTTGATTTTTCAAGAAATTTATATGGGTAGGTATTCTTTGTTTTAGGTACCGAATTTATTCGAGTTAACTAATTCGATATAACTTTCTCATAGTATCGACTTCAAATAAGCCACTCATCACAAAGCTCGAGAAATTGTTTTTTAACACCTTAATTGGAAGTGTGTAGTTCGGAAATGACATCACGGACTTTAATGCGTTTTGCAGAGTTTCAAAGATGGTTTCTTGCAGAGAAATGATATGGTACGCATACATGATACTATTACTAAAGAATATAAACCCTACTCTACTATAGGTTGGGTTGTTCAAGGAACAACAAGCGGATTGATAAAGACAAAGCTAGAGTTTTTAACTAATTGTTATTTACTCTACTACATTTTTACCAATTTCAATGAGGCCTGTCGTTAAAATTGACCAAAAAGGTATTTAAAAACTAATGGATTTAGCTGAATGTTTTAAAATTTAAGTAAAAAGGCCAAACATCTTTTTTTACATGCAAAATGTAGTTTACAATTAGACAGTTAAATAGGGATATTAAAGAAAGATTCAAAAAAGTAAAAAAAAATTAAGTACAAAAATCCTATCCTATCCTTTGACTCTGTTTCTCATATAGCAGATTATCCGATTACCCTTTAGTTTTTAAAATCTTCTTCTTAACATAGTATAAAACAAAGTCGCTGTCGCTGTCGCTGTCTGTCCGTCCCTACCTATAAATGCTTAAATCTTTAAAACGACGCAACGGATTTTGAAGCGTTTTTTTTTTAATAGATAGAGTGATTCAAGAGGAAGGTTTTTATGTATAACTAGCGACCCGCCCCGGCTTCGCACGGGTGCAATTTCAGAAAGTGGCATGCCGGGTACTAATATATCGGGTTTGTTCGGGTTTGTATTTATACCAGCGGGTTGCAACGCATGCCGGGTACATGCTAGTATACTATAATTTGTGTTAGGCCAACTTTAAAAATTAATTTCTTCCAAAAAAAGCCTAAATTCAAAATGTGTTACGAGACGAACAACGTTTGAACATTTAGCTAGCCAGTGATACCAATTTTACTAATGATATTTAGTGACAGCCGAACGCCTGCAACTATTTTTGGAATATTAATCTTGATTGTTAATTATATCTAATTCGCTAATATATCTTGAATGAAATTGGATAGGTTTGGAAGGTTTCGAGTAAATGGTACAAATGTATGTCACGAGTAAAAGCGATTGTATACTCGGATCTTAATTTTAACATAGTATAAAACAAAGTCGTTGTCGCTGTCTGTCCGTCCCTACCTATATATGCTTAAATCTTTAAAACTACGCAACGGATTTTGAAGCGTTTTTTTTTAATAGATAGAGTGATTCAAGAGGAAGGTTTTTCTGTATAACTTGCTTCGCAGGGGTGCAATTTCAGAAAGTGGCATGCCGGGTACTAATATATCGGGTTTGTTCGGGCGTTGGTACCAGCGGGTTGCAACGCATGCCGGATACACGCTAGTATATTATAAAAGAAATAGAAATCCGCTTCTTTTGAGCGAGAGATTCAATTAAATATGTTGATAATAAATAAGAATTAAACTTTTAAACGCAATTGAAGAAAAAAGCATGCTTTTTTAGTTTAAAACAACACAATTTTTTTTTATTGTTCAAAACATGTTTTTTTTTTTTGCAAACAACAACCCTGCTTTTCGAACTCTTCACTTCTATATCTCACTTTTACATTTAAATACGTTATATTATTCAAAACGGTTTATTGTTCGTTTTTAAAACTTGAAATAATAAAAAATAATTTATTTCATCTAGTAATACTTTATTTAAAGGCATCCCAGGGTAGATCCTAAATCATACAATAAATCATAAAGAAAATATCCAGTATGCTATCATAATAATGATGAATGAATTTAACATATGAATATTTTTTAAATAATAACAAAATGTACTAAACATTATGGATCGCCAAGTGGGTTTATCTTCTTTAGTAATAGTATCATGATACCTACGCATATATAGGTAACTAAAATAAAAAATTTCGAATAATTCACATTTTGTTAGTGGTATTTTTCATATTATATTTTAACGTCATCTTACTTATAACCTAAGTTAATATCTAGATTATTTCGGTATATTTTTATTAGGTATAGGCCCTAGGGCACGAATTATCGTATTTAAAGAAAAAAAAACTGTTTTGGGCATAACTAATGACTGTTTATGCAGTTTGTTTTCTATCTAATGCTCTCATTTGGTTTATTTCTTAAAAAGGAAAATAATAAATGACACTAAGATATTTATCGGCTGTCCCAAATTATAAAGAGTATAATAGAATTAGGATAATAATTGAGTTATTTAAATTTAGAAAGACCTAAGATATTTTAAGCTATAAAAGATTGTCGATTTCCTTTTCATAAAAACATTGTTCATATAAAACAAATCAAAATAATACAAATTCGTCGTCTCGTCAAAATCCTTGTTTAATGTACAAATGAAAAAAGTGACATATGTTTCGGCATTATATGGGAATCATCAGACATATCGTCGCTGGAAAGACAAAGGGGCGTAAGTCCAAAAATAGGTGTTTTGAGTTACGGCCACCATAAATACCTAAAAGGTCATATGTTTGAACAGGCAAAGCGGCGTATCTCTTCTTCTTATGGTTACCTAGTTATCGTGAATATAAATGTAGCCTTATCTCCTATTCAAGCAATTGTTGAAAACACAAAGAGGCGTAAGTCGATTTACGCCTATTTGTCTTTTCAGATTACTCCATTAGAGAATATGATACCGGAGATACGCCTGGTAGTTTAGTGCAATTTTATATGGATTAATGTGCTTAAATAGTACTAGTAGGTTCTATATAATATAAGCTTATAATAATTCTTGTAAGTATGATGGTATTTTGATAGTAAGATAATTTCTTTTAAAATTTAATAAAACTTGTATTCAAAATAAATCCTAACCTAAAAATTTGGTGGTACGGTTCCATCAACAGTGGCGTGATGATTTTCTTTTTTATTGTATTGGAGTTTATATTGGATAAAATGGTCACGTGTTTAATATTATATTGTGTATACCAGAAAGTATTTTATTAAAAAAGTATTTACATAAAATATTCCTTAATACTTTAAATGTATCAGAAAAGTCAGTTCGCATAGCTCCTATAAAAAAAGAATGTATCAGGAATTGTAGAAAAAAAAAAGAGGGAGAAGATATGAAATGATAATGCGGTAAAAAATGCGATAAAACTCCATATCCAGCGGTTTCCACGAATGGAATCACACTATTGCCGAAAAAGCACAAGTCGTGAATATCTTCATCCTGATCTTAACTTCACCAAAATGTATGATATGTTTTTGCACGAATATCTTAATACTGACTTAACATCTACCTATCAAACCTATGGAAAGGTATTAAGAAGTCTTAAACCTTTCATTTCATCACCCAAAAAAAAAAATAATGTGGTTTGTGTATTGCCTATAGGGAGGGTGACATAGACAAAAAGGCAAGACTGAAAGAAGAGTACTCTCAACACATACAGGAGAAAACAGAAGTTCGCAAAAAGAAAGGATGATCAAAAGGTGATTCTGAGAGTAGTACAGCTAGCTGCTTTAGTATTTGACTTGCAAAGAGTTTTTATGTTGCCTCGAAGCCTAGAAGCCTAGAAGCAACAAAAGTAAACTCTTTTATAAAAGAAGGTTTTCGAATTATAATTTCACAATATAATATGATCTTAAAACAAAACAATGTGACTGTTTTTTGTGGCATGAAGGAATAACCAAAGAGGCTCCTCTGCAATAAGTAGTTGTCTATACCACCAACTTAAGGGTCTGGAGGCACAGGGAATAGAAAAAGTTATATTTTTTGCTGATGGAAGTGTAGGGCAATATAAAAACTCAGTTGTAGCTTCAATGCTCCTACATTCAGGGCGTTCACTAAAGAATTTGAAATATGTTTCATTATCATTTTTTGTTCCATATCATGGACAAAATAAAGGCGATTCAGCCCACAGTGCTATTATGAGTGTCTTAGATAAAGCTGTAAACTCATGGTTCCATCTTAGTTGATACCAGTATATAGATTAGCTCGATGAAAAATCCGTACTTAGTCCATTCCCTTTTATCAGAAAAATTCTTGGACTTTAAATCGTTAGCGCAGGATCTATTTACTTATCCTTTCCGTAAGACAAGATGATAATGGCAATGCGTTAGACTGAACGAAAATGTGTGAATTTATGGTGAAAAAAAAAAACAATCCGAACAAAATGTATTTTAAAGACAACCATTTGCTTGAGACGTACCCGTGTTCTAACTTAAAAAAAAAAGAACAAAGATTCCGCCAAGTGATACGCTGTCACAAAAACTTAACAAGGGACCCCCTAAAATACCTCAAAAGAAATTGAAAGATCTTTTTAAATTTATATTATTTTGTTGCAAAACTTATTGTTTTCTGAAGTTAAAGTTTAAGTTACCTACTATAAGTAAATTACAATATTACTTTGTGAACGCATAAATCAATAAAATAAGTTATAAAAATTACGGTTCTTATAGGCAATATACTTTTAAGTAGTAGTTGTAAGTCAGCCAACTATTAAAGTAAACAAAAAAATTAAAAAACAAAGAGGCGTATCTCTTTCAAAAGTTTATATTTTCGAAAGTAAAACTTTTTTGCAAAAATGCAACTTTTTAAAGAAACCGCCTAATCTAGTAAACAACTTAAATATATGTGCGAAATATTTTACTTAACAATATTCATTTAGCACTCATTGGAATATAGACTAAAACTTAAAATGCTCCTCCTGAAAAAACGCTAAAAATGAGTTACGTCCCTTTGTCTTTCCAGCGACGATATAAATTGTAAATGATAAAATGTCTAATAGAAAACCCTTACGGATTTTTCTTACCTAATATTTAAAGACAGAAATTAAAC
The DNA here is from genome assembly GCA_963969555.1 of Polydrusus pterygomalis. NCBI lineage: Eukaryota > Metazoa > Arthropoda > Insecta > Coleoptera > Curculionidae > Polydrusus > Polydrusus pterygomalis. The sequence goes on from OZ018384.1 coordinate 13,288,313, forward strand.
TAAAATAATAAAACATGTAATCAACATTACAGTTAAAAAACAAGTAACGAACCTAAGAGTTTACAGTAGGGTAAGAGACTAGATGCTAATTTAGTGAGAACAGATAATAGCCCACGTTATAATGTCCTGCTTAAAATCAAAAAGAAGAAGAGATGTCATTGTTGTACTATTTACATGAAGAAAGGCGGGAAAATATGTAGTTATTTTTATATTACTTAAGTATTAAAAATAAAATAGGAAATAGGGCTCAAAATTGAAAACGTCGTTAAACATTAAGGATCGGACTCTTTTTTGCTTTAGTAATTTCAAGTTTTTCTAATGAATCCTTATGGCTCTTATGGCTTTCGTGAATAATGTTTATATTTTGAGGTACTGATTCACTGCTATGTCAGACTTGTTTTTCTTCAAAAAAAAAAAACTAAGTAGGTACAGGGTGGCCAACTAAGAATGCGAGCTACTGTATCTGGGAAACTATCCAGCGTAGAGGCTTGCGGCAAAAAATTATTAGTAAAACGGCTAAGAGAAAAACCAGGAATATATTTTTAAGTTTCTAAATCCACCGCTAGAGGGCGTAAATCCAAAATTTTCCATTTTTTGAAGGGTACACGCTGTAAATTTTTAAATTTTCAAATTCCACATAAAATTATAACTATTTTTATTAAATGCATTATTAGCCTATACTTCATAGTTTCCGAGATATTGACTCTCAAAAAGTGACATTTTTGAACTTTGACAGCTTCTAACTTTCCAACTCTTAGAGCAAAACGGCTTAAATATCCCTATCTTCAATTTTTATTATCTTCCGAAAAAAATCAACTTCCGGTTAAACCGGATGCAACTCGAAAGCAGGAAATATAGTTGTTCCGGTTTAACTGGAAGTTGATTTTTTTGGGAAGATAATAAAAATTGAAGATAGGGACATGTAAGCCGTTTTGCTCTAAGACGTACTGTTAGAAAGTTAGAAGCTGTAGTCAAAGTTCAAAAATGGCACTTTTCGAGAGTCAATATCTCGGAAACTATAAAGTATAGACTAATAATGCATTTAATAAAAAATAATTATAATTTTATGTGGAATTTGAAAATTCAAAAATTTACAGGGTTTACCCTTCAAAAAATGTAAAATTTTGGATTTACGCCCTCTAGCGGTGGATTTAGAAAGTTAAAAATATTTTCCAGGTTTTTCTCTTGGCCGTTTTAGTAATAATTTTTTTTGCCGCAAGCCTCTACGATGGATATTTTCCCGGATACAGTACCTCGCATTCTTAGTTGGCCACCCTGTACATAATTCAGTGTTATTTTTAAAATTTTTCACAAGGGCTTTACTAAAAATACGAAAAACAACCTACTAAAGGTATATCTTATTTACCTACCCCGTACTTACCTAATACCATGGGCATTTACTTATTTTCGTTTTTTTGTGGTATGGAAAGACCTCGGGAAAGACTAATAAAAAATGTCTATTTTAGTTTCTCTTTCTGGATGTAGAACACATTAAAAATCTAATTTTTAATTATTATTTCTGATTCCTACTTTCGAATTGCAACTATTATAATTTTTTGGTACCTTTACCCTAAAATATAGATTCCTACAAGTTGCATGAAGAGCGTGACAATAATAGTATTATGCTAATAACTGGAATAATAATTCTAGCTCAAAATGTATGACACAGAATACATAGGTCTCCTTGGTATTTTAGCTTGTTAATAATGCGTAGTGTGTTGAGACACGACTATAGCATGTTGATGATTTCACGTTCTCGGCGAGTTTACCTATTCAACCGTAATTCCTATCGTAAACAGTAATATCCGCACGCTTACACACCGCCAAACCAATTGTTGATCTCAAATGTTTGTTTCTCCACATCATACAAACAGCGATATTGTCGACTTATTCTATTTACGGAGTTTCTGATAATAATGATTTTGTTGACATCCAGCAAACTCAACAAGCCAGAACATACACCGTGGAACTGCCCAATGTTATTAACCTAGCCTGGACGGGTATTTGTCTTGTTTATCTATTACTCAAACCTTTGAAAGTGTAACATTTATGTGGATAATAAATTTATTTCTTAGCAAGATGATTTACACGTCTATTTGTGATTAAAGCAAATATATAGTTAGTCTGCAAAACAGCAGCTTTTGATGCAATTGCGGGATTTCTTGAAAAAAACATCTTAATAGCCTGTTTACGTTAGGTGCAGTCAATGCAATTGCAATAAACAATTGCTTCAAGGCATGCGCTTTGGTGACGTTCTGATCAATTTGATTGCAAATAGCATGCAATTTTAGTGATTTTTTTAGTAATATTTTCAATACCAACCCAAAAAACGTAAATATAACCTTCACAAAAGTATATTGTAAGTTTTTAGTTCATTCGTGTGAATATTAGGATCAGTAAGTTAACTTAACGAACCTCGCCACTTTTGTATCCATTGTTTTAATTAAGAAAAATAACGAAACATACTTTTACAATAAAATCAGCTGATATTGGATGGATTTTAAAAGTTGGTTACATCTGTTGTCAAGATGCTTGCATAAAAATAATTGCCTCATATGTAAATGGTCATGTAATGCAATTAATTGCCTCGCTATAACTTGCATGCAGTGATTGCACCTAATGCAGATAAACAGGCTACAATAATAAACGGTAATATGGGCTTCTAAGGTATTGGTACATTTTTTCGCTATTGAGGTATCAGATTTATCCCTGCCATTCCGCTCTTATGAATATTTTCGAAAGCTAAGCATATAAGAGTCATTAGTTGTACATTAAATATACAGGGTATCCGGTAACTTATGGGCCATAAAGCAACTGGAGATAGTAGATATAAAAATATGTCTTTTGAGCCAAATTTGCCCAAGTAAAATGTTAGAGGTTAAAGAGATACAGGGTGTTGAAAGTGAAAATTAATTTTCGAAAAATGATGATAATTTTGAAACGGTTTAAGACATCGAATTCAAAATCGGTATAACTAGGTTTTCGAGAGTGAGAAATTCGAATTTGGTGTTAATTTTAAGATACTCCCTAGAGGGCGCTTGCTACGTGCTTAATGTTGAACTAATTCATCCATATTTTTTTTAATCGGGCAGTTACTAGTATTTATACTTCAAACTATAAAAGAACCTACCTTTTTACGTAAAAAAGGTACTCTTGGTCGATCTCGATATCTCAAGCCGTTACCCAGATTTTAGCGTCTGAATGTTTCATTGCACATTCTGTTGATTGCTGAGAAATATTTAATTCACAAAGAGTGCCTTGCATTTTGACAAAATTTGTTGCGGTGAAAACTGTCATTATTTTCTACTTTTTCCCGTCAAAGGTACGTAAATAAAAAGTTTTTGCAATATCCAAGTACTGTAATCTTTTCAAATAAAAATGCCCAGGCTTAATAAGTTTTCTAACCGTGATTTACGTGATATGGTTGTTTATGCACAAGAGAATTATAATAGTCGTGCTGCACTTAGAAGATATGTAGAACTCTACCCAACCAGAATCATTCCAGACCGAAAAATATTTCAAAGAATATTCAATCAGTTAGGTGAAACAGGTTCGTTTTATGTCAAAAATCCTGGTGGACGACCGAAAACTATAACGGTCGAACAAGAAGAAGAGATCTTGGTTCGTATCGCGGAAAATCCTGAATTAAGCACTAGGCGTTTGGAAGCTTCTACAGGAATAGGTAAATCGACCGTCTCAGAAGTCATCAATGCAGAAAATTTATTTCCTTACCATTTCACGCCCGTTCAAAATTTACTGCCAGGAGATTTGCCAGTCAGATCAGAATTCTGTCCAAATCTACTAAATAAGAATAACGAAGATCCCATGTTCCTGAGAAAAATATTATTTACTGACGAGGCAACTTTTACAAGACGCGGAATTTTTAACTGGAAAAATAATCATCACTATGCTTTGGAAAATCCACGACTACCCAAAGAAAGACATTTTCAGCACGAGTTTTCGATAAATATTTGGTGCGGCATTATCGACAATTTCTTGATCGGCCCATATCAGCTTCCGCAGAGACTTAATGGAGAACAATATTTGCAGTTTTTAGAAAACAATTTACTTTACCTTCTGGATGATATACCTCTGAACATAAGACACAATATGTGGTACATGGTAGATGGTGCCCCAGCACACTTTGCAGGTCCTGTTCGAAATCATTTAAATCAGCGTTTTCCACATCGGTGGATTGGTCGCGGAAGCGAATTTCCTTGGCCACCGCGTAGCCCAGATATTAACCCGTTAGATTTTTATCTGTGGGGTTACATGAAGGATTTGGTATATGGTGATGAATCCAATACACGGGAAGAACTTGAACAAAAAATTCAAGAAGCCGCCATTGTTATAGGAGATAATCAAAATATCTTCCTGAATGTGAGACGTAATTTGTTAAAAAGCTTAAGAAAATGTATTGAAGTAAACGGTGGACACTTTCAACATTTACTAAAGTGAATTAAAACAAATTTTTAATAGTTTCCAATATTTTCATTTTGTTTTTTTTTCTGCCTTTTTATCATCAAGTCCTAGAATCTGGGTAACGGCTTGAGATATCGAGATCGACCAAGAGTACCTTTTTTACGTAAAAAGGTAGGTTCTTTTATAGTTTAAAGTATAAATACTAGTAACTGCACGGTTAAAAAAAATATGGATGAATTAGTTCAACATGAAGCACGTAGCAAGCGCCCTCTAGGGAGTATCTTGAAATTAACACCAAATTCGAATTTCTCACTCTCAAAAACCTATTATACCGATTTTGAATTCGGTATCTTAAACCGTTTCAAAATTATCATCATTTTTCGAAAATTAATTTTCATTTCCAACACCCTGTATCTCTTTAACCTCTAACATTTTACTTGGGCAAATTTGGCTCAAAAGACATATTTTTATATCTACTATCTCCAGTTGCTCTATGGCCCATAAGTTACCGGACACCCTGTATAGGTATTATAAAAAAGCGAGAAGGGTAATCTTGACCGACTAGTTAAACAACAAAAAATGTAAGTCTTGGGGTATCGGTCCTAATGAGGGCTCGTTAAATGAAAATGCTTTTTTAAGCTACGCCATGCTTTCGGTTATGTTAATTATCTTCTTCGGGGCTATACAATGTAAACAAAAAATCAATTAGTCATTAAAAACTCTAAGGTTTAGAAAACTGATTGGGAGAAATATTTTTTTGATTTTTATTACAGCCAAAAATATCACAATTTTCGAAAAAAATTGCTAATGCTAATTAGCATTATGTAGGGCAACCAATATAAGCATTGAAAAGTATGCGTGGAAAATGGAAATTGTTATGCTACATTTTCACCAGGTTATGATGATGGCTTGTGCGTCTGGTTTGTTACTGTACGAACGAGATAAATTTTAAAAATTGTTTAGAGTTTTTTATGTCGATACAAATTCCTATTCCTTAAGAGTATGGTCTTTATAGGTTCATGTTAACCTCTAGATAGGTAACTAACAGAAAGCGGCCATTTTGTCGGTCGCTTGGTACCATTTAATAGTCAAATAATTAACCATAAAATTACATAACATGTGAAAATACAAAGGAAATATAATATATATTTTTTGGTATTATAAAATATATAGGTATTTCATTTGAAAAATTCAAAAAATTACAATAAATTTTAAAAGTTATTTTAATTTTCAAAAAAACTATGGAAGTTAGAAAACACCTTTTAAACAAGTTACTTTTAGAATTTAATCTTGCATTATAAAACAAAGAGGACCGCCATTTAAACTACCTCTAAACGTCTACTAGACCCTGGTCGACCGGCGCACCGGCGCCGGTGTTGGTGCAGTGGAGTTAAACTGGTCGGATGCAGCCGTTAAGATTTAAATTTTCTAATCGATTAGCATTTCCACTGGCGTGAGGCACGTTTGGTCTGGTTTTAGGGGTTCTTACCCTTTCCTAGGACACCCATATAAATTTAATAAGTCATTTTCAGGGCATCCTGTATACTTATAGTTTTTTTTTTCTAAAAATCGGGCTTTGTTGTAGTAAAATTTAATTATTTAAGCTATACTTAATTAAGACATTTTTTCAAAAGTTATTTTTTTGAAAATTAAAATATCTTTTAAAGTTCATAATAACTATCCTGCTTTTTCAATAAATTTTTCAATAAGTGTGTAATATGTGTGTCATTACATAGGTAATAATTAAACTGTTTAACAATTAAGCATACTATAGTTAACATTTAGAGTGGATATGATCAGTGGCGGATTCAGAAAAAATTGACAGGGGGGGCACTTACTTGTTATCTTGGACGAAACGCGCCGCAGGCGAAAATTTTTTAAGAACACGCCCAAATTTGGTCAATAATTTTTAGTAAATATTTTAAAAATGTATGATTGCCTACTTATTTTATTGAAAATGAAATAAGATAAAAAAAATAAAAAAAGGCCAATTTATTTTTCATTAGCGGGTACATTGTTTAAAAGTAAAGTTCAATCTGCTGGTTTTGTTTCCAGCAAACTTATCAACAACAATAAAGTCCCTAGATCTACACTTTGTGATCTGTGTCAAGTTAATTTCGGGTTTAGGTCTTCCCTCAATTTTAATTTCAATTTTTTGCTCAATACTTAATGAGCTAAAATTGTTTCTCAAATATTCCACATTCATAGCCGTTTTGGCATGTTTATTTTTATTAAAATAAGTCCTTACTACCCCAAAATAATACACTTTCTTTGTAAACAAAACCACAGATTACAGTTTTCTGTAACAAAACACAAATTCTAAAATCCTAAAATGTATGCTTTTTATCTAACGTGCTTTCACGCCATCTTTTCGCTAATTATCAAACCACGTTGAAAACCTGATTTTTAATATCCATTTCTAAATGCTGTAAAGTTTTGGCATCAAAAAAATATTTGGTTGTTACAGTACAATGCTTTGTCACTGTGTTTGAAATTTTAGGTGTTGCGCTTAGGTTGGTTCGTGCGAAATTATTATGACAGGGGGGCACGTGCCCCTGTGCCCCCCCTCTTAATCCGCCACTGGATATGATGTCCACATCGCGCGAGAAAGTAAATTGGAAACATATGCTAATTATAAGGCCCTTTAGCAATTAAAAATAAATTTTAGGAATAAACTGTAGGAACATCATGAAATAAATAGTCTTTTAATATATAAACACAAAATTAGGGTAATATCACGCTTATATGTAACATAAAACCTTTGTGTTTGAGCAAAAAAAGACGCGCGAACACGAACACGAACATAACCTAACAACATTTAAACGTGAACAATTACCTGGGTACTAAACACAAACTGTGATTGGTTAGTTTTATCCAGTCAATAGATTGTAAAGAAAACAGTAAATACACATTTGGGTGTAGGAAATTGTAAGTTTTTTAATAAACCTTACGTATAGCAAGCGTAGCCATTATTACTACACTTACACTTACCACCCAAGGGCGTAGACACAAGGAGGAAGGGTATAGTTACCGTTCCCCAGAACCGTGAACATAATAGTGAACATAGTAATAATAATAATGGAAATTTATTTTGTTCCTTTCAAAGCATTTTTTTAGTAAAGAAACAAATGACATTACATAAATTAACCATGCACTTTTTTTTTAACTTTTCCTGTCCAAGAAGACTATCTGCGCCCTTGTCGAAACATGGAATTACATTTTCCCATAAATTTTGTAGGGAATTTGAAACGCACCATTACTAGTTTCTTCAATACAGATACCGATTGTTTATGGTTTTGTCAGCCAATCAACATATAAAAAACTATTGAAAAGTAGACTTTCGAAATAATTTCTTTCGGGATCTACTCAAAATTGTAATAATTTCAAATGGAAATCCATCAGCAGGTGTAAATTAGCTGTATTTAGTGGTAATCAAAGCTGTTGCGTTTACAAGTCATAAACAAGCCTTCCTCGTGAAATAAATGATATTATCAGGATGACATATGGCGAGATTACACCTTTATTATAGTGTAGTTCGCGTTATTAGGAAACTACACGTTATTGGAATTTCATTATTATTGACAATTTAAAATATTGTTGGTAAGTAATAATATCGTATTTACCAGTATCCATATGAAAATATAATATAATAAAAATGGGTTATTTAAAAAAATACCTATACAATAATTCAGATTAATCATAATTAAAGCACCCAGTGACGCATCTCCAATCTGTTTGGGCGCCCAAGAGAAAATCCACCTTATATCGTCACCAAAATGATATTTCTCCCATGAGAGGCGTAAGAGTGGAAGAATCAGCATCACAAGCAAACATTTTAGCGTAAATAAGTATAGACTGCATTTTTTTCTACCTCGAGATGGGGGACAAGAGCCACAAAAGCCCCAAAAGCCCCAAAACTTATATAGGCCAAACAGGTCGATCATTTAAAACGAGAATTTTGGAACAAAGAAGAAGTTTTCTCAGTCAAAAAACCGACTCAACTTATTCTAATCATCTTTTACAGGAACAACATAATTTTGATAACAAATTAAAAATTTTACATATTAAACAAGGGTCAAAAAATTAATCTTTTCGAAAGTTTAGAAATAAATCGATTGAAAAATGCCGGTGCATTATTAACTGACCAATTAGAACTAAATAGTTCCTCTTTGCTAAATCTGTGTCAATAATCGAATTAGGGTTCTTTGGATTTCCCATAAGATTAAGATATATTATACCGACAATAATATTTAAGTTTACAATACCTAAACAGTGTTAAGAACATATAATTAAATAATTAAACTTGTAATGTGTATACCTGAATTGAGTAATTAAGTATGTAGACCATTTTGTATTGTAACTGAAATAAAATTAGTTAGCACCATACACCCGAAGAAGCTACAGCAATGTAGCGAAACGCGTCGTGTAAAGAAATAGTGGAAATTTGACAAAATAAATTGTCTTTCATTCAGTTATAATGAATTTCCATCAACTAAAGGCCTCAACGATTCAAAATTTGGTTTTACTTTCTAAATTCGTTCTTGGGTTATTATAATCCTTTAAATGTGGACTCCTTTTTGATCGATTCTTTATAAAGGATGCAGACAATAAATAAAAAATGGACAACTTACTTTTTAAGCCTTACTTGTTGTGACAAGTGTCTGTATTCTCAATTTCTATTTAAAAGAATAAAACAACAAAAAAAGAAAAATAACAGTTTCTCTTTGGGAATTGATTCTCTCTCGGAAACATTCTTAAAACTGCCCGAAGGAAAATCTGAACAAATGTTTGTTCAAGCAATTGTAGCGAAACAGCAAAACTTTCAGATATTCACTCATTTTGAACTAGGGGAAAATCACCTAGTTTTGGACATTTGGTAGACAAGGATTAGGTAGGTAGTCTAGATTTTGTTGTGTTAAAAGGGGTTTACTGTTTAGGAGAGATCGAAAATTGCGAAGATATTTACGAAAATTTGCAAAAAGATTTGAGGGGCTCCAAATTACTTTCCGCGCAATTTTCCGATGCATGGTTTCAATTACTTAAGTTTACCTTATTTTATTGAGTTAACTAAACACGACATTGCATGATATTAATAAGTATATTCATCCAGGTAATCTTAACATAGTATAAAACAAAGTCGCTGTCGCCTGTCTGTCCCCTTATGTGCATAAATCTTTAAAACTACGCAACGGATTTTGAAGCGGTTTTTTTTAATAGATAAAATGATTCAAGGGCAATGTTTTTATGTATAACTAGCGACCCGCCCCGGCTTCGCACGGGTGCAATTTCAGAAAGTGGCATGCCGGGTACTAATATATCGGGTTTGTTCGGGTTTGTATTTATACCAGCGGATTGCAACGCATGCCGGGTACACGCTAGTTACTAATAAAAGCACAATGGCGCATTTGGTTAAAGTTTACAAAATAAATACAGAAATTAAAGCGAGATGTGTTTAATATCCCATACCCCTGTGCCATCAAGTTTAAATATAATTTTTAATCATAAAGGCAATCTTAAATCTACTGATCATATTATATCTTGCATGCACAAGTAAATCTTTTTAATTATCGTGCATAACTACAAATATATATAAATGATAGTATAGTAAATATTTAAACCAGTAGAATATAAAGTAGCGCCGCAGGCGAAAATCATAGCTAAGATTGAAAAAAATAAAATGAATTTAAATTGTATGAATAAGATTTCGCTCCTACAAATTTTGTTATTAATTGCACACTAAAAACTGCTGCATAGATTTAAAGAAGATTTTCCTCATCATGAAGACTTTCAATTACTATACCTATGCAAAAAACTAAATTTTTGTTACGTTGTTCCGAGTACATTTAAAACCTAAACAATTAGGCAAACTATGCGACCACGGTAGCGGTCATGGCCAATATAAATTAAATTGATTCATAATAAATACATTTAACACTGTCCATCGCTAATTATGTGGATGTAGCGCATTCGGTCTAACTTTAGAGGTCCTTACACAACGTTTTAGACGGTTGATTAAAATTAAGAAAATTATTGAGAATTTCTCTAGGACGAAGGAGTGTGTAGTTTGGCTTTAATGCTATTCTTATAATATAGGATTGCCAACCGTCCAATTTTCCCAGGACCTGTCCTGGTTTTTAGGGTGTCGGGGGGTGCCCTGGGTATTTTTCAAGAAGCGTCCTGCAGTTTTATAAGCGTCCTGGTAACATCTTATTTTTATAATTCGCGTACCAAGCGGTCGGCCAGGACGCGCCTTGTTGGTGGATGTCATTAATGCTTTTTTAAAACAAATCTGCAACGTGCAGGCTACTTATCTTTTTTTTTCAACTACGAGGGGTGTTGGAGTGTAGGTTTAAATTTAGGTATGGGGGGTAGTGGTGTCTCTACTTTTTGGCAGTTAGTTATCGGCGAACTTGTGAGTGCTTGCTGCACGAATAAAACCTGTTCAAAATACAGCTGACTTTCATTGACCCTGTTTACATTGCATATTACTATCTATTGTTGTTATACTGCGTTGTTTGTTTACTAAAATGTCCTAATATATTCACCTTTTAAGCCTAGTTTTTTAAATTTGGAGATGTTAAATCTATTCTTATATATCTCCAACATCTGACGCGAGATGTAGTTCGACATTACTAGAACTTCCCCTAAAACGAGAATCAATCGTAAAAATATTTTTGTTTAATTTGATTATATTTATGGTCTATCTGTCAAAGAACGGGAAAGAACAAAGGAAAGCTATGGTAGAATAGTTATATAGAAATAGTGCAGATTTAGACAACATATCGCGTTTCACAGAAAACATATGTTACCATTATATTATGATGTGCCTGTTTAGTATTTTAATGGTTCAAGAGTTTTGTCAGAACTTTTGCATTTTAAATAGAACTTGTGGTTATTATTCAGTAGCAAATTATTTTTTTTTTCTACAAGGCCGTGCCCAGAGCAGCCAGACGTCCAAAATATATGACATTTTCACGTGGGTGTTTGTTTGTCATTGTTCCTTTGTAACCGGCGGCTGTCAGTTATGATCACTTGTTTTATTGTCTTCAGAGCCGGAATACCCAATAGGCTAAGTAGGCTATAGCCTAGAGGCCCAAGCAAGGCAGGGCCTATAAGACAATCAACGTTTCGCTTCATTCTACTATCAAGGTGGCAGCCTAGCGCAGCGATATCGTTCTCGCATCGCATGCCGAAGGTACCTGGTTCGATCCCAGGCAGGTTTGGCGGACTTATTTAGTTTGCTTGACCAGGCCACCGTACCTCATAGACCTCGTAGTGTTGCATTGTACAACACACACTGGCATTCTTAATGGCAAAATAAAAACTGCAGTAAAAAGGCGACCTCGATACGATACAGCTGTGGGGCTCTCGGGCTACCTCCGGTATCATTCGGGTTTGTTCGGTATGTTGTCGAGAAGTGAACTACCCCTGAACCAAGTGACGGATTCGGTGCGGATCTATAGTGACCCACAAAAGGGACTCATGTCTGATACCGATCCGGACGGATTGGGGGACGCCCTGAATTAGAGGATTCTGGTAATACGAACGGTGTGTCCCGTGGAGTGACACTCCTGATACTGGATCCTGATGGATTAGGGGGCTCTGCGGCAACATCCTTCGAGTCGCACCACGGAGACGTAATAGGCTTCCTTCGTCGAGGTCTGTGGTGGACAAGAGGTGTTAAAACAGGACCGTAAAAACTGTGTCGAGAATAACATCTGCCGGTAAAATGGTGGTTCGGAACCCACGTAAAACTGTAGATGCCGTCTGGCTGATATTACCCAGACGTAAAATGGGGTTGGCAAGAAGGGTCGCACTGGCCTACTTGCTTGGCGCTAAGCCTCCCCTTTACTACTACTACTACTACTATCAATATAAATAAAAGGCACAAAAACAGCAAAATGTTTTACTGACTATTAGTATAAGCATACATTATAACAGTGGCGTGCGGTGTCATATTGATGTGATTATTCAAAAAATAAAACTGTTGCGGTTGTGTATTTTTTTTCACTCACATTAAAAAATAATCAATGCCAACGAAATTGTTTTACCAATGTGTTACCAGTTAGCCATTATATTATTTGTCATAAAAGTCCTTGTTAAAGTGCCTAGTCAATTTATTTCTTGATTGTTCGACCTTAAATTTTGAGTGTCGATGGATGGCATGTGCCTACTGCCTATCCAAAGAAAGAATTTAATTTTTTTTTTGTGAAAACTACAACTAGAAAATCCCCCGTTTTTAATATATTTGCTTACCAGGTACACACTATGGTACCTAACCACTAAACCAAAACGTTCTTACTAGCAAATAATGTATTAAAAGTAATTTAACAAATTACTAGAATATGACCCTAATAGTTCGATTTATCAACTCGATAGAACCCTTGTTAGCAGGCGCGTATTTGAGGGGGGGGGGGGGTAATGGGGATAGTTGCCCCCCCCCCCCATCCCAAAAAATAAACACTGACAAATCAGTAAAAAGAGGCTTAACACCCAAAAAAATTTCGTAAACTACTTCGCTAACGTCAAGGCGCCGGTAGACAACCAAACGATTTAGATAATAGACTGGGCAAATAGACAGGGAAAATAATTATTGAAAAAATAAACATATCACAAATTGCATGGTTACAGAAAAATACACTAAAACAAAGATATGTATACTATTGCTAATGCTCCAAAATTCATTTATCAAGTAAAAACAGCTCTTCAACCTGATATTATTTTTAAATTTTTTTTATATTTTAGAATAATAACTACTTAATGAAGTTTTTCTTACTCAAAGCTCTTTGATGTCAATGCATGCAAATCTTTATTCCGATAGTCAATAAATTCCTATGCATTAATTGCAGCAATGCTTAAGACAAAAAATAGAGTTACGAACTACATATTCTACTTACTATAGCATTAATTTTTTAAGTAAGTTCTCCTTTATATTTTTTTTATTTTATATAACTAATTATATAAAATTGTTATTGGAGTTATTATAAATTAATTACAGATACAGACATGTTTGTCAAGATTTGTCGGACGGAACGGCTAAACAAATAACTGTGTTTATGAAATGATAATTATTAGTTTTAGAATGAAAGCGACATATGCTTTTCTTCATTAGGCGAGTTGATTAGACGATATCAATAGCAATTTCGTTATCGGCTAAAGAGGCACATATGTTTGCAACATTATTACATCATATATCACACAACACAGCAAGAGGTGATTGCTGCGGCCAAGCCGGAATCAGAATTAGACCCGACTTACAGTGGTCGGATATGCTGGCGATGCATTCTCAATACTTTTTACCTGTCCTAACAAAAAAAGTTTTAATTTGAAAAAGTAGTTCATGCTTAAACTGGAGTTGAAAGTATAGGAAAGAAAAAAAAAAACTAAGTCTTCCTCCACAAAATTTAATAGAATATAGAAATTCTTTAGGGGTTTCTACATGTTTCGAACGTAGAAACGTTCATCATCAGGAGACAGAAAATGTATATACTGCTGATGGTATTAGCATAATAGAAAATGGTATAAAACCTTAATGGAGCTTTATGGCATTCAGAAATTAAAATAGAAGTGACACATTATATAAAAAAGGTTTGAGGAGAGTTAAAACATGCCGAGCATGTGAAGAAAGTTAGTAAAGGAAGTCTAAACAAAATAAAAATTTTGAAATTAAAATCAAAAGTAAAAAAGATTATTAATATCTTTTCTTTTAAAGTTTTTTGGTTAAAAAGAAAGTACCTACTTACCTACGTCAAAATTGTTGAAGAATGGTTTTTGGGGTACTAGGGGTTAAAGCAGGCGCGTAACTACAGGGGGGCCGCCCCCCCCCCCAGAAAAAAGGCTGACTTTGTAAGCTTACTACTCGCCTCGCAAATATCAATGTCATTTATTATATAACTAATCTAAAATTTTGACGTATTGCTTTTGCTTCAACATATTGTGCTGCAAGGCTGGCAATCAAACATACAATAATAAAATTATAATAAATGTATTTTGGTTGTCAGCCTCAAAGTTATTTGGCAATTTTACTCGTTGAACTTTGGGCATGTTTATTCAACGATGTACGAAATAATCTTGCCAAATATCACTCGACCATCATTTTTTTATTGGTTAAATTTTCCATTTTTCACTCAAACATTTTTGGCAATACTCGTTGAACTTTGGGCTTGTTTATTCAAAAATTAAATCCCTCGAGCTTCGCTCTCGGGATCTAGTCAGGATAAACATGTCCAAATTCAACTCGAAAAATTTCCAAAAAAAGTTTTCGTGGCAGCTGAAAGATCTAACCGATAAAAAAACGAGGTCTTGTGATATTACTGTTGATTATTGATCAAATTTGTTAAAATTTGGCTCTCCGCCGGCCCGCATCTACACGAGCCGCCACTAAGTCACAATAACAGGCCCACCCTAGGCCACCAGGTCAGAGGGCTAGTTACGCCACTAGGTTAAAGCGCTGTAACCCTTCGAGTATTTAGATACGAAATTAGTGATGTAATCACACACAATCACACAAGAAAGTTTTGTAATCGCAAAAAGAAATGTTTCCTATTTTCGTCTGCCTGTTGGCACAAAAACTGCCTACTTGACGGGAACGACGAAACTTTGAATAAGGATTAGGCATTAAACCTGCTCAAAATCGAATATATTTTGGGTTTGCTATATACCGGGTGTTTCTCAAAAGACGTTCACCCCTATAACTTTTCTGTATTTATATATATTAAAATGAAAGACGAGTCTGCATTTTATTGGCATAATTTTCAATTTCTTAGCACTTCCGGTTTGACCGGAAGTGACCTTGACTTTGATATTTTAAATGGGACATCTTGTATATTTTTACTTATTTGGGTTCAACATAACATTATGAGTGAAATGACACCTCGTCATTTTTTGACGTGTTATAACATTTTTATGTTTTTTTTTTAATTTTCAATCTAGAGTGCTACAAATTAATTAAATCTGTTATTTTATAGTTAAGTAGTATATTACGAAAATTAAAATTATGTCATAATAACTTTCTAAGTTTCACAAGAGTTTAAAAAATGAAATTTTGTTTTCTTGACGTTTACTCCATTTTTCCATTGGAACGATGGTAGTTCACTAGGATATTTAAAACAAGCATTTTTTTTCCAACAATTTGATATCATACACTCCTATGCTATTTTAAAATTGACACGAAAAAATTTGCCTTAAGTCCCAATTGCAAATTTAAAAACGTTATGCATTATTGCCGCCCTATCTTTTCTAAAGAAATATAAAGGCGGCTTTGAAAAACAATGGAATGGTTTTGAAAACGAATATGGTTTTAGGCAGTTGAAGTACAACCAATACGTAAGCAAATTTATGTACGTTATTTGAGGAGTTAACGTGATGAACCGGTGGAAAGAATTTTAGTTGAAGTGCTTATCTTCTGTGTCCGTTAACGTAACCTACAAAAAATGCAAATTTGACATTTGTCATATTATTATGTTAATTTTTTACCTTTATTTTTCTGTTGATTTTTTAAAAGTAAAGAAAATTGCATAAAGAAGGAAGAAAAGCAAAAAGGAGTATGGAAGAGTATAAAACCTTGTTTTATTTTTAAATCTTCTAAAAATACAAATAAAATGGAACAATACCATCGATAACAAACCTAAATCTATACAAACTTATAGAGAAAAAAAAATCAAAAGTATCTCTGATGAACTAAAATCACAATTGAATCACAAAACTTACGATAATAAAAATACTTTTATTTTTTAACTAAAAAACAAATAACTCGGATTGTTGATAAATTTTGATATTTTTGATTACTGCAAAATTATTTGGGATTTGTTTGTTACGTTTTGTGGTTAGAAAAAGTTATTCATTTAGAACCACAGAAAAAACTGTTTGTCAAAAAATGACATTTTGGAAATAATCGGTTATATTCGGAGGTCCTTCGGCTAACGGAACGTTCATTTTTCACGCCCGTAAAACAACGCAAGGTAACGTACGCCCGTTGAACTGCTTGAAACACGTACGTCAAAATGTGATTACTGCGCATGCGTAGCTGTCAATTTGTACGTATACGTTAACGTTCGTGACCGCACTTCAACTGCCTTTTAAATTAAAATTGTAATGTCATTCGTTTATTAAACTTACATTGTACATCAGATAAAATGGTTTGTTTTACTAGAAATGAACAAATTGATTTGCTCCTAATTTTTGGAGTGACCAGAAAAATTCTTCTGAAGCCGCAAGATTGTATGTATTGTATGTTTTATAAACTAATGACATTACAACTTTAAATTAAAACCATATTGCTTTTCAAAACCATTCCATTGTTTTTCAAAGCCGCCTTTATATTTCTTTAGAAAAGAGAGGGCGGCAATAATGTATAACGCTTTTAAATTTGCGATTGGGATTTAAGACAAATTTTTCAGTGTTAGGAGTATAGAACTAGCAGGAAGGTAGGTAATGCCTTTGTACCTACATTGTTTGCACGCCTTTGCTATCTAGTACTCTCCGATTTGGAAGTCGACGCTCTTGCTCGGCGACTGCAAGATTTGAGCTCCCGTTGCAGAAGCCATAAACGGATATCATATCAGCATATTCACGATGAGGGAATGTCGCAGGATAATAAAATTAATCTAATGTTTCAATTGTCAGATATACAAATGCTGAACACGATTTGACAATGACAAATCTTATTCTTATTAATACCTTATTGCTAAGGAACAGTACAGAGGCAACAGAACATAATTTTAAATCAAAATGAACTCAGTAGTTACTGATTACCTACATCCAGGTCATGTTAATCAATTGAATTTTTTATTATGTACCAAACCTTTTATTTCTCAAAGGTACCTATAGCGGAGCTGCAAGTGAATGAGCACCATTTTACCTTCATGACAAGCTATACACAATTCGAAGTAATGGTTTAAATTAATCGTTCTTTCTCCTAAACTATAAGCCGTATTATTTTTTACAAAAATATCTTTATTGTGTAAAAAGTCCTCGGAATCATAATCATAATTTTTGGGTAAAATTTTTAAAATTGGCCATGAAAAAATTAGGAATAAATAAACTAAGAGCCCCCCGCCCTAGGAACGCCCCTGGCAAAATTTAAAGCCAACTCTCAATGTCAAAAATTAGTAGTCATTAATATTAGTCCGTGTGCTAAGACGTCCACCGGTAGGTGGTAGTAGAGGTTGCAAAAAAATTAAATAATAACTAGTCTTTGGAGGTTGCCTTTGGATGGCCATAGATTCCTTTACACATTTAAAGACCTACATTCCTATGAATTTTGTTTCATGTTTTTATATGCGAAATTAAAAGTTACGAACCTAATTTCCAGACACACTGTATAGACTTTTCTTTTTTCACACCAAGAAGAAAATTATTGGTTTATTATTATTTTAATTAAACACAGAAAAAAACCCAAATGGTCAAATTAGACTTCTTTTAAATTAAATACCCTCACGGCTGGTTTTTATAAACAATATGGGTTTTCTACCATAGTGATATAAATTATTTGTGTAGCTGAATATTTTTTAGTATTATTCAAGCATGGGGCGAAAGTGTACTAAGAAAGAAACCGGGTGTCGATGAGAACAAAACGGTAAAACTAATATAAAATGAAAATCCATAAAAATATACATAATATATGTATATGCAGATCTGTTCTACACCCATTTTCACCCAACAAACTGTGGAATAAATTCCCCAGTCGATAGAGCTGTTCAAATTGCCAGCCAGTTTAGTGATCAGGGTCAGATCGATATTTTTAACTCTATATAGTATTTCTGGTATTAAGAAAAAAATATTAATGCATCACAACGGTGATATTTTGTCGTCTTTTCTTTTGTTACTATACATATATACACAGTGTGTAAAAAGTCCCGGAACAGTCAATTATTTCAAAAATGGTGCACAATATAAAAAAACTTTCTGTATAAAAATTGTTGGTCTTTAAGAAATTTATTAAACTTAGACCCTTGCATGTAATTATACAGGATTGCCCAAACAGTCGTGGTAACCGAAACTTTATTTTTTTTTTTAAATAGAATGACCCTTTTTTGATTGCACTTTTTGATTCCTCTAAACATTCTAAAAAACAATTATGAAACATGTCATATGGCTAAACATATTAGTTTCAGAAATAATTTTAGTTGAAGCACATAAATGCGATAGGTATGATATTACCTACATTTTGCATTGTTTCGAGTCGGCTCAAAATGTTTTACGTTAAAATTTAAAAAAAAAACATTAAACTCGTGTTAAATGTACCTCACTCAAGTTGTGTCAAAATTTTATTAACAACCAAATTATTAAATACAAGCAGTAAAATTAACAATAGGTAGCTTGAAAAGAACAAAAATAAAATTAAGTGTAAGTCGTTACTTAATTAAATGCTGAAAATGTCCTCCTCCAACAGTTTGCCAATGGGCTAGGTTATAATAAAATTTGTCGATGACGTTTTGTAACATTTCTTGGTTAATAGATGCACATTCTTCAATAATTCTTCCTCTTAATTCATTCAGATCTGCAGGTTTTGTCACAAACACTTTATTTTTTTAGGTGTCCCCAAACAAAATAATCAAGGGGCGTTAAGTCTGGCGACCTAGCAGGCCATTCTATGGGCCCTCTTCGTCCTATCCAGCGGTTAGGAAAAGTGTTGTTTAAATAATTTCTAACAGCTAGCCCAAAATGAGGAGGAGCTCCATCCTGCTGAAACCACGTATTGCGTAATAGTGGTCCTACTTCATTGTTTATTGCTGGCACAATTTCATTTTGCAGCATGTGGAGATACATTCCGGCATTCAAATTCCCCTCTATAAAGAAAGGCCCCACTAATCTGTTGCCAATAATTCCAGCCCACACATTTACTTTCTGGGGGTATTGAGTATGTGTTTCTCTCATCCAATGTGGATTCTGATCAGCCCAGTAACGACAATTATGTCGATTGAGAGACCCGTTCAACATGAATGTTGCCTCATCCGTAAAAACTATTTGATTCAAAAAATTGTTATTTTCTTCATGTTTTTGCATCATTACTTCGCAAAATTCCAATCTACGATCAAAATCGTCTTCTGATAATTCCTGGACAAGAGTTATTTTATAGGGATGAAAATTACTGGTTTTTAAAATATTCTCAATTGATTTAAAACAAACATCAACTTGGGTAGGCTTTTCTGAGTGACAAATGTGGATTATGAACAAAATGAAGTAATGTCTCTAAATTTTTTCATCACTAGTTGCCGACTTTGGTCTTTCGGAACGAATCTTATCTCTGCAACACCCGGTTTCCTCGAACCTTTAAACTGTTCTCAAAACTGTAGATTTTAATATAGACTTTTGGTTTGGAAAAGTTTTATTAAATAATTCCTTTGTCTTGCTAACTGATCTTTGTCGGTCTCCAAAACTCTTATTATTAGTAAAGTTATACGTTCCCTTTCGCTGAGCGACATTTTGAGAATTTACTTTGACAGTGACGCAAAAAATTCTAGTACCAACTTATAAAAATGCAAAATGTAGGTAATATCATACCTATCGCATTTATGTGCTTTAACTCAAATTATTTCTGAAACTAATATGTTTAGCCATATGACATGTTCCATAATTGTTTTTTAGAATGTTTAGAGGAATTAGAAACTGCGATCAAAAAATGGTCATTCCATTTAAAAAAAATGAAGTTTCGGTTACCACGACTTTTTGGGCAACCCTGTATAATTACAAGGGTCTTAGTTTAATTAATTTCTTTAAGACCAACAACTTTTATACAGAAAGTTTTTTATATTGTGCACCATTTTTTAAATAATTGACTGTTCCGGGACTTTTTACTCACTGTGTATACGTATTAACTATTGTTAGAAATCGTTGTATTTGATAGATATTTATTAGTTATCCACTATCCTATTACATTAATTTTATTGAATACCTAATATATGTCTGTAAAATGGGGTTACCCGTCTATTGCGTAAATAAAGAAAAATAAAAATAAATAAAATTATTATATACAATGGTTCGCCAATGCGTGGTGTGTAAGAGACACCTCTATTCTAACCCCGGATTAGTATTTCAGCGGGAAGTGAGGTTATTCAGGTTGTTTTTTAGCTTAAACGCAATGGTGTAGATAGTTCTGTATTTTAAGTAAATGTTACATATTATATGGATTGTTTTTGATCCTAAAAAAAAACCGCATGCCGCAACCGCATGATATATAGTAAGTATAACAGCGAGCTTACAGTGTGGCCATTTTTTAAAGTCATTTTAAAGCCATCTTCTTCCAACTTATCTGAAATTTGGAAGTACTTATGTCTGATTGTAAACAAAGGGTTTTTATGAATGGCATGTTTTGTCTGCTCATATTATATGTTTGTGATCTAAACCGTAGACCTACATAGTAAAGTTGATATTAATTATTTGAATTTTAGAGATATTTAATGAGTTTTTTTATTAAATTATTATTTAGGATTTCAATATCCCCTTAATACAAAAGACACAATAAATATGTAATATTTTATTACTTAGATATTGAGAAAGGAGTTCTTAAAAATGTAACTATTATTAGATACCAGGAGCCCATGATGGTAACCTTTCAAAGAGAGGGCTTTCTTCTTTTTAAATTTTAAAGTAGATCCAGTTATATCAAATTTGTATTTTTCCTAGTATAGCATTGAGTATAAGTTTATGATGGTTCATCGCATTGTGTATTAAGCAGGGTTGCACGTTTATCACCTAAAATTAAAAAAACAAATAGCAAAACACTGCTGTAAGAAGAAGAGTATAGATTAACAAGTTATTAACATTTTTATTGATATATTATAAAGTTACGATCCATTTTTCCTTAATAAATCACCTAAAAAAGAAACTACTGTAATTACCCGATAAAGCAGTAAAATCATGACAAAATACTCTCATTTCTTTCTGCCTTTCGTTGACCGTTTCTTGGCTCTATAACCATATGCTCGTAACATATCCATTGTTTAATAGGGCGGCATCAAACTCGGCACATCTTAATCTCTTAATCCCTTTGCATTTTTAATGAGATTTTTAAAACTACAAAACTCGGCACAAAGTGGTCAACCTGACCCCGTAATAATATTTTTACTAACATCTAAAACTATTTATATGGACGGTACATTTTCTTACTGCACCAAATATTTTTAGCAAATGTTAACCATACACGGATTTTTCAACGGTAATTATACAGTGTGTGTATAAAATCTGGAAACGGCTTAATACCATCACAATTTACTGGCCGATTTAAACCAAATTTGGTACAGTTGTGTAAGAGGATCTAACGCACCGAATGACGATGTTGGCGTTGTTGCCAGCTTTTTAGTTTGTCTGGAATTCGAACGAATTTTATATTTTTAAATATAACACCCAGTATATTTTTTCATTTGTAGTTTTTACATTAAATTTGTTACACTTTTGGTATAACATACTTTGTTCATAATATCAGTAGTTTTCGAAATAACGACGTGTTTTGAAAATATCAACAAATTGTGTTTTATTTATTAATAAATAAAACACCAGTTCAGTTTTAATGTTAAGTCATAAAAGCTGTCATTTTTACATGCAAAAAGGTCTTTAACTGAAAGTGAAAGAATTAAAATTCTTATGATGAGAGGATATGGCGATAGGGTCAGATCTTACGAAGAGGTTAAAAATCTATTTAATGACGCATTTCCAAACCGAAATCCAATTTCAAAAGCAACTGTTCTAAAAACTGTCCGACGGTTCGAAGAAACTGGAAATTGTAGAGATAGGCGACGATCAGGACGACCAGTAGTAGTAGATGAAGAGAAAAGTTTAGAAATTTTACAACATGTTGTTGAAACCCCTGTTTCTTCATTAAGAAAAATTTCTCAAGTAAGTGACGTCTGCTTCAAATTCGTCCATAATGTTTTAATAAAACATAAATATCACCCTTTCAAAATACATGTAGTTCAAGAGTTATCAGAGGATGATTATGAGCGAAGAATTGAATTTTGTGATATTATAATGTCAAGGTTTGACCAAAATAACCAGTTTTTCAAATTTATAGTATTTTCGGATGAAGCAACATTTATGTTAAATGGTAAAGTCAATAGACACAACTGTAGGTTTTAGGCAAATGAAAATCCCCACTGGATGATAGAAGGTCATACACAACGCCCTGGAAAATTGAATGTGTGGGCTGGGCTTCTGGGTAACCACAAGATCGGTCCATTTTTTATTGATGGAAATTTGACATCACAACTTTACCTTGAGCTCTTGGAAACGCAAATAGTGCCTACTATACGAAATGTGATGGGTCCAAATTATGCAAGTACATTCTTCCAACAGGACGGAGCTCCTCCCCATTTTGGTCGAAACGTGCGCGAATTTTCGAACAACACTTTTCCGAATAGGTGGATCGGTAGAGGGGGTACAATCGAGTGGCCACATAGGTCCCCTGATTTGTCGCCTAACGACTATTTTTTATGGGGACACTTGAAGAACAGAGTTTATACCATAAAACCTCAAGATTTGGCCGATTTGCAGCGTCGAATTTTGGACGAATTTGAATTAATAACGCCAGAAATGATTTACAACACAATTGAAAAATTTTATCTTCAATTAGCAAACTGTCAAGCTGTACAAGGAAAACAGTTTGAACATTTAATATCAAAAATATATTTTTTCTAAATTGTACTAGTTATTTCGAAAACTACTGATGTTATGAACAAAGTATGTTATACCAAAAGTGTAACAAATTTAATGTAAAAACTACAAATGAAAAAATATACTGGGTATTATATTTAAAAATATAAAATTCGTTCGAATTCCAGACAAACTAAAAAGCTGGCAACGACGCCAATATCGTCATTCGGTGCGTTAGATCCTCTTACACAACTGTACCAAATTTGGTTTAAATCGGCCAGTAAATTGTGATGTTATTAAGCCGTTTCCAGACTTTATACACACACTGTATATCTACCTTTAGATTTTTGTTTGTTAAAAGACAAAAGTGAAAAGTCATATATGCTTTGCATGTCTAAAATAAAAGAGAATTGTGATAAGCTAGGCATTGAATTTGTACCGAAAGAAATAGTTGTCGATTTTGAGTTAGCGATTCGTAATGCTGTACTAAAAATGTCTCCAAATGCTAATATTATTGGCTGTAGATTCCACCTAACCCAGGCATAGTATAGAAAAATTCAAAGTCTGGGTTTAACAGTAGAATACAAAGACAAAAATTCAGAGATTGGGCAGTGGCTTCATTATTGTTTTGGTCTTTTATATTTGTAACCAGAACGTGTTGAAGATTTTTATTTCTTTGAACTTTACAAAATTAAGCCAGCAGACGACGGACTGAAAAAATTTTCTGATTACCTCATAGAAAATTATTTGACAGATTATTCGAAATTTTCACCTACTATATAGGCGGATGCGACTGCTGCGTTAAATAAAACTACCAATGCTTGCGAATCGTTCCATGCACTCGCATTTTAATGCTGCGTCTATGTACCAAACCCATCCTTCTTTATTTATTTTTGCGTCATGTCAAAATAGTATCCCATTATTATGACTGGAATTAATTCCAATACAGCTATCTTTTATAATATGTTGTATATTATTATTAATATGTGCATAATAATAATATGTAGTATAATAAATTTTGTTATAAAGATACAATCTTTTTTTTTATTTCTAAATTAATGTGCCGAGTTTGATCATTTTAAAAAGGGACATTTGAAACTTTGTGCCGAGTTTGACTATTTTTATTATGTCTACCTGAGGCCTGTGCCGAGTTTGTATTTTCCCGTTTAATATTATCGATGGTTCCCTCTTGTTTTTACGGTATTCCATAGCAGAATCACCATTTTTTCATCACTAAAAAATAGTAATTGAGATTGTAGATACCTACTTAATTTGTGTTCCAATGTTACCAACTAACTATCAGTCTTTATTGAACAGAATTACCTATTATCACTTTATATTATTATATTGCAGTTCATAATATACCTACGCTATTTATTGGGCATTTTAATGCTAATTCAGTTTATAAAAATATAAGAATTACTCACACGTTACCAACATTTAAATG
Organism: Polydrusus pterygomalis; assembly: GCA_963969555.1. NCBI lineage: Eukaryota > Metazoa > Arthropoda > Insecta > Coleoptera > Curculionidae > Polydrusus > Polydrusus pterygomalis. Next base: position 13,312,770 of record OZ018384.1, read on the forward strand.
TAAAGAATAATATATCATAATAATAATATAATACTTAATTTAAAGATAAAAATACACATACTTACTTATCTGTCCCCATCACGGACGTCGTAATGCAAAGTTCGTGGTCTCCATATAAGTTTCAGCAGCAGCATAAAATTCTTGGCTTTCAGAAAAACACCCCTGGGCACAAAGCCAAACTGTTTGGACTTCACTAGTAATTCGTACCGTAGATTAAAAATAAAAATAACTCAAATATCAAAAAAGTATTGACAGGTCTTATCATAACCCCAAACTACATTATTTAATAAATTTATTTGGTAATGACTAAAGTTTAGACCGATCTGTACCTCCTTTAACGTAATAATGTTAAATTATCTAATAAAATAAAACATATTTATTATACAGTAAGGTTTATATTAGCCATGTTGTTTTATTTTTAATTTCTTGTTAAATTATCTTTTATTAATACATGATAATATATTAAAATAGGGTAGGATGGGGTTTTTAAATGTCGAAATGTTGTAAGACGTCGCAGATATAAAACCAATTTTTTTCTGTGGTCGCACATGCAAAAATCCAAGTTTTAAATTCTACTTACACTGTTACCACCAAAGATATATATCAATATCCGAATTATATCTTTTTTTCCCGAAATGAAGAATTGCTAGAAAATTATAGGTTGTTATGATATTTCTTTCCACATTTTAAAATGCGAAACGTTTTCCATGTACAATTATTATAATAAATTTGGCAACGTTTTACTGACGTAACGTGACGCTATATTGTTTTCGAATATTTAAAATTTCAATCTTGAATATTTTAAAAAGCACTTGGATTTAAGGTATATTTTTTTTTCTATGCATTATTATCCATTTACTATGAAAAAATATAAAAATGGGTGGTGCTTTGGTCCTTTCTGCTTGTTAGGTAGTAAACCTATATGTATTGTGATTAAAATATTAGGTAATGACTTTTATCTTAAATTGAGGTGTTTTATTACAATCAGTTGTAATTTTGAAATACATTTTTTTGTTATCGACAGTTTTTTAAATAGAAATCTGTTTAAAAGTCAAATATTATTCTCGTAATAAAGAGGACCAACTAAATACTAACAGTTAACAATATGTTATTTTTTTATTTAGAATTTATAACTTCGATGAAAGCCTGCGTACTTTGCTTAATTTAGTAAAAAAAAAAAATTTATAATTTAATTTTACTGCTTTATTACTGGTATCTATAGATTGATTATGATGATTATAATTTGTAAACCTATTTACAATTCGATAATGGACGTTTTCACTGTAATCGAATTTAACATAGAAACCTAGAATGTCACAAACCTTTTTTAGAAACAATAAAAAAAAAGCAGCGAAAGCAGAAAGTTTATAAAAATGCGATCACATGCTTAGCACCTTATCCCATTTTTCGCGCTATTCTTTTATTTTTCACTTTTGCGGTCGATTACATCAGTAAATAGTTCACAAATTTAAGAACTAAAATCGAAGAAAATTTTATTTTTTCCTCCTTTATGAGTAAAAAAAGTGAAAAAGCCCATGGGTTTATATCTGCTTTCCTTAGTAAAGGAATGCTAATTACAAAATAATACACCCTGTCACTAAATAAGGAGTAATTCAGGAAGGCGCGTATCTGGAGTTGATCTTTGGGGGGGGGGGGGGGGATAATGGCTCTGGTGGGAGGTTATGATTTTTTTTTTAATGATACAGTTTTTTTTTACAACAAAATCAATCAAAATTTATTGCTCTCGATTTCCACCTGTCCAATTTAAAAAATATTTAGGCAAAAAAAATGGCTCATGGGGGGGGGGGGGGGGGTGTTACGATACTAAATTTTAAATAGAGCCTTACTATGTCTTATTATCGTATCTTTTCTGGACATAAGTTTGTATGTTATTGTTATTTCAATAATTGTTATAGGTGCTATTTTCTTTATTATATTCTATAAACTATTTTTTTTATCTCTTTACCATCGTTTCTTTGTAACTATTTTATTCTTATTATATTCTCTCTAGGTATATAGTATCCAGTACACATGATACACAATACACATATTTCATATGTGTAAAATAAATTTTAACTACTTCCTAACGTAAAGAATATAGTCGACACTAAAGCTAATTTTATCACGTTCTGGGTTCTTACGTTATACGTGATAAATCTAAAAATAATAAAACACTGAATGAAGTATTTAAGTTTCTTAGTCAAATCAATACACGGATAAGACTGAAACAAGCAACTAGCGGGACCTATTACTAAATTTACATTATTTGTGTTTATACACTCGTTCTCGTGACTGATACTAAATTTACATTTGTGTTTACACACTCCTACTTCTCATTGCTTAATCATTTGATAACTCATAACCCGGCTGTTTTCCTCTTTCCCTGTTACTCTATATTGATTTATTAATATCAGCATTACTTTATATACTTATTATGAATAGTTTTCGCATGTGTTAGTTAGGGTTTATTTTTTTTATAATTTTTAACATTATTTGTTGGCTTTTATTAAATGCACAAATAGTAAGTAACGTAAATGTAAAGTTACATTTTAATCTGATCGCTATGGTGGCTGGCACCATTGACACCTAGGGAGAATGTCAGTGGTGTCACCCCAATATTAGCGCTAAATGTACCTATACATTTTTTAAAAATATCTTCTATACTTACTATATTCTCATCATCAAGGAGTTATACAGGGTATCCGGAAACTTCGTTCGTATACTTTAAGGGGATATTCTACATAAAAAAAGTTCATATGAATGTAGGTCCTTAAATGACTTATAAGGAAGCTATGGCCGTCCAAAGGTGACCTCTAAAGTTTAGTTTCTATTTTATATCTATGCAACCGCTTAAGGTACCGGTGTGCTTTTTGGCACACAAACTAATATTAACAATTGCTAATTTATGATATTGAAAGTTATTATGAAATTTAGTCAGGGACGTTCTTACAGGGGGGTTTGTTCGGGTTTGTTTGTTAAGTTTATTTATTCCAAATTTTTTTACACGACACATTTAAAAAAATTTACCCAAAAATTATAATTCCAGTGATTTTTCTACACAAAAAAGGTATTCTTAAAAAAAATTATTGGCCCAATGATTTAGGAGAAAAATCGATTTATTTAAATCATTGCATAAACTATTATCGAATTGTGTTTAAACTAAAACATCAAAGTAGTCTTATGACAAATACAAATTTGAAGTAAAAAAACATCAAGAAGCCCATGGTTAGATTTAAAATAAATTGACAATGACAATAATTAAGTCAAAACGTTGGTTTATTATCATTTTTAAACAAAATAAATTAAGAGTTGTTGGTTTAACAAGAATAATCTTAAAAAAGTAGAAAAGTTACAACAAATGTGGAAAATGGTTTCCATTCATATCAATACAACCAACTAAACGATTTCTCATTGATGTTCGTACTCTTGCGAAAACTCCTTCCTTATTATACGAATTCCCTTGCAACAATAAATAACACGTTGTTCCAATTGTTGTACATTTTCAACAGGTACTGAATATACCAGAGACTTCAGATATCCCCAAAGAAAGTAATCCAATGGATTGAGATCAGGTAAACGGGGAGGCCAGGCAATGGGCCCACCTCGGCCTATTCATCGGTCTGGATATGTTTCATTTAAATGATATCGAACAAATCTACTAAAATGAGGTGGAGCCCCATCGTGCATAAAATAGTTTCTAAGTCTTTGCTGGTACGGCACATCTTCAAGTAGAACAAGCAAAGAGTCTTGTAAAAAATCTAAATATGCAGGCCCATCTAAACGTTGAGGCATAATGTATGGGTCCTATTAATCGATCGCCCAATATACCTGCCCAAACATTAATTGAAAATTTATTTTGAAATCGACTTTCGAAAATTGCATGGGATTTTCTTCTGCCCATACATGGTTATTATGAAAATTTACGATGCCTTCACGGGTAAACCCTGCTTCGTCAGTAAACAAGACTTTATGTAGAAAAAAACGATCTTGATGACATTTTCTCTGCATCCACTGACAAAACTCTGCACAAGGAAGTAGGTCTTGAGGCTTAAGCGCCTGAACTCTTTATATATGGTATGGATAAAGAAGTTGTTCATGCAAAATTTCCCGTGTTGTACTCTTAGGGATACCCTCTTGTAAGGCAATTCTTCTTGTGCTTATACCCGGATTGGCTGCAACGCATTCGAGCACTCTTTCTTCTGCTTGTGGAGTCCTAGTAGTACGGCTTCTCACAGTTTCATTCATATTTGGCATAAAAGTTCCGGTATCTCTTAATCGTTGATGTAAATTAATGAATAATTTCTCACAAGGAATTTGACGGTTTGGAAAATATTCTTGGTACAACCTGCCAGCTTCTCGAGCACAACCATTAGCTTTGCCATACATAAAATGCATATCAGCTAACTCAGCAAATGAATAACCTGCCATTTTTTAAAATTTGCTCCTTAATTAATCAAAAACACTTTGCACTTGATCAATGATCACTACAATTAATCACAAAAACGTCATTGTCAATTTATTTTAACGCTAACCATGGGCTTCTTGATGTTTTTTTACTTCAAATTTGTATTTGCCATACTACTTTGATGTTTTAGTTTAAACACAATTCGATAATAGTTTATGCAATGATTTAAATAAATCGATTTTTCTCCTAAATCATTGGTCCAATAAGTATTTTTAAGAATACCTTTTTTGTGTAGAAAAATCACTGGAATTATAATTTTCGGGTAAAATTTTTTAAATGTGTCGTGTAAAAAAATTAAGAATAAATAAACTAAGCCCGTAAAAACGTCCCTGACTAAATTTCATAATAACTCTCAATATCATAAATTAGTTTGTGTGCCAAAAAGCACACCGGTACCTTAAGCGGTTGCATAGATATAAAATAGAAACTAATCTTTAGAGGTCACCTTTATATCTTCCTTATAAGTCATTTAAGGACCTACATTCATATGAACTTTTTTTCATATTTTCATATGTAGAATATCCCCTTAAAGTGTACGAACGAAGTTTCCGGACACCCTGTATAAGTATCTAGTATGACTAGTTGAAAACTTTTGTTCTTAATATTTTTAAATGATAAACTATTTTCAAAAATATACGTACGTAGATAAAGTAAGTACAATACAAGCCTAAAATTTGTCGGTCCTTTGCTAAGTAGTATTAAAACAAAGAGTACCTAATAGTATTTGTATTTATGCTTATACAAAACTTAAATATTTTACTACCAGAAATTTCACATTTATTTAAATATTTTTTTAATGTCTTTAGATCCTTTCTATAATGGGCCGTATTCATAAAAAAAAGGTTATGCTTATACTTGCAGAATATGAAGGAAATCCTTTAGCTCGCATTCATAATATTCCTAGTAAAACCTTATACTTATATGTAGAGTATGAGTATATTCTTCCCAAAAAAGTATTTGGTTATTCATAAACGTTACCTTTTACTCTAAATAAAAAGGATATCCTTTAATAAATTTGAGTGAGGTCAGTAGCAGCCCCAGTCGTGTAGTGATCAGTTGTAGCGATGGCAGATGTTGTGGAACTGAGAGAGATTAAACACTACAAGCAGCGTTTATCAACACCTATTCGTGATTACAAAGAAGCATACCGGTTTGAAGAGGAAAATGTGCAATGGATTGCCAACACATTTTTGGGAATAAATGCTGAAACTCGAGGAGATGAAGATATGTTTACGCTATCTCAGTGACCCTGGGTATCCGAAAGACATTGGTCAAGAACTGGGTGTAAGACAACCTACAATATCTCGTACAGTGACTGCCGTATATGGATGCGAAACAGTTATGGCAAAGCAAGTATAGGTTTCCGAGAGCAATTTGTGTAGTTGACTGTACCCACATAGGAATACTAAAACCAAATCGCCAACCGAAAAGGTCATCCTACACTGAATGTGTAGTCACTAAACTTGTGATTTAAGATAAATGTTCACTGGTATAGACGTTAGTTGGCCTGGATCGGTCCACGATTCAAGAATATGGAGAAATTCACAAATAAGGGTTCATTTACAAAATAAAAACAACGTCGTGCTACTTGCTGATGATGGATATGGTATAGAGTCGTGGCTCATGACTCCATTCAGAAATGCCGCTCGAGGTCCTGAACTAAATTAAAATAAACTTTTGGAAACAGAGAGAGTGATAATTGAATGTTGTTTTGATCAACTGAAACGTCGATTTCCTATTTTGCAATATGCCAAGTGAAATTGGAGAATGTGCCAAAAATAATTGTTGCCTTTATTGTGCTTCATATAACGTGGCAAAAACTTTGAAAGACATCGATTTTGAAGCACCCGAAGAAGAAGTGCCAGAAGATGATGACAATGATAATGACGAATTTCATCTACCTCTTCGCCAGCAAGGACAAGAAGTCAGAAGAAATTTGAGCATTGGAATAAACAACTTTGATAATTAAATGTATGTACGTATAAAAATGTATAAAATAAAAGTGTAAATTTAATTTAGTTTTATTATTTACGCCATAATAATATCAAATCATTTTGGTTTCAAAAAAACAAAATTCGAATAATTGTATAAATCCTAATTTTTTAAATGTTCAAAGAGATTGCCGTTTTGCTCAATACAACGATCGATTTTTCTTCCAATTTTGGCGACAGCCCTTTTAACCGATCTTCTCCTTATCCTACCAAATGCAACCTGTATGCGTTCTTCCATGGTATCTACGTCATTTTTATAAATAACATTTTTTAATGCCCCGCATAAAAAGAAATCCAGCGGTGAAATATCTGGCGACCTCGCTGGCCATTCTATTGCCCCACCATTTCCGATCCACCTATTAGGGAACTGTTCATTTAAGAACAATTTTACTGCCCTGGTATTGTGCGGCGGCGCTTTAACTAGGTTACCCCATGTTTGGCTCCAGCAAAAATCGGTTAAAAAAATCCAGGTCCGTATTTAAAAAAGTAAAGTTGGTGATGGCCGCTCGGAGACGAAACGGCGGATCTTTAGTTTAGTAACGTCATTTTGTAGAGGAGAAAAAGTGGCAATGACAAAGTGTCATTTATTTTTAAATAGCCAGTCAAAATAAATGAGCTCAGGAAAAAATAAAAACGATTTTGCAAAATTTCGGGTTTGTTCGGGTTTGTTCGGGTTCCTTAAAGAAAGTTAATTTTTAATTATATTTTTTAATATAATTTGTAAACGACCGTTAATGGAAAAATAAAAAATCACGTATTAATTTATTTTCAAAGCTTTCAAGCTAGCGCTCATATGCGACCTAATTTGGCTCAGATAATGTAGTAGCATTATGATATTTGTGACGGCTGGCAAAAGCAGTAAACGCTGGCAAAATGGCGGTACAGAAGCATGACAGACCATTAAATGAACAACTAATTCAGTAACAGGGTCTTCAATTAGCAAAGTTGCCTGTTATAATAACAGAGACGCCGACGTCGACTTATATATTATACGGCGTCGGCTATTACATAGGACGCATAGTTGAGATAACTGTTTATTACTGACGTAAGACACAATGTTGTCTTAATTAAAATACAGAACGAAGGGTCGTTTCTTTATAAATGTTTTACCGAGAATAGGAAATTTATTTAGGAAGTTTTATAACACTAAATGGGATATCATCGTAATTTTAACATGCACTATTATTAAACCATGTCTTTGTTAATTATTTTATTAAATCGCAAAGGCTAGTAATAATTTTTTAGTATTAGGTCGGTGAAAATTGAAAAAATGAATTTTTGTATTTTACACATATAACTGTCATGTTTAGCTTCGCCTATTGAATATATATTAAACGGCTGTTGACATAATTCACTTAGAAATGACAGCTAGCGCAGGATAGGGATTAAATTGCTCCTTTTATGTCTCTACGTTCAGGTCCACGCAGTTTGTTTTCGCTTCGTAAATTTTGCGATTTTATTTAAGGCTGAAATCAATACAGGATCACAGGGAAACATGGAAACAGCGTGAAGCTATGAATTATAAAATAACTGGGCAAATGAGAAAAAGAAATGTGTATAAATTTACCAATTCAACAACCATTGTATATGCACATATACACAGAAAGAAAACTATTGTATAATATCAAAATATATATCACTAGCGCTCTCGAGGGGCCTGCAGCTCAAGTTCAGTCCAAACAAACATTTTACGGATAATTTAATATACGGGGGTGTTTCCACAATGTTTCATATGATGGTGAAAAAAACAAGCATTTCATTTCCATCGATCTTCAAAGATTTTTTCCAAACCCTACACTGAGAAAACAGGGCCAGCTAAATTTCTGTGCTGGAAATTTTTAATAACCATAGCTTAAATAATTGCAACAGTTATTATTTTTTAATAGCTATAACTACATAGGTTTACTTAGGCTTATGAACTTTTTTATTTGAATCGTTATTGGTAAAGGCAACTAATGATTTTTATTATGGTAACAACTGAAAATTCGTTATTAGGTACTACAACTAAATATGTAGCTGTAATTACAATCTCAGCCAAATTAATATCCCTTTACTTACTGCAGCTACCAGTTAAATAGCTACAAGTCGAAACAGTAACAGCAGCAGCAAAAAAAATATATCTGACAACTATGGATTTGGACCTGCCGGCTGTTCGAATATTTTCGTGACCCGTCGGGACGTATTCGTGTTGACAAATTATAGCGGGATTGGCGGGTCGACTCGTGCCTCGTGCCGTACCCAATGCCCATCCTAGAGATGTGTCATTCGTTCATTTTAGTGGGATTCTATCAATCGGCGATTGATACTGAAAATGATCGAATCTTTTCAATCGATCGTTTCAATCGATCATTTTCGGCAATCGCAGGTGAAACGATTGGTATTGACATTCGCGCGTCCGAATCGGTCCGGTCGTTGATTGTCGATCCCACTCGTGTCAATCTTTTAAACGAACGATTGACCTTCATTTGACCAGTACAGTTACAGTATTGAAACTTTGTGGTATTGAATTTAAATGTTAAATCGAGTTGATTGCTTTTTTGTGCGTTTTCGATCGTTCGATCTCCGATCGGTCAGTGCCAGTAGTCACGTGACGATTGATAGATTTAAGCAGAGCAAGATTCGATCATTCAATACTTAAAAGTGATTGAATCCACGTGATCGAATCATTCACGAATGACACATCTCTAGCCCATCCATTTTACTATTAGGCCGTGGGTTGAGTGGTGGTATTAATTGTTTTGTGATTTTTACATGGTGTGATTTGTGTTCTTGTTGGAGGTAAGTTTTTCGTAATTTTGGTAGTAATTTAACTATGTGTTTTTAATGCAAATATTGACAAACTAATTTTTAACCATAGTTAGTATTTAACCGAAAATAGTTATATTGTATTAAAAGTGATTTCTTATACTTGTTTATAGCAAACGTACCTAATTACTGTATTTTGTAATTTTTGCTATACTCTCTCTGGTATCTATAATATAAGAAACAATAATATTTCTGATACCGGTCGCTCTATGGCAACTAATATATATCCATACATTCGTACCGAATATTGTCTTTTCTATTTCTTTTATGTATCGCATAATTACTATATTATTAGTTGACATATTATGTCAAGTTTTTTAGTGATTGTTTTGATCTCGTAGGTTTACGTTCTGTACTTTTCAGTAGTTAACATATTAAGATGTTAAGGTTTCAACGGATTATTTTTATCTGTAAGGTTTACGTTTTATGTTAGTTAAGTATACGATGTCAAGTTTTTTAGTGATTGTTTTGATCATGTAAGTTTACATGTACTTTTAATTATTTGACATTATGATGTCAAGTTTTTTACTGTTTACGTTTTACCGGGTGATAACGAATATTGTTACCCCTATTTTTTCCGTAGTTTTATTAATATACAAACTTTTTTCAAATTTCAGGAAATTTCTAAGTGCGTAGTTTTTAATAAAATCATACTTTTAAAATCATATTCGGTTTAACTGAAAGTGATTCTAATTTTCTCATTTGAAGTGGGGCGCCCAGTATATTTTTACCGGAAGTATATTTACCTTCTTTCTAGTCCGGTTTAACCGGAAGTTTATATAAAAAATACGAGAGGGACATATCGTGAGACTTATAATGAAGGCTATAAAGCTATCAAGTTCGTTGTCACCCGGTATATTATTTGATATTATTATTTAAAACTATACTTTAATTTAATGATTATTTACTGTTAAATAAGTAAAATTGGGTTATGGTCAATTTTTAATAAAAAAATATTATATTTTTGTTAACGTTTTGATTTATTATAATTTTTAAAGCATCTTCAGAACTACAAACCATTAAAAATATATTTATTTGAATAATAAATTAACTAAAATAAAACTTATTTGGAACATACTTTAAGTACCTACTAGGAAAATGGCAATTAATTAATATTTAATAAATCTTGAAAATATAAATAATGTAAATTATATTTTTAAGTACCTATAATCAAGGTATGTTCCAAATAGGTTTTATTTTTAGATAATTAAATTAAAATATTTTTATTGTTTGTAGTTCTGAGGATGGTTTAAAAAAATTAATAAACGGAAACTCATCAAAAACTTAAATTGTTTCAATTAAAAATTGACCAAAAGCTTCAGTAAACTAATAAGTAATACCTGTGGTACTACTTATCCTGTTAATGTTTTTAAAAAATGTATTACTACATTATTATGGCTTAATAAAATTTAAATAACTATACTTACCTACATTAAGTTTTTTTATGCTTACCTGTATAACCTATATAATATGAGTACCTACCTCTAGTTTCGCACTATATGTTATCTTTCAGGCTTTGCCTAAAAAAAATCTTACCTGACCTGGAAAAAAAGGAAATATATGCAAAAACTCCCTAATTATGCAAACTTTAACGTCGTTTTTTAAGTCAAAAATCATTGCTGTAGCAAACACAACAATTACTTAAGACAAGTCAACACACTACTTATTACAGCAATTTATTTAGTTTTTACAGGTCCTATAAGTAACTGCAATAGTATAAAAATTAACTACCATTAAGTAAATTTTGTTTATAAGGGTAAATAGCACAGTAGTAACCACAACAACTTAATTTGTTGTACTAACTAAACTTTGAATCTCCTATTAAAAATAACAATAATACTGATAACAATTTTTTTTGATAATGGTAGGAAAGCCTGTTAGGTAACCACCGCAAACTCAAAATGACTTATGTGATGTGCTACTTGTGGTAAGTCGGCTGTTCCAGCACTTTCATTTTAATAACGGCAACAACGGACATGATCTGTCCCCTATGTTATTACGATTTCTAGCTACGGTAAGTCGATTTCTAATAAGGGCTATTAGAAATTTTCCTCAGTGTAATTCTACTATTAGCAACGACCTCTAATATTGAGGTAAAGGACACTGACTAACCCATCCCCAAATTATTAGTTTGTTATACCATTTCTTTGCCATAAACATCCTACTCAACGCTTAATATCTACGTCTATCGTTAAAAGTTAATGTAACGTCCCATCAGGTCCTTTTATTTAAAATAGAAGCTCTTTCCATCGGAAATCCAATGCTAAAACATTTAATACACGTTCCTATGTCGAACACATCTTTTATAGGATCTAACGTGCATATGAAAAAGATATCGAAGCCATCATTTTTATTTATGGATATATTTGGGTTTATATTGGCAATATTCCCTCCGAAAATATCGCGTGTGATGCAAAAGAAGATAAGACGATGGACGACGCGACGGTGTACCATTGCAGTCGATATTAGTACTGTGAATTTGTATGCTTATGGGGAAAGTGACAAGTAATAATCGTTAAAAATTCCTATAGTATCACCTAAATAAATATTATTTAAATACAGTGTGACCAGTAAAGTCCGCATCATATGGGATTTTTTTTATTAATAGCTTTATTCGAAATTTGACTTTGGCATCAAGTTCTGGTTCAATCGAGATGAAAATTAAGCAAAACAATAGTAGTCACGTGATTCGCATTATCTGTCAAATTTTAATTTTTTCCATAAAATATAAAAAGTGGGGTTATTTCTGAAAATATCGAAAAAAGTGATTTAAAAAAGTTTTTCTAAATGCAGTTTCTAGCCCACGTGCAAAATTTCAGCTGTAAACATAATTTTGATTTTTTACCCACAACTAAAATCTATTTTCCGCTTAATAAACACTTTACTGATGAGACTGTGTCCTTTTTTGTCTAATATTAAGGTGTATTACTTTCAGACACAAACTACGTTTTCAAAAATACTTATTTTATGAAGTTACCTTATACAGGGTCAAAATGAAATAAACTTTGCATCACATGCGACCAAATTTTAATAGCCCAATTTTGATTTTGTAGAAAAACACACATTTAATATGGCGCTACTTTAAAGAAAATGTATCTGAAATAAAGCATTGTCAAAACTAATATAGGTTGCGTTGAGTCTTATTTTGCAAAAGTGGTGCAATTTACAAAATATGGGTAAAAAATCAAAATTATCTTATGCAGCTGAAATTTTGCATGTGGGCTAGAAACTGCATGTAAAAAAAAATTTTCTAATAACTTTTTTCAACACTTTCAGAAATAACCCCACTTTTGAATTATTTTTTGGAAAAAATCATAGTTTGATAGATAATGCGAATCACGTGACTACTATTTTTTGCTTAATTGCTCGATAAACGCAGAACTTGATGCCAAAGTCAAATTTTGAATAAAGCTATTAATAAAAAAAAATCACATATGATGCGGACTTTACTGGTCACACTTATTGTTGAGTTTTGATTTTTGTGTTTTTATTTTTATTCGGGAAATATTCCACTAAATAGTATTTATTTTGTACTTTAAAATAACCAGATAATTATGCATGCAGCCCTGTTTTTTTTTAAACTGCGTTCATTAAGCGGAAAATAGATTTTAGTTGTGGGTAAAAAATCAAAATTATCTTTACAGCTGAAATTTTGCACGTGGGCTAGAAACTGCATTTAGAAAAACCTTTTTTAATAACGTTTTTCGATATTTTCAGAATAAACCCCACTTTTTATATTTTATGGAAGCAAATAAAATTTGACAGATAATGCGAATCACGTGACTACTATTGTTTTGCTTAATTTTCATCTCGATTGAACCAGAACTTTGATGCCCAAGTCAAATTTCGAATAAAGCTATTAATAAAAAAAAATCCCATATGATAGGGGGGACCTATGTAAACTTGACAATACTGTAAATGTCATTTCCCAATGTAAAGTTGCACTTTGCAGTGTGTTATTATTACAATTTATTCATCCAATATTACAAGGTAAACAAACCGGTTATGCAAGTGATCTATGTGAGAAATTATAAAAAAATTTAGTGTTTCTATTTATGTCATCTATGTGAAGCGCAAACATATACTATAGGATCTAAGTGTCAATTTCACCATTATGTCTATCAGTAACATAATATTATATTATCCATACTTGTAATGGAATTTGCAGTTGGCTCTAGACAAAAGATAAATGATACCTATTAACAAGCAACATGAAATAAATTTTGATTGTACCGGGTGTTCCACCTAAGGAGGTAATCGGCTATATCTCAGAAAGTAATAACACTAGGACTTTGGGAAAATATATATCGATAAAAGCGGCCAAGAGAAATTGCTGGAAGTTATTTTCAAGTTCGAAAAATGACCGCTAGGGGGCGTAAGAGCACTTTCAAAATAGAAATGCCGATTTCTCTTGATTTTTCTTAATAAAAATATGTTAAAAATATAAGCATTGTATTCTTCATAAAATTATGTAACTTTATGTTAGAAATAGTTTTTTTCTATTTTCAATAATAAAGTGGTGGGAGAAGGTCAAACCTTTTTTCTTTCAAACGCTGATATCTCTGCTTTGGATAAACCGATTTTATTCAACTTGATCTTGAAAAAAAGCCCTTCTTTTCCTTTACACGTAGATCTATTAACTATACCATATTGATTCTGATGGTGGCCACTAGATGGCGTTTTCCGTAATTCCTCAATGAATAAAATAAATGTTATGATATGACTTTTTCATCATATTTTATTTTAGGCTTATAAAGGCTATTAAATAGTGGAATAAAAAATCCAGGTCCGTATTTAAAATAAAAAAGTTGATGATGGTCGCTCGAATCCGAAACGTCGGATTAAAAAACTAATCCCATAAGATTGTAGAGGAGGAAAAATTACTTTAAGGAACTGAAAACCGCAACGTGATATCTTTTGGTAAACTAGAGATTTAAATGATAAATGAATGATTTAAAAAATGGCCTATTTTTCCATATTAATTATTATTATCCCTAATTTCTCTAGTTTAACAAAAGATATCACGTTGCGGTTTTTGTTTCCTTATAGTAACTTTTCCTCCTCTACAAGCTGATGGGGGTTAGTTTTTTAATCCGACGTTTCGGATTCGAGCGACCATCATCAACTTTTTTATTTTAAATACGGACCTGGATTTTTTATTCCACTATTTAATAGCCTTTATAAGCCTAAAATAAAATATGATGAAAAAGTCATATCATAACATTGGATTTTTTTGAGAAAATCCTTATTTATTTTATTTATTTATTCATTCATTTGTTTATAACAAGTAAAGGGTTTTACAAAGTTCCTGATATTATTACTAAATGAAAATATTATTATTAACTTAGGTATGTTCACATATACAATTTGCAACCTACTAACTACAATACATATGCATGGATTGTCTCTAATCCTAGTTTAGTAAGCACCTAGGTATAAAATACCCGTATGTGCTTGTTGTATTATTGCAGAGATTATCAAGTGTGTTTGTACATAGCGGTAGCTGGTTTAATACAAAATTAAAAAGAAAGAAAATAAATTAAATACATTATAAACAAATCAAAAACAAACAATTTGTGACATGAGACTTATCAAAAGAATTACACTGCTTATTAAACAATAAAGGCCCGAAATAGCTCTAGAATACACATAGTAGATCCCGAGAATGTACTGAAAAGAATTTTTTTAAAGCGACTTTAAAGTGTTTTTTGTCCATTATGGATCTAATATTTAGTGGAATTTTATTATATACTTTTAAACCCAAGTAAGTAACAAAATGCTGCCCTAGACTGCTCCTTGACAGGGTGATATTAAAGAGTTCATTGACATTAGCTCTTGTTTGATATGAGTGTGCTATATGTTTGTCCTAGTATTTTCTATTTAGGTGAATAAAATTACAGACAGTCAAGATATAAAGGCTTTTTAAGTTTAAAATTTCTGAAAATAGTAAATGAGTCGGATACATTCGTGGCTTCTTAAAAATGATCTTAACAATGTAATTCTGGATTCTTCTTAACTGTTCCAGATGCACATCATATGTCCCTCCCCAAACCAAAATCCCATAACCAAGTAATGGCTCCACCAGAGCCTTGTACATTGCTATAAGGAGTTTTCTATTCAATATTTCCCTTAGGATATAAAACTTATATATTAGACATCTAATCTTCTTGGTGCTGTATAGTATATGTTCATTCCACTTTAAGTGCTTATCTACAATAACCCCAAGATACTTAATTTTATCACAATGAGTAAGAGGTTCAGTGAGATTTTCCAAATAGATATGATCAAAATCCGGTCTATTTGCCTCTGTAAGAGAAAAGGCCATATATTGGGTTTTTTGTATATTAAAACGGAGTTTGAAAGTGTCTAAGTAATTTAAAACTTTCGTTAAACCAAGTCTTACTTTATCCCTGATACCCTCCCACGTCTGGCCGAGAAAAATAATGACCGTGTCATCGGCATACGCAATGATCTTCCCCCCCACGTCAAGCTTGCATAAAGCATTAATGTACAATAAAAACAGGATGGGCCCTAGAACCGTACCCTGTGGTACCCCGTGCTCTACTGTTCCTTCCTCACTCATACTGTTGCCAATCCTGACGCGTTGGGGCCGATCCCGCAGATACTGCACAAAGACGTCCAACCCAACTCCCCGCACCCCATACCGCTCAAGCACCTCAATCAGGATGGGATGCGAGACAGTATCGAACGCCTTAGCCAAGTCCAAAAAAACGGCGATGGCCTTCCTATTGTTATTTAGACCCTCAGTCACACAGTCAACCAACTCGTGAATGGCTGTGGATGTGTTAGACCCCTCGATGAATCCAAACTGATTTTCAGACAGTATTTTATTATTGTTGAGATAATCAATTAATCTTTTTTTTTAAGCATTTTTCGAAGAGTTTCGCCAGATTGGAGATAACACTTATGGGTCTATAATTGCCAATTTCTTTTCTATTACCTGCTTTATAAATGGGCGTCACAATTGATGTTTTAAAGTGTTTTGGGACTATGCCTGTTTTAAAGATCAAGTTAATGATGTGCGTAATAGGTTCTTTAAGTTCTTGATGTAGAAATTTTATCATTTCAGTGGTTATTCCATCAAACCCAGAGGAACATTTATTTTTTAGGCTAGCAATATATGTAATAACCTCACCGGGATTAGTTGGTCTTAGATACATAGACGATGCTGACTTGATTGAATCAAGCCTGAATGGCTCTGCAGGCATTTTTACAGAGGCTGACATAGATTTACCAACATCAATAAAGTATTCATTACAGACATCAGCTATCTCCTTCGGACTTGTTATTGTTAGCCCATTTTGTTGTATTTCCGTTAATGCTGTTGGTGCTGTGTTTTCATTTGTTGCCTCATTAATCAATTTATACATCTTTTTAACATTTCCCATGTTTTCATCTATTTTATTTCTGTAGTAATTATTTTTAGTATTTGTTATTAATTTTTTCAATGTGTTTCTATATTCTTTGTATGTTTGTCTTTTTTCCTCTGTAGGATGTCTTATTAGGTCTTTTTTTAGTTTGTCTCGTTTTTTTATAGACATAATAATCCCGTTTGATATCCACGGTTTTATTTTTTTATGTTTATTCCTTGAGGAATTACGGAAAAACTCCATCTAGTGGCCACCATCAGAATCAATATGGTATAGTTAATAGACGTATAACGTATAGAGGAAAAGAAGGGCTTTTTTTCAAGACCAAGTTGAATAAAATCAGTTTATCCAAAGCAGAGATATCAGCGTTTGAAAGAAAAAAGGTTTGACCTTCTCCCACCACTTTAGTATTGAAAATAGAAAAAAACTATTCCTAACATAAAGTTGCATAATTTTATGAAGAATACAATGCTTATATTTTTAGTATATTTTTATTAAGAAAAATCAAGAGAAAATCGGCATTTCCATTTTGAAAGTGCTCTTACGCCCCCTAGCAGTCATTTTTCGAACTTGAAAATAATTTCCAGCAAATTTCTCTTGGCCGCTTTTATCGATATATATTTTTTTCCAAAGTCCTAGTGTTATTACTTTCTGAGATATAGCCGATTACCTCCTTAGGTGGAACACCCGGTACACTGACATTTGAAAAATTAAATGTTTACATATTTACAGGCAACAACTCATTTATCGTACAATTTGGAGAAAAACATTTTTAAACGCCTATCTTAGTTTTTCATTCTATATTTTAAAATGCCAACTTTTGGTTTAACTTTTAAACTTGTAAGACCTGTTTTACGTTAAATGAAATTATAATCTTTCTCGGATTAATGTTTCTTTGGGAAAAATATTATATTATATTATTAAGTAATTGCTTTATCTCATGTGATTAGTGTGAACCATTAAATATGTATACAGTGACCGGCAGAAAGTGCGCAGCATATGGGAAAGTTTTTTTATCTTTAAGATTAGAAAATTAATTTTATTTTAGATAGGTTCTGCATGTTCTTAAACTAAAATAACACCCATTAAATCCGGTAAAAGTCTTATGGTATACGAGGTAGGATCAAAAATTTGAAATTCCGCTAAGAGTAAAGTACCTCCATATTTTATTTTAAAATATTTTTTTACTAAGAATTATTGTTTTAATTTTAAAGTTATACCCAAATTCCAAATTTCGCTTATTTTGAACAAAAAAATGGATTTAATCGTATTTTCTGAATAACCCTGTATAAAAAATAAATGGCAACCGAATAGTACGAAAATAAGATTTTCTGCAGACTTTGTTAGAGATTACCGTCGATCATAAGTCCGATTAGTTTGTTTTCATAATATTATGGCTTTTTAAAATAAAAACATAAAAATATTAAATATTTTTGCTGCACACCGTATTTTATTTTCTGAGGGAACAAGTTAATTTCATCTAACTGATATTTTTTGATTTACATTGACTTAAAGCATCTCCTAAATAGTTTTTTATATATTGAAGTATGCATAGAAAGTTTCCTTTTGATTTATAAAGAAAGAAATTTAAATTAAAAATACATTTTGAACGGATTTTATTCGTCAAGCAAAATAAGGATCAATAATATATTTTTAATTTAAATTTTTTTCTTTATAAATCAAAAGGAAACTTTCTATGCATACTTCAATGTATAAAAAACTATTTAGGAGATGCTTTAAATCAATGTAAATCAAAAAATATCAGTTAGATGAAATTAACTTGTTCCCTCAGAAAATAAAATACGGTGTGCAGCAAAAATATTTAATATTTTTATGTTTTTATTTTAAAAAGCCATAATATTATGAAAACAAACTAATCGGACTTATGATCGACGGTTATCTCTAACAAAGTCTGCAGAAAATCTTATTTTCGTACTATTCGGTCGCCATTTATTTTTTATACAGGGTTATTCAGAAAATACGATTAAATCCATTTTTTTGTTCAAAATAAGCGAAATTTGAAATTTGGGTATAACTTTAAAATTAAAACAATAATTCTTAGTAAAAAAATATTCTAAAATGAAAGATGGAGGTACTTTACTCTTAGCGGAATTTTAAATTTTTGATCCTACCTCGTATACCATAAGACTTTTACCGGATTTAATGGGTGTTATTTTGGTTTGAGAACATGCAGAACCTATCTAAAATAAAATTAATTTTCTAAACTTAAAGATAAAAAACTTTCCCATATGCTGCGCACTTTCTGCCGGTCACTGTACATTAGCGAGTAAAAGTGCCGGGTAATTTGACGATTATTTGTATATCTATCATTACGAAGAAGTTGTATTACACTATAAGGACATGCATATAGCAGGCTTTAAAATTGCTAGTGGGGCGTAGGACATAAAACGATGAAAGTTTTGGTAATTAAAAAATAGTAGCTGGAATAGATTTAGCTCCAAAATCAACAAAAAACTCATACTTATTATGGGAAAGAAAGAAAAACTAAAAGTATTTCTCCACAATTTTATTAGAATAAAAATATTATTGGTTCAAAGGTCTCTACATGTTTCGAACTTAGTAACGTTCATCACCAGGAGACAGAAAAAGCTTTGCTGATGGTGTTAGCAGAAGAGAAAATAGTAGATGTAGCGAAGCTTTTATGGAATATAAAAAGTGGCATGTTGGTATAACATATGAATAGTGAATACTTATTACAATGACATATTAATTGATATTATGAATCCTAAGGATGTTCTGCATTCTGCAATAAATATAAAAGCTTTTTATATTTTAATTTAAATTTATTTGCAATAATATTAAGCAATAACAAATATTTCCTTAATTTACTAATTTACAAATAAAGGGGTTTAGCACATAATGTATTTTCATTTCAGACCTAGGCACACATTTTTTATACTACAAAAGAACAATAGTGTGTCATAAAAAAATATAACTGATACCTTTAAGGGCGTAGCCAGGTGCACATGTCCTCTTCCCCCTTCGAGGAAAAAAGCAAAAATTTATCAATATTTAAATTTCCCGCGCATTTGATTTCAAGCAGAAGCACCTGTCAGCAAACTTGTGAAGTAGGAAATACAAATGCATCGTGCGCGACGTGACGGTCGTATTAATTTTATAAGCCATATTTATATTTTTAAGTAGACAAATAATTATTAGTAACAACCCCTTTTCCCTGACTGATATTTCATATCGAAGACTGGGTTCCACAAGCCCATAGTACAAGCTATATAGTAGATATCTTACTTTTTTACAGTATAGTTTATATGCTTATTATATTTTATGCAACTGTGGATATAAAAACTACCAGATATTTCACGCTTAAACAACCGGTAATCTATCTCCGCCCGCATACCTATTCCCCCAATATTTTGCGCCATACACTGCGGTAAAAATTGTTTGTTTATTGCAAATGGGACACAGTAAGTGTTGGTAAAATTAACGGTTAGACATTTGTTGTTAAAAAATTTAAAAAGAGTGCAGCCTTCTGGTAAGAAAAAAAATACATTGTCATCAGCAAATTCACTATATCACCATTCTGTAGAATATTATATTAATCATGCAAATAAATATTACATATAACAATGGTACTCCAGTACATCTAATTTCGTTTACATGGTAAACCCGGAACAAAATCCCTTAAAGCTACGAATTGTTTGAATAAGTAGACATTGGAAAACTTGTTAACATAGTAAAAGTCCCCGCCCCTGCGGGGGTGGCAACCCTCCCAAAAACCACCCCAAAGGTACATTTTTTAAGTTTTTTAAGAATATCTTCTTTATTTTTAGTTTTTTTTCAAAAAATGCAAGATACCAAATTTAAAGCATATAAAATTTCCTATTAAATGGTATATAAAAGGTTGTTATTGAGGTAAGCCATTATCGTTTTACATACGGTTGAAATAACTTAAAACACGAAGTGATGTTAAAAATTGTATTTTTAAAACACATAAACCTATTTTAGTATAGTATTCCGGCTATGCTGAACGGACACTCTTTCTCCAGATCACTAAGAGCACACTTTTTGACACAGCTTGCAATATCATTATTAGTACTAAAAAGCTTTTCCTTGGACGCGGAAAACACTGAAACTTTACAGTGTCTTTATGCTAATGAAGAACAAGATTATGCTGGAACACCGCTAGAAACGGTAGGTATAGAAAGAGGTCCGCAATAGGTTCACCAGGTACCTAGACAAAAGCAGGACATCTAAGCTGTGGATTCAGTATTGGAACCTGATAGAAATAGTCAAACATTTTATTCGCGCCGAAAGATCAAGTGACTTTAAACTATATACATCTTTATTGTGTTCGACAAATGTCACCGGTGTTTTATGCAACTGGCCATTTACATTACGCTAAATCGTCTCACTTATATTTGCAACAAATGCAATCCCTTCCCGAGGTGTTACCTCTTGATGAATATCAAAGATTTTAAAAATATTTTTCCGTACGACGAACAAGCGAAAAATTCTGGTCTGGAGTTTGGACTGACATGTCAATTGAGCAAGTACTAATGAGGTCATTAAAATCTCAAGCAGGATTAACTTGGGGTCGCGGTTTAACAGATAGTGTGCTGGCAAAATGGGTATCGGCTATGCCAGAATGTTCGAGAATATCTGAAGTAGCTGAAACTCTTACTGGCTCAAAGACAACCTTTTCAGAGCAACATGTGGAACTTCGAGATTCCCGAGAAGCACGAGATTTGAATGATACAGACAAATTACTCGAATGGCTAGAAATACATTTGCCTTTTGCTGTGATGACCACAGAACTAGTATCTTTGTCATCAGGAATTGTGGCAACAAAAGAGATAAATTGCGATTCAGCAGTAGAAAAAGGTGAAGTTATCATGGAAGAACACTTAGGTCAAATTGGAGATATTCGTCTTAAAAGGTCTAGCAAGGTAAAAAATTTATCATTCGTAAACAAAACTATCAGCCTATATAACCAAACTTCTTCTGTTAATCCTGGTCTACTTTTTAATAGAATTATTTGCACATACAAATCAAAAGATGAGCTGGCGGAGTGTTTTTGCTACGAAATTTCACCTTATCTATCTTTTTGAAAAGGGTTGTTTGCGAAAGACTGCTAAATCTACATTTTTTAAAATATTTGACGAAAAGTGTATACCTACAAATAACCCGCCCAATGGCACATATTTTGTTATAGATGGAGGATACCTAATAAATAAAGTTATTTGGCAATTTCCAACTACATACGAGGAAATATACAAACAATTTTTCAAATATATCACATATCATTATGACGAAAACTTCACTACAAAAGAACAAGAACAGCTTTGACGTTATCAAAAAGTAATATACTTCTCCGAATCAACTACAACCACTATATCTTAATCAACTTTTTTTTCCAACAAAAACAATAAACAACGTTTTATATTACAACTTACAACTACAAAAATTCGGTATATCAGTACTCCATGCAGAAGGTAATGCCGACAATCTTATAGTAAATAAGTCAGTCGAATTGAGGAGCACTCACAACTCTGTAACACTAGTAGGTGAAGATACTGATTTAATGGTTTTACTTATATTTAAAGTTAAAGTATAGACAATGTTTATATGTTACGACCGGGTAGTTCTACACAACCTGATAAAGTGACTTAAATAATTAAACTTCGGGAAAATCTAGGCCCAATAGCGAAACATATATTGTTTTGTCATGCTATTTCGGGATGTGATACTACTTCCGCTCTATATAACAAGGGAAAGCTAAGCTGTTTTAAACTATTAGAAAAAAGGAAGGATTTGCAGCAAAGAGTGGAAATATTTTTAGAACCAAATGCAAATACAGATTTAATTAGAGAGGCCGGAGAAGAATTTTTACTAGCTTTCTATGGTGCTAATGCAAAATGCAAAAGTCTAGATAATTTGCGATATCT
The DNA here is from genome assembly GCA_963969555.1 of Polydrusus pterygomalis. Classification (NCBI taxonomy): domain Eukaryota; kingdom Metazoa; phylum Arthropoda; class Insecta; order Coleoptera; family Curculionidae; genus Polydrusus; species Polydrusus pterygomalis. The sequence continues at coordinate 13,335,346 of OZ018384.1, forward strand.
AAAATATACAAGTACGACTGCCAGACAAGGACTGAACAAAAACTTTGAACTTGCTTGCTTACCTTCAACATCTGATGCTGCTGCCTACCATTTTAAACGCGTTTATCTTCAGATTCAGAACTGGATCGGTAACACAGCCATATCACCATCAATGGGGATGGAAACAACAGAATAATATTCTAAAACCAGTGACAACAGAAAAAGCGATAGCACCTTATCTTAAAACTAATATTCTGCAACTGTAAAGCAGATTGCAGAAACTTCTGCAGCTGTCGAAACGCAAATATGAACTGCTCCAGCTTGTGTGGTCAATGCCAAGGCAGTTCTTGCAGCAACGTTTACAAAGAAGAGAATTCTTTGGATGAAGACATATAGGTAATATTAATAATTATTATAATCGTAATAAACCAATGTAGATAATATGTTTATTCAAGATTATATTTTTTTTTCGCAAATAAAAAAATTGACGATAAATATTTATTTACAGGTTAAACTGCAGAGTTGGTCACAAATATTATTACAATGCAAATATCGATTATATTTAGTGCCTAGTGGCAGAATCTTCATATTGGATGTTAATTTCCTGATCATGCAACAAACGAAAACGATATTCCCTATTTTTATTTATACTAATATTAAAATAAGCCTTGTTATAACAAATGCCACCCTCGCAGGGGCGGGGACTTTTAGTATGGCAAATAGCACCCCAGGCAGTGGCGGCTCGTGGGGTAGAGCCACAGTGCCATGGCACTACCTGCCCTCCTGTCCAGCGTCCTGCCCTTTACAAATTACCAAAACCTATTAAAATTAATATTCTCCTTATTAAAGCAATTAGCAAAATAATTTAAAAATGGAACACAGTCGGGTGCAAATTTCCATCTATTGAGGAAGCGATTATGCGTAAAACGGTAACGTAGCTTTCGCGCCAAAGCGACGAGGCACACGGTAGGCCCGAAGTTATGACGTAATTGCCATAACAAACCAATAAAAAACATTTGAAAATGACCTTGAATGCGAGCAGGAAAACATCTCCGTGTAGCCAGGCTCTTTGACCCCGTTTGACCGTTTGACGTTAGACGTTTCAAATTCAAACAGTTGTTTATCCGCGTCGTGTCGTGTAAGGTTGTTTGTAAACTAAATAATTTTCGTTCGGCCGGAGATTTAATAGAAATATTTATGGAAAAAATACTTGGGTGTGCGGTTGTGATAAATCTAATAGACTATTTTGTTTTATGTGTGTTTTATTTGATGGGGGAGCAAACTTGGTCCCAAAAAGGTACAGATGATTTGGTCCATATCTGGGAAAAAATGAAGACACATGAAAAATCGAAGGTACATTTAAACAATATATTTAATTTCAGTATGCTTGGTAAAATTAACATTAAAACTCAATTAAATTCTGCATATCACAATGAAATAATGAAGAAAAACGAACAAATTGATAAAAACAGATACATATTAAACCAAATTATAAACTGCTTTCGGTTTGTGGTTCTTTCGGTCTATATAGTACACTCTACCTACAGTATTTTTTTAAAATTCAAGATATGATTGTAAATTCATAAATTAAATTAGGTGCCTTTTTGCTTATTTTTCCTACTTCAAAAGCAAGAACTATTAACAAAAAAGGGCGTGGCACCCAACATTTTTTGCCTGCGGCGCTAAGGGTTTACCTGGCCCTACTTCACTAAAATGGCACGAGCCGCCACTGACCCCAGGACCTAATATTTCAGCAATTTTTAGCTTTAAGTGATTTTATTCAGGGTCAAACTTTGATGTACTGGAGTATGGGTCAAGTATACCGTTTCTTGGGGAACGTCATCATATTCAATAGTTTAAGTATTGCCATTGATATTCTCGATACCTATATACTTTTTGTAATCTAATGGTTTTGAGGTAAGATTGTAAAAGCCAATAATATGGAGTTCCTCTGACACCCAGATCCTGTTAAATTTTTAACAGTTATGAAAATACCATATTTGAAATTAAATTTTAAACACAATTACTTATTTTCCTTTAAAAATCATTTTCTCAATATAGAAAAATTGCTTATGATGTTCCGATAACAATTTCCAAATATTCCCCGACTATGGATTTGAAGGCGAACACGAGACTATATAGGTGCATTATTGAATTTGTTCGGGCCTTATCTATCCCACGAGGGCCATCATACGCTACATCCTGCGTTGTCAGCATATATAGATTATTATATAGACATCTGGCTTCTTCAGTATGGAATCTTATAGATATAAAAGTATTCGACTAGGATATTTCTCGAAAAATATTGTATTCGTGTTATAAAATATGTGAATACTAAAAGTAGCTTATGAATTATTATTAAAGGCACTTGAAAAGTTTAATAATTTTTATGCAGTCTAACCAAAGTTATTTAACAAATGTTATTATTTTTCTTGTTTCTAAAATAAATAGTTCGGGTCTAAATAGTACGGGTCTAAGAGTACCTCAGGGTACCGTATTGGGTCCGATACTTTTTATTGTATATATAAACTCTAACAAACATTAATATAGAAAACTGTAAACTGATTTCTTATGCGGATGATACGGTCGCTGTTTTTACTGGGTCCACGTGGACACAAGTAAGTCTACAGAAATTGGCTTAGTAAAAATAAAAAACTGGTTAGATTCTTTTAAACTAACTCTAAATGTAGATAAAACAAATTATATTGCATTTTCAATTACAGCCGTAAACCGTCCCAACTTTAATTATATTAAAACTGAGGAGCTTCGAATAAATGAAGTAGCATCTACGAAATACTTGGGCATTATTATTGACAGAAGCCTAAAATGGGATCAGCACGTGTTAAGATTAACGGTAAACATTCGATCTTTAATTTATAAGTTTTACATAATAAGAGACATATTTGACAAAGAACTTTTAATAAATATCTATAAAACATTAATCGAGTCTTTAATAAGATATGGAATAATTGTATAGGGTGGCCTCTATCAAAATTCTCTAAATCAATTATGCGTAGTTCAAAATTATATTTTAAAAGTAATTAATAAGAAAAAAAAGAGATATTCGACACATTTACTATATTCTGAAAACATTTTTAACGTTCGCAACTTGTATATTTTATTTACCTGTATCCATATTCATAAAACAACCAAATTAAAAAATTATATAAACCATTCTTATGAAACAAGAAGTAGAAATAACAAGCACCTACAAATACCAAAAAAAAATTTGAATTTAAGTCACAGATTTATAGATTATTTAGCACCTAAATTCTATAACATTATTTCAACTGAGGTAAAAACAGCTACAAATATAAAACAATTTAGCAAAAACTGTCGAAATTTTATTTATAAAAATCGGATAAAGTTCTCCTTTTTTTTTAACATAATTAAGTAAATATTAGTATGTAATAAATATTGCTAGATAAAGTAATTTTATAGTTTTAGATATATTGTTCTCTATTTTTATTATTATTTTATATTAATATCATGATAAGAATTTATAGATAGAATTAAGTAGTAATATCTGTATACTTCCTAATTAGAAATAGCGCACAGACAGGTATTTACTTACCTAGGCATTTAAAAAATAGCATTGAACCATAAAAATATTTTAGAGTAATGCACAATTATATTTTAAAAATTGTAAACAATCTAAGTAATATATATTATTATTATTATTATATTATACATTTAGGCAAACCCTACCCCTTTTTTCGCAATAGAACAGGAGAACTTATACATAATTAGTAAGAATGTCCGCCTAATAAGGCAAAGTAGCCTGACTGTTTAAGCAGAAATTACTTTATTAATTAGGTATTTGGGGTTTTAAAGTTAGGATTAATTTAATAAAATATTTTTTGTTAAATATTTTTTGATATGTTTTTTATGAAAATAAATTTTGTTGAAAACTGTAAAAAAAAATCATAGATATAATCTTTAAATCCATAGTTTGTCTCGTGTGCAAACAAAAGTTAAGTTTTATCAGTGAAAAAATTCGTTTGTACGTACAGCTCTCCGGGCAGACCCCTTGGCGCCCAACAGGGATGGGCATGCGCACAACCCTCTTGTTATTAGGTTTTCCTTCTTTGTTGAGATCATATAAATACACTCCAGAACCGGCTGGGCGACATTTTTGTTGTTACGTTTTCTTTGTGGATTTGTTGTATTCTTTGCTATTAGGCAATTTCTGTTTTGGTTGGTTTTTATTTTCGATTTAATAAGGTAAGTTTAATTAACTTATTCTCTTGCTTTTCGAACTAAAAACACGACAGCAAATTATTTTTAAATAAATTTTAGAACTGAAACATGAAAAGCGATTTTCTATCCTCCTAATCTGCTGGTTTGAAGCTATAAAAAATACCAGATGGCACTACCTTTTTCCCCAACTTGGTAAAAAAATTACAATAAGTTCTAATTTTTTGGCAAGAATTTGGGGCAAATTTTATCTGTTTACACGCAAAAATAAATTGAAAGTAACTTTTACAATTTCTTGAGCAGCAACCTATATTTTAAAGCCCGGACCTTTCTATTTACTCATTTGTTAAATGAGTATTTTGCAGTGCGCATGCCCATTCCTGTATGGCTTTGTTTACATGCACAAGGACATAAATTTTCGCTTTCGTGATCTTTGTTGGCTTATCTAAAGGTACATATTTATGGTCTGAATTACTTTAAGAAAGATACCAGCTAATTTTTTGGTAATTTTGTCAGTGCCAAAAGTTTTTACGAATTTTTTAACTATTATATCATATCATAAAAATCATCCGTGTCAGTTATTGACATTTACTGGTGCCTTATTATAAGTTTCAGAACAATATTTTTAAATTTCGCCTATTGTAAATTTATATTTCTCTATATAACCCCATGATAACTTCCATCCCATATTATGTGGTATAAGTTTGCAGCTTTTCTGAATTGGTTGGTACAAATAACCTAAAAGGGTAAGTTGGGCTTAAAGTTTTTTGTCATAGCTCCCTCCACCGATATTATTATTGGAATTTTTCAAAGCTTCCATATATTTTTAATCTCTATCGTCAAATTTGAATACCTACTTGGTTTTTTCTCTGTTTCGTTCGGTTCGGTTTCAGGGAGGTTGTGTTTTAGTGGGCATTTTTTCTAATTTATGGAAGTATCCTCTCATAGAGGACTCTTTTGTTTACACAAATTATATATATTAATGATACCTCTTCCTCCCTCCTTTCGTTTAAATATACATTATATATTAATGTTCATTTCATGGGATGTTGCCATTGTTATGGACAGCTATACCCATGAAGTGGACAACTGCATAATGAAAACAGGTAAAATAGAAATGAAAAAAATTCAAAAACACATCCTGCAGAAATTTTTTTTAAATATTCCACAAGATTCGTGAGACCATTCGTTACACAAACAGCACTGAATAAATTCTTCTCTATTCAGTCGATATTCACCACCATAAGCTACTACGCACGTAGAACTATTTTCCTCAGAATATTTTTCTCTTCTCCATTTGAAGAATCATATAGGTACTTGTTCTACTTGACTCAAATATTCTTTAAGATCCCGTGGAGGTGGAGATTCATCATGGAGAGAGCAACTTTTTTTTTTCAGCTTTCGTAACTTTTTTAGCCTAGACAACGTTCTTCTTACTTTTATTATTTCTTTCTTTATCCGCTTTCATTAGCTCATTTTTCTCAGGTGTGTCTGTTATAATAGAACATTTTCCTTTCTTTCGGCCACCACTTCTATTTTTTTGTCTTAAAGGTGCTGTAGGATTTGGTCTTAACATTTCCAGAGAGACTATTTCTAACTCTTCTCGTCTTTCATTCCTAATATTTCTCTTTGCAATATCGCTTGTAGAAGGACGGCTTGAATCGGCAGATGGCTGATCTAAAATATTGCCCTTTTGTGGTAGGACGGTTAGAATATCCTGGTTAATTATAGATGTGGGATCAAGTCTGTCAGTTATACTTGAAGGGAGGAAATCGTCTTCGGTGAAGATGTTTTAGTTAAATGGATCTATCCCGATTTTTTTTAAACTCTTACAAATAATCCTGATTGTAAATGACTCACTAAAAGCCGGATTCACGAACTCAGCAACCTCGTATATTGTTACGATTTTCCCTGAATTTCCTATTAACCAATTGTTCATAGCTTGTTTGTACCAAATAATAAAAACCATATTAATATAATGATAGTAAAAGTAATTTCTAATAATATTACCTTGATTTAGATTTAAACACACCATAAATGGCCACATCAAGAGGTTGCTTTCGGTGGCTGAATGCGAAGACAACGTTAAAACTATTTTGTTGTTTTTCTTGCAAATTCAACAATTTGCATGCGTCAACAGGAGCTCCCATGAGCATGTTATCTTTGAAATAAACTCGTGGGTATATGAATACAGGCGAAATTGTTCCCCCTGAAGCACTAATCAAAATAAGAACGGTTATCAGAGTTCTTTTTTTCTGCCGAAGCAATTTGCCCTACTTGTTTCGTTCCTTATACAGCTATTACCTTTGGTGGCTTTGTGACTGTCATACAGCCTGTTTCGTCGTGATTCCATATCATTTTTGGTGCAAAATTGTGATTGAAAGAAAGTTGTGGTATTGGTTTAATTTAAACTGAAAGTTCTGCTCAATAATGTGCTTTCAGGTTGACGTAGTGGTAGTTCTTTGTAACGACTTATGAATCCATGAAGCCAATGAATTATTTTTGTTCCATTCTGCTGGTGTGTCTACTTTATTGGCAACAGCATATTGGTAAGCCAACTTTCTGATCTGCGTTTTTGTCAAACCTTGCCACATTTTGGAGGTTGTTCCACGATAAGAAACTAGGTAATAACTTCTCCTGGTCTTCCGTTCTAAGTTTTCTTATTTCCAATATTCCTTATATATTTGAAATTGCCATCTGGAGAGTTCCTGTCTTTTTTTGTCAAATCGGCCAATAAAGATTTTGGTATACCTGCGCTCCTCGCAACACGTTTTTATCGAAAGATTTTGATTTATTACAGCCTCCACTGCATCTTGAATTTCTTCATCAAATTTTCTAACTCTCTTGGTCATCATAGGCAACAACCTAAAAAAAATAAAATTGAATATAGAAGCTTCTATAAAAAAGGCAGAAATATAGGCGAGTTAATAGATTTGTTCATTTTCTATTTAAAAATTTAACTTGTGAAAATATATAACATTTGGGGAAAATGAATTGGAAGTACCGAAACATACAATATTTTTCATGGTAAATATTTCATAACATACAATACTTTCATGAATCGGACGAATTGAAGCCTATAAATTGGACATCCATTTCTTAGGCGCGCGAGTGTCCGGTTAATGGATATGTGGTTGGTTCAACATAACCTCAAAATATAATTTCTACATATTGTTATCTAAATCACAAATTTAATATACCTGTCCAATGAGGGATAATCACCTAACATTTGTATGAAAAAAATAGCAAATAATCGATACTAGAAACGTAGTAATTCACTTCGTAAATTCACATGAATATTAACTTTACCGGCAACGTATTTTTCCTGCACGCCTCGTCAACATGAAGCGGGCCACAGAGACAACCATTGTCCACGAGATGTTGCTTCATGTTGCGAACATGGGACTTGCGTAGACGATACTAAATTACTGTCTGGTGTAGTAGAAAGCTGAAGCGTCCGGTTAATGGGCTGTTCAATTCATTGCCTTTGTATTGATGGCAGTAATAATAAGGTTAGCAGCATTCAAGTAAATATTAAAAAGCTTTGCAAGTCTGGTTTTATATTTATTTTTAAACTTGCTTTTTATTATTATTAATATTATTATTATTATTATTATTATTATTATTATTATTATTATTATTATTATTATTATTATTATTATTATTATTATTATTATTATTATTATTATTATTATTATTATTATCATTAATATTATGTTGACAGAATTTTATAGGAACTGTTTAGTATTTGAAGGGTTATTCGGTCCTCATTTTTTATATCCCGCCTTTTCTGTGTTTTATTAAATAACGTAGTTTTTAAGTTTATAAATTTTATGGGCCTGGCAAAAGCTTCTTGTCCGCGCTCAACGTCGGCTATCGATGACCCCATTTTCAGTAAAAAGACTTATATGTATCGATCGTATCTATCATCTAGTGGTAACGATGTTAGACACCTCCAAAGCATACCATCACCTGTAACATGAACGAGGAAATCATCTGTAAACCCGATAAAGATAAAATAAGAGTTTCCTTTTGTCATCGCATTTCGTCATGTTATGACTCATCAAAAAGGCTAGAGTTCTACCAAACTAGCTAGCCGCTTTTGATAAAAATGTGTTTCGAACATAAAACAAAATCAATTTTTTACTTAGTAGGTGAATCTGACTGACGTTTTTGTTAAGCTGTAGTTTTATTATTTATCGTCAGTAATAAATAAGCATAGTCGTTTATGCTTCTCTGAATAGAATTAACGACCAAGGAAACCAATAACTGCAGCATCAATATAGACATGCCTGACGCTAACAAACAATTTTTTAAAGTATTATCTTATTAAAAATAATCGTTATTAAACATTTTTGCCATTATAATTATTGTATTCAAATTGAAAAATCCGATCTTTATCTTGAAATTGAAGTCAACTTAAGAACATAGTGAAAATATACAATACAGTCTATTTTTATTACATATACCTCCTTGTATTTCGCACATAGATAGGCAGTTGATTTTTTCAATGAGTGAAAGAACAGAGAAAACATGAGTTGTTGTTCTTTATTTGAAAGGCTGTTGAACTAAATAAATATATTTTCAAATTTTTAAGTCACACTTTTGTTATTTTTAATGTTTTTTAGGTAGTGTTATTTTTCTTCCCATTAACAATTTATTGTCCGAGTATTAAGCAGATGCTCCAATACGACGGTATCGAGGTTGATTAATTCTACGGTCTTTTTTTTCTACAATCGCATACACCCAGTATTGATCCCCCTTCCCCCCAAACATGCGAATAAGTTCGGATGTTGTCGGCGTCATCAGTTTTGACATTTAAACATTCTCGGTTTTTTGCTTATTAATCAAAGCACTTTCCCCAGACTCCAACTACTGACCCTCACGCGATTGCTGGACACATTACTCAGTTGGGGACATCGGATGTAAATACTTTTAAAAATCACAATGCCACTGATGCAAATGAAATGTTTTTTTTTTAAATTAAATAACCCATTTAAAAACCACGTTCCGACGCACGATTTTAGAGCTACTGATAAAAAAATGGAAATTTGAAACATTCATTGCTATATAAGATTTCTTATTTAATTAAATACTTCTGATCAATATCTAATTATAACTAAGCATTACTATATAGTACTAACTTTTTACTTTTTAGTTAAAATATCGTTAAAACTACATTTTATTTTCCTACCTCCTCAGGTGTTGTAGCGGTAGAACCCTGCGGCGTACTAGGTACTATGTAGACGTGGAAGTGTTGTGAAGCAATTTTATAACAAAGATGGTTTCCCAAGTGTCGCAGAAGTCCTTACCCATAATGGAATAGTTACAAGAAACATCAAAACTAATGATCAGTCTCTTCTTGGAGGGGTAGAGGACACAAATGTCTTGCTGATCTTGTAACTTTTCCATTATGGGTAAGGACTTCTGCGACACTTGGGAAACCATCTTTGTTATAAAATTGCTTTACAACACGTCCTAGGGACCACTTGTATGGAGGTTGTCTATCATTACGAATTAAAACTAGTGTACCATTATTTAACTTGGATTTGCTTCCTTTCCATTTGTACTGCGCATGAAGTTGGGAGATATACTGTTTTGAGAACTGTGTCCAAAACTGCTGACAGAACTTTTGAACATGTTGTAGTCTGGTTAACCGGTTAGATTTGACTTCTAGCAGATTAGGTTCAGGGGCAGAATTTATGGATCGTCCAATTAAGAAATGGGAAGGGGTAATTGGAGACAGGTCATTGGGATCACTTGACATGGAAAACAGAGGTCTAGAGTTAAAGATACCTTCCACTTGAATAACTAATGTATTTAATTCTTCGAAAGTGACAATATTGTTAATAAGAGCTCGTTTTAAATGATGTTTAGCGCTTTTTACAGCTGCCTCCCATAAACCTCCAAAATTTGGAGTCTATGGGGGTATAAATACCCAACGAATATTATATTGACTTGTTTCTTTTTTAATAGAGTCTTGATTTGCGTGTAAAAAATTACCTAAATTTTTTAACTCATTATTTGCACCAATAAATGTACTTCCATTATCGGAGAAAATATGTGAAGGCAAACCTCTTCTTGAGGTAAATCTTTTTAAACATGCTATAAAACATTCAGTAGTAAGATTGCTTACTATTTCTAAATGAACAGCTTTTGTACAAAAACATATGAATACTGCTAAATAACATTTAACTAATTTTGCTCCTCTGCCAGGTTTATTTAAAATAAAAAATGGTCCGGCATAATCAAGACCTCTAGTTTAAAGTGGCAAATTAGGTTGAATGCGATTGTCAGGTAAACTAGCCATAGGATGCATTACAGGTGTAGGGTTAAGTTTAAAACATACTATACAGTTTTTAACTGTCTTTTTTGCTAAATTAAGACCACCCACTAGCCAATAGAATTGTCGTATGGATGCTAATAGGAGCTGTGGACCTGGGTGTAGCAACTGTTTATGTTTATAATTAAAAATTAGCTTTGTAAAAGGATGATTAGACCGTAATAAAACTGGGTGCTTCACAGCATATGGTAAATATATATTTTTTAAACGACCACCTACACGCATGATACCTTTAGTATCAACAAAAGGAGCTAATGAAGACACTTTATGCTTTTTATCCAGGTTACAATTTTTATTTAGCACATTTAATTGGGAATTAAAACATTCACTTTGAGCAAATCGAATTAAAGATTCGTTAGCATGATTCAATTCAGACACAGAAATGGGTTCTGTTTGTAAATCTAGCTTCTTTTTCTTATTTTTTAAGTTATTAAAAAATCGAATGCAAAGTGCTGTAACACGTCTTAGTTTTAATAAACTAGAAAATTTCATAAATATATAATGATTCTCGGTAACTACAGCTTGCAAAATGATAGCTTTCTTTTTTAATTCCGGTAAGTGGTTGAAAGGAATTGAGTAATTATTAGTAACAGGCCCATGGGCGTAGCCAAGGTGGGGCAGGATGGGGCGCTTGCCCCCCCCCCTCCTGGCCCAAGCGAAAAAATAAAAATACACAAAAATAAATTAAAATAGGTAGGTACCTAAAATTAAAAAAAATTACATTTAAACATTCGTGCGTGCCACAACACATCACCTTTAGTTCCAGTGAATCGAGCGAGCGCTCAAATACCTACCTACCACCAAAAATATCAAGTATTTACCTTTCAAAATGTCTTTATTCCAAACTAACTTTTACAGTTCATTACATGGAAAGTGACAACATAATATAGAAAATTATAACCATTAAAAAAAAATGGAAATGGAAATGGAAATGGAAATGAATCCAATTTAAATCTTTAATAAAATCAATTTTAAAAAATAATATAAATAATTTAATTTAGTAAATATCTCTTTAATCGTTTTTTAAAAGTTGCCAATTTTTTAATTTTTCTGATATTTTTTGGAAGATTGTTACCTATATTTTATTATTCCGTCATATAAAAAGATTTTTTCCGAAATTACTTTTTACTGGTACAGTTTGATCATTTATACAATGTCTGGTGTTATGATCATGTTATGTCTTATTCTCCTGAAGTGTTATGTTTAATTTTTTTTCTTTTAAAATAATAGAGTGAATTAGAATACAAATTTTTAATTTATAAATGTTTTGAACGTGTAAATACCCTTTCGGTCTATATAGATTTACAGTTGCATGGTTCTAAATGTGGTAATTTGTGTATACATTAAATAACTTTATTTTGCAATTTTTGTAATGGTTTTAAGTTTGATAAACAAGCAGATCCCTATGCAGAAGCTAAGTATTGTAATTTTGAATATATGAATGAAAATTATATATTTTTTAAGTATTTCAAAGGAATGATATATCTAGCTCTGTACAAAACAGATACCAAAGGAGATATCGAGTTGATAATATACTGGATATAGCATTTTCAATTTAAATTTTCGTCTAAAATTAATCCTAAAAATTTTGTCGTTTTTGAATATTGAATATTTTCATTATTAAATGTTATGGGTTTAATGATGGAGTTTATTTTATTTTTAGTTATTAACATAAAAGAACATTTTGTAAAATTTAACGTAAGTTTATTTGATTGAAGCCAAGAAAGAAGTATTTTTAAATCATTATTAATATCAAAATACATTTCTGCAAGAGTTTCAGCAAAATAAATAATTGTCGTATCATCTGCAAATAGCTTTATATTGCCCTTTAAGTTCAATTTAGAAACAGAATTAATGTAAATTAAGAATAATAACGGACCTAATATTGATCCTTGTGGAACTCCACATATTATTTCTTTTTCCGAACTTTTTCTTTTCCCAATTTGAACAAATTGTTTACGATAGCTTAAATAACATTGAAGTAGTTTGTGTGTATTTTCCCTTATCCCAATACTATATAATTTTCTTAATAAAATATCATGGTTTACGGTGTCGAAAGCTTTACACAGATCTAAGGATAGTAAACAGCATTTTTTACTGCTGTCGACATTAGCTTGAATATTTCTTATGATATCTCCTACAGCTATTTCTGTATCCTTAAATCTGCGAAAACCATACTGGTTATTTCGTCCTGTATTGGTACGCGCGGCGCTGATGGCACACTAGCGCCTGACTACAATTTACATAGTTTCATCGGTGAAGCTGATTTTTGGTACAAGCAATGGAAAAAGAAAAATGGGCCAAGCCGAACTAAAGGAAATAGAACTAGCTCTACTAGTTCAAGAAAAACAATTGTTTTACACAGCTATAAAAGAGGCGCTTCCAATTTCCCTTGCACAGCCCTGCACAACGTGCACTATCGAAAGATCTTTTAGCACTTTGCGCAGGGTAAAAACATGGGTAAGGTCAATAATGTCAGAAAATCGGCTTGTTGGCCTTTGCATGATAAGTGGTGCATAAGAAGAGGGTTCTGGAATCAAAAGAAAAATTTAAAAACGAAATTTTGTCAAAGTTTTTCCAGAACATCCGTGGGCTAGTCCATAGGGTTTAGGTGAGTTCGCGCGGCACTCAGGTACGGCCCTTGAGGTGGGTCAGTGATCAGTTTTCTAACAGTATAAATTCCTCAGTTTTTTGTTTCTACTAACATGATGTGTTAGGATATTTATAAATACAGGTTGTTGTTTTATCGTTTAGAAAATTTCAGGTGGTTCATTGTCTATACGGACGACCGTCGCCTGTTGCAACTAATTAGTTTTAATGTTTAAATAAGCAATTTTTTTTATAAGTACCTACTTTATATTACGTTTTCTTATTTTTGCCCCACCCTGGGGAAAATCCTGGCTACGCCCATGAACAGGCCAGTCCGAGATACTGGACTTCAGAAATGGAGGACCTGTCCACCAAAGAGTAGAGTTTAATAAATATTCTGGGTTAACACCTCTTGTAGCTAAATCGGCAGGATTATCTTTAGTATTTACATATCTCCAATCATTCAAATTGGATAATGATTGGATTTCCGAAACCCTATTAGCCACAAAGACTTGTAGCAAACTGGGCTCAGTCCCAATCCAACTTAAGGCAACTTCGGAATCAGACCACATAATTATAGGAACAGAGAGCGACAATGCATTTTTAACTAACTCAATTAGTTGGGAACCAAGTAGGCTAGCACATAGCTCTAACTTGGGAATTGTAATCGTTTTCAAGGGAGCTACTTTGCTTTTTGCACATAACAAATGGACCTGAAAATTATCTTGAATATCTTTTAGGTAAAACAATTAAAAAGGTAAATGGGTAACTAAGGTAACTTTTAAACAGGAAGTAAATAGCTACCAAGAGAACGCGTCAGTTTCGCTATAGTGAAACGGCGCGCGACTGTACAGCGTCTAAATTTTTATTCGCCAACGCAACGGCAAATACAAAGAAAGCCATTGAGACTCTACTTACTAACTAACGTCACCCCCTATTCCGATACAACTGTCAATATTTCGCATTGGGGTAATTATGAATGTGTTATCAAATTTCCGCCACGGATTTTATTATGAAAAATTCGCTACAAACTTTCACATTGGTTCGGGGAATCCTTTATTGCTAAACTTTTATTTTCTAATACTTCCCTAATTTTTTAGCCCTTTTTGAGTTATATGAGTCAAGCTTAGCTGACTTAATAGCTTTGGTTTAAAATGGTATTAAAAAGATAGGTGCGATGCAAAAGTCATAAATATACATTGTACAACATGCAACTTGTGACATAATATTTGGATCTTAGGATTGGATGAATAAAAGTACTGTTGCTAAAAATGTATTAGCCTTGTTAGCCTATAATTAAACCAATAGATACTTTCTTTTGTCAGATCAAAATTTAATAGTAATGCAATAATGATTAGACCTTTTTATGATCGCCATATGTTAAACGTAAACACGATAATGAAGATAAAGATTAGCAATAAACGGGTATTCATTTTATTGTGCACACTAAATCAATTGAGACCTAAAAGTTTATTATTATTTAAGTTTTTAATCTTTATTGCGACTCTACCATATGTCGTAATGGAACTTGTTACAAGTTAAGGCATTCTTTTTCATTTTACTATTTTGTGTTCCCCATTAACATTACATTTATTATAATAAATTAATATTATAATATGCAATAATGTTCACAAGCTTTTTGATCTGCAAGGCAAAGTATACCTTGTGGGCGTCAAACCTTGTAGTTGTATGGTCGGTGAGCCGTTTTGATACTGCCCATTAAAATTTGCGTACAATGTGCCAACACCATTGTAAGAGTAGCCTTTCGCGTATTTGATGATAGCAGGTATACGACCAGAAACTAATAATCCGTATTGTTTTTTCCACCTATAGCACCAATGTATCATCGCATAATAACGTCCCTAGTTGGATCTAGGGCTGAATAAAGCAGACTTACAGATCAAACAACTTTAACTCTAGCTGTGGAAGAAATGCGGTCAGAAAAAAGTTCAGGGGTTTAACATAATGTCACATAATATTTTTTAATTATAATTTAATATCTTCCAGAGTAAACCTTTATTAAATTAATTAAATAGCAATATAGGTATTATATCAACTAAGATTTTAGAATTTGTTATAAATTTAACATTATTCTAAAGTTCGTTTTATTCAATTAATTTTGATACTGAAATGGAGAAGAAAGGAGTTTCTTTATTAAAATAATACGAATGTAAAAATATGGCAACCCTTCAATAATTCGTTGACAAATGGCTTGTGTGACTTGAAAAAACAAATGGCCGATATTTGGAAAAATTTGGTTGATCACGGGCGAGAGTTATTTGTGGTTTTTATAAATACGTCGGCATCGCATCGCGTCCTTTTAAGCTTAATTAGTGTTAAGTCATAATGCATCGATTCACTCGTGGTAAAACCATTTACAGGCAAACCTGTGAAGTGGTTGCCAATGGTTTTAGCGGTTTTTTTTTTAATAAAATTGGTACAAAAGTTAAAAAGCGAGAACTTTCTCTTTTCCCGTGAAACTTGTTAAAAGCAAGTGAGTTTTATTGGCGAAAATACCAAATTAAGCGCAAAATGTTAGTGACACCATATAGGTATTGCAGTGGCGCTTTAGATATAGCATGAAGTAAAAATGACACGAAGTCTCGGCCTCAGATTAAAACTATGTTTATTTAATGTCGGTAACATGTTTCGCCCTAAACTGGCATCATCAGCCCTAACAAGAAAAAAACACATAATATTGCACGAAAACTAAAATTAAAAAAATTCTACCTTACAAACAGTTGAAGGCAAAGAAAATTACTGTTGACAATTAAAAAGGTATATCACGGTTAACAAAACCATCGTCGGTCGGTTGCCTATCCAATTGGTTGGTTGGTTGGTTAAAGGCAGGGGTCGGGTTCGACGTGTGGCCCAAGCTTCTACACTGGAGCCTATTGGCTTATTGTGTCTTGTTAGAAAAGGTTTGTTCCTTGTACGAGGTCCAGTAGTTTTCTTCCAAGTTTGTCGTGCGATGTGAAGTGAAGATAAAGTAGGCTGCTACAATAATCTGAATTAAAGTACGTAATAATTTTTTAATTTTTTATCACAAAACTTGTCTCACATTAAATCGACCAAAACTGAAAATTCTGAAGCTGTTTTTTCCATGCTGGAATTTTTTAAAACTTGATACCGACTAAACACGGTAAGTTACTCATATTTGCTACAATGTTCTAGGAGTTGACAGTGGGGTAGTTATATTTGCAACCATTTAGATTATTTGCTGTTGACCAACTTTTGACAGTACTAAAATGAACATTTAATGATTACTTACAAGTGCAAAGTTGCTTATATAATTTTATCGTTTCTTTTTATTTATAAACTTGTAGTAAAATCAAATTAGTATTAGAACTGTCTAACAACGACATTAGATGTCGCTACTTTCTACATCCTCTCTTCTTGGCTTTCGCCTTTGTGAGTTTTGAACAGACCGTTTTTTTTTTTTCATCAGATCCTAGATCCTAGATCCATTCCTGCCTTACTGATGAGTCATGTGGCGAAACACGTCTAAGGACTCTGGGGACTGGGTTCTCTTCTAACAAAACGAAAGGAAAAAGGAAACAAACAACTCTTTCCAATAATTTAATTGGTTGCTATTGCTACAAGCTTTTAGCTAATGTTGTCAATCGTATTTCCCAACTTTTCATCTGGCCGCTTTATTCCATAACGTCCATGGACACTTTTTACTTGCTGTAAGCTATCATTAGTAACTCTCTTGCAAAATTAAAATACCACTAAGTAGACTTGCAGTAAGTTTACAAAAGAAAACTTTACAAACGAAACGACTATGGGGGAAGATTTGCTGTTTGCAACAAGCTTGCAGAAAACTTACTGCTAGTAAAGTTCCTTCTTTATACTTATTCTAGGTAGGTTTTTGCAAATTTAATACAACCCTATCTTGCATTGTGGGTTAAATTTAATTTAAAATGTTTTTCTTAAAAAAAAATACTTGCAGATATAAAATGCAATGATCATTGTAGAATTTTATTTTAATTTTATTTAAACTATATACCCATGAATGCGAAATATTTTGTTAGGTTCTGATTTCCCTTCCCGTGGTAGACACAGATAAATGTGTCGACCTGTACATGTTTCGTTTATGTACAATATGGCCAATTTTTACGAATTAAGACGATATTTGTTCATTTCAGAAGTAAATGTCTTGAACCTCAGAAAGGTTCAATTTTGCTGATTATGGGGTTTGTTGCCTACAAAAGAGTCACCGTCTGTGGTAAACAAGAAGTTTAACAAGGCTCTAAAAGTATTGTTCCGAGAATAATACCTGGTGGTTCTACTGCAAGTATAATAGTGTTATCTCTTATGGTTCTGATTAAGACATTAATGATGAGTAACGCATATGCATGCATTATGTATAAAGCATAATATAAATAACTAAAGAAAAAATTTTAAATTTTAAATATTAAAAGTTCTAAATCAAATTGATGCTATATATAATTGAAAAATTCTATAATTGTCTATATAATCTCTAGAATCGGAACCGTCGAAAATTATTATAATTACAAACAATTGTATGTATTTATGGCATCACCGGCGTTAAACAAACCCAAGCAGTCCACGTCGCTATACCATCTCGCGTTCGATTCCTACCAATATCAATTGCGTGGCTTCCAGGGCGTGCTGCACGAGATTAATTTTGTTCCAACATTTACTCTAATTTCTGCTACCGTGCGAGCAAAAATTATTTGCATCAAAGAGGGCTTGGATTAAAAAACGTAGGGCTTGGTTAAGATTACAATGATATGGGGACGATATATCTAACCAAATCTAGGTTAACATTTTGTCAAATTCATATTATGACATGATATGCCAAACTAATGAGTAATAAAATAAGGACACAAATACAAATTTATTTTTGTTGTTTACAAAATTAACAAAGTAAGAATATACAGAAAGAAAAAGAAAAATAATTACATAAATTGCTGAAATTGGCCACCACCATGCTCCAAGCATAAATTCACTCATCTCTTCATATTTCCGAAAGTGTTGACAAGCATCTCTGGAGAAATGTTAATTCTTGGATAATCCTTTCTTGTAATTGTTCTAAATTTGCAACTGGTGTTTTAAAAATAGTGTTCTTTAAATGAGGAAAAACGAAGTAATCCATAACCGTTAAACGAGGTGATCTAGGTGGGAATTCAATGTCTGATCGAAAACTGATCAATCTGTCGTCGAAAAAGTTGCGTAAGTAGTTAATAGTTTCGGCGGCTGTATGGGCGGTTGCACCGTCCTATTAAAAATATCCAAAACATAGTTCGTCGTCAAGTAATTGCTCCACAAATGGATTCAAAATATTGTCTCTATACCGCTGTGCTGTAACTGTTTAATGGAAAAAATAGGACCAACAATTCTTCTTCGGGAAACAGCTAACCAGACACCAATTTTTTGAAGGTGCAACATAACCGGAGAGGTGGAACCAGGCTTCATCCGAAAAAAATGTCAGGTCTAATAAATCATTTCTTTCCAATAAATTTCGGGTAAACCATTGAGAGTAATTCCTGCGTCTTTCAAAATCTGCGGCTTGTATTTCTTGGAATACTTGCGCTTTATAAGGAAATAAATTTAGCTGCTTCTTAAGAATAGTCCTGCATGTTCCATAATATCTTCCCACTTCTTGGGACAGGCATCTTATGCATTGTATTTTGCATTATTTCACGAACGTTTGCAACAAGTTCTTCTGTTCTTACAGATGGTCTTCCTGCTCCTTTTTTGTGTTGTATAGAACCTGTTTTCCTAAACACAGACACGGTTATTTTCAGGCAATGATAAAAATCCCCAGCAATAAAAGCAGCGTTAGGAAAATGTTCGTGAAAATCGTCCATGCACAAACCCGGATTGTATTGCCACTCACCATTTACTCTAACCCCGTTTCGAAAATACGCTTTAACCATGAATTTTTTGTGCTGTTTCGTAAAGCCCATTGTGTGAATTGTTCAAGAAATTGGAAAAATTAGCGATGAATCAAAAATTACTTGTAACGACTGTCAAACATGACGAAACAACTGATTGATTGTTAATTCAGGTAGTTACTGACACCCAACAGGTATTAAGCTCTACGGCTAAGCATTACGTCCTTAGATGCAAGGCCCTCTTTGATGCAAATAATTTTTGCTCGCACGGTATTTCGCCTGCGTATCCATCCAAGATCCAAAGATTTTGAATTTGTAGAAGTATTCCTCTCTACAATAATTGTAGTAAATAGTAGTAAAATTATTTTAATATGTTTTTAAATAAAAGTTTGTTAAGTGTTGCATTTTTCTTAGATGCTGCAGGGGTAGGCGCTAGAACATTCTTAGATGAGCACTATAAAAATAAAAAAATTCCCATAGTCTGCTAATTTTGCTCATTATTTTATGCGGGTTTCCGTTATTTTACCTTCTTGATTCATAAAAAAATACATGCTTACTTAAAATACATTATTACATTTTAAATCAAAATAAACTGATAAATCCAGGTCCACGCCAGATTGATTCAAAAAATTAACTTTGCCAACAGATTGCATCAAAGAGTCAGTGATTAAGCCGTCTTATTCAAAACTGATTAATGCAAGAATCCTTACTGATTATATTTTAATCAATTTATATTAAATGTTTCAATCAATAATGATAAAATTGGCTTTGATGTGTTGAATCATTTTTTATTTAATCTTATATCATTTTTGAATAAATTTAAAAAGCTTACAGAAAATATTTAGATATTTTAAGACGCCTTCAAAGGGTCTTTTAACCTATACTTTTGTATAGGCTGAACTAGCATAAACTATTTGAAGGTTGGAGACAATGATGTTTCTTGAATGATGAAAGAGTTTTGGACTTCCATTGTCTTTATTTGTTTTAAATCACAACGTTTTAACTGGTAAGTATCTCCAGTCGTCTTCAGGTGAATACTGTACACAATATTCACCTGTACTGAATACAGTATTCACCTAAAGACGACTGGAGATACTTACCAGTTGAAACGTTGTGCTTTAAAACAAATAAATACAATGGAAGTCCAAAACTCTTTCATCATTCTAGCATAAAAGAGTTTTAAAGGCGCTGTCTGTCGAATTTGAAGAAACTAATCTGCATAGCACACAAAATAGCTTCTCTCCAAAATGTCTGATTAGGGTGTCAGTTTTGATGAACGCTAGGAAGAAAATAACATTATAAGAAACAAAAACGTTTTTATTTTGTTGTAAGATATACATGTATGTTGCTGATGGGTTGTACAAAAAAGGAAACTTTACTTTATTATAAAATTCCCCTTTAGTGTTTTTTCAACCACCCAATTGCTACACAAAAAAAAAGTAAACAGGCACCACGCACCGTGATAAGTAACGTTCAAAGACAGCGATTGACTGCCATCTGTTGACGTGCTACAGGAAAATTATGGGATGATACTCTCCACTGATTAAAATGTTGCGTTTTCCGCATGCGTCAAATCCCTCCAATCAAACATTATTTAAAAGGTTGGCATATTTTATACAATTGATCAGTATCGATTTAAAGTAATCCGATATGATTATTTTGTGTAAATAACAGCTTAAACCATACAACTGATTTAAAAATACATTAAATCAGACAGCCCTTCTTGTTAATCAATTGAATTTTGTACTGTGGTGAAATATTGTAAAAATGTGTGATGATGGTAAATATACCGTTTTTAAATATAATACTTGGTGAAAATGCAGATGGACAAAAAAAAAGATACATTTCATCAATAGTAAAAATTAAATAGCAGTTAATTCACAGTAAATAACACAAATTTACAGCATTTTTTGTTTGCTTGTATACATGTCATGTTCGCCCTATATATCCAGTTTAATTTAATATACCGTGGGAGACTTATTTTTGCTCTATTCTATGAAAATCGTATAAATTGCCGAACAGCAGCTCCACAATGGAGAATTCATTGATTTTCTCTTCTCCATGATTTACAAGGAAGTGTTCACTATTCTCGCTCTAACAGAACATGGAGCATCATCCCGGCATACGGTCCAATCTTGTGCGAGCGAAAATCTATTGATATCGTTTGGAATATGTCCATAGACGTAGAAAAAAGCTGGTTTCTAATAAATTGACACTTGTTACCACTCGAAAACTACGTAAGTGATTAAATTATATAATTGTGATGGCTAAAGATTGACGAAAACTGAGAATAGTAAAAATATATTTTAAATCGTACTTAATGTCCTGATTAATTTGTTAAAATAAAACTTAAATAATATCCGAGGATCAGTGATGTACCCTCACACCAGCAGAAGGTTTCTGAGTTTGTTTGGGTTCTATCATCTAAAATTTACCAGTACTTTTATTAATTTTTTTTTTAGTTTTCAGAGCCATTAAAATATATTTATGGTTAAACGCAAAAAACATTACATAGGTACAGGGTGTTAATGAATGCGTGCGACGTAGATATTTAAAGGAGTGGGTGCTGCTCAAGATATGAAAAATATACTTAGGTTAAACATATATACGGTCAAAAAGGCTTCATTTTTGATATACGCGGTGCCAAAGTTTTAGTTTTTTTTTCGTTTTTTTTTTTTTGTTTTTGACACATTTTACGAGATTTGTTACAATAATAAGCTTTTGGAATATTTACAAGAAAACACTTAAAATCCTTGGTGTATCAGAATCCAGATATATAGAGGAAAATTTGAGGTACGGAATAACAGCTTCATGTGATTTAATTCCCAATACCTACTACTGGAATATTCGAGAGAGTTCGCCAGTTTATGAAACGAAGAGTTGATTCCTGCATATTAGCAAGAAAAAGTAATTTTCAGCAGTTCTTATAATTTAGCTTGCTATGTTTAATTAGCAAACTACATTTTTCTTTCACATATAAAGAATCCGATTAGGGGTGTGCAATTTTTGAAAAATTACAACGATAATTTACCTCACGTGTATAGAACCAATCAAAATGCTAATTTTCATAACAACCACCTTGGTAACGGTCGTCTTACCCGATAAGACATACCGTTAGCTGGATAAGACGCTAGTAGCTTTTTATATTATTTTATATTATTTTGCTATTTCAAAATAAATATAGATATTAATAACACCTAACGACCTTTATGTTCAGTAAATTATGCGATAAAATACACCTCTAGAGGCGGCTTCTTATCTTCATACCTTTGTTTTTCACTAAAAACTCGATTTTCTAAGAAAATTTTTACTCAATGTAATTTTTACTTATACCTAATCAAAAATAAGACCCTCGAGCTAAAGCTCTCGGGATCATATCAGATTATAAGTAAAAATTAAATTTCTTAAAAATTTATCAGAAAATCGATTTTTTGTAAAAAACTGCGGTATTACCGATAAGACGCCTCCTCTATCGGTATATTACTGTTGATAATTGACCGGCAGGTCTTATTTTGTTAGATTTCATTAAGTATTGAAATTTTTAAATTAATTTGCGAATTTCATTGGTAAATTTAATGCTCACCAAGTAGGTGTACAGAAAAAATTATATTCGTAGGTAAGTTTTCTGCCAACATGTGAAAATACACTTATTTGCGTTATCAGCTAATGGGTTTTAAAATAAGGCACAGGAATAAAGTGATCTATGTTTGAAAGGTTGTAGAGAATGATGTATCTTGAGTAATAGATGTGTTTTGGACTTCCATTGCCTTTCGTTTTTCATATCACAACGTTTTAGCTGGTAAGTATCTCCAGCCGTGACTGGAGATACTTACCAGTTGAAACGTTGTGATATGAAAAACGAAAGGCAATGGAAGTCCAAAACACATCTATTACTCAAAGTGATCTATGTATGAGTCTTTTCCATGGGTACCATATTCAATAATGTATGAATGTTTTTTCACAGCAACCACCCTCAACAATAATTTTTCATGCTCTATGTCAAACCAAAAAAGAAATACGTATCTATTTAATTAATTGTAATTCTTGCAATTTTTAACGTTAAATACAGTGTGACCACTGACCAGTAAACTCCGCATCATATGGGATTTTTTTTTATTAATAGCTTTATTCGAAATTTAACTTTGGCATCAAGTTCCGCTTCGATCGAGATGAAAATTAAGCAAAAAAATAGCAGTCACGCATTATGTGTCAAATTTTAATTTTTTTCAAAAAATAATTCAAAAGTGGGGTTATTTCTGAAAATATCGAAAAAAGTTATTAGAAAAAGTTTTTTTAAATGCAGTTTCTAGCCAACATGCAAAATTTCAGCTGCATAAGATAATTTTGGTTTTTTAGCAATATTTTGTCGTTGTAAACGCGTTTTTGGTGCATCATTGTAATTAATTTTTTGGAAACTGCACTTAAATAATAAAGGACTATTTTTACTTTTTTATGACATAGCTTAATAACAAATTTTAATAAAGGGGTTTTAAATTAAATCATTGAAGATAGATAAACTTTACGTTAAGTTAAACTAAAATTTATTTTCCACTTAATGAACACTTTACTGATGACACTGTGTTGTTTTTTGTCTTAATATTAAGACGTATTACTTTCAGACACAAACTACGTTTTCAAAAATACTTATTTTATGAAGTTACCTTATACAGGGTCAAAAACAAATAAACTTTGCATCACATGCGACCAAATTTAATAGCCCAAATTTGATTTTGTAGAAAAACACACATTTAATATGGCGCTACTTTAAAGAAAATGTATCTGTAATTATATTTTTTTTACCCCATTTTGAAAAACCTAAAAGGGGTACCGAAAATACCCCATTTTATGTTTTTATTGTTTCTTCCAATTAAGTAATTTTTTCTAAAGCATTTTTATGGTTTTTTACACTGTTTTTGTGGGTTTCTTGAGGATTCTATGTTGTGTATTTTATTTTCCTAATTAAAAATCAAGCACAAACATTAAAAAAAGGGCGTGGCACCCAAAAAATTTTCGCGGCGGCGCTACTTTTTTAAACGCCTCTCCTTTAATTCCCCTTCTCCCATAACTAAGAGCTGTATACGCGCCTGCCTGCATGAAGATAAACCCCTTTTTCCAAATTTATATCTGGCAAGCCTAATCACGTGACTACTATTTTTTTGCTTAATTTTCATCTCTATAAAAGCAGAACTTGATGCCAAAGTCAAATTTCGAATAAAGCTATTAATAAAAAAAAATCCCATATGATGCGGACTTTACTGGTCACACTGTATATTGTTGAGTTTTGATTTTTGTGTTTTTATTTTTATTCGGGAAATATTCCACTAAATAGTATTTATTTTGTACTATATGTAAAATAACCAGATAAATATGCATGCAGGCTTGTTTTTTTTTTAAACTGCATTCGTTCATTGCCATATATTTTTTAAAAAAGCGCTTCACCTTCGTTATCGGGCTCTTTCGAAAATATGAAATTAAACTCATGTAGTTCGTAGAAAACACGCTTTTATGCAAAATTATCGGTTATTTTAATGCACTTATGCTTTTATGCATACACTGCCAATACATTTCAATAGGGGACATGTCCACGTCTTGTGCAACTTCATGTTTTACTTCTGTGGCGATATCTCATTAGTATCGATACAGTAAAACCTCCCTAAAATCATCAAGGTTAGTGTTTAGCTTCACACAGGGGCCGCAGAACAGTAGTCTGAAAAGATCTGTGTGGTAGTTAGGCTGCTTATTTGGTGTTGTTTACGAGTTTTGTTGATTCCTGTAAAACTATTAGCATCTTTTGTTTCAATATACATTTAAATAGTTAAAATGGATGTCACTGTGGAAACTATTAATGTTGGCAGTCGAAAAAAAAAAATTCTAGAAGAAACTGTAACAGAAGAAGATATAGATGAAACAGCACAGGAAGAAGAAACTTGCGATTGCTTAGAGAGTGACTACGAAATTCATCTTTAAAATATGCGATAACCTTACTTTTGTCTATAAGTACTTCTCTTTAATAAACATGTAATACGTAAAAATATTGGCTAACATATTTTTTTCCCTGAAGACCAACAACAAAATAAATTTAAAGTTCAGACACAGAACAAACCCGAACAAAACGGGACATAAACATGTAGTTCAAGCAAAAGTAGACATGTCCAATTTTCTTTTCTACTTTTCTCTTAAAAAACAAACACTGATCAAAAAAAACATTTGCAAATACATTTTTAACTAAAAAACAAATCATGTATTATTTCGTTTCAAATTGTAGCTTCAACGATCTTAACATAAAGTGTTTTTTACGTTTTTCTCAAAATTACCTTAGATGGACATGTCCTCTTTTGAATGAACGCTCCTCATTTATACATTGTATTCCAAAATAAAGTACAGGAGAGTGGAATTTTCGGTAGCGCAAAACAAAAATAACACCCTGAAAACTGCATCCGCCAATGTTGATATTTTCTTGTCAAAATTCCAAAAACTAATAAGTGTACCAAATTAGAAATAATTATCTCAAAAAATGTGAGGAAAAAAAGAAAATAAAGTTAAAATTGTGGCACCTTATAAAATCAAAAATAAAGCTTTTTTGACCCCATGTTTATAAGTATTTTTCCTATCTTGAGGAGCACAATCACTCCCTTAAATATCTACGTGACATACATTAAGATCCTGTAGTTATCTGTACGGCCTGATGGCCAGTTTCATCCAAAGTTCCATCGAACATATTCCTTTCGCTTAGACTGTAAGTAGAGAGGGGTGTACGTACAGGGAGTCTCTTCACACATATTTATTACAGAACGTTGTAAGATGACAAAAAAAAGTAGGGGACCCTTGAAAGGGGGTATTTTTTTTATACTTTTTTTAGACTAAGCTACCTTTATAATTTTTTTTCTAATTTGGTATCATAACAAGTCTATTACGATACGCATTTGCGTATCGTAATGAAGCTATTTCGATACGCGTTTTTTCTTTATTTAATGTTGGTAACATTTAAATGTTTTATTTAATTGACTTGCGCGGCCTTTGTGATTTACGAGGAAACCCATTTTTCGCAGAGGAAAAATAGCTTGATAACCTACTTTTTTATTCTGTGTGGATAACAGTCATCTATGTTGGTTGCATAAATTTATAAATCAATCTTTTGTAGATGCTTCAAGTTATCATTTTCTGCCAAATCCTATCTAAAATTCAATCTATTAACCTTCCAATGTCGATTTTAACTTCAACTTTATTTACATTTTCCATCTTCCCTATACTAAATTGCAATCAATGCCGTGACGTAAAATCACGTCTTTTGAAATCGAAAAAAAGTAGCAAAATCGCCCGAATTTCCGAACGCTCTGTAGATGTACCGAATGTACAAGGATCACACAACGTATTACGTATTCCGTCCAATTTTAAATCTCATATCGCTAAAATAACTTTAGAATCTCGTGGTGAAAATGGGTCAATCAATCAAATGACAGTTCGCAAAATAATTTTTGTTGTCCAGAGGCTACTATGATAAAAATGGTATTACCAACATAAAATTTGGACATAAAAATTTACAAAATTTGAAGGATTTATTTTCTTTTTAAATGGGTTTTTATTGAAAAAACTACAAATTAGAAAAAATAGTATAACGTACGTGTTATATAAAGCAGTTTTAAGCACTTGTCCCGTTATAAAACTCGCCGCCAGCGGCTCGTTTTTTAACATTGACGCGTGCTATAAAATGATGCTTTATAAAACGTGTACGTTAATATACTATTATGAGTCTGCGGATACAAGCGGCGAAATAAACGCCGTTTTTGTTTTGTCGATTAAAAGAATTGCTCATATAATCCATTATAAACTCAATTGCGTATTAGCAATTTGAGATTTCAAGCGTGGGCGTCGCTTGCGTCGCATCGGTTTAAATGTCATACACATTACCACGGGCAAAGCTGCAGATTGATGTTCACACATTCACATTTCACATCACTTACCCAGGACCTGTTCTTTTGTCGTGACGACGGCGAAAAAGTCTGCGGTATAATGACAAAGGACATTTTTTTTTTAATTCAGATTAGTGTCTTCATTATAACGATGAATAATAAGAAACACGTCAATCCGTAAGTCAAACTAATAAAACAAATAAAAACCTTACAAAACAAGATCCATATATATAATTTCAAAGAAATTTAGCTAAAAGAATGTCATTTGGACACATACGAGTTAAACCTGAAGAGAGGTTCACATTTTTAGCATCTTTATTCTAATTTATATATTTTATAATTTAACTTTTATTTCATATGGTTTTTATATCATTTATCAAAATATGAACAATTTTCATACTCTTGCAGAGAAAATTTCTCATATTTTTTTTTTATGGTGTTTACTGTATTGACTGGGTTAAAAATGATTATGATCTTGGTCAAGGGTAAGCTAGATATAAGTATGTTTTCTTTGTTAAAAGAAAAAATACCGCGTTGAAAACATTCATTATTAGCCCCCAAACTAAAATAAGCAATATTAAATTTTCCGATGCAAATTCTAATCGTCTGATAAATTAGCAGCCGTATATGAAAGTCCATTCAATAACGAAAGCTGATGTGCAGAAAAATAACGGGCCCCTTTAAAACAATTGTTTTTATGGTGTAACACAGCGCGCACCCTATCAGCAGTCAAAATATTGGATCATATATGACGTAAAGCCGCATATCCATTGGCGTATCTTTTAATTGAAACCATAAAACCATCCCTTCATTGCTACCCCACATGCAATTTCATATTTTCAATCTCCCATCTATAAATCACACCATTAAATCGCCGAACAAATTTTGTTGTGTCATTTTTGATGGCGCACTGGATAAACGCATAACGGTGCATTCACGATAAGTTCCTCTATTTCAGTCAATTACTACACAAAAATGAATTGATCTAAATTGATTAACTGGTTCTGTGTTTTGGACATATACACCGGTGCTGTTGCATGCATTGTTATATTGTAGATTGTTTCTAAAACTATAAAACAATATTGACTAAAGCTGGATTTTACTGGCATTTATAGTTTAAATGTCTCTTTTTAAGATACTAAAGGGCCCCAACTGTTCTAGTGAAAGAGAATCCATAGCAAAGCTTGAAGCTTTTACAATTGAGCATTTTTTCGTCCTTTATCCCAAAAACTATAACTAAAGTAAAAAAAACTCGAAGGAAATTCGTTTAAGTAGTTACGATGCTATATAAATTTTGAACCTATATAAATTATATTTTATTTATAAAAAAAAACACAGCCAGAGTACCTGAGAAGTAATAGTAGTTTCTGAAATATCTTATAAATCACATCTACAACTTTTATAATTCGTCCTAATTTTTTTTTAATTATTGAAAATTTAATTTTTATAGTAATTAAATCCAAGGAACGCACTACATTACAGGAAATATAAACAATAAATGACAATAGTGACAAAATGGTACTAAATTGTAAAGTTTAATGTATACTTAAATATATTTAAATTAGTAAAATAATTAAGTTGTGATTTAAAAAAAAAACCATTAATTTTTTTTTAATATAACCAACTATTTTTCAGTATATTTATTTTTAGTTGGTAGAATAATGTAAATTATAAATAAATTTTACAAGAAATTTTTTACTAAACCTACTATTGACGTTAATGGTTTGTTTGTATACTGCACTGCCTACTTGTCATGTGTATATAATGCATAGTTAATTTTGTTGTTTGTTGAAGCGTTAGATTTGATGCTTTATTTCTAGAATTAATGAAAATACAAATTTTTAATTTACATAAATATCCTAAGGGTTTAAAAAAATTAATAGTTGGCTCTAAAATGAAAGTTTGTATATGTCGTAGGCTGATAGTGAAATCCGTCATTTCAGGAAAAGCCTAGTCATTTCATGAAGCGTCGGCAGATTGTGTAAAAACATGAAATTACACGATCTGCCGCGTCACTTCATGAAGAGACCTTGACGTTTCGGCGTATTATGTATAACACAATCTGCCTAATTTTAAATATCGTCACTTCATGAAATGCCACAAAAACAAGGCATATTGTGTAATTCCGTCTAAAAGGTTTATTGGCAACTGGTTTGTTCGGGTTTGTCGGAGAATTTTTTTTTATTTTTATAAAATAATATTAGTTGAAAAAATGTAATTAAAAAAAAAAAGCTCTGGGGAACAACGAACAAACCAGTTGCCAATATACCTTTTAGACGGAATTACACAATCTGCCGACTGACATGACATCGTTAGGTACTACATGAAGTGACGATATTTAAAATTAGGCAGATTGTGTTATACATAATACGCCGAAACGTCAAGGTCTCTTCATGAAGTGACGCGGCAGATCGTGTAATTTCATGTTTTTACACAATCTGCCGACGCTTCATGAAGTGACTAGGCTTTTCATGAAATGACGGATTTCACTATCAGCCTACGACATATATACAATTAATGAATTAATAACTGTTTTTGTAATATTTTTAAGGGCTTTATTGAAGTATAATAAGAATATAATATAAAGGGAATATAGAGATATATTGAATTTCAATATTGTAATTTGTAATCTGTAATTTGTAAACGTAAATCCATTGACAGTCAACATTTTTCAGTGGAACAAATGTAAATATTTAATTTTTTATTTTTACAAAGAATAAGTAAACAGAATATTATTAGATATAATAGCGATATTAAAAAAACTAAAACTAAAAATAGAGCAATATTACACAACGTTAGTGCCTTTCGCGTGAGTTGAGTGTTCGGTTGTTCAACTCAACCTAATGATCTTGCTCTGTTAGATTTACATATCCGCTTGTTTTGATATCTGTCAGCGAGCATTCTTCCTCGATCTAAACATTTTTACCGAGTAGAGGTTGCGCTTTTAGTTCAAATAGAGTTTTTAGTTTCAATCTGAGGGTGCTCTTCGCGAGAGTTGAGTGTTCGGTTGTAAAAACTAATGATCTTGCTCTGTTCGATTTACACTTTCGCTTGTTTTGAAATTTATCAGCGAGCACTCTTTATCGATCTGAGAATTTTTAGCGAGTAGATATTGCGCTTGTACAATAATTCAATTGAGCACAATTTTTCTTTTAGAGTTAAAACGGTGTTCTTTCTTATTTATTTTTTTGATCTTTTAAAATCGATGTAAAAATTATATTTTTATTTAATTTAAAAAACAAGTTTTTAAGAAGGACCTGTCAACATTTTCAGGCACAAGCATACGTTTTATTTAAACAGCGCCTGAGTAAGACCGCATTCGGGGCAATAGTAAATTTTGGACAGATCTATGACGTCACAGCGCTTTTAAGTACTTTCGAGTGGTAATATTGTAATATGAGGGTAAAACACTCTGTATTAGTATATTGTATTAGTGTTCTAATTAGTTATTATGATTAGCTAGTATAACAATACTGTCGATATAACAAATATGTAATATAAACATTTAGCGTAAGTGGAACAACTATGTATGTGGCGACATGGACTAAGTTTCAGAATATAGTTTGATGTTGAATATGAAACACCGTTTTCTTTGAACCCTTTGCTGCAACCTATCTGAACATCAAATTATTACATGGCGACCCTGCCAGCCAAAAAACCATAAGAAGAAAAGCACCGATATGGAGTAAAATGGGTAGTGCCAAGTCTAAAGAGGAAATAGTTATCAACCAGGCCTCGAATGGAGACGCAAGGAGCGAAATATCAAACAAGGGGTTTTCGCTGTCAGAGTACCTTTTACTAACACTTGTAGTAGCCGTTATCCTGTATATCATATATAGTGGGATTCTTCGTTATCGTAAGGAATTACGAAAAACTATTCGAAGAGAAATTAACAGAAGCGAGTTAAGAAAATCAAGGGATGAATTAATGACGGAGGAGGCAGTATAAAATTTTTTTTAGGTTCTTTTTAGGATAATTATAAAGATGGTTATTACACTTATGGGAAAAAAAAAACTGAAAATGGACATAAGAAACAAGGCAATATGTAAAGAATGGAAAAAATTAAGCAATTTAGTAATTAAAAAGAAAAAATGTACTAAGTAAGTTATAGAATTAAGTAAATTGTATTGAAATAGGGACCTCTTTAACAAGTACTTTGCTCTTAAATAATTAGATTTGCATATTTTTCATGGGAGATAACTTAAACATAATTTTAAGTTCTCTAGCAGATGTCAGAACTTATCTAGGAAAATTAAATTACGACAGACGAAAAACATCCATCGTTTCAACTAAAGTTAGGGAAGCAAAAACTATTTACTCTCGACTGAGTGAGGAGGTTTCTGCTATTAATCAAAAAATAAAAGATTCTGAACTCGACGAAGCAGACATTGAATATTCTAAAAATACTATAGACAAAATTAAAAAAGTATATCAGGAAATTATAAATTTTGATAAACAATTCGCAGAAGGTTTGAGTAGTGATAACCAAGACGCGGAAAGTACAAATCGGGATAACCAGGACGCGAAAATTATACATTCAGATATGTCGGCTTTTGACCTGAAAGTGGCCACGAGCCTCTTGCCTGTAATGGATGACTCGGAAGCTATTACACATAAACTAATCGACGCGGCAGAATTTTATCATTCTATGCTTAACGATGATGGCAAGCCTATTTTAATTATATTCATTCTGAAAACACGAATTTCAAATAATGCGAAATTGAGATTAAAGTCTAGTTACGATTCTATGGATTCATTAT
Source organism: Polydrusus pterygomalis (assembly GCA_963969555.1). NCBI lineage: Eukaryota > Metazoa > Arthropoda > Insecta > Coleoptera > Curculionidae > Polydrusus > Polydrusus pterygomalis. The sequence continues at coordinate 13,366,988 of OZ018384.1, forward strand.
TAGGAGACATAAAAAAACATCTTTTAACGAAACAATCCGATACCGCCCTTCAGGCAAAATTGTTTTCCGCCAAGCAAGGCGATAATACTGTTTCTGAGTTTGGTAAAAATCTTGAAGATATCTTAGTAAATCTGACAATTTCTCAAGCAGACGGTGATTCAAGAGCTTTTGATATTTTAAGACCAATAAACGAAAAAATCGCTATAAAAAGGTTTACAGGTGGCCTTAGAAATCATAAACTCAGCACAATCATATCTGCTAGAAATTTTGAATTTTTAAAGGATGCCATTAGAGCGGCGCAAGATGAAGAAATTTCCTCTCAAAGCAGTAATCAACAAATTTTCAATATGTTTAGAGGAAGAGGAAACAACAGAAATTTTTCTGCAGGTTTTAACAGAGCTAGAAACTCTGGAAGACATTTTAATAACAATTTCAATAGAAACGTAACTAATAGAAATAACAATCATGTTTCTAATTATCAACAAAATAATTCTCGCTTAGGTAATGGTAATAGCAATCCGCAAAGTCAGCGTTTTCAGGGGGGACACCGAGGACGTTCGTTTACTCGCGGTTATCGTGGAAATTCGCGGAGACAAATAAATTTTGCTGACCAAGACATTAATGCAGGTCAGGGAACGTTGCCGTATGATGTTTCTAGGGAGCAAACATTTTTTCGTCCCTAAAGTAGAGGGGAATAGTCATAATAATATTTTTACTTACTCCGAAAATTACTCAAATTCAGTTTCTTTTAGAGTAAACAACAAAAGTTTAGGATTCTTAGTAGATACGGGAGCGTCATTGTGTGCGCTTAAGTTAGAGCATTTAGATGCAAGTATACCTTTACATAAGGAAAATCTTGAAATAAATGGCATAGGTGGTAGAGTATGTTCCGTAGGTTATGTATACTTAAATCTCGCTATAGGAAACATACAATTTAGGGAAAAGTTTTATGTATTTGATTCGTTGGAATGTCATACAGATGGTATAATTGGGAGAAATTTTTTAGGGAAGTATAAAGCTAAATTAAACTATGAGGAAAATACTTTAGATCTTTTCAATGAGGGAAAGAATGTTATTTTAGACTTAAATGCTTGTTGTAGTCATATATTAGTGTTACCTGCAAGGTGTGAAAGTATTCAGTACCTTGAGACAGGGTTAAATGAGGAATGTGTTGTTATGCCAAGTGAGTTATGCCAGGGTGTGTTTGTAGCAGGAGTGATTGCACAACCAGTGAATGGGAAAGTTCCGGTTAAAATTTTGAATACACGGGAAAGTGAAGTACGCTTGAGAAATTGCTTACCTAAAACTGAGAAGCTCAACAATTATGATTGTTGTCAGTTTACTTCTCAAAATATTTCAGTTAATCGAGTAAAACAGTTATTTGACATGCTTAAACTTACCTACTTGAATAAAGAAGAGAAAGATTCAATAGATCAATTATGTGCTAAATTTGCAGACATATTTCATATGCCTGGGGATAAATTATCTGTAACAAATATTTATAAACAGTCAATTCAAGTCAAACCGAACACTCAACCAGTTTATATAAAACCTTATAGACTGCCTCAATCCCAGAGGGAGGAAATAAATAAGCAAATTTCCCAAATGTGCGATAATGATATAATTGAGAGTGCGCAGAGTGAGTGGTCGTCGCCTGTTTTACTGGTACCGAAAAAGAGTGAGACATCAGGAGAGAAACGTAGCAGATTGGTTTTAGATTACAGATTTTTAAACCGTAGTTTAGTAGATATCAAGTGGCCTATTGCAAATGTGGTTGATATTTTGGATTCTCTTGCGGGAGCTTTTTATTTTTCGCATTTAGATCTAAGTCAGGGGTATTATCAAGTGGAACTAGATGAACAAAGTAGAAAATTGACAGCCTTTACAACTGATCGGGGGCAATGGCAAATGAAAAGATTGCCCATGGGGCTAAAACTTAGCCCCAGTGCCTTTTCTAGGATAATGACAGTTGCAATGGCAGGTCTAAACTACGAAAAATGTTTTGTTTACCTTGACGATCTAATAGTATTCGGGAGAAATCTTAAGGAACACAACAAAAACCTTATGGACGTTTTTACTAGACTTCGTAAAGTAAATTTAAAACTAAATCCCTTAAAATGCGAGTTTTTAAGGAAAGAAATTCTTTATTTAGGTCACATTATTAGTGATAAAGGAATATCTCCTGATCCTGAAAAAATTAAAGCTTTAGACGAATATCCCGTTCCAAAAAATTCAGACGAAGTTAAACGTTTCGTGGCTTTTGCAAATTACTACAGAAAGTTTATTCCGAAATTTGCGGAGCTATCTGTACCGCTAAACAAATTGTGCAGAAAGTATGCAAGGTTTGAATGGACGGATGAATGTAACAACTCATTTAAAATCCTAAAGAACGCACTAAGTCAATATCCAGTTTTACAGTATCCTGATTTTGCAGAGAAAAATGAATTTATACTTCAAACTGATGCGTCAAAGTCAGCTATTGGAGCAGTACTCTCAAATAAAAATAATAGACCAGTGGCGTACGCCAGTAGAAGTTTAAATAAAGCGGAAATAAATTACCCTATTATTCACAAAGAACTTTTAGCTATCTACTGGGCTGTAAAGCATTTTCGGCCTTATTTATATGGACGCAGATTTAAAATAGTAACTGACCATAAACCTTTATTATACTTATTTAGCCTTACTGACCCATCCAGCCGGTTAACAAAATTTCGATTAGGCCTTGAGGAATATGATTTTTACGTTGAGTATGTGAAAGGAAGTGAAAATGTCACCGCGGATGCATTATCAAGAATTATCTTGACATCTGAGGAATTGAAAAGCATGAATAATGACATGATTGCTGTTTTGACCAGAGGACAGTGTAAGAGTATGAAAGAGCAAGATTGTGTGTTGGACAAGGATAACCTTAATGTTTGGCCTGATCAACCAGATATTGTGGAAGTTCTTAAACAACCTAAAAATTGCACTGAGTTAGTTTTAACGACATCGTCCAAAATAAAAACATTGTCAAAAGATATAACTGAACACTTGGGGAGTTTTTATTATGTTCCATTGCAACTTAGTTTGTACTTTAGTCAAAATACTCGATCGGCATTGGCGCGAGACGAAATGCTGAGAGATTTGGCCAAAATAACTAAGAAAGCAAATATAAATGAATTATATATTTTAAAAAATGAGAAAAATAAAATGTTTATTAAATGGATAGGTAAGGAAATAAATAGTAATCCTAATTGGGGGGGCCCCCGTATAAATATTGTACAAGGAGCTAGCAAAATAATAGATAATGATGAGAAACGAATTATTTTGAATGATTTTCATTTACTTCCCACAAGTGGACATGCAGGCATAAATAGAATGACAAATAATATAAAAAAGTATTACTTTTGGCCAGGTCTAGATAACGATGTTGCAGACTTTGTAAGAAAATGTGACACTTGTCAAAAACAAAAGCATTGCAATCGTTATACTAGACAGCCCATGGTTATTACGTCGACAGCCAATTATTCTTTTCAAAAAGTATATTTAGATATTGTAGGACCACTACCAACAGATGTAAATGAATTTGCATACATCCTGACTTTACAGTGTGAGTTAACAAAATTTGTGGAAGCATATCCTATAAAAAATAAAGACACCGTATCTGTGGCAAAATCATTTGTGGAAAATTTTATCTTACGATATGGAATTCCACAGGAAATTGCAACGGATAGGGGTTCTGAATTTATTTCTTCCACTATGAGTGAGGTTTGTAAGCTTTTAAAAATAAATCAAATTTATTCCACGGCATACCATCATGAAAGTATTGGTTCTTTGGAAAATTCACATAAGGTATTGGGTGCCTATTTAAGAATTCAATCCGAAAATAATGATGCAGCGTGGAGTACATGGATTCCTTATTGGTGTTTCTCTTATAATACTACAGTCCATACTGAAACTAAATATACTCCTTTTGAACTGGTCTTTGGAAAGAAATGTCAGATTCCTAATAATCTAAATAATATGTTAGAACCCATTTATAACTTTGAGAATTACCCTATTGAGTTAAAGTATCGGTTGCAAAAGGCTCATGAGGATGCAAGAGCTAACTTATTACATTCAAAATTTAAAAGAAAGCAAAGTTATGATGAAAAAATTAAACCCATTCAATACAAAAAAGGCGATTTAGTACTGGTAAAAAATGAAGTGGGAAACAAAATCGCAAGTCCTTGTTTTCTTGGTCCTTATTTAGTTATCGAGGATGAATCTCCAAATGTAAAACTAATGAAAGGTAATAAGGAGATTGTAATCCACAAAAATAGAACTAAGTTATATCATAGTTAAGTAATTTCTAGGTAATAATTTAGTAGTAAGGAATCGGCCGGCCCTACTTTCGTATTCTTCTCTATCTGCTATTTATTCTAGGTCTGACTACTCTAATTTTCTTCCTTTTCTTTCTTCATTTCTTGAATTCTTATTGACTAAGAAAATGTTTGTTATAAGTATAGTTATTATTTCACATGAGTTAATTACTTTCATATTATAATTAGCAGGAATTTCCATTTGAAAACAAAGTGTAAATTCCTTAAATTGCCCGGGGAGGTGTAATATGAGGGTAAAACACTCTGTATTAGTATATTGTATTAGTGTTCTAATTAGTTATTATGATTAGCTAGTATAACAATACTGTCGATATAACAAATATGTAATATAAACATTTAGCGTAAGTGGAACAACTATGTATGTGGCGACATGGACTAAGTTTCAGAATATAGTTTGATGTTGAATATGAAACACCGTTTTCTTTGAACCCTTTGCTGCAACCTATCTGAACATCAAATTATTACAATATATGAAAAGGCTATTTCTTTATAATACACATTACTCATTCAAAAAGTAAATTTCTGGTTAACCAAAACACATCTTGGGATTCCAAAAGAGAGATCAGTGTCACAAATCGTAACTTTAATCACAATCGTATAAATATGCTTTTTATAATGAACTATTATACACATGTGCCATAGAGAAAAAGACAAAAAAATTTACATGAAAAAATATTTTTTAAAACTTTTTCAGTAATAAAAATAAAACTTTAACATTGGTTCGTTCCTTAATTTCAGGATTCTAACGATACATTAACAACTTATATCTAAGATATTATATAAATTGACTATAGGCAGCGTGGGTACGGTAGCTATCACTGTAAACCGACATTTTGTAAAGTGTAGTTTTTGAGTGGATGCATGGCGTGGGTACAGAAACATTACCATGCATAACTTCTGTAAAATTATAAATTTTATATATAAGAGCCCTGACGTTATAAGTATTATTTATAAAAATATATTTTTTGAATAAGTTTTTGGCCCAGAGACGGATAACCATTTAATTTTTAAGTGTACTATCTGAATTTATTCTGGAAAAAATATAATTAAATGGATTACTTACTAATAAAAATAAGATAACAATTTGAAACATAAATCACGTAAGGCACGCCATTGATTGGTGTATAATGAAACTCCTCCCTATAGAGGCAAGACCTGTTTTTTTATTAACCGACTAATTGGAAAGAAACAATGATAAAATATTATTGTTCTGTTATTTACGAATATTGTTAATATTCGGGAGTGACAAATTAGTGAAAGTAAATTAAAAGGTTGAGGTTTAAATTAGCGAAATAATGTCGAAAATCGGGAACTTTTTGTTTTCATTTACAGATTTTATTAGTAGCTATATTAAAGGATAAGTGGATATTAAGGTCTTTAAAACACGTGCGATTTTGCAAGCACGACGGCGCAACCGGAGTGCTTGAAATATAGAGCCAGTGTTTTAAAGACCAGGGATCCACGAATACTTTACATTATTTTTTTTTATTGGTACACTTATTGGTACTTATATTACAAAAAATGGAAATAATAACTTAGTAAGTAAGTGAAATGGTCGAATTCGTGATATGCTATACCTGTCGTTGTCATGAAAATGAGGAGAACAAAAAATAACTTCCAATCCGTCACATAAGATTCATTTTTGTCACCGTTGACATTGGTTATGTATTGCTTAAAAAAATATTTTATTTGACGTTAAAATGTAATTCTGTCAAATCAATAATTAAAAAGTCGACATACCTATATTTAGACTTCACGTTTCCCGGGTTGTTGATGTTGCCATGGTAACTTTAAAACACGCGCGTTTTTGAAAGTAGGATTTAAACACGCTGAGGCGTACTTTAAATAAGCGAAATAGGGTATCAATAAAAAACAATATTTTAACAGTACCTAATATGCACTCGAAAAACTCAAAAAAGTAACAGAATTAAAAAAATAAGTAGACAACTTATTCACCACAAGAGATTTTTAAAATGGCATCTCTGAGCAATGCCTAATCTTACGTGAAATAATTTTTTTCACTAGAAAAAAGTTGGCAACGATTTAATTATAGTAAAGCTAAAATATGTCAATTGCAAATAATGATGGCCGATTTTGTATACCTTTTTTTAACCTGATCCCGTGCTTATTCAATTTGTTGTTATTGTTGTGCTGTTCTATGACATATCAACTTTTAAATTAGTCTTTGTATTGACTTTAAATATAAATGTTGATATTTAAAAGTATTGAAAATGCAATAGGTCTCTCTCAATCTCTCTCTCCTTCTTTTTCTCCCTCATCAAAATGTGTTTTTAACATATAGAGTGACCGGCAGAAAGTACGCACCAAAGGGGATTTTTTTTAAATTTCAAAACTTACCAAATTTTTTTGGTGGTGAAAAAGTTCTGCATGTCCCTAAACAAAAAAGAGCATAGACAAAACTAGTAAACATTGCGCCGTATATACGAGGAAGAGGTGAAAACGTTAAATTCACTCAAGAATAAATTGCCCTTATTTTTCAATGTGGAATTTTTTTTTATTAGGAAATGTTATTTGCACTTAAAAGTTATCCATAATTACCAAATTTCAGCTTGGTAGCACAAATATAAATATATTTCATGGCAACTAGATTTAAATGAAAACGAATTTGATTGTAAGGGTTTAAACTTTAATTCATGAACCAATGGGTTTAAGAGTTTTTGAAAAATTGGGAACGGCAAAATATTGTTAAATGTATTAGGTAATCCCTAATTTATTTGGAATAAAGTTATTCCGCTTATCCATAGAAAAATGTACGGTGTGCACCAGAAAAGTTAGATTATTTTTGACGTTATTTTATTAAACGTCCAGCTTTCGCGTATTTATACAAATTTAAGTAAGTTATGTGCCTACTTGCCCAAGAGCTGTTAAAAAATTGAATTTATAGGTTGCATAGCTTCTATCGATTCGTTATACGAGGGTGCGTCAAAAAAAAAGTAAAAACACTTTTTTTGTGCTACCGAGCTGAAATTTGGTATTTATGGACAACTTTTAAGTGCAAACAACATTTCCTAATAAAAAAAATTTCTACAGTAAAAAATAGGGGCACTTTATTCTTGAGTGAATTTAACGTTTTCACCTCTCCCTCGTATACAGGGTAATATTTCCGATTTTTGTCTATGTTCTTTTTTATTTAAAAACCTGCAGAACTTTTCCACTGCCAAAAAAATTTGGTAAGTTTTGAAATAAAAAAATCCCACTTTGGTGCGTACTTTCTGCCGGTCACTGTATAAATAGCATAAAAATTTTTTAAAAAATTGTTTATGATAAATTATTGTGCTGCCTAATTGTATTCAGATATCATCAGTTTTTTTTAGCTTTCAACAGACCCAAATAACCTTTGCATTTTCAAAGTTGGCGCGCGTCAATCGCTACGTAGTTACGGTCAATTGCAATGTTGCTGCCAATTCAAATTAGTGTGAGGCAATCTATAAAAACAAAAAACTCCAAGCATGTGTCCCTACTATAGTGTGCCATTTATAAGGCTTGTTTGGCGTTATCCTTACTTTTTTAGTAGGTTTTCTGTGATAAAAGTACCCCAACTGACCCGGATTAACCTGGGTTTATTCTATAGCTCGTCTGATAAACCATACAGCGTCAGTTTTAAATGAAAATTATTAACTTTTTCTTTCTTCTTAACGTTTTTCTCTAAGATCTACGATCGTCAAAACGCCAAAGTTTGATAATGTCGGTCTCTCGAAAACAATTGAATTTAGGCATAATACATCTTTTATAACTTATGCCCCTTTGAAATACATGTCCCATTACCATTAAATTAAATTTGCTTAAATTTTAAACAGAGATTACAAGGATCAAGAACCTAATCGCAATGTTCAATTATTATTGTTCTGTTTTTACCATTCAATTCGGTGAAAAAAAAATGTCACAAGGTTTCTAATTTAATCGATGTTGTATCCCTTTCTGACATATTTATATTATGAATATCATTTTTAACAGACAGATTTTTAGTCTGTTTAAGGTGATCTAAGACTGTAAGTAATATTCCTAGAATTCAGTTATTTGGTGATCTATGCGCTGGTGTATTATGATAGATGTCATATTCCAAATAATATTGAATTTGGTGGCAGTTCGTGAAGGGTAGAACTCTTTAAACGAATACATCTTACCATCTATATTACTGTACGCTGAATATCTAGGACGACACATGAAAATATTACTTTATTTGTAAAAAATATTGCAATAATCGTTTTTTGACCGATCTAGATTCTCCACCCTGCACATTGGAATCTTTATCTTCGAATAGCCATAATTTACCCTAAATATGAGAATAATTGTCGTAATAGTATAGCCATGTTTCGTCTTCAGTTACAATACCTACTATTACCATAATAACAATGTGTTACATGCCTCGATTCGTGTACTTATTTTTCTATACTCTTTAATGTCGGCCTGACGACCTGACCTTGGTATTAATTCCAAACCCATGTCAAACTCGTCATACCACAAATAAATTGTTGTTTGGTTATGACACTCATCACCCATATAATATTTTATTTCATCCGTCCACTGATTGGTCTAGAGTCAAACTTTCAAGGTTTTAATGAACTACTGAGCCAATTTCATCTCGCTGCCACGATGCGCATTAATAAATAACTTCGTTATTAATACTAATAAGTACTTATTTATATAATTATGCTTTATGTACAATTTTTATGCCATATTTATGCAAGTATGGAAATGCGTTGCCCGCCCATATCCAAGTAATAGATAAGTTAGAAGTATACAGTGCGTTTTTCTTAACGCGGGCCATGGGGATTTACATCGTAAATCTTTAAGTCTATGTTAGGCACATTTCTATTGAGAACTACGAGTTGAAATTTTACACAAATATTTCTTGTGGTCTCATATCCAATTTAGGACCATGTTTGTATTACTTTTCTAACGCAAAATATTGAAAAATACCATTTTAAGTTATAATATCACGCTGTTTTGCCCAGCCCTGTATATTAAGTTTACCCAGGTATATTTGACATAAACTGGTATGTGACATTTTTATAATATTTGGCAAGTTGTACCGAAATTATACAATGTTGATGATTATTTAGTTTGTATTAAATAAGTTTTATTTTAAGTGCTTTAAAATGTATTAATTTTCTTAATAATTCTAAAGCAGAACTTTTATTTCAATAAAGTTTAATAATTTAAACTAATTTCATGAAAGTCAGGAAAATACTGACAGCCGTGTCAATATTTTTCTTTATCTAAGGTAGTTAATTACATAAATTACAAGGGGGTAAAAAAGTGTAATTTTAAAAAAATAAAAAGAGCTTTTTTGGGTAACTCCTGGAGATTTTTTGCACAGATTGTATGGAAACTTCTTCCTCCCATCTCATATTTTATCTATTCTCAAGTTTTAATATTATTTGTTTCATATAAATGTGCCTAACATAGGCTTAGATTTACAATGTAAATCCCTATGGCCCGCGTTAAAAAAAACTGCGGTGTATAATGTATACCGTGTTCAAAAAGTACACGGAATTTTAGTTTTTTTCAAAAAAATATTTATTTATTCGTCTACATCAATGTGGTCCCCTTCAAACTAGTCCCCCCCAGATATAATACACTTATGCCAGCGTTTTTTCCAATCTTCGAAGCACTCTTGAAATTCACTTTTTGGTATGTCCTTTAGCACTCTCAGCGATTCGGCCTTTATTTCTTCAATCGAGGAAAAACGCCGTCCGTTCATGGGTCTCTTCAACTTTGGGAACAGGAAAAAGTCACAAGGAGCCATATCTGGTGAATATGGAGGTTGGGGCATGACTACGGTATTGTTTTTGGCCAAAAAATTACTATTATTTTGGTCAAAATTCAGCAGTTTTGGAATGAATTTTGCTGCCACCCGTTTCATGCCCAAAACATTTGAAAAAATGTTATGACATGAGCCAATTGATATGCCAACTTCATCAGCAACTTCTCTAATTGTGATTCGGCGATCATTCATAACCATTTTTTCCACTTTTTTCACATTTTCATCGATTATTGACGTGCTGGGCCGACCGGAGCGTTCGTCATCTTCAACGTCTTCGCGGCCATCTTGGAAACGCTTATACCACTCGTAAACACTTGTTTTTTTTTCATAGCAGACTCACCATAGGCTTTTTGTAACAGTTCACACACTTTGTTACATTTTATTTCATTTTTTACGCAAAATTTAATACAAATTCTTTGACTCTTCAATTCTTCCATTGTTTAAACAAGCAAAAATCGCCGAGCTCATAAAAACACGTCGAAGCTTAGCGACTACCACAGACAAAGTAAACAGTGAATATAGCTGAAAATTTTATCATACTTTAGGGGCATGTATACCAACACAATAAAAAAAAATTTGACAATCGGACTCTCCAGACCCGCGAAATTTAAAAATTCCGGGTACTTTTTGAACACACCTCGTATAAGTAATATTAAGTATAGCAAAACAAACGGAAATAGGTAGATTATTTCCCCCACTTCATGCATGGTATCGCATGTCGCTGATTGTTCTCCTGGTGTCAGTCCTCCTTCGACTGGATTTCAAATTGAAGTGTCATTTACGCTATACAGGTAGGTATCATAAAAATTACATACTTAAGGCCTGTTTTTATTTTTAGTTTGTTTGCCAGTACCTACATTTTTTTCCCGTTTGAAAGAAATAAAAGTCATATTTTCTTGTAAAATAAATAACATTCCGTACGAAACGTACAAAATAATGAATAATTATTTAATATTAATTAAATCGAAGTGGTAGGCGTGATACCACGAGAACCATGAGCGAGATGATGCAATACGATCGAGTGGGGTCAGTGGGGGAAACATAATCTACCTATTTCTGTTTCTTTTGCGACACTTAATAGTTGGATATAGGCGGGCAACGCATTTCCATATACCGGTATTTAAAAGAGGTAGTAGTACAAAGTATAAAAGGCTGAAAAATAAAATACAATTTAGATTCTATTTGAATAAACCTGCTAAATAATATGCAGCATTTAATTTTGTTCCAACTAATGAGGTCCTGTAATAATAAAAGAAAGAAAATGTTGTATGTGGCACTTAAAACGAACATTTCACGAATGTGCAATCAAGATATTATTCGGCTAACGAGCAGGATAACACACAACAGACATAACTGAAGCTTGTAAGAGTGTGTTAGCGTTTTGATAAGCGAGATGGGGCGATACTAAACTGGATAATCTCTTGATCCGGTTATCTGGAGATATAATTATTCCAACGGGGTGTCTTGCTTTAAACAGCTTGCTCGATCGGTGGTGCGCCACAGTGGGATAAAACTCAATAAAATATGAGCAAAATTTTCGTACCCGTCCCACATTTTTTCATTTTTTTAAATGTCTACAGGCTCAAATTTCAGTAAAGTATATGGCTAGTTGACTTTATATTGGTTATGTCTTTATTTTTTACCTAAAGCTGTAGAATCTGCCATCAAAAAAATAATTGATTAATTATTATCGCAAAATAATTCGTTTCTCTTCAAGGTGAAGCTCTACTTGTTTCGTTAGATTTATAACCATATATTATACGTGGATATGCCACATCTCATTAAACTCTCTATAGTTTAAAATATTTCAATCATTATTGAATATTTCACATAAGTAAATATTATAAATCATACCTTGATCATATATTTATAAGAAATACTTACACTTCTCGTGACTACATAATATCTTATATTCTGGAAACGGACATTAACCAGTTAACTTAAAGCTTAATAAACTACTTCCCCGAAAAAAAAATTACGAGATTAAAAAAATTTACTAGGAAAAACTCACACAACTTTTTAGCTTTGAGAACTGCCAAGAGGTATGAGGATATAAAGACACGAATCTGGCAATAAATAATCTTATAACATTAACTAAAAAGTACATTTGAGACTCCACATGCATACCTACCTAAGTACCTACTGTAAAAAACTACAAATTTAAAATAAAACAGTGGGTTACAAATAAATGAAACTCTTTGTTTAATTTCATATAGGGACAAACTAAAAAAAAACAAGCCATTGCAGAGAAAAAAATAATATTCACCTTCTAAACTGGTATATAAACAATATAGAAACAATCTAACCAATCTAATAAAACAAACAAAAAATCGTTATTATCGGGACCTAATAAATGTAAATAAAAATAATATTTATAAGACCGAGGAAATAATGTATCTATAATAAAAGACTCCACAAATACTAGGAAACAAAAATTAACTAAACTTCATCGTAAAGACGAGGATATAATAAACCAATAAACAATAACAAAGTAAAAGCCAACATTGTCAATGACTATTTTTACAACGTTGGCAATAAACTTGCCTCTAAAATAACAAAATCATCATAAACTACATTCACTTATACCTAACAACCAAAGTATGCTATGAATAACATCTTTAAAAAATGCTCCATCCCGGATAGATTTAAAAAGTCAATAGTAATACCTATCCACAAGGAAGGCTCTAACTCCGACCGTCACAAAAACAAAATTTTATTGATTATTTGGAACCTTTATTATAACCAAATTCCGGTCAGTTTAAAAACAATGAATAGCAGAAGGTCATTTTATTTATAAAAAATATTTCTTGTTTTCTTATTAAATTTGAAACTAATCTACATTTATCTGATGGTATCCCGTGACTATAATCTAAGTTATAATATGATCTCTCTTTATTGTTTACATCTTCAATGGTGTAGTTTAGGGTATATCTAATAGAATAACTAACATTTGACATATTTCGCTAGCTAAATTTAAGTGTTCAGATTTAAGATAGGTATAAAAAATATATTAACAGAGTATTAAATATAGCACAATATTCGTGCTTAGGCGCCATAAACATTTAAAACCATAATAATTGTCAACAATCAATGTATGTTACACCAAAATAGTAATATATTCATTTTGAATTTGAAAATGATATTAAATTGTGGTATTTGCATGTTCTTATTCGAATAAATTTGTTAACGTTACATTCCATATATATTAGGTAGGTACCTAACTTCAGCCTATAGACGGATAAAGTACTATACCTTCTCGAAAAAAATTCTATATTTAAAAACTCTCAACAGAATGTAATTAATATTTAGTTAGTTCTTCTTAAAAAACCTTACAAATAATATTGCATAATGAACACTTAATGTTCCCCAAACACAACCCTTTTAAACTGCATTTTACCCCATTGCACAGCGAGGAGGCATCACGGCGCGGCGTGTACCCCACCCCAATTTCCTTTCTCTCTCCTTCATCCTGACTTGCCGCTTCCGTTGCTAGGAGACCGCCTCCGGCAACCGCAGAAACACTTCTACAATGGTGATGCTTGTTCTACACGACACGCACAACACTTTGCCTGATACGGAAGATAGATTGAAATGATAACAACCTCTCCCTTAGTTGAGAAGCAGAGGCGTCTCGTTGAAACGGCCTATTGGGGCTAAACTTAACAAGTGTTAAACTAAAGTATGGCATTAAAAATTGCCAGTAGGTATATTATTTTACAAGGAAGTACAAAGTTGAAAATGTAATGATATATTGCGTGTATTATTATTTTTTTTAATGAATAACGAATTTCTAGTTTTTCTTATGTGACCTTATTGTTCTTATTCGATATTTGGTGGATGGTACGTTGGACATAAATGACGAACCAGCTAAGTTCTGAAAATTTGATCATTTACATAAGACGAATATGCTCTATTTTAGTGATGGGACATCGAAACGGACCATCGATATTGATCATTATGTCAACATCAAAAGCTACCATCGATGGCTTAAAAACATCGGTTATAAAACATCGATGTTTCCCAAACATCGATATTTAATAATGTTGGGAAAAACCGACGACTTATTTTAATAACCAACTACCGGTTTTTCACTCCTCGAATACTAATAAAAAAATGTTGACTTCAAAAAAAAAAAGGTCGCCAGATCCCTACTATTGAGACGCAACACGAAAGGCGGGAGAGGATGTTTTAACCGAATAACATTGCATTGAACATCGAAAGGTAAACATCGATGTCGGCATCGATATTTATGAGCTCTAACATCGATGTTTCAAAAACATCGATGAACATCGCCCAGCACTCTATTTATCTAAAATATTTTTGACGATACAGTGTTGCCACTTCTATCAAAAATTAATAGTCACATCGATATTTTAAATGGAGTACCCTGTATTTTATTTTCGAACCCCCGAACTTTCTTTAACATTATCCTATACCTATCTCTTATAATAATTAAATTCCAATTTTTTTGACGGACAATGTTAAATTTAAAAAATTTTAAATGTGGCGTTTGGTTTGAGTTTGGTTCTACTTTAAAAGCGCCAAGAAACGTACGGTATTCAGCACCTATAACGGTAAGAATACAAAATTCCACAATAATAACGAAAATGGCATAATTTTTACGCCAAAAAAGAGTTTATAGTTGAATTCACATAAACTTTTAACGCCGTGACATTTCAGTTCTGTCATACTTGTCAAATACTGCAGCAACTCATAAAATATAAATTTCTAATTGCTAAATTTAATTAGTATAATTGTACTGCACACAAAGTATGTCTATCTTGTATTATTTCATACGATTAAAAAGAGATAGAAATAAAAAGAGCCCAACAATTCCAGAAAAGAAAAAGAAAAACACTGACCAATCTCAGCTGTATAAGAAATTTAGTAAGTTGCTGAAATCTAAAGTAACTAGACAATGACAAGTCTCGACATTTGGCATTAAAACTTTATGCGAATTTAATTATATCATGGCATACTTACTAAAAACCGAATGAAAATTAAATTGTCAGTTATAATCTCCCTAGCAGCAGAATTATTACCGATATTTTTTTTTAAGGTTACGAATGGTTTTGCTGATAGAAAATTATCCCGAGTCGAAGACGAGGGAAATTTTCTATTAACAAAAACATGAGTAAAACCGAGAAAAAAATTATCGGGAATTAATTCTGCTGCGTGGGAGATTCGGTAAGAAAATTTCATAAATTGGAGTTTCTTTTAATGTTCCTGAAATTTTAGTAATAAACCTTAGTTACTAACAAGTAAAATCAACTTCTATTGTAAAAATACAGTGCGTCATATTAAACTAAACTCATCGGAAATATGTTTTTTAAAGTTATATTTGAATTTAAAAATATAAAGACATTGGATTTCAGATAACAAATTTGTTAATTAATGTTTCTCACATTTTAGTAATAAAAATGAGTTACTATCTGCTCAATTTCTTTAGCAATTGAACTTGCTGATTCATTACCAAAACGAATCATTTTTTACACAATATTATTGTAACGATAAAAATCACGGGTATATGACTAAAAAACTGATTGTTACTTGCTGGTTTGTCTCACCTGTCACTTCGAAATGACTTGACATTTGAATTAAAATTAAGTCGTAGTAGTATACCTAAGAAAAATTATCACTTATTAATTTCATTACGTTAATAGGTTATAGACTATCGCGGTAGTCTCCCGTTGCTATGAGCAACGTAAACAAAAAGAAGCCTTCTAATTGGTTGAAAATAAATTTATGAAATTTTCGAGAAAATTTTACAGATAATTGATTATAAGTCAAAAACTTGACTAGTTACGTATAGATATGGCATACAAAAACAAATAGCCAATTCAAGTAGCTTTTCAAATCAGTGATAATATACAAGGTGTTACATTTAAAAGATATACTTAGGGTCACCTTTTCAAGTAATCAAATTAACTGTATTTTAAAACCACCCTGTTAATCACAACAAAGATTTGGGCATGGGGTAAAAACCCCCCTGGTATTATTTAGCTGTCCATACCATTTTAGGCTCTTCATATATCAGATTTAAAAAATATCCAAAGAAATTAATACGGGGTTCGACAATAAAATAAAATACAGGGTGTTCTATTTAAAATATCGAAGTTGCCACTAATTTTTGGTAGAAGTGACAACACTGTATAGTCAAAAATATTTTAGATAAATAGATCGTGTTCGTTTGTGTAAATGATGAACTTTTCTTACCTGGTTCGTCATATACGTCTAAGGTACCATCCCCGTGAATCACCCTGTATAGTCTTAAAATATATAATTCCATTATTTTCAGTGGTATAAAACAATAAACTTTTCAACCTAGTCCTTTTATTTGTTATCTTGTCGCACATGATACCTTGTTTTATGTTAGGGTTTATTTCTAGGTATTACGTAACCCAGGAAAATAAAAGTTTTTTTTTAATAGCTGATCTTTTGATATCACACTGTGTATATAACTGTTCCTGTTCTTCACACTTTAATATGGCATGTGTCTCCATTTTATTTAAGAGTTTGTTATTAACATGATTGGAAATAACATTTTATTAATAACTAGCGTGTATCCGGCATGCGTTGCAACCCGCTGGTATAAATACAAACCCGATATATTAGTACCCGGCATGCCACTTTCTGAAATTGCACCCGTGCGAAGCCGGGGCGGGTCGCTATTTTGAATCACTCTATCTATTAAAAAAAACCGCTTCAAAATCCGTTGCGTAGTTTTAAAGATTTAAGCATATATAGCTGGTAGGGGACGGACAGACAGCGACAGCGACTTTGTTTTATACTATGTTAAGAAGATTAACCAGGTGGGTAGAATATAGTATTTTAGTAAATTCTGTTCGCCTTGATAATTTTTAAAAAACGATCGCTTCAACTTATGAAAATACACCTTTTTCTACTATTAATATATCAGCTCCTGAAATGACATCAGCTACATTGTTTTGCATTTTTAATGATCTTTTTTAAATAAACAAATATTTCACAAGCTAAGACAATTTTTTGAAAACCATTAGTTGTCTTTTGTTACGCACATGACGTCTTATCAAGCAGAGTTCTGGCTCCCTGTTTAAACGCTATCCAACTCTTTTAACGACGTGACGCAGCCAAAGCTAAATACTTGTAAACGAGATCCCTGGCAGCTTCCAACGATAAAATTTACCCCGGAATTTAGATGTTCCGGAAATTTAAATGGCTGTAACCTAATTTGCAATTATTTTGTGCGTGGTTTCGAGAGTTTTGAGGTTTTTACAAACTTTACATTAAAAAATACTTTTTTTGAGTAACGCATTATGTTTTGTTTTTATTCTATTTTTATCATAACTTTAAAAAAACTACTAAAAATCTCTTCACACATTTTTTCAAAACAAAAATGGTATTAAATCAATTATCGTACTTATTAAAATATTAGGCTTAGCTTTGACTTAGTAAAAGTTCGTAGTAGTGTTTCACGAGACGAGAAATCTCGCGTTTTTAAAAACTCTCGTCTCGGGAACTACTTGACGGGGAATGACGAAATTTTGCATATGGATTGTAGGTAGAGGACAATATAAATAAAATAGAATAATTTAGTATTGTTTTTTAGTGTTTAATTAATAGTTTGACAACTTTATAATCTATGACAATTTTTATTTCAGAAAACGATCTCTATGTCCGGTATGGTAAGTTATTTTAAATTAATTCTTTACGTTTAAGAATCTTGTAAAAAGTCATCAAAATTTATTTAGTTAGTTTATAATACCTTTTAATACATTTTATGTGGTAAAAATTCAACATCTATAAAAAAATTAAATAAATGTTAAAGACCCGAGAGGTGAGACAAAAAACCGGTTGGTGAATTAGTCGCCTCGACACAACGTTTAAAAAGTAACGTTGTTTTTCCACTGGGCTTATAGAAAAGCTTTTTTTTAGTATTGAGGGGTCCCCTAAAACGAAAATTAATTGTAATTCCTTCTTATTGAAACCACACTCGTAAGCATCTTAGGTGAAAATTTGGGAACATAGTAGGTATTATAGACCTGTTTATGTATAGATGTCGTAGGCTAATTACAAATTGAGTCGTTTTATAAAACGCCTAGTCGTTTTATACATGACTAGGTATATTGTAAAATGAAGAATAAATACTGAATTTTTACAATTTGACAGAACTTTTTAGTCGTTTCATAAAACGTCGAATTGCTCATTGTAAACGGTTCTTCAATTCCGTTTGTTTTAGGATATGACTGATTATAACTAGTCGTTTTGTGAAAGACTGGAAAATACTTAGGCATTTTATAAAACACCGATTTATATTGTTGCTTGATCGTCTAATATTTTAAACAAATAAATAGTAAGTTGGACACTTTATTTTTGTCATAGCATCATAAAAATTAATGGGTAACTCTTACAACACATGTTCCGTCATTTATAAAACGACTAGGCGTTTTATAAAACGACTAAATTTGTAATAAGCGTACAACATAGATACTATTTGATGACCTATTTTATTGCTTCCGTCAAATTTTTAGGCACAATTTGTTTTTTAAGGAGTTTTCTGTATTTAAAATTTACTTGCGAATAATGCCAATACTTTAAAAATTAAAAACAATTAAAAGCTAAATAAACATACTATAGAGTACTTTTTTAACCCTTCAAATGCAAGTTATGACTATTTGGCAACTGAAACAAGATTTTCTTTTCTAAAAAATCTGTAATATCAAATAATATTCGCACAAAAAAAAATACACACGACCAAATAAAACGAAAAGCGTCTAAAATTGCTGAATCTAAATCCACGACAATATATTAAAGTAAAGAAAAGTGATAAAATTTCATAGTTGTTTCTCTATATAAACCCATTGTTTCTGTAGCAGTAAAAAGAATTCAATAGTTAACCAATGGCAAATACGAAGAGACAGAAAACAAGGGCAGAATACAAATTTAGACGGAGAAAATCACTTACTATCTAAAATCTCTTTATCCCACTCTCTCAACACATGTTACGAGCCTAAAGACCGCATGGGAACATGAGAAGAGTGAAAATAAATACATCGAAAAGACCAGCGCATTTTATAATAAATATAATATAATATATTATATTAAGACTTATTGTTTTTTGGTTGATTGATAAGTTTTACGGTGAAAACATATTTTTACTTTCCTTGAAAAAAGAATTGTAATCTCGGAAACAACATTTTTGAGATATTATTAGATGTCGACGTTTTAGGGCCCTAGATTACAAGAGACATGTTTCCCATTTCCGTCGGTCTGTCTTTTGGCTCGAATGCTTAAAAACTACTTAATGGGAAATGACGTAATTATTCAAAACTCTGAATGATTTGAATTTTATATATTATGCAGGGTAAGTATGAGTGAAAAAATATTTTCATTTGTGCATCATAGCTTAGGAGTCTACCATCGCTTTTACTCGCGATATGCATATTATATACCATTTAACCGAATCTCTCTAAATCTATCGAGTTGAATTCAAGATATATTTGTTTATTTGTTACCTTTGGAAATGCAGGAACTAATTTTAATGTTCTTCATCAGAATATCAGAAGTATATCGAAAAACTTTGATTATTTCTGTGTTCTATTAAAACATATTAAGAGCGACATTCATTGTATCGTGCTTACTGAGACATGGCAATTGCAGGACATAAACTTCTTTCATATTGACGGATATAGGGCAGTCTATAGCGGCGGAAATGTAAACCAGAATGATGGCATCGTAGTGTTTGTAAAAGATATTTTTAATTATACAAGTAGAATAGTTGAAATTGGTGAATGTAAAGCATTGGAGCTAAGAATTAAAACCAAAAATAGTAAACAGTTTCTTCTTACTGGCATTTATAGACCCCCAGCTACATGTCCAGAAAATTTCATTGTGAATCTCTCTACATACCTCGAAGAAACAAAAAACATACCATTATTAGAAACTCATGCAATTGTGGGAGACATTAATATAAATATAAAAAAAGAAAATGACATTATGGTCGATAATTATCTCAACTTATTAAGCGAATATAATTTTATTTCTCTAGTAAACTGCTATACTAGAGTCCAAAATCAATCAAGTAGCTGTATAGACCATTTTTTTGTCAGGACCAAGTTAAAATTAAAAGATCATTTCACGCCCAGTATTATTAAAAGTGATATCACTGACCATTATACTACTGTGGTGCATATAACTGATACCATTCTATTTAATATTCCAAGAAAATATGAAAGGAAGTTTATTGATTTTAAGAAAATAAAAAATGATATCAAATCTTATCATTGGATGTCTTTTTATAGTATGGAGGAAGTACAGGATTGCACAACATATTTTGTTGATGTATTGCGTCAGACTATAGACAAAAATACGACCATTGTAAAACAAAAAAGAGAGGACCAACCTAGAAAGTCATGGATAACCACTGGAATTTTAAGGTCAATAAAAACAAAGGACAAACTGTATAGGAAATTTAAACAAAATCAAGAATTATATAGGGCCGAGTATACCTTCTACAAGAATCGTTTAAACAGATTAATTAAAGAAGCTAAAATACAATATTTTCGAGATAGGGTAGAGGAAAATAAAAATGACTCTAGAAAGTTGTGGAATACCATAAAGAATATTTCCGGCGTAAATAAAACTAACACGATAAGTGAAATACAGGACTTAGATGGTTCCTTAACAGGCGATAACCAGAGAATGGCTAATATATTAAACGACCATTACATAAATGTTGGCAAGAAACTAGCCGCACAAATAGCACCACCTCAAGAAGACCTCCAACAGATAATACCTATACAACATTCGATGTACCTCGAAGATACAGATAAGAACGAAATTGAAAAAATAATAGACTCACTTAAATCCCACAAAGCACCGGGCTATGATCTCATAACAGCTGAGTTGCTTAAAGAACTTAAATGTGACATTTCTGAACAACTTACATACATCATAAACCTAATTATTCATTCTGGTGTAGTACCCCACGAATTTAAGATTGCTGTAGTAAAACCTCTATATAAAAGCGGTGATCCAACGTTGCCTATAAGCTACCGACCTATTTCCTTGGTTACCATTATATCGAAAATTTTCGAAAGGGTGGTGAAGACAAGACTAACCAACTTTTTAGAAAAGTATGAACTATTGTCATCCAAACAGTACGGCTTTAGAGAGGGAAAGGGTACTCAGGATGCTATTGGTAATTTAATTAACAAAATGTATACCGCCGTTGATAATAAACAACCTGCACTGTGCGTGTTCCTTGATCTTTCTAAAGCTTTCGATACGGTTAACCATTGTCTACTTTTGAAAGACTTGGAAAATACAGGAATAAGAGGAATTCCCCTTCAACTGTTTAAGGATTACTTAAGCAATCGAAAACAACTGGTCAGAGTGGGTGACTCATTCAGTACGGAAAGAGTTGTAGAGTGTGGAGTGCCTCAGGGTACTGTATTGGGTCCAGTGCTGTTCTCCGTATATTTAAATCATTTACTTAATCTTGACACTGCCTGTGATATTATTAGTTTCGCTGATGATACCGTCCTGTTTTATACGGCGAATAGTTGGGATTCCCTACGTCAGAAAGTGGAAAGCGACCTTGAACACATATTTAATTGGTTTTCAAACAAAATACTAACAATAAACTTTGAAAAAACTAAATTCATAACGTTTACATCTTATCAGAACGGTCAACCAAATTATAACACAATAAGAGTAAATTATAACAATGCTTTCATTAATATTATGTCCACATCTGATATAAAGTATCTGGGTATTACAATCGACTCTTACCTACGATGGGATAAACATATCCAAAACGTAAAGAATACCCTCAGAACTCTTGTTTATAAATTTAAGATGTTATCATCCTTTTTGCAAACCGATCATTTGAGAATTATGTATTTTGCTCTCATTGAGTCTAGACTTTGTTATGGTATATTGGGATGGGGAGGAGTCTCGGATAGATATGCAATAAGTTTGGAAGTACTTCAAAAGCGAATTATTAAGATCATTTATAAGAAACCAAATATTTATCCCAGTAACCAGTTGTATATGGAAACAGGATTTTTTGATATAAGGCAAATGTATTTTTACAACATATGCATGCACCTTTATAGCAACAAGGCCCTTATAACATTAATTGATCATGCATACAACACCAGAACAAGAACAAAAAATAATGCAAAAACTACTGTAACAAAAAAGACCATAGGGCAGAAAAGTTACCTTTATTTAGGAACCAGAGTGTACAACTTTCTACCAAGAGAATTAAAAACCCTTGTCCAGTCATTTAATTGTAAACCCTTACTTAAAAAAAAAATAAAGTTGTTTCTGCTTACCGTGGAAAGATCGATCATTGATGGTATAGTCAGTGTAAAGAATTAGTGCTCCCTGCATACTTTTATGGTTGTTTTGGGATGGTGATTGTGGGTGGGGATTTATTTTCTGATTAACTTTGATTGAGTGATAGGATCTAATCATCTTGTAATTTTATCACTTCTTTTGTCTTTGCTTGTTTTTTGCTTGAGCTCTTTGCTTGAGTTTCTTAGCTAAACTTTATTAAAAGGTATATAAGGTCTTTTAAGATATGTTTTGTAGTGTGTAAGTGTAGTGTTATAGTTTTCTATTGTATAATATTATTATAACTATTTACTTGAATTCTAATTAATAAAGACCTGCGTACAGCATCAGCTCCTGCAGGTTCTTGTAGTTTATTTGCTATGTAATTAATTTTTGTGAATTATTGTAACCATTTTATTTTTGATTGGTAAATAAACTTTATTATTATTATTATTATTATTATTTTAAAATAATAAAGTATTTTTTGTCCATTTGATTTCTATACTAAAGTCAAAGTACTCTAAGACCTTGCTGCATCACTTGTCATTTATGGTATCCTGTTCAATTCTGGTATATTTTACGTTAAGCGGTTGGCTGCAGAAACAGAACCGGGCCAAGTTCTTTTACCGTCGCCATCGCCATCTTTTAAATTTTGTAAGGGAGTCTTAATATTTTGTAAAGATATAGCGTAAGTACTAATTTTATTATTAATAAAATAAAATATTGACAGACCTGTACCTGCCAAAATATAGGGGCTATATAGCAACAGGACATAGTGGACTTAAAAATATGTATTTTAATTTTATTTCTTATACGGTTAAAGAGATACAGGGTGATTCAAGTAAATATTTACTTTATAAAATTGGCGATGATTAAATTTGATGTTAAGCGGATTAGACTTAAATTTGGTGTAGTTATGTGTGTAGACTTTTAAGATACCTTCTATAGAAAACGCTAGTTACCTAAAAATGCAATTTTAATGTTTTGTGGTGAAGGCGAACGACTGCCGGACACCCTATGGGTTATCATTCTAATATCTCTTTTATAGATGCAAGAATCACAGTTTCAGTAACTAAAGTAGATAGATAAACTAATAATAAGGCCTATTTATAATTGAAAATGATATGAATGAAAAATACCGGTAATGGTCGTTGACCCCAATTTTAGACACAAGGCACTTTTTAGTAAATATTACAGTAATAAATTAAAATAATTGGTGTAAATTACCTTTATTTCCTTCGACAATATCAACTGGACCATTAAGCACACAATAATCATAATCCATAATCATCTAAACTCAAAAATATTATTGATATATTAAATAGATAATTTTAAGTTAACCAAAATGGTGTTTGTACTCACCATTAAACTTAAATAACCCAAGTAGCATTTTTAGACACATTACGGTAAATGTGTCTAAACTATTGTTTCTGTTTCCGACACAAATTGGAAATTGTTGGCAACATGTATGGAAATATTTTCGAAACGTATACATTTTAAATGGCGCATTAGCACGTGTTTCCAAGTGGTTGGTACGGGCTGTGACTTTCGCTGTTTCGACGCAAAATCGAAACTTTTATCGAAAATGTTTCGAAAATTTTTCAGAAATGTTTGGAACATGTTTCCATAAATGTGTCGAGCGAGAGTTCATTTTACAAAGAGGGCGCTGACTGTTGGAATTGTAAATTGTCAAAATGGAAACATTATTGAAACAAATAATTAGATATTTAATATCTATCTCTCTGCAGGTTGTAAAATAAAAGAAAGTAAACAATATGATGACAGCATCATTTCGCCATAATGAATTTGTCACCAGAGTATTTTCTATAAGTGACACATTTTTTTCGTATGGTTTATTGCAGAGGAGATCCAAAAATCGTTGACGAAATAAATTTTATCGTGCAATTTAGTAATTTAGCTTTATATTCTTAAGACGCTCCCGGTATATTGACATTTACACACAAAATAAATACTTTGTCAAAAAATAAAATCTTAAATATTTTTAAAATTTTACTTAATTCTTCTTTCAATTGATTGCTAGCAAAATGGAACTAATGTAACCACTTTTTTACATTTCAAATGACGCAGGAAGTTAATTAAAATCCATTTTAATAATATAAAAATGAATTTGTCAAAATGGCTGCCAGAAAGCGAGAATTATTCTGGTCTAAAATGGAGTCGACACACAATTTCTAGTATTTGGTTTCTATAATGTTTCGATAATCATGTAGCTATAATTCATAGAAAATGTGTCGAAACATAAAGAATGTTTCGATATTGTACCGAAACCATGCGAAACAAACGTCGCTAAAGTAAAAAATGTACAGTCCCGTCAAGAGGGAGGTTAAGCTTAGAAGCATAAAACTTCTGTATTCCGTCACGGTATACACTACCACTTTACACTTTCTGTCACATATAACCTACAAAATTGGTTTGTACTTTGTTGAACGTTTAATAAAACTTACTTATAACTTATTCCTAAGTAATAATCTAAAACATGTACTCAATTGTCGAGACAAAGGAAAAAAGTAGATTGGTCCTAACGGCTGTGCCGACCAGCTGGATAGTCGGAGACCACCTACTTTGGCCCGATCAAGCCAAGAAACCCGAGCTCGACGAGCTCTTAAAAAAGCCATTTTCTGTCCCTAGTGCCTTGTAAAACCTCGAAGAATGATTAAACTGTTGTTTTCTTCCCATATTAACAAAACAAAAATGTACATTTTATAGGTTATAATCGTTATAATCGAGATTATAATAATTGTCCGGGTGCGGTAGTGTAAAGGTTTCTGGCAGTTTCGAAAATTATTTTCTGCGCAAGTTTCGTAATTAAATGGATATCACTGTTTGGTAAATATTTCAAAGCAGAAGGATACCAATTTGTTTTGAATCACTTAATTCGAAAATGTGTCGCTATAATTTGGGAGCACATGTGTCTAAACACAATTTCATAATATTATATAAAAATGTTTCAAAAAATTTTCTTTTGTGCGTTTCCTAAATGTATCGACACTGTAGTTTGGAAAGTATTTCGAAACTAACAGTTCTTAATCGTTTCTAGTAACTAAATTCGAAAATGTGTCGCAAAGTTTCGAAACACATGTGTCTCCACACAATCTAAATAATTTTAATCGAAAATGTTTCGAAACGTTTCTCACCAAAGAATTTGTGTCCAATTTGTGTCTATAATTGCTACTTGGGAATAAACACCAAGAAAATCTGATGACGCAACCTAACGCGTAAGCTTGCTACGGCCCACTGCTGATCTGGGAACTTTTTCGATGCAACCAGATCAGCTGTTAATGTCAAATGAAGACTACAGGGAAAAATACAGGTTTGTCCATTTAAGTTATAACGGAGAAAAAGGCATTTTAAAGATGGAAACTTGTATCTCGCACTTAGAGACGCGATAATTTAGCGGCTTTATTTTTCTCCTAAATCTTGTATGTATTGGCAACAATACTATAATGGCATGAGTGTTGCAAATCAATTAAAAAAATGGCATAATAAATAAATAAATGGAATTGTTTAAATAAAAAGGGAAATAACCGGGTATATGCCCAAAATATAACCACTATAACTGCCTATTTATCGGTTTTTTGAAGAAAATAACATAAGAACTTTTTCTACGAGCTTGCGGAAAAGAATATATTTCCGCACGCATTTCTGTTTGGAACGTCGTACTTCTCCGTACTAGTACGAAAACCCACTTTTATGCATTCTATAACTGCCTATTTATCGGTTTTTTGAAGAAAATAACATAAGAACTTTTTCTACGAGCTTGCGGAAAAGAATATATTTCCGCACGCATTTCTGTTTGGAACGTCGTACTTCTCCGTACTAGTACGAAAACCCACTTTTATGCATTATTTCTCTGCAATAACGAAACGGGCAGAAAAGTGCAAATTCTCAAACAAAATTGCGTGTGTGTACTTTTAAGAGTACTTTTCCGCACGCTCCTAGAGAAAATAGGGTCTCATAGCTGCCTTTATTATTAGGTATAAGTAACACAAAACGTTTTAATTTTTAAGATAATACATTATTATAAAAATCGAATATTTTCGAAAAAGACTCGTCCCTCTGGTCCACAAAACTGCGCCAAAACTTATTACTTATTACATTATTGCTTATTAGAAAAATCACGCCTTAAGACCGCAAACAAAAGCACTCAACCGATTGAAATGCTTAGTAGCAACTGATAAAATTAACACGTCTTAACTCGCTTGACGGACATACTTTGTTTTTCCCGTGCACGCTTGGACAATCCTGATTTTTCCCCTGAGCGAAAGAAACAAAATATTAAATATACGCGTGACTGTTCTTCTTTCTGTCTGGTTTAAGTGTACATCATATAGTATATGCACCTGCCTACAAAATGGCAATGATATCTCGTTTTTCATAAAAATGTAACAAACCTGGTTTCTCCCCTGTACTCTTTAATGTCCTTGTCTTCTGTCGAAACGCTTTATTTTAAGAAAAAGTTAACTCTATTAACGATGGCCAAGATAAATATTTCAAAAATAGTTGCAGGTGTTCGGCTGTCACCAAATATCACCAGGAAAATTTAATTAAACAAAAATTTCTTAAAACAATAAAATACGTACTTGCTTAGTTTAACAGAGTAAGCATGGAAGCCATTTTCAGCAATATAGCTTGAAATCATAGATAGGTAGGTACCCCCCACCCCCAAAAATAGGTTTCACCCCTGTTTCAACCCCTAAGTGAATTTTGAAAGAATAACAAAACACGTATTATTTTATTAATGTAACTTATGTACCTACTTACCAGCTTTTAGACCTCCACCAGTTTAGGTTTCTGAGATTAGAAACTCCTATAAAAATTGCAACCCCAAATATTATTCCAAATAGGTACCTACTTTCGAAAAAAAAACGAAAAATTCACTTTGGGCTTTTCATTTTTTTTCTAATACGGACCTGGAATTTTAAATACGGTTTTAACGCTTTGTCATCAAATAACACATTATCGCTATTTCAAATTGTCATTTATTTACCAATACGGCCCTAGTAACTGTTTTTAGAATAATAAAATAGCCACCTTACGTTACCGATGCTTAAAGTCTCTGCCGTTTATTATTTCAATGAAATTCTAGTCAGAAGTCAAATTTACTATAACCATGCTCAAGGCATGATAGTAAGTCTATGTTTTATTGATATTCTTATTTATTTTATAATAATTACATTTATGTATGTACCTTAATTCCTATGGTATTGACCCTAGACCTCGAAATATTGTAAAACGATAAAAAAAAGTTACACATTACACAAAAATTAGAGAACGACCAAAGGTTCGGTTTCGGATTCGGCTAGTTTCGGCCAAAAAAATCTAGTTTCGGTAATAGTTTCGGTTTCGGCCAAAAAACGGTCTAACCTTCGGCCGCGCCGAAACTCAGTGTTCGTGAATTGTCGCGCACCGTTCGGCTAACTTTGGGTGAGTTCGCATGCAGTGTGGTCTATGTAAATAAAGTTTTTCTCTGTCGATCTTTTTTTTTTAGGTGGTAAGAGTTCAATCTGTTCCCAAGATCGACCTCGTCCTATATAAAATAAATTAGATTTCAGTATACAATAAAATTTTTAACATGTATAAATAATCTTCGGTTTCGGCCAAAACTGAGACCAAGGCCGATGATTCGGTTTCGGTTTCGCAATTACTATTTAGCAACAATTTTAAAAAAAACACCATAGCTATATACAGGGTCCTGCACCTCACCTCCCGTCTTCTATAGCTCACTTAGTAATTAAGTTAAAATTTTCATATTTTGCAGACCTTATCTGTATCTTGGGGCGCATTTCAGGAAAATATTTTTTTTCATACAGGGTGTTCCAAAAATGTGTGACGTCATAAGGGTGTATTTTTTTAAATTACATGCCATATCGTCGGCTTTATCACGAAAAGGCGTAACTCAATATTTACAACTTTACAGGAGAGCAAATTTAAAAAAATGACAACTTTATATTTGAGGCTGGCACTAAGTTTTCAGTTTTTTTGAGGTTTTTTTGGACAGGTATGTTGGAGTTGAAGTAAAACTAGAACCCTATGTTACTTATTTCATGTATATACTCTAAATATTAGTAATATTAATTATTTATTGAGATACGCCTTTTTGTCATAATATTAATAATTGGTATGGAATAGATACGCCCTAGTAGTATCAATCAGAAGGTACTGATAAGGTGATTTTTAAATTGAAAAAACGTTTATTAGTATTGTTATTTTACTACTACATACCTATAAACTAAACATACAAAAAGTCAAAAAAATAAATACAAAAAACGATTAAAGTTAGTGGGTAGGTAATGATAGTAAGTACTTTTTATTATTTTAAAATAAAACTATACACATTATTAATTTTAAACTAATCTAAGTAAGTAATTTAAAGTCAATTAACCAACAAGTAATTAAAAAATGACAATTCGGCAAGTTTCCCAATGCGAATATCTTTAATTTACAAAACAATACTTTAACTAAAGTAAACTAAAATCAAGAATTGTTTTTAGGACAAAGATCCGTATTAACTAATTTGTTACTCAACACAAAATAGGCAACAAAATAAATGTTTAGACTTTGTAAGAAAATATTTTAAAATATCAACAATAAAGAACAAACAATAAAGAAGATTAATATTATAATATTTTAGTCGGCAAAGATTTATAAAAGAGCATGTCCTCTGGTGATCTGATTAGAGGTTTGTCACCAGAGCAAAGCGATAGTATAGGTCTTGGTATTTTACTAGTGAAATTGGCTTTGGGCCATTATTTAATTTAAAAAGAGGCATGAAAGGTACTAATTGCCGTTTTAAGGTTATTGTTCTATATTCACAGAAGTGGCCGGTTTTAAAGAACATCTTATCAAGGCTTTCCTCTTTTACCGACTGATTTAAAACAAAACTATTGTATTACCGTCTGTATAAACATTGCATTGACGCCAAATGTACCGATTAGCAGATAAGAACGCAAGGACCTATGTCGAGAAACACGCTGCCTGGTTCAAAAAAGAATATGACTAATAGGCGTAACTTGAGGTACGCCTATTTGTCATAATAAAATGTTGCAGTATTTGAGATAGGGCTTTCTTTTTTCTGTCTGTACAATACAAACGGTTTGACTTTGAGGTACGCCCATTCGTAACAACAAAATATGAGCTATCCCGGGTTTAAAAATAGACAAAGCTCATTTTGGCCAAATATTGAGTTACGCCTTTTCGTCATAAAGCCGACGATATATTTTCTTACATTTTTGGGTGCCTCCTATAGTTACCTACATACCCCTAAAATTTTATTAAAATTGATTCAGTATTATAGACAAAAAAAAATTAAAAACTAAAAAATATCAGTTTTGCGCCACTGGTATTAAAAATAAATAAAAAATAAAAATAATGCCTCGTTAATAAATTTCTACAAAGGAACCTATTAAATAAGGTATAACAATTTCGTTAACCATGTTTGGTTAACACGAATTGTACAGGGTGTCCAATGTTTAGTGTCAAACTTTGCAAACTTTAAAGCCATTTATTTTTCTTATTTCAAATGGGAACCCCTGTATATTTTTATGTCATTCGATGCAGAATTAAAAATCAAACTTTTTTCCTAATTGCAACCCTATCGAAATTTCTAACGCATCAAGACTTATTTGCAGAAAACTAATTTTATCAACTATTCCAACAGTCATTATTATGAATAAATATCGAAGGTGGCTTTGAAAAACAATTTATTGGTATTAAAGTTTATTAAAGTGACCAGAGACCATTTTGACTTTAGTAATCTAAAAGTTTTAAATATTGTTAATATTGTCATTTTTTAATGTTTTATGAGGTCAAAACAAATAAAATATATCGCAGAATTACATACAAATATACATAAATATTCTTGTAGTCAAAAAAGTTTACAATTTTATTTTTTTGCAAAAACATGGGTTCGCCTACACTGGTTTAAAGATTCAGTTGTCAATATCAGAATAGTTTAATTTGTCGTTTAAACTGACAGTATTTAAAAAAACAGGGTGGCACTATGAAAAATCACTAACAATGCCATACTTAACTCGTTTTGTTGCTTCAACATGAGAAGACGAGGATAAACTATAGCAGCACGAAAACAGTGTACAGTATTATACTTAAGTTACATTTAAAAATAATGAAAAACATTTTTCTTCAAACTACTTATGTGGGACTGTCGATTTGAGCCCACGAATATAATTATTTGACAAGCTCGTTTATTGACATCCAATGTGTTTTATATTTTTTTAAATTTTATTTCACTCCTTAATAATTTTGGAATTCTTTTGACCTTTTTCTCGAAATTT
Source organism: Polydrusus pterygomalis (assembly GCA_963969555.1). Classification (NCBI taxonomy): domain Eukaryota; kingdom Metazoa; phylum Arthropoda; class Insecta; order Coleoptera; family Curculionidae; genus Polydrusus; species Polydrusus pterygomalis. The sequence continues at coordinate 13,397,770 of OZ018384.1, forward strand.
TGATATACTTCTGTAAAGGCCAAAGCTTTACATCCTTCTCCCGGTAACCCCTTCTTTCCCTGTCTGGTAAAATTATAAAACAAATTGATCACATATTTTTATTTTCATGGATTTTAACTTTATGTCTGTCATATTATTACATATCGCGCGAACACGCGATATGTTATTCGTCGCCTTCACGCGGAATCACGACAACCCCGACTGCTTCCCGAAAATTTTGCTCTATACCGGGTGTCCACGCAAGGTGGCTCGCCCCTCTAACTTTTTTGTTTTTCAAGATAAAGAAATAAAATTCGGGGGATTTGTATACGACATAAAACTGCATTTTTTGACAGATGACTTAACATTATGGAACTTCCGGTTTAACCGGAAGTGACATAAACTTTCGATTTTTAAATGGGACACCTGGTATATTTTTACTTTTTTTGACTCCATATGACATTCTAATTACAACGATGTGTCACTTGTCACTTTTTGTCACCAAGAAAATATTTTTTTTCCAAATTTATTGTTTCATCTAGAGGGCTATAAATACCTTAAAATTACTTTTCCTACGAGCGTGCGCAAAGTAGTACTTTGCGCACGCAATTTTGTGTGCAAAGTTACACTTTTCCGCACTAGTGCGGATAAGACTTTTATCCGCACTGGGTGCGGAAAAGTGTAACTTTTTAATTTTCTATTATTTTTTTTTGTTATGTAATTTTTAGTTGTAAGTATATTATAGTTCTTTCTTTAAAGTCGAATTAAAAATTATTAAATAAATTATCATATTTTTATTTTTGTTGTTATCTGATATGAAGCTAGTAGGAAAAATGTTGTTCCTAACAAGTGCGCAAAGTGCTTTTCCGCATGCAAGAACTTATCCGAACTCCGCTTCGCGTCGTTCGTCCAACTGTACTTGCGTGCGGAAAAGTATCACTTTGCGCACTTGTTAGGAAAATAACTATATTTCAGTTCTTTAATCTTGGGAAAAATACAATTTTACTATTTTTGTTCCAATGCTATGTGCTATGTAAAATTTAATCTTTAAAGTTGTATAACTCATTTTTTTTAAATGGCAACATGGTAGCTCGTCGGGTTAAGAAAAAAGAGGATTTTATTACGATTATGTTGATACCATACACTATTAGGTTTTAGAAAAGCTGCCATTAAAAAACTTTAAAAAGTTAGCTTAGAACTTTCCTAAAATGAAGCATATTTTGAGAATAAATGTAGATTTAAATACATCAAGTAGCCTGTGACCAGCAAAACTGATAAAACAAAATCATGTCTTAAAGAAAATTGACATGCCGACAGCTTCTGCCATAGTAAATTAGTTTGTTGTTTAAAATACGTGAAAAATACTAGTTTTAAGTACAAGGAGTGAAAAAGTTGATATGTTATTATTGTCAGGCTCATTTCGCATTTTCGGAACCAGTTTCGTGTACCTTATAGTGCCGGGTTGGATGACGCCGATTAAAATATCTTTGTGCTTAAAGTCGTGCAGCATCGGTTGAATTATTTCTACATTCTCCAAACACTAATAACATATCAACTTTTTCACTCCTTGTAAAACTATTATTTTCCATGCTTTTTAAACAACAAACTAATTTACTTTGGCAAAACCTGTCGGCATGTCAATTTTCTTCAAGGCATGATTTTGTTTTATCAATTTTGCTGGTCATAAGGCTACTTGTTGCATTTAAATCTAAATTTATTCTCAAAAGATGCTTTATTTTATGAAAGTTCTAAGTTTACTTTTTAAAGTTTTTTAATGGCAGCTTTTCTAAAACCTAATAGTGTATGGTATCGAAATAATTGTAATAAAATCCTCTTTTTTCTTAACCTGACGAGCCACCATGTTGCCATTTTAAAAAAATGAGTTATACAACTTTAAAGATTAAATTTTACATAGCACATAGCATTGGACCAAAAATAGTAAAATTGTATTTTTCCCAAGTTTAAAGAACTGAAATAAGTGATTTTAAGGTATTCATAGCCCTCTAGATAAAACAATAAATTTGGAAAAAAAATACTTTCTTGGTGACAAAAAGTGACAAGTGACACATCGTTGTAATTAGAATGTCATATGGAGTCAAAAAAAGTAAAAATATATCAGGTGTCCCATTTAAAAATCGAAAGTTTATGTCACTTCCAGTTAAACCGGAAGTTCCATAATGTTGAGTCACCTGTCAAAAAATGCAGTTTTATGTCGTGTACAAATCCCCCGAATTTTATTTCATTATCTTGAAAACAAAAAAAGTTAGAGGGGCGAGCCACCTTCCGTGGACACCCGGTATAGGCTGCTTCATTTGAAATATGTGTGTATGTTGTCCGCGTGGTCGGCGTCGTCGGCGGCGGCGGCGTCGTCAGTTTCGACATTTTCACATTTGCGATTTTTTTTCTCGGAAACGGTTAATGTGGGACGATTGAAACTTTTTGGGTTTACAGAGGAATAGTGGGGGGTACGTTGTGTGAAAATTTCGAATATACAGGGTGTGCCGGAAAAAAGTTATTAATTTTTAAAGTCGAGAAATATCGGGATCTCGTTGGCATTCGATACAGGCCACAAAAATTAGTTTTTTCGATTTAAACTTTTTCGACGCGTAGACGACCGTGGGCTACAGAACCCTATTGTTTGTGAGCGCGATCAAAAGTTTGGAAGTAATTTTTTTTATTTTTTCAAAGTCAAAATTTGGTCGAAAATGGTACCTCTTGGATCGCTAATAAGTCGAATTGGGTGCATCCAATCGACATGCGGTTTGGATAATCGGTTAGGCAATCTCAAAATCAACCTTTTTCCAATATATCGTTCTATACCTAACTGGAATGAAAATTGCCGAAAATTGTAAGAAAGTGGAAATCATAAAGTTAGGCCTGATTTTTTCACGGTTTTTATTTTTTTTCGTACTGAAAACGACTTTTGATCGAAACGTTGTAAACTTTAGCGGATAGAGCTCGTCAAATTGTATTTAAGAGATATTTTTTCGTTTCTTTATCTTTAATACGGAAAAAACGGCAGCTTTTTTTCTACTATATCGACTGTAGCTTATTCAATTTTTAACAAAACCGTTTTATTTTTTTCTCAAAAAATGCGCTGATTACTTCGCAACACCTCTACATATTCAAAATCATTAAAATATATTCGCAAAATTGAGAAAAGTCGCTTTTTTGGGTGCGGAAACAGGCAATCTTTACAAATTCTATCACCATTCACTTTTGACTAAGAGTGCCTTGATATTGATGTATCTAAATTAATTATTAATTCTAAAATCCGGCTGTCAAAAATGGCGAAAAATGGGTGTTTTCAGCGTGACTTGCTAGAATAATAAGAACATTTCCAGATTTTAAATCGGGTGGAATATCTACCTTGAACCTTCTGCTAATTTTACTGACCAAAATATTTGCCCAAAATGTTTCAGAAATGGTTGTAATCTCGATTTTAAAGATGGCGTTTCGACATTGATAATCCGTCGCCACGTGGTAGAAGGTTATTCGACATTTCGATATTCGCGAATTTTTTTTTCGGAGACGGTTAGAGCAAAACGATTCAAACTTTCTGGACGTAGAGAGGAATAGTCGGGGCACGTTCTTGGAACAATTTCAAATATACAGGGTGTACCGGAAAAAAGTTATTAAAGTCAAAGTTAAAAAATATGTTTTTTTTCGTTGTAGGGCGATACAGGTGGCAAAAATCATTTTAATCGATTTAAACTTTTTCGACATGTAGACGACGTTGGGCTACAAAACACTGTTGTTTGCGAACGCGATCAAAAGTTGGGAAGTAATTTTTTTGATTTTTTTAAAATCAATGTAGGGTCATATTGGATCGTTAATAAATCGAATTGGGTGCATCCGATATACTTTTGGTTTGGATATTCGTTTAGGTCATCTCAAGTACTACTTTTTTCGAATATATTGTTCTATACCTAAACAGCATAGAAATGGTAGCAAATTATAAAAAATAAGAATTACTATTTAAGTATATATAATTTGACAGCTGTCGTATAGAACTTTGTTATTTTGGTGCTGAAAATTTTTTTAATTTAGTTTTATTACAGCTTTAACCCTCGCTACGAAAAAAGTTAAAATAAATTGACACTTACCTGTCAAAATCTGACAGGTATCGTATAAAACTTTGTTATCTAGGTACTGAATTTTTTTTAAATTTGAGATTCTTACAGCTATAACCGTCGCTACGAAAAAGCTAAAAAAAAATTGACACTTACCTGTCAAAATCTGACAGCTGTCGTATAGAACTTTGTTATTTAGGTACTGAATTTTTTTTTAATTTCGAATTCTTACAGCTATAATCCTAGATACAAGAAAAGCTTAAAAAAAACTTGCAATTTACCTGTCAAAATGACAGCTGTCGTATATAACTTTGTTATTTAGGAACTGAAAAATTTTTCATTTAGGATTCTTACAGCTATAAATCTCGCTACGAAAAATCTAAAAAAAAATTTAAACTTACCTGTCAAAATTTGACAGCTGTCGTATAGAACTTTGATATTTAACTACTGAATTTTTTTTAAATTTTGGATTCTCACAGCTTTAATCCTAGATACAAGAAAAGCTTTAAAAAAAATGACATTTACCTGTCAAAATGACAGCTGTCGTATAGAACTTTGTTATTTAGAAACTGAAATATTTTTAAATTTAGGATTCTTATAGCTGTAACTCTCGCTACGAAAAAAACAAAAAAAAATTGAAACTTACCTGTCAAAGTCTGACAGCTGTCGTATAGAACTTTGTTATTTAGGATCTGAAAAATTTTTCACTTTAGGATTTTTACAGCGATAACCCTTGCTACGAAAAGGATAAAAAAAAAACTGACTCCTACCTGTCAAAATTTGACAGCTATCGTATAAAACATTCTTATTTAGGTACCTGAAAATTTTTTAATTTCGAATTCTTACAGCTATAACCCTCGCTACGAAAAAGCTAAAAAAAATTACACTTACCTGTCAAAGTGACAGCTCTCGTATAATTAAACGAACGAACTAGAACAGTGCCGTACCCGAAGGGCTCGGCACAATATTAGCTGATAATTGATAGCTTCCATGTAAGAATAATTTTTTGCTTATGTTTTAATCGATTGAATACTTACATATTTTTATAGAGCAAATATGGAAAGTATATCCCACATTGCACAAAGGTGTGCGAGTTTAAAGAGCACCTATACGGCGCCGTCTTAGAAAACTACCTATCTATACGAGAAAACGCTAAAAAAAATGACACTTACCTGTCAAAATTTGACAGCTGTCGTATAAAACTTTGTTATTTACGTAGTGAAAAATTTTTCAATTTAGGAGTTTTACAGCTATAACCCTCGCTACGACAAAGCTAAAAAAAATTGACACTTACCTGTCAAAAATTTGACAGCTATCGTATAAAACTTTCTTATTTAGGTACCTGAAAATTTTTTAAATTTCGGATTCTTACAGCTATAACCCTCGCTACGAAAAAGCTAAAAAAAAATGACACTTACCTGTGAAAGTGACAGCTGTCGTATAATTAAACGATCGAACTAGAACAGTGCCGTGCCCGAAGGGCTCGGCACAATAATATTTCTTATATAGCTTATATTTCTTCTATAGCTTCAATATAATAATAATTTTTTGCTTATGTTTTAATCGATTGAATACTTACATATTTTTATATAGCAAATATGGAAAGTATATCTCACATTGCACAAAGGCGTGCGAGTTTAAAGAGCACCTATAAATATCAATATCATAATATTAAATATCATATATCTCCGTAACGAAAAGTCCGAGCACTATACGGCGCCTCCTCCGAAAACTACCTATCTATACGAGAAAATGGAAATTTTGCACCATTGTCTAGTTTTGGTCAGTTGTTATAATGACAATTTGGCGATATGTTTCCCCTTCACGTTCCGCAGGAAGGTGAGGAAAAAAAAGCAATAGTAAATAGAAAAAAAGAAAAGAAAAGTATTTTTTTATTGTAATTTTTTTTTAGTACTAATATTAGATGCACTCTCGGCTGACGATTAGCGATATGTACCCAGTCTAGTATTATATACGTCTCTTCCGCGCGGAATCTCGAAAACCCCGATCGGCTCTTGAACAATTTCGTCTATGTAAGACATTTTCACATTTGCGATTTTTTTTTCTCGGAAACGGTTAGAGTGGGACGATTGAAACTTTTTGGGTTAAGAGAGGAATAGTGGGGGTACTTTGTGTAAAAATTTCGAATATACAGGGTGTGCCGAAAAAAAGTTGTTAAACCCCAAAGTCAAAAAATATCGGTTTCTCGTTGAAATTCGATACAGGTCGTAAAAATAAGTTTTCTCGATTTAAATTTTTTCGACGCGTAGACGACCGTCGGCTACAGAAGCCTATTGTTTACCAACGTAATCGGATGTTGGAAAGTCAATTTTTTGATTTTTTTTAAATCAATGTAGGGACATGTTGGATCGTTAATAAATCGAATTGGGTGCGTCCCACATATTTTTGATTTGGAGATTCGTTTAGGTCATCTCAAATACTACTTTGGATCATAAAAAAAAACTACAATAAAAAGTATTTTTTTTGTTTCTTTATCTTTAAAAAGGCAATAATATTCTATATTGTTTTTAAAGTGGTCGGTGGCCTAGTGGTATATATTAGATTACGACTTTTGGTCACGATGATCCCGGGTTCAATTCCAGGCGCGTCTTTTTATTTTTTTAATATTTCGTTATTTAGGTAGGTACAGAAAGTTTTTTAAATTTCGGATTCTTACAGCGCCAATCCTCGGTACGAAAAAAAACAACTTGGGTTGTGAAGAAACTAAATTTATTTTTTATCACGAATTGAAATGTTTCAAAATTAGAGGTTGCTAACAAATGGTTTTGTCAAAAGTATAAAATAAAACGAACGAACTCCAACAGTGCCGTGCCCAAAGGGCTCGGCACAATAAAATGTTCACCAATTTATCAGCTATCTATGTAAGAATAGTTAATATCATATATTTCAGTAACGAAACGTCGTAGCGAATCGAGCGAGACGGCATTGAAAATAGGACGTCGACCACTATACGATGCCGTCTTCAAAAACTACCTATCTATACGAGAAACCGGAAATTTTGCACCCGTTTTTTTATTTTTTAGTTTTTGTCAGTTGTTATAATGACAATTTGGCGATATGTTTCTCCTTCACGTTCCGCAGGAAGGTGAGGTATAAAAAGCAATAGTAAATAGAGAAAAGGAAAAGAAAATTATTTTTTTAGTACTAATATTAGATGCACTCTCGGCTGACGATTAGCGATATGTACCCAGTCTAGTTATTATTATTATTATTGAGGAAAAGACAATAATATCTAATTATTTTATAATGTGGGGAAGTTATTCATTAACAATTAATCATTTAAAACGTACTCATAATACCTAAAGGGATTGCTACATTTTTTCAATATTTATATGCATATTATGGGCAAATTTTAGAGGAAAAATCGATCATAGTACTGTCTACAAAATATATTGAATTTAATGGGCTAGAGTTTTAGAAAAAAATATTCATAATTAATTATCTCTAAAAAATAAAACATACCCATATATATATACAAAGCCACTATTAAAATATTTCTCTATGCATGCTTGTTTAAAAGTTGCTAATAGCAGAGAACAATTTCATTACATATCGCGCGAACACGCGATATGTTATTCGTCGCCTTCACGCGGAATCACGACAACCCCGACTGCTTCCCGAAAATTTTGCTATATATAGTCTGCTACATTTGAAATATGTGCGTATGTTGTCGGCGTGGTCGGCGTCGGCGGCGGCGGCGGCGGCGTCGTCAGTTTCGACATTTTCACATTTGCTATTTTTTTTCTCGGAAACGGTTAATGTGGGACGATTGAAACTTTTTGGGTTTACAGAGGAATAGTGGGGGTACGTTGTGTGAAAACTTCGAATATACAGGGTGTGCCGGAAAAAAGTTATTAATTTTTAAAGTCGAGAAATATCGGGATCTCGTTGGCATTCGATACAGGCCACAAAAATTAGTTTTTTCGATTTAAACTTTTTCGACGCGTAGACGACCGTGGGCTACAGAACCCTATTGTTTGTGAGCGCGATCGAAAGTTTGGAAGTAATTTTTTTTATTTTTTCAAAGTCAAAATTTGGTCGAAAATGGTACCTCTTGGATCGCTAATAAGTCGAATTGGGTGCATCCAATCAACATGCGGTTTGGATAATCGGTTAGGCCATCTCAAAATCTACCTTTTTTCAATATATCGTTCTATACCTAACTGGAATGGAAATTGCCGAAAATTGTAAGAAAGTGGAAATCATAAAGTTAGGCCTGCTTTTTTTACGGTTTTTATTTTTTTTCGTACTGAAAACGACTTTTGATCGAAACCTTGTAAACTTTAGCGGATAGAGCTCGTCAAATTGTATTTAAGAGATATTTTTTCGTTTCTTTATCTTTAATACGGAAAAAACGGCAGCTTTTTTTTTACTATATCGACTGTAGCTTATTCAATTTTTAACAAAACCGTTTTATTTTTTTCTCAAAAAATGCGCTGATTACTTCGCAACACCTCTACATATTCAAAATCATTAAAATATATTCGCAAAATTGAGAAAAGTCGCTTTTTTGGGTGCGGAAACAGGCAATCTTTACAAATTCTAACACCATTCACTTTTGACTAACAGTGCCTTGATATTGATGTATCTAAATTAATTATTAATTCTAAAAATCCGGCTGTCAAAAATTGCGAAAAATGGGTGTTTTCAGCGTGACTTGCTAGAATAATAAGAACATTTCCAGATTTTAAATCGGGTGGAATATCTACCTTGAACCTTCTTCTAATTTTATTGACCAAAATATTTGCCCAAAATGTTTCAGAAATGGTTGTAATTTCGATTTTAAAGATGGCGTTCCGACATTGATAATCCGTCGCCACGTGGTAGAAGGTTATTCGACATTTCGATATTCGCGAATTTTTTTTTCGGAAACGGTTAGAGCAAAACGATTCAAACTTTCTGGACGTAGAGAGGAATAGTCGGGGCACGTTCTGGGAACAATTTCAAATATACAGGGTGTACCGGAAAAAAGTTATTAAAGTCAAAGTTAAAAAATATATTTTTTTTCGTTGTAGGGCGATACAGGTGGCAAAAATCATTTTAATCGATTTAAACTTTTTTGACGTGTAGACGACGTTGGGCTACAAAACACTGTTGTTTGCGAACGCAATCGAAAGTTGGGAAGTAATTTTTTTGATTTTTTTAAAATCAATGTAGGGTCATATTGGATCGTTAATAAATCGAATTGGGTGCGTCCGATATACTTTTGGTTTGGATATTCGTTTAGGTCATCTCAAATACTACTTTTTCAAATATATTGTTCTATACCTAAACAGCATAGAAAAGGTAGCAAATTATAAAAAATAAGAATTACTATTTAAGTATATATAATTTGACAGCTGTCGTATAGAACTTTGTTATTTTGGTACTGAACATTTTTTTAATTTAGTTTTATTACAGCTTTAACCCTCGCTACGAAAAAAGTTAAAATAAATTGACACTTACCTGTCAAAATCTGACAGGTATCGTATAAAACTTTGTTATCTAGGTACTAATTTTTTTTAAATTTGAGATTCTTACAGCTATAACCGTCGCTACGAAAAAGCTAAAAAAAAATTGACACTTACCTGTCAAAATCTGACAGCTGTCGTATAGAACTTTGTTATTTAGGTACTGAATTTTTTTTAAATTTCGAATTCTTACAGCTATAATCCTAGATACAAGAAAAGCTTAAAAAAAACTTGCAATTTACCTGTCAAAATGACAGCTGTCGTATATAACTTTGTTATTTAGGAACTGAAAAATTTTTCATTTAGGATTCTTACAGCTATAAATCTCGCTACGAAAAATCTAAAAAATTTTTTTTAACTTACCTGTCAAAATTTGACAGCTGTCGTATAGAACTTTGTTATTTAACTACTGAATTTTTTTTAAATTTTGGATTCTTACAGCTTTAATCCTAGATACAAGAAAAGCTTAAAAAAATGACATTTACCTGTCAAAATGACAGCTGTCGTATAGAACTTTGTTATTTAGAAACTGAAATATTTTTAAATTTAGGATTCTTATAGCTGTAACTCTCGCTACGAAAAAACAAAAAAAATTGAAACTTACCTGTCAAAGTCTGACAGCTGTCGTATAGAACTTTGTTATTTAGGATCTGAAAAATTTTTCACTTTAGGATTTTTACAGCGATAACCCTCGCTACGAAAAGGATAAAAAAAAAACTTACTCCTACCTGTCAAAATTTGACAGCTATCGTATAAAACATTCTTATTTAGGTACCTGAAATTTTTTTAATTTCGAATTCTTACAGCTATAACCCTCGCTACGAAAAAGCTAAAAAAAATTACACTTACCTGTCAAAGTGACAGCTCTCGTATAATGAAACGAACGAACTAGAACAGTGCCGTACCCGAAGGGCTCGGCACAATATTAGCTGATAATTGATAGCTTCCATGTAAGAATAATTTTTTGCTTATGTTTTAATCGATTGAATACTTACATATTTTTATAGAGCAAATATGGAAAGTATATCCCACATTGCACAAAGGTGTGCGAGTTTAAAGAGCACCTATACGGCGCCGTCTCAGAAAACTACCTATCTATACGAGAAAATGGAAATTTTGCACCATTGTGTAGTTTTGGTCAGTTGTTATAATGACAATTTGGCGATATGTCTTCCCTTCACGTTCCGCAGGAAGGTGAGGCAAAAAAAGCAATAGAAAACATAGAAAAAAGAAACTAAGAAAAATACTTTTTAAATACAAATTTTTAGTAGGTACTAATAATAGATGCACTCTTGGCTGACGATTAGCGATATGTACCCAGTCTAGTTAACAAGTGTATCGTTGTAATGTATTTCTTTTCCAAAATCAGGAAGTATGTCATTTCGGTGACACATTTTCTTACCAAAATTTAAAAAGAAGAATTCACAAATACGGAAGTTATGATATGAAAATACACATAAGATAGTGTTCGCCAAACTAGGGCCAAAACTAGTTCAGTTTTCTTTGCCATAGTAAAAAATAGAGGATTAGTCCCTCCAAACCCATTAAAAGTATATCATTTCCTAATTTATTGTTGCAATAGCGTAAATTAAATTGCAGTACCTTGACAAACAACATTTTTTATATTATGTCACTTATTATCAATAGTATTGTGCTTTCTAATAATAAGGCCAAAAAAAGTCAAAACTTTATTTACTGAATTAAATAATCTCCGTCACAGAAAGGGACTATGCGGCACAGAAATTACCTTACGTATCACAGAAATGACTTGAGCTGGCTAAAAATTAAAATACAAGGAAACTTTAATGTGTTTATGCAATGATTTATAAATATGATTACAACTATGCAACACGTTTCAGAACTGATCCTTAATAAAAATTTTTACCTGCTGATGACAAAACTTTTCCCTACTGTTTTTTTGCGGCACTATTTTAACTTTAAGCCCTACTAAGGTAAGATTCCTTACGGTTATGAAATTATACTAAATCATGTACGCAGGCGCTACATGCCCCCTTTATGATTGTTTTGGAACTAAATGGCCACGTCACAGAACTGATAAACAAAGACGGGTGCAGGTATTTTAATATTAATATTTTGTTAAGAGAATATTATAATAATATCTAAGGAAGTTTTAATAAAATATTTAAGTTAAGATAATTTAAAAGCAAAATTGGCATAACAAACTTAATAATCTCTAAATAATAGTAAAAATTCACAAATAATATAGATAAACTTGTGGTAGGAACACGTCACAGAACTGACGTTTACTAGAGGCTTTTTAAAATAGATTTAGAAAATAAATGAGTATACGATGCACACATGATTATTTTAATTGTAATATAATCCTATGGATTGCTTAGAGATCAAAAACAATTTAATTCTTCTTCTAGATTTTATTTTATAACCCGAAGACATGCTTTTCCTCTAACATTTTATTTACCCATATAAGTATGTTTCATACCGCACTAAAAATATTTCGGGAAATTTAATGAAAAAACAGGAATATTACATTGAAGTGTAAAAAATTACTACAATTTTCAGAAATTTTGTGCAATTTAAATTTTAGAATTTAATTTACATTCTTCACATCACCGTAAAGTAGACAGTTGCGTATTTAAAATTTACAAATTAAATTTCGAATAAAGAAACGCTGCGTTATCAGATGTAATTGGGATTCGTTTTCGAAATTTCTCGTTGTCGCATAATTTTTGTCTCATCTTTCGCGAGATTCTCACAGAAAAATCTATGGTCTATAGTCTCGTAGAAGATCAGACCACTCGCGAGAAACGAGACGGGAAAAATACCAGACGAGACGGAAAAATTACAAAAACTGTTAAACAGTGAAGATTTAAAGTAAATTTAATTAAAGAAATTAAAATACTGGGCCTGCCCACAATGCCGGATCGGTGACAAAAAATAATTATAATCGTTGAAAGTTAGACAGAAGAATTTTAACCCATAACAAAATCTCGTTACAAGCGTGTCAAAATCATAATTGGAACCAATATAGGATTAGAAGAATATGAAACCATATTTCCAGAGGGATTATGACAGCTTTGTCACGTCAACAAAGCACATGTGTAACTATGTTTCCGGTTTATTCAGTTTTTATTTTGCTTATTTAAAAGCTCGCTAACTTTTTAAATAAATTGAAAATGAATGTACCTAGGCTTATTTAATATTGACATGGCATTTTTTCTGAAGAAATAGTTTTAAACAAGTTTAAAAAAATATGTTATTATGGATAATGAATTTTCCTTTTCTAGGCTGCCATTTTAAACAAAAATAGCAAAGAACATTCCTGCGGTTGGTCGATCAACTCGTTAGGTGCTAATTTTGTATTTTTTTTTTCTGGTACTTACAGCTATTATTATTATCACACTATTGATAATTCGCAAAATTTATTGAACAAACCGGATGTATACTTGCATGACCTGTGAACTATCAAATAAATAATTTAATTCTACATGAAATTACAAAACCCAATTTTTATAAAAGAAGCCTTATACTTTAATGTAAAATTAAATTCTAAAATGTTTTTAGTTACTAGATTTCTCTTATACAACAAAAAAAAAACAGTTAGAGATTTTTTATTGGTCTCTTTAAGGTCGTAATATCAAGTTGGAAGATATCAAGCTGATGGAAAAACACATTATAGTTATGTAGTAAACGATCGACAAATACGTTATTCCTGTGAGTATGCTCAAAGAAGACACGTGTCTGTCGCGTACGCCTTTTTGGCATTAGCAGTATAACTGAACTCAGTAGCTCCTTGCAGAAAATGAGACCATTGACAAGTTTATGTAAAAATATACAAAGAGCATTTCTACGTACTGAAGACTGTTAACGCCACGAAGTAGTAGCCTAGTTTCGTATGTTAGATTTTTGTAAGGGCAGTTTATACAAAATATATTTAGTGAATTTATTTTGAACCTATTAATATGACAAGCATATCGCGCGGACCAAATTACAGAACAGTATTCAATAATGCTCCTTTAAGTGAAATTGTTGAGTCGATTCGATACATTGTTTTACTCTTTTCTCCACTGAGCTAATAATCTTGTTTCAATAACTTTTTGATTCCGAGTCAAGTTCGTTTAACGCATTGGTTCGCGGCTTCGCCAAAAAGTCCATTCTTGTAACCCTTTAAAATGTTATTATTACTCAAGTTTTAGGATTCCATTTAAACAGGGTGTTATAGAAATGATTTAATATATGATAGAAAAACACGCCTTAAAAAAACTTTTTCTTATTTCCAAAGATGGACAACTATACTGGGTGTCCGAAAATTCCGTATGTACCTATATTTTATGGGGATATTCTACATATAACAACAAAAACGTTCGTATGCATGTAGGTCACTAAATGTCTTATAATGAAGCTATAATAAGCAATACACAATTCGATAGTAGCTTAGGTAATGATTTAACTTAATCATTTTTTCTCTTAAACTATTAGCCGTTTATTGTGTAAGAAAGTTCTCGGAAACCTAATTTTTGGGTAAAATTTTAAAAATGTGTCATGTAAAAAAATTAGGAATAAATAAACTCCTCGCTCCGCTCCTGACTAAATTTGACGCTAAATATTTATCAAAAAATATAATTTAATAATATTAGTTCGTGTGACGCACACCCGTACCTCAAACGGTTGCACAGAAATAAAGTAAAAACTAGTCTTTGGAGATCACTTTTGGACGGCCAAAGCTTCCTTTTAAGATGTTTAAAGACCTACATTCATATCAACTTTTTTCTGTATTTGCATATAATGTAGAATATCCCCTTGAAATATACGTTCGGAATTTCCAGACACCCAGTGGCATAGACAAACTTGAACAATCCTAAACATGCCTCGATGCATGTAAGTCATGGAATACCGAGATATAAGAACTATTTCAAAAGTCCAAGAAAAATTAAAGATTTAGATATTTCGTAATTTTTCTGATTTTCAAAAAGGAAAAACTAGTAGCCATAGGGATATCGCTTGGGACCGTAGCCTAAAAGGCATTTTTAGTAAGCGTTTATAATAATAATTATAATATCGAACAATTTTTTTATACAGTGTGTATCAGCCAAATGGAATAAATTCGATAATAAATACATGAGATAGTGTCCGAAAAAACGCTCGTATACGTCGATTGGTATTTCTAGTTGCGCATTTTTTTCATTAAAAACATTTTATATAGGGTGTGTCATGTAGCAGTGGCCAGTACCAACTTTCTTATTTTAAATGCAATATATTATTCAATTTATGGATTCTTCAGAGAATTTTAGACATATTTCATGTTCAATATCCTATACCTATCTTCAACTGTTTTGGAATTATTAAGTGTTTTGAGATTTATTGCAAAAATTAACAACACACTCAGAAACTAATAAGTAATAGGTACTATTTATTTCTTGATAATGTAAAAAAATCACAGATCTTGCACCTTACGCAAGCATCCTATGTATTGAAAATACCTGACACAGGTTTAAAATTTTAATGTCCTATGTGATGTAATTAAAGCCCACATTCTAATTTGTATTTTGTAAAAGTTTAAAAAATGTTCTTTAATTCTACAGGGTCCGGCCAAAATTGGTTAACAAATGGGATAATTTTTAATTATTGATTTCTCAGAAAATTTTATACTACATAAAAGTTTTGCATCTTAAGTAAATCATTTTGACGTATTCCAATCTTCTGTAGCATATACAGGGTGAATATAAAATAGAAAAATATGACGTCAGTGACTCAAAATTTTTTAAAAATAATTAAAGCCCACATTCTAATTTGTATTTTGTAAAAGTTTAAAAAATGTTCTTTAATTCTACAGAAAACGCCCAAATTTGGTTAACAAATGGGATAATTTTTTATTATTGATTTCTCAGAAAATTTTATTCTACATAAAAGTTTTGCATCTTGAGTAAATCATTTTGACGTATTCAAATCTTCTGTGGCATATACAGAGTGAATATAAAATAGAAAAATATGACGTCAGTGACTCAAAAAAATTTATAAATTTAAAAACTGAAACAGCCATATTAACAGTTAATATGTAAAGTTAATATAAAAAGTGTAAAAATTCAATAAGAGCAAAAATTCGATTTTTAACTTGACTTTTCTTGAAAACTATTAGCACTAGAAAAAAACTTTATTTAACTTTTTATCTTGGATTTATTAGTTCTTTAATATTGCTGTTTCGGTTTTTAAATTTTTAAAAATTTTTGAGTCACTGACGTCATATTTTTCCATTTTATATTCACCCTGTATATGTCACAGAAGATTTGAATACGTCAAAATGATTTACTCAAGATGCAAAACTTTTATGTACAATAACATTTTCTGAGAAATCAATAATAAAAAAATTATCCCATTTGTTAACCAAATTTGGGCGGACCCTGTATATGCAATTATTGTGCTCCCACTTTTTGCCTACCACTCTTTTTTTTCGATATAATATTCCGATTTAAATAACGTAAACTTACCTTATTTAACAAAATTATTATGGTAGTCTTCAAAACACCAATATACATAATTATATAACTTATCTCAATAAAACACTTTTTAACAAAATTATTATGGCATTCTTTAAAACACAAACTAAAACTAAACATTATTTACTTGCCGACTTTACGCTGTTATTCATATTTATATTTACCAAGTATTATCAGAGTATTATGTTACAAGACCGCTCGAAATATTGCGGTGTTGGGTCGCGACAGATCGACACCGCGACACCAATGCAAAGTTTGCATAAAAACGATCCCAACAGTATTTTCAATACTAAAAACAAAAAAAAAACATTAATGTAGGAGATGTTGAAAATGCTCGCCGCGAACGTCTTGGCAACATCATAATCTTAAATAGAAATTTTTTCTAATGTCACTGAACATCTCAAGCGTGACCGATCTAATCGCCAGCGTTAGTCGTCTTCTTAAGTCAGCTAAGTCGAGAGGTTTAGTTTTGTATACAATATTTATGATTATGATCTCCAACTATTTCTGCCCAAATATTAACCTTTTCAGGATATTGCGTATGTTCTTCTCTAATCCAATCCAATGAGGATTTTCTCTAGACTAATAGCGGCAAATCTGACGATAAGCATGACCGTGAAGTATAAAAGTGCACTCATCAGAAAACAAAACATGTTCTAATTGGACACATTGTTATTTAACATTACCATCATAATATATTCACAAAAATACGTTCTCCTATCAAAATCGTTATCTATGAGCTCATGAGTATGTATCATTTTATAGGGATACATTTTATTTTCTTGTAATGTTCGAATAATCGATGAATGGCTAACATCGAACATTGGGGCTGTTTTTCGCCTAGAAGTATTGTGGGTTTTCCTCAAACTCAAGCATAATATTTAACTTGGTATCATTACTTATTGCATTGGCAGCTACTTTTTTTTATCTGCTTCACATGTTTAAGCTGACGAAACTGTTTTTCTATTTTACTAATTTTCTCTTGAGTTATAGGCGGCAAATTTGGAAATTTTTCATGAAATAAGCGAGCAACTTCCATTTGTGTCCGAGTTTTATTTTCATAACCAATCATCTGTAGAATTGTCATTTTGTGCAATTCTGTTCTATGTATTTATTATCGAATTCATTCCATTTGGCTGATACACACTGTATAAAGTATAAGATTAGTTAGTGTTTTTATAATTTTTCTGTATGTAATGTTTTTTTTTGTTTTTCAGTTAACCAAAGTAATATGGGTGGATTAGGTCAAGACAAAGACGCAAAAAAGAAACACACGAGGCCGACATTCTCGGGTCAGCAAATATTCGCCTTAGAAAAAACCTTCGAACAAACCAAATATCTCGCCGGTCCCGAACGGGCGAAATTGGCTTATGCGTTAGGAATGACTGAATCACAAGTAAAGGTAAGAAAATACTTAATGCTGATTTTTTGGTAAGCCTTAAAATATATTAAAAAAAGTAATTTAAAGACTTTCTGAGTGCGAGCTGGAAAGTATAAAAATTAGGTATCTGTTAAAAAATTGTACTTTTCTGGTATTTCTTTAAACTTACCAGGGATAAAGGAAATAAAATACAATTAGACTTACAGTTACGGACAAAAAATCGCGGACAAGTTATCATGGAATGGAAGTAAATGTTAATTGATTTTAACCCATTAGGTCCGGAAACTATTTTTTTTTGAAAACCTTTAATTTTTTAATCAAATGTAGCTTAAAATGATTAGATTTATCCCAAAAAAAATGTCAAAAAAATTTATTTTTTCTTACAGTAGCTAGAATTCGCTGTACTTTTAAAAGGTCGGTAGGACAATATAGGGATTTTATGTCTAAAAATAAATTTTATCTGAAAATATAACAAACACTAAACTATATGATATGATAATTGAAAAAACAATTTTTGGGATAAAGAGTGACCTGGCACTTATCACAAATTAAATTAGATCTTTTGTAACAATGTGCGCATCTACGTTGGTTCTCGCAATAAAATACTAAATGGTTTCTGCCATCGTAACGGGAATACTCATGCTGAGTTTTAGGTGCTTTTGACGGTCCCCTCTTTGTGGTACGTTTGTATGTTTCTAATAGCTCCAGGGCAATAGACTTTCTAAATGATAACTGGTCCTGAAAACCTCCATTCAGTTTTTGTAAATGCCATGCATTGAACTTGTAGCCCCAACGGATTGGCGTCCCCCAGATAAACTGCTTACAACCATGACGCCCAAAATAGGGTATCATGGCCTCATCAACACTATGATGTCCTTGTATGGGGGCATATTTAATAATGTTTTTATTTAGTGTATCAAACAATGGTCCCATTTTTGAAAACTTATCATTTTTATTTAGTTGACTATTATCATTGAAGTGAATATTATTCATTATAAACTGAAACCTATCTCTGGATATTGCTGCAGAAACAAGTTTGTTATGGGTGTCATTCGAATTCTGCCAGTACATTTTTCTTCTCGAGACAGATGAGTAGCCAGTAGCCACTAAGAAGCATTACACCAATAAAGCAGTAGAGTTCATCCCTCGTAAACTCGCCAGGAAGATTTTTTTGTTGAGCATATAAGTTTGTGTAATAAAGAATCTGATCTATAACATCAGTATCCGGTGGGAAAATGGTTATATTATTAGGGACGTCTACTGCATCGTCGTTTTCTAACTCCTCAATGAGTTCTGCTAATGTAGGGGCCTTTTGCCATAGTAAGAAGAAAATAAATAAAAACACTTAATAATATTGCTTTGTCCTACCGGCCTTTTAAAAGGACGCTCAATTTTCGATGAGTGTATATTTGTTAAATATGAAATAAAAACTTCTAATAAATTATCAGCAATATCTTAACTTATAGTCTTTAGAAAGTGATCAATATCTCAATATAAACTTACGAAAAAAATATTGAAATCTTACCTCCAATAGTCCATTGTAAAATGTCATTTAACAATCGATTTACAAAAGCTAACCAAGACACTAAAACCGCGAGCGGGAATAATAAAACACGTGTTTTCCAATAAACACAAACATATTCTTTGAGTGTCTACTAGCGAAATCTCAAATTGAGTAGCGCAACTATTTATTTTAATTAAGTATATTTCCTGGCCTTTATAAAGTACAGTAGGACTAAATGGGTTAACACCATTTGTCATTTTAATTTTTGATAAAATAAACCAGACTAAATCAACAAACAATTTGAACATGTTCGGGCAGTAAGGAAAATATCCCAAGAAATAAGTTTACCATGACTAGAACCGTTTAAAAATAGAAGCAGGAATGGGAAAATATCTATTCTCTAAGCCTGCAAGTGGATAAAAGAGGGATATTAAATGAACAAGATAATTAACTTGATAACTTAGAGAGCCATCCATTCCAAACAGCCGTGGAGGCGCATCATAGACCAACCTGGCTCTTTAATGGGTAGCAAGACGCGCAACAACTAAAAGAATGATCCAATCTAAAAAATCGTACAGCTGTTAAAAGGTCATTTCCAATTACTGACAATAAAGAGCAGAGGGTAATGGGATTTGCTTTGCAATATTTACAGTAAAGGTTGGGGTATTTTGGGAATATATTTTTTTACGGATGAAAAGACCTTTCAATCCTATCACAATTGGCGGGTAAGAGGTTATACCGATCTGAAAATACCAGATTTAAAGAAAAATACACACAAAAGCTTAAAACAAATAATGGTAGATTTTTACTTAATGTTTTGGGATACATTAGCTCAAGAGATCTTGAACTTTGTTATCGCATTAATGATGGTTTCAACCTTCAATAAATAATATCATTTATTTGGTCTTCAAAAAGTGCGGATGTAAACCCGATTCAAAATGTTTAGGGCGTCATAGTCAAAAATTAATAATACAAATGTTTTCCATCCAGAAAATAGTGCTGACTTGTGGGTTAAAATAGAAAAATTATGGAACAACTATAATTAACATCATGCTCAAACGCTGGGGGCATCCATACCGTATAAAATTATTTATTTCAAAAAATGACGCTGCAATAGAATATTAATCAAATCCTATTTTCGTATTTTTTCTGCTATAAATTTTAAAACAAAATGTACTAAATATATATTTTTTAATGGATGAAAATTAGAACAGGATAGATTTATTTGCATTTTGCAAAGAATGTTTTACGAGTTTATTTATGTAAGTGACCACTGAGGTTAAAGAAGTCAGACCAATTGTTATAAACTTGGCGGAAAATGTTAACTTAAGTGTCTGGCAATTATCGTTCGCATCAACTGTACCTGTTACAATAAATGTACTATAAAGGCAACAATCTCCAATGGCTTCCACAGCCAGTTAACAAAAAGTTATCTGAGCAGATAAGTCTGTATCTCTAGCTGAATCGAAATCGTAGCACCACTAATGAGACAATGCTTATAAGAAGGTAACCAAGGAAATTAAAAAGATCTAATTTTTTCAGACTTTGAAATAAAAAAGTATTACCATAGAATTTAGTGCTTGGCGTTGCATATTGCCAGGGGAATAGTTGTTTTGGTTGTTCTTCCATGTGAACTGATTACAGCAAAGATAATTCATTCAGATTTCAATTCAAAATGAACCCAGTATTTAAAGTAATCCAATAATTTTCATGATTTATTCACATTTTTTAAATATTTGTTATAGTTGCTAATTTGTTATAAATACAACTTCATATGCAATAACCACCACTTTTTTCATTTTATTTTATCAACTTCTGATTGTACATGACCGTATGGTTAGGAACTACCACTTTTTATTAACTTTGCAACATAGAATGATATACAATAAAAATACATAACTTTTGTAATTATACTTTTCCCCTTATCTTTTTAACAATCTTATTATTGTTGCTTCTGTAATAAAATAAGAGTCAAAATAAGCCAACTTTAATTTAGAGATTACCGCCCTGGATTAGGTGCCGTTAAACCGCGGTTGAAGTTAGTCGGCTTCATTAAACTAAGAGGTCCTTTGAGGATACAGCAAAAAAATAATCTGGACAAAATTTTTCCCGAGCTGCATTTTAGCCAAAAAGAAATTATCGTAAAATCCAGCTAAAGGCCAACTTTTTAAGATTCTCGTTACCTTCATTACCTTAGCTCGGCAGAAATTAAAAATTAATTTTATCTTGTTACAAGTTTAATTAAATTAAAATATGAATGACTTTCGCAGCGGGTGTCGAATTATACTCCAACTCTTTTTCGTTTCTTTTTTAAATTGAGGCTGGAACAGTGGCGTTCACAGAATAAACATTTTTATCAAATTTTAAAACTAAAATCATTTTGCAGTGACTGTGGTACACATTCTAAAAGACGCTAAGTACATTTAAATTCCCACGAAAAGTGTACAGTAGAAAATACCAAAACAAATAACTGTATTTCCAATTTTTTACCTTGTAATAGTCATCAACAAGCATTAAAAGTTATTTTCTACTACCACCACAAGATGTATATTTTCTATTTTCTTTACAATCTACTTAATGGATAAAGATGCTATTCCAGTTAACTGAACGGATATAAGTTAGGATATAAAACGGACCGATCACCGTTGGTGTTTGGTACCCAGGTCACTATTCGTTTCTAAATGTTAGGTTATGTTTCGCATTCTGTCAACTCGCGCATCCTGTTTCGCTTAAACACAAAGTAGGCGATGTGGCATCATATTATGGGATTTTTTTTTTATTAATAGCTTTATTCGAAATTTGACTTTGGCATCAAGTTCTGCTTCAATCGAGATGAAAATTAAGCAAAAAAATAGTATTCACGTGACTCGCATTATCTGTCAAATTTTAATTTCTTCCAAAAAATACTTCAAAAGTAGGGTTATTTCTAAAAGTATCGAAAAAAATTATTGGAAAAAGTTTTTTTAAATGCAGCTTCTAGCCGACATAAATAAATAAATCGTTGAAAATAGATAAACTTTACGTTAAGTTAAACTAAAATTTATTTTCCACTTAATGAACACTTTACTGCTGACACTGTGTTCTTTTTGTCTTAATATTAAAGTGTATTACTTTCAGACACAAACTACGTTTTCAAAAATACTTATTTTATGAGGTTACCTCATACAGGGTCAAAAACAAATAAACTTTGCATCACATGCGACCAAATTTTAATAGCCCAATTTCGATTTTGTAGAAAAACACACATTTAATAAGGCGCTACTTTAAAGAAAATGTATCTGAAATAAAGCATTGTCAAAACTGAGAAGTTTTATGTAGGTTGCGTTGAGTCTTATTTTGCAAAAGTGGTGCAATTTACAAAATATGGTTAAAAAATCAAAATTATCTTATGCAGCTGAAATTTTGCATGTCGGCTAGAAACTGCATTTAAAAAAACTTTTTCTAATAACTTTTTTCAATATTATTTTCAGAAATAACCACACTTTTGAATTATTTTTTGGAAAATATTAAAATTTGACAGATAATGCGAGTCACGTGACTACTATTTTTTTGCTAAATTTTTATCTCGATTGAAGCAGAACCTCATGCCAAAGTCAAATTTCGAATAAAGCTATTAATAAAAAAAAATTCCATATGATGCGGACTTTATTGGTGACACTGTATATCATGCCACAATATTAACTGTAATTAACACTTAGTATTATGGGTACTTACTCTCACGCCTATTCTATTACAAAATTAAATCGTGTGAGGGGTAATTACTAATTAAGGACCTAATATTATACCGTTTTATTTTTATTTTAAGGAATAAGTAAGGTTATGCAGGGCTAAGGCTAATATGATAAATAAATTAATACGTTATTACCCATAAAAGGTAAGAAACAAGGTTACGCGCTTCTTACTCCAGTATTTTATAAACAAACAGGAGGATCCGGGAAAACACAACAAACTAAACAGGAATATTTAAGCCGCTTAAGAACCTATAACCGATCTAATTTGTGTAAATATGAGTTCAATATTATTTTTATGTAACAAGATAGAGGTGCCAATATAAGAGATTCAGTAATTAGGGTGTTATGTTGTTGAAGTATTTTGACCATTCAAAAAATATATGATTCAACTCACACAGGACATCAGCATAATGCCCACACAGCTTAACAACATTACTTTTTTTAAGATGGGATTTTTGTGTTTAAACGTTAAAACCTATTTTTTTTCATTATATTACTTCAACTAAAAGCTATTTTTTATTGCTAAAACGCTTTATATTTATCATATAATATCATATATAGCATATTAGCAAATGCCCGTAATAAATCGAACGTTTTCTAACCCTTTTCTATGATTTTAAACGAGGGGGAGCTTATATTTATGTACAACAACTGTATACTATACAACTCAAGTGGATTGTTCATATCACGCTCGGACGTTTAGGTACTTCAACTGCGGTGTCATGTTCTATTGACTTCCTCGCGCTATATGGACTGTTCTTGTTGCACAAACTACTATTATCCGCCCATTAGGTGCTGTACTTACATGGGCGAGATTGCTTATTTTTTGACTTTGACATGAAATGTAGGTAGGTAGAAACTGTCGATCAGTTCACATTTTTTATAAATCCATAATTTATAAATATATGATATGCGTCCTTTTGTTATTGTTACTATACAGTGTGAGTTTGCAACTTTTAGTAAATTCAGCAAATACAGTTTTTTTTTTGGAAAAATGCTCAGACACGGGTATTAACATTTTAAGTTGTGGTATTTTTTATATAAAAAAAGATTTATATAGTGTGTCCCAAAGTAGAGATATGACGATATCGAAAATATTTTTAAATGGCAATCCTAGTTTTGTGTTACCTATTTTTAAAATGCATATTAAATTATTCATAAGAACCAAATTTAAAATTTTTATTCCTTGTATGAACCGGCAAATGTTTAGAAGTTGAAAGCACGAATAACACATGAGTGTAGGTTAATTTCTCCCGAAGTAATAAACTTAGAAATGTTCAATACGAGTTTATTTGCGTTTAGGATATTGTCAAATATTAAATAGACAACATTTTGAGCATTAATTGACACAAAAGTATTAAAGATGGATACAAGGTTTCCTTATTCTACAATTAAATTCCTTTTTATTTGTTTAAAATCTATTACTTATGTATAACTTAATCAGTAGCGGTTGCTCTATAAGGCCGCGTGGCCGCGCGCCCCTCCTAGGAATTTTAACATAACACACAAATTAAATGTTTATTTAAATATTTATTATTACTATTCATTTTAATACTAATATTATTATTATTATTATTATTCATATGGGTAGTTAAAATTTCTAAATTTTAAAAAACCATAGCAACTCACCAATTCTGAACTCATATCTAATTGTCCATTTTCGTTGACCAACGATAAGCAAGCATCCTCGTGTGAATTTTAGAGTCGTTGAAACGCTGCGACGCGACGGACGGTGAATCTCGCCTGGCGTATATAAATTTCGCCGAACGAACCCGAACGTCACCCGGTTATAGATATCCGATTTATTTAGGGACTCTACGGCCGCGGTATTTTAGCGCCTGCATTGCTTTATACATTTCGGACTTTGTTGTGGCGTAAGCGGGCGTCGAGTTCGAACTAATAAAAATGAATTTCGTTAATATATAATTCAAATAAATTGTTGTAGGCTGCCATTAGCGGATAAACTTAAAATTAAAGAACTGGGGAGGCCGTTGCCAGATATAAAGTTATCACAAACTTGTGAACGACGAGCCGCAAACCGATCTTTTACGCGTCGGTTTTCAAAAGACATTTATAAATGTATGTATTAATTTACCTACAAATTTTTTTATAAATAGATACTTTTTCGAGCAATTTGCTTATATGTCATTTGGTATTGGATTTCTATTGCGCCCCTCCAAAGACAAACCCAACGGCACGCCACTGAACTTAATATGCACTTTAAAAATAGGTAATACAAAACTTGCCATTTAAAAATATTTTCGATATCGTTATATCTCTAGTTTGGGACACACTATATCAATATTTTTTAAATAAAAAAGACCACAACTAAAAATGTCCAGTGTCCAAGCCTTTTTCCACAAGTTACACTAAACAAATTAAATTTGTTATAATTTGTTACAACTTTGATTTTCATATGAAACATATTATATTAAGTCTATTAGCTCGTCACAGAAGACATTACGAATTTTATCATTTAATCCATCTATTCAAGTTGGCCTCTTAAGGCTATCAGGCTGCTAGAATCGAATTTCAAATTAAATAATTTGAAAAAACTATACCTAAAGACAAAGTCAGTGCAATAGTTTTCTCTTTTAAATATTTCAAATTTTATTTCACAATGAGCTTGAATAAAATAATTCTGGTCATCCCATTATCCTATGTATAATAGTTTGATTTAAAGCATAGGCGTATGTAGCCTATTTTCTTCTGGGGGGCTTAAGCCCCTAAAAGAGATATGTTCAGTAACCTGCAAATGCGAAACAAGCAAGCGCCGGCGCCGTAGACGATTTTTTTTTTTCGGTCCACGCCCAAAATAGCCCAAATTTGAGCCACTAACCTTTTCCTAAAATTGTATGGCTTTAAAGCGTCCACTAACAAATTCTATAGACCATCTGCAGTTCTGTTTTTGCGAACGTCAAAAACCTAAAACAAATAAGCACAATTTTATTTTATATATTTATACCTATAAAAAAACGCAGAAGATTAAATTAACTTAATAATGTATTTACTTAAATTTGTCAGATTTTTATACCAGGGGAGGCTTAGCCCCTTTCTCCCCACCCTTCCCCCCTGAGCTACGCCGATGGTTTAAAGAAAATAACATTTTATCCTTCCCCCAAATCCGCCCTTGACTTTTTCTTTTAAGTTACAAAGATAGCGAGTATACAGAAAAATTCAAATTAAAAACTTGATCTAGAGTTTAAACGGAAAAATTAATTGGATTGTATTATCCCCTTTTGCCGGAGTAAATAAAGTACTTTTATGACTACGGCCTGTAATAATTACACCTTTTAATTTTTAGATGGGAAGAGTAAAGTTAAAGAAACATAAAATATTTTTCTTTTCTTTTTTAAATATACTTATATAAATTTTGTTCAAAAAAAAACCGAAATGGATTTTGTTCAATTGATTTAGTTTCAATTCAGTGTAGCCATTTAGAATCGGAAAGCAGGAGAAGATGTTAAGTTGCCATAACCTAGACCAGGCGAATAAGCATTAGTTAGTAAATTGTTAGGAAACAATTATTGTTAGTTTTCTTTAAACATAACGTATCACCTGAACTGACCGAAAATAATTTGGCTCAATAATTGGTCTAATTTGTGAACTGGCCAAATGCGTTGGGCGAAAAGGGTTTTTTGATATACAGTGACCGCCAAATAATGTGCAGCATATGGGAAAAATCATAATTTTTGTTTTTAATAAATATATTTTATTTTGAAAAAGTTTTGCATATCTTGAACCCAAAATAATACTCATCAAATCCGGTGAATGTTTTATGGTAAACGAAGAAGAGTAAAAAATTTGAAATTGCCTTAAATATTTCTCATTTTCGAAGACACCTATTCTTCAACCACCTAAATAATTTTTCTCCAACATAAATTATTTATTTTCTTATGTGAACGTTTTTAATATTTAATATTTATTCTAGGTTGTTAGATTATAATATTTTATTTAGGAACTTTTCCTCTCTGAATAGTTTCCTCTCGTACATTTATTTAATTTAAACTTACCGCCATACTATCTGTCTTGTTACGTGTCAATCAATTCATTTTTCATCCACTTTCGTCTTAGCACGTGAACAGTTGAACAGCCTTTTTATATTTTATATTTCGTAAAATGTTTAAATATGCAGTTATTTTCCTTAATTTAAAATTACTGTCTGGTGGGGTTAGTGAACCTTAAAATTCAGTGCCCCAAACCGCTTTTTCCGAAAAATCGTTCTGTAAGTACTTACTTTATATTCATAAAAAAATTCATATTTCAATCTCCTGTTTATTTTTACAGATTTTAAATACATTATGCTTACCAATACTTAATTTCTATACATAAAAAAATGTTTTCTATATTTTACAATGTCCTAAAGATATATATATTTTTTTTAAACATCCTTTATTCAGATAATTGACAATCTTTAGATTATACACAGTCTCAATAAATATAACATCTAAATCAAGGTAGCCCTCAAAACAATGCTCTGAAGCATTGGTACCGAAGGCAATTTTTTGTTATAATATTAACATTATTGGCAACCAACATATCCATATATACCTACTATATAATACAAGTTAAGTGTATAGCATTTACTCCCACTTAAAGGCTAGGTACATCAAATATAATTTTTTTTAACTTTATTTACAAATACCCGTTGACGGCCTTCTTTTTTTATTTCACGAGGTAAGTTGTTATAGGTTTCAGAGGCCGCACTAATCGGGCTGCGTAATGCCTTATTTGTCCTTGCACCATCCAAACGAATATCATCACTGTTTCTTATGTCATGCCTATGAATCTGATTTACATATTGAATTCTACTATTGCACTTTGATTTATTATTTATTATCTTATATATTAATTTTGATTGTTCAAGAATTAGAATTTGGTGTATAGGCTGAAGTTTAAGCACTTGGTAAACCCTTTTTCTTCTTTTTAGAAGTGTATTTTTTCTACCTTCCCAGTCTTTTTGGTTGTTCTAGACCCTTTCAACTGACTTTTTCACATACTCAGTATGTTTTAACTTATTTTCATTTCTATTTTTCTCACATTATGTCATTTCAACAATGCAATTTTTAATGCCATAAAAGCTCCATTAAGATTTTATACCACTTATTATTTTCTCTTCTGCTAAAACCATCGGCTATATATTTTTCTGTCTCCTGATGATGAACGTTTCTACGTTCGAAACATGTCGAGATCTTTGAACAAAGAATTTTTATTCTATTAAATTTTGTAGAGGAAGACTTAGTTTCTTCTTTCCTATTCATACTTTCAACTCCACTTTAAACATGGACTATTTCTTCAAATTAATTAGTAAACTTGTTTTAATTTCAAATTATACCCAAATGTCGAATTTCACTGACGTTGAACAAGAATTAGTAATTAATAGTTTTTTGTGAATTTTTCAGTTTTATTTGTTACGATCACGATTTCAATTAGTATATTATGTAGGGAAGTCGCAAAATTTAAAAATACTATACAAAATGGTTTCAGTTTCTTTTTAGACACTTAAAATATTTTCACTGAAAAGTTTCCTTGAAACTAAATTGTAAACTTTCTTGCACATGATTGCAGTAAACAGAGATCCGAAATAGTTGATGTCGCTCGCTTTTAGATACTGAAGACTAGTGGGGTTTAGAAATAGTTCCTAGGCGCCGTGTGATTAAAATTACCATATGCTAAACAATATAAAAATTAAATTACGAACAGTACCCACAAATTAAATCATTTCCTGAGCTGCAAATCCAAGTACATAATAAAATATGTATAATTTATGAATCAACCTTAACAAGCAGTAACCACATTAACAAATGAACCACAGATTGGAAGATTAAGCTCAACGAACATTAAAATTATTAATATCAATGTCACCATGGGATGAATAAAAAAAACATTCTCTAGTGTCAATAAAAATGGTTCATTTTCCTTAATAACACCTTTCCCGGTTTGAAATGGCAGGAGATTCTAAACTGTATAATACAACTATAAGTAAAATTTTTAATTCCTTTCGCAAAATGGATTCAATGTTGCGTGACAATTTGGTTATTCTGATCTGTTAAATTTTTCTAAGTTGGTAGGACCAGACTTAAAAATTATACATGTGGTACCTTCTAAAGCAATTTATGCAATATATTGGCCACACAAAAGTAATTGAAATTTAATCAAAGTAAAAATAAAAGGCACCAAAACCAGTAAACATTTTTAAAACGCAATCAAATGTATAACAAAAAAAAACACAATTCATAACTCGGTGTGTGGGCTTATTACGGCCCACTACTAATCTGGGAATATTATTATGTCCCAATATGAACTAATCGATGACAAATTCCTGGTGTCATCAGTCGGAAAACGAGGGAATTCTTGGCTTTTTGATATCATACATTAATTTTAACCCTGCGCCGACCAATCATAAACAACTGGCATCGAAACCCATCGTGGAGACTCCCGAGCTTGTCGGTTGACTTTTGATTTTAGTGCAAAAATACTTTTAAATATACAATAAAATTGTTATTTATTTGTTAAGTTGTATATTGTCATCAGAAATCGTAAACAGCATTTTTCATTGCTTAACTTGAATTCAGATAAGTATTTTTTAGTGCCCATAATTTATACTTTAAGGTTAAAATTTTATATTTTGTAGGAACACCTTGCAACCAACTTCTAAATTTTGCCACAAAGAATTATCCGGCATATCTAAAGAATTTTCATCAGAAGATACCTAATAAATATTGAAAATGACAAGGACCAACATATTTTGTCTCCAAAAAAGAAGTTTTATCTTCCCACAATACCCTCATTAAACATAATTGGAAGTCTGGAAAAAAATTTAACATAGGGAAGTTGACGATTCGTGTTACAGAAAAAATAAAAACTTAAATCGTGATTGCTGTCACATAGGTACTTTAGTTCTACACTGAGAAAAAAATCCAATACCTGTTATAAAAAATATTATATCAATTATTAGATTTCCACATACGTATTTGGACATTGCGACAGTATGCAACAGTTACAATATCGCTTTGCTAAAATGTGATTATAGTGGCATTAACTTACTTCTAATACCAGTTATATCCCCTTTATAGTTGGACTTAGTAATTATGTTACTATACTAGTGCTAGCTATCTGTTTTTTACCCAATATAAATTATTTTAATAACAGCTAGTTAATATGTTCTAAGTATTATAATACTGTTACTAGTGATCAATATCTTATCGGTATACCGTTTAAAAGAATTTCTAATACCAGTGATAATATAGTTAATATCGAATATAATACTATTTTTCCCACGTAAAAGATAGTTTATACCCAATATAAGAAAGGTTCTAATACCTATTATAAAAGGGTTTTAGCAGGTTTCTCCAATTTTATTGTTAATCTTATCATCTTATAAACAAAAATATACGTTATATCTAAAAAAACATATAAAAAAAACTAACATTTCGAATTATATTTTTGAAGAGAAATAATTTGAAAAACGAGGACCCAATGCCATATATCTTTTTCTCCTTTTTACAGCTCCGTCGTCTTCGCCTCATGCTCGCCACTATACTTTCTATAACACACATGCCCTATATCGCCGTCGATAATGTAGGGACCTTTATTTCTAAAGGTGCCATACCCTTCCGAATTTTCATCGTCTGCGATTTCGTCGTCGTTCCTTCCGGATAACTGTGTCTTACTGGACTGTTCGACAGCCTGCTGAGGGCTGTCGTCAGCGGGAAACGTGTTTCTATTGGTCGATTTGCTCGTCACGTGACGGTGGTGATGTTTGGGTCTTTGGACTGTCTCTAGGGACTACTAGGGAGTCTACTAGAGACGTATCTAAAACAAAAAAAACATATTATATTCGTTATTTATGCTTTATGTGTGCTTTAGAAACTCGGTGACGGTTTTAGAAAATAGCCTACCTTGCTCTTCCATTTTCTATATATGCTTTTTCTATAGAAAAATAGTGTGTAAAATTATACTAGGTAATTTATTTCATTTTATTTTTATTATTCAGTACCGCTTTATCCCAATTTTGAACCGTAGTTATGGGGCAAAATAACCTACTCGAAATAACAGTTTAAGAATGGATAAAAAAAGATTTATTTAAATTCTGAAAAAAATACTATTGTTTTGGGTGAGTCGTTTCAAATTTACATCAGTGTATCTGACATTTTACATGTTATGTCTAATCTAATGTGGATTTCATAAGTATCAAAGAAAAGTGAATTTCATTTAAATACACAAATAGATTTCTAAGTCCTGTATGACTGGAAGTAACCCAGGCTCATAAGGTCATTATTTGAGGAAAAACGCACAATCCTCGTTAATCTTAATTTAATAAATCTTCATCTTCCAAATAATAAAAAATGCATGGATACTTACTGTTGCACACAGCCCAGGAACCACAACACACGTGTGACAACGCGACCGGCGGTTTCAAGAACATCTAATCAAATGAACAGGACGAACCCGACGAACAGGTAACGGGTAGCGTTCGGATAAGAAATATTAATCGGGTTATTTGGAAATATAAGATTTCTAATAAAAACTATTTCACAATTCGCTGCGAGTATTATGCTAACTTTTAAATATAACTGTATTATAAGCACCGCCAACTGATTCGCTAAACTTCTAAACATGGCTTATATCGAATAAAAGAAATGATTAAATATGCGAGATTATTATGGTTAGAAAATATTTTTATAATTATTATGATTACTCTAATAGCGTCAAGCAAAAATTTTGCTAGAGGTACTAATTAGGGATTTACAAACCTTCTAATGGTTTAATTTTTCTCAGTGTAACAGAAGTAATGCTGCAGACCAGACTAACGAAAATTTACTAGGGTTTGTTCCCCACAGAATACAGGTGGTATGTAAGGTAGTATATGCAATTCTGTCTTATTACGATTATCTTTTTTTTACGGCGGGAAATATCAAGTATCTATTCGAGGAAATTGTCAAGAAAAGCAGAGAATATTTGATGATTGTGTCAAAAACCTATGTCGGGATACTGCAGATATAGAGTCAGATTCTCATGGTAGGTACATATTTTTCTTTTACTTGCTACTTTTTGCACCAATACCAGTCGTTTTCGTTATCAGTGCCCTACACACCATTTGCATCAAAAGTATTGAAAACAGAAAATACAGTAGTTTAAAGAATATAGATCGTAAGCGACTGTTGATATACAGCGAGTGTACATCAGTTAAGGAGAATGAAAAATGGCTATGGAGTACCTACCTATCCATAAAGTGTAGGCAGTGCTTGTGCTTGGTTAACTTTGCTCGAAAAGTTTTAGGTAAAAAAATATTTTTACTGTCCTATAGCATTATATTATAGTATATTATACGTAACTATATGTCTCCGTAAATTGGAACCATATGGAAAACTTTTTTATTATTAATTTTACGAAAAAAAGTTATTCCTCATTAAAAGTTCTGCATGGTTTAAATCCTGCAACTATCAGATGTTAAATTCTTCTCGGCATATACGAGATTTGTCAAAAATATGAATTTTGCCCAATAAGAGCAAAGTACCTTTATTTTTGACAATATCGAAAATTGTTATAAAAAAGGTTGATCATAACTAAAAACCACGTTCAAATATGTAATTACACCCATTTACGATAAAAAAATTATTTTTTCTTTTTTGAAACGTATGTGTACAAAAACAATGCAAATTTAACTGTAGTTACATATAATCTAGGTACTCTGACATACAAATTAATTGTTGATAGCAAGAAATGTTAGACAGCTGCCGTCAAAACGCGTTAAAATTTATAAAGTACCTGCATAAAAGAGTGTTATTAATTTGGGAAGAAAAAATTGAAATTGTTTTGATTGTGGGAGAAAACTATAAAAGGCATAGAGAAGCAGCAATTATTTATAATGATAGACATCCCAATAAAAATATTAATCATTCAACTGTTACAAAAATAATGAATACATTTAAGACTAGTGGAAGTTTAAACAATAACTTTAATGGAAAACGCCGAAAATTGGTTGCCAATGAGAACACGCAGTTAGAAGTAATGCTGTCTGTTGTACTACATCCAAAAGTGTCATTGCGCAAAAGGAAGTCGTTAATACAATAAAATGTAAGTAAGATAAAGTGGGAAGAATTTTAAAACGAAATAAATTTAGACCATTCAAACCAAAAATCGTTCACACATTAAAAGAAAGGTATTATGATAGGCGCTTTGATTTTTGTTCTCTCATTCAAGGAGAATTAGAAGTGGACCATTTTTTTTCGAGGCGTATAATTTTTTCCGATGAGGCAACATTTTCTTTAAATGGAACTGTCTAATTTTTTCTATAATTCTAATTTTACAATAAAGTCTCGTGACCAATATTAATTTAAAACGAAAGTGTGGTGTGGTATTTACAAGGACAAATTAATAGGACCGTATTTTTTTCATCAATCTATGAATGCCGAACGTTATTTACAATTTTTGCAAAATCAGTAAAATTAGTGATTTTATAGACGAACTACCTTTACAAGAACGTCAATGTATTTGGTTCCAACAAGACGGTACAACATGCCACAGTACATTAAATGTTAGAGAATATCTTGAACATTTGTTCAATGGAAAAGTCATGCACATTGTCCCAGAATATGTGGGCAATCTCCCGGATTCGGATAGAATATGAAAAAATAATATGACAAGTTACCATAAAAAAATTTCCTACAGGCCCTCCCTACTGAGATATAAGCCCCTGAAGGACGCCTCTGGAAATCGGTTTATCTTGAATAATTCCTAAAGTACTTGGTGTAATTTAATAATTTTTCAGTATGATGGTTGCTAGGTAAGTCTCCTCAAAATGAACCGTTTTAATTTTATTCGGCTTATTTAGTTTTCCAGGGACGGACTAGCTTTAACAGAATATTGCTTATTTTTTTTACACCCTGTATGATAGAGGCATATCAATTATACTATTGAACAGCTAAAACCTTAAACTAAAAAAAAGGTACTCTTCATCGACATCGATAAAGTAAACCGTTTACGAGAAAAAAATTTGTGTTCCATATGCCTTTTTTTTATAAAATATTCGATTAATACCTTATTTTGTTGATATGGTTCAGTTGATATGTACCAGTTAAAATAAACAATAATTACTTCAGTGTCAGTTGGAAATTAAGTGTGTTTAAGTTTTTGGTCTTATTTCTTCTGCTTCTTTTTGGTATGGAATTTACGTTTGAGGAATATGCCGACATGCATTTAATGTATGGGCTTGCATCATGTAATGCCTTAGAAGCCTGAAGGATTTATGAAGAACGATTTCGAAACAGAAGAATTCCTGACAGAAAAACCTTTGAAAGAGTAGATCGTCGTTTAAGAGAGACAGGTAAAAACTAAGTTGTTTTATTTTTAATTTGTACTTATCGGATGATAAAGATTTGATTTAAAGTATTTAGGTCGTAAATAATTTTAGAAAAATTTGACAAAGCCAGTCACAAGTGTGGAAATCAAAACCATCGCGTTGATGGTCTTGAAGAAAACATCCTTAATGCCGTAGAAGTAGATCCTGCTGCAAGTGTTCGAAAATTGGCTGCCGAATTTGATTGTTCAAAATCAATGGTCTTTATAATCCTTAGAGAGCAACAGTTACATCCATACCACCTTCAAAAAGTCCACGCGCTTCTTCCTGAAGACTTTCCGCGAAGGATGGAATTTTGTAACTGGGTTTTAGATCGGCACAGAAACGATGCAAATTTCATTGGTTCAGTTCTCTTCACGGACGAAGCTGGGTTTTCCAAAAACGGCATCATAAATTCTCATAATTTACATTTATGGGCAGAGGAAAATCCCCATGCTTCTATTGTAACGCATCATCAGCACCAATTTGAACCCATCAACGTGTGGGCCGGAATTATCAGACAACACATACTTGGACCATTTGTATTGCCAAGAAGGTTAAATGGAGAAAGGTATTTAAAATTTCTTTAAAACAATCTAACAGAACTTTTAGAAGATCTACCTCTGCAACTACGACATAATATGTGGTTCATGCATGATGGGGCTCCAATACAAAATCGGGAACACTTATTGGAACTGATTAACTTCAATTGTCGCAAAATAAGGAATAATGTTGGCGCATTGTGGAGGATCCAACAATCTACTATTAAAAGATGTAGGGAATGCATTGCAGTAGAAGGAGCTCATGTTGAACCGACGTACAAAATAAATCAGTAAAAATATGGTATTTATCGAATATTTTATAAAAAAAGGCATATGGAACACCGTAAACGGTTTACTTTATCGATGTCTATGAAAAGTACCTTTTTTTTAGTTTAAGGTTTCAGCTGTTCAATAGTATTATCGATATGCCTCTATCATACAGGGTGTAAAAAAAAGCATTATTCTGTTAAAGCTAGTCCGTCCCTGGAAAACTAAATAAGCCGAATAAAATTAAAATGGTTCATTTTGAGGAGACTTACCTAGCAACCATCATACTGAAAAATTATTAAATTACACCAAGTACTTTAAGAATTATTCAAGATAAACCGATTTCCAGAGGCGTCCTTCAGGGGCTTATATCTCAGTAGGGAGGGCCTGTAGGAAATTTTTTTATGGGAACTTGTCATATTATTTTTTCATATTCTATCCGAATCCGGGGCATTGCCCACATATTCTGGGACACCTTGTATATTCAGATATTTTTTTTTGGCCTGCTAGATCCCCTGACCATTAATTAAAATTAATTCTAGATTACTTCTTATGGGGTTACCTA
The DNA here is from genome assembly GCA_963969555.1 of Polydrusus pterygomalis. Classification (NCBI taxonomy): domain Eukaryota; kingdom Metazoa; phylum Arthropoda; class Insecta; order Coleoptera; family Curculionidae; genus Polydrusus; species Polydrusus pterygomalis. The sequence goes on from OZ018384.1 coordinate 13,433,097, forward strand.
AAACAAAAAGTTTACCAGCAATGGCCTTTTCATCATGTTAATCATTTGGAGAGGATAATTACACAGTCATGTCGGGAAATTTCTCCAGAAATGATATTAAGGAAATTTGCCAATAGAACGATGAAATGTATTGAACGAGAGAATGGATATCTCGAGGCATTAGTGGAATGAGTGAAAATTAAATTTCTATTTATTTCTAGTATTATTATTGTGTTAGTTACACAATTTAATATTTGTATATGTTTTCTTATTTGCAATATAAATGCATATGCATTCATTACGGACGTGTTTAACACGCAACATTGTTAGATAAAATTAAGAAACAAAAAAGTTATCATGTTTTTAATAATTACAAGAGATAAATGTTCATTCATAATTAATTACTAATGCAGAAAAATTATTAAAAAATAACAAAACCTATTTTTTATTCGTAAATGGGTGTAATTACATATTTGAACGTGGTTTGTAGTTCTGATCAACTTTTTTTTAATAACAATTTTTGACATTGTCAAAAATAAAGGTACTTTGCTCTTGGAAAAAATTCATATTTTTTGACAAACCTCATATACGCCTAGAAGAATTTAACATCTAATAGTTGCATTTTAGGTTTTAGACCATGCAGAACTTTTTATGAAGAATAACTTTTTTTCGTAAAATTAATAATAAAAAAGGTTTCCATATGGTTCCAACTTATGGAGACATACTGTATATATAATATATAATTATAATAATTTTCTATGTGGTCCTGTTTAGGTACTGTATAATTCAATACAAATCCTGTATGGCATAGGTAATTCTTGTAAATTTATATATATTTTGTCAAGATTTAACGACTGAACACATGAATCAATGAACATGAAACAGTAAGGTGTACAGATTTTTAAACATATATTTTTCTAGGATGTTACGGCAACATTTATGGAGACATATATATAGTACATGTTGACGGTCTAAAGACTCAATGACCGAAAAAGTCACTACAAACTAGCTTAAACAATTAACTCTTGCGTTAATAATAAAATAATAATTTAAAGATGCACGAAGATAAAAGAGGAACAAAAATATTTCTAATGTAATGATTATACAATAAAATAATTTGAAAGTATACTTTTACTATATTATAGCTTTATTTTTCTTATTAAAAAAAATTTAATTGTCTTTTTTCCCATAATTAAAACCGCCAAGAGATGTGGAGTGATAATTAAATAAAATGTGAAAATATGGTTAACAAATTTAAACTAATTTTTCGAAATTTAAATCTTAAATGGCACTGGGGCAAAATAATACAATAAATGATAAATCTTTCTGGTGGTACTGATGCAAAAGAATACAATAAATAATTACTTTGCTTGCCTTGCTGCATATTAATATTTATTTAAAACTTTGTGATGAATGGGCTATAGTAATCTCTACAGAAGAAGCTCATAAAATAATAGCAATTTAAAGTTGGCGCCCTGAAAGCCACGCCTACATTATTCTGATTGGTCGGCACAGGGTTAAAATTAATGTATGCTCTTTTTGATAACATAAAAATTGATTAAGTTATATGACCAAAGTTGGTTAAGAGATTTTCACTTTTCAGAGTCTCCGTTTACTTAGTAGAGCTTTCGGCTGTTATTTGAGAAGTTCTGGGTTTAAACCCCAGCGGACTAATAAAACTTTTTCCAATTTTAAAAACCATGTTTACACGCCACTAAATATTTTTTAGTTAGACTTACCTAGTATCATGATAAACATATTTAAAAATACCTTGAATTAAAAAGGACACGCCCGAGTAAAAATAAGTGAACTCGGTATGTATTGGGCTAAGAGTCTCAGCCATAAATACCTAAAATAATTCTTATATAAAAACAAATCTTAAAACCAGTTAGGGTCTATGGCTTTTATCAGGAACACCATATTAAACGCATCCAAGTCTTTAAAATAAAATACTAATTACTTTACATACACAGCAAAATATTCAATTAATGCAACAAGAGATAGGGTCAACCGACCGGTGAATGAATGTGACCCAGTCAATGAACAACGATAAGTCTTTTCGGTCTAATAAGGTATACGTCCCTTAAACTTTGTTTGCTATCCTTTTTTAGTTTAACTTACATTGGACAGTTCACGATTCAATTGCTAAAATGCCGCCAGTGAGTAAACGAGGGGTGCTAATCGCTTTTGAAATTGTAGTCTCGCATGGTTAGTGTTTTGGGCGCAATTTTCTTTAGGGTAAGTAGATGCTTGACTTACTATAAGTGATGATATTTAATTGTTTATAAAGTTATAAAAATTTAGCTTATGCGGGAAAATTTGTTTGAATTATCTAACGCTATTGATCCAAAAGCAATACATTTATTATAGTTTAGGTTATGTTTAATTTTAATATGTTTAATACCTGGCGGAAAAAAGTTCAAATACCAGTGAATGAACGACTGTTCATTTACTGGCATTTTATTCGATTATCTGAAATTGCCTAAAAATGACCCTTAAGCTTTGGTATGATATGGTCATAAAATATCTTAAATCTAATATAAACCGACGCTAGCCAGTAATTGAACAGGGTTTTGTAGTGTTTATTAACTGGATAGTGTACCTGTTCATTCACTGAATTAGGGACAAGACAAGACAAGAAGATCTTAAAAAAGGAAGCTAGAAAGAGAAAGAAAAAATTAAATTAAGCGAGTAAAATAAAAGGGCCTGAAAGCGACGACTCCTCAAGTATGGATGAAAACCTGTCACTTTTTGAATTAAAACTTCAACAAAAAGGAACAACATACGAAAAACAAGAGAAAAAAACAGGAAAGAGGAAGCGTGATAAAGATCCAAAAATCGAGGAACCGGACGAAGAAAGAACTAAGAATAAAAACCTGAAAATTCGCCATCTATGACTATAAAGTTAGTGTTCTACATGATAGTCTCTAACACGTGGAAGTGGCCGTCACCATCTGATGAAATTTGGTATCACTCAGATAAAATTGTAAAAAAAATTACTGCACAAATACCTCATAGCGTTGAAGGGACATTTGTTATTAATATGTAAATTCAGCATATTATTATGTTTTTTATCTTATATTCTTACCTGTACCGGCTTATATATTAAAATTTTAATTATTGTAAGGCTTAAGTGAAGAATAAATACATCGTTCATTAACTGGTCAATACGTGTTTATTCACTGACTTCGATCGTTCATTTACTAGGTATTGTGATTATTCGTCAAAAATAGCAATTTTTAAACATTTATTATTATATTTGTTTTGTCTAGGTATTACTTTTCAATTTAAAAATGATGAATAGATTCGTTATAACCCGTTTCACCCCATTTTATGTGAAATTACAACATCGAGTTTAATTTAAAGTTGATACTACGCTTAACTGTTCATTCACTGGTCAGTTGACCCTAACTGATTTACTTTATTTGATTATTTTCTTAATTTAATTTTTAATCTATTCGTAAATCAGCTCTGGCTAACGTTAAATCGAAATGACCAATTGCATAAAATATGCCAATCTTTTTTTCAAATGCCTTGGAACCTGCTGGTGTATGGACTTCTGGACTTCCATTGTCTTTATTTGTTTTAAATCACAACGTTTTAACTGGTAAGTATGTCCAGTCGTCTTCAGGTGAATACTAAATAAGTAAAGTAACTACAGGACTATTTATACTAGCTAGGTGCACTGAAGCAGTATGCGCACTGGGTGCAGTCATGCGTTCAATTGGCACGCGATCTTATCCTAAGATTACATCTATCTAACAAAGGTTCCCAGATATTTCTTATGTCTAATGATGGTTTACTGAAGCAGCCTGGATTCTGGTGAATAGCAGCAGCTTCCTTAAACTTTCTTTTTCTCTAGTGTGGTTCCTTATGTAGGATTTCAGCTTCTGACCACATGATATGGTGACCATGTTTCCAGGCATGGTCAGCAGTACCTGACTTTTCGGTCTCTCCTTTTAACGTATTGTTTTTGTGTTCTTTAATCCTTTTTTCAAGTGGTCTTAATGTCTCACCTATATAAGATTGGCCGCATTCGCAGGGGATTTGGTAGACGCAGTTTTTCCTATCAGTTTGACTTGTAGGCTTTGTATTCGTCAGGTGGCTTCTTAGGGTGTCCCTCGAGTTGAATACGGTGTTGATGTTATATCGTTGTCCTAGTCTTCTTATTTTCTCAGATACTCCTTTGACATACGGAATATCGAGTGTTGGTTGTGCCTCTCTGTTTGCTTCTTGCGCGTTGGGTCGATTCTTACCAAAAAGTCAGGTGCAGCTGACCATGCCTGGAAACATGGTCACCATATCATGTGGTCAGAAGCTGAAATCCTACATAAGGAACCACACTGGAGGAAAAGAAAGTTTAAGGAAGCTGCTGCTATTCACAAGAACCCAGGCTGCTTTAGTAAACCATCATTAGACGTAAGAAATATCTGGAAACCTTTGTTAGATACATGTAATCTTAGGATAAGATCGCGTGCCAATTGAACGCATGACTGCACCCACCTCAGTTATACTTCAGTGCACCTAGCTAGTATAAATAGACCTGTACTTACTTTACTTATTTAGTATTCACCTGAAGACGACTGGAGATACTTACCAGTTGAAACGTTGTGATTTAAAACAAATAAAGACAATGGAAGTCCAAAACTCTTTTATCATTCAAGAAACATCATTGTCTCTAACCTTAAAACAGTCACGCAACAATTTAATTAGTCGGGAGTACCACCTGATAATTTTTCTGTGACAGGTCGGCAGGTGGCAGTTGGTAGTTTGCTTTGACCTTTATGTGTCGTTCATACGTTCCCGGTTCACTTTGTCTTTGTGTGTGGCATAGGAAAGTGTGTGGTACAGTAATGCTACTGAAAAAAACCGTATCTTCAACTTTATTTTGTATGTTTATGTGTTATCGGTTCCTCCAGTGTTTTCCAAACTACTCACTTACTCATTCTGTCCAATAAAGAGATTCTGATAAAAAAATATACTAATTTGACAGGGCATTTAAAACTAGGTCTTGCTAGCTCAGCCAATATAAAAGTATAAGTGAAGAAACTATTCAAGGTGTCTTTAAACATAATTGAATACAGCCCATAAGCGTCTTAAATATAATTAAAAATAATGAGATGAAATGATAGGAAAGAAAGAAAAGACTCAACGGCTTCCTCCACAAAGTTTAATAGAATAAAAATATTTAGCAAGAGTATCTACATGTTTCGAACGTAGAAACGTTCATCATCAGGAGACAGAAAATGTAATCGGTGCTGATGGTTTTAGCAGAAGAGAAAATGGTGTAGAACCTTAATGGAGCTTTTAGGGAATTAAAAATTTGATGTGTAAATTAAACATAATATAAAGAAATTGATGCGAGTTAAAACATACAGAGTATGTGAGTAAATGGGGTCTAAACTAACCAAATAAACAGGGGAAGAAGAAAAACCTTACTAAAAAGTAGGTGTCGAAGAATGTTTAAAATTTTTTTTTTAAACATTTTAAAGTAGGTATGTGTCTATAAGACAATGTGAGGACAAAATTAGAAGTAAATAATAAGGTAATCTTTAATAAAAAATAGAAATTGAAACTAAAATTAAGAATTGAAGTGAAAGAATTTTTAAAGTATTATTTTTTTTGATAAAAAGTACTTACGAATATTATATTCAAGAAAAGTGTTTAGTGGGGTACTGAGGTTTTAAGCTCAGTAACCCCGCAGGATTTTAATTTAAAACTCGTCAAGTTCATTAAAAAGTTGCACATTTCAAAAAATTAGAGGAAAAAGCAGTTGTTCACGTCCACGTGCTGGGACCAAAGTGAATGAAAGATGAGTTGATTGACAGATCTACTGACAGTTAGTATGGCGGAAAATGTTTTTAATGAAAAAGAGAAAGTTGTTCATAGAGGAAAAGGTCAATCAAGGTTGGGTATACCCATTTCTTAATTTTAATTTCAATTTCTATTTTTTTTACAGATTACCTTATTATTTACTTCTAATTTTGTCCTCACATTGTCTTATAGTTATAGACACATACCTACTTAAAAATGTTTTTTTTATAAAAATTTTAAACATTCTTCGACACCTACTTTTTAGTAAGGGTTTTTCTTCTTCCCCAGTTTATTTGGTTGGTTTAGACCCCATTTACTGACTTCTCACATACTCAGTGGGTATGTTTTAACTCTCATCAATTTCTTTATATTATGTTTAATTTACACATCAAATTTTTAATTCCATAAAGGCTCCATTAAGGTTCTACACTATTTTCTCTTCTGCTAAAACCATCAGCACAGCATTTTCTGTCTCCTGATGATGAACGTTTCTACGTTCGAAACATGTAGAGACTCTTACTGAATATTCTTATTCTAATAAATTTTGTGGGGGAAGACTTTGAGTCTTTTCTTTCTTTCCCATACTTTCAACTCCACTTTAAGCATGGACTATTTCTTAGAAAAATTTTTGTCATTCAAAAACGTGTCTTCCGAATATTGTATAAACTGTCATTTTTACAATCATGTAGGGGTATGTTTAAGTCAAAAAACATATTAACTGTTTATGCATTGTACATTTACGAAAGGATATTATTTTTTTATAAACATAGAGATAAATTTAACACTCTTGCTTGTCATACATATAATACACGAACAAAAGACATTAATTATCCAATACATGGGTTAGCACTATCAGAAAGAAATCCTTATTATATGTGTATTAGAATGTATAACAGGCTGGACGATAGAATTAGGGAGGCCCCAAATGACCGTTTGTTTAAATAAAGGCTAAAAAAATTTCTTGTAGATCTAGAACCATATACCATTAATGATTATTTAGAGGGCTAAGAATTTGTAAATACATATAGGTTATAAGTACTACATTTCTTTTGTTATGACTCATGACATTTCTTTTTACTTTGTTAATTCAATGTAATTTTGAAATAAAGAATAAATAAATAAAAAAATAAATAAAAGATAATCTTTTAAAAACTTTATGGTTGGTTCAGTTTAAATAGGAGAAAACAGCGCATTTTTTTATAACTAAAAAAATAGGCAAGTTACCAGTTAAAGTTGAGTAATTATTCATGAAATAACAAATTTAATTTCCTTTCTACAACTATAAGTATTGGACCAAAAAGAAGAAAATGCAATTAGAAATAGGTGCACTTGGTTTTCTTCTAAGACTTTTTTTTAGTTTAGTTCTATTTTTCTACGTTTTATATCTGCAGTCGGACATTTCTATTTTTTACCTAAATTATATTATTTAGTGTTTATTATTATTAAATAATATTTCGTTTTGCTAGGGGAGGCATAAATAAATTAAAATTTATTTGTTGCTTGTACTTAATTACACATTAAACCCCTTTAACTACTACAACAGGACGTTATTTAAGTGTTGTATAATTTTGTGATCGTCATCTAGTAGCATCTATTGTAGAAGAAGTAAAAAGGAAGAATAAAAGCTTAGCAGGATCGTAATTTACAAATTAAAATAATGAAAATCGATATTTATTTACGAAATTACAAGAATTTTAGCTTTAAAACAATAATCGCATAATTTGTCATAACCTCAATAAATGACTTTAATAAAATTTATTAACAATGAAGAATCGAATGTGGCGGAACAATGTTTTAAATGTATAATTTTATGAAAAGTTTGTATATGGAAGTGTTTAGCTTGTAAAATATCTTACGATTATATAGATAGAAAGATAGAAACGTCTTTATTTTCGACTCGGCGAAGGTCAGCAACAGCTGTTTGCTTAACCGAGTATGTATAATACCTTTACAAAAATTTGAATTTTACAGAGAAAAAAATACTAAATACAAGTAATATTACCTACATCTAATTATAAAAGAAAATTAAAAATGGCCACTTAAAAGACATTGATATTAAATCTACACATCTTTAAACATAATTTAATCATAATTTTCGAGCAAAAATCTACGATATTTGGTCCTAAATGAATTGGAACTTAGGTTAAGGAATTTGTTACATAGGCAGCATTATAAACTTTAGGAGCTATATAGGAAAAACTACGTTGAAAAAGGGCGGTTCGGTGTTTTGATACATTTAAGAAACTGTTTTATACTCTATCCAAACCAAATAGAATTTTTAAAGACGATGTTTCCATCGAAATTTAAAATGGCAATAAAAACTACAAATAACGCCGCCAACAGCACTATATACCAGGATTGCTCACTACTACTAAATACTACGCGCTAGGCGGTCAGATTTTAGGCTTACTTTTCACTTAAAAAAGGTTGAACGATCGCGGTCGGCATTCCGTTCGACTGGTTTCTGGTTTCTAACGCTTTGTCTCTTTTCCACTTATAATATTATAATATCATCGCATGCTATTTAATTGAGATGTTATTTTCAAACGGTTAGTTTCTAAAAAAACAGTGTCGTGTGTGAACGTGTTTCGATTGTTTCCGAGTTTTCGTTAAGATAAGTAGATATATTTTTATTATAATAATGTCTTTTTGGCGTCCGTTTGATGTAGATGAACGGGAATTATTACATGTTGAATTACCTTCGCTAACGACCGCATCGCTAGCCGAAAAATGTTCGGAGTTTAATAAAGATTTACATGTTCAAAGTCAACGAATAATTTTAAATATTTACGGTTGTTTAAAGAAAGAAAATCCCGAACAGTTAGATAAATTCATAATAAAAAGAATTAACGAATTAACACTACTTTCGATATCTACAATTTATCGCGTAATTAAGGCAGGAGATGTTACAGATCATTCGGTAAAGCGAAAGAAAAATAACCAACAGTTTCGGAAAGTTGACGATGCAGCTAAAGACGTTATTCGACGAATTGTTTACAATTCATACAAGGAAAATACGGTACCGACATTACAAATTATCTGGGATAAGTTACGCGATTACCCTGATTATAAGTATCAGTCATTGGAAACGCTTCGGGGTATTTTATTAAATTGCGGATTTAAACATAAAAAAATTAATAATCGAATGGTAATAATGGAGTCACGCAACATCGTCAAGAATATATGCGTAAAATAAAAGAATATCGCGAATCAAAAAGGTATATAGTATATCTAGACGAGACATGGTTTGATACTCATGATGTTGTTCAGTACGGTTGGGTAGATGAAACTCAAAATTGTAGCTTAAATACACCTTGTTCAAGAGGAAAGCGCATAATAATACTTCATGCCGGAGGTGAAAATGGTTTTGTGCCCAATGCATTGCTTTTGTCGGCCAAAAATATATCAACATCTTCTGCCGATTATCATGAGGACATGACTGGGGATTTATTTGAAAAATGGTTTGTCGATCAGCTCTTACCAAACATTCCACCAAACTCGGTAATAGTCATGGACAATGCATCATACCATTCGCGTATATTAAACAAAATCCCGAATAATAATACTAAAAAGGAAGACATTTTAAATTTTATGAGGAGTAAAAACATGAAAATTCCTGAGAAGGTCCCGGTAAAAAAAGAATTACTAAAAATGATAGAGTTGAAATTTTAAAAATGAATACATAATTGATAATCTTTGCACTAGACACGGCCATACTGTATTGCGTTTACCTCCTTATTATTGCATATTTAATCCTATAGAAATGATTTGGGGCACTATAAAAAAACGTCTTCGTAAATGTAATCAGTCACCAACACTAAGCGCAATAGTACTCGATAATATTCGGCAAGTAGTAAGTGAACTAAGCCGCGATATTTGGAAAAACTGTGTGGCCCACGTTATAAAAAAAGAGGAGGAATATCTTATTTTACCGCCAGTAGTACCACTAGTGATTCAAAATGCGAATGAATCCAGTTCCGAATCATCTGACGATTCCAACAGCGTATGAATACATATTTTTTTTATTTTAGATTTGATTTTTTGATTCGCTTTAAAAGTTTTAACAATGATTAATACTCTTATAAATACAGGATGGGATTGGAAAGGGTGTAGGGGAGAAGGGAGCCCTTTTTTGCGACCAACTAGCAATTTCTACGCTTGATTACAACACGCGCCTTCAAAAGTTTTCATTAAAGTAATAGGTAAATTATTTTTGCGCTGGATTTGACAGGTTTCTAAAATGCTTACCATATTTATACTGGATTACAAATAATTATAAAAAATAATATATTTATTGCATTAATTTAAAGTCATAATTATCGTTCGACGGCACGCCCATGGATACATATATTTCGGTGGCGAAACTTCGTCTTTAAAAATTCTATTAGGTTTGGATAGACTTTAACGAGTTGAACGATTATGTGTGAAATCCCGAAAATGAAGCTTTTCACGTAGGTATTGGGGTATACCACTTAAGAGCAAACGGTATAAGAAACAGGGAAAATGCAGTTTTTGTCGGTCTACTATTTTAAGCCATTTCAGCTCAGATAACTTGTAGCTGACATGGTCTCTTGTTCGCAGTCCATAAATAAAACGAATACAATAATTTTGAATTATAGTATTATGGGATCCAGTAAAACAAAGTTGAACTTGTAAATTTTCACTATATTAACTAGAAAAATTACATGTTTCGTTAACACTGTAGCTTCGTCAGATAAAGCTACAGTTTGGTATTTTCTTCGTGGGAATTCAAATTGATTTACAGTAATTTACACTCAAATTTATTATTTTCGGTTAAATACATTTATTTGTTTTAAATAACGATTTTGCGAGGTAGAAACGAGAAAAATATCTTCAAAGTACCGATGCGCATTTGGAGCTCCATTTTTTATAAATATTAGTTCAGAACGTTGTTTCCATAAATTTTACGTGAATGACAGAAAATGTAAGGAATACATGGAAATTTATAAAGAAAAATTATATGAATGAGTACGACAATGAGTAGGTAGATACACATTAATTTACTCCAGTATATTGCCGCTCATTTAAACATGAGCAATAACGCAGTTAATTCCAATGAAATAATCTGTACTAACTGGTGAAATAGGATTAATACAAAGAGTTATAAACAATGAAACTCAGAAATTTAATTTATTTTTTAATAATTATGAAAATAAATATGAAATATAATTTACAAATATCAGGCAAATCGTCCGGTATACCACAACTTCAGAAAAGGGCCTTTCCTCCCCCATGCATACCCACGGAATGACTATGTACTGAGATTTGGTTAGTACAAGTATATGATAACAAACGCTTGCGATATGTTATATATATTTAATTTTTTATAAATTTTTATTTTTATTATTAAGAATATTATTTAAATTTAACTTTAAATGTGAAATTCGCATCTGCATAATCAAAATAACTACCGACGTAGAGTTATATGACAGTCAAAATTCCATTTTGCTGCATTAAAAAGAAAAACGCAGATACATGGCTCTGGCCAACCAACCTGACAATCCAAACCATCACCTGAAAGCTCTCGCTCCAGTATTTCAAAGATTTTATCTGAAATTATTAAACCGGACATTTCGCACTGGCAAAACAATAAAAACGTATATATGTCACGTAGATTAGCGACATCAACAATAAATCAAAACGTCAATTCACGAAGGCTCGTTGCAAAACAGGTCCGGAATTGAAACAAAAAAAATCAATCCCCGCTGATATTGCCAATCTATATCAACATTTGTCAAAGCTATTGTGGTGCATATTTTTTAATCGAATTTTTGTAATTTAATGTGCCAAATTGAATTATTCTTTTGAATTTTTAAATGGAATTGAGATTAATAAAAGCTGAATACAATTGAATGCATTGTTGGATACAAAGCTATACTAAATAGCTCACGTTGAAATAATGTGTCCTGTAGAAAAATCTATTGGATGCTTAGAAATGTTTCTTGATCCATTTCCACACAACAAATTTTTATTTCATAATTTATTAAGTAATTAAACTTATGCGGACTTTATGTTAAAATGGTTACTTTCTATACTTAAGGACTATAAGACCAGAGACAGAATAGCGTCAACATAATCCAAATATTCCGGAACAAACTACTAAGTTCTTACTATTTTATCATAGCTTCTTTTAGTAGATCTGAAACATTTTACGATACTAAACTCGCCAACCTAAAAGCTTATATATTTTGATAAATTTACAACTTTATATAGTACTTACATGCAAATGCATGTGTATAGTGATAGATCGCGGAAAATGTCATAAAAATGGAATACAACCCACTATTTACTTTTGAATTTGTATTATCTAATAAGCAAGAAAAGATTTAAAAAATAGGCAGTCTACTTTATCAAGTAGATATTTAGGCTTCAAATATATTTTTTTATGTATTTTATATTAGGTATACTTATTAAAATAATTGGACCGCGTTAAAAATCAGCTTCAGGGGATTGAAGAATAAGTTTATCGAAGACAACATAAACATATTGATTATATTATTAAATTTTAAATAATTTTATTATTATTATTATTATTATTATTATTATTATTATTATTATTATTATTATTATTATTGTTATTATTATTATTATTAATTACGAATTAAACGACAAAAATTTAAAAACCAGTTAACGGTTCCATTTTTTAGTAATCATTAAAACCTATGTAACAAAAACTTTTTTTACTTAAATTTCCTATTTTACCCTTTTTAAAGGCACCTGTATTAAGTGACATTTTCATATAATTTGTTAAAGTTAATACTAATAACTAACGTTTTGTAATAACGAATCATTCGCCAAAACCATATTACAAAATATAATTTTATTATATTTATTTCTGTAATATGAAATTAAGCGCCGATTGGCTGAACCTAATCCGCGATCATTTCATACTAAACCAGTGAAGTTTTATTTTTTTTTAGTTTTGTTATAAAGAATTGAGCGTCATACATGTCGGTTAATTCTTTATGAAGATTTAAAACTATACTTAACTTTAATAGTTATATCGAATTAAGGGATCATTTAGTAAATAGTGGTCATAAATTGGGGAATATTCGAAATTTTAAAACAATAGGTATAATATTATAGTATACTACATTTCGGACCTACTTAAAAAAAACAAGGTTCTAATGTATTTGGTACGACTTTGGGGCAACTTAACAAAATTAAAAACCTTTTGATTTAAATATCTCGAAAACCGTTAAATGTCCCTTAATTCGTAATTACATAACGCGGTCCAATTAATACTGTTCGTGTAAATTAGGGTAATATTAAGATTCATTATCAGTTGTATTGGAAATACTGATATTGCCAATATTATTGATTATTTAAGGGCCACCTATATAATATACTCTTCTTCTCTAAAATGCCTTATTCAACTGAATTGCACTGAAAATATAATGTACCCACAAACTGCTAATCGTGCAAGAGATAACGGAAAATGACCCAGATAGATCGTTGACTTTTTCGAATTTGTGAAATTATAAAAAATTCACTGTTTAGCATTCAATTGTTGTGGACTGGGATTTTATTTTTAGATAAGTTTTCTTTGTATTAAATAGTTATTTGGATAGGTCAAACTGTTGGTAGTGGTCTAGTAAATTACAACATTGAAGTCGATAAACTCACTTAATGTTCACAGAGCTTAAAGTTTGGTCATACCATGATGACCGAGCCATTGAGCAAATATTTTTTTTAAAATAAGTTATTTGTCAATTTTTTTTGCTTTTGTTGCTTTATTATTTTCCATTTGATAATATTTAAATAAAGGTTTTCCTAACCGATGGATAGGTTAAAGGGGTATAATTGAGTGGTCAGCTAAATCACCAGAATCTGGTGATTTAGCTGACCACTCAACCTCTTTGACTTTTCCTTTGGGGGCCACCTTAAAGGTGTACACAACCAGAAAAACTGTCCTAAGCAACGAATAACACATTAAATTACTAAACCCAACCAATATTTCCAGAAATAGTACCCAATGTGAGAAATTAATTTTACTTTAGGCATAGGTTCCAATTATTTTAAATAAAAAAAATGAATTAAGAAATAACATGTTTCAAATTTTTTCTTGCTTATCAGGTAAGTTGTAGTTGTAATATTAAATTACTCTTATTTTTGTAAACTGACAAAAACAACTAGTGGCCTTCTTCTAATTAAATTTCTATCACTTTTACACCCATATTATTTTTCTAGTTTCTTTCTAAAATTTGGGTCTCATCGTCTGCGTCGGGATATTTTTTACATTTGATCTCAGCCTATTACAACTTATTATTTATTTTAATTTAAGAACAATTAAAGATTTTCAAAAACTTATTGTAAATTATTTTTTAATTAATATAAAAAATAGGTAACTTACCTTCTAATACCAATTACAGCAAAAAGCAAATTGTCAAGGTAAAGTAAAGCGCCGCATCTTGAAAATGCTGTACCCACCTAACCTGTTGATTATATCAAGCCAGCAGCCCAGGAAAGTACTTATATGAAAATTTTAAAATAAAATTAAAATATAATATATTGTTCAGTTTTTAAATGTTTGTTTATTGAAGCGAAAACAATCCAATATTCATTCTCTTTATCTCCACTTTATTTATACTGTCTCGATAGCAGGTGGAAAGTCCACGAAAAGTTTCCTGTCGTGTCTTTTATGTACGGCGTACAGCCTTATCAATCAGGGCGGCTAAACCTAATAGCTATGACGATGTTTGTTATAAACAAGTGGCGGCCTTCAGCCACCCCAGCTTTATGCCGCCCTTATTCAATTTGTCAGAAGATTATGCCGCGGTGGCTGCAAACCCTCCCTTAAAAACGATACATCATGCGAACTACAGCTCGGTCTCCGAACCCCATTGACATCTCTTGGCAAAGGGGCTTGAAGATAGTGACGGACTAGCACAATCGGTAAACATTGATTAGTGTATTTAAGCTAACCTATATAATAACTTGTTTTTGTAATGATACGAAGCAAGCGTTATTTTACTATTGAAAATACTACTGGGTGCGTATATACGGGTCTATTTCATGAAAAATAAACGCGACATGCGACATGCACATAAATAACACGGCGGTGAAGTCTAAACAAACATCCGAGCAGCACAGGATCGATGACATCATCTGCTAAGTGTTAATATTGTTTTGTTTTGGGTTTCGGCATTTATTATTATATTTGTTGATATTAAGATATGGCCGGGAGAGAGAACAGTTATAGTGGTTAGTATTGAATCGGCCAGTACCTACTTTCATGTTACGGGATCTCCCAAAAGCCACAGCTGCACACAAGCGGCGTCGGCTTTATCAGGATGTTTATTTAAACCAAATATTTTTACTATTTAAATATTATATTGTGTGTTTGAATTTTGAATATACCTTTATTTGGACATAATAAAAAGTAGATTATCTTTATTATTGTTCTATATTCTTACATTCTAGTTATTAATGATACTAGTTCGAGGAACACTATAATGAAACGTGTGCAACATTAAACCACGAGGCGTCAGCCGAGTGGTTTAATTGCACAAGTTTCATTATCAAAGTTCATATCGAACGTGTGTCATTCAAAATTTAATCTACGACAGTACAAATAGATTTTATTCGTCTAAATTTCATTGATAACGTTTTCGTAATTTTAAAAATTTTCAGGTGTCCATATTAATCGATATCATGGTAACCGCATTTTTGATTGTTTCAATTTCGATAAAATTGGAAAAAATAAACAGTGAATGTCGCTGAAACAAAGCGAAATAGCGCGGCGGTCTTGGCGTATTACACAGAAAGTCGAGGGAGAATGGATAAACCAATCCAAAACATTTCATAGCCGACTTAAGATTTAGACATTTCATGAACAAAGAGTACAAGCACCAGCAGGTAAATGGCTGTGTAAGCTAAAGAAATAATTTTGTCGCTATTTTTGAAAAGGTGGTTTTGAGCTCTCAAGCAGTCAAATTTACACATTTCTAAGTATAATTTACACATTTCTAAGTATAATAATTTTATTATTATTTCAAACTAAATCGGAGCATCCATGCCGTCATAAAAACGCGTGATAGCGGCACGTTACATACTCACAGATAGGAGTAATCTGTGCTGTGACATAATGGTTTCCTTCTCGCCACTGTATGTGGTAGGTATTTTCAATACGCCTATGATACTTGAGTAAGATGCAAGATATGTGAATTTTTTTTATTTAAATCTTTATTATAGGTAGTCGTTCGGTCTATGACCAAGCAGATTTAAATGTTGCCCAATTGCATAGAATTTTATTATTTTGCCATCATATTTTTATAAAATATAATATATAAAAACTAGGATAGAAAATGAATTTTCTTCCAAAGTTCTAACATAAATATAAGTAATAATAATTATAATATAATAAGTATTATCGAAAGCAAGCCCTATGAATAAAAAAAGGTTTATGACCGTAGACCGCGCGACTAAAGCCGTTTAGTGAAACTAGCGAAAGATTTTGAAATACAGCGGATATCTTAACTAAAAGCATCTTAAATGACAGAAGATTTTTGGACTTGCATTATCTTTATTTGTTTTCAATCACACCGTTTCAACTGGTGAATACAGTATTCACCATAAGACGACTTGAGATACATAGGTAGGTACCAGTTGAAACGTTGTGATTTAAAACAAATAAAGACAATGCAAGTCTAAACCTCTTCTGTCAATCTGTCATTCAAGAAACATCATTGTCTCCAACCTTTAAACATACACTAAGGATAATTCCATTGCTTTAACTATAAACGTCTTTATAATATATAATTATTTAGTGGTGTTATCTATAAAGTCTTACAAAAAACGCTTAATATTTTGAATTCTATACCTATTTAATTTTTATTCTAAACTAGAAACACAACATAAGTATTATTAATATTTTATAAAATTAGTTCAGACTTCTAATTTTTGCTTTATTTTAATCTAAAATGTGATCGTTTTTGTAAGAAATATTTATTATTTTTTAAATGACGGTTCAGAATAAAAGCCATAATCAAAAAAAAATTTTTTTCATGACAAAAAATTAGTTATATTATGTTGCCAACTGGTTAAATTATCACGTGATCGCCAGATTCAGATCAAAGGTTTAATTTAAAATTGTCATATCTACTGCTTCGTAACTGACTATAAATGTGTTCTCTTTCTTTAATAACAACTGTAAAAATATAATAACGTTGAGACATAACTCTTAGTATGAATGATAATGCTCAATTTTAGTGACCCAGATACATCACTATATGATACTAACTGCAATTTCAATATAATATGAAGTATCGAAAGTTGGTTTAAACAAACAATTATTGAATCCTAACTTGGATGTTAAAGCTTGAAGCTATTCCGCTCCTGCTTGACAAGCCAACACACCACTCTCCTCTCATCTGGAATGCACTGTCTTATAGCCCACATTATTACTAAGCTATAATTCAAATAAAGCGCTAAACGAAGCAAATGTACCGTGAATAATATCATTTAGCCAATTTAGATTGAAACGTTATACGATTTGTCGCTGCTTAGCCAACTCTTAATTGAAAATAGTTTATTAAGAGCTACGTTTTATTGATCATTTATTTTAATTATAATAATTTTTTCAGTTTCCGAAGATTAACGGATTATGCATCGGTCGTGATAATAAAAATACTTTTAACGACAAAAATAAATTGGTAAATATAGCCAAAAAAAAAGTGTAACATTATTTTTAAAATTATGGAGCGTAATTTACCACCAATAAAATCAATTATTATGACTTTCACTAAACTTTTGTTAATTTAAGACTAGAAGCTTGTCATTACAGCTAGCCTTTTAGTCAGTCAGTCCGTATACTCAATATTCAATTTCATTGATCGATTGTGTATCTTATTATATGTTTCATGTGTCAAACTATAAAAATAACAAAAACATGGAGTACTTTATTCCCAGGCTGGGCAAATTAACGCAATTTATTTATTATAAATTAAAAAAAACAATTAAATTAGTACATGTGACTTTTATGTACAACCTGTATTACAAAGCACATATAATTTGTGCTTGTGTAGTGTATCCTGAAAATAATATTAAAAACTAAATAGACAACAAAGGTTCAGCAAGACAACCAACCAGGCGCAAAAGGGAGAAGAGCAGAGAGAAGAATAGATACACGAAACTTAAATAGTCCAGAAAAGGGCTCTTAATTAAGCGTTAATAATAAATTCCATCAAGTTATTTAAATAAAATTATGAGCATCACACACAAAGTTTACACAGAGTTCTTAAAGAACACCAATAGCTTTAAAAATAAATAACCGCCCAATAAAGCTCCTTAACACAACCTATAAGTTGCTTTACTCACTCCTCAAATCAGAGTTGATATCAGAAAAGAGAACAATCAGGCTAAGATGGTTTTAGCATATGTCCTGTGATCAATGATGATATATCACTGCTAAAACGCTCTTTAAGTAGACTTTGAACGTTTTTAAAAAATTAATTTGGGACGATGGGGGCATTATAGTACGTTAAATAACGTAGAATATGCATTGTCATAATAATGTGCAAAGTTAATTAACGCATAACAACGAAGAAGTTTCCGAAATACTAAAAAAACTAAACACAGAAGCAAGAAAAATTGGCTTAAGCACGAACTGCATCAAAAGTCATGACTAATATAAATAAAGATGCGACAATCACAATAAGATATGAATGTCGTAGAGTTGAAGAATACATATATTTAGAGCAATTTATAAAACTTCATATTCAAATAGTTGAAATAAAAAGACGCCCATAGGTAGCATTCAGCTGACTTATAGAAAATACAATAATGATTATTAACAGTACCTTAATACCATGCAAAGTTTCAAACCAATGAGTACTCCCAGTGCCAGTGTTACATGTGACTTACAATCCTGGATGGATACTCAAAAAAGCAAATAGGAAAAAATAATTAACATACCCAGTAATGGAAAGACAGAATAACATTTACCTTATTATAAATAACAAGAAAAAAAGGTTGACTGGATTAGTTCACTTGGAAAATTAGAAACTTCAGTTTCTCTTATATTTAGATACTAACAGTTAAATTAAGAGTATATTTTTTTTGTGTAATATTAAACGTAGTATTCAGAAGTGAATGTTTTGCGTCAAGAGCAGTACTAACAAACACGTTTACTAAACTTATTTATTTTAGCAAACCCAGTGTTGACGTTTTAAACTGTCCCTTCCTCAAATGCTGAAATTGTAAAATGTATAGCTTATAAATACTGAAGCGATGTAGACGTTCTTTCCTAACAACTAGTAGGTACCTACAAACTACCTTAGTGATAGGCTTGACTCGTAATTTACACCTAAAAATTGTTACAAATAAAATCAGTACAGCGATAAACATTTTCTGACATAAAATATTGTGGTACACAAAAAAGTTGGTGTAATAAAATTGTTAATTCCATTGAATTAAAGCATAAAAATTGCACTTAGAACATTGTCGAAATTAGGCGACGCTTTAATCGTTTTAAAGCTTTAATATTTATTGTTTCCAATAAATGAATATCTACCGTAATCTATAATCCAAAATATAAACACAGCACGTTCGAATTATTCGCTATTTGTTTTTGCCAACTAAATGATATGATTTAAATTTAAATTATAATTGATTAATTATTGCAATAATAATTCAGACACATTGTTTTAATAAGGTTAAAACTGAATAATTAATTCAATTATTAATTTGAGAGCAAATTAATAATAATGAGGAGCGGCATGACATCATAGTTCTAAACTAACTTAAAGTAATTATATTTTCCATATGCATATTTAAATAGAATTAACTGGTATTATTTCTCGATCATCGCCAAATAAAGCCATTGTCTTTTATCAAATAATACAATATATAATATAATATTTAAACTCTATTTGGGGAAGTAGTAGTAGTAGTAGTAATAATAATAATAATAATAATAATAATAATAATAATGATAATAATAATAATAATAATAATAATAATAATAATAATAATAATAATAATAATAATAATAATAATAATAATAATAATAATAATAATAATAATAATAATAAATATATCGTCATTTCATCGTTGCTGTCAATGACGGCTTGCAGACGACGTGGCATGCTTATTTCTTATAAATTCTGGAGTTATTTCATTTTATGGTTCAAGTATCTTCTGTTTCAGTTATCTTCTTCTTCTTGGCTTCTCGGTGTCAAATTATACCTAAAGACATATTTAATTTCTCCTTAAGAGTTACCAATATAATTGAGGGCTGGACTCCTTGAGCTCCACGATAAGACAAAAATTTGTTATCTTGGTTGAATTACTGTCATATTGGTGTATTGTCTTGATGGAAGATGTTATATTTATATACCATTCCAATTATAGAATAGAGGAAGAATATCTTTATCGGTAAACAGCAACCGTCATTCTTCCCTGAATAATTTGCAAAACATCTAGGCCGCTTCAGCCCCAAATATTAATCGGAAAACGTCCACCGTTTCTTGCTGTTGTGGAGAATCCAGGGAAATTGGTTTCCTCTTTTGAGTTTAAGGCTGTCTTAAAAAATTCACAGATTTCGCAATGCTTGCAACCAGCGGAGACATTGGAAATGATGAATTAGTTATAAAACATAATTTTATTATTATTCTTAACAACTAACTAATAAGGTTATATCTAAATAACATACACTGAGGAAAATGATCTAATACAACTGGTTTGCTAAGACATAGTTTGTATCGATACCTTATTTTTTATTAACTCATACTAAATACGTTGACAGTGTATCAAACCCGTTTTAGTGTTATATCAATTCCCGATTTGCTAGAACAGTGTTTTTATTGGTAGTAATCAATTTCATTAGCAGCACAGTCTTGTTGAAAAATGAACCACTTTTAATAAAGCAATTTTATTAAGAAATAAATTGTATCTTGCGACGCATTTTGTTCCCAATAAAGCGCTTTCTGTACAATTAAGAAAGCAGAACAGCGTTCCCAAAAACGAATTGTATCGATTATAACCTATAATCCCCAAGACATTGGTGGTGGTTCGTAACGATCGTCAATCGCCGCGCGCCTTAGTATTAGTTTTAACGTATTTTTGCCAAGGTCATATCGTTGTTGCGAGTCCTCTAGCTGTCCTGTCTGAATTTGAATTTTATTGATCTTACCGATAAATTTTTACTTTGACTTTAGGTTTTTTTTAACTTTTGCATGTCAGATAAAGCAATAGAAGATTCTTATTTCGCCCAGCCCATCATTAGTATTGAACTTTATAATCTATGTACGAATTTTACCATCTCAGTAAACCATGTTGCATAATACATAATCATTAATAATATGCAATGTTAAACAACAAGAACAATATCACACTAGAAGCTATTTAAACTTTTGAGAACTACATATAGGTACATACCTACATATAAAACCATTTTACACCCTCAATAGAACTTGATAATTACTGTGAGTATTCAGAGCAATAATGGCTATAAACCATTCTATGGTAGCATTAACTCCTATTTCCTAGCTATTTTATTATCACTACACAACGGTCTAGCTATTCTCCTTGTCTTACAGTAGGAAAGCGCGCTGCTGTCACATATAGTATTAAACAGTTGTATAAACCAAAAATAAAAATTCCAACAAAACCAATGCACGGCAGCAACGCACGCGACCTAAATGTCTTGTGACCTTGAACGAAAAACTCCTAACTTGATCCCCATATACAAACATAAACATTTCCAATGTTAAAAAATGTTCTCTGAGAAAGTTGACAAGCTTGGTATCGTTATATTCCGTGGAAAGCTTTCTCCTACCTGAACCTGGTTTTCTCTTAATTTCCCCATATTCTTCAATATTTTTTTTGCATAATATCCCTCAATCTGGTGTAAGTTATAACTGTTTGCTCTACAGTCAATATCATTATCGTTTTTGTATATAGCAAATCTAGCAAATATTGATGACAATATAATATATTATTTGACAACAAATCAAAACATACCTACCTGCAACTTGACACAGAGGTATTAGTCCAGGAGATGACAGCAATTTTCTTTGTCCCCGTATTTTTTGGCCGCAATGGTACAGATTGACAATATATAGTTAGCGAGTAAGTTTTGTTCAAATTTTAAAGTCAACTCAAAGCATATATATATTTTCGGAAAATTTAAAAGTATAAAAACCATATTGGCCTTTTGGAAGAGGTTTACACGGAAAAGAAACCAATCCTGGCCACGTCCCAGTCTGGTAGTCATTCCCAAGTGAAATATTTTTAAATATTTGTACTTGGTGTACTGCTGTTTTCCAATACTGTAAATGTGTGATGGTGAATCAATAAAGATTTTTTTTTTGTTTGAGTTTAAAGATAAGTAGGAATTAACTAAGGAACAACAGATTTTTACAGGCCATTATACCACCTAATTGAGCATCGAAAAATAACTTTGAATACAGATATGCTTGGAAAAGGATAAATATTCTTTTAAATATATTAGTTATATATAACAAACTACCATTCACGATTATTCAGGTTTTCAATAGCATCGTACCTATTAAAATAACTTAGCAAAGAAGACTACTTGCTTTCTGCAGAAGTAGAACTGGACCATTAAAGGTCTAAGCACTCTAGGTATATTTACCATGGTCATGCATACAAATTTAATAGGTATACAATAGTGCAGTTTACTAACCAGACTACTTTGTTTGTGAATAAATAATTTCTACCAATTTTATTGATGCTTGTTGTCACAAAGTCATCTGCTAAGTTAATTATCGTCTAAAATCTGCATGTTCCAACGTTATCGTCTTATAAAAGTAATATTAATTTTTTTTTATAGGTATGTATTTTTACCCCTCTTTGAAAATAATATAATATTAGGCTATAATATCCAGGATAGTCTTGCAAGCTTTTGGAATGCATAAAAGCTCCAGTAACTGGCATATAATGGCAGGATTATAGATTAAATTGGCTAAATTAAATTATTCGTATCAAGTAAAGTTTGCAGAGGGACGTCCGGAAAATCCCAATATTAAACGTATTATTTTTTTGTCAACATCCAGACTTGTATTTAAATCTCCGTTGCCGCAGATTCAATAAAAATGCAAATTTAGTGAGTAACAAAAGGGGACATTTACACTTGTCGAAAGATTTTCTTCCTGCTGGATTTCGTACTATATGGGGCTCAGAGTTTCATTAATTCTACAAGGCAGAGGCGTTGGAATGCTTTTGTTAACGCGGATTTTCTTATTTGACTTTCCTGCTATATAATATTGCAGAGATAGAAGACGCTTTCTTGTACCACAAGAACAAATTATCCTTAAAGGTAATGGTAATTCAAGCAGACATTCATTTTTTTTAAAGAACCTTATCAAATGTAACGACTTTAGATTTTTGGCAATTATTTCATTGAGCACGCTTTTTTAAAATTTAAATTAGAATTTGTATTTTGTAAAAAGAAGGTAAAAAACTTGTAGGTTTTATAGAAACAGCGTATTAAAATGAATACTTGCCAAAACAATAAAATTTTGAAAAATCATCAATGCTCCTAAATAAAAATATTGTTAACGGCATCGGCAACGTTTTTACATGCATGGATCAGTATATACCAGGATATATTTATTTTTACACAAAATGAGTTTCATATCACACCATATGCCAATCAAGTTTAAACAGTTATTTTCAGGACAAAAACACAAATACACAATTAGAAAACAATGTTTAAAAAACAACTGATTTTGGGCAATAAGGCAAAAATAGGTATAACATTTGCTTTGTATCTTAATGTAAAAGTAAAGTCTAAAACCCATTTTAAAAAATTCATTGTCATTTCCAAACTTTTGCATTAAATTTTCCTTATTAATTATGATGTAGTATGGAACGTATTTTGTGTACAAAATATTACCCTATAATAAGTTTTGAAAAATATTAAAATTAAAATTGACAACAAAATAAACATAAATAGGATACATATTATAAAAAACCGTATGCACATCCCCTTTTATTGTAACTTACACAGCTTGCGCTGCCATCAACAAGCGTACCGTACGAAACTAGTATTATTATTATCCTTAATTTTCTTTTTCACAGCTTTTTGTTGGTATTGCTGGTATTTTTTACATTACAGAGAAGAAATTCTTCTTAAAATATTTTCTGTTAGAAGAATATCTGGACGGTTGCGGTATACTATTCTATTTGTTATTATTGGCATCTCCTAGAATATGAGATATTCAGGAATTTCAAAAACTGGTTCGGGTGAGTACTGATGGTATAGTGGAAGGTTTTCTTTTAGGTCTCGTTCATGAGCCAGTTCTTTGCGAATGATCTTCACCACCTGATGGTACCTTCCCAGACAAGCGTTGGGTGCCATAGCACCTTCCACGCTTCTTTTTAAGATAATCTTGTCATAGTTTCTAATTCAAATGACACGGTTTCGGATGGAAGTTATAAATTCTTCTGTCTCAGTGTGTAGCTTCTTTCCGACGAATTCAGTGACATTTCTCTATCAATGTGCAGTAGGATATTTACTACTATGCAAAGCTTCCTCTTGCCAAGTTAAAAGCTGTTGCGACACCGATTTACACAAAATAGTGGATTATGTTGGGTAATCCAGTTTTCCGTAAGTTAAGAGCTGTAGATATATCCAGCGTCTGCTGCTACCACTTTTTGTAAAATTTCCCCATTCGATTCTTGGAAGTATTTTTTCATAGGGGTGGCACAAATTATATATATTAATGAGACCTCTTCCTCACTTCTTTTGTTTTTTTCGTCTGAGTACTTAATGATTCCGAATGAATAAGTAAGTATTGGTATTGTTTAGGTATTGATGGCATGTAATGGGATGTAAGGTTACCAGTATTCAGATAAGTGTTAAAAAACTTTGTAAGTATACTTTTATATTTATTGTTAAACTCCCCTTTTTGTGATTTATTTGTTGGTTTTGGGAGATGTCTAAGTATTTATATGTTTTGTCCTTATCTAATATATCTATGCCTTCAAGCAGTCCATGGTGTTCTTTTGATATCATCGCTAAAAGTCTTAGTTACTTCAATTAGGGACTGTAAATGAGATTTGATATCGGCTTATACTATGATATTGTCCATAAATGTAAGGTGATTAATTCTAAAATGTTTTGTTAAGTTGAGACGATATCCATAATTTGTTGATTTCAGTAGTGAGGACAGTGGTTTCAGGGCTAAAATGAACCAAAGGGAGCTTAACGAGTCGCCGTGAAATATACCTTTTGATATATTTATATTTCCTAACTTTTCTTGTACAATATGAAGGTTAGTATTACATTGCTCCATTAGGCTGCCTAACATATTTTCTTTAGCCAGTTGTGAGGAACATAATCAAATGCTTTGATTTTGCCTTTTAACTTGTGCCGGTTTTATAATAACGACATCGATTGTGAGCTGTTCCTTACAACTCAAAGCTTTCTTAATACAACCATTTTACTCATCAGCTACCAAGTTGATATTTATTCACTGTGGCATTTCTTGCAAAGTTTCTGGTGAACTGTTGGTTTTGAATCTTCCTCTTTTTGACTTCATTGTATCGCCTTAAACGTGCTCCTTTGGGCTTATATTTTTGTCTTAAGTTATCTCTTACGATTGTTAGCATCTGTTTTACATCGGGACGATCTGAAGGAATACTTTCTGCTTTTAATATATTCTGAATATTTTTAACAACTTTGCTGTTAGAGTTTCCATTTAGATATTCGTCAATTATATCACATTGTGCTTACAAATGTTTTATTTGATTTTCAAGTCTCAATTTCCAAGCGGGTTCCTCTTGTTTTTTCGTATTTTTGTTGTCAGCTCTCAGATATAATGCCTGGCCATTGAGTTCAATGACAGTTGCTGCTGCTTGTATGCCAAATAATGCCTCGAGATCATCAGATTTATTTAAGGACGTCCCTGCTGCTATGTTTACTTTCGTTAGTGTTGCGTGGGTTCCTTTCTTGAAAATCATTAAAGATGCTCGGTCTAGTGGTCGGGTCACTATTTCCAAATAAGGACACATTCTCCAAATACTTTTGGTTTGTATTGTCCGTATCAGGCTGTATAGTTGTTTCTTGTTAAGTTGTAACTTCCTGCTGTGCTGTTACTTCTTCCGCTTGTTAAAGATGTGCAACGTTCTGCAAATTTCACGCTCTATTTGATCTATTTCAGCTTGGGGTAGCAGGTGGTTGTGGTTAGTATAAATACCTCTTCGGCGACATGCTACGTTGTGATTATTTTCAATTTCGGGTAAATTTTATTAAATTCTTAAGTTTTGTTCTCTAGCCAGGACTGGGATTAACTTCACACTCGTTTATCAAGAGGAATGTTTTCATAAAGTTTCTATTCATTTCATTCATTATTATTATTATTTTATTCACAGCTTTTTTTTACATTTTTTATTACACATTTTATTATTATGTATTCGAACCTAAAGATAATAAAGAAAGAACAGAAACCACAATTTTAAATAAACGCTCGAACGGACATTAGAATGTGTCATTGTAGCTAATTTGTATTCAGTAAATCTGTCATCCAAGCGATTAGTAGGATTCACCGCAACGTATCAGCAGCGTTTGGAAATGAATCCGATTAACTTTTTAAGTATATCGTGGGGTTAAATTGAGCCGACCATCGAAATCCCCCATGAGTAATACCGTTCTGAGCTTCCGCAGATCTAATACGTGTGGAATGAACAGAGGCGTAGCAAATTGGGTGCCTGCAAATTAAAATTAATTTTAATTCCCAAACTATGAGTACCTATCAAAAAAATATAATTTTTCTTTAGGTACAACTATTATTAAGTTTTTTTGTATTAAAAAGAACAAATGAACTCGTAACGTAACGTAAAAACTTTTAATCCGTAATATTTTTAATAAAGCACACAAAAAAAATCTATTTTTGAACTGAGATCAGTGGTAGTTTTGAAAATTTAGTTTTCATCCAAATATAATTAATTTTGCTTCAAAAGGGTATGCTTGATTTAAAAACATGTGTAACTTAACAAGAAAGTTAGAGTATTCTTAGCTACTTTTTTCATTCAAAATAATTAACTTCCATTTAAAATTACAGTTATTTCAACTGTACAACTCAGAAACTTTGCTGTGCTTATTTTAAAAACAACCATTATTTTACTTTGAACTCACATTTTAGTTAATGTTCTAATATTAAAACTATCAGAATGACAAATATTTCTTATTGAAGTTAAGGATATATAACATACTTAGAATAAAACGATGGTAATGTTAAAATAATTTTAACCTTCAACTGTTGCGATAATTTAGTGTTATTCTGCATTTGGCCGTCAGACTGTCTGTCGGGAGTCTAGGCAGCCCACCTCACGCAATCGCGTAAAGAAGAAACAACATTTAGTATCTGTTTTCTGTGGTTCGAGTAGACCTAACCTAAAACCTAACGTTTCGTTTTCGTGTTGGTGCACGTTGGCAACACGTAGAGACGTACTATTGTAAATAATAATAATTGTGAGTTTGTGAGTGATTTTATCAGGAGAGGCATATGAAAATGCTAACTCTAAGACCAACGTACTGTTGGAAATACCTGTGCTTTCACCCTCGACTTCAGTCGCATCAACCATAACATTCGAAAATACTGATGGAACCTCTGATGGATTCCCTGATGATGTTTATGATATAACTGACTTGTTATTACCTGAGGGAACCTATCCTAATTTCGATTTGAAAACGCTTTTAGAAACAGCCCCAATGGGAAAAGTAATTTTACAATATTATAAAAATAATCAGCGGTTAGATGCCACCAATCAAAATAGACTTGTTCATATTATAGTTAGCCATTTGTACAACCACGTTTTACGGCAGTAAGTAATAAAATAAGTTATTTATTATTTATTTTAGTAGTAGTACTTACATATCTAATAATTTTACCTAAGAAATAGGTTTTATATTATATTTAGAAGTATTCACGTTATTATAACTAACTTCTGCAGGTAAAATTTTCTGCGCAAATATGTAGGAAAAAAAGTAAGTTTCATACTAGCATTCATGTCTAGGTGTATCTAAAAAAGTGGAAAGCAGCAAAAATTAAAAAGTAAAATTTTTATGTTTAGGGAGTAAGTTTTGTTAAATTATCTTGGGTTTTATTGTTTTGCTTTCATAATTTTATGTATAGTCTGTTAACTGCATGTGAATATGAGCAGTAAACTTTTAAATAAATATATTTCCAAAATCCTTTTTTTTGTTATTTATAGATTAGATAATACGCTATTTTAGTGGTTCTGGGTGACCATTTGTTTGTGTTGGTCGTTATAATATTAATAAATATATGTTTCTGAGAAAGTTTTTTAAATTTTTTCCCTTTACCTACCTTAAATGTTATTGTTTAAATTTTGCGTAAGGAAAAAAATTACCAAATTACTTCAGGTTTAATAAAAATATTTTTAAACGGTGAATGAGTATAGATGGTATATTATCTATTATATTGATATTTTTTTGGGTTGAAAAAAATATATTTTATTAATATATAATAAAATATCAATATTACAGGTAGTTGTACATATCGTTTTATTGCTAGGTTGATTGTAAAGTAGAAGTAATAAAACTTTTAACTATTTCTTTTGTGAAATACAGCTTTATTATGCCTAATTAACAGTCGCTGGTACGGCAGTAAAATGTTATGTAAAAGTTTTCCTCTGTAGCGCTTTTAGCTCAACGCTAGCAATCATTTTAATCTAAAGAAATCGTTATTCTCCTTTTAAAAACAGTTATGTTTTAATCAAAATTACACATTTTTTGAAGTAAAATTATATAAGTCTCGGAATTAAAATAATATTTTAAATGAAAAGCAGTGTAATTTTGTTACAAAGTATTGTAATTTTGTTTTAACATTATCTAACTTTAAACGAAAAAAAGCGTGAGCTAATTTTGAAAATATTTCACATTGAATTAAAATTACCCTTACATTAAATGAAAAAATTTCCTTTTGTAATAAAATTTCGTTATTTTTAGTATAATATCACCGTGGTATTAACATTAAAACAAGTAACATTTTGTTTTAAGATACATTGTTTTTAAAGTAAAAAAAACATATAATTTTGGTTCTAAACAACGATACTTTGAACTGAAAAGAACAGTGGTTTTGTTACACGAACACATGATATTTTTAATGTCAAATTAGGATCGTTTTGCCACTATAGGAACTAACGATAACATTAACTCAATAATATTAAGCTTGAATTAAATTTTTTTTTCTGTGAGGATGAGAGGAACCCACCAAACTCATTTACAGTATCATTACAAAATTTTGATTAATATACAACATTTTGTAATGACGCTGCAACAATAAAGACGGGATAACAATATAATAATATGTTTTTATAAAATTATTTTTTAACCCGTATTTATTTTAGTATATTAGGTAATATGACAGTAAATATAATACTAAACTTCATTTTATTTAAACGCATGATATACTTGCCATGCATGCATAACGGTATAGGCCCAAACTTTTTATTTTTGGAAGAAAATAACTGTATTTACTAGTTATTGATTCATTTAACTATACGAAATAGTTTACCGAAACATATCGATATTTAATTCGTTGAGTCATAGATGTCATCTATCGGCTATAAATATTTTAATAATTCACATAAATTGTGGAGAATTTTTCCCAAACAAATAGAAATCATGTCGTACGCTAATTACAAATTCAGTCGTTTTATAAAACGCCTAGTCGTTTTATAAATGACTAGGCATATTGTAAAATGAAGAATAAATGCTCAATTTTTACAATTCGACTGAACTTTTTAGGCGTTTCATAAAACGCCGAATTGCTCTCAGGCTTATTGTAAACGGTTCTTCGGTTTAAAATATGACTGATTAAAACTAGTCGTTTTGTAAAAGACTGGAAAGTACTTAGGTATTTTATAAAACACCGATTTATATTGATCGTATAATATTTCAAACAAATAAATAGTAAGTTGGACACTTTATTTTTGTCATAACATAATAAAAGAAATTAATGGGTAACTCTTACAACACATGTTTCGACATTCGCTACATAACTTTAGGTAGGTATATATTTACAGAATGTAATCTAACATAATTGAAAAGTAATATTATTTTACTTATTTGAACATGGTCCGCTTGAATGACATTTACTATTGCATTTCAAGTGAGCCTTAAAACAAAAACATTTATTTGTGTGGCACTGCGTTTTGCTTGCTCTCAAAGTAATCATTTTTTCTTCCAAAACCTGAATTCGTTCGGGATATTCAATGCCAACGATTTCGTCTCTTGAAAACCATCGATTCAAAATTCCGTGCTTAGTACAAATTTGGTATACGCCATTTTTTATTTCTACGATAGTTCCCAATATATTCTTAGGGTCTAGAGGTCCACTATCTACAAACCATAATATTCTGATCCAGAAATTTCAACTTTTGGTTGGAATTTTGAAGCATTTCTTCTACACCAATTTTTTGACCAGCAACACATCCCATTTTTTGTAACCAATATAAATCGGTGTTTTAAAAATTTTTACGAAAGTAGTCGTCGTTGTGGTCGACTAATCAAGTTTTGTTTACTACTTTACTATGTATGGGAAGGAAAGGAGGAGGAAACTCCTTTCGAATTTCATTACCGATTTTTAATTTCTTTTAACATTTTTAAAATTTTTTAACTTTGTTTTCGTCCAAGTATACAAAATGTTCTTGCCCTTTTCATGTTAATATTTTTTTACATTGCTCCGTGTAAAGTGGCACTAGGCGTTTTATAAAACGACTGAATTTGTAATTAGCCTACGACATATACACTCTTAATTAAAAAATCACAAGTTTGCTTTAAATATGTAAAAGTTTACGTTACGTTACTTAAATACACACGTTGTCCCCCTAAAGCAAATACATATTTACTTGCCGGAACCTAAAAATGATTTTACTCGAATGATTTTTGTTGTGTGGATATAGTAGGTATTGAAATAATATTGAAATACAGAAACAAGAAAATTCATTTTTGTTATGCATTTCATACTTTTTTAAGATTTACTTAAACATGCTATTCTACCCCTTTTAATGCAAATTTAATTTTTTTGGTCCTAACAAACTTTGGGCGAAGATTTTTTCTAAATTTCATATCTTTTTTCTAAAATTTGTAAGTTCTTTTTAACCTTTATTGTAATTTTTCGTCTTGTTCATTAATTTTCCGAATTGTCTATATTGTGATAGAAAACATAGTTTAGGTACAAATCAATACCCTATACCAGCTTTAAAAATATTCATAAAAACAGCTCACCAGGGTTAAATCTGATACATAAAGAAAAATGTTACCAACTCTCTTGATTTTGGAAGCCCAACAGTAAAAATGGCACTTTTTAAGATAAGTATATTTTATATTTTATCCAACAACCAATCGTACGAGTACTTTACGTACTTTTTATAAATTTGAAGAATAATAACCCATATTATTCGAGAAAATATTTTTCTAACTACCTGGTAAGGTCGCATTTCATCTAACATAGTTAGGTATTAAAATACAGATTCAGATTTACATTGCAACAGACCGGTTTCGAACTCTTTTGTTCTCGTCAGTAAGTACAGGGTAGGTATTCATAGCTTCGATCAGACAACTTTCGTACTAAAAACTATCATAACAGCCTTTGTTGGTTATATGTAGCTTTTGGCGATATCTCTTAGTAGTCCATACAATATGAGCAGACACCCGTTTGGGTATTGTATTATATATAATATACAGTGAGGACCTAAAGTCCGTCCCCCCCCTCTAACTTCTAAACCGTTCGGTATATTTTAATGAAATTTTGAACGATAATATTTGAGTAAGTCTTGCACTTTTTGACATACCAATGACAGCTTTAAATGTCAAGATGACAGCTGGGTCCGCTTTTGGAATATTTTTTTAAATGGAACACCCTGTATATTTTTACATTTTTAAATTCCACATAAAATTATAATTATTTTTTATTAAATACATTATTAGTTTATACTTCATAGTTTCCGAGATATTGACTCTCGAAAAGTGACATTTTTGAACTTTGACAGCTTATAACCTTCTAACAGTAGGTCTTAGAGCAAAACGGCTTACATGTCCCTATCTTCAATTTTTATTATCTTCCCAAAAAAATCAATTTCCGGTTAAACCGGATGTAACTCGAAAGCAGGAAATATAGTTGTTCCGGTTTAACTGGAAGTTGATTTTTTTGGGAAGATAATAAAAATTGAAGATAGGGACATGTAAGCCGTTTTGCTCTAAGACGTACTGTTAGAAGGTTATAAGCTGTCAAAGTTCAAAAATGTCACTTTTCGAGAGTCAATATCTCGGAAACTATGAAGTATAGACTAATAATGCATTTAATAAAAAATAATTATAATTTTATGTGGAATTTAAAAATGTAAAAATATACAGGGTGATCCATTTAAAAAAATATTCCAAAAGCGGACCCAGCTGTCATCTTAACATTTAAAGCTGTCATTGGTATGTCAAAAAGTGCAAGACTTGCTCAAATATTATCGTTTAAAATTTCATTAAAATATACCGAACGGTTTAGAAGTAGAGGGGGGGGGGGCGGACTTTAGGTCCTCACTGTATATAGATAGTCTACTTGTTAGATAGTGGTAATAATATTCTTCGAGAAAATATTTGTTACCACTACCACTACCACTGTTAGATGAAATGCGACCTTATTTTATAAGGATTTTTCAGGTGGTTAGAAAAATATTTTCTCAAATAATATTTGTTGCCTCTACCTGACAAGTAGACTATCTACAGTGTCACCAGTAAAGTCCGCATCATATGGGATTTTTTTTTATTAATAACTTTATTCAAAATTTGACTTTGGCATCAAGTTCTGCTTCGATCGAGATGAAAATTAAGCAAAAAAATAGTAGTCACGTGATTCGCATTATCTGTCAAATTTAATTTTTTTTCAAAAAATACTTCAAAAGTGGGGTTATTTCTGAAAATATCGGAAAAAGTTAGTAGAAAAAGTTTTATTAAATGCAGTTTCTAGCCCACGTGCAAAATTTCAGCTGCGTAGGATAATTTGTATTTTTTACCTATATTTTGTAAATTGCACCACTGTTGCAAAATAAGACTTAACGCAACCTACATAAAACTTCTTAGTTTTGACGATGCTTTATTTCAGATACATTTTCTTTAAATTAGCGTCATATTAAATGTGTGTTTTTCTACAAAATCAAAATTGGGCTATTAAAATTTGGTCGCATGTGATGCAAACTTGATTTGTTTTTAACCATGTGTAAGGTAACTTCATAAAATACGTATTTTTGAAAACGTAGATTGTGTCTGAAAGTAAAAAATAAAAAAAAATAAAGGGGTTTTAAATTAAATCGTTGAAAATAGATAAACTTTACGTTAAGTTAAGCTAAAATTTATTTTCCACTTAATAAACACTTTACTGATGACACTGTGTTCTTTTTTGTCTTAATATTAAGGTGTATTACTTTCAGACACAAACTACGTTTTCAAAAATACTTATTTTATGAAGTTATCTTATACAGGGTCAAAAACAAATGAACTTTGCATCACATGCGACCAAATTTTAATATCCCAATTTTGATTTTGTAGAAACACACACATTTAATATGACGCTAATTTAAAGAAAATGCATCTGAAATAAAGCATCGTCAAAACTAAGAAGTTTTATGTAGGTTGCGTTGAGTCTTATTTTGCAACAGTGGTGCAATTTACAAAATATAGGTAAAAAATCAAAATTATTCTATGCAGCTGAAATTTTGTAGGTGGGCTAGAAACTGCATTTAATAAAACTTTTTCTAATAACTTTTTTCGATATTTTCAGAAATAACCCCACTTTTGAATTATTTTTTGAAAAAAATTAAAATTTGGCAGATAATGCGAATCACGTGACTACTATTTTTTTGCTTAATTTTCATCTCGATCGAAGCAGAACTTGATGCCAAAGTCAAATTTCGAATAAAGGTATTAATAAAAAAAAAATTCCATATGATGCGGACTTTACTGGTGACACTGTATATACAGGGTGTTCCTAAATATCATGTAAATACGAAAAGGGGTAATTCTTTGGCTTATTTAATGACTAATAATTCATATAAACATAGGTCCGCAAACGCTTCGTTGCCGATCTACAGGGTGATGAAATTTCAAGATTTTTTTAGTTTTTTCTTTATAGCTCTTGTAGTTTTTCAGATATTTAGCTCTAGTTTTTGGAATATAGGTTACGCTGTAAGACTTACATCATTGGGCATACCAATTGGTTTTAAAAATCTACAGGGAGATAATTTTTCATGGGTCATGCCCCCTTTTATCTTTTTTCTTTTTTTTTATATGAATTTTTAGTCATTAAATAAGCCAAAGAATTACCCCTTTTCGTATTTACATAATATTTAGGAACACCCTGTATATTAATAAATAATAAAACAAATCCAAAAAATCAAGTCCTGCCAATACAAAAATAGGTTGTCTTCTTACACTAAACTTGTCAATTATATTTTTTATATTTAAGCAGTTATAACTTTAAAAGTTATTACGGAATATGGCTGTAAATAATAATATAATATCACATTGATTATGAATAACTCTACAAATGGTAACTCAATAACCAACCACTATTTCGAATATCGTAGTAGAATATTTTATTGCTTTTTTTGTTCTTATGTCGTCGCATCAAAAAACAATATGATATATTATTTTTGCAAATTTAAATTATAATTATGTTATTTGCTATTTTTTTTCATCGTTATTTTTAGCGAGAAATTTTCACAGCTAAAAAGAACTCGGAATGAATTTTAACAAAATAGGTTTTGCAAAATTTCAGCGGCTCAAGGTAGGATCTGATCGGTCATCCACGAGGTTTTTTCAGAGAATAATCATTCGTCAGATCGTTAATTTTAATTCCTTTGCCGAAGCCAATTTGGGTGACAAGAGGCAAAGATTAAAGACATAATCTAATTATCGATTCTTATGATGATTTATCTTTCATTGATTAAACTGATTTTAATATGGTAATCTTTATTCAAATATCAATGAAAGCCGTGGTTGTCCACGTTGTGTATTATAAAGTAGAGATTATTTTTTTTTATTTCACGATCATTTGACACGTTCCCAATATAATTTTCCGGGTTCTAAAAATGTTATCTATACTATTTTATACTGACTGACTGATTTATCATTACCCAGCATAAACCCCTAATCCTAGAATCATGAAATTTCGATTATGTATCTTCCTCATAACTAAAAAACGATTTTTCGAAAATCAACCCCTAAGGGGGTAAAACCGGGGGATGAAATTTTTATAGGATTTTTTTTTCTCAGAAACCAATATTGGTACATAAGGTTCTTTAATAAAATAATAATATACGTGTTTCGGCATTTTCTCAAAATTTACTTAGGGGTTAAAAAAGGGGTGCAAGCGCGGATTTCGTGGGAGGGTAAGGGGGGGGGGTAATTACCCCCCCCCTGGATCCTAAACCTAACCAAACTTGAGTGCCCTCTTATAGGTACTTATTAATATTTTATAATAAATTCCCAGCGTACCTGCTGACAATTCTGAAGATTATTACAGAATTTCGACATATACCGGTTATAGATCATATCATAGAAGACACACAGTTTTGATTTGATGAGGATTTTTTTTCAACTTTTGACCTCAAAATTCTGGAAAATCTACATACTGTAAGACCCAACGACGACGACGAGTCGATCAATAATTTGTGCTCTCTTCTTGAGCCATTTGTGGATCCAGAGATGTTGTTTCAACGTTTAAGAGCAGAAACTGACCTGTGGAGATTATCAAATGCAGAGATAAATTAAGATTCTCCCATCGAATTTTTGTTTAGAAAATGTGACGAAGGCCCCGGGTTTGATCCCCGAGGGCGGCAACGTCGATGTTAAAATTTGGAATTTGGTTTTAAGAGGTGCACCGTCTTTCGGAAGAGACGTTAAACTGCGGGTCCCGTGTCATGGATGTTGGCACGTTAAAAAACCCTACCCTCGACAAAGAGGGATTCGGCAAAATTACCAGATAGTGTGTGACAAATTCCCTGGCGTCGGTGATTGGCGTCGTTGCGGAAATAGCCCGACGTAAAAAAAATGTGACGAAAGTAAAGAGAATTTCCTCTACTGCTTAAATTATTTATTCTGTTACTTACCTATACTCTTCCAGCAAGTGTTGCATCTTGCGAAATGTCATTTTCTGCTCTTAAGCGGTTGAAATCTTGGACCAGAAGCAATATGGCTCAAGGAAGACTGTCTGGTTTGGTTTTGATGCACAATAACCGCGATATTGTCATCGATGTTGAAAGTGTCATTGATCGGTTTGCTGACCTCAAAAATCGTTTATTAGATTTAATTTTATAAATGTGTTTTTACTAAGTATTTGAATAATATTATGTTTCTTTTATTTTTATTACCCCCCCCCCCCCCCCCTAGATTTTGACCCAGATCCGCGCCTGAAGGGGTGTCGACTATTAATTTTGAAGAGTGTATCTATAACTGTCCATAATTTTCAGCTATATTGGTGCTAAAATAATAATATGGGTACCTACCTATTAAAGGTTTCTATTGGGTGGTATGTATGCTTTGTTTCGATGGCGAATTTATAACAATATATAGAGCTAGTTATGGATAAAATACTCTAGCGACCAGAGGCTTTTTTAATAAACTTTGATTTTGACCCAACCGTATAGAGGAAGAAAAAAAATAAAGTTTTCTACAAATTAAGTTTTTAAAACCTCATAAGTAATACCTATATTTACTACAAAAAAAAGTTGCTCTCTAATAAAAACACGCAGAAACACTGACCCAAGTAACGGACGGTTCAATTATTCCGGTGAGGTCTGGTTGACTCGCTTCTACCTGAATGATGTATCTGTTTTCGAAACAAAGATAGGTATCATCATAATCGGCCGCTCAACTAGCAAATAAAAAAAAATGTAGGTTATGGTAGAACTTAGGTCTATTTGTGTTTAAACTTTAATTGTTTCTAAAACGTTTTGTGACGCTCCAGAAAAATGTTCGTTATTGGGTTGTTTTTTCAATACATTCTAATTCAGAAGTGCTATAAAAAGGCCTATTAAATAAAATTATATGTATTACAGGTAATTATTTTACTAGGAACTTTAATTTGTAAAGGTTACCGAATTAAGCAGCATGTCAAAGGAATACAAATAATACCGTGCGAGCAAAAATTATTTGCATCAAAGAGGGCCTTGCATCTAAGGACGTAATGCTTAGCTGTAGAGCTTAATACCTGTCGGGTGTCAGTAACTACCTGAATTAACAATCAATCAGTTATTTCGTCATCTTTGACAGTCATTACAAGTAATTTGATTCATCGCTAATTTTTCCAATTTCTTAAACAATTCACACAATGGGCTTTAGGAAACAGCACAAAACATTCATGGTTGAAGCGTATTTTCGAAACGGGGTTAGAGTAAATGGTGAGTGTCAATACAATCCGGGTTTGTGCATGGACGATTTTCACGAACATTTTCCTAACGTTGCTTTTATTGCTGGGGATTTTTATCATTGCCTGAAAAGAACCGTGGCTGTGTTTAGGGAAACAGGTTCTATACAACATAAAAAAGGAGCAGAAAGACCATCTGTAAGAACAGAAGAACTTGTTGCAAACGTTCGTGAAATAATGCAAAATACGCCAACAAATTGTATGAGACGCCTGTCCCAAGAAGTGGGAAGATCTTATGGAACATGCAGGACTATTCTTAAGAAGCAGCTAAATTTATTTCCTTATAAAGTGCAAGTATTCCAGGAAATACAAGCCGCAGATTTTGAAAGACAAAGGAATTACTCTCAATTGCTTACCCAAAATTTATTGGAAAGAAATGATTTATTAGACCCGACATTTTTCCGGATGAAGCCTGGTTCCACCTCTCCGGTTATGTGAATTCTCAGAATACACGCATCTGGAGTAGTGAAAATCCCCATTTTTTTGTAGAGTCCACATTGCACCCTCAAAAAATTGGTGCCTGGTTAGCTGTTTCCCGAAGAAGAATTGTTGGTTCTATTTTTTTCCATTACACAGTTACAGCACAGTGGTATAAAGACAATATTTTGAATCCATTTGTGGAGCAATTACTTGACGACGAACTACGTTTTGGATATTTACATATACAGCCGCCGAAACTATTAACTACTTACGCAATTTTTTCGACGACAGATTGATCAGTTTTCGATCAGACATTGAATTCCCACCTAGATCACCTTGTTTAACGGTTATGGATTACTTCGTTTTTTCTCATTTAAAGAACACTATTTTTAAAACACCAGTTGCAAACAATTACAAGAAAGGATTATCCAAGAATGTGGTAACATTTCTCCAGAGATGCTGGTCAACACTTTCGAAAATATCAAGATACGTGTGAATTTATGCTTGGAGCATGGCGGTGGCCAATTTTAGCAATTTATGTAATTATTCTTCTTTTTCGTTTTGTATATTCTTCCTGTGTTAATTTTGTAACAACAAAAATAAATTTGTATTTGTCAACTTATTTTATTACTAATTAGTTTGGCATATTATGTCATAATATAAATTTGACAACATTTTAACCTAGATTTGGTTAGAAATATCGTTCCCATATTATTGTGATCTCAACCAAGCTCCACGTTTTTTAATCCAAGCCCTCTTTGATGCAAATAATTTTTTCTCGCACGGTATTATTAACTTGCTCTGCCAAGGAATTTCTCCAAATTGGTAAATACGATAAAGCAATTTAATAATTTTTTTTTTTAATTCCGCACTCAACACTGTATTTTTTATAATATAATATGTGACATTGGCAGGCATTAGTTACTCACAATCAAAGCGTCTGATTAGCAAGTCAAAAATTACGCTAACCGGGGCGCTTTGATTGTGAGAAAATTATTCTGCCAATGTCACTTATATCACCGCAAAGTTGCGGGTTAGTTAATTATTATTAAAATTTTTATGTAAGCCGACATAAGAAATATAAACAAAAATACAAAAAATCTTCACACTGCAACCATAATTATGTCTACAAACAACAGTCTGACTCTTGAGAACTGAAAGCTTATACAGATCATTTTATAACCTATGTCGAAAATATGGTCACCCATTTTAGTTTTACATACATGACTTCTTATTAACTCCTGATGTTCTTTGTAAAACATTTATCGACCTACAAAATTGACCATAATAAAATTTACCACAATGCAATAATGGCGGATTTAGAAGGACGGCGCGGATGTTTGCATAAACGATTTGAAAATAATAATGGCATAGAAATCATATTTTATACCATGTATTTTAAAATATTTGACATTTATACATACAGGTACATACTTTATATTGTATAATTGTTGTGAATTTGTGCGCTTCTGTCTAAAATTTTTCGCAGTTTACCTATTTAAACTTTACTAAAGCGCAACGCCTTGAGTTTTTGTGATTAATATTTGAATGTTTTTATGTTTTTTTTCTCCTTTTTATAGGTTTTTATAAATATCTTTAACAGGAAAAATTACTTGTTATAAGGTTTTGTTAAATTAACTATTTCTGAATTTTATTTTTATCAGCTGTGTCCTAATTTCTTATGTTATTTTCAAATTTTGTGTCTATGAAATAACTATACAGGGTTAGGAAAAATTACCAGAACGGTCGAGTTATCAAAAAACGTCTTATATAAAAAATGTAGGGCTATTAAAAATCTACATATTGGTGATAAATTGAAATATACAGGGTCGCCCACAAAATTGTGGAGAATGATAGTTATATTTTTTTAAATGGAATACCCTGTATATTTTTACTTATTCTGATTGTCGACTCAATTCTAAACATTTTTTATTAACCATGTGTTATACCTAAATTCATTACTTTCCTACATAAATTAATTAGCTACAAAACACAAAATAAATTTCAAGAAACAATTTATTAAGTTAACTTTAAACAAAAACGTATAACAAATCATGGCAAAACGGCTCTATTTTTTAATAAGTGTTGAAAATGACCCCCATTTACTAACTGACAATGATACAAATTATCGCAAAAATGTCTTTGGGTGTTTAAACCGTTTCCCTTGTTATTCTCGCACTTTCATTGACAATTTTCATTCTTAATTC
This sequence comes from Polydrusus pterygomalis, assembly GCA_963969555.1. Taxonomy (NCBI): domain Eukaryota; kingdom Metazoa; phylum Arthropoda; class Insecta; order Coleoptera; family Curculionidae; genus Polydrusus; species Polydrusus pterygomalis. The sequence goes on from OZ018384.1 coordinate 13,472,947, forward strand.
TTCTAAATTATTGGATTTATTTTGATAAACTATGTTTTTCAGGTGACCCCAATAAAAAAAATCTAATGGCGAAAGATCGGGGGACCGTGAAGGCCATTCGATAGGCCCTCTTCTCCTATCCATCGATTTGGGAACGTGACATCCAAAAATTCTCTAACTTCGCGAGTAAAATGCGGAGGAGCTCCATCTTGCTGATACCAGGTTAAGTTAATATCAGCATTTAAATTGTTTATAGCTGGAACTATTTCTTGCCGAAGAAGCCGGAGATATCGATCACCGTTCAAATTTCCCTCGATAAAAAAGGTCCAAATACATATCCCGCAAACAATTCAGCCCAGACATTAACTTTTCTTGGGAACTGTGTATGCAGCTCTTCATACCAGTTAGGGTTATTTCGCGCCCAGTAACGGTAATTTTGCTTATTCACCATTCCGTGTAGTAATTTCTTCCATATTTCTAGTCATTATTTCGCAAAATTCTAGCCTTCGATCACAGTCAACGTCAAAAAGTTCTTGTACAACATTAATTTGGTATGGATGCATTTTCTCAGTATGAAGAACGGTTCGTACAGATTTTTGATCAATTTCATGATCCAAAGCAAGCTGATTGGTGGATTGTTTGGGATTTTCTTCTATCGTAAGCAGAATGTCCAGCTTTTTTTCCTCGGAGGTAGCAGTCCTAGGTCTTCCAGATCTTGGGCGGTTTTTTACAGTACCAGTCATTCTGTAACGCTCAATAGTTCGAAAAACTGCATTTTTTTAAATGTGCCTGTCTGGATGCAAATTATTGTAAATATTACATACCTTCTGATATGATCTCTGTTTATCGCCAAACCCCCTTAAAATTAAAATATCAATTCTCTCTTTTTCAGTAAGTAAAAATGCCATGCTATTTTCTTTTTTGTCTATTTCTGTCAGAATTTGAGTTTCAGATGTCAAACTATTAATTATTTAGTAGTAATCATGGTCGTGCCTTATTTGTTGTTCACTATATTCGAAAATCGCATTGTTATACGTTATTATTTGAAACGGCGATTTCTAGGAAAGTAATGAATTTAGTATAACACATGGTTAATAAAAAATGTTTAAAATTGAGTCGACAATCAAAATAAGTAAAAATATACAGGGTGTTCCATTTAAAAAAATATAACTATCATTCTCCACAACTTTGTGGGCGACCCTGTATATTTCAGATTATCACCGATATGTAGATTTTTAACAGCCCTACATTTTTTATATAAGACGTTTTTTGATAACTCCTGTATATTTTGAAATAATCGACCGTTCTGGTAATTTTTCCTAACCCTGTATATATAATATATTTTCATTTAAAACCTTTTTAATAAATAATTTTTTTAGTTTTTTTTTAAAGCTTTTTCTGAACAAACGATTATTGCCATATCGTATAAACTTTTTTACAATCCCGGTTCTTATTGATAAAAGACGATTTGAACTAAAATTAAATATCCGTGGCTCAAAAAACAGTTTCCTAAGATGTACCTACCTTTAACAAGATCCGCAAATTATCAATATACGGTAACAACAATCCGGAAAAACAAATCTGATATAAAACACCCTAATTAGAGCGCTCATATTATGACCCAAGCGGTGTCAGATCCGACCTAAATGCTATAAGAGGGACAGAGGGCGGATTGAGACCGCGATGTAATAAAACTCCGCCAGCCCCGATAGCAGCGCTGGCGGCAACATGTATACAGCTAATTACGCAGTCACTTAGCGTTAATCGATTCGGTCGCCTTACGTTAACGGTTAACGACACACTAATGACCTCACATTTACATAGAGACAAGGGACGAGAAGGGGAGGGTAAGTCCTTTAGTCCGGTGGCTTCATCAGATACGCTCTTGTTTCAAATTAAATATAAAAAACCTTAATGTGCCTTTTTAGCTTCCTACAGATTAAACAATATTGCCAAGAAAATTATTACAAAATATATTTTAGGGTATTATGAAAATGAATAGCTTTTATTACTACTTACCCGTTAGTGTAAGGGTATCAAATTACAGCTCTCATTGTTAATATAATACACAGTGCGTATAATTAAAAAAAAATATTATTATTCAGGAAACATAATATAACAAAAGCATATTTTTTGGAAAAACGTACATAATCCTAAATTTAAAAACGGTTATTATAATATGGTCTAGCTGGTTTCTGCTTAAACTTATCTCAAAAAAAAATTAATAACAACACAACTCTTTTCGTGTATTATAGGAAATAGGCTATGGAAAATCAAATCAAAGATTAAAGTTTTAAAACCGTCTATTTGTCTTACTGTATGTATAGACCACTCGGAAAGCACGCCAGTATAATACTACTATGTCTTTCTAGAGAAACTAAACAAGAAGATTTATTTATATTTACAGGGTAGCGCATCGAAAACGAAACAGAGACATTTACTGGCAGTTCAGTTCTTTTTTGGAAAAACGCTCAGACCCATATCTTCACAAAATTGTAATCGCCGATCAAAATCGTCTTCATTAAGTTCTTGTACAAGGTGAATTTTATACGGCTGAAAACTATGGGCCTTTAGAATCCGTTGCATGGATACTACGTCGACTAACACCACACACAGTATCCAATTTGCGGGTACTTAACGTAGGATCTACATAAACTTGCCCTAAAACCCCCACTTGTATTGTTTCGTTCCTTATGGGATTTTCATTGTTCCGTTTTTTATTAGCGACTGATCCAGTTTCCCGAAATTTAGTTACAAGTTCTAGAACATATTTTCGATGGACGTTACTGTCCTCATGTGCTCATGCTCATTAAATATTTGTGCTGTTCTATTAGCGCACTAATTATTTCCGAAAAATATTTCGATAATTTCAACCCTTTCTGCCGTGAAATATACCATGTTTAATTTATGTATAAAGCGTTAAAAGGTATTTTAACAACAAAGTTTGGTCGAATCAATCGCAAACTATGTACTAAATTCCTATTTAAAATAAGTACCTACGAGACATTCTCTTCTTATCTTTCTTCAAGAAACAACTTTTTTTGCCACAAAAAACGCTCCAATCATTATTTTCAACACCAAAATGATAAACAAACCATGGGCGTAGTGAAGAAAAATATTTACTTATTAAGTAAATGATTTTACTCAAATTTCTTCTGAAAGTAGTACAAACTGGTTCCTATTAAAGTCTACTTCAAGCTTTAAATCAATAAATCTCCAAAACTACTGAACTGAAGTACATGAATTTTACATTATTATGTATTGTATGACCCCCCTTTCCATTTAGGATTTTAGGAGTGCCCCCACCCAGGGGGCTGCACGTGTTAACGTGATTTTTTGCCAATTTTGTGTCCCCCTCGAAAACAAAATCGACGGGTCTGAGCGTTTTTCCAAAAAAGAACTGAGCTGCCAGTAAATGCATCTGTTTCGTTTTCGATGCGCCACCCTGTATTTGGTTACACTGTGCCTCGTATAGTATACAGATTTGAGACAACAAAGGCTCATTGACTAAGTTTTTGCCTTTATATTGGTGACGCTATATTCTAGCATGTATGTTGTATGTATGTGTCTTAATCACAAAGTAGTCTGCAACCGCACCGCACATACTTGCTCTACGTTTATTTGTGAACGACTGACGCTATGTTTGTACATTTAGTTGGTTGCGTAAGTTATTGTTTCAAATTGTGGTTCATGTTACCGGACTAGTCCATAATTATTAAACGTACTCCACATGTAATTCTAATCATAAACAGTGTCGGATTGGCATTATAAGAAATAACGGTAAATATCTATTATCAGCTCACTATGTCAAAATTGATTATTGTTTAAGAACGATCCATTATTGGGCATAGATTAGGAATCTGAAAACGATGTTCGCCGAAAACGCTAAGTTTTTGAGATAGTCCTTCTTAAACTGCTATTTTTTAACAGGTCACTACTGCATAATTTTCCAATTTTTTTTCTATAGTTCAAATAAATTATTCTTTTTTAATATTTCACAATGATATTTAACTTCTTCCCACGTTAAAATATTAAATTTTTTTTATTGTTTCTTTAGTTAAAATATTTATTTTAAAAACCTTGTGTATTAAATTTATTTCTTTTTATTTAACATTTAGGTGGTTATTAATTTATTTTTAGTTTATCATAGTCTATTATGCAAAATGATTTGGTTGTATTGGAGGAACCAAAGGTTATCTTTTGGTTATTTTTTAATCACAAAGAAGGAAATTCAGAGAAATAAAGTATTAAATGGCATGGAACATGATCCGTTTTATTTTTTTTTAATTCTTGTGTCAGCAATGGATACAAATGCGACTTTTGCATCAGAAACCTAACACTGAAAAACAGGTTCTTTAAGAAGGAATATCTCAGAAACAGAAGTGCTTGTTCACTGAAGCGTCGCGTCGTTTGTCCGCACACGAGGCGACGAGAAGCGTAGCAAAGAGTCGTGATGTCGAATGAGTACCAAAAAACGTATTCAACATTTTATTATGATTCAGTAAAGTGCAATAAGTAGTGTTTCATCAGACTAGGAGCTTCTTGTGCTCAGCCTTATTGGCAGTATGTAGCAAGAAAAGAAAAAAAACTTGGGTTCATGAGATAAATGAAACGAAATTTGGTGAATTTCATCACATATTTCGGATTTAAGAAATAATTAAAAGAAGTTTTTTTAAATATCTTCGTATGTCTGACGAAAAGCTTTCTCAACTTCTTGGGTTATTAAAGGATTCAATAGAATGGCAAAATACAAAGTCTCGAAGAGCGATGACAGTTGAGGAGAGGTTTGCTGTTTGTTTAACCTTTCGCTGGTAACGTGGTTAAATTGGTTCATAGTTGGTAACGTCGGTCTAAGAGACCAATTTTGGATCCGATTTTTTTTAAGTCTCTTTTTTTCATTAAAAAAAATAATCTTAGTTGTTGGCTCTGTAACAGTCCCGATACTTTAAAATATGCTATGATGTGTTTTCCGTTATTTTTATAATAAAAATGTTAATAATAAATAATCAATTGAATTTTTGGTAACCTTATATATAAAAATTAAAAGAATAATAAAATATACTTTTTAATACAAAAACGAATTCTAAAACTCTTATCTGATCCACAAAATAACATTATTACTTCAATATTTTCCCTCAGGTGTCCATAGATAAATGAACATTTAAACCAAAATAACACAAATTTATACACCTATCAACACAAGAACAGAAATAAGAAGCTTATGGGCGGAGGCCTCGGAATCAGTTGGAACCTCATCAAATAATTTTTGCAATGCCTCTTGCTCTTTTTTGTAAGACATAGTTGAGTAGTAGAAACTAAAATGTAATTTTATAAGCAAAAATAAAATAAAAATGCATTTTTTGCTTACAAAAAAAAATTACGAGTTTGGTAACGTCGGTGCCTCACACCGCCACCTTGCAAAGCAGAAAAACGATAAGCACTACACAGAAAACGATCCTATACTAACTGGCCAACGACAAGGAGAAAAGGTACCTGGCGGCGCACAGCCAGAAAGAGATGCGTTGCGTTTTTATACGAAAAACAAATTTTTCTCGGTCTCAGGGACCGCGCGTTACCAGTGAAAGGTTAAGGTAAAAACTATTTTCAATTAGTTAAATACTTTATCCATGATAGCAAACCAGATCCCTTACACTATATCTGAAGTACCTACTTGTACTCAGAATTTTATAAGCTAACTAGCGTGTACCCGGCCTGCGTTGCAGCGCTTTCTCTGAGATAATAAGGCGAGTTCACCATCACGTCAAGATTTATAAATACAAACCCGAACAAACCTCTAAATTTATCAGTGTTTCTCTACAATATTATGCATGTATTATATATACATAAAAACCTTCCTCTTGAATCACTATATCTATTAAAAAAAACGCTTCAAAATCCGTTGCGTAGTTTTAAAGATTTAAGCACATCAGACGGGCGACAGCGAGTTTGTTTTATACTATGTTAAGATTGTGTGGCACTTAATAGTAAACAAACACAACGTAGAGTTGGGTTACGATCAACAAATGATAAGTCGCGACAGGAAGGTAATGAATATCACATATTTTGGCTCTTCTCCTCTCCACCGCTCACTGGCGCGAAGCGTCGCTCCACGAAAATCTAGTTGCTCTGATGACTTCCCCTGTCGCGCGGTAAATCGCGCTTTGTACCTTTGCAGTGGGCGACTATTCATTTGCTTACTTGCAACTTTCTCAAGAGAAAAACTATGCTTCGCGACGAGACGCGCCGCTTCGTGCCAGTGAGCGAGCACCTTAAGCTCGAAATTCGCTTTAGTTTTGTAATGCCCTAAAACTCATAATTTCTGAAGAGATCTCCAATTTTGGCGCATGGAGAGCGTATAATAAATATTTACCGAGATAACTTTGACTCCTTGTGGAACTTGCTTGCTTGCACTCTTGTACAGCCCAGAAGATTAAATTATAAACCAATGCAGTCCATTATTATTAATAATATTTACCACATAATACATAAAACATGGGGATTTTTAACCAGTTTTGAACTAAACCTCAACAAACATCACGTTGACTACCTACTACCACTGGCTATTTTTTGCTTTAATAAAACTTGATGTTTTACTTTCTTTCTTATAGATACCACTTCTAGCTATTCTTACTGGTTAAGATATAAAAAAAAGTAAGCACATTTTATTGCATCGTGATAGTCCTAACAGAAATTGAAAAAAATTGATATGTTTTATCATAAAATTAAATAAAGTTACATTATGATGCATATTTGACTGACCTTTTTCTACCCTTTGTCCTTAAATTTAGGCCTGTTTTTCTAAAGTGCAATATATTTTGTGTCAAACTACAGTGTCAAGTTTGTACAACCAGAGTGAATTTATCGCACGAGAAAGTTAACAGAGCACGATGCTGCAGGCATATTTAAGATTGGTCAGTTTCATATTTCTACAAGGGTGGATATGAAATTTAATGGCGTAATCATCGCCGCATAATAATTGTATCGTCAAAAGATAAAAGGCGAAAGTTAAAACCTAAAATATGATAATTCAATAATAAAGATAAAATTATTTATGAAATAACGTGTCTCAAAAGTTTTGGCACAAATTACTTCATTACATTTTATACGCAAAAATATTTTAATTTAAAATTTTCTTATACTCCATCATTAACAAAATAGATTAAGGGGTCCGTTCTCATCAACCAGAAAATAACTGGAGAAAAAAAAATATCGCCACAGGCAAAAAAATTTTGGGTGCCACGCCCCTTTTTCAATGATGGTGCGTGGTTTTTAGGTAGGGAAAATTAAAAACAAAATTTTAATAAAAAAACTTAATTTTTAATAGTTCTACTATTGTTCCTAGCTTAAGTAACTTAAACATGCTCATCAAAACTCTTATTCTTTTAAAGTCATGAAAGAAGATGTACTAAATGCGACCTATGGCTATAAATAATAACAGACAAAAAAAAACAAATAGGACGAGCTTAAAAGAAGCAGAACATCTTCAATATACTAGAACATTAAATAAATTATGACAAAACAAGTTCTATATATAAGGACAGAAACTGCACAAGAAGTGCCTGGAATGAAATCTTTTTGGAAATCAATCCTGATTTTGATTGTAACAGCCAACATTTCCATAGGCTGTATGCACTTTCTCATAAATGTATCTTGACGTTGAAGCGAATTTTTTTAATCGTTCGTGTAGGTCATACGAGAATAATTGTTTTAATTATAAGATAGGTGTGCCGAAATGAAAAGTTCCACTAATAAAGGTTTACTACGTTTTAACATATCAGATTTATACCTGTTGGTATTATAAACATTTTCAAACATTGAAATATGCGGTTGTCCACAAAATATGTTTTATATCGCCCAATGTAGCTGGGTCTACAAATACCTATTCTTTATTTAAAAGCCAACACTAGTGACGCATTCGCCATTTCGTTTTTTATTAATATATATTTCATTACTTTGATTTATCCAAAAATCGGCCAAATACCCATCCTTGGAATACAATAATTACGTTAAAAAAGGTTGAATTTTTAAATTAATAAATGCAGGAAAAGAAAAATGCAAAAATTTGACGAAATTTTCTATTATATGCTTTAATTAATTAATGTTTTTACCTTAAAACTAGCTAACGGCTACTCAAAGACGACGTATTCAGCCGCTTTTTCAAAGAATTAGAAATATTAATAATAAATTGAAATGCGCTAACACACTTTTGCTCTGTAATTAATGAGCTTTATAGTTGTTAGGTTCAAATGGTAATTTTGATTGCATGCAACAGTAATAATTGTATGAAAAGTAAATGTTACCTCTAGCATTTTATGAAAAACAGGCAGTATAATAAAGTGTCCATGAAACGATTGTAAATTTTTAAAAGTTACGCAACTTACGGGGGAATATAAAAAAAATTCTGCCTACAAGAAAACTAAGAACAATTTTTTTTATTTTGCTTTTACTTTCCTCTTAGAGAAAGTATTAAAATAATGTTCGATTTAAGTAGCCGATAATTGATGAAGATTCGTTTTAAATTTTATTTATTAGTATATCAAAGCTGGATATGGACATCCTAAAATAGTTAAAAAACAAGTTTTTCTTCCCTCAACTGACCAAATAGTACAAAGAATGCACCAAATCTTCCCCTATTGATGGTGTGAACCCACAAAAATCTGTTTCGTGCCTTTCTTCGTTTTTTGATACGCATATGTAAGACATTAAACTAGCCACAGCATGTCTATGATCCATATTTGAATCAAAATAGAATCAAACTGATAAAAACTGTGCATGTGTGCAAGGATAACACGAACGCGGTAAATCGCGTAAACAGTGCCGTTAGGACGGTCGCCGTGTAAGTGTGCAAAAGGCCCTAGAGCGTCGTCATCGTTAATTATTATAGATGTCATGGATGGCTGAAACTGAGAGGTTGGGTAGATTCACCTGAACGTGTGGAGGATTAATAGTTCATCCGTCTTTTAGTCGGACTATTCAGTCTCGACTGACAGACATGCCGGATCGTGTGTATCCACCTTTATAGAGATAATTAATTTCTTTCGAGAATACGATTGTTAATTTTTTTTCTGTGCAATTAATCATACTCTTGAGCTGTATTAAGAAGGGTGAATAAAGAATAGACGGCATTAAATTAAGATTCCCGGAACAGAGATTTTTTCTCTTGAAAGTAATTAGTCTTAATTAATTATGAGATAATTTAGGTCGAGGTTTTCTTTTAAAATTAGCAATTTCTTTGTTTTTTAATCATCAGCGTTAGTATGGAAAAATTACTAAGGTTAATGGTTATTAAATTTTAAAATCAAGCTCGGTTCAAAACAAAACCCTTTCGTATATTCAATATTTGATCTTTTAAGCAGTTAGGTATTGCAAATTATAAATAAAAATTAAAGTTAAAATTTAAGTAATTTTGTCTTAAATATACGCATTATTAAATAGTAAATCCAGATCAATCAATCAAATACATAATAATGTTATTTATAGTTTATAGCTCCATCTTGTTGAAAATGTATATGAGTACGTAAGTAAGTTTACATCCTCTAAATATGCTTCTAGCAATTCTGATAACATATCGACGTATCTTCTCCCTGTTAATGTGCCTGCATAGAAAATTGGCCCAATTATTTGGCTGCCTATCAAACCACATCACACATTGATACACTAAATCGAAGCTGGGGATTTCTGGGGTAAACAAGAAATAAATTTTTCTTAAAATATTGCATGTTTTTACGGTTAAACATTCCTCTATTTGAAAAATTAGCTTCATCACTCCATAGAACGTACCTTAGAAAGTTCAAATTTTGCCTACACATATCTACTATCAATTGACAAAAGATTAGACTCCTTTCGGTGTCACCAGGTCCTAATGTTTGAACCGGTCGGTACTTAAAGGGTACTAGTTTATATTTTTTTTTAATTCTCCAAATCGTACATAAATTTAAACCACTCTCCTTTGCTAAATCTTTAGTTGAATTATTTTTGAAAGCTTCAAAATATGCTAATACGTTTTCTTCTCCATCTTCAGTTATAATAAATTGGTTTTTACTTCTAGTTTTCACAAATACTCTTTCATTACTCCTAAATTTTCGGTACAATTTTAGAAAATACCTTCTGTCTGGTTGATCACGTTCAGGATATATTTGACGATAATGTTCCAGTGCTCGGAATAGTAATTTACGTTACAAGACCGGAAAGTAGTGTTTTTCAGGTCGAGACAAGCATTTCCAGGGCAAGCCGTAGGCGAGTCCTGGAAGCTTGAAAAGACCTGGAAAACACTAATTTTCGGTTGCGTGACGTACAATATTTTTTTTAAGACCGACACTTCGATATACTAACATTAAATTATTTTATATTATTTTTAAATGCGTCGTATGACTTCTCGTAACGGGCTGTTGATTTTACTGGCAATATATCGTAAGTCGCTTTCCTTGCTGCTTCCAAAATTTCTTCTGAAATCTCATTTTCCGTGTCGAATAATTCAAAATCTGAATTCATATTGTTAATTTTGCGAACACGCGAAACAAGTTTGACATAAACAACAAATTAAAAATCAACGAACTGTCACTCGACGATACATCGAAATGTTGTTGTCATAGTAACGAAATCAAGGTCGCTTGTATTATCAAAGAGCGATTGGAATAACAAAAAACAGGGACCGGAAAAAACTGGACCGGAAAAAACTTTTCCGGTCTCTAACGTAACTTTTTCGGTCTTGCGATCGGAAAAAGGTTATTTTCTAGACGAAAAATTGTCCAGAAAGTGTATATTTTCTGGTCGGTTTTCAAAAAACTATTTTTCCTCGACACAAAATACATCTCTAACATATCGCATTTTTCTAAATGAGTGAACACTATTTTTTAATATTAATAAGTTAACTAACTGAGGTTACTTGCCTTTTGATATTAAATTATCCTAATGCCACAGGCTCGTATCTGGGGTTGATCTTTGGGGGCGGGGGGGTATTGATTTTGGTGGGGGGTTATGAATTTTTTTTTAATGATACAGTTTCTTTACAAGAAAATGAATCAAAACTTATTGCTCTCGATTTCCACCTGTCCAATTTAAAAAAAATTTAAGCAAAAAAAAATGGCTCATGGGGGTAACTACCCCATCATACCCCTCAAATACGCGCCTGTAATGCCAAAACAAACCCATTCACAGCCTACTAGTAAATAAGAAATAGTAGAATTGCATCTTATTTCGCAGCCGTTCACAGCCAACTAGTCGAAAAGAAAAAAGTGTCGATAATTCGGTTATTTTCTATTTTAAGTCAATATTGCAATACCCGGTATATCAGTTGAAATTGCAGATTTACTGTTTGTGATGCACTGTTAATAAAAATCCACAAGGGGTGGGGACAGAAGTTGGAATAGGTGAGAAAGGGAAATTTTTCTAAAAAATATCATTTTCATATTTACCACATTCATTATTGTACCAGGCTCTGGGTGAAACGGCAATCCATTGAAGTTCATTTACTTATTTCTGACAAGTACCTAATGTCTTAATTATTGATAAACATTAAACATGCTTTTATTTCCATAGCAGCATAGCTGGGTTAGTATTTTAAATAAATTACAATTAGAATATTTATTTGTTCGGAATTTTTCATCAAATAATAGAATAATATACATATTAAATTTGCTTTAGTTATTTTGGACGAATAAACTGAATACCAAAAAATATACAGTGGCGGCTTCTCCTATGAGGCAGGTGAGGCAGTGCCTCACCAATAATTTTGCGAATTAAATAAATTACAAATTTATATTATTTTACTATTTGCATAAATATATATCCATTAGAATTAATGCCGTCAATCTTACCGCGCTTCGCTAGAAATATCATCTATCATGCATTTCTGTATGCGGTCGTATATAGTAGAAGCCGGTCTCGCGCTTCCTTGTCTTTCCTGATCCGTTGCGTGTTTTGTTCTTATATCATCCATCTCATTTCTGCATGCGGTCGTATATGGTTAGAGGCCCGGCCTCCCGCTTCCTTGTCTAGCGTATTAGTGAATATATCTAATGTCTTGTATGATACCGTAATAGTCCAGTCGAATCTAGCTTTAAATAGCGCATAAAAACATTCCTTTGAGGCCAGCCTCAACTCTCTACGTAAATTTAATGCGAACGCGAGGGGACTAATCTAATCTATTAGATGAATTTGGAGAAATGCTATTATTAGATTAACAGGTTATTTGTCCGTTAAAAGTTTAGAGAATAGTGAATTTGACTTTTACACCTGCATTGTATTTTATTATAGTTTTCGGTAAATACTTTTGTGGTTTTCCGTACCGTCAACCGGGGCTAAGAGGACCACAGCTGGTAAAGTGGTCCGAAGGGACATTAAAAATAATAAAAATGTGTATCTGCTAAAATACAACCGGTAACAACGGTTTCGCACGCACGTGTGTCTAGGAATACCTAGCGCAGGGTTGAGTATCAAGTTCGAGCGCGTTACACTTCTTTAGTCCCAGTTAGTAAGCGGAAATAAACACATGCAAATTCTTATTGTTTTTTATTTTCCGGAAAACCTCTATTGCAGTACGTTCACAGGTAAGTTTTTTGAGTTTCAACTTACATTAGGCAGTTGTACGTTAAGTTTTAAAAAATAATTTAGTTTAAAAAACATTTTTAATTATTTGCGTTAGAAGTGGGGTAGCGAGGACGTCGGCTTTATCTCGGAAACTATTAATCGTACAACTTTCGGAAAGATTTTTTATGAGTAAAGTTGTCAAGAGAATATGCTGGAAATTACTTTTAAGTTCCTCATTTCGCCGCAAGGGGGCACAATTAAAAATTGTTTTTTTAAATTCTAAATTTCTCCGAAAATTTCCATATTAAGGTATAACTCTGATTACATCATTGGAAAGCTTAGACAATTCTGCATCATTTTGGTTTACGGCTCATTGGCGTACCGACCTTGATAAGAGTGGGGGAAGCTATTGAAAGTGTAAACATTAAAATCGCTGTAACTTCTAAACGACTTATCCGATTTCACTAAATTTAAGCAGAAATGTACAAAAGACTCTCAAAATTTCATTTTAATATCTATAAATACAGAAAAGTTATAGGGGTGAACGTCTTTTCAGAAACACCCGGTTTAGGGTGTTCCATTTGAAAAAACTTGAGAAAAATTAATTTGAAATGGGTAATGTTTTATTTATTTTAATTTCTTGACACCTTCGACACTAATCTCACACAATGCCGTAATTAAATAAGACTTTTAGGTTTTTTTAATTTTCTTTTCCAGGGCTTCAGAACTTTGGTGTTTAATTGATTACTCGCAAACTAATAGAGCAAGTTAAATAAAATTATAGACAATTATAAAGGACAATAATACAAACCTTATCTTATTTATATCAATTCTTATTCTTATACAAATTAAACTTTTTGCCGACGACACAACAATTATTTATTATGCTAAAAATATTAAGGACATCAAATTAAATATCAAAAAAGATTTAAAAATTATATTTGACTGGATGCCATCTTATAAATTAACTTTAAATTTTAATAAATCATCATTTATGTACATTGACAAACAAAGACTAGATATGGAAAAGCAACCAATAATATTTAATAGGGAAAATATTAATTACAAAGATAACATAAAATTTTTAGGATTATATATTGATCAAAATTTAAGCTGGAGAAAACACGTGGAATATATTCGAACTTACATTTCTCCGTTAATTGGGATATTCTTTAAAATTCGTCACTGTATATCTTTAAATTATTTAAAAAATATTTATCCTGCATTAGCACATTAAAAAATTCAATATCTTATTTCTATTTGGGGTTCAGCCAATTCAATAGTACTAAAATCTTTAAAGAAATTACAAAATAAAATTATTAAATGTATTCATAGATTGCCGCACTTAGAACCAACAACAAATTTATACAAACCGAATAAATACCTAGATATAAATAATTTATATAATTTAAAAATTTGCATATTTATTCATTCTTTACTTTTAAAACAAAAAATTTCTAACATAACGTTTACAAAAGTTCATGATATTCATAGACATGATACTAGACAAACTAATTTTTTAAAAACTATTAAAATAAACAGTAACTTTGGAAAACGGTCATTGTTATATAATGGATTAATATTATATAATATTTTAACGGAAAATATTAAAACATTAAAAATACTACTATAAAAAATATAAAAAACTACAGGGTGTCCCATTCAAAAATATACAACTGAGAGGTTCATTCCAAAAACCAGAATAGTACAAAAAATGTTTTTTCAGGAATTAAAGAAAACTGCATAATATCATATCTTGTTTGGTGGTTCGTAATAAGAATTTGTATTTTTTAAGTATGGTTAGTGTATTATCTTCATTTGCGCAACAATATAATGTGAAAAAAATATTTTTGTTAATGAAAAAAAAACATTAAAACAATTGGATTTATCTGGTTTTTGCAGAAAAACTACAACTGAAACGTATAATCATTTATTTAACTTTTACTTCAAAAAAAAGTCAAACGTTATGAAAACTCAAAACAAGTAAACACAAAATAACTAATCTTCTCATCGAATTATCTACCAGTCTGTGGACTTGTCTGGTTCTTGCCGGAAACGAACTGGACTTGTTTTGTTTTTGCAAAAAATAGCTTATTTCGATTGTTTATATCTGCGAACTTGTCAATTATTTGTATAGTGTCTGGTTTTTGGAATAAACCCCTTAACTTTATATTATCACACATTTTTGAGCCATTGTGTATACGCAAAACTACTTTTCTAAAATGCACCCTGTGATACAGTATAAGTTAACATATTAATAAAATTTCTAACTTAATTCGTATAGGACTTATATTAAGCCTGGCGCTCCATTGCGGGACCAGGTATATTAAAATACATGTACCCAACGAGGTACGAAGATCAAGGTACATTCTAGATCATGACTAAGTAAATTATCGATATTGCTTTATGTGGAAATACAAGACTACTTTATTCATATAGAATTTTGACGTTTATATGTGGCAGTACTTTGATCCGAAATAATAGCAGAGTTCCTTTAAGTTTCTTTTAAAAAGCAAAGCAAAGCTAGCGGCTAAATTAAGCGTTTCTTTTAAAAATTTAACTTAGCACAGCAAAGAATTTTTCCTTCCCCCTTGCCGCGGTTAAGAATGCAATGCCCCTATTTAATTCCCATACGGACTATCCGAAGTTCCTTTAACAACTTAGCTAAGCAAAGATTTTTACTTTGCTTTGCTGTTTAAAAAAAGCAAATGGAAAGTACCTACCTAATGCCTTTAAACAAGCTTTACTTACTACTCAATAGACCTTAAGGCAAAAAAAATCAAGTTAAATTGAAGTGACCATAGAATGCGAGTTTAGATAACAAATAATGTGAAGTTAACTAACCGAAACAGTATATTCAGAGGGGCAATGGGCAGTTTTTATAAACAAGTTTTTCGAATTCTCAAACTCAAAATCGACAAACGCAAGACGTTGTCGCGTAATTTTTGTCTTTCATTTTCAACGATAAAAGCAACCAGAATGCTCAGTTTTATTCGTGTCAACGACGTGTCAGGATATGTTTCAAAAACCATTTTGGTGTTGCGTGTTATATCGATCCATGTCCCATTTAACGTGTAAAAAATGTTTTCATTGAATGCGCGTGAACAGAAATAATGGCTACCATAGTTCCATTATAATATTCGTTGTCCAGTTGTATAGACCAAAGGGACGCTCGTTGTAACTTAAACTGTGAAAATGCCTCTGTCTAATCATTTAAATTTTAAAAATTTGTTTAATTATTAGATATCAGTTATTATCATACTCTAGGCATCAATGAAAATTATCTTTATATAAAATGTATAACTGCAAAATGATGTCCGTAGTAAGTAAATAACACTACAATAATAAATATATAGATAATGCTGGACCAACAAATATAGCCTTTTAACCTTATTATGGAGATAAAAACACCCTTATTTCTTTAAAAAGGAACAAAGGGGTGTAAATATATTAACCTTCCGCAAAACTGCTAAACGAGGCTGCATGTTTTCAGCGATTTTCGTATAACAGGCCCATTATATATTAAATTTGCGAATTACACGGTATTTAAAGCTATAGTAGAACTATAAATCATGCAAATAGGGTCTCGAGAGTTAATACAGGCACGGCAACGGTCCAACACGACGGCTCGATATTTCCGGAACCAAAACCAAAGAGGGAAAGAAACAAGAAAGAGAGAAAACAATGTGCTGGAAAAGGATGGAGAAGAACATCAATTAAAATGAAGATGTTGCCCCGTCGATATTATCATCTAACAAACAGTGTCCGACTATTAAAAGTACGAGCGCGGCCGTATTTCAGTTTTGAGCACCTGGATCGTTTGTTTTATGTCTAACTTCAGATATTAACTGTTGATAGTAATTGGACGCTACAACACATTAACCAAAGTTCTAAATTGCAGGGTTTTATATTAAAAATTAAATTTTTAAACTTGTTAGCAAACTTTTTAATTTTTGAACTATAGTACGTTGGTTCTCGGTCAGTCCAGTAATTTTGAATAACAGTTAATTTAATATATTATGCTTTAGATTAATTTGGCGAGAAAAATTATGATTATTATGACGTATCTAAAAAATTTTACTTTTTACATTAAAAAGTTGTAAGTATTTATCTTTTTGTTGTTTTTAACATTACCCAAATTGGTGTACTTATATTCGGCCCTTACCATATTATTATGTAACCAGACCTACTATCATCCATAACTGCCTGCGTATACATAGGTTCGTCGAAAACAGGTAGTAACCTAAAGTAATAAGCTATGGGTACAGTATTGTTAAACTAAGCAATAATACTAAAATTAAACTTAAAACAAATAAAATTTAAATTTTTTATAATACTCACCTTGTATAACCCAAAATATACCAGATTTTAAGCACGGTTAATGCCTACTATACACATGTATATATAAATTGTCGTCATTCTTCAATGATTTAGTAGATCATTGTCATTCTCCGTCAAGTAATTTTCCAGCTTTTGAGCTAACAGACAGACACCCATGAAAATATAATATCTATATATATATAATAGAAATATGCTTTTTGTTATCTAGGAACCGTAAAGCATCGATAACATATTTGTTGTTTAACTGTAAAAGAGTGCGTGTGGGATTTACGAGCGTTAAGGGTATTTGATTCGACTTCATCCCAGTTTCTGCATGAAACGCAAAAAAAAATCATCCTATTCTTTCTTCCTTATTTATACTCGTTCGTGGGAATGAAATATTTGCAGCAAGGATTATAGTATTGGTAGATTCAAAATGTTTCTTTAATAGGAAGATACAATTTTTGTTGTATCTCTGTTAAACACACAGAAATCTTATCGCTCTTCCTGAATGCATATTGCGATGCATTTTGCTTTGGCGGCTTTTCGTCGAGAATGGCCCAATAGGTTAGTTCAAATAAGTCTCGCATTTTTATTAGAATCAACGAGTTGGCCAGTTGTTTTTTTTTTGAGATTATGAGCATTGCTATCGCATTAGGACAGGCATACGTGTAATTATGAAACGTCTTATTGTTTACTTAGAGAAATTCGAAAGTTTTTACAGTGTACAGTGTATACCTATGGGTAATACCAAGCGCTCCAAAAATATAGATTATCTTCTCTCAGGCCACAGAGGAAAAAAATTGTTAAGTAAGGTACGGTAAGGTACTTATCTACCCATATTACGTTGGTTCTCTTGAAATAATTTTTTTTAAAACTTTTGTCTTTTATTTTTTATAAAATAGTTATATATAGTTGGGATATACAAACATTCCTATTATCTTTGACAGTATTTTTATAATATCTTATCTAATAGAGTAAAATTGTAAAGTAAAGGGCTTAAAATAACATTTTTAATAAAGAGTCACTATAAGATATAGGTATGCCTTATTTTAAAATCAGTAACGAAGAAACAAACACTATTGATACAACCCAATCAGAGAATATTCAAAAACGTCGTATAGTAGGCATAATCCATTTGTTTTAACAAATAGCTACCGTATAAGACTTGCAAGTTTCTGCATAAAAATTGACTTTTGTATAACAAAAGAAAGTAAGTAAGATATTTTTTCTGTTTTGACGTTTTTTGCCGAACGTTCTTTGCCACTTATTTTAGAAACATTTTTGATGTAAATAATATTAACATTATGGTAAAATTGCAAACAACTAGATACTCATTTTCCTTGTTTCCTTTCAACAATCCATATATTAAAATATAGTTCTGCTATAAAAGAATCTCGGCGACCGTATGACCGTATATCGAAACACCCCAAAATAAAACGCTCTATCGCTTTATACCTATACGTGTCAAAAAGATATGATGAATCGAAAGCCAGACAGACAACAATGGCGTCCAAAACCGGTCTAGCTATGATGGGGCCTTACTGGGCTTTGCCAGCGTGCCACTCTGCGGCTGCCAATCGTTGCTCTTTAATTTTGTACCACCCAGAGAAAGGGGATAAATAAATAGAGCTAAATTAAATAGAGGCACAAGTTATGCAAAATAGTGAGCCAGTATTTGATTTTAATTTGCTGCGTAATAAAGTAGTAGGTATTTAAAAATATGCACGTTTAAAAATATTTAAATTTGAATGATGAGTCCATTGAAGATGATGAGGGTCACTTTTTTAATACCATGCATGGCAACCATATTTAAAATCCTTTCATATTTGATGTATGATGGATTGCTACATGAATGGATAATTAAATCTTTTAAATTAAAAAAGAGGTAAATAATAAATTTCAACAAAACGCATCAAATTACAACAAGAATAACACCGATTTCTGTATTTAGTTTTGTGGTAATCAAATAAATACATTCTTCTTTTCTTTTCATATAGACCTACGACAAATTCCTTTATAATGTATAATATATTTTATATATTTTTATTAATGATATACCTAATTTTGTTGTGCATTCCAAAGGAAGTTCTTATGCCGATGACCTCAAATTATATAAGAAAATACATTGCATTCAGGATAGTATGGACTTGCAGAGGGGTATTAATTCCCTCTGGGAGTGGTCTCAGATAAACCGTATTAGCATTAATATTGACAAATGTAGCTACATTAGCTTTTATAGAAAGGTCGCAAGAATTCCAACATCTTACCATATTAATAATTTTGAACTTGAATATAAGAATACAGTAAAAGATT
Organism: Polydrusus pterygomalis; assembly: GCA_963969555.1. NCBI lineage: Eukaryota > Metazoa > Arthropoda > Insecta > Coleoptera > Curculionidae > Polydrusus > Polydrusus pterygomalis. The sequence goes on from OZ018384.1 coordinate 13,492,090, forward strand.
TGGGTGTTTACTTTGATGAACGAGTAAGTTTCAATGGCCATTGGTGAGAGTCTCTCAGAGTAGTCTGAAAATATTGGGTTTCGTTTGTAGAAGCTGTCAGGATCTACATTGGAAGTGCTAAGGACACTCTATATGAGTCTAGTTCGTTCAAATATTGAGTACGCAAGTGTTGTTTGGTCTCTCTACTATCAGGCGTATAATGACATTATCGAACGAGTTCAAAATACGTTTTTACAGGCTGCATCCTTTAAGATGGGGGTTAATTTTCTGAACTACCATAGGGCTGATATTATGCAGCGTATCAATTTGGTTACATTGGAACAAAGAAGAACGTTTTTGGATGTATGTTTTGTGTTTAAAATGTAAACTGGCTTGTGTGACTGCGATGGTTTGCTCTCGAGAATTGGTTTAAACGTTCCTAATCGAAACCTAAGAAATTATACCCTTTCCGATTTGGGTTTTATAGAACTAACTATGGCTTAAATACACCTTTGGATAGAACTCTGCGTACTCTTAACGTTATGAGCGGGCATATGAATTTTTTTAATCTCTCGCTGGAAGTTTTTAAACGTAAAAGTATGGTATTTATCAAGGGACTGTAAAACTGCATTTGCGGATGTTGTGATTAACTAGGGCTGTGCTAAGTATTATTTATTGAAATGATTATATTTTTCTTTTTAAATTAAGTAGCATATGTTTAATAGAAATACAAAAATTGTAAAATAGGGTATAGGGTTTAATAAATAAATAAAAATAAATATTTGTAATACCTTGTTTATTATTGTATGTAAAAAGTAGCGACTTAAATAATTCGGGGGAAAAAGGCAAAGAGCGGAAAAAAATTGCTGTGTATTTAGTGTTGTTGCCTGGAAATTTTTTTACTCCTGTATGTAGGTACCAATATTTTCGTATCTAATTAAAAACAAAACGGGATATTAAAAAAACCATTTTTTTATCCTTGCAATTTACTATTTCATTTACATTTTTCGTTAATTATTATTGTTAAAACAAATATTTTTAAAATAAATAGTTGTTGTTATAAAATAACGTTTATTAAATAATTACTTAAGTATAGAAAATAAAATAAAATCATACTAAACATTTCATTTTTCTTAATCATTACAAAAGAAAAGTTTCCTATCATACCTTTACGTATTGTGTCAAAACAAAAAACATTACAAATGATATGACGAACATTTTCGAGCGTATTGAAAAACAGAACATGTTCAATCTACACGCTCCAACTTAGTGACTACTTATAGGGTGTTTTGGAAATAGAGGATACCTTGCCTTGGGTGTTCTGGAGAAACACTTTATATTTTTCTTTTTTATCCACCGTCTAAAGTTGTGTAAGAAACCCTAAAATAAGATGGCACGCGCCGCACGCAAATATTAAACGTATCCACCAGTAGCGGCGGACCATACATTTTAAAAGACAACTGGTGAATTTTCTCGTTTATGATAGCAAAGTCACATTTAATGATATTATATAAGGATTTACGGGTTTAAATATCAAGTTTCCAGAATATCCTATACAGGGTGGCGCATCGAAAACGAAGCAGAGACATTTTGGAAAAACGCTCAGACCCGTCGATTTTGTTTTCGAGGGGGACACAAAATTAGCAAAAAATCACGTTAACACGTGCAGCCCCCTGGACGGGGGTGGCACCACTCCTAAAGTCTTAAATGGAAAGGGGGGTCGAGTGATACCTTATTTTAAAGGTATTTCAATTGCCTTTATAATGATGTAAAATTCATGGTCTTCAGTTTAGTAGTTTTGGAGATTTAATGATTTAAAGCTTAAATACAACTTTAATACATCATCATTAGTGGAGATCAATACAATTGGCAGCAAAGTAGTTTAAAAATTAAGAATGAACTGACCCGTCAGCCAAGTAGGTAAATGTTGGAAATGACCACTATGGCTCTCCATGCAGTAATAAAGATTTTGCTCAAAACGTTGCCGCACATTTTGCCATATTTGAGGAGTAATTTAAAGGTACTCATTCACAATTCTTTGTCGCAAATCTTCTAACGATGTTGGCTGAGTAGCATAGATTTTGCTTTTTAAGGGACCCCACAGAAAGAAATCCAACGGTGATAAATCTGGCGATTTTGGGGGGCCACTCAATGGCACCTCTTCTACCAATCCATCGACCTGGAAAAGTCTGATCTAAATATTGTCGAACACGTAATGCGTAATGTGGTGCGGCACCATCCTGTTGAAACGTCAACCTATTCAGTGTACCGCCGATCATTTTGATTTTCAATTATGGCTGTTAATGCAGGATCTATGGCGTCTTGTAGTAATTCCAAATACATTTCACCCGTTAAACTTCCAGGGAAGAAAAAAGGACCAACTAAATGATCCCCAAAAATACCAACCCAAACATTTAATTTTTGTGGCTGCTGTGTGTGTACCTTACGATAAATTCTGGGATTAGAATCGGACCAATACCGGCAGTTATGACGAATGTTCATCGTTTATAATTCGTTCACTCATATCTTCACAAAATTGTAATCGCCGATCAAAATCGTCTTCATTAAGTGCAAGGTGAATTTTATACGGATGAAAACTATGGACCTTTAGAATCCGTTGGATACTACGTCGACTAACACCACACACGGTATCCAATTTGCGGGTACTTAACGTAAAATCTACATAAACTTGCCCTAAAGCTTATATTGCTTCGTTCCTTATGGGATTTTCAATGTTGCGTTTTTTATTGGCGACTGATCCAGTTTTCCGAAATTTAGCTACAAGTTCTAGAACATATTTTCGATGCACGTTACTGTTCTCATGTCGCTCATTAAATATTTGTGCTGTTCTATTAGCGCATGCACTGATCATTTCCGAAAAATATTTCGATAATTTCAACCCTTTCTGCCGTGGAATATACCATGGTTAATTTATGTATAAAGCGTTAAAAGGTATTTCAGCAACAAAGTTTGGTCGAATAAATCGCAAACTATGTACTAAATTCCTATTTAAAATAAGTACGAGACATTCCCTTCTTATCTTTCTTCAAGAAACAACTTTTTTGCCACAAAAAACGCTCCAATCGCTATTTTCAACACCAAAATGATAAACAAACCATAGGCGTAGTGAAGAAAAGCATTTACTTATTAAGTAAATGATTTTACTCAAATTTCTTCTGAAAGTAGTTAGTACAAACTAATCTGATGTATCTATTAAAGTCTACTTTAAGCTTTAAATCAATAAATCTCCAAAACTACTGAATTGAAGTACATGAATTTTATATCATTATAAAGGGAATTGAAAGACCTTTAAAATAAGGTATCACTCGATCCCCCTTTCCATTTAAGATTTTAGGGGTAGTGCCACCCTCGTCCAGGGGGCTGCACGTGTTAACGTGATTTTTTGCCAATTTTGTGTTCCCCTCGAAAACAAAATCGACGGGTCTGAGCGTTTTTCCAGAAAATATCTGAGCATAGGCGTAGTTAGACGGTTAATACTGGGGGTGCTGAAGTCCAGTGGCGGCTCGTGACATGTTAACGTGGGGGTGCACAAAAAGCCCGCCGCAGGCGAAATGCTTTGCAGGCAAAAAACTCTTTAAGACCACGCCCAAATTTGGTCAATAATTTTTAGTAAATATTTTATGTGATGTTAATAGCAGGTTTAGGTCTTTCAATGTTCTTGACAATCACATTCTCCTCCAACGGTAACTTGCTAAAATTTTTTTTCAAAAATTCAACGGTGTATTTTGTATCCGACGACGCACTCATTGTTTTTTCGTGTTTATTTAACTTTAAACTTTAATTGAATTCAATAAAACCATATTAAACCTTAATAAACAAAAAAAAATAGTCAAAATAAAATACCGGCTAAAAACTTCCGCGAATTTGAACGACTACGACTGGTTAAATTTAAATTATCAAATTAATGCAGAATTGCAGAACATGACATACACAAGCTATTATGCCGCTCCCGTATTTTACGAGATTTTTATGATCATAGACCCGCTCTGACAAGTAAACTGGGCGTGAACTACACGGTACACGGAGAGAAATTTTGAACAGAATCCGCAACTAAAACATACTTGAATTTGTACCAGAATTCGAATGCTTGAAATGTTAATATGAAAAATTCATTACATATAATGTATATTATAAAAATAGGTTAGTTCTAAAATTAGCCTATATATTGTAAATTTATTTTGGGGGTGCTAATTTAGATTTCGGGGGTGCTTAGCACCCTCAAGTACCCCCCTAACTACGCCTATGGAACTGAGCTGCCAGTAAATGCCTCTGTTTCGTTTTCGATGCTCCACCCTGTATATACCAGGTTACACAGATGACATGTCCCATTTGTCATTGGTATTTAAGAAGATAAATCTCCTGATTTTTTATATTATACAGAGTATCCGAAAAAAGAAGGTCAATCCATTAACCATAATATATTCCTTGATCAGAAATAATATGACTTATATAATGCCATTTTTCATTTTTGACCCTCATGTTCCATATACATGGCACATGGCGTCAAAGTTTGATATTAAAAGCTGCTGTTTTTGAATAATTCGAGTATTTAAAAAGATATTAATTTTAAATTTGGTACATTGCTTCGACTTAAAGAGTTAGATCTTTTAAGAAAAACAAAACAAAATACAATTATCAAATCTTGAAAAAAGAGGGGGCCACTCCAATTTTTTAGTATGTGCGCTAGTGACTTCCGAACTATATTTTTTCAGGTAATCATTTGGTTTTGATTATTTTTTGTCTCTTATAAAATTTCGGTAAAATGATGCGTTTTGGATATAATTTCAAAAGTATGGGTCCTTAACTGATGGCAACGGTAGTTTCATAATTTTCAAATGCTAAACCAAGTCAGCCATGGTGGCATTACCATGGATACAATATATAATTAAGTAAAACTTTGCAGTAGGTGACAATACCGAAAGGAAAGGACTAGCCAAAAATAATGTAAGGACAGTGGCGTACAGATAAAAACCTGAAGTAGGTACTAAACCAGCTAAATGAAATTATTTTATTGCCCTAATTGCTTGCTTGCTTGCTTGCTTGCTAATATTCTTCAGATAACAGTGATTTTATCCAATAATTTGGTATTTTTATTAATTTTTCGAAACATACTGCCCGATTTACTTGATGATTTGCCTCTATAGTGGTAAGAAAAAAAAATTGTATGTGCTTAAGACCACACGACAGAAGTGAAAACTTCAACAAGGTGAAATTAATAATATCAAATACAATTTTTTTTGGTTTGTTCGGGTTTGGCCGGGTTTGTTCGGGTTTGTTCGTATATAACCGTATAATACCGAATATAACAAGACATTAATTAGTATGAGACAATTATGCAGTATTGATTTTTTTTAATGAACTTTCATCATATCTTAGGTTAGGTTCGTAAGCAATCATAAAAATAACATAAACTTGGAATACGGGATAATTTTACTGCATACAAAAAAAGATATTTCCTAAAATTGAACAACCCTTGAATTTTTACGGTAAAACTAATTACCTTACTTCACCCTACGTAAATATATAATTTAAAAAATGCCAGAACATATCTAAGACGCAACAAGTGTCGCACACTGTTTCCACATCGACTGATGCGGCAGCGGCATGCTCTTTCATATAACGTTTACGAATAAACAGACCCGAAGGTCAGGGTCAGTTCGGATTGAATATAGGAGTCGAATTCGAGCGTAACACAGCCGAGCGTGACGGCCCAGTTTAATTCAGTGCCCACAAAAAAGTGGTAAACGCGCCTAGAGAAGTTTTCACTTCAAAAAAATAGTTGGTTTCAACTAGACGGTGGTCCATTTACACCAAATCTTTTATAATAACTGGATTGATCGGAGCCACGATGCTCCTGTCAAATGGCCACCCCGTTTCCCAGATCTTGGAGACCAGATTACCGTTGGCATCAGTTAAGGACCCATACTTTTTCAATGATCTCCAAAACACATTCTTTTATCGAAATTTTATAGGAGACAAAAAATAATTAAGGCGCACGTACTAAAATTTATTCATGGGTCAACGGGTACTGGGACCCCCCCCCCCCCCCTATGAATATTGGACGATTGTTGTTTTTTATTTTGTTTTTCTCACACGATGTAGTTCTTTATGTACCAAATTTGAAATTAATATCCTAATAAATACTCGAATAATTCAAAAAAATCAGTTTTTAATTTAAATTTTTGACGCCTTGAATATCGAACATTAGGTTCAAAAATGAAAAATGGCATTATAAAAGTCATATTATTTTTGGTCATAATGTATACATTTTTTTACTTAATTAATTTGTATTAAAATACTCAATATAACATTTTATTTAAAAATCGAAATCAATGGTACTGTTTTAAAAGCAAGTCACCATCCACACCCACAGTACAATTAAATGAAGAAAAAACAAAATTTCAACTTAGTTGTAGTAATGACAGCTAAGAAAATTGGATCGTGTCACTTGCGATAATTTGCATCAAAATTTGAAACCTCACAAGACAAGTTTGATTCTCAATAAAATATAAGAAAATTTAGAACACGCGACGGAAGAAGATAAAGCACAGTATTAAGTTTAATGGAAATACAATTTATGGAATGAATATTTAATGTTAATTTGATGTATAGCTATAATTAATGAGTTAGTGAGATTATATTTGGTTGTTTTGTAGCAGAAGCGCAATGAACATGGCGTAGATGATAGAATATATTAAACGGCGGTTTGTTCGAAGCAAGGCGGCCATGTTTTACTGTGAAAAGTAATTAATTAATTTAAGTTTTGATGCTTCAAGTAGGAATTTCCAGTATCGGATCAGTATTTACAGTTCTTCGAATACCATTCTTGTTCATGTATGCTGAAAAATAATTCGAGTTTTATTAAGAAAGTATTAAAATCTGTTGTATACAGGGTGCATCATATAAAATTAAATAGCTTCTACAGAGTGTTATGGAAATGACACAGCACCATGATAAACAAAAACACTAAAACTGAACAAGCCAATTTCGAGACAGATTAACAGAAAAATTATAATACAATATACATCTGGCCTTTGAAAAGGCAAACTCGTATATCATTTCATTATGATCAATGGTTTTAAAAATTTGGTTTTCAGCCGAAACGAGAGCTAAATCCGCTAGCTGTTTTTGCACTTGTAGGATTGCTTTTATAATTTTTAATTTTGAAAAACTCCTTTCTCCAAAAGCCACAAATATGATCCAAGACAAAACTATTCTTAGAGCAATAAGTAAATTAGAAAATAACGGTATTGGGTTAGTATACTTGGGTTATTTTTAAAAAGATATTTTAAAATATTCACGGACCCGATACGACGCCAGTTGAAATGAACCAAAATTTTCACGCCCTAAGCATAAAATAAAATGTTTTCATTTTCATTTTATTACCAAAGCAGTTTCTATAAATGAATCGCTAACTGCAGAAAGGGGACATGTCCATTTTTTCCAAAAATGACATTTGCATATTTTCTTAATCTAGACATCTAAACACATCTTGACTGCAGAAACGCTAGTGACGCTGTGAGCCGATAAAATTTACGTTTACTGCAGAAACGGGACATGTCCAGGAAATGTCTCCTTTCTGTGGTAAATAAACTACTGTGGAAGTGGAACTAAAAGGATTTAATGAAATAGAAATATATTTTCCAATGAGGGGTCATTCATAAATGCCATGTGACCGAGACTTTGGTTTAATTAGAAGACAGTTGAATAAACATGAGAGATATTATACTGTTCAGGAATATATCAAAATAATCTCTGAAGCATCCAAGAATATGCAAAAAATTTTAGTTGTGCAGGTTACAAAAGATTTAATTTATGATTATAAAAACTGGTGGCCACAATTTTACAAAAAATCTTGCCTTAGTAATGAATCCTATGGAAAACATGTACCTGTTCGTAATAAAAAATCTTTTGCAATCTCCTCTTTTCATCACTTGATCATTTCCGCTCCTCAAGAAGTAGTTTGTCGATAATTTATAAATTGTCCTGTAAAAGATACATATCGACCAAGGAACGCTAAAAGTGAAATTACTTTCCCTACAACAAAAGCTTATCATGAGAAGCTTCCTACTAACACAAAAAAGAAGGCTGATATAATGAACACCATCACATTTATTCCAGAAGATTATTTAGCCTTTTGGAATCAAATAACTGGTTGGCCTACCGCATTAAAGAAACAAGATGACAAATAACTTATTTTTTTGTTACATATTATAACATATTTTCTATAAGGGTGTCTCTAATAAAACAATTTCTTTAAATCTTTCTTGTTATTTTCCATTTACTGCAGAAAGGTGACATCTCCATATGTCAAAACTGACACCTACGCCCATATTAAAATGTCAAAAAATAAATGGTCTATTGTAGCATTCACTTAATGAACTGAAAATTTATTTTTCATAAAATGATAAGAAAAAAAATATTTTAAACAAGTTGGCAGGTTTTTTTAACTTCCTGAACAATTTACACAGAAAAAAAATTTGTACGTAAAATTAATAAACGGTGGTCGTCAATTTTTTGTACATTAATATTATGAATCCGATCATTAATACAATGATTTCTGTTCATAGACCTATAACTTAGTTCATTGAAACAATGAACGAGCCAACATTAACCAATGGACTGAAAACATCAAAAATTAATAATTTTTGTTATTAATACAATGTAGAAATTCATTGAATTAACGTTTAACGATTATTAACCTATGTTCCTGATTTTTAAAACAATGTATTTTTCTTAATAAATCCATGAACAGCAAACATTAAAAATTAATAAACGGTGTTCATTGTTTCAATGAACACTAAACGTTGATTTTACGAACTCGACCATTAACTTTAAACTACGTGCGAATATTAATGTTGCCGTACATTGGATCAACTACCGCGAACATTAATATTATGAACGCTGTCATAGACTTTTTTGTATTCGCGCCAATTTTTGGTGAGAAATCTTTAAACGCCCATATCTTTGGTTAGTCGGTCTTATAAAGTTAAAGGGTTTAGAAGCGCGTTTCTGCTGCAGTGTGAGTTGTGAAATTGTAAAGTTATAGTGATACAAGCTATTAAAAATACACCGAACTTTAGAAATGTAGTATTAGTAGTAGTAATTGATGGGAGTTCCGAAATCTTGCAAGAAGTCCAACGGCGATCCTTTTTGCCTACCCCAGAGTCTTCCCCCAGTCGCTCCAACCACCTTGGCCTCCGCCAAAGCGTCCCGACCTCGTTATGAAGTTATGTATGTCGCTCCAGGCTAGAGCCGTGATTTCTTCCATTTGGAGAACCGCCGATCCCAGCACCTGATGCCTGAGTCTTCCCAGAGAAGAAATGTAAGTAATAAATCCTATAAACTGTAAAAGTAGTTTATTCTGTGCGAATAATGCCCATGAACATACCTAGTTATTTTAACACATTTGATATAATATAGACCAGGGCTGAAGCCTTTGAAAATGGTAAAAAGTGAAAAAAAAAATAATAGAATAAGATTAAACCCATTGGAAAACGAAGAAAATATAACAAAAATGAAAGGAAAAATAATTTACGGGTGATCCGAGGTCGATATTTGGTGAAAAATTACCTTTTTATGTCCCAAACATACTGTAATTTTTTTGATTTAAAATATTTATTTTTTCACCTTATTTTGACTTAATATCGAAAAAGCACCCTAATTTTCAATCGAAAATTCTCACGTCAAAATAACTTTTTTAAAAAAGTCGGTGGGCTTTTTGTTCCTTGAAATCTCTACTTTCTGATGGTGTAAAAAAAATACTCAAAAAATGCAAAGAAACGAAAAAAAAAACTTGAATCTAAAATTTTTTTTAAAATCATTATGTACCTACATTTTGAGCTGTTTATTAAAATTTATACTTTAATTACGAAAAACGTAAGATTCCATGTTACATTGATAAACAAAAAATTGCAAGTCGAAATATATACTAGATACTATAATTAACAACCAAATAAGTTAATAAAGTTAATATTTAATAAGACGTTCGTTTCTTTGCATTTTTTGAGAACATTTACCGTAGTAATGTATATTTTTTTACACCATCAGAAAGTAGAGATTTTAAGGAACAAAAAGCCCACCGACTTTTTTTATAAAAGCAGATATTTTGACGTGAGAATTTTCGATTGAAAATTAGGGTGCTTTTTCGATATTAAGTCAAAATAAGGTAAAAAAATAAATATTTTAAATCAAAAAAATTACAGTGTGTTTGGGACATAAAAAGATAAGTTTTCACCAAATTTTGTGAAAATACATTTTTTTTTGTAAAAGATAAGTATAAAAACCAAAAACTTGGTTACTTGAATTTTTCACATAAATTTTGAGGTTTTGTAAAAAAAGTGTAAATACAAAAGTTCTAGACCGTTTTATTACCTACAACTTTGCCATTTAACGGTTTTCCATAGAACTTGTAGTTTTTCCGGAAATCGAGATAAATCGTTTTCTACCCTTAACAACTCACCCCCTTCCACTTCCCGACCTCGGATCGCCCGCAAATTATTTTTCCTCTATTTTTGTTATATTCTCTTCCTTTTCCAATGGGTTTCATCCTACTATTATTTTTTTTGGTTTCAAAAATTATTGACCCTGGTCTAATAGTATAACATTATGATTATAGGTATAAGTAGGTACCTATGGCCTAAACGATTAGGACGTAAAAAGTAATTTTTTTTCGCCTTGTTAAAATTTTTCTTTGACACTTTTAGGAATAATGATTCAAAAGTAGCACAAATAGATATTGTTTTTACTATAGTATAGCTTGTTTATTAATTACGTACCTAGTTATGTACTAGCTACCTAAATAAATTTATTTAGTTGTTATTAATATTGTTAATAATAATTGAAAAAAAAAATGTCTATGTCCGGTTGATAGTACCTACACTACAATAGAATAAAACGTCTTTTTGTACTCTTATACAAAATTGAATTCTGGGTATTATTCCTTTACAAGATCTTCTCTAAATTAAGTTTTTCTTTGGCTGAAAATTGAAATTAAATTTTAAAATTAATTTTCATTTATCGGGTTTTTCGTTAAATTCCTTGAATTATCTCTAGTGTGGTATGAAACATACTTTTCAGTACAAATAGGTACATACTTGCCCTATGCATAGTTTTTGAAAATATTTATAACATCAGCACAACAGCTACCTATAAATCTAATTCAAAAAGAAAAATTATACATTTCCCCTTAACATTAACCTTCATAGTCAATTTTTATCTTTTGGTATAAGGTTTAGATACTAATACCTTCTTTATTTTCTTCTTTTTTCAGATGGAAAAAACGCTTCAATTTTGTGGGCGATTCATGGCTATTTAGTATTATCCTCAAAATGTTGTGCAAGGAATGTTACTGGCAAGACAACGCATACGAAATACACGATCAAGGACTCACAGGAATCATTTTTATTTTGTGCAAACCCAGCAGGAAATCAAAGAGCGCATTGTAAATCTCAAAGCGAAAAAGTCGGCTATTCAGCCTTTTATTTTGTGAAACCATTTTATAATAAAAAAATTAGTCACTAAACAAGTCTTTATTTTAAAGAAACCCTTTTTTAATTATTATTAGCATTATATTTTTCCTAAAAGTTAATTCTTCTTAAAAAGCTTAAATTAGGTTTTGACCATATTGTAGAAAAAAGGAAAATTATTGAAAACATTTTTAATAGAATTTACCAAAATAGATTTAAAAGCGATTGGGTAAAAGAGTAAAGTTTTTTTTACAAGATAATTTATTATTATTGAGTTTGTAAAATTGCAAAATTACGTAGTCTCTATACCTATAAGTAAAAAAATAGTAGAGACATTATTTTTGAAAAATACTATACTAAATTGTATTATCTTTAACGAAGACTGTATCATTAGTAAAGTAATTAACTACCAATAAATTCGGTTCGCAATATCGATAACCAGCGATCATAGATCCATGTTTACTGTTCATTGATTCAATGTATAGCAACCATTAAACCCATGTTCATCGTTCGTAATATTAATAAACGGCGAGCATGGATCCATGTTCACTGTTCATTGATTCAACGTACAGCAAACATTAAACCAATGTCCATCGTTCGTAATATTAATAAACGGCGAGCATGGATCCATGTTCACTGTTCATTGATTCAACGTACAGCAAACATTAAACCAATGTCCATCGTTCGTAATATTAATAAACGGCGAGCATGGATCCATGTTCACTGTTCATTGATTTAACGTACAGCAAACATTAAACCAATGTCCATCGTTCGTAATATTAATAAACGGCGAGCATGGATCCATGTTCACTGTTCATTGATTCAATGTACAGCAAACATTAAACCAATGTCCATCGTTCGTAATATTAATAAACGGCGAGCATGGATCCATGTTCACTGTTCATTGATTCAACGTACAACAATCGTAACTTGAGGAATAGGAAAGTTTACGTACGAACGTTCATTGAATCAATGACACCCGTCATCGGCTGAAAATTAATGCTGACGTTAACTGATTTGATGTACTTTTTTATTAAAATCACGTACTTTTTTCGTTCAGTGTAGAAAATGTGACAAATCCCCTTTCTGCAGTTAGCGATTCAAATACAGGACCAGCGTCCAATGTAATTCAAATATTTTTCTTTAATAATTAATTTTGTTTCTAAGTAGGTGGGCGCGTAATGTACCGGGTCTCTTAGCCCCCTAACTTTTGGTGCCTGCGTGCGGTGCATTCTCTGCATGCCCGCCAGAAACCGGCCTGAACTATATAAGTAGTTTTTGCTTTTCATTACCATATTTTCTCTTGTTTTCAGGTATGGTTTCAAAACAGACGCACAAAATGGCGGAAAAAGCACGCTGCAGAAATGGCGACAGCCAAAAGAAAACAGGAAGTGCTTGACAATCAGACTGACGAAAACAGTGACATTATTTCCGATAATGAAGAAGAACATGTAGCGAAACGGCAAAATTTGCAATGAGACTGTCTAGATTGGTAAAATGGGGTTATGCTACTAACGTATGTTTAAAAAATTGAGGAAATTTGCATCATTAATAAACAATATTCCATTTACATGAAAACCATACAGGTTGATTTTTTCTTTCGAAAAAACTAGACGCGTTCGCCGTGTCACGGCTCGCCAGAAACGCTATAATCTGACGAAAGGAAAAACTTTTTAATCAATTTAAAATAAAGTTTACAGGTTACAGTTGGAAAATTACAACTTAAAATGTCAAGTTTACGATATATAATTAATTTATTTAATAATGTGAAAATGTTTTATTAACACTCTATTTTTTTAGACATACTTTTTTATTAACTCCTTAGTTTTTAAAAATAAACGGACTCTTCGGGTCTATGTAAATAGCATAAAATTTTAGTGATCTCAGTGTTTCGTAAAAGGGCGAAGAACGTTTCAGACACAACTTGTAAAAATGTTATATAATTTATAATTATTTTAATGAACGTATACTTAAATATTATATTATTATATGGATATTTCAAATGGGTTTCAAAAATATTTAAACGACGTTTTGCATTATAATTCAATCACACAAAAGGAGTTTTTTGGTGGTGATGCGATTAGGATGAACATTTCAACTCGCTTATATTTCCAAATGTCAAGTGTTGGCAATTATTTTACTATGAAATAGCTCTCAACATCAAATCAAAGTTTATTCCCTTAAAACCGATAAAAAATCATGGTATACGAGGGAGACTTAAAAAGGACAGATTTTAGTACCTACTACATCTATTTTTTTCTTCTTAAAAATAGTACCTATTAAAAATTCACCCAAATTTAAATGTTACTATATTAGGTACATCTAGTGATAAACATATAATGGAATGTCAAAATCTACAAATTAAAAAAAAAAGTTAACAACAGTAAAATACCAATAAAATTTTCTAAAATATTCCTTAAAATTTGATATACAGCGTGTGCGTGGATTTGCTTGCCAAATGGAAAACTTCTTTATTATCAATTTTTCGAAAAAATGTTATTCTTTATAAAAAGTTTTGCTTTTAAAATTATTAAGATTGGCATAAGAATTTCTTTTTAATGCTGTACATGGCGTCTCAAAAAACAAAAAACTTTAATTGTAAATGTGAAAAAACTCTATACCAATATTTATTAACCGGAAAATTGGAAAGCGCGAAAAGCGCATTAAATCGTCAACTAATTTGTAGTATACGGGGTAATGATAAAGTTTTTTTTGAATAGTTACTTAACATTTTTGATAAACCATATGGATAAATACCATCGCTATATTTATTATTAAGCCATCAATGTACTATTTGCAGGTTAATTTAGTATACAGAGTGATTAAAATATTTAGATAATTTACAACCTAATTGAAAATTTATTAAACAATCATATAAACATATTTACACAACACAAGTTTTTTAACTACTAGTAATTACACAGTAAACACGAACAAATATACATAGAAGAATAAATTTCAATAAGCCTCTCGTTGTTCATCATAGGTACACCTAATAATTTTTATCAAAAATGTTAAGTAACTATTCAAAAAAAACTTTATAATTGCCCTGTATACTACAAATTAGTTGACGATTTAATGCGCTTTTCGCGCTTTCCAATTTGCCGGTTAATAAATATTGGTATACATTTTTTTCACATTTAGAACTAAAGTTTTTCGTTTTTTGAGACACCATGTACAACATTAAAAAGAAATTCTTATGCCAATCTTAATAATTTTAAAAGCAAAACTTTTTATAAAGAATAACTTTTTTTCGAAAAATTGATAATAAAGAAGTTTTCCATTTGGCAAGCAAATCAACGCACACGCTGTATTAATAGACAAAATATTAAATAACTTTGGTTTAGAATGAAAAATATTGGGCCCTTTCTAAACTTATCTTAAGTTAAAAATGTTATTAAACTAAAATATAATTCTTACTTTCTGTCAGTCACTAATAAATCTAAATAACTACATAAAAAGATTGATTTAAAAAAGAAAAATACTATCTTTTGTTTTCTGCAATATAAAAAATTTGTAAAAACTTATCATAGTACCTATACTTATTTATTACCCTAATTGTTTTCTATTATTTGTGCCAGACTTAAAAATCGGCTTAGGTATATCTAATAAACTCATTTCAAATTCTTCTTTGTTAACTAAATTCCAACAGGTCACAAATAATAACAAAACCAAATATTCTAATTTCGAACATAAAAAATATACGTATGGAAACATAAAGGGCGATTCACACGTTTGATTAGTGGCAGAACTCGGAAACGAGTAAATTTAAGAACTTGGATCATGAATAAATTGAATTGAACCTTTACAATATCATATTTTGAAGTTCGTATCACTCCGGTTTTACCGAAAGTTAGTATCAAAATAGGTATTTCAAATAGAAAACCCTGTAAATTTTAGCTTCCATGGATAATATATTAAAAGCTAAATAACTTTTGTTAATAAAAATAAATACCTATAAATATATCTAATGGTTTTCAATTTAAATTAAAATTTAAACTGACTATAGAAAATTACACACTCATACACAGGCAGCCATTATTGTCGCGTGATTTGGCCACGACCCAGTAAAAAGGATTAAAATATAGAATCTTTTTTCTTACTTTGAATTCTTATTTTTTGTCGAACGCCTTATTGTAGACCTTTAAAAAAAATAATCATCCTGACCTCATCAATCACATAATATATTGGGCCAGTAGGAAGGTCATGTAAATAAAAATGATAAAAAAATTATTTAGATTTGTAATTTGTAAAAACGGGGGGATGAAAAAAAATTTTGTAATAAAAAGTATTACATCGTTTAGTCTGGCATAGTACAATAGCTCCGTTACTATTTAAAATAGACATAAACACTTGCCTGTAGACTCTAATTAATCCTTTAGCTTTTCGAATATATTTTTTATCAAGATGTCCTCGCTCTGGGTATTGTTCTTTATCTTGTAGCTAATATAGCATTTTATTTCCACATTTTCATAATTTATTTTTATTCGCAAAAATTTAATGTAATAAAAAGAAAGCTTTAAAATTACATTTTAATAAAATTTTTCGAGAATTAAAAAAATTAATTGCTCTAAAATGGGTTAAAATAACTTTATGTACCTTTGAATAACAGTTGTAGAGGGTAAAAAAACTCCATGTTCTATTAAAAAAAACACAGTTGTTTTTTTACTTTTTTAAGCGAAATATTTTTTCGTTATAGCTCGCTCACTTATGGTCAATTAACTTTTATATTAAAATTATTGATGTATTTTAAATAGTAACGAAGCTATTATTGTACTTTTCCACCCTGTAGAATTTCTTATGGCTAAAGGGCATCTATATATGTATCAGATTTATGCCTGTTGTCTGTTGTGCTGTTATTAGTTTGGAAAATTTTTCAAAACTGGTCATAAGGTTATTATTTATTTTGAAGCTACACAAAATATTTTTAATATTATACTAGAAAATTTGGAAAATTTAATAAAAAGCCCGGGAATTGACAATGAAATTTAAAAGTTTGATCTAATTTTCATATAAACCATAAAATAAAATCAATCAAATAAATACCTAATTAAATTATATTTTGAAAATCGCCGGATTTAAAAAACAGTATTGTGAAAAATATTGTTACGAACACGTAACATATTACGTAATATTTTTATAATACATTTATTTTTCTATAATACCCCCTGATCGAGTTATTGGGCTTCAAAGGGGGACCAAGCGATGTACCTTTTTCGTATCAAGTTTTAAACCTCCTCGTATCCTTTGATACAATTTTGGTATTTTGTACAGGGAATAGGTCTGCGGTACGGTACTACTCACAAAGTAAAATTTAATGTCTCAGAAAAACCAGAAACGGACCTGCCCCTATTACACACAGGACAAATAATTCTACAGGTGTCATACTATTGAATTAAACATAGTTTTTGGATATTATAAACATTTCACATCAAAAAAGGTGGTACTCTTCAATTGCTTCTTAAAAATAAATAATTTTCGAAGTAATATTTTTAATTTAATACCATGACACCTGTCAACAATTTTGACTTGTGTGTATAGGGGCGAGTCCGTTCCTGGCTTTCCTTAGACATAAAACGTTAATGGGAAGCACCTTTTTTCAAGCACCTATGTACATGTACAAAATACCAAAATTGTATCAAAGTATACGAGGTGGTTTTAAAATTAATACGAACAAGGTAAATAACTTGGTCCCTCTTTGGGGCCAGATAACTCGGTCAGGGGGCACTGGAGAAAAAAATTATATAAATCATTAGACTTATATTATCGTTCCCTACATGCTATCCAGAGTTTGCCCCATACACTCTGTATATTAACGTACAAAACGATTTTTTTAATGCTGCTGTTATAAATATATTAGGTTTATATTTCTAACAATATTATTCACCATACTTTTTTAAATCCAGCGCACTTCAACATAGAATTTAATTAGGTATTATTAAAATTTATTAAGTTTTGCTAAAAATTGGCCTAACGTTAACTTTATTGTCGTTTTGCGGGGTTTCCATTGAATATTGTCTACATCTAGGATGATATAAAAGACATTTTGTGTAAAAAATAGTGACCCTAAAGATAATTTTTAAAAATATTTAACAGCAAAATAATGAGTAAATCTTAAATTAAGAAAAATAAGGAAAATTTTGGTGTTTTGTTCCATGGTGTGCAATTAAATTGAAAACATACTTTAATTTTATTAGCATATACGCAACGCGTCAATCATAAAAATTATTAGTAACTTAAACTGTAAATAATTATTTTATAATGTATATTAAAAAGCACACAACCTTCCCCTAATTCATTTTTATAAAAAAAAAAACGTTAAAACTACTACGCTTTTTACTTAAATTGGGCTTTGTACCTAATTATCTATTCATTGTCAAATTTTAGTGACAGTTCAAGAAATTATGGATAAATTTCGTTAGGGGCAAAATATAATTAATTTTATAAAGTTATTTCTATATTCATAAAAACTATTTGTATAATTTTTTTTGAATAACTAATTTTTGTAATTCAAGTTTACATTAACGATAAAGCTAATAAAATAAAAAAAACCGCTTAGTAGGTACTTTAACGTAAAGTGGAATTTCCTTAAAATATTTTTTCTAAATTACATAGTTTTATCTTTTTTAAATTTATTGACGTTTTCAGACTTTTTCATTAAATTTTTTAAATCACCTATGGTGTGTTATAAAACATATTATTTTTTGTACAAATGAGTACTCTGATGATGATAAAAATGTATCTGATACATATAGAAAAATTGCACTGTTCCATCAACACTTTATAAGAATATGCATTGTAATTTTTTTAGAAACTAGATATTAAGATATCGTTTATTATCGTACTTTTTAAATAATATTTCATTGTAAGAAATCTTGGTAACACAAGAGAAATCATCAAATAATTGCCCAGTAAAGTACTCCAAATAATTTTTATTAACGTTTTAAAATTATCATAAAACCTAACTGAAACTATTAATTTGAATTAGAAACATCAAGGGTCTTTCTCAAAAAAACCTATTTTTGTGATTTATTATTGTTTCAGCTTTCCTAGAGAAAGATCAGTAGTTATTTTTGTTATTTGGACATTCTTTTCGTCGTTGAAAACTACTATCATAAAATGATTGTATTAATTTTAGACAGGGTGTACCACTGTACCTATATCGGTACCTACTACTTAGATATGTTTTGTATGTATGTAAAAAGAAACAATAGTCGATAAAGGGCCTTCTAAATTCTTACTAATTATAAATTTATTTATTATTTTGTAAATAAATCTATAACGCTTTATCTTGTGTCCATAATAATTTACTAAACCCATATGGATAATTTTAGCAAAAATTTTGCCTTTCTTACTGTGGACCTGATGGTAAATAGATATTCTATATGGTAAAGACAAACAGTGTAAATGTTGGGCTTTAGTCATTTATACGTAACGTACGTAATAGCATCCCCATCTTTAAAAAATATTTAGACACTTGGTATGGTGCACTAATGTGTTATTATGTATTTAATAGCGTTATAGACATTATTACAAAATGCTACATTCTATAGTGAAGCCAGCTATAACCTAAATATGACCCTTCTTTTATTAAATAATGTAGTAATGTCATACTTATCGTTTGGAACTATATTTTAAATCTTCTTAAGCTTATACAGTGTGTAAAGTCCGCATCATATGGGATTTTTTTTTTATTAATAACTTTGTTCGAAATTTGACTTTGGCATCAAGTTCTGCTTCGATCGAGATGAAAATTAAGCAAAAAAATAAGAGTCACGTGATTCGCATTATCTGTCAAATTTTAATTATTTCCAAAAAATAATTCAAAAGTGGGGTTATTTCTAAAAGTATCGAAAAAAGTTATTAAAAAAAGTTTTTTTGAATGCAGTTTCTAGCCCACATTCAAAAGTTTAGCTGGTTAAGATAATTTTGATTTTTCATCCATATTTAGTAAATTGCACCCCTTTTGCAAAATAAGACTTAACGCAACCTACATAAAACTTCTTAGTTTTGACAATGCTTTATTTCAGATACATTTTCTTTAAAGTAGCGCCATAGTAAATGTGTGTTTTTCTACAAAATCAAAATTGGGCTAATAAAATTTGGTCGCATGTGATGCAAAGTTTATGATGTTTTTGAACCTGTATAAGGTAACTTCATAAAATAAGTATTTTTGGAAACGTAGTTTGTGTCTGAAAGTAATACACCTTAATATTAAGACAAAAAGAACACAGTGCCATCAGTAAAGTGTTCATTAAATGGAAAATAAATTTTAGTGGTGGGTAAAAAATCAAAATTATCTTATGCAGCTGAAATTTTGCATTTGGGCTAGAAACTGTATTTAAAAAAACTTTTTCTAATAACTTTTTTTTCAGAAATAATCTCACTTTTGAATTATTTTATGGAAAAGATTAAAATTTGACAGATAATGCGAATCACGTGACTACTATTTATTTGCTTAATTTTTATCTAGTTCGAAGCAGAACTTGATGCCAAAGTCAAATTTCGAATAAAGCTATTAATAAAAAAAAATCCCATATGATGCGGACTTTACCGGTCACACTGTACCTATATACCCAGAAAACAATGACTGGTTTTTTGAAAGTTTAAAAGAAATAGTTAGCAGGTCTAAGTAGATGAACAGTTCCCGAGATAATTTAATTAAAAATATTTGTAAATAATAAATTGTATAATTTTACAGCTATTCAAACGCTAAAACTAAAGAATCGCCAAACAACTTACCTTACAGTGTATAAGCCATATTAATACAAAGAATTTTTTTAAAGGAGTTTAGACTGTGAATTAGTCAGTTTGAGATTTTCTTTGGCCATTCCTGTACACAGTGTACCGGTACAGTGTACCTACATGTATGTGCATGGCACCATTTCGAAATTTGTATTTTTCTAGGCATTTAACTCAATGTATCAAAAAATACCTACTTATTTAAGTTATAGCGGCTTTAATTTATTTATATTTTAGGCTGCCCTTTAAAAAAGACTTACAATTTAAATTATGTACATATATAAAAAGTAAATATCGTCGTGCAATGTTTATAAATATAGTCCGCGGCATTCTTGCAGCTATTATGTATTATAATAAAAGAATCTGTATTTGTAATATTTAAAAAATAAAATGTTTCAGTGATTTCTGCAGTAAATGTTTTTTTCTTATTATTAAATCCCTATAAAATACTTACAAGAGGAATTGGTCTTTTTACCAAATTTTGATTTTTATCGCATAGAGAAAGAAAAATAAAATCTCTACTGTTTTAGTTTTTAAATTTTGAAATATTTACTTTGAAAATAATGAAACAAAATAAGTTTATTAAAAACTCGGGAAACCAGGTATCTACGTCATAAAAAACCGACCAGTCGCAGGGGTTTAGGCGGCAGATATTGCTAGAATTTTGGCCAAAACTCAGGGGACAATATGCAAAATTTTAAGTAGATATCGAGAAACTGGCTCCAACCAAAGAAGGCAAGGACAAGGTCGACCAAGAAAAATCACTCATAACCAAGATAGGTTTATACGTCTGCAGTGTACAAGACAAAGTTTCACCACCAGCACTCAGTTGCAGGCGCAGTTTTCAAATACGTATGGTCCTATGCGAGTCTGCAAGCAAACCATCCAAAATCGCTTAAAAGAGGTTCAACTTAGGCCATACGAGGCAGCACTAGGCCCTAAATTGAAACCAGTACATCGACGTGCTCGTTTGGAATATGCTAGGGAACATATATGTGGCTTGGGGTTAAGGTGAGTGGGCTAAAGTTCTATTTAGCGACAAGCCTGTAAAGTAATGATAGACGTCAAAAAGTGTTTCGAAGACCTGGTGAAAGATTTGCACAGTGTAATTTTAAAAATACTATTAGTTATGGAGGGGGCTCAGTAATAATTTGGGGGGGAATATATCTAGAGACAAAAACTGACTTAACCTTTATAGAACGTTTAACGGCCGACCGATACATTACAGAAATTCTGGATGAACACGTAATACCTTTTGCTCCAGCAATTGGAGAACAGTTTGTTTTTATGCACGATAACGCGCGTCCTCATACCGCCAGAATTGTCTAGGAGTATTTAGCTGACACTGGAATTTCTCTAATGAATTGGCTAGCTCGAAGCCCCGACCTAAACCCCATTGAGCATGTGTGGGACCATTATGAAGAGGCAAGTCCGTGCAGAAGTTAACCCGCCGCAAACTCTTCCACAATTAAAACAAGCGCTGCATCGAATATGGCTAAATATTGACCACGAATTAATAAGAAATTTAATTTTAAGCACGCCACGACGGTGTCAAGAAGTTATTAATGCTCGTGGAGCGAATACCCGATACTAAAAATGTTTCGCTGAATCTGTATTTGTATTATTACTTTTGTATTTTTAATTTTAAGCAATTTAATTAAATGGTTAGATATTTCCGTAGCACTCTGTATTATGGACTTTATTTGTTGACATGTTTTTTATTCTAAATTTAGCAAAAGCCAAAAGTGATAAAATGACTCATTGATTACACAGGCCTGCATGAAAATTGTGATGACGTGATTTTTGCTTGTTGAGCTCAGTTTTTATATAGAAATAACTAATTAAAATACAATTGGTCTCTATCACCCACAGATTTTTTTTTTGCAAAAAAAAAAAAGAAAAATATAAAAAAAAACTTATAATAGGCGTTTTAATACATTTTAAAATGAATGTAGTTCTTCAAATTCTAAATGATTGATGAATAAAAAATGATTTTCTGTGGTGCTACAAACCTTCCGACTGGAGACTTTTTATCGACTTCAAAAAGGAGCTTTAAAGCTGTTCTGTTACATAATGACAATGTTTTTGCTTCTGTTTCGGTCGGCCATACAGTTAAGTTAAAGAAAAACTATGAAAATTTAGAGAATTCAAGAATACAATATGAAAATCACAACTGGGAAGTGTGTGAAGATCTAAAAATTTTAGGTCCTCTCTTAGGTCAGCAGTCTGGATTTACTAAATTTCCATGTTTCCTGTGCGAGTGGGCTAGCAAGAATCGAGAACAGCATTGGATAAAAAGAGACTGGTCACAAAGAGAGACTTTAACACCTGGAAACAAAAATGTAATTCGCGAAACCCTCAAAAAGTTTTACTTCCACAACTTCACCTATAACTTGGGACGTATGAAACAATTTGTTTAGGCATTAAACAAAGAAGGAAATTGTTTTAAATATTTGTGTAAAACATTTGCGGCTCTGTCAGAGGCAAAATTAAAGGAGGGAATCTTTGTATGGCCGCAGATTAGCAGCTTGATGAAAGATAGAGAATTTGAAAAGGTAATGGAAGATAAGGAAAAACATTCATGGAATACTTTTAAAGAAGTTGAACATAAATTATTTCTATGTTGAGATCGTTAAAAATATGCTGGAAAATTTCAGGAATTTCAGAATATGACCATAAAATTCACTTTTTACATTTCCATTTGGACTAATTCCCGGAAAATCTTGGCGACGTGGGTGAAGAGCAAGGTGAAAGATTTCATCAATATATTAAAGAGATGGAAAAAAGATACCAGGGGCGCTGGGACACAAAAATGATGGCCGATTTCTGTTGGACATTGAGAGGAGATCTTCCTTCAGCTGAAACAGAAAAACAACCAAAAGAAGCTTTTCTGAAAAAAGAAAACGTTTTTTGAAGAAGCGTAACGAATAAATAACCATTTATAATAGTTTATATGTGTATATTTTGTATATTTTTGTATTTTTTTCCTTAATATATTCAAAAACTAACTTATAAATGAAATAAATCGTGTTTTTTCTATATTTTTGGATTTTACCGGTTTGAAAAATAACCTTACGTGATATAAAAAACTGAAAGCAGATTTGAAATCAGCGCTACCAAATTACTAGAAAACAGTTAAAATTTTTAAATCAACTTTCAAAGTGTTAAAAAATGCAGGCCTGTGTTATTTACGAAACATCTTTTCGGCAACAGAATTTATTTCGAAGAAATGGTATTTTTTTCTTTGCCTCTAGTGGCATGGCGAAACTTTATGACCTGTTTCTAGCGCAGATAGATGTCTAATTGCTATCGTTTAAAAAATAAATTAAATTCAATTTTTATGTAAGATATGTCAGTTTTAAATTTAAGGAAATTTACATGCATCTAGAGTTTATGCGCTACCCCGTACAATAAGACGTGTCAGGACGCAAACTACTCTGTCCTAAACCCTAGAATCTTATATCTATAATTAAAAAAAAATCAAAATTGGTTCATTATTAACGAAATTACAGCTTATTAATTTGAGCATGCATTTTTCAATATTCGATAATTAATGAGCGTATATAATATAGTGTATTAGGAATTTTCTAAATTTTAACAAACCAAGTAACTTTAGTTAACTAAGCAACTTTCTCTATCTCTGACGTTTTAATTTTTGTTTAAGAGTTTCAGCTCATGACGCTTTCGTCTTTCCATCAATAATTCATTTATTGTCCTGTTATATCCAAATTTGGGAGCACAATTATTACCTACAGTTTCAAATTAAGAAAGTTTGGATTTATGAAATAACAAGAGCAAAAAAATAAATAAGGCAAAATATAAATAGGCAATCAAAATCTGATTCGTAATTGAAAAACAATCAACAGTCTGGATTTTCAGTTTTTATTAAGATATTATTCATAAAAAGTGACGCAATAATGTGAGATTATGACAGCTGCCAAACAAGAGGTTTATAAGCTGATAATAAAAACTGGTCAAAAAGTCAAGATACAAAATATACACATGGTTTTTTGAGATTTTTATAATAATGGTATATTTTATTTAAAGTCACCAATTTTACTCTTTTCACACTTTTTTAAAACTATTAATTTGTAGTTAGTTTTTGTTGTGAGGGGGAGGAGGGCTAGGAAGAAAAGATGTTAGGTATAATGATAGTGTTATGGAAAACCAAGAAAAAAGAAATATTAATTTATAAGATTTCCAATGTTTTTAGTGTTGCTTCACCTTCAGGTACAATGTTTCACTCTCGTATCGCATTTTTTTAATCTCGTTATTGCGAGATGAAACGAGAGCAAGACGAGAGTGTTTCGATTTTTTGCGATACAAGACGAAACGAGATATTTTTCTCCTATAAACTCTCGAGCCGAGAAAAATATTATGCTCTAGGAATTAAAATTTTAATTAGAATTTACATCTGATGCGGCGCTATTTTAACAATTACTTTGGGTTTTAAAAGTTTTAATCAATTTTATAGTTTGTAAATAGGAAATGGTCTTCGGCGCGGTCCGGTTTATTCTTTCCGTATTTATCTTTAGTCTCCCAAGATAAATATTACCCTTTCGGTTAGATTTTCTTGCAGCGCTACTGCATATCAGGAAAAATGCTGTGTGTTTTATTTCGACTTTTACAACTTAGTTATTTTAACTGATGCCAATTTGAAAGAACAGTACATTCTCCACAATACACAATAAATAGTTACCATTGACAAAATTGCTTAAGCGGTTTTGGAGATATTTATGATTAAAGTTTGGATTAGCGTGTTTGTAATATCAGACTATTATTACAGTTGACTCCGTAATAGCGGACGAGTACCAGCTTCTATTCTTTTCATCTTCATTCTATTCTAAAATACCAGGGTAATGTTACTGCAATTTAGCATCTTTTTGGTTCTATACATTATACTGTAAGACGTAAAATAGGGGCAGGTAGATTAACTCAAATGCCAATTGGTTAATATTTTTGGTTTTATTTAACCGAATTCTGTAAAGGGAATCTTTTTTGTTTAAAACATAATTATAGACATTTGATAGTAATTTTCATAGCTTTCGCTAAAAGCTGTCATTCGAGAAAGTCGTCATTTCGTTGATTTTGCTCCAATATTTTGAATGGAATGATATAATTATTATAATTTTTTAATCGATTAGTAAATTAAAATTACAGTAACAATCGTGAAAACCGCAGTTCGATATCTTCATTCGTATTAAATTTATGGCCAAAAGCATAAACAATTTAAATGCAGAAACAATAATTGAAGACCTTGGTGCAAAAACTGGACAAGTCCATATTTTATAAGTTTTGGGAAATTGAAAAAAAGTTTCCATTTTTGGATATTTATAAAAAACAGATAGCATACATGTTTTTTTTTATAGGTATATAGAATAAAATTGTTAGGGAAACATTAAAAAACAATATTATAAAAAAACATAAGAGCTAGAATTTTTTTAAAATTTGGACTTGTCCGATTTTTGCTACAAAAATACTATAAAAAATAAGTAACAACGTAAATGATAACTATGAAGAGCTTTATTTCAAAAACTGAAAACTCTCAATAAATCACACAGTCACTGAATAAATAAACCTATTGCCAGCGAGAACCTGACTGTTCCGCATATTCCCCAACCCAGCCAAGTCCCTACGCTTTGTGAAGCTGTTGGTGAAAATACCGGACAAGTCCTGGACTTAGCTATTTCTTGCACCCAATAATGCAGCGGCCAAGTCCTAAAGGTATATATTAACGTTGTATTCCTTTAAACTTGCCTGATTCTTGTACCAATCGATCGGCGATATTTTAATACATACATTTTAACGAAAATCGTTATTAAGACCAAAAATGGACTTGCCCGGTTTTTGCACCAAGGTCTTCAATTGCTTTTAAATTTTTGGCATCAAGCGTGCCATGATAAACCATTTTTTTTTACCTTTATGGAGCTTTTCATTTATTATTTAATTCTTTTTCTCATTGTACAAGTCATAAATAATTTTTATTTCTTATTTTTTCGGCCTTAATTACAAATCAACAATAGAAAAGTATATTATTAAAATGTTTAATGAAATTAGGGAGCATTTTTTAAACAAACAATAATTTACAAACGCTCAGGTTATCGTCGTGAACTGACGTGATTTAAATCGCTCTGCCGTCTCGTTTAAGTCTTATTATTAAAGGGAAAAGAAAAGCATAAAGTCTTTCTCCACAATTTTAATTCAGTAGCTAGGCTAGAATCGACATGTTTCGAGTGTAGAAACACTCATCATCAGGAAATTGAAGCAAAAATAATTAACAGCTGATGTTGTTAGCAAAAGAGAAAATATAATATATAATAAAGCTAAATGAAAGCATCTACACTACTTTAATATAAAAAACACATTTTTTCTTTCTCTATATTCTATTCCCTATATTATTCATCTCCACTTTGAGTATGGACTACTTCTTCAAAATCCTATTATTAAGTTTGTTTTATCTAGGTCAGCGGTTCTCAAACTTTTTTGGTGACGGAACCCTTTTGGGAAGCAAAATACTTGATGGAACCCTACAATAAAACAATAGTTTTTAAAGGTGTATTCTTTATTAATAAGCATAATAAAAGTACAATGTAACAGTTACTAATTATTACTTACTTTACCACATGGCAAGTAGAATAATAGAAGATAGTAAAAAAGAAAAAATCTAACTAATGGGAGGTATGAAACTGTTTTTTATTTTTCATCAATTGGTTGATATCAGGTTTGATAGAAGACAGTTGAAGTCTCATATCAGGTTCGGCGTCCAGTCTATTGCGATATTTTGTTTTCGTGGCTGCATAGGTTGAGAATCCTGTTTCGCACAAATATGTTGTTGGAAACGGGAGAAGAATATTCAAAGCCATTTTGCCAAGCATTGGATATTCATCACGGATTCTGCACCAAAAATCGTTGAGAGGCGTCGTTTTGAACAGTGACTCCATACTTGTGTCTGATGACATTTCTAAAAGAGATTCATATATCTCGTTTGACATACTTTCGGGCTTTTCCAAGTTGGGTAAAAAAGGATTATGAATCCATGAATTCAGTTTCATTTTTGTATTCTGTTCTTCGGGAAAATACTTTTCAAAAGATGCGCGCATCGAACTGAGATATTGGACCAATTCTTGAAACACATCATCTTGAAACATTTCTGAGTCGTTATCGCTAACAAACTCACTGAGTGACGTAAAGCTTTCTATTTCTTTCTTACCAACGCAAATAATCCAAAAATCTAATTTTCTTTTGAAGGCAGTTATTTTGTTATAGGCCTGAAACTCTGTCTGTTTACCTTGCAATGATAAATTCAATTCGTTCAGTTTTTGAAAGATATCCGCCATAAAAGACAATCGGAACAACCAAGTTTTATCATACAAACGGTCCTTCAAATTAAAAGAAGTATCTGCTGAAAGAAACATTTGTAACTCGGCTCTAAGTTCAAATAGCCTTGTTAAAGTTTTACCCCGAGACAGCCATCGCACTTCTGTATGGAGCAGCAGTGTTTTAGGTTTGCTGCCATAATCTTCACACAATAATGAGAACAATCGGGATTGTAGTGGTGGTGATTTGATAAAATTAATTATTTTTACCGCTTCATCCATAACTAATTTTAGATTTGACGGCATTTGCTTCATCGCAAGTGCTTGTCTATGCAGAATACAATGGCTGGAACTACAATTAGGCGCTTTATTTTTTATTCGTGACACTGCTCCTGCTATTTTACCTGACATCGCCTTGGCCCCATCTGTACAAATGTCAATGCAATTGTTCCAACTGAGATTATTTTCTTCAAAAAATATATTTATTTTATTAAAAATTTCTTCCCCGGTAGTGTTTGTGAGCAGCGGTGAACACATAAGCATGTCTTCTTCAAAAGAACTTTCATATGGATATCTCACGATAACCAGCAAGATAGCCAAACCAGCGACATCAGTTGAC
This sequence comes from Polydrusus pterygomalis, assembly GCA_963969555.1. Taxonomy (NCBI): domain Eukaryota; kingdom Metazoa; phylum Arthropoda; class Insecta; order Coleoptera; family Curculionidae; genus Polydrusus; species Polydrusus pterygomalis. Next base: position 13,520,235 of record OZ018384.1, read on the forward strand.
TCGTCCATTTGCAAGGCGAATCGTGTTTTTTGTAGACGTGTAACTAGTTCTTGTTTGACGTAGCTTGCCAGATCATGGATTCGCCGTGAAACAGTATCGTTTGATAGCGGCACAGTAGAAAGATGCTTTGCAGATTTTTCATCGAGCATACATTTTGTTATGTCTAATACACATGGCTTTATTAAATTCTCAGCGATAGAGTGCGCTTTACCTGCTTGTGCATTGCGATAGCTAACTAAATATGATGCCTCCGTGGCCTTTTCGTTGATAGTTTTTGTTACATGCATCATATTTTTTTGACTTTCATTCATCATACTTCCTTTTTTCGTCTTTGAAACCGTCGAGCTTGACGTCGTGGCATCATCGTCTGGATCGGTGATTGCTATATTCTCCGCGCGTACTGCTTTTGAACATTCAGCGTCATTAGAAGATGTTGTTGCAACACGTTTAACACCTTTAAGCCAACGTTCCATTTTTCTTTATTTATAATGTTACACGTCAGGATGGTCGGGTCTAAATAATGCACAATCGTTACTGCGTATAAGAGACTAAGTTTAGTACAATGAAGAAATGTATAAAACTGAGACAACATAATACAGCAGGCAGTAGAACAATGAACACTAGTTTCTCGCTAGCGAGCTTGTAAGTAGGTAGGTAGGAACTTGTCGCTCCGAACGCTAATCGTCAACTGACTGACGAGGCGCGACGCGCGATCGCCGCTTTTATACTTAGTCCTAGACTCGATCTCGAATATTCTCGAAAATACTCGAGTCGGCGCCTTTGATAAACAAAAAGCAAAAATAAAAAGAGAAATATAAAAATTGCGTTGTAAACAATTCAGAGGCGGCTTTTATCAAAGGGACTGCGCGCTCACAAGTATACAAGTATACATGTTGATACCAAACTTATGAGATATTGTACCAGCTATTGTAACACATGTTTATACAAATACAAATAAATAAATAAATATACCTACGCGCGGCTGCGGAGTCAAAACGTTCGACCAGAGAGAGGTGTTTTGATTTTTTTTCTAAATTCTTGAGGAACCCCTACAGAGGTATCGCGGAACCCTAGGGTTCCGCGGAACACATTTAGAGTATAGCTGATCTAGGTCTTAGTTTCTTTTATCGATATGATAGCAATGAAATATGGATCACAACAGCGAAGAAAAATGTTCTCATAATTCTAAAAATGTTAGGGATTACTAGCAGAAGAACTTAAAGTTATTTAGGAGGATTATCGTTTCAGAAAAGTGGTAAATAAAGTTGCCCTTGACTTTCCACCAACACCGTTAGAGATACGAACTTGTCTTGACGAAAATAAACAAAAACAAGAGGTCAATGATATTATTAACATAGCTGGGACTAGTATTAAGGTTAAACCAAAAAAAGATAAAAACAGAGACCTAGAGAATTATGATGAAGTTTTTACTTCTAAAAACTACACAATAAGAATACCTCCTACAACCGGACCTGACAAGGTAGAAGAAAAAACTCGCAAAAAAGGCACAGGTTGGACTCTATTACACCATAAATCACAGGCAGACAAAAAATCCGCAAGAAACGGATAACAGAGAAGAAACTACCATATTAAGATGATTAAAGAAAATAATGACAAAGAACTTACTTCTGGGCATAATAATATTGAAACTATGATTCCAACTCTTCACGAATCTTTTAAAATTAGAAAAAAAATTCTGATAATCCAGAAAATAACAAAAAGGATTTAATGGCACTTAGAAAGGCAAACTGGAAGCATATGAAAATCGTCACCAAAACAATAAATTTTCTCAATTAAGTGATGCCAAAGAAAACACAACAGCTGTAATAGCCGAAACTTTCAAGAAAACCTATACAGCTCAGTAATTAAAAAAGGTGATAAGAATAACCCAAAAGCTGAGAATGGTGTTCAAAAATGGGTTTGTTCGGGTTTGTTCCATAAACTAAGAAAATTGAAACTCTAATCAGGCCAAAGGAAGATAAAGATTCAAAGCAGGTACGTAAGGAAATTAAACAGAACTTATGCAAGACGGACAAGACAACAAAACATTTTAAAGAGTAAAATTTTTACAACGTGATGGAGCAATCATAGAATGTCATGATGATACTCAACACAAAAAACTACAGAATCTTCTGGAAAATCCAAGTAACCTTGAAACGAAAAATTTGGATAATAATTAACCTATGCTGGTAGAGAAAAACGCTACACATGTGAAGAATTTATAATTGAACTTATGAAAGATAACCCACAAATAAAGGATCTATTGGAGAAAATGTTAAAAATCAAATAAAATATATTACTAAAAAAGAGTGTAGAAACAAAAAGAATAAAAATTGGATATTTCAAACAAAATATTTAAAAGGCTTATAAAAAATGAGAACCTAAGCTTTGACTTAATAAAGGCATATGTACACCAGTATACAACTAACGTAACCATGTGCTTTAGGTGCTGCTATTTTGGACATGCTGCTAAACACTGTAAAGGAAATCTCTGCTGTTGTAAATGTTGTAAAGAGCACTAAAGCAACTAATGCATAAAAGATAGTCCCTTAGACTCTCCTAATTGCAAAAGAATGAAACAAAACGATAGAATACATTCTGCAAGAGATCCTAGATGTCCAGCTCGCTTGCATAAGCTAGAACAACATCGACAATATACTGATTTTGGTAATAGCACAGCTAGAAAAAAAAACATTTTTTATAGAGAAATTAAATCCGCCTAACCAAAATCATAGCTTAAAGACCCTTAATAATAAATTCTCAAGTCCTTGTACAATTCATCAAAACGTTCAATCTATTGGCAATTCTATTATAAAATAAACCATATGCTAGAAGAGCATCAACAATGTAAATTTTTCTCTAGAACAGAACATTGGAAAAATGAGCAGCAGCTGGAAATGTTTGTTTTAAGAGATTATAAACTTGCAACATCTTGCTGTAGAGAAAATGGTTATGGAGGAGCAGCGGTTTATGTTCAAAAAGTCAATAAAGTTAAAGTTCGTAAAAAAAAATAAACTGTTAGTAAGTTGACAATTTGAATGTGCGTGTGAAGAATGCAATATTATTGTTGATAAGTTTATTGCAATTATAATATATTGACCCCTGGGAGAAACTTTTTTTAAAGATACTCGACAGTTTACTGGTACGAAGTTTAATAAAACTATTAAAAACAATAATAATAAAACAGACTTTCTATCAACAATGAGCTCCTTTAATATAAATCCTTTGATCTTAGAGAACACCAGAGTTACAAGCATATCTGAGAATTGTATTGATAATATTTTTTCAAATATTTCCAATTCCGAGTTGCAGAGTTCAATTTTACATACTTTAATAACAATAACCGATCATTTTACACAAAAAAAAAGTTTTGAATGCAAAAATGTGATAACTTTTAAACCTTATTATAAAAGATTTTTTTCGGTAACTGATAAAATCAATTTTATAAATTTGTTAGAACAAGAAAATCGGTTAGGTGTTTATGTGTATGTTAATGAACAATGTTTTCCTAAAAGGCTAGTCAAAAAAAGAATATAAGCGATGCCATTATAAAAACGATATCCCAGTAAAAGAGGTAAAAGACAGATTAGATATTCTGTTTTTAAAAACAGGTAGCAATAAGTTTAATGAAATGTATAAACAGGTAAAAAAGAGTACGATAAGGTTCTAGTAAATTTTAGCAGTACGAAAATAGGATTAGGCAATCAGACAATAAAAATAGGTGTATGTGGACTATTTATGATGAGATCTCTGGACGATACAAAAAGAATAACAGCATGCTTTCTGAAGATCCGGAAAAGATATCTAATAATGTATCAGATTTGTTGAAAAATATAAAAAAAAGTGGGTTGGAAATGTAAAATACAACAGAATGTGAAATCACTATATTTAAAACCGGTTACTTGTTTGGAAATTTTAGAACTATCGAAAAAAATTAAAAACAAACATAGCAGTGGAGATGTGAGACACCTGCAAGCATTATATTATGCTACAGTTTGAGCATAATAACACAATATTTGAACGATATGGTAAAAGAAGTCTTTATTTTGCCAATTTTGAAGCCACAGCAATAAATTAAGTGTTAGAATTAAGGATGCGCCAAACGAACGCTTATTTAAGCGAAATTTTTTAGTTGCTTTGGAGCCTTATAAACCAGGCGATTAGCTACTTGGATATATAGGATATTGTAAATCGTAATTGTTCAGTTTTTTTTTCTTTTGTGACGACATTTCTTTACTTTGTTATTTACTTTGTATTCATCAATGTAATTTTTGAAATAAAAATTAAATTAAAGAAATAAATATAATAAAATTAAAAATACAGCCGTTGTATGAAATGCAATTATTAAGTGTTTCTTTGGCACTAAAAACAGATGTTTAAATAATAAAAAAGTTCCATATTGATAAAGTTCAAAAAAAATTTTTTGTCATAGCACGCCTGATCCCAACTCTAAAAAAGCAATAATTATTGTTTCAGCTTTAACGCTTAAGTAATGAATGCTTTTTGCAAAAACTATAAAACGAGTGAAGACCGAACTGCGATTTAACGATTTTCACTGCATACTATCCGATTACATGTGGGTGTAGGTCTTTAAATTCCTTACAAGGAATTAAATTAAAGCTAGGTATTATTATACACAATTCGACAATAGTTTATGTAATCATTTAAATAAACCGTTTTATCCCCTAAACTATTGTTTTTAAAATAATACCTTAATTGTGTAAAATTTTTAAAATGTCTCACGCCATAGCTTCCATGTAAGGCATTTAAGAACCTACATCTATATACACTTTTTCATGTTTTTATATATATAATCTCTCCTTGAAATATAGATAGATAGATTGTTTCAGCACGATACCAATATATATATATATATATAAGAAACTAGGGAAATATTGGGTTTAGCAGCAAATGAAAGAGTACTCTTTTAAGTTGGTCCAAGCTTTCGGAAATGTTTATTTCCATCCTCAGGGATACTACAATAAATTAAGAAAAAATTCTGTGCAACATGTGTTGGCGTTGTATTTAGATATTACTTACACTTAGGTGAGATTGTTCATGTAGTTCTTAATTGATGAGGAAGACATTTAGTAAGTGGCTTGGAGTTTAAACCAATTTACAATAGTATAAGGACTAAACAAACTACATATTAAAATTGTATAATAAATTTAAACTTTAACGGTCGACATTTTGTAAAAGTTTTTTAAAGATTGAAATGAAGTCGGGTTAGGATGCCAACTGTCAAAAGTTCTGTCAGGCTGCTCTTTTTTCTTGTTTGTTTTGCGTGTTCAAATGTTAAAATGCAGTGATATGAAACTACTGTATAAACATTCTTGTAATAAGCCAATCAGGTGGAAGTATTCTGCACCGAAAGATTGGGTTCGAAATTTTTGTCTATTTTTAAGAGATATGAATAGATTTCGCTGAGATGTTGAATATCGGTTCTCTTGTTCATCGCGTTTGGTTCTTGAGCTATGAATGTCATTTCTAGGAAGAGCCTTTTAACGTAGTTCTTTTGTGAAGTTAGAATTTTAACAGAGTCATAGTTTATGTTGTGTTTAAATTTTGAAAATGTTCAGCAAGGGCACATCTCTCTGGATGCAGTCTACAGTCACTCGTGTGGGCTGTGATTCTGTTCGAAAGTGGCCTGGTAGTTTGACCAATGTAGATTTTTTCACATTCCGCACAAGAGATACTGTACACTACATCGGTGTGTTGTTTGAGTGGAACTTTATCTTTTAATTTTGAATAAACAGAGCTTATTGTTAAAGCCGATTTATTGGCAATTTTGACATTGATATCCTTGAAAATTCTGGCTAGACCGGGGGTGATCTCCCTTATGTAAGGTAAGGTAGTAAAAGAAATAAGTTGAGTCGTCTCTGTGTCACTAGCTCCACTCCTTTCGATATTTTGGATGTTATTGGATATGTCGTGAGGCACCATCCGGTCTGTGGTCGTTGAGGTATTGAAAAGTATCTTTTTTACAAGTTTTTTTGGATATGAGTTATCAAGGAAAAATTGTTCAAGAGTATTGAGATTTTTATTTAGGAAAGATGGGTCTGAAATTTTTGAGACTCTTGTTTTCATTTGTTTTACCAGGTTTATTTTCATACTCAGTTTGTGGTATGAATGGTAGTTGAGATATCTACCAGAGCTACATGGTTTTCTATACCAATCTATGAGTATTTTGTTGTCAGGACTACGTATGAATTTTGTGTCCAGAAATGGTACTGAGTGTTCCTGGTCTTCCCTTTCAATGGTGAATTGAATGTGGGGATCGTAGTCGTTGAAAATCTCTACTATTTCAGACACACCTTCTTGCGGCAGTGCGATGATGATATCATCTACATATTTTTTTATAAAAAAAGGAACAAAAGAAAGAACAGGTAAAACCACGTCTAGGATGTTGTCCATAACATAAGTTGCTATAATAGGAGATACAGATGCTCCCATGGGGGTCCCAAAGGTTTGTCTGTAAAATTTATTATCGAAGGAGAAGTAAGTATTTTCGAATAAGAAGGTTATTATTGATTGGAAGGTGTCTAAATTGATGTTACAGTGAGCACTGATACGGTCCCAATTTTTGTGGATTGCTCTATGAGCAGCGTCCAGGTAGACATTACTAAAGAGAGAAACCACATCCAGGCTAGCAAGAACATGGCCGTGTGGCAGTTGTAGGTTGTTGAATTTATTCTTAATTTCAAAGGAATCTTTTATATAATATATGTTATCATAGTCATAAGCTTTTGTAAGGATATCTGTGATAAAGGTAGCGATAAACTCTGTTGGCGCTCCTATAGAAGCCACAATGGGTCTAGCTGACAATGTTGGTTTATGAATTTTAGGTAAAGTATAAAATTTTGGTGAGGTACCTTTGTAGTTTGTCAGTTTCTTCCTTGTGACTTCGTCTATTTGTTTAGTGGAGTAGAGATGTTTGACAAGTTCATTACACTTTCTTTGTATAGATGATGTGGGGTCAGCACGGAGAGATTCATAATAAAATACATAAAAAATATGTAGATGATATCATCATCGCACTGCCGCAAGAAGGTGTGTCTGAAATAGTAGAGATTTTCAACGACTACGATCCCCACATTCAATTCACCATTGAAAGGGAAGACCAGGAACACTCAGTACCATTTCTGGACACAAAATTCATACGTAGTCCTGACAACAAAATACTCATAGATTGGTATAGAAAACCATGTAGCTCTGGTAGATATCTCAACTACCATTCATACCACAAACTGAGTATGAAAATAAACCTGGTAAAACAAATGAAAACAAGAGTCTCGAAAATTTCAGACCCATCTTTCCTAAATAAAAATCTCAATACTCTTGAACAATTTTTCCTTGATAACTCATATCCAAAAAAACTTGTAAAAAAGATACTTTTCAATACCTCAACGACCACAGACCGGATGGTGCCTCACGACATATCCAATAACATCCAAAATATCGAAAGGAGTGGAGCTAGTGACACAGAGACGACTCAACTTATTTCTTTTACTACCTTACCTTACATAAGGGAGATCACCCCCGGTCTAGCCAGAATTTTCAAGGATATCAATGTCAAAATTGCCAATAAATCGGCTTTAACAATAAGCTCTGTTTATTCAAAATTAAAAGATAAAGTTCCACTCAAACAACACTCCGATGTAGTGTACAGTATCTCTTGTGCGGAATGTGAAAAAATCTACATTGGTCAAACTACCAGGCCACTTTCGAACAGAATCACAGCCCACACGAGTGACTGTAGACTGCATCCAGAGAGATGTGCCCTTGCTGAACATTTTCAAAATTTAAACACAACATAAACTATGACTCTGTTAAAATTCTAACTTCACAAAAGAACTACGTTAAAAGGCTCTTCCTAGAAATGACATTCATAGCTCAAGAACCAAACGCGATGAACAAGAGAACCGATATTCAACATCTCAGCGAAATCTATTCATATCTCTTAAAAATAGACAAAAATTTCGAACCCAATCTTTCGGTGCAGAATACTTCCACCTGATTGGCTTATTACAAGAATGTTTATACAGTAGTTTCATATCACTGCATTTTAACATTTGAACACGCAAAACAAACAAGAAAAAAGAGCAGCCTGACAGAACTTTTGACAGTTGGCATCCTAACCCGACTTCATTTCAATCTTTAAAAAACTTTTACAAAATGTCGACCGTTAAAGTTTAAATTTATTATACAATTTTAATATGTAGTTTGTTTAGTCCTTATACTATTGTAAATTGGTTTAAACTCCAAGCCACTTACTAAATGTCTTCCTCATCAATTAAGAACTACATGAACAATCTCACCTAAGTGTAAGTAATATCTAAATACAACGCCAACACATGTTGCACAGAATTTTTTCTTAATTTATTGTAGTATCCCTGAGGATGGAAATAAACATTTCCGAAAGCTTGGACCAACTTAAAAGAGTACTCTTTCATTTGCTGCTAAACCCAATATTTCCCTAGTTTCTTACCTAACTAGTCAGCAACGACTACCCCTTCAAATATATATATATATATATAAAACGTGTCAAAAACACAATAATCAAGCAACACAAGAATGAAGACTTAGTTTATTTTACGTTTATTCAACCATTTTTTGATTATTGTATATTAATTAAATGTTAAAGATAAACGGATATTTTTTCAACCGTGTAATAAACGTCTAAGTTATACCATTTTGTTTAAAAAAAAAACAGTTACAAATATGACCTTTCGCCTATTCATATGAGATTATGCTTTTTCATGATATTGCATTTTTTTGGGCCCCTTACACCGTCAAAACTCGTTAAACAATAATAAATAGGATGGTATTAAGGCTATATAATATACGCATTTACACCAAAAAGTTTATACTTAAGTTAAGCGTGTATCATAGACTATTGCCTCGTCATGATTCGGGAAGAATCGCGTATCTCCGCGCATTTTTGTGCCAATCCGTACTTCCGATTTTGTCAGGTGACGATATACGCGCTCCGCATTGACTTCAATAATTCGCTACACATAAAACAGACAAGATGCTGCTTGCCAAGATGCCTATAACAAACACCATTTTTGAGATTTTTCGTTTTGCTTTTGCTGAAAACCAAAATATATCTCTGAATACATCAGCTCTTTTTAGGTACAGTTCCATCGTTTAATGCCCTATCGTGGGTCTATTAATGCTTGGACATTCAGAAAGATGGCTTGAAAATCAGCAAAACTTGATTTACCATATAAACTAACTTGTAAATTTTTTTTAGTAATGAATTAAAAGTTTCTTCTTTATCACAATAAAAATCTTTTAAAGAACTAGTATTATCTGCAACTTTAATGTTAGAGGTGCTGTTAATAAACAGTTAATATCATATCAACTTTTTCACTCCTTGTAAAACTAGTATTTTCCATGTTTTTTAAACAACAAACTAATTTACTTTTCCAGAAGCTGTTGGCATGTCAATTTTCTTAAAGACATGATTTTGTTTTATCAGTTTTGCTGGTCACAGGCTACTTGATAAATTTAAATCTAAATGTATGTAATCTCAAAGGATGCTTTATTTTAGGAAAGTTCCAAGTTAACTTTTTAAAGATTTTTAATGGCAGCTTTTCTAAAACCTAATAGTGTATGGTATCAAAATAATCGTAATAAAATCCTCTTTTTTCTTAACCCGACCAGCCACCATGTCGCCTTTTAAAAAAAATGAGTTATACAACTTTAAAGATTAAATTTTACATAGCACATAGCATTGGACCAAAAATGGTAAAATTGTATTTTTCCCAAGATTAAAGAACTGAAATAAGTGATTTTACGGTATTCATAGCCCTCTACTAGATAAAACAATAAATTTGGAAAAAAAATATTTTCTTGGTCACAAAAAGTGACAAGTGACACATCGTTGTATTAAGAATGTCATATGGAGTAAAAAAAAAGGAAAATATACCAGGTGTCCCATTTAAAAATCGAAAGTTTATGTCACTCCCGGTTAAACCGGAAGTTCCATAATGTTGAGTCACCTGGCAGAAAATGCAGTTTTATGTCGTATAGAAATCCCCCAAATTTAATTCCATTATCTTGAAAAAACAAAAAAGTTAGAGGGGCGAACCACCTTTCGTGGATACCCGGTATGTACTCGTTTTACAATAATAATAATATTATTATTATATTATTATTATTAATAATTATAATAATAAAACAAGCCAGGCAGCCAAAAGTCATAAATGTTCCCTCATACAACCTTAAAATTTTGGTTTCGTATATCATAGTATTAGAACATGTTTTTTGTAATAAAGCTAAATTTCGTTTCATCTAAGAGTAAATCTTGTTCTTTGTATTGTATGGATGCATTCGTTCACTTGTAAATAAGGATAAATTTTCGGAAACGTACTATGTAATTTCCAGACGCCGAGTATAGTAAAGAAATTAAATTAGGGGTTACAAAGAGGGGGAGGTTACTAAACTACCCTCGCAAAATTTTAACCTAGCTTCGGAAATTTACGACATTTCTGGTCAGAAAAAGGATACAACGTCCTATGCGGTGATTATTATAAAATAATTTTTACAATCCTTGTATAAATATGCTCATCTCCTATATTTATAATACTGCATCAAGTCAAAAACAATTCCTTAAATTTTAAAACCATAAACTTTACAAGCAATAATCCTCTCAAAAAATGATTTTCCTGCAGCTCGTAAGTTTTTCAACTCGTAAATTCGATTGACCGCGAGACGCGAGAATTTGAAAACAGCAGTGATGTGGCATGTTGAGCTTTTAAAGAAGCAGGAAAAGAGACTCGCTCTCACAGGATGGTTTCAGCAGGATCGTATAGCGAGATGGCGTCGTTGTCAAGGCAACGACTGGCGCCTGGCCACCTATATTCATTCCTTCTCCTTCTCTTTTACTATTTCAGATAAATCAAGTTGCATATCTTACACGAAAAACTCTCGGATTTACATATGCACAAAACATGACATGGATTACTTGTCCGCATTTTATCTACAAATGAGATTGTAACTATAAAACGTTAACATTTTTGCCAACATTTCCATTATTTTATTCGTTCGTTATGCCCCCCATTCCTTTTCCCGGTTTAATATCTCTCTTTCTAAGCTTTCTTTTTTAAATTGAATATTCTTTTTTACGGTCATACATTGTAACGTTTTATACCCTTATTTTGCATTTCTTGTTTTCTTTTATTATTTGAGAAAGCATAAGATTAATGCTGATAGTACAGAGTGGTCCCTACTACGGAGGTTACGTTACAAATTCTTTAAAAATCGCTAAAATATCTCGTTATAATATAATATAAATGATGGGCGAAAAGATGCAATCACAAGATGTATTATTTGTTCAATCCACTTTCGAAACAAGGTTTTTCCTAAAAATCATCGTAATAAGCGAACTGTCAGCAAACCCCGTCTTAAAAATTAAAAAAAAAGTGCGTATCATATTTTCATGGATGGTGAAGCATAGCACTTTATTATATTTTGTATCTGTTTGTACAGGGTGAGTCAACCATAGAATAAAGTTCATTATCCCATTTGTTTCGGAAATTACCAAAAAACGGTTTGGAGAATGTTAAGGTGCACATCAGTTTGAAATTATTTTTAGGTATACAGGGTGGTTCAAAAAGCTAGGTGAATATAACATACGTTTTTTTTTAAAATAGAACACCTTTTTTTTTAATTTATCTTAGATTCTATATGAAACTATATAACTTTTTGTTGATAATGTTATATAAGTACCAAAACCTAGAATGTTCTTATATTTTATTTTTTTAGAAAAATATTAGTTTTTCCTTTTATAAGCAATTTACAGTTCCGCCATTGTTATTGAAGGTGGAATACTCATATTTGGTACAAACGTTCTATTGGGATGACAAAAAAAAACATGTAACGAGATTTAAGTTAGATACTACAGGGCGTTTAAAATAAACTTATATGTATTGTATTTATATATTTTAGTATGCATTGTGATAGTTCGCGGAAGAAAGCATAAAACATTTAATATAACCCACTGTATACCTTTGATCTTCGAGACGAGAAAAATTCACAGATCTTGCATCTTACGCAAGTATCATAGGCGTATTGAAAATACCTACCACATACAGTGGCGAGAAGAAAACCATTATGTCACAGCACAGATTACTCCTATCTGTGAGTATGTAACGTGCCGCTATCACGCGTTATTATGACGGCATGGATGCTCCGATTTAGTTTGAAATAATAATTAAATTATTATACTTAGAAATGTGTAAATTATACTTAGAAATGTGACTGTTTTGTTAAAATAAAAAATATAGGATAATCTGTATATTAGTACATACTGAAGAGAGCTCAAAACCACCTTTTTAAAAATAGCGACCAAATTATTTCTTTAGCTATACACAGCCATTTACCTGCTGGTCCTTGTACTCTTTGTTCATGAAATGTCTAAATCTTAAGTCGGCTATCAAATGTTTTGGATTGGTATAACCATTCTCCCCCGACTTTCTGTGTAATACGCCAAGACCGCCGCGCTATTTCGCTTTGTTTCAGCTACATTCACGGTTTATTTTTTTCCAATTTTATCGAAATTGAAACAATCAAAAATGCTGTTACCATGATATCGACTAATATGGACACCTGAAAATTTTAAAAATTACGAAATCGTTATCTGATATCAATGAAGTTTGGACGAATAAAATCTATTTGCACTGTCGTAGATTAAATTTTGAATGATACACGTTCGATATAAACTTTGTTAATGACTGTTCTCAGACTTCTACTGTTCTCTCTCCCAGCCATATTATCTTAATATCAACAAATATAATAATAAATACCGAAACCCAAAACAAAACAATATTAATACTCAACAGATGATGTCATCGATCCTGTGCTGCTCGGATGTTTGTTTAGACTTCACCGCCGTGTTATTTATGTGCATGTCGCATGTCGCGTTCATTTTTCATGAAATATACCCGTATATACGCACCCAGTAGTATTTTCAATACTAAAAATTTAGTCTAAAGTAAAAATTATTCGTAAATCGTATGTATAATTTCTGGAGTAAGTTTTCAGATTTCGTTTATGTAATGTACCTGTACCAATACCTACACAGAAAAAATAGCCCATAAAATATTTGTAAGGAAACACAGCAAATTTAGTATCAAAGATATGAAAATATTCTACAATGGTTATTAGATAAAATATAATATTCCCTTCTCAGCTTACTTACTGACAGCCATACCTGTAAATAATAACTCGTATAGAATAGTATTATATTTTAATTTCTGATTCAATTTTAATTTAGACTTGCTTAAACTCCAACAATAAGAACATCAAAAAAACAAAGATGATATGACAAACCAAGGGGTGAATTAAAAACAGTTTACTAAGATCTTGATTGGGTGCATAATAGAGTAGAGGGTGTTTTGACAAATAATTGTAGAGACTGCGTTGTGAATTCAACACAGTTTACGGACGTTTGATAAGGCAAACGAGCTTTATTATGCATTATTGTGTTTTTGAGATCCAAGATAACAGACAAAAGCCCGTTTAAAATAAATACGGTTTCAGTTTTGACCAAGGGAAAATGAAGAGTCATGCCATCGTCAACTGTCTTTAGTAGATACGTTAAAATATTATTGCGTTACACACTGATTCCAATATAGCTATTGCTATAGTTGGACGTTTAAACAAATATTTGACATTTTTGTATCCTCTTCAATCACTCAGTATTAATTTTATTTATTGTCATCTGGAATTTAGTTGTTAAATCAATATACATGCTTTCCACCTCACCGTCTTTGCTCTGATTTTGGCCTACTAGAAAGCTAAAGGTAAGAATAAATAGTTAATTGCCACCTGTATTATTAAAAAGTCTTAAAATAACGTTGTCATTGGTAAATAAGAAATACACTGATAAGAGTACGTACTTTAAATTTACCTAAACAGTGCGCTGGTATAAAAAACTATGTTCCCGAGAAAAATAAAACTAAAATCCTAGGAAAATTACATTAGTAAAATGCCTTTATAATTAATTAATAATAAAATGGTATAACAGGCTGCCAGTTTAATCGGTTTAAATATCCAGCGTCGGACTGGCCATATAGTCGAGGTGGCGTTTGCCAGCCGGGCCCCAGCCAGACGCGGGCCCCTACGGCCCTTAACAGCTTCGCTGAAAGTTCTCCTCTTTTAAAAAAAATGTTGATTGGCTAGCTTCATATTTGTTATATTATTGGAATATAATAAACCATAATTAAAACTGTACTTAGTTACCTAATATTATTATATCGTTGATAATTATTTAGATTGAGAATTAATAGTTTAAATATTTCATTGTTTTCCTATAGTATCCCATCTACCATTATCCAGTCTCGAGCCCATGGCTTGTGGGAAGCCACCCGCAGTGCCGTCTTTCCGTACGGGCCCTATACGGCTGACAAAATTTCTTAAAAAGGCTTATGTATTAACACTATTAACTGGGAATTAACACTAATTTGACTGAAATGTTTATTTAAAAAATCATAAAAAAAGTAATCATTTAAAATTTTTGAGTTTTCAAAAATCTCCTAACAGGGGCATTGGCGTATTTAGGATTCCCCCCTCCCTTCCTCGGCTCAATAGTAATGAGAAAACTTAAAATTAAATTATTCATCTTTCATTCATTTGCAATAATTAACAACATGAATCCATATTTCAAATTTAATACATCGACAGAAATACTACCCCACTTAAAAAAAATATTTAAAATAAAAATATTGACGTTTATATTTAGAAATTTCTTTATTTCTACGTTTTCTCGGGTTGGGCTATCGAAAAGTAAATTTCTAGATTTTATTAGTCCAAAAAAAAAAGGGCGTGGCACCTAAAAAAAATTTGCCTGCGGCGCTTTCTTTACGAAAGAAAGATGGTAGAGGGGCCCCCCCATACCTAAAGACGGCCCTGGCCACCCGGGCCCTTCCGGCCCAGTCCGACCCTGCAAATATCTAACATGAGGTAAGCAAGTAACAAGTAAGTGCATGTTGTGTGACAACAACAGCAAAGAAGACACAAAAGAGAAAATGTAGCCTGAAGTCTGAAATTGTCATGGATCTTACATATAACGATATGTTAGTAAAACAAATAGGTATACAAATTGATTCACTAAGAATGACGAATGGCTGCATCTCTCTAGTTATATCTTAGATGCAATGTAGGTCAGAAACTATGTTATTATAGTCTCTTTATCATATTTTAACAATTTTTTTTCTTTTTTGTCTTTTAAAAAATATCTCAAAAATAGTGGGAGAATGTAAAATGTCAAAATCCTACAAAAATAGCTATGTTTATTTGTTTTAAGTTGTTTTCTTAAATTAAAAAATATTCTTTGTTATTTATTTCAGTCATTAATTATTCAATGCAATATATTGATCCAACATGATGAACAATTGCGAAACAAAACAAATACTTTTTTGGAATGGTGAACTCTTTAAGGATAACGCTTAGAGTATTCTCTCGAAGGCAATAGTGCGTATTCGAAAAAATTAAAATGAATGGCTAATAATATTATCATTCGTTTCTTTGTAAAAGGTATTTTTTCTTTAAAAAATATCACCCACTCAATAGTTTTATTGTTACTACAGTAACGGTAACTGTTAGATATTATTTTGGACGGAATAAGTTATTCGGTTATTTTTTTGTTTTGTTTCATGATCATTTCTTGGCCGCCTTAGCAATAACTAAATAAATAAATAAAATAATTTCGATTATTATTGAATTTTTTTAATAAACGACTAAAATACATAACATAATAACCAGTGGCGGCTCTTCCTTATGGTCATTTGGTCAATGACCTCCCTCACTAATTTTCTTCTCACGTAACTTAATATTTATTAAGTTTAAATAAGATTTAAAAGCCATCGAATCAGTCAAACCTCGTTTGTTTCGTGAACCATTACTATTACCTCTAAAATATCCCTCGTATTTTACCAGAGTTTATGATCACAAACACGCACTATAAATAACTGTACTTATTTTACGTTCTTCGTATATTGGGTCCAGGCCACTTTTGACCACCGCTCGTGTTTGCTTTCCCAGAGAAATTTAATGCGCAAGCGTGCCAGAGAGAAACAAACGCATGCTACTACTGAATGGAAAGACAAAGATACGAGTCCTATAAAGGCTATAAGCCTCATCAAGTTTCGATGAGGTTCCGACAAACGTAGCAATTTTGCAGAAACGTGTGGGAAGGGATGTTACGTTGCGGAGCAGTTCTTAGCTTAGTATATTTTCTAGGAAAATTTGTTGGCTTAAGTAGGTAAGGAGGGTTGTATAATAGCAAAATATTAATTGTCAGTTTGTCATTGTTTACATGTTTACATTAAATTTATTGGATTTTTAATTTACGTACGGGTGCCAGTCGGGTTTGATAATTTGTTGGTTTGTTATTATTTAACGAGTATTGTGTTAAATAGTTTATTGTTCCTTGTGTCACAAAATGTCGATTGTAAAAAATATGAGCCAGGAACGATTATCTGCATTAGCGATGTTATCAGTGGAAAAATATTTTGTAAGTAGGTATTCCAAATTTTAATAAACACTTTGCAGGAACTAAAGAAAGAATAATCTACCTTAAGTTATTATTATTATTTGCTAGGTATATTATGTTGTCACTTTCCATGTAATGAACTGTTAAGTTAGTTTGGAATAAAGGTATTTTGAAAGTTAAGTTCACATCTGTTTAAAATGTACGCGCATAGGTCGGTCCATATTTTATTTTTTGATTTTTTCTCAGGTAAAATTATAGTGTTAACTTTTTTCACGCGAAGACAGAAATTAGTGTAAATACATCAAAACTACAATTTTATTTTAATAGGCAAAAATATACTTTTATGGGCGTGACACTCCACACTCCTTCTTTGGCGATTGGCCTGCGGCGCTGTTGGTATATCCTTACAATGAATGCTAAATGACCCCCCGCTTTAAATACCCACGAGCAGCCACTGATAATAACATAATTAAACCTTAAAATGAATAAATCTAGCCAAAAAAAGCTATTCATCTTGTAGAATTTCAACGTTGTAATTAAAGGAACATGCTATTGAGTAGGGGAAAACGCAATTAGGTAATCATGTATTACGGCTGTAGTGTAAAATATCGGCATACACATTTAGCAAATACAACAGCCAAAAGAATTATTATACAAAATTTGTAAGAACTGACCTCCGCAGTGCAGCTTCTTTTAACTAGATAATCTTAACATAGTATAAAACAAAGTCGCTGTCGCGTCTGTCTCCAGCTATATGTGCCCTAATCTTTAAAACTACGCAACGGATTTTAAAGCGTTTTTTTTTAATAGATAGAGTGATTCAAGAGAAAGGTTTTTATGTACAATACATGCATAATATTGTAGAGAAACACTGATAAATTTAGAGGTTTGTTCGGGTTTGTATTTATAAATCTTGACGTGATGGTGAACTCGCCTTATTATTATCTCAGAGGCGTATAATGCCTGGCATTGCAACGCAGGCCGGGTACTCGCTAGTAAGCTATAAAATAGAGTAAAAATGGATTAATGTTTGGGTTTAAAATTTTATGAAATAGATATATTTTTAAAAAGCGCTTCCTCTGTTATCAACCGCATCAATTGATTTTAAAAGTTTTTATAATAACTTTTTAAGCAGGATAAAACAAGCCATGTGTGTTAAATAACGCAAACTGAAATTACAGCCTTTGCAGGAATAGCCCTGGCGGGCTCACTATCGCCTAATTGTATTCATTTATTTAATAAAATACGTTTATTATTATTCTTAATTATTGTGACCTATACCCTTTCTCCCACCATTACCATGATAACTATGAAAAAAAACAGCGCTTCCTAGAGATATATTTGGTAGTTTTAGCTGCAGCTTAAATCCAAGCTTCGGTAGTGATGCAATGCATCGAGATCAAGACTGGACCGGCGCAATAGTCAACCTTGTATATCTTAACCGTAATTGTGATTATTATAAGCGTGTGTTCACGGCAAAACTCTCTAATAACACCGAATTATACGATGGGTAATTTGTAATTTACATTTTATCCTCGTGTCTATTTTACATCGTCGATAAACATAAATTTGCCGTTATCGCCGATATTTTATATAGACTGCAGCCTACTTTTAAATTGCTATTAAACTCATTTATATGAATAGGCAAACTGATATTCTTACGTAATAAAGACACAAGCATCTGTAAAGTGGATGTATATCTTTACATAATGTAGAAGTTCCGTCGATACTGTAGTAAAAATGGAGTTCGTTGAATTTATTAAATATTTAAAAAATTAATTTTTATTTTAATTCAGTGTGTTCCTCTAGTTAATGTCTTGATTTAATTGTCTGTCTGTTTCCTTTCTTTCCTTGCCTTCTCCGATAGTATGTTTCTTGCTGCTCTGTCAACTTCCTGTCATGTCTTCTTATTTGCAAGCATTTCTCTGCCAAAATTGTCCAGTAGTCCAGTGTTAAGTGCATTCCTATAACGTGTTCTATAGTCTTGTTTGTTGTTGTGATCATTTTATGCATTCGAAGAAGGTATGTTCGGCAGCGTCGATGTACCCGCAGTATTGGTATTCGGCAGTCTGGTTTACTCCAAATCTGTGAAGGGATGCATTGAATTTGCCGTGTCCGGTAAGTACTTGTGTTAGGTGATAGCTTACTTCTTCATGCTCCCTCTGTACCCACGGTCACGTTTTTTCTTCGCTTCCATAATAATTTTGTTAAACCATGGTGTAGGATGATTTCTATTAGTGATTGTCTTTGTAACCACAATTTAGTTAATAAACTTTTTAACATTACATATTATATTATCAAACAAAACATTTTCATTTAAACTATCATACTTCTAGACACATGATAAGAGTTCGTTTGGCATTTTTTTGTTGTCAACATACTACATAATTTTACTTTTGAAGTGAAAACTTCTTTAGGCGCGTTTAGCACTTTTTGTGGGCACTGAATTAAACTGAGCCGTCACGCGTTACGCTCGGCTGTGTTACGCTCGAATTCGACTCCTATATTCAATCCGAACTGACCTGAATGAACGTTATATGAAAGAGCATGCCGCATCAGTCGCATTCAGTATCGACGTGGAAACAGTGTGCGTTGTTTGTGTGTTTAAGATCACAAGATAGACACTTGTTGCGTCTCAGGTTTGTTCTGGCATTTTTTTCAAGGGTTGTTCAATTTTAGGAAATATATTTATTCGATATTATTAATTTCACCTTGTTGAAGTTTTCACTTCTGTCGTGTGGTCTTAAGCACACACAATTTTTTTTTTCTCTTTTTTCTAAAATCTGTTTAGTATTTACAGAAATCCAATCAGGATCACTAATTTTCGGCTTCTGTTCAACACTGGTATTTAAATAATGGCCATTTTTAATTTTTCATTATCAAGTCAATAACTGTTTTAGTTTTATCAGTTACTCCGATATAATGAGTTGTCATTTGCTTCATACCATTTATATGAATTATTTGTTTAAATTTTTTAAGATAAAAATCATTATTTATGAAATTTATATTAAACTCTCCAATATCCATCACTGTGTTAATTTTTCCCATGTTAAGTTACATTGATTTTCAAAAGATGTAAGAAAATCGGTTATATTTCCGCTGGCCAAGGCCGTAGCCAGAAAATAATTTCGGGGGGGGGGTTGTTCCAGTGGCGGATTTAGGATTTGTTCTAGGGGGGGCGCGAAAGGGAACTGCGCCGAAGGCGCTCTTTTGCGCTGCAGGCGAAATTTTTTTGGGTAAAACAACCGTAAAGCTTAATCTGCGGCAATATGCCACACTTTAAAACACTCTTTTAATTTAAAAGAAATTCGAAAGTTGAAAGGCCGGTCGACAAAATAAACAATAAACTATTCATTTTACTAATTAACATGTCTCTTATATTAAGTCATAATTATATCTAAGTATAATAATTATTATAATAAATTATATTATGTAATAATAAGATCAAAAACAAAATAAGAATAAAAACTAAAAATAAACAATAAGAACAAAAAAATATCTGAAGTACCAACTTACTTTGTACTCAATTACAAAATCAAGTTTCCTGTTCTTAGAAGAGAAAATATTTATGATTTTGTTTACATCTACGTTTATATCACGGTGGACATATAGGAAAGCCAGACCATTAAATCGATCTGCAGCCATTGTAGCCCGTAAATAAGATTATTTGTTAACATTTCGGGGGGGGGGGGGGTTACAACCCCCCTAACCCCCCCTGGCTACGGCCCTGCCGCTGGCGATCTGTAGTAAACACAAAGTTTGTAAAATTGTCTGCCAATTTTTAAAATTATATAAATATACCAATATTGATAGTCCACAGAAATGTCTTTAAACGTATTAACCATAATTTATTTAAATTCCAGTTGCAACTAAACAAATTCTTTTGGTACCTACTTCTTCCTTGCTGTTGCAAGCTTTTTGAATACTACCGTCTTTCAAAGTATCCATTTTCGATATTTCAACATTTCGTTTGGCTGGATGGATGTATTTCTCTACTTCCTGTCTAGTTTTCTTATGATCTTGTTTAATTGGCGGTGTCGTAATTAAAACATTTTTAAATACTTTAGTGACTTTCTTTTTTTCTGGTGTTCATCGGCTACTTTAGATTTTGTTATTACATGTAAATTAGCAGCTTCACTACAAGAAATGCAATTAATTCGATTTTCGTTTTGACATTTTCCAAGAAAAGCTATTTTTTTCTTTTAGTTAGGTTTTTTTCCTCCAGCTCTTCAATAGTTATATCTTTAGCGGTCAGAAGTTTCTTGTTGGTCTTGATTATTTGTTTTTAAAACGCTTCATGTACATTTCGGTTTATTTTGAGATTGTCTGTCACTGTTTATAAAGAAATTAAACTTTTTTCTTCTACATACTCGGTTTCATAATTTTTTTTTCGTTGTTTCACTCACTCATTTAATGTAGTACTTGTAATATATCTTCTTCTAAATACTTGTTTTGTAAATTTTATTGTCTCATGACAAAATCTATTCTATTCTATATACTATTTACTGTTAATGTTAACCTAAATAAAGTGAATTATAGAAACCATTGGACGGCCAGAGCAATGGTTATTTTGATTTTATGTAGATCGGTACATCTGTGCAGACTAGCACTGCCTGGTGTGGCTCCTGTATTGTGACGTTAGTCTACCTTTATATGTGATTTCTTCTTAGAATCCGATACTTATTTTAATAAGGTCCTGTTAGAGATGCTGGTATACTTTAAAAGTGTCCAACATCAACAGTGGCGTAGCGTGCAGGGGGCCAGGGGGGGGGGGCGACCGCCCCCCCCCCCCCCGCCCTTTGAGTCCTTTGCCAAACGGCGCCCCCTTTCCACTCTCCCAGTAGTTTCCAGTTCAATTTCACTTCACATGATAATTGATAATATTGTTTACCTATCGACTATCGCAGCAAGAGGAAATTTACTATGTTTATGAATATAAATAATAATTTTATAACAAAACCCTCATCTTATCCGACTGAAAGTTTATATTGCCGACAGCCTTGTCCTGCAGTCAATATTACGGTCGTCTCTTCGCTCTTCGTCAGAAAAACAAAAATTTCATTTTAACAAATAATTCCCGCCCATGAGAATATATGCTCCTATTATTATGTAATATGCATAAAATATTTGATAGAGTTTTCACAAAATTCCCCTTGCCGTGTCATATTCTGTTTTCATGTGACCATTTTAGACATGACGAAACAAAAACTTTATTTCTTAGGCCAAAATTTACTAAATAAACGAAATTATATATTAGCAGTGAGGCGCCCTTTGAACAAGGGCGTAGATAAGGGGGTAATTACCCCCCCCCCCCCTTCCAGGACCCATAATGAGCCATGAAAACGAAGCACTTTTTTTTTACTTGATCAATTTTTTTTGGATTTCTTGAGGATCTTGTGTATTTTATATTTTTCCTACTTGAAAATCAGGTAACATCAGTGAAAAAGGGGCGTGGCACCCAAAAATTTTTCGCCTGCGGCGCTATTTTTTCCCCTCCTTTAACCCATAAAAAAAAATTTACGCCCTTACCTTTGAAGCTTTCGCCCCCTCCGCCCCTTTAACCACGCTACGCCACTGAACATCAACACGATTAGATGTCGCCACGGGCTACATCCATTTAGCTATTTATGCTTCGTACTATATATAAGGTACAATACTGTCCTTACTTATGAGTAATGAGCCGTGGCGAAACGCGGGAATCGAAAGAATGGAACTGCCGAAATTAAAGGAAACTCTTCTTTTATCTTATTATTTTATACACGAATGAACTTCCGGATGTCTCCGTTGAATACACTGTAACGTATGCCGATGATACATCTATCATATTTAGTGAAAACAAATTAAATCCTTATTTATAAAGTCAATACTGCCTAGATCTATATTTTTAAGAAAATGATCAGCTGCTGAATGTGAAAAAACGCAGACTGTCGTCTTTGGGAACAGGACAGAAAACGATATACATTTAGTACTAGAAATCCTCTTTATTTGCTGAGAAAATACAGAACTACGGCTGCGTTTTATGTTTCTTCGTGAAATTTACCTTTCTTTTGGGGGTAGAAACCGCCCCTAACTTTTTTTTTTAAATGTAAAGGTACCTATGTGTTGTGAAAAGGGCATAAAAGAGGGAATACGACCCACCATGTGCATACACTTTTTGCATTTCGGTAATGTAGACGCAATTTGTTTTATTGTAAAAATTTTTGGAAATGTTGCCGATTTTTTTCTTAACAAACCCCTCGTGTAGTTGTAGCCGTTGCCTAAGTTCCTCTAAATTTTCGTTACGTAACCTTGGGTTTTTAGGTGACTCCAATGAAAATAATCTAGAGGATTAAGTTTCAGCGATCGTGGTGGTCATTCAATGGTACCCATTCTTCCTATCCAGCGGTTTGTGAAAACTTCACTTAAATATTGTCGAACATTTATGGCGTAATGAGGCGGAGCACCATCCTGCTGTAACCATATTCAATCATCATGCATCTGCATGGTGAGGAAATAAAGCAGTCATAGCTGGAATAAGTTCTCCTTGCAAGAAATCCACATATTATGGCCATATTACCTTTAAGGAATATTGGCCCAATGACGCGGTCGATAATTATGCCTGCCCAAACATTAAGTTTTTGCGTAAGCTGGGAGTGTGTTACTTGCATTCAGGATTTTCTGCGGACCAATATCGACAGTTCTGTTTATTGACTTCACCATTTAGTACAAAAGTACACTCCTGAAAAAATGATCCAGTCCAAATCTACTAAATGCTGATCAAGTGCATTCATCATCACCTCACAAAACTGAAGACGGCGGCCCGATACATCTTTCAGTAACTCATGTACCATTAACATTTTATAAGGACGCATTTGACATAGTTTCACTAACTTAAACTCAAACGTTTGGCTTATGCTATGTTCTCTTGCAAGTTGCCGAAATCAAGTAATGGGATTTTCTTAACGCACAAGTAAAAAGTTTAATTTTATTTTATAATCATACATTTGAAAAAATCGGTAATTTATGTTATTTACTCGTATTAACAAATCCTAACATTTTTTTAAATTTATTTACTAATTTTCTGCTATTTTAAAATAAACTTTAAATTTTCGTTTTTGATTATTTTTCGGTATTATTTTAAGCCAGCATAAGGAATATTGTAAAATTAAAACACTTTGCAAAACTTACATTTAAATCAAGTAGGTGTTTGCCATATAAATATTATAATAAATTATTAATTTCAAAAAATTAATGTAGCTATTTATTTATTTATTTATTTATTTGAACTACAATTTACAGGTTGATACTTAAATATCATTAACCCACTTACAAATGTAGTGATTAAATTGGTGTCGCCCAAGAGCGACTTAATATCTAAAATCTCATTATAAAAAATCTTAAAATTAGCAAAATATTTTACTAATACTCAACTGTATTCAAGATATTCAACATTCTTTTTTTAAGATTGTTTATAAATGGTCCTTTTTTCCCACTAAAAATATCACAGTATTTTTGATTGTTATTATAATTCACAACCATATAACTAACAGGAGATTTTTTTTGATAATTGGTTCTGACAAGTTTACTAGAAAAAGTTCTATAACCACGTGACCTGGTTCTGTTGGGTATACTTAAACTAACAATTTGTATCGTTGTGTTGTCTATAGCTAGGTTATTAAATATATTGTACAAGTAAATAATACTGCTAAAGATTCTCTTATTATGGAGGGTCGTCATTAGGTTATAGCATTTTAAATTAACAGGATAATTATTATCATGATTTTTTTTCAGTATAAAATCGGATAAACGGATAAACTTTTTTTGTACTTTTTCAATCATTTGAATGTATTTGACATAGAAAGGACACCAAACAACACTAGCATATTCAAGTTTTGATCTAACTAGACTATTAAAAAGAACTTTAAGAGTTTTCTCAGATTTAAAAGATTTTGAGTTACGCAAAATAAAACCGAGATTTTTATAAGATTGTTTTACAATTGATTCTATGTGAGCATTGAAGGATAATTTGTCATCAAATAAAACTCCTAAGTCTTTTTTTTGTGAAACTGTTTCTATAACATTACCGTTTATTAAGTAGGAAAAGTTTATCAGTTTTTTAGAATAGGAAAACCTCATGTGGTTACATTTGTCAATATTAAAAGGCAGATTATTTATTTTGGACCAAATATACAATGCGTCTAGATCTCTTTGTAAATTCTTGCAATCGTTGATACTAAAGATTTTTAAAAATAATTTTACGTCGTCTGCAAAAAGAAGAATTTGAGAATGTTTGATAATATTAACCGCATCATCAATAAATAGTGACTTTATGTAGTTTGAAAGTTTCATATCGATTTTATTATGCCGCATTTTCATTTTTCCGAGTATGCAAACATGCATTTAAGCTACGGGTAAGCCTTGGGTAAGTCTGGAGAAAGCAAAACCTCTCTATGTTCAGCGATTTCCCGACTAAGTTCTACCTGATCGTAGAACTTTTGAATGTATGGACTGCAATTTACTTGAAACAGGTATGCTTGTTTTATCTACCCCCCTCATCTTGCGAAATTTAAACACAATTTATTGATAAATGTTTTAGTTCTGATACAAAAACCTGGGGAGTAGGTCGCCCAATAACTGTTCGTACTTTGGAAATTGAAGAAGGTTTGGTATCAGACGACCCAATAAATAAAATTAAAAAATTGGCAATGTCACTTCATACATCAAAATCTTTAGTGCATGTGGTACCTCAGGAGTAATTACTTCATCCTTACCATTTCCAAACAGTTCATGCTATGTTACCTGATAATTATCTTGCACTATTAGAATAGAATATTGGTTTCTTCAGAAGCAACGTGAAGATAATAGGTACGTTTGTAAGCAGAGTACTTTTTAGTGATGAATCTGGTTTCTCTAGAGATGGTATTATCAATTCCCATAATCTCCCCTTCTGGGCCGAGGAGAATCCAACATAGATTTTTGATAAATATCTGTATGGGTATTATTGGAAACCATTTTTTAATCGGTCCGATGGACCATTAAAAATGGGGAAAATATTTCCTTTACACGTTTGAAACAATATGTGGTTTATGCACGACGGTGCTCCGCCATATTTTAGCAACATCGTAAGAAACTAGTTAAATAATCGGTTTTTTAGGGTAGGTCGGGTTGGTCCACATTTTTGGCCAACTCGCTCCCCAGACCTGAATCCTTTAGATTTTGTTTTCCTTGGGGTTATCTTAAAAGTATCGTTTATTCAACTTCTGTGGCAACAAGGGAACAACTGTTAGACAAAAGATTGTTTCAGTCCGCTGCAATTAGAAATAATACTGGGATGCTTTTTAAAGTTCAAAGAGCTTGCCTAACTTAATTAAGAAAGTGTGTAGCTGAACACATTCCATAGTTAGCAGAAATCCTATTTCATTTCACCGTTTCATTGTGAAGCTCTTATAATTTAATGACTGTTAAAACTAATTATTTAGATTTCAAATTGTTATGTTAATTGAAACTAGTTGTCATCTTTTATACTCACACTAAGATTTATGTATGAAAATTACTTATTCAATAAAACCAACAATTTAAATACTTAAAACGATTCAACGTTAAATAAAATGCTATTAAGTCAAATATCAATAACCCATTACTATGTATGCTATCGTATTTTCAGATGTAAAGGGATTTTTAAATAAATGTATCTATAAAACGGCTCATCTCATACCAAGTACCTTTTTTCGTAAAATTTGTCAGATTTTTCTAATTTGACATAAAAAGTATAAATTGTAAAGTAAAAAAAAGTTATTTATTTATTATATTTAGAGACCGATCGAAGGTTCGGTTTCGGTTTCGGTTTCGGTTTCGGTTTCGGTTTCGTCTAGTTTCGGCCAAAAAATCTAGTTTCGGTGATAATTTCGGTTTCGGCCAAAAATCGGCCGAACCTTCGGCCGCGCCGAAACTCAGTGTTCGTGAATTGTCGCGCACCGTTTGGCTAACTTTGAAGATCTCATCCTTTAATTTTTCTCGGTCGACTTTTTTTTTTTAGGTGTGAAGAGTTTAATCCGTTCCCAAGCTATATAAAATAAATTAGATTTCAGTATACAATAAAATTTTTAACATGTATAAATAAGTTTCGGTTTCTGCCGAAACTGAGACAAAGGCCGAAGATTCGGTTTCGGCTGAAAATCTTGTTTCGGTCGGACACTAATTATATTATTATATATTTTTACCCCACTTTCCCCTATTTCTGGCCACATTTCATAAAAATCGACATTTTTAAGGCCGTAGGATTCAGTGTTCAAGTTTACCAAAATATGTAAATTTTGAATTTGTATCTACAAAGATTTCGAAAATATTTAGAAAAAAACATCTTCAGAGTATCCCCTTTAGGGGGCTGTAGCTTTGTAGTAGGTGGACATACAATACAATTTTATAAAAAATTCTTACTTTATTTTTAACCAATCTACTCAATCCACAATTATTATTGACCATACCTTTTACGACACAGTGTAAATTATATACTTTTATGTTATTCTTATTACAAATGTTATTCCGTAAATTGTAATTTTCAACTCAAAACGTTTGATAATTAAGTATGGTATTGTCAACTTCGACAATGTTCTACACCCTCTGGGTTCTGTTTGAATAATGTGAATTATGCCTATTTGTTCAAGCTTCCATATTTTTGATCTCTATAACCAAATTTGAGTACTTAATTTAATTTTTTTTTGTGTGTTAGTTAGTGGGCAACCTATATCGATTGTGAAAGCTTTGTTGTTATTCTTTTCGATTAGAATAGTATCCGTACGGTGGTGGTCTACTGTTCTATCCGTTATTATTAACCTGTCCCAGAATAAGAAATATTGAAGTGATTCAAGAACTGGTTCGGGCGAGTATTGTTTGTATGGTGGAAGGGTTTCTTTTAGGCCTAATTTATAAGTCAGTTCTTTGTGGATGATCTTCACCACCTGGTTGTACCTTCCCAGATAAGCGTTGGGTGCTATAACACCACAACCTGCCGTAATATGTTCTATTGTTTCTCCAGGGAAATTACGACGAAAATAGCGTTCCCTATACTGGATTGTGATGCACTTCGTAGTTTATTTAGTTGTCTACCTTTCGATTACCAGTGTAACTATCTTTTATATTAGAGTTGATTCCGCTGGGATAGTGCTATACGGTGTATTGATGGCCGCCTTGATTCTGCAAGGAGGCTTTTAATACATTTTTCCGTCGTTCTTGGAATTGCTTGGGTTATAGCTGCCCGTCGAGTCCTAACAGGGACGAAACGGCCGTCGTGGTCTACCCGCCCCAGGGTATCCATTAAACTTGGATCCCTGTGTATTCCAATATAAAAAATAGTTACACACTTGTCCGATATGCCACAATATTTTCTTTCTATTAATATTAATATTATTATTAATATTAATATTTTAATTATTATTATTCACTTTTGGTTAAAGTTTTTTTTTAATAAAGGGCAGTGTCTAAAATTTATTATGTGTATTTTAATATAATATGTTAATTTAAGTTTATTTACCACTTAGCGCAAATTATTTACTTAATTATATGTAGAATTGAGTTATTTACGTAAGATAATACGAAGTTCCTAAACCCTCAATAATGTAAACTCAACACGATGTTGTTTGTATGCTCTATTGAAGGTTTAAATGGATGCTCGTCCAAAATTTAGAACTATAATAATCCAACTTAATTTTTCAAATTCTTTTTAACAAACAAATGTTGAGAACTAATAGTATGATAAAACAAGCATTTACCCCATCCGCATCCTCCACACGGCTTACCGATGCTTGGTATTCTTATCCACATTGTCTAGCTAAAGCAAATAGGACCACAAACTCTGACACCAAAGTATTTTTTTTTGTTTATTCCGATATGGCTTAACATTCGTGTGATATAGGCAAAAGTGTATTGTCTTTCGAATTGTCTTGTTTACCGATTTTTTTATTACAACTAGTGATGACGACATCTGTCATTCTCCTTATGAGTCGTTGACACCAGGTTCTTTAAATTTTCCTTTTTATAAAGGGTCGCTAATTTAAACTCTGTACCTACTCATTATAAAGGATTGTGTGGTATCGCCTGCAAAATTTATATAACAGTTGTCTGTATATCTTCCTAATCCTAATATTCCTAATTGCCCTTTCGAATTATTCTCCTCCTTTGTGCAACAAGATGGTGTTTTAATAACACCGTTTATAAATAAGGGGGCAAAATGACCCATGCAAATCCACTTAGCTCGCCGGCCGTTGCCGAAACTTAACGCAATATTTCGGGGCACATTCTCAGTTGTTCGTTTTTAATTATATCGCTATAAAAGCCTTTACGGAAAACATGTGTTACAATGCCGGCTTTATGAAGTTAACAAGAAAACCGAGTTTAAACTGTTTTATGTAAAAAGGGAGAATATTATATCAGGCAAGTTCAGTTATTATTTTCTATACTACATATACATACAAAAAGCTAATAATAAGTAATATAATATGACCATCAGGATCAAAAAATTGTTTAAAAACTGGAACCTCATTATTTGCAAAATTCTCCAATAAAATTTTCGAGTAAATACAATCCCTTATAAGAGTTTTAAAATGTCGTCGTCAATATTCCAAACAAATGTCCTAATAAGACGTATAAATGAATCAACCTAGCTCTTAGGCTTTTTTGATTTGATTAATTTAGCAGAACAAGAAAATGTTTCTCAAATGCAGAGAGTAAAGTTTACTCATTTTGCTCAAAAGTCAAAGGCAGTGCCAGACTGAGCTTTGCAGAGATTCACAACTACATTCAACGATGCGTTAAGCACTTTGTTGAACTTTTAGTTTAAGACGTATAAGGTTGAAATAAAAGAGCTTGCTAAAAATAGTATTATTCAGTGTCGTTCAGTATTATCAGTATGGTTAACTATTATTCAGTACAAATCAGCATAGTTCCGTACCGTCTAGTATCATTCGGTATCAGTTTAGTATTAAATATTAATCAATATCAGTTAGGTATTATTCAGTAACAGGAAATATAAAATCCTTTAGTAGATAGACGTACAACTTAAGAGTCAGTATGCATCCCGTGAATGCATCGATTAGTACTGCTACTGTATTATTAGGTATTACTTACTTGCTCCGTATCACAGTACCGTTCTGTGTGTTTTGATTGAAAATTAAATGCGTAAGGCATAACAACATCGTATTGACTTTTATCTTATGTCCCTCTTTTGTATTACAGAAAGGTGTCTTAAAGGTAGTCAATATTCATCGTATAAAAGTTATGTGAAAGATGTTTTAAAGTTAAGTAAGAGTTAACTTTAACATAATCTAAATGTAAACTTCTTTCTTTAACATTTGTCTTTATATACCGCCATAAAGTCTTGTTCTAGATGGAAGTGTGCATGTTATTTAAGTGTGATCGGTTATAGTACTTACGTTATGGTCAGACGTTGTCCTGCGATATCAGTCGACACTCGACACTCGAATAGCAACAACCTTGTTTGCTTTTCGATGCGATATCGTACGTTTTTTAATGCAAAGGCAGTAGTTTTTGGTGATCGAAATTCATTGAAAAATTGAGTAATAGGTAAAGATAATGAATTTAGAACAATTAATTACGTGCGTTCAAGCAAAAAGGTTGCTGTGGGCAAGGCCGTAGCCAGAAAATAATTTCGGGGGGGAAAATTTTTTGAGTGCCACGCCCTTTTTGGGTAAAATGACCGTAAAGCTTAATCTGCGGCAATATGCCAGACTTTAAAAAACTCTTTTAATTTAAAAGAAATTCGAAATTTGAAAGGTCGGTCGACAAAATAAACAACTAGACTGGGTACATATCGCTAATCGTCAGCCGAGAGTGCATCTAATATAAGTACTAAAAAATTAATTTTCTTTTCCTTTTCTCTATTTACTATTGCTTTTTATACCTCACCTTCCTGCGGAACGTGAAGGAGAAACATATCGCCAAATTGTCATTATAACAACTGACAAAAACTAAAAAATAAAAAAACGGGTGCAAAATTTCCGGTTTCTCGTATAGATAGGTAGTTTTTGGAGACGGCATCGTATAGTGGTCGACGTCCTATTTCCAATGCCGTCTCGCTCGATTCGCTACGACTTTTCGTTACTGAAATATATGATATTAACTATTCTTACATAGATAGCTGATAAATTGGTGAAAATTTTATTGTGCCGAGCCCTTTGGGCACGGCACTGTTGGAGTTCGTTCGTTTCATTTTATACTTTTGACAAAACCATTTGTTAGCAACCTCTAATTTTGAAACATTTCAATTCGTGATAAAAAATATATTTAGTTTCTTCACAAACCTAGTTGATTATTTTCGTACCGAGGATTGTCGCTGTAAGAATCCAAAATTTAAAAGACTTTCAGTACCTACCTACCTAAATAACGAAATATTAAAAAAATAAAAAGACGCTCCTGGAATTGAACCCGGGATCATCGTGACCTAAAGTCGTAATCTAATATATACCACTAGGCCACCGACCACTTTAAAAACAATATAGAATATTATTGCCTTATTAAAGATAAAGAAACCAAAAAATACTTTTTATTGTAGTTTTTTTATGATCCAAAGTAGTATTTGAGATGACCTAAACGAATCTCCAAATCAAAAATATGTGGGACGCACCCAATTCGATTTATTAACGATCCAACATGTCCCTACATTGATTTAAAAAAAATCAAAAAATTGACTTCCCAACATCCGATTACGTTGGTAAACAATAGGCTTCTGTAGCCGACGGTCGTCTACGCGTCGAAAAAATTTAAATCGAGAAAACTTATTTTTACGACCTGTATCGAATTTCAACGAGAAACCGATATTTTTTGACTTTGGGGTTTAACAACTTTTTTTCGGCACACCCTGTATATTCGAAATTTTCACACAACGTACCCACACTATTCCTCTCTAAACCCTAAAAATTTCAATCGTCCCACATTAACCGTTTCTGAGAAAAAAAATCGCAAATGTGAAAATGTCTTACATAGACGAAAATTTTCAAGAGGCGATCGGAGTTGTCGAGATTTCGCGCGGAAGAGACGTATATAATACTAGACTGGGTACATATCGCTAATCGTCAGCCGAGAGTGCATCTCATATTAGTACTAAAAAAAATTTACGATAAAAAAATAATTTTTCTTTTCTTTTTCTCTATTTACTATTACTTTTTTTGCCTCACCTTCCTGCGGAACGTGAAGGGAAAACATATCGCCAAATTGTCATTATAACAACTGACCATAACTAGAAAATAAAAAGAAATGGAGCAAAATTTCCGTTTTCTCATATAGATAGGTAGTATTTGGACGGCATCGTATAGTGCTCAACGTCTCGTTTCCAATACCGCCTCGCTCGATTCGCTACGACTTTTCGTTGCGGAAATATATGATATTTAATATTATGATATTGACATTTATAGGTGCTTTTTAAACTCACACACCTTTGTGCAATGTGGGATATATACGTTCCATACTTTATTATAATAATCACATTATCAGCTAATAAATTTGTGGAAATATTATTGTGCCGAGCCCTTCGGGCACGGCACTGTTCAAGTTCGTTCGTTTCATTTCATTCTTTTGACAAAACCATTTGTTAGCAAGCCCTAACTGTAAGGAATGTCGATTCGCGATAAAAAAAATGTGTGGTTTCTTCACAACCCAGGTGGCAATAAAAACATATGTGTAATTTTTCACTACCCAAGTTCGTTTTTTTCGTAATAACAAAGCTGTGAAATTTTGAAAGGTAATTGTCAATTATTTTTTAGCTTTTTTGTAGCGAGGGTTATAGCTGTAATAATCCTAAATTAAAAAAAATTTCAGTACCAAAATAACAAAGTTCTATACGACAGCTGTCAAATTATGACAGGCGGGTGTAAATTTTTTTAATCTTTTTTCATATAGAGGATTATAGCTGTACAAATCCGAAATTTAAAAATTTTTCAGTGATTAAATAACAAAGTTCCATACGACAGCTGTCAAATTTTGACAGGTAAGTGTCAATTTTTTTTAAAGTTTTTTCGTAACGAGGATTATAGCTGTAAGAATCCCAAATTGAAAAAATTTTCAGTACCTAAATAACAAAGTTCTATACGATAGCTGTCAAATTTTGACAGTTAAGTGTCAATTTTTTTTTAGCTTTTTCGTAGCGAGCGTTATAGCTGTAAGAGTTGTTATCCTAGTATTTGTGTTGGGCGGGCGACAGTGTTAACCTATAATTGCTGTCCTAATAATTTCACTGTCAGGCGACAGTGTTAGATATAGAAATGAAAGCCAGTAATTTCTTAAAATAAAACTAAAATTGAGAATGTCTTTAAGAAACCAAAATGTAACCTTAAAGAGTCTGGCTTTTCGCTACCCTAGCTAGCTCAACAGGGCAGTGAGTTCACTGGGTTATCTTACCTTAGTACGGCCAATCAAGCAATGCCTGTCATATCTATCATCAGACATTCACTGACAAAACCAATGATTTTCTTTAGGCGCCAGGTAATTTTCGTCAGTAAGAAAATTACCAAAACATTAGATTGATTGATGTTGTAATGTACGCTAAATAAGTAAACACAGGCTTACGTAAAACTTTGAGTAGTGTATTTACTTATTAAAAGTGACAAAGTAAATTGGTGATATTCCATTTAAAAGTATTGTCATGGTAATTAAAAAAAGATAATTAATTTAAATAAATGCAAGTAGTGTATTCACTTATGAAAAGTGACAAAGTGAAATGGTGATCTTCAATTTAAAAGTACATTGTCATGGTAATTAAAAGAAAATGCATTTCATGACTTCATATCATAATACCTAAATATCTTGTACTCTGTACAAGGACGTTTGGTACTAGCTAGCGAAGAGGTTTGGTCGACTAAACGCAATTGCCTTACAAATTTGGTACCTTACAATCTGGGTTAACCGCTAAATAAAATGTTTTTAGGAAAGAAAAATCAAGGCATGAGTAAATGATTTACTTTTGCTAACATTCTAATCTGGGTCCGTCTTTGGCCACAAGAAATACTAATAATTAATCCAACGGTATTCTAAGGAGAAATGGTAAGGCCTCCGACAGTCCCCCAGGTTAAAATGATATACCCAAATAAAATAAAAGTTACTAAATCTACCACTTAGCTGTTATACGGTACTCTAGGCAAGAACTGTGCTAGTATTATTTGTCTGGGTGACAACAGTAAATCGGTACTGTGGGTACTGCTTGGCAGTTAAAATATCCAGAACCAGTAGTCTTCCAAAATATTCAAAGTATAACCAAAACTTGAGTCTTCCGGGTCCAGTCAAAAGGACAGTAAAAGAAGATAGCATCAAATGAAGTAGAAAAATGTAACGTCTGATAAAGTCAGAAGATAACCAAGAAGTAGAAAGAAGAAGGAAAAGCCCTACGGAGAACAGTACAAATTAGTAAATGGTACTTTCAAGTGGCCCCCCGTAGAAACAAAAAAAACCCCAGAGAAAATTAATCCCATCAAATGATTCGGTTATAGTTTTATTACTGTAAAAACCCTCTTAAATTTTGTGTAAAATAAGCAAAAACTTAACCCCCAAAATAGCACGTGGAAGTTACCCCAATTTAAAGTAGTAAAAACTAGTTTTCCCCATGAAAATTACAATCTTCCAACAATGAAAATAATGGCAATTAATCTTACTAAAATAATATCAAATATGCATACCTCAAACCAATGAGAGCTTCCTGTTTTCTTGATATTTTTAAGGTCGTTGTTTCGGACCAGGAAGAAACTTAAGAAACCGAGAAAATCTCGCTGGAAAATAAATACTGACAACTTATGCTTATTAAGCATCAAAACCCATTCATTTCCAATTAGCACGGAACCGCTGATCCTCAACCTGAGAAGTAAGTTAACTACTTTAACTTTTGCGGTGCCGCGTGTTTCTTCCCCAGCAGCTTGCAAGAAAATGGCCAATCTCCGAAAACGGAAATAGGAAATTCATTTTCAAATTTCAAAAACCTGTCATTCTCTTCCTTTCGACTCTGGTGGCGTTCAAAAATGTTACCCAAATATGCTCTGTGGCCAAATCCAATCGAAATCGCTTAATACGGAACTCTAACAGTATCAGTAAGACCTACGGCAACCAGTGCCAAAAGATTAACATAACCCCTTTAACAACTGACAGAAAATGTAAACAAAATAAGTAATGAACTTACAATCGAAAGTAAAAGAGTACCAAAATTTATGTTGATATGCTTATTAGAAGACAAAATTTGAGCCATAGTGAGAACACAATGTCAGGTACGCATCCTGAGAAAAGTAGGATCTTATACAAGGATGTCAACGACGATCAGACAGAGAGAAGGTTTCGAAAAGAAGGAATATCCATGTTAATTTTAAAGAATTAATAAGGAAAAAGGTAGGTTGCAATACTTTATACGTGATGTTAAATCTGGGACATCACACCACTCCCCCACCAAAAGAAAATTACCTCGTAATTTTCTACAAAACCTTAACTTAATAGATACGAGATAAATTTATGCCAAAATCGAAATCACACGCTTCGAGTAGGAAAATTGAAATAGACATGGAAGAATAATACTACCACTAGAAAACCAAAAATATTCCAGTGACTGCTCTACGGTCAGCAATTCCCGGAAACCCCGAAAGAAGAAGGAAGTTGTCTTGAGCCACCTGTATGGTATAAGGATCTGAATATAAAAGTTGTTTCGATCTTAAATAGACTTAAGTTAGCATTGCGTTGCACCAAATGCGGCTTGGCGAACCTCGTGTACTAACCTCATACAAGTAATCTCAAGGCACAACCCACTAATTCCAAAAGAGACCGAATAAAATTGACCGTACAACAATACCTGAAAGGTGGAGAACTAAAAAAAATAAACAATAGGAGAAACAAAAAAAATAATAAATTTTAACCCAGATGCTCCACCGGTCAAACGGAAGTAATATTATAGTATATACCAAACTAAAAGATACACTAGTGTTTTAACACATCTAAATGCATCACAGCCTTGTCATGAAAACTAAATAGGGTGTTCTGATTTTCTTTAGGCGCCAGGTAATTTTCGTCAGTAAGAAAATTACCAAAACATTAGATTGATTGATGTTGTAATGTACGCTAAATAAGTAAACACAGGCTTACGTAAAACTTTGAGTAGTGTATTTACTTATTAAAAGTGACAAAGTAAATTGGTGATATTCCATTTAAAAGTATTGTCATGGTAATTAAAAAAAGATAATTAATTTAAATAAATGCAAGTAGTGTATTCACTTATGAAAAGTGACAAAGTGAAATGGTGATCTTCAATTTAAAAGTACATTGTCATGGTAATTAAAAGAAAATGCATTTCATGACTTCATATCATAATACCTAAATATCTTGTACTCTGTACAAGGACGTTTGGTACTAGCTAGCGAAGAGGTTTGGTCGACTAAACGCAATTGCCTTACAAATTTGGTACCTTACAATCTGGGTTAACCGCTAAATAAAATGTTTTTAGGAAAGAAAAATCAAGGCATGAGTAAATGATTTTACTTTTGCTAACATTCTAATCTGGGTCCGTCTTTGGCCACAAGAAATACTAATAATTAATCCAACGGTATTCTAAGGAGAAATGGTAAGGCCTCCGACAGTCCCCCAGGTTAAAATGATATACCCAAATAAAATAAAAGTTACTAAATCTACCACTTAGCTGTTATACGGTACTCTAGGCAAGAACTGTGCTAGTATTATTTGTCTGGGTGACAACAGTAAATCGGTACTGTGGGTACTGCTTGGCAGTTAAAATATCCAGAACCAGTAGTCTTCCAAAATATTCAAAGTATAACCAAAACTTGAGTCTTCCGGGTCCAGTCAAAAGGACAGTAAAAGAAGATAGCATCAAATGAAGTAGAAAAATGTAACGTCTGATAAAGTCAGAAGATAACCAAGAAGTAGAAAGAAGAAGGAAAAGCCCTACGGAGAACAGTACAAATTAGTAAATGGTACTTTCAAGTGGCCCCCCGTAGAAACAAAAAAAACCCCAGAGAAAATTAATCCCATCAAATGATTCGGTTATAGTTTTATTACTGTAAAAACCCTCTTAAATTTTGTGTAAAATAAGCAAAAACTTAACCCCCAAAATAGCACGTGGAAGTTACCCCAATTTAAAGTAGTAAAAACTAGTTTTCCCCATGAAAATTACAATCTTCCAACAATGAAAATAATGGCAATTAATCTTACTAAAATAATATCAAATATGCATACCTCAAACCAATGAGAGCTTCCTGTTTTCTTGATATTTTTAAGGTCGTTGTTTCGGACCAGGAAGAAACTTAAGAAACCGAGAAAATCTCGCTGGAAAATGAATACTGACAACTTATGCTTATTAAGCATCAAAACCCATTCATTTCCAATTAGCACGGAACCGCTGATCCTCAACCTGAGAAGTTAACTACTTTAACTTTTGCGGTGCCGCGTGTTTCTTCCCCAGCAGCTTGCAAGAAAATGGCCAATCTCCGAAAACGGAAATAGGAAATTCATTTTCAAATTTCAAAAACCTGTCATTCTCTTCCTTTCGACTCTGGTGGCGTTCAAAAATGTTACCCAAATATGCTCTGTGGCCAAATCCAATCGAAATCGCTTAATACGGAACTCTAACAGTATCAGTAAGACCTACGGCAACCAGTGCCAAAAGATTAACATAACCCCTTTAACAACTGACAGAAAATGTAAACAAAATAAGTAATGAACTTACAATCGAAAGTAAAAGAGTACCAAAATTTATGTTGATATGCTTATTAGAAGACAAAATTTGAGCCATAGTGAGAACACAATGTCAGGTACGCATCCTGAGAAAAGTAGGATCTTATACAAGGATGTCAACGACGATCAGACAGAGAGAAGGTTTCGAAAAGAAGGAATATCCATGTTAATTTTAAAGAATTAATAAGGAAAAAGGTAGGTTGCAATACTTTATACGTGATGTTAAATCTGGGACATCACAGAGTCCGAAATTATAAAATTATCAGGTCCCTAAATAACAAAGTTCTATACGATAGCTGTCAAATTTTGACAGGTAAGTGTCAATTTTTTTTTAGATTTTTTGTAACGAGGGTTATAGCTGTAAGAATCCTAAATTTAAAAATTTGTCAATACCTAAATAACACAGTTTTATACGATAGCTGTCAAATTTTGACAGGTAAGTGTCAATTTTTTTTTAGATTTTTTGTAACGAGGGTTATAGCTGTAAGAATCCTAAATTAAAAAATTTCTCAGTTCCTAAATAACAAAGTTCTATACGACAGCTGTCATTTTGACAGGTAAATATCAATTTTTTTTTTAAGCTTTTCTTGTATCTAGGATTATAGCTGTAAGAATCCGAAATTTAAAAAAATTTCAGTACCTAAATAACAAAGTTCTATACTACAGCTGTCAGATTTTGACAGGTAAGTGTAATTTTTTTTTAGCTTTTTCGTATAGATTATTATAGCTGTAAGAATCCAAAATTTAAAAAATTTTCAGTACCTAAATAACGACATTAAAAAAAAAATTTAAAAAAAAAGAAAAAAAACACTGGGGTTTGAACCCTCGACCTTCGTCTCCAAAATCAATAGTCTTTAGTACTACGCCACCGAAGCTCACAGATTGATTTGTGGTAAATAGGATATTAATGACGTATTCGATATTACATAGAACGTTGAGTATTGAAGATACACACAAATAATACACTTTTTTCAATTATTTTTGGTCAACCGCAAAGAAAAAGGTCCAAGACAGGAGTTTCATACATTAAATACTCTCCAAATATTATAAAAACTATAAAAATTGATTAATATGCCTCCTGCAAGCCATTTTTATTATTACAAGTACGGGATAAATACGATATTTTCCCCCTTATTTTTGGTCAAACGAAAAAGATAAAGGTTCAAGGTAGGTATTTCCCAAAAAAGACGTAGTCTAAATGGTCTTATTCCTCTAAAAAATCAATTTGGAAATCGCATTTTTTACCTATTTTTGACAGATGGTATAAAAGTTAAAGTTCAGGAAAACGCACGTGGTAAAACCATGGCCAACTTTTTCTAAATCGAATGGTGCTAGAATTTGAAAATTGTGCCTGTTTCCGCACCCAAAAAAAAAACTTTGCTCAAATTTGCGAATATATTTTGATAAGTTTGGACATGCAGGAATATTGAGAAGTAATCAGCGCATATTTTGAGAAAAAAATAAAACGGTTTTGTTAAAAATTGAATAAGCTACAGTCGATATAGTAAAACCTCTGGTGAAGGAACCTATAAAAAAATCATAAATTAATTTTTTTGAGCCACAAAATATGTTTTCCCAAAGATCGCTTATAATACAAATTAAAGCTTCTTTATCCGTTGATATAGTGTACCAAGAAAAAATTCAAAATGTTATATATTATAGACACTTGCAGAATTATTTAAGCAAACCAGTGCAACGCCAACAGAAATTACGGGAAAAAGTTCATAAGCTGCCGTTTTTTCCGTATTAAAGATAAAAAAACGAAAAAATATCTCTTAAATACAATTTGACGGCTCTATCCGCTAAAGTATACAACGTTTCAATCAAAAGTCGTTTTCCGTACGAAAAAAAATAAACGGAATAAAAACGGAGAAAAAAATCACGCCTTACACTGTGGTTTCCAGTTTCTTACCATTTTCGGCAATTTCCATTCCAGTTAGGTATAGAACGATATATTGGAAAAAGGTAGATTTTGAGATGGCCTAACCGATTATCCAAACCGAATGTCGATTGGATGCACCCAATTCGACTTATTAGCGATCCAAGAGGTACCATTTTCGACCAAATTTTGACTTTGAAAAATTCAAAAAAATTACTTCCAAACTTTCGATCGCGCTCACAAACAATAGGGTTCTGTAGCCCACGGTCGTCTACGCGTCGAAAAAGTTTAAATCAAAAAAACTCATTTTTACGAACTGTATCGAATTTCAACGAGAATCCGATAATATTCGACTTTAAAAATTAATAACTTTTTTTCAGTACACCCTGTATATTCGAAATTTTCACACAACGTACCCCCACTATTCCTCTCTAAACTGAAAAAGTTTCAATCGTCCCACTCTAACCGTTTCCGAGAAAAAAAATCGCAAATGTGAAAATGTCGAAAAAGACGACGGCCACGACTGCCACGACTGCCACGACGGCGGCGACAACATACATACATTATTTTCACCGAAGCGCCGTATAACATATCGCGGTGTAGCGCGATATGTAAAAGCTGCATATCGCCTGATCGTCACTGTCGTGACTCTAGAGGTAAAAGTCATTACATAAAAGAATTTAAAAAAATTTGAATTTTTAATTTTTTAAATTTTTTTTTCATTTTTTATAATTTTTTTTTTAAATATTCTGTTTTACTATATTATTTACTTTTGTATCACACTCCTTCGGACTGTGATGTGAAAACATATCGCCTAATTTGTCAATATAACACCTGTCAAGAAATATTTACAAATAAAAAATTTAAAAAAAAAGAAAAAAAAACACTGGGGTTTGAACCCTCGACCTTCGTCTCCAAAATCAACAGTCTTTAGTACTACGCCACTGAAGCTCACAGATTGATTTGTGGTAAATAGGATATTAATGACGTATTCGATATTACATAGAACGTTGAGTATTGAAGATACACACAAATAATACACTTTTTTCAATTATTTTTGGTCAACCGCAAAGAAAAAGGTCCAAGACAGGTGTTTCATACATTAAATACTCTCCAAATATTATAAAAACTATAAGAACTGAAGTTAATATGCCTCCTGCAAGCCATTTTTATTATTACAAGTACGGGAAAAATGCGATATTTTCCCCCTTATTTTTGGTCAAACGAAAAAGATAAAGGTTCAAGGTAGGTATTTCCCACAAAAGACGTAGTCTAAATGGTCTTATTCCTCTAAAAAATCAATTTGGAAATCGCATTTTTCACCTATTTTTGACAGATGGTATAAAAGTTAAAGTTCAGGAAAACGCACGTGGTAAAACCATGGCCAACTTTTTCTAAATCGAATGGTGTTAGAATTTGAAAATTGTGCCTGTTTCCGCACCCAAAAAAGCAACTTTGCTCAAATTTGCGAATATATTTTGATAAGTTTGGACATGCAGGAATATTGAGAAGTAATCAGCGCATATTTTGAGAAAAAAATAAAACGGTTTTGTTAAAAATTGAATAAGCTACAGTCGATATAGTAAAACCTCTGGTGAAGGAACCTATAAAAAAATCATAAATTAATTTTTTTAAGCCACAAAATATGTTTTCCCAAAGATCGCTTATAATACAAATTAAAGCTTCTTTATCCGTTGATATAGTGTACCAAGAAAAAATTCAAAATGTTATATATTATAGACACTTGCAGAATTATTTACGCAAACCAGTGCAACGCCAACAGAAATTACGGGAAAAAGTTCATAAGCTGCCGTTTTTTCCGTATTAAAGATAAAAAAACGAAAAAATATCTCTTAAATACAATTTGACGGCTCTATCCGCTAAAGTATACAACGTTTCAATCAAAAGTCGTTTTCCGTACGAAAAAAAATAAACGGAATAAAAACGGAGAAAAAAATCACGCCTTACACTGTGGTTTCCAGTTTCTTACCATTTTCGGCAATTTCCATTCCAGTTAGGTATAGAACGATATATTGAAAAAAGGTAGATTTTGAGATGGCCTAACCGATTATCCAAACCGAATGTCGATTGGATGCACCCAATTCGACTTATTAGCGATCCAAGAGGTACCATTTTCGACCAAATTTTGACTTTAAAAAAATCAAAAAAATTACTTCTCAATTTCCGATATCCTTCATCTACGAACTTGCTCTTTATTTGACGGATCTCTCCAACCTCCAGAAATGAAAATCGAAAAAAATAATTTTTGCGACCTGAAATGCGTTACAGCGGATTTCGCATATTTCCCGACTTTGACGTTTAATAACTTTTTTTCGGTACACCCTGTATATTTAAAATTTTTCACAAAATGTGCCCCCGTTATTCCTCTATAAAACCAAATAATCAAAATCAGTGCGAAATGTACCACTTTAGAGAAAAAAAATCGAAAATGTCAAAAATCGTGATTTCAAAAATCGGGTACGACGACGACAACCCTCGAACATTTTCAAATGTAGGAGGAGATATACATATCGCTCGAAAGGGGCGATATGTAAAAGCTGCATATCGCCTGATCGTCACTGTCGTGACTCTAAAGGTAAAAGTCATTACATAAAAGAATTTTAAAAAATTTGAATTTTTAATTTTTTAAATTTTTTTTTCATTTTTTATAATTTTTTTTTTAAATATTCTGTTTTACTATATTATTTACTTTTGTATCACACTCCTTCGGACTGTGATGTGAAAACATATCGCCTAATTTGTCAATATAACACCTGTCAAGAAATATTTACAAATAAAAAATTAAAAAAAAAAGAAAAAAAAAACACTGGGGTTTGAACCCTCGACCCTCGTCTCCAAAATCAACAGTCTTTAGTACTACGCCACTGAAGCTCACAGATTGATTTGTGGTAAATAGGATATTAATGACGTATTCGATATTACATAGAACGTTGAGTATTGAAGATACACACAAATAATACACTTTTTTCAATTATTTTTGGTCAACCGCAAAGAAAAAGGTCCAAGACAGGTGTTTCATACATTAAATACTCTCCAAATATTATAAAAACTATAAGAACTGAAGTTAATATGCCTCCTGCAAGCCATTTTTATTATTACAAGTACGGGATAAATGCGATATTTTCCCCCTTATTTTTGGTCAAACGAAAAAGATAAAGGTTCAAGGTAGGTATTTCCCACAAAAGACGTAGTCTAAATGGTCTTATTCCTCTAAAAAATCAATTTGGAAATCGCATTTTTCACCTATTTTTGACAGATGGTATAAAAGTTAAAGTTCAGGAAAACGCACGTGGTAAAACCATGGCCAACTTTTTCTAAATCGAATGGTGTTAGAATTTGAAAATTGTGCCTGTTTCCGCACCCAAAAAAGCAACTTTGCTCAAATTTGCGAATATATTTTGATAAGTTTGGACATGCAGGAATATTGAGAAGTAATCAGCGCATATTTTGAGAAAAAAATAAAACGGTTTTGTTAAAAATTGAATAAGCTACAGTCGATATAGTAAAACCTCTGGTGAAGGAACCTATAAAAAAATCATAAATTAATTTTTTTGAGCCACAAAATATGTTTTCCCAAAGATCGCTTATAATACAAATTAAAGCTTCTTTATCCGTTGATATAGTGTACCAAGAAAAAATTCAAAATGTTATATATTATAGACACTTGCAGAATTATTTACGCAAACCAGTGCAACGCCAACAGAAATTACGGGAAAAAGTTCATAAGCTGCCGTTTTTTCCGTATTAAAGATAAAAAAACGAAAAAATATCTCTTAAATACAATTTGACGGCTCTATCCGCTAAAGTATACAACGTTTCAATCAAAAGTCGTTTTCCGTACGAAAAAAAATAAACGGAATAAAAACGGAGAAAAAAATCACGCCTTACACTGTGGTTTCCAGTTTCTTACCATTTTCGGCAATTTCCATTCCAGTTAGGTATAGAACGATATATTGGAAAAAGGTAGATTTTGAGATGGCCTAACCGATTATCCAAACCGAATGTCGATTGGATGCACCCAATTCGACTTATTAGCGATCCAAGAGGTACCATTTTCGACCAAATTTTGACTTTAAAAAAATCAAAAAAATTACTTCTCAATTTCCGATATCCTTCATCTACGAACTTGCTCTTTATTTGACGGATCTCTCCAACCTCCAGAAATGAAAATCGAAAAAAATAATTTTTGCGACCTGAAATGCGTTACAGCGGATTTCGCATATTTCCCGACTTTGACTTTTAATAACTTTTTTTCGGTACACCCTGTATATTTAAAATTTTTCACAAAATGTGCCCCCGTTATTCCTCTATAAAACCAAATAATCAAAATCAGTGCGAAATGTACCACTTTAGAGAAAAA
The DNA here is from genome assembly GCA_963969555.1 of Polydrusus pterygomalis. Classification (NCBI taxonomy): domain Eukaryota; kingdom Metazoa; phylum Arthropoda; class Insecta; order Coleoptera; family Curculionidae; genus Polydrusus; species Polydrusus pterygomalis. Next base: position 13,563,696 of record OZ018384.1, read on the forward strand.
AAATCGAAAATGTCAAAAATCGTGATTTCAAAAATCGGGTACGACGACAACCCTCGAACATTTTCAAATGTAGGAGGAGATATACATATCGCTCGAAAGGGGCGATATGTAATAAACTATTTATTTTACTAATTAACATGTCCCTTATATTAAGTCATAATTATATCTAAGTATAATAATTATTATAATAAATTATATTATGTAATAATAAGATCAAAAAGAAAATAAGAATGAAAACGAAAAATAAACAATAAGAACAAAAAAATATCTGAAGTAGGTACCTACCTACTTACTTTGTACTAAATTACAAAATCAAGTTTTCTGTTCTTAGAAGAGAAAATATTTATGATTTTGTTTAGATCTACGTTTATATCACGGTGGACATATAGGAAAGCCAGAACATTAAGGCGATCTGCAGCCATTGTAGCCCGTAAATAAGATTAACTATTATGTTGTGTAACAACAAAGTGAGACGGGCGCACTGTATATAAGTGCAGTCTCATTAATACTTATTAAAAGTCTAAAAAAAATATATTTTTCTTATTTCGGGGGGGGGGGGGGGGGGGGAATCAATTCCCCTTGATCCCCCGCCCCCTGGCTACGGCCTTGGCTGTGGGATCAAAATATAATAACTACCATAACAGAAGTTTATTTAGTTATTTAGATTACATTTAGATTACATTAAAATTATTACAATAGTACATGGTACCAACCATGATGTAACAAAAAAATTTAAGTACTATGTGTACACTATGGACTTAAAGTCTGTGTGTGCACACATTCACTTACACTGTTAACTTAGACAGATAGGTACTTAATATTTATATAAAGTCTATAATAATCGTAAGTATACTTAATATCTAATAGTAAACCCATTTTTAGAATAATTTATAAAGACCTAATAACATTTTTAATTCGTTCAGTGTTATTTATAATCCATGTATTAAGATCCTTTTTTATGTGTTAAAATTTTTTTGTTTTAAAATGCTCTGGTAACAAGTTCAAAATTTTAGGAGCCACACAAGAAATGAATCGTTGTGCAGCATAAAAATGTATAATAGGGACCGTTATGTTACGATTTATAATCGCTCTAGTCAAGATGTCATGACCAATGTAATTATGAAAAATATTTCAAGTTAAAAAAAATATAAGCACATTTTTTATATATAATTGAATAATTGAGAAGACACCAGCCTGTTGAAATAAAAGTTCAGAGGAAAAATATCTGGACTTAAACAAAACTATTTTTAAAATATATTTTTGGACAATAGTAATGTTGCTTAATACATTTTTATGAGCAGAGCCCCAACAGATTATTCCATAACTGAGACAAGATTCAACCAAAGATTTATAGATATTAATTATAACCACTCTGTTTAGGATGTTACGCAATTCGTAGAATTTATAAATGAGCTTTTTTAATTTATTTTTTACATATTCTGTATGAGCAGACCATTTTAAAAACTGGTCAAAATACACACCCAAATATTTTGTACATTCCACAGATCTAATTATACCACTACATGAACATTTCTCAGAGAAGTCACAAACATTTGAGTGAACTACAATTTCATTTTTATTAGGTAACCCACTCTTATTCATTGAAAAATACATAAAATTTGTTTTGTTTACATTAAGAGTTAAAAGATTATAGTCCATCCAAACCTTTACATAGGTAGCAGCCCTCTCTGCTCTTTCAAATACATTGTGCCATGTTAACCCCTTGATCAGAAGAACTGTATCGTCAGCAAAGCAAACAGTTTTTACATTAGGCATTGCATTTGCTAGACTGTTAATATAAATTAGAGAATAGAATCGGGCCAAGCACTGTACCTTGCGGAACACCAAACTCAACACTTTTAGAAGAGCTACATACTGTATTTAGTTTAACTTTTTGTGTTCTATTAATTAAATACGAATTAAACAGCTGAAGAACTTTACCCCTTATTCCAATTAATTCCAATTTGTGCAGTAATATGCGATGATCAACCTTGTCAAAGGCCTTAGATAGGTCCAGGAAAATGGCCAGAGGTTTATAGTTATTATTAAAACAATTTATAATATAATTAGTGACTTCATATAAAGCAGAATCAGAACCCATTCCCTCTCTAAATCCGAATTGCGAATCAGACATTAGCTTATTTGAATTAAGAAAGTTACATAGTTTTTTTTTTATGCATTTCTCAATAATTTTATAAATAGGACTAGTAAGGGCAATAGGTCTATAGTTATTGATATCACTTTTCTCACCTCCCTTATATAATGGTATGATAACGGAATTTTTGAAGATGTCAGGGAAAATACCAGTTTCAAAAATTATATTTACAATATAAACCAGGGGCTTAACTAGATATTTATAGTTAGATTTTATGATTGTATTAGACATACCAAAATCATCAAAAGATGAAGAATGTTTTAAAGAGTTAATCGATCCGACAATTTCTTCATCGATAATAGGATACAAAAACATGGAGCCGGGAAACTGGGTTTCATTCAACAAGAAATTCGGCACATTAGTTTGCCTACTTATTTTATTAGCTAATCTTGCTCCTATAGTACTAAAGAAATTACAAGGTTCATCGGCAATATATGGTTGATCACACAACTCTTTGTTATTGATATCACTCAGGGCAGTAATGGTAGTTTTAGTCTGGATATCGTTAGTCACCTGTTTAATAAAAAACAAGTTTTTCTGGGATCATGATTAACGGCAACCAATTTCTGTTTAAAATATGTTGATTTAGTTTGCTTAATTATTCTGCTTAATTGGTGCCGATATTTTTTATAATTTACCAATGCGATAGAGTCATTACGGTTAGTAACACAAATTTTATGCAGTCGATCTCTATTTCGTATTGAAATAAGTAGACCAGGAGTAATCCACGGTTTAAGAAGTACTTGTTTGCTAGATATAGGCTTTACAGTAGTGGCAGCATTAATATGACCTTGTAAAACACGCAAAAAAAAGTCAGATGCAATGTTAGGGTCATCATTACTTAAAACAATATGCCAATTTTCATTATTCAGTCTCTCCTTTAAGTGCTGATAGTCTATTTTCCGAACATTTTTATTTATTTGCTTATTTAAAGTTACCCCCCTACTTAGAACTAAATCAACATTGAATAGTAAAGGTTTATGATCCGAGATAGTGCTGTTCAAAATTACAAGATTATTATCAACATATTTTTTGCAATTCATAAAAATGTGGTCAATACAGGTGCTACTTAAGTTAGTCACTCTAGTCGGCTGATTGACTTTAGAAAGATAGCCATAACTATTTAAATAATTTGAATATTCATTTACAATTGCCAAGTGAGAGTCTAGTAAATTAATAGTACAATTTTTTACCAAAGTAACTCGTAGAAATTTATAAGTATTAATTTGTATAATGTTGCTTGCTCTAACCAACGAAGATTTGCAATATATCAGAGAACCATCACATTTATTAATTTTGCTTTCATTATAAAAAACCTCATATCCATCAATAGCAAAAATAGCGTTGTTATATATATTATTGGTTTCAGATAATACTATTACATCAAAATCAGTTAACAATGATTCAATAAACACAATAAGGTTATCAACATTTTTATTTAGACTCCTTACGTTAAGATGTAACAAATTTAATTTATTGTTGGCTTTCTTAAAACAATCAACATTATCCAAGTTATCACATACTAAAACATTGCCATAGTTGTCACTATGGTCATCGAGCAATGAATTAAGCGCCATTAGTTCAGAAGAAAAAAATGAACATTATTAAAACTCATCAAAATATTATTATTTACATAATGCTTTGTTTGGCATTTTCAACATCTTTCAATGATCTCAATCTTATCAAACGACCATTTTCATCCTTTTTTGCGAATATTCTTCCATCCTTCGCCCAAACATATTTATACCCAAGTGTACGCAGGGTGCGTGCTGATGAAAAAAGTTCTCTAATATCTTTTGACATATCTTCGTTTATAAATATTGAGTTTGTTTCCAAAAGATTACATTTACTGCCAGATATTTTACCCTTTTCTTTTCTTTTCTTTTCTTTTCTTTTCTTTTCTTTTCTTTTCTTTTCTTTTCTTTTCTTTTCTTTTCTTTTCTTTTCTTTTCTTTTCTTTTCTTTTCTTTTCTTTTCTTTTCTTTTCTTTTCTTTTCTTTTCTTTTCTTTTCTTTTCTTTTCTTTTCTTTTCTTTTCTTTTCTTTTCTTTTCTTTTCTTTTCTTTTCTTTCTTACATTTCCTTAAAAACCTGTAGGAACATAAGGATCTCTTCTATTCATAACATATATTTTTAATGTTCGGTTAAACGCTGCTGGGCTGGGTGCAATATTCACGTCGATGGGCAGGCGGTTGTAAATTAGGGCGGCGTTATAGCTAAAAGATCTTTGAAATAAAGATAAGTGATGCCTTGGAACATTAAAAAGTTCTCTATTCCGGGTTTCGCGATTGTGTACATCAGTGCCATTGGTTGAAGATCGCTTAAATAAATTGGGATACCAGATGAATTAATACGAAAAACTAACCTAGCCAAATGTAGCTCAAAGCGCTCTTTAATGTTAAGCCAGCCAGAGTCGATAAGACTGGGAGTGATGTGATCAAATTTTCTTAATTTGTACACAAATCTCAAACAGGCGTTTTGAATTTTCTGTAGACTGTTTTTATCTTTTTGTAATAAAGTGGGCTAATAAACTACGTCACAATAGGTCAGGTTAGATAAAACAAGCGAGTCAGTTAACAGTAGCTTTAGTTTAGTGCTTAAGATATCTCGGTGTATATGGGTATTTCTCCACTAATTTACAAGTTTAAGTCCCAACACCATAACTCGGCCAATTTGCGTCGTAAGATACTGATTTTTTCGCAATACATTGATTATAACATATGTTTTTTTTTATTTTACATTATAACTGAAGATAGTTACATACTGAACAAAATATACATAATAAAATTGGAGAAAATTCAAGACCGTCACCGTGAAGTTAAAAGTCCGGTACATTAAAATATCAACAGCATTTATATTTTTCACTATTCAGTAGAAGTGTTGTTTTGATATGCAGTATTTACGATTCAAATAATTTAATTATTTAAACCAATAATATTCTCTGAAAAGCTGTCCCGGCGTTGTGGATTCACGACCGTCACGGCTTGAAACCGCCACTAAAACACCCCCTAGAGGGCGCGTTACGGATATGTTTTTTATCGAGAGCAGGCGCTTCGTCAGTTGCTTCGCAGACGTCAACCTCAACTCCGCGTAGTTTTGTTGGTTAGTTTTATTTTAATTCTGAAGGTAAGAATATTGTGATAGTACCTTTATTACAATCAAGTCCGTCCATAGGTATTATTATTATTACACTTGATTTAGAAAAAAAACGTATGCAGCCTTTTGAAGGAGAAAAGTGCTTATTAATATTACCGTAACCTCAAATTAATGCCTTTTATATTGTGGCATCCATAACCTATATTTTGCAATTTTTCAAGACCGTCACGCTCAAGACCGTCACTTACTAACTGATCTGTGACGGTCTTGAGTTTTTTGGGACTGACTTGAATGTTCTCTGTAGAACTTTGTATATTGGCACGAATACTTTTAAGATATATACTTTTCCAGCACATCGTAACACCATGGATATAAATAAATTCAAAATCAAGGTAAGGTTAAATCGAGAAAAAGCAGATGCGGTTACTAGAGAGACAACGTAAAAAGGAAAAGCGAAAGCAAGAAAGATTAGATCTTAAACTTAAGAAAAATACTGATGGAAATGTAGTGACTCGGAATGCTGAAAACATGTCAGTACTTTTAGAGTTGGAACCGAATGAAGAACCGGCGGCATCAGAAAGAGCGCCAATAGAGAAAAAGCCTATGATTACTAACCCGCCTTTATCACTATATTCTGTGACCATTTTTGAAGTTATTTGTTTATTTTAATAATATTATTTCTATATTTGTCATGTAACTCTAGTTATTTTTTCCATTTGTGTTAAGAAATGTTGATTTTCTTTTAATAAACTATTTTAGTTCCTATATAGTTCAAGACCGTCGACAACATTCAAGACCGTCCACGGTCGTATTTTTGTGTTATCACGAAAACAGTCTTAGTCAAATTCAAATAACTGACAAGAGCATGTTGTATAAGTGGTTATCAAGTGACAGCAAGTTTCTGGTAATTACAGAGACTTGTTTTTCTTTAATATTTTGGTCGTAAAGATTACATTATTCTAGTTTTTCGATAGGTGTATGTAACTTTAGCCAGTATTTGTCATAACGCAGACAGATGAGAAGTTTAAAATGACAAGGTGTGTGTTGACTAGATCAGGTTATTATTATTATATCATAAAATGGTGTCTGGTTCCACTACAAAAAAAAATGCTGCTGACATTAAGGGTATGTGACGGTCTTGAAGAAACAATTTGTTTCACCATCTTAAAATGTAAATATTGGTCTTAGGGAAAGAGAACCTGCACGGCCACGTAAATGTTACACTCCCAGTACTTCAGGTGAAATAATTTTAAACAAAATTATCCTATATTATACTATTTTTGTTTTTCTTAATTGTTGTGTCAAATTTGAGAATTAGCAGAGAATATCCCATATAGAAAAGTCGCAATTTGTAAAATGACTTTTTAATTAAAATGGAAACTTGACTGCTAAATCGAAGATCAGAATCAATGAGTGTACGCCCAGGTTTTTGCACTCGTTAACAGGTTTGAGAATATTATTGTTCATTTTCATTTGAAAAACCGGGTTATTTATTAAAGCTTCTCTATTTGCACCGAATAACATTAGCTGGGTTTTTAACTCATTGAGAACCAACCCGTGCGCTCTTGAAACCTGTACAATAGTTTCAAGGTCATGATTGTTTGTATGTATTTGTTAATAGCTAATAGAAATAAACTATTCAGAAAGAAGCAATAAATTTGGGTGTCATCGGCATACTCGTGCGATCTACATTATTTCAAAGAAAGCCCAAAATCCGCAGTATAAATAGAGAACAGTAGAGGAGAATGCTGCCCTGAGCAACACCCTGATTAATTGTTATCAGATCCGATATATCACGTTTTAAATAACGCGCTGTTTACGATCTTTAAAATAACTATCGAAAAATTTAATATAGGAGTTACCAAATCCGAAATATTCTAGTTTCTTTGTTAAAATATTATTTACCATAGTGTCAAAGGCTTTGCTATAGTCTAGAAGTATAAGGCATGTATTCTGACCATTTTTACTGGCTCTAAATATGTGGTCTGTAATTTTTAAAGGAGCAGTTGTCGTGCTGTGATTTTTACGGAATCCAGACTGAGTTGGGGGTAGGATTCTTTTTGCTTCTAGATATCCTTTTATTTGTTTCACAACTATTGTCTCAAGTACCTTGGATATAGTAGGTAAAATATTGATTGGCCTACAGTGAGACAGGCTTGACGGTTGTGACCATTTTGGTACTGGAATAATATTGGCTGTACCCCAAGTTCGAGGAAAAGTACCTGTTTCCAAACATTTGTTAAAAATAAATGTGAGGTGTTCACTCAAATGAGGCATAAGATATAAAAGCATTTTAAAGTTTATTCCATCTGTTCCAGTGGCATTAGTTCTAATTCCACTAATAATACTCTCAACCTGAAGGGTTGTAACGGGCTCCAAGTTAGCCACATCACCAGTAAAACCAGAAAACTTTTTATTAACATAGTTGCGTTCAATAAAATCTTGATCAGATACTACATTTTGAGGTAAGCTGTTTAAAAAGTAATTATTAAAATCGTTGGAACTACCAATATTTACAGGGGTATCATTATTACTTGGATTAGATGTAAGATTTAAATATTTTAAGGTTTTCCAGAATAATTTAGGATTACAATTAAAAGATTGTTGCAAAAATGCCTTTTTTTCTGACTTGACTGCCATATTAATATGGTTTCCTAATGATTTATATTCATTCCATAGAATATCCATCCTCTTTTTTTATACCTACTCAGGGTTTTTTTTCGTTCTTTAATCATGAGCTTTCAGTTAGGAGTAAGCCACGGTGCTGGAGCTTTTGTGATTCTTAATGTTTTTAAAGGAGCGTGAATATCAAATAGTGAGTGAATCTTATTACACAGAAAATCGATCATGTCATTGACATTGTGAAGTACAAAAATATGATTCCAATCAATAAGATATAAATCGTTCAGAAATTCTTCATAAACAAAATTAGAGAAGTCTCGGTATGTTCGAAAAATAGGTTGCTGTTTACCTCTACAGACCTTTAATTCGCAGGTTACCATTTTATGATCTGAAATATTATCTTGATCAAGATCATCAACTGTAGTAATTAAATTAGGGTCAGAACAGACAATAATATCAATCAGGCTTGCAGAAGTATCAGTCACCCTGGTTGGTTCAGCAACATATTGTTTAAGGCCATAATTATTAAGCAGGTTATCAAAAAGCAGTTGATTGCTTGTTTTCTTCATAAAATCTACATAGTCTCCACCAAATATTGTACCTAAATACATCATAAATAAGGTGTTTAACGCCCTTAACGTGGACCTATTAACGCTTGGACATTAGAAATATGGCTACACAAAGTAAATGGTAATAGTTTTTTAGTAATGAATCAAAAGTTTCTTCTTCATCCTAATAAAAATATTTTAGAGAACTAGGATGGCCTGCAGCTGTTAGAGGTGCTGTTATGAACATGATAAAGTTGTAAAATATTATCCAATAGAGTAGGACTGGCATTTAACAATAATTGGAAAGGTAGTGCTCCAAAATCACCTAACCGAAAAAGTATGCATTTGACGATACAAGGTAATTTATGGTTAGCTGAAATCATAGGTATTTACAAAGGCTTTAAACATTAACAAAAGGAACATTCTGCATTTAAAAATATATTAAATGTGTTGCTTACCTCATCAGTGGTAAAAATAGTATACTTTTTACAGGGGCGACCAAAATCTGCTTTTTAAGTAATAACCAGAACATACAGAGAGATCGCGCCGGAGGCGACAACAAAAAAGCGCCGCAGGCGAAATTTTTTTGGGTGCCACGCCCTTTTTTGAATCATAGTGCTTGGTTTTTTCAAGTGGGAAAAAAATGTCACGAAGAAAATTTAATAGTGTGGGAAATGTTTAATGTGTTGGCTATATTGTCAAAATCAGAGCTATGGATATTTCGCATAAAATTCATTTTGTTTTTGGAAGTAAAAGTATGGTCTCGAGTTTCGGGGGGGGGGGGGGGGGGGCCCTGGGCCCCCCTCTAGCTACGTGCATGTGCGAACTTTATTAGATACATCAACATAACCTAAATGTATTGCATCAAAAAGTATTACATATGTCTTATAAACGTAAACTCTTTGTAGATCGTATATTATTTCTCAATATTTCTGTTTTACCAGATATCATCGTAACGTATCAATCACTCTTAAACATGTATTAAAAAGTTACTAATCTAAATACCATGCATGAACTATATTTTAACGTTTAATTTATACAACAACTTATCGTATTTCTATACAAGAATTTTATAAACGTTTTTAATGTAAATATCGTCCACCATATTGAAACGTATACCTCGCGAACATTTTATCCTTTATCATAGGTTAACTATATACCATAATAATTATTATTGCGGTTTAAATAAAAAATAAACGTTTATTTAACTATTATGTGTTAGTTGGGTTCCTATTTTAAAGAGAACATCTTGCAAATTTTTAAAATTCGAATATTCCCTTAAAAGAAAGTTTCGACGATATATGGGGTTTGATTGATTTATTTGTTGAGAGGACATTGAAAAGCAAACTTTAAATGAATTAACAATACCGCAATGTACCTAAATAGGAAATAACATTTCCGTCAATGAAAAATGGTCCAAAAAGCCTGTAGTAGCACAGACGATATTCCTATTTTTGCAATAATTGCCATCTGGGACTACCTTAAATATATACCCCTCTCTTATATTTTTAATCTTTCTATTGTTCCACGTATTTTTCCTGATGCTTTCAATTTTGGTGAAACAATTCCACTACTCAAAAAGGGTGATCCAGAGTCTGTTGATAACAATCGGGCTATAACTGGCCTAACTTCTTTTTCAAAACTTTTTGAGAAAATCATTACGCAACGTATTTAGTCTTTCCTGACTAGAGAGAAGTTGATAAGGACTTCAAAACATGGGTTTGGAAAAAATTACTCTACCAGTACAGTTGCTTTTGACTTGCTTGAATACGTGCACAAAAGTATAGATTCAAGTCGCTTTTATATGACGGAATAATAAAATATAACAATCTTCCAAAAAATATCAGAAAAATTAAAAAATTGGCAACTTTTAAAAAACAATTAAAGAGATATTTACTAAATTAAATTATTTATATTATTTTATTATTTTTTTTAAATTGATTTTATTAAAGATTTAAATTGGATTAACTTCCATTTTTTTTTTTTTTTTTTTTTTTTTTTTTTTTTTTTCTTTTTTTATTATTATTTTTAATGGTTATAATTTTCTATATTATGTTGTCACTTTCCATGTAATGAATTGTAAAAGTTAGTTTGGAATAAAGACATTTTGAAAGTTAAGTCATTACACATTAGCCATATTCTTAGATCTAACTCGAGCTTTTGATTGTGTAGATGGTATATTTTTATTAAAAAAAACTAAATGCTTTAGGCATTCGTGGCAACATCGTTTGATGGTTACAATATTTTCTTTCTTACCGCCATATAAGGATTAAGGTTCATAATTCGTTTTCTGATCAATTTGCTGTCAATTATGGTGTGCCCCAAGGAGGTGTAATGTCTCCATTGCTTTTTGCACTTTTTATAAATGACCTTGGAAATTTTCCTATATCTAAAGGTTTGCCTGCCAAACTAATTCTATACGCGGATGATACAACTGTGGTTATATCTGCTTGCACATTAGATGTACTGGCTAAAATAGCTAATCATATTTTACTTAAATTTTCTTTATGGTGCAAAAAAAAATCGCCTAATTATCAACATAAATAAAACCCACTATATGGTTTTCTATAAAAAGCGCTGGGTTCCTGATCTACATCTAAAAGTAAATAACAATACTATTTAGAGAGTTGAGAAATGCAAATTTCTTGGCCTTTATGTAGACTTACAATTAAAGTGGACAGCTCATATTGATTTTGTTGGGTTTCTAATGTATAATTTTTGTATTTTGCATTATCTAGGTGACTAGGTATCCTTTTCTGTTTGAAGAAAAATAAGTAGAAATTATTTCTCTGACTTAGGTAGGTAGGGGAGAGTTGGACAAAATCTAGTAGGTTGATAAAACCGGGTACCGCCTAATTCTGCCAAATGCCAACAGCTTTCAATATTATTAACCTTTAAAAATCAGCTATTTGATTTCGAAGGAACTGTTTTTATTAATTGTTATTATTATTTTTGAGCAACCAGTAAGGTTAAAATAAACTATTTAACATTATGTTAGCCTATATAGTAGTTGCAAAAGGTAACCATATTAATATGTAATAGGATAGCGAACAAATATATAGGTAATTCTATTTTCTGGGTCTACGTAGTACGTACCTTACATAAGTGAAATTATTATTAGATATTACTATTATTGTTGTTTGTATGGCAATAAAATAAAGTTTTTAACATTAAGTTAGCCTACGTACAAGTTTAGAAATGTAACCGGATCAATAAATTGCATTTTAACGAACAAATTCCATAAAAACCACTTTTGGGTCCACGTACCTTACGTAAGTCAAAAACGGTTTAAGTAGGTAGGGTTTTCACTGACAGAAAAATTTAATCCTTGGCTAAATTGAAGCTTTTACCTTTATGTTAGCCCATATACAAGTTTGGGAATGTAACTGTATCATAACCAACAAATTCTATTTAACCTTATTTGGGTCTTCGTACCTTAGGTAAGTCAAAAACGGTTAAATTAGGGTTTCCATTGACAGAAAAATTAAATCCCTGGCTAAATTGAAGCTTTTAACTTTATGTTAGCCCACACACTAGTCTAGTTCTATAAAAACCATATTTGGGTCTACGTACCTTGCGTAAGTCATATATGGAGATTTCCTTGACAGTAAATGTAATATCTGACTGAGATCAATTAGTTTATGTTGAACTGTAGGTACTGTCTAAACAAATAAAACAAAAAAAATTCTGTTGTAAATACGAGTGACAGAATCCTATTTAAAGTTGCGTTTCAGTTAATTTAGTATTTTCAAGGTTTGGATAATTATAATATTAAGTATATAGTTTTTATATCTATTTTGACACTTTATCTTTAAACCATATAAAAACTAATGTTTATTATTACCTACCTTAAATTATATCTTAACATAGTATAAAACAAAGTCGCTGTCGCGTCTGTCCCCAGCTATATGTGCCCTAATCTTTAAAACTACGCAACGGATTTTGAAGCGTTTTTTTTTTAATAGATACAGTGATTCAAGAGGAAGGTTTTTATGTATAACTAGCGACCCGCCCCGGCTTCGCACGGGTGCAATTTCAGAAAGTGGCATGCCGGGTACTAATATATCGGGTTTGTTCGGGTTTGTATTTATACCAGCGGGTTGCAACGCATGCCGGGTACACGCTAGTTATTTATAAAACAAAACTTTCAAAATAAATTATTATTGTTATTTGGCAATATTAAAGCGGTAGAACCGATGAGACTACTGCATCAATTATTGTTTTAGAAGGTATCACATGTATAATTTTCAAGTCCAGTCCTGGAATTCATGCCAACTTATAAAAATTTAATAGACCAAAATTGATAGAGTGTCACGTGACTTTGCCTCCATCTTGCGAGTGTATTCAAAATGTTTACTTTACTTCGATTATTCACCGGGGATTAACGGCATACCACGTTCTACACAGTTAGGGCTATTGACGGTGCCGTTAAGCATAAAGGTAGCTACATAAGAAAACTGAATATTAAGAGCGAAATAATTATTCGGCGATTTGCATTACATATTTCAGAATTTCGCAACAATCGCTTCGTCCATCTATGTCATCTTCAGTCAGTTCTGAACTAGGTAGGGCTTATAAGGTTATCATATCGCTTTCAAATAAATTTGGTGACACACATTGTGGTTCAAGGCAAACTGTCGAAGTGATCGATTTGGATTATCTTATAGATTAATTAAAATATCGATACTCTTACCACAACACAACACAACACAACAAGCTGTTTTTGGCCTGCCTGACCTATGTTGGTCTTTTGCACATTCCATTCTTTAAATTTGTTAACCAGTTTGCTTTCACATGACTGGGTTATTGCAGGCCAATTAGGATAGGTCTGACTGAATAATTCACGTACTTCTTGTTGTATTCTACTGCAGTCACCATATTCAATCCACCATTATTAAAATCTCAATTTTTCTTTTCTTTTAGTAAGGCTACCATTCGGGTTTTTTAGTTTTTCAATGCTTGTGAATGAAAAATTGACTACAATACCTACCTGATTCCAAAGGTATATTGAATTTGCCTTTCCTCACCTTTATAGAAGTAATGATGAATTTAATTTTTTTTACATCTATTACCTATTTGGACAGGTAAATCCGTCTTATATCGTTGAAATTGCTATTAAAAAAATTTTTAATTAGACATTTTTCATTATGCCCTATCCCTATACCTATTTTTTAACCGTTTACGAGAAAAAACCATTTTATAAGATGTTGAAAGTGTCCTCCATCAACTGTTCTGCAGCAGATTAATCGATCTAGATTTATAAACTAAATATTTGACGTAGTTACACAAAAAAAATTCAGTGGGTTATGATCGAGCGAGCTTACGTCAAAAATTTAGTTTATATATCTAAACCCAACTCGAAGAAATTCATTTGACGAGTAATACAAGAAATTTCCCCACAAATAATACAAAAAGTACAACAGTAGGTACAACAAAAGTAACGTAACGGGAAGCGTCTCGAGTCGATGGAACGTGAAAGCGTATCCCGGCGAAGCGGGCCGTACCTGCTACTATGTTATAAACCAGAAACGTTTTTTTGGCAAATAAAATGCTTACCACAAGCTTTTAAAAACCCTATACCCCCTCATATTAACTAACCTCATGGGTTAGAGCTTTACTGGTTTCTTGGCAGAATTAAAAATTAAACATTTTCCTAATTGCAACCCTATCGCAATTTCTAACGCATCACGACTTATTTGCAGAAAACTCATTTTATCAACTATTCCAACAGTCATTATTATGAACAAATATAGAAAGAAGGTGGCTTTACTGGTTTCTTGAGGTCATCGATTACATCTATGGAGAACTAGGTACAATTTTTTACTAAAATAGAATCTGAGACCAGGTAATGGTGTACAATATATTTAACATATTTTTAAAGTATGGAACAACTTGCAATAATAGTACCATCAAGAGAATTTAAAATTATGATAATTGATTTCGTTTATTACTCTTTTACAGCTTATCCTTAAATTGAATTCCTTTTACTATTACTCCAATCAAGTAAGATTTATTATATTTCATTCTTTCATTTTGTCGTTAAAAAAATTTAAAAAACATTATCCCATCATTAAAATCCGAATTTACTACGTAGAAACGTATGTTTAGGACAAAAGATTCACACTTTATTGCTTTATGGCCTAAGAATCATTATGGATTTTATTTCTACAGAGTGTTTCAAGATTTATTTGATCCATCAAATTTATTTACAATACCCTATATTAAGTTGTTATTAGCTTTTATTGAACAAATTTTATGTCTGGTTTGTGGTTTTTTTAGAATATTTTATTAACGTACGATTTTCGAACTCTTTAAATGACTCATAAATATTTTAAGTTAAAGGAAGCGTTCTTTAATGTCCGTCAACCATCACTGGATACTGCATTGAGATGCATAATATTTGAAAATTCGTCTTTCTTCAGTGATGGCGCGGTGGACTTACTGAATTTCAATTTTAAAGCTAAATAAATCAAATTTTATACAGAAACAGAATATATGGTATCAAAAGAAGAAACATTTTATTTACTATCTACTTGAGGAGGGAGGAATCCCAAGATTCCCAGAATATTTTGGGTACATCGCTAAATATTTGGAACCACATGGAACCCTATGATAAGGCGACTGCCAAATTAGCGAATATCTATTATAAATTTTTCTGATTCAAACCTTCTACTTCCAAACATTAGATTATGTGTACTTAATTGTACTATAGTAAGCAGAAACTAATTTAAGGGGTTTGCATAATACAGACTGTCCGCGGATAGGGTTTACAATAGCACAAATGGATGAAATATTTCAGTTTTCGGGAAAAAGTAATTCTTGATAAAATGTTTTGCTTGTAAAAAAATGCAATTCACGAAGAGAAAATTTTGATTTTTTATATGGGGTTCGCAAAAACTTCAAAAACATGATTTTTCTCCAGGAGTAAACTACCTTTATTTTTCATTTTTGACCAAAATGCCAATTAGAAAACTTATTTAGAATAACGTTATTTAAATCCGAGATTTAAAATAAATCTTCGATTTTTTTAGTTTTTTTAATTTTTGGAGGTAAATGGAAATTTTGCTGCTTAATAAAAATAATAATATAAAATTTTATTAGACTCTTATTTTTATAATAGGTGGTGTGTATCCTATTTTAAAATTTTAAATGCATTCCTACCATTTTTTGTAAAAACAAGGAATTTTTTTACCTTTTTATTACTTTGCTTTACGTATGGGGCAAATTTGAAGTTGTCAAATAAATTTGATGTGTTTTGAAAATGTTGACCTTAGAACAAAGGGTTTATTTAGTTCAATGTTACGGTGCGGGTGAAAGTTCTTACAACTTTGTGAGAGAAATGTAATCAAAGATACCCTAACTTTAACGTCTCAAAAATGGGACTTCAGAAATTATTAAGAAAATTTTAGCGAACTGGTTCAGTTTACAATTAAAAAAAAAACTATGATCAGAATGACGCAGCTTCCCTAATCGTATTGCAGTCTGTTGCTGACAATCCTACCCTTTCATTAGAAAACCGAGTTCAAGAACTTGATGTAAGTAGTAAAAAAGGCAAACAAAATATTTCCATTTAAGCCAACTTTTAATCAAACGTTGGAAGAAGGAGACGAAGCCAAACGTTTGGATTTTTGTCTTTGGGTCGGAAATAAAATTGTAAGTGAAAACAGGAATTTTCATAAATTTATCATGTTCTCCGATGAATCGACATTTTCAACAACCGGGAAAGTGTCTTCTGCGTATATGTATAAGATACTGGAGCGAAAATATTCTCCGTTTTAGAATTCCTGCAAGAAGACAATATTACAAAAAAGTAAATGTCTGGTGTGCGATTTCTTATTATGCCATTATTGGCCCATACATTTTCGAAAACACGTGTACCCGTAGGAGTTACCTTGAAATGTTGGAAACATTCCTTTCTGACAACCTCGAATAATTGCCTCTAAAATTTAGAAACGAAATGTACTTTCAACAAGATGGATGCCCTGCGCATTTCGCAATTGAAGTGAGGGAAGGACTTAATAATACATTTGACAACACATGGATTGGTCGGAATGGTCCGGTTCTGTGGCCCCCAAGAAGTCCCGATTTAACCATTTCAGATGCCTATCTTTGGGGGCGCCTCAAATAATTAGTGTACTCCCGTCCAATTGAGAATGACGTACAGTTCTAAAACAGCGAATTTTTGAAGCTGTTCAAACAATTTCCATTGAAGAAATTCGAAGAAGTTTTGACCACATTCGTTTACAGCTGAAAAAATGTGTAGAATATGAAGGGGGAGTGTTTGAATAGCAAATTATGATATTATTATTTGTTGTTATTTTAAAAATTTTTTTGTGTTATTTCCGGGGTCATTTCAATTGTGAAATTAAAAATACATATTTCTGGTAACACCAAAAATCAGTTTTTGAAACTTTTTGATACCACCCTGTCATTGATAATGTATGTATTTCGACCGCTACAAACGTTATTTTAAATAAGTTTTCTAATTGACATTTTGGTCAAAAATGAAAAATAAAGGTAGTTTACTCTTGGAGAAAAATCATGTTTTTGAAGTTTTTGCCAACCCTGTATAAAAAAATCAAAATTTTCTCTTCGTGAATTACATTTTTTCTACAAGCAAAACTTTTTATCAAGAATTACTTTTTCCCGAAAAATGAATTTTTTCATCCATTTGTGCTATTGTAAACCCTATCCGCGGACAGTCTGTACCTATATGGTAATGCGCGCATTAGAAAAATTAAAAAATATTTTTGCCAGTAAAACTTGTTAATTGTCGAGATTGTAGACCTTGCATACATAAAACCATAATGTGCTTATCCATTACATGATTACAGATTGATAAATCTGTAAAAGGGATTCTAATAAATCGGCAAATACCTTAGACCTGGCCAATACTTATAATACATTTTAGTGGTTCACTTTGTATTGAGTAGGCTTCAATTCTTCAAACATACTATAAAGGAATGCAATAATTAAATTATAGTTAGTTTGCCAAAAAAAAATTTTAAATCAATTTTTTTTTTTGACGCCTTGCCTTAAAATATGGCCAATTTTATAAAAGGGAAACCTAATAAGCTCTTATTTATTTTAACGGAGACAAGTGGAAAACAACACTTGTTAAAAATACACCTATTAAGACAACAACTAATTGGAAACCTAATGAGCCTAATGAATAAAAATGTAGCAATTGCTTTTTCTTATAAAATCGAAGTAATTTCTTGAAAGCCAATGAATAAAAACTAAAGTAATTGCTTTTGCGTCCAGCAATTGCTTTAAAGTACAGGAATTGCTTCTAGTCAATGATTTTCTTAAAAAATAGAAGCAATTGCTATCGTTTGCTTAAAATGTGATGAATAAATTAAGGAATTGCTTTTTCTAGTATAAAAATTGCTTTCAACTTTTTAAGGTAGGTCGACCCCTGCATCATTTGCTTGGTAGCAGTCAACTTTAGTTCTCCGCAGCATACACGTGCGTTGCTCTTAATTTGTGTCTTCAATTATGGCTAAATATATGAACGTCCGTAAAAGAAAAATCTACAGTGTACGTAAAAATTGCAGATATGATGATTTCAGAAAGTTATATCGATTTGACCTGCGAAAATGTTGAGTGGTTGGCAAATTATTTTTTGACTGATACTGGTAAAAGGCGAGGGGTGCACTGTCGCCTTTAAATAAGATTAAAGTCTTTCTGCGGAAATTGTCGTATCCGGACTTTCAAAATTCTGTAGGTGAAGAACTCGGTGTTCACCAAACTACTGTCTGTAAGACATACACTTCTGTAATCGATGCAGTTTTGGAGAAGGCCAATACTATTAAATTTCCTACAAGTGCTGAAGCTGTTGTGGAAGCTAAACTGTTGTGGTCAGAGAGATTTATTTATGTTCCTTCAATTTGTAAACGAATATCAATTACTTGTCTTTAATTTCTTTATCACTACTATCACTTTACTCATTTTTACTGAAATCTGCTATATCACAATAAATAAATAGACCATGCAACGTTGTTGTATTTACGTCAATTTTTTTACAAATTAGGCACCAAACTGATGAACATGAAATCTATAATCTGAACAAGTGGATAAGACACGTCTGAACTTGTGTTGAATAAGCATTTGCTACAGAGGTGTAAGAAAAACAGCAATTGCTTTTACTAAAAAGTAATTGCTTCAAGTAATTGCTTAATTTTTATTCATTAGGCTCAATGTGTTTTAATCAGATGTTCAAACAGTCCTCCGTTAACTGTTTACTGACAAGCAATATCTTGAAAGGTCATAAAATTCAGTTCTTTGAAATGATTCACAGATTCGATTGTATATATTCGCCTGAAATTGCAATATTTAATTCTAACAAATTTTGATAACGCACATTTTTATAAATACCACTTTTATTATTGTGACCCCACAGAAAAAAGTCGTTTGGTGAAAAATCAGGAGACCTAGCTGGCTAATTTATGGTGTAATTTAATCCGTTTGTGCGTCCAACAAAAAAGTTTTAGACATATTCCCTTACTTCTCGTGTATTATGCGCAGGAGAACCGTCCATTTGAAACCAAATATAGCTTCATATACAGGAGCAACTTCTAATACAGGTCAAATTTGATTGAGTAAAAGTTCTTTTCCCAAATTTTGTTCCAAAAAAATGGGCCCTAATAATTCGATGACCATGTGTGCATTCGTCTACTTAATTGGCTTATTAGAATATAATAATATATGGTGTGCCTATATAAGGGCCTTCAAAAAAGTCTAATACAATTTTGATCTAAAATTAATAGGGAACCAATATTTAAGGGCCCCAAAATTAACATGGGATTTCTCATGGCCAGCCTGGCGGTGCACCACGCGGTATATATCGAACCGAAAGTAAATCCAGTTTTCAGCAGTGTTACTGCCTAATCTGTATACTAAAGTTCATACCCACCCCTCAAGTAGTTTGTGATATTTCACGCCAATAGATAGACTGCGAGATAGATAGATAAATAGGCCAACGGAAATAGTAAACATGTTTTTCATGATCAAAAAGGTATTTTCTTAGTTTTTGCAAATTTCCGATTTAAATGTAACACTCGTAAAACCGGCTTATACTAAACCACAAATTGGCATTTGATTAAAGAATAAAAAGCTAAGACAGGACTGTGAAAAGTGTAAAAAATGGATAAACGATGGTTTTTTGTTATAGGAAATATAACAACTTAATCCCTAGGATTTAAAAATGCTGTACAATATTTCTATGTTTTACTTTTTTGAGCCACCCTGTAGAGTCAAAAATAATTTACCGTTGTAGGTCATTTTCTACTCTTCAACAGCTATCAATTTGCTTGTATTGGCAATATTTTTTTATCGGATGTGAATATTCGATAGAAAATTTTATTCTTTACAAAAAGCTCAAAAAAATCACCTTGTCGGACTTCCATTGTCTTTATTTTGTTACTTAACACAACGTTTCGGTTAGTTAGGATCTCTAACCGTTTTCAAGTGTAAACTAAATTATAATTCTCAGGCTACTGTCTTAAATACTATCCATGTGCATTGTGCAATGAAGCTTAATGACTCCGCTACGTGCTTATTGGAGTGTGAAGTTTGAGCTGTTGGTTTTGGACAAGAAGAGGCTTCCAGATATTGGGGATATATATACTTGGTTTACTAAATATATGGGTATTTTAATTCATGAAAGCTGCTTCTTTGAACTTTCGTTTTCTCCAGTGCTGTTCCGTGTCCAAAACATTGGCTTCTGACCACTATATACCTATTATGCTGGTTGGTCCATACACGTTCCACTATACCTGATCTCGAGTTAAAGAACATCTGAAACATACTCAAAGAGGTGAAACTTCGAGATTAGGTATAGCGAAACATGTATGGACCAACCAGCATAATATGCAGTGGTCAGAAGCCAAGGTTTTGAACACGGAATAGCACTGGAGAAAAGGAAAGTTCAAAGAAGCAGCTTTCATGAATCAAAATACCCATATTTAGTAAACCAAGTATAAATATCCTCAATATCTGGAAGCCTCATCTTGTCCAAAACCAACAGCTCACACTTCACACTTCAATAAGCACGTGGGCGGAGTCATCAAGATTCATTGCATGCACATGGATAGTATTTAAGCCTTAGAATTATAATTTAGTTTACACTTGAAAATGATTAAATTCAGTTTTTGAGAAAATTTTACATTTAAATTTAGTGGTTTTGGTTGTGGTAGAATGGCGCAAGAATAAGCTTGTAACAAATTTGTTGTAGGATTATTTGCTACTATTACTTTAGCTAATTTTACGGGCCTAGATGGAGAATCATCAGAATTGTTCGTAATGACAATTTAGGATTCTCCCGGGGGTTTGTCGTCAAACTATCCCAACAAGATAACAAGAAAATTCGGCGTTCGAGTAAATATCAAGAACTATTTTTAAAAGGATTAGATACCATTTTAATTGAATGGCAAGCAAAAGTTAGGAAAATTAGTTGATTTGCATTATATTTAATCGAATCTAGCATATTTGTCTTCCTTTTGGCTCGAATCCTACACTTTTCTCTCTTGCCGTCATGCACATGTATCGTATTTAAAAGGCAAGTTGGTATATTTTTCGATTCGACTTTTGTGAATTAAAAACACATTCCTCAGAATAATTCATTCCAAACACAATAAGACTCTTTTATATTATTTAGAAACGTCTGATCATTATACGATAATAAAAAACCAGTAGCAAGAACCTCTTTTAATACCTATACATATCATTAATTATATTCATGTGACTTTGTATAGAATACACCGCATTGAATCGGCTTTTTACACTAATATATCGCAGGGTATTTCATGCCTAATGCCGGTTTTACATTACAAAGAAATTAAGGAATATTAATGTGTTAACATTTATAAATCAACTTTAAATCAGTAAATTAAAGTTATTAACAAATGCAATTAAAATAAAAATTAAATATCGGATAGGAGGCAAATTATTTTATTATTGAGACAAATACTAAGTCTACATGACGTAAAGTTGCATTGGAATTCGTTTTGTAATGGATATATTTTGTAACATTTTCTGTGCCTTTAAAATATCGCGCATCAGCTATTGAACTTTGCTGCGGCACTAAATGACCTGTATAATATTGATATAGTGTATCGATAATTTTTTTTAAATGGCAACACTGGTTTTTTATTGTTTATTTTTAAAGTGGATCTTAAGTTATACATAAGGACAAAATTGAAAAATTTTATTCCTTGTACGAAACCGGAACATGTTGAAAAGTTGAAAGCACAAATAAGACATGAGTGTAGGTCAATTTCTCCCGAAGGAATTAGAAACAGGATATTGCCAAATGGTGAATGGACAACATTTTGAGCATTTATTGACGAGAAAGTATTAAAGATGGATAGAAAGTTATTTTTTTTATTTTCCAATTAAATTAATTTTTGTTTGTTTAATATCTTATAAATGACAAGGAACAAAAATTGAAAATTCGGTACTTATGTATAACTTAATATGTAAGTATTTGAAATTAGTCAATAAAAAACCTAGGGTAACTATGTTAAAAAATTACGCTATCGTCATATCTGTAATTTGGGACACACTGAATCAATTTTTTTTTATCAAAAAGACCACAACTTTAAATGTGCCCAAGAATTTTTCAAAAATAATGTACCGGATTTACTGAATTTATTCCAATCTTACACTGTACCTATATTATAGGGTTAAGTTAAGCAATTATTGGTTTTAATATTTCAATTCTGGTGCAATTCGCTTAAAAAGGATATTTTAAAGAAACTGTGTAGGTGTCTTACTGTTTAATAATATTGAAAATATCAGTATTAACAATACAGGTGTTAGTCTCCGTACCAACCAGTCTCCAAATTTTGCCCTGCCGTACACAGTCAAGTTTAGTAATAAAATATGAAATTAGTGAAAACATTTTTTTTAAAAAATTCATGCTGATCAGAAATTCAAAAGTAAATAGTGCATTAAATTCTTAAAAAAAAAGGCGGGTTAATATGCATTAATACTTCTTTTTTCCGTCTAGTAAGTACATCTATGGGTGACATCATAATGCAAAAACTCTTTTTTCTTTTACCCGTAAACGTCGCGTTGTGGTTACTGCGCTTTACCCAAAACGCGTTTCGAATAATCAAGGGTGAAGTGGCAATAGTGTGTATACTGGTTAAAGAAAATTCGTAAATTTTGTGTTTTCACGGCAATTTAATGTTAAAGAAAATAAAGATCTAGTGCAGGAAATGTTAGTAAATTGGCATAACTAAAAAAAAACAAAATTGAGAGTAAAAAACCTAAAAAACGTGCAAAAATAACTGGTTTGTTTACATTTAGTGCGTGGCGGCAGTGATTCCGCTACGCGACGTTGCCAAGATGCCTGAGGTGGAAATCTGCGATATTTGCGGTAGAAGATTGCTGGATAGTCAGGAATTGTGTGAAAAATGCTACATATGGAAACATCGAGAATGTCTTAATATATCCATTAAGGCATATGGCCAAATAAGTAAGTCAAACCAACCTTGGCTGTGTGATAATTGTCAGAAGAGCAATAAGCCCGAGGATAAGCCCAATAGACAACAGGGACAAAACAAATATTATACAATAGACGACGACGTTATGGCGCAACTATTAGACATGGACCAAAAATATAATATGCTTTTCAAAAGATTTGAAGAACAACTAAAGATTAATGAAAAACTAGAAAGTGAACTTCGGCATATAAAAAAAAAGCTGAACCAAAAAGAGCAGACAGAATTCAACAACAATTTAATCATTCAGGGAATTCCAAACCAGTAAAACGAAAACCTAAACGAGGTCATTAAAACGATCGGAGAGAAATTGGATGTTCCTATGTGTACGAGGCTAAATTCAGGGCCTATAGGCTAGGTAGAGAAAATATTGAGAATAGAGCACAAAAATGTCGTCCAATTAAGGTCATGTTTCAGGATGGTAATGTCAAATCTCTAATTCTCAAATCCAAAAAAAAATTTCAATTAAACAATAAAGACTTAGGGCACACGTTCTTACAAAAGATAACGTGGAACTATTAAAGC
Source organism: Polydrusus pterygomalis (assembly GCA_963969555.1). Taxonomy (NCBI): domain Eukaryota; kingdom Metazoa; phylum Arthropoda; class Insecta; order Coleoptera; family Curculionidae; genus Polydrusus; species Polydrusus pterygomalis. The sequence continues at coordinate 13,587,147 of OZ018384.1, forward strand.
AAGCAAAACTATATAAAAACAATAATGAATATAAATTCGTTTGGGTTGCGGGTGGAAATATTTTTATTAGAAAGGATGAACAATCCAAAATAATACGAGTGGAAGACAAAAATCAACTAAAAAATTAAGTAAGCCTCGTAGAAGACTAAAACTTTTATATATGAACATTAGGATTTTAAAAAATAAGCTAGATAGTGTGCAGTGTTCTGTGATCAATGAGGACTGTGATTTGTTGTTGTTGACTGAGACATGGTTGAGAAAAAAGGAAGCATTTTTGTATAAATTAAAAAACTATAATGTAGTACACTCATGCAGAGATGGCAGAGGAGGAGGAGTTTCTATTTATCTGAACGACATGCACAATAAAATTTCGTGAAATAGAGAAATCTGACTGTAACAGTAAAATAAACTGGATCTGTGTGGGCATAGGTGAGGAAAACTTAAAAGTAAGTGTTATTTATAAGCCCGTCCTTTTCAAACACGGAATTCCATACGCTATTGGAGGATATCTTCTTAAAACACCCAAAAAAGCACTTAATTGTGGGAGACTTTAACATAAATTTACTGGAACAATCTCGTGAAATATCAAATTATATAAACCTTATTACTAATATTAATAATTTTGAAATACATAACCTGATAACCAAGGAAAACGCGACTATAGAACTACCAGCACATCTAAAACCATAATAGATCACGTGTTGAGTGATAAACGTAATAATCTAAATTGTAAAGTTGAAGTTAAAAGTAATTCTTTGTCTGATCACAATTCGTTGTCAATTACAGTAAATGACAATGTTAAAATTCTTGGCAAAAAAATTTAACATGTGGTTAAAAGTGTTGATTACAAGAAGTTTATAGGTATATTTAAACAAAAAATGGAGAATAAAAACATCTCATCCTTCTGGGAACTAACTGAGTCGATCATACAGGCCAAAACAGAAGCTGAATATGTCAAAGAATTCAAGGCTCGTGAAAATAACGGCTGGATTGATCGGGGCATACTTGAAATGATGAATAATAGGAATAAAATCTATAAAAAAAAATTAAAAATCCACATAAAAAAAATTTAGACAAAGAATATAATAAAATTAAAAACCAAAAATTAATAAAATCAAATCACTTAAAAATCAATACTTTAGAAGGCAGTGGGCGCAAGCATGCAACAATGCAAAAAAACAATGGACATTTATAAATACCTTTTTTTAAAACAGTAAGCCTGTGTCTCAATTGCACGAGCTTGAGATGGGTGACTTGCGGCTGGATGACCCAGTGGATATTGCTTAGAATCTAAATAATCACTTCGCGAAAATTGGGGAATCGATTGTGAGTGATCTGAATCGGGAGATCGGGGAATTGCGACCCAATGGCTTTCGTACTTGCAGTTAAGTGACGTCTTGTAGTAAGACAGTAATAGAGCGAAGTAGCAAGAAAGAAGTAATGAAAATCATACTGGACCTGAAAAAGAGATCGGCACCGGGCTACGACGCAGTAACAGTCAATGATCTTCATAATTTACGAATTACTCTTGTCCCTGTAATAACCAAGCTAATCAATAATATTCTCATGACTGGTTGCTTTCCAAATTAGAATATCATACACAACAGGTTAAAAGAAAAAGGAACTTTTAAAAAGTCGCAAAAATAGTTCTTTTTTCAAATAACTGGGACTTACATATTACTACGCTATACTCACGCTTCTGATATTCTCAACAAAACATATAGTTTTAGTTAAGTTTTTTGATATTTCCAACCAGTTTTCTGATCCATAAACCGGATGAAAAAGAAGAAAGAAAAATAATTAACTAACTAGCAACTAGAAATTAAAATACACTAAGAATGGCAGAAATATTTTTTTTTACAATCAGGGTGTCCCGGATAGCTTAATTCTTGTTTTATTATTCAGACAACTTTGATTGTGAGTAAATAATGTTTTCCAATGACATTTATATCAGAATCGAAGTTGCCACTGGCCATTCCTAATATCAAGATCGGGAGGGGCTGTTGGGTGATGGACTCTGAGGATGTAAAAAAGAATGGACCTGTGCATACACGAAATACATGTGTTTCGGATTCCACCCTAAACTGTACGTCTCGTCTGTTAAAAATGTTACCTGGTTAGTTAGTTAGTTGTTGGTAAAAACCTTTAGACAACATAATACTAAAAAAATGAAAAAAAATCTTTTGATAAAATAAAAATTTGGCTGCCAAAAGCAACTTAAATGGATTAATTTGGGCGTAGTACACAAAAATTTTCGCCCACCGCGGCGTTTCGTTTTTCTTTATTGCCAACAATAGGGTGATAGCGTTGATACCCGCCCCGGGTGTCATCCACCTTTGCTATGTCACTGCACACTACACCATCTCATCTTGACCTTTTTTTCCTTAACAATCCGTCTTACTAAAGTTATTCTTAAAAGATAATGTTTTTCAATCATTCTGGGACTTTTACTACTTCACTAAAACTTAACTGGACTTGGGCCTTATTTCTTACTATTTGACTATTCGAATGGTCCTCTGGATCCTCACACTACGTGGCCTTCCACTCCCTTGTCTTGACACACTGGATATTTCCCAATTGATGTTGGCGAATTCTTGCACTATTTTTCTTGCACCATAGTTTTTTTCTTGTCAAAGCGCTTTTGTAAAGATTTTATTGTATTTTGTAAGCATATTTTTGTAAAGATCTGTAATTCCACTTTAACTGTGACAACTGTCCAGTTAAAATTCAAAGCAACCCTTATTAAAAAGGCGACACTAAATTGATTTCATGACTAAAAACTGTGAAATTCAGTTATTAACTGCATAGGTAGTCAGAAAATTGGTCATTAATGCTGAACCAAATGAAATATCAAGAAATCTTAAAATATGTTCTTTGTTGGGACTTTAATATGTAAGTCCCCATTATTTATGAAAAAGAAGTACTTATTTTTGCGACTCGTATTATATTTTTTTTCCCTGTATGATATTTTAATTCAATCTTATTACTTTAAATTCATTTTACTAGAACTTATACTTTTGTAAATATTTTCTGCCAATTAGGTTTAGAGTTATTCAAAGAAGAATAATGTGGTCACTTCTTTTGGCCCACCGCGTAAACTATCTTATTTTCTCTACTTTTATAGGTACCTATGCCTTCTGAAATTAAAAAAAAAGTGGTATGTGTTTAACGATATTTTAATATCATACAGTGTTAAAAACTTGCCTAAACTTAAAAATTTTCTACTACGGGGCACTTTTTTTTACAAGTCCTTAAGCCTCCAAAAAAGCCATGCGTGGTGCGCCAGCCACGGATCAAAAGGTTCTTTTTGTAGAAATTACATTACAATCTTTATTTTAATTTTAATACATAGTTATGTTTTAAAGAGGAATTAAACGGCGAGATGACTGACATATTAAACAATGATTTTGAGACAATGAAAGTTAAATGTGGTACATATTTTTATTGAACAACAGCAATTAATGAATGCCATAACCATTTTCTTATATCTTATTAGGGAGTTTTAGGGATTGTTTGCTGCAGCTGCAGAGTAAATTGGATTTATATTTTCAATATTGTATTTTAAATAGACTCTTTTTAAATTAGATTTGTTTGTACACGAAGAAAACCGAGTTTATTATAACAGATTGTAAAATTTTTTAGTGCTTGGTGCTTGGTATTAGAAATATTATAAAATATATAAAATTGATTTAATTTCAGTTAAAGTAAATTTATTGTTGTTTTAAAATATTGCAAATATAATATGATTTACAACAGGATAGGATAAAAGTTTCCGCCACGTCATTAGTATGTTTTCTTTTATTGTAAATTGTACTACTACAAAAAGTAGCTTACAATATTTTTTTTTAAATAATCTTTAACACCCAAAGGTTGTAAATAATCCTATGAATCTATTAGTTAAAATACCTTCGGTTTGACAGGTAGTACTTGATCAAATTGAGGGTATCCAATGTTTTATAATGACGGCGAAGGTCTATATTAAACTAATTTCCGACTTATTGGTAAAAACATCAATTAATAAATTCACAGATGGTTATGTAACATTTGTCAATGAAAATGGAATGGAATATAACATTCCAATCAGCGAAGAATATGATGAGATAATGGAACGGGTTTATGATCTACCCCAGGTATCTCTGGGACAACACGGTATTGTAAGGAATATTAAAAATGAAAAATGGTCTGGTAATGATTATTACCCAGTCGATACTGGAATCAGAATGATTATAATAACTATGAAAAAAACCAATCCCGTCTTACATAACAAATTAACCATAGATGGGTATACATCGTTAGTAGTGTATAAAAATCAGATTCGAACCTGCATGATTTGTAGTGAACCGGGACACGAACGTAGGGATTTTCCTAAACGTTCAGGCAACAGGATATCGGAAATAAGATTACCAATGGCACGCATTCCACTAAATGGGAAAGATGTCCATGATAAAAGATTATACTCAGAAGTAATAGAAAACAGACAGGAAAGAAACGACATGGTTTTGAAAAATGACGAGGAAAATGGAAGTACTGATGATAGTCTAGATATAATAGAACCCAAGCCCACGCAACCAACAACAGACCGCCAAGTCGTTAAAGAATATAGCGTGGAAATTGAAGACACCGAAAGTAAAACAAAAAAACCAAAAACGAACAAGGAACAAAACAGGACAGTCTTCGAGCGAAGAAGAAAAAAGATCCCAAAACTTACAATAAAACTAAAGGATAAAAGCGGAAAGTCAATAAGTATGGAAGAAGACCTAATGGACTTTTTGGAACAAGATGTACACATTAAAAATAAGGAGATTGAACAAGGACAAACAGACCGTAAAATTTAGCGCTTCAGAACAACAGCATATTTTTTAGTTTTAGCTTACCAATGGCGCATTTAAAAACAATTTGTACTTTAAATTGTAACGGTTTAAAATATAAGCACTATTAAATAACTTTATAAAAAAAAATGATATAGACATTTGTTTTTTACAGGAGCTAAATGTAGATATAATAGGATGTTTAAACGGGTATGATTTTTTAACTAATGTTGGGCCCTCCTTAAAAGGTACTGGTATTATATACAGGTTAGGTTCACAGATTAAAGACGTAATATGTTCGCCCGACGGTCGGATAGTTTCTGCTACTATAGACAACATTACGTTTATAAACATATATGCACCATCAGGATCACAAAACCATGGTCAAAGAAACAGATTTTTTCAAAACGACTTGACAACTCACCTTGATTTTGGCCTTTCTGTCATCCTTTTAGGTGATTTTAACTGTGTGATAAAGTAAAAAGACTCAAGAAATAATGCAAATTTATGTAAAATTATAGTAAATGTATGGTAGATATATGGGAAACAATACATAAAAACAGAGTAGAATTTACGTATTTTAGACAAAATAGGTACTGCTACTCGGTTAGACAGGGCTTATATTAATAAAGAATCTTGCAAAATGGTACACAAATGTGAAGTTAGCTCTGCCGCCATTTCAGATGCCATGCCATGCTCTAATATTTTATCTTAAAACAAAGATGAATTCAGTTTCATATAGACGACACGGTTTTGGGTACTGGAAAATTAAAAACTCCTTGCTCGCCAGCGACCAGGTGGATAACTTTAAGAATGAGATCGCTTATTTAAAACGGAATCCGCTTTATAACACAAATAAAATAATATGGTAGTTTGGTATTTTCAAGAAAAGGGCAAAATCATTTTTCAAGTAAGTGGAAATTGACAGGGCCATTGAACAAAAAAAATATGTTAGATTTTTATTATTCGGCTTTGTTTGAGGTAAAAAAAAATTAAACGACGGGCAACAAGATGCCCTACTAGTGCTTCGCGAACTGAAAATTATTATTTTTGAACTTAAGCAACGTATTAATGAAATCAAATTTCACGATAAAAATGTGGATAAAGTAAACGTTATGTACAGTCTGTTTGATATAATTAAAATAAGAAAAAAGCAGAGGGCATCAATCACAACTCTTAAAACAGAAGAAGGTATAGACATTAATAAAACAAATGAGATGTTGCGGTATGCAAACACGTATTACAAAAAAAAAGTTTTCTAAATCATCCACGGATAATAGAAAAACAAGATGTTTGCTTGCGCATATTAAAAATAAGTTGAATCAACATGAAAGTAAAGACTTAATCAAGAAAATTACTAAAGAAGACAGTTTTAATGTTTTAAAGGAATCTGATAAGAAGAAAATGCCGGGGTTAGATGGGCTTAATTACGAATTTTATAAAATATTTTTTTGGGAAATCGGTGATAACATTACATATTATGTACTTAATAAGATTCTAGTTGATGGAGTTACTCCGCCTGATGAACTTGGTGCGGGTGTTGTCACATTAGTTCCCAAAAATAAAACCGCTAACAGCTTAAGTAACTATAGACCAATTACACTCTTAAATTGTGATTATAAACTATTTACAAAAATTTTGGCTAACAGAATTAAAGAAAAAAGCAACAAAATAATAGGAAAGAACAATCATGTGGTACAGATAGGTCCATTTTTAACAACTTGTTGCTTTTACGGGATGCTATCTTATACTTATTTTAATGACCATAAAGGTGCCTTATTAGGTTTAGATTGACTATCCATGGAAAGTAACGGAAACAATGGGATTTGGTAACATTTTTATTGACATTTAAAAAAAGCTATACCTACAAAGGGGCGGAGTCTCAGATATTATTAAACGGGTTTTTGTCAGATTCCTTTAAAATTGAAACCTCATTTAGACAAGGTTACCCACTCTCAATGATTCTATTTAGTATAAGCATAGAACCCTTTATAGAGCTTGTTAAGTTTGTGGTTGAGGGTGTAACTCTGCATAATCAATCGTAAGTTTTGGCCTACGCTGATGATGTATCCATTTTTCTAAAGGATCAAATGGATATAACAAAACTTAAGAAAGTGATTGAAATCTTTGCTTTGGGCTCAAATGCAAAAATAAATATGGAAAAGTCCAAAATGTTGTTACTTGGCAAATGGGTAAGTTCCGACAGTTACTTATACGATTTTCCGATTCAAGAAAATATTATAATTCTAGGTATGTATATGACAAAAAATTTTAAAGACATGATAACTCTTAACTGGAACAAAATAACAAAAACAATTCATACCAACATTATGACAAATAATTTAAGAAGCTTATAATCAGCAAAAATTGGTATATAAATATTTATATAATGGCAAAAGTCTGGTATTTATCGCAGGTACTGCCGATAACTAACCAATTATGTAAAAAAAAAGGTTTTAATAACGGGTAAGTATATCTGGAGTGGGTGTCTTTATAGGGTAAAACGGCAGCAATTAGAAGTAAGTAATAAAAAAGGAGGTCAAAACTTAATAAACCTTGAAAGCAAGGCCTTGGCTCTGTTATTAAAAACGCTATTTCTGTCATGGACGAACTTTCAAAACAAACTCTGGTTTAAGTCTTACATGAATTGCATTTTTAAAGATTCTCCCCAAATTAACAATCCCTTTTTTTAAAGGGTTTTTTTTAAAATAAGGGATAACGATTTACATTTTGACAAGGATACCCTGATTAAAACTAAAAATATTTATACAGCATTAATGGAAAAAAAATTCAAAAACCAGAAATTGAAAACAAATATCAGCAATTTAACTGGAAAAAAGTTTGGCTATCATTGTCAAAGTCGGAAATACCCACAAAATGGCGTTCGGCTGTATATAAGATAATTAATGATACTGCCCCGGTTGCACAAAAGTTATTTCGCCACGGCCCACGGCATAGGTAACTCTGACAAATGCCAAAAATGTAACGCGGTCGAAGATATCATGCATCAAGTTAAAGATTGTATTCATGCAAAGGTGATCTGGAATTGGCTAAATAGCATCATAACTAGACAATTTGGAAAAAATCTAAATAATTTTGGAAATTGTATAGGTTTGTTCGAGGTAGATTTTCGAGATACCAGAGATACAAATGTGTGGTTATTTTACATAAGCGCCTTAATTTATTACAATAGTGAAGTAAACAAAGATAACTTAGAGGAATTTAAAAGTAATTTACGAAATAAAAGCTTAAACAAAATTAGATTTGAAAAAATTAAGAACTACTGCAGAAAAATATTAATAAGGGTTGTTGTATTTCTGGAAAATCAGGAAAAGATTATTGATATCTTCCCCGGCTTAAACACCCAAATATTTGAAATACAAATGATAGTTAGATAACTTTCAAAATGTCTTGTGGAATTTATATATATATTAAGTATGTAAAAAATGTAAAATTATTTTTTAATAAACGATTTTAAGAAAAAAAAATTAATGAAAGTAACCCTATTTTTTTAATCCTTTTTGGAAGGTTGCCTGTCGTGGGGTATGTGCAAAAGTCTTTGGAAAAACCTATCAGCCAAACAATAACAAAAAATATTTTTATTTTTTTTTAGTTATGAACGTGCTTTTTAATTTTCCGCTAGTTTTTCCACTAACCACAGTCAAAGTTCGCAAAAAGAAAAATTTCTGGCCTAGCACAGTGGAACTACAAAATTCTCTTATGGTTTATGTAGCTGTAAGTTTTACAAAATAATCTAACATTTTTCGCATATTTTGGCAAACCAGCTTTAGTATATTTTAATTTTTTTGGGTAAAGGTACCTCAATTAATTGTTTTATTTTAAATTTAGCTTTTTTCATTTGTTTCAGAATATGCAGCCGATCTTTATGTTGAAATACAGCGAAGAAAAGAATATTCTCAAAGTAGAAATATTACCCTACAACCTTTTATGGTAATTTCGAGAAATACAGACACTGATGGTGGATATTCATTTTATTGTGTAGTAAATAATATTCTTTTTTTAAAACCGACCAGAAAATATACACTTTCTGGACAATTTTTCGTCTAGAAAATAACCTTTTTCCGATCGCAAGACCGAAAAAGTGACGTTAGAGACCGGAAAAGATTTTTCCGGTCCCTGTTTTTTGTTTTTCCAATCGCTCTTTGATAATACAAGCTACCTTGATTTCGTTACTATGACAACAACATTTCGATGTATTGTCGAGTGACAGTTCGTTGATTTTTAATTTGTTGTTTATGTCAAACTTGTTTCGCGAGTTCGCAAAATTTACAATATGAATTCAGATTTTGAATTATCCGACACGGAAAATGAGATTTCAGAAGAAATTTTGGAAGCAGCAAGATTGCCAGTAAAATCAAAAGCCCGTTACGCAAGCACGTAGCCAGGAAATGTATTCGGGGGGGAGGGTCCGGCAGTGGGTGGCTTTCTTTCTTAAAAAATGCGCCGCAGGCAAAAATTTTTTAGCTGCCACGCCCTTTTTTTGACTCTCGAAACGTGGAAATTCTTAGTTTCGATAGCCTAACCCGAAAAAACGTAGATATTATATATAGAAAATTTAAAATTTTTATTTTAAAAATTATTTTCTGAGAGTTTCGGGGGGGGGGGGGTCCGGACCCCCTGGACCCCCCCCCTGGCTACGTGCCGTTACGAGAAGTCATACGACGCATTTAAAAATAATATAAAATAATTGAATGTATAAGTATATCGAAGTGTCGGTCTTAAAAAAAATATTGTACGTCACGCAACCGAAAATTAGTATTTTCCAGGTCTCTCCAAGCTTCCAGGACTCGCCTAAGGCTCGCTCTGGAAATGCTTGTCTCGACATGAAAAACACTACTTTCCGGCCTTGTAAGGTAAATTACTATTATTTGACCGAATACTTGGTAAAAACCTTAGACCAGTGGTTCCCAAACTTTTTCAGTTTGCGGCGCACTTACATGTTTAGTATTTTGTCAGGGCGCCCTCACTCGCAATATGTATATATAGTCGTGTCGTTTATATATATATTAAGTATGTAAAAAATGTAAAATTATTTTTTAATAAACGATTTTAAGAAAAAAAAATTAATGAAAGTAACCCTATTTTTTTAATCCTTTTTGGAAGGTTGCCTGTCGTGGGGTATGTGCAAAAGTCTTTGGAAAAACCTATCAGCCAAACAATAACAAAAAATATTTTTATTTTTTTTTAGTTATGAACGTGCTTTTTAATTTTCCGCTAGTTTTTCCACTAACCACAGTCAAAGTTCGCAAAAAGAAAAATTTCTGGCCTAGCACAGTGGAACTACAAAATTCTCTTATGGTTTATGTAGCTGTAAGTTTTACAAAATAATCTAACATTTTTCGCATATTTTGGCAAACCAGCTTTAGTATATTTTAATTTTTTTGGTTATAGGTACCTCAATTAATTGTTTTATTTTAAATTTAGCTTTTTTCATTTGTTTCAGAATATGCAGCCGATCTTTATGTTGAAATACAGCGAAGAAAAGAATATTCTCAAAGTAGAAATATTACCCTACAACCTTTTATGGTAATTTCGAGAAATACAGACACTGATGGTGGATATTCATTTTATTGTGTAGTAAATAATATTCTTTTTTTAAAACCGACCAGAAAATATACACTTTCTGGACAATTTTTCGTCTAGAAAATAACCTTTTTCCGATCGCAAGACCGAAAAAGTGACGTTAGAGACCGGAAAAGATTTTTCCGGTCCCTGTTTTTTGTTTTTCCAATCGCTCTTTGATAATACAAGCTACCTTGATTTCGTTACTATGACAACAACATTTCGATGTATTGTCGAGTGACAGTTCGTTGATTTTTAATTTGTTGTTTATGTCAAACTTGTTTCGCGAGTTCGCAAAATTTACAATATGAATTCAGATTTTGAATTATCCGACACGGAAAATGAGATTTCAGAAGCAATTTTGGAAGCAGCAAGGAAAGCGACTTACGATATATTGCCAGTAAAATCAAAAGCCCGTTACGCAAGCACGCAGCCAGGAAATGTATTCGGGGGGGAGGGTCCGGCAGTGGGTGGCTTTCTTTCTTAAAAAATGCGCCGCAGGCAAAAATTTTTTAGCTGCCACGCCCTTTTTTTGACTCTCAAAACGTGGAAATTCTTAGTTTCGATAGCCTAACCCGAAAAAACGTAGATATTATATATAGAAAATTTAAAGTTTTTATTTTAAAAATTATTTTGTCGACGTTGTGGTCTGGTGGTTAGCGCAGCAGCCTCACAGATCGTAGGCCCGAGTTCCATTCCCGGTGCCGGCAACGACGATGTTAAATTTGGAATTTGGTTTAAGAGGTGGCGCCCGCCGTCTTTCGGAAGAGACGTTAAACTGTGGGCCCCGTGTCATGGATGTTGGCACGTTAAAGAACCCTACCCTCGACAAAGAGGGATTCGGCAAAATTACCAGATAGTGTTTGACAAATTCCCTGGCGTCGGTGATTGGCCTCGTTGCGGAAAAAGGCCGACATAAAATAAATAAATAAAAAAAAAAAAAAAAAAAAAAATATTTTCTGAGAGTTTCGGGGGGGGGGTCCGGACCCCCTGGACCCCCCCCCCTGGCTACGTGCCGTTACGAGAAGTCATACGACGCATTTAAAAATAATATAAAATAATTGAATGTATAAGTATATCGAAGTGTCGGTCTTAAAAAAAATATTGTACGTCACGCAACCGAAAATTAGTATTTTCCAGGTCTCTCCAAGCTTCCAGGACTCGCCTAAGGCTCGCTCTGGAAATGCTTGTCTCGACATGAAAAACACTACTTTCCGGCCTTGTAAGGTAAATTACTATTATTTGACCGAATACGTGGTAAAAACCTTAGACCAGTGGTTCCCAAACTTTTTCAGTTTGCGGCGCACTTACATGTTTAGTATTTTGTCAGGGCGCCCTCACTCGCAATATGTATATATAGTCGTGTCCAAGAAAGTGCTGCAACACATAAATAAAAACAACTCCAATCTAATATTTTGTTTCATTATTTAACTATAACACACAAGAATCCATTTATCATGATTAAAGAAAAAAAAATCAATGTGATGGGTGAGCTTGGTGATCTCCACACATTTTTTCGAAGCGATGAATAAGGCTTGACACTGCCACTCTCATTTCTCGCTCCACGTTGATCTTTGAACGATATTTGCTCTTTATTACAGCTACAGCTGAAAATCCGGCTTCGTATAAATAGGATGTTGCAAAGGGGATTAAAATCCTCAAAGCTTTTAAACTTAGAGTTGGATATTCATTTTTAACGGTTACCCAAAACTCCACCAAATCGGAAGAAGCGAATTTTGCTTTATGGCTGTTGTCGCAAGAGAGTTCAATAAGACTCTCTTTTTCTAGTGAAGTGAATTCAGGTGGACATTGTGCATGTGCATGGAAAGGATCTTGGATCCATGCAAATTTTTCGACATTTTCCTCCGTAAAGTATTTTGCAAACCATACCGTGCGTTTGGAAATATGTTCCGTGAAAAGGGACAGCAAATCTGGAGAGATAACGAGCTCATTAGAGGCTGAGACTTTATGCAATTCTGGAAAACAATCTTGATCGCCATCTTCATTAATTTTTCTTGTCCACAACAGCAGTTTTTTCCTAAATGCTGTAATTTTCCCTGCTCTGGCTCATCAGGAGCGCCGCTTGGCGGCGCCCCTGGTTACTCCTCGCGGCGCCCACTTTGGGAACCACTGCCTTAGACACTAATTTTAAGATTATGTATGCATTAGATCTAAAATACCAAGCTGAATGCCAACATGTATGTGCTAGTATTCAAAAATTTCTATATACTCAAAATGAAAAATCGTCAGTTAATACGTAGCTATATATAATTTTATTTACTGACAAAAAAATCAGACCACGTGTGTGCCTTAGTAAATATTGTTATGTTTGTATGTTAAGTTTCTGCAAGTTCAATAAAATAATTTTAGACTCTATATTAGCGTTTGTATACTTACCCTCTCAATATCTACACAAAATGTTTTTGTAAGGTATATATAATAATTTTTATTACTGATAAGTAAACAAATAATAACTCTAAAATTAAATTTTCATTTAAATAAATAGGTTTGTAAATTTTACAAAAAAATATTTTAAAATTTGCAAATCGGTAATAGATTCACATATTATTCGGTAATATAACATTTAATAAAAGGTAATAACACTTTTTTTCTGTTATTAGGCAAGCTGTTAGGCACTACAAGAAAATATTGTAGGAGCTATAATATTTTTAAAGTAAATTATAATAACGAGCATAATCAAAACATAAAATGATTTTTCTACAAATCTAATAAACTTATTTTTGTTAAAATAATGTCACTTGGCGGCCAAGGCGCGGCAATTACATTTTTAATTCGATGTTTCGTTAGAACCATCAACTTTATTTTTTTTCAATACGAAACGTTGTATTGAAAATTTAGTTATATCAACTCGTAGAGGAGAGAAAATGTAACGATAATGTAAACTTTATTTTGACATATTATCTCTTCAAATAGAGTCAGAAAAGGTAAAAACGAAATCCCGAAAATTTGGTTTTACCCAAATAACTTCAAAAGGAGTTTTTAAATTTGAAAACACAACGTTGCAGATTTTTGTAGGACGCAACTTTTTTCTAATTTAACCATCTCTGTATCTTCTACGTTTTACGAGACACCAATAGAGTGCATACTTATCAGGGACATCGTGTATATTACTTTGGCGGGCATAACTTGGAGAATGCAAGTTCCTAATTTAGTTTATCATTCTTTATTAAAAAATATATATCTTCTGGTGTAACTGTTAAAGTTGTACATGTACAACCGATAATAATAATTTTGTTGATTTGTGTTAGTTATTCATATACATGGAACCTCTCCTCTAATTATATATCTAATATACATACCTACATATATAAAGTACCTACAACATAACGTGGCAGGCCTGAAGTTACGCTTTTAATGTAGGTAAAGAAACGAATACACAATGTACTTAGCGCGAGTTGAAAAGAGATGAAATAAGACTCAACGTTGCCAACTTTTATTCGAAAGCGATTTATTCCCATTTCACTCTCGCTGCATTCCCCCTCCATAGCAGCACAGACGTCCCGATAGCGAAGCACCCACCACGATGTTTAATGTTTTCGTTTTCTATCCTGGCTAAATTTTTTAGGTAAGCGTAGATACGGTGAAATTCTGCTGGTATTTTCAAACGCAAATTTATTTTATGTAACGCGAAGGCTGAGAGTGCAGAGTAAGTAGATGGGTGTTTTGCATTTTTGTATCCCGACCAACCTGTACCAACATCAAAACTATCTTAACTATTTTTGATAGATTTAAGAAGTTGTGGTACATACAGGCATTTTACTTTTCACTTTAAGCTAATAGAAACAAACAATTTAAAATAATTGTGGCATTTTTAAAAGCAATAATTAATTAGTTAATAACATAAAATGGAAAATACCTACACGGTGGGCCAAAAAAAGTAACCACATTTGAATTTTTGGAATAACTTTGTTGAAAATTATTTTTGAACCAAATTTGCAGGACATATTTATTAACAAAAGTATAGGTTCTTGTAAAATAAATTTAAAAATAATAAGAGCAAATTGCAATATCATACAGGGCAGGTTAAAATAAGAAGTTACTTAAAACTAGTCGCAAAAATAGTTTTTTTTAATTTTTTAAAATAATTATGACTTACCTACATCTTAAAGCTTGTTATGTCCTTAACAAAAAAATGTCTTTTTACATTTTTTGATATTTCATTCGGTTCGATAGTTAAAAGCAATTAAAAAAAACATTTCTATGCATTTTGTAACAATTATTATTAATAACTGAATGTCACCCTTTTTTAGTCGGCCAAGTAAACAAATCATATCGTCTTTTAATTAATGGTTGCTATGAATTATAACTTGACAGTTGTCATAGTTAATGGAAATACTGATCTGTTCAACAATATGCTTAAAATAAACGATAAAATTTTGATAAAAGCGCTTTGACAGGAAAAAAAACTATGGTGCAAGAAAAATAGTGCGTGAATTTCCCAACAGAAATTGGGCGTGTGTTTCAAGACTGCTGAAAAAAATGAGGGAAAATATCGGCAATTTTGAGGGAAAGCATGGGAGTGGTAGGCCACGCAGTGTAAAAACCCAGAGAAACATTGAAATTGTTAGAATAAATATTAAAAGCCCTGTAAACTTTCCAGGAAGTAGCAAAAGCCCAAGAATGATTCAAATAGATTATCTTATAAAAAGATTCTCAGTTAGACCAGTGGATCCCAACCAGTGGGTCACGACCCCCAAGGGGGTCGCGATGATCATTTGGGGGGGGGGGGGAGGTCGCCAGCCTTTAAGGCTTAAAGCCCAAAACAAAGGCGAGAAATAAACTGGATGTTCAAGATGACATTAGACTGGCTCAAATAAAAATTTTA
Source organism: Polydrusus pterygomalis (assembly GCA_963969555.1). Lineage (NCBI taxonomy): Eukaryota > Metazoa > Arthropoda > Insecta > Coleoptera > Curculionidae > Polydrusus > Polydrusus pterygomalis. The sequence continues at coordinate 13,602,384 of OZ018384.1, forward strand.
AAACGTTTTATCCAGATGCAAGCTCAGTTATCACATTAACATGCCAAATAAATGATATTGCTGTTATTAAATTGTTTTTTTATATGTTTAGTTACAAACTATCAATATTTTTTAAATGGGGGGGTCACGACCTTTTAAGCAAATCCAAAAAGGGTCATGACTGAAAAAAGGTTGGGAAACACTGAGTTAGACGGATTGTTAGGGAAGATATTAATTTTAAAACATTTAAAAGAAGGTATGTGCACAAATTATCGGAAGTGGCAAAAAGGTTAAGATTGGATAGGTTTGCAGAGAAAATTTAGAAGAAATAATAGTGTCAATAACATTAGGTTTACGGACGAAAAAATGTTTTACTTTCGACCACCGAAAAATTCCCAGAATAATAGGTTGTATGATAATTTCGCTAAAAATGAAAACATTAGTGCAGATAGGCTACTTATTGAATAAGGACACTTTGTTCCAGGCGTGATGGTCTCCCTTGGTGTATTAAAACTAGGCAAAACAAGTGTAATTTTTATAAACTCTGGCGCGAAAGATAATTCTGTTGTGTACTGCCACGAAGTTCTTGAAATCATGCTACCGGAATTGGAAACGTTTCAGGATTATTATATTTTCATGCAAGATGGTGCCCCTGCCCGTTGATCACAATATACCATTCGTTTTTTAAGTTAACAGTGTCCAGAAATCATCGCTCCAGATAAAAGGCCGCCAAACAGTCCAGACCTCAATCCTGTGGATTACGCCATATGGGAAAATTTAGAAGCAGCCGTGCACAAAAATAGAAATTTGAATATAGTATGGACGACTTAAAAGAAGAAATTGTACGCTGTTGGGAAAATTTTGACCAAAATACAGTCAATGGCGCAATTAATCATTGGAATATACGTTTACAGAAATGCATTAAACAAACCGGAGGACATACTGAACAATTTTTTAAATAATTTCTTTTGTTAGATTATTAGATTTGATTTGATGTTAATTAATCGCATAGAAATGTTTTTTTAATTGCTTATAACTATCGAACCGAATGAAATATCAAAAAATGTGAAAATACGTTTTTTGTTAAGGACATAACAAGCATTAAGATGTAAGTCATAATTACCTATTTTAAAAAATAAAAAAACTATTTTTGCCACTTGTTTCAAGTAACTTCTTATTTTAACCTGCCCTGTATGATATTGTAATTTACACTTATTATTTTAAAATTTATTTTACAAGAACCTATTATATAAGACATATAACTAACTTTTGTTAATATGTCTTGCAAATTTGGTTCAAAAATAATTTTCAACAACAAAGTTATTCCAAAAGTTCAAATGTGGTTACTTTTTTTTGGCCCACCGTGTATGTAAAATTATTGGAAAATGCTTGGTACAACGTACAATTCAAACAGAATTCCAAATATAACAGAATTACTGCAATGAATACCTCCTGCATTTCTGTAGCAGAAAATAAATTATCCCCCCTCTGGCCTCGCCATGCGTTGTTCACGCCACATGCCAGCAACACTGATTGATCGTTGATACTGTGGGCTAGTTGGCCCAGGCATGTAGAGTGAGATGACCCATGGTAAATTTTATCATTCAAGACCTTTTTTTTTGACAATATTTTGCCACACCGGTCGCAAAGGTTTAAATACTTTGAACAGCTTTCATGGAATCACTTCTGGCAGCGTATGCAGTGGATCCAATCATCGTTTTTCGTGGTAGCATTATATTTCTCACCACACCCAAGGCATTCGGTCGCGTCTTCTTTATCTGGGCTATCGTCAGAGTGAGTCTCCAGCTCATCTGAAACATCCTTATCCGTAGATGATTCTATTTTATTTATTTTTTGTATTTTTCATTTTTTCTTTTTTATTATTAAGGTCTTTTGCTTTAATATTTTTTTCTGTTCTTCTTCTTTCTTGCGTTCAATAGCGGCTTTTCTTTTTTCAATATGGTCTGAAAACGTTAAAACAGCAGGGTATATGAAATTTTAGTTTTGATTCATTGTGGCTGCCAAAAACAGAGGGTGGCCGAGAGTTCCCTTCTTAAAATCATTATTTTTATATCGTCTTCGAAAGGTTGGAGGAGGAATGTTGTTAAAAGTGCGACACGCTTCTCTAACGCCAATTACACCATTTCTGACTACTTCTGCAGCATTAACCAGATCTTCCTCAGTCCACTTTCCTCTTTGCACTTTTCTATTATATTTTGCTGGCATGACTCTAAAATTAAAAATATACAGTCATAACAAGAATTTTAGTTTAGCATTTTCAGTCCAGGGTAGATGGCCCGTGAGCCAACTAACCCGAATAGACGTTGGGCCGTTTCTCCCAAAAGTCGGGGAGAGATGGCCCACTCAATATACCCACTGTTCGATGTAATTTTAAAACTTTAAGTTATTAACATAACCTCAAAGAACCATAAAATAACGATTAGCAACAATTACGAGCAAAAAATACAATGGTGAAATACAAAAGTAATTTTATTATAGACCTTAAATATTTTCCTTGCCTATAAAATAATAGTTTAACCATAGCTTACCCAAAATTGCAAAAAAATCAACCAAAAACGGTGTACGATATACACTTCACGTTTAAAACAGGTTGCTAAAGTACCACTGACGTGGAATCTTCGGAAACATTCGACGTGGCGACAACCTCCCGCACGACAAACTTGGAAGAAAACTACTGGACCTCGTAGAAGAAACAAATCTTTTCTAACAAGACTGGGGCGCGCAATAAGCCAGAAGGCTGCAGTGTAAGAAGCTTGGGCCACACGTCGAACCCGACCCCCGCCTTTAACCAACCAACCAACCAACCACTGACGTGGATCTAAAATTTCGTAAATATTGAACTGGGCCATCTCAATCGTTGGGCCATCTCTCCCGGAATTACCCTAGAACAAATTTAGGCAAACATTCGCCTATAAATCGCATAATCTTACTTGTTTATCACCACGATATCGATTACATGTTTATTCCGTTAAACAAAAGGCTAAAATATGACGATGTCATTTTGATTAAATAATTAAATTTTAACTTCGTAATAATCCTAAAAATATATACCAGTGGCCTGTTGGCATATCATTTTCCCAAATCGTAAAGTGCAGGGAGGACAACAGGTGGATGACAAACGAACTATTAGGCCTTATGAACAAGCGTGATAAACTGTACAAAAAGAAAATGTAAAAAAGATGACCAAAATGCTGATAGGGAGTTTAAAGCGTTAAAGAATAAAATAAACAACAAAATCAAATCTTAAAAAAAACAGTTATTTCAGAAATAAGTAGGAGGAAACAAACAATGACGTTAAAATACAGTGGCGTGTTATAAATAATTTCATGAAAGGAAACAATAAATGTCAAACTAAAATTGCAAGCTTAACTGTTGGCAGTGTAACACTTACAAACCCTTTAGACATAGTGAATCAATTGAATGACCACTTTGCTTCAGTAGGTAAAAATATTGTTCAAGGCGTAAGCAGTGAAATCCTGGCCATGGACCCGGATGAGCAAAGCAATTTGTACAGGGTTATCCAACCAAGACTAGACAAGGCGATTTTTTGACTTTTCCTGTACTTTTATAAAAAAACTGAAATAGCCATCTTAAGTCATTTTCTCCCGCGAATTCGAATATCTTCAGCAAAAAACAATTGAACATCAAACAAAAGTACTAGGGGTCACTTTGATATATTTTTAAATGGAACAACCTGTATATTTTTACATTTTTAAATTCCACATAAAATTATAATTATTTTTTATTAAATGCACTATTAGTCTATACTTCATAGTTTCCGAGATATTGACTCTCGAAAAGTGACATTTTTGAACTTTGACAGCTTATAACTTTCTAACAGTACGTCTTAGAGTAAAACGGCTTACATGTCCCTATCTTCAATTTTTATTATCTTCCCAAAAAAATCAACTTCCGGTTAAACCGGATGTAACTCGAAAGCAGGAAATATAGTTGTTCCGGTTTAACTGGAAGTTGATGTTTTTGGAAGATAATAAAAATTGAAGATAGGGACATGTAAGCCGTTTTGCTCTAAGACGTACTGTTAGAAAGTTATAAGCTGTCAAAGTTCCAAAATGTCACTTTTCGAGAGTCAATATCTCGGAAACTATGAAGTATAGACTAATAGTGCATTTAATAAAAAATAATTATAATTTTATGTGGAATTTAAAAATGTAAAAATATACAGGGTGTTCCATTTAAAAAAATATCAAAATGACCCCTAGTACTTTTGTTTGATGTTCAATTGTTTTTTGCTGAAGATATTCGAATTCGCGGGAGAAAATGACTTAAGATGGCTATTTCAGTTTTTTTATAAAAGTACAGGAAAAGTCAAAAAATCGCCTTGTCTAGTCTTGGTTGGATAACCCTGTACTTCAATGAATTTCACTGTGACAAAACATTCTATATGCTGCCAACAGAAGAGCGAGAAATCAGGAAAGTTATTTCAGATCTGAAAAAAAATTCGGCCCCCGGGCATGATGAAATTACGGTTCGAGATATAATAAATCTTACGGATTCATTGGTTCCTATATTGGCCAAACTGATAAATAGTGTTTTGGCCACTGGTAAATTCCCTGATGAATTGAAGATTACTAGAATAAGTCCTATATATAAGGCTGGTTGTAAAAGCAATATGAACAACTACAGGCCGATTGGTGTAGTCAGCGTATTTTCTAAAATAATCGAAAAAATCATAAAGGTAAAGATGTCTAATTTTATTGAAAAATTTATTAGTACAGATAAATATTAGTACGGATTTATTAAAAATAGCTCTACGCTGAGTGCAACAATCGACCTAGTAAATAAAATATCAACCGAGTTAGATAATAAGAAAATAGTAATCGCTGTGTTTGTGGATCTCAGTAAAGCTTTCGATGTGGTAAGCGTAGATTTGCTTCTGAGCAAGCTGGATAATATTATTATGGGCTTCCGAGGTATCATTTTTAATTTCCTGAAAACGTACCTAAAGGATAGAAAACAATATGTAAGATTGGATGATGCTCGGAGCAAAATTAACTTGAATAACTTTGGGGTACCTTAGGGATCGGTTCTTGGACCACTTTTGTACTCTCTCTACGTATTAAGTTTAAGATTAGCAGGGCTCACGGCCCAATATTATACATTTGCGGATGACACCGTCTTACTTTATAGTGCTGAACTCCTTGACCTATTAGAGGCTGTGATAAATAGGGATTTAAAATTATATACAAATTGGCTGTTGTGCAATAAACTTACGATAAATTTAGATAAGACAAGATATATGATATTTAAGCAAAAAAATAAAATAATTTCGAATCCTCAAATAAGAATAAATGATGTAGAAATACAATTGGTCAACAAAATAAAATATTTAGGCTTAGTATTGGATGGCTGTCTAAATTGGAAAGAACATGTAAATTATATACACAGTAAAGTAGCACCTATGATGGGCGCCCTCTTTAAAATTAGAAGCTATATATAAATAGGAAGACAAAGATGAGCATTTACAATGCTTTTTGCCTATCGCAGCTTAGATACCTGATCCCTGTATGGGGCACATGTGGAGTTGGAGAACTAAATAGTATACAAACCTTACAAAATAAGATAATAAAAATACTGTTTCAGTATGATCGCCTTAACCACACTGAGTACCTCTACAGGGAGATAAGAGTTCATGATATAAGGAGGCTGCTCCAACTCGAGCAGTGTAAATTAATTCATAAGCTAATAAATAAAAAGCAAAAGACCAATGTAGAAATTGTATTTTATAATAACATTCACATACATAATACAAGGTGTGCAATAACATATACCTGGACAATGTTCGGACAGGCAAAGGCCTGTACAATCCAATTTCACAGGCGTCTAGTGTATATAATGAACTGCCAATGCATATCAAAAACATTACCAGTGATTGTGGGTTTATAAGAGCCTTGAAAACTCACCTCAGTACGTAGCAGGACTTGCTTAACTTTCTTTTGTGTTTAGGGCTTCCTAGAGTCAATTTTCAATTTGTACTAGTGATGAACAATACTTTTATATCGTCTAGTACCTACTTTAATTGTAATCTTCTTGCTTTGTTACTATATTAAATAAGGAACAATACTGTTGACAAAATATGTATATATCTCCGAGACCAGTGCTCTATATGTACTGATTAGGAGCTTAAAAAAAAGTGAAAGAAAAATTGTATTTATTAAATAAAGAATGATTTCAAAAAAAAAAATAGACAAAGAATCTAATTATTACGCCATAACCCCACTTCAAAGCTTTATTAGCCACGTTTAAGTTATCTTGTTAAAGTCCCTATCGTAAATTAGAGGAAAATGAAAATGGGTTTACCGTTTTACCCTGTGCATAAAGTACGCAACAATGTGTTCACTCAAAGACTCTCACCCTATTTAAATAGTCGTATACATAAGTGAGGGGTGGGCTATTCGGTTTGACAGTGGTGGAGGTGATATTAGCCGGATTTTATACGCAGAAGGGTTAATGGTGTTGAAAAATCGATATTTTAGGGATTTTAATTAGAGTTTACTAAGCATGTAACTTGTACATGAAAAAGATTCAGAATTAACATCTTGAAAGCGTATATTGATATTTTGATCCTGGCTAATATTTTTCTATATTTAAGGTTTCTTTTAAAGTGACCATGAATTTTCAAGCTATTATATTGCGCACAAAATATCTTTTAATTTGAAACGAAAATACCACAAGTACCAAAATCCATCAAGAAGTGAAAAATGAATAGTAAGGTCCTCTAATTGATGGAAGTTCATTATACACTTAATAAAAAACAAAATATTTGTCAAATTTTCACTCTATTTAAGAAACTTTCTATAAGTAGGTACATTATGCATTTCGCTACCTTATAGGTTCTTCGGATATTTAATGCTATAAGTAATTTTATCTATAAATATCTATAAAGTGTTGCATTTACAAATGATGTGTGCCAGTTTAGGTAGATATAGAATATGCAATCTTAATTATTATCTAAAACTATTATAAGCAATACTATAATATAATGTAACAAGCAATTTTCTAAGACAATTGAAAAATAATTATACTACAGACTTGGTGAATTTTGCGACTAAACACTGACCATTCTTAAGATAACTAATCAATAAACAAACCCAAAGTACGTTATGGTTGTGTCACAGATAAACGAAAGGTTGACAGCAGCCCGGTGAGACAAAGATTGGCGGAATGGAAACATGTGACGTCAGAGTGTGACGTCACATGCCAGACAATTGTCAATAGAACAGCCCTACGTTTACCGTCCCCATCCTTGTCGTCTATCCTTGTCTAAGGTCCTCATCATTTATGAGTTAATATAACTCCTACGTCGTTATTTGTTTAAACTGAATGTGTTTACTAAGAAACGCGACCTTTCTTCGTTCGAGCTATACTTGTCTCTCTTTATATATAGCGAAGGTAACTTGATTCAGACAGGGACAGATCTATGCTACAAATTACCCGAGCCATTAAATTATTTTTAAACGTTCAGTGTCTTCTTGGACTCGGCCACAAATAATGGAATCGCCCAGCCCAACCTCGCCTTTATAAAATAAAATGATAATGGCCGACAAAGTTTATGAAAGAGTTTGTTTAACTTATTAACTTGATCTTTTCTTTTCTATTAATATTGTTCATGAACACGAGCCTGTTTACATTTCATTCTGCTAAAGGTAAGGTTGCTAACTTTGATTAATTATTTCTATGATTATACAAATCAAAACCATAACATAAACTGAATATTAACCAAAATGTGCCAACACTTGTTTGATTATTTTCTCCTAAATTTTGGTAAATCTATAAATACGCATATTTTAATTACTAAACCCTACGATACTAATTTAAATCTTGCTGATTCTTGCTTACTATGTATGTATATTATACGATCTATTTTTTTGATCATTTTTAAACCTTTTGTAGATTCTCTGCCTACTAAACTCAAGTGGAAATAATTTTATTTTAACCCACTCGGAAGTGTTTTTACTATGATCTGATCATTGGTTTTTTTACATTGTGGTATTTTTGTTTTAGATCAGCTGTTCGTTATGTGAAAGAATGTTGGAGACAAGATTTTGTCTTCACCTTAAGGTTATCTATAAAAAGTTTTTACCCAGGCCTTTCCGCTTTTCCAGGCTGACAATGGAAATATGTATTCTTATTCAAAATACCTACACATTGCTTAGAAACCTTCAAGTAGAGAATGAATGAAAAACCAGTTAACGAGGAACTCGATCAGCAGATTACGAGAAATTATAAGACATACTCAAATGGTAATTATTGTGATTTTCATTTAATATTTTAATAAAATTATGTCATGTGCATTTTTGAGTTTTATTTTTTATTTTCTTCGAGGCTAGACCAACAACAATATAGAGTATTTTATTTTAAAGTGATATTTAGTCGAAAAGGTTATTCAGAATGCTGCTATTTGATTTTTACTACATATAAAATCAACTAACGGGATTTTGAATAGTTTTTTTTGGCTTAAATTAAATATTACTTTAAAATATTTCGCCAGAAAAAAATAACAAAACTATGGGCGTTTAAACGTCCCGCCTCGAGGTTCCAGCCAGACCCGATGGTGGCGCTCTTTTTGACAGTTTTGACATTTCTTTAATGACATTTTTGCCTCGACCAATTAACATGCTTGTTTGTCTTCTTCCTGGTGTAAGTATTCGTTGGTTGACAGCGGAGTGTTCACATAAACATATACCTTGAGATCCGTTCAGCTTATCTCGTGCACAAACAAAAATTAAGTTTTATGGCTGAAAAAATACGTTTATACGCACGACTCACATCTCTTGGCGCCCAACAGGAATGGGCATGCCAACAACTCTCGTATTATTATAGGTTTTCCATCTTGAATGGCCTCATATTAATACACTCCAGAATCGGCTAGGCGCCATTTTCGTTGTTACGTTTTCTCTGTGGATTTCTTGTATTCCTTGCTATTCAGCAGGAGGAAAACCCGAGATACAAAAAATCGCAGCTGTCCCTTGTCATTAAAGTCACTTGTTACCATGGTCACGTACTTCATATGGCGTCTCCTTCAAGGAAATAAACAAGGTTGACTCAAATTAAAATACATGATATGTCAATGGCAAACAATTCACAGTGCTTCATTTCTTAACCAACCTGTTTGTGAATGTTTGAAGGTTGGTACCGGGCTTCTACTGAATGTTTGAAGGTTGGAGACAATGATGTTTCTTGAATGATGAAAGAGTTTTGGACTTCCATTGTCTTTATTTGTTTTAAATCACAGCGTTTCAACTGGTAAGTATCTCCAGTCGTCTTCGGGTGAATACTAAATAAGTAAAGTAACTACAAGACTATTTATACTAGCTAGATGCACTGAAGCATAACTGAGGTGGGTGCAGTCCTGTTTGTGTTTGTCCTTGCAGTCTTTTTGATGAAGTATCATGGCGTTTCGCCGATGAATTTTGTTGTAATTTTCTAGGTAGTTTTCAAGATCTTGCTGAGAATGAAAAAGAAAATGTAATTACCTGTCTGGGTAAGTTTTGGATTAATATAATTTTACATTATACCTATTTTTAAGGATCTGAAAATAATAGGATTCCAATTTTCCATTAGGTAAAGGTCAATGACTCTAAATTTTTATTTTAAAATAATTTGTTCAATTTTTTTCTTTTATCTCTGGCAGAAGTAATTTAATTATCTTCGAGTTCTTTACTGATTAATGTAAATAATGCTTTATATGTCATATTATCATATCATGAGTTTGTATCGAGAACTTTTGGCAAGTCTGGAGAAAAGACTCAAGCTTTTCAAACCTAATATTTATTATATCACATAGACGATCTTCAAAGTTTATATTTAAGAATACTTTTTAGGGCATTGTATGACTTATATATTTTTACTCTTTACCAATGTTTTTTTGAAATTTTAGATTGGATATGAGAATTTGTGCGAAGGTATGTGGCCAATAAGTTTAATTAGGTATAGTTAAGAAGAATTAAGTAAGAATATTAAGACAATATGGTGATCGAATTTACTTTTTTACAACTGAAGTTATTCGGTTAGCTCATCGTTGATTAACTACCTGAACAATTTTATGACTAATAAAATAACATTCGTATAGAAGTGATTTTGTTGTTAGCTAATTTTCCTTTAACATCTTTCTGTGACCTGGTATGAAACTTGTTTCTTTATTGATGAAATACACAACTCTTCATTCTTTTTGATTTCAGGTGTTGATTTATATACGAATGAAAAAAACTGTAATATTATTTTATTTATTTTATCTACACTTATTAATATATGTAGGTACTTACCTACATTTAAATGATTTTGTGCAATCAAAAAGTTACACTAAAGTTTGTTTTACTGAAACTAAGGCTCCAGAATTTCGATATCAAGGTAATTTAATATTTTGGCATTTAAACTTTGTTATAAATAATTTTTAATAAAAATACGTTTTTATTACAAATCGTGCAGTGCTAGTTGTATTTATTGGTAATAAAAACGTACTTGTTATAAAATTACTTGCAACAAATTTTGAATTTCAAAATATTAATTTGACCTTTAAAAAATGAAAACATATGATTGCTTCCCCCTACCCCCCTTCCGCCTTTATTAGTTCAAACGCACTACACATGGCGCTGCATTCGCATCTATCTGATGTCATTTCAAAGTCACGGCGGCATCGACCAATTAGCACGTTTATAACGTGTCCCATTATTGGTGTTTTGTGCTATTCAGTACTTTCCTTATGCTTCTGTGTTAAACAGTAAAGTAAAAATATCTGCTTAACTAAGTTGTTAGAGGAACGCTTTCCAAACAAATTAATATTGTATATTGTATGTGTTTAATGTTTCGGATTTCTATAGTTTTTGTGTACATCTGTATTGTGTAGTTAAGTTAAACACCAGACACATATCCCCACTTTCAGTAGGAATGTAGAAGTGGTTGTGTCTCTTTTTAACTGTAGGCTTTGCCCATATGTGCCTTCTCTCTTGGTTGTATTAGATATTTCGCACCCCAGATTCGATTTTGCCAATAGTGTATGCAATTCGCACGCAGAGAAATGTTAACCCAAAAGAAGATTAGGCATTTAAACAGGGTTTTTAACAGTTGAACCAAAAGTTAACATTTCTGAATAAAAATAAAAATTTAAGATGGGAATATAAAACCTAAATGAGCTGTAGCCGTTAGAGAATTTCCAAAATTCCATTTTTTTTTGTTTCTTCCGAAATTACTTGAAAACAACAATTGATTTTAATTATTTCTGGTGTACTACTACTACAGTCTAACGTTATAAAATGTAATTTTCTGGTAGCAAAGTTATCGGCAATAAATAAGAAAGTGTTATAAAAGTCGCGTCACATGTAAACATTCCTTCTGATTTTTATGTCATCAAATTTAGGGTAACCCAGATATTTTTAAGGGGTAAATACATCTGTATTTGGAAGCTTTTCTAACTCCTAATAAATTGTTGTTAAAAGTTATTTTTATCGTTAGTAAAAAGTTTACCCAACTTTCACCTGTGATTTTTATAAGATTTGTATAAGAAACAGGTCCATGTAAGCTATGTTTTATACGTAGCAATGAAATGTGTGTAATAAATGTAATTTTTTAGAAGTAATGCTTGACGAAATACTCGGAATATGACAGATTTTTAAAGAATGGCATGGCACAGTTTTTTAATTTTATAGTTCTCTTATACTTATACTTACGGAAAAGTACCTACCTAGGTTATGTTAAAAGAATCAGTTCTAATTTAAGTTTGTTTTCTAAAAAAACTGTATTTAATACTATTGTATTACCACATTTTCTTTATTGTTCTTACCTTTTATATTGTGCTAGTGAGGAAATATTTGATAAATTACAAATTTTACAAAATAAGGCAAAGCCAATTATTTTAAATTGTGACAAATATACAAAAATTAATTTTATGTTGAAAAATTTAGATTGGTTGAATGTTAGAAATTAAATTTTTTATTTAGTATGTATCTTTATACATAAAATTAAAAATAACTTATTGCCTGATTGTTTAAAAGAATTTTGTTCTTTTAATTATGACCGCCATAATTATAAAACAAGAACTAATCAAAAATTTTATGTGGATAGAGTGACTAAAATATTAGCTTATAAATCTAGTTTTATAAAGGTTTGATAGAATATAATAATTTGGAAAATTCTATTAAATCTCAAAAATCATTAAAACTGTTTAAAAAAACTTTAAAATTACATTTAATTAAAAAACAAAATGATACGTAATATTTGATACAATTTGCAAAATGTTTAACTTTTTTGTCTGTTTTTGTTAAAAGACGGTTGCATTTTAAAATTTAAAAATAAATAAAACATGTTACTACTACTACTACTATTCTGAACACAAAACTCTTTTTGTATTTTTTGCAGTAACCCAGCATACTTAAGTATGTATAATATGTATTATAGATATTAATAATAGCATTCGTTCTAAACAAAAATCTTATTAAACCATAGATATTGGTTGATCTATATTTTTCGTACTTGCTAAAAGAAGTCACATGTAAAAATGTTGCTAAATAATTAGCTATAAAATTTACCGATTACTTAAATGATCATTTAATTGATTTTAAAAATTTAATCATTTATAATAACTATTGCTAAGTGTACCTACACACAATACCTACCGTAGCTAGGATCGTTGGTGCCCAGGACGAGATTTTAAATTTTAAACAATTAAAGGTTTTATCCACAAAGCATAAACTCTAAGCCCTATGTTTCATTCATAAAACGCCTGAAAGGAATATTCGTTAGTGTTTGAAATATTATTGAAAATCAGTAATAGGCGGAAGAGAGAACTCTGAGGAGAACTCCTTATAGGCTCTCCCTGCATGTCAACGGTGTTGAACGCTTGACGTTTGACCTCAGACTCACGGACGTAAATATTAAATTATAACCATACTTAGGTACCGATGGAAAGATAAATTCTTATTTATTTGGTTCACTTTTTTGCATATCATACAATATGCATGCATCATGATTGTTTATTCCTTAACAAATTTTTTTTACAAAAATAACCCAAAATATCCACCAAATAACTTAAATTGCGTTGGAATTAGCCAGCAACTTCTCGTCGCAAAACTACCTGCCGTCAATTTCATTCATTAAGAATGTCGAATAGTTAAGAGCACAGAATATTACAACAAACCAGAAGCGACAATACCTGTCGGTACCTTTGATATCGACTGGCAAGGATGGTTCTACGGGGGGGCCTGGGGGAGCCCAAGACCCCCCAACATTTCTGAAAAAAAACTTTTAAATATCTCGAGAGAAATACAATCAATTTCGCAACAATGGCAACCTCGCATTGCGATAGAGAAATACAATCAATTTGGTAACAATGACAACCTCGCTTTACTATACAAGCTGCGCACGCATTAATCAGCCCTGTTTCAACGGGTACTTTCGTGTTTCGTTGCTGCTGAGTGCTGACCAATGTTAATTGTTCTGGCGGGGAAGTAGATAATTTGACTGCAGTATTTTAATAATGTATTTTTAAGGAATTTGTTGTTTTATTTTGTTTCTAAAGTTAATGCAAACTTGTTTTTTTGCCACGTATATCGTAGAATAAAAATTTGTTTTTTTGTTTTTGGGAATAAGATTTTAATTATTGTATTATTTGTTAAAGTTGTTAATGATTTTTTGTTTCTAAACCAGTTGTCTCTGGTACATATTTTATACACAGAATATAAAGCAATTAGAAAAACGATTTTTTTTTAATGTTGCCCCTAGTCCAGGTTTCAGGCACCCTCGCATTGAAGCAAAAATCTTCGCGAAACATGTTAGGTAATCATATCCGAAACCTATGTCCCTACAATGCGGCTGAGGAAAACTGAAATAATACAAATATTTTTTCGTAAAACCTAATACTCAATATAAATTTATCGCTGATCGAATTGCTAACTACTTATGATTTCATGCCAATGATAAAAAATAATTCCGGCTGCTTTATTATTTACATAGTTTGATACAATTTGGGCGTGATCCTAAAAAATTTTGGGCTGCGGCCAGCGGCGGCGATAAGGCCCCCGCAAGCCCCACGCCGCCTGCCTAGCTGACGTGTTTATAAATTTTAGATTAATAAAAAACAAACAATCAAAATTAGTATTTATATACAGTGTCACCAGTAAAGTCCGCATCACAAAACTACGTTTTCAAAAATACTTATTTTATGAAGTTACCTTATACAGGGTCCAAAACAAATAAACTTTGCATCACATGCGACCAAATTTTAATAGCCCAATTTTGATTTTGTAGAAAAACACACATATAATATGGCGCTACTTTAAAGAAAATGTATCTGAAATAAAGCATTGTCAAAATTAAGAAGTTTTATGTAGGTCGCCTTGAGTCTTATTTTGCAAAAGTCAAAACTATGAAGTTTTATGTTTGCATTGAGTCTTATTTTGCAAAAGTGGTGCAATTTACAAAATATAGGTAAAAAATCAAAATTATCTTATGCAGCTGAAATTTTGCATGTGGCTAGAAACTGCATTTAAAAAAACTTTTTTTAATAACTTTTTTCGATGTTTTCAGAAATAACCCCACTTTTGAATTATTTTTGGAAAAAAATTAATTTTGACAGATAATGCGAATCACGTGTCTACTATTTTTTTTTTGTTTAATTTTCATCTCGATCGAAGCAGAACTTGATGCCAAAGTCAAATTTTGAATAAAGCTATTAATAAAGAAAAATCCCATATATATATGATGCGGACTTTACTGGTGACAGTGTATATTATCACATAATTGTGAATAATGTTTACCGCCGCCACTGGCTGCGGCGTTATTTGGTTGCGAAGGCTACCAAAAATTGTGGCTGCGCCAATGTGGTGTCCCCCCCCCCCAATATTTTGGGTCTAGAACCGTCCCTGTCGACTGGTCGCTTTTCAGTGACCTTTACACAACGATAACGGTCGATCCGCGATCCACAACCTAATACTCCGAGAAAACTTGCTTATTTTCTATACTGAGCGACCTTACTTTTTAGTACAGGTGCAAATGTAACAGAACGAAAACAAAATAATATCACAATTAGCTAGGCGCAACGTCAGCTCGCGGACTAAACACAACTTAGACGAGCACATGGTTTTTAGCGATACACAACTTGTTTCCCACATGCGCTTACCAAAACAGGACACGCAAAACGCCGAGCTGTCGCATCTAGTTTGCTTTAAGTTTTCTTGTTAAGAGCCCACAGACTTGTCGAGTGGCCCGTCGAACCGTTCGACGAACATTCTATTCGAGCAAAAATCACGCCGAGTGTTTCAGTATCAATACCAGTAGCCCACAAACTCCAAGTCTAAACTAGGTGACATGATTATCACTAATTTGCACCCGACGGTGCCTCTAATATTTACTGCCGTGCTAAGACAAAAGGTCGTAACTGATAGAAATAAAACTCGGAGATATTTTCGTTTTATCAATGACAATTCGAATCTTTGAATATTTCAGTTATATGCAAAATGTTTTTGGACTAAACGGAAAAATGAAATATATCTGATCTATCGTATGAGTTGATTGATATCCCAAATAGTTCTTTAGTCGAGATAATTAAAGTTTTGAAAGTTACGATTTGGCAATGACCTATCTTTTAGACAGTTGCGGCCTTTGGACCTTGAATTATCAAGATACGACATATCCCCTTAGTGTTATAAAATTGTGGATAAATATGATAACAACTTACTTACGACATACTGCCTTAAGAATATTTCGGAATATATCGTGTGAATTACAATGTAATGTTACAAATATGGTTATCATGGGTTGGGATAGGAAAATATTATTGTTCAGTGAGAAATAAAACAATGAAATAAAAAAACTGCAAATATAATATTAAGTCATTATTAACTCAAATGTAATATCAAGATTAATTTTCAAAAATACTAACATTAACGTTAAAATAAATATTTTAGTCATCAAGATTTGTATCTTCATGATTTTCGGGCAAACTTTGCCAAAACATGATTCTACTCTGTGAAATACCCATAGCTGTCAGTTTTTTGATCAGATTCTGTTTTCTATTTACACTGATACCTCTAGGACAGCGGTTCTCAAACTTTTTTGGTGACGGAACCCTTTTGGGAAGCAAAATACTTGATGGAACCCTACAATAAAACAATAGTTTTTATAAGTGTATTCTTTATTAATACGCATAATAAAAGTACAATGTAACAGTTACTAATTATTACTTACTTTACCACATGGCAAGTACAATAATAGAAGATATTAAAAAAGAAAAAATCTAACTAATGGGAGGTATGAAACTGTTTTTTATTTTTCATCAATTGGTTGATATCAGGTTTGATAGAATACAGTTGAAGTCTCATATCAGGTTCGGCGTCCAGTCTATTGCGATATTTTGTTTTCGTGGCTGCATAGGTTGAGAATCCTGTTTCGCACAAATATGTTGTTGGGAAGAAGAATATTCAGAGCCATTTTACCAAGCATTGGATATTCATCACGGATTCTGCACCAAAAATCGTTTTGAGGCGTCGTTTTGAACAGTGACTCCATACTTGTGTCTGATGACATTTCTAAAAGAGATTCATATATCTCGTTTGACATACTTTCGGGCTTTTCCAAGTTGGGTAAAAAAGGATTATGAATCCATGAATTCAGTTTCATTTTTGTATTCTGTTCTTCGGGAAAATACTTTTCAAAAGATGCGCGCATCGAACTGAGATATTGGACCAATTCTTCAAACACATCATCTTGAAACATTTCTGAGTCGTTATCGCTAACAAACTCACTGAGTGACGTAAAGCTTTCTATTTCTTTCTTACCAACGCAAATAATCCAAAAATCTAATTTTCTTTTGAAGGCAGTTATGGGCCTGAAACACTGTTGTCTGTTTACCTTGCAATGATAAATTCAATTCGTTCAGTTTTTGAAAGATATCCGCCATAAAAGACAATCGGAACAACCAAGTTTTATCATACAAACGGTCCTTCAAATTAAAAGAAGTATCTGCTGAAAGAAACATTTGTAACTCGGCTCTAAGTTCAAATAGCCTTGTTAAAGTTTTACCCCGAGACAGCCATCGCACTTCTGTATGGAGCAGCAGTGTTTTATGTTTGCTGCCATAATCTTCACACAATAATGAGAACAATCAGGATTGTAGTGGTCGTGATTTGATAAAATTAATTATTTTTACCGCTTCATCCATAACTAATTTTAGATTTGACGGCATTTGCTTCATCGCAAGTGCTTGTTTATGCAGAATACAATGGCTGGAACTACAATTAGGCGCTTTATTTTTTATTCGTGACACTGCTCCTGCTGTTTTACCTGTCATCGCCTTGGCCCCATCTGTACAAATGTCAATGCAATTGTTCCAACTGAGATTATTTTCTTTAAAAAATATATTTATTTTATTAAAAATTTCTTCCCCGGTAGTGTTTGTGAGCAGCGGTGAACACATAAGCATGTCTTCTTCAAAAGAACTTTCATATGGATATCTCAGGATAACCAGCAAGATAGCCAAACCAGCGACATCAGTTGACTCGTCCATTTGCAAGGCGAATCGTGTTTTTTGTAGACGTGTCACTAGTTCTTGTTTGACGTAGCTTGCCAGATCATGGATTCGCCGTGAAACAGTATCGTTTGATAGCGACACAGTATAAAGATGCTTTGCAGATTTTTCATCGAGCATACATTTTGTTATGTCTAATACACATGGCTTTATTAAATTCTCAGCGATAGTGTGCGCTTCACCTGCTTGTGCAATGCGATAGCTAACTAAATATGATGCCTCCGTGGCCTTTTCGTTGATAGTTTTTGTTACATGCATCATATTTTTTTGACTTTCCAATAACTGATCTTTTTTACGAACAAAAAATTCTTTATTCTTGTCTTTAGACTCGGGGTGTACAGTTTGTAAATGTCGGCGCAATTTGGCAGGTGCCATGGAACTATTAGGAAGCAGTTTACTACATAGCATGCAGAGAGGTGAGCCGTTGGAATCAACAAATCCGAAACTGATATATGATTCATCATACTTCCTTTTTTTCGTCTTTGAAACCGTCGAGCTTTACGTCGTGGCATCATCGTCTGGATCGGTGATTGCTATATTCTCCGCGCGTACTGCTTTTGAACATTCAGCGTCATTAGAAGATGTTGTTGCAACACGTTTAACACCTTTAAGCCAACGTTTCATTCTTCTTTATTTATAATGTTACACGTCAGGATGGTGGGGTCTAAATAATGCACAATCGTTACTGCGTATAAGAGACTAAGTTTAGTACAATGAAGAAATGTATAAAACTGAGACAACAGAATACAGCAGGCAGTAGAACAATGAACACTAGTTTCTCGCTAGCGAGCTTGTAGTAGGTAGGTAGGAACTTATCGCTCCGAACGCTAATCGTCAACTGACTGACGAGGCGCGATCGCCGCTTTTATACTTAGTCCTAGACTCGATCTCGAATATTCTCGAAAATACTCGAGTCGGCGCCTTTGATAAACAAAAAGCAAAAATAAAAAGAGAAATATAAAAATTGCGTTGTAAACAATTCAGAGGCGGCTTTTATCAAAGGGACTGCGCGCTCACAAGTATACATGTTGATACCAAACTTATGAGATATTGTACCAGCTATTGTAACACATGTTTATACAAATACAAATAAATAAATAAATATACCTACGCGCGGCCGCGGAGTCAAAACGTTCGACCAGAGAGAGGTGTTTTGATTTTTTTTCTAAATTCTTGAGGAACCCCTACAGAGGTATCGCGGAACCCTAGGGTTCCGCGGAACACACTTAGAGTATAACTGCTCTAGGAGATTCTTTTTTCTTTGGCGCAGGAACACCTTAATTCCATTAATGCTTTGGAAATCCTGTCCAGTTCAATCGGAGCGCTCTCGAAATTTATCTTATAGAATAATGTTCTATATCCCCTCACAAAAGTTACCTCGCAAATATTAGAAAGGTAAGGTCTTAGTTGAGTTTTATTTAATTTGAATCGGGAAGAAAAATCTTTTACGTTCAGAAAATCATTGTAGCTAATTTCTATAAAAACTAACCTATACTTACCTGCTAAATTCCCTCTAAATCACAATACACGATTTTATTAAAACAATAAGGCACTTCTGTTCAAGAATAACACATGAATGTAACGAATAATCCGGAATACTAAAACACTGGTCAACTATTATTATAATAACAAACAAAACAAGATACTTATACAATTAAAATACCTGAAAAATAACAACATAATCAAACTTTTGCTTTATTTCTTGGACTAACCGCTGACCGCCCGCCTGTGTACGCAAATCGTAACTAACTAATTTAATGCACATCATACTTGGTCCGAAAGTCGTATGAAAGAAAAACGTACGATAATTCGACTTTGTATGTGATAGATAAGTCATTTTCACCTTGTACTGTTGTATTTTAGTATTGAAAATACTACTGGGTGCGTATATACGGGTCTATTTCATGAAAAATAAACGCGACATGCGACATGCACATAAATAACACGGCGGTGAAGTCTAAACAAACATCCGAGCAGCACAGGATCGATGACATCATCTGCTAAATGTTAATATTGTTTTGTTTTGGGTTTCGGCATTTATTATTATATTTGTTGATATTAAGATATGGCCGGGAGAGAGAACAGTTATAGTTGTTAGTATTGAATCGGCCAGTACCTACTTTCATGTTACGGGATCTCCCAAAAGCCACAGCTGCACACAAGCGGCGTCGGCTTTATCAGGATGTTTATTTAAACCAAATATTATTACTATTTAAATATTATACTGTGTGTTTGAATTTTGAATATGCCTTTATTTGGACATAGTAAAAAGTAGATTATCTTTATTATTGTTTTATATTCTTACATTATAGTTATTAATGATACTAGTTCGATGAACACTATAATGAAACGTGTGCAACGTTAAACCACGAGGCGTCATGCGTCAGCCGAGTGGTTTAATTGCACAAGTTTGATTAACAAAGTTCATATCGAACGTGTATCATTCAAAATTTAATCTACGACAGTGCAAATAGATTTTATTCGTCTAAATTTCATTGATATCAGATAACGTTTTCGTAATTTTTAAAATTTTCAGGTGTCCATATTAGTCGATATCATGGTAACCGCATTTTTGATTGTTTCAATTTCGATAAAATTGGAAAAAATAAACAGTGAATGTCGCTGAAACAAAGCGAAATAGCGCGGCGATCCAATCCAAAACATTTCATAGCCGACTTAAGATTTAGACATTTCATGAACAAAGAGTACAAGAACCAGCAGGTAAATGGCTGTGTATAGCTAAAGAAATAATTTTGTCGCTATTTTTGAAAAGGTGGTTTTGAGCTCTCTTCAATATGTACTAATATACAGATTATCCTATATTTTTTATTTTAACAAAACAGTCAAATTTACACATTTCTAAGTATAATTTACACATTTCTAAGTATAATAATTTAATTATTATTTCAAACTAAATCGGAGCATCCATGCCGTCATAATAACGCGTGATAGCGGCATACTCACAGATAGGGGTAATCTGTGCTGTGACATAATGGTTTCCTTCTCGCCACTGTATGTGGTGGGTATTTTCAATGCGCTATGAAACTTGCGTAAGATGCAAGATCTGTGATTTTTTTTTTTAATAAGCTAAATTAATATGTCTTAAGTGACACATAGGACATTTTGTTTTTGTACAAATTAAATAAGACATTTCGACTTAGTATTTACTTGATATTTGACATATACGACAAAATCGTTACATTATTTCGAGTATTTCTACTATAGATACGACTTTTGTACTTGGTATACTGACAGAACTGACTATATACATTCCACAAAATCCCAACATTTGAAAATCACACATTTTGTCAGTTACGACCTTTTGTCTTAGCACGGCAGAATTAGTACCTACCTAATAATTAATGAAAATTTTCTTCAATTTTTAATTTCCTACAAATTTTTTTATTATCTTCCTTTGTATGACACTTCTGCGGACTGTGATTAGGAATTGTATCGCTCAAATTGTCAAAGAATAACAGAGAATATTTTATCTTCTGTTTTTAAATTAAATAATATCATCTCACAACTATAACAACAAAGGATTTTGTTAATAAATCGTTTAAATTGTGTAATTATCTAAATCTCATTAGATACCAGATGTTTTCAATTTTCAATTATGGCCACCTTCAAAGCACGAAACGCTAAAATATCAATAAAATTATTACAACGAAAACCGCAATTTTTACCTTATTTTGACACATCATAATACTTAATTATTTCCATCTGTCGCTTCGTGCAAAGCACGCTATTCAAAACGTCTCGTCGGCGTCGTAACTTTCAACAAATTGTCACATGTGCATATAACTTAAAATTGAAAATTTAAATATTAGCAGGTTGAATGCCAACAGGAATTTATATATATATATAACTAACCTATATCTCTAAAAGTTCATTATGACACTCAGTATCAGTTTGATATCAATTTGACAGCTGCAGGAGAGATTGTATTTGTTTTTCCAATACCTTCTCTAATATTTTTGATAGCACAGGCAATATTGAGATTGATCTTAAGTGTCCAAATTCTGTAGGATTCTTAATTTTGGGAATAGGGATAACCTTTGCTTTTTTCCAAAGTAGGGGAAAATATGATTTTTTTATGCAAACGTTTATTATATGTCTAATGTAAGGGATTAAGAATGGACAGCACAATAAAAGCAAGGTTATATTTAACTTATCATGACCTATAGCCTTTGATTTTATGGACGACGTATCAAATTATCGTCGCACATGTCGTTCAGTCAGAGATTGATTTGAGCAAAAAGTATTTTTTAAACTTTATCGATACAGGATCAGATCATGTATCATGTATCATGTGTTTAACACGACCGCATGTCGTTCAGCTTTTTCTCACTAATTCTTAGTTCTTACAGCTCGCAGCTCACACATATTATACACCGGGTCCTCAGGGTCATATTATGAACGATAGTGTCACAGAGCGTGATTGATTCAATCACGGGTATTTCGAAAGATTCGGTCATTGTGAACCGGTCGTTCTATTGACCTCATCTGTACAAGCCGTGCACACCGCCAGGGCTTGTCTACGCTAAGTAGTGAGTAAGGCTGTGAATAGAAACTTATTACACAAGTACAAGTAGAGTCTTTAGCTTGACTTCACCCGTACAGTTGGTTTTTGGTTTAAATAACCAATTTCTATTTTTCAGTAGATTTGATCATAAAATCAGTACCTAGATCTATTGACTTTTCAGTAGATCTGGAAATATTGCCTGCATTATCATGCAAAGCCTTATTATCAGCCAACAGCTTTTAGTATTTTGCAAATATTTATTTATTTATTTAATAAAAAAGTATTATGAAGTTCTTAAAAAAGTATTGTTGTAAGATGTTACTAATACAGTTCTTAATAGTAGTAGTAATAAGGTACAGTAACGTCGGGCGGTTATTAACACCCATTCTTAAATTTTGGGTCTTGCAACGAAGTGTCAAACGCTAACTTCCGTTATAATAAAAAATTTACTCGACTGCAGTTAGTCGGTAGAGGATAATAATACTCGAGGGCTATTGGGTCTTCTCTATTCAGTTATGACGAAACCGTTTTAGCAGGTAGTTGTGAGGTCCGTTTTATAAAATTACGCTCAGCAAAAACGTTACAATACCTATGTTTACATACTAGGATTTATTTTTTTGGTGTATTGCTTAAAATGTGTTGTATTTGAATGACAAATATTTTTTTGATTTTATAGATGTTTTCTTTTTAAATCGGTAATTTTTGTTTCGAAGTAATCCAGCGGTTAATAACGCCCAACGCAAACTTTTGTGGGCGTTATTAAACGTATGAACATAATGGGGTATGGGCATTAATAAACATTATATACAAAAAAATATATAGTCATATACTTAATGTTCCAGAATGAGTTAAATTCAGTTATGGGCAAGAAAGATACAATAAAAAAAAGAGGATTAGGATGGAACTAGAAGAATATGGAGGCAGCGATCTTGTCAGTGTCGAGGTAGAAACATATGTTTCTCTTCTTTTATGGCGTATGATACCCTATGCGGTTAATAGAACCTAAAATTTTTTTTAGTTGGTTTTTCCTTTGCAAGAACATGTTAATTATTGCGTTTTTACTTTTTTGAGTTTGTGTTGATTTTAAGGTACCTATGACCGTTTCTCAAATAGGGCGTTATTATACTGCTAGTTGTCTAGTAACGCCTATAAACGATTTTTTTTAAAGACGGTATATTGCAATTCTGTGATGGTTTGAAAGCTACTCATACTAAGACTTGTATTTATTTATGAATAAAGGTTTTTCTACTGAAGCATTTTTTAAATTATTCTTTACCATAACGCTGGTAGGATAAATAATTATTGGGAAGGGGTTAATACCCTCCTGTACTTACCTAATTTTTGTGATTTATGAGTTTAAATCTATTTAGGATCGCCAAAAATATCTGGCCTCTTCTTGGCCACCCCTGTAGCAAAAAGCTACCGACGTTACTGCACGTAAATATATTGTCTTCATAATTACGTAGTTTTTGTTAAACTGGTGACTGGATTCTGGCGTTCCCCATTTTGTACGTCGAGCGGCTCGATGAATCGCTCGACAAATTTGTGGGCCACTTAAGCGATACTCATTAAATAAAATGTATGTTGCCATAGTGTCTACAATACAGTAGAAATAAGTTTTAAAAATATCTTATTGATGTTTTGCAAAGTAGTAGCATAATTATTGATAAATAAATTTATTGAGTATGAAGAAAATGTTACGAATTACTCTTTAATTAAAGCAGCTGCTAGAGCTATTGGATTTGCCAAATTAGCATACTTTCAGGGGATTTTGCAAGTTGTTTTCTACAAATAAGTAAATGGCGCAATGAAATGAAATTAAAGGACATAATGGACTTTGAAATATTTATTTAACCCAATATTGTATTTACAACGTGCTTCATTCATCGACGAGCAATGTCGTTACTGATTGCGCTCTTATAGGCCTGCGCCCCTAACAAGGGACCCTATTTCCCGGCCCTAGCTACGGTGTTGATTAAACAAGCAATTAAATTTTGCCACACTTTCTAAACCAAAAAGTTATACGGTAACTAAACTTGTAGTGACCACTTTGTCGATTCAGATTGTTTATAGGTACTTTTCCACTGCCTGCATCTGCCTATAAAAAGGGCATTACAATTACAGGCACTTATAACTTATATCTTCGTGTGAAGAAACCAGTTTATTAAAGCCTGATAATTAAATCTCGGTGTATTAAAAGTTAAAAAGAGCGACGGAAAAAGGTCTGACTCAAAAGCATGTCCCTATTTGAAAAAGCAGGATGTGTAAAATAATAATAATAAAGATTGATCATTTTAAAGAGACCGAAAATAAATAGTTAAACGATTATACTAATCGGATTCAGGTATACAAATAATACCCTAAAAGAGGGCACAATAGAAAAAGTCTCATATTAAATCTAATAGTAGCTCTAAAAGTCACTTTCTCAATAGTGTATTGTTAATACCTGCATTCAGACCGACAAATTGCATCAAAAACAGGAAGTTCGTGTAAAAATCCATTCAGAAGTGACTTTGGGTCTTCCACAATGAATTCCTATGTCGTATAGACCCACTAACTCCATTCAGCTTAGAGAATACAGGCCCGCATTACCCGCCGGTTGTTCGTTTTTTAAAGCCTTATGGTAGGTATAGGTATTATTAGAAAAAATAAAGTTAATAGGAGTGTAAATAAATGCGTAGTGGTACGGTTTACTTTTCTGACTCAAATTGAGCTTTATGCTCTTCCAAATTATTTATTGCCACTGTGTTTAAACGTCCAGAAGGGAAACTAAGGCGTATAAAGGAAATATGTGCAATTTAACTTCACAACTGATCTATCATCAGAAGACTATACAGTGAGGACCTAAAGTCCGCCCCCTCCCCCCCCCCTCTAACTTCTAAACCGTTCGGTATATTTTAATGAAATTTTGAACGATAATATTTGAGCAAGTCTTGCACTTTTTGACATACCAATGACAGCTTTAAATGTCAAGATGACAGCTGGGTCCGCTTTTGGAATATTTTTTTAAATGGAAAGGGGGTTCCAATGGTACCTCATTTTGACGGTCTTTTAATGCTTAAAACATTCTCCAATTTAAAAAACATTTGGTTGAGTATGAAATGAAATTTATTAATTATAATTATTTTAAACAAAAGATAAAGGGACACATCTACAAAACAGTGGTTACTTTAACAATTGTTGAAAATGACCGCCATGGACCTCTTGGCAAATAAATATTGTATTAGTAAATTCCTCTCGGACATTGTAAAGCACCTGTGGCGTTATCCTTGAACAAACATCTGTAATTCGTTGCCTAAGTTCTTCTAATGAGCCTGGAGCCGTTTTATAAACCTCAGTTTTAACGTATCCCCAAAGAAAAAAATCTAGAGGCGTTAGGTCTGGCGATCTAGCTGGCCATTCTGTCGGACCTCGACGACCAATCCACCTATTTTCATAAGATTCGTTTAGGTAATTTCTGACTTGCCTAAAATAGTGTGGCGGGGCACCATCTTGTTGAAATACAACCTCTTGAAACTCATGTGGGTTTTGGGCAACAACATCATTAATAAGTGGAGTAATTGTATGTTGCAACATATCCAGGTACCTGGGGCCATTAAGATTATATTCCAGAAAAATGGGACCTATAATGTGATTACCCAAAATGCCTGCCCAATCATTTATTTTCTGGGGAAACTGTGTGTGTCCCTCCCGAAAAACATAAGGGTTTTTATCACTCCAGTACCTACAGTTTTGGGTATTAACTCGTCCATGTAAGAAAAAAGTACTTTCGTCGCTAAAACAGATATTCCGCAAATAGTTATTATTCATTACGATTCTTTCTGACATAATTTCGCAAAATTCTAGTCGTCTATCTGGATCATCTTCTGTTAATTCGTGTATAATTTTCATTTTATATGGGTGAAATTTATGGCTTTTCAAAATTCTTTTGACAGAACTACGAGAAACATTACATGCCTCAGCCACGTGTTTCGTTGGCTGTTGGGGAGTAACAACCATTTCAGCTAAAACTTGGACTTTCACATCGTCCACGATTTTTGGCCTTCCAGACCTTGGTGCGTCTTTAACCGAACCAGTTTCTTGAAATTTTAAGATTAGTTTTCGCAAAAATTTTCTGCATATTTGGCGTTCCGGATATCGTTCATCGAACATACGAACAGCAGCATGGTAATTTCGGTTAGCTTCGCCAAAAATAATAATCGCTTCAAATTTATCTTCTAAAGAACGAGCCATTTAAGACAATTTCTAGGTAAAAATATTTTCTGTCAATCAGACATTTAAAAACAGTAGGTATGACAGCAACAATCAATAGACAACTATAGGTAAAAAAAGTGTGTTATAAACAGTGGTAGTCATAATGTAGAAACCGATATTATTGATTCCTGTTTAGAAAATACTGAACCAAATGTTTTTTAAATTGGAGAATGTTTTAAGCATTAAAATACCTTCAAAATGAAGTACCATTGGAACCCCCTTTCCATTTAAAAAATATTCCAAAAGCGGACCCAGCTGTCATCGGTATGTGAAAAAGTGCAAGACTTGCTCAAATATTATCGTTCAAAATTTCATTAAAATATACCGAACGGTTTAGAAGTTAGAGGGGGGGGGGGGACGGACTTTAGGTCCTCACTGTATATCTACAAAATGAGACTATAACGTTTTAAGACCGATGATGGTTGAGATAAAATTTAAAATGGAATTATTTTTTTAATTTCAGGTTGTAAAATTAAGATCCCCCTAAATTATTAAAAAGTTTTAATAAAGTTTAAAAGGTATTCTGTAGTAGGTAATCATAAAATTAATGTAAAAAGTAGATGTCTAACAACACTAACTGTCTAGGTTGCATGATTGCAAAATGATAAAATCGCATAGTCGAGAAAATTAGTAGATTTTGGCCTCGTAATGACGCGAAACAACAAAGATACCTTTTACTGACAGATGCCGATTTGCTCTAACATGATCGTGACCTAAATAAAACTACATCTTATATGCCTTAATTTAATGTTGATATCACGTTGAACCTAGTGTCTAACTAAAATCACATCAATAATAATAAGACTAGGTATTATCTACAGCGTGTCCAGAGAAGTTCTAGACATATGGGAATTTTCTTTATTATTGATTTTACGAAAAAACGTTATTCTTTATAAAAAGTTCTGCTTGATGCGCAAATAATATTGACATATCAAAACTTAAGATATCATGTACAGGGCGGCAAAAAAATATAAAACACAGAATTACGTTAAGAGGGAAGTACCCTCGATTTTTATTTTAGAACAAATTATTATAAGAAAACTTTACTAAGGACTACAAAACGCGGTCAGAAACAATTTTTCGTTGAAATATTTTAATTTACAGGGTACCATCAAAAATTGTCGAAAAATATTACATTATTTTTGACTAACATGTCAATATTCGTTACTATAGTATTGCCCATAGTTGTTGCGAAATTGCTGCAGGTAAAAATTAAAGAAATAGAATAAAAAAATATTTTGCAAAGGCTTTTTGATGGTACCCTGTAAATTAAAATATTTTAACGAAAAATTGTATCTGACTGCGTTTTGTAGTCCTTAGTAAAATTTTCTTATAACAATTTGCTCTAAAAGAAAAATTGAGGGTACTTCCCTCTTAACGTAATTCTGTGTTTCTATATTTTTTTGCCGCCCTGCTCATGATATATTAAGATTTGATATGTCAATAATATTTGCGCATCAAGCAGAACTTTTTATAAAGAATAACTTTTTTTCGTAAAATCAACATTAAAGAAAATAGCCATATGTCTAGAACTTCTCTGGACACGCTGTATATGTAAGGCGACGCGACGTTCCAAAAACATTTTTTTTTTAAATTTTAATGAAAGATCCATACACGTGCTAAAATTATTTGGAAAGATGATAAATAAGTTTTAAATTAGCAGAAAAATTATGTTTATTATTAAGGTTGTATTTTAAAAAACCGTAAATACAGCCCTGTTTTATCTCAGAGTGTATGTTATAAGTAATACACGGGCCCAGGTGCGCTGCCGGCTGCTAAAAGGCCTTTCGAAAAGCAACTTTACACACCTTTATGGTTGAGCACACCCTATCTCATTTTCTGCATCGCTGACTTAACTTGACCGCCTTATTTCGTTTCCTTGCCAATTGGCCTTATTATTAAAATTAGTTGCCTTCTAACAATGGAGCGATTTATTGTCTATTTGTAGTAATGCTGCAAATTGGAAGGTAGTAGTCGTTGCTGACTAGTTAGGAATAAACTAGGGAAATATTGGGTTTAGCAGCAAATGAAAGAGTACTCTTTAAATTTGATCCAAGCTTTCGGAAATGATTTCCATCCCCAGGGATACTACAAACTACAATTAAGAAAAGTTCTATGCAACATGTGCTAATATTAGTTTTTTGATTACTTACACTTAAGCGAGATTATTCATGAAGATCTTAACTGATGAACTGGACATTAAGTAAGTGGCTTGGGGATTAAACTAGTTAATAAAATAAAATAAGGACTAAACAGGCTACATATTAAAATTATATAAATTTACATTAATTTCTAACGGTGGCCATTTTTTAAATTTTTTTTATCAGATTCAAATGAAGTTCAGTTCGGATGCCAACTGTCAAGGTGCTGTCAAGTTGCTGTCGCTGCTCTATGTTGTTGTTTGTGACATAGTGTTGAAATGTTAGGATGCAGCGATACCAGAATACTTTATAAACATTCTTGTATGGACACTATAAATTAAAATAGTTAAAAGGAATTGTTTTGTAATGCATATATTTTACAGCTAGACAAAAATAACCCACCTAGATTCTTATTACAAAACAATTCATTTTAACTATTTTAATACATAGTGTCTCCACAAGAATGTTTATAAAGTAGTAAAAAGTTTTACAAAATGTCGACCGTTAGAAATTAATGTAAATTTATATATTTTTGATATGTTTCTGTTTAGTCCTTATTTTATTTTTTTCACTGGTTTCATCCTTAAGCCACTTACTTAATGTCCAGTTCATCAGTTAAGATCTTCATGAATAATTTCGCTTAAGTGTAAGTAATCAAAAAACTTAATAGAAAAAAAAAAGAAAACCACAAAGTCTTCCTCCACAATTTTTATTATTAGAATAACTAGGCGAACATAGAATGATTCATAATAATCAAATTCGACATGTTTCGAGTGTAGAAACACTCATCATCAGGAAAATAAAGCAAATGGTACAATGCTAATGTTGTTAGCGATGAAGAAAATAGTAAGTGGGATTGAGCCGTAATGGAGTTTTCAATGGTGTACAAGAGGTGTAAAAATTGAATAGTCAGAAGACCGACAAGACTTCAGCATACTGGAAAGTCAAGGGTTAGTGCAAAGGCCCTGTCTTGGGCAGAAAAATGAATGGAGCAAAAGAAAAATTAGGGAGTTATAACAGACTTTGTGAAAATCATTTATCAAGTAGTCAAAATCCTATAAGTTTCATTCAACTTTGTCAGAGACATGTAAAAATATTGAAATAAGAGGGAAAGAAAAAGAAAAAATTGTTCTTCATAAAAGTCAAAGCATCGTATAGCTTGAATTAAAATGCTATTGGGGTACCAGGCTTGTTACTTTTTCACTACACACAGTTTTCCTTTTGCTCCCTTCATTATTCTGCCCAAGACAGGGCCTTTGCACTAACCATTAACCAAAACCTATTAAAATTGCTATACATTATTTTTCCTATACCTAAACCCAATTTACAGCATATTATCACTTAAAAAATTACTTATTTTTTTTGCACTTTGACAGGGTACAGTTCTTTATCTAGGAGTTATTGGTACAGCTCATTTTTATGTTAGATCAGCAAAACCACTTTCATATTTCTGTCTCAGTTTTTTATTCTTTAGTAAACAATATCAAATCCTGATTCAACTATAGTAAACTTGGGACATCGGTTTTAACAACACTGTTTGGAATGGAAAGAAAGTTTATTGCTAGCATAATGCAAGACATGACATACTTCTAGGGAAGTAGATGTTTCGGGTCTTTGTACGACTGTATTGACTAAAAGCCTATTATGCTCTGAAGCTTTACTTATTGGTAGTTTCATAAAAAAGGAAATAGGTACTTATTTTATTAGGGCTCGAACCCGAATGAAAAAAAGTGGTTGCTTTTGAAATAATAATTATTTATTTCATAACTTGCCCAGAAATGTTTTTTCTTAGTCAAAATGTTTAATTTTATACCTATTATTTTAAAAAATATAATATACCCTATATTTTTTATGGTCTTGGGCTTCTATTCTCAAATTAGGTATACAGGGTGTTCCTTAATGACGTGCTTATATTGTAGGGTGTGATTCCTCAAATCATTTTATGAAGAAAAGTTCATATAAATATATGTCCTAAACGGCTTAAATTTTTTGCTACAGGGTGTTGAATTTTTTCTTTTTTAATGCGTTTTTTGTAATATTTCCGAAAGTACTTTAGATAATATTTTAAATTTTGGCATGTGCAAATAGGACATAAAACCACATGCTTAAGTTATAAAAGTTATTTTTTTGTTCCACCAGTGGCGTCCCTGCAAACATGTCCTCTGATATTTGTTAGAAAAAAAGTGGTACGCCACTGACATTTTTCCATGTGGATATTATTTCTGATAAGCCTGATCAATTATACATAAAAATGATACCTTGCGTTTTTTTCCTCAGGCACACTGTTCTTAATAAAAAAAAATTAAATTAAATTAGCTTCATTTTGCAGTATTGACGAATAATTTTTGATCACATAAATCTAGTTATCCTGGAACGGTGACGTTCTTAAAAACATAATTAACGCCTTAACGGCAGTCTTATCTACCGCCAAGAAGAACTACCTGTGTTACTTGAAGATGTACCATATGCGCTAAGGAATCAAATGTGATACATCATGCATGATGGAGCTCCTGCTCATTTCAGCGTAATCGTTCGCGACGATTTGGATGCAATTTATCCGAATCGTTGGATAGGTCGCGGAGGAGCTCAGCAATGGCCAGCAAGATCCCCTAATCTTAAAAGTTTGTATTTTTTCTTGTGGGTCATCTTAAAACTTTAGTGTATAAAACTCCCAACACTTTGGAAAATTTAAGGGAGTGATTAATTGCTTTCTGTGAAACAATACGGAAATCACCTGGAATATTTGAACGAGTGCGCTATTCGATACAAAGACGGGCAAAAGCATGCCTATTAAGTAAAGGTGGTCATTTCCAACAGTTTTTATAAAACAAAATATCGGAGGACATGTTTGCAGGGACACCACTGGTGGGTCAGAAAAATAAATTTTATAACTAAAACATGTGGTTTCATATCCTTTTAGCACATGCCAAAATTAAAAATATTATCTAAAGTACTTTCGGAGATATTACAAAAATCGCATTAAAAAAGAAAAAATTCAACACCCTGTAGTAAAAAATTTAAGCCGTTTAGGACATATGTTTATATGAACTTTTCTTCATAAAATGACTTGAGGAATCACACCCTAAAATATTAGCACGTCATTAAGGAACACCCTGTATAGTTAAATTATTATTTATTATACTTTATTGACTACTGTAAAAAAACTGCAATAGAAAAAGGTATATTATCGCTGAACTAGGGAGTCAGTGATTTATATTACATTTGTAATAGCATTTTCTCAATATATAATAAGGGATACTATCAAATTAATTTTGCTGCTCATACAATAACGATATTCAAATATATTTATTTTTTAGTTATCTTTTACCTAGGGGAACTTTTGATTAATATATCTTACAATAAATACTCTCATCTAATATGTGAGTATACAGCACCTATTCTGAATTTTTAAACGACCGGCCATAATGGTTAAGAAATATGTCATGTTTATAATTGAGCAAATTTATTTCGCTCTAAAAAGGTACTGAGAGATTTATTCAAAATAAGTGTCATATGTTATCCCTTCTATTTAGTAGACCCTATATTATTTGTCAATTGTTAAATAATAAATTAGGAGTTACGACGGGTCAATTTTTAAATATATACCATGGGAGGTGTTGTAAATCGAGTTATTGTTATAGGGTACCTAAATTCCAGTGGCGTCGCGAAATGTATGCGTAGATATATCAAATCAATGCTGCGAATGATAATTAACAAAATTTTATTAAATTAATAGCATTTTTAGATTCTATACTTATTTAGGAGCATAAGCTGCGTTTATAATTACAATAGATATATGCTTATTTTTGCAGATTTTCAAAAATTGTATGTACGAACTTGTACCTACATAAAAAATTAGTTTGATTACACTATAAATGATTTAGAAATATTTTGGGAAAAACTTGAGAAGGCAAAATATTATTTATTTAAAAAATTTGTTTCCATCCAGCTAGGTATAGTTTTTCTAGCAATGGCAATAATTTTTAAATTTTATTATTATTTTCCGGCTTTTTCATTAAATTTGTCAATATCCATTGTCTATGTCTATACAGGGTGCGCCAATCTCAGTGGCCTATTAGAAATATTTTGAAAACGACAAAAGACATTTTTACGAAAATTTGGATGTGGCTATAAGAACTGATATTCTATCGTTTTAAAATATTTGCAAAGAGGCAGTGTTGCCAGATCATCCTGAAAGTCATAGCAACTTAAGAATTTTAAATGAGACACCCTGTATATTATTTTATTTTTTGATTCTGCTTAACAATACGAAGATATTTTATGTATACTATCCTATACCCATCTCTGTTTTTGAGATAATAATTTTGTAAGTATTATTTTAAGGCCAAAACATGTTCACTAGAAAGTCAAATATTTTTGTTAGCAAGGTCCCCAGAAAGTTAAAATTTCTACAGAAGTTTCCTTATATATGGCCATTTTGGAATTTTAACGAATTATTACAATATCTTTACACATCAGAGTTATCGTCGTAATAAAAATAAATGCAAGAAACTTAACTATTTTAAATGGAACACCCTGTATTTTATATTCTTAACGAATACTCTTATAAATTGCCTACCATACAGTATAACATCACCCTATACCTATCTTTAACCGTTTCGGGCTTACAATACATTTTACAAAAATTATTAGCTAAATAAAAATGTTCAAATATTTAATAGTAGGCTTTGCCAGAATTTGTTCTGTAACAATTGAAACAGAGAAAATGTAAAGTTAACTGGCTTTGAGAAAAGTTGTGTTTTTAAATGTTCAAGTAAAATGGCAAATAATTCTTATTCTAATGCAGAAATTTTAAATTTATTTTTTATACACGGAGAGTATAATAAAATTATATCAAAAATATGTAGACGATTCAACGAGCTGTATCCGAATTCACCTTCAATAACACCTAAAAAGTTTAGAAGAATGGAAAAAATATGTTGCAATATAATAATATTAAAAAAACCAAGAATTCAAATTAAATCGAAAACCGGTAATGAGGAAAATGAGATAAATGTTTTGGAATATTTTC
This sequence comes from Polydrusus pterygomalis, assembly GCA_963969555.1. Classification (NCBI taxonomy): domain Eukaryota; kingdom Metazoa; phylum Arthropoda; class Insecta; order Coleoptera; family Curculionidae; genus Polydrusus; species Polydrusus pterygomalis. The sequence continues at coordinate 13,635,875 of OZ018384.1, forward strand.
ATGCATTTCCACATGCTTCCATATACAGTGCAGAAAAGGACTTACATATAAATCCATAGAGCGAATCTTACATGATCATAAAATGCATAATTACAAACTTATTACCCTTCAGGAACTTCAACAAAATGATCCTTTAAAACGGCTAGAATTTGTGAAACTATTAGTCCGAACACAAGAAGAACCCGATTTTTTTTAAAATATCATTTAGACAGGCGAATCTAAGTTTTCAAGGGAGGGTATTTTTAATCGAAGAAACTCCCATTACTGGTCTAGAGAAAATCCTTACTTCGTAAGAGAAAGAACTTTTCAACATCACTTCAGTTTTAACGTTTTTTGTTTACTTATGGAATGGAAATGGCATTTTGTATTTATGACGATAATTTAACGGGTGCAAAATATTGAGAAGCACCGTTTCAGACTTTTTAGATGACCAGGGCCGTTTCTGGCCTGTTGGCCGCCCTTGTGCGACATATGAACTGGCTGCCCTTTAAATCAAATCAGTTACTATTTTACAATTACCTACCTGAAATTATGGCGCAAAGCAATGGTCAGAAAAATAAATCTTTAATAGGTGCCTATTTTTAATATTTTTCTTTTATTCATACTTACCTACAGAGGGGCTCAGCAATTTGGCTTTCAATGGCGATAAGGGCCAAGCCACTAATCCTTTCTTGGGACATAATTGACCGCAAGTAATTTTTAATTAATTTTAACTTTGAAAAACTATGTTCGATAGATGCAACAGTAACCGGCAGAGTAATAAAAATTCTCAGCGCAACACAAAGCTTTGGAAATGATGAGATTAAATCTTTTTCAGCTATGAATTTTAGCGTATCTACAATTATTATTTTGTACATTTTATTGGAAAAATTTCTCGGAACGACAAAATTTCCTGGTCGAGCTCTGAGCGATCAATATCTTTGTTTGTGGGACTTCCTTGCTATTGAAGCGCTATATCGAGATCTTTGCAGGATTTTAACAATTTCTCGTCATTTATGGCATTAGCTTCATAGAAGTTCGACAAAAACCCAAAAGTTTCATTACATTTATTAAGTGAAACGAATCTCTCCTTAATTGATTCTATCGCAATATCCAAAGAACAAGTAACCGGTGCCCATAAAGGGTTTCCTCCCTGGCAAAAAAAAAAAATATCCAAAATCGAAAAATAAAAATTCACATTGAAACTCTGTTTGGCCTCGACGATGGGGTCATCTTTTAATTCGTATTCAAAATGTCTGGGTACTTTTTTTCGGCGTCGGAAAAGTTATTTGTAACAGCATTTCAAACCGGACATCGGCGGCAAATTTAAATAGGGTGCGTTCTTTTGCCCTGTGAGTATTTGTGCCCCCACCTACCCTACTACCAAATTAATAAGACCTATAGTTAAATTCCCATAAAGTTTTAATGCCAAATGTCAAGACTTGTCATTGTCTAGTTACTTTAGATTGCACCAACTTACTAAATTTCTTATACAGCTGAGATTGTTCAGTGTTTTTTCTTTTTCTTTTCTGGAATTGTTCGGCCAACTCTTTTTATTTCTATCTCTTTTTAATCGTATGAAATAATACAAGATAGACATACTTTGTATGCAGTACAATTATACTAATTAAATTTAGCCATTAGAAATTTATATTTTATGAGTTGCTGCAGTATTTGACAAGTATGACATAACTGAAATGTCACGGCATTAAAAGTTTATGTGAATTCAACTATACCTACATAATTATTCAAATAATATCAATTAGTTTTAATTTTTTGAGTAAAGCTAAGACAAAATGTAATTGACGTGAGCTGTAGGGCGGCCACCTCCGTTGAGAATTCTTTTTATTTTTCCGATATTTATCTATCTAAAAGGAAATCTCTAATTAACACAAAGGGCGGCTGCCTCATTCTTGACAGCTACTGCATAATTTTTTTTTGAAAACTGAATTTACCATTCTTATTTGACCCTTCATATTTATGAAATCTCCTAGAATTTTTTTTTACGTCTAACATTTTTTTCTGGGAAACTGCTGGCGGCTTTCGCCGCCCTATAACTTTGGCCGCCCTTGTGCGGGGGCACTCCCAGCACACCACTCAGAAACGGCCCTGTAGATGACTTACCCTTAAATATGCTTCAAAACTGCTGGTATCAGTTAGATGGAGCACCAGCCCATTCTAGGAATGAAGTGCACATAGAATTATTCAACATGTTTGAAGACAGATGAATTGGCCGACAAGGACCATGGAACTGGCCCCCCAAGCTCCAGACCTTACCCCATTAGATTTTTATTTGTGAGGTGTAATAAAAGAAAAAGTTTATAATATCCCAGTTACCACAAAATAGAATCTAGAGCAACGATCTAGGATCTATAGACCGAGAAGAAATACGGAGAGCTACAACAGAACACGTAACAACAACTATACATGAGTGCTTAAGAGCAAACGGGAAACATTTCAAGCAATTTAGTTATTAGTATTAGTATTGTTGTATTTATTTTTATTTAGTTAATAATTTTTCTAAAATGTATTGTAAGCCCGAAACGGTTAAAGATAGGGTGATGTTATACTGTATGGTATAATTTTTAATATTAAGAGTCTTTAAAAGAAAAAGAAAATATTGTGGCATATCGGACAAGTGTGTAACTATGTTTTATATTGAAATACACAGGGATCCAATGTATTCCAATATAAAACATAGTTACACACTTGTCCGATATGCCACAATATTTTCTTTTTCTTTTAATTATTTTCGCGGACACTATATCATCTTCTAAATTAAGAGTCTTTGTTAAGGAAATAAAATACAGGTTGTTCCATTTAAAATAGTTGAGTTTCTTGCATTTATTTTTATTACAACGTTAACGTTTTTTGAGACACTCTATGTAAAGATATTGTAATAATTCGTTAAAATTCCAAAATGGCCATATATTAGGAAACTTCTATAGAAATTTTAACTTTCTGGGAATTTTGCTAACAAAAATGTTTGACTTTCTAGTGAACATGTTTTGGCCTTAAAATAATACTTATAAATTATTATCTCAGAAACTATCAGAGATGGGCCTAGGATAGTATACATAAAATATCTTCGTATTGTTAAGCAAAATCGAAAAGTAAAATAATATGCAGGGTGTCTCGTTTAAAATTTCTAAGTTGCTATGACTTTCAGGATGATCTGGCTACACTGCCTCTTTGCAAATATTTAAAACAATAGAATATCAGTTTTTATAACCACATCCAAATTTTCATAAAAATGTCTTTTGTCTTTATAATAGGTCACTGAGTTTGGCGCACCCTGTATACTTAGTTATTTTATGGACCTTATCTATGAATGGCGGTTTTTCATGTATCAGATTTATGCCTGTTATGTACTAACCTCTTATAAATAAATACTTTAATTCCAATAGTTTAATAAGTAATCTCACTTCTCAGGAAAACTATACTTTTAAAAAAAGTTCCCAAATAAATAATTTTAATACTACCTAGCTGGCTTGCTCATTTCAGATTTTTTCCTTTTCGTTCGCTGCCAGGTCCTTTCCCAGGGGGACCTACGGTTTAACGTGGGCTACGAACCACGATCGTCAGTCATTAGAAGCACCCCCAAAAGCCCCTTTGTTTCGCTCTTCCATAACCTACCGATTGGGGAGTGGGTTCCTTCTCCAAACCCCACCAGATATAAGGATTATTGAGAAAAACCTGCTTTTTGCTTGGTCACTATAGTTGCGCCCCCTAGCGGCCAACCTAGAAACTAAAGAATAATTATGGCCACTTTTACTAAAATAAAAAGGTTTCCGCAAGCCATACGACTGACACATTCTACGATACGGCCGAGAGCCATTTTTAGTGGGACACCTGGTATACTTAATATAAGGTAGTAGTGGTCAGTAAGTTTTTAAGTAACAAAATTGTTGCTATAGAATATTGATTAGTAAGTAGGTATAGATAGGCATATATATGTATCATAAAGTTACTTCTCCAAGCTAGATAATAATATAGGCAAATAACACATTTAAAAATAATATAAAGCTCTTAAATTAAATATGCAGAAGCTCTAAACTTTATTGGAAAAACTTCACTATTGCTGTGCCAGTGACCACGAAAAATTAAAATAATAAAACAGCTAATGAGTACCTCACATAGAGCCATATTATTTTATTGCTATAGATTTTTATCTAATTAATATAGATTCATTGGCTTTTGTTGTATGTTAAACAATTATATTTATCAATTTACGGGGAATTAACCATAATGATAATAAATAATGAAAGATTATCGAAGAGCTTAATATAACTTGATAATATTATTTTATCTGAACAGCACAACGTCTAATTTGACATCAATAAAATATTACGCAGGTTAAACAATCTAATAAATGTAGGTACCAAACAATGATGAATTTTAATTAATGACTATGTTTACCTTGCTGCAAAAAAATGTTATATTGGCTATAGAATATTAAAATGATGATCGTCCCCAAAATAAATGATTCCTCGAAAGCCTTTATTTATATATCCCCCAAAATATTTAAAATACAAAAATGACTTTTGTGATGCCACAGGGATCAGTTCTTGGATCTATTCTAAGTTTATTTTTCATCAGACCCCCAGTTAAACTGAAAGTTTAAATTAAACAAAGATACGAAAGGGAACAAATCCGTTTATATCTAGATGCCCCATTTTATTGCTACATGTCTCAAGCTATTATTATTGTCAATAACTTTTATGTTAATCTCAAGAACCTGATCCGAAGTGATATATAAACTGAAGAACTGAACTAAACTGAACTATTTTTTAAATTAATTAACTACTTTTAAATAAATACACGCTAAAAATTATCTCAAAAAACTGTTTAATTTTTAAACAGGTATAAATAATCGCAATTTTAAGTGTCATTTTAGCTTCCTTTAATACTTTTTACTCAAGGTACTCCTTGTACCTACTTAAAAGAACTGTTTTCTGCAAATTGAAATTATACATATTATTGTAATTTTTTTGCATTTCCATTAAATTGTTCGTATTAGTTATAGTGTGGCATTACCCTACAGCCGGTTTTTAAAAGTATTCATATTAACAGATCTGATATATACTATACAGGGTGTTTCATTAAGGGTGGCCACCGGCCATATCTTTATAATTCTAATATGATGTTTAAAAAAATAAATCTAGATAACCGCGAAACAAAATCAGCAGATTTAATTTTCATAGGTGTTGATAAAAGTATCTTCTTAATTCTTTTTGAATTACTTCTAACCTAATCAAAACTTATGCTATATTCCTCAAAAATTGCTTATAACAATGCCGAGGCTTACGATAGGCTTGCGGTATATTTTGAATGTCTTCAAAGGGCCCCTATTGCGGAACGAGAATATGCTGCCATATATCCTGAATAAAGGCACCATACCAGAAGAGTATTTTGACCACTGGCAAAACGTTTAAGGCAAACGGAAAGTGTACAACCTATTTCAGTTCGTATCAGAAAACGTCCGTCCGGTGAGGAATGAAGACAATAATATAAAATAAATGGTCTTGCGTACGTGGAAGCGAATCCGCATCATAGATAAAGGTTTATAGGGGGGATAGAATGGACTCTCCTGTATTAGTAAAACTGTCACTATAACATGCGCCATCTATGCCGCGGGGTACAAGTTCCATCTCCAACATTTTAAAGAAATCTGCTTAGATTTGAGTTGACGTCTTATATTAAAACTACGGCTCCTCGTCACTAGATGGACTTCTGTAGTTTTCGGTGGGAACTTCAAAATAATTTTTTATATTAAAATAATTTATTTTTTAAAATTTTTTACAAAACGTTATAGTCAAGCATATACTTGAATTCAATAATTATGTAAAATAACCATGACTTCAAATAATACATTAAAATTATAACTTGTATAACATTTTTGTCATAGAATTAAGAAAACATAAATTATTTTAAAAATATTTTCTATTGTATTAACAATAATAATAATAGTAATAATCTTTATTTCAAATGGGTTACAATGTAAAACAAAGCAAAAGAAAAACAAATTTATAGATATCTACTGCTTAAATTTTATGAATTTTTACAAAAGTCTCTTAAACTATAAGGTTCCAGGTCCATTAAATACTTTTTTAGTTCTCTTTTACACATTACTCATTACACTTACACAACATTTTTGTGTACCAATTCGTTTAACGTTTTCTAGCAATGTATTGAATACCTTAAGGCACATAATGTGGAGATTTTTCGGTTAGTGTTAGCCTATCTATTGGATACTTAACATTAAATGATCTTGTGCTGCTGGCAAAGGCATTATCATTTTGGCAATCACTTTCACTGAGACACTTTAATGTTTATAAACTGGTGCTAGCAGTTGAAATGAGTGACTGTGTATTAACACTTTCCATGATTATAGCATGTGCAGAGCGACTAGTTTCTTCAGCAGGACGTAATGGTTCTAAAAAATATAGCTTTTGTTTAGCAATAACTAACTCATAAAAACTGAAAAAAAACAGCATATTCAAATTATACAAAAATGAATTAAGTATTATTTAGCTAATAAATATAATCCTAAAATATTAAACTCAATTAGTATCAATATTTGCCATTATTTGGATAGTTCTAGGTTTTTATTTTATTTTTTAGTTGCACCTACAAACTATTATATGTAGGTAGGTATCTTTCTATGTATTTATTTCAATATTATTTCAAATTTCAACAAACAAGCTCAATACATTCTTTATTTAATTTTAAACAAATAAATTATTATTAAGTATTATTGTAAAGACACACAAATATACACATAGCTTAGTCGAAGTTAAAGGCTGTACACATTTTAGAAAAAAAAATTATAATTACCTGGTAAATTAACTGATGGCACCAATCCCTTTTTAAGTTTACGATTCATTCCAAAATCCTGAGGTAGAAAATGTAGAGAGCATACTCTATAAGTATTATAAACTTGTTCTGGTAAAATTTCATTCACCAAACGCATATTGCCACAAGCATTTACCCATTTATCGAACATTGTTCTGTCCTTTGCTGGATTAGGAAATCGATGTTTAGACTCAGTATTTTTCCAGCAGCTCTCTATACAGCAGTAACCAGGCATGGTTAAGAAGGTAGTAGGTATATATCGGTGCGAGTGTAGTGACTTTCAATGGCACTGGAAAAAATCCAACACGCTAGAGGGTTAGGGTAGTATCTAAAAATAAATGCAAGTATAGAAACTTTAATGGAAGCAAAAAAATTCTTCATTTTAACTTTGCGAGCTATTTTATGCATAAAAAAGCTGTGTGTAATAAAAAAATGTAAGTATTTGTTAGGTTTTTCTATTCCACTAGGATTGTTAATAACACACCATTCTAATAACTGAAAAAAAAATCATGAGCAAACCCAATAAGATGAAGTGAAAAAAACAAATATTTTTAGAAACACCTTGGAGTGTTACCTACTAAATCAAAGATTACATTAACTTTAAATAATATACAATCCCATTTCTTTATTAAAAAAAAATATACACCAATGTCTTGTGGTTACACTTTAGCATCATAGGTACAAGTAGTGTTAAAAATTAAATAATAGGATTTTAAAACTTACCTGGTAATTTAACGTAATTCTAACAATTGTAACAGTTTAGTAAAAAGTTCAAATGTGCTTATACCTAGAAGCACTCATAATAAATTACAATAGAAATACACAAAAAGCAGGAACTATGACAAACAATCTAACCAAAAATGCTCAACAAGATAAAATGGGCAAAATGGCGTCCTGTCGGTCGGTGTCGTTTCGTCGTCGACACAGAAGAATAAAGGGTTTTTGTCGTCGATGCCAAAAACCACAGAAAAATAAAGGGTCAAAAACAACGTGTTGATTTGCGCCGTCTGGTGGCAGGGGTACAACTAAAAATCTTATCTCAAGCGGCTCATTGAGAGTGCGCAGACCATGATCCGCATTTAAGTTCACAAGAAATTTCCATAGACCTATACTACAGTCTCAAAATAATTGGCAAAACTGTTCAAACCACCATTAACATTGTGCGGAGAAAATAATTAACATTGATTCGCCCACTTTTAAGCTAAATAAAAACATCCCTAACCGCTTGATAAGATTGTGCATAAATAGGTCATTACATACACATTCAACCGAGAGGATATTAGCAATTCAGTTTTATTATTTTTGTGCTTTATTCAAAACAGCAAATATTATAATGCAGGCGAGTTATTCAAGTGGTAGTAACCAACAAGTTAAAAAACGACGTCATTTAAAACCTGGGGAGCTTGCAATGTTAAAAAATGTGTATGAGGGAATTCTAAGTACACACAGTGGAATATCATTTACTGATGCAGCAGAACTTTGTGCCACATTGACGAAGACATCTGGCCGTACTATTTATAGAACTATCAAGGAAAACAGGAATACTAAAGTGCCCGATCAGGAGACAAGAGGACGGAAAAAGATTTTTATTGATCAGCAAACAAAGTTAGCCATTCGCCGAAAAGTGCATGCATTTTTTTTTCGAAATGAACCTCCGAATTAAAAAAAAATTCTGCCGAAATTGAAAAGGATGAAAATATGCCAAAAATGTCACGAAGAGTTCTAATGCGTACACTACGAGAATTGAATTTTCGATTCTTAAAACGAAATTGCAAAAGTATTTTGGTGGAAAAGGAAGAAATCGTATTGTAGCGTAAAAAGTATCTAGAAGAAATGCAACAATATCGCTGTACAGGGAAACTAATTTACTTTACGGACGAGACATGGTTAAATGAAGGACATACTGTGAATTACATTTGGCAAGATCTCAACATTAAAGATGCACGTAACGCCTTTATCAATGGACTGTCCACTGGATTGAAAGCTCTTTTAGGAAAAGGTCGTCGGTTAATTATAACCCACATCGGGAGTGATTCTGGTTTTCTTGAAGGTGGGTTAAACGTGTTTGAATCTCGTAAAACCGGTGATTATCATGAGGAAATGAACTCGAAAATATTTGAAGATTGGTTTAAATCCATCTTATCTTACCGCGTATTGAACGTGGGTCGGTAATCGTGGACAATGCACCATACCACAGCCGTCGGGTGGAAGCTTTGCCAACTTCTGCGTGGCGAAAAAGAAATATTGTTGACTGGCTCGAAGAAAAAAATATTCCATTTGGCGAAAAAATGCTAAAAGTCCAGTTGCTCGATCTTGCAAGACTTCACAAAAAAAAATATACGAAATATGTAGTGGATGCAATGGCTCGTGAACGAGGTGTTACAATATTACGTTTACCGCCTTACCATTGTGAACTAAATCCAATCGAGCTTATATGGGCACAGATAAGGCTTCTCTCACAGTGGAAGCGTAAACGTGCGAATTCTTAAACGCACGAAAACGTCCGAATTTTTATACGTGCGTATAAATCCGTTGATATCGCACACTGACTGCAGTTTCATGCGAACAGAGTTTCTAGCTGTCTATAGTAAAAATAATATTTAAGAACTGATCAGTACTATTATAGGATGCCTGCTTATAATGCTTATTTGTTAGAAAATACCTTTCTAAAGAGAAGAATTCTCCGCAAGAGGAAAATATGGGTGCATAAGCTATTACAAAAAAGAAAGCAATTTGGTGAATTTTTGCACATTAAGGAAGCAAACTTTTGATTATATATTGCACGCAGTACTTGCCAAGCTAACCAATTATTGTAACGTTCGAGATCCAATTCTCCCCTCTATCAACTTTTCAGTGTCCATTTTGGCAATCGTAAATGCGAATTGATGCAAAAATCCAAACCAAATAGGACGTGATTGCAGTTCGCAAGTTTACGCACGTGTACGCACGAATTGGCTCGTTGATAGTGTGAGAGCGTGTATCTAAAAATGGCAGGTAGGACGGTTAGCGCGTATTCGTGCGTTTCCGTGCGTTTAAAAATTCGCACGTTTACGCTTCCACTGTGAGAGAAGCCTAAAAGGCGAAGTGGCGCGTGAAAATAGAACATTTAAATTAAAAGATGTTAAAAAACGGCAATAGCGAATGTACAAGCAGCGGATTGGCATAAGTGCGTATTACATGTCGAGGGCGTAGAAAAAAAAATGTGGGACTTAGATGTACGCGTTGAAGTCATGGTGGAACCTATTATTATAAATCCTGCGGATGACAGCAGTAGCGATAGTAATGAAATGTTTTCATCATCAGATAGTGAATAATCGCTGTAATGGTAATAATGCATTTAAAATTGTAACGTATATAATATTACGTCATCATAACACTTTTTAATGTCGGGGTGGATTATAATTTGTCAAAGTATTACCAACTAGTGTTCATTAAGTAACAATAATTAGGTTTTGCCCTTAATCCACTGTTACATCTTTCTATTATTATGTAGTACAATAAAATAATTTATGAAAATAGCTTATACCGTTGCTTTATTATTCGTCTTGGATTTTATACCTGCGTAATTTAGTTTCTCTAATTATTACTGCATTAGATCACCAAATGTAAAACCTTCATTTATTTTTCAGTTTAATTTAATAGTAAATGTAAATTATTATATAATGTAAATTAATGTATTATAATAATAAACAAGAAATTCATATATTTTTTGATTTATTATTGTTTAAAATGACACGCCTCTGGAATTGGCGTTCCCCTTACGTCTTACACACCCCGGTAAAAATTAGTCACTGCCAATTATTTTGGTACCAGAGTATAGGTATAAGTATTACTTCAGTGATACGAATTACAAGGGATTTTAAGCTGCATCACTTTAATGTAGTTTTACACAAGGCCCTATCGGAAACTGATATTGATGAGCGGATCGACTATTGCTATTGGCTAAGAGAGATGTGTAATCAAATTCCTCAATTCCTTTCCTGGATTCTATGGACTGAAGGGGCCAAAGTGTTTCGATTGTTTCGTTAAAGAGTTTTCCATGATTATTTTAATGCTCTTGGTATTGCCCGTTGGCCTTTAAACACGCTCCAAAGTTTGACTTTTAGATAATTTGGACTAGTCCTAAGCCCAGATAAAGTATAAAGGGAGGCATGGAAAATGACCAATGAAAACTTATTATTACTACTAATCCAACCTACACACCTATGGAACTATAAAAACAATATTCGATTAAAGTGTTAAAAATTATTATTTTGGCAATAACTCTGAAACGGATGGAGATATCGAACTGCGGTCTTCACATTTTTTCTTGTAAATTTAATCTTCTTTTCGATTATGATGCCATAGTCATATGATTTGAATTTTCGGGATAAAATCAAAAAACTGTTATTATTACAAATTGCGCCCTCTAGCAATTTAATTAGAAACTATCGTGTAGCGTTGGATACGACAATTAAAAGTACTTACCTTTCTCTTCCAAACAAGCTTAAATTTAGATAAATCGAATAAGTCGTTTAGAAGTTCCAGCGATTTAAATGATTACACTTTTAATAACTTTCCCCACTCTTATCAAGGTCGGTACGCCAATGAGCCTTAAACCAAAATGATGCAGAATTGTCTAAGCTTTCTAATGATGTAACTAAAGATATACCTTACTATGGGAATTTTCGGTGAAATTTAGAATTTTAAAAATTAATTTTCAATTGTGCCCCCTTGCGGCGAAATGTGAAACTTAAAGATAATTTCCAGAATTTTCTCATAGCCACTTTAATCATAATTTTTTCCCCAAGTTTCTATGCTTAGTTGTTTTCGAGATATGGCCGGTGGCCTCCTTTAATGAAACACCCTGTATGTAGTTCATTTAAAAAAAATTCGAGACATGGAATTTGCATGGTAGTTTTTCACTTTTGTTCTGCTCGAAACAGGAGCGCTTGTATTTTGCTGTTTAATAAGGCCGGCCGTACACAGCCGGAATGTATCTGAATTCAGAAACGGAATTAAGAATCTGAATTCCGGCCCAATGAAAATTTGAAAAATTCATAATCTGAAAAAATCAGAATGTGTGTGCTGTATAATAAAAATATATACAATTCCGTACGTTCCTGAATTCAAATTCTTAATTCCGTTTCTGAATTCAGATAGACATTCCGGCTGTGTACGGCCGGCAAAGTCTTGTTTTGTTAGCCGTGATGTGTTTGCTTTTGTTTTAAGAGCAATTTTTAAAATTTTTCAACTTTTTCTAAGGTCTGAGGGCGAAACATGCAACCAAACAAAAATAAACAAACAAAAACATTTATCTGAGACCGAGACTTTGTGTCTTTTTTTATAATATAATTTAACTGACCGCCGAGATACATGCAAACATTCAATAATTTCTCTTTTTTTTCTGTTTCAGCTAACAGTCTCTAAAGGTGCTCTTTCGACAACATTCTCACTTTAAAAATTATTAATCTGAAAAAGATATGATCTTCTAACATGGAATTAAATATTAGCTCTTTAGTTGTGGGAGGTATATGCCATTTAAAGTATGTTGTCATTCTATTATATTTCCAATTTTTATTGTATAGGTTATTGTTTAATTATTAATGAAAATAATATCCTGCTTTTAATAGAGCAGTTGGGTAGAGAGAATCATAGTAAAATTTATTAACATTTTTACAAGGCGAGTTAATATTATACTACAGAAAAATTATTAATTTACTATGCAGTTTTTACATACTTAAGAAGGACTTCTTTGCCTACCTAATAGAGCAAACATTTTACCATTTTAATATTTCCTTTGTAAATTCGTTTAAAGCAATAAAATATCATTATTATTAGCTATACTCTGGTACCAAAATAATTGGCAGTGACTCATTTTTACCGGGGTGTGTAAGACGTAAGGGGAACGCCAATTCCAGAGGCGTGTCATATTAAACAATAATAAATCAAAAAATATATGAATTTCTTGTTTATTATTATAATACATTAACATTATATAATAATTTACATTTACTAGGTATATCTAATAAATTAAACTGAAATAAAAATGAAGCTTTTACATTTGGTGATCTAATGCAGTAATAATTAGAGAAACTAAATTACGCAGGTATAAAAGCCAAGACGAATAATAAAGCAACGGTATAAGCTATTTTCATAAATTATTTTGTTGTACTACATAATAATAGAAAGATGTAATAGTGGATTAAGGGCAAAACCTAACTATTGTTACTTAATGAACACTACTTGGTAATACTTTGACAAATTATATTCCACCCCGACATTAAAAAGTGTTATGATGACATAATATTATGTACGTTACAATTTTAAATGCATTATTACCATTACAGCGATTATTCACTATCTGATGATGAAAACATTTCATTACTGTCGCTACTGCTGTCATCCGCAGGATTTATAATAATAGGTTCCACCATGACTTCAACGCGTACATCTAAGTCCCACATTTTTTTTTCTACGCCCTCGACATGTAATACGCACTTATGCCAATCCGCTGCTGGTACATTCGCTATTGCCGTTTTTAACATCTTTTAATTTAAAAGTTCTATTTTCACGCGCCACTTCGCCTTTTATCTGTGCCCATATAAGCTCGATTGGATTTAGTTCACAATGGTAAGGCGGTAAACGTAATATTGTAACACCTCGTTCACGAGCCATTTCATCCACTACATATTTCGTATATTTTTTTTTGTGAAGTCTTGCAAGATCGAGCAACTGGACTTTTAGCATTTTTTCGCCAAATGGAATATTTTTTTCTTCGAGCCAGTCAACAATCTTTTCTTTTCGCCACGCAGAAGTTGGCAAAGCTTCCAACCGACGGCTGTGGTATGGTGCATTGTCCATCACGATTACCGACCCAAGTTCAATACGCGGTAAGATGGATTTAAACCAATCTTCAAACACTTTCGAGTTTATATCCTCATGATAATCACCGGTTTTACGAGATTCAAACACGTTTAACCCACCTTCAAGAAAACCAGAATCACTCCCGATGTGGGTTATAATTAACCTACGACCTTTTCCTGAAGGAACTTTTAATCCAGTGGACAGTCCATTGATAAAGGCGTTACGTGCATCTTTAATGTTGAGATCTTGCCAAATGTAATTTACAGTACCTATGTCCTTCATTTAACCATGTCTCGTCCGTAAAGTAAATTATTTTCCCTGCACAGCGATATTGTTGCATTTCTTCTAGATACTTTCTACGCCACAATATGATTTCTTCCTTTTCCACCAAAATACTTTTGCGATTTCGTTTTAAGAATCGAAAATTCAATTCTCGTAGTATACGCATTAGAACTCTTCGTAAAATTTTTGGCATATTTTCATCCTTTTCAATTTCGGTAGAAATTTTTCTTAAATTCGGAGGTTCATTTCGAAAAAAAAATGCATGCACTTTTCGGCGAATGGCTAACTTTGTTTGCTAATCAATAAAAATCTTTTTCCGTCCTCTTATCTCCTTCTGATCGGGCACTTTTGTATTCCTGTTTTGCTTGATAGTTCTATAAACAGTACGGCAAGATGTCTTAGTCAATGTGGCACAAAGTTCTGCTGCATCAGTAAATGATATTCCACTGTGTGTACTTAGAATTCCCTCATACACATTTTTTAACATTGCACGCTCCCCAGGTTTTAAATGACGTCGTTTTTTAACTTGTTGGTTACTACCACTTGAATAACTCGCCTGCATTATAATATTTGCTGTTTTGAATAAAGCACAAAAATAATAAAACTGAATTGCTAATATCCTCTCGGTTGAAACTTGTCTACGACACTGAACGTTGATTAGATGCGATAAGAAAGCGAGCGAGCACCTCTAAACATGGGTTTTCCCACCTGTGTTGCCAAATTAAGTAAAACAGGTACCGTAGGGTGAAAGGTACGTGCCTTAATGACATGGCGATTTCGGTAAATTTTATGAAAATTTCAGTGAAATGTATTAAAACTCGGCAACATGTAATGACCTATTTATGCCCAATCTTATCAAGCGGTTAGGGATGTTTTTATTTAGCTTAAAAGTGGGCGAATCAATGTTAATTATTTTCTCCGCACACTGTTAATGGTGGTTTGAACAGTTTTGCCAATTATTTTGAGACTGTAGCAACATGGATTTCTCTCGCTGGATATGACGAAACGCGTCATGAGGATAAATCTAACAAAATCGGTTGAAGAAAACTCTTTTTAGTTTGCATCAATGTTTTTATTGGTGGTCACTGAAGTGTAATTAGGATTATGTGAATTTATATTATGTAGTTAGAATTTGTTCAAATATTTTAATACAACATTGACAGACATACAGTGTTACCAGTAAAGTCCGCATCATATGGGATTTTTTTTTAATTAATAGCTTTATTCAAAATTTGACTTTGGCATCAAGTTCTGCTTAGATCGAGATGAAAATTAAGCAAAAAAATAGTAGTCAAGTGATTCGCATTATCTGTCAAATTTTAATTTTTTCCAAAAAATAATTCAAAAGTGGGGTTATTTCTGAAAATATCGAAAAAAGTTATTGGACAATTTTTATTTAAATGCAGTTTCTAGCCCACATGCCAAATTTCAGCTGCATAAGATAATTTTGATTTTTTACCTATATTTTGTAAATTCCACCACTTTTGCAAAATAAGACTCAACGCAACCTTCATAAAACTTCTTAGTTTAGACAATGCTTTATTTCAGATACATTTTCTTTAAAGTAGCGCCATATTAAATGTGTGTTTTTCTACAAAATCAAAATTGGGTTATTAAAATTTGTTCGCATGTGATCCAAAGTTTATTTGTTTTTGACCCTGTATAAGGTAACTTCACAAAATAAGTATTTTTGAAAACGTTGTTTGTGTCTGAAAGTAATACACGTTAACGTTATTATGACATTTACAAAATATAGGTAAAAATTAAAATTATCTTATGCAACTGAAATTTTGCATGTGGGCTAGAAACTGCATTTAAAAAACTTTTTCTAATAACTTTTTTCGATATTTTCGGAAATAACCCCACTTTTGAATTATTTTTTGGAAAAAATTAAAATTTGACAGATAATGCGAGTTACGTGACTACTATTTTTTTGCTTAATTTTCATCTCCATCTAAGCAGAACTTGATGCCAAAGTCAAATTTTGAATAAAGCTATTAATAAAAAAAAATCCCATATGATGCGGACTTTACTGGTGACACTGAATTTCCAAACTATTATCAGTGGAGCATGATAAAAACTATTTTTAATTTTAGGGTAGTTAAAGCTTGTAAATTATTTTTCTCTTATTAGGGGCCTTTTCCCCAGTTAAAATACATGGATCCGTTACTTTTATCCCAATTTTAACGGTTTTATGTTAAAGTGATTAACTTTAAACATAGTTTCTCGGTATCGTATTGCACGAATTCATGAATGAGTGAGATCTATTATGTCCTAAACACAAAAGAATGTGGTTCTTGGGGTACCTACCTATTTAGCCTGATTTTAATATTTTTGACTTTTTGGCCAGGTGCGTAGTAGAAGAAATAACGCATAATAATTGTTTTCTAGAGGAAATAAAATAGCAGAATTGTTTTGCATTAAATTCATGTTTTTTCCTGCTGCTTGTCTGTAGGAAAAATAAAGATTAATTTAGTAGCGTTATCAGAATAGTAATTTACTTTACAAGACCGGAAAGTAGTGTTTTCAGGTCGAGACAAGCATTTCCAGGGCGAGCCGTAGGCGAGTCCTGGAAGCTTGGAGAGACCTGCACAACACTAATTTTCGGTTGCGTGACGTACAATATTTTTTTAAGACCGACACTTCGGTATACTTACATTAAATTATTTTATTTTATATTATTTTTAAATGCGTTGTACGACTTCTCGTAACGGGCTTTTGATTTTACTGGCAATATATCGTAAGTCGCTTTCCTTGCTGCTTCCAAAATTTCTTCTGAAATCTCATTTTCCGTGTCGGATAATTCAAAATCTGAATTCATATTGTTAAATTTGATCACTTGTGAAACAAGTTTGACATAAACAACAAATTAAAAATCAACGAATTGTTACTCGACAATACATCGAAATGTTATTGTCTAGTAACGAAATCAAGGTAGCTTGTATTATCAAAGAGCGATTGAAAAAACAAAAAACAGGGATCAGAAAAATCTTTTCCGTCAATTTTCCGGTCTTGATTGACAAAACGTTATTTTCTGGACGAAAAATTGTCCAGAAAGTGTATATTTTCTGGTCGGTTTTTAAAAAAATATGTTTTGGAGAGGAGAGCGGGGTTGGCAACAAAGAGATTTAAAAACTGATTAATATTTACTTCAGAGGCGAGGGGGGAGGTGGTTTTACCCTACCCCCATTAACCATTAATTTCTTAACATTTTTCTTTAAGAAACATTTTTAAGCCAATAAAATAATGTTTTTTAACGTTTTTCCGCCTTATTGTAGTGTGTTCTCATTTTGATTAAGGATAAAAAAAAAACTAAGACAGAAATGTGCGAGTGGTTTTTCTTCAAGTTGTACTAAAAAAGAGCCAGTGACACACCCAGGACTATTTTGTAAGTATTTATGTAGGTGCCTATTTTAAGGATAGTAACAATAAAAAGTGAATTGGTATTATATTAAACGTTGCTGTTAATATAATTATTAATTGAGAGCGTTGAGTCTCACTTCCGCTTTTGTGGTGTTCTGTGGTGTGGGTTGTCGGTTGTCAACTGTCAAATATGGTTCCTCGCCTTTCTTTCGCTTTGCCGCTTGCTTTTATAGAAAACATGTTTTGCAGTTTTATGTGTTAATATACCGTTTAATTAAATATTCCGTGTTTTAATCTAACCGTTGTAACTATATTATATTATTTTAACAATATTACAACGCTCACCACGAAGACTTGCATCATGTTTTTACATATCACTTCGGCGAAATCCACGAATCAACTCTCATGTTATCTTTGTAGGTACATAATTTTGAAGAAAAAATTAAAATACAAAACTAAACTTATCAAGCTAGTACTTAATTTAGTCTAATGTGAAGTTTTCGAGGCTTTTGTGCTAGTTTATTCAAAATAGAATCACACTTATTAAGTTTCGCGCCAAATTCCTCTTTAAAAAAGGTTTTTCAAAATAAAAAACAAGGACAACACAGGCTTACTAATATGGCCAATATCACCAACAACGACTATTAAAAATGAGAATTGGTTTAAACGTAATGGAATTCCTACAAGGAAAATGTTGCCAAAAATAATAGCGATCAAACCCAGTCGCGAGTCGTATTTAACATAAGTCTGCACCTCTACACAACAAACTGAGTGAAAAAAAAACGATCCAATTTACACTGACTGTTTCAAAGTCTTTGATCAGCTCGATCATGGCATTCTTCTTGACAAATTTACCACTTTTGGTCGATCAAAGATATTAGTTTTATTGTTTAGGTCATATTTGTTTAGGTCATATTTAACTAACGCGTACAATTTGATGAATGTCATGGTCATAACGCCAGGGAGTTTGGTGTTAACTCCAGCGTTCCTCAGGGGTCACACCTGAACCCATATTTTTTATGATATTTCTTTTAATGATCTAGCCTTTATTCTAGATATTGATCATTTTATTTATGCCGACGATGTTAAGTTATATCGTAGAATTAGAGACGAGAGGGAATGCGGGAGATTGCAGAGTAATTTTGAGACGATGAATGGGTGGTGTGAGAGAAATAAATTACTATCAAATGTATCGCAATGCAATATTGTTACAATTACTAAAAGGGTGCAGTATTATGTATGACTATAGTATAAATGAGGAAATGTTAAAACGGTGGGATTATGTGTGTGACTTTGTTGTTGGGCAGGACTCAAAACTTTCTTCCTTGACCATATTTCTAAAATTGTTGAGGAACGTTTGAAACTGTTGGGATTTATTATCAGAAACGCTGGAGGTTTTACGATTTTGGACACCCTTAGATTGTTGTTTAATAGTTTTGTTAGGTCACGACTAGAGTACTTCTTTGTTGTTTGGTATCCCTTCTATCAAACGCACATTAACAATTAAAAAAATTTAAAGACTCTTTCTAAAGTGTACTACTAAGCTAAGCTTGATGGAGTTTACCCTAAATTGTAAGAGCAAAGAACAATTGTATATGGGTCATTCTTAAAAAATCAGGGAAAATCACTTGTGACCACCCCTTTTGAATATTTTGCAATATTTACCAACAAGTTTTTGGCAAGGTGATATATTTTCATTGCTCTTTTTGTACCAATAATACGTTTATATATATAAAAAAAAATTTCATGGAAAAAAAATATAATTTTGCAAAAAAAAACAATACCATGTCCATGTCATTTTACAATTTCTTAAGAAGTACTATTTTTTTTCCATAACAAAAAAAGTTTTAGAACAAAACAAATTGAACTTCAAATAAGTATCAAATGGGCAACCTTATTTGACATTTTTTTTAGTTAATAGGCAGGTTTGGTATACTTCTTACATTGATATAAAGTATGTAACCAACAATTTTGCTCATTACCATGTCACTTCTTAATTTAAGACAGCTGGGCATCATGGTAAAATATTTGAAAGTTATAGTATCTATAGGGGATTCCCCTAAATCAATATTTTACCACTTTACAGAGAAATCTCAGGTCAGTGTTCATACAAGCACAGAGCAAGGAGGTTTTTGCGTATTTCGGCTGGCTGTAACCCGATTCAGAACATTACCGTGTGGGTAAAAAAAAATATGTTTGTGTTTTTTTTAACTTTAAAGTTTAAATTAGTGTAGTGTTTTAATACAACAAGGTAAGGATAAATAATTACTTTGTTGGCTTTCAGTAATCTAAGGTTATTTTATGTTTTGCTCATTACCCTGTCAAAAATACCTGACATTACCATGTCTTTTTACTATCATGGTAATGCTTGTATGACACGGTAATGTTAAATAATTAATTAGTGGATAGATGGGGGTAGGTTTTATAACTGCTCCAAACGACCTTATAAGTAAATCTAGCCATAAATTAAACTTGATAGAAATTACCGGTACAACAAACATCACTTTTTTTTTATTTAAAAAAATGTTACTTGTTTTTATTGCTTTTTAAGACGGTATAAAAATGGTTGAATGTTCGAAATCTGATATTAAACCTGATGAATGGGTAGCAGTTCTTTTTAGCGACTTTTAGTATCCAGGTAAAATGTCAGTTGTGTTTATGATATGAGTATTCTAATTTTTACTGATTTTTCAAGTGTGGTTTTGTCACAAATTGGCAAATTTATGAAAATTCAGTTTATGGACAGAAGAGGAGAACAATTTTTTTGGCCGGAAAAACAAGATGTCCAGACAATCCCAGCAGCAGAAATTTTATACCAACTTCCAAGCCACCGATTCCATGTTCTGCTCGGCTCTTTTTCGTTCCTGAATATAAAAAGATACACGATATGACTTAATAATTTTATTTAATTACTTCATTTGGTTTATAAAAATACTTTATAAAAAATATTTATTTTTAAACTTCTTTTACGTTATTTTACTTTTCCAGGGTTTATATTATATTTTTTTAGTTGAATGGTGCTCATTCATTTTGTTTCTAAAAAAAAAAATGTTTTTTAAATGGTTTTTAAATTTTTTTTTTATTATTTTCACTTCTTTACATTCCCATGGAACTAAATTGAACATTTTCATGTCTTTTCAAATTCAAATTCAAACCCAATAATGTATTTATCAAGAAAATACAATAAAAATAATACAACATGTGATTTTTAATTATAGATAAATTGGACTATACCGCGATTATATAGAACCGATATCACAGAGCACAAATAAATTCTGTCTGTGTGGTATAGATAGCCCATCTGTGTGGTATAGCCCACTTTTGACATTACCGTGACAACCGAATCTCATTACCGTGTCATTTTTTGTTATTTTTTCGAAAAAAATGAATAATATGAGGGGGTACATATTACAGATTCTATTAACCTGACATACTATATAAGCCTACATAAAAATATTTTTTGATATATGATGATTTACATATGACGCTAAATATCATAAAATTTTTCTGACTTCTAAGGAATGACCCATATACTAATGTATATTTTTCTTATGATATATTTATATTACTATTATTTTTTGTATAAGCCTGGTATTATGTAAAAACTGTTTTATTTTCCATTCGACAATTGGAATTTCTGTAGAATGTGCTAATAAATAAATAAGATACGCTGCTGAAGTTGTGGGTTCAGACAGGGTAACAGCTTTTATATCTGTGAAAGGGCAGCATTTTTATGATGCGCCCCTGACCTGTTTTGGTGCCACAATGTCTGCCGTATTTCGATGAAGTAGGTACCTACCTGGATTTTTACGTTACTATACCTGAGTGGGTATCCCTTATTAAATAGTGTAAGTGAAAAATGTTAATTGGCGTGCAGAGAAATACACTGCCCTGCATATTTAACGCATAACGAAAAAATTGCCTCAAGTTTGATGTTATATATTTTCCAAATTTGTGGTTCGTTTTTAATGATTTTTTTTCTAATTGTAGGTTTTTTTCTTAAGCATATCACTGCCTTTGTTGTTTTGCTTAAAAAAGTAACTTTGGTATTATACCGGGTGTTATAAAACTGTTATGTTTTTTTTACGGAAATTAAAAATACCCTGTGGGATTTACTAGCCATTGCAAGTTATCGCAATTACAGCCAAATAAAAGTCCCATGTTTTATTTACATTTTCTTTTTTAATTCATTGGTTTATCTCTGTTTTTTCAGGAAATATTCAATTTTTAGTTCAACGTGATTTTATTGACATAACATGCATTTATCGGAAAAGTAGCAATCGCTATGAAAATGAAAGATTACAAAGAAAAGTCATAAAGTGACATGTAACAAGAGCATTATCAGGTTTAATTTTTCACTTTATCAGTTTTTAGTTGGCTTTGCATACTTGCATTGGCAATTTCTAATTTTATTAAGTGTAAAAAAAAGAAAATGGACCAAAACGCATTGGTAATGAGAAATCTTTCTCCTGAGGAATGTGCCGTTGCCCTAGCACTTGTGGAAGAAGGCTTGCCACAAGTTGAAGTGGCCCAACGATTTGAAGTGACACAATTTGCTATCTCTAGAGCAGCGGTTCTCAAACTTTTTTGGTGACGGAACCCTTTTGGGAAGCAAAATACTTGATGGAACCCTACAATAAAACAATAGTTTTTAAAAGTGTATTCTTTATTAATAAGCATAATAAAAGTACAATGTAACAGTTACTAATTATTACTTACTTTACCACATGGCAAGTACAATAATAGAAGATATTAAAAAAGAAAAAATCTAACTAATGGGAGGTATGAAACTGTTGTTTATTTTTCATCAATTGGTTGATATCAGGTTTGATAGAAGACAGTTGAAGTCTCATATCAGGTTCGGCGTCCAGTCTATTGCGATATTTTGTTTTCGTGGCTGCATAGGTTGAGAATCCTGTTTCGCACAAATATGTTGTTGGGAACGGGAGAAGAATATTCAGAGCCATTTTGCCAAGCATTGGATATTCATCACGGATTCTGCACCAAAAATTGTTGAGAGGCGTCGTTTTGAACAGTGACTCCATACTTGTGTCTGATGACATTTCTAAAAGAGATTCATATATCTCGTTTGACATACTTTCGGGCTTTTTCAAGTTGGGTAAAAAAGGATTATGAATCCATGAATTCAGTTTCATTTTTGTATTCTGTTCTTCGGGAAAATACTTTTCAAAAGATGCGCGCATCGAACTGAGATATTGGACCAATTCTTCAAACACATCATCTTAAAACATTTCTGAGTCGTTATCGCTAACAAACTCACTGAGTGACGTAAAGCTTTCTATTTCTTTCTTACCAACGCAAATAATCCAAAAATCTAATTTTCTTTTGAAGGCAGTTATTTTGTTATAGGCCTGAAACACTGTTGTCTGTTTACCTTGCAATGATAAATTCAATTCGTTCAGTTTTTGAAAGATATCCGCCATAAAAGACAATCGGAACAACCAAGTTTTATCATACAAACGGTCCTTCAAATTAAAAGAAGTATCTGCTGAAAGAAACATTTGTAACTCGGCTCTAAGTTCAAATAGCCTTGTTAAAGTTTTACCCCGAGACAGCCATCGCACTTCTGTATGGAGCAGCAGTGTTTTATGTTTGCTGCCATAATCTTCACACAATAATGAGAACAATCGGGATTGTAGTGGTCGTGATTTGATAAAATTAATTATTTTTACCACTTCATCCATAACTAATTTTAGATTTGACGGCATTTGCTTCAACGCAAGTGCTTGTCTATGCAGAATACAATGGCTGGAACTACAATTAGGCGCTTTATTTTTTATTCGTGACACTGCTCCTGCTGTTTTACCTGTCATCGCCTTGGCCCCATCTGTACAAATGTCAATGCAATTGTTCCAACTGAGATTATTTTCTTCAAAAAATATATTTATTTTATTAAAAATTTCTTTCCCGGTAGTGTTTGTGAGCAGCGGTGAACACATAAGCATGTCTTCTTCAAAAGAACTTTCATATGGATATCTCACGATAACCAGCAAGATAGCCAAACCAGCGACATCAGTTGACTCGTCCATTTGCAAGGCGAATCGTGTTTTTTGTAGACGTGTAACTAGTTCTTGTTTGACGTAGCTTGCCAGATCATGGATTTGCCGTGAAACAGTATCGTTTGATAGCAGCACAGTAGAAAGATGCTTTGCAGATTTTTCATCGAGCATACATTTTGTTATGTCTAATACACATGGCTTTATTAAATTCTCAGCGATAGTGTGCGCTTCACCTGCTTGTGCAATGCGATAGCTAACTAAATATGATGCCTCCGTGGCCTTTTCGTTGATAGTTTTTATGACATGCATCATATTTTTTTGACTTTCCAATAACTGATCTTTTTTACGAACAAAAAATTCTTTATTCTTGTCTTTAGACTCGGGGTGTACAGTTTGTAAATGTCGGCGCAATTTGGCAGGTGCCATGGAACTATTAGGAAGCAGTTTACTACATAGCATGCAGAGAGGTGAGCCGTTGGAATCAACAAATCCGAAACTGATATATGATTCATCATACTTCCTTTTTTTCGTCTTTGAAACCGTCGAGCTTGACGTCGTGGCATCATCGTCTGGATCGGTGATTGCTATATTCTCCGCGCGTACTGCTTTTGAACATTCAGCGTCATTAGAAGATGTTGTTGCAACACGTTTAACACCTTCAAGCCAACGTTCCATTCTTCTTTATTTATAATGTTACACGTCAGGATGGTGGGGTCTAAATAATGCACAATCGTTACTGCGTATAAGAGACTAAGTTTAGTACAATGAAGAAATGTATAAAACTGAGACAACAGAATACAGCAGGTAGTAGAACAATGAACACTAGTTTCTCGCTAGCGAGCTTGTAAGTAGGTAGGTAGAAACTTATCGCTCCGAACGCTAATCGTCAACTGACTGACGAGACGCGACGCGCGATCGACTTTTTTATACTTAGTCCTAGACTCGATCTCGAATATTCTCGAAAATACTCGAGTCGGCGCCTTTGATAAACAAAAAGCAAAAATAAAAAGAGAAATATAAAAATTGCGTTGTAAACAATTCAGAGGCGGCTTTTATCAAAGGGACTGCGCGCTCACAAGTATACAAGTATACATGTTGATACCAAACTTATGAGATATTGTACCAGCTATTGTAACACATGTTTATACAAATACAAATAAATAAATAAATATACCTACGCGCGGCCGCGGAGTCAAAACGTTCGACCAGAGAGAGGTGTTTTGATTTTTTTTCTAAATTCTTGAGGAACCCCTACAGAGGTATCGCGGAACCCTAGGGTTCCGCGGAACACACTTAGAGTATGGCTGCCTAGAGCATTGGCACGATTTCGGGTGAAAGGTGCTAATCAAAGAAGGCCTGGACAAGGACGAGCGAGGGTGACAACGAATGACCAAGATCGCTTTTTGCGAATGCAGGCAATACGAAGTCGATTTGTTACAAGCACTTCACTGCAGCAGAAATTTTACCGTAGGCATAATTACCGTATTAGTCAACATACAGTGCGTAGAAGGTTGGCAGAAAGCAGTATTACTCCCTATGCAGTCGCAACTGGTCCCCTCCTTACCGTAAACCATAGAAGGCAGCGTCTTCAGTTTGTTCATGACCACCAAAATTGGGGGTATATGGGGCAATGTATTGTTTAGCGATGAGTCAAGGTTTTGTCTTTTTAGTGACGACCGCCGTCGGAGAGTGTATCGACGTCCTGGCGAGAGATATGCTCAATGCAACATTGTCGGAACAGTAAGCTATGGCGGAGGATCTGTTATGGTCTGGGGTGGCATTAGTTTAGATGCTCGCACGGATTAGTTGTGATTCAGGGAGGTCACGTAACCTATAGGTATATATCAGACATTTTAGAACCCCATGTGGTACCATTTGCCCCATTTATTGGGGATACTTTTTTATTTATGCAAGATAATGCACGTCCACACGTAGCAAGAGTGGTACAAAATTATCTCCAAGAAACAGAAATTTTAACTTTGCCTTGCCCAGCAAGAAGCCCTGATATTAATCCTATTGAGCATTTATGGGATAACATGGGACGACATCTTAGAGCCTTGCTTTCTCCTCCTAGAAACTTAAATGATCTGTCACTGAGGCTTATGGAAATATGGAATCAGATTAATCAAGATGAAATTAGAAATCTGATTTTAAGTATGCCAAGAAGATGCGAAGCAGTCATTAGAGCATGGGGAGGCAATACTTGCTACTAATTATTCATATTTAATTTTTTTGAATAGGTTCCTTTAGAAAATACAATTTTTTTCCCTGTATTTTTTTGCCCTGGTGTGTGGATTCAATAAAATTAATTAATACGATTGATTCTTTATTTACTTTATAATTTGTTTTTTCTTGCTATTGCATTAATCAAATCATTTCGTTTATTTTATATTTTTTAACGAAACATTTTTTATGAAAATCACGTTGAACTAAAAATTGAATATTTCATGAAAAAACAGAGATAAACCAATGAATCAAAAAAGAAACTGTAAAGAAAACATGGGACTTTCATTTGGCAGTAATTTCGATAACTTGCA
Organism: Polydrusus pterygomalis; assembly: GCA_963969555.1. Taxonomy (NCBI): domain Eukaryota; kingdom Metazoa; phylum Arthropoda; class Insecta; order Coleoptera; family Curculionidae; genus Polydrusus; species Polydrusus pterygomalis. The sequence continues at coordinate 13,661,757 of OZ018384.1, forward strand.
ATGGCTAGTAAATCCCACAGGGTGTTTTGAATTTCCGTAAAAAAAACATAACAGTTTTAAAACACCCGGTATAATACCAAAGTTGCTTTTTTAAGCAAAACAACAAATGCAGTGATATGCTTAAGGAAAAAACATACAATTAGAAAAAAAATCATTAAAAACGAACCACAAATTTGGAAAATATATATACAGGGTGTTACTTAATGATGTGGCGTAATTTCAAGGGACTATTCCTGACCCAAATTCAAATAGAAAAGTTTATATAAACATGTGTCCTGAAGAGTCTGGTTTTCAAGATACAGGGTGTCAAAGTTAAAAAAAAAATGGTTTTTTATTAATATCTAAATGATTATTTTACCGATTTTGTTGAAATCTGGCAGGTTACTCATTGTAATAAGACGCTAAGTTGGCACTAACTATAAGAAAATTATAAGTTCCAGTGGCGTCTCGGGGGGCAGTGTCACGAATAATATTGACAAAAAAAATGTACGCTACTGAGTTTGTTGAAAAATTTAAATTTTTTTCAGATTGAGCATCTACAAATACAACGTTTTTGTCTCTTTATATTTTTCGTATATTACTTCATTTTCGAGGAAAAAAATAAAAACGACTTCATTGCTTGTCGGAAAATTGTTAAAATAAAATCAAGTTAACTTTGATCGTTAAGTATATTTATTTCTAAGCCATTTTTTAAAATCTAACAAACGAAAAGTAATGACTAGTTACAAAAAATGTTGGAAATGATTTTAAAAAATGGCTTAGAAATAAATATACTGAACGATCAAAGTTAACTTGATTTTATTTTAACATTTTTTCGACATACAATGAGTCGTTTTTATTTTCTTCCTCGAAAAGGAAGTAATATACGAAAAGATATTAAAAAACAAAAAAGTTGTATTTGTAGATGCTCAATCTAAAAAAAAATTAAATTTTTCAAAAAACTCAGTAGCGTACATTTTTTTGTCAATATTATTCGTGACACTGTCCCCCGAGACGCCACTGGAACTTATAATTTTCTTTTAGTTAGTGCCAACTTAGAGTCTTATTACAATGAATAACCCTGCCAGATTTCAACAAAATCGGTAAAAGGATCATTTAGATATTATTAAAAAAAAACAATTTTTTTTAAAACTTGGACACCCTGTATCTTGAAAACCAGACTCTTCAGGACACATGTTTATATGAACTTTTCTATTTGAATTTGGTTCAGGAATACTCCCTTAAAATTACGCCACATCATTAAGTAACACCTTGTATAACATCAAAATTGAGGCAATTTTTTCGTTATGCGTTAAATATGCCGCGCAGTGTACTTACTTATATTTAATAGGTACATACATGAAAAACTACCATTTTCTATTAAATAGTGTATTTAAATTTAGTAGAAATGAACTATCATGGAGTTAAAAGAAAACGTATTTTGTTGTTTTTTTTGGTAAATGTCTATGATAACACCCTGTATATATAAAGCTAAATGTAACTATGTTGTTTGTAAGTAAAAGAAAACCGACTTCGACAATCTATCTCTTCCTCTTTTAAATTACTAATGGCCACTTGTCTATTCTGTAAAGATTCAAGCCCGCACGGTTCTAGTGCTACTGGAAGAAAGCGGATTTTAAACATACCTACATTGCTGTATTAATGCTGTCTCATATAATTAAACACTTTTAATGAACATCTAAATCATTTCTAGGCGTACCTATACCACAAACTATTTTACTTTTGGGTTGAAACTTTAAAACTACTTTTTAGACATTTTATCCCCCTGCCTCTTCAGGCGTCGTAGGCAATGACGACAGAGCAGACTCTGTCGTCGTTGGTTGTAGCTATAGAACCGTGCAACGGACTATATGTAGGAACAATTTTAAATCATTAAATTTTTAACCCTGAAACAAGTTATAGAATTAATTAGGTAATAATATGTTGTTTCACAAAATGGTAAGGTTGGCTATAATAGTCTCTACTGTATGTATATTATGTATGGTCAGAGCACAGAATATATAGCTATCGTATAGCTATATATTCTGTGGTAGTGTGGTATGGTTCTCGCGGCTTGGATGGCATATCATATCGTCGCCTTTCTAACGAAGGGACCTAACTAGCATTTGGCAAATTTTACAGGAGAGCTAAAAAACGAAAATGAGTTGGGTTTAAGACAGCGCAGTCGATTTAGCTTTGAAGCTATGAATTTCTGTCTTTTGTATTTAGTTAGCTAATATAGCTTACAATAAGTCAATGATAGTGTCACCTATAAGAAGTTACACACAGTTTGTATTTTTGGTTATGTTTGTAGATATGCCACTACGTGAGAAATATTTGTCGGGTTATATTAGTTAAGCCGCTGTTTTGTAAAATTTTAGAAATTTATAAATTGAAATGAATACAAGTGGCTTGCAGTGAAGCAAAAAATTACATCCTATTGAATAATAAAACAACAGTAATTTTTGTATTAAACTTTAATTAAAATAAACAAAACCATAAAACGTTGGGTTTACAAAACCAAGAGCTCTTTAATTTATTAGTATTAGGTTTAATTTTATAATTAAAAAAAAAAACGATCATAAGTAACTAATTTTCTTCATGGGGTAAGTTTTTATAAAACTGTTGAATATCGGGCAGACGAATCACTGGCGTAAGGCTTTCATATAGGGAAACTAAATCATTGTATTTTTTTTGGTAAGTTAAACCGGCCCTTTATTTAATGGTTGAAGCTTTGATTTCCTTATGTTTATTTTTAGTCTTTCAAGTTCTATGGCATCATAATTAACATCCCAGGGACTGAACTTAAAAAAAGTTTCGTGGGTTCATCTTTTGTAACCATAAACTCTCTCATTTCCGTGCATTTGACATTTTGACCTCTTTCGCTCATTCTAACAGAGAGTATTCTTAATTCTTACAATAGTTTCTTAAAATCAATAAAGTCTAAAGAATTTATGGGCTCTACTAAATAAGGTTGCTTTCGTCTTGCTAATTTCATATGTAACTGTAAGGGTTCAAATATATCCCCAGCTCCAGATATTGCCGTATGGATCGCGCTGTAGACAGAGTCTCCTTCACTTTGTCCGTGATTGGACTCAAAAAATCTTAAAGAAATTAAAAGAATACACGACAAAATAAAAACAAATACCAATACCAATAATTAAACACTGCAGAAATAAAACAAACACTGCTCTCTTCCTTAATAGGTCTCGACAACTGAACCTGAGAGCGTGAGTGAATAGTTTTTCTCAGGAATAGACCTGTCTGAAGATTGGTCTGTTCGTGTTATTATTAAATTATGATATTTTAGGAGAAACCTAACACACGAAGAGACCTAACTTTAGATAGGTCGATACGTGTGAATATTATGTTGGGTTTATGCAGATAGTCCGTATATATTTTAATTTGTGCAGGTCCTACCATCAGACATGGAGATATGCCACTTTGTGAGACAAAAGAGTTACATGAGAACAGTTAGACCCCAAAATATCTCAATTTTTACAAATATGTTAGTTAGGTCCTTTCGTGAGAAGGGCGACGATATAGTGAATTGAAGAAGAGGGTACCTGATGCTTCTGCTAGTACATACATATCATAATCTAAGTAAACCTAAATATCCCACGTAAATGGTCGATAGCGAGACTCGAGACCGCGGTGTAAATTCAAGAAGCAAAGTGCCTTCAGACGGATATTCGCGTTTGCTAAATGTTTATCACAGGCTAGGCTAACTATTTAATAGATTCATTTACAAAATGCCCTATTTAAAATATGTACGTAGTATTACTAGTTTAAAAAAAATCAAAATAATAAAAACACAGTGGGGATATACCGTGCGAGCAAAAATTATTTGCATCAAAGAGGGCTTGGATTAAAAAACGTAAGGCTTGGTTTAGATCACAACGATATGGGGACGATATATCTAACCAAATCTAGGTTAAAATTTGGTCAAGTTCATATTATGACATGATATGCCAAACTAATAAGTAATAAAATAAGTATAGACAAATACAAATTTATTTTTGTTGTTTACAAAATTATAATACCTACTTGCACTTTATAAGGAAATAAATGTAACTGCTTCTTAAGCATAGTCCTGCATGTTCCATAAGATCTTCCCACTTCTTGGGACAGGCGTCTTATACAATTTGTTGGCGTATTTTGCATTATTTCACGTTCACGAACGTTTGCAACAAGTTCTTCTGTTCTTATAGATGGTCTCCCTGCTCCTTTTTTGTGTTGTATAGAACCTGTTTCCCTAAACACAGCCACGATTCTTTTCAGGCAATGATAAAGATCCCCAGCAATAAAAGCAACGCTAGGAAAATGTTCGTGAAAATCGTCCATGCACAAACCCGGATTGTATTGCCGCTAACCATTTACTCTAACCCCGTTTCGAAAATACGCTTTACCCATGAATGTTTTGTGCTGTTCCGTAAAGCCCATTGTGTGAATTGAAATTGGAAAAATTAGCGATGAATCAAATTTCTTGTAACGACTGTCAAAGATGACGGAATAACTGATTGATTGTTAATTCAGGTAGTTACTGACACCCAACAGGTATTAAGCTCTACGGCTAAGCATTACGTCCTTAGATGCAAGGCCCTCTTTGATGCAACTAATTTTTGCTCGCACGGTAGAATGATACTAAAATTAAAATAGCTTTATAAATATGCAGGGTGTTACTTTATAACATTCTAATATGTCAGGGTTACATAAAAAATGTTATATGAACGTAGGTCCTTAAAGTCACAACGTTTAAACTACAAAGTGAAAAGTTTTAAGATTTTTTTTAATTACTTATATTATCCTGGATATCGCGATCGTGCTGAAATTCGGTATAAACCTTCTAAATATCGGAAAAGAAAACTGATTTCCAGATGAGGTAGGATGATAATGCTTACAATATACAGGGTATTCGGAAAAAGGATATAAATTAATAAAATTACTTTTATTACTATTTTTCATTTTTGACCCTGATATTTGATATATAAAGCGTCAAAAAAATAAGTCGAGTATTTAATAAGATATTTATTGTACAGTATGTCTCCGTAAGTTGGAACCATATGAACAACTTTTTTATTATTAATTTTACAAAAAAAAGTTATTCTTCATGAAAAGTTCTGCATGGTCTAAAACCTAAAATGCAACTATCAGATGTTAAATTCTTCCAGACGTATACGAGGTTTGTCAGAAAATATTAATTTTGCCAAAGAGCAAAGTACCTTTATTTTTGACAATATCGAAAATTGTTATTAAAAAAAGTTGATCAGAATTAAAAATCACGTTCAAATTTGTAATTACACCCATTTAAGATGAAAAAATAAGTTTTGGTGTTTTTAAATAATTTTTCTGCATTATTAATTAATTATGAATGAACATTTATCTCTTGTAATTATTAAAAACATAATAACCTTTTCTTAATTTTTATTTAAGAATGTTGCAATTTAAACACGTCCGTAATGAATGCATTTGCATTTATATTGCAAATAAGAAAACACATACAAATAAATAATAAATTGTGTAACTAACACAATAATAATACTAGAAATAAATAGAAATTTAATTTTCACTCATTCCACTAATGCCTCGACATATCCACCCTTAGGCTCGGTTACAGCGCCCGGGTAACCCGGGCAGACGACGGGGGCGCAAAGTCCAAGGGGCGCAAAATATTGCCAAAGGTAAAACAAATAAGCGTCTGTCTGTATAACCTTCGATGTATAAAATACTATTTAAAAGATAAGGGCGCCCAAGTATTTTTTATAATCACGTCAAAAAAATTAAATATTTTTGATGGTATAAGTATATATATACAGGGTGTCCCAAATAAGAATGCACTCTACAGGGATCTCGTAAACCATAGGAGATACAGAGATGGTTAAATTAGAGAAAAGTTGCGCATTACTGAATCCTGTAACGTCACGTTGTCAAATTAAAAAATTCCGAATGCTTCCGAAGATATTTGGATAAAACCGAATTTTCGCGATTTCGTTTTAATTGATTTATGATTCTATTTGAAGAAACATGTCAAACTAAATTTCACATTCTCACTGCCACTTTTTCTCCCCTATAAGATTGTTTAATTACATTTTTGATCCGACGTTTCGTTTAGTCACAACCATCATCAACTTTGTTATTTTAAACAGTAGGAAAATTTTATTTTATGCCTAATAAATTCTACGTTTTATTTTAAATCTACTGGCGCAGTACACGTATTATTTATTAGACGTTTCGATATAGAAAAACACATCATCAATGAAAATAGGCACATTATCGAAAATATTTTTGTTTTTATTGTTGTAGTTAAACACTAGTTGGATTTTAAAACATTTTTTTAAAATAAACTTATAACAAAACATAATATCTAATAAAACTTACCTGAAAAATGCAACAAGTAATAATTAATTTTAATTATTAAATACAATTATTTTTTATTTTTAAAAAATGCATGATAATATTCAAACATAACGTACCAGTGGCGGCTCGTTAATGAAGGGCTTTGGGGCGCCGCCCTCCCTGCAATTATTTCAAACAGAATCCAAAAACACTTTAATTAAAAAACCAATAAAGCAATCTATGTAAGCAATCCATTAAAATAATTCAAACCAACCATAGCCCTATTCCAGCGGGTAGGTTATACTAAGTGCGGGCATAAACCAAACATAGCCCTATTCCAACGGGCAGGTTATACTCATAGACAAGCGAGTTCCGCGCTCTCAATGTTATACTAAGCGCGGGCGGGCGGGCGGGGGCGACCGATTATCCGTCCCGATTCAACGCGGCTTCTCGATGAGTTGCCATGACGACAAAGGCGTGACGTCACCTACACATCGCACAACGAGCGGCCACGGACGAGCTCCAATTTTCCGCGCCCAACAACAGCTGTTCGCGATGCCGCGGTACAATAATCGATATTATGTGCTCTGACGAGGCGACTTGTCGATGCCGCTAGGCGGTAATGTTTTGTTTATTTGTTTTGATTTAATTTATTAGTTAAGTTATAAAACTTATAAAGTTGGAAAATGTCGTGTAATATGAAGGTCAGTGATTTACAGAAGCTTGTGTTTAGTTCTCTGAGCTTAGGTGAAAAACTTGATTTAAAAAATGCATGGCGGCACTAGAAATTGAACATAGTACAAGTGCAATCAAAATGTAAAAGTAAGGCACAGTTTACGCGTAAGTTTGACAAAGAAATGTATAATAAAAAATCCTGAATAGGTATGCGGTTATAAGGACAAAAATTCTTTTTTTTTGTTTCGTGTGTCTTCTTTTTGACGGGGATGATAATTGGACTAAATATGGGGTGCAGGACTTAAAACATCTTTCAGAGAAAATAAAAAAACATGAAAATAGTGCAAAACATCGTCATAATGTGGTAAGTTTTGAGATGTTAGGACTAATATTTTAACTTGTTTAAGTAGTGCTCATGCCGATGAAATTAAAATTCACAACGAGAAAGTTAGAAAAAACAGACACGTACTTTTGAAAATAATAGACATTTAAAAATGTTTTTATTTAAAGCCAGCGCCCCCCCCTGACTCGCTAGTCACAAGCCGCCACTGTAACGTACCATTTAAATTCGGCATCATATGGGTGGCTATGAAATTGATTGACATTCGCAATTGTTTAAATAGTTTCTTTAGATCTGTCACTTAGTTACAGAGACTTGTTAGTATTAAATTTGATAATTGAAGAGTGGTCAAGCTAAGTGATCTAAGTGCCATAATCAAAAACTACCAGAAAATGCAAAAAACTGTTTTAAAGCTAAGAATAAAACAATAGTATATTTATTTATTTATATCAATCATAAACATACACAAAAACATTCGTAGGAGAAAATTTTAATATCAGTAAATCGAAGAAACGTTCGTACATAAATTGAACAAAAAAAAATGGAAAAGATCTAAGTCCACGTATCATGGACTTTCAAAACGATTCAAGAACAATGATTAATGTATTATGAATAATATAAAATAGATGTAAAAAATGCTTTGTTTTTGTTTTTCACTAAATGCCGGCGAATCCTTTTCTTAGTTTTAAAAAGTTTATAAACACAGCATATTACAACTAGTCATAAACAACAAGCGCTACTCAGTAGCGGATCCAGGATTTTGCTGAGGGGGGGGGGGGGGGCGACTCGAGCTGATCATACCAAATTTTATATGGCGTTAAAAAAAAACAAGCAAAATAAATGGAAACAAATTAACATTTATTACAAATTTTCGAAATAATTAAACACAAATATATCTATAAAATAAATTCAATTTTTCCAAACCTATTTATAATATTTTCCGTATTTAAATGAATATCTCGATGAACATGTAACAGTGCCAGCCCCACTAGATGATCCTGTGTAATTCGTGATCGCGTCCACGTTTTTAGCCTTCTTAACGTGGAGAAGCTTCTTTCAGCTGTAGCTACTGAGATTCGCAATGTCACAAGAATTTTTAAATATTTGGTAATGATGGGATAAAATTCTTGATCTATATTAAAAACAGTACATGTAGCTGTTTTCCATGTCGTTTCTTTTGTGATAGTTTGTTTAAATAATTGCATTTCACCTGATAATTTTGTAGGTTCAATCTCCCCGTCATTGGTTAAATTGGAAAACTGCTTAGAAATTAAAATTGCCTTTTCTTTTAGTTCATCAACGGTTTTAATGTTCATTAGATTTTTTGGTATTAAAAAATTAAGGGAGAAACATTGTAATATCTTATTAGAAAATCTATTCACAAAGTAATTTAGGACATAATCGAAAAGGGGAATATAAACAATTTTTTTCCAGTAATCTTTTGGATCACTTGCAGGAATATTAGATCGATTGGTTTGTTTTCCTGCTAAACGGGGCACTCGTAGTTCAACACCCAGTGTATCCATAATATTTAAAACTTCTTTCATAATACAATCAAATTCACTATCTGCATTTGCCCTTTTTTGTTTTAGAACATCTATTACTGTAGCGACATGGGAAATAGCTACATCCATATCAATACCTTTACTTTGTAAGAATACACTTAAAGGTAGTGTCAGACTGAGAATATCAGAAAGAACATAGATTGTAATGATGAATTCACAGTCTAATATTGCCTTTAGAAAAATATTTGCCTTGGTTGAAGACACATTTTCTTCCCAGTTAGTTATTTCGTTTAATGCGCCACAAATCTTATCCAAATCTTTTCGTAGTTGAATAATAGAGTCGTGTCTTTGCACCCACCGAGTCTCACATGGACTTTTTAACTTATGTTTTAAATGATTTTGTAAAACAAAATTTCTTTTTGCAGATGCATTAAAAAAGGAAACTAATTCTTGAATTATCCCAATTACGTTTTTAATACTTTTAACATTTGAGCATTTTGAGATTGTTAGATTTAAAGCATGATTGAAACAGGAACTTAAAACCGCGTTTTTTGCATATTTTTGTATTTCTGCTGCAGCCCCTTTAATTTCAGATATATTAACACTACAACCATCACATCCTATTCCAACACAATGGTCCAAATTTAACCCTAATACTTCTAGCTGGCGAATAACTGTTTGCCCCAAAATTTGACCCCCAATTTTTGGTTCCGTTTTTACTCTTTCTTCAGCAGAGTCAGTTATGTGGCCGTAATTATCTGAGTGAAGATTAGTAAAACCAACAAAGTCTTCCCGTATTAAATTGTTGTAGATATACCTTAAAGAAATACTAAGTTGTGAACATCAGTGACTTATATCTGTTGTTTCGTCAAAGATGACACTGTAATATACTGCAGTATTAACTCGATTTAAAATTACATTTAAAATTTCCTCGCCACAACAATTTATAAGGGAGTTACATGTGGTTTTACTAATGTAAGTAGAATTAGAAATTGCATTTTTTAAATGCTCATTAAGTTTTTGGTCACCTGCGTCTACCCGAAACCGTAGAAGGGCTTTAAAATTTCCATCATTATGTTTTATTAGGCTGGAGTCGGAATCAGTGTCATCAGGGTCCTGAACATCTTGAAAAATATTTCCATCATCTCTGTGTCCGCGTAGGGGAATATTTTGTTGTCCTAGTAATATAATAGTTTTTATTATCGGTTCCAATCTTGCGCGGTTCTCAGAGATCTGAGATTTTCTTTCCTCATTTAGTAAATTGCGGACATCCAAATCTTTATTTTTATATGTACGAAGAAATAATTTAGCTAAAAAATATACATCACTTTATCACTTAAATAACGAAAATTACCTAGGTAAAATTATTAAAAAGGATTGAACTGAATATTTACCTTTTTGTTCTGCTTGCACGTGGTACAAATGGGTTTGATGTTTTGTAAGGTGCCCATCTTTTCCAGTTAATTTGGAATAATTTCTAAGTGGAATAGTAACAAATTTTTGAGGGGCAACAGTTTTTTGTCCGCCAACAATAAAACCAGATATAAACAGAGTACAAAAAATGCAAAATAATCCCTCCATTTTTTCCGAAAAAACCAGCCATGGAAATTTACTCATTAAATCATAATGAATCCTTCTTTTTTCTTGTTTTCCGTTTTTCATATGCAAGGAGCACGGAAATACATATCCTTTGGGAGGTTTCCAGTGATTTGATAGTAACTGGTATTTGATAAAATAATCAAGTTCTTTTATTTGATTTTCCACGAAGTAGTCTCCTACGTCATATTTAAAAATTGTTTTATCTTGTAAGGATGGTTGATGTTGATTTACAACTTCCGAGCTATTTGATTTTGACGTGGAGGGAATTTCAATGTGAGTATTTTCTTGAACTTCTCACTATAAAATTTATACAAGCACCCACTTTAGAAATTTTTTAAATAAAATTATTTCAATATTAGGACTCTAAGGTTTTCCTAGGCGATTTGTCTTATACTCTGTCTATTTAAGTTGGAATCAAAACTTTTTTATTTTTTGAGAAAAAAAGTTATTATTTTTAAAAGTTCTTCGTGATCTAAACTGAATTAATCACATATTAAATTTTTGCAGTCGTATACCAGGTATGTCAAAAAATAAGAATTTTGCTCAAGAGAAAAAGCACCTTTATTTTTAACAATATCGAAAATTGTTATAAAAAAAGTTTATCATAATTGAAAAGTACATTTAAATATGAAATCATATCCATCTACTATAAAAATAAATGTCCTAAAAAATAAATATTTTTTAGAAAAAAATTGTAAAAAATAACAAAACTTGATTTTTCATGGCCTATTCATAAATAGAGTTGAAAAATATATTTACATATAAATATAGTGTTCAACTCTGATCGACTATTCATTATAAAAATGTTCGATATTGTAACAAATAAAGGCACATTGCTCCTGCGCAAATTCATATTTTTTGACAAACCTCGCATACGACTGCAGAAGTTGAACATCTGATTTCATTTTAAATTTTAGACTATGCTTAATGAAGAATAACTTTTGTCTTAATAATTATAATAAAAAAGTTTCCCATGTGATTCGAGCTCAAGTAGACATACTGTATAAATACAATTAAAATGTACTTACAGTTTCAACTGATCCACTGCCATCATGCTTATTTTCTGAATTTTTTATTCGTTTAAAAAAGCTGTCAATTGTCCCTGATTTTCTTTTTTTATTTTCGTTAGCACTCATTATAAGATAATTGAAACCTTATCATCCAAACAACTCACTTGACACTAACAAATAAATAAAATAAAAGCCCCCTTCTCTTGCAGTGTGCGGCATGACCGACAGACCGACGGCGAGTTAAAAGTACGCGGCTCCTTTGATCGGGTTTGGCGGCATCGGCACTCGGCAGTTATCAATACATACATACCTATATATATACCGCGGTAACACAATATTGAAGATTTGTTAATTTTTAAAATCAATAATACTTTAATTAGATTTATTTATAATATTAATAGCTTGTTTTATATTATATTACTAATTATGTGAAGTTTACAATACGTTTTTCCTTATATTTATTTCTCAGGAATTCTGGAAATGAACGCTTTACGACTTTGACCGCGATATTAAAGCTGCTCAGGGGGGGGGGGGGGCGATACCCCAGTCGCCCCCCCCCCCTGAATCCGCCGCTGGCGCTACTAAACTAATACAAGACAAGTCGCGTGGACAAACATTTGGGCACTTAAATCATTTAGGGAACATTATGTTGTTGGACATACAGACAACGCCATCTATGAACGCTTTTTATAACGAATAGGGTGAAATTGGCACTTAGATCTTCTAGTAGGACATTGGCATAGGTACATAGATCATATAAATAGAAAAAAAACATTTTTTGAATTTTGGCACATAGATCACTTAGCTTGACCACTCTTCAATTATTATTATGTTTTTTTAAATTTTTAACGGATGCATTGTGCAGTAAAATTTAAAATAATGGAACATTATTCTAACGAAGAAAAATTTGACATAATTTGCTGTTACATCGAGAGTCATAAGAATTGTGCGCAAAAACATAATAATAATTACCAAATTTAAAACTAACAGGTCTCTGTAACTAAGTGACAGATCCAAAGAAACTATTTAAACAATTGCGAACGTCAATCAATTTCATAGCCACCAATATGATGCCGAATTTAAATGGTACGTTATGTTTGAATATTATCATGCATTTTTTTAAAATAAAAAATAATTGTATTTAATAATAAAAATTAATTATTACTTGTTGCATTTTTCAGATAAGTTTTATTAGATATTATGTTTTGTTATAAGTTTCTTTTAAAAAAATGTTTTAAAATCCAACTAGTGTTTAAATACAACAATAAAAACAAAAATAATTTCGATAATGTGCCTATTTTCATTGATGATGTGTTCTATATCGAAACGTCTAATAAATAATAAGTGTGATACACCGTTAGATTTAGAATAAAACGTAGAATTTATTAAGCATAAAATAAAATTTTCAAACTATTTAAAATAACAAAGTTGATGATGGTTGTGTCTAAACGAAACGTCGGATCAAAAATGTAATTAAACCATCTTGTAGGGGAGAAAAAGTAGCAATAAGAATGTAAAAATTTATTTTAACCTTTCTCTTCAAATAGATCATAAATCAATTAAAACGAAATCGCGAAAATTCGGGTTTATCCAAATATCTTCGGAAGCATTCGGAATTTTTTAAATTTGAAAACATGACGTTACAGGATTCAGTAATGCGCAACTTTTCTCTAATTTAACCATCTCTGTATCTCCTATGGTTTACGAGATCCCTGTAGAGTGCATTCTTATCTGGGACACCCTGTATATATTCAGGAAAAAAATATGAAATAAAAATTTCGAGGGCGCTAAATAAGACCCTTGCCCGGGGGCGCCAGGAGGTCTAGAACCGGGCCTGGCCACCCTCTCGTTCAATACATTTCATCGTTCTATTGGCAACTTTCCTTATCATTTCTGGAGAAATTTCCCGGCATAATTATGTAATTATCCTCTCCAAATGTTTAACATCATGAAAAGGCCATTGCTGGTAAACTTTTTGTTTTAAGTAACCCCATAAGAAGTAATCTAGAGGGGTTAGGTCAGGGGATCTAGCAGGCCAAAAAAAATATCTGAATATCTGTGCATGACTTTTCCATTGAACAAATGTTCAAGATATGCCCTAACATTTAATGTACTGTGGCATGTTGCACCGTCTTGTTGGAACAAAATACATTGACGTTCTTGTAAAGGTAGTTCGTCCATGAAGTCACTAATTTGATTTTGCAAAAAATGTAAATAACGTTCGGCATTCATAGATTGGTGAAAAAAATACTGTCCTATTAATCTGTCGCAATGATGTATGCCGCAAAAAGACATGGAGTCGACGATACCACACGAAGATGGATCCACAACATGCTACAATACCGGCAAGTCAAAACTAGCCTGCAGGGAGATTCTATAAGGGTCGATGTAACGCAAGGTTGTCCTCAGGGAAGGGTATTTTCACCTCTCCTATGAAACTTGGTGGTAGATGAGTTACTAGCATGTCTTAACGCAAAGGGCTTCTACGCCCAAGGCTATGCAGACGATGTGGTAATACTCATCATCGGTACACATGCCACTATACTAGCAGAGCTTATGCGAAGAGCACTAAACATCGTGCAACGTTGGTGTGAAAAGGTAAACCTCAAAGTCAACGCTGCTAAGACTGCAACATTGCCATTCACCAAACGAAGACAGGCAGGGAACTATAATAACCTAAAAATCTTTGGTGAACAGATAAAAACAGTCAGCGAAGTCAAATATCTAGGACTAACCCTGGATTCGAAACTGACATGGAACCAACATATTAACAATAACCTAAACAAGGCAAAAATGTGTCTAATGAGATGCAGAAGATTATTTGGGAAAACCTGGGGACTCAAACCGCAGATGGTGCTGTGGTTATACGTCACAGTCATCAGACCCCTGATGATATATGGGTCTGTAGTTTGGTGGACAAAGACACAGCAAATCACGACAGCCACAAAACTCAATAGCGTACAGAGGCTGGCCTGCTTGTGCATCAGCGGTGCAATGAGAAGCGCCCCCACCGCAGCAATGGAAGTCATATTAGGACTAACACCACTAGATATACACATCAAAATGGAGGCCAACTGCAGCGCCTCTAGGATGAAAGCAAACGGGGAATGGAAACAACGCCCCGAGAAAATAGGGCACACAAGAGCCACGGACCTTATCAACGACGAGCTCCTGGAGATGCAAACCGATAGCATGAAAGCGATGTATAACTTTACAAAACCATTTAATGTCAGGTGCGACCCTGATATGTGGTCCAAAGGAAAATCTCCGTCGCTAGACAATGGCCTGGTTTGGTACACTGATGGATCGAAAATGGCCAGCGGAGTGGGAGCGGGTATATTTGGGGAAAGGCCCAGAATGGAAATCAGCATCCCCCTGGGAAACTACGCCATAGTATACCAAGCAGAAGTTCATGCGATACAAGCATGCGCACAAAAGAATCTTGAAAATGGCTACCACGACCAAAAGATATATATCCTGTCGGACAGCCAAGCTGCTCTGAAGGCTCTGAACTCCTTCCGATTTACATCAAAAATCACAATGAAGTGCCTCAACGACCTAAAAGACCTAGCAGCCAGGAACAACAAGGTTGAACTCCTATGGGTTCCTGGTCACTCAGGGATAAAAGGCAACGAAAAAGCAGATGAACTGGAAAGAACCGGATCTCCTTAAAATTTCAGGGGCCCAGAACCCACCCTTGGAATATCAAAAAAGGCAACCAAAACAACATTAGACAGATGGGCGCAAAAACAACATCTCTCGATGGAACGGTATACCTGGTCAGGCACACGCACGGCCGTCATCGATAGGCCCTCGAAGAAGCTATCAGCTGGAATGCTGCTCTTGACGCGCACCCAGCTAAAACAAGTGACCGGCCTACTAACAGGCCACCTTCAACGAATGGGAGTCTATAATGGACCCATTGAATGCAGACTTTGCGGTGAAGAGGACGAAACCGCCTCCCATATCATATACAGCTGCGAAGCGCTAAACCGTAAAAGATTCAAAATCTTCGGAAATATTCGATGTGGTGATAACCTCCCGCATGACAAACTTGGAAGAAAACTACTGGACCTCGTAGCAGGAACAAACATTTTCTAACAAGACTGGGGCGCACAATAAGCCAGAAGGCTGCAGTGTAAGAAGCTTGGGCCACACGTCGAACCCGACCCCCGCCTATAACCAACCAACCAACCAACCAATCTGTCCTTGTAAATACCACACCAGACGTTCGTTTTAAATGAATATTGGTCACGAAACTTTATTGTAAAATTGGGATTTTTCCCAGCCCACCAGCGACAATGTTGTGACGAGACAGTTCCATTTGAAGAAATTGTTGCCTCCTCGGAAAAAATTATACGCCTCGGAAAAAAACGGTCCTCTTCCCTTCTTTCAATGTGTGAACGATTTTTGGTTTGAATTTTATTTTGTTTTAAAATTCTTCCTACTGTATCTTTACTTACATATTGTTGTATTAACGACTTATTCCTTTTGCGCAATGACACTTTTGGATATTCTACAACAGATAGCATTACTTCTAACTGCGTATTCTCATTGGACACCAGTTTTCGGCGTTTTCCATTAAAGTAATTGTTTAAACTTCCACTAGCCTTAAATTTTTATTGGGATGACTTAGATTAAAAATAATTGCTGCTTCTCTACGCGTTTTATAGTTTTCTCCCACAATCAAAACAATATACATTTTTTTTTCACAACTTAATAACACCATTTTTAGTACTTTATAAATTTTAACGCGTTTTGACGGTCGCTGTCAAACATTTCTTGCTATCAACAGTTCATTTGTATGTCAGAGCATCCTAGATTACATGTAACTACAGTTGCATTTTGCATTGTTATCGTACACATAGATACGTTTCCAAAAAATTTTCATCGTAAATGGGTGTAATTACATATCGCGCGAACACGCGATATGGTATTCGTCGCCTTCACGCGGAATCACGACAACCCCGACTGCTTCCCGAAAATTTTGCTCTATATAGGCTGCTACATTTGAAATATGTGCGTATGTTGTCGGCGTGGTCGGCGTCGGCGGCGGCGTCGTCAGTTTCGACATTTTCACATTTGCGATTTTTTTTCTCGGAAACGGTTAATGTGGGACGATTGAAACTTTTTGGGTTTACAGAGGAATAGTGGGGGTACGTTGTGTGAAAATTTCGAATATACAGGGTGTGCCGGAAAAAAGTTATTAATTTGTAAAGTCGAGAAATATCGGGATCTCGTTGGCATTCGATACAGGCCACAAAAATTAGTTTTTTCGATTTAAACTTTTTCGACGCGTAGACGACCGTGGCCAATCGACATGCGGTTTGGATAATCGGTTAGGCCATCTCAAAATCTACCTTTTTCCAATATATCATTCTATACCTAACTGGAATGGAAATTGCCGAAAATTGTAAGAAAGTGGAAATCATAAAGTTAGGCCTGATTTTTTCACGGTTTTTATTTTTTTTCGTACTGAAAACGACTTTTAATCGAAACGTTGTAAACTTTAGCGGATAGAGCTCGTCAAATTGTATTTAAGAGATATTTTTTCGTTTCTTTATCTTTAATACGGAAAAAACGGCAGCTTTTTTTTTACTATATCGACTGTAGCTTATTCAATTTTTAACAAAACCGTTTTATTTTTTTCTCAAAAAATGCGCTGATTACTTCGCAACACCTCTACATATTCAAAATCATTAAAATATATTCGCAAAATTGAGAAAAGTCGCTTTTTTGGGTGCGGAAACAGGCAATTTTTACAAATTCTAACACCATTCACTTTTGACTAAGAGTGCCTTGATATTGATGTATCTAAATTAATTATTAATTCTAAAAATCCGGCTGTCAAAAATGGCGAAAAATGGGTGTTTTCAGCGTGACTTGCTAGAATAATAAGAACATTTCCAGATTTTAAATCGGGTGGAATATCTACCTTGAACCTTCTTCTAATTTTATTGACCAAAATATTTGCCCAAAATGTTTCAGAAATATTTGTAATTTCGATTTTAAAGATGGCGTTCCGACATTGATAATCCGTCGCCACGTGGTAGAAGGTTACTCGACATTTCGATATTCGCGAAATTTTTTTTCGGAAACGGTTAGAGCAAAACGATTCAAACTTTCTGGACGTAGAGAGGAATAGTCGGGGCACGTTCTGGGAACAATTTCAAATATACAGGGTGTACCGGAAAAAAAGTTATTAAAGTCAAAGTTAAAAAATATTTTTTTTTTCGTTGTAGGGCGATACAGGTGGCAAAAATCATTTTAATCGATTTAAACTTTTTCGACGTGTAGACGACGTTGGGCTATAAAACACTGTTGTTTGCGAACGCGATCGAAAGTTGGGAAGTAATTTTTTTGATTTTTTTAAAATCAATGTAGGGTCATATTGGATCGTTAATAAATCGAATTGGGTGCGTCCGATATACTTTTGGTTTGGATATTCGTTTAGGTCATCTCAAATACTACTTTTTTCAAATATATTGTTCTATACCTAAACAGCATAGAAATTGTAGCAAATTATAAAAAATAAGAATTACTATTTAAGTATATATAATTTGACAGCTGTCGTATAGAACTTTATTATTTTGGTACTGAAAATTTTTTTAATTTAGTTTTATTACAGCTTTAACCCTCGCTACGAAAAAAGTTAAAATAAATTGACACTTACCTGTCAAAATCTGACAGGTATCGTATAAAACTTTGTTATCTAGGTACTGATTTTTTTTTTAAGTTGAGATTTTTACAGCTATAACCGTCGCTACGAAAAAGCTAAAAAAAAATTGACACTTACCTGTCAAAATCTGACAGCTGTCGTATAGAACTTTGTTATTTAGGTACTGAATTTTTTTTTAATTTCGAATTCTTACCGCTATAATCCTAGATACAAGAAAAGCTTAAAAAAACTTGCAATTTACCTGTCAAAATGACAGCTGTCGTATATAACTTTGTTATTTAGGAACTGAAAAATTTTTCATTTAGGATTCTTACAGCTATAAATCTCGCTACGAAAAATCTAAAAAAAAAATTTTAACTTATCTGTCAAAATTTGACAGCTGTCGTATAGAACTTTGTTATTTAACTACTGAATTTTTTTAAATTTTGGATTCTTACAACTTTAATCCTAGATACAAGAAAAGCTTTAAAAAAAATTACATTTACCTGTCAAAATGACAGCTGTCGTATAGAACTTTGTTATTTAGAAACTAAAATATTTTTAAATTTAGGATTCTTATAGCTGTAACTCTCGCTACGAAAAAACAAAAAAAAATTGAAACTTACCTGTCAAAGTCTGACAGCTGTCGTATAGAACTTTGTTATTTAGGATCTGAAAAATTTTTCACTTTAGGATTTTTACAGCGATAACCCTCGCTACGAAAAGGATAAAAAAAAACTGACTCCTACCTGTCAAAATTTGACAGCTATCGTATAAAACATTCTTATTTAGGTACCTGAAAATTTTTTAATTTCGAATTCTTACAGCTATAACCCTCGCTACGAAAAGCTAAAAAAAATTACACTTACCTGTCAAAGTGACAGCTCTCGTATAATTAAACGAACGAACTAGAACAGTGCCGTACCCGAAGGGCTCGGCACAATATTAGCTGATAATTGATAGCTTCCATGTAAGAATAATTTTTTGCTTATGTTTTAATCGATTAAATACTTACATGTTTTTATAGAGCAAATATGGAAAGTATATCCCACATTGCACAAAGGTGTGCGAGTTTAAAGAGCACCTATACGGCGCCGTCTCAGAAAACTACCTATCTATACGAGAAAACGGAAATTTTGCACCATTGTGTAGTTTTGGTCAGTTGTTATAATGACAATTTGGCGATATGTCTTCCCTTCACGTTCCGCAGGAAGGTGAGGCAAAAAAAGCAATAGAAAACATAGAAAAAAGAAACTAAGAAAAATACTTTTTAAATACAAATTTTTAGTTGGTACTAATAATAGATGCACTCTCGGCTGACGATTAGCGATATGTACCCAGTCTAGTTATTATGTTTTATTGTGATATTGCAATTGTGATAAGAGAAAGTATAGATATATCTAAAAATCTTTACAGTACTTTAAAAAAAAAATTTTAATTTCGTATATTCAGTTTTATATAATATTGCTGTACCTATTTTTTAAAAATTTGTTAAGGTAACTATGGTGATAAGACTGATTTTTGTAATTATAATACTACCACCGGGCAATAGCCCATTGTAGCTCAAACATAATGGGGCTTAGCAGGGCAGCAGATTTTTTGAATATTAAAAAGGTATTTTCGGGGGTATTTCACAGAGTCTCACATTAAGGCAATTTCTTTAAATGTGTGAACTGTCAGTGTCCAACCTATTTACCTAATCTGCATTGTCAAGAATTGTTTGGAAAACTGCAAAAATGTTGTTAGACTAAATGGAGTTTCTTCGGTACCATTTTCTTATGACCAGGGAATACCTCAGGGCTCATCATTATCACCCCTCATATAATGTTATTTGTTTCTACATAGGTATTTACAGAGTTAAATCAAGTTTTTCCAGAAATACCATATTAATACTGTTTGCCGATGATACCTCAATGATAGCTCAGTATAAAAATGCAGCAAAAGCAGTGTAAGCACTATAATTGCACTTAATATGGTCTGAACATGTTCTTAGAAATAGGAATTGGAAGTACACTCAGAAGTACATCTAAGGAAACTCAGTTTATAGTTTCTCGCTAGTTAAGGCCTCGTCAAATTGCCTGTTTTGTTAAGTAACTAACTAAAATGTCTTTTAGAAAATACATAACGAAAAGAGCATATTTTTGTTAATTGGGCCAACATCACTGAGACAGGGCTCATTATATTTTGTCATGTACTAATTCCTTTTTATGAATACAATCTACAACGAAGAAATCTACTTACTTATTAGTACTAGTAGGACTAGTATTCATTTGCTCAAGAGCTCTTCTTCTTGATAATGCGATGGGGCCTTCACAAGCTCTCTTCTTGCATTTTACTTTACCCAAAGGACTGTTCTTTACTTGTTTGGCCTCATTTTTCTTGTACTTCTCAATGGCATCTTTATTAGAGGCTAGGAGCTCCAGTATCATTTTTTTCTTCTCGGGACATTTCATAAGAGCAGTAAAGATGTTTGCATCAATCCCTGGCTCTGCAGAGTTTTCTTCCGTGTCAGATAAGCGACTCTTTGCAACATTTTTCTTTTTTTTGATCTGAGGAGTTAGGTAACCAGTACTTATTTTAGGTTTCATGGCTAGTTATAATTTTAATTTTACTCATGTGATCATGTGAATATTATGGAACTATTGTTTTTTTTTAATCTTAAACAAACAAAAACAAAATAAACACAACAAAAAATATTTGAAAGGCAGTTGACGTATCGCTATTTTTTGTTCCTTTTGATTTCGTATGGCCTTCACCGAACTATTCACTTTATTGAACGAGATCGAAAGATTGAAATCGGCAAAGTGAACTAAACTTCCCAGCACTAGCCTGGTTGGAACCATAACCCTTTTTGTGTAATGTTTTGTTCGTTGTTCTATTAATTTAATTTGCTATAAAGGAAAGTTAGTATACCAAATAGCACAAACATAGGATTAACGGTCTTCCCGCTCCCAAGCAATGGAGGAGCTTTGCACAATTAAAGTGTTGCCTCGAATGAAGAGGATATTGTATAATATAGATAGGATAGGGATGAAGGACATTGAAAGAGTACTGAGAGTAAGATTATAGTTTAATTGAATTTTGCTTAAAAAAACTCTGTTATTATCTTGATGGCATTCCAGTTTTAAATTTGAAGTAATATTTGAACTGGGGGTTGCAATATTATTTTTAATTTGTTCCACGGGTTGCCTACGTGTATTGCGTTTACTGGGCATTCAAAGAATAGATAATTTAGATCAGCTAACTATTTACATTCACAATTGGGATTGTCCCTTACACCGAGTCTATGTAGATTTGTGTAGAAAAAGGCTCGTGTCATTCTTTTTTTTTAGACTTCCATACTACATTCTGGGAGTCTGTATAATGCAGTTCATTCAGGATGTTTTCCGCCACTTCTTGTCCCGGTTAAGATGTTTCCTTTATTGGGTTTTTTGAATTTTTTTAATGTTATCCAAACCTTAGTCATGGGAATGTTTTTATTTATAGTAGAGCAGACGTTTTGGAAGTTAGCGCTTTTTTTTCCTTTAAGATTTTTTTTGTCTCTGCACCTAAACCATATTCCGGCGGCACAAGCTGTTAAAATGATTTGATTTGAACTGAAATCAGCGCACGATCAGAGCAGCGAAAGTCGTTAGGTTTCCAGCGGTATATAGTGAGGATCGGAATTTATCTCATATGGCCGTATGCACCGTTAGCATAATTTCTTACTTAGTGGAACTTTTCGACTTAAGTCACAAAATTCTTATGCACGAACAACAAAACAAGCAAAAGTCGTTCTTAATTTTAAGTTAATAAAATCCTGGACTTAAGAAATTAAGTTGTTCTTATTGTATGACTTATGTTATTACTGTCATTATCCGACAAGAAATAACATTAACCTTTAAGAATTTTTGTATTTCTGCAAAAGATTTTGCTTGAATAAAAATACCAAACTGTTTTGCTTCAACCTTTAAAAAAAATATGGAAGTGGAAGACGCTATCTTCTTGGAAGCAGACGATTTGATATTATATAATTGAAATGGGTTTCCCACGCAGACAATACGATAGAGAAGAGTATTTTGATACCCTGGACAATTTATCGTTTTTCCGTCGATTTCGCTTACGAAAGAATACGGTTTGGTTCTGGTGTCATATAAGGTCGGTCGAATTTCTTCCGGTTTTTGGGTTTATTAGAAAGTTAACGATGATGCAAAAAAAAATGCGGAAAAAGCCATTTTTAATATTTAATTAGTTTAGGGTTTCGGTCGACTTTCTGGATACAAATAAAAAAATAAAAATAAAATAAATCAAATAATATATAAAAATCAACTCTTAAAAATTAAATGGGACACCCTGTATATTATTTTGGATATGGATTCCTCATAAAAAATAAGGGTGACCTTTTAATAAGATATTATATAGCTAACTCTCGTGGTTTAGGATTTAATAGCCGTTTTATTTATTTTTTTGCTAAAAACGTATTTATTTAAGGTAGTAGGAAAAAATATAAGTATATCATATTTGGTGAAACTGCCATTTTTATATTAAAGACAATACCACAATTTATAATTCTGCTTGTTTACTTTGGCTACAAATTATACAGGGTGATGTCAGAAATTTATCCGATCGGGATATATAAAATCATCTGTAAGTCGATAATTTTAAATGAAAAACCCTGTATATCATTGCCGATTTCGATTGTTCACAAAAAATTAAGGTAACTTTGTATAAAATTGCCTATACCCATCTCTAGCCGTCTAGAAAATATTCGCTCTTAAACATTTTTTATGCATTAAAAAATACCTTTTCTTTAAATTTAATGAGGAAATACGTTACAAATATTTTTTTAACGAGCTGACTGTAGTAGATTTTCAACAATATACTGTAGTTTATTATTTCAACTAATTTCTATTTTCTAAATTTCCATGGCAGTTTTAATTTTGCAGCGTTAGTTGGTTTTGATTACATGCAATATTTGAATTCATTTTACGATTTCTAGTGAATTATTTTCTCAGAAAATACAGATATGTTAGTTAAAATTATAAACTACAGTATATTGTTGAATATCTACTACAGTCAGATCGTTAAAAAAATATTTGTAACGTATTTCCTCCTTAAATTTAAACGAAAGGTATTTTTTACTGCATAAAAAATGTTTAAGAGCGAATATTTTCTAGACGGCTAGAGATGGGTATAGGCAATTTTATACAAAGTTACCTTAATTTTTTGTGAACAATCGAAATCGGCAATGATATACAGGGTGTTTCATTTAAAATTATCGACTTACAGATGATTTTATATATCCCGATCGGATAAATTTCTGACATCACCCTGTATAATTTGTAGCCAAAGTAAACAAGCAGAATTATATATTGTGGTATTGTCTTTAATATAAAAATGGCAGTTTCACCAAATATGATATACTTATATTTTTTCCTACTACCTTAAATAAATAGGACGTTTTTAGCAAAAAAATAAATAAAACGCCTATTAAATCCTAAACCACGAGAGTTAGCTATATAATATCTTATTAAAAGTCACCCTTATTTTTTATGAGGAATCCATATCCAAAATAATATACAGGGTGTCCCATTTAACTTTTAAGAGTTGATTCTTGACCATGAAAAACTGAGCACCCTGTATACGTGAAAGGTATATAATATAAAAGTTCCCTTAAAACAATAACACTTTGTATTTAACTTTTTTTTCAAAAATCGAATATCTTTCGAGATAAGGGGATAGAGGATCTTATGTGGGACACCCTGTACATGGTGGTATCCAAAATCTTAGAATTTATTAATTTTTTTTATATCAAATACTCGAGGATAAAACAATCAAAAATAATAGAAAAATATACAATAGACCTAACCTAGAAATAGATACAACTGAGAAAGGGGCAGGGAATTATCATGAACAAACATTAAAACAGTACCTCAAATTTAGACCAATTTGCTGCTATAAAGGCCCTACATTTTATGTTAAATTTTTTTATACACTCATGGACAAAATTATCGAATATTTTTAATTTTTCATAATTTCTTTTTGAAAAAATAAATTCTGACGAATCAAGTCATTTAAATACTATCATTTACGAGAAACTGTTTATTTTAAAATATTTCAGTGAACAATCTTAAGTTTTTATCAGAAGAAAATCGTGAAAACAAATTACTGCTAAATGTTATGAAAATTAAGGATATTTACATCATATTTAAATACTAATTGGAGGACAATTACAAGTCTTTTGATTAAAATTAGAGCACAGTTAGTAACGAGTATTTCCCCCTCGAGCTCTAATTACTGCTTCCATTCTTCTCGGCATGCTGCTAAGGAGGTTCTGGATATATTCTTGAGAAATTGCATTTCACTCTTCTTGTGCAGCAACCCGAAGCTGATCTATTGTACTTGAAACGGGATTTCTTCGTCGTATGGGGCGTTTAAGATAGTCCCATGTATGTTCTATTGGATTTAAGTCGGGGCTATATGGTGGCCAATCTAATCTTTGAATTTGGACCGCTTCAATGTAATTAGTCACTATGTTAGCTGCATGCGGTCGAGCATTATCGTGTATTAATATGAATCCTTCATATCCAATATGGCCGACATAGGTCAAAACATGATCTTGCAGGATGTTTTCAATATACAAGTTACTTGTCATTCATTTTAATTAAGTAATATTCAAAAGTTTGGTATTGAGTTACTTACAATAAGAGATGCCAAAGTTTTGAATTATCTAATTTGATCCTGTGCTGCCAATTCTTCAGGAACCGTTCCACCCCTCTTCTTACGTTCTTGGGTCAGCACTGTTGCCTTTTCTTGCAATTTTTGTATCACCTCTGTACTCATACCCGCTTGCTCGATAGGTTGAGCAGAAACACCAGATGGCTCAACAGTCACGGACTAAACATAGTTCATAATAAAGACTCTTTTTATTAATAAAAAAAGTAATTAAAATTAAATAGCAACTAAAAAATATCTAATAAAAATATTTCAACGTCACTTACAGGTTGTGGAACTGTAGTAATAACAGTTTGAGACTTCAATGTTGCCAGAGCCTCTATAGCGGCTGTGACTTCGTTATTTAATCTGGCAACTACACGACAAGCAGCGTCGTGATGGTTTAAACTGTGACTATGATTTTGCAGAGCAGTTTCCAATTGCTGTCTTAGAGTGAAACTATCCAGCATAACTGCATTCCATTCGTCTTGCAGTAGCTTTAATGTGGCTGGTATACTTGTGGCCCTTGGAGGCTTAGGTTTTACAATTGGAGGTGCTATAAAGGATGGTAATTACCATTACAAATCTACTTATATGGTTTTGAGAAAGCTTTCACTTACTTTTAATTTCTATTAAATCATCTATGCCGAGTTCCTTTTCATCTATGGGATCCACTCCATTTTCTTGGATATATTTTTCAAAAATTATTTTCTCAAATATAGCGCCCGAAACAGGGGAGACAACTGGGTGCTCTGGAACTGTATTGGAAACTAAAATACAAAAAATAATTGATAGGACACAGCTTACGTTTTAAATTGTGCGTTTTCTCGCTTTTAATAATCTTTTGGGTAGTTTTAGTTAAGTGTTTAGGAATTGAAACGGATATTTAAGCTTCTTTAAGCCCTTAAGTAACTTGCTTTCAAGACGAACATTTTAAGTGAATATGGGACATCAAACTTAAGTATAAAACCCTTTATTTTTCTGTGACTATGGAGGACTTGAGGTAGGAGGCAGTGGCGTAGCGTGGTTGATGGGGCGGTAGCTTCAAAGGCAAGGGCGTAGATATTCTTTTATACGGGGGGGAATAAATGTTTTGCGCCGAAGGCGCCAAAAAAACAGCGTCGCAGGCGAAAGTTTTCTGTTATTAGGAGCATCAATATTAAAATATATTCCTCCTAAATAAATTTAATATAAGTATTTGATTTTGTTTTAAGGTTGCCTATGTAAGCTAAATGCTAGTAGTGCGCCATCTATGGATATTGCTACGTACCGTAGTCATTATCGATTTTTCAAACCTTGTGTAAACTAGATTCCCACCATAAATTTATAGGATTTCTATAATAAAGAATAGCGATATTCTATAAAAATCAGAAATCTGTACAGTTAATTTAGTTTATATTTTTTCCGTAAATAGAAGTGACTTTTGGAGTCGAACGAAAAAGGTGAGCCCCTTCGGCGACTGACAACGAACAGTGATGGTGCGTTAATTTTTGTGGTTCCTAACTTTTATTAAAATTACCTTCTTATAATGTTTAATAATTAACTGAATTCCAATTTCTTTTGCAGGATTTTTCAACATGACCTTTTATTATTAAATTCTCAGTTTCTATTCAATTTCAGACTTTTAAATAAAATAATGTGAATTAAATGTCAGCCATGACATGACCATCTTTCAAAAATATTTTACATCTTAATTTATTTTCATCATCTTCGATGATTTTGGGGTTTTTAATATTCTAATAGCATCGCAATGGCATTTAGTAACTAATTATTGATATATTTTGGAGAAATGAGGAAAATAATGTTAATTTGTTGTCGGTCATAAACATCTAAAAAAAGATATCTAACAATCAACAATCTTGTTTTATTTTGGCCATCTCTCTGGATTTTGGGGTTTTTAATATTTAAACAAGGTAACAATAATGTCGTTCAATGATTAATTACAACTATGTTTGTTTCATAAATTATTATCATTATTTATATTAATTATTGTTACTGAATAAGCATTATGTTCTATCATGTTTTCCTCACACCAATATAGATTTTCTAATCCGCAATATTTTGAAATGCAATTTTGCCTAAACGACTAAAGTAAACATATAACATATATACATATTTGGAATCAGAAAAGAGTGAGGAGTTAAAAAAAAATTAATATACAGGGTGTTCCATTTAAAAAAATCGACATTGGCATTATTAAACAAATTTACGATGTTCATTTGTTTTGTCCGATAACAAATTCTGGCAGTTCAGGAGAAATAATGCAACTTTGGTTAATTTAAAGTTTTTTCTAGGTCTTCAAATAAAAGCTCCAGGGGTGCTCCAAAATATACGGAAAAACCCTGTAGAATCTTGCGGCTTCAGAAGAATTTTTCTGGTCACTCCAAAAATTAGGAGCATATTAATTTGATAATTTCTAGTAAAACTAACGATTTTATTTTAATAAACAATGACATTACAATTTTAATTTAACACCATATTGGCCTTCAAACATATTCCATTGTTTTTCAAAGCCGCCTTTATATTTCTTTAGAAAAGGCCATAATGCATAGGTAACGCTTTTTAATTTGCGATTGGGACTTAAGGCAAGTTTTTTCGTTTCGATTTTAAAACAGCATAGGAGTGTATGGTATCAAATTGTTGGAAAAAAATGCTTGTTTTAAATATCCTAGTGAACTACCATCGTTCCATTTGGAAAAAGGGAGTAAACGTCAAGAAAACAAAATTTCATTTTTTAAACGCTTGTGAAAATTAGAAAGTCAATTATTATCATATAATTTTAATTTTCATATTATACTACTTGACTGTAAATTAACAGATTTAATTAATTTGTAGCACTCTAGATTGAAAATAAAAAATAAACATAAAAATGGTATAACACGTCAAAAAATGACAAGTGAGGTGTCATTCTATTCAGAATGTTATGCTGAACCCAAATAAGTAAATATATACAAGATGTCCCATTTAAAATATCAAAGTTAAGGTCACTTCCGGTCAAACCGGAAGTGCTAAGAAATTGAAAATTATGCCAATAAATGCAGACTAATCTCTTATGCCTAATCTCAAAATTTCATTTTAATATCTATAAATATAAAAAAGTAATAGTCGTCTTTTGAGAAACACCCGGTATAAACTTAAAAATTTAACTGTAGTAGTATAATATTTAATTAAATTATTATTGAAAGACAGTGAAGAAATATTATTATTTTTTAATCTTGATTTACTTATTAACATAAAAGATGATTTATTAAAATTTAATGATAATTTATTAGAACTATAAAAAATACTTAGTGTATAAATCTTCACTAAATTTATTGTTATACCATAACAATTGTTTCGACACACAGTGTCTTCGTCAGATGGTTACAAATGAATGGATGATTTAAATTATCTTAAACTATAAAATTTACTTTAAATATTTACCTATTTTATTTTATTACACTTGGAAATACCAAATAACCCAACTATCTGTTAATTGAAAAATAGTCCCGAAGAATAGGTCATTATACAAATTTTATTATATAAAAAAACCCTAACGGATTAAATTTAAATTTAACAAAGGAGAGTTGTTCAGGTCTAACTGGTCATTTAATAGAATATTTGATCTTTTGCATTTGTTAATTTCCATACTTTCTAATAAATTAAGTTTTGTTGACTTATTTTCTAAATGTAAAAAACATAGGTCAAACAGGCAGATGTTTTGGAAAAAGAATCAAAGAACATAAAAATAGTTACAATAAAAAACACATTAATTCCCATTATGCAATACATTTAAATAGTGAACAACACAGTTTTCATGAAAATTTTGAGATTTTACATTTAGAAAATAAGTCAACAAAACTTAATTTATTAGAAAGTATGGAAATTAACAAATGCAAAAGATCAAATATTCTATTAAATGACCAGTTAGACCAGAACAATTCTCCTTTGTTAAATTTAAATTTAATCCGTTAGGGTTTTTTCATATAATAAAATTTGTATAATGACCTATTCTTCCGGACTATTTTTCAATTAACAGATAGTTGGGTTATTTGGTATTTCCAAGTGTAATAAAATAAAATAGGTAAATATTTAAAGTAAATTTTATAGTTTAAGATAATTTAAATCATCCATTCATTTGTAACCATCTGACGAAGACACTGTGTGTCGAAACAATTGTTATGGTATAACAATAAATTTAGTGAAGATTTATACACGAAGTATTTTTTATAGTTCTTATAATGGATCTTCATCAAGTAACGGCTTCCTCTATACAATAATTTATTAGTTTCAAGCCATTTACATATTATATTTAGGTTGTGGTTATAATGTTATTATGGATTTAAGTATAGTTCTGGACTTGCATTGTCTTTATTTGTTTTAAATCACAACGTATCAATAGGTATGTATCTACAGTAGTCCAAAACTACTAACAATTTTCTTACCAGTAAAGTTGGCCACATTACTTTGCTCCTTCAAATCCCAAATCTTAACTTGGGAATCTGCGGTGCCAGTTCCAAAAATCAAACCATCTGGGTGAAGTTGGGCGGTTGTCAGAGGGACACTAGTATTGTCGGATACTAAAATAAATTAATCCATAATAATCATATACATATATCATGGCATGGAAAATAGAAAAAACACAAAAGGACAAAACATTTCTTAGGGTGTAGACTCTACCTTTGGTCAGCAAACTTCCTGTTTTGATATCAAAAATGGCCCAATGTTGATCCTTAGAGGTGAACAACACATAGTCTCCTGTGGGATGAAGCGACAAACCTGTCACAGGGCCATCATGGCAGCGAAGTAGCAAAGTAGTCTGTGATGTGGGCACATGCCAAACACGAATTGTGGAATCAGGAGAAGCTAAAACATAGATTTGTTAAAGTACTAGCGATTACAAAAAAAAACCAAAAAAAGTTAAAAACCCTGCACAGCGATCTATAATAATATTATATTATTAAATTATACTTATATTACAGTTCAAATATTTACCTGTTAGGACAATATCTTCATTGGAATGATAAATCACTTTAGTGACCTTTTTAGTATGCCCCTTTAATATAGCAACTACTTGTTCAGTATCCTTGTTGAAAACTGTTGCATTTTTATCATTACCCCCAGTCAAGACTTTGCTGGTATCTGTACTGTGAACATCTAAAGCTAGAATACCAGAAATACTAGCCGAATGTAATTCCTACAAATCAATAAAAATGGTAGAATATTTGCATTCATTTTAATTAAGTAATATTTAAAAGTTTGGTATTGAGTTACTTACAATAAGAGATGCCAAAGTTTTGAATGATCTAATTTGATCCTGTGTTGACAATTCTTCAGGAACCGTTCCACCCCTCTTCTTACGTTCTTGGGTCAGTACTGTTGCCTTTTCTTGCAATTTTTGTATTACCTCTGTACTCATACCCGCTTGCTCGATAGGTTGAGCAGAAACACCAGATGGCTCAACAGTCACGGCCTAAACATAGTTCATAATAAAGACTCTTTTTATTAATAAAAAAAGTAATTAAAATTAAATAGCAACTAAAAAATATCTAATAAAAATATTTCAACGTCACTTACAGGTTGTGGAACTGTAGTAATAACAGCTTGAGACTTCAATGTTGCCAGAGCCTCTTTAGCTGCTGTGACTTCCTCATTTAATCTGGCAAGTACACGACAAGCAGCATCGTGATGGTTTAAAGTCTGGCTATGTTCTTGCCTAGCAGTTTCCAATTGCTGTCCTAGAGTGAAACTATCCAGCATAACTGCATTAATCTGTATCGATTTAATTTAGAAATTTTAAAAATGTATTTAACTGAAACCCTAAAAATTGAAATATTGATGATGGTCGGATTTGGAGAAAGACAACGGAGTCAAGAAGAAGTTGCTGCGTTGTTTATGAAAGCTATTTTAGTTTGTCACCTCTGGTCGCGAAGTACAGTCCGTAAAATTGAAAAGAAATTTCGAGAATTGGGTCATAAGACATGTTCTTCGAAGAAGACCCCCAAAAGTATTAGATGAAACTAAATTGGATATCATGTTGACATATCAAGAAAACCCAATTACACCAGCAAAGCAATTATCTCGTGATCACAATATCGGTGTACAGGGTGTCCAGTTTTCGACACTTTTGACAGGTATCTCAGTTATTAGTACAGATAGAATGATGCGGTTTTCGCAAACCTGTGTCACTTTTTTGTGAAACAAACGATGCCCTTAACGGATTTATCATGGCCATCTTGGTTTTTGAGATACAGGGCGAAATTGAAAACGGTGCATTTTTAGACACCCCTTGTATTTTAGTTATCTTATACCTTATCGAAAATATAAGAACGGGGTGTTATACAGTTTTTTACGTAGAATCCAGTGGCGTAGTTAGTATTTTTCCAGATGTCCCCATTTTTGAGAAATATACCAAAGTTGTGTTTTTTTAAATGGAACGCCCTGTATATTTTTTCATATTTGCATTCTGCTTACTGAGAGATTTCCAAAAATATATAATAGTTGGCACTTTGTTTTAAGAGGAAGGTCAAAAATTCATATTTTTTAAATAAGAAGCTTTAAGTTGACAGTAGGCCGTGTATTTTATTTTAATAAAAATAAATTGACGATACACTACACCATCAATATTACTTTAAATAAGTTATGAGTAACTTTTCAACCCTAAATACCTAAATACAATTCTGACAAGAGCTATACGCCATTATGAAAATTTTGTTTTATAGCCTGGATAAGTCAAGGCCTACTAGATGCTTTTGTTTATTCCGATAACATACCTACGTAACAGTAAGAGAAAATTACTTTTTACTATCGTAAGTATTAAAAAACATAAAAGTTTGAAATTAAACTATAAAGTAATATTGATGGTGTAGTGTATCGTCAATTTATTTTTATTAAAATAAAATACACGGCCTACTGTCAACTTAAAGCTTGTTATTTAAAAAATATGAATTTTAACTTTCCTCTTAAAACAAAGTGCCAACTATTATATATTTTTAGAAAGCTCTCAGTAAGCAGAATGCAAATATGAAAAAATATACAGGGCGTTCCACTTAAAAAAACACAACTTTGGTATATTTCTCAAAAATGGGGACATCTGGAAAAATACTAACTACTCCACTGGATTATACGTAAAAAACTGTATAACACCCCGTTCTTATATTTTCGATAAGGTATAAGATAACTAAAATACAAGGGGTGTCTGAAAATGCACCGTTTTCAATTTCGCCCTGTATCTCAAAAACCAAGATGGCCATGATAAATCCGTCAAGGGCATCGTTTGTTTCACAAAAAAGTGACACAGGTTTGCAAAAACCGCATCAATCTATCCGTACTAATAACTGAGATACCCGTCAAAAGTGTCGAAAACTGGACACCCTGTACAGTACAAGAGTTATTGAAGGATGACTTAGAGAGAAGGGTAGAATTTTGAGAAGTTATGATGGCCGCATTGGACAACCAACAAATTGATTTAGCTTGGATACTTTTTTCTGATGAAGCAACATTTACTTTAAATGGGCAAGTAAGTTCGAAAGTTCAGCAAAAAATTATGTTTTAAAATTAATTAAAAATTAAAAAATTAAATACAGTTCTTGTATTTAATTTTTTTTCAAACATTTGTAATACCAGAACTCCAAAGAATATTCCCTAATTATGGAAATCTAGATCAATGGATTGTTTTCTAACAGGATGGAGCCCCTCCGCACTTTGCAAGAGAGAAATGTAAGAGAATTCTTAAATATTACATTTCCAAATAGGACGGTGAGGATTTATGGAATGTCCACCCAGATCCCCGGATATTACACCCTTAGATATTATTTTTTAGGGGGCGATTTAAGAAGCTAGGTCTATGTCACCAGACCTAGAAATCTGGAAGTGTTGAAAGAAAGGATTCAAGCAGAGATAAGTTTAATCACTTCAGAAGTTTTGGAAAGAGTCAGGGAAGAGTTCTACCATCGGTTGGGTCTGTGCCAACGGGTTTATGGGGCACATTTTCAACAATTGTAACGCTAAAAAAGTGGCATTACAGTTTTTAAGTTATTTTATGTAATCATTCGTTAAAAATTATTTTTATTGAATTTCGGACACATGGTTTGACAGATGTAAAAAAAATAAAATGGACATATTCCTTTTTTAATAAGCTTTCCAAAAAGGTGCCACAAGTGGTATCGTCTAGTTTGAAAAAAGAAAGTTGGTTAGGGCTGCGCCCCCCCCCCCCCCGTTTGGGGTCCCCATTTTTTTTACATGACAAAAGCGTGGCCCATAAAAAATTTTTGAGGACGTATTTTTGGATTTTAGAGAAATCTTATTCTCAGAGACGCTATAAGCAGCGTTCCATTTAAAGTCCCCACCCTGTATATACAGTGATGGGCTAAAATATGGAACAAATTTATTTAAAAATCAGGTATTCATTTTTTGAAAAAGCGCTCGGACAAGTCGATTATAATTCTTTCTTCCGGATTTTTGCCTCAAAAAGAAATTATACCTGGTGTGTCAAAAAGTTGATGTAGCAAAATTTTTTTGTTTTTTAAATAGAACCCCCCTATTTTTACTTATTACCCTAATTCCACGTCAAATTCTGCGCATAATTCATGTAGCATACTCTATCCTTATCTCTAACGGTTTTAGAGAAAAATTACATTATAAAACAAAAATTCTTTACAAAAAGGTTAAGAAATTAGTTTATTAAGTGTTGACAATATGCTAATCTACTTAAAAACCTAATTTTAAATTTTAAGTCTTCCAAATTTTTTGGTTTATCCTTATACACTTTTGATTTCAAATAACCCCAAAGAAAGAAATCCATGGGTGTAAGATCGGGAGATCTTGCAGGCCATTCTATGGGTCCTCTTCTACCTATCCATCGTTCGGGAAATACAGTATTCAAATACTCTCGTACTTGTCGAGCAAAATGAGGCGGAGCACCATCCTGCTGAAACCAAATAGACGCTTCTGGTAGATGAGGCTGATTCGGATTTGGAAAATCCGCTGCTAGTGTGGGAATTAATTCATTTTGAAGAAATTGTAAATACCGGTCTCCTGTAAGATTTCCATCGAAGAAAAAAGGTCCAATAATTCTATCATTTAATATCCCTGTCCCAAACATTTACTTTTTGTGGGTATTGCGTGTGCTGTTCTCTCATCCAACGGGGATTATTTGTCCTCCAATACTGAAAATTTTGTCTGTTTACCGAACCATTCAAACAAAACGTGGCTTCATCGCTAAAAAGTATGTTGCGATGGAAAAATAGATTTAAGTTGCAAATTTCCATCATAGTTTCACAAAACTGTAGTCGGCGGTCGGGATCATCTTCGTTTAGCTCGTGCAGCAACCTAATTTTGTACGGATGGTACTTTTCTTGTTTCAATACCCGCAACACAGATCGTCGGCTAACATCATTATTAAGGGCTACTTCAGTGGATGCACTATGAGGATTATCTTCAACCTCTAACAATATGTTCAATTGTGAGTTTTCACTAATTTTTGGACGACCTGGCCGTAGACGATCCTTTACATTCCCTGTTTCCCTGAATTTCTTCTCAATTTTACTTACTGTAGATCTTGTAATCGGCCGTTCTGGATACTTAGCGTTAAACAAGTTACAAACTTCTTCTTGACTTCTTGTTTTGTCTCCACATCCAATTAAAATTAAAATTAAAATTTCGATTCTTTGTGTTTCATTTAAATGCACCATGATCACCCTTTTTTCAAAATTATACCTAAACTAATTTTTGATTGACACATGACTTGTACATGTACCTTTTCTTAAAGATTTTTTTTATGATGTAATTTTTCTCTAAAACCGTTAGAGACAAGGATAGATTATGCTACATGAATTATGCGCAGAATTTGACGTAGAATTAGGGTAATAAGTAAAAATAGGGGGGTTCTATTTAAAAAACAAAAAATTTTTGCTACATCTACTTTTTGACACACCCGGTATAATTTCTTTTTGAGGCAAAAAATCCGGAAGAAAGAATTATAATCGACTTGTCCGAGCGCTTTTTCAAAAAATGAATACCTGATTTTTAAATGAATTTGTTCCATATTTTAGCCCATCACTGTATATACGAGGGTTTATTAATTAGTTGTTTTTAAACACTGAAAACACTTTTTGTCTTGATTTCAGTTATATTGTTTCTTAAGGACTAAAGAATGTATTATTATAACAATGAATGGCTTGTTATTTTTTTCTGTCACACTCAAAACTCCTCGGTTTAAAGTATATTTGCAAACTAGCTTTCAAAGAAAGTTACTGACTAACAATTGAATACTGATATAAATGAAACATCTTTAATAAAAAAACTTAAAGAATTGAAGAAGAAAGATCTGACAACCCTGGTTGTGCGGTCGGTCTCTTTGAGACTGTTTACCGCCGTATGGAATGATTGGAATGTCCTCAAACTGAGATTCCATAAATAATACACGATTAACGCATTTAAAAATTCATAAACCTGAACCTAATAGTAATGACAACAAGAATGATCATTTTTCATTCGTTATAGAGAGGGGGCCCCTGAAAACGTTTGCGGGAGGGGGGGCACCCAGTTGTTGTTACGCCACTGGTACCAAAAATGATTTTAATATAATAATTTTTGAGAACCCCTGTATATTCATAAACATTTTCCAGTGTCAACAGAAATTTACCATTATTTGGTATAAAAAAATACACTACGCCCATTAATTATCGAATATTCAAAAATGCACGCCCAAATTAATAAGCTGTAATTTCGTTAATAATGAACCAATTTTGATTTTTTCTTTGTTTAAGTGATAGATTTACGATTCTAGGGTTTAGGGCAGAGTAGTTTGCGTCCTGACACGTCTTATTGTACGGGGTAGTGCATAAACTATAGATGCATGTAAATTTCCTTAAATTTAAAACTGACGTATCTTACATAAAAATTGAATTTAATTCATGTTTTAAACGAAAGCAATTAGACATCTGCTATCTGCGCTAGAAACTGGCCAAAAAGTTTCGCCATGCCACTAGAGGCAAAGAAAAAAATACCATTTCTTCGAAATAAATTCTGTTGCCGAAAAAATGTTTCGTAAATAATCAATGAGTCATTTAATCACTTTTGGCTTTTGCTAAAGTTAGAATAAAAAAACATGTCAACAAATAAAGTCTATAATACAGGGTGCTACGGAAATATCTAACCATTTAATTAAATTGCTTAAAAAGTTAAAATTAAAAGTACAAAAATAATAATTTATTTTTATTATCAGGTATTCCCTCCACGAGCATTAATAACTTCTTGACACCGTCGTGGCATGCTTAAAATTAAATTTCTTATTAATTCGTGGTCAATATTCTGCCATATTCGATGCAGCGCTTGTTTTAATAATTGTGGAAGAGTTTGCGCCGGGTTAACTTCCGCACGGACTTGTCTCTTTATATGGTCCCACACATGCTCAATCCTTGGTTACCTAATAATGATGCTGTTGTATCTGAATTTGTATTTGTATAAATTTTCTGTGAACGAATTAAATGGATAGGTTTTTGCGTGCCACCCTGTATTATAGACATTATTTGTTGACATGTTTTTTATTCTAAATTTAGCAAAAGCCAAAAGTGATTAAATGACTCATTGATTATTTACGAAACATTTTTTCGGCATCAGAATTTATTTCGAAGAAATGGTAGTTTTTTCTTTGCCTCTAGTGGCATGGCGAAACCTTTTGGCCAGTTTCTAGCGCGGATACATGTCTAATTGCTTTCGTTTAAAAAATAAATTAAATTCAATTTTTATGTAAGATATGTCAGTTTTAAATTTAAGGAAATTTACATGCATCTAGAGTTTATGCGCTACCACGTACAATAAGACGTGTCAGGACGCAAACTACTCTGCCCTGAACCCTAGAATCTATACATATATAACCTGTATATCATTTAAACAAAAAAAAATTCAAAATTGGTTCATTATTAATGAAATTACAGCTTATTAATTTGGGCGTGCATTTTTGAATATTCGATAATAATTAATGGGCGTAGTGTATAAACGTCATGGACTATAATATACGTAGTTTTTAGTTTAGCAATGTTTCGGGTCTCGTGCGTTAAACGGGAAAGTAATAGTATCCTATAACAACCATTTATCGTCATGTTTTAACTGCCATTCTACAAACTTTAATTGTTATTTTTTGATGTTACAGTTCCCTCGGTGAAGGGTAAGTACAGCAATTAATTTAATAGCTTTTAATACTTTAAAGTTGGTAGAACAAAGTAGGATAATAATTAGATAGGTAAGTAGGTAGAGCATACAATTTAAATTTTAAATAACCGTAGAATGAACGTTAACACAATAGGCTTACTTTTATTTTTATTTCCGTCAGAGTCGAACTGATACGCCGTTATTCACAAAAGCTTTGCGTGTTTTAACTTATTTCTCTTTTGCTGCTTATATAGTATAGAAAATAGATAGTCCAGGACGTGGGGGTTTTTTGAATGCAAAAGGTGGGGTAGTAGCGATTTTCTAGTATGTTGTTAGGCTTGGGGCCCTAATGAAAAATCCAAGTTTTCGACCTCAAAGCGCATGCGCTCGTGCCGCCATCTTGGATTTTAGGTACAACAATTTGGTTTTTTGATAATAACTCAAAAACGGTGGCTTTCACGACAAAATATGTTCTATACAAAGTAAAAGAAGATAAAATTTCCTACATTTTTTGTGGAAATTTTTTTTGTAGCACACATAAATTAGGAGTTACAGCTCCGTGAAGTTGCACTATTTGAAAAAAAAATGCGGAAACTTTTTGGTTGTTTTATTTTATTATTCTTATTATATACAGGGTGTTACAAATTCGAGGCTAAGTACAGGGATCTCCGAAACTACGAGAGATACAAAGTCGGTTAAATGGGGGCAAAGTTCCGCAATATGGAGCTCAAGAAAATGCCGCTATAAAAATTTCAAAGTTCCGACTACCTTCGGAGATATCCGAAAATAAACGAAAATTAGCAAATTCGTTTTTATTTTTTCCTGATTACATTTGTTGAAATAATTTCAAACAAATGTCACATATCCATTGCCACTTTTTCTCCTCTACAAGATGACATAATTAGTTTTTAATTCCGACGTTTCGTTGGCGGGCCACCATCATCAACTTCATTTTTTTAAATACGGACCTGGAATTTAAATTGCGTATTTTTGATCCTCATACCTCTGAAACCTAATATTTGATGTCTTCTAAATGTCATGCAGACGTTTCGTGTCCCAAAAATGCATCAGCAAGGTTTTTGGATTTAAAAAAAAATTCTACCCTAGTGAAAATACCAGTATTCATTTGAAATTGAGCAGATGAGGTGTATAAGAGAAAATTAAAATATTTTTGTCTTTAAAACACTTATTTAATAATAATAAATGTAATAAATTATGGGTAAAGGAAACAGAACAAAAACAAATTCATATTAGATAAACTTACTTAAATAACCACATTAAAACAGGATTAACGCACTGGTAATATCATAACAAAATTAAGAAAAGGTGAGAATATCCTTCAAACTTATCTCAAATGTTCGAACAGATTGCCGTTTACGTTTAAACACTTTAATGCTTTGGTATTTACTTTTCTTACTGCCCTTAAAATTGATCTTTTGCGTAAAGATCGGCATGAAGTTAAAATTTTTTGACGTAACTCCGCCAAGTTTTCAACAGGCCCATTTTTATATACTTTATTTTTTATTGCACCCCATAGAAAAAAATCTAGGGGTGTCAGATCGGGCGATCTCGCTGGCCACTCTACCACACCTCGGTTTCCTATCCACTTTTCTGGGAAATTTCGATGTAAATATGCACACACATATCGACCATTATGGGGAGGTGCACCGTCATGTTGAAACCAGAGATGTGGAAGGGTTGCCAACGGGACATCCATTAAAAAATCTTCAAATTGGTTATTTAAAAAATTAAGATACATATCTGCGTTTAAATTATGGTCATATAAAAATGGATCCAAGATTTTGTCCCCACACAATCCTGCCCAAACATTAATGGAAAACCTGATTTGAGGACGAAGTTCTCTATTTTCTCTTGGGTTCTCTACAGCCCAAACATGTTCGTTATTTCTATTAAATAAACCACAATTTGTGAATTTTGACTCGTCCGTCCAGATAATGCGATTTAAAAAATTCGGAATTATTGTAGCCTGATCTCTCATCCATTGGCAAAAAGTAACTCTTCTCTCGGCATCTCCAGGATGTAATGTTTGAGAAATATGAATTTTGAAGGGCTTGAAGTCATTTGATTTTAATATTCGCCAACATTTAACATGGTGTAAAGAGTGCAAGTTTGCTTCCGACTTAATTTGTCTGGTGGACACAGAAGGGTTTTGGTTTACCTGTAGATACAATAGACAGCATTTATTAAAAAGCATATATTATCATAATTTATAAAAAATACTAACCTGGTTTAGAACTGTATCAATTTCCCCATTTTCGAATTTATTACCATATTTCTTTCGTGGTTTTATAAATGACCCATATTCCTTCAAATTAAACTCCAACCTTTTAAAGTATGTGTAGTGTGGTTGAGGTTTTTCCGGATATTGCTCAAAATACATCTGAGTGGATCTATAACAATTTCTTTGGCATAAAAAGTAAATGCGAAGCATATCACTTTTTTCTTGGTTGGAGAATGTCATTTTGTGGCATTAAAATAAAAAATCCACAAACGTTATCACCGCAGTGCCCCAAATGTCATTAGTTTTTAATTTTTCATGGCACTCTTATTTATTTTACACATACTTGCTGTTTCAAAGGTTGGA
Source organism: Polydrusus pterygomalis (assembly GCA_963969555.1). Lineage (NCBI taxonomy): Eukaryota > Metazoa > Arthropoda > Insecta > Coleoptera > Curculionidae > Polydrusus > Polydrusus pterygomalis. The sequence continues at coordinate 13,701,289 of OZ018384.1, forward strand.
ATTTAATAATGGTAAAAGATAAATATGGTTCAACGCCAAAATTATTCAGTCAGTGTATGAATACACCTCAGCAATATTTGTAATTTCGTTAATCCCGTATTAAAGTAAGTTTGTCTAATAGGAATTTGTTTTTGTTCTGACTTTCACTAGGGTAGAATTTTTTTTTAAATCCAAAAACCTTGCTGATGCATTTTTGGGACACGAAACGTCTGCATGACATTTAGAAGACATCAAATATTAGGTTTCAGAGGTATGAGGATCAAAAATACGCAATTTAAATTCCAGGTCCGTATTTAAAAAAATGAAGTTGATGATGGTGGCCCGCCAACGAAACGTCGGAATTAAAAACTAATTATGTCATCTTGTAGAGGAGAAAAAGTGGCAATGGATATGTGACATTTGTTTGAAATTATTTCAACAAATGTAATCAGGAAAAAATAAAAACGAATTTGCTAATTTTCGTTTATTTTCGGATATCTCCCAAGGTAGTCGGAACTTTGAAATTTTTATAGCGGCATTTTCTTGAGCTCCATATTGCGGAACTTTGCCCCCATTTAACCGACTTTGTATCTCTCGTAGTTTCGGAGATCCCTGTACTTAGCCTCGAATTTGTAACACCCTGTATAACTATAGTTTTACATAATTATAAAAAAAACTATGGGCATTTGAATATTATCATTTAACAGTACCTAGTAGGTATACTTTTCGTAAACAAAGTTAAAGGCGAAAAGTATATCGCTAAATTATGATTTTAAAGCATTACAAAAATTAATTTCTACTACATTTTGGTACGTTTCGATGGTCCGGATTGGTTATTGTTGGTGTCCTGTAGTTTTTTCCTGATTGAATAGGGATGACGTAGTGTCACAACCACTGAAGGCATGCAAGAACAGAATGTGCTTGATTGCTTCTATATATTCGTGGTCTGAAATGTAAAACTTATAATAAATTTGTTTTTCAGAATTAAAAAGTTGAACTTCTTTCATTTTAGCAGTTTAACAACACACAAACACTTGTTACATTTTTTAAACCTGTTGTTTTATCCATACATAACCCTACAATTTTAGATTTAATCTCTTTCGTCCAGCGAAAGGCTTCGAGCGAATCGAGCATACTCCGATACATCTAGATTTAATTACCGAACGAATATTTTTACCTCCCCTACATCTAGATGTAATAAACAAACGATTCGGATCGATCTGAGCACTCCAGATGTAATTGCCGAACGCGTCTACTATACAACGTTATTTCTCTTGTCTTGTCTTGTCTTTAAACCTTTAAACGTAATTTATCATTTGGAAAAATAAAATATCACTTCAGTCAATTGTCAAAAGTAAAAGTCCGAAACGAACACATTACAGACAAGAACTGTAATCTGTGAAAACGAAGAAGAAGACGACATCTCCCCGCCTGCGAAGCGAGAGCATCTATCGGCCAACTAGCGAACTAACCAAAAAACCGGGACAGAAATTGAAAATGCTGCCATTTGTCGATCGGCCTCCTACCCTATAGTTCTCCATAGTCCAACACGAAGAAGAAGAAGAAGACGACACCCGGACGTCTATTCTCGAACTAGGTGAATGATCATTTCAAGAGAAGTGATTAGTTTTTCTCTTAGGAGTGATTAAACTGTATTCTTGAAACTTAAAATGACTATTCATTTCCATATACGATGTGAGCATATGATGTGAATTATTAAATATGTAATATACAGGGTCCTGCACCCCACCTCCCGTCTTCTATAGCTCACTTAGTAATTAGGTTTGAATTTTCATATTTTGCAGACCTTATCTGTATCTTGTGGCGCATTTCTGGAATATATTTTTTTTTCATACAGGGTGTTCCAAAAAAGTGTGACGTCATAGGGGTGTATTTTTTTAAATTACATGCCATATATTTTCTTACAATTTTGGGTGCCTTCTATAGTTACCTACATACCCCTAAAATTTTATTAAAATTGATTCAGTATTATAGACGAAAAAAAATAAAAACTAAAATATATCAGTTTTCCGCCACTGGTATTAAAAATAAATAAAAAATAAAAATAATGCCTCGTTAATAAAATTATACAAATGTACTTAATAAATAAGGTATAACAATTTCGTTAACCAAGTTTGGTTAATACGAATTGTACAGGGTGTCCAAAGTTTAGTGTCAAACTTTGCAACTTTAAAGCAATTTATTTTTCCTATTTCAAATAGGAACCCCTGTATATTTTTATGTCATTCGATGCAAAATTAAATATCAAACTTTTTTCCTAATTGCAACCCTATCGCAATTTCTAACGCATCAAGACTTATTTAGAGAAAACTAATTTTTTCAACTATTCCAACAGTCATTATTATGAATAAGTATCGAAGGTGGCTTTGAAAAATAATTTATTGGTATTAAAGTTTAGTAAAGTGACCAGAGACCATTTTGACTTTAGTAATCTAAAAGTTTCAAATATTGTTAAATTGATAGTAATTATTTAAGCTGATATAATTACTTTATATGGTTTTTTGTGATGTACTACAACCAAGAAGAGCTCGTAGATATAATTTTTATTTAAGGAGCATGCGAAAAGAACTCTTTTTTGGCAAGCCGAGTTTAGGCACAGTGTATCCGGAACGACGACATCCAGACAAAAGGAGCCTGCAAAACATATTAGAGAGGTTTGTACAAACGGGAAATGTAAACTACTCAAAACCAGTGGGAAATAAACCGGTCCGAACTGAACAAAATCAATTGGCTGTGCTATTACATGTTATAGAAAATCCTTCAGTTACTCAACAAGCAGTCGCCGATGCCGTAGATGTAATCGAAAGAACAGCTCAACGATAACCATATTCACGATTATCATTTCCAGTTAATAATTACTAACAATTTAACAAGATTTGAAACTTTTAGATTACTAAAGTCAAAATGATCTATGATGACTTTAATAAACTTTAATACCAATAAATTGTTTTCGAAGCCACCTTCGATGTTTATTCATAATAATGACTGTTGGAATAGTTGATAAAATTAGTTTTCTGTAAATAACTCTTGATGCGTTAGAAATTGCGATAGGGTTGCAATTAGGAAAAATGTTTGATTTTTAATTCTGCATCGAATGACATAAAAATATACAGGGGTTCCTATTTGAAATAAGAAAAATAAATTGCTTTAAAGTTTGCAAAGTTTGACGCGAAACTTTGGACACCCTGTACAATTCGTGTTAACCAAACTTGGTTATCGAATTTGGTATACCTTATTTAATAAGTACCTTTGTATAAATTCATTAACGAGGCATTATTTTTATTTTTTATTTATTTTTAGTACCAGTGGCGCAAGACTGATATTCTTAAGTTTTTATTTTTTTTCGTCTATAATACTGAATCAATTTTAATAAAATTTTAGGGGTATGTAGGTTACTATAGGAGGCACCCAAAAATGTAAGAAACTATATGGCATGTAATTTAAAAAAATACACCCTTATGACGTCACACTTTTTTGGAACACCCTGTATGAAAAAAAATATTTTCCTGAAATGCGCGCCAAGGTCTGCAAAATATGAAAATTCAAACTTAATTACTAAGTGAGCTATAGAAGACGGGAGGTGAGGTGCAGGACCCTGTATAATATAAATAATATATAATATAAATTTATTATTAAATAAAGAACATAGAAACAAAGATATTTGTATATTATTGTCAACTTTTCGGTGGCTATATTTTGAATTGACATGTTCGACCTACCTTGTTGAAAGTAAGAACAAATAAATTATGTTTTTTTCTATATTTCGCTTTTTCCAGAAGTAAAATTACAACAATTTGTTTTTAAGTTTAACACTAAAATTTAATTTTAAAAAAGTTGTAAGAACAGTTCAAAGGTTCGAGAAAACCGGGTGTTGCAGAGATAAGATTCGTTCCGGAAGAGCAAAGTCGGCAAGTAGTAATGAAAAAAAATTAGAGACATTAGTTCATTTTGTTCAGAATCCACATTTTTTGTCACTCAGAAAAGCTGCTACCCAAGTTGATGTTTGCATGTTTTAAATCAATTGAGAATATTTAAAAAACCAGTAATAATAATCCCTATAAAATAACTCTTGTTCAGGAATTATCAGAAGACGATTTTGATCGTAGATTGGAATTTTGCGAAGTAATGATGAAAATAACAATTTTTTTTAATCAAATAGTTTTTGCGGATGAGGCAACATTCATGTTGAACTGGTCTCTCAATCGACATAATTGTCGTTACTGGGCTGATCAGAATCCACATTGGATGAGAGAAACACATACCCAACACCCCCAGAAAGTAAATGTGTGGGCTGGAATTATTGGCAACAGATTAGTGGGGCCTTCCTTTATAGAGGGGAATTTGAATGCCGAAATGTATCTCCTCATGCTGCAAAATGAAATTGTGCCAGCAATAAACAATGAAGTAGGACCACTATTACGCAATACGTGGATTCAGCAGGATGGGGCTCCTCCTCTTCTTTTTGGGCTAGCTGTTAGAAATTATTTAAACAACACTTTTCGTAACCGCTGGATAGGACGAAGAGGCCCCACAGAATGGCCTGCTAGGTCGCTAGACTTAACGCCCCTTGATTATTTTCTTTGGGGACACCTAAAAAATAAAGTGTTTGTGACAAAACCTGCAGATCTAAATGAATTAAGAGGAAGAATTATTGAAGAATGTGTATCTATTAACCAAGAAATGTTACAAAACGTCATCGACAAATTTTATTATAACCCATTGTCAAACTGTGGGAGGAAGACATTTTCAGCATTTAATTAAATAACGACTTACACTTAATTTTATTTTTGTTCTTTTCAAGTTATTGTTAACTTTACTGCTTGTATTTAATAATTTAGTTGTTATTAAAATTTTGACACAACTTGAGTGAGGTACATTTAATACGAGTTTAATGGTTTTTTTTTTAATTTTAACGTAAAACATTTTGAACAATGCAAAATGTAGGTAATATCGTACCTATCGCATTTATGTGCTTCAACTCAAATTATTTCTGAAACTAATGTGTTTAGCCATATGACATGTTTCATAATTGTTTTTTAGAATATTTAGAGGAATCAGAAACTGCGATCAAAAAAGGGTCATTCCATTTAAAAAAAATAAAGTTTCGGTTACCACGACTTTTTGGGCAACCCTGTATAATTACAAGGGTCTTAGATTAATAAATTTCTTTAAGACCAACAACTTTTATACAGAAAGTTTTTTTATATTGTGCACCATTTTTGAAATAATTGACTTCCGGGACTTTTTACACACTGTGTATGCAGGGTTAGGAAAAATTACCAGAACGGTCGATTATTTCAAAATATACAGGGTTTATCAAAAAACGTCTTATATAAAAAATGTAGGGCTGTTAAAAATCTACATATCGGTGATAAATTGAAATATACAGGGTCGCCCACAAAGTTGTGGAGAATGATAGTTATATTCTTTTAAATGGAACACCCTGTATATTTTTACTTTCTTCTTGAACGATTCAATACTTAAATTGTTTGGAACAAATGTAAGTTTGTTGTACAGATTTACTGAACAATACGAAAAGCATCTCTGAAACATAGCAGTCCGATGTCGAGGAATGTGAAACAAAGAGCGGGATCTAACGTTAACAGAGTGGCAATCCCGTCGTCTAGAAAGTCTACTACTAAGATAAGGTGGATTGTTTGATTTTATTATTTGATGCACAAACGTTAAGAACAGCATTTTTCTCCGATTCTCCATATTAAGCCAATCAAATTGTGCTATGTACGGCGAAACATGATCAAATTTGCGAAAACCAAAAATATATCTACAGCAAGCATTCTGAACTTTTTGTATACGATATTTGTTAAAAGCGTTTAAATAGTTGCCGTACACAACAGAACCATAATTGAACAGAGACAACACCAAAGTATCACACAACAATTTTCTAAGTTTTGCATCGAAACAATGTCTATTTGCATTTAGAAGCTTCAGGGAAAGATATGCACGCGGAAGTAGACCATTTATATGCTGAGTAAACTGCAGTTTCTGATCCAAAACCAATCCCAAACTTCTGGAACTTATTTGTGGTTGTAAGACATTATTATCAATAGCAATATTTAAATCAACGAGCAAATTATTGCTAGTAAAAAGGATTAAGTTGCACTTCGTAGGATTAAGTTTCAAGTTGTGTCGTAACGATAGGATTCTAAGGGTTTCCAAGTCAGCATTTAATTGAGCACAAGCAGTGATGACACCACCTGGATCAAATCCAATAAATAAATTAATATCGTCTGCAAACGCTTGGATGTTTGAGTAATTTACGCTGTCTACAATATCTGCAGTGTATATTGAAAAAAGTAAGGGACCCAACACAGATCCCTGGGGAACACCTGATAGAACTGCAGACAAGGGAGAATACTGGAAATTAAATGACACTTTTTGAGTTCTTTGGAGGAGGTAAGATGTTAAAATAGAGATTGCATCAAGAGAAAATCCGTAGTATTTTAGTTTGGATATTAAAACTTTATGCCTGTATGTCAGTATTGCAAGTAGTATCGTCAGTTATTCTGGAGAGAGCTGTTGCTGTACTATGTCCCTTTCTAAAACCTGACTGATAAGGAGGCAATATATTATATCTTTGCACATAATCATTAAGTTGCTTAAAAAGTACCTTTTCCAATAACTTAGAAAGGGCCGGAAGGATGCTAATTTCTATAAACTTATTCTTCAATCCCCTGAAACTGAGCTTGTTAGGGGCAAATCTTATTTTTGGCTTTAGTAAGTACCTACCTATGTAAAATCATAAATATGCATTAAAAATCAAGTGTTAAAGTAAAAATGTTAATTTATAGAATAAACGCATTTTTTTAAAGAAATATATTGCCTGTAATAAAATTATTAATTTATCATTTTTAAGTAAAAAATATTACTTATACATATACAGGGTGTCCATTTAGTGTGTAGGTGTACGATATATCGTAAACGGTCGACTTAAGGAATAAAACTTTTATACGAAAGTTGTACATGTTAATGTCGCGCACCTTTTAATAATAATTTTAAATATACAGGTTGGACCAAAAATCCAAGGTGGGCCAGACATATATTTTTTTAAATAGAACACCCTGGATATTTCTACATTTTTAAATTCCACATAAAATTATAATTATTTTTTGTTAAACGCATTATTAGTCTATACTTCATAGTTTCCGAGATATTGACTCTCGAAAAGTGACATTTTTGAATTTTGACAGCTTCTAACTTTCTAACAGTACGTCTTACAGCAAAACGGCTTACATGTCCCTATCTTCAATTTTTATTATCTTTCCAAAAAAATCAACTTTCGGTTAAACCGGAACAACTATATTTAATGCTTTCGAGTTACATCCGGTGTATAAACTGGAGATTTGTGCTCTCTTCCAATCTATAGCTGGGGGCGAGCATTTCTTTGTTTACTCGTAGTCTCCATAGTGCTGGTTCGTTGTAGCAATAAAAACAGTGTCTTTTTCTTCGTTCTATTTATTAACCTTAAGGTGGGAGTATCAACATGCTTGCCAACCTATAACCTATTTCGCGTAGATTTATTTATGTTTTCTAGCTTTTATACAAAATTTAAAGAAAATCAGTATCGACTTGATATTCTATAGGTAATAATTGAAATATTTAATAAATATCAAGGAATTTCATAAGTTATTTAAGGAGAATTGTATATCGAAAAATATCGGCTAAGATTTTTTTTAACATTATTATGTCATTGTCACTCATTGTTCTTTCACTATACAATTCTCCCAAAATTAGCAATGAACTAAATGGATATTTTTGTAATATATCAGATATTACCTAAATAATGAACCGACGATATTGATTTTCTTTAAATGTTAGTTATTAAAATAATAAACTCAAAAAATCAACGCGAAATAGGTTATAGGTTGGCAATAGATTGAATGACGTTGAGAATTCAACCTTAACAAAACGGTTATTTAAAACAGCTTTACACTAACACGTGAACATATTTACAGTCTACGGGATACTTTAACAGGTTAGACGTATAAACAGGTTAGCTTGTACTACAACGGGTAGAGTAACACGCTTTCCCTTTAATCGGGTCCTTTCCGGGGTGAAAGAAATATCACTTCTGAGTAAAACACCGCACACGTATACCAAATACGAGTATACTCGTTAACCTTTAATTGGGTCCGTTCCGGGATGAAACGAATTCACTTTTTTACTACCGGAGATTGAGCGCGTATATGTGAGGAGAAAACTAGCGTACGTGCTCTTCTTTTTGAGCTCTATCTGAGACTTATTACTAAAAGATATTTCGAGGGGACACCTGGGGGTGGTATTTAAGTGGAACGTGGAAAACTACAGTGGAAAACGACACTAAAAATCTTGGTTATAAAGAGAGTTTTAACATCCGGTTTAACCGAAAGTTGATTTTTTTGGAAAGATAATAAAAATTGAAGATAGGGACATGTAAGCCGTTTTGCTCTAAGACGTACTGTTAGAAAGTTAGAAGCTGTCAAAGTTCAAAAATGTCACTTTTCGAGAGTCAATATCTCGGAAACTATGAAGTATAGACTAATAATGCATTTAATAAAAAATAATTATAATTTTATGTGGAATTTAAAAATGTTGAAATATACAGGGTGTTCTATTTAAAAAAATATATGTCTGGCCCACCTTGGATTTTTGGTCCAACCTGTATATTTAAAATTATTTTTAAAAGGTGCGCGACATTAACATGTACAACTTTTGTATAAAAGTTTTATTCCTTAAGTCGACCGTTTACGATATATCGTACACCTACACACTAAATGGACACCCTGTATATGTATAAGTAATATTTTTTACTTAAAAATGATAAATTAATAATTTTATTACAGGCAATATATTTCTTTAAAAAAATGCGTTTATTCTATAAATTAACATTTTTACTTTAACACTTGATTTTTAATGCATATTTATGATTTTACATAGGTAGGTACTTACTAAAGCCAAAAATAAGATTTGCCCCTAACAAGCTCAGTTTCAGGGGATTGAAGAATAAGTTTATAGAAGACAACATAAACATATTTATTATATTATTAATTTTTAAATAAACTTATTAATATTATTTTACTTTAGGCGGTTGGCTACAGCAACAGAACCGAAATAAGTTATTTTACCTTCTCCATCTTTTAAATCTTGTAAGGGAGTATTTTGTAAATATATAGCGTAGATACTAATTTGATTATTTATAAAATAAAATATTGCCAGACCCGTACCTACCAAAATAAGTATGTGAATGTATTGTTAAACTAAAGTAAGAGAAGAAAACAATATTTATCTATTTTGATATTTATTTATAAAAAGCAAAAATAGGTAAGTACTTATTTATGTATTTATTATACAAGGAAAAAAGTAATACATTTTTTGCGCGGTGTAAGCTTTGTGGTGCACGTCTAATTAAAACATCATATTGGGAACTCTTTTGGTATTGTTACTTTTATGGAAATTTTATACATATATGAACAGATGTATATATTATTATACAGTGTGACCAGTAAAGTCCGCATCATATGGGATTTTTTTTTCATTAATAACTTTCTTCGAAATTTGACTTTGGCATCAAGTTCTGTTAAAAATTAGGTACAAGGTACCTTAACTAATTAATTAGCCGTGCAAGTTTACCTAATTTATATAATAATAACGTTGTTATAGAAATAAAAATAAGTCGATATAAAATAAAAATCTTAAAATAAATAATACTGACTACAATTAACATTAAACATTTTAAAGTCTGAACAGGTTATGGGCCCAGTTCATGCTCCAGTTCGCGTGTAAATCTAAGAAGATTAAATAACAAAAAATCCAAAACTTTATGAAGATGGTTTCAATGACAGAATTGATAAGTTGACAGACAGTGAATCAGTTGTAACATGGGATTTTCAAATTAATTTCATGTTCAAAGCCAGCGGTCTCTATGATATTGTCAATGGTAAAAGAAAATATGAAGAACAAACAAAATAAGAAGATAAAAATGACTGGAATAGAAAGGATGCAAAAGCACAGAAAATTATTATTACGTCGGTGGATAAGAAACTGATAACACATCTGCTTAATTGCAAAACGTCTGTTGAAATGTACCATAAGCTTCAAACAATTTTTAAGAAAGATACGGAACAACAAAAATGTAATCTTTTGCAAGAGTTTTTCAACTACAGATACATGAAAGGTACAGACATGTCAATGCACATAAGTAAATTAGAAAATTTGTCATACAGATTGAAAAGCTTAAATCAAACAATAGATGACGAAATGTTGATGTCGAAGATTTTATCAACGCTGCCTGAATTCTTTAAACATTTTTCTACAGCCTGGGAGTGAACATCCAAAAATTAAAGAACCCTAACAAACTTAATTTCTAGAGTTCTAGCGGAAGAAACGAAAATAAAAGCATAGGAACAAGATGAAAGAGTTGCATTTAAAGTAATAGAGAAAAGAGATTTAAAAAAAGTATATCAAAAAGAAGAAAACATAAAATGCTTTAAATGTGGAAAACAAGGGCACATTGCCAGAAATTATTGTGTTGGCAGTAAATTTTCAACATGTAAGATCTGTAAGGAAACAAATCATTTGGAAGAGAATTGTTTTTTTTAGAAAAAATAAAAAATATTAAGATGAAGAGAGCAAAGTAGCGTTTATAACATATGACGAACAAGAAGAATTTGTTGTTGATTCTGGATGTTCTTCACATATGGTTAAGGACAAGGACATGTTTCATAATTTAAAATAAACTAAAATTAATATTTCCACAGCGAAGAAAAATTCAAGAATTGAAGCAGAAGGAAGTCTGAATGATGTATTATGTGCCTGAACTTTCTAAAAATCTATTATCAGTAAGTGCTATTACTAAAAATAATGGGAAAGTAAACTTTGATGAAGAATCCATAGAAGAAGAAAAGGAAGCAAACAGAGAGAATTTAAATATAAAAGAAAACATAGAAACTAGAATGGGAAATATAGAACAAAACAAGTCGAATGATGGACTTATAGAAGAAGCAAATGAAGAAAACACAGAAAAACAAAATTTTGAAGACATAATCGAAACTAAAAGAAGAAATATTATAAAAAATAAGAAATTTGATGATTATGTCATGCTAACATATTATGATGAAGCTATAAATGGACTTAATAGTAATAACTGGAAACAAGCAATTGAAGAAGAAAATATTTCCCAGTTTGATATGAACGAGCCAAATTTCGACTGTTCGGAAGGTGAAAAAGACAATGAGAATGTCCGAGATGGCGATATGAAGCCGATCAAGGAGGAACCTGAGAAGAGTGAAGACGAAGATACTCCGTTGTCTGCCAGAATTTACCAAAAGAAGGAGCGAGAAAAGGATAGACATTCCAGCAGTTCAAAATACAAGGATATAGAGCGGGAGAGAGATAAAGATAAGCATAAGAATAGAGATAAAGAAAAATATAGGCATAAGGATGACAAAGATAAAAAATCTTTAAGTTCTAGCTCAGGATAAAGATGAAGAGCATAAGAGCTCAGGAGATAAGGAGCTCCTCATTTTCCAAAGATAAGGAAAAGTAGCGTGAGAAAGATAAGGATAGGAAAGATAAAGACAGGGAAAAGGTTAAAAATAGAGAGAAAAGCCGAGATAAAGAGAAAAAGTTAAGAAGCAAAGTAGAAGAAGTTAGTTAGATTATGTAAATACAGAGGATCAAGTTGCCGATATTTTTACCAAACCATTGGGCTAGATCAAGTTTAAGAAGCTGAAAGAATTTTTGTGTTGTTAATTTTTTGCTTGCACGTTTCTTTAATTAAGGCAAGGTGTTAAAATAAGGTGCAAGGTACCTTAACTAATTAATTAACCGTGCAAGTATACCTAATTTATATAATAATAACTTTGTTATAGAAATAAAAATAAGTCGATATAAAATAAAAATTTTAAAACCCATCATTCTAGTTATCTCTAAAATAATACCGACTACAATTATTAGGTAACATAAAACATTTTAAAGTCTGAACAAGTTCTGCTTCGATCGAGATGAAAATTAAGCAAAAAAATGGTAGTCACGTGATTCGCATAATCTGTCAAATTTTAATTTTTTCCAAAAAATAATTCAAAAGTGGGGTTATTTCTGAAAGTATCGAAAATAGTTAAAAGATAATTTTGATATTTTATAAATTGCACCAATTTTGCAAAATAAGACTCAACACAAACCTACTTCTTAGTTTTGACAATACTATTTCAGATACATTTTCTTTAAAGTAGCGCCATATTAAATGTGTGTTTTTCTACAAAATTTAAATTGGGATATTAAAATCGGTCGCATGTGATGCAAAGTTTATTTGTTTTTGACCCTGTATAAGGTAACTTCATAAAAATAAGTATTTTTGAAAACTTGTAGGTAATTCGAAAATGTCACTTTTGTCAACAAGGAACACCCTACATATCTGCTATTGTATGCTTGTCAAAAACTAGGTATTTAACTCTTGTAAAGAAGACGATAAGTGCAGAACTACAAAAGACAACACTAGAAGATGCTCAGATAGAGGACACGTGGACAACTTTCAAGGAATCGGTGACCCAAGCTTGTGAACAATTTCTGACTTCCGCTAAAAATCAACAAAAGAAGAAACAGTGGATGACTGACGAAATCTTACAGATGATGGAAGATAGACGGAAAGTAAAAACTGCCAACCCCATAGTTTATCGACAAATTCATAGGGCCATTAAGCAAAAAATCAGAGAAGCTAAAGAAAGATGGATGAGCGAGAAATGTCAAGAGATTGAAGAACTTGATCGCAGGCATGACAAAAATATAAAAGAAGTCACAGGCAGACGCAAAAGAAGAATAACAGAAATCATTATAGATGAACAGGGCAAGCTTGTCTACGAGGTGAACGAAAAACTGAAAACATGGCAGAAATACATACTTGAACTCTTCAACGATGATCAACGTCCACCAGAGAATCCCGATCAAACTAAGCATATGGAAGGCCCAGTTCTATCAGTGGATGAAGTTAAACATGCCATCGAAATCGCTAAAACCAGAAAATCTCCTGGTCCCGACCATATACCAGCGGAAGTGCTTAAGATTATGGATCAGCATTGTATTACCACCTTGACGTCACTATTTAATAATATATACGATAGTGGCACGATCCCAGCTGACTGGCTTGTTTCGTCATTTATCACCATACCGAAAAAAACCAGGCCCAAATCTTGTGGTGACTACCGCACCATCAGTCTTATGTCACACGTGTTAAAAATCTTTCTTAAGGTAATTCATGCCCGCCTATATAACAAATGCGAAGAACATATGGGTGAGTCGCAGTTCGGATTTCGCAACGGCTTCGGTACTCGAGAGGCATTATTTTCCACACAAGTTCTTATACAGCGCTGTAGGGATATGAACTGCGACGTTCCCATATGCTTTATAGACTATGCTAAAGCTTTCGATCGATGTCAGCATGAAACAATGGTAAAAGTTCTACATGAAACCGGCTTAGATGGAAAGGACATAAGGATCATTGCCAACCTGTATTGGAATCATTAAGCAACCATCAATCTTGAAAACAGTGAGTCGGAAGCCTTAGAAATCAAACGTGGAGTCTGACAGGGCTGCATTTTATCACCCTTGTTGTTCAACCTCTACTCCGAAAAAATATTTAGGAAAGCACTAGAAAACACTACAGATGGCGTTAAGGTGAATGGTTAGTTAATTAATAACATCAGATATGCCGATGACACGGTTTTGTTGGCTGATAGCTTGGAAGGGCTACAAGAACTTACCAACAGAGTTACACACACAAATGAACAATACGGGTTGGAACTGAATATTAAGAAGACTAAACACATGGTTATAAGTAAGTTCCCTAATCAACGAGGTGTGCTGTATTGTAAAAACGAAGCTATCGAGAGAGTGGACACTTTCACTTACCTCGGTTGTAACATTAATGAATCGTGGGACCACTCCAAAGAAATAAAGTGTAGAATAGAAAAGGCCAGAACAATGTTCACACAAATGAAGCACTTTTTCTGCTGTCGAGATCTCAGCATGACGCTCAAGAAGAGAATGATAAAATCCTATGTTTTCTCAGTATTGTTGTATGGTGTCGAGGCTTGGACGCTGTCCGAAGCAACAGAAAAACGGATTAAGAGTTTTGAACTATGGATTTATCGAAGACTCCTAAGAATTTCCTGGGTTGACCGAGTCACCAACGAAGAGGTTCTCAGAAGAATAAACTGCCAACTAAGTCTCATGAATACCATAAAACAACGCAAACTTGAGTATTTGGGCCATGTCATGAGAAACCCCGTCAAATATCGTTTATTACAACTGTTCCTGCGGTAAAGTGGAAGGAAGAAGGGGACCAGGTTGAAGGAGAATCTCCTGGCTCGCTAACTTACGAAAGTGGTTTGGCGTGACTTCCATTGAACTGTTTTGCGCCGCAGCCAACAAAGCGCGAATAGCCATGATGATAGCCAACATCCGGAACGGATAAGGCCGACGAAGAAGAAAGAATGTTCATTCGCTAATAATAATAATAATCATCTGTATTTCAAATCATGGTACAAATAACATACAATGAAATGACTTTGAAAATCGAACACATTTTTCAAGTCTGGGCAAAAATCCCTCAAATTATAAAGCTCTAAATCTATTAACAATTTTTTAATTTATTTTTTGAATTTGTTCTATACAGTGATAGACCAGGGCTGAAGCCTTTGAAAATGGTAAAAAGTGAAAAAAAATAATAGTAGGATGAAACCCATTGGAAAAGGAAGAGAATATAACAAAAATGAAGGGAAAAATAAATTACGGGCGATCCGAGGTCGGGAAGTGGGAGGCGGTGTGTTTTTAAGGTTAGAAAACGATTTATCTCGATTTTCAGCAAAACTACAAGTCCTATGGAAAAACGTTAAATGGCAAAGTTGTAGGTAATAAAAAGATCTACAACTTTTGTATTTGCACTATATTCACATAACCTCAAAATTTATGTGAAAAATTCAAATAACCAAGTTTTTGGGTTTTTATTTTTATCTTTCACAAAAAATTTGGTCAAAACTTACCTTTTTATGTCCCAAACACACTGTAATTTTTTTGATTTAAAATCTTTATTTTTTTAACCTTATTTTGACTTAATATCGAAAAAGCACCCTAATTTTCAATCGAAAATTCTCACGTCAAAATATCTGCCTTTTTAAAAAAGTTGGTGGGCTTTTTGTTCGTTGAAATCTCCACTTTCTAATGGTGTAAAAAAAATATATTCATTACTATGGTAAATGTAATAAAATCCCCTTTAAATCCTACCTTTAATTATATTTAAATAAATCAACACAAAATGCTATTTGCTGTCTAACAGAACAAATATATGATGCACTAGATAATAAAAAACCTTGTATTAGTATTTTTCTAGATTTAGCAAAAGCCTTTGATACAGTTAGCCATAATTTACTGTTAAAAAAGTTTGAAAATATTGGATTCAGAGGAAAGCAATTAGAATTAATAAAAAATTATCTGAAAAATAGACCAACTTATGTTCAAATAGATAAAGAAAAAAGCTATCCAAAGGTATTTAAGTATGGTGTTCCCCAAGGAACAATTTTAGGACCATTATTTTTTAATATTTATATTAACGACTTATTTAGTATAAATTGCGATGGACAAATTCATAGTTTTGCAGATGATACTACAATTTTTTATACCGATACAAATTGGGAAAACTTAAATAATAAAATTAAAAAAGATTTTAAAATTATAAAAAATTGGTTTGATAACAATTTGTTAACAAATTATTTTAATAAAACAAATTATATTCCTTTTACTTTAAACCTAAATAACCTACCACAAAATATGAATAGTATTCAAATAAATAAAGACATTCAAATTTTTAAAGTTAATAAAATAAAATATTTGGGAATTATTTTTGACAGTAAATTAAATTGGAATTTTCACATAGAATACTTAATTAAAAAATTAAGAAGTTTACTACCGATTTTTAAAAACATTAAAAAATTTTTAAATGTAAGACATATGGAAATATTATATTACGCGTTAGTTAAAACTCATTTAAATTACGGAATTTTAGGTTGGGGAGGAATAAATAGAACTTTAGTTAAAAAATTAGAAATATTACAAAAAAGGTTTCTAAAAATTATATACAATAAAGATTATCTTTATCCTTCAAAAGAATTATATTCAGAAACAAAAAAGTTGAACATTAGACAACTTTACATTTATAACATCTTAATATATATATATTTAAAAATAAAAACCTTATACAATTTAAAAACCATAATCATAATACACGTCATAAAAATGAAATAACCATAAAACCTAAAATAAATAAGTCCATAGGACAAAAAAATTTCAAATATTTATGTTTTTATTTAAACAATTATTTACCAACAAAAATTTAAAAATTGATTTCATTAAAAAAATTTAAAGTCGAAATAAAAACATGGATATTAAAAACAGACAATTTAAAAATATTTTTAGAAATGCTTTAATTAATTAATTAATATTGTTCTGAATAATTTATATGAGTAATATTTTTTACTTAAAAATTATAAATTAATAATTTTATTATAGGTAATATATTTCTTCAAAAAAGCTGCGTTTATACTATAAATTAACATTTTTACTTAAAAAAAAAAGATTTTTAATGCATATTTATGATTTATGATTTTACACTAAAACAAAAAATAAGATTTGCCCCTAACAAGCTCAGCTTCAGGGGATTGAAGAATAAGTTTATTGAAGACAACATAAACATATTTATTATATTATTAAATTTTTAAATAAACTTATTATTATTATTATTATTATTATTATTATTATTATTATTATTATTATTATTATTATTATTATTATTATTATTATTATTATTATTATTATTTAGAACAACTATTTTCGCATATTCTTTGCGATCTTCATGTTTCATGGATTTGTAATTTTTTTGTTTATCAATGTAACATGGAATCTTACGTTTATCGAGTAATTTAAAGTATAAATTTTAATAAATAGCTGAAAATTGTACATATTGATTAAAAAAAAAATTCTGATTCGATTTTTTTTTCGTTTCTTTGCATTTTTTGAAAATATTTACCATAGTAATGTATATTTTTTTACACCATCAGAAAGTAGAGATTTCAGCGAACAAAAAGCCCACCGACTTTTTTAAAAAAGCAGATATTTTGACGTGAGAATTTTCGATTGAAAATTAGGTTCCTTTTTTGATATTAAGTCAAAATAAGGTTAAAAAATAAATATTTTAAATCAAAAAAATTGGAGTGTGTTTGGGACATAAAAAGTAAATTTTCACCAAAATTCGTGTATAAAAAAATTTTTTTGTAAAAGATAAAAATAAAAAACCAAAAACTCGGTTATTGGAATTTTTCACATAAATTTTGAGGTTATGTGAAAAAAGTGCAAATACAAAAGTTGTAGATCTTTTTCTTACCTACAACTTTGCGATTTAATGTTTTTCCATAGGACTTGTAGTTTTGCTGAAAATCGAGATAAATCGTTTTCTAACCTTAAAAACACACCGCCTCCCACTTCCCGACCTCGGATCGCGCACATGATACCTAATTACAAAAATATAAATAATGTTAGGGGATGACAATATTCAGTGATTCTTTTACCTAGAAAATCCAAACTATATCAACACCCTGTTTAAACTAGTTATACTTCTATGCTTACCTAGACTGTCAGTAGCTCCAATAATGGTATCTGGTTCTAAACCTCTGTCAAAACCTAGACAGTTCTTCTCGTTACTCTTCTTTGCTTTTGTGTTTTTGTTTTTTTTTTCTTGTCCTACTGTGCTCAGTTTCCTCTTCTTTGCTTTAGTTTTCTTTGCCTTCTCCGTTTTTTCAGCTTCATAGGCAGCAATAAGATCTGGGCAGTCTAAAAAAAAATTATAAAACATGATACCTAATTACAAAAATATAAATAATGTTAGGGGATGACAATATTCAGTGATTCTTTTACCTAGAAAATCCAAACTATATCAACACCCTGTTTAAACTAGTTATACTTCTATGCTTACCTAGACTGTCAGTAGCTCCAATAATGGTATCTGGTTCTAAACCTCTGTCAAAACCTAGACAGTTCTTCTCGTTACTCTTCTTTGCTTTTGTGTTTTTGTTTTTTTTTTCTTGTCCTACTGTGCTCAGTTTCCTCTTCTTTGCTTTAGTTTTCTTTGCCTTCTCCGTTTTTTCAGCTTCATAGGCAGCAATAAGATCTGGGCAGTCTAAAAAAAAATTATAAAACATGATACCTAATTACAAAAATATAGGTAGGTATAGTGTATACGATCTTAGTTGAGACAGACAAAAAAAACTAAAAAAAATTTACTGACCGACTTGTCAAGTCCACGGTCCACGTGAACATCTGTATCGGGAGCGATCAATACAAATTTTGTTATATTTTTATTGCAGTTTCAGTGTGTGATGCAGTAAATTAATCGTACCCAGAATATTACGTTCTCTCAACTGACTTCGTATGAAGTATATCTACCTACCTACTATAATCATATCAGCTCATTTTAAGTAAGGATTTTAAGTTTTATTTATAACTTTTAATAAATTTTGATTTTGATGGTGTTGCATAATTTCGTTTATACAATGGTGCCAAAGAAAACATCAAGAACAAAAATTTGGGTGTTTATGCAAAAAATATATTTTTAGAAAAACTTCTGCTGATTTGCTAAACAATATTATTTCGAATAAACATACAGAATCTTCAGAATTTTGCCTACATAAAATATGCACACCTAGCATGCAAGTACTGCAAGGTTAAACAGTGGAATAGATTGTTACAAAATATCGGAAATGCCATAACTAATAAAAAAAAATTCCAATATCAAGGCGTTTAAAGATTCATTTTATCCTGCTAGTTACAGACGCTGTAAAGAAAAACCAAAAAAATATTCTTAACACAAGACTTTTATTATATGTTTAGTGGTGGTATTTAAGTGCATGACAAAAATCGGCAAGGTGGGATAGTTTCTCACATTAACATAGGAAAAATTTCCATGGTCTAGAAATATAAAGATTTACTTAGATATTCCTCAGGCTCCCAGGTATTGTCCTTATGGACAAAGCCCACCCACTTTAATAGGTACTCTTTTCCATTCTCGGTCTGCCTACAGTCTACGACCTTTTCCACTTCATATTCTTTACTGACAGTAGCTTCTGCAGCGTGTTTGCTCATTTTTTTAGTGGCTGACAGTATGCACCTAAAAAATGCTTTAACTTTAAAGGTCCATCATTAAAGTTTTGTAATGGAAACAAAAAGTTTGGTTTTAAAACTTGTTATTTTAATGGAACAACAAAAGTAGTTGAAAAAACTGAATTAAAAAAAATGCTCTGGGTAACAATAAGGAACAAACCGGTTGCCAATATACCTTTTGGACGGAATTTGTCAGGGCCGGATGAAGCAGGAGCTGAATGTGTAAGTTAATTAATTTTTTTTTCTTACTTAAGAACATTTGCGCCACCTTAAATTAACATGAAACGCATTTATTACATATCGCGCAAAAACGCGATATGTTATACGGCGCTTCAACACGGACAGCTAGAACCCCTGATCGACTCTCGCGAAACTGTGAAAACCGACAAAAAAATTCGAGTTTTCTGGATTTTTTTTTTTAATTCATAGAATTGTTATTTATCATATTTTCTTCGCTATTTTCGGGTTTTACGTTATTTTCGATGTAGATTTATCGATAAATTGGCATGTTTGCGAATTTTAAATTTTTGGAGATTTTTGAATGCATATGCTTGGAAGAATATTATGAAATCAATTAAAAGCCATTTTCCTAGGAAAATATAAGAGATACGGCAACAATGTATATAACTAATAAGTAGCACTCTTTTGAGATCTTCACTTTAAGTAATTAGTAATTTTTTGTAGGTCTTATAGTTTTTGAGATATGAGTGGTTTTCATATATTTGGCAATATCTCGAAACTGATAAAACTTAGATAGAAATTTTTCAAATAAAAAATTTGCCTTCTTCTATTGTACAGATAAAAGGTTATATTAACTTTTGTTTCAAAGGCCGTAATAAGGGACGTATTGAGGAAACTGAATGCATATGCTTGGAAGAATATTATGAAAACAATTAGCCATTTTCCTAGGAAAATATAAGAGATACGGCAACAATGTATATAACTAATAAGTAGCACTCTTTTGAGATCTTCACTTTAAGTAATTTTTTGTAGGTCTTATAGTTTTTGAGATATGAGTGGTTTTCATATATTTGGCAATATCTCGAAACTGATAAAACTTAGATAGAAATTTTTCAAATAAAAAATTTGCCTTCTTCTATTGTCCAGATAAAAGGTTATATTAACTTTTGTTCCAAAGGCCGTAATAAGGGACGTATTGAGGAAACTGTGAAAACCGACCAAAAAATTCGAGTTTTCTGGATTTTTTTTTTTAATTCATAGAATTGTTATTTATCATATTTTCTTCGCTATTTTCGGGTTTTACGTTATTTTCGATGTAGATTTATCGATTAATTGGCATGTTTGTGAATTTTAAATTTTTGGAGATTGTTGAATGCATATGCTTGGAAGAATATTATGAAATCAATTAAAAGCCATTTTCCTAGGAAAATATAAGAGATACGGCAACAATGTATATAACTAATAAGTAGCATTCTTTTGAGATCTTCACTTTAAGTTCTTAGTAATTTTTTGTAGGTCTTTTAGTTTTTGAGATATGGAATTAAAAGTGGTTTTCATATATTTGGCAATATCGCGAAACTGATAAAACTTAGATAGAAATTTTTCAAATAAAAAAGTTGCCTTTTTTTATTGTCCAGATAAAAGGTTATATTAACTTTTGTTTCAAAGGCCGTAATAAGGGACGTATTGAGGAAATTGTGAAAATTGACCAAAAAATTCGAGTTTTCTGTATTTTTTTTTTAAATTCATAGAATTGTTATTTATCATATTTTCTTCGCTATTTTCGGGTTTTACGTTATTTTCGATGTAGATTTATCGATTAATTGGCATGTTTGTGAATTTTAAATTTTTGGAGATTTTTGAATGCATATGCTTGGAAGAATATTATGAAATCAATTAAAAGCCATTTTCCTAGAAAAATATAAGAGATACGGCAACAATGTATATAACTAGACTGGGTACATATCGCTAATCGTCAGCCGAGAGTGCATCTAATATTAGTACTAAAAAGATTTACAAAAATTTACAATAAAAAAATACTTTTCTTTTCTTTTTTTCTATTTACTATTGCTTTTTTGCCTCACCTTCCTGCGGAACGTGAAGGGAAAACATATCGCCAAATTGTCATTATAACAACTGACCAAAACTACACAATGGTGCAAAATTTCCGTTTTCTCGTATAGATAGGTAGTTTTCTGACACGGCGCCGTATAGGTGCTCTTTAAACTCGCACACCTTTGTGCAATGTGGGATATACTTTCCATATTTTCTCTATAAAAATATGTAAGTATTCAATCGATTAAAACATAAGCAAAAAATTATTCTTACATGGAAGCTATAAATTATCAGCTAATAAATTTGTAGAAATATTATTGTGCCGAGCCCTTCGGGCACGGCACTGTTCTAGTTCGTTCGTTTAATTATACGAGAGCTGTCACTTTGACAGGTAAGTGTAATTTTTTTTAGCTTTTTCGTAGCGAGGGTTTGTAACCTTACGGCCCCCGGCTCATATGA
Organism: Polydrusus pterygomalis; assembly: GCA_963969555.1. Taxonomy (NCBI): domain Eukaryota; kingdom Metazoa; phylum Arthropoda; class Insecta; order Coleoptera; family Curculionidae; genus Polydrusus; species Polydrusus pterygomalis. Next base: position 13,722,961 of record OZ018384.1, read on the forward strand.
CCGGAGTAAAAAGCTGAAAGAAATATTAATTAGTGGGTTATGAAAATAGGTTAATTAAATTAACAATAACCTGCAAAGCTGAAAAATAAAAATTAGTTTATTATTAATATTATTACAACAAAAAAATTGTGCCCTTGGAGGTCAGATTTAACACAAAAGTGTTATTTGCACGACTCATGGTATTGAGTCTTTCACCTATTCCAGAATTCCACATGTGACATTCAAATACATAAAATAATGCATTAGCATGTCTCACATACAATAGAGAAATAGGCTCGGACGTGACCGTCTAGATTCGGGCAAGAATCTATGGCCGACCCTACGTTGTGTTCGTCAGGTTCGCTGAAAAATACTAATTGAAGTATTATACTGAGTGGACAAAAATTAACCAAAATCTATTATGGCCGTTAGTTAAATAAACACTATTTTAAAGAAAACTTTGAAACACGACAGGAAGGCAGAATTCTTCGCTATTAAAAAAAAAATAAAAGAAAATTCAAAACAAAAGTTGTCAGTTGTGCAAAAGAAAGCTCCTGGAACGCACTCTCGACCACGTTTCCAAAGGTTTCCCTACCCTGTGCACCGGACGAGACTATGGGGCTGTCGCCCAGGGCAGTAGCCCTTCTCTATAGGTTCCCCTCATACAGTTGCTGGTCCCGGCTGTCGGCGGGCTGTCCCACGTTGAAGGAAACATTGTGAACCGACAAGTCTGTATCAAAAGAACGAGTCATTCACTGTTCCCTGTACAACCTCCAACAGAATTTAAGGTTAAGTTTTAGTTTTTAAAGTTACTCATAAAAGAAGCAAAAACTGCCACCTTTTGTTTAAACATCAGAACGCTGGTATCGTTGCTTCGGACTAGCACATAACATAAGAAAATGAGAGGGCTTTTTCCTGCCTGATAAAAATCCCCACATCCCCACGAGATTAATCTCGTTGCTACGTCCAGCGTGAGGCTGTCGGCTCCGTAACAGCGCGAAGGGAGAGCATGGTAATAGGATAACACTGAACTTAAATCATTTAGGAAAACTCACATAAACTCAGTTATGAAAAAAAACAATTAAGGTTCTTTTGGTTTGTTAATCGTGAGGTTTGTTGAGGTTTATTTCATTTGGTCTTCACAACAGATACCAAAAAAAAAGTAAATAAAATAAACTTTGTTACTGTTTTAAAGCCATAATTAGTTTTGGGTAGAAATAAAGGATAACTATAATCTTAATTATCATTTAAAATTGCTAACCTGGAAGGTCAGTAAAACTGTTTCGCTCCCTTTCACCTTCTGAAGTCATTTTAATAACTTAAATTTTTGTTACTCTCTAAAAATTAAAATATAAATTTTAAAATCGTTGTGAAATAGATAATTAGTATCAAACTTTCATTATGGTATTATATTTAATCTTTTACTCCCCTTTTCTTTAATTTAATTTAGGTTGATATAGTAAACAACGTAAAATTGATTAAGAATTTTGTTGCTATAGGTTAATTATTTTTCTCCTTTAAGAGTGAGAGAAAATATTAGATTTCTTTATTGTTTATTTAAAGACATAAGCGGTGATATCCAAGACAAACGGGATAACCGAGCAGATGTCATGTAAGAAAATATGCGATTTATTTATATTTTGTTTAGTTAAAGACATAAGCGGTGATATCCAAGACAAACGGGATAACCGAGCAGATGTCATGTAAGAAAATATGAGATTTATTTATAATTTGTTTATTTAAAGACATAAGCGGTGATATCCAAGACAAACGGGATAACCGAGCAGATGTCATGCAAGAAAATATGAGATTTATTTATACTTTGTTTATTTAAAGACATAAGCGGTGACATCCAAGACAAACGGGATAACCGAGCAGATGTCATGAGATTTATTTATACTTTGTTTATTTAAAGACATAAGCGGTGATATCCAAGACAAACGGGATAACCGAGCAGATGTCATGTAAGAAAATATGAGATTTATTTATAATTTGTTTATTTAAAGACATAAGCGGTGATATCCAAGACAAACGGGATAACCGAGCAGATGTCATGAAATTTATTTATAATTTGTTTATTTAAAGACATAAGCGGTGATATCCAAGACAAACGGGATAACCGAGCAGATGTCATGAGATTTATTTATAATTTGTTTATTTAAAGACATAAGCGGTGATATCCAAGACAAACGGGATAACCGAGCAGATGTCCTGTAAGAAAATATTAGATTTATTTATAATAAAGAAAAATTAGTAATTTAAAATTATATTCCTATATCATTAAAATAAATTTTGTTGTTTACCATACCTACAGTCTGAAAAATATATTTTGCCCTGTATATAAAAAAAACCAACCAGTATTCCCGAATTAGAGTAACCCAACAAAATAAAAACTAAAGAAAATAAACTTGGCCTTTAAGAACTTAACACCCTTTTTAAAAAAAAACATCCCCTGAATTTTAAAATGTTACACAAATTAAATCCACACAAATAAAATTAAACTTATTTAACCCAATGCCATTTGTTTTGCTATTTGAATTTTTGTATTTAGAAAAATTAATTTTAAAGAAAATCTGCAGAAAATAAACTTATGATGACTCTTGAATTTAGGTGCTTACCGTACCTATCGAAGTTAATAAGTCTCTTTAGAAATTCTCTGTCTAGCAGCTAACCCATCTTCTCCCCCACCAAAGTCTTCGTTTTTGCGTTTTAAAACCCTGCGTCGTTTGTAATACGAAGTACGACGTTGGCTGCTATAAAAAAATCAATAATTGCGGCAAAGATGTGAACGGTCCAAAGTTCACGCGTCCTCCTAAATATCATAGAAAATATACTGAGGATTTTCAAGATTGGCTACCTAAATAGATTTATCAGGGCCTATATTTGGAAATGAAAAGTTATTACACTTTTAATAAAAAAATTATACCAGTATTGCAGGGTAAATTAAAAACATAATATGATTTAAATTAAATATAAATAATAGAGTAAAATAATTAAACCTCAGGGCGTAACATGGGGGAAAGAATAAGTTTACCAAATAAATAAATTAACAAAAATAGTGAAAAAAAATGCAAATAAGGTCACCTGGGTCTGCTCTGTTACAGGTTATAGCTGTAAGAATTCGAAATTAAAAAATTTTCAGGTACCTAAATAAGAATGTTTTATACGATAGCTGTCAAATTTTGACAGGTAGGAGTCAGTTTTTTTTTATCCTTTTCGTAGCGAGGGTTATCGCTGTAAAAATCCTAAAGTGAAAAATTTTTCAGATCCTAAATAACAAAGTTCTATACGACAGCTGTCATTTTGACAGGTAAATGTCAATTTTTTTTAAGCTTTTCTCGTATCTAGGATTAAAGCTGTAAGAATCCAAAATTTAAAAAAAAATTCAGTAGTTAAATAACAAAGTTCTATACGACAGCTGTCAAATTTTGACAGGTAAGTTAAAATTTTTTTTTTAGATTTTTCGTAGCGAGATTTATAGCTGTAAGAATCCTAAATGAAAAATTTTTTAGTTCCTAAATAACAAAGTTATATACGACAGCTGTCATTTTGACAGGTAAATTGCAAGTTTTTTTTAAGCTTTTCTTGTATCTAGGATTATAGCTGTAAGAATTCGAAATTAAAAAAAAAATTCAATACCTAAATAACAAAGTTCTATACGACAGCTGTCAAATTTTGACAGGTAAGTTAAAATTTTTTTTTTAGATTTTTCGTAGCGAGATTTATAGCTGTAAGAATCCTAAATGAAAAATTTTTTAGTTCCTAAATAACAAAGTTATATACGACAGCTGTCATTTTGACAGGTAAATTGCAAGTTTTTTTTAAGCTTTTCTTGTATCTAGGATTATAGCTGTAAGAATTCGAAATTAAAAAAAAAATTCAATACCTAAATAACAAAGTTCTATACGACAGCTGCCAAATTTTGACAGGTAAGTTTAAATTTTTTTTTTAGATTTTTCGTAGCGAGATTTATAGCTGTAAGAATCCTAAATGAAAAATTTTTCAGTTCCTAAATAACAAAGTTATATACGACAGCTGTCATTTTGACAGGTAAATTGCAAGTTTTTTTTTTAACTTTTCTTGTATCTAGGATTATAGCTGTAAGAATTCGAAATTTAAAAAAAAATTCAATACCTAAATAACAAAGTTCTATACGACAGCTGTCAAATTTTGACAGGTAAGTTAAAAAAAATTTTTTAGATTTTTCGTAGCGAGATTTATAGCTGTAAGAATCCTAAATGAAAAATTTTTCAGTTCCTAAATAACAAAGTTCTATACGACAGCTGTCAGATTTTGACAGGTAAGTGTCAATTTATTTTAACTTTTTTCGTAGCGAGGGTTAAAGCTGTAATAAAACTAAATTAAAAAAATTTTCAGTACCAAAATAACAAACTTCTATGCGACAGCTGTCAAATTATATATACTTAAATAGTTATTCTTATTTTTTATAATTTGCTACCATTTCTATGCTGTTTAGGTATAGAACAATATATTTGAAAAAAGTAGTATTTGAGATGACCTAAACGAATATCCAAACCAAAATTATATCGGACGCACCCAATTCGATTTATTAACGATCCAATATGACCCTACATTGATTTTAAAAAAATCAAAAAAATTACTTCCCAACTTTCGATCGCGTTCGCAAACAACAGTGTTTTGTAGCCCAACGTCGTCTACATGTCGAAAAAGTTTAAATCGATTAAAATGATTTTTGCCACCTGTATCGCCCTACAACGAAAAAAAACATATTTTTTAACTTTGACTTTAATAACTTTTTTCCGGTACACCCTGTATATTTGAAATTGTTCCCAGAACGTGCCCCGACTATTCCTCTCTACGTCCAGAAAGCTTGAATCGTTTTGCTCTAACCGTTTCCGAAAAAAAAATTCGCGAATATCGAAATGTCGAATAACCTTCTACCACGTGGCGACGGATAATCAATGTCGAAACGCCATCTTTAAAATCGAGATTACAACCATTTCTGAAACATTTTGGGCAAATATTTTGGTCAGTAAAATTAGAAGAAGGTTCAAGGTAGATATTCCACCCGATTTAAAATCTGGAAATGTTCTTATTACATATCGCGCTACACCGCGATATGTTATACGGCGCTTCGGTGAAAATAATGTATGTATGTTGTCGCCGCCGTGGCTTTCGACATTTTCACATTTGCGATTTTTGTTCTCGGAAACTGTTAGAGTGGGACGATTGAAACTTTTTCAGTTTAAAGAGGAATAGTGGGGGTACATTGTGTAAAAATTTGGAATATACAGGGTGTGCCGGAAAAAAGTTATTAAACGTCAAAGTCGAGAAATATCGGGATCTCGTTGAAATTCGATACAGGTCACAAAAATTAGTTTTTTCGATTTAAACTTTTTCGACGCGTAGGCGACCGTGGGCTACAGAACCCTATTGTTTGTGAGCGCGATCGAAAGTTTGGAAATAATTTTTTTTATTTTTTAAAAGTCAAAATTTGGTCCAAAATGGTACCTCTTGGATCGCTAATAAGTTGAATTGGGTGCATTCGATCGACATGCGGTTTGGATAATCGGTTAGGCCATCTCAAAAACTACATTTTTCCAATATATCGTTCTATACCTAACTGGAATGGAAATTGCCGAAAATTGTAAGAAAGTGGAAATCATAAAGTTAGGCCTGATTTTTTCACGGTTTTTATTTTTTTTCGTACTGAAAACGACTTTTGATCGAAACGTTGTAAACTTTAGCGGATAGAGCTCGTCAAATTGTATTTAAGAGATATTTTTTCGTTTCTTTATCTTTAATACGGAAAAAACGGCAGCTTTTTTTTTACTATATCGACTGTAGCTTATTCAATTTTTAACAAAACCGTTTTATTTTTTTCTCAAAAAATGCGCTGATTACTTCGCAACACCTCTACATATTCAAAATGATTAAAATATATTCGCAAAATTGAGAAAAGTCGCTTTTTTGGGTGCGGAAACAGGCAATCTTTACAAATTCTAACACCATTCACTTTTGACTAAGAGTGCCTTGATATTGATGTATCTAAATTAAATTAATTCTAAAAATCCGGCTGTCAAAAATGGCGAAAAATGGGAGTTTTCAGCGTGACTTGCTAGAATAATAAGAACATTTCCAGATTTTAAATCGGGTGGAATATCTACCTTGAACCTTCTTCTAATTTTATTTACCAAAATATTTGCCCAAAATGTTTCAGAAATAGTTGTAATCTCGATTTTAAAGATGGCGTTCCGACATTGATAATCCGTCGCCACGTGGTGGGAGGCTGTTCCACATTTAGATATTCGCGAATTTTTTTCTCGGAAACGGTTAGAGCAAAACGATTAAATTTTTCTGGATGCAGAGAGGAATAGTAGGGGTACGTCTTAGAAAAATTTCCAATATACAGGGTGTACCGGAAAAAAGTTATTAAAGTCAAAGTTGAAAAATATGTTTTTTTTCGTTGTACGGCGATACAGGTGGCAAAAAGTATTTTAATCGATTTAAACTTTTTTGACGTGTAGATGACGTTGGGCTACAAAATACTGTTGTTTGCGAACGCGATCGAAAGTTGAGAAGTAATATTTTTGAATTTTTTTAAAATCAATGTAGGGTCATATTGGATCGTTAATAAATTGAATTGGGTGCGTCCGATATACTTTTGGTTTGGATATTCGTTTAGGTCATCTCAAATACTACTTTTTTTAAATATATTGGTCTATACCTAAATAGCATAGAAATGGTAGCAAATTATAAAAAATAAGAATTACTATTTAAGTATATATAATTTGACAGCTGTCGTATAGAACTTTGTCATTTTGATACTGAAAATTAGGATTATTACAGCTTTAACCCTCGCTACGACAAAAGTTTAAATAAATTGACACTTACCTGTCAAAATTTGACAGCTGTCGTATAGAACTTTGTTATTTAGGTAATGAAAATTTTTTTAATTTGGGATTCTTACAGCTATAACAGTCGCTACGAAAAAGCTAAAAAAAAATTGACACTTACCTGTCAAAATCTGACAGCTGTTGTATAGAACTTTGTTATTTAGGTACTGAATTTTTTTTAAATTTCGAATTCTTACAGCTATAATCCTAGATACAAAAAAAGCTTAAAAAAAACTTGCAATTTACCTGTCAAAATGACAGCTGTCGTATATAACTTTGTTATTTGGGAACTGAAAAATTTTTCATTTAGGATTCTTACAGCTACAAATCTCGCTACGAAAAATCTAAAAAAATTTTTTTAACTTACCTGTCAAAATTTGACAGCTGTCGTATAGAACTTTGTTATTTAACTACTGAATTTTTTTTAAATTTTGGATTCTTACAGCTTTAATTCTAGATACAAGAAAAGCTTAAAAAAAATTGACATTTACCTGTCAAAATGACAGCTGTCGTATAGAACTTTGTTATTTAGGATCTGAAAAATTTTTCACTTTAGGATTTTTACAGCGATAACCCTCGCTACGAAAAGGATAAATAAAAAAACTGACTCCTACCTGTCAACATTTGACAGCTATCGTATAAAACATTCTTATTTAGGTACCTGAAAATTTTTTAATTTCGAATTCTTACAGCTATAACCCTCGCTACGAAAAAGCTAAAAAAAATGACACTTACCTGTCAAAGTGACAGCTCTCGTATAATTAAACGAACGAACTAGAACAGTGCCGTGCCCGAAGGGCTCGGCACAATAATATTTCTACAAATTTATTAGCTGATAATTGATAGCTTCCATGTAAGAATAATTTTTTGCTTATGTTTTAATCGATTGAATACTTATATATTTTTATAGAGCAAATATGGAAAGTATATCCCACATTGCACAAAGGTGTGCGAGTTTAAAGAGCACCTATACGGCGCCGTCTCAGAAAACTACCTACCTATACGAGAAAACGGAAATTTTGCACCATTGTGTAGTTTTAGTCAGTTGTTATAATGACAATTTGGCGATATGTTTTTCCTTCACGTTCCGCAGGAAGGTGAGGCAAAAAAAGCAATAGTAAATAGAAAAAAAGAAAAGAAAAGTATTTTTCTATTGTAAATTTTTGTAAATCTTTTTAGTACTAATATTAGATGCACTCTCGGCTGACGATTAGCGATATGTACCCAGTCTAGTTACATATCGCGCTACACCGCGATATGTTATACGGCGCTTCGGTGAAAATAATGTGCGTATGTTGTCGGCGTCGTCGTCGTCGTCGCCGCCGTCAGTTTCGACATTTTCACATTTGCGATTTTTTTTCTCAGAAACGGTTAGAGTGGGACGATTAAAACTTTTTGGGTTTAGAGAGAAATAGTGGGGGTACGTTGTGTAAAAATTTGGAATATACAGGGTGTGCCGGAAAAAAGTTATTAATTTTAAAAGTCGAGAAATATCGGGATCTCGTTGGCATTCGATACAGGCCACAAAAATTAGTTTTTTCGATTTAAACTTTTTCGACGCGTAGACGACCGTGGGCTACAGAACCCTATTGTTTGTGAGCGCGATCGAAAGTTTGGAAGTAATTTTTTTGATTTTTTTAAAGTCAAAATTTGGTCGAAAATGGTACCTCTTGGATCGCTAATAAGTCGAATTGGGTGCATTCAATCGACATGCGGTTTGGATAATCGGTTAGGCCATCTCAAAATTTACCTTTTTCCAATATATCGTTCTATACTTAACTGGAATGGAAATTGCCGAAAATTGTAAGAAAGTGGAAATCATAAAGTTAGGCCTGATTTTTTCACGGTTTTTATTTTTTTTCGTACTGAAAACGACTTTTGATCGAAACGTTGTAAACTTTAGCGGATAGAGCTCGTCAAATTGTATTTAAGAGATATTTTTCGTTTCTTTATCTTTAATACGGAAAAAACGGCAGCTTTTTTTTTACTATATCGACTGTAGCTTATTCAATTTTTAACAAAACCCTTTTATTTTTTTCTCAAAAAATGCGCTGATTACTTCGCAACACCTCTACATATTCAAAATCATTAAAATATATTCGCAAAATTGAGAAAAGTCGCTATTTTGGGTGCGGAAACAGGCAATCTTTACAAATTCTAACACCATTCACTTTTGACTAAGAGTGCCTTGATATTGATGTATCTAAATTAATTATTAATTCTAAAAATCCGGCTGTCAAAAATGGCGAAAAATGGGTGTTTTCAGCGTGACTTGCTAGAATAATAAGAACATTTCCAGATTTTAAATCGGGTGGAATATCTACCTTGAACCTTCTTCTAATTTTACTGACCAAAATATTTGCCCAAAATGTTTCAGAAATGGTTGTAATCTCGATTTTAAAGATGGCGTTTCGACATTGATAATCCGTCGCCACGTGGTAAAAGGTTATTCGACATTTCGATATTCGCGAATTTTTTTTTCGGAAACGGTTAGAGCAAAACGATTCAAACTTTCTGGACGTAGAAAGGAATGGTCGGGGCACGTTCTTGGAATAATTTCAAATATACAGGGTGTACCGGAAAAAAGTTATTAAAGTCAAAGTTAAAAAATATGTTTTTTTTTGTTGTAGGGCGATACAGGTGGCAAAAATCATTTTAATCGATTTAAACTTTTTCGACATGTAGACTACGTTGGGCTACAAAACACTGTTGTTTGCGAACGCGATCGAAAGTTGGGAAGTAATTTTTTTGATTTTTTTAAAATCAATGTAGGGTCATATTTGATCGTTAATAAATCGAATTGGGTGCGTCCGATATAATTTTGGTTTGGATATTCGTTTAGGTCATCTCAAATACTACTTTTTTCAAATATATTGTTCTATACCTAAACAGCATAGAAATGTTAGCAAATTATAAAAAATAAGAATTACTATTTAAGTATATATAATTTGACAGCTGTCGTATAGAACTTTGTTATTTTGGTACTGAAAATTTTTTAAATTTAGTTTTATTACAGCTTTAACCCTCGCTATGAAAAAAGTTAAAATAAATTGACACTTACCTGTCAAAATCTGACAGGTATCGTATAAAACTTTGTTATCTAGGTACTGAATTTCTTTAAAATTTGGGATTCTTATAGCTATAACCGTCGCTACAAAAAAGTTAAAAAAAATTGACACTTACCTGTCAAAATCTGACAGCTGTCGTATAGAACTTTGTTATTTAGGTACTGATTTTTTTTTAAATTTCGAATTCTTACAGCTATAATCCTAGATACAAGAAAAGCTTAAAAAAAACTTGCAATTTACCTGTCAAAATAACAGCTGTCGTATATAACTTTGTTATTTAGGAACTGAAAAACTTTTCATTTAGGATTCTTACAGCTACAAATCTCGCTACGAAAAATCTAAAAAAAAAATTTAAACTTACCTGTCAAAATTTGATAGCTGTCGTATAGAACTTTGTTACTTAACTACTGAATTTTTTTTAAATTTTGGATTCTTACAGCTTTAATCCTAGATACAAGAAAAGCTTAAAAAAAATTGACATTTACCTGTCAAAATGACAGCTGTCGTATAGAACTTTGTTCTTTAGGATCTGAAAAATTTTTCACTTTAGGATTTTTACAGCGATAACCCTCGCTACGAAAAGGATAAAAAAAAACTGACTCCTACCTGTCAAAATTTGACAGCTACCGTATAAAACATTCTTATTTAGGTACCTGAAAATTTTTTAATTTCGAATTCTTACAGCTATAACCCTCGCTACGAAGAAGCTAAAAAAAATGACACTTACCTGTCAAAGTGACAGCTCTCGTATAATTAAACGAACGAACTAGAACAGTGCCGTTCCCGAAGGGCTCGGCACAATAATATTTCTACAAATTTATTAGCTGATAATTGATAGCTTCCATGTAAGAATAATTTTTTGCTTATGTTTTAATCGATTGAATACTTATATATTTTTATAGAGCAAATATGGAAAGTATATCCCACATTGCACAAAGGTGTGCGAGTTTAAAGAGCACCTATACGGCGCCGTCTCAGAAAACTACCTACCTATACGAGAAAACGGAAATTTTGCACCATTGTGTAGTTTTAGTCAGTTGTTATAATGAAAATTTGGCGATATGTTTTTCCTTCACGTTCCGCAGGAAGGTGAGGCAAAAAAAGCAATAGTAAATAGAAAAAAGAAAAGAAAAGTATTTTTTTACTGTAAATTTTTGTAAATCTTTTTAGTACTAATATTAGATGCACTCTCGGCTGACGATTAGCGATATGTACCCAGTCTAGTTACATATTTGAACGTGGTTTTTAGTTCTGATCAACTTTTTTTAATAACAATTTTCGGTATTGTCAAAAATAAAGGTACCTACTTTCACTTGAGCAAAATTCATATTTTTTAACCTCGTATACGCCTAGAAGAATTTAATATCTGATAGTTGCATTTTAGGTTTTAGACCATGCAGAACTTTTTATAAAGAATAACTTTTTTTCGTAAAATTAATAAAAAAAGTTTTCCATATGGTTCCAACTTACGGAGACATAATATACTGTATTAACAAATTTGGTACATTGCTTCAGCGTAAGGAGTTACATCTGTTGAGAACAATAAAACGAAAAACAATTATCAAATATTTAAAATATGGGTGATCCAGTACCCGCCGACATCCCCCCCCCCCAACCTCTATTTTTTAGTACGTGCGCCAGTGACTTTCGAACTATATTTTTTCAGGTAATTATTTGTTTTCGATTTTTTTGTCTCTTTCGATAAAATGATGCGAAATTATTTGACTAAAATAAATTTAATTTATCATAATCAAACAGAAATTTGTCAAAAATAAATAACCGTTTGTCTCAAGCATATATTTATTTAAGGCAAGTAAATATTTGTTTTAATATATGCGGTAGTAGTTTTAATGTAAATATATTAGGTCATTTTTGTTCGGGTTTATTAGTTTATGTTTATTATTTTTTTTTACAAATAAAAAATATAGGTAAAAGTTCATTAAATTTTCATATTATTTAAGTTTTATTCTACATATAATATCGTTTTAACGCAATTTAACCCAAACTTTTCACCTAAATTCACCAGTTGCTATTATGCTGGTTGTTGATTTATTATTTTAATATTAAATGTAAAAATTATTTTACCGTCAAATAAGGCCACAGACAGGCGCGTATTCAGCTGTCAGTTATGGGGGGGGGGGGGGGGGGTAAGGTAAAAAAAAAACTGCGCCGTAGGCGAAAATTTTTTGGGTGCGACGTCTTGCTTTCAACAATGTGACGTGGTTAAGTAGAAAGAAGGAATAGTAGCGCCGCAGGCGAAAATTTTTGGGTGTTACGCCTTTTTTAACTGATTTTTCAGTGTTTATTTTTTGGCATGGGGGGTAACTACCCCCATTACCCCCCCCCCCCCCCCCTCAAATACGCGCCTGGCCACAGATGTGGTAAAGGTTGTAGTTTCAAAGCCAATTTAGAACTTCCAATGCACTATAATAACCAACAGTGTAGTTCTTTTCACCACCAACAAAGATAAATTACTCGACTGGAAACGCGGACTTGTCAGGATGGCTTGGCGGGCCAATCGCAACTGAATCCGAAACCCTTCCCTTTGTCTTAATTTCTCAGAGTCAAAAAGAACTGGTAGTCAATAAATAATTATTACCATAAATAAATTTTTCTTTGAGATAGCGAAAGACTGTTCTAGTTTCAAAAGGGGTGGCTAACAAATAAATTTTATTTAACGTCCTAAATAATTAAAAACTACACAAATATCATAGTATATGTAATTTCATTCATTTCATAGTAATCCCTCTTGTAGGGACAAAAACAGAATATTTTTATAAGAAAAGTTTATGTTTATATCTAAATAGCCGTAAAAGATATCCAGAATCCAGCAAAACTTTGTTAATAAATTATCCCGTTAGGTTAGACGGCGCCATCTACTGTTTTCCATTTGAAGAACTGAGCCGAGAAAAATGTTTCGGTCCTTCATGTTACAGGCGCGCAAGCGGTTAGTAAGCTCTTGAAACACATTCTAGGAATGTGATATCAATTAAGACCGTATCGAATAATAATATCGATACGCAATGTTTTAAATATTACTACGTAAAGTAAGAAACTGTCTATATAACCTAGATTATCAATAAGTATTTTATTGATCAAAAAGGTATCTAAATATTTGTGTTGTCCAAAACAATTATTCCAATATTTATACGTAGGTAAGTAAACAGTGTAATTCCTCGTCTAAGGCTTAAAATTTGCCCAGGACCGGACTTTAAAGCGTACGTACTACCCTTTTGACAGTAAAATTTATTTTTCCGTATTCAATAAAGTTTGGTGTCATATAAAAGAGGTCGTCAAGTAATGAACGTACATATATTTTTTTTACATTCTAATAGTAATGGCGGATGGCTCCATCTTAAACAGCATTTAATTTTCTTTTAGTTGCGGATATTTAAAAAAAATGTATTTTTAGGTGCTCAGGAAACCGGAACACAAAATTCGTAAAAATCACAATTTTGGTTACCTATATTGTAGAAAAATAAAAAGTGATAATTTCATAATTTCAAAATTTGTCTTGTTACGACTATTTATTTTCGAAATTCCATAATCCATAGGGGGTGAAAATATTTTTTTAAATTTTGCCCCTCTGATCAACTTTTAATATTTCCATAAGCATCTCCAGGATAACCATTAAAGAAGAGTTAAAACATTTTGGTGGGTTAAAACAAAACAAAAATAAAGTAAGGTTTGCTTTATTGTTTATTTTGCTAATCAATACTGCCAGTTATTAATTTTGAGTAGCTAATTGATTTTGTAAAACAAGTCGTGATATCTTAAAATGGACCAGCCATGGTTGCCTATATTGAACTAGTCCAATTAAGGTAACCTAGTGTGTAACTTTTGTTTCGGAATGCTTGTCTGTCAAGAAAAGGCGTAAGAAGCATGGCGAGTGGTTTGAGGCTGATATGCCAGAAGTTTTAGAAACCTATAAAAAGCATATAAAGTAAAAATGAACTAGGAGACACCAGACAAAAAGTTTAATAGATAATTTATTGTTTGAAATGCGGATAATGTGACACAAAGGAGATGCCATGGAGCGTCGCGACGTCAGACGCTAACTATCTTTAAATCTATAGGTTAGCTAATGAGGTAAAAGTACTCCTTTATTTTCCATTTGCATAGTGTTACCTGCGAATTAAGTGATTTAAAGCTTAACTTATCCGAAGAAGAGGAGGAAAATATTCAGCATTTCTTGTGTGAATGCCCCGGCCTCGCTAGAGGAAGGTCCAGTGGCCCTGGGCGAACCATTATTTAATGATCTGGAGGAAGTGAGCAGACAGCAACTGGGTCGACTCACTAAGTTTATTAACAGCAGTGGCTGGTTTGAATTAGCTGTCACGATCCACGTCGCGTTAACCATCAGGAAGCTTATGCGGATAGGTTCCGCGGAACATGTGTGGTACCACAAACGGTCCTTATAGGACTACGTGTGACCGTTTGGGCAATGCCAGAGGTCTGCCACTCTAACCTAACCTAACCTATCCGTTGCACGTTCCAGATTGAGATCTCTGAAAAGTACCTACTTGGGACCGCCTGGATAGCGCATAGCAACGCAAATCAATTTTATATGGATGTTTTTTTTGCGGTTCAGTCAGAACATATAATTTACTTGAAATTATGAGTAGTGGTCATGAGATTTCTTATATGGTTTTATGTGGGTTTAAGGACGAAATTTTATTCGAAATTTAGAATATTTTTAAAAAGTTTTTGTTTTATTTTATGGGTACAAAAATAACTCGTGTTTGAATAAAAACTATATTATATTATGTCAAAAAAAATAACACAAACCGTCTAAAAATATTTCCTAAATCTTTAATAAATTTATTGTTAACTAACAGTGTGTCCGGTAAGTATATAGCATACTCTCGGGAGCGTATAGAGGAGGTCAAAATAACTCTACTTTGTCATATGAAAAAAACCTAAAGTGCCCCTTAATGGAGATACAGGGCCTCAAAGGGGTACCCAGCGACTGACCCTTTCAGCTCTAACTTTTAAACCGACATGTATAATTTAATGAAATTTTAGTATTTTTTGTAGGCCATAGAGACTCATAAAACCGTACTATATTACATGTTTTACATCATCAGGGAAGTCAGGAACAAACTTGCCACCACACTTTGGGCCAAAATTTTGACAGGTGTCATTTTACAGAGCTAAAAACTGATGAATTAAATACTTTAGTTATTTTTATTAAAAAAGGTACTCTACATTTGTCTCGATAGAATAGGCCCTTCTCCACCTTTACGCGGCAAAAAGCTTCCTAAAATGGATTGGTAGAAGATAAGTTACTTGCAACGATTATAAATCTGATATAGTAATTATCAGATTTTTCATCATTTTACAAACCTGTTTACGGCCTATTCGCGCGGGTTATCCTTTTGTGTAGCACTGAGCTGTAAAGTGCACGGCGCTAGGCGTATCGAGTGTGTGCCAATGACCTGCTAGCTATAGATGCCGCACGCCATTCAGAAACGATGACAAAATCGTTTGTAGGAGAGAGGAGGTGAAGGCCCGAGGGGGCCGGGAGTGGGGTTTAGGTCGGGACAGTTAGAATTTTACTTCGTTACTATGCGCTATCATATGGTCACAGCGGCGTTTCGTTTCAGGGTTCACAATAAAATATAATTAATATAATTATCCAATCTGAAATCAAATATTTTTTAACTTTTGTGAAAAAAAAGGGTTTGTAGAACAGTAAAGTTTAATGTATGATTGAAAAAAGGGTCCGCGAGCAATAAAATTCAATGTAAGTTAATTACTGTTTGTAATAATTATTATAAGGGAAACTTTGGATAGCTATAAATTTAACATTATTTGGTGAACTGAACTTACCTAAAAATAATTACACTAGGTACTAGGTAGGCACCTACTTAAAACACGGTTCCAAAGGTTTTATTGAAATTTAAAAGAAATAAGTTTCCCTGTCACTTGTCATTATGAACTTTTTTTTGTTTTCAAAATCCGAAATGTTTGACTGGTAATTTATTATTTTTATGCAGAAAAACAATCTTAAAATAATAGTAAGTAAGTGTATTAGCATTCCTGTAAATAATCAATCTATTAAAAATTAGAGGTTATGTTTCTAAAATTTTTAAAAATGTTGGTCTAATATTAAAAGCTATAAAATTAATATTTACACACTACCATTACGGTTATATATTCCTATAAAAGTAACGCATCGAAATAAAGCCAGCATATAAAAATAATAATAATAATCGTATATATTATCTTTATTTTCAAGTAACTAAGTATAGTTTATTACAGGAATAGGGTCCTTGCACATTTTTTTTTTTTAATTTAATTTAACTCATTATAGGCTCATATTACGCCCCCCATTTTTCTTTTTTCATAAAAACCAAAATATTAGCAGATATCGTCAAATAAAATTCCTCTTTTTTAAACACGCGCCAAAACGCTTCCTTTTTCGTGACGTCAATAATAAGTAAATAGCGATGTTGCCAAATACGCCGATGGTACAATTTAATTCCGCTGTACAATACAATTTTAAATAAAATAAATGTACCGGAGTGATTCATAACCATACTTTTTATTGTTTATTTTTTCTATTACATTTAAAATTCTCTGTAAAACGTAAAAGTACTTATTCCTGGTCTTTCCATCGGAAAACGTATTTATTCAAGTTCCATCTGAGATGGTTCGTTGACAAACCCACAGTCAGCAGCTAGTTGTTCTTCCAGGCTTTTTATCCACAATTTCTTTGATTTTGTAAGTATAAATTAATTTATATTAAATCTGTTTCCATTTTTTGAAATATTTTACAAATAGGTATTGCTGTAGAGTAACAATAATAAAAATTTAATTCAATTTAAAAAAAAAAGTTTTAGGTTATCTGAAGATATGGAAATTTATGAGCCACATAAGAAATTTTTTTTAAAAAGATGTACCGAGGTATCGCCTCTCAATTTTGACATAATACGGAATATGAAATCTAAAGTTACTTATCAAGATAGTTAAGAAGATCACTAATTAAGATATATAGCTTAGAAGTTCTTAGCATCAGTCGTTTGAAACATATTTTTCCCTGTGTGGTCTGGTGATTGGTAAGCCACTTCTTAAGAGGCAGAAAAATATTTAAGGATGCTAGTACATTACCCTAAGAATAATACAAATCAAAAGATTTCAACGGACACTGGACATAAGATTCTTTATGCTGGATGACTGAGAAATTAATTTGAACGAACCATTATTAATGTTTGTTTCTAGTGTTTTTTAATGTTTAAAGTAAAATTCCTGAAAAGTTTTTGCCCCAAAAATTTGTGTTTCTATAACTGCCAATGTAAGCTTTAGCATAGTTATCAAATAAAAAAAAATTTGATTAACTAAATTTAAGTATTAACAAACTGAAGTAGGTATACCTTTAGAAGAATAAAGATAAATAATATTTTTTTACATTTGTATCATTTCTACCTTATTTCACCGTAAGAAACAAAACAGAAGAAAAGATTCCATCCCACTTTAGTTTGATTTCTTAAATTATTGCTGCCAGTTTCATTTCTAGGTGGAAACTAATATTGTCAAAAATAATTAAAAGATAAACTACAAATATTTAATCTTTAATATTTTTAAGATATCACTTGTAGAGATTCATTACAGGTTATTTTTTCAGATAAAATATATTTTTTATACCTATTACACCAATATTACTAAGTAGGTACCTACATGTATTATTACTGGCCGTACTTAATTAAACTCTTAATGGTATTTTAAACTCAAATAACGTAAAAACATATAATGACACTAAAATTATTCTGCTGTAATAAGTTCCAGGAGCACAACATCAAATTTATATTATTCCTGGTAGCATCGAGTCTCAGTTTATAATGGTTCCTCATTAGACCTGGGTATTCCTCAGAGTTACCGCACCTTTATCATCTAATTTTAAATAAACTAAATAGCAATGTACTGATGTGGAAAGAAGAGTAGATCAACTAGTTATTTACAATTCAATATGGGACAAACCATTCTTCTTCAGTAAATTACTTTAAAAAATAATTACTGTAATAACTGATAGGGCAGTAAAATCATGATAAAACACTCATTTCCTACTGTCTTTCATTGACTGTTTCTTGGCTCTCCCTATGCTCGGAACACATTTTTCCATTGTTTATTATTATCCATGTTTTCCTCTTGCTTTTCCAGTATTCAACAGTAGAATCACGGTTTTTTTTATCACTAAAAAATAATTATTGATATTGTACCTAATTTGTATTCCAATTTTACTCACTATCAGTATTTATCGAACAGAATTATTATGACTTTAATGTTCCAGTTCATAATATAATATTTAGTAAGCCTAATTCCCTTTAAAAAAATTCAAGAATTATATATATACACCCTTCATTAACATTTAAATGTAAAAAATAATATATTACAAATTACAATATACCCAATATAAAAATGCACATACCTACTTATCTGTCTTTATAAAAGTTTTAGCAGCATTATAAAATACATGGCTTTCACACCTCTTAGCACAAAGCTTTCAGGTTTAGCAAACTGTTCGGGCTTCAGTTGTAATTTTGTAAATTAATACCGAAGACTAGGAATAAAAATTACTTAAATATCAAAAGAGTATTTTGATTTTTTTTGACAGGATCTGATCTAACCTCATTTGGCAATGACTCTAGCTTACACCGATCGTGAAAAAGCAATCTGTACATCCTTAAACGTGATTATGTTTAATTATCTATTAAAAGAAAACTTATTTATTTCATAAAAAGGCTAATATTAGCTATGCTGTTTTATTTTTCATATTTTCTTAAATTATCCTTCATTAATACTTGATTTATTGAAATTGGTTGACGGGTTTTTAAAGTGTCGATATGTTGAAACTGTCGGACGTAAAACATTTTCTTCTCTGTGGTCGCAGATGCCGAAATTCCGGTCTTCATGCCACTTACAGTGTTGCCAAATCAAATTATCGACATGGGAATATATTTCTCTTCCCGACATGAAGAATTTCTAAACAATTATTGATGATTGCTATAGTTATTTTTATATTTTAAAAATTATTCACCCTATCAATATAAGGCCGAGTATGACTTGATATTAATAATTATTTTAACTACGATACCTTTTATAAAGAAACTGTACAATTAAAATGTGAAACGTTTGGCAACGCCAAAACTGTACAATTATTGTTATATATTTGGCAACGTTTTACTTATTAGTGACGTAAAACCAATCAAAATCGTTTTTGAATATTTAAAATTTTAGTAAATTTCAATCTTGAATATTTTAAAAAGTATTTGGATTTAAGGCAAAAAAAAAAATATGTATACAATATTTATCCATTTACTATGAAAAAATATAAAAATTTTTAATATTTAAATTTCGTGCAAGTACCCTATTAACTTATATACCCAAGTAAAGGATTTGCAGGAATGCTTATAATAAAAATATATTTCATAGATTATTTTACACATGCAGAAAAGAGACATGGCCATGGAGAGAATTTGGAAATTGAAATTGTTTATGATAAAGTATTTAAAAATTAAAAATGTTTGCATGCATTCAATAATTTTTTACATTTATACGTTAAATATTATAATTTTATGCCAAAAATGGAAAGTACCTATTAATTATTTTTGCCACCTACCTACGCCTATGAATAGTTAATCCCAACCGACAAATAACCCAACTTTTTATGTACCTACTCACCTATGAAAAGTAACTGCAGAATTATTATATTTCGCATTCTTGAACAATTCACACCTGTGACCTAACTTAATTAGTCTTCAAAAAAATGTCACAAAACACTAAAGACTCAGCAATTATTACACAATACCGATAAACCGAAACAAATGTCAAACAAACTTTCTAAGAACGACCAAACTAAATCCCTTTATTTCTCTGTGGACCAAACGTCAATGAAATTATGAATGAAAAACGTCTGACGAATAGGAACGCGGTCTCTTTTACGTTGCCAAATTGCATAATTTTTAAGGGAAATGTCTATGGGTTTTAGACAAAGATTTAAATTTACCATATAACGTCATATTTTTCTCTTCTGCAAAAAGATAAAACCTATAGATTTATGGCTTTAGCGATGAATATGTTTATGGGTATTATGAAATATTATTTCTATTTTTGAAATTGTAGATTATTTGTTCTTAATAAATAACGTTTAGTATTATTAGGTACTATCATTATTGTGTTACCTAGTTTTAAGAGCATACGTTTGGCAAACAAAGTGGAGGGGCGCAATTGGGGACAGGAGTTACTTCAGAATGGGATACGATTTTGTCACTAGATTCATTTGTTATTGCTTCATCTATAGCTAGCAGATCATTGGTGTGTGCCCTGCATGAAGTGAACCTGCCTTTTCCTTCGTGGGATATTTCCATCCGGAGTGTATACATTTAAAATGACTTTTAAACATTATTTATTTCAGGACTCGTTTGTAACAACATTGTTTACAGGTGACATAACCTAATCTGGATTGTCAATTCTGAAGGCAGCCAACATCTGATTATGTAGTTAACCCAAATTGGGTGTTTAGTAAATACAAATAAAAATATAAGTTAAAAAGTAACCACAAAGTTTTTTTTTATTTGGCAACGATTGCACGCACCTTCAGTCCCCTAAGGCCTTATTATATAAGGGCATCTTAACAGTAGCTCAAGTGAACCTTTAACTTGAACCTTCCCATAAAAATCACATTGTCGTCAAATACGGTTTTTTGTTTGGAACTGGCAGCAACGAAAAGCTTACTCTAGTCACCACAGCAAAAAGTATTTCGCTGTCCCCTATTTAACAAGAGTTCTATGCTGCATTAGAAAAATATTTGTTACGGCTGCACATACAACTTGTAGATAAAATCCACTGTAATTGCATGTGTGTATCGCAACCGAAAAGCTCGGTATACAGCAGAAATAACTCTAAGCAGCAAAGCGTAGTTTGCTGGAGCTTTTCTGTAACCACCAATAAAACCATTTTAGAGATGTTGAAGCTTTTCGTTTAAAATATAAGTTTCAAACAGAAATAATATTTAATTTAACTGCAATGTGATTTTTATAAATTTTTTTAAGTACCAGTAAAGGTTCAGTTGAGCTGATGTTAAAAAGCCCTTTTATACGGCCTAAGGAAACTGAAGGTGTGTGCAACAGTAGATACCAAATAAAACACTTTAAGTTGGCTGTTGAACTAGTTGATCAAAATTTGTCTTTGTTTCTGGGAGTAACTTATTCAATATATCTACACGTCGGAATATTTAAATTCAACTATCCCACGATGCTACACACAGATTTATGGTTGTTAATATAAGATTAATTAAACATCTTTCAATCCATAAGTGATACATAAATCGAGGGATGATTACAATAACTGATCTTACTCGTGAAGCCTTCCGTGATAGCTTGTAGATGAAATTTTATTTCAGATAGATTGAATTATTTTTAAGGCTTTCTAGTTAAGGTAGGTTATTACTTCCCTAAAGCAAAAAGTTTGTTTTCTCTTCAACTTAAAATGGATAAATCCTATAACACAACACAACTTTACCTTCAAATGCATCTAGATGGGTTTGAAGCCCCCATTCTAACAATAAAAGTCTGTAATACATCACTATAAACTATAATAAATAAATAACACTAATAGAAACACACACACGCACACACCTTGGCAAGAAGCACCTGAAGCACGGAGACGAAATGATTGTTACCGCGTGGATGACCAATGATCGCGTGCGCGATCGGGTAAATTAACTAAATATTTAGTAATGTCTACCATATTTTTCGTTACGACAACTTAAGGCATTATTTAAAATATATTTTTTTTAGTTGTCACAAGTATAACAAAATCTTACGCCCTTGTTAGTTATCACAACAAAGGATGTATTTACCGCAAGTCTACCAAATCAATTTTCGGCGTACAGCCTACTAAATCGATTAGTAATTGTAAGTGGAGGGCAAAAAATATATTTGTTAGTCCCTGTAAATAGCTTTGCGGTATTATGGTAACTAAGTCTGCGGACATTTTGAGTAGCTACAACTAAAAAAAAATCAACTAAGTAATTTAGTTGGCGGTTTTTCTCAGTGTGGTATTCAAATGGCAAATAATATTATAATACGGTTTTTTAAATACATACACATATTGAAATATGAAATTTAAAATATCGAAATACTAAAATGTAAAATACTTAGAAAGTGATGACCATGTTTAAAGGGTGATGCATATAGTGGGTAAATAAAAAAAAAGGTAAAGAAAAAGTTTGGTATGTGGGGATTTTGATAAGCGATCGAAATTGTACGGTTTACCGTTTTCCGTGGTAGACTTCGACTTAACAACATGAACATGTAATAATAAAACTTTATAAATTTAAAGAGACACCAATCCTGAGATAACATAATATTATAGCAAAGGGCCGAACATCTCAAGGGTAAGGTTCATTTTATTTTATGAGTTGCAAATTTTAATTCAATAAAAGGAATAATAAGGACGAACTTTAAAAGGGGAACTTTTCTTTAATTACAGATTTTGGATTTTGGACATATTCCTTTAATTATTTTGGATTTGGATATATACCTTTAATTATACTTAATTTTGGATTTTGATTTTGGATTTTGGTATGAACTAAATCTTGGGTATGAACTAAGCAGGCAGCAGCTGCGAATTCTGGTTTAAATTTACAAAGTAATCGGCATTTGCGATTTTCCCACGATGAACAACTAAGAAAGGGTTGTACAGACATTTAACCATGGCCATTCCTAAGTTAAGTTTCTAGTTAAGTCTACTGCAAGTTGATGTTTCAAGTACTGTACTGTGCCTTATTCTGCGTCCTTATACCTATTATTCGTCAATCGCAAAATATATGTAGTTTAGTTTGTGAATCATTTGTCAGATATACTTTGATTGTAAGTGGTTACAAGTAACAGTAACGAGAAGGCGAAGTGAGTAGTGTTTCTTTTCTTTCTTACGAAATTTACTATAAATAGATAGCAATAACTTGATAGATTTGTTTTATTCCACATCACGTTCTATAACCCTTGGATAACGACCTTATATAGGATCGTTACATACTTTTAGCATTTTTTTTAAATTTTACTTGACTTTTTACCTGTTTCTCTTAAGGTCTTAATAAGCTACGATCGACCCTTTCAAAACTTTTTCGATGCGGTAAATGCCGATTTAGAAATGTATCAGAATAAATTATTCTTGCCTCCACACAATTACCGAGTGCTTATTATCCATAAGTTAGATGCATGTGAAAAAGTAGGTACACTGAGAAAATCTCCAGCAAAAACATCTTTACTGATGTATTTTTGGCTATCCCAGCTAAAATATTTGCCAAAGTTGCAAATTGACTTTCTTGTAGCAGTAAAATAAGGTTTACTACTGTCTTTTTATTGATTTTAAAAGTACTTTGTTGTTGATAATAAATATTTTCTTAAATATTTCGCAATAGCAAAATACGTAATTGTAAGAGCAAAAAACTTTTTTAAAAGAATTTTTACTTATCCTGAGAAAAAATGTTGCTGTCCCAGCAAAGAAAATTTATTAGATTCGGTATTCGGGTGTTTCCGTGTCGCCATTCGGTGTCGTTACGAGCCCAGTTTCGAGTATTTCAGCCCGTCTGAACCTGTTGTCGCGCCGTTCGCGCATCGCGCACATTTTGCTAGGTTTAGTGTTGAGGGAGAGGGTGCGCCCCAAGAGTGAAGAATATGGTCGTAGACAAGGGGAAAAATGTCGCGAGGGGTGGGGCTCAATGCATTACAAAATCATTTGTTTTTTTTTCTGTGTTTGTGAGCTAGCTGTATTTTGATGGAGTACAAGAAAAGTTGAAAGTTGGGAGGCCACCTTTAAATTAAGAAGAATACTATACCTACGTTAATGCAATAATGCAAATTTGGGAAAAATGTATAATGATTTTCCATGTTCTTATAGTTGAATACAGGCATTGAATTGGTAAGTTTTGTTTGTATAATCCTACACATAATATACTTGTTGTTGTTTGCATTTATGCATATTTCGATAAATCATAAATTTGTATATTTTTAGATAGAGACAGTTTAACAAAAGGTTTCCTGATTGACGTCATATTCCAGTAGAAAGTTTTGTGCAGAAAAATAGCAAAGTTGAAAGAACGAAAAATCAGCGGATACTGCCTTGAAGAAAATATTGGTAAGTTAAAACGTTTCATTTTGTATATAAAATGTTTGCATATTAAACAGGTCTTATAATAATAATTGTGATTGAAAACTAATGAAATAATTATTTTTAGACATTACTGCTAAGGCACTACTGATGTTTCCATACCATATTTATTCAGCCCCATAACCATTAAAAATGCCCGAAAAGCTTCCCTGTTTAAAATTTCAGATAGAAAACGATAAAAAAAATATTTATCGTTTCCTATCAGTTTTTTGGATACGGAATATCAGGTGAAATGTCTGTTTTTTCAGAATGAGAATCTATCGTTTCTAAATGCAATAAAGGTAAATACTTTAAATCGTTTCTTATCCCAAACTATACGCGGTCAAGTATATACGTTTTAATTGTATTTAACCTCATGAACAACTTATCAGTTTCCATGTGCAATCCTATCAGTTTTTTAAGTTCCGAATTCCGGAATCCGTATATGTTTCTATCGTGGTAGCCGTCTGCCATTCTAATGCGTTTCCATATGTTACAGTGCCCAAGTAGCACAAGAATCTTACTATTTGACTAAATTGTTTTATATCGGATTTATTAGAGCTTTTAAATACACTGAATTATTATTTAACACTTGCCATCAACACTAACTTGCTGTATAACCAAAATTACTTTATAAGTTTGTAATATAGGTGTTTATAACGTTAATTGTTAAAACAGTTTTAAAAGTACAGAAACCAGATTGCTTAGAAACATGTATGTAACAAAACTTATACAACTCTTTTCGCTTAAGATAGATATATTTTATACTTATTTTGTAAGGGTAATTTTAAACAGTTTATAAAGCAACTATAAAAACATTCACTTTAATTTTATAGAAGCTATATTGTTAGATTATATAGCAGTAGCGGAAACTTATTTATAAAACAATTTGATCTTGACGACAATTAAGCAACTACGGCTACTCTTAAACGCCTATTTTATAATGGTTATTCAATAAAACGTAATGAAATAGTTAAAAGGCACTTAAAATATAAAAATGCTTTTGTAAATGCAAAATCATTATTTAGTGAACCTTATATAATATTTATAGTACTTCCCGTACTAACCTAACTTTTTACGTCCACATCAGTTGATATGATCAGTCAGCGTATCTATTTATAATTTGTAAACAATGTCAAGCTTAAGCAGTCGGCCAATTTCCCACTGGAAAAAATAAGACAAAGTGGAAACTTTAAGAAAAAGGTTAGAGATAACTATCAAAGAATTTTAAATGCAAATGTACAACGTGTAAACACAACAGCACAGATAACAGGCAGAGTTGATTTGGGTAAAATGCTTTACGATTCTTCATCCGAGCAAGAATATGAGCCCATAGCCCATAGTAAAGAATACAATCAATGTTTAGACTCTGATTATTATACCGTAGAATCGAGCGACGATGAAGAAAATTCTTTAGAGTTAACTGTGATCAACAAAAATATTGAAGCTAATAAAAAAATTAAAGTATGGGCTACTAGATTTAATGTTAGCCATTCAGCATTACGAGAATTATTTAAAATTTTTAATGAAAGGATACCAAATATACTGCCAAAAGATCCAAGAACACTATTAAATACAGCACGAGAAATAAATAATTTGGTTAAAATGGAAAATGGTTACTATTGGCATTCATTAAACAGTACTAATTATTTTAATACGATACTAGATTTCATAATGAAAAGATTATATAGAACCGGTTACCATAATAGCGTATACGATAATAGTATCGAATAAGATGTCTAAAGTGAGCCTTATACAACAAAACTATCATAATAATATTATCAATTTATTAGTGTCGCCATTATTTGAAATTAATCTACTGTCACGCTACCTTGCGCCACTTACTAACACCACGGCCGAGAATGACTGGCCGGCCATACAGCATTGTCGGAATAAAAATAAAATCTGCAAGTCTACTTAAAAGTATTCTTAATTTCTTGAAGCAAATATATTAAAATAGGAACATTAAATAGAAAGGACTAGAATGCTTTACCAAATCAGTTTTATTTTTCAAGGCACAATTATTTTAATAAAAGTAAGCAATGGTTCTTTAGGGTTACACGCAAAAATTATAAGAAAATATTTGATTATAGCAAAAAGGTACCCAAAACGATAATAATAATAATACTAATCATGATAATAATAGAAATAAAGAATGGCTTTTACAAAAACATTCAACACAGGCGAATCAGTATACCTATAGCTACAAAAAATCAATATTCTGCAAAAACATGGCAACATTGCGAGAACCACAATAATTTTACCACGGATGCTGCGCCGTTTAAAATAATAAAACAATTTTGTCATTTTGTGAAAAGGCATAATATAACAATTTATTTATTATATTTGTTTTATAAGTGTGCCTGGAACAATAAAGTGATTTGTTAGAGTTAACACCATGTTTTAAAAACTACTTTTAATCGGCCATGTTGGCGAAATAATATTAATTAAATAAAATATTTAAATATCTCTTAAAGTAGTCATTTTAATAAGAAAAACGTTTGGCCAATAACATTGCAATTAAAAAAAATGTCGATTTTCAACTTTATAAATTATTATTTAACTTTTAAAAATATTTTTAAAATATCTTCAATAACAAAATGTTTAATTAAATGAAAGCCCGTAAAAATTTACTTAAAAATATGGATATGTTATGTCAGTAAAATCAGCCTGGCAGAGAAATTTGGCCGTGGGAAAGCGTTCGACTTGAAAATCTTTTTCGTGCAAACTGCTGTAAGTTTTTATTGTCGCCATGTTTCAAGTCTATGCTATCTCTTGTATAAGTTGACATATTAGGTAAATATATTGAAATTTTATTCGTAATAACTACACGACTAAAATATAAACACAATATAATAAAAATATTTTAATCGGCCCAAAATGGTTATCGTAAAAATATTTTTAAGCCTGTTATAAAACAATTTTATTAATATCTTATTAGTATCTATGAGAGGTTATTTGCTATAGTTATAAAATATTTAATTATTTCTTATCAAACTGATTTAAAATAGTCGTAAATAAAACGTATTAACTATATAGATAGTCCCATCGCTTCTCTTATAAAATGGATTATATAAACGTTACATAAAATACCCAAAAGTAATTATTTTCTGTGAGCCTAACAACTTCTAATAAATGACACTGTTTTCTAATCTGGGCCTTTTCCGTGTTTCTAAGAGTCATATAATGGTTTACAGAGGACTTTTAAAATATCATAGTTATATTACAAATTGTTATATAACAATGTATAGAACTGTCGGAAGTATATTTGTGCTACTTGGGTGGTGAGTAATCCTATCCGTTTTTATAGTGGTAGCCGTCTGCCATTCTAATGCGTTTCTATATGTTACAGTGGTGAGTAATCCTATCCGTTTCTATCGTGGTAGCAGTCTTCCATTCTGATGCGTTTCTATATGTTACAGTGGTGAGTATTCCTATCCGTTTCTATCTTGAAAGTAGTCTGCCATTCTAATGCGTTTCTATATGTTACAGTGGTAAGTAATTCTACCAGTTTTTATCGTGGTAGCCGTCTGCCATTCTAATGCGTTTCTATATGGTACAGGGGTGAATCCTATCCGTTTCTATAGTGGTAGCCGTCTGTCATTCTAATGCGTTTCTATATGTTAGAGTGGTGAGTAATCCTATCCGTTTCTATCGTGGTAGCAGTCTGCCATTCTAATGCGTTCCTATATGTTAAAGTGGTAAGTAATCCTTCTCCGTTTCTACCGTGGTAGTAGTCTGTCATTCTAATGCGTTCCTATATGTTACAGTGGTAAGTAATCCTATCAGTTTCTATCGTGGTAGCCGTCTGCCATTCTAATGCATTTCTATATGTCACAGTGGTGAGTAATCCTATCCGTTTCTATCGTGGTAATCATCTGTCATTCTAATGCGTTTCTATATGTTAAAGTGGTGAGTAATCCTATATGTTTCTATTGAGGTAGCCATCTGCTATTCTAATCTATATATTAAAAAATATATTATCACTATCCTATCTGTTTCTATCGTATTCTTATGCGTTTCTATATGTTACAGTAGTGGGTGGTCCAATCCGTTCCTATCGTGGTAGCCATCTGCTATTCTAATCTATATATTAAAAAATATATTATCACTGTCCTATCTGTTTCTATCGTGTTGGCCATTAGTTATTCTAATGCGTTTCTATATGTTACAGTGGTGGGTAATCCTATCAGTTTCTATCGTAGTAGATACCTATCTGATGCTATTCCAATCTATATATTTAAAACTTATATTATCACTATCTTATCTGTTTTTATCGTGTTGGCCATCAGTTATTCCAACGCGTTTTTATATGTTACAGTGGTGGGTAATCCTATCCGTATTTATCGTGTTGGTCATCAGTTATTCTTATGTGCTACAGTGGTTGGTAATCCTATCCGTTTCTATCGTGGTAGACATTTGCTATTCCAATCTGTATATTAAAAAATATATTATGACTATCTTATCTGTTTTTATCGTGTTGGTCATCAGTTATTCTTATGTGTTTCTATATGGTACAGTGGTAAGTAACCCTATCCGTTTCTATCGTAATAGTAGTCTGCCATTCTAATGCGTTCCTATATGTTACAGTGGTAAGTAATCCTATCCGTTTCTATCGTGGTAGCCGTCTGCCATTCTAATGCGTTTCTATATGTTACAGCGGTGAGTAATCCTATCCGTTTTTATCGTGGTAGTCATCTGCTATTCAAATGATTTCCTATATGTTCCAGTAGTAAGTAATCATATCCGTTTCTATCGTAGTAGTCATCTGCCATTCTAACGCGTTTCTATATGTTACAGTGGTGATGAGTAATCCTATCCGGTTCTGTCGTTGTATGCATCTGCCATTCTAATGAGTTAGGTACTATATGTTACAGTGGTAAGGAATCCTATCCGTTTCTGTCGTGGTAATCATCTGTCGTTCTAATGGGTTTCTATATGTTGAAGTGGTGAGTAATCCTATATGTTTCTATTGTGGTAGCTATCTGCTATTCTAATCTATATATTAAAAAATATATTATCACTGTCTTATCCGTTTCTATCGTGTTTGCCTTTAGTTATTCCAATGCGTTTCTCTATGTTACAGTGGTGGGTAATCCTATCCGTATCTATCGTGTTGGTCATCAGTTATTCTTATGTGCTACAGTGGTTGGTAATCCTATCCGTTACTATCGTGGTAGACATTTGCTATTCCAATCTGTATATTAAAAAATATATTATCACTATCTTATCTGTTTTTATCGTGTTGGTCATCAGTTATTCTTATGTGTTTCTATATGGTACAGTGGTAAGTAACCCTATCCGTTTCTATCGTAATAGTAGTCTGCCATTCTAATGCGTTCCTATATGTTACAGTGGTAAGTAATCCTATCCGTTTCTATCGTGGTAGCTGTCTGCCATTCTAATGCGTTTCTATATGTTACAGTGGTGAATAATCCTAACCGTTTTTATCGTGGTAGTCATCTGCTATTCAAATGATTTCCTATATGTTCCAGTAGTGAGTAATCATATCCGTTTCTATCGTGGTAGTCATCTGCCATTCTAACGCGTTTCTAGATGTTACAGTGGTGATGAGTAATCCTATCTGGTTCTGTCGTTGTATGCATCTGCCATTCTAATGAGTTACTATATATGTTACAGTGGTAAGTAATCCTACCCGTTTCTGTCGTGGTAATCATCTGTCGTTCTAATGCGTTTCTATATGTAGAAGTGGTGAGTAATCCTATATGTTTCTATTGTGGTAGCTATCTGCTATTCTAATCTATATATTAAAAAAATATTATCACTATCCTATCTGTTTCTATCGTGTTGGCAATCAGTTATTCTAATGCGTTCCTATATGTTACAGTAGTGGGTGGTCCAATCCGTTCCTATCGTGGTAGCCATCTGCTATTCTAATCTATATATTAAAAAATATTTTATCACTATCTTATCCGTTTCTATCGTGGTAGCCGTCTGTTATTTTAATGCGTTTCCATATGTTACAGTGGTGAGTAATCCTATCAGTTTTTATCGTGGTAGTCATCTGCTATTTCAATGATTTCCTTATTTATTGCAGTTGTAATTAAAACGTTTTATGTGAGCAACTTTGCACTATGATGTATTTCTAACGATTTTCAAGGTTCCCGTACATGCACTCGAATTTGTGACACAGGCGCACTTTAACCCAGGGTAAAACCAAAATAAAATTTGCTGCAATTAAAAAGGCAATTAAGGGGCTAATAAAATAGAGTACATTAAGCATGTAGTAATATTAATGCCGTGAGGATAATGTCCAAATATAGGGTATAGGAATAAAAGGAAAACGCTAAATGAAATAAACATTTTTTTATATAAAAAAAATAAGACTAGAACCAAATATTAATACAGGTTGTGAAAAAAACGATTTATATGAACGTTATAACATTAAACAACAGGAACTTAAAGCACCTAATAATAGTAAAAGTGTCATTTTACAAACCTTTTCTATAAAAAATAAGACGAGGAGGAAAAAATAATTATACCCTACCAGGCTATAAAAGAAAAACAATGTATAGAAACTTAACATGAAATAACAGAAACAGGACTATATATGCACCTAATAATAATAATAATAATAATAATAATAATAATAATAATAATAATAATAATAATAATAATAAAAATAATTATGATTTTCCCACTATGACTCCGAACGCCTGACAGTTAGGTTAAACTGTTGTAGCTTCTCACATTTTGCCTTTATTTTTTCTGTGAGATGATCATTCTGGAACGGAAAATGGTGATTAAACATTTACAATAGGGCTAATCAAAAATTCTGGAAATGAAGGACCAGGGAGAAACCAAGCGAAATCGAGAATAAGACAACTTCTCGGTGTTTGTCACCATAATGTATGCACGGCTGCAATTATAAAATTTTACCAAAACGTTCACACTTTAAAATGTAAAAAAAGTTTACACTACTACCAGTTAAGCCTCCCATTGAGCATTCAGTTTACTATAAGGTTATGTATGTATGTATGATTTTTAGTTCAATCATAGCCAATAGTAGTTAATATTTAACTCTGAGTTAAAGAAAAAGCTTTCTTGCATCTCACTCCTGCTTGGTCTCCATAGGCAAGCATTTCGGGCATTTTTAATGGTTTATGGGGCTGAATAAATATGGTATGGTAACATCAGTAGTGCCTTAGCAGTAATGTCTAAAAATAATTATTTCATTAGTTTTGAATCACAATTATTATTATTTAACCTGTTTAATATACAAACATTTTATATAAGTACAAAATGAAACATTTTAACTTTCCAATATTTTCTTCAAGGCCATATCCGCTGATTTTTCGTTCTTTCTATTATTCCTGCACAAACTTTCTACTAGTAGATATATATTTACAATCAGGAAACCTTTTGTTAAAACGGAAAAGAAAAACTCTATGTCTTCCTCCACTGATATATTCAAAATAACTTTAGTTAAAAGCTAACTCTACATGTTTCGAACATAGAAATGTTCATCTTCAGGAGAATTAAGATGTTATAAAAGAAAAATAACTAGTGTTAACGTTTTAGACTAGGCTTTAATATAGTGAGAGGGACATATTAACATTCTAAGTCATAAAAGCACCAAAGAACAAGTTACCGAAGTATTAATTTACCAGGTGTAGGGTAATGATAGTAAAAATTAAAGGAAGCAAGGCCCATACGTGAAGCAAAATGATTAGTAAAGCAGTAGAAGAAAGAATAAATTGGGTTTAAACATGCTGATGAAAAGGAAAGAAAATGTGGTCAAGTGTGAGGAAAAAGTAATGAATAAAACAGTAAAATTAAGAGTAAAAAACGGAGTTAAGACTTAAAATTGGGTCGTCATAAAGTGAGCCGCAGGTTAATCTCTAAAATTCTTAGGAATAAAAATAGTAGTAATCCTGAAGCTTTAGGTTCAACATAATTGAAAGAAAAGTTTAAAAAATCAAATAATTTTCAACCTGTTGACAACATTTCTATGTTCGAAACATGTAGAGTTAGCTTTTAACTAAAGTTATTTTGAATATATCAGTGGAGGAAGACTTAGAGTTTTTCTTTTCCCTTTCAATCCTCCACTTAAAGTATGGACTACTTCTTTTGTTAAAAACTGCCTCTATCTAAAAATACACAAATAAATGATATATCGAAATATGCATAAAAACAAGTAGGTATATATGTGTAAGATTATACAAACAAAACTTACCAATTCAATGCCTCTATTCAACTGACATGGAAAATCATCAAAAATTTTGCCCAAATTTGTATTAGCGTATAGCCTTCTTCTTAATTTAAAGGTGGCCTCCCAACTTTCAACTTTTCTTGTACTCCATCAAAATACAGCTAGCCGCGAGTCACCCACACAGAAAAAAAAACAAATAATTTTGTAAGGCAATGAGCCGCACCCCTCGCGACAATTGTCCCCGTGCGTAACGTTTACGACTGACTATATTCTTTACAATCTTCACTCCTGTCATAATGTAATATTTCTAATAAAACCAAAAACAGGAAGAAATAAGACAGCACTTATATGACCTTCACCTACTCTCATAGGTTTGTTTGCCTTCATGCCTTCTGACAGTAAAAATATTCAATGGAAGAATCGTACGATACAAAAAAATCGTCCTAAAAGTTGGCTTTGCAATATCATAGGCATAATTTACCACTATTTAAAATAATTCCTGTCATATATTAGCGTCACTTTTTCCAGGCTTAGGTACTTGGAGAACAATTTTTTTTAATTACGATATACCTACCTATAGCATAGCAGTTAAAGAAATTGCGTGACCTTGAAAATTACTGAAAGGTCCCTTCGACAAACTGGATACTAGTTGGGCTTCCAGACATCTGGTATGTATTAATTATATGAACAGAACACGCCAAAATTGGTAAAATATAGCCTATAGGTACCTACTACACGGCAACCTGCCAACCTACTACACTTGTTGGAGGAACCGAATAACGCTATAGGTATTTGTTATTTTTAGCAGCAATAAAGAAGGAATAAAATCAGGGAAAAAGTACCAAACTGCATGGAACATGACCAGTTTTATTTTTATTTTTCTTAATTATCGTCAGAAATGGGTATCTATAAATGCCTTTATACACAGGCGCACTTTTAAGATATAATATCGGTAAATAGGCTATAGATTTTCGCCAGAAACGTTGTGTTGATTTGCAATAAAGCCAAAATCGTTTTTAAATTAGTAATCTTCGCCCAGAAATTCATCATTGTTGAAAAAATCATTAGTTTTACCGTGGTGCTCGTGAAATAAATTGTATTTCAAATTTAAACACGTGGACATTTTTTATTAGTCTGTGTAAAATACTAAAATTTAATAAAATATACCTACCCCTAGCTTAAAAATGTATTAAAACAATATACAATAACCAAAAATGACTTTCCTCTTACCTATTTATAGCTTCGATTCAAAAAAGGCAACAAGATAATAAAAGTATCACAGTTTGTTCGTGTTAAACCTTCAAACACTGCATACCCGGCGACTATTCAACAGGAAAATGGCGGATTCAGCTTGGGTTGGGCCTGAACGATCTCACCGAACGGTGAACGGAAGTCAAAACCGGAAACAAGGATTGATGAGTCATTGTTTCTGGATTTATCTAAATTTGAAATTTTCGCGCTTTAAATAGCGAATGAGTTATAATTATTTAAATATATAATATTTTAAATAAGAGAAGGATAATTCTAATAAGTTTTTATACGAAATAGACATTTAAAACTTTATCTGTTTCTATCGTGTTTTTAATACTTCCTATATAAAATCTGTTTTAAAAAGCAGTAGAATTTCTATCGTTTTCCATTGTATTACAGTCGTACAATTGTAATATGTTCTTATACGAAATAAACATTTAAAACCTTATCCATTTCTATCATGTTTTTAATACTTATATTAAATCTGTTTTAAAAAGCAGTCGAATTTTTATCGTTTTCCATTGTATTACACTCGCACTATTCTAATAAGTTTTTATACGGAATAGACATATAAAATCTTATCTATTTCTAGCGTGTTTTTAATACTTATATTGAATCTGTTTTAAAAAGCAGTGGAATTTCTATTCTTTTCCATTGTATTACAGTCGTACAATTGTAATATGTTTTTATACGGAATAACCAGTTAATACCCTAACCGTTTCTATCGTGTTTTTAATACTTATAGTGAATTTTTTTTTAAAAGCAGTAGAATTTCTATCGTTTTCCATTGTATTACAGTCGTACAATTGTATTATGTTTTTATACGGAATAAACATTTAAAACCTTATCCATTTCTATCGTGTTTTTAATACTTTTAATACTTATAATGAATCTGTTTTAAAAAGCAGTCGAATTTATACGGAATAGACATGTAAAACCATATCCACTTCTATCGTGCTTTTATTACTTATAATGAATCTGTTTTAGGAAGCATACGAATTTTTATCGTTTTCCATTGTATTACAGTGGTACAATTCTAATATGTTTTTATACGGAATAGGAATTAATAACCTTATCCGTTTCTATCGTGTTGTTAGTAATTATATTGAATTTGTCTTAAAGAGCAGTACAATTTCTATCGTCTTCTATTGAATTACAGTGGTACAATTCGAATATGTTCTTATACGGAATAGACATTTAAAACCCTATCCGTTTCTATCGTGTTTTTATTACTTATTATGAATCTGTTTTAAAAAGCAGTAAAATTTTTATCGTTTTCCATTGTATTACAGTCGTACAATTCTAATATGTTTTTATACGGAATAGACATTTAAAACCTTATTCATTCCTATCGTGTTTTTAATACTTATAATGAATCTGTTTTAAAAAGCAGTAAAATGTCTATCGTTTTCCATTGTATTACACTCGCACTATTCTAATAAGTTTTTATACGGAATAGACATTTAAAACCTTATTCATTCCTATCGTGTTTTTAATACTTATAATGAATCTGTTTTAAAAAGCAGTAAAATGTCTATCGTTTTCCATTGTATTACAGTCGTACAATTCTAATATGTTTTTATACGGAATAGACATTTAAAACCTTATCCGTTTCTATCGTGCTTCTATTACTTTTAATAAATATGTTTTAAAAAGCATACAAATTTTTAAAGCTGATTCATTATGAGTATTAAAAACACTATGGTAACGGATATGGTATTAAATGTCTATTCTGTATAAAAACATATTAGAATTGTACGACTGTAATACAATAGAAAACGATCGAAATTGTACTGCTTTTTTTAAATAAATTCATTATAAGCGAGATTATAAGTATTAAAAACACGATAGAAACGGATATGGTATTAAATGTCTATTCTGTATAAAAACATATTAGAATTGTACAACTGTAATACAATAGAAAACGATAGAAATTGTACTGCTTTTTTAAACAAATTCCTTATAATTAAAACCACGATGGAAACAGATATGGTATTAAATGTCTATTCTGTATAAAAACATATTAGAATTGTACGATTGTAATACAATAGAAAACGATAGAAATTGCACTGCTTTTTTATACAAATTCATTATAAGTATTAAAACACGATAGAAACGGATATGGTATTAAATGTCTATTCTGTATAAAAAGATATTAGAATAGTACGACTGTAATACAATAGAAAACGACAGAAATTGTACTGCTTTTTTAAATAAAGTCATTATAAGTATTAAAAACACGATAGAAACGGATATGGTATTAAATGTCTATTCTGTATAAAAACATATTAGAATTGTACAACTGTAATACAATAGAAAACGATAGAAATTGTACTGCTTTTTTAAACAAATTCCTTATAATTAAAACCACGATGGAAACAGATATGGTATTAAATGTCTATTCTGTATAAAAACATATTAGAATTGTACGATTGTAATACAATAGAAAACGATAGAAATTGCACTGCTTTTTTATACAAATTCATTATAAGTATTAAAACACGATAGAAACGGATATGGTATTAAATGTCTATTCTGTATAAAAAGATATTAGAATAGTACGACTGTAATACAATAGAAAACGATAGAAATTATACTGCTTTTTAAAACATATTTACTATAATTATTAATAACACGATAGAAACGGATAGGGTAAATAATGTTAATTTCTTATAAAAACATATTAGAATTGTACGACTGTAATACAATAGAAAACGATAGAAATTGTACTGCTTTTTAAAACATATTTATTATAATTTAATAGCACGATTTAAACGGATAGGGTAAAAATGTTAATTTCTTATAAAAACATATTAGAATTGTACGACTGTAATACAATAGAAAACGATAAAAATTGTACTGCTTTTTAAAACAGATTTATTATAATTATTAATAACACGATAGAAACGAATAGGGTAAAAAATGTTAATTTCTTATAAAAACATATTAGAATTGTACGACTGTAATACAATAGAAAACGATAGAAATTGTACTGCTTTTTAAAACATATTTATTATAATTATTAATAACACGATAGAAACGGTTAGGGTAAAAAATGGTAATTTCTTTTAAAAACATATTAGAATTGTACGACTGTAATACAATAGAAAACGATAGAAATTGTACTGCTTTTTAAAACATATTTATTATAATTATTAATAACACGATAGAAACGGATAGGGTAAAAAATGTTAATTTCTTATAAAAACATATTAGAATTGTACGACTATAATACAATAGAAAACAATAGAAATTATACTGCTTTTTAAAACAGATTTATTATAATTATTAATAACACGATAGAAACGGATAGGGTAAAAAATGTTAATTTCTTATAAAAACATATTAGAATTGTACGACTGTAATACAATAGAAAACGATAAAAATTGTACTGCTTTTTAAAACAGATTTATTATAACTATTATTAACACGATAGAAACGAATAGGGTAAAAAATGTTAATTTCTTATAAAAACATATATTAGAATTGCACGACTGTAATACAATAGAAAACGATAGAAATTGTACTGCTTTTTAAAACATATTTATTATAATTAATAATAACACGATAGAAACGGATAGGGTAAAAAATGTTAATTTCTTATAAAAACGTATTAGAATTGTACGACTGTAATACAATAGAAAACGATAGAAATTATATTGCTTTTTAAAACATATTTATTATAATTATTAATAACACGATAGAAACGAATAGGGTAAAAAATGTTAATTTCTTATAAAAACATATTAGAATTGTGCGACTGTAATACAATAGAAAACGATAGAAATTGTACTGCTTTTTAAAACATATTTATTATAATTATTAGTAACACGATAGAAACGGATAGGGTAAAAAATGTTAATTTCTTATAAAAACATATTAGAATTGTACGACTGTAATACAATAGAAAACGATAGAAATTG
This sequence comes from Polydrusus pterygomalis, assembly GCA_963969555.1. Taxonomy (NCBI): domain Eukaryota; kingdom Metazoa; phylum Arthropoda; class Insecta; order Coleoptera; family Curculionidae; genus Polydrusus; species Polydrusus pterygomalis. Next base: position 13,760,384 of record OZ018384.1, read on the forward strand.
TGCTGCTTTTTAAAACTGATTCATTACGAGTATTAAAAACACGATAGAAACGGATAGGGTAAAAAATGTTCATTTCTTATAAAAACATATTAGAATTGTACGACTGTAATACAATAGAAAACGATAGAAATTGTACTGCTTTTTAAAACTGATTTATTATGAGTATTAAAAACACGATAGAAACGGATAGGGTAAAAAATGTTTATTTTATATAAGAACATATTAATATAAAAAATTTACGGCTTTAATAAAATAGAAAACAATTGAAATTGAGGTGCGATTTAAAACATATTCATTATAAATACTAAAAACATGATAGGAATGGATAGGAAATTAAATGTTTATTCCGCTTAAAAGCATACTGAATTGTACGTCCTTGATACAATAGAATGATATAAGTCATAGTGTATTTAAAAACAGATTAAATGTCGATATTAAAATCACGATTAAAAACTATTAGATTTTTTATGCCTTTATAGCATATAGAAACATATTAAAAATAATTATGTTAATTACGAATCCAAACAGATTAGAAATAGAATAACATTGAATCTGGGTCGGGTTTTACAATTAGATTACGATTAACCTGAGCAACCAATTAAACGGTATCAGATTTCAATATACTTTTACACGATTAAATACGATAGAAAGCAAAAATGTAGATACAATACAATTAAAACGGATAGAGATTTCATCGGCAAATAAATTTCAATCGTGGTCACGCATAGAAAACGATTAATTTGGATACGATCTATATTGTTTTTTATCGTTTTATATCGTATATTTTAAACAGTGCTGCCTATGGAGACCAAGCAGGAGTGAGGTGCAAGAAAGCTTGTTCTTTAACCTAGAGGTAAATATTAACTACTATTGGTTATGCTTGAACTAAGAATTATACATACATAACCTTATTGTTAAGTAACCTGAATGCTCAATGGGAGGCTTAACTGGGAATAGTGTCTACTTTTTTTTACATTTTAAAGTCTGAACTTTTTAGTAAAATTTAATAATTGCAGTCGTGCATACAGCATACATTGGTGTTACAATGACAAACACCAAGTTGTCTTATTCTTGACTTCGCTTGGTTTCTTCCTGGTCCTTCATTTCCAGAATTTTTGATTACCCCTATTGTTGTTATTTAATCAACATTTTCCGTTCCAGAATGATCATCTCACAGAAAAAATAAAGGCAAAATGTGAGAAGCTACAACTGGTCAACCTAACTGTTCAGCCGTTCGGAGTCATATATAGTGGGAAACCTTACCTCTTCAAATGTTATAGTGGTATCAGTGCTGTATCATTATTATTATTATTATTATTAGGTGCATATAGTCCTGTTTTTGTTATTTCATGTTATAAAAAAGTTTCTATAAATTCTCTTTCTTTTATCGCCCGGTAGGGTATAATTATTTTTTCTTCCTTATCTCATTTTTTATAAAAAAACATTTGTAAAATGAAACTTTTATTATTAATAGGTGCTTTAGGTTCCTGTTGTTTAATGTTTTAACTTATAACGTTCATATAAATCGTTTTTTGCATAACCTGTATTAATGTTTGGTTCTTGTCGTATTTTTTTTATATAAAGAAATGTTAATTTCATTTAGTTTTTTCCTTTTAATCCTATAAGTACCCTATATTTGAACCTTATCCTCACGGCATTAATACTACTACATGCTTAATGTACTCTATTTTATTAGCCCCTAAATTTTCTTTTTTATTGCAGCAAATTTTATTTTGTTTTTACCCTGGGTGAAAGTGCGCCTCTGTCGCAAATTCGAGTGCATGTACGGGAACCTTGAACATTGTAAGAAATACATCAAAGTCGAAATCAAAAAGTGTGTTTAAATTTTACTTTATGTATTTCTTACAGTTTTTAAGATTCCCATACTAGCACTCGAATTTATGACACGGGCGCACTTTAACCCAGGGTAAAAACAAAATAAAATTTGCTGCAATAAAAAAAAACTTTTTAAGGGTAAGAAAGCACCCTCTTGTGCTAGCTATATAATTTTATTGTAGAAAGAGATACATTTTTTGTTATTAGAAAAAGTATTTTTACCAACAGCAAAAGATTTTTAAGGTACAAGAAAGATCCTTTCTTCGCTAAATAATCTTATTTACGCGAGAGGTTTTTAAGTACAGCAACGTTACTTTTTAAAAATAGCAAAATTACTTTATAGCTATAACAGAATTATTCTTGCAAAGTGGTTTTATTACCACAGCAAAGTATGTCCAGCAAAGTGCATTCTCCTGGTATAGTAATGTGCTTGGCTGTCCCCTATTTAGCAAAATATTTTAGCTATGGTTGCTAAAATTTTCGCAAGAAATGAAAAGAGATTTTCTCAGTGTAGGATCTGCACTAAACGAGTGGGCTGAACGCCGCTCCAAGAAGCAATGGCGAACGGTTCAAGGGTGCAGACAAGCCGAGCAAGGCTAAGCTAGAATGAATTTTAAACAGAAGACGAGGTGTCCTAAATCCCTTAAATGGGATACTGACAGGACACTGCAAGCTGAGGAAGCACGTAACACTGATTGGTGTTGAAGAGGACCCAATCTGTGCCGGATGCCTATAGGAGGAAGGATGATGCATTTTCTGGGCACCTGTGAGGCCCTGGGAAGACTCAGGCATCAAGTGCTGGGATGGGTGACTCTCCAAAAGAAAGAAATCAGGGCCCTGGTCTGGAGCGACATAATATGTGACTTCATAAAGAGGTCGGGACGTTTTGGCGGGGGCCAAGGTGGTTAGAGTGACTGGGGAAAGTCTCTGGGGTAGGCAAAAAAAATCGCCGTTGGTCTACTTGTCAGGTTTCGGATCTCCCCTTAATTACTACTACTACTACTAGATGCATGTGAGCATTAATGAGATGTAGTAATTTATTTAATAATTTTAGTGCGTAGTATTAATCTTAAAGTTATTTGATTAGTTATTGTGTTTAAATAGCTTATGTCAATAAACTTGATTATTAAATAAATTTCAAATCAATGCTTACACGTGATATACAATAAAAACATTATTTTTCTCGAAAACCGCTCATTTCCTCGAGACAAATGTACGCTGTAGAGTACCTTTTTTAAATAAAAAAAACTTAAGAGTTTAAAAAATCAGTTTTTAGCTCTGTAAAATGACACCTGTCAAAATTTTGGCCCAACAAGTATGTTGGCAAGTCCGTTTATGAGTTCCCTGACGATGTAAAACATCTAATGTACGGGTTTTAAGTCTCTATGGTTTACACAAAATACTAAAATTTCATTAAATTATGTGTCGGTTGAAAAGTTAGAGTTAATATCTGGGTACCTCTTTGAGGCCCTGTATTTCTGTTAAGGGGCACTTTAGGTTTTTTTTTCTATGACAAAGTAGAGTTACTTTAAACTCCCCTATACGCTCCCGAGAGTATGCCATATACTTACCGGACACCCTGTATAACAATTTATTTGTCACACAGTGGAGGTCTTCATCAAACGGTAAAATCTGATTTTACCCATGAGAACACTTTTTTAACACCACATAAAACCTTATAAAAATATTGATTTATAAACCACCACACAAAAAAATAAGTTTGCATAATATAGAAATAGATACTGTATTATGATACATTTTAATTTTGTATGATTTATTTACAGTTGTAAAATCCATAGAAATCCCATAGTTATATCAACCACAAATCCTCATAAATTACTCAATCATAAAACGGAATGAAAACTTACTATTTACTATATAACTCATTAACCTTATGCCGCATACAACCTTATAAATTGTAAAAGCTCGTAGAAGTGATAGGTATATCGATCATAAAACCTCATACAATCCTATAAAACCAGACAAATTCCCATCATACCATGTTCCAAACTTTATAATGTAAGGGATTAGTATACGTTACAAAGGTAAGTAAATATATTAATTAAAAATAGGTACATAAAATATATGACATAAGCCACAAAATATTTTTAAAACCGTTAATTATTATCCGGCATTCCCCATGAGCACTTATAAGTATAAAAATAAATTAAAGATGTAATAGGAAATTTTTATATTTTATGGGCTTTAAAGAGGTTTTCCTCGTTGGTACATATGAGTTCTCGGAGAAAACGACTCATAAAATATTAGAAATTACTGTTTCAAGTTTCAATAACCGACTCAGTTCTTATAAGTGCTTACTGCTCATGCTGGTTTTTGAGTTTATGAGGCTCTTTTGACAGGGAAGTAGGAAGTAAGTTCATATATTGTGCCATTTTAATTTAAAAAAAAGTTTGATCCAAATACATGCAACTGTGTCATTTTAGGCATGTACTATGATAAAATGACATATCGATTTAGGGTAAAATGACACAGCATACGCAGAATAACACAAAAATTATTTATTTAAATATTATTAACAACATAGTTCACAAATAAAATTTTTGGTGCAATACCAGCACATTCTGCATGTGACCATTTGGCGCAGTCCTGACATTTAAACCAAAAATCACCTGGTTTTATGTTTGAGTATTATATAGTATATTATAGCCCATCGTCGTGTTCCACATTGGAATATGGATCTTCTATATCGCTTACATCTTGGGTTTTTTCTTGTGTGTCTGTTTCCATTAAATTTTTGGTTACTTTTTGTCGTTTAGCGCGACGATCCAAAATAGACCGTTTTTCCTCGGCTTTAATTTTTAATTCTTCAATATTGGGCGTGGAAGTCAAACTATTTTGCCTCCTTTGAGACATTAATGCCTTTGGTATTGGAGCAATATTTTCTATAGACTTTCGATAGGTCTCCAAGTCTTTATTTATTTCTTTTCCGGATAGATTTAAAAAAAATTACATAGTATGCCATTTTAGGCAACGTGGTATGTCATTTTACCCTTATCGTTTACCGTTATCATTTCTACAATCGGAAAACAGCACTTATAACTATGGTTAAATATAGCCAAGAGAGTATTTTTTATCAACATTCAGTAACATAATTATTAATTTAAAAAGTCCTACCTCAGAAATTTAAAGAATTCTCCATCACCAAAAAGTGTTTTGTTGTCTCCAAAACACAATAAATTGCACTAGACAAATATGCGTAAATCTGGCTTTACAATCATTACAAGACTGACTCGTTGGAACAAGTTACATTTGAAAAATAGTCGGGGTGACGTTAATTTGGCGGGAAATTTAAAATTATTCAGTATGTCGTTTTAACTGAGTATGTCATTTTAAGCCATTTTCCCCAACTACACTAAACAGGATGTCCCCATCAGAATAAACCAAAAGATTATACTGGGGACGCATTTTAGAAAGTTCTGAGAATTATTCTCCTAATATCTGCCCTCTGACTCCTCCACTACCCACTAAAGGACAAAAACAAGAAAATTTTAAGATATCAAACCCAATACAAGAACAACAACTGCAACAGCAAATACAACAACAACAAAACCAACAACAATCATTGGAAGAACGGATAAGGAACGAAAGGCAGCAAATAATAAATGGACAGGAAATTTTTATCAAACCTAAATCACCACTAAAAAATAGATTTACCAATATTCTGCAAGAAAGACCTCAACTAACTTTAAAAAATAGATTCGAGCCACTGACTGATGAGTCCGACAACGAAATGGAGTTTGAAACCATCGAAACTGATAATGAGTCTAACGCACAGTCAGAGATCTCCAATAAAGCTAAACAAACATTCACTAAAAAACAACCAAAAAAGACAACAAAAACATCAACAGCAGCAACAACACCAAAAAACAACCCTCAACAACCAAAGAAGCAAATAAAACCGCCACCAATCATTTTAAAAGGACTAATTAACAACAAGAATGCGTACGACGAATTGACAAAAGACTTGAATGAACACATTAAGGGCGGATTTACCCTAAAATTCACTAAGAATAATACAATAATATACATTGATAATACAGAAGAATTTCACAAATATAAACAGACACTCTCAACAGAACAGGAACTACAATGGCATACATACTCAACGCAGGAAGACAGGACGCACGCCTTTGTGATTAAAGGGTTGGACCATTTGCCAGAACCGGACGATATCAAAAAAGAGCTACAAGAACAACATGGACTACAAATTAAGAACGTTTACATTATGAAGACTCAATACAGACCCCTTTATATGGTTACAACAGACACAAATGCCAAATTACAGCAATTAGAAAAAATTAAATTTTTAAATTTTGTGAGAATAAGCTGGGAAAGGAGGAAGCAAAGCACTATGATTATACAATGTAAAAAATGCGGGCAGTGGGGTCATGCTACTTCCAACTGCTTTCGTCATCAAAGATGCCTAAGATGCGCAGGTGCTCACCCCACTGCTCAATGCCACCCGGATAATGAGATAAAATGTATAAACTGTAATAAACAACACAGAGCAACTTCCCCTACCTGTGAGGTCTACATTTATAAGGCTCAACAAATAACGACGAACAGACAGAAGCAAACAATGACATACAAACCTGCTCCACTACCAAAAAACAACCCATGGAATCAACAGGCCAGGGCAAGTGACCCAGCGAATGCCAGGGCAAGTGGCACAGCAAAAACACCCCAACAAAATGAAGAAACATACGAAGACACGGACTACGAACAGGATTTCCCAACTCTACCTAGAACGACCACCAAACAGACCAACCCATCTCTACCTAGAGAACGCTCACAAGGCATCGCCCCTTCAACAGAGACGAACGGAATGGCTCAGGCAAGTGATTTGTTTACTGCTATGAGAGAGTTTAATAACTTGATTAATGTTAAAGAATTTGTACGTTTTCTGAATGACTGTTCCAAGGAACTAAGGAAAGTTAAAACACAGGAAGAAAGAGTCTCCACTATGATGTCCCTTATGGGAAACCTAAATAACTATCAAATCAGCTTTCCTTAGTTCCTTGAAAATTGTAACTTGGAATGCAAACAGCGTGAAACCGAAGGTAGATGAACTTAGATATTTTTTAACTAAACATAAAATCAGTGTTATGGCTATAAATGAAACTAAACTAACCCCTTTGACAAACCTTAAAATTCGAAACTACCAAATTTACAGAACTGACAGAAATGCTAGAGGGGGAGGTGTAGCACTAGTGATTAAAAACTCAATTCCACACATAAAATTGAACAATACAAATTCAAACATTGAACATGTCTCTATACAACTGAAAAATGGAACAGTAATCACTAGTTGCTACGCACCTCCTCACCTACATTTTAATGACAATGACCTAAACCAAATTTTTGACCAGGCAAACAAAGTACTAATACTAGGTGACCTAAACTCAAAACATACAACTATGAAAGCAAACGTAACAAACGAAAATGGACGAACAATAATGAATTACTTAAATAATTATGACATACAAATAATTTTACCATCAACACCAACATTTTACAAACTAAACAGTGCACCGTCATATCTTGACATATTTTTGTACAAAAACATACCGGACTTACCAAATTCAATAGTACTAAATGAACTTTCATCTGACCATTTACCAGTACTTTTAAACTGGGAAACAGACATACATAAAGACATAAAACAAACTACATGGACATACAAAAATGTAAATTGGAATCACTACAGACAAATTTTAAACCAAAATACAGAGATAAACAATAATATAACAACGACAGAAGAATTAGAAAACGAAATAGACAAATTGACAAATAATATTAAAAATGCTAGAAACATAGTAGCTAAGAAAATACAAATACAAACAAACGAAAATAAATTACCACAAGACATTATAAACCTAATAAAATATAAAAATGCCATAAGAAAAAGATGGCAAAGACAAAGGACAATACAAGACTATATAACAATGAGACAACTAATTAATGAAATTAAAATAGAAATTCAACGTCATAAAAATCAAACATGGACAAATATTATAACCAACTTAACAACTACAGACAACTCCTTATGGAAGTTAATAAGACATACAAAAAAGACAGAAACAAAAATACCATCTTTTACGCAATTCCCACAAACCAACAAGGAAAAAGCACAAACACTAGCAGATCATTACGGACAGACGTGTGCAGGAAAACCAAACACTACTATTGAACAAGACCAAATAACAGACCTTGCAAACAAATTTACGAAAAACAAATACCCTATACCACCGACAATACTACAAAAACTATACACAAACCCTGCAGAAGTCAAAGGGGTAATAAGAGAGCTGCAGAATAAAAAGGCACCTGGGGAAGATGAAGTTGCCAATATACTTATTAAAAACATTCCGCGTAAGACACTTGTTCAGTATGTATATATAATTAATTCTATTTTTCTGCTACAGCACTTCCCGAGCCAATGGAAGAGAGCAGTTATTATTCCAATTTTAAAACCTGGTAAACCTAGCATACGACCGGATTCATATCGACCAATTGCTCTCTTAAGTTCGTTCGGGAAAGTAGCAGAGAAAATTATACATAAAAGATTAAAGATTGGCCGATTGGACCAGTACATTCCAGAGCAACAATTCGGATTTAGAACTGGCAGGGGTGCTGTGCTGTTGGTAGCGCATGTTGCACAACAAGCTATCAAAAAGTTTAACCAACAGCAAACAACAGTACTCCTGTCACTCGATATTAAACAAGCTTTCGATAATGTCTGGTACAATGGGTTAATCTTTAAACTAATAACAGTACATACATTTCCTTTACATTTAATAACTTTATTACACTCTTATATTACTCAACGTACATTAAAAGTCCGAATCAATGGCAGCTTCTCCGAATCAGTAGCTTTACATGCCGGCCTACAACAAGGCACAAATTTGGCAGCTTTCTTGTTCAACTTATACACAGCGGATATTCCGTTCTTCCATAACACTGATCTTGCCATTTTTGTGGACGATGTCTTATTATACGCCAGCTCTTTCTACGCCAATGTCGCAAGACAATTAATATCGAGACATCTAACAATTTTATTACCTTGGTATAAAAAATGGAAGCTGGATATAAATGAAAACAAATGTGAGTGCCTAATACTAACTAGAAAGAGAACAAACAACAAAATAAATCAAAATATCATAATAAACGGAAGACAAATTGAACCGACAAACACACTAAAATACTTAGGAGTAATACTGGATGACAAACTAATTTTTAGACAAAACACAGACACAATAATATCAAAATATATAACAATAACACATATTTTAAACAAATTATTAAATAAAAACTCGCCACTTTCACCGCAGAATAAACTCACAATTTATAATCAAATTATCAAACCGACTATGACCTACGCTGCGCCGGTCTGGTGTAGTATGACGGATTGGCATTATAGGAAAATACAAAGACTACAAAACAAAATTTTAAGACAAGTATTAAAAGAAAATATATATGCACCAATTCGTCATCTACATCAGGCTACGCAAACACCATACATTTTTGACTACATACAGGACGTCTCGACAAAATTTTATCAAACTCAACCTCAACAATCATACCTAACACAAAACCTGACGCAAATAAGGCACAATGACAACCTCACTCACAAACCTTTATATTCCAGACTTCCATTTTACTTTCAATAAATAATATGTTTGTAACTGTAATTGTTACAATTACAAAACGACAATCATATCAAGTGTAATTGAAATAGAAATTTAAAACTCCGCCTGGCCAAATAGGACACGCCCACAAAAAAATCCTCAAGCCAAAATGGCAAAAATGCGCTACCTTCGGTGTACCTGTTTAAATCAAGATGGTTTTTTGAATATTTTTCCAGTTAACAGTAATTTAGAAATTTTCACATGTAAACAGCAATATAATTATTTTAAGTTTCTCTTGAACAAAATATACTCTCATGGCAGTAAAGAACCACGGAACTGACCAAACCAACTATAATATTACGTCAATCAAATTAACCAAAAGGGTTAACATCAACCCCGCCGGCGTTGCCAGTGCCTGTTCTGGGTAGAGATGGTTATAAAAAACTGACTCTTACTTTAGACATTACTATGTTAAGTTAATTATTGACTTGTGAAAATATGTTTAATAATAAAAGCCCTTTTTAAATAAAAATAAAATAAATTCAACGCCGATCTGAGGTTAGATATTGCCCCTTACCCCTTAGTACAACGTCATCAAATATAACCTATACAAACGTTGCCTCAACATTGTTTAGTAATGGTCAGGAGACTAAAACTTGTACTTAATGCTACGTCGCATGTAGCTCAAAATTGGTCGGACGTTGTTAAATGCTGCTTGGGCAGTAAAGAATATTTTAAGAAATCGTTTAGTTATAGCATTATTGCGTCATAGATTAGCAAATATGAAATAACAAACTTCTCTGGATCTCTAAAAATGCATTGAATCGATCGATTTGTCATGCACAGCTATTTTGCTGAAGTAGCTGCACGACTTGCGTTACCTGTCAAATTTGACATTTTTAACAAAATAGGTTCAAAAATGCCCTTATTTAACAAAATATCGAAAAACTTTATTCGAAAAAGTTGTTTATTTAGGCATTTTTAATCACTGTCCGAAATTTTGACTGTCTAATACAATTTTTATTTTTTGCCAGGTTCTTGAAAATTTTGATCAACCCTCGTAGATTAACTTTTATACAGCGATGTAAAACCATTTGCCTTTACTTCATTTGTAATCTTAATGCAATTTTGTGTAAAATTTTTGTTTCCTTTTATTTGTTTTGCTTCAAGAACTGAAATTATTATTAATTAGTATGTAATGTTTGATGCAAAGTTTATCTAATTACATCAGTTATGCCAAAACCGACGTTTCTTATTTTTCTTAAATTAGTAAACAGATGTACAAAATGAAAATATTAGGAAGCTTTCGTTGAAATTTTAGTTAATTAATATTGGATTAAAATAGGCAGAAAATAATAATGAACGATAAACATTAATATTATTGTGAAATTAAAAAGCGTGGGGTGCTCGATATACGAAAAATATAGCACGAAGCGCTCCACGTTTTTTTATTTCACAATAATATTAATGTTTATCGTTCATTATTATTTTCTGCCTATATTAAGAATTTCAAGAATTATTCTAAACTATATTTATTTTCCGCTTTTTAGTTTGATTAACTATTAAAGCGTGTTTTTTAGTTTTTTTAAGCGATATTTATTTGTTGTATATGTGTACCTACATAATAATTTAATAACAATTATGTCAGGTAAAATTTAATCTATTTATTTATACTTTAGCCTGCTAAGCTTCGTTGGCCTCAACAGCACCCATGCTTGCGTGGGAGGCTGCAAAAATTACCCTTGATTTCCTACATTACATTCCAACGTATTATTTTGTAATTTATTTGTTTACTTGTTTATGTTGAAAATAACAAATAAATTATTATTATTATTAATGCAATAAAGATAAAAATTTAAGAAAAATGGATAATAATAGTAATGAGGGTCATATTACCTATATAGATACGCCATACGGGTAACGTATGAAAGTGAACGAACGAATTTAATTATGAAAAGTATATTCATCAAAGTGGGAGGCTGGACAATAGGGAGAACGACGATGAACAATGGGATATCGAGGGTTTCCTGCCAAAAGGTCGTATCAACCAAAACATGGTTTTAGAGGATTCAATAAAAACATTTAAAAATCGGCGGAAAATTTTTATAGATTGTTTACCTTCAATAATAAATGTTAGTAAGCATATGTTTTGGATACTAGTATTTACTTGATGAATTTGGTGAAAAGAAACCGTAAAAATCAAAATTTGGTTATACAATCTTCTGGTTCGTTAATTTATTAGCCCATATCGTCACCTTAGAGTTATACTGTTGTATGTACAATAATGTAAGTTTTGAGTTATAGCAAATTGAAAATTTTGAAGTATGTCAAACGTCAACCGCTGCTAAAATCGATAATGTAATTATTATTAAATAAAGTAGACGTACTTGTTGACCTAATTTTATAAAAAAAGTATAAAAAAAGGTATTAGATCTGGGTGTTCTGAACACAGAAAAACACACATGCAACTTTGTTATCTCGTACAACTTCTTTATTTCAAAAAATTGGCAACATACAACTTTGTAACACAAATACCTGCCTTTTAGGCTTATTCAAAATATTAAATGTATACATAAATAGGTGAATTTGAGAACTAACTAACTAGAAAATATTGCTAAATATACAAAAAAAAACTTGTTTTATATATCATAATAATATATTACTTTGGTAATATCGCTTCAAAGTATTGTTTGTCGACTTGCGGCATCCATGGGTACATACTTTTAATAGCTTTTATTTTCTCTGCGGACAGAGTTTTCTTTTCGGTTGAAGCTCTTGGCGTTTTAATTATCACAACCGATCTGGTTTTTTGTAATGGCCTAATTGAGGCTCTCTTCCAATTTAATGATTGATGTGATTCTATCTGCATAATTTTGTATGGCCTAGCAGAATTTACCTTAAGAAGAATTCGTAAGAGCGATAAAGGTGAAAAATATTCAACTTTGTCTAGAACCCTTTCAATGCAGCTATGCACGGAATCTATCTCCTGGACACAATAATGCCCTGGAGTGGAAAATTTTATAGTTATCGACTGGATTGAAGGGTTTATTTGTAAAAAATGTGCTATAGCATAGGACATAAGAGAATTGCGATTTTGCGGTACGCAACTGTCACTCCAAAGAATTAATTTTTTTAAAGTTTTGTTGTCTGCAAAAACCGCTTCTAAAATTTTAATTAAAGCGCTAGCTAAGTCATTACCAGCTCTACCCATTAACAGTTCATGCCACGCAGCACAGTAGACTTGTTTTGTACTTGACAGTATTGCCGTTAAATTATAGAGATTAAGTTTGCTTTTATAATAATAGTTGCTAATTTCTGCTTTGGGACACGGCAAAACATTTTGCAGATCAAAAACCAAAATCGTGCTATGTTTGTTCTCTCTATCGTTTCTTTTTTCATTTCTCGTTGAAGATTTTTCTTTAATGTGGTTCTCATATTCTTGACGCTTTTCGTCACTGAGAGAATTCTCTTTTTCCTATAATTTTACCTCTTCACAGACATCACACCTGTCTTTTTTTGGACTGTGAAAATATAAAATTGTACTCTGTACAGAATATTTTTCTGTAAAAAGACTCTGTTACAGGTTTCTTTTGTGCGTCGTTACAAAATTCAACGTAGAGACTGTACATTTTCTTTATACTTAGAGTAGGATCTAAACTGAGAGAAGAGAAACTAACCATTAAACAAAAATTATATAAAGATTATACAAAAGGAATATACTATTGGTGACAAGTGAACTGTTTTTTGGGGTAATACAATGCGTTCTTCTGGAATGTGAAGAAATTTACAATAATGACTATAATACTATTGTATACCGTTCGTACAGCAGTCATAGTCAATTTGTTGTAGCTTGTATACCGATTACATAAAAATTATATATTGGTTAGTATCAATTGTATACCAACCAATTACCAGGTTCTATACGATATTATAACCCGTATATACCTGTTGTATATCAGCAATAATATGAATTGTCTATGGATATATCCCTGTTATATATCAGCAATAATATGGATTGACAATGGTTATACTTTATTTGTATACCAAGTATACAATTTTTCAATACTGACCAAACCTTATTGTCGAGCTTATTGTTATAGGTAACTGTAAATGGGTATACTCTAGTTGTATACCAAGTATACAATTTTTCAATACTGGCCAAAATTTATTGTATAGGTATGTACAGGGTGTTCTACTATAAATGGACCCCACCCCCCCCCCCCCCTTTAACTTATTTATTCGATGATATTAAAAAAAATGGTATATACCAAAGTTGTAGGGTACAACATAAAGATTTTTACGACATAGTTTAAATAATATATAGATAGGGTGTTACAGAAAGGCGTAGCAAACAAAAATATATTTTTTTCTTATGGAATACCCGGTATATAACATTCTTAAATGATAGAGCTGGTCTTCCTGATAAATAATAATATAATTTGTTATACCTAACCTAACCTATGTTACACGTTAAATGTTTAAGTCAAGAAACGCATATTATTATTAATTAAATTGTGCTTATGGCAGGTTATCTTTTATTTTTTTAATTAATTTTCCATGTTGTTTAAAAGATACGCATTATAAATAATAGAATTATTAGGTAGGTACATATTATGTTATGGATTAAAAAATCAATTTTTATTTCTTTGGGTGGGTAGTAATTTTGTCGATATTTATGCAATGGAAAGCACCTTGAATCCATGCTACACTATAAGGACACTTTAATATGCGTTTTTTCACTTTCAACATTTCAAGTAAGTATAACAAATTATATATTCTTTATCAGGTAGACCAGGTCAATCATTTAGAAATATTATATACAGGGTGTTCTATAAGAAAAAAATATATTTTTGTTTGCGACACCTTTCTGAAAACACCTACAACTTTCCAATTTACCGTTCCTTCTAATACCATTGGATAAAAGTTAAAGCGGGGGTCCATTACCTGTAAATGGTTATGCTTTAGTTATATATACAAAGTTTACAATTTTTCAATACTGGTCAAGATTGATTGTATATAGGTACCTACCTGTATAATCATATTTGACCATTAATATAATTTTTTTTTAATGCACAAAAAACAGTTCACTTGTCACCAATAGTATATTCCTTTATGTATAATCTTTATATAATTTTTGTTTAATGGTTAGTTTCTCTTCTCTCAGTGTAAATATCAACTTTAAAAAGGCCGAAACTCCAGAAATCTGCCTTTTTAATAAATTCCAAGATTATTGTGGGACCTCTAAATATTAAAAAATTCCTAATTTTTTATTCGACTGAGTTTCTTTTAACGAGAAGCAATTTTTCTGCACTATGCCATTTCAAGTTCCAAAAATGGTTGTTTTTTGCTCCACCCTACTATAATAGGTAGCATTCCTTAATTTTAAGGTATTTATTATGGTAGCTATGTAGCACGTAGCTAACATTTAAAACCTTTAATTTATTTTATATAAGACCCACATGAAAAGAGCTTATTATACATGACCCATTTTAGCCTGTTTGCGTTATGTACCTAATATACTGTATCATTGTACTAAATGATGTAATAAACTCATTACATCACCCAACCGACTCATTACATCACTCAGTGATGTAATGAACTTATTACGTTACTCATTTTTAATCAAATTATGATTTTTTTTGTTCCATCAGTCACTGTCATTTTTTTGTGTAATGTCTGCATAATATGAAAATCATTTTGAACACATAAAAGCTAAAATACTGGGTCTTAGATAAAATGTTGTATATCCCACGTACGGTAAGGCTCACTGCAGCACTTGTACGGTTACTCGACTCGGTCTACAACCTCGTCATGGCAATATCCACTCTTAATACAGATATAGGTCTAATAAGTCTATTTTACCGAACTAAAATTAAGAGCTTTGAATTTTAAAGATTACCTAACGGAGGGGTATATTAAAAGCTGAGTATCTAATCAATTTAAAGCTATTAGGTAGACAACATTTAAAAAAATAAATTATGTAGGTATAGGTACCTATAGGTACCTACCCAGTAGGGTTGCCAGATTGTTTGTATTTTTGCTTAGAATAAATAAAATAAAACAAATATTTTACCAAAGTTTTATTTAAACTCAGAAGTACCTACAATTATTTTGAATATTTTGTCGAAGATTGCGAAAGTGTTATGATATATTTTTTGCCTTTAACATATTATGGTAATTATCTATTATACGCACACCACGCCGATTTTGACGATTTTTTCAGGAAACACGTATTTCGATGCGTAGATTACGAATCCGAAAACGAAAGTTGTCGGAAAAGCTTAGTTTCCGAGATATTTCCTTCTTAAGTTACGATTTTTCATGGGTTTGTTTACATTTGGGATTTTTATCGTTTTTCAGCCACCTCTCACTACTTTTTAGGTTACACAGGATATATACTAATTTAAATCGTGGTTAAAAGAAGGAAAATGCGCGTGAAAACGCGCATTTTCCTTCTTTTAACCACGATTTTCCACTATGGGAAGCCATCGAAGAAACGAGGTTAGGGTAAGTTTAAGTTTTAGATTTTATGTTGGTAACCATGAGTAATATTTGGTGCGAAACTATTTATATTTAAATCAATCTAGTGGGCGCTCTTTTTTCAATTTTTTTCGTTTTTAAATGACGCTACCAACCAATGCGGCTTTATTTTCATTATTAAGTTTGGTTTTTATTAGGACGCTATTCCAAAAAATGAATTTCACTGAATTTTTAGTATTAACTAATGCTTATTTGCCGCTTATTGATTATTTATGGAGCTCGGAATATTTGTATCTAAAATTAATTGTGGAAAGTGCTCAAATATTGGCAAGTTAAATAAATATACTCTAAAGTTCCGCTGCGGCAAGTATTGTGTGAACCAAAAGAAGAAGAAAACAAAGTGCAACCTCATTTTATAGGCAATATTCATTTTTCTTGTTAAATATATTGTTTCTAATTAATTATAAACTCACGTTTTCAAAAGTTCCTTAATTTAACCTAAATAAAAAGACAGAGACTGAAAAGTAGTGGAAAGCACTTTTAAAAACGAAAAAAATTGAGCGCCCACTAGATTGATTTAAATATAAATATTTCGCACCAAATATTACTCATGGTTACCAACATAAAATCTAAAACTTAAACTTACCCTAACCTCGTTTCTTCGATGGCTTCTCATAGTGGAAAATCGTGGTTAAAAGAAAGAAAATGCGCGTTTTCACGCGCATTTTCCTTCTTTTAACCACGATTTAAATTAGTATATATCCTGTGTAACCTAAAAAGTAGTGAGAGGTGGCTGAAAAACGATAAAAATCCCAAGTAAACACGATGTAAACAAACCCATGAAAAATCGTAACTTAAAAAGGAAATATCTCGGAAACTAAGCTTTTCCGACAACTTTCGTTGTCGGATTCGTAATCTACGCATCGAAATACGTGTTTCCTGAAAAAATCACCAAAATCGGCGTGGTGTGCGTATAATAGATAATTACCCATATTATAATACCTACTCTATAAAATTAAAATGTACTTAATAAGAATCTAGGGAGAATTGCTTCGTAATTTTGATTTTAATTCACGTGCATGGTGTGTAAATACGGAACATAAGCTGTCCCGGCGGGACAATTATTTATTAGCTTAAAATACGGGACGTCCCGGGAAATACGGGACGTCTGGCAACCCTACAACCCAGTCCAGTATTCCCAATCCCAATAAAAGTTTCGAAAAAGTGACATAAAATGGGGGCCCCGCATCGCCTAGCCCTTGTTCGTTTAGAATTAGTAGGTACCTACCTACCTACTAGATATTTACCTAGGTAGGTAAGTCTCAAATAAAATTATTAAATACTATAGTAGGTAAATATATCAGTTTCGATTAATTTCAATAAGTAGGTATTAAAACAATTACCTACGCAGGATTTTAAAAAGCCGCCATGATATGATGAACGCTAGATGGTGCTCGGTATAAATGCCAATAAAACAAATTAAATTATTGGAAATAGGATTTTTAATAATGTACTTACCTAAAAACCTTTCTAACACGTCCTCAGCTAGTCCAAAGCACTCCATGACCACAAAATCTCTTCCAAAAAACTAAAAAGTCTATAAGCAACGAAAAAAAACATGCGCACACGCGACGAGCCGAACGAAAAGGAAACAATAGAACAAAAGGAAATGGCGGGCCTTGGCGGAACTCGGCTGCTTGACAGGTCGTCCGAAAGCTACGTTGATTGGCTAGCGATTGGCGCGGTTTTTGAAAAAGTAGGTTATTTATGCAACAAGGGGTTCTACAGCAATACAACTGATTTTTGGGGTTATATAACTTTTTGATACCGGAGTAACTTATTGTTTTTCAATTGGTGTATAACCATTATACAGTATTTGTATACTTACTATATACATTTTAGAAAGTTTTTATTTATATAACTAGTTGTATTAAAATAGTAGGATCAGTATATAATGGGTACGAGCTATTTAACTACAGAAGAAAAATTGTATGACGGGTATATTCCTCATTGTAGCACAACGGGTTTGTCTGCTACAATGCGACAAGGTTCTAACAGTAAGTAGATGTGTAATTACCTATTAATATACAATATTGTATATCCACTATTAAACTCGTGTCAGGCTAACAGTTGTATTAAGGCATTTCCCTCAGTGAGGTACTCCCTTTGTGTGTTAGCTCTACAGTAGTGCGATTCGACTTTGGGGAAAGATTCTATGTGCTCTTTCACGAAATTGATTTCTTCAATAGGTATTTTATGATTAACATGTTTGCCAACTTTCGGCGTGTCGGGTATATTTGAAATGTCGCTCTTGGAACGGGCGGTATACACTGGTGTTTGACTGATATCTAGAGTTCCTAAATAAAAAACCTTGCATACTGGAATCTGAGTACTTCCGATTTGAAAATAATACGTGTTTTTTCCTCTACTGTTGGTATCAGATTTTGTTTTCCTGTGTCGCTCTACGTTAAATTTTTTTGTTGTAGATAATATAAAAAGCCGTTTACCATGTTCATTCAAAGTATAATATCTATTAAAAGAACTTTTTCTTTCATCTTCACTTATTTTATTTTGGCACTTAAAGAAACAATTCTGACTACAATCTTTCACCGTCTTTATTCGCTTTTCGGGAACCACTTTCTTTCTAATCGAGATATACTCTTTACCAGTATATCATGGGCAGTTTTTCTAACGTTACATTTCCAAGTAACTGGATTTCTCAGTCTTTTTCGTTTCAGTGAATTAGGCAATGTAATTTGAACAGGTTCAACTTCATTCTTAGCACAAGCGTGTCCCAGAGCATCCACTTCTGTGGATTCATCGACAGATTCGGAATTAGAACATTCTTCTGGTAAATATTCTTTGTCCTTATCGGAATTATATTCATCACACCCATTAAAGATTTCTGGATACTTTTTCAGGAGACTTCCTGCCTCGTCCTTATGTTTAATTAACTTTTTCCTAAAACATAATAAAATGCGCGTAGTAATAATAACACTAACTATATTTATGAGCAAAATTACCTTAAATTTGCCAGTAGTTCGTTATCAGATTCAGAATCGCTTAAATTACTTTCCATATCGTCCAGAATATTTCTAAAATATTAAAATAAATGGTTAACATTTAAAATTATTAAAAAAAATATATACTAACCTCACTCATTTTTATCTTCAACGATATATCTTCCAGTTCTACTTAGAAATCACTGAAACTCTAAAAGGGTATATCTTAATGTTTTATATCAGCTTTCTTAGAGTTGCATAGCAGTTATTTTGTGTGTTTAGTCACTTTATCTCACTTTGAATTCAACACAATCTGTCATGAGGAAGGTCTCGTTTTAGTATGACAAAATTGTATGTAGCATTTTATTTGTATTGGTTTATTGTACTGATGTTACAAAGTTGTAATATGTATTATTACCACTTTGTAACTCTCAACATTCCCGATGCAACTATGTTTTTCTGGTTGCATATGATTTACTATGAAAGATAGAACTTTGAAACTATGTAGTGTGAAAGTCCAATGCACATACAACAATGTTACACCAAAAACTCTAAATTAAAAAAAATGCGACATACAACAGTGTAACTCTAAGGTGACGATATATAGGAAAAATCAAAGGCATACGCAAAAGTAAGAACAAGTTTATTAAAAAAAAAAGAAAAACAAACTCTATCGTGTAAGAAAAACTAAGCAAAAAGACATTTACAAAGTTGCCGACCTAAAAATTTAGTATCGATGAACCGAAAACATATATCAATATTGGCACTCTTTATTTTTGCCGCTTTGACAAAATCTTCTCTCTCATTGCTTGTAAACTCATCTCGTCTTTGTCATCTGTATTGTCATAGGTACTTGTATTTTGAACAATTGGGAAATTTTTATAAAAATCGTGGTATTCTGCTATAATGTATTGTCTACTCTTTGCATAATGCCATTAAATCTACATACTTTTTTTTAGATATCGAGATTTTTTGTATGAAGGCTCTCGGTGGTTGCAAAATAATTAAGGAACGTCTCCCTTTTCTTTAATCGGTATGGATTTCTTTATATCGATTCCAGTATTCGCACTTGACAAACATTGAATTCGGAAAATCTTTGCTAAAGAGTAAACATCGAACACATTTCCAATTTAAAATGGTTGAATCAGTTGCCTTGTAAACATTAGGCATTTGCGAAGTTTAAGAGCTTTTGAAATCCAGAAAGTCATTGTACCTATGTCAAGCGATTTACTTTATACGGCAATCCCCGTTTCTTGGCCATCACATTTTCCCAATCATTTGGGACATACATTTTTGCGTATTTGCTAGCCCTTTCTATGGCGATGTGCATTGAGTCACATAAAATTCATTTGAATTTGGATTTTTAAAGCCTTTGGTAGAAACGGTGGGAACATCAAGGTCTAACATTTGAATATCTTATTGGTTCTTATCGACATTGTAATGTTAATAATCACCAGGGCCATAGGTAAGGGGGCGGGGGGGTTAGGGGGTTCAACCCCCCCCCCCCATGACAAATTACTTGGTGAACTACCCAACTCAAAAATCGTCTCCCTAGCCTTACTAGAGAAGATAGAAAAGATTATTTTCTGAATAAAATATTACTAAAAAATATTAGATACTAAAAAAAAGATTACCTAAATGAATCAACGCGTGTCCTTCCACGTTCGCTTTACCTCATTAGTCGTTGTCATTACAGGGTTTGGTTTTGTGCTTTTCTTGAGGATTTTGCGTTGTGCTTTTTATTTTTCCCACTTGAAAACCAAGCACCATGATTCAAAAAAGGGCGTGGCACGCAGATTAACCTGACCCCCCCCCCATCAATAACGTCTAGCTACGGCCCTGATAATCACTTTAGTAACACTTTTAAACATGTAGGTAATAAATCGTTTTTAACCACTTTAGGGCCTCTACATTCACACTACACCAAATTATAAACCATAGAAAATTTGAAGTTATGTATGCACATAGGTACGACCCTTTGCATATTATCAACCGCGACGCCAATATATTATACAACTAGCCAGAACGCCGTATGTTCATACGACCTTACAAATAATAGGTATACGTTTGTTAAAAAGACGTATGTACTTATGTACATACAACTTTCAGGCACGTTTAACTTGGCGATAACTGATGTTGATACGTCTAAAGAAATAAGCAAGTAGCTACGTAACCATCAGTCTGATGAATACGACCTTTTGGCATGACAAATATATGACTACTATAAGCATTACATTTAGGTTACAAGCTCAAAATAGCAATTTTGTGGATACGCCCTTCCGGCAGGAACCCCCCTCGATATAATATGATGGGAAAACATACTCATTTCTGTTATTCGCTTTTTTTTTTGGTGAATGTGTTACTAGCCCTAAACTATTCAACCCGTTAATAAAGGTTTTTTTCTAAACCTTGAAGGCATTGCATACCATAAAATCATATATACGGTGATTTAACAACCCAAGTAACATTTTTTAGTAATTCTTCGACTTACGACTTATTTTTGACAAAATTTAACGTTGTCCTGCCGACAAAATTAGTTGCCCAAAAGGGCGTATACTACCCGTCGTTGTATCAGCGTCGTATTTACGTAAATACGTTTTAGTTTATCACCAACAACGTTAAATATCAGTAATTTACGTTCTCGCTTAAAACGTCACCCAAAAAAAAGATCATTCTCGACGTTAAAATTCCTTAGATTAGGAAACGTAGTACACTTCAACGTTATGAAACGGCACCTGTTGGTACGGAGAAATATTCAACGTACAATAACGTTGTTAAACGTTATAAATGCCAACCACAAGCCAACTAAGGGCTCTTCTTTTTTCTGTCTGTCAGTGGTTGATTGGTTGTCATTAAAGTCAACTGATAAAATTGAGGTTTGAAAGGATCTGGCACAGAAGTAGCATCACACTATTTTGTCCTCGTCTCACTTTTCATTGGAGGCCAATATAGTACGCTATCCTGTTCCCAAGAATGGGGAACAGACTCAATTTCATTTAGCTGCGTTATATATACTACTTTAAAGTTTGGCATATTAAATTGTAACGGAAATTGTTAAACTGCCGCACTTTCGAATTTGTAGGGTTATGCTGTTTTCTTTCCTGGATTCTTCTTTTCTTTACAGAAATAAAGTTTTAATTAGTTGTGAATTTTGACCTTTTTTGGTAGTTTAAGGTTTGCACTAGTTAGCGCCACCTATTTAAACTTCAAGTTAAAAAAGGTATCAAATAGGTGCAATTTTCCAAACTTTTGAGTCTTAAAGTGTAGACTTTTTAACTTAATGCGTGTTCTTGTTAAAATAGGTGATATTTTAGAATAAACTGCGGACCACTCCATTTTTAAATTATTAAAGGACGAGATCAAAATGTCGCCATGTTTGACTACTTTGAAATTTATTAAATTTTAGTGTTGTAACATTCTTTTTAACGCATTAACTTAATTTAAGTCGACAATCATAAATGTAGATTTATTTTAACTCACAATAATGTAAACCAAAATGATTAAGTTTTTTTTTTACTTTTTGCCATTTTTATTAAAATTTTTATTAAATAATCATTATTTTTAGGGCGATCCCTAAATTTTGGAAGTATTATATTAACATTTAACAGTAAAGCGGCCATTGTTGTCATTTTTAATACACATCTTTGGCAATTTACTTCATTCCCAACAAACATGGATTGAGGGATTTTAAATGGGCCATTGATGGTATTGATGGTTTCTTGCTGTTGCAAATAAGCCAACTATGGTCCATTTATTTTTTTTAATTGGCTGACCGTTATATTTTTGCCATTTAAAGAACATTAACAATTGAACGTTGGCAAAATTGTGATTTATTGCCGGCAAAGGAACTTAAATGGTTTAACGTTGGTAAAAAGTGAAGCCATCATGTATGACGTGTATTGTCATTTCGCGGCTCCCGCTTTGGTTTGTTTGGACGGTTTGTTGGTAGTTTACTAGTTTAAGGTTAGGTATTTGCGACGAACGTGTATGGTGATGTGCTGTTTTTTTATTTTAAATATATTTGTAATCGATCTAAACGGTAAGTTTTTATAGTGATAACAGTGATTGGGGAAGATATTAGTAAAAGCTTAGACAAAAAACAGCATGCTATATGTGTTTTTCTTTTAATTTACAGGTTTGGGTCGGTGAGATCATTCAGAGTTTTCAAAGCATGTCTCAACTCAAGAAACAAAAAAGTGAGTATTTCTACTTTTTTCTTAATAATAGATATAATAATAATGACATTACCAGAAACTAGAGGTAGGTATTTATAAAAAGTATGACATTCTAGGAGATTTCTTAAACAAAATGTTAAGCGAATTGTTGACTCGGTTAAAACACAAGTTATCGCACCTCAATATTATATAAGTAATTTTATCTAAACCAAGCCCTACGTTTTTTATTGCAGGCCTTCTTGGATCAAATTGCTCTCTCAGTATAAGTCTTTACTAGAACCTGTGTGTTCGGGTTTATTTATTTTTGTCTATATTACACTACGTTTTACATAACTTTGTGTGGAGTAAATATTTCTTATAGATTTTAGAAAAGAGGTTCTGCGTCTTTAATTTTGTATAATGAATTGCAGATACACGGTAAGAAAAAACCTTTTGGCCCACAATACTACTCAGCAAGAAATATATACTGTTATAATGCAGTGGCTGAGAGGAGCTATAGACCGAGGAGGTGGTCGACAGCAAAGGCAGAAGGTAAAATTTCACTTTTTCTGTTATATATAAGAGGTGAGATTACAGAAGGCCCTGCAGGTCAACTTGCAGGTGCAAGTTATAATTTAGAATATTGCCTATTCTTGTCTTTTTAAATTACTATGGCAATAAATAGTCGAATTTGCATTTGCAAGTTGACCTGCTTGACTGTAGTCAGTAAAATATTTTAAACTACTGAAGGTAATAATAATTAGAAACTAATAGCAAAACTTCTCTAAATACTTCTATGAACCCTTTATATTTTTACAGTTAACTGATTAAATTACCTACACTTTGGATTTAATTTAGCACTAAAAGTTAACTTATATTTTTGAACGCGATTTAAGAAATTTTAAATTTATTGAAAATACAGATATTGCACAAAACGATTGTCAAAAAAATTTGACCGCAACAAGCATATATTATGTACATGTAAAGTTTGTTTCGAGCTTTTTTGATCAAGTTTTGTATATTGTTTTTTTTTTGCAGGAAATTGAGTAATGAATCAGGCAAAGATATTCACGATTATTACCTTATGTTAATGTATAAAACTGTCTTTATAAATATAGAGGCTTGTCAATGTATAATATTGTTATTTAATTTTTTTTGTTTAAAAGCCTCATCCTCTGGTTTACATTAAGAATTAAAACGTATTCGCCATTTCTTTTTTTGATCAATATTTCGTTACTTTTTCGTTTTTTCCAAAAATTGGCTACTATACCTTCAGAGCATAATTACCTGCAGTTTAAAGTTAAGAGTTTAATTTATAAACAAATAAAAGCACAAAAAGAAATATGGATAAGTTTCACGAAATTTCGTTTTTTACTTTCATTCATCTATAAAAATGGCTACATATTAAAACTGTAGGTAATTGCTACCCTACTTTTTGGATAAGGGAAAAAGGATACCAAATATTGATCAAAAAATAAACTGGCAAATGCGCCACTGGCCTTAACTTTTAAAGGCTACCCAACAAACATGGATTGAGGGATTTTAAATGGGCCATTGATGGTATTGATGGTTTCTTGCTGTTGCAAATAAGCCAACTTCCATTTATTTTTTTTAATTGGCTGACCGTTATATTTTTGCCATTTAAAGAACATTAACAATTGAACGTCGGCAAAATTGTGATTTATTGCCGGCAAAGGAACTTAAATGGTTTAACGCTGGTAAAAAGTGAAGCCATCATGTATGACGTGTAGTTTCGTTTCCCGGCTCCCGCTTTGGTTGGTTCGGACGGTTTGGTAGTTTAAGGTTAGGTATTTGCGACGAACAACGGCGACGAACATGTATGTTGACGATGTGCTGTTTATTTTAAATATATTTGTAATCGATCTAAACGGTAAGTTTTTATAGTGATAACAGTGATTGGGGAAGATATTAGTGAAAGCTTAGACAAAAAACAGCATGCTATATGTGTTTTTCTTTTAATTTACAGGTTTGGGTCGGTGAGATCATTCAGAGTTTTTAAAGCATGTCTCAACTCAAGAAACAAAAAAGTGAGTATTTCTATACTTTTTTCTTAATAATAGATATAATAATAATGCCATTACCAGAAACTAGAGGTATTTATAAAAAGTATGGTGCTAGACATTCTAGATTTCTTAAACAAAATGTTAAGCGAATTGTTGACTCGGTTAAAACACAAGTTATCGCACATCAATATTATATAAGTAATTTTATCTAAACCAAGCCCTACGTATTTCATTGCAGGCCTTCTTGGATAAAAATATTTTTTGCTCTCTCAGTATAAGTCTTTACTAGAACCTGTGTGTTCGGGTTTATTTATTTTTATCTATATTACACTACGTTTTACGTAAGTTTTTGGGGAGTAAATATTTCTTATAGTTTTAGAAAAGAGGTTCTGCGTCTTTAATTTTGTACAATGAATTGCAGATACACGGTAAGAAACAACCTTTTGGCCCACAATACTACGCAGCAAGAAATATATACTGTTATAAAGCAGTGGCTGAGGGGAGCTATAGACCGAGGAGGTGGTCGACAGCGAAGGCAGAAGGTAAAATTTCACTTTTTCTGTTACATGTAGGTAAGAGGTGAGATTACAGAAGGCCCTGCAGGTCAACTTGCAGATGCAAGTTATTTAGAATATTGCCTATTCTTCTCTTTTTAAATTACTGTGGCAATAAATAGTCTAATTTGCATTTGCAAGTTGACCTGCTTGACTGTAGTCAGTAGGAAGTTCGCAAGCGTTTATATATTTTAAACCACTGAAGGTAATAATAATTAGAAACTAATAGCAAAACTTCTCTAAATACTTCTATGAACCCTTTATATTTTTACAGTTAACTGATTAAATTACCTACACTTTGGGTTTAATTTAGCACCAAAAGATAACTTATATTTTTGAACGCGTTTTAAGAAATTTTAAATTTATTAAAAAGACAGATATTGCACAAAATGATTGACAAAAAAATTTGACCGCAACAAGCACCCCTTCAGGGGATATATTATGTACCTACATGTAAAGTTTATTATTATTTAAGCTTATTAACCAAGGCATAGTAAAAATGACGTACAATTTATCCCAATATTTATTAAAAGGGAAATATGAATTGCTATTCAACTCTTAAAAGAGGCTATGACCTATGAGGTCTGGCCAAGTAAACGCCACCTAACTCATAGTAGGTAGTCTAAACTCCTTTTGAGCGGCTGCATTATGGTAATTTTATTTAATTTAATATATTGTAGTCACATATCATGTGTTTTTAATTAATACAACTAAATAAACTTACCTAATCAACATTATATTTAATACACCTAGGTGTTACCTTAGACTGTGTGTTTTTCGAGCTATTTTGATCAAGCCTTGTATATTGCTTTTTTTTTGCAGGGAAATGAGTAATGAATCAGGCGACGATATTCACGATTATTACCTTATGTTAATGTATAAAACTGTTTTTATAAATATAGAGGCTTGCTAATGTATAATATTGTTATTTAATTTTTTTTGTTTAAAAGCCTCATCCTCTGGTTTACATTAAGAATTAAAACGTATTCGCCATTTCTTTTTTTGATCAATATTTCGTTACTTTTTCGTTTTATCCAAAAATTGGCTATATACATACCTATGTTTAGAGCATAATTACCTGCAGTTTAAAGTTAAGAGTTTAATTTATAAACAAATAAAAGCACAAAAAGAAATATCGATAAATTTCACGAAATTTCGTTTTTTACTTTAATTCATCTATAAAAATGGCTACATATTAAAACTGTAGGTAATTGCTACCCTACTTTTTGGACAAGGGAAAAAGGATACGAAATATTGATCAAAAAATAAACTGGCGAATGCGCCACTAGCCTTCACTTTTAAAGGCTAAATACTGGAGCGCCATAATCAGATCTTAAGTGGCCTTACCAAGTAACTGTAACGTATCTTCATTGGTAAATGAAAAACTAACCAGTGATGGCCCTACAGTATTTAGCCGCAAGTGTACCATTAATGGTTCTTTGGTGGACCACAAAAACACCTTAATCACGATCCTACTGATGGCCCATAAGGAAGTCAGCGGACATAATGTAGGTGGTCCATAAATGGTTGCTATTTAAATGCCCAACAGTTCAATTGTGGCAACTGTTTGCGTTTCCGTTAAGGGGCCATTTATTCATGTTTGTTGGGTAAATACTGGAGCGCCACAATCAGATCTTAAGTGGCCTTACAAAGTAACTGTAACGTATGTTCATTGGTAAATGGAAAACTAACCAGTGATGGCCCTACAGTATTAAGCCTCAAGTGTACCATTAATGGTTCTTTGGTGGACCACAAAAACACCTTAATCACGATCCTACTGATGGCCCATAAGGAAGCCAGCGGACATAATGTAGGTGGTCCATAAATGGTTGCTATTTAAATGCCCAACAGTTCAATGGTGGCAACTGTTTGCATTTCCGTTAAGGGGCCATTTATTCATGTTTGTTGGGTTTAAGCAAAAACTGTAAGTGCAGTAAATAATTCTATATAATAATACTTTTTAGAACAAACACTCATTTGCTACACTAATTCCGATGTATAGTTTAATTAAATAAACCTAAAGTTAATAAACAGTTGACGCCCAACAAACATGAATAAATGGCCCCTTAACGGAAACGCAAACAGTTGCCACCATTGAACTGTTGGGCATTTAAATAGCAACCATTTATGGACCACCTACATTATGTCCGCTGGCTTCCTTATGGGCCATCAGTAGGATCGTGATTAAGGTGTTTTTGTGGTCCACCAAAGAACCATTAATGGTACACTTGAGGCTTAATACTGTAGGGCCATCACTGGTTAGTTTTCCATTTATCAATGAAGATACGTTACAGTTACTTGGTAAGGCCACTTAAGATCTGATTATGGCGCTCCAGTATTTAGCCTTTAAAAGTTAAGGCTAGTGGCGCATTCGCCAGTTTATTTTTTGATCAATATTTCGTATCCTTTTTCCCTTATCCAAAAAGTAGGGTAGCAATTACCTACAGTTTTAATATATAGCCAGTTTTATAGATGGATGAAAGTAAAAAACGAAATTTCGTGAAATTTATCCATATTTTTTTGTGCTTTTATTTGTTTATAAATTAAACTCTTAACTTTAAACTGCAGGTAATTATGCTCTGAACATAGGTATGTAGCCAATTTTTGGATAAAACGAAAAAGTAACAAAATATTGATCAAAAAAAGAAATGGCGAATACGTTTTAATTCTTAAAGTAAACCAGAGGATGAGGCTTTTAAACAAAAAAAATTAAATAACAATATTATACATTAACAAGCCCTTATATTTATAAATACAGTTTTATACATTAACATAAAGTAATAATCGTGAATATCGTCGTCTGATTCATTATTCATTTTCCTGCAAAAAAAAACAATATACTAGGCTTAATCAAAAAACCTCGAAATAACACACAGTCTAAGTGGTAACACCTAGGTGCATTACATATATTGTTGATTAAGTTTATTTGGTTGTATTAATTAAAAACACATGATATGTGACTATATTAAATTAAATAAAATTACCATAATGCATCAGCCGCTCAAAAGGAGTTTAGACTACCTACTATGAGTTAGGTGGCGTTTACTTGGCCAGACCTTATTATAGGCCATAGCCTCTTTTAAGAGTTGAATAGCAATTTATATTTCCCTTTTAATAAATTTTGGGATAAATTGTACAACGGCATTTTTACTATGCCTTGGTTAATAAGCTTAACAAAAATAATAATAAACTTTACATGTACACAAGGGGTGCTTGTTGCGGTCAAATTTTTTTGTCAATCGTTTTGTGCAATATCTGTCTTTTCAATAAATTTAAAATTTCTTAAAACGCGTTCAAAAATATAAGTAAACTTTTGGTGCTAAATTAAACCCAAAGTGTAGGTAATTTAATCAGTTAACTGTAAAAATATAAAGGGTTCATAGAAGTATTTAGAGAAGTTTTGCTATTAGTTTCTAATTATTATTACCTTCAGTAGTTTAAAATATATAAACGCTTGCGAACTTTCTACTGACTACAGTCAAGCACGTCAACTTGCGAATGCAAATTAGACTATTTATTGCCACAGTAATTTAAAAAGAGAAGAATAGGCAATATTCTAAATAACTTGCATCTGCAAGTTGACCTGCAGGGCCTTCTGTAATCTCACCTCTTATTATGTAACAGAAAAAGTGAAATTTTACCTTCTGCCTTCGCTGTCGACCACCTCCTCGGTCTATAGCTCCCCTCAGCCACTGCTTTATAACAGTATATATTTCTTGCTGCGTAGTATTGTGGGCCAAAAGGTTTTTTCTTACCGTGTATCTGCAATTCATTATACAAAATTAAAGACGCAGAAGTAAAACGTAGTGTCATATAGATAAAAATAAATAAACCCGAACCCACAGGTTCTAGTAAAGACACTGAGAGAGCAAAAAATATTTTCATCCAAGAAGGCCTGCAATGAAAAACGTAGGGCTTGGTTTAGATACAATTACTTATATAATACCCAGGTAGCAAGGTGACGTATTTAAGACGTCGATTATTGATCATCAGCGACGTCATAAATTACGTAAATGAAACGTGAAAAAGACGTGCTTAAGTCACAGACCAATAACGTCTTTTTTGACGTAAAAAATACGTCATCTTAGGACGTCTTTTTAGGTGTAGAAAACGTCAATAAACGTCATAATTTACGAAAAACGAACATTTACTAAAAACTTCCTAAAATAATACATAATAGGGGTAAAAAAATACATATAAATATTTTATGTAAAAAATCCTTTTAATGATAATAAATTAACTACTACAACTTTCATGTGTATGCAGAATTGGAAAAATGCTACGGAATCCTTTAATGGCGGCTAAAATACTTCTTTTTTTCGGGGCGTCACCCAGTTTGAGTGCACAACGGCTACTCCCCCGCCGTCAATTGCCTCGAACTCGATAACCTGGTACATTTATATTCGTTTATAACACAAAATATATAGAAACCATGATAGAAACTAAATCAAAGTCACACCATAAACTTTTCACTTTCACTTTTGCCGAACTGTCGACTGCCTGACTGCTAGCGCCAACAACAAAATACCAATGCGTTCTGCGTTCTGTCAGATAAGTCAAACTGCCAATGTCATAAAACGGAGCGCGGGTAATTTAAATTTGATATTCGCAGACTTTTAATGACAAAATATTCGCTTTTGCAAATTTTACATAGGTACATATAAATGGTTAATTTGAAATGGTAATATTTTAAAAGTTTTATGATACGTACGTGCCTTTAACTATAATAAAAAGCTATTCTCAGGCGTTTTACTTATTTAAAAGTCTGTCCCACTATATTTTCAAAAAACTTGGTCACTTTTAGATACTTTTTAATGATACTAAATAATTTAATAAAATGACTAAAAATGGACGTTTTTATTACGTAAAATTATGACGTATAATACACGTGTCAAAGACTACGTTATTTTGACGTCATCTTGCGACCAAAAGACGTCAAGTGACTAAAAATCCCCAATATTCGACGTCATAAAGACGTCATCCTGCTACCTGGGTATTGAGTATTGAGGTGCGATAACTTTGTGTTTTAACCGAGTCAACAATTCGCTTAACATTTTGTTTAAGAAATCTCCTAGAATGTCTAGCAACATACTTTTTATAAATACCTCTATAGTTTCTGGTAATGGCATTATTATTATATATTATTAAGAAAAAAATAGAAATACTCACTTTTTTGTTTCTTGAGTTGAGACATGCTTTAAAAACTCTGAATGATCTCACCGACCCAAACCTGTAAATTAAAAGAAAAACACATATAGCATGCTGTTTTTTGTCTAAGCTTTCACTAATATATTCCCCAATCACTGTTATCACTATAAAAACTTACCGTTTAGATCGATTACAAATATATTTAAAATAAAAAACCAGCACATCACCATCATACACTTTCGTCGCAAATACCTAACCTTAAACTACCAAACCGTCCAAACAAACCAAAGCGGGAGCCGCGAAATGACAATTCACGTCATACATGATGGCTTCACTTTTTACCAACGTTAAACCATTTAAGTTCCTTTGCCGGCAATAAATCACAATTTTGCCAACGTTCAATTGTTAATGTTCTTTAAATGGCAAAAATATAACGGTCAGCCAATTTAAAAAAATAAATGGACCATAGTTTGCTTATTTGCAACAGCAAGAAACCATCAATACCATCAATGGCCCATTTAAAATCCCTCAATCCATGTTTGTTGGGCGTTAGAAAATTTTAACCTAGGATAGGTAAATCTTAACTGAAAAACTTATTAGCTTAGCTTATTAACTTTAAGACGCGGGGCAACGTCGTAAAAACCCGAATTTTATTCCCCAAACTGGTATAAATAAGGGTCGTGTTAACGTTGTGCGTTAACGTTAAGTCAACGGCACCGACGTTTGCCCAACGTTAAAATGCTACTTGGAAAAAGTTAGAAACCGCTGACCACCTAGGCTAATGCAAGGTGGAAATGAAAAAGATAAAAATAATTTCTAATATTTCAAGGCCAGGGGTCAAAACAAGAAATAAATATCAATTTAATGAATTTCTACTTTATTATATCTATAAAAGTTTAGGCTGTATAGCCCTATTTTTCTAACATCTATAATTTGTAGAGGGTCTCAATTTTAATTTGCCCCCTCCCCCCCCCCAAACGAATGTCGAATATAAAGGTTATGGCTTTTTCTGTTTTCCCAACGGATATGCCATCTATATTGGACGCCTTTTAAAACTTGTAGTATGTAAAGAGCTGTTTGCAACTAGCGTCAAGTCTTTTTTTATTAATGTCCAAAACAATTTTTTTTGACAAAAGTAAAGATTAATGAATTAAGTATTGATTAAACAATGAAATGGCGAATGCCTCACTAGCTCTTAAAACATCATCTTCTTAGGTGTAAGTAGTTCTACAAAGGTGTTTCAAATGATTGCTTCGAGACTTTCAGTTTCCAGTGTATTAGATGCAGTTTCAAGGTCAAATAAGCATTTAAATCTTTTTAGTTTAGATACTGCTCTCCAACAGTCTTATGTGCAAATATGCGATTAAAAGAACTACCTTGCCTTTGGGCAGTGGCGTATTTACGATTTGTTCTAGGGGGGGGGAGGGGGGGGGGGGGGCGCGAAAAGGATTTCGGCGCAATCTTTCCTGCGGTGCTTTGGGTGCCACGCCCTTTTTTGGGTAAAAAAAATATCTGAAGTAGGTACCTACTTACTTTGTGTTAAATTACAAAATCAAGTTTCCTGTTCTTAGAAGAGAAAATATTTATGATTTTGTAACAAAATCATAAATATTTTCTACACAACAAATATTGTAATAAATGTAATGTGCTTATTCAGTACCTAAAAATTGAAAATAAAAATTGAAAATACATATCTGGGGGGGCCCGGGCCCCCTGAGCCCCCCCCCCCCCGTAAATACGCCACTGCCTTTGGGAGCGGTTTCATTGCCAAAATTTTTATAAATTATTATTAATGCAAGCTACACCTAATACACCAAAATGCATAGGTAAATCAAATAAACTACGTACCTACCTACCTATCACATTTTATTATTTCAATTGAACAAATGACGAGAATAATACACAAAATGTATACTTACATTTAATAAATACCCTATCAAGTCATAATTCATAATTCTAAACAGCTATTAGAAATTCTAATTAGAAATGCATATTGCTTATTAACCCTTAAACAGTTAATCTATTCATAAATTCTTATTCGTATCGAATTTAAAAAGTAACACATTCCTATCAGCCAGGGGTGAAAGAATGGTGTCGCCATCTGTTGAATTATTCTGAAGCCAAATACCGAGCATCGATTTTTATTGATTATTTTTAGTTGTTAAAGTTTCGTTAGTGCGGACGTAAATATTATGTTAAATTTTGTAGTGTTTTCTTTAATTCATGTATTTCCTAAGTGGTCGCAAAATGCAAACGGGAAAAATACAATAATAATTAAAATACTAGGTGTTATTTTTATGGCGGGGTGTTAAAAACTGTGCAGAGGGCGTTGATGTATAAGAAGACAAACCGTTATTCCTACGCCTTCTCTTCTCACTTCAGTCACTTCTTAGCAGATTTCTTTTCCCGTAGATGCAGCTGCAGCTGTTGTCACCAGTGTTAGAAATTAAAAGGTAGGGTACAAAAAAAGCGGTAAAAAAGTTTTCACAAAATTCGTTTTTTAATAAACCCAATGGCGATTATATTGTATCTAATTCATGTGTTTGGATTGGTAATATACTGTGGAGTAGTTTTGTACAAATACTTTGTTGACTTTGACGGTTTTGTGAGACTCCTTGAGGGTAAGTATTCATGATATTTATGCCGCCATTATTTGTTTTTGTTAGGATGCTTTGGTCATTATTTAGTATTAAACTATCTTATATCGGGCAAAATGGGACTGTACTTTCCGCTTATCAGGATTCTCCAAGTTTGTGCCATGGTTTAGAGGTTGTAACAGTAGTTCGATAATTAAAAACTAATTAAACCCGCCAGTAAGTAGAGATAACTGGTGGGAATAGAGGTCATTTTGTAATTTTGCATTTTGGTTTCTTGTATCCATCGATTAGGTACCTACCTACCTATTTTAATATTTTATTTTTGAAATAGGTAACGTATTATTTGCATTTGTTACATTTTAATTTTAAAAAAATACATATTTTTTTTATAACTATTTACCTACACCATACCAAAAATTATTAAATTTGTTCTTTAAAATTCGTTGTAGAGGAAGCTTTATCAGCGTTACCTTACCTATCCTTTTTTTAAAGTACCTAAGCCTTGTGTACGCCATTTTGTTTTTCTAAGGCTCGCGACACATTTTTTTAAATTTGTTTACAAGAAGGAAAATATTGTTGGTCCTACCTATGTAGATAATAAGGAAAGTGTTGAAAAAAATGTTTCCTATTTCGCTTCGTCTGTCAATCGCACTGCAATCGCAAAAGCTCAAAAACTACTTGACATGGAAGGAAAAAAATTTTGTATCTTGGCACTGTTCGAATTAGGATATAGATACTATTTATTATTAGTTTGATATCCCTATACGACGTTAGTTATACCATAAAAAAATTTATAGTTTTAACTATAATTTCACATTGGTTATTTGGGAGAAATGTTATTTTCTGATACCTACTTTAGGTACTTATACTTTTAATTTTGTGGAAGTAGTTATTCTCAGAGTGGAGCTGTTGAGACATAGGGTATTTTATTATTATAAAGTTAGTTATAAATCAGTTTCCTGTACCATATTATACCTAACTTATACTTGCATTCCTTTATTTCTCATACAGGGTAAAAACTAAAGAAAATAGAGGTTAGGAAAGTGCTGTCCAATGGTTTTTGCGGCTTTTATGTACATACAGGGTGATTCACTAAGGGTAGCAAGCGGCTGTATATAAGTATCTCCAAAACCGTACATATTACATCTTTGGGGTAAAAACTTTATTAAGAAATACGACAGAAAGTCATTGGAAAATATTTTTTGGTTTCTAATTCTACCACTAGGGGGTATATCTTTGCTATGACTAAGTAGTATCTTTGATGACTCAGAAGTTAATTTTTTAGGCATAACCTCCATATACGTAGGCGCCCAATATATAATGTAATTTATAAATTTTGTAATAACACTTTTTTCTAGTACTACCATAATAATGGTGTAGGGAGGGGTAACAATAAAAAATAATTTATAGGATGTAACTTCGGCTTGCGTTAACCAAATTTAATAAACCATTGCTTGTTTTAAAGAGCTTCTTACACTGATTAATGTTATTTTAAATATTGTTAAAATTACCTAGTGCAAATTAGTTCTTACGGTTAATATTTTTTTAGAATCTATCTTTAATTCATCTATGCAATTTTGACCTTGAGAAAGTTGGCTGTCTGATAAAGTTTACCATTCCAAAAAAGTTTTTGTTTGGCAATGAATGCAACATTTGGATTATTATTGTCGGTATTTATTAAATAAATGACAAATAACATAATTTAATTATAAAAAATCTTAAAATTGCCAAATGTAACCAAAGAGGTTATTTTTGTAGGATTTCAAAGTATTAATAAAAGAAAAATGGAGATAAGATTTTCTTAAAACAAAGCGTTTCGACCGAGGTTTCAACAGAAGACAACGACATTTGACATTAACAGCTGATCTGGTTTTGTCGTTAAAGTTCCCAGATCAGCAGTGGGCCGTAGCAAGCTCACTCGTTAGGTTGCCTCATATTATTTTGTTCCGATTTTGTTGTTTTTAAGTGTTTCTTTGGCTTTTTTTTGTGTAGTGTGTGTTTCAAACATTTTACTTTTATATTTTATATAGGTATTTCAGAGACATGTTTTCTTGGTGTTTATTATTTAAGTTTAATAGTGAGTACAAACACCAATTTAGTTAACTCATCTATTATGAAATCAATAAAGTGCCTAGGTAAACCCGAGGTTAAAACATTTACTTACCGTTATATACAGGATGTCTCATAACTAATGGGCAAATGCAGCAACAGGAGATAGTAGATTTGAAAATATGTGATTTGTGCTCAAGAACGCACGGTTAATTTTCAATAAATATGTTTTGTTATGAAAGGTGTTTATTTAAATGTTTCTCGCCATCTAGCATTTAAACACAATTATCTCAAAAACTAATTGAAATATCGACATTAATGAAGTACTACTTTTTTACGTATAAAAGATCCATCCCATATTTTCAGGTTAAGCGGTCAGAAATGTGAGAGACAAAAAATGCGAGAATTTATCAAACTCGTATTGTGTAGCTAGCGTTCTCTAGGAGATATCTTAAAACTCATTTTGAAATCCTCCTATATGCCCTCAAAAACATAACTACACCCAATTTGATTCATATTCGCTTAACATCAAATCATCGCCAACTTTATAAAGTAAATATTTGCTTGGATCACCCTGTATCTCTTTAACCGTATAAGAAATGAATTGAAATAACATATTTTTAAGTCTGCTATCTCCTGTTGCTGTATAGCCCCTTAGTTACTGGACACCATATTATGTAAAATTCCCACAAAAGTAACAATACCAAAGGGTTTCCCAATATGGTGTTTTAATTAGTTGTGCATGTGTATTAGTCCACAGTACAAGGACCCTTAATTTTAATGACACATACAAATGTCAAACTGCGTGAGTGCCTTCTTTGGGACGAGTCCGACAAACTTTCTTATGCGAAAACTTTCGGCGCTGCTGCGTTTTCGAATGCCCGATTCCCATAAGTTTCGATATGACGTCATTATGACTCCCCGTACATACAAGCTTGATTTTTAAAAAATTGTTTAATAAAATTAATTTAAAAATTGTGATCAACTTGTCCTACAAAAATCATGCTGCGTGTGGAGTGTCCACCACCCCCAAAATGTCGATATGACGTCACTATGACTCCACGTATATACAAGTTTGATTTTTTGACAATTGTTTAATAAAATTGAGTTAAAAATTGTGGTCAACTTGTCCGACAAAAATCATGCTGCGTATGGAGTGTCCACCACGCCGAAAATGTCAATATGACGTCATTAGGTCTCTCCGTACATACAACTTTGCATTTAATATTTTTCGATTTAAGATAAGGTACTGATTGTAAAAAAATATGTGATTGTGGAAAATATTAAATGCAAAGTTGTATTTACGGAGAGAGATAATGACGTCATATTGACATTTTCGGCGTGGTGGACACTCCATACGCAGCATGATTTTTGTCGGACAAGTTAACCACAATTTTTAACTGAATTTTATTAAACAAATGTAAAAAAATCAAACTTGTATATATGTGGAGTCATAGTGACGTCATATCGACATTTTGGGGGTGGTGGACACTCCACACGCAGCATGATTTTTGTAGGACAAGTTGATCACAATTTTTAAATTAATTTTATTAAACAATTTTTAAAAAATCAAGCTTGTATGTACGGGGAGTCATAATGACGTCATATCGACAATTCTGGGAATCGGGCATTCGAAAACGCAGCAGCGCCGAAAGTTTTCTCATAAGAAAGTTTGTCGGACTCGTCCCAAAGAAGGCACTCACGCAGTTTGACATTTGTATGTGTCATTAAAATTAAGGGTCCTTGTACTGGGGACTATATTATAAATACATAAAAACCTATTTTGCTTTTTATAAATAAATACTGAAAGAAATAAATGTTGCTTTTTCTAATTTTCCTTTAGTTTTATAATGTTTTCACATTCTTATTTTGGTTGGTACGGGTCTGTCAGTATTTTATTTTATAAATAATAAAATTAGTATCTTTATATCCTCACAAAAAATTAAGACTCGATCCCTTACAAAATTTATCAGATGACGAAGGTAAAAGAACTTAGCCCGATTCTGTTTCTGTAGCCAACCGCTTAACGTAAAATATACCAGACTTCAACAGGGTGCCATTAATGGCAGGTGATGCGGCTAGTTCCTAGATTACTTTGACTTTACCTAGCAAAACTTTGGTAAAATCTAAAATCCAAAATGAAATTACACTATTTTGCGATATCCTAAAAACGAACGACCTCCTAGTTTTGCAGTTCTTTTTATTATACAGGGTGTTCCGATGATCATGTTACAAAATTCTAGGGTAGATAAAACACACGAAAATAAGAAAAAAAGTTCATGTGAACATGGGTCCGGAAACGCTTCTTCAGGGAGCTAGGGCCCTTCGAAGATGACCTTCAAAAACTACTTTTCGTTTTATAGCTTCGGTACTACTGCAGCTATCGCAACCAATTTTGGGACATGAAATCTAGTTCGTAGGTTCATCAATTTGAGCCTTCCGGATTTTGTCACCTTTAACCAGGGGCGTACAAACCAAGGGGGTATTTGAGTAAATTTGACCCTACTCCTCTTAGGCTTTAATTTCTTACCATTTTTATATCTGATTATGATTCTCCAATGCCTTTTACATAAAAAAGGTACTCTTAGTAAAAATCGCTATCTGTCACAGTTTCCTCCGAAAATGGCTAAATCCAATCAATAATAAATTATTGGTCTTAAACCAATTATTACGTTGAAATATGAAAATGAGGTTCAGTACAGATAGTTGTCAAAAATCTGTCAATAAAATATTGTGTCGCCAGTGAATCATGGATTATACTTTCGCCGAATATGCCGATATGCTATTAATTTATGGCGAAGTTCATTGCAATGGAAGAGCCGCTTCAAGATTGTATCAGGAGCGGTTTCCTGAGAGGCGTGTACCTGCTCACACGCTATTCGAGAGGGTAAATCAGCGCATAAGGGAAACTGGCTCCGTGAAAATAACGAGGCCAGATAATGGCGCTCAAAGAACTGTACGAACTCCAGAATTTGAGGAAGAGGTACTCCGACAATTCGAGGAAAATCCTAGTGTTAGTACCCGAGCTGTTGCAGAATCCATGAATGTAAGTCATGTACGTGTATGGGAGATTGTTAACGAACAACTTCTTCATCCTTACCATCGCCAAAAAGTACAGGAATTGAGACCAAATGATTATGCACCCCGCGTAGAGTTTTGCGAGTGGTTTCTTCAACAGTGTACACAAGAACCCCAATTTCCGAAATTTGTGCTTTTCTCTGATGAGGCTGTTTTTACGAGAGAAGGTATTTTTAATTCACGGAATAGCCATGTGTGGGCGGAGGAAAACCCTCATGCTCTTCAAATAAGAGGGTACCAACATCGATTCTCGGTGAACATGTGGGCTGGAATTGTTGGAGAACGTCTAATTGGACCAATCATGTTGCCTCCTCGACTAACTGGGACGGTGTACCTCAATTTTTTAAGATACACCTTACCTGAGTTATTGGATGAGCTGTCCCTCGACATACGTCGGAATCTATGGTTCCAGCATGATGGAGCACCCGCTCATTTTGCACATGTCGTACGTGAGCACCTCGATGATCGTTTTAGAGGACGTTGGATTGGACGTGGAAGCGATGTCAACTGGCCAGCCCGGTCCCCAGATTTAACTCCTATGGATTTCTTTCTTTGGGGACATATGAAAAGCCTTGTATATGAAACTCCAGTTCAGTCGGAGGAAGATTTGGTGGCTAGGATTTCTGTTGCGGCTGAAATGATCCAAACCATGCCTGATGTTTTTACTGACGTCAATTTAAATATGCTACGTAGGTGTAATACATGTATTGAACATGGTGGCAGGCATTTTCAACAATTGTTATTTTGAATTTATTTTGGTACGTACAGGGTCAGTCAACGACAGCGTTAGTAAATTCATCTTCAAGACAAAAATTTACTCTGCCTTATCCTTGACTCACTCGTTAAACCTGTTTAATTGTTTTTTTTTTGAAATATTTTGTATACGTTCCCTTTTACTTTTTATACCCCCAATTTCGAAAAGGCAATAAATCTCTCTAATCTAATTTATTTTCATTAAAGAAAAAGATTTGACTAACTTATAATGCTCACTATCTGTACTGAACCTCATTTTCATATTTCAACGTAATAATTGGTTTAAGACCAATAATTTATTATTGATTGGATTTAGCCATTTTCGGAGGAAACTGTGACAGATAGCGATTTTTACTAAGAGTACCTTTTTTATGTAAAAGGCATTGGAGAATCATAATCAGATATAAAAATGGTAAGAAATTAAAGCCTAAGAGGAGTAGGGTCAAATTTACTCAAATACCCCCTTGGTTTGTACGCCCCTGGTTAAAGGTGACAAAATCCGGAAGGCTCAAATTGATGAACCTACGAACTAGATTTCATGTCCCAAAATTGGTTGCGATAGCTGCAGTAGTACCGAAGCTATAAAACGAAAAGTAGTTTTTGAAGGTCATCTTCGAAGGGCCCTAGCTCCCTGAAGAAGCGTTTCCGGACCCATGTTCACATGAACTTTTTTTCTTATTTTCGTGTGTTTTATCAACCCTAGAATTTTGTAACATGATCATCGGAACACCCTGTATAAGCTTTAAAATAGAGTAAAATTACTCAATCATTCATTCATAATTTTATGAATAAATGGTTGTGTTGTATTTGTAATGTATTTCAAACTACTTATACACGGTGTCCCAAAATGTATGGTCAATAATTTAGGATTGAGTACTTAGCTTGGTTAAAAATAAAGTAAGAACTTCATATAAAATTGTGTAGTATGTCCACTTACTACGAAGCTACAACCCCCTAAAGTGGGTACTCTGAAGATAATTTTTTTTTCTATAAAAAGTATGGTTTTTCTAAATATTTTCGAAATCTTTGTATAGATACAAATTTAAAATTTAGATGTTTTGGTAAACATTGTACGCTTAACAGAACTGTGGTCTTAAAAATGTCGATATTTAAGAAATGTGGCCAGAAATAGGGGATAGTAGGGTAAAAATAAACATAACTTGTTTTTACGCTAACATTTCTGCTTTTTATGCGAAATTTTTAAATAAATTTATCTGGAAAATGACACATCCAATCATGTCTTACCAATAGTACCCTTTTTCGTAAAATGTCAGGTTTTTTTAATTTGACATAAAATTGTATAAGTACCTACTTAAATGTTAATATAAAAAAAAGTTATGTCTATTTTTACCCCGAGTGTTCCCTATTTCTGACAACATTTCATAAATATCGACATTTTTAAGAGCACAGTTCTAGAAATTCTAATATTATATTAAATTCTCTTATTATATAGGGTCTCCCCTTGGGTCTTTTTTTCTTTTGATCCGTTTATTTTATTAGTTTTTTTTCCTAAAAATTACACTTTTCCTGCTTGTTTATTATCTGTCGAAGTAAGAGAGTTTTGTGAGAAATTAATTTTAAGTTTTAGGTGTGGTGGCATGACAGCAAAGTATTTTTATTTTAAAAATATATACGACTAGGTAAAGAGTTTTGGAAGGCTGAGTAGGAGAGTTTAAAATAAATTTGATTATTTAAAAATTAAACGCCAAAAACCAAAAACATTTTTAAAAATAGGCCTTGCACGCCTGCCACTATTGAGATTTTTCAAGTTTCCAAATGTATTTTTCAAACAAACTGTATAGAAAGGTAAAGAAGGTACTTTAGAAATCGTCGGTTAAGAGTGTTAACCTGCTAACTCCACTTTTGACTAATTTTGACTTAAATATAGATGGCGTTCTGCATCACCCGGAAATGCTGCTAGCTCTAAATCGTAAAATAGTGTGCGTTAAGTGCGTAAACCGCCTTACTCCACAGTATAACCATAATATAACTGCTATCTTCAATGTTTTGCTGTGTAACGGGCAGCAAATGGTAATACGCTTCTAGTAAGGAAATTATAGTTTTTCTTTGTTCCTGAACAATTGTGTATTTGTGAGTTAGCAGGTAAACACTCTTAACCGACGAAATGCTAATAATTTTTTAAAATAGGTAATAACACTTTTAGATTATATTTCACACTTTTTAGAGCATTTTTAGGTGGCTTCATTTTATTACATAAAATATTAGATATATATATTATTATATACAGTGTGTCCCGCTTTTCATGAATTCACCCTGATATCTCAGTTATTAATAATGCGATTTTCTTCAAATTTTGGTGGTGATTGTATGTTAGAAAAATAAAGTATTTGGCATAGTGAACACTTTTATGCTTGGGTGATAAAAAAGGGTTGATTTTTTAAGAAAAGTATATTAGGGCTTATTTTAAATAATTTTTCAGATCTAGAATCAGCATCCCAAAAAAACCTTTAATTAATATTTTTAAAATCTCAAGAGCTGATTTTAGCAGTAAAAAAATTATTTTTTAATTGGGCACTGTTTTAATAACTCCTTTATTTAAAACTATGATATCAAAATTACAAATTATATTATTTTAGATTTCTGTATTTTCAACATAACTAAGTAGTACCTTCTAAAACAATACACTTTTCAACAATTCTTCTTAAACGTAAATTCACTTTTCTTAAAGTTTGGGGAGTAAATTCCTGACACGCTTGCCTAATTCTAATGCAAAGCTCCTGTTTATGACGCGGCCTAGTAGCATTCACTTTGTTTTTCAAGTACCCCCACAGATAAAAGTCACAAGGGGTAGTATCCGGCGATCTGGGGGGCCATGGTTCTAAAGGAGAATTTCTGCCCATCCACTTCATAGGAAAGTTTACATTTAGAAAGTTTCTAACTATCAGAGAATTATGTACGGGGGCACCATCTAATTGAAAGTATAAGTTTTCTCTCTGTACTAAAGGCAATTCCATGAGAAAATCATAAAAATCACTTTGTAAGAAATGCAGAAAATTTTCTCCATTCAGGTTATCCAGGAAAAAAGGGCCAACAATTCGTTCGTTAAGTGTGCCACAACACACGTTAACTTTTTCACTGTATTGTAGAGTTAATTACCCAATTCGGATTTTCGGCTGCCCAAAACCTACAATTTTGACTAGATACCACACCGTTTGTAAACGTTGCCTTGTCAGTAAACATTATGCTCTTTAGAAAATGTCTATCGTTAAGATAGTTACCTTTCAACCATAAGCAAAATTCAAACCGCCGTTCAAAATCACCATTTAACAGAGTATGTAGAAATTTTGGTTTAAATGCCCTAATCCTATTGCGTTTCAAACACCTCCATACTTTAAGTTTCGTTAAATTCAGGATTCTCGCCACTGATCTTATACTACTTACCATTTGGGTTGTTTCTAAATTCGGCTAAGATACGTTCGTCATTTGGATAGGGTCTTTGATTTAAATTGTACTTCCTTGTTCTTTTATTGAAAACCGCTCCTGTACTTGCGAACAATCTGTTGATTTTGGCAGCAGTATTGTGAGAAATTGGTGCTCGATCATTGAATATTTCACTAACCTAACGCGAGGATCTTTCATTATTACCAAATAAGCGGATAATTTCTACTTTTTCTACAATTGTAAGAACTACTCTTCGGTTTTGTGCCATCTTCTTAAAAGTTAAGTAAGAGTGCTTGACTTATTGACAGTTCATACGAATTACTAAATGCCAAACAAAAACTTTTGTTTCAAAGCACTCTGCGATTAATTTGCTCAAAAACAACACAGGCCAGCAACAGTAACACAGCGCGCGTATCATAGTAGTTGCGAGGATACTAAATTCAACGAAATGATATGGAGTCGTTTAAAACGTAATAGGATCAGGACATTAAAACCAAAAAGTTAGAAATAAACAACCTATTAAAAAAAAAGTGCCAAATTAAAAAAATCATTTTTTTACAGCTAAAATCAGCTCGAGATTTTGAAAATATTAATTAAGGGGTTTTTTGGGATGCTGATTCTAAATCTAATAGAAAAAATTATTTAAAATAAGCCC
Source organism: Polydrusus pterygomalis (assembly GCA_963969555.1). NCBI lineage: Eukaryota > Metazoa > Arthropoda > Insecta > Coleoptera > Curculionidae > Polydrusus > Polydrusus pterygomalis. The sequence continues at coordinate 13,803,765 of OZ018384.1, forward strand.
TAATATACTTTTCTCAAAAAATCAACCCTTTTTTACCCCTCAAGACCGCACGCCGCACGCATATTTGTACATAACAACCAGGATCGCCAATCGGCTTTCGCCCGAGCATGTCTGGTGAATGGCGGACTATATGACAAATCGGTTGGGTTTGTTCGGTTTGTTCGGGTTTGTTCGGGTTTTTATATGATTTTCGTTCTATTTTATATTTCCTATTAAAATTATGTTAAGTATCTACTGTTCAGAAGAAAAATTGTACCTTATAAATAATTTAAATTTATAATTGTCTGTTCAATATCGACTAAATGTGCGATTACGGGTGTTAGTTACCCAATCAATTTGTCATATCGTCTGCTATTTGCCAGAGGTGTTCGAGCGAGGGCCGATTGGCGATCCTGGGTGCTAAATACAAATATGCCGCACTATGCCAAATACTTAATTTTTCTAACATACAATCACCACCAAAATTTGAAGAAAACCGCATTATTAATAACTGAGATATCAGGGTGTATTCATGAAAAGCGGGACACACTGTATATCTACATTTATTGTAAAGTGACTATTAGTAAATTTAATAATATTGATTTTCTATAACCTTGAACGATATACTTTGCGACCTTTAAAAAGAATTTAATTTAATTTTTTATACCTTTTATTTTTTCCAATATCTATTTTGTATGAAGCCTCCTTAAATATAAAAAAAATGGATATTATATCAAAAACAGGTTATGACACATCTGTGTTTTATTTTAGTTTCTTAAAAACCATTTTGATACATTAACAGTATTCGTAGTTTACTGGGTCATGAATTTTGGATGGAATATCATACAGTGTGTCCGCGGATGTAGTTCGCAAGACAGTTTATTACATTTCCCGACCAGAACTCATTTCTTATAAAAAGTTCTGCTTGTTGAGAAAAGGAATTCACAATATAAACATTTTAGATCAGAATATATTTGTTACTTTTCAAAAATTATATAAAACAAAGTTGTTTAGAATACTGACAGATGTAAATAAGCTACTGACTACTGGAAGAACTATTATTATTTAATTTTTAAATATTCGAATTTTTATTTCAAATTTGTATTTAGACTTAGGTAATTAGTGTTTTGGACGAAACCGAAACTGTCACCGAAACTAGATTTTTTGGCCGAAACTAGCCGAAACCGAAACTGAATCTTCGGTCGGTCTGTAGACTTAATGTTAGTTTATAAACAACTTTGTTTTATAATACAATTTTTGATGAGTCATAAATAATGGTACTACTTTCGTGAAGCATTTTCATGTTTATTAACTAATTTATTAACCCCCACATCTGATCTGATTTTCAATTTGTTAGCACTTCCGGTTTGACCGGAAGTGACCTTGACTTTAATATTTTAAATGGGACATTTTTTATATTTTTACTTATTTGGGTTCAGCATAACATTATGAGTGAAATGACACCTCACTTGTAATTTTTTGACTTGTTATAACATTTGTATCTTTATTTTTTATTTTTAATCTAGAGTGCTACAAATTAAATAAATCTGTTAATTTATAGTCAAGTAGTACAGGGGCGGTTCTAGACCCAAAATATTGGGGGGGGCACCACATTGGCGCAGCCACAATTTTTGGTAGCTTTCGCAAGCAAATAACGCAGCTTAAAATTTTTTAGGATTACGCCCAAATTGTATCAAATTATGTAAAAAATAAAGCACCCGGAATTTTTTTTTATCATTGGCATGAAATCATAAGTATAGTTAGCAATTCGATCAGCGATAAATTTATTTATTGAGTATTAGGTTTCACGAAAAAATATTTGTATTATTTCAGTTTTCCTCAGCAGCATTGTAGGGGCATAGGTTTTGGATATGATTACCTAACATGTTTCACGAAGATTTTTGCTTCAATGCGAGGGTGCCTGAAACCTGGACTAGGGGCAAAATTTAACAAAAACTCGTTTTTCTAATTGCTTTATTATTATTCTGTGTATAAAATATGTACCAGAGACAAGTGGTTTAGAAACAAAAAATTATTAACAACTTTAGCAAATAATACATCAATTAAAATCTTATTCACAAAAACAAAAAACATATTTTTATTCTACGATATACAGGGTGTCCGCGAATGGGGTCCCCAAGGGGGAAAAAATCTTTATTATTTATTTTACGACCAAAAGTCATTCTTTATAAAAAGTTCTGCTTGTTGTGAAAATGAATTTACGATAAAAAATGTTAGATCAGATGTACAGGGTGTTAATAAATTAGAAAAACATGAAAATGCTTTAAGAGAGAAGTACCATTATTTATTATTGTAGACAAAATGTTTATGAAATTAGGTTGTTTATAATCCAAACTAAACCCTAAATACAAAATTTGAAATTCGAATTATAATTTTTATTTTTTACAATAGAATTTATGAACATTCAAAATAAAAACCTTAGAGTGCTGACCTATTTATTTAATTTATTTCTAATTTGGAGAAATGTGTGCAGGTTGGAGGAGAATATGTAGAATAATAACTTTTTCCACAATTCTGCATTTTGAATGTTAAATTCTATTGTAAAAATAAAAAAACAAAAATTATAATTCAGATTTCAAATTTTAAATTTAAATTTTATTTTGGATCATAAACAACTTTGTTTCATAAACATTTTGTCTAAAATAATAAATAATGGTACTTCTCTCTTGAAGCATTTTCATATTTTCCTAATTTATTAACACCCTGACACTACATCCCTGATCTAACATTTTTTTATCGTGCATTAATTTTCTCAACAAGCAGAACTTTTTATAAAGAATGACTTTTGGCCGTAAAATGAATAATAAAGATTTTTTCCCTCTTGGGGACCCCATCCACGGACACACTGTATGTGGCAAAGAAAACAAGTTTGCATTAACTTTAAAAACAAAATAAAACAACAAATTCCTTAAAAATACATTATTAAAATACTTAAAACGAGTTCCGTCTCAATGGACATTAAGGCAACTACAACCAAACGCTCCTGTCCCATGGTAGACCAGAGACCTAAGGTGTGTCTTAAGCCGTTTTAAGACAGAAAAGAAACGCTCAGCTGATGCAGAAGTTACAGGGCAGCTGAACAACAATTCAAATAAATTCCATACTAAAAACAGCATAGTCTTCAGGTCATTTGTTAAAAAGACCTCTGCATATTTCTCAATATCAAATTAGGTATTTTCTTTACAAAATTTTTATAAATATTAAGTTGATTTATGCGAGTATCCGTAGAACCCAGTTTATAGAAATTGTTGACAAACCTTACGTCATTTTCGTTGAGATCGGTGTTTAGATCAGTCAGTATACTATTAATTTTAATAATTAAATCGTAATAATTTTCTGAAAACCTTTTTCTTAGGTTACCATGAACTTGATCTATTGAAGCATAAAATATGTTGATTCGCTTCATTTGTTCATTCGCATTGTTTTATCAGAAATGTTGGGGGGTCCTGGGCCCCCCCAGGCCCCCCGTAGAACCGTCCCTGAAGTAGTATATAAAAATTTTAAATTATGTCATAATAATTGACTTTCTAAGTTTCACAAGCGTTTATAAAAAATGAAATTTTGTTTTCTTGACGTTTACTCCATTTTTCCAAATGGAACGATGGTGGTCAATTTTAAAATAGCATAGGGGTGTATGGTATCACATTGTTGGAAAAAAATGCTTGTTTTAAATATCCTAGTGAACTACCATCGTTCCATTTGGAAAAAGGGAGTAAACGTTAAAAAAACAAATTTTTATTTTTTAAACGCTTGTGAAACTTAGAAAGTCAATTATTATGACATAATTTAAAATTTTCATATACTACTTTACTATAAATTAACAGATTTAATTAATTTGTAGCACTCTGGATTGAAAATAAAAAATAAACATAAAAATGTTATAACACGTCAAAAAATTACAAGTGAGGTGTCATTTTACTCAGAATATTATGGTGAATCCCAATAAGTACAAATATACAAGATGTCCCATTTAAAATACCAAAGTCAAGGCCACTTCCGGTCAAACCGGAAGTGCTAACAAATTGAAAATTATGGTAATTAATGCAGACTCATCTCTTATGCATAATCTTAAAATTTCATTTTAATATCTATAAATACAGAAAAGTTATAGGGGTGAACGTCTTTTGAGAAACACCCGGTAGGTAGATTAATAAAAAAATCACTAACTACACAGGGTGATTCACCGTAAACCATAAAATATCTATGAAACTAATGAACTATTTTAGAAACGTTTTTTACACTTTCGATGGTATGTTATATCTAGGAATGAGTCGCCGTTATGTTGCGATGTAATATTTACATTATGATCACTACTTTTAAGATTTTTTAGGGAAATTATACAATTTTTATCAATGTTTTCTGCCTAAAATAAATGAATTTTTAAGATGCATTCATTTAATAAATGACATTTATTGTACTTTGAAAGGCTGTAGCATCCTAACGTAGAACATTGTATCTATAAAGAAAAAAAACCGTTAAGTTCCCGTTAAATTCCAGATTTCTGGATAAACGAAAGATACCTAATGAATTTCCACGAAAATGAGTAGGAAATAAGAATCCAAGGTAGGAATATAATATAAGCCTATCGACGACGACGGGGACGCAACTTTAACCTAAAAAATGCCGCAGCCTGTTAAAATGACCAGAGTTTTCCCTTTTTAGGGTTGTAACCTTAACCTCCATAGCAAATTTTAACCCTACCGCTGGAAGTGGGAGAACATTTCCGGACAAACATTGCCTAGAAATAATATTTGTGATTTTTAGAATTTGATTGCCTTGGACACAATAAAATGAATTTTAATTTATACTACCTTTTTCTCTTTTTTTTTTAGACGGCTTCATATATTAGTTAACGCAATCACCCCAGACTCTATTACTCACTACAGTCGCTGCAATACGAGGTAAGACTAGTATTATGCAAAATAACTTTTACAGAGTTTTACAGTAACTATTGATATGAACGAATTGCAATTATAAGCTGTTTTTCTGAAGAGGTTAAACATACTAAACGGTCTAGTCATCTAGTCAAAATTGTTTTAGAGATTACTGGGGAAAATTAAAAAAGTTATGATTTTGAAAATATAACCCTTAACTTTTTTATTTTTAGATGTATATAAACAACAACACATAATAAAATTTACAAGTGGGCTGTTTTTGAAAATTAATATTGAAGTACGGGAAAATGCAAATGAATTATATGAATTTTCATAGGCAAGTCAGGGTACGGATAATCCGGGACAATAATACGTTTTTACCAACTCCTGACCCATGATTTTGCTCAAATTTCTTAAAAACGTGTCAATTGATTTTAATGATTTTTGGTTGATAACATTAGCACTATAAAATTAAGTTTTTTGGTATAAATAGTTACCGGCTATAAATAAAGGAAAGTGTTATAAAAGTCACATCACATGTTACTGTTTCTTATGATTTTGATGCCAACAAAGTTATGAGAATCCAGGTAGCTTTTTTACTTCCTAATAAATTTTCATTAGATAAGCGGTTTTGCCTGAAAGTTTTTGGTAATTAAAAAAAATATTCAGGCAAAACTGCTCATGTAATAAAAATATGAATGCTGAAAGAGTTTTGGACTTCCATTGTCTTAATTTGTTTTAAATCACAAAGTTTCAACTGGTAAGTATCTCCAGTCGTCTTTAGGTGAATACGAAATAAGTAAAGTAACTACAGGACTATTTATACTATCTAGGTGCACTAAAGCATAACTGAGGTGGGTGCAGTCATGCGTTCAGTTGGCACGCGATCTTATCCTAAGATTACATCTATCTAACAAAGGTTTCCAGATATTTCTTATGTCTAAGGATGGTTTACTAAAGCAGCCTGGGTTCTGGTGAATTGCAGCAGCTTCCTTGAACTTTCTTTTCCTCCAGTGTGGTTCCTTATGTAGGATTTCAGCTTCTGACCACATGATATGGTGACCATGTTTCCAGGCATGGTCAGCTGCACCTGACTTTTCGGTCTCTCCTTTTAACGTATTGTTTTTGTGTTCTTTAATCCTTGTTTCTAATGGTCTTAATGTCTCACCTATATAGGATTGGCCGCATTCGCAGGGGATCTGGTAGACGCAGTTTTTCCTATCTTTTTGACTTGTGGGCTTCGTCTTCGTCGGGTGGCTTCTTGGGGTGTCCCTCGAGTTGAATACGGTGTTGATGTTATATCGTTGTCCTAGTCTTCTTATTTTCTCAGATACTCCTTTGACATACGGAATATTGAGTGTTGGTTGTGCCTCTCTGTTTGCTTCTTGCGCGTTGGGTCGTTTCTTACGATTTTCCAATATTGTGTCGACTAATCTTGTGGGGTAGCCATTTTTGTTGAGATCGGTCTTGATGTGGTCAGTTTCTTTTTTAAGTGCTTATTCCGAGTTACAGATTGTACTTGCTCTATCTACGAGGGTTTTAACTATGCCATGTTTCGTACTGTTTGAGTGATTTGATCTAAAATTGAGATACTGACCTGTATGTATGGGTTTTCTGTATACTGACGTTTGGATGCTGTTGCCATTTTTCTTCACGTTGACATCTAGGAACGGTAATTGGTTATTGTCTTCTTTCTCCATGGTAAATTTGATTGTGGGTGTTAAGATATTAAGGTGATTTAGAAAATCTCTTAGTTCCTCATCGGTTCCATTCCAAATAATGAAGGTGTCATCCACATATCTCAGCCACATTTTTGGTTTCTTCTTTGCCTGTTCCATTGCTTTGGATTCAAACCATTCCATGTAAATGTTGGCAATTATTGGCGAGAGAGATGAGCCCATCGGTAGTCCGTCTACTTGTTTGAAGAATCTATCCTTTTCTTGAAAGTAGGAATTGTTGAGGCAGCATTCTAGTAGTTTCAAGATGGCATTAATGGGAAGCGTTGTTCTTTCCTGTAAAGTATGGTCTTTCCCAAGTTTGTTTTTGATAACTTTTAGGGCGTCTTTTACGGGAACGTTGGTGTAAAGACTTTCGACGTCAAAGCTTACCAGCTGATCTCCTGGCTGTACTTCCTTTCCTCCTATTATTTGTACGAAGTGTTGTGAGTTCTTAACAAATTATGTGCTATTTCCTTGGAGAGGTTTGAGTAGAGGGAGTAGAAATCTAGCTAGCTCGTATGTTGGAGAATTACGGGAACTCGTAATGGGTCTTAGAGGCATGTTGTGTTTGTGTATCTTTGGCAGGCCATAGAGATGTGGAGGCTTACTGTGGTGTGGTGTCAGGCGTGTCCGTGTCTTTTCTGGTATATATTGTTCATATTTCTTGAGTGTTCGGTAGATTATTCTCTCGATGGTAGAGGTCGGATCCTTAGCAGTAAGAGAGTTCATTATTTGGAATGGAACCGATGAGGAACTAAGAGATTTTCTAAATCACCTTAATAGCTTAATACCAACAATCAAATTCACCATGGAGAAAGAAGAAAATAACCAATTACCTGTCCTAGATGTCAACGTGAAGAAAAATGGCAACAGCATCCAAACGTCAGTATACAGAAAACCCACACATACAGGTCAGTATCTTAATTTTAGATCAAATCACTCAAACAGTACAAAACATGGCATAGTTAAAACCCTCGTAGATAGAGCAATTACAATCTGTAACTCGGAAGAAGCACTTAAAAAAGAAACTGACCACATCAAGACCGATCTCAACAAAAATGGCTACCCCACAAGATTAGTTGACACAATATTGGAAAATCGTAAGAATCGACCCAACGCGCAAGAAGCAAACAGAGAGGCACAACCAACAATCGACCCAACGCGCAAGAAGCAAACAGAAAGGCACAACCAACACTCAATATTCCGTATGCCAAAGGAGTATCTGAGAAAATAAGAATACTAGGACAACGATATAACATCAATACCGCATTCAACTCGAGGGACACCCTAAGAAGCCACCTGACAAAGACGAAGCCCACAAGTCAAAAAGATAGGGAAAAACTGCGTCTACCAGATCCCCTGCGAATGCGGCCAATCCTATATAGGTGAGACATTAAGGCCATTAGAAACAAGGATTAAAGAACACAAAAACAATACGTTAAAAGGAGAGACCGAAAAGTCAGGTGCAGCTGACCATGCTTGGAAACATGGTCACCATATCATGTGGTCAGAAGCTGAAATCCTACATAAGGAACCACACTGGAGGAAAAGAAAGTTCAAGGAAGCTGCTGCAATTCACCAGAACCCAGGCTGCTTTAGTAGACCATCCTTAGACATAAGAAATATCTGGAAACCTTTGTTAGATAGATGTAATCTTAGGATAAGATCGCGTGCCAACTGAACGCATGACTGCACCCACCTCAGTTATGCTTTAGTGCACCTAGATAGTATAAAATAAATAGTCCTGTAGTTACTTTACTTATTTAGTATTCACCTGAAGACGACTGGAGATACTTACCAGTTGAAACGTTGTGATTTAAAACAAATAAAGACAATGGAAGTCCAAAACTCTTTCATCATTCAAGAAACATCATTGAACCTTCAAACAGTCATTAATAAAAATATGTTAAAAGATAACAATGTAGGGCTCTTTGGGTTTGTTCGCCATTATTTTTTGCATACTTTACATACAAGTTGCCATAGCTATCTTATATTTAAAATTGAACAGCTATAGATTGTTTCCCTATTTTTCCTTTTTCAACTGCAGATTGTTTGATTGGCGATAACTCGAAAAACTATTAGGTTGAGACATAGTACTTATTATAGGGCATTCCATTAAAATTATTAAAGTAATTTGAGAATGAAAGTCAATTTTCCTAATACTTCCGGTTAAACCGGTAAAATGTTTCTGATATTAGTAGATAGTACCTTGTAATTAAACTTAAATAGGCACATCACGTTTTTCCTACATTCAGTGGTTTTTTGTCAAAACGTTATAATTATCGATATATTTAACATATTCAATTACCGTTTTGTCGACAAGTGTCAAAGGTACGTAAAAAAGTATTACGTGTTTTGTACTTAGAATTTTACATAGAATCGAAATTTTAAAAAAGGCAGGGTATTTCATTAAAAATAACGAGTTGATAACGTTTCTGGTTGAACCAGAAACGACTTTGAAATTGATGAGTATCTTTTCTTCATAAGGATACCACAGCCTTGTTAGTAATTTTGTTGACACCCTGTATACATAGGCAGCAAATAATATATATCCTGAGTTTTCTACAGTCATTGCCCCTATATTTTCGAAATAGTTGATGATTATAATATAGTGTGTTAGAGAAAAAGTTTTTAATTTATTGAGAATTTTAAGTAACTAATAATATACAGGGTGTTCCATTAAAAATTTAAGAGTAACGTTACCACTTGACAGTTAATGACGTTTCTATCCTATAAAATGCACAATCAAATAGAAACATTTTAGTCCTGTCGATTGTCTAAAACCCGGATCTAACATCATTTTGCGTTCTCCTGTAATTATGCCGTTCCAGAACATCTGCCTAGCCCTGTTAACGTGTATACCGGGTGGAACACTGCCAGACCGGCCATGGGAAATTTTATGTAAATGATGCTCTCCTCAAATATTCGCTTCCATATTAATTTTACATCGAAATTTTATTAGATTTTTTGAAGGCCCTTGTAGGATGGACTCACACACCAATTTTATTATTTTTCAATAAACCAACCAGTTATTTAAAAAAAAACACATGCGCACATAAATTCCTAAAATTTTAATACGGATCTGAACACATACCTCAATGAAACCACCACCAGTAATAATTATGATGTTAAATGTTACTGGACATTGTATTTTTATTAGTTTCAAAACGTTTTACATATTCCAAAAAAATAATTTTTTAAATTTTTTAAATTTATTTATTTATTTAATCTCTTACAAACACAAAAGTATTAACAAGTAAGAGAGCTTAAAACTAGGGACGAGAAGAAGACTAAAGAAAATTTCAAGATTTGAACTTTACTATCCAACATTTAGATCTGTAGTTATATTATCTAAGGAAATAAGACTTAATTTCTGTAGCGTTTGACTTACATAAATAAATATTAGCCCTATCAATTAATCGATTACATTGTTCTAACATATGATTAAGTGGTGAACAATCTATTGGATTTGTATAAAACAACTTCATATTTTTAATTATCAAATTAATTTTAATTACCAATATATTTATATTGTTGATTAAACACAAATCTTTGTACTTAAGATTATTAATGATGGAGAATACAAATATTACAGCCATAGATCTTCTACTTTCTAAAGTTACAAAATTAAAAGAATCAAGCATACTTCTATACGATATCATATATGGATATTCATTATTTTTCCTGGCATACAAGTAACGCGGGAATCTTTTTTGTACTCTTTCAATGAGATCTATATTCGTCTTGGCTTGAGGCGCCTAAATGATACATGCGTATTCTAAATGAGGTCTTACCAAGGCATTTTACAGTTTTATAATAGAATCAATATGTTTAAAAAATTTTGTATTTCTAATTACAAAGCCAAGCCGCATATAGGCCTTCTTAACGATACAATTATAGTGGGTATTAAATTTTAAGTCCGATTGCACATGAACTCCCAGATCCTTAAACTCATCCCTCCAAGTCAGCTCTGAATTATCAAGAAAATATTGATTGTTTATAAAATGTTGCTTCCTAGTGAAGGTCACAATAGCATATTTATCAACATTAAGAGACATCCCATCCCTAAACCATTTAGTAACCGAGTCTAAGTCAAGCTGTAATTTGTAAGAATCCTGAAATGAAGTGATTTGTCTAAAGATCTTAAAATCATCGGCAAACAAAAGGTTCATTGAATACTTGATGCAGTTGGACAGGTTATTTATAAAAATGGCAAAAAGAAGAGGCCCTAAATTACTTTGTTGGGGCACACCCGAAGTCACCAGGAATTCCCTAGATAAACATTGGCCAACTTTAACCTGTTGGTACCTAAACATAAGATACGACCTCATAAACACACATGCACTGCTAGAGAAACCGAAATCTCTCAGCTTTCCTAACAATATACCGTGGTCAACCTTAATGCTTATAATGATTGTACTATGTAGGTACAGATGCTCAAACAATCCCTCGTTTATTGCTAAGCAATATCCTAAACAGGCATAGAATTCTGTTCTAAGTTGATATGCAGAGATTCGTTTGCATACCTAATACCTACCTCTGAAATTGCTATCTTTAGTTCTACCAACTTTTGATAACATACATTTTTATAAATGACACTTTTAATGTGACCCCCCGTAATTTAATCCTATTGTGCTTCTATGGAAAACGGTTTGGACACATTTCTCGTGCATTGTGCGCAGGACAACCGTCCATTTTTTAAAACAAAATATGTTCATTCTCACATGCAACTTTTCCTAATTCAGGTCGAATTTGATTCATAGTTTAATGGGAAGGGGCATCGTTGGTATGTAAAACAAATACTATCGTTATTTACCCTTTCCGTAACTTCAACAGATAAAGCAATAAACCTATGAAAAATATACTTGTAAATTTTATTATTTTATTAGAAAGAATAAGTTATTTTTTATAAAGCGAGATTCTTATTCTGAAGTTTATATCTACCTACTTATATTCAAAATTGTAATATAATACAGGATTGGTTATAGGGGAAATAGAAAAACCAAGGACAAGGAAAACTGTTTCGAATGTTAACAAAAATTCATACATTAAACTTGAACTTTGCAGTATCTCAACTTTGATTTTTTTGACTTCATTTAGATTAATTACATCTTTGTGATTGACGTAATCATTACGTAGGTACATCTCTTTTGCCAAAGTACAAAGAAAATACCTAATTTAGGTTACGTTATAATAAATTTGGTCAAATTTGTATTAATAATTAATTAATCTATTTTAATACAGGGTGTATACAGGGTGTTATTTATTAAGTGTCCGATATTGTACAGGACGATTCCCCAGTTATTTATAAGGTGAAAAGTTCATATAAGCATGGGTTCGCAAGGCCTTCATTTTTAAGATACAGGGTGTTAAAAATTGTGGGTGTGGGTGGTGCCCCATACAATTAAGGGCCAAACTAAGATAAAATTTGAATTTCTCATATTAAAAAATCCACAAATAGTAATTTTCTTTCAAATATCGACATTATTTCAAAAATTATTTATGAATAACAAAAATAAAATAAAATTTTTAACACCCTGTATCTTAAAAATGAAGGCCTTGCGAACCCATGCTTATATGAACTTTTCACCTTATAAATAACTAGGGAATCGTCCTGTACAATATCTGACACTTATTAAATAACACCCTGTATATACAGTAATACAGTATTCACCTGAAGACGACTGGATATACTTACCAGTTGAAACGTTGTGATATGAAAAACTAAATTCAATGGAAGTCCAAAACACATCTATTACTCAGTGTGTTATTTACGTATGTGGCCAAACTCCAAGGGGTGCTTCTTTAGATGATTTTGAGAAGAAAAGTTCATATAAATATGGGTCCGAAAATGCATAGTTTTTACGATACAGGGTGTCAAACTTTTAAAAAAAAATCGGATGTTCGTAAATATCTCAATACTCTTTTATTCGATTTTGTTGAAATTCGGCAATTCTGTTTGTAATAACAAAAGGATAATTTAACCTCTATTATATTAAAATTATTAAGTATAGTGGCGTCCAGGAAGACAGTCCAACTAATATTTTTGACAAAAAAATTGCGCGCTACTGACTTTTTTAAAAATTATTTATTTTTATCGAATTAAGCAACTATTTCATCTTTTGAGTTTTTTTCATATCTTGCTTTGTTTTCGAGAAAAAAAAATAAAAACCACTTTATTGCATGTCCCCGGGTCAATAAGAGTCTTCTTTTGAATTTTTTCGCACAGATTAAAACTGTTTTCGATAAAATAAATTAACATAAAATAATCGCCTAACGTAATAATTTATTACTGCAAAGTTTTAAAAGTAACAACTATAGCTCTTATTGTCCCGGGACATGCAATAAAGTGGTTTTTATTTTTTTTCTCGAAACAAAGCAAGATATGAAAAACTCAAAAGATAAAATAGTTGTATTTGTAGTTGCTTAATTCGAAAAAAATACATAGTTTTAAAAAAAGTCAGATTTTTTGCCAAAAATATTAGTTAGACTGTCTTTCGGGACGCCACACGCCACTGTACTAAATAATTTCAATTTAATAGAGGTTAAATTATCCTTTTGTTATAACAAACAGAATTGCCGAATTTCAACAAAATCGAATAAAAGAGTATTGAAATATTTACGAACATTTTTTAAAAAGTTTGACACCCTGTATCGTAAAAACTATGCATTTTTGGACCCATGTTTATATGAACTTTTCTTCTTAAAATCGCTTAAAGAAGGACCCCTTGGAGTTTGGCCACATACTTGAATAACACCCTGTATAAGCAATAACAAAGCATCATAATTCGTCGACTTTGAAGTTCATTTCTTCTAGTTTGTTATCTATTAATTTACTGTTATCTGGATTAAGACCTTCATCACCCATTATCATTTTTAAGTTAATGATAGATATTCTTGCATACTCCGTTAGGGTTTTTATTTATAGCTATTATATTAGTTCAAAATAAAATGGTATAATTTTAATCATTATCTTACTTTCTTATCTATTTTTATATTTACCTTTATAAAACGTTTGTTTATTACTTTACTAGCGTGTATCCGGCATGCGTTGCAACCCGCTGGTATAAAACCTTCCCTTCCCCTTAAATCACTCTATCTATTAAAAAAAACCGCTTCAAAACCCGTTGCGTAGTTTTAAAGATTTAAGCATATATAGGTAGGTAGGGACGTACTGACAGACAGCGATAGCGACTTGGTTTTATACTATGTTAAGATATTAAAGCAATCAATGCACCTTTTACGTTTTTCTGCTATTCCTAAATGGTATAGTCATCCTTACCACTAATTATTATAATTTTTTTTAGGACCTTTATCTTTGATCCCCAGGGAAACTGGGTGACAATTCCTCATCAGCTACTGATACTTGTAGTTGTTCAGCTTCTATGGCAAAATCTTCGCTTTATGTTCTTTCTGGGCCACGTGATACTGCTTGACGATCTTATAGACGCATTAGATTTGGGAAGAGGTGTGCACATATTGAAGTACATATTTTTGGCTCTTCTTGCTATTTCGTATTTGTAAAGGTAAGTGACTATAATTTGTATATTAAATATTGGTGCTTTCTATAGAGATGGGAAAACGTACTATATTACTTATTTTTCTCACTCTCGCATAATATTGTCATAAAATATTGAACGGCGTCATGCATGGCAAATCTTAATCACAAATATTACACAATCTTCGCCACGATGTATGTATCTCTCCAACAAACAGCTTTTAAGATATCGGCTTTTAAGAATGCTTGATGACAAAAAGGTTGGCGATTATGACTATACCAGATGAAATGGGACACAGGGAACACTATCTAACTATGTTATTTAAAAATACAAGATTTTGAAATTTCGGCCAATACAATTAAATGAAGTATTTTTTAACACAAACGTTTCCGTAAACGCCTTGCTTAAACAATAGTGATTTCAACTTTATTATTTTAAATAGAAACCTGTATAATATTTACCCTTAACGTTTTCTGACTAATATGATAAATAAACACTATAACGTCTAGTTATGATCACGGCGTGCATAGTGACTATTGTATTAGTGTTTGGGAAGTAGTTTCTTCTCTCAGTGGTTAAATATTTAAATGGAGAAATAAGAAGTCTGTTTAAATAACAAATATATTTAATAAAAAATGTTATAGGCAAATATTTACATTAAAGTAAAAGATCAAAAAAAAATTAGAGAACATGTTTCGACCTTAGAGAAGGTCATCATCAGCAATTGGGGAAAAAGTTTAGAGGCTTTATAACGTAATGATTGCTCGACGTATAGAAGAAATGGTCGCAAAAGGAAGGTAAATTATGGATGACATAAAATAATAAATGATAGTTGAGAAAGAAGAGTAACCTATGCAACAAAATATTTCAATAGAAGAAAAGTCAAGGTTTATACACAGTAAAGAATTTTTTTGGGTAATACATCCCATAGTCGTAAGATAAAGAAATAACCAAAAGAAACTTGACAGTTTTGAAAATTTGGTCGGTGCAAAAGACCTTATTTCAAGTCTTACTTATTCAGCTAGCACATACTGATAACTAATGGCATGGTAGGTAAAAAAAATTTATTTAAGATTTTGTACTGAAAAAATTGAAAGGAACTACCCCCAAAAGTACTAAGCAGGAATTAAGATGAACTTTATGTATGTTTCAGTGTAGCAGCATTATTTGTGGCTTAAATAGTTTTGTATCAAACAAAATAGAAAAAAAAGTTAAAAAATCATCAGACATGTGAAAAGTGACAATTTTCCGATCTTATTAGCTTGCGTCGACATGACATGATTTTTTACCTTTCTACTTAACCGAATTTTAAATTTTTTATGAAAAAGTTTCTAAATTTTTGTTTTATTTTGTTTTATACAAATTTTTTTAAAGCACAAATAATGCTGCTCCACTGAAACATACATTAAGTTCATATTATTTCCTGCTTAGAACGTTTGGGGTAGTTCCCTTCAATGTTTTCACTACATATTTTGAAAATAAAATGTTTACCATGCCACTAGTTCTCTGTATGTGCTAGCTGAATAAGTAAGAGTTAAGAAAAGGTCTTTTGAACCGACCAAATTTTCAAAACTGTCAAGTTTCTTCAGGTTATTTTACTTTGTACTATGGGAAGTATAATTAACAAAAAAAATTGTGATGAAAATATTTTGTTGCTTCTCAACTATTATTAATTATTTTAAGTTCCCTTTCTTTTGAGACCATTTCTCCTATACATCGAGCTATCATTATGTTATAAAGCTTAACCCTGAACTTTTTTCCCCAATTGCTCATAATAACCTTCTTTAAGTTCGAAACAGACCTTCTTTAAGTTCGAAACATATCTTTTAAACATTTTTTTCATCTTCTACTATAATGTAAAGATTTTTCTATAACCTTTTTTAATAAAGATATTTGTGGTTTAGACAGACTTTTTATTTCTTATTTATTGTATTAGCGTTTTATAGTTACATCTAAAGAAATTTCTGGTACGCAACGTTATGAGTCATATTTTTTAGACTTTATTAATGACTAAACGAAGTAAATTTATTTTCTATTTTTCAGCAATCTTTAAAATCATAGAAACTAATTTTATGAATATGTTCTATATTTTCAAATAATACAATTATTTTTTTTTTTTAAATAATCATCGATTTTGTAAATTCACATTTTTAATCAACTAATCTCGGGTTGAACAAAGATTTTATGTAATAATAATTAACTAACCAACAAATTTGACATTGGCAGAAATGCTTTTCTCGCAATCAAGGTGGCCCGGTTAAGTTAATTCTTTATTTAATAAAAGGCGCCAATCTGTAGCAAAAAAATACAAAAAAAATTGGCTGTGTTCCCTTCTAATAAGGAATATAGCGCTTTTATTTGCGAAGATATACATATCGTTCAAATAATCATACCTCACTGGACATACCTGGCACATGTTATCTATGCTCACCATCTAAACATCTCAAAGTTCTTTTGTACTCAGTCTGCATATTGACTCAAAAGCGCACTGCTTCCTCAGCAACTTTTAAACACACACGGGAAAGGTCTAAAAGTATCTGAGCTCTTGCTTTGTCATCCAATTGATTAAGGATCAGGTGAAAGAACCTTTGATCGGCAACAAACTCAACTAGTTGGCCGTTAGTGCTTGGCGTGTACAGAGCAAAACGTAATTTACACAATTTTAATGAAATATTTTTAGGATTTCCCTAAGAATTTACCTTAGAACCATAAAACTCTAAGTAAAATCATTTTTATGGAAGTTATCAAGTAAGTTTTTCTCTTTCTATTTCTCCTATTACCATGCCATATTTGTTTTTTCTTGTTTCTTTCCTGGGTGGTTTTGTAAAACACGTGGTAGTTGCTTAAATTGGACCACTGGGTGATTGCCAAAATTGCACCGGTCCAATTAAGGCAATTTTTCCAAATTGTGCAAAAATAATTTTGCTCTTTAAATAAGTTAATGTCACGAACTAACACCATTTCAATATTGCTAAAAAAAAATTTCTTTGAATTAAAAAATAAAACTATGACTGGTCCAATATAGGAAACTAATAGGTACTTTTTTTTGCATTATGATGTCTTCTACCGAAATTTTGATTGTAAATTTGATGTTTTTTTGAAATATAAGTAGGTATAAAACTTCCTATACCAACAATTTTATTTTTTATTTATTTATTTAATACCTAAGCTTCCGATTTAAATCATGTTGTCCAATTTTGGAACCTCCAGGTGCAATTTAGGCAACCGGTTTCCTATATTGAACCACTTGCAGAGGTTTTTTTATAACCTGGTATATCATAGATACTTTGAAAAAAAATTCTGCAAAAAATCCTGCAGTTGAACAACATACTAAAGTATACTAAGGTATAGCTTCAAGATCGATTTTGCGTTATTATCAGGATCTATGATAAGAAATCTGGAAATTGGTCCAATATGGGCAACCTTCCCCTATTAGAAATTGCTAATACACAAGTAAGCACATAAAAAGAATTGAAATATGTTTTTGATCATGTTCATGATTTTACAATAAATTCAAATGATTGGGTTGAAACGTTAGGTTGTTATACCGGGAAATGTGTTTACAAACCGTTTTTTCCATTTTTAAGGAAAAAACTTACTTGAATATAGAAGGAAAACCTAAGAAACATCTCTTAGTTGCATATCGCGAACAGTACCTAAGCATAAACATACATTTTTATAAATAAAGTTTTTTTTTTAAATCGGGCAACTTCGAGCAGCCAACTATACATAACTACAAATTGTTTGATAAAAACATTCTGCGAGAAACCGCGGGAAAATTTTTATAACTCAAAGTAAAGTTGCATATTATCCCTTTTATAACAATAAATGACATGACAACTGGAAGAACAATCTACTATATAAATTTGTTTGGATATCTATATCATATCGTCAGTGTAATTCGCAAAGTGCGTAACTCCATTTTTTCTAAAATATTTTTTATTGCGCCATCTAGTAACATAATACAATATCTATAGTCTGACAATTGCCTATGTCCGTTGCTTTAATTGTTTTTCAACAGAAGCCTGTATAGAAAGTTGCCTATCTCCACGGTTTAAATTGTTGTCAAGCAAAATGCGTATGTCCCCGCCAGTTGCATTGTTTGACATTGCACTACGTGTGTGTTTTTAATTTTATTCCTTATTATATGCATTTTTGCTTAAATGTTGGCTGTTTTTTCAAAAATTGAGAGAGGTAAGTCTTATTATGTCTTGAAAGAACATTTTCAAGAATAGCCGATTAAAATCGCTATTTTTGTTTACATTAGGAGATACGCATTTTGCGTCAAATGAGAAAAATTAAACAAGAAGGAGATACGACCATTAGTTTTTTAGCTCTCCTGTAAAATTTTGGTTAATGGAGTTACGTACTTTGCGAATTACACTGACGATATCATATATTTTAAAAATACTTACCTTGCCCTTCATTCTCCATGCTAAAGGTTTTCTTTCACAACAAAAACAAATCTTGGTAGGTTAGGTTAAGTTGAAAGTGAGTGGGTTACATTTAACTGTCCACTGCCACAATACGATCTATTGTGGCTTACACCTTGTTTATTTTTCTCATAATAGATCTAGTTTCTTAATGAAGCTAATTATTGTATTGGGGGAGACGTCTTCATGTCTTTCGGCAGCAGTGTCACTTCGCGGAATAGGGCGAATCTGATTCTTGCTGCTGCGGGACAGACGGATAGTATGTGTTCCGGTGTTTCTGCATCTTTCATGCAGAGCCGGCATTTTTCATCTTGCGCTAATCCAATTTTGTGCATATGGTGTCGCAATCTGCTTTAAGGGGCATCCTATTGTGCTCTAGTAGCTTGTCGGTTGGCTGTTTATGAATGCCTTTGAGTGTCTTAGGCTAGGTAAATTCAACCAGTGCCTTCTCCACTTATCTGTTGCTTCGGCCAAAATCAATCACTTGGCCTAGCGTGGGATATACTTGCCGATTCGGGTCCGGTGAATTTTGTTGCTGCTCCCCTCTTAGTGAGCTTGTCAACAGCCTCATTGCCCTCCAGACTCATGTGTCCCGAAATCCATATCAAGGTGAACTTAGTTCAGATAGTGCGTCGCAACAGCTCCATGTCGTTTTTGAAGAGCTTTTAGAGCGGTTTTACTGTAAGAGAATATCTTGATTGTCCTGTGTGCCTACTCTGGATTTATCAGCAGTCTTGCACACATTTTAATGGCATTAACCTCAGCTTGGAATATGGTCGCCATGGATCCCAGACTGAATAATCCAAACTCCGCACTGTGTAGGTTATTACTACTTGGCCGATTCTTCCCTACTTGGATGAACGATAGTGTAGGGCAATTCGTCGTTGGTTATTTTTTGTCATGATCAGTGGCGTAACAAACACCCCCGCAGACCCAGCACCGCGGGGGGGCCCGGCTAGCCGGGGGGCCCACATTAACGGATGGCCGTCCCCCATTTAAAACTTGCTGCCAGCTTTGCTTTCCATAGGTATTTTATTTCATAATTAATTTAATTTTTTAAATAAATTATTACATTTTGTTTAATAAAAACTTAAAAACCTTTTTATACGGTAGTAGACACAACAACATAAATAAAAGAATTTCGGCGATTGGAACACAAAAAAGAAAACATATTGTCGGTTTATCACGCACAAAGCACAAACGCAAGCCGCAAGCCAACAAGCCCATTTTGCCGCTTTAGCTTTTACGCCTTTGATCCTTTGACGGTACAATTGCCGCTATGAGCGCGACGCGGCTTCCTTTTCGGAATGCCATTGGAAGACTTTATTGTTTTTTATTTATTAAGTCCTGGAAATAGGAAAACCTAAGCAGTAAAAATAAAAATTATTTTTAGTTGCACTTTTAGTTTCTTGGATGACACAAGTACGGAATATTTCGCGAACGTGTTCACAGTTTGTAATTAAATTTTAATTAAGTTTTCTATAATGGATAAAAAAACTAAATACTTAAGTGGTGCTCAAAAGCGAAAGAGAAATAAAGAACGAGATGAGAAAATTAAAAAAAAATGCTAAAATTGAAAATTTTTTTGGGAGTGCAAGTACGAGTAAGAGTACGAGTGTAAGTGCTACCCCAGAAGCATCAGAATCCGAACCTGGGCCTGTAGCGACAACGAGTAAGGAGATTCATGAAAGTGAAATAAGCTGCTTTCATTCTGAGGTTGAAATACAAAATTTCGACACCCAATCCGAACTATCTGATGTAATGATGACTCAGATTTTGTAATGCATGATTGTCAAAATGAAAGCAACGAATTAGATTTATTAGATTCGGACTTAGGCCTTTATAGTGACAAAATAATAGACTCTAAAATGAAAGAGCACATTTTAAAAATTGGGTCCTGCAAACCACAGCGTAATTTCGCGAAAGACGAAAAAGGGCGGTCATTTAGTAGCAGTTATTATAGTTTCATTGCAAAAACTGGACTTCGGGTAGAAAGGATATGGCTTTGTTATTCCCCTAGATTAAACGCTGCATATTGTGAAGCATGCTGGCTTTTTGCAGACAGGAACGAAAAACATTTTAAAGACTCGTGGTGCAGAGGGATTAAAGACTGGCAAGGATTTTCCAAAAAAGTAAAAGACCACGGAAATTCGGTTGTACATATACGAGCTTGTTTCGTTTATGATTCATGGAAAAAGGGTGTTCAAGTAGATAACTTGTTGGAATTTGGTAATCAACAAAATATACAGAGATGGAGAGAAGTAATTAAACGAATAATTGACGTAATTATTATGTTGGCCACATGTAATTTACCATTTCGTGGCCATAGAGAGGGTACTGTTTCAACTAATAAAGGTAATTTTATATCTATTTTAGAGCTACTTGCCAAATACGATCCATTATTGGAATCACATTTAAAAAATAATACCAACAGAGACAAGTACTTGAGTCCAAAAATTCAAAATGAAATAATCCACATCATTTCAACTGAAATTAAAACAAAAATTTTGAATGAAATAAAAGATGCTCTTTTTTTCACTATTATTTGTGACACAACACAAGATATTTCAAAAATAGATCAACTTAGTCAAATTGTGAGATATGTGTTGATAAAAAGAGATGAAAACAATCGGCCAGTATCAGTATCTATTAAAGAAACTTTTGTTGGATTTTTTGAAGTAACAGATCAAACTTCTAAGGGACTGGAACATAAAATTGTCACAATTTTAGAGAAAATGGGCCTTAACCTTGCTAAGTGCCGCGGCCAAGGATACGATGGAGCTTCAAATATGAGCGGAGTATACAATGGATTACAAGCTTTAATTAAACTAAAGGAACCGACTGCAAATTATGTTCATTGTGCTGCTCATAGCTTAAATTTGGTGTTGAATGATGCTTGTTCAAATGTTCCTATGTTAAAAGACTTTTATGATGTTTGTCAAAAAATTTATGTTTTCTTTGGACATAGCATAAAAAGATGGAACGATTTAAAAATAGCCAAAAATGAGAATATAAAATATACTCTTAAAACGTTATGTACAACAAGATGGTCATCTCGTTGGCAGTCTATATCTGCAATCAGGTACAATTTTGTGTCTATACTAAAGGTTCTGTCTACCATAATATTGACCAGCCAAAAAAGAGATGAAAGAGATGAAGCACTAGGAATTAAGAAAAAATGGAACGCTTTGATTTTATTATTCTGCTAGTATTTCAAACAGAACTTCTAGAAAACATTGATCTGACATCAAAATTACTGCAAAAAGCAGATATAGGTCTTGATTGCGCCACCAAGCAACTCAATGTAACTTTAACAAAAATTCGCCAAATGAGAACAAATTTTGTAGATATTAGAGAGAAAGCAGTTGTTTTGGCTAATTCCTTCAACATTAGTCCTGCTTTTGAAAATAAAAGAAAAAGGAAAGTTAAAAAATTTTATAATGAATTAATAGAAGATGAGAGATTAAGCGATGCCGAACAACTGTTTAAAGTGGAAATTTTTTTCTGTACATTAGATATTCTTGCTAATCAGTTGAAAATAAGATTTAAAAGTATTAATGCCATACAAAATAATTTTATTTTTTTATATCCTGAGAATTTAACTTCGTTAAGTGAAGAAGAATTATACGTGAAAGCGCGGAATTTACAAACTATATACCATAAAGACTTGTCCATTGACTTTCCTAGTCAAATTTTAAGCCTCAGAAAGGGACTTGGAGATAGTATTTCAAAATTAAAAACGGTGTATGAACTTGCAGATCATTTATTAGTAAAAAATCAGTGTGTCTCTTCAAATTTTCCTGATGTATCTAGTGCAGTGATGTTGTTTCTAACTTTACCAGTTAGTGTGGCATCAGCGGAACGATCTTTTACCAAACTTAAAATAGTAAAAACATATTTACGTAACACCATGGGACAACAACGCCTTTCGGATTTATCCTTAATCAGTATCGAACACGAGTTTGTTAAAACATTAAATATCGACGAAATTATAAATGATTTTGCAAAAAAAAACTCTCGACGATCTAGTCGTTTTGTATAATATATACGTAAGAAAACACTTAAAAAGTTACGTATACTTTGATCAGGTCTCTTAGAGGAAATGGACAACTTCTTTCAGTTTTGTATAATACCTTGTATAGTACTTTGTGACATAATGTTTGTGCAGACTTGATGAGTGTTCATGTGTTTTACTGTTTTTCTGTCTTTTGGATTCTATGAGGCTCGATCACTGCTACCCCCGTTAAATTGGTAAGCAATAACATTATAACAGATGTTTTAAAATTTTGATTTTGCTTCCTTCATGTTTGCTGGAATGTTACGTACAATGACTTAATGACTATACTTATATTATGTCTACCAGTCGTCTACCTAGGATTATAAAATAAATTCGAATTGTTTTCTGCTTTAATAGTAGGCACTTAATACCTAATGTGGGTTTAACCCTATATAATTAAATTAATATTTACGATTAACGAATTTAAAAATTCATAAACCTGAACCTAATAGTAATGAAAATAAGAATTATCATTTTCCGCTCGGTATAGAAAGGGGGCTCCTGAAAACGTTGGCGGGGGGGCCCACTCAGTTTTTGTTACGCCACTGGTCATGATGTCTGAGGGCTTTTCCAGAATGCTGCTGGTCATAGTACTTTCTATCATTCTGATACCCTCTGGGACAAATATCTGCAGCGAATCTTGGTAAAGCACAACATAATATGTTAAATTTATTTACAACTATCCACCTAGATATTTCACTCAGCAAAACTTTGTCTTTACTGCACTACAAGATTTAAATATTTCCCTAAAAAGGAGATTAAACGATATAGGATTTATTCAAAATGACATGAAACAAAAAATTTTAAATAAATTAACAAGAACACAATGTAAATATGAAATATTTTAAAATTGAACAAAAGCTACATTATTAGATTACTTAAAATGTTTGGCTAGGCATAAGCCAAGCATGTCCACAAATTCCCGTAGGAAGTTGTCAAAAGTATTCGATTATTTCTAGAACTAGATCTTTTATTCGGGCTGAAAAAGATCAAACTAATATTAGAAGCTAGATTATAACCTAATTTGTGTAATGTAATTAAAACATAAGTACTGAAACGCGTATTTTTTTTATTGTCTGCCCCTAAAGGGGTGAAAAGGGGGGTATAAAAGTTCCTATTTAAAAAAATATTATTTTTCGGGTTTGTTTAAAACTGCATAAATACCTCTATAAACTTATAATAAAACACGTCATATTTGTTATTTTTTTAAAGTTGGTTCTTAAAGGGGTGACAAGGGGGTATAAAAGTTTCTATTGGAACTATTTTTGTCTTATTTTCTTAAAACTAAAAAATTCTCTACAACACAAATCATGAACACCGTATTTCTTATTTTTTTTTAAATGTGCCCATAAAGGGGTGAAAAGGAGGTATAAAAGTTTATATTGGAAAAAATGTTTTTTGACGAACTTTCTTAAGCTATTTTAACATTTCAATAAATTCTACCGCAAAGTCCATGGAAAGGTTCTCTGCGCGTTATAGACGATCTGCAATGAAATAGATATATTTTTTAATAATGATGATGATGAACCTATATTTTTGGTATTATTTTTATTAAGATAGCTAGGATATAAATGATATATTATGTTTATTGAAAGAGAAAGAAGTAATGTCAAAAACCAAAACACAAATTTCTTATTAAAAATAATATTGGAAAACATATTTTGTGTCTCAAAAAAAGAATTTATGATTTTTTAGGGATTTTTTCATCAGACGTTTTACTATATCTACTGTAACTTTTTCAATTTTTAACAAAAACGTTGTATTTTTCTCCCAAAACACGTGCTTATTTTTTCTCAAAACCCCTGCGTATCCAAAATTATCAAAATATATTCGTAAATTTGAGAAAAATCAAGTTTTTAAGTGCTAGAACAAGCAAAATATCGAAAACTTTTGAATGGTGTGCTTTGGTTTTGGTGAACTTTAATTCTAAAAAACCGGTTTTCAGAAATCGGTGAGAAATGGGATTTTCAACTTGACTTTCTAGAGTAATAAAAACATTTTGAGACTATTCATTGCATGGAATACCTACCTTGACCCTTCTTCTAATTTTATTGACCAAAATTACCTTACCTTATACAGTGATGGGCTAAAATATGGAACAAATTCATTTAAAAATCAGGTATTCATTTTTTGAAAAAACGCTCGGACACGTCGATTATAATTCTTTCTTCCGGATTTTTTGCCTCAAAAAGAAATTATACCGGGTGTGTCAAAAAGTAGATGTAGCAAAATTTTTTTGTTTTTTAAATAGAACCCCCCTATTTTTACTTATTACCCTAATTCTACGTCAAATTCTGCGCATAATTCATGTAGCATACTCTATCCTTATCTCTAACGGTTTTAGAGAAAAATTACATCATAAAAAAAAAATTCTTTAAAAAAAGGTTAAAAAATTAGTTTATTAAGTGTTGAAAATGCAAACCATTAACTTCTTGACAATATGCTAATCTACTTAAAATCCCTTCTAAAACATTATTTACAGTATTTTCATTAATTTGCCTAATTTCATATCTAATTTTAAATTTTAAGTCTTCCAAATTTTGTGGTTTATCCTTATACACTTTTGATTTCAAATAACCCCAAAGAAAGAAATCCATGGGTGTAAGATCGGGAGATCTTGCAGGCCATTCTATGGGTCCTCTTCTACCTATCCATCGTTCGGGAAATACAGTATTCAAATACTCTCGTACTTGTCGAGCAAAATGAGGCGGAGCACCATCCTGCTGAAACCAAATAGACGCTTCTGGTAGATGAGGCTGATTCGGATTTGGAAAATCCGCTGCTAGTGTGGGAATTAATTCATTTTGAAGAAATTGTAAATACCGGTCTCCTGTAAGATTTCCATCGAAGAAAAAAGGTCCAACAATTCTATCATTTAATATCCCTGCCCAAACATTTACTTTTTGTGGGTATTGCGTGTGCTGTTCTCTCATCCAACGGGGATTATTTGTACTCCAATACTGAAAATTTTGTCTGTTTACCGAACCATTCAAACAAAACTTGGCTTCATCGCTAAAAAGTATGTTGCGATGGAAAAATAGATTTAAGTTGCAAATTTCCATCATAGTTTCACAAAACTGTAGTCGGCGGTCGGGATCATCTTCGTTTAGCTCGTGCAGCAACCTAATTTTGTACGGATGGTACTTTTCTTGTTTCAATACCCGCAACACAGATCGTCGGCTAACATCATTATTAAGGGCTACTTCAGTGGATGCACTATGAGGATTATCTTCAACCTCTAACAAAATGTTCAATTGTGAGTTTTCACTAATTTTTGGACGACCTGGCCGTAGACGATCCTTTACATTCCCTGTTTCCCTGAATTTCTTCTCAATTTTACTTACTGTAGATCTTGTAATCGGCCGTTCTGGATACTTAGCGTTAAACAAGTTACAAACTTCTTCTTGACTTCTTGTTTTGTCTCCACATCCAATTAAAATTAAAATTTCGATTCGTTGTGTTTCATTTAAATGCACCATGATCACCGTTTTTCAAAATTATACCTAAACTAATTTTTGATTGACACATGACTTGCTATCGTAGTAACAATTCATTTAAATTTACCTGTTTACCTTTAAGTAGGTACAGGGTTATTTTTTATATTTGCGTACCCACCTACAGGGCTTAATATAAGTGACAGAAAAAAACTTTTAATACAAAAGTTGCATAATGTTTCCCGTCATATCTTTTAGACTTATTAAAAAAAACATCTGCACATCGGAAAGTTAAAAAACAAATGAAAGTATTATTTTTTTAAATGGAACACCCTATATATTTTTTACCAGGGCGAAAGATCTCTTTCTCCAGATTTCAAAAATATATAACATGTCATCATTTAATCCAGTCGTTTGTGAAATATTTGAGTTTTTGATTAATTGAATTGACTATAATCTAGTCGGCGTTCCGCATACTTCAACGTGTATATCCCATTTTCCTTACTGAATCTTTTAATTTAAAGTAAAGTGACAAATATGTCACGTTGAAGTATGCGGAACGCCGACTAGATTATAGTCAATTTAATTAATCAAAAACCCAAATATTTCACAAACGACTGGATTAAATGATGACATGTTATATATTTTTGAAATCAGGAGAAAGAGATCTTTCGCCCTGGTAAAAAATATATAGGGTGTTCCATTTAAAAAAATAATACTTTCATTTGTTTTTTAACTTTCCGATGTGCAGATGTTTTTTTAATAAGTCTAAAAGATATGACGGGAAACATTATGCAACTTTTGTATTAAAAGTTTTTTTCTGTCACTTATATTAAGCCCTGTAGGTGGGTACGCAAATATAAAAAATAACCCTGTACATGTACCTTTTTTTAAAGAATTTTTTTTTATGATGTAATTTTTCTCTAAAACCGTTAGAGATAAGGATAAGAGTATGCTACATGAATTATGCGCAGAATTTGACGTAGAATTAGGGTAATAAGTAAAAATAGGGGGGTTCTATTTAAAAAACAAAAAAAATTTTGCTACATCTACTTTTTGACACACCCGGTATAATTTCTTTTTGAGGCAATAAATCCGGAAGAAAGAATTATAATCGACGCGTGCGAGCGTTTTTTCAAAAAATGAATACCTGATTTTTAAATGAATTTGTTCCATATTTTATGCCATCACTGTATACCTTAGCGGAAAGAGCTCGTTAAACTACAATAAAGAGTAGTGTTTTCGTTTCTTTATCTTTATTACGGAAAAATCGGGAAGCTTTTGAAATTTGATTTTTTGACTTTTTTCTTAGCGCCGCACTGGTTCACTAAAACACGTCTCTAAATGTCTGTATTTAACCTTTAAATTTTTATCTATATTAATTAAAATCGGTAAATTATTTTTTTCTGTTATATAATTTAAGGTTATATTAACCTCAGCATTTTCGTTACAGTTATTTTTTTCTGCTACCGATAATCGTGATGAGAATTCAGCATAATTTTCCTCGCTATTAACGTATATAACATCATAATCATAAGAGCACAAGTAACTACAATGCATATCTTTGCAACCTGTTTGTGGTCATGATTGGTAACCCTTTTTTTGGACCGAAAATAGAAATCAATGCTTTGTGATCGCATTTTAACCAAAAAAATTTACCCATAGATACGAACTGAACTTTTGTACACCATAAACTATGCTTAATGCCTCTTTGTCGATTTGAGAATATCGCTTTTCTGCCTCTGACACTATTCGCGATGCATAAGCAATGGGACGTTCTACATCTTTGTGATATTGGTGTGCCAGGGTTGCTCCTAACCTAAGCCATACGGGGATGCATCCACTGTTAACACCAAATCTAAATTGGGGTTGTAATGAGCTAAAAAGTGATGTTATCAATCCCTAGTCCAAATAAATTTATTTTCCTTTTTGAGGAAGTTATATAAAGGGTATAAAACATTGGAAATGTTAGGTATAAACTTATGGTAATATTGAATAGATTATTTAAACGACTTGAGTTGCGAAACGTTATTTGGCTCTGGAATGTTGAAAATAGCATCAATTTTTTGTTGCGACTTATGCAAGCCATTTCTATCTATAACATGACCCAAGTATTCAACGGAATTTAAAAAAAAAATAATTTTTCCCTTTTTATGGTCAAGCCACAGTCCTGTAAACTTTGTAAAACTTGCTCCAACCTATCCGCGTGAATTATTGTATTTTATCCCGTTATTAAAATGTCATCAAAAAAACAACATACCAATATACTCAAGAGATAAAGTTTTTTCATAAATTGAGAATTTTAAAATATTTTTCCATAAAAAGTCTGACATCTTGCAGCCTTAAAATATAAATTATTTATTTTTACATTAACAAGAATGGGACTTTCAATAACGGATCTTAAACAAAAAACCGGTAAATTAGTATTATCCTGTTGTGAGATTTGTTTAAAGTCGGTATAATTATTATCCCATTCGTCTAAGTCTAAATGCATATTTTCAAAATCTATATAATTAAACGACCTTCTAGGCATTCGTTTACACATTTTGCGTAAATGCCCCACACACAACGCAAATATAACCACGGTAAAAACAACGAGAACTATTGTTATTGTTTCCGCCACATACCATACACGCTGACGTACCTGCATGGGAGGTTTCCCTACCCCCACTTACTCATGCATGTCCTAGCGCACGTGTCTGACTATTGGACTGAGCGCCTTGAAACTGCGCAGCGTCAATGACCCCCGGTGATGAAGGGCGCTGGACTGGGTTTTGCTGATCATCTGTTGAGGCCGTTGCTGCCCCCTCCTGCTACCTTCTCGGCCGCGTCCAAACTGAGATGCGGATACACTTGTACTTCGTGGATTATGAAGTTGTAACTGATTTAATTCACCTTTTATCTGTACTACTGGTAAACCATAGCTGTTCTCTGCAGTTTCTGTTGACAAGGCCAATTGAATAGCTTCTTAGAATTCAGTTTCAGTAAAAAATATATCCAATATTTTTCCACTATCAAAGCCACAAATCAATTTGTTGCGTAACACAGTATACAAAATATTTCCAAAAAAACAGTAAGATGCTAACTTTCGTAATCTGACTGCGTATTCCTGAATTGTTTCGGAAAGTAGCTTCTTTGTTGCATAAAAAGCGCGTCTCTCAGCAATAAGTTTACAAGATCCTTATAAGAGATCACCTCCAACGTATTGGGTAAAGTTAAATTCTCTAAAAGAACAAAGGTGCTTTCCATTTAGAAAAATAGCGCGTTTTTTCTTAGCATCCGTTATATCGTTGGCCAAAAAAAAACGATTCTAATCGCCTTTTAAACACGGTAAAATCATCTACGTCAGGGTTGAATACCATCTGAATACCCACAGAAGCTATTTTGATTTCTCTTCTTTTCTTCACATAAAAACTATGACTATGATATTTTGTACAATTATTTTACCGAATGGAAGGCTATTTCAATGAAACCACATTAATCTATTTTATTATTTATTGAAAAATAGAACGATGGCATCACGTTTAGCATAAAATCCGTACTGCCCGTACGTTGTGACACTACACTATCAAGTCTTTTTAGCCACACTTTATACGATAAAGTTCTAGAGGCGCAATAGTAAGAAATATCTTAAAATATACTACAATATGTTAATAGTAGGTATTTTCCCAATTTCATAATTTATATGGATTAAATAGATGTTGAAAGTTATATTCACGGTTATATTATTATTTAAAACTAACTTCTTTTTTTAAATTAGCGCAATTTAACAACAGAGAAATAGTGTTGTTTCTTTACGACTAAAATAATACGAAACAACCGTCAAATAGGAGGATAAGAATATATGCTGATAGCACTTGAAACAAAACACAAAACTGTATAGTATTTAAATAGTATAAAAAATACCTACAATTTGATGTGCTTACTCCTAGTCAGAATTAAAAGAATAAAGAATAAGAGAAGGGGAATTTTAAGTATCAGACCTTATGGGAAAAAAAATCTAATTTTTGTAAGCTCAAGATTTACCCATAAAGTCTAGTTTAACCGAACTCTACTGTTGTCCATATCCCAATAGCTAAGCAGCTAAATCTCGCCCTGTTATGGCTGTATGTTTTGTTTATAGACAAAAAAAACTGTAAATTTAATCAACACTGAATAAAAGACGTTTTTTGTTATTATTATTATTATTACCATTGTCTAAAATTTTCACAGACTGTTAATCTGGTATATACTTCCAATAGACGGGCGCATGCCAAGTCCATCAGAAGGTCACTTATGGTTTAGGAAAGATCTTTTAATATTGCAGGTGTGAAGTATAGTGGTTTTTTGAGCTTGCGCGTGTATGGATTCTTTGAGATCCAGTTGATCAAGATATTTTATGAATAAGTTCGGTGTGATCCCTGTTGCTGAGATAATAAACGGGACCATGTATATGTTGTTGTTTCCATATTCTTTCCATTTCTATTGCTAGTTCTTGGTACTTCTCTTTCTTTTCGGAATATTTTTTTAGCACCGTTATGGTTAGCCGGTACTGCGATGTCTATTAGGTAGGTAATCTTTTTTGTTTTATCCTGGAAAGTTATATCTGGTCTGTTGTGCATAACTGTTTTATCCGTGTGAATCGCCAGGTCCCAGTATAGTTTGTAGTTTTCATTTTCTGTAATTGACGAGGGAGTGTAGGTATAGCAAGGTTGGTTGTCGTTATGCAATTTATACTTTAGTGATATTGCTTGATGAATTATTTTTGCGACGGTATTATGTCTATTTGTGTATTCAATGCCTGCTAAGATTTTACATCCAGATATTACATGGTCTATCGTTTCAGGGAGTAGATGACATTTTCTGCATTCGTCGTCCTTCACAGAGCCATCTTTTATGATGTATTTTCTGTAGTTTTGCGTGGCCATAACCTGGTATTGTATTGCCAGTATGAATCCCTCTGTCTCAGGGTGGAGCTGACCTTTCTTTAGGAAGTTATATGTTAGGGATTTATCGATGTTATCCTGTTTTACGCTGTTATAATATCTGCCATGGAGCGGCTTACTTGACCATTTTTGTAGCTTTTCCTTTATTGTATAGTACCTTTTAGTTTGTTCTTCTGCTGCTAAATTTAGGGGTGTATAGTTTTTGTCGGTTTTAACTATAGATTTGTGTAGTGGATGTTCTTTGTTATGAAAATATATTCTTAATGCGTCAATCTGTTTGGCATGTAGTTCATGAAGATCGACCATTTCTCTACCTCCTTAATCTCGTCTTAATGTTATCCTTTTCTTGCAGGAGTTTGGATGCATTTTTCTGTGTTTTGTTAATTGCGATCTTGTTAGGATTTGTATATTTTCCAAGTCTGTGCTGGACCATTTTATTATACCAAATAAGAAGGTAAGGATAGGTGTTGCAAAGGTGGTAATAGCTTTAAACAAGTTTTTTGAGTTAAGATGGGTTTTAAGGAGTAAGCTTAGTCTTTTCTTGTAGTTGTTCTGGAGTTTTTGTTTAATGGAAGAGTGGTTTAACTTTAGATTCTGTTCGAAACCCAGGTATTTATAAATCTCGTGTATCTCCATTTGTTCTACTCTTTCATTATTTAGTGTGTTCTCTATTTGATTTGCTCTCCATTTTCCTCGCTATATGTGTAGCGTTTTGCACTTTTTAATTTCAAACTCCATGTTGATATCATTTGATATGATTTCGGTTGTTTTTAGTAGTCCTTGCATGTGTGCAGGTGTTGGAGCATATAGTTTTATGTCATCCATATAAAGAAGATGGCTTATTTTATGCATAGTGTTGTTTCTTTGTTTAAGTTTGTATCCATATTTGGTGTCATTTAGGGATTGTGATAGAGGGTTAAGACACATACAGAACCACAATGCGCTTAGAGCATCACCTTGGAATATTCCTCGTTGTATTTTTATGGATTCGGTTTCGATGTATACATCTGCTGTCTGCAGGTTAATTTTTGTTTTCCAATTAGACATTACTGCAGAGAGAAAACGTTGGATTATTGGATAAATTTTATAGATATCTAATATTTTTTGTAGCCACCTGTAAGGAACCATATCAAAGGCCTTCTTGTAGTCTATGTATGTCATGTGTAGGTTCTGCTGTCTGATTTCGACGTGCCTGAGTATTGTACTATCTATTATTAGTTGTTCTTTACAGCCTTTGCTTCCTTTTCTACTGCCCTTTTGTTCTTCTGTCAAGATGTTGTTTTCGGTTAGATGGGAATCAATTTTATTTGAAAGTATTGCTGTGATGATTTTATAGATTGTGGGTAGGCAAGTTATGGGTCTGTAGTTTGCTAGTTATAAATTGTGGTAGAAGGTGTGGGTTCTCAATTATTCTGTTGATCTCTCTTGTTAAGTGTTTAGGTGTAAATTCTTTATACCAGTAGTTATGTATCTGTTCAGCACCTGGGCATTTCCAGTTGTGTGTTTTACTTACGGTAGATTTAAACTCTTCTTCTGTGATCGTGTAATCTCTTTGTATTATTATATTTTGTACCCTCTCTATTTCTTTTTTAATCTAAGTGGCGTTTTCATTGTACGTTGTTGGGTTGAACCATATGTTACTCCAGTATTCTGTTATTTGTTCCTTGTTTGGTGGTGTTGTTGTTCTTATGTCGCTGTTTGTTAATTTGTTATAAAATCGCTTTTCACCTTGATGAAATAACGTGTTTTGATATTTTCTCTCGTTTGACTCTTTGTATCTTTTCAGACGTGCCGCGTAGACAGCGAGTTTCTGTTTTGAGATTTCAAGGGTTTCCTCTACTGTTCGTTCTTTATTGTCAATTATGTGTCTTATATTTTTTAATATGGGTTTTGTATGTTTTCCTTGCAGATATTGTGTTATTCTTCCTATATCTTGTCTAAGCTTGGCTATTTTTCTTTCCAGTCTTAATTGCCATTTTGGTTTTGCCATATTGGTCCTTCTAGTCTGCCCTTTATATATTAGTTTCTGTCTATTTAGTGTAGTGGTTGCAGCAGCACATGCATATATTATAAGATGTATTTGCTCTAGGTCAGTGTCCTCTTTTAAGTATCTATGGATGATGTTATTGTTTATTATTTTGATTATGTTGTTAGTGTATGAATTTGTTCTTAGTCTGGGTAGGCCTGGTCGATTCATTGGATTGCTTCCCTTCCATTTGATGATGTTCTGTTCGATTTCCATTTCAATTTCTACTATGTTCATACTGGGGGTAGCGTATTGGTCTATTAAATTTGATTTTTCAATGATTGGATAGATGGTTGTTTTGGTTTCTATGGTAGCCTCCAATTCTGGTTCTAGTATTTCTGTTGATAGTGCCTCTATACCAGGTGTTTCTTCAGCAACTTGCCTTTTTATTTGTTCAAGCTCTAGAGATGTGAGCCTTCTGTTCTTTATTATCACACATTTATGATCAATTAGTCGTTGTTCTGTGACTTTTCCTTGTAATTCTGGGTATATGTTTAGGAATTGTTCATGTAGATCATGTCTATATCCTGTGGAGATCGTTTCCAGTTTTGTAGCTCTATGTTAACATTGCATGACGGTGTAATTCATCTGCTTAGTCCACGTCATACGCTGTCTTTTCAGTCTTAACTTGGTGGTCACCGGTTGTCCCGGCGAAACACTTAAGGAAGGTTTCCCGATATCAGTTTTATTGTGTTCCGTTTGATGTTCATGTGTATTTTGTGTGGTAGCTCGAAGTGTCCGGTTTCTTGGTTGCCCGTCAGCAGTAGGTGTATGGTTGCAGAATGATGATTCTTACAGATGATCGTTAGTCTGTGTTTGATTGTTATTACGCTTGTTTTAGGTCTTCTTTGTAGATGGTAGATGTAAAATTTTATATTAAGATTTTCTGAGAGGCAAAGGATCTCGAGACTTGTTCCATAGGTGCTGGTTTTTTTTTCATTAGATTGTAGTAGTTTTTAAAATCTCTCAGTTTTTCATCGTTTGTGAGAGCAAAGGTGTTTAGCTCTGATCAGTTTTCTTTCAAATATGTAAGAGATTCATCTCTAAGTGTTTGATGGTTGCTTTGATGGCCATACAAGAATAAACTAACCGATCTGAAGAGGCAACTTCCGTCGCCTTGCACTTCTTCTATCCTGAAGGTTGTTGGTTCGGGATTAGCGGCTGTAGCGATTTTGTCGGCAAAGGCCCGCCTGTTCAGCGCCTTTCCGCCACTGTCCAGCATGCTATCACCCTTAGCAGTGGCTCCAAGAGTGCCCTGACGATCCTCAGGCAGCGGCTTTTTTCCGAGGCTTTTCGTAATCACCATTATCATGGGGGTCCCCTTTAACGCAGGGGATACAGCATTTTTACCCTACTGCCAAGTAACTCGGACCCGTGGGGACGTCACTTCCCAAAGCAGCCATACCGAAGTCCAACTGCCCCGTGCGGGTTTATTATTATTATTATTATTATTATTATTATTATTATTACTATTATTATTATTATTATTATTATTATTATTATTATTATTATTATTATTATTATTATTATTATTATTATTATTATTATTATTATTATTATTATTATTATTATTATTATTATTATTATTATTATTATTATTATTATTATCATTATTATTATTATTATTATCTTTCTTTTTCTTACATAATTGTGGTTTTATTTTGGACTGACGGGCTATGCCAAGTCAGTGCATATTCTATTATTACTATTCTGGATTGAGGAATGATCTAACAACTAACAATATGGCATGTTTTTAGAATGACTGTTTTCTGAAAGTTTCGATGTATGTTTGTGTTGATTCCTAGTTGTTTCAGGTGTGATTTGAATGTTCCTGGTGTGAGGCCTGTCAATGACATAATAAGCTTGCTTCCAAAGTTTTTTTATTTCCATCGCCAGGTATGTGTATTTGGAGATTTTCTCATTGTATTTCGTTTGGATGTTTGTATCACTAGGAATAGCTATGTCAATTAGGCATGTGTTTTTTCCTTTTTTTAACTGAAGAGTGATATCTGGTCTATTTGCAGATATTGTTTTGTCTGTTTGAATATTTATATCCCAGTACAGTTTGAAATCTTTGTTTTAGAGTATGGATGTTGGTGTGTATTTGTAGTATGGTTCTGAGCTTTCTACGAACTTACACGCTATGGCCAGTGCTTGGTGAACTACTTTTGTTGCTGCGTTGTGTCTTACTGTGTATTCTTGGCCAGCAAGAATTTTACATCTGCTTGATTACTATTATTATTTTTAATATTATTATTTTTTTTAATATTATTATTATTATTATTATTAATAGTAAGACGGCTATTATAACAGGTATAAGACAGTCTGTATAGGTCAGAAAATCGTAATCATTCTCAGCACCAACAAACCCATTAGGTAATCAATTTTACGATATTTTGAGCTAGCAAACTTAATTATAACCAAATATAAAAAACTAAAAAGCACAAAGTCGCCGTCTCATCAAATTAATAATTTCGTAGATGTTGGATTCGTGAATTTCAACGATCAATAAATAAAAACTATAGATAAATATTTAAAAAACTAGCGGTTTTGAAATAGTGTGTGTGAAATATTGAAACGTAAATATCTTCAATCCACCCGATCAATTTTGTCAATACTATGTTGCAGTACTGTCTAGTCAAAGAACTAGCAGTTAGTCCCAAAAAAGGGAGATATTTGACCAATTTGTCCAAAAATTGTAAGATATTTGACCCGAAGGCCAAACTAGATAAATGACAGTGACTCAAGGTAGCGCCTATTTTTCTAAAATGGGGGACCATAAATTGGTATTTGTTATTAAATTTGTCAGTAGATTTTAGAGTTTAGTATGTCGTTTTTGACTAATTTTGGGTCGTACAATTCAATAAAAACATTTTTTTTTTTATTTTGATCAAAATGGCGGCCAATTTTTAAAATGGGTGATCATAAATTCAACTTAATTTTATTCGCTAAGGACATTATGATTTGAGGTTCGTCATTGATAAATCTTTTTTGTCGGCAGCTTTAACCAGCGTTAAATATGTCGTTCTTGACAAATTTTGGGTCGTAGAATTCATTTATGGAGTCGAGAGAAACTCTCGACTCCATAAATGAATTCGAGAGTCGAGAGTTTCCTCCATCTATTTCATTCAATAAATGGATAACTGAGGACTGGGAATTTTTCTAACCTAGTAGAAATATTAAGAGGGTAGATATTGTATGGAACCTTGACGATTATGACAGTACCAAACAGGCCCGTGATAAAAAAGGATCACAGGGATGCGCAGCCAAGTTATATCTCAAAGTAAGGTTTATTATACAGGGTGAGTCAGGAGGAACGGACCAAATTTCAGGAGTGTGTTATACACGCGAAAACAATGTAAAAAACCCATATGTTCTTATCCGATATTCATTTGTTTTCAAGTTATAGCGCAACATCAAATTTTTTTCTACGTTCCACGTTTATCAAAATTTTTACGTAATTAG
Source organism: Polydrusus pterygomalis (assembly GCA_963969555.1). NCBI lineage: Eukaryota > Metazoa > Arthropoda > Insecta > Coleoptera > Curculionidae > Polydrusus > Polydrusus pterygomalis. The sequence continues at coordinate 13,840,196 of OZ018384.1, forward strand.
AGTATGCCATGCTCAAGACTCTAAACTATTTGACATCTATGTTGTCTTGACAAATTGTGGCAGTAATTAGGTAAACGTTTATTTTCAAGTTTGAGTGATTAAAGTGTTACAAAATGCTAAATACTTATTAAAATTTAGAATATGCAAATATGGTGTTTATTTATGGTTTCTGTAATGGAAGTGCTACAGCTGCTGTTGAAGAATATCGTCAACGGTACCCACATCACAGACATCCGACTAGAAACGTGTTTATAAGAGTTTTTACCAATTTGTGCGAGAATGGTAAGCTTCCCAGTGCCAACATTACATCTGAACGAGCTACTCGACAAGGTTTAGGAGAAGTAGAAAATATTCTGGATTTAGTAGAAGAAAATGCAACGACCAGCTCACGAAGAATTGGTACTCAAATGGGCATTCCAAAAAAAAGAGTATTAAACACACTCCACGAGCAAGGCTTATATCCATACCATGTACATAGAGTACAGCACCTAAAACAGGAAGATTATGCTAAACGTATTGAATTTTGTCGGTGGATAAATAATCATCGTGTTGTATCGCGTATACTTTTTACAGATGAAGCAACATTCACCCGTGACGTTATTAATAATACAACATGAGTTACAAGGACTACCAGAGGATGTTCCTGTAAATATCAGAAGGCAAATGTATTACCAGCACGATGGATCTCCTGCACATTTTGCTCGTCAGGTCAAGCAAAATTTAGCCGAAACATTTTCAGGGCGTTGGATTGGTCGTGGTGGTCCTATTAATTGGCCTCCAAGATCTCCAGACCTCACAGCACTAGATTATTGTGGGGCTGGTGTAAAAATGAAGTGTACAAAGTAAAAGTGGACACTCGGGATGCACTAATTCGGCGTATTAAAAATACTGCATCCAATTTTAAAGAATAAAGAAATGAAGCAATTAGAAGAGCAACGGCATCTTTATAGACGAAGCAGAAAATGTTTAGAAGTCAATGGCGGTATTTTTGAACATTTAATAAAAGAACGCCATGATTAGGAAACCGTTAATATTTATGAACTTTTCTTTATTTGGTATTACGCTATATAACTTGAAAACAGATAATTATCGAATAAGAACATATGGGTTTTTTCAAATTGTTTTTGCGTGTATATTACGCTCCTAAAGTTTGGTCCGTTTCTTCCGACTCACCCTGTATAAGTGAAATTAGTCGCTTTTTTTATAAACATGTTTCTAAGTCCTTTGCCGAAAAAATGTAGCGATTGTTTGTGCAACATTGAAAGCAAAAGCCTATGATTGGGATTTTTGGTCATAAGTTTAGTAGAAGAGAACTTGGAAACTGTTACGAACGTTTGTAGCATTATTAAGGCTTCTAAAAATAGTTAAATAGCTGAATTATTCGGGTAATCGTGCCAAAATGGGGAGGGGGCCGACGGGCGCATTTTGCTACATGTGTCAGACATGGCCAAAAAGGGTTTCAAAAATGTTCTAGTCCGAACAGTCGATACAGATGATGTGGTTTTATGTGTTTCGTTTGTTTTTGAGCTTTAGGCTATGGGTATAAAAGAATTGTGAATTATATTTGAATCTGGAAAAAATCGGCTATACATTTCATCCCACAACATCGCTAATGAACTAGGAACGAAGAAATGCATGTCCTTAAGAGTCTGCGTTTACTGGTTGCGATAGTATATCCTTCTTTACTGGAATAGGCAAAAAAGGAGCATGGAAAACATGGATGACATGTGAGTCAGCAACTGAAGCTTTTAAGTTTTTATCTTTCACATTCAGGCACTTTTAAAGTAATTTACATCAAAATTATACTCCGCAACCTCAGAACACCCAAAAGTCGATCAGATACGAAATAACCTTTTTTGCACTGAAACTAGGTCCCTACATTTAATTCCACTTTGCTAAGTTTTTTAACCACCCTGTACAAAATTTAAACAAACTGGTAACAGAATAAAAAATGAATACTTTTATCGAATGTTGCGATCCAAAATTATTCGAAACGACATATTTGCTAATAAAAGCTGTTGACAAACGAGAGTTATCAATTTATGGCCAGCCACTTTGTAGAATGGCCACCATTTCGATCAGATGGTAAAAATATTATTTTTATTGAATTCTACGATCCAAAATTAATTGAAAACGACATATTAAACGCTAAAGTCTGTAGGAAAAATAAGAGTTAGCAATTAATATTCCGCCATTTAAAAAAAAGGGCGGCATTTTGATCCGAATAAAAAAAACTGTAATTTTTATTGATTTTTACGATCCAAAATTAAGAAAAAAACGACATTTTAAACGTATTAGTAAAATAAAAATAATTTATTAATTTAGGGTTAGCCATTTTTTAAAATGGCCGCCATTTTGATCAGAATAAAAAACCATTAAGTATTTTTTTTAAATTCTAGCCCCCAAAATTATTCGAAAACGACATGTTGAACGCTAAAATCTATTTGCAAATAAAAATAACCAATTTATGATCTGCTATTTTAAAAATATGGGCGCCAATTTGATCAGAATGAAAACCCATTATTTTTTATTGAACTCTACGACCCAAAATTAGTCGAAAACGACATTTTAAACGCTGAAAAATGTTGACAAATAAGAAATATCGTTTGCAAATAAGAATTACTAATTTATGATCTACCATTTTGAAGGCACAGTCATAAATCGGGTTGGCCTCCGGGTCAAAACTCTTTAAATGGTCTAAAATGCACCTACCAAATATTATGAAATACTGAAATACTGAATTTATTCATGCTAATAAAAATATAAAACTTTTTTACAATTGTCAACAGCATAGTCTTATATCTAAAAAACTAGTGGTATTAAAATACATTTTAAAATTGCAATCTTACAAACAGTACACACATATATACATACATTTAAAAACCGGAAAAAAAAACTGTAACAAATGAGAAACACTTGACGGAAAAAACAAACAGTCTAAATGATCGCAGTAGTATTTAGGAATTCTTGTACACTATAAAAAGATTTGTCTAATAAATATTTTTTTGTAGTTTTAATAAGGTTTTGCTTTCAGACAAATTTGTCAAATAGTTTAGACTAACCGCTAGTACTATTAGTAGAATCAACTTTTCATTTTTCATGAAGATAGTAAGTTTTTAGTAGAGAAGCTGCCACCCTGTGAATCTGCATTCTTCGAGGTTTTGATGGGACAAACTTGTTTTTATTATTATTCCTCTCAACTAAACCTGGTACGCTTACAACTTATAACCATCAGGAAACAAGTAAAAGAAATACTTTAGACAAGTATAGGTGAAATCGTAACTGGCTAGAGAAGCCTAAGTTATAACAAAAAATACAAAGAGTACGGTTTGATTTGACTTAAGCCTTAAGTCTACATTTTTTTATGCCTTGGGTGAACCATTCTTTTATAATGGAGATAATAAGTAAGTTACAACTGGGTCGACTTACTAAGTTTATCAACAATAGTGGTTGGTTTAAATTAATAAACTGTCAAGATTATTCTGCGCTATACGTCGCTAGGTATCACAGAGCTAATGCGGATGGGTTTTTAGTGAATTTCCATTTTATTGAAGAATATTTCTTAGAGCGAGTCTCGCTACCTTGTGGCTTCTTCGGATGTTTGGTGCTAACTCTAAGGTAGGGGCAAGCGTCATGTAAAGAAAGTTTCCTATATAAAACAGAAAATTGATAAAAAGTTTATTAAGTGCATAATGAATTTCCATTTAATAAAGGCTTCTACCATTAAAAATTTAAATTCTAAGTTTTTTTTATTTAAATACTCATCTTCTAGTTGTGGATTTCCTTCTGTTCATTGTTATTGTTTGCTATTCAAATTTTATAATATTATAGTAGTACGAAAGTCCGTCCAAGAGATTGTCAGAAAAATAAAAACTGTAAATATTCGCTGTGTCCACAATACTTAGGTAATTTTTAAGCTCTATTTTGTAACATATACAGGATGATTCACGGTGGATGAAACGTTAGACGTTTCTGACAAACCAGTGAACGAATCGTTCTGAAAATTTGGTCTCGTACATAAACGGACATGCTCTACCAACCTAAAATATTTTTGATGCCGCTTCCACAGAAAAATAATAGTAACTTCGATTTTTTAAATGCAACACCATATATTTTATTTTATTTTCGAAACCCCCACTACTTTCCTTACAATTTTTATTAACTCTACTCTATACTTATCTCTTACGGTTTCTATATAATAATATAATAATCAAAAGGTTTTTATTTGTCATGATATTTAACATGTCAATAGTCTTACATTTCATTTACAATAATAATGTATATGACTTGGTTTCCCTAGGTATTTGGGACTGTTGTTGCAACTATCCGCTACCTAGGATACGCGCCTGGCGACGCCGGCGGGGTTGTTGTTAGCCCTTGGTTAGACGATTTGACGTTTAGCTCAGCTTGGTTTCTAAGATATAAATTAATTTCCGTTTTTTTTTGTCCGAAAACGGCACTTTTAAAAGTGCTGATAATTTTGAACTCTAAAACACTGAAATCCTGAAATTTGGTAAATAGTTAACTAATACCATAGGGCTCTTTGCCCTAGTCCCAAATCTTAGTTGCAATATACAGGGTGGTTGAAAAATACACTTGAAAAAGTGACCATAAGTCCTTTTTTTCAAATGTAACACCCTGTATATTATTACGGATTTGAAAAGCTGTTAAAATTTCTCTTAATTCTTGTATATCATACCTGTACCTAACTAACTAGTTTAACCATTTTTTTGACGTATTAAGCACGATTTGTAAAATTTTCTATACAATTCAACAATTCAATTTTCATTCGGTTATTAGTAAGTTAGCCATGACAAAAACTGATATTTATGTATGTTACTATGGTTGTAGTTTTGACATTTCATTAAGTTTAGATACAAGATAGTTACAGTACAAGACAGTTTAAAATATTGGAAGAAACCTATACAAATGCAGTTCTTTAAACTTATTTATTTTATTTGGACAATGTGATTATCGCCAGGACTAGTGTTGGGAAAAATCGACTTATTTTAATAATCGACTACCTACCGAGTATTCGAGTAATTTAACAAACCGAATTATAATCGATTTTTTTTCACTCAAATGCTAATATTAATTATTAATATTGGCGCTTCATCGTTCATGTTGATATACAGCATTTGTATTGGGAATAACTGACTCGGTGTTGTTAATCGATTGATTTTTTGCGGATTATTAAATGTGGCGGAGATATTTGTGGATTTTTTGGCATGGTTCCCAGATCTTACAATTTAATTTAACAACTTGACTACTTGACCTTGAGATGTCACGATATTGCATAACTCATGATATTTATGAATACTGAATACTCACCACTAAACATTAAGTTTTCAGTAGACGCCGACGATTTAAATCTAAATAAAATAATAAATCCTATTATCCTACGCAGGCAACCCGTAATGCAGTATTTAAATCTAAATAATAAATCATAATTATCTTACACAGGTAACCCGTAATGCAGTGTTTAATTTGAATTATATCGTCAATAATAACCGAAACCACTCGGTGTAGCCACTCGCTAGGAGATGGCTCTGGCCGCAGTGAGTGATTGACAGGCACTTTGGAGACGCGTTGGAAAATAAAAACCATATATTCGTCACTCATTTCGTCACTCGAATTATTTCCGAAGATAATCGAATAATTCAAGTGATTGAGAAAACCGAATAATAGGTTATTTTTTACTCGAATTATCCCATCACTAGCCAGGACATGTATAAAGTTTAACGAAATGTACTCTAATTTACCGCCAATGAATCTCAATTTTATTAAATGTTAACTAGTTAAATAATAAAAGACTACTAAAATTATAACTATAAAATGCTATTTTAACAGATGTTCAAAACGCTGGCCCTTTACATCCAAACACTTTAATATGCGGGTGTTCACCGCATTAATTGTCGTTGCAAATCTAATTTCGGTTGGATTTAGAACTCTAAATACTTGACTGACTCGAATAGCAGCTCTTCTTTAGAATTTACCGGTAATTTGTAAACTTGTTCTTTGAACATAGGTAGGTACCACACAAGTAAACATCCAATGGATTGAAATCGGGTGACCTTGGAGGCCAATCTCAAGGTCCCAAGCGTCTTATCCAACGATAGTCAAAAATCCTATTAAGTTCTGCATTAACTTCTCTAGTGCAATGTGCAGGAACTCCATCATGTTGATACCAACAGCTTCGATAATCTTCAAGTGGCAGATTATCTACAAAATTTTCGACATCTTTCCTCAAAATATGACATAGTTTCCAAAATTTAATGACTTCTCATATACATAATTTAATTGATTGTCCATTAACATGCAAAGAACATTAAAACTGAATTTTTCTTGAAATCCGGCTTCTTTTGTGACATGAGGGTTTTCTCTGGACCAGAAATGACTATTTCTTCTATTAAAAATCCCTTCCCTTGAAAATTTTGATTCATCGGGCCAAATTATTTTATTTAAAAAATTTGGATCTTCTTGAGTGCGCACCAATAACATTTCACAACATTCTACTCTCTGTTGAGGATCTTGAGGCTTCATGGCTTGAACTTTTGTAAACTTGTAATCATGCATGTTATGCTGTACTAAAATTCTTTGAACTGATGAATATGTTATACCGAAATCGTATTGAGCACATCGTATTGAAGACTGGGGAAATACATGAAAATATGCCAAAACATTAATCTCGTTGTCTTCGTCAGAAGTCACGGATCGAGGCAAGTTTCTTGGCGCTTTTAAAGCTGAACCAAACTCAGTAAAATTGTTCTGGATCCTTATGAATTTTCTGAGATACATTGGCGGTAAATTAGGGTACATTTCATTAAACTTTATACATGTCCTGGCGATAATTCTATCACATTATAACACTGTCACTTACTAATAACCGAATGAAAATTGAATTGTATAGAAAATTTTACAAATCATACTTAATACGTCAAAAAAATGGTTAAACTAGTTAGTTAGGTACAGGAATGATATACAAGAATTAAGAGAAATTATAGTACTGAAAAAAAGGACTTATGGTCACTTTTCAAGTTACCAGAATAAGTGTATTTTTCAACCACCCTGTATATTGCAACTAAGATTTGGGACTAGGGCAAAGAGCCCTGTGGTATTAGTTAACTATGTACCAAATTTCAGTGTTTTAGAGTTCAAAATTATCAGCATTTTTAAAAGTGAAGTTTTCGGACAAAAAAATGGAAATTAATGTATATCGTAGAAACGGTAAGAGATAAGTATAGAGTAGAGTTAATAAAAATTGTAAATGGGGGTTTTGAAAATAAAATAAAATATATGGGGTTCCGTTTAAAAAATCGAAGTAACTATTATTTTTGTGTAGAAGCGGCATCACTGTATTGACAAAAATATTTAAGGTTGGTAGAACTTGTCCGTTTATGTACGCGACCAAATTTTCAGAACGATTCCTTTACTGGTTCGTCAGAAACGTCTAACGTTCCATCCACCGTGAATCACCCTGTATAATAGCATTGTGTATAAAACAAAATGTAGGTAGGTACCGAATCGTTTTCCATTAGTAGGTGCAATACTATCCTGGAGGCCCGTGAATCTGAATTCGTCGAGGTTGCATCGTAATAAACTTGTTTTTGATATTGTTTATTTATGATCCAAGCTTGTAGAATTTGTATTCGTTATCATCTATAAGCAGGGAACCATAAGATGCAGATGGGGAGATCAACTTGAGAAGCAGCGTAAACATTTCAACAATACATTGAATTTTACCAACTGTCGTTTTGTTAGTAATTACTGGAAGTTGCAGGGTACTGGCCAACGATTAATTATCGAAGATATCAACAATTTTTTTTATAACATATGCTATAAAATTGTCTACAAAAGCGACATTTAAAGAATTATTGTAATTTTAATAATGACGTGTTATCCTTAGGAGCTTTTAAAGCTGAGAGATTTAGCTGTAATAAACATGCTTTTAAAAGGGAAAGAAATAAGGCACTTTAAGCCTTCCTCCACTGGTATATTAAAATAAATTTTAGGTTTTATTGACGGGTAAATTCTCTACATGTTTCGAATGTATATACATTCATGATCAGGAGAATGGAATAAGGAATATAAGAAATACAATAGGTGCGAACAGTCCAAACAGAGCTACAAGATGATGGAAAGAACAAGTAAAGTATTTGGAAAAACGTCCAACGGCGTAATGATAGACCATTCGTGAAGTATTGATAAAAACTAAGTTAAAAAGTTATCATAGCAGTAAGCTATGTGTCATAATATTAGTGAGACAGCACCTATTGTATTTCTTATATTCCTTATTCTATTCTCCTGATCATGAATGTATATACATTCGAAACATGTAGAGAATTTACCCTTCAATAAAACCTAAAATTTATTTTAATATACCAGTGGATGTGAAGACCTTAAGTGTCTTATTTCTTTCCCTTTTAAACATACACTCCACTTAAAGTATGGACTATTTCTTCAAGTTGAAAACATGTTTTTAATATTATCTGTTGCGCACAAATATTTTGTAGAATTTGGCTTTATTCGCATCAACAATCAAGGAATAGTTAAACTTCAAATATGAAGATAACCATCACTTAAGCAAGAAAAGCAGTGTATATTTTAACAATAGATATACCTAGAGGAATTCAATTTTGCTCAATGCCGCTGGGCTAGTAATTACTTGCAGTTGCAATATATGTAATAGAATTGTATATAAAGCAACATTTGGAAAATTATTATTATTCCATTAGCACCATGTTATCATACGAGAAGCCCGTGAATCCGAGATCAGCAAGATTTTGTTGTAACAAACATGTTTTTGATATTGTCTGTTATGCACAAATCTTGTTGAATTTGGTTTCAATCATATCAACAACTAAGGAATAGTAATACCATCAAAAGGCATATTATAAACATCGGTCAGCTATAGAGAAGCTCTGCTTCTATGTTTTAATAAAGTTTGTTGCTAATGACGATAATGTCACAAATTATTTGGTTAATTAAGAATTATTTGACATTAAAGAATATGAAAGATAAATTTAATCAATAACATAATTATGAGCTATATATACTAAAATGGGGCCACATTTTCTATAGTTATTCTATTTAGATTTTTAGTTTTTAGTTAACATATATGGGGGATTTTTAGTCCGCTGTTACTCCTTTTTATTAGATTTCATAATAAGAAACGTCTACAGTGTCCCTAATAGTTAGTTTTTTAAAATTTTATAAGCTATATTTTAACAAACATAAATTTATAAAAATAATGTTCATCTGTTAGCACTAATTTACCCTACCAAATCTGAGTTCTTCCAGGTTTTGCTGCGATAAACGTGTTTTTAATAGTATTTATGTATACCGGGTCCGCCAACGAAGCGGGGACGGAAGATTAAGTCCTTATCGATGAACTTATCAAACCTCCGAAAACAGCATAATACTTAAAAGCGGTATATTTTTAAAATATTTTACATTATACAGGGTGGCCCAAAAAGTGTGGCGGACTAAACTTGCATTTTTTTATATGAAACACCCTGTATATTATCGGCCCAAAAGATGGTCATAGAGCTGCTGATCATTTTAATATAAAGTTATGTGGGTTTATTAATAGTAGTTTTAAAAATATTAACGATTTTATCTTAAAAATTGTCTAATTTTAGTAACCATTTTTAAATTACTAAAAACGATTGAATAAAAAGTAAACTAAAAAACAAATATTTTAGAATATTATATTTGTGTTTAGTGCATTTATTATACAGGGTGATCATATTATGCAAAATACAAGAAATCTCTATTTTTTTTTAAATGGAACACCCTGTATATTTTTTGATTTCTAAAAAGCCCTTTTTATATTCTTCTTACTTATATCAATTTAATACCTTTTAAGAGTTTACCGTATTTTAGTCATTTCGATATTAACTTTAAAACCCTACATTTTTGCTACTTTTTAGTTACTTTTATTCATAATCGAATTGCTATAATTTTTTTTTCCTTTTCCTAATACCATTTTAATAACCTTATTGCATACATTATTTTGCCATAAAAAAACTAAATGTTATTTATTAAGACATTTATAATGGATATTAATGATAAAACTTAAAATAATTATAAAATAATGAATTAGGTACAATATAAATTTAAGAAAATAAAGGAGTTGACAAAACAAAACTAAACAAACCCTTATTGGTAATACAGCATTTATCGTCTGACTCTAATGATAGGTTCAAAGGTTTTTTCCTGTTCTTGAAGACATAAATGTAGCCTTTGAGCACAATTTTGCTGGACATCTAGTAGATTTCTTATTCTAATATTTCTAAAGGCCTCGTATACGATCTTTCATATCGTCTCGGTTCGTAGGAGCTATGGCATAGACTTGTTCTTTAACATATCCCCAGAGGTAGAAATCATGGGGTGTTAAATTAGAAGACCTAGGAGGCCAAGCAATTGGTCCACCACGTCCGATCCACTGATTACCTCGCCTATGATTTAAAAATTGCCTAACCGGCTGATAATAATGAGGGAGGGCGCCGTCTTGCTGAAATCAGAAGTTTTAAATAGTGTTGGCATCTACGTGTTGAAGTAAAATGGGTAGGTTTTGCTGAAGGAAATTTAAGTAAACTTAACCCGTTAATCGCTCCTCGAAAAAATATTGTCCAATAATGTAAGACCCTAATATTCCTCCCCATACATTAACCGACCAGCGATTTTGGTTATCTACATGTCGAACCCAATGTGGATTTTCAGTAGCATAATAATGCATATTATGTCTATTTACGATTCCGTTATTTTTAAATGTAGACTCGTCACTAAACAGAACTTTTGTTAAACTATCTGGTACTTCTCTAATTTTGTTAAGCATCCAATTACAGAATGTAATTTTTCTTAAGAAATCATCTTCATAAAGTTCTTGGTGTAATTCTAGGTGATAAGGATGATATTTATACTTTTTCAAAATCCTTCGCACGCTTGTATTCTTAACACCGGTTTGCTGAAAAATGCCAGTATGACTTACGTTAGGATTTTCCTCTACTGCCAAAAGAATCCTTAATTCATTTTCTTCATTAATAACGGGTTTATTTATTACCATTATTTTTTTGTATGCAACGCTTCCTGTTTCTACAAATCTAAGCAATAACTTCTCAAAGGCCTCTGGTCTTGGCTTTCTCTCAATACCTGGATATCTTCCAGCATACACTCGACTCGCTAGAATGCAATTTTTTGAGCATTCTCCGAGTACAAAATAGTAGTTTTTACAACAAGAGTTTATATGGACATTCCACTCAAGTTGTATAGTGTATTTTTTCTAAGACTAAAGAAATTTTACACTTTAAATAAAAATAAAATTTACAATAAACAACGATATTTATTTAACAATAATTAACCTATTAGATCTAAGTAGGTACCTATATAATATAAGATTCGAGGGGTAAACCGCTGCGGCAATTCGGTATACAAGGCTCTGGCATTTTATCGGCAATCCGAGTAATTTGGTGGTAATCATGGCATTTCCGTGGCAATCCAGGAAATTCGGAGGTAGTACTGGCATTCCGTGGCAATACTGCAGGCATTTCATGGAAATATCGGCATTCCCTGGCAATACTTGTGGCATTCCAGTGGAAATCTTTTTATTACTTATAGATATGTGGCAACGGTGTACCTTGTTGGTCATTCCGACATGAGCGCCTGCATTCCGCTCTCTAATACAACAATGCAATAATTATGATATTACAAACTAATCTTTTAAAATATTCCCACCAGTATCATTTGATAAAAAGGCTATCTGTTTTACCGATAATGTCACCTGCTCAGTCGGTAAAGTCAGTTGCTATTGTACCGACGATGCCGACAAAATTCATAATGCAGGTGGCTCACAGATGGCCTATGATTCGACGAAAATGCATTGACGCGACATTTCTTAAACCCTTTATTTTTCTGTGCCCACAAGTAGAAAGATAATTTTAAAATAGGTAAGCTCATGCGTACTCGTTAAAATAATATTTATATTCCACTAGCAATCGACTGGCAATCCAGTGGCATTCCACCGGAAATACTGATAATCCAGTGGCATTCCACCAGAAATACTGGTAATCCAGTGGCATTCCACCAGAAATACTGGTAATTCAGTGGCATTCAACCGGCAATACAGGCAATCTACGGTTGTTTCCGGCAATTCGTAAGAAAATGTGGCAGTACTGGCATTACTTGGCAATTTTTGGCAGTAGTATACAACATTTGGGTCCGCGGTTTACCCCTCGATAAGACTACTATTTTTTTTCTACAATAAATGTGCAATTGTTGAATGTTGTACAGTTGTTATATGTAATAGTTTCTTTGCAATTAGCAACGTTATTCTCTGTAACACTATTATACGAGGTAGATGCTAAAATATTTGGAGCAACATTTTTTTTAGAGGTTGATGTAATATTCTTTATTTGCATATTGTGAACTGATTTTACAATAGTATAACCAATCTTATTTTTTTTACTTAAAAGAATTTCGATGTAAGTTTCCATCACTGATGGAGTTGATTTCCAGCCACCGTAGTTCTTGATGGTTAAAAGGTGTTGCCACCTGCATCTGCTAGGAGAGTGGCCCCCAAGCGATGAAAACAGTGCCCTGTATATAATTCTGGCTTGGGTAAATTTAAAAATTTTGCAATTATTTTCGGCTGATTACCAATTTTGTTGATGCCAACTACTTGCTTGGAACATTTACCCTTTTGGTAATTTATAAAAAAATGCTCCATGTTTGGTGGTCGAAGCCCCATGTATTTTTTTGAAACCTTGTAAAACAGGCCAGAGATTACAAATAAACGATCTGTTGTGGTGTCGATTAATCTAACTTGAAATTCATTTCCCAAGTCTCAAATATGATCCCGTTTTAAATTTTTTAATTATTGTCTACGGCATCCGCCAGAAATACCAAAAATCAATACCACCTAAAATTTAATTAGAAATATCAAATTTTATGACTACAAAGCAAGTAGGTATCAAATAAAAAAAAAAAAAAATATTTTCCCTCAATGAGGTTCGAACCAAGGAGCCTTTCTTGACCGCCACGAGCTCTACCGTAAGACTGATTTGACACTTGCTTAAAATAATGTCTAGTGCATATTATAAGAAGTCTTATTTAAGTATTCAATAGGATTTCATGCAAGATGATATTTTTTGATATGATATAATATAAAAGGTACTTTACTGAAGTTTACCTTTGTAAACAAATATTCGTGATCTGGTGCTTCCAGAAGGAACGTTTTAATTTGTTCCGATGTCAAAATTTTTGCCTTTTTTGGTTTATGGCCACTACTCTGTAACTTCAAAAAAGACCGCAATTTACAATATGTAGATATATCAATGTTTTTTTTATATTTAACATTGTTCTTACCTTGTTTTTAGGTCTTTGGATAAATATTTCATATATGCAGTTAAAACGTTTTCTGATATATTTTTGACTTCATATTCCAGCATCCAGTCCATAAACTTTTTTAAGTTAATTCGTATTTACTTTTGGATTTTTCTGGTAATAGAATTTCGTAGGTTTGGTTGGCTTCTAAACGAATATTTGGCGGAGGTAGTTTACCGTATCTTCATCGGAATCGCTTATATTTTTATAACTTGCAATAATTTTATTTACGATCTGACAATTACACTATAATTGACATAATATTTTAAAATCGAATAGTTACCTGGATAACCTGATGCTAACTGTGATTGGTCGATTTCATATCCTAACTAGGATGGATATTTATTTATTTATTTATTTATTGAAAACTACCCAATACAGGTTGATACAGGACATATCATTGACCCAATTATATATGTAGTATTTAATTAGTAAACCTAATATAGTAACAATCAATTTCCTACAATAGAGCACACTTTACTTACACACGTAGTATACTTATAATTTAATATTAACCCATTTACACATATAGTATCCAATAGTAAAGCTAATAGTAACGATCAATATCATACAATAGAGCACACTTAACATGCATAATATACTTACAATGAATATGACAGAATTTGTAGAGAGAGTCTCTAGATATCTACAGAATATGTTATGTTAGAGATTCGTTTTTTAATTTTATTTATAAATAAAGTTTCAGAATCGCCAAATATGTCACAGTATCTTTGATTTTCATTGTAATTAACAATCATACATCTAACGGGAGATTTTTTTTGATAATTAGTTCTAATTGATTTATAATGAAAAGTTCTATAACCTAGTTGTCTAGTTCTATTAGGTATACAAATACCCACCTTATTTAATGTTGTATTGTCTAGTGCTAAGTTATTAAATATTTTATAAATATAAACAGTACTACTGAAGGTTCTCCTATTGTGTAATGTTAGTAAGTTGTAGCGCTTTAGATTAATAAGATAGCTAATGTCATGGTTTTTTTTTAGTAAGATGTCCGAGATGCGAATAAATTTCTTTTGGATTTTTTCAATCATTTGAATGTATTTGGCATAAAGTGGAGACCAAATAATACTGGCGTATTCAAGTTCGGTTCTAACTAAGCTATTAAATAGAACCTTTAGAGTTTTTGTAGAAGTAAAGAGTTTTGCGTTTCGCAAGACAAATCCGAGGTTTTTATAAGATAGCTTTACTATTGATTCAATGTGTGAATTAAATGATAATTTATCGTCAAATAAAACTCCTAGATCATATTTTTCGGATACTGAATCTACTTTATTATCATTGATTGTATAGGCAAAGTCAGTCGTTTTTTTAGAGTAGGAGAACTTCATATGTTTAAATTTATCAATATTAAAAGGCAGTTGATTTGCCATGGACCAATCATACAGTGAATCTAAATCTCTCTGTAGAGCACTATAGCCAGTAATATCCTCAATTTTTTTAAATAATTTTATATCATCAGCAAAAAGAAGAACCTTCGAATTCCTGACAACATACACCGAATCGTCAATGAAAATCAAAAACAAAAGAGGACCCAAGTTGGAACCTTGAGGTATACCAGATGTCGCGAGAAAGTTGGGTGAACCGCAACCTCTAATTGATACATAGTTTGTTCTATCCGTTAGGTAGGATTTTATAAATGAACACCAGTTTAATGATAATGAAAATCTCCTCAGTTTAGCTATTAACAGACTATGGTCCACTTTATCAAATGCCTTGGCGAAGTCTATACCGGGTGTCCACGGAAGGTGGCTCGCCCCTCTAACTTTTTTGTTTTTCAAGATAATGACATAAAATGGGGGGATTTGTATACGACATTAAACTGCATTTTTTGACAGGTGACTCAACATTATTGAACTTCCGGTTTAACCGGAACTCTGGTATATTTTTACTTTTTTTGACTCTATATGATATTCTAAATATAACGATGTGTCACTTGTCACTTTTTGTCATCAAGAAAATATTTTTTTTCCAAATTTATTGTTTTATCTAGAGGGCTATGAATACCTTAAAATCGCTTATTTTAGTTTTTTAATCTTGGAAAAAATACAATTTTACTATTTTTGGTCCAATGCTATGCGCTATGTAAAATTTAATCTTTAAAGTTGTATAACTCATTTTTTTAAAATGGCAACATGGTAGCTCGTCGAGTTAAGAAAAAAGAAGATTTTATTACGATTATTTTGATACCATACACTATTAGGTTTTAAAAAAGCTGTCATTAAAAAACATTAAAAAGTTAACTTAGAACTTTCCTAAAATGAAGCATATTTTGAAAATAAATTTAGATTTAAATGCATCAAGTAGCTAATTAAATACAAAGTATGTCAAAATAACAGGTACTTAAATGTTAATCAATAAAAAATAAAAATATTCAAATATGTATGTATAAAATTATTCAATTATTATTCTTTTAATAAAATAATATAATGAATAATATCGTTGAGATATCATTTATAAATAATTATGAAAGTAATAGTTAATCATAAAATAAAATAAGTGCATGTTTAAATATTTTTTAATTTAAAATTTAGCTTCCCCTTTTTTAAGTATTTTCTTTGTTATCATTTTAAAACGTTTTATATTTAAAAATTTCAATTCTTTGGGTATTTCGTTATAAAATTTCATACCTTGATAATAAATGGAGTTCTGACCTGCCCTAGTGTGTATTAAAGGTAAATCAATATTGAAAACAGTTCTAGTCAAATGATCATGCACGTCACATCTGTAATTTAATTTTATATTAGAATGTTTATTTTTTGATTTGATTTGGTAAACAAAAACAATATTTTGCATTAAGTGAATATCCTTTTTAGATTTAAATGCATCAAGTAGCCTGTCACCAGCAAAACTGATAAAACAAAATCATGCATTAAAGAAAATTGAAATGCCAACAGCGTCTGCCAAAGTAAATTAGTTTGTTGTTTAAAAAACATGGAAAATAATAGTTTTACAAGGAAGTTGATATGTTATTAGTGTTTGGAGAATGTAGAAATAATTCAACCGATGCTGGACGACTTTACGCCCAAAGATATTTTAATCGGCGTCATCCAACCCGGCACTATTAGGTACCCAAAACTGGTTCCGAAAATGCGAAATGAACCTGACAATAATAACATGTCAACTTTTTCACTCCTTGTAAAACTATTATTTTCCATGTTTTTTAAACAACAAACTAATTTACTTTGGCAGAAGCTGTTGGCATTTGAATTTTCTTCAAGGCATGATTTTGTTTTATCAGTTTTGCTGGTCAGAGGCTACTTGATGCATTTAATTCAAAATGTATTCTCAAAAGATGCTTCATTTTAGGAAAGTTCTAAGTTAACTTTCTTAAAGTTTTTTAATGACAGCTTTTCTAAAACCTAACAGTGTATATACATCTTACCTTCAATTCAAAAACAGATTTCGAAAAAATTCAAGGCCATGGTTTAATAGCGAAATATATAATGAAATCAAATCCAGAGACTATTACTACAAAAAATTAAAAACTTATCCAGATAAAATATTTGTATTAAATATGCATCAAACATGTGTTAAGCAAGTTAAAAAAAAATTAAAGAAGCAAAACAGAAATTTTACAAAAAGAAATTTGGAGAAATTAATGGTAACCTTAAAAAAACGTGGAAATTGGTTAATTCACTAATAAATAATAGTGAACAAAAGAAAGCTGAAGTAACATCAATAATGCTTGACAATATACAAATTACTTGTGAAGAAAAAATGAGCAACTGTTTTAATCAATATTTCTCTTCAGTTGGTGAAAAATTATCTAAAAAAATAAAAGATATCCCATTAGATTTGTCCAATGAATTCAGTTCAGATATACCCATGTCACTGCCTGATGTATCTCAAACCAGAATTGAAGAAATAATAGATAAAATGGACTGTTCAAAAGCCCCAGGATGGGATGATATTGATGTGGCAACGATTAAAAACTGTAAATGTGCATTAAGTCCTGTATTGTGTAAACTAGTAAAACATTCTCTAAAAACTGGTGAAGTGCCTCAAGGAATAAAGATTGCTAACGTTAGACCAATTTTTAAATCAGGCGATAAACAACAACTAAATAATTACCGGCCGATATCAGTGTTGCCAATAATGTCAAAGATTTTTGAAAGAATAGTAAAGGATAGTCTTAATTTACATTTAAATTCAATACATTTTTTATCTAAATGGCAATATGGCTTTCGAGAATCAAGTGATACATATTCTGCAGCTGTTGATTTAATTTCAGAAATTCAAATGGCTTATGATAGCGGCCAAAAATGTACACTTGTTTCTCTAGTTCTTTGCAAAGCTTTTGATACTGTAAATTTTTCTATTCTTTTAAGAACACTTGATATGATGGGTATTTCGGGTGTAGTTTTTGACTTGTTTAGAAATTATTTGAATCAGCGGAAACAAAAAGTTCGTATCAAAAATAAACATAGCAAATTTCTTAATATTAATTGTGGTGTTCCGCAAGGTTCAATTTTGGCCCCTTTATTTTTTCTTATTTATATTAATTCTATATTTAAATTAAAATTGAAAGGGAAAATTAGATTGTTCGCCGATGATACAACTATTTTATACATCGCTGATTCATATGAAATGATACAAAATTTTATAAATCATGATATGGAAATCATTGAATTATGGATGTGTAGTCATAAATTAACATTAAATTTGGAAAAATCCTCTTTTTTATGTATAGGAAAAAAACACAATTTATACAGAAGTGATTTAAAATTAAAAGTCGGGCATTTAAAACAATCAAATAAAATTAAATTTTTGGGGTTGATAATAGATGAAGCTATTAATTGGAGTGAACACATTGAATATATTAAACAGAAAATAGTTGCACCAGTGGGAACTTTAAAAAAACTCAGTTTTTTGACTCCAAATTATATGTTACGTCCTATTTATTTTGCTATTATTCACTCTCATTTACAGTATTTAACTTTAATATGGGGATCAACTTTTCAAAATTTGCTTAATCCTTTACAAGTTTTACAAAATAAAGCAATTAAAAATATATATTGCTTGGATAGACAATATTCAACTAAACTTTTATATAAAAATTTTAATATTATGTCAAGGATATTCACTTAATGCAAAATATTGTTTTTGTTTACCAAATCAAATCAAAAAATAAACATTCTAATATAAAATTAAATTACAGATGTGACGTGCATGATCATTTGACTAGAACTGTTTTCAATATTGATTTACCTTTAATACACACTAGGGCAGGTCAGAACTCCATTTATTATCAAGGTATGAAATTTTATAACGAAATACCCAAAGAATTGAAATTTTTAAATATAAAACGTTTTAAAATGATAACAAAGAAAATACTTAAAAAAGGGGAAGCTAAATTTTAAATTAAAAAATATTTAAACATGCACTTATTTTATTTTATGATTAACTATTACTTTCATAATTATTTATAAATGATATCTCAACGATATTATTCATTATATTATTTTATTAAAAGAATAATAATTGAATAATTTTATACATACATATTTGAATATTTTTATTTTTTATTGATTAACATTTAAGTACCTGTTATTTTGACATACTTTGTATTTAATTAGTTAAATTTAACAATTATCTTTATACATGTTGTTACTAGTAGAGAATCTTGCATAAACGGATGTTTTTGGGATTTCATTTGGATTAAATAAATAAATAATAAATGGTATCAAAATAATCGTAATAAAATCCTCTTTTTTCTTAACCCGACGAGCCACCATGTTGCCATTAAAAAAAAATGAGTTATACAACTTTAAAAAGTAAATTTTACATAGCACATAGCATTGGACCAAAAATAGTAAAATTGTATTTTTCCCAAGATTAAAGAACTGAAATAAGTGATTTTAAGGTATTCATAGCCCTCTAGATAAAACAATAAATTTGGAAAAAAAATATTTTCTTGGTGACAAAAAGTGACAAGTGACACATCGTTGTATTTAGAATGTCATATGGAGTCAAAAAAAGTAAAAATATACCAGGTGTCCCATTTAAAAATCGAAAGTTTATGTCACTTCCGGTTAAACCGGAAGTTCTATAATGTTGAGTCACCTGTCAAAATATATATTAGTACCTCTACAATGTTTCGCTACATGGCCAAAGGAACAACACTTAAAACACATCGCCAAGTTAAAGTATTCGTATACGTAAAGCTTTGTCAAATCAAAATGTAAATCCTGGGTTTTCATAATATGCTTAAAGATATCTGTAGTTGTTTGCATTATCCAGTTTTCCCTAAAAGGATTTCTACATTTTCGCTTTGTTACAAAAATGATTTTTTCCTGGACCTCGTTTCCGAATATTGTTTGCAATTCTGGGTTTTGCCTAATAAGTTCGGATTTAAAATCTTCAGTTGAATAGCCTGCTTCTATTCCTGTAAAGATTATCATTGGATCACTATTGATTTCTTTGGCTTGTATCTCTTCTTTTTCTTTTAAAACATCAATTAGCTTTTTTTGTTGAGTTTTGTTGTGACTTTCCAGTATCACTACTCCACCTTTGGCTGTTCTCACGTTTTTAGGTCTTCCATCAATGTCATTGATATCGAGATTTTGTTTAAGTTTTTGTAGTACCTTTTTAGAATCAGGCTCATTTTGTACTCTAATAATGGTCTCTAATTTTGGTTTGTTTGTTTGTTGGGGGTGTTACCCAAACTTCATTTTCCTTATTAGCCGGAGAGCTAGTAACACCCGTTTCATGAAGTGTCTGATGCACTTCCAAATTTTGTGTCATAGTATCTACTGGATAGATGAGCAGGTAAGCAAGTGTTGGCTAGCTCCACCTGGGGACACCAGGTACTGCGCATAGGAGAAAGGTGTCCAAAAATTTTGCCCAAAAAAAGTGTTTGTTTCAGAGGCCAACAAACAGAAATCAAAATTTAAAATGACACAAAACACAAAAATTAATAAGGCAGACACTTTTGAGGGGGTAAACATTTAATAAAAACACCCCCAAGTTGTTTTTTTTTTAAATACAAAATGAAGTGTTTGATTCACGCTGACATTTTAACAGTGTCTTAATTACATATAATAAAAAATAATTACAAAAAGGCAGACACTTTTTTTGGGGAGATACAATACAATACAATAACATTTTAATTAAAAAAATATTTTTTCATTGCCATTTTCAAACCACTCTAGATATTTTTATGAAATTTGGTACACGTCTTTTGAGCATCGAAAGGCATTTTTTGGTGTAAAATAATTTTCTAAAATTTTAGCAGTGGCGTCCGTGCGGGGCTTGCATTTAATATTTTTAAAGAAAAAAATGGTGCTCCACTGCTTTTTCTTTAAATAAAAATCATTTTTGAAATTCACGTCTAATTTAGAGCAAATTCGGTCTCTTGGCTTATTTTCTTACGGTGCACCGTTTTCGGGTAAAAAATAAAAATCATTTTAATGCACAATTTCAAACGACCTTTTAAGCGCGCCAAGCCCGATGACGTCAGGAAGTATGACTTTTCCGTCATCCTGACCGGTGGCCGAGCTACCGAGTTTGCATTTGGATTGCCGTGTGTTATTGTATTGTTTTTTTAAGGTGGAATTCTCAACGTCGTTCAATTTATTGCCAACGTATAACCTATTTCGTGGATGTCACACACGAATTATACTTCTTGACGTCACGACCCGTTTTTACTCGCTTGGGATAATTTGAATTTTGGGGCATTTTTAAATCTTGCTAGCGGTCTTTTGAGACGAAATATGTTGTTTTTTTTTGCTGCCATATGTTTTATGACAATATATACTTATGATTTATAGAATTTTTTCCTCATTTAAAATTTTTGTCAAGTTCCCTATTAACAAAGGTAAGTTGGTTTAACAACAGTTTAGAACATTTAGGTTTTAATAATTCTCGGAAATATTCGATGATCAGGTACTACTCTATTTGGATAACGCTTCATGTAAAGACGTCTGGCTTCTCTCGGATTTCCATTTGCAAGACCATAGATAAAATGCATCTCAGCCATTTCAGAATTCGTAAAAATTGCCATGGTAAAACAATACTGTAACGAATATTTAATACACTTTTGAACGTTACAAACTCTAATTTGTACACAACTTACGATTTAAAAATTAAAATGGCACGTGTCAAAAATAATAAAAACAAAAATTATCCAAACAACGCCATAGCCTACTAGGCCATTTTCAAAGAAATATGTTTCGTTTAGATAATTAAATAAATCGTTTTTAAATGAAATAGAAGAACACCCGGAGACCAGCACTAAAAAAAACGCTTCCTTTCCGAAATACAAGGGTGTAATGGTAATTAAATGGATGTGTTTCCAGGAATGTGCATTAAAATGATTTTTATTTTTTACTCGAAAACGGTGCACCGTAAAAAAATAAGTCGAGAGACCAAATTTGCTCTAAATTAGACAGGAATTTCAAAAATAAATTTTATTTAAAGAAAAAGCAGTGGCGCACTATTTTTTTCTTCAAAAGTATTAAATGCGAGCCCCGCACGGACGCCACTGCTAAAATTTAAAAAAATATTTTACACCAAAAAATGCCTTTCGATGCTCAAAAGACGTGTACCCAATTTCATAAAAATATCTAGAGTGGTTTGAAAATGGCAATAAAAAAATATTTTTTTAATTAAAATGTTAACACCCTGTATCTCCCCAAAAAAAGTGTCTGCCTTTTTGTAATTATTTTTTATTATATGTAATTAAGACACTGTTAAAATGTCAGCGTGAATCAAACACTTCATTTTGTATTTAAAAAAAAAACAACTTGGGGGTGTTTTTATTAAATGTTAACCCCCTTAAAAGTGTCTGCCTTATTAATTTTTGTGTCATTTTAAATTTTGATTTCTGTTTGTTGGCCTCTAAAACAAACACTTTTTTGGGGCAAAATTTTTGGACACCTTTCTCCTATGCGCAGTACCTGGTGTCCCCAGGTAGAGCTAGCCAACACTTGCTGACCTGCTCATCTATCCAGTAGATACTATGACACAAAATTTTTAAGTGCATCAAACACTTCATGAAACGGGTGTTACTAGCTATTGGACTATATTATGTGGTTTATTATTACTAAGAAGGTAATTAGTATTGGTGTTACTTACGGACGAATATGATTTTAAAGTATCACTGTAAGTAGGTTGGATTTTCTCTGTAGAGGGAGAATGAGTATTCCTTAGTTGTTAATTTTTTAAGGCAATATTTGCTACTTCTAGTTTTCTAATGCGTTGAACCATTTTTGTTATTCTGAAATTATATCCGTTCAGTTAACTGGAATTGCCTACTTATCCATTCTGTAGATTGTGCAAGAAATAGCTAATATGCAGATGGGAGTAGAAAAATTATATTAACCATTTCTAAAGTGGTAAAGTTCGAGATTTTGTGTACTTTTTTCGACGACTAAATGTTAAATAATAAATAATTGTATTTAGCTGTCAAAGTGATAATATCTAAACAAAAATAAATCATGGCAACTCGATTATGAATAAAAAACTTCAAAGTAGCAAAAATGTAGTTTTAAAGTTAATATCAAAATAACTAAAATACGGTAAACTCTAAAAGGTATTAAATTGGTATCAGTAAGAAGGATATAAAAAGGGCTTTCTATAAACCAAAAAATATACAGGGTGTTCCATAATATTATTACGCTGTATAATAAATGCACTAAGCACAAATATTTTTAATCGTAAAGATAGATAACATTCTAAAATATTTGTTTTTTAGTTTACTTTTCATTCAATTGTTTAATATTAAAATGATTAGCAGCTCTATTACCATCTTTTGGGCCGATAAAATACAGGGTGTTACATTTTTAAAAAATGCAAGTTTAGGCCGCCACACTATTTTGGGCAACGCTGTATATTGTAAAATATTTTTAAAATGTGCCGCTTTTAAGTCCATACCTTATGCCGTTTTCGTAGTTTTGATAAGTTTATCGATAAGGACTTAATCTTCCGTCCCCGCTTCGTTGGCGGACCCGGTATAATTACAAATTTCGTGAATTTTACTTCATCAACAACAAATAACTAGAAAAACTTCAGATATATACCAAAACCATAACAGACCAATAAACTAGGGAAACTGTCTTTCTGTGCCGACAATACTACCCTTAGTATGTTGAATTCTACTCAAATCATAATTTTTTTATTATAATTGTCGACACTCCGAGCCTCTATACTTGTAGATATTATATTATTGATATTGTGGACCACAGCGATGCCTTGCAGATTTGAGTTTAATTTAGTTATAAAAGAAAAATATACATCTTATCAGCACCTCCCGAACACAATACAGAACTAGAGGAGGTCCATGTAAATCTTGGTTGTTTCTTGGAAGTTTTTCTGCAACAAATGTTTTTGATATTGCTTGTTTATAGCCAAATAGCCAAAAATATTTTCATATTTTTTAAATTGTATACACGAGAGATTT
The DNA here is from genome assembly GCA_963969555.1 of Polydrusus pterygomalis. NCBI lineage: Eukaryota > Metazoa > Arthropoda > Insecta > Coleoptera > Curculionidae > Polydrusus > Polydrusus pterygomalis. The sequence continues at coordinate 13,864,002 of OZ018384.1, forward strand.
ACAACCGAGGTATAGACAGATATATATATTTTTAACCTCATTAAAGGTACTTAGCGGTAGTTAAGAATTTTTATATTAACGTCGCATTAGAGAGTTGCTGGATTTATACATTTTAAGTTAAGGTTGTTACACACTAAAATGAAGCGCTTAAAAAGAAATTTTAGTTAGAAAGCTGTTTTTTTGATGAAAGACGGTACATTTTATTGTTTGAAAAGATACTTTGGTATTATTTTGTATTCAACCATGACAGACGGGATGGAAAATTACTTAAAAGTGTTTCTTGACCTGTAGCTCTAAAACAAAAAATACTGAAAAAAAGCTTCCGACAAAAGTTGTAGAACATTTAAATCTGAATAATAAAGTATTTACTGGTTTTATACATTTTAAGTTAAGGTTGTTACATACTAAAATGAAGCGTTTAAAAAGAAATTTTAGTTAAAAAGCTGTTTTTTTGATGAAAGACGACGGTACATTTTATTGTTTGAAAAGATACTTTGGTATTATTTTTTATTCAACCATGACAGACGGGATGGAAAATTACTTAAAAGTGTTTCTTGACCTGTAGCTCTAAAACAAAAAATACTGAAAAAAAGCTTCCGACAAAAGTTGTAGAACATTTAAATCTGAATAATAAAGTATTTACTGGTTTTATACATTTTAAGTTAAGGTTGTTACATACTAAAATGAAGCGTTTAAAAAGAAATTTTAGTTAAAAAGCTGTTTTTTTGATGAAAGACGACGGTACATTTTATTGTTTGAAAAGATACTTTGGTATTATTTTTTATTCAACCATGACAGACGGGATGGAAAATTACTTAAAAGTGTTTCTTGACCCGTAGCTTTAAAACAAAAAATACTGAAAAAAAGCTTCCGACAAAAGTTGTAGAACATTTAAATCTGAATAATAAAGTATACAATCATTCTTACGATATCACTAATAGGTATGGCCATAGAATCATGTGAATTTTGAGGATTGATCGGCGTCTTCGAAACTTCACGTATTCATTAAATTTTTAACTGCATCATAATTCAATATCTAATAAGGCCTTACTTATTCTGCAACTGTACTCCAAGGAGTCCAAGGACGAGAGTGATGCCATATGGACAGGGCCGTGCCTACCCGGGGTGCAAGTGGCGCAAGAAACCAGGGCGCCAATGCTCGAGGGGCGCTGCTAAAAGGTTAATTTTCTTGGCCGAACGCAAAATAACCTGTTTTGACCACCATGAAAAAAATTTGCCGCTTTCGCCTATGAATAATAATGCGTTTGACCTTGAAAATACAACATTTTCATTATTTGGGGCGGCAAATATCAGCTTGCACCAGGGCGCCAACTGCTCCAGGAACGGCCCTGCATATGGTCATTTTAGCCCCATTTATTATAGATATGACTGAAAAATTGTTTTTGAAATTTGTTAACCTCTTGGCTTTTCAGCTTTTTAACACATTATTTCCTTTTTAGCCGTTAAGTTTATTAGACTAGAGTTATACAAGTATACAGTGTCACCATTAAAGTCCGCACCATATGGATCTTTCTTTTATTAATAAGGTTTGTTTAAATTAAATAATGGCAATCGTTTTTGCTTTAAATTAGACTAAAAATTATGTATGTAACTGTCAGCGTCTGCCATTCGGTACCTGTCAAAAATAACATTTATTTGATAAAATGCTAAAACATGGTATTTCTTTACCGAATTTTTAAAAATGTTATTAGAAAAAGTTGTTTCTAGTGTATTTTTATGCCCATTGAAAAAGTTTCAGATGTCTTAAGACCAAGCTAAATTTTTTGTTATATTTTCGAATTAACAATTTCCTTTCATAATGTAAGTTGATTTTATGGATATTAGACTATTCGTTCATACCATACTCTATTTTTTATTTAGTCTTTATTTTTTTACTTTTGACGTCTTTTTTAGAAATATAAAATAGAGGTTATTTTATAATTTTATCCGATATAAATCACATGTTTCATTTTTCAAATGACAAATAAATATGAAAAGTTGAAAAGACTCATAATAAAATCTCCAGAGAAATAATTAATTAACAACTTAAATGCAATTTTTTCATATGACAATTTCCTTATATTATCCCATAATTAAAAGACAATTTCGAATTTAACTAGGCCATGAAAAAACAAAAATTCTCTGGAATACCGAATAATTGCAAGAAATGCCAAAAGTTAGAATATTATTGAAAATGATAGTTCTCAGTATTGTCACCAATGTTGTCCATTCAATAAAGAATTGAAAATATGTCTGAATGTGTGGAGAAAATATGTATCTAAAATATAATAACTGGCATGGCTGAGATTCTTAATGAGAGGCATCGAAGAAGACATTTACAGCATAGCACCGTTTAAATAATTTCGCAGCAAGTAAAGTAGGTACGATGAAGAAGCATAACTTAATGTTTGTTTAAGTGTTATGGACCATTTTGGTTTTTCATAGCCTATTTTAATTCGAAATTGTCTTTTAATTACGGGGTAATATAAAAAAATCGTCGTATAGAAAACTTGCATTTAAATTGTGAACTAATCATTTCTCTGGAGATTTTATTATAAGGCTTTTTAACTTTTCAGATGTATTTGTCATGTGTGACGTCTATCGGATAAAATTGTTAAGCCTAGATAAAGTATAAAGGGAGGTATGGAAAATGACAAATAAAAACTTATTATTACTAATCCAACCTACATTCCTATGGCACTATAAAAACAATAATTTCTTCGATTAAAGTGTTAAAAATTATTATTTTGGCAATAACTCTGAATCGAACAAAGATTTCGAACTGTTGTCTCCACATTTTTTCTTGCAAATTTAATCTACTATCCGATTATGATATCATGGTTATACCGTATGATTTGATTTTCGAAATAAAATTAAAAAAACTATTATTATTTAAATTGCGCCCTCTACCAATTTTATTAGATACGATCATGTACCAGTAAATACGACAATTGAAATAACTTACCCTTCTCTTCCAAATAAGCGTAAATGTAGGAAAATCAGATAAATCGTTTAGAAGTTACAGCGATTTTAATGATTATACTTTCAAAATTCCTTTATTCATGTTAATACATAATAATGTTTACATTCGTCAAAAATATATATAGGTAAATCTAATACAAAAAAAAACAGAGGTTAAAATACATTAAAATTTAAAAATTCTGTATATAAATAAAAAGCATTATCAGTCAAGATCTCCTTCATTTTGCTGTAGAATTGCTAAAAGGACTATTCACATTTGTCAGTCATGTCTCAGTTCCGTTCCGTCTCAATATAGCTGGAGAAACACAACTCGAGAGTCCTTTTATTACAAATACAGCTTTTGTTAGCTTTTTAGCCACCTGACTAATATGACTACCCCATTGTAGTTTTGCGTCAAATTTTGCCTCCGAAACATTATTACCCGAACTATCACTTAAGTCTCTGATAGTGAATACCATCTGCTTGGCTTTATCCTCGTTGAGAAGAAGCCTTTTTGCCTGGAACCATTCACTCGACAATTCCAGAGATTCCCTGGACCCCATAAAAGCCTCTTCCAACGGGTCGCCAGCAAAAGAGAGAGTTGTGTCGTCCGCAAAAAGAGTGTGTCCTGCCCTAGGATCAGTTGCCGGCAGGTCATTGATGTAGATTAAAAACAAGACTGGTCCAAGAATTGAACCCTGTAGAACACCTATATTTACTACTCTTTCCGCCGACGCCACACCATCACACCTCACGCTCTGGCATCTATCTGTAAGATAGGAACCTATTAGTTCGATACTACTGGCATCAAAGTTATAAAATTTGAGTTTCTTTAATAAAATGTTGTGGTCTACCCAATCAAATGCTTTACTAAGGTCGCAAAAAGTTACTGACATATATTGTTTATTATGAAATGCTTCTATAATGCGTGACGTCAGATCCAGAACAGCCATAGTTGTATTTTTTCCCTGCCGAAATCCAAACTGACCGGAAGAGAAAATACCATTCCCTTCAAAGAAAGCCACTAGTTGCAGTGCTATACATTTTTCAAATATCTTTAAAACAATCGGAAGCAATGAAATTGGCCTATAATTTCCAGGCAAGTTAGGGTCACCATTCTTGAATACTGGAATTATGATCGCCTTTTTTTAAATCTTTGGAAATTTTTTTTCTCTGAAACAATTATTTATAAGTTTTGTTAGGGGTATAAGAATAACGTTTTTAATTGTTTTTATAAATTTTGTATTAAAACCAAACAAATCACGACTTTCCTTATTTTTTAAGCTGTCTATGATTCAATAGCTTCCCCCACTCTTATAAAAGTCGGTACGCTAATGAGCCTTAAACCAAAATGATGCAGAATTATCTAAGCTTTCTAATGATGTAATCAGAGATATATCATAATATGGGAAATTTAGAATTAATTTTTTTTTTCAATTGTGCCCACCAGATATAGCCGGTTGCCACCCTTAATGAAACACCCTGTATAAGAGTATGGCATGAACGAATAGCCTAATATCCATAAAATCATCTTAAATTATAAAAAAAAACTTTAATTTGAAAATATAGCAGAAAATTCAACTTTGTCCTAGACATCCAAACTTTGTATAATATGTGCTTAAAATTACACTAGAAACTACTTTTTCTAATAAAGTTTTTAGAAATTCTTAGCATTTTATTAAAAAAATATAATTTTTGACAAGCACTGAATGAGAAATGCTGACGGTTGAATACATAAATTTTAGTCTAATTTAAATCAAAAACAATTATTGCCGTTATTTAATTTGAACAAATATTATTAATCAAAGAAGGTTGGTGCGGACTTTAATGACGACACATATATTAAGTAAATCGGACAAGTGTTTCTCAATAAATAGGTGTGTTGAAGTTTCTTTAAGATTCGTAGTTACTGCTCGCTGCGCATATTTAATAGTTTTAGTATGTAGTAAAAAATGTCCTAATCTACACTTCTTTTAACAATCTCATTGATAGGGCATAAACAAAAATACTGTTTAAACACGAGGAATCTCCTAAATGTTATATCAAAAAATCCATCCAATCTTTAAAAAATTCAAACACAGGTATCTTTTTTTTTTTAATTTAACAGATTTTTTGAATTTCCACGAATTTACCCTTCGTCTAAGAATGAAAACTAACCGATTTTTTTTTGAAATTGCAACATCGCAAAATGGCAACAAAATAGCAGGATTTTTGCCCCATGTTAGGTTGAAAGTGAGTGGGTTACAGCCAACCCTCCACCGCGACCATGCGGTCTATTGTGGCTCACACCTTATTTATATTTTCCCCAATAAGTCCAACCTTTTAATTAAGGTAATGAGGGTATTGGGGGAGACATTTTTCATGTCATCCGGCAGCAGAGTCATCTCGCCAAATAGGGCGAATCTGATTCTTCCTGCTGCGGGGCAAGCGCACATTACGTGTTCTGCTGTTTTTGCATCTTCCGTGCAAAGCCGGCATTCATCAGTTGGGGCTATTCCAATTTTATACATGTGGTGTCGCAGTCTGCAGTGGCCGGTGTACAATCCCACTAGTACTTTAAGGCATGACCTGTTGAGCTCTATTAGTTTGTCAGTTAACTGTCGGTTTATATGGTTGTTTAGATAGATAGATAGATAGATAGATAGATAGATAGATAGATAGATATTCTTTATTTGACAACGTTACATATATAAAATACGTTTGTTGCAGGTCAAAAAATAAATAGTATAGGTATCACAAACAAAAAAGATACAAACAACAGATAAAGTATACAAACAATGTGGTATTTAAATGATTAATATAAAAAAAAACACTATTTTTATAGTTGTTTACATCTAAATAAAATATCTTATATTGTCAGGGATGGTGCCTCCATATATTCATTTACAGAATAAAAGGAACTTTGCAATAAATTTTTTTTTATTGTGCATTTAAATTGAAAATGGTTTAGAAGTTTCACGGTATTGCCAAGTTTATTATAAAGCGATATATTTAATGTATTACGATCTGTACTTGCTAGTCGATGCCTAGGAATCAATAAGGTTTGGTGTGATCTTGTATTGTATGTATGATTGTGCGATAGCTTAATATGTTTATCTGGGTGGCTATGTATATCAAGAAGAGTTTGGTACATATAAATGCAGGGTAAGGGCATAATTTTAAATTTTTTAAAGATGGGTCTGCACGTACTAAGCGGACGTACTCCCTCGACTGTTCTGACAGCGCGTTTTTGCAATTTGAAAACTCGATCAGACTGTAAAGAATTTCCCTACAAAACTGTACCATAGGACAATAAAGAATGTATGTTTGCAAAATAAACCAATATCAAAATATTTTTATCAAAAGATTTTCTAAGTTGTTTAAGCAAATATATTTGATTGCTGAGTCTCGAACAGAGATTATCGATATGGGGGAACCATTTTAAACCATCATCCAAGAGGAAACCCAGTAACTTTACATGGGTGCCCTTGATAGTGGAGTTATTAAAGCTGAAAGTGATTTTTTGAGTTTTATTGTTGTTTAATTTGAGGTTATTACTTGCAAACCAACTTTCTGCACTGGAAAGAGTGGTTTCAGTATTCTCTTCAAGATCATTCAGGCAAGAAGCAGAGGTTAAAAGCGTTACATCGTCAGCATAAATCACACACTGATTTGGGGAAACACTAGTACAGAAATCATTGATGTAGATAATGAATAGCAGCGGTCCCAGTATTGAACCTTGGGGGACGCCGGTCTTCACCTCTTGCAGGGAAGATATCTTGTCATTTAGTGCGACAGCTTGCATTCGGTTGGATAAATAAGACTGTAGCAGATGGTAAGGTGAACCATTTACGCCATAATAGTTAAGCTTATCAAGGAAAATTGGATGAGAGACACAATCGAAGGCATTCGACAGATCACACAACGCCGCCGACCGCCGCTCCCACAATCCAAGCCCTCGACAATATCACTCACCACCTCCAGAACTCCACTCACCGTGGAGCGACCGCTACGGAAACCAAACGGGTTGTCTACCAAAATTCTGAAATTCTCAAAATAGGATGCAAGTTTATCTTTTATTAAAGACTCGATAATTTTGCCGAATAGAGGCAAAATTGAGATGGGCCGGTAGTTATCGGCGTCTTCAGGATTACCTTTTTTAAAAATTGGCAACACCTTGGCGACTTTAAGTGGGTTTGGAAAATTTCCTTCTATAAAACACTTGTTAATTAAAATTGTAAGGTAAGGGACTATAGTTTTAGAACAGTGTTTTACCATCCTTGAGTTAATCTCATAAAGATCAAGACAATGAGAGTCCTTTAAATTTGTAATTGCTGTGGCAACGTCGAGCTCGGACACTGGGGTCAGATAGAATGACGATGACGGGCGTGGCATTTTGTTGAGGTAGTCAGAAAATGAAATGGTGGGATTAGGCAGCGAGCCAATGATTTTAGAGGAGGTGGAGCAGAAAAAATTATTGATTTCATTTACTTCAATCTTGCAATCGGTACTCTTTCGGGTATTATTACATTCTTGCCTTATCAGTTTCCATGAATCCCTAGATTTATTTATAGAGTTTGATGTATATTGGCTATAAAAGGTTGACTTAGTGTTATTTATTTCTCTTTGATAAGTTTTTTTATAAGATTTATATGCATTAAAGTTCTGAGGGGATTTAGAAAGAAAAGTTTATAAATGCTTTTGAGTGTGTTAGACCTGGTAAATTCAACCAGTGTCTTTCCCATTTGCTTTCTGCTTCAGCTAGCATTGCCTTTCTGGCCGTAGCATGAGATATACTTATTACCGGCTCGGGTCCTGTGAATTTTTGAGCTGCACCTCTCTTAGCGAGCTTGTCGGCAGCTTCATTATTTTCCAGACCCATGTGTCCCGGTATCCATATTAAGGTTATTTTGTTGTTCAAACCTAATTCGGATAGTGCCTCGTGACAGCTCCACACCGTTTTTGAGGTACACCATCTCGATTCAAGAGCTTTTAATGCAGCGTGACTGTCGGAAAATATCTTGATTGATTTATGTGCATACCGTCGGTCTATCAGCAGTCTTGCACACATTTCAATTGCATAAACCTCTGCTTGAAATATGGTTGTGATAGTTCCCAAGCTGATAGTTAGTTCTATTTTTGGGTTTTTGCCATAAATTCCGGCTCCAATACCTTCTTTAGTTTTGGAGCCGTCTGTGAATATTACAAATTCCGCCTTTAACAGGTCGGCGCTGTTACTGACCCATTCATCCCTTCTTGGGTGGATAATTTTGTAAGGCGGTTCGTTGTTGGATTTTCTTGTCATTATGTCTGAGGGCATATTCAACATGTCGCAGGTTAGCATGCCGCCCAACAAGTTGGTGTCCTCCATGATACATGACTGCGGCCTGTTATTAGCTGCTTGATATAGTCTGTAGGTGGCTTATTTGGCCTCCTTCTCCAGATATATGTGAAGTGGTATAAGTCCTAATAGGACTTCCATCGATGCCGTTGGTGTTGTGCGAATAGCTCCAGTGATCGCAAGGCATGCATACCTCTGCAGTCCGGATAGTTTCGCTTGAGCCTGTCGTTGTTGGCCCTTTTTCCACCAAACGACAGAGCCGTACGTGATCATTGGTCTGATAACCGTCACATAAAGCCAGTATAGTTGCTTTGGTGCCATGCTCCAGGATTTTCCGCAAATTCTGCGACATGTCCATAGAGAAAGATTTGCCTTACGGATAGTCTTTTCTATGTGAGAGTTCCAGCTTAGCGTTTTGTCTAGGGTTACTCCCAGATATTTCGCTTCTCTTGCAAATGGTATACTCTCTCCTTTTAAGGTAGGCGGTCTTAGATTTCCCAGCTTCCTTTTCTTGGTAAATGGCACAATTACCGTTTTGTGAGGATTGATTGACATTTCCTCTCTCAGGCACCATGCATAAATAGTGTTGAGGATATTTTGTAGAATATTAGATATTCGTTCCTCAGAGGTTCCTTTTATTAATATGACTAAGTCGTCCGCATATGCCTGCAGACTGATCTTCCATAGGGAGAGTATGGCCAGCAGGTCATCCACCAGTAGTGACCACAAGAGGGGCGACAGGACACCCCCCTGCGGACACCCTTTGGCAGCCCTAAATCTGACCTCTTCTCCCCGCAGCTCAGTGGTGATAGTTCTGCTTTTTAGCATGTTGCGTATCTAGTCACAGATTAAAGGTTCAATTCCCCTAGAGATTGCGGCATCATATAGGGAATTTGGTAGTGCAATGTTGAATGCTCCTTCGATATCTAGAAAGATTGCCAGAGCGATCTCTTTATTATCCAAGGATTTTGTTATGCCCGCTACTAGGTTGTTAAGGGCTAGTTCTGTCGATTTGCCTGCCTGATAAGCATACTGGTGGATACTGAGTGGATTATCGCTCAGCACTTCCTCCCTGATATGCACATTCAGCATCTTCTCGAGGGTCTTCAACAGAAATGAGGTCAGGCTAATTGGTCTGAGCGAGTTCGGGTGCGGTTCTGGGCGACCAACCTTGGGTATATAGATTACCCTGGTCGCCGACCAGCTAGTTGGTATGTAGTTCCAAACTAGGCTGGCTCTAAAAAGTCTCATTAGGAAGGGTTGTAGTATATCCAGTCCGATTTGTAACAGAGCTGGAAATATACCGTCCTCTCCTGGCGATTTGTATGGTAGAAATGAGTTGATTGCACCCCGTATCGCCATGTTACTCTTAACATAATGTTCCAGAACATTTACAGCTGGTACTCTGGTAAAATATTTATTAAATTGTGAATTAGAATCAATTTAACACTCAAGGATTAAATAAACGTATCTTATTAGGTTTACATTGCGGGTAACAATTCGTAACTATATTCTCTATTCTTGTTTTATCTCAAGATTTATCGTTTATAACTAATAGTACAGTATTCTAAGTTTTTCTTAATTAATATTCCGTTACTTTTTCATTGTATCCAAAAATCGTCCTAATACTCGTCTTTGAGGCACGGTTGGTTGCCTTCAGTTTCGGGTTAAAAAGTTTTAATTTATAAAGTATTATATAATAATAAAAAAAAAATTGCGCAAAATAGACAATATTTCGTTACTTTAATATTTTATAAATCTTACTTAAAACGGTATGTAAACGGGCTAGAAAGATTTGTGTTTGGACGCTTTTTGATAAAATGAGAAATATTGACCAAAAATAAAATGGCGAATTTATTACTCTAATTCGTTAATAAAATCGATGCAATTTTTTTTATGCCTGTTAAAGTAAAGTAAAGTAATCTTTATTCGTCATTTAAGCTTATTTACAATATACAGGGTGATTCAAAAGTACTTTGACAAACTTCGGAAGCTAATTGCCGGCTATATTTTAAGATGAAAAGTTCTTATAAACAGTGGTCCTTGGCGACTTCGTTACGGAGATACAGGGTGTTGAAATGTTAAAAGAAATAGTAATAATTTTTAAATAACTCCTTAACGAGTTATTTTTTTTATCAAATTTAGTGAATTAAATAAGCATCTAAGGACACTTGTTTTCAAAGTACAACACGTTCGTAAATTTAACCAGTGGCGTCGGTACAAAATGTTACTACCATATTTTTTGTGAAAACTATGCTACGCCACTGACTTATTTTATTTTAACTTTCTTCTTATGAATTCCCCCTTCTTTTACAACAAAAAAGATCACGTATGTTTTTTTGATACGAGGGACGGTTTAAGGGTAAATGATTATTTTATTTGACTATACACAAATATTAAAAAATGTGTTTTAAACTAATCAACCACTCAAATATTTATTAATGTATTTTAACGAATACCTACATACATACTTACTAATAAACAAATATGTATATGCCTAAGGAAGGTATCTAAGGATGCCTATTGTCTAAGTACCTATAACACGTTTTCAGTGGCATACATATTTATTTATTAGTATGTTATTTTTTAATATTTTGTATTTTGACAAGGCGGCTTTGGTAATGCATTTGTCGATAAATTAAAACAAATTTGACAGTTAGTTACCATTGAGTTTTATTTCTTTAGTTTTGTTATTTTCAATGGTAACTAACTGTCAAATATGTTTTAATTTATCGACAAAAAATGCATTTCCAAAGCCGCCTTGTCAAAACACAAAATATTAAAAAATAACATACTAATAAAGAAATATGTATATGCCACTGAAAACGTATTATACTTAGAAAATAGGCATCCTCAGATACCTTCCTTAGGCATATACATATTTGTTTATTAGAAAGTATGTATGTAGGTATTCGTTAAAATACTTTAATAAATATTTGAGTGGTTGATCAGTATAAAACACATTTTTTAATATTTGTGTATATTCAAATAAAATAATCATTTACGCTTAAACCGTCCCTCGTATAAAAAAACACACGTGGTCTTTTTTGTTGTAAATAAAGGGGGGATTTATAAGAAAAAAGTTAAAATAAAATAAATCAGCGGTGTAGCATACTTTTCACAAAAAATATGGTAGTAACATTTTGTACCGACGCCACTGGTTAAATTTACGAACGTGTTGTACTTTAAAAACAAGTGTCCTTAGATGCTTATTAATTTCACTAAATTTTATAAAAAAAAAAATAACTCGTTAAGGAGTTATTTAAAAATTATTACTATTTCTTTTAACATTTCAACACCCTGTATCTCTCCGTAACGAAGTCGCCAAGGACCACTGTTTGTAAGAACTTTTCATGTTAAAATATTGCCAGCAATTACCTCCCGAAGTTTGACAAAGTACTTTTGAATCACCCTGTATATATAAATTAGCCTGTCCGACTTGTCGATATGTATATCAGTATATCTTAAAAATAAAACAATGCACATCTTAAATTTGATAAAAGTATAGACAGTAAAAGTAAAGACAATAAAAGTAAAGACAATCACACGTAATTTACAATGCTAAATACTCTTCCACATCATATAAATCCTGACCCACCAAGAAATTAAGCAAGGTACTTCCAAAACTGACAGTTTGATCACCAAAAAAATGCAGAAACTTATTATATAAAAAATTTCCTGAAAGGAAGGAGAATTTTGTTTGACCTACACTCAAGCGAGAGTATGAAAAATGTAAAGGACTCTGAGTTCTTGTGTTATAACTATGTATATCCGATTTTTTTGGAAATTCATTCTTATTCGTTTGACATATAGAATCATTGAGTATATTATGTAAAGTGATGGAAGAGTCAAGAGACCCAGATAAACAAATGCCCCCTCGAGAATAAGCACCCGGTGGGAGGCCTAACATACATCTTATGATTTTCTTTTGCATAACAAATGCCTCTCCAAGATAAGCCGAGCCTCCCCAAAATATTATCCCATATTATGAGAGGTGTGATTGAATAAGACCTTAGTAAGTCAAACTGTTAATATGACAACCCTAATTAGATAATTTTTATCAATTGTAGCGTTCTTTGGAAAAAACTTTTTACTAATATTTAAGACCAACCCATTGTTGGTACACAAGTCACTAAATTCAACCACTGATTGATGTGCAGTCATGATGTGGCTGTCAGAAATTAACAAATTTGTGTCATCAGCATAAATAACTTCTTTATCTTTAGAGGGACAAGCAGCAGGCATATCACAGAGAAATGCAATAAACAGAATCGGCCTAAGATTGGATCCCTGTGGGACACCAATTGGCACATTTTTAGGCTTTGATTTGAACGTATTCATTACAGCCGTCTGTTCTCTGTCTACTAAGTATGATGGTATCCAATCATATGCAACACCTCTGATACCCAACACATAAAGTGAAGTAATCTTTCCTCAACAAAAGACCATGATCGACACTATCAAATGCTCTACTGAGGTCGAAAAACAGAGCCAGTGGATAAGACCTATTACTATGGGGAAACTCGTAATAGACATCTTAAAAATAATAAATTAAAATTATAGTTCTTCAAGGTGAAAACTATTTCTTAATTCCGAATAAAACACTCAAGTCAGAGCGATCCTTGTTAACTAGGCAGAGAAAATAAGACTGTTAAATGTGTTTATTTGCTACAACCCTCACCGACAAAGAAAATATGGCTTAAAATGTATCTCTAAATATCGTTCAAAACTTTTTTTACTATTTTAAATATCTAAAAATAACTCACCCAAGCTTTTACAGGACCGCAAATATATGCTAATTTCCCTTTGAATTTTACCACAAGATCGAGACATCTCCGTTGTCATGACTACGTACTAAAAGACCGTTAAAGAAATAATGTGTTCTGATTTGTTAGAAAATAAATATAGTTAAATTGTTGCTTGCTTTGGGGTGTCTCTCTACTTCATATTTATGGCATTTAATTGGTGAAAAAGTCGGGCGTCCACTTTTCCATGAATCCGAATGGTATCTTCAATCACTTATGAATTACAATTGAAAGTATATGGAGGATTGACCAAACCCTTGACCCTTCAAGACCTATTATCACAAAATCACAAAGCTCATCAATCGCTGGTAGAGTTGACTTGCCTTTCCTAAAACCATTCTGACAAGACCCTAGAAGTTTAAACCTCTCGAGAAATTCCATTAACCGAGAGCAAAAAGCACTTTCAAAAATTTTAGCAATCTGATTTTGAACACAAATGTTACGAAAATTCACTGGATCCAATGGAGATCCCTTATTTTTAAAGATGGGAATTGATTTTGCAGCAGAAAAAGACTCATTTATCAAGTATGAAAGTGGTACAACAACCTCATCATCGACAGCTCTTAATACCTGCTACCATTTATATTTTGTCTTAAGACAATTTTATCAAGATGATTGGGCATTGAAAAGACAAAGAAGTATCGTTAAAAATGTCACAGATATCCTGAGTATTTTATACTTCCCATTGTTGTGCATAATTTCCTTTATTTTTGTTTATTATTATTACGAGATTTAATTATTTTCCAGCTCTCTGTCACAACGCTTGAAGAGGGAAAATTACTTTTGACGTTTTTTTATTTTTTGCTCGTATAAGATTTTTAGTTTGACATACCTATCCCTCAAGATACCATTGTCAGGGGAGCATTTAACAAGTTTATGCATTTCACACAGCATCACTCTCTTGTACACCACTTAAACTTTTTATCTTGATTTCTACTTTTTCTAAATGTGATTGTGCAATTGAAATGAAATAAAAAGGTCCAATAAAATAAGGAGAACTTGCTACTAAAACCGGTGGATGAATACATGTTCACCCAAGTCTCGTTCTTTAAAATATTTTTTAGTGTAAGTTGGAATGAGATATGTGACGCCAGTAAAAAACACTAGTGTTATCACAATCCCCTTGTGAATAGGACAGCTCATAAGAACATAATTGATAAGTATGATCTGACAAAAACGTATCTTCAACTTGAACATTTATTGATTATTATTGTAATATTATTATAAATATTTTAAAAAACTGATCATAGGCATTATTTGTACATAAAATATATGTCTTTCTACATTATAGATGATTTGGAAATTTGATCAAAAAGCGGGAAATGTCAATACAGTTTAAACACTATTTCAGTTTTCAGAAAAATATTATACCGGGTGTCCCGGATAAGAGTGCCACTCTACAGGGACCTCGTAATCTGTAGCAGATACAGAGATGGTTAAATAAGTTGCACCCTACTAAATTCTGCAACATTGTGTTTTCAAATTTAAAATATTCCGAATCCTTCCGAAGATATTTGGGCAAAACTTTATTCTCGCGATTTCGTATTTTGATCAATATTTTGTTACTTGTTCGTTTTATCTAATATTCGTCCAAATACCCCACTTTGGAGTACAATTACCTACAGTTTGACATTAAAAAAGGTAGGATTTAATATATAATATAAGCAGAAAAAGAGATATTCGCAAATTTAACGAAATTTCGGTGAAACCAATCCACATTTTTGTTTACTTTAAAAAATGTCGTGGATAGATTCTTGAACAAATATTATATTGTAATGTATTGTAATTATTATTTTATGATAAAACTACAAAGGCAAACAGGCTGTTGTACCTACATTACCACGTAAAATTAATTTAATAGATGCATCTCATCAACTACACATTTAAAGACGCTCAATCACAACTAGAGAAGCTGTCGACCCGCTGCCCCTTGATTTCGAGTTCTTCGGGAGTTAGCTGCAACAAACTTTTTTTGATATAGTTTATTGTTGCTTATTCTTGAAAAATTAGGAATTAGGAATCAACATCCATAGAACAGAACGACTTTTGGAAAAGAGCGGATCATCAACTAACGAATCCTTCCTTGTGTTTCAAGAAAACATTATTTTATTATTTAAGATGTCAAGTAAAAATAGGAAAATATATATATATTAAAATCTTGTATTGTATTTTAAGTAGGTAAATTAACATTATTTCTGTGTTTTTAATTTATTAAACAAACTTCTAAAAAATATATAAAAATTAAAAATAAATTAAAAATGAACAGAATGAATAAAATATCCAATTTTCGGAAATAACAATAATATATATTCGTATATATTTCCAAATCTAAAGTACATACAATGTATTCCCTAAAAAATATCAAGTTAGGGAAATATAGAGAATACTCACTGAAATCTTTTAAGATTTGTGCGTGAACAATTCTTACTTTCAAAATCTTGACATTTAAATCATTACGTAAAAATTTAAGTTTCATAGAATAGTATACTTATCTCAATATACAAAAAATATACATTATAACGTATAATGTTACTTGTGATGGAGCATGGTCGCAGTGGAGGGTTAGCTGTAACCCACTCACTTTCAACCTGACCTAACCTAACCTACTTGTGATGGAAAAATAAATAAAAAAATATACCTATTAAACAGCCGTACTTAATTTACAATTCTAACATCACCAGTTTTTATTAAAGCATTTTTTATGCAACGATTCATACGTAGATTTTCGGAATTTTCATATCATTTAATACAGAGTTTATCAGATAGGGCAGAAACTGAGAAAAACAGAAGAGAAGCATGCACGTTTTCAGACAAGTTATTATTTTATTTTTTATTAAAAGATCATAAGATGATCAACGAAAAAACACAAAAACAAAAACAAAACAAAAAACTTGTAGTAAATTATAGAAAAATGTTGTTGATAAATTTAATTGTGTAAATTTCAGATGATAGTGTAATGCATTTAGGTTGTAGACAGCGTTATGAGGATAAGTCTATAAAATTGCGAATTTGTTTCGGGGGTTGTGATATGCATTTTTTTTAGTTTTTTAAAACGCCTGTAATTTTTCAATACCCAATCGTTTTATTGGCCCTAAGTGTTTTTATTTTTTGTATCTGGTATCGTGTCCATATGAAATAAATTTTAGTTCATATTTTTTTTGTGCTGTAAGCAAACGATTTTGTAGCAGTGGCTTTGACATATGATATCCATTAGACCACTTTCCGAAAATAATAAGTCGCTATTGCAAATAGCAATTTCTGAATAACTTCTAATTTAGTTAAATGCTATTTATAAACCCCACCCCATGTGCTTATGCCATATTGTAAGATCGAATAAACCAAAGAAAAATAAACAGTTTTTAGGTGATGTTCAGATAATATAGTTTTTAATTTTTTGAACAATATTGACCTACATTTTTTTGCTAATATCTTAAGAGCATCCGACCGATATTTCTGAAATCTTATTCCAAGGTCGCCATACGAGCCGCGACGGGGCGAGAAAATATACGAAATTTTCTTCGTCAGCCTGCTGGTTATCGTCGTTAACTCTTTTAGCGCATTTAGATATTAAACAGCGATCTTTCTCTTCACTGTCGGAGTGGTACTACATAATATGATATATTACGCTTAGTATTTTCAAAGCAAATCGCCCTCTTGATCCTTAATCTTTTTAATATTACTTTAAATATGTTTGCAAACAAAAGAGTATTCGTTAATATATCGGTATAAAGATTATTTTGAGACCGAAAAGTATGGCCATTATGTAGCTAATATTTTAAATCAAAAAAGGCGAATAAAAATACTTAGTTCAAGCTTATATTGGTATTTTCTTTAAATCGATGGCTTAGTTATAAAATTCGTCTAAATTTTGTCGTAAATGCTATCCTATATTAAAAAAAAAAATTATGTGGCCCTTCTACGCCTTCGTAAAACCAGCTCGTGCCGCAATTTCGCATATTCCTCCGCTTACTACATAATATCATGGTATTACCAAACAAATGCACGCGAACGATGACGGATTACTGAAGATCGCAAGAAACCAGTCGGCGGCGCGGTGTTCTGGGTTTCACAGAAATCAAAGACGCCGACATTTCCAGGTAGCAAATCATTTGTATAAAAAATATTGGTTTATTCGTTAGTGCATAGTGCATCAGTCAATTAACATCAGTGTATTTATCAGCTTGAGCTAACTAACGATTTTCTGATAATGGGTTCTAATACGCGAAGAGTGAAAAATAAAAATAAAAAAAATAGAAAATTGGCCCAAAAATTATTTTTTTGTTTATAACAAAAATTACATAAATTTTGTTAAAAGGTAAAATCTGCACTAACAGTCTTAACAAAAATATTTTTGAAATTCTGGGTAGGTTTCAATTTATGCAGGTAAAAACTAAATTAAAATGGTTGGCAGAAATTTTAGACCGAAGAAGTTTATTATTTGAGAACAGGGACGTAGCTAGGAATTTTGGGGCCCCGGGCGAATGGTAGTTCTGCGCCCTACCAGACAGTCTTAAAACTATAATTATACATCTATAAATTTTAGTTTAAAAAAATATATTAACAGCAGTGGCGACTCGTGATTTGTAAACTTGGGGGTGTACTAAAAGCCACCCAAAGACGGCCAAATTTGGTCAATAATTTTTAGTAAATATTTTAAAAATTTATGATTACCTACTTATTTTATTGAAAATTAAATAAGATAAAAAAAATAAAAAAGGCCAATTTATTTTTCATTAGTGGGTACATTGTTTAAAAGTAAAGTCACTTCTTCTGTTTTTATTTGCAGCAAGATTATCAATAACAGCTTCATTAAAGTTTGGAATAACTGTAATGTATTGTTTCTTAAATATTCCACATTCATAGTCGGTTTGGCATTAAAGCTGTTTATTTTTATTAAAATAAGTCTTTACTACCCCAAAATAATAACAAAAATATAAAGGTAAACTCCAAATAATAAATTCATACAGCAATGAACTCAACGGCGCACATTTAATTTGTGCGAGTTATCCTGTTAGAATCGCGCTTTCCCCCACCACACCTTCTAGTACAAGATGCATAGAGAAACAGCAGAAACTCCGCCTACGTAACGCATGTGTGCGACTTATGAATTCCTACGCGCCATACGGTTGCTCTTGACAACCGGCTTGGCGAGAGCTATTACACCACGTTTCGTTCGATTGTTTGACGGTACGTTAAAATGGGAGGGTTTTAACTTTTATTACGGTAAAAATATAAAGAAGATAAATTTAAATGAACATTATTTTTTCTTTATGGGGTAATTCTTTATGGAGTATGGGGGTGCACGTGCTCCTGTGCTCCAATGGAGAAACCGCCACTGATTAACAGACTTGAACTTAACATTCGTGAAAAGAAAAATTGCTTGTTCGGACTTGTGTGACTTATGTCGTGGCAACTCACAACTCACGTAGCATAGTGATGCAATCGAATCGCGGCGCCTTTTCTTCAAATATCGGCGTTGCCAAATGTCAAAAGCAATCCAGCCGTAATTGCATAATAAATTTTTAAATTCCCGTATTTCTAATGACCATTTTGGCGCCCTGTTAATATGGCGCCCCGGGCGGTCGCCCTATTCGCCCCCCCCCCCCCCTTGCTACGTCACTGTTTGAGAATGCACATTTATTGAAAAAGTACAATCATGATGCATGTCATCGCTTGCATATTTAAAGGGATCTAAACCCCCTCAGGTTTTAGTTCAGAATTTCGAATTTAAGATTTTGAGTGAATTTTAAAAAATTTAAATACTATCTTCGTTTTTTTTTTATTTTTCATATATTTTTATACGTACTTTTATATTTTTTGGTCATCTGAGAGAAAATTACTAGATGCAAATTTTATTTCTTTATAGCCTATTAATATTTTTTGCGAAAAGTGAAAAATTAAAAGCCTTTACCATCAATTCGCGGACATCCTCTACATCAGCGGTTCTCAAACTTTTTTGGTGACGGAACCCTTTTGGGAAGCAAAATAC
Organism: Polydrusus pterygomalis; assembly: GCA_963969555.1. NCBI lineage: Eukaryota > Metazoa > Arthropoda > Insecta > Coleoptera > Curculionidae > Polydrusus > Polydrusus pterygomalis. The sequence continues at coordinate 13,883,077 of OZ018384.1, forward strand.
TTGATGGAACCCTACAATAAAACAATAGTTTTTAAAAGTGTATTCTTTATTAATAAGCATAATAAAAGTACAATGTAACAGTTACTAATTATTACTTACTTTACCACATGGCAAGTACAATAATAGAAGATATTAAAAAAGAAAAAATCTAACTAATGGGAGGTATGAAACTGTTTTTTATTTTTCATCAATTGGTTGATATCAGGTTTGATAGAAGACAGTTGAAGTCTCATATCAGGTTCGGCGTCCAGTCTATTGCGATATTTTGTTTTCGTGGCTGCATAGATTGAGAATCCTGTTTCGCACAAATATGTTGTTGGGAACGGGAGAAGAATATTCAGAGCCATTTTGCCAAGCATTGGATATTCATCACGGATTCTGCACCAAAAATCGTTCAGAGGCGTCGTTTTGAACAGTGACTCCATACTTGTGTCTGATGACATTTCTAAAAGAGATTCATATATCTCGTTTGACATACTTTCGGGCTTTTCCAAGTTGGGTAAAAAAGGATTATGAATCCATGAATTCAGTTTCATTTTTGTATTCTGTTCTTCGGGAAAATACTTTTCAAAAGATGCGCGCATCGAACTGAGATATTGGACCAATTCTTCAAACACATCATCTTGAAACATTTCTGAGTCTTTATCGCTAACAAACTCACTGAGTGACGTAAAGCTTTCTATTTCTTTCTTACCAACGCAAATAATCCAAAAATCTAATTTTCTTTTGAAGGCAGTTATTTTGTTATAGGCCTGAAACACTGTTGTCTGTTTACCTTGCAATGATAAATTCAATTCGTTCAGTTTTTGAAAGATATCCGCCATAAAAGACAATCGGAACAAGAAATTGAACAAGTGTTCCAGGCAACGGGTAGGTAATCAACGGTCTTGCGATAAATGGTTTTCAGAAACAAGAAAACGTCTAACTGCTTCCAACTTTGGAAGAATATCTAAACTTAAAGCCACCGCCAACAAAGACAAAGTTGCTCATGACTTAATTTTCAAACAGTTTTTTGGAAATACATGCACAAAATATGGCGTTGAAAATGAGCAGATTGCCTTAATAGAACTTGGCCATATTCTTGAAACAGACATCCTGGAATCGGGTCTTTTTATACATCCGCAATATCATTTTTTAGCTGCCTCTCCAGATGGTCTTATAGGCAAAAATATGATAGCTGAAGTAAAATGTCCTTATGCAGCTAGAAATATGTCACCACAGGAGGCCATTAAAAAACGGGTTATAAAATATGGCACAATAAACAATACAACATTAAAATTTACACTTAACCGCAATCATCCATATTATTATCAGGTTCAGGAATAACTGTTTGTTTCAGGAAAAAAATTCTGTTACTTTGCAATATGGACTCCAAAAGGTATATTATATGAACGTATCAAACTTGATGAAAATTTTTGCAACACAATGGTTATTAAATTACATAAAATTTTATTTTGAAAATTACCTCCCTATTTTATTAAAGAAGTTGTAGATGAAATAATAAAATGAAAATACATTTTATTAATACAAAGAACGGGGGGCACTTTGCATACAGTATGATATAGTTGGTTTTTGGCTTGTTTGAATTTATTAAAATTTGTTTATTGCTGACAATGGAGACATGAAAATAATAAATATTAGCTGGCTGATTGTGATTTGCTTATGCCAATTAGGATTCATTAACAATAGATGTTTTTATATTGTTTTTGTTGTATTAGACTGCATAAATAGATTAAATTAGAATTAGAAAACTACTGAAAATATTTTCTTCAAACATTGCAAATTCATATTTTTTGAAACCTATATTTAATATTTTTAGTGTTGTATAACAGTATAGTATACGTCTAAACTAAATAATTCTTGAAATTTTGGCATTTAAAAAACTACACTTCTAGGCAATTGACATCAGGCTACGGTATCTTATATAGGCATAACCTAGAGAAAAACGGCTTTTACATGAGTATGTTGGTTTTTCATTGTCTACGCATTCCAATAATTATAACCCCTAGTTTAACTGGACATCCAAAAGTTTATCGGAAGTTAATTTTTTAAGGAAAAAATTCAAATTTAGAATAGGACTGTGAGAGCCTGTTAAAGTATCTAAAATATAACTTTTTAAATGCTAATATCTTAAAAACTATTCCGTTTAGACATATTATAAAACTCGACTTGTTCCTGAGAGTTCTGAAAAAAACAACACTCTGTAAAAAACGATCGTGTACCCGTACTTATGTACAGGAATAAGTTGGTTACATGTTAATATATACTTTAAAATATGTTTTGCGGGGTACAATGTTGGTAAAACAAAAAATGCAACTACATAAATTATTATGGATGCCTATACTACAATTACAATTTGGCATTTTAAACTACTAATAGTGTCATACATCATTATACACAGTTTATTCGTATTAAATGTAATGTAAAATACGTGTGCTACAGTGAGAATATACTGTGCGGGGCTTGAAATAAGTTTAGGAAAAAGGGTTTTGTCCAATTTAATTATTAATATTAGGACCCTAAGAACTTAACTTTATTTAGATTTAACTAAATACCTCGCTAAATACCAAAATAAAATTTGGATGGTCATTTTAGAAAGAAATAAATCCATTTTAGTTGCTTATTTACATAATTTGGGTAGATATACTATACCTACATAGGTATTATTTAAGATTAAGAAGTGTTCAGAAAACTAAAATTAAAGTAAAAAACTAAAAACGCCAATGTGAAAGGGCCTATAATGATGTAATTATATCAACTTTTTATTATAAGATTTTGTTTCCAATAAGAGATTATTATTAATTAACTGTGAGGAATTATGTTATATTATTTCTAAATCTAAAATTAATTATTTATAAAATAAATGCAAATTAAAACTTACAAAATATGTTTTCTACTACTGTATAAATAAATTAACTTTCGGGCCCTAGCAACACGAAAGAAAACGAAAGTAAATGTTACAGTTACCTGAATATTATCCGTTGCTAGCTACGAAAGTAGGTTGCTAGCTACGAAAGTAATACTTTCGGTGCCAGGACAAAAAAATCGAACTGACAGACTCAAATAACTAGTTGTCAACAATACTCAAATAACTAGTTGTCATGGATTATTTTATAGGTGCAAAAAAAAATTATTTTATCATTTTAATTTGAATAAAATCAAAGTTTATTACTTAATAATATATTGATCAGAGAACAGTAGTAGAAAAAATTTAATACATTACACGATTCGAAAGCCTTTTTTGGTGGTCGGAGGTATTAAATCACCTCGGCTTTGCCTCGGCAACTCAAAAACCTCCTCACACCAAAAAATTAGCTTTCGCAGCTTGTAATGTAAATAACTATTTTTGAACACCCTATAGAAATGTCCACAAATTTAAAAGCATCATAATAATATATGAGTAAACGTTTAACACGTAAGCATAACACTGCGTGCTGAAAACTGTGATAAGTTAAATATATTCGAAACGTCGACCACCCTACTTGCTGATTTTTTCATAATCATCGCAATCGAAGCGTAGGATATAGTCTACTAGTGCTTAGAAAATAATGTTTAGACGTACCATCCCATGTACACAACGTGTAGCAAAAACCAAATGTCGATTTTCAACAAAGACAAAATCTTTTCATTTGATTTCAGAGACCAAAAACATTGCATTCTCTTGGCCTGAATCCTGGCCATGTTTATTATTGGATTTTTAAAAACTTTTTAAATTTGGACTCTACAGATGTTGCAGAATGTGCGAAAGTTATTTTCATTAAACAAAAAAAATTTTCAATATTTTTAACCATCCAATGAACTTAAGTATTTATTTTCCGGGTTTTCATTGGCTAATATCTTTTTCTTCTAATTTTTTTTTTGCATAAAAATAACTTTCGCACACCCACATAGATCCTACCTTTCCATTGGTAATTTTTTTTTTCTAATAATTTTCTTAGTTTTTTTGTAATTCGGGCCAAAAAGAACAGCAATTTAACATGGCAAATTTTAGCGCGGTCGGATCCACTTAATATGTTAAATTAAAGGTAAAATTTCAGCTATTAGGACAATTTTTTATTGTTTAAATCATTGCCAACGTTTCGGTGCAGTCTGCACCATCATCAGGGCTAATGCACAAAGAAATAAAGGACTACTTTAAAATTACAAAACTATACATATGTATAAATAAAATAAGGTACAAAATTGATTGTATAATCACATTCAGAGTAGGTAACTAAACAATAAATAAAATTTCCCCCAAAAGAGGGGCATCTTACAGCATGTGACTGACAAGTAATAGGTAGGAGGAAAAACACAATTTCGCAACACATACGTGCCCCGACAATTGCCAGAACCACTTCTGAACTCTGCATACATCTTAAAATTATTTTAATTATACAAAACAGTCTTTCCACTCACCTCGATTTATATTTTTTAAATTTATATCCATACAGGATATAAACATTTAATGAAAACAAATCAAAGGATTAAACACCACCAGCATTCACTAGATGTTTATTTACTTACTAATGTGTTTTTCCTTTTTTTTAAATAATTTGGCGAGGCGACGTCAATGTCTGAAATGTGTGTTGCCGACATACAAATTTCAATACCACGCAAAACAACCAATTTCTACAAACGCATACAGACAGATATACTATTACATAATATGTGTATTTTAATAACATTTCTTGTATTCTCCAACCACTCTACGAGACGTACCACAGTCACCCAGAACGAAAACAACCCGAGGCACAAACTTTTTTTATAAATTTTTTTTTTTAATTTTTTAGTTATTGTGAAATTTGCTTAAATTTTGTACATCTATATTAAAATTTATAGTATTCTCAGTTCTGTGTATGTGAGCCATCTCGAGAAACAATCGTTTCTTTAAAATTTGATTCTCTATCCAGAATTTCGGTTTTCTCAAAATTAAAATTGTGGCCCTCAGCAAGACGATGTGGTGGATAGGGCAGCTTTTGGATTGTCGGCGTTTGTAACGTAACAGTCTCTTTTGTGGTCTGTTATTCATTTTTTCAGATATTGTTTGGTTTGGCCGATGTAGCAACGTTCATAATTATTGCACGGTACTTTATAAATTACTTAGCTTAGCATATTGTGGTCTGTCTTATCTTTTACTTTTGAAAATATATTACCAACCCTCTTTGTATTATAAAATGCAATTAGCTCACCTGGCGACTTAAGTTTTTTTGATAAGGATTCGGAGAGATTTTTTATGTAAGGCATTTTGAAGTATTTTTTGTTGTTGTTTTGTGCTGGAGCAATCGCGATTTCATACTGAGGTGGGGGTAAGTTCAATAATTTATGTATCACAGTTTTTGGATAGTTATTCCGCAAAAGAACTTACAAACACTTAAGAACACTTTACTACGAAATAACTATCTAAAACCTCTGATACATAAATTATTGAACTTACCCCCTTTTTTTTAAATTTAGCAGGATTTTTGCCCCATGTTACTCTTATGGACATATAAAGATAACAATATAAGATATAAGAAATATTGACCAAAAATAAAATGGCGAATGCATTACTCTAATTCGTTAATAGAATCGATGCAATTTTTTTATGCCTGTTAAAGTAAAGTAAAGTAATCTTTATTCGTCATTTAAGCTTATTTACAATATATATAAATTAGCCTATCCGACTTGTCAATATGTATATCAGTATATCTTAAAAATAAAATAATGCACATCTTAAATTTGATAAAACTAAAGACAGTAAAAGTAAAGACAATCACACGTAAAGACAATCACACGTAATTTACAATGCTAAATACTCTTCCACATCATAAAAAGCCTGACCACCAAGAAATTAACCAAAGTACTTCCAAAACTGACAGTTTGATCACCAAAAAAATGCAGAAACTTATATAAAAGAATTTCCTGAAAGGAAGGAGAATTTTGAACTACACTCAAGCGAGAGTATGAAAAATGTAAAGGACTCTGAGTTCTTGTGTTATAACTATGTATATTCGAATTTTTTGGAAATTCACGCTTATTCATTTGACATATAGAATCATTGAGTATATTATGTAAAGTGATGGAAGAGTCAAGAGACCCAGATAAACAAATGCCCCTCGACAATGAGCACCCGGTAGGAGGCCTAACGTACATCTTATGGTTTTCTTTTGCATACCAAATGCTTTTCCGAGATAAGCCGAGCCTCCCCAAAATATTATCCCATATGAGAGGTGTGATTGAACCAGACCTTAGTAAGTTAATTTAAGAATATTTAATGAAACCGAAGCTCTCAAGTACCTAATTAAAAAACAAGATTTACTTAATTTTGAAGTCAAACTGTTAATATGACGTTCCCGTGTCATCTTTCGATCTATAATAATACCCAAGAACTTCGTGTTCGCAGCTTGAGGGATAGACACACTATTTACCCTAATTAGATAACTTTGATCAATTGTAGGGTTCTTTGGAAAAAAACTCTTTACTAATATTTAAGACCAACCCATTGTTGGTACACCAGTCACTAAATTCAACCACTGATTGATGAGCAGTCATGATGTGGATGTCAGAAATTAACAAATTTGTGTCATCAGCATAAATAACTTCTTCATCTTCAGAGGGACAATCAGGAGGCATATCACAGAGAAATGCAGTAAACAGAATCGGCCTAAGATTGGATCCCTGTGGGACACCAATTGGCACATTTTTAGGCTTTGATTTGAACGTATTCATTACAGCCGTCTGTTCTCTGTCTACTAAGTATGATGATATCTAATCATATGCAACACCTCTGATACCCAACACATAAAGTGAAGTAATCTTTCCTCAACAAAAGATCTGATCTGATTTTGAACACAAATGTTACGAAAATTCACTGGATCCAATGGAGATACCTTATTTTTAAAGATGGGAATTGATTTTGACATCTTTAGTTCATTAGGATAACAACCAGCAGAAAAAGATTCATTTCTCAAGTATGAAAGTGGTACAGCAAGCTCATCATCAACAGCTCTTAATACCTGCTACCATTTATATTTTGTCTTAAGATAATTTTATCAAGATGATCCTTTAGGCATTGAAAAGACAAAGAAGTATCGTTAAAAATGTCACATATCCTGAGGATTTTATACCTTCCCGTTGTTGTGCATAATTTCCTTTATTTTGTGTTTATTATTATTATGAGATTCATTAATTATTTTCCAGCTCTCTGTCACAACGCTTGAAGAGAGAAAATTACTTTTGACGTTTTTTATTTTTTGCTCGTATAAGATTTTTAGTTTGACATACCTATCCCTCAAGATACCATTGTCAGGGGAGCATTTAACAAGTTTATGCATTTCACACAGCATCACTCTCTTGTACACCACTTAAACTTTTTATCTCGATTTCTACTTTTTCTAAATGTGATTGTGCAATTGAAATGAAATAAAAAGGTCCAATAAAATAAGGAGAACTTGCTACTAAAACCGGTGGATGAGTACATGTTCACCCAAGTCTCGTTCTTTAAAATATTTTTTAGTGTCTAAGTTAGAATGAGATATGTGACGCCAGTAGAAAACACTAGTGTTATCACAATCCCCTTGTGAATCGGGCAGCTCATAAGAACATAATTCATAAGTATGATCTGACAAAAACGTATCTTCAACTTGAACATTTATTGATTATTATTGTACTATTATTATGAATGTTTTAAAAAACTGGTCATGGTCATTATTTGTACATAAAATATATTTCTTTCTACATTATAGATGATTTGGGAAATTTGATCAAAAAGCGGGAAATGTCAATACAGGTTAAACACTATTTCAGTTTTCAGAAAAATATTATACCGGGGTCCCGGATAAGAATGCACTCTACAGGGACCTCGTAATCTGTAGCAGATACAGAGATGGTTAAATTAGAAAAAAGTTGCGCCCTACTAAATTCTGCAACATTGTGTTCTCAAATTAAAAATATTCCGAATCCTTCCGAAGATATTTGGGCAAAACTTTATTCTCGCGATTTCGTATTTTGATCAATATTTTGATACTTCTTCGTTTTATCGGAAATTCGTACAAATACCCCACTTTGGAGTACAATTAAATTACCTACAGTTTTACATTAAAAAAGGTAGGATTTAATATATAATATAAGCAGAATAAGAGATATTCGCAAATTTAATGAAATTTCTGTTTTTGATTTATTTTTTTTTACTTTAAACAATAGGTAACTGCTACCGAATCACGGGTATTCGGCCGCTTTTTGGAGAAAACGAAATGTTGATAGGAAAATGAAATGGCGAATGGCTCATTAGTGTTTGTTCTTAAGATTCAAAGCGATAATATTAAAATTTTTCTCTTCGGTTATGCTCGCTTAGGTTATATATTTTCGGCAATATTTTTCACAATATATTCTTTTAAATTTTGCCTTTGTAATTTAATATAAAAACATTAAATTATCTTAATAACGTATTAGTATTATCTACGAAAATGAAACCCATCCACATTTTTGTTTACTTTAAAAAATGTCGTGAATAGGTTCTTGAACAAATATTATATTGTAATGTATTGTAATTATTATTTCATGATAAAACTACAAAGGCAAACAGGCTGTTGTGCCTACATTACCACGTAAAATTAATTTAATAGATGCATCTCATCAACTACACATTTGAAGACGCTCAATCACAACTAGGGAAGCTGCCGACCCGCCGCCCCTTGATTTCGAATTCTTCGGGAGTTAGCTGCAACAAACTTTTTTTGATATAGTTTATTGTTGCTTATTCTTGAAAAATTAGGAATCAACATCCATAGAATAGAACGACTTTTGGAAAGGGCAAATCATCAACTAGCGAACCCTTCATTGTGTTTCAAGAAAACATTATTTTATTAGTTTGAAGGTGGTAGATAATGAAGTAATATCAAAAAAATTACCTTATCGGACTTCCATTGTCTTTATTTTGTTACTTAACACAACGTTTCGGTTACTTAGTATCTCTAACCGTTTTCAAGTGTAAACTAAATTACAATTCTAGGGCTACTGTCTAAAATACTATCCATGTGCGGTGAAGCTTGATGACTCCACCTACGTGCTTATTGGAGTGTGATGTCTGAGCTGTTGGTTTTGGACAAGAAGATGCTTCCAGATATTGGGGATATCTATACTTGGTTTACTAAATATATGGGTATTTTGATTCAGGAAAGCTGCTTCTTTGAACTTTCGTTTTCTCCAGTGCTGTTCCGTGTCCAAAACCTTGGCTTCTGACCGCTGTATTTATTTATTTATTTAGCAACAGCCAATTATTATACAATACTACAATCTAACATTTTCTTCTTACAGCCATTACTAGGTTGGTTGCACGATGGTACCTGAAGATACTGTGTGGGCACCTATTTCTATTTTCTATTGTACATGTGTTTTTATTACTACATTATTTCACTCAATAAAAATATCAATAATACTGCTAAAAAACACTAATAAAATTGCTAAATTCGTTTTACTGTAATTAAGGTAATTTTTGTACATACATCTCACTATTTCTATTCTAGATACACATTGGTGAAACCAGTATCAAGGATCCACCGCGTAATCTGGTGCTTTACTTGGTTATAAGTAGGGATGCACCGGATCGGGGTTTTCCCGATCCGGCCGGAACCGGAATTCCGGCCGGATCAAAATCTAAAAAACAACACCTGGAATCAGTGCTTCGCGCGCCGTCGTCCAAGGTTATTACGCTAACGCTGTATCTGCCTACTGTTTGACTGGGTATTTCCCCATTTTAAACAGGGGAATCACCAAATCTGTCTGCGGGCACTGCGTTTTCTTTAGTTTAGTTAAATATTAATTCATCTGGTCTGAGGCAGTGAGGCACTCATTTACGTCACTGGTTTTTACAGTTTAGCTCAATACATCTTTCTTACTATGGAAGTGCTACGATGAATTTATACCAACTTCAATATCTGCATCACCCAAAGGTCAAATGAACTTAAACCAACAACTTCAAATGTATTATGGAATGTCAAATATGGGTAAAAACTCAGACCCGATTGACTGGTGGGGTAAGCACCGCGACACATTTCCCGATCTCATTAATAGTTCCTATTGGTATTAGTAGTATTGATACGTTATGTTCCTATTATCTTTTGTGTTCTTATTATTTTTATTATTATTTCCGGTTTGATGTTTTTGTATTTTCTGTTCATAAATAAAAGTGATATCAAGCTTAATGTTTGTTATTGTTCCTGAAGGAGAGTTTTCATAGTGAAATTCAATTTAATAAAGTCTAAACGTTTTTTTTTTAATTATTTTAAAGTTTAAACCATTTTAATATTAATTTTAAAAATTCCGGCCTGATCCTGGAAACGATCCGGCCGGATTTACTGGTACCGCCGGAATTCCGGTGCATCTCTAGTACAGAGGCATAGAATTGTAAATTTTTGGGCCTGCACAATATATATATGTTTTTGACAGGCAGTATGCTTGAGGTTATGTAGCAGGACATTTTGCAACGCTGCGTTTCGAGTGTTTACACCATGATTTAAGATTTCTTTATAATATGATACTTTCAGCATAAATCTTATAGCTGACTTAATGTAAAGCTGATCAAGTGTGAGCAGTCCGCTCTCTTTATAAACCAGTTCTGTAGGGTATCTCTTGTTTTTAAAAAGCATCACATTTATCACCCATTTTTGTGCTACTTCAAGCTTCAACATAAATGTCCTGCCAGCATTTCCCCACACAACAAATCCATAGTTAATTACAGATTCTATTAGGGCAAAATAAACAATCTTCAAGGTTTTCAAGGGTAGAATATTACGTAGCTCATAAATCCTTGCTGGTGGCCTTGATGTTGGTCCAAAAATTGCTTTAAGCGGTTTGTGATCAGTAACAAGTTAGAATTCTAACTCAGCCAAGTAAAAATAGAAACGTTCCACTGTCCATACGAGTGCAAATCTCTCTTTTTCGGTTTGCGAGTATCGCCGCTCAATATCCGATAAACTTTTGTTTGCGAATAAAATGACTTTTGGGATTTCACCATGAAATTGTAACAGAACAGCCCCTAGTCCACTGGGCTAGCATCCGCAATAAGCCTAGTTCGATGTTCTGGATCAAAGTAGCATAATGTTGGTGGCCTGGACAACGCGTTTTTGAATTTTATAAAATTTTGTTGAAGCACGTAATTCCACGCAAATTTGGTCTCTTTTTTTATGACCTGCCTCAACAAGTCCGTTAGAGTGCCCAAGTTGGGAATGAACTTGCCCACACACGTCACAAGCCCCAGGAAACTTCTTAATTCCTCTTTGGTGACTGGTGGTCGAAAATCCAGTATGGTTTTTATTTTCTTGTCATCGACATCGATTCCATTACTTGATAACTTATAGCCTAAAAATTCAACCTGTTTACTTTTTATACTGCACTTTTCTTGATTCAAAAGAACATTGTTTGCTTCAAAGAGATCCAGCACATTTTTAAAGCATCTATCGTGTACTTCGTCGCTGTTTCTAAAAATAATTATGTCATCGAAGTTTTTTAAACAATTTTCGCAAGAGGACAAAAGTCCTTCAAAAACCCGTTGAATATTTCCGGAGCTGAGTTTACTCCAAACATTAACCTTGTGTACCAAAACATCCCTTTTCATGGACTTGACAAATCTGTATTAGTTCATCCAGCGTGTGTTCTTTTTCCAAAAGCTTCTTCATCAGTTCAGTTGATGCCCAAGTATCAATGATTTTATCCTTCATATTAATTTCGGTTGCTTCTTTAGCAGTACTTCCAAACGAACATTTGGCAGCCTGCTGCCGGACTTTCAGCATAAATGTAGTAAAACTTTCATTCTGTGCGGGTTTAAGATTTATGAAATTATGCCTCTCGAATGTGGAGTTTTGTTTGGGGGAAAATGACGAGTTAATTTTTCGACTAAAACAGTGAAAATGTCATTGTTTTGTTCCGCGTTAAAGGTTTTGCCCCAGGTATAGTGTAAGCCACTTCTTGTAGTTGCGTCCCCCCTAAGTGTAAAAGCATGTTGCTCTTTTTGACACAATCCTCGACATTTTCTGCTGCTAAGTATAATTCTAGGGATCTTAACCCTTTCTCCCATTCGACCCGTAGCAATGCCATATCTAGATTTTGACACCAAAAGGGGCGTATTCCTGAGTCTTACATCGCAGAAGTGTTTCCTTATTATTTTGTTGTTTGCCACCTTTAACAAAAAAACTTTCCTAGTATCCTTTAATTATAATAATGGATGTTCTAGGGCGATTAAGAAAAGAATTTATTTTTTATTGACATACCATACCTAAATAATGTTTAACAATTTAACCAGCTATGTCGTTTTAAAATAGCTATCAAGGTAGAATAGTAGAGTGTTAAATTCTAAGGACTGAAGTCCAGTTACATCATAATTGTTGTAACGTGGCGCAATAAGTTATACCTACAAAACAAATTACGTTTATAATTTTGTTATTATGTACTCTACCTATGTATACGTCTGCAATGTTTTTTTTATTGAGAGAAAAAAAGATAGAGGTACTGGTGAAAGTTCGTAGGCTCATAGTGCACCGTGGCTTAGTTTTACTACCATTCGCACTATGAATGCAAACCAAATAACTCATTAATAACATCATACAGAACTGGCCCCAAAACCGTCCCCTGAGGAACATCGTACTCTACCTTTCTTGGATCGCTTAACACATCTGTTAATTGGACATACTGCAGTCGGTCTTTTAAATAACTTTGCATTAAATTTAGAGCTATGCCCCTAAATCCTAAGCTGTTTAATAGCTTTCATGAAATCTTATGATCGACTGTATCGAAGGCTTTTGCCATATTTAGAAAGATCCCTACCACAGCCTTGTTTTCATCCAGATTTTTATATATATAATTTGTTAGGTAGATAAGCGCATCTTCTGTGGAATATCCTTTTTTGAATCCAAATTGTTTGTTGCAGAGTAATTTGAATCTTTCTAGGTAATTTGTCACCCTTTTTTTTTAACTATTTTCTCAACAGTTTTAGCTATACTAGATACGAACGATACAGGTCGATAAATAGTTATTTCAGACGGGCTTCCTTTTTTTAATAATGGCTTAATAATACCTACCTTAAAAGCTGAAGGAAATATGCCCTCTTCAAACATCCTATTGAAAAGGTGACTTAAAGGAATTTTTATATTTTGACTAATTGTAAGTAGATGTTCCGATGTCATTCCATCCTTCCCAGGTGCTTTATTTGGTTTAAGTTTCCTTATGATTTTCTTTACGTCTTCTGGATCGGTGGGGTAAAAATATAGAATGCTCTGTTCTCTTTTCCGTCTTGGTAACCATAGCTTGCTTTGGGATGTTGTTGTCCAAATGTTTTCCTAATTCTGAGAAGTATTTATTAAGAGTTTGCTTTTTCTGTGGCTGTTTTTAGAGTCTAACCTTCAACATTTATTTGAGAAATACTGGTTTTTTCCTTACACTTACCTGTAAATTTATTAATGGACTTCTATAAAGATTTACTGTCCCCTTAATTTCTTCCTAACTTAAGTTTGAAGTAATCTGATTAAGTTTTACAAATAAACTTACTTAATTTCTTATACCTTTTTAACCTTCTTTCTTTCTCAACATTTTCAATGTCGTTTCTAAATGTTCTATAAGTATAGCTTTTGTTTATTTTCAATGGATTTCATTAATCTCAAAGTTATCCAGGGGTGTCTTTTTTATATTTTGTTTTGTACTGTGTTTCTACTTTAGAGTAACTTCTTTTTTTTTAATCTTGGCTGTAGATTAGTATAATTTTGCTGTTGCTGAGTTGTTGCTTCGTTTGATATTTCAAGTTCCGAATCGGTTGAAACGCCCTTCTGATTTTCCAGTTCTTTTAGTTTCTCCACTGTATATGGTTAATCATTAATAAAAAAAACGTCGTTCCTCTTATTCGCGTTTGAAGACCTTGAGCTCTAGCAATTTTTTGATGATTTACCAGGGACTTTTGGGTTTGTCGATCCTCTAGACATAAATCGTTGGATATGGATAAGTTGGTACCTATAAGACGGTTTAAGTGAGGAAACAGCGAAGACTTTTTTAAGTACGAAATGAACTTAATTACTACTGGAGGTGTTTCGCTTCTGCCGATAAACGAGATATTGTTTATGTCTACTTTCTTATAGTTGAACCGGTATCAATTCACTGATTTAAGTAAAGCAGGCTTTGATAAGATTTTCCCACGAAATGTTTTGTTTTAAGCCAAGTCCGAAAACAACAATATGGTTTTTGAGTAATTTTCTTTGTAAATCAATATTGCTTTCTTTAGGTGACCAATCAATTTCTCCATTAGCTAAATCGATTTTGTCATTTACTGCCTTTGATATATTTTTTATTTGTTCCCACAAGAATTTTGTTTGTTCCTCACTATTTACCTGTATTTTTTTAAACTGTTCGTTTTATTAAGGATACCAAAAAGTTTTTCTTCAGTGATTAGCGGCATGGTTCTAAGTAAGACCCGTGGTGTAAATTTTTGCCGTACAACAAAAAGTTCTAACAATGTTTATTGTTAATAAAATGCTGAGCGATTTTAGTCTTAATGAATTAGTACTTACAGTCTTTTTGCTGTTTTTTATATTTTATTGTATTATTATATAAGTGGCTTTTGTTCTTCATATTGAAATACTTATATTGAGTTGGGCAAATGATCCGAAACGACTTAATTACAGGAGAATAAAAAATTACATCAAATCCAGGTTTTCAATAATCTATAGGACTAAAATTTTACGATTTGACTACGTTCCATATTGTGCCAGTAACGCCATCAAGTATATTATTAGTTATTTTAAATTTTTAATAAACGTTAAACATTTTTCCCATCACATACCAAATACACAAACCCCATAATAGATTTTATTGAAATGTGAAGCAATATTGTTCTTTTATTATGACAACCTAAGTAGGAGACTAAAACTTTTATATACATGACTTCCAAGTGGACATGTATCTTTTTCTGTCATCTTGACATATTTCTACTTAACATTAGTTTAAGTTGTGTTTAGTTTGTGGTTAATTTTTTATTTATCCAGTTTAACTAGTACTATAACTGATTAAACTATGATTCAGCTAAGTAAACAAGAACGGTTTAGTCTGCTTATGATAGGATATAAGGATATACTTTTTAATCAAAGATTTCCTGATCGAGATTCAAGTTCTAGATCAATTACTTTGTAACATGATCAAGATAACGATCGACTATTAGGGAATGTCGTTGGGTTTCAGCAAAATGCATAAGGCGTCACTGCATGCTCGAAACTATTTGGATGAAACATGTCCTGGAAAGTGAATAGGTAGGAGAAGGCGTATTGAATAGCCTCCTAGATCTTCGAATCTAACACGTTTAGATTTCTACCTCTGGGGTTATGTAAAACCCGACTATTTGGAGGATTTTGAAAATATACTTTTACATGCTGTGCATGCTACTTCTCGTCAACATTTGTATATTCCCAGTTTTCAGAGAGGCTTTGACACTGCCAAGTGGCTGAAGGATGACATTTTGAACACAGCCTTTTCTTTAAATTATCGTTTATGTACACATTGTTACTTATTTAAAAAAATAAAATATGGTCATATAGGTTTTCGAAGAAATCCGATATTACTTTCCATTCTTTTGTAATTAAGCCGGCCTGGAATATTTGCTCAACCCTGTATAATATATTCCTAATCTAATAAGAGCACAATAGGCATAAATCTGACACATAAATCGTAGGAGAAGTATGTGTTCAATTTAAACAAGTGGTGATATTTTTTTTTTAAATAGCATTATTATGGCAGACATGTCATTTTTTAAATTTAGGAATAGCATTGAAGCTGTCTTAATGTTAACTGTTGGCAATTCATATTAATAATAATTGATGAAATAGTACTATGTGATATAAAAAAGAAACTAATTTACCTTTATAGGCAACCTTATTTATTTTTATTAGTAATAATGGTATAAAAGTGATTTTATTTTATAGTGTGATTATAAAAATACTTTTATATGCATTTGGACTATTAGCACTAAGTCGGGATTACCACTAAGCCTGATCTAACAATGACTTAAATTTTCTTTCCGACTATTTGAATGCCTTTGACAGACTAAACCATTTATTGCTGACTAAATTGGCTAATCGTGGCTTCAGCGACAACTTGTGCAAGTTTATCTTCTCTTATTTATAAAATCGAAATTTGTATGTACCTGGGTAACAAATCACTTTTTTTTTTGTAAAATCTTTATTCATGTTTACATACATATTTGTATTTACATGTTAGTCTTATTTAAAACTAAAAAACAACAGTAACTTACCAATATTTGACACTGAAAGTTGTATGTTCTACAGGGCCGTTTGTGAGTGGTGTGCTGGGAGTGCCCCCGCACAAGGGCGGCCAAAGTTATAGGGCGGCGAAAGCCGCCTGCAGTTTCACAGAAAAAAATGTTAGACTTAAAAAAAAATTCTAGGAGTTTTCATAAATATGAAGGGTCAAATAAGAATGGTAAATTCAGTTTTCAAAAAAAATTATCCAGTAGCTGTCAAGAATGAGGCAGCCGCCCTTTGTGTTAGAGATTTCTTTTTAGATAGATAAGTATCGAAAAAATAAAAAGAATTCTCAACGGAGGTGGCCGCCCTGCAACCCACGTCAATTACATTTTGTCTTAGGTTTACTCTAAAAATTAAAACTAATTGATATTATTTGAATAATTATGTAGGTATAGTTGAATTCACATAAACTTTTAATGCCGTGACATTTCAGTTCTGTCATACTTGTCAAATACTGCAGCAACTCATAAAATATAAATTTCTAATGGCAAAATTTAATTAGTATAATTGTACTGCACACAAAGTATGTCTATCTTGTATTATTTCATACGATTAAAAAGAGATGGAAATAAAAAGAGTTGGCCGAACAATTATAGAAAAGAAAAAGAAAAAACACTGACCAATCTCAGCTGTGTAAGAAATTTAGTAACTTGGTGAAATCTAAAGTAACTAGACAATGACAAGTCTTGACATTTGGCATTAAAACTTTATGTGAATTTAACTATAGGTCTTATTAATTTGGTAGTAGGGTAGGTGAGGGCACAAATACTCACAGGGCAAAAGAACGCACCCTATTTAATTTTGCCGCCGCGCCGATGTCCGGTTTCAAATGCTGTTACAAATAACTTTTCCGACGCCGAAAAAAGTACCCAGACATTTTGATTACGAATTAAAAGATGACCTCATCGTCGAGGCCAAACAGAGTTTCAATGTCAATTTTTATTTTTCGATTTTGGATATATTTTTTTTTTTTGCCAGGGAGGAAACCCTTTATGGGCACCGGTTACTTGTTCTTTGGATATTGCGATAGAATCAATTAAGGAGAGATTCGTTTCACTTAATAAGTGTAATGAAACTTTTGGGTTTTTGTCAAACTTCTATGAAGCTAATGCCATAAATGACGAGAAATTGTTAAAATCCTGCAAATATCTCAATATAGCGCTTCAATAGCAAGGAAGTCCCACAAAGATATTGATCGCTCAGAGCTCGACCAGGAAATTTTGTCGTTCCGAGAAATTTTTCCAATAAAACGTACAAAATAATAATTGTAGATACGCTAAAATTCATAGCTGAAAAAGATTTAATCTCATCATTTCCAAATCTTTGTGTTGCGCTGAGAATTTTTATTACTCTGCCTGTTACTGTTGCATCTATCGAACGTAGTTTTTCAAAGTTAAAATTAATTAAAAATTACTTGCGGTCAATTATGTCCCAAGAAAGGATTAGTGGCTTGGCCCTTATCGCCATTGAAAGCCAAATTGCTGAGCCCCTCTGTAGGTAAGTATGAATAAAAGAAAAATATTAAAAATAGACACCTATTAAAGATTTATTTTTCTGACAATTGCTTTGCGCCATAATTTCAGGTAGGTAATTGTAAAATAGTAACTGATTTGATATAAAGGGCAGCCAGTTCATATGTCGCACAAGGGCGGCCAACAGGCCAGAAACGGCCCTGATGTTCTATTTAGGCATATCTAATTCAATAGGTTTCCTAAGGTGATATTTAGGTTGGGATTTATAGTACATTTTGTTGTTATTAACTCTTTGTAATCGGTAAGGTATGGTTTCTATTACTAGATAGAGAGTGCAGTGATTTTGTCTTTTGTTGGTATATTTAAATGTAAGGTTTAAGATTGTAAATAGTCTACTCTGCGTTTCCGTTATCTGATTGACAATTTTTATTAGTAGAACTGAGATTAATCGCGATTGCTGCGTGCATAAGAATCTGTGCATTAAGTTATCCCTATTCATGTTGCAATTTTGACATGTATCTGAGGGAACCTTATTTAATTTCTTAAGATTTGTAAGAAAGGGGTATGGTTGATGGATTATTTTAAAAGTTAGACATCGTTGTTTGTGGTCAAGTATTTTGTTATGTAGATGTCCGCATATATTTTTTACGAGAGCCGTATTGTTAATTTTTTTAAATGCACTGGGGGTTTCTCTATTTTGCTTAAGGAGAGATAAATATACAGTGAGGACCTAAAGTCCGACCCCCCCCCCCACTAACTTCTAAACCGTTCGGTATATTTTAATGAAATTTTGAACGATAATATTTGAGCAAGTCTTGCACTTTTTGACATACCAATGTCAGCTTTAAATGTCAAGATGACAGCTGGGTCCGCTTTTGGAATATTTTTTTTAATGGAACACCCTGTATATTTTTACATTTTTAAATTCCACATAAAATTATAATTATTTTTTATTAAATGCATTATTAGTCTATACTTCATAGTTTCCGAGATATTGACTCTCGAAAAGTTTTTGAACTTTGACATCTTATAACCTTCTTACAGTACGTCTTAGACCAAAACGGCTTACATATCCCTATCTTCAATTTTTATTATCTTCCCAAAAAAATCAACTTCCAGTTAAACCGGAACAACTATATTTCCTGCTTTCGAGTTACATCCGGTTTAACCGGAAGTTGATTTTTTTGGGAAGATAATAAAAATTGAAGATAGGGACATGTAAGCCGTTTTGCTCTAAGACGTACTGTTAGAAAGTTATAAGCTGTCAAAGTTCAAAAATGTCACTTTTCGAGAGTCAATATCTCGGAAACTATGAAGTATAGACTAATAATGCATTTAATAAAAAATAATTATAATTTTATGTAGAATTTAAAAATGTAAAAATATACAGGGTGTTCCATTTAAAAAAATATTCCAAAAGCGGACCCAGCTGGTATGTCAAAAAGTACAAGACTTGCTCAAATATTATCGTTCAAAATTTCATTAAAATATACCGAACGGTTTAGAAGTTAGAGGGGGGGGGGACGGACTTTAGGTCCTCACTGTATATGTCTGGACTGGAGATTGTCGTCTTGTAGGATAATTTTCGGCATATACGCAGCTTCCTGTATTAATCTCCTAATATGTGGGTAGGGCAGGGCAGGGGTAGAGAAAGGGGTTAGGAGGGTTAAATATCTGTAAAATATTAACGTTTTGAATTATTCCTTTCCTAATATTTAGAACTATATTTTTAATCAAGAGACTGTTACATTTTAACCAAGTATCAGTCAGTGCCAGGCCACCTTCGTGCTTTGGCCGTATACAGGTTGTTCTTGCAATCCTTAAACAGCTACCTCGCCACAAAATCCAGCCACATATTGAATTTAGCCTGTTAGTTACCCCTACAGGAATCGGTAAAATTTGCGCTAAGAACAAAATTTTTGATAATGCATAGGTATTTACAAAAGCTACGCGCTGTAACAGAGTTAAGTCCCTGTCTATATTCATCATAATAATATTACGTACTTGGTTAACTCTATTGTACCAGTTATTTTTAATCATTGCATGCACTGTTGAATAAAAATGTATTCCCAAAATTTTAATGCTTTCCTCAATTTTGAACCATTCATATTCTAATTGTTTGAATTTATGTTTCTCTTTTGGTCCCAGCTCAATCGCTCTACACTTACCTGTGTTTAAAATTGATCCGCTGTATCTGCAAAATATATCTATTTGAGCTTTACTTGTGTTTAAACCAATAGCTGATGTTATAACTAGCGTTAAATCATCGGCGTAGGCGTTAACCTTTATATTACTGTTATTTAGAAGACAGATCAGTGTTTTTATACATAAAACAAATAAGAGCATAGACATGGGACAGCCTTGGCGTACCCCTCTTTCTATATTAATTACATTATTATGTTTATTATTTAACTGAACAATTGATTGAGCACCGTTGTATAATGATTTTAAGTTATTTATAATTTGTATGTCAAATTTAAATTTTGTCATAACGAACCAGAGAAAATCATGAGAAACTCTATCGAAAGCATGATCAAAATCAAGACTGAGAAGGAGATTGTTGGTTTTGGTAGCAATAGAGCGGGCAACAGTATCTCTATGTTTACTTAGTGATACAAAAATGTTGTTTTTACTAATGCACGTTTGACTGTCTGATATTAGTTCTTCGAGATGTGGACTTAGTCTTGTTTTAAGAATTCGCATGTATAATTTATAGTCACAGTTTAGTAGAGAAATTGGTCGGAAATCGTAAAGCTTGGTTCTTTTGTCTTAGGAATCATTACGATAACGCCTTTTTTAAAACTTGCGGGCACGAATCCACCGTTATGAATTTCATTTATAATTTGTAAAAGTTCAATTTTAATTGTGTTCCAGAAAAATATGTAAAATTCTGGAGTGATGCCATCTGGTCCCGGGGACTTGTTTCTGGGGAGGGTTTTTATTACACTTTTTAGCTGTTCCTCGAGGACACTGGTTTTAAGAAGTGAATTGGCTTCATTTGAAATAGTGTTTTGAAAAATTTGTGGAAAATCTGCATAATTTGGTAACTCATTCGTTTTCCGATAAAGATTTTTAAAGTACTTGCATACTTCATCACTGATTGTTTTTTTATCCCTGATAATTTCGTTATTTATACAAATTTCATCTATTGTTTTTTTCTTAATTAATTGTTTTTCTTTAATTAAGTGAAACAAGGAGCAATTCTCGTTTCCGATTTGTTCGTAGTATCTACCCCTGAACTTTATCCCCTCTAATTGTCCCTTTTGCTCCTTTAATATAAGCGCCTTGAATTTTTTAATATCTTTATAGGTATTTACGTCAAAGTTTTCAGAGTCCATAAGTTCTTTAAGGCATTGAGTAAAAATTCTATTTTTCTTTTTTTGTTTTTGTTTATTACTCCCGCCCTCCATTTATACAATTTTTCTATTCTAGGTTTGACATAGTTACACCACCATTCTATAACTGAGGGGTAACGTGTTTTTACTTTTACCCAGTTATTCCAATTAATTTTAAATAAATCTGTGGATTCCCTGTCTGCTAGCAGTGAATTGTTTAGTTTCCACAATTCTCTGTTCCTGAAAAAATTTGTATTGTCCCCGTATGGAAATTTATGAATAAAAAGTAATGCCCTATGATCTGAAAAGGCTACAGAAATTAATTTAACTTCGCTTATCAAGTTAATATTATTTTTTGGTACATAAAATCTATCTAGTCTAGAGGCAGAATTATTGTGAAAATAGGTAAAATCCGCTGTATTGCTGTGTTTTACGGGCCAAACATCTAGTAGGTCAAAGCTTGAGGTTAGTTTTTTAAGTGCTTTTGACGTGTTAAAATATTGACTGTTGGAGTCGTTTTCAGATAATGTGCAGTTAAAATCTCCACCCATTACCAGTTTTTCTCCTGTTTTATTCAGTAAACATACTTGGGTGTTAAAGAAGTTTTCCCTATCCGCCCTGTTTTGGGAACCGCTGGGAGCATAAACATTAGCGAATCTTACGTTGTTAATTTTAAACGATATTCCCCTGGATGTTTCCAATAAAATAACGTCATCGTAGATTAGACTATCCCGAATCAACACAGCCGTTCCTCGTTTGTTTTCATTGACATTTAAAATCGAGTTGTATCCGTTAACAAAGGAAAAATTTGTCACTGCCACCTCTTGCAAAAACAAGATGTCTACATTGTTACTATATACAAAATTTTTAAGTAAATGTAAATTTAAATCTGAGGAGATTGTACAAATATTAATTGTAGCTATCGAGTAAGATACCAAAGAGGTCGCACTTATAGAGTTCGTGCTATTATCATTCATAATTTTATTACCAAGAGTTAAGTTGAATCAGTTGACTGATCACGGTCTGTTTCATCTATCCAGGCTGTATTTGGTCTCTTTGTTGAGTGTTTGTTTATCAGTTCGTCTCCAGATGTTTCACTTGATGCTAGATCGGTATTCCTTAATCGTTTAGGTTGCTGTAAGCTCTTTACTTTTTCTACCATTTTCTTCCCCGTATTTTGGGTTGGTTTGTCAAATCCCAAAAACGCGTCTTCCAAATTTTCGTCCTGCTGTTCGTTGCGTCCAGTATTCTGGGATATTACTCCTGTCGTAGTCATTGCCTGCTCTGTGTTTTGAATATTTTGGTTTATTAACTCCGTCTCCGTAGTGTTGCAGATGGTGTTTTCTGCTGTTGTTGGGTCACTGTTGGCAGTGACAGTGGCGTAACTTCGTATGCGGTTGTTAGGAGACTGATCACAGTTTATTATCTCGTGTTCTGTAGAGCCACATCTTCTGCATGTTCTGGTTTGTCCAACGTATGTTATCCAGTAAAATTTTCCGGCAATCGCAACATAGGAAGGTATGGGCTTTTTTATATCCATTTTTAAACATTTTGTGTCATTGTAGCATTTGTATGGTAGGTCTCGCCAGAAGTCGTTCTTAATGGATTCAATAGTTCCAAAGTACGAAAGGGCTGTTTTGATTTCATGCTCGGGTACTTCTATTGGTATTCTATGAATTTTGACAGTGTTCTTTGCGCTCTCATTTTCCAGATGGACAGGATAAATACATTGATCTTTGGCCTTAAATGTAAGCTTACCTTAGTACGATTCAAATATTTTTTCAAAAACTTCTGATGTCGTGACCTTTATGATTATCTTTTTTCCATATATTCCAAAAGATACTACCTCATCGTATTTCAGTTGCAGCTATTTTTGCACGTACGTGTGATATTCTAAAGCAGAAAGTTTTTCAGATGCATCTGCGAAACTAATGCTAAATGTGTTGACTCTACTCATTGTTCTCGTTGGTTTACTGATAGCGAACAAAAAAATGAAAAACGTTTGTCGCAAAAAAAGGGTTTGGTTTATTCACTTTTGGTCGACTTGCCTGTGCGGATACCGCACGGCGACTATTCATTTGAATTCATCGCCACAAGTGGTGCACTACAGGGTAGTTAGGCCCTCCGCACATGAAGCAACTAAAAAGAAACGAATTAGAAACTTAAATCACCATTTAGTTACTTAGTAGTCACTCGCCGTGTATTTCAATGAGCATCCGCATACAGGGCTACTAGTTGGCAACTGGTTTGCAACTCGTCAGTAATCAGTCAAGTCTCAACCCGACGTGTAGGTCGCTCGGCGATTGGTTTCTAGTTTATTCTGTAAACAACCGCAAAACGGCAAAAATAGCAGACCAACTATTGAATTTAAGGCCCTCCGCACATGAAGCAACTAAAAAGAAACTAAACTAATTAGAAACTTAAATTATAAACTAGTAACAAACTATGAATCGCACACGACGCTACTGAAAGTTTATAAAATCAAGTCACTTCTCGATTATGGTGGCTTTGTTATATGGTGCATACATTATTATTTCAGTATTGTAATAATAACTATTGTTATTTATTATCGTGTTAAAAAATGGATAGTGATTCAAGTGATGAAGATATTATCCTTTATTATTATAATGCAATAATTTAACATTTAATTCGCTTCCAATAGCATTCCAAGCTTTTTCGGTAATTTTCCGTGAATTTTCATTTAACGTGTAGTTATAAAGATACGGGTATTTTTCCACTTCCTCTACTAGTCGTAAATTCAATAGTTGGTCTGCCATTTTTGCCGTTTTGTGTAGTTGTTTACAGAATAAACTAGAAACCAATCGCTGAGCGACCTACACGTCGGGTTGAGACTTGACTGATTACTGACGAGTTGCAAACCAGTTGTCAACTAGTAGCGCTGTATGCGGATGCTCATTGAAATACACAGGGAGTGACTAATAACTAACTGAGTGATGATTTAAATTTCTAATTCGTTTCTTTTTAGTTGCTTCATGTGCGGAGGGCCTAAGACTAGTAGAAGAAGTGGAAAAATATCTGTATCTTTATAACCACACGTTAAATGAATATTCACGGAAAGACATTACCGAAAAAGCTTGGAATGCTATTGGAAGCGAATTAAATGTAAAATTTTTGCATTATAATAATAAAGGATAATATCTTCATCACTTATCCATTTTTTAACACGATAATAAATAACAATAGTTATCATTACAATACTGAAATAATAATGTGTACACCATATAACAAAGCCACCATAATCGAGAAGTGACTTGATTTTATAAACTTTCAGTAGCGTCGTGTGCGATTCATAGTTCGTTACTAGTTTATAATTTAAGTTTCTAATTAGTTAAGTTTCTTTTTAGTTGCTTCATGTGCGGAGGGCCTAACAAGATCAAGAGACTTATTTTATCTACCAACAGCAGCTAATAACTTGATCGCCAGTTTACCCAACAGGTGTAAATAATATAATAATCTTGCCTTCCAATTGAACATTTTTGCTATATAAATACCCATCAGTATTCTAAAGGAACCAAAGCTGTGCTCCTTGGAATTGTAATATGATTTGTGATGTAATATGGCTTCTAGTCTTAATATATAAAAATTTTAGGTTTGACAAAATATTTATAATAATAATATATATATATATATATACATATATATATATATACAGTGAGGACCTAAAGTCCGTCCCCCCCCCTCTAACTTCTAAACCGTTCGGTATATTTTAATGAAATTTTGAACGATAATATTTGAGCAAGTCTTGCACTTTTTGACATACCAATGACAGCTTTAAATGTCAAGATGACAGCTGGGTCCGCTTTTGGAATATTTTTTTAAATGGAACACCCTGTATATTTTTACATTTTTAAATTCCACATAAAATTATAATTATTTTTATTAAATGCATTATTAGTCTATACTTCATAGTTTCCGAGATATTGACTCTCGAAAAGTGACATTTTTGAACTTTGACAGCTTTTAACCTTCTAACAGTACGTCTTAGAGCAAAACGGCTTACATGTCCCTATCTTCAATTTTTATTATCTTCCTAAAAAAATCAACTTCCAGTTAAACCGGAACAACTATATTTCCTGCTTTCGAGTTACATCCGGTTTAACCGGAAGTTGATTTTTGTTGGGAAGATAATAAAAATTGAAGATAGGGACATGTAAGCCGTTTTGCTCTAAGACGTACTGTTAGAAGGTTATAAGCTGTCAAAGTTCAAAAAATGTCACTTTTCGAGAGTCAATATCTCGGAAACTATGAAGTATAGACTAATAATGCATTTAATAAAAAATAATTATAATTTTATGTGGAATTTAAAAATGTAAAAATATACAGGGTGTTCCATTTAAAAAAAATATTCCAAAAGCGGACCCAGCTGTCATCTTGACATTTAAAGCTGTCATTGGTATGTCAAAAATTGCAAGACTTGCTCAAATATTATCGTTCAAAATTTCATTAAAATATACCGAACGGTTAAGAAGTTAGAGGGGGGGGACGGACTTTAGGTCCTCACTGTATATGTATATAAATAAGGACAGTGAACTCGTGTTAAATGAAATAAAAAACAATAATTGAAATATGTAACAAAGATATCTATTTATATAGATAACACTGCATACGAACTCACCCAAAGTAAGCCGAACGGTGCGCGACAATTCACAAACACTAAGTTCCGGCGGACCCGAAGTTTCCGCCGATTTTTGGTCGAAACCGAAACTGTCACCGAAACTAGCCGAAACCGAATCTTCGGTCGGTCTCTAACTGTAGGTATAGTGTTTTACCTAAAGGTATAACCGGAACGAATAAAACAAAAAAAAATGATGTAGATATGAGTGACAGAGTATGGGTAATTAAAATAATATATAATTTTTAACTCTTTTTATACTGTATCCTTAAACCATATAAAAACTCATGTTTATTTTTACTCTTAAAATTAGATAATATTTATAAAACAAAATTTTAAAAATAAATTATTATTCTTTGGCAATAGTAACCGGTAGAACCGATGAGACTTTTTAAAAGGTATCACATGTAGGTTTAATTTTCAAGTTCGGAATCCTGGAATCATACCAACTCAAAAAAATTTAATTCATCAGAATTGACAGAGTGCCACGTGACTTGGAATTCATCTTACGAGAGAAATTAAAATGTTTACTATATATTTAAAGAAATCTTGATAAAACTGATAAATCTGTTAAATATGACAGCCCACTATATTCACGGTAGGTATCGGGTTTGTCCATATCGTGTGCTAGTTTCTCCCGATTACTATTCTGTCTCTTTTTATCCCATGTATATAATATCTAATAATATGCCACGTTCATCGTTGATACGAACTCATCAATAAATCTCGAGTCGCCTGTCTGTCAGTGTCGGAGTAACATAATTTTTTGTTATAATAATATATTATGGTGATTTATATCATGGACGATTTCTTTAATTTAAGATTGAAAACATAAAAGTGCGCAGGCTCATACTGCCACTGCTAAAACCTTACTGTTCAGTTGTTAAGCATAAAACAAAATATTGTTTTTTTTTTATTTTCTTAAATTACAAAATATCTGTACATACCACATATGTATTAACTATTCCAGTCACGAAAATCTACTTTCTAAATTTTATGTTGAAGAATATCAGCATTTTTAGTTTGCCCTTATATATATTTTTAAAGGTGTAGTTGATGGATATATTAATAGAATAAATAGTTGTCATTAAAAGTCAATAACTGTCGTAATTATTTAAAAGAGTTTTTAACTAATTTAGAGCTTCCTGCTAGAAACTTAACATGTTATGGGCCCAGGACTATTGTAGTAAGCAGAAGTAACGTTCTAATAGATAGCACTATAGAGACTTTTGTGCAAACAGGCAAGAAAAGACAAAAAGGTGCATCAAGATAGAAAATAATGGCTTCAAGTAGAGGTTCAGTAGGAATACTAGACGCCCATAGAGTACAAATTGGTATGCTAGAGGGTAAATCAAACTGGACAACATGGAAATATAAGATGTGTATAGTGCTAAGAGGAATTTCTGGAGGAAAATATATTATTAAAGGTACTTTAGCTTCTCCTCAGTCTATATCAGATACTAGTTCTGAAGAAGAAAAAAAAGCTTATGAAGAAAAGTTACAAGAATTTAGTAGGGCAGATAGCAGTACACTTATTATACTTACTACAAATATGACAGAAGAAACTCTTAAGAAAGTAATGAGATTTTCAACGGCTCGTGAAGTATGGTTAGAATTGCATAGACTATTCGACGGTAAAACAGAAATTGTAGCTGCTAGTAAAGCTGCACGAGAGATGGTATGGTTAAGGAGTATTTATGGAGAAATTCTTAAATTAAAAGAAGTGCCTAATCTTATGGTGGATAATGAAGCTGCTATAAAATTAGCGCAAAATCCAGAGTTTCATCGTCGAACAAAGCATATACGCACAAGACATTTATTTTGTGAGAGAGCTGGTCTCAGAAGGACTTATCGATATTAAGAAGATATCAACTACGCTCCAGGAAGCCGATGTGTTGACAAAGCCATTGTTTAAGCCCAGGTTACAAGGTCTTTGCAGTTCAATGGGTTTAGTCAAACTTTCAAATGAGGGAAGGTGTTGAGGAATACCAGCATTTTTCGTTTGCCCTTATATATATTTTTAAAGGTGTAGTTGGTGGATATATTAATAGAATAAATAGTTGTCATAAAAAGTCAATAACTGTTGTATTTATTTAAAAGAGTTTTTAACTAATTTAGAGCTTTCTGCTAGAAACTTAACATTTTAATCTCCTAAACAACCATAGAAATAGTTTGCCCCGGTAACTTCGTCGCTCGATAATGGTACTTATCATTAACTCCATTTATGCCCCAAAAATTCATTAAGTTCTGGGCGATGATTGGTCCAAGATAAACCGCATAGCACTGGAAGCGACGTATGTACAATCTAAAAAACAATTCTAATTCGCTTTTCAAGCCTTTTCGTTTAGGCATATTTTCAAAGTTCAATTTCGCTTTTCAAGCATCACGGTCTTCCCTCATTTTTTCACTTAAAAGTTCTATTTCGTTTTTCAAACCGTTTCTGTTTTTTTTTTTATCTCGCGTAAGAAATTTTCTAGTTCGTGTTCCGAGCTTTTCGCTCATTCCGCAGAAGACAGTGCAATTATTTCGAGCCTTTGCTCATCTCATATAAGAGAAATATTTTCTAATATTTTACACCTTAAGTTAAATTTGCTCTAACTTTTATACACATTTGTAAATATACAGTGTGTCCGCGGATGGGGTCCCCAAGGGGGAAAAAATCTTTATTATTCATTTTACGACCAAAAGTCATTCTTTATAAAAAGTTCTGCTTGTTGAGAAAATGAATTCACGATAAAAAAAAATTTAGATCAGATGTACAGGGTGTTAATAAAGAAAAATATGAAAATATTTCAAGAGAGAAGTACTATTATTTATTATTTTAGACAAAATGTTTATGAAACAAAGTTGTTTATAATCCAAAATAATGCCTAAATACAAAATTTGAATTCTATTTTTTGTTTTTTATTTTTTTACAATAGAATTTATGAACATTCAAAATAAAAACCTTAGAGTGCTGACCTATTTATTTAATTTATTTCTAATTTGGAGAAAAGGTTGGAGGAGAATATGTAGAATAATAACTTTTTCCACAATTCTGCATTTTGAATGTTAAATTCTATTGTAAAAATAAAAAACAAAAATTAGAATTCAGATTTCAAATTTTATATTTAGGCTATATTTTGGATTATAAACAACTTTGTTTCATAAACATTTTGTCTAAAATAATAAGTAATGGTACTTCTCTTTTGAAGCATTTTCATATTTTCCTAATTTATTAACACCCTGTACATCTGATCTAACATTTTTTTGGTCGTGCATTTATTTTCTCAACAAGCAGAACTTTTTATAAAGAATGACTTTTGGTCGTAAAATG
Source organism: Polydrusus pterygomalis (assembly GCA_963969555.1). Classification (NCBI taxonomy): domain Eukaryota; kingdom Metazoa; phylum Arthropoda; class Insecta; order Coleoptera; family Curculionidae; genus Polydrusus; species Polydrusus pterygomalis. Next base: position 13,912,089 of record OZ018384.1, read on the forward strand.
AATAATAAAGATTTTTTCCCTCTTGGAGACCCCATCCGCGGACACACTGTAGACTACGTGATAGTTAAACAATGGTTATTAGTGTTTAGTGTAAGACAGTAAATTAAAGAGTTTAATAATTACCGTGGATTACTCGGTGAACTGCTTGTACGAATGCTGTCCAAATTATGAAATCATAATTAAAAAATAAAAAATATTTTTACAGTTTTTTATATTCTTAATAATGTCATTTATGTAGTATACTACAAACAAATTGGGCCAAGTATATTTCTTTGAGGTACACCAAACGTATTTTCTTTTGGCACTTAGGAATTGTTCATTTCCTGCGTGTGATTTTCTAAATAGTTTGCAAACAACTTTAGCACGTTATTAAGAGAGCAAAAAACTATAAAGTTCTGTTTGCTTTTCCTGATAAACTATATATATCTATTCTTTTAAATATGGGGGTTAGGGATTTTTGATAATGGCGTGTTGGGGAACGACATGTAAATATTGGATATCACAGAACATGAACAATGGACATCCTAGAATTTGGATTTCCTGGTACACAATATTTAGGGAGTAAATTATTTTATTGACTTAAATAACTTAAGAGTTTTTTCAAAGGTTTCGTGCGATATTAAACCTATTTGAATAAATAGAGGATCAGTTTGATTATCTTTATCTTCATGACAAATTAATTTTTAAAACATGAATGCATTTTTTTGGCCATCATTTTGGTTTACGTCAATTACGCGTTTTATATAAATATCAAAATATTCGACGAAAATACAAGGTTATGTTAGCACTGAAGCAGGCAGTCAGCCATACGAAAAATAAATTCCCTAAATTTTAACGATATTGCCGCATCAATGCAGGACTCTGTAAAGTCAACAATTTAAAATTAATTTCACTCGTGCAAATGAAATGTAACTAAAGTCAAGCTTAAGTTAGACAATATATGTAAATATGATGAAATGACCATTACTTACTTACCTGGTTTGGCCTGTCTACAAGCACCATAAATTAAAATTTTAGTTTTTAGAAGTTTGGCCGTAACCGATATTTTCTTAATATTATTAGGATCTAAAATGTTTAAACACAACCAACATATCAAGCGAGAGCTAGCTAGCTGAACCGTGATACATTTTGGTTTGCCGAATTGCCGAGTCACACACGTTACCCTGGAAAACCCCACTGGTTAGCATGATGCATTACAATTCGGGTGCCTTTTTCATATTTTACTTGGCAACAAGCTTCAAAAATCAAAATCCTAATTTTTAGAGGTTTGGCCGTAAATAAATTGTTTTTGATATTATTTCGTTACGACCAACCCTCACAGAATTTGGATTTGTCCACATCAATCTTCAAGAACTGGAATGATCGGTAAATTAGTATTTTTAAATATTATAATCCCTGTAATATGTTAGGTTAGGTTAGTAGGTATATAATGTTTAGAGGATTGGTCGTAAACAACTTTTTTACATTGTTTCTTCACGATTAAACCTTTAAGAATTTGGATTCATACACACCAATCTTTAGGAACTGGAATATTTTGTAAATTGGTATATGCAGGAATAGCCCTGTGGGCTTAATATCGCCTAATTGTATTAATTTATTGAATTAAATACATTTATTATTATTATTTAACAATATAATGCTCATAATAATAATAATTTATTTTTATTTAATATTTTTTCTTAATTAGTAAATTAATTTTTTGCCTACTGATTGCTTTGGCTATTTTTACACACTTAGTTAATACCATGATAACTTAAGTGACCCTGCACTTTAAAACCAGAGATACATCGTACTCCAGCTGTCTCAGATATTACACAATATTAAAGTAACAAAAATTTATAAATATTACCAAAAGTAATGTCTGAAACAGCTGTACTGCGTTGCGTTTCAGTTTTTGAACTGTCGGATCACCCATGTTACCATGAAATTGCCCATTTGTTCATTTAAACAATAGTAACTTTATGCTTTACTTGTTCAAGCTTCATGAATTTTATTATAATTTTTAAAATTTTGACCTTGGGCAATTTGGTTTTAATGTTGTTTGTTTACGGCCAAATGTAGAATTTTGATAAATATTCTTTGTCAGAATAATTAGAGGAACATTTTTTTTACTTTTTGTATTGTTTATATTTACAGATTTTGGCAATTCCATGCTACTTTGCATGAGTGACGACAGTGCTTTAAAACTAGAAATGCATCGTCCTACTAAAGATAATTATTAACAAGTAAAATTTGTAAATATTGCCAGCTAATTGCATAATATCAGAGAAAGTTAGCTGAAAATGATGCATTACTAGTATTGAAGTGCCGAATCACGCGTTACCCTGGCATTAGCCCGTTGGTTTATTTCGGTAATATCATGATGTAACTTCATATTTTAACTGGCTTCATGAAACACAATTCAAATTTTTAGAGGTTTGGACGTAAATAAATTGTGTTCGATATTGTTTCTTTACGACCAAACCTCCCAGAATTTGATTTGTCCGCATTAATTTTCAAGAACTGGAATGATGGGTTAATTGGAATTTTTTAACAATAGATTCTCTATACCTATGTATTTTATAATTTTGATGTCAGAATAAGTAGATTAGAGAAACAATTATTGCTTTGATTTTGTATACATAATTTGTTAATTTAAAATTGAATACATGAAACTCGTTTTTTTTAGAATATAACCCATATATTTAAGATTTTAATATAAATTTTCTCAGAATTAAAAAAAAATTATTTTTATTTTTCCCTTTTGTGTTTCTTCAAGACCAGAAATGATCTGTTAACGAACATTTTTTAATAATACAATCAAATAATGTATTCCTAAATTATAAATTTAACAATTTTAAATTTTACACTCTCGGTTTGCCTGTTTGGAAAAAAAAATTCAAAGGTAAAAATTAATCACCTTTTAAAATGCATTTAGATAAAAAAAAAGTTTTTCTAAATTTATATTGTTTTCTAAATTCATTTTTCTTCAGTTTCCATTTGGGTTTTCGCATTTTACTCAATCCGGTTAGATTGCAATGCAGTGCCATTCGGCGTAGGATTCAGTTGGGTATATGTTACTCCTTATCTTTATCTTGTCGAATTTTAATAGGGATTTGTGCACATTTGAGTAATTTGGTCTTTGCTGATAATTTGTAACCACTGTTAACTACTTTTGCAGCTTTTCTTCTTTCAAATTTTATTGCTTTTAGCCACTTTTCGGGTATTTTAAGCTCTTTATTATTTTTTTATCAGCGATCTTGGGCTACAAAAAGTAGGGTTACACAACGTAAGGTCCCAGAACTAGACAGTCATCCGAGCCTTTCCTTAGATTGCATATCGATGGCTTAGAGGGCAAACCGTCTAACTCCACTTTTTATGAAAATGTCGGTTTTTGTGCCAATAGTTAGCTTAATGTTAGATCTATGGATACCCAAACCAGATTACTCCAAATAATTACGGTTTTCTTCAAAAACCACCGCATGTAAAGCGTCTAACTCCATGACCTACAATTATGAATACGGCTGCATACGGCAAAACATCTAACTCCAGCATTTCGCGCCATTTTACAGGTGAAATAAAATTGGAGTTAGCTGTTTTTCAGTTATATATTATGCATTTTGTAGAAGTCAGAATCGTTTTTTCGCCCTCCTGTAAAATATCTATTTTTGGAGTTTGCACTCTAAGCCATCGATATGCGTTTAGGGGAGACCGGGGTTGGTTGTCTCACGGGTTGGTTGTCACAGGGGCCATAACAGAAAACTGAGTGAACGAATAAGTTCGTTGACCGGCATCGAAGACTCGTGGTAGCGATACCTCTCTTTGAACTTCACTTCAGTCCGTTCTGAAATGTCATGATGGAGACACGTGCGTTTGTTTTTTTCGCGTATTAAAAGTAATTTTTTGTGCATCTGTATTGAGTATCATAAGTATACCTAAATATTGGATATTAATATAATTTTTGGTGTATCTATGTCTATGATATTTAATGTGTACTTTATAATATGATTATATGATTTTTTAAATAAATATTGATTTGCACTTATTTCGGGAGGATATTTTGAAAAACGTGCCTTGGGGCCGGTTGTCTCACGTTGCCGGGGGCCGGTATAGTGGATTTCACCTTAGTTTTTAATGCTTTGACGTCTCTCTTGTCAAACATATTAGCCAACACGTGATTTTAAAATCCCTAATTCTATAAACGGCTTTCAGGCACGGGCATTGGCTAGATTAACAAGAGATGGATATATAACTGACCGTATAGTTACATGTACATGACAAAGATGCACACTACACAGTTCAATACGTTGCCCTTCAATGAGCTTAAACTCGTCAAAAGCACAGCATCGCTCGTATATGCCGTTAGTATGAGCATTTTTGTCTTACGCATTTGCTCTCGCATATCTCTTTTCGTACTTTATTAATTCGATTGTCTCGTCGCGTTCTTTAAATATCACAGAGCCGCATTGGGACACACCGCGCACCGCGTGCATTCTGCTGTTAATTCTTGATCGTCCGTGTTATTGTTTTTGGTATTTTTTAGACAGCATTTTGCTTATATTTTGTGCGTATTAGACTTTTTGGTTTTAAACTGCCGGACTGTATGTATCTGTGACGTCTTTCTTTTTATGCAAAAGTAAGTAAATAATTATTAATGTCTCGGACGGTGACGATGACATCGACAGCTTGTCAGATGAAGACCAAAAATAATAGGGAACTTGCAACAAAATTAAATTTGAAAACCACAGTGAACCATTATGCTAAAATAAGTTTTACATACAGTTGTATTAAAGAGTGCTTTAGGTATCTGTTCTGCAAACGCATGGACAAAAATCTTTTTTTGTAGTATCTACTTACATTATTTTTTCTTTATTCATTAAAAAAAAATACCTAATTCGATAACATTACAAACTTTTGTTGTTTTATTATAAACCAACGAAAAGTTAGACCTATTGTAAACTTCAAACTCTTTAGAACCTAGTCTAAAGAAAAATATATCTACCCGTGAATAAGAAAATAAAAAAGTAAACAATAAGCTATTAAATATAATATATAGATTTTTTCAACTTACCACTGCATGGTCTAAAATCAAATTAAAAAACAAAATAATTCATTAATAAAAAACGTAGTTAATTATTGATGATACTAGATTCACGACTGCCCCTTGTATATTTTTTATTGTACTAAATTAGAGTGTGTTTTTACCAAAATAACAGCACTTTATTATATTATGAATAAAAATTAAATGAAATTGTTTTTCTGATATTCTATTCTATTTCCATTCCCCTTTTTTTTGAAATATCTTAAAAATTGCTTAGGTAATTCTCGTTTCCATCCATAATTACAACTACAAATAAATTGACCCATGTTCACACATAATTTTTAAGTCCGGCCCTGGCCAATCCTTAAGTTCTGTAAAAAGAAATGTTATAAATGACATGTGTCAGCGGCGGCGATTAAAAACTAAGGTGAAATCCACTATAGTCACTATTTTTTATTATGACTATATTTTTTTATTTTTGTTGACCTATTTTTTTGATAGAAGTTTGTTTTGTTTTTTATTATGAATAAGCATTTTTTTAACCGATTCTCTATTCTCTAGTTTGATAGACGTTATTAGAGTTAAGTATATTTTGTTTTTTATTATGAATAAAACATTTTTCGTTATTTTTTTGGGTACACTAGGTAATTAAGTATGTACCTACAACCATATTTCTTCAATAAAAATTAGTTCAATTTGAATAAACGTATTTATTTCCACTTTAATTTACCATGTGACTACCTTCCCCGCACAATGTGACAACCATCCCTGACACGGGGTTACAAGTCTCACTTTTTCTTTTTCATAAAAATTGTAATGTTTCCTCAATTGGTAGTGTTAGACATTAAGTATTGATGTCTTTTGAAACTAGAATGAATGCACTATCTATTGATATACAAATTTATTGCTAAACTAGGAAAATGGAGACAAAAAATACAAAAGAAAAAAAATTTGACTTCCAACCCCGGTCTCCCCTACTGGTCAAATTATAATTACCACCCACCCACGGTAAACTATTAAATTCATCCGTATTCTTAACAACACATGAAATATAAGAATCGGTAAACTAAAGATTCTCCGCGTGGAATTGTGTGACAGTTTTATTTGTTAACTCGAACCCTAAAGTGGACCCACATTTTTTGTATTTCGTAAATGTGATTTATTTAAATAATTTCTACAAATAAATCTTATTAATTATTCTAGAACATGCATTTTTCAGTATTAATGATCCGTAAATGGCGATACTTAAGGCAACATAACAGATCACGCCTGAATTAAATTTTTTTTATAAAATAGCATACAAAACAAGGTTATTGCCTTGCATATATTTTTCTTAAACTATGGGTTTTATACCAAAATATTGGTAGATTATATGGAAGTAAGATGCTTTTCAAAAAATATATAAATAATATGGTGTGGCAACGTTGCACATGTGTTCTCGTGTTTTCATCTCTTGCTAAAATTAAATTTTATCAGTGAAATAGCTATCTACTACTATTTACCAAAACTAAGGCCTCTTTCACACTATCAGATTCGCCGGTCAGGTTTTAAACCGGACAATCCTGAAGTAAAAATAAAAATATCCGAACCCAATCAGGTTTTCATCAAGTCCGGTATTGTCCTTATTAATAAACTTTAGTCCACGTTTCGATGATGGATCGTAATGCTGTTATAACTTTGTGGTATTTGTATAAATAGCGTAAAAAGCAAAGAAATGGTTAAAGGGGACTTTGGTTACACCCTCTACTTCAAACACGTGACCAGATTGGTGCTTTTCAAATTTTGTATTAGGAATTAAGAAGTGACGAAAAATAATTTTTTAATTACTTTAGAATGTCTGTTTCCTCTTTTGAAGAACTACATGCTAAATTACAGCCAGTTTTACAGCGTCAAAATACAAAAATGAGGAATTGCATCAGTCCAAAAGAAATGCTTAGCTTAATTATCAGGTAATGGTTTGCACCTTCCTCGCCAGAGGTAAAACAAATATTAAACTACCACAGGCTAAACCTGAAGACCATAATCGGACAACTGTGAACGCGCACATAAGCTGTAACACCCCACCATCACTTCGTCCGGCGTCAGAGAACCGGATGCTCCAGTCGACCCATCCGGCTGCAACCGGTCGCCGAACCTGATAGTATGAAGAGCTATATTTAAACGAATGGTCCATTACTTTTCCGGTTTGCTTCAGGTTAGAATCCGGACCGGCTAAACCTGATAGTGTGAAAGAGGCCTAAAACAGTTTAAAGTGATAATAGCTGTAATCTGTGACCAGCGTAATAGTTTAGTGAACTGTTGTATTAATACCTATTCATCAAAATACCTAGGCAGACAGTATCAATCTCACATCTCACCGATTTTTACCACACGTCAGCTGTACAATGAAATGGTTTATTTAAGCGACAGTGTTGCCAAGTAAATCAGGATGGCGCCATTCTCGGGCGTCTCTGACTAGGACTCGGAAACTGAAAACACTATCTGTAAAAAATGTAATGTTGTTGTAACGGACAATGATTCCTCCATTTTTTGTGAGGGAAAATGTCAAAGCTGGTTTCACTCCAAACTGTGTATGTATAACAAAAAAACAAATGAACGCTATTAAAGCAGTCAAAGATATAATTACATTGATGTGTAAAGAATGTAAAAAATCACATCATGTGGAAAGAGCATAAAAATCTTTGATAAACTGGAAAACATAGAAGATAGGATTAGCCAGATAAATAAACAAGGCCCTATGAATGTGAATACTTGTGTGTAAAAAAAAAATGGAAAAAACAGAATAAAACCGATTATGTGTCACACAAAAAAACGTTAATTATAAAGCCAAAGAAAAACAGTCACGTGATTAAAGTACCAAAGATATCAAACAGAAAATTAACCAAACTGCCGTGGGAGCTCCCATAATAGTATATTAAAGTACAGGGTTCATAAGAAGCGGTTTTAGCGCACGCGTCTATTTTAAAAAACGAGCCACAAAGTGGCGAGTTTTTTTATTGACACGTGCGCTAAAACGCCTTATGAAACATGTGCTTTATACATTTTTTTTCTATTTTACCTTTTATAATCAAGAAAAATACATTTTAAAAAGAAAATAAATCCTTCAAATTTTGTAAATTTTATGTCTAAATTTTATGTTGGTAATACTATTTTTGATCATAGTAGCCTCTGGACAACAAAAATTATTTTGCAAACTGTCATTTTTTGATTTATTGACCCATTTTCACCACGAGATTCTAAAGTTATTTTAGCGATATGAGATTTAAAATTGGACGGAATACGTTGTGTGATCCCTGTACATTCGGTACATTATACAGAGCGTTCGGAAATTCGGGAGATTTTGCTACTTTTTTTTGAATTTCAAAAGACGTGATTTTACGTCACTGCATTGCAATTTAGTATAGGGAAGATGGAAAATTCAAATAAAGTTTAAGTTAAAATCGACATTGGAAGGTTAGTAGATTGAATTTTGGATAGGATTGGGCAGAAAATGATAGCTTGAAGCATATACAAAAGATTGATTTATAGATTTATGCAACCAACATACATGACTGTTATCCACACAGAATAAAAAAGTAAGTTATCAAGCTATTTTTCCTCTGCGAAAAATGGGGTTTCTCGTGAACGTTCGTAAACGCACACTACAGTGGTAGTCGCTACGGTTCGTTTCACGACTAGGCCAATATAACCTATAAATTGGATGGCATTTTGTTATGTTTTTGGTGCTTCTTTATTATTTATTTAAACTGAATAACACACGCGACTTTGTGACAGTGAAATGTTATGCTTCGAACATGAAAATGAGGAGCAGCAGATGATCGCATGATCACGTGATTGCACGCGGTTTTGCTATTGGCTGCGGTTGCCTACGATCCGATTGAAAATAGAACTCAACCTAAACATCCCAACCGAATCGGAATCGTGGACTGGTTCGCTTTGATTGGTCGATGGGTCCAACAGAATCGCAATCGTGAACCGTAATCGAATCGTAATCGGTAGTGTGCACTGGCCTTAACTGACGTTGAGCGTAGAAAACATCTAAACTACAAGACTGAGAAACAGATATTCCAGTTTAGGAGAAGTAGAGAAAAATACTACACAGATTAATCTTGGCTATGCTACAGCAGTTTCATCGGTGCAAGCCGCCTACTGCTGTGACAATAATAATAATAATAATAATAATAATAATAATAATAATAATAATAATAATAATAATAATAATAATAATAATAATAATAATAACAGAAAAACCAGAAAGCAGATGACTATCCATGGCGCATTACATCCAAGATCTGATGTAGACAGACTCTATGTTCCAAGAAAAGATGGAGGCAGAGGACTCACTAACATAGAAACCAGCCACGAGATTGTAACTCAAGGACTCGCAAAATATCTGGAATTAAAACAGCATGACAAATATCTGGGGATGATTTATAGACGCGAAGCGAGGAAAGAAAATGGACACGTCAACCAGATCCCAACTGATACATCAAGAACGGCAAATACCCCTAGAACAACTGGAACGAAAGAAGTAAAGAAGATCAAAGCTGAAATCAAAGAGAAAAAGAATCAGGAAACGATTAACCGATGGAGAGGAAAAACTATGCACGGACAGATACTCAAAGAAACAGAGAAAGAAACCGTTGATAAAGCAAAAACCTGGATGTGGCTTAACCATGGAGAACTGAAAGTGGAGACGGAAGCACTTATTGCTGCATGTCAAGAGCAAGCGATCGCAACCAACTATCTCAAGACCAAAATTCTGAAAACTGGTACAGACCAAAAGTGTAGACTGTGCCGGGCAGAAAGCGAGACCATACACCACATTGTCTCAGGTTGCTCGATCCTTGCCAAAAACGAATATCTTGAACGTCACAACGCAGTCGCCGCTCACATCCACTGGAACATATGTAAAAAATATGGAATCAAAGTAACCGAAAAATGGTACGACCATAAACCTGACCCGGTGGTAGATACAAATAAGGTCACACTGATATGGGATCTCAAAATTCAAACTGACCGATCTATAACGGCCATCAAACCAGATCTTGTAGTAAAGGACAAAATACAAAAGCAGTGCCTAATCATAGATGTTTCCATCCCCTCCGACTACAATATCACCAAGAAAGAGGCAAATAAGAGACTAAAATATCAGAGCCTACTAATAGAAATCGAGAGAATGTGGGGCATGAAGACAAAAGTTATCCCGGTGGTCATAGGAGCAACAGGGCTCATATCACATTATACACAATCGATCATTAAAGAGATCCCGGGAAAACATCACCTACTCAGCATACAGAAAACTGTTCTTCTGAAAACTGCCCACATTGTACGTAAAGTGTTACAATAATGTCATCGCCGATGGAGAGCTTACCCTAGGTGCACGGTGTGCACCCGGTGAACTTCACACTCACCTTGCCATAAGAAAGATCTTATGTGAAAAGTCGAAAATAATAATAATAATAATAATAATAATAATTTAAATGTGCTTGCGTTTTACTTTAACTTTAAATTAGTGAGAAACATAAAATACGTGTGAAAATGTACCTTTTTTAAGACTAAAAAAACATTACCAGTGCTTATAGGTTATGGTTAATTTATTACCTTGTTAGAACTTTTTTCTTAATAAACCATGCCCCACCAGTGTTCTCTCAAAGTACAGGGGAAATTATGATGCCATGTTAGAACTTTTTTCTTAATAAACCATGCACCACCAGTGTTCTCTCAAAGTACAGGGGAAATTATGATGCCAATGGGCCAAAAATGGGAGTTTTTTCTTTTCCGCAAGACCCCCAACAGCGAAAACAATGGTTGTGCAATCAAAAGGGAAGATTTTGTTTCTACTAATGCTAGCAGAGTAGGTGGTGTCTGTTGATTTTTTATAACTTTTAATTAACGAAAATATTATTTATAGGTATGTAAATTACACTTTTAATCCAACCTTATTAAGAAGAAAACAATATTCAGGAATGATATAAGTTTTGGTGGCGCCACTAAAAATTCCACGATGAGTTAAAGTTAAGAGGGATATTAGCAGCTATAATCTAGGAAAATTTTTGTGAGCATTTTAGGTTTTTCCAAATGAAGTCTATACATAATATGTGTTTTGTCCCTGTACACTTACTATATTTTTTTAAATACTCTATTCTTATCTATTTTAGGAGCTATCCCTACCAAGATGCCTGGATGTACGTCTTGTATGTAAAAAAAAGATTTTAAACGAATTTCTTCAAAGCCTAAACGGCAGCAAATAAAGTTCCGAGATGTAAAGAATGCTATTGCGAAAAGTATAGAGACAGCGACAAGTTAGTTTTTCAAACTTGGCAGAAGCCTCGACAAGTTGACAGAACCAGACAGTGGATGGGTTAAGGGAAAACAAAATATTTGTTTTTTTGTTTATAGATAAGTCACAGGATAATCTTGGCTCAAAATTCTCCATGTTTTTAAGTGAAGACCTTAACTCAATGAAAGACAATTTATTTTGTCAAATTTTCACTTTTATTGAAAAACTTTTTTTTTACACAACGCGTTTCGCTACATTGTAGGTTCTTCGGGTGTATGGTGCTAACTAATTTTATTTCAGTACAATAACAAAATGGTCTAGATACTTAATTACTCAATTCAGGTATACACATTACAAGCTTAATTATTACGACTGGTGATCGAGAGGTTCTGGGTTCGAATCCCAGCGGAGGTGAAAAACTTTTTTCAATTTTAAAAAACTTCGTCTGCACGTCGATTGACATTTTTCATTTAATTATTTAATTATATGTTCTTAACACTGTTTAGGTACTGTAAACTTAAATATTATTGTCGGTATAATATATCTTAATCTTATGGGAAATCCAAAGAACCCTATTTAGATTATTGACACTTTGGTCGTTTAATAATGCACCGGGATTTTTCAATCGATTTATTTCTAAACTTTCCAAAAGATTAAGTTTTTGACCCTTGTTTTCAATATGTAAAATTTTAAATTTGTTATCTAAATTATGGTGTTCTTGTAAAAGATGATTAGAATAAGTTGAGTCGGTTTTATGACTGAGAAAACTTCTTCTATGTTCCCAAATTCTCGTTTTAAATGATCGACCTGTTTGGCCTATATAAGTTTTGGGACAAGAGCCACAATTTAATTGGTAAACCCCCGATTTATTATCCTTGTTGCTTTTTGATTTATAGTTTTTTAAAAATTTTCCCAAAGAATTGTTACTTTTATAAGCCACGTTGATATTCCTTTGATTAAGGTGTTTTTTAATTTTATCCGATGGGTTTCCAAAATAAGTGATAGTTTTAAACAGGCCTGGTTATTCCTTTATAAGAGGGTAGGTTTCAGAAATAGCCTTCTTTTTTAGTTTTTTTCGATATTATGGTTTCAATCATAGATGATGAATAGTCGTTATTAATTGCCGTTTGTTTAACTAAATTTAATTCGTGGTTAAATAGCGGTTAAAGAAACACTAGTCAATCCATGAATCGTGCTGTGATATGCAGCTAACTGGTGCTGTATTGGGTGATTTGTGAATTATTGTATCAGTATGTGATGGTATGTGGTAAATGGAAAAATTATGTTTATTTGCGACTTTGGTAATTGTTAACAGCATTACAATTTTATTTACAATTACAATTTTTATTATTACAATTTATAAATTACAAATCAATAAACTTTGTTATTAAGACACGAGTACACTTATTACTAAAAAAACACCTAGATATATAATATCTGTATGTGTTTCTGTGATGTCATTCATAAGTATTGAAGCGGATATTGTAGGTTCCTAGTTTTTAGACTTTTACTTATTACCTAATACATTTGCATAAACAGGACCTAGTAAGGCCTATTTAATAACAACAGAAGACTAGTCTGCAACATAGCACAAGAGTCAACTCAAAGACCGAAAACCCTCCAATCCAAACACTCAAAACAATCTCCCAAATATCAAATAGAAATTCATAAATATGTATCGAGCACATTATTTACCAAAAACTTTAGTTACTTTAATATGACGTATTTCAACCGGTAAGAGGTTAAACAGTTTGGGTCCCATGTAGACAACTAGAACATTCCTTCCTCCTGTGCTTTAATACAAATAAAAACAAAATACTATTTTCATCTGTTTCTAAAATTGTGGTTATGATTTTCTATAAACTTCATAGCCCATAATAGGCCCACATAGGTTAAATACAGGTAAAAAACACCTCTTTACTACCATGGAGAAGACAACTTGGCCTCGTCTATGAAGCCCAATTCTCCTAATGACAGGTGTTTCTTACCACTTTATTACCTTGGTTTTATTCCCCACTAGGTGATAAAGTGGTATAAATTACTAACTTCTGACTATGTAAAGCGGTCTGTCGAGCTTTATAGTTAAAAACTTAGGTAAAAGTCAAATTTTTTAGACTATAATTGTTTATTGGGTACGATTTGTTCGCGAAGCGTCCCTTTAACTACTTAGCTAAGCACTTGATGCGCTGCTTTTTTTTTTATTTACAGCTACTGCATAAGCTGAAGCACGTTTTTTTGTTTCATACATAATAATATAGACATGTTTATAAACTATATCAGCGAAACATAGTTAGCAGAAAAGTATTATGTATTTTATTATACAGTGAGGACCTAAAGTCCGTCCCCCCCCCCCCTCTAACTTCTAAACCGTTCGGTATATTTTAATGAAATTTTGAACGATAATATTTGAGCAAGTCTTGCACTTTTTGACATACCAATGACAGCTTTAAATGTCAAGATGACCGCTGGGTCCGCTTTTGAAATATTTTTTTAAATGGAAAGGGGGTTCCAATGGTACCTTATTTTGAAGGTCTTTTAATGCTTAAAACATTCTCCAATTTAAAAAACATTTGGTTCAGTATTTTCTAAACAGGAATCAATAATATCGGTTTCTACATTATGACTACCACTGTTTATAACACACTTTTTTTTACCTATAGTTGTCTATTGATTGTTGTTGTCATACTGTTTTTAAATGTCTGATTGACAGAACATATTTTTACCTCGAAATTGTCTTAAATGGCTCGTTCTTTAGAAGATAAATTTGCAGCGATTATTATTTTTGGCGAAGCTAACCGAAATTGCCATGCTGCTGTTCGTATGTTCAATGAACGATATCCGGAACGCCAAATATGCAGAAAATTTTTGCGAAAACTAATCTTAAAATTTCAAGAAACTGGTTCGGTTAAAGACGCACCAAGGTCTGGAAGGCCAAAAATCGTGGAAGATGTGAAAGTCCAAGTTTTAGCTGAAATGGTTGTTACTCCCCAACAGCCAACGAAACACGTGGCTGAGGCATGTAATGTTTCTCGTAGTTCTGTCAAAAGAATTTTGAAAAGCCATAAATTTTACCCATATAAAATGAAAATTATACACGAACTAACAGAAGATGATCCAGATAGACGACTAGAATTTTGCGAAATTATGTCAGAAAGAATCGTAAGGAATAATAACTATTTGCGGAATATCTGTTTTAGCGACGAAAGTATTTTTTTCTTACATGGACGAGTTAATACCCAAAACTGTAGGTACTGGAGTGATGAAGACCCTCATGTTTTTCGGGAGGGACACACACAGTTTCCCCAGAAAATAAATGTTTGGGCAGGCATTTTGGGTAATCACATTATAGGTCCCATTTTTCTGGAATATAATCTTAATGGCCTCAGGTACCTGGATATGTTGCAACATACAATTACTCCACTTATTAATGATGTTGTTGCCCAAAACCCACATGAGTTTCAAGAGGTTGTATTTCAACAAGATGGTGCCCCGCCACACTATTTTAGGCAAGTCAGAAATTACCTAGACGAATCTTATGAAAATAGGTGGATTGGTCGTCGAGGTCCGACAGTATGGCCACCTAGATCGCCAGACCTAACGCCTCTAGATTTTTTTCTTTGGGGATACGTTAAAACTGAGGTTTATAAAACGGCTCCAGGCTCATAAGAAGAACTTAGGCAACGAATTACAGATGTTTGTTCAAGGATAACGCCACAGGTGCTTCACAATGTCCGAGAGGAATTTACTAATAGAATATTTATTTGCCAAGAGGTCCATGGCGGTCATTTTCAACAATTGTTGAAGTAACCACTGTTTTGTAGATGTGTCCCTTTATCTTTTGTTTAAAATACTTATAATTAATAAATTTCATTTCATACTGAACCAAATGTTTTTTAAATTGGAGAATGTTTTAAGCATTAAAAGACCTTCAAAATGAGGTACCATTGGAACCCCCTTTCCATTTAAAAAAATATTTCAAAAGCGGACCCAGCGGTCATCTTGACATTTAAAGCTGTCATTGGTATGTCAAAAAGTGCAATACTTGCTCAAATATTATCGTTCAAAATTTCATTAAAATATACCGAACGGTTTAGAAGTTAGAGGACGGACTTTAGGTCCTCACTGTATAGCGAGTTAGTGTAATAAAAACAAGTGTAAAAATGAAGAAAATCAAAATAAATTGCAAACTATTAAAAATAGGTACATGACATACTGAAAGTTGAAGAGTTTTGTAAAATCTATCAGAATAAATAATAATATACAAGGTGTGCCATTTAAAAAAGTTTATGTTTTTGATTTAAAAAAGTCGAAATGTATAAATTTATTTTGAACTATCATCTCACTCAAATTTCGTTGTTTCATGTTTTATTGTCATTCCAATAGAAGGCTTGTACCAAATATGGATATTTGACCTCCGGAAATAATGGCGGAACTGTAAACTATTTATTGCAGTAAAAATTAATATTTTTCTAAAAAGATTAAAATATTAGAAAAATTACTGGGTTTAGGTATATAACATTATTACATTTTAAAAAGTTATATAATTTCATGTAGAATCTAAGATAACCCAACAAACAATTATTATATTTTAAAAAAGGTGAATTTTACCTAAGTTTTTTACTATAAAGCCCGACAGACCGCTTTACATAGTCAGAAGTTAGTAATTTATACCACTTTATCACCTAGTGGGGAATAAAACCGAGGTAATAAACTGGTAAAAAACATCTGTCATTAGGAGAATTGGGCTTCATAGACAAGGCCAAGTAGTGTACTTCCTGGTAGTAAAGAGGTGTTTTTTACCTGTATTTCACCTTTGTGGGCATATGTTGGTCCTGTTACGGGCTATAAAGTTGATGGAAAACCATAACCACAATTTTAGAAAGAGATGAAAATAGTATGTTGTTTTTATTTTTATCAAAGCGCAAGAGTTTTCTTAAATCAGAACATGTCATGTCAGCCACTATTGATTTTTAAAATGGAGTGGTAGTATATAGATAGGTACTTATAAAATCATTATTTCATCTATGTAAGGTGCAAAATTAGGTGCGCGTAAAAAATGTTCCTATAGATTTCAATTTTACCTTAAAAAACTAACTGCGCCCCAGAAAAAAAGACATTTAATTAAAAAAAAAAACAAGGTAAATTAAAATTAAAAACAAAAGAAATTTAAAATGTGGCCAATATTTTGTGCTTGGACGAATAAGTTAGCTCGTTTATGTGTACGGTTTTTGTAATATATTTGTTGTTGTTTTAGTGCTACAAGTAATTTAACAAAATTAATTGAAAATAATACAACATGTTACAAAAATATGTCGTCAGTAAAATATTTTTCCTAAAGGTAACGTTTTCCTGTGGTTTGGGCCTTAAAACAAATTGACCTATAAGTCGTATTAGGTTATGCTAGGAGAAAGTTTCCTATTTTGGAACTTCTGTCTTGATAGGTCTAAATTAGGAGAAATATTCGTTTATATGGTATAAATTTATAATAAGAGTATATGAAGCCTAATTTTGGGTTTTAAAGAATACTGCAGGGCCTATATACGGCCAATTACTTCATAAAATGTTTCTATCGGGGTCGCTGAAATGTCTCGCAATGGATTAATAGCCACTACCATTATAATCTAACTAACCTAACTTTTTGGCCGAGTTCGAATCCAAACGCATGACATTTTTTTTTGTTGTTCCGGCGTTTTGTATAGCTCCTACGTTTTGTGTAACTTCCGCAGATTGCGGTAATAGTTACTTGAAAATAGAAATATTTAATTTTTTTATAGCAACCTAAATTATTGCTTCGAGTTTACCACAGTGCAATGAACTTTACAATCATCATTAAAGATTTCTAAGCCAGAATCTCTTTAAAGATCTAATTTTTGGAAGATACGGCTTTATATCCGGTTAAAATCACTATGAGGACAAAATAAGAGGACTGTTTGGTCATAACTATAACCTATGTTATACTTTAAAGTCTTCTGGGCTTTAAGAACAAAATGTAAGACTAATATAGGGTATACATCACCTCAGAAAATGTTCAAATTATAACCTGACCATGAAGATATATTAAAGACAAAACTAAGTAATTTGTTCTTCATTTATGGGCCTAGGAGATTTTTGGGCTTTAAGGCCCAATCTTAGGTAAAAAATAACCTGGTTGGGCGTTTATTACTGACTTCCTAAGACCTAACTATCAAGTCGATTTACAAGGTAAATATCTACTTTTTTGGACCATCTCTTAGGCCTCTTATATTTTCCTACTTTGAACACGTATTAATAAGTTCGAATCACTTTGTTTTGACCAAGCAGTTAGTCTCTTTGGTCGTTTTGTCCAAAAAGCTGATTTGGGGGTAAAAATAGGCTATTTTTTACTTAAATAGGTTATTTTCTCCAAATTAGAGGTCGCCAAGACTTTAAATGTTTGTTGGGAAATTAAAAAATAAAGTGTTCTATTTAAAAAGAAACTTTGTTATGTTCTCCACGCTTTTTTAAACCACCCTGTTTACTCAAAAATAATTTTCAACTGCACACCTTAATATTTCCTAAAACTCCTGTAATTAACGGGTTTTTTTTTGGTAATTCCCGAAACATTTGATATAATCTAACTATACTCTATGGTTGACTCACCCTGTACAGTAGTGTACATTATGAGTTTGTAACATGGAATAAATTCAGTAAATCCAGTACAGTTTTTTTTTGAATAGTGCTTATTAACATTTTAAGTTGTTCTGTTATTTAAAAAAAATATTTATACAGTGTGTCCCAACTTAGAGATATGACGATATCGATATTTTTTTTAAATGGCGACTAGTTCTTTATTAACTACATATTTTTAAAGTGAATATTAAGTTATACAGTAATACACACAGTAGTAAGTATCAAATTTCAAATTTTTATTTGAAAGCACAAATGAGTGTAGGTTAATTTGTCCCTAAGTAATAAGAAATTTTCAAAACGAGTTTAACTTGCGTTTAGGATATTGCCAAATAGTGCATGGACAACATGTTGAGCATTTATTGACGAAAAGGTATTAAAGATACATAGAAGGTTTGTCAATTAAATTAATTTTTGTTTGTTTAATATCTTATAAATGACAAAGAATAAAATTTCGAAATTTGCTACTTGCGTATACTTAATTTATAACTAATATGTAGGTACTTTAAAATTGTCCATAAAAAACTTGGATTGCCAATGGATATCGCCATATCTCTAATTTGGGACACACTGTATCAATATTTTTATAATAAAAAAGACCACAACTTAAAATATTAATACCCGTATCCAATCTTTTTCTAAAAAAACTGTATTGGATTTACTGAATTTATTTTATTTTATTTTTAAGTAAGTTTATAAGTAAGTAAGAAACTTACACTGTATACCATATTGTGCTTGCACTTATCTTCTAATGATGAAAAATAAATTATAACCAGGCAAGATTACTTACCTACTAAAATTATTAAAAGGTTCTCAATATTTAAAAAAATTGTTTTCAGATGAAGGTAGCAGTAAAATCGAGACTCCCGACAGTAAGACCCTACGTTATCATAGTTAGGCACATACAACCGCTTTCGAAAGTATGCAGTGTTAATAGGTGTGTATTGTTATATTTATATTTTATTAGGTTTTTTTTCGAGTACGAAGATGATGATAATAATGATGAGGATATTGAGGAATACGAATCACTCTAAGTAATGTTATGTTTTAATTAGCAGGATACAGTGTAACAATACTAATGTTAAGAGTTAATTTTTTGTTAAAACTTTTTCGTTTGTGCTGTACAAGGATACATCCTGGGGTAAAGCCAATCATTTTTTAAAATACTGTTTTTATATTAATAATACTTAAAACGAGCAGTTTAAAAAAATTACAAACCAAGCATTATTGTGCCACAATTCAGTCAACAAGATCTTTAACAAAATTTCATAACATCACTACCTCACAACGCCACCCTCCCCTCTTACCTAAGATCAGATTTGTACTTATTTTAAACCACATTTTCGTAGTACTTCAATTATTGTCAGTTCTGTTCCCATTAATTACTTCAATGTTCCAGGAAATACCACCACTGATTTAAATTTGTCAATTGCATGGATATCATCTGCAGCCAAGAAAATTAATTTTATATACAGGGTGATTCACGTTGAGTGGCCTATTAGAAGATCTCGGAAACGAGTAAAGTTATATTTCTAAAGATTTGGTAGCAGACATGGTTTGCTTTGAACTTTTAAAATATTATATTTTGACGTTTGTATCACTTCCGGTTATACCGGAAGTTATGGTCAACTTTGGTACCTATTTCAAATGAAATACCCTGTATATTTTAGCATTTTTGGATACCTTATTGAAACCTAAGTAACTTTTATTAACAATGATCTATACCTATCTCTAACCGTTTTTGAGATATGAATTATAAAATGCGTTTTTTATGTAAAAACCTTACCGCGAAGAAAGTTCGGTAATTTTGAAATTAATAAAGCTAAACATTTAAAATTTTGCATGCTTTTAACTAAAACATAGATCTTTAGACTACATTACTTAAGTTTTATGTTTTGCGTACAGGGGTTTTTTAAAAGTGTGCCAATGTGGCCATTTAGATAAATGTGCATAAGTAAATTTTTGCAAATGGAACACCTTATTTTTTATTTTAGTAACGTGTAGAGAATCTAATTTCCCATCTAAATGTTTAATATGTCAGTATCAATATTTTTAGTCGTTTTGGAATTATGAGCAATTTAAAAAAAATATCTTTAAATATGTGTTTGTGCCTCTTTCTCTAAACAATTTTGGGTTTTCGGATGCCCAAAAATCAGCCTTCTATTAAAAATTCCCTCCTGCGAAAATTTTGATTCGTCAGTCCAAACTAACTTTTTAAAAAAATCAGCTTCTTCTTGCGTTCGAACTAACATCATTTCGCATAATTCCACTCGCATAATCCTGAGGCAAAAGAGCTTGAAGGGTAATCCATTTATAACAATGCAATTTAGGTTTTTGTAGGATTCTTTGAATTGAAGAATACGTTATACCCAGATCATTTTCCGCACATCGAATAGACACATCTGTATAGGCATGAAAATGTCCTTTTCGCTTTTGTATGACCAAACTTATAAAAATTGGCCTCAATTCTTCTAAATTGTTTATCGCTAATTGGTAGTAAATATGGATATCGTTCATTAAACACTCTGCATGTTCTGCTTATGAGTTGTAGACACTCTCCATGAATATAAAATAAAATATCGTAATTTTCAATACCTAAGTAAACTAGAATATGACAACAGGCCTAAGGTGAGTGTCAACTTTAAAACAATTTCAGTCAAAGCCTACTTTACTAATTGGTAACAAAGCTCAAAGTCAAACAAAAATCGGCGTCAAAGCCTTCTTTACAAAAATAATGTCTTATGAACTTAACACAAACACATATTTTAGGATATTTTTTTTTAAATTGCTCATAATTCCAAAACGATTAAAAATATTGATACTGACATATTAAACATTTTGATGAAAAATTTAATTCTCTACACGTTACTAAAATAAAAAATATGGTGTTCCATTTCCAAAAATTGACTTATGCACATTTATCTAAATGGCCACAATGGCACACTTTAAAAAAACCCTGTATGCAAAAACATAAAACTTAAGTAATGTAGTCTAAAGATCTATGTTTTAGTTAAAAGCCTACAATATTTTAAATGTTTAGCTTTATTAATTTCAAAATTACTGAACTTTCTTCTCGGTGAGGTTTTTACATAAAAATGAATTTTTAATTCATATCTCAAAAACGGTTAGAGGTACGTATAGATCATTGTTAATAAAAGTTACTTAGGTTTCAATAAGGTATCCAAAAATGCTAAAATATACAGGGTATTCCATTTGAAATACCACAGTTGGCCATAACTTCCGGTATAACCAGAAGTGATACAAACGTCAAAATATAATATTTTAAAAGTTTAAAGTCAATTATGCTCGCTACCAAATCTTTAGAAATATGACTTTACTCGTTTCCTAGATTTTCTAATAGGCCACTCAACGTGAATCACCCTGTATACATACAAACATAATAATATTTTATATGCAATTTATTTATCATACACTGCTGATTGCTGCTGTTGTCTATTTTTATAAAGATCTTGATGATTTTGATTAATATTACTTAAAATTCTACCAATATCTGTACCAGATGAGTGAACGATTGCGCAGAGTAATTTTTTGCCTTAAAGATATAATTATCGATAATAAGCTTCTGTAGAGTATGGTTTTGGATATCATTTAAAACTATTTTGATTGTAGAAGGTGGGTTCAAACAGTCGGGTTTCAAAGGTTTGATTTTTTAAATATATACTGTATGGATTTCTGAATACTAAATGTCTGTGGTTTATTATACGAAAAAGTTATAGTTTAAAAAAAATCGACTTAGGTATAATGAAAATTTAGCAATAGCAAGCTTCTTTTTGTTGTAGAAATAAACATATCCCTTATGAAATATTTGACATCTCATTAATCTTTTTCTTTCGACATCCAAAGTCAGAAAACTTCTAATTGAAGAATGTTACTTTTGTCAAAGGGAACACCCTATATATTTTGTTGCCGTCTTATAGCTCGTCAAAAACTCTTGAACTATTATAAATAATGTCCTATCCTTATCTAATAGTTTTGGCAGCAATTTGATCTTTCGGGATTTTTTGTGGCAGTTCTCGTTAGCATATTTTGTCAATGATTCCAATAGCCATGAAAACAAATAAAAACAATATTAGCGGATGACATTTAAAATCAGGGACTGGGTGTTCGCCGCTTAAGATGTTTCGTCCTGTATAACCTTTCGGCAACAAGACAATTTATATATCATTTTATTATTATCACAATTAATTCATTTAAAAAAAATCATTTGGCGAATAAATGACTAAACAAATAACTTAACAGAAAAACCGCTTAACTTAAACATGAATCTGATGATTAATATCATCAACTAAAATTATTTTAATTTCATTTCCAAGGCTACTGAGATTCATTGACAAAAGATTCTATAACGAAAACAAAAAATCCCAAAAAATCTAAATATTTGAAAAACTATTAGAGATGAGATGGAAAATGGCAGAAAAATTTATAGGGTTTTTCATTTGATAAAAGTTACATATTTCAATTAAAAGTTTTTTGACTTTGGACGCAGAAAGAAAATTATTAATTATATGTTAAATATTTTATAGTAGATCTGTTTTTGGTTTAATAAATTTAGGATAAAAATTAGGAATCGCAAAGAAAAGCTTGCAAATGCTAAAGTCGAATTACCTTGATAACTTTTTCGTATATTAAGCCAATTGTAAAAAAGTTATGAACGTAGTACTTAAAAATCTACTCGGGTTTGTTAAAAAATCAAATTTTGTGACACACTGCTTTTTTAGTGCACCCTGTATAAATCAAAATATTTTAAGATTATGCAGAATATCCAACCATACTATAATAAAAAAATGATCGTCAAATCTTATCTTCAAGGCAATTCTTCAAACACAATCCTAGCTCCAATCAATATCAATCTAAAACGAAAAGTTGCATTTTCTGAACTGATAGCTCTCTAGGATTTACCCTAAATATTGTGCTAGGCTCACAAACAAACCTAAAGTAAGATAAGCATTATTTTCAAAAAATAAGTTTTATTGATTGTCAATAACTGCATACTGTCTTATCGAGATGCGTCGTTTACTATATGAAGTTATTATAGCTACTAAGGTCAGTGGCGGCTCGTGACTAGCGAGTCAGGGGGGGGGGGGGGCGCTGGCTTTAAATTAAAAATAAATTTTAAATGTCTATTGTTTTCGAAAGTACGTGTCTGTTTTTTCTAACTTTCTCGTTGTGAATTTTAATTTCATCAGCATAAGCACTACTTAAACAAGTTAAAATATTAGTTTGTCCTAACATCTGAAAACTTACCACATTATGACGATGTTTTGCACTATTTTCATATTTTTTTATTTTCTCTAAAAGATGTTTTAAGTCCTACACCCCATTTATGGTCCAATTATCATCCCCGTCAAAAAGAAGACACACGAAACAAAAAAAAAAAATTTTGTCCTCACAACCGCACATCCAGGATTTTTATTATATATTTCTTTGTCAAACTTACGCGTAAACTGTGCCATACTTTTGCATTTTGATTGCACTTGTACTATGTTCAATATTGGTAGTGGCCGCCCTGTATTTTTTAAATCAAGTTTTTCACTTAAGCTCAGAGAACTAAACACAAGGTTCTGTAAATCACTGACCTTCATATTACACGAAATTTTCAAACTTTATAGCGTAACTAATAAATCAAATCAAAACAAATAAACAAAACATCAGCGGCATCGACAGGTCGCCTCGCCAGAGTACATAATATCGTCCCCTATCTCACGAACTGTCGTATCTCATTATTTTTTAAATTTGAGATAAGTCGTCCAGAATTTTACTTTTGCATGTACTTCAATCTCACCAAGTGTCTTATCTCAATCTATAATACCTTATGAGATAGGACAGTTAAAACCATAGACACATCTCAAAAACTTATATATTATACAGGGTGATCCACGGTGAATGGAACGTTAGACGTTTCTGACGAACCAGTAAAGGAATCGTTCTAAAATTTGGTCGCGTACATAAACAGACATGCTCTTTAAACGTAAAATATTTGTAACAATACAGTGCTGCCGCTTCCACACAAAAATAATAGTAACTTCGATTTTTTAAATGCAACATTATATATTTTATTTTATTTTCGAAACCCCCATTACTTTCCTTACAATTTTTATTAACTCTACTCTATACTTATCTCTTACCGTTTCTAAGATAATAATAATAAGATAAATTAATTTCCGTTTTTTTTGTCCGAAAACCTCACTTTTAAAAATGTTGATAATTTTGAACTCTAAAATACTGAAACCCTGAAATTTGGTAAATAGTTAAATAATACCATAGGGCTCTTTGCCCTAGTCCCAAATCTTAGTTGCAATATACAGGGTGGTTGAAAACTACACTTATTCTGGTAACTTGAAAAAGTGACCATAAGTCCTTTTTTTCAAATGTAACACCCTGTATATTATTGCGGATTTAAAAAGCTGCTAAAATTTCACTTAATTCTTGTAATATCATACCGGTACTTAACTAACTAGTTTAACCACTTTTTTGACGTATTAAGCATGATTTGTAAAATTTTCTATACAATTCAATTTTTATTCGGTTATTAGTAAGTTAGTCATGATAAAAACTAATGTTTACGTATGTTGCTATGGTTATTGTTTTGACATTTCATTAAGTTTAGATACAAGATAGAAATACAGTTTAAAGTCATGGAAGAAAACTATACAAATGCAGTTGTTATGAATTTATTTATTAGAGTTAATAAAAATTGTAAGGAAAGTAATGGGGGTTTCGAAAATAAAATAAAATATATGGTGTGTTGCATTTAAAAAATCGAAGTTACTATTATTTTTGTGTGAAAGCGGTAGCACTGTATTGTTAAAAATAGTTTAGGTTGGTAGAGCATGTCCGTTTTTGTACGCGACCAAATTTTCAGAACGATTCCTTTACTGGTTCGTCAGGAACGTTTATCGTTCCATCCACCGTGAATCACCCTGTATATGAATGATACCGCAAATTTAAAATCGTGCCTCCTGTAAAATTTGTAAAACTGAGATACGACAGTTCCTGAGCTAGGGGACGATATATCGATTATTCTACCGTGGCATCGCGATTCGCGAACAGCTGTTACAGTTGGGCGCGGAAAATTGGAGCTCATCCGTGGCCGCTCGTTGTGGGATATGTAGGTGACGTCACGCCTCCGTCGTCATGGCAACTCATCGAGAAGTCGCGTTGAATCGGGACGAATAATCGGTCGCCCGCGCTTAGTATAACCTTGAGAGCGCGCAACTCGCTTATCTATGAGTATAACCTGCCAGTTGGAATAGGGCTATGGTTGGTTTGAATAATTATGCCCGCGCTTAGTACAACCTACCCGCTGGAATAGGACTATGTTTGTTTTGAATTATTTTAATGAATTGCTTAGTTACATACATCGCTTTATTGGTTTTTTAAGTAAAGTACTTTTGGATCCTGTTTGAAATAATTGCAGGCAGGGCGGCGCCCCAGAGCCCTTCATCGACGAGCCGCCACTGACTAAGGTATACAAATAATTATTTTATATTCTCAAAATTAATATATAAAATTTAATAAAAGCTACTTAACTTAGTGATACTCCCACAGATAATTTTTAACAGAAATTAAAAACCGCCATTTTATAAATGTATGCTTATTAATTTCACTTATTATGCTTTGTACCTTTTAAACTAAGTAGTTAATTTTCAATTGCATGTTAAAATTATTTAATCTTAGAGTAATTTTAATGTTTTTAATATTTAATAAAGGTCCAAAGTAAACTACCACTAGAATTCACTACAGTTAAAATTTAAAAGATAAGATAATTTACTCCAAACCGTTTTTCACTGTAATTAATAGTTCCTAATAGTTGTAGGGTTACCTTGTGGTATAAAACTGCAGATTTATGCAGGGTGTTTTTAAAATAACAATTTTTCAATAAATTCCCATAGCTGTTGCAAAAAGCTAAATGGGGTTGCCATTGGTATTCATATAAGAGTTAATTATGTTAAAAAAAAGATATTTGAAAACGTTAAAACATTTAAAAATTCATATTTTGTTGAAAACTCTTCTTTGGATTTATATTTAAGCAATAAGCATTAAACTTTTGGCCAATGTATCACATATCGTTGTTGTAACTTCAATGGGTTGTATACTTATCAAAATGCTCATGTCCATGCTACTACTGCCATTGATGCCAGATTACAAAAGCTACTGACTGACCTGTGTCAGATTCATTAGATCGGGTTCTCCCTTGATAAATAAATGACCCAGTATATTGTGCAGGTCATTAGATGTGTCTGTTATAATGTCATCATAAAATACATCGAGTGGACAATTTTTAACACTGTTGAAGAACCGACAGCGGTACGTGCATCTGACATGTTAAAATGCTAAATATAATACTAAAACAAAATTATTGATGATTGTTTTGTTTAGTTTATATAAAATGTATAAAAATGTTATTTCTTTATTTTTGGTTTAATTATATTATCTCAACGTATTTTCGGCAAAATTTACCATAAGCCGAAACTAATATTTATACACATTGTTAAATAATTTTTGATTTATCATATCATACATGTTATAACTACAGTAGACTCCCGATTATTCGAATCCCGATTATGCGAACTCCGCATTATCCGAAATTTCTAAGAAATGTTTTGTTGGTTTTGTTGTTGCGGCCAAAAATCGACATACTTTAAAATTAAAACAAATACCAATTACCTACCTCTTTCTTGAATTTATGAATACGAATACATACTAATGTACATACATAAGTATTGGAATTTATTATGTATGTATGTACATCTATAGAAGTACATAAATATAAACGATATAGTTAATTTTCCTATACAGTTAATGATTTTCCTCAATCTCCGCATTATCCGAAATCGGTCCGGTCTACATCATTTTGGATAATCGGGAGTCTACTGTATAACATATAATTTTACTTAGATAACCCTTACCAACAACAAAAAAGTTTTATATTTAGCTATAACCAAATCGTTGTTAATAATTAAGTTATGTCGTTACAAAAAAAAATTCTAGATAAAAAAATATCTAGATACGTTAAGTTTCCTCGAATATGCAAAAAATCATAAAGCTTCCGTGGCAAATCAAAAAATTCACTAACTTCCAAAACAAATTCTTTTAAGCCTCACTTCTCACAGTAGAGGAAATACGATTAACAAAAAATATACAATAAACATAATATTATAATTTTATATTTTGAGAACTTTCGCATTGTTTGTACCTTAAATGCTTAACTCTCAGCTTCTCGCATTTTATTACCCATTAAATTGTTAGCTAGATTTTGGAAATTGTTCCTACAATAATAGGTACTATAGAATAGTTAATACATGTTTTTTGAGTTTAGTATTATAGGAATTTAGCTGCATTAAATGAATTTCAACAATAACTTAGTTTTATTAAAATAAGGTTGTATTTGTTGGTACCACTGAAACCACCCTTGTCTAGACCTTTAAAAGCAACGAGAATCATAATTATTATAATTATAACACTAATTTTATTACCATAACAAAATAATATCTAAAGTGATTAAAATCTGCACCGGTGCAATTTTATTATGTTAGTATAACCAGCCACCACTCGATTGTATTAATAACTTATATTTGCGATATTTATTATATACAGGGTGTTTCATTAAGGGTGGCCACCGGCCATATCTCGGAAACTACTAAGCATAGAAACTTGAGAAAAAAAAAATTATGATTATAGCGGTCATGAGAAAATTCTGGAAATTATTTTTAAGTTCTTTATTTCGCCGCAAGGGGGCACAATTGGAAAATATTTTTTTAAATTCTAAATTTCTCCGAAAATTCCCACATTAAGTTATAACTCTGATTACATCATTAGAAAGCTTAGACAATTCTGCATCATTTTGGTTTAAGGCTCATTGGCGTACCGACCTTGATAAGAATGGGGGAAGCTATTGAAAGTGTAAACATTAAAATCGCTGTAACTTCCAAACGATTTATCCGATTTTACTGCATTTAAGCCTGTTTGGAAGAGAAAGGTAAGTACCTTCAATTGCCGTATCCAATGGTACACGATAGTTTCTAATAAAATTGCTAGAGGGCGCAATTAGTAATAAAAACAGTTTTTTTGATTTTACCCCGAAAATTCAAATCTTACGGTATACCTATGACATCATAATCGGAAAGTAGATTAAATTTGCAAGAAAAAATGTAAAGACCGCAGTTCGATTTTTGTTCGTTTTAGAGTTATTGCCAAAACAATAATTTTTAACGCTAATCGAAATTTATATATTATATATACAAAATAGTATATTAAGTACACGTTTTATCAAGCATCATTTTAAAGCACGCGTCCATGTTAAAAAACGAGCCGCTTGCGGCGAGTTCTATAACGGGACAAGTGCTTAAAACTGCTTTATATAACACGTACTTTATACTATTTTTTCTAATTTGTAGTTTTTTCATTAAAAAAGACATATTTAAAAAGAAAATGAATCCTTCAAATTTTGTAAATTTTTATGTCTAAATGTTATGTTGGTAATACCATTTTTTATCATAGTAGCCTATGGACAATAAAAATTATTTTGCGAACTGTCATTTGTTGATTTATTCACCACGAGATTCTAAAGTTATTTTAGCGATATGAGATTTGAAATTGGACGGAATACGTTGTGTGATCCTTATACATTTGGTACATATACAGAGCGTTCGGAAATTCGGGCGATTTTGCTACTTTTTTTCGAATTTCAAAAGACGTGATTTTACGTCACGGCATTGCAATTTAGTATAGGGAAGATGGAAAATTCAAATAAAGTTGTAGTTAAAATCGACATTGGAAGGTTAGTAGATTGAATTTTGGATAGGACTTGGCAGAAAATGATAGCTTGAAGCATCTACAAAAGCAAAATAGTTCTCCGTCAATAAAGTTATTATTTAATATGTGTTTTTTAATTAACTAAAACAATACATACAGATTTGTAGATCTAGGCAACCAAACATACATACGTGGGTTCGTGTAGTATTTTGCATATTTGGACTAAAAAATATTAGTTACCTAGAATGCTATGCTAAACGGTGAAAAAAAACATGTCATGTAGGGCCAACCTTTAAATAATAAAATTCGGAGATCGAAATAGATCTATTACGAACTCGCTAGCGCGTTCGAAATAGATGTTTCGAGACAAAATTAGAAAAAAATATTTCTTAACTTTATGATTCTGTAATATGTAGGTTTATTACTCATTATTCCAATTTTCGGGTTTTTTCCATATTTTCGTTCCGCAAAAACTTTCAAAATAGGTACACGGCAAACCTATCGTAACCCTTGGCATTGGTATAAGCCATTTTTTAGGGATATAGCATAAGTTTTGATTAGGTAAGAAGTAATTCAAATAGAATTGAGGAAAAATTTTGTCAACACCTATCAAAATCAAATCTGCCGATTTTGTTTTACGGCTATCTAGATTTATTTTTATAAACATCATATTAGAAGTTTTCCATGATTGTCATTAATTCTAAAGTAGTTTTTGGGCCATTGGAATAATGAGTAACAAACCTACACATTACAGAATCATAAAGTTAAAATAGTTATTTGTGTAACTAGTGCAAAAAGTATCTTTGTTGCATGATGCATGAAGTTTTCAGCTCGAGATGAAGTCGAGAGCTGCAATCATGCTGAGTGCATTTTTTCTACGATCGAATTTAATTTTTTTTGTTCTAATTTTATTGAAGAGTATTTTGCAATACAAGAAATATTACTAACTAATTCTTAACAATAATATGAACATTTTAAACTAACGTTATTTTTATAAAACTAGTTACTTTTTACACCAGTGCAAAAAGTTAAACTTTTGGCACAGTAGATAGTGAAAAAATAGTAACTTTTTGTACGATCGGAGAAAAAATATTTTTTTGTTGTGGAATGCTTTGGCCACGAAGCTATAAAAACAATAATTTTTTCGATTAAAGCGTTAAAAATTATTGTTTTGGCAATAACTCTAAAACGAACAAAGATATCCAACTGCGATCATCACATTTTTTCTTGCAAATTTAATCTACTTTCTGATTATGATGTCATAATTACACCGTATGATTTGAATTTTCGGGGTAAAATCAAAAAAACTATTATTATTACAAATTGCGCCCTCCAGCAATTTTATTAGAAACTATCGTGTACCATTTGATACGGCAAATTGAAGATACTTACTTTTCTCTTCCAAACAAGCTAAAATTTAGTAAAATCGCATTGGGCGTTTAGAAGTTACAGCGATTTTAATGTTTACACTTTCAATAGCTATCCCCACTCTTAGCAAGGTCTGTACGCCAATGAGCCTTAAACCAAAATGATGCAGAATTGTCTAAGCTTTCTAATGATGTAATCAGAGTTATACCTTAATATGGGACTTTTCGGAGAAATTTAGAATTTAAAAAAATGATTTTCAATTGTTCCCCCTTGCGGCGAAATGAGGAACTTAAAAACAATTTCTAGAATTTTCTGATGACCGCTTTAATCATAATTTTTTTTCTCCAAGTTTCTATGCTTAGTAGTTTCCGAGATATGGCCGGTGGCCACCCTTAATGAAACACCCTGTACAGAAATTATTTTACTTTCGCAAACAAATCTAATAAAAGTCAATATTAAAATATTTTTTTTAATGAACGAGTTGGGATACCGTGTGAGTTTGTAGCATGGAATATATTTAGTAAAATCTAGTGCAGTTTTTTTTTTTGGAAAAATGCTCCGACACGGGTATTAACATTTTAAGCTGTGGTCTTTTTTATTAAAAAATGGCAACCCTACTTTTTTATTGACTATTTTTAAAGTGCATATTAAGTACTTATACATAAAAATTTCAAATTTTTATTCCGTGTCATTTATAAGATATTAAACAAACAACAATTAATTTAATTGAAAACATTCTATCCATTTTTAATACTTTTATATCATAAAATAACAATAAATACTTAAATTGTTTTCCGTTCACTATTTGGCAATATCCTAAACGAAAGTAAAACTCGTTTTGAACATTTCTAATTGCTTCGGGAGAAATTAACCTACACTCATGTCTTATTCGTGCTTTTAACTCCTCAACATTTGCCTGTTTCGTCTTAAAATGTTAGCTTTTTCAGTACCCCCATCAAAAGTAGTCCAAAGGAGTGAGGTCTGGAGACCTGGGTGGCCATTCAAAGAGTCCCTTCCTACCAATCCATCTGCCTGGGAATACTGCATCGAGATAGACACGGATAGGTCTTGCAAAATGGGGATGCGTACCATCTTGTTAAAGTCAGTTGTTTCTATTGGGGGTATACAATTCGGGAGGATCAGGAAACAAAATCGCCCTATTCGGAACTACTTAGTTCTTTATCAAAGAATTCCAGTAATATTTTCTTTAAAGAAAATTAGTCCTATAACTCGATCACTAACAATACCTGCCCAAACATTGACTTTTTCTGGGCGTTGAGTATAGCCTTCCCCCCAGTGAGTATTCTCATCTGCCCAATACCGACATTTGTGTCGGTTTCCGTTACCATGTAACATAAAGGTTCATTAACCAGAAAAAGAATATTTGCTGTATTAACATCATTCCTCTAGTAGATCCATCATTAGCTCTCAGAAGTAAAGTCCCCTATCAGAATCATATTCTGTCAATTCCTGGAGGATCGTTTTTTTGTAAGGATAAAAGTTTTGAGCATGGAGAATTTTTTCTACTAAATATTGGCTTATTTCGTGTTCTCTAGCTAGCTGCTTGGTGGAAATAATAGGGTCTTTCTAATATGTTCATTTTTTCGACACTGTTTTTCATTCTTGCTTACAGTACCTTGGGATATGAGGGGCAAATCGGGATATTTCTCTCTAAATTAATGAATAACTTTATTTTGTGTTCTTGTCCTATCTCCATATCCAACGATTGTACTATCAATCTTGCGTTTTTCAGTGAAATAAGGCATTACGTTGAGCAAAAAGTGCCGCGTACTAGTGTTTAAATTATGATATGTTCCTTATTTTATCAAGAAATGTAAAAATGTGTTGCTTTAAATTGACACAAAAAATGTAAATAAACAACGATTACCTACCTGCTTTACTGTCATATAAACGACAAGGAATGAAAATTTGAAATTTGGTTCTTATAAATAACTTAAAAAACTTAACTTTAAAAATAATATTAAAAAAAACAGGGACACTATATCAATATTTTTTTTTATAAAAAGACCACAACTTTAATAGGTACACGTGTTCAAACATTTAAAAAAAAAAACTTTATTGGATTTACTGAATTTATTGGTTTTAGAAGTTACAAACTCACACTGTATATTAAGGGTGGCGAAGTACCATATATCCGAAACTAATTGTCGTAAACAGAGAACTCAAAGCCAACGAGAAGCGACAGCTCGGCGTTTTGCGTGTCCTGTTTTGGTACGCGCATGTGGCAAATAAGTTGTGTATCGCTAAAAACCATGTGCTCGTCTAAGTTGTGTTTAGTCCGCGAGCTGACGTTGCGCCTATCTAATTGTGATATTATTTTGTTTTCGTTCTGTTGCATTTGCATCTGTACTAAAAAGTAAGGTCGCTCAGTGTAGCAAAAGAGCAAGTTTTCTCGGAGTATCAAGCTGTGGATCGACCGTTATCGTTGTGTGAAGGTCACTGAAAAACGACCAGTCGATATCAAAGGTACCGACATGTATTGTCGCTTCTGCTTTGCTGTAATATTCTGTGGTCGTAAAGCCTTGGGAAAACAGATCATCTTAAAGAAAGTGGGCAAGAGAAATTGGCAATAATTTTTAAGATTCTGACTCTACGGTTAGGGGTCGCAAATGTTATAATGATATAAAAAACAGGCGAAAATTTTTTGGGTGCCACGCCGTTTTTTTGAATCATGGTGCTTGGGTTTCAAATGGGAAAAATAAAAAACAACACAATCCTCAAGAAAAGCACGAAAACAAACCCGGTAATAATTGACGTGCTTGGGCCTCGTGCCTCAGGGGGGGGGGGCAATTGCCCCCCCCCCCCCCCCTAAACCCTCGCATGCATTAAAAAAATCTAATTTTTTTCGTATTGGGTTTATATTGTACCTATTAAAATTTTAAACAAATATGTATTTTTATTATTATATAGGTACTATATTAGGTATAGATATACCTACAATAATATACATGACAATAATTATAATAACAATCTTCTGTTCTTTTTTGCTGCCATGATATCAATTACTCTGTTAGGATTAACAGTAATGTCCCAGTTAATAGAAACCATGACTAGGGCATTCAGAGCTCGAATAATATGTGGATATTTCGATATTAAATTTGTTTTGGTTCTTTATTTTCAACCATTAATATACATTTGAAGACTTTGCTATATGGAAAATGAAACAAGCAATATATGTCGGCAAACTACAAGGAAGATGTATGATGTATTTTTTTAAATTCCCAACTGACATACAAATATCCCAACTGTTTCTATTTTCCATCCCCCCATCGGTTCGCCCCTGACCATGGTAATGTTACCGAACTTCGACATCTTTTTGGTTTAATGCTTTTTACTGTGGGACGTAAATTATAGACAGGGAGGAAAGGAAAAGTCTACTAATTAATATGTCTATATATATGGTTTACATTAACCGAATTCGGTAAACTCTGTCTCGTTTATGACGGGAAGATTCGTTAGTTAAAACAAAATTATAGACATGTTATATTTATTCTCTCAGCTTTAGCTAGAGGTTGAGAAACACAATATTTATTTTATTTTGCTTCGATATTTTAGATGGAATGATATTATTATTGTTTTTAGATTCGGGATCCAAGTTTGTCATGACAAACAAAAAAATATTTACTTTACGAATATGGAGCTTTTTCACTTATTATTTTATTATTGTGTAATTTATTTTTCTAATCGTATTAGTCATAATTAATAATAAAAAATACAATACTATATAAATCGTGGGCATACTGCCAAAACTGACCAAGTCATTTTTTCATGATTTTATGTTGATATGTCCAAGTCACTTGTAAGTAGTTTCCGAATATATGTAAAAAGTGACCCAGTCCAAATATTACACATAGAATCCCCACACGCAAAAAATTATTATGTCTAAGTCAGTGTATTCAAGTTCTATACTGGTAGAAATGACCAGGTTGACTTGGTCACTTTTTTATGTACTAGGTACAACTAAAGCGTAGGTAACATGGGAAAAAAAACTCACAGTCGTCTCCACAAGTGCACATGTTTCGGTACAGTCAATCTGGGTAACTTTGCTCACTAGTATCTTTGGCCCAGTTGTTCAAAATCTCTTTTTAAATGTTCCACCAATTAGGTGTGATTGTTCATATTTTTATGTGGAAAATCGTTTATTAATACATTCAGTGCCACCTGGTAACAACAACATGAACTCACGTTCTCCGATGTCACCATTAACGTTAAAATTCTGGCGCGTAAAAGCACGTGTTGCCGAAGGACATAATTCAATTTAACTTTTTGTTGGTTTTTAAGTGAGAAATTAGGTAAGTAAAAAAAATTAAATTATAAAATTTTTATGCTATTCTATACACATCCTACAGTGGCGTAAATTTACCATAATAGCTAAATCGCCTTAAATATACCTACTTTAGTGCAGTTTTAAGATCTTGGCTCAATGTTACCCAAGTAGGGGTGGTAACTTTGGCCCACCTTAATTTATTTTGAAATACGATTAAAGTAGATAAAATAAGTATTTGTTGCATCAAAAAAATGTAGCTGTTGTTATTTTTTATCATTTTAAACAAAGAAATAGAACCCATCAGTGTAACCCTTGGAGATATGCAAATAAATGCAGTCTAAGTGGTCCAAAGTTACCCAGATTGACTGTACTAGAAAGTACCATCATCAGAACCGAAGGGGCCAAGTGCCACTACACGAGGGAATGTAAAAAAGTATATATATTAAAACCATGAAAAGGGCAAGAACATTTTGAATACTCGGATGAAAACGAAGTTAAAAAATTAAAGTAAGTAAGTACCTGTTATATAGGTTCGTAGAGATACTGCATTTAAAGACGCGCCTGTGCGAGGAAGGGATCGGATGGTACGGAGAACAGTCAGTATATTCTCGGTACTCGGAGGTTTTACCTTGATTTTGTAAAAACCAAATTTGTAGTCGTAAATAAACAACCGTATATAGATTTATCGGATGTCGTTTTATTCCTACATTCTGAATACTTTACAGTGGCGACGAGGATAATTATTCCTCTTTTAGTGCATCGAGTGAGTTTAAATTTAACTTTCGGTACTAAAAGTGCATACCCACATGAATCAACTTTAATTTTTTTAACTGCTAAAATGGCAGCAACCGAGAATGTCGGACATCTTCGGGAATTTGACCCGGTCAATTCGGATTGGGTCGTCTATAAAAGACGGCTAGAAAATTATTTCACGGCCAATGAAATTACGGATGATAGTCGTAAAAGAGCAATTTTGCTTAATTTGCTGAATGAAAACGCATATCAATTAGTTCGCGTTTTATGTTTGCCTACAGAACCGGAAGATAAAACTTACCCCAATCTAATGGCAATAATTTCCGGACATTTTCGACCAGTGGTTACGATTTTTGCGGCGCGGTACAAATTTTATAGCGCTCGCAAAATCGCGAGTGAATCCGCAAAGGATTGGTTAGTCAGATTGCGAAATTTGGCGTCTTTGTGCGACTTTGAATCTACTCAGACAGTGGCGGATTCAGAAAAAATTGACAGGGGGGGCACTTACTTGTTATCTTGGGGTGCACGAAAAGCCCGCTGCGGACAAAACGCGCCGCAGGCGAAAATTTTTTAAGACCACGCCCAAATTTGGTCGATAATTTTTAGTAAATATTTTAAAAATGTATGATTACCTACTTATTTTATTGAAAATGAAATAAGATAAAAAAAATAAAAAAAGGCCAATTTAATTTTCATTAGCGGGTACATTGTTTAAAAGTAAAGTTCAATCTTCTGGTTTTATTTCTAGAAAACTTATCAATAACAATAAAGTCCCTAGATCTACACTTTGTGATCTGTGTCAAGTTAATTTCGGGTTTAGGTCTTCCCTCAATTTTAATTTCAATTTTTTGCTCAATACTTAATGAGCTAAAATTGTTTCTCAAATATTCCACATTCATAGCCGTTTTGGCATGTTTATTTTTATTAAAATAAGTCCTTACTACCCCAAAATAATACACTTTCTTTGTAAACAAAACCACAGATTTCAGTTTTCTGTAACAAAACACAAATTCTAAAATCCTAAAATGTATGCTTTTTATCTAACGTGCTTTTACGCCATCTTTTCGCTAATTATTATCAAACCACGTTGAAAACCTGATTTTTAATATCCATTTCTAAATGCTGTAAAGTTTTGGCATCAAAAAAATATTTGGTTGTTACAGTACAATGCTTTGTCACTGTGTTTGAAATTTTGGGTGTTGCGCTTAGGTTGGTTCGTGCGAAATTATTATGACAGGGGGGGCACGTGCCCCTGTGCCCCCCCTCTAAATCCGCCACTGTACTCAGATATTACAAATAGTTCTACGGGATATGTATATTGTGGGTTATGACAAAGGCCCGGTACAAGACCGTTTATTAGAGGAAAAAGGAGACATAAAACTGGATGACGTAGTGAGTCTTGCCGCAGCTAAATCAGCGTCTCATTTTAATGAAACGTCAATGAGTTTGGTAAAAGTGGAACCAGAAATTAATTTTACCCACACGCAGCACAGAAATAAAGGTCCGCAATTTCAAATGGATGGATCGGCACCGGGTAGGTGGCAGCGGGGAGGCGGTACCAGCACGAGCAGTGGCCGGCAATCAGCAGGCCCGTCAAGGTCATCAGGTCTGCCCCAGCCCAGTCATCAGGCCTGCAACGTTTGTGGTAGGAGGAATCACACAGCAGATAAGTGTTCATTTAGAGAGTGTTTTTGTCACATTTGTCAAAAAAAAAGGTCATTTGGCGCCGGTATGCCCAACAAAAAAACAGTACAAAAGCGCATCGGTAAACACACAAAATTATTTAGAAGTTGACGAATATTCTCTTTATAGTTTGGAGTATCAGAATGGTTCAATTTTAATTAATTTAAAAGTAGATGACAATAATTTATCATTTGCCCTTGATACAGGATCAAGTTTTTGTGTTATTTCAGCTCATTTTTATTCGTCAAATTTTAAAAATAAAATATTGCAGGAGACTGATAAATGCTTTACATTATATAATGGGGAAAAAATTCGGCCCATCGGTTTTATAACATGTAAAGTAAATTTTGAAGGGCAAGAACACGATTTGAATTTTTTTGTTATTAATAGTGCCTCTGGACCTCCGCTGTTAGGGCGTGATTTTTTTAATCAATTTAACCTTAGCATAACAAATTTAAATTATTTAGACGTACCGGATGACTTGAATTTACTTATTAAAAAATATAATTTTGTTTTTACCCCAGGTCTCGGTAAATTTAAAAGGGGTTGCATTTCAATAAAATTAAAAAATGAGGACATAACCCCCAAGTTTTTTTGTGCGCGGCCTTTACCATTTGCAATTAAACAAAAAGTCGAAGCAGAATTGGATCGCCTTCAAAACTTGGGAGTGATTGAACCTGTTGATTACAGCCCTTGGGGGACGCCAATTGTCCCGGTTCTTAAAAAAAATGGCTCCGTTAGACTTTGTGGAGATTTTAAAGTCACTTTGAACCCGTTTATCGAGGTGGATCAGTACCCACTACCTCGAATTAACGAATTATTTGCAACATTACAGGGTGGTGTACATTTTACAAAATTAGATCTTTCTAATGCATATCAACAGATTTGTTTAGATTCGCAGTCTAAAACCTTATGTACCATTACCACCCACAAGGGATTGTACCAATTTGCCAGAGCACCTTTTGGAGTCAGTAGTATTCCAGCCAAATTCCAGAAAATTATGGAATCGTTGTTAATGGGCATTGAAGGGGTAGTTGTCTTTCTAGATGATATCCTAATTACAGCGGAAAACCGTGAAAAACACCTTCAACGGTTAGTTAGGGTTCTGGATACCTTAAATGACGCAGGTCTTAAAGTGGCTCTGGATAAATGTCAATTTTTTGTAAAGGAAATATCCTATTTAGGCTTTGTTATTAATAAAGAAGGATTACATACATCAAATGAAAAAATATTGGCGGTGCAAAGGGCTCCAAAACCTGGTAATGTTACGCAACTTAAGTCATTCATTGGGTTAATTAATTATTATGGACAGTTTGTCCCTAATTTATCAACAATATTAAGTCCCCTTTATAGTTTATTAAAAAAGGATATCAAATGGTTTTGGTCACCAGACTGTGATAGTGCTTTTAAAAAAATAAAAGAATTGCTCACTTCTGCACCTATTTTGGTGCATTACAATCCCTCTCTACCTCTAATATTAAGTTGTGATGCAAGCGATTATGGTATTTCGGGAGTAATAACGCATATTTTTCCAGATGGCAGAGAACAACCCATTGCGTATGCATCACGAACTCTTTCTGACTCAGAAAAAAAAATGAGTCAGATTGAGAAAGAGGGATTGGCCATAATATTTTCACTTTGTAAATTTAACCAGTATTTGTATGGACGAAGATTCACCCTACTAACAGATCACAAAGCTTTAACTTCAATTTTCCACCCCCAAAGGGGTATCCCTCAATTTGCGGCAAACCGGTTACGTCGTTGGGCGATTATTTTATCTAATTATCAGTATGATATTAAGTTTGTCAAGTCAGAAAAAAATTACGCCGACTGTTTATCGCGGTTGCCAGTTGAGTCGTCCGGAACGGACTGGAAAGATGTCGATATAGACTATATTAATTATTTTGCAAATAATATTGATTTCCCTATGAATTTTGAAACCATAAGAAAGGAAACTCAAAAAGATAATGTTCTGTTAACTTTAAAAAAATATGTACTTACGGGGTGGCCACAAAAAGTGCCCGAAAATATTAAACAATTCTATAGGGTTAAAAATGAAATCAGCATTGAGTCGGATTGCATTTTATGGAATAATAGAATAATTATTCCAAAGATTCTACAACCCAATATTTTAGAAAGTTTGCATGCCTCACACATGGGCGTGGTTAAAATGAAGAGCTTGGCGCGTTCATACGTCTGGTGGCCAGGATTGGATAGAGAAATTGAAAGCGTATGCAAATCATGCAAAAACTGTTTAGTAAATAAAAAGAATCCCGACAAAAGTATTCTTAAACCCTGGCCGTTTCCTCAGGAGGTTTGGGACAGACTTCACCTCGATTTTATGGGCCCATTTTTAAACAAACAATATTTAATTCTGTTGGATGCCCATTCCAAGTGGCTGGAGGTTTTTCCAGTAAATTCACTTACTTCCAAAGGGACGATTAATATTTTAAGGGCAACTTTTGCCAGGTTTGGTTTACCCAGACTAATTGTCACAGACAATGCAACGACATTTTGTTCGCGAGAGTTTGACGAATTTTTGTCTCGAAATAACATTAAACATACCACTTTACCCCCTTTTCATCCCTCGTCCAATGGGGCGGCAGAAAATGCCGTCAAGACGGTAAAAAATGCTCTTCGAAATGCCTTGGGGGATGGTAAAAATTGTATAGATGATGTAAATAAAGTTTTGTGTAATTTTCTTTTCGATTTCCGAAATACAGCTCATTGTACCACTGGGGTAACTCCGGCTAGTCTAATGTTTGGACGTAAATTGAGAACTCGGTTTGATAACCTTTTACCAAGTTTAGATATAGGAACAAAATCTGATTTAAAGGGTCATGTTCTAGCGGAACAAGAAAAACAAAAATTATATTATGGAGGAAAGAGGTTTCTAGAGTTTTCTGTTGGTGAGTGTGTAACGGTAAAAGATTACCGCAATGTCCAGCATCCAACCTGGATTAAAGGCATAATTCATAAAAAAATTGGCACATCCACTTATTTGGTCCACGTTCCTAGTTTAAATAATATTATTTGGAAAAGACATCTGAATCAAATTAAAAAATTTAAAGAATTTCAGCCAACTTTAGAGTCCAATATACCTAGCGAATTGCCCAAAATTTCTGAAAATATTGAGACAGTGGATTTGACAATTTCACCTATTAATAGAAATAGTGAAAATAATGAACTGGACGGTGAACCAAGTAGTGAAATAGTGCTGCGCCCAAAACGAGTTATAAAACCAGTGGAGCGTTTAGTGTATACGTAATTTTTTTTGTAGGAGAGAAGTGTTATATAGGTTCGTAGAGATACTGATTTAAAGACGCGCCTGTGCGAGGAAGGGATCGGATGGTACGGAGAACAGTCAGTATATTCTCGGTACTCGGAGGTTTTACCTTGATTTTGTAAAAACCAAATTTGTAGTCGTAAATAAACAACCGTATATAGATTTATCGGATGTCGTTTTATTCCTACATTCTGAATACTTTACAGTACCCGAAAAGGATTTCCCTTTCTTTTTGTTTCGGTACCTACATAGTAAACAAAATTGATTACTCAATCTGTCTGGTCTGATTCAAATTCGGATTAGTTCTAATAATATGGTATTATTTTCTTACTAAACCAACAATATTACCGTTAATATAAATTTTATGCATTTTGTTTTCGTTTATAGCATTACTTTGTAAATCATTAAAAATAAAGTTATTTTCTTTGAGTTTTTGTTAAATAACAATCATCTCTTTTTTTATTAAGTCTGCAATATAAGGAAATTTGTACAGTAAAAAATGACCAAGTCAATTTTATTTTATAAACCAGCAGAAGTCATCATACTTTTAAGAGCTATTTTGAATCACCTACCACCAACTTAATATTTGGATAAAAAATACAACATTATTTATCGTTAAATTTCATAAAAATTTATCCTAAAAAACTTAAGAATTTTTAACATCAATTATCTAGAAAGTATGATTGATAATTGACTTGGTCACTTTTGGCAGTATGCCCACGAAATACTAATTTTTTATTACAATTTATTTAAAAAACTAAATATGATCTAGATAGCCGTGTAACAAAATCGGCAAGTTTCGATTAGGACAAGAAAATTTGAATTTATAACTGTCAATTGGTTTAAATGTAGAAAAGTGTTTTAGCCGTTGGCACAGTGGCATAGGCTATAGGGGGCGATTGAGAGTTTAGTTAGTTTAACTGTTATATCGTAATGAAACCGCTGAAAACTAGGAAATAATTTAAAAAAGCAGCAAATAAATTCTTTCTTACTTAAAAAAAGCTGATTTAAAGGTTAAGTTTATAAATTTGAAGTTCTCCTTTTTAAGACCATGGCGTTGTGTACCTAGGTACCTAAGTCAAAAAAAATACTGCTATTTATGTGATTACAAGTAAAAAACAATAAATGTTATTTTTAAAACTAATTGAGAAGATCGTATTCTGTCCATAAAAGGTCAAAGCATAGCCGGCAATTCGTAGGTTTCCCGATGTCAGGTTCCGTAACAGTTTAGTAGAAAAATACTACTAGAACTCATCATTAGTTCAAAATTTGGATGTACTTACATACGACTGCGCCATTTTGTCCATTTGCGTCCTGCAACTTTGGTAACCATATTGTTGATAAACATTTATATTTCCTGTTTAATTATAATATTACTTACTGCCAAATAACCCTGTTAAACCTTTGTAATAAAGCAGCGGGATCATTCTTATACTTGTAGCCTTAAACCAAGAAATTTCACAAAGAAATATTTTGGAAAGGCCCGCTTGTTTTATATCGTATCTATATTGTACCCGTATTTAGCAAAAAAGTGGCATGCGTTTATATTTTATCCATAACCATGGATCAAATGAAAGTATTTAATTATAAGTATACATGACGACTGTTCAAAAAGTTACCATGGCTATATTATTTTCTGCTTAAAAAATATATCAAAAACCAAAAATATCATTTCTACAAAAAAAGAGGGGAATAAAAATTGGGTATTTTGCGGGCCACCCTTACCCACCCCTACTACTACCCTTATTCATTTGAAAATCTTAACTGCTACCTACCCTACTACCCCCACTTGTAACACCTCGATGGAAAGCTTATCAAAGATGCTTATCAGCGATACCAAAATTGAAAATACGAAATGTTAGCAAAATTTTGCAGAAAAAATTAGAAAATAAATGTAATTTATGAAAAATGATCTCAAGCCTGTAGTATTGCAATAAAGGCAAAACTTGAAAACTAAAAGTGCATAGGGAGATTAGGTGATCTTGGCGAACACTCAATTGTACATTTTCTGCCAATCTACTCTTCAATGATATGATAAGCGAGCGGCATCCAGATTTCTTTATGTCCTCTAAAACATTAAAAAACCGGGAGCGGAGCAATCCGACAAATCTGATGGTAAAACCAAACTCTCTTAATAGGGAACGAAATCGCCATAAATAAATAGTGCCGCAGGCAAAAAATTTTACTGCAACCAGAGAAGATTTGAGTACCTTTGATCAGTTATATAATGAAAGAAATACCAATAACATAATCGGCCGCTCGACTGGCAAATAAAATAATTTCGAGGGATGATATAATATATTCGTCTGTTTTCAATCTTTCTGCTTTCGCGTGTCTTATAAAATATTTTTAGAAAATTTTTGTGATACTGTGAAATATTTTTTGATATGATTTTAATATCGTTTAATTCAGGATGTCACTTAGTAATGAATATGATAAACTTAGTTGTAGTGAAAAAATACTTTAATTTGACGTGGTTTTCTGGAAATTTTCATGACCTCTCAAAGGACGTAGATACTCGACTGGTTGTGTTAAGTGCTGGCATATAGTTATGATTATTTATTTATTTTAAATTGCCTATATACCCATTTGGTTTATTGTAACTGTGAAATGGTGTAAAAAAAATTAAAAATTACTTAACTCACTTAACAAATTTACTGAAGTAGTTAACTCACTTTCTCTAAGATTCAATAGTATTACAAGAGAAATTTTGGATTCAGCAATAGATAAAATTAATATCAAAGTTGCAGAAACTGATAGCTCAACTTATGAGAGTCCCTCAACATCCAGCTTTTCCGATGTACTTAAACACAGTACAGATTCCAAAATTATTATCAAGCCGAAGAACCAAGAGCAAGAAAACTCTCGCACCAAGCAGGATATCCTGCATAGCATTAATCCTGCTGCGGAAAACATTACGTTTACTAAGGTTAAACTGGTGTACAAATGGAGGTTCCGTACTCAGTACAAGTTGAAATAACGCCAACAAATTTAAAGAACTTGCGTCACTAAAACTTTCCGACAACTACGAAATCAAGGGAATTAAGAGGAGTTCATCCGGCGGTCCGAA
The DNA here is from genome assembly GCA_963969555.1 of Polydrusus pterygomalis. Classification (NCBI taxonomy): domain Eukaryota; kingdom Metazoa; phylum Arthropoda; class Insecta; order Coleoptera; family Curculionidae; genus Polydrusus; species Polydrusus pterygomalis. Next base: position 13,955,261 of record OZ018384.1, read on the forward strand.
TTGTTGGATTGTCTCAAAAATATGAAGAAGAAGCCTTTTTGCAATGTATTAGAACACAGGATTCCAAAATTTTTACGTCATCCTCTCAGTGCAAATTTTTAAAAACATGCCCTACTAAGAAAAATAATAAAATTTTTCACTGACAGCTGGACGCGGTAAAATTTAAAAAAAGTACAGATAATGGTAAGCTGATGGTTATTGGTTTGGATAATTGCACTGTTTATGAGGCACTTTCTGTCCCCCGCTGTTTTAAATGTTTATTATACATCCAAATTCTGTAAAAATCTCTGACTTGTCCTCTATGTTCAGGTCAGCCTGACATTGCCGATTGCAATGTTACCTGAGAAGCGGTATAAATGTGTCAACTGCCTGCTCATGAAGGAAAAGCAGAAACTGAATATATCTGAAAATCACGCTGTTTGGGATTACAGTAACTGTTTTGCATACAAACAAACGTTTGAACAGCTGAGATTCGATATTTTTGGATCTGCCAAATAGCCATCACTGAACTCATTATGTGAAACGAACCAATTATTTTCGAATCTTGGAAGTAATGTAAACACTTCCTCCGTGCATGTAGTGGAATTTACTGCGAACTTTAATCGGCCAAAAAATCTACATTATCAGTTTATTATCAGAATGTGCGAGGTCTAAGAAGCAAAACGAGCAATCTTTTTAACTCCATTTCAGCTGTAGATTTTGATATACTTACTTGCTTTTTCGAAAACGTGGTTGGATTCGGGCATTCTGAACACCGAACAATGCGATCACCGGTATTCAGTGTACCGGGCGGATAGAAGATATCGGAAACACGGCAACTTGGTTGTACCAGGGTGGGCGGAGTACTTTTAGCAATAAAAAACAATTACACTGTCTCAACTTTAAAAATTAGTAATATTTCTGCCGGTATTGATTTTGTTGAGGTGAAAATAACTCTTAATTTCTGCTCCTTTTATTTACTTTTGACGTACTCGTATATACCGCCTAACACTAATATTGATGATTATAATAAATTTTTTGACATTGTAAGTATGTAGAATATCTAAACGAGTCAAAAATAATATTTTTAAGTGATTTTAATCTGCCTGATTTTTCTAATACCATATCCGGTGATTATGTTACTGACAAAACTCTAAGCTTTATTGATTTTTTAACCTTACACAATATAATTCTGTAACCAATAATAACAATCGTTTGCTGGATCTGGTATTGTGTGATCCAACGTTATTTCCATGTAGGGTTGAAAGGGCTAAGGATGTTCTCCTTCCTGAGGATTGTCATCATCCTTCTCTAATCTTGTGTTGCGATTTGGAACTTGATAAAAAAATTTAATAAACAGTAAATTAGTAATATTTACTACAACTTTAGGCGGGCGAATTTTGTGGATATTTACATTCAGTTTGGTAATGTTAACTGGGACTTCCTTGACCATATTCAATAAAAAAAAAATATTTAAATATAATTGTATAAAATTATTCAATTATTATTTTGTTAATAAAATAATATAACTAAAAACATCGTTTATATATCATTTATGAATAATTTTGAAAAGACTAATTAATCATAAAATAATTGCACGTTTAAATATTTTTTACTTTAAAATTTAGCTTCTCCCTTTTTAAGTATTTTCTTAGTTATCATTTTAAAACGTTTTATATTTAAAAATTTTATTTCTTGGGGTATTTTCTTGTAAAATTTCATACATTGATAATAAATGGAGTTCTGACCTGCCCTAGTGTGTATTAAAGGTAAATCAATATTGAAAACAGTTCAAGTTAAATGATCATGTACGTCACGTCTGTAACTGAAATTTATGTTTGAATGTTTATTTTTTGATATAATTTGGTGAACAAAAACAATATTTTGAATTAAGTGAATATCCTTAATTGACATAATATTAAAATTTTTATATAAAAGTTTAGTTGAATATTGTCTATCCAAGCAATATATATTTTTAATTGATTTATTTTGTAAAACTTTTATAGGGTTAAGCAAATTTTGAAAAGTTGATCCCCCATATTAAAGTTAAATATTGTAAATGAGAGTGAATAATAGCAAAATAAATAGGACGTAACATATAATTTGTAGTCAAAAAACTGAGTTTTTTTAAAATCCCCACTGGTGCAACTCTTTTCTGTTTAATATATTCAATGTGTTCACTTCAATTAATAGCTTCATCTATTATCAACCCCAAAAATTTAATTTTATTTAATAGTTTTAAATGCCCGACGTTTAATTTTAAATCACTTCTGTATAAATTATATTTCTTTCCTATACATAAAAAAGAGGATTTTTCCAAATTTAATGTTAATTTATGACTACACATCCATAATTTAATGATTTTCATATCATGATTTATAAAATTTTGTATAAGTAATTTCATATGAATCAGCGATGTATAAAATAGTTGTATCATCAGCAAACAATCTAATTTTCTCTTTCAATTTTAATTTAAATATAGAATTAATAAAAATAAGGAAAAATAAAGAAGCCAAAATCGAACCTTGCGGAACACCACAATAAATATTAAGAAATTTGCTATATTTCTTTTTGATACGAACTTTTTGTTTCCGCTGATTCAAATAGTTTCTAAACAAGTCAAAAACTACACCCGAAATACCCATCATATCAAGTTTTTTTAAAAGAATAGAAAAATTTCCTGTATCAAAAGCTTTGCCAAGATTTAGAGAAACAAGTGTACATTTTTGGCCTCTATCATAAGCCATTTGAATTTCTGAAATTAAATCAACAGCTGCAGAATATGTATCACTTGATTCTCGAAAGCCATATTGCCATTTGAATAAAAAAATTTATTGAATTTAAATGTAAATTAAGACTATCCTTTACTATTCTTTCAAAAATCTTTGACATTATTGGCAACACTGATATTGGCCGGTAATTATTTATTTGTTGTTTATCGCCTGACTTAAAAATTGGTCTAACGTCAGCAATCTTCAATCCTTGAGGCACTTCACCAGTTTTTAGAGAATGATTTACTAGTTTACACATTACAGGACTTAATGCACATTTACAGTTTTTAATCGCCGCCACATCAATATCATCCCATCCTGATGCTTTTGAACAGTCCATTTTATCTATTATTTCTTCTATTTTGGTATGAAATACATCAGGCAATGACATAGGTATATCTGAACTGAATTCATTGGACAAATCTAATGAGATATCGTTTATTTTTCTAGATAATTTTTCACCAACTGAAGAGAAATATTGATTAAAACAGTTGCTCATTTTTTCTTCACAAGTAATTTGTATATTGTCAAGAATTATTGATGTTACTTCAGCTTTCTTTTGTTCCCTATTATTTAGTAGTGAAAACAAACCAATTTCCACGTTACCATTAATTTCCTCACATTTCTTTTTGTAAAATTTCTATTTTGCGTCTTTAATTTTTCTTTTAACTTGCTTAATACATGTTTGATGCATATTTAATACAAACACATTATCTGAATAAGTTTTTAATTTTTTGTAGTAATAGTCTCTGGACTTGATTTCATTATATATTTCGCTGTTAAACCATGGCTTTGAATTTTTTCGAAATCTGTTTTTGAATTGTAGCTAGGATGTATTTTTCTGAAAGCAGTCTATTACCATGTCATAATTTTTTGATACACTGTTCTTCTTCGAATAGCTTAAATTTAGTAGCAATAAATCTTGTTTTACACTTTGTATATCAACTTGCTTTTTAAAATAATACTTTTGATAGTCTAAATGTTTAGGATTTTTTGGAAGTTTTAAAATTTGTATTTCGTGGTCACTTAGTGAATTACCTATGATAGATAAATTTATATAACCATCGTCGTCATTAGTTATAATGTAGTCTAGTAATGTATTGGAATGACTTGAATTTCGGGTAGATTTTGATTTGTTACAAATTCGAAAACCATTGGATTGACACATATCGAGGTACACAGTATTTTCTTTTCTATTATTGATAATATTTAAATTTAAATCTCCTATATTCCATGCTTTTTTTCCAGCAAAATTTTCAAGCTCACTTTCGAGAAAATCAATACAGGGTTGAATATTATATGGTGAATTATAAATTGCTGCAAAAGTTTTTTATATCTTGAATTTCAATCAATACGTATGTACTATATTATGTTACTTTTGATTTTAATAGTTTTAAAGTTAATGTTATTTGCAATTGTAAAGATTATTTGGGTACTTCTAATAAAACACCATCTCTCTACTTAGGTGTAATCTATTGTCTGTTGAATCTACATTCAAATGTGCTTAATTGGTTTCTAATTGGTGCCTGCTGGTCGACGACCTAACTAGTCAGCAGAATCAATATTTATAATAACCTAGTTTGCTTATTGCCACACAATACATTGAATAGGAACCAATGATGTACAGGGTGTACCATATTACACCTCCCCGGATATTTTTAAAAGAATTTACGTTTTATTGAATGTAAATTATTTCTTTTTATATCAATGTATTAAATAGCAAAGCAAAGTGGTTAATAGAGAAATCAATATATTATATACTAACAATACAGATATATAAAATGTATGCAAAAATTACAAATTTTTAAATAATAATTTATAAACATATACTTGAATACCATGTAACGTAATAACAAATCGGGATAGGGTAGAGGGAGTTATTAGTAATTGGGAGGGGGGGATAAATATGAATTAAGGCCCTTAATTCTTACCACTAATATCTATCTTTTAAGAGTTATATGGTTTAGTTCTATTCTTATGAACTAAGACTTCTTTTTTATTTATTAAAATTTTTACATTTGGTGCTAAATCCTCAATAACTAAATATGGACCCACGAAGCAAGGGCTGTCTATTTTATTTCCAGTTTCATTTTTCAATAAGACTTTGTCTCCTTTACTATAAGTTATGGGATTTTTTGTTCTGTCATATGTCTCTTTTCTTTTTATTTTTGACTGTATTAAGTTTGTTCGTGCGTCTTCGTTTGCCCTTTGTAGTCTGTACTTCAACTCCAATGGGTAACTGTCGAAATTGTTTATTGGCTCTACTATATGAGTAAGATTACTAGGAATTTGACATTTCCTGCCAAAAACAAGTTCGAAGGGCGTGTACTTAGTCTCTGTGTGTACGGTTGTATTGTACGTAAAGCACCAGAAAGAAAGCCATGTGCTCCACGCAGCGTCATGATTTTGAGTTTGCATTCTTAGATAAGCACCTAGCACTTTATGTGAATTCTCTAAAGCACCTATACTTTCATGATGGAAAGCTGTAGATTGAATTTGTTGTATTTGTAAAATATTACATACTTCTTTGATAGTACTTGAAATGAACTCAGACCCCCTGTCAGTAGCAATAACCTGGGGGATACCATATCTTAAGATAAAACCTTCCACCAAACATTTTGCAACTGATACTGAGTCTTTGTTCTTCAGAGGATATGCCTCAACAAATTTAGTTAATTCACCCTGAAGTGTCAGGATATAAGAGAAGTCATTAATATCTGTTGGAAGTGGCCCAACTATATCTAAGTATATTTTTTGAAATGAACCCGACGCTGTTGAAGTAATCACCATGGGTTCCTTAATGTACCTATTTGAATGTTTTTGTTTTTGACAACTATCACTAACACTTTTTAACGAACGCTCGCACGTCATTGTCCATACCTGGCCAAAAATAATGCTTTTTAATGTTATTTACCATACGGTTAATACCTGCATGTCCACTTGAGGGAAGTAAATGAAAGTCATTTAAAATTATTCTTTGCGAATCTTTATCCATTACCTTTTCAACTCCTTGTACTATACATATACGGGGACCGGTCCAATTGGAGTTGTTTTTTATTTCCTTTTTCCTTAGCTAGCCATTTAATAATTTCTTCATTATTAATAGTTTTTAAAATAATTAATTCGCCTATATTTAATTTGTTACTTATCTTAACCAAATCTCTCAACGTTTCTTCTCGAGCCAACGTCGATCGAGTATTTTGATTTAAATATAAGGTAGAATGTAATGGAACATAATAAAAACTTCCCGATTTTTCAGTAATTTCTTTAGATAATTTCTTTATTTTTTCAACTGAAATAAAAGAAAGTTCAGTACAGTTGTTAGGTTTTTTGAGAATTTCTACTATATTCGGTTGATCGGGCCAAACATTTGTAGCACTCTCATTTCCTAATTCGTGTTCCTGATTTTCCTTTTGTTTATACTGTGCCCTAGTCATTACCGAAATCACTTTTTCACTCATACTTTTTAGCTCATCAGACGTGATTACTATTCGAGATAAAGCATCAGCTGTCACATTTTCACTTTCTTTTATATATTCAACATGAAAATCATATTCTTCTAGACCTAATCGAAATTTTGTTAAACGACTGGAGGGGTCGGTTAAATTAAATAGATATATTAAGGGTTTGTGGTCTGTTAAAATTTTGAAGTGTCGTCCATACAAATATGGCCGAAAATGTTTTACTGACCAAAAAATAGCTAATAATTCTTTTTGAACAGTGGGATAATTTACTTCTGCTTTATTTAGACTTCTACTAGCATATGCAATTGGTTTATTATTTTTATTTGACAAAATTCCTGAAATCGCAATATTGGAAGCATCCGTTTGTAAAATAAATTCGTTGGCTTCTGAAAAATCTGGATAATCTAATACTGGATTTGTGGTTAACGCATTTTTGAGAAATTTAAATGATTTTTCGCATTCATTCGTCCATTCAAATTTGGCATATTTTCTGCATAACTTGTTTAGTGCTACAGTTTTTTCCGCGAAGTTCGGTATGAATTTTCTATAATAATTTGCAAAAGAAACAAACCTTTTTACTTCATCTGCGTTTTTAGGAACAGGGTACTCTTTCAAAGCTCGTATTTTATCTGGGTCTGGTAAAATGCCTTTATCAGTGATAGTATGGCCTAAATAAAGAATTTCTTATTTTTTAAAATTGACATTTTAACGGATTTAATTTTAAATTTACTTTACGCAGTCTTGAAAAAACATTACAAAGATTTTTATTGTGTTCAGCAAGGTTTCTACCGAAAACTATAAGATCGTCAAGATAAACAAAACATTTGTCGTAATTTAATCCTGACATAGCTACCGTCATTAACCTTGAAAAGGAATTAGGGCTAATTTTTAAGCCCATCGGTAGTCTCGTCATTTGCCATTGACCTCGATCTGTAGTAAAAGCAGTATATTTCCTACTGTCTTCATTTAATCCTACTTGATAATAACCCTGACTTAGATCCAGATGAGAAAAGTATATTGCTCCTGCAAGAGAATCTAGTATATCTGTAATATTTGGCAGTGGCCTTTTTTGGTCTAAAATCTTTTGATTTAAAATTCTGTAGTCTACTACAAGTCTACTGCGTTTTTCGCCGCTCGCATCCATCTTTTTTGGTACGAGTAAAATAGGTGATGAATGTTCACTCTGCGCACTCTCAATAACACCTTGTTCATATAATTTTTCAATATGTTTATTTATTTCCTCTTTTTGTGAGTGAGGAAGTCTGTACGGTTTGACATACGTTGGTGTAGAATTTTCTTTTAATTGAATAGATTCTTTGTAAAGATTTGTGATAGATAGCTTATCACCCGGCATGTGAAATATGTCAGCAAATTTTACACAAATGTTTTCTATTGAAGTTTGTTCTTCGTTGTTTAAATAATTTATTTTTAACAAATTTAGTAATTTTTTGACTCGCTCCACCGATATGTCACTGTTAGAAAATTTACAAAATTCATAATCACTTAACTTTTGTGTTTTTGGAATGCAGTTTGTTAAGCTAACTTCATTCTCTCGAGTATTTAAAATTTTTACTGGAATTTTTCCTTCTTCAGGTTTTGCTACAATGCCTGCCATAAAGACTCCCGCACACAATTGATTTGGTAACACAACACATTCTTCAGTCATACCTGTATATACATAATGAATAGTCTCACATCTTGGTGGTATTACTAAAATATTATTGTCGTAAGCATTTAAGGTTAAATTTATTGTTTTTTCAGAATTATGCAATGACAATGTGTTTTCTTCGTAATTTATGATTCCGTTATATTTTCTTAAAAAATTTTCACCAATAATACCATCATTACGACAAGATAAAGAATTAAAAACAAAAAATTTTTCGTGAAAAGTAGTGCCTCCTACAGTAAGGTTTAGGTAAACATACCCTTCCGTAAGTAAATTTCCACCTATACCTTTTATTTCAATTTTTTCTTTATATAACTTATCCCAAGGATTTAAAAACTCTGACTTAATTGCACATAGTGTGGCTTCTGTATCTACTAAAAAACTTAATTTATTATTTGCTACTGAAAAATTAACTGAATTTGAAAATTTGTTCGTCCACGTAAAAACTTGACTTGCCGTGTATTCCTTTTTAGGGACGAAAAAACGTTTCTGATGAATCAACTACATGTTCCTGACCTGAGTTATTGTCCCGATCAGCAAAATGCATATTATGTCTAGGTGAACCTCTCCGGTTACTATTACTTCGGTTAAACGAACGTCCTCTGAAATTTCTCTGAAAATGCTGAGCGCGTTGATTATTGTTATTGTTGTTTATACGTGGGTGATTATTATTATTTTCAAATTTATTAAAATTTCTGTTTGCATAATTATTTTTACCCCTGTAGAAATTTGTATTATAGTAAGATCCCTGAGAAAAATTTCTATTAAAATTTCCTCGACCTCTTCTTGAAAACGTCATAACCTGCGAAGAATTATTGGGCGCTATAATTTCTTCGTCTTGCGCTGCTCTAATCGCGTCTTTTAAATATTCAAATTTTTGTGAAGCAATTATGGTACTTAGTTTTTGATTTCTGAGACCGTCGGCAAATCTCTTAATAGCTGTTTTTTCGTTAATGGGTCTTAAAATGTCGTACGTTGTATTGTTACCATTAGCTTGAGCAATCGTCAGGTTGACAAAGAGTTCTTCAAGTTCTTTTCCGAAATCTTCAACTGATTTATCGCCTTGCCTTGTACGTAACATTTTTGCCTGAATGGCAGTGTCTGATTTTCTCGTCAGCAAGTGAGTCCTTATGTCATTAAGTAACTCATTTACTGTGGCATAATTTGCTTTCAGACGTAATTTCGCGCTATTCGAAACCCGTGTTTTGAGAACAAATTTTATAAGTAAAGGCTTACCGTCGTCATTTAACATTGCTTCATACAATTCGATCGCATCTATTAATTTATTTGTTGTCTCCTCTGTACCATCCATGTTAGGTAGAAGAGATACGGCAACTTTAAGATCGAATGAGGCCATTTCTGTTCCAGAACTTTCCTTCTTTTTGTCAAAATCGCAAATTTCTTTATATAAAATCCTAATTTTTTCTACTAAATTTTTAACTAATAAAATTTCTGAATCTTCTACTTCGAAGTCTTTAACTTTTTGATTAAAATTTGCTATTTCGATATTTAACCCGGAAAAAATGGTTTTTGCGTTATCAAGCTTTGTTTGTAATTGTGGTGTTTTCCGTCTTTCGTGACTTAATTTAGTAATATTCGTCCTTACTTGCGTTAATTTTTGAAAAATGTCATTTAGTTCGGTAAGTCCCATAAATTATAATTTATTCCCGTTAGTATTTAACAATAATAATAATAATTAAATAATACCAAGTGGGTCAATGTTTAGCCATTACAATAATAATAAATACCGCTACGTAGCCATAAAGTAATACTATTTCTAAAATACCTGTTAACATCTAAATATACTTTCTTATGTAATTTAAAATTTTTTATAACCATTTTAATCATTTCCATAGCTCCATTATAATATTTTTTCCATAATATCCATGATCCATTATTGATTATCCATTATTTATTATTCATTATTCGTGCTTGCTAAAAGAAAAACCTAAAATTCACAATATTTCTTCTTCGTCGGTTACGTCATTACGTGATTTCCTAATCTCGTTTTTGTAAATTTCCCTTCGGATTGTTCTTCTCAGACCTTTTTTATATTTCGTGGAAATGAGGTAGACTATTGCCAAAATCACCATAATAACCAGAACTATGAGTAGCCAGTCTGACAATGTCATTCCCTTTTTTATACTACTTGTTGCATCTCCACTCGCTGTTTGTGCTATAATAACCTTCCCTCTTTGGAATTCTTTGAGCCCATATTTTTATTTTATTCCAGCTTTAATTTTTCTTCCGCCAAATTTCCTCTTTTGCCATTAGTTCGAAATGGCAGGATCGCCATGTAAAGATTATTTGGGTACTTCTAATAAAACACCATCTCTCTACTTAGGTGTAATCTATTGTCTGTTGAATCTACATTCAAATGTGCTTAATTGGTTTCTAATTGGTGCCTGCTGGTCGACGACCTAACTAGTCAGCAGAATCAATATTTATAATAACCTAGTTTGCTTATTGCCACACAATACATTGAATAGGAACCAATGATGTACAGGGTGTACCATATTACACAATAAATATTGCACTTCCACCTCCCATTTTGGTTCTGCAAGCGTACACAGCGGAATAGTTAGGTATATTATAATATTTTCTTTCATTTTCTAGTATCCATATTACAATTATGTGAATTGAATGTTGAATAGAAGCAATTAGCATTTCAACATCAGTTATTTTATTCTTTAATGATCTGGCATTTAAATATAATACATACATACTTGTATCATCTTTGTTTTGAAAAGCATTATATATTTTAATATTATCAAAACAATTAACGTTGAATTCCATTGTCAGAAAAAATAATTTACATTAGCTCGTCATGCTTCCTTTAGCTGTCTTATGACCTTGGACCCCGGAGGTAAATTATCGCTCCATTCAGTCTTTAGGTGTTTACCTTTAAAAAGGATTGTTGGCGGGACTGCCTGTCTCAGGGCATTTCCACATGCCACGATGCTCACATTTTCGCCATGCTCGGGAGCTACCAAGTGAACACGTTTTGATCCAGTTTTCGCTAAAACAGTCTGCTGCTTATGAATTGTTAAACGACAACCTTTCTCGTCCATGTTATACACACTACCTGGTTTATCAAATAACTCCAGTTTTTTAAGGGTAACTTTTAGTTTATTAAAATAATCGTTGACAATGATCGGATTCATTTTCTGAGCCCTAGCAGGGTTTATTTGTTGTGCTTTGCGTTTGGCAACTTCGGGATGTCAGTTAAAAAATAACTTAAGCCATTTTCTTCCTGCTAACTTAGATGACTGTGAAAAAGGAGTCGGGATATTGCGCGCCGCGGCATAAGAAAATACGCTTCGTCTTACTACCCTGCTCGTGACTGGCATTCCTACTTCTGCTAGCCGATGGATTCTATGAACTAAATCACGTTCCTGTTCCGCTGTTAAAATACTACGCCTTCCTAGTTGTTTTGTTGCCTTATTTTCCCTGTAATGCAGCCCTAATGTTGTTCGGGGGATTTCATAAATCTTCGCGGCATCGCTGATCTTTGATCCATGCCTTATGGCTTCCAAAGCTTTTGTAAGGTATTCTTGCGACCATTGAGCTCTCTTCTTTTTTGGCATCTAAACAACTTTTACCATATAAATGGACCTCCTTATTATATACATGCCAAAAAAATTGTGTTCCAAATATTGCCACCGGCAATACTTGAATCATCTAAGGATGGCAATATTTGGATCCCGTGAATTTATTTAATAATTAACCAATAAAATGGGCAACTTTACAGTCATAACAAAAATGTCCCAACATAACTAAATACCTCAATAGACTTACCTTATTCTGTTTTAAAACTTTTTATTTCTTTAATACAGACGCGATGCCACGTGGAACAAAAATACTGGTTTTTATATTCGGCACCAATGAAAACCGATACTAGCAGTTTAAACGGCTGGAGCAGACTGAGTTGCTTTCGGGCGCATTCACTTAAGCGATTTCGATGCTAAGAATGTTTCACAACCCAAACCGGTCGCGAAATTCATGACGTCACGATTCTGGGTCGAATGGCAATATTAGGCACATGGCAATAATTGGCTCACCTACCTTATAGTACCTTATTTTTCCTATGATTATCATAATATCTTACTTTGTCTTCTTTACGTAAATAAAAAGAGAGAAAAGAAAATTTAGACCACACCACGCAACGAACATAAAATGTCATTAAACATGACGACAGGGGTGCGACGATCAAAAAAGACGCGTTCTTTCTCAAAGTAAGCAAACGACCCATGATAAAGTTAGAAGACCGAAAAAATTTATTTTAAATATTAATTTTTATAATTATATAATAATATTGTTGATAGTTACTTTTTTTCATGGCTCTCTTGTTTCGAATCGTTTCACACTTACATAAGTATGGTCTTTTGATTTCTCATGCTTCTTAATATTGGCAGACAAATTTTTAAAATCTGAAAAGCCCTGAGAAACCCAAACATTAGTTCTCCCCTTTGAAAGCAACAAACGTAGCCATAACCCTTGTTTAAAATATTTCCCACATAGCCACTTGTGACTATCGTACCATTGAGTATTAAAGGATCGCGAAAAATGATGTCCTTGTTTATGTCAATAATACACATTTTACGTACGTTGAAAATATATTTATCTTCCCCTAAAACAGCAACAAAATTAGAAAACAGATACAAAAAAAAATGTCTTATTAAAGAAAACAGTATCGTTCTTTAAAAAGCGCCGTTGCCGCAGCTCGCGTTGTCGATTGTTTTTTGGGTTGCGGGCGGAAAACAGCATTGTTTGGAAGAAGGATTGTATTTTGTTTATTAGAGAAGACATAGGATCGATCTGATCGCACATGATACCCATGCCGTAGCCCCCCAGCTAGTGCGTGAAGTGAAAAATGAATCCTGGTGTGTTTATCTCGCAATCCAACAATATTAAACATTATTAATTAGGTTTGTTAATGCCGTAAAAATAAATATTTTAAAGCCGAAACCGAAAAAAGGTAGAAAAGGATTATTTGGTTGAAAAAGTATAAAATTGTTAACGAATACCGAAACCAATTATTGTTGTCTATTTGTTTTGCATTTTGCATTGCAGAAAGCTGCTGCGATCTGAAAATCGCGCCAGTCTGTGGAGGCCTTTATATGGGGTGCTACGCACCCCATATAATTTTTCTTCGGGTGCAACTGACCCCATGCACCCATGTACTCGCCGCCCCTGTGCTGAACTAAGGTTGGTCTTTTAGTTTCGGTTGGATTTTTTAAATTCTTGCTACCTATCGATTTGTTTATGTTTATACATTGAAGAGTGTTACACGGCAATTAATCCTGCCACATGATAGATAGTACACTCCACACCCTCTGAAATTGATTTTTCTATTGTTTTCCTATAGTATTTGCAAACTTTTTTGGCATTACTTGATTTTAATTTATCACTGTCCGCCATTTTTTCATTATACAATAATAATTTTTTATTAAGAAAACTATTGCCGATTGAATTTAACCTTTGATTTTGAATATTCCATAAATTGGAACGTGTACTTAGGTACTGCTTGCATTATTATTATTACTCTTAGGCCCTCCGCACATGAAGCAACTAAAAAGAAACGAATTAGAAATTTAAATCATCACTCAGTTACTTATTAGTCACTCCCTATGTATTTCAATGAGCATCCGCATACAGCGCTACTAGTTGACAACTGGTTTGCAACTCGTCAGTAATCAGTCAAGTCTCAACCCGACGTGTAGGTCGCTCGGCGATTGGTTTCTAGTTTATTCTGTAAACAACTACACAAAACGACAAAAATGGCAGACCAACTATTGAATTTAAGACTAGTAGAAGAAGTGGAAAAATACCCGTATCTTTATAACTACACGTTAAATGAAAATTCACGGAAAATTACCGAAAAAGCTTGGAATGCTATTAGAAGCGAATTAAATGTTAAATTATTGCATTATAATAATAAAGGATAATATCTTCATCACTTGAATCACTATCCATTTTTTAACACGATAATAAATAACAATAGTTATTATTACATTACTGAAATAATAATGTATGTACCATATAACAAAGCCACCATAATAGAGAAGTGACTTGATTTTATAAACTTTCAGTAGCGTCGTGTGCGATTCATAGTTTGTTACTAGTTTATAATTTAAGTTTCTAATTAGTTTAGTTTCTTTTTAGTTGCTTCATGTGCGGAGGGCCTTAGAATCAATAAAGATCATGCGATAATTCGACCAGATGAAATTATTTTCTTGTACAATTAACTGTTATGCTACATTACAGTTCAGTAAAGGTATAGCGCAGGTATGTTGAAGTTTTTAAAGATCAAACAAAACTGAATCAAAAATAAATTGTTAATTTGTGTCTAAATTGTGTTAGAAGTTCAGCAAGTGAAACTATGCAATGGAAATCTCGATAAATGGTATATTTAGGTATAGTGAAAACAGGTACATTTTTTAAATGAATATTTCTTTTGTCATTTATTTCTGTAGATAACATAACGTTCAAAATTGAATACCGAGTTACATACTGAGAAAACGATGAACTAGACTAGACGATTCCCAGGCCAACCTTTCCGAGAAGCCTTATCTCTTGATGATGCTAGTTTTTACAATAATGTTAATGTAATTTTTTAAATAAAGTATTTGTGACTTGAGCTCGTTAAAGTCAGACGCTGTATTTTCCGAAGTAAAATAAAATTGTTTTTAAAAATAGTTTTCTCTGTTTTTTAAACTTAACTACCGTGTTTACTCACATGTAGTGTGTCACACAGTGTTTGGTGGGAATTGCAGTTAGCACCGACCGCGCATCCGTATTGACCAGCTCTCATAGATTGATGACAGGTATAGAAGAAAGTCTTACTAAAATTGAATGCAAAGTTCACAGAAACAAGGCTAAAATAGTTCAGCTAGAAAAATGATGTTTATTTTTGGAACGTAAACTTCGAAAAAACAATATTATTATTTTTGGACTTACGCTAGACGAATCGCCGATGGTAAAACAGATTATTACAAAATTAAATAATTTGATTAGTTTGGATATTGCTCAAACAGATATAAATAATGTTATAAAATCGGAAAAAGTACCACACCCCCGGTAGTAGTTTAATTCGTCTCTTTTCTTAAAAAAGTCAAGGTTTTTGATCCAGACAAGCTTAAAAACCTAAAAAGTACTGAAATTTCAATATTAAACGACCTATGCCAAGAAGACCGAGAGGCCCAAAAAACGCTACGTAAACATCTTAAAAAAGATAGGGATGAAAACAAACAAGCTAGAAATAGATAATGTATGGTATACTGCGAAATACTTAAAAGCCAGTGAGTCAGAGTATTACACTGATGATGAGAACTGTATTGACTCTGATACAGAGAAGGAAGATATAAATAATAAAAATGGAACTGAACGAGAATATGCAAATAAGATTGAACAGGTGAATAGAACCATTGTTTCAGCAAATGGATCTGGTATTTAATGAAAGGAAAAAACACCAAGCCCCTTAACTATTAACTTAAGAAAATTACGGACAAAGAAAAGAAAGCAATAGTGTACTATATATATTTATTAAATTAGTTTTAAATAAAATGAATACTTATAATAGGGATTTTAATTTAAATACAGTTAACACAAAAGTAGCTATTAATGTGCAAACTTGTAATAATCTCTTCTTAAATTCGGATGGGAAAGACTTTAAAATTATCCATATGAATATTCGAAGTATAAATAAAAATTTGGACGAGTTTAGGGTATTTTTAAGCACATTTGATTCGAGCACGTTCGATTTTATTGTCTTATCGGAGACTTGGTTGATTGACGATTTAAGTATTTTTAACATTAATGGTTATAGCTTAGTTTATAATGAAGGTGATATTAACCTAAATGATGGGTTGATTATTTTTGTGAAAAATACGTTTGATTTTCGGTATACGATAGTCCATATAGGTTTGACTAAGGCTTTAGAAGTATATTTAAAATTTTTGAACAAAAATATTCAAATAACTGCTGTTTATAGACCGCCATCAACATGTCAAGTGCAATTTGTGAATGATCTACGGACCTACCTCTCAGACTCTCAGACTGTACAACTAAAAATTATGCGCATATATTCTTAGGCGATATAAATATTAATATATTATTAAATAATGACATTTGTAATGAATACTTGAATTTATTATACAGTGTGTGTATAGAGTCTGGAAACGGCTTAATAACATCACAATTTACTGGCCGATTTAAACCAAATTTGGTACAGTTGTGTAAGAGGATCTAACGTACCGAATGACGATATTGGCGTTGTTGCCAACTTTTTAGTTTGTCTGGAATTCGAACGAATTTTATATTTTTAAATGTAACACCCAGTATATTTTTTCATTTGTAGTTTTTACATTAAATTTGTTACACTTTTGGTATAACTTTGTTCATAATATCAGTAGTTTTCGAAATAACGACGTGTTTTGAAAATATCAACAAATTGTGTTTTATTTATTAATAAATAAAACACCAGTTCAGTTTTGATGTTAAGTCATAAAAGCTGTCATTTTTACATGCAAAAATGTCTTTAACTGAAAGTGAAAGAATAAAAATTCTTATGATGAGAGGATATGGCGATAGGGTCAGATCTTACGAAGAGGTTAAAAATCTATTTAATGACGCATTTCCAAACCGAAGTCCAATTTCAAAAGCAACTGTTCTAAAAACTGTCCGACGGTTCGAAGAAACTGGAAATTGTAGAGATAGGCGACGATCAGGACGACCAGTAGTAGTAGATGAAGAGAAAAGTTTAGAAATTTTACAACATGTTGTTGAAACCCCTGTTTCTTCATTAAGAAAAAGTTCTCAAGTAAGTGACGTCTGCTTCAAATCCGTCCATAATGTTTTAATAAAACATAAATATCACCCTTTCAAAATACATGTAGTTCAAGAGTTATCAGAAGATGATTATGAGCGAAGAATTGAATTTTGTGATATTATGATGTCAAGGTTTGACCAAAATAACCAGTTTTTCAAATTTATAGTATTTTCGGATGAAGCAACATTTATGTTAAATGGTAAAGTCAATAGACACAACTGTAGGTTTTGGGCAAATGAAAATCCCCACTGGATGATAGAAGGTCATACACAACGCCCTGGAAAATTGAATGTGTGGGCTGGGCTTCTGGGTAACCACAAGATCGGTCCATTTTTTATTGATGGAAATTTGACATCACAACTTTACCTTGAGCTCTTGGAAACGCAAATAGTGCCTACTATACAAAATGTGATGGGTCCAAATTATGCAAGTACATTCTTCCAACAGGACGGAGCTCCTCCCCATTTTGGTCGAAACGTGCGCGAATTTTTGAACAACACTTTTCCGAATAGGTGGATCGGTAGAGGGGGTACAATCGAGTGGCCACCTAGGTCCCCTGATTTGTCGCCTAACGACTATTTTTTATGGGGACACTTGAAGAACAGAGTTTATACCACAAAACCTCAAGATTTGGCCGATTTGCAGCGTCGAATTTTGGACGAATTTGAATTAATAACGCCAGAAATGATTTACAACACAATTGAAAAATTTTATTTTCAATTAGCAAACTGTCAAGCTGTACAGGGAAAACAGTTTGAACATTTAATATAAAAAATATATTTTTTCTAAATTGTACTAGTTATTTCGAAAACTACTGATATTATGAACAAAGTATGTTATATTACCAAAAGTGTAACAAATTTAATGTAAAAACTACAAATGAAAAAATATACTGGGTGTTATATTTAAAAATATAAAATTCGTTTGAATTCCAAACTAAAAAGCTGGCAACAACGCCAATATCGTCATTCGGTGCGTTAGATCCTCTTACACAACTGTACCAAATTTGGTTTAAATCGGCCAGTAAATTGTGATGTTATTAAGCCGTTTCCAGACTTTATACACACACTGTATGAGAAGGGGTTTGTTTCCACAATTAACAAATAAACTAGACTGCATAATAATTTTGGTAGCTGCATTGATCACGTTTTTATCCACCAAATAAATGAGAAAAGTAAAATAAACCCCATTGTAGCGCAGAGTAGTATTACTGATCACTATTCGCAAATTCTACAAATGGAGTTTTCGGAAGTTCCTTATGACTACAATACAAATTACATAACAAAAACACAAGTAGATAAACCAAAGCTAATCCGCAGTATTTAACAAGAGAATTGGAGGATATAAATACAGCGTGTGAAAATTTTGTGGATAAATCCAGTCCCTTATCCTTAAATGTACCAACACAATTTAAACTAAACTCACTAGAATCGAAAAAAAAACGCAGTGGATTTCAAACGGTCTAACTAAATCCATACATACCAAAAATAAATTGCATAGAGTAATGAAATATAATCCCACACCAGAAAACATAAATAAATATGAACACCACAGAAATTTGTTAAACTTGTTGATCAAAAAAACAAAAGCTATTTATTATCAAAACAAAATAAAAAATGCCAATGGTGACTTAAAAAAATTATGGGAATCGGTAAACGATATTAGCTCAACTAATAAAAAACAACAAATTAAAGAAATTAAAAACATCCATAGCGAATTAGTTACGAAAGAAAAAAAACATCGCTAATTTATTTGTGGATTTTTTTACTAACATTGGTGAAAAACCTAGCAAAGGACATTAAGAGGTGCGATAACGTGCCTTATATAAATAGAGATGGGCAGGTAGGTCAAACAATATTTCTTAACCCCACCAATGTAAATGAAGTTAGTAAACTTATCTTAGAATTAAAAAATTAAAAGTCTCCAGGCTACGATGGAGTATCTACTGAACTTCTAAAAAGTGTTACACATTGTATAGCACCTCCGCTAGAATATATTATCAACAGGTCAATGTAGGAAGGTATATTTCCCAGAATTTTTAAAACAACAATTATATCTCCTATTTACAAAAGTGGCAATAAACATGAACTGACGAACTATACTAAAATATAAAATTACTAGTTTTTTAAATGCTCATAGTGTTTTGTCATCACGGCAGTTCGGTTTTAGGGAGGGTAAATCCACTGAAGATGCTATGGTTCGTTTAACTACTAATATAAAGCATTAAATGATCGCAAACCCTCAATGGCTATCTTTGTTGATTTAAAAAAGGCTTTCGATACGGTTAGTCATACTCAACTTGTTACTACACTAGAGAAAATTGGTTTTAGAGGAATTCCTTATCAACTTATTTGTGATTATCTTACAGGTAGAAGCCAAAGAGTTAAAATTGGTAGCACTTTTAGTGATCCAAGAATTGTAAGATATGGGGTACCACAAGCAACTGTGTTGGGTCTACTGTTGTTTTTAATATATTTAAATGACTTGTTTGAGTTACAGATTAATGGAGATATTAGTAGCTTTGCCGATGATACGGTTTTATTTTTTCAAGCTGACAATTGGAATAAACTTAAAAACAAAGCAGAAACTGAAATGTGTACAATTATTCACTATTTTAAAAGCAATCTTCTAACGATAACTATTACAAAAACTAATTATGTCCCTTTTACTTCATTAGAGTCCAACTTGCCTACTTTTACCAAGTTAAATATCAACAACCCCTGCAACTGTGCGAGTGTGGAGATTGCCGGCCGTAAGAGCATGAAGTATCTGGGGATCTTTCTTGACTCCCATCTGAGATGGGATATTCATATAACAGGGTGTCTAGGAACCGGGAAAACCAAGAAAATAACGGGAATTTTACAAAGCCGGAAAAAACCGGGGATTCGACGGGAAAATCAAGTTTAAGTCGGGAATCTTGAATGAGCAGATAATTTTCAACTTAAAAATTTGAAGTAGGTTTTTTACCTACTTATTCCTATAAACTGCATCCGAAACTTCATTTTGAATCTCCCCTGTAACCGGAGCGGCATCGGCACCTTGCGTTGTTTTAGCTGTGTATTTATGGTTGCATATCAACTGCAATTTAATTTGTTTTGGGATTCCCCTAAATCGCCAAGTTTTGTTTGGCGTTTGGTTTTTTAGGTTACCAGTTTCCAAACTTTTGGAAAAATGTCCGTTAGCATATAAATTAACTGAAGCTATAAGTTTCCTTAACCCCAATAAAACTGGCAGAGATCCAAAAAAATCCTTGCAACTGATGTCCAAAGCATTTGAAATTTTGTTAAATTCAAACAGATGCAATGCGACTAAATTGGAAGAAGCAGATAGAGCATTTAGAGACATTCTTACTGATCAGACTATGATAAATAAAATGAAAAATTATTCCAGATGTAACAGAGTAGATGACTTTTGAATGGAAACCATCACAAATGACAGTTTAAAAAACGTGATGCAACTTCTTCTAACAATTTCTCATGGAAATGCCGCAGCAGAAAGGGGATTTTCTGTCAATAAGGAGATTTTGGTGGAAAATTTAAAAGAAGAGTCACTTATAGGCCAAAGATTAGTGTACGATTCACTACAAAAAATTGGAGGAGTTCAAACTATGGACATTACAAAATCCATGATACTTTCCATGAGAAATGCCTATTCAAGGTACAACACAGCACAAAAAGATAAAAAGGCAAAAAAAGGTTGACTGCAGTTGAAAAAAGCAGAAAAAAGATAGCTTCAAAAGCAAGCAGGAGGACTGGAAACTAAAAAGAAAAAAATTATCTAACAATCACAAAAAGATTTGGTAGCTATAGAACAAGAAATCGTAAAATTAAAAAAGTAACTATATTATTTGGTTGTGCTTAAGCCATGTAATTTTCAAATAAATGTTTTAAAATTTAACAACGAAAGTGTAGTTAATTTAGGAAAACCCAGCCGGGAAATTTTTAAAAACCGACCGGGAATTAGTCGGGAATTTTGTTTTCGATTTTTGCTAGACACCCTGTATAAATTACGTTACAAAGAAGGTAAGGTCCCTCCTGGGCAGGTTTAAAAAATTTAAACAGGTTTTTAAGGAGAGGGAGCTCACGATCCTGTACATTTCTCTCGTCCAACCCCATATTTCCTATGGTATTGAAGCAGGGGGGGGGGGCACTAATAACCATATTTACGAACTAGAAACAGTACAAAAATGGATTTTAAAACTTATTTATAACAAGGATTATACCTATTCAACTGATTTACTATTTCTGGAAACTAAAAAGCTTGATGTACGTCAGCTTTTTTGTTGGGCAGTACTAATGCGTCAATTTTTACATAAATATGAGTTGGTCAATATAGTTCACAAATACCCAACTCGTCAAGGGGATAATTTGGTGCGTATTCCTAAGGTGGATAAAACGGTGACACAGCGTAGTTATCACTTCTTAGGACCAAAATTATTTAACCGTCTTCCCGATAAAATAGAAACATTAAATTCCACAGCATTATTTTTAAAAAACAACTTAAACTCTGGATAAAAACTAAAGATAGACTAGAAATGCATAGCTTAGTAGATCTAAAAAATACCTATAATAACTAACTATAAAGCTTAAATATTAAAATAAACAGGCACTAACATTAATGTCTAATATATTATAGAATATAATATCTAAATGTGGTCCAGCTACAAGACAAAACCATTCTTAACTTTTAAATAACCTATAGCTATACTAGTATAGAGATAGTTTGAGATTCAGTGGAAATTAAAAATACTATATTTTACAAAAATTAATTGAATAATTTTACCCAGAACACTGTGGAAACAAAAACCTTATTGCCATATACGATCGAGTTAAAATAGTAACAACTGGTGCAGGTATATATTAAAACTTGGGGCAATCATAATTATATTACTTAATATAGATAAAACACAATTATTTATATATTTTTTAGTTATTATACTAATAAGAGATAAGATGATAAGTATTTTTATTTTCTTTATTTATTTCTCTGTAAAATTTACCTTAAAGTTGTACTTGTGCTTATATTAATACGTCTGAACTTTGTACAAGTGCTAGGGACTTAACGATACTTCTAATTTATTTTCAAGGGCAAGTGATACTTTTTTTATTTTCAGGTACATGTAACAAAAATTTTTGCTTTTTGTACAAATAAATTATTATTATATTATTTAAAGTATATTATTATTACCTTTCCCTGATAAGCGTCATCCTGTATATCTCGTTAATTTTGAAAATACTTGCTGAAGTTATTTTATACGAAACAGAGAAACGCAGCTCGGGCATCAGCAAGCAGGATTCTTTCCTTAAATAAATATTTTTATAGAAAGAAATATCGGTCCAATTTATCATGTAAATTGGCTGAAAGTCATCTCATTTGTATATCTGTCGTCTCGTTATATGATTATTCTGGATTTTAGATTTAGCCCAAATGACAGCTCATCATGGGGCTTAAATCTGGATATTTTCCTTAATAAGATGCAACTGTAATTTCATAGTTTAATCGAATCGCTGAGCTGAGGGATTTAAAATTACACCTGTATATTTCGTGATGGGTATTTATTTCAATGAATTTTTCAACGTCCTATTTTATATCGTGAAATTTTGAGGGTGCCACTTAATTTAACCTGTCAGAAACAAAGAGAATTAAGACATGCAAAGTATATGCATGGAAAACGAGGCAAGCCGCTATGACTTTTTCATAGTATACAGGGTGGCTCAATAGTGCTAGTAAAATAACGTCAGTGTGAAGGAAGGTATAAAATCAATTATATACAAAAACTGTATGAGGCCCGCGGTGTAAAATAATATTTTAAAATACAGGATAAGGACTTTAACTTGAATAAATTCACTAGAAATTTAGGGAAAAAAATTTGTAAAAATCGAAAAACACGTCGATTGAGATTTTGTGTGAGCTACATTTTGGCACAAAAAAAATTTTTGATCTCGTGTATAAGGTGAAACATAACCTCACTATGTTATGATACTACGTATGCCACTTCCTTGGAAAGCTCTTTCGAGACGAAACTTGACTATGATAATTATTTGACGTTTGCGCCTTTGACAGTTGATAAAATTTGAAAAATCTACCAATATCCAAGGTTAAATTAATTTATAATCCTCTTAATCGGATTATCATGTAAAAAAAAACACAAAACTACTTCAATATCAATATTCCTTATTATTTTAATAATTGTTGGAAATTCACTTCTTGACAAAGAGCCAATCGGTTATAAAACTCATTTTGCAGGCGGCTCAAAACCTGAGGTGGTATTATTCTGATTTTCTTTCAGATCAGATTAGATTTTTCAGTTCTTCGATGTTTCTTATATAGGCTTTATAGCGTGCTTTTTAAATAACCCCATAAATAAAAATCTAAGAGTGTTAAGTCAGGCGACATTGCTGGTTATTTATTAATATCACGTCGCCAAATCCACCCGCCAGGGAAAGAAGTATTCAGGTAATTTTGCACGTTAGCCGCATAATGCGGAGGCGCCCCATCTGGCTGGAAGAAAATTCTTTCGCCCAAAGTATAATTTCCGGTGGTGAATGACTCAATTCATTTTGGCACCAAACTTTCTTGCAAAAAATGAATATATCTTTTGCCGGTTAAATTTTGATGAGAAATACGGGGCCAATATTTCTACAAGGGGTCCGAAAAATAAGTGTACAAAATGCTAGCACAAATTATTTTTTAACGTACGCAATTTGGTACTTGGGGATTTTTTAGGATGAGAAATCGAGATCTGATCGTGGTTTCGATGTACATTGCAAAGGGCACCACCTGCAGCACTTCGCCACATCTAAAGCTTTGTAACTTTTTTGTGCCTCGGTATATTAAATTTCTAGTTGAAAATTCTTATCGCTTGGCATCTTTTGTCCAAAAAAGGTATACCTAGTGGGTGTCGCTTCCAGCAGCCGTTTCTCGAATAACAAAACTAAAATGTTTGCGTACTAAAATTCATGCTTTAGCTATAGCGAAAAATTTAGGTAGTAAATAATACTTGCCTCATATCTTTGTAATTTAATTTTATAATTATCATTTAATTATAAAAATTTTCGCTATAGCTAAAGTTTGAAGGGGGACTACAATGAGTTTTACACAATAAAACATTTAAATTCGATTATTTCAGAAACGACTGCCCGAAGCGACACCTACTAGGTATACCTTTTTTAGACAAAATAAGCCAAGGAATAAAAAATTTAGAAAGTTTTAGATGTAGGCAAAGTGCTGCTTGTGGCGTCCTCAATCTTCATCGAAACTGATCAGATCTCGATTTTTTAGCCTAAAAAACCTAAGTACCTACCAAATTTCATGCAATTCATGCTATTATTAGGAGAAATATTTACAAAAATGTTTAAAAAAAATAAAAACTTTGGTAATCTGTATTTTGGAAACTGTCAACTTTTGGATTAAGGTAAATTAGGCTAGATCTTCATATTTTAGCCTCAGGAATTTGTGCTAGCGGTTTGTACACGTGTTTTGCGGACACCCTGTATATCCAATAATCCAGCCCACACTTAATTTTTTCTCGATGTTGGGTATGTTGCTCAACAATCCAGTGGGGATTTTCTTCGATCTAATATTGGCAATTCTGACGGTTAACCTTAAAAAACATAATAACACATTTAGTTAGTTTTAATTTTAATAACACATTTAGTTAGTTTTAAAAAAACTACCAACTTAATAATTTCATAAGAAGACGAGAAAGGAATTACATACCTTGACGTTTAAGGTGATCGTGGCTTCATCAGAGAATAAAATCTATCTTGAAGAATTTCACCACTATTCATCATTGTCTCGCAAAACTCTATACTATACTCACCGATCAGGATCATCTTCAAGTAACTCGTTGACTGGTTTCAATTTAAATGGGCGTTTTCCCACTGACTTCAAAATTTTCAAGACGGTTTTGTGAGACGTATACGTATACCTATTTATCTGGCTAAAGTTATTGAAGTTTCGTGGTATGTGAGAAGAATATCGAGTTTTCTTTCCTCGTCCACGCGTTGAGGCCGGTGTCGAGGTACAGTTCTCACGTGTACGTGCGTTTTGAATTGTGTCTCAATTTTAAATACTGCGCTCGATTGGCAAGTGATGATGTCTCTCTTGAAACAAAGTAATAGGTTCAGCCTGAGTATGTTGGCGGTCCCCGATCCCAAGCATTATGGAGACTTTCTATTTTTTTAAGTTTCAGTTAAGGAAGCCATTTTGACAGGACAATATTATTTTAGCTAGTCCAATAAATTAGTAACGATGGAGTTATTTGTTAACTAATTGCTAGTTGATGATCCTGACCTAAAAACAAAATATTAGTTAACATTTTTAAGTGTTCCTAGTTCCTATACAGGGTGTCCGGAAAATATGTGTACAACGTTTGACGACAGACTCCTGACGTCAAAATAGGTCGATCTAAGCCGACTTAGTTCTATCCAAAATTGTCTCGTTTAGCCGGTAGAGGGCGTCAAAAATTTGTAAAAATATTGGTTTTCCTAAATTACGTGAAAACCTGCTAATCGATTTTAATAATTATTAGTATGTAGACTAGTACTATAAAATAACGTTTTCTAGTAGTATAGTCACCGGCTGTAAATAAGTGGAAGTGTTATAAAAGTGATATAATACGTCAACATTTCTCCTCATTTTTTATATCAACGGCGTTATGACAACCCAGATATTTTTGTAGAGTGACTGGATGTATAATATTTTTCGTTGAATGAGCTGTTTTGCCAGAAGTGACCTTGTTGCTATGGCATTTAATAATTTGACAATTATTGACAAATTGTCACCAGTCTATGAAATTTACTCAAGTATACGATCAACATTCTTGAATTACAAATTCATTTTACCATTAAAAATGGAAAATTATACGAACTCTGAAAAGGTTGACATGCTCCTGGTATACGGGTTTTGTCAAGGAAATGGGCGTCAGAGTGTTAGGGTTTACATGTACAGGTTTCCTAACCGTCGAATACCAAACCACCAAACATTTGCCAATATCGAGCGTCATCTTCGGGAAACAAGCAGCTTTGAGAAAAACTTTGAAGGCAGGGGTCGTATGCGAACAACTCGAACTGTGGAAACAGAAGAGATGATTCTGGAAAGAGTTGAAGAAGAACCAAGTACCAGTACCCGTCGCTTAGAACGTGAGTTACATGTTCCTAAAACGATTGTCAATGAGGTTTTAAAAGAACAGTTGTTACGTCCTTATCACGTGCCAATAGTCCAGGAACTTTTACCGACTGATCCCCCCAGGCGGCTTACATTTTGTCAAATTATTAGAAACAAAAGAATCCGTGATCCAAATTGTTGTAGAACAATTGTGTTTACTGACGAGGCGTGCTTTACAAGATCTGGAGTAACCAATCTGCACAACGAACATATTTATTCCGATGAAAATCCACATGCCATTAAAGTTGCACTTCATCAGCATCAATTTAAATTAAATATTTGGGCAGGTATTATTGGTTCCATTGTGATTCCAGACAGGTTAGATGGAAATATTTATTTAAATTTTTTGCAGACACATTACTAATTATTCTGGACAATTTGCCCCTTTTACTTCGGAGGGAAATGTGGTATATGCATGATGGTGCCCCGCCCCATTTTTCCGTTGCCGTTCGGCAATACTTACATCATCAATATCCCAACCGATGGATTGAAAGGGGCAATGATGCACCAGTAAAATGGCCACCACGTTCTCCCGAGTTAAATACACACAAAAAAAACTACTCTCAAAACAAGCTTATAGTATTGCTCAAACAAATAACCTTATTTTGAAACTATCTTGCTTTATTTTGTGCCTAAAATATATTCATTTTTAAACTACTACTGGTTTTAAATTATATCATCAAGTTAATCAAAATTATGTTCATAAAGAGATTACATCATCATCATAACAAGATAATCTTATACTTGTTTTAAAAATAAGTATTGTGGTCAAAGTGAAATGTACTATGATGGGTTTAAAAATAAAAATATATTTGTATTCTCACAGCGAGCACAAAGACAGTCTCTATACTCAACTTGAGTAAAATCTAAACCCTTATTATTTCTTCGATGCTATTTGCATCACGTGACCTCTTGTTCTGCGAGGAAACGACCGAAATACGTTTAGTCGTTATTTAACATCCACGCAGACGTCGCGCGTCGATGCTCACCGATGCTGGTAGTGTGTGTTCTATTTTGAGCGTTTTGTGTAATAGTGTGATGGAGGAATTACTCAGACTCTGGAAATAATTTCTTCCTTACTCCTTAGTATGAGATCAACGGAATTAAATATACCAAAATGTTATGTTCTAATACACGAATACACTACAGATAAGGTACTGGTTGTACAGCCAATAGATATAATGAACATTTACTTGAGGTTGTTCCCAACTTATTAAAAAAACTTGTATCTGTTCCATTTGATTGTACAGTAAATAAAAACGTAAAATCCATTTTTTTGAGGCCCGTAACACCAATAGAAATCTCTGAAATAGCAAAACAACTTAAAAATAAGCACAGTAGTGGGTATGATGAGATTCCTACAAATTTGGTTAAGTTAGCAGTCCCATATATTCTAAATATATTATGTTTTATAATTAATAACTCTTTTAAATATGGAACGTTTCCTGATAACTTAAAAATTGCTGTGATAAAACCAATATATAAAAAAGGAGACCCAGAAAATTTGGATAATTATAGGCCAATAAGTTTACTGCCCAGCTTTTCTAAAATTTTTGAAAGAGCTATGTATTCCAGGCTAATAAATTTCCTTGACGATTCTAAGATATTTACTGAAACTCAACACGGTTTTTTAAAAGGGAAATCCACGCAAACTGCGATATATAGATTTATTCAATGTGTTTTGGAACATCTTGAAAAGGGGGAAATAGGACTGGGAATGCTTTTGGACTTGT
This sequence comes from Polydrusus pterygomalis, assembly GCA_963969555.1. NCBI lineage: Eukaryota > Metazoa > Arthropoda > Insecta > Coleoptera > Curculionidae > Polydrusus > Polydrusus pterygomalis. Next base: position 13,982,872 of record OZ018384.1, read on the forward strand.
CAAAGGCCTATGATTGTCTGGACAGGGACCTACTAATTAGAAAGTTGGAAATGTATGGTGTTAGGGGCAACGCAAAAAAATGGATATTGTCATATTTGAATAATAGAATGCAATATGTGTATGTGAACAGTCATGGCAAAACTTACAAATCGGAGATGCGAGAAAATAACATAGGAATTGCACAAGGCAGCATACTGGGGCCGCTGTTATTTATAGTATTTATTAATGACTTATCATCTCTTCTGAACTCACCTCAGCAACATATCATCAGTTATGCGGATGATACAAACCTGATTATTGGTTATAAAACTTTGCAAGATTTGATAGAAATGTCTCAGGAGTTTTTTGATATTGTCACAGAGTGGTATAGTAAAAACAGATTAATATTGAATGAGGAGAAAACTAATTTAGTATTGTGTAGAACAAAACAGTCAAACATTATAAAACCCATTGATATTACACTTGGCTCCAAAGAATTAGATTTCTCTGATAATGCAAAACTCCTGGGAGTTTCGATCAATGAACATCTTGATTGGGTCCATCACATAGATAACTTTGTAAAGAGACTTAATTCAGTTTGCTATGGTATTCGAGTAGTATGCAGGTATATGCATGTGAAAACACTTAAAATAATGTATTTTGCTAGTTTTGAGTCAATACTTAAATATGGCATTATCTTCTGGGGTGGAGATAGTAGAATACAGAGTGTCTTTATAGTCTAGAAAAGATTAATTAGGGTATTAAAAAAAATGAATTACTTAGAAAGTTGTAGAAATGTCTTTAGGGAAATGGGTGTTATGACTGTGTACGCTGTCTATATGTTTGAATGTCTAATGTTCTTTTTTAAACACAAAGAGTATTTTGATATAGATTCCAAGCATGAGTACAGTACTAGATCATTGGATGTTAGGTATCCGATACATAGACTAACACTGACCGAAAAATGTCCACATTATATGTGCCTTAAGTTATTTATTACTTTGCCAGAATATTTTAAACAAATTGATAAGCAAAAAATGTTTAAAAGAGAACTTAGAAAATACCTAATTGACCTGGAACCTTAAAGTTTAAAAGATTTTTGTGAACACTTATAAAAATTTAGCAGTATTACTATAAATTTGTTATTTTTTTTCTTTAATGTGACGTCATTTCATTTTGTTATGCTTTGTTGTACATTGTTGTGTGTAGCCAGGCCAACCAATTTGAAATAAATATTATTATTATTATTATTATTATTATTATTATTATTATTATTATTATTATTATTATTATTATTATTATTATTATTATTAATAAAAATGATGACAGAGATGTACACTGTTTGTGCAACCCTGTACAAATTAGTAATTACAATAAACATTTTCGCGCACATAAAATAATTTGTAACGAAACTGGCAATAGCAATTTAATTTCCGTTAATATAAGAAAACTATCTGTTCCATTTCCAATGATGGTTTATAGGGTGCGAGGTGAATCTTACATACACCTTAATAATAACTCATACTCAAAAGGAAAATAACCAATATTCATTCTTAGAATACTTTGAATCAAAATCAAACCAATATTAACGTATACTATATCTGCAACTACAATTATTGATAGGTTGATCATTTATTTTTATTACCCTAAAACTAAAGTAGAGTCAAGTTAAAAGAATGTAGTATTAATTTAAAACTATATTTTGATGCTAAGGTATTTTCTATTTAATTTTACTTTAGCATTGCTCCTATTTATGTCTATGATAGTTTCAGTTTGAAACTTTTAGGTTTAACTGGATACTTGATTTTTTTGTGTGTATGTGTGACTTCTTTTTGTGGGGCGTTATTAAAACAGAAGTTTACAAGATTCCGGTAAACACGCGCGATGATTTATTGCAGCGGATTTTAAATGCAGGCAACCATTTTAATAACCCCGAGACATTAGATAGGGTTCAATATAATTTTTTAAGGAGTGTTAATAAGTGTATTCAGCAAGATGGCGGTCATTTTACACATTTGCTTAACCCGTAACCCGTATGGAGCCACTTTTGGGACATGAGTCGTACAGTAGGGTCTGTGAGACACCTAGCTATATCTATATCTATATATTTTTATAAGCGTGTGAAAATGGTCAGGCTATAAAATATATATATTTAGGAGTAAACATATGTAAAAATTTTATAAAATAAAGTTATAATCACACAAAATTATTTATTTAAATTTTGAAAAGTAAAAATTAGTACATTTTTAAAATTTATATGTATTTTTTTTAAATGCAAAATAATCATACCAAACGATTTTTATCTATAAATAAACTAAATAAATAACAGTAAAACGAAAAAATATTCTTAAATTTTGATCAGAATTTACCGGAATTTACAAAAATAACAATGTTTATTTTAGATGCACAGACAATTTTTGAACTTTAACCCGAAATAATATACGAGTAGGTTCACCTATATTGCTCAAAATCTCCAAGCACCCTGCAACTTAAAAGTAGATGTAAAGGCACAATGATATAAGAGAAAGTGGGGCGCGGCTGCGCCTTATTTGTTGACAAGTGTCTGCCAGACCCCATGATACCGGTTACTGGCAGTGGCGTAGCGTGCAGGGGGCCAGGGGGGGCGACCGCCCCCCCCCCGCCCTTTGAGCCCGTTCCCAAACGGCGCCCCCTTCCCACTCTCCCAGTAGTTCCCAGTTCCAGGTTTTAATTAGGTTATTATTATTTGTGTGCTGTTACCTATTTCGAGATTCTATTTTATTTTCACTACTTAATTTAATTAATATTAAAAATATTTTGCCACGATCAATAATTTGTATTCTTTCAGTTGTTTTTGTAACAATTAAAAATTTCTTGAAATCTCTAATTTACTAGAGACTAAATTTTATCTTTTTAAAAGTGTGTTATTGTCGCCAATGAGAATAATTATGTAATATTATGCATAAAACACTTTGTAGAGTTTTAACAAAATTCCCCTTGCCGTGTTCATATTCTGTTTTCATGTGACCATTTTAGACATGACTAATCACAAACTTTATTTCTCAGGCCAAAATTTACTACACAAACGAAATTATGCATTAGCAGTGAGGCGCCCTTTCAACATGGGCGTAGATAAAGGGGTAATTACCCCCCCCCCCCTCCCCAGGACCCATAATGCGCCATGAAAACGAAGCACTTTTTTTTACTTGATTAATTTTTTTGTGATTTTCTTGAGGATCTTGTGTAGTTTATATTTTTTCCACTTGAAAATCAGGCAACTTCATTGAAAAAAGGGCGTGGTACCCAAAAAAATTTCGCCTGCGGAGCGTTTTTTTTTTCGACCTCTTTTGCCGTCTCTCTCATAAAAAAACCGCCCTTGCCTTTGAAGTTTCCGCCCCCTCCGCCCCTTCATCCACGCTACGCCACTGGTTACTGGTTAAGTTATGTTTTTATTTTACTTAGTTTCTTACACTACATACTTTCAACTTTGTTGTACTTTGTTTTATTTTTATTGGTAATAATTGATGTATGCAGGTAATTGTAAATATTTTCTTCTGGCCAAACAGCTCATTCAACGAAAAATATTAAAGAGGTAAAATAGCTTCCAAATACATCCAGTCACTCTACAAAAATATCTGGGTTGTCATATAAAAAATGAGGAGAAATGTTGACGTATTATATCACTTTTATAACACTTCCACTTATTTACAGCCGGTGACTATACTACTAGAAAACGTAATTTTATAGTATTAGTCTACATACTAAAAATCATTAAAATCGATTGGCAGGTTTTCACGTAATTTAGGAAAAACCAATATTTTTACAAATTTTTGACGCCCTCTACCGGCTAAACAAGACAATTTTGGATATAACTAAGTCGGCTTTGATCGACCTATTTTGACGTCAGGAGTCTGTCGTCAAACGTTATACACGTATTTTCCGGACACCCTGTATATGTTTCAAAACACTAACAATTTCCACAATAGAGAGTTTTACAATACTTGTGGGGATTTCATCCATCACCGCTACTGCATGTATTTTTTTTAATGTCTGCGCTATATTTAATAATAGGGCTAAAGTTTAGGGCGGAAGTTTAGAAGAAAAAAGTTCAAAACGCCCCACAGACCTTCGGGAAAACGGCCGTAAAGCAATAACGCGATATCGTAGCCAGTTCTAGTTTGCGCAGATAGATAACTAAAAGACCAGTCTATAATATATTCCGAATTCAAATGGATGCCTCCACAGAAAAATTTGCGCCATTTTTCAAAGTGTTTGTTATATTTTTCCAAAATGTTCGTCCAAAACACTTTCCAAGACAGTCATTTCCCTATCAATTCGAGTATGAAAAGAACGAAAAAAAATATTTATTTTGATCACAGTCGGATCACACGGAAGTTTAGGACTAAAGTTTAGGGCGGAAGTTTAGAAGAAAACAGACCTTCGGGAAAACGGCCGTAAAAAAATAATGCGATATCGTAGCCAGTTCTAGTTTGAGCAGATAGATAAATAAAAGACCGGTCTATAACATATTCCGAATTCAAATGGATGCCTCCACAGAAAAATTTGCGCCATTTTTCAAAGTGTTTGTTATATTTTTCCAAAATGTTCGTCCAAAACACTTTCCAAGACAGTCATTTCCCTATCAATTCGAGTATGAAAAGAATGAAAAAAAATATTTATTTTGATCACAGTCGGAAGTTTAGGGCGGAAGTTTATGACTAAAGACAACTTCCGCCCTAAACTTACTGGGGTAGTTTGTACCCACAACACCATATTTCATTGAGTTATTTAAAATATGTTTCAGAACACTAACAATTTCCACAATAGAGAGTTTTACAATACTTGTAGGGATTTCATCATCACCGCTACTGCATGTATTTGTTTTTTAATTTTTGCGCTATATTTAATAATTCATTGTTACCTAGTAATAGGTTGTAAAAACATTGATTGGTCATTATCCGGAATATTACATTCAAAAGTGGCTCTAGTTTTATTTCTCATAATTCTTGAAAAGGCTGAAATCCACAAACAAGTCGGAAAAGTGTTAAAAGACGGAATAATAGAGGAAGCAAGTTCAGAGTGGTCGTCTCCTCTATTAATTGTACCGAAAAAACCTGATAATAACGGAATTAAAAAGTTTATAGTAGTTATGGATTATCGGTTGTTAAATAGGCAAATCGAAGATTGTAAATTTCCTTTGCCAAATATATATGAGATATTGGATTCAAGGGCGTTCAAAGGGGGGGGGGGGGCAAAACGGGCACTTTTCCCCCCCTTAGGCGCCCACATTATTATTTTATTTCATAATTCAGTATAAATATTGAATAGTACAGTGGTTAGTTAGTAGACCAACAAATCACTAAACTGAACAATTACATAATAAAAACATATCAATAAATTAATACATTAGGCATAAGTTAAATAAATAGTCTTATACAGTGTCACCAGTAAAGTCCGCATCATATGGGATTTTTTTTATTAATATCTTTATTCAAAATTTGACTTTGGCATCAAGTTCTGCATCAATCGAGATGAAAATTAGGCAAATAAATAGTAGTCACGTGATTCGCATTATCTGTCAAATTTAATTTTTTTTCAAAAAATAATTCAAAAGTGGGGTTATTTCTGAAAATATCGAAAAAAGTTATAATTTTTTTTAAATGCAGTTTCTAGCCCACATGCAAAATTTCAACTGGATAAGATAATTTTGATTTTTTACCTATATTTTGTAAATTGCACCACTTTTGCAAAATAAGACTCAACGCAACCTATACATAACATTTCTTAGTTTTGACAATGCTTTATTTCAGATACATTTTCTTTAAACATATTAAATGTGTGTTTTTCTACAAAATCAAAATTGGGCTATTAAAATTTGGTCGCATGTGATGCAAAGTTCATTTGTTTTTGACCCTGTATAAGGTAACTTCATAAAATACGAATTTTTGAAAACGTAGTTTGTGACTGAAAGTAAAAAAATAAAAAATAAAATAAAGAGATTTTAAATTAAATCGTTGAAAATAGATAAACTTTCCGTTGGGTTAAGCAAAAATTTATTTTCCACTTAATGAACACTTTACTGATGACACTGTGTTCTTTTTTGTCTTAATATTAAGGTGTATTACTTTCAGACACAAACTATGTTTTCAAAAATACTTATTTTATGAAGTTACCTTATACAGGGTCAATAACAAATGAACTTTGCATCACATGCGACCAAATTTTAATAGCTCAATTTTGATTTCGTAGAAAAACAAACATTTAATATAAAGCTACTTTAAAAAAAATGTATCTGAAATAAAGCATTGTCAAAACTAAGAAGATTTATGTAGGTTACGTTGAGTGTTATTTTGCAAAAGTGGTGCAATTTACAAAATATGGATAAAAAATAAAAATTATCTTATCCAGCTGAAATTTTGCATGTGGGCTAGAAACTGCATTTAAAAAAAACTTTTCCCTATAACTTTTTTTTGATATTTTCAGAAATAACCCCACTTTTGAATTATTTTTTGAAAAAAATTAAAATTTGACAGATAATGCGAATCACGTTACTACTATTTTTTTTTACTTTTTATTTTTATCTCGATCGAAGCAGAACTTGATGCCAAAGTCAAATTTCGAATAGACTATTAATAAAAAAAAATCCCATATGATGCGGACTTTACTGGTGACACTGTATATAAAAAGTATTGTTTAAGTTTTTGCCCCCCCCTCCCCCTGAAAAACGCTCTATGGACGCCCTTGATTGGATTCCTTAAGTGGATCAGTTTATTATAGTCATTTAGATTTAGCTCAAAGTTATTACCAGCTAGAATTATCTCCTGAAAGTAGACCTTGTACACCGTTTACTACTGACAGAGGTCAATATCAAATGAAAAGATTATCTATGGAGATGAAAGTAAGTCCATCATATTTTTCTAGACTTATGACAGTAGCTATGGCTGGGCTAAATTATGAATCATGTTTTGTTTATTTAGACGATTTAATTTGTTTTGGACGTTCTCTTCAAAATCACAACAAAAATTTAATTAAAATATTTGAAAGACAAGTAAACTTAAAACTTAATCCGGGTAAATGTGAATTTTTAAAAAAGGAAATTCTTTAATTTTTCTCAGAAGAAATGATGTGTCCCAAACACATCATTTCTTCTGAGGGTGTGATGCCAGGTCCAGAAAAAATTAGAGCAATTGCACAATATCCCATACCAAAAAATGCCAATGAGACAAAATATTCGTCGAGTTTGCTAATATATATATAGGAAATTTATAAAAGACTGTGCGGCAATAGCATATCTTCTTAACCAATTATCTCGAAAAGGAACAAGTTTAACCAAACCAAAGAATGTCAGGATTTATTCGATATTTTAAGGTGGTCGCTTATGGGTCCTCCAGTTTTACAATACCCAGATTTTTCAAACGAAAATCAATTTATACTTAGAACCGATGCCAGTGAGTTTTCTTTGGGGGCTGTTTTGTCGAATTCGAAGCATACGCATCAAGAGCAATAAATAAAGCCGAGAAAAATTACTGTACGATTGACAAAGAACTTTTAGGTATCGTAGGGAGTGCGAAACTCCGTATGGTAAAAAGTTTAAAATATTGACAGATCATCGACCTTTAGTTTATTTGTTTAATATGACTAACCCTTTAAGTAGGCTTACTAAATTTAGATTAATTCTGGAAGAATATGATTTCGTTGTTGAGTATGTTCGAGGTTGCGATAATGTGACTGCGGATGCATTATCTCGTATAGTGATAGATAGTAATGAATTAAAGGAAATGAATACCAAAGAATACCAAACTAGATGAAAGGATAAATGTAATGACGCGAGCGCAAAAGAAAACAAAAAATGTTTTAAAAGAAAGTGCGACTTAGAGTGCGACCGTAAATAACAGGCTTGATCACCCTGTAGTTGCGGTAGTAATAAAGCGACCAAGTAATACAGTTGAATTACGCGTGGTTGCAGAAAACGAGTTTCAAAATATAAATAATAGTCGACTACTAATAAACAGCATTTCATAATAAGTTTATATTTTAAGTCAGTCGTTATAATAATAATTAATAATACGTATGTATTATAAGCAATATTATATTTGTGCTGACCAACGGGGGCAACCCAAGTCAGAATCGGTTTTTGCTATAATCAATGTAGAAGCGATAGAGAATAATAAAACACTTTATACGAAACAAAACCGTTTTCCTGTTTCCCCCATGAAACATGAGTTCGAGCCACCCTTACGAGGCTATGGCTATCACAGTATAACCGGTACACATACACCCCTGAACAACAAAATAACCTTAATATGGATACCGGGACACATGGGTCTGGAGGGCAATGAAGCTGCAGATAAGCTCGCCAAGAGAGGTGCAGCACTAAAATCCACAGGACCCGAGTCGGTAATAAGTATATCTCATGCTACGGCCAGAAAAACAATACTAGCTGAAGCAAAAAGCAAATGGGAAAGACACTGGTTAAATTTACCAGGTTTAACACACTCAAAATCATTTATGAACAACCCCATAAACCAACAGTTAACTGACAAACTACTAGTGCTCAACAGGTCATGCCTTAAAGCACTAGTAGGATCAGATTTGCCCTATTTGGCGAGGTGACTATGCTGCCGGATGACATGAAAAATGTCTCCCGCAATACTCTTATTAACTTCATCAAAAAGGTAGACCTATTGGGGGAAATATAAATAAGGTGTGAGCCACAATAGACCGCATGGTCGCAGTGGAGGGTTAGCTGTAACCCACTCACTTTCAACCTAACCTAACATATCACAGTATGTTTACTCTTACGCAAAATAACGTTTTCTTATTTCTTGTGCTCCCTCTATAAAAAAGTAAATTTTCATAACGGGAATCTCATCTATTTTACAGGCAAAAACTTGTACGTAGATCCAATAGGTGTCGCACCAAACATTGTACTTGAATAAGATAAAAACCTAAATCAGACATCCGAGTTAAATAACGAACAAAATTTTTTCGAAACAAATAACCCAAATTGTGACGTTCTAATGACCAATATTAACTGATTACGACCCATACGCGGATCATGAATTTTACATCAATCAAATATGCGATAATGACGAACTGTAATCAAACCAATTTTCTCTTAGAAAGAGATCAACATTTTACCTCATTGGAATTTTTCAACAACCAGAACTAGTGTTATTAAATACCCGAAAAAAATTTAAAATTCTTATTAGACACTGATAGCACATGCATGTTGTTTCATAAACCCGAACATTGCTGACTTAATGACTTTCCAAATTATATAAAAAATTATACTTTTTAAGTTCAAACAGCACATGCCAGATCGTTTTGTAATAAAACGGCCGATGTTTCCTTATTTTAATACTGAAGTTATCCATAAATTCTACTTATTTAACTTCTCTGATAAATTTCATGGTTTATTCGGATTGGATCTACTAACTCAACTCAATGCCCATTTAAATTTCGACTCGAATATGTTAGTTAAAAGAGATTTGCAAAAACTCTCTCTCTTGGTTTTGAAAAGTGTGAGGCTTTTCTTCTATAGTGAAACACTACACAAATATTCGTGGTCAATATTTCTGTTGTAAACATTATTATATTTGATTATTTAACGACGACATGATATCAAGCGGCAAGCCCCATGGTAAAAAGTCTGTCTACGCGCTTATCTGGGGACCCTAAAATTTTTCTAGATTACAATACTATACCCATCTTGCGAGGAAAGTAAAAGCAATTATTACATCACGTATAACTTTAAGACACTTTTACTTTTTAGTAAATTTTTACAAGGTATTTTCAAACACTTAGAAGGGACATAAATCCCCCGAACACGATAAAGATGGCCATAATAGGTTTAATAGAAATAAATAGGTTTTTTCGAAGAGGTCTCGTAAAGAATTGGGGTCGGTGGACATGGGTCGGCAGATAAGACAATAGAAAAAAGCTCTGGGTCGATTCCCGATAACTGACAGCATGCACAATCGACAGTAAGGTCATCCGTTGAAGTCGTTAGAACAAGATGAATGTAGGTATGAATTTGAGAAAATAATTATATTAGAAATAATATTTTAGATTCATATGAACCGAACCCAAATTAAACAAAGGTTTACGATTACTTTGAAATTAGCGAGAGGAAGAGGGTCAAGCCTTCAAAATAATTAGGAATATAATTACTGATTTGGCAAGTGTGTATAGTGAAATAGTGTATATGTCGGCGTCAATTAGTGAAATCCGTCAGTCCCTAAAATGCCTAGTCATTTCACGTATTGCCGGCAAACAGCGTACCTCTACATTTGGTACACCGTTTGCCTAATACTTTCAGGCATTCCCTGTAATGACGGATTTACGTTAGTCAAACGCTGTAATTAACTAAATGATTTAAGTTACTCTGTTTGCCGATTTTAGTTAATCATTGTAGGGGAAGGTTGCCTATATTGAACCGCTACCTAAATTGAACCACAGTACATTTCTCCGAAACTAAACAAGTGTCATATCATCTGGCAACACTGTGACATACTTCCGCCCAGAACCTTTGATGATCGGCAACAAACTGAACTAGTTGGCAGTTAGTGCTTGGCGTGTACAGAGCGAAACGTAATTTACACAATTTTAATGTAATATTTTTAAGATTTTCCTAAGAATTTACCTTAGAACCATAAAACTCTAAGAAAAAGCTTTTTTATGGAAGTTATCAAGTAAGTTTTTCTCTTTCTATTTCTTCTATTACCATGCCATATTTGTTTTTTCCTGTTTCTTTCCTGGGTGGTTTTGTAAAACACGTGGTAGTGGCTTAAATTGGACCATTGCATTGGGTGATTGCCAAAATTGAACCGGTCCAATTTAGGCAATTTTTCCAAATTGTGCAAAAATAATTTTTCTCTTTAAATAAGTTAATGTCATGAACTAACACCATTTCAATATTGCTAAAATCTTTTTTGTTTGAGTTGAAAAATGAAACTATGACTGGTCCAATATAGGAAACTAATAGGTACTTTTTTTGCATTAGGATTTCTTCTACCGAAATTTTGATTGTAAATTTGATGTTTTTTTGAAATATAAGTATAAAACCTTCTATACAAAAATTTTATTTTTTATTTATTTATTTAACACCTAAGCTTCCGATTTAAATCATGTGGTCCAATTTTGGAACCCCAAGGTGCAATTTAGGCAACCGGTTTCCTATATTGAACCACTTGCAGAGGTTTTTTTATAGCCTGGTATATCATTGATACTTTGAAATAAAATTCTGCAAAAAATCCTACAGTTGAACAACATACTAAAGTATACTATGGTATAGCTTTAAGATCGATTTTGCGTTATTATCAGGATCTATGATAAGAAATCTGGAACTTGGTCCAATATGGGCAACCTTTCCCTAATTAGGACAGTGTTGCCAGTCGTGCATGAAAAGGTATTAAGTATTAAATTTTTAATTTTTATTAAATTTTTTTTACACAAACACATCTGTTTGACAAACATTATTTTTTCGCTGTTTTATACATGAACACTTAAAATATCCTTGACTTCCGGAAAGTGAGAGCGACTGCACAGCTTCTCGTACTGATACAAACTTTTCAGAAACGTCATCTACTTGAAGAAATTCCTCTTTGGTTTTCATTAGATCAGATAGATTGAACCATGATTTGATTCGACCAGCTACACATCCGACTTGATAAACCCCATTTTTGTAATCCGTTACAACACACATAAAATTTAGCAGGTCAGAAGGACCTTTATCCATTTTATCGATAGGTAAAAGAACGCACGAACTTATATTTATTGGTAGAAGTTTTTTCGCGGTATTTGTAAGCATTTTTCTGCTGCTCGCTTTTGGCCCCGGCTTGCATCATGTCTATTTTCTTTAATTATTGCTGTATTTTGACATAATATACATTTACCTCCACGTTTAGGGCATGTAATGCATAACATAAATTCTTCTTGACTTAATATTTCTTCTGTGGTTTCATTGGTAATCACCAATGTTTCTATTTCTTCTTGATCCTCAGCAATCGAGTCAACAACATCGTTGTGAATTTTTCCCCTTTACATCTCAACCACCCCCTACCCCCAAATTATTTCATAATATTGTATTGTCATCGGACCTACATTATTGTGCCAAATTTCATCGTTTAAAAAAGTAAAATATAATACCAGTTTTATAATTAAAACCAACATGCTCAAAAACCAATAAAAAGGCACACAATAAAATCACTCTTTCCCCAAGCAAATGAATCATCGTGTTAAACGTGACAACAGTGTACGAATTTGAAGTGATTTTGTAGGTTGCAGTAGTTTGAGGTTATTTATTTATTTATTTATTTAGGATACCCTTACAAACACAGCTACATCGCAGTAATTATAAGTAAGAGAGGAGAGGAGAGAGTGCTACAAATTAAACGTTTTAAAACGACAATAGAAGCCAAACAGAAAAATACAAAAATAAAACTAAAACTAACAATACACAAAGTTACACAGATTAAAAGGAGAAAAAAACGGCTTTTAGGGCCTTGAGATCTGTGTTAAAAAAGTCAATATTGCTCATTTCGATAAATTCATTACACTCCTTACACATTCTATTTACAATTGAACAATCCATCTTATTTTCATAGAATAGCTTCTTACTATTTATCCTTAGGCTAATCTTAGGTACTAACATTTTTATAGTGTTGACTAGAAATAAATCTTTGCATTTAAGGTTATTGATAACGTAATAAATAAACAACACAGCCTAATACCAGCGTCTTTTTTCTAAGGTGACCATATTAAAGCTGTCCAACATGCTCCTGTAAGACACCATGTATGGATAAGTATTATTTTTCCTAACATATAAGAATCGCAGGAATCTCTTCTGGACCTTTTCAATGAGATTTTTATTTACCTGGGTTTGGGGTGACCAGATAACCGCAGCATATTCAAGATGGGGTCTTACAAGTGCATTATACAATTTAACTATTGAGCCAATACTCTTAAAAACTTTGTGCTTCGAATCACGAAGCCCATAACCCTATACGCGTTATTTACTATAGCATTGAGATGATTGTTAAAGTCCAGGTTTGCCCGTAGGGACACTCCCAGATCCCTAAATTTACTTCTTCTAATTAATTCCAGTTTATCAAGTACATAGTCATGTTCTAAGAAGTTATATTTACGTGTAAATGTTATGACTGCACATTTATCAATATTTAAAAACATCCTATTCAGCTTAAACCAGTTAGAGACAGAGTTCAGATCCTCCTGCAATAGTATACAATCTTTCGGTTGAGCGATAGGTTTAAAAATCTTAAAGTCATCCGCAAACATTAGACTAGAAGAGTGACTAACGCAACTGGGCAAATCATTTATAAAGAAGGCAAAAAGTAAGGGCCCCAAATTACTCCCTTGGGGTACACCAGAGCTCGCTAGATATGGTGTTGACAAACAATTACCAATTTTTACGTGTTGATACCTGCATCGGAGGTAAGAATTTAGAAACAATACCTGATTTACCCAGTTTTTCCAATAAAATATCATGGTCAACCTTATCGAAAGCCTTAGCACAGTCTGTTATGATAACATCTAGTTAAGTCTTATTGTTCAAAGTCTCCGCTATACTATTTGTCAGTATGAATAAGTTAGTTACAGTAGATCTATCAGGTAAAAAACCATGTTGTTGGTGAGCAAATAAGTGTTTAAAGTTTTTAAGAATATCATCATATAGAATCGCTTCAAAAATTTTAGCAACTGAATTTATAATACTAATTGGTCTGTAATTTTTAACATTTACCTTATTATCACTCTTAAAGACAGGAGTAACTATAGATTCTTTTAATTTGAAAGGAAAAGTATTGGTTCTAAGGGCTAAATTGAAGATTGAAGTTAAGGGTTTGGCAAAAAATGCAGCATAACCCTTAAATAAGTAGGCAGGAATATTGTCCTTTCCAGTTGCCTTTTTTGGTTTTAATTTTTTTATGGCAGCTCTAACAATATCCTCAGTAATTATTGAAAATTGGAAGGTACCTTGATAGTCAGACATTCTCTCGGCAGATGAGTTTTCATAGACAGACTCAAAATACTTTGCGAAGGCATTCGCTATATCATTTGGCTCAGAAATTACATTATGTTTGTACTTCATTTCGGCCGGTATACCTCTAGAGTTTCCCCTCGACCTCACATACATCCAGAAACTGTTCGGGTCAATATTTGAATTTAGTTCAATTGATTCATGATAGTTTTGATAATCACGTTTAGTCTGAGCTTTAATTATTCTTCTAAGCAGCTAGCTGGTATTCAAGTTTTTGTTCAAATCCAGCCCTACCTTTACTGATCTTTTTATGTAACCGTTTTTTTTTTAATGTTTCGAACAAGTTTAATTGAGAAATATTCTGGGAATTTAAGTTTATTTAATGATTTTTCTTTAATTATTTTTTTTGGAATAAATTTATCTATACATAAGAGCAGTTTTTGATAGAAGTGATCCAATTCAGTATTGACATCACTAATTTCTTGCATTTCGAACCAGTCGGTGGATGCAATAAGACGATATAGGAGGTTGTAATCACCCTTAGAATAGTCATACGTATAGGTAGAGTTTATTTCACAAGGTTCATCAAAGTTATTGGGTACCTTGATAGTAACATTTAAAGCTGGATGATAAGAGTCCTCGCTTACAAGTGTAAGGTTGCCTTTACAACATTCCAGAACATTCATATTACTTAAAACTAGATCCAATTTTCTATTCATAGAGTTTACCACAGTGTTACATTGGTTTAGGTTACAAATACTAATAAATTCATTCATCAATAGGCTTTTATCACAGTCTCCCAGTACCAGGCCAGGAATATTAAAGTCACCAAGTATCAAAATCGAAGTATTCTCAGAAACTAATTCTTCCATGGCATCATAAAATTTTACATAACTATCACAGGTTGTATTGGACGGAACATACACACATGCAATATAAAAAACATCTTTTTTCATTTTCAACTTAATAACTAGGCACTCTATCTCACTATCTGTTTCAAAGTCTATACTCTCCATGACAAACTTTTTTTTGACTGCTACAATTAGCCCACCACCTCTTGTTTTACTATTGCTCCTATCCAATCTGGCTATGATGTACCTATCATCAAACAGCTCGGCATTTTTAAAGCTTTCATTTAGCCATGTCTCAGTAAGTGAGATTAAATCATAATCTTCTGATAATACAGCAGTATAAAGTTCATGTGTCTTAGTTCGAAGTCCACGAACATTTTGATAATATACATTTAGCTGAGATGATTGTTTGGAGGCCTGGTGGCTTAGCCTTCTACTGGAGGGTCCACTACTCCTGGTGGCACCCTCTTTTTGGGGAAAAACTTAGTTATGTTTGAAATTCTCAAGAATTTATTTACCTCCGTCAATTCCGCAATATTTTAGGGTTTTTTCTTGCTTCGATTGGAGCAATGAACATCTAACTTCTTATAAAACAATTCTAAATGCTTTGACATTTCAGTTTTCACAAAAGAATCACCACACAGATATTAACAACAATTACAGCGTTCGACTAAACCCGGCAAACAGAGTAACGGCTGAAAACGGAAAATTACGGCGTTTGACTAACGTAAATCCGTCATTACAGGGAATGCCTGAAAGTATTAGGCAAACGGTGTACCAAATGCTGTTTGCCGGCAATACGTGAAATGACTAGGCATTTCAGGGACTGACGGATTTCACTAATTGACGTCGACATGTACGTCACGACGATCATCCTAACTCTTCCAAAAATCAAGAAATCATTAATACCAACAAAAATCACCCAGTTAAAACAAAACGTTTTTGCACCCAAAACCAAAACGCCCATAACAAGCTGAGGCGCTTAAACGCCCTCCATATTATATATGACCTAAATGTTTACTTACTTATTTTCGACCTTACTACTGGGTACGTTTACAAATTTTTCACTTGGTAGGTTCTCAGCACCAATCACTGTTAAATCTATTTCACTGATAAGTATATTTTTATTTATTTGTCAAAATCTATTTTGTCATGAAATTATATTCTTTCTTGGGAGACTAACTATGATAAGTTAAACGACGAATCACTTTAACACATAAGTTTATTTTAAGTTAATAAAATCGAAACCACCATGTAGGTACTAGCATTCAAGAAAATAAACAATCTTAAATTCGATTCTTACTGTTGACAACCCCGAAATACCGAGCCGAGTCCGTAAGTACCTACTATTTTCATTATTCAAAATTGTCACTTTTAAATGATCCCTAATTATTACATTGTGATTCGTGATTAAATTTCCACTTAGCAGACAACTTTTTCACTAGGACGTTTCCACTTTTCGCGACAAATTTCCGCAATTAACATTCAATAAATTTCTTTAATATCGCGACAGCAATTTTGGAAATTAGACTACCGTCCATCGCTAAGGATTCGTGTTTTATATTCGCAAAAACAGTGGTGCTTAGCGCAAAAATACACCTGACTCGAATATTATATTGGTGCCGGGTGAAATGTTTCGCAATCGACATGAAAAGGTAATAAAATTTATGAGTTTCTACATTGTAAGAAAAAGTAAAATGTTTTATAATTAAGCATAATATATCCAAGTCGATATTTTCTTTCAGTGTATAAAGCTCCTGCAAAACCTGTTCTGAAGTAACTGTAGAGTGTAGAGTCGTGAACAGCTATTGGTAACGTGTGCAATTTATTAAAACACCTGTGGATATATCGCAGTATTGGTATGAAAAATTGTAGTGCTAAGTGCAATAATTGTTTTTAACTCAATATAAAATTTTAGTGGTTCTTTATTGGTATCGTTCGGTCGGTAGTGAACAGTCGAAGGTGACGCGAGGAAACAGTTGTAGAATTTTGAAAATAAAATAAAATAAATTTTTATTTATTTTAAATGTGACGACTTTAATGAAGTCTTGTGTTAAGTTTTACTTATTGTTTTTGGAATTGGATTACATGCCGATTAAAATTTAGTGAGTTTTCAATTTAAGTCAATTTCTTCTCAAATCAAAATCAAATCTCTTTAAAAAACTGTAGAAAATCATTTTCTTTTGTTTTTGGTTGAAGAAAAAAAAATATTATTAAAAGTTTTTCTTTTCCGGTTTTTTGTAAAAATGTTATATTGGGTAACTAGAATAAAATATTTTGGACAATTATTTTCTTTTTAAATATAATCCTTTTTAATGTTAACAGTAAAATCATTTACTTAATAAATTAATGTTATTCTTTTTTTTTTTTAATTCTTCAGAAATTATTTTTCAAAATATTGTCATATCGTTCCATTACAGCACCAATAAAAAACGAGAATGCCCGCTCAACAATAGACAACCCAGAGGGTCAAGAAAATATGGAAAATCAAACGGACAACGAACAAAATCAACACAGAGAAAACCCAAATATGGAAAACTTGGACGAAACGGAAACCCAAAGCACGACAAGCAGCCGAAACAGCTCGGCTTTCTTAAGAAAACCAAGGAAAACCCTCACAAAATACTTTATGATACATAAAGCATACTGCAAACTGCAATACATGCTCTTTATATTACAAGCCCTGCAAAACAAAAACCGAAAGGGACAAAAACAGAAACGAAGTGATAAAGCATCTAAAAATAAAACACGCAATAAAGGAAACCATACCAAAATCACCACCGACAACACAAAAAATACAAAATATGCTAACAAAACAACCAACAATAGAAAACTTAAACCAAACAATAGAAAAACGACAAGAAGCAACACTCACGGACAGAATGCAGCATAAAAGGAATAAAATAATGCAAGGCGAAGAAATTTTCATCAAACCCAAAAACCCAGCACCGAAGTCAAAGAATCATGATGAATTACTGAATAGACCCAAAATATAATTATGAAACAGATATGAAGCACTAACAGACGAATCCGACTACCATATGGAAATAGACACAACGGGCACAGAATCAAACGCACAATCCGAAATATCAGAAAAAACAAGACAAACAATGAAAAAAAATACAAAAAATGAAAAATCAACAAAACAAACAAAAACAACAAGAAAGACAAATAAAATCACCACCAATTATACTAAAGGGAATAGTACAAACAAGGGCAGGATACGCAAAACTGACAATCCACAGTAGGCATGGCGTCGCTTGAGCGTGGGAACTTTTTTATTTAGGGCGTGGCCGACCGTGGGAATGTTTTCTAGAGCGTGGGAGTTTTTGGGGAATGTGAAGCAGACCGTGGGAATATTTTCTAGAGCGTGGGAATTTTTGGAGAATGTGGAGCATACCGTGAGAATATGTTCTATAGCGAATGAATTTTTCTTTAGGGGCGTGAGATCTGTCATCTGTCGGTGGTACAAACGACCATTAGCACTAGCTCTCACTCTTAGCGTCGCATGAGACGGAGGTTGATCGGTCCGGCCCTGTAAACTTAAAAATAGGGCCGCCTAAAATACAGCCAAAATGGGGCCCCCTCCTGAGCATGTATTCACCACATGGGGCCCCCTCCAAAGATTCACACCAAATATTTATTACCTAATTTTTTAAAAACAAGAAAAAAGTTTACTCAACGTGTATTTAAACCCACTATGTATAGAATTGAAGGCAAGCGTCATAACCATTGCGCCACCAACGCTTGAAGTAAAAATCAAACAGTTAGTTTAATGATGATGCTATGGGATCGAGAAGGAAATTATATTTTAAGACGTTACCAGATTAACAGCATTTAAGTAGTTATTGCTACGGCTTACGACAATATTTTATTTTTCTATCTAATATACTCTATACTATACAAATTGTATTGGTTTTTTTTATATTACTAAACTAACATTAAAAAGCAGGAATATTCTGCCTATAATGTATAGTCTCCGTGCAGGCCAATACGGCTTGCTCATTGGTTAAAAGGAAATTTGAAAAAAAACATTACTAAGGGAGAAAAACTCGTATTTATTAAATATTATTTTATTTTTATACACACATAATTACATGCTATTCAAATAGTCTTGGTTTTTTATACCCATAGGGTTTGGAACTGCCATCAGGGAGAAATTTTCGCTTAGTTTAATTTGGCCTGTAAAGTTTAGTTTCAGTACAGGTCAGTACTGTGTGCTCCTTGGTTCGACGAATATGCTTGAAAACAATTGGAACTGGATCGGATTTCTGCAGAACCATTTGTTTAATAGTATCAAAATTAATTATTTGGGATGTTGCATAGTTAAGAGAGATACCTTTAACCTTGCAAACCACTTCCTCTCGTTGATTTTTAGTAGAAAAAAAATTGTTAGCATAATTCTTAGGTCCACCACTGACAAATTCTTTTATATAAGTATCAGGGCCGTATACTTCTAATTCATCGGTCATTTCACCAATAAATTGACCGGTTGTTACATCTGGTTCACTATCTCTGGAAACATATATTACAGAATCAGTATCATAATATAATACCTTATCACCAAGTTGTTCCAGATATGAATATAACTTAAGACGCGCCTGTGCTGTAACATATGCTGCAATAGCCACATTGACAGTAGGAAGTGGATCATAGACTTCATCCGTATGTTCATAGCTGACAATTAGAGTTTTTTCATTAACAGGAAGTAACCCATTAATTTGTATCCCAGGGTTAACAAACATTGAAAAAAATTCTGAAGGCTCATTTATAATTTTTGTCTTTGGTTGATTTTCTCTTTGACCAAATTTAGCCCTAAATGAGTAGAGCATTAATTTTGCCAAGGATCTTAGACCGGGATTTTCAACAATCTGGATATATTCAAGTTTAACATATTCTTGCTCGAGAAAGTCTTTTATATATTTGTTCTTTTCTTCCTCAGTCGTACATGTTTTTGGCCACCCTGATGCTTCATGTTTAATTTTAATAAATTTGTTCATCATAGAAGTAAATAATCCTCCAGTTTTATGACTAAGCTTTTGCATGTTATATTTCCAGAACTCATGAATATTTAAAATTGTGTATTCCATCTCAATTGCATTAACTACTTCATCTATGACGACCCATGTTCCTTCAAGTGCCCTTTCGTCATCCGTATGATAGCATTTACCCAAGTTCTGCTCTTGACAACATGTGCTACAAAGAGGAAAAATTAACTTATTGTTCATTTTTTGTGGAAGAACAGGGTGATACAGATCGGTTGGTGGAAGACTTTTACGTTTTATTATCCCATCAATATTATTAAGATTAAGGTTTTTGCATTCATTTCCAACAATTACTGTAGGATGGCCAATAGGAAATTTACCATACTTGCAAACATATGGATAGAGGTTAAAAACATCAACATATTTGATTTTCTCATCAACCTTTGCTTTATAATACTTCCAGACATTGTCAGTGCGACCGCCGTAAAAGGCATTTCTCGGGTTTAAAGGTATCAAAGTTAAAAGCAAATGTTGTTTGGTATAATTTTCAATTTCTGGATTCTTTATCAACAGTTCCCTAAAGTTGCATTCCCACATTTCATTGATTACAAAACCAAGTTCTTTTAATTTCGTAATTTTTATGTGAGTTGCTTAATATCGTAAATTAAGAGTATCTGTTGGATCATCTAGGAGAGGGTCATTTCTGCTAAATTTGTAACAATTAGGGCATCCATGGTAATAGCAACCTTGAAATTCAAAAATTTAATTTGTTTCCACACAATAACCACCAACTTTAACGCCATGCAAAACAATTTCTTTGCCTTTAGCAGCATGTAAAATGTTAATTTGTTTTTGTTGTTCTTGCCACAATAACCATTCAATTGCAATTTTATTTTGCCGATCCTTCCACCTATAACCATTTTTTGGTATAAGTCCTATCGTGTTTGGCTGTAGGAAATTTCTTCTAAACACTTTATTACATGCTGAAGCAATAGTTGTAGCTTCAGTAAACGGACATACATTGGTTGTAGTCATAAGTTGTTTCCTAAATTTTAAACATGCTTTAGTAAGGATTTCTACATCAGATACACAATAATCAACAAGTTCTTTTTGCATGTCAAATTGTTCATTTTTGTGACCCTCATACCACTGAATAAATTTAGAATAATCACCTTCCTTCATGGTATCTGGAGAAAAGTATTTAATTGCAGGCATTGGTCCAATATAATTTTCATTTGCTTAGGTATTAAAAACGTGAAAAAAATAGCCTTTCTTATAATTTTCTTCCAATCCAAATGCATTGGGTAGTTTGATCAGAGCCATAGGGAAATAGTTAAGAGAATCAATAAACTTAACATTACCAACTTGCATCATAATAATTGTATCGGTATCTGTTAACATATAGTTTAAAATAAACTGATGATCAAAGGCTTGGCCGTTATGAGCAATTACCACTATTTGTTAAAAATTTTTTCTTAACTCCAACAAATTACGTGTAAATAAGCCAACTGGGTCTGAACCTTTAAGTTTTTGTAATCTCACATCACACTTTTTACATATAACCTTCTCCTCTGAGTTTATACATACATCGCAGCACTGTTTGTAAACACAGAGATTTGGCCGATGAAGTAAAGATCCATCTTCTAATAGCTCTTCCTGTCGAGTCTCCAAATCATAAAATACAAAGAGCACATCTTTTGTTTTGGGTTTTCCTGTATCTTGTTGAATATAACATAAATGATTTTCAGGAACATGTGTCTGACATACCTTACAGAAAATTTCATTGCAGAAGTGTTTTCTATTACCCTTTATGGTTTTAAAATAGCGTTTACAACTTCGAACCTTCTTACAAACAGTACTTTTTTCCCAGGACCCTATTTTAAAGTGATTTTCGTAACATATTTTTCGTCTAAAATATCGATTGCAGTTATCGCATTTAATCTTAACTTGACCTTCTGCACATTTTGGAGTTTGAAGACAACCAGGACACGTCCCTCCACATCTATGGACATTTTTATGGTCGTAAGGATCGTGACAAGTTTCGCAAAAATAAACACGCCCAAAGGCAGCAGTTAGAGAAGTAATTACATTAAAATTACTTTTATGATGTAGAAGGTTAAGTCTATTTTTACTTTCAGGAGTCCCCCTCAAAAATAGCAGTTCGGCCCTTCAACCGATAGCGGTAAACCACTATTTTATAGTCCTGTAGAAACTCTTACAATGTTTGCAATTCAGGAATTCCTGCTCCTTCACTAGGAATAGTAACTCCTGCCAATTCAAGTAATATCTTTGCTCTTATGGTCTGAATTTTCCCTGTATCTCTTCTAACTTTAGAAAAGTCTCGATCCTTTGTCACATTAGCAATGGCTACTACCAAAGCTCATGGTAAACACAGATTATCGGAATTATTAATAGTACTAATTCCCCTCCTCATACCGCACTCCTCTTCAAAAGTGTTGTATTTACCACCTCTCCCCAGTCCAGTTGGTAGACGTACACTTGTTACACGAAGACAAAATGATTCCGTATTAAGGCCAGATGAATTGGACTGATAAACATTACTTATAATATTCCAAATATCTTCGCAGTTTATTTCTCCAGCAGGTTTAAATCTGAGCCAACCTTCACCTCTGGTAAATTCCTTTGAACAGAAACTAAATCCCACATGATCCGATTTTTCTAGATGTTCTGTAGACCTTTGTATTATCTGATTAATACCCTCCTTAACCCATCCAACTGGTTCGACACAATCAGGCACAGGTTTTAACTTAAACTCCATAGTACGGCCGGTAATATCGTATCCATGTACCTTCTTGGTCGCATCTTTAATAACTATAAACTTTTCCATTTTCAGAGAACTTTCACGTTCACACTGTTTGACGGTTGAATTTGATATAATTGATTCACCCGTTAGTACTCATATTAATAACTTCAGCTAACAGTAAAAAAAAATGTAGTGAGGGTAGAAAATAAGAGAATGTTTTCAAAATATCCTCCAGAAGTATAGTATGAAGAGTGAATTCAAAATATCTTTGATTATGCTTGGAAGACACCTAAAAAAAAATTAAAAAAATTAGAATTTTATATTATATTAGTCCAATAATCAAACAAAATGTTATCTACCAACGTTTATAATTTTAACATTAACCATAAATAAAAAATGTGAATATTATATTCGAAATTTTAAATATTACAATTTAAGCCTAATAATCGCGCTCGCTATCCTACTAACCTCAAACCTGGAGAGGATATTAGCAGTAGTAGTATTATTCCATACATTTGTAGAAGTATAATCGTTAAATATAGGGTAAACATGAAAGATCTGTTTCCAGTCATATTTTAAGAATAATGTAGAAAACTCATAAGAAAACATTAAATTGTAAATTTAAAAATGAATTATTCAACTATGTTTAAATAATTTGATAATGAACCAATAACTCTTATTCAGTGAGCTGTATAACAGAATAAAAATATTTTCCTAAGACGGCATAAGATTGATTCGTAGCTAAGTACCCCGCTTTAGACACTGGTCTTACAACTTCGCTCGCGAGAGAGGATGTCAGTAGGGTTTAATATATTATTTTACACAATTTTTAACAACGAAATCACCAATGAAAGGGAAAAATCAATAAATAAACTTCCCTTTAACATTATAGCAATAATATGTAATAACTCAACAGAAATTTAAGGACGGGCAATTTAGTAAAAGAGAAAAAATATTTACTTTAAAGACCACCCTTTATGCCAATAGGAGCCATCCCTGTTTAATACATATATGTTTAAACATAATTTGTTATCACAACCCATGAAGGATGGCCGATAGACAGTTTTTAATAGCCAACAGACAACAATTTTCCCTGATCATGTCTTTGGGACATATGGAAAACACTGTATATACCAGCTCTTTTATGGTGACAACCTCCTTTGTAGAGAGGGATTAAAGAACACCAGAGCCAATACGTCTCCCCTCGTAAGGGTACCTGTCGTGTTTCCATGCGGAAAAAAGTCAACTATCCCTTTATACCAATAGGGGCCATTCCTAATCAATACGTATATGTTTAAACTTCATTTGTTATCACAGCCCATGAAGGATGGCCGATAGACAGTTTTTAATAGCCAACAGACAACAATTTTCCCTGATCATGTCTTTGGGACATATGGAAAACACTGTATATATAGTAAAAATCTTGAATACTCGCGCAAGATGGGGGCAAAGTCACGTGACACTCTGTCAATTTTGGTCTATTAAGTTGGCATGAATTACAGAACCGGACTTGAAAATTATACATGTGATACCTTCTAAAACAATTTATGCAATAGCCTCATCGGTTCTACCGCTTTAATATTGCCAAATAATAAGTAATAGGTAATAATTTCTTTTGAAAGTTATGTTTTATAAATATTATAATTTAAGGTAGGTAATAGGTAATAAGCATGAATTTTGATATGGTTTAAAGATAAAGTGACAAAATAGATTTAAAAAGTTTATAATATTATAAATATCCAAACCTTAAAAATACTAAACTAACTGAAACACAAATTAAAATAGGATTCTGTCACTCATATTTAGAATAGATTTTTTTTTTTTTTATTTGTTCAGATTATACCTATAGGTAAAATACATACAGTTCAACATAAACTAACTGAATTCAAGTTATTACATTCACTGTCAAGAAAATCCCCATATATGACTTACGTAAGGTACGTAGACCCAAATATGTTTTTATAGAATTTGTTGGCTATGGTACGGTTACATTTCTAAACTTGTATGTGGGCTAACATAAAGTTAAAAGCATCAATATAGCTAGGAATTTAATTTTTCTGTCAATGGAAACCCTAATTTAACAGTTTTTGACTTAACGTAAGGTACGAAGACCGAAATACGGTTTTTATAGAATTTGTTGGTTATAATACAGTTACATTCCTAAACTTGTATGTAGGCTAACATAAAGTTAAAAGCTTTAGTTTAGCCAGGGATTAAATTTTTCTGTCGGTGGAAACCCTACTTTAACAGTTTTTGACTTACGGAAGGTACGTAGACCCAAAAGTTGTTTTTATGGAATTTGTTTGTTAAAATGCAATTTATTGATACAGTTACATTTCTAAACTTGTATGTAGGCTAACTTTATGTTAAAAACTTTATTTTATTGTCATACAAACAATAATAATAGTAATATCAAATAATAATTTCACTTATGTAAGCTACGTAGACACAGAAAATAGAATTATATATTTGTTCGCTATCCTATTACATACTAATATGGTTAGCTATTTTAACTACTATAGTAACATAATGTTACTTACTATTACCTTACTATTGCCAAACAATAATAATATTTACTAATAACAATAATAAAAATAATTCCTTCAAAATCAAATAGCTGCTTTTTAAAGGTTAATAATATGGAAAGCTGTTTTGGCATATGGTAGAACTAGGCGATACCCGGTTTTATCAACCTACCCGGTTTTGTCCAACTCTCTCCTACCTACCTAAGTCAGGGAAATACTTAATTTCTACTTATTTTTCTTGAAACAGAAAAGGATACCTAGATAATGTAAAATGCGAAAATTATACATTAGAAACCTAACCTTAACGAACAAACATTTTAAGAACAAAAATTTTACAAACCAACTTTTCGACAAAAACGACGTTCAGATGAAATAAAACTTATTACTTATCGATGAAATCAACTTAACGAGCAAGGCACACATTAATAATTATGATCCCTAATGAAAAATAATTAAAAAATTTTAACCTGTATCTAAATTTTTGGCCAAATGAATAATAATTGTAGGTACTTACACAAAAGTAATTAATTTAAAATTTTTAAAATGTAATTAAATGTAACAAAAACGCAATTCATAACTCGGTGTTTGGGCTCATTACGGTCCGCTACAAATCTAGGGATATTATTATGTCCCAATATCAGCTGATCGATAACAAATAACCGCTGTCATCTGTTTTAAAACGAGACTATTCGTGATATTTAGTATACCAGCTCTTTTATGGTGACAGCCTCCTTTGTAGAGAGGGATTAAAGAACACCAGAGCCAATACGTCTCCCCTCGTAAGGGTACCTGTCGTGTTTCCATGCGGAAAAAAGTCAACTAGTCCTTTATACCAATAGGAGCCATTCCTATTAAATAAAAATAAATAAATAAAAGCACAAAATAACAGTAACAATAAAATTCCGTACAAAATTCAAATAATAAAAAATAACCTCATAATAAGCACTGAAAAGTTAGCATAATTTTAAAGAATATTGATTTTATTTTAAAATGGTCAAAATCACGGGGTTCTGCGACAGAATATACCGCTATTAAAATGGGTTCTTTGAATAATTGCGCAAACAAATTTTACCTCAATAAAAATTTTATGTTTGATAGTGGCTATACCTTGTAAGGTTTTACAGGTTAACATTAATTAAAATTAGAAAAAAAAATATCAGAGGAACAACAATTTTAATAAAAAATTAAAGAAAACATTTTTACCTTGTCTTTTAAAAAATATATGTGTTTAAGCAGCATACACCTCTCCTACCTATAAATTGTATACCTAACAGTTTACCCAAATAAAAAAAAAAAAAAATTAAAATATCAGAAGGTCCGCACAATTTTAATCAAATTAAAAAAACATTGTTTATCCCGCCCCAAAACCAATATATGCCTTTAAATATCCATACTTCTACCCCCAGTTCACTCATACATTTCCTACCTATAAGTTTTTTCAAATTATTTCTAAATCAAAAATAAAATAAAAATATTAGAATAACAGGGCATACGATTTTAATACAAGTTGAGTAAACCTTACCCCAATACAACCCAACTGTTTAAATTTCCACGTGTTATGATACCAACTACTTACTGAAGAATACGGACTCCTTCACTTCCTTTATACCCACCAGACAAAAGAGTGGGAGGATTTAAAACGAAATATTATTTTATATCGTTTCCAATCCAATCCAATATATTAAATTTTTATGAAGAGTGTAGGGATCCTCCAAATATATACAAGCTATCTTTCTCCAAAGAATTAATGCTTGGAATGAGAAGAATCTATCTATTCCTTTTACCCTTCGACTGTATTTCTATCAATTTTATCTAAGTCAAAAATTTAAAAAAATATCAGAATAACGGTACAATTTTAATAAAGTAAAAAAAAAACAGCGTTTTTACCTCGTCTTTAAAACTATATGCGTTTAGACACCCTATACATCTTTCCGTACACATATAAAATTTATACCCTCCCAATTACCAGAAAGCTATTCCTATATCCAAGAATAAAAATTAAAGAACATTTTTTTAACTCGTCTTTTTAAAATATATGTGTTTAAGCAGCATACACCCTACCCATAAATTGTATACCTAACAGTTTACCCAAATATTTTCTAAAAAAATTAAATTTTAAAAATATCAGAAGGAACGCACAATTTCAATCAAATTAAAAAAAAAAACATTTTTTATCCCGTCTCAAAACCAATAAATGCCTTTAAATACCCATACATCTACCCCTCATTTCACTCATACATTTCCTACATACAAGTTTTTCAATTTCTAAATCCAAAAATAAAAATATTAGAATAACAGGGCATACGATTTTAATACAAGTTGAGTAAACCTTACGCCAATACAACCAAATTGTTTAAATTTTTACGTGTTATGATACCAACTACTTACTGAAGAATACGGACTCCTTCACTTTCTTGATACCCACCAGAAAAAAGAGTGGGAGGATTAAAAACGAAATATTCTTTTATATCCTTTCCAATCCAACCCAATATATTGAATTTGAACCACCCACTTTTCATGAAGAGCCTCTAAATATACACAAGCTATCTTTCTCTAAGGAAGTAATGCTTGGAATGAGAAGAATCTATCTATTCCTCCTACCCTTTAACTGTATTACTATCAAATTTTATCTAAGTCAAAAATTAAAAAAATATCAGAATAAGGGCATAATTTAAAAAAGTAAAAAAAAAAACAGCTTTAAAACTATATGCGTTTAGACACCCTATACATCTTCCCGTACACATATTAATTTTATACCCCCCTAATTGCCAAAAAACTATTCCTAAATACAAGAATAAAAACGAAGTAAACGATTTTAATACAATTTGAGCAAAACTTACCCCAATAATATCGAAATGTTTTTCACGTGTTACGATACCCTTACTGAAAAAATACATGCTCCTTCATTTCTTTTTATACCCACCATAAACCTTAAAGAGTGGAGGGAATGAAAAACATATAGTGTTCGAGATTATTTCCTTAAAAATCCAAATCCAATAATATATTAAATTTGAATCCTTCCACTCTTTTTCTATACCCTTTAAAATTCATTCATATTCACTTATCTGAATTATCTATCCTACCTATTTTTAAAACTAGACATACTGAAGAAAATCATCAAAATCAAGATTTTTAAATAAAACAATAAATCCCCCTACCAAGCGGCCATTCCAAATCTCATTTCTCTAGTTCTCGTGCGGATCGTGGTTCATCGAGTTTGAATGCCAGGAAGCAACTGCAAGTAGTTAGCGCCTTGCGCGATCGAAATATCGTTTTGTTTTAGGATAAAATAAAGTTGAGTGTTTGTCTTTGAATTCATATTGTGGATTTACTTATTATTGGATTTGAATGAACGGTAAATAAACTCTTATCAGAAATTAACAAGGAATATTGATATCGTAAAGTTAAATAAAAAACTAACAAAATAATTTTATAAGTCCCCCCAAAATAATTTTATAAGCCCCCCCAAAATTTAAAAAAATATATTTTTTAAATTTAGCTTGTCTACAGAATAAAGTGGTGAAATTCAATTATTTTCTAAAAAATATGCAGATAAATTCGAATCACAGTGTCCAAACTAGACAGTTGAAAAGTTTTAGTCGCAATTATGACAAAGCCCATAAGAGCAGATGTTACGAAAAATCTGCTCTTATGGACTTTGTCATAATTGCGACTAAAACTTTTCAACTGTCTAGTTTGGACACTGTGATTCGAATTTATTTGCATATTTTTTTAGGAAATAATTAAATTTTACCACTTTATTCTGTAGACAAGCTAAATTAAAAAAAAAAAAATTTTAATTTTGGGGGGACTTATAAAATTATTTTGTTAGTTTTTTATTTAACTTTACGATATTAATATTCCTTGTTAATTTCTGATAAGAGTTTATTTACCGTTCATTCAAATCCAATAATAAATAAATCCAGAATATGAATTCAAAGACAAACACTCAACTTTTATTTTATCCTAAAACAAAACGATATTTCGATCGCGCAAGGCGCTAACTACTTGCAGTTGCTTCCTGGCATTCAAACTTGATAAACCACGATCCGCACGAGAACTAGAGAAATGAGATTTGGAATGGCCGCTTGGTAGGGGGATTTATTGTTTTATTTAAAAATCTTGATTTCGATGATTTTCTTCAGTATGTCTAGTTTTAAAAATAGGTAGGATAGATAATTCAGATAAGTGAATATGAATGAATTTTAAAGGGTATAGAAAAAGAGTGGGAGGATTCAAATTTAATATATTATTTGATTTGGATTTTTAAGGAAATAATCTCGAACAATATATGTTTTTCATTCCCTCCCCTCTTTAAGGTTTCTGGTGGGTATAAAAAGAAATGAAGGAGCATGTATTTTTTCAGTAAGTGTATCGTAACACTTGAAAAACATTTCGATATTGGGTGTTTTCACACTAGCCGACACGATACCGGTACAACAACGACAACGACACCGGTGGACGCGTAATCTCATGTAAGTAAAGGGAATGCTTTCACACTTGCCGATATATCGTTTTCGTGTCGTTACAGGCGCCGACAGGTCGGCGAGCAGCAAGCGCTCCACTCGTGTCGTTGGCGGTTTTTCCTTTTCCTAGTTGTTTCTGTTCTGGTTTTTGATTTCGTCAATTAACTTGCTCAGCACATAGTTAAATATTTCATGACTCATTCGAAAGTAGTTGAAAAATTTGTCAGAATCCTTAGTCAATTTCTCAAAAATAGTGTAATAGGTGCCCTCTAAGTAGCGCACCTTTATTATTGGATGTATCCAAAATTTTCGTTGCGGTCTTCGCTTTTTTGAGTCTTAAATGCAATGAATGTAGCAAATACAATTTATTTACAGGAACCATGTCTGCGAATACCGGCACAACACTACGACACGACAGCTGGCTGTCGGCAAATGTGAAAATACTCGCCGATTTATCGTGTCGGTGTCGCTACCGTGTCGTGATCGTGCCGGTATCGTATCGGCTAGTGTGAAAACGCCCATAATTGGGGTAAGTTTTGATCAAATTGTATTAAAATCGTTAACTTAGTTTTTATTCTTGTATTTAGGAATAGTTTTTTGGCAATTAGGGGGGTATAAAATTATTATGTGTACGGGAAGATGTATAGGGAAGTCTAAACGCATATAGTTTTAAAGCTGTTTTTTTTTTACTTTTTTAAATTATGCCCTTATTCTGATATTTTTTTAATTTTTGACTTAGATAAAATTTGATAGGAATACAGTTAAAGGGTAGGAGGAATAGATAGATTCTTCTCATTCCAAGCATTACTTCCGTACAGAAAGATAGCTTGTGTATATTTAGAGGATCCCTACACTCTTCATAAAAAGTGGGTGGTTCAAATTCAATATATTGGGTTGGATTGGAAACGATATAAAAGAATATTTCGTTTTTAATCCTCCCACTCTTTTTTCTGGTGGGTATCAAGAAAGTGAAGGAGTCCGTATTCTTCAGTAAGTAGTTGGTATCATAACACGTAAAAATTTAAACAATTTGGTTGTATTGGCGTAAGGTTTACTTAACTTGTATTAAAATCGTATGCCCTGTTATTCTAATATTTTTTTTTTGGATTTAGAAATTGAAAAACTTGTATGTAGGAAATGTATGAGTGAAATGAGGGGTAGATGTATGGGTATTTAAAGGCATTTATTGGTTTTGAGACGGGATAAAAAATGTTTTTTTTAATTTGATTAAAATTGTGCGTTCCTTCTGATATTTTTAAAATTTTATACTTGGGTAAACTGTTAGGTATACAATTTATAGGTAGGGTGTATGCTGCTTAAACACATATATTTTAAAAAGACAAATTAAAAATTTTTTCTTTAATTTTTATTCTTAGATATAGGAATAGCTTTCTGGTAATTAGGGGGGTATAAATTTTATATGTGTACGGAAAGATGTATAGGGTGTCTAAACGCATATAGTTTTAAAGACGAGGTAAAAACGCTGTTTTTTTTTACTTTATTAAAATTGTACCGTTATTCTGATATTTTTTTAAATTTTTGACTTAGATAAAATTGATAGGAATACAGTTGAAGGGTAAAAGGAATAGATAGATTCGTCTCATTCCAAGCATTAATTCCTTGGAGAAAGATAGCTTGTATATATTTGGAGGATCCCTACACTTTTCATAAAAAGTGGGGGGATTCAAATTTAATATATTGGATTGGATTGGAAACGATATAAAAGAATATTTCGTTTTAAATCCTCCCACTCTTTTGTCTGGTGGGTATAAAGGAAGTGAAGGAGCCCGTATTCTTCAGTAAGTAGTTGGTATCATAACACGTGGAAATTTAAACAGTTAGGTTGTATTGGAATAAGGTTTACTCAACTTGTATTAAAATCGTATGCCCTGTTATTCTAATTTTTTTATTTTATTTTTGATTTAGAAATAATTTGAAAAAACTTATAGGTAGGAAACGTATGAGTATGGATATTTAAAGGCAAATATTGGTTTTGGGGCGGGATAAACAATGTTTTTTTAAATTTGATTAAAATTGTGCGGACCATTTGATATTTAAAAAAAAAATTTTTTTTTTAATTTGGGTAAACTGTTAGGTATATAATTTATAGGTAGGAGAGGTGTATGCTGCTTAAATACATATATTTTTTAAAAGACAAGGTAAAAATGTTTTCTTTAATTTTTTATTAAAATTGTTGTTCCTCTGATATTTTTATTTCTAATTTTAAATTTTAAAATTTTATCAAAAGTCAATTGGATACTTGTAGGGTGCTTTAGTGCATATTTTATACTTGTTTGGGTAAAAGGTAAAACAACGTTGCTATTTTTCATAATTTTTTTTATTTTTGGTAGAATATTAGTTTTTAAATTGGGGTTGTTACAGTAACAGTAAAAGTACAAACGAAATAATAATTGTTTTAATGCAATTAGATAAATAAGTTAATTAATGTTAACCTGTAAAACCTTACAAAGTATAGCCACTATCAAACATAAAATTTTTATTGAGGTAAAATTTGTTTGCTCAATTATTCAAAGAACCCATTTTAATAGCGGTATATTCTGTCGCAGAACCCCGTGATTTTGACCATTTTAAAAAATAAAATCAATATTCTTTAAAATTATGCTAACTTTTCAGTGCTTATTATGAGGTTATTTTTTATTATTTGAATTTTTTACGGAATTTTATTGTTACAGTTATTTTGTGCTTTTAATTATTTATTTTTATTTAATAGGAATGGCTCCATTTGGTATACAGGGATAGTTGACATTTTTCCGCATGGAAACACGACAGGTACCCTTACGAGGGGAGACGTATTGGCTCTGGTGTTCTTTAATCCCTCTCTACAAAGAAGGTTGTCACCATAAAAGAGCTGGTATATACAGTGTTTTCCATATGTCCCAAAGACATGATCAGGAAAAAGTGTTGTCTTTTGGCTATTAAAAACTGTATATCGGCCATCCTTCATGGGCTGTGATAACAAATGAAGTTTAAACATATACGTATTGATTAGGAATGGCTCCTATTGGTATAAAGGGATAGTTGACTTTTTTCCGCATGGAAACACGACAGGTACCCTTACGAGGGGAGACGTATTGGCTCTGGTGTTCTTTAATCCCTCTCTACAAAGGAGGTTGTCACCATAAAAGAGCTGGTATATACAGTGTTTTCCATATGTCCCAAAGACATGATCAGGGAAAATTGTTGTCTGTTGGCTATTAAAAACTGTCTATCGGCCATCCTTCATGGGTTGTGATAACAAATTATGTTTAAACATATATGTATTAAACAGGGATGGCTCCTATTGGCATAAAGGGTGGTCTTTAAAGTAAATATTTTTTCTCTTTTATTAAATTGCCCGTCCTTAAATTTCTGTTGAGTTATTACATATTATTGCTATAATGTTAAAGGGAAGTTTATTTATTGATTTTTCCCTTTCATTGGTGATTTCGTTGTTAAAAATTGTGTAAAAGAATATATTAAACCCTACTGACATCCTCTCTCGCGAGCGAAGTTGTAAGACCAGTGTCTAAAGCGGGGTACTTAGCTACGAATCAATCTTATGCCGTCTTAGGAAAATCTTTTTATTCTGTTATACAGCTCACTGAATAAGAGTTATTGGTTCATTATCAAATTATTTAAACATAGTTAAATAATTCACTTTTAAATTTACAATTCAATGTTTTCTTATGAGTTTTCTACATTATTCTTAAAATATGACGGGAAACAGATCTTTCATGTTTACCCTATATTTAACGATTATACTTTTACAAATGTATGGAATAATACTACTACTGCTAATATCCTCTCCAGGTTTGAGGTTAGTAGGATAGCGAGCGCGATTATTAGGCTTAAATTGTAATATTTAAAATTTCGAATATAATATTTACATTTTTTATTTATGGTTAATGTTAAAATTATAAACGTTGGTAGATAACATTTTGTTTGATTATTGGACTAATATAATATAAAATTCTAATTTTTTTAATTTTTTTTTAGGTGTCTTCCAAGCATAATCAAAGATATTTTGAATTCACTCTTCATACTATACTTCTGGAGGATATTTTGAAAACATTCTCTTATTTTCTACCCTCACTACATTTTTTTTTACTGTTAGCTGAAGTTATTAATATGAGTACTAACGGGTGAATCAATTATATCAAATTCAACCGTCAAACAGTGTGAACGTGAAAGTTCTCTGAAAATGGAAAAGTTTATAGTTATTAAAGATGCGACCAAGAAGGTACATGGATACGATATTACCGGCCGTACTATGGAGTTTAAGTTAAAACCTGTGCCTGATGGTGTCGAACCAGTTGGATGGGTTAAGGAGGGTATTAATCAGGTAATACAAAGGTCTACAGAACATCTAGAAAAATCGGATCATGTGGGATTTAGTTTCTGTTCAAAGGAATTTACCAGAGGTGAAGGTTGGCTTAGATTTAAACCTGCTGGAGAAATAAACTACGAAGATATTTGGAATATTATAAGTAATGTTTATCAGTCCAATTCATCTGGCCTTAATACGGAATCATTTTGTCTTCGTGTAACAAGTGTACGTCTACCAACTGGACTGGGGAGAGGTGGTAAATACAACACTTTTGAAGAGGAGTGCGGTATGAGGAGGGGAATTAGTACTATTAATAATTCCGATAATCTGTGTTTACCATGAGCTTTGGTAGTAGCCATTGCTAATGTGACAAAGGATCGAGACTTTTCTAAAGTTAGAAGAGATACAGGGAAAATTCAGACCATAAGAGCAAAGATATTACTTGAATTGGCAGGAGTTACTATTCATAGTGAAGGAGCAGGAATTCCTGAATTGCAAAAATTGCAAGAGTTTCTACAGGACTATAAAATAGTTGTTTACCGCTATGGGTTGAAGGGCCGAACTGCTATTTTTGAGGGGGGCTCCTGAAAGTAAAAATAGACTTAACCTTCTACATCATAAAAGTCATTTTAATGTAATTACTTCTCTAACTGCTGCCTTTGGGCGTGTTTATTTTTGCGAAACTTGTCACGATCCTTACGACCATAAAAATGTCCATAGATGTGGAGGGACGTGTCCTGGTTGTCTACAAACTCCAAAATGTGCAGAAGGTCAAGTTAAGATTAAATGCGATAACTGCAATCGATATTTTAGACGAAAAATATGTTACGAAAATCACTTAAAAATAGGGTCCTGGGAAAAAAGTACTGTTTGTAAGAAGGTTCGAAGTTGTAAACGCTGTTTTAAAACCATAAAGGGTAATAGAAAACACTTCTGCAATGAAATTTTCTGTAAGGTATGTCAGACACATGTTCCTGAAAATCATTTATGTTATATTCAACAAGATACAGGAAAACCCAAAACAAAAGATGTGCTCTTTGTATTTTATGATTTGGAGACTCGACAGGAAGAGCTATTAGAAGATGGATCTTTACTTCATCGGCCAAATCTCTGTGTTTACAAACAGTGCTGCGATGTATGTATAAACTCAGAGGAGAAGGTTATATGTAAAAAGTGTGATGTGAGATTACAAAAACTTAAAGGTTCAGACCCAGTTGGCTCATTTACACGTAATTTGTTGGAGTTAAGAAAAAAATTTTAACAAATAGTGGTATGGTAATTGCTCATAACGGCCAAGCCTTTGATCATCAGTTTATTTTAAACTATATGTTAACAGATACCGATTTGACACCATAAGTATTAATGCGTGGTACTACAATTATTATGATGCAAGTTGGTAGTGTTAAGTTTATTGATTCTCTTAACTATTTCCCTATGGCTCTGACCAAACTACCCAATGCATTTGGATTGGGAGAAAATTATAAGAAAGGCTATTTTCCTCACCTTTTTAATACCAAAGCAAATGAAAATTATATTGGACCAATGCCTGCAATTAAATACTTTTCTCCAGATACTATGAAGGAAGGTGATTATTCTAAATTTATTCAGTGGTATGAGGGTCACAAAAATGAACAATTTGACATGCAAAAAGAACTGGTTGATTATTGTGTATCTGATGTAGAAATCCTTACTAAAGCATGTTTAAAATTTAGAGAACAACTTATGACTACAACCAATGTATGTCCGTTTATTGAAGCTACAACTATTGCTTCAGCATGTAATAAAGTGTTTAGAAGAAATTTCCTACAGCCAAACACGATAGGACTTATACCAAAAAATGGTTATAGGTGGAAGGATCGGCAAAATAAAATTGCAATTGAATGGTTATTGTGGCAAGAACAACAAAAACAAATTAATATTTTACATGCTGCTAAAGGCAAAGAAATTGTTTTGCATGGCGTTAAAGTTGGTGGTTATTGTGTGGAAACAAATTAAATTTTTGAATTTCAAGGTTGCTATTACCATGGATGCCCTAATTGTTACAAATTTAGCAGAAATGACCCTCTCCTAGATGATCCAACAGATACTCTTAATTTACGATATTAAGCAACTCACATAAAAATTACGAAATTAAAAGAACTTGGTTTTGTAATCAATGAAATGTGGGAATGCAACTTTAGGGAACTGTTGATAAAGAATCCAGAAATTGAAAATTATACCAAACAACATTTGCTTTTAACTTTGATACCTTTAAACCCGAGAAATGCCTTTTACGGCGGTCGCACTGACAATGTCTGGAAGTATTATAAAGCAACGGTTGATGAGAAAATCAAATATGTTGATGTTTTTAACCTCTATCCATATGTTTGCAAGTATGGTAAATTTCCTATTGGCCATCCTACAGTAATTGTTGGAAATGAATGCAAAAACCTTAATCTTAATAATATTGATGGGATAATAAAACGTAAAAGTCTTCCACCAACCGATCTGTATCACCCTGTTCTTCCACAAAAAATGAACAATAAGTTAATTTTTCCTCTTTGTAGCACATGTTGTCAAGAGCAGAACTTGGGTAAATGCTATCATACGGATGACGAAAGGGCACTTGAAGGAACATGGGTCGTCATAGATGAAGTAGTTAATGCAATTGAGATGGAATACACAATTTTAAATATTCATGAGTTCTGGAAATATAACATGCAAAAGCTTAGTCATAAAACTGGAGGATTATTTACTTCTATGATGAACAAATTTATTAAAATTAAACATGAAGCATCAGGGTGGCCAAAAACATGTACGACTGAGGAAGAAAAAAACAAATATACAAAAGACTTTCTCGAGCAAGAAGATGTTAAACTTGAATATATCCAGATTGTTGAAAATCCCGGTCTAAGATCCTTGGCAAAATTAATGCTCAACTCATTTTGGGCTAAATTTGGTCAAAGAGAAAATCAACCAAAGACAAAAATTATAAATGAGCCTTCAGAATTTTTTTCAATGTTTGTTAACCCTGGGATACAAATTAATGGGTTACTTCCTGTTAATGAAAAAACTCTAATTGTCAACTATGAACATACGGATGAAGTCTATGATCCACTTCCTACTGTCAATGTGGCTATTGCAGCATATGTTACAGCACAATTACAATACAATTGTTTTCAAGCATATTTGTCGAACCAAGGAGCACACAGTACTGACCTGTACTGAAACTAAACTTTACAGGCCAAATTCAACTAAGCGAAATTTCTCCCTGATGGCAGTTCCGAACCCTATGGGTATATAAAACCAAGACTATTTGAATAGCATGTAATTATGTGTGTATAAAAATAAAATAATATTTAATAAATACGAGTTTCTCCCTTAGTCATGTTTTTTTTCAAATTTCCTTTTAACCAATGAGCAAGCCGTATTGGCCTGCACGGAGACTATACATTATAGGCAGGATATTCCTGCTTTTTAATGTTAGTTTAGTAATATAAAAAAACCAATACAATTTGTATAGTATAGAGTATAGAAAAATAAAATATTGTCGTGAGCCCTAGCAATAACTACTTAAATGCTGTTAATCTGGTAAATTCTTAAAATATAATTTCCTTCTCGGTCCCATAGCATCATCATTAAACTAACTGTTTGATTTTTACTTCAAGCGTTGGTGGCGCAATGGTTATGACGCTTGCCTTCAATTCTATACATAGTGGGTTCAAATACACGTTAAGTAAACTTTTTTCTTGTTTTTAAAAAATTAGGTAATAAATATTTGGTGTGTATCTTTGGAGGGGGCCCCATGTGGTAAATACATGCTCAGGAGGGGGCCCCATTTTGGCTGTATTTTAAGCGGCCCTATTTTTAAGTTTACAGGGCCGGACCGATCAACCTCCGTCTCATGCGACGCTAAGAGTGAGAGCTAGTGCTAATGGTCGTTTGTACCACCGACAGATGACAGATCTCACGCCCCTAAAGAAAAATTCATTCGCTATAGAAAATATTCTCACGGTATGCTCCACATTATCCAAAAATTCCCACGCTCTAGAAAATATTCCCACGCTCTGCTTCACATTCCCCAAAAACTGCCACGCCCTAAATAAAAAAGTTCCCACGCTCAAGCGACGCCATGCCTACTATCCACCTAAACTTCTGCGTTAAAATTAATAAAAACAATAACGTGGCAACAGTGTGTAGTTCGCTTGTTTATTTTTCTTGGATAAAGTGAAATTTTTTGAATATTTTCTTCCGTTTAAAATTCAAAAATGGTCATATCGTGATCTACGATTGTGATTTTCAAAGTAGCAAAAAAAAAGGAAAGTAGTGCAATAAAAAAGTGCCACAACAAACAATTATTTATTTTATAAATACGTCAATATCAGTGCGCGGTTGCCAGAATGCCGGAGATAGAAATCTGTGATGTTTGTAACAAAAGTGTACTGGACAACCAGGTAGGTCTTCTATGCGAAAAATGTTTTATATGGAAACATAGAGTGTGTTTGGCTATGTCTCAAAAGACATATAGTCAAAACAGCCCTGGAACTGTGATTCATGTGAAAACAGAGCTACAAGAAGAAAACAACCCACTGAAATTAAAAATTTCACGCTGGCAGATGTAATGGAAAAATTGGAGACTATGGATCAGAAGTATAATGCTTTGTTTGCTAAATTCAATGAGCAGGTTAAAATAAATGAGAAACTGCGAAGTGAAATCGCCGAGTTAAAAAAAAACGCTTTGCTGACGACATTACACTTATCTCATCTTTTACTTTGAAATCTCAAACATCGGCTGCTGACGCACATCTTCGCAGACAACATGAAGTATCACGCCTCAATAAAGACCTGGAAGAAATTTGGTCTTGGGGTGACAGTAACCAAGTCGAATTTAACGCTCAAAAAACCCAGGCAGCAGTTTTCTCTAAGAAGGTTAACATTGCAGAACCCGATATCGTTATGGCAGGACACGCAATTCCACTGACTTCGTTTATTAATTTGCTGGGTGTCAACCTGGGAGGAAATATGTCTTGGCATAATCACGTTGTGGCAATCGCCAGGGCAGCTTCTCAGAAGATCGGTATACTTTTCCGTATCAAAAGTTGTATACACCTCAACAACTTTTGACACTCTATAAAGCCCAGATTCGACCATCACTGGAATACTGCTCTCATATCTGGAGTTCTGCACCGAAGCATACCCTTCGGTTGTTGGATTCCATCCAAAGGAGAGCCGTTCGTCTATGCGGCGACCACGAGCTGACTAAGAACCTCGACAGCTTAGAACATCGAAGACAGGTTAGTGATTTGACTCTCTTCTACAGATATTTCCATGGCAAGTGTTCGACAGATATTGCTCGCTCGATTCCACCTAGAGTAATGCATAGCAGAAACACACGGCGAACCACTGCCGCCCATCCCTATATGGTTCAACTTAGTACACCCCGAACATCATTGTTTCGGAACTCTTTCATTTGGAGGACGCCATCTTTGTGGAACGGCCTTTCTGAGACCGTGTTTCCAACCGAATATAACCTCCAACGATTCAAGAAAAACGTGAATCGCTTTCTTCGCACACGCACCGCACCCAGAGCGCCTTAAAGGATTTTTCCTATAGTGCTTGTGCTCGATCATAAAAAAAAAAAAAAAACACTAAATAGGAAAAAACAATATGAATTAAAACACAACATAATTGTACCGGGTGAGTCAACGATTGCGCGGAGTAGCTTTATGCCTTGAAGATGAAATTTGTCGATAATAAGCTTTTGTATGAAGGTATGGTTGGATATCTGGCACATTTTTTATTACATTTAACATGTATACAGCTGACATCCCATCTCACCCAAATTCCCAACTGGCCATATTTGTAGACGACGTACTCCTACACGCCAGCTCATACTATGCAAATGTGGCCAGGCAACATATCACCAACCACCTACGAACCCTCATCCCTTGGTATAAAAAGTGGAAATTGGAACTCAACGAAGAAAAATGTGAATGCGTTATACTGACAAGAAAACGAACAAACAATTACATAAACCAAAATATTATAATAAACAACAGACAAATAATACCTACAGATAAACTAAAATACCTTGGAGTAGTAATAGACAAAACCCTAAGATTTCAACATAATACAACAAAACTAATACAAAAATATTACGCAACAACCCAAAGACTATACAAATTACTAAATTACAGATCTCCATTATCACCGACAAATAAACAAATTATTTTTAATCAATGCATACGACCATTACTGACTTACGCAGGACCAGTCTGGTGTAGCATGGCCGATACACACTTCAAAAAGCTACAGATTCTACAGAATAAAAATTTAAGACAAATCTTATTAGCACCGATAAGAACACCAGTACGCCATCTACACCAGGCAACAAACACTCCTTATATTACAGATTACATAAGACAAAATGCAATAAATTTTTATAATACTCAACCACAAAACTCTAGACTAACCCAAAATATAACAGACTTAAGATATAACGAGTATCGCATTCACCCACCTATACACTCAAAACTTCCAATTTACTTTCAAAATAATTAAAAAGTTCCCATTTTCACCGAAAAACCACAAAAATCCCAAAGTCCGAAAACCACGCCCCAAAAATTAAGACCGCCTACCATGAAATGATGGTAAAGCTGTCATATGCAAAGCTACGGTGTACCTGTTAATATAAGTTTCTAGCTGGTTTTTCATCTGTTTTTCCAGTGAACCCCAACACAAACCCATAAATTTAAAAACTACACAACAACAAAAAACTTTCTTAAACAAAAAACCGAATTATTGCATAGCCGTAAAAGGTCGCTGAAACTGGCTGAATAAATGCATTCAAATGCATATACTAAGTACCAAGGCCAAGATCAGCCACCCTGCTCTGTAGGGCGTACCCCTGGTAATCAAGAAACTAGGAAGAACGAAATACAATATTATATAGTATTATATTGTAATTAGTATTAGTAATGCAATGTAAAATATTATTAAACAAATAAAGAGATTTTAAAAGTAAAAAGTGGCACATTTTAAAAATATTTTGAATTATACGGGGTGCGCCCAAAAAGTAGGGTGTCATAAAGTTTTATTGGGGTCACCTGAAAAACATAGTTTATCACAATAATTTAAAAGAATTAAGAATGAAAATTGCCAATGAAAGTGCGAGAATAACAAGGGAAATGGTTTTAAACACCCAAAGACATTTTTGCGATAAATTGTATCATTGTCAGTTAGTAAATGGGGTCATTTTCAACACTTATTTAAAAATAGAGCCGTTTTGCCATGATTTGTTATACGTTTTTGTTTAAAGTTAACTTAATAAATTGTTTCTTGAAATTTATTTTGTGTTTTGTAGCTGATCAATTTATGTAAGAAAGTAATGAATTTAGGTATAACACATGGTTAATAAAAAATGTTTAAAATTGAGTCGGCAATCAAAATAATTAAAAATATACAGGGTATTCCATTTAAAAAAATATGACTATCATTCTCCACAACTTTGTGGGCGATCCTGTATATTTCAATTTATCACCGATATGAAGATTTTTTATATAAGACGTTTTTTCCTTACCCTGTATAAGTTTTATAGTTTAATTGACTTGTTCTCTTTTTTTTAAACTAATAACATGACGTCGATTTATTTTTAAACAAATTTTAGAAACAAACCCTAAAAAACAACTTTTTTCCTCAAAATGATAGATTGGCAACTACTAAGAATGCCAAAAATAAGTACCTTATTTCCCAACTTGATCAAAAATTGAGAAGAAATTCCAATTTTTTGACAAGAATTAGGGGCAATTTTTAACTGTTTACACGTAAAAATAACTTAAAGGTCAACTTCTACAATTTCTTGAGCAAGAACTTAAATTTTAAAGCCCGGACCTGTCTATTTTCCCAATCGTCAAATAATAATGTTGCAGTGCGCATGTCTAATCGTGTGTAGCTTTGTTTACATGCACGAGACCATAAATTTGCCACAGGCCATTGTTTGTTTACCTAAAGGTAAATATCTATGGCGTGGACGCACTTTTATATACAGGGTGGCACACCGAAAACTTTCCACCCAGGTTTATTTTCTTGTTAATAAATAAATCAAAATTCGCTCGAACACGGGAACCTTAGCTCTCAGGGGGACATATTTTTTTGCTATTTTCACCTACTGGAATCCCTACCGAGGGTTGCTAGCAAATAAATTTTATTTAACGTAAATAATTAAAAACCAAACAAATATCATAGCAAATTCAAATATGCCTATTTATTTAATACAAAGAATATTTAGGTCAGACAAATAAAAATTATTTGGTCCCAATAAAAGAAAGTCAAACAATTCATTTATTTAACTTAGAAGGCAGTGCTTTTTTTTTGGCTTTGGCATGTCTGCCATTGAGCCAGCCGCTTAGAAGGCAGTGCTCGTATAGCAGCAAATTGAAAAAAAAATTGGAAATTATAAGAAGTCAGGTTAGGTGCCGAGATATCCAAAAAATGTACTTAAAAAAGTTATTTAGAACTAAGACCATACGCAAAACCTTAAGATTTTATTTTAAAAAGTTGGTAAACGCATTTTTTTTTATTAATTTAGAAATTTTCAATTTTTTTCTTTTGAATAGCTTGGCTAAAGTAACGCCCATTACAAGCAAATGTAGTAGTTTCTACAATCGACAAGACACAATCGAAAAAATAACTTTTCGCCAGACAGTCGCTGTTGCAATGGTTTGTATCTAATGACTGTATGATTTTTTTCAAAGCGCCACTGAAAATTTTGTAAGCCCCCTCTAAAAAATATTATGTAGGTACATACAGTGGTGTGTACATTGATAAAATTAATTATTTGAATTAAAAAAATTTGCCATTCACTCAAATAAATATTTGTTTCCTATTAGCCAAACAATTATGTATTTGAATTGTACCACGAAATTATTTAAAGTTTTACAATTATTCGATTTGGTACAAATAATTTTTTATTTAGAGGTAATCACTTTTTACAAAATTTTAGCAAATATTTATTTTATTCAAATTTCTTCTAACTTAAATGAAATGCGTTAATGATTTGAAATAAATAATTTTCAAGTTAAATTAATAAAATATTTATTTTAATGAAATTTCTACATTTTTTAATAAAGTATTTATTTAATTTGAAGAAGTAGTCCATGCTTAAAGTGGAGTGTAAAGTGTTTTTTCTTTCTTTCCCAAAGTATTTATTTGTTTACTTTTGTTCAATATGTATTTGCCGCCACAACAACTTGTTTCATTAAAATACATATTTGTTTAATTTTTATTAAGTATTTATTTGCGATCACAGTAATTTATTTCCTTTCAACAATTTAAGTTATTTGCTTTAAATACATCGTTGATTTCACTAAAACATATCCTTGATTTTACTGAAATGAATCCCTCTACCCCTATGCTATCCAATAAACAGAAAAAAAAACTGAAGTTCTAATTTCAAACAACTAAATTTTAAAATAATATCGTGGCATGTTTGTATTTTATTGTTTTAGTATTGTAGTGGCTTTTACTAATTGGTATATATACAAGGTAAAATAAAATTAAAAGATTGTTGTTTCAATGCATTTATTACATAGTTAGAATAAACAACAGAACAGAAAATCTAAATAAAATGGCTGAGCAACATCCGCCATAAAACTAGTAAAATAATGTGAAAAAGTGTTTGCACAAACTATACTAATTCAAAAAAAAACTAGTACTATACTTAGTTGTTAGGCATAAGAGAGAACTAAGAACAAAATAGTTTAAGAAATACATGTTACATTACATTTTTTAAAAGTATTAACAAGCAGATAATTTAACATATCAATCTTCAAAATTAATTGATACTACTGTATTAACTTAACGCTTAAAGATATACATTTAAAAAAATACACAATACTTAATTGATGATCAAAGAAATAAAATCATAATAATACAACCTTGCAAACCAAAAATTTACTCGCTAGTTTTCGCCATCAACTGGGGTTTACATTCCAGTCAATAACTAGAGAACCAAGGGCGTCCATAGGGGGGGGGGGGGCAAAACGGGCACTTGCCCCCCCCCCTCCCTAGCCGCCCACATTACTATTTTATTTCATAATTCAGTATAAATATTGAATAGTACAGTGGTTAGTTAGTAGACCAACAAATCACTAAACTGAACAATTACATAATAAAAACATATCAATAAATTAATACATTAGGCATAAGTTAAATAAATAGTCTTATACAGTGTCA
Organism: Polydrusus pterygomalis; assembly: GCA_963969555.1. Classification (NCBI taxonomy): domain Eukaryota; kingdom Metazoa; phylum Arthropoda; class Insecta; order Coleoptera; family Curculionidae; genus Polydrusus; species Polydrusus pterygomalis. Next base: position 14,026,959 of record OZ018384.1, read on the forward strand.
CCAGTAAAGTCCGTATCATATGGGATTTTTTTAAATTAATATCTTTATTCAAAATTTGACCTTGGCATCAAGTTCTGCATCGATCGAGATGAAAATTAGGCAAATAAATAGTACCTAATCACGTGATTCGCATTATCTGCCAAATTTTAATTTTTTTTCAAAAAATAATTCAAAAGTGGGGTTATTTTTGAAAATATCGAAAAAAGTTATAATTTTTTTTAAATGCAGTTTCTAGCCCACATGCAAAATTTCAGCTGGATAAGATAATTTTGATTTTTTACCTATATTTTGTAAATTGCACCACTTTTGCAAAATAAGACTCAACGCAACCTATACATAAAATTTCTTAGTTTTCACAATGCTTTATTTCAGATACATTTTCTTTAAACTAGCGTCATATTAAATGTGTGTTTTTCTACAAAATCAAAATTGGGCTATTAAAATTTGGTCGCATGTGATGCAAAGTTCATTTGTTTTTGACCCTGTATAAGGTAACTTCATAAAATACGTATTTTTGAAAACGTAGTTTGTGACTGAAAGTAAAAAAATAAAAAATAAAATAAAGAGATTTTAAATTACATCGTTGAAAATAGATAAACTTTCCGTTGGGTTAAGCAAAAATTTATTTTCCACTTAATGAACACTTTACTGATGACACTGTGTTCTTTTTTGTCTTAATATTAAGGTGTATAACAAATTAACTTTGCTTCACATGCGACCATATTTTAATACCCAATTTTGATTTCGTAGAAAAACACACATTTAATATAAAGCTATTTTTAAAAAAAAATGTATCCAAAATAAAGCATTGTCAAAACTAAGAAGATTTATGTAGGGTACGTTGAGTGTTATTTTGCAAAAGTGGTGCAATTTACAAAATATGGGTAAAAAATAAAAATTATCTTATCCAGCTGAAATTTTGCATGTGGGCTAGAAACTGCATTTAAAAAAACTTTTCCCTATAACTTTTTTTTGATATTTTCAGAAATAACCCCACTTTTGAATTATTTTTTGAAAAAAATTAAAATTTTACAGATAATGCGAATCACGTTAGTACTATTTTTTTTTTACTTTTTATTTTCATCTCGATCAAAGCAGAACTTGATGCCAAAGTCAAATTTCGAATAAAGCTATTAATAAAAAAAAATCCCATATGATGCGGACTTTACTGGTGACACTGTATATAAAAAGTATTGTTTAAGTTTTTGCCCCCCCCCCCCCCCCTGAAAAACGCTCTATGGACGCCCTTGTAGAGAACCACTTTAAATTATAACAAAAACTAAAGAGAATTTAAAAGTTAAGGGATGTGGGCAAAATGTTCTTGTTTTAGTTTTTTGAATAAGGCCAAAATGGCAATATCAAGACATTTTAAAAACTACAGTTTTATGGCCAACATTACAACTAAATAATTTTTTTGAAATTCCTTTTTTCTAAAACTAGATCATTTTGCAAGGATCACTTAGGTTTTCAATTTTTCTTTCAAAACTAATTAATTTGGTACGATAACTTCTTAGTTGATTGGAACGTAGGTACGTGTTTTCACGATAAAAACGCAGTTTTAACGGCTCGATTGAGAGCTCTTAAGTGTTAGTTTGAAAAAAAACTATTAAATTAGACAAATAATTACTACGTTAAGTAATTTTTCTTAAAAGGATTTTGTGTTTATAGAAAAAATACCTAGGTATAATAAGTCTTATTGAGTCGTATCATGGAATAACCAAAATATCCAAATCGTTTCCTACCTTGGAAAGCATGGTGGGCGATAGTACCCCATTTGAGTAAGATACACATCAATTGCATGGCATTGCATCTTTCATATTGAAGTATATTAAATAAAGTTTATACACAATCACTGAAATTATCACACAACAAACACATAAGGTAGTATCAATAAAAAACGCTAACTTTTTAATCGGTACCTATTTGATTTTACTGCGGGTTTTCACTTCTAAGATGCAACGAGGTGTGCTGTGTAGCTATTTGGAAAAATGGCGACGAAAGACAAAACTTAAAGTTAGGTTGACAGGACGACAGGCCCAAACGTAAACGACGCATCATGCTATTTGTGCGACCAATCATGTTATTCAATGCGGGTGACGTCTTCCGATTATCGGGGTAGCTTTTAATAACTAAGGAATTGATTTTAATACCTAATTATTAAAGTTAAATGACCAAGTTGTTGAAATAGTTCGTTTTTTAATATTTAATTTAGGGTTAACGGTATTTAGTTCCCAATATGGGATTATTTCGCGTAAATATTAAATTATTTGGATTTTGTACTTTTGTAGTTTATTGCTTAGATATTTATTTTAAAGCTTGTGTTGTTTGACATAAATCCGCCAACAGTCAAATCATTTTACAAATACAAACAAATACTCTGACATATTTTAATTAATTAAAACTGAGTTAATTCAAATCATACTTAATTGTCACCAATACTTCTTCGGCAAATAAATCAGTTTATTTGTTTAAAGGAAAACAGTTTTATCAGTGTACCTCTATCAGAATCGTGACACCGCGAACGATGGAGGCACGGCAGTATTGTAATAATAAGTTCTTATTCTGTTAAAACGATCAAAAGAAATTACTTGTATGCCGACTATGATTAAGAGATGTCCAGATTATCTGGTATTTCATCGGACAGTCCGGTATTGTACTGAAATACCGGTATTTTGATTTAGCGTTCGGTATAAGAAAATAATAAATACCGAGAAGTTTCAATATTTAAATTTGAATATGGATTCAATATTAATTTTTATTGACTATGCTTTATACTAATTAGGAACTTTGACTAAAAAGCTCAAATACCAATTTTAACAAAAAAGTGAATGCGCCCCAAAAAAGTTCTCCATCCCCCCCTCCCAAATTAAAGTCTCGTTACGTCGTGCTATATATATCGTCACATTTTATTTCCAACTTACGTATCTCTTTTTACTGGTCGTGGCACTGGTGACAGAAATAAAATAAATTTTTGAGCAATCTGACAAAACCGTGGCAGGTTCCATGAGAGACGTTTTCCTCCAATTTTAGCGTATCAGACTTGTTTCAACCCCTGTTGCACTAAGCTTGGCCCAAATTGATTCAAAAGCGTTTAATGCCAAAGCAAGATTTCGTCGAAGTTATACCACTGGTTAATACTGTCGTATTACGTAGTTATACATCTACATTTTGCGTGCAGATTAGGGAATTATGTTTTTATACAACAGGCTTTGTGCTCGTCACCAATTAATATTTTTATGAAGTTTGGGCTTAGTGGCTTATCTGCATTTAAATATTTGCTTGAAGATCTATCTAAGTTTAAAAATGTGCTGATTTAAATATGTTTTTAAACTCTTGTTCAATTTTGCGTTCTTTATGCATAAATATAATATAAAATAAGTTAAAGGGTGGTAGAAAATAGATTCCTACAAACAACACGATCTCTTGCAAGCATACAACTAAATACGGTTTGTAAAGACCGACCGAAGGTTCGGTTTCGGCCAAAAACCGGCCGAACCTTCGGCCATGCCGAAACTCAGTGTTCGTGAATTGTCGCGCACCGTTCGGCTAACTTTGGGTGGGTTCGTAGGCAGTGTTGTCTACAGTGTGACCAGTAAAGTCCGCATCATATGGGATTTTTTTTTATTAATAGCTTTATTCGAAATTTGACTTTGGCATCAAGTTCTGCTTCGATCAAGATGAAAATTAAGCAAAAAAATAGTAGTCACGTGATTCGCATTATCTGTCAAATTTTAATATTTTCCAAAAATAATTCAAAAGTGGGGTTATTTCTGAAAGTATCAAAAAAAGTTATTAAAAAAAAATGTTTAAGTGCAGTTTCTAGCCCAGATGCATAATTTCAGCTGAGATACCTTTGATTTTTGACCCATATTTTGTAAATTGCACCACTTTTGCAAAATAAGACTTAACTCAACCTACATAAAACTTCTTAGTTTTGACAATGCTTTATTTCAGATACATTTCCTTTAAAGTAGCGCCATATTAAATGTGTGTTTTGCTACAAAATCAAAATTGGGTTAGGTATTAAATTTTGGTCGCATGTGATGCAAAGTTTATTCGTTTTTGACCCTGTATAAGGTAACTTCATAAAATAGGTATTTTTGAAAACGTAGTTTAAGTCTGAAAGTAATACACCTTAATATTAAGACAAAAAGAACACAGTGTCATCAGTAAAGTGTTCATTAAGTGGAAAATAAATTTTAGTGGTGGGTATAAAATCAAAATTATCTTACGAAGCTGAGATTTTGCACCTGGGCTAGAAACAGCATTTAAAAAAACTTTTTCTTATAACTTTAATCAATATTTTCAGAAATAACCCCACTTTTAAATTATTTCTTGTAAAAAATTAAAATTTGGGAGGTAATGCAAATCACGTTACTACTATTTTTTTGCTTAATTTTTATCTCGATCGAAGCAGAACTTGATGCCAAAGTCAAATTTCGAATAAAGCTATTAATAAAAAAAAATCCCATATAATGCGGACTTTACTGGTCACACTGTATATAAATAATAGATTTTTCTCTGTCGACTTTTTTTTTTTAGTGGGAATAGTTCAATCCGTTCCCAAGATCGATCTCGTCCTATATAAAATAAATTAAATTTCAGTAATATATACAATAAAATTTTTAAGTTTCAGTTTCGGCCGAAACTGAAACCAAGGCCGAAGATTTCGGTTTCGGCTGAAAATCTTGTTTCGGTCGGACACTAACGATTTGTTAGAACTATGCGCCATAGACAACATACGACAGACACGTGTAAATTCAGATTTTTCTATCTTTTGTAAGTTTACTGGAGTGGCTTCTAATAAACCAGTTATGCGTTTTATATTTGCTACATTTTAACGGACCTCAGCTCCGAACAAAAATGACTTTCAGCTTTGCGTCGTGCACAGGTTTAACTGTAGCATAAGGGCAATTACACACACGGCGTTTTTATAGCGGATCTTGCCGACGAGCACATTTTTGACAATATCGAAAATTGTTTTAAAAAAAATTTGATCAAAATTGAAAACTACATTCAAATATGAAATCATTGCGTAAAAAAAGCAAATTTTTTATTTTATAATATTTTTAAACACAATCATTTAGAAAAATTTGTAAAAAATATCAAAAGTTCTTTTGGTAGATGAATATTTTATATTTGAATGTAGTTTTTAATTCCGATGCACTTTTTTTTATATAGTACTAATACTTTACTCTTTAGCAAAATTTATATATTTTTATAAACCTCGTATACGACTGCAAACACTTGATATATTATTATGATTATTTCATATTAGGTTTTAGATCATGCAGACCTTTTCATGAAGAGTAACTTTTTTTCCTAAAAGTAATAATAGTTTTCCATATGATTCCAACTTAAGTAGACACACTGTATCACGTGTTGTATTTAAAAATGTTTTTCGTATTTTTGTTTGTTATTTTATTGTAGGTATAGACATTTTTATATGTATTTCTTATATCTCATTTATCTCGTTTAACTCAGCTATTGCACTTTTGTCACATTCCCGGCACTAAATAACCACCCTGTATACATGGGTTCGTTGAAAATACTTAAAGTATTACGTGTATAATATGATTAACCTAAGCCATAATACTAAAATAAGCTAAAAACAGCAAACCCAACCTAAACCCGGTTTTGAGCAGGATTAATATACCTAATCCATATAAAAAAATTTTTGTCATTCCTTGTCAAGTACCTATTATATTAGCTTTCAAGCCAACAGAATGACTGGTCGACGAAAAACCCTAAATCGTCGACAACTGGTAATATCTCAAAAAACTTTTCTTGTGATTACAATATTTACTCTGTAAGGAAATTAAAAATAATTATGTGCGGCGCATATTTCCATAGTCTAATCCTCCCCTTCCTCTTGCAACAGGCGCGACTTGTTCATAAGGCCATTTGGTCAATCAAATCAAAATCAAGGGAAATAAAAATGATTATCCTTTAAAAAATGCAAAAGTTCCAAAGTGTATGTGGCATCCAAAAAACCCCCCAATATAGATCAAAGCGCTCTGTCGGCTGCCGTATTTGAAATTGCTCTGTTGCGTTTATATCAAACAAATAGAAAATTACATAAAGGAATAGGGAACTAAAAGTGAAACAAACATACGCACTTGCCGGCCGTCGACTTCGCCTGTTCTCGGGTTGTTTCAGGCTCGGTCGAAGGCCGTTCAATAGGTATGTATGGAAACACAGTCGCACCGCTCCGTGAATTGTTATTGCAAGCGACACTTTGTATAGACAAAGAAAAACTAGTAACAGTTTGTTTCATTCCATCATTAGGTATGCCGATGCCGAATCGCCCTTATGCCCTTAACATAACGAAGCAGATCACGAAAGACATCAGAGAAAAAGACATAAACAGGTATATTATGCTTGAAAATATTTTTCTAACCACCTGAAATAGTAATTTACGCTACAAGACCGGAAAGTAGTGTTTTTCAGGTCGACACAAGCATTGCTTGGAGAGACCTGCACAACACTAATTTTCGGTTGCGTGACGTACAATATTTTTTTTAAGACCGACACTTCGATACTTATACTTATATTAAATTATTTTATTTTATATTATTTTTAAATGCGTCGTATGACTTCTCGTAACGGGCTTTTGATTTTACTGGCAATATATCGTAAGTCGCTTTCCTTGCTGCTTCCAAAATTTCTTTTGAAATCTCATTTTCCGTGTCGGATAATTCAAAATCTGAATTCATATTGTTAAATTTGCGCTCTCGCGAAACAAGTTTGACATAAACAACAAATTAAAAATCAACTAACTTTCACTCGACAATACATCGAAATGTTGTTGTCATAGTAGCGAAATCAAGGTACCTTGTATTATCAAAGAGCGATTGGAAAAACAAAAAACGGGGACCGGAAAAATCTTGTCCAGAAAGTGTATATTTTCTGGTCGGTTTAAAAAAAATCCATATACAATAAGGTTGCATTTCATATAACACTGTTAGCTATTGACATCCTATTGAGATGATTAACTTTGCAATCTGAATCTGCATTTAATATCTAACAGTGTTAGATGAAATTCAACCTTATTGTATAAGGATTTTTCAAGTGGCTAGAAAAATATTTTCAAGCATAATATTTGTTACCACTACCTGACAAGTAGACTGCCTAAACTATATATACAGGGTGGCGCATCGAAAACGAAACAGAGGCATTTAACGGGAACTCAGTTCTTTTTTGGAAAAACGCTCAGACCCGTCGATTTTGTTTTCGAGGGGGACACAAAATTGGCAAAATATCACGTTAACACGTGCAGCCCCCTGGGCGGGGGTGGCACCACCCCTAAAGTCTTAAATGGAAAGGGGGTCGAGTCGGTCGAGTGATACCTTATTTTAAAGGTCTTTCAATTCCCTTTATAATAATGTAAAATTCAGGTACTTCAGTTCAGTAGTATTGGAGATTTATTGATTTAAAGCTTAAAGTAGACTAATAGGTAGGTACATCGGATTAGTTTGTACTACTTTCAGAAGAAATTTGAGTAAAATCATTTACATAATATGGTTTGTTTATCATTTTGGTGTTGAAAATAGCGATTGGAGCGTTTTTTTGTGGCAAAAAAAGTTGTTTCTTGTATTTCTTAAAGAAAGATAAGAAGGAATAGGATATATTATAATAGAAATAGTTTGCGATTAAATCGACCAAACTTTATTGTTAAAATACCTTTTCACGCTTTATACATAAATTAACCATGGTATATTCCAGGCAGAAAGGGTTGAAATCATCGAAATGTTTTTCGGAAATAATCAGTGCGCTAATAGAACAACACATATGAGTGAACAAATTATAAACGATGAACATTTTCTATTTAACACTTGCTTTTCCGACGAATGTTCCTTTTTCTTAAATGGCGTAGTAAATCGTCATAACTGCCGAAATTGGTCCGATTCTAATCCCAGAATTTATCATGAGGTACACACACAGCAGCCACAAAAATTTAATGTTTGGGCTGGTATTTTTGGCGATCATTTAGTTGGTCCTTCTTTCTTACCTTAAATTTGACGGGTGAAATGTATTTGGAATTACTGCAAGACGCCATAGATCCTGCATTAACAGCCATAATTGAAAATCAGAATGATCGGCGGTGCATTGCGAATAGGTTGATGTTCCAACAGGATGGTGCCCCACCACATTACGCATTACGTGTTCGACATTATTTAGATCAGACGTTTCCAGGTCGATAGATTGGTTGAAGAAGGGCCATTGAATGGCCCCCAAGATTTATCACCTTTGGATTTCTTTCTGTGGGGTCACTTAAAAAGCAAAATCTATGCTACTCACCAACATCGTTAGAAGATTTGCGACAAAGAATTATGAATGAGTGCCTATTTACTCCTCAAATATTGCAAAAAGTGCGGCAACGTTTTAAGCAAAATCTTTATTACTGCATGGAGAGTCATGGTGATCATTTGCAACATTTACTTGGCTGAAGGGTCAGTTCATTCTTCATTTTTAAACTACTTTGCTGTCAAATGTATTGATCTCCACTAACAGTGGCGTAGCCAGGTGGGGGCCAGGGTGGCGCCTCCCCCCCCGCCCCCTTGCATGGCGCCTCTTGCCGCTTGGTACCCGTATGCAAAATAAAAATATACTTTAATTACACCCTGTAACATTTATTGAAATTAAAAATAATTTGGTATTCTATTATACAGGGTGGGGACTTTAAATGGAACGCTGCTTATAGCGGCTCTGAGAATAAGATTTCTGTAAAATCCAAAAATACGTCCTCAAAGATTTTCTATGGGCCACGCATTGGTCATATAAAAAAAAATGGGGACCCCAAAGGGGGGGCGCAGCCCTAACGAACTTTCTTTTTTCAAATTAGACAATACCACTTGTGGCACCTTTTTGGGAAGCTTATTGAAGAAGGAATTTGTCCATATTCTTTTTTTCAACATCTGTCAAACCATGTGTCAGAAATTTAATAAAAACTAATTTTTAACGAATAATTATATAAGATAACTTGGAAACCGAAATGCCACTTTTTTAGCGTAACAATTGTTGAAAATGTGCCCCATAAACCTGTTGGCACAGACCCAACCGATGGTAGAACTCTTCCCTTACTCTTTCCAAAACTTCTGGAGTGATTAAACTTATCTCTGCTCGAATCCTTACTTTCAACTCTTCCAGATTTCTAGGTCTGATGACATAGACCCTGCTTTTTAAATCGCCCCATAAATAAAAATCTAATGGTGTAATATCCGGGGATCTGGGTGGCCATTCTATAAATCCTCGGCGTCCTATCCACCTGTTTGGAAATGTCATATTTAAGAATTCTATTACATTTCTTGCAAAGTGCGGAGGGGCTCCATCCTGCTGGAAAAAGATCCTTTGATCTAGATTTCCATAATTATTAGGAAATATTCTTTGGAGTTCTGGTATTAAAAATGTCTGAAGAAAATTTAAATACAGTTCTCCATTTAAATTGCCTTCAAAAAAGAATGGACCAATTATTCTGTCGCCTATTATTCCAGCCCAAACATTCACTTTCCCTTGGCGTTGAGAATGACATTCAACAATCCAATGAGGATTTTCGTCGGAATAATATCGGCAATTTTGTCGATTAACCTAAAATGGAAATTAATTAATAATATGTTTAGATTTGCCCAGCGAATGTATAACCGTTAATTGCTTTTAAAACATAATTTTTTGTTTAACTTTCGAACTTACTTGACCATTTAAAGTAAATGTTGCTTCATCAGAAAAAAGTATCCATGCTAAATCAATTTGTCGGTTGTCCAATGCGGCCATCATAACTTCGCAAAATTCTACCCTTCTGTCTAAGTCATCCTCCAATAACTCTTGTACTGACTGCATTTTAAATGGTTTTATCCCAGTAGACTTTGTGATCTTTAACACCGTTTTATGATCGATATTGTGATCACGAGATAATTGCCTTGCTGGTGTAATTGGGTTTTCTTGATAAGTCAATATGATATCCAATTTAGTCTCATCTGATACTTTTGGGGGTCTTCTTCGAAGAACATGTCTTACATAACCCAATTCTCGAAATTGCTTTTCAATTTTACTGACTGTACTTCGCGACAGAGGTGGCAAATCGGGATGACTTTCATAAAACAACGCAGCAACTTCTTCTTGACTCCGTTTTCTTTCTCCAAACCCGACCATCATCAATATTTTAATTTTTAGCGTTTCAGTTAAATACATTTTTAAAATTTCTAAATTAAAGCGATAAAAATTAAACAACTTGTCAAATGTAACAAAACAGTCTGTATTACCATGGAAACGGATGGGTCTGTCTCTGGAGCACATTTTCAACAATTGTTACGTTAAAAAAGTGGCATTTCGGTTTCCAAGTTATCTTATAATATGAATTCGTTAAAAATTAGTTTTTATTTAATTTCTGACACATGGTTTGACAGATGTTAAAAAAAATAATATGGACAAATTCCTTCTTCAATAAGCTTCCCAAAAAGGTGCCACAAGTGGTATCGTCTAATTTAAAAAAAGAAAGTTCGTTAGGGCTGCGCCCCCCCTTGGGGGTCCCCATTTTTTTTTACATGACAAAAGCGTGGCCCATAAAAAATTTTTGAGGACGTGTTTTTGGATTTTAGAGAAATCTTATTCTCAGAGCCGCTATAAGCAGCGTTCCATTTAAAGTCCCCACCCTGTATGTATTTTGAAAAACAAACACCATATTTTTAATAATAATAATAATAATAATAATAATAATAGTGGTTCTAAAAAATCATAAAGCGCCCCCATATATGTTCGCCCCTCCCGCCCCGCAAGGCTGGCTACGCCACTGTCCACTAATGATGATGTATTAAAGTTTTATTTAAGTATTAAATCAATAAATCTCCAAAACTACTGAACTGAAGTAGGTACATTAATTTTACATCATTATAAAGGACGTTGAAAGACCTTTAAAATAAGGTATCACTCGACCACCCTTTCCATTTACTATTTTATTTAATTCTCTTTCAAATGAGATCTCATTCGTAAAATTCGGTCAGATAGGTTCCGAGGTAATTATCTAATTGTGTAATGTTTTTTTCCAATCTAATTATTTAAATTACTATTAATAATGATTAAATGTAATACAATACTTACGTAATTATTTACACAGATGTTGAAAATGACCACCGCCACCTTCCATGCAATGATAAAGGTGTGATTCAAATTTTTCACGAACTGCCTGTAACGTTTCTGGAGTTATCAGCCGGCATTCTTGGACAATTCGTTCCCTTAGTTCTTCTAAATCGTTGGGCTTAGTTGCATAAACTTTGGTTTTAAGATGTCCCCATAAGAAGAAGTCCAGTGGCGTTAGATCTGGAGACCTAGCTGGCCACTCAATGGGCCCCCTCCGACCGATCCATCTTCCTGGAAATATTTGCTCTAAGTACTCTCTTACCCGTACATAATAATGCGGAGGGGCCCCATCCTGTTGAAAAACCACTTCCTGTCCTATAAGATTTTCATCTTTCTGTGCTACCCTTATAATAATAGGATTTATTGTATTCTGTAATAAATCAAGGTAAATTTGTCCATTGATGAAAATGGGACCAATAATATGGTTGCTAAGAATACCCGCCCATACATTTAATTTTTGAGGTCTTTGAGTGTGCTGTTCCCTGTAGAGATGAGGGTTTTTATCGGACCAATACCTGCAATTATGCCTATTAACTGCCCCGGCAAGAGTAAATGTACATTCATCTGAGAAACAGATATTATAGACAATAATATTATTTTCTAATATGCGATTTGACATAAGTTCGCAAAATTCTGTCCGGTGATCATAGTCATCTTCGCTGAGCTCGTGAACAAGACTGATTTTATATGGATAATACTATGCAAGATTTAATATTCTGTTAACTGAAGTTTCAGGTACCCCAGATCCTTCTGACAATGTTGCTATGCTATTAAATTAAGTACGGTCGCTTTCTAAAAGTCCAAGAACCCCTATTTGCATACCATTTATTGGTTATCGTTCGGGCACGATTGTGTTTTTTATTCTGCACCAAGCCAGTTTCATCAAATTTTCTGACAAGTTCCATCACGTATTTGGCCTGAACATTCTTGTCAGAAAACTGCGCGTTGAAAATTCTAGCAGCCGCTCTAGCGCAATCATTGTTGCGATAATACATTTTTAGCAGCTCTTTTCTTTCTTCCCAAGAGTAAACCATTTTTCACTTCACAATCACAGTAGGTACCTCACACTTTCAAACACAACTTCCACTAGGTAAAGACTAAAAATGTTCAAAAACGCGCGTGTTTTAAAGTTACCATGGCAACATCAACAACCCGTGAAACGTGAAGTCTAAATATGTCAACTTTTTAATTATTGATTTGACAGAATTACCTTTTAACGTCAAATAAAATATTATTTTTAAGCAATACACAACCAATGTCAACGGTGACAACAATTAATCTCATGTGACAGATTGGAAATTATTTTTTGTTCTCCTCGTTTTCATGACAACGACAGATATATCACATCATGAATTCGACCATTTCACTTACTTACTAAGTGATTATTTCCATTTTTTGTAATATAAATACCCATCAATTAATGATTTCAAAGTGTACCAATAAAAAAAAATAATGTAAAGTATTCGTGGATAACTGGTCTTTAAAACACGCGCGATTTTGCAAGCACGACGCGCAAAATCGCGCGTGTTTTAAAGACCTTAATATCCACCTATACTTTAATAATACTATTTGCTTACGACGTAGTGGCGGCGTTAGACTTCTTTTTCTGCTGAGAGTTCCGCCGGAGAAGTATTTTAAAAAGCACGTCATTTAACTTGATTTTTATTATTATCTCGGAACCTATCTGACCGAATTTTACGAATGAGATCTCATTTGAAAGAGAATTAAATGCCCTTTTAAAAGAGGTATCACTCGACCCCTTGTTCCATTTGAAATATTAAGGGTTGGTCCCACCCTTCCTAGAGGGCGCAAACTGCAGTGTTTAAAATGGCCCCAAAAAACCTCCCCCTTGACAAATCTAATGACGTGTACGAGCGTTTTTTTTTTAAATTAACGTGGAACCAGTAGTGTTGCCGCGAGACGAGACGAGACGACATAAAATGGGTCTCTCGTCGAGAGAGGGCGAGAGGGCTAGAGGGCGAGACGAGACGAGAGACGGCCTTCTTTCGTCTCGTCTCGCTTATTCTCTCGTGATTTAAACCAAATATAGTAAAACCCAAGCAAAATTTTAACGCGTTTAGGTTTGGTCCTATCATATTTGACATAAATTGTGTGCAATATATGTCAAATATGACAGAACCTAACCTAAATGCGTTAAAACTTTTCTTGGTATTTACTACAGGGTGGCCCATTAATGCGACAAAGGTCAATATCTCCTGTACCACTATATAAGATAGCGGAAAACTTTTGACAAAGCTTATTAAGGGTTAAGAGGTGCCTCTTATAAAATTATTTTTGTCTATACAGGGTGCTCCAAAACACCAGCACGGTAAGAAATTTCCATTTTCGAGATATTGACTTTTAAAAAATGTCATTTTTGAGTTTTGACAGATCTAACAGTACGTCTTAGAGCAGAACGGCTCACATGTCCCTATCTTCCATTTTTATTATCTTCCCAAAAAAATCACCTTCCGGTTAAACCGGAAAAAATATATTTCCTGCTTTCGAGTTACATCCGGTTTAGCCGGAAGTTTGATTGATTTGGGAAGATAGTGAAAATGGAAGATATAGACATATCCGCCGTTTTGCTCTAAGACGTACTGTTAGAAAGCTATAGGCTGTCGAAACTCAAAAATATAATTTTTCAAAAGTCAATATCTTAGAAACTATAGACTAATAATGCATTTAATAAAAGTAATTATAAATTTATGTAGAATCTGAAAATTTTTAAAAATATACAGGGTGTTTTATTGAAAAAATGGAAAATTTTTACAGTGACGGTTTTTTGGAGCACGACAAAAATAATTTTAAAAGAGGCACCTCTTAACCCTTTATAAGCTTGGTCAAAAGTTTTCCGCTATCTTTCATGGTACCGGAGATATTGACCTTTGTCGCACTAATGGGCCATCCTGTATATCAAATATGAGAAAGGTAGATTCAGCTAATAGCAAAACAACAAGATACATATTATTTAAAATGCCCCGTCGATGTAATAAAAGCTAAAAAGTTTTGCATCGTTTTGTTCCTAAAAACCCAATAAAACGTCATAACCGACCAGAAAATATATAAACTTGTTTCGCGAGTGCACAAATTTAAAAATATGAATTCAGATTTTGAATTATCCGACACGGAAAATGAGATTTCAGAAGAAATTTTGGAAGCAGCAAGGAAAGCGACCTACGATATATTGCCAGTAAAATCAAAAGCCCTTTACGAGAAGTCATACGACGCATTTAAAAATAACATAAAATAAAATAATTTAATGTAGGTAAGTATATCGAAGTGTCGGTCTTAAAAAAAATATTGTACGTCACGCAACCGAAAATTAGTGTTGTGCAGGTCTCTCCAAGCTTCCAGGACTCGCCTGCGGCTTGCCTTGGAAATGCTCCCACCTGATAAACGCTACCTACTTTCCGGTCTTGTAATGTAAATTACTATATTCTGAATGGTCAGGCACGGCTAACTAGATGAAACTATTTGCAGTTAAATAACTCGAAAACCGCTGGTCCAAATATAGACATTATATGTATATTTTTGCAAAGAGGAATTTAAGAACATTTAAAAAAAGTTCAAAAAAGTAACGTTTTTTGCTCGAGAGAGATCGAGAGAGACGAGAATTTCTCGACGAGACAGGGTACTTCTCTCGTCTCGTCTCGGAGCTTTATTCGAGAGAAAATATCTTTTTCGTCTCGTCGAGAGAGGGCCAGACGAGACGAGAGACGAGAATCTCTCGTCTCGGCGGCAACACTAGCCTTACTGTTTTGGGTCTTAACAGTAAGTACTTGTGGTAAATGTTATACCCATTGCCGTCTGATCCTATGGTAAATACACGTTTTTTTCTTTGTTTAGGTGTCATGTAACGTTACTATTAGCATTGTTTCTGAATCCTCTATATCTTCAGATGTTAAACTGCATAGTTCTGCACGTCGACATGCGCCATTCAGCCCAAAAAATTAATACCACTTTCATTAACAGAAACGTGGAGCTTCCTTCAAAAACTTCGTGACGTTTTCCATGGTCAAAACTTTTGATTTTTTAGTTTCATATTTGTCGTTTTGACGTTTCAAAAAAGCGATTAACTTTTTATATTGTGAAATATCCGTATTTTCACTGATAAGTATTGTGCTTTCGATCATAGAGTACGTAGGCCATAAACTGGAAGCTTTGAGGACTTTTGCCTAAAACAAATAACTAAATTAGTACCTATATTCCACACTTTAACCATATAAAAAAGCTTACCTTCTCGTGAAAGTATGCCAGCATAAAATTTTCGTCAATGCCTTTAAAATTCTTGGTGTTTCTCCACTCGCAGAACATATTATATGCTTTCTCGTATCTTTCCTTGGATTTTACTGGAAGCAAACTTGAAGAAGCTTCGCGGGCCGCATTCAGGATATCGTCGGCTTAGTAAGAAAACCGCGTAACTCCAATTTTTCGGTAAAATAAAATTTTGGCGCCACCTTGTAACAAACTATTATACCCATCAATGAAAAAAATTGCAGATATCTGTAAGAATACGTTCCCGCTCAAATGCTTATATTGAAAACCATTTAACTCCAACTATCATCATCCTAAAATTGCAAAGCGCGTAACTCCAGTTTGGTTAATACATTTCTGTTGTGTGTAGCTCGCGTTGTGATATTTTTACAGGTAAGCTCTTTAAAACAATATTTTTAAAAGAAATAAATATTTTATTAGAAGCCACACTTATTTCTTAATACTGTTTTAACTTTAAATATGAATAAAATAGAATCTAATGATAATTAATTTGATGTAAATTGAAACTTGTGGACATACGCGGTTTTCAAAATTATATTTATTTCTTTACCAGGGGAGATACGTGGTCTTCCTTAAGGAAAATAGAGTATCTCCTAACTTTTATTTAAAGTCAATTTTAATTACCCATATTTGATTAAAATTACTTCCCTAAACAAATTTTATCGTCAAATGTCTTAAACTTAATTTCATAAAAGTTTGTAGGTTTAAAAAAAAACACAACCCAAGTTATGAGTTTTTGTTGTTTCCTGTAAAACTTTCTGAAGTGGAGTTACGCGGTTTTCTTACTAAGCCGACGATACCTTCCAAGTCATTTTCATTAGCCATTTCCATAACTCTTGTGAAATTCACTCTTCAAATATGATTTTATTTGGATGCTGTCCAATAGTCGTCAAACATAAAAAAACATCTTGTTTATATTGCTAAGTTACCGAAAAGTCATACTACTAAGTTTTTGTAGATTTTCTTCAGTAACTATTCTTTTTAGATTTTAATATGAAATGCAAAATAATTAATTACTTACAAAATGCAAAAAAATAGTATACGCACCTCGTCAGAAAAGTGATTTTACTTGACTCGTATGGAAATTAAATCCTCGCTTCGCTCTATACTCGTCGAGTAAAGTTCCACTTTACTAAACTTGATACGTAATGTACTATTAAAATGTAAATCTAGATAGCCATGAAACAAAATCGGCTAATTTAATTTTGATAGGTGTTGACAAAAGTTTCTCCTTGATTCTTTTTGAATGACTTCTTACCTAATCAAAGCTATAGGCTTGTCGTATATTTTGAATGCTTTCAATGTGCCCCTATTGCGGAATGATAATATGCTGCCATATATCCTGAACGAATGCACCATACCAGAAGAGTATTTCGATGACTGGCAATACGTTTAAGGCATACGGGAAGTGTACGACCTATTTCAGTTGGTATCAGAAGACGTGCAGTGAGGAATAAAGACAACATTATAAACGTTGAGTACGTGAAAGTGAATCCGCATTTAAGTTCATGAGAAATTTCCATAGACCTAGGTATAAGTGTTATTGCAGTGTTCCAAATTATAAGGGATTTTAGGCTGCATCCCTATCATGTAGATTTACATCAGGCCCTGTCGGAAACTGATTTTGATAAGCTATTGATATTGGCTAAGAGGGTTGTGTAATGAAAATCATCATCAAACATTGAAAACATTCAAAATATACGACAAGCCTATAATAATAGTTTTGATTAGGTAAGAAGTAATTCAAAAAGAATGAAGGAGAAACTTTTGTCAACAACTAACAAAATTAAATCTGCCGATTTTGTTTCACGGCTATCTAGATTTATTTTTTAAAACATCATATTATGCCTAAATTAGAAGTTTTGCATAATTATGTCATTAATTCTAAAGTAGTTTTTGGGCCATTAGATTAATGAGTAACAAACCTTCACATAAAAGAAGCATAAAGTTTAAACATATTTTTTTGTCGTGGCCAGGAAGCTATAAGAACAATAATTTCTTCGATAAAAGTGTTAAAAATTATTGTTTTGGCAATAACTCTGAAACCAACAAAGATATCAAACTGCAGTTCTCACATTTTTTTCTGCAAATTTAATCTACTTTCCGATTATGATGTCATAGTTATACCGTATGGTTTGAATTTTCGGGATAAAGTCGAAAAAACTCTTATTATTACAAATTGCATCCTAGAGAAATTTTATTAGAAACTACCGTGTATCGTTTAATACGGCAATTAAAAGTACTTACCTTTCTCTTCCAAAAAAGCTTAAATTTAGTAAAATCGGATAAGTAATTTAGAAGTTATAGCGATTTTCATGATTACACTTTCAATAGCTTCCCCCACTCTTATCAAGATCGGTACGCCAATGAGCCTGAAACCAAAATGATGCAGAATTATCTATTCTTTCTAATGATGTAACCAGATGTATACCATAATATAGGAATTTTCGGAGAAATTTAGAATTTTAAAAATTTATTTTCAATTGTGCCCCCTTGTGGCGAAATGCGGAACTTAAAAATAATTTCCAGAATTTTCTCATGACCACTTTAATCATAAAATTTTTTCCCCAAGTTTCAATGCCTAATGAAACACCCTGTATCTAGCCGTTTTTGAGATATGAATTATAAAATGATTTTTTTATGGAAAAACATACCGAGAAAAAAGTTCAGTAACATTGAAACTAATAAAGTTAAACATTTAAAATTTTAACAGCTTCTGACTAAAACATATAGACCTTCAGATTCCAAAACTTAGATTTGACGTTTTTTATACAGGGGTTTTGTAAAATTGTGCCAATCTAGCCATTTAGATAAATGTACATAAATCACTTTTCGTAAATTGAACAATCTGTGTTTTGTCTTACTAACGTATAGAGAACAAAATGAATGATTAACATGTCATTATCAATTTTTTAGTCGTTTTGGAATTATGAGCAATTAAAAAAAGTCCTAGAATAATAATTGTTTGTTCATAAGACATTATTTTTATAAAGTAAGCTCTGACTGCGATTTTTACCAATAAAGAAAGTAATTTTAAATAAGTAAACAAGATGACAACAGGACTAAGGTAAGTATCAACTTACTTAATAATTTCAGTCAAAGCCTATACTTTACAAAAATAATGTCTCATGAACCTAACACAAACAGAGATTTTAAGATTTTTTTTTAATTGCTCATTATTCCTAAACGACTAAAAATATGGATAGTGACATATTAATCAATTAGGAAATTTTATTCTTAACGCGTTAGTAAGATAGATCACAGTGTGTTCCATTTACCAAAATTGGGTTATGTCCATTTATCTAAATGGCTAGATTGGCACAATTTAAAAAACCTCCTGTATAAAGAACTTAAATCCTAAGTGATGACAGGTATAGATTATTTTTAACAAAGGTTACTTAGGTTTTAATAAGGTATCCAAAACTGCTAAAATATAAAGGGCATTCTATTTGAAATAACAAAGTTGGTATAACTGGAAGTGATTCAAACGTGAAAATACAATATTTTAAAAGTTCAAAGTCAATGATACCTGCTACCAAATTTTGAAAAAGATAACTTTACTCGTTTCGGCAAGTCAATGTGAATCACCCTGTATAAATCAGTTTGTCAATGTATACATTTTTTTAAATCGTTAATTGTGTGTCTAATAAAATAGCAATGCAATACAACTTTAATCAAATATCAACGTTTTGGTCCCAATAATAACATTTTCTATCATTTTTATCTTCCTAAACGGTAGGAGATACTAGAGATATAACACATTTTTTTGCAATTTCAGATAAAGGCAGGTAAAGTTGCGCAATTTGTAGTCGACTTTAACATGCCTTTCAAAAAATTCCGTGTACTTCCGAATAGAGCCCTGCACGGGCCAGGTTTTCATCTCGGGCCTCTAAGCGGTCCCCGGTCCGGCCTGATTTTCGGGTTCGGGTTCGGATCGGTTCGGGCCACTTAATCATTAAATGTTTGGGCCGTAGAGTCCCAATAAATGTTTTCGGGCCGAACGGGCTTTTCGGGCCGGCTGGGCTTTTTACGTTTTATACGTAGTTAATACGCAACAGCTGCAGACCGAAGACAATAATACATCAAAGATTCTGATAGTTCAGGCTTCATGTTTCATGTTATGGTATGTCACTTTACCAGTTAAACAATAGAATTAACGTCACTTGAAAAATTTGTGACGTTTACTCTATTGTTTAGTGGTCATAAATGTCATGGTACATTAATTTGTTCAATTACCTTTTCAGCCGGCTGGGTTTTTCGGGTCGACCGGGCCGGACGGGCTTTTTTGTTCTTTTCTTCGGGCCGTGTGAATGTCTTGGTTGCCGGGCCAGGTCGCCCGTAAAATTTCGGCCCGTGCAGGGCTCTACTTTCGTATTTTTATGGCGTTATTTACAAAAATGATACATAACCCCTTCCCCGCTGTCCACTAGTTTTTCGCTCTGTCCCTGTCCTGATACGCTGCTGGCTCGAGAAGAAACTAAAATAAGTAACTAATCCCATTGACCACTCTGTATATTTGCGGAAATGCATAGTGGGCAAATAGGAATACTTAAGTCTTATTTTTAATAATAATGATAGTTCCTTCGTGCTTAAACGCTCAATTTCACTTGTAGTCACAACATAACCACCTACCTTCTGCAACAATTTATTTTCTTACCACCTGACTTGTAAGCACTCTGTATTAAGTTGCAGTTACCGCAATTGTATCATTTACCTACCGCAATGCTATTTTTTTTTAAATAGAAACGTTTTCTATGGCTGTTCATAGAAACAGAAAATAAAATAAATTCGACTGACCAGGAGAACGACACAACTGGTCCAGGGGCGTGTACAAAACCAATATCAAAATACCTAGTCGAGAACATTACAAAATTTCAACCGTGGCCCCTGTCTTAAAAGTTAATCTAAAGCTAAGGAAGCTTTTTTAAGCTCTAAAATAAATATCCTTTCGCGCAGCCATTTTTTTTAGAACATATTTCGGAATTTATTGGTTACCTACTATTATTATATACTATATTACAATACAGGGGGGGGGGGGGGTCGAAGTAGATTAGGTCGATCGCGACGCTTCCATCAATCCAAGTGTTGCTTTTCATTTTTTTATGTCCTAAATTAGCTCCAATTTCAGTCAAAAATTTCACCTATACCTAGTGCATGTGATTTCAGTTGATATGACATTTATTTAGAAAATTTATAATTCATCTATTAAAAGAAATAGTTGTATTACTTGTTATGAAAGGGCAATCGTTACCTTAAAATTATTTTCTTTTATATTATTTATTCATTTTATTACTGATAGCATATAATTTTTTATCAACAAGGAAAGTAAAAAAATTAATTGAATAATTTTTTCATTGTTATTGCTTATAATTTATTATTATATTAAATTTTAATGGAACTTGCCACCATTTTACACGTCTAACAATATTGCTCGTCGATTGTTTTTATGTTACCTATATCCTTTCCTTCTAGGCAAAAGTTTTGACTTTACTTTCGAATGCATTTTTCCTCCCTCCGCCTTTTCTACTCCCTAATAGAACTATTTCTAAAGTCACTGTGTACAAAAGTTTAACAAAGTATACACGCTACTGTTTGATTTTAGTAAAATTCGTCATACATGCAGAACTTCTTAGCAGATTCATTCAGGTATCTATCAGAGCCTTATTTAAATTTAACGAAATTTATGAAGAGTTTTTCTAAATAACTTTTAATTGGTTTATAAGAAAATAATAAAATTTAGTGTGCGAGTCCAAAAAGTCTGCTTACTGAATAGTAATGCCAATATTTGAGGGTAGAAAACCTTACGTGGGATTTCCCATGGCCAGTCTGGCGATGCCCATCCGGTATACCAAATTTTACTAAAATTGATTAAATCTGTCTGCTTCCCAAGTAGCAATTATAGACACAAATTGGACACAAATTCTTTGCTGAGAAACGTTTCGAAACATTTTCGATTAAAATTATTTAGATTGTGTGGAGACACATGTGATTCGAAACTTTTGCGACACATTTTCGAATTTAGTTACTAGAAACGATTAAGAACTGTTAGTTTCAAAATACTTTCCAAACTACAGTGTCGATACATTTAGGAAACGCACAAAAGAAAATGTTTCGAAACATTTTTATATAATATTATGAAATTGTGTTTAGACACATGTGCTCCCAAATTGTAGCGACACATTTTCGAATTAAGTGATTCAAAACAAATTGGTATTCTTCTGCTTTGAAATATTTACCAAATAGTGATATCCATTTAATTACGAAAGTTGCGCAGAAAATAATTTTCGAAACTGACAGAAGCCTTTACACTACCGCACCCGAACAATTATTATAACCTCGATTATAACGATTGTAACCTATAAATTGTACATTTTTGTTTTGTTAATATGGGAAGAAAACAACAGTTTAAACATTCTTCGAGGTTTTACAAGGCACTAGGGACAGAAAATGGGTTTTTTAAGAGCTCGTCGAGCTCGGGTTTCTTGGCTTGATCGGGCCAAAGTAGGTGGTCTCCGACTATCCAGCTGGTCGGCACAGCCGTTAGGACCAACCTACTTTTTTCCTTTGTCTCGAGAATTGAGTACATGTTTTAGATTATTACTTAGGAATAAGTTATAAGTAAGTTTTATTAAACGTTCAACAAAGTAAAAACCAATTTTGTAGGTTATATTATGTCACAGAAAGTGTAAAGTGGTAGTGTATACCGTGACGGTATACAGAAGTTTTAAGCTTCTAAGCTTAACCTTTCTCTTGACGGGACTGTGCATTTTTTACTTAAGCGACGTTTGTTTCGCATGGTTTCGGTACAATATCGAAACATTCTTCATGTTTCGACACATTTTCTATGAATTATAGCTACATGATTATCGAAACATTATAGAAACCAAATACTAGAAATTGTGTGTCGACTCCATTTTAGACCAGAATAATTCTCGCTTTCTGGCGGCCATTTTGACAAATTCATTTTTATATTATTAAAATGGACTTTAATTAACTTCCTGCGTCATTTGAAATGTAAAAAAGTGGTTACATTAGTTCCATTTTGCTAGCTTTCAATTGAAAGAAGAATTAAGTAAAATTTTAAAAATATTTAAGATTTTATTTTTTGACAAAGTATTTATTTTGTGTGTAAATGTCAATATACCGGGAGCGTCTTAAGAATATAAAGCTAAATTACTAAATTGCACGATAAAATTTATTTCGTCAACGATTTTTGGATCTCCTCTGCAATAAACCATACGAAAAAAATTTATCACTTATAGAAAATACTCTGGTGACAAATTCATTATGGAGAAATTATGCTGTCATCATATTGTTTACTTTCTTTTATTTTACAACCTGCAGAGAGATAGATATTATATATCTAATTATTTGTTTCAATAATGTTTCCATTTTGACAATTTACAATTCCAACACTCAGCGCCCTCTTTGTAAAATGAACTCTCACTCGACACATTTATGGAAACATGTTCCAAACATTTCTGAAAAATTTTCGAAACATTTTCGATAAAAGTTTCGATTTTGCGTCGAAACAGCGAAAGTCACACCCCGTACCAACCACTTGGAAACACGTGCTAATGCGCCATTTAAAATGTATACATTTCGAAAATATTTCCATACATGTTGCCAACAATTTCCAATTTGTGTCGGAAACAGAAACAATAGTTTGGACACATTTACCGTAATGTGTCTAAAAATGCTACTTGGGATTGCTTAATGTTTAGATTTTAAATTTAAATACTTACCTTAAAAATGGCGGCTCATGACAAAAACACTGGAATTTACAAACTTTGTAGGTACTAAAATGTTTTTTTTACCGCCGCACAGCCAATTGTATTTTTTATATGTTGTTTCGTTGAGTCTTTGAATGAAAATCCTTTTTTGCCTCTTTTGCCACTTGGATTAGGTTTGTTACCGGTTTAGGATTGCTTTATTCAAAATTACTTAGCCTTTAACCTGTTTCTAAAATACCTACTTATATCTATCATTGTTCACATTCACAGCTTTTAAAAAATAGTATCTATAAAACATCAAAACTTCATAACAACAAAGCGATACTAAATTCTTCTTACATGAGTTAACTAAAAAGTCGGTTCTTATTTTTAATATTTAGTTTTGTGTCATTTTTTAGGTCGTGTTTACCGACGTCATGTGTTTTTTTAAACCGAACGACCAAAAAATAACGTTTTAATGTTGACTCTTTGACGATATCAATATGCGGTACTATAATTAGGTAGGTACGTCAAAAGTACATACTTACGTATTTGGTCGCATGAAGTCCAATGACCAAATATCCCCTAAAAATAACGCAGCTGGCAGGCAGGGTAAATATAAGGATGAATAATTTTTTTTTCCTAAATTTGTCTAATTAATAGTTTCTTGCTGAAATTTAAAGTAACCATACATAAGCATGATTGTAATTTGTCGGCTTTTCCAAATGTTTAAATTATAATATTAGTATTGTGTGATAGGATATAAAACATAATATTGTGTGTAAAAATAATTACCACTTTTCTAAAATTTTTCATATAATTAACAATTTAAGGGCGTCTGTCAAATATTTATGTATCATAAAATATATTGTATATCAATAAATCACATAAAATTAATCGAACAATTTAATGGTAAAGCAGGAAAAGGACAATAAAGATTTGTTACAAGAAAACAAATTTAGATATAAGTAACATTCATAAAATGAAGATACTTACCAGTGGCATAACAAAAACTGAGTGGCTCCTCCGCAAACGTTGTTCCCACTCTTTACAATAATGACTGGAAAAAGACTATTATTCTCAATATTATTATCATTTCCATTACTTACCAACAGGATTACGAATTTTTCGCGTCATAATTTTACCGACCAAAGATAAGTGGAAAAAGTAAAATACAATAATTCAATAATAAAAATAACATTAGATATTTATAAAATAAAAAAAATGAAAATTTGTCTGGCTGGTTAGGGAGTTTCGAATGGGACCTGGGCAAGATGGGCCCCTCAGCGAACAGAACCCTGCCGCGCTGCAGGGTCTGCGTGGGTTTTTGTTTCGCCACTAAATTATACTACCAAATAGCGCCACAAGTCAACATTTTTATGAAAATTAATAAAAATTGCCGAGATTAGGTTGGGTAGGTATAATAAATGATAGCCTGCTACCGAAAAAATAGCGCTCTACACCCAAAGTTTGCATAAAAAAGGTACCTATTTATTGCTTATCTACATACAGGGTGTCCCACGAAACAAGCTTATAATTTCGGTATTTTTGAATTGATTGTTTCAAATTTTGGTGTGGTTACGTATGATCCTAGGGCGCACTTTTTTATTGCCTAAAATTTTAGGTAACCCATTAGCGTACGGATTTATAGAGGTTTTAAAATAATCATTTAAAGAGTAAATTACCTTTAGCAATTATTTTATATCAAAACTAATATCAAAAGTCGATTTGGCATCCGTCAAAGCGACCAAATACAAAGTTTTAATAAATTGAAACAACCATTGGCGTGCGTATGACCAAATTTATGTTTATTTCTTTGCAAAAATATGGACATCTAAAATAAGAAATAAGATACTTACCAAAAATGTTGCCCATTTATCATCTAAAAGAATTACATACGGTAGAAGCAGTGGCGTACTGTATTTTCTGCTATAAAATTAAATTTTAGGACATCTAATAATTGATTCTTGCAATGTAAAAAATTAAAAAAGAATCAAACAGGCATAAATAAGAAAATTTGAATCAGTTGGCCATGTAAACACAATGTTATTTATATGTCAACGGGAAAATCATTGTTATGTCAAAGTTAAATTATTAATATCTGTGCTGTATAAAAAATAGCAGATATGCGTTTGAGTTTGGCTGAGAAAGTAGAAATAGTTAGATTAGTAGGAGATAAAGCGCGAAATTGTAGAGAGGCCGCCCAAGAATTCAATCGAAGATACACACACTAATCGCTTTATATCACATAGTACAGTTTCTAAAGTGAATCAAATGTTCAATTAACGCGGTTTGGTAGTGCAAGAAAAGGTAAAACGTCCAAGAAATCATCCACAGGATGAAAGAATTTTAAATCATTTTAGCATATAACTCCAAAAGCAAGCTTAAGAAGCTTTGATTTTAGGCGGAAAAGTTCTGAGTCAAGATGTTTAAAGAGAAATGGTATTAAACCATTTAAACCAAGATTTTTACATAGGTACGTTGCAACCAGGTGATAACGAAAGAAGAATGGAGTACTGCCGAACAATGCAGGCAAAATTTTATGAAGACCATGGTATTTTTCGAAAAATTTTGTTCACGAGGCAACATTTTCCACAAACGGGACCGTGTCATCTCAAAATATTAGATTTTGGAGTGAGGAAAATCCAAATTGGGTTATTAATTGTAAAAGTTAATACTCTGCCCGTATAAATGTGTGGTGTGGTGTATCAAAAGATCGTATTATTGGACCCTTTTTTTTATACAACTTTAAATGGTGTAAGATTTCTGGAGTTCTTGCAACATGATTTTTGGGATGCTATTTACGGTTTGCCGTTAGAATATAGGGAGAATTTGTATGTTCAGTTAGATGGCGCTCCAATTCATAATTTTGGACCTGTAAGAGGATGGCTTAAAAATTTTGAAAATAAATGGATTGGTCGCAATAGTCCATGGGGTACTATAAAAAATAAAGTGTATAAAACTCCTTCAGCGACGTTACAAGCTTTAAGAGGCCGTATAAGACAAGCGTGTGCAGAAATTTCCCGTCAAGAAGTTCGAAAAGTTTGTTTAAGGGTTAGAAAAATCTATGAAAAATGCATTAGAAATTATGGTGGTTTGGTCAAATGTTTAGTTTAGCTTATATTAATTTTATTTTGGTAATTATTAGATTGTTATTGTGTTTTCAAATAATTTTTTTGTTTTATTTACATGACCAACTAAGATTTTATATTTTTTTGTCACTACAAATTTAATTTTATAGCAGAAAATACAGTACGTCACTGCTTTTGCCGTATGTAATTTTTTTAGATGAAGCCGTTAAACGGTCAACATTTTTGTTACTTAATTACCTTTGCTTATCGCGCGTATTTTAGGTGTCAATATTTTAGAAAAGAAGTAAACATAAATTTGGTCCTACCTACGCCACTGGTTGTTTCAATTTATTGAAACTTTGTATTTGGTCGTTTTTATGGATGCTAAATCGACTTCTGATATTAGTTTAGAAATAAAATAATCGCTAAAGGTACTTTAGGTAGGTACTATTTAAATTATTATTTTAAAACCTCTATAAATCCGTACGCCAATGGGTTACCTAAAATTGCAAGCAATAGAAAAGTGCGCCCTAGGATTATGCGTAACCACACCAAAATTCAAAACAATCGATTCAGAAATATCGAAAATATAAGCTTGTTTCCATTAAAAGTGGGACACCCTGTATATGATGACGTAAATATCGTCTTTAACATTTGTATAATTATTTTTTCTATGGGGTTTACTCTTATGTAAAATTAGTTTAAATGGAGATAGGTGTTTATTAACACTTTGCAACGACGCGACGCCGATGGACGGCGACAAAATGCAAAATTATTTTATATTGAAGTAGGTATTAAGCTTAACTGAGCGTAAACATCCATCCATACAAATATGAATTTCACAACAATGTAACAAATCTACATTTTCCGTATTTTCTCCTAATGACTAGTCGTATTTTTAACTTTATAACTTACAATATCTATAAAACTTTATTTTAAATCGAATGTTTCGGCTACTTCCCAAAGACAATGTATTTTATGTATATTTTATGCGTTATTTTTTAGCATTGTTCAATGTATTTTCTGCATTTCTAAATTCTAAAATAATAAAAATATTAAATCTGTTAACTGTAGTGTCATCTGCCGTTGGAGCTGAAAACTAGCTCTGTGTATTTGTATTGGATTTAAAATGAACAGAATGTTTATAGGGACCGGGAGAATGGTATGTACTCTATAACACAGATGGCAGCATGTGCACTGGAGTTGCTTTATAACGCTATATAAATAGTGACGACAACTTTTTATTTTTAGACGAGGAAGGAAATGTTTCACCCATTGAATAATTAATTATTCATGCACCATAACACATCTACATTATATTCTGTGCTCAAAGCAGAAAAACATACGCACATCAGACCTGTTTAAAAAAAATTTTAAATTGAAGAAAACATGCAGGAGGTTACAGAGGTGGGGCACAGCCAACGAATCCTTTATACATTTTTGCAATAATTATTAATTAAACAGTTTTAACATTTTACTATTATACAGGGTTAGGAAAAATTACCAGAACGGTCGATTATTTCAAAATATACAGGGTTTATCAAAAAACGTCTTATATAAAAATGTAGGGCTGTTAAAAATCTACATATCGGTGATAAATTGAAATATACAGGGTCTCCCACAAAGTTGTGGAGAATGATAGTTATATTTTTTTTAAATTGAACACCCTGTATATTTTTACTTATTTTGATTGTCGACTCAATTTTAAACATTTTTTATTAACCATGTGTTATACCTAAATTCATTACTTTCCTAGAAATCGGGGTTTCAAATAATAACGTATAACGATGCGATTTTCGAACATAGTGAACAACAAATGAGGCACGACCATGGTTACTAATAAATAATTAATAGTTTGACATCTGAAACTCAAATTCTGACAGAAATAGACAAAAAAGAAAATAGCATTGCATTTCTACTTACTGAAACAGAGAGAATTGATATTTTACTTTTAAGGGGGTTTGGCGATAAACAGAGGTCATATCAGGAGGTATGTAATATTTACAATAATTTGCATCCAGAAAGGCACATAAAAAAAAATGCAGTTTTTCGAACTATTGAGCGTTACAGAATGCCTGGTACTGTAAAAAACCGCCCAAGATCTGGAAGACCTAGGACTGCTACCTCCGAGGAAAAAAAGCTGGATATTCTGCTTGCGATAGAAGAAAATCCCAAACAATCCACCAATCAGCCTGCTTTGGATTATGAAATTGATCAAAAATCTGTACGAACCGTTCTTCATACTAAGAAAATGCATCCATCCAAAATAATGTTGTACAAGAACTTTTTGACGTTGACTGTGATCGAAGGCTAGAATTTTGCGAATAATGACTAGAAATATGGAAGAAAACCCGAATTTTTCAAACAATATTGTGTTTTCGGATGAAGCGACTTTTACACTACACGGAATGGTGAATAAGCAAAATTACCGTTACTGGGCGCGAAATAACCCTAACTGGTATGAAGAGCTGCATACACAGTTCCCAAGAAAAGTTAATGTCTGGGCTGGATTGTTTGCGGGACATGTAATTGGACCCTTTTTTATAGAGGGAAATTTGACCGGTGATCGATATTTCCGGCTTCTTCGGCAAGAAATAGTTCCAGCTATAAACAATTTAAATGCTGATATTAACTTAACCTGGTATCAGCAAGATGGAGCTCCTCCGCATTTTACTCGCGAAGTTAGAGAATTTTTGGATGTCACGTTCCCAAATCGATGGATAGGAAGAAGAGGGCCTATCGAATGGCCTTCACGGTCCCCCGATCTTTCGCCATTAGATTTTTTTTATTGGGGTCACCTGAAAAACATAGTTTATCAAAATAAATCCAATAATTTAGAAGAATTAAGAATGAAAATTGTCAATGAGCGAGAATAACAAGGGAAATGGTTTTAAACACCCAAAGACATTTTTGCGATAATTTGTATCATTGTCAGTTAGTAAATGGGGGTAATTTTCAACACTTATTAAAAAATAGAGCCGTTTTGCCATGATTTGTTATACGTTTTTGTTTAAAGTTAACTTAATAAATTGTTTCTTGAAATTTATTTTGTGTTTTGTAGCTGATCAATTTATGTAGGAAAGTAATGAATTTAGGTATAACACATGGTTAATAAAAAATGTTTAAAATTGAGTCGACAATCAAAATAAGTAAAAATATACAGGGTATTCCATTTAAACAAATATAACTATCATTCTCCACAACTTTGTGGGCGACCCTATATATTTCAATTTATCACCGATATGTAGATTTTTAACAGCACTACATTTTTTATATAAGACGTTTTTTGATAACCCCTGTATATTTTGAAATAATCGACCGTTCTGGTAGTTTTTCCTAACTCTGTATATATTATCTAAAGTTGATAATATTAACATAAATTGTACAAATATTGTAATGTAATATGACTTCTAGCCTTAATGTATAAAAATATTTTAGATTGAACAAAACATAACATATATATACATAATAATACAATAACTTATGGGTATACTATAATATAGTATATAATATTATTATACTTTATGATATTTGATTATGTAAGTCTTATAAATGGGGTAAAACCTGTAAGACCTATATCGCTTAAATAAATAAATAAATAAATAAATAAATAGATAAATTTATCCTCAACATATACGACAGTGGCTCCGTGCTTAACGCGGCAGTCGCTATGAGAACTCTAGGACGAGAGTTTGTGGGTTTGTATCCCACTACCGCTGCTTATTCTTCATACTTATCGGCTCCACATACCCAACACTCGCAGTAGGTGATGTCCTATTTAGCACTTTTTTTTTTGAAGTGAAAACTTCTTTAGGCGCGTTTAGCACTTTTTGTGGGCACTGAATTAAACTGAGCCGTCACGCGTCACCGTCTCACGCATCTCCGTCAGGCGTCAGACTCGGCTGTGCTACGCTCGAATTCAACTGCTATATTCAATCCGAACTGACCCTGACCCGAATGAACGTTATATGAAAGAGCATGCCGCAAACAGTGTGCGTTGTATAGACACTCGTCTGCGTCTCAGGTATGTTCTGGCATTTTTTAAATTATATATTTACGTAGGGTGAAGTAAGGTTTACCGTAATTGCCCATTCCGTGGACCTAATTTATTATGATTTCTGACTTCTGTTGAAGATGTAAAAATTCAAGGGTTGTTCAATTTTAGGAAATATCTTTTTTCGTATGCAGTAAAATTATCCCGTATTCCAAGTTTATGTTATTTTTATGATTGCTTACGAACCTAACCTAAAAGAAACAAAATTGAAAAATTGTATTTGATATTGTTAATTTCACCTTGTTGAAGTTTTCACTTCTGTCGTGTGGTCTTAAGCACACACAATTTTTTTTTGTATATTTAAATTTTTTGGATCTCGCTGGTCGATTGCGTCTCGCCGTTTTTAAAGCCGGCCACTACCACATATATATAACCAGTATATTGCTAATGGCATGTTACAAGATTGTGACCCCTATGGAGGACTAAAGCGGGATACACTCGGATAAAGAGTTTGCGCAGTTCACATCATTTTGTGGATCATGCAAACAATGAACAGGGCCTACTTAAAATGTATTTAACTATTTTTTGGTGCTAAATTTTTGAAACGCTATTTATTACAATACATGTACATAGCAAAGTTAATTTAGGTACCATTACAAGAGTTACAAATTAAGTGGCGGCATTATAGTGTCTCTATTAAAAACTAGACAGCACAATACTTAGAAATTACACCACAAGACATAAAATGAAAATAATGAGTGGTCAGTTCTGTTCGCATAGAAGCAACAGCTAATTGACATTTGTTGTTTATATGTGGCCGCGACATATCATAATATGGCACACCATAAGGTCAATTCAGAATAAAAATTATTGTATGTAACTAGGGTACGATTCCAGGTTTAAATTTAAAAATGACCAATTTGAAAAGGGAAGGCAATACAAATAATAAAAAGATCCATTTTTTTTTAAATGGAAGAAATGCTTTCAGGATACAAACATTTTTAGTGATCAAACCTGTTTCTCAATTACAGAAAAGAATTAACACTTAGTCCAAAATTACTGGCATGTTTGGTTTATTGAGACCTTTACAAAAAAATTCGGAAGACTTGGTGATAGTTTTACTGACGAACTAATATTATTTTCGAATAATAATTAAATCGAAATTGCTAAGAAACTCCAACGAAACTTTAAAAACTTTACTTGATTTTTATATGTAAGTATATAAAATCACAGTGTAATGTATAGACATATAGACATATTTATTTGACCAGACTTTTGTATATTACAAATTGTAGTAAGTCATATTAAATGTAAAGAATTCCTGGACGCGCATGAGCATTTAACTAAATTATAATATACTTAATAATATATTAAAACAATTGGCGATGGCCAGAGATGGCTCGCTCGATCACTGCTAGTCACACTGCAGCTCGGCTTCAGTTTCTAACGGTTTTTGATGAGTGAATAAATAAGTAAAAAGTGTCTACAATATTCAACCTACAGTCAGTTTGCCATTACGGAAAAACATTATAGCAGTAAGTCACAAGAAAAGAAATTTGAAAATAATTAAGTAGGTACCTGATATTGACTAGAACGCGCCAGGCAGAATCAGCGAAATCAGAGATGACCGAAATGTCCAAAGCTAATAAAGCTAAAGGCTTGTGCCAACAAACAAACGAGAAAAAGCTCAATAAAATCCTATACGAAATTGAACTAACAAATAAAGGGATTGAAAAACTTAATACAAAATTCGGAACCTGAAGACGGATTATACGGAAATTAAAACAGTAAGGAAACAAAATGCCGAAGAATAGAAATTTCCCTTCTTAAACAAAAAACTGACAATCTTGAGCAGCTATCTCGTATGAACAACTTAAGATTTTTCAGAATCCCGGATGCCCGAAATGAAGACGTAACCCAGGTTATTCTGGACATTGTATCCAGCAGACTTAAACTGAACCTTAATAAGACTGACATAGGAAAAATCTACCAAAGTGGTGAGAAAAGTAATGAGATCCCCAGACCAATATTCGTGACTCTCACTAGCATACATCTACGAAATATGATCTATGATAACAAGAAAAAACTAAAAGGTACTAAATACACAATAAGAGAAGATCTAACCAAGGCAAGAACAAATGTACTAAGGAAGGCTATACGCCGATTTGGAAAAAATAATGTCTGGACTCAGGATGGTAAAATTAGAGGATAAGTGGGAATAGAAATTATTCAGGAATCAGTATGAGCCACCTGGAGGCCAATGATGTGAATACGAATAATGAACAGGAAATCTAAAGGGAAACTAAATAAAAGAGGCTACATACTGTTTGAAGGTTGGAGACAATGACGTTTCTTGAATGATAAAAGAGTTTTGGACTTCCATTGTCTTTATTTGTTTTAAATCACAAGGTTTCAACTAGTAAGTATCTCCAGTCGTCTTCAGGTGAATACTAAATAAGTAAAGTAACTACAAGACTATTTATACTAGCTAGGTGCACCGAAACATAACTGAGGTGGGTGCAGTCATGCGTTCAGTTGGCACGCGATCTTATCCTAAGATTACATCTATCTAAAAAAGGTTTGGATTCAGACCCTCGCTTTCGACGGCAGATGCAATATGTAAACTAACTTCTAGGATTAATGATAGCCTTAACGCCAACAGGTAGTGTAATATAAGCGGTAATCTGATTTCTTACGTTGATGATACAGCATTGGTGTTTGAAGGGGATACATGGCGTGACCTCAGAGAGATGGCACAGAATTAGATAGATAGATAGATAGATAGAAACGTCTTTATTTTCGACTCGGCGAAGGTCAGCAACAGCTGTTTGCTTAACCGAGCATGTATAATACATTAACAAAAATTTAAATTTTACAAAGAAAAAATAAAAAATACTAAATTCGAGTAAGTAATATTACATAAATCTAATTATATAGAAAACTTAAAAATTACAACTTAAAAAGTAATAATACATTGATATTAAATCTACACATCTTTAAAAATAATTCAAGCATAATTTCCTAGCAAAAACCTACGATATTTGGCCCTAAATGAATTCGAACTTAGGTTAAGGAATGTGTTACATATATCAGCATTGTAAACCTTAGGAGCTATATAGGAAAAACTACGTTGAAAAAGGGCGGTTCGGTGTTTCGGCACATCCAAGAAAGTGTTGTAACGAGTTGAACGATCATGTGTGAAATGCCGAAAATGAAGCTTTTCACGTAGGTATTGGGGTATACCACTCAACAGCAAACGATATAAGAAGCAGGCAAAATGCAGTTTTTGTCGGTCTACTATTTTAAGCCATTTCAGCTCAGATAACTTGTAGCTGACATGGTCTCTTGTTCGCAGTCCATAAATAAAGCGAATACAAGAATTTTGAACCCTTTGTAATCTCGTTTTGCATTGCAAGTCCAGACAAGGCCCGTATACATAACTACAGTAGTTAGAGTGAGAGAGAACAAGAGTTTCACACAGTGCCTTCTTTAATTGAGGTCTTAATACGTGCTTATTTTTATATAGGTTTCTGAGAGAGAAATACGATTTCTGAATAACTTTACCTACCTGACTCCTAAACCGAAGCTTGCTATCAAAAATAACCCCTAAATTTTTATATTCCTGCACAACGGGTAGAACCGTATCAGCCATAACCACATTCATGTTTTCAGCTGCCCATTGACAATCAGGTCCAAAATAAATGATAGCGGATTTGTTAGGATTTAACTTTAAACCATTGTTTTGAGAGTAGTCATAAATCGATTTCAAGCACTGTGTGAGATTATCTTTTGCCTCAACAACTCTGGCCCTACTAAAACTGGTGCGCAGTTGCGTGTCATCAGCGTACCTCTGTAAATCGCAACCCCTAACAAAGTCATTCACATCAATTGTATAAATTACAAAAAGTAGCGGCCCCAGGATCGACCCCTGGGGCACACCCATACGCACCTCCCTAGAGGTAGAACGATGCCCCTCCAGGAGCACAAATTGGGACCTGCCTCTTAAATATTCTTTAAAGAAATTCACTGAAGACTCAGTGAAGCCGAACGAGTGAAGCTTAGCACATAAAAGCCGGTGATCAAGGGTGTCAAATGCTTTACTATAGTCGAGCAACACCAGAGCCGACGTTTCACCCCTATCAGCAGCCCCAATGATATCGTCCAAGACCTTCAATAAGACCGATGCGGTGCTGTAACCTTTACGAAAACCGGACTGAGATGAAGAAAGCAGACTATTTTCGTTAAAGTACTTGACAGTCTGCTTATAAATAATTTTTTCGAGCACCTTGGATAAAACAGACAATAAACTAATTGGTCTCAATTCTGACACATCTGTGGGACTATTTATCTTTGGTAGAGGCACGACCATGGCAATCTTCCAACTAGCAGGAAACACAGAGTTGGTTATACATGAATTGAAGATGTGGACTAAGAATGGTACGATGACTGGACAGCACAGTTTAATCATTTCAAGAGACAGACCATCTGCTCCTGATGCATTCGATTTCTGTTGGAATATTGCATCTAAGACATCGGCGTCAGACACCTTAGAGAGTGTGAACCTAGAGTTGGTACGAATATTTTGATGAGCTTTTACAAATTCGTCACTAACAGGTGGCGCTATATTCATTACTGATTCTATAAAAAAATTATTAATGTTTTCGGGCTTTTTTAAATTACTAGGCAGGCTTAGATTATTTTTTTTGTTATTGTATATATTTAAATTATTTAAAGCGCGCCACATATCTTTTTTACTATTGTTTCTTGCAACAAAATCAAGATAAGCCTTTTTTTCGTCACAGACAGCACGGGTAAATAAGTTCCTCATCTCTTTATAAGCCTCCCAATCCTGAATAGCCTTGGTTCTTTTGTATTTTGACATCAACTTGTTACGTTCTTTTTTCATAATTTTTAGGACGTCTGTAAACCAAGGGGCCTTAGGCTTTGTAACTCGAACCCTGCATAAAGGAGCATGTCGGTCAAACAGTTGTAGTATTTTTCCAGTAAGTAAATCTACCTTTTCGTGCAAGCATTGTTTGTCATAAATTTCAGCCCAGTTGGTATTTATCAGATCCGAGTTGAAAAGATTGATGTCAAAATATTTAAAACTCCTAAATTCTACCATTTTTGGTGGCCTAACAGGAGCCCTACAATTGATTTTACAAAAAGTTAGTTGATGGTCTGTAACATCGTGCATGTCAATATGCACAACATCTCCATCCAGCAGATTCCCATTGGATAAGATAATTACGTCAAGAAGGCTACTCTGTGTACCAGAATAGCGTGTCGGGGCTTTAACAACTTGAAAAAGCGAATAAGAAGTGAGAAAAGCATCAAACATGTTGACAGAACTATTACAGTTCAAAAGATTAATATTCATATCACCAATGATAACAATCTCATCAGACAAAGGAATTATAGCGGAAACCGCACTCTCCAAGTAATCAAAACTATTTATTAAATTACCTTTGGGCGGGCGATACAAGATACCTAACCCAAGGTTCATGCCACATACCTTTATAGTCAACCATAACTGCTCAATACTGTCGTTTCTGTCCCCAATATCTACGTTACTCACCGGCAAATCATCTCTTATATAAACTCCGACACCTCCCCCCCGTGAGCCTCGATCAGCCCTAAAAAAATTAAAACCTTCAATAGATAGTTCATTATCAGGTATATCACCTGAAAGCCATGTTTCTGATACTCCTAAAATGTCCAACTCTGATTTTAAAATTTGGCGTTTTAAACTGTTTTTGCTAGGTAAAAGCGAACGTATGTTTACATGTCCAATCTTTAAATTATTTATGGTAGGCGTCATTTTGTTAATATAAATATAAAATGCAAAAAAAAGTACAGAGAACTAATTTTACCTATAACAATAGAATTATCAATATATATTCCAAGTGTGCATAAAAAAAGAAGATAAGCGTAAATAATAAACAAAAGTGTTTAAGATAAAAGTTCATTCAAAACAGATTCGTTTCTTATGAAAATGGGTTTATCATCATCGTTTTTGCGTACCAACACTTTGCCGTAACGATGCCAAA
Source organism: Polydrusus pterygomalis (assembly GCA_963969555.1). Classification (NCBI taxonomy): domain Eukaryota; kingdom Metazoa; phylum Arthropoda; class Insecta; order Coleoptera; family Curculionidae; genus Polydrusus; species Polydrusus pterygomalis. The sequence goes on from OZ018384.1 coordinate 14,063,197, forward strand.
CATATTTGTAGCCTCTTTCTTTTAGACCTTTGGCCCTCTTAAAAAGATTATAAGTTTCCTTAGTTAGTTCCTCATCAAGAAATATTGGGGCGTCGGATGTGCCTAAACCACATAGAGCGGGGGTAATCCTTCCCCTTTTTGAGCGAGCAGTTAGGATGCGTTCTTTAATTTCTATGTCCTTGAAAGTAGCCGTGATTTTAATGCCTTTTTGTGTGTTAAACTGACGAAAGTCATCAAAGTCATTTGCGGTGACAGGAACATTTAAAAAAGTACAGAGGTTTATCAAGTCAGCCGGGGACGCCTTGTTGTTAGTGTCGTTCAATGGAAGTCCAGATATACATAAATTATGCTTGATCTTATTTGAATTTTGATTGCAAAGTACAGTTTCCAATTTCTGTACTTTTTCCTTTAAGATTAAATTATCTTTCGATATCTCAGCAAACATCTCAGACATAACCTTATTACGTCTTTTTTCTTCCTCATATTTTTCATTTATAAAATCCATAGCCCTCTTAACTTCTCTTACTTCGCCCTGCAATTCCTTAATCATATTTTTTAGTTCGTTCATGTCATCCCCATTATTTCTGGGGGGAGAGACGAACAATGATGAACGCCTTCTGACATTAGCTTGTGCCTCGCAATCCCCGCAAGTCCATGGGGTTTTCTCGGACTGCATGAGACGTGCATCCACTTCCGAAACATTTCCGCATTCAAGGTGAAAATAACCGCTGCAACGACCACATTGCAGCTTGATGCGCTTCCCAATGCTCTTACGACAAAGCCTACATAGTTTGCTAGTCATTCTGACTTCTTAACAGTTCAGATATTTCAGTCCTCTTGGCAACACCGCCCAATTTTTGACCAGAATAGCAAGGTATTCCCTAGAGTCTAAAGTCCAAGACAATGTACATGTGGTATAAATTGTGTTGGTTTGAGCCAAATATTTAGTAGTATTCATGGAACAAACTCACCAGTGGCTTAGCAGACCTCTAAAAAACCTCTGGAGTAAACGTTGCCCTTTAACTTCCACTCTAACTTTCAAAAAAACTGTTTTCTAACGGAACAATGGTAATATAAACTAGTTTACAACGTTGTCAAATTAAGTACTAAAATTATAAAAGACTGGCTAGACGGTAACGTGGTATCTCTAAACATCACAAAAACAAAGGTCATATAATTTTCAATATACAGGGTGTTTCAGAATAAGATGCTGATCCTTAACGGTGTGAATCCGTAGGTGATTTTAAGAAGAAAAGTTCATATTAATATATATCCTTAACCTATCAACTTTCGAACTACAGGGCGTTAAAGTTTTAAGAAAAAAATTGTTTTTCTATCGTAACTTTAAAAACTATCTAGCTATTTTTAGGAATTTTTCACACATGCCCTCTAAGCATCAATAGCCATTTTTTGGTGTAGAAAAATTTTAAAATTAAAAACCTGAAAGGGTTTGCACTAGACATTTTGGAAAAATATTATGTACGCCACTGCTTTTTCTCAAGATAAAAATTATTTTTAAAATACTCATTCATTTTAGGCCAAATTTAATATCTTGCCTTTTTATCGTCCGATAAACAGTTTCCGACAAAAAAAAATATAAAGCATTAAGGTTGAATTCTCAACGTCATTCAATCTATTGCCAACCTATAACCTATTTCGCGTTGATTTTTTAAGTTTATTATTTTAATAACTAACATTTAAAGAAAATCAATATCGTCGGTACATTATTTAGGTAGTATCTGATATATTACAAAAATATCAATTTATTTCATTGCTAATTTTGGGAGAATTGTATAGTGCAAGAACAATGAGTGACAATGACATAATAACGTTAAAAAAAATCTTACCCGATATTTTTCGCTATACAATTCTCCTAAAATAAGTTATGAAATTCCTTGATATTTATTAAATATGTCAATTATTACCTATAGAATATCAACTCGATACTGATTTTCTTTAAATTTTGTATAAAAGCTAGAAAACATAAATAAATCTACGCGAAATAGGTTATAGGTTGGCAAGCATGTTGATACTCCCACCTTAAATGCGCATTCGCTATGTGCCTATGGTTTATTTTTTAACAATAAATTAAAACAGCTAACTTTAAATAACGTGTTAACAAAAACGAAAATAATTTAGATTAGCTATTGAAAGTGGCCACCACTTGCAAAAATGCATGCTTCAGCTCTTCTCTTCATTGAGTCTCGTCCCTTTAAAAAATTCCTGGAGTATTCCTGATAGTGTCAAAACAAACCATAGGCACATAGCGAATGCGCATTTAATGTTTTTATTTGTTTTGTCGGAAACTGTTTGTCGAACGATAAAAAGGCAAGATATTAAATTTGGCCTAAAATGAGTATTTTAAAAATAATTTTTATCTTGAGAAAAAGCAGTGGCGTACATAGTATTTTTCCAAAATGTCTAGTCCAAACCCTTTCAGGACGCCACTGGTTAAAAAATTTTAAAATTTTTCTACACCAAAAAATGGCTATTGATGCTTAGAGGGCATGTGTGAAAATAGCCAGAAAGTTTTTAAAGTTATGATAAAAAAACGATTTTTTTCTTAAAACTTTAACGCCCTGTAGTTCGAAAGTTGATAGGTTAAGGATATATATTAATATAAACTTTTCTTCTTAAAATTACCTAAGGATTCACACTGTTAAGGATCAGCATCTTATTCTGAAACACCCTGTATAAAGCTAATATGCCGGATCTCAGTAAAATCAGATTAAAAGCCACTAATTACCTTATTAATTCAACCAATCAGATTAAGTATTTGGGCCTGATTATTGACGAAAATCTGAAATGTCAAAATCATTTAATTTATATTAGTAATAAAATCAGATTGATAAATAAATTTTACGTGTTGAGGGATATACTGTCTAATCAGTCTGTTAGGCTGATGGATATGACTCTAGCGGAGTCACTAATTAGATATGCGATTGTAATCTGGGGATGAGCATATGAAAATGCTCTAAGACCCCTAATAATCACACGAAAATTGATTTTGAGAATAATATATAAAAAAAAATCCCTTATATCCCAGTCACAATCTGTTTATAGACTCAAACTTGCTAAACTTGAAGAGGTTATATATTTTTGAAGCCATTATATTTACAAAACAAAGCCTTAACAATTTCGACCATCCATCTCATGAATACAAAACTCGATCTACTTCTAACAAAAACATAATTACTGCTCAATGCTACAAAACGCAAAACAAAGTTTTATTAATTACTTTGGGACCATACTATTATAACCAAATTCCGGTTATTTTAAAAAACGTAACTAGCAACTTAAAATATGTTTGTTATCTAACTTAATAAATTTGAAACTAATCTAAATATCTGGTATTCCTTTATTGAATGTTAGGTTATTGTAAGATTTATTTTGTTTGTTTCTGAATTCTTAATAGATTTGAAGAAATAGTCCATACTTAAAGTGGAGTTGAAAGTATGAAAAGGAAAGAAAAACACAAAGTCTTCCTTCACAAAGTTTAATGGAAAGAATTCCAAGTATTAAGGGTCTCTACATGTTTCGAACGTAGAAACGTTCATCTTCAGGAGACAGAAAGTTTTTAAATTTATGCTGATGGTGTTAGCAAAAAAGAAATTGAAATTTAGAACCTTAATGGAGCTTTTGTGGATTTAAAACTGAAGTGTAGAAGAAACATGAAATAAAAGATTGATAATGGTAAAAACCATAGAATGTTTAAAACATTGTGAATGGGTGTAAACCAACCAAATAAACTGGGGAAAAAGAAAACTTGTCTAGGTGTCGTTTTCAATGTTTTAAACATTCTATGGTTTTTACCATTATCAATCTTTTATTTCATGTTTCTTCTACACTTCAGTTTTAAATCCATAAAAGCTCCATTAAGGTTCTAAATTTCAATTTCTCTTTTGCTAACACCATCAGCATAAATTTAAAAACTTTCTGTCTCCTGAAGATGAACGTTTCTACGTTCGAAACATGTAGAGATCCTTAATACTTGGAATTCTTTCCATTAAACTTTGTGGAGGAAGACTTTGTGTTTTTCTTTCCTTTTCTTAATAGATTACTGGGATATATATCTATAACGTTATCATTGTATTAAATATACCTAGTATTGAATAAAGCGCAACACTAAAGCACACCCGTGCTTAGGCGCCTTAAACCTTAAACCATAATTGTTAACAATTAATTGTATGCTATACTAAAAACTTTAATTTATCTATTTTGAATTTGAATTTGAAACTTCACTTATGTAAACATTTAATAAGACTTTATAAAAGCATAACATACACAAACGTTAAATATAGTAATAACAAAAAAGAGTTAAAATTTGAATGTAGATGCGTGAATTAACAACAGTTAGTAGTATTCTACCACTGAGCAGAAAGCATGGGATTCAAGAAATTTCTTGATTACATCCTTAAGTTTTTTAATTTATTTAAATATTTCTCACACTAGGACAGGAAATAGTTATTTATGCAACTAGTGCAAAAAGTGTATATTTATTGCACACGGCATAGAAGTTATTCACCGAGACGAAGTCGAGGTGAATAATATGCCATGTGCAATAAACACACTTTTTGCACATGTTACATACACTATTTTTTCTACTATCGTTTTTTTGTATAATCGCTTTGTATTACCTCTACTTTGTGTGCAAAAGTTGTAATTCAAATTTGACAATGGATCACTGACTTGACTTCACCATAATAAAATTATGGCGCCCTGTCAACGTGAATTCTATTTCGATAGGGATAGGGTATCGACGGTGTGCACCACACAATACACATACTATAAAAAAATTGTTCGTTTCCTAGGTAATTTACTTTATTGCACTAGGGCAAAAAATACTTTATTCCATAGTAGGTATGCAATAAAGACCTACTTTTGTCATTAGAAATGCATACACAAAATGACATTTTTTGAACGATCGTAGAAAAAAATGGTTAAAACAACCTATCGGCTGTGGCTGTGTCCATATACTCCCGAACTGAATAAACAGTGACGGCGAAAAGATTTTTTAATCATAGATTTGAATTTTGAATAACTAAGCAGCTTTACATTTTCAGGCAGTGCATTATACAATGAAATATTAATACAATTATCCTTAGCATTCTTGTAGCAACATTTTTTAAATCTGATTAAGTCAGAGCCTCTAGTTGCTGCTCACCCCTTTCAAGGCTCTCAACCACATCAAATATGACCTTCGATACAGCTTGCACAGTGGAGCAGTGCTTGCGAAATTCAAATTGGTTATGATTAAGACATTTTATTGAATTAAAATAGTCGGTCAGCTGATGTGGAATAAGAGAATCAAAAACTCTACCCAATATGAGCACTATTGATATTGGTCTGTACGAGTAATCACTCGCCATATCATGATCGCATTTTTTTAAGATTGGGACAACTTTAGTGAGTTTAAATGGTTTACAGAATTCCTCAGATTTAATGCATTTATTGAAAAAAAAATCAAAGATTTAATAATATACTGAGTTCTTGAGCCAGAACACTGGTAAGTTCGTACAGGTTAGCAGATTAGGATTTTTTAAGTTTAATTATTGTATCAAGCACTTCAGTCTCCGACATTGAATGTTGGAAGAAAGATGAGGATTCTAAAGGATTTTGTAGTAAACATTTATGCAACTATTATTAAAATGGATGTTAAAATCACCCACAATAATAATTTTAACATACTTACTGGATACAACAATAAGCAACTGCTCAAATTGATTAAGAACATCACGATTGCAGGATCTATACAAACAGACACACAAAATTCTATCGGGAAGAAGCTCAACTGCACAAAATTCATCCACCATCTCCAATACAAAGTTGCTCACATCAACATATTTACAAATTAACCCCGAGCGGGCATATATGCATACACCACCATAGACATGGCTTTGATCTACAGAAAGAAGATACGAGGTTAAAACATGTTATATTATAATGAGACAAAGTTTTACGACTGGTCTCCCGGTGTTCACTAAAGCACAGGATTTTAAAATTGTTTATATCCATAAATAGTGAGATATCATCAAGTTTGTTGGAAAGTCCCTGTACGTTAAGATAAAAAAAACTGCCAGATGTCAGATGATCTGGATATTAACCTGGTTAATTTCTTCTTCATGTGAAAAAACTTATTTATTCTTGTTCCAGTGGCCCATCTACTAGGTTCTAGAAATATTTTTCTCAAAAACACCAACTTTAAAAGGGGAGTATTATTCGGGACATTTAGCCGTCATATTTTCACATGTCACTTTAGAAAACTGAGGTTTCAAGCAGGCGCGTATTCAGCTGTCAGTTTTGGGGGAGGGTAAGGAAAAAAACACCGCATTTTTTGTGTGCCACGCTCTTTTTTCAACGATGTGACGTGGTTTTGAAGCAGAAAAAAGGAATAGTAGCGCCGCAGGCGAAAATTTTTTGGGTGTTACGCCTCTTTTTACTGATTTGTCAGTGTTTATTTTTTGCCCCACTTTAAATACGCGCCTGGTTTCAAGTAACTTTAAAGATTTTGCACGGTAGTAGAAGGGTGCAATTTGACGACATGAAAGTAAGACATGGATGGAATTGCCTTAAGATGAGAGTCGTCCCCAGAAGAGTTGCGAGAGCAGAGAGTTAAGGGTTTGTTCGTCAATTAGCTCTGACTTTTTTAATTTATCTATCTTCGCGGCTAACAAAACAACATCACTGGCTGCCATATTTTATATCAATCTATACATTTCCGAACGTCTATATACAATCCTCAAAATTTTTTAATCAATACCGATCATCCATTATTGTGAAGCAGAGCGTTCCTTTTCGAAGCTATATTAAAAACAAATATCGGACCACAATGGCGGAGGAACGTCTGGATGCATTATTGTTATTGTTTATTGAACGTGTCATTTTGAAAAAATTACAGTTTGACGATATTATGAAAGATTTTGTGAAAGATAAAATAAGGAAGACATGTTTGTGATTTTTGACAATGAAAATTATTTAATTAAAGTTATTTAGCTCGCCTTCCCTCAAGTATACTTAAAGGGGGCCCATAAATCAATCAGCCCCAGGCAGGGCCGATCCTAGGGTGTCGGCCGCCCGCGTGCAAAGACCTATTATGCCGCCCCTCTAAAGAATTTTTCCTATTTTGAATAATACTTAACGTTGACGTCAGTGGCGCAGCCAGAAATTCTGTTCGAGGGGGGTCTTAACTTCCTGCGCCACAGGCGAAAATTTTTGGGTAAAATACGTATGATTGACGAGAGCGACAGCCCCCTAAAACTTCTGCAATAATGCGCCGCTGGCACTAACTAAATATTTATGAAAAAAAAAGTAGAGATTTCATTTTAATTAGTAAAAATGTATTTAAAATAAGTAACGCATATATTAATCATACTTATACTAAAACAAAACAAAAACCTTATACAATAAGTTGTAAGTAATCACTAATAGTACTAATATCAATATCGTGGTTCGCATAAAGAACTGCCAAACCATTTAATCTGTCGGACCCGCAAACTACTTAACAACCAACGTATCAACGATAATTAGGTAAATACAAAAGCACTAAACCTCACAAACCTTAATAAATAAAATTCACAATAATTCGGTGTACATACAAAAGGGTAGCGGGTAGAAACATCGCTTTCAAATTAACGGACAGTTCGAGCTTAGTCGTGAGTGTCACGTGCCAATATGATGTTCGGGATATATTGTTGTCAGAGGCAGTGGCGCAACCAGAAATTTTGTTCGGGGGGGGCTTTAACTTCTTGCGCCACAGGTGAAATTTTTTTGGGTGCCACGCCCTTTTTTGGGTAAAATACGTATGATTGACGAGAGCGACAGCCCCCTAAAACTTCTGCAGTAATACAATAACAATAGAGATGATGGCCAAATCTGAAAGTCTTTCTTGTATCATATTATTTCTAAGTAATTTTTAATAATTTTTAATTTACTGAAACTTCTTTTACCTGAAGCCACAGAAACAGGTAAAATAAAGTTTCTTTTGTCCCATTGATCTGCGAGCCGCGTGCCGTCGGCCGACCGCGGCCGTTTGATTGAAAATCTTTAATAAATAAATCCATTTGAAATAATTCACAAAAATATTGTTTTCTTCTTCGACGTTAATTTAAAGTTATCTTTTATAGTTTGATAAATGTCACTTTATTTTTATTTCGAGAAATTCGTAAAAAGTTTTGCTTGATTGACAGAACTATCTGGCCCCTTGTTTTGACCGCCCGCGTGCGGTGCACGCGCTGCACACCTGCTAGGATCGGCTCTGGCCCCAGGCCCCGTAATAGTAATTTACATTACAAGACCGAAAAGTAGTGTTTTTCAGGTCGAGACAAGCATTTCCAGGGCGAGCCATAGGCGAGTCCTGGAAGCTTGGAGAGACCTGGAAAACACTAATTTTCGGTTGCGTGACGTACAATATTTTTTTTAAGACCGACACTTCGATATATTTTATAATCTACGCGAAACAAGTTTGACATAAAGAACAAAATTAAAAATCAACGAACTGTCACTCGACAATACATCGAAATGTTGTTGTCATAGTAACGAAATCAAGGTATCCTGTATTATCAAAGAGCGATTGAAAAAACAAAAAACAGGGTGACAGTGACATTAGAGACTGGAAAAGTGACATTAGAGTCCGGAAAAGATTTTTCCGGTCTCTAATGTCACTTTTCCGGTCTTGCGATCGGAAAAACGTTATTTTCTAGACGAAAAATTGTCCAGAAAGTGTAAATTTTCTGGTCGGTTTTAAAAAACAACTTTATCCGGCCCTGCCAAATCGCACACTACTTTACGTAGATACGGCTCGACGCATGTCGACAAGCAACTATTTCAATATCAGACTGGTCAAATATTAGACCAAGAAATAGACAGGGCAGAAATTTAATTAAAAATTAATATATTCCAGAAAACGTTTTTGGGATCATGGCAAGCAGGGAAAACAGTGCTTTTATCGCTTTCATGAACCGCCACTATTGTATTTATTTGTATTGTTTATTGTAAGTGGAGTATAATAATAAATTAATAATGTTAAATTTCGTTATTTATAATACCTATTATAGGTCTAATAAAACCCCTACAATGTACTTACAGTAATTGCAAAAATTAAGTTTTCATAAGGCTCACTTAATGCATTTGCATTTCTGAGAATTCCGATGTCGCAAGCGAACTTTCTAGCAGCTTATTTTTACTGTATTTGTGTAGATGGCAGCACCCATTAGGTGTATCTTTTCACGATACTTCTATTTCCAGAGAGATTTGTTGAAAACATGTCGATGAAGGCCTGGGCCTCTTAGGATCGGACCATGGTGGTAGATCTGAAAGAAAAACACTAAAAAACACACTTTTGCTCAAATTTTAGGAATTAAAGCAAACGACATACACATGTGTCAACTGGCAGTTGATACTTTTAAATTTGGCAAAGTTTCGTTTTATGCTTTTATTAATTTGTCAATTATTTTTTTTTAATTTAAAACTGTAGGTTGCTACCCAAAGACGGGTATTTGTCCGCTTTTTGGAGAAAATGAAAAATAAACGAAACATCGATAAATAATGAAATGGTGAATGCGTCACTAGTCACTAGTGTTTGCTCTTAAAATGTCTGGTCATGACAAAGGATATTATAGTGGGGTGATTGAAGGGATGAGGGACACGTTCTTAAAGCCAAATTGAGAAGACGTTGACATCGGTAGGTTTCTTATTAATTTAATGTTCAAAATGAATGTTGAGAACCCCCTCCCTTGCCCTTATAATACTTCACTGCCAAGAACATGTCGCCCGTATGCACAACACACTTTTTTTTTTGTTTAAAGTTTATCTGTCACCGAATTTCTCCGAAACCACTCATACGATATACTTCAATTTAAAGAAGACCTATCCTTAAACTCTTAAACTCTGTTTCTTATGTAGCAAAATTTCCGATAAAATTTTCGTTTCCAAAATATACTATTTGTGTTAGTTGTGTTAGGTCAACTTAAAAAATTATTTGTTCTCAAAGAAAGGCATAAATTAAAAATTTGTTACAAGACAAACAAGGTTTGAACCTTTATAGCTACCCAGTAATACTAAATTTATACCTATTTTATTAAATTTTACTGGTTATATTTAGTGACAGCCGAAGTCCTGCAACTATTTTTGAAATATTTATCTAGGCAATCGTTAATAGTATAGAAGTACCTAAACTGTTCACACTTTATTATTTCTAAATAAGTAATAAAGTCTATTCACCCAGTAAACCTGCAAGATGGCCGAAATGTCATATGACAAAAGTCATTGAAAATGCCAAAATTCATTTTATTTAGCTGGAATATGACTTTTGTCATATAACATGTCGGCCATCTTGCAGGTTTACTGGGTGAATCGACTATAGATGTATGATAGAAAATTAAACAGCGCCTTTTTTCCATATTTAACCACTTTGAGTAAAAAGGTAACATTATTGTATCCTTTTTAAACCACACATAACCTTAACGCAATAATTCTAAATGAGCTGTATTAGGGTTTTTTTTTAATTTTATTTATTTATTTATTTATTTATTACAACAGTGTACATTCAAGAAATAAACCATTCATAATGAGTTGCATACGCTATGGACCATGTAAGTCTGTGTGGGCATACAACACAAAATGGATTAACATCCATGAATTAAATTAAATTTCAAAGCAGACAATGCGTAACTATGCACAATCTGAGTTATTTGGTGATACTAATACTAAATAACATAATTTTTTTTAAATTTTGATTTTTTGGGTATTATTCATTTTTAAATTACAGTGGTAATATATTTAAGATTTTCGGAGCCACATAGCAAATTGATCTTTGCTTGGCGTTAAAATGTAGAATCAAATTACGATTAACATTAGCTCTATAATTGATGTTATGCGTTATGTAGTTGTGAAATTTATTTCTAGAGAGAGAAAATCTAAGCAAATTCTTAATACATATATACCTGAGTAATTGAAAAGACGCCAGACTGTTCAAATAAAAGATCACAAGAAAAACGTGTTGACTTAAATAGAATAATTTTTATGATATATTTCTGTGAAACAACAATATTGTTTAATACAATAATTTTATTAGCAGGTCCCCAACAGATAATTCCATAATTAAGTCATGATTCGGCTAATGACCTATAAACATTAAGTAGAACATTTTGACTAAGATATTAGGTAATTCGTAAAATTTATAATATATCAGTTTCCTTAATTTATTCTTTACATATTCACAATGTACTGACCATTTTAAAATTAATCAAAATATACACCCAAATATTTTATGCTTTCTACTGACTTAATTTTACCAGAACAAACACAATCCCTTGACAAATCACAATTAGCAGAATGGATCGTAATCTCATTTTTAATTGGTAGACCAACTGAATTCATTGCAAAGGACATAAAGTTGGTTTTCTTTATATTTAATGTTAAACAGTTACGATCCATCCAGGCTTTAATAAGACTAACAGTCCTCTCGGCCTTTTCAAATGCTTCATGCCAAGACACCCCTTTAACGAGAAGAACAGTATCATCGGCAAAGCATACAGTTTTAATATTGGGCATCGCACTCGCCAGACAGAGGTTTATCCCATAGTTCTATAAAAAAAAGTAGAATGCTTATTCTATATAAGACATGCCGTGTTATTAAAATAGCACCTTTAGAATAGGCTGTCTGGTCGGGAAATTATCTTTTTTCTCTAGAAAAAGGTTGGCAACCGTTTATATTAACGCCAACCACAGAACACAAATAAAGAACCGAAAATACGAGCGGCGAGCCTTTTTTTTTAGGAGAGTCTTCTAAAGACTGGTACCCTGTGAGGCAGAGTAGTGTCCGATTCAACCCTGATGGGGCTGCCTACCGACTAAACTCCCCGTGTTTCTACGGTTTCCGCGCCATAGGCGTATAAACCTTCAGACCACACGTCTTAATATTTCAGCTCTGCATGCGTGCTTTGCGTTATACCTCGCCAAGGCTTTGGTACCGGTGTATTAAGCTGGCTTTGTCTACTAACACGGATGGGGACCCCGCTATTTCAGTGAGAGAACCAACAACGCTGGTCTGAGCATCAGTAGTAAACTATTGCTTGCTGTGTTAGTGTCTGTGTTGGCGATGTTTGTGCTCAGATGAGATGTTAGGTGCCCACGGATGGGGACCCCGCTATTTCAGGGAGAAAACCAACAGCGCTGGTCTAGGCAGGGGTAAGCTTTGTAGGGTGTAGATGGCAACATATTTAGTTAAAGTACCAAAAAAAACGTGCAACTTTAGCCTATTAGGGTTTTTATAACAACTAAAATCATTTTGCTATAGAAATCTATTAAGGTTTAGTATTATAACTAAAAAAGTTTTTTGGTAAATAGTTTCTACTATCGATGTATTAGATACAACTCAAAATAATATTTAGTCTTACTGGTCACCAAATTTTCTAGTGGATTTAGCAATATCTCCATTAAATTCTACTCAGACGAAGTAGTATATTATTATGTTTTACTACATTACCAGGCAAGGTAATCGTTCGTGAAGAGTCAGAGTCTCTTCGTGTACTCGAATACGTGGCGAAACTTCACGAAACCACTATTTACACGTTAGCTCCGACATGGCGGCATTAACATTAGCTTTACATACACAGATTATGGATACCTGAATTTTTTCTTTTGTGTTTGTGTCTTGATTATTTCATAATATTTAGTATTTGGGTAAGTTGAAAGTTGTACCTACAGTGGATATACGGCACCCTGCCGGCCGGGTGGCCCCTGCATTCTATTTGGCCCTGGGATATTTCATAACCAATTATTCCTTTATTTCAGTATCAAAATGGAATTTAATCCAAACGATAGAGCCGATGCTATATTGTTATTTTGGAGCTTGGAGCATACAGATTAATACATATTATGTAAAAATTTTGGCTAACAACTATTTTCATAGTCCCACGAACGCTTGATGTCATCCAGAAATTAAAACAATATTAATAATAGGTAAGTGCCAATTAATTTTTAGATGTGATTACGAGGGTGTTTTTTCGGTTTAGTAGCTTTTATAAATTCTATACAAATGTGGATTTTTAAAGAATTCAAATTTAAAATACAGTTTTTGAATATTACAGCACAGTAAAGGGAACTCATTTTTTTTAATTAATGAAAGTAAATGGAACACAAATCCTGTAGAAGTTATTGTCAGTGACTTTTATTATATAATAATATTTGGTCTCTAACCTATATCTATAGTGTTTTATACTTATTTGTTTTTGCAGAACCTGCTTAATCTATACAAGACGTATTATAATATCTTTTAATCGCATTTTTAGCAAGATAAACTTTTAAGGTTGGCTATAAGAAATAGTAGCTTTTGCAAATACATTAATCTAATTTAAGTAAGATCATCGATTTATTGTTACAAATAAAAGTATGTAACACAGCAAAAGAATAAGTTTAAATAGCATGGTAAGGATACCAAATACAGCTAATGCATTTAGTTTCTTCCACTAAATGCCTTCCTATTTTTAATAGGTAATGTATTAAAACTACTAAATACTTTTAGCAAGCGCAACCAAAGTTTATAGTAGTTCCAACTATGCAGAAAACAGCAAGTATTTTTGGTTGCAACTACTAGATAATTGTAGCAAAATCGGTATAGTAAAATCAGCAGGTTATCTTACCTGGGGCCTTTTCTACTACAGATTTTAGTTCTAAATATTGAGTTATTTTAACTAAATTTTTTCTCTGTGTAGCTAAGAACTTACTTGTATTAGTGTAGGTATGTGTATTGGTGCAGTGTTGTGTGTAGTAGGTTCTTGTGTGGTAGGTAAAACTAGGTATGGCGGCGTCTAGTTTAAGGACTCCTTGCTATGTATAATACTTCTTGTTTTGTTCTTCTTTCTATGTTCCAGCAGCAGTTTCCTTTAAGCTATTACAAAAGCTGGTTCCTTGGGCGCTTATAGTATACCCTCATTCTTTCCTCGTCCTGTACTGGATCATAGTCCACTAATCTTCTTAATTCTTCATTGGGATGAGTTCCTACTTTTTCAAAAAATTTGGCTGCTTTCCTTTTCATGAATAATGTTATTGTTTCCCATTCCAGATCACTATGGATTTGTGCATTTCTTGCAAACCATGGTACCGCTACTGCTTTTCTTACATAATTATTTTCTGTGGCCTCCAGCCGTTTTATATGTATTTGCTGCATAGCCCCATGCTGCTGAGCCGTAGGTCAGCTGTGGTCTAGCTACTGCTTTTATCATTTGCAGCTTGGTTTTAAGCCCCATTGGGCTCTTTGAACCTATCAGTGGGTACAGTCTACCCATACCTGCCTTTGTCTTCTTAATTACTTTCCAATCAAACCTATTAATTTGTAAGTTTGGCAACTCTGTGTGATGGTTAGTGCAATGTGCTTGTCGGAATTTGATTGAGTATTTAAAATTCGAGTTCGGTTAATTTGGGAAAAACAGTGCCAATACATAGTTATGTGAGTTGTTGTTTTGATATTGACAAAAAAATCCTCTAGAAATCTAATAAACTACCTGTTTTCGCAAAAGTTTGGTTCGGTACCGCCAAATTCCCTTATCAATTTCATTTGTTATTTAAATTGTAAAATACGAACATAGTTGCCAAGTATGACGCGGTCTACCAAAATAACGTGTGGTACTTGCAATGATAATATACCTAAAACGCAACTTAAAATGCAATGTGACAAGTGCAATAAGCACCAACACCTGAATTGTGCTGAAGTGACTGAGGTGGAGGCTAGATTGGTAATTGAGCAGGAGAAACCATGGACTTGCAGAAGGTGCCGAAGGCAGCGTGGAGCATTCTCTCAGAGTCGCTTAAGCGTTTTGGCGTTGCGGGATCTGCTTTCTAATTCGTCTGCAACCCCTGGTTCAATGGATTCTGCCGCCATACACTCTTTGCTTATGGAATTAAGAGCAGACATAAGTATGCTTAAAAATGATATGAAAGAAGTAAAAACATCACTTGACTTTTTTAATACCATGTACGAAGAGCAGAGGCATACGAATAGGGTGTTGGGCGAGGTTATTGATGATGTAAAGAATGATAACCAAAGATTAAATCATGAGCTGGCTGCAATTAAAGCGAAGCTGACAGAAATGGAATCTGTTAAAATGAGTCAAAACATCCTAATTAATGGGGCCTTTGATAGGGATGATACCGATCGAACCATCAGGGAAAAGTCCTTAAAGGTGCTGAAGTGTGTTGATCCTGGATTTCTTGATAACTGTGTCACGGTCATTAAACCTTTCTTTAGCAGTGGTAGACCACCGATGGTAACAGTCTCTCTAAATTCGACAGATTTAGCAAAAAGTATCCTACAAAAAAAAACGTTCCGAAAAGAAAGACCTAACCACGCAAATGTGCGGTATTAATACAAAAAATAGTCAAGTTTTTATAAGCAAGCAGCTGCCTACGGTAACTTATAAACTTTTAAGAGAAGCAAAAAAATTAAAAGAAAAGGGTTTTAAGTTTGTATGGTGCTACAATGGTTCGGTTCTAGTTAGAAAGAAAGAGGGCGATAAAGTGATAAAATTACGCGATACACAACATGTAAGCAGCCTTCTTGATTCTGTGAACGATGGATAAACAAATAAATCTGTAAGTGCATTTACTCTTTACTTTCCCCGATATAATGGACAATAACACGCTATTAGACTCCTTTTGATCTTATCGCAATAAGGTATATACTAAGTACAGCGACATTGATAATGATAACGGGAATAAGGTCACTATTATTCATGTTAACATTAGAGGAATAAGAACAAACTTTAATAATTTACTTCTGTTACTTGACTCTTTGGAGGTTAAATTTGATGTTATCATTTTGTCAGAAACACATGTTATAGATAACATAAATAAATTTAGAATATCGGATTATTCTGTTTTCCACAATGAAAGTGTAATTAACTGGTGTGACGGAACAATTATCTTCGCTAAAACAGAATTAGTTCAAGAGAATCAAATTATTTCTTTAGATGGTCATAAATTTTTGCCTATAGAAATACTAAAAAATAATATAAAATATGGAATAATAGCAAATTATAGGTTACCTTCTTTGGACCCCAATAAATATTGGAGTACTTTACATAGACTTTTCTCAGAAAAATATTTTATCCCTTGCAAGATAGAAATTTTTGCAGGGGATACCAATGTAGACATTTTAGATACAAAGGTTAAGTTTGTACAAGAGTACGTCGGCTCTCTCTTGAGTTTTGGCTATTATCCGTTCATAAATAGTGTAACTAGGGAAAATGTAATTCACTCAAGCTGTCTAGATCACTTTTTTGTAAAGGGTACTAGTGATTGTGAGGGTATGATAGTAGATAGTGATATAACAGATCATTTTCCTATTATTCTTAATATTAAACAAAACGTTGTTCCGGGTTTAGAACCCCAACCAAAAACATATAAAAAGTTAAATACAGGTAGCTTGCATAATTGTTTAAAACATGAATCTTGGGAGGAGGTATTTCGGGAAACCACTAGTAATGGTATCGCTGAAAAGATTGGCAATATTTTAAAAACACATATATCAAACACTACCTTAATAGTAAAAATTTCTAATAAACAGCGGTGTTTAAAGCCCTGGATCACGCCTGGTCTGGTCGAATGTATTCGTCGGAGAAATCTGTTAAAAAAGCAGTCTGCTGAAAATCAAGAGGCACTTATACTTTATATAAAATGTCGCAATAACCTATCTAAAACTATTGATAGAGCTAAAATTCATTATTATAAAAATAAAATTAACAACAATCTGCAGGATCCAAAAAATATTTGGAAAATTATTAATGAGGCAACCAATGAACGGGTCGGTCATGACAAAATCACATTAATAAAAACAAGTAGGTAATGGCCAGACTTCTTCTGAACGTCATGTACTCGCCGGCGAGTTTAACGATTTTTTCAGCACTATTGGCCTTAAGCTTGCAGAAAAGTTTAAACGTAATAAAATAATAAATCAAATTACCAAGGTTAGGCAGCAAAAAAATTCGATGTTTATGAAGGAGGTTGATGAAAGTGAGATGATAAATGTCATTAGTAGCTTAAAAAATTCTCAATCATGTGGTGTAGATGGCATAACATCTGACATAATAAAAAATAATCATAAAAGCTTGTTACAGCCACTTTTGCATCTTACCAATACTATCTTAACTACTGGTGTCTATCCTGATAGTTTTAAAATATCTGTGATTATTCCGTTGTTTAAAAATGGAAACAGAACAGATGTAAATAATTACAGACCTATTGCTCTGACTAGTGTGCTGAATAAACTTGTAGAAAAATGTATAAAATTAAGACTATGTGACTTTTTAGACAAAAACAATATTTTATCCCAACATCAATACGGTTTTAAAACAGGATGTTTGACGGAAAATGCACTGCATGAGGTAATTAGTTTTATCGCTGACAGTTTTAATATGCATCAAAAGCCAATTGCCATATTTTTAGACCTAAAAAAAGCTTTTGATACGGTAGATCACGCAATCTTGTTGGAAACTTTGGACCATGTTGGGGTTAGGGGGATTGTCAACAGTTTGTTTAAGTCTTATTTATCAAATCGCGTGCAAAGGGTAAAGGTGGACGACGTTTACAGTGATGCCAAGAGTATGCTTATTGGTGTACCTCAAGGGACAGTTTTGGGTCCAATTATATTTTTAGTTTATATAAACAGTATTCTGGAAATCGAATCATTGGGTAGAATACTATGCTTCGCGGACGATACTGTTGTACTGGTTAGGGCACCATCTTGGGATATGGCGTATCATAGGGCTGAAAAAGCTCTGCATGCTGTCGGATGTTGGTTGGATAGCAATCAATTAACCTTAAATACGGACAAAACACTTTTTATCGAATTTTCTATGAATTCAAAGGGGATATCCAACATTAATTCTTTACTTTTGCATAAACCCTCTTGCACTTTAAGGGATGGTGAATGTTTTTGCACGGATACAATTATGCAGGCTGGTTCTGTCAAATATCTGGGTGTTTATATAGATAGGTTTTTGCGTTGGGATGTGCACATTGGCTACGTGCTGTCAAAAATTAAAAAAACATATTTAAGTTTTGTGAGTTAAGAAACATTTTACCACTGAATATATTAAAAACTGTATACGCGTTGGTGGAATCACTTCTCACCTATGGTATAGTTTGTTGGGGGATCGGCTTCTCAGTCCGCACTTGGTGCATTAACAATTGCTCAAAAGTACATATTAAAAGTTATATACTTTAAATCCAAGAGGTATCCTACTAACTTACTTTTTAAAGAAACAAAACATTTGTCAATTAGGGAAATTTTCTGCTATAGGGTTGTTGTTTTTGCGATGAATAATGGAATGTGTCGGAGAAGTGTTTCACACCATATAACAACTAGAGCTGTAAGTTATTCTCATATTTACATACCTTTTCAAAACTTTACTGCCACACAGAGACATCTAAATTACTTGGCTCCCTACATAATGCATCTGTTACCGAAAAATCTATTAAAACGGAAATTAGGGCGTTACGACAAAGCTAAATTGGAAAAATGGTTAAAAAGTAACTTTGCTGTAATCTCAACTGAAATTGATTGGTTTTGATTATTGTTTTGGTATAGGTAGGGTAACTTAAATTTAAATTATGTTATAATTATAAGTAAAAAATGTGTATTATTTACTTTCTAATGAGGCAAACACATATCCTCGGATACATGGTGCCTCTCTTGCATTATTTTATTGTATATTATTTTTCATTTTGAAATAAATAAATAAATATTGCTATTAATTTGTTCGCGTAATTATTCTGGCATTTATTAATTTTGGTTAACAATTTGTTGTTATTTTTATCATATACAGGATATTACAACGTCGACACTCACCATTGGGATCTCGTTAACGGTAAGAGATACAGTAAAGGTTAAATTGGGGCAAAGTTGCGCTATTTGGCGACGATTACCATGCCGTGAAAAAATTTAGAAAATTCCTAGTACTTTCAAAGATATTCGGAAAAAAACGAAAATTCTCAATTTATATTTTATGTATTGCCGGCTTTATTTACAGAGATGGAGAAAACTTTATTTCACATTTTCATTGCTACTTTTTATTTTCTATAACGTGTTGTTATCAAATATTGATTCTGACGTTTCGTCTTTCGGGTACCATCGTTTGGTATATTTTTTAAGTACTGACATGTAATTTTTATTGTCGTTTTGTAAACCTTTTATTTGATAAATTAACTTAACATACTACTTTATTTAAAAATCAAAGTTTCGACCCCAATAACAACATCTTCATTTTGTATTATCGTAAACGGTAGGAGATACGCCAAAGATTAAATGACGGCGTTATTTGGAAGCAACTAACATTTCCTTAATAAATTTGAATAATTCCGATTCCTTCCGAAGGCATTCGTAAGTGACCGAAAATTTCAGTTTTTTTTTGTGGCGTTAGCTACTATAGCTACGAATATGACGCATAACAATTTTTATATTTTAATTGTCACTTTTCATTTCCTATAAGTTGGTGTGCCGAAATTTTGAGTCCGACGTTTCGCCTTCTGGGTGCTATCGTCAGGTTTGTAGTTTAAATATTGAGTTTTCTCTTTTTTTGCTATTTTATGTGTTGTTTGTTCATACAATTCAGGTATAAGGTGATGTTAATTTTTAATAAATTATTTATTTAAAAAATATCTTTTTTAATGTATTTTATCCTAATATTTATTTAATCAATATTTTATATCTTTAAATATAAAATGTATTGCAATAATAAAGTTTAAATACAAAATTCCAACTATAATAACAATACCAGAGAGAACATCAGTACATTTTAAATACGGAATCAACATATTATTTTTTGTGTTAAGTATGGTTATAGGAACTACATTAGTAGGTAAAAAAATATATTTATCTTAGGTGTTCGAAAAGATGTTTATTTTGCATGCATCGTTGAATTTGAATGCTGATTTTTTGAGTAGCTTTTCGTATTGACTTAAGTATCTCTAACGTATTAACTGGTTGCCTACACTGAGAAAAACTTCTTTCTGGTGGCAATTAAGCGATTTTTAACATTTCTAGTATTGGTTTTTTAATTGGATAAATAAGATTATAGTTCACTACACTAAATTACTCTTGACATAATTTTGTAAAATATTTTTGATTAATTTGGGCAACTAAAAAATCGAATTGGAATATATATGGTTAAATTAACAAAAGCTTAATGCAATCAATTACAGTTTACTAATATTATTTACTTCCAATTTTCTTAATAAATATTTTATTCAAGGAATCCAGATAGTTGTTAGCATAGTATGCTATAAGAAATCTAGAGATTATAATTTAATACTGCAAATAAAACAGATATTCCAAAATAAATTTATTTTGCCAGAGTTCCGCGAACTAAATTTTACTGTAGGCAAGTTAGTTGGTAATTCCCAGAATTACAACTAGAGTCCCAACGTGAAGACGACCGCCACGCGAAGCATTTAATTCGAAGCGCGCGGGTTGGTGTCGGCTGTCGGTATTTTCTTTTGTTTGTCTTCAAGTGGTCCAATTATAATAATATAGTTATGGATGAAATGGAGGAAATATTAAAAACCTGGGGGTTACCCATGTTAGTACCTGTGTTTGTCGGTAAGTCATCAATTATTATACCTATTTTATTATCTAATATTTTAGTTGTTATCTACTAGGTAGGAAGGTATATGGTTCTAGAATTGCCGCGCCGCGGCGGGAAGATGGCGTACATTATTATAATATGTATGTGTTGCGAATTGCGCAATTTGACTAAATTTTCCAATGCGCACGCTGTATAACCGTACCAATTTTTCTACAAATATCATTTATTAATGCATTTATAAATATTCAATGGAATTTAAACCAATTTTTTTTCAATAAGTACCTAAGTAGTTTGAGAAATCCTGTCTTAAATAATTGTATATAAAATATGGCTGCCAAAATAAATATGTATGATAATAATTGTTTTAAACTTGACGTTTATTTAAACTTTAATTTTTTAACCAATTAATCAGAAAATGGTAAAAATAAAATAAATATGCACATATTAATTAAAGTAAGTACAGGGTGTTTCACGGTAAATGGAACGTTAGAAGATTATAGAAAACGGGTCAATCTCTCGGAAACTATTAAGTAAATATACTATAATAATATGCATTTTTATTAAAAAATAAATATAATTTTCCGTATAGAATATACAGGGTGGCTCATTAATAAGGGACGCCGGCTATAGGTATCTTAGGATCCGTTAATCGGACGACCCTGAGAAAAAAATTATTGGTAAATCAGCAAAGTTCACCGCTAGAGGGCGTAAATCCAACCTCGAAGCAGAAAATATTGTTTTAATCAAAATTGTTTCAAGTGAACCTATATTGAAATTTTTCTTTTGTAACCTACTGAAAATATCACAACTTTTTTGTATTTACATTTTTTCTCTACCTTGTCAAATAAAGGGTGCGGAAGGGACAAACGTTGGTTTGAAAAAAAAGTCAATAACTTTTTTTTGGAATAACCGATTTCAAATGACTTTTTTTAATTTTAAAGCACTTTTATGAATGCTCTACTTGAATAATAACATTTTGAGTTCAGTTATGTTTCGTGTCAGTAGGTGGCGCTTTATGACAAGGTCGTAGATTTTTATGATTTTCTCGAAAATTTGAAATGGTATTTTTATTTTTTTCTAGGAAGAAGAGCATCAAAATATTACAATTACTGGTGAAAACCGCTGTCCGAAATGTTTATTCCTTATACAATATCCGGCAAAAAGTTGGACCCATATGGGAAACTTTTTTTATTATTAATTTTACGAAAAACAGTTACTTATTCTAAAAAGTTCCGCTTGGTCTAAAACCTAAAATGCAACTATCAAATATTAAATTTTTCCAGGCGTATACGAGGTTTATCAAAAATAAAGGTTATTTCTAAAGCATATTGTTTTATTTCTTACAATCTAATATAATTGCGCCAATAAAATGATATTATTTTTGGAATAACGCATTACTTTTGAACAAAATAGATTTCGTTATTGCAAACTATAGTATAGTTGTCACAAGAATATTAAAATCTGTTCAAAATGAAATATAATTACCACAAAGGATTATTATTCATTACATGAATTAAATCGTCATTGTGACAACAATATTTTAATTTTGCTAAATATGCAATATCCAAAAATCAAATAAACTATAATTTACGCAATTTAATTCCTATTAAACATTTTTGGTATAGTGGTGGATCAATTAAACCTTTATTGAAATTTCAATTAAATTATGTAATTCTTTGAATTCGGTGATTTAGTTGCTCGTTACCAACTCGATTATTTAGTTGGATGAAATATATCTGGGTATTGGGAATTAATCCTTTTTCTCAGTGTATACACTTTGTTTTTAAAAGCTTCCCATAAAAAAATCCAGTGTCGTAAGATCTGGAGATCTTGAGTTCCGATCCACATTCATGGAAATTCGTTATGTAAAAACTCTCTTCCATCTCTACACTGAGAAAAAGGATTAATTCCCAATACCCAGATATATTTCATCCAACTAAATAATCGAGTTGGTAACGAGCAACTAAATCACCGAATTCAAAGGATTACATAATTTAATTGAAATTTCAGTAAAGGTTTAATTGATCCACCACTATACCAAAAATGTTTAATAGGAATTAAATTGCGTAAATTATAGTTTATTTGATTTTTGGATAGTGCATATTTAGCAAAATTAAAATTTTGTTGTCACAATGACGATTTAATTCATGTAATGAATAATAATCCTTTGTGGTAATTATATTTTATTTTGAACAGATTTTAATATTCTTGTGACAACTATACTATAGTTTGCAATAACGAAATCAATTTTGTTCAAAAGTAATGCGTTATTCCAAAAATAATATCATTTTATTGGCGCAATTATATCAGATTGTAAGAAATAAAACAATATGCTTTAGAAATAACCTTGATTTTTGATAAACCTCGTATACGCCTGGAAAAATTTAATATTTGATAGTTGCATTTTAGGTTTTAGACCAAGCGGAACTTTTTATGAAGAATTAGTAACTGTTTTTCGTAAAATTAATAATAAAAAAGTTTCCCATATGGGTCCAACTTTTTGCCGGATATTGTATAAGGAATTAACATTTCGGACAGCGGTTTTCACCAGTAACTGTAATATTTTGATGCTCTTCTTCCTAGAAAAAAAATAAAAATACCATTTCAAATTTTCGAGAAAATCATAAAAATCTGCGACCTTGTCATAAAGCGCCACCTACTGACACGAAAAATAACTGAACTCAAAATGTTATTATTCAAGTAGAGCATCCATAAAAGTGCTTTAAAATTAAAAAAAGTTATTTGAAATCGGTTATTCCAAAAAAAAGTTATTGACTTGTTTTCAAACCAACGTTTACCCCTTCCGCACCCTTTATTTGACAAGGTAGATTTTTTTTTTTAAGGGTCGTCCGATTAACGGATCCTGAGATACCTATAGCCGGCGTCCCTTATTAATGAGCCACCCTGTATATTCTATACGGAAAATTATATTTATTTTTTAATAAAAATGCATATTATTATAGTATATTTACTTAATAGTTCCCGAGAGATTGACCCGTTTTCTATAATCTTCTAACGTTCTCTGATTAATTGGTTAAAAAATTAAAGTTTAAATAAACGTCAAGTTTAAAACAATTATTATCATACATATTTATTTTGGCAGCCATATTTTATATACAATTATTTAAGATAGGATTTCTCAAACTACTTAGGTACTTATTGAAAAAAATTTGGTTTAAATTCCATTGAATATTTATAAATGCATTAATAAATGTTATTTGTAGAAAAATTGGTACGGTTATACAGCGTGCGCATTGGAAAATTTAGTCAAATTGCGCAATTCGCAACACATACATATTATAATAATGTACGCCAGCTTCCCGGCGCGGCGCGGCAATTCTAGAACCATATACCTACCTACCTAGTAGATAACAACTAAAATATTAGATAATAAAATAGGTATAATAATTGATGACTTACCGACAAACACAGGTACTAACATGGGTAACCCCCAGGTTTTTAATATTTCCTCCATTTCATCCATAACTATATTATTATAATTGGACCACTTGAAGACAAACAAAAGAAAATACCGACAGCCGACACCAACCCGCGCGCTTCGAATTAAATGCTTCGCGTGGCGGTCGTCTTCACGTTGGGACTCTAGCTGTAATTCTGGGAATCACCAACTAACTTGCCTACAGTAAAATTTAGTTCGCGGAACTCTGGCAAAATAAATTTATTTTGGAATATCTGTTTTATTTGCAGTATTAAATTATAATCTCTAGATTTCTTATAGCATACTATGCTAACAAATATCTGGATTCCTTGAATAAAATATTTATTATAAAATTTTGGTTTAAATTCCATTGAATATTTATAAATGCATTAATAAATGTTATTTGTAGAAAAATTGGTACGGTTATACAGCGTGCGCATTGGAAAATTTAGTCAAATTGCGCAATTCGCAACACATACATATTATAATAATGTACGCCAGCTTCCCGGCGCGGCGCGGCAATTCTAGAACCATATACCTACCTACCTAGTAGATAACAACTAAAATATTAGATAATAAAATAGGTATAATAATTGATGACTTACCGACAAACACAGGTACTAACATGGGTAACCCCCAGGTTTTTAATATTTCCTCCATTTCATCCATAACTATATTATTATAATTGGACCACTTGAAGACAAACAAAAGAAAATACCGACAGCCGACACCAACCCGCGCGCTTCGAATTAAATGCTTCGCGTGGCGGTCGTCTTCACGTTGGGACTCTAGCTGTAATTCTGGGAATCACCAACTAACTTGCCTACAGTAAAATTTAGTTCGCGGAACTCTGGCAAAAGAAATTTATTTTGGAATATCTGTTTTATTTGCAGTATTAAATTATAATCTCTAGATTTCTTATAGCATACTATGCTAACAAATATCTGGATTCCTTGAATAAAATATTTATTAAGAAAATTGGAAGTAAATAATATTAGTAAACTGTAATTGATTGCATTAAACTTTTGTTAATTTAACCATATATATTCCAATTCGATTTTTTAGTTGCCCGAATTAATCAAAAATATTTTACAAAATTATGTCAAGAGTAATTTAGTGTAGTGAACTATAATCTTATTTATCCAATTAAAAACCCAATACTAGAAATGTTAAAAATCGCTTAATTGCCACCAGAAAGAAATTTTTCTCAGTGTAGTACATGGGCATGTACCCCATCTTGCTGTAATCAAATATGTTGCAACCTTGCAAGTGGAATCTCTGATAAAAAATCTTGAAAGGTATTATTTAAAAATAGATGACTTGTTAATGTAGCCTCATCGCTCCAGAGGATATTGCTTATGATGTTGCGGTCTCTATTAATTTTATCTTGAAGCCAGTGATAAAAATTCAACCCTCTTTCGGCATCCTCTTCGTGCAAAGCGTGGCGCACGTGAATCTTCTAGGATTTTAAACCACTATTTTTCATAATTTTCCATGCTTTAAATGGGGGGTTCAAGGATTGTAACTTCGATTCGGCTTCAATTTATCTAGTAGGTAGATATGCTAGTGTCATTATGCATCTACAATAAATAAAATATGGTAAGCTTTCATAGACTTATAAAGAAGATTCTCTAAAAAATTAGGTATTAAATGGAAATTAAGAAGTTATGCGCTAGAAAATTAAAATACCTTATTAATTAAATTGGTAAAGTTTACCTACTTGACTTAAAACAGCCTGACATATCAACCCGTAATCATTAAGGTTTCTGTCAAGTTTTTAGAAAATAGTTCGTGCTGTTGTTCCTTTTCTTAATATTTTTCAAAGTATCTTTCCGATGCTATTAGCACATTCCGGTTACCCGTATAATAAGTTTTTAACATATATTATATTCTTTCCTCACAAGAAAATTTATTTTTCGAATACAAAACAGAAACTGTCGCAGCGTTATTAAAATTAAGAATAAGTATTTTGTTTCTTGTAACACGCCATAGCATACTATGATTTTTTAAATTCCTTTATTTACTGCAATAAATACTAAAAATCTACGATCTGAACGATTTTCATTCAATAGAATTTAGTTTTGTTGTAGAGGTGTTTTTTAATGATTCAAATGATTAATATTGAATAACAAAATTAACATCGCATTTGAATTATATGAACACACCTGAGGTTTACAAAATTGCAAGAAAGGAGAAAACTCAATATTTAAATTACAAACCTGACGATAGCACCCAGGAGGTGAAACCTATGACTCAAAATTTCGGTACGCCAAGTTATAGGAAATTAAAAGTGATAATCAAAATATAAAACTTGTTATGCGTCATATTCGTATATAACGCCACAAAAAAAACTGAAATAATTATCGGTCACTTACGCAATTTTGCCGTCATTTAATCTTTGGCGTGTTTCCTACCGTTTAGGATAATACAGAATTGAGATGTTATTATTGGGGTCGAAACGTTGATTTTTAAATAAAGTAGTATGGCATTATAAATTCATCAAATAAAAGGTTTACAAAAGTGCAATAAAAAATACAGGTCCTCTTTTAAAAACATACCTAACGATGGTACCCAAAAGACGAAAAGTCAGAGTCAATCAGCCCTATGCAGTAAGTACCTTGACTTGATGTTAAGGTTGAAATTATGACATAAAAACGACATTTGACAGAAATTTCAATAAACATGGCAGTTTGGTATGCAGGAAGGTACTCTAATCAATAATTGAAATAAGAGTTTTTAAGAAATTGAAATTAAGTCAAGTGACCTTCTAAATTTCAATAATCGGTATGCACTAAGGGAAAGATTGAAAAGAGTCAAGAATTCTAACGTGAACGAAAACTTGCCCGGTAGCGAGCTTGAAATGATGTCAATTTAAGGAGCATAACCTAAAACATTTTGTTGTTTTAAAAAGTTAGTGTTTTTTGTCTGTCTAGTTTATTTTAAATCTCCGTGAAAATGGATTTAGTATTACCTATTTGGGGAATTATTTCAAAATGAAATTCGAAGGTAAGATAAATAAAGTTAAATGACCAAATCGAATTAGATATTTCTCCAGGTAGGTATATAAAAAAACATATTTTTAAACTTTAGTTTTTTATACTTTTAAAGATAAAAAAAAACTAATCTTTTTTTGGTAATTATTATGCTTTAAACAGATCTGCCGGCGCAAAAAAATACTTTTTTTTGGTTGAAACTAAATTAATAAAAAATGTTTTCATACAGGAGGGTTCCATATTAAAAATTTTATGATAACAAGCAAAAATTATGAATATGTTTTTGTGCAGCACGAAAACATTTTATTTATTACCAAATCAGCTTGGTAAAACTGGGCTGATGGGTCACTACAGAAAATCTGCTTTATAATTATTTAATCAGGGAGCCTCAAAGACCCTAATTGGTTTATATTTTTTAATAATATTTATAAAACCCATGTAAAGCTTACATACCTTCCTTGTTTTTTTTTTGGTTTTAACTTTAAATAATTCACAAATAAAAAATACGCAAAAAAATAAATCGAAGACCAACATTCTGGGGTTATGTAGACAAATATTCTTCTGTTTAAATTAATTAGCATTTAAAACACAATGTTGCCAAATCTAAACTTGACATTCATTTCAATAATCTTTAATTAAGTGTCGATACTTCATACCAATTTATTAAAATATTGAAATGAAAGTCAGTGTTTATTGAAATAATTTAAACATTGATTTTAAAGTCAATGTCCTACTTACTGCATAGGGCTGAATTTTGATAAAACGTTATAGAAAATAAAAAGTAGCAATGAAAATGTGAAATTAATATTTCGCCATCTCTGTAAATAAGGCCAGCAAACAATAAAATTTGAATTGAAAATTTCGGGTTTTTCGGAATATCTTCGGAAGTACTCGGAGCTTTCAAAATTTTTTGACGGCATGTTAATCGTCACTAAATTGCGCAACTTTACCCATATTTGATCTTCGCTGTATCTCTAACCGTTTACGAGATTTCAATGATAAGCGTCGAATTTGTAACACCCTGTATGGACTTTCAAAACAATAGGTATTAACAATACTACTGTGTTTAGTGCATAATTGTTTTAATAGCAGCAGACGATATCTCTTTCAACGGGTAATGAATCCAATGGGTGATAGCTACGTCAAGTTACAGTCATGGAATGATGCTGGCAACTCAAATTAATAGATACTAATAATAATAATAATAATAATAATAATAATAATAATAATAATAATAATAATAAAAAGTTTATTCAATATATAGGTACATATAATAAAATATTTGCAAATTTTAAATTAGAACTTTGAATAAACTAAAATGAAATATAATGAAACTCACGAAGTCTTACTTGTAGTGAGTAATAATTATGGTATTATAATTTCATATCCATGAATATAATGAATTTTATACATATTATGTATCACAATAATATAATATAATATAATATATCACAACAATATACGCAATCATATATAATATATTTTATATTTTAAAATATTTATCCATAATATTATTGAAAAAATATCTTTGATTTTTTATTATCCATAGTTTAATTTCTTGTTTGTATTTAATCATAGATTTAATTGCTTTAATCGATTTTGGGAGAATATCAAAAATATAAGGAATTATGTTTAAAAAATATTTTTGACCTATAACTTTGTTGATTTTATTTTTTAACGTTATATTATTTATATTTCTAGTGTTATATTTATGAATATTAAAATTTAATTTATTTTTATTTTTAAAAATATAGATTAATATGTTATAAAAAAATAATTGTCGGGTATCAATTTTTTTGCTTTCTTTATAAAGCATATCAGAAGAGTATAAATATTCTTTATTATAAATAATTTTTAAAATCCATTTTTGAATAAATTCAATATTACGGGATTATTTTTATTTATTCCACCCCAACCTAATGTTCCATAATTTATTTGCGTTTGTACCAATGAATAATATATGGTTTCTAAATATTTAATATCTAAAAATTGTTTAAGATGTTTAAATTTTGGTATAAGTATTCTCAATTTTTTAGTAATATATTCACTATGTAAATTCCATTTTAAATGTTTGTCAATAATTATTCATAAGTTATATCACAAGAGGTAAATATTCTAAATAAAATATTTACCTCGAGTGGTATATGTTGAGATTATATACCAAAAAAAAAGAAAAAATACAACGAAATGCAAGATTTTTAAAATGATTTATGTAGCTACTAGAAAAACGGACAAAACGAAACAAAACCTAAACAATTGACAAAGTAATAAAACTAACAGAAAATTAGTTATAAGTATTATTGTTAAACACACAGTTATTATAATAAACAGTAGTGGCTTGCTGGTGTTGCTGGAAACTCTTCGAGCTGCAAGAGACTGGAGCTTCGTGTTGGTCCAACCCATTAGTTGGAGGGTGACCTCTTAAACCTTGAATAGTGTTTTCGTGATGAGTTTTGTCCATCTGCAAGTATGGCTTGATGGATGCAGCACTACTATGTCCAGTTATTTTTATAAGAGTTTGTTCGCTCACACCTGCTTTGCTTAATGTAGAGACAGCTGCGGCTCGATTGGAATGGTTTGTGATTTTTTCTTTCTCAGTATCTAGTCCAATTTTTTGTGCTGCTTGTTTTGTCCAATTAGAAAGAGTATTTTTTCCAATGGGACAGTTTTTGTACCAATTTCCCATTTTCCAATTTGGATTTACTGTCAGGAATAGTCTTTGGGTAGTTATATTTTGCCCTCTTTTTGAAATTAGTTTTCTGTAAAGGCAAACTGGACATAAATCGGCATCTTTTGTGTTTGCCACTAACCATTTTGAATTTGAAAGCTTCTTGTCTTCGCCTTGGGATGTTTTTGAAAAGATTGGGTTATATTCCATTCTATTACTTTTTGTACCATCGCTATAATATTCTTCTCTGAAATACGTATTTAGGCATGTCTCGGCTTCTCCTCCTCTCCATGCTAATTCCACAGCCGCTATTTGATAGAACTTTTTCTGTAAATCCTCGGGGTTATTTTCGTCAAAAATTTTTACCGTCTTTTTGTACTCGTCGTAGGTTAGTGCTCTTGCACTTTTCCGGTGATTTTTTGGATCAGCCTGAAGCAGTTTTCTTTTAGAATTTCTAGCCATACGTGCTTTTTGGAATTCAGGATCTTTAAAAGGATCAAATTGAATGTTGTATTTATTGAAGTACCTTTCTTGAAGCAGTTGGGCTGTTTGGTTCCACATTGTCTTGATAACCCCTTCCTTGTAGTCAGAACCATCTTTTTTCTTCATATTAAAACTCCAGTCTTCCAATATAGCGGCAAGCTGTATTATAGTTGTATTTTTGGTCAATAAATACTGCCGTGTTTCGCAGAATTTCTCGAATTGGGTCCATATATACTTTTTTGTTTTTGTTGTATTTTCTGGGATACACTGCAAAAAATTAGTGTAATATTACATTTTCTTTTAGTAACATATTTATTAAATTTCCTAAATAAAACATGTATTCTCATTTTTAAATAATTTATTTGGGATTTTTCAGATGTAACTAAAAATCCATAATATATTCCTGAAGTTTACTAAGTAAAACAAGATTACATTTTAAAATTCCCATGAAAATACCATAATAAATAATTTACCTAAATAATAACAATTTTTCAAGAATATATTATGTAAATGCGTCAAAGCAGCTTTATGTCAAAATATGTTTGACAAAGTTATATAACATTTTACTGAAAATGAGAAAATTACAATTTAAAAACCATTTTATTATAACTGAATGTTACTTTACAGTATATATTCGGTAAATCTGCTTTAAGTCGTAATATGTTTGACACAATCGCATAATATATTACTGAAAATGTTCTATTCCCGCCAATTTTATACTGCCGCGCCATGCGAGCTGCGACGACGGCACGCTGCGTAACTACAATAATTCGGAATTTATCTTTTGGCGTTCCAGTAGAAGACAGGCTTTTTCTTGTTGTTTTAATTGATTTGTGGTGGTATCTTAACTTATTTTAGTATTGGGAATATAAGGTAAGAATACCCTTCTTTATACTATGATAAAATGTGAATTGTGTGCTGTTAATTTAAATTCCATTAGTATTTATAATAAACATCAATATTTACATCGGAATTCTCATGGCGTGGTTTTTATTTGTAAGAGCACAGATTGTACATTAGAGTTTAAAACTTATAAGGGCTTTAAACAACATGTAACTCGTTTACACTCTAAAGAAAGATAATTTTAAGAATGTTTATAGTTAACATTTCAAATCAAATTTTAATACGATTTTTTTTCATTTTAGAGATGTCGCATTTCTTTGTTTACGTTGAAAGGGAACAAGTCAGCAATAAAGGATACGCTACGTTTTCTGAAGCACTAAAGGTAGCATTTTCCTTGTATTTTAATATTAATATCAAATACCCACCCAGATGCTGCGTTACTCTAGAACTTATTCAAAGATATATTTTTAAAATACACCCAGATTCAGGAACCAAATCTAAAACTATATCAGCCACAAAAAAAAAATTTTCGCTACTTAATAAAATAAAGTAGCTTTTATATACCTACTGTTAGGTAGTTGTTTAGCATTTGTTTAACATTTTGTTTTTTCTAATACTATGTTTATTTAGTATGAATAAAAACTATAGCCGAAGCTGTGGCTAACTTTTTATTCATATAACTATATTTTATTTTAATATTTGTGTTAAATCTTGTTTGTATACCTAATAATATGACATGGGTACGATAATATTTTTTAACGTATGTCACTGAAGAATAAAATATTTATCTTTAAATATATTATATTGTAGGTACATAATATGCAGACTTAATAAAAGTTACAACAAAACGCGTATTAAAAAAGCCTGATTGTTAGATAGTTGTTAAGTCTGCATTAAAAGTCCGGACTTTTGAAATAATAATACAAACATAATTAGTGATGTACATACATATCTCTAATCTATAATAGTTTTGTAGTTTAGTTAGGTACTCGTTTAACTAAGTATTTATATTGGTCTTAGCTTTATCTCTTTTTTTATTGTAGTTAGTTAGGTCTGTATTGTAATAAAAACAGTATTTCTTTTAATAAATTACTTAAATTTGATCAAACATCTGACGAATGTTTAAATTCTTTTGCCGTGATGCAAAATTTCGTCAAATGTGTGACCGACTTAAGGTTCGTTCCAAATTTTCTTTTTATTATTACACCTATAGAATATAGACCCCACTTTTCACAGTTAAATTGACCGTTATTATAAATTTAGTTGGCAAAATTATTATTAAACTAAAACTGTCTGTAATCACAATTTAAATTTATGTCACTTGCTAATAACGAAATAAATTTTATTTGTGATTATAGCTTTTAACTCTATACTTATAGCAAGGTTTAATTTTTTTCACAAAATTGATTAATTACTGTAAATTTACATTGTTTATTACTGAATAGTACAGAATAAAATTAAGTAATAGATTACATAAAGAATGCAGTATATATTAAGTAATTCTCATAAGTAATCTAACCAAAATTCATGATTATATGACTAAATTTACAGGTATTAAATATGGGAAATTCCGATACTTTTAAGGGATAAATAAAAATTACTGTATATATTATGCGAGAGTTTACCTAATCTGTTTATGAAATTTACTGAATATATAACTCAAGAACGTCAACGGTTTTATATAATTTTACCGACAATATAACTTAAAAATATCAAACTTTTAATAAGTAATTTTACGGAATCTTAAACTGAATAACGTCAAGAAAAGTTTTATGTAATTTTACGGAACATTACGTTGGCCTCTGTGTGACCAACGTAAAGTTACTGAAAATTACATAATTATTTTTTGTAGTGTAGTCTTTTCAGCGTTTTTTCTTATATTTTCGACTGAAAAATTACCGAATCGGCAAGATTCCATTTTTAAAAAAATGTGACATGAATCTGACAACATCAAAAACTTGATTTGTTGAAAGGGATTTTTGTTATTATAGAGACGGTCTATAGCAACCATCAAATATTTTAAACTTGTTATGATGTTATGCGTTGGCATTGTTGTGGCAGGTGGCCCGGGGTATATCCACTTATGCGGGGTATATTCAGTATAATATGCATCTGATTGGTCGCAAAACAGCGTTTAATTGGTCAGAATCGGATTGAGGTATATAATCCTAAATATTTAATATTTTCAGCTTGTTCTATTTTTATATTATCATTAATATTTATAGTATTTATATTATTTGCTAAATTACTTTTATAAGAAGTAAATGGGAGGTATTTTGTTTTATTATAATTTATTGTTAATAAATTATTATTAAACCAGTTGTTAATTTTAATAAAATCATCAATAATTATATTTTTTACAATATTCCAATTTAATCCTTCATAAAAATTACAGTATCATCAGCAAAACTGTGTAA
This sequence comes from Polydrusus pterygomalis, assembly GCA_963969555.1. Taxonomy (NCBI): domain Eukaryota; kingdom Metazoa; phylum Arthropoda; class Insecta; order Coleoptera; family Curculionidae; genus Polydrusus; species Polydrusus pterygomalis. The sequence continues at coordinate 14,096,619 of OZ018384.1, forward strand.
TTTACCTTGACAATTTAGTTTAAATATATCATTTATATATATATTAAAAAACAATGGTCCTAAGACTGTGCCTTGTGGGACTCCATAGTTAAATATTTTTGGTATACTTATACTTTTACCAATTTTTACATGTTGTGGTCTATTATTTAAACAACTTTCAAATAAATTTAATACATATCCTCGAAAACCAATTATTTCTAATTTTTTTTAAAAGTATTTCATGACTTACAGTATCAAATGCTTTTGCTAAATCCAAAAATATAGATATGCTTTGCCTTTTATTATCAATTGAGTTATATATTTGAGTTGTTAATTCACAAATTGCATCTTGAGTAGATTTATTTTTTTGGAAACCAAATTGTTTTTCTAATATGATTTTATTTTTATATAAAAATTTGTATATTCGATTTTTTAAAACTTTTTCAAAAACTTTTGCTAATGATGAAATAAGTGTGATAGGTCTATAATTTTCTAATTCAGTTTTGTTGCCATTTTTATAAATTGGTTTTATTAAACCTATTTTAAAAGCATTTGGATATATTCCTGTTTTAAAGATCGTATTTATTAAATAAGCTAATGGTTTGGTGATATGTGAACTAATTAATTTTAATATTTCGGATGTTATTCCGTCAATACCAGGAGATTTTTTAGGTTTAATATTATTTATAATGTTTTTTATTTCATGATAATTTGTTTCTTTTAGATAAAAGGAATTTAAGTTATTTGATACAGTTGCATATGAAATATTATTTTTATTTAATATATTATTAGCTAGTGATTCTCCAACTTTTGAATAATATTCAATAAAGTTATTAGATATTAAATCTTGATCATTAGTTACTTCTCCATTTGGAAGTTTCATGGACTTTATTGAATTCTCTTTTTTATTTTTTGGCAACCTATACTTATAAACCAAAACCCCATTCGTACAGATATTATATTGTTCCATTTATACAGCCTATTAAGCTTTTAACTTGTTTATAGGCCTGTGGTTTTTCCACATTAAGCAAGTTTCGAGGCCATAAACTACAATAGAGATAGAGGGTACTTGTTTGATATATTGCAGAGTACCTCGAGGTCGCAGGTCGCGATTTATTAGGTTTAACAAAAAGGGCAAATAAATTGACCGTCATCCGTGTAGTAACACATACAATAACAAAGGGCCTTAGAAAATCGAAATGAGTACAAGATAAATAGGCAAGGTTCAAAAACCGAGCCCTGAGAAAATCCATTATAAACAAGAGCAATTCGGAAAACTTTCCAAGAACTTCATTAAAAATAAGAGCATAATCGGACAACATGCCACCAACTCTTCCAGGTTGAAACCTATTTGAGAAGTAAGCAGCAAAAAAACGAGTTGCGCTCTTCGAAAACCCTAAATAACCTTAACAAAGCCAAGAACTGTTGCTAAATAATAATGGTAATACATTTATTATTTTGACAAAAACAAATAATACTTTTCATTTTACATAACAATATATTATGTTAAATAATATGCATGCAAACATAGACGCTGTTAAGACCTAAAAAATATAATAAATAAACTAAATACTTATTGCAAAGGAAATAAAATATTTCAGAATAAGGTAGGTGAAGGGAATACGCCCATGTTGGTTATATGCCCAGCCGCTGTATTTTTAGGTAGTTTGAATTTTCGACGACAGATGGCTGACACGGTGCTTACGATAACCTTTACGGCCAAAGTTACGTAAATCCGATGTCAGTTGCATTCAAACAATCGTGAGTTTCGCATGGTGTTTGATTTGAAGGTATCTGTTATTAAACAGGGTCAGTTTAAATCGCTTGATAATGTGCTATAATCTAATATTTATATTCAGATAAATATATCAATGGAAAGCTTGTTTCTTTATGATTCTTTTGACATATATTTGTCTTAAAAATAATTTGATATTATACCAAAAATTAACAAAAATGTTGTTCACGTACCATATAGGTAATATGCCCATACCCAAGTGAAGTTAATATGTCCCCAGGACGTCTATTCTTGAAAGCAAGAGAAGGGAGTGGTCCCTGGGAGCTCTCGGGGAGTGTCCCTCATTTTGATCTCCCCGACAGCAAAACGCCGTATTTTTGAAACACCGAACGCGCCGGGGAATATCAGGGAGGGAGCAAAATCGGGGAACAGCGTTGCCAGGTTGGTTAGCCAATGGCATTGCTGCAAATTTTGACATTCCACATAACCTCACTCTTTTGTTTTGTTTTTATTTTAATTTGGTAACGGATTTCACGATCGTCGGTTTCGGGATTCAAAAATGGAATTTAAATGGAGGCAGTTGAGTGCTAAACAAAAAGAGATTTTAGTGGATTTTCTATACGCGCGGCCCGATATGTACAATGGCAAATTAACCGCCACTTATACCAATGCAATAGGCATTAGCTCATGGCGAGAAGTAACTTGTATCTTAAATGGCCCAGTCTAAGATCACAAATTAAAAGAAGTCTACATAAGCATGCCTCGACTAGCTACAAGTTTTCTACTTACCTTGGTTTGTATAGATAGGGCCAGAGGTTCTTGTGGGTTGGGCTAAAAAGGGGGTAACCATGTCAATTATATCGTGACAGAGGTCCTTATCCACCCTGAATAACCGAACAAACTTTCTGTCTGATAACTGAAATGCATTTATTTGGGGAAGAACATCCCTCCCAATATAGCCAGTTCTTCCACCGCTGCGCTGCTTCAACATCCTCATTGAAAATTTCATTCCACAGCATTAGATTCAAATTTTCCATATCTATTTTAAATATTTAACCACTTTTCATAAAAAAAATAATATGTCAAATACAACCAAACACAACACAATTTAGGTTAGGTTTCCTACTTCTCTCGGTCACTAGTAGGAGAACTTCAAGTTCTCTTGGGAGTGACTCCCTCCCTTAATATTTTTCCAAGAATACAGTGTTTTACATTTTTAAGAAAACCACACCCACTTCTCTCGCAAGTTCTACTCCCTGGATTTCAAGAATAAGGGTCCTGGGCGTATTACCTGTACTAATTTTTAATTGGTTATTTCAGATGTTTATTACATAATTATATGTTATTATTATGTGTCTTTGATTTTTATTTAATAAGTAAAAAAGATTAAAGCAACCTTGATACGTTTCTCTTACTTTACAGAGCTGCGCATATTACCAACACCCCATGGGCATTTTACCAACATGGGTTGCTAATATGCCCAGTTTGATTGTTTTTAAAAAAGTTGTAAAAAGGGTAAAAACAAAAAAAAAAATTAAGAATTACTTCCAAAAACTGTTACAATAGCAGAAAATTAATTTATCTTTCATAGAATAAAAACAACATGTATTTTTTTCCATTTTTTATTAATGAAAGCGCTTAAGAGGGGCATATTCACCTCACCTACCTTACCTATTAAAAAATGATAGAGGGGGTTAAAGGATGTGGGGTGTGAAAAGAAAGAGACAGAAAATAAAATTAAAAAAAAAGAAGAGAAAGGCAGAGAAAGAAACAAGATAAAAAATAAAAACATAATTGAGCGTGAGTCGCCTACGAAACTTTTTTTATAATAATATAACAGTAATGTAAAATTATTGGTATTTATTTTATAAGCTTTTATAGCTAATGATGACGTAATCTTGATTTTATGTCATTAATTTTAAATTTGTTAATGAGGGAAGCAATACCATAACAAAAGAAATTTTTAAAGAATTACTTGTTATGAGAGAGAATTGTAAGGTGTCGGCGAATATTTAAGTTATGTTTTAAATAATTGTATTCTGTTTAACAGATATAGCTTTTAAAATTTAATAATAGTATAGAAGCAAAAAAATAAATGCAGATTACGTCTTTCAAACATATTCAGCCAACCCAGTTTATGCGAGACTCTCTCTCTCTACGACGTATAGGGGAGAGTTGCTTAAGATGGGGTACTTAGGGATACCTATAAATAATATATACTATCTATAAATCATTATTAAACTAAACTATTTTATGGGAAAAGAGAGTAAAAATGCATTTTCTTTAAACAGTGTCTATTACCCCATCTTAACCGAATGTGCGTATAAGATGGGATTTCCCGTCGGGTAAAATGGGGTATATAAATGAAGCTTGTTTTTTTTATAAATTTACCTTTCCTAAAGGGAACAGATAGTCTTAATATTAACAACCAACGAAAAAAGTCTTTAAATTATTGATATAAATCGCACGTAAAAGTATCGCAATCATTTGGCTCAACTGCTGCACTTCTCACACTGGATCCACCCCTCCATACTTCTCCATGTTGAAAAATAAGTCGTCGCAATATAGGCAGAAGGCATTTTCCTCTGTTTCACTCTAGAAAAACTTTTTGTGTTTTTCTTTGGCATTTCTCTTTTACCTTTGCTTCCGATATTATTTTCTACCTTACTTAACACCTTTTTCACTTATTTCTGTTTTTTATTGTTATCAACTATTTATTTCTCCTCTAATTAATTTTTATATGGCGTTGAAGTAAGAACTGCGGTTTTGCAGCGACGATTTGTATTTTCTAGTTTTTTATATGGTACTTCAGGCACTTTCAATAGGTCCTTAGGAGTTATTAAAAAAAAAAGTGGCGGGGTCTGCTGAGTATTAACCTCTTTAGGTTTGTTCATTCCTGATGTACCAGTTTATGTTCCAACAGAAACCCGTTCTGCAAAGTTTGCAGTAGCAGATGTGTCTAAATGTACGTGTTTCCCTACAGCTTCTTTATGTAAATTGTTAAAAGTCATTTGAGGAACATTAAATGATTTTGATGCACGTAGATAACCCATATTACCATTTATAACTTTTTTAATAGCCAGTTTCATGCCATTATTACTCCATGACCGACGGGAAGAAATTCGTTTATACTTTGGAGGCATTACCTAGAAAAATTAAAATAAAGTCGGATAAGACGGTGTACCCCATATTACCCGAATTCCATTCACCCTATCTTACCCGCACTATACAATTTTGCGATTATTTCAATTTTTAATTTAAAAAAATAGCTTAAAATCAAATAAATAATAAATTAACCATATTGTGAAAACCTCAGAGTCTTATATTTAGTATTTACCTTATTAATCTTCTTTAAAATTACTTCACAGGCACTTTTAAAACACCGACAGAACAAAACAGCGATACCGTTGAATTTTCAATTTTGGCCATATTTAATACATAAACCAAGATATCTTCTCAGAAAGTTTTATCGATGGTGGGTTTGGGTTAAGAAACCTATTTAGGCTATTTTAGTATAGATGTCGCTAGTTCTTTTAAGAATAAACCAAGTACCCCGTCTTAGCCGTCCACCCCATCTTAGGCAACTTCCCCCTACCATAAGCAAATTTGATAATTTACCAGAGTTTTGCATTTTGTGTATGTATTCGTCTGCTATCAACAAAGTTTAAAAACGGCCCATAAATATGATCGGAAAAATTAAAGTGAGATAGAATAAGAGAGCCACTTAACAGTACCTTCGTTTTTTCGGATAAATATTGCCTATGAGAATAGAAACTTTTTAAAACTGAAAATGCTGTTTTGATGCAAAGCGTAATATATTCCTGGAATTTCAATTTGTTATCTAAAACAAGACTCAAGTTTTTAGCAGAGTTTTTAAAGGAAATTGGGTCCGTTCCCAGATTTAATTTAATATTATCTAATAAATAATTTCTTACATTTACGTTGCAAAACAGCAAGGCCACAGATTTGGTGGTGTGGTGGTGGTTAATTTTTAGTAGGCTATTATTGGAAACCTTAAGCAAAGTTTCCAAATCCTCATTAAGTTGTGCGTTAGTAAGAGCAGCATCGCTGGGGTATCATCTGCATATATATCACGTAGACAATATTTGAAGGGCTGATGAGGCAAAGATAATATAATAATCATACGTGCGACTGGCAAATAAGGGAATTTTATTTTTATTTAAGATGAAGTCGATCGGTTTTATGGTTTCGCTGCGTCTTTTTAATTGTTTCTAGAAACTCGAAACTCAACCTAGATTTATAATTATCAAATTAATAAAAGTTTAAAATCTGGTAGGTACTTCTATATTACTTAATATGCTCTTTAAAAATAGTCAATGAAAACTAGGGTTGCCATTTAAAAAATTATCGATATCGTGATATCTCTAATTGGGTATCAGTATTAAAAAAAAAAATACCACAACTTTAAATATTAATACCAGTGTTTAAGAGCTTTTTCAAACGCTACTACACAAAATGAAACTATGCTTTACTGTAATTTAAGAGGATTAAAACGTGGCTTTGTTTACATCCTGCGCCCGCACGATATGTCCGACGATGCAGTAGCGCAGCTATAACCCCTCCTGAAACCTGACTGCTTATTTGGTATAATATTATTGGATATTACATATGTGTCTTCATTTAAACTTCTATAGATATTTCCAATATTTTGGACATTATAAGCAAAATAGATATTGAATGCAGATATCTAAGTTCAGTGGGACTTTTTATTTTATGCAGAGGAATTACGTTACCAAACTTCCAAAGTAGGGTCTATCAATGCAACAATTTATAAAATGTGTAATCAATGCGATTATAAAGGGACAGCAGAAAGTTATGAGTGTTATATTTTTTAAATTGGGAGAATGTTTTAAGCATTAAAAGACCTTCAAAATGAGGTACCATTGGAACCCCTTTTCCATTTAAAAAAATATTCCAAAAGCGGACCAAGCTGTCATCTTGACATTTAAAGCTGTCATTGGTATGTCAAAAAGTGCAAGACTTGCTCAAATATTATCGTTCAAAATTTCATTAAAATATACCGAACGGTTTAGAAGTTAGAGGGGGGGGGACGGACTTTAGGTCCTCACTGTATATTAAGTTATGATCATTTTGGCGGTAACTATTTATAACCAATATTTTATCCGTATGCGGGCCAACGTTGTTCACGATGGGCCAATATTTCCCCATTTGACGGCATTAATTTTTTTTTCTTTAAAGATGTTGTCGTGCGTGGTTCAGTGGAGTAGCTATTTACAGCTAGACTGTGCCATGCTACAGCAAATACCTTTAAAAAAATTGGTTTGTATAATTTTGTCTCTTCGTAATATACAGGTATTATTTATTTATTCACCATCATACATCTCATTCGTTTGGCGGGATTTTGAGCTACATTTCTTACGTAATATTTTTGAAATAAAGAACTTAATTCGTATCGTGGGGTCGCGGCTGACCCAATTGCGTATATATTCAAAAGTAACGCGCGTCAGACACTAGCTAAATGACACCAAACCAAGGGTATTTCGGCGGTTGTGGCATATATGCGTTGACAATAATAACGATCTTGCGCACAATTGCAAGAGCTTGGGTCTGCCATGACCCCGCGATACCAGTTAAGGAAGGCAATGATCAAATATTGTTCTCGGTATTTATAACTTTGGAATTTAATTTAGGTATAGTATTGGATACGTCTACAATTTTAATTAGTTTCGAACTTGCAGGGCCATACCTATAGTTGGTTCTTTAACAATTTGACTGAGTCGAATAAATCAAACTTTTTTTAGGTCTTTAGAATAACTTTCATTTAAATGAAGTAAGTTGACATTATCATCACCCAAAAAGATTAGCAAATCACATTTACGCAGATATAATAACCATTGAGACCTACCAGCACGTCAGGGACACCAGCGTAACATAATAATCTCTAAATCCATCAAAGTTTACGATTAAAAATCGTGAATTAATATGACGGATACTCAAGACATGTTATGTTATGTATATCAAGAGTTATAAAACTTTAAATTAAATGATCATTTAATAAAAAGGTCAGATGAAACAAACAGTTCTAAGTCTCTAAATACAAAAAGAAACGCTACTGTAACTGTCTTAGTTTCTACACAGTTAGTCGTAAATAGTTTACTAATATTATATCTAATTATTTATTTGTTTACAGTGTTTTTTGTAGAATTGCGTATAACGATTATATCTAAAACTTTTATGATATTACAACATTTTATAACTTTATCACGTTTCCGCTTTTCTTTTTCTGGCTCTTATCTACTTGTTTTGAGCTCAGATGGTTAAATTAAAAGAGTTTTCTGGAATTTAGAGCCGATTTTAAATATACGTTTTTTACTAAAGCTTCTTAATTTTGAGATGTTTAAGTAACACAATTTATAATCGATTTTATTTTTTGTTAATAGGTAATCTATTTATTTCTTAGATGTTAAACCGTCATGCGTCATACCGATTTAAATTTTTTTTTGACAATTCGACTTCTGCCTTCTTTTTGATGTAAAAGTAAGTTTATTCTTCTTTATCAAAATTTTTGCAGGAAGGGCTTTTTAAACTTTTTTTTAACTTTTAGGAATTTATATTCATACTAAAGTTATGCCTGATGGAAGTTATTTTGAAATTTGAAATACAGCTTTTGACTTTGGATAAGCCTAACTTTTATGACTTAATGTCATGCATTTTCACAGCAGACTGATTATTACTCACTTTAGGTGATCAGGATCTTGAAGCAGAATATCATTTTTCGAAACCTTTTTGGAATTTTCCAATGTCAAAAGTCTTCGAAAAATAATGTTTTACCCAAAAATTGCTTTTTTTAAACTTTACTTAGGTATATGGCAAAGGACTTTATATTTTCCGAGTATTACAATTAAAGGTGATGAAGTAAGCAATGATATTGATTTTGTGTTGAATGTACAACACTTTTTTTAATTTTAAACTGTTTCCACTTTTCGGACGCCCTCCTTCTTACAGATGTATGTAACTGTATATATGTATGTCATATCTCGGGAAAATTTTGCATTTTTTGCAATATCTAACAAGGATTGCGAAAAATCAATTTTTGTATGGATTTTTTTTCACATTTAAATTAAATTTAAGTAATGAACGGAGCTGATAGGTATAGCCTATTTTAATTTTTAAAGCATTTGAAGAAAATTATTTACTAGTAGGTACCTTAAAGTAAATGTTTACGCAGCCAAAGTCAGCCTCGAGCCTCGCTAAGGCAAAATAAATGTTACTTTAATTTTACTAGCAAAATATCATTTGATTTATAAATTGGGGGCGTGTTTTGCTTATTGATCACAAGCTTGCCAGATTTAACAATTTATCGCTATTTTGGGGGTTTTACCCAATGAAGCCAATTATTATTGACAAAATTGATTGTAGATTTTCCTCACAAGAAGTTGTTTTGGTATTACTACGGTTATTATGAACGGATCTTTCCGAAACAATTTTCAGAATTTTTTTGTCCCTAAGTCATAGGTGGCTAGCTATCAACTCGCCTACTCCAAACTTAGTTTTGCGGAGGTTTTTTATATCACGCCTATTCGTCCGCTAATATGGAGTGATCTATGATAATAGACAGGTAATGCATATATCCCCAAACAATTTTGGCAATATTAACTTGTACTTAGGAGAAAACACTTTCCAACTTTATTTAAAATAACAAAGTCGTGTACCGAATAAAATTAATTGTCAAAATTTGCGCGTACCTAGTATTTTTTTCTAAACATAATTTTATTATTAAAAGAAAAAAAAATATAGTGGCATATCGGACAAGTATGTAACTATTTTTTTTTATATTGGAATACACAGGGATCCAAGTTCAATGGATACCCTGGGGCGGGTAGACCACGACGGCCGTTTCGTCCTTGTTAGGACTCGACGGGCAGCCATAACCCAAGCAATTACAAGAACGACGGAAAAATGTACTAAAAGCCTACTTGTAGAATCAAGGCGGCCCTCAATACACCTTAGCGCCATCCCACGGAACCAACTCCAATATAAAAGATAGTTACACTGGTATAATCGAAAGGTAGCCAACTAAATAAACCACGAAGTGCAACCACAATCCAGTATAGGGAACGCTATTTGCGTTTTCACCGAAAACATCTGCCATTTTGCAGACAAGAAAACAGATCAACGCTTGCACGAAACGGCCGTCGTGGTCTACCCGCCCCAGGGTATCCATTGAACTTGGATCCCTGTGTATTCCAATATAAAAAATAGTTACACACTTGTCCGATATGCCACTATATTTTCTTTTTCTTTTAATTATTTTCGCGGACATTATATCATCTTTTAAACATTTTTATGGCTTAAAACTCAAACGGATTGCGCGCATTCTGGTGGGTGCCAACGTTGATCTGTTTTCTTGTCTGCAAAATGGCAGATGTTTTTGGTGAAAACGCAAATAGCGTTCCATATACTGGATTGTGGTTGCACTTCGTGGTTTATTTAGTTGTCTACCTTTCGATTATACCAGTGTAACTATCTTTTATATTGGAGTTGGTTCCGTGGGATGGCGCTAAGGTGTATTGAGGGCCGCCTTGATTTTGCAAGTAGGCTTTTAGCACATTTTTCCGTCGTTCTTGGAATTGCTTGGGTTATGGCTGCCCGTCGAGTCCTAACAAGGACGAAACGGCCGTCGTGGTCTACCCGCCCCAGAGTATCCATTGAACTTGGATCCCTGTGTATTCCAATATAAAAAATAGTTACACACTTGTCCGATATGCCACTATATTTTCTTTTTCTTTTAATTATTTTCGCGGACACTATATCATATTTTAAATAATTTTATTATGGTCCTGATGAAGGTATACAGTTGTACATCCAAAAATTTAACTGGAGGGTCCAGCGGTTATGTTATATTTATCTTACGAGAGAGACCCAAGATACATCTATCTAAGGGAAAGCCGGTCACCACCGAAGAACATTCTTTACAAAATATAAAATGTATGATAACGTTAAGAACCCAAGGGTACTGTAAACATAGTGCCGCAGGCGAAAATTTTAATGAAAACTTTTAATTACAATAATTTTAAATGATATACCTATTTGCTAAAGTTGTATGTATTAAAAGTACTTTGAAATCAAAAAATATATTTTTATTTTGGTAAGGCACGTAAGTTATTCTAAATATCCTAGCCTTTAAAAGTATTTGTAAAAGTTCGGCATTCCTGCTCAAGTCATCTTTGAGCCTCGGCAGGGCAAAAATAAATTTTACTTCACGTGTTTAAAATGATGTTTTTAAAAAATAACAAAGCAATAAGGAACATCAAAAATCCTGACACAAAACTGACCATAACAACGACCCAGAAACAAACTTATTACGGGACTGTCTACTCATACGGAGTGACGTGGTACGGTTGCCCGTGTTTAGGAACGAAATATGTACATTATTTACAAGCTTTTGTAATTATTCAGTTTGATGTTAGATGTCATTTTGTCATGTTTTAAGGACAGACAAGATCTCAAAATCCTACGTGAACATTTAAAGCTGGCACGAGAAAAAAATTTTGTAGCTAAAATTACCCGCGGAAACAAACTTTTCATTAATAATGAAATTTACACTGCAGATCAATTACATCAAATGTCTGGTGACTTTTATAATGTCGATGGAATACCAGAAGTAATACCAAGACCAGATAGTGCACCCACTACGCCTTCCATAGGAAGGGTGTTGGAGTTCGATAATTTATTGGATGCCGAAAATCAGTTAGAGGAAAATGTAACAGGAACCAACGAAAACTGTGAAATGGAAAAACGTAAACGTGATACAAACATTGACTTAGATAAATCAATAGTAGAACTACAAAAAAAACCTAGAGTCCTAAATTCGTTTAAAAACTTAAGATCGACAGTTAAAAAGTAACATTACCCCTAAATTAAACATTTACATTGGTTAGAGTTCTTTGCTTATTAGCTTGTTAAGAGGTCTAGAGAACTTAATAGTCAAAGTACTACTACTTAATCCGCATCTTTTGTTAAAAATATTTTAAACCAAATCCAATTTTTTGTATATTTAATCTTTTAAAGGAAATAAACAATCATAGTTTGCTGTATAGATATTTCTACATAAAGGTTGAATTTGCTCAGTTAAGTTTTTTCACTATTGTTTATTCAATTAATAAGGGAGATTACAATATAATATAATTGGCCGATAGAAATAGGTTGTTGGGTTCTCTATATTACCATTAGCTTTTATTATATCTAATAAATACGTTTTAATTTACTTTCTTTCCACATTAAAACACTGGTTTTTGTATTTATAAAGTGAATTATTATTATTAGTTTTGTGGTTTGTTGTGACATTAGTATACTATGGTAAAAAATGAATTTCTTTCTTTTGCACATTTTAACATACGCTCTTGCAGGACGGCTTTTGATCTGTTTTCAGAATTTTTAACTGGGGAATCGATCGATATCTTGGGATTATCCGAAACGTGGCTGGACTCCTCGTGGCCGAATGCGGCAGTCAGCATACCAGATTATAAGATTGTTAGAAAAGATCGGTTGACTCGTGGGGGTGGAGTTGCTTTCTACATCAAAAATGTTGTCAAGTTTAAACTTTTAGATACTCCACCAAATAATAATAATCTAATTGAGCATCTTTGGATATCCATTAAGATTGGCGGTAAAAATATATGTTTGGGTACGTTTTACAGACCACCTACGGCAAACCTTTTAAACTGTTTGGATCTATTGGAAACTACTTTAATTTCTTTTATTCCCGAGTTTGATTATGTACTCCTTGGAGGCGACCTTAATGTTGATATGTCTCAAACTTCTAATGGTTCGAATTTGGTTAAGAATTTTCTTCAAAAGTATAGTTTGCATCAGGTAATAAGCGAGCCGACTCGAATCACTGAAAATACTAGAACGTTGATAGATGTAATTATTAGCTCTTCACCAGATATTATAGCTAGCACTAATATTATACCTATGGAGGGTATTTCGGATCACTCCCTGGTGTCTTGTGTGGTAAAAATTAAAAAGGAAAAAATTAAACCTTTTCTATACACTTACCGTGACTTTTCTGACTTCAATTTGGATTTATTTGCACGGGAGCTACACAAAATTAACTGGGATGAAATTTTTTCTTTCAGCAATGTTAATGAAATGGTTAGTTTTTGGAATAAAAATATTGATTTACTTTTTGACACTTTCGCCCCCTATAAAACTATTAGGATATCAAAAAAGCCTGCCCCATGGCTGACTGAAAATCTAAAATTAATAATGAAACTTAGAGACAATGCTTTGCTTAAATATAAAAGAAGTAAAACGCAAGGGGCATGGAATTATTATAAAGAGATGAGAAATTTTGCTAACCATTCAGTAAGAATGGAAAAGAAAGCATATTTACAGTTTAAATTTAAATCTAATCCTAAGGAATTTTGGAAAACACTCAAGTATTTAAATATATGTGACTCCAACTCACTACCCACATATGAATGTAATCCCAATAACTTTAATAATTATTTAATAAATAATGCTGCTAATAACACTCAATCTTCAACTGGGGAAGTGTCTGATATATTAAATAAATATAGGAATGAAAGGAGGGTGTCTGCCGGTGGGGAATTTGTTTTTAATAATGTATCACCTGACGATGTCTTAAGTATTCTTGGTTCAATAAAAAGTAATGCTAAGGGTGTTGATAACCATAATTTAAAAATGCTTACTTGTCTTTTTCCTTATCTAACTAAATACTTAACCTACATTGTAAACACATGCCTTACTACAGGTGCTTTTCCCGATGCATGGAAATGTGCAAACATAATTCCCGTCCCAAAGAATAATCATCCTACTGAGTTAGGTCATTTTAGGCCAATAAGCATTCTGCCTACGATATCCAAGGTGTTAGAGAAAATTGTCGCTCAACAACTAAATGTTTATTTAAATAGTCAACAAATCTTACCAATGGTTCAGTCAGGATTCAGACCTCTACACAGTACCTGCACTGCTCTACTTAAAGTATCAGATGACATTTTTACGGCTTCTGACAAAGGGTTGAACACTTGTCTGGTATTGCTTGATTTCAGTAAAGCCTTTGATACCTTGAACCATAACTTACTTTGTGATAAATTGTATTACTTTGGGTTTTCACCGACGGCAGTGACATTTTTTAGGAATTATTTGACTGGAAGACAGCAAAGAGTTGTATGCAATGGAATAAACTCAGAATTTTTACTTATTACTCAGGGGGTTCCTCAGGGTAGTATTCTTGGCCCTATCTTGTATTTGATTTATACTTCTGATTTTTATACTTTTCTAAGGCATTGCATTCTTCATTTGTATGCTGATGATTCTCAGATCTACTTGTCATTTTTCCTTAAAGATTTCCTCACAGCGGCATTAAAATTAAATGAAGATCTTGACATTATTGTTAGAGTCTCACAGGCACACTCACTTAAATTAAATGAAAACAAAACACAAGTGTTGTTATTTGGGAAAAACAGTAATCTGCTACAACAAAATGATGATTTTGTACTTAATTTAAATGGTTCTCTTTTAACTTTTACTGATAGTTGTCGTAATCTAGGAGTGCAGTTTGATTCAAACCTAAGATTCTTAGGCCATGTAAATAATTTACTTCAAAAGTCCTATTTTAAACTTAAACTGCTATACATGCATAAGGATATTCTTACTACTGATATCAAGCTAAAATTATGTGACTCTTTAATTCTTTCATTTGTCTCTTATTGTGATGTTGTTTTCTGGCCTGCGTTACGTCAGCAAGATCGGCATTCCTTACAAAAACTACAAAGTTCCTGTGTTCGATTCTCTTACAATTTACGTAAATTTGATCACATCTCGGAATGTTTTAGGAATTCCCACTGGCTAAACCTGGATGAACGGTTTAAAGTACATATGGCCTGTTTGGTTTATAAAATTAATAAGACTAAAACTCCTCCTTACCTATATCAAAAACTCTTTAAAGGAACGGACATACATAACCGTCCAACAAGATCATCATCCCTTTACAATATTCCCAGGCACTACACCTCCTTGTTTCGGCGATCATTTTCTTATAATGCGGCAAAAATTTATAATAATATCCCAGAGGTTATTAAGAGTTCCCCAAGTTTTCAAGCTTTTAAATGTAAGGTGGTTAAGTTTGTTCTGGGAGAGCGTGTGTGATTTTGTAACTATGTCATTGTGTAACTTGATATGGCGATTCATTTATTTCTGATTTTCTATTTTCTAATTGTTTACTTTATTACTTAGTACCTATATATCTTAGGTTAGCAGTTATTGAATTATTATTTTATTTTATACCTGATGGTTGCGTGGAAGAGCATTTATTTGAACGTCGCCATCACTTATCATTTAGATTTTCTATTATAAATTTTTTTTTTTGATATTAAATAAAGACATTTTGTATTGTATTGTATTTTGACCCAACTATGACTGGGAAGAGTAAAACTAACATACTTAATTTCAGCTGGGAAAAATAGTACTATAATCGGCATGTAACAAATACCTTTAAAATAAACACAAGGTTTATAGGTTTTGTCGTACCTTGAAATAAGCTAAACCTAGTCCTTAAATTAAAAAAAATATATTATAGGGAAATAACTTTTTAGTGTCGGTAGACTTCTTAATTTAAAAAATTAAACAAACCTTTTTGTCAAACAGATATTTTATTTGTTGATAATACATGGTAACAGTTAATACAATGGTAATTTAAAATACTGTTTACAAAATAAGACAGATTTAACAAAACTATTATAATAAATACCTACCACGATACATAGGTCGTAACATGTCAATACAATGAAGAGGTTTGAGATTCTAAACTACAGTTTTGAGCTAACTATAAAAATAATACAACCATCTTCGGTCAATTTTTTGGTAAATTAAGTACCCGTATACAAACCAATGTGTTTTTTGGTATTCTTGTCAAAAATGATTATCACAAATTCATTTTCCCGTAAATAATTTTATCAGAGTATTGTTAAAAAAATTGTTTAGCTACGCGTAGCTATATATTCTGTGGTATTACTAAAATTTATTTAACATAAATAATTTAAATTTTCTTTAATATTATTTCTGGAAAAAAACTTTGGTTCGCCCAAATTGTTTAAAGTATTTAGTGTAAAAAATGTCCAATTCAACACATAGTATAAACCCCAATTAAATGGCTTCTTTGTGGTAATATAGCTTAGATTGGGAATTAGTTGGATTTTTTTTTGTCACAGGTGTACCTATCATTCTGTCGAAGGACACAACAGGACGTTGTCATTGTCATTATTTCAAAACTTTGTGAACGTGAATTCTTCATTCTGCCGGTTAAATTCAAAATTAATGGAAAAAAGCCATTAGAGTAGTGTTTCACAAGACAAGAAAATTCAGACTCAGATAATATTCAGTAATTTTTAAAAAACTCTCTTTTTTATCGTTTCGTCTCGCCAAATTCTAGCAATTTCTTGTTCTCGCAATATGACGCTACAAAAAAATTTTAATTTTGCAAAACGTCATTCGATTTATAAATTGGGGATAACGCGTATTTTGCTTATTGATAACAGGCTTGCCAGATTTAACAATTTATAGCTTTTTTGGGGGTTTTACCAATAACTCTAACTAGATAATAAAGGATAAAGTGCTCTAAATAAATTTGGTAGTAACGTCACGCTCCGTAGACCCATTATGTTTTGTCATCATTTGCCTATTTTATCTAGTTGGCTATGATCGCCTTGCATCGACAGGTGGCATTGTCAGATCATCCATAATTCCTGATATACTTGGAAATAGGTTTTCTTATGTAATGCCTTTACTATTTTTGCTTATAACATAACATTTTAACTATGGTTACTTAGTTATTATCACAGGCCTAATATAATTTTACAGATTTAGGTTTTTATTGGGAATATTTTGTTAAATAAAAAACATTAATAGCAAACGTATACAATCGGACATGCGAAACGCTCGAGTCAATCTGGCAACGCAGCAACACCTGTTAGTTATTTTGTTTGGTTAAAACAACCCGGCGGCGGCGGTGTTTTTTAATTTCTGTGTATTTAGTGAAAAATATAGTGTTTTCCGGTTAAAATAGTGTTTGTAATAGTGTTTTAAAATGCCGTATCGATGTTGTGTAGTCGGTTGTAAGGGTACCTAATTATACCACCGGTTTAACAGTGCGAGTGTTTCGGTTTTTCAAAAAATGAAAAAAACAGCCTAGAAAGGCGGCGCGTGCACATTATCGTGAACTTTTTATTTCAAATGAAAATAGTAGAACTTGTGAGTACCATTTCACAGAAGAGGATTTTATTTCGACGATTTCCCAACAGGACACGAAAACGGGTGAGATCGTTTCTGTTAAATTAAATTAACCAAGATTAAAAGATAGCAGCGTACCTACCTAGTAAATTTTCCCATTGTCCAAATTACTTATCAAAAACTTTACCGCATCGAAAAAGTAGGGGAGAAAAGCTTAAGGAACTAGACAAAATACAATTTTAACAAGGTATTGAAGAAAGTGCGCGTGAAATTTTTAAACATAAAGAACTAACATGCTATAAATCATTTGAACAATTTAATAATGTGTTTGAAAAAAAACACAGATATGTCACAAATTAATAAAATCTTAAACTTTGTTCAAGATTTGTTAAAAAACTTAAAAGTAGACAATGATATTTTAACACAAGGATTACAATTTATCTCTGAACAAATAAAATTAAGAACTTTGCCAAATGAACGTTACATATATTCCTCTACAACTATGATATTTTGTTCGATTGTATATACAATCAGTCCTCATGCTTACAGATATTTAAGAAATCACTGGCCATCCCGAAACCATCAAAGGTGTCTGTAATAAATATTTAACCGATCCCCATGTCGATGAGAAAAAATATTGTTGACTTATGCAAAAAATATTTTTAAATGCATATCTAAATGATCAAGACAAAAATGTTTGTCTGCTTATGGATGGAATTCATATTAATCCTTATTTAGACTATAAAGGGGGGAATGTAGCGGGGGATCAGTAAATAATAACGACTTGTTAGCAACATCTGCCTATATACTTTCATGATTACAAGTATTTGTTTAGATTTAAAAGAAGTTGTTCACATTGCCCCTATATCTAAAATTAACCGCATGTAAAATAAACCCAATGTACCCACTGTAACCGAATTTCTCCAAAACCACCCATACGATTTACTTCAATTTAAAAATATTGAAAGTCCGAACGACCTATCCCTGAACTCGGTTTCTCATGTAAGAGATTTTCCGATTGCCCTTTCGTTTTCAAAATATACTATATTTTGAGTTAGTATAAATAGGCCAACTTAAAATATTATTTTCTCCCAATGAAAGGCCTAAATTAAAAATCTTTTACAAGACGTTTAAACCTTTAACTATTTACTGATACCAAATTTATACCTGCCTAATTAAATTTTACTTTTATTATTGGGTGACAGCCTGCCAATATTTTTGATATCTTGGAGATCGTTAATAGTATAGAATGTACCAAAATTACTGTATTCGTTTTAAATAAGCAAATATGTCTTGAAATAAATTCGATAGGTGGTGCATGTCGCGAGTAAAAGCGATGGTAGACGCCTCGGTAGACACTTTAATGAATTATTATTTTTTATAAATTGTATAAATATTTACCTTAACATAATAGGTATTTAGCTAAAAAAAGACAGTAAAACATCTAAGACAAACTAAGTAGTTAGGTAAATTTATCTATCTAGATATAGGTTTTCTCACTTATGTTATGTTTTAAGTAACGCATAATTTACTTAAATGCCAGCTTAAATATGCAAATAACGATAGTTTCACGTGTATAGGTAAATTTAAAAGTCACACAAAAATATAAATCCTTGTATAAATCCCGAAAACCATCATATAATAGGTATAGTGTATTCATCTATTTAGGACTACAGATGCTGACGTCACAAATAAGCACTGTGTCCTTGTTTAAAGGCGTTGTTGGTTTTACCCAATGAAGCCAATTATCATTGGCAAAATTGATGGGATAATTAAAGGGGGCTATACTTATTAACCTACTAATGTTGGGTTGCACAAAGGTTTTTATTAATAATTAACTAACCAGCCACTTTGACTGTGACATAAGAGAGATTGGCAGGCATTATTTACTCACAATCAAAGCGCCTGATTAGCAAGTCAAAAATTACGCTACAAACCCAGAATCATAACAGTTCTTTTAAATTAATATTCTGTCTTTATTGTCTTTATTTACAACAAAAATAATAGAGGGTAGTTGCATTTATGGAACAAATTACAGTAAAATTTTAAGTGGACTGTGAAACAAAAAAATGTTTTGATTTAAAATATGAAATAGTACTTGTTAAAGTTTAAATGTACAATCTCTCGCTAAACTTTGACAGCAGGTCATCAATTAAGATATATTAACGAGTGGATCCCTCCCAGAGGAAGATTCTCGGTGCACTACTGGTACTGAGCTGTGTATATGTAAAGGTGACGAAGACCCATGTAAAAATAACACTGATAAGTAAAGGAAGGATTATATGCACTTAAATTCAGCCAAAATATGCGCATAAATACCTTGTTTGCCTTTAAAATATGCAGTTACTTGCATTTTTCTTACCAAATATACATATATACTGGTATGCAATATTTCTGAATTTATTATAGTAAAATGAGGAAAAGAAACACATTGGGTTCTAAAAAATCTGGTATTTTCTCTGTTATTTTTAAAAAAATACAAAAAAAAAAAACAAAGAAAAATAAAAGCAAACAATTTTTTAACCTAAAATTGTATAAAAAGCCTTTATTACTAAATATTTCTCAAAATTTTCAACTAAAAAGGATTGTCTTCTATTAGTAAAAGTAAGTAATCGTATGTTTGCTGCGACCAAAGCCTTGCATAAATCTTGAAAAAATGTCCTTTTCAGATTTCGATTTTCTCCAACATTTTGAAATGCGTTTGTTAAACTCAGCTGAAGTGGCTCAGATTTCATTTTTGTAACTTTGACTTATGCAGTGGTGTTTTCAAATGTTGATCGATTTGGAACTTCTTTTCACAAACAATAATTTTTGTAGCAGCTTTACAGGAGACTTTTTTTCCACGAAACTCTAACTCTGGGAAATTTTTAATTCACGAAGACGTTTCCGCCACCTTAGACATTTTAAACATTAATTTGAAATTACTAGTTTCACACTGAAAATACCGAAATCTTTTGACAAACGAAAACAGAAGTAGGTATGTTTTACAAATCGATATAAATACAGTTTGCTAAGAAGGTAATAATAACGCATTAGGTATTAAGTGACAATAAACAACCTCGACAAAATATACCTGCAAACCCCGAAAACCCCCAATAAATACCTTTTGTATAACCAAATAAATGTAAATATAATTAATATAATCTTTACATTAGAAAATCCCTGAAATAAGTACCGAACTGGACATTAAACCTTTAACGTTTTAAATTTTTTGATAAAGCCGAAAACATAAAAATATGCTCTTAAAATAATAATTTATCAAAAATATGCATTTTATTATAAAATTGACAAAATATGCAAAAAATGCATTTTGCATATATTCCGCCCTTTACTAATAAGGAAGAAGCTGTTATTAGCAGTAGCAATGAAGAGAACTTTTTACTGTTAAATACCTTTTTTAAGTATAATTTATTTTTTAAAACCCTATTTTCGGTGGAAGAATACGGTTGCGAAATTGATGATTTGATTGTTGTGGGTTTATACGAGTATTTAAATACATACAGGGTGTTTCATTAAGGGTGGCCACCGGCCATATCTCGGAAACTACTAAGCATTGAAACTTGCGGAAAACAATTTTATGATTAAAGTGGTCATGAGCAAATTCTGGAAATTATTTTTAAGTTCCGCATTTCGCCACAAGGGTGCACAATTGAAAATTAATTTTTAAAATTCTAAATTTCTCCGAAAATTCCTACATTATGGTATTCCTCTTGTTACATCATTAAAAATAATAGATAATTCTGCATCATTTTGGTTTAAGGCTCATTGGCGTACCGACCTTGATAAGAGTGGCGAAAGCTATTGAAAGTGTAATAATTAAAATCGTTAAAACTTCTAAATGACTTATCCGATTTTACTAAATTTAAGCTTGTTTGGAAGAGAAAGGTAAGTACTTTTAACGGCCGTATCCAACGATACACGATAGTTTTTAATAAAATTGCTAGAGGGCGCAATTTGTAATAATAACAGTTTTCAGAAAATTCAAATCATACGGTATAACTATGACATCATAATCGAAAAATAGATTAAATTAGCAAGAAAACATGTGAAGACTGCAGTTTGATATCTTTGTTGGTTTTAGAGTTATTGCCAAAACAATAATTTTTAACACTTTTATCGAAGAAATTAAGTATTGTTTTTATAGTTTCGTGGCCACGACAAAAAAATATTTTAAAACTTTATGATTCGTTTATGTGTAGGTGTGTTACTCCATATTCCAATGGCTCAAAAACGACTTTAGAATTATTGACATAATCATGGAAAACTTCTAATTTAGGCATAATATTATGATGTTTTAAAATATAAATCTAGATAGCCGTGAAACAAAATCGGCATATTTAATTTTGATAGGTGTTGACAAAAGTTTCTCCTTGATTCTTCTTGAATTACTTCTTACCTAATCAAAACTATAGGCTTGCCGTATATTTTGAATGTTTTCAATGTTTGATGATGATTTTCATTATACATCTCTCTTAGCCAATAGCAATAGTAGTCGAGCCGCTTATCAAAATCAGTTTCCGATAGGGCCTGGTGTAAATCTACATGATAGGGATGCAGCCTAAAATCCGTTATAATTTGGAACACTGCAATAACACTTATACCTACCTACGTCTATGGAAATTTCTCAAGAACTTAAATGCGGATTCGCTTCCACGTACGCAAAAACGTTTATAATGTTGTCTTCATTCCTCACTGCACGTCTTCTGAGTTCTGATACCAACTGAAATAGGTCGTACACTTCCCGTTTGCCTTAAACGTACGTCGTCGAAATACTCTTCTGGTATGGTTCATTCGTTCAGGATATATGGCAGAATATTCTCGTTCCGCAATAGGGGCACATTGAAAACATTCAAAATATACGACAAGCCTATAGTTTTGAATACGTAAGAAGTAATTTAAAAAGAATCAAGAAGAAACTTTTGTCAACACCTATCAAAATTAAATCTGCCGATTTTGTTTTACGGCTATATAGCTTTATTTTTTAAAACATTATATTATGCCTAAATTAGAAGTTTTCCTTGATTATGTCATTAAATCTAAAGTAGTTTTTGGGCCATTATAATAATGAGTAACAAACGTACACATAAAAGAATCATAAAGTTTAAAAATTTTTTTTGTCGTGGCTACGAACCTATAAAAATAATAATTTCTTCGATAAAAGTGTTAAAAATTATTGTTTTGGCCATAACTCTGAAACCAACAAAGATATCGAACTGCCGTCTGCACATTTTTTCTTGTAAATTTAATATACTTTCCGATTATGATGTCATAGTTATACCATATGGTTTGAATTTTCGGTATAAAATCGAAAAAACTGTTATTATTACAAATTGCACCCTCTAGCAATTTTTTTAAAAACTATCGTGTATCGTTGGATATGGCAATTAAAAGTACTTACCTTTCTTTTCCAAACAGACTTAAATTTAGTAAAATCGGACAAGTCATTTAGAATTTATAGCGATTTTAATGATTACACTTTCAATAGCTTCCCCCCACTCTTATCAAGGTCGGTAGGTCAATGAGCCTTAAACCAAAATGATGCAGAATCATCTATTATTTTTAATGATGTAACCAGAGGTATACTATAATGTAAGAATTTTCGGAGAAATTTGGAATTTTAAAAATTAATTTTCAATTGTGCCCCTTTGTGGCAAAATGCGAAACTTAAAAATAATTTTCAGAATTTTCTCATGACTACTTTAATCTTAAAATTTTTTCCCTATGTTTCAATGCTTAGTAGTTTCCGAGATATGGCCAGTGGCCACCCTTAATGAAACACCCTGTATATACTCCTCTTAAAGAAAAGTAAATTTATTCACATTAAAATTGAGCTCAGTTTTACCATTGTTAAGCGTTATTTAAAAGACCAAGGAGTTACATTAATGTGGTTTTAAAATTATATTTCGTTATTTTATATGAGGGACAATAGTTTCTAATTCGAATCAGACTTTCGTTATACGTAAGATCAATATTTTCCAACCGCGGTGCAGTGTGCAAGTATATTTGTATTATTTACTGATCGGATGGTATACTTCTTCCAAATTTATTATAACCACTTCTATAAAAAAAAAACACGATAGCACATAAATACGCGCGTTTACGGGTACAATACAAAAATTGCGCTAACAATCACTTTATGGCGTTTAAGTCTGTAAATATATATTTTGTTGCTTAAATGCATAGATTACTTTTGGTTAAGTTGACGAGCAACATTTAAAAAAAATAAACTTTCTATTTTAATTTGAACTAGCTCCTGTAAAGGAGGTTAAAGATCTAACGCGGCTTAACGATGTTGCGGGTGGTGCAGATCAACCTTCATCACAGTAAAATGACTTAATGCCAGCTGGCTCTTCTTATGGAAGAGAAAGGCCTCGACGACGCCTTAATCTAGGAATTTTGGTTCAAAAAATACGTCATACATGGATTTAGGATAAAAAAAACTATTCCCTGTATTACGCCAAGGGCAAAGGTAAGCCAAGAACTTGTATTTTAGCCAAAAATAAAAACAAAATGTTCTTAATGCGTAATTTTATCGATCAAGACATAAAAACAGTCAAATGGGAACGTAACGGAGGGGAACGATTAATGTTGTCATCCATCGACTTGGCTCATGACGCTCCAATATCATCGGTAGACGTCCAAAATATTGTGGAATCTGCCAGGATCGCAGGACTAAGTCTGATCTTGGGATGTGATGCCAACGCCCATCATACACTATGGGGAAGCATGGACATCAATGAACGGTGTGAGGGACTTTTTAACGTTATTATTACTTCTAATTTAAGTATCTGTAATAACGATAATACACCCACATTTGTCACTTCGAATAGAGAGGATTTTCTGGACGTTACTTTTGCGAGTGAATCTAGCATTCGTTCTCGGATCGTCGCTGAATTCTATTCGACATCGGAGCCTCGATGAATGCTCCTAAATTATTTCGTAATCCTACCAAAGAATGTTTCAAAATTATCTCTGATAAGCTGGTAAAACTACCTGATGATCTATTGCCAAATACTGCTTCAATTGATAGCGTGCTCAACAAGCTAACAAGTCTTATGACAGCTTTTGTTCACAGTTATCCGAGAAGCAAATCGGGTTAATGTCATATTCACCATGGTGGAGGGCGGACTTGAGTGGGCTACAAGACATGCGGATAATGTTTAATAAAGCAAAGAGCAGGCGTACGGAACATGAGGCTCTAATGACGTACAAGAAAGCTATAAGGAAATCTTAAAGGAATTCCTGGCCAGACTATAGCGAGCGGGAGAACACACGAGGCCGCTAGACCAAGACTAGACGGGATTATGCCCCCCCATGCTACAAAAAAAAATATTCCCTGGCTCCTGGCGATACAAAAGCACCTTGTATTATACGCATATACCTGCAAACTGGAACATGATAAAAATAGTCTTCATAACAAAGCCCGGTAAAAGCAGCCACATGACTGTCAAGGACTTTAGACCGATTAGCCTATCTTCATTTCTCATAAAAACGTTGGAGAGGCTGTTACATATACATACCAAAAACTCGGTACCAGAAGAAGGGCTGAGCTCGTCTCAACACGCCTATACTAAAGGCAGATCAGTGGAAATAGCGCTACACGAGGTAGTAGGCGTTATTGACAAATCACTTGGAAATCAAAAGTATACTCTTGGAACGTTCCTGAATATTGAAGAGGCCTTTACGTCACGACCGAGACAGTTTGCGATGCCCCAACAGAATCAAGGGTTGATACCTATATCTGCCGTTGAATTCATAAGAAGGCCGTCAAATCTGCTATAGTTTAGGAAGCAGTGAGATGGCCAGAATTTCCGGAAGAGGAACCCCGCAATGCGGAAAATTGTCGCAAACACTCTGGCTAAGAGTTATAAATAAAATTCTTATAGAATTAGAAAGGGCTGGATTTAAGGTGATTGCATATGGTGACGATTTATTTGCCAGACAAATTTTTAAACACCATCAGCTATCTGACAGGAACAGCGCTGCGCAAACTTAAACGCTGGGCTTCGAAATGTGGTTTGAAAATAAACCAAGTAAAAATGAAGCTAGTTCTATTCACATGCAGAAGGGTGATTGAGAACTTCAGGCTCCCAGTCCTGGATAACAGTACTTTAGTGCTGAAGGAAAAAGGAAAGTATCTAGGATTGGTACTCGACTCGAAGCTAAACTAGGGCATGAACTTTTAAGAACGAGTCAAAAAGGCGTCAGTCGCGTTCTATGCCTGCAAAAAAGCCATTGGTAAAAAGTGGGGATTGAAACCCCATAAAGTACCTACATTGGATTTATACAGCTATTGTAAGACCTGTACTAACCTACTGGGACCTGGTATGCTGAACTGTTTTGGAAAAAGCAGTACACACGAATAAACTAACACAGATACAACGGGCAGCTTGTTAAGGAGTAACTGGTGCCATTTACTCAACATCGACGGAGGCAGTGAAACTGATGCTGCATCTGCTACCCGTGGATATTTATGGAAAAAGTGTAGCTGCAAAAAGCTCTCTGCGACTAAAATAGTCGAACTTATGGATCGGCACCAACTGCGGATACAGCCAGTAAAGTCAGCATCATATGGGATTTTTTTTATTAATATAGGTTTATTCGAAATTTGACTTTGGCATCAAGTTTGGTTTTGATCGAGATAAAAATTAAGCAAAAAAATAGTAGTCACGTGATTCGCATTATCTGTGAAATTTTAATTTTTCCCAAAAAATAATTCAAAAGTGGGGTTATTTCTGAAAATATCGAAAAAAGTTATTTGAAAAAGTTTTTTTTAATATATTTTTTAGCCCACATGCAAAATTTCAGCTACATAAGATAATTTTGATTTTTTACCCATCACTAAAATTCATTTTCCACTTAATGAACACTTTACTGATGACACTGTGTTCTTTTTGTTTTAATATTAAGGTGTATTACTTTCAAACACAAACTACGTTTTCAAAAATACTTTGCATCACATGCGACCAAATTTTAATAGCCCCATTTTGATTTTGTAGAAAAACACACATTAACAAAAACTTTAAAGAAACTGTATCTAAAATAAAGCATTGTCAAAACTAAGAAGTTTTATGTAGGTTGCGTTGAGTCTTATTTTGCAAAAGTGGCAATTTACAAAATATGGATAAAAAATCAAAATTATCTTATGTAGCTAAAATTTTGCATGTGGGTTAGAAACTGCATTTATAAAAACTTTTTCTAATAACTTTTTTCGATACTTTCAAAAATAACCCTACTTTTAAATTATTTTTTGGAAAATATTTAAATTTGACAAATAATGCGAATCACGTGACTAATATTTTTTTGCTTAATTTTCATCTTGATCAAAGCAGAACTTGATGCCAAAGTCAAATTTTGAATAAAGTTATTAATAAAAAAATATCCCATATGATGCGGACTTTACTGGTCACACTGTATATAGACAGTCAAGCCGCGATGAAAGCAATTTGGTTCCAGTAGCATTAAATCAAAATTAGTAAGGCGCTGTCGCAACAATCTCTGCTCACTTGGCGCTGAACATCGAGTCACCTTGTGTTGGGTTCCGAGCCCTTATAATATAGATGGCAACGAGGCTGCTGATGCGCTCGCCAGGGAGGGCGCAGGCATGTCTGTCGAACTAGCAGAGAATAATGTGGCTAGACCACTGGAATCAGTCAAAGAGGAGATATATCGGATAGCTAACAATTTGCGCAAAGCAGGTGCACAGAACTAACAATCTGTTGAATCTCTAAGCTATTGTGGACCCAACATAATAACAGGAAACCGCAGCGTTACTACAGCACAGTCGGAAAGACCTAAGAAATATCACTGCCGTAGTAAAGAAGTAAGCAAAGAGGAGACTGATGCGAATAGGTTCCGCGGAACATGTGTGTGGTATTACAACGGTCCTCATAGGACTAGGGGAGACTGTTTGGACAAAAGTCTGCCACTCTAACCTAACTTAACCTAACCTTATTTGAACCATAGATATATATTTGCGGTCATAAGTTTGCACTTTGCGGGGGTTAGAGTGTCTATTATAAAAATTAGTATCCTACTTTAATCATTTAATTCCCACGAAAAACCGCGTAAACTATATCCAAGTTTGTAGTTTTTTTAAAGTATGGTTCTAATTAATGTAATTTTATTTAAACAACTAGCGTGTACCCGGCATGCGTTGCAACCCGCTGGTATAAATACAAACCCGAACAAACCCGATATATTAGTACCCGGCATGCCACTTTCTGAAATTGCACCCGTGCGAAGCCGGGGCGGGTCGCTAGTTGTACATGAAAACCTTCCCCTTGAATCACTCTATCTATTTAAAAAAAACCGCTTCAAAATCCGTTGCGTAGTTTTAAAGATTTAAGCACATATGAATGACAGACGGGCGACAGCGACTTTGTTTTATACTATGTTAAGATAATGTAATTTTATTTAAACAGTAAAATTCTATTTTATTTTTATGTTAACGCCATATAATTTAAATAAATTATCCAATACAAAATGTTTGTTTATGAAAAAGAAAGAATAACTTTTGATATATTTTTGAAAATAAATGTTTATCCTTGACGCCCTCTATCGGCTAAACGAGGCAATTTTGAATATAACTATGTTGGCTTGAATCGATCTATCTTGATAGCTGTATCAAAAGGGAGATAAACTTATAAACATAATATAGCGATGGTTAAATTGCAAAATCTCTTAAGTCGATTTATTAAAATTTTACAGGAGGAAGGAACAACGTTTATAGAGTTTAAATATAATATTTGAAAAACAATTTTTGTTACAAATTTGACTAAATAATACAAGTTTTTGGATAGTTAATAACATTTTCAGTAATAGTTGTGTATTAGAAAAATAAACGACTTACGTGGTTTTGACATATAATTGGTAAAATTTGCTTGACCCACAATATATTTACCACGATTGGCTGACATAGTTATTTGAATTTAAGGCTTAAAAACTATTTTACACCTTGCCGAAATCCGACTTAACTAACACGTTTCAAGTAGTCGACGAAACCTCGTAAGATCGTATCTAACGAAATTCACGCGCCAAATATAGGTAGGTACTTAAATAAAACCTCGTAAGGCGACTAATGAGGTTTCCTATTTTAAATATTTTTCATAATAGTTTAACTAGCTTTTGAAAGATGGCGCTACAAGTATTAAAACTGAGTATTAACTTACGAGATTTTGCAGCTTAAAGGCAATCACTATTTTTAAAGTTTTTCTGCAAAAAACGCATAGTACATGACAAAAATCGACTTATGAGATTTTGCAATTTAACCATCGATAGGTATTTTCCGGATACACTGTATGTATAGCGAAATAATTCATTGCAAGTGCCGTTTTACCCGAGTATTCCTAGTTCTTCGTAAAATTTAGTAAAACATTTCTGATCACCTAATCGTTATTGAAATATAATAATAAGTTTCAGATAGGTCGAACAAAAGTATATTTAAAAGGAAAATATAGGTTTAAAAGGACCATGCATTCATAGCTCACGAAGCCACCCATGGGTTTAATACGGAATACAAAAACACTATGTTTTATTGTATTGAGTTTGAGAGTTGTGAGGGTGTGTGTGTGTAAGTAATTTTCAATGGCACTGGAAAACTTCCAACAGGCCAGCCGGTTTTTGTAGGTTGACTACTTAATATTGTCATTCTTGTTGTTGAGTTTGAGAGTTAATTTCTATAATTCCTATTACAAATTTGCGCCTGTAGAGATATTTTCATCTGATACCAATATATTGCTGAGAATAACCCAGTTATGTATAAATATTTTTTAAGATTTTATTTTTTGTGTGTAACAATGACAAGAATACCAAATATTATTATACCGTGGTAACATTTCTGATCACCTAATCGTTATTGAAATATAATAATAAGTTTCAGATAGGTCGAACAAAAGTATATTTAAAAGGAAAATATAGGTTTAAAAGGACCATGCATTCATAGCTCACGAAGCCACCCATGGGTTTAATACGGAATACAAAAACACTATGTTTTATTGTATTGAGTTTGAGAGTTGTGAGGGTGTGTGTGTGTAAGTAATTTTCAATGGCACTGGAAAACTTCCAACAGGCCAGCCGGTTTTTGTAGGTTGACTACTTAATATTGTCATTCTTGTTGTTGAGTTTGAGAGTTAATTTCTATAATTCCTATTACAAATTTGCGCCTGTAGAGCTATTTTCATCTGATACCAATATATTCCTGAGATTAACCCAGTAATGTATAAATATTTTTTAAGATTTTATTTTTTGTGTGTAACAATGACAAGAATACCAAATATTATTATACCGTGGTTAATCAATTTTAAATAAAATAATACTTGGACAGAAACTATGCACCAAAAAATCTTACACTGTAATGATGTTAGAAAAATATGTAATCCTCCTCCAATATGACCTGTGGCCATTCTTAATGAACATTTACATATTTTTGACTTCCCTGTCTCTCCTTAAAGGTCAAAACGCCGGTTTTTTAAAATACATAATTATAATTGCTTTGAATTCTGATATTTTTAACACAATTGACAACATGACTGACGGACTCTTTTTCTTTGCTGTGACATGCAACATGGCGTCACTGAGAAAGAGCAAAGTTAGGGTTTATACGTTTAACTTTAAAAGGACATACTAGAAATTGTTACGATACTGTTACTGGCCTTATAAATAAAACAGCTTCTTGGAATACAAATTGTGGTGAAATCTGTCAGAAAAAACAGCATTTTCACTTTCTTGTATCTAGGACATAAGGATTTTAAATATTTTATTCCATAGGACTTTTTCTATAACATTTTTTTAAAGGAGTAATAATTACAAAACGATCCTGTCATATTACAGTAAATTGAGATTTTTCATCCATAAAAACCAATGGAATCAATTTTTCTGCTCATACAAGTGCAACATTTAAATTATCAATTGCCCGGAAATACATTACAAAAAAATAGAAAAAAATAGGATTTTAAAATTTATTAATGCTTCAATGGCAGTTAGTTATAACAAGATAATTTATTTAATTAATTTAAAAAAAGTAAAGAAGTTCATTTTTGGGTACGGTTTTAATCCAAAAATTATATAGAAAAAGAAAAGCACGAAGTCTTTCTCCACAATCTTTATTTATCACAGTGATACTAGGTTCGCCTAGTTTTTCGATAAATAAAGATTGTGGAGAAAGACTTCGTGCTTTTCTTTTTCTGTATCATTTAACTCCACTTTGAGTATGGACTACTTCTTCAAAACAAAAATTATATATTTATTTAAATAACAAGTCAAGTAAATAATTTTTTTGATCATTGCAAATAATATTTATTTAAGGAAAATATTTTTTAAATCAATTTCTTCTGCATATTTTATGTAGGTACATTGTACCTTCTGTTGAAATATTTTTTGTTGCATAGTTCTTGCAAGCATAAAATGAAGTAAATGGCAAAAATATTCTGTTTAGATTACTATATGAATTCTATAAAAATATTACAGTTGTATAATACTACTAAATCGCTGGTAACCCTTTAAGACCACATATATTCGGCATTATAGAAATAACACATTTAGGTAAATTTTACATCCAGAAATTACGGGAGACCTTAAGGGCAAGAGCAAATATTTTAGTTACCCATTAAATATTAGATCATTTATCAAAATTTTTTACACTTTTAATTCTTGGAGTGCCTTATATTGACATACCCAAATCTTTAAATACATATTTTCATTAAATAGCTTTGTAGCATCCAAATTGTTTGTGCCATCTACTTCCAAGAGAATAAATAATATAACATAAATACACAAAAGATATTTTTTCTGGTAAATATAAAGCTTCAGGTTGTCTTATTAAAAATATGTGTCTAATTTAGATTGTGCAACTAACGAAATTGTACTTCCGTGGTTCCAACAATTTTTTTTTCTAAATTCATATCACTTCTAGGAAAATAGAGAGAGTTCTTTGGTATACAGGTTAAGATTAGCGAAGTTAGCAATAAATGAAGTCATTGGACAGAAAATTACGCCTGTGTTTACCTATTCCTTAATCTATAGAGTCCATAAATGCGATGACAATTATTAACTTATTTCTTTTTTGATTTTGTTGAGAATTTTTTTTTATTTTTAATGTAAAATGCCATAGGTTAAAGTTAAAAAAACGGCTTTACGAGTTAAATTTTACATATTATCAAGAACTTGAAAGAAATATTGAAAAATGGTAAATAAAAATGTTTCTTATTTTTCAATATTAGGTATACCCACGTGCCAAATATGAAAAAATTTCGAAAAATTTAAGTTTTTTTACTTTGTTTAGCCGTTAAATTTTAACCAAACCTTAATAAAATCATTTAAATGTAAGATATTTATTACTTAATAATATTTTTTCTGAAAAAATCATAAATACGTCAATAAATGTATAAATATAAATATATAATATAAACTTGATGGAAAGTTGATCTGGTAGGGGAGAGTGGGGCAACTTCGACAGGCGGGGCAAGTTCGTCAATGAGCCTGGCTCTGATTCCTTAGCCTTGGGAAATACCCCACCAAGCTCGACTGGCGCGCCGAATGAACGGTCAGTTGTGCTCTAACTTTCAACGAGGTGGTTGCAACATTTGGGCGCAAAACGTAAAAAGCGAGTTATTTACAATATCGATCTAAGAATTGACTAGTATTATTATCAAGTTTTTGATCAGATAGGGCAGTGTGCTTTATATGTTAATTTTTACCCTGAAACTTTATCAATTTCTTTTGACAGTACGACTTAGTATGCGGTAAGTGTGACACCTATATAATATTGTGTAACATTTTTTTATATTCCGCACAGGTGGGGCAACTTTGTCAAATGTCTAGTGGGGCAAATTCGACGCTGTCGAACTTGCCCCACTTGCGTTAAGTTTAAATATTTTGTTTTCAGGTTGTAAATATGGTACGAAATTATAAAAAAAAAAGACAATCTACTATGAAGAAAAGCAGCTGCAAAGTGCTGTAGCAGAAGCAAAAAAGGGCGAAATAAATCTTAGTGCAATTGCAAGAAAATTCGGCGTTCCACGAAATACAATTCGCTTTTGGTTGGACGAAGAAGACGTGCCAGACGAACACCAAAAAGGACGATACAAACCGGTTTTCAAAAATTAAATTTAAGTTTTCGTTAAAATTTCTGTCCAACTTCTGTCCAACTTGCCCCACGGATGGGGGCAAGTTCGCCAATTAACATTATAATATTAAAATAATTTTTTTTGTATTTTTTTTTCTTTTTCCTTTATGTGCCTACAGTAATTTGATTCCGAAATGTTTGTTCTATGCTCAAGTAACGCTTTATTTATTTTTTTCAAAAGCAATTATTTTTTAAGCCCTAAAAAAGCTTAACATGTTGAAGTTGCCCCACTCTCCCCTATTATTATTTTTAAACAAAGTTCATGTTAACTGATTTTATTTAGGTGTAAAAAGGTAAGGGATGAAATGAATACTTTTCGACGTTAGGCCAAAATATTACTTTCACTTTTTTTTTTTAATTAAATACATCGTCGAAAAATGCACTTCAATAAGCAGTAGGCTATGGCAAAACTGAAAAACGAAAATATCTTTAGATTACAGGCTTTCAGAAAATACAGAATTTATGTTAAAAACTATTGTGTTAAACTTAAATTGGTAATACAACAAACAATTGCGAAGGTGAATATAAATAACTCCATTTTGGTATTGCGCTCACCACATTCTATTCAACCAATCTTACAACATCTTTAACAGTGTTTCTGAGTGTATATTTTACTTTCTTTAAACAAATATTATTGTTAGAATAAAGGATAGATCCTGCTGGAAAAACAGTTGTTTATGCCCAATAACTTCTTAATACAATTATTAATAGCTTTGTTTTTATTAAATTCATAAAATAAAAAAAATAAAAAAACTGAAGTAGGAGATATATTATTTAAAGTACTCATAACCTAATGTACAAACATATTATTTAAAAAATATTAATTAGAAGGTATGAGCCAGTATTCTTTACAGAACATTTTTTGCATTTCCTTCACTAAAGGTGCCCTTTCGCTGACGCGATCCATCGCTGCGGCTGGCGATCGCGTTCCAAAAATTGCGCTGGTTTAGGGGCGATGACCCACAAAGTACATATAATTTATGTGTTTTTAAATGATACTGAACACATACAGCAGTGGGACGAGTCTTGCGGTTTTGATACCGCCTCGATAGCAATCACCAGCCACGTCAATAGAAAGGGCAACTTAAGGATAGCAAACGGCTGTTTCGCCAAAACTATTAGGCTCCTTTTATATTGGGATTCTGTATGCGAGATACAGTATCTCGCATACCGAAATTCGGAATGCATATCTTGTGTTATTCTGAAATTTAGAATCGCCATTCTGTATCCGAGAAAGCGCCCGTCTACACGCTTCGCTTAAGCGCTACGTTAAATGTGAAGCCGATATTCCGGTATCCGAGATACAGTATCTCGCATAGAGAAATTCGGAATGCATACTTTTCTTTATCTTGTGTTGTTCCGAAATTTAGAATCGCTATTCTGTATCCGAGAAAGCGCCCGTCTAAACGCTTCGCTTAAGCGCTACGTTAAATGTCAAGGCGATATTTCGGTATCCGATATCCGAGATACAGAATCCCAGTATGAAAGGAGCCTTAATGTTATAGATTTAGGGTAAAAAATGTAACAAGATATATGACAAAATTCAAGTTCCTAATGTTTTTACGAAAAAAAATTATGTTATATTTAAAACAGTGTATTTGTCCTAGTAGCCAAAATCAGGATTTCGAGATAACAATTTCGCAAATAAAATGTAATTTTTTAAATTATTTATTTAAATATTTTTGTCGTCTCAAAAAATAAATATTTTTTTTTAATAACCATGCCAAGAACAATAGTTTCAAAGTTTGACAGTTTTAGAATTTTTTATTATTAGTCGTAGTAGGTTCAAGATGAAGAAGACAATAAAGAAAGTCAAATTAATACAAATTGTTAAGCCTAAAGAAATACATTTTGCTCATGAACTTCCCATTCATCAGGCAACTTTCTAAGCAATTTATTAGTTTTTAACCAATAATCATCTCCCTTCAAATATGTTTTATTTTAAAAATAGCCAAGGCGTTCGTATAGTGATCGTGGCTAATTAAACAGGATGGTTTCATCAACTCTTCAGTATAATCGCGTTATTTCTTTCCATCTTCGTTATGAGCATTCTCCATTTGACACGTATAAAAACAAAACCACCAAAAGTATTAAAACACAACAAGGAACCTAATGACTTTCATCTTGCACTACAAGTACACATACAAATAATTTCAAGAAAGTTGTCGACGTCCATTTATGCAGCAACTTTCTGGCAATCTGTGTCAATTGCTTTTAATCGCAATCCGATTCACCTTCCATGTGGTAAATTAAATAATCGCTCAGCAACCAAAATATCGCTTGCAATTTAATTAACTTCGCCCACAAGGCTGGTTGCCCACAGGACGGTAACGGCACGATTTGTCGCGCGCGGTATATCGCGCCGCATCCGCTGAGCGCTCGCCCACTACACGGTATATCGTGCGATACTTGTTTAGATTAATATTCCGTGTTGCCAGATCAATTCTGGTCGGTTGTTGCTATGAGCTTAGAAGTGAAAGATCGAAGAAAAGTAATTTTATTAGCGATGGTTTCACGTAGGCGCCGAAGAAGGCTATCAAAAGATAAAGGCAATATTGGTCCATCCCATTTTGAGGCTCAGATTTGTGGAAGGGGCGTTTTATACATTATTTGAAAAAATTAGAGAGTGCTCTTCGGTGGCATATTTTTGATGCAAACACAACCTGTACTTTTATAGACTGCACCCACTGAATGACAACACAGCAGTAAAAATATCGTTGGTAATTTTGTCGTGTGGGCTAGAAATCATTTAATCCCATTGGCGTTCAAAAGTCAGGCGACACAAATTCGCGCGTTTTTTGACCGCCAAATCGCGAGTTTGTGCGGCAACGTCCTGCCGCAACGGTATTAGATATTTTCGCGGCGAGTGGCCGAACACTGTATTTAATTGTATGACAAATTTGTGAATTTTGGTCGTTGCGATATCGCGTACGATTTATCGCGCGCGACAAATCGTGCCGTTACCGTTCTGTGGGCCACCAGCCTAACGGGGCGATCTTTTACAAATTCGATCGCAAGCGGCTAGATTGTACATCTGGTTGATCGATAATCGCCTAGTGACTGGGTCCCTCTATTTTTATATTTTTTTGTTGTTGTTATCGCTTTGTGAGAATTGATAATAAAATATTATTAAAACTGCTCAACTTTGAAATTGTAATTATTGGCTTGGTTACTAGAAAAGGATCTATTACCATGCTAAATTCGTCCAAAGCATGAACAACGAGTGCCTCGCGCGTTTTTGTTAAATACAACTCCGCTATTGGGTAAGTCGTGTTAGGAAGGCTATGGATGACCACGCACACAGGCCGTACTTACTTGTGTTCTCAATGTAGGTAAATCTTAGGCACATAAAGCAACTAAAAAGAAAATAATTAGAAACTTAAATCACCATTCAGTTACTTATTAGTCACTCCCCGTGTTTTTCAATGAGCATCGGCATAGCTACTAGTTGGCAACTGGTTTGCAACTCGTCAGTAATCAGTCAAGTCTCAACCCGACGTGTAGGTCGCTCGGCGATTGGTTTCTAGTTTATTCTGTAAACAACTACGCAAAACGGCAAAAATGGCAGACCAACTATTGAAACTATCATTTTAGTTCCTTTGCAGCAATAAATGCTCTGCATTTTATATTTTTGCAAGGTATGGGTGAATCCAATACTTCCTTTTCTTCTGTCGGTTTCTTCTTTTTGCATTATAGTAATAAAGGATAATATCTTCATCACTTGAATCACTATCCATTTTTTAACACTATAATAAATAACAATAGTTATTATTATAATACTGGAATAATAATGTATGCACCATATAACAAAGCCACCATAATCGAGAAGTGACTTGATTTTATAAACTTTCAGTAGCGTCGTGTGCAATTCATAGTTTGTTACTAGTTTATAATTTAAGTTTCTAATTAGTTTAGTTTCTTTTTAGTTGCTTCATGTGCGGAGGGCCTTATAGACAAGGGCGACCTGACCACTCACTAGCGGCGCACAGTTCCGCGATATTATGGGTAACTGGGACAAAATTCAGAACTCGGGAAGAAATTAATATGATCACATGATTTATTAACCACAAATTTGTCGGCTATTTAAAACAAAATATAGTTTTTTTCGAAAGCAAGGTTCCAAAATAATAGTAATTTTGAAATTCTGCGTCCAAACAAATTATAACCGCATATCAAGAACATAATTTAATTATAAAACAACATAGCTATGTTTTTATCTTACGTATGGCTATGTATTAGGGTGGTCCATATCCTCATATTATATTTTTTTTTTATTCTGTGGTGTTCTCCACAAGTTTGTTTTTATTCCTTATACCAAAATAAGCGTTTATGTCTCAGGCTTTAGGTACACCTGTAACAAATATCTCTTTATCACGTAGTATCATACGCCATGCAAGAAACGTAATTCGTAAAAGCGTAGCAGCAACAGAACAGGCCTCATTTATTCCACAATTTCCACTTGTGTTACACTGGGATGGTAAATTACTACCCGATATTGTTGGTGGAGTACAAAAAGTAGATAGGGTTTTAGTTCTTGTCTTGTCAGTGGAGGTGGACTAGAAAAACTACTAGCAGTTTCAAAAATCGAAAAAAGTAAGGGCGAAGAACAAAGCAATGATTGCTTACACGTTCTTGGCGATTGGTTGCTAAAGGACCACATTCGCGGACTATGCTTTGATACTACAGCTTCAAATTCAGGCTTAAACTTAGGTGGATGCACTTTAATTGAAAAGGCCCTTGATAAAGAACTTATATGGATTGCATGTCGTCATCATATTTTTAAGGTCATGCTGTCCAATGTTTTGAAAGATGTTTTTGGATCCAGTGGAGAGCCAGATGTTCAACTATTTAAACGGTTTCAGAAACAGTGGTCGACAATAAACAAAAACACTTTTATGGTATTTGACGATTCGTTATTTAATACCGAGAATTTGCTTGACCTTCGCCAAGAAATGCATAATCATTATGCTAATGCTATAAAAAGTCAGCATCCTAGAGACGATTACCTAGAATTATTAATGCCTAAAAATATACATGTCTCAGAACCAGTTCGTCCTTACTGCTGCAGAGAAAAATTTCGTCACTCAAATTAGTTTATTTGTAAGTCTCGTATACGGACGCTATTGGAATGAAGCTCCTATAGCCAGCAAAGCTCCGCTAAATGATGCTAATCTTCTTGAACTAATCAATAGTTATCCTAATGAAACGATTCGTATAACGGCATCACAAGCAACGATTCGTATAACGGCATCACAAGCATTTCATCGTCATCTTTGGTATTTTTCTGAGTATTTTATTGGGTTAGCTTTTTTTGATTCGCGAGTAACGGATGAGTCTAAAAGAGAAATGGTTTAAAATATTATGCTACCACCAAAAGCAAAGGCGGTAAAAAGACTTGATGGTAAGAGATTTATTCATCAGGATCCACTTGAGTCCTTCGTTACCCAACGCACAACCATTCTGTTTGATTTGTTATCAATGAGGGACAGGAAAAGGCTGCATCGTTCCTTACAAAAGATCCTACAGAGTGGAATAAGGATGAAATCAATATTGAAATGGAAGAACAGGTTCGCCATTTAAAAGTCGTAAACGACTGTGCAGAGCGAGGGATTGCGTTAATTCAAAAATTTAACTCCAGTATTACAAAAAATGAAGAGCAGAAACAATATTTGCTTCGCGTAGTCGATCTGCATAGGAAGAAATTTTCAAGTGCTTTTAAGGCCATTGAAGACGACTATGGGGCAGTAAAACCTTCTATATATTAACTTTAAAAGATTTGTTGAAATAGGTTTAAGTTTTTTGTATTTTTTACAATAAATATTTTTTTTAAAACTGATTATGTGTTTAAAAATCTTTACCACCAAAAACCACTAACCCTAGCGACCTCTAAATAAGACCCGATTGCGCTCAAATTTTGCACAGGTGTTAGTTAGTACATTTGGAATAAGAACAAACTTGTGGAGATCCTATTTTTTGTACTTCAAAAAAATGGACCACCCTACTATGTATGTATCTTATTCTGCCCCTGAGTCACTTCTGCTTGCTTCGCTCTCTTCAAGGGTAGTCCTGATATTACATGCTCACACAGTGTGTAATGTATTCTTTAATGGCACTGTCATTATCTCAATTTTTTTATTAATTATTTCGATAAAAAACTAACGGATGGTCAAGCGATTGATTAAATCAATATTGAATTGTAGTCGTAAAGCTTTCCTGATATCCATAAATTTTTCTTTGCTAATTATTTCTAGCTTCCATTAACATTTCATCAATTGGTATAATGGTACACCGTGTGAAAAGATAACCTCCTAACCATAAACAGGTATTTTATAGATACTAATGGCATATTATACTCTTTGAGATAAAAGTCCTTTGTTTTTCTAACAAGATCGTTAAATTTACTTACGTCAAGCTTTTTTTATACAGCTTGAGAGTTTTAAAAGTAAGTAGTTCTTCACCAAGGCTAATAGTTTTGGCACTAGCAAGTTTTTGATGCAAGAATAACTCTTTTTTTACCACTAATGATTGTGCAGAAGTTGGCGGACAAGCAATATCAGCAGCAAACCTTAGTTCCTTGCTATACTAAAACTTTTTATCATTGTTTCTACTTTACGTTTCTTTGAAAAAAAAAATATAAGAATACAATTTTTTTTCAAGTTAACATATCTGTGTTAACGTTCTTCATTGCCAAAATACCACAAATACAACACTTGCACAATACAAGTGTCCAGAGCTCAACCAAAAAAATAAGTAAGTAACTCGCTACCTGGACGTCTATTCTCGAAATAGGCGATTGATCATTTCAAGAGAAGTGATTAGTTTTTCTCTTAAGAATGATTAAACTGTATTCTTGAAACTTAAAATGACTATTCATTTCCATGACGATGTGAGCATATGATGTGAATTGTCCCTTCTCGCGAGAGAGCGTTACTTCTCTTAAATTGGAGAATAGACGTCCTGTAAGTTGTTCTTTGTTCACAGCAACAAAACTGAGATGACACCTGATAATTCTACTTAATATAAAAATATATTTCTTGAGTTTTTGGTCAAGATTGGTAATTAAATTTAGTTTGTTGACGTTTCGGGTTTGTTCGCACGTTCCTTACTTTATTTAACTTTTTTAGTATATTTTCTGGGTCAGTTGGTATAACCGCTATATCAACAAAGGAATTGACAAAACTTTTTTTGTATTTGTTAGGTGTAAAAGAGTTAAAATTTATATATTATCGTCCAGATCATACGGGTTTAGAAGTTTAATAATTTATTATTTTCAATTTCATGTGTGAATTTTAGTTTTTATTACATTTTTGTCCACGCTGTCCGTCGCTGCACTGTGCAGAGTGGATTTATTCGGAGTTGTTCGGGTTTTGACGTGGATTGTGCTTTGGATAAACGTATAAGTAGGTACCTGCTTTGATGCGCCACTAGAAGGAATTATATTTTTGGGTAACAGAATTGCTCAAATTAATTAATTACAAAATATATGTCTCCTATTTGTACAGGGTGTTTTTTTAAGGTCGACGAGCGGCCATATCTCGGAAACTACTGGGCATAGAAACTCAGGAAAAGAAAAATGATAATTAAAGTGGCCATGAGAAAATTCTGAAAATAATTTTTAAGTTCCGCATTTTGCCGCAAGAGGGCGTAATTGAAAAGTAAATTTTAAAATTTTACATAACTCCGAAAATTCCACATTAAGGTATATGTTTGATAACACCATTTTAAAGCTTGGACAATTATGCATCATTTCGGTCTTATGCTCATTGGCGTACCGACTTTAATAAGAGTGGGGGAAGCTGTTGAAAGCGTAATCATTTAAATCGCTGTAACTTATAAACGACTTATCCGATTTCAGGAAACTAAAGACTGTTTGGAAGAGAAATGAATGTACTTTCACCAATCGTATTTAGTTGCCCATAATAGTTCTCAAAAAAAATGCTAGAGGGCGCAATTTGCAATAACAATACATTTTTTGATTTTTCTCCGAAAACCTAAATCATACGGTATAATTATGATACCATAATCGAAAAATAGATGAAATTTGCTAGAAAAAATATTAAAACCGCAGCTCGATATCTCCGTTCGTTTCAGCGTTATCGCCAATAGAATAATTTTTAAATCTTTAAATGAAGAAGCGATTGTTTTCATAGTTTTGTGGTCAAGCATTCCATTACAAAAAACATTGTTAAACATTATGGCTTTATAGGTTTGTCTCTTATTATTCTAATTGCCAAAAAAACACTCTAGAATTAATGGCATAATCATCGAAAACGTGTAATTTAGGCGTAACTCTATTAATATGATATTTAAAAAAATAAATCTAGATAGCAGTGATATAAAATCGGAAAGTTTCCATGGAGATAAAACAAATGCAAATAGTTGTCAACTAATTTCATTTCGAAAGGTGTTGGCAAAAGTTTATCCGTAATTCGTCTTGAATTTCTTGATAGAAAATTGTGCTACATTGACATGGCTTATACCAATGCCGAGGCTTACGATATGCTAGCCGTATATTTTGAATGTTTTCAAAATGCGCCCATAGCGGAACGCGAATATGCTGCCAGATACCCTGAACGAAGACACTATGGCAGAGCAGTATTTCGGCGAATGGCAGTATTCTTGAGACAAACGGGAAGTAGAAGACGCATTCCAGATCCTATCAGAAGACGTCCAGTAAGGAATGAAGACAACATTATAAACGTTCTTGCGTACGTGAAGGCCGATCCGCATTAAATTATAAGAGAAATCTCGTTAGATCTAGGTATAAGTTGTTTTGCAGTGTTCCAAATTCTAAGGGATTTTAAGCTGCATCCGTATCATGTAGTTTTACATCAGGCCCTTTCAGAAAGTGATTATGACAGACGACTCGACTATTGCTATTGGCTAAGAGGGATGTGTAACGAGAATCCACAATTCTTCTCCCAAGTTTTATGGACTGATGAAGCCAGTTTCAGTAGCTGTGGCAGAGTTAATTTACATAATATGCACTATTGGTCACGAACAAATCCTCACTGGATGCGCGAAGTGGATCACCAAAAAAGGTGGCGTGTTAACGTGTGGTGCGGAGTGTTAGGACACAGAATTATCGGACCGTTTATTTTTAATGCTTATTTAAATGGTGAATCTTACTTAAACTTTTTACAAAATGACTTGCCTATCCTTTTAGAAGATGTTCCTATTGGCCTAAGAACAACCATGTAGTATCAACATGATGGATGCCCGGCACACGACTATTATATCAATTTTCCCTTTAATGGTTTCCCATAATTATTTCAATACTATTTTATGGCCCGTTGGCCTTGAAACACGCTCCAAATTTTGTCTTTAACATGATTTGGACTAGTCCTAAGCCTAGATAAAGTGTGAAGGAAGGCACGAAATATAACAAATCAAAACCCATAACACTAAATCAACCTACCCATCTACGAAACTATGAAAACAATCGCTTCTTCATTTAAAGTTTTAAAAATTATTCTATTGGCGATAACGCCGAAACGAACGGAGATATCGAGCTACGGTTTTAATATTTTTTCTAGCAAATTTCATCTAATTTTCGATTATGGTATCATAATTATACCGTATGATTTATTTTTTCGGAGTAAAATCAAAAAATGTATTGTTATTGAAAATTGCGCCCCATAGCATTTTTTTTTGAGAACTATTATGGACAACTAAATGCGATCGGTGAAAGTGCATACATTTCTCTTTCAAACAGTCTTTAGTTTGCTAAAATCGGCTAAGTCGTTTATAAGTTACAGCGATTTAAATGATAACACTTTTAACAGCTTCCCCCACTCTTATTAAAGTCGGTATGCCAATGAGCATAAGACCAAAATGATGCATAATTGTCCAAGCTTTAAAATGGTGTTATCAAACATATATCTTAATGTGGAATTTTCGGAGTTATGTAAAATTTTAAAATTTACTTTTTAATTACGCCCTCTTGCGGCAAAATGCGGAACCTAAAAATTATTTCCAGAATTTTCTCATGGCCACTTTAATTATCATTTTTCTTTTCCTGAGTTTCTATGCCCAGTAGTTTTCGAGATATGGCCGCT
Organism: Polydrusus pterygomalis; assembly: GCA_963969555.1. Classification (NCBI taxonomy): domain Eukaryota; kingdom Metazoa; phylum Arthropoda; class Insecta; order Coleoptera; family Curculionidae; genus Polydrusus; species Polydrusus pterygomalis. The sequence continues at coordinate 14,138,752 of OZ018384.1, forward strand.
CGTCGACCTTAAAAAAACACCCTGTATATAGGAATTTTAATTAAAAGTTTCTAAACAATACTAAGTATTTTCGATACGGTTATCTCAAATTCCTGATTTTTGTTTGATTTTTGAGTCTCGATACATTTTTTCAAATAAAATTTAATTTTTCTGTTCGCATGCACCGAGGCATGCACTATTAAAAATTATTGTCATAAATTAAGAAAAGGTCGACTACGACTACTTTAATATGGCCCACAGTATATTTGTATAATATACTGATAAGAAAATTCAAACAATATTTTTAAAAGCTCACCTCGATTTAAACAGAAATCGTTTTAAGTTTGGAGATTCATGGCTAAATCTTTACTTCACAGTATTATATACTGCTAACTTCATTTTATTTTTGCAGGTTTCCTACAACAATATTCAGTACAATTTAACATTTAAGTATTTAAACATACAATCAAAAGTATCGGACAAATCAAAATAAATGGCAATTTATATTTATACGTATTCCAAATATCGTTATATTGGTTAAAAAAAAATTTATTCGCTGACAATGAAAACAGAAAAAGAAAATTTTGATTAAGTTTCCCGTTAATTATTTAATTGAACTGAACTTGCGAAAAATTGCATGTGTGGCAAGTGTCACATTATACCAGGGGCAAGAAATTTTTCATTTTTCAGATACCTTCACTAGATTCAAAAAACATTTTAAATGCGAAGGAAAAGAGTAACGATAATTGGGTTTCCTGGTATAATTTTACACAATCCAGTATTTTTTCAATATAGGTATGTTTATAATATTCAGTAAGTAAATCTAAAACTGTTGCCTTCATAAAAATGTGAGTTACTTTTTTCATAATAAGATTTTTTCTAAACATCGAGCTCGGTACTTTAGAGTACAATTGAATTATAAAAATTATTTATTTGAATTTTTGAAAGTTTGTTTATAGCATTTGTATCATAATTATTGTTTGATATTTTGTTTAATGTTTGAAAGTACTTATTTAATTCAGAAAACAATAGGCATAAACCTGATATGTATACAAGGTGTTATGAGGCTATGTTTATATTCCATTAGTAGTGGCGGTCCATACATTTTAAATGACAAATAATGAATTGTCTCGCATATTATAGAAAATCAACGTTTAAAAATATTTTTCTGTAATTTGATTTTATGTCAGGATTTGTGGGTTAAAATATAATAAATCATTTTCACACAACATTTTGTGAGATTAAAACAGATATTTATTAGCGTGAAACTTAATCAAAATGGTTATAGTCAGATATTTACCATACACTACTTGTTGAAAAAAAGATTACCTTGTTCTGGATCTTATAAAGATAATAATGAAGTTACAAACAATTTTTTTTTATTCCTTAAGGCCAATATAACACTTTCTATACTATAAGTCCGAAATTTTTGTAAGAAACTCATACCTTTCATATATGTAGATAGCAACGGTTTCTGCGAAGTCAGATATTCTGTTCTACTATAATTTTTAAAATACACTGGAACTGTTTACTCTAACTGACGCACAACCCGCTGTTCTCTATATGAAAGCGGCGAGTCACTGACAGATATATTGGACTTATATATGTATCTAATATATGCAAAATATAAATAATATACACCTATCTACACCCTGTTTTGATCTAGATACCTAAAAGTTATTAAAATATACTTAATTATTTACACCAAAGTATTTGCCATTTATTTTGCGAACATAGTGTATGATACAACTATGTTTAAGCACATTGTTTAAGTTTATTCACAGCAATTTTAGGAGATTTTTGTCTTATTTTTTGAAAAGAAAACTTAGAAAATATTCAGATAGGCCAGCCATTTCAATACCCGCAAACCTCTTTATTTAGACATAAAATTAAAAAAAAAACATTCACCCCTATGAAGATCTTGAAAATATATGCCACTTTCTAGATGCACCACTTACTAATAGCGCTTGCATTGCTATTCAAGTAGCACATTATTTCTGTCTTAGCTTTTATGACCAGACCAAGAATATATTAATATGATGAGTTAGGAAGAAGAAGAACACAAATTTTCAATTTAACAAACTACATGAACAAATTTAATTATCGCCTAACCTGTAGCATCGTCTAAAGATAATAGCACAGAGTATATAGCCGTAGCTATATATAATGTGACAATAGTTAAGAGCAAATATAATATATACCAGTGCCGCCTTTGCCATTTGGTTTTTGATCAATATTTTCTTACTTCTTCGTTCTATCCAAAAATCGACCAAATACCCCTGTTTGAAGTAAAATTACCTACACTTTTATATTAAAAAAAGTTTGATTTATGAATTAATAAGAGCGAAAAAAATATCCTCAAATTTACCAAAATCTCGTTTTCTGCTTTTATTAATTTATCAATTAATTAATTTTTCTTTAACGTAACTGCTACCAAAATACGGGTATTTGGCCGCTTTTTGGAGAAAACGAAAAATAACCGAAATATTGATAGGAAAATAAAACGGCAAACGCGTCACTAGTGGTTGCTCTTAAATATATTTCTTAATATAAAATATTGAATCAAAAGTAATAAGATATGTACTTAATGGAAAAAGTATACAAAAAATTAAAAACTATTTTCTAAAAAAGCTTCTTTTGAATTCGTACCTAGTAATTTCTAATATAATATATTTATTCGTACATCGCTAACTTAAACTTTGTGTTGTTCTTTCTAAGCAATAACATTGGTTATCCACCATGTAGCAGCTGATTAAGTTTATTATTTATTAAATTTTAAGTGGTAATCTCTTTTAGTTAGTATATTATAAACTTTCCTAACCAATATGGGGTTTTAAGGCTACAAACACTGATTTGAAAATAAGGTCGATAAATTATCAATTCTAGCTATAGATTGTTTTTTAACAGCTGGGAAAATGGTTAATAATAACTTTTATTTTAATTTTATTAAGATATTTTCATCAACCTCAATAATGCAGGGACGCTAATTATTTTGTCATTGACGTCATTTAAAGATGATGTTATTGTTGTTCATGTTCAGGACGGGGCAGTGAAAGAAATAATAATTGTATAATCATTATTGAAAAAAATATACCCATCAAAAAAGTTTAAATAGGTGTAATAAATCATATTCAGTTCAATCTATATTAACAAATTATTTCTTATTATTTGTATAAAAAATTTAACCGCTTGTTATAAAATTCACTATACGTAGTTTTTGTGCAATTTTGAGAGAAACTACAGGTGCCTAAAAACAAATAACTATTTTAGTCACAGTTACGATTTGGTTTTCTAAAACTTTTCAAAAACGAAATAATGAACAAGTTGTGCCATTCGAGTTTGTTCTTATACTCGACTTTTACAATTTCCACATCGTGGTCAGTCATATTATTTCCGCCCATAATTGGCTGCAAAAAGTTTTTTCACGTCAATTATTTTTTATATCAAAATTATAAAATTAAGAGAAAAATTGCAAGGAACATTATATTTTTTCGCTCTCTACTCATAGAGACGAATCCTTTAAGCCCAAAATCGTTTGTCACTTACTTTTTATACCCCCCCCCCCCCTTTTACAACTTTGATTATTGATAACTGATACAATGACCCATCAAATTGGCAAAAAATATTTTTTTTAGTTTTGGACAACATTTCTCTAAGTTTGAAAAATCTGTCATGTCGCTCACTTCTTGGTGAATTTTATTTAATATTTATATATTTAAAACCTGCCCCTAAGAACTAAATTAATACTTAAAGCCTGTTTATATTAGGTGCAAGTTAATGAATGCAAGTTATAGCGACGCATCTAATTGCATTGTATGACCGTTTACATGTGAAGCAATTATTTATATACAAGTATTTAAGCAATAGATATTATACCAACTTTTAAAATCCATGCAATATCAGCTGATTCAATAAGAGGTTATTAAATTAACGAACTTCTGCCATAGACCTGTTTTTGTAAAAATAACTTTTAATTTAAATATGTTAAATTAAAGGAAGTTCGAAAGAATCAACAAAAAACTACACCCAACGATTCAAAACAAATACTTTTATGCAGATTTATGCATTCAAATTAGAATATTTTCTAATGTCGTGCGATGCAAGTAAAATTGCATTAGCTGTTCACAAAGCGCATGCCTTGAGGCAATTTTTTCTTGCTATTGCATTGACTGCATCTAATGTAGACAGGGTATATAAACGCCCGACATTGACCTTTTGTTTCCCACGACAAACAAAGTATTATATTTTTAAATCCTAAAATAACTTGTTAGTCAATCTTTTTGACTCCTTACTATTACTATTTTGTACTCAGAAAAAAATAGTCAGTTTGTTTGATTTCCCTTAAAACATTTTGCATCAATCATATTATTATGAGCATACCAGCTGTCCTAGTAAAAGCTGCTTGGACCAGTGGTAAGGTAAGCTTAGTTAAAACTTAAGAGTAACAGGTGCATTACTAAATCAAGTATTAATATTTACGTAAATGTTAATATAGTGGGTATTTTGAATATTAATAAATTCTTGATTCAAACTTAATTAACCTCCTCAATGGCTGACCTAACTTAGACAAAATTAAATAACAGTTTGTGGTGCTTCAGTTCCATCAAAACTCAAATTTAAAAGTACATCTTTGGCATCATCGATTTGCATCTGAAAATGTTCATCAGTCGTAGAAGAGATTAAATGCACTGGCGCAGGCGCACTGATGCTATGAGTTTGTAAAATATCTTTAAAGGTTTGCTGTACAGAAGGCTCAGGTATGACTGTAGATGTTGCTGAGCCTTTTGAATCACTCTCAATACTAGAATTTGAACTTTGACTATGACTATGCCCACTAGACCGCTGGTAGTTTCGGTTACTTCGGCCATCTTCAGACTTTGGCCCGGTACTTTTGTGTTCGGCGGCTTCTGCGTTTGATATGTTGTCGATTTTCTTCCATTTGGTCCGACGGTTTTGAAACCATATTTTAACCTAGAATAAAAGAAACCATATTAATCTTAAATTCTTTGAAATGTTGAAAACGGAAAGAGAATATATATTCTTCTTTACTTATATACTCAATATACAGGGTGTTTCAAAAGTACGGTACGTAACTTAGGGGGTGATTCCTTTTGAAATCCTATAATTTTTTTGTCAATAATATTTGTTAAGGTGATCCCCTGGACGCCACTGGTATATTTTTAACTTAATCTAGTTAGGTATGTAAGTAGCCTAGTAAATAAACCTCTTATTATGAACAACGGTAATAAATTTCAATAAAGATAATTTCCAAAAAATAAGAAAAAATCGATTTTTTTTAGAAATTTAATATAATAATATATAATATCAAAAACGGGGTAACACCGGACACATGCTCATATTATAAACATTTTCTCTTAGAATATCATAAGAAATCATCACCTTAAGTTACGTACCGTACTTCTGAAACACCCGATATTGTATACAGAAAAAATGTACCTATTATGAAACATGACGAAAAAAAATTACTGGATAAAATTTTTAGTTTCCTAATTCTACCGTTAGGAGGCGTAGTCGCTATGCTATGATACAAAGTCCTTAGTTTCGATTAATAACCTCAATACAATGTAAGTCTCTATTTTATGATATTAATTTTTTGTAGTTACCATGGTAATAGCGTGGAAAAGGGTAAAAACTAAAAGCACTGTAACTTCGGTCTGCGTTGACCGAATTTAACAAAACATGGCTTATTTTAAAGAACGTTTTATCCTGATTGACCGTTTATATAAATATTATAGAGATTAATGTGTACGGTTAATAATAAAGAGCACTTTCAAAAAATATGTTTCTTAAAAAATTTAAATGCAACCATTTAACCATTGTAACTCTATTCTTTAGCTAGTTAGTAAAGAGAACTGCAAAAACCGCAACTCGTTACAACTTGTCTCTTAAAAGTTATCGCAAAAATAGTTCTTTTATACGAAAATAGTTTGAACACAAATTACAAAATAGTTTCCTCTAGATATTAATAGGTATCTATTAATATTGGATCTTTGACCAACTGTTTTTTTATTGTAGCCTTGAAAAAGAAAAAAAGAAATTTCCGAAAGCTCGGCGTTTGTAAAAAAGGAGCTTTACTTTAGCCTTAGACCACTTTACCAAGAATTAGGATTTTCGGAAATGTTTATTTCCATCCTCAGGGACACTACAATGTAAGAAAAATTTCATGCAACATGTGCAAACATTAGGATTTAAGATTACTTACACCTATGTGAGATTATTCATGTAGACCTTAATGTGTGAACTGGACATTAGGTAAGTGGCTTGGGAATCAAACTAGTGAAAGGTAATAAAAACAAAACAGGCTACATATTAAAATTATTCAAAATTACATAAAAACCAAACGGTCGACATTTTGTAACACTTTTTTGTAAGATTCGAATTAAGCTACCAACTGATAATGCTATCCTTAACAGTTGGTATCCGAACTTAACTTAATTCGAATCCTACAAAAAAGTTTTACAAAATGTCGATTGTTAGAATTTTGTGTGATTTTGTATAATTTTAATATGTAGGTACCTAGCCTGTTTTGTTACTATTTTATTACCTTTCACTGGTTTAATTCCCAAGCCACATTCCTAATGTCCAGTTCACACATTAAGATCTACATGAATAATCTCACTTAAGTGTAAGTAATCTTAAATCTTAATTAGAAGATGATGATAGTGTACGCGAAAATAATTTAAAAAAAATATATTGTGGCATATCGGACAAGTGTGTAACTATTTTTTATATTGGAATACACAGGGATCCCAGTTTAATGGATACCCTGGGGCAGGCAGACCACGACGGCCGTTTCGTCCATGTTAGGACTCTACGGGCAGCCATAACCCAAGCAATTCCAAGAACGACGGAAAAATGTACTAAAAGCCTCCTTGCAAAATCAGCAAAACACTTAATGTGCGCTTGCCCCGCAGCAGAAAGAATCAGATTCGCCCTATTTGGCGAGGTGACTCTGCTGCCGGATGACATGAAAAATGTCTCTCCCAATACCATCATTAATTTCATCAAAAAACCTATTGGGAGAAATATAAATAAGGTGTGAGCCACAATAGACCGCATGGGTTAGCTGTAACCCACTCACTTTTAACCTATCACCTAACCTAACCTATCCATTTTCAAAACTAAATACTGCCATTTGTTAACGAATTTGGATCCATCATGATTTGGTGAAACCCAGATGCGAGATCAAGCATCGAAAAGTATTGACATCTGCCTAATTATTTCAATAAATCGATTATGTTGGGTAAAAGGTATCTGCCATCTATGGTTTTATAATTAATTATACGATATTTTTAAATATTCTCCTTTTTTGTTTACTGCTGGCGTCTAATTTTTTCAGTACTATCCAAATTGGGGTTTAACTACTTTTTACTATTTAGTCATCTAACATTTTGTGTTTATTTGTTTTTGTACTTCATTTTTATGTATAAAAGGATATCGATACGATTTTGATGAATCGGGTTCTCGTCCGTTCTTTTATTTTCGTGTTTAATCGCATTTATAAAACTTAATTTATATTACACAAATGAATTTTAAAATATCAATTTTGTTATATTTACGAGATCTGGTATTGTTAGTATGTAAAAAATTCAAAGTTTTTTTTTTATTTTATAAGAGATTAGGCTTATCGGTTCTGAAAGATCTATTTTTATTATTTCGCCAAAGAAATTATAAATTTATGTTCTTACAACGCCTTCCTTAGCCATAGTAAGTGTTGTAGCAAAATAACGGTTATCTTCTTGCTGTTCTATTTTATTTAGAATAGCTTCTTCAATCTGTGGTGTTCTGACAGTACGTGGTCTACCTCCCAAGTAGCACAAATATACTTCAGACAGTTCTATACATTGCTATATAACAATTTTCAATATAACTATGATATTTTAAAAGTCCTCTGTAAACCATTATATGACTCTTAGAAACACAGAAAAGGCCCAGATTATAAAACAGTTTTATTTATTAGAAGTTTTGTTAGGCTCACATAAAATAATTACAATACACTTTTGGGTATTTTATGTAACGTTTATATAATCCATTTTATAAGAAATAATTAAATATTTTATAACTATAGCAAATAACCTCTCATAGATACTAATAAGATATTAATAAGATTGTTTTATAACAGGCTTAAAAATATTTTAACAATAACCATTTTGGGCCGATGAAAATATTTTTATTATATTGTGTTTATATTTTAGTCGTGTAGTTATTACGAATAAAATTATAATATATTTACCTAATATGTCAACTTATACAAGAGATAGCATAGACTGGAAACATGGCGACAATAAAAACTTACAGCAGTTTGCACGAAAAAGATTTTCAAGTCGAACGCTTTCCCTCGGCCAAATTTCTCTGCCAGGCTGATTTTACTGATATAACATATCCATATTTTTAAGTGAATTTTTACGGGCTTTCATTTAATTAAACATTTTGTTATTGAAGATATTTTAAAAATATTTTTAAAAGTTAAATAATAATTTATAAAGTTGAAAATCGACATCTTTTTTACTTGCAAATTTTATTGGCCAAACGTTTTTCTTATTAAAATGACTACTTTAAGAGATATTTAAATATTTTATTTGATTAATATTATTTCGCCAACATGGCCGACTAAAAGTAGTTTTTAAAACATGGCGTCAACTCTAACAAACCACTTTATCGTTCCAGGCACACTTATAAAACAAATATATTATATAAAATTGTTATATTATGCCTTTTTACATGACAAAATTGTTTTATTATTTAAAACGGCGCAGCATCACGTGGTAAAATTATTGTGGTTCTCGCAATGTTGCCATGTTTTTGCAGAATATAGATTTTTTGTAGCTATAGGTATACTGGTTCGCCTGTGTTGAATGTTTTTGTAAAATCCATTTTTTATTTTTATTATTATCATGATTAGTATTATTATTATTATCGTTTTGGGTACCTTTTTGCTATAATTCAAATATTTCCTTATAATTTTTGCGTGTAACCTTAAAGAACCATTGCTTACTTTTATTAAAATAATTGTGCCTTGAAAAATAAAAGTGATTTGGCAAAGCATTCTTTCTATTTAATGTTCCTATTTTAATATATTTACTTCAAGAAATTAAGAATACTTTTAAGTAGACTTGCAGATTTTATTTTTATTCCGACAATGCTGTATAGCCGGCCAGTTATCCTCGGCCGTGGTGTTAGTAAGTGGCGCAAGGTAGCGTGACAGTAGATTAATTTCAAATAATGGCGACACTAATAAATTGATAATATGATAGTTTTGTCGCATAAGGCTCACTTTAGGCATCTTATTCGATACTATTATCGTATACGCTATTATGGTAACCGGTTCTATATAATCTTTTCATTAAGAAATTAAATCTAGTAGCCCATACTTTCATTTTTTTATTAGCTTCACTATTTTTGTTGATCTCAGTTAACTCTAAAGAATTCTCTTCATCGTCGCTCGATTCTACGGTATAATAATCAGAGTCTAAACATTGATTGTATTCTTTACTATGGGCTATGGGCTCATATTCTTGCTCGGATAAAGAATCGTAAAGCATTTTACCCAAATCAACCCTGTCTGTTATCTGTGCTGTTGTGTTTACACGTTGTACATTTGCATTTAAAATTCTTTGATAGTTATCTCTGACCTTTTTCTTAAAGTTTTCACTTTGTCTTATTTTTTTCCAGTGGGAAATTGGCCGACTTCTTAAGCTTGACATTGTTTACAAATTATAAATAGATACACTGACTAATCATATCAACTGATGTGGACGTAAAAAGTTAGGTTAGTACGGGAAGTGCTATAAATATTATATAAGGTTCAATAAATAATGATTTTGCATTTACAAAAGCATTTTTATATTTTAAATGCTTTTTAACTATTTCATTACGTTTTATTAAATAACCATTATAAAATAGTCGTTTAAGAGTAGCCGTAGTTGCTTAATTGTCGTCAAGATCAAATTGTTTTATAAATAAGTTTCCGCTACTGCTATATAATATAACAATAAAGCTTCTATAAAATTAAAGTGAATGTTTTTATAGTTGCTTTATAAACTGTTTAAAATTACCCTTACAAAATAAGTATAAAATATATATATCTTAAGCGAAAAGAGTTGTATAAGTTTTATTACATACATGTTTCTAAGCAATCTGGTTTCTGTACTTTTAAAACTGTTTTAAGAGTTAACGTTATAAACACCTATATTACAAACTTATAAAGTAATTTTGGTTATACAGCAAGTTAGTGTTGATGGCAAGTGTTAAATAATAATTCAGTGTATTTAAAAGCTCTAATAAATCCGATATAAAACAATTTAGTCAAATAGTAAGATTATTGTGCTACTTGGGCTGCATCATTGGTATTTTTATTAAAAGTTCCAGTTTCCACAAGACGCCTGTGAATATTTGAGAATATTCGATGATCAGGTATCATCCTATCGGGATAGCGTTCCATATACAGACGTCTGGCTTCTGTTGCATTTCCATTCGCAAGGCCATAGATGAAATGCATCTCAGCCATTTCAGAATTGGTATGATTTGGCATTCTTAAGTGAATATATTGAATATTTAAACAAACACCTTTACACCCTACAGTTTAAAATTTAAACCTTTAATTTACAAACGCTTGTGGACAAAAATTAATATTTCAAATGCGAACTGTCAAAATTAATAAAAATAAGAGATTACCCAAATAAAGCCAAGGCATACTAGACCAATTATTTAAAAAAATTTAATTTCATCTAGCGAAACACAAAAAACCTTTTATTTTTTTTCTCGATAACGGTAGTAAATACAAACAAACTACAAGAGATTAAAATGCTTTAGATCAAAACAAAAAATGCATTTTGTATTTTAGAATCCACCAGCGGCGCACAGAAAAAAAGTTCATGGGGAGAAAACGGGGCATGACCCCTGAAAAAATATCTCCCTGTGGATTCTTGAAACCATTTGGTATGCCCAATGATGTAAGTCCTACAGCGTAACCTATATTCCAAATTAGAGCTAAATATCTCAAAAACTACAAGAGCTATAAAGAAAAACCTAAAAAAAATCTTGAAATTTTAACACCCTGTAGATTGGCAACGAAGCGTTTGCGGACCTATGTTTATATGAATTTTTAGTCATTAAATAAGCCAAAGAATTACCTCTTTTCGTATTTACATCATATTTAGGAACACCCTGCGCCAAATAAAAGTCGCAGTGACGAAATTATTTTTAATTACACAGCCAATATTGAGAATGAATAAATAAAAATAATCCAATTTAACTTATAACAACATAAAAGCGTTACAAGTGCAATAGCTTGCACAGACTATGTTTTTTACTAGGTACTCTGTCAAACATAATAATAAAATTTGAAATGTTAGTTTAATAAGTATCACGTTTAATTATTTAAAAAAAATTTTTTCACAATACGCGTTTTAAAAAAATGGACTGATTTGGATAATTTTTTAATTTATATCTACCTTTTTCTGAAAATTAGAATTTAAAGTAATTTCCTGGATTTTTAAATATATTATTTAAAAATAGGAAACACTAAATAGGTAACAAGAATTAATATTGATTCTATTTAAAAGCGCAGTTGGGACTGTTCTCCTTGCAAGTCCCATTCAATAATTTATTTAGCCCCAAAATCACTGATGCTTCAGAATTTTTCAGTAATTATAATGTGGAAATCTTTTTGGTTATCCCCTGCTATATATATATATTTATATCTACCTTTTTCTGAAAATTAGAATTTAAAGTAATTTCCTGGATTTTTAAATATATTATTTAAAAATAGGAAACACTAAATAGGTAACAAGAATTAATATTGATTCTATTTAAAAGCGCAGTTGGGACTGTTCTCCTTGCAAGTCCCATTCAATAATTTATTTAGCCCCAAAATCACTGATGCTTCAGAATTTTTCAGTAATTATAATGTGGAAATCTTTTTGGTTATCCCCTGCTATCGGCAGCCAGTTTATAGCTCCGTTAGAGCGCCGTTATCGACTATCATGCATCGTTTGCATTACTCGCAGTGTTCAGTTATTGATTTGAGGACTCTGAACAATTCCCCCTATTTATCTTAATGATGATTTACCAATTTAGCTACAGGGGCGTATATCCGGAGAAGGGGGATAATTAATCCCCTAAGGACGTTAAGCAATCTTTTTTCCTAAAGTGTTCGATTACAATAAGCATTTTTTGTTCACAATAAAATATAAGGCAGATTACCTCAATTTCGCGCAAAGTCAGCTAAAAACGTTACTATACAGTGAGGACCTAAAGTCCGTCCCCCCCCCCCTCTAACTTCTAAACGGTTCGGTATATTTTAATGAACTTTTGAACGATAATATTTGAGCAAGTCTTGCACTTTTTGACATACCAATGACAGCTTTAAATGTCAAGATGACAGCTGGGTCCGCTTTTGGAATATTTTTTTTAAATGGAACACCCTGTATATTTTTTTATTTTTAAATTCCACATAAAATTATAATTATTTTTTATTAAATGCATTATTAGTCTATACTTCATAGTTTCCGAGATATTGACTCTCGAAAACTGACATTTTTGAACTTTGACAGCTTATAACCTTCTAACAGTACGTCTTAGAGCAAAACGGCTTACATGTCATTATTTTCAATTTTTATTATTTTCCCAAAAAAATCAACTTCCAGTTAAACCGGAACAACTATATTTCCTGCTTTCGAGTTACATCCGGTTTAACCGGAAGTTGATTTTTTTGGGAAGATAATAAAAATTGAAGATAGGGACATGTAAGCCGTTTTGCTCTAAGACGTACTGTTAGAAGGTAATAAGCTGTCAAAGTTCAAAAATGTCACTTTTCGAGAGTCAACATCTCGGAAACTATGAAGTATAGACTAATAATGCATTTAGTAAAAAATAATTATAATTTTATGTGGAATTTAAAAATGTAAAAATATACAGGGTGTTCCATTTAAAAAAATATTCCAAAAGCGGACCCAGCTGTCATCTTGACATTTAAAGCTGTCATTGGTATGTCAAAAAGTGCAAGACTTGCTCAAATATTATCGTTCAAAATTTCATTAAAATATACCGAACGGTTTAGAAGTTAGATTGGGGGGGACGGACTTTAGATCCTCACTGTATACCTTATTGCGTAAATAGTGCATATTTTAAATTAATTAGTTTACTACACGGCCCCCACAACCAAGTATATAAGTAGATATGCTACATTATCGCCATGCAGGCAGTGTTGAATATCAATTATTTTAAATCAAATAATTGATTCAAAATTTAATCGCAAATAATTTAAATTGCGATTACAATAGTGTGCAATAAAAGTTTATAGGCCACCACAACTAATTCAATTGCAATTACTATTCTCTAGTTGCAGCGAGCAACTGAATCAATATGAAGCGGAATATCGTTACCAACATTTTAATGTAATAGTACTAGGGTAGGGTGATAACAAATGTGTTGCATTGTATCGAAAAAATAAACTCCAATTCCTTATTGTTCAACTTGACCAACTGAAAAGGATGGATTAAAGCTTACATATTAATGTGTTAAAATGCTAGCACGACAGGTAATAATCACTATACAATAGAGGAAAAAAGGTGTTTTTTGTGGAAAATCTAAATTTAGTATTATTTTATGTTTTTACTTCCCCCACAAGAAGGAACGTATTGTAATTACGAAAAATAATTATACAGGGTGATCCTTAAGTACATCAAGAAAATCTAGGATATAATTCCTGGCCTCAATTTAAGTTGAAAAGTTCATATGGACTTATGCCCTAAAATGCTTACCCTCTAAGATACAGGGTGTTAAAATATTTTTAAAAAATAATTGTTTTTTTAAAATTTCGAAACTCCTTGAAGATACGGTATTGAAAATTAATGTCGATTGATTTCGTATTAAACTGCACTTTTTGGTTAAAAAAGGGTTTGCCTACTTCCACCAGTGGCGTGCATGAAGATACCATCAATATTTTGTTTGTGAAAATATGTGATACGCCACTGTTTTTTTTAAACTCTGATGCATTTTTATGCATTACTGATATAAGCGGAACAAAAGTTGTCTCTACTATGTTTTTAAAAAAAATGGTAGTTTTAAAGGAAAATGGAAAATATTTTAACACCCTGTATCTTAGAGATTAAGCATTTTAGGGCAAAAGTCCATATAAACTTTTCAACTTAACTTGACGCCAGGAATCATATCCTAGATTTTCTTGAGGTACTTAAGGACCACCCTGTATAGATTAGATGTTGACGTGTTTGGACCCTAGATCACAAGAAAACATTATCAAGAGGCTAAGTTGTACTGAAAGGCTCGGCTTCCTCAGAAGAACTGAACTTGCGACGTCCCAAGCAGGCCGTATAATATCGGAAAATCCAATTGCTATACTCTCCTGACGATCGAGTGTTAAGCATCTGAAGTTTTTTGTATTATGTCATTCGTCCACTATAATTTCGTGGATGCTAGAGATAACACTCAGATCGCCCATGACTGTTTTTTTAGGGCACATCTTAGGTTCTTTTTTGCTTTCGTGTAGTTTCTTATTAGTAGATAACTGTATGGAATCGTTGGTTGTCTATTTTTATTTGCCCGTAAGCCATCTTCTAATGGCAACACACGCTATCTGTTCATTTTACCAATAAACTAGACTACCGCTTCTATACGATTGTTTTCTCAGTATTAGTTATGTCGCACGCTTACTATATTAACTATTCTATTGTACGGCAACCCCATTTCAATATTATTGTATTAAAACTCTGGCCACAAGTTGTCTTTTTTATTTTGGCGGGTATGATGTCTTCCAAATTCTGAAGGAACCGAACGTCTCAAAATCTTCCAGGTTGCAGTTTGTAGTAAATCAGCTATACGGAATTGTTTTATTGTCTCTTTCTTGAAATTAATAATTAATTGTATTCTGTACTCAGAGCCATCTCAGGTTCGTTGCAATATGCTGACAGCTTACTTGTGCTCAAAGTCGGCACGTGGCTATATGAAAATATAACATATTATATTTATTTCTTTGCTTGGACGTTACTTTTAAGATTTGCGCCGCGCTGCTTCTGTTTTGATTTAAATGCAGTATTTTCATCAATTTCTGCTCAACTTTACAGCAGTCATTTTTTTGTTCGTTCGTGATAGAATTTACTATGTGATCGACTGTGCATTACTATAGATTATTTACGCAGTCTACAAATTTGTGGTCTTACTTCCAGGTCAGGTTTCCAGCAAGTCTCTCTAGTGCCCAAACTCCTACCACTTTCGGTTCCTTGGCAGGCTGATAAATGCGAAAATCGATTAGAACTATTTCTCTAAACTTGAGGTTAAGTCGGCATTCCACTTTAACGGAGGAACTCCATTAACATCTTTAATGTGTATCGTATTTAGTAGTTAAAATATTTTTAAAAAATAATTGTTTTTTTAAAATTTCGAAACTCCTTGAAGATACGGTATTGAAAATTAATGTCGATTGATTTCGTATTAAACTGCACTTTTTGGTTAAAAAAGGGTTTGCCTACTTCCACCAGTGGCGTGCATGAAGATACCATCAATATTTTGTTTGTGAAAATATGTGATACGCCACTGTTTTTTTTAAACTCTGATGCATTTTTATGCATTACTGATATAAGCGGAACAAAAGTTGTCTCTACTATGTTTTTAAAAAAAATGGTAGTTTTAAAGGAAAATGGAAAATATTTTAACACCCTGTATCTTAGAGATTAAGCATTTTAGGGCAAAAGTCCATATAAACTTTTCAACTTAACTTGACGCCAGGAATCATATCCTAGATTTTCTTGAGGTACTTAAGGACCACCCTGTATAGATTAGATGTTGACGTGTTTGGACCCTAGATCACAAGAAAACATTATCTACTGGCTTGAAAACTGGAAAGCGGAGAGTCCACTTTACAGAAAATAACTAAATTTTGTTTTTCCAGTTTGGGTTTGTTATACAGGGTAAGTAATTGAATATTATAAAAGTAATTTTAAAAAAGTTATCATCGCGATCGTCTATAAACTTCCCTTTTAGGACTATTGGTGCTTATAGGATTTAATTCGTATTAATTAGTAATTATTTTAAATTGTTGATACTTCTACAACTAGCACAATTATTATTGCTATAGTGCGAAACTACTAACAATTAATTTATTTGTTAATTGTAAAAGTCAAAGTTAAATAATTGATTAATTAGTAATCGCTGAATTTAAATTTTAATTGATTTTTGAATCTTTTTATGGAGCCGAGTTTACAGATTTTTTGACATCTATACGAACCAGCGCATAACCTTGCCTGTTCAACCTATTGATGCCCCTTGCTTGCTTTCTTATTCATCACACCTCCTCCTCAATAGCTATTGTAGAAGATTTCTCGGCCAATCAATACTGATTTTCCACGTGTACAGATTCTTTAAATTTTTTTAGCATTGTTTAGCGTAGATTTCCTAAAGTATCCATAAGGCATATGGGTCTGTACAAAGAGGCTAAGTTGTACTGAAAGGCTCGGCTTCCTCAGAAGAACTGAACTTGCGACGTCCCAAGCAGGCCGTATAATATCGGAAAATCCAATTGCTATACTCTCCTGACGATCGAGTGTTAAGCATCTGAAGTTTTTTGTATTATGTCATTCGTCCACTATAATTTCGTGGATGCTAGAGATAACACTCAGATCGCCCATGACTGTTTTTTTAGGGCACATCTTAGGTTCTTTTTTGCTTTCGTGTAGTTTCTTATTAGTAGATAACTGTATGGAATCGTTGGTTGTCTATTTTTATTTGCCCGTAAGCCATCTTCTAATGGCAACACACGCTATCTGTTCATTTTACCAATAAACTAGACTACCGCTTCTATACGATTGTTTTCTCAGTATTAGTTATGTCGCACGCTTACTATATTAACTATTCTATTTTACGGCAACCCCATTTCAATATTATTGTATTAAAACTCTGGCCACAAGTTGTCTTTTTTATTTTGGCGGGTATGATGTCTTCCAAATTCTGAAGGAACCGAACGTCTCAAAATCTTCCAGGTTGCAGTTTGTAGTAAATCAGCTATACGGAATTGTTTTATTGTCTCTTTCTTGAAATTAATAATTAATTGTATTCTGTACTCAGAGCCATCTCAGGTTCGTTGCAATATGCTGACAGCTTACTTGTGCTCAAAGTCGGCACGTGGCTATATGAAAATATAACATATTATATTTATTTCTTTGCTTGGACGTTACTTTTAAGATTTGCGCCGCGCTGCTTCTGTTTCGATTTAAATGCAGTATTTTCATCAATTTCTGCTCAACTTTACAGCAGTCATTTTTTTGTTCGTTCGTGATAGAATTTACTATGTGATCGACTGTGCATTACTATAGATTATTTACGCAGTCTACAAATTTGTGGTCTTACTTCCAGGTCAGGTTTCCAGCAAGTCTCTCTAGTGCCCAAACTCCTACCACTTTCGGTTCCTTGGCAGGCTGATAAATGCGAAAATCGATTAGAACTATTTCTCTAAACTTGAGGTTAAGTCGGCATTCCACTTTAACGGAGGAACTCCATTAACATCTTTAATGTGTATCGTATTTAGTACAATTTTGTTATACGCTGCCACTGAGTTTATTTTGTTCATTATTGCAGTTTGGGTTCTAGTTTTTCCAAATCTACTTTTATTGCAAGAATCTTCCAATTTTTTGTTGTCTAGTTTAATTATTTATTATTTTTATTATATTATATATATATAATTTCTTCAGATAGCATTCCTTTTCTTATTTAATTTTTCACACCTGGTTTTCGGGCTTTGTCGTGTTTCGTTTTTTAGCTAATAAAATTCTACAATTATTTTGGAGTCGAAAATGATTTCACCATTTTTAATGCCCTTTCTTGTCCCAAGTATAGTAGACAATCGTTACTTCTATAAATGGCCATTTCCCACAAAGCAAGCTCACTCGCTTAAGTATAATCTCACCGGAATATCTGTTTGAACATATTTTTTGAACTTTGTTTTCTTTTCCGTATTTTCTTACAGTGTATTTTGCAAAGAACGAAGATTCTTGTTTTGTTCTTTTGTGTTGCCTCCTTCCTTGACGCGTATAAGATCAAGTCTAATTTCCTGGGAGCTTTTATAATAGGACTAGTACCTACTCTTCAAAGTCGTTGAGGCTCTGAATTCCATTTGGCTTATTTCTTATTACCTCGATTATTTCCGTGTTAAAGCTGTTTTCCTGTTCATCCGTCTGCATTTCAATAAATGCATTTACCTTTTTAGTTGTGTCCTCTTTATTGTTGCCTCTTTCTTCTCGATGTGTACTTTAATACTTCTGTTTGCTTCTACTACAGTTTTCGCCGCAATTTATTTTCCTCTTTCTATCTAATTTCTTTTCTTCGGGGTTTTTAAGATTTAGGTCCAAGTTATTTAGCTTCTATGCCTGGTAGTCCGCTGCCTCGAGTCCTTTCTAAAATTCCGTCTTGGTGTTTGAGTTTATTTTCCCCATTGCCAATGCTCTAATATGGTTGTATATTTAAGTACATTTTAGTGTAGCCTCTAGTTTGTTCTCTTCTTTTGCTTTCGTAGTTTCTTTTCCTTTTTGGTGTACCAATTGGTAAGTTTTCGAGAGCTATTCTATGTGTGAGCTGTTCCCCTTATCTTGTCTTTCTTTTTCGTCTCTAGCCCCTGATAGCTTCATATACTGTTTGTTGGGCTAGCAGATCTCTTCCTAGACGCGGGTGGCGAACTGCTGAGTGACGACTTATTTTCAACTGGAAAATTCACAGTCATGGTGAAATTTATTAGTTTTGCACATGTCTATTAGAGAAAATAGACACCTACTTCGAATTGGATATTATTTTATTCCTGTCCCACTGGTATTTGCTGGTCCATTCTTATTTTGTTAACTGGTATTTTATACGAAATGTTCAGATGGTCACCTAGGAAAAGGTTCATATCACCCTAAAAAGTTA
This sequence comes from Polydrusus pterygomalis, assembly GCA_963969555.1. Lineage (NCBI taxonomy): Eukaryota > Metazoa > Arthropoda > Insecta > Coleoptera > Curculionidae > Polydrusus > Polydrusus pterygomalis. The sequence goes on from OZ018384.1 coordinate 14,157,661, forward strand.
AAGTACGCCTTATATACAAACAAAAATAAAATGGCCAACATTTGATCACTTTTAATTTCCCTGGAGTTTTTTGTACAGCCCGGTATTTTATTTCATTATGACTACTCTTAAAGTAGAGGAAATATCACTAATCCCAGGCATTCTTATACTTAGTACGTAAACTTTTAAGTATAGTTTAAAACCACTTTATTTTGTTTTTCCATTTAAAATTGTCTTTAAAGTTGTTGTGGAGGATAATTTAAAATGCTCGAATGTACAGTATTCTTTGCACTAAAAATGTTACAAAGAGGCCGGCTAATTACTTTTATTTTAGACTCTAACTATAAACATATGTTTAAAATTTACAGTGCAAATCGTTGTTTTAGTTTGCACTACAATGTTGCCTTTTTCTCCAAACCAATTGTCAAACAATTCAAGAGGCCCTCGAAATCAACCCATAATAATAAAAAAAAAAACCTCAGAGTAGGTACGCGCGTAGTATATTATAACATAACCATATATACATTTATACTATGATATAACCAAACATTCAAATTTTCGCGAATAAGCGCTATTAAGGATCTCATTTAATAAAGGAAATAAAAAGATCAATAATTTTTACGATAGTTTGTTCCTAATACTTTTTTCGTATCGTCGATAATAAGGATGGGGGAATCTTGAAAAAAATATTTTAATATGTTTAATGTATCTACTATACACTTAATCCATTTTTGTAAAAGTATTGTGCTACGTGCACAACTGCACAATATGGTCAAACTAAGAAACAAAGAAATTGGAATTTTTTTTCATAATACTTAACCTATACCGGGTAAGGCAACGATGACGCGAAGGAGATTTATACCTTGAAGATAAAATTTGTCGAAAACAAGCTTTTGTATTATGGTATGGTTGGATATTCTGCACATTTAAAAAATATTTTGAATTATATAGGGTGCGCTCAAGAAATATGGTGTCACAAAGTTTAAGTCAAAGAACATTCACTATGGAATATTTGACATCTGATTTACAGTGTGTTTTCTTTTTAGGTTCAAAATCAGAAAACTTCTAAGTAAAAAATTCACTTTTGTCAAATGAAACACTCTATATATTTTGCTGTCATCTTATAGCTCGTCAAAGACTCTTCAATTTTTGTAAAGAAAATCCTATCCCTAACTCTAATAGTTTTTGAAATATTTTGATTTTTCGTGATTTTCTGTTGTCGTTAGGTATAGAATATTTTGTCAATAGATCTCAGTAGCCATAAACAAATGCAAATAATGTTAGTGGATGACATTAGAGACTTTTTGCACCTCTTAATTCGTCATTCTTTTGTGGTTATGGTTATTCTGAGCATGCGCATGTCAGAAAGGTGATCCGCTATGGTTAATAACCATAACGGACTCCGTTAGTTACGGAAGGATAAGAAAGAGCTTATCGTTATCCTTATGGTTATGCTTAAACTGCATGGTTGCCGGAAAACATACGAAAGTTATGAAGCATCATCGCTATGAATTAAAATTGTGATAAGCAATTAATTAAAATCCAAAGCAATAGTAGCTTTACATTAAAGTGTACAACTTAATCAAATTATTGTTAGGTTAGGTATTTTATTTTGTTTAGGTGCGCCGGCGCCAAATTAATAACTACAGACAGAACGTATAGGTGCTGCAAAATCTCTGGTTTTAACAGTGGCGCTACTCGTTATGTTTAATAAAGTTAACCATAACGGAGCTAAAAACTGATATTAATTTAAGAGGTGCAAAAAGTCTCTATAAACAATTAGATTTGTGGTTAAGTTAAGCGTTTTTACTGTAAAGTTATTTATACGCTAAATGAATTTTTCTAAAAATGAATTATGCCTTGGGCGAGGCAATTAAAAAATGATTTTTTGGCCGAAAGATTATACAGGACGGAATATCCTGAGTGACGAACACACAGTCCTTGATGCCTAATGTCATTAACTAACATTAGTTTAATTTGTTTTCCATGGCTACTAAGATCCATTGACAAAAATACTATAACGATAAGAGAAAATACCGAAAAATGAAATTATTTCAAAAACTGCTAGACAGGGATAGGACATTCTTTATATAAATTAAAGAGTTTTTGACGAGCTATGGCAACGAAATATATAGGGTGTTCCATTTGACAAAAGTTACATTTTTCTATTAGAAATCTTCTTACTTTGGGCCTAGAAATAAATGAGATGTCAAATATTTCATAGTGGATATGTTCTTTAATTCAGGATAAAAATTATGCATCGTTTTAAGTAAGTATTTTCAGAATAAGAAGAAACTTGCAAATGCTTAATTTTTCATAAAAGGTCGAATTATTTTGAAAGCTATATTTTTTTCATATGTTACACCAATAGTGAAAAAGTTACGAATTGGCACCTAGAATAGAAAAAATATACTCTAATATATAGGATGTCTTATTTAAAAAATCAAACTATGTGACACCCTACTTTTTAGCGTACCTTCTCTAACTCACAATATATTTAAATTGTGAAGAATATCCAACTATATCATAAAACAAAAGCTTATTATCGATAAATCTTATCTTCTTAAGGCATAAATCTACTCCGTGGTATCGTTGACTCACCTGGTACATACCTATATAGCAAAGGCAAAATATACCTTTAGCAGGATTAATGCCTAATACTCGTACAAAATTTCTTCATTCTCCGTCAAGTAGTTTTTATATTTTTGAGCTAACAGACAGAGCGATAGACAGACAGACGGTGTTTGTTCGATTACCTACAATACTTGCAAGAAAAGTAAAAATTCAAATATTGTGTTGTTGAATTTTGCCGTGTTATGCAACTTTTACCTGTTTGAATTAAATGTTTATCGAATTAAATTTCCATTTCCCTAATAACCAATCGTCATTAACAGACAAATAGAGCTTTAACATAAATTGGTAAATAAAAATAACAAATTAAGACAACAAGAGGGTACGTATCCATAAATTGTAATGGCAGATAATAGGTCGGCATTATAATTAGCACGACTGGGGCATTAAACGGCAACGGGGTTGTAATTAATCAATAGAACATCACGGGGTGACAGGTCAGGACTTGGACCAATCATGGGGATGATTTATCCTTAATGGTAAGTAAATTATAGAGGCACATTAATAGCGTTAACGCTGTTACTGATTTACTGAGCTTTAACTCGTCATGAATTGTTCAGTTCTGAATAAAACACAGAGAAAAAATTAGCACACAAATATTGCATGCACGTTCTGGCTGCAGCAGCCCAACGAATTTATTTCCAATAGGAGGGTGCACCTCCATACTACGCGTTAAATGTAAGGGAATTCTTTAATACCTTTTTCCGTAATAAATAATGGATTGGGCGATGGGAAACTATTGAACGGCCATCTAGATTGCCAAACCTAACACCCTAGAATATTATCTGTGGGGTTACTTAGAGAACAAAGTGTATGCTATAAAACAAAGGGATATTGATTTAAAAAAAATGTAATTCTTAATCCAGCCAAAAGAGCTTTCCAACAAGGTACCACAAGTGATATTTATCCATTTAAAAAAATTAAGTTGAGTTATGGTTCACTCCTTTAATTCAGGGGTTTAAAAAACAGTATTGAAGCTCACAAAACATCTCGTGATTTTGCATTTTGCACAAATATATTTTTCTTAACTCCGAACGAATTTGTTCCAGTTAAAGTCCTCACCCTGTACTATACAATATACAAGTATATTATAGTTTTTAAAATAAGTTTTTTAAGTTCTGAATGGGATTATAATGTAACTAGCGTATGCGTTGCAACCCGCTGGTATAAATACAAACCCGAAGAAACCCGATATATTAGTATCCGGCATGCCACTTTCTGAAATTGCACCCGTGCGAAGCCGGAGCGGGTCGCTAATTATACATAAAAACCTTCCTCTTGAATCACTCTATCTATTAAAAATAAACCGCTTCAAAATCCGTTGCGTAGTTTTAAAGATTTAAGCGGATATAGGGACAGACGGGCGATAGCGACTTTGTTTTATACTACGTTAAGATAAGATATGGTAAGCTTTACAATACACTTAAAAATAAGTGCCGAACAAGGTTGTATGTTAGATATTGAAATATAAAATCATAAACATCTGTTGTCGTCTAAAATGTGTGGCAAAAGTTCATCACATTACTGTGCCTATAATACAACACCAAAATTCGGCAATACATTAGAAAGATATTATTAAAAACGCGGATTTCAGTGTACTGTTCTTTATAAATAAACATAAACAATCTTTATTTTCAAATTTGTTACAGGAAATAACCAAGTGAAATGATGTGAAAAGATAGTTCCGAATTATTGTAATACAAAATATAATTTTCCTAAATAATAAATTAATCTATTGCGTATTTTAATAATCGTTCAGACAAAAAGGTTCTAATTGAATTAGTATTTTTTTAAATTCTGTTTTAAACAGGCATTTGATTCGTAGTGGTAATTTATTGTACAGTTTATCACACATATATTCATACTATGGAGGCAATGTATGTGGTAAGTGAAATTGTCTGTTCTTGTTAACAGAATTTTTTTTAGTGAATTAAACAAGTTTTGGTTTCTACATAAAAACATATAAGACAATCAAAAATGTATGTCATATACTGTCATGATACCGCTTGCTTTAAAAACATTTCAACAGGACTGATTAAACTCTTTTTTTTAATTATCCTTACTGCCCTTTTTGCGAAACAAAAACATTTAGCAAAAATGGCTACACCTCCCCCAAAAAAATATACCATATTTTAAATTTTAAAACATACTCAAAGTTTGCATGCTATAGAATGTTTAAGGTTTTATTATTCACATATCTACCAACAACTCGCCTTCCATACCAGACTTAGTTCAACTTTCTCCATAGCTGACCTATGTAAAAAGACCAGTCTAGTTTTCCATTAATGTAAATATCAATATATAATAATTATCTGAGTTGAGGATTAGATTAGAGTCGGTAAACCATTTTTTGCGCTATTAAAAAAGTTATTACTATCTGCAAATAGCTGAAACATGTTTTTACTGCCAGTTATTAAGTTTATGTCATCCCTTCAGCTGAATAACTGGAACTCATGGGTCGAAGCAGATGTAACGTCAGTGCTGTTATTCCCGTGATTTTATTAGAGATAATATCTTGTTTATTTATTTTCCCAGTAAGTTAATTTAAAATTTTAAACACTAAAACGGCAGAACATTTTATTTTTTCTTTCTCTATCTATGCGATAAGATAAAAATCAAAATTTATTGAAAAAGCTCATTATTGTCTGACGCGCTTGATAAATAAAAGAGAACATAAAAAATTGAAGATATATAGAGTAAACGTTAAACTATCGTAAATAAAGAAATGTCAAAATAATTGTTGATCTGTCCAAATAGATGGTAGCATTGTGTCTGTTGTTTTTTAGCGTAAAGACGTCTACAACAGCTTAAGGCTGGGTCATATTAATACATTATACTGTATACTGTGAACACATTTGTGAACACAAGTGTTACAAAATAGTTGAACAAAAAATTTGTAATTTTTTTGGCACGACATGGTAGTTTTACCAGACTGCCAATTGCCAAGGATGGTTTATATTCTACACTCCACATTCACATAAACAGCTACAACACCTGCGGGTAGGGGAATAGTCGAAATAATATGTCTTTATAATAGTTTCAACAATGTTTTAACTAAAAAGTAAAATAGTTGGTGGTATAGGGATGCTTCTTGAATGATTTAGATGTTCATTAGAGGTGTTTAATTAATTAAGAAAGTCATAATACATATTCGCGTGACAAGGCAAGATATTAAATTATATACAAAACTATCAATTATTATTTTGGGAAATTGAAATAACTTCTAAATTTTCAATAATTTTTTTTTGGCTTAATGAAAAAATATTATCTACACGGAAAAAATACGAGAGATGCGCATTTTATAATTGCATGGGATGACCTGGCTATTGACAAGATCATTTAACAATAAAATTAGTTAATTCTACATTTATGTATAATAAGTATAAAATATTAAAATTGAGAAAACATATAGAATAGATAACGAAGTTATATCTGCTCTCTAGAAGGGTCATTGTTAAGATAGTTTTAAAGGTTGGTTGGCAAAGAAAAGTCCTTTCTACCTTCTTATATGTATATATAATATTAAAATTGCCCACGCGTTTCGGGTCATATAAGCCATCTTCAGAGCGTAGCTGTAAGTAAAGATTTTTTTTGAAAAGGACGAACTTAACTAGACTTATGTCCTAAAACTTATAGATTATGAAAATGCACATACGGGGCCACATAGCGAGACGAACCCAGTCAACACACAAATTTTGTGTGTTTATAAAAAAAAAATATTACATAACTTTTCTGTTTCTTTACTTACAGCTAAGCCCTGAAGATGGCTTATATGAGCCGAAGCGCGTAGGCAATTTTAATATTATATACATAAGAAGGTAGAAAGGACTTTTCTTTGCCAACCAACCTTTAAAACCATATAGAATAGATAATCGTTTGGCGAATATTTTAATACGTTCCTGCCTAAAATAAGTTTTTGCAGTACTGTATTTCCACCTTGTCAGGAGGGTTCTAACTCATTTAAATTTTAGGGCTATTAAAACGGCTGGGGTGCGCTCGGGGCATATTTGTGTATTTAATTTAATATCAACAATAATTAAAATCCTTGTCGAAGAACAGCTTAAAAGGATGTGATAGTATTATTTAATATTAATGTCATATGAATATGAATAAAGTTGAGCGCATGGCAAGACGTGGTATGTACAAATGTAAGTTAAAACTTTTTAATTTTTTAAATACGATAAAAGTAAAAATTATTGTTCTTTGATAACATACGCATATTAGAATGGGTAATAAATTTGCTCACAAAAAAAAATTCTTATTTACAACTTTTATAGCTAGATATTCGCCGCAGTAGTAAGTAGAGAACCAGAAATTTGCAACTTTTACATTTTAAGAAAAATTAAGAATATTATTTTCTGTTATTAAAAGTATTTATTATTATTATTATATAAGAAATCCATTTTATAATAATAATATACAATTATTGTTATAATACATTTTTTAACATTACTACATTTTTACAATAATAAAGAAAAATAACAAATTGAATGGACAACAATTAATAGGTGTTATAGTATGGCAGCCATCTAGATTAAATCCATAAACTGTTCGGTGTAATTTATATTGAATAATTTAAAATCTAAGTAAAAGTAGTAAAATAATTTAAATTTGTGCTAATAGTTTAATTAATATTATATAAGAGAAAGATTGCTTGTTCAAAGGAAAAAAGCATGTGACAGGAAAAATAAGGTGTATAAACTGATAATGTGATATCAATGGAGGAAATAAAGTCACTCACTACTGTGACCATATTAGGCGTTTTTTTACTTTCTATTTAAATGATAATGCAGACTGATCTGGCGTTAACGGTAAAGGTGATGTTAAACGTGAAGGACATTTTAAAACTTTCTTTGCGGTGGTGGGGGATTGTATATAAGAAGATGTTTTCTGTGCAAAATCAAGTGATGGGCATCTGTTCGAAAAGTAATTTTATTATATAAATAAAGAGGTAGTTTCAATTTAACTATTTTAAAATAAAATGTAGTCAGTGGCGTATTTAGGGGGGGGGGTCCGAGGGGTCTGGACCCCCCCCCCCCCCGTGGGCTCAACATTAAAAAAAACTCAGAACAGATCAGATGCCTTGTTGCATTTAATTTCTAATTTAAGTGAGTAAAATAATATATACATGGTGACTGATAATTCGATTAATTCCTCGCAGGAGGTAATTTGTGATTTTTTCTTAAATATGACCTATTCCGAAAATGCTTGGTTTTCGAGTTATTTCAATTTTTTTCTTGTTTTTTACCTGCGTGTCTAATTTATTTAATTTAAAAAAATTGAAATGATGTTCACTTAGTTTTGTAATTTTTTTGCAAACTAGAACTATTAGCAATACTTTGTTTTTACAAATAATTAAGTAACTGTGTCACAGATAACTAACCACAACATGGCCAAACTTGGCAAAAAAAAAATGGCAAAAATAACTTGAAAACCAATCATTTTCCGAATCGGTCATATTACGTAGAAATATATATTTTTAATCATAAATATTTAAAAAATATATATTCCCATTATTGCGTTTATATTTAAAAATTTCTTAATTTCTTCCTTTTTTGGGTTCAGCTATCAAAACATAGAAATTATAAATTTTGATAGTTCAAAATAGGGCGTGGCACCGAAAATTTTTTCGCCTGCGGCGCTTTTTTAAAGAAAGAAAGGTAAAACGAAAGGTATAGACCTCCCCCGTGGCAATATTCTAAATACGCCACTGAATGTAGTAATGTGTAATTTAAATCTGTTATACATATCAAGCCATCTTGACATAGCCTGGTAAGAGGTTCCTCGTTTAACACCGTAAATCAGTCTTAAACACGAATTTTGAACTTTTTGAATCCGAAAACGGTCCGCAGCATATAGGCAAGGCACGTAAACTCCACTATAGTGGTTAAACTGTGACAATACGAAAGAATCCCAAGGATTTTAGGGTTTCTTGGGAGAGGCAATGTCGGTTACCATATATGTATAAGCTTAAGATTACCATACGCTATTCCTTATGTGTCAGTAACGTGTTCTTTAAAACCCAAATTGGAATCAAGCAATAGTCGCAAGCTCTTACATGTACCTGTACCTATTAGATAAGGGTTATTTAATTTTAGATTTATTTCTTGTAAGCTAATTTGATTTTCGTTTCCAAATAAAAGAACTGACGATTTGCTGGTTAAGCTTGAAGTGATGATTCCCTGCTAGTACAGAAAAATTACTTAAATCTGTGTTAATTAGATCCTCCGCTATATGTAAATCTCGTTCTTGAAATGAGTCATATAATTGAACATCGTCAGTGTAAACGTGATAGCCGCAATGCCGGAGATAAATACAAAATTGTGAAGTAAAAGTGATGTACAACAAAGGTCCCAGGATACTACCCTGCGTTACTCCCAATCGAACATCTAAGAAAGTAGAGTGTCGTTGAATATACACAACGTGCTGTGTCCGACCTGTCAAAAACGAGTTTAAAAAATTACAAGCGCTTTTCAAAAAACCAACATAATAAGTATTGCCAGAAGGATTTCATTGTTGAGCATGTCAAGGCGTTACTAAAATCCATCAACACCAACGCACTTACCTTATTTTCATCAGTTGCTCTCAGAACATCATCAGTCAGGTTCATCAAGGCACTCTCACAGCTATAGCCGGGCCCTTTCTTAGGACAAATACCGAACTATGTTATATACAGGATACAGGGTGTTAGGCAAATGACTTATTATATTTTAATGGGTGATTTCTTTGGTGACCTAGAGAAATACTCCATACTTTAAAATATACTTTTAAAGTAGACTTTAATAGGTACATCAGATTAGTTTGTACTACTTTCAGATGAAATTTGAGTAAAATCATTTACTTAATAAGTAAATGCTTTTCTTCACTACGCCCATGGTTTGTTTATTATGTGTGATCGTTTTTTGTGGCAAAAAAAGTTGTTTCTTGAAGAAAGATAAGAAGGGAATGTCTCGCACTTATTTTAAATAGGAATTTAGTACATGGTTTGCGATTGATTCGACGAAACTTTGTTGTTAAAATACCTTTTAACGCTTTACACATAAATTAGCCATGGTATATTCCACGGCAGAAAGGGTTGAAATTATCAAAATATTTTTCGGAAATAATCAGTGCGCTAATAGAACAGCACAGATATTTAATGAGCGACATGAGAACAGTAACGTGCATCGAAAAGTAGTAATTGCAGAATTATTATATTCCGCATTCTTGCACACTGCACACCTGCGACTCATCTTAATTAGTCTTCACGAAAATATTACAAAACACTAAAAACGCAGCAATTATTACACAAACCGAAAAAAATTTCAAACAACTGTCAAAGAACTACCAAACGGCAATGAAATAAAGAATGAAACATCGTCACGATCTCCTCAAACTAATAGAACGGCGGACACTGCTGCGTTGCCATACTGCATAATTTTTATATGGTTTTAGCATAGACATTTCCCTTAAATGTCTATGGGTTTTAGATGATTTAAATTTCTTACATAACGTCATATTTTTTTCTTCTGAAAAAAGATAAAACCTGTAGATTTATGGCTTTAGGGATGAATATGTTAAATTATTAAATAAGCGTTGTTATTATTACTTTTAAAATATTATTATAGCCGTAATTTATATACAAGGTGTCCCGCAATTAGCTGACAATATTTTAAGGGGATAAAGTACATTCAAAAATAAGACTAAAATCTTCTATTAATATACCTTTAAAAACGCTTCGCTATGGGGCTAGAGCCCCCCGAATTGAAACTATGACAAGCAGTTTTTTACAATATCTCAGAAACCGATTAGGATATCGAAACAAAATTTGATACATGTTTTACCCATGGCTAGACGCAATAAACAGTTTAATTAGCTTAACCAATGATGCAAGCTATAGATGAAGCAATAACAAACGAACCTATTAACAAAATCGTATTTCATTCTGAAGTAGCTCCTGTTGCAAATTGCACCCCTCTACTTTGTTTGCCAAACCTATGCTCTTAAAAGTAGGTATTAACACAATAATTATAGTAATAATACTAAACGTCTTTTATTGAGAACAAAAAAAATAATCTACAATTTCAAAAATAGAAATAATATTTCATAATATCCATAATTAGAGCCATAAATCTATAGGTTTTACCTTTTTCCAGAAGAGAAAAAATATGACGTTATGTGGTAAATTCAAATCTTTGTCTAAAACCCATATACATTTCCCTTAAAAATTATCCAATTTGGCAATGCAGAAGTGGTGGCGTTTTTATTGGTTATGATGTTTTTCATTCATTATTTCATTGGCGTTTGGTCCACAAAGAAATAAAGGGTTTGGTTTGATCGTTCTTAGAAAGTTGTTTAAAATTAGTTTCGGTTTATCAGTTTTGTGTAATAATTGCTGTGTTTTTAGTGTTTTGTGATATTTTTTTGAAGACAAATTAAGATGGGTCGTAGGTGTAAAATGTGTAAGAATGCGGAATATAACAATTCTGCAGTTACTTTTCATAGGTGAGTACATAAAAAGTTGGATTATTTGTAGGTTAGGAATAACTATTCATAGGCGTGGGTAGGTGGCAAAAATAATTAATACTTTACATTTGGCATAAAATTGTAATATTTAATGTATAAATGTAAAAAATTATTGAATGCATGCAAACATTTTCCCTCGCAGTTTTCGCAACTTAATTTTTAAATAATTTATCATAAAAAATTTCAATTTTCAAATTCTCTCCATGGCTATGTCTCTTTACTGCATGTGTAAAATAATTTATGAAATATGTTTTTATTATAAACATTCCTGCAAATCGTTTACTTGGATAATATGTTAAGTTAATTCCTGTAATAAACTATACCTACTTAGTTAGGTACTACAGGTGTAAATATTAATTTTATAGCTTTAACATTTTTAACAAATCACCGTGTTGGTTGAAAACATAACCTCTAATTTTTAATAGATTGATTATTTACAGGAATGCTAATACACTTACTTACCATTATTTTAGGATTGTTTTTCTGCATAAAAGTTAGCAGTCAAACATTTTGAAAACAAATTCATAACAAAAAAAAGTTCATAATGACAAGTGACAGGTAAACCGGTAACCAGGCTTCTAATGCCAATGAGCATTTTGACACTTGAATGATCACATTTCAGAAAACCGTGGTCCGAAATTGCCCTTTTTTCTGTTATTAATACCATTTTCGGGTCATACCCATAGTCAATCATTGCAAGTCAATAAATACTATCCATTTGCTTCTTTTAAACAGCTAAGCAAAGTAAATATCTTTGCTAAGCTAAGTTGTTAAAGGAACTTCGTGAACAACTTAGTATAGTTCGTATGGGAAATAGAGAGGGGCATCCTTGACCGTGGCAAGGGGGAAGAAAAATCTTTGTTGTGCTTTGCTTCGCTATTTAAAAGTAACGTAAAAGGAACTTCGCTTTTGTAAATTTATTTCTTTTAAGTTTGAATAAAACCTTAAGAACCGTGTTGTAAGTAGTGTAATTATTTTTTAGGTCAGTTCAGTTCACCAAATGTTAAATTTATAGCTATCCGAAGTTTCCCTTATAATAATAATTATTACAAGCAGTAATTAACTTACATTGAATTTTACTGCTCCGCGGACCCTTTTTTCAATCATACATTAAACTTTACTGTTTAACCCTTTTTTTTACAAACGTTAAAAAATATTTTATTTCAGATTGGATAATTATATTTTATTGTGAACCCTGAAACGAGACGCCGCTGTGACCATATGATAGCGCATAGTAACGAGGTAAAATTCTAACGGCTGCAACGTAATCCCCACTCCCGGCCCACACCGAGCTCTTCACCTCCTCTATTCTACAAACGATTTTGGCAGCAGATTTAAATAGCGTTTATGAATGGCGTGTGGCATCTATAGGTAGTAGATCATTGGGCTTAACTGTATTTGTTCCAGTGGCGTCCCACTGGGTAGGTAGTTGGAAGAATATTGCCCTAAGTTTTTTATTTGTAGTATTTTTTTACTTCGGGTGCAATTTTTAGAAGCCTTAAAGTCTTTTGTTGTAAAAAGGTACTCTTGTTTCATTGCGGTAGGATTAATCATTTTCCAGTAAAATCGATTTTAAAATTATCGGTTTGTTGAAAGCCGTTGAAAAGGCTAAGGTAAATAATAATTTATAATAGGCGGCTATGGATGATTTGATACCATGGAAACACAATAAAGCTTGATAAGTGTCAATCTTTTGTTGTTGATGTTTTTGGTGAAAAATCATAGATTCATAATATTGTATTATTATTACAAAAAAATGCAAAATTTTTCAAATCAAGAACTAGCAGATATACTTACATTTTGTTTATGGGTTCTGTAACGGCATTTTTACTGCTGCGTTAGTGGAATATCGAAGGAGATTTCCACAAAGTAGCACAATGTACCAAGTCGTTGGACTTTAGCAACGGTTCACAGAAATTTAGTTGAAAATGGATCTTTTCGAAGGGCTCGTGGACAAGGTCGACCGATGGAAAACTATAATTGGGAAAATGCACTAAATTTGATGGAAGAGGACCCAAACCTAGCAGCAAGAACGCTAGCTCGGCGCTACAATATATCGAAGTCAATCGTAAGTAATATTACAGGTGAATTTCTAGAACGGCAACGTAACATTTTCTTGTTTGTTTTAGATAGGAAGAATGGCGCAAATACAAGGGTTACACCCTTTCCATTACCAGCGAGTTTAAGATTTAAAACCTGAAAACTATCCAAAAAGGCTTGTGTTCTCTCGTTGGATATTAAAGAATGGCAATATTTTAAGAAAAATTCTGATGAAGCAACTTTCTCTAGGGGCAAAGCATTTAACATACATAATACACATTCATGATACAAAGAAAGAAGAGATATGACATTGCGCATGTGGGCGGAGCCAAATCGACAGCCGCTTACGTCATGCGGTGATAATTTTCTGGCAGGCTTCGTATAACCTACGTTTGGTTTTATGTACAGGGTTATCCAACCAAGACTAGACAAGGCGATTTTTTGACTTTTCCTGTACTTTTATAAAAAAAACTGAAATAGCCATCTTAAGTCATTTTCTCCCGCGAATTTGAATATCTTCAGCAAAAAACAATTGAACATCAAACAAAAGTACTAGGGGTCACTTTGATATTTTTTTAAATGGAACACCCTGTATATTTTTACATTTTTAAATTCCACATAAAATTATAGTTATTTTTTATTAAATGCACTATTAGTATATACTTCATAGTTCCCGAGATATTGACTCTCGAAAAGTGACATTTTTGAACTTTGACAGCTTATAACTTTCTAACAGTACGTCTTAGAGCAAAACGGCTTACATGTCCCTATCTTCAATTTTTATTATCTTCCCAAAAAAATCAACTTCCAGTTAAACCGGAACAACTATATTTCCTTCTTTCGAGTTACATCCGGTTTAACCGGAAGTTGATTTTTTTGGGAAGATAATAAAATTTAAAGATAGGGACATGTAAGCCGTTTTGCTCTAAGACGTACTGTTAGAAAGTTATAAGCTGTCAAAGTTCAAAAATGTCACTTTTCGAGAGTCAATATCTCGGAAACTATGAAGTATAGACTAATAGTGCATTTAATAAAAAATAATTATAATTTTATGTGGAATTTAAAAATGTAAAAATATACAGGGTGTTCCATTTAAAAAAATATCAAAGTGACCCCTAGTACTTTTGTTTGATGTTCAATTGTTTTTTGCTGAAGATATTCGAATTCGCGGGAGAAAATGACTTAAGATGGCTATTTCAGTTTTTTTTATAAAAGTACAGGAAAAGTCAAAAAATCGCCTTGTCTAGTCTTGGTTGGATAACCCTGTACTATTGTTATTATTTGTTATACAGAAAGAGGTTTTTAGTGTTTTCTTGGATTATAATTGTTGTTTGTTAGGGACAATTAGTTGTTAATATGCGTTGTGCAGTGGCGTTATGCATAAGTGACAATATGACAAAAAATTCTGCAAAAAAGAGAAGTTTTTTCGTTTTCCAACTGACCCAAATCTTCAAAAAATTTGGATGAACGTTGATGATACAAATCAATGAAAAATATTTCAAATTTTAGCTTAAAAAAATTGTTCTCTTCCTCATAGGTGAGATACAAAAGTTTAATTTGACGAAATTGGTTTAAAATAATAAACTGTTATATGTGTGCCTTATTTTTTAATAATTGTTAATGTCCCTCTAATTACTATTATGATAATTACCAGTCCTAGTATATTTTTTTAAATGTCTGAATGAGTTTTTTACATCCTTATTCTTGGTCAAATTATAGTCAAATGCAGTGGCGGACTGGAGCGGGTGGCCGGGTGGCCATCGCCACCGGGGTCAGAAGGCCTTTGGGGGCCAATTGGTCCAAACATTTAAACAACAATTTTTTTTTTCAAAAAATGTTGGGGCCATTGAGGCCATGTAGCCACCGGGGTCAAATGATTCCAGTCCGCCCCTGGTCAAATGTTAACAATATAAATTTATAAACAGACACCTCCAAAAATATTATCGTTACCTATTGCATAAAAAAAATCTTAATAAGCAAATTAATTGATTTTGGTCATTTAAGGCTCGAAACTGTTCTAAAAATGTTTAAGACTGCACATTTGTACCTATTTTTTTTTTTTTCAAACAATTTATTGCTTAAGGTGGAAGGACCAAAAAATATAGGTTATTTTTTAAAAATAAATAAGTAATTGTAATCATTTAAAAGATAAAATGTATGTCAGCATAAAAAGAAAATTATTTTCATTGATACCAAATATATGCTCAATTTTTACATTTAACCCAAGAACAACATGAAATACGTTCTGATTTATGAACCTCTATCCTTAAAGTACTTAAAATAATATGCACTTAAATCTTCCAAATCAAAAATTGCAAAATATGCAGTAAAATTTCTATTTTTAACGGCTAATACTATGTAATTTTAAGTCTCGTTAGCACCACATGACGTCATTGCGCAGACCGGACCGAATTGGGAATACGATCGATCATATCTTTCTTTCTTTGTATCATGATACACATTACTGGGCACCAGAATATCCAACGGTTGTAAGAAAGACAAATTACCAGCATAGATTCTCGATTAATTTATGGGCAGGTAGTATTGAAAACCACCTGATTGGCCCAATTAAAATCCCACAAAATTTAAATGCAGAAAAGTATTTGAATTTTCTACATAATCAACTTGAGGACAGGTCTAGATTGTGCAATTGTGCATCCAACAAAATGGAAATCATTTCAAACACTTGCTTAAGAATTAGTTTCCCGTGTGGTTCACAATCAAATTTGATTTGCAATTTGTTATTCCTTTTTGTTTTATTTTAAAACTCTCATAAAATCTCCATGAAAATAAATATTTAAAAAACAAGGTAATCTAAAAATATGTTTAATTTGAAAACGTTACATTCTGTCAAATTACAGGAATAGAAGGTTTTATTAACAAGAAATTTAAAATTAGATAAAAATTACATTAAAACTATGAAATAAAAAAAAATAATATTAATATTTACTTAAGGCTCCACCCCGTGCGACGTCACTGGAAAAATATTTTAAACTAACGTCGTTTAAAGGCTCGTTCCCAGAGCTACGGATGTCGCTAGCGACACATCCCCACTCTTATCAATTGGGTGTCGCGGCGACCGTGAAGCGAAAGCGCGAAAGCACCGACTGTCGCACAGTGTCGCTATATGTCAACATAACCCTAATTGATTTGTTTGTTTGTAATATATTGTTGTTTGTATACTTGTTTTGAATAATTTATTATGGAAAGGCGTAACTTATTAATAGCGTATTATCTTTGGCGACAAGCCAAACGCTCCAGTACTAAGGAAAACCAGATAAGAGGAAATAAGAGGAGGTAAAAGGTACTTCCCAAAATTAATTTAGGCTATGTTTATGCTAATTTCTATTTAAAACCAAACTGGAAATTCACAAAACAATATCAAAACACAAACAAAATTCAAAAATAGCTGCTGCAAATAAACGGCACGACGTTGAAGTTGAAATAATCGAACGACAACGACACCGATCTTGCGACACTTAGGTGGGGGTTAGGGGTAATGACGTAAGGCGCTCCTGATTGGTCAAGATGATGTCGCTGGCGACACGACGTAGCTCTGAGAACGAGGCTTAATAAATATGGCTTGTCGCTAGTAGAACTTCTAATAAATTTCATGTTTTAATATGAAGTGTTTGCTGAGATCTGCAAAAAAAAACCTTAGCCTTTTCAACGGATTTCAAAAAACCGAAAATTTTAAAATAGATTTTACTGGAAAATGGTGAATCCTACCGCAATGGAACAAGAGTACCTTTTTTCAACAAAATACTTTGGGGCTTCCAAAAATTGCACCTGAAGTTAAAAAATCCTACAATTAAAAAACTTAGGGAATATTTTCCCAACTACCTACCCAGTGGGACGCCACTGGAAGAAATACAGTTAAGCTAAATAAACCGTTTATTGCGTCTTGTCAGGGGTAAAACATGTATCGAATTTTGTTTTGATACCCTAATCGGTTGCTGAGATATTGTGAAAAAACCGCTTATTATAGCTCCAATTCGGGGGGCTCTAGCCCCATAACGAAGCGTTTTTGAAGGTATATTAATGGAGGGTATTAGTCTTATTTTCGGATGTACTTTATCTCCTTAAAATATTGTCAGCTTATCACGGGACACCCTGTATAGGTACTTTAAGAGTTAAGTGTAAGAATAGCCCTATGGCTACTAATTAATTAATATTAAACTTTGCTCTTATTATGGGTATCATGAAATATTATTTCTGTTTTTGGAACTGTAGATTATTTGTTCTCAATAAAAGACGTTTAGTATTTTTACTATTATTATTCTGTTAATACCCACAGTTTTTATTTAAAATTATGCACAAAAAATTGTATAATAACATGATTCAAATAACAAAGTGTTAGGAATAAATCTAAGATTGTAGCAAAGGGTTTTTAAACAAAATTCTCTATCTTTCTCATCTCAATTTTTCCAGAGGGTGTTTTAAAATTATCATCAACAATAGTTTTTACCCCTGTATAGCAGCGCCTATATGCAAAAAAATGTTAATTAGTACAATTATACAAAATAATCTCAATAAATGTTATTACAAACTGGTTTAAAAAAATCATAAATCGGATTTAAAATATAAAAGTTATTAAATAGCAAACCCCGAAATTTTGAGGGTGGCGGAATTTTGTGCCGGGGAGTTTATATAGGGCAATTAGAAAATTCTGCAGCTATGTCCCAGAATAATATTATTTAGCCGATACGAAATAAGAATGTTGTATTTCTTTTTTAATTGAATCATGTAATAATGCTTAGCTCAGTTAACTTTTTTTTTAAATATACAAAGTTAAAGTTGATTTTCCTGTCAAAGAAATAAAATTTTTATTTTGATTAATTTAACTCTAACTATTTTTAACAAAACAAAAAAGATTTATAATTAAAATATGTAATGAATTATTCACATAACAGTTTTCAAAGGATTATATAAAGATGACAATCAGCCTAGAGCCGATGTCGCAAACAGGAGACAGGCAAATTTAGAAGAGGAAAATTAAAATAACTAAAACATTCTTATATTTTACATGTGTTTATATGTTTTTAAAATATAATATATTATGTTCATACCAAAAATAAGACTTTACTTTAAGTATTACGATGCAATTTTAACAAATTTATTTTTGCATAGTAACCGATAGTTCTTATGGGTTTGTATTACATGCGGTGATGAACGCTTAAATTTTCGAGTCAATAGACAGACTGACAGAAAGAACCTGAAGGTTTCGAAGTAGCACCGAAGGAAATGGGAAACGTATTTTATGATCTATTATAGAGAATATAAGACATCAAGATCTGATTAAATACAGAATTTTGTTTCTCTCGATTATATCCTTCTTGTGAGGAACGTAAAAAGAATAATAATATGTTTAGTTTTATTAATGTAGGACGATACTAATTTTAGCAACATGTATAATAATTTTGTTATGGCATGTCGGCGGATTATTATTTATTATAGTTTTACTAAATAGCCGAAAAGTAATCGGCTGGTTCGTATATGGTAGTTTAAATTACAATTACAATTTAATAAATATTACCACATAACATAACAGAACTAGTAGCTTGAAATTATATGTACATCATAGCGACCGCAGTAATAGTCCAAGAGTACGTAAACATTCTACATACATATCCTTATAAATTATTTAGTACGATTAAGATAAACCATAGACTAAAAAAACCCGGTTTTATAACTTTACAACATTTATTCTAAAAATTTCTAGCACTAAACTTATAGCTTACACAGAAATTTAAAAGAAAACTTTAATTTAAAGGAGACTAGCTGCTCGTAAAACTACAGTAAAATTAATGTCATAATTTTGCATGTATTTTATTAATGCATGTTGTGCCTTCATTAAAAATATATTTTTTAATTCAATAAACATGTATAGTAGGTATGTAGTTATTTGCGCATGTATTACATTACACTATAGATACTTTGGGAAATATAAGATGGTTTAAAAACCTATATAATTTTTTATAAAAAAAACTATAATCTATTAAAAAAAATGCTTAAAATTAATAATTTCAATAATAATTTTACAATCCTGGAGTTTCATTATAAAAGCCGAAAACAAAATTTTCTCAAATTTACCGGATGGTTTGATTAAACCAACTAATCTTGCAAATTGTACCAGCTAAAAGGTCCTCTTTTATTATTATATTAAATCAAAGTATTTGTATATTTTGGACAAGGTGAACTTGAACTTTGTTCATAAAGAGCAAACTACTTTTACTCTCTATGGTACAAATCTAAATATGTGGTAAATAGAATTTTAGATGTTTGACTGAACATTTTTTTTCTGAAAATATTAAGAAGGTTCCATGCGTGTTCTTAAACGATCATAAGTGAAAAAAGCACCTATTTTATATCAAATAAATGCTTTTCTTCAAAACCTGTTTATGTTATATTTATAATATTAAATTGAACAGAAGTTTAATCCCTAAGAAAATGTTTTCAGCCAGATGAAACATGTAGGTATACTTATTTCTTAGATAATTGTAGTTACAAAAATTTGCAAATGCCTTTTTTTTTAATACTTTCCTTTTTTAATTTTTAATGTATAATAAAATAATGTTTGTCCAAAAAATAAAAAGGAACCAGTTTTCTGTAGGTTCACCATACTCTATCCTCAATATACAGGGTGCCCGACCGAAATCGGTGCTGACAGTATTGCGATCTCGGAAACTATAAGGCCTATTCTATACGAGCCACAAAAACGCGACCGGTTAGTCGCTCAGTCGCTTGAAACTTTTGCCCAATCTATACGAGCGTGTTGACGCCACGCCTTTGTAGCGCGTATATAACCGGCGAGTGAAACGCGACCCATTCTAGACTAGCGACAAAACGCCTCATAGTCGCTATGGATCCCGTACAAGTTGGGTGTATCGCTGTTCACCAATTATCAACGTTATTAAATTTGGCCAAAAAACATAAAAAAATACGTTGGTGGGTACACCCAGTTGGTGCTAATCGCCTGACCTTAGGGGTGTTTCATCTTAGCTTCGCAGAACATCGGAGGTATCCTGAGAAGATTTTTCAGTACTACCGGATGTCTGTAGAGACATTTGGCGAACTTTTGGGGTTTGCAAGACACCAAACACAACAATGTAGAAGTACATGTAGAGAGTGTTGTCAACCCTCGAATCATTGTGTCTGCTAGAATAACAGCTGAACTATGCCAGAAATATGCCAAATGTCTTAGATTCTCGAAATCTCGGTCTTCGGCGCGCGACTTTTACGCAGCCTCTTGCGTTCAACACGCCGGCACGCCAACGAACGTGTCCACCCGCGACCGCAAAGTTGCCCGTTACAAATATGTTTGCAATTTATTGGTGATTGCGGATCGATTCTGGTTCTTTTGATTTTTGAGATATTTTAAATAAACTAAAATGTTGCATTTCCTTAGATCGGTTGTAACTATGTTATTTCTTAATATTATTTAAATCTGTAAACACATTTTTATAGCAACTTTTTACATAGAATATGCCTACTTGGTTATTCATCGTTTTGGTTTCCTAGAACCATCATCAATTTTCTTTTTTCTTATGGCCGCCATATTAGGTTTTTTATTTATCAAAAAGTACCTACTAAATTTTTTCTATAATATGACACTATTATAATTTAAAAATGTATTACCTTAAAAAAAACTAAAAATAACATTATTAGGGAAAATTCGAACATATTTGGCAACACCGACATATCAAAGGATCTTTTTACTTAAGAATAAAGTTAACTTAATATCAATATATGTTTGTACTATTCTTAATTAAGGTAAAACCGTTATAACTATTTTACAAATGATCAATTTAATAACGTGTGGTTTCAAAAAGGCTGGCCGTACCCAGCCGGAATGTTTATCTGAATTCAGAAACGGAATCCAGAATCTGAATTCCGGCCCACTGAAAATTTGAAAAATTCATAATCTAAAAAAATCAGAATGTGTGTGTTGTATAATAAAAATATATACAATTCCGTACGTTCCTGAATTCAGATTATTAATTCCGTTTCTGAATTCAGATAGACATTCCGGCTGTGTACGGCCGGCCTAAGATGGTTGCCCCGCGCGCATTTTTGTATCGAGCGTCCAGTACACCGCAGTCGGGTAATTTCGCCTTAACCGAGGTATGTCTATCGTCGATTGTCAAGCTACCACTCGACAACTGTCAACTTTTGACTGATAAGCGTCAATTTTTTTTTATAAGTAGAGGATTATAAGAAAGTCATAACTAGAGGAACAAATTCCGTCTAAAAGGTATATTGGCAACCGGTTTGTTCGTTGTTACCCAGAGCATTTTTTTTTAAATCAAAAACCAAAAAAAACCAAGATTTTAGCCTAATCGAGCGTACGGTAGTCCGACTGTTGTAGTACCGAACGCTCGATACGTGCCGAGGTCGAGCATCACGAATGCGGCTTACTGGACGCTCGGTACAAAAATGCGCCTAATTCCAGACAAGTACAAACATTTTTAGCGAATACTTTTGGTGAAGAGGCAATATCTAGGTACCTGTGACACCGTGCGCTGGTCTGTTAGATCCCCGGATCTAACCGCACTAGACTTTTATTTATGGGGTTTGTCAAAAATGAGGTATACGATTTAATGTCCCTGAAACCCGCCAAGTTCTTGAGCAACGAACTCTTTTTAGTCAAGTTAAGCGTAATCCAGATCTGTCAAAAAAAAAATATCAGCGAATTGAAAAAAAATGGTCGGCATTTTGAACCTTAGTATTAGTTTGTTATTAATTATAACGTTTTCACCTTAATTAAAAATAGTATAAACAGATATTAATATTAAGTTAGCTTTTTTTTAAGTAAAAGGATGATCCGATATGTCGGTGTTGCCAAATACGTTCGTATTTTCCCTAAAAATGTTATTTTTAGTTATTTTGAGGTTATAAATTTTTAATTTATAATAGTGTTTAGTATCATTATATAGGAAAAATTAAGTTCTTCTCAATAAAAATCCAAAATGGCGGGGTCATAAGAGAAAAGAAAATTGATGATGTTTCCAGGAACCAAAACGTTGTAACTAAACTATTACCAAGTAGGCATATTCTATGTAAAATGTTGCTATAAAATTGTGTTTACAGATTTAAATAATATTATGAAATAACATAGTTAGAACCGATCTAAGAAAATGCAACAGGTTAGTTTATTCAAATTATTCCAATATAAGTCCAAAAGATCCAGAATCGATCGGCAAGCACCAATAAACTGCTAACATAATAATTGCTTAAAACTTTTTAACCGTCTTTCTATCTCTTATAGTTCCCGAGATGGCAATACTGTCAGCACCAAATTCTGGCACCCTGTTTTATTAAAAGCTTTTTACAATGTATTATTTTTGTCAGACTAAAATAAAGTTGTTGAATTTTTTTAAATATTCAGAAATCTGGTATTATTAAATTTACGATGTTACTTAAATGACATTCTACAATATGGATCCACCCTTACTGCTTTAACTTTTTTGTTTAAAGCATATCATCTTGGTTCAAATACGTAAAGTAGCAAAATAGGTGTAGGATCATCAGAAGCCCTCGGACTATTTCCTTCTCACTGCGTTTACGTCATAAACATAGCCCTGATAGATATAATACAATTCAATTAATAAGTGAATTAATTTCGATCGCGTAATTTTAACGCAAATATTTTCTGTTCCGTAATATTATCATTGTACATAATTGTTTACACAAGGGTCTGTTAAACCGATGAACATGGCAAAAGGGTGAATTCAAGTAATTTACTAATTAGTGTTCATAAAATATTTAACGGTAATTAGAAAATATCTCGTAATAGTCCGTTCTTACATCGCTTTAACACGTATTTAAATGCTTTTAAAGTTTGTAATAATTACTTATTAAACAATTTAAGTACTATGTAACAGGGACACACTATAATATGGGCGCATACTTGAAGTTTTTTGTTTCTATAGGCCGCCATACACTAGTTTGAGTTGGCAGCATCGTTGCAATTGACTATATAACTTTGTTTTGATTTGAAAATTAGAAAATACAAGGTTATGTTGTTTGGGTTGATTGAAAGGTAAAAAAATAGTAACAAATAATATCTGGAATGTGGTCACTACACAACAATTTATCATAAACAATTTTTTAAATTTCTGTTTGCTATTTATATCTTAATAAAACAATGGACCCATTGATATTGCTTATAACTCTTCCACTCTTTTCTTACTATTAGAACAAATATGGACTAAACAAAGTGGCATTGTCAATACATATTGGTTTAGAAGTTTATACAAAATAGCACAAACTAAATGAACACTCGAAAAGGTTAACAAAAGGTATACAAAATCACCCATCATGCATTTGCAATTGACATATCTTGGCATGAATATAATTTCGAATCGTTGCCAACTTTTCTAGTGAAAAAAATTATTTCACCAAATATTAGGCCTTGCCTACAGATACTATTTTAAAACACATGGCCTTAAGTTGATTTGGCAACTAACTTGCGCGTAAAATAATTGAAAAAATTCCATTTGTCTCAAATTATATCACTAAAACTTAAGAAATTAAGGCGATACATCACCGAACAGAAATTTCGGTGTCCGGAGGAAATCTGCAGGCATATT
This sequence comes from Polydrusus pterygomalis, assembly GCA_963969555.1. Lineage (NCBI taxonomy): Eukaryota > Metazoa > Arthropoda > Insecta > Coleoptera > Curculionidae > Polydrusus > Polydrusus pterygomalis. The sequence goes on from OZ018384.1 coordinate 14,181,408, forward strand.
TCTATCTAAACCCGTTCACCCGCTGACTAATATTTTTGCACCGGCATCATCGCTGTTTAATTTCACCGGGCATGAACAATTCGCAGAACTAGACCGCTCCAAGGGCCAAAATCTCGGCCAAAACAGTTTATTTTTGTATTTATTCAATTACGACTAATAGTCCTGGAAAATTATTAGTCCAGGAAAATATTATTTTAATTTGTATGCTCATGTATATAAAGATATATTTTCGACATTTTTACTGCCAGTGTTCTTATAATATGTACAGTATCTGTTAAATATTAAAGTTTATTTACAAACAACAACAAATACTTTGTTAATTACCTACCTACCAAATTTTAACTGTTAAGATGAACTAATTAACTGAAAAAGTTGTGATTTTCTTAATAAATCCAATTTAAACAAATGTATCTATTAGTAATTTGCAACATGATTAAATTATTCCACACAAAATAAGTAATAAGAAAAAAAAATTAGAAAAACTTAAATAATTTGATAATAATATATTAATCATCCCGAGGGTGATTCCTAATCTGTAGTCTTCTTGTATATCTAGGGTCAATAATTTCAGGTGGTAAGCATTTTAAATAAAACCTTATTAAATATGGCTCCATTTTGTCTGTCCAAAACATATAATTTCTTTCAATCTAAAAAAATTGTGTAAATTTAAACATTTTAAGTCAGTTTAAACGGTTTTCTGCACTATATTATAGCATACACAATTTACCTTTAGATATGTACAGCTTATCTCCTGCGCAAACAAAAATTACGTTTTATGGGTGAAAAAATACGTCCGAGCGCATGACTCGCCGGTCAGCTGCCTTCCCTCTGGACACCTTCGTGCATGCGCACAAACCTTGTGTTATCGGCCTGTCCTACTTTATCGACAATAATCGACATGCTCAAGATACTCTCCAGAACCGGCTCGGCCGCCATTTTTGTTGTTGTGTTTTAAGGTTTCTCTGTGGATTCGTTGTAGTTTTCTTAGATGACGTGGATTGTGGGTGTTTAATATTTACGGATTTCTAGTTTTTGTGGAGTTTAGTTAGCTTTTAATGACTCCAATTGGAATATAAACAATGACAGTAAGAGCCGTTGTATTATTTTGTTAAGCCGAAATAGGTGTAAAATATCGGTTATTTCATATTTTTAGTAAGTATGGAGTAGTGATGTATCTTGATATATAACTTTATTTTATTATGAGCAATTTAAACACATCTAACTAGGCCTAGGCTACACAAATAAGGTATAAAAATAATGAGAAACACACACCAAAACATATTATTATCCCGTGCATGCAAAGAAAAAAGTAAATACCTAGGTATGTTTATATTAATGTGAAAGTATTTTATGAGTCAAGTTCTCGGGCAAACCCTTTTTCAAATTCTTGAACAAAACAAGTTTTTGCCAAATTGTAAAAATCAATACAAGTTATATACCAACTAATATTTGACTTGAGGTTACGTACGCGATAACACTGTAGATTCGTTATTTTGCTGGTTTTGTTTGTTTTTTATATTCGATTTTGTAAGTTTTATAGTTTAATTAACTTGTTCTCTTCCTTTTTGAACCAACAACATTTTTAAACAAATTTTAAAAACAAAACCTTAAAAACAATTTTCCATACTTAAAATCATATGTTTGCTACTACTCAAAATGCCAGAAATCACTACCTTTTTTCCCAACTTGATCAAAAATTGAGAAGAAATTCCAATTTTTTTGGCAAAAATTAAAATTTTAAAGCCCGGACCTGTCTATTTTATTTTCCCATTCGTCAAACGATAATGTTGGAGTGCGCATGGCTAATAGTGTCTAGCTTTGCTTACATGCGCGAGGCCATAAATCTGCCACTTTCATGATTATTGTTTGCTTATCTAAAGGTAAATATCTATGCTATATAGATACAACAGAACAATACATTACATTTTACAAATTAGGTATTTTTTAAATTACAGATATTGTATAAAAGTATGGCACAATATCATACCTTTTCTACAAGGAATCCTAATGTAGTCCACAACAGAAAATAGCAATATGAATTATTGGTTACTTGGAACAGTCCTTGTATTTGATAATAATAATTATGGTTTTTCTTTAATTGTAATATGCCATTATTTATTGTAGGAAACGTTTTTTTTTCTGTTGAATGGCCTCTTCTGGTGTTCACATTTTCGCTGTTGAAGGAGACCTTACTTCTATTATCCCTTCGTCTTGAATAAGTTCATCTGGACTAGCTGCCAAGAAGAAATGTTCTTTATGGACAAACAAACCACAAGGCTCGACTTTTAGATTTGTTCTTTAGTCTCAAATGCTTTTATAGCTATAGGTATAATATTTTTCTAATTTGCAAAATACATCTAAAAATGACTAGGTACTTATCCTAATAAACGCTACCGGGCTGGCATAAGCCGGGGACAAACTGTCCCACTAAGGTTTCTTACTTTATAAATAATTAACAAATTTTTAAATAGCCAAATGATGTCAAAATTAAGTAACTTAATGGCAAAGTTGCCTGGCAATCCCTATTAGTTGGCAATTTTGTTTTGCATGTATATCTTGATTAAAGTAAATAACATGAATAAAATTGTTATTTGTAAATAACTTGAGAAGGAATAAAGATATCAAATTATAGTTTGCACCAGAATTTAGCTATTGTCATTCTCTTTAAGCAAGGTCATATAAAAATATGAATTTCCAGGGTTGTAGTGTTGCAAGTTTACTTTTATGAAGAAAACTGTAAAAAAACAAATATTGGGAAATCAACGCCCTCTAGAAGACGCAGTATCAACATCAACTCCCCATCCCGACGGCATTCAGTATTTTAAAAAGGGTAAAATTACCTTTAAAACAAGACTAAGTTGATTAAATTTGGGTAGAGGGTATGGAAGATACAGCAATTTTTTACAGGATTCCCCCGCCCTTATTATCGACGATATAAATTATTAGTCTACAAAACAAATAATCGCAAAAATTATCGATCTTTCTATTTCCGTTATTAAATGATAACCGCAATAGCGCTTATTCAGAGATAAATTGAATTTTTAGTTATATCATAGTAAATGCATCCCCTAGCAGCCATTTGGAACGTTGAAAATATTTTCCGTCAATTTTTCTTGGTCGATTTAGTCAATAAAAATTTTTTTCAAAGACATTTGTGGCTTCCATAATACCTATCCTACCTCGCCGAGCTTAGTGGGACATCCTGCATATTCCTTATTCTTAAAAAATTAGGGGTACTTAAATACTTGCCAATGGTAGATGCTGGCCCACCCGGCATCGCCCGGTGAGATACCATTGCATCGGCTTAGGCGGCGTGAAGTTGCTCTTGAGTTATTCTTTGAGTCAACGTTTCGTCGCTGTGCCGATGTTCCCGGTTTCCAGGGTGGGAAGAAAAAGCATGATGGAAGCTCCAGGACCAAAATACTCCGGAGGTAAACTCGCCCCCCGATCGGATCTCCGGGTGGGGGCTGATCCTGTGGCCTCATCAAGCGATATTAACCGAACATCCACTGTCTCCGACAATATATTGGGTTCCCCTAACAACACTCAACGGAGAAATAGTGTGGCACCTACAGTTGCTGACACACCCAAAAACAGCAGCTTCAAAATTGATTTCTGCAATATCAGAGGGCTTAATACCAACATCAATTCAGTCCACCAGCACTTACAATCATTCAAGCCCCATGTGCTCGCACTGACCGAGACAAAGGTCAGATCGTCAACGAACACCGTCAGCTATTTATATCCTGGATACGATTTTCATTTCCGATTTAGACGCAACTTTGGGGTCTGTCTCTTTATCCGAGATGATCTTTGCTGCCAACGAGAGGACACACTTGAACCAGCATAGTTTGATGTAATGTGGTTTAAAATATCAACGCAGAAAATCACCAAGTTTATCTGCTGCCTTTACCGTCCTCCAAGTGACACCCATTACAGAGCACTTTTCTCGTCACTAGCAAACACAATTGACTTCTTGCAAACCAACCATCCTAATGCCGAAGTCGCTATCTTTGGTGACTTTAACGTCCACAATATCAACGGGCTCAAATTCTCAAATACCAACGATGAACAGGGTCGTGAGGCGGAATCTTTTGCGATCAGTTCTGGTCTAACTCAACTCGTGGAAGAACCAACGCGAATTCCAGACCGAGATGGAGATTTTGCTAGTCTTTTAGATCTCTTTTTGACATCCAACCCTGACCTATACACAATCACCGTTCATCCTCCATTAGGATCTTCCGATCACAAACTTATTTCAACTTTAAGCGAGCTGCCAATTTGTTCTGAACAACCTCCTAAACCTCGTAAAATTTGGCACTACACATCAGCTAGTTGGGAAGACCTAAGGGACCATTTTCGCACTTTTCCTTGGCTGGAAGTATGCTTCTCTTCAGATGATCCATCCGCTTGTGCTCAAGAGGTCTCCGATGTCATTCTTACTGGCATGGAAGCATTTATTCCTTTCTCCAAGAAGCGCCCTTCTAATGGCAAGCCCTGGTTTAGCAAGAACTGCGAGCGTGCTGTCAGAGCTAAAAATCTAGCTTACCGACAATGGCGTAAAAATCCTACCGATGTGAATCGCACCATCTTTGTTACCGCTCGAAACCAGTGCAAGCAAACGATAGATCAAAACAAAGAGGCTCACAACATGAGGATCAAAAATAAACTTCTCGCCAGTCCTAACGGATCTAGGTCCTTTTGGTCAGTCGCTAAGGCCGTCAGTCAAAATTTTACCAAATCAAATATTCCACCGCTAACACGTTCTGACGGCACAATAGCAACCACGGCTGAAGATAAAGCAAACGTACTAGCAGAACTCTTTGCTTCACACTCCACGGTAGACTTTCAGGGAAAAACACCCCCGAACATTCCAGCCGTTCGATCGGAAATGACTGATATCGTATTCCGTCAGCGTCCTGTCAAACGAATTCTGAAGGGGCTCGATGCCAAAAAAGCTTCTGGTCCAGATGAAATTCCTATTATAGTGCTCAAGAAATGCGCCGATGAACTCACACCAGTATTTTGTAGACTTTTTAACCTATCCTACAAAAAAGGAATATTTCCATCTTGCTGGAAAAAGGCGCGAGTCCAGCCTATACCAAAGAAAGGCAAGAAAACCCTGCCAAACAACTATCGACCAGTCGCATTGCTATCAGTTATATCAAAGGTGATGGAGAAAGCTATTAACCAACAACTTATAAAATACCTGGAAGGCCTTAAAATTATCAGCGACCATCAGTATGGTTTTCGTAAGTCCAGATCAACAGGAGACCTGCTAGCCTATGTCACTCATCTTTGGAGCAACGCAATCGAACATCATGGGGAGTCCCGGGCTATTGCACTGGACATCTCTAAAGCCTTTGACCGTGTCTGGCACGAGGGGCTCCTAAGCAAACTGCGTTCTTATGGTATGCCCGGTCGATTTTGTTCATGGTTGTCTAGCTTCCTCAAGGACCGCTCTCTGCAAGTGGCGATTGACGGGTTTCTCTCAGACACCTTCACCATCAATGCTGGTGTTCCTCAAGGGTCCATATTATCTCCCACTCTCTTCTTACTGTACATTAACGACCTTCTAGCGAAAACAGAAAATCCATTATATTGCTTTGCTGACGACAGCACACTTATCTCATCTTTTACTTTGAAACCTCAAACATCGGCTACTGACGCACATCTTCGCAGACAACATGAGGTATCACGCCTCAATAAAGACCTGGAAGAAATTTTGTCTTGGGGTGACAGTAACCAAGTCGAATTTAACGCTCAAAAAACCCAGGCTGCAGTTTTCTCTAAGAAGGTCAACATTGCAGAACCCGATATCGTTATGGCAGGACACGCAATTCCACTGACTTCGTCTATTAATTTGCTGGGTGTCAACCTGGGAGGAAATATGTCTTGGCATAATCACGTAGTGGCAATCGCCAGGGCAGCTTCTCAGAAGCTCGGTATACTTTTCCGTACCAAAAAGTTGTATACACCTCAACAACTTTTGACACTCTATAAAGCCCAGATTCGACCATCACTGGAATACTGCTCTCATATCTGGAGTTCTGCACCGAAGCATACCCTTCGGTTGTTGGATTCCATCCAAAGGAGAGCCGTTCGTCTAGTCGGCGACCACGAGCTGACTAAGAACCTCGACAGCTTAGAACATCGAAGACAGGTTGGTGATTTGACTCTCTTCTACAGATATTTTCATGGCAAGTGTTCGACAGATATTGCCCGCTCGATTCCACCTAGAGTAATGCATAGCAGAAACACACGACGAACCACTGCCGCCCATCCCTATGTGGTTCAACTTAGTACACCCCGAACATCATTGTTTCAGAACTCTTTTATTTGGAGGACGTCATCTTTGTGGAACGGCCTTTCTGAGACCGTGTTTCCAACCGAATATAACCTCCAACGATTCAAGAAAAACGTGAATCGCTTTCTTCGCACACGCACCGCTCCCAGAGCGCCTTAAAGGATTTTTCCTATAGTGCTTGTGCTCGATCATAAAAAAAAAAAAAAAAAAAAAAAAAAAAAAAAAAACTTTCAAAAAATGTCGAAATGTTTTCCTGTAAATGTAAAAGAACCAAAATAGTGGACACTTCCCTAAAATGATGAGCAGTTGCCCATGCCCTGCAACCCTGGAAATTGTCAAATTGCCCAAAGGCAGTGGCGTCGGATCGGCATCTTACCTTGTAACCGTGAATGGTTTTTGCTGGATTATTTTCTCCCCTTGACTTTCTAACAATTAACATTTTTTGTCGAAGACTTTTCCTTTTGGATTGAAATTGTTCTTTTTGTTTATTTTTTCCCATATTGATAGGAAAATAAAATATAAATAATAATTAATCCGTATGTATACCACCGATCGCACTAAGTAAATCACAAAAAATAGAACACACACATATAAGATTCATAAGAATATATTTTGAAATGAGAATACCTACTTACAAATCCTCGGATGAAAAAAGGTAATGTAATTTTATTACTAATAGTAATTATTTAAGTAACCTAACAATATTAGGTACTTATTTACAATAATACATTATAAAGGTGTAATGAAATTTATGAGATAATCCCATAATTATTATTAATCTACCTAACAATAAACCATGCATCAACCATCAACCTCAACAAAAATAAGAACCCCTAATAAAATGTGTACGGATAATTATTATTCTTTACATGGAAAATTATGCACCTGCTAATAATAAATTCATAGTTCCTACTATTTTCTTCGGTCGGGCACCGAATATTGACAAGGTCAATCGCGTTGCCAGCGTTTCGCCAAGATATGATTAGTGGGCTTGTCTCTAAAAAAGAACGTAGGGCGGAGGACATTTTCCGCAAAATCGTTTTTCCAGGATTTTGAACAAACTATTTACTTTTAATTTTTCATTTTTTTACCAACATGTCTAAATTAACACCCACTAGGGCGCTATAGAGCCTGTTTTTTAAAATATATTTTATTAAAAAAAATATAAATTCAGAAAAAAAAATATATAGTTTTGGGCTCTATAGCGCCCTAGATAAAGTAATTTTATGCTACTTTTATATATAATAATTTTTTGATATTATGCATATTAACGAAGAAAATTTGGAAATAAAATAATGATAGGTATAGAATCCCCTTAATAAAAAATCGAAAGGAAATGTAAGTGTATGATACTAGTTGTTCCACCTTACTATCTCTTTGTCTAAGGATGGTTGCGTTTCGAATTTAAAAGTACATAATATGTATATATTAACTTCTACTTACTTCTTACTTTAGTATACAAAAGTAAAACAAATATATTGGAAAACTAATTAAAAATAGTACCTGAATATGGCAAAAAATGCAAAATACCAGCAAGTTATTTCCGTACGTACAAATGAACATATTTACATACAGACCAACTTGAACATCAATCTATCCTCAAACTAGGCATGCCATAAAATAAACTGTAATATAAATTATGTGTGTCAACAGCTCATCGATGCCGGCGTGACATACCCTGTATACTAATTCACCATATTAAATCAAGTTAATGTGCTAACTCAAGGAATATTTTACATTAACCTGATCAAAGACAAGTTTGCAAGAATAAACACAATCATTTTAGGTAAACGCTGTCGTTAGTAAATCTAATAAATTCATTAATTACCATCCTTAGTTTAGGTATAATGATTAAATGTGGTTAAATCGTATAAAGAAGTTTATGCCATTACTATAAATTTATAAACTTCTTAGGGAGTCATAGTATAACATAAAATTCGTTTGGGTGTTTTCTTCTTCCACACTCATATAATGTTTACAGGTAGTGGTAGGCGGATCGGATCTGAGCCGGTTCATTGAGTCGGATCTTAAGAAGGATTCGAACTAATTAGACCCCTGAAATAAAATAGATGGTTCACGAATAGGACGGAGTTAGGTTGAAGCTTGAAACGAATTTCCCGGATTACCGATAGTATTTGTATTCGTACAGTAATGTGGGTTGCACTTGTTGTTTTATATTTTTTATGTTAAAATAATCTTAATAGTAATAATTGTGACATTTTTTATACAGATCCGTCGGATTTTAATGACTGAGAAGAAGAGGAATTAAGACGTATTTGTGTTGTAATGTTTGTACCGACATGTCCGCGACTTGGTTTCGTTCCCAATCCCAAAAAGATCCGGATTGCCCACCTCTACTTACAGGTTCTTGACAGATCCACCTGGGGAATGTAATTTTAACGCTTATCCTGCGCACGCGATCTGACTACTAATACCGATATAGGCTCGTTGGCTTTCAATTTATTTTACACTCTTTAAACCATGTGTATCGATCTTTCAAAAAATATATAGTCTGAAGTCATGGGCTTTAGAAACATAGATTTTACTACAGTATCTACCCTGCTTTAAAATATATATCCTGGATGAGGTTACTATTTAGGCATTTTTGCCTTATTGAGTATAACAGAAGAAGAAGAAACGGAAAATTGATTATTCAACATTTTTAAGTAATATAGCTAATTTCAGGTGGGTAGAGGTAGAGACAATAGCAAAATAAGTGTTTAGTTCAGAAATACAGAAATTCCAAAATAAAATTAATAAGTCTATAGTGGAAAATATAAAGACATAAAAAATATATACTTTTATCTTATGTACAGTTTAGTTCAGAAAGAAGTAGGACATCGATTGTGTGTTGTAAACCTACCCATAATCCCCAAAAGTTCATAAAAAAGTAGGACAGGCTATTAACTGTGTTCAAATTATAACAGACTAAACTTTTTGTTTAAACGTGTCATATTTATAATTTTTATTACCGTTTTTTCTTCGTTTCATTAAGAAATAACAATTCTAATTTAATTCAAAGATTTTATTGTACACAATAATTAATAAAAAAAAGAAAATTATACCTATTTAATATTTAGTAATCGCTCCATTTTTTTGTAAAAGCTCATTTAGTCTATTGGGTATCAATAAGTATAGACCACTCACAAAATCCAGATCATCACTTAACTCGTTCCACGTTTCTTCCATAAATGAAACAAGTTCAGTTCTGTTAGCTGGGGTGAAATTTGCTTTATATATTTTTCGTGTCATTAGATCCCACACGTTTTCTATTATATTAGTATCGGGACTTTTTGAAGGCCACGGCAAAGTTTCCACGTTATTTCTCTGGAACCAATCTTTGACCATACCCGCGCTGTGAACCGGCTAGTTGTCGTGCTGGAAAATAAAGCTCTGATCAGGGAAATGTTGCGATACACTAGGTATCATAATATATTCCAAAATGTTCTTGTAAGTGACTGCATTAAACCTTTCATTTACAATCCAACACACTCCAAGTCCATGATAACTCACCCATGCCCATACATTCACCGAAAATATCCCTGATCTTTCGGAGTTACTGATAAAATTTTCAGTATATCTTATATTGCAAGGTCTGTATACCCTGATATGTCCGTTGAACGTAGACGGAAAAACTTTTCAATAAAGACTACTCTATTCCAGTCTGGTCGCAAATATTATTTAAGGCAAAAATAATTCGTGCCTGTTTGTGTTCTTCCCCTAATTTCATCTTTTTGGCGGCAACATAATTTTTTAAATGGGATTCTTTTAACCTACGACAATCTGTCGGTCTCGACCCAGAAAAATTTGTTTGCTGAATAGCAGCTCGCATTATTTGAAAGGGATGTTTCTCCAAGTATTGCACAAGACCATTGTCATGTTCTTGCGTTGTTTTTCTTGGTCTTCCAGGAGGCTTTTTCTTATCCAAAGTTCCATCTGCTTCCCATCTGTACTTAATATTTTCTACCGTTTTTTTTTGCTACGTGCATTATAGCGGCAACGTCTCGTTATAGATATTCCGTCATTTAAAAACACAATTATTTGAGTCTTCTGAACATTGTCAAGCCTAGGCATTATGCTTCGAATCAATAACTACTTATAAAAAATATATTTTTTTAAATTTAAAAAAAGAATGTCAATGTTATGTCAAACTTTTGATGTTTTTTAAAAGCCTGGTTTACATAGGATAAGAATCCGTGTCCTACTTCTTTCTGTACTCAACTGCACGTTAAAAAAAGTATTACAAATATTTAAGACAAAAACTTCCCGAATTGGATATACAAGCCCATAATATTTGCATTACCAAGCTCTTGAATAGGGACAAATGGCATTACGTTAATGTATGTTATAAATTATAAATGTGTTATTTATTTATCTTAAGACAAAATATAGTTGATAGGTAATAAATTAATAAACATTTTTCAGCATATTACACAGAACTAACATCTCCACCATACTTCTATAGGGAGACACAAACACTGCACATTTAACATTAACGCTACTACGCACTACGCTCATTTACCCCAAATGACCCTACCCTTTGTTTCAGACAAAGAAATAATTTAGTTCGTTATTTCCTTGGAATCAATTAAAGAATTTTCGATGCGATTTCGATGATTATAATAAAAACACATTGTATGTAAAATTGTTAGTAAAACAAACTTTACCTCAATTCAAACTTTAAGCATGACATTCCGTACAGCGCAGTAAGTCTGTTTATAAACTTTTAATTCCTTAAAGTATTTTAGGTTCGAGCAATTAAATCTAACATTAATTATTAATGACAATTAGTAAATTGCCTCAGCATAAAGTTTTTGTATTCTTATAAAGAATGCCTAGTAAAGATTTCATGGATTTTTTAAATCATTAGTAAGTATATTCTTTCAATATAAAAAAAGGAAAACATAGAGGCTAACGTAAGTAACCGCATATTGAAAACTTGTTTGAGAACATCCCTAGTAGTAAATACTGCGTGGTACTTTGGTGTGATTTATTGAAACGCCCCAGACCCGGGCCTATTTTTCGCGTAATAGAAAATTTTAACAAAATTTCTTAAGGGTAAAATAAAATAACTAATATTTTTGGGATCAGTAATATATGCTGAGGAACCCTCGCGTTTTAAAAGAGCTTCAAAGCCACAAAAAGTGTAAAATTTAACCCTCTTATCAGCAAAACTGTACAAGCAGGTCAATTTCTTTAGTTTTAGAAAAACACATGGCCACGCAAGGCGTCACCAGCGGTGAGAATATAAAAGAGATAAAAACGACGCTCAATGGAGACTCGATTTTTCTCAATCACAAGTTAAGGTGGTTTCGCTGCCAGTTTGTTCCTTGGTCTATCTATTTATTCTTTATTACAAATTATTGGATTTTTTCTACTTATTTTAGATCTCTTCCAGCGCCGATCGACCATACGGTTCACCAATCCGAAGTCGACACCCGGTGCGCTAGAGATCATTGAGAATGGAATTAAATCCAAACGCTGAATTGGGGTATTAACAACAATTTGTTGGGTACTACTGCAAATTGACCCTACAACATCGGCGCCGAGCTACGTTTACGGTTCACTAATCCGGGCGTTAGCTCATGGTGCTTGTGTCGACATGATGCAATAGAAAAACCCGACGATTGCAGTTAATAAACAAAGACAGCAACAATCTTAAATTCATAATTATTTAAAGGCCACACCATATAAAAATCTAAATATTCTTTTACTTCAATTTCACTCTTACAAATACGTCTATCAAAAGTTCTATTCAGAAAATTATACAGACATAACTAAATGGGTGCTTTAAATTGCAAATAAAGTTCAGCCAACACGTCTGCAAGACAAAATTGGCTTTTAGTTGTTTCAAAATAAAAAGGTGGCCAGAGCATAACGGTACTATTCGTAACTGTAACAATAATAAATACACTTTTGCTATCTAAGGGTCGTAAATTATGGGTCCGGTTCGTTGGCACAGACCTTTTTAACACGCTTTTATTAGCTTCACCTATACCGGGTGACAACGAATGTTGTTAACCCCCCTATTTTTTTCGTAGTTTTATTAATACAAATTTTAAAATTTCAGGAGATTCTAAGTGAATATTTTGTTACTTTTTAGTGAAATCGCACTTTCAAAATCACTTCCAGTTTGACCGGAAGTGGTATCAACTCTTTTATTTTAAATGAAAACCTATTATTTTTATTGGATATTTAAATTCTACGGCCAATTTCCTTTAAAATGACGTATCACACATTATAATTTGTTTTTAAAATGGTTTTCAGGCTAACTTTTCAAGGAAATCCTTAGATGACCATGGATTCGCTAATACAACATGATTTTTTGAGAGTGGGCCATGGAAGTTTTAAAGTGGTCCATTTTTAACCTGTTTTATGTTGAACAATTACATTCTTTGCGAAAGATGCTTCTGTCAAAAATATTTTAGATATGTCATATTTTTGAAATATGACCTATCTCGATTATTTTTCAATTTTGGCCGCTCCTTTAAGTCAGTATAATACCATACTTATGATACATTTTCAAAAGGGTAATTTAATAAGCTATTTTTTGGCCCTAAAAAATGCCTTGTTGCCATTTAAAAATATTGAGTAATTCTTCCTCATTGTTTAAAAAAATATGACATATTTAAAATATTTTTGACAGAAGCATATTTCGCAAAGAATGTAATTGTTCAACATAAAACAGATTAAAATAGACCACTTTAAAACTTCCATGGCCCACTCTCAAAGAATCATGTTGTATTAGCGAATCCATGGCCATCTAAGGATTTCCTTGAAAAGTTAGCCTGGAAGCCATTTTAAAAACAAATGATAATGTGTGATACGTCATTTTCAAGGAAATTGGCCGTATAATTCAAATATCAAATAAAAATAATAGGTTTCCAATTAAAATAAAAGAGTTGATACCAGTTCCGGTCAAACCGGAAGTGATTTTGAAAGTACGATTTCACTAAAAAGTAACAAAATGTACACTTAGAATCTCCTGAAATTTTAAAATCTGTATTAATAAAACTACGGAAAAAATAGGGGGTAACAACATTCGTTGTCACCCGGTATGTATGTATGTTTCTTTGTAACCGACTTCTTTGAACCCGATTTTGACCCACTTTTAACCGTCAGATTTAATTTAAATTTTGTAGACTTATCAAGAACCGCTGACAGTACAATAATTTGATAAGTTTATCTCATTATCCTGATCAGGATCGCCGGAATTAAATCATTTCCTTACAGATCCTCTATATGAGAGTGAGAGAGATAGAGCTCACCGTATGCGCATGCGTACTATCTACCTACTTTCCAGCTCGAGCACTCGGCTTAATAGTGTTCGTACATTCTTTCGCTATCAGTTGGTCTGTTGGTCGAGCGCGTTTGTTCGGGTTTGTGGATCCAATGCTTTGAATCTAGCCATTTGAAAAAAAAATGGATCCACTGCTTTAAATCTAGCCATTTCAAAAAGTTATTGTTAAATTAGTGACAGTATTTCATCTCTACTCCGGACCTCTCTATGCCTATCTCTACTCAAAAAATTTTTTTTCTTAACAATAACTCAAACTAAAAAATGAAAAATAAGTATAGTTTAAAAAAACTAAAAAACACGCTTTATTAAATAATCAAACTAAAAAGCGGAAAATAAATATACCTAGTTTAAAATAATTCTTGAAATTCTTAATATAGGCAGAAAATAATAATGAACGATAAACATTCGTATTATTGTGAAAAAAGCATGGTGCGCTTTGTGCTATATTTTTTTCCTATATCGAGCACCCCACGCTTTTTTCACAGTAATACTAGGTAATGTTTATCGTTCATTATTATTTTCTGCCTATATTAAGAATTCCTAGAATTATTTTAAACTATATTTATTTTCCGCATCTTAGTTTGCGTAATTATTAAAGCGTGTTTTTTAGTTTTTTTAAACTATACCTATTAATGTAAAAGATGTACTTGTCTCCCTGGGTTTTGTAGACCTTGAGAACAAAGACTGGACGTTATTACGCAGTAATAATGCCATCTTATAAAGTAAATAATAATCTGCAATAACAGGTAAAGAAATGGGGAAGGGTTAATTAAGGGCGATATTTTATTTGATTATATACAAGACAAGTTATCCGAAAAGGGTTATGATTATTTAGTATGATGTTGCCTATAGAACGTTAATTTGTGTACATAAAACGGTTTTTTAGACTGTCCGACAGCAGGAATAACTTGAGTGTCCACTGCTGAAGACCGTTGTCGCTCGGCTTTCTAGTAATATGGAAAACAACGCCCGCTTGAGAAGAAAAGTGACACATGCGGAAAGCGGGTCAGCTCCTAACTTTTATTGCACTTTTAAAAGTTATATGTTGAAATGTCCGACAGTAGGAATGACTTGAGCATCCACTATTAAAGACCGTTGTCGCTCGGCTTTTTACCAAACTACGTAGTACCTTTATACCAAACGTGTACGTAAATCTATAAAAATACTCTGTAACTAAAATGACAAATAATTTTAATAATAATACGTACAAGAAAACAGGGCGATATGTAACAAAATAAATGGCAGATTAACGGGGAACCAATTAAAACCAGAGTGTGGTCGCAGACCAAAAATAATCATAAAAAAGGAGGAGGGGTAAAGTGTCACCATTACAGTCGCAGACGTAATTTGTAACAAAAGGTATAATGAGAAATTAGTCACTATTTTGTTGCAGACAGATGTTGGTGCAAACGGGCTAAATTATGGGAGACCATCTTACAGTAAGAATTATGAAATGCAATAATTAGGGATTTAATTTTTTATGTTATTTTGTGGTACCGTAAAAGCGCCCATCTTGCAACACTTTTGGAGTTTAAGTTTCGTTTCTGAGAAACCTTTTGAAGATAGTTTAAAACCAAAAAATACATTTTGTTGGTCGATATGCTTTTCTTAAAACCGGCATTATGCGTCGCCATAGCACTGGTAAATTCTCAATAGTTACAAATTGAGTTGAGTTAAGCTCAAATAAAACCCAAATGACGTGACTTGGAGTCTTTGGCAACGGAGTATTCTTCTAGAGTAAAAATTGGTGTATAATTTGACGTGGTTTTATCGTGAAACTCGTCTAATCGGCTTGTTATGATAAACAGAATAAGATATCTATCTTTAACTATCGTTGTTGTTTCTTACTATACCAAACATTATACCGTGCGAGCAAAAATTATTTGCATCAAAGAGAGCTTGGATTAAAAAGCGTAGGGCTTGGTTTAGATCACAATGATATGGGGACGATATATCTAACCAAATCTAGGTTAAAATTTTGTCAAATCCATATTATGACATGATATGCCAAACTAATGAGTAATAAAATAAGTAGACAAATACAAATTTATTTTTGTTGTTTACAAAATTAACAAAGAATATACAGAAAGAAAAAAAAAATATTTACATAAATTGCTGAAATTGGCCACCGCCATGCTCCAAGCATAAATTCACACGTCTCTTCATATTTTCAAAATTGTTGACCAGCATCTCTGGAGAAATGTTACCACATTCTTGGATAATCCTTTCTTGTAATTGTTCTAAATTTGCAACTGTGGTGTTTTAAAAATAGTGTTATTTAAATGAGGAAAAACGAAGTAATTCATAACCGTTAAACAAGGTGATCTAGGTGGGAATTCAATGTCTGATCGAAAACTGATCAATCTGTCGCCGAAAAAATTGCGTAAGTAGTTAATAGTTTCGGCGACTGTATGGGCGGTTATTGCACCGTTCTGTTGAAAATATCCAAAACGTAGTTCGTCGTCAAGTAATTGCTCCACAAATGGATTCAAAATATTGTCTATACCGCTGTGCTGTAACTGTGTCATAGAAAAAAATAGGACCAACAATTCTTCTTCGGGAAACAGCTAACCAGACACCAATTTTTTGAGGGTGCAATGTGGACTCTACAAAAAAATGGGGATTTTCACTACTCCACATGCGTGTATTCTGAGAATTCACATAATTGTAGAGGTGGAACCATGCTGCATCCGAAAAAAATGTCAGGTCTAATAAATCATTTCTTTCCAATAAATTTTGGGTAAACCATTGAGAGTAATTCCTGCGTCTTTCAAAATCTGCGGCTTGTATTTCTTGGAATACTTGCACCTTATAAGGAAATACATTTGGCTGCTTCTTAAGAATAGTCCTGCATGTTCCATAAGATCTTCCCACTTCTTGGGACAGGCGTCTTATACAATTTGTTGACGTATTTTGCATTATTTTACGAACGTTTGCAACAAGTTTTTCTGTTTTTACAGATAGTCTTCCTGCTCCTTTTTTGTGTTGTATAGAACCTGTTTCCCTAAACGCAGCCACGGTTCTTTTTAGGCAATGATAAAAATCCCCAGCAATAAAAGCAACGTAAGGAAAATGTTCATGAAAATCGTCCATGCACAAACCCGGATTGTATTGCCACTCACCATTTACTTTAACCCCGTTTCAAAAATACGCTTCAACCATGAATGTTTTGTGCTGTTCCGTAAAGCCCATTGTGTGAATTGTTCAAGAAATTGGAAAAATTAGGGATGAATCAAAATACTTGTAACGACTGTCAAAGATGACGGAATAACTGATTGATTGTTAATTCAGGTAGTTACTGACACCCAACAGGTATTAAGCTATACGGCTAAGCATAACGTCCTTAGATGCAAGGCCCTCTTTTGATGCTAATAATTTTTGCTCGCACGGTAAGAACTTTTGAAAGGATAAAAGAATGACTAAGAATACAGCATTTAATTTTTCAAATCAAGAAAACTAAACTATTGTCATACACCACGTGTATGACTTGACTAGTTTTTTAAATGTGTTATCATATCCTACTATAACCACTAAATTTATCAAAAATAACCAGTGCTCTTGGTATAGTTCCCCACCACTTCTACCGTAAGGTTTATTAAATTAAGAGTATTATTTTTAATTAGTCATTTTCATCATTATATTCTACCTATCAGTTTATTTTTTAAATTAAATAAATAAGTTACTGAAAATTCGTAAAAGTTATCACATCGCAAAAATTCGCTTAACTGCTGCAGCCTTAATCCTACTTTAACGTAAATGGATCATTCCAATTCGCTGAACTTTATTTGTCGGCAAATTTGATTGAAATTCCAGTAGAATGATGAACACCCTTAATGTTTTAGATTAAGGCAAATATAAAATTCATTGGTGTTAGCATGCATGGGCTTTTTAGAACTTTTTACAAATTTTAATATATCGTAGGCTGATTCATAAATAGAGCAGCTTTAAATACGTAAACTTTTTAATTGCAAATAAAATTATTTACTTAGAAGATAGTAAGTCTCAGATTATATGCCATTTTTGGCAAATACAATACCTGGTCTAGCTGCACCCAAGAAAATAGAATTCAATTCAACAAAATATGTACATATGTTATATTTTCTAGAGAGCTTTTGATTTTAAAATTATTTTCTGTTGTATATTACTATTCTTAACTTAAAATGATGTAATTTCCTTATGAGCTGACAAGATAAATAAAAGTATTTATAGTAAAACTACAACAACAGTGTTCAAAATTACATTTCTCCACGTAGTTTTTAGATTTTGTTTTGTCGTTTAAGTTGTAAAAATTAAAATATTAAGAACCTTTCTACCTCTTGTAAAATTTAATGGCCTTCGGCATGGGGTAGTTTTATAATAGGTCGGTACTTTCCCATGACGTCAGTTATTCTAGGTACAATATGGAGTAACAATAATTCACCCGAACGGTCAAAAAACCAGTGCAACCTTTTGCCTCGAAAAATACGGTCGACTTTTAGTTTTTAAAAAAGCACACAGCTTTCGGTTTCGCCCTGTACTACGGGTTATTTTTTTGTTGTACTTACTGTACAATTTAAGGGACTAATTTTTTTTGTGTGGTAATTTTCGGCAGATACTCTTGTCACTTAACAGCATAATATAGTCATTTTACTGTACTATATTGTGTAATATCTGTCATTTACCATTGATGTTCATTTTTTGTTAAACGTTGTAAATATATTTGTGTTCCTGTTACCGAACTAAAGTGTTTTTTCATCGCCCCACATCCTATTGCTGGTCCTTCGAGAATTCAACACTGCTGATGGGTATTCCCCATCATATGGCCCTAGACGAGCCGGATTTGCAAGAATCAACCAAGGTGGTGAGAAATAAGTGATTTTTCCACACACACGGAAACAGGAGCAGCTCACTGATGCACTGGATATTCGTTTACTGATGAACATTATAAGGTCAGACCGTTTCAATTGTATTATTTCCACTGATAATAATTTGACTTTGGTGTTACAAAACACCCCTTATTAATTAGAGACAATAGGTACTCAATTTTTAGAAATTTTTTGTCCCATTTTTAACACATTATATTTTGTGCACATTTTGTTATTAAATAACTATTCTTAACAGAGTCACAGAACTCGTTAGTTACTTCTTAATTTAAAAACCACTTATTTATACTTAAACAAACATACTGTTTGCTTACTATTTATAAATCCTACTATAGGTTTTATGATAATTAACAGAGTCACCGAACTCACTACTTATAGACCTTACTACAGGTTATATAATATTAATTAACCGAGTCACAGAACTGAAATATTTAAATGGTTTTTATATAAATATTGGTAATACAATATTTTGATTTAAACTGAATAGAGCATATTTGCTTATAATTTATAAGCCTTTCTTTAGGTTTAGATTGAGTCACAGAGCTCACGCTATTTATAAAAATTACATTTTGTTCATTTTCTTTGCACTATTACTTGTACGGACATCAACATAAATTTGCATAAGTTTTAAAATATTTACCACGGCATAGTGCTTATAAACGTAGTGACAATGGTAGGTAGTTTTCAGTGAAAGTGCGGTATTATTGTGTATAATTTAACCTAATACATTATCACAGGTTATTTTGATTGTTTGGTAGTTTTGTTATTGATTGTTTCATTTTTTATAAAAAAAAAAGGAATAACTAACTGTGTTTTTGGTACTATACAAACTTGTTTATCCTTATTTTTTACATACATTTTTACATTTTGTTTCCTTAATCACTTATCTTCAAAATGGAGGCTTTAATTGCTTTACGTGGTCGACATAAGAGCGCGATAACTCGCGTAGAGAAGTGGTATTCCACTAATAAAGATCATAATGATATCACGCAGTTTGTTTTGCGTTCCGAATGTTTAATTAAGGCCTTCCAGGAATACAATCTTGTCCAAGACAAAATTGAAATTGAAGATGAGGTACAGGAAAGTGACAGAGAATCTACCGAAAATCGATATTTTGAAATTTTGGGCGCAATTAAAAATACGATTACGTCTTTACAACAAGCTACGGTCGCACAGACTTCAAGCACAAATCAAACGCAAATTTCATTTGTTAAGCTACCGGACTTACAGATTCCGCAATTTACTGGTGAAATTGTACAATGGAAAAATTTTATTCAATTATTTGACAGGGCTGTCATTCAAAATCCATCCTTATCAGGGGCGGAAAAATTAACATATTTAAAATCATATTTAAAAAACGAACCTTTAAACCTAATTAA
Organism: Polydrusus pterygomalis; assembly: GCA_963969555.1. Lineage (NCBI taxonomy): Eukaryota > Metazoa > Arthropoda > Insecta > Coleoptera > Curculionidae > Polydrusus > Polydrusus pterygomalis. Next base: position 14,201,256 of record OZ018384.1, read on the forward strand.
TACTTTAGAGATAGAAGATTCCAATTTTCAGATAGCGCTAGACAATTTAAAGGATCGGTATGACGATCAGCTTGCTATAATATATGCCCACATTAAAAATCTATTAGAATCGCCTTCCTTAAGTAAATCTTTCACTTTACGACATTTTATAACATACATTAAACAAAACATAGAATCCTTAAAAAACCTCAATGCTTACAGTTTGGAGTTGTTTTTAGTTTATATTTTTGCTCAAAAATTAGACAGTGGCACAAAAAAGGCTTTTGAATTTGGATGTGATACAAAAAATCACCCAAGGCTCGATGATTTTATAAAATTCTTAGAGGACAGATGTAAAATTCTTGAACGAAAAATTCCTGAGTCAACAACTGACCATAAAAAATCACAGCCATCGAGAGTTTCACACCATGTACATTTTTCGCAAGATGCGCAGTCAAATTTATCAAAAATCCATCGCCACGCAACCTTCCACAACATACTCCTCAATTTTTTGCTCACTCAAGCACTAGACAATTTCAGCCACGAGGCCCAGTAAACACACAAAATAATTTTCAAAATTCAAATCGATATTTAAGAAATAATAATCAAGGTCAGCCACACACTATTAACTCAAACAATTCAACTACAAATTCTACAGCTACACACATACCTAGTTCGTCAAATTCAATCAATGTACAAGCTCCACGTACACAAATTCAACCTTCGACACAAGACGTTGTAAATCAACCTATACACACTGAGCAAGTTCTTTCCACTCTTTTAGCGAGTGGCAAATCACTCTTAGCCACAGCTCAAGTTACCTTGTATACGGCAGAACAAATCCCAATTACAGTCAAGGCAGTTTTTGACACCTGTTCTACTACCTCGCCAATGACAGAAGCGTTAGTAGAAAGGCTTAAACTTAAAACTAAGCATGCCCAAGTTAGCATTAACGGTGTTGATGGCATTGCAACAACTTCAAATAAAATTTTAAACAATGTCGAAATTTACTCAAATATAAATAATAACTACAAATTTACAATAAATTGTACAGTTGTCAAACAAATTACTACAAAATTACCACATTTTAACTTACAAATTAATAAAATACCCATACCTCCACACATTACATTGGCTGACCCTGAATTTTACACAGCCTGTAGCATAGACATTTTGCTTGGGGCCGATATTTATTACTCACTTTTAAAAGAAGGGATTATAAGAATACAAAAAAACTTCTTGACACTTTTGGATACCCATTTAGGATACATTGTAGGGGGCGCGGTCCCTATGCAAGTTATTTCGCGTAACACATGTGAAACAAACACTGAACAAACAGTAGACACTTGTCTCCTTTTACAGAATTCTGATGATCATTTTTTACAAAAATTTTGGTCAATTGAGGAGCCGCCCTCGAATTTGAAAACCATTTTAACACCTGAAAACGAACTTTCAGAACAAATATTTACTGACACCACAAAAATCTTAGACAACGGATCTTTTCAAGTCAACTTACCATTAAAATCGATCGACGAACACTCAAAATTAGGTGATTCATTTCACATAGCAAAAAAAAACGATTTTTTTAACCTAGAAAGGCGTTTTGAAAATAATACAGAGTTATTTTCTCAATATAAAAATTTTATTGATGAATATATTACTTTAGATCACGGAAGATACATTCCATTAAGTCTTAAAAACGAAAACAATAAAAACAAATATTTTTTACCACACCATTGTGTGATTAAACCCGATTCCACAACAACAAAATTACGCGTAGTCTTTGACGCGTCTTCTAAAAGTTCTTCAGGTTATTCTTTAAACGACATTATGCTAAAGGGTTATACGGTTCAACCTGAACTTTTTGACATTTTGTGTAGATTTCGTTGTAATAAATTTGTTTTAATTCTTGACATTGAAAAAATGTATAGACAGATAAGAGTAAACCCTGAACAGACATACTTACAAAACATTTTTTGGAGGGACAACCCCAATGAAAACTTAAGGTGTATTGAACTTCTGACGGTAACTTACGGTACTAACAGTGCTCCCTATCTAGCCACACGAACTTTAAACGAACTTGCTTACAAAAAACAACAAGACTTTCCATTAGCTGCAGAAGCAGTTCTACAACAATGTTACGTAGATGACATACTATGTGGTAGTAATTCCCTTACTGAACTTAACGAACTTTATATGCAGTTAAACCGACTTTTTGCCTCCGCAAATTTTAATTTACATAAGTGGTGTTCTAATTCAACCGACTTCTTAAACACCATTTTTCAAAACATGGAACAAGAAAATTATGATATAAAAATAGAAAATGTGTCCAACAAGGTTTTAGGAATCAGTTGGAACCCAAAATCAGATATTTTTTCAGTTTCTCTACCTCAAAACACTAATATAAATTTTAATACAAAACGTGATGTACTTTCTAAAATCGCACAGATGTTTGACCCATTGGGCTTTATAGGTCCAGTGATAGTAGTAGCCAAAATTATTATGCAAAAAGTATGGATTGATAAATTGGGTTGGGATGATACTTTACAAAATGACTTATTAAGGGAATGGACACATTTTTTTGATAATATCCATAAACTATCTTCTTTAAGTATTCCAAGGTATCTTTTTTGTGACAAGTTTATTCAATTTGTTGAACTCCATGGATTTGCAGATGCAAGTCTCAAGGCCTACGGCGCCTGCTTGTACATTCGTGCAGTTTATACAGATAATACTGTGTCATCAAAATTAGCAGTCTCAAAAAGTAGAGTAGCACCAATTAAAACAGTAACTTTGCCCAGACTAGAGCTCTGCGCAGCCGTATTATTGTCAAACTTAATTAATAAAGTAAAATCTACATTTGAGGGTAAATTTGTTTTTAATAGTATAAATTTATGGAGTGACTCACAAATTACACTTTCTTGGTTAAAATCTCATCCTTCGCGTTGGACAATTTTTGTTTCAAATAGGGTCGCAGAAATTCAAAATTTAACCCCAGACTGTAAATGGCGGTACATTAAATCGGCTAAAAATCCAGCAGACTGCTTATCAAGAGGATTGATACCCGATGAAATTTTACGTTCAACTCTTTGGTGGCACGGACCACAGTTTTTAACAAACCCAAATCTTGACTTAAATTCATATGACTTGGACATAAATATTGACCACTTACCTGAACAGAGAAAAACGGAAACTGTACTGATTAATGTGACAGACGATTTTTGGCAAACCTTATTCGAAAAATTTTCTTCGTTTGTTCGGCTACAACGAACTGTTGCTTATCTTTTTAGATTTGTCAATAACTTAAAACCAAACGCTGATAAAATAAACAAGGAGACTCTCTAACAGTGCAGGAATTACAAAATTCGGCAAATTTCATAATAAAAACTTTACAAAAAATTTATTTTTCACAGGAAATCAAGGAAATAACGGCAAATAAATCAATATCAAATCGAGCTATTCTACAACTTTCCCCGTTTATTGATGACTTGGGACTCTTAAGAGTTGGCGGACGTTTATTATACTCGGACTTACCATTTAATCAAAAACACCCGCTGTTGCTGCCATCCAAAAATCATATTACCTCTTTGTTGTTAAAAAAAGAACACTTAATACTAGGACATGCCGGACCTCAGAATGTACTATCAAACTTTAAACTTAAATTTTGGCCTCTTAACGGCTTAAGAGAGATAAAAAAGATAATTAAAAATTGTTTAACGTGTTACAGATTTAAGGCACAAGCGTGCCAACAAATTATGTCTAATATACCGGAAGACCGTGTTAAACCAGCTAGGCCCTTTTCCAAGGTTGGAGTCGACTTTGGGGGACCATTTCTTGTTAAAACTTCTAAATTACGACGAGCACCACTAATTAAATCTTACATAGCGATATTTGTGTGTATGGTGACCAAGGCTGTACACATCGAACTAGTATCCGATCTTTCTACTGACAATTTTATTCTTACTCTAAAACGGTTTATAGCCCGTAGAGGCGCTCCATCTATTATTTTTAGCGACAACGCCACAAATTTTTTGGGATCCAAAAATCAACTAAAAGACGTTTATGATTTCTTTAAAAGGAAAGATAACATAAATAAATTTGAAACTTTTTTGACTGAAAAAGAAACTATATGGAAATTTATTCCACCCAGAAGTCCTCACTGGGGGGGACTGTGGGAAGCCGCGATAAAAAGCACTAAATACCATTTATACCGCATTATAGGCGAATCACACTTTAATTTTGAAGAATTGACTACAATTTTAACCCAAATAGAGGCAATATTAAATTCACGACCATTATTACCCATGTCCACGGATCCCTGTGACTTGACTTATTTGACACCCGGCCATTTTTAACCGGCGACAGTATGACATCTCTCCCTGAACTAGATATGACAGACATTCCTGAAAATCGTTTATCTAGGTGGAATAGATGCACTCAAATACAACAACTTTTTTGGAAAAAATGGTCAAGGGATTATTTAAATCGATTACAAAATAAACCAAAATGGTTAGAGCCTCAGTCAAATTTAAAATTAAACGAGTTAGTGTTGCTAAAGGAAGATAACACACCGCCTTTAAAGTGGCCTAGAGCTAGAATCATAGAATTGATGCCAGGCAAGGATAAAAAAATTCGCGTGGTCAAAGTAAGAACGGCAGATGGAATACTTACCCGGCCAATTACCAAAATTTGTCCATTGCCAATGAGTTAACATATTATTAATGTTAACATGTATTTTTTTAACGATTAGTTTTGAACTTCAACGCGGGGCAGTATGTTCAAAATTACATTTCTCCACGTAGTTTTTAGATTTTGTTTTGTCGTTTAAGTTGTAAAAATTAAAATATTAAGAACCTTTCTACTTCTTGTAAAATTTAATGGCCTTCGGCATGGGGTAGTTTTATAATAGGTCGGTACTTTCCCATGACACTATATAACCGCCGTCGCAGAGCAAACATCGTGTATCGTGCTCCGTCTAAACTAACGAAAAACGGCTGTTTAAATCAGCAATTTGGATCGCGTTTTCGCGCAATTAGTAAAATTGGTCATCCACGTATATTGTAAAAGTGTTTCCACGACCCACATTTTCCGATCATGTGAATTGTGCCTTTCAGTGCTACCTATAACATCAGGTTCAAATAAACAAAAACTACATTGCTATTAATATAAAAATAAACAAACTGCATTGTTAATGTTTTTGTGTTTCGCGCCTACTATGCCATCAAACTAGGCCGGAGTTATGGAGTTTTACGTGTGTCGCACATAATTTAGCACTGTAAAGCCAAAATATGCATTGTTTTAAGTGTGAAATAGACGATAAAGATGCTTCCGGGCTCCTCTCTTGCGACGGATGTGGTCGCTTTGTTCACAAGAAAATTGAATGTTCCGACTTGTCAGCATCTGAGATTCGAGTTATGGAGCTTAAAACCAAGAGAACTCTAAAATTCTTTTGCCATGACTGTCAATCTGGACTGTTAAATGTGCCAAAACTTATAAAGGCTATAAGTGAGTTGAAAGAAGAGGTTAATAGGTTAAAAGCCCAACCAATCCCAACGGCTGCACCACTCTTAGGCCAGGAAGTTTACAGAGAGCTACAAGACCGTCAAGAGAGGGGAAACAATTTAATGATATTTAATCTCCCTGAAGGCAACGACGCTATTGAGATACCTCAATTGTTTGGTGCTTTAATGGACAACCCTCCCAAACTTGTTAGAGCTACTAGAATTGGAAGGAGGAATAAAAACGGATGTAGATCTATTAAAGTGTCATTTTCCAGCCAACCGGAAGTGCTCTCATTATTGAAAAATCGTTCTAAGCTTAAAGGTAAAAAAGTCTACATCAACTCCGACTTGACTCCTCAACAGCGAGAACAAGAAAAAACTATCCGCACTCAACTGGAGAACCGAAAAACTCAAGGCGAAACTAACCTGACTGTGATACATCGACACGGTACTCCCCTTATTGTATCAAAAAACCAACTAAAGGCCTAATTTCACAAAATAATGATTTCTCAATTTACTTCCAAAACGTCAGAGGCCTTCGCACTAAACTGAATTACCTCTTGGAATCGATCCCTGGATGTCACTACCAGATTATTGTGTTTGTGGAAACTTGGCTCAATGACGCTTTTAATGATGCCGAGTTGTATATGCAAGATTACCGAATCTATAGAAGGGACCGATCTCTACAAACAAGTACTTATTCCAGAGGTGGCGGAGTTCTAATTGCTATCCACAAATCCATAAAAAGTAGGCAGCTGTTCGTAGAGGATGATATTGAGGATCTGTTTGTCCTGATTGAAACTGGAAAGAAATCGCTTATTCTAGCTGGTGCATTCTTCCCGCCACGATCCCCCACCACTGACTACGTTTCATTTAGTGAAAATGTTGACACGTTGGCCGAAGAACACCCCCTGGCAGCAATAGGTATTCTCGGAGATTTTAATTTGCCTCATGCATTGTGGGAAAACAATAATTTAAGCTCCGTTGTCAGATCAGTGCCCCCAGCAGCTCCTGCCGAGGTTGATTCCTTAGAAGTAGTGTCCAATACGTGCGCTTTCCACAATTTACATCAACTAAACACGATTACGAACAATCACAATTCAGTTCTAGATCTGGTACTTTTTCAAGACGAAAACTGTCAAGTTCGTGAAGCTGACGATTGTGTTGTACCTCAGGATAACTATCACCCACCCTTGGATATTACAGTGCCTTATAAATGCGATAATACAAACAATTCTTCTTTATGTGAAGGTTATTATAGAGATTTCAAATCAGCAAACTTTAATTTAATTAATGATTACCTGGGAGGCATGTGCTGGGATGCTCTTCTTGCTCAGACTAGTCTGGATGACATGGTAAATGTATTTTATAATGCTATTTATTCAGCAATCGAATTATTTGTTCCCCTTAAACGTGTTTCCACAGGTAAATTTCCCAGATGGTTCTCACCAGCGCTTAAGCATTGTATAATAGAAAAAAAAAGAGCTCACAAACGCTACAAAAATTCGGGACTTCAGAGCGATTATCGTGAATTCTCTAGATTACGTTTAATTTGTAAAAGACTATCAGTCGAATCAAACAATACTTTTGTTGCTTTTACAGAAAACTCTTTAACCACTAATCCCAAACAATTTTGGAACTACGTTAATTCAAAAAAAAGAAGTAACGATCACCCCAGTAAGTTTCAATACAATGGAGACTGCAGTGCTTCCGGAGAAGAAACTGCCAATATGTTTGCCCATTATTTTTCTCAAGTTTATAGTAGTCAACACTGTCCTGATTACCAACAACCACTTTCTGAGTACAACAACACTAGTGTCACAGAGTACAACATTTCCATATCTGATGTATACTCACATCTAAATTCCTTAGATATAAACAAGGGTCCTGGTCCTGACGGTATTCCCCCATTACTTCTTAAGCACTGCAGCTTTATTCTGGCCCGGCCCTTACATACTATTTTTAACCTATCTTTAACTAAGGGAATATTTCCAGAATTTTGGAAACTAAGTTATCTAGCACCAATTCATAAATCAGGAAAAAAAGACTTAATAACAAATTATCGACCAATTAGCATCCTGAGTACCATTCCAAAAGTATTTGAACATATCCTAACTAAGTATTTGACCTCCTTATTAAGCCCTTATATTGTTTCCAGACAGTTTGGCTTCCGGACTGGAATGAATACTGAACTCAACTTGCTAACCTACGTTGACTTCATTTCGGAAGCCTTGGAGAATGGCTTTCAGGTACACTCAATCTACACCGACTTCTCCAAGGCGTTTGACAGGGTCAATCATGCGGTTCTATTATCTATGCTGGAGGGTCTGGGTGTTGGTGGCCAGTTGCTGTCCTGGATACGTAGTTACTTGACTGGGCGCTCCCAGATAGTCCGATTTAACAATTTCCAATCCACAAGTATAAAAGTTCCATCTGGGGTTCCCCAGGGGTCTCATCTGGGCCCCCTTTTATTTAATTTGTTTATTAACGACCTGGGGTCGCAATTCAAATACAGTCAATTCCTCCTCTTTGCTGATGATTTAAAATTGTACATGAAAATCTCGTCCCTCGATGACTGTTTAAATCTTCAGTCCGACTTGGACAGATTGGTAGCTTGGTGTAAGAACAATGGTATAGAGCTGAATGCTTCAAAGTGCCACTTGATCATCTTTCATAAGACTAGGTCAGCGTTTGAACAGCCTTATTTAATCGAAGATAATATAGTTACGAATGTTCCCGAAATAAAAGATTTAGGTTTGATTATGGATTCAAAGCTTACTTTTATTCCCCACATCCAGAACACCCTCTCTAAGTCTCTCCAACTTCTCGGATTTATAAAGCGCGTTACCGTTGACTTCACGAATACTAAAGCTATTAAGCAACTATATTGCTCATTAATAAGAACTTATCTCGAATACTCTTCATGTGTCTGGAATCCATGCTATAATGTACACATTCAGAAGTTGGAGACAGTTCAACATAAATTCTTAAAATATATAGCTTTTAAACTTAATGCACCACACCTAACATATTCTCAGCTGGAATCTAATATTCAGATCAGATCACTCTCTCAACGCCGCGATCTAAAAGATCTTAAAATGTTATATAACATATTACACAATAAATATAACAGCCCTCTTTTGCTGGAAAAAATAAGGTTACATGCACCTTCAAGGGAAACACGTCTAAGAAATACATTTTCGATATTTCCTCATAGAACTAATTATGGCCAAAATAGTTTTATATCAAGGTCAGGCAGACTGGCCAATGAGCATCCCACACTTGATTTCTTTTTAAATAGATCTATCTTTATGCGAAAACTTCATACTATAATGTGAAATCTCTTTAATTTTATCACATTGCTGAATGCTACGTTTTTCTTAGTAAATTAAATAAAATACGTTAACTCTGCGTTAGGATTAAGATTATTTATATTTTTGTGAAATTGGGCAGTGCCCGTAAATAAATAAATAAATAAATAAATAAATGACGTCAGTTATTCTAGGTACAATATGGAGTAACAATAATTCACCCGAACGGTCGAAAAACCAGTGCAACCTTTTTCCTCGAAAAATACGGTCGACTTTTAGTTTTAAAAAAAGCACACAGCTTTCGGTTTCGCCCTGTACTACGGGTTATTTTTTTGTTGTACTCACTGTACAATTTAAGGGACTAATTTTTTTTGTGTGGTAATTTTCGGCAGATACTCTCGTCACTTAACAGCATAATATAGTCATTTTACTGTACTATATTGTGTAATATCTGTCATTTACCATTGATGTTCATTTTTTGTTAAACGTTGTAAATATATTTGTGTTCCTGTTACCGAACTAAAGTGTTTTTTCATCGCCCCACATCCTATGGTGATACAATTCGCAATCGAAATAGTTGCTGGTCCTTCGAGAATGCAACACTGCTGATGGGTATTCCCCATCAAACAGTATATTTACTAGTATTTAACAGAGGTCTGACCTAATATAATATTGCAAAGATATTACCATTTAAAAATTATACATATTTATATGCAAGTTTGGAAGTCACCTTTGGACGGCTTTAGCTTTCTTATAAAACATTTATGGACCTACCTATATTCAAATAAATTTTTTTTTAAATGTAGAATCTTCCCTCTTTCACAAAAAAATTAGTGTAAACAAATTTCATTGAACACAAATTCGGCAATAACACAAACTGCAACCAATAACATACATATTCAATAAAAATTACTACAGCGGCTGTGCAGCTCACCTCACCACGATTTGTAAAGGGCAACTAAAGACACAGCTCAGAGAAGAGGTGGGAGCCGCAATCCACGCTACCTCACAGAGTGATCGTAAAAATTACGTAGTTTTGGTTTCTATCAAATAAACCAAAAAAGGCTGGAGTAGGTACCGTATATTATAAAGTTTATTAATAAGAAAACTTTTGAGTAAATATGTTAAAAAGAAACATCGCTTATTGACTACCTGTTAATGACTAAAGAAAAATTAATCATAGACACTTTATAGACGTTTAATATAATAGTTTTCAAAGAACCCAGCAAATTAAAATGCGAAATTATTTATTTTGTACTCCCAAAATAAATTGTTTATATATTTTTTTAAATAGGGCACCATTCGAGCCAGTAATTAACTCTCCAGGTAAAGAATTATTAGAAACGACAACCTTATAAGTAAAATACCTCTAAAAAGGGCACTCTGATGGTGAGGTAAAGTTAACTTAGCCCCATAGCGAATGCTAACAGTATGGATATTAGAGCGAGGAGTTACGCGTTCACGAACAGTGGTGAGAGAGTCAGGTTCATTTAAAATTTAATATATAAGGCTATTAAAATGCAGAAGCCTACGATTATCCATCATCAGCCAATTAAGTGCCAAGAATGTGGAAATATGGTCATATTTTATGTTCTAGGACCATAATATAAACATTGCGCGAGCGTTCTGCTTTTTTTAAATACGTTACTTACCAATATTGTCCATACAATAGCCATAAACAAAATCGCAATAATTAAAGCTTGAAAGTATCTACTATAGTGACTCGCAAAGCATCTTTTTTTAATTTAATGTTTAGAATATGTCTGTTATTATATAAAATTTTTAAAGCGAGACAGGATCTTTGAAATGTTTTTTTAAATGGTCTCGAAACCTTCATTCACTATCTAAAACAATTCCCAAATTCCTTGTAGAATGAACTACCGTAAGCCTAACTCCTTTTATTTTCAGGGTATATAATATTATCCCTAAGATAAGCAACTTTATTTTTATTGCCAAATAACATAAGAATGATTCAGTGGGGTTTAATTTTAAATTATGATTAGACGCCAGACTAGTTAGAGTTTGCAAGTCTTCATCTATGGGCTGTTCAAACTCCAAATATTCATTAAAATCCAAACAAAAAATCTAAGTATCCTCTGCATAGGCTTGTACTTTACACTATTTTAAAGATTCAAGAATATCGGACGTATAGACGAGAAAAATTAACTGCCCTAATATGGAGCCTTGTGGCACTCCAGATAATATGCTGACCTGAAAATCAAAAAATATTTTTTGGTAACGATTTAAAAGGTATGACTCCTTTTGACAACCATAAAACTTTAATTTTGATACAAGAACTTTGTGATTAATGGTGTTAAACGCTTTGGACAAGTCTAATAAAATTAAAGCACTGTTCAATTTTTTATTAGATGCTCGAATTATTTCCTCGATAACATTAGGTAAAGCCACAGAAGTACTAAAACCCTTTCTTTTCACAATAATTATAGATTTGGTTTTATAATAGTTTTTATTTTAGACAGCGCAGGTAAAATACTAATAATTCTAAGGTCATTAAAGTTGTCAGGGTTTGATACTTTAGAGTTTAGACAGTGGCTTTCCATCGATATTTTCCATATATCCGGAGAGTAACTTAATTATAAACAACAATTTATAGTATGAGTAATATATTTATCGATAAATGGACTGCAGTATTTAAGCATTAAAGGTTCTAATCTCATCAACTCCCGTTGCGTTGGTTTGAATTCCGTTTAAAATTATTGTGTGTACATCTCATATTATATCAGCTAAATTAAAAGAAAATGCAACATTATTACCAGTGTAGAAAATTCTGCTATAAAAATTAATTTTATTAATACAATCAGATAAATTTTAAAGGGACGTTGTAAATGAAAAAAATTTACACTACTACCTACAGAAATGCATAGCCAACTTGCTAAAGCTAATTTTTTTTGAGTCACAGAAAAAAAGATAAAAAACACGTACGTTTAATTGGTTAGTGCTTTTAGATAAAATATGATGATTTCGCATAATATGCGAATAATAAGTCACTAGTCACTAAAAATATCTTTTATTTGCAGTAATATATGAGATAAGGGATTTTCAACTTCTAAACACAAAATCATTTTATTTTTCACTAAGTAGTGAATCTACGCCTACTTTCTGTTTAAGCGACAAAGGATATGTAAGTTGACAGAATGCCAGGCATAACCTACCAATAGTTATAAACGAATATTAACCTGGGTACTAAATACAAACTGTGATTGGTCAATTTTATATCTTATAACAAAGGTCGAAATAAAATTGTATCTATCCGTTCAGTTAACTGGAATAGCATATTTATCCATTTAGTACCTAGATTGTAAAATTAAAATAATCAGAAAATATACAGTGGGAGTAGAAAAAAAAGTTTCCATGTCATTATTATTTATTTTTATAAACTATTTGAAAAAAAGGTGTAATTCGATACGTTATCAATACACTGATAAAATTTTCTAGTATCCACTACTTTACAATTATTGATACTGGTTATTAAATTTTCTGCATGTAATTGACTCGATAGTGTCGATTTGTAGTAATTAGGCGGGTCTTATAGAAACCACTTTATTACCACAATTATATTTTCACATATAAATACTATAATATTTTTTTAATAAATGATAGCTAGTTTCCTAATAACCAATGGCGGTTTGTGGCTGATTTAAATGGGAAGGCTAAGATAGGAAGCAGTTATCTTAGGAAAGCGCCGCAGGTGAAAATTTGAAGGCGAAGCCCAAAATTTCTCAAGAATTCACAAATAAAATCGATTAATTTCGTTATAAGATTTCTTGATTTTTTAACCTTATTGTTATGATTTTCTACCTCACGTAATCGAGCGGAATCAATAACATTTACGATATTTTGTTTTTCTTACTTAACTTAAATTTAACACTTGATATTATGTGTTTTTGTGATTTTTCGTGTTTTTCATGCCGACGTGCTAAATTGTTTAAATCGTTATATTCTAATTTTTCCCAGCGGGACGATTTAACGGAAGAAAATAGTAAACAATAAACAATGCCAGCAAAACAATTTAATTCTTACCTCGGATCCAGTTGGCATTAAATATTTATTAAAATGATCTATTTTAAATTCACGATTTTGCTTTCCTGTGCTTACTACTATACTTCGTAATTCTGGCAGTGGACGTCTATTTTTCACTATAATTTAGGAAATTAAACGAGTTTTACTCCGTTTTCATAAAAATCGCAGTGATATTTCGAAGCAGTGAAAGCAGTTTACGTTGCATGCAAGAAAAGAATACGCAAGCAACTGGAGCCTGGTCGGCCGGCTGGAGCCGTTGAAATTTAAGTGAACGGAGAAAAATGTATTTTATGATGATTAACTGCCATCTATTCTCGTCTTCCCTAAGCTAAGCTAACACTTATCAATTTATTATAAACAATCATAGAATTTCTGTTTTGCGTCGCGCAAAACAACACGCCTTGTGCTTTGTTGCAATAGAGAACTGCTCCGGAAAATCTCTGCTACTTGTCACAGTCACACAGCCGGAATGGTCGCATTGTGTTACTAGGTACACCTTAAATTCGCAGATTGGTCCACCTCTATAAAAAAAAACTGAAAACAGGTGAACTGCCGGTAGTGGTGGCACGTGGGAAAAAGCACACTCGTTATTGGTTGTTGCCAATTGTACTAAATATAAGTTAGAAACTGCTTTTTCCCTCTTGCGTTCCGGAACAATTTTGTTGCATTATATGTTGCTTTTAAGAGAAACTATGGTGAGACAACAGCCGAAAGCCTCATGTGCTGTTGTCTAACGATATGATCCCACATTTATCTTTTGTTATACCTCAGAGTACAGGGTGTTCCAAACGTAATAATCCAAGGTCATTATCTAAACGATCTATTTTTAAAAACACCTTAGAGAGGTTACCTTCGCGGAATATGGCATATATTTATTTCAAAGATAAGTTACCCCCTTAGAATAATTAAAAACAAAATATCGTCGTTGATCGTGAAATACCTACTATGTGTAAAATTATAAATTTTACAGGAAGAAGAAAAAACATCCAATTTCTGTAATTTTGGATTACATTTGTGCATACCGTAGGAAAACTGCGAACAACAGTATGGAAAATCTTTTGAAACAAAAATTAACATAATAGAACATCGCGTTAAACTGTAACTATTGATAAACGTGATATTTTACTACATAGGAGGTTCCAACCATCTCGAGTTGACACATAAGATAATTTTCAAAGAAAAAAGAGGCACATAGTAGCATTTAGGGGACGATGTAACGGAAAATATAAAATTGTAAACTTTATTTAACTAATAAAAAAAACATTACGGATAAATTCTGATTTTTTTTTAGATTTAAATTTTAGGATAAAACCATAAATTATCGATTCTATACTTTAAAAAAAAAACATTAACTTTTGTTCTTGTTTCCAATGTGCAATGTAATCATATAGGAGATATTTGAGAATGAATTTTTTGTATATGCACATGAAAGGTTTTATAAATTCGTTTTTTTTCTGTAGACATATCATATTAACCACATAGAAGGCTTTACAAGTCAATAAAACATTCAAAAACCAACCAAATGCGCGTATAACCTGAAAATCGGTTTAAATGCCATATAGGAGGTATTTCACGATCAACGACGATATGTCATTTACCGCGGCAAAGTATTAAAACAATGCTTTTAACAATTTTAAAATATATTTGGCTTTTTTTTTTGCAGTGATAACCCAAGCACAGTTTAGGAAACGACCTTGGAAGAGCTAATTTTTAAGGCAGCCTCGTGGTAAACTTTAGGTAAATAATTTAGGTGAAAAAAAGAAAGATTTCAGGAATTATGTACCCAAGAATGACACATCCTTAATCGCAAGTCCAGCCCCAAACAGACCCTAAATGATGAACAATGTTTCTCCTTATTTTTTATTTTACAAACCAACTATATATATTTATTAGTAGACTATTCCTTACGTTCAAAATATGTCTCCAGACGTTCAGACCCCAATCATCAAATGATAATTTATACTAGGCCGTATTGATGAAGTCCTAAAAATAAAAAAAGTAAAGGACATGCCGTAACAACATAAGTAAATAACTAACAGAGAGCTAAGTAAAGTAAAAATTTTGTAATTGTTAAAGTAAAAATTTAGTAATTTTTACATCTGTTGCCTACACTTAATGATAAAATACTTTATGAAATAAAGCTGTTGATTGCATGAACGCTGAAAACTGACAGTATTCTAAGATCAAAATACTTCATTATCCAGGCTGCATGTACAGAAATGTTATAATACAATCGAATTTACTCGTGAACTTTCACAATGTAAAAAATAACAGTTAAATAAGCCGTTAAAACGATAATTAAAAAAAACTGTCAAACTGCACAAACAAGTCAATTTTTTTGCTGCAATTCTCTTTCATATTTTCCTAAAAGAAACCATTATATTATAATCGGTTTCAAGTATGTCATTATATAAAAATTATTAAAAATTACAATTTGTTTCGCCCTCCATCATAATATGGCGGACATATTAAAAACTAAAACAACGAACCGCGGAGACCTCAGACCATAGTGCTTGGTCTGAGGCGGAGACCGACCGGGGCGTACATACTATATCTATGTCTGTCGAAGTAGGTTGCATACCAGTGAAAATAAAATACGCAAATGCGTATCGTAATAGATTTGTTATGATACAAAATTAGAAAAAGTACTTTTTGCCCTAGTGCAATAAAGTAAATTACCTAGGAAACGAACAATTTGTTTATAGTATGTGTATTGTGCGTTGCACACCGTCAATACCCTATCGAAATAGAATTCACGTTGACAGGGCGCCATAATTTTATTATGTTGAAGTCAAAGGTATCTATGATCCATTGCCAAATTTGAATTACATTTTTTGCACACAAAGGAGAGGTAATACAGAGCGATTTTAAACTTTTTTGTTAAATAAAAAAATGATCGTAGAAAAAATAGTGTATGTAACATGTGCAAAAAGTGTGCTTATTGCACATGGCATATTATTCACCTCGCCTACGTCTCGGTGAATAACTTCTATGCCGTGTGCAATAAACTTACACTTTTTGCACTAGTTGCATAAATAACTATTTATCATATTAGGTACTATAGGTACCAACCTACAACCTACAACAAAATTTACAGGAACTTATAAAGAGAATAAAAGAAACATAATATTAATCAAATACTTAGTAAAAACACATTTATAAAATTAAATCTATTAAACGATTTAATATTTATAAGTATAAGAGGACACTCAAGTTTGGTTGGGTTTAGGATCCAGGGGGGGGGGGGGGGTAATTACCCCCCTACCCCTCCCCGAAATCCGCGCTTGCTAGTAGGTATCATAGGATATATTATTCGCTTCGATGTTGTGCTAAGTTTGAATACTCTTTATTTTAATAATAATAATAATAATAATAATAAGTTTATTTAAAAATTTAATAATATAATAAATATGTTTATGTTGTCTTCAATAAACTTATTCTTCAATCCCCTGAAGCTGAGCTTGTTAGGGGCAAATCTTATTTTTTGTTTTAGTATGTAAAATCATAAATCATAAATATGCATTAAAAATCAATTTTTTTAAAGTAAAAATGTTAATTTATAGTATAAACGCAGCTTTTTTGAAGAAATATATTACCTATAATAAAATTATTAATTTATAATTTTTAAGTAAAAAATATTACTCATATAAATTATTCAGAACAATATTAATTAATTAATTAAATCATTTCTAAAAATATTTTCAAATTGTCTGTTTTTAATATCCATGTTTTTATTTCGACTTTAAATTTTTTTAATGAAATCAATTTTTTTATTTTTGTTGGTAAATAATCGTTTAAATAAAAACATAAATATTTGAAATTTTTTTGTCCTATGGACTTATTTATTTTAGGTTTTATGGTTATTTCATTTTTATGACGTGTATTATGATTATGGTTTTTAAATTGTATAAGGTTTTTATTTTTGAATATATATATTAAGATGTTATAAATGTAAAGTTGTCTAATGTTCAACTTTTTTGTTTCTGAATATAATTCTTTTGAAGGATAAAGATAATCTTTATTGTATATAATTTTTAGAAACCTTTTTTGTAATATTTCTAATTTTTTAACTAAAGTTCTATTTATTCCTCCCCAACCTAAAATTCCGTAATTTAAATGAGTTTTAACTAACGCGTAATATAATATTTCCATATGTCTTACATTTAAAAATTTTTTAATGTTTTTAAAAATCGGTAGTAAACTTCTTAATTTTTTAATTAAGTATTCTATGTGAAAATTCCAATTTAATTTATTGTCAAAAATAATTCCCAAATATTTTATTTTATTAACTTTAAAAATTTGAATGTCTTCATTTATTTGAATACTATTCATATTTTGTGGTAGGTTATTTAGGTTTAAAGTAAAAGCAATGTAATTTGTTTTATTAAAATTGATTGTTAACAAATTGTTATCAAACCAATTTTTTATAATCTTAAAATCTTTTTTAATTTTATTATTTAAGTTTTCCCAATTTGTATCGGTATAAAAAATTGTAGTATCATCTGCAAAACTATGAATTTGTCCATCGCAATTTATACTAAATAAGTCGTTAATATAAATATTAAAAAATAATGGTCCTAAAATTGTTCCTTGGGGAACACCATACTTAAATACCTTTGGATAGCTTTTTTCTTTATCTATTTGAACATAAGTTGGTCTATTTTTCAGATAATTTTTAATTAATTCTAATTGCTTTCCTCTGAATCCAATATTTTCAAACTTTTTTAACAGTAAATTATGGCTAACTGTATCAAAGGCTTTTGCTAAATCTAGAAAAATACTAATACAAGGTTTTTTATTATCTAGTGCATCATATATTTGTTCTGTTAGACTGCAAATAGCATTTTGTGTTGATTTATTTTTTTGAAACCCAAACTGTTTATTAGAAATAAAATTTATTTTTTCCAAATAATTTTCGATTCTTAATTTTAAAACTTTTTCGAATACTTTTGCTATTGAAGATATTAATGTTATTGGTCTATAATTACTAGTTTTACTAGAATCTCCATTTTTAAAAATAGTTTTAGTTTCTTCTAAATAAAATGAATTTATATTGTTTATTTTTTTATTTGAAAATGTGTTATTACCTTTATTGATTTTGTTTGCTAGCTTTTCTCCTACTTCAGAAAAATAGTCGATAAAGCTATTAGCTATACTTTTCTTATCAGTAAGTGATTCATTTTCAATTTTGATTTCGTTTATATTTTTATGTTTTTGATTTTTATTACATATTTTTTTAATAGTTTTCCACATATCTTGATTAGAGTTTTTACATTTATCAATTTCACGTTTATAAAAATTGGTTTTTGTTTCTTTAATTAGTTTAGTGAGTTTGTTTTTATAAATTTTATATTTATATAATAAATATCGGTCATTATTTTTTTGCAATTTTTTATAAAGTTCATTTTTTGTTTTAATAGAATTAAGTAAGCCGTTCGTAATCCATTCTTTTCTCTTTTTATTTTAATTTTTATTCTATTTGTACATTGTTGTACATTATTTTGGATTTCTTTTATTAAATTATTGGATAAGTCATTCGTTTCAGAATAAGAGTAAAAATTTGTCCAATCTATTTTTGTCATTTTTTCTTTTAATTTGTAATAATCAATAAAATTTTTATACATTGGTAAAGGTTCATTATTAGTTTTATCAATAAGTCTTTTTTGTAAAATGGTTGGGTAATGATCCGTTATTTGATATTTAATGATTATTGATTGGAAATTATCTAAATTTTCTTTTGTTTTTACAAAGATATGGTCAATACAAGAGTTATGTTCTTTTATTGTAATGGAGTAAAAAACTGGCAACGGTGTACGGTTGTTATTATTGATCGGGAGATTCGAAGTCGATTTTTCAGTTATTATTGACGCGAAAAAAAGTATAAAAGTGATTAACGAGTTTACAACACTAACAAGAATTGATTGAGTGTAAAAACGTGAAAAAGGGCGTTAAAATTGTAAATAATAAACGTGTTTTTGTTTACGTTGGTTCGCTACAGGTTCTACAGTGTTGTCGGATATAGTCAGATCTTCCTGGCGCAATGTCCGAAAAAGAAATATGCAATGTTTGCCAAAAAATTGTGTCGGATGATGAGGAGGGACTACTGTGTGATAAATGCTTAGTTTGGAAGCATAGAATTTGTCTGTCGATGGCCCTCAAAACATACCAAAAAATTAGCAAATCCAAGGATAACTGGTTTTGCACTGACTGTCAAGATAAAACTAGAAAGCCACACAACTATACGATAAATGATGTAATGGCTAAGCTGGAGGACATGGATAAAAAATATAACGTATTATTTCAGAAATACCAGGAACAAATTAAGATAAATGATGAGTTAAAACAGGAACTTCTTGAAATAAAAACCCAATTAAACAAAAATGAACAAAAAGCTTTAAATAATAACTTGATTATTCACGGCATCCCTTATGAAACAAACGAAAATCTAAAGAATAAGATAGAGAAGATCGCAGGCGAACTGCAGGTAAATATATCGAATGAAAATTATAGAGCAGTAAGAATTGGAAGGGATGAAAAAAAGAAAAATCCCATAAAAATAACTTTTCAAAATGAAGAAATTAAAAACAGACTGCAAAAATCACCTCGCAGGTTTAACCTACACACTGGCTCCTTGGGATACACCGAACACGGCAAGATCTTCCTAAACAACGACCTAACAAAAAAAAATCTGGAGTTGTTCAGGAAAGCGAATGTGTTTAAGCAAGAAAAAGGCTATAAATTCTTATGGATAAATAACGGAAATATACTACTAAGAAAAGAAGAAAAAAGTAAGGTAATAATTGTTAGTAGCGAAGATGACTTAAAAAACTAATACCAAAAAATCTAAGTCTAATTTATATAAATATCCAAAGCATTAGAAATAAGCTAGATGAAATACAATGTCTTGTGAGAAATAATAATTACGATGTATTACTCATGGGAGAGACGTGGTTGTCGGAGGGAGAAACTTGCTTATTCGAACTGGAGGGTTACCAATCAGTACATTCATGTCGAGATAAGAGAGGGGGAGGTGCTTCTATGTATATAAAAAATGGTATAGGGTATAAGGAACTTAAAAAATCTAGTCATGAAGATCTCATTAGCTGGTTATGCGTGCAAATTGGTGATAACAACTTAAAAATTAGTTTGGTGTATAGACCGCCCTCATTCCCATATGGAGAAATGACAGAATATATGGAAAATATAATAACAAATCACCCAAAAAATCATGTAATTGTTGGTGACTTTAACCTTGATTTACTGGAACGTAATAATAGTGAAGTAAAAAACTATATACAACTTCTAACTCAGAATAATTTCTTTCTTAAAAATACTATTAATATAGAAAGTGCTACCAGAATAACCGCAGACTCTAATAAAATCATTGATCACGTAATGACCGATCAAAACTATAAGGACAAATGTGCAGTTAGAGTCGAATATAACCCCTTGTCGGACCATGAAAAACTTATCTTAAACATCGAAGAAAAAACTAAAGTATATAAACCTACAGTAACTTATAAATCAAATGCAGTTGATCATAAAAAATTTAAAAAACTATTTCACCAAAGAGCGCATATTGACAGCATCAACACATTTCAAGAACTTATAGATGTAATCCAGTTATGTAAATATGAGTCAGAATATGAACGGGTAATAAAATGTCGTGAAAATAATACCTGGATAACACAAGAATTGCTTAATCTAATAAAAGAACGCGACAAAATGTATAAAAGGATGCGTGATAACATTAATAACGATAACCTGGCAAGCGAATTTCGAAAAATAAAAAATAAAGTAAACAATAAAATAAAAACTTTAAAGAATCAACATTTCAGAAATAAATGGAGTCAAGCCGGTACTGACCATAAAAAACAATGGAAAATTATAAACGAGTTGGTGAGAAATAAAAAACACATTACTAGTATTCAATCTCTGACTGTAGGTAATAATAAGACAGTGGATGATCCAATCAAAATTGTTAACGAACTAAATAAACACTTTACTAGTGTAGGTAAAAATATTGTTGAAGAAATTGACTTGGAAGTGAAAAATTTAGCGCAAAATGTCCAGGATAGTCTCGGGTTTAATGAAATTCAGTGTCAGAATAGTGTATATGTGGAGTTAACAACGGAACAAGAGGTGACAGAGATTGTTAAAGATTTAAAACGAAGTTCGGCCTCAGGTCATGATCAAATCTCGGTATATGATGTATGTAATTTGGCAGAACATCTTGTTCCGGTGTTGACTAAACTAATTAATAAAATATTATCTACGGGCATATTTCCTGACGAACTTAAGGAAAGCAAAGTTACTCCTATATTTAAATCAGGTTCAAGGGAGACTATGGGTAACTACAGACCAATAACTGTTATAAGCGTATTCTCTAAGATAATTGAAAAAATAATAAAAAAAAGAATGGTGAGCTTTGTTGATAAGTATATTAAACCAGATGAATACCAGTACGGCTTTATTAAAAACAGTAATACGCTGGGCGCGACTATTGATCTCGTTAACCAAATATCCACAGAGCTAGATAATAGAAAGGTTGTTGTAGCAGTATTTATAGACTTAAAGAAGGCATTTGATGTTGTTAGTGTGGATGTTTTGTTGAGGAAATTGGGTGGTATGGGTTTCAGGGGTGTTATGTATAGGCTTATGGAGACGTATCTGTCGGGTAGGCAGCAGTATGTCAGGATGGGAGATGTAGCTAGCAGTTGTGAGTCAAGCGAGTGTGGAGTACCACAGGGCTCAGTTCTTGGGCCTTTGCTATACTCGTTATATGTACTAAGTCTTAAAAGATCAGGTCTTAAAGCTCGGTATTTTACATTTGCGGATGATACGGTGTTAGTTTACTGTGACGAGGATGAGATGCGCCTTGAAAATTGTGTGAATGCAGATCTTCAACATTATTCTAACTGGTTATTGCATAATAAGCTAAGGATTAATATATCAAAAACAAAAATTATGTTATTTAAACAAAAAAATAAAGTTATTCAGGAACCTGTAATCAAGATAAATAATGTTATTGTAGAGAGAGTGACACAAATAAAGTATCTTGGGCTGGTTTTAGATGAAAATCTTAACTGGAAAGAACATATAAATAAAATAACTAATAAAATTATACCCATGATCGGAGCTGTATATAGATGTAGAAATTACTTGACATTTAAAAGCAAAATGAACATTTATAATGCCTACTTTTTGTCTTGCTTCAGATACTTGATTCCTGTGTGGGGCACCTGCGGAGTTACAGAATTTGAAAAAGTACAGATATTACAAAATAAGGTACTAAAAACTTTATTCGGCTACGACCGATTAACACATACGGAGGTCCTATACAGAGAGTTGGGTGTCATGAAGTTAAAAAAAATACAGGAGCTGGAACAGGCTAAATTTATATATAAAGTAATAAATAAATTTCAAAAGTCAAATTCTAATATAGTTTTTAACGAAAATGTACATAATCATTACACTAGGGCTTATAATAGCATTAATCTAGAATTAATTAGGACAAATAAAGGGTTATATAATCCTATTCAACAAGCGGCAAAGATGTTTAATAAACTACCTCAAAATATTAGAATGGTTAACTCTAACGGAAAGTTTAATAGGTTGTTGAAAAAATATTTGTCAAATGCATTAAATATTTAATCTTTAAGTAATTGTATACTGTTGTCTGTAAATTAGTTTTTGCCTTAATATCTTTGATACCAGTGTTTCGAGCACTGTTTAAAAGATTTTTTTTCAATGTAATTTATCTATATTTCTCTTGTGTTTTTATTTATAAATGATACAAAATTATATTCACTTAATAAGTTTAAATATTCGTTACTGTTTTTAGAGTTTGAGGAAATATCAATATTTATATCACCTACTAGAACTACTGTTTCATTTTTACAAGTATATTTAATATTATCAAAAAATTTTTTTAAATTCATTGTAAATTCGAAAACATCTAGTGGAGGAGGTTTATAGATACTTATAATATTAATTTTTTCTTTTCCGATTGATAGTTTCAAAAAGATTATCTTTATTTTTCCCATAGATATAATATCAAAAAAGTAATTATGTTCATTTTTAACATACATTACAATACCGTCACTTTTATTGAAATTTCCATTATTATAAATTATATCATAATTATTTAATTTAAATAAATCCGCATTTAAAATTTTCCCAGTTTCTGTACGATAACATCAAAATTCTGATCGAGTTGATATAAAAATAATTTAGTTTCGTCAAAGTTTTTAGAAATGCTTCTAATATTATTGTGATATAATGAAAAATTATTATTTGATTCATCAACACTATTATTAAAGTAATTTTGATCTTCAACAAGCTGTGTTTCAACGTTGGTAATTTTAAAATTTGAAATATATTTATCTATCTTTAATTAGAAATATTAATAAGTTAAGTATATAGAAAATCAATGAAAATATATAATATGTACTTACTTATAGTACAGAAAAATAAATAAAATTTAAAAATCAATAGAAAATAATAATAAAAAATAATAATATTTTAATTATAAGATGTACCCCCTGTTTTTAAGTTTTTTTATTTCTTCTTCATTTGTAATTTGAATTATTTTTTCTTCTTCATTTTTCCTGACAAATATTTTTCCATTTTTGCACCATATAAATTTATAGTTAAATTTTCTTAATTCTTTAGCTTTTCCAAGTAAAAATTTGTTTCTCATTGTCAAATGTTCATTGATATAAATATTTGTTTCTGGTCCTGGTAGATTAAGATTTAAACTAGTGATTTTTCCATTTTTCTTGAAATATTCTATTGTTTTTTTAAGAACTTCTTCTTTTGTTTCTTGATTTTTAAAATTAATTTGAATGGTATCGTTGACTCCCTTTTTAATTTTTTTTCGTTGTATCATTAATATATCTTCTTTTTTAATGTCGACTCCAATTTTGTTTAAAATTTGTTTTGTTATATTTCCATCATTTTTAAATTCTTGATTTTGAATTCCTTTAATTTCAATATTATTTATAATTTTATTTTGTTCTTCATTATCTACGTTTGTGGTTAAAAAATTAATTTCTTTTTTAAATTTCATGACTTCTTGTTTTAGTAAATCGTTTTCTAATTTGATTTCTTCTTTTTCCCTTTTTATATTTTTTAATAATTTAAATATTTCTTTATTTCTTCTTTCCATCTCGTCAAATTTTTCTGATAAAAAAATAACAGATTTCTGCAATTCAATTATTACTTTCGCCATATTATCTTCATTTATAGAACTTACTATATTCCTTTTTTTAATTACAACATTTTTTATTAATTCATTTTCTTTATCGTTATCGCTTTCTATCTCTAAATGATTACAGGATCTGCAAATCCATTTTAAATTTTTATTTTTTCCAAACTTATTATACTCTTTATCATTTAATCCACTGCAGTTTTTATGAAACCATTGGCTACAGGGTCCAGTGCATAAAATATTGTTTTGTTTCTGCGTAATATTTTTACTGCATATACGACAAACCTGTTTACGTTGCTCAGGTTGTACTACTTTAGATTGACCAGCTTCCTTTTTATCTTGGGATGAAATAATAAATTCTTCTAATTTTTTTTGGCATCGTTGGCTAGCTTGAGGGTATTTACATGGAAGATATGAAGATTCCTCATCGTCCGATTTAATATTTTGAGAGTTAGTCGGTTTTCTTCCCATTTTCCTTGTATACTTTGATGTTTTTACTGACAATGACTTTTGAAATATTTACACGTCAATTTTAAATATTAAAACTCTAAAAATGGCTTTCAAGGTATTTATCTTACTAAATCTTTTCTTCTTATTGGATTAGGACTATTGTATTATTGTTTTCTTTACTTCAAATAATTTTTCTTGCTTTCCTTTTTAATAAAAATCGATTAAATTTTGAGCGATTTGACGTTCAGATGAGTTAAAGGTTATTATTATATTTTATAATTATTTACTGAATCATTGAATGAAATGTTGTCATTTCTGAAAACGGATGGTTCTCTAATAATATACAAGTTAAGATAGAGGATAGCGTTGCGGTAATAGCTGTCCAATTTTATATTTAAAAAAAAAGGAAATACTTCAAAAAGTATAGGTATACTTTACTGTAAAAAATACAAGATCTAAAAATATTTCATACCTAACTAAAATGTTATCAAAAAAAAATTTTGGTTTTCTAAATGTTTTAATATTTTTTTATTGAAAAACGCCTACGTTATTTGTATTAAACAAAAAATATACAATATTTAATGCTAATTTCAACGGTGTAAGGTTTATTGAGTATTGGTTAAATCATAATGCTCAAAAATTTAAAAACCATGGCGCGCTACAAACATACTGGAAGAATCTTGCTGTGGTGCACAAGCTGACTGCCAATTCATGTTATATTTATATGACAATTTAGCTTCTCCAAGTTAAAAAATTGCATTCGGATAATGTCAGAAATGTTTTTAATTTTTTAATGGCAAAGACGGCTTCCTCAAAATGACTTATTACAAACGTGTTTTGAACAATAATATTATAATATCATACAAACAAAAAATAATCTAATAAAGCAAATTCAAAAATTTAAATAATAGGAAAGAAATCGTATCTCAAAAGTAAACATAAACTTAAATAATGTTGAAAACTTAAATATTTTTTTTGGTTGTCTTCTTTGACATAAAATAGTTAAGTGATCTCCATGTTATTATCTTCTAAAACATATTTTTGGGTATTCATAATAGTACGTTTAAAGGAAAAATACAATCATTTATCTGAATTGTCTTCATATTATTTCATGATCGATAAAATTGCTAAATCTGGTATATTTGCCCAAAAGAAGTTTCCTGCAGAACAGTGGAAGCTATTTTCTGCAGGAACGTTATATTGATTCCGCACCCCTTCTTGCAGCTACATTTGAAAGTTAATTATAGCTTTTTTAACAAATAAAACCGCTTATTTATAAATGAAATGATACATTATTTAATGCATAAAAAATGTGCTCAAACATTTTAATAGAGATAATTATGTGTCAAATTTAAAACACATGTTACTTGGATATACCTTAAAAACACTGTACATTACTGTCCAACGCTTAACTACAAATTCCTTAACTAAAAATAATTCGATTTAAGCAAACTTACCCATATGCAATGCTGCTTCATTTTGCCGCTACCAGGGCGCTAAATTTCTCAAATTAGATATTATCGTTTTTTCGTAATAATTTCTAAACGCCTTTATCGATTTTCACTAATTTGGGGACTAAGAATAACTACTATTAAGAGCCTGATTTGACGTAAACACCATAGTTTTTTAACACCTGCAAATTTAAAAATGGCGGGTGATTGGTAAATAAAAGTTTGTCTTTTTGTAACCCCCCGTATTAATGTCTTTAATTGTTTCTCACTAGCTGACTTCATTTTGAAACTTTTTTGTCTCTTGTAAAATTTTTGCCAGACATGCAGTTTCTTACAAAAAAATTATTTACGATTCAAAACATGAAAAAGTTTAAATTCCGAACAATGATAAAAAATTTACATTCTGTTTATCTGACATACCGATAGCGTGTACTTGTTGTTCGTGTTGAGCGTAGTTCAGTTTGTAAATTGAATAAGTATTAGTTCTTGAAAATGAAACAATATTCTATAGCTGAGAAGGTTGACATGTTTCTAGTATAATATGGATTATGTGAGAGAAATGGACATATTATGAGTGTCAGGGTCTATCGTGACAAATATCCAAATCGCAGAATTCCGAACCAACAAACTTTTGCGGATATTAAGAGGCAACTTAGGGAAACGGGTAGTTTTAATGGAAATAATGTTAATCAAGGACGCCAATGTACAACTAGGACTCCGGACTCCGAAGCTCAAAGAGGCAGTTTTAAATAGAATTGAAGATCAAATCAGGCTGTAGACGCTTGGGGTTCGAATTGGCGGTTTCCAAAAGTACCCTTAATAACATTATACGAGAGGAGTCACTTCATCCGTATCATGTGCAACACGTGCAAAATCTTTTACCAATGGATCCTGATTCATTCAAACAATAACAATAACACATGCAACTTTTCATAAGAAAATTTTATTTAAGGCCGAAGCTGGATTTGTGAAATCGGAACATTTCTAAGTACATAAGAAACATGTATATAGCGAAGAAAATCCTCATGCCATCAGGGAGAAACATTTCCAGAATGAATTTAGAATTAATGTTTGGGCCGGTATGATTGACAATTTTATTATTGGACTAGCTGTAATGCCAAACCGGATAAATGGGGATAACTATCTACCCTTCATTCAAATACTTTACCCGATTTATTCCTTCCATCTTCCATTGCAACTTCGTGCCGAAATATGGTTTATGCACGACGAGGAGCTAACCCATTCTAGTATCAACGTACGAAGATTTTTAAATGAAAGATGCCCTAATAGATGGATCAGAAGAGGTAACGATGCACCCGTAAATTGGCCAGCAAGATCCCCCGATCTAACGCCTCTGGCCTATTTTCTGTGGGGCGATCTTAAATCAAAAGGGTATGCTTCCACCATCGCTACGGAAGATGAGTTCTGTGGTACTAAGGCAGAACGCGATATGTCAAAATACTTGATTTTTCAGAAAACGAATTTTAAAGTTCGCGATATCGCTGAAATTAAGATTGCATTTACAGTAACTTGGCAAGTCCATTAAAATATTTTACAATAAACATCCTTTTCGCTTGGGCATTTCAAGGTAAAATTTTTCCGGATAACGAAGATATTTAGATTAGTTGGACATATCGTGTTTTTCCCTCTTTAGTTTCACCAATAAATTTGACATGTCGCGTATTGCGATTCCATATCGGTGTTTGCCTACTTTCTACCGTCTTGCTTACTGGACTTATTACCTCATTCCTTTGATTTTCTGTAAGAAACTGTTTGTGAATAAAAGTAATACAATTTTAAATACAAGGCCCTAGACACCTAGGTACTTATGACTAGGCATCACTTAACATCTGCGGAGGCAAATATAAGAAAAAACCAACAACTTTTTTTATTCTTTACTTTAAATTTTAACAACACAATATCGTCATTCATTTTCCTCAGAGGAGCCGTCCGATAATAATTCTGATAGGTACCCTAGCGCTAGTTTCCAGATTTAAATAAAAACTGTGATATTCAGAATGAATCAGTGGAAGAAGACTAAGAAGGTCCTAAAACTTTCGAACGACTGGACTGGTTAAACCAATTCCGACAAGTTGAAACTGTGGCATAAACCGATATTATGTCAGACATACCGGGATATACAAACAAATGTTTGGCGGTGCACGACGACACCACAACCCGATATGTCTAGCATATTGGGTTTTGCTAGCGACCAATTTTCATTTATGAAACATATCGGGATCTTATTTTATTAATCCACATTGTATAGGAGTAACAGAACCATATCGGGTTTTGCCATCATATTGGTCACCACTAACTGCATATATCGGCTTTAAAAACGGAAAATGGATTTTTCTTGACATATCGGGTTCTGCCTTAGTACCACAGAGTTATTACAAAGAATTATCAATACTGCAGTTTATTTTAAAAACAAGCCCCACACGATGCCCAAAGTACAGTTTAATTTTTGAAAAGAATTAAATTATGTATTTAGGTGCACGGTGAACATTTTGAACAATAATTGTTGTAAGAATTAAACTAGTTCGTTTAGTTAGAATTAAAACTTTGTCCATGTTTTCTCGTTCTGAATATACTGTAATGATGAATAATTACAAGGTATCGTAAATAATTTTTATGTAGAGAAACTGCATATCTGGCTAAAATTTTACAAGAAAGAAGAAAGTTTTAAAATGAAGTCAGGTAGTGTCAGAGAAACAATTAAAGTAATTTATATGAGGGGGTTATAAAAAGACAAACTTTTATTTAACAATCACCCGCCATTTTTAAATATGCAGGTATTAAAAAAATATGACGTTTATGTCAAAACAAGCTCTTAATAGTAGTTATTTTTAGTCCTAAAATTAGTGAAAATCGATATAGGCGTTTAGAAATTATTGCGAAAAAACGATAATAATTTGAGAAATTTAGCGCCCTGTAGCGCCAAAACGAAGCAACATTGCATATAGGTAAGTTTGCCTATATAGATCGCTTTATTTTTGATTAAGGAATTTGTGGCTAAGCGTTGTATAGTCATTTTAAGGACACCCTGTATATTCACTAGGCTGGGCCGAAAAAGTGAAAAATTGGAAATTGCAAATGGTATATTTGCCAATATCTGACTATATATCTAAAAGTAATTTGTGGAAAGTTTTATTAAAATCCGTAAATGTTTCGCCGCGCCCCTGTGACCTTGAAAATTAGTAAAAAGGCCGATTTTTCAATATTTAATATTTTTTAACTCCAAAATTATAATTTTTTTGTGACTTCTTGTGGATGTGGGAATGTGTAAAAAAATAATTTTTTCAATAAAATATTTTTCTGTTGGATGGAAATTACAAATTTGTCTCTGAAAACGTTAAATTACGTGTAAATGACGATTTTGAGGACAAATTTGTAATTTCCATCCAACAGAAAAATATTTTATTGAAAAAATTATTTTAATACACATTCCCACATCCACAAGAAGTCACAAAAAAATTATAATTTTGTATTTAAAAAATATTAAATATTGAAATATCGTCCTTTTTACTAATTTTCAAGGTCACAGGGGCGCGGCGAAACATTTACGGGTTTTAATAAAATTTTCTACAAATTACTTTTAGATGTATAGTCAGATATTGGCAAATATACCATTTGTAATTTCCAATTTTTCACTTTTTCGGCCCAGCCTAATATTCACCTAGAAATAAATAGTCGAGTTCCAGCATTTTATTATGTACGTATATTATACGTATAATATCTGATAAATATTTAGTTTTTGAGATGTAGGGTGTTAAAATTTTTTCCGTTTTTACATACTTCATAACAAATTGGTTTTATAAGAACTACAAAAGTTAGACGTGTACCAAATTTGCTTATATTTAAAAACGAAGCGTTTCCGGTGAAAATCGTTGTTAGATTCGTAGATCTACGCCATTCATCATTTCCGAAAAAATCATAAATTTTGGCGTAGTAAGTGTATAACAGAGGGCGTCGTATAGTTGGGCCTAACTACCTGGAGGCTTAAGGGTTCGAGAATAAGATCTATTAATCGCACAGTAATAGTTGGGCCAAAATTACATGTATTGATAAAGTTTATTATTTGAAATAAAAATATTCAATCCAAATATCTTCGGAAGCATTCGGAATTTTTTAAATTTGAAAACATGACGTTACAGGATTTAGTAATGCGCAACTTTTCTCTAATTTAACCATCTCTGTATCTCCTATGGTTTATGAGGTCCCTGTAGAGTACATTCTTATCTGGGACACCCTGTATACAGGTAATTTTCCGGTACATGTCTGTTATAGGCG
Organism: Polydrusus pterygomalis; assembly: GCA_963969555.1. Taxonomy (NCBI): domain Eukaryota; kingdom Metazoa; phylum Arthropoda; class Insecta; order Coleoptera; family Curculionidae; genus Polydrusus; species Polydrusus pterygomalis. Next base: position 14,231,494 of record OZ018384.1, read on the forward strand.
TCGTATAGTTGGGCCAAGAGGACCAGGTAAGTTGAAACTGATAGTATAGTTCGGCCAAACTCTTTCGACCAGGGGATTATAGATTTCGAGGAAAGGCTACCTACCCTCGCGGTCATTAAATATGATAATTAATTAACAATCCTATATAAGAAACATAAATAGGCTAACAAATAATGTAGTTTAGTTTTACTGTGAATATTGCTTTCAGTGGCTTAGTGCAATAGTGTTGTGATATTTTTTTCAATAATGGAAGTGACAAAAATGATCAGTGAAAAAGGCAAGGTTTTGCTCATTGTAAACAATTTTAAATTTTGCGTAGCGAATACTTTAAAAGATGGCCAAGTCCGATGGAGTTGTACAAATAAAAGTTTAAAGTGTCCATCGAAACTTTATACTGCAGTTGGTAATGATAGTGTTGTTTTAAATTCAAGTTTGAATCACAATCAAGCACAAGACGAACACCTCGAAAGGCAGATTATCAGCAACGGAGCCAAAGTAAAAGCAGTCAGTGACTTACATGAAAAGCCTTATCCATAAAGAATTACGAGAAGTAGGTGCAGCTTTCAACACAATCACCTCACATGATATTAACTTAATAAGGCATAACATCTACGTGACTAAAAGGAATCAATTGCCACCTTTACCCAAACAACTAAGCGAAGTTTTTGCATCTTTACAGAAACTTGTACCAAAAACGAACAAAGAAGAACGTTTTCTCTTAGTGAATAATAAAGAAAAGAACATTGTAGTATTTTGATGCTATAGAAATCTTTATTTTCTATCTTCATTGGATACAGTTTATATGGATGGTACGTTTAACTTTTGTCCAAAATTTTTTAAACAATTTTTTACAATTCACGGTTTAAAAAATGACCATTACACACCGTCAGTATTTTGTTTATTAACCAACAAATATCAGATTACATATGAAACATTGTTTGCCATGATTATATTATCTAAATGTAAAGAATATAATGTTAATTTTGATCCGAAAACTGTTGTTGTAGGCTATGAATTAGCTATACATAATGCTTTTATAAAAACTTGGAGTAAGGTGGATATAATTGGTTGTAGGTTTCATTTGGCACAAGCTTGGTACAGAAAAATTCAAAGTCTTGGATTAAGCGAACAATATAAACAAAATACTGAGATAGGCAAATTTTTAAAATATTTTTTTGGACTTCAGTTTCTAAATCCTGAAGATGTTGGTGATTGCTTTACTTTTGATCTCGCTTGTGATATGCCCGATAATGATAAATTACAAATATTTTCTGATTATTTAATAGAAAATTATATTAGTGAAGATTCTGTTTTCCCGCCACATGTATGGGCTTCATTGGATAGTTCTTTATCTAGAACAACTAATGCATGCGAATCATTTTATTCAAGATTTAATAAAAGTTTTTACTGTCCCCATCTAAATATTTTTGCCTTTTTAGATGTATTATTAAATTTTCAAGGTGAAGGATACATACAGATAAATAGTTCAAATAAATATGTTAAATTTGAAGAAATAGTCCATGCTTAAAGTGGAGTTGAAAGTATGGGAAAGAAAGAAAAACTCAAAGTCTTCCTCCACAAAGTTTAATAGAATAAAAATATTCCACACAAGTCTCTACATGTTTCGAACGTAGCAACGTTCATCACCAGGAGACAGAAATTATATTTTAATTATATTATTATATTTTTATAAATTATATTTTTCTATATACCACAAACCCACAAGCACTGACAATATTATATCTTTTCAATCTAATCATCCCCACAGTCAAAAGTTCGCCTCATTCCATTCATTTTTCTCTAGGCTTTTCGCCATCCCCCTTGAAGATAATGAATTTAAATCTGAACTTAACTTAATAAAACAAATAGGTGTCAATAATGGTTTCCCTTTAAATTTAATCAATAAAATTTATTACAAACACTTAAATAAATATCTGAACAGAAATCTCTTAGCTAACGATAAACCTTAAAAAAAAATTTCTCGTTACCTTTTTGGGGCCCTATCTCATACAAACTCAAAAATATATTCAAACCTTTTAACATTAACATTGTTTTTAAAACCCAACACTCTCTGAAAAAGTTTTTAGTCAATTCTAAAGATTCTGTCCCAATGTCTGACAAATCTGGTGTGTACAGTGTCAGCTGTTCCACTGAAGATTGTACTGCGACCTATATTGGTCAAACAGGTCGAAAATTTTCTATTAGAATCAAGAAACATATTAGAGAAATTGACAAAGCCAGCATTCAGAATCTTTCCCCTTCAAAAATAAAATCTAATTTTTCTAGACATATATTTTCAAATAATCATATTTTTAATTCTGATTCTCACACAAAATTTTTACACTTTTGCAACAAAGGTAATAGATTAGACCTTCAAGAAATTCTTGAGATTAATAAAGCATTAAATAACAAGAATGTTCTTTGCCCGAATGATCAAATCCAACATAGTTGTTCTTCTTTTTTCAATGCACTCAACTTTAATGATTAAATATAATCTTTGCTTTGGCCTCATCCTTCTCTATTATTCTTTGTCGATCTCTTTTTTTAAAAGCATTGTAATATGTTTTCTTCTTTTGTTACAATACAAAACCCTTTTAACAATCAACACTTTTTTCATATATACGTCACAAATCTAATATTTTTTACCGACTTGATTAATTTGTTCCATATTTGTTTTTCCCTTAGATAGCTGAACATACACTGAAGAATAATAACATGTTTACTCTGTGACACGTATACAGAACCATATTCTTTTCACTTACACATTAGATGCCACCATACACAAACAAACTTTAGGTCTACTCTTCTTCAACCCATAGATGTCTGAACTGAACATACATTCTAGAATAACTTTTTCCACTCTGTGATGGGTATACATAATGACTTAATTCTTCTCACTTACAAACAATAAGTTACTACACATAAAGAAGTTTTAGGATACCGTTCCTTTAACCACCGAAATCACTTCTCCCATATTAAACACAATTTTTGCCTTTCACTTCTTAGTTTTTAAGTTATATTGTTTACTATAGGTACTTGGTTAGTAGTATTGTATCCACCGAACCTTGATTGAGCTTTTCCTCTATGAAGAAATATTTTTCTCTCTTTTTCATTAAAAACTTTTTCCGCCATACTAATTGTCAGTAAATCTGTTAAGTGTCAATCAACCAATCTTTCATTCACCTTCGTCACAGCACGTGGACGCGTACAGCCGCTTTTCCTTTAAATTTTTCAAAAAATGTACAAATTTGCGTCAATTTTTACGGTTTTTAAATTAAAACCCACACGGGGTTACTGAGCCTGAAAACTCAGTACCCCACTAACCGACACCTATGGTTTCTTCTATTTGTAAGTACTTACTTTTTACCAAAAATAATTTTCAAAAATTCGTTCAGTTAAATTTGATTTTTAATTTTAATTTAATTTTCTATTCTTTACAGATTACCTTACTTTCTTCAAATTTTTTTTTCCCTACAATGTCTTATATTATAACCCACTTAAATGTCATTTTTTTTTATAAAATAACAAATTTAAAAAAAAAATACTTTCGACACCTTTTTAGAAAAGGTTTTTTCTTTCCCAGTTTATTTGGTTGGTCTAGACCCCATTTACTGACTTCTCACATACTCAGTATGGTTAAACTTTCTTCAATTTTCTTTATATCATGTCTACTTTAAACATCAAGTTTTAATTAAATAAAAGCTCCATTAAGGTTCGACACCATTTTCTCTTTTGCTAAAACCATCAGCACCAAATATAATTTCTGTCTCCTGATGATGAACGTTTCTACGTTCGAAACATGTAGAGACTTGTGTTGAATATTTTTATTAAATATGTTAAAGCTCTTAGACCGAGTATCAAAACGAAACACGATTTTATTTTTTTTTAAATGGAAGAGTATAAACATGGCAATATAGACAGACTCACTTTTGTCAAGACTATTTGTTATAAATATGATCCTTTATAACTCATATTTACTTATTAATTTTAGAAAAACTGAATGTTACTTTTTTTTGTAAATTAAATCTGCATTGCATGAATAATTAATAAAAACTGTTTTCAAAGAATGACGCGAAAATTCGGTTTTATCCAAATATCTTCGGAAGCATTCGGAATTTTTTAAATTTGAAAACATGACGTTACCGGATTCAGTAATGCGCAACTTTTCTCTGATTTAACCATCTCTGTATCTCCTATGGTTAAAATTTTAATTTTCTTATTAAATATTTTTAACTCTAGTAGTTTTTTTTAGTAAAAGTAATTTTTTTGTAAGTATTTTCTTTTCTTCCAATTGAAAATTGATCAACTAGTACCGAAGATATGATATTTGAAAAATCGGCCTAATCGCAATCTTGAATTGCGGATTGCTGAAGAAAAATCCATTTTCAGAAATACCAACATGACATTTGGTCATCCAATTGATTCATATTTTCATAAAAAAAAAGCGTTTTGAAACTTCTCAAGACATCGAAGCGAACGGTCGTATTTAAGCCCTATAATAATAGACTATAAAGCCAATGCCAATACGATTTTTAATAATTGCAACAAGCTGATCTGAATATCGCCCTATTAGATCAATTTTTTAGCAGTTATTTGGTTCTAATTGTATGGAATATTAGAAATCATGCGACCGGTATTAAGGTTATGTATATGAGGAAACATAATAGTATGAATTTTCTCAGTGTATCTACTACAAATAGTCACTATTATACTGAATGACCTATAACAGCTTAAACCCAATAAGACACTTGCCTATTAATTCAGTCTACTATTAAGCCATTAAATGGGCTAAATTTAGTTGACATGCCTGTCTCTGAAAGCCTATTATATTAGCATACATGGCTAACTAAATACTGATATTAATGTTAATGCTAATATAGAATGAAGTGAATAGACACAACAAGTAATGGAAAGTTCATGACCCATGGGCGTATGTATGTGTGATTAAGTGATGTGATTGGTCGATTAGGCCGCCATTTTTAAAAATGGTGGCTAATCAACTAATCACCTTTTAGAGCAGGGGTGCACAACATACGGCCCGCGGCGTCTTTTTTAGCGGTCCGCCAAATTTTTGCGAATTCTCTTCAAGCTTGTTGAAAACCCCTTCTCTGCTGATGCCAGTAAGATGCCTCCTGAACTTCAATTAGGACTTATTGACTTACAGTGCTTAAACATATACAAAGACAAGTACCGCGATGGAAACCTTTTAGAATTCTATGAGTGTCTTGAAAAAAATTAAGTTTTAAATTTAATTGATACCCCAGGAAAAATTGTATGTCTTTTTGGCAGTACTTACATTTACGAACAAACCTTCTCAGTTATGAATTTAAATAAAAATGAAAACAGATCAATGCTCACCGACGCACATTTAAACGACATATTAAGAACAGCGACTTCGAAATTAGTTTCTAACTACGATGATTTGGTGTCAAAAAAACGGGTAAATGTATCTCATTGAAAACAAAAATATTATTGTATATACATATTTTTTTCTTTACCCAAAGGTTCATAAAAATATTCTTTATTTTCTATTTGTGTTAACTGTAACAAATATAAGTAATGTTTAAGTTTAAAATTCGTTTTAATTGCTATTTTAAAAGTGCGGCCATCGCCGATCGCAGCTTCTTTAAAGGGGCCCTTGACAAATCTGAGTTGTGCACCCCTGTTTTAGAGCATAGGAAGTAGAGAGTGGGTTTTACCTTCATTTCGTCAGATTCATCCCCAGGTGCGTTTATCCATATTATGGCTCATTAGTGAGGCTAGGACCCGACGAAAGAAAGGAATACCAAGTTCAAGATTAAACAATTTACGGCCTGGACCGTCAAAAAGATGCAGCGCTAAGCGCCATCTAGTGTCGATGTCGGACACCTCTAAAGCATATCCGCATCTTCAACAAACGTATATAAATAAGTAAAATGTTGGAATAAAATATAAATAAAAATAAAGTTAAAGCGTACCCCCTTCAACATTCTTACGCAGGTTTCCAAGTTATTTTTTAAATAGGTCAAAAACCAATATTATTAGAGGATTATTTTCCGCCTTGTTAATAGTTATAGTTTATTTTTAATTATTTTTAGCTTTTTTTTCGGGGCTCCGTAATAACAGATAATAAGGAATAATTTAAACCAGCCTGTAATTTTAAAAATTTTTAAAGTATTGCCTCAGATTTTGCCGCACTATCATATTTTTTGCGTATAGAGTGTTTCGAGACTGTACTAGCGGGGTGGTTAGTGGGATGAGAGACTTCAGGAGTTCGTTTATTAAAGTCAGTTGACAAGACTTTAACATCAGTTTGTTTATTATTAAATTGTCAGTATACCAAGGGAGCCCCGGGCATCTCTCCCTTCAACCTCACCGATCCCGGGGAGTAATAACGCCATTTTGCCCTGAACGATTATCTGCATGTCTTTGTCGACTCTAAAGGGCAATAATTTAAGCGATACGCTGTTCTGCTGTGGCTTGGTGCTTGCTATAGGGTGAGATTACAGAAAATGCATGCCTGCACCTTTGCAGATCTGTAAATATGGCGGACTTGCAGACGAAAAATAATTTGCAGAAAATTGACATTCCAAAAATTATTTGCAAAACCACCATTTTTACCATCGTTAAACCGTTTTACTAATTCTGGTTTTTTGATATGCACTGCACTTTTCGGCAATATTGTTGTTTTTAGTTCTTTCGCAATGTTTATTTGCTCGGAAATTCCAAAGTGAAACATATTTTTCAAAAAAAAAGCGAGACTCCCATTTTTGAACTGTATGGCACAAGGTCTGCGGTTGCTTTATTTATATTTCTGTACTATAGTTTTTATATGGAGCGTGCACTTTTTCAAAAAAAAATATGTTATTAGGACCTACATTAATATAATACTAAACATATTACAGGTAAGCAATTGTACTGGAAAATCAGTAAACAGTTTTTGCATATACCTACAAGCGCTTGTTAATTGGCGCGTTATCAGTTGGGCGATTGTGCATTTTAAGCCATCCAAGGTCTTTGAAAGTATATAAAACATGATTAAAATTTTTTCAGACCAAAAATAAGACGTGAACATGTATTCTGAATTTTCTGTATTCTATTTCTTTCCAAAATATTCAAACACGGTTTATAAATAAAATCACAATAGTTAAAGCTAGCTAAAACAAAAGACTCGCGCAAAGCATTTTACGCAAACTGTAATTAAAAAAATGACGGTTACAATACACTATTTTTAAAGTAAAATAGGACTTCTGTATTAAGTTGAAGTTTACATGTTTCTTGAATCTTAGTTCTGAATCAATAATTATACCCAAATTTTTTGTCGACTTTACACTACTTGAAAGCTTAATACCATCAAGAGCTTTATTCATATTTTCATTTAAGAAAGTTACATTATTTTTGTTACCATAAAGAAAGCATTAAAAACGATTTAAGCTTATATTGTAAAAAAAGCTGTTGTTGTATGTTCAAATTTTTCATAATTAAGTTTGACACGGTTAGATAGTCATCAAGACTAAAATGAAAGTAAATCTGTGTGTCATCTGCATAAGCATGAACTTTGCAATGTTGTAAAGATTTTAAAATTTGAGATGTGTAAATTATAAAAACAGCGGTTTATGGATAGATGTGGTACGTCTGAAAAAATTTGAACTTTATCTGAGAAATTATTTATTGTTATAGGAAACGGTTAGTAAAATATGATTTGATAAGATTTAGAGAAGGGTGTAAAAAGCCATAATATTTTAGTTTAGCAAATGAAAGTTCACGACTAAAGTTATCAAAAGCTTTTGAAAAATCTAAAATAACCAGAATACTATTCAATAGCCGTCATTATGTCATCTGTAACATCAACAAATGCTACGCATGTACTAAAATCTTTCTTAGGAAACACTGACTGTCCGGTATAATAGAGTTTTGAATGCATTATTGAAATAATTGATTATCCCTTCTCAAAAACATTCGAAAAGTTTTTGTAGCTACACGAGATTCTTGTGGTTGTAGGCCAAACAAGAAAACATCGATTTTATCAGAGTGTGTGTTAAAAATGTATAGGTTTAACTTTTATGGCTCAATATATAAACATCGTTGAATACAAGCCGATCATTGCTAGACATAGATTGATTAAATCGTTATTCATCAATGTGCCGATAAAGTCTTAATATCGTGCATCGCTGTGACTGATTCCGGACCTGGAATATCATTTTTACTCGAGCATCATAAGTTGACCAAGCAGCAACACATGATAGCAAAACGATTGTGCCTAATGTGCCCTTGTTCATACACGTTTGACTTTACACCAATTTCCATTATATTGGCATTTATCCTGATATAGGGAAAGTTTGAGTGCAATATGATATAAGTAGTAGGTATATTATTTTTAATTGAAACGAATCTTTATTATGTATACTATAAGAGTGTATCCTGCTTTAATGGCTGCTACTTTAAAAATAAAGAATATTTTATTAAAGTTTAAATGTGTTTCCATTTGGTGCGTACTTTTGCCTATTTGTACTGTAATAAAACAACCCAGTTACAGAATAATAGGTTTAGTAATATGGTTTAGACAAATAGACGGACAAATCATTAATGCAAATAGTTGTAGCAGTAGAAAGAAAATAAATATAGTTAAAAAAAACCAAAAAAACGCTTTAATAATTAATCAAACTAAAAGGCGGAAAATAAATATAGTTTAAAATAATTCTTGAAATTCTTAATATAGGCAGAAAATAATAATGAACGATAAACATTAGTATTATTGTGAAAAAAGCATGGGGTGCTCGATATACGAAAAATATAGCATAAAGCGACCCACGGTTTTTTCACAATAATAGTAATTTTTATCGTTCCTTATTTTTTCTGCCTATATTAAGAATTTTAAGAATTATTTTAAACTATACTTATTTTTCGCTTTTTAGTTTAATTAATTATTAAGGCGTGTTTTTTAGTTTTTTTTAAACTATATTTATTTTTCATTTTTTAGTTTGAGTTATTGTTAAGAAATATTTTTTTTTTGAGTAGATTGAGCTAGATTAGTAGATTATTGTATTGTCAGCGGTTCTTGAAGGATCTACAAAATTTAAATTACATCTGACCGTTTAAAGTGGGTCATAATCGGGTTCAAAGAAGTCGGTTACAAACAAACATACATACAAACCCGAACAAACGACAAAAATTTTCAAAAATAAAAAAAAATTATCAAAATTTTATTTTGACGGGTAGAATTTTTTTTAAAATGTTTCTCTATTCTTAGCGACAATATCTATACGACCCCACGTTTGTTTCATTACTATCGGTTATTGTAATAATTCTGACATATTGACAGGTGGTGTCAAATTTTAACAAGAGAATTTTCTGCGGATTTTTTTCAACTTTCCATCGTCAATATACATACAACCTTATAGTTTTTTCATTAATATCATTTTTTTAAACGATTTGACATATTGACAGCTGTCAAATTTTGAAAGGAGAATTTTTTGCTTATTTTTCCCGAAGTCTCCGCATCGAATACTATACGACCCCATATTGTTTCGTCAAAATCGCTTCTTCGTTTTATACCTGACAGCTGTCAAAATTTGACAGGAGATTTTTTTGCGTGTAGATTATTGTATTGTCAGCGGTTCTTGCAGTGGCGCACCCAGGGGGGGCCAAGGGGGCCTTGGCCCCCCCAAAACCCCCAATGAAATGAAAAATTATGAAAGTGGATAAGTATTTTAAAAAGTCAATTTTCTTAGATTTACCTCACGGGCCTCGTTTGAGGGGGGCCAGGTGGGGCATTTGCCCCACCCCTCCCCCTGGAAGTTGACTTATTGACAAAAGTTGACTTATTGAGGTTTAATATGGTTTGATTGAATGTATGAATTTATTATTTTGAGTTTTCCTTTATATTTTTGTTATTATTTTGGGGTAGTAAAGACTTATTTTAATAAAAATAAACAGTTTTAATGCCAAAACGACTATGAATGTTTGAGAAACAATTTTAGCTCATTAAGTATTAAGCAAAAAATTGAAATTAAAATTAAGGGAAGACCTAAACTCTCGAAATTAACTTGATACATACCACAAAGTGTAAATCTAGGGACTTTATTGTTATTGATAAGTTTGCTGCAAATAAAAACAGATGAATGAACTTTACTTTTAAACAATGTACCCACTAATGAAAAATAAATTAGCCTTTTTATTTTTTATCTTATTTCATTTTTAATAGAATAAGAAGGTAATCATAAATTTTTAAAAGGGTAGTAAAGATGGCGCCGAAAAGGAAGGTAGTGTGTCCGTCGTGCAATAAGAATGTTACAAAAAACTCGTTTAGTATTAAGTGTAGCGGTGTTTGTGGGCGATATTTCCACGACATGTGCATTGGACTACCTACGAAACAAATAATTGAGATCCGAAGACGCAAGGAACATCAATGGAAATGCAAAAACTGCAAGAGTGAAAATGTGCTTATCAGTGACTCCGGTTCGGCCAGCGGAGATGATGAATTCTCTAACATATCCGTCCGAAAGTCAAATGGGAGTGGAAGGCGATCTGGTGCAGGAGCAGAAACGCAAACGAACCAACGTCGTGTTTCTGCCGTGATCCGGCCGTCACCGAAGTATCATTCCTCTGTGACCGAGTCTTCAGAATCGGAAGGGGAAAATATAACCTCAAAAAATAAACGTAAAAGTAAACACGAATGTGTCAAGGAACCAACGAGCAAAAAAGATCCAACAAATAGGGATTTAATGAAGTATCTTGACGAAAAATTTGGAGCCTTCGAGCACTCCCTAACATACTATGGAGATGCCCTGGATGAGCTTAGAAAATCTGTAGATAAACTCACTCAAGAAAATCAAAAACTGAAAAAGGACAGGGATAATTTGGAGAATAGAGTTCAAGTGCTGGAAAAAGAAATAAAAAAAAAGGCTTTTTACGAAGAATGTGAAGAACGCAAAAAGAATGTTATTGTCATGGGCCTAAAAACAGACCAACAAAATTGTACCAAAGACATCCAAAAAGTTTTTGCAAAATTGGAAATAAATATTCCATCACAAGATATAAGAACTAGAATTCTGCCAACCACAGGAACTGAAAAACCAATACTTGTTACACTGAAGTCTGAAGATGTCAGAAACAAAATACTACAGGAAAAAAAGAAAAAGGGTATACTTACCATAGAAGTTGAAGACCAGCTAAACCCAACGAAAAAGATCTTTATAAATGAGGACTTACCAAGGGAAGTGAGAGTTTTGTTTCAAGAAGCAAGAAAACTAAGGGGAAGGGGATATAAGTTTATATGGTGCAAAAATGCTAAAATATATGCCCGAAGGGATGCAGACACAGACCTAATACAAATCAAAAACATGTTACAACTCGAGGAACTGGGAAAAAAAACAAATGCTGAACAAGCCACTTCATGAACCTGTACGAATATAATACAATCAATAAGTACAATAACAGCAGAAAGAAAGATGGCAACAACTTAAACATATTTTACATAAATGCTAGATCCCTGAAAAACAAAATGGATCAACTAGAAGCTATTCTACATAGCCTAAAGGTGAAGATGCATCTAATTATAGTCAGTGAAACCTGGCTAATGCCAGGGGATGAGAAATATTATAACCTATCTGGGTACAATGCTACTTTTCTAAGTAGAAAGAAACAGGGGGGAGGAGTCTGCATTTTTGCAGACAAATCCCTTTTTGTAAAGATTATACACCAGCATAACACAGAGCTTTCCCTGTTAACAGTCAACGTTGGAAATTTTAAACTTAACGTAACTGCAGTGTACAGACCACCCAATTACAATAACGATATTTTTCTCAGAGAACTGGAACAACTTCTCAATAGAACTGAGGGACCAAGAAACATTATAATGGGAGACTTTAATTTGGACTTGTTTAGAAATGATAATGTAGTTCATGCATATAAGGACATGTATGAGGCATATGGATATCATAGTCAAAATTCATCAAAATACACTAGAAAGTCTAATACTTCCTCTTTGATAGACCATATTCTAATGAATTTTCAAAGCCTAAACCCAAACTTATCGTTAATCGACCATTGTATTAGTGACCACAGATTGCAAGTTCTTTCTTTTCCTAAACCATTAAATGAATACACAAAACCAGAAAAAAGGTACACTGTTTGCAATAAGCTCAACATCATAGCAGCAAGGAACAGATTGAATGAAATAAATAACAATCTAGAATCGTACACAGAAGCTACTTCACTGTATGAAGAGCTGGAAAGTGCTCTCGTAAGTAATAGAAATGTTCAAGTAAGGGAGAGACGGGTTGTAACAAACAAAGAATGGATAACAGAAGATATTCTCTCTTTAATTAAAAAAAGGGATTGTTACTTTAAGAAGACAAGAAAACATAAGGACAATGAATACTATAAAAATAAACACAAGGAATACAGTAAAAAAGTTGTAAATAGAATAAAAAGAGAGAAAAAAAAGTATTATAATAGGCAGATACAGGAAAACATAGGAAACGGAAGGAAAACATGGGGTATAGTCAATAAAATACTATACAACAAAGAGCAAAGTGCAAATATAATACCTAACCTAAAACATAATGGTGTCAAACTGAAGGATAGTCAAGATATAGCAAACGCATTTAATAGTTATTTCATAAGTGTCGGAACAGAGTTGTCCAAAAAGATTCCTCATGTATCCCTGAGTAAAGCTAAAAAGCAACCTGCAAATTCACTTTTTTGGGCACCAGTTACAGTGGAAGAAGTGGAAGTTATCATAGGCAAACTGGACAAAAACAAAGCCTGTGGGGCTGATTCAATTAGTGTAGCGGAGGTGCAGAGCCTACAGCATGAATGTGCAAACATTCTTGCAAAGATAATCAACTTATCATTTGAAAGTGGTGAAGTGCCGGACAAATTAAAAATTGCAAAAGTTAAACCTTTATTCAAAAGTGGTGACTATGAAAGTGCATCGAACTATCGACCGGTCTCCATACTACCTGTGTTCTCAAAGATATTGGAAAAATGTGCCAATGAAAGACTACAACAGTATTTGAATGTGAGTGAATTTCTTTATAGAGGTCAATATGGTTTTCGCAAAGCCAGGGACACGGAGATTGCTGCAATAGACTTAATCTCTGATTTACAGGTTAAAATTGATAAGGGGTGTGTATGTTCTCTAGTGGCCCTGGACTTGCGAAAGGCATTTGACACAGTTGACCACAATATACTTCTGACAAAACTAGAGGAAGCAGGGGTAAGGGGGACCCCACATCAATGGTTTAAAAGCTACCTGACTAATAGAGCACAATTTGTTAATGTTAACTATACCAATAGCACTCACAAAACAATGAAATGTGGGGTACCTCAAGGCTCAATATTAGGCCCGACACTGTTTCTAATCTATATTAATTCAATAGGTGAGTTGTCATTAAAGGGCACAATAAAATTGTACGCAGATGATACTACACTGGTATACTGGGGGAAGAATATACATTCAATTAAGGCTGATATTAGTAAAGATCTGGAAAAGATAAGCATGTGGCTAAAATCTCATAAACTAACAGCAAATATAGAGAAATCTTCCTATATGTTTATTGGTAAAACAAACTCGAATACTAACTCTCACATTTTATTTGAAAATCAGCAGCTTCAAAATTCATCGGTAATAAAATACTTTTATAGATAGTACCTTGAGCTGGTCTGCACATATCACTTGCTTAAGAAAAAAAATTGCTCCTTTTGTTGGGATTCTATATAAAGTTGGTTATCTACTAAGTAAAAACTTACGCCAGCAACTTTACTATGCACACATATATAGCCACCTGCATTATCTTATATCAGTGTGGGGCACGGCAGCAAATGTAGCTCTAAAACCACTAAAAACTCTTCAAAATAAAGCATTAAAAATGTATTTAAACTTCCAATTAGATTCCCTACTAATCTATTGTATTCCCACAATAAATTTCTCAATATGGTAAATATCTACAAATTTAAGGTTCTGCTTTACGTGCATCATATAGTTTATAAGACTAAACAATCTGCAGTACAACTGGTCAATGTAAAAAGTGTACATAACCATCATACTAGACAAGATAATAATTTTTACCTACCTCAAGTAAGATCAAACAAAGGCTTAAAATCAATCTATTATGATGGTGTCAAAATGTATAACAATTTACCAGAGTCAATTAAGAAAATTGCCAAACATGACTGTTTTAAAGGAAGGCTTAAAGAGCATTTATTATTAGGTGTATAGGTCTGTGTCCAATTAACCATAAATATGAAGTATGAAAAAGTATGTTACTACTGCTATATATTTGTATTTTTTTCTCTTCCTTTTTATTGCACAAAGGAACAAAACTGTGATATGTAAAATAATCCTTTTTAATATTTTAATTATCTTTACTACTACTACTAAAAAAATTAATTTGTTATTGTTTTTTTTTGTTATAGATAGAATTGTTTTTTACAAAATATTTTCATTGTTTTTTGTTGTAAGTATTTAGAATTGTTTCTTTTATAGAATAAGCTGATTTCCGCATAAAATCAATGTATTTTTTTGAAATCAATAAAGCTCCTTTTCAACCTTAAAAAAAATATTTACTATAATAATTATTGACTAAATTTGGGCGTGGTCTTAAAAAACTTTCGCCTGCGGCGCATTTCGCCTACAGCAGGCTTTTAGTACACCCCCAAGTTAACAAGTCACAAGCCGCCAATGCCCCCCCCCCCCCCTAAGAAACCGTTTAACGACTCCCATGACTAGGCTAATTGCGATCTTCCCTGCAAGAGTACCTGTTAAAAAAGCTCCAAAGTTCTAGAAAAATGCGTAACTTAAAAGTTTAATAAAAAATTTGCTTCCAGCACTGGTTGGCGGGCCCCCCTAACATAAAATCCTGGGTGCGCCGCTGGGTTCTTGATAAGTCTACAAAATTTAAATTCAATCTGACCATTTAAAGTTGGTCAAAATCGGGTTCAAAGAAGTCGGTTACGGACAAACATACAGGTGAAGCTAATAAAAGCGTGTTAATATTAACAGCTCGATTAATTTGGCATTTTAAAATAAAAACTTCTTTAATGTGACAGGTGCCAAGTTTAAGCATAAAAAAGTTTAGTTTTTATATACCTTTAATTTGAATTGTATTAATTTTAATTGCCCTCTTATCGTTTTTAATTTAAATAGAATGCCAAAAAATAGCTTATTTAAGGCCAGCAAAGAATGATTTATCTAAATTTAATACATTTTATACGTGCGAAACGAGCGAACATTTAGAGCCAGTCTAAATTGTACATTAATTAAATCTCTGGCACGAGATCACTGCAACAGGGAATTTTTGCACAGACCTTTTAAAAAGTCGAATACCAGCAGAGCGAATAAATCAATTGACAAGCGCCGGAAACAAGTAATTAAAAGGTGTATTTTTATTGTTTATTCCAAAATAAAAGCAGCCCACTTCAAAATTGCTCACAAGCGATGGTAGATCCTTAATGGCTGTTTCAGGGTGTTACATGCGCTCAGGGAATAAAAACTCTGTGTTTGGCAATATTTATATTTTAAAATTAAAATTTTAAATTTAGCTATCAATATTTAGGGATACCTGTTTTATCCATACACGTCAATCTTAGAAAGTAAGATAAACTTTATTCTAAACCCTTGAAAATGTTTGCGAATTTGAAAAGTTTTCTATCGACCCATATTAGTGGTGGCCAAATTTTTATTTTAAAACAGAACTAACTCTAGTTCCATTTTTTAAATCTTATGCCTATGTGATATTCCTCGGTGGTGCCAATTTAAAACTGAAAATTTAATAAAAATACAAACATATACCATTTAATGAGATCTTTTATTTGACACCAACTGGCCTTAATAAGGCTATTTTTAAACTCCAACAAAATATCCCCTTAAAATCATTGGAAATATCTAGTTTGTAATATTTTGTCCATATGTCAGTCATAGTTTTAAATATGCATGCAAAATTTCATCTTTTCACGGGCATATACAGGTCGAACTAAAATTAAAAACGCCCGCATAGTTTATAATTGGTTAACGATAAGCCATG
Organism: Polydrusus pterygomalis; assembly: GCA_963969555.1. Taxonomy (NCBI): domain Eukaryota; kingdom Metazoa; phylum Arthropoda; class Insecta; order Coleoptera; family Curculionidae; genus Polydrusus; species Polydrusus pterygomalis. Next base: position 14,247,501 of record OZ018384.1, read on the forward strand.
TTCATTAAGTGGTACCATTAGTTGAGACATTAAGCGTTTTAAATTGTTTGGTTCTTGGAAAAACACTGAATTTTTGTACAACCTTTCTTTATCCCTTCGTCACTAAAAAGGCGATGAGGGCGAAATAGTATTAACTTTGTTTTTACATTAAACTTACACAAATGTTCCTATTATTTTTTTGGATCGAAATATGCCTAAAATTAAAAACACTGTAACTGGTCATTAGTTATGCACCCTGATCAAATAGGTTCGAATGGAAAGATCTAAAGGAATATTAACGAAATCTATTGCCATTCCACTAGGTTATAGAGCATATATTTAAAAAATTACCCTTTAATCGAATTTATCATTAACATTTTATACATTACCTATTGAAATATATGCAATTAATAAAAATATTTCTTAAGTGTCAGAAAAACATTTCTAAAAAAATTAAAAAGACGCCGCGAAAGCATAATATTTAAACGAAAACAGACCGACGTCATCCCCTTACAAATAATTATAATGTTATTTTGTTTCGATAACTGAAATAGGAAAGAACAACTTAGAAAAAGAAAATAATACTTAAGAAGGTAACGCGTAACTCCATATTACGTCTGGGTAATGTCAACCAGATGGAAATTACAGTTTTACGTGGGTTCCGAACCACAATTTTACCGGCAGAGGTTATTCGCGGCACAGTTTTACGGTCTTGTTGTAATGCCTCTTGTCCACCACGACGGGGGCAACCTATTACGTCTACGTGGTGCGACTTGAAGAATGTTACCACAGAGCCCCCCAATCTATCGGGATCAGTATCAGAAGTGTCACTCCACGAGACACCGTTCATATTACCGAATCCTCTGGTTCAGGGCGTCCCCCAATTCATCCGGTCACTGTCCGCAGTCCGCACTGAATACTATAGTGCACATCTCGGCACCGCTATTGTTTTAGTGATACGAAACTTATTATCGTATCCTAAATAAAAATATATTTTTTTCACTATGTAGTAGAGCAACAATGTTACATTCAATGGTAAAATCGTGTTTAATTCAGATATAACAACCAGCCATAAATAATAAATACAGACGAAAATTGGTCAATACAATAATATTAATTTTTGATAGGAAGGGCATTAAACGATTAAAAAAACGAAAATACATTCTAAAAGTCATATTAGATTTAGTTATAACAGCATACTAAATACTTTACTGTAAGAAACGTGGATAAATGCAAAAGTTAAATTACATTTGGAAAAAAAACCGAAGCTAATCGGCTAGTCTTACTGTATGCATCAGTTATAACAGTAAAACATCATACCAATAACACTTTGTAAAATAAAAAAAAAGGTGCTTTTACTTGTCACTATTTGATTTAACTCACTAATTAATAAATAAGTGACAAGTAACAAAATATATGTTTGTTTAATTTTAAAGTAACGGACAAATGACTCAATTATATTTCCATACCAATACTTTTATCAACTGCATATTATTATGTTACACGACAATTAAAATAAGAAATATATAATACGCCATCATACTCTATGTATTAGAACATTTTTCCTTTAAAATATCAACCTCTATGTCTGAATAATAATAAGCCCACGTTTAATTGCTTCAACGTCATTTTTTTTAAAAGAAGAAGTTTCTAAAACAAAATTAAATAATAAGACTAGCTAAACTTTTTTTTTAAATGGTGAGTTATATTGCGTTATTGTAAGTTATTAATGAAAAAGTGAATCATTTGGAAAAATAAAACAAATATATTTTTTGCAATTAAAAAGTTTCCAAGATACTCTAACCAAAAGAAAAATTTAAAACAATAAGTTTTTTAAAGCTTTGTTTTAACCTCAGGAGAAATTAACGAGAAATCAATTAAACTGTTCTGCGAAAAGTCTCTTCATGCCCCTTGTTGTGGGGGAAGGGAAACAAACGTTCCGCTATTCTGTGATGATGATACATAGCTTACTAAGTGGTTTGTTAGTATTGTGTCAACGCAGTTACTCGTTTGGCCGCCAGAGTGCACGATATATCGCTCAATAAATTACTGAAACCCATCTTTGTCTGGCCAACGTGCTTAATTGTGTACCATTTAACTAAACGGATATCTCTACAGGATCGTAACAAGCAATTCAAATTATTTGTTTTGCTGTATGGTAAAGGTTTTTCTAATAATAGAATATATCGGCGTAATTTTTATTCGTTTGTTCACTTAATCTTTCTTAAAGACGAGTATTAGTATATAGTAAAAGTAAACAATAGACTTTAAGTCTCAGTCTTAGTTTGGCTTGGTAAAACGTTAATGGCATCTATTATTGGTGTATTAGGAGATGTTATCTGTCCCCTCTTATGTCAAGCATCAAAACAGTACAGTAAGAAATGCGCTCTTTAATTTCAAGTAATCGCGGCACTATGACTATCTTTCATAACATTGCATGTTTACTAGTCCAAGCTCCCATAACAAAAAAAGGTACGCCATCGAACAACAAAAATTGTGAATTTAATGAAAAAAAGGTGAGAATGGTTAGGTACAAAACATGTAAAAATCATGTTACGCCCGGCAGACTAGTAAACATTTGGTAATTGTTAGTTTTTATGAATTTGTTCATTTATCTAAAAAAAAAATTAGTCTTTGTGTTCAAAAGAACTGTTTGAAATTTACGCAATTTATGGTAAATAATGAATGATTTTTGAAAACATTTGTTTAGCTGACAATTTTTGTTAATTGACTTCAGACAGCCATTTGGTATAAAATTTTTTTTTATGAAAGTGCACTTCATAACAACTCCTTGATATTCGTTTTTCATGAAAGCGTACTTTATAACAACTCCATAATTTTCGTTTTAAAATTTAGTTTAATATCTTTCCTATCTTTTACAGCTTGTCTTGCTAACAATTTTTTATTAATCAATGATTTTAATTAAAAGTACATTTCATAACAAGTCTTTTTTTCCTATAGTTTGAGGTCTTTATAATGCATAAAAATTGTTCTGTTAGCGAAAAAATGGTATATTTACTTTGTCAGACTCAATTTTGAATAGGTACGCAGTATTCACGTGTATGTCGAAATGTAACGGACGTTACCAGCTTCCCTTTCTTACATAATGGGCGGTACCTTTTGTCCTTGTATTAAGAGATCAGGGTCAAGGCCCTAGACTCCAGGGTGACTTTCTTTATTGTATATCGTAGGGATGCGCCTCGTAAGAGAAACATCGATACCAAAACCGATAGTTTTGTTTATGATTGAGAATGCGATGAGGATTAATTTGTTTTTGGAAATGCAATGTATTTTGTATGTTTTGAATTTTATTGTTGTGTGAATAAATAAGAATAAAAATATAAACCTAAATTTATTTTATTTTAAAGTAGTTTAAATATTAATGTTCCTCTATTTTTCTTTTCTGTCTGTTAAAGCATTTTTTTTAACATGAGAGTAAATTAGAAGAAAAGTTTGTAAAATTTTATATAAAACAATAAATTTTATAAATTACGTATCAGTTCAATATTTTCGTTCATAATATTTACTAAAATTTCCATATTTAATACAATACTAGCGACGTTTTGCAAAAATTGTGTAGGACGTATCATAACCTTTTTAATGACATACTTTTAATATCTACAGAAGTTTCAAAGATGTAAAAAAAAATCAGTTACCGACGGTCATACTATATTTTATTTAAATGAAAAAAAAGTTTGACATAGTAAAAAAAATTCATAAAAAATGTATTTTAATACATAAAAGGGATCCAGAATATTAATTAAATGAAAAGAAAATTAAACACAGTCGTACCAAATTTTTTAACAAAAAAATAATGGCGGTGCTTAAATGTCTGCCCTAATAAAAAAAAAATCGGTGATCAATTTATATGCATAAATGAGATCTCAAACCTAATTTCAGAAAAACAATTCCGGTGGTGTTTCGACGCGGCAGTTGTAAAAGCTTATTTTAAAAAATACCGTTGTCGCTGCGTTTAAAAATCAAGTCTGACATAGTAAAGAACGATTTTTCAATAAAAAACGGATTTGAATGTATAGAGTTGTTAAAAAAACAGGAATTTTGTTTTTATATAATAGCTTTTTTATTTATTGACCGACTTTATTGATTTTTATCTTGTTTGAGAGAGTATGGATCAAGACAGTCCGCTAATGTCATATTTATGACATTTGTTAAAAAAAAACTTAATAGCGGTCACACCTCAATTGGTTAAACTTTAAAACTTGCTGTAAATTTTTTGAATAGCACTGTATGTATATCTTTAATTGCAAGATTCTAAATTCTTAAACATTTCTGAACAGAATAAGAGCTCGTACATACAAATATGTTAAAAAATAGCTGACGTATGACGAAATAAAGACATGTATGTTTTAAGACTTTAATTTTGATTTTTCTATTAATACTTTTCAAAATCAACCTGACACATGGCATTTTTCTCCTCACTTGCTTAGAAGATACCTAAAAAACAATTACTTATAAACAATAAGTTTAAGTTTTTTTAAAGGTCTTGGGCAAATGATTTCATAATGATTTTTGGATTGTACATGACTGAAATTTTCGGAGGTCTTCCATTTTTTAATAATAATCTGACTTCATAAATTATTGTGTTAATTACTAACTGCATAATAATTATTCTAATTAAACAATTATTCACTTTTTTCAGTTTTTTAATGTCTCTTTTATATACAGCCTCTGGTTCATCTCAAAGAAGTGTCCAACAGTAAACATTAAAACATTCCACTTCCCTTGGTATTTTTTTTCCATTTTTGCAATTTCTTGATGGAATCGTTCTCCATATTCATCACTAACGTCTCCACAATTTTTGGGAAAGTAATCTAAGTGGGAAGTGTAAGAAATGTATTTTTAAGGACATATTGCATCCCATATTTTCATAAGCTTTTAAAAGTGAATTTACAATCTCTGGGTAATTGCCTGCTCTTTTATTTCCTAAGAATTGGGTTACAACCATTCTAAAGCCCATGCCTCTTTTTCTTTTCCCTCAAGCACAGCGTCAAATTCAGAATTCCTGAGAAGTTGTCTTATCTAGGGTTCCACCAAAATTTCCTCCTTAATTCACTTATTCTGGGAAATTTTTGTATAAGGTAACTAAAGGCAACACCATCTATTCAGAGCTTTAACAATTAAGCCAACTTTTATATGTAATGGCGGAAGTAAAATTTTATTTGTAGGAACTAAAGGACCGTTTAAGATGTTTTTTACTACCGGTTCAAAATATTGTCTTTGTTGCCACACAAGGGCGTCCATAGGGGGGGGGGGGGCAAAACGGGCACTTGCCCCCCCTCAGGCTCTTTCGTGGCATTATTTTTGGACAAATAAAAACGAAACCGACGTTACAGAAAATACTGCTATGATTGAATTACTAGAACACTGTCAATTTTATCCAGCCGTTAGTAAACCAATTAAAATAGCTGTATGTTTACCCCCTACAACATGTATAGTATAGTGACTTGAGGGTTCGATACTTCGGTTTTTGAGTAAAAGCAAATCCTTTCTGCAGTGGATAGAGCATGTCAATATTAGTAGATTTTTGAACAGACCTACCTCGAAAAGTTATGCTGGCTCCCCCCACGCCCCCCTCAGGTTGGGGATTGGACTGTTATAGTTTTTTTTTTCTCGACAACCATAAAAGATAGAAAAGTGAGGTTAGTGCCATTCGATAAAGCATAAAATTCTACAAGTAAGCTGTAATTTTTGTTTGTTTTTGTGTGCTACCTAAGTTACTACAACAAAAAGAAGTGGAGGGGGGATATTTATATTGGCACATTTTTAGCTATATCATGATAACCGTTAATTTAACAAAAAATTTACAAGAGACAAAAAGTGAAGGCTTTAGCTTCGCCTATCGATTGGTATATCATTTAGTTATGTTTTCTTGTGCAATATGGATGCAGAGGCGTACATAATAATCGTAAATGCATTATAATAGAAAGTTTTTAGTATGTTTCTCCATAATTTGAAAAAACACTTATGACGATATTGATTTTACGATATAAGTGTTCACCATACCTTCTCCTCCTTACTTGGGTAGGTTTAAACATCGTTTAATAACAATAAAAAAAACTCAGTAGCGTAGATATTTAGAGTAATAAAAGGATATTAATTCAACGATTATTATATTTTAAATTTACAAAAAATGTTAACACAGTTAGGTAGGGATCTAATTACAACATTCCACACACAAGCACAGCCTAGTGCATTTAGAGTTTTTTGAAAAGCACTTGCATTTTGGGCCACAAATTTTACATTTGTTGTAAGTAAATTCTCGACAGTTCGATTTTTTTTTAGCAAAGAGTTGCATTCGACAAACGTCAATATCATTAGTTTCAGTATGTTTGTCGAAAATTATTATAACAAATTTTGAAATGGTACATAGTTGTTCAGGTGTGGGTTCTTTTGGAAGCTGCACCAAATCAACAAAGGTAGCTGTAACCTCCGAAAAACATTCCCAAGCTTACCAGCACTTTTTCTTTCCTTTTCCAAGAAAGGAAGAAGTATAATATATACAGTATGTCTCTGTAAGTTTGCATCATATGGAAAACTTTTTTATTATTCATTTTACGAAAAAAAGTTATTCTTCATAAAAACCTCTGCATGGTCTAAAACCTAAAATGCAACCATCAAATATCGAAATTTTCCAGTCATCTACGAGGTTTGTCAAAAAATGTGAATTTTTCCTAAGAATGTAAATTTTTCCCAAGAGTAAAGTACCTTTATTTTTGACATTATCAAAAATTGTTATTAAAAAAAGTTGATCAGAACTAAAAACTACGTCTAAATATGCAATACCACGCATTAAATTAATTAAATAATTAAAAAATTAAATAATTAATAATAAATTAATAAAATAATTTTTCAACATAAATGCGTATAATTGCATATTTAGACGTGGTTTTTAGTTCTGATCAACTTTTTTTAATAACAATTTTTGATAATGTCAAAAATAAAGGTACTTTACTCTTGGGAAAAATTTACATTCTTTGGAAAAATTCACATTTTTTGACAAACCTCGTATATGAGTGGAAATTTTCGATATTTGATGGTTGCATTTTGGGTTTTAGACCATGCAGAGCTTTTTATGAAGAATAACTTTTTTTCGTAAAATGAATAATAAAAAAGTTTTCCATATGATGCAAACTTACGGAGACATACTGTATATATAGTGTCACAGCCGGTTAATGAGTGAAAAAAAAAGGAGAGCCAGACATTTCTCTCTCATTTTTTGTGCAACATCCATACAGGAAATATATCTTAAGTTTTTACCAGTGCCAAACTCAATCCACACATCTTGATTTTGATTTTGATACTGGTAATAAATTGCAAGTGCTAATACATCAGTATCTACAGATTTTATTATAATTTTTTTATGTTCGTTTTGAATGCAATTGTACGCGTGTACGAAAATTCGCGTGTCTGCCTCCTCATGATTGCAAATTGGAACTTTTTCTAAACTGTTTTTATGTGGGTTATACAATACTTTTTCATTGGTCGTACACTATAAATTTATTCTCAGGCAATAAAATAGTACTAAGATAAGTGGAAATTAATTCAAATAGTTCCCTCTTGTTTTCTGACACCCTTAAGAAATCGTACCAGTTTTTTGGAATTGCTGTAGTGTCCCGTACTAGCTTCCTATTTCCTTTTCCCCTATTTTCCCTTGTTTGTTCCTTTAAACTATTCTCAAAATAAGTATCCCATACTCTTTGTACTAATTTTAAAATACTTAACAAATAAGGTTTTATAACATTTGATAGATATTGGGTAAAATTTAAACAAGCTTTTGGTTGGAGTATGTGCACAAGAGCTGCCCCATCTATGAGTACGGCATCAACATTGGTTGGTCTATCAACACTGAATAATATATTTATCTAGGCATCGTATTAAATCAGATTTGGTTCCATGGTACATATTTCCCAATTGGGCAAGCGAGGGAGGATATGGGTGATTTTCAAACTTAAAAAATGAAATGAAAAAGTATTGTATAACCCACATAAAAACAGTTTAGAAAAAGTTACAATTTGCAATCATGAGGAGGCAAACACGCGAATTTTCGTACACGCGTACAATTGCATTCAAAACGAACATAAAAAAATTATAATAAAATCTGTAGATTCTGATGTATTAGCACTTGCAATTTATTACCAGTATCAAAATCAAGATGTGTGGATTGAGTTTGGCACTGGTAAAAACTTAAGATATATTTCCTGTATGGATGTTGCACAAAAAATGAGAGAGAAATGTCTGGCTCTCCTTTTTTTTCACTCATTAACCGGCTGTGACACTACTTCTTCCATTTTTGGAAAAGGAAAGAAAAAGTGCTGGGAAGCTTGGGAATGTTTTTCGGAGGTTACAGCTACTTTTATTGATTTGGTGTAGCATCCAAAAGAACCCACACCTAAACAACTATGTACCATTTCAAAATTTGTTATAATGATTTTTGACAAACATACTGAAACTAATGATATTGACGTTTGTCAAATGCAACTCTTTGCTAAAAAAAATCGAACTGTCGAGAATTTACCTCCAACAATGAATGCTTTGACACTTCACATTAATCGGTGTATTTATCAAGCTGGATTTGTTTGGGGTAATCTGTGCCAACCAGTGGTAGAACTTCCATGGAAGGACTTTACAAAACAATAAATGGACGCCACTGTGGACCACTAAGGAAAATGACAAAATATTATCTGATATTTTATTATTATGCAAATGTAAAATTTGTGGCCCAAAATGCAAGTGCTTTTCAAAAAACTTTAAATGCACTAGGCTGTGTTTGTGTGTGGAATGTTGTAATTAGATCCCTACCTAACTGTGTTAACATTTTTTGTAAATTTAAAATATAAAAATCGTTGAATTAATATCCTTTTTTTACTCTAAATATCTACGCTACTGAGTATTTTTTATTGTTATTAAACGATGTTTACCCCTACCCAATTAAGGAGGAGGATGTATGGTGAACACTTATATCGTAAAATCAATATCGTCATAAGTGTTTTCTCAAATTATGGAGAAACATACTAAAAACTTTCTATTATAATGCATTTACGATTATTATGTACGCCTCTGGATCCATATTGCACAAGAAAACATAACTAAATGATATACCAATCGATAGGCGAAGCTAAAGCCTTCATTTTTTGTCTCTTGTAAATTTTTTGTTAAATTAACGGTTATTATGATATAGCTAAAAATGTGCCAATATAAATATCCCCCCTCCACTTCTTTTTGTTGTAGTAACTTAGGTAGCACACAAAAACAAACAAAAATTACAGCCAATGTTGCCGTTTCAGTACATTTGTACTAAATCTAGTACATTTTAGACAGCAAAGTACAAAAGTACATTTTACCATAAATTACCTGAGTTCTAGTACATTTTCCCATTTTCGAAGGGGAACAAAATAATTAAAAATAAAATAATTTCATTTCATTAAAATGTTGATATATTATTTAATACCAACCAACAATTAATTTTTAAAACGATGATTTTATAACTATCATATCGTCCAACACGTCTATATTCACTTCTCTGAACGCGCCTGTTTGCGGATAAAATCTGTCTTCTGTGATTGTATAAAAATGTTTCTACCTCTGGCAGCAGCGCTGGTTTTGTCGTCACAAAATGTGATTCCCCGGTTTAGTGTAGGTTAATGCGATTTATTATGTTTAGACTAGTGATGGAAAAAATCGAGTTATTTTAATAATCGACTACCGAGGATTCGAGTGATTTAAAAAACCGAATGATCACTCGTATTCTATATTAGGGAAAAAAAGGTCGGCAAAGTAGTAAAAGACCTTTTTTTTTTAATGACTTCAATTAATCAACCACATATGTCTAAAAAAAAAAAAAAAAAAGGTCGCCAGTTCCGTAAACTAACTAGTTTGTGTAGCCGCAATAAGTGACACACAAATTGATTGTTTTTACATCGTTTTTGAACTTTGGCGGAATAAACCTTATAATTATCAGCTGTCTTACGGGACAGTGGAGTAAATACTAGTAAGTAGGGATGCTGGGTGGGCAAAAAATACCTAAAAACTGTGTAACAAAATAAAAAAATATCGATTTAAAAAAAATATTTTATGTTTACCGCATGGTACCAGTGGCGTAGCCAGCCTTGCGGGGCGGGAGGGGCGAACATATATGGGGGCGCTTTGTGATTTTTTAGAACCACTATTATTATTATTAAAAATATGATGTTTCTTTTTCAAAATGCATACCTATAATAGAATACCAAATTATTTTCAATTTCAATAAATGTTACAGGGTGTAATTAAAGTTTATTTTTATTTTGCATACGGGAACCAAGCGGCAAGAGGCGCCATGTAAGAAGGCGGGAGGGGGGGCAGGCGCCCCCCCCTGACCCCCCTGGCCCCCACCTGGCTACGCCACTGGGTAGTGCTGCTGCTAAACGTATATTTTCAGGGCTTAATCTTATTAAAAGAAAAAACCGAAATTGTTGGAAAGTTCCACATGCCACAATTTACTATTAACAAAAGAGTTAGTTATTAAGACAGACAACTTGATGGGAGTGGCAGCCACCGCCAGAATTAACCCAAAAAAAATTTAGCTAAATAATAACTACTTATTTATTCAACTGTTCATTTTATTTTTATAATTTTTTTATTTTTAGGATTAAGATTATCATTAACATAATATAGATCTGTTGGGTATACAGGGTGGCCCTTTAGTGTGGCAAAGTACAATAGCTCCGTTACTATTTCAAATACATTAAAAATATTAATACAAAAGTTGAAGGGCAGTAAGTGACTTATAACGTAAAATTATTTTTAACTCTATAGGGTGGCTCAAAAAAGCGGAACAAGAAAAAATGTACTTTTTTCAAATGGAACACCCTGTATATTTTTTCATTTTTAAATTCTACATAGAATTATAATTATTTTTTATTAAATACATTATAAGTCTATACTTTATAGTTTCCGAGATATTGACTCTTGAAAAGTGACATTTTTGAACTTTGACAGCTTCTAACTTTCTAACAGTACGTCTTAGAGAAAAACGGCTTACATGTCTCTATCTTCAATTTTTATTATCTTCCCAAAAAAATCAACTTCCAGTTAAACCGGAACAACTATATTTCCTGCTTTCGAGTAACATCCGGTTTAACCGGAAGTTGATTTTTTTGGGAAGATAATAAAAATTAAAGATAGGGACATGTAAGCCGTTTTGCTCTAAGACGTACTGTTAGAAAGCTAGAAGCTGTCAAAGTTCAAAAATGTCACTTTTCAAGAGTCAATATCTCGGAAACTATAAAGTATAGACTAATAATGTATTTAATAAAAAATAATTATAATTTTATGTGGAATTTAAAAATGAAAAAATATACAGGGTATTCCATTTGAAAAAAGTACATTTTTTATTGTTCCGCTTTTTTGAGCCACCCTATAGAGTTAAAAATAATTTTACGTTATAAGTCACTTACTGCCCTTCAACTTTTGTATTAATATTTTTAATGTATTTGAAATAGTAACGGAGCTATTGTACTTTGCCACACTAAAGGGCCACCCTGTATGTTTAATATGTACTAGGTTTTATGTATTTAAAACGTTAAAATAATATAAATATAGTGTGAAATATCGTATTTGTTTAAATTTCTTAAAGTTTAAATTTACAAAAAAAACTATTTTCTGTGCCAACCCCAACAGTGCATTTTACCTAAAATTTTAGTACATTCTAGTACATTTTCCAGCTGCTTGTCAGTACATTTTAAAATCTGATTGCGGCAACACTGATTACAGCTTACTTGTAGAATTTTATGCTTTATCGAATGGCACTAACCTCACTTTTCTATCTTTTATGGTTCTCGAGAAAAAAAATACTATAACAGTCCAATCCCCAACCTGAGGGGGGCGTGGGGGGAGCCAGCATAACTTTTCGAGGTGGGTCTGTTCAAAAATCCACTAACATTGACATGCTCTATCCACTGCAGAAAGGATTTGCTTTTACTCAAAAACCGAAGTATCGAGCTATTTTTGATCCACAAGTCCCTAAGCTAGTACAGTGGAAAGGTCTTTTAGCACGCTTCGCAGAGTCAAAACATGGATCAGATCCACAATGAGCGGCAACCTTTTGGTTGGTCTTTCTCTAATGAGTGTTCATCGAGATTATGTACAAAAAAATAAAGAAAATTTAATAAAAAAAGGTAATCAACGAGTTTGGCAAGACGTCTAGGTATTTAACATTTTTATTTTCTGATGAAAACTTATAAATTGTAATTTTGTTAAAGAATTAAAATATTGTGGCATATCGGACAAGTGTGTAACTATTTTTTATATTGGAATACACAGGGATCCAAGTTCAATGGATACACTGGGGCGGGTAGATAACGACGGCCGTTTCGTCCTTGTTAGGACTCGACGGGCAGCCATAACCCAAGCAATTCCAAGAACGACGGAAAAATGTACTAAAAGCCTCCCTGTAGAATCAAGGCGGCCCTCAATACACCTTAGCGCCATCCCACGGAACCAACTCCAATATAAAAGATAGTTACACTGGTAATACGAAAGGTAGACAACTAAATAAACTACGAAGTGCATCACAATCCAGTATAGGGAACGCTATTTGCGTTTTCACCGAAAACATCTGCCATTTTGCAGACCAGAAAACAGATCAACGCTGGCACCCACCAGAATGCGCGCAATCCGCTTGAGTTTTAAGCCATAAAAATGTTTAGAAGATGATATAATGCTTGCGAAAATAATTAAAGAATTAAAATATTGTGGCATATCGGACAAGTGTGTAACTATTTTTTATATTGGAATACACAGTGATCCAAGTTCAATGGATACCCTGGGGCGGGTAGACAACAACGGCCGTTTCGTCCTTGTTACGACTCGACGGGCAGACACAAGGACGAAACGGCCGTCGTTGTCTACCCGCCCCAGGGTATCCATTGAACTTGGATCCCTGTGTATTCCAATATAAAAAATAGTTACACACTTGTCCGACATGCCACAATATTTTAATTCTCTCCACTCTCTTCCACTGTTGCAACCTAGTTCCTAACAACTCCGCCTTTTGTTTTGGCAAATCCAAGTCACTGCATGATCAGGTCACTCAGCTCAGTTTGTGTTATGCTGTGTGGCTTCTTGCTGCCAGAAGGTTCGAGAAGGAAATTTGGATCATTACAAGTTGAGGGCTCTTCGCTTGGGATTTAATTCTTAATCAAGACTATATTTTATTACAAGAAAAAAAAATTATTGTTCTCTAAATAAACAGTAAGTAACATTAAAAACACAAATTCTCAAAAAATGTATGTACAACTAAAGTTAATCTAAATCATGACATTAATGCAATGCCCTATTACCTAGTGTTTTACGGGATAACGTCCCTTTATTTAAGTTAAGTGATCAAAGTCGCTCAAGTTATGCCTTTTAAGATTTTACACACTACAATACAGGACGGGATAATTTTAAAATCGATTATTACTTTTCATAATGGCCCAGTCCTATTAACTTCTTTATTATCATTAGCCGCATTTGAGGGCTGGTTAAATAAAGTACAGAATTTTTAAAATAATTTTTCGGCGAGTGAGCACGAAATAATACGATTCGCCCCGGATCAGTCCACATTATGCAATTTGGTATAGTTTCACGTCCCTCTTTACAAATAAGGCTTAAACAGCACGGTTGCTTTGAATATTAATAGTCCTTACTACGGTGCGTTGTAACTATGGTCTAAGTTCATTAGATTTAACGGCCTAAGATGCAAAGTTGTTATCACAAAACGTACATACTAAGGACGTAGAGGACAAATTGACATGAAATTTTAAAAATATTAAAAAAAAGTAATTACTTTGGCTTTAATAGCGTCTTGTGACAGAGATTGTTTTTTTATTAATTAAAAAGTGTTTCCTTCACGTTTTCGGTTACGGTATCCTTGCATTTTATATACTTCGTATACGAGAAAAATAATATAATAAAAAGACCAAAAGATGACTGGATATTTAAAAAAGTTTAAAATAGAAAAGAATTGGCCCATACTTTACATTATTGGTATACTTCAGTTCCCCATGGTCCATATTATAATTTTATGAATACTCATAAGAAACAAACTTGTTACACTGCATTTTTGAATTTTTCAACAAATTTATTAACCGTTCCAGTGCAAAGACTACTTTCTTTAAGCAATTAATTTTAAAATTTCAGAAAAAAAACCGGGCACCCTCCGGCCTAAATACTTTACTTCTTATTAGCTGCATATACTAACCTTTTTTTATCGACGCAAACACTTTCATTTAGTTACAATTAAATAGAAGAATATTGCTTTGTACAGATGTCGACATCAAGATTAGAATAATAAACTAATATTCAGGGTGTCCCATAACTTATGGGCCGTAGAGTAATTGGAGACACTAGACATCAAACTAAGCCGATTAAGTCATATACGTTTTTTCGGATTGTTACTCGTTCTAGAGATACAGGGTGTTGAAAGTAAAAGTTTATTCTCGAAAATAAGCTATAATTTTAAAACGATTTAATGAATCGAATTGAAAGTTGGCAGTATTATGTTTTTATGAGCAAGAAATAAGAATTTGTAGAAATTTTTAAGTTTCACACTAGAGGGCGCTAGTTGCATACACTGGGCTTCATAAATCTATGATTTTTTTCTTACCTGTGATACTAGGTGTTTTTCAATTAAAGTTTCTTAAAGAAGGGCATTTTCTGAGTCAAAAAGGTGTACTTCATTGATCTTAATATCTTTAACGGTTTTCGAGATATTTCCCTTTAAACATCCCAAAGCATAAACAAACATAGTACATAATTAAATTAATATTTTAATTATCACAACGCAATAAATTCGAAACAGTGGAACAAAAACAAGAAGCTCACTTTAGTAAATGTTGAAAGTGACCACCGTTGACCTCAATACACTTTATTAAACTTTCAACATCTCACTTTTAGAAAAGTATCTGGCTTGTTTTTAATCGCATTAGCGGCTTCCCCAATTTTTTGTAAAAGTTCATCGCGTGTATTAATTTCGTCCTTATAAACTAATGATTTCATGTGTCCCCACAAATAGAAATCAAGCGGGTTAATGTCTAGGCTACGAGGGGGCCAAGGAAAGTCACTACCGCGACCAATCCACCGATATGGAAAGCGTTGATTCAGGTGATTTCTAACTACAAGTGAAAAGTGAGGTGGTGCCCCATCTTGCAGAACCACATAATATTTAGTCTTGTGTTTAAAGGTACGTCATCTAATAAATTATTTAGGTCATTCTCTAAATATGCATCACCAGTAAGCCTTTGTGGAAGTTCAAATGGGCCTATCAAATAATTGCCAATGATACCGCACCAAACAATCACTGAAAATTCTTGCTGAAAATGTCTTTCTCTTACCAGTTGTGGTAGAGCATAATAATGGTTATTTCTCCAGTTGAAGATTCCACGTCTCGTGAACGTCGCCTCATCAGCAAATAATATGGTTATTAGGAATGACGGATTTTCATTTTTTTTTATTCAATAATAACTGACAAAATTCCATTCTGGATGGTAAGTCATGTTCCAGTAAATTTTTTACAGGCGTAAAATGGTAAGGGTACAATTTTTCGGTTTAGATAATTCGTGATACAGTTGATTTACCTTTTGTAGGAGCAGCTTCCAAGCGTCTAGTGCTCAAAGAGGGATCGTCCGCAACACGAACCAACCAATCTCTTTATCCTGCGCAACCGTTATTGTTTTTGGTCTGCCACCAGGATTCTTATTATAAAAGCTACCCCTGTCGTCTAAATTAGTGTAAATACGTTGAAATATTTTTCGATCTGGTTAAACTCTATTTGGATATAACCCTAAATAACTTCTCGCAGCAGCAGCACCATTATAATTTTCTTGAGCATAGACGCAGAGCCTATCTCTCAATTCTTTGTTAGCATATTGTTAATGCCGCGGCATATTCTACTTATATGAAATAACATAAAACTCTGTATTAACTTTTGCCAACATTCGTTTGACATAAATTATTCCGTTGCTAGACGAATATCACAATCAATAATCAATTGGTTTAACTGATTTTGTAGTGCACAGCCGACCTCGTCAATTAGTGTTTTTCCAAGATATGGCATGTAATGAAGTTTTAAACACAATTATCTTAAATATTTCTTATTTTTAGTGTGGAACTTAACTAACGTTCTGAGATCAACAGTCAACGATGGCGCTTTCATCATTTACTAAAGTAGGTAGCGAGCTTCTTGTTTTTGTTCCACTGTATCGAATTTATTGCGTTGTGATAATTAAAATATTAATTTAATTATGTACTATGGTTTTTTATGCTTTGGGATGTTTAAAGGGAAATATCTTGAAAACCGTTAAAGATATTAAGATCAATCAAGTACACCTTTTTGACTCAGAAAATGCCCTTCTTTAAGAAACTTTAATTGAAAAACACCTAATATCACAGGTAAGAAAAAAAAATCATAAATTTATGAAGCCCAGTGTATGCAACTAGCGCCCTCTAGTGTGAAACTTAAAAATTTCTACAAATTCTTATTTCTTGCTCTTAAAAACATAATACAACTTTCAATTCGATTCATTAAACCGTTTTAAAATTATGGCTTATTTTCGAGAATAAACTTTTACTTTCAACACCCTGTAACTCTAGAACGAGTAACAATCCGAAAAAACTTATATGACTTAATCGGCTTAGTTTGATGTCTAGTATCTCCAGTTACTCTACGGCCCATAAGTTATGGGACACCCTGTATAGGTTAAGTACTAGTGATAAGTCTATTGTAATATTCTTAAAATAGTATTATTTCATATTTATGCTTTCTTAAAGTTCTTTCTTTATTTTTTATTGTTTTTTTGGTGTTTCGTAGTGATAAATAAATTATTTGTTTAAATTTGTTCTATTCCACCCTTTTTACCTTCTTTGACAAATTGTAAACAGAAATGGTTTCTACGACCTTAATAATCCTGAAAATAGCATACCAGCCAACGTTTCGGCAAATTTTTCGAAATTAAATTCATCAAAATTAATTTCTCTGATCTTAATAACTTACCGTACCTTACCGAAAACAACATAGGTACCATGCGCTTAAAATTTTCGGTATAATATATGTAATTTTTTCCTTTACCGCCAACCCTTTACTCCTATTCCAAAACTGTAGTCTATCGTTATTAGAAAAATTTACAAAACCGACATTAGACCAAATCTTGGGTATGTAGCCGGCGGGTTGCGCATCGTGGGGAACCCATATTTCGTGAGAGACAAACACAAAGAAGAATTACCAAGCCACCCGGTACCTGGCATCAGAAATATTCCTTCGAATTCTTAGCGCGGTAAGTAGGGAGGAGTTGGGGGGAAGGGATTGTATCTTGGCCTCTGAAATGTGTACAAAACAAAAATTTAGCACTTGCCAGCTGAATACTTTTATCTTTTTAATAAATATGTTGACAATACTTGCAGTATTATTACAGTGAGTTGGTCAAGATAGTTTCAGGTAGTAACGAGCCTGCAAACGGTTACGCTAAAAACGTTTGTAAATTGTGCAAATGCAGCGCAGTTAGTTCAGTATGATAAATGTAAATCAGTGTTACATAGGCATTGATGTGATATCAAAAACCTTATCTTGGATAATACTAAGGTGATTTGCTGCGACGATTCAGGTGACTTGGACCATTCTCCCCGGCCATTACAGTTATTGACGACAGCGCTTTACGTCAGGAAATTGGTTTCCTCAAGGAGCTTCTTGCCTTAAAGGATAATACTATCTGGGACAAATGGAACAATATAGCCGACAAAGAGTTAATTATAAAACTTTTAAATAAACAAATAACACATTTAACGTATCCTTACAGTATAATAAACTCCGTTACAGGCTCCAATACGCCATCTGTAAACATGGTCACGAACAACCGTCCCAGCCGAACACAGATATGAACAAATAAAAAAAAACTTCTAATTTTCAGCCCAAAGAGCAAAAAATTATTGACAAAATCAGTTCTCCTCAGATGGCTGCGGCTGTTCATCATTCGAAAACGGCAGCCAAATGTGCAGAAATAATGAACTTGGCTAAAACTTCAAAATTCGATCTAATAATAATAATAATAGTTAAGAAAAGTGGCTTTACTAAAGTGGCTAGAGAAAAAGTTTTCAAGAAGGTTAGTGATACCCGTTCACAAAAAATTGTAGGTAACAAAACTAGTGCTCATTTAAAAACAGTGCCAAAATTCGTAGATATTTATGTTTACCGGCTGCATTCAGAGACAACAGTAAATATATTAACAAAATATCCAACACCCTTTTTTCCTGGGGTAATATGTTCCCAAGTGGTTCCTACATATGAGGGTCAATACTCATCCTTTATGGGCAATTTTTTTATGCGATGTGTCGATAAATTGCCCCAAGGGGCCTGCGTAAGTAAGTTTTTTTACCCGCACATATCAGGAATGCAAAGCCCATCTAACCATCTGCCCCGATTTCTTGTTGCTTAACTTCCAAAGTTTAAAAAATAATAACATTCAACTTAAGTATCTTATAGTCTGTAAAATTAAATTTATGTGCCTTACTGAAACATGGACTTGAAATGACTCTATCAATTATCTAAATTTAAAAACAAATTTTGGCAAGCTATTACTGTCGTAATCACTTCAATGCCGGTGGTGTTGGAATATGGGTAGACCGCGAAATAGATGCCAAGAGTTTGAATATCAGTAAATTTAGTGTCGAAAAATTAATAGAACTCTGTGCAATTTCCGTTAACTTAGGTCATAATTCTGTCATAAATTGTAAACTGTTACAGATCACCCTCTGGGGATCTAGGTGTTTTTAAATATTCTTGATAGTGATTTAAACTTTCGGACAAAGTTGGTCCAATTTTTAAAGAGGGTGACCCTCAATAAATAGAGTATTATAGGTCAATGTGTATGCCCTCCTCTGTTTCCAAGATTTTCGAGTACGCTTTTTTAGGGAGCCTTTTGCCGTTTTTATTTATTTATCCCACATTTATTTATTCCACATTTGATCCATTAATGAATGAGTATAAACACAACTAGTACTTATATAAAAGTTTTTAAGTAAATAGTTACATCCACAATCTAATATAGTCAATAAAAAACAATAAAAAAAAATGTACATATTCATCAATGTATTCTTTAATTCAGACTTATCTTAGCTGGAGGTAAAAATGTCAAATTTGTGCTGGCGACGATTGTAGGCGGTCTGTATACAGGGTGGCCTTTTAGTGTGGCAAAGTACAATAGCTCCGTTACTATTTCAAATACATTAAAAATATTAATACAAAAGTTGAAGGGCAGTAAGTGACTTATAACGTAAAATTATTTTTAACTCTATAGGGTGGCTCAAAAAAGCGGAACAATAAAAAATGTACTTTTTTTAAATGGAACACCCTGTATATTTTTTCATTTTTAAATTCTAGATAAAATTATAATTATTTTTTATTAAATACATTATTAGTCTATACTTTATAGTTTCCGAGATATTGACTCTTGAAAAGTGACATTTTTGAACTTTGACAGCTTCTAACTTTCTAACAGTACGTCTTAGAGCAAAACGGCTTACATGTCCCTATCTTCAATTTTTATTATCTTCCCAAAAAAATCAACTTCCGGTTAAACCGGATGTTACTCGAAAGCAGGAAATATAGTTGTTCCGGTTTAACTGGAAGTTGATTTTTTTGGGAAGATAATAAAAATTGAAGATAGGGACATGTAAGCCGTTTTGCTCTAAGACGTAGTGTTAGAAAGTTAGAAGCTGTCAAAGTTCAAAAATGTCACTTTTCAAGAGTCAATATCTCGGAAACTATAAAGTATAGACTAATAATGTATTTGATAAAAAATAATTGTAATTTTATGTGGAATTTAAAAATGTAAAAATATACAGGGTGTTCCATTTGAAAAAAGTACATTTTTTCTTGTTCCGCTTTTTTGAGCCACCCTATAGAGTTAAAAATAATTTTACGTTATAAGTCACTTACTGCCCTTCAACTTTTGTATTAATATTTTTAATGTATTTGAAATAGTAACGGAGCTATTGTACTTTGCCACACTAAAGGGCCACCCTGTATAATGCAACGGCGAATATTTTAATATATTAGTTCGCGATGTTGGAATGAAAAATGTGAGATGTTGACGGGCTAAGCTGCGTATAGCCAAAATATTTATCTGTTTTAGAATTTCGGCACAGTCAATTTGGCCATGAAGAATCTTATGTAAGAAATTCAGGTCGGATATCGTTTGTCGATCTTCCAAGGAGGAGAGCGAATGTCTGTCCAATAACTGATCGTAAGGAAAACTAAGGTACTTGAGAAAGCGATGCTAAATCTTTTCGAGACTGTCGATGTGCGCCTGGTAGAACGGAGACCAAATACTCCAACCTTGGTCTAACAAAAGCAAAATACAATAATTTCAGAGTGTGCGCATTAGAAAAATCTTTAGAATTTCTGATTTATAAACCCCAATGCTCTAGAGCAGGATTGAGTAAGTTCCAGAATATGTGGGAAAAACGACAACTTACTATCGAATAGAACTCTCAGGTCGCGGCGGGTCATCTGACGGTTCAACTGAATACCAACAATAAAGTAATTAAAAGTTACTGGTTCTGTCTTCAAAGTATACGTAATTAGTACGATATTACATTTAGTAGGATTTAATGGCAGATTATTGCAAGAGCACCACTCTGCTATTCTATCAAGCGCCACCTGGAGGCACTGACAATCGTCGTTAACTCTTAGTCGAATAAACATTTTCATATTAACAGCCCATTTAAACCAGCGTTTTCCATAATTTTATTAATAAATAAATTAAATAACAGTGGCGCCAGGATAGATCCCTTCGGAACCCCCACTGTAGCCTTAATTTTGCTAGAGCTTTGACCAAAGCAGTCCACTATTTGTACTCTGAAGTACGATTGAAGCAGATGCAATAAATTAATCGATAAACCAGCGCTGTTTAACTGACCCAGTAGAATGGAATGGTCAAGCCCATTGAAGGCATTGGAGAAATCTGTATATACACATTAACTTGACATTTCTGATCCAGCAATGAATTCTGTCATGCAAAAAAGATTAGATGTATAGTTGACCTACTCCTAATAAAATCGTGTTGAAAACTAAAGATATTGTTTCTGACTTGAAAAGTTAATGTTTCATATAATAGCATTTTAAAACCTTTAGAAAAATGACAAATAATTGAAACTGGTCGATAATCTTCAATATAATTTTTTGCTGCCTTCTTATATACTGGAGTGATCTTAGAAGCTTTCCATAAGTCAGGAAAGTTACAGGTTTTTAAGCATAAATTAAAGATTTTGGTAAATGCAAGGGTAAGAAGAATCGCGCAACAAGAATGATGGAATTTTATCTAGTCCGACCGTTCCTTTTGATTTTATTCTTTTCTTTTTAAACAACCAGAAACATGTTCCACTAAGAATTCCTTCACATCAATAGCAATGTTGAAACCTACGCCTTCGTTAAAAATACCAGTGATTCTTCTGTTATTCTTGATGTTATGTAGGATGATTGAAAAACTCTGCAATTGCATTCACGATTTCCTCTGGCTTTTTGAAAGTATTTTCTCCCCTAATCAATGTTTTAGGAAACATAGCGTTGTTTTTTAACTGTTAATTAAACGCAAGAAGGCAGTTGGATTGGAGAAAATTCGATTCTTAATGTGATGACAATTGTTTTTGTAAAAGTTGTTGATATCCATTTTAATTTTAGTCTGAGCCTTCGAAATTTTGTCATTTTGTTATTTTGTAAGTTTGTATTTCTACCATAAGCGAAACTTGTCTTTAATGGTTTTTATATTTAGATCGTACCAGGGCGGATAGGTTTTTTTGCGTTTTTTTTTGTTTTTGGAACGAATATATCCAAAGTCTCTTAACGAACAGAATAAAATTTTTCACACGCCAAATTGACATCAGTAAATGTATCTAGAATATCCCGGTTAATATCTATAAAGTAGTTGTAAAGACCGGGAAAGTTATAATAAGTTATATAAAGTTAAATTATAAAAGATGTTATCCATTCATATGTTATTCAATCTTTTTTGTTGATCCAATTCGAACGACTTAGGTGGTGAGGAGCTTCCTTGTGTATCAGAATATCGTTCGTTCTCTCGTCGCAACACTTATGTAATTAATTCGAAAAAGGTTTTTCTGTTTCCTTCCGCCAAACCCATCCCCAGACGCGTTTCGCCGTTATTACGGCTCATCAGTGAGGCTCGGTTTGGCAGAAGGAAACAGGACTCAAAGACAAATCACTTGTCAGGATCGATCATCAACGGGATTTATAAAACCCAGTGCGACATCTTGCGTCCCAGTACGGTACCTTAGAAAAGGTCAGTCGTAAAGGGTTATTCTGTAAAAACAGAAAATTATGCAAGATGCCCTCAAAACCGGTATAAGTGCCGGACCACAGATATTAATTCGAAAAAGGTTTTTCGAATTAATATCTGTGGTCCGGCACTTATACCGGTTTTGAGGGCATCTTGCATAATTTTCTGTTTTTACAGAATAACCCTTTACGACTGACCTTTTCTAAGGTACCGTACTGGGACGCAAGATGTCGCACTGGGTTTTATAAATCCCGTTGATGACTTATGTAATTGTTTAAAACCAAATTCAAAATTCTGTTATTAACATTAACAATTGAGTTATTTTAACTAAGATTTAAGAAGTTTCTAGAATTTAATAGACATAGTGTGAAATGTTTATGTTTCTTGCATTTTAAAAGAACAGTGCAAGTCTTACTTGAAACAGTTTATTTCTGCCAAACTCTAAAATGTATCTGTTGCACACTTTTAATTAACCTAATACGTAAGTCGGTAAAAGCTGTGCTGGACACTTTTCCAATATATAACAAACCGACTGACCCACTAACCATGTTTACTTATGATGAAGAAATAATAAAACAATAATTATTAAATAATCAAAACACCCTTTAAGAATCCAGTAGGTACACCTTCCCCGATGAAAGAGAACATTTTTTTTTTAATATTTTTTTCTTATCTATATCTACAGTGTGTAAATAATGTATGGAATAAATTCAATTACAATTCAGGTAAGACGGTTTGAGAAAAACGCTGAAACACGTCAACTAACTTATAAAAATGCGCTTTCTTTAATGCTTACAACATTTATACGGGGTGTCGCGTTTAGAAAATATGGATGTATGGATGTTTTTTTAAATGGAATGTCCTGTATATTACTTCAAATTTCGATTCCTCGAAAGAAGGCGCTTTCAAAAACCTAACACACATAAGGTCCAAAATTCGTTGTTTAGAAACCAGAGCAACTAGAAGAAAAATCATCAATTTATTTTCATGAAATCTAACAAAAGTTAAACCAAACAATTAATTAATTAGATGTTGAAATTGTCTTCCCTCTTGCGCCTGACAATATCCTAATCGATGAATAAATTCTTGTTGCACGTTACTTATAGCCTCTTCACTTATTTTGGCACATTCGATTCTTATCCTACTTTTTAAATCATCGATACTATCCGGTCTACTTTTGTATACTACATTTTTCAAATGACTCCACAGAAAATAGTCCATGGGGGTAAGATCCGGGGACCTGGGTGGCCATTCAATGGTACCACGCCTTCCAATCCACTTGTTGGGAAAAACTTGATCAAGGAATGCTCGGACCTCTACAGCATAATGTGGACTTGCGCCATCTTGTTGATACCATAAATTTTCACAGTGAACCCCAGGTTCATTTCTACTTGGAAATAAATTAACCAATTTAGGTACAAGAAATTCTTGCAAAAACTGAAGATATTTCTGCCCATTTACGTTACCGTAAAAAAAATATGGTCCCAAAATTTTATTTCTAACAATACCCGCCCACACATTTAATTTCTGAAGATATTGTGTATGATGCTCTCGCATCCACCTAGGATTTTCTTTTGCCCAGTATCTGCAATTTTGTTTATTTACCTCGCCGTTTAATTTGAAAGTAGACTCATCCGAAAATATCATATTTTTTACCAAAAATGGGTTACCATTGCACATCTCCATTAATGTTTGACAGAATTCCATTCTTCTATCAGGATCGTCATCCGACAACTCTTGAACAAGATTTACTTTAAAGGGGTGCCATTTTTCTATCCTCAGTAAAGTATGCACTGACATAAAAGATGCTTCTTGTTCAAGACCAACCTGACGTGTGCTGTTATGAGGATTTTCTTCGAAGGTTAATAAAAAATTTAATTTGGTTTCCTCGTCAAGCGCTGGGCGTCTTGCTTTTGGTCGATCTTCTGCACATCCAGTTTCTCGAAACTTTCTTTCTATTTTGCTCACAACTGATTGAGTTATGGCCTTTCTGGATATTTACCATTAAGCAACGTACATACTTGCTGCTGTGTCCGAACTCTATCACCATACCCAATCATCATGAGTATTTTAATTCTTTGTGTCACTGATAAACGCATTTTCTTTTAATTCTATGAACTTTAAACAAAACAGAAAAAGAAATGTCACTGTCAAAGCATCACAATCACAAAGTTTATACCTGGAAACTAAACATACAGGTAACCTGACTAAAAAGACGAAATTAATTATAAATTTAATAATAAATATAAATTGATGATTTTTCTTCTAATTGCTCTGGTTTCTAAACAACGAATTTTGAACCTGATGTGTGTTAGGTTTTTGAAAGCGGCTTCTTTCGAGGAATTGAAATTCGAAGTAATATACAGGGCATTCCATTTAAAAAAAAAAACATCCATACAATCATATCTTCTAAACGCGACACCCCGTATAAATGTTGTAAGCGTAACAGAAAGCGCATTTTTATAAGTTAGTTGACGTGTTTCAGCGTTTTTCTCAAACCGTCTTACCTGAATTGTAATTGAATTTATTCCATACATTATTTACACACTGTATATAATAATACAGCTGAATTTAGGGTCTACTTAAAATATGTTTTTACCCTATTCTTATGAATTTCTATTTCTTTATTATTAACTTTTATGACTAAATTTGATCCTTTATCCTCTAAAACCAAATAAGGACCATTAAATAATGCCATCTTACTTGATCTAGGTACCATTAATTTCTACTAAAACATTATCACATATGCTATATTTAATATTTTTACAATTATGACTGTGATACTCTAATTTTCACTTGAATTTTGATGTCATTAGGTTATTATTGCGTCATGCCACTCTGTTTTAATCGAAATTTCAGTTCTTTTGGATAATCATCAAAATTATATACCGGTTCGATCTGATTAACAATGCTGCAAGGGATGTTAGGTACTTTTCCGAAAACAAGTTCATGCGGGGTATACTGGGTTGATGTATGTATGTGGGTATGCTCCCAAGTGTTTATGTGAGTTTTCAAGTGCACCTAAAGTTTGATGATGATACGCGGTAGAATGTAATTGATCAATTTTTAACACCTCGCTTGATTGCATAAATATATTATTGAGAAATTCAAGACCTTTGTCAGTATAAGAATATATCGATTTTCCTCTATATGAACTGGAATAGGGCCTACTAAGTCAAGAAAAACTTTTTGGAAAGCTGCAGTAGCCGTGGTGGTTATTGTCAATGATTCTTTATTTGGTTTTGAATGCTTATATCTTTGGCAATCATCACACCTCTTGACAAAATCCACAACGTCTTTTTGCATATTTGGCCAAAAATAATATCTCTTGATGATATTGTACATGCGCTGTACTCCAGCGTGTCCTCCAGTTGGTAACATGTGAAAATCATTTAAAACGAGCTGTCGTAGCTCTTTGCTTTCAATTTTTTGTTTATTTCTTAAAATTGAAATTTTTAATTTTGTCCCTAGTAGTTAATTTTTATTTTTTCAGCATTTTTTATAACAATTATTAATTGCTGACACTCCGGAAGGTCATTTTTTTTTAAATAATTTTTCCAAATTCCTTAGCGTCGTACCTAAGTCAGTAATAAATTATTTTTAAATTAACGTCATAAATTAAGTTTATACAGTGTGTCTACTTAAGTTGGAACCATATGGAAAACTTTTTTATAATTGGTTTTATGGAAAAAAGTTATTCTTTATAAAAAGTTCTGCATGGTATTGTTACGGAATCTAGTTCAGATGAATTTTGTCAGATGGCAGAGCAGGATGTATCTTATCGCAGAATTGCGAAAATATTTCTTAAAACCGGAGCACAAAAGTTGTTGGCATAAGCACACCCAGGGTACACTGGCTTTTCGGTAAAGCCGTGCCGGGACAGTTCTACGTTCTACTGCCAACGCTGTTCGATTTTAATTTTTCAATTTTAACGTAAACTCATGTCAGTTACCATTACTTTTTATATTTTTCGGACTCAATTGATAAAAATATTCCGGGAATATTTTTTTGAAATAATTTTTTGAACTTTAAAGTTTATTGGTAGCGATGGGCGGATCGGATCTGAGCCGGATCGGTGAGTCGGATCTTAAGAAAGATTCATACTGATCCGACTCTCAAAATAAAATAAGACGGATCACGGATCTGACGGATCTATTTGATTTGATTGTCGACCGCTAGGTTCACGTTCGGCGTAGGGATAGAATTCACTGCTACGGCACCACGAGCTGCGATGGAGAGTGGCTCGTGGCTCTCGGATCCGTTAAAAGATTTTTGAAAGTCGTTCCGATGCCTGACATGCGGGTCGCAGCGTTGGAAAAGAAAACGAAGCGTGGCGATTTATTACTGTTGTGTTTATTGTATTGTGGGTTGCGTCACTTATTTCTTGATGATTTCATAGAGTCTGGAATATAAGTTTTTTCTATGAAACCACCATAGTAAAGAATTTTCGTATCTTTTAATAAGCGGTTCATTTAAATGTTTGTCCATTTCTGTGATCACTGGGGGGTTCTTATTTTTTGAATAATGTTAAATGGCGCTACCGCGTAAGATCGTTTAAAATAATGATCAATGACACCATGACACGGATCGTGACTCAGAATAACCGAGCCGAGAACCGATAAGATTTTCTTTATGATTTTTGGGACAAGACCCGGGATCCGGCTCATTGAGTCGGATCTTTGTGCTGACCGGGATTTGGTGAGCCGAATCCCAAAATAGATCCGTCTTGCCCACCACTATTATTGGGTTTTCGCCATTGGATCAAGGTTCGGGGGGTATTGCCTTGTCAAAAGGGGAGCACGTTACGGGAATTAAAGGGACTGGTTCGTCGGGGCGGGGCAGTTCATTATCGCGGAATTTCAGGGAAATTGCCGGATAGGTTTGACCGTAGCTGGGTCCAGGGCGCTTGGAAAATTAAGTATCGTGTTTCAGGAGAGACGGGAATATCGGGAACAGGGATCAGTGGGAAAGACAATAAGGATTAAGGGAATTTTTGGGAATTTTATTTTTTATAAAAATAAAAGAGGCAGCCTATTTTTGACGGGAAAATTTTAAAGTTTTATGTCATGTCAGTAATTTTTTGTTAAAAATTATTTGTTTTACTGTAAGTGTAAAATCCAAAATGTAATGTAAGTTTTTACTGTTCATTGATGCTTGTAGCTTAAACTATTACTGTTTGTTATTTTTTGAAAATAGATTTTTGCATTTGTTTTTAAAATTTCTGATTTTTATTTGCGTGCTATGGAGCTCGGCAGTAGAGCTGAAACGACACTAGGGGATGTGTTGGCGTTTTCTAGGGCTGGCACCGGCCTTGACCGGCCGTGCCGCTCTATTAAACCAGAGGTAGAGGTTTCGACAAATATTTGCGGAAAACCACGAAAATATACGAAAAGTCAAATCAGACGACATCAACGTAAATTAAATGATCAGCGACAACGGATTGCTAAGTTGCCTTCCGTTTAGGGATGTAGTCAGGGGTACTATACGCTGGAGGGCCTCGAAAACGCAATAAGGGAGGTTAATGGTGATTTTTGCGACGAAAATTTTATTGGGATAAATTCACCTGTATCTCGTGTCACCAACCCTCTTTTGAGCTCTACAAGGGTTGAAATGTTAGGGGAGGATCTGAAGAAGACGCCTCATCCCGAAATTCCGTTGGTGAGCGAGCCACAGGCGAATTGTGAATTTTTTACTTTATGGCGCGACGGCGCGCAGATGCAAGCCGCCCCGGATTTTTTAACTTTAGAAGATAGGGCAAGGGCGCGAAAAGCGAGAATATTAAATATTTTAAAGCCAGAGAATTTTGCTAACGTAAACCGATCCCCAGACAAAGAGTATAATCCAGTTCCGACATGTTCTCTGTAACATTACAAAATCGACCCTCCGAAAAAGGCACTGCCGGCTTTGGATAGAGTACAGCCGGCCATGAGAGAAAGAACTGTCACCAAGAGAGATTTTTAGGAGGAGAATCTCCTCTAAGGTGTCAGTATAAAACTTAAAACGTAACCTTCAGTTATCAAAATTTCTCAGTCATATAAGTACTACGTATATCAGGAATTACGAATTTTGCTCAAGAGTAAAGTAACTTTATTTTAGACAATACAGAAGAATGTTATGAAGAAAAGTTATTTTGAAATAAAAGTTATATTCAAATTTGCAATTACAGTTATTTAGCATGAAAATTTAGGTTTTGTGCTTATTTATGTTTTACATAATAAATTATTTATATTTACCTCTATTATCTGTTAAAACATGATAACCTTTTCTAAAATAAATAATTAATATTCATAACGTATTTAAATTGCAAGGTTCTTCAAAAACACTAACACATGGAAAGGTTATAATTTTTTTAACAGATTAGAGAGATAAATACAAATGATTTATAAATGTAAAACGTAAATAATCACAAAACCTAAATTTTCATGCTATATAACTGTAATTGCATACTTGAATATAACTTTTAATTCAAACTAACTATTCTTCATACCATTCTTCTGTATTGTCATAAAGGTACTTTACTCTTGGGCAAAGTTCGTAATTTCTGATAAACCTCGTATATGCTTGGGAAATTTTGATAACTAAAGGTTATATGTTGAGTTTTAGACCATGCAGAACTTTCTATGAAGAATTACTTTTTTCCCTAAAACCAATAATAAAAAAGTTTTCCATATGGTTCCAACTTAAGTAGACACACTTTATATGCGGTATCCATTTTTGAATCTTGGTTCCTTTTTTAGATTGTAACTTAAGGAAAATATTGTCTGGTACGAGTCGTTACTCGATTACTTCAAGATTTGTATTTTTTAATAGTTCCACTACAGGGTGATCAAGCCTACTACTTGTGGAGCTAGTACTATTTGTATTGTTCGGTTATCGTGGCTGGACTGGTAACATGTTGGAAAGTGAGAACGCAAGGTTCTGATGAAAATAGGGAGCTCCCGAGTGTAAATAGGCCCAGCGGTAAGACGCGATTGTCGATCGTCCCGTGGTACCGTGCGCGTCTCGGTCTCGCACCGCGGCATCCTGGAGGTACTGTACGCGCCTCTGCCTTGCGGAGCTGCTTAGCAGTACAAACGGGCCTGCCAGAAAATTAGGAAAAGTATTTTCCCGATGTTTCGCGATGGAAAACCCTATAATTTAAAACAGTATAAATTATACGAATTATTTACGTACAAGAATAAATGCTGCAGCACGAAAAACAAGAAAGTTAATTTCGCGCATACTAACCTTTTAAAAATATAAAACATTTCGTTAAATTATTGAAAACCCTGAAAAAATATAGGAACTTCGTTACAATAATTTTAACGCGAGACATAAGTCAGACTTTTATATAAAACATTGTAGTCTTAACATTGCCAGGGACTCTCCAGATGTTCTAGGATCGGAGTTATTTATTATGCTTCCTGTACATTTTTAAAAAATTCTACAAATTTATTAAGTTTTAAATTGTGTCCAAGAAAATATTTAGTCAGTAAGTCTATTTATCGCTTAAATAAATTTTTACTCACCGATACCGGGTTTTCGCCTGGTTTTTGAAGGGCCTAGCTAGCCGCGACCCTTGAAATTGGTTCTAATTTTTAAGGTTGACAAATTTGGTAAAATGAAAATATTTATATCTTCCTACTAGTTGTTATAATATTATTTATAAACAGCAGTATTAACACCTTTTTTTTCAACTTTTATTATTATATTGTTAATTAGACATTTTGTCACATTTTTCTTTTCATCGGTGCTCGTGGGATTCCGTAAATTTTTGTATTTCCTAATTGAGTCCTCGAAAGCGTTTCAATAATAATATATAGTTACTTTTTCGACAACAATATTGTGTTATACGACATACCAATT
The DNA here is from genome assembly GCA_963969555.1 of Polydrusus pterygomalis. Classification (NCBI taxonomy): domain Eukaryota; kingdom Metazoa; phylum Arthropoda; class Insecta; order Coleoptera; family Curculionidae; genus Polydrusus; species Polydrusus pterygomalis. Next base: position 14,277,650 of record OZ018384.1, read on the forward strand.
TTTCATGTTGTTCAATATATTTTAATATGATAATATAAAATATATTTTAATAAAAAAGATTTAATATATATATATATATATATATATATTTATCCAATCCGCGTTTTCAGCCGATACATATTATAGACAACCTTAGATCCAACAGAAGGAAGGGGTTTAAGGGAGTTTAAAAAGCAGCAAAATGACGTATTTTATTTGAGAAGGAGGGGGCAACTCAGAGAGGTAAAGAAAAAACAAAATTTTAAAATTTGCCATATTTTATGCAAGTTTCTAATCCCGTACATGTTCCCGCTGTTTCAAACCCGCTTAGATACAGAGAGCCTTTCCTACCGCCGTTATTGAGCCCAGCAACATGGTTATTTTCCAACCTTGGAATTTCGGTTGTTTGGGCGCAAAACCGCGATGAGACGTGGTTTTTTTTATACGCGTTGTTAATAATAGATGTCTTGTTTAAGTGGTTTAATGATTTTTTTTTATATCTTTTTGGAAGAAAGCCTATTGTTTTCTCTTAGGGGCCCGTAGCGTGTCATGCGAGAATATTTCCCAAGTTAAATTAGTTATCAGGATGAAATTTGGCATAGGTACACACCCAATATGTTAAGCTGGGACGCGAGCAAAGATTTTAAAAAAATTAAAAATAGAAATAAATTTGCCGATTGAGGAGTTAATAAAAAATATAAAAAAAATCATTGATCCGGGCCAAGTAGGATGTCAAATTTTAATAAGAAAGCTCGTCAAATAGCATTACTTCTCAAAAAGGCCCCTCGAGAGGAGTTTAAACAGGGTTTTCTCCGATTCGAAAATTATTAGGTGCAAAAATTTGAAAAATTCATCGTACTCCTTTAAACCCATTAATAAATCGTCGATATTTTTTCTAAATTAAAAGGTAAAATATTTTTTCCTGTCTAAAAAAGGTGGTTATCAAATAAAAGAGCTCATAAAATAATAAATATACTATTTTTTAACCTTAAAACAGCGCCTCCAGGGAGCTTTAAATAAAATAAAATTTCGACGCATTGTATCTCAAAAAATATTGGTAGCAAAATTCATGGTTAAAGTCCATTTTAGTCAAAAATATTGAGTAGTATGTCGTTATTAAAGTCAAGATCTATTTGAACAATAAAGTTTTGAATATTAAAATAATGAACCTACTTTATAAAATGGGGGTTCATCAAATTGACCTTTATTGAACTTATTCAGGCATAATTTTTTTCTGGCTTATCAAATTTTAATGTTTTTTTTAATATACGTGGATTGGCAAACTTAAAACAAAATGAAGCATGTAGCGGAAAAAAACTTTTTTTGCAAAGTCGCACATATTTTAGTATTGAAAATACTTCTGGTTTCGTATATACGGGTCCATTTCATGAAAAATGAACGAGCGTCACGGTAGAGCTTAGTCGACCGGCAAAATAACACGGCGGTGATCCGAGCAGCACAGGATCGATGACATCATCTGCTGAGGGTTAATATTGTTTTGTTTTGGGTTTCGGCATTTATTATTATATTTGTTGATATTAAGATATGGTCGGGAGAGAGAAGAGTTATAGTAGTTAGTATTGAATCGGCCAGTACCTACTTTCATGTTACGGGATCTCCCAAAAGCCACAGCTGCACACAAGCGGCGTCGGCTTTATCAGGATGTCTATTATAGTTATTAATGATACTAGTTCGATATGAACACTATAATGAAACGTGTGCAACGTTAAACCACGAGGCGTTAGCCGAGTGGTTTAATTGCACAAGTTTCATTTACAAAGTTCATATCGAACGTGTATCATTCAAAATTTAATCTACGACAGTGCAAATAGATTTTATTCGTCTAAATCTCATTGATATCAGATAACATTTTCGTAATTTTTAAAATTTTCAGGTGTCCATATTAGTCGATATTATGGTAACCGCATTTTTGATTGTTTCAATTTCGATTTTGACAACGTCATTATTGTCGTCTAATTTTCTATTGTATGCAAAGTGTTGGCCAAAAATAATTATTTAAATATGGGAGATTCTGAATCCGAAAGTGTCCCTTCGGATGTTCACAATAAATAAATGCAATCCGTTTTTCTAAGTAATAATAACAAATAAATAGTTTGCACCGACTTTCTTTTGGTTTTTGTATCTTAACATTTGGATGTTATTATGAATTCATAATGGCACTGAGTGCTATTATGAAGGTCATAATGACATCTAAATGATAATGCTAAATACGTCATAATGGCACTGTCGTAGATTAAGGACATAAATAACACGGCGGATCTGTAATAAGCCAAACGTTGAACCGGCTAGAGTAATTCTTATTGATCGCGAGCTCTGATAAATTGTAGGAATTAAAAAAAATAAACCAATAAATCAATTAAGAATAATTAGTCAAGATTGTATCATACAGTGTCACCAGTAAAGTCCGCATCATATAGGATTTTTTTTTATTAATAGCTTTATTCGAAATTTGACTTTGGCATCAAGTTCTGCTTCGATCGAGATGAAAAGTAAGCAAAAAAATAGTAGTCACGTGATTCGCATTATCTGTCAAATTTAAATTTTTTCCAAAAAATAATTTTCTAAAAATATCAAAAAAATTTATTAGAAATTTTTTTTAAATGCAGTTTCTAGCCCACCTGCAAAATTTCAGCTGGATGAGATAATTTTGATTTTTACCCATATTTTGTAAATTGCACCACTTTTGCAAAATAAGACTCGACGCAACCTACATAAAACTTCTTAGTTTTGACAATGCTTTATTTCAGATACATTTTCTTTAAAGTAGCGCCATATTAAATGTGTGTTTTCAACAAAATCAAAATTGGGTTATTAAAATTTGGTCGCATGTGATGCAAAGTTCATTTGTTTTTGACCTTGTATAAGGTAACTTCATAAAATACGTATTTTTGAAAACGTAGTTTGTGTCCAAGAGTGATACACCTTAATATTAAGACAAAAAAGAACACAGTGTCATCAGTAAAGTGTTCATTAAGTGGAAAATTAATTTTAGTTTAACTTAACGTAAAAGTTTATCTATTTTCAACGATTTAATTTAAAACCCCTTTATTTCATTTTTTATTTTTTTACTTTCAGACACAAACTACGTTTTCAAAAATACTTATTTTATGAAGTTACCTAATACAGGGCAAAAACAAATGAACTTTGCATCACATGCGACCAAATTTTAATGGCCCAATTTTGATTTTGTAGAAAAACACACATTTAATATTGCGCTACTTTAAAGAAAATATATCTGAAATGAAGCATTGTCAAAACTAAGAAGTTTTATGTAGGTTGCGTTGAGTCTTATTTTGCAAAAGTGGTGCAATTTACAAAATATAGGTAAAAAATCAAAATTATCTTATCCAGCTGAAATTTTGCATGTGGGCTAAAAACTGCATTTAAAAAAACTTTTTCTAATAACTTTTTTTGATATTTTCAGAAATAACCCCACTTTTGAATTATCTTTTGGAAAAAATTAAAATTTGACAGATAATGCGAATCACGTAACTACTATTTTTTTGCTTAATTTTCATCTCCATCGAAGCAGAACTTGATGCCAAAGTCAAATTTCGAATAAAGCTATTAATAAAAAAAATCACATATGATGCGGACTTTACTGGTGACACTGTATATGTAAATCCTGAAATATGTAAATAATTTATTGTGATTAGCGGTAATGAAAGGTCACACTGACATGTCAGTTAGACATAAGGGTCACTTAAACCGATGGTCAAAAGTGGATATCCCCGGATCTAAGAAAAATAGCGTGGTGGTCTTGAAATATTACAAAGAAAGTTGGGGGTAAAGAATTAAAAAAAGTGGAAAAAAACTAAACCGTAAATGTCTCTGAAACAAAGCGATATAGCGCGGCGGTGTTGGCGTATTACACAGAAAGTCAGGGGTGAAGATTTCAAAAAAGCAGAAAAAACTGAAAAGTGAATATTTCTGGAACTAAGAACATTAGTGCGGTGGTCTTGAAATATTATTAAGGAAGTTGGCGGTAAAGAAATAAAAAAAAGTGGAAAAAACTAAAAAGTGAATATCTCTTAAACAAAACGAAATAGCGCGGCGGTCTTGACGTATTACAAAGAAAGTCGGGGGGCGAAGATTGCAATAAAGCAGGAAAAACTCAAAAATGCATATCCCTGGAACTAGGAACAATAGCGCGGCGGTCTTGAAATATTACAAAGGAAGTTGGCGGTAAAGAATTGAAAAAATTTTGAACAAAATAGACAGTGCATGTCGCTGAAACAAAGCGAAATAGCGCGGCGGTCTTGGCGGATTACACAGAAAGTCGGGGGAGAATGGATATACCAATCCAAAACATTTTATAGCTGACTTAAGATTTAGACATTTCATAAACAAAGGACCAGCAGGTAAATGGCTGTATCTAAAGAAATAATTTTGTCGCTATTTTTGAAAAGGTGGTTTTGAGCTCTCTTCAATATGTACTAATATACAGATTATCCTATAATTTTTATTTTAACAAAACAGTCAAATTTACACATTTCAAAGTATAATAATTTAATTATTATTTCAAACTAAATCCGAGCATCCATGCCGTCATAATAACGCGTGATAGCGGCTCCATTGTGTCAACACGTTACATACTCACAGATAGGAGTAATCTGTGCTGTGACATAATGGTTTCCTTCTCGTCACTGCATGTGGTAGGTATTTTCAATACGCCTATGATACTTGCGTAAGATGCAAGATCTGTGGATTTTTTTTTGTTAATGCCATTTCTGTCAAAAAAGACAAATTTGATCTAAATATTTTTATAAAAGAAGGCGACGATAAAAGAGGATGTGTCGATTTCGCGTTATCTATTGGAGTCAAGGAAACCAAATTTGAACAATATATTTCAAAGAAAGTCAAAGGGTTTGTAGTAAGAGGGGATACATTTTTATGTAGGTATAATTCAGCATGGTATTAATTATTTTCATTTTAACCTCTCTTTCATTTGAAACCAAACAGGGTGACTTTTTGCAAACTTGTATGGCTATATTTTCTATACTAAAGAAGATACTACAAAACCACAAATACCGTTTCCACAAAAACGCGGTTGAATAAAAATGAGCTATAATTGCGGACCACCCTCACCAACCCCTGAAACACTACCCACACCCTCTTAAAAAATCCTAAATGGCACTCCACCCCACTTGTTATACCTCTCTGGAAAGCTTTTCAAAAATTGCTTTTCAGTGATTCTAAAATTAATAGATTTAAGTACGAAATGTTAACAAAGTTTTGAGAAAATGTTTTAAAACTTTCTTTTGCAAAATGTGGCAAGAAAATTTATAAAATAAACGTAAATATTATAAAATAAACGTATATATAATGAAAAATGTTCCCAAACCTAAACTAAGACCCTATTGCAGCTCTCTATTTTTTGTTGCAATAACGCCAATACTTGATTTTTGCTCTTTTTTAAATTATTATATTAAGTGCTCAAATTTGTTTTTATTTCGTTCTAAACAGAAATAAAATCAATTTTCTAATTCTTCCCTAACTTTTCGAAAAAGGTCTCTTTTCGAGAACTTCGACATTGCATTAATTATTCTCTGACGTAATTGGCACTTGGGGGGGTAAAGGAGTATATGTCCTAAATCGAAAATTTTGGGAAATTGAGTTTAAAGTTTTAATACTCGCGTTTGGATAGCGGTTTTTTTTTAAACTCAATTTTGTTATTAAAATGGGCATTTTTTGATCCTTAATACATTGTATATAGCAGTAATTAAAATAAAATAACTATTACGAAAAAATATATTACTTATACCCATTTACACATGAAAAATTCTAAAAAAAACGTACATGTACCTCTTTACACCAATTAAATAAAATTTTGCTATTGTACTTTCTTCAAAACTGTATTAAATATGAAAAGAAACAAATGTTAATAAACGCAGAGTTCAAAAACAAAACTTATTATTATTTTTATTCATCGCTCGACTCTTCATCATTTAGTTTTTCCTCCTTTTCCTCAATAAAAGGCCAAACAACTTTTTAGGGGAGAGGGAGATAAATATAAATATACTTATATTCAAGGCTTAAATGACTTATATCTCTTTTCCCAGGGGTAGATAATGAATTTATAAGTATTGTGGGCGACTTATCTCAATTTTGAAAATGTTCTACTTATACCCGCTTCCCCCCCCCCCCCCCCAATTGCCTTGCTAATTCTTCCAGGGAAGCCGGTTGGGTTTTGTAAACTAGTAATTTAATTTGATCGAAGGGAAAGGCTAACGCCTTGCCAGAACTCAGGGTTCAGTTCAAAACTGATACCCTCCCATCTGTCGGACAAATCACCGACTGTACCGGGCTAAGGAGTCTGGAGGATCATTATGATATCGGACATCGTACGCGTCACATTGCCAAGCCAAGCCACAGATGAGTCCGGAAGGGCCGATTCGAGATGTTGCCATATCTCAGGTCCAATAACGTCGTAAGAATGTATCTCTGGCAATTCGTGTTTATCTGCGAACTGTATGAGACTCTCGCGCCACCTAGGCAGCAAATACTGGTAACTATGTATATCTGTAAATAAAGACATGTTCTACCGACGTTACCAGACACATCGAAAATCGGTACCCCTGCACTCCCCCTTAGGCAACCCTACATGGTTAAACGTTACTAGACTAGGTAATGTCAATTTTGCTCTATTAACGTCTATAGAGTATAAATAGCGAAATAGGTCTGTTAATGAGGTTCAATAAATCGACAACTTATATTATGTCTTCTAGTATTAAAGTATCAGTAACAAATTTACAAAAGCCAATAAAGATTTTTATATAGTATGTTTTTATTTTAATTATTTTGGGTGGGTATAGGTCTTCTAGGATGCATCTGCTTAAGCGAGCCAAAGATTATATTAAAAAATAATTATAAATTTACAAAACTGATCAAAATAAATATTACCAAGGATTCACTGCTTCCAGGCGAACGGTATGCTACTTAATAAATTTCAGAAGAATATAGTGTTTCCAGGAAGTTGCCTATTATTATTATTTAATTGCACACTTAATTTAAATTATTGCCGAGTTCTGTATCCAAGTATATGCTTTATCTTCTTTTCACTTGCACTAAAATAAATAAAATTATAAATAGAAAAGGCTTTAATAATTTAATAGGAAGGTAAATCCATTTTTTTTTGTCAAATACATTGAACGTCAAAAAGTACCTCTTACATGTGTAAAGTTCGGCTTATTGATTTGACAGCGGTTCGTAGATTTCAAAATATTCTTCGTAGAATAATAGTGTACGCGAAGGATGTCCTTTTCTCTTCCGTACAGAAAAACCAGGAGTTAGTATCCCAGTTAAGGAGCAGAATGCTCCTACCTACTAAAATATCGTAGGTTATGTGAAATGTATTATCTAGGACGCTAGCTGGACCCTTGCAAAGAATAAATACAACTACTAGATAAGTTTAAAAACAATATATCTATTTAAAAAGGTGTAAAATAAAATGTATATACTTATATGTATATACAAAAACTCATCGAGTCAAGATTAAGGGTTTAAAACTTAAAACTAAATGTAAACTACATACCGTCGCTGCAGTAGAAAATCCTCCTATGTGTAGACTTTTATGAAAATAGGGTTTTTCAGCCATCTGATGGGAATTACAGGTATCTACCTTGCTAAGCTCCACATGCGAGATTTTTCCGGTATGTCAGTTATAAGATTTCGGCACATTTGTGCGTGTAAATTGCTTGTGGACAAGCACTAGTTAGATTAGTTAAAAACACCTATATGTGTATCATGTTAAAAAATCGTAGAACCTCGCATGTGTCTTATTTTGCTTAAAATATAACATTTAGTCTGTAAAACTATTGTCTTACTTTTGAATTTAATAGGCATATAATATACAAATATTATAGTATATTCAATAAAAAAGCGCTATATATACTTCCTCTTAAATACAGGGTACGCCAAACTCGATGGCCCCTTAGAAGTATCTAGATAATGAAACAAGTTAGGAATTTGAAATTTAGGATTTGTCCATAGGAGGTCATGATCTCCAATTTGAAAATAGTTATAACATTGCGGCGTTGCCAGATCTACTCTTACTACATACCAACTTTGTTATTTCAAATGTAATGCCCTGTATATTTTCACATTTTTGGATACCGCTGGACATTTTAAAACTTTTCTGTATAACCGATAGTATACCTATCTAGAGCCGTTTGACAAATAAAAATTATTTATTAAGAAATTTAACAACACGCATCCCTCAATAAAAAAATAAGATTTTTCGCAACGGACAAAGACAACCGACTGAGATTTTGGCTGTTGTTCCTTAATAGGTTGTTTTGTCATAATATGTCAGGCAAATTAAATTATCTCATACAGGGTGTCTACAACATCATATTCATTTCGTGCAACATAAAAATTGTAGTTATGCAGTAATTTTAAATGGAACACCCTATATTTTAGAGTGTTAACTAAAAGATCCATTAATTCTCTATCTAAAAGTATTATGTGATGTCATACCTAATTTTAGCCGTTTTGGACTTATAAGCAAAAAAACAAAATAATGTAATTAATATAAATATAATTTCTTATTAGCAGAAGAAGTAGGCTATGACTTCAATCAAAAACGTTTGTCAAAATGTCACTGCCTATTTGGCAAGTAAACGCTGTACTTACGTTCGTAATCTATTATCTGAATATGGCGAATTCTTATACAAACGAGGAAATTTTAAAACTTTTCTACATTCATGGCGAGTGCAACAGAATTATTAATAGAACATGCAGAACATTTAACGAACACTATCCGCACTTAGTCCCAATGAACAAAAAGAAATTTAATAGGATAAAAAATAACTTTAAGAACAATGGTCAAATAAAGCAGGAAAGAACCCAAATTAAACCTGTAACAGGTAACGAAGACAATGAAATAAATGTTCTTGCACATTTTGTTGCATTTCCTCATGCATACCTGTTACAGGTTTAATTTGGGTTCTTTCCTGCTTTATTTGACCATTGTTCTTAAAGTTATTTTCTATCCTATTGAATTTCTTTTTGTTCATTGGGACTAAGTGTGGATAGTGTTCGTTAAATGTTCTGCATGTTCTATTAATAATTCTGTTGCACTCGCCATGAATGTAGAACAGTTTTAAAATTTCCTCGTTTGTATAAGAATTCGCCATATTCAGATAATAGATTACGAACGTAAGTACAGCGTTTACTTGCCAAATAGACAGTGACATTTTGACAAACGTTTTTGGTTGAAGTCATAGCTTACTTCTTCTGCTAATAAGAAATTATATTTACATTAATTACATTAGTTTGGTTTTTTGCTTATAAGTCCAAAACGGCTAAAATTAGGTATGACATCACATAATACTTTTAGATAGAGAATTAATGGATCTTTTAGTTACCACTCTAAAATATAGGGTGTTCCATTTAAAATTACTGCATAACTACAATTTTTATGTTGCACGAAATGAATATGATGTTGTAGACACCCTGTATGAGATAATTTAATTTGCCTGACATATTATGACAAAACAACCTATTAAGGAACAACAGCCAAAATCTCAGTCGGTTGCCTTTGTCCGTTGCGAAAAATCTTATTTTTTTATTGAGGGATGCGTGTTGCTAAATTTCTTAATAAATAATTTTTATTTGTCAAACGGCTCTAGATAGGTATACTATCGGTTATACAGAAAAGTTTTAGAATGTCCAGCGGTATCCAAAAATGTGAAAATATACAGGGCATTCCATTTGAAATAACAAAGTTGGTATGTAGTAAGAGTAGATCTGGCAACGCCGCAATGTTAAAACTATTTTCAAATTGGGGATCATGACCTCCTACGGACAAATCCTAAATTTCAAATTCCTAACTTGTTTCATTGTCTAGATACTTCTAAGGGGCCATCGAGTTTGGCGTACCCTGTATATATGTTTTTCCACTCCCCTGGAAAATTTTAATTTCAGCACATAGAATATTGTTCCACGGCAACGACGATACTCTCACTCATTCGCTCCTACTATTACAAATAATTATCATCAACAAGATTATATGAAAATTAATTAAACATTTAATATGACAAATATAAATTGTAGAACAATAATTATAGATTCGAATGTAGTTCCCCGTATCCCATATATGTATCACTATAAAGTTTGTAGCCCTTCTGTCCCCTGATTGTACAAAATAAATATTTTGTAATGTGGCTACTGAAATAAGTTTATAGCTAGAACAGTGAATTTGGCCGATGCATCCGGTCAGTGCAATAAATGTAAATAAGCATTCAGCGGCAAACGTTCAGTAAAGGTAAAATGATACTTGCGGCTGCTGTCAGTGCTGTCCAAAGTAAGCTGGCTGGAACGTCTTTGAATTGCTCAACAAAGGTGAGCAGGTGAGCCTTCACTTGTATCCCTGGACGTCTATTCTCGAACTAGGTGAATGATCATTTCAAGAGAAGTGATTACTTTTTCTCTTGAAAATGTTTAAACTGTATTCTTGAAACTTAAAATGGCTATTCATTTCCATACGATGTGAGCATATCTTCTCTCGAGAGAGCATTCACTTCTCTTAAGTTGGAGAATAGAGGTCCTGGTCGGTTTCGTCGCACAAAGCAATGTGAAGCTTTAGTATCGCTCGGAGCTCCTTGGCACAGGAGCAAACTATAGTATCGTCGTACACTGTCAGTACGCGACCGATCGGTATTTAAATTGATAAATATTTATCTATTGTTTTAATAGATAAAATCTTAGTGCCCCGTGCGGGCCTTTTTTACCCGGCACCAACCTCGTTCTGTTCGATACTTATTTTTCCCATATGCTGAATTGTACCTTTTTTTGGGACTCAATTTGTCCCTGAATCACCCCCGCTGGGAAGAAAGTTTTCAGTTCAAGTCGAAAGTATCAACATGTGGTTCTTAGAAAGTTTGGCTTACTGCACCACGTTATGCCTTAATTTAGAAATTTTATGTTACAGGGTGTTTTAAAGTTACAGGAACTATTAAAGAAAAATATATTAATAAAACTAAAATTTTTAAAGAAAAATTGCGTTTTCCGCAACAAATAGCATGACAACTATAACGTAAACAAAGCCCTTTAATAAAATTACAGCGTCGCAACGAAAGTCATTAAAAAGATTTAAAATTTTCAGTAACTGACATTTGTCAGTAATTTTTTATAATAAATCATTTGACCTATTCGGCATTTTTTTCTATTATACCCTAAGGCAAGAATTGTTATATTATTTTTTTTTTTTAATCTAAAGCACCTCAACAACATAAATGGTTACAGGGCACTATACAAACATATAATAGATAGACACATAGAATTATAAAAAAAACAAAAAAAAAATATAGGTAATTAATAAAAAATAAGTATATAAAAAAAAGGAAAATAAAATTTAAAAAAAGGAAAAACAATATATACAATAATATTTATTATTAAGCAATTTGCAAACAGAAGCAAAATTTCTAAATAATCACCCAAAAACTTAAAATGTAAGGTATCCTAATTCCAGTAGAAAACACAATACTAATAAATTTATTTTCTATTTAATCCATTTAGTAAAAATGAGCTGGCCATTTGGGTTCTACCAGTGCCAAAAAAGCAATACGCACACACAAGAGCTCTTTTGGTCAAAACTAATAAAATGTGCCCTTTGAATTTGTTTGAATCTATTCACGTAAATATACTTTAGTACACATCTATGGCTCATTTCCGTATTATTATGGTTGTTATATAAAATTTGTCAAATGCGATAATAAAACTGAAAAATTCTAATCTATTATATTTGTTACCAATAATAATTAAATAATTTAAAGTCAATTCAATTCAAAATATTTTTTATTAAATATACAAGTATATGCAAATTACAGGTAAAGACATAAACTATTATTGAATTGTGTATAGCTTATAATAGCTATAAGCTATAAAGCTTGTAAGACATTTAATAACCTACATTCATATATATCACTTTTTTAACCAACAGTAATAATGTGTTTTCTCTAAGCTTTATACAGGGTGATTTAAAAGTACTTTGACAAACTTCGGGAGGTAATTGCTGGCAATATTTTAACATGAAAAGTTCTTATAAACAGTGGTCTGTGGCGACTTCGTTACGGAGATACAGGGTGTTGAAATGTTAAAAGAAATAGTAATAATTTTTAAATAACTCCTTAACGAGTTATTTTTTTTTATGAAATTTTGTGAATTAAATAAGCATCTAAGGACACTTATTTTCAAAGTACAACACGTTCGTAAATTTAACCAGTGGCGTCGGTACAAAATGTTACTATCATATTTTTTGTGAAAAATATGCTACACCACTGACTTATTTTATTTTAACTTTTTTCCTATAAATCCCCCCTTTATTTACAACAAAAAAGATCACGTGTTTTTTTGATACGAGGGACGGTTTAAGCGTAAATGATTATTTTATTTGAATATACACAAATATTAAAAAATGTGTTTTAAACTGATCAACCACTCAAATATTTATTAAAGTATTTAGTATACCTACTTACTAATAAACAAATATGTAAATGCCTAAGAAAGGTATCTGAGGATGCCTATTTTCTAAGTATAACACGTTTTCAGTGGCGTACATATTTATTTATTAGTATGTTATTTTTTAATATTTTGTATTTTGACAAGGCGGCTTTGGAAATACATTTTTTGTCGATAAATTAAAACATATTTGACAGTTAGTTACCATTAAAAATAACAAAACTGAAGAAATAAATTTCAATGGTAACTAACTGTCAAATATGTTTTAATATGTCGACAAAAAATGCATTTCCAAAGCCGCCTTGTCAAAATACAAAATATTAAAAAATGACATACTAATAAATAAATATGTATGCCACTGAAAACGTGTTATACTTAGAAAATAGGCATCCTCAGATACCTTCCTTACGCATATACATATTTGTTTATTAGTAAGTATGTATGTAGGTATTCGTTAAAATACTTTAATAAATATTTGAGTGGTTGATCAATTTAAAACACATTTTTCAATATTTGTGTATATTCAAATAAAATAATCATTTACGCTTAAACCGTCCCTCGTATCAAAAAAATACTCGTGATCTTTTTTGTTGTAAATAAAGGGGGGATTTATAGGAAAAAAGTTAAAATAAAATAAGTCAGTGGTGTAGCATAGTTTACACAAAAAATATGATAGTAACATTTTGTACCGACGCCACTGGTTAAATTTACGAACGTGTTGTACTTTGAAAATAAGTATCCTTAGATGCTTATTTAATTCACAAAATTTCATAAAAAAAAAATAACGCGTTAAGGAGTTATTTAAAAATTATTACTATTTCTTTTAACATTTCAACACCCTGTATCTCCGTAACGAAGTCGCCAAGGACCACCGTTTATAAGAACTTTTCATGTTAAAATATTACCAGCAATTACCTCCCGAAGTTTGTCAAAGTACTTTTGAATCACCCTGTATATACCTCTCCCCTTGAAATATACTTAATTAAAAAAATAAATAAAGGGCATGCTTTTAGCTCTTAAGCCAGCCTACAGACTTAAAGCAGTTAACTACGTGGACCAGCGGCATCTCCGTTATATCGGGCTGGATTTGCCTTGCTGAGCATGAATCTGCTACTGAATGAAAAAGCCGGGCAGTCACAGAGGATATCTTCGACTGTGTCATATTCCTGTTCACATCCTCCATATAAAGGTATATCGCTTAGCTTAATATTGAATAGGTAATTACGTAACCAACAATGCCCTTTTTGGAAATGATGATTAGTCGTAGATTCCTCCTAGACATCGTTATGTTGTGACTGCGTCTGGATATGTTTCGAAAATTAGTTGTTTCATCTCGTCATTTTTTAAAACTCTTGTGCTAGTGTGTTTGTATTAAATCGGTGATCGCTGATGTCGTTCACGATCAATTTTGATTTAGGTCCAATTAATATTAGCCCGGCAGCTTTTTTGTCAATGAGTTAGCGATCTGATTTTCCCTTGATACATTATGTCCTTTGATCCAGCTTACTGTGACCAAGTTCAAGCGATAGTTTCGATGTGATTAACGATTGCATATTTTCCCATAGCACAACATAAGTTTAAGTTTCGGGGGATTCGGCATATATTCCACACGCATCTTCTTAGTGTGCCGATACCTACAGTGGGTTCTATTCCAACTGTGCGTAGTCCTGCAGAGGTCATTAAAGCCACTTCCCACTTCCCACCAGATATGTCAAAAGGAATAAGATTAGCAATTACCTCCATTGCTCTCGTTGGTGTGGTTCTCATGGCGCCAATGATGTTAAGGCATGCAATTCTTTGAATTTGCTTTAATTTTCGGCTGGTTGTTGTTTGGTTTGTTTTGGGTCCCTGGACTACGATGGTTCGACGGCATCGATCGGCATATGATCTGTATGGTTTTTTTATTCTTCCTTCTAGATAAGAGATCCATTTTAACTGTCAATGGTGACACACTGATATTTCGCCTCTGTGGAGAAGTTTAATTTGGTTTCTAGAAGTTTTGGTGCGTTAAGCGTTCTTAGTTTCCTTTATTTGGTGAAGAGGATCATCTCAGTCTTATTTGGATTTACTGACAAAGAGTATTCCTTGCACCAGCTTTCTATGATTTTATGAGTGGTTTGCATTCTGTCGCATAATATGTTTTCAAATTTCCCTTCTGTATAGATGCTCGTATAGACGTTTATCGCCCTTGATGGCTTGTGCTGTAAAGTATCACCTTTCGCATTTGTTAAGTAAATAACTAGTTCACTTTTGTGTTTTAATGATTGCATAATACTAAATTATAATAAGTGATCAAATAATATAACATGTTTTCATAAACAAATTTTATATGTATATTACTATTGAAAAGAACATTTATATTGGATTTTTGTCTCTTATTTAAAATTCTATACACAAGTTTACCTTGTTCAGACTCCATTACCCTTCGCAAATTAAATGTACCCAACTCCCCGTAGAGCTGTTCTATATGGGTTAATCGGTCATATAGAAAAATAATCTTTAAGATTTTATTTTGTACAATTTGCATATTACTATTATTTATTAACTGTCACACCACATGTATCCCACACAGGAATTAAGTACCTTTATATATATTTATATACCTTTTACCTAGGTAGTGTCATTCTTATGATGTCATATTCTCAAAAGGTTTTAAAGTAGTTTTTACTCAAAAAAAATTATTAAAAGATTCATTATAGTGTTAACCAAAAAGATTAGAAATCACTGAAATATCAATTTGTAATCAAAAAGTTCCTAATGTAATAAAATGGATAAAAAACGCAAAAAGGATTTGACACAAAAAAAAGTGACAGTGACAAATAACCCAAATTTACAATGTAACCTCGAAGATAGTAGTGACAATGAAAATACCTATTTACCAGAAAAGTACCCAAACGATCATAAATACGAAAATTTTGTCAAAAACTTTTACATAAATACACAAGATAAAATGGAGGCAGGAAAATCAACACGTCTTTTAAATAAAATGAAAATTAATAGAGAAAAGGTGAATAATGAAAAATGTATAAATTGTAGTTATAAATTCACAAATAATACTTATTCATTAATGTGTATTAAATGTGAAGAATGGTTTTGTTTATCATGTACAAAACTATCAAAAAAAGAAACAACTGAAATAAAAAAGAAAAGTATTAAATGGACATGCATAAATTGCGTAGACAATGAAAGTTCATCTGAACTTAATAATAGAATCAAGAGACTAGAAGAAGAAAATAAACTATTTAAAGACATTATTTATCAAATAAACGAAAAACTTAAAAAATTGACTCAAAATACGAATGAAGAAAAATCCAAAGTGGAAATTCTGGAAAAAATAAATATAGCTTCAAAATTAAACAAAATTGATTAAAATATTATTCAAATTTTAAAAAACTTAGATGAAAAAAAAAATATTATACAAGAAAAAAATGAACTATATTCAGATATTTTAAAATCCAATAAAAAAATTGTTAATAATCAAAATATTCCAGTATTGATTATTAAACCAAAGAAGAATCAAACATACCAGCAGACTAAAAATGAAATACAAAACAAAATTAATCCAATGGCTGTTAAGGCATCAGTAAATGGCATAAAGGAAATAAGAAATGGCGGAATTATTATTAAGGGAAAATCAAAAGAGGACGTAGAAAAAATTAAAATATTATCAGAAGAAAAATTAAATGAAAAATATTCAATTTACATTTCAAAGTTAAAATTACCAAGATTAGTGTTAATAGGACCAAAAAAAATGTACAATAATATAGAACTTCTAGAAGAAATGCGAGCTTTAAACTATCTAGATGAAAATGATTCACTAGACATTAAATATACAAGAAAATCAAAATATTCAAATCAATATATTATTTACTTCGAGACAAAAGGAGATACTTTTAGAAAATTAGTCGACAAAGATATATCATTAGGGTGGAATAAATGTAAAGTGAGAGAAGACTTAAATATAATGATATGTTTTAAATGCTGTGGATATGGACATAAGAAAGAAGATTGTAAAAAAAAAGATAAGATCTGCTCTTTTTGTACAGGTAAACACGAATATTGGGACTGTAAACAAGAATTTCCAAAGTGTTCTAACTGCATTATTTACAATAAGTTATATAATAAAAACAATGATTATAATCATGAAGCAAATAAAAATGATTGTATATTGCATCAATGGAAAATTAAACAGAGCAAAGAAAAAATAAACTATAATTAATAATGGCAAAATATAATATAAATATTATACAAAATCTTAAAGTTTTATATATAAACTCCAGATCAATTAAGAATAAAATGGATGAAATTGAAATTTTAGCAGATGATGAAAATATTCATATTATAGTAATTAGTGAGACATGGGTTTACAAAGAAGAAGAAAAATATTATAATTTCAAAAAATTTAATTCAATATATGCATGCAGGAAAAAGAGAGGAGGTGGATTGGGCATTTTTGTGAAAAAGACATTTGACTATGAAATTTTAGAAAAAATTGAAGGTGAATTATCATATACAGGGTGTTCCGATGATCATGTTACAAAATTCTAGGGTAGATAAAACACACGAAAATAAGAAAAAAAGTTCATGTGAACATGGGTCCGGAAACGCTTCTTCAGGGAGCTAGGGCCCTTCGAAGATGACCTTCAAAAACTACTTTTCGTTTTATAGCTTCGGTACTACTGCAGCTATCGCAACCAATTTTGGGACATGAAATCTAGTTCGTAGGTTCATCAATTTGAGCCGTCCGGATTTTGTCACCTTTAACCAGGGGCGTACAAACCAAGGGGGTATTTGAGTAAATTTGACCCTACTCCTCTTAGGCTTTAATTTCTTACCATTTTTATATCTGATTATGATTCTCCAATGCCTTTTACATAAAAAAGGTACTCTTAGTAAAAATCGCTATCTGTCACAGTTTCCTCCGAAAATGGCTAAATCCAATCAATAATAAATTATTGGTCTTAAACCAATTATTACGTTGAAATATGAAAATGAGGTTCAGTACAGATAGTTGTCAAAAATCTGTCAATAAAATATTGTGTCGCCAGTGAATCATGGATTATACTTTCGCCGAATATGCCGATATGCTATTAATTTATGGCGAAGTTCATTGCAATGGAAGAGCCGCTTCAAGATTGTATTAGGAGCGGTTTCCTGAGAGGCGTGTACCTGCTCACACGCTATTCGAGAGGGTAAATCAGCGCATAAGGGAAACTGGCTCCGTGAAAATAACGAGGCCAGATAATGGCGCTCAAAGAACTGTACGAACTCCAGAATTTGAGGAAGAGGTACTCCGACAATTCGAGGAAAATCCTAGTGTTAGTACCCGAGCTGTTGCAGAATCCATGAATGTAAGTCATGTACGTGTATGGGAAATTGTTAACGAACAACTTCTTCATCCTTACCATCGCCAAAAAGTACAGGAATTGAGACCAAATGATTATGCACCCCGCGTAGAGTTTTGCGAGTGGTTTCTTCAACAGTGTACACAAGAACCCCAATTTCCGAAATTTGTGCTTTTCTCTGATGAGGCTGTTTTTACGAGAGAAGGTATTTTTAATTCACGGAATAGCCATGTGTGGGCGGAGGAAAACCCTCATGCTCTTCAAATAAGAGGGTACCAACATCGATTCTCGGTGAACATGTGGGCTGGAATTGTTGGAGAACGTCTAATTGGACCAATCATGTTGCCTCCTCGACTAACTGGGACGGTGTACCTCAATTTTTTAAGATACACCTTACCTGAGTTATTGGATAAGCTGTCCCTCGACATACGTCGGAATCTATGGTTCCAGCATGATGGAGCACCCGCTCATTTTGCACATGTCGTACGTGAGCACCTCGATGATCGTTTTAGAGGACGTTGGATTGGACGTGGAAGCGATGTCAACTGGCCAGCCCGGTCCCCAGATTTAACTCCTATGGATTTCTTTCTTTGGGGACATATGAAAAGCCTTGTATATGAAACTCCAGTTCAGTCGGAGGAAGATTTGGTGGCTAGGATTTCTGTTGCGGCTGAAATGATCCAAACCATGCCTGATGTTTTTACTGACGTCAATTTAAATATGCTACGTAGGTGTAATACATGTATTGAACGTGGTGGCAGGCATTTTCAACAATTGTTATTTTGAATTTATTTTGGTACGTACAGGGTCAGTCAACGACAGCGTTAGTAAATTCATCTTCAAGACAAAAATTTACTCTGCCTTATCCTTGACTCACTCGTTAAACCTGTTTAATTGTTTTTTTTTTTAAATATTTTGTATACGTTCCCTTTTACTTTTTATACCCCCAATTTCGAAAAGGCAATAAATCTCTCTAATCTAATTTATTTTCATTAAAGAAAAAGATTTGACTAACTTATAATGCTCACTATCTGTACTGAACCTCATTTTCATATTTCAACGTAATAATTGGTTTAAGACCAATAATTTATTATTGATTGGATTTAGCCATTTTCGGAGGAAACTGTGACAGATAGCGATTTTTACTAAGAGTACCTTTTTTATGTAAAAGGCATTGGAGAATCATAATCAGATATAAAAATGGTAAGAAATTAAAGCCTAAGAGGAGTAGGGTCAAATTTACTCAAATACCCCCTTGGTTTGTACGCCCCTGGTTAAAGGTGACAAAATCCGGAAGGCTCAAATTGATGAACCTATGAACTAGATTTCATGTCCCAAAATTGGTTGCGATAGCTGCAGTAGTACCGAAGCTATAAAACGAAAAGTAGTTTTTGAAGGTCATCTTCGAAGGGCCCTAGCTCCCTGAAGAAGCGTTTCCGGACCCATGTTCACATGAACTTTTTTTCTTATTTTCGTGTGTTTTATCTACCCTAGAATTTTGTAACATGATCATCGGAACACCCTGTATAGCACTTAAAATAAAATCTCCAGAATTTATTATTTGTGGTATTTATAGGCCACCATCCGTAAAAAGTAATAGTTTTTTAAATATTATTGAAGAAAAACTTGAAAATTTAAACAGTTATAAAATCAAATGTTTAATGGTTGGTGATATGAACATTAACTTACTTCAAAATACTAGTGATTCAAAAAGACTTTTAGAAATATATTCGTCAAATAATTTTACACTTTGCAATACTACTATTTCAACAAGAGAAACTACAAACTACAAAAGCTTGATAGACCATACTCTAACAAATATGCAAAATAAACTAGAGATAAAGTTTATAGTAAGTCCATTAAGTGATCATAAAATACAAATTTTAAATATACCTAAACAAAATACCAAAAATAATAGAAGTTTCAAAAATATTAAAATTAGAGAATATTTTATAGATAAATTGAAACATGACCTAATAAAATTACAAAATAGGCAACATTTAATTAACGAACCAGATAAACTATATGATGAGATATTAGAAATATTTGAATCCTCATCATATACAAATACAATAAAAATTAATGAAAATTCGAAACCATGGTTTTCGAAAGATTTAGCAAAAATGATTAAAACAAGAGACAAGATATATGAAAAAAAGAAGAAATATCCAATGATTGAAGAATAGGAGCAGACTTTTAATAAATTAAATAAACTTGTAAAACAAACAATAAGAACAACAAAACAAAAATATTTTAAAAACATATTTTTGAACAGTGACCAAAAAGGTATTTGGGAAAATTAAAATTTATTATTGACAAACAAGTCAAAGAAAAACAAAACCAACATTGATAGTATTATATCCAATAGTATTGAAATTAAAGACGAACAAACCATATGCGAAGAAATGAACACATATTTTATAAATGTTGGCGAAAATTTATTAAATCAAATTCCATTTATAAGAAGATATACTGAAAATGCAAACCCTAACTCGATGTTTTTGAACCTAGAAAAGATAACTATGGGTGAAATTGAAGAGATAATAGATGATCTTAATATAAAAAAAGCAAGCGGTTTTAATGAAATATCAGTAAAAATTATTAAAAAAGTTCAAATAGAAATATTACCAATTTTACTTAAACTATTTGAATTATCTGTTAAAAAGGGTATTTTTCCATCAAAAATGAAATTAGCTAAAGTATCACCAATTTTTAAAGCAAATCCAAAAAATGATCCAAGTAATTATCGGCCAATATCTGTTTTGCAGGTTTTTTCAAAAATTTTAGAAAAAATTATGAACAACAAATTAACAGATTTCTTAGATAATCAAAATTTAATTTCAGATAGTCAATATGGTTTTAGAAAATATAGAGATACTGAAATTGCTGTTATGGATGTAATAACAGACATTCAATTAAAAATAGATCAAAATCAAAAATGCTGTTTATTATCTTTAGACCTTTGTAAAGCGTTTGACACAGTTAACCATAATTTTTTATTACAAATAATTCATAACATTGGAATAAGGGGAAATATTTAAAATTGGTTTGAAAGTTATTTAAGCAATAGATCACAATATGTTGAAATTAATAACAGTAAAAGTACTCAAAAAACTATTAAATGTGGTGTTCCGCAAGGATCAATTTTAGGACCAATATTATTTCTTATATATATTAATAGTATATCTAAATTAAACCTAAATGGTAAGATACAATTATTTGCTGATGATACAACTATTATTTATTTTGACATTCAAAATCAAATAAAAAATGATTTACAAATCATTTTTTCTTGGCTTCAGTCATATAAATTATCAATATATTTTAAAAAATCTTCTTTTATATATATTACTAAAACAAAAATAAACAGCTTGTTATCAAAAAAAGAAATTTTATTTGATAATAAAATCATAAAATATGCTGATTCTATAAAATTTCTAGGACTGCATATAGATAAAAATTTAAGTTGGAAAACACATATCGATCATCTCAGGAAAAATATTACCCCATTGATTGGAATTTTTTATAAAATAAGATATTATTTACCAGTTAAGCTTTTAAAAAATATTTATTATTCTCTAATTTATTATAAATTTCAATATTTAATATCCGTCTGGGGATCTGCTACCTCTACAATAATAAACCCTTTAAAAAAATTACAAAATAAACTTATTAAATGTATTTACAAGCTTCCTTTTTTAGAACCAACAATAAATTTATACAAACCACTAGGATATTTAAACTTAGAAAATTTGTATAAATTAAAAATATGTGTAATTATTCATTCAATATCCACTCATCAAAAAAAATCAAAAATCACATTCCAAAAATTAAATACAGTACATAATCATGACACAAGGCAAAATGAAAGTATTTTAGCAGTAAATATTAAAAGCAATATTGGTAAAAGATCATTATTATACAATGGGGTTATAATTTATAATACCCTACCAAATATGTATAAAAATATAAAAAAATTGACACTCTTTAAAAAGAAAACTAAATTGTATTTTTTAAAGAAATAAAAGCACTCTAATTTTATTCGGAAATTAGTTTTAAAATTGATTTAAATTTGACTATTTTATTAATTTTATTTGTATTGTATTCTGTATTGTAATTCTATATTTTTGTAAAAAAATTTTGTTTATATTTGTTTATTTTTAAGTTAGTGTAATATTTTCCCTGTAATGGACTTATAAAGTTCGTTGGGAATTATTTAATAAATAAAAAAATAAATAAAAAAGAAATGCGAGAGGCAAAATGCACTATAAACAGTCATTTTAGTTTTTCTGTCTGTATTCTAAATATTGCACTAATCATAGCCGATATTTTATTGCTTAAATAGTTAACATGCTCCTTCCAGTTAAGAATATGATCTATAATTAATCCTAGATATTTAATTTTTTTTACCTGTTCGATTTCCTTGTTATTTATTACTATGTTGGGATTTTTAGTTATTTTATTCTTTTGTTTAAAAAGTATGTACTTCGCTTTGTCAATGTTAATTCTTAATTTATTGCGTAACAGCCAGTTTGTATATAACCTTAGATCAGTACTAACTTTATACTCTAGATCAGGGGTCTTCAACCGGCGGCCCGCGGGCCGCATGCGGCCCGCCATTAACTTTTTTGTGGCCCGCATACAAATTTATTAATAAAATTAAACACTAAATATAAATGTGTTTGTATAAATATTGTCTTGAGTTTACTATATTTCGGCTATACTAAATTTCTCACTTTCTATTTGTTCTGGCCCGGCAATCGATGGGTAGCTTAAATATGGCCCTTCTATGAAAAAAGGTTGAAGACCCCTGCTCTAGATCGTCTATTCTTTCTGCGCTATATAGTAATACAATGTCGTCTGCGAAAGTGTAGTACTGGGCTACGAGTCCAGCAGTTCTTAAGCTTAAAACATATAGTGAGTAAAGAAGGGGCCCGAGGACGGAGCCCTGGGGCACACCACACTTACTAATTTCAATTTCACTAGAGTAGATATCCAATTTAACATATTGTTTTCTATTTGTTAAAAACGTTATCAAGGGATTGATTATTGGTCCTCGAAACCCCATATACCTTAATTTAGCTAGTAGTACATCACCACATCGAAGGCTTTTTTCAGGTCGACAAATACTGCAATTACTATTTTGTGGTTACCTATTTAATTCTGTTGATATATTGTTAATTAAATCAATAATCACACTTAGTTGAGCTGTCTTTAATGAAGCCATATTGGAAGGGATCTGTTTTAATATATTTTTTAATAAAGTCTAGCATTCTTAGTTTAATTATTTTCTCAATTATTTTAGAGAATAAACTAATTACACTTATCGGTCTATAATTATCCCTTTTCTGCCTACTGCCTGATTTATATATAGGGTTTATTTTTGTGATTTTGAGTTCATCAGGAAAGCTACCAGTGACAAGAATTTCATTAATCAACTTTTTTAAAATGGGTATTAATGAATAATGTAAATTTTGAATATCCTGAACCGTAATCTGATCAATACTGATCATGTTCGGGGGCAGAATCTGATTTTAGCTATGCAATAACTTTCCTAAGTTCCTCATCATCCGTTGATGTTATAAAGGGTATTTTCGCAGTTAATTTCTTGGAAGCTATTTATATTATTTTGTAAATCTGGGCTGGAATTCTTTTTTTATATCTTTAACAATTGTTTTGCCCACTTCAGAAAAATGTTTATTTAATGCATTGAGTATATCCACAGGATCAGTAAGTACGACATTGTTAGAATTAAGCTTTTCAATCGCAGTATTTGTCGATTTATTACTCAAGAAGTCATTAATGAAACGCCACTGCTTTTTTGAGTCATTTCCTATTTTTTCCGACTTACTTTTAAAGTAATAATTGTTTTTTAATACTTTTATTTTATTGTTTATTTTATTTTTAAGTAATTTAAATTTACTTTCACTTATTGGATCATTCCTTTGACACATTTTTTTTATATACCTTGTCACGTTCGCCCATGACGTTAAGCAGTTCTCCAGTTATCCAAGTGTTAGATTCTTTGACTTTCATTCACACTGGGCTTTACACCACTGAATGGTTGTTATTAGTTGTTGGAAAGAGTTTATGTTATTATCAGCAACTTGATGTGTGAAAATATCTTTAAATCTTCTATGATTTATGCTCTTTACTTTATAGGTAGTCTTTGGTTTATATATTCGTACTTTTTCGGCTAGAGTCATCAATATCTTTCTATGATCTGAGAGGGAATTTTCATCAATGTTAATTGCACAGTTCTGTTTGTTTTGTATACTTAAGAGTACATGGTATATAATGCTTTTACTGTTTGTGTTACTCTAGTTGCACTTACCGAATCTATTTTATTAACAATAGTAAAGTTATTTTGGTTTATAATGTTTTTACAGTTATTAATTAAATTTGCGTCATCATAGATTAATGTTGAAGTCACCTTACTATTATATGATTTTTAGAGAATTTTGTCATAAGGTTTTTAAAATTATCATAGGATGGAGGTTTGTACACCAAACTGATTTTCAAATTTTTTTTCTCCGATTTGAGCACATACCCAGTTGTAGTTTTCTTCAGAAGGTGACTTAGCAAGTTCGCTATATTTTACCTTTTTTTATAAAAATTGAATCACCTCTCTCTCTCTCTCTTATCATGACAGGAATGTACCGCATCATAGTCATTTAATTAATAGCTGTTAATTTCTGTTTCACATAGCCACGTTTCTGATAAAAGTAACAAATCACAGTCATTTCTCAAAACATATCCCTGCAGTTCCTCTAACTTATTTCTCATACTTTGAATATTCATATATACTAGTCCTAGCCTATTTACACAGTTACCATTCTCTAGTTTTTTAAGTCTTCTTCCTCTTCAACGAGCAAAACCTTACTATTATCAATATTATCACTCTGTCTAAGCATTATTTTACCATTTGCAACCTATACATATTTATATGCATTCTCCTTTTTAAAGTTTTGCGCAGCTTTATATAATTGAAAGTTTTTTTTGGTTAAATCATGATTTATAAATATTCTGCTGCTACCTCCAAGCCCTAAACTTTCTGGGTCCAAATTAAATTTTTTAGGTGATTTCATAAGACTCTTTTTTATTTCCCCATTTGCGAAATATTACCTTGACCGGGTTATTTTTCGAGTCATTTCTGCCCACACGTATTGCAGGACACTCTTCTTATTTCAAAGGTACTAGTAGTTGGGTTCCAACTTTTTTGACTATTTCGCGAATATTTTTGTTTTTATTGTACGGGACACCATGTATTATAAGATTATTATTTAGCTCCTTTTGTTCCATTGTGTTCAACTGTTTTTGTATATTCTTTAGTTCACTGGTTATTTTTATTTGTTGGTTATATTTTTCGAAAAAAATTTGATATTTATTATCCATGTCGTTAAGTTTATCCATCACATCTGCAATTGTGTATTGCTTTGGAGATTGTGTTATTTTATTTTTGCACATCTCACATGTCCATTTTTCTTGGGATTTGCCGATCTTAAAGTACGTTTTCTTTGGCATATCTAAGCATACCCGGTGTTTCCACCCCAGACAGTCTTCGCACAGTAGCCCTTCCAAAATTTCATGAATATTGCACAAGATCGGCAGAGTTAATTAGGCCGCCCAAATTTAGACTTAAACTTTCAAAAAAAAATTCACTGGATGTGGAATTATATAATGTTTTGCCTAATAAAATTAAATTATTAAAAAGTAAGTATTTTAAAATGAAAATAAAATCATTTTTAGTCAAACATGCATTTTATACAGTGGATGAATACAGATTGTTTTTAAAACTAAACAACGACGCCATATCGTAACTGTTTGTGTATATATATATATATATATGTAGTTATTTACGTTGTATTTTTTTGTGTTATGTAGTATTTTTACATTGTGTATTATTTTTTTATGTTAAATTTTCTTTTTTGTATTTTACATAATAATTACTTATATGATTTTCATTTTGACCTGCTACAATTGTAATTTAACAAAACGTAGTCAAATAAAATGTTCTTCCTTTCTTTCTTTCTTCCTTCCTTATTGTAGGTCACAGTTTTGTTGCAAATATTACATAGTTCATTTTTTACGACCATGATGGAATCGGAAATTTAACGGATTAACCCGACAACACTGTACGATATTTGTAAACAATACTTTTATCCGGCACCACGTTTTTCTTTTTCAAAATTCTCTTTGCCGATTAGGCCTAGATTTATATTTGCGCAAATACACAATTATACACACGTTTCAAAAACATTATTTTGGCGATTTAATTCTTTAATTACGAAAACTTATTTCACTTTTAAGGGAGTTAGTAATTGACGTAAACCTCCACTGTTGCCACTTTAAATTTTTTATATTTATCAAGTTAATCAGGAAACCACAGTTTTATAGCGACAATTATTAGAGTACCGTACCACCGAATAAAGAATATTTGTTCGGTGGCCGTAGGTTGTGTTTTTCCATTTTGAGATTTTATTGAATAAGTTTTAAGATGACAAGAAAAAATAAAAATATAGACATAGAACCAAACAGAGATTAAAAGCGAATTCTAAATTACTTTGTCCGATATTTCCAAATCTTTTAATAATTGTATCCACGTCGACGATAATATTTTTATAAATAATTAACAAAGCTAAGCTGGCTATATGCCATGCTTGCTCTAAGCTCTAAGCCACATTTTATAATGCGCCGTAGAGAGAAGGAGGACCTTTCCGCTGTTGCTACACTTACAGGTAGTGTAAGTGTCTAATGCCCACTTGCACCGAACTTTTAAGAATACCTTAAGTCGCTCTTAGCTCTTAAGATGTGAAATTGCCTTGCACCAGCACTTAAGAAAGGCTTAAGATCGCTTAAGATTTCTTAAATTTAAGTCGCTGTTTTCGAGTCCTTAAAGTATTCTTAACTTATTCCTAACCTCAATCGAACAAAATGTTTGGGTGATTTTAACATAAACATGATTAACTTAGAGGACAGTAGAAGCGCGCAGCTAGAGAATGTTTTTTCTCCATTTAATATGTCACAAATTATTAGGGAACCAACTCATGTATCTCAACTTTCCATGTCTTTGATAGATCTAATATTTACAAATATTGAAAATATAATGGATTCAGGGTTATTGATTCTAATATCGCCGATCATTTTGTAACGTTCGTAAGGGTTGGATCGGGGGAGGTAAGTGATTCGTCGGTAGACTTTTTCTATAGATCTATAAAGCGGATAGATTTATACCAATTTCAAGCAGATTTGGAACGATTTGATTGGCATAATATGTTATATATGCGTAATATAGATGATAAATTAAAATTTTTAAATTCTGCTATTTTGAGTCTCTTTGACGCACATGCTCCTCTTAAACATTTTCATAAAAATTAAAACTACAGCTATGCTCCGTGGATTACAGAAAACATTAAACTAATGCAAAAATTAAGAAATAAAGCTTTAAAAAAATTCAAAGATAAACAAAACCCTGCGCATTACGAATCTTACAAACACCTTAGAAACTACACGACATTTGCTATTAGGTCCGAAAAAAAGGCATATCTACGTAATAAATTTCAACACTCTAACGATCGAGAAAAATGGCAGGAATTAAAAAAATTAAACCTAATAAAACAAACAAACTTTAATCTACCATCTAACCTTAGCAACCCAAATACTATAAATAATTTTTTCGTTAACTCTGCAGCTAACTCCATTCCAAAACCTGAAATTTTAGATTTTTATAATAATAATGTTCTGGAAAACATCGATGAGCTCTTTAATTTCAGAGTGTCAACCGAAAATGAAATATTACAAATTATAGAAAGTATACGATCTAAGGCTGTTGGTGATGATAAAATCAATATAACAAGGATTCTTCTCTGCTGTCCTTTTATAATACCTTTTCTTACACACATTATTAATGATTGCATTCTTAATTCCTGCTTTCCTGTTCACTGGAAAATAGCTCAGATAATCCCCCTTCCTAAAATTAATAATCCAACTGAATATGCGCACTTGCGCTGCATAAGTATATTGCCCACTTTATCTAAAATACTAGAAAAAATAATGGAAAACCAAATTAGGCGTTTCCTTAACCAATATGATATTTTACCAAAACAACAGTCGGGCTTTAGGGCAAATCACAGCTGTGAAACTGCTCTGGCCCATATAACTGATGACATCCTTAGGGCATCTGATGATAACAAGGTAAGTATACTTATATCGCTTGATTTTAGCAAGGCATTCGATTTGCTCAATCACAGGATTCTTTACTCTATCCTTCACTATGTGGGTTTTAGCGAGGGTGCCCAAAACTTTATTCTCTCCTTTTTATCTGACCGTACCCAGCAAGTGGTTTACAATGGAGAGCATTCTGACTCTTTAAATGTAAACGTTGGCGTGCCACAGGGAAGTGTTTTAGGCCCACTCTTATATATGATATATACATCATGTTTCTATAAATATCTTAAATATCTTAACTCTTACTTTTACGCGGATGACACTCAGCTATGTTTCTCCTTTTTAGAGCAACGAGCAGCAGAGGCACAAAACTGTATAAACTCTGACTTACAAACGATTTTATGAAGTAGCTTCGGATCATTTGCTTAAACTTAATCCCAACAAGTCAACCGTAATAATTTTTGGTAATCAAGCCCAGACCGACTTTGTTAAAAATAATGTTAAGATTAAACTCAACAATGACACTCTACCTTATTCCGACACCTGCAAAAGTCTAGGATTAATACTTGATTGTAAACTTCGTTTTAAGGAACATGTTACATCGAAACTAAGAGCTGCCTACGGAATTTTAAAATAATTTATATTAAAAAACACTACCTTTCTAAGGGGGTCAGAAAGCTCCTATGCGATGCTCTCGTCCTGTCTCAATTTAACCACTGTATTGGCGTATATTATCCTTGTCTTGACGCGACGGATCGATACCGGATTGAGAAAGTTCAAAATTCATGTCTCATATTTATACATGGCATAAGAAGAAGAAACCATATAACGCCGTTTCTTATTGCATCAAAATGGCTTAACATGTTTAACAGATATAGATTGCATATGTCACATTTTAGCTTCAAGATTATAACGCAGAAAACACTACCTTACTTGTATGAAAAACAATATTTTAGAGCTGGTGCTCACAACAGGAATCTGCGCAGTCGTTGTTTACTGACACCACACTTAAAAAAAATGTTTGAAAGATCGTTTTCTTTTAATATTGCTAATATTCTTAATTCATTAAATAATATTAACTTTGGTTTATCCAGCCCAGCGTTTAAAAGATCAGTAAAAAATAATTTTCTCCGCACGCAGTAGTTTCCATCTGAGCGTTGCCATCCATGTGGATTAGAAGTCACATTTACCTGCTCCCCTACCTCCTTCTCCCCTCCTTTTCGTCCCATAAAATCACAAATATCTTTAATTTTTTTTTATCATGCTCCGCGCATTCGGAACATTAGATGTTTATTACAGCACCAACATATTGTAAATGTTAAATAATGTAAGGCTTGAATAGTATCCGATCCTTGGATTGGATGTCTGCCCCACTAAGGCCCATTGTTTTACTCTCTGCCAACTAAATAACTAAATCTTTTTTGTTATTTACCTTTGAGTAAACAATAAATGTATTATTATTATTATTATTATTATTATTATTATTATTATTATTATTATTATTAACTGTAATAAATACTAATTTTTGATAATTAGTTTGATAATTAGTTTGATAATTAGTAAGTTTGGGGAAGATGGACACATTTAACGACGACTTGGAATTTTTAGACTTAATAGAAAATGGATTTCCGAGAAGGCTATATAATAGGTAAAATGTATAGGTACTTATAAAACATGTTTGTATTATAATAAATTTTGCAATATTTTTAATTAAAGGTATATAACAACATAATAATGATTTTAAATAAATACTTTCCTCCTAGGACGAACAACTTTGAAGACACGGACAATATGACATTTTTTAAAAGATTCCGCTTAACCAAACCAACCAAATAAAATTTATAGGGTTTGTTCGAAACCAACGATCCATGTTGTTCTTCGGGAAAACGCATCGCATTTCTGTTCTGATTTCTGAACTGCTGCACACTTTTCAGGTGTTTTATGCTATATGTTTACGCATAGCCAGTGAAAACTAAAGACACGTCTTATTGTTTCTATTTCATTTCAATGAACAAAATAATGGTGTAACGTTTGTCTATTACCAAGGAATCATATGTTAAAAAGCAGTGTTGTCGCTTTTTTTGAAACTTGGTTAAGTTTCTTTGAAATATGGTTGGTGCAAAACAGAATATTTTAAGTTTAACTTAGAATCTAAGATACTCTTAACTAAGAAAAACTTAAGTTTATTTTGGTGCAAGTGGGCATAAGTATTAAAAAAAACATAGGGTATAAATTGGGATTAAGTTATCAATTACAACCGGAAGTGATTTGGGTATTTCGCATTCGCATTTTTATTTTATATTTTGCGTTTCCATTAGCAATCTATAATTGAAAATGTGCCCCTTCTACGTAACCGGTGATGATGAGAATGCCAAATTACATTCTCAGATTGTGACAAAGCTGCCTCGTGTAGTCAGAACAGTTAACACATTTTTTTTGTGTTTCTTTGTTTGGAAGGAAAATAATATGATTTCTTTAATATCAGAGGTAACTTTTGAGTTGCCAGCGGATTTATACAACTGTTTACAATTTTAAAAAACTCTCTCTGCTCGCAGATTTTTCAGTTATATTACAGACGACGGAAAGTTGATATTTGATGGATAACATTTCTGATTTTTTTTCTAGTATCTGTGTATCTAGTATTTTGTAAATTTACAATTATTTAAAAATTTTTAGGGCTTACTTTCTGAACACCTTGTATTTTCTCTCTTATTTATATTTATTATTAACTAATACACTTCATTAACCAATACCGCTGTATTTATTGCAAGCTGAAAGCTGCAACAAACAACGAATTAAACGATGTCAATTAATTTACAGGGCAATAAAAAACAATAGAGATAATATACTCTACTTAAGTGTAGTGCTCTGATGGCCCGATGGCAATTGCATCTGATAAATATTAAATAATCCATCATAGCGGATAAAGCTGAACTTGGCGACAATGTAACAGTGTGCGAGAATAACGGCATACAATTATAATTTGCAAATTATTTGCCGGGTGGTAGCCAGAGCCGTAACAGTTCATATATTATGAAGGAAAGGGATAAAAAAAAATTAAAATTAATTAATCTTCTACTGTTGTCATGTGAATTAGCATTCTGTTATCGCCGTGTCCGTATTGACTTCTTAGATTGAAATTTATTAGGTATCCGTATAATTCTTACGAAGACAAGAATATACCAGCTGTCCCATTATGGGTGGCCACCGGCAATATATCAAAAACCACATAAAGCGCGTACATAAAATAAGTTGTTAGTAGGTAGGCTCTGAAAACTTTTATAAATTGTCTATAGAATAGATACGTAACTCTCTAACTGTTTCTAAAATTTCAAATAATCATAGTATTAGTGCTTAACCCAATAAAGCAAACAATAGAGCATTGGAAAAAACTCTTGTAAAAAATATTTTCTTTAACACAAACGAATGCGATGGAGCAACATTTTCCCTACTAAGTAAGTTTTCTCCAAAAGTTAATATATTTATTCTAATTAATGGAGAATTAGATGTATAAAAAATATTAAAAACAGGAAGTAAATATCTCCTTTCATTTTCAATGTATAGCAAAATTTAACCACATACCCAATGGCAGCATCTAAAAGCTAAATCTCCTAAACTTATTCACCTATGGGAACACTAAACTTATTAGGTACTAGCTAAGTAAAGGTTAAATCAATATTTAAAAACAAAATTATAGGACTTTAAAAAAAATTGAAATATTTATAGAAATGCTCAAAATATTCCCCATCATTTTCATTAATGTCGGCTATAGGGATATCTAACAACAAACTCACCTGCTGTCATTGCGATCGCTTCAACACATTTTCCGTAATTGAGCTGAATACCCACTTTAAAAAAATAGGTGTTATATTTTTCAATTTGGAGCGGGAAAAAAAAGCAAATATAATTTTAAATATTTTGTTGAATACAAAACTCATCATAAGTATAAAATGTCAAGAAATAATATTTTTAGGACCTATTAGGTCCTATTGGAAGACTTATTAAATAAGTGTTCTAATAGGTTAGCGAGTTTTGTATAATTGGCTTTCAGTTGCTAAGATCTGATATGTGTTGGATTTTGCTATAAATTAAAAAGAAAAAATATTGACTTTCGGTTTTTAATATATTTTCCTGTGTTTAATTCTTTATTAATTAGGATACAAATATTAATATGATATTGCATTTGAAATTTTGAAGAAAACATAATAGGGAGAGAAAATGTTCCTATCTTTTGGAAGGAACTAAGAATACATTTTTCTACCACGATTAAGCAAGTTTTACTCAGTTCTTCCAATGAGCCTTCGTTTGCATAATTGGATAAAGGCAATTTGAAGTTATTTTACATATCAATTTTTAAAAACATCCCCACTCTTCCTTCTTTATTTAAGTAGTTACAGAGTTAAGTGTAAAACACATTTCGTAGGCAATTTGTTTTTAGAGCCCCTAATGAGAACTTACCTTATGTATGGGTTTTTTATGGAAACAGTCATTTTATGCAATACCACAAGAATTACGCCATCTTGCGGCCAACTTAGAAATTTAAAAATATTTTCCACGAACTTTTCCTGGCGACTTTTACCAATAATATTTTCTTCCCCAAGCTCTAGCTTAAGTGATTTTTAATATATGGCCAGTGCCATCCATAATTGGACATCCGGTACAATTTGGAATATATTAAAATATAAAAAAAATTAAATAAATCGATGTTTTTAGTTTAATGCATATTATATATACTGCGATTCGATGCCGATGAATGTTTGTGAATCTCTAATTATGACTTCTGTTTGACCAAAAGTAATCCAAATTTAGTAATTTTAAACAGTATATCTTAAAATATACTTATAGATGTTGGGTATTAAGGTTGCATCACCGCTGTTTTAAACTTGCGTCTTAAATTTACAACGTGTACTCAGCAATATTTACATGTATATATATATATTAACAGACAAAACTCTTTTGAATTAATATATATATTTGTTTATTAGGAACAACTAAAGAGATTTTTATTCTATTAACCCACAATATTTTAGAAACGGTGATATAAATATGGAACAAGGTTGTAAACAACTTTATAGTACCCGCCTTACTGAAATCTGCCTTAAAATACATATTATTAAGGACCATTTTATCTTCCAAAGGTTGCCTCGGCCAGAACAAGGTTGTAACATGATGAGGTATGTTTCATCAGTTTGTTGTAAAAATTGCGTCATGTGATGTGTCTCTTACCGTTTTTGCACAAAAAGGTAGAAAGCGAAAAATAAAAGTTACCGAATGGAAAGACAATAAAAGAAAAGTCTTCAGGGATAGTGGGCATCCATATGTAAGTAATAGAAACGTTGTTGTTCCTGGAAAAAGCGCCAGTGATGATGTGAGTAGAACAACGTTGTAACTATTGGCATGTTTCTGCTGAAATACATTTTTTATTTACTAGACGATTCAAATATTGTTTTTTTGTTTTAGGTCCTAGTTTTTCGCTGTAAATATGAATGTAAAAATATAACTTTGGCGAATAAACAAAAAGCATTGCAATCCCAACCCACTTGAACAAGGTTGTAACCAGCCTGTTACAACCTTTTTTGGTGATCTTACAAACTTGTTCTGCTGATCAGCTACAGTTAGTTGTCTCTATTTCGCCTCTGTTATGTATTGAATATATTATTTTTGTTCAAATAATGCTAATAAATACGTAACTATAATCGAATAATCAATATTACTCTTTAAATTTCGATAGTTACTATCAGTATTAAAAAAAATTGTTTCCTGTAAAATTTCATTTTTGGTGGATACAATCTTGTTCGGGCCAGGTATTCAATTATTGGCCGGCTTTCGACTGTCATAGTGTCACAAATTAACAGGCACAATTGACTTTAAAGTTTTTATGAAATATAATCTGTCATTTCGTTTATTTCTAAAATTTTAAATAGAATACCCTAAACTATGTAAATCTTGGTTAATAATAACCTATGCTTTATTCTAACCGTTTTTGAGATAAACATTTTAAAATATTTTTTTATGTAATACACATACGAAGAAGAAAGTTCAGTAACTCGAAAACTATAATAAAGCTAAACATACAGGGTGGTCCATTAGCGCGATAAAGATATCTCGTCTATTTCAAACAATAGAAAAAAATCATTGTATACAAAAATTGTGCGGAAACTTGACGTGCATATTTAAAAAATATTATTTATTATACAGGGTGGCCAAAAAGGGAGATAAATTCAAACCTTGTTTTTTTAAAATTGGACACCCTATATCTTTTTTGATTTTCAGATTCCCCAGTTAATTTTAGTTATATTTTATCTAACATGCTCTATACTTAAACCTAATAGGTCAATTTTTCATGTCATGCATTTTACTAATATTTTATATTCAGCCACATAATAATATAAAACGGCTTTTGAAATTTTTTTTAACTTTGCCTACTACAACCGCCACATCTGAAAGGTCCTTTTCAAATTTAAAATATTTAAAGACATATCTGCGTAGCACCACGGGAGAGGACAGATTAAATGGTTTGGCAGTTCTTTATGCGAACCACGATATTGATACTACCGAGGAAGAAATTCTGGATGAAATGGCAAAAACAAAACGAAGAATTTTACTTTAATATTAGTATTATTAGTGATTACTTACAACTTATTGTACAAGGTTTTTGTTTTGTTTTAGTATAAGTATGATTAATATATGCGTTACGTATTTTAAATACATTTTTACTAATTAAAATTAAATCTCTAATTTTTTTTTCATAAATATTTAGTTAGGGCCAGCGGCGTATTATTGCAGAAGTTTTAGGGGGCTGTCGCTCTCGTCAATCATACGTATTTTACCCAAAAAAGGGCGTGGCACCCAAAAAATTTTCGCCTGCGGCGCAAAAGAACGCCTTCGACGCAAGTAGTTAAGCCCCCCCCCGAACAAAATATCTGGTTGCGCCACTGGCTTCAACAGTTATTGTTTTTGCTAATAAACTCATAGTTACCTAAGATAACGACGATCTATTTTTCTATTTACTGTATTTAAATGTTTGTAATATCTATCAGAAGATCAGAAGTCATTTTTTATAGCAAAAACTATCTTAGTCAGTATTAATATCAAATCAATACAAATTAAAAAAGGACCTTATTTCATACTAAGATAATATTTTAGTAGGTAGGTACTTTATGTAAAAAAAGTAATCAGCCAATATTTTAAAATATAAATGTAAACATTTCTGAAACCGTTCATTTTAGGTATAGGGTATGCTATCAGGATTATATTTATAATTGTATAAGCCAGTGGTTCCCAAATGGTGGTCCGCGGAGTATTTTTTGGGGGTCCGCGAACCCCCGAGATTATAAAAAAAATACAAATTTGGGTTAATCGCGTTGAACAATCATCTTTCGCTACATTTACTTCTTTAGAATAATTTATAAAATCGTCGGAAGAATCACGGCCGCTAGAGGTTCAACTCATTATCAGTGAACATTTACGTAATCTGGTAATAAGTTTTCGTGAATATTTTTCGGTTCCAAATATTAATAATAACTGGATTAGAAATCCATTCTCTACAGAAAACATTGAAAAAAATGTAGTTCTTACAGAAAAACAAAAAGATCAGCTCGTCGACTTGTCATGTAGTATTTCCAAAAAGGATATTTTTAATGATAATAGTTTAATTCAGTTTTGGTTTAATATAAGTCCTGATTACAATGAGCTCGCCGAAAGGGCAATGATACATTTGATTCCTTTTTGCACAACGTATTTGTGTAAACAAGCTTTTCTGTATATGCTCAGTTAAAATCAAAGCAAAGAAATCGGCTTAATGTTGGTCCCGATTTAAGGTTAAACATATCGAATATTAGACCAGATTTGGAAAAAATTATAAATTTAAAAACAATATTTCATTCTTCCCATTGAATTTTAAAATTAGTTACTTCAATATGCCTAATGTTTGTTTTGTTTCATATTTTTAAAGTGTGTTTAAAATTTACTTTGTACCTACAACTAGCACTAGAATAGAGATAATCCTTGGTTTTAAGTGTATTATTGTTTTTAAGGAAAATACGTTGTATTGATAAATAAAATGTTGTTGAAATAAGTTACAAAACGGTTGTTTTAGTACTTTTAAAGATTAACTGGCCATGGGGATCCGCATGTTACTATAATCCGATATCGGGGGTCCGGGATTTTGCGAAATTTGGGAACCACTGGTATAAGCAATTCAAAAAAGTAAAAATATACAGGGTGTTTCATTTAAAAAAGTTGGGAAAAAAGTACTTTTGCGTTTTGTTTCACCCTGTATACAATTAGGAAGTTACGCGAGACTTTAATAAGTACAAGTAATTGTCACATTATTAACATGATTTATTGTATGAAAAAGTATTTATATTCACTTGTTTCCTATAATATACGAGGGGACAAAACTATTAAGTTTTTCCTACAAAACCCTAAATATCTAAAAACCTATTAGGTTTAGGTATAGAGTATGTTAGATACAATATAACTAAAATTAACTGGGAAATCGGAAAATCAAAAAGATATAGGGTGTCCCATTTAAAAAAACCTAGGTTTGGATTGTATCTCTCTTTTTGCCCACCCTGTATAATAAACAATATTTTTAAAATATGCACGTCAAGTTTTCACATAACTTTTGTATAAAATGTTTTTCTATTGTTTGAAATATACGAGATATTGGCTTTTATCGCACTAATGGACCACCCTGTATAAAAACTTTTAGCTTTTCTCCAAAATACGATTATTTTGATTGCATGACTGATGTTTTACTTTTTTTGTACAGGGGTTTCTTAAAGTTGTGCCAATATGGACAATGTATGTACATGTTGATATTTTGTGCATTGCTCCATTTTTTCAAATGGAACATCCTACGGTTTATTTTACTAAGGTGTAACGAAACAAATTTCCTTTATAAAAGTCTAATATATCATTATCCCTATCTTTTGTGTTGGGTTGCACAAATCGCTTATATTAGCGCAAACATACAGCAAAACTTTTATTAGCTACACCTGTATGTTTGTTTGTTTGTAACCGACTTCTTTGAACCTGATTTTGACCCACTTCCCACTTTAAACGGTCAGATTTAATTTAAATACTTATTAAGAACCGCTGACAATACAATAATCTACACGCAAAAAATTCTCCTGTCAAATTTTGACAGCTGTCAGGTATAAAAAAAAGTGCGATATTGACAAAACAAAATATGGGGTCGTATAGTATTCCACACGGAGACTTCGAAAAAAATACGCAAACAATTCTATTGTCAAATTTTGACAGCTGTCAGATATAAAACGAAGATGCGATTTTGACGAAACAAATTATGGGGTCGTATAGTATTCGATGCGGAGACTTCGGGAAAAATAAGCAAAAAATTCTCCTGTCAAAATTTGACAGCTGTCAATATGTCAAATCGTTTAAAAAAATGATATTAATGGAAAACCTATTGTATGTATGTTTGTTTGTAACCGACTTCTTTGAACCCGATTTTGACCCACTTTAAACGGTCAGATTTAATTTAAATTTTGTAGACTTATCAAGAAAAAAATTTTTCTTAACAATAACTCAAACTAAAAAATGTAAAATAAATATAGTTTAAAAAACTAAAAAACATGCTTTAATAATTCATCGAACTAAAAAGCGGAAGTATTTTTTTGCATTGTATACAACCCACCTTTATTTGATATGTATAATTTAAAATAATTCTTGAAATTCTTAGTGTAGGCAGAAAATTATAATGAACGATAAACATTAGTATTGCTAATTCTGTAAGGCTCATGTTCACAAAATTGTAGTCAGGATGTTCTAACGGACGTTTTTCATATCTTTCAAAGATATTACTATAATAGCCAGTTGCGTGTCCGCTTCTGTCGAATTGCAATACTCGATAACGCTGTTTTGGCTTCCTTGTGTTCAGGAAAATGCAACTTCGCGAACTGTGTAATGATATATGACAAAGTCGATACGCACATTCTGCCGCTGATACTTGTCGTTCATGAAGAATTTTCATACATATTCTGAACAGCTTGCGTGAAATATCAATCTCTTCGCGTTGAATTTGCTGTATTGCCTGTGCAATTCCAGAATACATACCTTCAGGTTCTGCTTTTGATAGGTACTTTGCAATATAATACGCTATCGCTTCATTTGATCCGCACGGCTGAATGTTCATGTTACCAGTCCACAGTTTCAATAATGGTGGTAATTATTTACCCAAGCTTCTTCCTTTCGACGCTTAAGTAAACAAATTCTGCCTCCATTACGGAGAAAATCATCTGAAGAATGTGACACTATCCGTGTCTCATCACATTCTTGACGTGGAAAGTTGAGTCGACATCTTACAGATGTATTATTTTTTGTACAAGTTTGTGTATGTCGATGAATTTGACATTTCTTAACAAGTTCATGAAGCCAGTGTCGGACTGGGCCGCCGGTCCACCGGTCAAAAGACGTCAAAAGACCGGTAGGCCCCCAGAGAAAAGACTGGTGGGGTCCAGAGCCGGCCGGAGGTCTATTGTGACGATGCACCTGTACAGGGCCCCTCGCTAAGAAAGATCCCGCGCAAAGCGAGGCCTTCGGGCAGCCCTGGATCTAGGAGAGGCACGCCAGGGCTTAGATCTGGCACTCCCTTCTTATCGGGTTTCGTATTGTAAATACAATATTTTCTGAAATGCGTGACAACATCGGCAAGGCACTTGCAGCGATCTAACCCGAACGGTTCGCCATTGCGTCATGTATTTCGTCCACAACTAATCCTTTTGTGTTCTGTAATCCACAGTCACAGAGGTTAGGTTTTCGGTTTTCATGTAGATACGTGGCGCCGGTAGGCCTGTGAGTTATTGTTATATTACTTCAAAACAAAGTAAGTATAATAAGTAATTGTATCATTATTTTAATGAACTCTATTATTTATAGTGATTAATTAGTGTTAATATGGTAGGATAACATTAACATTAATCGCTTTTGTAATTCAAAAAATCGGATGTATAATTTAATTGTTTTTTTTGGCGAAGCACTTAAAATTAGTTACCTTTAACTTTTTGTATTGGTCAAAATTATTTTTGTTTTTTACTAAAAGGGGTTTTTTTATCTTAGCGCGAACAAGGTCGCGGGTACCAAGATAAGATTGGCCATCATTGGGATCTTGGAAAGTATACCACATGCGCACTTTGTGTAAGCTTTCACGTGACAATGTTAGATTAAAAAAAAACTAGAACAGGGCCGTGCTTAAAAAAATTAAATTCATGGATTTTTTTGAAAACGAAAAATCGACAATTTTTTTTTAATTAAAAATAAAAGATTTTCTTTTTAAGTTTTATGCCTTATATGGTTTACAGTTTAGCTAATGAAGTCATGTGTAAAGTAATACCTAGATTCCGATTTTATTTCAGAAACGATATCTGCCAAAGTATCAAAAGTATGCAATTATTAAATCTAAATATTTATTCTTATTATTTTTTTAAATGTCATCAGATGAAAACCCAAACAAAAAGCCGAAAGTTTATAAGTCTGGAAGTCGAAAAGAGACACAGCAAAAAAGTATTTCAGTTGTTGCGAGACAT
Source organism: Polydrusus pterygomalis (assembly GCA_963969555.1). Lineage (NCBI taxonomy): Eukaryota > Metazoa > Arthropoda > Insecta > Coleoptera > Curculionidae > Polydrusus > Polydrusus pterygomalis. Next base: position 14,317,176 of record OZ018384.1, read on the forward strand.
TGTGTAAAAATAACAAGTTTTTTTTTCTGACACTAGTTCTAAATCAATTAACGGCAACTCTGTCATACATCCAGTGGTCCCAAAATAGTTCAGTCCTAAAAAGAGTTCCATCCTAAAAATAGTTCAGTCCTAAAAAGATTTCCGTCCTAAAAAGATTTCCGTCCTAAAAATAGTTCAGTCCTAAAAAGAGTTCCGTCCTAAAAAGAGTTCCGTCCTAAAAATAGTTCAGTCCTAAAAAGAGTTCCGTCCTAAAAATAGGTCCGTCCCAAAAATAGTTCAGTCCTAAAAAGAGTTCCTTCCTAAAAATAGTTCAGTCCTAAAAAGAGTTCCGTCCTAAAAATAGTTCAGTTCTAAAAAGAGTTCCGTCCTAAAAATAGTTCAGTCCTAAAAAGAGCTCCGTCCTAAAAATAGTTCAGTCCAAAAAAAATAGTTTAGTCCTAAAAATAGTTCAGTCCTAAAAAGAGTTCCGTCCTAAAAATAGTTCAGTCCTAAAAGGAGTTCCGTCCTAAATAGTACAGTCCTAAAAAGAGTTCCGTCCTAAAAAGAGTTCCGTCTTAAAAATAATTCCGTCCTAAAAATAGTTCCGTCCTAACAATAGTTCAGTCCTAAAAAGAGTTCCGTCCTAAAAATAGATCAGTCCTAAAAAAAATAGTTTAGTCCTAAAAAGAGTTCCGTCCTAAAAATAGTTCAGTCCTAAAAGAGTTCCGTCCTAAAAATAGTTTAGTCCTAAAAATAGTTCCGTCCTAAAAATAGTAGTAGACAAATACAGTGCCGAGTGGAGTATTTTAACATTTCCTGATTTAAGTTAAGCATATTATGTGCCAGTTTGGAGAAATTCGGTGACATCTGAGGGCAAAAATGGAGTTATAAAGAGGCCAGGATAAAAAAATGTTATGTTGGGAGATAAATAAATAAACATCTTACAAAGCTAAATTGTTGATTTTTTTTTGATAAAATAAACACATTCGTGGTGTAAGTAGATTCTTAGCCTTTTTCAGTCTTTACAAGGATTAAATTAAAAATGTTCAATGTAATTAAAATAGAGTAGGATATGTTTAGGCATGGTCAGAAAAAGGTTTTAGCTTATCTACTTTCTTACTTATAATCTAAAGTACTATTAAGTAACACGGAAATATCACTCAGTGCAGTAGTGTAAAAAAAATGCTACCAGAAATTTCTAGGGCTTAAACATGACGATCTAACTCAACTTACCTTACCCGTCCAAAAGTGGATGATTTCGGAGATACAGAGTGTCAAAAGACCAACTTGGTTTTAGGTTTTCATAAGTATTTTTTTTAATAGTTGTATTGTCACAATCTCAGACCAAGCACTACTAATGTGACCCCAATGAGGTCACAATATTCTACTAGAGAGTTCCGTCCTAAAAAGATTTCCGTCCTAAAAAGATTTCCGTCCTAAAAATAGTTCAGTCCTAAAAAGAGTTCCGTCCTAAAAAGAGTTCCGTCCTAAAAATAGTTCAGTCCTAAAAAGAGTTCCGTCCTAAAAATAGGTCCGTCCTAAAAATAGTTCAGTCCTAAAAAGAGTTCCTTCCTAAAAATAGTTCAGTCCTAAAAAGAGTTCCGTCCTAAAAATAGTTCAGTCCTAAAAATAGTTCAGTCCTAAAAAGAGTTCCGTCCTAAAAATAGTTCAGTTCTAAAAAGAGTTCCGTCCTAAAAATAGTTCAGTCCTAAAAAGAGCTCCGTCCTAAAAATAGTCCAGTCCAAAAAAAATAGTTTAGTCCTAAAAATAGTTCAGTCCTAAAAAGAGTTCCGTCCTAAAAATAGTTCAGTCCTAAAAGGAGTTTCGTCCTAAATAGTACAGTCCTAAAAAGAGTTCCGTCCTAAAAAGAGTTCCGTCCTAAAAATAATTCCGTCCTAAAAATAGTTCCGTCCTAACAATAGTTCAGTCCTAAAAAGAGTTCCGTCCTAAAAATAGATCAGTCCTAAAAAAATAGTTTAGTCCTAAAAAGAGTTCCGTCCTAAAAATAGTTCAGTCCTAAAAGAGTTCCGTCCTAAAAATAGTTTAGTCCTAAAAATAGTTCCGTCCTAAAAATAGTTCAGTCCTAAAAAGAGTTCCGTCCTAAAAATAGTTTAGTCCTAAAAATAGTTCAGTCCTAAAAAGAGTTCCGTCCAAAAATAGTTCATTCCTAAAAATAGTTCCGTCCTAAAAATAGTTCAGTCCTAAAAATAGTTCAGTCCTAAAAAAAATTTCCGTCCTAAAAAGAGTTCCGTACTAAAAATAGTTCAGTCCTAGAAATAGTTCAGTCCTAAAAAGAGTTCCGTCCTAAAAATAGTTCCGTCCTAAAAATAGTTCAGTCCTAAAAATAGTTCCGTCCTAAAAATAGTTCAGTCCTAAAAAGAGTTCCGTCCTAAAAATAGTTCAGTCCTAAAAATAGTTCCGTCCTAAAAATAGTTCCGTCCTAAGAAGAGTTCCGTCCTAAAAATAGTTCCGTCCTAAAAATAGTTCCTTCCTAAAAATAGTTCAGTCCTAAAAAGAGTTTCGTCCTAAAAATAGTTCAGTCCTAAAAATAGTTCCGTCCTAAAAATAGTAGTAGACAAATACAGTGCCGAGTGGAGTATTTTAACATTTCCTGATTTCGCATATCCGTTATATCGTTAATAAAGAACAACTTTAAAAAATATATTAAAAAAAGTAGTCTACAACCCTATTAGTTTAAATTTATTTAATAGACAGCGCTTTTAAAAAAATATAACTAATTGTTCCCCTGCTTAAAGTTTCTGGCTACGGAACTTTATCAACGACCTGGTCAAAGGATACGTTAGCTTATTTGGTATAGGTAAACTCATTATTGGCCTTGTCTGCGAATTTAAGTAACATTACTTGGAAATTCAACCCCTTCTCTTGAACAACACGGAGATATACGAATTTAGTTTGATTGCTCTTTTCACCAAAAAATTCGCACAGTACAAAATCACCTACCATCAAATTATCATCATCAGCCTTGGGATCTTCAAAATCTTCGTTCCATGAAGAAAAATCATCACTATCACTAATGATAATGATTCTGAAGTTCTGAAATCACTACCCATGTGTTTTGCTTGTTAAATTTCCTTTTAATAATTGATTCATTTATTCTTTCTTTCGAGTATTTCCTCGGCTGTCGTACTGTGCAGACATATACCGGGCTAGTCGGTAACAGAGCGGTCAAAAGTCGTAAATCTACATAAGAAACCCTACACGTTCAAGGGTCAACCTAAACATCTGTGCAATAAGTGCGATGCAAGAGAACGAAGTGAATTAGTGTAATAAAAACCCATAAATGATGAAAGAGTTTTGGACTTCCATTGTCTTTATTTGTTTTAAATCACAATGTTTTAACTGGTTAGTATCTCCAGTCGTGAATACTAAGTAAGTAAAGTAACTACAGGACTATTTATACTAGCTAGGTGCACTGAAGCATAACTGAGGTGGGTGCAGTCATGCGTTCAGTTGGCACGCGATCTTATCCTAAGATTACATCTATCTAACAAAGGTTTCCAGATAGTTCTTATGTTTAATGGTGGTTTACTAAAGCAGCCTGGGTTCTGGTGAATAGCAGCAGCTCCCTTGAACTTTCTTTTCCTCCAGTGTGGTTCCTTATGTAGGATTTCAGAAGCCACCTGACGAAGACAAAGCCTACAAGTCAAAAAGATAGGAAAAACTGCGTCTACCAGATCCCCTGCGAATGCGGCCAATCATATCTAGGTGAGACATTAAGACCACAAGAAACAAGGATTAAAGAACACAGAAACAATACGTTAAAAGGAGAAACCGGAAAGTCGGTGCAGCTGACCATGCCTGGAAATATGGTCACCATATCATGTGGTCAGAAGCTAAAATCCTACATAAGGAACCACACTGGAAGAAAAAAAAATTTCTAAGAAGCTGCTGCTATTCACCAGAACCCAGGCTGCTTTAGTAAACCATCATTAGACATAAGAAATATCTAGAAACCTTTGTTAGATAGATGTAATCTTAGAATAAGATCGCGTGCCAACTGAACGCATGACTGCACCCACCTCAGTTATGCTTCAGTGCACCTAGCTAGTATAAATAGTCCTGCAGTTACTTTACTTACTTAGTATTCACCTGAAGACGACTGGAGATACTTACCAGTTGAAACGTTGATTGTGTTTGTTGAAATGTGATTTAAAACAAATAAAGACAATGGAAGTCCAAAACTCTTTCGTCATTCAAGAAAACATCATTGTGCTCTCCAACCTTCAAACAGTCAAAAACCCATAACATGGCAATTCAGGAAATTACTTATACCAACTTATTACCAATACATGATTTATAACAACAATTCATCATGGAATGTGCTATTTGCAAAAGCAAAAAAAAAACAAACAAAAAGACACTATATTCTCGTGTGACGTTTGTAGAAAGGGATACTGCAAAACATGTGCGCAATTAAATCCATCAGAAATAAAAGTTTTGCAATCAGATGAACGTACACTGAAATTTCATTGCAATCACTGTCTCCAGTTTGATACCTATCAACTATTACAAAATACAATCAAAGACAAAACAAATATTATTCACAACAAAGATGAAATAATACAACTATTGAAAAACAAAATCGAAAAATTAGAAAATAAGCCAACTACGCATATAGCAACATACAGCCAAGTAACCATGCAACCTGCAAAAAAACCTAAAAACCCAATCAATATACCAAAATTAGTAATTAAACCAAGGAAAAAACAAAACTCGGAGAAAACTTTGCATTACTTAAAAAATCAAATAAAACTGGACAATATTAACCTGGGAATAAAAAATACCAGTAGCATAAAAAATGGAGGGATAATAATTAAATGTAACAGTAAAAACGATATAGAAAAATTAAAGAATGAAGTGGAAACACATTTATTAGAAGAATACGTACCACAGCTCACCACATTGAAACTACCTCGTTTCAAAATAACAGGATACGAGGGTAATTTAAGCAAGGAAGAAGTTGAACAATGTATTAAGGAGCAAAATAATTTGATCTCTGAGAGCGACGACATTAAGATAAATTTTATAAAAAAAAATAAAAATACCTCGATTATATTTGGAGAATGTTCCCCTAGAATTTTTCACATTTTTATGGACATTAAAAAAGTATACATAGGCTGGGAAAGGTGTCCTATATACGAAGACCTGAGTATACAAAGATGTTTCAATTGCCAAGAACATTACCATAAAAATAATACATGCGCTAATAACATTGTTTGTGCATACTGTGCGGCCGAACACAATATAAATGACTGCCCAAAAACGAAAAAAAAAAGTGCAATAATTGTGTAAACGCAAATTTAAAATTTAATCCAAATTACAGTGTTGAACATGACGTAAGCGAACCTGAATGCCCCTTCCACCAATACCTTTTGAGAATAATAAAAAGTACGATAGACTATGGAAATGAGCAGTAAATGTCAAGAAGTTGATATATTTGAAGATCTGGAATTGGTACAAGCTGTAATTCAACAAGAAACAGTTGACTGTAACTTAATAAAACACAAAATAATTTTAAATAATAAATTACTTAATATTCTACATTTGAACATACGAAGCATACAAAAAAATTTTAATGAATTTATTACTTTCTTGGAAGCATATAAAATTAAATTTTGTAATGTTATTGTTTTAAGTGAACACTGGTAGGTTAATGGAGATTATGATATACCTGGATATAGAATGTTCAGCCACAATTCCTGTCTTAACAAAAATGATGGAGTAATAGTTTTTATAGAAAATAATATAAATGCTAGAATTACGACTCAAAAACTATCAAGATCAAAGGTAAGTATTACGAATATTACTCTTAAAATCGACAGCATAAGTCTTGGCATTAATTGTTTGTACAGACCTCCCTCCACGCATGTCCAGTGTTTTTTTAGAAGACCTTGAAACATATTATGTAGATAAACCAGCAAATCAAATTGATATTATTATAGGAGACATAAATATAAATATTTGTAGTCACCTCGATAACACTACCAATTTGTATATATCTATATTAGGTCATCTTGGATTTTGCTCCGCCATTAATAGTCCAACGCGAGTTACAAATGAATCAACATCATGCTTAGATCATATTATCTTTGTTAGAAAAAATTAAAAACGAATTTCGTTCAATTCGAATCATTTATTCTTTCTTGATTCAGCTATCACAGACCATTATCCTATAATGCTTAAAATCACTAAAGAAAATGCGAAACCACAAAAAACTCCAAAAGGTACAACTTACACAAGTTATAAAACCTATTATGACAAAATTAGACATTTGTTTCAAAATCAAGTTTGGCAAACTATTCTCGAATCAGACGATGCCGAAATTGAATGCGGAAAATTTTACGAGATAATTCTTAATATTTTGAGGGAATCTACAACTGAGAATACAGTTAAAGTACGGCAATACAATAAAATAAAACCTTGGATCACAAACGGTATTATTAGTTCTATCAAACAGAGATCACTAAAAAAGCGCTTACTTTTAAATTTCAACAACGCTGACAACACAGTCTATAAAGAATATCGAAATAATCTTAAGAAAATAATTAAAAAATGTAAATATAACTACTACAAAGTACAAATAGACAACAATACTCATGATATTAAAAACATTTATAAAATAATATCAGAAGCAGTGGACCAAAAAATATCCAAAAACAAAGATAAAATTTAAATAAAAAGCAATGACATAATAATTGACATAATAATACCCAATGATAAAGACATGGTAAATTTCTGCAACAATTATTTTGTAAATATTGGTCTTCAAAAGCATGAAAAATTAATCCCCCCCCTAACACTAAGCCCAATACAATCCATAACAATATATCATGTTCTTAAAACCAGTTAACGAAAACGAAATTATCAAACATATTAGTTCGCTAAAAAATACCTGTGCTCCAGGACCAGATGGGGTCAACACGAAGATAATAAAATCATTCCATAAATACATCATAAAACCTCTTATTCACATCATAAATTTAATTTTTAAAACAGGTCCCGAACAAATTTAAAATGTCAACTGTTATAATTTATCCAAACTCAGTTTGAGGACATTCCAATCATTCCATACGGCGGTAAACAGTCTCAAAGAGACCGACCTCACAACCAGGGTTGTCAGATCTTTCTTCTTCAATTCTTTAAGTTTTTTTATTAAAGATGTTTCATTTATATCAGTATTCAATTGTTAGTCAGTAACTTTCTTTGAAAGCTAGTTTGCAAATATACTTTAAACCGAGGAGTTTTGAGTGTGACAGAAAAAAATAACAAGCCATTCATTGTTATAATAATACATTCTTTAGTCCTTAAGAAACAATATAACTGAAATCAAGACAAAAGTGTTTTCAGTGTTTAAAACCAACTAATTAACAAACCCTTGTTTCTCGTATACTTATACATAATATATTAACAAACCAGAAAATTTGGTAGAACTGGCAACCGTTCACAATTTATGCACGTTGTCAGGGGTGATAAGCGCCAGTTAAAGCGGCTGGTATAAGCTGAAGCGGTCTCCAGTCCGTTCAACGATCGATTCTGTCAGACAGAGATAGGCCAGTGACCGCCGATGGCGTGGAAGAGACGAAGATAAAATATACGTGATTTGGAACTTATGGACGGGCCGGGAAATGGTCCTAGAATGGAGTTCTGGTAAAAAAATTAAAGCATTTTCTGAGCAGTGTCGTGCCGTGTGAGGTTTATTTTTTTGATTTTAGTTTTGTGTATAGAATCTTTGAGTTACCTTATATTTATTATTTTAATATAATATTATTATATATACAGTGGGTTAGAAAGTGTAGTATGTTCAAACACCTAATGTTAAACAAACTTATAAGTGTGTATACGCATTTTAATTAGTTGTTTGGGACGCCTATGGTTATGAGTTTCATACTGTTTTATGTCATTAAATTGACCTAAGAAACACTATACTCCTATTTATAAATCGGGTGATAAAAACAATATTGGTAACTATCGACCAATTAGTGTCATAAATAATTTTGCAAAAATTTTTGAAAAGTGCGTTAAAGATAGACTAATCAATTTTCTTGAAATTAAAAAATCAATACGGATTTATGAACGGATCCAGCACTGAAACCGCTATATATGAATTAACTAGTCAGGTAACACACAAATTAGACAATAACAAGAAATGCCTTGCCGTATTCCTTGACCTAGCAAAAGCGTTCGATACAGTGCCGCATTATTTACTACTGGATACGTTGCGCAATTATGGAGTAAGAGGCGTCTTAGAGAGCTACCTAAAAGATCGACAACAAGTAGTAAAAATAGCTGATACCCTCTAGGCATTAAAATTGGAATACCTACCGCAAGAAACAGTACTAGGATCAATTCTTTTCATAACATACATAAAGTTCTGAACAATATTATATATCAATAATGGTAACGTCATATCTTACGCAGATGACACAGCGGTCCATTATGGTGACCACAGAAGAACACAACAGGCAATGTGCAGTGCCGGATTTACACTAAAAGAGCCCTTAGGCACATTTATTGAAAGCGCCCCCATTTCGGGTAGTCGTGTAGGAAAAGCGCCGCAGGCGAAAATTTTTTGGGACCACGCCCAATTTTAGAATTCACTTAACACCAAAACTGTCTAAAAAATGAAGAAATATAAAGCCAGAATTAATTGTCCCTTCTCTTGCTGTGGGAGCTTGTATTGTCATGGCATGGGCAGGAAGTTTAACCCGCTTATCTACGGTCTTGCTTTTCCTCCATTTAGGTATGTAAAGGTTTACATTAGGAGAGCACTGAGCTTAACGGTGAAAGTATATTATAGGTCCCTAACTTAAAAGGCAACTTAATGGTACGTAAAGAGAAAAATTTATCATTACCACTACTCATAATATTTAGAATAAACGTAAACATAAACGAAAAATAAAAAACAATAATCAACGAAAAGTATCTAATTATTTTTAATTAAAAAACACATAACACAAAAGGATTTGAAGAAACAGGTAGAGATATTATTACTATACCACTTTACCTATAATATGATGATTATTATAATAAAAATAGAACAAAACCAATTAAATCAAAAAAGAACCAGGTAAATAAAAGTGGGAAAGACGAATAAAACTAAATATTATATTATTCAACGACTGGATAATTTACATCACTTGCTTACGGCTCGCGTTTCAAATTTTCTTGTTGCAAATAATTATTGTCATTACACTTAGTAAGTACAATACTTTTTCTACCACTGTTAATCTAAAATCCATCTATTTGGAATTTTTATATATTTTATTAAGTAATAAAAACAATCAAGTAAGTACTGCAACGCCAAAATTTCTGGCCTAATATTTTTTAAAATATGGTGAAGCGTGTATTTCGTTGCCGTAAACTTTATAGTTTTTTTTAATTATCGAGAAAACCGCCCTTTTACGTAGTTTATTTAGTATAGTATATCCAGATCCCGGCTGGCGCCGGCGCCGGGCGCCCCTCCGGAGCTTGGCGCCCCTAGGCAACTGCCTAGTCTGCCTATTGGTAAATCCGGCTCTGGCAATATGTGTGAACCACAATGTGTGTCACCAATCAGTTTTTTTTTTGTTTAATTGGCATTTGGCTAATTAGTCATGCAGCCAGTCGCAAAGTAAAAAAGAAGAACATTATTATACGAAACATATAAACAGGGATACACGCTCCACGCCACTGGGGTCTGTCAGGGCGACTTTATTTAAAGACACACAGGGAATGAAGACCACTAAAAAAGGGGATTACATATAAGGAAAAAATGGGGCAGGTTTGTTTTTAAATAATTTAGAGTTACACCAATCAGTTACACTAGCCGCTACGGTCCGATTCCGGTTCACGATCGCGGTTACGATTGCACGTTCGTGAACGCACACTACAGTGGTAGTCGCTACGGTTCGTTTCGATTGGGCCAATATAACCTATAAATTGGGTGGCTTTTGTTATATTTTTGGTACTTCTTTATTATTTATTTAAACTGAATAACATACGCGACTTTGTGACAGTGAAATGTTATGATTCGAACATAAAAATGAGGAGCAGCAGATGATCGCGTGATCACGTCATTGCACGTGGCTTTGCTATTGGCTATTGGCTGCGGTTGCCTACGATCCGATTGAAAATAGAACTCAACCTAATGGTCCTAACCGAACCAGAATCGTGGGCTGGTTCGCTCTGATTGGTCGATGGGTCCAACAGAATCGCAATCGTGAACCGCAATAGGATCGTAATCGGTAGTGTGCACTGGCCTTTACAAACCTTATCTAGTTCAGGGACGACTGAAGATGATTTCGATAGGCCAAATGGGTCGTGTGAAATTTTGATGAAAATATATGTGATGCGAATCTTTATTTTTCTCACACCATACCGTTTTCATAAAGCTACCTTTATGATTAATGGCACCGTCAATAGGCAATGTAAATATATCTGTCTGTATGTGATTAGATTTTATGGCTCTGGTTAAACGAAACTGTAGAAATAGGTCTATCCTTAATCCCCGGTGAATAGTCGAAGTACACACACTCAACGACCAAAAAAAAATGGTTCTCTAACATGCCGCCACTGACTTTCAAATATTATTTAATCGCACAGAAAGTCGGAAAAATAACACCGGTCAAAGCCGGGAGCAAAGCCTGTACTGCAAAATTTAATTGTGTATTATGTTTCCTAGAATCTGCATTTGGTATTTTGCTGTTTCGTTATTTTAAAAATTATTACGCAATTTAAAAGCCGTTTTAAATTTTAAATGATTTTAATCTGGCTGTGTCCAAAGGTTAGTAAATAATATTGAAATCTAAAAAGAGAGAAATCATGTTGCAAGCTAGTAGCCTAAACCTTATTATGTTGTTTAGTTCATCTAGGTTTAATATTAAAGTAATTAAAATTCTTAACCGTGTATTATTCATATTTTACACGCCTTTCCTAGAGAACTAATTACTAATCAGAAATTAAACGCTGATACTATAACTAACAACAAAATAACCATTAATGCCAAATTAAAATTTATCAAATTAAATTGTTAGAAATGAAACCTAAAACACTAGCTTTTTAGGACAGCGATTGTTAAAATAAATTTAATAATGATAATATTTAATTTTGCATTGTTATACATTTAAAACAAACATTTACAAAATAGTAATGAATTATAATTCCAGCAGTAAAAACAAATCGAATAATTAATTATGTAAATTTTTGGGTCTGTATATTATGGTCGATTCAGTAAATATTCAAATATGCAGAAGTGGAAGTATATGTTTAAATGACTGCTATTTATTAATATGCATTTTATGTAAAAGTAATCACTGAATTCTAAAACCAATTGTTTGGTATTTTTTGCACCACTGACTTTATATAAGGACCTTTTAATTATATTAAAACCTTAGTCGCACACGGGTTATTCTAGGTTCAGGCTAAAAACAAAATTGTTTTCATGCTATTATGCTTAGCAGCATTTACATTCGTCACATGTACCTCGACCCATGGGTCCCAGTTATTCAGCCGAAGGCCGAACGCCGCGTCTACCTGAATATCGGGCGGGTTGTTTTTTAGTTTAAAGCTGTTTTTGTCTATTTAATTTATTAAAACAATGATAGCAATATAATCCGATGAGGCTGACAAATAAAAGACTTGCGAGGGTAATGGGATGATGTAATAATCTAAGAGAAAAAGTCGAACAACATTCTTTTTAAATTTCTAAAAAACAAATGTCTAACAGTTAAACGAAACTGTAGAAATAGGTCTATCCTTAATCCCCGGTGAATAGTCGAAGTACACACACTCAACGACCAAAAAAAAATGGTTCTCTAACATGCCGCCACTGACTTTCAAATATTATTTAATCGCACAGAAAGTCGGAAAAATAACACCGGTCAAAGCCGGGAGCAAAGCCTGTACTGCAAAATTTAATTGTGTATTATGTTTCCTAGAATCTGCATTTGGTATTTTGCTGTTTCGTTATTTTAAAAATTATTACGCAATTTAAAAGCCGTTTTAAATTTTAAATGATTTTAATCTGGCTGTGTCCAAAGGTTAGTAAATAATATTGAAATCTAAAAAGAGAGAAATCATGTTGCAAGCTAGTAGCCTAAACCTTAATATGTTGTTTAGTTCATCTAGGTTTAATATTAAAGTAATTAAAATTCTTAACCGTGTATTATTCATATTTTACACGCCTTTCCTAGAGAACTAATTACTAATCAGAAATTAAACGCTGATACTATAACTAACAACAAAATAACCATTAATGCCAAATTAAAATTTATCAAATTAAATTGTTAGAAATGAAACCTAAAACACTAGCTTTTTAGGACAGCGATTGTTAAAATAAATTTAATAATGATAATATTTAATTTTGCATTGTTATACATTTAAAACAAACATTTACAAAATAGTAATGAATTATAATTCCAGCAGTAAAAACAAATCGAATAATTAATTATGTAAATTTTTGGGTCTGTATATTATGGTCGATTCAGTAAATATTCAAATATGCAGAAGTGGAAGTATATGTTTAAATGACTGCTATTTATTAATATGCATTTTATGTAAAAGTAATCACTGAATTCTAAAACCAATTGTTTGGTATTTTTTGCACCACTGACTTTATATAAGGACCTTTTAATTATATTAAAACCTTAGTCGCACACGGGTTATTCTAGGTTCAGGCTAAAAACAAAATTGTTTTCATGCTATTATGCTTAGCAGCATTTACATTCGTCACATATACTAATAAAATATATTGAAATTAATTATCATCAAGGCATTTTAATTTGAAATGTGTTCTATTTTGATATTAAATTATTTTAGCGGCAGTTTCCTGACCATACTGAAAAGATTACAAAATAAAACTACGCCATGTATTAAATTAATTGATCCGAATACAGAACTCTGGGGTTTGTTTGACTGTAGCTTTACTTTTTACAGATACTGGCTCTCTCAATTATCACAGATTAAATCCCGTTCTGTAGGATATGCTCACAGATAACCTATTATTATCTGTAATATGCTCCAAGCAATGCTACTTAAGTTAATGGTATAATTACTATCAGTTATTTACCTTTCTCGCAAAGAAAGTATTGTAATCGATAGATATTACCAGGTGTATCATGATCTTGACGAGAAATGACGAAATTTTGTATATAAATTAGGTATTAACCATGCTTAAAACCGGGTTTAGTTTGGGTTTGCCACATACAGAGTGAATATAAGATTTTTTATGCGTTAGTTTTTAGTAGTGTCCGACCGAAACAAGATTTTCAGCCGAAACCGAATCTTCGGCCTGCTTGGTCTCAGTTTCGGCCAAAACCGAAACTTATTTATACATGTTAAAAATTCTATTGTATACTAAAATCTAATGTCTAATAAGTGTCTCAGTGCCTGTAAAATGCCAAGCGTATGGAAGTCCTCTAAGGTATGCCCTGTCTATAAGAAAGGCGATAAATTAGACATCTCAAACTACAGACCTATATCGATAATTTCCAATTTTTCTAAGATTTTCGAAATACTACTGCATAATAGTATTTACTTAAAAATGTTATTGCCCCCGAACAACATGGATTTGTAAAGGGCCGTTCAACAACAACTAACTTAATGTGTATTACTCAATTTTTGGCCGAAGGTATTGATCAGCGCATGCAGACGGATGTTATTTATACTGACTTTTCAAAGGCTTTCGATCGACTGGATCACTCCATATTATTGAACAAACTACAGTCCTATGGTTTCTCTTATCATCTACTGTCATTTTTTAAGTCATATTTAAGAGATAGACGTCAGTATGTAGCTTATGGTGGAGTTAGATCTATCGAGTACCTTGCAACATCCGGGGTTCCTCAAGGTTCCATCCTTGGTCCTCTACTTTTTACATTATTTATAAACGACATTATTAATAATCTCACTGTTCGTTGCCTGTTGTATGCCGATGATCTAAAAATATTTTGTGTAATTACAAGTTTGGTTGATTGTTTAAGGTTGCAGCGTAATTTGGACATATTATTTGATTGGTGCTCAAAGAACAGATTAAACTTAAATATTGCTAAATGTAATGTTATGACATATTCTAATAAAAACACCACATTTGATTTCAACTATAACTTAAACGGTGTAATTTTGGAAAGACCAAGGGTGTTTACGGATCTAGGAATTGTTTTTGACAAGGAATTGTCCTTTGTTCCTCATATTGATCATATTATATCTGCTGCTTATAGACTACTTGGTTTTGTTCTTAGGACCACAAGAGATTTTCAGTCTGTTATTCCTTTAATAACTTTGTATCGTTCTTTTGTCATGTCCAAATTGGAGTATTCTTCAATAATTTGGTCTACTTTTTATAGGACTCATATTGACAATATTGAGTGTGTTCAGAGACGTTTTGCAAAAGCCTTATGGTATAGATCTGTTGGAGTTTATCCTGAAAGAGGTTTTCCTCACGACCAGCTGCTGAAAAGGTTCTCGCTTGTCAGCTTATGTGACAGACGTAAATGTTCTACGCAGTTATTTTTACATAAACTTCTGAATAACAATATTATTTGTGAAGAGTTGCTGCACAGACTGAACTTTAGAATTCCTTCTCTAAATTCCCGGAATTTTTATACCTTTTACTTACCAGCTTCACGGACAAACCTATATAAATTTTCCCCTATAAATAGAATGTGTACCTGTTACAATGATAACGTCGAAGCGTATGATATTTTTAATTGTAGCTTGAGCGCTGTCAAAAGACACTTTTATCGGTAGTGTATATATTGTACCTACGTAGAATGTAGTTCTCTATATATAATATGTTGTATTATTAATTAATTATTTCTAGGTTATCTTAGTATGTGTATTGTTAAAGAATTCACTCTTATTATATTGTAAACAAGTTTCAGCTTCCTACCTGTTTTGTAACTGGGAAACTGTAAAACAGTGTATGAAATAAATAAATAAATAAATAAATAATGTATTTTTTACACGGACCGTGAACTCGTGTTATATGAAATAAAAAACAATAATTAAAATATTCTTGTCGATTCAGAGAGTCAGAATCGACAAGAATGGAAAAGACTCGGAGAGGCCTATGTCCAGGAGTGGACTAGATAAGGCTGACAAAGAAGAAGAAGAAGTTTCGACTCACCCGAAGTTTCTGCCGATTTTTGGACAAAACCGAAACTGTCACCGAAACTAGATTTTTTGGCCGAAACTAGCCAAAACCGAATCTTCGGTCGGTCTCTAGTTTTTAGTTTAATTTTAGTATTATTGCTTAGGTTTACTTATGTTGTGCTTAAGGTAGTATAGTCACTGTCTAGGATTTTTTGGTGCACCGCATTTCCTCTTCAATTTCTCAATGACAAGTACAAATTTAAATACAAACCTAAACAAAGCTAGAGTAGTAGATACTGTAACGAGGTTGGAATGAAAATTCGATCCGAGTGGACGATTCCGAACGCGAGCGTGATACTCACCAATGGCTCAGATCATTTTTCCATATTTGAAATACCACTTAAACAAAAAGGTCCGTATAAACAAATCATATTTAAATAAAACTAAACTAGAAGAAAAAATTTAGAAATGAGAATTGGATGGATATCTAGATATAATACGATATCAATAAAATACGCCGCCAATATATTTGAACAAACACTATAGAGTATCTTAAAGTGCGTGAATAACCAACCTATAAAAAAAACTCGATTTTAAACGTTAACAAATATAAATAATACAAAAATAAACTAAAAACCCTAATAAAAAAAAAGCTAAAATATCTTATTATCAAAAACAAATACGGCAAAATAAAAATGACTACAAAATTTGAGATTGCGTAAAGAAAATAAACTCCGAAGAACGGGTATTAAAAATGCATGAAATGAAAATACCTGAAGATGAAACAGTCTCAAACCCTAATCAACTGACGCAAAAAAATTGGTCTAGAAAATAAAATACTTTGAAGGTGTTGAAAGAAATAACAGAAATATCATAAACTCTATTTATTTAATACCAACTCATAAAGAAGAAGTAAAAAAAAGAATTAAAGGATTAAAAAAGAATAAAGCTCCCGGATATGACAGATATTAAAGCCGAAATCTTAAAAAAAAATCCAGAATATTTATCTGAAACATTAGCGTATATTATATATAAATAAATCTATTGAGACAGAACAGGTCCCTGAAACTTTTAAACTAACAAATTAAACCTTTATTTAAATCCGGTGATGAACTTGACATTGAAAACTATAGACCTCTCTCCCTGATTACCAATTTTGCGAAAGTGTTCGAGAATGTATAATTTATCCAAACTCAGTGTGATGACATTCCAATCATTCCATACGCATACAAATGGCGGTAACTCTTTGAGACTGTTTACCGCCGTATGGAATGTCATCACACTGACTTTGGATAAATTATACTTGAAACAAGAATAACAATTTCTCAAAATAGTTTTTTCAGACCGGCAATTTGGTGTGTGTTACCTTACAAAAAGTATGTATCCAGGATATCTATAGCAATACTCAAACTATATAATATGGCGTTCGCTAAGGAACGGTACTGGGCTCGTTGTTAATTAATTTTAATTTACACGATTTATATAATATTCTAAGGAGTGGTGATATAGTGGGTTTTGCTGATGACATTGCAATTTTTTTTCAAGACAACTATCTAATAGTCTGGCGTATTGACTTATTGGGGATGAAAGAGCAAAGCAGAGCAGTAATGGGAAAATTGAAATATAAAAACTTGCAAGGAGCAGCACTGAATGGACAGTAGAATGGGCTTTTTCAATAAATTTTGATGTTTACCATATCGCATAGAGAAAGAAAAAATAAAATTTTCTACGGTTTCAGTTTTTAAAATTTATAAATAAACAAAATAATATCTTTAATAAAAACACGGGAATAAACTCACTAACGTCACATGTACCTCGACCCATGGGTCCCAGTTATTCAGCCGAAGGCCGAACGCCGCGTCTACCTGAATATCGGGCGGGTTGTTTTTTAGTTTAAAGCTGTTTTTGTCTATTTAATTTATTAAAACAATGATAGCAATATAATCCGTTGAGGCTGACAAATAAAAGACTTGCGAGGGTAATGGGATGATGTAATAATCTAAGAGAAAAAGTCGAACAACATTCTTTTTAAATTTCTAAAAAACAAATGTCTAACAGTTAATTTTACCAAACGTCACTATATCCCATTTTCAGTAAAAAACAGTTTTTACCGCAGTGTACGGCGCTAAATGTTGGGGACACAGGTATGCGGGTGGAGATTACCGGTTGTTTAAGTGTGAAACACCTGGGAGTTTTTATCGACCGTTGCATGAAGTGGGATGAACATATGAATTGCACTGTAAAAAAATTTAAGATCTCTGCTATACAAATTTAAATACTTGAAACAGATATTCACACGTGAACAGCTGTTGATCTTATACTATGGGCTTGTGGAACTCCTTCGATATGGAATAGCGGTCTGGGGAGGTGTTACTAATAACTATTTGTCTAATTTACAAAAAATACAAAAATGGATTAAAAAATTAATATTTACAAGGAGTATAGATACCCTACAGACAGTTTATTCGGTGAGGGTGGAATTTTTGACTAAAATAAAGTTTTATTGAAGGGTAAATTCTCTATACATGTTTCGAATGTATATACATTCATCATAAGGATAATAGAATAAGGAAAATTAGAAATACAATAGGTGCGAACAGTCCAAACGGAGCTACAAGATGATGGAAAGGTCGAGTTAAGTATTTGGAGAAACTTCAAACATAATGATAGACCTAACGAGAGGCCATTCGTAAGTGTAAAGTCACAACCGAAGGACCGTCTAGAAAAAAAAACTCAAAAATTGTACTAACACGGAACATTTATTTTCACACAAACTACTAATTGGTAATCTTATCAAGAACGGGGGCCCCTAACTTTATCGGCGGATTTCGCGACATGCGTAATTGGAATTCCCTGCGTTTTCTGTGACTTCCACATCGCCCAAAGTTTCTGTCTCGACCCCTTCCGCTTTCCACGCGCCGCTCTGTCTCTCCCTCGATCGATGCCAGCGTTTAGGCGAATACAAAGGGTTCGCCAATCAGATGTTTCACTTGTTTGTCTTCACATATTTAAACTATTCAGCGCGGTTTCCTGAATTGGTTTAAAGTCTGCGAAATTATAAAATATTGTTTTGTAATTTAATTAAAGACTTAACAGTAAGGTATAAGCAGAAACTAAGTCAGAAAGTGATCACAGCAGTAAGTTATGTGTCAATGTTGAAGTATTTGTAATAAAAAGAGAAAAAGCTGATTGTTGTGAAGGAGGAACAGAAAGAATTGAGCATAATGAAGGGTCGATTCAATTGACCAATTAAAGGGACTAATAAAGAAATAATTTTGTGTGAGTAGTGTTGCCGCCGAGACGAGAGATTCTCGTCTCTCGTCTCTCGTCTCGTCTGGCCCTCTCTCGACGAGACGAGAGAGATATTTTCTCTCAAATAAAGCTCCGAGACGAGACGAGAGAAGTACCCTCTCTCGTCGAGAAATTCTCGTCTCTCTCGATTTCTCTCGATCTCTCTCGAGCAAAAAACGTTACTTTTTTGAGTTTTTTAAATCTTCTTAAATTCCTCTTTGCAAAAATATATACATAATGTCTATATTTGGACCAGCGGTTTCGAGTTATTTAACTGCAAATAGTTTCATCTAGTTAGCCGTGCCTGGCCATTCAGAATAACATATTATTATGACGTTTTATCGCTGGATAAAATTGTTTGCAGTCAAATAACTCAAAAACCGTCGGTCCAAATATGGACATTATATATTTTTGATAAGAGGAATTTAAGAGGATTTAAAAAATCTCATAATAGACAGAGTGTCCCAAAAAAAAATTTTTTTTTTAAATTTGCTGATTCTACATAAATTTATAATTACTTTTATTAAATGCATTATTAGTCTATAGTTAGTAGTTTCCAAGATATTGACTTTTGAAAAATTATATTTTTGAGTTTTGACAGCCTATAGCTTTCTAACAGTACATCTTACAGCAAAACGGCGCATATGTCTGTATCTTCCATTTTCACTATCTTCCCAAATCAATCAAACTTCCGGCTAAACCGGATGTAACTCGAAAGCAGGAAATATAGTTCTTCCGGTTTAACCGAAAGGTGATTGTTCATATTTGACATATATTGCACACAATTTATGTCAAATATGATAGAACCTAACCTAAACGCTTTAAAATTTTGCTTGATTTTACTATATTTGATTTAAATCACAAGAGAAGCGAGACGAGACGAGAGAAGGTCGTCTCTCGTCTGACGAGACGAGACGAGAGAGGGCCTTCTCTCGTCTCGTCTCGCGGCAACACTATGTGTGAGGTCACATATTAGAGAAACAGCACTGTAAGTGTGAGGAGAGAAAATTATATATATAAAATTTGAAAAGCAGTAGATGTTATAAAAAAATTTTTGTGAACTGGACCTGACAGTTCTGAAAAGACTGACGGAACTGTCAGCTTCAGTTCACATTTAAAACTTTTTAAACTTTAATTTCTAATTAAGGAATGTCGAGCGCCAAGATTTTAAACTATTATTACTTCTACTTTTAAACAAAGGATGTCTACATGATAGTTTAACAATAGTCACGTCATAAAAAACCGATAAAAACTTAAAAAACCTTAAAAAAAGAATACAACTAATTCCTTTAAATTTAAACAGCTGATAATTAAGGGTTAATGTTGTAAAGTTGTTTTCCTTTTTTAAGACTATGGCAACAAGGCGTTAGTAGTGTAGATGCCTACCTAAGTCAGAAAAATTATTTTTACTTATTTTTCTTGAAATAGTAACAAAATGTTTCTACGACTGTAAACCGCGCGACTAAATGGTGAAATAGGCACGGACAGCGGAGGGTTAAATAAAGCTTTAAAAAAATACTACCTTAAAAATAGTAATAGTTTTACATTGAAAAAAAAACCTAAGAAATCAAAAGAAACCAAGCAATGAAAAAGTTTTGCCACTAATAAATTGAGGTCCCGAGACTAAATCTGTCAGTGGTTTTATATGTGGCCAGTTATGCTAAACGTTGTCGGTAGTACCTTCGCATTTATTATTATTTAGGTTATTTTTTCACATTAAATTCGAATCGTTAAATATTTTTTTTTATTTTATTTTATTTATTTGTTTTTTATTTCAAAATTACATTGAATTAACAAAGTAAAAATAAAAGTCGTCACAAAAGAAAGTTAGTACTTATAACCTATATGTATTTACAAATTCTTAGTCTTCTAAATAATCATTAATGGTATATGGTTCTAGATCTACAAGAAATTTTTTTAGTCTTTTTTTAAACAAACGGTCATTTGGGGCTTCTTTAATTCTATTCCAGCCTGTTATACATTCTAATTTTGAATAACAAAATTTTTTTCAAGTTTAGCATTTGTTCCCCAAAAAAATAATTCCAAACCTCGCTGTGTCTCCAAAATTATCAAAATACAGGGTTCTTTTTTCTGTTTCATTTAAATATTTAGTTATGCGTAGGCCAAAACAAATTTTATTTAATTTTTTACTAAGATGATCAATATGATGTGACCAGTCTAGAAATTCGTCAATGTGAATGCCTAGAAATTTTATGTTTTTCTCTACCGGTAACTGATTTTGATCAAGTTCTACAGATGCCGGTCGTTCTTTCCTGCTAAGTTTAGCTTTAAAAATAACTATATTAGTTTTTTCTCTGTTTAATAGCAGTTTGTTTTTTTGAAACCACACTTTGGTATCCTGAAAAACCGTTGTTGCGTTAGTTACTAACTCCGCAAGGTCCATACCACTTACCAATATACAGGGTGTTCCGATGATCATGTTACAAAATTCTAGGGTAGATAAAACACACGAAAATAAGAAAAAAAGTTCATGTGAACATGGGTCCGGAAACGCTTCTTCAGGGAGCTAGGGCCCTTCGAAGATGACCTTCAAAAACTACTTTTCGTTTTATAGCTTCGGTACTACTGCAGCTATCGCAACCAATTTTGGGACATGAAATCTAGTTCGTAGGTTCATCAATTTGAGCCTTCCGGATTTTGTCACCTTTAACCAGGGGCGTACAAACCAAGGGGGTATTTGAGTAAATTTGACCCTACTCCTCTTAGGCTTTAATTTCTTACCATTTTTATATCTGATTATGATTCTCCAATGCCTTTTACATAAAAAAGGTACTCTTAGTAAAAATCGCTATCTGTCACAGTTTCCTCCGAAAATGGCTAAATCCAATCAATAATAAATTATTGGTCTTAAACCAATTATTACGTTGAAATATGAAAATGAGGTTCAGTACAGATAGTTGTCAAAAATCTGTCAATAAAATATTGTGTCGCCAGTGAATCATGGATTATACTTTCGCCGAATATGCCGATATGCTATTAATTTATGGCGAAGTTCATTGCAATGGAAGAGCCGCTTCAAGATTGTATCAGGAGCGGTTTCCTGAGAGGCGTGTACCTGCTCACACGCTATTCGAGAGGGTAAATCAGCGCATAAGGGAAACTGGCTCCGTGAAAATAACGAGGCCAGATAATGGCGCTCAAAGAACTGTACGAACTCCAGAATTTGAGGAAGAGGTACTCCGACAATTCGAGGAAAATCCTAGTGTTAGTACCCGAGCTGTTGCAGAATCCATGAATGTAAGTCATGTACGTGTATGGGAGATTGTTAACGAACAACTTCTTCATCCTTACCATCGCCAAAAAGTACAGGAATTGAGACCAAATGATTATGCACCCCGCGTAGAGTTTTGCGAGTGGTTTCTTCAACAGTGTACACAAGAACCCCAATTTCCGAAATTTGTGCTTTTCTCTGATGAGGCTGTTTTTACGAGAGAAGGTATTTTTAATTCACGGAATAGCCATGTGTGGGCGGAGGAAAACCCTCATGCTCTTCAAATAAGAGGGTACCAACATCGATTCTCGGTGAACATGTGGGCTGGAATTGTTGGAGAACGTCTAATTGGACCAATCATGTTGCCTCCTCGACTAACTGGGACGGTGTACCTCAATTTTTTAAGATACACCTTACCTGAGTTATTGGATGAGCTGTCCCTCGACATACGTCGGAATCTATGGTTCCAGCATGATGGAGCACCCGCTCATTTTGCACATGTCGTACGTGAGCACCTCGATGATCGTTTTAGAGGACGTTGGATTGGACGTGGAAGCGATGTCAACTGGCCAGCCCGGTCCCCAGATTTAACTCCTATGGATTTCTTTCTTTGGGGACATATGAAAAGCCTTGTATATGAAACTCCAGTTCAGTCGGAGGAAGATTTGGTGGCTAGGATTTCTGTTGCGGCTGAAATGATCCAAACCATGCCTGATGTTTTTACTGACGTCAATTTAAATATGCTACGTAGGTGTAATACATGTATTGAACGTGGTGGCAGGCATTTTCAACAATTGTTATTTTGAATTTATTTTGGTACGTACAGGGTCAGTCAACGACAGCGTTAGTAAATTCATCTTCAAGACAAAAATTTACTCTGCCTTATCCTTGACTCACTCGTTAAACCTGTTTAATTGTTTTTTTTTTGAAATATTTTGTATACGTTCCCTTTTACTTTTTATACCCCCAATTTCGAAAAGGCAATAAATCTCTCTAATCTAATTTATTTTCATTAAAGAAAAAGATTTGACTAACTTATAATGCTCACTATCTGTACTGAACCTCATTTTCATATTTCAACGTAATAATTGGTTTAAGACCAATAATTTATTATTGATTGGATTTAGCCATTTTCGGAGGAAACTGTGACAGATAGCGATTTTTACTAAGAGTACCTTTTTTATGTAAAAGGCATTGGAGAATCATAATCAGATATAAAAATGGTAAGAAATTAAAGCCTAAGAGGAGTAGGGTCAAATTTACTCAAATACCCCCTTGGTTTGTACGCCCCTGGTTAAAGGTGACAAAATCCGGAAGGCTCAAATTGATGAACCTACGAACTAGATTTCATGTCCCAAAATTGGTTGCGATAGCTGCAGTAGTACCGAAGCTATAAAACGAAAAGTAGTTTTTGAAGGTCATCTTCGAAGGGCCCTAGCTCCCTGAAGAAGCGTTTCCGGACCCATGTTCACATGAACTTTTTTTCTTATTTTCGTGTGTTTTATCTACCCTAGAATTTTGTAACATGATCATCGGAACACCCTGTATTAGTGTCATCGGCATACTCTGTAAGACTTGACGATGGAACTGAATTTTTAATCTCAAAACTTAAATTTAAATCATTTATAAATATAATATTATATAACAGTATTGGTCCTAATATGCTTCCTTGTAGTACTTCCAATGTGTTTTGCAAAATGTCAGACTTATACCTATTTTTTTTTTATGATCGAGCACAAGCACTATATAGTAAGGCGCTCTGGGAGCGGTGCGTGTGCGAAGAAAGCGATTCACGTTTTTCTTGAATCGTTGGAGGTTATATTCGGTTGGAAACACGGTCTCAGAAAGGCCGTTCCACAAAGATGACGTCCTCCAAATGAAAGAGTTCTGAAACAATGATGTTCGGGGTGTAGTAAGTTGAACCACATAGGGATGGGCGGCAGTGGTTCGTCGTGTGTTTCTGCTATGCATTGCTCTAGGTGGAATCGAGCGGGCAATATCTGTCGAACACAATAATTTTCTTTCTCCAAAACGACTCTCTGCGTGTGCGGTCCAAATATGATGAGATCCATTTTTAAGCGCTGCCCCTAATACCATATAATTCTAGTTTTTTTAAAAGCATATTTTTATCTAAACAGTCATAGGCCTTTGAAAGATCCAGAAATACCCCCATAGCCATCCTACCCTGCTCAAGGTTCTTCAGAATTAAACGAGTGAATTGAAAAATGGCTGTTTGAATTGATCTTCCCTTAAGGTATCCATGTTGGTTCCCCGAGAAAATACCACACTCATTCATAAAATTCATCAAGCGGTCACACATTACCAACTCGAACAACTTGGAAAAGCTCGGAAGAAGTCTTATGGGTCTATAGTTATTCATGCTCTCTGAGTCTCCCTTGTTTTTATAAAGGGGTTTAATTAATGCTAATTTAAGTTGATCCGGAAAAAATAAAAACAATTTTTTAATCAAATCATAAAATTTTAGTAACACTAATTTACAAAATGATACTAGAGTTATCTCTAGCATATTTTAAAATATTTTTTAAACTTTCTCTAATTCAATTACGACACAATAGAAAAAAATGCTTTTATGTTGCAATCGAACATTATAGACTGGAAAACTACAGCTGACAACGCCGCAGGCAAAAAATTTTAGTAGTTAGACCACAAGAGGTTAAAAAAATTTCCGGATTTAATTTAACTTCGCGCGGTATTCCGTAAGAAAATTCCACACCAAATTGTGTTTAAAATAAAATAATTGTAGAGTGCCTATTGCCTACCTATACGATTTCTACTAATTGTAGTTAAATTTTAGGTCTTAGCAGTATAGTAAATTTTTTCATTTTACGTAATTTTGGTTTACAACATTTGATAGAATTTTTTTAATTCTTTTAAAGTGCCACTAAACTTGACTAAACCATAGCTAATTTACCTTTAGATACGTACAGCTATCTCCTGCGCAAACAAAAGTTACGTTTTATAGGTGAAAAAATACGTCCGAGCGCATGACTCGCCGGTCAGCTGCCTTCTCTCTTGACACCTTCATGCATGCGCACAAACCTCGTATTATCGGTCTGTCCTACTTTACCGACATGCTCAAAATACCCTCCAGAACCGCCATTATTGTTGTTGTGTTTCAAGGTTTCTCTGTGGATTCCTTGTAGTTTTCTTTGCTATCGTGGTTTCTGGGTGTTTAATATTTAAGGATTTCTAGTTTTTGAATAGTTTAGTGAATTGTATTTGTTTTTTTTAGTGACTAGGATTGGAATATAAACAATGACTAGTAACAGCCGTTGTATGATTTTGTTATGCCCAAATAGGGGTAAAATACCTGGTATTTCGTATTTTCAGTAAGTATGGAGTATAGTGATTTATCTTGATATATAAGTTTATTTTATTATGATCAATTTAAACACATCAAACTAGGCCTAGGCTACACAAACAAGGTATGAAAATAAAGAGAAACCCACACCAAGACAGATTATCGCGATGCATGTTTTGGTATGTTCGATTTGCAGAGCCCTGCAATCTTCAAAAAGTTTAAAAGACACTTTTCTCTACTTATACTTATATTACCTATATAAAAGAAAAAATTTAAATAACTAGGTAGTTTATATTACTCCACGGGTCAAGTTCTCGGGCAAAAACTCTTGAACAAGAAATTGTGCTTGAAACTATTTTACACGTACCCAAGTTTTTGACAAATTGTAAAAATCAATACAAGTTATATACCAACTAATATTTAACTTGAGGTTACGTTCGCAATGATAACATCAAAGATTGGTTATTTTGCTGGTTTTGTTTGTTTTTTTATATTCGATTTTATAAGTTTTATAGTTTAATTGACTTGTTTTCTTCCCTTTCGAACTAAAAACACGACGACGAATCATTTTTAAAAACAAAACCTTAAAAACAATTTTCTATCCTTAAAATCTAATCTGGTACTACTTACTAAAAATGCCAAAAGTCACTACGTTTTTCCCAACTTGATCAAAAATTGAGAAGAAATTCCAATTTTTTGGCAAGAATTTTAATTTTAAAGCCCGGCCCTGTCTATTTTTCCATTCGTCAAACGATAATGTTGCAGTGCGCATATCTTGTAGTGCCTAGCTGTGTTTACATGCGCGAGGCCATAAAACAGCCACTTTCGTGATTATTGTTTGCTTATCTAAAGGTAAATTGTCTATGCACTAAACGCATTGTGATGCTATAATAATATTAAGTTAAAATTGAGAGCCAAATTTTTTTTAATAGCGATTGTGCGCAAAAATTTTTCAATATTTAATATAGCTCATTATTGGATATTATGTAAGATTTGCTTTACTACAATTTTATTAGTAGAAAATTAAAATTTTATTGATTTTCCATATAGGTAGGTAGGTACATGAAGAGATTTAGTTTGCTCCGCAGCTTCGATTAGCTTTCTGTGGCATTAACATTATCTTGATTTCTACTTATTGTAGTGCCACTGAAATACAATTTTCCTACGTCCACCTATGAAAATAAGAAATAAAGCATGCCTAACTTGGCTAGAAAGTCCTTTATATCACACGCATGTTGAAATATAACACAGTTGATGGCCGACGATTTTGACAGCAAAACTATTTAAAAAAATAACAAACTTACGGGACCCGTGGAGCGAATTGGAGTGCTGGGTGGGGTAAAGTACACTAGGGCATTACTGCAATTATAAAAAATCCATTTTTTTTTCGTTATTTTTGGGAACCTAAGAGTATTTATGATAAAAATAATAATAATATGTCAGGCAACCCATTAAACCTGTCAACATTGTCAACTGAGTTGAACCACAGAAAAAAAAGGGGCAGCTATAGAGCAGAAATAGAATACCCTAGGAAATACCGATTTATAATTTTACAATTATCTCGGATAAAAATATCCATACAATGTTTAAGGATATGGGACAAGTGAATATGCAGGGACGGACTGGGCCTATATAATGTGGCGGGCTATAGGACGGTAAAGGCGCCGGCATGTATCCATGATGGGGAAAAAAAATAGCGCCGCAGGAAAAATTTTTTGGGTGCCACGGCCTTCTTCAATTATGTGACTTGCTGATCAAGTAGGAAAAATAAATAGTAGCGCTGCAGATTAAAATTTTTTGGGTGTCACGTTTTTTAACATTGAAAATGTTTATATTATCGCACGAGCATGTATAGTAGAGGTACACAATTCGAAATTATTGCTGGACATTTATCCCTAACGTCACACCACAGTCTAACGACACCGAGTTAAAATTACTTGAGTCTAGCCGTCCGACCGCGACAGGAGGATCGAGCGAAAATCCACTAATGATTCCATATTCGATCGTTAGTTGATGAATCCTATATGTTCCATTTTTTTTTTGTTTTGCTTATTGTTTGTTATTGTTTTGTTCATTATTATATTTGCGATCCGCAGAAACACGTAAAATACGACCAACGTAAGTTTGATTTTTCTTTTTCCTACGACCACCTACGAAAATGATAATAACAGCACGGTTAACTTGGCTAGAAAGTGCTAAATATCAAACGCGTGTTGAAAAAAAATATTTCAACACGAGTGTGGAAATACAAAGCACACTATATTTAATTTAAACAGGTGTCAATTTGACAACAAAACTATTTATTAAAAATAACAAACTTTCGGGACCCGTGGAGCGAATTGGGGTGCTGGGTGGGGTAAAGCACACGAACGAATTATTAATTTTGAAAAACGAGTTTGTTTGGGTTTCCGATATACAGGGTGCTAAACCTTTTTTTTGTTATTTTAATATTTCTTAAGAAGATTAAGGATGAATTAATTTCAATTTTGCACAAATAATAGATTTACCACTGACTGTCTCCGAACGAACGTAACTATTATTTAAAATAATCTACAGAGTCCTTGTTTTTTTGGGGTCATGACCCCTTTACGCCCCACAATTTACTTAATACGACGTCAATGGCTAAGTTTAAGAACAAAATATGATTTATCAATTTATTTTTCAACTTTTACTTATCTTAAAGTTTTTCACTATCTCTTACGGCCTAGAAGTTATTTTGAGAAAAATTAAAGAATGTATTGTTAATATTGGATTATTTTTATCATATGGACCCTGTGTCCAACAATACTTTTACCACTTGCAAATTATCTAATACTAACAATGCATTATTTAATTTAATTGTTCTCAAAATCACTTCTAGGCCGTAAAAGATAGTGAAAAACTTTACGACAGGTAATGGTAAACGTTGAAGAATAAAATGATGAATTAGATTTTGTTCTTAAACTTAATCAGTGACGTCGTTATAAGTAAATTGGGGGGGGGGGCGGGCATAAAGGGGTCATGACCACAAGAAAAGGAGGTACCTCTAGATTATTTTAAATATTAAAAACATTAGTTCGTCGATTCTGGTAAATCTATTATTTGTGCAAAATTTGAATTAATCATTCCTAAAAATTCTAAAGGAATAATAATAAAACCAAAAAAAAACTTTGGCACCCTGTATATCGGAAACCAATGTAAGAAATCATTTTTGCTTTTGCTTAGTATGTACACAAAAAGTGTATCTTTATAATTTTTGATTAGATTAGCCCTTTTCGAGAAAATTTACTTATTAGGTTTTTATGTACGCCTATGGACAAATATAAGTGCGAATCATTGCTTAGAAATCAACTAAAAAGAAAATACTTAGTTTCTAGCCAATTTTAGGAAATATTTTAGTTTTCATATGTTAAAATTATTAATAAAATAATTTAAAAAAGAAAATAATGTTCTTTTATTCTGGAAATCAAACGGTTCCCGAAAGGACTTCATAAGTTAATAAATTTATTTTTATAAGATGCATCTGGTACTTTATTTTTGTTGAGATCTGAGCAATTTTGATTCACAATTAAATTTCTCAAGAGGCGTGCATGAAAATCTAATAAGGAAATTTTCTTGAAAAAGATACGCCCAATCAAAAATTATCAAGAGACACTTTTTATGCCTGGCTTTCGGCATTTTCAATGTCCTCCCCGGTTGCATCTTTGTAAAGGACCGTGATTTTTTTGTCAATGATGATACTTTGTGCTCAAGTAGGAAAAATATTAAATAGAATGTAAAATTATTAGAAAGATTAAGTTTTTTGCTTGAAAAAATATTAATTTGAAAAATTAGTCTATTAAATCTCTTAACTAAGGAAAAATTATTTCAAAGATCCAAAAATTGAGTTATGATAACAAAAAAAAATGTATTTCCACCAGAAAACCGAATTATATAGCATATCTATATTAACTAAAGTACTTTTGCTAAAGCAATTTATTTCCTTCAAATATATTTTTATTTATTTCAGCTATATTGCTTATTATTCCAATACCGCCACTCCTTTGCTGAACAATTATCTACTTGTCTATGCCAGTGGCGCAGCCAGAATGTTGTATTAGGGGGGGTTTTCAAAAAAAAGAACAGGATTTCAAAATTTTAAAAAGAGTTTTTTTTTATTTGGTCGTTAATTTTAATACTGTAGGAAAATTCTGTATTTTTTAAATTAATACCTGTTTAAAGGCCGTTTAGACCAGGGTCGATAATTTTTGAAACCAAAAAAAATAATAGTAGGATGAAACCCATTGGAAAAGGAAGAGAATATTACAAAAATGAAAGGAAAAATAATTTACGGGCGATCCGAGGTCGGGAAGTGGAAGGGAGTGAGTTTTTAAGGGTAGAAAACGATTTATCTCGATTTCCGGCAAAACTACAAGTCCTATGGAAAAACGTGAAATGGCAAAGTTGTAGGTAATAAAAAGATCTACAACTTTTGTATTTACACTTTTTTCACATGCCTCAAAATTTATGTGAAAATTCAAATAACCAAGTTTTTGGTTTTTTATTTTTATCTTTTACAAGAAAAAGATGGTTTTTAATCAAAAATTCTCACGTCAAAATATCTGCTTTTTTAAAAAAGTCGGTGGGCTTTTTGTTCGTTGAAATCTCTACTTTCTGATGGTGTAAAAAAAAATATACATTACTATGGTAAATGTTCTCAAAAAATGCAAAGAAACGAAAAAAACTTGAATCCTAAATTTTTTTTTTAATTATTATGTACAACTTTGAGCTATTTATTAAAATTTATACTTTAATTACTCGAAAAAGTAACATTCCATGTTACATTGATAAACAAAAAATTACAAATCCATAAAACATAAAGATCGCAAAAAATATGCGAAAATAGTTGTTCTAAATATAATTAAAGCTTTTAAACTTTTTTTAAAAAAGCAGATATTTTGACGTGAGAATTTTCGATTGAAAATTAAGGTGCTTTTTCGATATTAAGTCAAAATAAAGTGAAAAAATAAATATTTTAAATCAAAAAAATTACAGTGTGTTTGGGACATAAAAAGGTAACTTTTTACCAAATTTCGTGAAAAAAAAATTTTCTTTTAAAAGATAAAAATAAAAAACCAATAACTTGGTTATTTGAATTTTTCACATAAATTTTGAGGTTATATGAAAAAAGTGTAAATACAAAAGTTGTAGATCTTTTTATTATCTACAACTTTGCCATTTAACGTTTTTTCATAGGACTTGTGGTTTTGCCGGAAATCGAGATAAATCATTTTCTACCCTTAAAAACTCACGCCTTTCCACTTCCCGACCTCGAATCGCCCGTAAATTATTTTTCCTTTCATTTTTGTTATATTCTCTTCCTTTTCCAATGGGTTTCATCCTACTATTATTATTTTTTTTTTCACTTTTTACCATTTTCAAAGGCCTAAACCGTAAAAAACCATCTTAGTCTGGGAGTCTGGGGGGGGGGGTTAACCCCTAACCCCCCCCCCCTCGCTGCGCCACTGGTCTATGCATGTCAAGTATACCTACATTTAATTTTAATAAATATATTGCGTACCTACCTACCAAAGCATTATTTACTTCAGTAAATTTATGCGTGTGTCTGATCACTCTGATCCAATCCAACTTGATCAAGCAGCATGTGTGACAAGAGTGACTGACCACTTCCACTTAGTCTTGTTAGCTACGATGAACAACGAGCGTCTATTAATCTATTTTTTATTTCTGAATAGGTTGACGAGTTGGCGCTGGCAAATTAATCGGCGTTGCATCGGCAATTGTCACTTAAACGTTCGGGTTCCATCGCCGTTTGACGGTCGCCAGGCGGCACCGAATAACAAGTTGTTTTTTATTGCGCATGCGGGCGCCACCAAAACATTAAATTATTAATTTTTGTAATATTTGCGATTTTGGTTTTGGTTTTTCCTATTATTTATATACATTCACGTAAACAAAAAGGGCGCCAGGCTAGGGCAAAAGGCGCAGCAAGGGCGCTAGAACAAAAGGCGCGGCGGGCTCTGCCCGCCATCCCGCCGGGCCAGTCCGTCCCTGTGAATATGCTTTAAGAAAGTAAATTTATTTTAGCAATATTCCAAACAAATCGAATATAGATACAACTTTTATAATTAACAAGCTATCGATATTTAACTCCATCTCTATCTTTATGTACATTACTCGTGTGAAAGTGATTTTCTCACACTCGGAGACTTTCCGCACTCGGCTAACGCCTCGTGCTAAATACCTCCTCGTTTGATAAGTACCACTTTCAACACTTGCTATGTAATATACTATTTAAGACTTAAAAAAGTATATATTCTTTAATTTTACATACATTTTGAGATACAAGAAGTGACAGAAAATTTTTATTTAATTTTTTATACGCAAACTTAATGGCTCGCATAATCAGCGGCAGCGAACCGGTCATAGGAGGATATGTTCATCTTATTTTGACAGTACAAACTGTCAGTAACAATTCTTGGTTTGTAATAAACAGAATATTTTCCAGTCAAAAACAATACTTTTTTATTTTTAAAATGAATCGTTTTGAAAATCATGCTGTATGCAATTTATGCAAACATTTTTCCGACGATACGATCAATCTTCTTGTCATACTTGGCCAAACTATAGAGGATTGAGGTATCCATTTGAAGAAAGAAAATTAGTTTCCAATTGTTCAGGAATATTTGCTTCTAAATTAGGTATTTAAAATTGAAACTATTAAATGGAAAAATGTTAAATAAAAAATGTTGTCTAAATATTATATACAGGGTGTCCCAAAAGTAATGGGACACAGAGCAACAGCAGACTCCTAAAGGCGAAATAATGCTATTTATTTAAACTTGCCTTATCCCAAAATTGATAACAACCAAGATACAGGGTGTCAAAGTTTTAATTTTGATTTAGTTTTTTTGCGATTATTTCTTAACGAAACGACATAGCAGCACAAAATTAAGAGTTTTGAGGTTTTTTGAGGTGAGAAATTTAAAATTATTCATAGATTTGGTGTAACCAGTAGAGGGCGCTGCCTACGACATGGCCAACTCGTTTTAGCTGGCATAACTTTGTTTGGGCTTCTTATATCGATCCGACTATTAAAAAAATAATTTTCTTTAGTTCTTTTACATCAAAAACGTATAACTTATTGAAGTCGCTAGGAGCAACGATTTTCGAGATAATCGCGTTCGATATTTTTAATGCAAGAATGCTAAAATATTTAAAATAATTGTGTATTCGTATTAGTATTATTTATCACAGCTGACCTTGGTTAAAAACAACGACGTTTCTAAGGCAACAACATGTAACACAAAGTATCATCTGTCAAAGTTAATAAAATTTTTGATTAGAATAAAACTAATAATTCCGTGTACGAAAAAGCGTTTTTATTAGAAAAAAAAATAGTCAACCTTAAGTATTTACATTAACTTTGACACTTAGTAAATGTAGCTGATTTGAAATAATTTTAAGTTAGAAATTCACCGTTGCTCGATTTTCCGTTGTTTTTGGACCACGTACTTGTTGCATTGGACATATAAAATGCGATTATCTCGAACATGGTTGCTCCTAGCGACTTCAATGAATTATAAATTTTTGATGGAAAAGAAGTAAAGAAACTTATTTTTTTAATAGTCGGATCGATATAAGAGGCCCAAACAAAGTTATGCCAGCTAAAAAGAGTGGACCATGCCGTAGACAGCGCCCTCTACTGGTTACACAAAAACTATGAATAATTTTGAATTCCTCACCTCAAAAAACCCCAAAACCCTTAATTTTGTGCTGCTATGTCATTTCGTTAAGAAATAATCGCAAAAAAACGAAAACAAAATTAAAACTTTGACACCCTGTATCTTGGTTGTAATCAATTTTGGGATAAGGCAAGTTTAAATAAATCGCATTATTTCGACTTAAGGAGTCTGCTGTTGCTCTGTGTCCCATTACTTTTGGGACACCCTGTATATTTTATCAGACATAGATATTTAATTCATAAAGCGATATGTTCGCTTCCAAGTCCAGCTTTTTCCCTTTAAGAAGAAAGGGGGTGGCAGAAGAATACCAAAAACATCTTAATTATGTAAGGGAAATGTATAAAAATTTTAGTTTATAAAAATAAAGACCTAATTTAGCTCAACTGCGTTTTTGCGAAGTGTAAACACGTTTAAGTAAAAAAGTTGAAACTAACTTTAAGTCAAATAAAATTATTTTGTGATTATGTCAAAAACTTTCCACTATAATTCGCTGTTGGTTACACACAAAGAAAAAATTTCCGGTAAATTACATGTGTTGCCATGGTGATTATATTTTTGTTCGAATTGTAGCGCGGTAGTTAATAAAAGTGGCACAAAAGATATACTGGTTCGGTTTTTCCTAGTTACCGGCCTGCTGAGAGCACTGTATTAGGACACTTACACACATTTAATCTATGTTAGCGTCATGAAGATATAGCTGTACTACGAACAGGGTTGCCCGATTTAGCCGGGACTGTCCTGATTTTCATCGATATGACTCGATTTGTCCCGCTTTCCGAGTGCACGTCAAAAATCCCGATTTTTCCGATCTACACGTCGAAAATCCCGATTTTTGAGGAGATTTACAGTTGAAAATCCCGAATTTTAAATAATTTTAAAACGTGCCAATTTAAGGTGGGAGTATCAACATGCTTGCCAACCTATAACCTATTTCGCGTAGATTTATTTATGTTTTTTAGCTTTTATACAAAATTTAAAGAAAATCAGTATCGACTTGATATTCTACAGGTAATAATTGACATATTTAATAAATATCAAGGAATTTCATAACTTATTTTAGGGGAATGGTATAACGAAAAATATCGGGTAAGATTTTTTTTAACATTATTATGTCATTGTCACTCATTGTTCTTTCACTATACAATTCTCCCAAAATTAACAATGAAATAAATTGATATTTTTGTAATATCAGATACTACCTAAATAATGTAACGACGATATTGATTTTCTTTAAATGTTAGTTATGAAAATAATAAACTCAAAAAATCAACCCGAAATAGGCTATAGGTTGGCAATAGATTGAATGACGTTGAGAATTCAACCTTAACTTCAATCAACAAATTTATATTATATTTTATATTGAAAGAAAAAATTACATGGTCTTTGAACTTTCTTTGCATGGCATTTTTCTTCGGATGTTTTGTCCTTAAAACAATTAAATTTTTTTGACTTAAATTCTTAACATTAAAACATGATCCCCTTAACGTGCCACACATTTTTTTTGCAATAAAGCAAGAAACCTTCGAAATTAATACAAATAAAAAATACCTGCTAACCTTTGAAAAAATTACATTTAAAATAAAAATGTTTCTACGTTTTTTTGGGTTGAGCTATCGCCGGCGCGTATCTGGAGTTGATCTTCGGTGGGGGGGGGAAATGATTCTGGTGGGGGTTATGAACCTTTTTTTAATGATACAGTTTTTTTTACAAGAAAATCAATTGCTCTCGATTTCCACCTGTCCAATTTTTAAAAAATTTAAGCAAAAAAAAAATTGCTTATGGGGGTGACTACCCCCCCCCCCCCATTACCCCCCCTCAAATACGCGCCTGGGCTATCGATCAAAATGTAAAATTGGTAGGTTTTAATAGTCCAAAAAGGGGCGTGGCACCTAAAAAAAATTAGCCTGCGGCGCTGTTTTTTAAGAAAGGTAGTTGTCCCGCTTTTCCATTTCAAAAATCTGGCAACCCTGACTACGAAACGGCCGTAACGCAAAAACTTTTTTAAATATAGTGACAAATAACAAAGTAGGTATATATTCGTTTTCATTTTACATAGTTAGGACACTTAAGTAGAATAATTATCAGTATACCTATATAATTGTGTAAACAAACTCATAATACTATAAACAAATTTTCTTTTACAAATTCAACAATATTTGGTGTGAACGGAATAGATAAGTACGTTTTCTAGGAAGTGTTTAACGCGTAATTTAATATTTACTTTAGTTCAAGGAATTCAACAAAATAAAGCTTAGACGCCTAAATGCAAAGCGATATCACAAGCTTTTCTTGCAATTTGTAATTCATTTACATGCAGGTTAGTTAAATAATTCTATTTAGTTATTATTTATATAGGTAATTATTAAAATACAATAAGAAACAATAACATTAATATGTTTGATAAGTTTTACAATTAAAATAGACCCACTATAATACAGTGCTGGATTTAATGCTGCATTGGCGTATCCAGAAGGTAAAAAGGGGTAACTGCCTTTTTCCCAGACTATAAATATTTACCGCTTTTCTACCAAACACGTTCTGTTGAACGATTACCACCCCGGGAACATTTTTGGCAAATGCTTATTTTATGACAATTTTGTATAAAGTGTCAGCGAATGAAGCAAATTTATCTAATTTTTACGCTAATTTTTTTTAGACGCTGTTTGAGTTGTTGTGGCAAAAGTAATAATTTAATGTTTACCTTACATTACAACCTTTTTATTTCTAAAAAGAAACAATAATTAAAAATTACTTTAATCCCGTACGTTAGATTTGCCGTACAATAAATAGTTTCTTTTGTGTTGTTGACGTTTAAATCCATGAAATTTTCGATTCGTTCGATTCGATTTTCGAATTTCGTCCTGTTTTTTTCGACTGCAATTTTGTTCTGCGGCTCTTGAATGTATAGAAAACAAAAATTGCTTCCCACCACTTAGAATCACTTTCTGGATATGCCACTAACTGGGGGCAGCAAGGGAGGCGAGTGAGGCGACCTGCACCACCTCATGGTACAATTTTGAACCATATACCTGATATTTTGCGTTGTTACGATTGCAATATTTAATATTTAATGATTTTGTCCACAGACCTGTAATATATAAGGAGCCCCCTTTGTTTACATTTGGTCCTGATCAGGAATCGTTTAAACAGAAATCAATTAATCACAAATTACGGCTGATTGCCCTAGATCTACCGCCTGTGTTTGAAAACGGAGGTTAAATTAATTATATTAGATGCATTTGTCATGTGTTAAGTAAAAATATAGGTACGTGCTTTTTTTAAATTTTATACGGTGCAGCGTTGCTTAGCTGCTTTTGGTGGTTTTCGGTTAGTTTTGAATCTTTTTGTCAAAATACAACTATTTAGTGGTATTTATTAGCTGTTTCTGTTTGGTGTTTATTAATAATGGTGCGCCAGTGCGTCGTATGAAAAAACCTGGATTATTCTAATCCCGGATTGCAATGGTGTAGATAGTTCTGTATTTAGGGTAAAATTTGAAAAATATAGGAATCGTTTTTGATCCTGAAAAAAACACATGCCAATGCACTTTAAGGATAACAGCGAGGTTACAGTGTTGCAATTTTAAGCCATTTTTAAAGCCATCTCCTTCTAACTTATCTGAAACTTCGAAAGTGTGTCTAAGTGTAGAGAAATGGTTTTTCATGAATGGAATGTTTCGTCTCCTTATAAATTACATGTCTGTGTTGTTGTCACATAAAACGCATTTATGAATTTTTTTGTGCTCTAGCGCTCGTATGACGTTTGATTCGATGTCAATCAGCATAGGAATATCTTTACCACCCAATATTGCTAAACGCTTTCTTACTACAAACAGCTCGGAAACTTTCAAAAGTTTAAGAAGTTAATGGTTTAACTTTAACCAAAAGTTTACTGGCACCTTTCACTGTGTGAGCATATTTGCTGTTTACGAGAAGACATTTGCTAGGGCTTTAATTTAAGTTTTGATACAAGATTGGTTTATGCAACACATTTTCTGCCATTTAGAAAAGTTAAATAACATTTATTTTATGGGTTAACATCGTCTATTTTAATCCTTTGGGGGATACCAGTGGCGTAGCTACCGGGGGGGCAACGCCCCTCGGCGCCAAGAAAAAATAGGCGTCGCTCCATTTTTTCTTAATAAATCAGTTTAACTGATTTTTTAAATAATTGTAATACAATCAAACTCGGCCTTTGTCTGTCAGCCGCCTACAGCCTAATTATTACAAACACTAACTGGCACATCAGCAATTCGTAAAGGCGCCCGCGTAAGGGAGGCAGTCGGCTCGTGACGCTCGTGTGACGTGTCGGCAGTAGGCATTCCATTTCAAAGACAAAACAAAAACATTCGGAGAATCATCGGCGTTTATCTCGGTGGTGATTTTTTTTTGTTTGTTTATATTAGTTAAGACATATTAGGGAATAAAGGCGAAGGTAAGTAACTAATATTCAAAGCAAAAACTGAAAATTATTTATCCACTAATAGGCATATACTTAAGTAATAATTAATAATATCATTTATTTTTCTGATGTTCAGAAAACCCAATATGGAAAAAGGCAAAATGAAGTCGAGTTGTTGGGAAAATTTAAAAAGAAAAAAAGAGCAAGAAGATAAAAGGGGAAAGTTGCCCAAAATTACTAGTTTCTTTTCAAGGAGGTGGCATCTGGATCTAGTTTAATTAACTTAGGTAGTTGTCACCCAAAATATAGGTTTATTTTAGTAATACTCCCATATGTCTCGTATTATACCGGACTACTGTAATATTATTTTTGACTAAATATTGACATTAAATGCCGTGAAAAGACCCAAGAAAGGGCGTGGCACCCAAAAAAAATTTTTTTCTTCCGGCGGGCGGGCCTGCCGGCAGCTTATTTGGAACTTGATTAATTTTTAAGCGCCAGCCTGTACGTTTGCCCCCCGGCGCCCATATTTCTAGCTACGCCACTGGGGGATACAATCATCAAAACAGAAGAAAACTCCATGAAAAACGGTGTGCAGGCATTTTTTGTAGTTAAAAATGTTTTTCTTACTCTCACCACGCCACGTATAGGCTTTGAACTTTTCTCTAACAATTTCGGCAAAATTAATCAATATTTATGTTAGTTGTTTAATGTATGTAATCTTCGGTAATTATAAACCGGCGGGATATCCAGATCCTTTATCGACCTCTCAAACAATGATATCTAGCCTTAATAATTTAGAAAAATGTTCGGCATATAACAAAAACGAAGATTTGTAAAAAAATTTACCAAAAAGAGTGAAATCATAATGAACCAACCAAAAAGAACTTTGTGGCTGATAATACTTTTGGGATATTTAGTCAAACATTGGCAAAGCTGCTATGGTAAAAAATGTGAACTGAAGCCAGCATTCTTAACTAATGAAATGCAAATGCCGTCAATTAGAACCTGGAAATTAAAATAAGAAAATGGCTCAGAATCAAATTTATTATCAAAACTTTAGAGGACTGCGTTCAAAAACTGCGGACTTTTACCATAATGCTCTTGATACAGAGTACCTACAACATGCTCTGTCTGACGGAAACGTGGCTCAATCAGTGTTTTTAATAGTGAATTGTTTGACCGAAACTACCAGGTTATAAGGCGTGATAGACATGAAAGTGCCTCAGAAAAAATCGAGGGGGCGGCGTCCTTATTGCGGTCAGCCGTGACCTTCGAAAAATGCATCATCCCCACATGCAATAAAAAGCAGAAGACTTATGGATATCACTAGAAGCTGAAAAGGGTGACAAGATTTATATCTGTTGCGTATACTTACCCCCAGGTGACTCTATTTCATATTACATTTTTGAAGTGAAAACTTCTTTAGGCGCGTTTAGCACTTTTTGTGGGCACTGAATTAAACTGAGCTGTCACGCGTACACCCGTCACGCGTAACGCTCGGCTGTGCTACGCTCGAATTCGACTCCTATATGCCGCATCAGTCGCATTCAGTATCGACGTGGAAACAGTGTGCGTTGTTTGTGTGTTTAAGATCACAAGATAGACACTTGTTGCGTCTCAGGTATGTTCTGGCATTTTTTTTCAAGGGTTGTTCAATTTTAGAAAATATATTTATTCGATATTATTAATTTCACCTTGTTGAAGTTTTCACTTCCGTCGTGTGGTCTTAAGCACACACAATTTTTTTATCAAAAAGGGAAGTCAATCAAAATATATTTCACAAAATTACGGTGATACTTTTAGGAGATTTCAATTTTTCAACAATAGAATGGGTTTTCTTACAACATGGACTATACTATGAACCAACAAATGTCAATATGAAGTATTCTGAAATGATTGACATGTGTTCTTTTATGGGACTTATGCAATATAATAATGGTATTTTAATACAAATCACAAATCACAGAGTGCTTGATTTAATATTTTGTAATAAAAATAGCATGGAAACTGTCGGTCAATGTGGCGATCCCCTGGTTAATAAAGATCCTCACCACCCTGCTTTGTTTGTTGTTTTTAAGTACATTAACTTCGCTCTGCAAGCGAGGGTAAGGAAATTTGCGACTTATTTGCAGATTACTTTCATGAGGTATATGTTTCTAAGCAGCATGGTAATCAACCCATATTTTCTGACATTAGCGGTAATAATCAAGTTTGAATAACAGAAAAACAAATATGTGACCCCATTGCTGCTCTGGATCATAAAAAATGTCCTGGTCCAGATAATATTCCTGGCACATTTGTTAAAAAATGTAGTACTTCTCTTATTAAGCCTCTTTTGCACATCTCATTGGTACAGGGTATTTTTTCCTACAATGTGGAAAACATCTCATAGTATAACTCCTTTACCCAAGGGGGGGGGGGGGGGGGGGGACAAACATAACGTAAAATCTATAGACCAATAAGTAAACTGTCGGAAAAATTTTTGAAAAAATTATTTATAGTTGTTCAATTTGAGCAAGTTAAAAATATTATTTTTAAAACAACAACACATACCTACTTTTAATTGCACTTTAAACATGGGCTATTAACATTTCTTTAGTTATTTAAAAGACTACTCTTGAACGATGTGCAGAAATTTTTCTTTGCCTTAGTAACTAATAATAAATGACAATTTGGTCGACTGAGTTTATCCTTCAAAAAAGACTTTTTTTGTTCAAATGAACCAAATATATTTATAACAGAACTGTTGTCGTCTTAGGCCCGGTATTTTCATCCTCGGTTAAAGCTTGGTTATTTTAATTCCTCGGTTAAACTTGACATTTGATGTTTATAACATGCTTTATGTGTCACAAAACAACTTTAACTAAGCAATAAAAATAACCAAGTTTTAACCGAGGATGAAGATACCGGGCCTAAGAGATAATATCATAACTCTATAGAATTATTGTAAAATACTAAATTGACTACGCCAATGTAAAAGAGGAATTTTTGACAAAGGCTTTTTGAATAGCATTTTTACGAGTATCTAAATCGTGGAGTTGATAGTAATATTAAGCGTGGATTCGCGAGGGTTTTAAATAAATGACAGACAGGGTAAATTCGGAGGGTTTATATCGGAGTGCACGAGCCACTCTCTCTGTTATATTCAATGAGTTTAAATATTAGGACCATGCCAATTAGTTGTTTATAGAAGTAAAATACCTTTGCAATGAGGTTGACTTTGGACTAGAGTTAACTGACAAAACCAAATTAGCTATAAAGTGAAATTGGTAATGTAACCTGAATTAAAGATAAACAAACAAAGTATGAATTAATTTTTAAAGACTATTTTTACTGTCCTCGCAATAGGTAAAAAATTGTAATTGCGAAATAAATGGAGTTGCTAGATCATACATTAACTCTGTTTAAAACCGAGCAATAGTTTATGCTTGCTATATACAGGGTACCATATGAAATATAAATTTAATTAATTAAACCCATGTGTACAGGGTGGTCATTTAGTTCAGCTAATTCAGCAAAGTAATGGCTGCGATGTCATTTAAAGTACGTAAAAAATGTTAATACGAAAGTTGAAGGATATCAATTGGCCATGAAAGTATTTTTTTTGCTCTACAAGGCAAAACGAAAAAAAAATTGTGCATGCTGTATTTTATAGCATTTTTAACTTCCAGACTTCAAAAACAAACGAAAAGCTATACCCTACACTTATCTTCTTTCTTCGTCAGAAAACTAACCAAGGCAAACTAAATCTGACAGAAAAAAACTTGTAACGTTATACTTTATTGTTTGTTTGAAGGTTGTATACAATGATGTATCTTGAGTCATAGATGTGTTTTGGACTTCCATTGCCTTTATTTTTTCATATCACAACGTTTCAACTGGTAAGTATCTCCAGTCGTCTTCAGGTGAATACACAAAGCTACGAGCCTATTTATACTACCTAGGGGGGGGGGGGGGGGGAGCTAGTGACGTATGATCGGGTGCAGTCGTTAGTCATCTGCTTATGTCACCATGTTTATTCATCTGCTTACGTCATCCGCTTACGTCATTACGCTTGCATCACTACCCAATCTGAGCCTACACCTATTTAACAAGGGCTTCCAAATGTTTCTTATATCTGCAGAAGGTTTACTGAAACAGTCAGGGTTCTGGATTATGACAGCTGCTTCTTTGAATTTTCTCTTCCGCCAATGTTCTTCTTTAAGTATAATTTTTGCGTTTGCCCATTGTAAATGATGGCCGTGGGTCCAAGCGTGGTCTGCTGCACCGGATCTGTTTGTTTCTCCTTTCAGTGTGTTGTTTCGATGTTCTTTGATCCGTGTTTGGAGAGGTCGTAGGGTTTCACCAACATAGGATTGTCCACATTCGCAAGGTATTCTGTATACACAATTCTTCGTGTCCTTTTGATTTGTTGGTTTTGTCTTCGTCAGGTGGCTTCTTAAGGAATCTTTGGAGCTGAAGACTGTTCGGATGTTGTACTGTTGTCCTATCCTTCGAATTTTTTCGGAGATTCCCTTGACATAAGGTACATTCATGGTGGGTCCAGATTAATTATCTTTGTTCGTTCTAGTTTTGAGATTTTGACGCTATTTGATGGCCTGATCGACTAGTTTCGTAGGGTAATTATTCATGCCAAGGTCTTGCTTGATGTTGTTAAGTTCTTTCGTCAAAGTTCCCTGCGAGTTGCAAAGTGTGAATGCTCTATCGACGAGTGTTTTGACTATTTCATGTTTGGTGCTGTTTAAATGGTTTGAGGCGTAGTTAAGATATTGACCTGTGTAGGTTTGTTTCCTATATACCGATGTTTGGATGGTCCTCCCGTTTTTTTTTGTACTACGACGTCTAAGAACGGTACGTTGCCCCCCTTCTCCATGGTAAACTTAATTGTAGGTGCCAGGTTGTTCATATGTTGTAGAAAGGTTTGAAGTTCGTCATCGCTTCCATTCCAAATGATGAATGTGTCATCTACGTAACGAAGCCATAGCTTTGGTTTAATATTCGCCTTATCTATCGCCTGATCCTCGAACCATTCCATGTAAATGTTGGCTATTACTGGTGATAGGGATGAGCCCATTGGTAGTCCTTCCTTTTGGCTAAAGAATCTGTCCTTCTTCTGAAAGTAAGAATTATTTAGGCAGCATTCTAGAAGCTCCATTATGGCATTGATGGGTAGCGACGTCCCCCAAGTTTTCTTCTAATGAACTGCAGTGTTTCCTTCACTGGGACGTTAGTGTAGAGACTTTCCACGTCGAAGCTTACCAATCGGTCCTTTGGTTGAATTTCCATTCCACTTATCATCTCGACGAAATGCTGTGAATTCTTTACATATGATGCGCTGTGTCCCTGGAGCGGTTGTAATATTGGAAGAAGTTATACTTTATGATGGAATTGATTTTAACAAGGATATGTATTATATAATTCTTTTTCCAAAGCTTGTAAGCAGATCTTGGATAGCGTTTGTTACATTTTTCGATTGGCTAGTGAATAAAGAAAACGAAAATGTGAATAAAAAAAATTTAAGTCTGTGACTGATCATCTTTATATATAAACAAAGACATTATAAAATCAAAAATTTGTGGAGTGTTATTAATTATTACCGCCAAAAGAACTAAGAACATTTTGTGAAGTATTTACTCCCGATTGCAGGGACGATCCTAGTGATAATTTATTAAAAAAAATTAAACCAAGAATACAATATTAGAATATAATATGACCTTGTGCAATTATGGTATATGTTTTTTGTTAATAGCTGAATTAATAATTTTTGTATGTAGCAGCTAGTCTTGCTAATAACGGCGCCTCGCCGCCTCGGTATTAATGGATATCATTCATTATTTAATTGTTTTTTACTTCGTCTGGTTTGTTTTAAACAAACGCATTTTTTTGGTTAAAAGTTCAAATATTTATAAAATGTAATAAACATTAAATAAAATATTAGTATTAGGATTAGCTGGTATCTACTCCGAGAACATGCTAATACAGAGGTTGTATAGACTCCCTGACTACTGCAGCATTTTTCAGGCAGAAGTTTTTGCAGTGGATAAAGCAGTCAACACTATGCGGGATCACCCTGGCTTGAAAGCAGCTGCGTCTATAGCAATCTATGTAGACAGTCAAGCAGCCATAAAGGCAATTTGATCCAGCAGCACTAAGTCAAAATTAGTAAGGCGCTGTCGCAACAATCTCTGCACACTTGGCGCTCAACATCGAATCACCCTGTGTTGGGTTCCTGGACATAGCAAAATACATGGCAACGAGACTGCTGATGCGCTCGCCAGAGAGGGCGCAATCATGTCTGCCGAACAAGCAGAGAATACTGTGGCTAGACCCCTGGGATCAGTCAAAGAGGATATAGATTAAATAGCTAAACAACTTGCACAAAGCAGATGGATAGGGCTGGCAACTTGTAGCATCTCCAGCCGATTGTGGCCCCCCCGCCTGCTTGACGACACGAAGACCGCAGTGCTATTACAACACAGTCGGAAGGGCCTAAGAAACATCACTGCCATAGTCACCGGACATTGCCTGTTCGGTAGACACGCTGAACGTATGCAAATACCAACTAACGTAGAAGTTGCAGAGATGAAGAAGAAGAGGAAAGTATTCAGCGTTTCTTGTGTAAATGCCCCGGCCTCGCTAGAAGAAGGTTCAATGCCCTGGGCGAACCATTCTTTAATGATCTGGAGGAAGTGAGCAGCCTGCAACTGGGTCAACTCACAAAGTTTATTAACAGCAGTGGCTGGTTTGAATGAGCTGTCAAGATTCTTCTACGATCTACGTCATGTCGCGTTAATCATCAGGAAGCTGATACGGATAGGTTCCGCGGAACACGTGTGGTACCACAACGGTCTTACAGGACTACGTGTGACTGTTTGGTCAATGCCAGAGGTCTGCCACTCTTACCTAACCTAACCTAGTATTAGGATTACAATATCATCTATTTCTAAGATGTATATTTTAATCGTTATCAAAATAATAACTACGACACCCAAGGAGTCACCCATTTAAGTAAAAAAAGGAGGTCATGTGCATAGAATAATTTTGTGTAATA
Source organism: Polydrusus pterygomalis (assembly GCA_963969555.1). Taxonomy (NCBI): domain Eukaryota; kingdom Metazoa; phylum Arthropoda; class Insecta; order Coleoptera; family Curculionidae; genus Polydrusus; species Polydrusus pterygomalis. The sequence continues at coordinate 14,361,269 of OZ018384.1, forward strand.
ATTAATAGTATGGACATTAAACATGTTACTCCTGGGTATCAACTGTTGAAAATCGATCTTTCTCGTTACGATTACTTTACTATTATTTTAATTACTACGTCATCAAATTTTTAACCAGGGCCTGAAAACTCGTTGGTGCATTTAACTTCGCAGTTTCACCGAAAGTGGAGAGAAAATAGCGTTATGCTTGTTAAGTCGCTGTTTCTTCGAACTCCTTTCGAGTTTTATTTGGTTAATATTGAGTTATGGATTTTGTACGGCTGAAACGAATTAAGTGTTTCTGGAAAGCAATAGTCAAAAATACAAAGAATTTCTATCTCGTTCTTAACAAATCGTTATCGTTTCCGGTTTCATATTGGAAGAAAATTTATTGGACAATATTTCCTAATTATTCTAACAAATTGAGGCAGACCATAGGAGAAAAAAGAAAATGATTTGTTGAGTTTTTGTTTTGTAATTTTTTTAAAAATATTTCTTGGGCCCACAAGTTAGACTGATCATTTTGTTAGTGAAAATTTAAACTCAAACGCGGTTCTTTCCCAAATTATTTTATAAAAGTGCTGAAAATATCATTTGTGTGTTTTATTAACGGTGGGTTTTAAGTATTAAAAATTTTACAACAACTTTACTTGATTTAATCGCTTAAATTTTATCGAATAATAACACAACTCACTTATTTTTATTGTTATTAACCATAACAATTATTTCGACATACGGTGTCTTCGTCATATAGTAAAAACTATATAACCATACTAACTTCTCTGTAAATATTAACTATACTCCAGGTACTACCTAGATTTAAATTTAATAAATTTAAATTGCTAATTATGTTTATATACATTTTAAATTAAGCTTAGACATCCCAATAATTACAATATAGGTATAACAAAAGAATTAATACTTCATCATTCACCAACTCGTCATTAAATAAGATATTCAGTTTTTAAACTTGTCTATTTCCATATTTTCTAGAAAATTTAGTTAGATTTAAGTTCTTCTTGTAAAATCTCAGTCATCAAAAAAAATTACGTTTCTACTTACTAGTGGGCTACGACGTGACGTGCGAAGGCTATTCAATAAAGCAAAGAGCAGACGTACGGAAGACGAGAGCGTCTATAAGGAGGCTCTATAGACGTACAAGAAAGCTATTAGGAAATCTCAATTCAATTCCTGGCAGGACTACAGCGAGTGAGTTGAGGGCACAAACGAGGCCGCCAGGCTCAGAAAATTTTTATCGAATGAGCCGAGTGGTATTTCTTCCTAAGAAAAAACGATGGGGCCTTTACAGATAGTAGCAAGGAAACCCTTGAACTGCTAATAGACGGCCGTTTTACTGGAAATACACCGGCAGTGGTCATTGATCAAGGAGAATTCCCGGATTTGAATAGTATTAAATCGGAGGTCACTAACGAGAAGCTCGAATGGGCGATTGACTCATTTGATCCATATAAATCACCAGGACTAGACGGAATAATGCCCGCCATGTTACAAAAGGGGAAAAAGGTCCTAATCTTCTGGCTCCTGGTGATATACAGAAGCAGTTTGTATTATACGCATTTGCCTGCAAGCTGAAACAAGATTAATATAGTCTTCATACCAAAGGCTGGTAAAAGCAGCCACATGACTGCCAAGGACTTCAGATCGATTAGCCTATTTCTCACAAAAACGTTGGAAAGACTGTTAGATACACAAATCGGACGAGAAGAAGGGCTGAGCTCGTTTTAACACGCCTATACTAAAGGCAAATCGGTGAAAACAGCGCTACATGAGGTAGTAGGCATAATTGAAAATGCTTAGAAATAAAGTGTACATTCTTAGAAACTTCTTAGATATTGAAGGTGCCTTTAATAACGTCACGACCGAGGCAGTTTGCGATGCCCTAGCAGAATCAGGGGTTGACAACTACATCTGCCGTTGGAAGATGTTGAAAGGCCGTCGAATCTGCTCTAAATTAGGAAGCAGTGAGATGATCAAAATTGCCGGAAGAGGAACCCCGCGAGGCGGGGTGTTGTCGCCAACGCTCTGGCTGAGAGTAATGAACAAAATTCTTATAACATTAGAAAGGGCTGGATTTAAGGTAATTGCATATGCTGATAATTTAGTTATACTTGTGTCAGGCAAATTTTTAAATACCATCAGCGATCTAACAGAAATGCTGGACCAGTACCAACTACGGACACAGCAGCATACTAATGATATATTCAGGCCAAAATTTGCGAGAGCGATTACACTGTTTTGCTGCCAGACTTGGAAGGGGCTTTTCTATGCTCATTCCGGATAGGGAGGGAAGAGTGAAAAGGCAACCAAGTAACAATGAAGACGGATCACTCGATCTTCACAGATGATTCAGCAATTGACGTCGGGGTGGGAGGTAGTATCTTCTCCAAAAGCATGCAAATACAGAGGTCGTAAAGACTCTCTCACTACTGCAGCATTATTAGGGCAGAAATTTTTGCAGTGGATAAGCAGTCAATATCCTGCAAGGATTACCCTGGCTTGAGAGGAGCTGCGTCTATAGCTATCTATATAAACAAACAGGGTGTCCCGAAATTAGCTGACAATATTTTAAGGAGATAAAGTACATCCAAAAATAAGACTAATACCCTCCATTAATATACCTTCAAAAACGCTTCGTTATGGGGCTAGAGCCCCCCGAATTGGAGCTATGATAAGCAGTTTTTTCACAATATCTCAAAAACCGATTAGGGTATCGAAACAAAATTTAATACATGTTTTACATATGACAAGACGCAATAAACGATTTAATTAGCTTAACTTTATTTCTTCCAGTGGCGTCCCACTGGGTAGGTAGTTGGGAGAATATTGCCCTAAGTTTTTTATTTTTAGGATGTTTTAACTTCAGGTACACTTCTTAGAAGCCTTAAAGTCTTTGGTTGAAAAAAGGTACTCTTGTTTCATTGAGGTAAAATTCACCATTTTCCAGTAAAATCGATTTTAAAATTTTCGGTTTTTTGAAATCCGGTGAAAAGGCTAAGGTTTTTTTTTGCATATCTCAGCAAACACTTAATATTAAAACATGAAATGTATTAGAAGTTCTACTAGCGACAAGGCATATGTATTAAATGATGTTACTTTAAAATATTTTTCCAGTGACGTCGCAAGGGGTGGAGCCTTACTATTATTTTTTTTTAATTTCATAGTTTTATTGTAATTTTTTTTTAATTTAAAATTTTTTGTTAATAAAACCTTCTATTATTGTAATTTGACAGAATGTAATGTTTTTAAATTAAACTTATTTTCAGATTTCTTTGTTTTTTAAATGTTTACTTTCATTGGTACTTTAAGAGAGTTTTAAAATAAAACAAAAAATAATAACAAATTGCAAATCAAATTTGATTGTGAACCACACGGGAAACTAATTCTTAAGCAAGTACCTACCAGTCATGTGTCTCCAAAAATCATAATCAAGGGGATTTAAATCAGGTGATCTTGGTGGCCAGGTTATGGTTACCAATCCACCTTGTAATTTTCTTCAAGCCAATTTCTCACTTGACGTCCGTAGTAAGCTGGTGCCCCATCATGTTGAAAGATGTGCCCTAAACGTAAATCCAGTGGCACATTATCTAATAAATCCCCAAGTTGATTATGTATTATTGTTATTTGTCGCTCGTAGAACTTCTAATAAATTTTATGTTTTAATATTAAGTGTTTGCTGAGATATGCAAAAAAAACCTTAGCCTTTTCACCGGATTTCAAAAAACCGAAAATTTTAAAATCGATTTTACTGGAAAATGGTTAATCCTACCTCAGTGAAACAAGAGTACCTTTTTTCAACAAAAGACTTCAAGGCTTCTAAAAATTTCACCTAAAGTTAAAAAATCCTACAAATAAAAAACTTAGGGCAATATTCTCCCAACTACCTACCCAGTGGGACGCCACTGGGAGAAATACAGTTAAGCTAATTAAATCATTTATTGCGTCTAGCTATGCGTAAAATATGTATCAAATTTTATTTTGATACCCTAATCGGTTTCTGAGATATTGTAAAAAAACTGCTTGTCATAGCTCCAATTTGAGGGGCTCTAGCCCCATAGCGAAGCGTTTTTGAAGGTATATTAATAGAAGATTTCAGTCTTATTTTTGAATGTACTTTATCCCCTTAAAATATTGTCAGCTAATTTCGGGACACCCTGTATATGGTAACGAGACTGCTGATGCGCTCGCCAGGGAGAGCGCTAGCGGGTCTGCCGAACTAGCAGAGAATACTGTGGCTAGACCACTGGGATCACTCAAAGAGGAGATAGATCAGATAGCTAAACAACTTGCGCAAAGCAGATGGACAGTGCTGATAACCTGTAGCATCTCCAGGTAATTGTGGCCTCTTGACGGCAGGAAAACCGCAGCGATATTACAGCACAGTCGGAAAGACCTAAGAAATATCACTGCCGTTGTCACCCGGCAGGAAGGACCTAAGATCAGAGCCTTTTCGGTAGACACGCCGAATGTATGCAAATACCAGCTAACGACTTCTGCAGAAGTTGCAGAGATGAAGAAGAGGAAAGTATTCAGCATTTCTTGTGTGAATGCCCCGGCGGCCTCGCGAGAAGAAGGTTCAATGCCTTGGGCGAACCATTTTTTAATGATCTGGAGGAAGTGAGCAGCATGCAACTGGGTCGACTCACTAAGTTTATTAACAGCAGCGGCTGGTTTGAATGAGCTGTCAAGATTCATCTACGGTCTTTTACCATCAGGAAGCTGATAGGTTCCGCGGAACATGTATGGTACCACAAAGCTCCTTATAGGACTACGTGTGACTGTTTGGACAATGCCAGAGGTCTGCCACTCTAACCTAACCTAAGGTCCTTGCATGATAAAATTTTATTATTTTCTAATAAGAAAATTAAAATTTATACGAATAAACTATTCGTACGTAAAGTTCTTAAAAACTAAATACGGCTGTGATACATGCCTCAATAAAACGACCAGTAATAAAATATGCCAATGTCAAATGTTACTAGACGTTTTATATTTCTATTAGTTTCAACCTGCCTTATAGTATTCAAGAAAAAATAATAATGATTAAGTTCTCGGAGAGTATACGAAATGTTCTCTGCGACGTTTTCTTGCCGACTCATCTCTGGATCTATAAGGTGTCAAGGGTGAGCTAGGCTACACAGCGACACAGCACTTAGGTGACAGTTGACCCATTGTGCATCCTTCAAAGGGTTAATATAAATAGAGGAAGTAGATAGAAATAAGAGGGCATTCTTTAGCTGGTGAGTCAACCTACATATTTGACGTAGTTGACGTCGTCGCGTAGCGGCATGACAGACTCATTCCAAACAAGAGAACTGCTGGGGGCTTAAAGCAAATTAATGATGTACTCGATGCTAGAGCACAAGTTAATAATGCATATTTAGACCTTTATCTTTTTTTTAGTAGAACATAATGAAATTAGCACCAGGCTTCATAGCTAAACTGTAGGAAAGCATTACTCCACAGTACTGCGCAAATTACATAAGTATAAATATCATCCGCATAGATATTAAAAGCATTAGGATTTGAGAAAGGGCGCAAACGTTTGTTTTGTATTATGAAAAGGGTAATAACGATAAGGAATTTTCATGCATTGTTTCCCCGTTTTACACACGAATGCACCTTCCCAATAAACAATGAACCAAACGTTTTAATATTGTAGATATTGAAGTACAGAAAATTAACACAGATTTGTACAAACAAGGACTCAATACCCTCAAAATCTAACTGTTTGGGCGGGCATATTTGAACATCGGATTTCTTTTCGAAAATAAAGTTTTTTGGAACTTTTACAAAATTAAATTCGACCTGCATTAGAAACATTGGCACAATATGCATAGTCTCCAAACGTTAAAATAAATAAAGTTCCCATTATTTCGTTTTAAGTACTTGCGTTTATTAAGATGGTACAATCATTATTTTTCTTGAATACTGTTAAACATGTTAAAACTAATAAAAAATAAAACGTATAACAACATTTGACATTATAATAATTAACACAGGTGGTTTCATTGAGCATGTATCACAGCCGTATTGCATTTTTAAGAATTTTACGAAGAGTTTTTTCTTAATAACTTTTAATTGACTTATTAGAAAATAATAAAATTTGGTGTGCGAGTCCATCATACAAGGACGTTCTAAAAAGTCTTATAAAATTTTAATGTCATTTTCCATGGCCAGGCTGGCGGTGCACCACCCAGTATACACCGCATTAGTGTTCTTTTTTAGTTTTAGGTTTATTATTTTTTTATTAAATTGCTTAATTTGTTGTTAGCTTTAAATACACATTGAATGATTAATCAGTTTTTTTTAGGTGTTTAGCTATCTTATCAGGACCTGCCTACTTGGTAATGTTTTAACTACAACGCTTTGGTTTCCTGCAACCATCATCAATTTTCTTTTTTTTATGACCACCATATTGGATTTTTTATTTATCGAAAAGTACTATCTAAGGAAATGCAACATTTTAGTTTATTCAAAATATCTCAAAGAGCAAAAGAACCAGAATCAATCTGCAAGCACCATTAAATTGCTTCGGTTTCGGCTAGTTTCGGCCAAAAAATCTAGTTTCGGTGACAGTTTCGGTTTCGTCCAAAAACCGGCCGAACCTTCGGCCATGCCGAAACTCAGAGTTTGTAACACCGTTCGGCTAACTTTGGGTGGTAGACAGTGCTGTCTATATAAATAATAAATTTTTTCTCTGTCGACTTTTTTTCTTTCTTTTTTTTTTAGTGGGAAGGGTTTAATCCGTTCCGAAGGATCGATCTCGTCCTATGTAAAATAAATTTAATTTCAGTAATACAATAAAATTTTTAAGTTTCGGCTTCGGTTTCGGCTGAAACTGAGACCAAGGCCGAAGATTTGGTTTCGGTTTCGGCTGAAAATCTTGTTTCGGGCGGACACTACTTATTTGTATTGTTTTTATTAATTATTTGGTTAATATTATTTGCTAAATAACGGTTATTTATTGCTATTTGTTTAATTATCTTTATAATTTTCTTCTGATAAAGGAATGGTGATCAAAGACTGCAAATGATAGAGCTATAAGCTAACATATATTTCGAAGCTTAATTTAAAATGTAAATATAACAACCACATTATTAAATCTAGGTAGTACTTGGAGTATGTTTAATATTTATTTACAGAGAAGTTCGTTTGGGCTTTTACTATCTGACGAAGACACTGTGTGTCGAAACAATTGCTATTATGTTTCTGAATGGATCTCCATCGAGTATTAACTACTTCAATCAAACAACTAAATTTATTATACTATAAAATTATAGAGTGTTATATTTAAAGAAGTCTCGATTTTTTGAGGTACATACAGAGTGTTTCATTAAGGGTGGCCACCGGCCATATCTCAGAAACTACTAAGCATAGAAACTTGGGGGGAAAAAATTATAATTAAAGTGGCTATGAGAAAATATTATTTTTAAGTTCCCCATTTCACCACAATTAAAAATTAATTTTTAAAATTCTGAATTTTTTCGAAAATTCCCATATTAAGGTATATCTCTGGTTACATCATTAGAAAGCTTAGACAATTCTGCATCATTTTGGTTTAAGGCTTATTGGCGTACCGTCCTTGATAAGAGCGGGGGAAGCTATTGAAAGTGTAATCATTTAAATCGCTGTAACTTCTAAACGAATTATCCGATTTTACTAAATTTCAGCTTGTTTGGAAGAGAAAGGTAAGTACTTTTAATTGTCGTATCCAACGGTACACGATAGTTTCTAGTAAAATTGCTAGAGGGCGCAATTTGTAATAATAACAGTTTTTTGATTTTGTCCCGAAAATTCAAATCATACGGTATAAATATGGTATCAATCGGAAAGTAGATTAAATTTGCAAGAAAAAATGTAAAGACCGCAGACGCGTTTTTATTTGTCCTTTTCCATGCCCCCTTTACATTGTATCTAGGCTTAGGACTTATGTAAAAGACTAAATTTGGAGCGGCAATAACACCAGCATTAAAATAATAATAGAAAACTTTTTAACGAATCAATCGAAAGACTTTATAAATGTAAAAAATAACTTCCATTTAGTAAAATACAACTATTATTTTTTTTCTAGAACTAGAAATAGTTACTTTAGTTTCAACGTCTCGTGTGGTTGGTCGAGTATTATAAACAGCGTATTTTATTCGCCTCCAGAAGTGAAAATCTAACACAGTTAAACCCAGAGATCTAGGTGACCATGGAAATAAACTACCCCTTCCAATCCAGCGATTCGGGTATCTAACATTTAAAAAATCACGGACAGTTTGCGAAAAGTGGGCTGGGCATCCATCATGTTGATACCACATGGATGTTCTTAGGTCAATGGGAATATCTTGTAAAATGATAGGCAAATCATGTTGTAAAAAGTTTAAGTAAGATTCGCCATTTAGATGGTCATTAAAAATAAACTTATAAGAATAAACGATAATTCTGTGTCCTAAAACTCCGCACCACACCACTACACTCCACCTGTTTTGGTGATCCACTACTCGCATCCAATGAGGATTTGTTCGTGATCAATAGTGCATAATATGTAAATTAACTCTGCCGCTACTAATAAAAGTGGCCAATAGCAATAGTCGTGCCGCTTATCAAAATCGGTTTCCGATAGGGCCTGGTGTAAAACTGCTTGATAGGGTTGCAGCTTAAAATCCCCTTATAATTCGGAACACTGAAATAACACTTATACCTAGGTCTGTGAAAATTTCTCGTGAACTTAAATGCGGATTAGCTTACACGTACGCAAGCACGTTTATAATATTGTCTTCATTACTTACCGTACGTCTTCTGATACGAACTGAAATAGGTCGTACACGTCCCGTTTACCTTAAACGTATTGCCAGTCGTCAAAATACTCTTCTGGCATGGTGCCTTCGTTCAGGATATATGGCCGCATATTCTCGTTCCGCAATAGGGGCACTTTGAAAACATTCAAAATATACGGCAAGCCTATCGCAAGCTTCGGCCTTGGTAAAAGCCATTTTTGAGGGATATAGCATAAGTTTTAATTAGGTAGGAAATAATTCAAAAATAATCAAGGAGAAACATTTGTCAACATCTATCAAAATTAAATCCGCCGATTTTGTTTCACGGCTATCTAGATTTATTTTTTGAACCATCATATTAGAATTATGACTAAATTAAAAGTTTTCCATGATTATGTCCTTAATTCCAAAGTAGTTTTTTGGGCCATTGGAACAATAAGTAACAAACCCACATATTACGGAATCATAAAGTTTAAAAAAAATTTTTTGTCGTGACCATGAAGCTATAAAAACAATAATTTCTTCGATAAAAGTGTTAAAAATTATTGTTTTGGCAATAACTCTGAAACGAACAAAGATATCGAATTGGTCTTCACATTTTTTCTTGCAAATTTAATCTACTTTCCAATTATGATGTCATAGTTATACAGTATGATTTGAATTTTCGGGATAAAACAAAAAAAAACATTTATTACAAATTGCGCCCTCTGGCAATTTTATTAGTAACTATAGTGTACCGATCGATACGACAATTAAAAGTACTTACCTTTCTCTTCCAAACAAGCTTAAATTTAGAAAAATCAGATAATTCGTTTAGGAGGTTACAGCGATTTAAATGAATACACTTTCAATAGCTGCCAGCCACCACTAGTGTTGCCGCCGAGACGAGAAATTCTCGTCTCTCGTCTCGTCTGGCCCTCTCTCGACGAGACGAGAGAGATATCTTCTCTCGAATAAAGCTCCGAGACGAGACGAGAGAAGTACCCTCTCTTGTCGAGAAATTCTCGTCTCTCTCGATCTCTCTCGAGCAAAAAACGTTACGTTTTTGAGCTTTTTTAAATCTTCTTAAATTCCTCTTTGCAAAACTACACATAATGTATGTATTTGGACCAGCGGTTTTCGAGTTATTTAACTGCAAATAGTTTAATCTAGTTAGCCGTGCCTGGCCATTCAGAATAACATATTATTATGACGCTTTATCGCTGGATAAAATTATTTGCAGTCAAATAACTCGAAAACCGTCGGTCCAAATATGGACATAATATATTTTTGATAAGAGGAATTTAAGAAGATTTTAAAAATCTCATAATCTTAAAAAAATATTTTTTAAATTTGCTGATTCTACATAAATTTGTAATTACTTTTATTAAATGCATTATAGCATAGTTAATCGTTTCCAAGATATTGACTTTTGAAAAATTATATTTTTGAGTTTCGACAACCTATAGCTTTCTAACAGTACATCTTAGAGCAAAACGGCGCATATGTCTATATCTTCCATTTTCACTATCTTCCCAAATCAATCAAACTTCCGGCTAAACCGAATGTAACTCGAAAGCAGGAAATATAATTCTTCCGGTTTAACCGGAAGGTGATTTTTTTGGGAAGATAATAAAATGGAAGATAGGGACATGTGAGTCGTTTTGCTCTAAGACGTACTGTTAGATCTGTCAAAACTCAAAAATTACATTTTTTAAAAGTCAATATCTTGGAAATGGAAATTTCTTACCGTGCTGGTGTTTTGGAGCACCCTGTATAGACAAAAATAATTTTATAGAAGGCACCTCTTAACCCTTAATAAGCTCCGTCAAAAGTTTTCCGCTATCTACTGGTACAGGAGATATTGACCTTTGTCGCACTAATAGGCCACCCTGTAGTAATCATCAACGTCGGTACGCCAATGAGCCTTAAACCAAAATGATGCAGAATTGTCTAGTCTTTCTAATGATGCAATCAGAGGTATACTGTAATATAGGAATTTTCGGAAAAATTTAGAATTTTAAAAATTAATTTTCAACTGTGGCGAAATGCGGAACAATATTAAATAATTTCCGGAATTTTCTCATGACCACTTTAAAAATTTTTTCCATAAGTTTCAATGCTTAGGAGTTTCCGAGATATGGCCGGTGGCCACCCTTAATAAAACACCCTGTACTTTGCCGCATTAGAGGCACTAAATGACCAGTGACCATGGATACGTATTCGTTGAAGGCACCTCAAGTATTAAGGGAACATTATCCACGTGCTTTTCACCACACATCATGTGATCACAGACGTCATCACAAAATACTTTCATAAAACCTAATAAGACGGCGCCACCGTTCCGATTTGCAATATATTTTTACTTGCCTAAAATTTTGAATGGAGTTGTAAAAGATAGTAAAATTCTATGATCTCATTTAAGGCCACTTCTTCAATAATAGCAGTGTTGTGTGGTTTTCCTTACAAAGCTAGGATGTTGCCAAACCTTGCGCTTATTATGAATTTAATCAGCTGTTTGTAATACATGGCGCTGTACCGAGCCGCGAACGTAATTTATAATGGCAACATAGCGCTTTTTATGAACACAATGCAACAGCTAGTTGACAAATTATTCTTTACTCGCCGATGGTCACTTTTTAATATACTGTAATTTACTGGTCTATTGGAATCGCAGTCAGTTCAAGATTTCGGAGAATTGTACTCCCAAAATAGAATGCCAATTTAAAATAATTTTTGATGGGCTTTTATTTTATAGGTATTTTGTTATTTTTCTGTCTCCAAAAGCAGTGCAATGTTGCCGTTTTAAATAAATATTCTCATATTTGCGTAATAATAATAATAATAAAATACCACTTGACTAATATAGATGTGTTTTGGACTTCCATTGCCTTTAGTTTTTCATATCACAAACGTTTCAACTTTCAACTGGTAAGTATCTCCAGTTGAAACGTTGTGGTTGTGATATGAAAAACTAAAGGCAATGGAAGTCCAAAACACATCTATTACTCAAGATACATCATTGTCTACAACCTTCAAACAAACAATAATACCACTGTTTTAAAATCTCTGAAATTGCCTGCAATTATTTATTGTGTAATTAATTAAATACTATTTTTTTGATTTGATTCCCCATTCACTTACCTAAAGCGCGTACTTGTATTTTTTGTAAATATACAATTTATGTAGGTAACTGAATAAATGATAAAATAATAAGTCCTGAATATTGTTTAAAATAAGGATTTTTGCGTCCATACTTGCGAAATTAGGTAGGTACTTATTAACCATATTTTAAAAAATAATCGCAGAAATAAACCCTGAAAGTATAAACTGCCACTGCAGAACATTCTGGCAACATTGCACTTTGTAGGGTAAAATTTAAATTTTACTTCTTCTAGAATCCTTTTTACGCTATTTGGTAAAAAGTTTTATTGGATGTGATTTTTTTGTAAACAGTGACAAGCGTGACAATGTGAAAATAAGATTGGCGGAATGGAAGCACATGTTGTGACGTCAGAGCCAGACTTCTGCCGCTAGTAGGCGCCCTACGTTTACCGTCCCACGTTTACCGTCCCCATCATGTATGACTTAATATAACTCCTACGTCGTTATTTGTAAAAACTGAACGTCTTTACTAAGCAAGGAGAGCTATCTTCGTTCGAGCTATATATGTCTCTCTTTATATGTAGCGAAGGTAATTTAATGCAGACGGAGACAAATATAGGCTACGAAGGGCCCGAGCATTATTTTGCATTGTTCACAGTCTTCTTGGATTGGACTCGGCCAATGCCACAAAAATAGAATCGCCCAGCCCAACCCCAAGTGATAATGGCTGACAGACTTTATCAAAGAGTTTATTTATCTTTTCTACTAATATTGTTTATGAACACGAGCCTTTTTACATTTTGTTCTGCTAAAGGTAAGTTTGTTAAATTTGATTAATTATTTTTATGATTATACAAGTCATCCCATACTTATAACTCATTATTAACCAAAATGTGCCAACACTTGTTTGATTATTTTTTCCTAAGTTTTGGTAAATGTATAAATACCCATGCATATTTTAATTACTAAACCCTACGATACTAATTTAAATCTTGCTGATTCTTGCTTACTATGTATATTATACGATCTATTTTTTTGATCTTTTAAACCTTGTCGATTCTCTGCTAAACTCAAGTGGAAATAATTTTATTTTAACCCAATCTGAAGTGTTTTTGCATTGTGGTATTTTTGTTTTAGATCAGCTGTTCGTTATGTGATGTGAAAGAATTAATTTTGAAGACAAGATTTTGTTGTCACCTTTAGGTTAGCTATTTTACCCAGGCCTTTCCACTTTTCCAGGCTGACAATGGAAGTAGATATTTTTATTGAAAATACACACATTGCTGAGAAAGCTTCAAGTAGAGAATGAATGAAAAACCAGTAAACGAGGCACTCGATCAGCAGATTACGAGGAATTCTAAGACAGACTCAAATGGTACTTAATTGTGATTTCCTTTTAATATTTTAATGAAAATGTCATTTGCATGTCCGAGTTTTATTTTTAATTTTCTTCGAGGCTAGACAAACAATAATATAGAGCATTTTATTTTAACGTGATTCGAAAAGGTTATTCAGAGTCCTGCTATTTGATTTTTACTACATATAAAATCAACTAACGGGATTTTGAATAGTTTTTTTTGGCTTAAATAGGTATTACCTATTTGAGGAATTTTTCAAAGAATAGAAATACAGAAAAATTGATAATGACAGTGTTTGTGCCTGTAAAATTTACACCAATTATCTGAAAATGGTGATGATTTACTTTGCTCTCGAGGAGGTATCCAGTGAAAAAAAAAGTCTTAAAGTACTTTATAATCCTGTCCCACGTCCTGTACAGCATAGGTATTTCTTGTAAGTTTATACATATTTTGTCAAGAATTAATGACGGTTGACACATGAATCAATGTTTTATACATTTTGTTTTACTTATTCTCAACAAACTATTAAAATATTAAAGGGCAGCAATGTGTGATTGGCTATACGTATTTTTTACCTATATTTAAAACATGCCTATATTTTTCTAGGATCAGTTACAGAAACACATATCTACATGCCGATGGTTTAAAAACTCATACGACTGACAGAGGCAAAACAAAATGGATGAGAGAATAATAATTAAAGAAGTATGAAGATAACATAACAAAAAATATATCTAGTGTAATTATTATCGTAAAATAAAATATTAAAGTACACTTTTACTCTATACTTTTAATTTTTTTATTTAAAAAAAAATAAATTAGCTTATTTTCACATAACTAAAACCGAGATAACAAGCTTAGTGGTAAATGCATGTTCTACCATCGTTTTACCAATTAAAAGCGACAAAAACGCCATAACTTTTAAATTATCGTAAGTTCAATTCTATGTTCCAGTTACATCGACTTGGGTCAATATAGATAATTGCGTTATTATGGTGTAAAGCCGACATAACGGATTTTTATGAATGAAATAATAGAATGGGACATTCGCGGTGCCGACACCTAGCGGAGACCCCTCAAACCGATTAAATGGTAGGTTTCTGTAGATTTTATATTGGTGAAAACCAAATATCCCTAAAAGTTACTAACAGCTGACTGCCTAAAAGTAAACCAGGTTCTGAGCAAGTTTTTTTTATATTTATCGAAATTGTGCGAACATTTAACAAAAAAATAGGTTTTTAGGAGAACAGAAAGTTGTAGTGAATATTAATAAGTATATTAAATTTGTGTTTTTTATGTGGACTTCTGTATATAAGTGATTTTCTTGTCGAGGTCATGAAAAGCAAAAACATGATTTTTTAAGTGTAATTTCTTTATTATTTATACCTTTTTTCGAAAAGCGATTTACTTCATGATAATCCACCAACCTTCTATGACACCTCACCAAAATTTTAGGTATGTAAAACCCATAGTTTAAGAGAAATGTTGAACAGCAAGTACCCCTGTTTTGCATGCTATTTTATACCCATTTTCAATAGGGGCGGGGCCTGTTCTCTGGCCTTAAGCTATGGGCACAAACTAAACAATAAAAATAAATTTTATTGTTATTTTATTCGGGTTTTTTATGAGACTTACCTTGTATACGGTTTATAGCAAACCGAATCTACACCCAGCCTAATTCACATACAAAATGTCATCATTTTCCGTCAAGTAGTTTTTAGGCTTTCGAGCCAACATCCCGACAAACGGACAGGTGAAGCAGACCTACAGATGAAGCATTTTAAAAAGTTTGTGATCAATCAAATACAATTTCGTTTTCTAAATTCGTTTCCTCATAATTTGAACTAATATTTTTTGTCACATACCCATGCATGCTCTTAAATAGAGGCTAGTGGCATTCCTTTGAAACAATTAGGTTTTTAAATAAGTTATCAAGGAATGCAATCATTACCTAACTCAAAGTAATGCCATTGGCCTGTATTCGGGTTTGTCCGGATTTGTTCAGGTTTGCTACCCAGAAAATATAATAATATAAAATAAAACAAAATTTTGTGTACACTCTTGTGCACTTTACGGTATCCATTGGCCAGTTGAAGAGAAAAACTTCTGCTTTTTGGACTAGGGGCTTGTGAAATAATTATTTGATAGACACATTATTCTTTTTGTAGCTTATGTACGTCACTAACTTGTGAGGACCTATATCCTGTTAATGTCCCAAAAAGATATCAGTATATACATTATACATGTATAAATAAATTCTTGAATTACGTTGAAGCCACTTTTGCCATATTTGCTATGATATGTGTCCGGGGAGATACATGGCGTTCAAGGGAGATAGATGTATATTGCACTTTAAATGTTAAATGGAAACTTCTTTATAAATGTGAAAGTATATGCCTAAATATGCATACTTTTAAATACTTTAATACTTAAATATTTCCAGCTATTAAGCGATGTACAGGGTGGCCCATTAATAAGGGACGCCGGCTATATCTCGGAAACCATTAATCGTACAGCTTTCGGAAAAAAAATATTATGAGTAAAGCGGTCATGGTTTCCGAGATAAAGCCTCCCTTATTAATGGGCCACCCTGTACTATATTGTCATTTTTTTTTATTCTTTCGATTGTAAAAAAGGGGATTTAATTAATCGGGGTTTGAGTGTAATGGCTTTTGCAATTACTGTTAGTCAGCCCAGTCTAACTGGGAATAATGGATATGAATAGAGATATGTATTCGGAACAATTAGAATTAGCGGAAACGCTTTAGACGCTAATACAATGGATATTGATCGCTTAGCTGGTAGTTTGGGCACTCAGGACTGACATTTGTGATTTGTTGTCGATATCAGGAGTAAATGGTTTAACCAGGTGCCACGTAAATATCTAATTCCACGCCTTTCCGCCAATCAATTTAATAAGTTTACATTGAGATAAACTTAATTTATTTTAATTTGAAGAAATTGTCCATACTTAAAGTGGAGTTGAAAGTATGAAAAGGAAAGAAAAACACAAAGTCTTTCTCCACAAAATTTAATGGAAAGGATTCCAAGTTTAAGGGTATCTACATGTTTCGAACGCATTTAAACTTATGCTGATGGTGTTAGCAAAAGAGAAATTAAAATTTAGAACCTTACCCTCTCGCGGGGTTACTGAGGTTTAGTCCTCAGGACCCCAAAAATTATTTTCACTACAACAATTTTATGTGAAAACACAACGATTGTACCTTCACAATAATGCCTTATATCCATAAGTTCCTTTAAATGTTTTTAAATAAGCTTAGATAGGTTTTCTTCTTCCCCAATTTATTTGGTTGGTTTACACCCCTTCATAATCTTTTAAACACTCTATGGTTTTACCATTATCAAATCTTTTATTTCATGTTTCTTCTATACTCCAGTTTTAAATCCATAAAAGCTCCATTAAGTTTATAAATTTCAACTTCTCTTTTGCTAACACCATCAGCATAAATTTAAAAAACTTTCTCTCTCCTGAAGATGAACGTTTCTGCGTTCGAAACATGTAGAGACCCTTAAACTTGGAATCCTTTCCATTAAATTTTGTGCAGGAAGACTTTGTGTTTTTCTGTCCTTTTCTTAATTTATTTTGTTATTAAAATAAATAAATAAAAGTTGTCAATCTATCTATATTCCCCTTTAGCGCAGAATTTAGTGGATTTTAGTCAAATTTAAACAGATTCTTCTGGTAGGTTTAAAATCTTAATTTTAAGTTTAAAAAATATATATTTAAGAAAAAAGTATTTGTATTTGCTATCTTTATTTTATTGACTTTTTTTAAGTTTCAATAATGTATATTATGATTGTAGCGAATGCTTATTAGTGTGTTTTTTCCAGGGATAAGGAAAATCAATTATTTTTTTAATTAATAAAATCCACCGGCTTTTAAATATACAAAATGAAACAGAAATTCTTTATAAAATATTATCAGTGACTATTATAGGGATAGCAATAAATTTTTGCTCTAGCCTAATTTATTCCTAGTCTAGTAATATTTATTTTTGCAGACACCCAATCTATTAAAAAAAGATGACTCGAACGTTCTAAGGCGAATTCAGGTCCGGAACATCAATATTTCCATCGATTCTCTTGATTTTTCTGAAATACCTGGGATATAAGGTCTCGTTTATTTCTAAATTATTAGCAGCTATGTGCTGATTATTATTTTCAGATGTTCTAAAAGATCTATATTTGAAATTATTGGAATAACTATTTTCATTTAAAACCTATTTGTTTTTATTTAATAAATACCTTTTTTTATTCAAAACTTTCTGAATAAACAATATTTGCCATATTATTATCATACCCATACAATTTTAACTACCCCGGTTGTTACTGATGATTTGAACAATAGTTTAAATACCTATTTGTTTGAGTTGGTTTTCTATAAACTATAGTCGTACTTATGATGTTTAGGGAATTTATGAAGAAGAATTAAAATTGTCCGATTTATAAGCTTTTTCTTTTTCATTATAATATTCGTTTCAAGCGGCCTATAAAATTATTTCTATAAATTCCTATTTATGTTGCCTCATGCTTTTTTATACATTACAATATACGTACGGAGTTTCCGGACACCCAGTATACAGTGTGTCTAAAAAAGTATGTAACATATAGAAAACTTTTTGTTATTGATTTGTCAGAAAATGTTGTTTTGAATAAAATAAATATTTTTGCAAAAGAACCTCAGTCAGTCAGTCAGTGTAAACAGTTTTCAAAGATAACAGTATGTTGTCCCACAACCTTCTTTACTTAAGAAGGTTGTGGTTGTATCATTAGTCAGGACGGAACAATTATTTGCAACCTTCTTGTAGATGAAGTCTTGAGTATTAAAATTAACCAACTTAAATTTGAGATTGCAAAAAATTAATCTTATTGATTGATTGAACCTAGCCATTTCTTTTTACTTTTTGTACAAAAGAGTATTGTAATTAAGAAAAATTAGCTTTTCTAGATCTTATCAGATCTTGACTTGTTAATCTCTCTAGATCATGACAAACATGTTTGTCATTTTTGCCGATCTGTCGATTTGTCATGTCTATTGTCTCAAAAGCTACTTGACGTGGGAAAAGGAAAGTTTGTATTTGAAAATATTATACATTCGGTAAGAAAAAATTAAAAAACCTTTTTATTGGTTTAACAGTTTTTTTTCTAGTGATAGAAGCTATTTCTTTTGAGAATTGACACGAGGATTGACACGTGTATTGATTATAATCGACATTGTCTATATTTTTGATCGTTATACTCCTAAGTTTATTTATATTAATGACAATAGGGTATGGCGATATATTTCGAACGCAAGCAGGAGTGGTGCGTTTTTTACAGGAACAGCAATCTGATATACCACCAATTTCACAAGGCATAATCAGCAAAATTAAGGTACGTTATCATAAATTGGACCGTGCGAGGGACGTCCCAAGACAACGACAACCTCGTGTAATGGATGATGACACACAATTAAACATCTTACTTAGTCTGCAGGAAAACTCTGTCACCACAGTTAGGCAACTGGCAAACGTAAATCAATCAACTGTATTAAAGTTATTAAATTTATGTAAAATTCGCCCTTATAAAAAAATGCTAATAACGCAAGAAGTTAAAGGTAGATAACGAACAGCGGCAAATAATACTGAGGGATTAGTAGAAAATTTAAAAAATAGGCATACTTAAAAATATAAATAAATATCTTACCTTTAAATACTCTTGAACTTCAGGTCGATCCTCCTTGCTTAAGAAAAGTGCTGAACGATAGTAATAAGTAATAGTAATATGTGTTTTTATTCAGCACTTGGCTAGTAGATACAAAAAAATACAAATTACTACTGCTAGTTATAATTTATCCAAAGTCAGTGTAATGACATTCCAATCATTCCATACGCATACAAACGGCGGTAACTCTTTGAGACTGTTTACCGCCGTATGGAATGTCATCACACTGCCTTTGGATAAATTATACATTCTTATACACCTTGCAAATATTTAGAAATATTTGTCTTTTCAAGACAATCACGTAAATACGCTGGAAGTTGACAGCGTTCAATTTTATATATTAAAATAAGGTTCGCCTTTTTAATACTCTCTTTAACAGACAAACCAATTCAAAGTGCGCAGCATTATTTTTATTGGGGTATACTTACTACAATAATTAAGAATTATACGCATAGCTTTATTTTGTTGTATTTGCAATCTATATATATTTTCTTAAGTGCACGATATTAATAATGAAAAGCAGTAATTAAAATGCGGTTGAATTATAAACCAATGTCTTGGCCCATTGTGACAGACAATTTGAGACCCGACAAAAAAATCCAAGCTTTTAACCCAATTTTTTACAAAGATAGTCTATATGATTTGAGAAGGTTAGCTGAGGATCTAAAAATATGCCTAGATATTTTATTTCTGAGACATTGTTAATTACATTGTCATTAATATTAACTGTTAACCCTAAGTCTAATAGTATATTACAAGACGAGACGGAAAATGTTTCATTGCTGGTCGAGAGATTATAGTTTATCGAGACGCGTAGCGTTTATAATCTCGAGACCGCAATGAAATTTTTCGTCGAGGATTGTATACTATTTTATTTTCAGCCATGACATTATGATTCAAGTAAACATTGAATATTTTTGCACGATAGACTTTTTTGAAATAATAAATTTTGTCGCACCGGTTATTACCTTTCATTTCCATTGTTAGTCGTTGTCACCAGTTGACAGCAGTTGTCGCTTAAAATTTTTTGAAAGTAAGCGTTTTTTTAAGAAAAAGAATACAGATTGAAGATGTTCTCCGGTAGTGACGACGAGTTAATTAGCTGTACTCCACCTGATTTGAAAGAAGCAGCGGATAAGATTGAAGAAAGTCTGCTACCTACAAAAAGTAAGGTACGTTACGAGAAAGAAAATGAGGATTGAAATATATTAGGATGGAAACGCATTTTCCGTCCTAGGATGGAAAATGTGGATCGGAAGTAAGAAGACAGAAATGTGACATTTTCAAATTTCTAAAAAGACAGGAATGTCAATATTACATACATGGCTGAAAATAAATATTTTTTTTAGTTTGCTTTGGAACCTATTACCATACACTTTGTTTATAAAGCATTTAGCTTCAATTTATTTTGACAAAGCCAGTTATATAAAATTTCAAGATACGTTCGTTGAAGTTGCATAGTCCTTTAATAAACGACTTTTCGATACTTAACAAGTAACACCGCTAAAGCAGATAGTCAATCATATCCCATGGTGTTGCGCAAAAAGGTCTTTATTCTATTTAAGGTCAAAAGCATCGCGTGATTTTCTATAAGCAGTATCTAGCTGATTGCAGATATTAAGGCTTCCGACCGCAGCATATTTTACCAAGCATTTTATGTGTTTTGCAGATAATGCATGTTTCTTTTTGCTTTTAAGTGTTTTAAGTCTTTAAAACCGATTTTGCACCATAACGAGTCCGACGAGTCTTTGAAAAATAACAGACAAACAAAACAGTAAAATATGTTACATACTGCACAACCACATATCCAGTCAGCTAAATCATACATACCCTTGCGAAAGTTTTGATGAACTTTATTTTTGTCTTCGCTAGTTTGTCGTATAATATTGAGTTCTGGCAAAGGGCAACCAGTTGCCTTGAATTCAATTAATTTCGCAAAATTACGTTCGTGACCACTTTTTAGTTGTTTAATTTTCTGCACTACCGTAATTTTAAATTCACAACTCAAACACGGACCATATAAATACGAAATTATTAAAGTAATACAAGAAAACAGTAAAAACAAATCGATTTTGACTAGTGAAAATACCCGAAACTTTAATCAAAACAATACCATTCCGGCAACGTTGCCATAGCTGGACGGCCTGGCGCGTCATCTTAAACTCGATAATGGATTTTAGACTGTTCGATGATAGATATATCATCCGCCAAGCTTTAAACCAACGAAGACCATTCCGGACGCCAGCCCAATGCCCGAGTTTGATTACGAGGGACGGGTAAAATATTATAAGGCGTATTTTTAAGTTAAATTCATTATATTTACGAGTAAAAAAATTGAATAAAACACATAATATTTTCTGATATACTTTCAAGTATTTTTGGGAGGTCATTAACCAAATGACCATATGGAAAATCCGCCACTAATAACGATGATCGTCGAGTTCCATTTTGTAAATTTATAAATCGGCATGCAAGAATTCTTAACTGGGTTCTTTATTCGGATTATCTCGACAATATTTGAAGAAAGTTTTTCTGAACCGGTGGATAGGGAGAAGAGGTATAATTGAGTAGCAGACAAGAATCCCATATCTTAACACCCTTGTTCTTTGGCCACTTTAAAAGTAAAGTTTACATGACAAAACCAAAAAATTTAAAGGCATTTAAGCAACGAATAATACAGGAAATCCGACAGATATTTTCAGAAATGGTTCATAAAGTTGCAGGTAAATTTTATTTATAGGGTTCTGCCAGGGAAAAAATGGTAATTATTTCCAACAATATTTATAATAAAAAAAAATTATGCAATAATTTCATTATTTTTGAAATTGTTTCCTGCTTATCATGTAACAAACATTCAAAACTAAATAGTGGGTTACATTTCAACAGTTCTCATTTCAGCATCATCACTGAATTAAAAAATGGAAGCTGGATATAAACGAGAACAAATGCGAGTGTCTAATATTAACTAGAAAAAGAACAAATACCAAAATAAACCAAAACATTACTATAAACGGGAGACAAATTGAACCAACAGACAAACTAAAATACTTAGGAGTAATACTCGACGATAAACTAATTTTTAGACAAAACACAAATATCATAATTTCAAAATATATAGCAATAACACACACTTTAAATAAATTATTAAATAAAAACTCGCCACTTTCTCCACAGAACAAACTTATAATCTATAATCAAATTATTAAACCGACATTAACTTACGCTGCACCCGTCTGGTGTAGTATGACGGATTGCCATTTTAGGAAGATACAGAAACTACAAAACAAGATCCTAAGACAAGTACTAAAAGAAAATAGATATGCACCAATCCGTCACCTACACCAGGCTACACAAACACCTTATATTTTTGACTACGTCCAGGACATTTCAACAAAATTTTACCAAACTCAACCTCAACAATCACATCTGACACAAAACATGACGCAAACAAGACATAATGATAACCCCGTACACAAACCTCTATACTCCAGACTTCCATTTTACTTTCAACAAATATAATATTATAAAACGGCAATCATGTCACATAAAATTGAAATAGAAAATTTTAAATCCTCCTAACTAAATAAGACACGTCCACAAAAACCCTCAAGCCAAAATGGCAAATAATGCGCTACCTTCGGTCTGTACCTGTCTAAAATCAAGCTGGTTTTTTGATTACTTTTCCAGTTGATAATCATTCAGAAATTTTTAACATTCAAACAGCAGTACAATCATTTTAAGTTTTCTATAAACAAAATATTCTCTCATGGCGGTAAGGAGATGACGGAACCGACCGAACCAAGAGCAACTATGCGTCAAATTAATTAACCAAAGGGTTAACACCAACCCCGCCGGCGCTGCCAGTGCCTGTCCTAGGTAGAGACAGTTACAAAAAACTAACTCTTCCTACAGACAACATTATATACATGTGTGATATATTTATGTTTTTATATATTTATGTGTTACTAAATGTACTATGTTAATTAACTGACATGTAAATTACCTAGAACAATAAAAGCCTTTTGAAATTGAAATTGAAAAAATCATCACTGAATTATTAATATAAGATAAGATAAGAAAATATTTCGACTGAGCTATACTATCGACCATGAAAGTAAAGCATGCCAAGGACATATTTTAAGCTTGTGCTGCAGAATGACCAACTTTACGAAAGATTCTAAAATTGTTAATAATGATAAATTATTTAGAAACACCTTGTATTTATAATCATTATTCAAATCGTAATTACTGTTTCATTGAAAATTCCCTAATTGCCAGTGTCACTAACCAGCAAATCAATAGAACAGAATTACAATATGATATCATTTTAAATGCATCAACAAAATTGCTAGGATATGCCCCTGATTATTTGTTAATGTTTTAGTTTACGCGAGACAATATTGTCACATCCTGCAAACATTATTTTGGAATATTATGTTTAATGCTTTGTAGTTAGGATAAAACCAACACTACCTCTATAAAATAAATAGACGTGGTAATAAAACACAGTTATTTGGTAGGTACAAAAAGATGCATATTTGTTAAATTTAATTTTTTGTTTTTCAGTGTAAATTACTCGAACAGTACTATTACATTTATGTTTTATAAACCATCAAAACAGAATGTACAGATTTGCTCTCAAAATGTTTATTTTTGGGTTGCTTGGCGTGACAATTCTTTCTTAAAACTCCTTTCACGAAGGTCCTTTTTAAGTTGGGAAACAAAAAGTACGTTAAAGAACTGTAAGTTGAATAATTAATTTGTTTATAGTCTAAAGCTGCGTCCTCACCGAGTCGACACTGTCTATCTACATTGTTGATCAACAAGTCGACAAAACTGCATATCTGTCCACACCAATGATCTGCTACCTATAGATGCCGCACGCCATTCATAAACGCTATTTAAATCTGCTGCCAAAATCGTTTGTAGGAGAGAGGAGGTGAAGTACTTCCCCCCGGCCGGGAGTGGGGATTACGTTGGGGCCATTAGAATTTTACCTCGTTACTATGCGCTATCATATGGTCACAGCGGCGTCTCGTGTCAGGGTTCACAATAAAATATAATTATCCAATCTGAAATCAAATATTTTTTAACGTTTGTGAAAAAAAGGGTTTGTAGAACAGTAAAGTTTAATGTATGATAGAAAAAATGGTACACGGAGCAGTAAAATTTAATGTAAGTTAATAACTATTTATTGTAATAATTATTATAAGAGAAACTTTGGATAGCTATAATTATAACATTTGGTGAACTGAGCTGACCTAAAAATAATTACACTATGTATACTTAAAACACGGTTTTTACGGTTTTATTGAAATTTAAAAGAAAAGCAAAGTTCCTTTTACGTTAGGTACTTTTTAATAGCGAAAAAGCACAACAATAATTTTTTCTTCCCCCTAGCCGCGCTCAAGCAGGATGCCTCTTTTTATTTCCCATCATGCCTACGAACTATACGAAGTTGTTCGCAAACTTCCTTTAACATAGCTAAGCAAAGATATTTACTTTGCTTAGCTGTTTAAAAGCAGCAAATGGAAAGTAAAGTCAAAATTTTGAATACTCTCGCAAGATGGAGGTAAAGTCAAGTGACACTCTTTCAATTTTGCTCCATTAAACTTTTATAAGTTGGCATGAATTCCAGGACTGGACTTGAAAATTTAACATGTGATACCTTCTAAAACAATTGATGCAATAGTCTCATCGGTTTTACCGCTTTAATATTGCCAAATAATAATAATAATTTATTTTGAAAGTTTTGTTCTATAAATATTATAATTTAAGGTAGGTAAAGTCGATTCAGCCAGTAAACCTGCAAGATGGTCGACCTGTCATATGACAAAAGTAATTGAAAATGCAAAAATCCATTTTATTTAGCTGGAATATGACTTTTGTCATATGACATGCCGGCCATCTTGCAGGTTTACTGGCTGAATCGACTTTACCTAATAATAAACATGAGTTTTTATATGGTTTAAAGATAAAGTGTCAAAATAGATTTGAAAACTATATTATATTACAATTACCTATTCAAACCTTGAAAATACTAAATTAACTAAAACGCAACTTTAAATAGGATTCTGTCACTCATATTTACAACAGAATTTTTTTTGTTTTATTTCTTCATATTATACCCAGAGAACTCAGAGCCAACTAATATTCTGTGATTATACCTATCTATAGGTAAAATACAATACCTACAGTTCAACATAAACTAATTGAATTCAGTCAGATATTACATTTTTACTGTCGAGGAAATCCCTATATATGACTTACATAAGGTACGTACGTAGACCCAAAAGTGGTTTTTATGAAATTTGATGGTTATGATACAGTTACATTTTTAAATTTGTATGTGGGCTAATGTAAAACTAAAAGCTTCAATTTAGCCAGGGATTTAATTTTTCTCTCAATGGAAACCCCAATTTAACAGTTTTTGACTTACGTAAGGTACGAAGACCCAAATACGGTTTTTATAGAATTTGTTGGTTATGATACAGTTACATTCCTAAACTTTTATGTGGGCTAGCATAAAGTTAAAAGCTTTAATTTAGCCAGCGATTAATTTTTCTGTCAGTGAAAACTCTACTTTAACAGTTTTTGACTTATTACGTATAAGGTACGTATACCCAAAAGTGGTTTTTATGGAAATTGTTCTTTAAAATGCAATTTATTGATACGGTTATATTTCTAAACTTGTATGTCGGCTAACTTAATGTTAAAAAATTTAGAAATAAAACCAGCATATAATAATAATCATAGGTACCTAGGTAGGTATATATCTTTATTCTCAAGTAACTATAGTTTATTACAGGAATTAACTTACATATCCAAGTAAAGTATTTTTAACAAATAATAAGTAGGTTCAAGAATTAACAACTTATTAAAACAAACATTATCTAGGTACTAAACTATATTCACATTTCAAATACGCCTAATGTCAACAAAAGCACGTGAACAACAGGACCGCGCGGCCAATAACGTTGCGAGAATTGGCAATCACGAGGTTAGCTGGCGGTTCGGCTTGCGGAGAGCACGCGCCGGTCAGTGTTTACATCGGGCGTATTTCAAACGTGAATATAGTTTAGATACCTACATAAATATCTAATTCAAAAAAGGTTTCTTTAAGAGACCTGATTTGAGTACAACTAATAAATTTCACAAAGTCATAGTCTCACACGAATATTTATTTTCCAAACAGGTTAGGTACATGTTTCGCTCGTAGGTACCTGAGCATCAGAACAAAATAAGCCTAACATTGGTCTGATGATGCTCAGGTATGAGCGAAACATGTAGGTAACCTGTTTGGAAAATAAATATTCGTGAGACTCTGACTGTAAATTATTATATTAATGTCCTATTCCATGAAACAAAATCATTATTTTTCCAAAATACGATATTTGTTGCCACATGCTTTTGAATAATGGGCTAAAAATAATAATATAGTGGCCGGCTAAAATTTGGCCGCATATGGAAAACTTACACAAGTATTTTGTCTGGTACCTACAACATATTATGAAATCCCATGCAAAATTGAAGAGTTAAAGGCACGAACCCACGAACGTCATAAATGACGTTTATGGTTAAAGGTGATCAAATAGTGGCTTCCTTGTTTATTTTATACTAAGAGGGTATCTGAGTTGTTTAAAGAATTCAATAAGCCAAACCATTTGCAAAAGTTATACCTATACAGTCTATCCATAATGTTGCTTAAATAAATAATACGTTTAATAAAATAAAAATGTAAAGTTTTAATTATTTTTCCCCACCTACCCACGCCTATGAATAGTTAAACCTAACCTACAAATAACCCAACTTTTTATGTACTCACCTATGAATAGTAACTGCAGAATTATTATTATTATATTTCGCAGTCTTGCACACTTCAAACCTGTGACCCATATTAATTAGTCTTGAAAAAAATATCACAAAACACTAACAACACAGCAATTAATACACAAAACCGATAAACCGAAACAAATTTCAAACAACTTTCGAACGAAGAACGACCAAACTAAACCCTTAATTTCTCTGTGGACCACACGTCAAAGAAATTATGAATGAAAAAAGGCAGGCTCTCTTCTGACCAATGGGAACGCAACGTCTTCTGTGTTTGCCAAACTGCATAATTTTTAAGGGAAATGTCTATGGGTTTTTAGACAAAGATTTAAATTTACCACATAACGTCATATTTTTTTCTCTTCTGGAAGGTAAAACCTGTAGATTTATGGCTTTAGGGATGAATAATATGTAAAATTATTAAATAAGTGTTGTTATTATTACTTTTAAAATATTGTTATAGCCGTAATTTATATATTGGTACTCTAAGAGTGTTAATACCTACTTTTAAGAGGTACGTTTGGCAAACAAAGTGGAGGGGCGCAATTTGCGACAAAAGTTACTTCAGAATGGTATACGATTTTGGCAATAGGTTCGTTTGTTATTGCTTCATCTATAGCTAGCAGATCATTGGTCCACACCAGTTTGTCGATCAGTCGAAATCAACATGTCTGACGAAGATGACATTATAGTTGCTTGTGCCGCATATATTATTATTATCGCGACTAAAAAGAAAAATTGCACGCAAAAGAAGATTTTGGGTTCGACCTAGTCTTCAAAGTAGAACTAAATACAACGCGAGTAATTTGATAGAAGATTTAAAAAAAAGATGACATCGACATATTGAGCCTTGAATACAGGTGTAATGGCGGTTTTAAAATTTTTTTTCGAATGTCGGAAAGTGAATTTGAATATTTATTACAAGAAATCGGGCCAAAGATTTGTTTTCATTTTGTATGCCTCAATAAAGGCTATGACTTTATCTTGTTCCCATTTCATTTTTTCAACGAAAACGCACAATTACAATGTCAACAAGGGAAGACAACTGAGTACTAACAGTTTGTCGAATGTCGAACGTCGAAGACACGTCCACACACCAAAGTCGATCGACTGCTCTTTCATGTTTACCGACAGGCGATGGAAAACAAATCGACATGTCGATCGATTTATTTTGTCGATCGACACCGTCGATTGCCGCGTACACACAAAGTCGACAACGTCGATAGACAGAGTCGATCGACAGTGTCGACTCGGTGAGGACGCAGCTTTACCAAAGCAGATACTGCAACGCAAGCCTCGTAAATAGGCTTATTGTCGTGGAATAACACATTTTGCGAAATATTCCTGGCTTTTTCTTCTATGATTTCTAGCAAACGAGTTAGAATGTTTGGGTCGTCAATGCCTTGGGCGAGCCACTCTTTAATGATCGAGGAAGTAAGCAGCTTACAACTGTGTCGACTCATTAAGTTTATTAACAACAGTGCCTGGTTAGAATGAGATGCGAAGATTCTTCTACGCTCTACATCGCGTTAACTATCAGGAAGCCGATTCGGATAGGTTCCTCGAAACACGTATGGTACCACAATGGTCCTTTTAGGACTACGTGAGACTGTATGGACAGTGCCAGAAGTCTGCCACTCTAACGTAACTTATCCTAAGTACCTTACTTAAATAGGCGTGACAATTTAATTACAGTTTTACCAAGGCAGATATTTCCATAAGCAGCTTTTATTTCATTTAAAATGATACCTCCCTTTTTCCCAGCTTTATAAGGAAATTAAATAGCGGAAAAATCGATGTTCGATATTTTTTATAGAATTTAATGTAAGTATTTGCTTACTCTTAACTTTTGACGTTTCTACTCCAAACTAATTCACAATAGAAAAAAATTAAATACATACTACTTGTTTTTCCACCGCCATTTAAGACATTGTGTAGATTTAAAAATGGACCCTCGTATTTTAGTGTATACAAATTCCTTACAATCTGTTTTCCACAATCGGCAACATTTATTTTTAAAAAAGCTCTAAAAGCATACGGGTCCAGAAATGGCAATAGCTGGATGAACATTTTAACAAGATGAAGTAAATAAATGGAGAATTAGTCCAAATCCCCACAAAAAAAGTCTTCTTGATGGCCCCTCTATAGCTTCTCGTTTACCTATCCACCGACCTGGAAAAATTGTATTTAAGAGCTATCTTACATGAAAAGCATACTGCTAAGGAACACAATCCTGTTGAAACCATAAGATTGAACTTAGTAAATCAGGATCATTATCATCTGGAAATAAGGTGGCTGGAAATAGATCATTTTAAAGGATATTTATATTTATATATATGTCCCCATTAAGGCTTTCATAAAATCAAATGGCCCGATTTCCTTATTTCTAACAATTCTGGCCCAAACAATAACCTTTTCACTGGATGTTATTCTCTATGAACCCAATGATGGTTTTCCTGAACACAGTAATGATAGTTTTGTCTGTTGGCCTGACCATTGCATCAGTATTGGTTAGCTTAATTATTACTTCACAATATTGTTCTTGCCTATCAGAATCATCTTTCAATAACTCTTGGACTAATACAGGTATGTCGGGATGGAACTATTATTTTTAAGAAAAAATAGATACGGCGGTTCTGTGAGTGTCAAACGACCACTTTTAACCGACAATCGCACGGACAGGTCTTTACTTCACTGTTATAGTAGTTATTGTCGATTTAACTAGGTAGGCGATTCGGGTATTTATCATTAAACATATCGCATTTGAATAAACTGACGTGTCCGAGAGATTATTGATCAAGTAAGCGGTGATTTGTATAAAAAGCTGATCCGTCTCTATATTAAAACAATGTAGATATCGTCAGTGTACAGGGTGATTCACGTTAAGTGGGCTAGTAGAAGATCTTGGAAACAACGAGAGGAGTTATCTTTTAAAAAATTTGATAACATCCATAACGGACTATAAACTTTTTGACAAATATATTTTGACATCTCTGTCGTTTCCAGTTATATTGAAAATGATGGCCAACTTATGCATTTCAATTTTATTAGAATGTTTGAATACCTTATAAAATTAAATTAAACCCTAAGTCACCTTTGTTAATAAGAACGTACACCTATCTCTAACCGTTTTTAGGATAAAAGTTAGAAAATTATTTTTCTTATATAAAAACCTACCAAGGAGAAGTTAGAGCCTTAACGATGCCAAATATTGTGGATGCACAATGGTTTTTAACAATAATTAACTAACCAGGCCATTTTAACTGTGACATAAAAGATATTGTCAAATATTATTTACTCGCAATCAAAGTTGCCTGATTAGTAAATTAAAATTAAGCTAACTGGGCTGCTCTGATTGTGAAAAAATAATCTCTACCAATTACCTTTATGTCACAGTCAAAGTTACTGGTTAATTATTGTTTAAAATCTTTGTGCAACCGTCATTAGTATCGTTGACACTACTAAACATTTAAAATCTTTTGATTCAACAATTTATGCTTCACATTTCTTATTCTTATATAGCTTTAAAAATTGGGCCATTATAACCATGTAAATAATTATGCTAAGTCAATTTTTGCATATGATAGACCGTGTTGTATTTTATTAACATGCAGAGAAACAAATCACCCATATAAAAGTCCTATATAACTCGCTACCCCTCTCTTTAATCGTTTTGGAATTATAGGCATTCTAAAAATCTTGGGAAGGCTATAACAAAGAATTCAAGAAATAATAAACTAACCAGGCAACTTTAATAGTGACATTTATAACTTTGGCATAATGATTTACTGACAATCAAACTTCTCTAATTAGTAAATCAAGAATTAGGTTAATCGGGAGACTCTTATTGTGAAATTTCTGCCAATGTCATTTATAGAATTAGAAAATGGGTTTACTGAGTAGCAATGCAAAATTTTTAAAATTTCTATGTATCTATTAAATAATGCATTTCTTGTGGCAAGCTAAAAAAATACGTGCCCTATTGTTTTTGATGTACTTACTATTTGTATGTTAAATTTCATTAATATCGAGAGGGCCCGTTTGTTATTAAATGCACCATTGACTGCAAGATAATTAATATGTTCTAATTAAATCTAATTGACATAACAATATATAATATTAATGGAATTTAGGATAGGATATTAAATACCTTGTAGCACCAAGGCCATGAAACACATCACTTATTGAAAGACAAGGACTTTGTCAAATTTTCACCTTATTCAAGAAAATTTCTTTAGTAAACTTATTTCGCTACCCTGTAGCTTCTTTGGAAGTTTCTAAAAGAAATAGGCTATGGAAAATCAAATCGAAGATTAAAATTTTAAAAACTCGAAATTCTTGCGGCTGGTGCAAAAGTTTCGTTATAATCTTTTAAATATTTTTGACTATAACCACGAGCAACAAGACGAGCTTTATATTTTGATGGGTTTCCAAATTCATCATTTTTAAGAGCAAATGCCCATTTACAATCTACTATATTTTTATTTTCAGGTTTTGATACCAAATACCATGTATTGTTTATTGCCAAAAAATTAATTTCATCCTTTATATTTTCCCACTTAATTCTATGAGTTTTATTTTGAATTTCCTGATATGACGTAGGAATTTTACATAGTATAGATTAAGCAATTGCACATGAAGATAATCATTGGATAAATCATTTTCATTATAAGAATAGACGGACGATTCTTTATCCTGTCACTCCTCCTCAGTTCAGAATACAAGGGAATCTTACTATGACTATTTTCAGGTAACGATAAACGTATAGCCTTAGTATCAGAGGGCTTATCTGTTGCAATTACAGATTTATCAAATTGTACTACTGATTTTGACGAAATGTCAGATGCATCAGATTCAGTTTCCACATTTTTACGGGAGTTTTTAAAATTAACTCCTTCAGGCTCAACTGTAGACCTGGACATCAAAAAATTTGTCTCGTCTACAATAACGTCTCTAACGACAACGATTTTTTCAGTTTGTACATCCCACACTTTATAACCATTCGGTTCATATCCAACTAAAATCGCTTTCCAGAATTTTTCATCAAATTTTGTTTTCCTGTTTTTATTATGCACATATACAGTAGAACCGAAAACCTTTAAATATCTTAGTTCTGACTATTTTCTATGCCACAATAATTCATATGGTGTTTTAAATTGTCTTAAGGCCTTATGGGTGTCAAATTGGTTAAAAACGTGGCAGTAACAATTGCCTCACCCCAAAAAGCTTTTTCTAACTTAGCGCCAGATATCATTGCACGAAATTGTTCAGTAAGGGTTCTGACCACTCTGATAAACCATTTCACTGTGTGGTTTGTGGAACTGTCAAATGATAACTTATGCCCTTTTCTACACAAAAATCTTTCATTTCGGCAGGTAAATATTCTTTTCCATTGTCACGACATAAATTGACAATTTTTAAATTAAAGTAAGCTTCGCTTTTTGCAGCAAAATCACTGAACATTGGAAACACATCTGATTTATTAAATATGTAAACAGTATTGTGTATACTGGTCAACAAAAAATACAATATAATTTTTATCGTCAACCGTTGTACGAGTGATAGGACCGCAGATGTCAGTAGGAACAATAAATAATGGTCGTTTAACATAGGTAACTTTTATTTTTAGCTTTTTGAGAAGGTAGACGTGTTTGGTTACCATTTATACACGCTTCACAAAAATAATTTATTTATGGGTGTAATCTGATCGATTTGACCCATATCTTCGACCGTTTGTCTATTCTTTATTTCTAAAAAGTTAAATTTACCAATGTGCCCCAAACGTTCATGCCATAATTTATAATTAGGTAATTTTGCATTACTATTTATTTGAACAATAGAATTTACTGCATTTGTATTCATCAAAAATCACTACTTCTGGGGATCCGGAATATCCTCATCAATAACTTTAATAATGGCAAGTTCAGTTAAGAAAGTACGAATTCTGAATTTCCACACACCGTATCTATCACCATCAAAGGGTTTAATGTTTCTTTTAAGTTTTAAATTGTCCATAGTCACTGCACAAATAAACACCCTGTATTCAGTTCACAAAATACAACTAACACGCAGCTCCGTTAAGCTGGCCCACCCCGGTTAC
The DNA here is from genome assembly GCA_963969555.1 of Polydrusus pterygomalis. Lineage (NCBI taxonomy): Eukaryota > Metazoa > Arthropoda > Insecta > Coleoptera > Curculionidae > Polydrusus > Polydrusus pterygomalis. The sequence goes on from OZ018384.1 coordinate 14,394,130, forward strand.
AATTTTTTTGCCAAAACGCTAGCACAAATAAAGGGCACCTATAAACCATTTCACTGTGTGGTTTGTGGAACTGTCAAATGATAACTTATGCCCTTTTCTACACAAAAATCTTTCATTTCGGCAGGTAAATATTCTTTTCCATTGTCACGACATAAATTGACAATTTTTAAATTAAAGTAAGCTTCGCTTTTTGCAGCAAAATCACTGAACATTGGAAACACATCTGATTTATTAAATATGTAAACAGTATTGTGTATACTGGTCAACAAAAAATACAATATAATTTTTATCGTCAACCGTTGTACGAGTGATAGGACCGCAGATGTCAGTAGGAACAATAAATAATGGTCGTTTAACATAGGTAACTTTTATTTTTAGCTTTTTGAGAAGGTAGACGTGTTTGGTTACCATTTATACACGCTTCACAAAAATAATTTATTTATGGGTGTAATCTGATCGATTTGACCCATATCTTCGACCGTTTGTCTATTCTTTATTTCTAAAAAGTTAAATTTACCAATGTGCCCCAAACGTTCATGCCATAATTTATAATTAGGTAATTTTGCATTACTATTTATTTGAACAATAGAATTTACTGCATTTGTATTCATCAAAAATCACTACTTCTGGGGATCCGGAATATCCTCATCAATAACTTTAATAATGGCAAGTTCAGTTAAGAAAGTACGAATTCTGAATTTCCACACACCGTATCTATCACCATCAAAGGGTTTAATGTTTCTTTTAAGTTTTAAATTGTCCATAGTCACTGCACAAATAAACACCCTGTATTCAGTTCACAAAATACAACTAACACGCAGCTCCGTTAAGCTGGCCCACCCCGGTTACAATTTTTTTGCCAAAACGCTAGCACAAATAAAGGGCACCTAGCAAAACCTAGCACACCAATTTTTAGAGCTAGCACACCTACAGCATAGCTAAAAAATGCTGTTATATTCGGGGTGGGCCAGGTTAACGCTAGCCCCCCCCCCCGGTCATATTTTTTTTGCCAAAAAGCTAGCACAAATAAAGGGCACCTAGCACAACCTAGCACACCAGTTTTTAGAGCTAGCACACCTACAGCATAGCTAAAAATGCTGTTATATTCGGGGTGGGCCAGGTTAACGCTAGCCCCCCCCCCCGGTCTTTTTTTTTGCCAAAAAGCTAGCACATATAAAGGGCACCTAGCACAACCTAGCACACCAATTTTTAGAGCTAGCACATCTACATCATAGCCAGGGACGTATCTAGGAATTTTGGCGCCTCGGGCGAATAGCAGTTCTGCGCCCTACCCAGTGGCGGTTCGTGACTTGTTAAATTGGGGATGCACTAAACGTTCGCTGGAGGCGAATTGCGCCGCAGGCGAAAATTTTTTAAGACCACGCCCAAATTTGGTCTATAATTTTTAGTAAATGTTTTAAAAATTTATGATTACCTACTTATTTTATTGAAAATGAAATAAAATAAAAAAAAGTAAAGTCCAATCATCTGTTTTTATTTGCAGCAAACTTATCTATAACAATCAAGTCTCAAGGTATCGTGTGGTTGTTTAAGTGTGCAACATACGGGCATTTTTTTTATTAACGATTTCTCAGAAAATGTTATTCTTGATAAAAGTTGGTGCATGTTCGATAATCATATTAGGTGCACTTGGAATGGTTGCAAGTCAAACGGCGTACAGGGTAGGCAAAAAAATATAAAACTTGTACAAGAATAAAGTACCCCTATTTCAGAAAGTTTAGCAAAATGTTATTAAGAAAAGTTGTTTAGAATTAAAAGTTATGAATAGATTAAAAAACGTGACCTCCTAAAATAAAAAAATATATTTTTTTAAAAAACATTAATAATTTCCCAAAAATTTTTTTTTTTTTAATATTTACCATAAAGACCTTCATAAATTAATCGAAATCAAATAAATTTTACATATCTTTGTTCAAATTCAAGCATATTTGTAAAATTTATTTGAAGGCGAGTCATGCGCTCGGACGTATTTTTTCACCCATAAAACGTAACTTTTGTTTGCGCAGGAGATAAGCTGTACGTATCTAAAGGTAAATTGTGTATGCTATAATATAGTGCAGAAAACCGTTTAAACTGACTTAAAATGTTTAAATTTACACAATTTTTTTAGATTGAAAGAAATTATGTGTTTTGGACAGACAAAATGGAGCCATATTTAATAAGGTTTTATTTAAAATGCTTACCACCTGAAATTATCGACCCTAGATATACAAGAAGACTACAGATTAGGAATCCCCCTCGGGATGATTAATATATTATTATCAAATTATTTAAGTTTTTCTTATTTTTTTTTCTTATTACTTATTTTGTGTGGAATAATTTAATCATGTTGCAAATTAATTACTAATAGATACATTTGTTTAAATTGGGTTTATTAAGAAAATCACATCTTTTTCAGTTAATTAGTTCATCTTAACAGTTAAAATTTGGTAGGTAATTAACAAAGTATTTGTTGTTGTTTGTAAATAAACTTTAATATTTAACAGATACTGTACATATTATAAGAACACTGGCAGTAAAAATGTCGAAAATATATCTTTATATAGCATGAGCATACAAATTAAAATAATATTTTCCTGGACTATTAGTCGTAATTGAATAAATACAAAAATAAACTGTTTTGTCCGAGATTTTGGCCCTTGGAGCGGTCTAGTTCTGCGAATTGTTCATGCCCGGTGAAATTTAAAAGCGATGATGCCGGTGCAAAAATATTAGTCAGCGGGTGAACGGGTTTAGATAGAAATATGCCTGCAGATTTCCTCCGGACACCGAAATTTCTGTTCGGTGATGTATCGCCTTAAGGAATCACAAAAGGAATCACAAACTTCATTTTTGTTGCAACGATATTAAACACACCTTTAAGAAATCCTAAAAATTCTTTTTAACAAGATAAAGCATTATTAATAATAATATGCTGATTTATTCTTGTACAGTTTAATATTTTTTGGCCTACCCTGTACGCCGTTTGACTTGCAAACATTCCAAGTGCACCAAATATGATTATCGAACATGCACCAACTTTTATTAAGAATAAAATTTTGTGAGAAATCGGTAATAAAAAAAATGCCCATATGTTGCACACTTAAACAACCACACGATACCTTGGGACTTCATTGTTATTGATAAGTTTGCTGCAAATAAAAACAGATGGTTGGATTTTACTTTTTTTTATTTTATTTCATTTTCAATAAAATAAGTAGATAATCATAAATTTTTAAAATATTTACTAAAAATTATAGACCAAATTTGGGTGTGGTCTTAAAAAATCTGCAGCGAACTTTTAGTGCATCCCCAATTTAACAAGTCAGGAACCGCCACTCGGTAGGGCGCAGAACGGCTATTCGCCCGAGGCGCCAAAATTCCTAGATACGTCCCTGGCTATGATGTAGGTGTGCTAGCTCTAAAAATTGGTGTGCTAGGTTGTGCTAGGTGCCCTTTATATGTGCTAGCTTTTTGGCAAAAAAAAAAGACCGGGGGGGGGCTACCGTTAACCTGGCCCACCCCGAATATACCAGCATTTTTTAGCTATGCTGTAGGTGTGCTAGCTCTAAAAACTGGTGTGCTAGGTTGTGCTAGGTGCCCTTAATTTGTGCTAGCTTTTTGGCAAAAAAAATATGACCGGGGGGGGCTAGCGTTAACCTGGCCCACCCCGAATATAACAGCATTTTTTAGCTATGCTGTAGGTGTGCTAGCTCTAAAAATTGGTGTGCTAGGTTTTGCTAGGTGCCCTTTATTTGTGCTAGCGTTTTGGCAAAAAAATTGTAACCGGGGTGGGCCAGCTTAACGGAGCTCTAACACGCGGCGTACACTGGCTACATAACCTATAGGAAATGGGCTATGGAAAATTAAATCAAAGATTAAAGTTTTAAAAACGTCTATTTGTCTTACTGTAAAACTGTAAACCACTCGGAACGCACGCCAGTATAATACTACTATGTCTTTCAGAGAAACTAAACAAATGCTCTACAGACATACGTAATTATTTTGATACCTAAAAAATATTTATGTGTATATATTTTGAGACAACAAAGACTCATTGATTAGGTTTGCGCCTTTACACATATTGGTGATGCTATATTCTAACAGTTTCCTTCTAACTAGTTAGCATCACTAGGTGTAGCAATATGTCTTTTGTTAAGTGTACAATGGATTTCCATAAAGTAAAGTCCTTTATCATTAGAAATGTATACATAGAAGATAAAAGAAATTTACCCAATTTTTCTTGTATTTGGTTATTTGGTACATCATAAATCAATAAAAGAATGTAGTACATATTTGTGTAAACCGGCAAAAGTTAATAATTAACAAGGATGAAAAAAAAAAGTTTGAGTTAATAAACCTAGTATACCGTCATCCAGTCACAAAATTCTAAAGTATATTAATTGTAATATAACCATTCAAACAACAATACTACGGAATAATTAAGTTTTATTATGCTCGATAAAATAGTACACCACACTGGATTAGTTTACTAACGAAGCTTTAATAATTAATATTATTCACGTGAATCCCAAATCACCATTTATGTTAAAGTTAAATCCGGCAAGTGCATTTCGCGTGGACATAAATTAAAATTGATTGTAATCTCCATAATATATCTCTATGGTAATCAATAATCAATCGCTGATATTCATATAACATTACCTTAATATCTGTGAAATTGTGGATGTGGATGCATGGTGCATCCAGTGTCGGACTGGGGGTGGGTCTGGCCTATATGATTTTGGTGGGGGCAACGTCAAGAGAGGATTTAGGTATTTGTCACAGATGATTGCGCATCTAAGAAAGAAACATGTCATGGAGGTGAATATTTTAAAGGAAGTTATGTAGGGTTGTTTCCAAGGGGATTAGGGAGTAGGTAACGACTTTAAATCCAGAAGGTGGCCGGGTGCGACCCATTTTTAAAGCAGATTTTTGGTGGCTGAGAGGTATCGGTCTGAATTATAAATATTTTAAAAACTAACTATTATTGATAACGTAAGATCAAAAAGAAAATCGTCCCAAAAGTAACCATCGAAAATAGCCCTGCAAGACGTAAATTACTTCTTATTTAGTAATAGTTATTATTTTATGACAGGAATTAGGTTATCGGTTAAATTATGATATGCCAGCGATGCCGATGTTGCAATGCCAACTTTAAGGCGATTTTTTTTTACCTTATGTTGCCGACACACAATATGTTTAATAGAGACCGACCGAAAGTTCGGTTTCGGCCAAAAAATCTAGTTTCGGTTTCGGCCAAAAATCGGCCGGGAGTTCGGAGTTTAATCCAAGATCGATCTCGTCCTATATAAAATAAATTAGATTTTAGTACACAATAAAATTTTTAACATGTATAAATAAGTTTTGGTTTCGGCCGAAACTGAGACCAAGGCCGAAGATTCGGTTTCGGTTTCGGTTTCGGCTGAAAATCTTGTTTCGGTCAGACACTAATGTTTAATATTACACTGTATAGATATAATTATTGTATTTTTTTTTTCTTTTCCGCAAAATTGATTCTAATGATCCATGTATAGTGTAGTTTAAAACATAAAATTTTATGTCCAAAAAACTACCTTATAGCTATTTTTTCAAAGTATTAGTAATAACAACACAACGGGCATAAATGTACTACAAATAAAAAAATTAACCCTTTCATAGCGCTATCTCTGGCCACCGCGAATAAACAGACAAGTCGACTTTATAAAAAAATTCAGGAGAGACAAAACATTATTAATTAAATCTGATGTGGAAAGTGGCATTTTCCTTTCATTATTAATTAAGTTAAGGTAAATTGCCAAAAAGTATTATGGGAATTTAATATTTATTTTTACAGCTAAAGTAGTTAGGTGATATATAAGTTAAAAAATCGTTAAACATATATGCAATGAAGTAACCTTAGAAGGAATTTCTATTCAAGGTTATAGGATGTTGCCAAGACGTTCGCGGCGAGCATTTTCAACATCTCCTACATTAATGTTTTTTTTTTTGTTTTTAAAGAAATACACAGTATTACTTATTAGTTTTTGAGTGTGTTGTTAATTTTTGCAATAAATCTAAAAACACTTAATATTTCCGAAACAGTTGAAGATAGGTAAAGGATATTGTACATAAAATATGTTTAAAATTTTCTGAAGAATCCAATAATTAAATAATATACAGGGTATTACATTTAAAATAAGAAAGTTGGTATTGACCACTGTTACATGACACACCCTGTATAAAAAGTTTTTATTGAAAAAAAAATGCGCAACTAGAAATACCAATCAAGGTATTCGAGCGTTTTTCGGACACGCCCCCACGTATTTATTATCGAATTTATTCCATTTGGCTGATATACACGGTATACATATATTTAAATCATTTATTTATTAATTTAGCCACCATAATAATATATTGACTTTCTAAAATTTTGTAATTAATTCTAAACAACTTTTGTCGAAAGAATTTTTCAAAAAACTTTACAGTTTTTTATTAAACAAAATCTTAACTTTTCGTCTAATTCTTAGCCGAATAAATAATCCGTCTCAGTCACCCACTGATTGTCTCTCTTTCAAATGTCCCCGTGGCGAACGCTACTCTCGGAGACGCGATACCGGCCAATGGAACAGCTAGAAAATGAAAAACCCCTGAAAGTGCGGATAGCTACGGAATCCTCTTAACTGCATAAAATTAGTACATATTTTTGTTAAATCGAAATAATCAACATCAGTGGCGCCGACTACTTAGGGGCTCGAGCCCCCCCCTAAATAAATACTTTTGGGGCTCAGCCCCCCCCCCCCTAAAATAAAATTGAATCTGCTACAACTATAATTTGTACCCATATTACTGAAGCAAGGTCTCTTTGAGAATCATGGACGAATTCTTTGAACAACTATAATTGACTGGATTATAGATTTATTTACAATCCTCAATTGTCTGCACTACAATCAACTTGGAACACGTGATTTCGCCTAGTTTCACTAAAGAACCGGTAGGCAGCGCTGTAGCCACCGAACAGAATCCATGTTTTTGTTCTGTGGCGCACCTTTCGTCGACTTTTCTGACACGTTTATAATACGTTATTTTAAGCTGATTGTAGTTTTTGACTGTCTGCGCATGAGAGTTTCAAAATTTTAAATATCGCTACGCGCCAATAATTATTGTATTATTTATGATATCATTATATATTTAAGTGAAAATTGATGTTATATGTTATATTACTGACTTAAGGGAATTATATTATACATATTGCTACGGATAACGAGTGAGGTAAGAGGTAAGCATATTAATTATGTGGTTTTTGTTTCCACGGTTAATTTTTTTATTTCTCGTAGTTTGCAGACCTCGTGCAGTGTGCAGCTATGGATAAGTATTTAATAAGGCTTCCAAAGACAAAGTCAAAAGATGCAGAAATCGACCAAAAAGATTTATCGCACTCCCAAAAGGCTGATACTGATGATGAAGCGATTTTAGTTCCGCAACCTCAACCTGATGATGTTATTGAACCAAACAAAAATCAACAGATTAAACAAGTTAAAGGAAGGAAATTTCAGACTCACTGGAAAGAAACTTTTTCATGGATAGAATACACAGATATTAAAGTATTATGTACTGTATGTAAAAACGCGTGGGAGAATAAAATGCTATTACCCTATGTTGTACATGGTAAAGGCTCTGAAGATTCTGTGTTATAAAAGGATATGATAATTGGAAAAAAGCCATAGAGAAATTTCAAACGCACGAAAAAGGAAATATACATCGCACCGCTACATCATTCATGTCCGTTTCAAGTGGTCAAAATGTAAGTTTTTCAAAAAGTAAACAAATCGAAATAAAAGCGGCCAGACAGGCTTTGTTAAAAAAATTTTCATCACTTAATTTTTTGGCTCAACAAGATTTGGCTATTCGAGGACATACAGACGAAGCCTCAAATCTACACCAGCTCCTTGTTTTACGTTCCGAAGATAGTCCAGAGTTAAAAAGTTGGCTTCAGAGAAGTAAGTATAAATGGTTGTCGCACGATATATCAAATGAAATATTGACATTGCTTTCTAATGATGCAATCGAAAATATATTAAAAGAAATAAGAGAATCCAATTTTTATGCTACAATCTTGGATGAAACTGCCGATATTTCTTCAAAAGAGCAGGTCAGCATTTGCATTCGATATGTTTCAAGTAATTTGGAAATTCAAGAAGCTTTTTTGGGGTTTTATGAAACATCATCTACTACTTCAGACTCATTATTTAATATTCTTGTATTGCTTAGATATAACCTGAATATTCAGACCTGTCGTGGGCAGTGTTATGACGGTGCCGCCAATGTAAGTGGTCATATAAAGGGTCTTCAGAACCAAGTAAAATTGATAGAACCACGTGCAATATTAGTACACTGTACTGCACATTCCTTGAGTTTGGTGGTACAAGATTCATTGCAAAAAATAACTCAAATGAGGGACTTTCTTGTTATCTTGCGAGAAATGATTGCATTTGTTAGAGGTAGTCCAAAACGATTGGCAATATTTGTAACGCTGCAAAAAATTAATTCAGATATAGACGACACCGTCAACAACCACATTAACGTTACATCTTTAAGACCTTTTTGTCCAACACGTTGGTGTATGAGAATTAAATCAGTCAAAACTGTGCTTAGTAACTACACTTGCCTATTAAAATTTCTCGGAGAAATATCAAGAGAAAATAATGACGCTGCGTAGTAAAGCAAGTGGATTTTTAGGATTTTGTGATAAATTTAAAACTATATTTTTGATGCATATTACAATTGCTGTTTTTGAAAGAATTGAAGAAGCTAATTGCTTGTTTCAAAAAAATCTCTTTGTTACACTGAGAAAAATTTCTTTCTGGTGGCAATTAAGCGATTTTTAACATTTCTAGTATTGGTTTTTTAATTGGATAAATAAGATTATAGTTCACTACACTAAATTACTATTGACATAATTTTGTAAAATATTTTTGATTAATTCGGGCAACTAAAAAATCGAATTGGAGTATATATGGTTAAATTAACAAAAGTTTAATGCAATCAATTACAGTTTACTAATATTATTTACTTTAAATTTTGTTAATAAATATTTTATTCAAGGAATTTAGATATTTGTTAGCATAGTATGCTATAAGAAATCTAGAGATTATAATTTAATACTGCAAATAAAACAGATATTCCAAAATAAATTTATTTTGCCAGAGTTCCGCGAACTAAATATTACTGTAGGCAAGTTAGTTGGTGATTCCCAGAATTACGGCTTAACGTGAAGACGACCGCGACGCCAAGCATTTAATTCGAAGCGCCCGGGTTGGTTTCGGGTGTCGGTATTTTCTTTTGCTTGTCTTCAAGTGGTCCAATTATAATAATATAGTTATGGATGAAATGGAGGAAATATTAAAAACCTGGGGGTTACCCATGTTAGTACCTGGGTTTGTCGGTAAGTCATCAATTATTATACCTATTTTATTATCTAATATTTTAGTTGTTATCTACTAGGTAGGTATATGGTTCTAGAATTGCCGCGCCGGGAAGATGGCGTACATTATTATATGTATGTGTTGCGAATTGCGCTACAAAAATCCAACAATATGACTAAATTTTCCAATGCGCACGCTGTATAACCGTACCAATTTTTCTACAAATAACATTTATTAATGCATTTATAAATATTCAATGGAATTTATTGAAACCAAATTATTTTCAATAAGTAGGTACCTAAGTAGTTTGAGAAATCCTGTCTTAAATAATTGTATATAAAATATGGCTGCCAAAATAAATATGATAATAATTGTTTTAAACTTGACGACTATTTAAAATTTAATTTTTTAACCAATTAATCAGAAAATGGTAAAAATAAAATAAATATGCATGCACATAGTAATTTAAGTAAGTGCATTATACAGGGTGTTTCACGGTAAATGGAACGTTAGAAGATTATAGAAAACGGGTCAATATCTCGGAAACTATTAAGTAAATATACTATAATAATATGCATTTTTATTAAAAAATAAATATAATTTTCGGTATAGAATATACAGGGTGGCTCATTAATAAGAGACGCCGGCTATATGTATCTCAGGATCCGTTAATCGGACGACCCTGAGAAAAAAAATTATTGGTAAATCAGCAAAGTCCACCGCTAGAGGGCGTAAATCCAACCTCGGAACAGAAAATATTGTTTTAATCAAAATTATTTCAAGTGAACCTATAAGTGAAATTTTTCTTTTGTAACCTACTGAAAATATCACAACTTTTTTGTATTTACGTTTTTTCCCTACCTTGTCAAATAAAGGGTTTTTTGGAATAACCGATTTCAAATAACTTTTTTTAATTTTAAAGCACTTTTATAGGCGCTCTACTAGAATAATAACATTTTGAGTTCAGTTATTTTTCGTGTCAGTAGGTGGCGCTTTATGACAAGGTCGCAGATTTTTATGATTTTCTCGAAAATTTGAAATGGTATTTTTATTTTTTTCCAGGAAGAAGAGCATCAAAATATTACAGTTACTGGCGAAAACCGCTGTCCGAAATGTTTATTCCTTATACAGTGCCCGGCAAAAAGTTGGACCCATATGGGAAACTTTTTTATTATTAATTTTGCGAAAAACAGTTACTTATTCTTCATAAAAAGTTCCGCTTGGTCTAAAACCTAAAATGCAACTATCAAATATTAAATTTTTCCAGGCGTATACTCGGTTTGTCAAAAATAAAGATTATTTCTAAAACATATTGTTTTATTTCTTACAATCTGATATAATTGCGCCAATAAAATAATATTATTCTCAAATGCATGCAATAGTTGACGAAATAAAATCAACATATTGTTACAATTATAAATTAGTATTAAAAAATATCTTGAGGGTTTAAAATGAATCCATAAATAATTGTTACAATTAAATTAACTTATTTTAGCACAAATTATTGTTGTTACATTATTTCTAAAACATATTTTTCCATTTCTTACAATCTGATATAATTGCGCCAATAAAATTATATTATTTTTGGAATAACGCATTACTTTTGAGCAAAATTGAGTTCGTTTTTGCAAACTATAGTATAGTTGTCACAAGAATATTAAAATCTGTTCAAAATAAAATATAATTACCACAAAGAATTATTATTCATTACATGAATTAAATCGTCATTGTGACAACAAAATTTTAATTTTGCTAAATATGCACTATCCAAAAATCAAATAAATTATAATTTACGCAATTTAATTTATATTAAACATTTTTGGTATAGTTGTGGATCAATTAAACCTTTATTGAAATTTCAATTAAATTATGTAATTCTTTGAATTCGGTGATTTAGTTGCTCGTTACCAACTCGATTATTTAGTTGGATGAAATATATCTGGGTATTGGGAATTAATTCTTTTTCTCAGTGTACCAAGAAGTGACTAAAATAATCGATTTTTTAAAAATATCAATTGAAACGCAGCGTAATAGTGGATTTGACTGTTTATGGAAAAAGGTTCTTGCATTTTCTCGAGATTTTGGCATCGAACCTACACTATCAAGGAAAAGAAAATTGCCTCGTCGTATTGATGATGGTGGCCCATCACATGAATTTAAAAGCCCAGAAGAACTCTACAGGCGATTATATTTTGAAATTATTGATCAAACGCTAAGTTCTCTTCGATCCAGATTTCAGGAAAATGTGATGGATCATTAGAAAATTTTGCTACTGGAAAAACAGATGTACAGTATGTTTCCGATTTTTACAACTCAGATTTTGAAAATAACAAACTTACTCTACACCGAGATATGTTTTTAGATATTTGCAAATCGAAATCATTATGTACAAATAATATTTAGTGAAATTGTAAATTCTTTTAAATCACTTGATGTAATAGAACTATTGCCAGAATACGCAAAATTTTTACGAATTGTATTAACTATACCAGTTTCATCATGTACCGCTGAAAGATCTTTTTCTATGTTACGTAGATTGAAGGCATATTTAAGATCTACAATGTCACAGAAAAGATTAAACCACTTAGCCATTTTATCAGTTTATAAACCAATCCCAAATATGAATAAACTTGCTAATACATTTATTCTTAAAACAGAAGTAAGGAGAAGCACATTTCAAGTAGAATACCTAATAAGTTTTTTTTTAAATAATTTTTTTTTGTAATATTTTATTTTCTATAAGTACAAGTTAAACCATATTACTTATTTAAAGCTGGTAGGTAACTGGTAACAAACCGTTTAATAATTTTTTGATTTATATAAGCGTCTCATAAACATTCTAAACTGGTATTTTAATTTTTTTTTGTAGTTATAATAAACTATTGTTTTTAGTAAAATATTAAAGTTAGTATTTTTTGACTATAAAAACTATTTGTGTAAGTATAGGGCGGTAAGTTTAGTAGGTACGGGAAAAAAATTGATACCCAGCTCCGGGTATATAAAAAAATTAATACCCAGGGGGGACGGGGACGGGAGCACATTTGAAGGGCTAGGAAATTTGGGTGCGGTCTTAAAAAAAATTTACCAAATTTGTTAAAATTTGGGCGTGGTCCAAAAATTTTTTCGACCCGTGTCTACAACCCACGAGCCGCCACAGCCCGGGCCCCCCCTACATTTTTAGAAAGTCGGCACCACTGATCAACATCCTTAATTTTTCTATTAATGCGTATGGGTGACCTATTATTAATAATTCAAAACTATGATCGAAGGTTTGGGTGAACAAATCTGAACAAAACACTGAACACGAAGAAAAGATGTATTCAACAATTAGCCGAATCGCTTAACTTACAGTCTAAAGACGGGTTTTCCTACACCTTCGCCAGTCGTCGACGACTGCGACCGAGTAGCCGCGATCGATTCGTCAAGACATCTTCTATGCATTTTAAACCTGCCTGATTTCCAACCCGCTACGCAGTCGCTACTACTAGCGAGCGGTCGCCATTCGTCCGGTCGTGGTAGCTGCTCATCTCCGAGAGGGGTGCTGCGACTAATTTCGTCAACGAAAGCGCATTGTTTTCCAGTTTCCTGTGGGTGTTATTGGAAATTTCACACGATTACAGGATGGCTTAACAAGTTCATCTTCTATGAGCCGCAATAGATAGTTATATTGATGCTGTGAAATTCGGAAAAACTTTTTGAATTTTGTTTCATTGTCTGTCAAGTGGTTTTTTATTAAAATGGCCTGAAATCCTTCAGACCGTCTATTTTTAAACATGGCTAATTCTTTGCTCCTATGTTTTTAAGATTCTAATGTTAAAAGAAGAAGCAGATTTTCCTCCTGCTCTTGATAACTTAACAGGTAGGTAGTAATAATGATTTTTTAGAAATATTCATATTTCTTCAGGCTAGAACAAACCCGAACACTTGAAAATGGCTGCGGTAGGAACACGGGTTGACGGAAAATGATCACGGCTACTACCGGTCAAAGCTACTCAGTCGCAGTCGTCGTAGGAAAACCCGCCTTACGACTGCGACTGAGTAGCTTTGACCGGTAGTAGCCGCGATCATTTTCCGTCAACCCGTGTTCCTACCGCAGCCATTTTCAAGTGTTCGGGTTTGTTCTAGCCTGAAGAAATATGAATATTTCTAAAAAGTCATTATTACTACCTACTGTTAAGTTATCAAGAGCAGGAGGAAAATCTGTTTCTTCTTTTAACATTAGAATCTAATAAACATAGGAGCAAAGAATTAGCCATGTTTAAAAATAGACGGTCTGAAGGATTTCAGGTAATTTTAATAAAAAACCACTTGACAGACAATGAAACAAAAGTCAAAGAGTTTTTCCGAATGTCACAGCATCAATATAACTATCTATTGCGGCTCATAGAAGATGAACTTGTTAAGCCATCCTGTAATCGTGTGAAATTTCCAATAACACCCACAGGAAACTGGAAAACAATGCGCTTTCGTTGACGAAATTAGTCGCAGCACCCCTCTCGGAGATGAGCGGCTACCACGACTGGACGAATGGCGACCGCTCGCTAGTAGTAGCGACTGCGTAGCGGGTTGGAAACCAGGCAGGTTTAAAATGCATAGAAGATGTCTTGACGAATCAGTCGCGGCTACTCGGTCGCAGTCGTCGACGACTGGCGAAGGTGTAGGAAAACCCGCCTTTAAGAGGCATTAGACAGTACCTACCATAAGTGGTCGCTCAATAAAAGTTCAAACCGTGACCTAAATGAAACTTTTTTGACCATATGCCTATCGTACCTTAAGACAAAACATATTAACAGCTGTAACATATTATTAAGCATATTATAAATAATAGCCCAATATTTATATTAGCAAACGTGCAAAGATTCCGATTCCTAAATTTCGGTTTATTTTATCGGCACCTTATGTATTGTATTTAAGTGCATAAATCTGTTATTATAAATCCCTATTTAGATCCAAACACTTAACATCCTTAAACCTGTTAATCATGTGTAACATTTTCGTTCCCATTATTCAAAACTGATATCAAAGGTTTAACGGAACACAGCACTGAACACGAGGAAAAGGTTCATTCAACAAATTGGTAGGATCGTGTTGAAATCAATGTTGAGCAATAAACAAGGACGAAACATGTTAAATGGCCAAACCAAAATAAGGCTAAATTTCAAACGATTAGTGCCGACCCAACCGGAAATACCTAATTACGTTTGACGTGAGCAACTCAACTGACGAGGGAAACGTGTGCTTTCCCTGTTTATAAGAGCCGCTCAATATTTATAGTTTTTCGATCACTGCAATATAAAAATACAAAAGTTCTTTTTTAATTCTATTTCAACCCCAATGGTAAAATAAATAGTTAAGGTGTTTGTCTTAAATTAAGGATAGCAAATCCTAATTTATTCTTTAAAAATTGATCACTGAAGATATACAGGGTGTATATTTAGTGTGTAATTCTTCGATATCTTAAATACTATCCTATATAGAGAAAAACTTTAAATGTAAAAATTGGAGGACTGTTGAAGGTGTATATGATAAAAATATTTTTAAATATAGAGTGTGTTTCACAAAAGCCCGACCACTAAAATTTAAATATTTTTAAATGAAACACCCTATATTTTTTTTTGCAATGTGTCCCCCTCCATATTGTTTATGTAATCTCATTTTTTTTTTCAATCTGTTGCATTGTTGCCAAGATATTCATTATTTTTCTAATTTTTTTGCTTTTGTACGGTCGCAATAAATATGCTACAGCTTCTTTATTGATTTTAATTTAATTATTATTTTTTACAGACGGTTGCATCTGGGTCCTATAAGTAGTATTTATACGATTATATCCGATTTTTCATACAGGGTGCTTCAATTTTACTTCCAGCTTTTGGGAAGTTAAGATTAAATTTACTAAATATTCTTAAATGAAACACCCTGTATATTTTGTCAAGAATTGAAACTTCTACTAAGTTCCCCTTTAATTGTAAAATATTTTTATTTTATTTTGCGACGTTGCCAAATTGTTACGACTTTCTCAAAATTTTCGTTATGTGCTTTTTGATTTGTTTTTATTTTAATTGTATCCTGTATTTTATTGTATTATAACGTTCTTACCCTTAAACATAATTTTATAACGTCCAGATAAATAAAAAATTAATAAAATAAAAAATAACAACTTTAATTTATTTTAGTATCATAATGTTTCTGCGGTGTTCCAATTATAATAATTAAATATTGTACCAAAATTATTTACTTAGTTAAAGAAGTTGTTCAACGTTCAAAGCGTCGTCCGTTTTGATAAATGCAAGTTTGAATTCAAATTATTTTACATTAGATAAGGTATGAGGTGTTATGCTATGAAATGCCTCTCTAATTCGTTCTTTCATATCATCACGAGTGGTGGCTGGTAAGCGATATACTTTTGATTTTACGTAACCTCATAAGAAATAGTCCATGCTAGTAAGATCAGGTGATCTGGCAGGCCAGTTAATTGGTCCTCCTCGACCTATCCATTTTTAAGGAAATTATCTTTTTTTTTTTAATAATTTTTTATTTATCTGGACGTTATAAAATTTGGTATTATGTTTAAGGGTAAGAACGTTATAATACAATAAAATACAGGATACAATTAAAATAAAAACAATTCAAAAAGCAAATAACGAAAATTTTGAGAAAGTCGTTACAATTTGGCAACGTCGCAAAATAACAATAAAAATATTTCACAGTTAAAAGGGAACTTAGTAGAAGTTTCAATTCTTGACAAAATATACAGGGTGTTTCATTTAAGAATATTGAGTAAATTTAATCTTAACTTCCCGAAATTTGGAAGTAAAATTGAAGCACCCTGTATTAAAAAATCGGATATAATCGTATAAATACTACTAATAGAACCCAGATGCAACCGTCTGTAAAAAATAATATTTAAATTAAAATCAATAAAGAAGCTGTAGCATATTTATTGCGACCATACAAAAGCAAAAAAAAAGAAAAATAATGAATATCTTGACAACAATGCAACAGATTGAAAAAAAATCCATATTATATAAACAATATGGAGGGGCACATATTTGAAAAAAAAATATAGGGTGTTTCATTTAAAAATATTTAAATTTTAGTGGTCCCGCTTTTGTGAAACACACTGTATATTTAAAAATATTTTTATAATATACACCTTCAACAGTGCTCTTTTTTTTACATTTAAAGTTTTTTTCTATATAGGATAGTATTTGAGATATTGAAGAATTACACACTAAATGGACACCCTGTATATTCATCAAGAACGAATCGCTAAGCCACACACCCGCTACATATTTATAGCGCCTTGGTTAAGAGCTAATCTTATAAATAACAAATTTTTATCCAAAATGTATCTGAATGTAGTAACAAAATTAATTCTTATAGCAGTAATTTCCACACTGCTAATAATGTTACATTTTCTTTTAATTTAGCTGATATATCAGATGTACACAAAATGTTTCAAGGAATGAAGACCAACGCGACGGGAGTTGATGAAATATCACTTTAAATGCTGAAATACTGCAGTCCATTTATCGATAAATATATTACGCATATTATAAATTGTTGTATCGAATTAGGTTACTTTTCTGATATATGGAAAATATTGATTGGAAACCATTGTCTAAAGTATCGAACCCTGGCAACTTTAATGCCTTAGATGTATTTTACCTGCGTTGTCAACAATTTATGAAAAACCTTATACGACCAAACATATAATTATTTTGTTAAAAATAAAATTATCCCCGAGTGTCGGTTTTCCAAAGGGCTTTAGTACTTCTGTTGTCTTAACTAATGTCATCGATGATATAATGCGAGCATCTGGTAAAAAAAATTATAGTATTCTAATTATTATATAAGGTTTTTTGAAAGGATTTGACACCATTAATCACAAACTCCTCATATATCACTTAAAGTTTTATGTTTATAGTGTTCAAAAGGAATCATGTGTAATTTTTTTAAGTCGTATCTTTCAATTGTTACCAAAAAATATTTTCTAAAGGTAAGTATTCGGGCTAGGTTAGTATGTACATATTATATTATCTGAAGTGCCATAAGGCTCCATATTAGGACCGTTACGTTTTCTCATCTATACGTCCGATATTCTTAAATCTTTAAAATACTGTAAAGTACAAGCTTATGCTTATGACACCCAAATTTATTTTTGTTTTGATTTTAAGGAATGTTTGGAATCTAAACAGCTTATAAATGATGACTTACAAACTTTAACTAGTCTGGCGTCTAATCATAATTTACAAGTAAACCCCACCAAATGATATCTTATGTTATTTGGTAATAAAAACATAGTTGATTTTCTTAGGAATCAGTTTTGATTCAATCTGATTTAAGATGATTTAAATAGAGATTAAAGATTTAAAGTGCGTAATGCTGTAATGTGTCGATGATTTAACAAATGTAGGTGATTTTTGGTGGATTTAAATCGATTTAACAAACTTAAAGCAATTTTACTGGATTTAATTAAAGCTGTTTAAATTGATTAAAGTATTTATTTTAATCTAGTGATTTGGAGAAGATTTAAAATGATTTAATTTGATTTAACAACAAAATGTACACAGATTTAAGGGAGTTAGCAGCTCCTCGGAATAATATTAAATAACCTGAAAATAAATGTAATTAGGCTTACGATGTTACGTTTATTCTTTAAGGATTTTGGGAATAATTTCAGATAGTGAATTATGGATAGACCATTTACAAAACACTATTTCAGACATATTCTAAACGTTAAATTAAAAAAATATGCTTTTCGAATCACTATAGTACTTTCAAGCTTTAATTATTGCGAATTTGTTTATGGTTATTGTATGGGCAATATTGCATGTCTCGTATTCCAAAAGTGCAAAAAGATTTATTTCCAGTTAAAAATTCACACTGTATAGTCGTAGGAAATATGACCATATTTCTCACACATTCTCGGAACTGAATTAGCTTAGAATGGATAGCCGTAGGTTTCTGCATTTTAATAGTTTTATATACATATAATGGGACACATAGCAGCAGTAAATTATTTACTTCAAAACATAAAGATTTAGCGCAATTTTTGTAATCCGAAAATTTATATTAAGACAGATACAGGGTGTCAAAGTTAAAAAAATTATTTCGAGTTTTTTTAGATATTTTCAAAGTTTTCGGAGCATTGGGTTAAAATTTGGTGTAGGGGGGTTTTTTGGGGCGGGAAATAAGAATCTGGGCTAATTTTTCTTCTATCGGATAGAGGGCGCTACGAGCAGCACTTTTCTTACTTATGAACTGCAATAACTTGTTGTCACTAGGTATAATAAGACTTATTACTCCTAATTAATAATCTTACGACTTTTTTATGTAAAAAAGGTACTCTTGTCAAATAACGCTAAAGTTGATAGTTTTCGAAATATTTGCTATTTTAATACTCAATGACCTTTCCGTTGTTTGAGATCCAGCAGAAAGAATTCTTCAATACAAGTTGTTTTTGAATAATTGACGGGTAAATAAAACACAAAATTTCAAACTTTTGTTTATAATATTTTACAAGATGAAAACAATTTTTTTGGTTAAACTTTTACAAAATACGTTTGACGTTCGGATAAAATAAGAAGTATTACCTTACATGTTACATTAAAATAGCAAATATTTCGAAAACTATCAACTTTAGCGTTATTTGACAAGAGTACCTTTTTTACGTAAAAAAGTCGTAAGATTATTAATTAGGAGTGATAAGTCTTATTGTACCTAGTGACAACAAGTTATTGCAGTTCAAAAGTAAGAAAAGTGCTGCTCGTAGCGCCCTCTATCCGATAGAAGGAAAATGAGCCCAGATTGTTATTTCCCGCCCCAAAAAACCCTCCTACACCAAATTTTAACCCAATGCTCCGAAAACTTTTGAAAATATCTAAAAAACTCGAAATAATTTTTTTAACTTTGACACCCTGTATCTGTCTTAAAATACATTTTCGGATTATAAAAATTGCGCTAAATCGTTATGTTTTGAAGTGAATAATTTACTGCTGCTCTGTGTCCCATTACTTAAGGACCACCCTGTATATATAATCCGAGACATACTGGCAACATTCGCTATGGTGATAAGTTAACTTTACAGCACCATTAGAGTGCCTTATTTCAGAGGTATTTTACTTGTTATGCTGTCGTTCGTCTCTTATAATTCTTTACCTGGTTAATTAATTACCTGGGTTATTTAAAAAAGTATAAAAAATTTCTTTTGGAAGTACAAAATAAATAATTTCACATTTTAATTTGCTGGCTTGTGTCTGTGTCCATAAAGTGTCTATGATTAATATTTATTTAGTTATTGACAAGCAGTCAATAAACGATATTTTCTTTTAACATGTTTAGTCAAAAGTTTTTCATATTACCAATCATGTTACTTTTGTGTTGTTTTCCCTATAATTTTAAATCAGTAATTTAGTAATCAGTAATATTTTTTCTTTAAATTTGTCCTGTGGTTCAGTGGAGTAGCTATTTACAGGTAGACTGCGCCATGCTGCTGCAAATACCTTCGTAAAAACCCTTCTTGTCACATTGTTTTGTAATTTTTTTTTCTTTGAAATATTTGTATATTAATATTTTATATATACTATATTTTAAAATAAACACAGTTCTTACGAATCTGTGGCTATCAAAATAATGCGGGCATAGAAATATAAAGCCTTCTACCGCACCGTTTCGTCAGGCGTCGTAGCCGGCGAACTATACCTACTGTCGTGTATTTGTTTTTATTATTAAAACAAATTTATTATATATTATATTAACACTTTATTAGTTCCAACACACACAAAGAACGCTTGATATCAATTTAAAGTTAATCTATTACATTACTTATACTCTACATATACCAAACATTTTATGCACATTCTGTCAGATAGTCAGCAGCCCATCGACTTCAAAAATACCGATCAAGTGCTTATATGACCATAAAAGACCTATCAACCAGAATCCACAAGGTTGAACTCCGAGTAACAAAAAGATAAAAGCCGCCCTTGAAGTATAGAAACAGGTGGTGAAGGCAACAATGAAAATATAAATACATCAATATCTGTAATACTAATAAAAACAACAATTCGTTAAAAATTATGAGGAAACTAACTACTGAAATTCTGCTATTAACGCACACTCAGATTGCCAGAGCTGACTCCTATAATAGTCTTATAAATTTCTGGGAAATACAACAGAACGACTTCAGCATGGATAACTTGGAAGGAGCTTAATACACCAAAAGGACATTATTCTGTAGTTTGACGAAGATCGGCTATAACGTACACAGTTCACAGTTGACCCCTGCCATTCAATACTGCTCTTATTAAAAACTTACTTAGCCCATGAGTATGAAAATCTGCTCACAGACAGTTTGGGGGCTATTTATATTAAAATAAAAAAAAAATAACTTTGAACCAATTTACAGTCACAAAATGATATTATCAAGTATTATTTATCCAATCTCAGTTTGAGGACATTCCAATCATTCCATACGGTGGTAAACAGTCTCAAAGAGACCGACCGCACAACCAGGGTTGTCAGATCTTTCTTCTTCAATTCATTAAGTTTTTTTATTAAAGATATTTCATTTATATCAGTATTCAATTGTTAGTCAGTAACTTTCTTTGAAAGCTAGTTTGCAAATATACTTTAAACCGAGGAGTTTTGAGTGTGACAGAAAAAAATAACAAGCCATTCATTGTTATAATAATACATTCTTTAGTCCTAAAGAAACAATATAACTGAAAGCAAGACAAAAAGTGTTTTCAGTGTTTAAAAACAACTAATTAACAAACCCTTGTTTCTCGTATATACTTACATTGTGCTTACAAATCCGAAAATTTTGAAGAATTGGCAACAGCATGTAATTTGTTGCGATTGCAAGCGCCAGGATATAAGCTGAACCGGTACCCGGCCTGTCTGACGATCGATTCCGCCAGACAGAGATAGGCCAGTGACCGCCGATGGCGTGGAAGAGACGGAGATAAAATATACGTGGTTATGCCTTAATGAACGGGCCGGAGTCTGGTTGACGAGAATAAAGTTTTGGTAAAAAAATTAAAGCATTTTCTGAGCAGTGTCGTGCCGTGTCAGGTTTATTTTTCTGATTTTAGTTTTGTATATAGAATTTTTGAGTTACCTTATATTTATTATTTTAATATAATATTATTATATATACAGGTGGTTTATAAAGTGTAGTATGTACAAACACCTAATGTAAAACAAACTTATAAGTGTGTATACGCATATTAATTATTTGTGTGGAACGCCTATGGTTAGGAAATTCCCACAGTTTAATGTCATTAAATTGACCTAAGAAACACTATACAAAGACTGCAAGCCCACGGTGTGGTCGTATCTATAAATTAAAAAAATTGCTCGGCTCTTACTACGGTTGTAGCAGAAAGAATATCATTTATTATGCTTTCAAATTTTTACTGTTGTACAAATTCTTTGTTGGTTGATTGACTTTTAAAAAATATATAGATACTAACAACGAATCTTTCTAATACTTAAAAGATATATTCTAGCGCGCGAATGTTCTGTTCCCGTTTGTAGCACGAACACGAATCGAACGATTTAATTTCTTGAGTCCCAAAAGCTTGTTTGTTTTGAGGTTTGTATGCAAAAACATGGTTTTGACAGAGCAATTAGAGCTGTCACTGTATGCACTTTTTACTTGGGACTCGGAGCAGGTAACCGAGAGATCATAAATATATCCAAAAACGGCCAGACAAGGAGAAAATTCAACAGCACAAAATTAGTTTATTTTAATTTTGGTTAGTATGACGATTGTAGTACACTAAACTAACTCGTTCGTTGACACCATTTAAAATATAAACTGAAATGGCCCCTTTTAAAACAATATTTTCTAATACTCGATCAAAGCAGAAGTGTCCGTAAAAACAAAATTGGACTTATAAGCGTTTTAAGTTTTTCATTGATAATTAGATCGCATATTAATTTAAACATTCACATTATGACACATACACAGATTTCATGCTCAAATTATTTACAACATTAACAAGTTTTAAGTAAAATCCAGTTTCGTTAATTAACTTTTTGCCTAGCAAAACCTTTATGATAAATATCGAAAACAATAGAGGTAATATATTTAATTTTTGTCATAAATTATTTCTTCGTCTATCAATTAATTTTTTTTTTGTACATGTACCGGGTGAACAACTAAGAATGGTCGTCGGTATATCTCAAAAACTAGCAGTCTTCGAGGTGAAATATTTTTTGGTAAAAGTGCCTAAGAGAAAATGCTGGAAATTATTTTCGAGTTTGTAAAACGTCCGGAAGGGGGCGTTACAGTTATGACCAATGTTAATATTCAGGATTTCTTCGTGTTTTGACTAAGTGAGAGGTACCAAAAACATATTTATTTTAATATCTATACCTATTTCCTAATAATATTTGTTAAGGACAAAATTTTCTATCTAAGAAAATAAAGTGGTGAGGGGAAATTAAATATTTTCTTAAATAAACTACGATTACTTCCGTTTGACATACCCGATTTTAACAAAGTTGATCTCATTTAAAAGAGCTTTTTTTATTTACAAATTGCGTGTTTGCTGTTTTATCCATGAATTTTGCCGTCGCCGCTAGATGGCGTTAACTGAAAAAAGGCTTAAATTAGGCATTTGTGCAAAAAAGTCAAATACAATGATAGGTCTGTTTTAACAGGGTCTTATAGAGAATTAAATCCTTAACATTTCCGTGAAAACTCCAAATTTGTATATTTTTTAGAACCGGAGATATTTAACAAAATAAATTACATATACGAATTGTATCGACATACGGGCGTTTTTAAGCAACCTATTATATCAAAAAATACTTTCAATATAATATAAACATCTACTAATCTTACAGCATTGATTTTTTATGCATTATGCATATAAACGCCTACCATGTCGAATGCATCTTAATAATAAACAACTTTTTTTGAACATAAAATAGCAAGGAATTCCTTCAATGAAAATCTGACAATATTATTACTTGTTATGACAACGACTCATTTTAACAAAATTTATTTGTTTTATTTTATCAAAGCCTACTTACAATTTGAATGGTATATTTTTGACTTAATAACAAGGTTGGCCCATTAGTGCGACGAAGTCCAATATATCTGTTTTTAATAGAAAAGCGGAGAATTAATGCATAAAAGATCAATGTTGTAAGATTAGTAGATGTTTATATTATATTGAAAGCATTTTTTGATATAATAGGTTGCTTAAAAACGCCCGTATGTCGATATAATTCGTATATGTAATTTATTTTGTTAAATATCTCCGGTTCTAAAAACGATACAAATTTGTAGTTTTTACGAAAATGTTAAGGATTTAATTCTCTATAAGACCCTGTTAAAACAGACCTATCATTGTATTTGACTTTTTTGCACAAATGCCTAAATTAAGCCTTTTTTCAGTTAATGCCATCTAGCGGCGACGGCAAAATTCATGGATAAAACAACAAACACGTAATTTGTAGATAAAATAAAGCTCTTTTTAATTAGATCAAGCTTGTTAAAATCGGTTATATCAAACGGAAGTAATCGTAGTTTATTTAAGAAAATATTTAAATTCCCCCCACCACTTTATTTTAATAGATAGAAAATTTTGTCCTTAACAAATATTATTAGGAAATGGGTAAAGATTAAAACAAATATGTTTTTGGTACCTCTCACTTAGTCAAAACACGAAGAAATCCTGAATATTAACATTGGTCGTGACTGTAACGCCCCCTTCCGGACGTTTTACAAACTCGAAAATAATTTCCAGCATTTTTTCTTAGGCACTTTTACCAAAAAATATTTTACCTCGAAGCTCCATGACTGCTAGTTTTTGAGATATAGCCGACGACCATTCTTAGTTGTTCACCCGGTACAGCTTGAGTTTCATTTACCAGTAATAAATTTTTAAAACAGATGAGATGCGCGGGTGGGATATATGGCAAACAATCGATTATGACATTTTTTTTTAGTCAATAAAACAGGGCCCCGAGTGGCGTAAAGATGACCTTGTTTAATAATTTGAAGAGATATTAGGGTTTTTCATGTATTCAGTGCCATAGCAACATCCTTGTGGATCCGGGTTCCAAGCTGTCCTCGCGGCCCCCTTTGCCCCCTTTAGACCCAAATCTTTAATTATGAAGAGAAAAAGGAAAAAGCAGTAATAAAAGCATTAACTGTCACTGGCAATCAAATGCATTTTTTAACGAGAAAGACAATGACAGGTGATCGTTCTGTTACAGAACGATTCACATGTCCTGTTCTGTTCGTTCTATTACCGCTTTCGGGGTATTGGTCCGGAAATTTGTTTTTTTCGTAGTTTTTTCATACCCTACATTAATATTCCAATCTAAACCCCTGCTCGTATTGAGGATTAATCAAAAGAATTATATTATAACTATGTTTTAAAAATAAACATTTATTAAAGTATCAAAAATATGGTATAAACAGATGCATATTATGTGGTTCTGTTTGACATAGCCTCTTCTTCGAAGAGGAAATTCATCGTCAGAATCACATGTATACTTTGTAAGTTATATTTCCAATTAAAGTTTGTACTGAGTACTGCACGATATAACCTCAAAATACTCAAGTTCGCCCTCAAAGCTTAAAAGTTTGTTAAAATAGGCATAAATTTCATAAATATGAACAATTAACCGTTATTGTCTCTAAAATACATTTTATCACTTTTCTTTTGGGTTGGTTGGCTAAAGGCGGGGGTCGGGTGTGTGGCCCAAGCTTCTTACACTGCAGCCTATTGGCGTATTGTGCGACCCAGTATTAAGTATTAGAAAAAGGTTTGCTCCTTCTATCAGGTCCAATAGTTTCCTTCCAAGTTTGTCATGCGGGCGGTTGTCACCCCGTTGAATATTTTCGAAGATTTTGAATCTTTTGCGGATAAGTTCCTCGCAGTTGTATATAATATGAAAGGCGGTTTCGTTCTCTTCACCGCAAAGTCTACATTCAATGGGTCCATTATAGATGCTCACTCGTTGAAGGTTTTTTCTTACATGACAATGGCTTGTTAATAAGCCAGTCACTGGTTTTAACTGAGTAGGCGTCAAAAGCAACATTCCCGTTGATAGTTTTTTTGAGCGTTTACCAATAACGGCCCGTGCGTATTTTTGACCAGGTGTACCGTTCCATCGAGATAGATGTTGTTTTTGCGCCCATTCATCTAATGTTGTTTTGGTTGCCTGTGTTGATATTCCCAGGGCGGGTTTAGGGCCCCTAAATTTTTAAGAACATCCGGTTCTTGGCAGTTAATCTGCTTTTTTATTGCCTTTCATCCTTGAGAGGCCAGGAAGTCACAGATGATGTAAATCGGTAGGAGTTCAGAGCCTTAAGGGCAGCTTGGCTGTCTGATAGAATATTTATCTTCTAATCATGGTAGCCCTTTTCAAGATTCTTTTACACGCATACTTGTATCGCATGCACGTCTGCTTGGTATACTGCGGCGTAGTTTCCCAGGGGGATACTAATTTCCATTCTGGGTCTTTTCCCAAATATACCTGCCCCTACTCCGCCGGTCGTTTTCGATCCATCAGTGGATCCAACTAGGACTTTGTATAATGACGGAGGTTTTCCTTTTGACCACATATCAGAATCGCAGCTGACATTAAATGGTTTTGTATTTTCTCGGGACGTTGCTTTCATTCCCCATTAACGTATCCTAGAGGCGCTGCAGTTGACCTCCATGTGTGGGGTGTTTGTCCTAGTATGATTTTCATTGCCGCGGTGGGGATGCTTCTCATTGCATCGCTGATAAACATGCAGGCCAGCCTCTGTACTTTATTTAGTTTTGTGAATGTCGTGATTTGCTGTATTTTGTCCACCAAACTACAGACCAGTATGTCATCAATGGTCTTATCACTGTGACGTATAAACACAGCACCATCTGCGGTCTAAGTCCCCAGGTTTTTCCAAACAGATCTCGACATCTCATTAGTCATGTCAGTTTGGCGTCCAGGGTTAGTCCTAGATATTTTACCCTGCTTACCTTTTTTTTTATCTGTTCACCAAAGATTTTTAGGTTGTTCTAGTTCCCTATCTGTCTTCGTTCAGTGAATGTTGCAGACTTAGCAGCATGACTTTGAGGTTTACCTTCTCACACCAGCGTTGCACTATATCTAGTGCTCTTTTCATAAGCTCTGGTAGTATAGTGGCATGTGTTCCAATGATGAGTATTTACCAGATCGTCTACATAGCCTTGGGCGAAGAAGCCCTCTGTATTGAGACATGCTAGTAACTTATCTACCACCAAGTTCCATAAGAGAAGTACCAATTCCCCTCTTTCCCTTTCTTTTGGGTACACTATGTGATTTAAAGACTGTTTCACAACACACGTGGCCACATAAATCGTTCACACGTGGACTTTGTTCACTTTTCCAACAAATACAAAATTAACATGTATTGCTGACATTAAATTTTTTTATTTTATAAAAATTTAATTTTTTTGTTTAAATTTTAATTTGGAGGGTTAACCCAATAAACTTCTCCCCCCCCCTTGCGTACGCTCCTGCCAGTACAAAATACATTGATAATTTACTAAAAGAGATGTTGAAAAGACAGTCATAAAATGTAATTTTAAATCTAAAGTACTTCTAATACTCTTTAACTAATAGATATCATCTTCCCATTAAGTGAGAACACTAAACATCGGTTTAGATGTTCATTAAACAGCTAAGTAAATAATTACTAATTATTTTCTTATTTCCGAAAAAGCGATTCTTTTCAGTGAAACGAACTTCTAAAAGTCTATGTTAACTGAAAGCGTTATAAGACATAACATTCAAAAGAATAACAAAAATTAAAGAAGCTTCCATTAATAGGATAAGTAGGGGAAACCCGAGCAAAACAGTAAATTGTATACCAAAAGATTTTTATAGCTACTTTCTGATTTATAAACAAAAAGCAGTGATAAAAAAGTTTTATTATTTTTCACCTTCTCAAAGTGGAGCTATTATGATGCAGGAGTATGTATTTTTTGTTTTACTTCGTAACACTAGAAAAAATCGGAAGAATATAACTTTACCTAAGCGAATAGACAAGTTGAATGATCTCAAGGCATAACTTGCCGGATACAGTTTTTCTGAAAAATACGGTCAATAAAGCCATATTTGCTTTATGTGACCACGTGATCCATTCATACATGTTAATTGGTTAATGATCAACATTGCAGACAGTTTTACTGATGTTAATCCTAAAATGACTAAAGTGATACAATTCGTTACTAAATAAATTGCAATCATAAAGTAATTGTTTTGTTAGCATTGGGAATAAAAGGTACTGATGCGATATTGATCGTAAAGGAAGGAAAAAGGACAAATCCAAATGGAATAAAGAAACATAGACATTTTTTAAATACAAGGTAGAAATACTAAAAAAAGTGTTTTTATCGTTGCCAAACTTATACCTTATTTAAAATTGGATTCAGTTTTTTTTAATGGAGACCTTTTTGTTTAATTTAATGACTCAGAACGCTTTGTTTCATTATATTTGACAAAATTGTTACCTATATGTTTTTTAATAAATTCCCAAAAAATAATCATTTAGGGTTTTTTTTTATTTTTTATTATTATTTATTGGTGCTTAGATACAGTTCAGTATCTATTTACACAAGTCAAAACATGAAATTATTATAATATATTAAAATTAAGAAAACAATAAAGTCTGTATAATTGACACTAAAACTACATCTCACGTACAGTTACAATCACAATTTTCAAAATAATTTTTATCATTTTCCCACAAATCAATAAGGCCGAGTTTTGCTTTAAGACCCTGTGTTTATTCCAGAGAAAAGAGAACAGGACCGGGGACGAAGGAGATTGTATGGTTTTGCAATAAGAATATTGCGTTTTCCGAAGAAGTACCTATCACAGCCATTTAGCGGAAATACTGTTTGCCACTAGGGATTTGTGTTTTTAAAATTAATATAGAATTTAAATTTAAATATACAGGTATGTATAATCTAAGTAAGAAAATATTTTTTGTTTCTATATCCTTAAAATATGAGAGTTTTCTTTGTGTGTTCGTACTATTGACAACTTAATATAAACAATTTGAAGCAATAATTAAACAAGATAAAACATATTTATTATGGGATATGGCGTTATTCAGGTCTCCCCTAAACGTATATTATGTTTTGACAGCTTAAGTATATTGCCCACCAAGAGCAATCTTGGCTTTTAAAGATACGAATTTATTCTCGCTTCACAGGATGTAGCATCACTAATCGTTTTAGCGCGGAATTCCGAAAAACTTACATTATTTACTAATTTATTGCCCCATTTACAAGTTTTTAGCTGATTTATTTTATTATATAACAGGGACAACAATAGTTTAATTAGGTACTTGTTTGTTTTGTTTTAAAAGGTCTTTATTTCTTACAAGTATTTGACATGTCAGGTACTTAACTTAATACATTTTATAAGACATAATATATAAAATATAAATATACTACAATGTACTTAAGTTGTCCATAGGATAGGTCAGTTTTCCAACTGTCTCTACCTAGGACAGGCACTGGCGCCGCCAGCAGGGTTGGTGTTGACCCTTTGGTTAATTAAACTGACGCTTGTTTGTAATTGGAATGGTCGGTTCCGTGATCTCTTTACCGCCATGAGAGAATATTTTGTTCATAATGAACTTAAAATGACGCATTGTTGTTTGAATGTTTAAGGCTTCTGGATAATTGTTGACTGGAAAAATGTATTAAAAAACCAGCTTGATTTTAAACAGGTACAGGGCCGAAGGTAGCGCGAACTTTGCCATAATTTGACTTAAAATGTTTAGTAGACAGGTCTCACAGGTCTCAAATTTGTGGGCTGAGTTTAAATCTCCGCGCCATTTCAGTGGAGGATGTGTTATATTATGTACTTGTTATTTATTATTTATTGAAAATATAGGGATAGTCTTAAGTGTAAAGGTTTGTGCACAGGGTTGTCGTCATGTCTTATTTGTAGTATGTTTCGAGTCATGTTTGTTTGTTGGGGTTGCGTTTGATAAAATTCCATTGAGATGTCTTGTACATAGTCAAAAATATACGTTATAAATACGTATAAATTTTCTGAAATGCCAGTCCGTCCAGTGGCGTAGCTAGAAATATGGGCGCCGGGGGGCAAACGTACAAGCTGGCGCTTAAAAATTAATTAAGTTTTAAATAAGCTGCCGGCAGGCCCGCCGGAGGAAAAATTTTTATGGGTGCCACGCCCTTTCTTCGGTCTTTCCACGGCATTTAATGTCAATATTTAGTAAAAATAATATTACAGTAGTCCGGTATAATACAAGACATAATATGGGAGTATTACTAAAATAAACCTATATTTTGGGTCACAGCTACCTAAGTTAATTAAACCAGATCCAGATGCCACCTCCTTAGATGAGAAGAAACTAGTAATTTTGGGCAACTTTCCCCTTTTATCTTCTTGCTCTTTTTTTCTTTTTAAATTTTCCCAACCACTCGACTTCATTTTGCCTTTTTCCATATTGGGTTTTCTGAACATCAAAAAAATAAATGATATTATTAATTATTACTTAAGTATATTATGCTTATTAGTGGATAAATAATTTTCAGTTTTTGCTTTGAATATTAGTTACTGACCTTCGCCTTTATTCCCTAATATAGCTTAATTAATATAAACAACCAAAAAAAAATCACCACCGCGATAAACGCCGATGATTCTCCGAATGTTTTTGTTTTGTCTTTGAAATCGAATGCCTACTGCCGACACGTCACACGAACGTCACGAGCCGACTGCCTCCCTTACGCGGGCGCCTTTACAAATTGCTGATGTACCAGTTAGTGTTTGTAATAATTAGGCTGTAGGCGGCTGGCGGACGAAGGCAGAGTTTGATTGTATTACAATTATTTAAAAAATCAGTTAAACTGATTTATTAAGAAAAAACGGAGCGGCGCCCTCGGCGCCTATTTTTCTTGGCGCCGAGGGGCGTTGCCCCCCCAGCCCCTCCGGTAGCTACGCCACTGAGTCCGTCATACTACACCAGACTGGTGCTGCATAAGTCAAAGTCGGTTTCATTATTTGATTGTAAATTGTTAGTTTGTTATGTGGGGACAGTGGTGAGTTTTTATTTAATAGTTTGTTTAGTACGTGAGTTGTTGATATGAATTTTGCCATTATTTGATTAGTATTTTGTCTAAAGTAAAGTTTGTCGTCAAGTACTACCCCCAAATATTTTAATGTCTGTGATGGTTCTATTTCTTTTCTTTTTATTATGATATTTTGATTTATTTTATTGTTTGTTCTTTTTCTGGTTAGTATTACACATTCGCATTTATTTTCATTTATTTCAAGCGTCCATTTCTGGTACCAAGGTAGTAGTACCGCCAGGTGGCTCGTTATCAATTGTCTTGCCGCATTGGCATAAAAAGAGCTAGTGTATAATAATAACACATCATCCACAAAAATGGCGAGATTTGTATTGTGGTAGAATGGTATATCTGCCGTATATATAAATTGAACAAGGGAGCTGCAAGATTAGTGCCCTGTTGTAATCCGGTATGTAGAGCTACTGGTTCGGAGAAAGGACCATTGATTTTAACTTTTAAGGTGCGGTTTGTGATGTATGCATATATTAATGAAATTAGATGTAATGGAAAAGGATGCACTGTAATTAATTTAAAGATTAGCCCATTGTACCAAACATTATCAAATGCTTGTCTTATGTCAAGCGACAGGAGTACTGTTGTTTGCTGTTGGTTGAACTTTTTAATGGCTTGTTGCGCAACATGCGCTACCAACAACACAGCACCCCTGCCAGTTCGGAAGCCAAACTGTTGTTCAAGGATGTTTAATTAAAGTTTAATTACTTACTATCATAGGAAGGGTATTCTAATAAAAATATTTCTTCGGTTTAGAAATTCCTTGGATAGCAAAATCAACACTTTTTAATTTTGAAACAACATTCACTGAAAAATTGCTAAAATAACAATAATAATAATTTTGATGGGACTGCGACTTTGTGCTTTTTGTCTTTTGATTAATAAAGATCCCAATTTAGTATTTAGTTTCTGCTATTCAGTACTTTGCATTATTTAATTTATTTTGATTTTAGTACTTTAAAAGTATTAAAGGTTTACTCCATTGCCGAAAGGGTGGAAATGATTGATTTGATTTTTTCTTGAAACAGTGTCCATCAAGACGTCTCAATTTTTAATCTGCGGCATCAGGACGAACAGGTCCATAGCGAATAACTTTCGGAATTAGTGCAAAAAAAGACTGAATTTGTGCCTAACAAATAACGAGTTGTTGAGAAAGCGGTACTTATTAAATTCACTGAAATAGCAGTTTTAAGGTATATTGCTCGAGCCAACGTCTAGTAATACGGTATCTGGTATTAATGTAGCAGCATTTTGACAGTTCTAAAAAAACACAAGTTCTATCCCTACAAAATAAAACAAATACAGCAACGTAATGAAGACGACACTGATAGGTGTTTGGTTTTGTGCAATAACTCATCATAAATTTATTTTTAATAATAATTTCAATGAATCAATCAATTAAATTTAAATTAAATATTAATGTTTCTCTATGCTCTATTTTCGTAAACGGTAAAGTAAGTCGTCATCATTGTCGGTATTGGTTCGATTGGTATAGGTACTATAATTTCTCATGAAGTTACACACAACAGCTTCAAAAATTAAATGATTGGGCTGTTATTTTTGGTTAATATATAATAGGTCAATTCTTTTTACTAAGCAATTAAACTGGTAAATTTTTAACATTGAAAATGTTTATATTATCGCACGAGCATGTATAGTAGGGTACACAATTCGAAATTATTGCGGCGAACATTTATCCCTGACGTCACACAGTCTAACGACACCGAGAAACGGAACTACGCGCGCGATGCTATGACGGCGAAGGGGGGAGAATGTACAACGGATGATGCGCGAGCCGCCTAGACCAACTGGAGAGGTACAGCCACGAAATTAAAAATATTTTTTATTAATATCTAAATGATGCTTTTTCCGATTTTGTTGAAATCTGGCAGGGTTATTCATTGTAATAAGTTGGCACTAACTAGCGGATAATTATAAGTTCCAGTGGCGTCTCGGGGGACAGTCTCACGAATAATTTTGACAAAAAAAAATTTACAACACTGAGTTTTAATTTAAATTTTTTTAAGTTTAAACACCTAAAAATACAACTAAAAAATACATTTTATTGTATATCGAAAATTGATAAAATAAAATCAGGTTAACTTTGATCGTTGCAAAAAATTTATTTCTAAGCCATTTTTTCAAATATAACAACAAATGAAAAATAATAACTATTTACAAAAAATATTGAAAATGACCACCTCCCGCTTCTATGCAGGCTTCTGGCTCTCCTTCTCATAAATTTTCCTCGTGCAATAAAGTACCTATATTTTATTTTTTTTACTCACAAAGGAAGTAAGGTACGAAAAGATATCGGGATACAGAAAAGTTGTATTATTAGCTGCTTTATTCGAAAAAATATAAACGTTTCAAAAAACTCAGTAACGTACATTTTTTTGTCAATAATATTTGTGAGACTGCCTCCCGAGACGACACTGGAACTTATAATTATCTTTTAGTTAGTGCCAACTTAGCTTCTCTTCTTATAACAATGAATAACCCGGCCAGATTTTAACAAAATCAGCAAAAATCATTTAGTTGGAAGTTCAGACACAGAAAGAATAAGAATTTATTGCAGTAACTAATTACTCCTAACTTAAAAATCATTTAGGTATTAAGAAAAAAACTATTTTTTGAAAAAAATTTAAAACTTTCTTGAAAACCAGACTCTTCAAAATACATGTTTATAATATGAAGTTATCTACTTAAGTTTTGTTCAGGAATGCATCCTTGAAATTACGCCCTATCATTAAGTAACACCCTGCATGATAAATATACTTTTTCGTCTAGGAAGGATTTATTTACTGTTATAATATTAGAGACATAATGTTGTTATTTATCTGCAGGAGATTATTTGTTATTTCCAAATATTTTTCGGTGTTGTTTGACTGACAGTATTTTTATTGTAACTGATATACCTAATGGTGAAGTATGTTAAAAGTAGCTATAGTGTAAATGTTTAAGTTTTTCGCCTAGTTAAGGATTTATTTACTTTGTCAGAAAAGTATGGAATATTGCAATAAATATGTTTCAAACCGCCGTCAAAATTTTGCCCAAAAATATAGTTTTGAAAAACGAATAAGACAAAACTAAAGGGAGTCAAATACCATGATTAAATTTTGTATTTTAAATGGAATACCCCGTATATTTTTATGGATATATAGATCTCTTTGAGAAAATTTCTGTAGTTTATGGTTTTATGTGTTTATCTATCAAAATGCCAGAGATAATAATATATCAATTTCCAATTTAAAAAAGGAGCAAGTGCTTAATTTTGTAAATCATAGCTACTTTAAAATAAGTTGAATTATTTCCAAATTTCCATTTTTTAGGGTATATATGAATTCCAATAAAATGGAATTTTTTTACACATAATGACAAATCTGATTTTAATTTTGCATTAAAAAGTAGTAAATTCTTCATGGAAGATACACACATCTTAATTGAAAACATTAAATTAAAATATCTCTGTCATTTTGATAGATAAATATCTACACAAAACCATATACTTAGGTGTTATATTAGGTAACACAGCAATTGTCTCAAATGGATCTATTAAACTCCATAAAGCTATACAGAAACATGATGACCATTTAAAATAAATAAATAAGCATGTTTTTTGACCCTCCCTATATACTTTCAAAAACGAAATTAATCTTGATTATTTTTTTTTAAATTATGGACGTAAGCGAATTTTTGGCGAAATAATACGAGCGGTTTGAAAGATATTTGAAATATTCCAGACTTTTTTGACACCCTGTATTAGGTACGTATTCTAATTTATATTTAGGAGGTTATTTGTTTCTTTAAATATTTTTCTATGTATTGTACGACTGACAGTTATAACTTTGTATTTACTTTATAACAAGGTTGGTAGGATATATTAAGTAAGTACGGAAACTTTAAGGAATTAATTTTTGAGTGATTTTAAGACCAAAAGTTAATATCATTATAGATCCGCAAGAGCTCCGTTTTCGAGATACAACTTTTAAAAATTCCCTTTTTTATTATAATATTAGCCCTTTTCGAGAAAATTTACTTATTAGGTTTTTATGTACGCCTATGGACAAATTTAAGTGCGAATCGTTGCTTAAAAATCAACTAAAAAGAAAATACAGAAAAAGAAAAGCACGAAGTCTTTCTCCACAATCTTTATTAATCGAAAAACTAGGCGAACCTAGTATCACATCGACATGTTTCTAGTGTAGAAACACTCATCATCAGGAAACAAAGTGAAAATTAAAATGCTGATGTTTTTAGCAAGAGAAAATAATGGTGAGATTGAGCCGTAATGGAGCTTTTAATGGTGTACAAGAGATGTAAAATTGAAAAATCAGGTCAAAAATCAAGACTCCAGCATACTGAAGAGTCGAGGGTTAAGTGTAGAAGCACACTGTCGTGTAGAAAAAGATAGGGTAGTAAAAATTAGGGAGTTTTGAAAAACATATCTGTTAAAAGTATTAATAAATTACTTAAACATCCTGAGTTTTATTGAGCCCAGTCAGAAACATTTGAAAATGTTGGGGTGAGATGTAAAGAAAAGAAGAGAAAAAGAAAAAATTGTTTTTTGGTCAAAGCATCTGTAAAAAAATAGAAAGGGGAATGTAGTAAATGAAATTTAAGAAGTGTAGTAGATTAGCTTACCTTTTAATGTAAAAGTAAAAACAGTTGGGGTACCAGGCTTCAGGCAGAGTCAAAGCAGACACATTGTGTGGAAAAAGTTTTTAGAAAAAAAAAAAAATTATTGTGTTCCCGTTATAGAGGTGCTACTGTAGCCAACCCCAACATTTTCAAATGTTTCTGACTGGGCTCAATAAAACTCAGGATGTTTAAGTAATTTATTAATACTTTTAACAGATATGTTTTTCAAAACTCCCTAATTTTTACTACCCTATCTTTTTCTACACGACAGTGTGCTTCTACACTTAACCCTCGACTCTTCAGTATGCTGGAGTCTTGATTTTTGACCTTCTGATTTTTCAATTTTACATCTCTTGTACACCATTAAAAGCTCCATTACGGCTCAATCTCACCATTATTTTCTCTTGCTAAAAACATCAGCATTTTAATTTTCACTTTGTTTCCTGATGATGAGTGTTTCTACACTCGAAACATGTCGATGTGATACTAGGTTCGCCTAGTTTTTCGATTAATAAAGATTGTGGAGAAAGACTTCGTGCTTTTCTTTTTCTGTATCATTTAACTCCACTTTGAGTATGGACTACTTCTTCAAAAATAAAAAGAAAATACTTAGTTTCTAGCCAATTTTAAGAAATATTTTAGGTTTCATATGTTAAAATTATTAATAAAATAATTTAAAAAAGAAAATATTGTTCTTTTATTCTGGAAATCAAACGGTTCCCGAAAGGATTTCATAAGTTATTCAATTTATTTTTATAAGATGCATCTGGTACTTTATTTTAGTATTGAAAATACTATTGGGATCGTGTTTACGCAAACTTTGCATTGCATGTCACTGTCGCTCATGTCGATGTCGCGGCCAACAGCGCAATATCTAGATCGGTCAAAGTATTATGTTACAATACTCTGATAAGACTTGGTAGAAATATAAATATGAATCAGCGTAAAGTCGGCAAGTAAATAATGAATAATGTTTAGTTTAGTTTGTGTTTTAAAGAACGCCATAGTAACTTTGTTAAAAAGTGTTTTATTGAGATAAATTATAACTAAGGTAAGTTCACGTTATTTAAATC
This sequence comes from Polydrusus pterygomalis, assembly GCA_963969555.1. Taxonomy (NCBI): domain Eukaryota; kingdom Metazoa; phylum Arthropoda; class Insecta; order Coleoptera; family Curculionidae; genus Polydrusus; species Polydrusus pterygomalis. The sequence continues at coordinate 14,430,370 of OZ018384.1, forward strand.
GGAATATTATATCGAAAAAAAAAAGCGGGAGGCAAAAAGTTGGAGCACAATAATTGCATGTTACAGGGTCCGCCCAAATTTGGTTATCAAATGGGATAATTTTTTTATTATTGATTTCTCAGAAAATGTTATTGTACCGTTGGGTAAATAAGTATAATTTAAAAACATAGCATAAGTAGGCTTAGACAATATGACCGATTGAATATAAGGCAATTGTTCACCTTGGTTGGTCTGCTATGTGAATATTATTGTTTATAAACAAATTAATATTAATTATTCTTAGAAATAAAACCATACATTTAATATAATATGTTTTAGTTAATATACAGGGTGTCCCAAACGTAATGGGACACAGAGCAACAGCAGGCTCCTTAAGGCGAAATAATGCGATTTATTTAAACTTGCATTATCCCAAAATTGATAACAACCAAGATAAAGGGTGTCAAACTTTTATTTTTGTTTTCGTTTTTTTGGGATTATTTATAATATGTTTTAATTAATATACAGGGTGTCCCAAACGTAATGGGACACAGAGCAACAGTAGGCTTCTTAAGGCGAAATAATGCGGTTTATTTTAAAGCTGTGTCAGGTATTTTCAATACATAGGATGCTTGCGTAAGGTGCAAGATCTGTGAATTTTTGTTGAGATCTGAGCAATTTTGATTCACAATTAAATTTCTGCAGAGGCGTGCATGAAAATCTAATAAGGAAATTTTCTTGAAAAAGATACGCCCAATCAAAAATTATCAAGAGACACTTTTTATGCCTGGCTTACTAGATAATGCTTTAAAAGTTTAAAACAATCAGTGGCGTGCCATTTTTTGCTTGAAAGTCTTAATACCGTTACCCATATCTACGCTCGCGGTTGAATTAAAAATATATTAATACTTGCAACATGTAGCCTCTAAATATCTATTTGTGTGTTACAAGCTTCAATGAAGTAGCTGTTACCATTCAATAATATTTTAGAAAAAAGTAAATGTTTTAAAAAACACTGTATCTACAAAACTGAGCTCTTGCGGACCTATAATTATATGAACTTTTGGTCTTAAAATCGATCAAGGATTAATTCCTTAAAGTTTGCGAACTTAATTAATTAACACCCTGTATAATATCAGTGATAAATACCCTGATATACAGGATGTCCCATAAATTATGGGCCATAGAGTAACTGGAGATACTAGACATCAAACTAGATCAATTACGTCATTTAAGTTTTTTAGAAATGTTACTCGTTCTAGATATACAGGGTGTTAAAAGTGAACGTTTGTTTTCGAAAAAAAAACCTAATTTGAAAACGGTTCGATTTATTAAATTTTGAAAGTTGGATTTATAAAAATTTGATCAACTAAATATTACATTCAAATTTATATTCGGACCAACCATTACTCAGACTGATTAAAACCTGGGATAAACTTACTTGTTCCCAGCCAGCCTTTTTTACGCGTTTTATAGTTTTATGTTAGAAATATTATTTTAGTTTTCTTTTGGCTGTTGTTCCGTTCTCAATTTTTATTTTTAGTTAAATGCAAAAATATATGATGTGTTCATATTCATAAACTAGTATTTTTTACCAACATTTTACATTCCTATACAAGGTATTAATAGAACTTGATATTGTAATAGCAACTATCATTAAATAGAATAGAATTAAAATACAAATTTAAATGTTGATAACTTATTAAATTAAGTAATTTTGAATATTAAAATTATATCAAATTTTTTAAGTACAAAACAGATGAAATAGTTTAAAAATATAAATAAATATCCAAATTTGATATATTTATTTCCGGTATATGTAGGTATAGATATCGGATATTTGAATATTTATATAAACATGATATGTACCAACCCTGTTTTATACCCTCTATTTTACTATTTTTTATATTATAAATCAATAAAACTTTGATCAACTAAATATTACATTCAAATCTATGAGTTTTCGCAGATTTAATCTCACAATAATAGTCACAAGCGTTGCACTCTGCTTCGGCATTTTCAATGTCCTCCCCGGTTGCATCTTTGTAAAGGACCGTGAATTTTTTATTATAATTTAAGATGCCATTGAACCAGAACAAAATATTGAAAATGATTAACAACACATGAAAAATCATTTGGTATTTTAGCAGGACGGTCTGCCACCACACTATACTCGGCATGTTCGGCAGTATTTGGATTAAAGGTTCCCAGGGCAATGGATTGGTAGAAGAGGTGCTACTGAGTGGCCCCCATGATCACCGGATTGAACATCATTCGATTACTTTTATGAGGACACATCAAAAGCAAAATCTATACAACTCGACCAACCTTACTAGTAGATTTACGACAACGTATTATTGACTGCTGTATGGAGGCTGACGATCACCATTTTTAGCATTTACTTATATACGTTATAAACATTGTATTAATTTATTTAATCCAGGCAGAAAACATAATTTAAATACAATCAAATAATAATAAATATTTAAAAAAATTGGATATGATGAATAATGCGTAAATCTAGGTACGATATTTATTCTGCAGAGAGTTATTTAGCTTTTGATTGCACATAATGATCTTATATAGGTAAGATAAAAAAATTGTACTGCACTGTTGATACTGGCAGAACTTATCTGTTCTTACACAATACCTTGTATTTTTCTATTACAATTAAATATTTCTTAATAGAAAAATTTTCATAACTTACTTTTTAATTAGTCTATAAATAATGCAATTAACTGTCAAATGGAAGTCATTCAGATATATCAAAATTTTGTGTTTAATATTAATTTGAATTGTATGGAATTATTACATGCAAGCTAAAGCGACCCAACAAAGTCTAAAGAATTATAACGGCAATATTATACATAAAATTCGTATAAGTAAAATTAACGAATTAAGTTTGTAAATAGATTTTCAAATGCTTGGCATTGTACAGGCCCTGGGATATATTAACTTTTAAGGTGCGGTTTGTGATGTATGAATATATTAATGAAATTAGATGTAATGGAAAATGATGCACTGTAATTAATTTAAAGATTAGCCCATTGTACCAAACATTATCCAATGCTTGTCTTATGTCAAGCGACAGGAGTACTGTTGTTTGCTGTTGGTTGAACTTTTTAATGGCTTGTTGCGCAACATGCGCTACCAACAACACAGCACCCCTGCCAGTTCGGAAGCCAAAGTGTTGTTTAGGGATGTTTAATTAAAGTTTAATTACTTACTATCATAGGAAGTGTATTCTAATAAAAATATTTCTTCGGTTTAAAAATTCCTTGTATAGCAAAATCAACACTTTTTAATTTTGATACAACATTCACTGAAAAATTGCTAAAATAAACAATAATAATAATTTTGATGGGACTGCGACTTTGTGCTTTTTGTCTTTTGATTAATAAAGATCCCAATTCAGTATTTAGTTTCTGCTATTTAATACTTCGCATTATTTAATTTATTTTGATTTTAGTACTTTAAAAGTACTCCATTGCCGAAAGGGTGGAAATGATTGATTTGATTTTTTCTTGAAACAGTGTCCATCAAGACGTCTCAATTTTTAATCTGCGGCATCAGGACAAACAGGTCCACAGCGAATAACTTTCGGAATTAGTGCAAAAAAAGACTAAATTTGTGCCTAACAAATAACGAGTTGTTGAGAAAGCGGTACTTATTAAATTCACTGAAATAGCAGTTTTAAGGTATATTGCTCGAGCCAACGTCTAGTAATACGGTATCTGGTATTAATGTAGCAGCATTTTGACAGTTCTAAAAAAACACAAGTTCTATCCCTACAAAATAAAACAAATACAGCAACGTAATGAAGACGACACTGATAGGTGTTTGGTTTTGTGCAATAACTCATCATAAATTTATTTTTAATAATAATTTCAATGAATCAATCAATTAAATTTAAATTAAATATTAATGTTTCTCTATGCTCTATTTTCGTAAACGGTAAAGTAAGTCGTCATCATTGTCGGTATTGGTTCGATTGGTATAGGTACTATAATTTCTCATGAAGTTACACACAACAGCCTCAAAAATTAAATGATTGGGCTGTTATTTTTGGTTAATATATAATAGGTCAATTCTTTTTACTAAGCAATTAAACTGGTAAATTTTTTTACTATAATTTGAAGATGCCATTGAACTAGAACAAAATATTGAAAATGATTAACAACACATGGAAAATCATTTGGTATTTTAGCAGGACGGTCTGCCACCACACTATACTCGGCATGTTCGGCAGTATTTGGATTAAAGGTTCCCAGGGCAATGGATTGGTAGAAGAGGTGCTACTGAGTGGCCCCCATGATCACCGGATTGAACATCATTCGATTACTTTTATGAGGACACATCAAAAGCAAAATCTATACAACTCGACCAACCTTACTAGTAGATTTACGACAACGTATTATTCACTGCTGTATGGAGGCTGACGATCACCATTTTCAGCATTTACTAATATACGTTATAAACATTTTATTAATTTATTTAATCCAGGCAGAAAACATAATTTAACTACAATCAAATAATAATGAATATTTAAAAAAATTGGATATGATGAATAATGCGTAAATCTAGGTACGTTATTTGCGATATTTATTCTGCAGAGAGTTATTTAGCTTTTGATTGCACATAATGATCTTATATAGGTAAGATAAAAAAAAATTGTACTGCACTGTTGATACTGGCAGAACTTATCTGTTCTTACACAATACCTTGTATTTTTCTATTACAATTAAATATTTCTTAATAGAAAAACCTACATAACTTACTTTTTAATGATTCTATAAATAATGAAATTAACTGTCAAATGGAAGTCATTCAGATATACCAAAATTTTCTAATGGTGTTTAATTTTAATTTGAATTATATGGAATTATTACATGCAAGCTAAAGCGACCCAACAAGGTCTAAAGAATTATAACGGCAATATTATACATAAAATTCGTATAAGTAAAATTAACGAATTAAGTTTGTAAATAGATTTTCAAATGCTTGGCATTGTACAGGCCCTGGGATATATTAAAGATAAAGGATGTGCGTGGTTTTTCTTTGTTGTAGGGAACTCTAAACTGAGAAAAATACCTAGGTATAAATAATATTGTCACATGCATGATAAACTAAAAGTTATTAGGCTATTAGCAGGTTTAGCTATACGATATCTGAAACCTACATGAACAATATTTTATTAAGCACACCCAGTGGCGTACCCAGACTTGACCCTTGGGGATGGGTGGGGAAGGATTTGTTTCAAATAAGTTGTTTATTGATTTTAAAAACAAAATCTTAAGAGGAAGTAACCCCCTTTACCACAATGAAAATTGCCGAACGTTTTGCTGATCAAACGAAAAGAAAAAATAAAAATTGCTATTTAGAAAATAAATTCTACTTTAAATACCCCATCCAGAAAAGTAAATGACGATCGAAAATATTCCCAAAATTTTTTTTAGAATTTTTTTTTATTTTTAGTAATTTTGTAATATCTTAAACAATTCTTTATTGGTCAAAAGCAAAATTTATAAATGTGTGTGTAAATCCACTTTACACGTTTAAATTCACTTTACGCGCCCATCGTTTTTGAGAAAAAAGTAAGGCCGATATTGAAAAATGGCTTTAAGAAAAATTGTTTGGTACAACATTCTACACCCGGGAAAGTCATTTTGCTTTTGACCAATAAAGAATTGTTTAAGATATTACAAAATTACTAAAAATAAAAAAAAATTCTAAAAAAAATTTTGGGAATATTTTCGATCGTCATTAACTTTTCTGGATGGGGTATTTAAAGTAGAATTTATTTTCTAAATACAAATTTTTATTTTTTCTTTTCGTTTGACCAGCAAAACGTTCGGCAATTTTCATTGTGGTAAAAGGGGTTACTGCTCTTAATGCCTAGGCTTGAGAGCCAGGTCATCAATGATATTTTCAGTTGATACAGCTTTTTCCTTATGAACTGACATCATGGCAAGTCCATTAAGCCTGACTTGGGCGGTAGTTTCCTTAAATACGTTTTTATCCATTTTAAAGTTGAAAAGGTCCTCTCTGGTGTCACACTGGTAAAGTTTATTCGGGTAAGCATGTTGACTACAAACTTCCCAACAGGCATGTGTCTTACGTTTGTTTTTATTTCTGAACAATTTAAATGTTTGTGCCACGATTTAATTTCGGTTTTTGTTATAGTTTTAGAAATATCAGGATCGGGTAGATACCAATCAAATAGGCGGGCCCCACACAATGACGGAAAGGCGCAGAATCGTTGAAAAAAATAAAACAAACTAGAATCGGAATTCAAAGGTATATGAGGTTCCTAGTTTATGATTGATAGTGAGAACAAAGTAAATTTGTGTGTTTCTATAAATAAATAACAACAAAATATATAAATGGTAAAAATATAATTTTAATTTTTCTTGCAATCGCCGATAGAGTGTATCCACCCCACCCCAGTCCATGGGGGGATATATCTTCTTTATTCCCCCCACGTAAGTACACCACTGAGCACACCAACCTCTCTGTTGTACACATTTATCAAATTACGAGTACTATGACATCATACGTTCGGATTTTAATGAGAAATTCATCGGATTAGCTGAAATGAACATAATAGGGCCCGCCATAAACTTCTCTTGATACACACTCTCAGCACGTTTAGTTTAACAAATAACACCGCAAAGCAAATAAAGAGGCACGATACAATTACTGAATCGCTTTTGTACCACTTTGACACGTCTGTCTATGCTGTTTTGAAATTACACCTTTTAGGTCGACTTTTTTTGCGAATGTGGCTTTTACACTAGGCTGGGCCGAAAAAGTGAAGAATTGGAAATTGCAAATGGTATATTTGTCAATATCTGACTATACATCTAAAAGTAATTCGTGGAAAATTTTATTAAAATCCGTAAATGTTTCGCCGCGCCCCTGTGACCTTGAAAATTAGTAAAAAGGCCGATTTTTCAATATTTAATATTTTTTAAATCCAAAATTATAATTTTTTTGTGACTTCTTGTGGATGTGGGAATGTGTAAAAAAATAATTTTTTCAATAAAATATTTTTCTGTTGGATGGAAATTACAAATTTGTCCTCAAAATCTTCATTTACACGTAATTTAACGTTTTGAGAGACAAATTTGTAATTTCCATCCAACAGAAAAATATTTAATTTGAAAAAATTATTTTTGTACACATTCCCACATCCTCAAGAAGTCACAAAAAAATAATAATTTTGGATTTAAAAAATATTAAATATTGAAAGATCGGCCTTTTTACTAATTTTCAAGGTCACAGGGGCGCAGCGAAACATTTACGGATTTTAATAAAATTTTTCACAAATTACTTTTAGATGTATAGTCAGATATTGGCAAATATACCATTTGCAATTTCCAATTTTTCACTTTTTCGGCCCAGCCTATTTTACACTAACTTAAGGAAAAATAATGACAGTGGTTCATCAACTCCCAGCGCAATCTAGTGATGCTAAAATGATTGAAATTTTGCACTCCAGCAGGCGAATTTTTATAACATTAATAATATTAAAAATTATCATTCTTCCCTAGAAATTTTTACTAACGTGTAAAACTGACTTTATATTATTATTTTCAAAGACATTATTGATAAGTAAACTTTGGCGCCTTCAGGCCCATATAAGTGTCATGTTACGCTTAGAATTAGTTTTGTGTATGTAAACATACCCATTTTTATGAGGTTTGGAAGTATCAAGGGTACGGATAGAAGTATTAGTTTTTGTAAAGCCGTCGTGCAGTAATACAGCTTTTATATTTTTACGGAATTTTATTAAAGATAGTCTTACAAATCAGAAGTACGGGATAACGCGCGCCCGTTTAATGATTGTTGTTTGGCTTGATATTGTAACTATTTGAGATTTTATGATTATAGTGATTATCTCCTTTATGTTTTTGCGGTGCAAACGTTGATTTTTGGAAAGTTATTTTGTGTTTAAGCATCAAGTGAAATGTATAGTGCATTCAACGCCTACGTAAAACAAATTAAGGGTCTGTACTTATTACAATGGGTCGCACGAGAAGCAAACGCAGACGGGACCGTGCGAGGCGAAAGCGTGATCGCTCGAGTAGCTCTAGTTCCAGTAGTTCGAGTACTAGCAGTTCCACATGTAGTATAGTAGCAGTTCTAAAAACACAAAGAAAAAGGCAAAGTTAAGGAACAAAAAGAGATTAAAGAACTATGCTTCGAATATGAACGTATTATTTTGCGATGAAAATCTGATACCGATTTTTGAACCGAAAGACAATGTTGTGTTGAAAGATGGATTATGCGAGTAGATGACCTGGCTAAATGCTATGGATGGCATAGTGCGAACATAATAAGATTGATTGCTAACCGTTTAAGGGGAATGGCACGTAAATGGTATGATACGCAGGATACTGCCTGTTTCAAGTGGAGCGTTATAAAAACAGAGCTGAAACAATTTAGCAAGCCGTTACCTTTTGGTAAATTGTTAAAGGAAGCTGCAAATTTTGAAACACGTCCGGGCTAAGATCCGAGTGAATATTGTTTTAACAAAGTATCGGGACTACTCCAGCACATACAAGCTCTATTTGGATACCAACAAGCTACCATCGCAGAAGCGACGCTTTTAAAGCATATTCAACCAGAAATCGATAATGTGAATATTGTAGAACTAAGGTAATAAATCAAATGCCACATAACAGATGATCAGAAACAAACAAAAAGAAAGGTATTATATATATAGATCTTTATATCAAAACTAAGCCATTTGGAAATTCGTACAATCCTGATCCAGCCATTATTTTTAGATATAAATTAAAAGGATTGGAATATGTCGGTTTATGTATTTTCATGTTTGCCAAATTTGAAATATATATACAGAAAAAATATCGGTTAATATTTTTTTAAATTCATATATATATTTTCTAAATTCCGTACCGTTTCAAGCCATCTGCAAGTTCCTACCATTCCCAAGCCAAAGTATACAAGAATCTGCTCACCTACGGTAAATACTAAGCCAGTACAACGTTGCCAATATAGGAAAAGTAAACTTTAACTATTCTGATTTAAATAATAAATAACGGTGTAATTAAAGCCAAATATTTAACAAAAAAAAATTATGACATAATATAATATATCTTATAAGATTGATGTCGAATTGCACGAAGATTTTAAACAATAATTAACTAATCAGCAAGTTTAATTGTGACATTTCTGACTTTGGCAGAAAGGATTTTCTCACAATCAAAAAGTGGCCTGGTTTCCATAATTTTTAATTTACTAATCGGGCAACTTTAATAGGGAACTTTAATTTTTTTTTTTCAACAATATGATTTAGTTATGCCTGAAAGAAGTATTCCCCAATTATTACTCCTTAAAAATCAAAATTAACTTGGTAAAATTTCTTTAAAGTTTCGCGCGTGTCGAAAGCATTTCAAACGATCTCTAAAGCGCGCGAAGCCCGATGACATCAGGGGGTATGACTTTTGGTCATCCGTCATCCTGACACTCCTGACAGGTGCCGAGCGACCCAATTTGCATTTGGATTGCCGTGTGTTATTGTTATTGTATTGTTGTTTTAAGGTCGTGTCGCTTGACGCGTGGATGTCAAATCTGACAAATCATCAAATTTATTGAACACCTATAACCTATTTCGTGGATGTCACACACAAATCTGACAAATGATACGCCTTGACGTCACGACTACTAGCAGCGCGTTTTTACCCGCTTGGAATAATTTGAATTTTGGTTCCCAGTGCCAACATTACATCTGAACGAGCTACTCGACAAGGTTTAGGACAAGTAGAAAATATTCTGGATTTAGTAGAAGAAATTCCAACGACCGGCTCACGAAGAATTGGTACTCAATTGGGGATTCCACAAAAAAAGAGTATTAAACACACTCCACGAGCAAGGCTTATATCCATACCATGTACAGCACCTAAAACCGGAAGATTATGCTAAACGTATTGAATTTTGTCGGTGGATAAATAATCATCGTGTTGTATCGCGTATACTTTTTACAGATAAAGCAACACATTCACCGTGACGGTATTAATAATACTCGTAACTCTCATGTATGGTCAATCGAAAATCCCCACGCAACAGTTGAAAGTAATTTTCAACATAAGTTTTCGGTTAACGTGTGATGTGGTATGCTCGATAGCTATTTAATTGGCCCTTTCATTTTGGAGAATCGCCTCACATGAGACAACTACCAAAATGGTTTAAAACATGAGTTACAAGAACTACTAGAGGATGTTTCTGTTAATATCAGAAGGTAAATGTATTACCAGCACGATGGAGCTTCTGCACATTTGCTCGTCAGGTCAAGCAACATTTAGACGAAACATTTCCAGGGCGTTGGATTGGTCGCAGTGGTCCTATTAATTGGCCTCCAAGATCTCCAGACCTCACAGCACTAGATTATTGTTTATGGGGCTGGTTTAAAAATGAAGTGTACAAATTAAAAGTGGACACTCGGGATGCACTAATTCGACGTATTAGAAATACTGCAGCCAATTTTAAAGAAGAAAGACATGAAGCAATTAGAAGAGCAACGGGGGCCATCGTAGACGAAGCGGAAAATGTTTAGAAGTCAATGGTGGTATTTTTAAACATTTATTAAAAGAACACTATAAGGAAACCGTTAATATATGAACTTTTCTTTATTTGGTATTACGCTATAACTTGAAAACAAATGATTATCGAATAAGAACTTATGGGTTTTTTCAAATTGTTTTTGCGTATCCCTATATTACGCTCCTAAAGTTTGGTCCGTTCCTCCCGACTCACCCTGTATATATTAAGTATTGATAAAAAATTAACTAATAATGTACATGGCAAAATGTCTCTTGTCAATGCATGGATTCATGATAATTTAAGTTTTACGTTTTACTATTATTTGTCTTTTTTCTATTATTTTAATAAACAAATAGCGATTCCAAACTTTGAAAGACAGTTCTTGTAGTGCTTATTATTAGGTAAGGTAATAGACGAAGCTCCCACAGTGAAAATGGTACCCTACATAGAAATGAAAATGGTTGCATGTAAAAAGCATGTTACGCCCGGTAAGACAAGTAGTAAAGTAAGTTATGAACGTCGCTAAAAAAAATATTTTACTTTTCAAAACACCTGAAATTTACATTATTTGTGGTAAATAATAAACCATTCTTTCATGAAAGTGCACTTCATAACAACTCTTTTATTTTTGTTTTAAAATGAAGTTTAAGATTGCTTTTATGCATCAAAATTGGTCTGCTAAGGAAAAAATGCTATTATACGGCAGACTCCATTTTTTAAATGCCGCAACCACATCATTTTTAAATCCAAAAATATGGTATGGCCGTTGCTAACTAAACAGAATTTTTCATTTCAGTTCTAAGTAAATGTTCTAGATCCTGATCCTAGATTATGTATTAAAATACGTTTTTTACTGAACAGATCCATTAAAAGATCTTAAACATTATTTTAAAACAAGAATCAAAGAGGTGTTATGAAGTGTACTTTCATGAAAAAAATTATTTGTAACAAATTAGGTCTGATAAATTTATTAACAAAAATTTTCAGTCAGACAAATTTTTGCGAAAATGTTTCATTATTTACCACAAATTATGTAAATTTCAAGCAGGTATTCTGAAAAGTAAAATATTTTTTTTAGCTAAATTCAAAAATTTGTAAGCAAATACCAGTTAACAAATTTTTACTTGTCTGCCGGAAGCAGCATGATTTTTACATGACTGTTTGAAGGTTGGAGACAATGATGTTTCTTAAATGATGAAAGAGTTTTGGACTTCCATTGTCTTTATTTGTTTTAAATCACAACGTTTCAACTGGTAAGTATCTCCAGCGTCTTCAGGTGAATACTAAATAAGTAAAATAACTACAAGACTATTTATACTAGCTAGGTGCACTGAAGCATAACTGAGGTGGGTGCAGTCATGCGTTCAGTTGGCACGCGATCTTATCCTAAGATTACATCTATCTAACTAACAAAGGTTTCCAGATATTTCTTATGTCTAATGATGGTTTACTAAAGCATCCTGGGTTCTGGTGAATAGCAGCAGCTTCCTTAAACTCTCTTTTCCTCCAGTGTGGTTTCCTATGTAGGATTTCAGCTTCTGACCACAAGATATGGTGACCATGTTTCCAGGCATGGTCAGCTGCACCTGACTTGTCGGTCTCTTTGGTAGACGCAGTTCTTCCTATCTTTTTAACTTGTAGGCATTGTCTTCGTCAGGTGGCTTCTTAGGGTATCCCTCGAGTTGAATACGGTGTTGATGTTATATCGTTGTCCTAGTCTTCTTATTTTCTCAGAAACTCCTTCGACATACAGAAAGAATATTGAGTGTTGATTGTGCCTCTCTGTTTGCTTCTTGCGCGTTAGGTCGATTCTTACGATTTTCTAATATTGTGTCAACTAATTTTGTGGGGTAGCCATTTTTGTTGAGGTCGGTCTTGATGTGGTGAGCTTCTTTTTTAAATGCTTTTTCCGAGTTACAGATTGCAATTGCTCTATCCAAGAGGGTCTTAACTATGCCACGTTTCGTGTTGTTTGAGTGATTTGATGTAAAATTGAGATGCTGACTTGTATGCGTAGGTTTTCTGTATACTGAAGTTTGGATGCTGTTGCCAGAAGCTGAAATCCTACATAAGGAACCATACTGGAGGAAAAGAAAGTTTAAGGAAGCTGCTGCTATTTACCAGAACCCAGCAGGCTGCTTTAGTAAACTACCATTAGACATAAGAAATATCTGGAAACCTTTGTTAGAAACATGTAATCTTAGGATAAGATCGCGTACCAACTGAACGCATGACTGCACCCACCTCAGTTATGCTTCAGTACACCTAGCTAGTATAAATAGTCTTGTAGTTACTTTACTTATTTAGTATTCGCCTGAAGACGACTGGAGATACTTACCAGTTGAAACGTTGTGATTTAAAACAAATAAAGACAATGGAGGACCAAAACTCTTTCATCATTCATAATTTTTACATGTTTTGCCACCTTTTCACATTTTAATTTTTAGTCGATGGGATACCATTTTCGCAGTGGGAGCTTAAACTATAAGAAAATTTTGCGATATTTTAAAGTTGAGTTAAATATTATTGCAACAAACATGAATTGTAAATTTAACTTTCGATTTGAATTTTATTGAAATATTTAACGGCTTAAACATCATTATCTGTAATATCATTTTAATACTAAATCCTAAAAATAATTATGGGGAAAAACTCACAGTCATCTCCACAAAAATATTTTGTAAGTCAGTTTATTGGGTGTACATGTTTCGGTTCTAATGATCGTATTTTCTAGTACCGAAATATGTACACCCTAATAAACTGACTTACTATATATTTTTGACTGTGATTTTTTCCCATATCTCAACAGCTCCACTCTGAGATAATGGACTACTTTCGTAAAACTAAAAATAATTAATATTTAGCCCTTGCAATTATTATTGGTTGGCCGAAATGGTAAAAAAATGATAATTAGAATGAAGTACTGATGTGTCATTTGATGACAAAACGTTAAAATTTTAAAAACATTTGAATTGTTTATGGTATTGAATTCTTAGAATACAATACACCGTTCTATTTGGGTATATCTTTCTAAAAAATTCTAAACAATTTTTCGTTATATCCGTTTTCCGTATTTTTAAAAATAGTGAGTAAATTTTGTATTTTCACCGGGGTATGTTGTTTAACTTAAAGCCGTTCTAGATGTCTACATTTAATATGGTTATTAAACATGCACCTTTGACCGAATTTATATTTAAATTGTGCAAGTAACAAAAAAATCATATTGGTTAGCTTATGTTTAGGTAAAACACCATTTATGCATTAATTTATAATTTTAATATTAGTAAACTGTATTATATAGGAAACTGTATTATAAAACAAATATTTATTTGCTTATCTTTAGTAGCACTTTCCTTTCCCAAAAATGCATTTTTTTACTTCTTTGGGACATGGCGCGCGCACTCACAGATAAGCGCTTAAGTAATTTAAATATCAGCGAACTTGTCGTCGCCGTATAAAGACTAATTGAATTTTTTTAACATTGTTGTCACTTGTTACTGGATTATATTTGTTTGTTTGCAGATATATACTCGTATATTATTGACGGCAACATTTGCGCCCCTATCGCATTATTAAGGAACTATATTTTTAAGATTCATACAAACCTAAACCAGTATAAAATTAACTCCATAGACCGCCCAAAAATCAAAATAACGGTTTTTTCTCTGTCAGACTATTCGTAATACCAAACGCCATTAAAAAAAAACTCAAACGGTTTTTTTCAAGGCGGCATTAAAAATTAACAGGGAAAACAATCCTGAGCCATATATATGGCTTGGGATTGTAAAAGTGGATCAGGAATGTACGTTCAAGTTGCTATGTCTGGCTTAGTTTTACACCATTACCGTAAATATATATATATATTTAAGTTGTAGCTTAAAAATGGTGGGTTGTAGCCCAGGCATGGCGGGTTGTAGCTCAATTTATGTTGCTTAAGTAGGTGGTAGCCTAAAGTTTATAGTTTGAAGTGCACCGTAGCCCTAATCAAGCAACAATGACGAATAACCAGGATGGCCGAATGTAGAACTGACTTTATATTATTATTTTCAAAGACATTAGTGATAAGTAAAGTTTGGCGCCTTCAGGCCCATATAAGTGTCATGTTATGCTTAGAATTAGTTTTGTGTATATAAACATACCAATTTTTATGAGGTTTGGAAGTATCAAAGGTACGGATAGAAGTATAAGTTTTTGTAAAGCCGTAGTGCAGTAATACAGCTTTTATATTTTTACGGAATTTTATTAAAGAGAGTCTTACAAACGCATCATTATCTGATGGTTGGGTGTATGCGCCAATGAACATGCTACGCACGACTGGTGTGATAAGGTAGGCAGGAAACTTCATACAAACTATTTGGCGCTTAAATCAATATTATTTGGCTTCAAATGCTTTTCAGAAAATCGTAAAAACGGTAATGTTTTATTAAGAACAGACAATACGGCTGCCTTATTTTATATAAACCGCATCGCATAGGCAACGTACAAAGAACTGCATAAATTAGCTTAAGAAATATGGCAGTTTTGCGAACTGAGAGACTTATTATTGGTTGCCTCTTACATTACCTTGAAAAATGATTTAAGGAGCAGACTCACGAATGTTACCTGAGGAAACGGAATGGAGTCTATCCGACTACGCTTTCACTAAAATTGTGAAAAATCCGGAATGCCGGAAGTGGACTTGTTGGCAATAAACAATAGGAATAAATATATAAGTTATACATTTCTTGGCTACCCGATCCTAATTTATTTGTTCACTCTCAACTGGAATATGTTTTTTTTTATATATTTTTGCTCCATTTAGAATAATACATTAAGTAACTCAAAAGATCATACATTTTTTTATTTTTATTATGAAGTAAATGTGTTAAAATTATATCAGGTAAATGTCCGCCGAGCCTTTGCCCGGTTTGTTGAATCCTGGATGCCCAATTTGTGATGATGTTATCGCATAAAAGTGACAATTTCAGCAATAACGTTTAATGTTGGCCTTTAAGGCGGCAACCGTCCGCGGTTTGTCAGCATAGACTTTCGATTTTAGAAAGCCCCAGAGGAAGAAATCCAGTGGCGTTAGGTCGCAGGATCTGGGGGGCCAATTAACGTCACCATTTCGCGATATAACGTAACCTTCAAATTTCTCAGGCAATAGTGTGAGTGTATAACGTGCCGTATGGCACGTAGCACAGCCTTGCTGAAACCACATGTTTGTTAGATCGATTCCATCCAAAGGCCAAAAAAAATCTCTTATCATAGCCCTGTAGCGCTCATCGTTAACAGAAAGTGCCATTTCTTCTTCGTTTTCGAAAAAATATGGACCGATTATTCCGCCGGACAACAGTGCACACCATGCACATAACTTTTTCGGAATGTAGTGGGACCTCATGTGGACCTCCCGTGGGTTTTCGTTGCTCCGAAATCGGCAATTTTGCTTGTTAAAAAAGCCACTTAGCCAGAAATGAGCCTCGTCATTAAACATTATTGTTCGCCCAAAATCAGGATCAGGTTTTGATAATAATTTTTAACAATTTCGACGCGTTGCTCAGTCGTGACACGCTCCATAATAACATGCAGAGACTAAAGGGGCCCACTCCCACTCCGGAAATCCTCAGAGGAAAAACTGCACAGGCCTGGCCTTAAGAATTACCGGAGCGTGTGAGTAGAGCCGGGTGTATTCAGGCCAATTCAGTAAAATCGTCAAGGAAAAACTGTGCAGTTTTTCCTCTGAGGATTTCCGGAGTGTGAGTGGGCACCTTAACGGAATACGGCTGCCAAAGATAGCACCTGTGTGACTATCGACTTCGTCATGCGCTGTTGCCAAACATCGAGCGTTACTATTTGAAAACCATTTAGTTTCTTTTTAAAATATGGGGAAATCGTTACGGTAACTTTCAGTGAGCGCTATATAGTCTATCTCTTACTACAACGGAACAGAAAGGGACGAACTAACTTAAAACAATAATCTGTCGTTGCTCCGCGTGGTTTAAGTTGAACGGAGTAATTCAAAACATATCATTTGATTGCAGTTGTTGCAGTGATGATATGGTGTACTTTTAGTGCAAGTGCGAGGTGTATGACTGCAAACCTAATTTTGTGTTCCGTGATGTAAGTGTTGTATAGAAGATGTGTCCTTATATGTTTCTTTAGATAAGAACTTTTATGTCATTTAATTTTTTTATTATGATTTCCTTACTTTATTTTCTCAAAATAAACATCATTGGTACTAGTCTGGGTGAAAAATTCTTATAGATTTAAAAATATTATATACAGTGTGGTTGTTTAAGTGTGCACCATATGGGAATTTTTTTTATTAACGATTTCTCAGAACATTTTATTCTTGATAAAAGTTGGTGCATGTTCTATAATCATATTAGGTGCACTTGGAATGGTTGCAAGTCAAATGGCGTACAGGGTAGGCCAAAAAATATAAAAATTTTACAAGAATAAACATTTTTAATAAACATTTAAAATAAAAATTTTGCACTTTAAATGATGGTTTTTTATTTAGCATATTATCATTACTAATGCTTTATCTTGTTAAAACTAATTTTTAGGATATTTTAAAGTTACGTTTAATATCGTTGCAACAAACATAAAGTTTGTGATTCCTTAATAAATTAAAAATTCAAGTAACTTTTACAAATATGCTTGAACTTGAACAGAAATATGCGAAATTGATTTGATTTTGATTAATTTATGAAGGTCTTTATGGTGAATATTAAAAAAAAAAATTTTGGGAAATTATTTGTTTTTTAAAAAAATATTTTTTTTTTTATTTTAGGAGGTCACGTTTTTGAATCTATGCATAACTTTTGATTCTAAACAACACATTAGTAACATTTTGCTGAATTTTTTGAAATAGGGGTACTTTATTCTTGTACAAGTTTTATATTTTTTGGCCTACCCTGTACACCGTTTGACTTGCAACCATTCCAAGTGCGCCTAATATGATTATCGAACATGCACCAACTTTTATCAAGAATAAATTTTTCTGAGAAATCGTTAATAAAAAAAATTCCCATATGTTGCACACTTAAAAAACCACAGTGTATAAAATAAGGCCATCAACTGGCCATATTAATTTAACTATAAACGTCACTGTCACTATAGAGATTTAATTTGGCCTAAAGAAATCTAATTGCATATTTAATTAATCTGAGTTTTTATCGGGTAATTTTCCCAGTGCTCTTAAGACCGGTAAGGTTGTGCCTATCTGTAAAAAGGGCGACCCCCAAATGATCGAGAATTATAGACCGGTGTGTATGTCCTCCTCATTTTTAAAAATTTTCGAATATGCTTTTTTGGAAAGCCTTTTACCATTTTTGGCAAGCAATAAAATAATTACAGACAAGCAACACGGCTTTCTTCGTGGTAGGTCTACTAATTCGGCAATACACTCCTTTTATGAAAGGATACTGGATAGGATTGACGAGGGAGAGTGTCCAGTGGGTATCTTTCTTGATCTGAGCAGGGCGTTCGACTGCGTCAATCACACAAGACTATGTGACACACTCTGTAAGTACGGCGTTAGGGGTGCCGCCTTGAACTGGATAGAGTCATTTTTGGGGGATCGTAGGCAGTATGTCAGTATTAAGCAAAGAATCTACGGTAGATCTAGCAGGTTTGAGTCGGATACATGTAATGTGGATATGGGCATACCGCAAGGATCTATTTTGGGTCTAATACTATTTATATTGTATGTCAATGACCTGGTTAACGTCGACCCGGGTATTGATTTGACTATATATGCGGATGATACATCCATGGTTGTCTCAGATAAATCCTTGGATGTTTTGCGGGAAAAGTGTGACGATAACTTACAAGCCTTGCACGAATGGTTCGGTAGTAATGATCTTTATGTAAATGTCGATAAAACTCAGGCACTTCTTTTTCAGTCGCGTCAAAGACCTATGCAAACACCTCCAATTTTAAATATCAACGGTAGTCCAATCTTATTTACCGAAAACGCCAATTTTTTGGGAATTAATATCGACAGATTTCTTTCGTGGAAACAGCATTGCCGGTCTGTGGGCGCCAAGCTAAACTCCATTTCTTACCAGTTTAAAATGCTACACCCTGTATTAACTACTCAGCAGCTCTTGACACTTTATCATGCACAGGTGGGTAGCAGGATTTCCTATGGTGTCTGTTTCTGGGGTAGGTCACCTATGGTTTCCGATATTCTTTTGTGTCAAAAGAAAATTTTAAGAATAATTAGTAATGTTTCTTCTACATATTCCTGTAGCGACCTGTTTAGGGCATATAATATATTAACTGTTACATCGGTTTATATTTTTGAAATGTGCGTTTACGTATTTTTAAATAAAGCTAAGTTTAAGAAACATTATATGGTTCATACTTTTGACACAAGATATAAGTCAAACTTTTGTATACCACATTGTAATCTCATCATTACCAGGGACTCTCCAAGCGTTCTAGGGCCTAAATTATTTAACACTTTGCCTCCGGATTTAAAAAACTCTAAAAATATAGTGTGTTTTAAGAAGGACCTAAAGAAATTTTTAGTCAATAAGTCTATTTATAGTTTGGATGAGTTTTTTTAATTATAGTTTTTTTTAATATTTTTTTTTAATGGTTAACTTTTGTTTGTACTTATTTTTATTATTATTATTATTATTATTATTATTATTATTAAGTCATTTCTGCTGTCGGACATTCAGTTTAAGAAATACCCAACACCGTTTTATGTACACCAATTATAAATTAACGTTCTACAGGTAACATCATACCAAATTATTATAACCCTTTCTGATTACTTTACTGGTATATTGTCAAATAAAATATTGCTCTTATTTAATCCTCCCCCATTTCCGTACCTTTCATTGCAGCTTATTATTTACTTTGTAACGTGGCATTATTACTGCGTAGTAAGGTCTAACTTTTGTTCTCAAGTACCACATAATAAAAAAAAAAACACCCAGGGAGACAACTAACATCTGTTACATTAGAATGGATCTATGTCAACGAAACTGACCCATACTTTACGACCCTTGAAAAGCAAAAGTTTATTGATTTTGTTACAGTTACAAATAATACCATTATGGTTTGGTCACTCCTTTAATTTTTAAACAATTAAAAGCCAATTGTGTCTTGCAGACGTGTTAGCTGAACTTTATTTGCAATTTAAACCCCCCAGTTTTTTATGTCTTGATAATTTTCTGATTAGATCTTTTGAGATAAATATTTGCAATAATGAAATTGAAGTAAAAGAATATTTAGATTTTAATATGGTGCGGTCTTTAAATAATTAGAATTTAAGATTGTTGCTGTTTTTGTTTATTAACTGTAATCGTCGGGTTTTTTCTACTGCGCCTTGTCAACAACAAGCACCATGAGCTAACATCCGGATTGGTGAACCATAAACGTAGCTCAGCTTCGATGTTATCTGGTCAATTTGCAGTTGTACCCAACAAATTGTTGTTAACTCCCCGATTCAGCGTTTATATTTAATTCCGTTCTCAAAGATTTCTAGCGCACCGAAAATCGACGTCAGATTGGTGAACCGTACGGTCGATCGGCACGATGGGAAGATATTTAGGATAAGTAGAGTAAAATCCAATATCTATTATATTATATAAAAATGAATGTTTGTCTGTCTGTATGTCCGGTATGCGTTCCTATACCATTTATCCGAATACGATGAAAATTTGGTGAGTTGTTGTGTGCGGGCCGAGGAAAATTATGGCATAAAAAAAAGTGGCATTTTAACAACGCATGCCGGGTACTAATATACACTCGCCGGCACAAAATTCCGCCACCCTGAAATTTTGGCCAAGTAGCAGGAATTATCCCAATCCACTTACTGGTAAAAGAAAGATGGCGGCTCCACATAAGAGGGAAAACAAACAACAACATCAAAAAGGAAGAAAGGGAACTAACGATGGCCATGTGGCAAAATGAGTGGGAACAGACAGAAACGGTGGCCCAGTGGACCAAAAGGCTAATTCCGAATATTAGAAGGTGGATGGAATGCGAACATCGACGCACTGACTTCTGTCTTACTCAGGTACTCACTGGTCATGGCGTCTTCCAAGTCTACCTTAAAAGATTCCACATTAAGGAGACGGATGAGTGCGTATACTGCGGTGCTCAGGATACGGTCCAGCACACACTTTTTGAGTGTCCGAGATGGGTGGTACAGAGGCAGAACACATACCTACTGCTAGATGTACAAAACCTAGAAGTAGATACCTTGGTAGAAGAGATGCTGGAGTCAGGACACAAGTGGATCATACTGAAAGAATACATCAAAACTATCCTGGATACCAAAGTGGCAGAAGAAAGGCAGTAGAAGATACATAGATACATAGCCCGGGGCTCCCCTGACGGTAATACCTTTTGGTGATTCCGGAGCAGTCCCGTAGAGGAGGGAGGTTTTAGTGCGTAAACAGGACAGCCTCTGGACTCGCACACTACCGGCGAAAGGTAGAATAAGTAACCGGTGCCCATAAAGGGTTTCCTCCCTGACACAAAAAAAAAAAAAAGTTTGATGTTTTATAACTTATTTATTTTTAATCCGATTTTCATGATTTTTTTATCAGTTTGTAGATCCATTTATTCTGTTTTTCTTTAATTATTTTATAAAGTATCATTTTTCGATTAGGCTATTTTATACAGAAGGAAATCAAAATATTGTTTTTTGTCGTAATGTCAAGACACCCTGTTGGGAAATTGAGGTGGATAATTTTGTTCACATACTGTTTCTTATAATCTCTGATGTATTCTAAACATTGTTTTTTTGATTCATTCCATTCTCTCATTTGTGCTGAGAGCTGCTCAATTTTAAAAGAAACAATGTTATTTTTTGAAAATGTATGTCAAGGTTTCGATTAAAAATTATCGACGTTGGCTAAGGACGCGATTATTGTGGCAGAATGTTTGACAGTGACAATATTATAATTTGCTATGTGTCAATATGGTATTAACTCCAGCAGACGTGAGTAGAATTGTTGCGTTAATAGAGGATGGCCGTAGCAAAAGTTATGTCGCCCGTACTCCGCGGTCTACAGTTCGAGATGCCTGTAATAGGTATTTACAGACGGGAATTTCTACTAGACGGCAAGGCTCTGGCAAAAGGAGAATGACCACTGCAGCTGATGATCACTTTGTCACCATTAGTTCTTCAAGAGATCGAAGATCTACTGCTGTGTGTCTAAAAAATTACTTGCAAATGATTCGTCGAGTAAATGAAAGTGAAAAAACGACACGATGAAACTTACGACTTGCGCTGACCGAAGAATATCAAGCTATTCCTCAAGAAAGAATAAGTGACCTTATTCATTTGATGCCACGAAGACTGCAAGCTGTCATTGCTGCGAGAGGGTGAAATAAACGTTATTAAATTGTGTTTCTTAATAAAAATGGGCTTCAAATCAGCGTTTCATTTCAAATTTTGCAGCTCTCAGCACAAATGAGATAATGTAATGAATAAAAAAAATAAATGTTTAGAATACATTAGAGATTACAAGAAACAGAATGTAAACAAAATTATCCACCTCAATTTCTCTACAGGGTGTTTTGAAATTACGACAAAAAACAATATTTTGATTTCCTCCTGTATAATATAGCTTAATTGAAAAATAATACTTTATAAAATAATTAAAGAAAAACAGAATAAATGGATCTACAAATTGATAATAAAATCATGAAAATCGGATAAAAAATAAATAATTTATAAAACATCAAACTTGGCCAAAATTTCAGGATGGCGGAATTTTGTGCCGGTGAGTGTATTATATAAATTAATTTTAGAGAAAAACAAAAAAAACATTTTCTTTTGTTTTTAACATGAAAAAAAGTTTAAAAAAAGTATATGTCAATCTGTCAAAATTTGACAGCTGTCACATAAAATCACGTGTAACTTTCTTATTTGAAGAGATAACAAATTTTTGATTTCGGATTAAGTAATTTAAGTACTAACCGGGGAGAAAAAATGGCCGTTACAAATTTAACATTGACAGCTGTCAAAATTTGACAGGAGTGATTTCAACTTCTTTTAATTGAAATATTTCATTTGGCATTATTGTAGCTACCATCCCGGACAAGAAAAAATTAAAAAAAAAATTGACACTTACCTGTCAAAATTTGACAGAACAAGTATAAATTGTTTTTTTTTCATATTTTTGATATCGGATTCTTGCAGCTACGATCTTGGACAAAAACGAAATGCAAAAAAAATTGACATATTAGGCCTGTCGAAATGTGACAGCAGTGATTTAAAGTCCTATTATTTAAATTTTTAACCTCGCAATCTTACAGCTATGATCTAGGAAAGGAAAAAAATTTAAAAAAATTGACACTTACCTGTCAAAATTTGACAGGTCAAGTATAATTTTTTTTTCCCTTACTTTTGATATCGCATTCTTGCAGCTACGATAGTCGACAAGAAAAAATTAAAAAAAAAATTGACACCCACCTGTTAAAATTTGACAGCTCAAGTGTAAATTGTTTTTTTTTTAATTCTTGATATCGGATTCTTGCGGCTATGATCTAAGAGAAAAAAAAAATGAAAAAAAATTTGACACCCACCTGTCAAAATTTGACAGTTCAAGTATAACCTTTTTTTTCTTACTTTTGATATCCCATTCTTGCAGCTACGATACTCGACAATAAAAAAATGGAAAAAAATTTGACACATACCTGTCAAAATTTGACATCGCAGGTATAAAATTTCGTTATTTAGGTACTGAAAATTTCTTTAATTTCGTTTTCTTAAGCGACAATCATGGATACCAGAAAAACGAAATGGATTTGTGAAAAAATTACACAATGTTTTAAAGCAAACTTTGGTTGTGAAAAAATTATACATATTTGATAAGACGATCTTGGGTTATGAAAAAACTATACTATTGGGAAAAAACAACAGATACTCGAACAGTGCCGTGCCCGAAGGATTCGGTATAATAGTATTGTCACAAGTGTACAACGATCTTAGGTTGTAGAAAAAATGAACAACCGAACAGTGTCGTGTATATATATATAAATAAATGTTTCTCTGTCTGTCACAGTCTGTATGTCTCGTATGCGTTCCTATACCATTCATCCGACTGCGATGAAACCTTGGTGAGTTGTTGTGTGCAGGCCGAGGAAGGTTTCAGCATTAAAAAAAAGTGGCATTGTAACAACGCATGCCGGGTACTAATATATAGAATAATTCTGGTTTGTTCGGGTTTGTATCTATAAATCTGTAAAGTATTACTTGACGCGATGGTGAACTCGCCTTTTTATGGCATGTCAGAGAAAGCGACCATACCAAGACGTATACCAGGGCGTATACCGGTATACCGGGGCGCATGCCGGGTACACGCTAGTTTTTAATAAAAAATAGATTGCCAACACACAAGAACTGGCAGCGTAACGACCTTAACTTGTGATTGGGAAAATTTTGAGTCCCGATTGAGCATCGCTTTAACCGCTTTTATATGCTCACCCCTGCCTTCAGGAGTGATGACGCGTTGCGTGGCCATGTGTTCTTCAGATACTAAAGAAATTGACCTGCTCGCATAGTTTTGCTGATAAGACGGTAAAATTTTACACCTTTTGTAGCTTTTAATCTCTTTTAAAACGATGGTTCCTCTGCACATATTGCTGATCCCAAAAATTTTAGGTATTTTATTTTACCCTCAAGAAATTTTGTGGAAATTTTTTACGCGAAAAATAGCCCCGGGTTTCAGTACTTCTATAGTTTTTATATTAATTTTTCATGTATTATTATTTCGTTTTTAAAGGTAAGTGTAACAATAGCAGATTTCCCTGGCCTCTGCTTATCGCCTTGCTCTATGTTATTTAAGACTAGGTACCTAAGAAGAGTAAAGAAGGTTATAGTTACCTGTTAATAAATTGTGTACTTTTGGTTTGGTAACCTGACATTTACACTACCTTCACTACATATAGGTATAGAAACGTTTTAGTTTATAAAAAACTATTACATTTTTTTAATAAGGTGGGATTTAAAAAACACGCCATCAAAGTATACCGTGGAATACGGCATGCCTTAAATTAACTCTGTTTAATTTTTTATAGAATTAAATTAGGATATGCCGATGCGGGATCGATTCCACGGAATTCTTTGAGGAAGTTACTTTATTTCGTGTCCAAAATAAAAATAAATATAAATACTAACAGAAATACTGGTTCCGCAGTAACTCATTAATTCAGAGATATGAATGGTTTATGAGGCTGCCATCGTTTTTACTTTCAAAATGCATTTATACAATTTACTCGACACACCCTAAACCTATCGAACTTATTTTAAGATATATTTCTTTATTTAGAAATGATAAAGTAATTTTTGTATTCTGTATGTACATTTGACATCTATCTTATTGACTCATAAATAGTTGCAGGCATTCGGCCCGGCCGTCTCTAAAAAATATCAGTAGTAAAATTTAATTAAACAGTTATAAATTTGGTATCACTAGGTAGCTAAAGGTTTAAGCGTTGTTTATTTTTAACATATTTTTCAATTATTTCTTTCTTTGGAAGAAAATAATTTTTAAAGTTGGCCTATTTATATTAACATAGTATATCTTGAATGCAAAAGGGTACTCGGAATATCCGCTACATGGGAAAGAAAGTTTGCGGTTATGAACTTTTAAAGGATTGTTAATGGAAAAACACAATTTTTCAATTATTAAAAATGAACGGAAATACCCATTTGTGGAATGAATTATGATATTATTTACAAAATAGAAAAAATTCTATCTATTTTGCATAGACTATAAAAAATTTAATTAAATTTCATTTTAATGAAATCGTTCAATTTAGACCGTATGACCTATTTTAATTCTTATTTTATACGCTTCAATTACATTTTACAATTTATTCGTGATGACGAACTCCATAAATGTCGAATTAAAATTGATTTCAACCAACTTTCCATGCATTTAAAAGTCAATTTATAAAATATTATACATTTTGTAACCATTTTGATAGAAATTATCATTGTTTTATTTATTATAATCGATATGTTTTCTTATACAGGGTGACCTAGATTATTGCTAACTTGTTTATTATTGAAGCAACATCGGCTAAATTAGCAAATTATTAGCATTTTTCCTTCGATTAAATTGATAAAAAAAAACAATTGGTTAACACGTTCCTTTTCAAAATTTTCTAAAAATGTATTGCCCTCCTGTACTTATGCAGTGACCTCAAAAGTAAGCAGCATATGGAAGCAATTGTTATTTTTAAATTTAATAAATTTATTTTTTTCGAAAAAGTTCTGCATATCTTCAAACTATAATAACACCCATCAAATTCGGCAAAAGTCTTACGATATACGATAGACTTAAAAATTCGAAATTGCTGTGTGATCAATGTGCGGAAAACTTAAAAATACAGCAACATGTGATTCCTCTTCTGAAAAATTTTGCTAACAATGCTTAAAATTAACCCCAAAGGAATTTAACTGTTCCGCATATGATACACAAAAACATGAACAAAATGGAAATCAAGTAATCTGTTCAAGTATTCCCTGTAATTATTTAAATATGGTAAATAATGACAGAGCAAAAACTAATTCAAAAATTCATTCTCAAGTTCTTAATGTCAAAAATAACCAAAATTTTTAAATTGTCAATACATGTCAAAACACTAATCAATTGAATGGCAATATTTGTTTGAAGGTGGTAGATAATGAAGTTATGTCAAAAAAATTACCTTGTCGGACTTCTATTGTCTTTATTTTGTTACTTAACACAACGTTTCGGTTATCTCTAACCATTTTCAAGTGTAACACTTTACACTTGAAAATAGTAAGAGATAAAAAAAAAAACCAAAACGTTGTAACAAAATAAAGACAATAGAAGTCCGACACGGTAAATTTTTTGAATGCCAATAGTAAAGCAAAGTAAGAATCTCGTAAAACCCACAATGTTTAAAATATACTATTAAGACAAAATAATAAAATCGACTATAAAAAAAAACAAATTATACATGGGACAAAAGAAACAATTCACATAAAATGGTCAAATTTATTTTGGATTTTTTCATGTGGGTTTGAGAAAATTACTAAAGAAGATGATAATGTAAATTATTTAAAGAAATTTAAGAACGTAAACTATATTTGTGAAAAACTCCCTTACCACAAATCCAAATTCCTCCTCTTTTAAAATTGGAGTTCCTTATAATTTTAAAAAACGAATTTTAAATTTTTCTGAGATACAGCCGCTGGCCGACCTTAACGGGACACCCGGTAAATATAGCGATAGGGCAGTCACTGCTGACTTGCACATATCGTTTATGGCTCATGCCTTGATTTTCAGTTCAAATGCAGATTGCAGAGAGTTCAAAATTAATGTATTCGTTTTATGTATAACCTTAAATTAAGAGACCATGTAACACAAAAATTTCGTGACTTAAAATGGCTGAGTATAGAAGACTAAAACTGCATCTAGCCTGTTTTTTGTACAAATTGCTTGAGACCGGGTCTCCTTGATACCTGTGGAAGAAGCTGACATTTCGTCCTACAACTTACAACCCCGAAACTCGCCACAATGACCAACTTAATTTACTTCGTCACCAATTATTTAATTCTGAGGTTCGAAATAGGTTCTTTAACATTAGTTATATATATTTTAAAAGAAAGTTTACAGCCTACTTGTTTAATAAACATTATTGAAACCCCACGCTCCAACAAGTATGAAACTATTAAACTTGTAAAAAAATGTTAAATTCAGTAGAAATTTCTACAATAATATCTTATAATTTTAATACATTTTGGGTAAGAAATTAATTCGTAACTATATTTTTATAGCACAGTACTGTTGCCAATACTCTTAAAATATGTACCTATCAGTAATTGTAAATTTATAATATTGTATTGTATATGCTCGGTTAAGTAAATAGCATAGCTGCTCTTCTCCGAGTTAAAAATAAAGCGTATCTATCTATCATATTATAAAAGTGTTAGTTACAACTCCGTTGGGATTGTTCATGTAGATCCTGATTATATAAATGGACATTTGGTGAATAGCCTCGATTATGACAATCAGAATAATATTAAAATGACAACACTACATATTAAAATTTAGTTTAAAATAAATAATTTACACATTTTTTTAAGGGATGACATTTTGTAAAATTCTGTGATTTAAAATAAGTTAGGTTTGGATATCAACTGTAAAGGTTATCATCTCTGACAACTTCAACAATAATGTAGACTATAATATAAGAAGCTAAAGAGTCCATCCTACAAGGACCTACATCCAACCAACATTAATAATAAACAACACAACTTTAACAATAAACAAGTTAATAATCTGGCTCACCCTATTAACATATTTTAAACGATACAATGTAAAGTCATAAAAGTAGTAATATTAATTCATAGAATCTTAAAGAAAATTTATTCTTCACACAATTACATTGGATGTGATTCACATTTTCTCTTGATAAATACCATAATAAAACCGGAGCCAAGCACATTTATTGATTGCCTTCTCGCATTGCAAGCTAAAGCTCCTCAGTTCGATACAGGCTGAGTTAGTAGAGTATCTATATAACTTGCTCAGGCACTGTTGCTGACGTAACACGCACTAGCATATACGGCATACTGTGCAGTTACAGAAGCTATTATTCAGGTGTTCCTTAGGGCATCATGTATGAGAGATCAACTAATCCTGGTTCGTCAGGAAACGGGCACTATGAGGTCTCGGATTGTCAAGATTTGGGGTGGACACGAACAAGACGTTCAATATTGTGCCGCCGAGAATAAGACTTGCTGGTTAACAATTCTGGTTTCGAATCCACGTAAAGTACACTCCATAAGTAAATAGACAGCTTCTAAAAAAATGGGATTTGTGGCATTAACGAATTAAATGCAAATAGTAGTTTTCCAGAAAAGCGATAGATTTAACTTAAAACAAAATTTATTGGACTGTTGAATAAGAAATAAAAACGTTTTGCATCGCAGAAGCCTAAGAAGCCCGGGCTTGTAGCGCACAATATTAGGTTAGTTAGTTTAGTTTATAACATGTCATTTGTTTTATATTAATAGACTTCTGTGAGGTTATATCTGATACTTAGGATACGCTCTCAACTAATCTGGAGAGGCTAGTGGTGACCCGTGATAAGAAAAAATTGATTATTAATTAATTTAGAACAGCCAGTTCCAGTAATCGTTTACGGATCTAAGGGGTATATTTGCTGTATGTATAAGCTTAAACTATTTATGTTATTTTTGCTAGAGTTTGTAAGGTTTAAACAAATACTTGCTGGAGAAGCGGACGAAAAAACCAGCTTATAGTTTGACTCAGGTACAGAGTAGCAAAAACGCGTTTTGCAATATTAGGGGACGCCAATAAGATTACTTTTCATTCATTATTTTACAAAAATAGTGTATATGTTATGAAATACGTAGCGCGCTAGCGCTGGCATGTCCGCAACTTTGCAGATACTATGATTGAGGCGAATAATTTTATTTAATAGGAAGAGGTGCAAAATTTAGTAGGGCTTCTAGGGATAAAGTTGCGTCATATTACACTGTGTAATAATACATTCTACAGAGGTAATGTAGCCGGCAAAAAGGTCGCAATAGCCTATACTGGCTTGGTGCTAACTACTACTCATATCAAGACAACAAAGATTATTATGCTAAAAAACTATATTATTTCGTGTACTGTCATACAAGAACATAGTAATTCCTAGAAGTACCCTTAATCAATCAATGACACCATTGCACATAGTTGCCGGCCAAAATTTAAACTACTCAACGTACTTTACTGGGGACCCAAAGCGGCTACATTTTAATATTTATATTACTTATTTACTATTTACATTTAGTGCCGTCTTTGTTCTTTATTCTTTTCTGGTGCAACAAAGTGCTCAAGCCTTCTACTAATTAGCTTCTAAATGCCTTTCGGGAAACCGAGCATTAATTCTACTAGCGAGAAAATAGTTTTTCTCACTGTCTCCCAATACAAAAACAATATCATTGACGTTCTTTAAAAAATATTTTTTTTAACAAAAAAGTATCCTATAAGTACAAGTACTAATTTCTGACAAATAATGTAAAAGTGTTTTTAATTGTTAAATTTAATTGTTTTTCCTTCACCAGCTAGTTTGGTTATAGAACATTATGTATAGCAGCATTTATATTTTTTGATAAATATTTTGAAAACGGGTTGGATTTTAAATAAATTGCAAATACACAATTTGCTTGTTTCGAAATTCTTCATCAAATAGTATAATAATATACAGGGTGTTTTATTTGTAAAAATAAAATCCATTTCATTTATAATCTCACACAATGCCGTAATTAAAAAAATGCTTTTTGATTGTTTATTTGATTTATTTTCCATGGCTTCTAACCTTTTGTAATTTTATTTTTAATTTTTTTTGCTAAACTGCTATAGCAGTTTAACTAAAATAAAAATAATTATTAAAGACTCTAATACAGATTTTAAAAAAGGATGTCCCATTTAAAAAAGAACACCACATTCTTTGGGCCACCCTGAATATGCAAAATTATTTTCCTGAAATACAATAAGTGTTACAATAACTCAGCATATGAATGAAATTCCCAATTTATTTCGTATTGGAGCTATAAAAGCCTAACGCACTTTTGAAGGACCCTGCATATTACAATGCTTACTAAGTTGATAATTTTTTTAACTGTGTAGTGTGTATATAAATTTTTAAAATAAACCAAATTGTCTGCAATTATAAAAATTCAAATCCGAGCGTGTGCCGCAACACGTAAGCTGGTAAATATGTTTATAGCTACATTTTTCCCATGAATTACTTAGTGTACAGGGCACATAGTACATTATAAAAACAATAAACTACATAATAAATATGTAGCAAATTCAAATTCGGTTTCATAATCAAATTAATGTAGTGTACTATAATATGTAAGTAATTTTTACTAGCTATGTTATTGTTAGTAGTTGTTGGTTGTTATTATCGTTATCGATACTATTAGGTACATTATGTCTACCAACCTTCTTTTTCACATTATTTGAAATGTTTTTAAATGGAAATAGATTGGATTTTTGGAGTTAGAGTTGTAACTAATTAACTTTTTTTCCCATAGAACTATTTGAGATAAAAATTTGAAACTATCAGGAAATGGTAATGTTGATGGGAGAAATCGAATTCAATAAAAAAAAGAGTGGTGTTACATTTGAAAAAAAAACATTTCTTAAGTTACAGAAA
Organism: Polydrusus pterygomalis; assembly: GCA_963969555.1. NCBI lineage: Eukaryota > Metazoa > Arthropoda > Insecta > Coleoptera > Curculionidae > Polydrusus > Polydrusus pterygomalis. The sequence goes on from OZ018384.1 coordinate 14,461,087, forward strand.
AAACTAAAAAACTGGCAACGTCGCAATTGTCAATTTTCAATTCAATTTTTTAAGTTATCCACCTGTACCAAAATTCATTGATTTAGCCTTGATAGTTTTGAAGAAAATTAGCCGTTCCGGTTATTTCAACTAACCCTGTATACTAGTGTATACCATACCAAGCTAAGTTGGTAGAAGGTTTCCTATATAGAGATTAATGATCAAAATATAATTTTATTAAATGGATAACATTGTATTTGTATACCTAAAACTTACCGTTAACGAGATACTGACATTAAAAAAAATTATATTTTAATAGTTTGACATCATGATATAATATAATATGCTATATTGATGGCACCGTAGAAAAAGCCTAGAGATTCCAGTTTTAATTATTTATTCTTTAATCAATAATTTCAACTGCTAAACTTAAACAAAAAGACAAAGCGATCAATTAAAGAAAAAAATATTTGCATCTAAAACAGCACGCCGGAAACAATTTTGACGGGGTAGGCAATATTTTATTTTAATTTTCGTCTCTGGGCGGAAATTTTTGTGTGCGTAAAGCGGCAAACTTTTTAATCCAGCACTGGATGTTTAAAAGGAAAATACGTATCTAATTTTTATTACATAATAAATAATATGTTACAATATGCTTTTTTAATTTATATCTACATTTTGCGACTTCTCTAAAGCGTACTTAAGTTGGGCGGTAAATATAACAGTGCGCACGGGCGGCAAACACCTTAGCGACAGCCCTGCATCGTTGAATTTGCACGCTATTTTCTAGACTATTTGTATGTATGCTGAAGCTTGTCTTCGGCCTTGTGTAATAGAACGCAAAATCTATCTTTTTATTTTAAATTATATTTATTAAAAGTTGCGTTCTCATGAGTGGTACCTACGTGTGGGCGATTTTTCCACGATATATGCATTGGGCTATCCGTGAAACAATTAAATGACATCCAAAGACGCAAAGAACATCAATGAGAATGCAAAAACTGCAAGAACGAAAATGTGGTTAGTGAATCCAGTTCGGCTAGCGAAGAAGAAGAAATTCCAAACATCTCCGTCCGTAAGTCAAGGGGGAGGGGCAGGCCATCAGCTACTGCCCAATCGCTTAGCCAACGCCGTGTTTCTACGGAGGTCCGATCGACGGTACCGAACAACTATTCCTCTGTGATCCGGTCCTCTGATTCAGAATGAGAAATAGATGAAAATATAACCTTAAAACATAAACGTAAACACAACGATGTGTTGATGACTTGGCTAACAAGAAAAATCCAACAAATAATAATGAAGTATCTTGGAGGAAAATTTGTGGACTTTGAGCATTCTCTAACATATTATGGAGAGTCCACGGATGAGTTACGAAAAGCAGTTGAAAAATTAGCTCAAGAAAATCAAAAACTAAAAAAGGACAGAGACAATTTGGAGAATAGTCCTGAAAAACGAAATAAAAAGCCTTCAATAAAGATTGTGAGGAACGAAAGAAAAATATTATAATCATGGGTTTAGCAACAAACCAACAAAAATGTGTTGAAGATGTTCAAAAGGTTCTCGCAAAGTTGGAAATAGACATTTAATCACAAGACATCAGAACTCGAATGCTACCAGCCACAGGAACTGTAACACATATACCTACTTGTGACATTAAAAACTGAAGAAATCCGGAACGAAATTCTAAAAGAAAAAAAAAAGGCATTATCACACTAGGAGCTGGGGACCAACAATATACAACTAAGATCGATATTAATGAGGATCTACGAAAGGAAGTGAAGAAGCATAGAAGGAAGAAAACTAAGAGGAAAAGAATTTAAATTTGTCTGGTGCAAAAATGCAAAGATATATGCCAGAAGAGAAGCTGAATCAGATCTAATACACATTAAAAAGTTATCACATCTTAAGGAGCTGGAAAGGGGAACAAATGACAAACAAGCCACTCAATGAACCTACATGAATTTAATACTACCCCCTTGCCTTTCAAAAAAGGTACAAATGTGAACAAATTTTAAAAACATATTGTAACCGATCTAGTAATCCGATCTTATTGAAAAAAATATATGTTGTATAAATAACTGAAACTTAGAGTCGTCTTCCTCCAGAATTAAAAAAAAATCAATAGCGTGCCCAATAAAAAAATTGAAAGTCAGGCAAAACTGGCCCAGTTTCAAATAATAATAACGCTTATATTTTTAAAGATTATCAAAAAATAAAGGAAGAGGACTCTAAGTTAATATGTTCACATTGTGCCGTGAAAATTTGGAATAATTTGATGCGTTAAAATTGCCATAATATGGTTTTAAAAATTGGCCATTAGTGATGTAAAATGTGGTAAAATCGCAGCATTTACTTTTCTATCCCTCACGTGCGTTCTTTATTGCCCAAGACGAGATCCCGCGGCACCAACGACATATTCTCAGAAATTCTTGAACACCTGCACATCGGAATGTTGGAATAATAAAGATAATAATAAGTATTTCATTTTTACATTATATTGAAAGCAATACTGGTCGGTATCAGTATAGCAGTGGTGGCGAATTTTAGTGGTGATTTTATTTTAATTATACTGTACCAAAATGGGAAACAAAAAAAAGTTAAAAACAAATAGCAAAAGAAAAAGTAAGGGACTATTTGCAAAGCGAAGGTGAGTGAGTTGATATAATATTATTTTGTGTATTAATAATACAGATATTATGTAGGTAGGTAAGTGTAAGTACCCATACTGACAATTATAAATAATGTTATTTTTATTTATTCTTTAATTAAATATTAGCGAAAAATGTGTTTTTGTTTATACTTTCTGTTTAGAATAGTTGGTATACATGGTAGGTATTTTACGGTGGATGGAACATTAGACGTTTAATGGAAAACGATCGATACTTTTTTTTTTAATTTGGTTGTCTAGTTAAACGATCATGATCTGTCGTTTAAAAATATTTTTAGCATTGCGGCGTTGCCGCTTCTTTTTGCCCAAAACAGGTGGCAACATCGTTAGTTTAAATCTCGGTTTAAATGGAACACCAATATATTATCAAATTTTCAGATTCTATATAAAATTTAAATTTTTTTATAATAAATGCATTAGTCTATACTTAATAGGTTCCCAGTTTTTGACTTTTGAAAAATTACGTTTTTGAACTTTAACAGCTTTTAGCTATCTAACTGTACGTCATAGAGCAAAATGGCTCACATGTCCCTATCTTTTATTTTTATTCTCTTCTAAAGGTGGCAACTTCCGGTTACCGGATGTAACTCGAAAGCAGGAAATATAGTACTTCCGGTTTTAAGATAATAAAAATGAAAGATAGGACATGTAAGCCGTTTTTTTTCTAAGATGTACAGTTGCTGTCAAAAATTTATATTTTAAAAGTTAACATCTGGGAAACTATTAGGTACCTATATAAAAACGAATAATGTATTTATTAAAAAATAATTTAAAATATGAGGAGTGTTCCAATTAAATTAACAATGTTGTCACCTGTTTTCTTGTCTTAGCTATCATAAGTTTGAGTAGCCTAATAGCACAAGAATAAATAACAAATTTGTTATTTATTCTTGTGCTACCTAATAGTATCTTTTCAGAAAGCAGAACTTTTTATAAAGAGTAACTTTTTTTCGGAAAATTATTAATAAAAAAGTTTCTCAGATGTGGACAACTTAAGCGGACACACTGTATATAGATAAAAGCATATTATATAGGTAATACCATTTGAAAAATATTGATTACTTATATTAGTAGGGTTGAGTAAGCGTTTCTACCCCATCCATGGATTTGGATCGCAGACACTCCTACCACCACACCCAAACCTACCAATACAACACTCCCCCCACTCCTCCCCCCACTCCTACCACCACACCCAAACCTACCAATACAACACTCCCCCCAACACCACACCCCACTTTGTTGTTGTAAAAAGCAGTCGTTGTTCAGTTTAAAAAATAATAGTTAATAGTAATTTTCGTACAGTATTGTTAAGACCAGTTACACAAAATGTATCAGTGCAGCGATTGCAATAAAACATTCAGCCATCAATCAAACGTGTATAGACATAAGAAGGAAACTTGTCCTAATAGATCACCCCACATTAAAAGGAAGAATAACATGCAATTATGTGACGATTGCAATAAAACATTCAGTCATCAATCAAACGTGTATAGACATAAGAAGGAATCTTGTCCTAATAGATCATACCATATTAAAAGGAAGAATAACATGCAATTATGTAAGATACCAACAAAGAAACTTAAAATAGAGGAACCCCAAAAATCAGAACATCAACCATCAATTCCTAAACTTATTCTATCACGATGTAAGGAAATAATTATTGCTGTCCTTCTGTGGTTATTATATTGGCACATATAGAGAGAAAAATTTAGGCGACCTTTCCAGTGATGAATTAAAAAATGTCAGCTTTGAAAAATATTTAATAAAACATACAACTTCCTATGAACTTCTAAAAATATGGGGAAAAATTGCCTAGTGCCTATAAAAATAACATCAGTTTACAAATTTCCCTACCATGCTTTATTTACTACAATGAACTGGATTTTAATGGGTTCGCTCAAAGTCAATGAAAATGCACGTGTTGCAATAAAATAAATTATATCTAATATACTTAAAAGTTGAATTTATGTATTATGTTAAATAAAACCTTGGATTGATAAATGAAAGAATAATAATAATAATGTAGAAATAAAAGTAGGTAACTTTTGTAACAAGGTTTTGTTATTTTAATGTCTAATATAAGTTTTTGATAAAATAATATTAGATAAATAATTTTTACTCACATAAGTTTGAAAATTAAATAATATCCATTCAAAGTCATTAACACATTTCATTGAACTCACGACGACCGCTGCTAACTCGATAGACCCCTAGGCAAAACAAGTTTTATTTCCGTACTTCATTTAAAAATTACAAAATTCAGAGAGGTATTAGATATAAGCTAATTTATACTAACATTAAACTTAGTAACATAGAAAAAAACACACCCTATTATAACTATTTCCTTGTTAGAAGCGATATGAAATCATAATAATATAATATCTTAAAGATGTTGATAATGACCGGTTTTATTATACGAACGTGTTTGTTAGTCGGTTAAGTAGAAACTGGGCCAATAAAAATAAAGAATGAATGAAAGAAGAATACAGTTTGATTTTTTTTACACTGTTGTCAATACTTACTTAATTTCATCATAGCTCAAATTATTATAAACAAATAAAATTAAATACTCTCCTGCATGAAACGATTACAAATTATTCAATGCATTTCCTAGTTCATTATCTGATCACCGCAGCGAGTTGCATTTTTTAATAAATACATACAACTTCCCAGTTCATTGGATGGTCAATCGGCCAACTCAGTTCAACTACTGCATTTTTTCGCAAAGTCATTAACACATTTCATTGAACTCGTGACGACCACTGCTAACTCGATAGGCCCCTAAGCAAAACAAGTTTTATTTCCGTACTTCATTTAAAAATTACAAAATTCAGAGAGGTATTAGATATAAGCTAATTTATACTAACATTAAACTTAGTAACATAGAAAAAAACACACCCTATTATAACTATTTCCTTGTTAGAAGCGATATGAAATCATAATAATATAATATCTTAAAGATGTTGATAATGATTGGTTTTATTATACGAATGTGTTTGTTAGTCGGTTAAATAGAAACTAAAATAAAGTATGAATGAAGAATACAGTTTGATTTTTTTACACTGTTGTCAATCCTTCATAGCTCAAATTATTATAAACAAATAAAATTAAATACCCTCCTGTATGAAACGATTACAAATTATTCAATGCATTTCCTAGTTCATTATCCGATCACCGCAGCGAGTTGTATTTTTTAATAAATACATACAACTTCCCAGTTCATTGGATGGTCAATCGGCCAACTCAGTTCATCAACTACTACATTTTTTGACTTTGGTTAAAATATATAAGCTGGTTGGATTTGCTTCAGGAACATTCACAATCTCTAGCTCGCCTAGAGAGTATAAATATATCTATAATTCACCGTTACAAATTAATTTTTTAAATGTCGCGAAAACCAAATATCACAATATTAAAAAATATTATAGTTAAATCAAAAGATGCTTTTGAAGACGTTGTTCCCAAACCAAAAATGGAGTTTTATTTTGATCGTCCAAGTACACCCGAAGAATTTAAAACTCCTATTAATTCTCCGTCGCTGTCTGAAACCCATCAAGCAACAACAAATCTACAAGATTATTTAAATGGAGAGGAAGAGGATTGGGAAACGCTACTTCAACCCTTTTCTCCGGACACACAAGTTCCTGAGATGCAAGCAGCCGAGACTCAAGCATCTGAGACGCAAGCAGCCGAGACGCAAGCAGCCGAGACGCAAGCAGCCGATACTCAAGCATCTGAGACGCAAATTCCAATAGTTCCAGACGATTCAATCACTCCAATGGATCAAGTCGAACCTTATCAACCAGAAGAGAGAAATCATAGATGGCTGATTCACCTCAAAAAAATCAACGAAGTTAACAAACTAATTCAGGAAGTAGAAAAAAAGAAAACCTTGGCTAAAGAACAAATCGAAGATTATGAAAATCTCTTATCAATATTTAAACAAAGAAAAACGGCAATGGTTTTAGACTATGTAAACAATACTAAACAAAACAATTTAATACATCAAATTTCAAAAAGAAGAAAATTATTTTAAAAATAATTTGTAACGGTAAAATATATATATAAATAAATAAATAAATCTCTATACGAGTTAGAGATTTTGAAACAAAGTTATTGTTTTATTTATTAATCTAATATAGTTCTCCGTATAAAATTAACAGAACGTAGAATCATATTAAGACAAAACCTTAGGTATTTATTAAAAATAGAATTATATAGTGCGTTTTCCCTAGTAAGATACATCCTAAAATCAAATGTTATTGATTTGCAGCAACAAATAATATTCAGAATTTAGATAGAGAAAGTTAAAAGAATAGGTGAATCAAGTTAGTTGTTAACTTAAATCAGTAGCGACTCATGATACTTAAAATAGGTGAGATCCAAAAAAAGGCATACATTTTGTTATTTTTGATATTGGTCGACTATCCAAAAATTTATCGCTTTTCCACTTCAGTGCGTCTCGAAAAAAGGAGTTTCAAGTAAAGAGGAAATTAATATTATCAGAGGGTTTTATTTTTTATTTATCTAGACAGAACACACAAAACAACTATTTTATTACCTTAAAAAGCGAGCATTTGACAACATGTATGTTGCTTTTAACAATGTAAGGTTGTTATATATATATATATTTTTGTATAAAAGTGAGAGTTTTTGAGATATTACAAATTACATTTTTTCGCTTTGTTAGACTATAGCATGTTAACGAATCATGAATTTAAAAAAACTGGTTTTAGTATGTCTTAGTTTTTAATCATGGTGGACATTGAAACTAAAATATACTCCCACTCTTAAAAAATTGATAGGAACCAAATATTAAACTATATAACTTTTGGATTAAAGCTTAATTCTCTAGTTCTAGTACATAACCTTACTCGCTGAAAGATGAAGGATTTACAGGAAAAAGGGGAAATGTAAATTTTTGATATTTTTAAGTTTGGCAACGCTGCATGTTCTTTTCAATGCATTCTTATTTGCTATCTACGCTAAATTGCAATAAGGCGAATGGACAAGATTTTATTGAGCTTCTAATAAACACCTTACAACGGTAAAAGGGAGACCGTTACAGCGAAACAGCGAAAGAAGGGAGGATGTCTTCGATGTATTATCATTATATTATTATTATAATTACGTAATGTTGCAAGCCGTTTAACTAATGACTATTAAGGAAACTGGCATGTATGAGATAGAAGAGGATAGAATTAATTAGAACATTAATAAGACGTCTATAATAATATAGGAGGTAGTGACAGATACACAGGATATAGATGTATAGGTCTTAAAAAAATATAGAACCTTGACTTTGTTATTGTTATATAAATAATTTGTGGTATCTGTCGATTAAGCATTATAAAAGACGTATTACATTAAAAAGATAGTCGTTGGTAATACTGTGGCAAGAAAATGTGTATGAAAATCAATTCTAAATAGAAAATAACCTTATAACTACCTCACCGTTTTATTTGTATGTTAGACATCTAACACTTCATATTAGCAATACAATTGTGGCCCCTATTATAGGTTAGTTAACCAAGGATCCGTCCTATGGCATCTGTCACCTGTCAAAAACGATTGAGGATACAGTAACTAGATAATATTAAAATGTCACGAGACATGAATAATTATGTATTGCAACAGAAATATATAAAAATTATCCTTATTTCCAAAAAAAAAAAATGTGATATCTGATACATGCGAATATAAGATAGAAAAGGACAACACTAACTAAATATCAACCCAATTAGCACACTTAGAAAAAACCAATGTTGATCGGCCAGCAAGGTTAAAAGTTATAGTTTCACCATTAACATTCATATATCTAAAGGGGAAAGACGAGATTGGGAAAAAAAAATGAGTAGACAATAAAACAACCTTAGTAAAAAAATAATCTCTAACAAGTTAGAGACTTAAAAATTATAGGTATTATGTTTAAATTATGATAACATTCCTATGACAAGGGATCGCTTATAATAGACAAACTACGAAAAATTGGTTGCCCCCCCCCTTCCCTAAACGAGAGAACAATAGATAAAAATTAACCTAAACATATCTATAAATAAAACAAATTTGTTAATACCTATACAATCTACAGCAGGTATGGTTTAAAGATCGCCGAGCTGTTAGTGAGAAAAATCTAATAAACAACCAAAAACTACAAAAAATGACCATTGAATCCATAAAATAGCTATTTAACAGTCCTTAAGAAAGGTATAAAACGTTAAATACAACACTAAAATAACACAAAAACGGTCTTTGAATTCATAAAAAAAGTCTATTAAACAGCTCATAAAACAAGGTAAAAATATACATATTAAATAACTAATCAAACCAAAAAGCAGCTTTTGAATATATAAAAACTACTAATGAACGGTTGATAACTACTAATAAACGGAAAACTCTAAAAAAAAAATACTCAAAACGAGATATTTGACACGTATCAGATAGTAGTTTCAGTAAAATTAAGAGGAGAGAAGGAGGTTATCATAGATACAGATGTGGTATCTGATTAATATATATACGCGAATATAAGATAGAAAAGGACAACACTAACTAAATATCAACCCAATTAGCACACTTAGAAAAACCGTTGTCGATCTGTCAGCAGGGTTTAAAAGTTATAGTTTCATCATTAGGATCCATATGTCTAAAGGGGAAAGACGAGATTGGGAAAAAATGGGTAGGCAATAAAACAACCTTAGTAAAAAAATAATCTCTAACAAGTTAGAGACTTAAAAATTATAGGTATTATGTTTAAATTATGATAACATTCCTATGACAAGGGATCGCTTATAATAGACAAACTACGAAAAATTGGTTGCCCCCCCTTCCCTAAACGAGAGAACAATAGATAAAAATTAACCTAAACATATCTATAAATAAAACAAATTTGTTAATACCTATACAATCTACAGCAGGTATGGTTTAAAGATCGCCGAGCTGTTAGTGAGAAAAATCTAATAAACCACCAAAAACTACAAAAATGACCATTGAATCCATAAAATAGCTATTTAACAGTCCTTAAGAAAGGTATAAAACGTTAAATACAACACTAAAATAACACAAAAACGGTCTTTGAATTCATAAAAAAAGTCTATTAAACAGCTCATAAAACAAGGTAAAAATATACATATTAAATAACTAATCAAACCAAAAAGCAGCTTTTGAATATATAAAAACTAATAATGAACGGTTAATAACTACTAATAAACGGAAAACTCTAAAAAAAAATACTCAAAACGAGATATTTGACACGTATCAGATAGTAGTTTCAGTAAAATTAAGAGGAGAGAAGGAGGTTATCATAGATACAGATGTGGTATCTGATTAATATATATACGCGAATATAAGATAGAAAAGGACAACACTAACTAAATATCAACCCAATTAGCACACTTAGAAAAACCGTTGTCGATCGGTCAGCAGGGTTTAAAAGTTATAGTTTCATCATTAGGATCCATATGTCTAAAGGGGAAAGACGAGATTGGGAAAAAAATGGGTAGGCAATAAAACAACCTTAGTAAAAAAATAATCTTTATCAAGTTAGAGATTTAAAATTATAGGTATTATGTTTAAATTATTATATACCCCCACTCCACCACTTTTCCACTATTATAAAAAGATCTAACCAAAGATGTTAATTTTGTTAATGTTAAAAAATTGAAAAAGCTAACTATTTTTAGGAAATATTGCACCAAACCTATCTTCGAACTTAATGAACAACCAAGTTTACTAAAATCGATACCTAAATGTCGTTTTCATTATAATTCACCATCTATGTGTACACTTTCCAATGTATTTTATTTGTGTGATAATTTTTCATGAATGAATAAACAGATTTATTTAATTTATTATTGTTTTATTTCATTATATTTTAATTTTAATACATTTACATCATCATATAATTCTAATTTAACTAATTCTGTCACTAACTTTAAAAAGTTTTTAGTCTTTAAATAGTCTAAACAAACTTTGACTGCTTTTTTACATAAAAGCGAATGTTCACTATAGTTTATAAACAGCGATAAATCTTGAGCATCATTGTTCGTTTCAGTTAAATAAGTATGATATCGTGAACAAGCTTCTGAAATAATAAAGTCTTCACACATCTCACGAACTATGGTCTCCATATTTACACACAATCACTATCAGAATCTCCAGTGTGTTCTATATCATTTTCTGCAAATTTAATTATGAGCAATGCATCCTTTTGATCCTCTGGCACATATGGTTTTAAAGAGCACTCGCTGGTCTGCTAACCATAGCACTTTTTGTATTTATATTAATTTCTTTTATGAAATTACGTTCAATTTTTTTAACAGCCTCATATAAACTTACTGCTAATATTTTTGACATTACTATTACTATTGTTTGAATGTTTGTAATAAAACTAAATATTGAACTAGCACACAATAATATATTATTATTATGAATTGGCTTTTTCCCCCTTTTTAAGTCGGGCGAGGAGACATCCCTCCACCATTCCCCCACTCCTGGAATGGGGAGGGGGGGAGGAGTGGTAGAGGAGTGGGGGAATGGTGGAGGGATGTCTCCTCGCCCGACTTAAAAAGGGGGAAAAAGCCAATTCATAATAATAATATATTATTGTGTGCTAGTTCAATATTTAGTTTTATTACAAACATTCAAACAATAGTAATAGTAATGTCAAAAATATTAGCAGTAAGTTTATATGAGGCTGTTAAAAAAATTGAACGTAATTTCATAAAAGAAATTAATATAAATACAAAAAGTGCTATGGTTAGCAGACCAGCGAGTGCTCTTTAAAACCATATGTGCCAGAGGATCAAAAGGATGCATTGCTCATAATTAAATTTGCAGAAAATGATATAGAACACACTGGAGATTCTGATAGTGATTGTGTGTAAATATGGAGACCATAGTTCGTGAGATGTGTGAAGACTTTATTATTTCAGAAGCTTGTTCACGATATCATACTTATTTAACTGAAACGAACAATGATGCTCAAGATTTATCGCTGTTTATAAACTATAGTGAACATTCGCTTTTATGTAAAAAAGCAGTCAAAGTTTGTTTAGACTATTTAAAGACTAAAAACTTTTTAAAGTTAGTGACAGAATTAGTTAAATTAGAATTATATGATGATGTAAATGTATTAAAATTAAAATATAATGAAATAAAACAATAATAAATTAAATAAATCTGTTTATTCATTCATGAAAAATTATCACACAAATAAAATACATTGGAAAGTGTACACATAGATGGTGAATTATAATGAAAACGACATTTAGGTATCGATTTTAGTAAACTTGGTTGTTCATTAAGTTCGAAGATAGGTTTGGTGCAATATTTCCTAAAAATAGTTAGCTTTTTCAATTTTTTAACATTAACAAAATTAACATCTTTGGTTAGATCTTTTTATAATAGTGGAAAAGTGGTGGAGTGGGGGTATATAATAATTTAAACATAATACCTATAATTTTAAATCTCTAACTTGATAAAGATTATTTTTTTACTAAGGTTGTTTTATTGCCTACCCATTTTTTTCCCAATCTCGTCTTTCCCCTTTAGACATATGGATCCTAATGATGAAACTATAACTTTTAAACCCTGCTGACCGATCGACAACGGTTTTTCTAAGTGTGCTAATTGGGTTGATATTTAGTTAGTGTTGTCCTTTTCTATCTTATATTCGCGTATATATATTAATCAGATACCACATCTGTATCTATGATAACCTCCTTCTCTCCTCTTAATTTTACTGAAACTACTATCTGATACGTGTCAAATATCTCGTTTTGAGTATTTTTTTTTAGAGTTTTCCGTTTATTAGTAGTTATTAACCGTTCATTAGTAGTTTTTATATATTCAAAAGCTGCTTTTTGGTTTGATTAGTTATTTAATATGTATATTTTTACCTTGTTTTATGAGCTGTTTAATAGACTTTTTTTATGAATTCAAAGACCGTTTTTGTGTTATTTTAGTGTTGTATTTAACGTTTTATACCTTTCTTAAGGACTGTTAAATAGCTATTTTATGGATTCAATGGTCATTTTTGTAGTTTTTGGTGGTTTATTAGATTTTTCTCACTAACAGCTCGGCGATCTTTAAACCATACCTGCTGTAGATTGTATAGGTATTAACAAATTTGTTTTATTTATAGATATGTTTAGGTTAATTTTTATCTATTGTTCTCTCGTTTAGGGAAGGGGGGGCAACCAATTTTTCGTAGTTTGTCTATTATAAGCGATCCCTTGTCATAGGAATGTTATCATAATTTAAACATAATACCTATAATTTTTAAGTCTCTAACTTGTTAGAGATTATTTTTTTACTAAGGTTGTTTTATTGCCTACCCATTTTTTCCCAATCTCGTCTTTCCCCTTTAGACATATGGATCCTAATGATGAAACTATAACTTTTAAACCCTGCTGACAGATCGACAACGGTTTTTCTAAGTGTGCTAATTGGGTTGATATTTAGTTAGTGTTGTCCTTTTCTATCTTATATTCGCGTATATATATTAATCAGATACCACATCTGTATCTATGATAACCTCCTTCTCTCCTCTTAATTTTACTGAAACTACTATCTGATACGTGTCAAATATCTCGTTTTGAGTATTTTTTTTTTAGAGTTTTCCGTTTATTAGTAGTTATCAACCGTTCATTAGTAGTTTTTATATATTCAAAAGCTGCTTTTTGGTTTGATTAGTTATTTAATATGTATATTTTTACCTTGTTTTATGAGCTGTTTAATAGACTTTTTTTATGAATTCAAAGACCGTTTTTGTGTTATTTTAGTGTTGTATTTAACGTTTTATACCTTTCTTAAGGACTGTTAAATAGCTATTTTATGGATTCAATGGTCATTTTTTGTAGTTTTTGGTTGTTTATTAGATTTTTCTCACTAACAGCTCGGCGATCTTTAAACCATACCTGCTGTAGATTGTATAGGTATTAACAAATTTGTTTTATTTATAGATATGTTTAGGTTAATTTTTATCTATTGTTCTCTCGTTTAGGGAAGGGGGGGGCAACCCATTTTTCGTAGTTTGTCTATTATAAGCGATCCCTTGTCATAGGAATGTTATCATAATTTAAACATAATACCTATAATTTTTAAGTCTCTAACTTGTTAGAGATTATTTTTTTACTAAGGTTGTTTTATTGTCTACTCATTTTTTTTTCCCAATCTCGTCTTTCCCCTTTAGATATATGAATGTTAATGGTGAAACTATAACTTTTAACCTTGCTGGCCGATCAACATTGGTTTTTTCTAAGTGTGCTAATTGGGTTGATATTTAGTTAGTGTTGTCCTTTTCTATCTTATATTCGCATGTATCAGATATCACATTTTTTTTTTTTGGAAATAAGGATAATTTTTATATATTTCTGTTGCAATACATAATTATTCATGTCTCGTGACATTTTAATATTATCTAGTTACTGTATCCTCAATCGTTTTTGACAGGTGACAGATGCCATAGGACGGATCCTTGGTTAACTAACCTATAATAGGGGCCACAATTGTATTGCTAATATGAAGTGTTAGATGTCTAACATACAAATAAAACGGTGAGGTAGTTATAAGGTTATTTTCTATTTAGAATTGATTTTCATACACATTTTCTTGCCACAGTATTACCAACGACTATCTTTTTAATGTAATACGTCTTTTATAATGCTTAATCGACAGATACCACAAATTATTTATATAACAATAACAAAGTCAAGGTTCTATATTTTTTTAAGACCTATACATCTATATCCTGTGTATCTGTCACTACCTCCTATATTATTATAGACGTCTTATTAATGTTCTAATTAATTCTATCCTCTTCTATCTCATACATGCCAGTTTCCTTAATAGTCATTAGTTAAACGGCTTGCAACATTACGTAATTATAATAATAATATAATGATAATACATCGAAGACATCCTCCCTTCTTTCGCTGTTTCGCTGTAACGGTCTCCCTTTTACCGTTGTAAGGTGTTTATTAGAAGCTCAATAAAATCTTGTCCATTCGCCTTATTGCAATTTAGCGTAGATAGCAAATAAGAATGCATTGAAAAGAACATGCAGCGTTGCCAAACTTAAAAATATCAAAAATTTACATTTCCCCTTTTTCCTGTAAATCCTTCATCTTTCAGCGAGTAAGGTTATGTACTAGAACTAGAGAATTAAGCTTTAATCCAAAAGTTATATAGTTTAATATTTGGTTCCTATCAATTTTTTAAGAGTGGGAGTATATTTTAGTTTCAATGTCCACCATGATTAAAAACTAAGACATACTAAAACCAGTTTTTTTAAATTCATGATTCGTTAACATGCTATAGTCTAACAAAGCGAAAAAATGTAATTTGTAATATCTCAAAAACTCTCACTTTTATACAAAAATATATATATATATAACAACCTTACATTGTTAAAAGCAACATACATGTTGTCAAATGCTCGCTTTTTAAGGTAATAAAATAGTTGTTTTGTGTGTTCTGTCTAGATAAATAAAAAATAAAACCCTCTGATAATATTAATTTCCTCTTTACTTGAAACTCCTTTTTTCGAGACGCACTGAAGTGGAAAAGCGATAAATTTTTGGATAGTCGACCAATATCAAAAATAACAAAATGTATGCCTTTTTTTGGATCTCACCTATTTTAAGTATCATGAGTCGCTACTGATTTAAGTTAACAACTAACTTGATTCACCTATTCTTTTAACTTTCTCTATCTAAATTCTGAATATTATTTGTTGCTGCAAATCAATAACATTTGATTTTAGGATGTATCTTACTAGGGAAAACGCACTATATAATTCTATTTTTAATAAATACCTAAGGTTTTGTCTTAATATGATTCTACGTTCTGTTAATTTTATACGGAGAACTATATTAGATTAATAAATAAAACAATAACTTTGTTTCAAAATCTCTAACTCGTATAGAGATTTATTTATTTATTTATATATATATTTTACCGTTACAAATTATTTTTAAAATAATTTTCTTCTTTTTGAAATTTGATGTATTAAATTGTTTTGTTTAGTATTGTTTACATAGTCTAAAACCATTGCCGTTTTTCTTTGTTTAAATATTGATAAGAGATTTTCATAATCTTCGATTTGTTCTTTAGCCAAGGTTTTCTTTTTTTCTACTTCCTGAATTAGTTTGTTAACTTCGTTGATTTTTTTGAGGTGAATCAGCCATCTATGATTTCTCTCTTCTGGTTGATAAGGTTCGACTTGATCCATTGGAGTGATTGAATCGTCTGGAACTATTGGAATTTGCGTCTCAGATGCTTGAGTATCGGCTGCTTGCGTCTCGGCTGCTTGCGTCTCGGCTGCTTGCGTCTCAGATGCTTGAGTCTCGGCTGCTTGCATCTCAGGAACTTGTGTGTCCGGAGAAAAGGGTTGAAGTAGCGTTTCCCAATCCTCTTCCTCTCCATTTAAATAATCTTGTAGATTTGTTGTTGCTTGATGGGTTTCAGACAGCGACGGAGAATTAATAGGAGTTTTAAATTCTTCGGGTGTACTTGGACGATCAAAATAAAACTCCATTTTTGGTTTGGGAACAACGTCTTCAAAAGCATCTTTTGATTTAACTATAATATTTTTTAATATTGTGATATTTGGTTTTCGCGACATTTAAAAAATTAATTTGTAACGGTGAATTATAGATATATTTATACTCTCTAGGCGAGCTAGAGATTGTGAATGTTCCTGAAGCAAATCCAACCAGCTTATATATTTTAACCAAAGTCAAAAAATGTAGTAGTTGATGAACTGAGTTGGCCGATTGACCATCCAATGAACTGGGAAGTTGTATGTATTTATTAAAAAATACAACTCGCTGCGGTGATCGGATAATGAACTAGGAAATGCATTGAATAATTTGTAATCGTTTCATACAGGAGGGTATTTAATTTTATTTGTTTATAATAATTTGAGCTATGAAGGATTGACAACAGTGTAAAAAAATCAAACTGTATTCTTCATTCATACTTTATTTTAGTTTCTATTTAACCGACTAACAAACACATTCGTATAATAAAACCAATCATTATCAACATCTTTAAGATATTATATTATTATGATTTCATATCGCTTCTAACAAGGAAATAGTTATAATAGGGTGTGTTTTTTTCTATGTTACTAAGTTTAATGTTAGTATAAATTAGCTTATATCTAATACCTCTCTGAATTTTGTAATTTTTAAATGAAGTACGGAAATAAAACTTGTTTTGCTTAGGGGCCTATCGAGTTAGCAGTGGTCGTCACGAGTTCAATGAAATGTGTTAATGACTTTGCGAAAAAATGCAGTAGTTGAACTGAGTTGGCCGATTGACCATCCAATGAACTGGGAAGTTGTATGTATTTATTAAAAAATGCAACTCGCTGCGGTGATCAGATAATGAACTAGGAAATGCATTGAATAATTTGTAATCGTTTCATGCAGGAGAGTATTTAATTTTATTTGTTTATAATAATTTGAGCTATGATGAAATTAAGTAAGTATTGACAACAGTGTAAAAAAAATCAAACTGTATTCTTCTTTCATTCATTCTTTATTTTTATTGGCCCAGTTTCTACTTAACCGACTAACAAACACGTTCGTATAATAAAACCGGTCATTATCAACATCTTTAAGATATTATATTATTATGATTTCATATCGCTTCTAACAAGGAAATAGTTATAATAGGGTGTGTTTTTTTCTATGTTACTAAGTTTAATGTTAGTATAAATTAGCTTATATCTAATACCTCTCTGAATTTTGTAATTTTTAAATGAAGTACGGAAATAAAACTTGTTTTGCCTAGGGGTCTATCGAGTTAGCAGCGGTCGTCGTGAGTTCAATGAAATGTGTTAATGACTTTGAATGGATATTATTTAATTTTCAAACTTATGTGAGTAAAAATTATTTATCTAATATTATTTTATCAAAAACTTATATTAGACATTAAAATAACAAAACCTTGTTACAAAAGTTACCTACTTTTATTTCTACATTATTATTATTATTCTTTCATTTATCAATCCAAGGTTTTATTTAACATAATACATAAATTCAACTTTTAAGTATATTAGATATAATTTATTTTATTGCAACACGTGCATTTTCATTGACTTTGAGCGAACCCATTAAAATCCAGTTCATTGTAGTAAATAAAGCATGGTAGGGAAATTTGTAAACTGATGTTATTTTTATAGGCACTAGGCAATTTTTCCCCATATTTTTAGAAGTTCATAGGAAGTTGTATGTTTTATTAAATATTTTTCAAAGCTGACATTTTTTAATTCATCACTGGAAAGGTCGCCTAAATTTTTCTCTCTATATGTGCCAATATAATAACCACAGAAGGACAGCAATAATTATTTCCTTACATCGTGATAGAATAAGTTTAGGAATTGATGGTTGATGTTCTGATTTTTGGGGTTCCTCTATTTTAAGTTTCTTTGTTGGTATCTTACATAATTGCATGTTATTCTTCCTTTTAATATGGTATGATCTATTAGGACAATATTCCTTCTTATGTCTATACACGTTTGATTGATGACTGAATGTTTTATTGCAATCGTCACATAATTGCATGTTATTCTTCCTTTTAATGTGGGGTGATCTATTAGGACAAGTTTCCTTCTTATGTCTATACACGTTTGATTGATGGCTGAATGTTTTATTGCAATCGCTGCACTGATACATTTTGTGTAACTGGTCTTAACAATACTGTACGAAAATTACTATTAACTATTATTTTTTAAACTGAACAACGACTGCTTTTTACAACAACAAAGTGGGGTGTGGTGTTGGGGGGAGTGTTGTATTGGTAGGTTTGGGTGTGGTGGTAGGAGTGGGGGGAGGAGTGGGGGGAGTGTTGTATTGGTAGGTTTGGGTGTGGTGGTAGGAGTGTCTGCGATCCAAATCCATGGATGGGGTAGAAACGCTTACTCAACCCTACTTATATTGAATATAATTTGTAACGTATTGAATTAGAGTGCCACTTCTCGGTGGTAGGACATGAGGAGGACGATGAAAAACTGCTGCTGCCTCGTACATTATTGTATTATTATTAAGATGCACATAAACCAAAAGACTAAAAGATTTGTATAAGACGCTTAGACCCGAACCTTCGATAAAAAAAACTGCTAGGCCTAACTGTAATTTAGACTTAAAAGACCTTGGTCGAACAGCAGTCATGATACAATGGCAAATATTTGTGCATATTAATTTTAAATGATCTAAATTTGATCGTCTATTCTTTAAAATCACTCGTTCCACAAGATACGTCAACGATTCTGGGATTTCATTATTTAAATCATCAAACATGCGACTTGGTGGAGGGTAGTTAGAATTATCAAACACTGCGGTTTGAATATCTTCGCGAATAATAGCTGCAGCTGCGTCTAACATTCTCTGAATCGTTCTTTTTTTTTTATTCATTTTTTTTTTCGTACCAGGCTTGATTCAAAATATCATGATGAGTATCCACTAAGCATATGAATGTTGATTTTCCTGGTTTCTCAGGGATAATAAGTTTATCACCATACTTTAGTTTTAGTCGTAGCTTAATCGTTCTGTAATCTAAAGTCGTAGTTTTGCAAACCTTCGTTAATTCGTTTAAAGTAAACTGACAGTCATCGCTATTTTCAATGTAGTTAAGCAAATATTTCCTCCATTGCCAGATTCGTAGCTTCGTCTTTAGGACGACCGATTTTAACTTGGTATCTTTCATGAAAACAGTAGGATCTTTCCTTAAAAAAGCTGATGTAGTATGGTTTTATGGGAAATGCAAAAATGCGTCTTTTCCCGATTGGAATGATTTTATTGAACGTTTAACAAATATTCATATGAATTATTCTAAATCTCAAATTTCATTTTTACCATTTATTCACCAACCAGCCAGTAACTATAATACTATCTATACGACTTTACTTTGTGCATTAAAGAATGCAAAACGGTATGGCCACACTGTATGCATCGTGACTTTCGACCAGCCCCTGTATGCTGAGTAGGCCTACTGGGGAAACCACGTTAAAAAAACGCGCTAAGTACACTACCTCATAGGTGACGTGGAAATGTGTGCATATTATGACGATAACAACTTTTACAACTTTTTGAATCGTTATATCTCAGAAACGGTGGCTCGTAGGAAAAAAAATATTGATACATATTTTATAGATAATTTTATGATCTACAATTTTTGTCTGGGGTATTTTTATGATAAAACGTACCGTTTTGCTGAAAATCGCGAAAAACTATTTTTTTTTACCTTTGACCTCGAGTAAAATTTTTTCCAAACACGGGTATGATGGGGAACTTATATATTTTATTTATAATTATATTTTGAACAATTTTACTGATTCTTAGCTTGTTGTGAATTTATGTACCTTCACTATAATTTTTTGGTCTAGATTGACCGGACTATAAAAAATAAAATGGAACAACTGGAGGCGATTTTAAAAAGTCTGAAGACCAAGATAATTATTGTCAGTGAAACCTGGCTAATGCCAGGAGAAGAGAAATATTATAACCTACCTGGGTATAACGCCACTTTTTTAAGCAGAAAGAAACAGGGGAGTGGAGTCTGCATTTTTGCAAACAACTCTCTTTTTGTTAAGGTTATACACCAAAATAACACCGACCTATCCATGTTAATAGTCAACATTGGAAACTTTCAACTTAACCTAACTACACTGTACAGACCACCACATTACAATAGCAATATCTTCTTGCGAGAACTTGAAAATCTCCTCACTAAAAATTATGGACCTAGGAATATTATAATAGGGGACTTTAATTTGGACTTACTTAAAAATAACAATAAAATTCGTGCATATAAGGACTTGTATGAAGCATGTGGATACCACAGTGTAAACTCAGTAAAATAAACAAGAAAGTTTAATAAGTCCTCTTGGATAGACCACATTTTGATGAATTTTCAAAGCTCAAACATAAGACTGTTCCTAATTGATCACTGCCTCAGTGATCATAGACTGCAGGTTATTTCCTTCCCAATGCTTCTAAATAGGTAAGTATACAAAATCAGAGAAAACATACTCCGTATTCAATAAACTAAATGTTATAGCAGCAAAGAATAGACTGAAAACAATAAATGACAATCTAGAATCGTACACGGACAGTACAACATCACTGTTCGATGACCTGGAGAAACCTTGTAATAAACAAGGAGTGGATTACAGAAGAAATTCGCACACGAATTAAAAAAAGAGATTGTTACTTTTAAAGAAGACAAAAAATAATGGAAACCATGACTATTATAAAAATAAACATAGGGAATATAGTAAAAAAGTTGTGAACAGGATAAAACGAGAGAAAAAAAGTACTATAAGAGACAAATACAGGAAAGCATGGGAAATTGAAGAAAAACGTGGAATATAGTCAATAAACTACTATACAACAAAGAGCAGAGTACAAACATAATTCTAAACCTAAAGCATAGAGATGTCCTACTGAGAGAAAGTAAAGATATAACAAATTCATTCAATAGTTATTTTACAAGTGTTGGATCAGACCTATCAAGGTACAACTGAGTAAAGCCAAAAAGCAACCTGCCGAGTAATTTTTTATGGCACCAGTAACAGAGGCTGAAGTGCAGGCCATCATAAGCAATCTGGATAAAAACAAAGCCTGTGGATAGGATAAGATTAGTGTGTCAGAGGTGCAGGACATACTGTAGTATTAAGTAAATATATCTACTATTAGGCAACCATTGATTATACATTAATAGTAGGTAACCAGGTATGCAAGGATCAGGATGAGTGAGACGGCGCTGTAGCCAGAGTGAGAGGGAGAGTGTGCGAGTAGTGTGAGTGAGGCAAGCGATACAACCATGATTGTTATTCATAATGTTTAAATACTATCTGTTGTTAATAAAGTTTATTATAAAGAATCAATGCTGCATATTATTATATAAGTAGTACTAAGAGATCGTACATATTATTACATATATTACACATACGGCATGAGTGTGCGGGCATTTTTGAAAAGATTATTAACTGATCATTTGAGAGCGGTGAAGTGCCGGACAAACTAAAGATTGCTAAAGTTAAACCATTGTTTAAAAATGGGGATTATGAAATTGCTTCAAACCATCGACCAGTGTCCATACTACCTGTGTTTTCTAAAATAATGGAAAAGTGTGCTAATGAAAGATTACAGTCGTACTTAAATAGGCATGAGTTTCTGTATAAAGGGACACAGAGATTGCAGTAATAGACTTGGTCTCTGACTTGCAGGTTAAGATTGATAAGCGGTGTGTGTGCTGTCTGGTGGCCTGGACTTGCAAAAGGCATTTGATACAGTCAACCATAAAATACTTCTTGCAAAATTGGAAGAAGCCGGGGTAAGGGAGACCCCACATCAATGGTTTAAAACCTATTTGACCAATAGAAAACAGTTTGTTAATGTAAATAACACCAACAGCACTTTCAAGGAAATTGAATGTGGGTTTGTTCCTAATTTATGTTAATTCAATCGGTGAGCTGTCGCTGAAGGGTACAGTAAAGTTGTACACAGATGATACTACAATGGTATAATATGGTAAGAATATTAATTTAATTCAAACTAATATTATTAGTGATCTAGAAAAACTAGGCCTTTGGCTACAATCTCATAAACTAACCGCAAATATAGAGAAGTACTTCTATATGTTTATTGGCAAAAAAATCTCAATAATGAATCTCATATATTATTTGAAAATCAGAAGCTTCAGAACTCATCAGTAATAGAATACTTAGGTATTTTAATAGATAGTACTTTGAGCTGGTCTATGCATATTGCTTATGTAAGGAAAAAAATTGCTCCTTTTGTTGGGATTCTCTATAAAGTTAGTTATCTGCTAAATAAAAATTTGCGAAAGCAACTTTACTTTGCACACATATATAGCCACCTGCATTACCTGATATCAGTATGGGGTACAACTTCAAATGTATTATTAAAACCTTTGAAAACTCTTCAAAGTAAAGCATTAACAAATGTATTTAAGCTTCCTTTGCGATTCCCTACTAATCAACTGTATTACCGTAAACTGGGGTTACTTTGCTCCACTTTTGGAAGTAATTTTAAGGAATCTATAAAAATAAATTCATATTGGACAGAAATCAAGTGTTCTTCGGATGGTACTTAAACATAGGATATAATAGAATACATATATGGATATTTTCATGTGGGACGCCATATATAGGGTGTTATTTTTTTTTTCAAAAGTGGAGCAAAGTTTCCCATAGGACGGGGTTACTTTGCTCCATTAAATATTTTGCATTATAACGCCTGTATTTAAAGAAGTGGAGCAAAGATCATCGGGTATTTCATTCCATGCAAAAAAAATTAAATAAATATCTTAAGATAGTTTTATTATTACCTATGAAACAAAACGAACAACTTTTATTTATAACACTCAAATAAGACAAATTAAAAAATAGTTAAAACAGCCAAATTTAAATCAAAAAGCGGTGTTAATAATTCTAAGACGAAAAATGCGCCCCTTTTAGAAACTTGCTTGGGGGGTTTAATGGACCCTAAGACATCAGCCCATTGGTACGTTAGTTGATCGGGTTTTGAGGGCCACTTCCACATCTTAATTGACCTTTGCATCGAGTTAATGATTACTGTTTCATCGTCAAACGCAACAATTTCTTAAGGATATAACTGTCCATCATACGAAAATACCACAAAACCTCCTACTTCCCTCACCACAGTTTTGAACTTGAAGTTGTTATATTGGGATGTTTTGCCTTCTATAAAATTTACAAATTGCTTTTCTTTTTCGTCTTCTTTAATCAGTTCTTCAAAATCAATATCATCTGAAGAGTTGTCATCCAAAACCATTGTATCCTCCTGTGTGCTGAACGAAGTGGTGGGCTCGTCTACAGTCATGGGTTCATCAATCTCTTCAGTAATCGTGGGTTTATCGGCGCAAACACTTTCACCACTATAGGAACATTCATTTTTTTTCTTCGGTGCTTTACAATGCTGGTGACCTCGGACCTTTTCACCTTTGCTCCGCGGAGCAAAGTAACCCCAAAAGCCGTTAAAATTTGCATGATCCGATAAAAAATTATAAATTCGCATTATTTATCGTTTATGAAAGGTTTATTTATCTAGAAAGCTATTATAAAAGGGTATTTAAACTAGTACATATATACTTACTTCATAGATATGAAGAGAATTAGCTCCACGCGCCAAATTTTTGTCACTAAAAAAGGTCGTTATTTTAATCACTTCATTACTGGCCGATTACTGGCTAAAGTATGAACGTGGAGTGACATGTGAGCCGCTGTCATAACTGCGTAGGCAACCAGTAAAACACTGTTATATGTTTGATAGTTTAAGGTACCTTGTCTAAATATGAAAATAAAACTAAACTCTTTTTGACAATGGCGCAAAGTAACACCCTCAGGGGAAAAGTAACCCCAGTTTACGGTACCCTAATAAATTTCTCAATATTGTGAATACTACAAAGTTGTGGTAAGTCGTTAAAATTTAACACAAACCTAACTAACAACCCAAGATGACGCCAAGACTATATCCAGAACTACTCTCAATTGTGTTCAAGAGTGCTCTTGCTATAATATGGCCTTAGTTATTTTTATTCTCACAAATCTATATACCCTTATGTGAAGGGATAGATCTAGTATTCAAAGTATTCTCAGTCAGAAACGCTACAAGTAATAATGAATCAGGTTCATTATAGTCAGAACGCTACCATTTGTTTTTTGTAATTAATTAGTAATCAGTAATATACTAGATCAATTCAGTCACACTTACCATGGCACGCTGCAGGCTTCTCGGTGGTCGTATCGACGGTAAGGATTCACCCTTAAACTCCTTTTACTGTCAAAAACGTAACGCTAAGTAATTGAAAAATTCAATCAATTAACGTAATAAAAGCAGTCAAGATTTTATCAGCAAATAATTAGTTAATTCAATTAGCGATCAAACTCAACTATTAATAAGGAATTTTTCTGGATTACTAATTATTGAACGTTCGGTCCCGAAAGCATTTAGCTCGACGTTCAAACGTAAACCATCAGGACTCATTATTCATTTGTAATTCATCGATTACCTCCACTTCTGTGATGATAAATTATTGGTTGTATAAAGCCCTTTTATTATAGATAAAAACATAATTTATAATCAACTCTAATTAATGGATTAGTGTATTATGTAGTTTGGCTCAATTGCTTCAAACGCTATTTGTATTTATTGACAAAATAATTATCAAAATAACTTTATATTATCCTAATTTTGCTGCGCAATAGGTTTTGTTAAGTTTGTTTCACTAGGCATATGTTGATTTTCTATCGTCACTCTTTTCTATCAATAATCTTGTTGCTTCTAGTATCACTTTTCGCACTAGAACTCCAAACTATCTGCTAGTCTATCTTCTAGCCTAATGTTTATTGAATTAGTATGTTAGAGTATCCTCCTTACCCTGTAAATCATCAGTAAGAAAAGCCCCACACGCGCAGTCAGGACGGAAGAGTCGCAGGAATCTCGGCACAGTGTTGCCAACTTAACGCATATCCCGTCAGATCTAACGGATTTTTGTGAAGAGGTACGGAAGAAAAACAGTTTTAACGGGTGACGGATTTTTTGACGGAAAATAATGGGCTAATTAAGTTCTTTAAATTAGGAAAATCGATTGGTTACCTAATCAACCTATTGATGGAAGTACGGACATTGACGACGATTTTGATTTGTTTCAAAATTTGCTTTCGTTTGTTTGGTTTTGTTAGCCAATATTTAGTAAAATTTAATAGGATTATTTTATATTATCTAACTTAATGGAATTTAAAAATGATATTTGGCAACACTGTTTAGTAGAGTGGAGTCTCAAGTCTGGTCAGATAGATTGAAGACGAAATAGGGCGCGCCATTTAATTTGTTACAATAAATAAGGGATGAGATAATTTAGACTTTTATTAGGGTTAAAACAACCCTAAGTTAACATGTATAACATGCTGGTCGGGATTTTTACTTTCCAGCTATTTGCACACAGTATAAATTATCATGTATACAGTTAGTCCCAGGATATGGGGTTCAAAAGGACAAAAAAATTACGATTTTCATAACGGTGGTTCGGAATTATCGGCTGCATGGTCTACAACTAAAATGGACATAATATCACTCATATGGTTGTTGTTAAAAAAAGCGGTTTACTAAGAGTTAAATCAGTCTCAATTTACGATAATCTAATTTGAATTTTATTATTTTTTTCTTAATTGATGGCCATTAACGGAAACGTATGAGATAGCAAGAGATAACAACTTGGGATTTTCTGATATCTATTTTGTTAACTAATAGTCCATCAAAAAGAGTGAAAACAGCTATAGGGTTGTATTAAAATTCGTTGTGTAAATGACTGAAATGGGACTTTTTTTTATGCGCCCCCTATTGTGGAGCAAACAAATTAATCTAACATCGGTTAAAATAAAATTTAATTCTCTTGAAAATACCTTTAAGTTGAGCCATCGTTTGTTAAAATCGGTAAAGGCAAACCCAAGTGACAGCATTTAAAATTCTTCGACTTGTTACACTTAACACTGTCGTTGTCATGGAACATGTCTATGTGTCAAACTGAAGAAAAAATGTTTAAATACAATTTTTAGTATATTAAACAGATATTGTATGTGGCGTGTTTCAGACCTACATTGCATATGAAATATATTATGGGCAAATCAGCCACTTTTAGTTACATGACAACTTATGTGCCCCTTAGCAGTAAAGTTAGAAACTTAAAAACAAATTAACCAAATTATTTTGACCAATTTTATCAATAATTTCTTTACCCCATAATCATAACATAAATGGCTTTCGAGATAAAGCTTCTCTGTACCCTTAATTGAGCACGCTGTATATAAAGGAAATTGGAAAAATATACATTATTTTTGAGTTTTAGTGAACTTAAGCCCAGGATGCTTCAAGTGCTTACGTGGAGATCTCAAAACGGAAACAGACGGTTGAGGTGGGTCAAAGTTGCAAAGTTATTTTTTAATACTACAATTTATGTAAAACCAGTGACGGCTCGCGGCTTTTTAAAAATGGTGAAGAGCTAGGGATTAAAAAAACAATAGCGCCGCGCGAAAAGTTTATAGGTTTTGAAGGTCAAAGGCCTTAGAAGAAAAGTAGACAATTTTCAAGGTAAAAATAGTATATTAAAGTACACGTTTAATGAGAAGCGGATTTAGCGCACGTGTTTTTTTATTGACACGTGCGCTAAAACGCCTTATGAAACATGTGCTTTATACATTTTTTTCTATTTCACCTTTTATAATCAAGAAAAATGCATTTTAAAAAGAAAATAAATCCTTCAAATTTTGTAAATTTTTATGTCTAAATTTTATGTTGGTAATACTATTTTTTATCATAGTAGCCTTTGAACAACAAAAATTATTTTGCAAACTGTAATTTTTTGATTTATTGACCCATTTTCACCACGAGATTCTAAAGTTATTTTAGCGATATGAGATTTGAAATTGGACGGAATACGTTGTGTGATCCTTGTACATTCGGTATATATAAAGAGCGTTCGTAAATTCGGGAGATTTTGCTACTTTTTTTCGAATTTCAAAAGACGTGATTTTACGTCACGGCATTGCAATTTAGTATGGAAGATGGAAAATTCAAATAAAGTTGAAGTTAAAATCGACATTGGAAGGTTAGTAGATTGAATTTTGGATAGGATTTCGCAGAAAATGATAGCTTGAAGCATCTACAAAAGATTGATTTATAGATTTATGCAACCTGACTGTTATCCACACAGAATAAAAAAGTAAGTTATCAAGCTATTTTTCCTCTGCGCAAAATGGGTTTTCTCGTAAATCACAAAGGCCGCGCAAGTCAATGAAATAAAACATTTAAATGTTACCAACATCAAATAAAGAAAAAACGCGTATCGAAATAGCTTCATTACGATTTGCAAATGCGTATCGTACTGAGCTTATTATGAACGTGAAATAGAAAAAATAAGTTAAAATATGTGTTTTGTTAGAAAAAAAATAGTTTTTTGTCAAAAATTACTATTCCAGCTCTAGATTTCAAGTTTCAAGTACCAAGTTTTTTTCCCGATCAAAATATCGAAAATAATAATCTTTGCGCGACGCCGAAACAAAAATGCATACGGCTAATCTATTTTTATTTACCCTTCAACTCGATTAAAATGTTACGGACATGTTTGTGCTGCCGCGAGGCTGACATCACCTAACCATGGCAACGGTGCAAAGCAAAGTCACCTGACTGTATTTCACTTCGCAGTGCTTGGATTAATCTAGAGGTGGAAAAACCGGTATCACCTCTGGAGCGTTTCTTTGAAGCGACAAAATTTTTACATCCGGGAGCTTAGCGCTCCACCGGAGCGACCGTCCACCGGAGTGATCTTCCATCGGAACGACTCTTCACTTCACTTCAAACCGCGTTACCGGCGATACGTTGTATTTTCTATTACAAGTATTCAAGGGTAGACAACCAGCACAACAACCATTACAAAATGAAGTTATCAAAATATACCGCTCCAAAATCGCGTTATCTAAATAACGACCCACCTCTAGCTTAATCGAGAATCGAGGGTGGCGTCACGTGCGTCGGTAGCACTTAATGCAGAGCTGCGGCCGGATTGAATATTGTACAGGAGGCGTTTGATTCATTTTTTAAATATTCTGAATTCTGACATATAAAATGTAAAGCTGGAAGCGGCTTAAAGCATAAAAAATTAATATTTTAAAACGTTTTATAATTTTTATTTTAATTATTTTGTTTCACTCACTTCACCTGACGAGCTGCCACTGTGTAAAACATGTCTTTGAAGTGACAAACCAAAAATTCTTATTTCAGGATATTTTGCATTTACAAATACCAAGTTGCTGCCGTAAAAGCGGACTATCCTTTAAGCAACTTTTTTATAAAATTTAATTTTAAAGAAATAAGTATTTCTACCTTCGAAACTCAATTTATTTCTTGTGCATTAATCTACCATCACAAATTGTGTCGCAAGTATAGCTTCTTCATTTTTTATATGCATATAAATAAATTCATTAATTTGATAAGAATTTAAAACACTTTTCTGTAATTCGGGGACCAAATAATACGTTGAAAGTTTCTTTAAAGCCAGTCCTGAAACAAGTATTTCTATAACAATGATCGACTAATCCTAATATGAATTTACACAAATCAAAATCTAACACAATAGAGTTATCTTAGCTTACAACCCCAAAAGGGTAACCTCCGTTTAACATAGAAAATGAAGACATTTTAGTATAGAGTTGAGCCCGACACCTTCTTGAAGGTTCAAGTTATCAATGTTTGAGAGAATATAGTCGCTTTTAAACCCTCCTTTACACGTTAACTGAAGCGTAACGCGGAATTACATCTACACCCTAAGTGGCCCATAAAGTTTATCACTTCGGGGGTGAAAGGGGTTAAAAGGGGGATGAATAAGACAATGTCAGCTAGCTCGAAACATCTATACAGTGGTCGACAGAACATTAAAATAGCCGGACAAGAAAGAATTTTAAGACGTTTACCAATAATTAGCAAAAAGCAAGAAAAGGTTTTTGAATATTATGGCCCGTCGGAACTGTTTATTAAGAGTATTTTGTCGGCGGCCTGCCCTATATTATTATTCTCAGAGCACTGGCAGCGCAAGAGGACTGATTTTAGGGTGTCGTGACCTAACTTTTTAGACAGTCGATTTAACAAAAACAAAGTGTCTCCATATAGGACACCCAAGGAGTCACATAGTTAAATATTAAGTAATTTCCATAATAACCTTACCTCGATCCGCATTTCCTCGGTGCAATTTTTCTTTTTCTTATGTATTATATTTATGCTTTTTGTGCTGTGCAAAAACTGGCAGAATTATTATTTGTAGGCACACAAAATATTTTAACAATCTACCGATCCAAAAATCTTATGGCAAAGCCAGAAAATAAAAAATGATTCCAATTTTCAGAAAAAGCTATGATATAAAAAAATAATATCTTGATAAGGTTTATAATTTAATATTATATTAAAGTACAAGAGACACAATAGGAAAAAGCTTATTGTGGAAAATATTGCAAAAGAATTCTAAAAATTAAATTAGTTTTTCCAAATTTTATAGTTTTTTCTGAAAATTGGAAAAAACAATTTCATGGCCATTTTTTAGGTGTTCCATTTAATATTCCCAATTATTTATAGTGTGATGTGAAATCTATTTTGTATGCAAATAATATAACTTAAAAGAGTGGGGGGGGGAAGCAGGGCCGGTTCTGAGTGGTGTGCTGGGAGTTCCCCCGCACAAGGGCGGCCAAAGTTATAGGGCGGCGAAAGCCGCCTGCAGTTTCACAGAAAAAAATGTTAGACGTAAAAAAAATTCTAGGAGATTTCATAAATATGAAGGGTCAAATAAGAATGGTAAATTCAGTTTTCAAAAAAAAATTATGCAGTAGCTGTCAAGAATGAGACAGCCGCCCTTTGTGTTAATTAGAGATTTCTTTTTAGATAGATAAGTATCGGAAAAATAAAAAGAATTCTCAACGGAGATGGCCGCCCTGCAACCCACGTCAATTACATTTTGTCTTAGGTTTACTCAAAAAATTAAAACTAATTGATATTATTTGAATAATTATGAAGGTATAGTTGAATTCACATAAACTTTTAATGCCGTGACATTTCAGTTATGTCATACTTGTCAAATACTGCAGCAACTCATAAAATATAAATTTCTAATGGCTAAATTTAATTAGTATAATTGTACTGCACACAAAGTATGTCTATCTTGTATTATTTCATACGATTAAAAAGAGATAGAAATAAAAAGAGTTGGCCGAACAATTCCAGAAAAGAAAAAGAAAAAACACTGAACAATCTCAGCTGTATAAGAAATTTAGTAAGTCGGTGCAATCTAAAGTAACTAGACAATGACAAGTCTTGACATTTGGCATTAAAACGTTATGTGAATTTAACTATAGGTCTTATTAATTTGGTAGTAGGGTAGGTGGGGGCACAAATACTCACAGGGCAAAAGAACGCACCCTATTTAAATTTGACGCCGATGTCCGGTTTCAAATGCTGTTACAAATAACTTTTCCGACGCCGAAAAAAAGTACCCAGACATTTTGATTACGAATTAAAAGATGACCCCATCGTCGAGGCCAAACAGAGTTTCAATGTGAATTTTTATTTTTCGATTTTGGATATTTTTTTTTTGCCAGGGAGGAAACCCTTTATGGGCACCGGTTACTTGTTCTTTGGATATTGCGATAGAATCAATTAAGGAGAGATTCGTTTCACTTAATAAGAATGAAACTTTTGGGTTTTTGTCGAACTTCTATGAAGCTAATGCCATAAATTACGAGAAATTGTTAAAATCCTGCAAAGATCTCGATATAGCGCTTCAATAGCAAGGAAGTCCCACAAACAAAGATATTGATCGCTCAGAGCTCGACCAGGAAATTTTGTCGTTTCGAGAAATTTTTCCAATAAAACGTACAAAATAATAATTGTAGATACGCTAAAATTCATAGCTGAAAAAGATTTAATCTCATCATTTCCAAATCTTTGTGTTGTGCTGAGAATTTTTATTACTCTGCAGGTTACTGTTGCATCTATCGAACGTAGTTTTTCAAAGTTAAAATTAATTAAAAATTACTTGCGGTCAATTATGTCCCAAGAAAGGATTAGTGGCTTGGCCCTTATCGCCATTTATTTATTTTTTATTTATTTCGCTTTGGGATACAAACAGAATAACATTCCACAACAGTATCCACTAAGTACTAGAGTCTTAGTAAACAATACATCAAGTAACTAGAATACATTATTAAAAAAAAAAAATATTACTCCTATGGAGAGAACAGGAAAAAAAACTTATTCTTAATACATATTATCATTAACACCAACTATTGCAATATGATAATAATATTGAAAGCCAAATTGCTGAGCCCCTCTGTAGGTAAGTATGAATAAAAGAAAAATATTAAAAATAGGCACCTATTAAAGATTTATTTTTCTGACAATTGCTTTGCGCCATAATTTCAGGGTGGGGGGTAAAACAAACTTGCCCCCCCCCCCCTTTCATAACTCAAAAACATGTAAAACATTCAGTTACCTAGTGGGTAAAAAATATTCGTAGACAGAAAAAGAATAACATTTTATATTATACATATTTTTATTTAAATCACTTCTCTAGGCAACATTGGAAATCCTTGATATCTTTAAAACCTTGAGCTGGTTAATAAATAGGTCGGTAAATATCTCAGCCAGACGCCAAACATTTTTACATGAAATTTGGTAAAACTACACACACACATAGGTAAGTATGTCTACAGATGGACGTCACAAGAGGACAAATGGACCAAAAATTTCTTTATTTGAAAAACGATCTCTTTTGGTAAGCTTTTGCTTTTTAAAAAAAAACCGTAGCTAAGAAGACAATTTTTGACTTTTTGGTGATATAACAATAAATTTGAACGATATATTAACAAACCCGAACAAACCCGAGTCAAGATAGCATTTGACCTAGACAAAAATAATATAAAGCTGATTTTTGGTAGAGATCATGCCTGAGGGCTAAATTGCAATATACTAAAAGTCCGGGGAAATTCTCCTTCCGCAACCCCCTTTTTTCGCCCCCCAACCCCCCTTCTTTAATATTTTGGTGATTTTTTGAAAACTATCAACTTTACGAAAAAATGTCAAGTAAGCATTTTTGAAGCTGATAAAATTCCCCTTCCAATGTCGTATCGCAATCTATATTAAGTAGCACATGGCACCCACCAGTAGCGTATTAAATGAAAGGTTACTTGTAAAAAATAAACTTTTTTTTGATCTAAGCATAATTTTTTTTAGAAGAAACACATTTTTCATTAAACACCCATTAAAATATTGTATCCTTGCGAATCTTTTAGAAGTTCATCGAAATTACTTCAGCCAAAAAAAATTAAAAGTTTATCCGAGACTTCTCAGCTTTACGTAAATCTGGAGCAAATTAATTTTTACATCCAATATAAAACCTTTTTCGGTCTGATATTTAATTTTCTACGTATACAATGCATGCTTAGCAAAATGTTAAAAGTCACTCTAACCCCGTTTTTACTCCTATAATATAGAATTTCCAAGTCTGCCCCAAGATTATTAATTTGCCAAATAACAGGTGCGCGTAGCGTAGCGCCCTCGCGCGGCGTGACCCTATTGTTCGCGGACTAAAACGGACATCTCTATTTCATGGGACCTATATGAGAGAAACACAAAAGTCTGTTCTAACTTTATTTTTTTCCGAAAAAACAGGTGATATTGATCTGAATCAATCAATGGATTTTGTGATTGACGGTGGCTTTCTGCTGCATATTGTAGTATGGCCAAAGCTTGGCAACTTCAAGGATGTTTTTAATGCATACGTCCTATATGTGGTCAAACATTATCAAAAATCAATTGTGGTTTTAGACGGGTACACAGAGGGAGCATCCACAAAATCGGAAGAGCAGAGAAGACGTGGAAAAAATAAGTGTAGGCCAAATATTATATTTAACGAAAACACCAGTATAAATACTGCTCAAGAAGAATTTCTTTCAAATAACGAGAACAAGGCCCGCCTTATATCTGTGTTAGACGCATATTTAAAAGATGCGGAGGTCATCGTGATTCACGCTGTAGATGATGCAGATGAACTAATTGTCAGTACAGCTCTGAAATTAAATAGCAGGAATAAAAATGTTATGGCTGTAGCTACAGATACAGACGTTCTTGTACTGCTCATTGGTAGAGCACCACAAAATAATAGCATAAGTGTACTTCATTCAACCACGAGCCGAACGACTGGAAAAGTATATAGGTACAATAACTGAGGTACAAACCGCAATAGAAGACATGAAAGAAGTTATTCTCTTTGCTCATGCAGTTTCTGGCTGCGATAAAACATCTGCCTTATACAGAAAAGGGAAAAAATTTATATACCTGCAGTTACAGAAAAATCCCAATTTAAGGAATAAAATTTGCAAGATATTTAATGTAGGTACCTAATCAATTACAAGAAAATTTGATTAGGTGTGGGGAGGAGTTTGTCAGATCTCTTTATACTGATGGCCTAAAATTTGGAGATATTAATGACCTTCGCCATCATCTTTATAATAAAGCAATAGCAAGACAATCACCTTCTGCACTCCTAGAGCTATCCAGTTTTCCGCCCACAAAAGCAGCCTGTGCCCAACATTCACTGAGAGTATACCTGCAGGTGAGCAACAAATAAATAACAATTAATTTGTGTATTTATATTCTATTGTTTTTTAAGGTACAAGAGTGGCTGGGAAACCGGTTACCGCCTACTGAATGGGGCTGGAAGTTAGTCGAAGGACAATTATTGTTGCCTGTCAAAACTGCGCTATCTCCCGCACCCGAATCACTTCTCTCTCTGGTTTACTGCCACTGCAAAACCAATTGTGCTGGTAGATGCTCATGTAGACACTCAGGCCAAAAGTGTAGAGTGTAGCACATTTTGTTCCCCTTGCAATGGCGAAACATGCAATAATATTGTGGAAACCGTTACAGAAGATTCTACTCTTAAGAAAGATGTTTAAAATGTTGTTTTGAAACTAAATAAAAAATAAATTATTAAACACCAGTTTCAATATTTTTGGTTCTAGGGGGTTGTTTTGTCAGCTTCAAAAATGCTTACTTGACATTTTTTCTTAAAGTGGATAGTTTTTGAAAAAATCACCAAAATATTAAAAGGGGGAGTTTGGGGGGGCGAAAAAAGGGGGTTGCGGAAGGAGGATTCTCCAGGACTTTTAGTATATTACTATTTAGCCCTCAATTATGAGATGTACCAAAAATTAGCTTTATATTATTTTTGTCTAGGTTTACCCAAAATTTGAACTATCTTGACTCGGGTAATAATGGAAATGGTTATTTAACTAATTGTTTTGAAATCGCAATAAACTATGTATACAATAAAAAAAACATAAACTAAACTGAGATAACTAAAGATAAATAAAAAGAATAAAACTTTAACATAAATACAAGTTCGGGTTTGTTCAGTCCTAGCATATGTTGTTAGTGTCACGGGTAGATGGTTGGCTGTTCTTCGCAACCCTGGAATCTTCCAGACTATCCAAGTGCTCAGGATTTTTTTTGTTTCCAGTATTATAACCCTTTATAAAAGGTAGGTGAATTTTCACAAGATCTTTTTTTATCCTTCTATATACAGGGTGGCCATTTAGTGTGTAATTCTTCGATATCTCAAATAATATCCTATATAGAGAAAAAGCTTAAATATAAAAAATAGAGGACTGTTGAAGGTGTATATTATAAAAATATTTTTAAATATACAGTGTGTTTCACAAAAGCCGGACCACTAAAAATTAAATATTTTTAAATGGAACACCCTATATTTTTTTCTTGCAATTAGTGCCCCTCTATATTGTTTATGTAATATCAATTTTTTTTTTCAATCTGTTGCATTGTTGCCAAGATATTCATTATTTTCCTAGTTTTTTTTTGCTTTTGTACGGTCGCATAAAATATCCTACAGCTTCTTTATTGATTTTAATTTAATAATTATTTTTTACAGACGGTTGCATCTGGGTCGTTTGAGTAGAATTTATAAGATTTTATCCGATTTTTTTATACAGGGTGCTTCAATTTTACTTCCAAATTTCGGGAATTTAAGATTAAATTTACTTAATATTCTTAAATGAAACACCCTGTATATTTTGTCAAGAATTGAAACTTCTACTAAATTCCCTTTTCACTGAAAAATATTTTTTTTTATTCTGCGACGTTGCCAAATTGTAACGACTTTCTCAAAATGTTCGTTAAGTATTTGTTTTTTGATTTGTTTTTATTTTAATTGTATCCTGTATTTTATTGTATTATAACGTTCTTACCCTTAAACATAATACCAAATTTTATAACGTCCAGATAAATAAAAAAATAATAAAATAAAAAATAACAACTTTAATTTCTTTTAGTATCATAATATTTCTGCGGTGTTCTAATTATAATAATTACATATTGTACCAAAATTATTTAGTTAGTTAAAGAAGTTGTTCAAAGTGTCGTCCGTTTCGATTAATGCAAGTTTGAATTCTAATTATAAAATTATCTCTTACATTAGATAAGGTATGAGGTGTTATGCTATGAAATGCCTCTCTAATTCGTTCTTTCATATCATCACGAGTGGTGGCTGGTAAGCGATATACTTTTGATTCTACGTAACCCCATAAGAAATAGTCCATGCTGGTTAGATCAGGTAATCTGGCTGGCCAGTTAATTGGTCCTCCTCGACCTATCCATTTTTGAGGAAATTCTTGTTCAAGATGCGCCCGTACTTCTCTATGAAAGTGCGCAGGACCGCCATCCAACTGAAACCACATATTATTTTTAATTTTAGCTGGAACATGCTGAAGTAACACTGGCAAATCTTCTCGTAGAAATTGTAAAAATTGTACTCCATTTAAGTGCTAATATCCAATAACATAATTATTAATTATACCCCCCCCCCCCCCCCAAACATTGAGTGACCACTGATGCTGAAAATGAAAAACATGAATGGCATGCGGGTTTTCCATTGCGTAAAAGTGAAAATTATGGCGATTAACAAAACCATTTCTGTGAAATGAATTTACATCAGTAAAAAAAAAATTTCTAACGAATAAAGGGCTTTTCCTTACTCTGTGTTATGCCCACTGACAAAATGCTAGTCGTCTTTCAAAATCGTCCTTCATAAGTTCTTGGTGTAGTTGAATGTGGTAGGGATGAACCTTGTTTTTTCCAAGGGACCATATTTATTAATTCTTCTTGCGAATAATTCATTTTATTTAAGGGCGATTACATACAAAATGGTTTAACAACAAACTGTCAAAAATTAAGTAAACGACAATTGTTATTTATTTTCTATGGCTAACTTAAACGTAGAACCAAAGCCTACTTTATATTATGTTAAGAAGGCTGTGGTAGAACTTTCAAATAATTTTCAGAAGATTAAAATCACATAAACTTAATGAATGCTGAGAAGAATTATTGAATCGGTATAGGATTAGATATTCTATTATAAAGCGTAAAAAATACAGGGTATTACACTAATCCAGGCCAGCTAAAATTAAAATAGAAACAAATAAAAAACAAAAAACGAAAATTTTGAGAAAGTCGTTACAATTTGGCAACGTCGCAGAATTAAAAAGAAAAATTTTCAGTTAAAAGGGAACTTAGTAGAAGTTTCAATTCTTGACAAAATATACAGGGTGTTTCATTTAAGAATATTGAGTAAATTTAATCTTAAATTTCCGAAATTTGGAAGTAAAATTGAAGCACCCTGTATAAAAAAATCGGATAAAATCTTGTAAATACTACTCATACGATTTAAATGCAACCGTCTGTAAAAAATTATTATTAAATTAAAATCAATTAAGAAGATGTAGCATATTTTATGCGACCGTACAAAAGCAAAAAAACTAGGAAAATAATGAATATCTTGGCAACAATGCAACAGATTGAAAAAAAAAATTGAGATTACATAAACAATATGGAGGGGCAAGAGAAAAATATAGGGTGTTCCATTTAAAAATATTTAAGTTTTAGTGGTCCGGCTTTTGTGAAACACACTGTATATTTAAAAATATTTTAGTAATATACACCTTCAACAGTCCTCTATTTATTACATTTAAAGTTTTTCTCTATATAGAATAGTATTTGAGCTATCGAAGAATTACACACTAAATGGACACCCTGTATACAGACTGTCCGCGGATAGGGTTTACAATAGCACAAATGGATGAAAAAGTTAATTTTTCGGGAAAAAGTCATTCTTGATAAAAAGTTTTTCTTGTAAAAAAAAATGCAATTCACGAAAAGAAAATTTTGATTTTTTATACAGGGTTCGCAAAAACTTCAAAAACATGATTTTTCTCCGAGAGTAAACTACCTTTATTTTTCATTTTTGACCAAAATGTCAATTAGAAAACCTATTTATAATAGCGTTTGTAATTTAAATCCGAGATTTAAAATAAATCTTCGATTTTTTTAGTTTTTTTAATTTTTAGAGGTAAAAGAATTTTTTTTTTGGATAGCAGTATTAGCGGTCGAAATAAATACATTATCAATGACAGAGGGGTATCAGAAAGTTTCACGAACTGATTTTTGGTGTTAATTTTACAAATGAAATGACCCCGGAAATAACATAAAAAAATCTTAAAATAACAACAAATAATAATTTCATATTTTGCGGGACTTCTTGGGGGCCACAGAACCGGACCATTCCGACCAATCCATCTGTGGCCAAATGTATTATTAAGCCATCCCCTCACTTCAATTGCAAAATGCGCAGGGCATCCATCTTGTTGAAAGTACATTTCGTTCCTAAATTGAAGAGGCAATTCTTCTAGGTTGTCAGAAAGGAATGTTTCCAACATTTCAAGGTAACTCCTACGGTTACACGTGTTTTCGAAAAAGTATGGGTCAATAATGCCATAATTAGAAATCGCACACCAGACATTTACTTTTTTGTAATATTGTCTTCTTGCAGGAATTCTAAAACGGGGATTATTTTCGCTCCAGCAGAAGACACTTTCCCGTTTGTTGAAAATGTAGATTCATCGGAGAAAATAATAAATTTATGAAAATTCCTGTTTTCACTTACAATTTAGTTTCTGATCCGAAGACAAAAATCCAAACGTTTGGCTTCGTCTCCTTCTTCCAACGTTTGATTAAAAGTTGGCTTAAATGGGAATATTTTGTTTGCTTTTAAAATATATACTGAATATGAGTTTTTTTTTTACTACATCAAGTTCTTGAGCTCGGTTTCTTTATGAAAGGGTAGGATTGTCAGCAACAGACTACAATACGATTAGGAAAGCTGTGTCATTCTGATCAAAGTTTTTTTTTTAATTGGAAACTGAACCAGTTCGCTCAAATTTTCTTAATAATTTATGAAGTCCCATTTTTGAGACGTAAACGTTAGGGTATCTTTGAATAAATTTCTCTATCACAAAGTTGTAAGAAATTTCGCCCGCACCGTAACATTGAACTAAAAAATAAACCCTTTGTTCTAAGGTCAACATTTTCAAAACACATCAAATTCTATTTGACAACTTCAAATTTGCCCTATCCACATACGTAAAGCAAAGTAATAAAAAGGTAAAAACATTTCTTGTTTTTACAAAAAAAGGTAGAAATGCATTTAAAATTTTAAAATAACATACACACCACCCATTATGAAAATAGAGTCTAATAAAATTTTATATTAATATTTTTATTGTGCAGAAAAATTTTCATTTACCTCAAAAAATTAAAAAATATCGGATTTAAATTACAAACGTTATTCTAAATAAGTTTTCTAATTGGTACTTTGGTCAAAAATGAAAAATAAAGGTAGTTTACTCTTGGAGAATAATCATGTTTTTGAAGTATTTGCGAAACCTGTATAAAAAATTAAAATTTTCTTTTCGTGAATTGCATTCTTTTACAAGCGAAACTTTTTATCAAGAATGACTCTTTCCCGAAAAATGAAATTTTTCATCCATTTGTGCTATTGTAAACCCTATCCGCGGACAGTCTGTAGATTGTAAAATAAAAGAAGAGCCAACCGCTCATTTTATCCATAATCTGGATGTTAATCTGTGGTTTTCTCCAATCTTTGCAGGGCTCTAAGTTAGAGGTTAACAACATGTTGCTCCAGAAGCTTTATTTGCTCTTCATTATACACAGCAGCTCATAGAAGTTCTTAAGACCACTACAAGCCACCACTCTGTAGATTTTTCTAGAAGTTAGACAGAGGTCTCCAAAAGGGGAACAAATGGTATTTCCTATGGATTTCTTCTGGAACCACTTAGGGCCAGATTTTTTAAAATTTATTTGACGGTTACATAACCAATGCTAATAATTAAACATAAAATGGTGTTAACAAAAAAAAATGCGTATTGATATATATACAGTGTGTCCAAAAAAGTATGCAACATATGGGAAAGATTTTTATTACCAATTTCTTAGAAAATTTTATTCTTGATAAAAGTTGGTGCATGTCTTAATATAAACGCATATTTTATATTTTACCTGCGGCTAATAGTAAGGGAGCCAATGCCATTTTTTCTAAATTGCTCTAAAACTGGACTTGACCGTACTAGGTGAAAATGACAAATAAATTATTAGTTATTTCCACTCGCATATAAATATAGTTGGATTCTGTTATAATTTTTATTAGAACCCAAGCTGGCTAACATGTGTTTAAATATGCGTGCAACACGCTAATATCTAAACCCACCCGTATCATTGAAAAGTTTTAAAAGGTTTGCAATTACTTAATACATTTTTATAATAATGAAAACTGGAATTATGTGCTTGGCACTACAGATGTTTATAATAAGTATCAAGTCTTTTATAATACTTTATTTTATTATTTTGACTAATCATTTCCCTTCTGTTCATCTAGAGTGAAAAATATGGAAGACTCCTGGGTGATCACGGAGATAAAGAACTATGGTAAGTATGTTAAGGACCTATATGTATGGTACAGAATAACAAATAGTGAAGATGTCTACCGGCAATATAAAAGTGAAAGAACCCAATACCGTAAGTTTCTGTCAAACTATAAAACAGCACTGAACGAAAACAAAATTATCAACTCAAAAAACAAAACAAAAACTGCATGGCATATATTTAACAAGGAAACAGGTAAGTCAGTAAATCGTACCGATATTTCACTTAACTACAATGAAAGCATTATCGACGATCCGCAGGCGGTTCTCTCAAAAGTTTGATAAACCTGCTGGCCCCACTCAGGATCAGAACATACATAACAACAACACTTTGCCGACTATATTCTTAACTCCCGTTGACACTAATGAGATATATAGGGTTATTATGAACTTACCAAACAAATTTTCAGTTGGAATTGATGAAAATCCAACTGTTGTGCTTAAGCACTCAGCCCATAGCATATCGTATCCTATATGTTGCATTATCAACGAATGTTTTTTAACCGGAACGTTTCCAACTGCTCTTAAGTTGGCTAAAATAGTACCAATTCTTAAGAGGGGGGACAAACAGGTTATTTCCAATTATAGACCAGTCTTCTGTGTCGAAGGTCTTTGAGAGAGTAATTTATACAAGACTAATTTTT
This sequence comes from Polydrusus pterygomalis, assembly GCA_963969555.1. Taxonomy (NCBI): domain Eukaryota; kingdom Metazoa; phylum Arthropoda; class Insecta; order Coleoptera; family Curculionidae; genus Polydrusus; species Polydrusus pterygomalis. The sequence continues at coordinate 14,501,819 of OZ018384.1, forward strand.
AAATCAAAATAATATTTTAGCTGAACAACAATACGGTTTTAAAACAAACAAGTCTACTCAACTCGCTATATTCAATGCAATAACCTATATCGTGGATAATGTCGATAAAAATAAAAAAGTTGCGGGCCTATTTTTTGATCTCTCAAGGGCGTTCGACACAATAGACCATAGGCTTCTAGTGCAGAGGTTGGCTGCTTATGGGATTCGAGGAGTATGTGCTTCCCTGCTAAATTCATATCTGTCAGGCAGACAACAGGTACTCTGCATATCAAACAACGGAAGGCAGTACTTCTCTGAGCCGACTTGCATGGAGCAGGGAGTACCACAGGGGTCGATCCTTGGGCCGATCCTGTTCCTGCTGTATGTGAACACTCTTTCCGAGGGATTTGTTATTGGTTTGCTTTGCCAGTACGCAGACGATTCGACTGTGATATTGTCTGGGGATGATGAGGCTCAGCTATCGGGGGACTGTTTAGTTCACGTGCAGCTGGAGCTATGCAGGACTGGTGCATGGGAAGCGGCTTGAGGTTAAACTGTGAGAAGGCAGGGCTGGTGACATTCAGCAAAACCACAAATTCAACATAGTCTCTGTATATAAAATTAAATGGCAAAACCATACCCGTGGTGAACTCGGTCAAATTTTTGGGAGTCACACTCGATTCTACGTTAAACTGGGATCGGCACCTGCAGGCAGCGTTGCCAGAGGTGGTACAATTGTACCAGATTTGGTACCAAAGGCCTTAAGAAAGTACGTAGGTACTCCTTTGGTCTTTCTGGTACTAAACTGCGATTTATGTATAAAGTGCAATAGGAAAGTAGGAACCTTTTTTCTGTTTTTGGTACTAAACTGTGATCTTAAGCCAGTGATTTTTTTTTTCAAAATTAATTATTCGATGTAAAGCTTTTCAGTATTTAGGAATCGGGTTTTAAAATGCTCTTTTATATGTAGTTCAAAAAATATTCTATATTTTGGGTTAGTTTGACGACCACCAGATGGCGCCAATTGTCAAAACATTTTATTTTCCAATCGAAAATGCCGAAAATTGCCGTCCCGTATCCCGTTCCTGTAAATCCCGTAATTCCGTTTGATTTGTACCGGTCGTGTTGGTGTGATTTAGTTTTGTGTTATTGTGATTATTTTTTTTTTATTTTATTTAAAAATATGTTATATGTGTTAAAAAAATGTAATATTTAGTTAAATTTTAATAATATTGATAATTATATAAGTTGGTACTTTTTTATCAAATCTGGTAGGTACATTTTTCGATAGCTTTTGGTACGACAATTTTTTAGTCTCTGGCAACACTGCCTGCAGGGGCTTCAATCAAGATTAAATAGCCTTTGCGCCCTAACCAGGAGAATAAGATAGGTTCTCACGACTTCAACTTTGCGCCAATTTTATTTTGCGGCGGTACAATCAGTGCTAAGCTACAGTATAATGTTCTGGGCTCTTCTTGTGGTGCCAAGAACATATTTCTGGTGCAGAAACGCATAATTAGATGTTTACTGAGACTTCCTCCAAGGGAATCATGTCGACCAAAGTTTCGGTCTTTGGGTATTTTGAGTGCCCCATCCCTATATTTTTTAAATATAGTAATGTTTCTCAAAAAGCATAACAACCTATTGGAACAAAATTTCCATCATTACGCTAATTCAATGACAACCGTAACAAGAGGAAGAGGTGACCTTCATATACCAGCCCATAATTCGACCTACTTTAAAAATGGTCCATATTATATGGCAGTCAAAGCCAATAATATGCTTCCCACAGATGTTAGAGGTAGGGAAACATTGGCGTCATTCAGAAGAGCCACATTGGACTTCCTTCATACTAAATGTTTTTATGATTTTAACTTTAGGTTTTAAATTTATTGTTATCAGTGTGTCTCTTTTTGTTTTTGGCGTGTAGGATTGTTGTGTATACTATTTATATGTTTTTAAAATTATTTATGGTTTTAATATGTTTTAAATTATTTAAGTGAAATATATTAGGACGTTTACAGTCGATTAAATCGTCCTTTTGATGACGTCGCTATGTCAATATAATTTGATTTTGCTGGAAAAAAAAACATAATTAAAATATTTGATTATTATATTAAAATCGCGTAAATAAAAAAATCCACCAGAGGCGTACCGTTTGGGGAAAAATAGATATTAAGGGAAAAAAAATTGAGACACATAACTCAAATTTCGTATTTGGACTAAGTTTTTTATTTGCAAAAACATTTCCATATAAAATTTTGTTGTATTTGAACTAATTAAGGTACTTTACTCTTAAGGCCATTTCGAAAAAATGGCATTTGCTCCCTTACTATTAGCCGCACGTGAAATATGAAATATGCATTTATAGTTTTAAGGCATGCACCAACTTTTATCAAGAATAAAATTTTCTGAGAAATCGGTAATAAAAAAGTTTCCCATATGTTGCATACTTTTTTGGACACACTGTATATATATATTATTTTGTGGTTTAATATTTAATTAATAACACTTAAATCTCTGATTTCAAATTAATTTATTTGATATTATGATTGTGAACTATAGTCGACTATGGGATGTTGTTTTCTCGATGATGAGAAAATAGTCTGACAAAATTTAAACATCTAATGTTTTCGTATTACTACCTCAAGGTGTTAAGAGGTCCAGCTGCAGTCACATTAATTTACCCAATTAATATACATTGATTATTTTATATCAATTTTTAATTATAATACCTTAATTTTTTTATCAACACATAACTATGACGTAATTAGAAATATGACTGTCCATTATATAAAATATGTACAAAGATTTATTAATCATAAATAATAAAACTTAGTTAATAATAGGTAATGACCTTTTTTTTTAATTTCACCTAGCTTACTCTCATATAAGAATTTATTTAGTTCTCTTCATTTACTCATGGACAATATGGACGAGCTAAGGTAATTAAGACCTGTTGTTGTAATTTGAGTTTCGTAATTTTTCCCCAGATTATTTAAATTCCGTCAATTCAATTTACGTGGTGCCCAGGCTTTTTTATTTATTAGAATATTTGTCTCAATAATCATTACTATAGCATCACTTAAAAAAAACACGACGCTCTCCAGATGAAAAGCTGCCGAATGCTATGGTTATTTTCTTTTTATACAAAAAAGTGTTACAATCTGTAATTTTTTGTCATTTGGCATATTTTACATTAGCGTAGGTACTTAGCTCGGCCACAAGAAATAATGTTACTATAAAAACCCTTGGGTTCTCAAAAGATCTATTTTTAAAGGGGTGAGACCACAGACCTGTAATTTATAAGGAGCCCCCTTTGTTTACATTTGGTCCCGATCAGAAATCGTTTAAACAGAAATTAATTAATGACAAATTACGGCTGATTGCCCTAGATCTACCCCCTTGTGTTTAAAAACGAAGGTTATAATAATAATTATATTAGATGCATTTGTCATGTGTACCTATTAAGTAGAAATATTAACTAAATTATATGTGCGTGCATTTTTAAAATTGTATACTCGTATAATTATTTATTTTATTACATCAATCATTAATTTGATCATTACATATAATGTTTTAGGGAGATCAACGTGGCAACGTTGTACGGGCGTTTTACTCCATAATATTACTCACATTTGACTACGCGTGATCCAGAATTTTTTAAATTAACTCATTTTCGAATGGTGTGGCGTTGCTAGGCTGCTTTTGGTGGTTTTTGGTTAATTTTTAGTCTTTTTAAGAAAATATAACTGTTTAGCTAGTATTTATTAGCTTTGTTTGTATTTGGTGTTTATTAATAATGGTTCGCCAGTGCGTGAAGGACTATTCTAACCCCGGATTGATATATCGGCGGTAAGTAAGGTTATTTGGGTTATGTTTTTTTTAGCTTAAAAGCAGTAGTGTAGAGAAAATATATGGATCGTTTTTATCCTGAAAAACCCATCTGCCAATGCACTGTAAGGATAACAGCGAGTTTTTACAGCTTTACAGTGTTGCCATTTTTTAAAGACATCTCCTTCTAACTTATCTGAAACTTTGGAAGTGTGTTTAATTGTGAACAATTGGTTTCTTCATGAATAGAATGTTTTATCTCCTTATAAATTACATGTCTGTGCTGCCGTCCGAAGTTAAAAGGCGGCAAGTGACAATTTTGGTAATTTGAGATTTTTGAATTTATCTCTTAATTAGATAGCCCTCTATCTATAAAACTGTCTTTTTTTTCAAAAAAAAATTCCTTTTCGGAGAAAAAAAATATTTGTGTAGCCGCAAGTGTAAATTCGTCACTCTTTAAGAGATAAAAAGGCGGCAATACTAAATTTCTAAATTAAAAGGCGGCATAATTGTGAATATCCCCTTTTATTTTAAAAATTGTATAGTTCTATAATATATTTTAGAAATTAAAAGGCGGCAACAAACTTTTCTAAATAAAAAGGCGGCCAATTTTACCTTATCCTATTTATTACTTTGACATTATTTACCAATACGCAATTAATGTTGAAGTTAAAACCGATTTCAAGTTAGAAAAAGGCTGTGATTTAAATTTCTTGAAAGTTAATGCATTAAAAAATGGTCTCTCTACCAGAACCGCATAAAGAAGCAATAGGTATACCAAATGAAAAAAATGCATCTATTTTAAAACATTTGTGCCCTTTCATGAATGAAAACCGGCGTTTATTTTGGAAGAATCTGAAGCCAGCAAAAGTAAACGATCTTAATGAATCGTTCGAATAATACATTGTTTTTTTATAATATCTCTGTATATTTTTTATAATATTTATTGGTCAAAACCGGAATATGTACTAAAAAAACTCGTTTTTTTACGCTCTACATGTATATTTTTAATAATGTTAGTAGGTATTTATTTGCGGTGTATTTTGATTGGCCCCAAGATATTTTATGTCAAAAAAATATTAACTGATTTCCATTACTAATACCAAAAAATCGTCATTTCGGAAACATTAAAAACAATTAATGGATTATGCTGTAAAGTCAATCTATGGGCATAAACGGATAACATTTGTAATTTATAGAATAAGACTCGGAATAAGAGTTCAAAAGTCAAGCAGAATATAAATGGTTGTTTAAGGTTTAAATGCGATATAAACAACTTCTTTAAATAAAGACAGAAAATTAATTTCTGAAACTTAATTTCCCTGACATTTACCTTTTCTAGTTTGAATGATAGCCAAATAACTGATTTTAATGCAAATTCTAATTTTATGCTATGTTATTCTAAAATGTGGTTAACATTTTTTAATTAAGTCATTATTGTTTTATTTCAAGCGCTTTTTTAAAAAAATAATAAATTATTTACAAAATACATTTTTATTTACCTAACAAACACTAAAACGTGCGTGTAAAATATGTACTTGTAAATATACCCCTAAAAAGATTATTGTATATTACTGAACTATAAAAATTCTCCAATTTTGTAAATACCATTTATTTGGATAAAAACAATCACATCCTAATCAAAAAATATTAAAAAGAACATTATTTATACTAATTAAAACTTTAAAAGTTTTATAGTGTTGTAAATAGCGGCACGTTAAAGGATTTGAAGTAAAAAGGCGGCATGTGCTTCGATTTATGTTACTTGCCGCCTTTTATTTTCCATTTTTTACTTTAATTAAATGAATACTTTGAAACAAGAAAGAATTTACCAACAAATTCTTCACCAATTCTTTAAAAAATAGGAATATTTTTTATGGAATACATAAATAATGTTCTTTAAAATATCACTAAGCAAAATTTTTTATTTTGGTTACTTTGAATGGTGATGGACAATATCGAAAAGTTTTTGCCATTTATCTCGAAACTGTGGTTTTGTCACTTGCCGCCTTTTAACTTCGGACGGCAGTGTGGGTGAGACACTTAAAATGCAAAATCGAACGATGCATTTTAAGAATCCCCGTATCTACGGGATGGTTAAAAATAGATACCAACAACTATATATTTTTCATATTGGACCGCGAGCTGCCATTTGTTGGTTTAGTTACGGATGATAGTTTCCATTAAAAAAAGCCAAATGGCGTCTTATCTGTCATTTTTTTTTTGACATCTAACATATTTGACAATAGCGTAGTTAGCTCGGCCATAAAAAATAATGTAACTATAATAAAACTTGGAGTTTCAATCTCAAAAGATATTTTTCTTTAAAGGGGTAAGACTTCCAGAACAACAGCAAAAACTTCGAAGCCTCGTATCTCCGGAACGACTGAAAATAAATATTTACAACAAATAGTTACTATATATTTTTGAAGTTTAAATTACAAAAGAAATGGGCCTATTATTAAGAGTAGGGTTGATATTTAAAAAAATCCAATATGGCGTCTTATCTGTCAAATTTGTGAACCTATATAATTTTTGACATTAAATTTGGCTTCTTCGCAAAAAACCAATAGGGAGTACCTACGTAATTGTTTTTTTGATTGTAGTCAGTAGGAAAATTGCTAATCAGGTGAGACGCTTTAAAAAATGTCGATTACTAATCCTATAACTAGAAAAAAAATCTAGTGTCTAAAATAAATAATTTCTAAAAAGACTAAGAAAGTGTAAAAGGAAAGAACAATTCTAACTGAAAAGTAAGCTAGTCTGACCATTGTACGGCCATTTTGACATTTCTAGAAGTGTTAAACGTTTATTTACATATTTTATCTCGTAGCATCGTTCGGCAGTCTGACTAATTATAATAGTTGAGAATTTTATTAGGCGTTTTACTTTCATGACTTTTATTGTTTATCAGCTGCTTCATTATATTAAATTTGATGTAAACTGACATCGAAGGCAATAATTCAAAGCAAACTTTGCAACATTCATTTATTATTTTAAGTGAAAAGGTTTAAAGATGTAAGTTTGTTTCAAAATAATAATAAAATATGTTTTACAACGGCTATAAGGAAATGTGTTTATTGTATTTGTGCAAGTTGGAATACAAACGTTAACATTGTGTTACTCGCGTTGTCATAAAGTAAATTTCGATTAAATTGTTCGTGTGTATCTTAACTAAAACGAACGCACCCCATACATTTTTTTTTTTAAATATACCTTAATTATTATGAAACCGTCGAAGAAACGGCATGGAAATGAAATATTAGATAATAACAACAATTAAGAATTTTTGGCTTAGAACTACTTTCATGGTTCAACGGAGATTCTTACTTTTAATAACTTCATAAACAAATTATAATAAATCTTGTTAAATTCTTAATTTAGGGTATGTTTTCTGTTTCATTTATTAAATGGATGAAACACCCTTTAAGGCATGGCGGAAAAACAGTCGTCACCAAAATGTCCTTAATTTTTTTATATTGGACATTATAAAAGCATTTTCACCATTAAAGGGTCTATCATCGACTTAACTCGCATCTTACAATTATACCATTTACTCAAAACCCTCTAAAACTGTCGGATTTGTCCCTTAACACTGCTTATGGGAAATGGCTTTCAGCCAATTTTTCTGAATTTTTGGTATTTTGTAGATCTTGCCGTCCTGAGTAAAAGGGTCCATAGCCGTTTCCCAATCATATGACTAGTTTTTGAGTTATAGCATTATAAGGTTGGCAATTTCTTACTTGTAGAGTTACTGCGTTGTCTGGAGTTTTTACTCGCTTCTTAAAAACTATTAACATTATGTTTTTCTTTATTGGTGAAAAATTAGGCATTAAGTTTTTTTTTTCGCGCGTAAGGAAATAAAAAATGTACAGGATGTTGCATAATTTATAGGTGGTACAAAAACATTATGAAAATCAATAAGAAAATTAATAATAATAAACAATCATTTTAAGGAAAAACAAAAAAAGGAAATAATAAACCTCCTTATTATAATATAATAATATATTTAATATAATTACCAATTTTTTGTATTTTGAAAATAAACCGCTACATTTTGTCGATATTTTAATATTTTTTAGTACCAAGGTCTAGACAAAAAAAAAAAGTGGGGATATATCGCCTGGTATTTTAATTATCAAAAAAAAAATTAAAATTCAGGTAAGGTAGGGTAGGTACTGACACCTTAACTTCTATGTTATATTGATACATTGAATTATTATATCCAAACTCTAACATTTTTTTTTTTTGGACAAAAATTATTTAATAACACATTCTACAGGGTGATCCAGTTAGAATGATTTACACAAGTAAAAACTTAAAAAAGGGGAATAATTAAAAAGTGGTATATTTTATCAAATGAGAAGATATTATTGTTAAATTATAAACTATTTTGTTGGTAACATTTTTATCTTGGTTCTTGTACAAGACGCGTTCAGACTACAAGAATCGTAATACATTTTTCTTTTTCGTACCTAATTTTAATATTGTTTTGATGTTAAAGAAGTCAAATATCGGTATTTTTTTTTGTTTTAGCTTTAGGATATATAAATTATGAAGAAAAAACATTTTCTTATGGCTCTAAGGTAGTCTGAACTTGTCTATTACAATAAAAACATTAAAAGTTTTCCGAAAAAATATTTTGCTGTTGAACAATAATAATATTTTATCATTTAATAAAAGAAACAACTTTTTAAATTCTCCTATTTTTAGAAGTTTCAACTTGTGTAAATTATTGCAAATGGATCTCCCTGTATATCACAGATACAGATTGCATAATTATTAAGTGTATCAATTATAACATAGAAATTAAAGTCGTCATATACTCTACATCAACTTTTACCCACTTTTATTCTTTCATACCTTGATACTACAAGATATTAAAATATGTGTAAAATATAGCCGTTTGTTTTATTGGGAATTTTTTTTTTGGATTTTTATAATTTTAAAATACTTATTATTAATTTTAAGAAACAAGTGAATACCCCAGGCAATACAGAAACTCTCATAGTAAGAAATTGTCAACTTTAAAAGGCCATAACTTAAAAACTAGTAATAGGTAGGATTGTATTAAGGCCATTGACACTTTTGTTCGGGACGTCAAGATCTATATAATACTAAAAATTAGCCGAAAGCTATTTCCAATAAGCAATGCGAAGGGTCCTTTGTATATTAAGAGATACTGAAGCAAGTTTTATACATTTGACTTAAGTGCTATTTTAAAAATAGTTGCACGCCTTCTGCTGTCACTAAATGTCACCACTGAAATTTAATTAAACTGGTATACATTTGGTATCACTATAGATACCTAAAGGTTCAAACCTTATTTGTCATTAATAAAATTACAGGACTTTCATTGCGAAGAAATAATTCTCACAAAGATTGCCAATTTATACTGGCACACAGGGTATTATGAAAATTATTTATTATATTTAAATGGGTGACTCATTGGGTATTCCATATTCTTTTTCTAATTCGACCATTTAAAAATTTGGGTAAAGGATCCCTAAAAACGGACAGACTGCTTCGCACGCCAATATGTACATATACACAACTAGGTGTTTGCTAGTCAGTCCATCCAATTCGGCTGTATTTAGAATGCACCAGTAGCGGCGAAACATAAATTTTATAAGATAAATGGTGAATTTTTCATTTTTTATTACATTTCTATTTTCCTTGCAAAAATAAAGCATCTATTGTAACTGTAAAAATTATAATTTACGTTACACGACAAGAAAGTACTATCTTCCTGGACAACTTTTACTTCGATACTTTTTAAAGAAAAAAAAAGAACTTACCACTTTTGTTGTAGTAGTATAAATCTTACCTACAAAAAAGAAAAAGCATTATTGTCGAAAATAAAATGTAATATACAAATTTTTTCATCAAAAAATCAATAAAAAGTTTAAACATTTTAAATTACTTATTGAATTATTACTGTTATTTACAATTGATTTAGCTATTTTACAGCCAATATTATATTAAAAAACACAAATTGTTAAAGTATTAAAAACCACAATAACTTTGGAAAATGTACAGAGCACTCGTAAACACACTATTTAGAGCTCTTCAAAAGTCAAAAGAAAAATACAATGGTTTTGAAAAATACTATTTTTTTTGTGAATTTTGAAGTACAGTGCAACATGTAGTTCTGAAGACGCCGAATGTGAATCGCGAATTCCGTTCTATATGAATTTCCTTATTACTTCGATATCGCAGACTGTAGACGATACTAAATACGTAACCAACAATAATGATTTACGAATAACCAAGGTTTTCAGGCATTTCACTTACTTTTTATTTAGATAATTAGGGAAAATTCTTGCACTGGTGCCAACCAGAACCCAAAACCCAACCAACCCAAACTTAATGTCACTATAGATAAAACCGGGTGGCATGAAAAGTTTATGTTTATGTACCTAAGTACACTATGTCCCAAACAAGTTTACAAGAGGACAAATGGACTAAACATTTTTGTACGAAAAAAAAAAATTTGGAAGTTTCTACTTCCAAAAAAATACTGTCTATGAAGAAAAAAGAAAGTTTTTGATTTTTTTTAATAGGGTGTTCAAAAAAAATTTCAAATGTTAAATTATGTCCAGTGTAAACTATTTTTCAATTTGTCAGTACAGGGTGGCCAACTAAGAATGCGAGGTACTGTATCTGGAAAAATATCCATCGTAGAGGCAAAAAAAAATATTACTGAAACGGCCAAAAGAAAAACCGGGAAAATATTCTCAAGTTTATGAAATGGCCGCTAGAACTGCAATCTTAAATATAAAAAAGTGATGTTTCTGTAAATTCTGCTATATTAACCTAATAAAATAAATCCTGATCTTTAAAGTCGAGGATAATCTGAACCTGTTTTGTTTGACACTTTTTGCAGTATCTTTACAAATAAAGTGGTGGGGGGTATTCAAACGTTTCCGTAAATAACATCCTGTATCTTCGAAACGGCTAAGCCGATTTGAACAAACTTGGGCTCGTTAAAAGGAGCTATTCTTGGGCTACAAACATTATTATATTTGAAGTTTTGTAAGTTTCACATGTTGCCGCTAAAGGGCTTTTTTCGACATTCCAACAGAAATGGTTAATTTTCTCAACAAAATCAAATGCATTGGTATGATTTTTTCTTATGAAAAAGTAGCTAAATGATGCCTAAACTAGCTCGCGAAAACCGCATCTCGATATCTTGTTTCTACCCCAAAATATAGGCAATAGAAAATTTTATACGAAAATCCCAGGCAGGCAGCAGGCCATGGAAACAAAACAAATACCTAATCAAAACATAAATAATCCAAATTGTCAATAGTTGTAAAGTTTTGCGTTACTTTGAGTAATTTTTGTGTTTACAAAATGCATTTTACGAATTATGAAGCTGTTGATATGCGTGCGGTTTATTTTGAATGTCTTCAGAATGCCGCAGTAGCTAAAAGAGTTTACGCCGCTCGATATCCAATTCGGCGTCCTTTTGCGATGTGACAATTGACAGGGCTAGATTTTTGAGTAAATTGTATCTGTATGGTATTCGCGGAAACGTTTATAAATGGTTAAAATATATTTTTGTAACAGGTCACAAAAAACAAAAATATCAAAAACTTTTTCAAATAAAAAAAACAAATAATATAGGAGTTCCTGAAGGAAGTATGCTAGGTCCAATATTATTTATTTTATACATCAACGATATGCCTCTAGTTTTAAAAATGTGTAAGTTACAAATATTTGCTGATGACACCTTAATTTACATTAATGTTTTAAATATTTTTGATGGTCTAAATACCTACTCTAAATTCTGAGATAAATATATTATTAAATTGGCTAAAAGTAAATAAATTAAAATTAAATATTTATGGTCAGCATTTCGAGCATTTGCGGGGGCATTAAAAATCTTCCTTTAACCATTTATAAACGTTTCCGCGAATATCATACAGATACAATTTACTCAATAATCTAGCTCTGTCAATTGTCACATCGCAAGGACGCCGATTTGGATATCGTGCGGCGTAAACTCTTTTAGCTACTGCGGCATTCTGAAGACATTCAAAATAAACCGCAAGCATATCAACAGCTTCATCATTCGTAAAATGCATTTTGTAAACACTAAAGTTACTCAAAGTAACGCAAAACTTTGATAACTATTGACAATTTGGATTATTTATGTTTTGATTAGGTATTTGTTTTGTTTCCATGGCCTGCTTCTATTAATTGTCTTTTTTGTGCATAGAACGTGATGGTCAGCATTTCGAGCATTTACGGGGGCATTAAAAATCTTCCTTTATAAATCGGTCCTTTTTGGGGCCACAACTTACATAATAGAAAGAATTCCAGAAAAATATAGTTACAATAAAATGAAAATTTAAGGGATTTTCGTATAATATTTTCTATTGCCTATATTTTGGGTTAGGAACAAGATATCGAGATGCGGTTTTCGCGAGCTAGTTTAGGCATCATTTAGCTACTTTTTCATGAAAAAAGAATTATACCAATGCATTTGATTTTGTTGAGAAACTTAACCATTTCTGTTGGAATGTCGAAAAAAGCCCTCTAGCGGCGATATGTGAAACTTACAAAACTTCAAATATAATGATATTTGTAGCCCAAGAATAGCTCCTTCTAACGAGCAGAAGTTTGTTCAAATCGGCTTAGCCGTTTCGAAGGTACAGGATGTTATTTACGGAAACGTTTGAATACCCCCCACCACTTTATTTTTAGAGATACTGCAAAAAGTGTCAAACAAAAAAGGTTCAGATTATCCTCGATTTTGAAGATCAGGATTTTCTTTATTAGGTTAATTTAGCGGAATTTACAGAAACATCACTTTTTTAGATTCAAGATTGCAGTTAGTAGTCAGTAGTGAAAATATTTTCCAGGTTTTTCTCTTGGCCGTTTTAGTAATATTTTTTTTGCCGCAAGCCTCTACAAGGGATAGTTTCCCGGATACAGTACCTCGCATTCTTAGTTGGCCACCATGTATATAATTGATTTATTTTGACCTAATTTTTTAAACGTTTTAAATAATTACCCCGTATTCCACACACTTTTAAACTGCCGTCTGATGTGGTCAAAATTTTTTTATTTCCTCAAGCAAAAGCATTTGCACAGAATGTACAGGGTCTTCCAACGAGGACTGAACAGGGGCTAATTTTTGAGCTTCCTTGTATTTAAACAAAAATCCAAAGTAGCCAATCGATGTACTTTTTCCTGCAGAATTCAAAAATGAAGCCAAAAATTTATTTGAACCAGAAACAAAAGAGTTACGCTATGGATAAGGTGTTTTTTAAATGGAACATAGCTTTTTTTATACGATTTTTGGAACGAGTCAAAAAATTTGACAAATTTACTGTAATATTGCCGAAATGACTTTGAAGGATTCAAAGGTGATTATACCTTTATTACCTAGTGTATGTTTCAAACAGGTTAAAGTTAAATTATACTTGATAAAACATTAAAATTTAATAAAAATAGCTGTCACAATATTAAATATTTTAATCAGAACGGACAAAAAAAAATCACTCGTTCCAAAAATCGTATAAAAAAAGCTATGTTCCATTTAAAAAACACCTTATCCATATCGTAACTCTTTTGTTTCTGGTTTAAATAAATTTTTTGTTTCATTTTTAAATTCTGCAGGAAAAAGTACATCGATTGGCTATTTTGGATTTTTCTTTAAATACAAGGAAGCTTAAAAATGAGCTCCTGTTCAGTCCTCGTTGGAAGACCCTGTACCTATTTAAAATTATTTGAACCTAATTTGGTACAGAGGAAAACCGAAGAAATCCATGAACCGCATGAATAAACTAGGTTAGGACAACACATATAGGTACTTAGGCATTTCACAAAACCAACAATTCAATCACATGAATATAAAAAAGAAGTTTGAAAACAAATATAAAAGAAAAATAACAAAGCTTTTTAAAACTTATCTAAATGCGGGTAACCTCATTGCTGCCATCAATAACTGAGTCATCGATTTGCACAAACTAGATTAGTTGACGCACAGGCTGTTGACCAAATTTAAATTCCACCACCCACGCTCTGCATTTGAAAGGATCTATTTAAAACGAAAGGAGGGTGGAAGAGGTCTCACTAATATATATAATGTGTGCAAGACACAATAGTCCTCTATAAGAAAATACTTTCAAAAATCATATGGGGAAATTCTACAAAAAGTGGTAGTACCAGACGCTGGATATACAGCAATTATTATTAACCGACAGCAAAATGGATTACACAACATGATTCGCGCGCCATCAACAGCTTGTGAGGCAAGAAAAAGTTTTAAACGGCAAATACCATTCTGCACTTTAAAATCCACACAGAGATACAAAAATGAAAGAAATAATGCCGAGATAGAAGGATTAATAATTCCTATCCAAGGCCGTGTTACTTGACAAAGAAAAGATGAAAAGTTCCTATTAAAAGAAAATCTGGACGATGTGTGTAGAATATGCAGTTTCCCTGGAGAAACGATAAAACTTGTGGAGCTTTGGTACCCAACATTTATCTAGGAAAGCATAATCAGGTGGCAAAGACCATCCACAAAAAAACTGGCTCCTAAATTGGGAATAAAACAAAACTCGTACCATACTATCAATACTTACCCGAACCAGGTCTTGAACCTCTAGAATATCTGTTATACTGGGACAGGTCAATAATAACGGATAGAACAGTATACCACAACCGTCCGGATATCAAAAAGAATAATAGAGTTGCTTTCATAAGCGATATAGGTTGCCCACTAACACACAACTCTCTAAAACCGGAACGGAGAAAAAAACTAGTACTTAAATTTGGCGATAGACCTCAAAAATATATAGAAGCTTAAACAAATAGGCAAATTAAAATATCGGTGGAGGGAGCCAGTGGCGGATTTACAAATTTGCCGCTAGTAGGCTATTCAATTTTTGCCGCCCCTATACCAGTGACGGCTCGTGAGGTGTGAAACAGGTGAAGTGTTCGGGAAAGAAAAAGCCCGCTGCAGGCGAAATGCGCCGCAGGCGAAAATTTTTTAAGACCACGCCCAAATTTGGTCAATAATTTTTAGTAAATATTTTAAAAATTTATGATTACCTACTTATTTTATTGAAAATTAAATTTCTTTCTGCAAAGCCAGTAAAGTTCCAACTACCTTTTTTTATCCCCATTAACAGACACAGCCAACAATAAAGTTTATATAAAAAAATACAACCCGTCGACCATGAATAAAGATTGTACCATTTATTTCTGTAAGATAAAAAAAAAATATTGGGCCAAACTTGCCGCCCCCTAAAATCTGCCGCCCTAGGCTCCAGCCTACTCAGCCTAATGGTAAATCCAGCACTGGAGGGAGCTATGACGTAAAACATTAAGCCCAACTTGGAAAAACTCGGCCTTTCAGGTTATTTATACCAACAAATTTAGAAAAATGTCATCCTCCAAACGTGCCACATAGTACGGAAGTTCCTAAACAGTGCAGGTTGAGATGGATTTCTTCTCTGTACTGTACAAAAATACCAGCAATGCCAACAAAAAGCTGTGAAAAAGAAAATTAAAAAAATAATAATTGTCTCTATTAAAAATGCAAATTATAAATTTCAATTCTTCAAGGGCGAAGTCTAGCTGATAAGTGATGAGCGTCAGCTACTGAACAATATTTTTGAATTTTTAAGCACCTCGTATAAAAAAAAATCAAAAAGCTTTTATGTATATATATTTTTTAAGAAGAATGAAATTTTTGATCTATTTGTCCTCTTGTTACCTGTATGCGTGGCTATCGTGTTTAATATAGGTATATATAGGGTATGTCCGGACGACGGGCCGTTAGCGGTATTTGGGAAAGTGACCGGTTATACAGGAAATTGTATACCACTTCTTTATTTTAAATAGAAAGTATAGTAATACTTTTCTGGATTCTACGTAAAGTTCCAATTCTAAAATGTGTGACATACCTTATACCTAACTTTAACCGTTTTCAGAATATAGCAATTTCTTCCGATTTTTTGTTACATACAGAGCTAACTTTAATCCACTACACCAAATAAACTTAAGGGAAATGGAAATCCATTCTGACTAAATATAATTAATCAAGCACAAGTTTATAACTTTTTCTAACCATTTTTTTAAATATCATACTATATTAGATTTATTCTAAAGATTTTAAAAGCTAAAAAACTTTTCTTCCTTAAAAATGTTGGAAATCGAAAGAAACGGTCAGGGTAGCAATAAAAAACAAAAATTCAACTCTGGATAATTAGTACTGTCAAATTATTTTATTAACTATTAAAATGTCTCATTTAGAGTATTTAAAAGAAGATTTTTAAATTTAATAATAATTTACATAGAATGAAATCGCAATTAACCGAACCTGTCTAAAGTAAACGGTGTAAATTTTAAACATTTGTTAAAGTATGAAGTATGACACTAACTAATAATAAGCAGTTCTTGTATAATTATTATACCTATATTACTTTGTATTAAAATAAAATCATTGACAGAACTTATTATTCAGAGTTTTTTTCAAGACTACCCTGAACGCTTTATTCGATTTCAAACATTTTAAGGATAAACGTAAATACATATTTCAAAACCCGCTTAATTTAGGAATAATAAACATTATATAAAATAGAACAAAAATTTCCCGAAATATTTAAAAATTTAATACCTAATATAAGTTTTGAAAAATAAAAGTGTTTTAGCTTTTAAAATCTTTAGAATAAACCTATTGTCTGACACAGGGTTCTGCAACCACCTAAGGAATGCAGAAACAAATTTGCGGTGTTGTCGGCCTAATTACCTATAAATCCAAATAAACATTTTAACTCGCACAAGTGTGTGTTATAAGTATAAAGAAAATCATATTTATGGTAAAATATCTACCTACTAACTCGTAAGACGAAACAATATGTATTTATCTATATTATTAGATATAAGAAAATATTATTATACTGTCCGGAATGCTAGCAAATTTTAACACTTTTAATTTGGGCGAAATGAATAAAATTCTTAATGTCATATCTGGCAACAGGTACAAAATCTCGCGCGATTGAAAAAAATAATAGTCGACCAGACAAAATTTGCATCGCAAAACAGTCGACAGGCTTGTAGGTCATTTAATGTGATCAACTATTTGCGATGCATGCATGCATGCATGGTGGATATATGGGATTGTTTAACTATTTAAAGATTATTTTTATACATTTTCTTATTGTCTGCGTTTTTTGTTAAAATGAATCTTCAAGGAAAAACCCTTCATAGCCAAACAAGGGAGGTAGTGGCAAACGTATATAGAGTATGTGATGAAGTGGGGCCATGATTTGAAAATTAAATTTAAAAAAAACAAGACGTTATTTAATTTTTATTTTATTTGTTTAGTTGTTATCTTGGTTGTGAATTAATATTTATGTTATGTATTGTTTATTTATAATATTTTAGATAAAAACATCAACAATTAAAAATAATAAACTGCACAGCAAAAATAAAGTAGGCACGCATATGACTTCTTATTTTAAACTATTTTTTTTTGTATTTCCTCACCCTTTTGTCTTGGTTAAGTTACCGTGTGGACGACAATAGACAGTTTTCGTTGTATTGGCAAATTCAAACGGTTAACCATAACGAATACGAATACGAAGCCGCTATTTGACAGATCGTAAAAATTGTTTTCGTTCAATTCGCTTAACGTTAACGTTAAGTCGAATTCGACAGTAAACATAACAAATATAACATAACCTATCTTTAATGGTTTGTGTTCATATTTTCATATACGTTTTGTGCTATCTTTTTTGCTTGGTTTTAATTTCCTAGTACCCAAAATTCTAAAACATATCATGATAGACGAAAGGTTGCTTTTATTGGACTCATCCAGTGATTCGGATTTGGATGATGCCCTTCTCTTGGAGGTGCTTGATCGCCAGGACATTCAGTATCGAGCACAGTTGTATGGCATGTATGGAAATTTCAATTTAGAAAACTATAATAATGCTGAATGCAAACTTTATTTCCGATTTGAAAAAAATCACTTAAGAAGACAGGCTGAAGCACTTAGGATTCCCAATAATGTAATAACAGAAAGAATAGGTTATGTTCATTACATCTGTAAAAAAAAATTGTCATTACGCATGCGTTCCGTTTTCGCTACGGCTTTGTCTTCCGTCCGTTAGCTCCCGCCACTTATCCGTAACGATAACGATAAATGACAGCTCAAATGTTAAAGTTGTCAAATAGCGGTTATCGGAATCGCTTTTAAAAGACAACGAAAACTGTCTAATAATAATGTATGTTATTTAAGAAAAAAAAAGGTTAAACTTAGTCATAGTCGTGTGCTTGGTTAATTAAAATTAGTCAGAATGGATTTACATTTTCTTTAGGGTTTTTCGGTGTAGTGAATTAAAGCCAGCTCTGCTTATAACAAAAAGTCGGAATAAATTGCTATATTTTGAAAACGGCTAAAGTTAGGTTTAAAGTATGCCACACATTTTAGGATTGGTATTTTACGTAGAATCCAGAAATATAATAATTTACAGGGTGTTCTGTTTAAAATAAAGAAGTAGTATACGACTTTCGGTATAGCCAGAAGTTACACGCGGTTTAAAATATTTTAGTTAGAAAGATCATGTTCACAAACGCAACATGCAAATTTTCAAATTTCTAGATAAGTCACTTTCCCAGATACGGCTAACGGCCCGTCATCGGGACAGACACTGTATCACATTTTGGCGATACCTAATATTGACTGGATATACAACAGTATACGTATAATATGTATTAGACAGGTACATTTTTTTTTTAAATTAGCTTAACAAGAAGCATTGTGGTGTTACCTGAAGACATGATTCACAAAAACGAATAATAGGAATCTCATTAGTCCACAAAAAAGATCATCCTTTCGTTAGTTTTTGCAATGGTGTGGCACCATCATTGAAATGAATATTATTCATTTCAATGGGTACCATACATTGCGTTTTGACAGGAGCGTTTTAACCGGACCCGTTTGGCGGGATAGGTACAACATATTGTTTTAAATGAGACCGTCTATACATGTGCGGCACCGCCGGATAGACAGGACTCAACCGCGTCTTGCTGCCGTTTGACGGGAACGCACAGCAACAAGAACACAATAACGTCAATAGTAGCGTTCCTACATTGCGGTTAAACGGGAGCGTTTGTTGTGACAAAATATTAATTATGTTCGACACTGATAAGTTTATCCAGTGCATCGAAGTATACCCAGCATTATGGGAAAAGAATTAATCGACATTCTGTAATATCCGAAAAACTTAATTTCATACTTTCGTATGTCATTATAAAATTTTAAAAATCGTCCACTCGATTCACGATTGGCAAGAAAAGGGTGAACGCTATATCTTCTTTTCACTGGTGTTTTAAGCAAGCCAGTAGCTTCAAGGGCGCAAACAATTTTAGTAATATTTGATGACATTCGAACTGACTACTCTTCCGAGTGCTAAAAAGAAATTACCGCTGCCGCATATTTTTTTTAGCGGGACGTGTATGTTCCGATGACTCAATTCCCGCCAAACGGGTCCGGTTAAAACGCTCCCGTCAAAACG
The DNA here is from genome assembly GCA_963969555.1 of Polydrusus pterygomalis. Taxonomy (NCBI): domain Eukaryota; kingdom Metazoa; phylum Arthropoda; class Insecta; order Coleoptera; family Curculionidae; genus Polydrusus; species Polydrusus pterygomalis. The sequence continues at coordinate 14,521,177 of OZ018384.1, forward strand.
CAATGTATGGTCCCACACATCGCTATGTCGCAGACCGGTCAAATACCTAAAATAGGATAAATAGGTAATAATTAATTATAAAAACTATTTTTCCTAACTATATTTAATACACAGAATATAACCAATTAATTAAAAAAAATAACGGCAATCAGCACAATATATTAGGATACCTAAAAACAGGATATGCCTCATAAAAAAGACAAGTGTGACATCTGTTTCTAAAAGGTGACATCAAAATGTTTATGAATGAAGTAAAATTTGTCGCCCATATCCCATATTATACCGCCATAAACATTTAAATGGGGCCATATTTTGCATACCTAAAATTACCACCTTGTAAAATTTTTATTGGGCACTTGGGTATTTGGCTCAATGATTTTGTGGTTAAACTGAATGAACTGTTTATAAATAGGCTTTCTTAATGGAATATTTAACATGTTTCTGTATAATGCTAAAGTTATTTCGCAAAAAGCTGTATTATTGAATCTTAATTTTTTGGAAGGTTTTGAGGAATAGGTCATAGGGAACGAGAAGGGAATCTCCAATTATCCATTTAGTCAGTTGAGGCAATCTTTATTAAAGTGCCATCTTGTTAAACAATGGTCCATATCGGATTTTGTGTAGGGTGCAGGCTAACTTACTTTTAATAAATAATGTTCAGTGTTCGGACAAGTTTGCGTAGCGCCGTAGGCGAAGTTTTTTAGAAAACTTTTTAATAATAATCTGTTATTCTTTTGTTTTTAATCTTTAAGATTTTTCCTTTAAAATGTTCTAAGTTAAGTGAATTATATTGTGCTGCATAATAACAATACTAAACTTAAAATAATTATTAAAATAGCGGCGTCGAAAATTTTTACAATAGTTACAATTAATAATGTTAAGGAAATAGTTATACAAGTAAAAGATTCAAATTGGGTTGCAGAAAGAATTTTAACCATGTACTTTCTTAAAAAAAAATAGCAAGACCACCACCAATATTTAAAACCTTCCTGATACCTGCTGTCAGTAGCGTACCTAAGGGGGCGCTGTGGGTCCGTGCCACCCCTCAATTAAGAAGGCAAAGAAAAAATAATATATCTAGAATATCTCCAATGTCCATTCGGATCGACGCATGAAAAGGTGAAAAATAATGATTTTTTTTAGTTGAAACTTCATCATCTGGGGTTCAGTCTTGCTTCGATAGAAACAAAATTGCGTCATAATTTTAGTTTTGAAAAATCAAGTAGGTAGGTCTTGGAAATTTACAAAAAACTTCTTTTTTCACTTGTAAAGTGCTTTTTCTCTGGGAAATACGAAAAAATGTTATTAAAAAAAATGTTTAGAAGAAATAACCAAGTAAGTAAACAACATTTTAAAATTCTATGTCTACTTTGATATTTTGGTAAAATTTCAATACGATCGGTTTATTTTCATCGGTCTATTAGACATTTTATAAGAAATGTTCATAGGAGGATGGTATGAAAATAATGTAAAATATCAAAGTATACTTAGGCATAATTTTAAAATTTCATCATACTCAGTTTTTCTTTATGAACATATTTTCTTAATAACATTTTTTCATATTTCCTAGAAAACAAAAGCAGGATACTAATGGAAAAAATAAGTTTTTCTGGAAATTTTTAAGACATACTTGATTTTTCAAAACAAACATTATGACACAAATTAGTTTCTACCCAAACGGGGCTGAACCCCAGAACATGAAGTTTTACGTCAAAAAAATTGTGTGTGCTTAGGACCACACGACAGAAGTGAAAACTTCAACAAGGTGAAATTAACAATATCAAATACACGAGTGTCTAGACAACGCACACTGACTGTTTCCACGTCGATACGTCGATACTGAATGCGACCGATGGCGGCATGCTCTTTCATATAACGTTCATTCGGGTCAGGGTCAGTTCGGATTGAATATAGCAGTTGAATTCGAGCGTAGCACACCCGAGTCTGACGCCTGACGCGTGACGGCTCAGTTTAATTCAGTGCCCACAAAAAGTGCTAAACGCGCCTAAAGAAGTTTTCACTTCAAAAATTTCAGTCTTTTTCATCTATTCATGCGCCGATCTGGGGACACACTGTAGTAAGTAGTTTTAAAAATAGATATTACGAAATATGATTTATTTTTACCTAAGTGCCCCCCCCCCCCCCCCTTTAAATCTCGATCTGGTTACGATACTGCCTGCTGTGTAGAAAATAAATCTGTTAAGTATAATAATATTTCCATTATGAGTAGTTTTAATACAAAATTGACTTGGGGCGAGTTAAAAAGAGAGCGATTAAGTTTCAACGTTACCAAGTGCCACCTTCTGTTCTAGATTCAAGCTCGATTCACATTAGCTCTCGCTGCATTCCCCCTCCTAGCCCGGGAGGTAGCGTTGCATTTTTGATAGTGATTTCAGGTCGCTTGATTTTGTGTGTATTCGATATAGCTAGCAATCAAAATAAGCGTCAGCTGTCAAAGTCGTAGTGGACCTAGTCGTAAGAGAATGTCAATTATGTCAAAAAAAAATATATCTAAAAGTGATTTCAGGTCGTTTGAAAATTTGTACAGCAAATGTTTATGATGACAATAAATTTAAAAAAAGTAAGCTGCATAGATAATGAGGGATTATGCGTCAGCTGCTTATACAGGGTCCTGCATCTCACCCCCCGTCTTCTATAGCTCACTTATTAATTAAGTTAAAATGTTGATATTTTGCAGACCTTACCTGTATCTTGGAGTGCATTTTAGGAAAATATTTTTTTTATACAGGGTGTTCCAAAAAAGTGTGACGTCAAAAGGATGTATTTCTTTAGATCACATGCCATATATTTTCTTACTTATTTGGGTGCCTCCTATAATAGTTATCTACATTCCCCTAACATTTTATTAAAGTCGATTCAGTATTATAGGCGAAAAAAAATAAAAACTAAAAAATATCAGTTTTGCACCACTGGTTTTAAAAATTACTAAAAAATAAATACAATGCCTCATTAATAAAATTATACCAAGGTACTACTGCATAATTTTATTAACGAAGCATTACTGAGCATATTAATAACTGCATAAAGAAAGCTTTTACCAACTTAAAGCTTATTTTTAACCAAAGGCACATTTTAAATACACACCTTAAAAAATCGTTATGTGATAGTCTGGTCTTATCACAATTCACATTCTGCGATACACTGTATGGTCCGTGTCTTTTAGGCGAGGGATGCCAAACGAAAACAAATGATTCAAAACTGCTGTGTCCGTATGATAGGGGGAATTAGAAAGTATGATAGAAGGGTGAGTGCCAAAATGAGGGAGATTGGATGGTTGAATATGAGTGAAAGAAGAATGCTTCATTGCCTAGCACTATATAACAAAATAATCGTTAAAAATGTCCAGAATATCTATATCAAAAAATAAAATTTAGATATGACTCTCATGACCTCGACCTCAGACATAAATCCACAATTACTCCTCCGCCACACAAAACCTCACTGTTTGAAAGATCATTTAGTTATCAGGTGTCTTTAATATACAACAAAGTTCCAGTTAATTTAAAATCTGCGCCAATTCACACATTTAAAAATGCCATTCGTCCTCTTGTCCATCAAATATGTTCTGACACGTATTAGATCAGTCCAGTTGTACTGCCTCTTAATGCCCTTCACATGCCCACGTTAAAGTTAATAGGATTTAACTGTAAAAACTGTTACTATCATTACTTATTACGTTTTATTACGTACGTATTATTATTTTTTCAACCTGTGAGTATCATAACTACTGTCAAATATTACTACTATGTTATTAGTTATAATGTTTTTTTTTCCGCCTTTAATACTGAATCGACTTTAATAAAATTTAAGGGGTATGTAGGTAAGTATAGGAGGCACCCAAATAAGTAAGAAAATATATGGCATGTGATTTAAAAAAATACATCTTTAACGTCACACTTTTTTGGAACACCCTGTATAAAAAAAATATTTTCCTAAAATGCACTCCAAGATACAGGTAAGGTCTGCAAAATATCAACATTTTAACTAAATTAATAAGTGAGCTATAGAAGACGGGGGGTGAGGTGCAGGACCCTGTGTAAGCAGCTGACGCATAATCCCCCATTATCTTTGCAACTGACTTTTTTTTATTTATTGTCATCATATAAACATTTGCTGTAGAAATTTTCAAACGGCCTGAAATCAAATTTGACAGTTTAAGTATAACTTTTTTTTTCTTACTTTTGATAGGGGAAGGTTGCCCATATTGGACCAATTTCCAGATTTCTTATCATAGATCCTAATAATAACGCAAAATCGATCTTGAAGCTACCTTAGTATACTTTAGTATGTTGTTCAACTGCAGGATTTTTTGCAGAATTTTATTTCAAAGTATCTATGATATACCAGGCTATAAAAAAACCTCTGTAAGTGGTTCAATATAGGAAACCGTTTGCCTAAATTGCACCTGGGGGTTACAAAATTGGACCACATGATTTAAATCGGAAGCTTAGGTGTTAAATAAATAAATAATAAATAAAATTGTTAGTACAGGAAGTTTTATACTTATATTTCAAAAAAACATCAAATTTACAATCAAAATTTCGGTAGAAGACATCCTAATGCAAAAAAAGTACCTATTAGTTTCCTATATTGGTATATAGTTTCATTTTTAAACTCAAAGAAAAAATATTTTAACAATATTGAAATGGTGTTAGTTCATGACATTAACGTATTTAAAGAGAAAAATTATTTTTGCACAATTTGGAAAAATGGCCTTAATTGGACCGGTTCAATTTTGCCAATCACCCAGTAGTCCAATTTAAGCAACTACCACGTGTTTTACAAAACCACACAGGAAAGAAACAAGAAAAAACAAATATGGTATGGTAATAGGAGAAATAGAAAGAGAAAAACTTACTTGAAAACTTCCGGAAAAAAGATTTTGCTTAGAGTTTTAAGGTTCTAAGGTAAATTCTTAGGAAAATCCTAAAAATATTACATTAAAATTGTGTAAATTACGTTTTGCTCTGTATACGACAAGCACTAACGGCCAACTAGTTGAGTTTTTTGCCGATCAACGGTTCTAGGTGGAAGTATGTTACAGTGTTGCCAGATGATATGGCACTTGTTTAGTTTCGGAGAAATGTACTGTGGTCCAATTTAGGTAGCGGTTCAATATAGGCAACCTTCCCCTATCGCATTCTTGCAGCTACAATACTCGACAATAAAAAAATGGAAAAAAATTTGACACATACCTGTCAAAATTTGACAGCTCAGGTATAAAATTTCGTTATTTAGGTAAAAGCATTACTGAAAATTTCTTTAATTTCGTTTTCTTAAGCGACAATCATGGATACCAGAAAAACGAAATGGATTTGTGAAAAAATTACACAATATTTTAAAGCAATCTTTGGTTGTGAAAAAATTATACATATTTGATAAGACGATCTTGGGTTATGAAAAAACTATACATAATTGATAAGACGATCTTGGGTTATGAAAAAACTATACTATTGTGAAAAACTACAGATACCCAAACAGTGCCGTGCCCGAAGGGTTCGGCACAATATTATTGTCTCGAATACATCATGGATTGCGGATAAATTGACACATACCCAAACAGTGCCGTGCCCAAAGGATTCGGTATAATAGTATTGTCACAAGTGTACAACGATCTTAGGTTGTAGAAAAAATGACACACACCCGAACAGTGTCGTGTATATATATAAAAATAAATGTTTGTCTGTCTGTCTGTATGTCCCGTATGCGTTCCTATAACATTCATCTAATTGCGATGAAACCTTGGTGAGTTGTTGTGTGCAGGCCGAGGAAGGTTTCAGCATTAAAAAAAGTGGCATTGTAACAACGCATGCCGGGTACTAATATATAGAATAATTCGGGTTTGTATCTATAAATCTGTAAAGTATTACTTGACGTGATTGTGAACTCGCCCTATTATGGCATCTCAGAAAAAGCGACCATACCAAGACGTATACCAAGGCGTATACCGGTAGGTATACCGGGGCGAATGCCGGGCATTGCAACGCATGTCGGGTACACGCTAGTAGGCTAATAAAAACAAACAATGTATAATAATTATTGCATTTTTAAATGCAATAATTAATTGGTGAACCACATGAAATAAAAAGTACGTGAAGTAATTCGATAGTAATTAAATGCGCTACACAACCCAAACGAAGTTTCAAATGTTACTGAATTTCTGACGACAAAGCGACATCTACACATATTATTTATTCTCTTAAACTTTAGACCCACATAAATGCCACTGTAAGGTCGAGCTTGCCAGTACGGTATAGTATTTCTAAGCCAAATAAAAATGTGTTAGAACGAATAACCTGAGCTGGTTGCGTCAAAGTCCCGCTAGCGGGTGCCGGCATATTCTACACTCTTTATAGTAATTCATTTCGTTTTCAGTAGGCCAATAGGTGCGGCAAAGTACAATTTTTAATACAATGAAAAAGTAGTGATAGCTGTCTTTGTTGATCTTAGGAAAGCCTTTGATGTGGTCAGCATGGAGAGACGGTTGAGGAAACTGGGTACTATGTATTTTAGGGAATCATATTTAAACTGTTAAAATCATACTTAAAGGATAGAAAACAATATTTAAAAATAGAAACATTGAAAGTGTTATTGAACTAAAAAATTTCGTCGCATCTCAGGGCTCGCTCCTTGGATCACTCTTGTATTCTCTGTATGTTTTGAGTCTAAAGGCTGCGGGCCTTAGAGCCCAGTTGTTACAGCGTGCAACCTGTTAACTTCTGCAGCGAGTATCACAAATGTTTCGCGTAGTTTATAATTTATTTTATTTATTAGTGTAGGGCATTTGTGACCACTAATGAACCACTTTGGTAATGGTTGATATTACTCTGGTAATGGTGTTCAGGTTCATTCAAAGAAACAAAAACTATTGTTTACAAGAAAACCAAAGTTTTTGATTTCACTGTATAGTGATGAATATGTATATAGACCAGGGTTGGTTGAATTCGTCCAAGTGGACATAATTGGACGATTTTGTCCAATTATGTCCGTCCGGACAAAATCAATTGTTATGGACAAAATGGACAAAATTGTACAAAATCAATTAAACACATATAAAATTAAAAAAACTTTATTATATTAGGATTAGGGTGTCAAACAAAACTTAAACAACAATAACCGGATACCGTCGGATCATCTTAAGGCCCCATAATGAAATAACAAACAGCCATTTTCTGGAATTTTCAATTTGGTATTTACTGTTTATATAATACACAATTCAAACGTGTATTTTGGGTTGCCTAAATCAACAAATTTAATAAAATGTAATGAAATTTGATTTTGTCCAATATTGTCCGATTTTGTCCGTTTTTGTCCAATTTTGTCCATGTCCTGGACAAAATCAAAAAAAGTGGACAAAATCACAACCCTGATATAGACCAATTAGAAAGTACTGTAAATAGCGATCTAAAATTATATACATACATGGTCTCTCCCATCGGTCTGCTGCACACAGCGGTCAGAGTATAGTTCAGCTCATTTGTTACTACAAACGTGTTTAAAAAAATGAAAAATCAGAGGAACGACCATCAATATGAGATTCGTTCAGCGAAATAAATACCATCCTTCTTCTCATAGAGCTATTGAGCTATGTAATCTCCGTTTTTGATAGAACTTGTCTCGCCGAAACGCTATCATTTGGTGAACTATTTTTTTTTGTCGAATCAGACAAAGAATAGCAGTTGCTTGCTCTGCAATCTGCATTCACATTAAAACAAGACAATCGATCTGGCTGACTACGATTATTAAAATATTTGGTTGACAGTGTTTAGTTTTATTCATGGCGACCAGGACGCGCGGAAATGGTTGCGTTTCCAGTGCGCAGGGATTATTAAGTGATCCAGATATTAGGCTTTGATTAAGTATAAAATATTAAAGAGCGACCCGGCTTGGACTGACTATAGGACCTTGTGTAACCAGGTTAATATTGCGGTCACTACTGAAAAAAAAAGGTTTTTCTAAAATTGGACAACGTTTTTTACATACCATTAACTATTGAGTAAAAATTAAGTACTCTTCATTCATATCGCTAATCCTAACCGTTTTCGAAAAAACCTCATTTTATGTATATATCAGTATTTGGCGTAATTCGATAAAAGATACATCTTTGTTCCTAATAAATGTTTAATCTTCAACCAACATAGTTTCAATAAAAAGTTAAACCTTAACTGCTTAACGCGAAAAAATATATTGTATACGCTACGATTTGAGCTAGCCTGGCAAATAAGCAACTTAATCTTATTATTACGGGTGTAATTATAATAAGCACCGTTTATAGCCTGATGCATGTTTTTGTAAGGTCATTACAGAATGTCATAGCTTTAATTAAGGCTCGGTTGGCATACTGGCTTTGTCTAAATTAGCTATAAATTATTTGCTTACCAAACTGGTAATTACTTACACAAGTTTAATATGTATATTTAAAATGGGATTATGTTCGCAAACGCTTCAAATAATTAAATTATTGACTAAAATACACGGAGTTATAAATTAAATTAATATTCAATACATCCAAAAGTTTAGTTAATTTTGTGTACCATATTTGGTCAAGATATTTAAGATACTAGCGGGTACACGCTACTTCGCTCGCGCAATTTAATTGTTAATAATTCGCTATCCAAACAAAGCAACGGGTACCATACATACTACTATAGTTGGGGATAGTCAATTGACCACTAGCTATTTGACAGGTCAAAATACTGTAGCAGTTTATTTTAGTTTTAACAATTTGCTATCAACATTATTTATGAATTTGTGATAACTCCAGTGGATCTACATCCTATAACCGTCCTAAAATCCAAACGTTACTACGATCGTGCAATATCGACATTATTTACGGCACAACAGTAGGCAGCTCGTTTATTTGGTTGTTCCCCGATCTTCCACGGTGAAACGCCCCAGACCCGGGGCTGTTTTTCGCGTAAAAAAATTCCACAAAATTTCTTAAGGGTAAAATAAAATAACTAAACGAGATTAAAAGCCACAAAAAGTTTTAAATTTTACCCTCTTATCGCAAAACGGTTTAGGGCAGGTCAGATTTTTTGTTTTGGAAAAACAAATGGCCACGCGACCCGTCACCAGTCAGAGGCGAGTTTATAAAAGCGATCAAAACGACGCGCTAAAGGAGAGTCGATATTTCCCAATCACAAGTTATGGTCGTTACGCTGCCAGTCTTGTTCGGGTGTTCGGGTTTGTTCGCACCATATAAAAATCTAAATATTCTTTTACTTCAATTTCATTCTTAGAAATATTTCACTCAAAAGTTCTGAGCAGAAAATTATCAGGATATAAATAAACGGGAGGAGGGGGCGCTTGGTTAAAATTGCAAATAAAGTTCAGCCAACACGTCTGCAAGAAAAAATTGGCTATTAATTGTTTTTTAAAATAAAACGGTGCGGTAAACGGTACTATTTGTAACTGTAACAAAATCAATACACTTTTGCTTGCTAAGGGTTGTAAAATATGGGTCATGTCGCAGACACAGACCTTTTGTTTAGGTAACTTGTAACAGATGTTGTTTTGTCTCCCTGGGTTTTTGTGGTACTTGAGAACAAAGCGTGGACATTATTAAGCAATAATAATGCCATCGTATAAAAGTAATAATAATCTGCAATGCTTGGTAAAGAAATGGGGGAGGGTTAAGGGCAATATTTTATTGACAATATACAAGTAAAGTTATCAGAAAGGTTTTTAATTATTTGGTATAATGTTGCCTGTAGAGCGTTAGTTTATAATTGGTGTACATAAAACGGTGTGATGGGTTTTTCTTAAAAAGACTGTCCGGCAGCACGAATGTCTTGAGTGATCACTGCTGTAGACCATCAATCAGTTGTTCGGCTTTCTGGTAATATTGTCGGACATGGATTGGTATTCTTAAAGGCGACAATATGAAAAACAACGCCCACTTGAAAAGAAAAGGGACACACGCGGAAAGAGCTCCTAACTTTTATTGCACTTTTATAAATTATATTATATACTTGTGTGTCCCCAACTGAAGACCATTAGTCGCTCGGCTTTTCACTAAACTACGTAGTACCTTTATACCAAACGTGTACGTAAATCTATAAAAAAATACTCTGTAATTAAAATGATAAATAATTTTAATAATCATTCGTACACGAAAATGGGGCGATATGTAACCAAATAAATTGCAGATTAACGGGGAACCAATTATAACAGAGTGTGGTCGCAGACCAAAGGTAAGCATAAAAAAGGGGGTATTTTTGGGGGGTAAAGTGTCACCATTACAGTCGCAGACGTAATTAGTAACAAAAGGTACAATAAGATTAAAGCTAAAAAAATCTTAAAACCTGACAAACTTTTACCGTTGTACCAAAGTTTAAAAGAACCTAAATATAACCACAACGTAGACAGGGTCGTACCACAAGATTTGACGATTACAGCTAGAGTGAAGGATTTCTGCAGGTGATGAACACACCGGGGGTCGGTCAGTTTCACTGGAGCCGGTGACCAGGATATATATAGTCATTAAATTGGTACAACAAAAATTAGTGCAACCTCAAATACCAGAAACAGCCATGCGAATTACCAGCAGTTCCAGTAGCAGTGACAGCAGCAGTTCCAGTAGCAGTGACAACAACATCCAAAGGATGCAGCCAGTGATATATACGAAATAACGATAACCAGATTCAATTAGGCCAAGAATGTTTGCAAAGTAACCAAAGAAGATGACCCATTCCAATACCTACGCACATGGACCAATGAACACCAATTATTGTTACCAGATAATGGTTTAAATACTAATCAACAAGTACAACTCTTAGTATTAACACTACCAAAACCTTTGCCAACATACAAACAAACCGGAAGAAAAAGCAATGTTCTTATTAGAAAAGGAGCGCAGCCAACAACCCAAAAGCTTGCAGTAGGCATAAACCGTTCTGCAGTGCCATGCAGAACTACAGGACGAAGAAAATTCAGACAACATGGTGAACAACACGGCAGGTACCACACTTGGTAGTCAGTACAGGAACAATGTAAATGGTACTCAATGTCAGCAAGTACCCAATAAACATATACAGCAAGAAGAAATATAGGGACTCGTCATCCACAACTCTTGAGATGAGAGCTACTTGGAAACTCATCTTAAGACGGCACTAAGGAATAATTATCTCAATAAAAGCCAAAACTTTATTGTGTCTGATTCCTTAAACAACAATGGCAGTAGCAGCTATGGTGGAACAGCAATGTGTCAACATCGATAATCATTAACAAGATATTCCACCAAGAACCTGAGCTCAGCACAAAAACTACCACCGCTCAAGTTCAAAATGTTTTATACTTGAACCAAATGATGTATGAACTACCCCTAGGTTGAGCCACTGACAAAAATATGCTATATATGATCAGGTGAAGTTGACAAGCAGGTACTCCACGAAACGTCCCTCATCGAAACAGAACAGACCAGCTAACCAAAACACAAGTTCCGACGTGGTTTTAGACGGCCTGCACCAATATACCAAAAACTCAATATTGTTCAAGCCGAAGCATGAATGAAAGCAACCAAGAAGGAAGCCACCACACCACAATGACCAACAGTGCCAAAGAAGAAGGTCCCATATGTCCGTCCAAGGAGCGCCAATCCAGGAAGCAGGATTCCCCAAGTGTGAAGTATGACAAGGACATGAGACAGCCATTCAAGTAAGAAGAAACTAATCCATTTTTTTTCAGCTCAATAAAAATTTGTTGTTTAAATTAAAGTAACTTATGATAGCAAAAGTGTATTTGATAAAAGTAAATTTTATACGATTGCTTTCTAAATAAAAGAAATATTTTCAAATTGGGGGAGAATGAAACGCCCCAGACCCGGGGCTGTTTTTCGCGTAAAAAATTTCCATAGAATTTCTTAAGGGTAAAATATAATAACTAATATTTTTGGGACCAATAATATGTGCAGAGGAACCCTCGTTTTAAAAAAGCTTAAAAGCAACAAAATGTGTAAAATTTTACCCTCTTATCGACAAACGGATGCTAACAGGTAAAGGAAGGTCCAGCAGCAGCGATAGCCACAGGGGACAACACACTTATGGAAGTTAGGGAGTTCCGATATTTATTAGAAGAGTTAAAAATGTTCCATAGAAACTTAAGAAATGACTCTAAAGAAAGGCGCTCTTTAAAGACTACACGTAGTAAGTTAAGGCAGTTAGATAAGTTCGTTAGGAAATTTGAAAATTTAAAAACTGTTTTTAATAGGGACCCGAACAAAACTGAAAAAATAGCCCAAGTTAAAGAGTACGTAAACCATTTAAATCAATATTTGCAGGCTATTAGTGAAGTTTTGTCGGATAGGTTAAACGAGGCCCAAGCGAAAGAAACAGAATCTGATGAAATAAGTGACTATGATTCTGATTCTTCAGCAGAAGCCATGACTGAAAAATTTGGTTTAAAAACTGCCGCGGCTCTGTTGCCGCGCATGGACGGTGCAGGGAAAACGACTAAGGAACTAATTGTCGGTAGAGTTGAACAAATTACGTACTTAAAGCACGTTTAACAAGTAATGCAAAAATTAGGTTGCGTAATGAGTACGCAACAAATCAAGATCTTGTCATTGCCCTAAAAACTCATTTTCTTTCCAAAAAGTCAGCGGGAACTTTATCCGCCAGATTGAACGGTGCTAAGCAAGGAGGTAAATCAATTGACGAGTTTGGTAAAACTATTGAAGATTTACTTCTGGACCTAACCATTGCACAATCTGACGGTAGTGACGAGGTTTTACAGGTGTTAGCTCCCATAAATGAAAAACTTGCCATTAATGTGTTCGCAAACGGTCTACAGAGTAACGATGTGCGCACTATTATTAAAGCACGAAATTATAATAATTTAGGCGATGCGCTAAGGGGAGCAAAGGATGAGAAACTTGAAAAAAAAGAGACAGTAGCTCATCGGGTATTCCATATGCAAAATAGGCGCGCAAATAATAGATTTCATAGAGGCCAACATAACCGACCACGCTATAATTCCTTTGTAATACCCTTTAAAAAGGGTATTACAGTGGCTAGTTTTGTAATATTGACAACTACAGCCCAATATCCCTGCTCAGTGTATTTTCGGAAATCTTCGAACGTATACTGTATACGATAGAATAATGAATTTTCTTGGCCGATTTAAAATAATAAGGAACGATCAATATGATTTTCAACGGGGTAAATCCACCGAGATAGCTGCATTCCAACTTATTCAATTTATACATCAAGAACTAGAATCAAACAAGGTGTTTGTCGGAATGTTCTTTGATTTATCACGGGCCTTTGATACTTTAAACCTAAAGTTTGTCGAACAGAAACTCTATGCTGTTGGAATAAGGGAAAATGCACTGTCCTTAATAATGCCATTTCTAACCGAAAGAAGGCTGTTAGTCAAAATCGGAAATCATACCTCCTCAGAATATGAACTAAACATCGGAGCTGCCCAAGGATCTGTCCTCGCACCTCTCATATTCATATTATTTGTAAACGATCTATCACTACCAGGATTTACCATCAAATTTGCCGACGATACCACGGTTGCCATATCAGCACTAGATGACCCTGAAACACACAGGAAAATACAAGAAGTAACAGAAGAAATGAACATATTATGGTGTTTTTCAAATCAACTTATACTAAACGAGGACAAAACGGTTCACATTCATTTCTACAAAACTTCTCCTAAAATGCAATTCAACCAGGCAGCATCCTCTTCCAAATTTCTGGGAACGTATCTTGATTCCAAACTATCGTGGGAACCATATTTGCGTAAAAGGTTTTAACCTTCTAGATTTTTCTCGTACATTTAATGTTAGTAGTCTGAAATTTAAATTTAAACTGCCTCCTAAGTTAAGTAGTTAATTTTATAGTTTTATATGACGAACCTCAAATCATAATGTATGATCCTTAATAAAATAAATTTAATTTGAATTTGAATTTGAAAGAAAATTTTGAATCTGTTACTTTTAGTTCCATAACCAGAACGATCCCGTAAATTTTAGTTCGTTAATCGTTAATAAAAATTTACGGGCTGTTTAAAGCCATTTTTTTTATTAGGTACTTTAAAAAAGTGATAAAAGTTTTACTAAGACAGACTTAACCAAAGTAATTTAAACACAATGCTAAAAGTTTTCCTAAATTTTCTATATCTGCATTTAGTTCATTAGGTACCGATTAAAACTATGCCAAATTTCAGCTTTTAATTTTAAATGGCCCCTGCGAAAAGAGGATATGGCAAATAGTTAAGCAGACATACAACTGTCTTTAAAATGAGGTACAGTTTATAGAGTATTGAAACAATAATAACTGTCAACATTTTCATAAAAGTAATAATAAATTGAAATTGGTTTTTGTTCAATGGCGGTTCTGTTACTCAAATATCTTTATGTAGTCATAAATAATGCTTTACTGAACGCCCCTTTACGAAGATAAAGAGAATGTTAACAAATGCATTTAGAAATATTTTCTCATTAACACACATAAAACAGTTTTCCGAGAACATATATCTGAATAACTCCTTTGCTCTGATCAAGATGAACTAATACGTAGAGCAGTAAAAAGTAAATTAAAAATATATATTTACTCATTAAGTTTCGTAAAGAACAAAGATTACAAGTGCTTATTTAATAATTTGATTTAATAAATCTGGGTATTTTTCTTTGCCGCTCTATCCTGTCTAGTTATTCTTGGCTTTTTTTATAATTCTGCCCTACCTTTCTATACATCTCTAACGTGGGGTCTTACCATATTCTTGTTATGTATTTTTCGTAGTCTTATAGTGAAATCCTAGTAAAAGCCTATATACAGGGTTATTCACTTAAAACTCCAAGGACCTTGATAAGTAAGATCAATTAGCATTTTTAAAAGATATTTAAGACCTTCTTGTTATATACCCTAATTCGATTACATTACTCGTTTTTAGGTTAAACAAGCTTTTATTTAAGTTTTTTAATTAATTTCATCAGTAGTAAAATTAAAATAATTATTCACTTAATAATAATTCATTCAATTTGTTCCTTCTGCGCGATGCCAACTGTCCAATTTTTTTAAAAGTTGGCCGTGGTTAATTTTTAAAAGCGTTTTTCTTGTATTAACAGTACATGCTGTTGTAATTTTGTTTATTAGATCGGCCACATCATCAATTAGAGTGTCGTAGACCCTTTAAGTAACCCCTGAGAAAAAAAATCTAAGGATGTTATACCGTGCGAGAAAAAAAATTTTGCGTCAAAGAGGGCTTGGATTTAAAAACGTGGGGCTTGGTTTAGATCACAATGATATGGGGACGATATATCTAACCAAATCTAGGTTAAAATTTTGTCAAATTCATATTATGACATGATATGCAAACTAATGAGTAATAAAATAAGTAGACAAATACAAATTTATTTTTGTTGTTAACAAAATTAACAAAGTAAGAATATACAGAAAGAAGAAGAAAAATAATTACATACATTGCTGAAATTGGCCACCGCCATGCTCCAAGCATAAATTCACACGTTTCTTCATATTTTCGAAAGTGTTGATCAGCATCCCTGGAGAAATGTTAACACCTTCTTGGACAATCCTTTCTTGTAATTGTTCTAAATTTGCAACTGGTGTTTTAAAAATAGTGTTCTTTAAATCAGGAAAAACGAAGTAATCCATAACCGTTAAACAAGGTGATCTAGAAGGGAATTCAATATCTGATCGAAAAATGATCAATCTGTCGTCGAAAAAATTGCGTAAGTAGTTAATAGTTTCGGCGGCTGTATGGGCGGTTGCCCCGTCCAGTTGAAAATATCCAAAATGTAGTTCGTCGTCAAGTAATTGCTCCACAAATGGATTCAAAATATTGTCTCTATACCGCTCTACTGTAACTGTGTCATGGAAAAAAATAGGACCAACAAGGGACAGGCGTCTTATACAATTTGTTGGCGTATTTTGCATTATTTTACGAACGTTTGCAACAAGTTCTTCTGTTCTTACAGATAGTCTTCCGGCTCCTTTTTTGTGTTGTATTGCCACAGCCACGGTTATTTTCAGACAATGATACAAATCCCCAGCAATAAAAGCAACGTTAGGAAAATGTTCGTGAAAATCGTCCATGCACAAACCCGGATTGTATTGACACTCACCATTTACTCTAACCCCGTTTCAAAAATACGCTTCAACCATGAATGCTTTGTGCTGTTCTGTAAAGCCCATTGTGTAAATTGTTCAAGAAATTGGAAAAATTAGCGACGAATCAAATTACTTGTAACGACTCTCAAAGATGACGGAATACCTGATTGATTGTTAATTCAGGTAGTTACTGACACCCAACAGGTATTAAGCTCTACGGCTAAGCATTACGTCCTTAGATGCAAGGCCCTCTTTGATGCAAATAATATTTGCTCGCAGGTTATCTAGTGACCCTGGTGGCCATCTTGTTGATTCCAACCCATCGATTGGGATACTGTCTGTAAAAATGGTAAATATTAATTTGAGCAAGTGGCAAAGGTCATTCACAAAGAAATGGCTCATAAATTAGGCCTAAAAGAAAACCTCCCACCATACTATCAATACTCACCAGAATCACTTCTTGAATCTCCTCAATATCTCTTATACTGGTCGGCCAATAATAACCGATTTAGGTTGCCCACTAATATAAAACCGCTCTAAACCCGAAACGGAGAAAAAAAAACATGGACTGAAATTTGCCCATAAAGATTAAAAATAAACTAATAACTTTAAAACCAACTTAAAAAAATTAGGGAAATTCAGAAAACCGTCATTTTCCAAACTCGCCTCATAATAAGACAATTTTTAATTAACTTAGTACAGGTTAAGATAAATAAAATGAATTTATTCTCTGTACTGTAAAGCTACCAGCAATACCAATAAGAAGCTGTGAAAAAGTTGAAAAAGTGATATGCGATAATTATTATTACTTTCTTATCAATTCTTATAATTCTTTTTCACAGCTTCTTGTTGGTACTGCTGGTATTTTTTTACAGCACAGAGAATAAATACTTAAATAATAATTATTATCATTCATTTATTTTTCCCAACATGGTTACAAAATACTACATAATAATATTATAATGTAGGAAATAAAGGGCCATATTTGCAGCCTCCAATGCAACTATGGGTACTGTCTACTGTTCAGCCCAAGAAAGCTTTATAAGCTAATAAATGAATACAGTTTAGATTCAGATAGTACCCATAGGTGTATAAACCATTGAGTAATCCTTCTGTAAAGGATAACATGCTCTTTAAATTTGGGTTTTGTCCATTACCTAAGTGAGACCTAAGTGTTTAGAGGAATTTTTGAAAGGGATCTGACACTGTCCAAGATTTCATTCAAGGTCATTTAATAACGTTTTTTGTTAATTTTAAGTAGGTGGTCATTGGAGACATTTTTTACAAGTTCTTGCAACAGGATGAAGCAAACTGTCCTGGAGATAGAAATAATAATACTAGTAGCTTATCGACATTTGGTAAGTGAAAGTTCGGATCGCCTTTTTTGTAGGAATTTAGACTCGACGAAGTATATAATTCGCGAATAATTCGTTGTATACGGAAATACAGTCCACTCGTATTCATTTACACGCCTCTAAAGCCGGCCACACACGCTCCGGAAATCCTCAAAGGAAAAACTGCGCAGTTTTTCCTTGAGGATTTTACTGATGAGCAGCCCGGACGGCGGTAAAAAACTCCACAAAATTGTCTAAACATTGGATGTTTGCATCCAGTAGATATTTATATTGAAAACAATGTAAATAATAAAGCAGTCATATTCTTTGATCTAGCCCCCAAAACAACGAAAGGCACCAAGTAGTAGACAAACGAATTTAGAGATTTGCACCAATGATTTACAATAGGAGAAATATTATTTCTGTCAATATTAAGTTCATTTAACGCAATTTAAAATACATTTTTTTATTAATTAAATTATTTTATACTTTTCTATTGCAGAAATATTTAATTTAAACTTTGTTAGAGCCATTTTCTGTAGTTAACCAAGGTATTAACATAAGGTAGTAATTAACCGCAGTGCCGTCGCCAAACGGAAAAAAATTCGACATGCTTTAACTAGAGTAAAAGATGCGAGTCGTGTTTAATTGTAATAATTGATGACTTCCATTCGTGTGTTTCCAGTTTAAAAAAGTGAGTTAAACTAGCAAGAATGAGTATAAGTAAAAGAATAAAATTGGAATGGCTACTTCCATATTAGTCAGCAGTCACCTGCTCGAATTCAAAGAGATGTGTCCCAATGTCGCATTACCTCCACCTTCACAACCTGTTATTACACGGTGGGGAACATGGCTATTGGCTATCAGCCGTTACATATTACCACAGAAATTACAACGTGGTTAAACGTGTTATTGACAGTTTAAAAAAGATTTCTTTGAGTGTGAAGAAAAGTAAAGAACTTATAAATGCACCGAATCCTATACCTCATTTAGAATTTAATTTATTTCTGAAAATTTTGGAGAACTTCCTGACGTAATTAAACAGTTGGAAACACGAAATTTCCATCTAGTCACGTCTCTCACTGTATTTCGAAGAACTAGGTATAGACAAGCTCAAAGTTATTCCAAACGATATTGGTGCTAAATTAAGATTGTATATACCAAAAATGTTGGAAAGAAATCCAGGATTTTTAGAACTAACAAATATTGTCGAAGTACTAAAAAATAAAGATACTGAGTTATACAATCATTTTCTTCATTGGTTAATTTTGAAAACAACAAAAATAAATTTGTATTTGTTATTTGTTTACTTATTTTATTACTCATTAGTTTGGCATGTCATGACAAAATTTTAACCTAGATGTTCTTATTACAGATTTATTTCAGTTTAACTCATATTTTTACGCACGCCCTTGATTTCAATAAATACAAATTCTTTTTTATTCCGGCGACCTGTACAGACCAAAAAAACGTAGGCCAGGTGCCCACTCACACTCCGGAAATCCTTAAGGCCAGGACTGTGCAGTTTTTCCTCTGAGGATTTCCGGAGCGTGTGTGGCCGGCTTTAGTCCCTATTAAGTTGATTATTTGTAAGTGCAGCATCAGAGGATTTAAATTATAGGTATATTAACTATTAAGGTATCGTCTGCATAGAGATGATATAGACAATATTTAGGAAACTACAACCCTTGAAGTGAATAGACTTTACAAAAGACGGCCCAGAGAACTACATTGTGGCACACCAATTTTGAAACCGCCTTGGCGCCGGCACAGCATCTAATATATTTACCGCTAGCTGTTTTCTTGCTTAAAGTGGTTTTAGAATACCTGGAATTATGCGACAGGTAAGCCACGGTGGTCAGATCAACTGTTAATGTCAAATGTCGTTGTCTGCCGTTGAAACTCTTCGTTTTAAGAAAAAGTTAACTATAGATTAGTTCGTTTTATGGTTGGTTTATTTTTGTTGTGCATAGGATGTCTTTAACAAATTTTGTTTTATACCAGTTAAAATTCTGACGACTTGCTCCTACAATTCATTGACCGTCTCGAAGAGTATCTGAAAATTTTGTTTATGTCTATATTTAGTTGTAATTATTTGTTTAAGCTGCTTTTTACATGGTTGACACAACCAAACAAAATTTTTCAGAATATCACCCGCACATTTATTGTATTGTTGATTGCTGATTCCCACACAAAAAGCATGATACCATGTTTGACATTTACTTTCGCAAAATAGGCCTTGTTGGTCATTTTGTACTTCTTTTCTACAGACAACAATCTCGTCGTCTTCATCACCGTCTCCCATTTTAGGTTAGATTTTATAAATGCGGTTGTAACATGCATATTTTATTATATTTTTGTTTCCTTTTTTCTTTCAATTCTAAACGCATTAAAGGAAATATTATGATGATAACCTCGATGCACTTAAGCCTAAAATCGCGTATATACCTTTTGTGTTTAAATTACATTGGAAAAAATAACCTTTTAATTAGACCTTGTATTCGATTTTCTTATTTTTTTTGCATCCTCTTTCCTGTTGCCATTTTAAGATTTGTCATTACGTTTTCAAAGTATCTATTTGGAAAGGTAATGTCGTAATGTTATTACCAACCTTATAGGCTTGTCCATCCCACTCATCTCGATCATATCAAATGTAGTATTTGAATCAATGTGTCAATCTCCATTTTCCATAAATTTTCTTATTAAAACCCATACCTACTTTATTTACGTATATGATAAAAATGCCGCTTCTATATTTTAGCTAATTCTGTCCTTTCTGAGCAATTTTCAAAAAATGCCGTTTATTTCTTCTATTTACCATTACTGGTTACAATTTCTATTATACTCATGATATGGTTGACACATGATCTTTACAAAAAACTTTATTACTTTTGGTTAAATAATCAGTTAAAAAAAACAGGAATAAAAAATTAATTATACATGTAAAAACTCCCGGAACAGTCAATTATTTCAAAAATGGTGCACAATATAAAAAAAACTTTCTGTATAAAAGTTGTTGGTCTTAAAGAAATTTATTAAACTAAGACCCTTGTAATTATACAGGGTTGCCCAAAAAGTCGTGGTAACCGAAACTTCATTTTTTTTAAATGGAATTACCCTTTTTTGATCGCAGTTTCTGATTCCTCTAAACATTCTAAAAAACAATTATGAAACATGTCATATGGCTAAACATATTAGTTTCAGAAATAATTTGCGTGGAAGCACATAAATGCGATAGGTACGATATTACCTACATTTTGCATTGTTTCGAGTCGGCTCAAAATGTTTTACGTTAAAATTTAAAAAAAAAACATTAAACTCGTGTTACTCCTGAAGACTTTTTAAATGAATTTATTAATGAAAATCCGGACATTACAGATAAATTTGGCCAAGAAGCTACAACCCAGTTCAAATTTATTACTAAAAGGGAATGCAAAAACAATTCCAAAGAGAACTGGATCTTTCAAACATCTCCAAATTTATTTAAGTGGTTAATGAGGGCGAGACTCACATTTGACCTTTGCCCAGCATATCTTCAGGAATATACAAATGTAGCATTATGCTTCAAATGCTGCTATTTTGGCCATGTTGCGAAATACTGTACCTCCATGAACGCGTGCTGTTATAAATGCGGAGGTGCTCACGATGGTAGACAATGTGATACAACCAACTATGAATGCCCCAACTGTAAAAGGTTGAAATCAGCAACCGATACAAGTCATACAGCTCGAAGTGCAAACTGTCCTGTTTACAAGCAAAGGATCAGTAGAATACAACAGTATACAAACTATGTCACTGAAGAACATTTTTTATCTCTGACCTAAGTACAACTACTAAGTATACTTGTCTCCCAACACCAACAGTAAACGAATCAAAACCACCACAAGTACAGGAAGAATTGACCCTTCATATAGCCTATCAAAATGTGCGCGGACTCAACAGTAAAACTGCGGACTTTTATAACTCAGTATGTTTGACTGACAACGAATATGATGTGGTGGCCATAAGTGAAACTTGGTTACCCAATAGTGTATATACTAGTGAACTTTTTCCTAATAACTTCATGGTTTTTAGAAATCGCAACAGACATGATAGCATGCGCGGAGGAGGGGTTCTTCTTGCAATTAAAAAAACGTATAAGTGTACTTTGATGAATCTAGACTGGAAGGTGGCGGATATTGACCTTTTAGTAGTCAAAGTATATTACAATGATAACAGCTACTTATATATATTAAATGTGTACATTGCGCCTAGTTGTTCTGTTCTATCTAGAGATGAGCTCTACTCATTCATAGAAGGACTGAATTATCTCTATCAGGGTAATTTTGTTGTTGTTGGTGATACTAACATATCTCGACTAAATGACTTTTATTCAAGAAATTATAGAGATCATTACGTAGAGAGGCTGTTAAACTTCATGCAATTCTATGATTGTCAACAATTTAATCGAGTTCTGAATACCAATAATCACTTGTTAGATGTCGTTATAAGCCGACTTCCTTGTGAAGTCTATGAAAGTACATTTAGCTTTGTCGAAGTCGATCCACATCATCCCCCGTTAACAATAGAAATTAAACTTAAAGAACCAAAACAAAAATGTTTAAATCATAATAACCAAGTCATGAACTATAACTTTAGAAAAGCCAACTTTGACGTCATGTATCAGATACTACAGGATACATCCTGGCATGAACTGGAGCTATTTCTTGATGTTAATAACGCGGTAAAAAGATTCTACGAAAAAATAAATAATATCTTTGAAATTTGTGTACCAAAAAGTAAACCCAACATAAGTCGTACATACCCTGTTTGGTTTGACAAAAATATCATTAAAAACATAAAAATTAAGGATAAGCTTAGACTAAAAAGTAAGAAAACCGGAAATCAAGAAACACACAATAAATTTATAGAATTTAGAACTAAAATAAAACAGGATATTAAAATCGCTCATAAGCAATATCTAAATAAAATACAGCTCGATATAAATGAAGATTCAAGATCTTTCTGGCAATACATTAAGAATAAACAGAATGTGAGTGGGATACCCAATAAGATGCACCTGGATGATATGGAATACACAGAAGGCAAGGCTGTAGTCAATGCATTTGCAACTTTTTTTAAATCGGTGTATAACACAGATCACCCTAAGAATGATTTTAAGAAATGTGAAATATTTGAGGTTTTTTGTTTGAGGGAGGTATTCTATGAGGATGTCTGTGATGCAGTTAAGGATCTTAAAATTAATAGAGCAGTAGGTCCTGATAATATCCCAGCATTTATTTTTAAAGGAATGATAGGCTTTCTCGCCGAACCACTTAAAATACTTTTCAATCTATCCCTAAAAACAAACATCTTCCCGCAGGTATGGAAAGAAGTTAAAATATGCCCTGTATTCAAGAAAGGTGACAGCACTGACATTCAAAATTATAGACCAATAGCATTGTTATCTTGCCCAGCCAAAATATTTGAATCGATTATCCATAAATTCATTTATAAATATGTCTCAAACAAATTATCGGGACTCCAGCATGGCTTTATTAAAAAAAGATCCACAACCACCAATTTATGTAATATTACCCAGTATATATCTGAAAGTCTAGACAATAAATTTCAAGTAGATGTTATATATACGGACTTTGCCAAGGCCTTTGACAAGGTGTCACATTCTATCCTAATCGAAAAACTAAGCTTTGAGTTTGGATTTCATGATGATATGGTACATTTCCTTCAGTCCTATTTGCGTAACAGATATCAAAAAGTGGTTGTAAGGGGATATTGTTCTGAGCCTTTCTTGGCCACATCAGGTATACCACAGGGCTCCTGTTTGGGACCACTACTATTTCTTCTATTTATCAACAGCCTAGCACTACTGATAAATGGCTGTGAAGCATTGATATTTGCTGACGACCTAAAACTATATTTAAAAATATGCAAAATTATCGACTGCTCTATTATCCAGGAAAATCTAAATAAAATATATGAATGGTCCAAAAATAACAGGTTGCACTTTAATGTATCCAAGTGCTTTGTGCTCAGCTACTGCAGAAAGAAGGTTACTGTCGATTACGATTACAAAATTAATGGATTACCCCTAACTCGAGTGACAGAAATGAAAGACCTTGGAGTCATTTTTGACTCCCATCTTACATTTAGGCCTCATATAGCAGCAGTGACAGGGAGGGCCTCAAGGATGTACGGTTTCATCGTCAGAAACTGTACCTTGTTTACAAACAAAGACTGTATCAGAGCACTGTATGTTTCTCACGTAAGAAGTATCCTGGAATATGCCACCATAATCTGGAATCCATATTATAAAAACCACACATACCAAATAGAAAAAATACAAAACAAATTCCTAAGATACATGTACTACAAAGAAACTGGAATCTATCAATTTGATATACCAAAAACCGAGATTATGACTACCCATGGCCTTAAGAGTTTGGAATGTCGCAGAGTTATAACATCATTAATGTTTCTGCACAGATTACTGCATAATCAGATCGATGACCCTCACCTACTAGGACTAATAAATCTCAATGTACCACCACATAGGACAAGGAACCCTGTAACCTTATATGTTCAAAGAGCCCGTACTAACTATTATAGTAATTCTCCAATTATTGTTATGTGCAAATTATATAACAAAATCCGCGACAATTGTGATATATTTAATATAAGTGCAACTAATTTTAAGAAATTACTCTACGAAATTACTTAACTATAACTTAGGTTAATTTTCCTACTTTATAATTGGATGTAAATCCGTAAAGTTTGTAATAAATAAATAAATAAATAAATAAATGTACCTCACTTAAGTTGTGTCAAAATTTTAATAACAACTAAATTATTAAATACAAGCAGTAAAATTAACAATAACTTGAAAAGAACAAAAATAAAATTAAGTGTAAGTCCTTATTTAATTAAATGCTGAAAATGTCCTCCTCCCACAGTTTGACAATGGGCTAGGTTATAATAAAATTTGTCGATGACGTTTTGTAACATTTCTTGGTTAATAGATGCACATTCTTCAATAATTCTTCCTCTTAATTCATTCAGATCTGCACGTTTTGTCACAAACACTTTATTTTTTAGGTGTCCCCAAAGAAAATAATCAAGGGGCATTAAGTCTGGCGACCTAGCAGGCCATTCTATAGGGCCTCTTCGTCCTATCCAGCGGTTGGGAAAAGTATTGTTTAAATAGTTTCTAACAGCTAGCCCAAAATGAGGAGGAGCTCCATCCTACTGAAACCACGTATTTCGTAATAGTGGTCCTACTTCATTGTTTATTGCTGGCACACTTTCATTTTGCAGCATGTGGAGATACATTTCGGCATTCAAATTCCCCTCTATAAAGAAAGGCCCCACTAATCTGTTGCCAATAATTCCAGCCCACACATTTACTTTTTGGGGGTGTTGAGTATGTGTTTCTCTCATCCAATGTGGATTCTGATCAGCCCAGTAACGACAATTATGTCGATTGAGAGACCTTTTCAACATGAATATTGCCTCATCCGTAAAAACTATTTGATTCAAAAAATTGTTATTTTCTTCATGTTTTTGCATCATTACTTCGCCAAATTCCAATCTATGATCAAAGTCGTCTTCTGATAATTCCTGGACAAGAGTTATTTTATAAAGATAAAAATTACTGGTTTTATAATATTAATATACAGGGTGTTCCGATGATCATGTTACAAAATTCTAGGGTAGATAAAACACACGAAAATAAGAAAAAAAGTTCATGTGAACATGGGTCCGGAAACGCTTCTTCAGGGAGCTAGGGCCCTTCGAAGATGACCTTCAAAAACTACTTTTCGTTTTATAGCTTCGGTACTACTGCAGCTATCGCAACCAATTTTGGGACATGAAATCTAGTTCGTAGGTTCATCAATTTGAGCCTTCCGGATTTTGTCACCTTTAACCAGGGGCGTACAAACCAAGGGGGTATTTGAGTAAATTTGACCCTACTCCTCTTAGGCTTTAATTTCTTACCATTTTTATATCTGATTATGATTCTCCAATGCCTTTTACATAAAAAAGGTACTCTTAGTAAAAATCGCTATCTGTCACAGTTTCCTCCGAAAATGGCTAAATCCAATCAATAATAAATTATTGGTCTTAAACCAATTATTACGTTGAAATATGAAAATGAGGTTCAGTACAGATAGTTGTCAAAAATCTGTCAATAAAATATTGTGTCGCCAGTGAATCATGGATTATACTTTCGCCGAATATGCCGATATGCTATTAATTTATGGCGAAGTTCATTGCAATGGAAGAGCCGCTTCAAGATTGTATCAGGAGCGGTTTCCTGAGAGGCGTGTACCTGCTCACACGCTATTCGAGAGGGTAAATCAGCGCATAAGGGAAACTGGCTCCGTGAAAATAACGAGGCCAGATAATGGCGCTCAAAGAACTGTACGAACTCCAGAATTTGAGGAAGAGGTACTCCGACAATTCGAGGAAAATCCTAGTGTTAGTACCCGAGCTGTTGCAGAATCCATGAATGTAAGTCATGTACGTGTATGGGAGATTGTTAACGAACAACTTCTTCATCCTTACCATCGCCAAAAAGTACAGGAATTGAGACCAAATGATTATGCACCCCGCGTAGAGTTTTGCGAGTGGTTTCTTCAACAGTGTACACAAGAACCCCAATTTCCGAAATTTGTGCTTTTCTCTGATGAGGCTGTTTTTACGAGAGAAGGTATTTTTAATTCACGGAATAGCCATGTGTGGGCGGAGGAAAACCCTCATGCTCTTCAAATAAGAGGGTACCAACATCGATTCTCGGTGAACATGTGGGCTGGAATTGTTGGAGAACGTCTAATTGGACCAATCATGTTGCCTCCTCGACTAACTGGGACGGTGTACCTCAATTTTTTAAGATACACCTTACCTGAGTTATTGGATGAGCTGTCCCTCGACATACGTCGGAATCTATGGTTCCAGCATGATGGAGCAGCCGCTCATTTTGCACATGTCGTACGTGAGCACCTCGATGATCGTTTTAGAGGACGTTGGAGTGGACGTGGAAGCGATGTCAACTGGCCAGCCCGGTCCCCAGATTTAACTCCTATGGATTTCTTTCTTTGGGGACATATGAAAAGCCTTGTATATGAAACTCCAGTTCAGTCGGAGGAAGATTTGGTGGCTAGGATTTCTGTTGCGGCTGAAATGATCCAAACCATGCCTGATGTTTTTACTGACGTCAATTTAAATATGCTACGTAGGTACACCGTCCCAGTTAGTCGAGGAGGCAACATGATTGGTCCAATTAGACGTTCTCCAACAATTCCAGCCCACATGTTCACCGAGAATCGATGTTGGTACCCTCTTATTTGAAGAGCATGAGGGTTTTCCTCCGCCCACACATGGCTATTCCGTGAATTAAAAATACCTTCTCTCGTAAAAACAGCCTCATCAGAGAAAAGCACAAATTTCGGAAATTGGGGTTCTTGTGTACACTGTTGAAGAAACCACTCGCAAAACTCTACGCGGGGTGCATAATCATTTGGTCTCAATTCCTGTACTTTTTGGCGATGGTAAGGATGAAGAAGTTGTTCGTTAACAATCTCCCATACACGTACATGACTTACATTCATGGATTCTGCAACAGCTCGGGTACTAACACTAGGATTTTCCTCGAATTGTCGGAGTACCTCTTCCTCAAATTCTGGAGTTCGTACAGTTCTTTGAGCGCCATTATCTGGCCTCGTTATTTTCACGGAGCCAGTTTCCCTTATGCGCTGATTTACCCTCTCGAATAGCGTGTGAGCAGGTACACGCCTCTCAGGAAACCGCTCCTGATACAATCTTGAAGCGGCTCTTCCATTGCAATGAACTTCGCCATAAATTAATAGCATATCGGCATATTCGGCGAAAGTATAATCCATGATTCACTGGCGACACAATATTTTATTGACAGATTTTTGACAACTATCTGTACTGAACCTCATTTTCATATTTCAACGTAATAATTGGTTTAAGACCAATAATTTATTATTGATTGGATTTAGCCATTTTCGGAGGAAACTGTGACAGATAGCGATTTTTACTAAGAGTACCTTTTTTATGTAAAAGGCATTGGAGAATCATAATCAGATATAAAAATGGTAAGAAATTAAAGCCTAAGAGGAGTAGGGTCAAATTTACTCAAATACCCCCTTGGTTTGTACGCCCCTGGTTAAAGGTGACAAAATCCGGAAGGCTCAAATTGATGAACCTACGAACTAGATTTCATGTCCCAAAATTGGTTGCGATAGCTGCAGTAGTACCGAAGCTATAAAACGAAAAGTAGTTTTTGAAGGTCATCTTCGAAGGGCCCTAGCTCCCTGAAGAAGCGTTTCCGGACCCATGTTCACATGAACTTTTTTTCTTATTTTCGTGTGTTTTATCTACCCTAGAATTTTGTAACATGATCATCGGAACACCCTGTATTTTATCAATATTAATATATTTTGTCAATATTCTCAATTGATTTAAAACAAACATCAACTTGGGTAGCAGCTTTTCTGAGTGACAAATGTGGATTCTGAACAAAATAAAGTAATGTCTCTAATTTTTTGTCATCACTAGTTGCCGACTTTGGTCTTCCGGAACGAATCTTATCTCTGCAACACCCGGTTTCCTCGAACCTTTGAACTATTCTCACAACTGTAGATTTTGATATAGGCTCTCGGTTTGGAAAAGTTGTATTAAATAATTCCTTTGTCTCGCTAACTGATCTTTGTCGGTCTCCAAAACCTCTTATTATTAGTAAAGTTATACGTTCCCTTTCGCTGAGCGACATTTTGAGAATTTACTTTGACAGTGACGCAAAAAATTCTAGTACCAGCTTATAAAAATGCAAAATGTAGGTAATATCGTACCTATCGCATTTATGTGCTTCAACTCAAATTATTTCTGAAACTAATATGTTTAGCCATATGACATGTTTTATAATTGTTTTTTAGAATGTTTAGAGGAATCAGAAACTGCGATCAAAAAGGGTCATTCCATTTAAAAAAAATGAAGTTTCGGTTACCACGACTTTTTGGGCAACCCTGTATAATTACAAGGGTCTTAGTTTAATAAATTTCTTTAAGACCAACAACTTTTATACAGAAAGTTTTTTTATATTTTGCACCATTTTTGAAATAATTGACTGTTCCGGAACTTTTTACACACTGTGTATACAAATACATGTTAAAATTATTATTGATTAAAATTTAAACGGTAACCACTGAAATTGTTCTGAAGTAATATTTAATATAGCTATATTTTAGATTTTAAGAACTTCTTGACGACTGAAATCGAAATGAAATATTTTTTTGTGCCCTAATTATTGAAAGGAAAACGAGGTTTGAGGAAAATGTGAGGGGAAATATTGTTGGTATTTGTAGCTGCTTATTACTTTTCGTTTCATAATATAATTTTATTTTACTTATTTTATGAACATACATACAGGTAAATACCTACTTTATGTACAAAGAACGAACGTGGACATTTTTTTTTAATATACAAAGTTTCTCAAAAAGGTGCGGAAAAATGATACTACAAAGTCCTGAGGCGCAAATAATATGACCATCTAACCCAACTTACCTTAGTCCAAAATTTTATGATTTCGGAGATACAGAGTGTCAAAAGTTCAACTTGGTTTTAGCTTTTCATAAATATTTCCAGTATACTGGACATGTTGTTCTTTCCGTGGAGACCGCGTCCAGTATACTGGACTCATAATATAATGCATTGAAATGAGTTTAAAATTTCGCGCGGTCCCTCAGGCTCGACTGATTTATTTCGTTGGTTCCCAAGATAAGAAAAATTGCAAAATCTGCATATAATTTGCATATAAGCGTCAGTGTAAACTGGGCTTTTGACGTATTTATTGCAGGTGGGTGAGAAACCCGTTTATAGACGTATACGCTTTGTTTCTGTCATTTGTTATATTATACACGTGCTTTGTGGCAGAAGAGCATTTTTTTTTAAATAAAAAGTTTATAGCAAAATGTTGTTTTTTGTGTAAAAAAATAAAAAAAAAAACAGCGTCCAGTTAACTGGACGTTGGTACCTGACGGTAAAATTTCTTTCCAGATACCGACGTCCAACTAACTGGACGGCATTTTGGAAAATTTTGAGTGCGAAAAAAATTTTCTATAAGAGCCCTCGAACCCATAACAAATATTAGTTTATTGTTATTACCCCCCGTTTTCGATGGTTTCTCGGGAAGTTTCGTATTTTGACTGTCGGTCGTCAATGTGCTAGGGGTGATTTTGTGGGGTGAAATATTAAAATCTGCTTTCATTTTTATTGTAAATTTTAGAGGGCGCCACCTGCGGTACCTTGCACACGTTTAGAACGACATAACTTTTTTGAGCGACTCTGTATTGAATTTTTGAATAAACATTCCTATTCTCCAACGCCCTTAACATAAAAAGGGTATACGTGGTAAGTTGATTTAAGCAGCCGTTTTTAAGATATCTGGATTTAAAAAATTTACTTCGTATATGGCCAGGTCTAACTTATTGTAATAATTGAACACAATTTGAAGCGAAGGCGTTAACTTAAAATAACTGTCACTGAAACTGACTGGTGTTAAATCGAATCTAAAGAACAAATCAAGCATATAATACTTGAATGGTCAAAGAATTTTCACATTTATTTTCATCATGGCCGGGCAGTACCTATATCAATGAAGAAGTAACCGATATATTATTGGTTTTTGGATATTTCTAAGGAAATGGTTTAGAATATTGCAGAGTATCCAGTGAAAGATTTCCGAATCGTCGCTCACCAAACCATAAAACATTCGCGGCAGTTGAAAGACGTCATTGACGTTCTTGTATTAATTATTGTCGTGCACGTACGGTACTCTAGAGGTTAAGGAAGATATTTTAAATCGGATTGAAAAAAATCCTATACTTAGCAGCAGCGATTGGGCTAAGAGCCAGGGGTATGCAAAGATAATGTTAATAGAATGACCAGAAAACAACTAATGCACCCATTTCATGTTCCACGGGTACAAGATCTTTTACCCCATGATTTTGAACCACGCCTAGCTTTCTGCCGGTTTATTCAAAAACACATAAATCTAAATAAGAATTTTACTCACAGATGTGAAGCCTGTTTTACGCGGAGGGGCATAACTAATTCGCACAATAAACATGTCTATCCTGAAGAAAATATTCATGCGACCCATTATCAGCATGAGTTTAAGATCAATGTGTGGGCAGGAATCATAGACACTTTCATAATTATTCCTGTCATTTGACCACCTTGACTAAATGACGAAAATTATTTAGAACAACTGCGAAACGAATTACCAAAGATCCCCTGCCCTTGGAACTTTGAAGAGAAATGTGGTTTATGCAAGGCGGTGCTCCTCCACATTTTTCGTTAAACGTACTTAATTATTTAAACGAACAGTTTCCAAATAGATGGATAGGTAGAAGCAATGATGCACCGCAAATTAGGCAGCTCGATCCCATTATATCATCCCGATGGATTAATTTTTTATGGGGGCCTTTAAAAACTCCTGTACTCTAGGCCAATAGATACAGAAGATGAATTAAGGAGACGTATTCAAACTGGAATTGACGCTTTGAAAAATGATGACAAAATGCTTCAAAGAGTTCCATTTAATTTTTTAAAGCATATTAATCTTTGTACACACGAAAATGAAGGTAATTTTGAACATTTGATACAAGCTTTTTTTTTAATTAAATTAATTTAAATTTTTGTTGTTGATAAATCTCGTATTGACGAGACTTTTATTATTTATTTGTTTAATTGGTTAGTAAAGAGAGAACAACAAACTGCAATAAATAATATGTCTTAAAGAAAATATACAGTGTCATCATTGGTCCCTTCCTCTGCCCTTAAAGGCACGTCACTGGTTTTTAAATGGAACAATATTATTAAATTTATATATTTTGAATAAAAATGATTTTGATATTAAATTACGTAATAGTAGAAATCTTCAAGAGAATGGTAGTTTTTATTATGGTTTAATACAAATATTTCGAACATAGACACTTAAAAGAACATTTTTTAGACCTAAATATTTATTACTGGATTTTTAAATTCACAGGAAGTTTAGATAAGATATTTATCTTCTAGTTCTTCTAGAGAAAAAAACTTTTATTGAACTAACCCATAAATCTCCAAAAATATAAAAATATTTATATTTATAATGGATTTGTAATTTTTAACCACCATTATTTTACATATTATGCTACTACTAACTCTTTAAACATAATTAGGTGACTATTAGTTTTGAGAAAATATACTCCAGCTTTCCTGTCATTTCGGATGTCTATAAATAAAGACAACATAGTAGTGAACAGGACAGAAAGGTAAGGTGGGGTAATAAAAGCTTAAGAGTAAAGGAAGCCAGCTCGTACTTTTTATTTGGATGCCCTTATTTATAATGGTAAGCTACACTGCGCAACTTATTTAACGCACAATCAAAAATTTGTCTCAACTTTGATCTTATGTATTTTCGTCATTTTTTGTTCGTTTTTATTGATTTTTTTGTTAAATTGTAGGTTTTTCTGTTGAGAGTGTCACTGCGATTGTTGTTTTGGTTAAAAAAGTTGTCGTGGTATTATACCGGGTGATAATAAAATGTTATTTTTTTTTAGAAAATTGCAGACACCCTGTAGGGTATATTAGCTATTGCGAGTTATTCCAATTATAGCTAAATTAAAGCCTCTAGTTTTGTTTACATTTTATTTTTTTTATTTTTTTGTTTATCTCTGATACTTTATGAAATACACTGTTTTGAAACACCACGTGCTGTTATTACCTGAAATGCATTTTAGAAAGCTATGGAAAATAAAGTGAAATCTGTGTTATCGGTTTTTTGTTGACAGTCCAGCAAGAATTAGCTATTGCATGTTATTCCAATTATAGCTAAATTAAAACCTCCCGACATCTGTTATTCATAGTTAAAATGAAGTTTCTTATTACGTTTTGATCTAAGCCATCCCATAATTCGACCAGACGTTCCTCCAATTCTTGTAAATTTTGTGGTTGTCGTCCTTCACTTCGTAACCGTCTACCAATATAGTCCCAAAAATGTTCGATGGGATTTAGGTCGGGGCTACGGGCTGGCCATTCTATGTAATTTATTCCAACTTCTGCAAGATAATTTCTTACGATACGAGCCGTCTGGGGACGCGCATTGTCGTGCATGAGCAAAAAATTAGGTCCTATATAGGGTGCATAACGCACAACATGTTCTTCAAGAATATCTCCTCTCAGAATTAAGATTTCCATTTACAATTGCCAACTGTGTTCGCCCGTCAAAGATATTCCACCCCATACCATGACGGATCCACCTCCATATAAAGTTGTGTGCAAAAAATTGCATTGACTGTATCGCTCACCTGGTCTGCGGTAGACGCGGATACGTCTGTCACAGTTATACAAGTTAAACCTCGACTCATCAGTCCAGAGAACACGTTCCCAATCTGCTTCCAACCAATTAACATGCTCATTAGCAAAATTTAGTCTGGCTCGTCGATGATCTACTGTTAATGCGGGTCCTCGAGCAGCAATCCTGGGTCTTAAATTTTCTTCTCTTAGTCGTCGAAGCACAGTTTGAACACATGAGTGGACCACCTTGAAGTTCTGATCTTAAATTGCTTGCAGTTGTAAATCTTTCTCGTACAGCACTTACTCTTAAAAAACGATCCTGGTTAGGAGTTGTAACACGACGTCTACCTTGACCGGTCCGCCTGGAATGCTCTCCAGTTTCTGCGAACCTTTCAATTACCCTCGCTACAGTTGTGTGCCACACTCCCAACCTACCAGCTATGCGGTTGTAACTCCACCCTTCACCATGTAATGTAACCGCCTGAACACATTCATCACGTGTTAAATTTCTGTTTTGCCGTTCCATTATTCACTAATTCTTGCTGGACTGTCAACAAAAAACCGATAACACAGATTTCACTTTATTTTCCATAGCCTTCTAAATGCATTTCAGTTGTCACTTGATTTCTCATAACCTCCAAGCTGTTTAAGGTTTCCGATAAATGCATTTCAGGTAATAACAGCACGTGGTGTTTCAAAACAGTGTATTTCATAAAGTATCAGAGATAAACAAAAAAATAAAAAAATAAAATGTAAACAAAACTAGAGGCTTTAATTTAGCTATGATTGGAATAACTCGCAATAGCTAATATACCCTACAGGGCGTCTGCAATTTTCCAAAAAAAAAATAACATTTTATTATCACCCGGTATAATACCACAACAACTTTTTTAACCAAAACAACTAACGCAGTGACACTCTCAATAGAAAAACCTACAATTTAACAAAAAAATCAATAAAAACGAACAAAAAATGACGAAAATACATAAGGTCAAAGTTGAGACAAATTTTTGATTGTGCGTTAAATAAGTTGCGCAGTGTACTTAGTGATCATAGAAAATGATTAAAATTTCATTTTGAGGTTGCATATTTTGTCTATGCCGACTCTTTGTCTTGTTAAAATTTACGGTTGCAATAATTTATTATAGCAAAAGTTATGGAATGGCGATTCTGAAATGGTATTCTGGCATAAAAATTAATAATCGTATTACCAGAGGTACTAAGTTAATAGGACTCAACATATATATACAGGGTGTCCGGAAAATACATGTACAACGTTTGACGACAGACTCCTGACGTCAAAATAGGTCGATCTAAGCCGATTTAGTTATATCCAAAATTGTCTCGTTTAGCCGGTAGAGGGCGTCAAAAATTTGTAAAAATATTGGTTTTTCCTAAATTACGTAAAAACCTGCTAATCGATTTTAATGATTTTTAGTATGTAGACTAATAATACAAAATGACGTTTTCTAGTAGTATAGTCACCGGCTGTAAATAAGTGGAAGTGTTATAAAAGTGATATAATACGTCAACATTTCTCCTTATTTTTTATATGAACGGCGTTATGACAACTCAGATATTTTTGTAAAGTGACTGGATGTATTTGGAAGCTATTTTACCTCTTTAATATTTTTCGTTCAATGAGCTGTTTTGCCAGAAGAAAATATTTACAATTACCTGCATACATCAATTATTAACAATAAAAATAAAACAAAGTACAACAAAGTTGAAAGTATGTATTGTAAGAAACTAAGTAAAACAAAAACATTACTTAAGCAAATGTATAAAATGACCGCCATTGGTTACTCTAGATCTTGTAAAGCACGCCTCGTCAGTAAACATTATTGTTCTACAAAAATTTGGATCACGGATTCTTTTTTTTCTAATAATTTGACAAAATGTAAGCCGCATGGGGGGATCAGTCGGTAAAAGTTCCTGGACTTTTTGCACGTGATAAGGATGTAACAACTGTTCTTTTAAAACCTCATTGACAATCGTTTTAGGAACATGTAACTCACGTTCTAAGCGACGGGTACTGGTACTTGGTTCTTCTTCAACTCTTTCCAGAATCATCTCTTCTGTTTCCACAGTTCGAGTTGTTCGCATACGACCACTGCCTTCAAAGTGTTTCTCAAAGCTGCCCGTTTTCCGAAGATGACGCTCGATATTAGCAAATGTTTGTTGGTTTGGTATTCAACGGTTAGGAAACCTCTCCATGTAAACCCTAACACTCGGACGCCCATTTCCTTGACAAAACCCGTATATCAGGAGCATGTCAACCTTCTTAGAGTTCGTATATTTTTCCATTTTTAATGGTAAAATGAACTTGTAATTCAAGAATGTTGCTCGTATACTTGAGTAAATTTCATAGACTGGTGACAATTTGTCAATAATTGTCAAATTATTAAATGCCATAGCAACAAGGTCACTTAAAAAATTATTGTTACAGGTAATTTGACTTTAATATTATTACTAATAATACTAAATATTGTAAATATTTTCTTCTGGCAAAACAGCTCATTCAACGAAAAATATTAAAGAGGTAAAATAGCTTCCAAATACATCTAGTCACTCTACAAAAATATCTGGGTTGTCATAACGCCGTTCATATAAAAAATAAGGAGAAATGTTGACGTATTATATCACTTTTATAACACTTCCACTATTTACAGCCGGTGACTATACTACTAGAAAACGTCATTTTATAGTATTAGTCTACATACTAAAAATCATTAAAATCGATTAACAGGTTTTCACGTAATTTAGGAAAAACCAATATTTTTACAAATTTTTGACGCCCTCTACCGGCTAAACGAGACAATTTTAGATATAACTAAATCGGCTTACAGTGTCCGCAAGAAAGTCCGCATCAAATGGGATTTTTTTTATTATTAGGTATAGGGAAAAATTGAAAAAGCAGTTAGTTTTTGCTTACCTAAAAACCAAAAATGACGTATACTGAAGCAGCTGCACGACTTGCGTTACCTGTCAAATTTTACATTTTTAATAAAATAGGTTCAAAAATGCATTTATTTATCAAAAAATCGAAAAACTTTATTCGAGAAAGTTGTTTATTTAGGCATTTTTAGCCTCTGTACGAAATTTTGACAGTCTTATAGAATTTTTATTTTTTGCCAGATTCTTGAAAATTTTGATCAGCCCTCGTAGATTAACTTGTATACATCATTGTAAAACTATTTGCCTTTACCTTGTTTGTAATCTTAATGCAATTTTGTGTAAGTTCTATTTTAAATTAAATTATAATGCCAGATTTTTTAAAAAGAGCTTTTGTGGAAAATGTTGCTGAAAACTTAAGTATATTTACCCATCACTTTTACAAAACCCAAATTCTGTTTTGTACCCTAATGCAATGCAATTGAATTCTAAAAATTAGTTATTTAAACTTTATAGTTTTTTTCTAAAAATAGGAAAAAAACTTCTTGTACTTACTTTTTATTTGTTGGATACTTATTTATAAAAATGTGGTATACAAAATTCGTGTTAATTTAATTATATGGTTCTTTTTCCCCGTTGTCCCCTGATACCAATGAATTCTAAGACATTGACTAATTTATTTAATTTTAAGTGTCACGCTGCAAATCATTAATTTAATATTCTTTTATATATTTTAGTTTTAGAAACTCTTAAATGAAATTTAGAGCTTTGCCAAAAATTAGGTAGGCCCGTTCTCTTATATAAAGTATATACAAATAAGTATATTATTTAGAATGAAATAAATTATTTGCTTATACTATATTATTATATACAGGGTGATTCATTAAGGGTGGCGACCGGCCATATCTCGGAAAGTACTAGGCATAGAAACTTAGAGAAAAAAAATTATGATTAAAGCGGTCATGAGAAAATTCTGGAAATTACTTTTAAGTTCCTCATTTTGCCGCAAGGGGGCACAATTAAAAATTGTTTTTTTAAATTCTAAATTTCTCCGAAATTTCCCATATTAAGGTATAACTCTGATTACATCATCGAAAAGCTTAGACAATTCTGCATCATTTTGGTTTAAGGCTCATTGGCGTACCGGCCTTGATAAGAGTGGGGGAAGCTATTGAATGTGTAAACATTAAAATCGCTGTAACTTGTAAACGACTTATCCGATTTTACTAAATTTAAGCTTGTTTGGAAGGGAAGGGTAAGTATCTTCAATCGCCGTATCCAATAGTACACGATAGTGTTTAATAAAATTGCTAGGGGGCGACAGTTTTTTCGATTTTATCCCGGAAATTCAAATCATACGGTATAACTATGACATCATAATCGAAAAGTAGATGAAATTTGCAAGAAAAGGTGTGAAGACCGCAGTTCGATATCTTTGTTCGTTTCAGAGTTATTGCCAAAACAATAATTTTTAATACAAATTGCGCCCTCTAGCAATTTAATTAGAAACTAGCTTGTACCATTAGATACGACAATTAAAGGTTCTTCCAAACAAGCTTAAATTTAGTAAAATCGGATAAGTCGTTTAGAAGTTACAGCGATTTTAATGTTTACACTTTCAATAGCTTCTCCCACTCTTATCAAGTGAAACTGTAAACATTAAAATCGCTGTAACTTCTAAACGACTTAAACGATTTTACTAAATTTAAGCTTGTTTGGAAGAGAAAGGTAAGTACCTTCAATTGTCGTATCCAATGGTACAAGATAATTTCTAATAAAATTGCTAGAGGGCGCAATTTGTATTAAAAGTTATTGTTTTGGCAATAACTGCGGTCTTCATATCTTTTCTTGCAAATTTCATCAACTTTTCGATTATGATGTCATAGTTATACCGTATGGTTTGAATTTCCGGGATAAAATCGAAAAAACTGTTATTATTACAAATTGCGCCCTCTAGCAATTTTATTAAATACTATCGTGTACTATTGGATACGGCGATTGAAGATACTTACCTTTCCCTTCCAAACAAGCTTAAATTTAGTAAAATCGGATAAGTCGTTTACAAGTTACAGCGATTTTAATGTTTGCACATTCAATAGCTTCCCCCACTCTTATCAAGGCCGGTACGCCAATGAGCCTTAAACCAAAATGATGCAGAATTGTCTAAGCTTTTCGATGATGTAATCAGAGTTATACCTTAATATGGGAAATTTCGGAGAAATTTAGAATTTAAAAAAAAAAATTAATTGTGCTATCTTGCGGCGAAATGAGGAACTTAAAAGTAATTTCCAGAATTTTCTCATGACCGCTTTAATCATAATTTTTTTTTCTCCAAGTTTCTATGCCTAGTAGTTTCCGAGATATGGCCGGTCGCCACCCTTAATGAATCACCCTGTATATTATTATATTGCTTATACCGGGTCCGCCAACGAAGCGGGGACGGAAGATTACGTCCTTATCGATGAACTTATCAAAACTACGAAAACAGCATAAGGTATGGACTTAAAAGCGGCATATTTTAAAAATATTTTACATTATACAGGATTGCCCAAAAAAGTGTGGCGGACTAAACTTGCATTTTTTTAAATGGAACACCCTGTATATTATCGGCTCAAAAGATGGTCATAGAGCTGCTGATCACTTTAATATAAATTTATGGGGGTTTATTATTAGTAGTTTTAGAAATAATAACGATTTTATCTTAAAAATTGTCTAAGTTTAGTAACCATTTTTAAATTACTAAAAACAATTGAATGAAAAGTAAACTAAAAAACAAATATTTTAGAACGTTGTCTATTTTTATGATGAAAAATATTTTTTGTGTTTAGTGCATTTATTATACAGGGTGATCATATTATGAACACCCTGTATATTTTTTGATTTTCAGAAAGCCCTTTTTATATCGTTCTTACTAATACCAATTTGATACCTTTTGAAGTTTACCGTATTTTAATTATTTCAATATTAACTTTAAAACCCTACATTTTTGCTACTTTTTAATTACTTTTATTTATAATCGAATTGCTATAATTTCTTTTTTTTTTCTTTTTCCCAATACCATTTTAATAACCTTATTGCATATATTATTTTATTTTGCTATAAAGAAACTAAATGTTAGTTATTAAGGCATTTATAATGAATAATAATGATAAAACTTAAAATAATTATAAAATAATGAATTACAATAAAAATTTAAGAAAATAAAGGAGTTGACAAAACAAAACTAAATAAACCCTTATTGGTAATACAGAATTTATCGTCTGGCTCTAATGATATGTTCAAAGGTTCTTCCCTGTTCTTGAAGACATAAATGTAGCCTTTGAGCACAATTTTGCTGGACATCTAGTAGAGTTCTTATTCTAATATTTCTAAAGGCCTCTCGCATACGATCTTTCATATTGTCTCGGTTCGTAGGAGCTATGGCATAGACTTGTTCTTTAACATATCCCCAGAGGTAGAAATCAAGGGGTGTTAAATCAGGGGACCTAGGAGGCCAAGCAATTGGTCCACCACGTCCGATCCACTGATTACCTCGCCAATGATTTAAAAATTGCCTGACCGGCTGATAATAATGACGGGGGGCGCCGTCTTGCTGAAACCAGAAGTTTTGAAGAGTGTCCGCATCTACGTGTTGAAGTAAAATGGGTAGTTCATGATGAAGGAAATTTAAGTAAACTTGACCCGTTAAACGCTCTTCAAAAAATATGGTCCAATAAATGCCACTAACCTCACAGGAGTCACTAAAGTAAAATAAGAACTCGCAAATCTGACTAATGCTTGGCAGAATAAAACACTAGTTGTAAAAATTTTTTTATGTACATTTTTGATGGTGTAGGTACATACATTTTTATACATATCAGTTTTTAATTTTCTTTACTAACGTTTTTAAGGTATGAAAAAATGCAATTTTGATTAAAGAAAGTAATTTTTGAGAATATTCATGTAATCATGAAAAATTTAAGTCACATAATCGGTATACCGGGTGGCCCTTTAGTGTGGCAAAGTACAATAGCTCCGTTACTATTTCAAATACATTAAAAATATTAATACAAAAGTTAAAGGGCAGTAAGTGACTTATAACGTAAAATTATTTTTAACTCTATAGGGTGGCTCAAAAAAGCGGAACAATAAAAAATGTACTTTTTTCAAATGGAACACCCTGTATATTTTTTCATTTTTAAATTCCACATAAAATTATAATAATTTTTTATTAAATACATTATTAGTCTATACTTTATAGTTTCCGAGATATTGACTCTTGAAAAGTGACATTTTTGAACTTTGACAGCTTATAACTTTCTAACAGTACGTCTTAGAGCAAAACGGCTTACATGTCCCTATCTTCAATTTTTATTATCTTCCCAAAAAAAATCAACTTCCGGTTAAACCGGATGTTACTCGAAAGCAGGAAATATAGTTGTTCCGGTTTAACTGGAAGTTGATTTTTTTGGGAAGATAATAAAAATTGAAGATAGGGACATGTAAGCCGTTTTGCTCTAAGACGTACTGTTAGAAAGTTAGAAGCTGTCAAAGTTCAAAAATGTCACTTTTCGAGAGTCAATATCTCGGAAACTATAAAGTATAGACTAATAATGTATTTAATAAAAAATAATTGTAATTTTATGTGGATTTTAAAAATGTAAAAATATACAGGGTGTTCCATTTGAAAAAAGTACATTTTTTCTTGTTCCGCTTTTTTGAGCCACCCTGTAGAGTTAAAAATAATTTTACGTTATAAGTCACTTACTGTCCTTCAATTTTTGTATTAATATTTTTAATGTATTTGAAATAGTAACGGAGCTATTGTACTTTGCCACACTAAAGGGCCACCCTGTATACACATTTGACGATTCTAGAGCAGTAACAGTATCTATTATAAAACCGCAACAAATACTAACCTATGCAATAAGGTATATTTAATATTTTTTGTGGACACTTTAATCTATTTTCACTACTCGGCCAGTCTTGAAGCAAAATATTAGTTTCGTTAGGAAAAGGAATTGTTTACTCATGAATAACTACATGATAACAAAATAAAAACATTTATACAAACCTGTCTCGTATAAATTTGTACTAGTAGTTTCTAAACATAGGTATGCATAAATCTTTCAAAATAAACAAAATTTTACCGCCACATTTACGGATTCCGTATCTAAATCATTAAGGAAATTTAATCACTTTTAAAGAATTAAACACCATTGACCTACAAGAAAAGTTTCCAGAATTTTAGAGCTCTTGACTAATTTATTTAATTTTAAGTAAGTAACTAACATATGTCATGCCACAAGCCATAATTAATCTAATAAACGTTCCATATTTCAGTTTTATAAACGATTAAGTAAACTTGTAGCGATGCCAGAAGTTAAATAGCGTTATTTACTTAACTTAAGGTTGGATACTCCACTGACCTTTTTATTTCAATTCAGCTGTCCTTTAAATATTATAGGACTAAGTAGAACATCTCTCAAATAAATCATATTAATTTTAAAACATAATAATTTATGGTTTCTTAAGATGTAACTTTTCGCAAGGAATAATGCCTATCTGTCAGTCTATCTGGACAAGGTACATTATAAATTTCCCGTGTTTTTTTTTAAACACCAAATTAATTAAATCAACATATAAGAGAAAATTTAGAACAATGCGAAGCATGTCTTACGGCCATACTTGTAAACTTAATGCCAGAAATATAATTAAAGATATCAATACATTCGCAATACCATGCCTTTGCTGTCCGAATTAGGTAGGTCCATTGCAATACCATCAATCCTAAACACAGCCCACAACACAAACAAAACGACACGCCCTAATTAAATTCAAGCCATACTTCAAAACGCGCTACCTGCACCTACCTAAACTAATATCAAGCTGGTTTTTTAAAAACGTTTTCCAGTATGCAGTACTCAGAAACCTTATAAAATACGAACAGTCTGCTACAAAATATACATCAAGCAAAAGCAAATGGATTCTTTTATGGCAGTAAAGACTACGGAACTGGTCAAACCAAGCTGAGCTAAACATCAAATCGTCAAACCAAGGGCTAACAACAACCCCGCCGGCGCCGGCGTCGTCAGGCGCGTATCCTAGGTAGCGGATAGTTGCAACAACAGTCCCTAATACCTAGAGAAACCAAATCATGTACATATACGAGTATATTATTATTGTAGATGAAATGTAAGACATATTGTGTGTGTATATAGAGGGATTTTGGCACTGGTTGAAACTAAATGGCCAGCATCGTTTCTAAAGGATCCATTTTTTTACCGCGTCTGTAGTGTTAAGTAGTTTTTCAACCTAAAGTTTGTTTAGCTTGTGGTCGTTACATGGTTTAGGTATGTATTTTATAAGAATTTTTTATTTTTTTTTCTGTTTTTTATTTTTTTCCATTTATATCAATAATAAATATATAAATATTCTTTTTTGTTTGATATATTATATTTTTTTTTCTATTTACCTTCCTTTTTTTTTCATCATTATTATTTTTTTTTTAAACAAAGTATACATGTTTTTTTTTACATAATATGCCGTTAATCAGATTTGACTGCTATAAATTTGTAAACTGTTAAGAGAGAGAAGGTACGTAAGATTGAAAGGTTGCTCCAATGAGCTGCTACCTATAGATGCGGCACGCCATTCATAAACGCTATTTAAATCTGTTGCCAAAATCGTTTGTAGGAGAGAGCAGGTGAAGTACTTCGAATGGCCGGGAGTGGGGATTACGTTGCCGCCGTTAGAATTTTACCTCGTTACTATGCGCTATCATATGGTCACAGCGGCGTATCGTTTCAGGGTTCACAATAAAATATAATTATCCAATCTGAAATCAAATATTTTTTAACGTTTGTGAAAAAAAGGGTTTGTAGAACAGTAAAGTTTAATGTATGATAGAAAAAATGGTCCGCGGAGCAGTAAAATTCAATGTAAGTTAATAACTATTTATTGTAATAATTATTATAAGGGAAACTTTGGATAGCTATAATTATAACATTTGGTGAACTGAGCTGACCTAAAAATAATTACACTATGTACTTAAAACACGGTTTTTACGGTTTTATTGAAATTTAAAAGAAATAAGTTTACAAAAGCAAAGTTCCTTTTACGTTAGGTACTTTTTAATAGCGAAAAAGCACAACAATAATTTTTTCTTCCCCCTAGCCGCGCTCAAGCAGGATGCCCCTTTTTATTTCCCATCATACCTACGAACTATACGAAGTTGTTCTACGAACTATACGAAGTTGTTCGCAAAGTTCCTTTAACATAGCTCAGCAAAGATATTTACTTTGCTTAGCTGTTTAAAAGCAGCAAATGGAAAGTGAAGTCAAAATTTTGAACACTCTCGCAAGATGGAGGTAAAGTCAAGTGACACTTTTTCAATTTTGGTCTATTAAACTTTTATAAGTTGGCATGAATTCCAGGACTGGACCTAAAAATTTAACATGTGATACCTTCTAAAACAATTGATGCAATAGTCTCATCGGTTTTACCGCTTTAATATTGCCAAATAATAATAATAATTTCTTTTGAAAGTTTTGTTCTATAAATATTATAATTTAAGGTAGGTAAAGTCGATTCAGCCAGTAAACCTGCAAGATGGCCGACATGTCATATGACAAAAGTCATTGAAAATGCAAAAATCCATTTTATTTAGCTGGAATATGACTTTTGTCATATGTCATGTCGGCCATCTTGCAGGTTTACTGGCTGAATCGACTTTACCTAATAATAAACAT
The DNA here is from genome assembly GCA_963969555.1 of Polydrusus pterygomalis. Taxonomy (NCBI): domain Eukaryota; kingdom Metazoa; phylum Arthropoda; class Insecta; order Coleoptera; family Curculionidae; genus Polydrusus; species Polydrusus pterygomalis. Next base: position 14,564,602 of record OZ018384.1, read on the forward strand.
GAGTTTTTATATGGTTTAAAGATAAAGTGTCAAAATAGATTTAAAAACTATATAATATTACAATTACCTATCCAAACCTTGAAAATACTAAATTAACTGAAACGCAACTTTAAATAGGATTCTGTCACTCATATTTACAACAGATTTTTTTTTTTGTTTTATTTATTTATATTATACCTATAGGTAAAATACAATACCTACAGTTCAACATAAACTAATTGAATTCAGACAGATATTACATTTACTGTCAAGGAAATCCCCATATATGAATTGCAAATGGTAGATGCTGGCCCACCCGGCATCGCCCGGTGAGATACCATTGCATCGGCTTAGGCGGCGTGAAGTTGCTCTTGAGTTATTCTTTGAGTCAACGTTTCGTCGCTGTGCCGATGTTCCCGGTTTCCAGGGTGGGAAGAAAAAGCATGATGGAAGCTCCAGGACCAAAATACTCCGGAGGTAAACTCGCCCCCCGATCGGATCTCCGGGTGGGGGCTGATCCTGTGGCCTCATCAAGCGATATTAACCGAACATCCACTGTCTCCGACAATATATTGGGTTCCCCTAACAACACTCAACGGAGAAATAGTGTGGCACCTACAGTTGCTGACACACCCAAAAACAGCAGCTTCAAAACTGATTTCTGCAATATCAGAGGGCTTAATACCAACATCAATTCAGTCCACCAGCACTTACAAACATCCAAGCCCCATGTGCTCGCACTGACCGAGACAAAGGTCAGATCGTCAACGAACACCGTCAGCTATTTATATCCTGGATACGATTTTCATTTCCGATTTAGACGCAACTTTGGGGTCTGTCTCTTTATCCGAGATGATCTTTGCTGCCAACGAGAGGACACACTTGAACCAGCAGAGTTTGATGTAATGTGGTTTAAAATATCAATGCAGAAAATCACCAAGTTTATCTGCTGCCTTTACCGTCCTCCAAGTGACACCCATTACAGAGCACTCTTCTCGTCACTAACAAACACAATTGACTTCTTGCAAACCAACCATCCTAATGCCGAAGTCGCTATCTTTGGTGACTTTAACGTCCACAATATCAACTGGCTCAAATACTCAAATACCAACGATGAACAGGGTCGTGAGGCGGAATCTTTTGCGATCAGTTCTGGTCTAACTCAACTCGTGGAAGAACCAACGCGAATTCCAGACCGAGATGGAGATTTTGCTAGTCTTTTAGATCTCTTTTTGACATCCAACCCTGACCTATACACAGTCACCGTTCATCCTCCATTAGGATCTTCCGATCACAAACTTATTTCAACTCTAAGCGAGCTGCCAATTTGTTCTGAACAACCTCCTAAACCTCGTAAAATTTGGCACTACACATCAGCTAGTTGGGAAGACCTAAGGGATCATTTTCGCACTTTTCCTTGGCTGGAAGTATGCTTCTCTTCAGATGATCCATCCGCTTGTGCTCAAGAGGTCTCCGATGTCATTCTTACTGGCATGGAAGCCTTTATTCCTTTCTCCAAGAAGCGCCCTTCAAATGGCAAGCCCTGGTTTAGCAAGAACTGCGAGCGTGCTGTCAGAGCTAAAAATCTAGCTTACCGACAATGGCGTAAAAATCCTACCGATGTGAATCGCACCATCTTTGTTACCGCTCGAAACCAGTGCAAGCAAACGATAGATCAAAACAAAGAGGCTCACAACATGAGGATCAAAAATAAACTTCTCGCCAGTCCTAACGGATCTAGGTCCTTTTGGTCAGTCGCTAAGGCCGTCAGTCAAAATTTTACCAAATCAAATATTCCACCGCTAACACGTTCTGACGGCACAATAGCAACCACGGCTGAAGATAAAGCGAACTTACTCGCAGAACTCTTTGCTTCACACTCCACGGTAGACTTTCAGGGAAAAACACCCCCGAACATTCCAGCAGTTCGATCGGAAATGACTGATATCGTATTCCGTCAGCGTCCTGTCAAACGAATTCTGAAGGGGCTCGATGCCAAAAAAGCTTCTGGTCCAGATGAAATTCCTATTATAGTGCTCAAGAAATGCGCCGATGAACTCACACCAGTATTTTGTAGACTTTTTAACTTATCCTACAAAAAAGGAATATTTCCATCTTGCTGGAAAAAGGCGCGAGTCCAGCCTATACCAAAGAAAGGCAAGAAAACCCTGCCAAACAACTATCGACCAGTCGCATTGCTTTCAGTTATATCAAAGGTGATGGAGAAAGCTATTAACCAACAACTTATAAAATACCTGGAAGGCCTTAAAATTATCAGCGACCATCAGTATGGTTTTCGTAAGTCCAGATCAACAGGAGACCTGCTAGCCTATGTCACTCATCTTTGGAGCAACGCAATCGAACATCATGGGGAGTCCCGGGCTATTGCACTGGACATCTCTAAAGCCTTTGACCGTGTCTGGCACGAGGGGCTCCTAAGCAAACTGCGTTCTTATGGTATGCCCGGTCGATTTTGTTCATGGTTGTCTAGCTTCCTCAAGGACCGCTCTCTGCAAGTGGCGATTGACGGGTTTCTCTCAGACACCTTCACCATCAATGCTGGTGTTCCTCAAGGGTCCATATTATCTCCCACTCTCTTCTTACTGTACATTAACGACCTTCTAGCGAAAACAGAATTATATTGCTTTGCTGACGACAGCACACTTATCTCATCTTTTACTTTGAAACCTCAAACATCGGCTACTGACGCACATCTTCGCAGACAACATGAGGTATCACGCCTCAATAAAGACCTGGAAGAAATTTTGTCTTGGGGTGACAGTAACCAAGTCGAATTTAACGCTCAAAAAACCCAGGCTGCAGTTTTCTCTAAGAAGGTCAACATTGCAGAACCCGATATCGTTATGGCAGGACACGCAATTCCACTGACTTCGTCTATTAATTTGCTGGGTGTCAACCTGGGAGGAAATATGTCTTGGCATAATCACGTAGTGGCAATCGCCAGGGCAGCTTCTCAGAAGCTCGGAATACTTTTCCGTACCAAAAAGTTGTATACACCTCAACAACTTTTGACACTTTATAAAGCCCAGATTCGACCATCACTGGAATACTGCTCTCATATCTGGAGTTCTGCACCGAAGCATACCCTTCGGTTGTTGGATTCCATCCAAAGGAGAGCCGTTCGTCTAATCGGCGACCACGAGCTGACTAAGAACCTCGACAGCTTAGAACATCGAAGACAGGTTGGTGATTTGACTCTCTTCTACAGATATTTTCATGGCAAGTGTTCGACAGTTCGACAGATATTGCCCGCTCGATTCCACCTAGAGTAATGCATAACAGAAACACACGACGAACCACTGCCGCCCATCCCTATGTGGTTCAACTTAGTACACCCCGAACATCATTGTTTCAGAACTCTTTCATTTGGAGGACGTCATCTTTGTGGAACGGCCTTTCTGAGACCGTGTTTCCAACCGAATATAACCTCCAACGATTCAAGAAAAACGTGAATCGCTTTCTTCGCACACGCACCGCTCCCAGAGCGCCTTAAAGGATTTTCCTATAGTGCTTGTGCTCGATCATAAAAAAAAAAAAAAAAAAAAAAAAAAAAAAAAAAAACGTAAGGTACGTAGACCCAAAAGTGGTTTTTATGAAATTTGTTGGTTATGATACAGTTACATTTTTAAATTTGTATGTGGGCTAACATACAGGGTTTTAATTTTTCTCTCAATGGAAACCCTAATTTAACAGTTTTTGACTTACGTAAGGTACGAAGACCCAAATACGGTTTTTATAGAATTTGTTGGTTATGATACAGTTATATTTCCAAACTTTTATGTGGGCTAACATAAAGTTAAAAGCTTCAATTTAGCCAGGGATTACATTTTTTCTGTCAGTGAAAACACTACTTTAACAGTTTTTGGCTTACGTATAAGGTACGTAGACCCAAAAGTGGTTTTTATGGAATTTGTTCGATAAAATGCAATTTATTGATACGGTTATACCTATTTCTAAACTTGTATGTAGGCTAACTTAATGTTAAAAAATTTAGAAATAAAACCAGCATATAATAATAATTATAGGTAGGTATACAGGTATATATTATCTTTATTCTCAAGTAACTATAGCTGTTGATTACAGGAATTAACTTACATACCCAAGTTAAGTATTTTTAACAAATAATAAGTAGGTACAAGAATTAACAACTTATTAAAACAAACATTATCTACTAGATACATAAATATCTAATTCAAAAAAGTTTTCTTTAAGAGACCTGATTTGAGTACAACTAATAAATTTCACAAAGTCTCACACCAAATATTTATTTTTCAAACAGGTTACATGTTTCGCTCATAGGTACCTGAGCATCAGAGCAAAATAAGCCTAACATTGGTCTGACGATGCTCAGGTATGAGCGAAACATGTAGATATATGGCCCATTTGAAGTTGCATCCCGAAAAAGGTGTTGTTACCTAGACTAGAAAAGGTCACAACGAAATTGCATCCCAAACAGAAAAGAGTCACCTGTAGTCGAGTGGTCATTATACCATATAAAATTAATGCAATGTTGCCAGACCCCTATAGAAAGTTTATCACGACAATTTGGTTCTTTTAAATAATTTATCTAATAAGACTGTAATATACAGACTTAGTATAAAATATAGATTGATCGAAAATTCCTAAAGGATCTGGCTTCTTTTTGAGCCAGTTCAGTTAAAAAAATATTGGTTGAAAAAAGTAAATTAAAAAAAATGCTCTGGGTAACAACGAACAAACCGGTTACCAATACACCTTTTAGAACCGATTGGAGAATATGTCAAGTTCCGTTAAAAAAATATTGGTTGAAAAAGTAAATTTAAAAAAAGCTCTGGGTAACAACGAACAAACCGGTTGCCAATACACCTTTTAGAACCAATTGGAGAGTATGTTAAGTTCAGTTAAAAAAATATTTGTTGAAAAAGTAACTTAAAAAAATGCTCTGGGTAACAACGAACAAATCGGTTACCAATACACCTTTTAAAACCGATTGGAGAGTAAGTTTGTCAAGTTCAGTTAAAAAAATATTGGCTGAAAAAGTAAATTAAAAAAAATGCTCTGGGTAACAACGAACAAACCGGTTACCAATACACCTTTTAGAACCGATTGGAGAGTATGTCAAGTCCAAGTTGGATTTTCCTTATCGACAATTTCTAGAAATACAATCTTCTAAAGAAAACGGTTCGACAACACTGTCAATATTAAGCTGAATCTAATCTTATTTATAAAATTCGCCTTCGGGATGCAATTTCGTTGTACCCGGGATGCAACTTATGTGTTAAAATTACTACCTGCCCATTTCGGGATGCAATCTCGAATGGCCGGATATATAACCTATTTGGAAAATAAATATTCGTGTGAAACTATGTGACTGTAAATTATTATATTACCTACTGTCCTTTTCTATGAAACAAAATTAATCTTTTTCCAAAATACTATATTTGTTGCCATACTGCTTTGAAATAATGGGTTTAAAATATAGTGGCCGGCTAAAATTTAGCCGCATATGGAAAACTTACACAAGTATTTTGTCTGGTACAACATATTATGAAATCCCATGCAAAGTTGAAGAGTTAAAGGTGATCAAATAGTGGCTTCCATGTTTATTTTAGACTAAGAGTAAAGAATTCAATAAGCCAAACCATTTGCAAAAGTTATTATATAGTCTATCAATAATGTTCCTTAAATAAATAATACGTATAATAAAATAAAGATGTAGGTAAAGTATTAATTATTTTTGCCACCTACCCCCGCCTATGAATAGTTAATCCTAACCTAAAAATAACCCAACTTTTTATGTACTCACCTATGAAAAGTAACTGCACTGCAGGATTATTATATTTCGCATTCTTGCACACTTCAAACCTGCGACCCATCTTAATTAGTCTTCAAAAAAATATCACATAAAAACAGCAATTACACAAAACCGATAAACCGAAACAAATTTCAAACAACTTTCAAAGAACGAAGAACGACCAAACTAAACCCTTTATTTCTCTGTGGACCAAACGTCAAAAAAAATATGAATGAAAAAAGGCAGGCTCTCCTCTGACCAATAGGAACGCGACGTCATCTATGTTGCCAAACTGCATAATTTTTAAGGGAAATGTCTATGGGTTTTAGACAAAGATTTAAATTTAACACATAACGACATAACGTCATATTTTTTCTCTTCTGGAAAAAGGTAAAACCTATAGATTTATGGCTTTAGGGATGAATATTTTTATGGGTATATTATTTCTTTTTTTGAAATTGTAGATTATTTGTTCTCAATAAAAGACGTTTAGTATTATTACTATCATTATTGTGTTAATAGTGTTAATACCTACTTTTAAGAGCATACGTTTGGCAAACAAAGTGGAGGGGCGCAATTTGCAACATGAGTTACTTCAGAATGGGATATGATTTTGTCAATAGATTCATTTGTTATTGCTTCATCTATAGCTAGCAGATCATTGGGTTGCTCTACCAAGTAAAGTATATTTTTAAATAAAGTATTTCTAAAATTTGTTAATCTGGAGCAACCTAGAATATGATGCTCCAAATCTCCCACTTCACCACATTCACAATTTTGATGGTTTTGTAAGCCAATTTTTTGTTTTTGAGCTCACTGTATAACAACTATCAAATGTATTTGCAATAAGGTGCAGCAATATTTGCTTAGGCGTCACTAACTTATTCCCCTCGCAAGCGATCGTAATATGAACACAACATATACAGGGTGGGGACTTTAACTGGAATAAATTCGATATTATTAAAACCGCTGAAGTTGCGCCTACAAAATTTGGTTTGTGTATGTTTTGGACCATGCGGAATAAAAAAATGATATCGGCGCTGTTGCCAGATTTTCTAGTTTTGCGCTACTCGTAGTAATTTTGTTATTTTAAATGGAATGCCCAATTAATTTTTATTGCAGTAAATTGGGCGTGTCAAATTTAGTACAATCCCAAATTTACAAAATTCTATCTCCACTAGTTGCTGAGCTATGGCAACACTGAATTTCCATTAAAAAATAACCGGGACGCTTATTTACCTTAAAGTAGCGTTACCTTGGTAACATCTCCATAGTTTCTAAGTTATTGACAAGCTTGAAGAAAAGTTCTGGTCGTGTCAAAATGGCTTATTTATCTAAAACTTAAAAAATAGAAATTCTCATGATGATCGGTTTCGGGGACCACCAACGTAACAGGTGAAAGATATTTGGAATTTTTGCAAGACATTTTAGTGCCAGAACTGATTAAGTCATACCCCACCAGAAATAATAACTTGGAAGAAAGAATTTTTTTCCAGGAGGATGGGGCGCCTTCGCACTATGCGGCTAACGTGCGGAATGACGTCAATATCGCCTTTCCTGGCAGGTGGATTGGATGACGGGGAACTATTGAATGGCTAGCAAGGTCGCTTGATTTAACACCCTTAGATTTTTGTTTATGGGGTGATTTAAAACATAAAGTGTATGTTATGTTATAAAACCTACAAATATTGAAGATCTAAAATATCGGATTAAACTAGAAATCAGATCTATACCACCTCAGGTTTTACGCAGCCTACAAAATGAGTTTCATAACCGATTGGCTTTTTGCCAAGAAGGCATTTTAAACAACTTTTGAAATAATAAATCGATAGAACTAGTTTCGTGTTTTTGTGATTTTTTTGTCAAATTTGTTCGAGTAAAATTACCGCCTGTAGCACACAGCTGAGAAATCTGACAACATTGCCGATCTCATTGTTAATTTCTGCATGCCCAGAAACCCCCAGATAGTAAATTTTGTAAGGGCAACTTTAACGGTTCTAAAGGTAGGTAAGCGTTCCTGTACTTTTTAATGGAACTACAGTGTTGCCATAGCTCAGCAACTAATGAAGATATAATTTTGTAAATTTGGTATCTTACTAAATTTGACAGGCCCAATTTACTGCAATAAAAATAAATTGGGCACTCCATTTAAAATAACAAAATTACTACGTGTAGCGCAAAGCTGGGAAATCTGGCAACAGCGCCGATATCATTTTTTAATTCCGCATGGTCCAAAACCCCCACATACCTAATTTTGTAGACGCAACTTCAGCGGTTTTAATAATATCGAATTTATTCCAGTTAAAGTCCCCACCTTGTATATTTATTACGAAGGTTTCCGTTTTAATGAAATACCCTATAAAACATACAGAGGCAAAAAGGATATAACAACTTCATTATAATAATAAATTAATAAAGCATCTTAATAAAACAGAAAAAGCAAAAGCACACATAGTTTCTCAACTGTATTCACGACTTCGTAATAAAGGTTACTTTTAAAAGCTTTTCAACACTTCGAATGAGCGATCATAAAAAGTCGGAAAGTAATCAAGTAAAATTAGTATGTAAACTAAAAGGAAAGCCTTTAATAGTTTTACGCCGCTTATCGTTAAAATGTAATTTGATCACTATTATACATTTTACTGTAATGACGGAGACCCATTGAGTTGAGAACAGTAGCGGGTTATGCAAATTGGAAAATATAATGTGATAGTAATGTCAAGTAATTAAAATATTTATACAGGTAAAAAACTTTTTAAATTGTTAATTGATTTTATAATCATTCCCATCACTGTAAAATGTCTATGCATCGAGAAAATACTCGATTTAAATAAGTTGCTTATTATGAGAAACAAAAGAAAAATTTAGGGAAAAAAACCCACAGTCGTCTCCACAAATTTATTAAAAAAGGTCAGATTAATGTGGTGTACATGTTTCGGTACTAGAGAGTACCATCATCAGCACGGAAGGGCTAAAATACATTTAGAATAAATAGAAAGAGGAAGGACAAGTTAGATTGACGTACTTACCACAAGTGTCACTAATACCAGGAATGTAAAAGATTCTTAAAAATTAAAAACTTAAACCATGAATGAGACGAGGCCATTTTGAGTGCTTAGACGAATACAGATTAAAAAGTGGTAGTAAAATAAAATTCGAAAGGAATTATTCTTCTTCTTCTTCTTCTTCTTCTTCTACCCGTACATTGTAAACAAATAACAAAATGATTGTACTGACAAGTTAAACGGAGGATATAAAAAGGTCAAAGTAGTGACATCCAACAAAGTCAAGCAAAAGTAGCAAGTACCCAATAATAATGGGAACTGACCTGAAAAGTGTAAAACGTGGTTCTTGGAGCAAGAAACGGGCATCTAGTGGCGATAGTAAAAAGTAACAAATCACAGTTGTCGGCAAGAAGGCGAGTAACCTGCCGGGACAAAGGTAAGGCTTAAAACCGCAACTTGTTCTAGATGATGGCGTCGCCCATCCATCTTGTTGGTTTCAAATAACTGCTCTTTATAGACCGCCATCAACATGTCAAGTGTAATTTGTGAATGACCTCCGGACCTACCTCTCAAACTATACAAATAAAAATTATGCGCATATTATATTTTTAGGCGATATAAATATTAATATATTATACAATAATGGCATTTGTAACGAATACTTGAATTTATCATATGAGAAGGGATTTGTTCAACAACGCCTTTAAACAAGGACACAGTGCTATTTGTCAGCATCTGTAGTCCTAAATAGATGAATACACTATACATATTATATTATGTTTTCCGGGATTTATATTTTTGTGTGACTTTTAAATTTACCTAAACACTTGAAACTATCGTTATTTGCATAGTTAAGCTGGCATTTAAGTAAATTATGCGTTACTTAAAACATAACATAAGTGAGAAAACCTATATTTAGATAGATAAATTTACCTAACTACTTAATTTGTCCTAGATGTTTTACTGTCTTTTTTTTAGATAAATACCTATTATGTTAGGGTAAATATTTAGGTATACAATTTATAAAAAATAATAATTCATTGAGGAGTCTAACTTCGCTTTTACTCGTGACATGCACCACCTATCGAATTTATTTCAAGATATATTTGCTTATTTAAAACTAATAAAGTAATTTTGGGACATTCTATACTATTAACGATCTCCAAGATATCAAAAATATTGGCAGGCGTTCGGCTGTCACACAATATCACAAGTAAAATTTACTTTGGCAGGTATAAATTTGGTATCACTAAATAGTTAAAGGTTCAAACGTTGTTTGTCTTGTAAAAGGTTTTTAATTTAGGCCTTTCATTGGGAGAAAATAATATTTAAAGTTGGCCTATTTATACTAACTCAAAATATAGTATATTTTGAAAACGAAAGGGCAATCGGAAAATCTCTTACATGAGAAACCGAGTTCAGGGATAGGTCTGTCGGACTTTTAATATTTTTAAATTAAAGTAAATCGTATGGGTGGTTCCGGAGAAATTCGGTGACAGCGGAGGGCAAACATTGGGTTTATTTTACATGCGGTTAATTTTAGATATAGGGGCAATGTGAACAACTTCTTTTAAATCTAAACAAATACTTGTAATCATGAAAGTATATAGGCAGATGTTGCTAACAAGTCGTTATTATTTACTGATCCCCCGCTACATTCCCCCCTTTATAGTCTAAATAAGGATTAATATGAATTCCATCCATAAGCAGACAAACATTTTTTTCTTGATCATTTAGATTAGACATATAAAAATATTTTTTGCATAAGTCAAAAATATTTTTTTCTCATCGACATGGGGATCGGTTAAATATTTATTACAGACACCTTTGATGGTTTCAGGATGGCCAGTGATTTCTTAAATATCTGTAAGCATGAGGACTGATTGTATACACAATCAAACAAAATATCATAGTTCTAGAGGAATATCTGTAACGTTCATTTGGCAAAGTTCTTAATTTTATTTGTTCAGAGATAAATTATTGTAATCCTTGTGTTAAAATATTATTTTCTACTTTTAAGTTTTTTCACAAATCTCAAACAAAGTTTAATATTTTATTAATTTGTGACATATCTGTGTTTTTTTCCTGTTGTTATCTTCGGGTTCTTGGTCGGGATTAAAATTATTCTCAGAATTATTTTCTTGTTCGTAGTCTAAAGAAGAAATATCCATCGAAGAATCAATGATTTCCAGTAAACTTCGCAATTCGCGAAAGGGCGTTTTTTGTTTATCAATTTGTACAGTTACTGATTGTCCATATAAATATGAACTTATTTCTAAATAATTGATTAGCCCACGTAATTAAAGGACCAGGAGTACTTATGTTTAATTTTAAAGAGGGTTTTGGAAGTTTTTTCTTTAATGATAAACCATCGTTCCTTTAAACTGAACATTTAAAACAATTATTAAATTGTTCTAATGATTTATAACTTGTTAGTTCTTTATGTTTAAAAATGTCACGCTTACTTTCTTTAATACCTTGTTGAAATTGTATTTCGTCTACTTCTTCAAGCTTTTCTTCCCTACTTTTTCGATGCGTTAAAGTTTTTGATAAGTAATTTCGACAACTGGGAAATTTACTAGGTATGTAGGAAGGAAGGTACGCTGTTATCTTTTAATCTTGGTTAATTTAATTTAACAAAAACGATCTCACCCGTTTTCGTGTCCTGTTGAGAAATCATCGAAATAAAATCCTCTTCTGTGAAATGGTAAGTACTCACAAATTCTACTATGTATTTTCATTTGGAATAAAAAGTTCACGATAAATTGCACGCCGCCATTCTAGGCTGTTTTCCTCATTTTTTGAAAAACCGAAACACTCGCACTGTTAAACCGGTGGTATAATTACCCTTATAACCGACTACACAACATCGATACGGCATTTTAAAACTATTTAAAACACTATTTTGAACCGGAAAACACTGTGTTTTTCACTAAATACACAGAAATTAAAAAACAACGCCGCCGCCGGGTTGTTTTAACCAAACAAAATAACTAATACCTAGGTGTTGCTACGTTGCCGTTGCCGTTGCCAGATTGACTCGAGCGTTTCGCATGTCCGATTGTATACGTTTGCTATTATTTTTTTTTTATTTAACAAAATATTTACAATAAAATACCTAAATCTGTAAAATTATATTAGGCCTGTGATAATAACTAAGTAAACAAAGTTATAATGTTTTGTTATAAGCAAAAATAGTAAAGACATTACATAAGAAAACCTATTTCAAAGTATATCAGGAATTATAGATGATCTGACAATGCCACTTGTCAATGCAAGGCGATCATAGCCAACTAGATAAAATAGGCAAATGATGCAAAAAACGTAATAGGACTTCGGAGCGTCACGTCACTACCAAAATTCTTTGGAGCACTTTGTCCTTTATTATCTAGGAGTTATTGGTTTGTTTCCACAATTAACAAAGAATTATTGGTTTGATTCCAGAATTAACAAAGAAACTAGACTGCATAATAATTCTGGTAGCTGCATTGATCACGTTTTTATCCACCAAATAAATGAGAAAAGTAAAATAAACCCCATTGTGGTACAGAGTAGTATTACTGATCACTATTCGCAAATTCTACAAATGGAGTTCCTTATGACTATATACAATACAAATTACATAACAAAAAAATAAGTAGATAAACCAAAGGTAATCCACAGTATTAAACAAGAGAATTGGAATGATATATAAAAAAGAAGACATAAATAAAGCGTATGAAAATTTTATGGATGAAATCCAGTCCCTTATCCTTAAATGAACACAACTAAAAACACAACTTGAACACAATTGAAACTAAACTCACGACAAAATATAATCCCACACTAGAAAACATAAATAAATATAAACACCACAAAAATTTGTTAAACTTGTTGATCAAAAAAACAAAAGCTAATTATTATCAAAATAAAATAAAAAATGCCAACGGTGACTCAAAAAAATTATGGGAATGGGTAAACGATATTAGCTCAACTAATAAAACGCAACAAATTAAATAAATTAAAAACATCCATAGCGAAATAGTTACGGAAGAAAAAAATTGCTGATTTATTTGTGGATTTTTTTACTAACATTGGTGAAAACCGAGGACCCTGTATATATATAACCGTCCTGTCGTGTCTACATAGCAGTCAATTAGGCGGCGCGTCAGGTGCGTTTACCAAAGACAATAACAATGCTAATATGTCCTTGCCTATTCGTAATTTAGCTTTTCGTTTCATATCAGCGTCAAATTATACAGGGTGTTAATTAATGTCATGCAGATATTTCAGAGGGTAATAGTACTCGTCAATATAAGAAAAAAATGCAAATATATGCATGGTCTAAAACGCGTTATTTTCGTTATACAGGGTGGCAAAGTTTCAATTTTTTTTCTCGTATATTGCGTTTTCTCTCTTATATTCTGCCATAATTGTTTCAAATTTGGAACATCAACCCTTTTTTAAAATCTCTACAATAAAGTATCAAAATTATCGGTCGCAGTATACAGGGGGTTACATTTTCTTAAATCGGTTACAATTTTATCTTTCAGAACTTTTTTTTTGGCTCCCGGTATAAATTCCGGTATGAAATTTGAACTCTCCGTTCCTTTGTTTAGCGTTCTGATCTCTTGCACTATTCTCGTATCTGTAACCGTTTTCGATTTATTTGCAAAAATAGCCATCGATGGAAATTAAGTGTATTCGAAATAACGCAATAATAAAAGGCTAAACGGACAATATTATCGTCAATTTCTTAAAAAGGAACTCCCAGGGCTGCTAGAAGAGGTACCAATTCTTGTCAGAAACCAAATGTGGTTCATGCACGATGCTGCGCCACCGCACTTCAGCATAGCATAGAGGTGAGAAACTTTCTTAATCAAATTTTTAACAACCGTTGGATAGGTCGAGGGGGACCTCAGCCATGGCCCCCCTAGATCCCCAGACCTGAATAGCCTGGATTTCTTTTTCTGGGGACACCTGAAAGCATTAGTGTATCAGACCCCAGTCCAGACAAAAGAGGATTTAAGAAACAGAATAATACCTTTATGCGACATCATTCCCAATACTCCTGGAATATTTGGCAGAGTCCATCAGTCCATGAGGCGAAGACTTCATTCGTGCATTTTAGCAAGAGGCGAACATTTTCAACAGTTTTTATAATTTTGTTTTATTTTTATTTGATTAACTAATAAATTGTTTTGTTACACGTCTTTTTACTCAGCGTTATTTCGCCTAAACTTAATTCCATCGATGGCTGTTTTTGCAAATAAATCGAAAACGGTCACAGATACACAATTCAAAATTTCCTTGCACCTCAGTAATTCACGACCGTGACACTAGAAATTCAAATAAAATTTATATATCCGGCTACAAAACATCATCATATCGTAAGAGTCCATTTTGCTTCTGTAGCTCCCTCTATAATGCACTTCCAGAGACTATCAGAAGCATCTCTAAACTAAAAAAATTCAAGAACAAGGTGAAGTGCTACCTTCTTGAAAATAACTTTTATGATGTTCGTCATTTTTATGACATTATAATTTAAAACCTAAAAACTTCTTTTTTCTTGTGACAATGTCATTGTTTACTTTGTAAATTTATATGGCAATAAATGAATAAATAAGTAAATAAATAAATGTACAAGTCCGTAAAAACAACTTACACAAACACATATCCAATGCTAAAATAAAAACAAACTTTTATAAAGTGGGGTCTACCAAATAAAATGCGACAACTGCGAGGCTATCTACATTGGACAAACAGGTAGAAATTTTGACACCAGGCTTAAAGAACACAAACATCTATTTTAAAAAAACAAAATAAAACAGGTTTAGCTGATCACTGCATATTACACAATCACTTAATCTCTAACAACATAAAACCCGTATACATACACAATAAAAGCCGAAAACTAAATTTACTAGAAACAATAGCTATCAAAAGAGCTATAAAAAACAAATTTCAATAATATTGTTAATAATCAAACCGAAATACCTTCAGGCACCCTAATTCTTAATAGCACACGAATTTAGGACTAAATATGTATATGTAGGACCTTTAAGGCGGGTGACACACTGGAGAAATAAGTTTCGTGAAATTTGTTGCAAGAAACAGGAAAATTGTTTCAGTACCACACAACCCATATATTTAAATGAGACGGAACACACTGGTGTTTGTGGGCGACCCGAAATTGTTTCGCATACAAATTTCACAGTGACATAAAAAAAAGTTTGACATAACTTGTTTCAGCAACAAGTTTCATGAAACTTATTTCTCCAGTGTGTTACCCACCTTTTTTTAAGTTAGGAAAACCCACAGTTGACCATTCAATCTTCTAATTCTAATTTTAATTTTATGACATAATTATAACTACCATATTATGATATAAATACCTTTGTAATGTCACGTAGAATTTAGTATCTTCTTGTACTCCCTTGACAATGGCCCGCAAGTAGGTATTATTTTTTCTTCCTGTGCAGTGTTTAGTTTTATTCATGGCGACCAGGACGCGCGGAAATGGTTGCGTTTCCAGTGCGCAGAGATTATTAAGTGATCCAGATATTAGGCTTTGAATAAGTATAAAATAGTAAAGGGCTTGGACTAACTATAGGACCATGTGTAACCAGGTTAATATTGCGGTCACTACACTGAAAAAAAGGATCCTTTGAATCAATTGAATCTGACATTCTCCTAAAGAAACGAGTCTTTTGATCTATGCCAAATGAATGGTGAACTTAATTTAGTGACAACATTACGTTGACCCAGGTTTACAATAATTCGTTGATTTAAGAAATTCTTATTTTACGTCGAGTACTTGCAATTATTACGAAAAGACTGATGTATCGAGGCGAAATAATAGAGTATTGTACCGAAATATCATGCTTTCTAACCAAACGATAATATACAGTTGGTTCTTTTGATACAAATACAGTTTTTTGTATTAAGATAATCGTGAACTTTAGCTAAGATATTAAGTTCATTGTTACAAATTATATTTCTCATTTTAAAATCAATGGGAATTTGAGGTAAAAGAACGAGTTAATTGTTATAAATTCCGTTTCTCAGTTTAAGGTCATTATATATTTGAGCCAATGAATTAAATCATTATCGCAAATGAAATGATGCTTATTGTAAAGTAATCTTGAATTTAAGTCAAATAATTGATTTTTTGATACAAATTCCTACGACGCATTCACCATACTACCAAAAGATGTTTTTTTTATATTATAAGGGTTATCTGATACCTCACATCACGTTTCATTAAGATAGCTCTATAGAAGGTTCTTATAATATTTCTAAAAAAAAAACCGTTATAATATAAAAAAAAACATCTTTTGGTAGTATGGTGAATGCGTCGTAGGAATTTGTATCAAAAAATCAATTATTTGACTTAAATTTAAGATTACTTCACAATAAGCATAAATAAAGACGCACGTTCTTATAAATATCTTTTCAGAAATAGTAAAAATACATTGTGGAGCTATTTAATTAAAAAGTGGTATTGTGTCAGATAACCGCTATAGTACGTAATTTTCAGAAAAAAATTTTGGCGAATTAATTTTAATTTATCTTGTTCTTTAAATTAAGGTCCTTGTTATTGCCTAAGGACTACCCTCAAGGTTTGTATTTGTATTTTAATTTACATCCTGTAAAATAGACTAGGTAATTATTATGTATACTTATTTTGCTCTTCGATAGACTTTTAGAAATATTACCTAAAAAGCGTATAAAGATAAATCATAAACACGTTGAGTTATGCTCATGAAGAAATTTTTTCCACTTCAATGAAATAAATTAAATCTGATAAAACATATATTTTAAACAAACTAGTACAAGGTACAAAATATCAAAATATCAAAATATCAAAATAACATATTAATTATATCACAAAAATAACATTATTTTAACTATATTTGTACTTATCTAAAATCATAAACATAAAAAACAAAATAAAAAATGTATCATTCTTTTTCAAAAATGCCAAGTTAACAGGCAACAACTTATTTATAAAAGATAAAACTCTTATACCTAACAAAAATCCAGGTAAGTAACAGATTCTGTAGTAGCTGTACTGGTAGTACATAAATCTGGTAATTCATCCTGAAAATCGGTTGAAGGTCCAGCCACCACATCTATGGTGCTTTTGTATATCGGTTTGAATTAATGAAAAATCACTGTCATTGACATAAGTGATTTCATCTTCGATATGTTCTGTTAGAGATAATTTCATTTTTTTTAAAATTGGTTCACGCTAAAACACAAAAAGTACAAAAGGTAAGTACACAATAATAAATTTAAAACATATTGAGAAGGTAAGTATCGAGGTAAGTATGTAGGTACCTAGTGATTGAGATAAAAATTAAAAATTTGGAAATCACACTTTTGTTGCGAATTCATTTGTAGATACTTTTTAGGTCAAAAATAAAAAATAAATTGTTAACAAGTAATGATTGAAGTTTAGATTTTCCCTGTCAATAATTTTTGTTAATTTTTTTTTTACCTTAGGAGTGTTTTTCTAACTTTAATACTGTCATTAAAATAATACTTTAAAAACACGGATTTTTTATGCCCCTGAAAATGTGACAAAAATAAGCTAATAGAAGTAATACAATTTTAAAAAAATTATTAAAAAGCTGTTCAAAGGTGCTCAAAAAAAACATTTGGTGTGGAATTAACTCAAAATAAGAAGTGGTTGCTATAAAATTGAAATTCTTTTGTAGGAAACTTTTGGGTTTTCAGTTAAAAGCGTCGGAAACTTTAAAGAAGATACTATTCTTTTGTGACAGGTTCACTGGTCTTGATAAAAAAAAATCGCCATTTTAATTTCCAATTTTTACGAACTTCCGATGTAAAGCGGTTTAGGCCGCCCTTTAATCTCAATACTTTTATTATAATAACAGGAAAATTATTATTTAAACCGATTAAGTTTTATATATTTTAAGTCCCTAGATGGCAATGTTTTTGAGTCTTGCCTAGAACAAAATAAACCAAGCAAACAAGCGCGCAGCGCTATGGAATCATGGACATCTTGAAAATTGTTGAGCAAATAAAAATATAGAGAAATTGATTTCTAATGGTCTAATTACAATAAATATAATAAATATGTATATAAAAAATAAGCACATTTTACTAGAATCTTGAGCGCATGACAGCCCTGTATATGGAGGGGGCTGTGATTAAGCACGCATGCATATAACAAGCTAGGTAGGTATAGGTACCTCTAAACTTTTTCTAATTTTATAAAAACTTATGGGTAATCTAATTATTGAAGATAAAAGTTCACACATACCTTCAAATTTTGCCCATAAATGGCTCAACTGCCAGCTATGTAAAAGCTCTTGCACTGGATTAATTTTGTATAAACCATTAACACTCATGTACCGCACAAATAAAATAAACGTAGGTTAGGTGAAGATTAAGACATTACTCATTATACTGCGAGCCAGAGCGAATGACCGAGTGGAGTCAGTGGAGTAACTGGACTAGGGGTGTTACAGTGGAACTGGACCTGTTCTTTTGGAATAGGTATCATCTGCCTATTCCGCGTACCTATTACCTATTACCAGGTACCTATTCCAGGTCCGTTGGCACTGTCACATGTTTGATTCTCTGGTTTCATTGTTATTCCTTTTCAAGTTGCCAGGTACAGGTACGATATAGGGACTGGAACGGCTACAGGTTTTGCTTTAAATTCATATAATATGTTTATAATAAGGCGAATATGACGTTGCCGTTACAAGCACATTGCAATAATTGAAATAATCTCACTAAATAAAGATAAAGGGAAATAGTAATAAATAATAAATATTTCTAAAAATATTGTAATAATTTATTGGGCAACAAAATATAGCGTATTTAATGTAGGATATGCAACCAGCAATGAGGAATTAATTAAAAAGGCAACATATATGGTGGATGTACCTATGCCTATTCTTCATGTTTCTTTAAATAATAGGCCTCCGTTACAATCAAATTTTCCAAAAAAGTCTGGTGCGAAAAATATTAATTTGTTACAAAAATTTATACCGAAATTTAATTCGAACAATCGGAAACTGCTGGCCACGCTGGAATTCTAGCGGCCTTCTTTTAAAAACTCGTGTCGGCCATGCAGCCGGAATAGCGCCAATCGGCGGAGCGGCGTTTAAGTTTGACCTGGAATAGTTTGGACCTGTAATAGGTATTTGGAATAGGTTCGGGTTTGAAATAGGTACAGGTCCAACTAGGTACGAGAAAAAGCTATTCCGTAACATCCCTAAACTGGACTGGTCTGCCCGCCTGCGTGGACGAGAAAACTAGTAGGAGCATGGTTGCCGCGTTTCTCGCGCCGAGAGAAAAGTGCTTGAGATAAAATCGTTACTCGGGCACAAATACTGTGACTTTGGTTGAAAAAGGTGTAGAATTTGATAGAAGATTGTGGAACCGAACCTTTCTCATAAAATCATATTATTTTTCCCTAACAGAACCAAAGAGCAAAAGAATGTTGAATTAGTAGCAAGAACTGATGTTTTCTTGGTCAAAAAGTAAGGGTTTTATATCAAATTAATTTTCTTTGTCCTGAGGAAAAAAATGGCAATATAATCAATTCTTTTGCCACAAACAGACCCGTTTTTTCAGTGTACTGAAAGAAAAAAGGTTTTTCTAAAATTTACGTTTTAAATGATTAAATATTTGAACCTTAGTTTTTACACCCATCAGCCATCTGATTCACTTTTGGATATGGCCAGTGGTGGTGATTATATTTTTTTTATTAATTCGCTTCCAAACGTTGATACAACGTTTAATGATACAACATATAAGGATTTTATTGATCAAAAACACACTAATAATTTATTTAACCAGATTGATCGTTTTAAATTTAATCAAGATACAACCAGCGACATGCAAAACTCATAAACAACTTACCTAAGTATACAAGGTCCTACAAGAGTGCGTTAAGCTTTCATAGCTTCTATGCGAATTAAGTAAGGAATTTGGTTCATATGCTGACTTATACTGTTTCATATAGGGTGTATTTCAGGAAAATATTTTCCTATATACTTGGTGGCCCAAAAAGTATAATAACAATTACAATTTTAGGTTTGTATTGATGTCCTTTATATTTAATTATAATTTTATTGAATTTACTTCAGTAGTTTAAGAGTAATTAATTAAAAACTAAAAAAAGCAGCCCTTGAAAAACATCAAGAAACAATCTTAAAGCATTTTTTATTATAACGGCATTTTATGCGATTAATGGCAACGGGCCTAAATATATTATATCCTTAATAGATTTCATTTATTTCATATCAGGTCTTAACAATAAGGTTTCAATAATCACAACTAATCCAAAATTTTCAAATTAAACACGGTATATATTCTTTTACTATGAGGAATTTTAATAAAAACAAAATTATTGTAACTGCAATTCAAAGTTTTATCAACAAAATCGTTAGGTGGCCATGGTAAAAGAAGCAATTGACAAACAGATTAAATACATTATGACATTATTTGTCAGAAATAAGTAAGTGTACTTAAACGGATATTATTTTAATAAATAATGGAATAGATTGACCTCTTTTGACTAATTTTTATCAAGTTTTTTAATTTAAACATTCTCTATGACGGTAATTGAAGACTAGAATTTCATTAAAGTACACGTAGGTACTGACAAATAATGTCAAAATGTATTAAACCTGCTTGGATTTTTATGGCCGCCTAGGTATTCTGTTTATAAAACTTTCTTATGGATAGCGACATTATTTATGATTTGATGAATTTTAAATTGTTATACAACTGCGACTCTCATCAGTCATCAGTACGCTAAAGATACTCCTTTTCCCCTTCGATTTAGCACATTAGATGAAATAAATAATCATGACCTTGAAATCATCTCAAATATCTTCACGGCACAAAAATTGGTTTTAAACGAGGAAAAAACTCAGTTTGTGGTTTTTGGTAAGTCTAATTCAATTATAGTTGAGGACCCACCATTTCAAAGTACTATTAATCAAACCGTTTTAAAGCCTTCTAGTTAATGCCAATATTTAATTGACAGTAGATTCAAAGTTACGATTTTCTGATCACGTATCGTTGTTAATTCAAAAAAAACATTTTAACTAAAACTCTTTCCACCTAGAGCAATACATAGCCGAAACACACGACAAACCACTGCCGCTCATCCCTATGTGGTTCAACTTAGTACACCCAGAACATCATTGTTTCAGAACTCTTTCATTTGGAAGACGTCATCTTTGTGGAACGGCCTTTCTGAGACCGTGTTTCCAACCGAATATAACCTCCAACGATTCAAGAAAAACGTGAATCGCTTTCTTCGCACACGCACCGCTCCCAGAGCGCCTTAAAGGATTTTTCCTATAGTGCTTGTACTCGATCATAAAAAAAAAAAAAAATTTATATTGAAATTTTTTACATTGTTCCATGATTATGCTTATCTAATTATCTCGTATTGTCCCGTCTGAGTTACAACGATATTGTTTATTGGCCTGCACTTTCACAGAGAGACACAAATAGTCTTCAGAAACCCTAGAACGCTTGCCTTAGGTTCTGTTATAATGGTCGCGATCACATTACTTCATATCTGGACGAATCAGGGTGTCTAACGCTAAAAGAAAGGTTTAAACTCCATGTTACAAAATTAAATTTACCCAAATTCCAATATCCAATACTTGTTTGATAGATTAATCAGTAGTTCTGATGTTCATAGTGTCCAAACAAGACATCGTGACTTATATAATGTTCCCAGACACACACACACGTTCTTTTTCATCGATCTTTCAGCTATGCGGCAGTTGATGCATTTAATTCTTTACGTGATGATGTTTGAAGGGCGTCCAGCTCTTGATTATTTTGTAAACGGGTCGAAGATTTTTGTTTTTGAGTCACAGTCGGCACTAAGGATCATGCGCATAGCTTGCATAAGCTAATATTTACTTTACCTTTTTAAAATTAGTTATTTGCTAGCTTACTAAATAAACGCATTATTACTATTATTATTATTATTATTATTATTATTATTATTATTATTATTATTATTATTATTTTTAATATTTTTAATATTTCTCTTTT
This sequence comes from Polydrusus pterygomalis, assembly GCA_963969555.1. Classification (NCBI taxonomy): domain Eukaryota; kingdom Metazoa; phylum Arthropoda; class Insecta; order Coleoptera; family Curculionidae; genus Polydrusus; species Polydrusus pterygomalis. The sequence continues at coordinate 14,586,427 of OZ018384.1, forward strand.
TCACAGCTTTTTGTTGATCTTGCTCGTATGTTTTTACAGAACAGAGATTCATCTTAACCTGTAACTTCCGTACTATATGGCAAGTTTGGATGACGCTTCTCTGAATTTGTTAGGCTTAAAGTTTTTCGTCATAGCTTCTTCCACCGATATTATTATTGGAATTATGTCTATTTGTTCAAGCTTCCATACATTTTTGATCTCCAAATTTGAGTAGATACTTGGTTTTTTTCCATTTCGATTTTAGAGAGGTTATGTGTTAGTGGACAACCTACATCTATTATGAATTTTTTTTGTTATTCTTTTTGATTAGAAAAATATCCAGACGGTTGTAATCTACTATTCTATTCGTTATTATTGGGCGGTCCCAGTATAAGAGATATATTGAGGAGATTCAAGAACTTTTTCTAGAATGGTTGTTAGCAATGACTATTTATTTAGGATATTATGGCCTGTATTCCCAAAATGTTCATAAAGTTTGTCAATGTTTAAATAGTTTAACAGTCGCCCTTTAACGGGGACTAAACGAAAAAACTTTCTAAATCTTCAATACTGATGGTTCAAAATACCCACCATTTGCTGCTCAGCAATAATGTAAGATATCATAAAAGTGCCCTTTCACATGCTGAGTGTAATTGGCGAGTGTAGTAACTTTAATAATTCGGTTTTTAATACTTCTGAATCTTGTGGCCTATCTTTAATATTGTCAAACACTTGTGAAGCTATGTATCCCAATAAAAAAATCCAAGTCAGGACTTCGGACAGACCATTTAAATTGACCAAAACGCCCTATCCAGCTTTCGGGAAATGTGTGGTTGAGGTATTCTGTTTCAGCTAGAGCGCTGTGGGCTGGTACGCCATCATGCTAAAATATTATTTGTTCGTTTGTTCATGCAACGCAGGACTTACGTTTAGTGCTATTATCTCTAAATATTTACTACCGTAAGTGAACATTTAATAATGAAGGAAATACAGGAAGAGAATAAAGGGGCGTTCCCCAAATCCCAGCCCACACATTGACACATTCCCGTCACTGAGTTCGGGTTTCTTGTATAATATAAAGATTCTAGCGAGCCCAGGAGCCCAGATCCTTTTGTTTTGTTTATTTACAGTCCCATTCATCGAAAATGTACTTTTATTAGTGATGCCGCGAGACGAGACGAGACGAGAATTGGCCCATTCTCGTCTCGTCTCGTGAGGCGAGATTTTTTTTTATCTCGTCTCGACGAGAAACGCGTTTTTCTCGCTCGAGAGTGCCATTGTCTCGTCTCGTCTCGTTTTTTCTCGTGAGTAGGGAATCATAAAAATATTTTTTTCTAATTTTGTCTCGAAACAGATCTATTTGGAACTCGCTAGCGCGTTCGAAAAAGATCTATTTCGAACTCCGAATTTTATTATTTAAAGGTTGGCCCTACATGACATGTTTTTTTTCACCGTTTAGCATAGCATTCTAGATAACTAATATTTTTTAGTCTAAATATGCAAAATACTACACGAACCCACGTATGTATGTTTGGTTGCCTAGATCTACAAATCTGTATGTATTGTTTTAGTTCATTAAAAAACACATATTAAATAATAACTTTATTGACGCAGAACTATTTTGCCTTAGATGCTTCAAGCTATCATTTTCTGCCAAATCATATCCAAAATTCAATCTACTAACCTTCCAATGTCGATTTTAACTACAACTTTATTTGAATTTTCCATCTTCCCTATACTAAATTGCAATGCCCTGACGTAAAATCACGTCTTTTGCAATTCGAAAAAAAGTAGCAAAATTCCCCGAATTTCCGAACGTTCTGTATATGTACCGAATGTACAAGGATCACACAACGTATTCCGTCCAATTTCAAATCTCATATCGCTAAAATAACTTTAGAACCTCGTGGTGAAAATGGGTCAATAAATCAAAAAATGACAGTTCGCAAAATAATTTTTGTTGCCCAGAGGCTACTATGATAAAAAAATAGTATTACCAACATAAAATTTAGACATAAAAATTTACAAAATTTGAAGGATTTATTTACTTTTTAAATATGTGTGTTTATTGAAAAAACTACAAATTAGAAAAAATAGTATAACGTACGTGTTATATAAAGCAGTTTTAAGCACTTGTCCCGTTATAAAACTCGCCGCGAGCGGCTCGTTTTTTAACATGGACGCGTGCTATAAAATGATGCTTTATAAAACGTGTACGTTAATATACTATTTTATACGAATCTTTAAGGGGATAAACATTTAAAAGTATCTGGTCGTCTCGCAGAAGGGTTTAATATAAGTAGGTTTGTTAGTCATGTGACTTAGAAACTATTTTTCTTAGATCAACAAAATATTGCAAGCGGCCATAAGACATAATTCACGTAATGTAATAGGCTTGGCACCGAGGTATTTTCAGTCCAAAATATACGGGGTGGTAAAAGATACAGAATAGAGAACGATTTATAATAATAATAATTGATTCATAATGGAACTACCCTTCTTTTATTATTTATTTTTTGGCATAATTCGGGGCATAATTAACTGCAATAGTTTGGAAAATATTCGACTAAATAAAGGAATCAGCCCAGAATGTCATCCGGGGAAAAACCTTAATTTTTTTATTACATTAATAGAAAGTGCAAGAGAAAGAACTTAAAGAAGTATTTCCGAAAATGCTCTATTTGACATATCAATCTCTCATAGTTTATGAAATATTCGGACTAAATCGCGGTAACATTAGATAATTAATTATTGTGTCCTTCTTTTACATATGAAATTTGACTGAGGTCCTTTTCGATATTGTGTTTTCAATCGAAAATGCTTTCTTTCAGATTTGGTTAATTATTTTAAAATGTCAACTACTAACCGTAGACAGAAGAAAGAGGCTAGATAATTTGATTCTGTTCTCTTGAATATCTGTTTTAAGGTAAATGCCTTCACAATACGATAGAGTGAGAACGTTAAACACATTATTTTTCTGTCTATATATTAGGAGATACCTAAAATTCAGTGTTCTAACAAACGAGAAAATTCGAGAAAAAACGAGAAATTTCTCGACGAGAAACGGTCTTCTCTCGTCTCGTCTCGTGACTTCTCTCGAGAAAAAAGTTTCACTCTCGTCTCGTCGAGACGAGACGAGACACGAGAATTTCTCGTCTCGGCGGCATCACTAACTTTTATCAGTAAAAATGGTATGGTAAAGTTTAAATGTTTGGTTGAGAATTTTTCCATCCACAGTTGGTAAACCTTCATTCGTTGAAGATAATCATTCCCCAACAATTGTTGAACCTTTCTCCCTTTGTAGAAACGATATTCATCCTGTTTCAGGTTCTTGTAGTAACTGCTCCTGCAACTAGCAGATTGATCAGCGAGTTGTCTTAAATTCGACCGTGGATCTTCTTCCACGGCTAAGCATACATTCATTTTGAAATATTCTGTTACTACAATAGTTGAATTTTTATTGCGGTTTACGTGCGAAAAATATTCACGCAACCAGTTCTCAGAAATTGCTGTTCCGACCTGTATACTGCAGTGGCGGCTCGTGCTCTATTTATGCGGGTAGGCGACGGGCACGATATAGGTGTAAGCCCACGCCCACGCCCAAATTTGGTCAATAATTTAATGTTGATAAATTATTACTTTATTACTTATAAAAAAAAATGGCCACAACCATTTATTATTATTTTTGAAACAAAGAATAATTTTAAAAAACTCAAAAGCCACCTTAAAACGTTTAAAATGTAAGTCCGTATAATTTTTCTATTATCTATAATCGCAATCGCCTATACGCGACCGCGACTAAAGTAACCTAGAAGTCCTACAACCTACAATCAAAGGAATTACCTGATATACCTACCTAGTACCTAATTTTTCCTATGATTATCATAATATCTTACTTTGTCTTATTAATGTTGTAAAATTAAAATATACCTATATGATTTAAAGTAAGGCTGCCAACCGTCCCGCATTTTGCGGGACAGTCCCGTATTCTTTAGAATTGTCCCGCCCCTATAATTTTACCTAACCGCAAGTCCCGGACTGAACATATTATTTTGCAAAGCATCATAATATGTAGCAGTTATTGGTATAAAAATATCGGTGGATCTCGCCCAACTTAAATTTCATGAGTTATAAAATATGATTTTAAAAATAAATAGAATATTTGTTTAATAGGTAGGTACCTACTTTGTTTACGTTTTTTTGTATTTAAATTCATTTTCTTTAAATATTATTTTTTGTTGTTCTATTTAATTAAATTAAAGAATAATTTGATGGCCCAAAGGGTGGACAACCCTAACCCTATACAAGTTTACATGTAACGGTGAAATAGCGAATATTGCCCTGCTGTCCCGCATTTATCATTTTAAAAGTTGGCAGCCTTAATTTAAAGAAACAATAGAAATGTCCTTTGTACTTAGCTGTGTTTATCGAAAAATCCTAAACTTCCTTCAAATAATGTCGAATTTCACTGGCTAGTGGCTACACAATACACACAAACAGTCACTGGATCACCGCATTTATCGAATAGTTTACTTACGTAGAGGTCACTATTGTACAGCAAAAACAACAACAAACCTCGCCTCGCTCGTTAATGCACCTGTCCCGGCCTGGCCGGCTTTCTGCTGATTCTATTGATCAACCGAGTCACGTGCTCCGATGGGTTACGGAAGGCGCCGAATCGATTGCCTTGCCGGGCTGGTAGCTTGCGTCTCGTTTCTACGTGGTTTCCACCGTTCGTTACTTCCACCAGCGGTAGCGTAATGAGTATTGTGCCGTATACAACATGAAAGGCACTAAATTTATCGCCTTAAGGCCCAAATTATTAATGTCCTGTTAGTACTAACAGCCACATAACTTCCATGGCAACAATTGTTCCAACAATGGTATCCTTAGAAGTTATCTTACAGTTAGTGTTAACAGGACATTCATAATTTGGGCCTTAGTGGACTACTCATTGCAACCGAGCTTGATAGCCAATCGCTGGAGGTGCAAAAAACATTATGGAATATATACTAGCTTTAAGGACTAGTAGATTGATGAAATTATGAAATCAAACTATTAGAAGCACATATTGACATATTTTAAAAAGTATTACTTTAATATGTTATGAACAGGAAGGTAGCATAAGATTGGAGTGCTTGGGGATGAACTTTAAGGGTAGGCGGCGCCTACCTTGCCTACCCCGACGGGCCGCCACTGGTATACTGTAGTATGTCTTTCTCCTAATGGAGTTCGATACCATGAATATTCGTTTATCTAGAGTCAAGGCTGACCAATACATTTTCCGGGTGAGCAAAATTTCATAGACTGCGGCGGCGCCGGGCCAAATACCACATTCATACAAAGGTTTTATATAGGTACCTACACATAGGTAAAAATATTATACAAATACCACATTATACACAAAAAGACAAAATATGCTTTAATTTACTTTAATGGTAAATGAAATTAAGTAACATAATAATGAAAACATTATTTCTATTTTTTAATAATATTTTTTAATGTGAGCTGTGCAGAAATGTGTTTTGCAGTGAGAGATGTGCGATATTTATTTTTGATGTATGATAAAGTTGAAAATGTTCGGGCGGGCAAATTCAAATGTCTTGGCGGGCCACTTCGTGGCCCCCGGGCCTGTATTTGGCCAGCCTAGAATCTAGAGTGTAAAGAGACATTTTAGCAAATAAAACATGGCGACAGCAATAACTAAAAAAATTAAATAAATGTTATAGACATAAAGGTCTCTTCAGGTGTGTTTAGGTAACTTATTATTCAAGGACTGTAATTTTTCATTAAAAAATTATCATTTTTCCTAAAACCGTTACGGGATTACTGAGGAAAACCCGTTCAATGTGAATTGAAGATCCTAAACAATGCACCTGCCGAGATTTGGCCCAAAACTGTTAGTAGAACAAAAGTCAACATGGGGTGAAAAAATTATCATGCAACTCCCATGTCTAGGGTTTAAAAGAATGCACTGTGTATGGTTTGCCTAAAAATGTATCACAATGATTTGTAACACGAGCAATACCAACTGTTTGTTTAAGACAAGAAATATTCCAAAAGCCCTAATAAATCATATATGAGGGTTTGCCCTCTAAACTGAAATAACCCACTGTGCATGCAAACGGACCAAGTGTAAATTAGAATACTAACAGCCTAAGTTCCGGGTACTTAGTCGTTTCATCATTTAGCAAACTTTTATGGTATCGTAAATAAAGCTACACATCATTAACACTATAATAAGTACAATAAAACTGTTGAATGTGTTTTAATTTAGCTTAATGCATTTATGTGGCGGCTGGATTCCCAATCGCTTTATCTAAATGTACTGTAATTAATAAGTGATCGAGCTATAAAACCACTTTACAATCTTGCAGAGAGGATTAAACCAAACAATTTAAATTACTACCGCTAGTCAGTGGCGGCTCGTGGGTATTTGAAGTGGGGGGTCATTTAGCATTGCAAGGATACATCAACAGCGCCGCAGGCTAATCGCCGAAGGAGAAAATTTTTTTTGAGTGACACGCCCAAAAAGTATTTTTTTGCCTATTAAAATTGTAGTTTTGATGTATTTACACTAATTCCTGTATTCGCGGGAAAAAAGTTAACACTTAAATAAGGTATACCTGATAAAAAAATCGAAAAATAAAATATGGACCGACCTATAAGTACGTACATTTTAAACAGATTTGAACTTAACTTTCAAAATGCCTTTGTTCCAAACTAACTTTTACAGTTCATTACATGACAACATACTATACCTAGCAAATAATAATAATAACTTAAGGTGGATTATTCTCTCTTTAGTTCCTGCAAAGTAATCAATGACCCGTTCATTAAGATTTGGAATACTTACAAAATATTTTTCGACTGATAACATCGCTAATGCAGATAATCGTTCCTGGCTCATATTTTTTACAACCGACATTTTGTGACACAAGGAACAATAAACAATTTAACATAACACTCGTTAAATAATAACAAACCAACAAATTATCAAACCCGACTGCCGACTGGCATCCGTACGTAAATTAAAAATCCAATAAATGTAAACAATGACAAACATGAATACTTGAATATACATTATACAACCCTTCTTACTGCAGTAATCGGTTAAGCCAAGTCAACAAATTTTCCTAAAAAATAAACTCCGTTCACACGTTTCTGCAAAATTGCAACGTTTGTCGGAACCTCATCGAAACTTGATGAGGCTTAAAGCCCTTATAGGACTCGTATCTCTGTCTTTCCTTTCAGTAGTAGCATGCGTTCGTTTCTCTCTTGCACGCTTGCGCATTAAATTTCTCTGGGAAAGCAAACAGGCGGTGGTCAAGAATGGCCTGGACCCAATATACGAAGAACGTACGATAAGTACCGTTATTTATAGTGCTCATAATCTCGGTAAATTACGAGGGATATTTTAAAGTTAATAGTAATATTTCACGAAACAAACGAGGTTGGCTGATTCGATAGCTTTTAAACCTTATTTAAACTTAATAAATATTAAGTTACATGAGAAGAGAATTAGTGAGGGAGGTCATTGACCAAATGACCTTAAGGAAGAGCCGCCACTGCCGCTAGTAATACTTTGTCGATTTCTACCACGGGCCTATAAAAAAAGTAGAATACTTAATAGGCTGTATAAATGGCACACGATAATATCTCTGTAGGAATGGGGATATGTTATTTGGGTTGTTGAAAGGTAAAAAAATAGCTAATAACAATATATTGACATCAAAAACAATTTTAAAAATTTTATGATATTATTTATAATATATTAATAAAACAATGCACCTAATAAGATTAATTACCTGGTGAAAGAGGCACTTTTCTTGCTATAACACAATTATGCACTAAACACAGTGGGATTCTTAATATATAATTAATTGTTTTGAAAGTTTATATATCACAAAAATAACAACAAAATTGATAAGCATCGTAATAAACACGCGAGCAAGTTAACAACAATGGGCTTCATTGGCTCGTGAATTTGCCGTGGTTAGGCGAGACTCCTGTTTTTGGTTGACGTTAATATAATTTCAAATGATCAACTTTTTTCTAGGGGAAACAATTAATTCCCTGACATCACAGCCCCTCCATAAGATGCTATTTTAAATACACAGGCCTTATGGGGAATAAGTATTCTACTTTTTTTTTATAGGCATGTGATTTCTACACAAGAAACATAGCTATTCATAGGCGCAGGAAGAGTCAAATAAAGAGAGCGGCAAAGTAAAACAGATTAAAACTTTTACGCCTTTATTATTAACAATACTTTTTATATATAATACGTTTTTTTAAGGTCGACGAGCGGCCAGATCTCGGAAACTACTGGGCATAGAAACTCAGGAAAAGAAAAATGATTATTACCTAAAGTGGCCAGGAGAAAATTCTGGAAATAATTTTTAAGTTCCGCATTTTGCCGCAAGATGGCGTAATTGAAAAGTAAATTTTAAAATTTTACATAACTCCGAAAATTCCACATTAAGGTATATGTTTGATAACACCATTTTAAAGCTTGTACAATTATGCATCATATTGGTCTTATGCTCATTGGCGTACCGACTTTAATAAGCGTGGGGGAAGCTGTTGAAAGTGTAATCATTTAAATCGCTGTAACTTATAAACGAGTTATCCGATTTTAGCAAACTAAAGACTGTTTGGAAGAAAAATGTATGCACTTTCACCACTAGTATTTAGTTGTCCATAATAGTTCTCAAAAAAAATGCTAGAGGGCGCAATTTACAATAACAATACATTTTTTGATTTTACTCCGAAAAAATAAATCATACGGTATAATTATGATACCATAATCGAAAAGTAGATGAAATTTGCTAGAAAAAATATTAAAACCGCAGCTCGATATCTCCGTTCGTTTCAGCGTTATCGACAATAGAATAATTTTTAAAACTTTAAATGAAGAAGCGATTGTTTTCATAGTTTTGTGGTCAAGCATTCCATGACAAAAAACATTTTAAAACTTTATGGCTTTATCGGTTTGTCGCTCATTATTCTAATTGCCAAAAACCACTCTAGAATTAATGGCATAATCATCAAAAACGTGTAATTTAGGCGTAACTCTATTAATATGATATTTAAAAAAATAAATCTAGATAGCTGTAAAATAAAATCGGAAAGTTTTCATCGAGATAAAACAAATGCAAATAGTTGTCAACTAATTTCATTTCGAAAGGTGTTGGCAAAAAATTATCCGTAATTCGTCTTGAATTTCTTAATAGAAAATTGTGCTACATTGACATGGCTTATACCAATCCCGAGGCTTACGATATGCTAGCCGTATATTATGAATGTTTTCAAAATGCGCCCATAGCGGAACGCGAATATCCTGCCAGATACCCTGAACGAAGACACTATGGCAGAGCAGTATTTCGGCGAATGGCAGTATTCTTGAGACAAACGGAAAGTATAAGACGCATTCCAGTTCATATCAGAAGACGTCCAGTAAGGAATAAAGACAACATTATAAACGTTCTTGCGTACGTGGAGGCCGATCCGCATTTAAGCATAAGAGAAATTTCGTTAGACCTAGGTATAAGTTGTTTTGCAGTCTTCCAAATTCTACATCAGGCCCTTTTAGAAAGTGATTATTACAGACGACTCGACTATTGCTATTGGCTAAGAGGGATGTGTAACGAGAATCCTCAATTCCTCTCCCAAGTTTTATGGACTGATGGAGCCAGTTTCAGTAGCTGTGGCAGAGTTAATTTACATAATATGCACTATTGGTCACGAACAAATCCTTAATGGATGCGCGAAGTGGATCACCAAAACAGGTGGCGTGTTAACGTGTGGTGCGGAGTGTTAGGACACAGAATTATCGGACCGTTTATTTTTAATGCTTATCTAAATGGTGAATCTTACTTAAACTTTTTACAAAATGACTTGCCTATCCTTTTAGAAGATGTTCCTATTGGCCTAAGAACAACCATGTGTGTAACAACCGTGGTATTAACATGATGGATGCCCGGCACACTTTTCGCAAAGAGTCCGTGATTTTTTAGATCTTGGATATCCAAATCGCTGGATTGGAAGGGGTAGTTTGTTTGCGTGGCCACCTAGATCCCCGGATATAACTGTGCTAGATTTTTATCTGTGGGGACGAATAAAAGACATTGTTTATAATACACGACCAACCACACGAGAAAACATGATTAAGCGAATTGTAAATGTAATGAATTCAATTTCACAAGCTGAAATTGAAACAGCTGTCTCTAGTTCTAGAAGAAGATTTAATAGTTGTATTTTGCACAGCGGAGGTCATTTTGAACATTTTTAACGTATTTCAATTGTTTTTAAGAAGCTTTCCATGACTATTATATCAATTTTCCCTTTAATAGTTTCCCATAATTATTTCAATACTGTTTTATGGCCCGTTGGCCTTGAAACACGCTCCAAATTTTGTCTTTTACATGATTTGGACTATTCCTTAGCCTAGATAAAGTGTAAAGGAAGGCACGGAATATAACAAATCAAAACCCATAACACTAAATCAACCTACCCATCTGATCTACGAAACTATGAAAACAATCGCTTCTTCATTTAAAGTTTTAAAAATTATTCTATTGGCGATAACGCTGAAACGAACGGAGATATCGAGCTGCGGTTTTAATATTTTTTCTAGCAAATTTCATCTGATTTTCGATTATGCTATCATAATTATACCGTATGATTTATTTTTTCAGAGTAAAATCAAAAAATATATTGTTATTGCAAATTGCGCCCTCTAGCATTTTTTTAATACTATTATGGACAACTAAATACGATTGGTGAAAGTGCATACATTTCTCTTCCAAACAGTCTTTAGTTTGCTAAAATCCGATAAGTCGTTTATAAGTTACAGCGATTTAAATGATTACACTTTCAACAGCTTCCCCCACTCTTATTAAAGTCGGTACGCCAATGAGCATAAGACCAAAATGATGCATAATTGTCCAAGCTTTAAAATGGTGTTATCAAACATATACCTTAATGTGGAATTTTCGGAGTTATGTAAAATTTTAAAATTTACTTTTCAATTACGCCCTCTTGTGGCAAAATGCGGAACTTAAAAATTATTTCCAGAATTTCTCATGGCCACTTTAATTATCATTTTTCTTTTCCTGAGTTTCTATGCCCAGCAGTTTCCGAGATATGGCCGCTCGTCGACCTTAAAAAAACATATTTACACGGTTATAAAAAAACCTATATTTAGGTAATATCTGACATTCTACAAAAATGTAAATTTTTTTCATTGGTAATTTTGGGATATACACGTATTCGGAAGTTCTTACCAAATGGGAAACTTTTTTATTATTAATTTTACGAAAAAAAATTATTCTTTATAAAAAGCTCTGCATGGTCTAAAACCTAAAATGCAACCATCAAATATCGAAATTTTCCAGTCATATACGAGGTTTGTCAAGAAATGTGAATTTTTCCCAAGAGTACCTTTATTTTTGACATTATCAAAAATTGTTATTAAAAAAAGTTGATCAGAACTAAAAACCACGTCTAAATATGCAATAACACGCATTAAATTAATTAAATAATTAAAAAATTAAATAATTAATAATAAATCAATAAAATAATGCACATAAATGCGTATAATTGCGTAAATATTGTGGTGATGGTTTCCTTTGCTCTCGAGGAATTTTTAAGTAAAAAAAGTATATACTGCCCTACAGCATCTAATACTTTTCTACTTCTATTATTGTGGTAAATTTTTTACGAACCACGTGTGTGTGGTCATGCCACACCTTCTCTACCAAGCGACTCATATATGAGCCATAGCGATTTTCCTTACAGACCAACTTCTCACACTTGAGCCGCAATCCCGACTATACGTAATGACGATTTAAATAGGTACGGTAAAAAAGAGTGAATTGCGATTTGGGCACGGTCTATAGAACGAAACGACTCATATCTGGGACGCGTGGTCTGTGAATATAAGTAATATGATAATAAAATCAAATTTTTGTAAAAAATGTCGACACAGCAACGGTATATTTGTAAGGGATGGTAAATTTTTGGCCAGGTAGGGTGGGGGGAGAGGGGGAGGGGTAACTGTTAACCTCCGTCGGACGCCCATGCCTACGATATATTCATATACGATATTTCATAAAAATATCGGTTTCATTTAACGGATTTTCTTGTATCTCTAGCTAAAATTAAGATCTTGACATGCGGTTTTCACCACTTTCGTTCGGTTTTAATCTATTTTTTATTTAAATAAATATTTATATATGATTCCATTTAAAATTTTTGAAAAAAATTGAAAAATATGATGATTGTGCAAATAACGCCCTCCAGCGGCGACGGATATAACAAAAAAGAGTGACACATAATTTTAAATGTTACTTTGGGATAATATATCTTAAACGAGACTAAGTTTATCAAATTCGGTTAAGGCAAATCGAAGTTATAAGTATTTCTTTCGAAGGAGGTTCCCCCTCCTCCCCTCGATTTATTTTAAGAATTAGAACAAAATGTATTAAAGCAAAGTTATTCCATATATTCTTACAAATAACCTACCGAATTTTTGTTATAACTTTCCTTGGCATATTATCTATCAAAATCCGATAATCTTTTTAGTCATTGGTGAGATGCCCTCTAGAGGTAAATTTGGGAACTTAAAAATAATTTCCAGCGATTTCTCTTGGTCGATTTTATAATGATTTTTTTTTTAAGTGAAAACTTCTTTAGGCGCGTTTAGCACTTTGGTGGGCACTGAATTAATCTAAGCCGTCACGCGTTACAATGTGTCACGCGTTACGCTCGGCTGTATTACGCTCGAATTCGACTCCTATATTCAATCCGAACTGACCCGAATGAACGTTATATGAAAGAGCATGCCGCATCAGTCGCATTCAGTATCGACGTGGAAACAGTGTGCGTTGTTTGTGTGTTTAAGATCACAAGATAGACACTTGTTGCGTCTCAGGTATGTTCTGGCAGTTTTTTCAAGGGTTGTTCAATTTTAGGAAATATCTTTTTTCGTATGCAGTAAAATTACAATTGTATTTGATATTATTAATTTCACCTTGTTGAAGTTTTCACTTCTGTCGTGTGGTCTTAAGCACACACAATTTTTTTTAATTTCAAAACCTTATGACAAACGGTTCCCAAGATATGGCCGGCGTCCAATCTTATTTGGCCACCCGGTACTCCAGTAGGAAAATCGCTAATCGGGTGAGACACTTAAAAAATATCCCTGTACACATTTTTGCTGATTCACTAGCATATTAACAATGTTGAGGTCGATGTTTACGACATCTGGTATTAATGGCAACATCGAACATTGCCAAACACTAAACAGATTCATTATAATTAAATGGAGTTTGCGTCAAAAAATTTAAGAAATAAAACAATAATTGATGTGAGAAAAACTCACAAATTTTTAAAGTGTGTATGAGATGGCAAAATGATAATTTTTTTTTATTAAAAAATAAAGTAATTTTCTATATACATTTTCTATATATTATACAGGAGGTCTGAAAAGTTAACATATAAAAACATTAGTAGTAGTAGTAATTGAGGGGAGGTTCCGAAAACCTGGCAAGTAGACCAATAAAAACATTAAAACAAAGTTTAAGTGATTGACATGTTTTCGCCTTCCAAGTTGAAAATAGGTTTATCTTCTATGAGGCTTTGAAGTGTATAAACGAGTGAAGAACTTACGTACACAATGGAAAGTGAATCAATACAACAAATAATTAAAAATTGTTCAAGTAACAACTTTATTTTCGTAGACGAACGGGAGAACAAATTTTTTTAAGAAAATATTTAATTTTGTTAAACATGATGACAATATGTTATATTTACGAACAGTGTTTATTAAGCAACTACTTACTGCATTTATGATTATTGATATGAACTAATTTGTGCTGTAAATATTCGTAGCACTTAGTAGCATTATGTTGGTTTTTAACCGATTTGTTGATGCGCACGATAGTTTTTAAAAAATCAACTGACAATTAACTTGTGCATGCTGCATGAGCATTATACAATATGTCTGCTTGGATTCGACTTAAATGGTATATTTCTTTAAATACCTGCTGGTGCTCTGAAAAGAAAGGGGGGTTAATACAAATCCCTGTTATCGCTGCGCCACTGAAGGGATGAATAAATTTTTAAAAATCGATAGAATTATGTTCGGACGAGGGAAATCCGATTATCCGGCAGTAAAAGGGTAGAGAGGCCAAACTGACCACATCAAACGTTTTACGCTCACTTCATTTGTTGGCTAAGCCAACTCAGGCTTCGCAAAAACAAAGAAAAAGCAACACAAAAATGTTAAATTTTACTTTACATATTGTTGATCGGACGTTTGTTAATTTATGCTGATGATTGGTTTAATTATGTAATCTGTTATTTTTACTTTACACAATGGCCACTTGTGCAATAAGGAATTATCCTGCGGCATTTTTACTGTAAGCAAACGAAGTAAAGTGTAGGTAAAGTCAATATTTTATATACTGAAATTCAGCGTTCATTTTAGTTAAAACTAAATAAAAAACTATAACAACCCGTTCTAATATTGTATACTAGGGCAATAGGGAACATAGGGGACTGCAACATAACAGCCAACACAAATCATGTCTTTGAAAGTGGGACATATTTTCTATAACCTAGAAGAACCTTAAGAGGTCAATACCTGATAAGATCTCGAATCGCGAATAATTGCCTGTTGTTCATTTTTTTTAATAGTAGCAGAAACAGTATAATAAAAAAAAGTACCAAAAAGATTCAGATTTTTTTTTGTAAAAAAACCAGTCAATTGAAATTTAATGTATGTACAGTTGACGACAAATAAATTCGTACAGTCAACTTTTACACTATAAATGTAACTTTAATTTAACATTGTTATCATGATATATCTGTCAAAGTATGGTCATCATCTCATTTGGTTTAAAAATGCCTCATTTAAGTGTTGTTGAAAAAGCAAGAATAATATGGCTAGAAGAAATCGGGTAGTCTTAAGGAAGACTAGCTGATCATTATAGTACCTAGAAGTAGGTACTGTTCAAGGAATTGTGAAAAATGGCGCTATCGTCAGACACTTGAAAGGTCTGTTGGGACAGGTTTAAATATAAGAAAATCATCAAATGAAAAAGAACGTAATTTGATGGAGTATTTAAGGCACAATCCGTTTAAAAGTGCTATATCCACTATGCTCAGAACAGTATTCCCTGCGTCATCTAGAACTGCGCAACCCCGAGTTAGACAAGGTTCCGAATTAAGAAATCTAGCAGCCGTATCCAAACGGCATTTACAAAACATTGATAGGGAACAAAGAGTTGGTTTTGCTATACAATATTTACCAGAAAATATGTTTTTTGGTAAAATGTTATCTTTTCCGATTCAGTCCATATAGAGGGTGGCGCATCGGAACCGAAACAGAGACATTTACTGGCAGCTCAGTTTTTTATTGAAAAAACGCTCAGACTCATCGATTTTGTTTTCGAGGGGGGCACAAAATTGGCAAAAAAACATGTTAACACGTGCAGCCCATTGGGCGGGGGTGGCACCACCCCTAAAATCTTAAATGGAGAGGGGGGTCGAGTGTTACCATTTTAAAGGTCTTTAAATTCCCTTTATAATGATGTAAAATGCATTAACTTCAGTTCAGTAGTTTTGGAGATTTAATGATTTAAAGCTTAAATAAAACTTTAATACATCATCAATAGTGGATATCAATACATTTGGCAGCAAAGTAGTTTAAAAAAAAATGAAGAATGAACTGACCCGTCAGCCAAGTAAATGTTGGAAATGACCACCATGACTCTCCATGCAGTAATAAAGATTTTGCTTTGAAGGTACTCATTCACAATTCTTTGTCGCAAATCTTCTAACGATGTTGGCTAAGTAGCATAGATTTTGCTTTTTAAGTGACCCCCCACAGAAAGAAATCCAAAGGTGATAAATCTGGCGATCTTGGTGGCCATTTAATAGTACCTCTTCTACCAATCCATCGACCTGGAAACGTCTGATCTAAATATTGTCGAACACGTAATGCGTAATGTGGTGTGGCACCATCCTGTTTGAACATCAACCTATTCGCAATGTACCGCCGATCATTCTGATTTTCAATTATGGCTGCTAATGCAGGATCTATGGCGTCTTGCAGTAATTCCAAATACATTTCGCCAGTCAAATTTCCAGGTAAGAAAAAAGGACCAACCAAATGATCGCCAAAAATACCAGCCCAAACATTTAATTTTTGTGGCTGCTGGGTGTGTACCTCAAAATAAATTCTGGGATTAGAATCGGACCAATATCGGCAGTTATGATGATTTACTACGCCATTTAAGAAAAAGGAACATTCGTCGGAAAAGCAAGTGTTGAATAGAAAATGTTTATCGCTTATAATTCGTTTACTCATATCTTCACAAAATTGTAATCGCCGATCAAAATCGTCTTCATTAAATTCTTGTACAAGGTGAATTTTATACGGATGAAAACTATGGGCCTTTATAGAATCCGTTGGATACTACGTCGACTAACACCACACAGAGTATCCAATTTGCGGATTCTTAACGTAGAATCTACATAAACTTGCCCTAAATCCCCCACTTCTATTGCTTCGTTCCTTATGGGATTTTCATTTTTGCGTTTTTTATTGGCGACTGATCCAGTTTCCCGAAATTTAGCTACAAAGTCTAGAACATATTTTCGATGCACGTTACTGTTCTCATGTCGCTCATTAAATATTTGTGCTGTTCTATTAGCGCACTGATTATTTCCGAAAAATATTTCGATAATTTCAACCCTTTCTGCCGTGGAATATACCATGGTTAATTTATGTATTAATCGTTAAAAGGTAATTTAACAACAAAGTTTGGCCGAATTAATCGCAAACTATGTACTAAATTCCTATTTAAAATAAGTACGAGACATTCCCTTCTTATCTTTCTTCAAGAAACAGTTTTTTTGCCACAAAAAACGAACACCAAAATGATAAACAAACCATGGGCGTAGTGAAGAAAAGCATTTACTCATTAAGTAAATGATTTTACTCAAATTTCTTCTGAAAGTAGTACAAACTAATCTGATGTACCTATTAAAGTCTACTTTAAATCAATAAATCTCCAAAACTGATGAACTGAAGTACATGAATTTTACATCATTATAAAAGGAACCATTTAAGATTTTAGGGGTGGTGCCACTCCTCCCAGAGGGCTGCACGTGTTAACGTGATTTTTTGGCAATTTTGTGTCCACCTCGAAAACAAAATCGACGGGTCTAAGCGTTTTTCCAAAAAAGAACTGAGCTGCCAGTAAATACCTTTGTTTCGTTTTGGATGCGCCACCCTGTATTATGGAAGGATGCGAGTATATGGACCACCAAATTATCGATATGATGAGAAGTATACTCAAAAAAAGCAAGCTAGTGGCAATTTCTCCGTTAATGTGTGTGTAGTGTTCAGGGTGCAGGTGTATGCTGGAGTCTGGAGTATGGGTGGAATATTAAGATTTTGGAAAATAATTTTCTCCTTCTGCAGCGATAGGTTTTGAAGGAAATAACTTTATATTTCAGTAGGATAACACTGTTCCGTCCATACTGCAAGAAATGTAAAAAACTGGTTTCAGCAAACGTAAGATGTCTGCCTTAGTGCTCAAAAAGTCCTCATTTAAATCCCGTCGAAAACGTTTGGGGATTTTTCATTAAAAAAATGTACAAAATTAATTTTAAACCGCAGAATGAGGTAAAGTTGTTTGATAAAATGAAAGAATTAGGGAGGAGCTAACTTCGGATTATACCAAAAGTATTATTGCGTCCTCTTGCATATACAAGGTGTCCATTTAGTGTGCCGGTAGACGATATATCGTAAACGGCCGACTTAAGGAATAAAACTCTTATACAAAGGTTGTACATGTTAACGTCGCGCACCTTTTAAAAATAATTTTAAATATACAGGCTGGACCGAAAATCCAGGGTGGGCCAGACATAACTTTTTTAAAATGGAACACCATATATTTTTTTCATTATATTGAAGCCTTTAGTAGTCCTCTACTATACTTTAAAAATTTTTGATCATCAAATGCGACGTTGTCAAGATATGATTTTTTCAATGGATTTTTTGCAAAAAATGAGTTTACGTCGAAATCGTTGATTTTTAACTATCTTTACAATTTTTTTTACTAAAAGTTAGGAAGAAAAAGTTATAACATGTTAAATCACCAAACGGTTATTGGAATTGGTATAAGTACAACAGAGTGCTCAACATCTTGGTCCAAACTTATTGAATTTAAAACCAAGATTTCGTTTTTTTCAAATGAAACACCCTGTATTTTAAATTTTTTTCGAAAAGATATTTTAATTCTCTTTAATTTGATATCAATATTTGATACCCTATTTCAAAAAGTTGTTGAAGGAAACATAATTTAAAAAATTGTGTCATAAAGGCAAGCGTAAATTGCCTTTATGACACAATTTTTTAAATCATGTTTCCTTCAACAAGTTTTTGAAATAGGGTATCACATATTGATATCAAATTAAAGAGAATTAAAATATCTTTTCAATTCATTTGAAAAAAAAAACGAAATCTTGGTTTTAACTTCATTAAGTTTGGACCAAGATGTTGAACACTCGGTATTACTTATACCAATTCTAATAACCGTTTGGTGATTTTACATGTTATAACTTTTTCTTCCTAAGTTTTAGTAAAATAAATGTAAAGATAGTTAAAATTCAACGATTTTGATTTAAACTCATTTTTAGCTAAAAATCCATTAAAAAAATCATATCTTGACAACGTCGCATTTGATGATAAAAAATTTTTAAAGTAGAATAGAGGACTACTAAAGGCTTCAATATAATGAAATAAATATGTGCTGTTCACATTTATCTTCTAGCTTTGTTTAAAAAATTATACAAAAATGTACATTTGTTACCATTACCGATCATATTTTGTTACAAATGATTTGAGTTTTTCCCTAATTCCAGATTTGGAAAAAAATGTATTGTTGCAGCATTTAATAAAAAAATAATTACAATTCACTACATGAGGAAAGTTTACCCCCAAACCCTTGGGGATGAACGCCGGGGATTTGTAGGTAACTTTGTGACATTTTAATTTTTAGTTATTTATTAGCATTTTAATTTTTTTCTAAAAATTTTTCACCCCCTCGGCACTTGGGGGTAAATTTAAAAAGTAACTACAATATCCCATAGTAATACGGAATACATTCATTGACAGACAATGTTTCTGACTGACACAAATGCTAAAATACTTACCTACTTTTACTTTACCTATTCTAAAAACTAAGCCTCTAGTGGGGAGAAAAATGAAGTCAAAGTTTTCCTTATTTTTGTTATTAAACCCCTTAACTTGAAATATAAACGGTGGCAATAAATTACAATATCATTACATTGAAATTCATGATACAGGGTGAGTCGGGAGGAATGGCCATTTGGGCCAAACTCTAAGGGTGTAATCTATGCATCAAAATAATAAGAAAAAACCCAAATGTTGTTACCCAATATTCATTTGTTTTCAAATTTTAGCGTTAAGTAAAATAATAATATTGTTAAACCAAAATATGCAACCTTAACATTGTTTTAATTTTAAATAAATCATTGGTTTAGTAAATTTTCAAAAATACCGCCATTGACTTCCGAACGTTTCCCGCTTCGGTTACGAAGGGTGCGCGTGGCTCTTCTAATTGATCCGTGCCTTTCTTTAATATTGAGTGCAGCAGTTCCAATGCGTCTAATTAATGCATCCCTAGTATCTACTTTTACTTTGTATACCTTTTTTTTAACCAACCCCATAAATTATTGTTCGACGGTGAGAGGTCTGGCGATCTAGGAGGTCAACTAATAGGACCACCGCGACCAATCCAAACCTCTGGAAACTTTTGGTCCAAATATTGCTTGACACGACGATCGAAATGGGGAGGCGCTCCGTCGTGTTGATAATACATTTGAATTATGATGTTTAAAGAAATCTCCTCCAGTAGTCTTTGCAATTCATTTTCTGAAAAACCTAAGAAGTAATCCCCTGTAAAGCGATTTTCCAAAAGAAAAGGGCCAATTAAATTATTGTCGATCATACCGCACCACACTTTTACTGAAAACCTGTGTTGAAAATTAATTTCGACAAGTGCGTGGGGATTTTCGTCCGACCATACATTGGAGTTTTGATTATTGTTGATGCCGTCACGGGAGAATGTAGCTTCGTCAGTAAAAAGTATGTGCGGT
The DNA here is from genome assembly GCA_963969555.1 of Polydrusus pterygomalis. Classification (NCBI taxonomy): domain Eukaryota; kingdom Metazoa; phylum Arthropoda; class Insecta; order Coleoptera; family Curculionidae; genus Polydrusus; species Polydrusus pterygomalis. Next base: position 14,606,605 of record OZ018384.1, read on the forward strand.
ACAAGATGACGATTATTAATTATCCACTAACAAAATTGCATACGCTTGGCGTCGTCTCCAGGTTGAAGATTATGTACACGCTGTACATGGTACGGGTATAAGCCTTGCTCGTGAAGCGTATTAATCACTCTTTTTTGGGGAATCGTCAACTGAGTTTTAATTCTTCGTGGGCTGGTCATTGCATCTTCTTTTACAAAAGCTAGAACATTTTCTATTTCTTCTAAATCCTGTCGAATGGCTCGTTCGGATGTTACATTAGCACTTGGAAGCGTTCCGGTATCGCACAGTTTGTTGAAAACTCTGATAAAGGCCTTTCTGTACGATGTTCTGTAATGTGAAAATCGTTGACGATATTCTTCAGCAGTCGCTGTAGCATCCCCATTACACAAGCCATAAATAAAAACCATATTGGCGTATTCAAGAGGTGAATAAATGTATGGCATTTTATAAAATTTAAGTGATACAAATCCGAAAAATAACGGTGAATCAATGTAAAATTTTATACTGACACTATTTATACTGACACTAACAGGATAGTGACAGCACAACAATCAAAAGCGGACAATAATACCATTTATTACAGGAAAGCTAAATTAATGCAGTATTTTGTTTTTGCGTTATAATTTAAAAACGAAGAATATTGGATAACAACATTTGAATTTTATCTTATTATTATTTTGGCTTCCAGAGGTTTGAATTGGTCGCGATAGTCCTATTAGTTGGCCTCTTAGATCGCCAGACCTCACACCGTTGGACTATAATTTATGGGGTTGGTTAAAAAATAAGGTATACAAAGTAAAAGTAGATACTAGGGATGCATTAATTAGACGTATTAGAAATGCTGCACTCAATATTAAAAAAACACACGAATCAATTAGAAGAGCAACGCGCGCCCTTCGTAAACGAGCAGGAAATGTTTGGAAGTCAATGGCGGTATATTTGAAAATTTACTAAACCAATGATTTATTCAAAACAATGTTAATGTTGAATATTTTGGTTTAATAATATTATTTTTTTATTTAGCGCTAAAATTTGAAAAGAAATGAATATTGGATAACAACATTTGAGTTTTTTGTTATTATTTTGATGCACAGATTACACCCTCAGAGTTAGGCCCATTCCTCCCGACTCACCCTGTATAAAGTATGCGTTACACTTTATTCATCTACATAGCATACGTACTACGCATTCCACGCAGGCAAAGCCGCGGGTAAAACTAGTTGTATATTTTGATTGCAATATTCAAAAAAGTGTGCTCTTTCGGGTTATGGAGCATAGCAAGTCTTATTTCAGGAGATCATTAATACATATAGTGTGGCACCTACAGTTGCTGACACACCCAAAAACAGCAGCTTCAAAATTGATTTCTGCAATATCAGAGGGCTTAATACCAACATCAATTCAGTCCACCAGCACTTACAATCATCCAAGCCCCATGTGCTCGCACTGACCGAGACAAAGGTCAGATCGTCAACGAACACTGTCAGCTATTTATATCCTGGATACGATTTTCATTTCTGATTTAGACGCAACTTTGGAGTCTGTCTCTTTATCCGAGATGATCTTTGCTGCCAACGAGAGGACACACTTGAACCAGCAGGGTTTGATGTAATGTGGTTTAAAATATCAACGCAGAAAATCACCAAGTTTATCTGCTGCCTTTACCGTCCTCCAAGTGACACCCATTACAGGGCAATCTCCTCGTCACACCTAATGCCGAAGTCGCTATCTTTGGTGACTTTAACGTCCACAATATCAACTGGCTCAAATACTCAAATACCAACGATGAACAGGGTCGTGAGGTGGAATCTTTTGCGATCAGTTCTGGTCTAACTCAACTCGTGGAAGAACCAACGCGAATTCCAGACCGAGATGGAGATTTTGCTAGTCTTTTAGATCTCTTTTTGACATCCAACCCTGACCTATACACAGTCACCGTTCATCCTCCATTAGGATCTTCCGATCACAAACTTATTTCAACTCTAAGCGAGCTGCCAATTTGTTCTGAACAACCTCCTAAACCTCGTAAAATTTGGCACTACACATCAGCTAGTTGAGAAGACCTAAGGGACCATTTTCGCACTTTTCCTTGGCTGGAAGTATGCTTCTCTTCAGATGATCCATCCGCTTGTGCTCAAGAGGTCTCCGATGTCATTCTTACTGGCATGGAAGCCTTTATTCCTTTCTCCAAGAAGCGCCCTTCTAATGGCAAGCCCTGGTTTAGCAAGAACTGCGAGCGTGCTGTCAGAGCTAAAAATCTAGCTTACCAACAATGGCGTAAAAATCCTACCGATGTGAATCGCACCATCTTTGTTACCGCTCGAAACCAGTGTAAGCAAACGATAGATCAAAACAAAGAGGCTCATAACATGAGGATCAAAAATAAACTTCTCGCCAGTCCTAACAGATCTAGGTCCTTTTGGTCAGTCGCTAAGGCCGTCAGTCAAAATTTTACCAAATGAAATATTCCACCGCTAACACGTTCTGACGGCACAATAGCAACCACGGCTGAAGATAAAGCGAACTTACTCGCAGAACTATTTGCTTCACACTCCACGGTGGACTTTCAGGGAAAAACACCCCCGAACATTCTAGCAGTTCGATCGGAAATGACTGATATCGTATTCCGCCAGCGTCCTGTCAAACGAATTCTGAAGGGGCTCGATGCCAAAAAAGCTTCTGGTCCAGATGAAACTCCTATTATAGTGCTCAAGAAATGCGCCGATGAACTCACACCAGTATTTTGTAGACTTTTTAACCTCTCCTACAAAAAAGGAATATTTCCATCTTGCTGGAAAAAGGCGCGAGTCCAGCCTATACCAAAGAAAGGCAAGAAAACCCTGCCAAACAACTATCGACCAGTCGCATTGCTTTCAGTTATATTAAAGGTGATGGAGAAAGCTATTAACCAACAACTTCTAAAATACCTAGAAGGCCTTCAAATTATCGGCGACCATCAGTATGGTATTCGTAAGTCCAGATCAACAGGAGATGTTCTAGCCTATGTCACTCATCTTTGGAGCAACGCAATCGAACATCATGGGGAGTCCCGGGCTATTGCACTGGACATCTCTAAAGCCTTTGACCGTGTCTGGCACGAGGGGCTCCTAAGTAAACTGCGTTCTTATGGTATGCCCGGTCGATTTTGTTCATGGTTGTCTAGCTTCCTCAAGGACCGTTCTCTGCAAGTGGCGATTGACGGGTTTCTCTCAGACACCTTCACCATCAATGCTGGTGTTCCTCAAGGGTCCATATTGTCCCCCACTCTCTTCTTACTGTACATTAACGACCTTCTAGCGAAAACAGAAAATCCAATATATAGCTTTGCTGACGACAGCACACTTATCTCATATTTTACTTTGAAATCTCAAACATCGGCTGCTGACGCACATCTTCGCAGACAACATGAGGTATCACGCCTCAATAAAGACCTGGAGGAAATTTTGTCTTGGGGTGACAGTAACCAAGTCGAATTTAACGCTCAAAAAACCCAGGCAGCAGTTTTCTCTAAGAAGGTTTACATTGCAGAACCCGATATCGTTATGGCAGGATACGCACTTCCACTGACTTCGTCTATTAATTTGCTGGGTGTCAACCTGGGAGGAAATATGTCTTGGCACAATCACGTTGTGGCAATCGCCAGGGCAGCTTCTCAGAAGCTCGGTATACTTTTCCGTACCAAAAAGTTGTATACACCTCAACAACCTTTGAAACTCTATAAAGCCCAGATTCGACCATCACTGGAATACTGCTCTAATATCTGGAGTTCTGCACCGAAGCATACCCTTCGGTTGTTTGATTCCATCCAAAGGAGAGCCGTTCGTCTAATCGGCGACCACGAGCTGACTAAGAACCTCGACAGCTTAAAACATCGAAGACAGGTTGGTGATTTGACTCTCTTCTACAGATATTTCCATGGCAAGTGTTCGACAGATATTGCCCGCTCGATTCCACCTAGAGTAATGCATAGCAGAAACACACGACGAACCACTGCCGCCCATCCCTATGTGGTTCAACTTAGTACACCCCGAACATCATTGTTTCAGAACTCTTTCATTTGGAGGACGTCATCTTTGTGGAACGGCCTTTCTGAGACCGTGTTTCCAACCGAATATAACCTCCAACGATTCAAGAAAAACGTGAATCGCTTTCTTCGCACACGCACCGCTCCCAGAGCGCCTTAAAGGATTTTTCCTATAGTGCTTGTGCTTGATCATAAAAAAAATATATATATATATATATTAGGTACGCTTACAGAACCATTGCATAGACTTTTCATTCATAAACACCTTAACAGAAAACAAAAATCCATTAAAAAAATATTTTTTTCTATTTAAACTTGTATACCTTCTCTTCACCCCTTTAGGGGCCGCTTTTCAAAAAAATAGGAAATAGAGGTTTCATTATTATTGCATTGCGTAGTATTAAGTTTTGAAAAAATCTGAAAAAAAATACGTTTTCCAATAGAAACTTGTACACCCTCACCCCTTTAGGAGTTGACTTTTGTAGTTTTATTTGTGTAAAACTTTCAACTTCCTTGTGACCCTTAAAGGGTTGAATTTTGAAACAATTTTTCTTAGTTAGTCTCTACATTATAAAATTAAGCCACTGACCAAATTTCATATTTATAAAATTTCCATTCAGCGATGATGAATCAGTCAGTCAGTTACGATATTTTATACATTGAAATAAAATAGATAGATTAATTACCTAAAAAATATGCTAAGCGCTTGACCCGATGAGAACGTTGGAATTTGATTTAGTCTTAAAAATACAAAAAAGTGCTTAGTTAATGGTGAGGTGAGTCCGCCTTCCAGACGACACTGAGGTGACAACTTAACAACTATACGTATATATATATACAATTATTTACAGCTATGTGTATATAACTGGTGTTCTATCCTGGTATGACCAGCAACGAATTTATATGTCGTCAACTGTACCTAATGTTTCTTTATAATTTATAATTATTTTATTTGATTATTCTTAGAGTATCTGCAAAATCATGCCGATATTTTTTTTTAATTAAGGATATTTTTTTATACCTACTATTTTAAAAGTTATGTTTGATAGATTCATATCAGCATTAAGCTTGGCAAATTATTTTCGATGCACTGTCATCGCCATCTATTTCCTAATTATTTAACCTGGGAGTAATTCTTAAAAATAAATTATTTAAAGATTATTTTTTCCCAGAAACTTTTAATTCTTAAATTTTCTTCGAAATAATTGTATATGGACGCTATTTTATTTTTTTTTCAGTTTCCATTAGGCAAAAATGGGAAAAAGACGTTATTACATCGTTATAACAGGTTTAGAACAACCGTAATTTCTAATTTACGCCATAATTAGTCATTATTAATAAAGAAAACAACAATTTTTTTTTAAAAACTACCAGAATAATGACATTTTGTTTTCAAGGAAAAGACGCCTTAGCGCGAATTACCTCGCGTAGAAGAGAGATCGACGATACCGTAAAAGGCAGCCGTATGACAGAGCGATATAGCGAAGCGTTGAAGTAGGTCAGCACCGCATAAGACAACCTTAGTAGTTTATAGATCTTGGCCAAAGACTTTATACGAATTACTGGAATATTTATTGTTGTCTCGTTCAAACTTATATTAAATACAGTTCTCATCACAGGAATAACGTTATTTATTTGTCTATTAAAAGGAGTGCACCCTCCGGGCTTTATTTTTTTTATTTTTATTTATTTATTTATTTATTTATTATCATCAACAATAACAATAACAAAAAGCCAGGAAATGAAGATGAAACAATATGCATATCATGGACAAAAGCGTCTGTGTGAATGCACATTGGGTTCATCAATAAAAGTTTACAATATTTAACCTACAGCTTATAACATATGACACTAAAGAAAAAAACAAAAAAAAAACAAACAAAATAATAACACGTAATACCAAAAAAAGGTCAAAAAAAGGAGTGGAAACAATGAAAAAAAGAAGAAAAATATAAATCTACTGTAGTTTAATGACGCTTTTAATGGTATTTGTATTCTCTCTAATCCATACTTGCAACGGCTTCTTAATGCTACTATATTTTTTAGTTTTAAATTGTTCCGGTAACATGTTAAATAATTTAGGTGCTATATAAGTAATACATCTTTGAGTTGCATTATAATGCGTGTTGGGTAATACAATGTTATGATTTGTATTAGCTCTTGTTTGAATGCCATGATTGATAAAATTTTGAAAGTTATTGGTGGAAATTGAAAATCTAAGGACACATTTAAAATATAATAATTTACACGGTCGGTATTATTTCGGAAAGTATTTAGGGGTAATTGCGACGACAACGTACAAAATACAGACCCTTATTATTGTGTTACATCCAATAACAAAGAACAGAAAACACTTTTAAATTTAAAAGTTAACCGATTGCTTTTATTATGCTTATGTCGCCTTAAAGAGCAAACAGTGCACTCTACATGGCAAGCAATTTTAAAATTGATCCATTGAACTCTATTTTTATTTTATTACCGTGCATAAGAAAATACTCGTATACTGTATTTTTAGCGCTAATAGAACGAAATTGTCTTTTTACTGTCACATCAATTAGTAGAATATTTTCCAAGCCATCAATTTTAAAGCCGAGCTTTCGGCTTTCCTATTTTTAACTTACATAATTATATAGTGTATCCTTCATGTTGTTGACACTTCGACCCAAATTATATATCATATATTCTATAAAAAATCTTTTATTGTTTTTACCAGAAGTATTACTTTAGGTTTTCAAAGCAGACAACAAATAAAATTAATTGATGTTAAAGTCTGCCAAAATTATCTATAAAAGAAACAAAAAAATAAAACAACTGTCAAGAGTAGCGTATATAGTTTAGAGATAAATGTATATTATATCTGTAAAAGGTAGAGAAAAAAATATACGATCATATAAAAAAATATATTTTGCACAAAAATACTCAAAAAATATGTCCAGAAATAAAAAAATATTGTTGTCAACGGGCATCAAAAAGCCAAGCATAAGAACTTAAGTAATAATATTAATTTTGATTTTCTATTCTAATATCCTTAAAATAATATAATTGGGGTTTTTGGTCACAAATATAATATAATTAAAAAAACACCTTCTTTAGATATTGACGTTTCGGTTTAGTGATCTAATCGCGGATTAGATAATTAAATCTAATAAAAACTATAAAAAACTATATAATTTCATTACATTGATACATTATGTTTTATCAAAAAGGCACTTTATTCTACTGTAATCCGAGTTAGGTAGAAACCAATATTTTCTGCTCGTATGGTGGTTGTTGAGTGACTTTACAGGCTGCAAGTCGAGGACGCATAGAAGGCGCCTGGGCACCATCCTTTTTGTTACCTTTACCCAAACTTTTATTAGAGGATGAGTATATTCGGGTTTCTTCGTTATTAAAGAGCACAACCCTCCTGTATTAGTTGATTTTTTAGTATTTTTTAAACGATTTAAGTATAAATAATAAGCCGACAAATCAAAACTAAAATACACCCTCCACCTTCTTTCACTGGAAGAATCCAGGATATTCCTGTCCCTGTTTTTCAGGCGCACGCCGCCCCTGATCAAAATTTATTAATAACTATGCCACTTAACATCTATTTTAACTCATACAAATTGAAATATTTTTTTCGATGGTGCTCTTGACATTTAAATGTAAATCACATGTCATATAAAAAAACTTAATTGTTTTTACCAAAATTTTACTTTAAGTTGTTAAATTTGGGCAACAAATAAACATTAAATGATGTCGCATTGTGCCAACGTGATTATGAAATCCGCTAAAAATATACTGTGTTTCTTATATACAAGGCAATTTTTCTTCGACACACAATTTTTTTACGTAAAAATGAACTTGTCAGTCGATTGGTTAAGAGATATCAAAAGGCAGGCATCTGTTAACGACAAAACTTAGCGTTTCGACAGTTACAACCACATATGATATCAACAGCTGATATTGCTTTCTTCAAAAACTTCCTAGTCCGATGGGCTGTATATAGCAAGATCACATGTCAGGTTGCCTCATAGTATTTTCTTTTGGTTTTGGTGTTTTTTTAAGTGTTTCTGTGTGTTTTTTACAGTGTGTGTATTTAAACATTTTACTTTTGAACTTTATAAATTTTAGAGACTAGATTTTCTTGGTGTTTTTTATTGACGTATAACGGTGAGTACAATAAACCATTTTCGGTGTAAAAAATAGTAAAATTAAAGGAAATTAGTAGATAGTAAAATAAACATACCTATAAGTTTTGAAGAAGTAGTCCATACTCAAAGTGGAGTTGAATAGTATAGGGAAAAGAAAACCATAAAGTCTTTCTCCACAATTTTAATTCAATAGCTACGCTATAATCTACATGTTTCGAGTGTAGAAACACTCATCATCAGGATGTTGAAGTAAAAATTATGAACAGCTGATGTTGTTAGCAAAAGAGAAAATATAATTAAGTTAAAGGTGGAACTAATCCATAATGGAGCTTTCAATAGCACGTATAGGGAGTGAAAAAATTTAGCAGTCAAGAGGTGGAAAATCTATCAGCAAGCTGAAAGGTCAGGGACCAGTAAAAAGCCACTATGGGCGGGAAATGAAGAGAAAAACAGGACATATCAATACAAATCCATGTCAAATGAAGTGTTTTGTGGAAATCAGTTCAGAGTGTGTGTGATGAAAACATTAGTTTGATTTGATTTAAAAAATTCACCTATGTCGAGGAGGTGTGAAAGAATAAGTCAGAAATGAGGGGGGGAGAAAGAAAAAAATGTGTTTTTTAAATTTGAGTATAGATGCTTTCATTTAGCTTGAAGAAAAATGCTGTTGGGGCACCAAGCTTGTTACGGCCCAGTTACCCCAGCAGGAGTCAAAACTGACACATATTGTAGAGAAGAAAATAAAAGTTTACCACATTTTAGAGGAACTTTTTAGTATTTTTTAAAAAAAATTTTTATAAAGAAATTTTATTCGTTTTTCATGAACATCCTAGACGGAAGTTCGCTGCGACCAGCACGTGTCTAACCCAAAATCCCGTTTGGGTTCCTATAGTAGTAGTAGTATAGGACAATACCGCACCGAGAATCTTCCTCTGGCAGGGGTTCACTCAATGCGCTGATACTTTTATACAAGCAGATGCCAGATAACACCTTTTGTACAGAAGCTTCAATTAAGAAAAGCAATTTTCTGAATGTTCAAGCACTAGGAGGGATTCTTACCCCCCCCCCTCTCTCTCTCTCGGTGCGCTGGTTGTGGAGGGGCTTAGCGCCAAGCAGGCGAGCCATTTATTTTTAAAAACATTTTTATGTATCTCTGGCTTACATTAAGATATGCGGTTTCCACCAGTTTTCTTAGTTTTTAATCTATTTTGTATCTAAATAAATATCTATATTTGGTTCCATTTGAAATCTTTGAAAAATCTGATGATCGTGCCCATATTTCTCTCTAGCGACGACGGATATAACAAAAAGCTCTTTTAAACGAGACCAAGTTTGCTAAATTTGGTTAAGGCAAACCGGAGTTATGAGTATTTCTTTCAAAAGACCCCACCTCCCCTCAGACTATTTTACAAGTTTAAGCAAAATGTATTAAATCAAAGGTGTACCGTATATTACAAAGAATAAAAACTTAATTTTTGACATACCTTTATTTGGCATATTATCGATAAAAAAAACAATAATTTTCTTAGTCATAGGTTAAACGCCCTCCAGCGGTAAATTTAGGAACTTGAAAATAATTTCTTGCAATTTCTCTTGGTCAATTTTGTCATACATTTTTTTATTTCGAAACGTTGTGAGAAACGGTTTCTGAGATATGGCCGGCATCCATTCTTATTTGGCCACTCGGCATATTCATAAGAAAGTTTTCAAAACACCTTTATAATGTTATTTACTGAGTCATGATACTGCTATTATACAGGGTGTTCCGATGATCATGTTACAAAATTCTAGGGTAGATAAAACACACGAAAATAAGAAAAAAAGTTCATGTGAACATGGGTCCGGAAACGCTTCTTCGGGGAGCTAGGGCCCTTCGAAGATGACCTTCAAAAACTACTTTTCGTTTTATAGCTTCGGTACTACTGCAGCTATCGCAACCAATTTTGGGACATGAATTCTAGTTCGTAGGTTCATCAATTTGAGCCTTCCGGATTTTGTCACCTTTAACCAGGGGCGTACAAACCAAGGGGGTATTTGAGTAAATTTGACCCTACTCCTCTTAGGATTTAATTTCTTACCATTTTTATATCTGATTATGATTCTCCAATGCCTTTTACATAAAAAAGGTACTCTTAGTAAAAATCGCTATCTGTCACAGTTTCCTCCGAAAATGGCTAAATCCAATCAATAATAAATTATTGGTCTTAAACCAATTTTTAATTTATTTAATTTATTGGTTTGTACGCCCCTGGTTAAAGGTGACAAAATCCGGAAGGCTCAAATTGATGAACCTACGAACTAGATTTCATGTCCCAAAATTGGTTGCGATAGCTGCAGTAGTACCGAAGCTATAAAACGAAAAGTAGTTTTTGAAGGTCATCTTCGAAGGGCCCTAGCTCCCTGAAGAAGCGTTTCCGGACCCATGTTCACATGAACTTTTTTTCTTATTTTCGTGTGTTTTATCTACCCTAGAATTTTGTAACATGATCATCGGAACACCCTGTATTGTATGAGAAATTCTTAATGGATCTATATAAGACGGCCGACGATCAACAGCAGTATAAAACTGTGTAAAGTAAAAGTATGCCATTTTTTACGAGATTTTGTAGCCGGGATAAATTAATTGCCTTTATTGTAAAAAAAAATAGCAAACGCAAGTCCTCTAAGTCTAACCCGATTAAACAGTATTTTACTGTGGACGAAGCCCTAGATAAAGACTAGTATCGTGTAAAGGCTAAAGTTATATCACTGTATAGTGATGGTGCAACCCATTTATTTTAATTTTTTATAAGGAAATTCCCTCTAAACGTTTTATTTACGACTATACAACCTATTTTTTGGTTGTCTTAAAATTCCTTCGTATTATTGTGTCGTGGATTGTTTCAATAGAATATTTTAATTTGATTTGTTTAATATTTGGGCTGCCCTAGAGCAGAACTAATGTTTTTTTTTCAATAGATGATGAGCAGTTGTACACCGATTGTTTCTTCGAAAATATCGAATAGCAGAATTGAACGAGGGAGGAAATCTGCGCATTAAACAAACTTAAACAAATCTGTGGTAAACTTTACAGCTGTCAAGTAAATATTGCATCATATATATGTAGGCACACCAGTATATCTAATTAACTGAAGTAACAAAAAATAATTTCAAATCAGACGTTATTACAGGAGTTGAATGCTTACAGCAATGTCGGGTACAAGCGAGGGTAGTGGTTTTTCGACAGTGTAAACAAGTTAAAATGGACAAAAACGAGCAAAATGATCAGCTGGTGCGGGTAGTTGCCGGCTCGTTTAGCGGAATTCTCCCCGTCCACGAACTGTACTAAAAAATGCAATGCAATATGCATAAAATGCAAACAAAAATAAAATAAGCAAGAAAAGTTCTACATCTTTGCCTGTGATTACGCATTGCATGCTACTGTGGATATTGCTCTGCACTAACAACATCTGAGGTGAGATTTATTCCCCTTCAAGAACAAAATATAAAATTCTATTGTACACAATGTAGAGAAAATGACTTCATAAAATGCCTCAAAAAGACAATTCAAGAAAAATTACCATTCATAAATGATAAGCAGATGATAATTGATACGCTATAAGACCAAATAAAGAAGCTGAAAAGCGCAAAATCTATGGTAGCGTTGCAGCTTCAGCCTAGCCACCACACCCTTTGAAACATCATACTCCAAAAAACGCTCCTCCGCTGATTGTTAAGCCAAAAAATCAACAAGACGCGGAAGTAAGAAAAGCAGAACTGCAATCAAAAATAAATCCGAGCCAGCTGAATGGAAGCATCGAATCTGTGAAGACCGCAAAAAATGGAATCGAGGTAATAAATTGTAATAGCGAGCAAGAATGTCAAAAATTGCAACAAACTATACAGGATGGAGACACAGAGGGAAAATATACAATACAGATGCCTCAAAATAAGGAAATCTGGGTTTAAGATTGCCATATCAGCCACAAACATGAACACAGAAAATATTACAAACAGCTTAAAGCAACAAAGTCACTTCATTTTAGATGAGGACTACCTAAGCTTAACTTACATTTAACCATTAAAAAACAACAAGCGCGTCGTCTTTGGCAAATATTCTGATGTATAAAAAAATTATTTGTGTCGTGGGAACGCTGTCCAGTCTACGAGAATACCAGAGTTCCGAGATGTAAAAAATGTGATTTGCATGTGATCATAAGGTAATAGACTGCAAAAATATCCTGTGTTTACTGTAGTTTAGAGGATAAATCAGAATTGTCCAAAAGTATCTAGAAAATGCTGCAACTGCAATTGCTCTCGAGCAAAGCTTCTTTCCTAGACTGTCCTACCTACAAATACTTCCTACAGAGATATAAAAACTCTGTAACAGTCACTGTTATATGTTTTTTTTGTAATTACGTATTTTCTGAGTGTTCCTTGATTTTGGTTCACGTCGACACTATTGTTATAATGCTGCTACGCTTTTGTTACGCCAGGAGAGTTTAGGTAAGTTAAGAATTAAGAATAAGCCTATTTTGATAAAAGTTAGGAAAGGAAGGAAATAGGAATTTATTATGGAATTATGGAATATTTGCTTAAAAATGTAAGTCGGTTATTTAAATCAATTATAGAGCTTATCTCGAAATGGTATGATTCTCCCGGTCTAGGACATCCGAGAGCGGCCGCTTGGGCGCGAGGACACTTGGGAGCGGGACACTTGAGCGCAAAGACACTTAGGCGCGAGTCAAAATGAAACACATCTTAATATTGTTGTTGCCATTTTATTTTATAAATATACACAAAATTTAAAAGAAAAAGTAAAATTTTCAGACTTGATTCTATGGATTCATTTCATAATTGTAAGAGATAGCTCTTAAAAACTCAATAATATTCCTGATATTTGCACCGTCAACTAGATTGCGTTGATTATTGTAGTCTTCGACGAGGTTTTTGATCCTTCTGTCAGCATGGATGTATTTTTTCTTTTTTTGAGTAGGCTCATTTCCCGCAAGCAAATGTTCATAAACAACGTCTCGTCCCCTTTGGATAGTTTTTAGGCTGCCGATAAATTCCCAAATGGTTGGATGGTTCATCGACAGCTCTGCTTGTAGTCTTCTGTGTGCTGCCTCTGCGTGGTTGTTTGTGCGATCAATGTTTGTCAATACCCGATTATGTACTGACCATAGTTCTGGAAGAAATATTGCTTGGCGGCGACCGTTTTCCTGTCTGTTTGGTCGTCCTATATGTGAATACTCAAATCATTGCAAAAGAGGTTCTAGCTCTGGGGGCAACACATTTGACAATTCGTCCGATAGCTTCGTCCAAATCTTTGTTTCAGCAGCACGAGTTTTCATAGCAGTACAAACCACCCTCTTTTTTAAATTCACTGCATTACTGTCATGTGAATGGTTATGTAACTGATTCACAATAACGCCATCTAAATATGAATGCGAGATTTGCAACCTTCGATTTTTAAAATCACATCGCCAAAAATTTTAGTCCCACACGCACTAAACCTGTCAAATACATAGCAATAACCATTACTACTGTACATTGGCTTGCCTTATAACGAAACTACTTCCATTTTCAATTCGTGAAAAAATTAACTGACCAATAGACGATACTACTAACTGTTAAACAGGTAAGCGTAAACTAACTTCCACAAATAATTTAGATGCTATATATAACAAAGTAGAATAATTGAATACCAGGTTCAATACAAAAGGATAAACGTAATTAAGAGGAATTAAAGTAGGGAAGAACCATGCTAAAATCTAATTTTCCATGTAATTATAGTGTTAGGGTCAGGTCATATAGAGTTTTGCCGATGTTCTTTTCTATAAAAATTGCCTAGAACAAATATCTACCAAAAATGTTTTTTACCAAACAAGCTCATGTGTTAACTAAGCAAACATCATCGTGTACAAGTGTTCTCGCGCCCATGTGCCCTCGCGCCCAAGTGTTCTCGCGCTCAAACGGCCGCGCCTAAACAGTCGCGCCCAAGTGGCCGCGCCAAAATGTCCGTCTCCGTGATTCTCCGTTTTTGTATGCTCTCGAGACGCTCCTCTTCGTTTTATCTTTTTCGTTTCCTTCTTTTTTCTTTTGTTTTCCTATTTCACACAGGTTAATTTTTTTAGTAAATTTTTGATTCCTATAAGATTCAGAATAATCTACTGTTAAGATTTTCTGCACTTACAGATTGTATGTGATCTAGGTACAGTGAGTAACATAATATAGCCTAAAGTCTGAGATGTATTTATCTTATTCATTTAATATTCCTTTAACAAGTAATTAAATAAATTGGATTGAATTGAAATGGGATCTAACCGCCATGTATTCACTTTACAATTTATGATCTTAAGATCGATCAAAAACATGCAAATACTGGCAATGGTTCTAGTCATATCACTTAGGGTTTTAAATAAGTCACTTTGATTTTTTTTTAATTAGGCCCTGCGTACATTTTTTACTACACTTTAGTCTAGGTATAGGGAAAGGTTGCCTATATTGAACCGCTACCTAAATTGGACCACAGTACATTTCTCCGAAACTAAACAAGTGCCATATCATCTGGCAACACTGTAACATACTTCCACCTAGAACCGATGATCGGCAAAAAAACTCAACTAGTTGGCCGTTAGTGCTTGTCGTATACAGAGCAAAACGTAATTTACACAATTTTAATGTAATATTTTTAGGATTTTCTTAAGAATTTACCTTAGAACCATAAAACTCTAAGCAAAATCTTTTTTCCGGAAGTTTTTCTATTTGTCCTATTACCATAACATACTTGTTTTTTCTTGTTTCTTTCCTGTGTGGTTTTGTAAAACACGTGGTAGTTGCTTAAATTGGACTACTGGGTGATTGGCAAAATTGAACCGGTCCAATTTAGGCAATTTTTCCAAATTGTGCAAAAATAATTTTTCTCTTTAAATAAGTTAATGTCATGAACTAACACCATTTCAATATTGTTAAAATCTTTTTTCTGTGAGTTAAAAAATGAAACTATGACTGGTCCAATATAGGAAACTAATAGGTACTTTTTTTGCATTAGGATGTCTTCTACCGAAATTTTGATTGTAAATTTGATGTTTTTTTAAAATATAAGTATAAAACTTCCTGTACCAACAATTTTATTTATTATTTATTTATTTAACACCTAAGCTTCCGATTTAAATCATGTGGTCCAATTTTGTAACCCCCAGGTGCAATTAAGGCAACCAGTTCCCTATATTGAACCACTTGCAGAGGTTTTTTTACAGCCTGGTATATCATAGATACTTTGAAATAAAATTCTGCAAAAAATCCTGCAGTTGAACAACATACTTAAGTATACTAAGGTATAGCTTCAAAATCGATTTTGCGTTATTATCAGGATCTATGATAAGAAATCTGGAAATTGGTCCAATATGGGCAACCTTCCCCTACACGTCTAGTTTTAACGAGAGGTTACGTGGTTTCAAAAAGGTACGTTTTCTCAAACTGCCATATCATTGGGCGCCTTTATTTTGAAAGATAAAGTTACACTTTATGTTATTGTGTTATGTTATTAATACACACTAAACTTATTTGGCACGACTGAGATATTGTTGTATTTTATTTGCTCTCTATTTCCCCGCCCAGATTGAAAACGGCTTTAGAAATCGATCTCTGACATTTGGGGTTTTATCCTATCGTTTAGATAAAAACTTTACAGCTGTTGAGTCCCTGAGGGAGCAAAACCGTTCTCAAGTCATTTGGGAAAATTAAACACTAACTTATTTTCGTTATTCACGCTTTATACTTTCCTTAAAGAAGAAAGGATTACGAATATACCGTGTTACGAAGGGTGAAAATTTGCAATGATCTTAAGTAGGTACATCGTTAGTAAAACAAAAAAAATCCATTTAGTGGACACCGTCTGTACACTATAATTAACAAATGGGCAACTTTTTAGCAATTTATTGTAGGTAAGGTAATTTTCGTAAACAATTATTGTGGTAATTTTAGATTGTAACTAATAACTAATTTTCTAGTAAAATATTTACTTTGCTAGTACTTATATGCTGTAAGTAAAAAACTTTTTGCTTGAAAATACTTAATAAATAAGTGTTATAATTTTTAATGTGCTTCCATATGCTCCAATTCGTAAGCGCTTCCGACAGGACATAAATGTAATAGATTTAAAATAATGTATTCATACGGCAAAATGTGTAAACGTATACATATTCCAGACTACCTTTAAATTCATAGATGATAAATTCAGCTCATGAAATTGTTATATATTGTTTAAACTCTAAAAATAATTCACGGCATACGCGGTGGGGAAATCTTGCATATCTGATAAATTCTTTTAAAAAAACATATGATCTTATAAGAATTAAGTCGGTTATTGTTGAAACAGTATAATTTCTAATATGTTATGGGTCTTTAGAAGCTCTTTTTCTATATAAGAAATCATACGCATCAATCAGGAAAATCTCTTTAAAAAACATAAATGATGAAAACGTTCTCTTATCTTTTTATTCATTTCTATCTAAGATTAATAAATGTTTGTAAGGAATACCATTTTGTAAATTGATTTTTATATTTATTGTTTACTCTTCTTCTATCTTACCCTATCATATCCTTAGAGCTAGGCAGTAGCTAGCAACTAAGTAGTTAAACTAGCTACTTTTTTGGTAGCTAATAGCTTTATTTAAGCTACCTACTTCTAAACCAAGTAGCTTATAGCTGTAGCTTTTAGATTATTATTCAATGTATTCATGAAGCTACTCTAAAAAGTAGCTAGTTACTTGAAAAAGCTACTGAAGTTACTTTCGGTATCTTAAGTTACCCATAAACAATTTAAGCTACCTATTGCAAATAACTACTTTACGTACAATAGCCAATACCTGTACGACCCCGCATACTTTGTTTTATCAATATCACTTATTATTTTTAAATTTGACATGGACAGGTGTCAAGTTGACAGTAGCTTGTTTTGTGTATTTTTCCCTAAATCTTCACGTCAATATCTATACGACTATGTAACTTGTTTCATCGATATCGCATCATTTTATATTTGACATTGACATAATATGTCAACAATTGACAGTAGACTCTTTGGGTATTTTTCTTAAAAACTACGTCTATCTATACGCCTAATACCTATATGTCGAAATTTTTCCAAATTGCCATTTTGACAGGTGTCCTATGTAAGGCTTTCTAAGAACATCCTGTCAAATGTGATATACATAATCATAATATAGGTTTTATAGTATACCATAAGCATAATCATTACACCAAATTTCATTAAAATTGGATAAACTAACTATAACGAACCTAGAACGAAAAGAAATTTTTGACAGTTCCTATTGCCACGTATTGTCACCCTATGGTACATACGATTAGTTATATTGAATAAATTGAAAGTAAAATGTTTTGCATATTTGTCACGAATTTTCCTTGTCAAAGTGCGTACAAACATATTTTTTTAATTTTGTAAAATCTACAACAGGTTAGAAACTTGTCTACTTTTATTATATTCTTTGAGTTACTACAAGATTTTAAAGTTTTTATAAGGTTGGATGATACTTTATGATGTTACCTAGTAAATGTTCTCGCTTATTGGAGAAATGTGACATTTAAAAAAAATCTGCAATGTGTTCTACCAGGATGTAGGAGTTTAAATACTCAAGCAGCAATATAAGGACAGGCCGACGCCGACGTTGGCATATGCTACACCACGTCGGCACTCAACGTAGTTACAACCTTGTTACGACTTGCAACAATATGGTCAATAATTTTTGAATCGTTACAATGTCGGGAACCAACCTGGCGTCGTGTTTGAAGCACCAGCGTCCACCATTATTTTCAAGTAGAAATTACAGAGAAAGTCGGCATAAATAAACCAACCAAAAATCAGTTATATCACCGCTACTTATAAAAATATGATAGAAGAATAATATCTACTTGTATAATAAATCATGTCGGTATATTTGCATTCAAAGGATGCACGATTAGTGTCTATTTATAAAATTAAATACCCACCTTTATTTGATCTATGGATATGGTAAAAATAGAAACGCATGTCACTTTTCCAATAAATACGGGTCAAATACATGCGCCCCTGAAACATTCTCAATTTAAAAAATTTTGTGTGGAAAAAACTTGTTTTAGAAAAATAATAACTTGTTTTCACGCTGTAACAAATTGATCCTCCTTCTTTATTACACAGTTTTAACAAGTTTTACAGCGTTATTTGACATAATATTAATCATGAAAAATCAACGTTTATCAACCAATGGCGTAGTCGTCTGTATGTACAACTAAATTTTGGATTAGTGACAACTCTTCGTGATATCTATTTTTATCAAACTGTTGGGCAACTTGACGCCGGAAACTTACTAATTGCCTCCTGCATTGACTTTGTCTTTTTATAACAAAATAAAAATGTTCGCAATTACTTTTAAAAATTACACTTAATCTTTGTGACATTTAAGTACCTTATCACAAATAAATAAATAGTAGTATTTTTCTATTCTGACTTGGTACACCACTGGGTATACGCCATGATCTTAAAAAGTTAAACAACTTCCTTCAACTTTACAAAATTAACCTTTAAGAATCAGTTGTTTGAACTCAAAGGATTTATTTGTCTGCTTTTCCTAATGTTTTCCCAGTTTTCAGCGGTTATTTCTGTGACTGTTAAACTAAATTCTTTCCATAAAAGTCATATATTCAATATTAGACAGATAGCTAGTAGCTTACACACGTAATATTTTTTTTAGTTTTCAAACTGTACGTAAGTACGTATAGATACTAAAAACTGTGATAAAGGAAATGTCTATGCTATATAAAATAGGTTTACGTAGTAGGACCAATAGCAAGAGTAAGCAAAAAAAACTCTAAAAATATGAGTTCTTTAACATTAAAATAAAGTATTTAAAAATTGTGTTACCTATAGGTAGTCTAGTATCATAGGGTATGTTCGCTGCAACGTCAAGCTTAGTTTGAAAACTCTTTATTTTATGATTGTTTAGGTCTACTGGATCACCGAATGGAATGTTGGCATTTCTGAAAATGGATTGTTCTCTAGTTATATACAAAACAAGATGGCGGATAGGGTAGGGTGGTTTTAAAGAAAATCGTATCTCCAGTAATAAACAACCCGAACAAACCCAATCTTATATTTCAAAAGAAGGAAATACTTCAAAAAGTATATTATACCATACTGGAAAAATACAAGTTATAAAAATATTTAATACCTAACTAAAATTAAAAAAAAAAAAATTTTAGTTAAAAAAATACATTTAGGCCATGTCAGAAGTGTTATTAATTTTTTAGTGGCAAAGATGGCTTTCTTAAAATGACTTATTAGTTGAAATGTGCTTTTAATATTATACCTATAATATCATACATATAATCTTATAAAGCAAATTAAAAAAAATTAATAATGGGAAAGAAATAATAGGTGGTTTAGTAGGTGTTGAGTTGGCTCAATCATCGGGTTAACGTGTTTCAAAAAAGGGGTAAATATCTATTTTATACGCGCACCACGCCAAAATTTATAATTTTATTTTCATGAATGATAATTTTTGGGGCGTAGATTACGAATCTAAGAACAATTTTTGCTGAAAACGCTTAGTTTTTGACATATTTCTTTAAGTACTGTTTTTCAATTGTTATGTCACCACCATTTAGCAATTTTTTCTCTTATGGCAAATTAAACGCCCTTTTTATGTTACCTAATATTATTTTAACTTCTTCCACGTTGAAATTTCAATGAAAAGGGCACATTTTAGTGGTTATTGAAATAAAATATATTTTTTTTAAAAACCGTATTAAATTAAGTCCGTTATAGGAGGCCGGTTATTTATTTGTTTTTAGTTCGTTATAGCCTACCATGCAAAATTATTATGCTGTATTGAAGGTACCAAAGGTTAAGTTCTGGTTATTTTTAGCCAAACAAAAGGAAAGTCATGAGAGAAAGTACCAAACTGTATAAGACATAACCCGTTTTACGTATTCTTTTTTAATTCTCGTGTTTGAAAAGATTATAAAATGCAACTTTTGTATTAGCAACCTATCTTTTAATAACAAGTGGGTACTTTAGGAAGAAATATCTAAAAACAAAGCGCGATGAAAATCGTTTTTGCATTCGTAATCAACGCAAAAACATTCATCATTACTAAAAAAAAAATCATCATCGTTGGCGTATAATAGATATTTTCCAGAAAATTGCCAAAATATTTATTTAAAAAAACAGCAAACATAAAGGCCAAGAAACAATTAAAAATAAGCATTAAGCGATAAGCAATATGCAACAGAAATAACATTTGATATGTAGAAACAAATCAATCCTGACACAATTAAGTTTTAAGTAACCAGCAACATATAGATATGTATTTTTATTTTTTAACTGTTTCTCGGTCTTTAGGATACAAAAAAACTGATTATAAAACATACTATTTTTTTTAATACTGCAAATCGGTTAATAATATTCGATAATAATGTTCATATTATACATTGGGTTAATAAAGAGGCGCGATCTCCTCCCAGGAACCGCCACTGCCATGCGTAAGCAATTTAACGGCTAGATATAATATATTTTTTATTGTACTATGGACCGTGTTACTTTTCCAAGTGTAAGTGTAAATAACATCAGTCACGCAGTTCGCGGCACGCGCCACTTAAGAAAAAACGCATACTAATTTTATTGAAATGGGTCGACAATGGTGCGAGGTGTCCGTCATATTTTTGCAATTTTATAGGGTTATTAAATAACTCATACCTACATATTGTATATCGTTGCATTTATCAGAAAATTCTCCATGTTTTTTGTTTGACATTTTTTCCCATATGGCCTCTTGTTTTCAGCCGAAAAGATGTTAAATAGAATTTTTTAAAATAAAATATTATTTTTTTTTAGAATATTCCTTAGGTATTAAATATTTTTAACTCAATTATTACCGAAGATACGATATTTGAAAAATCAGCCTAGTCGCCATCTTGAATTGCTGATTACTGAAGGAAAATCCATTTTCAGAAATGCCAACGTGACATTTGGTGATCCAGTTAACTTCCAAGCGAACGGTCGTTTTTGAGCTCTATGATAATAGACTACTAGTAAGTACTAGTCTATATACTTACACTTTAGAAAAACTATACCAATATACAGTGAGGACCTAAAGTCCGCCCCCCCCCCCCTCTAACTTCTAAACCGTTCGGTATATTTTATTGAAATTTTGAACGATAATATTTGAGCAAGTCTTGCACTTTTTGACATACCAATGACAGCTTTAAATGTAAATTGAATTGAAAAAGACACAAAGTCACGGTCTCAATGTGAGACCGTGACTTTGTGTCTTTGTGTCTTTTTCAATTCAATTTACATTCAAAATCAGGTCTCTTTGAGAAAAATGGACGATTTCTTCGAACAGCTTTAAATGTCAAGATGACAGCTGGGTCCGCTTTTGGAATATTTTTTTAAATGGAAAGGGGGTTCCAATGGTACCTCATTTTGAAGGTATTTTAATGCTTAAAACATTCTCCAATTAAAAAAAACATTTGGTTTAATATGAAATGAAATTTATTAATTATAAGTATTTTAAACAAAAGATAAAGGGACACATCTACAAAACAGTGGTTACGTCAACAATTGTTGAAAATGACCGCCATGGGACCGCTTGACAAATAAATATTCTATTAGTAATTTCCTCTCGGACATTGTGAAGCACCTGTGGCGTTATCCTTGAACAAACACCTGTAAAGCCGTTTTATAAACCTCAGTTTTAACGTATCCCCAAAGAAAAAAATCTAGAGGCGTTAGGTCTGGCGATCTAGCTGGCCATTCTGTCGGACCTCGACGACCAATCCACCTATTTTCATAAGATTCGTCTAGGTAATTTCTGACTTGTCTAAAATAGTGTAGCGGGGCACCATCTTGTTGAAATACAACCTCTTGAAACTCATGTGGGTTTTGGGCAACAACATCATTAATAAGTGGAGTAATTGTATGTTGCAACATATCCACGTACCTGGGGCCATTAAGATTATATTCCAGAAAAATGGGACCTATAATGTGATTACCCAAAATGCCTGCCCAAACATTCATTTTCTGGGGAAACTGTGTGTGTCCCTCCCGAAAAACATGAGGGTTTTCATCACTCCAGTATCTACAGTTTTGGGTATTAACTCGTCCATGTAAGAAAAAAGTACTTTCGTCGCTAAAACAGATATTCCGCAAATAGTTATTATTCCTTACGATTCTTTCTGACATAATTTCGCAAAATTCTAGTCGTCTATCTGGATCATCTTCTGTTAGTTCGTGTATAATTTTCATTTTATATGGGTGAAATTTATGGCTTTTCAAAATTCTTTTGACAGAACTACGAGAAACATTACATGCCTCAGCCACGTGTTTCGTTGGCTGTTGGGGAGTAACAACCATTTCAGCTAAAACTTGGACTTTCACATCTTCCACGATTTTTGGCCTTCCAGACCTTGGTGCGTCTTTAACCGAACCAGTTTCTTGAAATTTTAAGATTAGTTTTCGCAAAAATTTTCTGCATATTTGGCGTTCCGGATATCGTTCATTGAACATACGAACAGCAGCATGGTAATTTCGGTTAGCTTCGCCAAAAATAATAATTGCTTCAAATTTATCTTCTAAAGAACGAGCCATTTAAGACAATTTGGAGATAAAAATATTTTCTGTCAATCAGACATTTAAAAACAGTATGACAGCAACAATCAATAGACAACTATAGGTAAAAAAAAGTGTGTTATAAACAGTGGTAGTCATAATGTAGAAACCGATATTATTGATTCCTGTTTAGAAAATACTGAACCAAATGTTTTTTAAATTGGAGAATGTTTTAAGCATTAAAAGACCTTCAAAATGAGGTACCATTGGAACCCCCTTTCCATTTAAAAAAATATTCCAAAAGCGGACCCAGCTGTCATCTTGACATTTAAAGCTGTCATTGGTATGTCAAAAAGTGCAAGACTTGTTCAAATATTATCGTTCAAAATTTCATTAAAATATACCGAAGGGTTTAGAAGTTAGAGGGGGGGACGGACTTTAGGTCCTCACTGTATAATATTATTATCATAGCGAACAAATCCCCTAATCACATTCTTGCGTACTTTACGTAAGACATATTAACTAAAAAAAATGGGAGTTTTATTGACAAAAAAATTAAATCCCGATTAAATACGATTATGTTAACCTACATCCAAGTTAAGAAAGGTAACCAACCGTATTAATGGATTATATCATTACGAACAAATTCTTTAGGCGCCTTTTATAGCTCTACATTTACATAAGTAAAAATTTTTTAAAGTAGTACCTAGTTCCATTGATATAAAAATTAAGTCTCTGGATAAATTAAAGTTTTAAACAAATGTTACCCTACAATAGATAGTTAACGGTATCAATGAATGTCCAAATCCTACAGTCGGTAAATAGTTTTTTGTCCGTGGTATCGAAAACTTAGGAACTACTTGACATGGGATGAGTTTTATATGCGGATTCGGAATCAACGCTGCTGAAATCCGGGTAGTTTAGGTTTGCTATATATACAGTGAGCGTGAGTATAATATTTTTAGTTTAACTTCTGTGTTATTGCTTGCACACAATTGCCTAATACTTTGGGTACCTTCCACAAACCAGTGTAAACGGCAAAGTAAAATAGTATTGTATTTTAAAATAGGCAAAAAATGTTAACATAAAAGTTCAAGGATTATAAATAGCCTTCAACGTAAAATTATTTTGACTTTACAGGGTAGCTCAATAGGCTAAATAGGCTATAGCCTAGGGGGGCCAAGACTCGCGGGGGCCCTTAAACCTTTTTAAATTAATGAAAAAAAAGTAAAATAGAAGAAAGACTTAGAACGATATAAGATATTTATGCTGACCATAATATAATAATAATAAGAACAAAATAATAATTATTATCATTATTTGTACTACATCTAGTTGCGGTACGCCACGAGCCGCTAGTGTCAATTTTTTATCGCGATTCAAAATAGATCAACCGACGCCGCTGCAGTCTGCACTTCAATACAAGTTATGTGAATCAGGTGGTAGAGCTACCGTCTTGATACACTGAGAAAATAGCTCCAAGTAAACTGTGGTAGCTGGGAAAAGTTTACTTACACCGGCTAATATTTCATTTAATATAGAAATTTAGTTTATTTAAAGCAAGTAAAACAAATTAGCTACAATCGGTTTAGTTGGATCCAATAAATTAGTAAACAATGTTTATTTGTTTTTAGTAAACATATAATTTTTAAGTATACTGTACACCTAATTTAAACTTGTGTTCACTTGTTTTGGATAAATTAAGACATGTAAAAAAGTTTACTTTAAATAAGTAAACCAAAATATTCTCCTAAGTAAACTTGGTTGCTTAAATAAAGTGTCCAGTTCACTTGTTTGGCCTTTCGTCAATGTTCGGTTCGCTTTTAGCCGCTCCCGCTTCACTTCGGCAGGATGAAACTCGAAACTCGTGGCGTCGCACGCAATACGATATACGATTTATCATTTTCTTTTCGTCCTAGGCGAAGTCGGTCGGATTGTTTGGTGCTCTGTTGCTGTATATTATATATATTTTTGTTGCCGTATTGGACATCGCGGTGACTGTACTATTATGGACTGTTCTAATATGGAGTTTTTGTTAATAAATTGGAATTTAGAAGATCATATTTCCGCTTTTACGGGTATCCCTTATACTTGTCCCTTTCACTAATTCTAACTAAACAATTTGTGTATTTTAAATAAATGGTTTATTGGTTAAAGGTACATAATTTAATAAATGGGTTACTTATTCCAAGTAAACAGTTCATTTAGATCAGATAACGAATTTCTAAGCACACCTGTTTATTTGTGTTTACTAGTTCTAGGTAAACTATTTCAGCATTTGCCATTTACTTAGGCCAAGTGAACCCTTCACTAGTCACTATATGCGGCGAACTTTTTAATTAAAGTAAGTGTATTTTCACCTAGATCTAATAAACTTTTTTCTCAGTGTAGTCTATCTACCATTCTACCACAGTGGCACGTAATTCTACCATAAAATTGAAAGTACGGAAGGTAAAGTTAAAAACATTGACCTAATCGATTGAATATAAATGACGATTCAGGGCCTCATCTCTATGCATGCATCGATAACGATAGGGCCGTTGCTCGGAATCCTAAACCGCACCGTCGGGTCGATCCTGAATATGGAGGGGCACTAAGTAATTTTTAGCCTAAATAAGGGCCTGTTGCACCGCTAATCCGGCCCTGGGTACAACATGGAAAAAAAAACTCTTCATGCAATGATTCACAGAAACTTTCCTATTATATTCCTTCTAAAACCAATGGTTACTAATATTCTAACATTTGATGTGCCATTTCACAGGCTAAAACTTATTTATGTTAAATGGTGAAGAAAAAGCGCTTGCATATTCCGATTATAGTTTTTCATTCTGTATATTTTTTTGTTTAATTGGCATTTGGGTTTGTTCGGGTCTGTATTTAAAAAGGCTAACTTCTGGTTTAACTGTTAAACTTGTAAAACAAGTTTTACGTTAAAAAAATAATAATCTTTTTTTGATTTTAAAATGTTTATTTGGGAATACTATTATCCTGTATATTTAAAGAGTCTATTTAATACAGGGTGAACAACTAAAATTTTCTATTGGGGAGAAAAATACAAGTACATACATTCTAGCAGTGATTTTATGTTTTTTCTTGAAATGAAGGTAAAACTGCAACCGAGACAAGGCCTTAATGACTATAATATATCCTGTTCTCTACGATTCTTCATGATCACTTTTCAATATTTTTGGATTTTGGAATTTAGGCGTGACTATGCAGGAAGACAAAAATCTGCAACTATACCCCATATATAATTAACAATATTCACATTATGCTGTTAGCCGATTGTCGAATAAAATATCGTGAGTATGTAGAGTTTATGGGCAACTCATATAAACAAGTTATCAATATTTTACATAATGGTTGGGATTAAAAATTTTTTAACAAGATGCGCGCTGCATTTACTTACCTGAGTACAAAAACGCCAGTGTAACTGCGTCACAAAAAGTAGTACCATTAAATTTTGAAAACCTTTCTCATCCAAACTACGTTCACCAGATTTGGCACTGTTAGACTTTCACTTTTGTAATGTTTAAAAAACATAAAGTTATTAGCTGGAAAGAAATTTACGGTGAAAACCAAAAAGTTTTTTTTTGCTAGTCTTAAACAAAATCATTTTCGTAAAATATGATACGTTGGTACAAGCATATTCTTCTTTAAATTATTAATTCAATGATTTTTGAAAATGTACATCAATAATCGGTCTATGTTTTTTGGAATCTGATTTGTAAATTTGATTTATTTTCCTAATTTTTAGTTTATGTGGAAAAACACCAACTGTAAGAAGATTATTAGTCTAGTTATCACAGTTACGAGATCTTTACCGATAATGCATACATCATAAAAGCTCAAAAAAATATGTTTACCTAATTCCCAGTTTAAGACTTTTAGATACTTTATGGCCGCTTAAATGTTCTAATAAATATTTAAATCTTTCAACATACCAGTGATAAACCAAGGAATGAAAAAT
Organism: Polydrusus pterygomalis; assembly: GCA_963969555.1. Taxonomy (NCBI): domain Eukaryota; kingdom Metazoa; phylum Arthropoda; class Insecta; order Coleoptera; family Curculionidae; genus Polydrusus; species Polydrusus pterygomalis. Next base: position 14,633,322 of record OZ018384.1, read on the forward strand.
ATTTTAAAAACAAAATAATTTACATGCACAATTTAAGCTGAGCATGTTGAAGTAAAGCAAGTGGGATTTAAACTGTTCGTTATCTGTATCTTCTTCCATGTGATTGTAGTACATAAATTTTATTCAAAAATGCACGAAGGGACGATATTATTATCCAGTAAAATTGTAAAAATAGGACACTGGTGTATAGAACAAACCTAAATATAAAAATCGGTTACTAAAAGCTTTCATTTTTCAAAAAGCATACTGTTACAGAGATAAGATCGTTATATCGTATCAATACAATATAAAAAAAACTGGAAAACTGAACACCGTGCGTACTGCGGATAATAAATTCAACATAAAGCGACACAAGTAGGTTCCTTAGGTCGAGTCGCTTATAATCGGTTAATTATAAAACTCGCCTACGGCGCATTGTAGTTGATAAGTTTTGGTAAAGTATGTGTTGTCTTTTGTCTTAAGTCATTTAGAAAAAACCGAGATTGATTGCTTAATTATTAAGAGACATTAATACCACTTGCCTACGGCTTGGTACAGATAATGGATTCTGGTAACCGCATGCGCGATCCAACGTCCTTAGTCGTAAGAAAAAAACCGAGATCTATCAGATAATTACAGGAGCCGTTACCTAATACCACTCGCCTACGGTTCATTACAACTGATGAATGTTAGCGACCGCGTGCGAGACCTCAACATCCTAAATCGTAAAAAAAAATCCGCGATCAATGGGCTGAATTGTGAGAGCTGTTACTTAATACCAGTTGTCTACAGCTCGTTATATAGTAAAAATCTTGAATACTCTCGCAAGATGGGGGCAAAGTCACGTGACACTCTGTCAATTTTGGTCTATTAAATTTTTATAAGTTGGCATGAGTTACAGGACCGGACTTTTTTTTTTTTTTTTATTTATTTATTTTACGTCGGCCTTTTTCCGCAACGAGGCCAATCACCGACGCCAGGGAATTTGTCACACACTATCTGGTAATTTTGCCGAATCCCTCTTTGTCGAGGGTAGGGTTCTTTAACGTGCCAACATCCATGACACGGGGCCCACAGTTTAACGTCTCTTCCGAAAGACGGCGCCACCTTTTAAACCAAATTCCAAATTTAACATCGACGTTGCCGGCACCGGGAATGGAACTCGGGCCTACGATCTGTAAGGCTGTAGTGCTAACCACTAGACCACAACGTCGACAGAGGACCGGACTTGAAAATTATACATGTGATACCTTCTAAAACAATTTATGCAATAGCCTCATCGGTTCTACCGCTTTAATATTGCCAAATAATAAGTAATAGGTACCTAATAATTTCTTTTGAAAGTTTTGTTTTATAAATATTATAATTTAAGGTAGGTAATAATAAGCATGAATTTCTATATGGTTTAAAGATAAAGTGTCAAAACAGATTTAAAAAGTTTATAATATTATAAATATCCAAACCTTTAAAATACTAAACTAACTGAAACACAACTTAAAATAGGATTATGTCACTCATATTTAGAACAGATTTTTTTTTGTTTTATTTGTTCAGATTATACCTATAGGTAAAATACCTACAGTTACGTAAGGTACGTAGACCCAAATATGGTTTTTATAGAATTTGTTGGCTATGGTACGGTTACATTTCTAAACTTGTATGTGGGCTTAAAAGTGGGGTTAAAAGTTTCAATATAGCCAGGGATTTAATTTTTTTGGTGGAAACCCTACTTGAGTTTTTGACTTACATAAGGTACGTAGACCCAAAAGTGTTTTTTATGGAATTTGTTGGTTATGATACAATTACATTTTTTCTAAACTTGTATGTGGGCTAACATAAAGTTAAAAGCTTCAATATAGCAAGGGATTTAATTTTTCTGTCAATGGAAACCCTAATTTAACAGTTTTTGACTTAACGTAAGGTACGAAGACCCAAATACGGTTTTTATAGAATTTGTTGGTTATGATACAGTTACATTCCTAAACTTGTATGTAGGCTAACATAAAGTTAAAAGCTTTAGTTTAGCCAGGGATTAAATTTTTCTGTCAGTGGAAACCCTACTTTAACAGTTTTTGACTTACGTAAGGTACGTAGACCCAAAAGTGGTTTTTATGGAATTTGTTTGTTAAAATGCAATTTATTGATACAGTTACATTTCTAAACTTGTATGTAGGCTAACTTTATGTTAAAAACTTTATTTTATTGTCATACAAACAATAATAATAGTAATATCAAATAATAATTTCACTTATGTAAGGTACGTAGACACAGAAAATAGAATTATATATTTGTTTGCTATCCTATTACATACTAATATGGTTAGCTATTTTAACTATTATAGTAACATAATTTTACTTACTATTACCTTACTATTGCCAAACAATAATAATATTTACTAATAACAATAATAAAAATAATTCCTTCAAAATCAAATAGCTGCTTTTTAAAGGTTAATAATATGGAAAGCTGTTTTGGCATTTGGTAGAACTAGGTGATACCCGGTTTCAACCTACCCGGCTTTGTCCAACTCTCCCTACCTACCTAAGTCAGGGAAATACTTAATTTCTACTTATTTTTCTTGAAACAGAAAAGGATATCTAGATAATGTAAAATGCAAAAATTATACATTAGAAACCTAACCTAAACGAACAAACATTTTAAGAACAAAAATTTTACAAACTAACTTTTCGACAAAAACGGCGTTCAGATGAAATAAAACTTATTACTTATCGATGAAATCAACTAACGAGCAAAGTACACATTAATAATTATGATCCCTAATGAAAAAGAATTAAAAATTTTTAACCTGTATCTAAATTTTTGGTCAAATGAATAATAATTGTAGGTACTTACAATTAAATGTATCAAAAACGCAATTTATAAATCGGTGTTTGGGCTCATTACGGTCCGCTACAAATCTAGGGATATTATTATGTCCCAATATCAGCTGATCGATGACAAATAACCGCTGTCATCTGTTTTAAAACGAGAGTATTCGTGATATTTAGTATAGCTAATGGATAATAAGCATCCGCAAGCGCGGCCCAACGTCCTTAGCGGTTGGAAAAAAAAATAGATCGGATAGACGATTGATTCAAGAATTATAAGTATTCAATAAAAGAAGGAGTGATAGAAGTGGGTTTCTGCGCATCACAGGTAACCGATAATAAGTGACATATGTCTTTTGTCATGTGCGCCGAGACGTATTACGCATGCGATGTTTTATTACTTAGCAGTTGCCAAATTGTCCAAATATTTCTATTTATTGGCGAAGATTTCCCCAATACTATTAGGTTTAAAGAAAAACACTCTAAGAAACAAATCAGAAGTAACAATCGAGGTATTATTCAATAAATTAAAAGTTTCATTAAAATAACACCTCTTAACACCGTGGTTAATTTGTCTACTTCCTCTACTAGTGCCTCTAATGACAGAACTAGTTCCTGTAATGCCCAACTATTACCACTAATACACCGACTAATCCCTGTACTACCAACTAATTCCTTTACTAATGCCATTAATTCTCAATATCTGTGCACCAAAATTTCTCAGCGGTTTACCCCTCGTGCTATGCAACCCTTGAATATATACATCGTGATTCTATGGTACGTTAAAAGTATCTGGCGAACGAGTTAACGAATAATTTTTAAACATTTGGTTATTTACGTGAACAAACATGCTCTACCTATTGAAAACATTTTTTTACTAAAAAGTAGTAGCAACTTGATTATGGTGAATGCATTACCCTGTATATTATTTTATTATTGAGCTCCTAGGTAATTCCTAATTCATCCTTAGTACTAACAACACAAATGTGTTTTCTTAACTGGACCAATTTTTCTATTGGCTGAATCCAAAGCCATTATCTTTCATACATTCAGAAAAGTTTAAAAAATTAAATTCTTTGGCGGTTTTGTAGAAATAAATAATTTTTTGATAAATTAAATGGTAATGTCTTTTTGCTCTATTCCAGTTATCGTAAAATAAGCATCACTTTGCTCTTGTACAAGGAAGAACACATGTTACATTTTTAACACTAAATTTTAAACACCCTGTGGGAAAATGTGGTAGTAAAATGATAGCTCGGTTTTTAGTTTTATCGTTTTTTAACGTTATGCTTCTTGATTTATCACGATATTTCTCTTCTAAAAAAAGATACAATGTTTTAAAAAATTTCTGGAATTTTACAAATTTAATTTAAAAATATTTTCTTAAATTAAGAAAGAAGAAATATTATTTTTAGTAAATCCTATTAATATTGTGTATTGCCTTGGCATCCTATCAAAACAATGGCTAGTTTCAACGTTTTGGCATTCTTCAAGAAGGTCTGTCGGAGATCTTGAATTGTTTCAGGAAGTGTACCAGAGAAGAATTGTTAGCGGAGGTTGAAAGTTATGGTAACCAAAAAATGAGGAAACTAAAGGTTTAGTTCAGAAATCTTGTATTGAAATCAAAGTTAAGGAATTTTTGGATGGCTCTGATATCATTTTAATTGAACTTAATAGCTTTTCTTTAGAGAAGAAGGAAAAAAAGGTTATCTTGAAACTTTGTCGTTGATCATGCTCCCAATGGCGTGCGAGCAAGGCGATGATAAAAACTTGTGAGAGTTGCAATGAAAGTGACGATGATTGTAATTAATAATGTCATTGTAGGAGTAAAAAGTATGGCTAGCCTGTACTCTATCTATATAAATGTGTAACTACCGTATTTCTTGCAAAGTTTAATTCGTGCGACGCGCATTATTCTTACAATCAGTAGCTGGTTACATTAGCTTCTGCGCTTTTATTGCATTACTACAGTACATAGAGTAACCGTATTTTTACCTACTGTTCCCAAAGCCTAACCTTACCTTACATTCTGAGCTAATAGTTTTATTATTCTCGGTCCAGCTTATGTATAACTTAAAACTTATACGGAATTGTTTTATCTGTTCATGCTTATGCATTAACTTAAAATTTATAATCATTTTAATGAAATTCGATTTTATACCCACCCTATGTTTAAGATTGTCGCATGCTCTAACACTAAACTGAAAAATCTGTTTGTGTATGTTTCAATTATTGATATGTATCTACAGTGCCACTTTGATGAAAATCAAGGTATAGCGTGAATAATGAAAACAAATTTGATATTTAATTTTTGTACATGACGGTTTTATTTGGCGGATTATTAAACAGGTGTGGGTATAGATCAAAATTTAAAGGATACATTTACTAGTGAACGCAGCACAGAAACAGTATTATGCCCCGACAGACTCCATACCATATATTACGCGCGCGCTGTTACGATTTTTGATCACTGCTGTATCTTCATATAGTTTTTACATTTTCAATGCCGTGTGTATGAAACCAAGATCCAAAAAGCCGCAGTGTTGTTAGTTTCTATACTAGTGAAAAAAACCTTGTTCCAATAACCCTTGTTTTATTCATAAAACGCCTGAAAAGCCGATCTTGGTACCTATATAAAATCAGTAATGGGTGGAAGAGAGAATCCCTTGGGTTCTCCTTGCATGAAAACACTGTTCAACCCTTGACGTTTGGCGCCAGACTCACAGACATAAAAATATTAAAACATAACCATACCTACGTACCGATGAAAAGATAAATTCTTATTCATTTGGTCCACTTTTTTGCATACCACATATACATGGACCATGATTGTTCATTACTGAACAAGACTTTTCCCAAAAATCAGCCAAGATAGTCACTAAGAAACAGCACGGATTAATTCAGTAACAACGCAACAACTACCTGCCGTCAAGTCCATTCAATTAGAATTTAGAATTGTAAGCCAAAATAGGTAAATAAAATGCATGTTGTCAGAGTGCCGGATACGATTACAATAGAAATCATTTTGAAAATTCTCTTATTAACGTTTTGTAAGGTAATAGGCTAGTATTGATAAATAAATTTAATATTAGTATGAGGGAAATATTTACAGATTATCCTTTTATTAAAGCAGTTGCTATTGGAATTGCCAAATTAGCATATTTTTTGGGGGATTGGGTCCATCCGGGTATCAAACCAAGGGGGGTGATATCAGCATTAGACTTGAGTTCGTGCCTGTATGGCCCTATGCCAATGGTCCAATGGCAAACAATAAGGCAATTATTTTTAAATTGCCTATTCTAAATTTTCCCTGTTTAAAAATCTAACATTGGGTCGCACAAAGATTTTTAATTAACCACCCAACTTAGACTGTGACATAAATGACATTATCAAAAAATTACCTTGTCAAACTTCCATTGTCTTTATTTTATTACTTAACACAACGTTTCGGTTAGTTAGTATCTTTAACGAAGGCATTGACCAAGAAATCCCTCATCTCCCCCCGTTTTCTTATGAAAACATGATCCAAATAAGATAACAACCATAGACATTCATTAGTTAAGCCCCTACAGGGATCAAATATATCAAAGTTTATGTCCCCAATAAAAACTTCCACCTTTCTTTTATCACCCAAATTATTTAAATGAGACTCCAAATCACTTAAAAACAAGTTATCGCTGACAGAAGGTGGTCTATAACAAGGCATCAGGAATTTTACACAATTCAACTTAAATTTAATAATACTAACTGTTACCTATATGGGTTACTGGCCAAATTATATGGTTAATATTGAATATATAATCCCTAATAAAGACGAGAACGCCATTCTTTTGGTTATTCATACTATTATTAAAACAAGTTTTAAATTCAGGAATTGTGAAGTTTTCTACGTTTTGAATAATTCGGGTTTCACCAATATTATCAAATCCACATCGGTGATCCTAAAAGTTTCCAAAAAGGCTAAAAACGAGTCAAAATATTTTTGCTCACTATGTATGTTAAGGTGAAGGATCTTGAAAACCTCTTTTTGTTTTTCATTATATCACAGGTGTTTCCATATTAATGCAAATCATATCTTTGGTTAATATTGTTTAGAATAATATTTTCTTCATTATCCAGTTCATTCAAAACATTCAACTCTGCGATGTTCATTATAAAATAATAGTACAGATAAGTGAAATTTTTATTTGGTGTAGTTTATTTTGCTCCTTAGTACCTAGATATGAAACTTTAAAGTTGGGCATTCTTGACTGTTGGTTGGTTGGTTAAAGGCGTGGGTCGGGTTCGACGTGTGGCCCAAGCTTCTTACACTACAGCCTTCTAGCTTATTGTGCGCCCCAGTCTTGTTAGAAAAGGTTTGTTCCTTCTACGAGGTCCAGTAGTTTTTTTCCAAGTTTGGCATGCGGGAGGTTATCGCCACATCGAATATTTCCGAAGATTTTGAATGTTTTACGTTTTAGCGCTTTGCAGCTGTATATGATATGGGAGGCGGTTTCGTCCTCTTCACCGCAAAGTCTACATTCAATGGGTCCATTATAGACTCCCATTCGTTGAAGGTGTTTTCTTAAGTGACAATGGCCTGTTAGTAGGCCAGTCACTTGTTTTAACTGGGTGCGCGTCAAGAGCAGCATTCCAGCTGATAGCTTCCTCGAGGGCCTATCGATAATGGCCCGTGCGTGTGCCTGTCCAGGTGTACCGTTCCATCGAGATAGATGTTGCTTTTGCGCCCATCTGTCTAATGTTGTTTTGGTTACCTTTTTTGATATTCCAAGTGCGGGTTCTGGGCCCCTGAAATTTTGAGCAGATCCGGTTCTTGCCAGTTCATCTGCTTTTTCGTTGCCTTTTATCCCTGAGTGACCATCAGGAACCCATAGGAGTTCAACCTTGTTGTTTCTGGCTGACAGGTCTTTTAGGTCGTTAAGGCACTCCATTGTGATTTTTGATGTAAATCGGAAGGAGTTCAGAGCCTTCAGGGCAGCTTGGCTATCCGACAGGTCGTGGGAGCCCTTTTCAAGATTATTTTGTATGCATGCTTGTATCGCATCAACTTCTGCTTGGTATACTGTGGCGTAGTTTCCCAGGGGCATGCTGATTTCCATTCTGGGTCTTTCCCCAAATATACCTGCGCCTACTCCGTTGGCCGTTTTCGATCCATCAGTGTACCAAACTAGGCCATTGTCTAGTGACGGAGATTTTTCTTTGGACCACATATCAGGGTCGCACCTGACATTAAATGGTTTTGTAAAGTTATATATCGCTTTTATGCGATCGGTTTGCATCTCCAGGAGCGCGTCGTTGATAAGGTCCGTGGCTCTTGTGTGCCCTATTTTCTCGGGGCGTTGTTTCCATTCCCCGTTTGCTTTCATCCTATAGGCGCTGCAGTTGGCCTCCATTTTGATGTGTATATCTAGTGGTGTTAGTCCTAGTCTTGACTGTTGCTTTCATGGTCAGTGGCGTAGCTTAAATTATATTTTCCATTTGCCTTATGACAGTTGTTACAAAATTAGAAGTTTTAGAACATATTGGGCACACCATTTTATTTGTGTAGTAATATTTTTTGCGACAGTACTCTTGGCAATTAAAGCACTTTGGCCACAATAAATCTTCATAATACCATGTAGGTACTTCTTTGAGTCCATGCATACTCTCTTCATATTCATAATGTAGTGAAAAGTTTGTGGTGTGACTTAGCAAAAATATATTTTTACGTACCTATGTATGTATTTACAATTCTTATCTATAAAATTATTGTGTCTCTACACATTGACTTGTGTTAATTTTCTAAAAGTGCTGTTACCTTTTAGATCCTTTGCAAATGCGGCGAAATTTAGGTAAAATATTCTCTCAGACCTATGTTTTTAAGTATCATCTCTAGGAATTAATTTGGTTCCTTAGAAAAAAGTTGGCAACCATATAAAATTATATTAACGCCAATCAAAATACGTCAATTGATCCAATTGCAAATGGCCGATTCTGTTTTGTTACCTTTTATTATTAATTTGTTCGCCTGTTTATTGTGGTATTTCTAATTAGGTTGAACAATTTGTTATATTTTCTGTGATGTTTAAACTTTTAAAACAATAGAAATGAACAATGCCACTGTGTTTATTGCATAATTATTTTAAAGTGAGAAAACTGCGGCAGAGGATATCGGTTTCAACAGGTAAGAAATCTGCATAGGTGCATTGTTTTATTATGATATATAGCGTAATCAATTATTAAGGAAGATGTTATATCTCGAAAGGTATTTATGTTACGATTATGGTGTAAAAAAATGATTGATAAAATCGGTCAAAAAAGATTGATCAAAAAAATAAACTTCACTGACATTAATTTTTTTTCTACATTTTTACATTCTACAATCAATTCTAGCCATTTTTCATAAATCTTAATCTATACCTATTCTCAACAGTTTAAACGATTAATACTAACTTTTAAAACAAAATAGACAAACGGCAAAGTATGAAAGTAACTACCGTGCGAGCAATAATTATTTGCATCAAAGAGGGCTTGGATTAAAAAATGTAGGGCTTGTTTAGATCACAATGATATAGGGACGATATATCTAACCAAATGTAGGTTAAAATTTTGTCAAATTTGTATTATGACATGATATGCCAAACTAATAAGTAATAAAATAAGTAGACAAATACAAATTTATTTTTGTTGTTTAGAAAATTATAATACTTGCACTTTATAAGGAAATAAATTTAGCTGATTCTTAAGAATAGTCCTGCATGTTTCACAAGATCTTCCCACTTCTCGAAGCAACGTTAGGAAAATGTTCGTGAAAATCGTCCATGCACAAACCCGGATTGTATTGCCACTCACCATTTACTTTAACCCCGTTTTGAAAATACGCTTTAACCATGAATGTTTTGTGCTGTTCCGTAAAGCCCATTGTGTGAATTGTTCAAGAAATTGGAAAAATTAGCGATTAATCAAATTACTCACGACTGGCAAAGATGACGGAATAACTGATTGATTGTTAATTCAGGTAGTTACTGACACCCAACAGGTATTAAGCTCTACGGCTAAGCATTACGTCCTTAGATGCAAGGCCCTCTTTGATGCAAATAATTTTTGCTCGCACGGTATTTCATAAGATGTTGAAAATGTCTTCCTCCAACTGTTCTGCAGTAGATCAATCGACCTAAAAATTCATGTTGTAAATTTTGTACTAGGTACTACTTGGGGAGAAATTTCTCGTTTTACTCGTTGAATGGAGTACTCAGGGGCGGATGGGACACCTCGGACCGGCGCGGGAAGTCGAAACGGCGCCGCGTCGTGTCGATCCAATAAAAAAAAATTAAAAGACATAAATATGTATTTTTTCATCCACTTACGAGTAAACAACCCTCGTTAGGGGAGTTTATTTTTAATTTTTTTTTATTATTACTTAAGGTGAATACAATAGTAACTGATTAAAACAATGCATTTTACTTCTATTTATATGTTCTGTGTGAGAACGCTGTATTACAGTAAATCTAAGAAATAAGATAAGAGTTTTGCAGAATTTGTTGATTATGCAAATCTCACGGGAATGTAACTCCTCCCTCGTTAAGTTGAAAACACATCCTAAAGATGTTTTCACACTATTTGGAAAATATTTTCTTCTTTTTTTGAATCGATATCTGATTTTTTAGGTGTTTTCTTAGATTTCTTTACAATTTTTATATATATGAGGTAACCTGAAATTAAGACAAAAATAATATATAAAAATATTGTCCAAAAACTGGTCCTAGTGATGTAGACTGTTGACGTCATCTCTTGCAGGTTTTTTCTTTGTTCCTGTAGTTTAGCTTGGATTTCTTTTGTTTCCTTGAAGTTGATATAGTTGAGATCCATAGAGGGTGGATTGTATAATTTTGGTCCTTGCTGTTCGATTTGACTTAAGTTCAGTGTGGGTAGGTTTACCTCGTCGAAGATGATTTGACTTGATTTGTGTGTTTCGAGTAAGATTGATCTGATGTGGACTTTGCAATCGGTCGGGGACTCCAATAAATAGGATCCATATAGGGGTACGTTGTCTGTTAAGTTTACGTTACTCTCAAAACATTTGAAGTCCGGTCCTGTCGCAGACTACCACGTCATTAGGCGATATGATCGAACCACCACGGGGATGCCGGGATGCTGAACACTCGACACTCCCGACTGGCATTCTACCAGCTGATGAGCGAAGAGCGAAGCACGACGGCTTTTCTTATAGTTATAAACATTAAATTAACGTTTTCTCATTAATGTACGAGTTATATTAAAAGGTTAAAAGACAAAAATAACTGTGTATTAGTGTTCTACAAGAGAACTGGTCCTTCCTATGAATAATCCCAACATTTTGGCCCATTTCGAGACGAATGTGAATGGTACAGCGACGATGCCTGTGGAAGTTGGACGAGTCCATTATTAAATCGAGTGAACCTATTCCTTGTTGATATTTTTAATATCCTAGCATAAACTTGTTTGAACTAAGTTATTGTACTGGGGATTGTTAGTTTAATGTTTATAGGGTTCATTTATCGATGATTTAGCGATGTGTTATATTTAATTCGAGTGATATTTCAATGTTTCTGCTGCGTGGCAACAAGTGTTTCAAGTAAAAAATGGCGATTTCTAGTTTCTAGTAATTTTTGAAGGAAAAATATTTAATAAAATATTTAATAAAATATTTTTACGATTTTTTATTTTAGAGGGATACGAGGGTAATAATAATTCTATGACGAGACAATACCATAGATTATTAATAAAGGTTTTTATTTGTCAAATCAAGCCGACAAACAAAAACTCGCTTACATGAGTTTTACGAGAGTTAATGAGTAAGTACAATTTTTATATGATTCTAGCGTAGCGATTCTTTTGCATTTATTTGAGGCTAATTATTTATTGGTAAAAAGTTTGATATTTAATTCATATACGATGGATAAAAAATTTGATAAGGAGTCTTTGAAAGCAAGACGTGGACAAATCGAGACAAGTTTAACGAGGTTTTGCAAATTTATTTCTGAAGAGGTAAATAGTTCGAAAATAATTGAGATTCAAACGAGGCTTGAAAAAATACAATTTCAATTTCAAGAATTTGATATAGTCCAGTCAAATCTGGAAATTTTGGATGAATTAGAGTTTGATGTACGCGAATCTATTGAAGAAAGGTTTTTTAAAAATATTAGCATGGCAAAGATGTTAATTGCAAATGGTATGACACCACCTGCGGTATCTCAAGTCAGTGTACAGGGTCCGTCCAATAATTTTGCGCGATTGCAGCCTATAGAGTTACCGACATTTTCGGGAAGTTATGAAAAATGGACGAACTTTCATGATACATTTAAATCATTGGTGCATTCTAATCAATCATTGGATGCAGTCCAAAAATTTTATTATTTAAAAACGTGTTTAAAAGGTGAAGCCGCGCAAGTTATCGATTCTTTAGAGGTAACCACAGACAATTATAAGAATGCGTGGACTTTGTTGAAGGAAAGGTTTGAGAATAAGCGGTTAATTATTCAAGGTCATATTAAAGCATTATTTGATATAAATCCATTAAACAAAGAGTCTGTAACTGCTTTAAGGGGAGTCGTAGACAATACATTAAAACACATTAGGTCACTGCATTCATTGGGGGAGCCCACCGACCACTGGGATACGATTTTAATTTATTTAATATCATCAAAAATTGATAATTTAACTAAACGAGAGTGGGAAGGTAGTATTAAAGGGAATAATATGCCGACATTAGATCAATTTTTAAACTTTTTAAAGGAACGATGTTTGTTGCTAGAGGCAATCGAAGTTAATAAACAACCTAAAATAAACGGTATACAAAATAAAAACTATTCGTTTTCAGTATTTCACGAAGGCACTGATGATTGCAAGCATCAAAATAGTTATTATGTAAGAAGTCAAGGTCATGATACTTTTAGGAATCAGAACAAGGGAAATAGTCCAAGAGGACAGTTTAAACAAGTACAAAATAATAACCAACAAAGAAGTCAATTTGGAGGTTATACGGTTTCGTGTTACTTTTGTAGTAAAAATCATGTTATTTATAAATGCGCAGAGTTTTTAGAGTTGTCTGTACAAGAAAGAACATTTGAGGTACAGAAAAGAAAATTGTGTTTAAATTGTTTACAATCTAACCATTTTAGAAATGATTGTACGCACAGTGGCTGTCGAATATGTAATCTTAAGCATAATACACTTTTACATGATAATTCTACAGGTAGTGCAGGTCAAACGCAAGGTGGTTCTAGGGGAGAACAGCAGCCTCCAGGTGTGACAGAGATTTCTGCTCATGCAGTTTACAATAATAATATGGTCCTCCTTTCTACTGCTAGTATTTTTATTTACGATAGATTTAACCAGCCTCATAGGTGTCGAGCATTACTGGATTCAGGAAGCCAAAGCAACTTTATAACTAAGGACCTAGCGGATAGGTTACAATTGTCAACCAGGGATATTAATATTTCAGTCATTGGTATAGGTCAAGGTCAGACAGGAATTTCTAAGCTAACGAGCACAACTATTAAATCAATTCAAAATGAGTTTAAAACTAACTTATCATTCTTAATTTTGCCCACCATTACAGAAAATATTCCTTATGTCACATTTAGTGTAAACGATGTCGCTATACCGAACAATTTAGCTTTGGCAGATACACAGTTCAACAAGTCAGGACCTATAGATGTGTTGTTAGGGGCACAAATATTTTATAGTTTGTTGATGCCAGAGCAAGTTAATTTAGGGCAAGGTAAGCCAATCCTGCAAAATACAAAATTTGGTTGGATCTTGTCGGGTCTAATTAAAACAAATTGTGAAAGAAAGGGTATTAGAGAGGTATGTAATTTTAGTCTAAACAAGCAACTTTCAAGATTTTGGGAACTGGAAGAGATTCCTAACAAACGTCATTTATCTTTAGACGAGCAGTATTGTGAAACATTTTTTAAGAAAACTATCAGCCAAGACAAGGATGGAAGGTTTATAGTTAGGTTGCCTTTCAATGATTCAATTAACAATTTAGGTGATTCCAAGGGCACCGCTCAACGAAGGTTCGAGTCCGTGGAAAGGAGATTTGAGAGGTCTGATAAGTACAAGGAAGCATACACTGATTTTATTTCAGAGTATATGGACATGGGACATATGTCAAAGGTTAGCGATAATCACGATGAAAAATTAAATTTTTATCTCCCTCATCACGCAGTTCAGAAGGAGTCAAGTACTACAACGAAGCTAAGGGTTGTGTTCGATGGTAGTGCTGCCAGTACGAGTGGTGTCTCGTTGAATGATTGCTTGAGGGTAGGACCAACCATTCAAGATGATATTTTTGATATAGTTTTACGGTTTCGTTCATTTCCGTTTGTTATGACTGCAGATATTGCAAAAATGTACAGGATGATCGCTGTTCATCCTGATGATCGAAAGTTTCAGAAAATATTTTGGCGTGCTAATAAAGATGAGCCGGTTGAAGAGTATAATTTGAATACTGTCACATATGGAACCAGTACAGCTCCTTTTTTGGCTATACGTTGTCTCCATGAGGCAGCATACCAAAATATGGGTAAATTTCCTGCAGCGTGTAAAATAATATTGGAAGATTTCTATGTTGATGACCTAATGACAGGTGCAGATTCAGTTGATAATGCGATTCAATTAAAAAATGAGATTTCTGGCCCTTTAAAAACTTGTGGATTTGAGTTACGTAAGTGGACATCAAATAACCTAAAAGTTCTCGATCATAATTCTGAAAATTCTGTAAGCTTTGACAAGGAACTTAAAACTTTAGGTTTATTATGGAATTCAGAAACTGATAGTTTACAATATTCGATCAATGTGGTTTTTCATGAAAATTATACCAAAAGGCAAGTATTATCAGTCATCTCGCAAATATTCGATCCGTTGGGGTTGATTGGCCCCACAGTTATCAAAGCCAAAATTTTGATGCAAAAATTATGGCAAAGTAAACTTAATTGGGAAGACATTATTCCAGAGGAATTTTTATCTGGCTGGCAAGCATTTCTAATGCAACTTCATTCCCTGAATTCGATAATAATTCCACGATTTGCGCTTTTAGTACCGAAGGGTCGTATAGAAATTCACGGTTTTTGTGACTCATCTGAAGTAGCCTATGGTTGTTGCCTTTATGTACGATGTAGTAGCGCAGACCACACTTCAGTCCATTTATTATGTGCTAAGTCCAGGGTAGCACCCTTAAAAAACATTACAATTCCAAGGTTGGAGCTTTGCGGAGCATTACTTTTATCAAAGCTGTATGATAAGTGTCCAGTTCGGATGTAACCTTTCGACAAGTGAACGTGGTGGCGCTACCTTCAGTTAAAAATGAGAACTTGATTATTGCGCGCGTAGCCTCTCACCGTGTGAGTTGCTGTCATATGTTCGGTTAAATTTTGTAATTTTTTAGTAAATAAAGTTTGCAAAAGTTAATAATAGTTTCCTTAATCTATCTCGTATAGCGTAGCGTTCATTTCGTACATAAATTTGGTCAATCGAGCCAAATATAGCGGTTTAAATAGTGAATAAACATTTACCGGCAGACCAACAATGGATTCCAATCAGCGGTAGAAAATTGCCGTGTTGCCAAGCCAAACACATACCATTACAAATCATAAGAAGACATCATAAAAGTAGGTCCTTTCCAATTGCTTAGTTAATCCTAATGCTTAGTTTCCTACTAATATTAAAAACCTCACCTGCATGCTAATATTTGTATGAGCATTGTATAAGTTATTATTTTAAAATAAATAAGCATAGTATTGCGTACATTTTAAACAGTTAAAAAAAAAATGGCACAAAGCGGGGAAAATGCCACTGTTGATGAAACTAAAAAACTAGTTGTTCGTAGGGGTCAGTTAAAGGCGGCATTAACTCGATTTTCTAAATTCATAAAATCACCAAATCCTGACATCACGGGCTTAAAATTAAGATATAGTAATCTCAACTCTACTTGGACAGAATTTCAGTTTATTCAGTCCAAACTCGAGGAATTAGATCTAACTCAAGAAGCCGAGAGAGAATCGTTTGAAGACGATTATTATAATCTTGCAGCGTTAGCCGTGGAAAAAATTGAACATCATCAACAGAGCGCGTCACAGAGACTCAATACAAATATTAACCTATCTCAACCTCAAGGTAATCAACAAACAACAAACACTAACATCGCGAAATTACAGTCCATTACTCTACCACAGTTTAGCGGTTCTTATGAGGGTTGGCTTCAATTTTTTGAAATATTTCAGGCATTAGTCGACAATAATGCAGAATTAACCAAAATACAAAAATTCTACTATCTACAGTCTTGTTTATGCGGCGAAGCAATGCAAGTATTGCAGTCATTAGAAATTTGCGAGGCAAACTATGATGAAGCGATTCGTTTGTTAAGGGAACGATATGAAAATAAACGATTACTCATTCACAATCACGTTCGTAACTTGTTCGAGATGCAGTCCGTGACTCGAGAATCTCACCAGTCGTTGCGTAAATTACTGGATAGCGTTGTTCGTAACATTCGCGCGTTAAAAACACTTAATCAACCCGTAGATCAATGGGATACATTAGTCATTTATTTATTATCGCAAAAACTAGATACACATACTCGTAAAGAATGGGAGGTGTTTAACAAAGAGGATTCTCCAAAAACTGAAGAATTCTTAACGTTTTTAAAAAATAAATGTCAAGTCCTTGAAACTATCGATAGCAAGCAAAATAACGTATACGAAAGAAACTCTTATAAATCAATACATTCTGTCACACCGAAATTGACACATTTAAATACAAACAGTAATTCAAATACGCAACCGCCTTCTCAAAGCAACTCAAATTTCAATAATTTTCATTGTCATTTCTGTAACGAAAATACGCATTTTACATACAAATGTCAAAAATTACTGTCATTGTCAATCAAAGACAGATATTCTGAATTAAAACGCTTAGGCATTTGCACAAATTGTCTAAGAGTTGGCCACAACGCAGAAAAGTGTATCGGAAAAAACTGCAGAGTGTGCCAGTCAAAACACAATTCTATTTTACATAACTTTAATTATAAACAAAATACGCCAAACGTTGCAAATAATACAAATCTTAGAAGCGCATGCAATCTATCAATCTCTGATCAAAATAAGGAAATAAATCGTAATACCGAAAGTTATAACAATGCTAGTCAACGTGACAACGTCGCCGAAGAAGTCACGCCGATTTCCCTAGCAGTTACGTCAACAGCTAAGATGCCAAACATAAGCGCGGGTGCCTGTGAATCACGGCAATCGGTAACCAAAAGAGCGCCAACGGGCGAAGGTCAAAAACAAATATTATTAGCTACAGCGATCGTCTATATTTTAGATTCAAACAACAAATCCGTAAAATGCCGAGCATTGCTTGACTCTGCTAGTCAATCAAATTTCTGTTCAAGGAAGTTATATGAGAAGCTTCATTTGCCGTGTGATAAGATAAGCGTTCCAATTTTAGGAATAAATAATGCGGCTAGCAGTGTCAGCGCAAAATTTAAAACGACAATTAAATCCGTAAATGAGCTGTTTTCTGCAAATATAAATTTTTTGGTTATAGAACAAATAACCACAAATTTACCACAAGTTTCGTTCGATCCCAGCTCATTAAAAATACCCGAGAATATAGAATTAGCGGACCCAGACTTTTACATAGGAAAGGAAATCGATATTCTATTAGGTACAGAAGTATTTTTCCATTGCTTAAATATTGAAAAAATCTTATTAGGAAAAAACGAACCTATCTTGCAAAATACAAAGTTTGGTTTTGTTTTAGCGGGTCCTATGTATTTCAATGCATACAAAAATGACGATAAACATCATTGTTTTTTGACAATTAACGAGGGCAATGATACCGTACAAAATACAATACAAAAATTTTGGGAAATCGAAAATATCGACAATAAACAAAGTAAACTTAGCAATGAAGAATTAGAATGCGAAATTGATTTTAGAAAAAATGTCAATGTTGATATCGACGGAAGATATATCGTTAAACTTCCGGTAAAAACAAATTATTTAGAACTCGGTGAATCATACTCTATCGCTTTAAAATGTTTACTTTCTTTAGAAAGACGTCTAGAGAGAAATCCCGACTTATATAAACAATATTCCGATTTTCTTAAAGAGTATGAAATCTTAGGTCACATGGCCCGTGTTGATTCTAAGTTAGATACAAAAAACGAACCTTGTGTATATCTTAGCCATCATTCCGTAGAAAAATCTAGTTCTAGTACCACAAAGGTACGAGTGGTTTTCAACGCAAGTTTAAAAACAAATTCTGGATTAAGCCTCAACGATGTTTTAAAAACCGGTCCTAAAGTTCAAAAGGATGTTTTTGATATTGTATTACGCATGCGCACATATCCAATTCTTATTGTCGCGGATATCGAAAAAATGTATCGTATGATATTAATTCATGAATCGCAGCGCAAACTTCAAAGAATTCTTTGGAGAGATGATATAACTAAAGATATTACGCATTTTGAACTAAAAACAATAACTTATGGCACAGCCAGTGCTTCTTTTTTAGCGACTCGCGTATTACATGAAATAGGACTTAAACATAAAGACTCACATCCTGAAGTCAGTAAAATAATATTAGAAAACTTTTATATAGATGATTTAATTTTTGGACATCATGACCTTGATAGCGCGATTAAATTAAAAGACGAAGTTGATAAAATTTTGTGCAAGTCTGGATTTAATCTACGAAAATGGATGTCCAATCATTCAGGCGTTATTCCAAATTCCGATACAAAGACAAATTCACAAGAGCAAAATTTTTATATACGAGGGGACGTCGAAACGAAAACATTGGGTACGGTTTGGAAACCCGAAGCAGATACCATCGGATACAAATTTGATTTAAAAATCGACAAATGTATCATAACAAAGAGAACTATTTTAGCTACAATCGGTCAACTTTTTGACATATTGGGATTAATTAATCCTGTGATAGTAAGAGCGAAATTAATATTACAAGAAGTTTGGAAGTTACAGTTAGATTGGGATATTACAGTTCCTGAAAGTTTAGCAAATAAGTGGTTAGATTTTGTAGATACGCTATCGCATCTAAATTCTTTTAATCTACCCAGATGTATTTTTAATACGCGTGAAAATAAAGAGCCCGTTAAGCTCTGTGGTTTTTGCGATGCAAGTGAGCTCGCTTATGGTGCGTGCTTGTACTTAATTTCGAGAAATAAACAAGGTAAGGTAGAATCACATCTAATCTGTTCTAAATCACGATTAGCGCCATTAAGCTCTATGAGTCTTCCCCGTCTCGAATTATGCGGTGCTTTATTGCTCGCGCAGTTAATCCAGAAAGTCAAAAATTCTCTGGAATTAAATATTTACGAAATTAACCTATTTACAGATTCTACCATCGTATTGGATTGGCTTAGTGCCGAACCCAATAGATGGAAAGTTTTTATATCTAATCGCGTGGCTGAAATTCAACGCCTAACGGAAAACCTGACCTGGAGTCATATAGATACAAAAAATAATCCCGCGGACATAGTTTCCAGAGGATCCGATCCTGTTACTCTTCAGAACCAATCACTTTGGTGGTACGGTCCATCCTTTTTAATAACAGATCGTGCAAGCTGGCCAGAGAGTCGTGTTGTCGAAATATCTCAATGCGAAGCTAGAAATGCAAACATTAATATATCTTTTCCGGTCGTTAGGCCAATTGATAAGGTTCAAAATCCAATATTTTGCCAATGGTCTTCGTATATAAAGCTAATTCGAGTTATGTCATATGTATACCGATTTTGTCATACCGCACGTAATAAGGAAAGGGTCAGTGGATCTTTAACCTCAAAGGAAATGGATCAAACTATATTAGAACTTTGTAAAATTGTACAACGTGAACGGTTCTCAGATGAACTACGTTGTTTAAAAAGTGACAGTATTATAAAGCGTGACAGTAAAATTCTTAATTTGAATCCTATTCTTGACAAAGCAGGAGTACTACGTGTGGGTGGTCGACTAATAAATGCTCCTTTAAAATTTGAAAGAAAACACCCCGTTATATTACCTTCCAATCATCAGTTTGTTCAATTATTAATTCGACATTATCATCTTAAATTTTTGCACGCCGGGCCTCAAGTCGTGTTAACGCAAATAAGAGAAAATTTTTGGATTATGAACGGTAGAAATGAAGTGCGAAAGGTTTTAAAAGATTGTATTACTTGTTTCCGAGTAAAACCTACGGATATAACGCAAATGATGGGCGCATTACCTGCTCCCCGGGTTACACCTTCTCGTCCTTTTGTATGTTGTGGTGTTGATTACGCAGGCCCGTATCTTATAAAAGATGGTAAAACACGTAACCGTGTATTGATAAAGGCGTATATTTGTATTTTTATCTGTTTTAGTACTCGTGCTGTTCATGCTGAACTTGTAACAGATTTAAGCTCTGAAGCATTTCTTAACGCCTTCAAACGATTTGTAGCACGGCGTGGATTATGCAGCGACATCTTTAGCGATAATGCGACCAATTTTGTTGGGTCAAATAACGAATTGCTAAAATTATGCCAAGTAGTGCGAGAATCCGTCACTGATCAATACCAAAACTATTTTTTAGAACATAAAATTAGTTGGCATTTTATCCCGGCTAGATCCCCCCACCATGGTGGTATTTGGGAAGCGGCTGTTCGATCGTTTAAATACCATTTAAAACGGGTCATTGGAGATAATCGACTAAATTTCGAAAGTTTTTATACTTTGCTCACTCAAATAGAGGCAATCCTAAATTCCCGGCCGATTTTACCTCTTACTAATGATCCCTCCGACCTTGAAGTATTAACTCCAGGACATTTTATAATCGGCGAAAGTTTAATAGCTGTGCCACAGTCAAGTGTGGCGAGTATTCCACTTAACAAATTAAATAATTATAAGGCGTTGCAGCAAATGACGCAGCGATTTTGGTTACTTTGGAGCAAAGACTATCTCAATTCTTTACAACAACGATCCAAATGGAGAATACGTCAAGAAAACATCGAAGTAGATGCCCTGGTGTTATTAAAAGAAGAAAATGTTCCTCCGATGCATTGGCATCTTGCGAGAGTGGTAGCAGTACATCCTGGGCGCGATAACTTAGTGCGCGTAGTTACAGTGCGTACAAAAAGTGGATTGTTTCAACGATCTATAGCAAAAATTTGTCCATTACCCCTAAATAACGATCATTAGTAGTAGAAGTTAAATTTTGTTAATTTTAACTTTGGTATTATATTTGAGTCTTGGGGTAGTGTTGAAATTAGTTATTTCAAGGCCGTCGGTATGTCCAGTTCGGATGTAACCTTTCGACAAGTGAACGTGGTGGCGCTACCTTCAGTTAAAAATGAGAACTTGATTATTGCGCGCGTAGCCTCTCACCGTGTGAGTTGCTGTCATATGTTCGGTTAAATTTTGTAATTTTTTAGTAAATAAAGTTTGCAAAAGTTAATAATAGTTTCCTTAATCTATCTCGTATAGCGTAGCGTTCATTTCGTACAATAAGGTTAAAAATGCATTAACGCTAAAACCTGAGCAAGTATTTCTGTGGACTGACTCCACAATCGTTCTCTCGTGGATATCTACAGAACCATGTTATCTAAAAACTTTCGTGGCAAATCGAGTAACTGAGATTTCCGAACTTACAAATATTAACGATTGGCGGTATGTCAACACCGTTGAAAACCCAGCCGATGTTATTTCTCGAGGTCTAAATCCTGACATGCTCCAGGCAAGTCAATTGTGGTGACATGGTCCGGGGTTTTTACAAAGGCCTATTGATGAATGGCCTACACTCAATATAAGTAGTGATAAAGTAACAATTCCTGATGTAAAACAAAAAACTTTTAGTGAATGCTTGAGGGTCGTAGACAATGATGTTTCTTGAATGATGAAAGAGTTTTGGACTTCCATTGTCTTTATTTGTTTTAAATCACAACGTTTCAACTGGTAAGTATCTCCAGTCGTTTTCAGGTGAATACTAAATAAGTAAAGTAACTACAAGACTATTTATACTAGCTCGGTGCACCGAAGCACAACTGAGGTGGGTGCAGTCATGCGTTCAGTTAGCACGCGATCTTATCCTAAGCTTACATCTATCTAACAAAGGTTTCCAGATATTTCTTAAGTCTAACGATGGTTTACTAAAACAGCCTGGATTCTGGTGAATAGTAGCAGCTTCCTTAAACTTTCTTTTCCTCCATCAGTGTGGCTCCTTATGTAGGATTTCAGCTTCTGACCACATGATATGGTGGCCATGTTTCCAGGCATGGTCAGCTGCACCTGACTTTTCGGTCTCTCCTTTTAGCGTATTGTTTTTGTGTTCTTTAATCCTTGTCTCGAGTGGTCTTAATGTCTCACCTATATACGATTGGCCGCACTCGCAGGGGATCTGGTAGACGCAGTTTTTTCTATCTTTTTGACTTATAGGCTTTGTCTTCGTCAGGTGGCTTCTTAGGGTGTCTCTCGAGTTGAATACGGTGCTGATGTTATATCGTTGTCCTAGTCTTCTTATTTTCTCAGATACTCCCTTGACATACGGAATATTGAGTGTTGGTTGTGCCTCTCTGTCTGCTTTTTGCGCGTTGGGTCGATTTAGTATTCACCTGAAGACGACTGGAGATACTTACCAGTTGAAACGTTGTGATTTAAAACAAATAAAGACAATGGAAGTCCAAAACTCTTTCATCATTCAAAAAACTTTTACCTTTGCAAGTAGTGAACATGACTTTGCTATTTTTGACAAATACTCTTCATTGATTAAATTACAACGTGTTGTGGCATGTGTGTTGCGGTTTAAATCAAATTGTCTGTCTAAACGCGAAGATAGTAAAAAACAAATAGGTAGATTGACTGTTTTTGAACTTGACAAATCAATGAAGTGTTTGATAAGGCTTGCACAGATTCAAGAGTTTTCCGATGAACTTTACGCCTTAGAAAACAAGAAAGCTTTAAAATCTGCTAGCAAGTTATTGAATTTAAATCCGTTTTTACGCAATGATCTAATTAGGGTTGGAGGGCGAATAAACCATTCCGAATGTTCAGATGAAGAGAAAAATCCGATTATTCTTCCACAAAAGCATACTTTAACTGAGCTTATTATACTACATTTCCATCATGACAATTTACATGCTGGAACACAATGCCTTCTTGCAATAATACGATTACAATATTTTCCAATTTCTGGTAAAAACGCGGTAAAACGAGTACTTAGAAAATGTGTAAGGTGTTTTAGGGCGAATCCTGTACCACTGAATCAGATAATGGGTGACTTACCTGCTGCAAGGTTTGCTACATTAAGAGCCTTTTATAAATGTGGCGTTGATTATGCGGGACCATACTTGATTAAAGATGGTATACTAAGAAAGTCTAAGACTATTAAAGCATATATTTGTATATTCGTATGTTTTTCTACGAAGGCAATTCACATTGAATTGGTCCCAGATTTGTCTACGGAAGCATTTCTTAATGCATTTAAACGATTGATTGCTCGGCGAGGTAAACCACGCGAGATATATTCTGATAATGGAACTAATTTCCAGGGCGCTTCAAATGAATTAAAAGACTTGTATACGCTAGTGAATAGTCAAGTGCATAATGATAAAATTTCAAGTTTCTTAAGTAAAGATCGCATATCATGGCACTTTATACCTGCTAGGTCGCCTCATATGGGTGGGCTCTGGGAAGCCGCAGTCAAATCGGCGAAATATCATTTGAAGCGTGTTATTTCAAACAGTTTTTTTACATTTGAACAAATGTATACAATTTTGGTTCAAGTAGAGGCGTGCTTAAACTCTAGACCTTTAACCCCGATATCCAATGATCCCAATGATTTTTTCTGTCTTACTCCGGGTCACTTCCTTATTGGCGATTCACTCTCAGCAATACCTGAACCAAATATGATGCAAGTTAATGAATCGAGGCTTAATCAATATCAACGTATTCAAGTATCACTTCAGCACTTCTGGATGCGCTGGTCACGAGAATATTTGTCTCAATTACAGATCCGAAACAAATGGAAACGAGTCAAAGAATAAACGTTGCAGCCAGGAACACTTGTCGTTGTTAAGGACGATAATTTACCCCCATTAAAATGGTTAATCGGACGAATTACTGAGACACATCCCGGTATAGACAAAGCAGTACGTGTTGTGTCTATTCGCATACCAAATGGAACTGTTATCAAACGTTCAATAACAAAAATTTGCGTATTTCCGATTAAAACTAAGTGTTCCGTTCAACGATGTTAATATAAGACTTGTGTGTGATGTTTAAAAGCTTGGGACCTTTTAAGGCGGCCGGCTATGTTAAGTTTACGTTACTCTCAAAACATTTGAAGTCCGGTCCTGTCGCAGACTACCACGTCATTAGGCGATACGATCGAACCACCACGGGGATGCCGGGATGCCGCAACACTCGACACTCCCGACTGGCATTCTACCAGCTGATGAGCGAAGAGCGAAGCACGACGGCTTTTCTTATAGTTATAAACATTAAATTAACGTTTTCTCATTAATGTACGAGTTATATTAAAAGGTTAAAAGACAAAAATAACTGTGTATTAGTGTTCTACAAGAGAACTGGTCCTTCCTATGAATAATCCCAACATTGTCCTTGAAGTTGATATAGTTGAGATCCATGGAGGGTGGATTATATAATTTTGGTCCTTGCTGTTCGATTTGACTTAAGTTCAGTGTGGGTAGGTTTACCTCGTCGAAGATGATTTGACTTGATTTGTGTGTTTCGAGTAAGATTGATCTGATGTGGACTTTGCAATCGGTCGGGGACTCCAATAAATAGGATCCATATAGGGGTACATTGTCCTCGGAATTTTGGCAATTTATAATGCTAATTTGGTGTGATGGTACCGTAATTAACCATTTGCCATTGACGATTTTTGTCACTTGGATTTCGTTTATTTGTGATTTGAATGGATGGCATGACGTAATATTTGCGTGGTGTTTGATAAGCTGTTCTGCACAGGAAGGGTTATTTTCTGCGTGGGTTGTCCGGGCTTCTTTGCATAGGTAGTTTTGTGGTTGGATTTCCATACATCTCTGGTTCATGTAGGCGAATTTTTTATTGTTAAGTAGGTATGGTTTATGGGGAATATTTACGAGGAATGACTTGTTATCAGGAATTGGTAACGGGATTAGATTGAAATATTGATACACTTCTGGTTCAACGAGTGGAAGTTCCAATAAAAATACAATATTTGAACCTTTTAAAAGGCTTTTAATTACGATTAGTTTTTCAAAATTAAGAATGTTTCGCGAACTAACATCTAAAGGCAATTTATTCGAAATTAAATGATTATTAAGATTTTTTTATTTCTAATAGTAGTTCTTGGGGTTTTATTAGTGAATTATGAAGCACGTTCATTTTTGAGAAAGTTATAGCTACTTCGATTTCGTCAAGGATATTGTAAATCGATTGATACATGAAAGTTATTTGGTTAATAATGGTGTGAATTAGATAAAATTGGTGTGTGTTCGTTTGGTCTACTTGAATGGTTTTAATTATATGCTCAATTTGTAGAATGCGTGATTTTAATATTATTTCGTTGTGCGTGATATTAGATATCATTATTTTAAATTTGTTGATTGTCGTGTCTAAAAGCGTAATTTGATTTATGGCGTCTATTCTTAACTTATTTTGATTTTCCTGTAATTTTGTAATTTTTGCGTCAATTTGTTCCTCGTCGTTTTGGTCTAAATTTCCCGTTATGCTTTTTATAAACGAGCCCAAAGGATTAAATAGGCCTCTTTTATTTTTATGAGTGTATGTATCAGGGATAGTGATGCCGCCGAGACGAGAAATTCTCGTGTCTCGTCTCGTCGAGACGAGACGAGAGTGACATTTTTTTCTCGAGAGAAGTCACGAGACGAGACGAGAAAAGACCGTTTCTCGTCGAGAAATTTCTCGCTTTTTCTCGAATTTTCTCGTTTGTTAGAACACTGAATTTTAGGTATCTCCTAATATATAGACAGAAAAGTAATGTGTTTAACGTTCTCACTCTATCGTATTGTGAAGGCATTTACCTTAAAACAGATATTCAAGAGAACAGAATCAAATTGTCTAGCCTCTTTCTTCTGTCTACGATTAGTAGTTGACATTTTTAAATAATTAACCAAATCTGAAAGAAAGCATTTTCGATTGAAAACACAATATCGAAAAGGACCCCAGTCAAATTTCATTCACAAGGCAAAAGGCGATAGATTTTGACTAAATTTAACAATTTTGTATCAAAAGTTCGAAATTCGCCAAAAACTTCTCACACAAAAATCATTAATAAAAGTGTGAATTTCATTTCATATCTCTCTTACCAGTTTTAATATTTGACATTACTTTCATAACACCCTGTATATCAACCGAAACTTTATTAGGAAATCACAGATAAAGACAACGGAGGGCCATGAAACTAGTGTTATTGGAACAATAGCATTAAGTTGATAGTCTCAATTATGACATTAGTAAATAAATTAAAAATAAAAAGTCTAATATAATAGGTAAAGTGACATTCAGTACGAATGATTCAAGTGTATGCCTTATTTTGCCTCATTTTATTACACAGGTCTCAGACATAAATTTGGCTATTGAAAATAATTATTAAGTGCGGTAAATGATACTTTTCCACACGAGGTGGCAGTTGCACGAACGGCTCGAAGCAAGTCCGGGCATGCCACTAAGTGAGTGTGGAAACAGAACTTTTCGCACATGTTACTTACAATATTTTTCCTAATTGCGTAAAATTAAGCTTGTTCGGAATAAATTTTTGTATTTTTTGGGTAAAATGAGCAAAAAATAAAGTGAATTTTTAAATTTTGATATGTCAAATAGAGCATTTTCGGAAATACTTCTTTAAGTTCTTTCTTCTAAGGGGTGGTAACGTGAATTTTGATGTTATGTGCTTGTAGTAAGCCTTTAACTACTTCATTAGCGAACTCGGATCCATTGTCTGAGGTTATTTGTTTTGGGACGCGTAAAAATGAAAAGAATTTTATTAGTTGTTCGCAGCAGGATACTGCATTTCCGGTGTATGGAAGAGCTTGAGCGTATTTTGAGAATTTATCGATAATTGTTAGGAATTTTTGTTTACCTATTATAAATGTATCTATATGTATCATTCGAATGGCTTGCTTGGTGTTTCCGTTAGCACTAATGGTTGGTCAAGGGGTTTCCTATTATATTTTGATCTCTGACAAATTTCGCAATTATTAATGTATTTTGTTACGTCCGTTTTTAGCGATTTCCAATAATAGTTTGCTTTTAGAAATTTGCACGTTTCTTTAATTCCACGGTGGTTTGTTTTACTTTCGTGTCTATATTTTATTATTAGTTCTCTTTCATCTGGTTGGGCATTATTTATTAATTTAGAACATTCTATTAATTTAAGATTTTTGAAATGATTATTCATTACTTGTTGGAAGTAAGGCCAGGCCGTAGCTCTTTTGAAAAAAAAAATATATGTTGTTTTATTAATTAAATGTTGTTTGCAAAAATTGGTTATTGTTGGGATATCTGGTGGTAATGTTGCATGTATAATATGGTGACCGTCAAAATTTTCTCGTTTGGTTTTGACATATTTATCGTGAGGCGATTTTTTGATAATAAATTGATATGATTTGTTATTTATTATTTCGTCTAATAATGCCATATTGGAGTAGTTTTCTGCGGCGCTTGTACTATGAATGGTATTGATTGATAGTGGGTGGATTTGAATATCGGAGATAATATTAATTTCGGGTGGTCTTGGAGAGTCTTGTTCTAAATTTTTTAGGGTGTCAGTTACTAGTTCGTTGTTAAGTGTATCGGGATTAAAATCGGTACTTAAAAATTTTGTTACGTCAGTGTTTCTGTCTCCGGGATAATTAATCAAAGATTCTGTTTCGATTGCATGTACAGGGATTCTGCTTAACGCATCAGCGTTAGTATTTTGCTTACCCTTTTTATACAAAATTTCATAGTCGAATTCTTCGAGTCGTAGTCTCCAACGCACGAGTTTAGAGTTTGGTTCTTTTAGGTTAAACAACCACACAAGAGGTCGATGGTCAGTATAAATTTTGAATTTTCGGCCATAGAGGTATGGTCTAAAATATTTACAAGCCCAAACGATACCCAAAAGTTATTTTTCTATTGTCGAGTATTTTTGCTCTGTGTCGTTTAAAGTGCGCGATGCGAAAGCTATTGGATTGTCATTAGGAGGGTTACCTTGCAAGAGTACGGCGCCAAGGGCGATATTCGAAGCATCGGTGGTGAGAACAAAGGGTTTTTCGAAGTCGGGGTATTTAAGAATCGGGGCATTTATTAATAGTTCTTTTAGCTCCTTTTTTGAGACATGAGGTCATTGGTTTAGTGATTTTTGCAAAATCCTTAATGAATCGGCGATAGTAGCCGGCTAAACCTAAAAATGATTTGATGTCTTTCGGAGTTTTTGGTATAGGAAAGTTTTTGACTGCTTTTATTTTGTCGGGGTTAGTTTTAGCACCGTCGCTCGTTATTTTATGTCCTAGATACGCAACTTCTTTGTGTAAGAACTCCGATTTGTCGAGTTGTACTTTAAAGTTAGATTGTCTAAGTCGTTCGAAGACTGCTCTGAGTCTGTCCATATGTTCTTGGAGGGATGTAGAAAATATAACTATGTCATCTAAGTAAACGGAACATATTTCATTTTGAAGACCGCGGAAGACATTGTTCATGACTCTTTGAAAGGTGGAGGGGGCATTTTTGAGCCCGAAAGGCATTCGTTTAAATTCGTAATGGCCAGTATCTGTAGAGAAAACAGTTTTAGGGATGTCATTGGGTTCCATTTCAATTTGGTGAAACCCTGTGGCTAAGTCTAAGGTTGAAAAATACTGAGCTTTGCCTAATTTGTCTAGGATGTCTGTTATATTAGGTAGAGGGAATTTGTCATTGATTGATTTATCGTTAATTTTACGATAGTCGATCACAATTCGCCATTTGCGTTTACCGGACGCATCTAATTTTTTTGGGACGAGTCAAATTGGGCTACTCCAGGGTGAAGATGAATTTTGGATGATACCGTTCTCAAGCATTTTATTTATTTGTGATTTTACTTCTTGTTTATGAATTTCTGGATATCGATATGTTTTGGTAAATATAGGTGTTTCGTCTGTCAAATTGATTTTATGTTTTATTTGGTTTGTGAAAGTTAGGGGTGTGTTTTCGCAATAGAAAATGTCGCGATATTCGTAACATAAATTTCGTATGGCTTTAAGATCTTCTTTATTACAGTGGGATAAACGTATGTTTTTTAGATTTGTTTTTTGAAGATTGTCGAAATATTCATGTAATTCTGTGTCTGTTTCCATTTTTTCAATAAAATTTATTTCAGTTTCGTCCAATGTTTCAATATCCAAAGTTTAAATATTTTGATTTTTACTGGGTGTTCACGACTGTTTGTAACGAGAGTGGTGCCGAATGAGTCGATGACTTTGACCAAAGCTTCTGGCATTTCTGCGCTGCCAAAATCTGTATATTTAAGGATTCCTATACCGTTTAATTGATTGACAGGTAATTTTACTTTTTGACACGTTCTTGGGGGTATTATAATTTCTGTAATATCAAAGTTATGCGTAGCAGACATTTTACTCTGGTAATATAAGGGTAGGGTTATATTTTGCGTTTCTAAAGTAGAAGTTTTTAAGTTTATATTAGCGCCTATATGAGTTAAGAAATCGATTCCCAAAAGTCCATCGAATTTTGGTGAAAAGTTGAAAAAATAAAATGTATGTTTTCCGAAAATGTTAAATGAAGGAAAGATCGGGATATTTATGACTTCGTTATGATGGCGTGTGCTGTTCTAACTGAAAATGGTTCAGTAAATATGAAATTTGGGTATATTTGATAAGCGAGATTTGGTCTTATAAAACTTTTACCGCTACCAGTATCTAATAAAAATTTTGCATTAATTTCTGGTATAAAAATAACTGGTAGGTTAGAATTTGTATAATTATTTAAAAGTATTACGTCTTGTTGTGTGAGGTCAGGGTTTGCTGAAAATTTTCATCATTATAAAGATCTTCATAAGGGTCGTTTTCGGTATAAGGGGTTTCGTAATTATTTTCATTATATGAATAATATTCATCATAGTTGGGTTGCACATTAGCGTAAGTGTCATCATAAGAATTTATATTCGCGTTAATTTCGCCTGTATTATTAGTAATTGGTTCGACCGATTGATTGAATAATTCTTCTGAAAGAAATTTTTGTTTTAGTGGTTGCGTCTGATGATGGTTTTTAGTTATACCAGAGGATATGTCCATCGGTTCTGTTTGTCTATTTTGGGGGTTATAAAATGGTCTAGGAATAAACGTTTGTCTTTGTTGGTTATTTTGAAAGGTAAAATTTGGCTTTTGTTGGTTATATTGAGGGTTAAAATTTGGTCTTTGTCCAAACATAGAAGTGTTATTTCTAAACTGTCCTGAGCCTAAAAATCGATTATTACTAAAACTCTGTGTTGGTATATCATTTTGTGTAGACTTAAAATATTGTTAATGAGGTGGTTGAGAAAATGTTCGGTGCGCATTAGCAGCATAATGCGTTTGTGGAGGCGTATTTAATTTGTTTGTGGGCGTGTTTAAATTTGGTGCGGTTTTGTTAATAAAATTACTGTGATTTTTGTAGTTTAAGAAATTTTCTTCTTCTCTGGCAGAGCTCATTGCTTCCTCTAAAGATTTTGGATTCTTTAAACGCACTACTAATTGCATGTGGTAATTTAGACCATTAATAAATGTTTTTAAAGCTAAGTTTTCGTATTCTGAAATTTTTAACAATTTTATTTCGCGAGTATCGTCAGATGCGTTTATTTTTGAAAAAAGTAGGCTTCGTGCGTCTTGCAGACGCAGCCCAAATTGTTGTGATTTTCGTTTCTTTCTGGTTTTAAAGTAATGATATCTTGTATAACGCAATCTATTGACCTTTGGTCCGCGAAGGTCGCTATTATCGCGGCCTTAACTAAAGTCCAAGAATTTAATTCTATTCGGGAGGCGATTAAATAGGCCGCCCTGCCAACTAACTTTCCTAAAATTGTATCAAATAGGCACACATTTATAGGGGCCGCGTTATTAGTCGTATTTCTATGGTTTTCTAGAAAATTTTCGCACGAACTTATAAATCTATTAATTTGTTTTGGATTACCGTCGAATTTGGGTATATTGTCTGCTTGGTATCTTATTAATTGATAATTGGACCCAGTTCTGCAGAAAGCATCCAACCCGCAAAAGATGTAAGGTGTGAAAAATTAGCATAAAGATTTTTATAATTAAATAATGTTTCTGACTAAAGTATAAACAATTTTATAATATTAAAATGATATTCTGGCTACAAGGGATCAACGTATTCAAGTTTTTAACAAATTAGATGTTTTGTACTTATACCATTGTTTTTTTTTGGGGGTTGGACGTTTTCAGCAAAATGAAATATAAAGATCACTGAAGTGTTTAAAAAAAAGATTATTAAATATTTTGGAAAAGTAACAATAAAAATCTAATTTTAGAATGTAAACCAAAATTTATAAATATTAATAATTCTCTTCAACGCAAAAATCTAAATTTTCGGTATTAAAACCTTCAATATCTTCTTCAATATTCACATTTCCATTAAGTTTTTGATAAAAACCTAAACAATCAGCTGGCAACAGGTGATACATTTCACGTAAATTAACAAGTTTAGGTTCTGCTATTGATTTTCCTTTTGGCCACAGTTCCACTAAATTTGAAAATATGTCGTCTGGGGAATTTCCTGTTGGTCGCCCTCTTGTGATCTTCTTTATGTTTACTTCCTGATAAGGATCATTGAAAGTGTTTTGTTGGATATACAGCAAAAAAGGTTCATCTTTTGTCATCTTAATGGATCTTATAGTAAGCCAATTAATTTTTTCACCATCAACCGATATTTTCCTGTTAGTAATTTTTTTTTTATGTTTTTAATTCCAAAGAAATCTTTTGAGGACATTTCGGTTACCACAAGTGGGTTTTTCTTTCTACATGTTTTCATAACGTTTATGTAGTCAGAAGGAAGGTACATTCTTTGTTGGTGCTTTAATGCTGATTCTATGTCACTGAAGTCTGCGTCATTTGGCAAGAAACTATGCCCAGAACATAAAAACTTGAAAGTAATATCTGTAAGATGTTCAGATGAGTGTAGAATGTATTTTAACATTAAAGTCAGTTTAATGTTACGATTTTGCCCCCCACAAGAATCACTCCATAAGATAAGATGCTTTACTACTGAAGATACATATTTTGTTTGAACGTGCTTTACGAGGCAAGATCCTATTTCCTGAGCCCCCCTTCCCGCTGTGCCTTCTGCCCAAACATAACAGTATCCTCTATTATCTTTCCCACTATGCACACCCGCATTGTAGACCCAAAGTTGTCTCTTATAAAACACAATATTCGTTGGAATGCGTGGAAGTGGCAAAGTTTTCTCTAGATCAAAAGTTAAGCACTCATATTCCTCTTGTTCGTTGGCATTTTCTAAATCCTCTCTTCTTAACTTTTGTGCGTTCTCAGCATCTTCTAAGTGCTTTCTGTGTTTTTCTCTTAGTTCCAGTTTCTTTTCATTATCACTTTCGTTGTCAATTTGCATTTTTAGACTGTCGCACATGTTGCATGTATCTTTCTTCAGTGCTTTAGTCCGCAAATTAAAGTTCGCATAAAAAATCTTTTTGTATTTTGTGATACTTACAGGATTTTCATATTCGGTAGAATATATTTCATACATTTTGTTGAGCGTAACATGGGGGGGGGGCAAAAATTTAGCATCAGTTTTCTTTCGTGAGTAGTGCGAATTATATTTTGGTATTTTATTAATTTGATCAATGACTTCTTGAACCTTGTTATCAGGTGTTCTATTGCTACCACCTTGGTTAACACCTCGTTGCTCTAATAAAGGCGCACGACCATGAAACTTTTCGAGTGCAGTATTTACCCGACAAGGAGATATAGCAAGTGTTTTTACAAACATTTCTCTACATACTACTTTATCCGCTATTTTGTAAGTTCTAGAAAAGTTGCGTCTCTCTATATTTCTACCATAGTTTCTTTTTTTTAGAACTTCGCTTACAGTAGCAGCAATATAATTATTTTGGCTGTTATAAGACTCTAGTGACCAAAACTGTTCAAATTGTCGTTTCCGCAAATCGGAAGAAACAAATGTTGTGCATTTTAATTTACATCGACAATCAAATTCTATAAAATCCTTTGGTTCTATTTTGCGTCCTTTATAGTCTACATAGGTCATGTTACTATTTCTTTTTTTTCCCCTTCAGCTCTAGACTGATCTTTAAATTTTCATTTTCTTCCTTTTGGAGGTCTTCCATTATCAGTTTTGATCATAATTTCGTCTTTCTCAGAGTCGGCAACAACGTGGCGGCGAACTGGAAGCTCATAAGAAGGATCAGCTACCGAATCATCGGACCAAGATTCAGAAGTAATTTTTTTTATTTTTGATTTATCCCTAAACTTCTTGTCATTATTTAATTCTTCTTTCTCAGAATCTGTTTCGCTTCCTTTAGAATTTCTAACATTTTGGCACCACGATTTCTTAACATATTGACCACACACTTTGTCACTAATATTTATTAATATCATTAGGTTTAAGACACAAAAATATTTTAAAATGCAGCAGGACAAACCGTGATAAGGCACTGAATTTTTAGGTTAGGTAGTAGGTTCATGATTTGCAGAAACATCCAAACCGTATTAACCGCTGGCTACGCGACATTTTTAGATTTGCAGAAAGCGTCCAAACCACTTGGTCGATCGATATACGGATAATAAATAGCGACCATGTGGTTTGGACGATTTCTGCAATCAGATATTTAACAGTAGATAAATATTTTTGTATGCCATGTGGTTTGGTTGTTTTCTGCAATCATTTTTTTACGGTTATAGAAATATTTTTGTCGGTTGAAAATTAATATGACCTTTAAACGCCAAGATATGGGTTGGTCGCTTTTTGCAAAATGAAGAATAGGAAAAAAATAGCCAAAAAGTATCTTTAGTCCAATTTTTAGCATATTGTGGGTTGATCGCTTTCTGCAGAACTGGGTCCAATTGATACGTGAGTCGTGAAACGAATTTTCGAAAAGAGTAGCTAAATCTTCCAGCTTTTAAATTATAATTATATATTCAAAGAAAAGATAAAATGTATATGTATATACAGGGTGTTATTTAAGTACGGGGCCAAACTCCAAGGGGTGCTTCTTTAAGTGCTTTTAAGAAGAAAAGTTCATATAAACATGGGTACGAAAATGCATAGTTTTTACGATACAGGGTGTCAAACTTTTAAGAAAAAATTGAATGTTCGTAACTATCTCAATACTCTTTTATTCGATTTTGTTGAAATTTGGCAATTCTGTTTGTAATAACAAGAGGATAATTTAGCCTCAATTATATTAAAATTATTAAGTCCAGTGGCGTCACGGAAGACAGTCTAACTAATATTTTTGACAAAAAAAATGCGCGCCACTGACTTTTTTTAAAATTATGTATTTTTCTAGAATTATGCAACTACAAATACAACTCTTTTATCTTTTGAGTTTTTTTCATATCTGGCTTTGTTTTCGAGAAAAAAAATAAAAACCACTTTATTGCTTGTCCCCGGGAAAATAAGCGTAAAAAATTTAAACTACTTACCAAACTATTAAGCAATTAAAATTACACGAGTCCTCTTTTGAAATTTTTTTGCACAGAATAAAACTGGGTTCGATAAAAGAAATAAACATAAACAACTGCCTAACGGTATTTATTACTGCGATGTTTACTTATGTATTTAACAGAAAATAAGACGAAACCTATAATAGTTGCTGAAAATGCCCTCCTTCAACTTCAATGCAAGCATTGGCTCGTCTTAACATTGATTTCCGAACTCGTCGAAATATTCGCGACGCATGTCTTATCTGATCACATGAATCCCGTATCCTTTGGGTTAGTTCTTCTTCAGTGTTGACTGGAGTTTTGTAAACGAGAGACTTTAAATGCCCCCAAAGGAAAAAATCTAAAGGATTTAAATCCGGTGATCTGGGTGGCCATGCCTGTGGACCTGCGCGACCTATCCAGTTTTCTCCATAAGTTGCATCAAGAAATTGTTTTGCTACTATGCTAAAGTGGGGTGGAGCCCCATCGTGCATAAACCACATTGCTCTTCTTACTACGAGTGGGACATATTGTAAAAGTCCAGGTAAAATAAATTCCAAAAAATTACGATACTCTTGACCATTTAATCTCGGGGGTAAAAAATGAGGTCCAATGAGAAAATCACCTACAATACCAACCCAAACATTCACGGAAAACTGGTGTTGATAATTAGTTTCTGTAACCGCATGGGGATTTTCTTCTGCCCAGACATGATTATTATGAAAGTTCATAATGGAATTTCGGGAAAAACACGCTTCATCGGTAAACAAAATACACGATAGAAATCTCGGAGATACAGTTGATTTTCCCTTAAAATCTGCCATACAGTAAAGTGGGAAATGTTTAATTGTTCTGCAATTTTGCGTGTACTTGTATCAGGGCTACGTTCAACTTCATGTAGAACTGCTTCCTCCATCTCCACTGTTCTTATTGTGGCAGGTCTCCCAATTACAGCAGTCGACCTTTGAAAGGTGCCTGATTCGCAGAGCCTTTCATGTATTCTCACAAATGTTTTTCTATTTGGTACAATACGATGTGGATATCTTTCTTGATAAATGCGCACAGCCTCTGTGGAATTGCCTTGGGCCATTCCATAAACAAAATGCATATCGGCCATTTCTGAGTTGGTAAATTGGACCATTTTACAATTATTAATAATTTTATAATCTTAAAACTGTTAAAAACACTTCAAATAATTACTTGTCACTCTTTTAAGTTATGACATTTATGTAAAAATCAAATTAGCTTATTTTCCCGGGGACAAGCAATCAAGTGGTTTTTATTTTTTTTCTCGAAAACAAAGCCAGATATGAAAAAATCTCAAGAGATAAAAGAGTTGTATTTGTAGTTGCTTTATTCTAGAAAAATACATAATTTTAAAAAAAGTCAGTGGCGCGCATTTTTTTTGTCAAAAATATTAGTTAGACTGTCTTCCGTGACGCCACTGGACTTAATAATTTTAATATAATTGAGGCAACATTATCCTCTTGTTATTACAAACAGAATTGCCAAATTTCAACAAAATCGAATAAAAGAGTATTGAGATATTTACGAACATCCAATTTTTTCTTAAAACTTTGACACCCTGTATCGTAAAAACTATGCATTTTCGTACCCATGTTTATATGAACTTTTCTTCTTAAAATCACTTAAAGAAGCACCCCTTGGAGTTTGGCCCCGTACTTAAATAACACCCTGTATAGCAACAAAAATAATATATGTATCAATAAATCAATATGATAAAATAAAGGAAAATTGTCAAAGGATGCACTTACAGTGTAAAACTGAAGATGGCAATTTTCATTCCTAGTCTATGTTCCAACAGGATAGGCGATGCTTGTCCTTTTTACTGGATTCCTACGTCAATGAGTTGAGGACGATGCTTGTTCCCGCAGGACTCGTACCAATAGGATGTGGGCGATGCTTGTCCCTTCTTCCCTGGTCAGTTTGAGCTACCACGTACACACCACAGCAAAATATTAATTTGTTTGTTTTTTGCCACTAATCATTGAAACGAATCTGGCGAATACGCACGATGCGCGAACCGTTCGCAAAATCCTACCGACTGCGCCAGTAAACAACCCTCGTTAGGGGAGTTTATTTTTAAAAAAAATTTATTATTACTTAAGGTGAATACAATAGTAACTGATTAAAACAATGCATTTTACTTCTATTTATGTGTTCTGTGTGAGAACGCTGTATTACAGTAAATCTAAGAAATAAGAAAAGAGTTTTGCAGAATTTGTTGATTATGCAAATCTCACGGGAATGTAACTTACGACATTTTTTTATAATAACTCATAAATAAAAAAACAAACTTCATTTTTTAACACGCTTTTATTAGCTTCATCTGTATTTTTGTATGAAGGGGTTTGTAGACTTATCAAGAACCACTGACAATACGATAATCTATATACGCAAAAAATTCTCCTGTCAAATTTTGATAGCTGTCAGGTATAAAACAAAGATGCGATTTTGACTAAACAAATTATGGGGTCGTATAGTATTCGATGCGGAGACTTCGGAAAAAATAAGCAAAAAATTCTTCTGTCAAAATTTGAGAGCTGTCAATATGTCAAATCGTTTAAAAAAAATGATATTAATGAAAAAACTATAAGGTCGTATGTATATTAACGGTGGAAAGTTGAAAAAATACACAAAAAATTCTCTTGTCAAAATTTAACACCTATTAATATGTCACAATTATTACAATAACCGATAGTAATGAAACAAACGTGGGGTCGTATAGATATTGTCGCTAAGAATAGAGAAAAATTATAAAAAAATTCTACCCGTCAAACTAAAATTTTGACAATTTTTTTTTAATTTTGAAAATTTTTGTCGTTTTTTTATTTCTTGCGAATAACTCCGTTATTGTAAGTTTAAGAGAAAAATGTTATATAACTATATTTATGGAACGTTTAAAGACGCGTCTTTTTTATTTTAAAAATTTCATCTAAGTATTATCAGTTTCGAGATATGAGACAAAATATAGAAATCATATTTTGGCCGATATCTCGAAAACCGTAAGAGATACGAAAAAATAATAACAAGCTGGGATGTAGATTTCTTCGAGATATACCTTTTTAGCTATATAGACTTCTTTCCTAAAGTTAATACTTTCTGAGAAAAATGGCAATTTATGAATATTACGAAATTTTCCTGAATATGTATGGAAAATTGCAAATATCGTTCTTTTCTTATAATTTGGCATAGACGATCGGGTTTGTATGTATGTTTGTTTGTAACCAACTTCCTTAAACCCGATTTTGACCCACTTTAAATGATCAGATTTAATTTAAATTTTGTAGACTTATCAAGAACCGTTAACAATACAATATTATTTTCGCTTTGTGCTATGTTTTTCGTATATCGAGCACCCCACGCTTTTTTCACAATAATAATAATGTTTATCGTTCATTATTATTTTCGGTCTATATTAAGAATTTCAAGAATTATTTTAAACTATATTTATTTTCCGCTTTTTAGTTTGATTAATTATTAAAGCGAGTTTTTTAGTTTTTTTAAACTATATTTATTACATTTAAAACACATTAAGGTGAAAAACATATTTATTATTAATATAAAAATTAAAGGAAAAATATTTAACATAAAGAAAACATAATTAAATTCTGGTTTTTTGCTTTTTCGATTATTTTCAAAATTAATTCAAATTGTTAAAAAAGGAAAGAAAAAAGTTCGCAAACAGCGGCGGCGCGTATCGGCGCCTGAGGGACCGGCGCACCGGGAAATCTCCCGGTGTCCCGGTGGGCCCATCCGCCCCTGGGAGTACTTAAGCGTAACGATCGAGTCGAGTTTAAATTTATATTATAGCCCAGCAAAAGCAATCCACCGAGTTAAAATCGGGCGATCTGGGTGGCCAAAAGATTGACTCCGGTCTACCTATTCACCGCCCCGGAAAAATTGAAGTCCCTCATTACATGAAGAGCATAATGCGGGGGAGCACCATCCTGTCTCTGGAAATAGAGTGGCAAGAGTTGGATCCAGATTAATTCGAAGAAAATTTAGATATATTTTTCATCAAATAAAAATGGCCAGATTGCCCTATTTTTAACAATGCCCGCCCAGACATTTACCTTTCCATTATACTAAAGTATATTCAAACCCGAGAGTCAGTAAATGTAAATAAATGCAGGTGTACATATTTGCCAGGATGCCAGGTGTTATTTTCTATGAACCACTGAGGATTTTCCTGTGCCCAGAATCTGTAGTTTTGTCTATTGTTTTTTATATTGGAAGAAGATATATTGGATGCGATGCAAAATATGCATTATAAATGTCAATCTTAGTTTTATGTACTTTTATAGAGGGAGTCAACCATTTATGTAATTTTTATTAACTATATGTTTAATGTGTTCGCTTCAATTTAAATTTACATCATTTATTAAACTTACGACTATCCACAAATTGTAACTCTATATTTTTGATTTGTATCTTTAGCATTGTTATAAATTTTTCTAAATGCATAAATTTAGTCTTCTATATGTTAATTTTTAGTCTATTATATTACAGGGACCCATAATACACCTTTAAATTATTATCATTTATCAGAGTCTGTAGGGGAGAGGCGGGCATATTGACATAGACGGGCATAATGACTTTTTTCTAGTATGCCAAATCTAGTAGCAGTATAAGTCCCAATTCGGGTGATAACGTTCAAGAGCCGGAAACACTGCACTGGCTCTAGTACGGACTCTCTAGACTTTCATCCGACGGATTTATTGTGTTATTTGTGGTTGCCTAGTTTTGACCTTCAGGGTAAGTAAAATTTTGGAATATTATTTAACTACCTAAAATTCATTTTTACCATAGTTTTAAGACATTGTCTTTACCACACAATTGTACACTATAAATTAATAACACATTTTTGAAAGTTAATTGCAATTTAAGTGTTTTTGAACCCAAATTTTAAAAAAATATCAGGACGGGCAAAACGACATAGCATAATGGCAGGTAAAATGAATAGTATGTCATTTTGCCCGCCTGCTTTGTTCAGAGTTTTAACGGATTATTTTTTTTATGGTTTATTCATATAAAAGAACGACAAATAGAGGAGTTTGGAATGATGTCGATATGGAAAGAGCCATACAAGCTGTCCGTAATGGCGAAATGGGCTGGTTAAAAGCAAGTATGCCATTTTGCCCGACGTGGGCGGGCAAAATGAATTTATGTTGCAAAGTACGATTAACCTGTTCCAAATAAAGTTCATAAAAAAAAAATTTATTTCTAAAGTTGTAGAGTATTTCACTGGTCATCGACATGTATTAAAATAATTAACTTAAGCTCATTTGTTCATTAGGTTTTATGGATAAAAAACTAAGTATGTCATTATGCCCGCCTCTCCCCTAATTCCTTCCAATTTTCACTCAAATACAATAGCATCCGCAAAGGTAAAATAACGAGCAGTTAAATAAGCACATTTCAAACACAAAAAACGAATACAGAAGAGGTCCCAGGACAGACTTTTGAGGTACCCCATAAAAATTGCTTAATTTAGAGCTTTTTTAATTACTCGCCTTGACATCGATACTGTTGCCTATCAATTAAATAAGATTTTATTACATTATGTATTCTACCTCTAAATCCCCTATGATAACTTTTTTTAACGATATATCAGGGCTAATAACATCGGAAGCTTTACTTATGTCCACAAAAACGGCAGCTACAATTTTTCCTCTATCTAAAGCAGCAGAAATTTTATGTGTAAGATCCTTTAAAGCACTATTACTGCCCTTTAAAAAACCATTGAAACATATCTCTGTCAATATACATATCCATAAATTCTAACGTTCTGAGTTTTATAACAGTTTGTGTAATTTTTAAGACCACACTTATCACTAAAATAGGTCTATTCATTCATTCTTTGGTACCACTTTTGAAGATATGTGTTATTTTGCCTAACTTCAGTTTTCTGGAAATTGTCCACTTATTATAAGCACTTTATTTATTGATTAAACTATAATTAAAACAATTTTATTACGAGTATTCACTGTATTAGGGTATTAAAAATTGGTGTCATGCAGCAGTTAGGGGTTATATAACATTTAGAATAATTTTAACATTTTCTATCCAATTAATCCATTTTATACAATATCATTATTTGGAATCATTATGCCATAACCTATTCTTAGTTTTAAAACATCAAACAAAATGGCTTATTACCTTTAAATTTCAAGGTAGATGTGCTTACTTAGACGTACGTAAAGTCAGTCTGAGTAAAAATACACAGAGTATCGGCCTCAAGAAAGTAGGTTTAATATGGCCACTCTATAAAATTTTAATAAAAAAATTGTTTTCTCATCGGAGCCACTTTTTAGATCATGTTAATTTTGTTCATCCTGGTTAAACTAAAAATTATTTTTTTTTGTAATTTAAATGGAAAAATTCTCAGAGGAATGTTTAACAAGGCAAAATATAAATTTATATTGCTGTAGTTTCAGTTAATAGAACATTTCCCAGCGAGAGCGTATTTAACAATACATTGTTGTTTAACAGATATATATACTTATTTCCAATAAATTTGAAAGTAGGTTCCTAATAAAAAATTTTAATTTTTTTTTTCAAACAGTTAAATTGGGTTTTGGTCCATAGAATTAATGCTTCCTTAAAATAATGTGCTAGCTTGATTAATTTTTTTAGAAACATACACGATACTGAGTAGGTATAGTTAGGATTCAAAAGTAATAGCAATTGTTCATCAATATAAAATTATTTTTAAAGAAAATGATTGTAAGAAGCAAAAGAACACCGACCTAGTCTGAATTAAAACACAGGGTGGAATCTTTAATTGGAATAAATTCAGGATTAGAAAGCCTCTTTATTTGCTGAAAAATACACTACGGCTGCGTTTATTTTTAGTTTGACATACTTTTTTCATGTCCTCATGAAATTTACCCCTCTTTTAGTGGGTAGAAATCGCCTCAAACTTCTTTTTTCAAATGTAAACGTATTGAAATGGGCATAAAAAAGGCAATACGACCCACTATTTACTTTTGCATTTCGGGAATGTAGACGCAATTTGTTTTATTGTAAAAATTGTTAAAAATGTTATCTATTTTATTATTAACAAACCCCTAATCTAAAGTAAAATTTCTCTTGACATTATATACCATATCCGGGGTTATTTGGCGAATTTCGTGTATAAGTCGTTGCCTAAGTTCCTTGTTCTGGTTTTGTTACGTAAACTTTGGTTTTTAGGTGACCCCAAAGGAAATAATGTAGACGATTAAGGTCCGGTGATTGTGGCGGCCATTCAATGGTACCCCTTTTTCCTATCTAACGGTTTGTAAAAACTTTACTTAAATATTGTCGAACATTTATGGCGCAATGAGGCGTAGCACCATCCTGCTGTAACCATATTCGATCATCATGACGACCTGCTTCTGATAGTCAAAGCTGGAATAGCTTTCCTTGCAAAAAATTTAGATATGTATGGCCATTTAAGGTTCCTTCAAGAAATATTGGCTCAATGAAGCGGTCGCCAATCATGCCTGCCCAAACATTAAGTTTTTGCGGAAGCTGGGTGTGTGTTTCTCCTTTCTCGCACCCAGTGAAGATTTTCTCCAAACCAATATCGCCAGTTTTGTTTATTGACTTCACCGTTTAGTACAAAAGTAAACTAATCTGTAAAAAGGATCCAGTCCAAATCTATTAAATGCTGATCAAGTGCATTCATCATCACTTTATAAAACCGAAGATGGCGGTACGGATCATCTTTCAGTAACTCTAGTAGCATTATCATTTTATGTGACATGATTTCACTAACTTGAATGCAGACGTATGACTTATGTAATTTTCTTTTGCAAGTTACCGAACTGGAGTATAGGATTTTCTTGAAGAGCAAGTAAAACGTTTAATTGCGTGTCTTCATCGATTACTTCGACTCATGTAGCCCACTTCACGATAATGTCTTTCAATTTTGCTGATAATGCCCTAAGAAATTAATGGTAGTATCAGGGTGTGTTTCGTGAAATTCTACTTGAGTACGCGATCAGTCGCCAAAGCCAATCATCATTGAAATTTCGATTTTGTATAATTCAGTTCAATAACCCATTTTAATATAGCAAAAACACTTCTTACTATAAAGTAACGGTTCAAGCAACACAAAATACTTCAACAGATAATTTTTAACCTCTTCTAAACAGAATTGCCAATTGTCACAATTGGAATGCGGCATCAAGTAAACAAGCAACCTTATCAATAACATGTTTCCTTTTTTTAAACAGTCTGCACTGCCAAAACCCAAACTAAAGTATCAATTATTGCTAAAATGGCCAGTTTTTTTTTACTTTCCAGATTACCGAAATGCAAAAGTATATTTCCTTTTTTATGCCCTTTCCAATCACAATACATACCTTTACATTTAAAAAATATGCCAAACTAAATGTAAACGCAGCCGTAGTTCTGTATTTTTTTTAGCAAATAAAAAGGCTTCCTAACAATGAATTTATTTCAGTTAAAAATTACACCTTGATATCAGATTTTATTAAAATCGCATAATATAACTTATGTTTAATAAAGCTACTAAATAAGCAATAAAAATTAGTTTAACTTAACTATATTTTTAATAACAATACAGGGTGTTTCATTAAGGGTGGCCACCGGCCATATCTCGGAAACTACTAGGCATTGAAACTTGGAAAAAAAACATTTCTGATAAAGTAGTCATGAGAAAATTCTGGAAATTATTTTTAAGTTCCGCATTTCGCCACAAGGGGGCACAATTGAAAACTAATTTTTTAAATTCTAAATTTCTCCGAAACTTCCTATATTATGGTACACCTACCTCTGGTTACATCATTAAAAAGAATAGGAAATTCTGAATCATTTTGGTTTAAGGCTCACTGGCGTACCGACCTTGATAAAAGTGGGGGAAGCTATTGAAAGTGTAATCATTAAAATTGCTATAACTTCTAAATGACTTATCCGATTTTACTAAATTTAAGCTTGTTTGGAAGAGAAAGGTAAGTACTTTTAATTGCCGTATCCAGCGGTACACGATAGTTTCTAATAAAATTGCTAGAGGGCGCAATTTAATTATAACAGTTTTTTTCGATTTTATCCCGAAAATTCAAATCATACGGTATAACT
The DNA here is from genome assembly GCA_963969555.1 of Polydrusus pterygomalis. NCBI lineage: Eukaryota > Metazoa > Arthropoda > Insecta > Coleoptera > Curculionidae > Polydrusus > Polydrusus pterygomalis. The sequence continues at coordinate 14,676,906 of OZ018384.1, forward strand.
ATGACATAATCGGAAAGTAAATTAAATTTGCAAGAAACAATGTGAAGACCGCAGTTCGATATCTTTGTTAATTTTAGAGTTATTCCCAAAACAATAATTTTTGACACTTGTTTTTAAAGCTTTGTGCAGGGCCGATCCTAGCAGGTGTGCAGCGCGTGCGCCGCACGCGGGCGGCCAAAACAAGGGGCGGCCGTGGGCCGCAGATAGTTCTGTTAATCAAGCAAAACTTTTTACGAATTTCTCGAAATAAAAATAAAGTGACATTTATCAAACTATAAAAGATAACTTTAAAATTAACGTCGAAGAAGAAAACAATATTTTTGTGAATTATTTCAAATGGATTTATTTATTAAAGATTTTCAATCAAACCAGCCAGCATCAGTGGTGAAATTTCTAGTTTTTTTTGATGTGGTGCAAGAGTTATATAATTACTTTTCTGCGTCCCCATATCGATGGGATTTACTTAAAAAACACGTGAAAACTCTTACTTTAAACCCGTTAAGGGAAACAAGATGGGAAAGTCGTATCAATGCTATTAGACCTCTAAAATTAGAGCTAAAAAACATTATAACCTCATTAAAGGCTTTAATTATTGAAGATACCACCAGACACACGAAAACAAAAATGGGTGCTAAATCAATAATTAAAAGTCTTGAAACATTTAAGTTTTTGTGTTCAATTTTACTTTAGCATGATTTATTATCAAGAATTGATGTATTAAGTAAAATGCTTCAAAATCCTAAATTAAACATCGCGGAATGCATTAAAGGCTTAGATAACCTTAAAAAATATTTAGTTTTCCAAAGATCTGACGATAATTTTAAAATATTTGTCGATTCAGCAACAACACTTGCTAGAGATTTAGGTATTGATCCCGAATTTCCCATCTCGAAGCTCAGAAAAAAGTTAGTTTATTTGATTACGAGGGCGGTGATGAACCAGTCTTAAATCCCTTCCTGCAATTCAAGATTGCTTTCTATTTTGCAGTTCTTGATTACGCGATCTCTTCGATAAATGGAAGATTTACCTTATTATCTGAGTGCTATTCAATATTCTGCTTTCTGTATGAGTTTCACACCATTATTTCTAATAATGACCTCATGAAAGCCTGCATGGACTTAGATATTAAGTTACAGGTACAGGAGGAAGGAACTATTGTGAAAGATATAGGCGGTATTCAACTCTTTAATGAAATAACTTCATTTAAAGATATTTTTCCAGGTAAAAAACAGCCAATTAAGATATTAGAAATTTTAGTCAAAAATGATCTCATTCCCTGTTTTCCAAATTTTGCTCTAGCAATAAGGATTTTTTTAACCTTACCTGTTTCTGTGGCTTCAGGTGAAAAAAGTTTCAGTAAATTAAAAATTATTAAAAATTACTTGAGAAATAATATGACACAAGAAAGACTTTCAGATTTGGCCATCATCTCTATTGAATCCGAAATATCTGAAAAAATTGATCTCACCGCAATTATTGACAAATTTGCTTCCCAGAAAGCCAGAAAAATTATTTTATAGTTAATTAGTAGGTAGTCTTCGAGGAAGGACTGATTTATATAATTTTCGTTTCGCGAGATTTATGCTTTAGTACTTTTTGTTATTTTATATTTTCTGGTAAATACTGTTGTTTTACATTTCTAATTATAAAATGTCTATTTTTGTTTCAAAAGTAATATTTTTGTTAGTTTATTATTTTGTTAAAGTAAAAAGAAAAAAAGGTGTCGCTAATATAACATATTAGCTGGCCCAAAAATAAAGTCTTTCCCGTCAAATTTTATTTGTACTTTGCATTTTTATTAATGTTTAACTTTTTACTCTTATATACATGTAGATGAGTTTATAACGTCAACGTTAAGTATTACTCAAAATAGGAAAAATTCTTTAGAGGGGCGGCATAATAGGTCTTTGCACACGGGCGGCCGACACCCTGGGATCGGCCCTGGCTTCGTGGCTACGACAAAAAAATATTTTTAAACTTTATGCTTCTTTTATGTGTAGGTTCGTTACTCATTATTTCAATGGCCCAAAAACTACCTTAGAATTAATGACACAATCATGCAAAACTTCTAATTTAGGCATAATATGATGTTTTAAAATGTAAATCTAGATAGCCATGAAACAAAATCGGCAGATTTAATTTTGATAGGTTTTTTGACAAAAGTGTCTCCATGATTCTTTTTAAATTACTGCTTACCTAATCAAAACTATAGGTTTGTCGTATGATTTGAATGCATAATGGATTGTAAAAATACATCGTTAATTTTATTTTCAATTGAGACATCGAACTCAATGTGCGATAGATTAAAAATTATCATTGGATGAGTGTGGTTCTGTTGAAGCGCTTCTGATATTTCTTAATTTTTTCACAACGCTTGCACCCAACATCATTGTAGCATTTTTTTAGAACAGGAAATAATAACTGCCATAAATAAACTTAAATCTTCATTTACAATGGGCCCTAATAAAATTCCTGCATTTCTTATTAAAGATTGCAGTTTTGTACAGGGTGGCCAACTACGAATGCGAGGTACTGTATCTGGGAAACTATCCATCGTAGAGGCTTGCGGCAAAAAAGTTATTTCCAAAACGGCCAAGAGAAAAACCTGGAAAATATTTTCAAGTTTCTGAAATGGCCGCTAGGGGGCGTAACTGCAATCTTGAATCTAAAAAAGTGATGTTTCTGTAAATTCCGCTATATTAACCTAATAAAAAAATCCTGATCTTTAAAGTCGAGGATAATCTGAACCTTGTTTGACACTTTTTGCAGTATCTCTAAAAATAAAGTGGTGGGGGGTATTCAAACGTTTCCGTAAATAACATCCTGGTATCTTCGAAACGGCTAAGCCGATTTGAACAAACTTGGGCTCGTTAAAAGGAGCTATTCTTGGGCTACAAACATCATTATATCTGAAGTTTTGTAAATTTGACATATCGCCGCTAGAGGGATTTTTTCGACATTCCAACACAAATGGTTAATTTTCTCAACAAAATAAAATGCATTGGTATGATTTTTTTTTCCTGAAAAAGTAGCGAAATGATGCCTAAACTAGCCCGCGAAAACCGCATCTTGATATCTTGTTCCTAACCCAAAATATCGGCAACAGAAAATTTTATACGAAAATCCCTTAAATTTTCATTTTATTACTATAGTTTTCTGGAATTCTTTCTATTATGTAAGTTGTGGCCCTAAAAAGGACCGATTTATAAAAGGAAGATTTTTAATGTCCCCGCAAATGCTCGAAATGCTGACCAACATGTTCTATGCACAAAAAAAAAACAAGTAATAGAAGCAGGCCATGGAAACAAAATAAATAATAATAATAATCCAATATAATAATAATAATCCAAATTGTCAATAGTTGTCAAAGTTTTGCATTACTTTGTTGAGTAATTTTTGTGTTTACAAAATGCATTTTACGAATGATCAAGCTGTTGATATGCTTGCGGTTTATTTTAAATGTTTTCAGAATGCGGCAGTAACTAAAAGACAACTATTGACAATTTGGATTATTTATTATTATTATATTGGATTATTATTATTTGTTTTGTTTCCCTGGCCTGCGTCTATTAATTGTCTTTTTTGTGCATAGAACGCGATGGTCAGCATTTAGAGCATTTGCGGTGGCATTAAAAATCTTCCTTTTATAAATCGGTCCTTTTTAGGGCCACAACTTACATAATAGAAAGAATTCCAGAAAAATGTAGTTACAATAAAATTAAAATTTAAGGGATTTTCGTATAAAATTTTCTATTGCCGATATTTTGGGTTAGGAACAAGATATCGAGATGCGGTTTTCGCGGGCTAGTTTAGGCATCATTTAGTTCCTTTTTATGAAAAAAAAAAATCATACCAATGCATTTTATTTTGTTGAGAAAATTAACCATTTCTGTAGGAATGTCGAAAAAAGCCCTCTAGCGGCAATATGTAAAACTTACAAAACTTCAAATATAATAATGTTTGTAGCTCAAGAATAGCTCCTTTTAACAAGCCCAAGTTTGTTGAAACGTTGAAATCGGCTTAGCCGTTTTGAAGATACAGGATGTTATTTACGGAAATGATTGAATACCCCCCCCCACTTTATTTTTAGAGATACTGCAAAAAGTGTCAAACAAAAAAGGTTCTGATTATCCTCGACTTTAAAGATCAGGATTTTTTTATTAGGTTAATATAGCGGAATTTACAGAACATCCCTTTTTAGATTCAAGATTGCAGTTACGCCCCCTAGCGGCCATTTCAGAAACTTGAAAATATTTTCCAGGTTTTTGTCTTGGCCGTTTTAGTAATAATTTTTTTTGCCGCAAGCCTCTACGATGGATAGTTTTCCAGATACAGTCCCTCGCATTCTTAGTTGGCCACCCTGTACTTCTAAACCACTTTTAAAATTATTTAACCTATGCTATATTACTCAAAGGATTCCTGTGTTATGGACTATTCAAAGGTGTGTTCACTTTTCAAAAAAAGTTAGTGATCAGAAGTAACCAGTTATAGACCTGTATCCTTATATGCAATTTTTGGAAATTTTTTAAATTTCTTTTAAATAATTTTATACTTTCGTTAATAAAAAACTTATTATCACTTTCTCAACACGGCTTTTACAAAGGTAGATCTACGATCACTAATCTTATGGTAATAATGCAAAACATTGCAGAAGCAATGATGGATTCCAGACAGAGACAGTTTATTTGGACTTTACTAAGGCATTTGACCAATTGGACCATCGAATTCTCCTCGTTGCGCCTGCGCATGTATCGTGTTCAATACTGCATTCTAATTTACGTTCGCGGCGTAGTACAAAGCCGCCAAAATGTCATGTGTTTTCAGATTCAAATAGCTGGATTAGTACTCAGTGAGCACAACGTTTGGCAACCTACTGTACCGTAATTAAAATAGATAAAATAATAATATTAAATTTATAATGATGATAAATAAAATGTTTGTTATTGGAAATAGGAGAGTTAATTAACCCCCAAACGTTTTTATTCTACTCACCGTTCAACTTAAATAATAAACATCAAGAAAATTTAGTCCCTGAAACATGACGCGTGAGCTTTCTACGGCCCAATACTGAACTGGGAACTTTTAGGAAGAAACCAGTATCAGTTGTTACTGTCACATGTGGGTGTCAACTGTCAAAACGCTTTGTTTCTAGAAAAAGTTGACTCTAAAAACATATAGACAATAAAATTTATTTTAATGAATATTCCGATCATAGTATACTAACATTTTTATACAGCATCTAACTTATAAAACAAATAGTAATTTATAAGGTTCTATTAATATTTTAAATCAGCCATGATATTTTCTTTTGCATGTTTTGCTAGCGTTCTTTGAGCTAATGACATTAAAACATGTTGTTCTCATGTATCTAACACCTGGCGACATATCTTTTTACCCCTATTCCCATTAAAATTAGCGAAGATGGCTTCAAAACACGTATACTTAGAAGCTATTAGTAGTGCTTATATTAGGACAGAAATAAAACATCTGCATACTTAGTGGTAATTAAGGCGGTTCTCCCGTCTAAAACTTAACTATTAGTAGTAATTTTTTTAATTAACCAAAAATATTAAATCATATATTATGTATAGGGTCCGTTACATTAGCCCCCCCCGGTACCCATAACTGCGTAAAATTTTAGCACCATATAGACCATACCTAGCACTACCTAGCACCCAATTTATAGAGCTAGCACCATAGACGTTACTGAGTTATTAAGCACTTTTACCGGGGGGGGCTAATGTAACGCTAGCCCCCCCCGGTGCCCATAACTGCTTAAAATTTTAGCACCATATAGACTATACCTAGCACTACCTAGCACCCAAATTATAGAGCTAGCACCATAGTCGTTACGGAGTTATTAAGCACTTTTACCGGGGGGGGCTAATGTAACGCTAGCCCCCCCCGGTGCCCATAACTGCGTAAAATTTTAGCACCATATAGATCATACCTAGCACTACCTAGCACCCAAATTATAGAGCTAGCACCATAGTCGTTACGGAGTTATCAACCTAATTTAAAAATGACATCAACAACGTTGCCGCCTCAGACCAATTACCAGAGACAAAGCTATTTACAGTTGGCCATAAAAACACTTTTATATTTACAGTACAAGAATTTACGCACTGTAGTAGTAGTATGGCTATGATCTTACCGCGATGTTGCCGACCTGCACTAAATTATATGAAAATTATTATTTTTATCCATTAAACAGTAAACATATACAACACCTTTTTTTATCCAGTTGGTTAATATAGTAAATATTTTAAATAGTCTCGCAAGATGGAGGCAAAGTCACGTGACAACAATTTTGGTCTATTTAATTTTGATAGGTTGGTATGAATTCCAGAACCAGACTTGAAAATTTTGTATATATTTTAAAAATTTTATTTTGTAAATAGTATAATATTTTAAGTAATAATAAACATAAGTTTTTATGGTTAGACGATAAAGCCTCAAAACAGAGCTGTCATCCTTATGGCAAAAAAACTATTATTTTCTACCCTACTCAACGTGACAACGTCGCATTTGGTACGTTGGCGATATTCCGGTTGCGCACGCATCTTATGCTATCTGAAGGTCTTCCAATTCATTCTCTAATTGCTTAGCGGCAACCTCAGACCATGAGGCGGCAACGTTATCGATGCCATTCTTAAATTAGGTTAATAACTCCGTAACGACTATGGTGCTAGCTCTATAATTTGGGTGCTAGGTAGTGCTAGGTATAGTCTATATGGTGCTAAAATTTTACGCAGTTATGGGCACTCGGGGGCTAGCGTTACATTAGCCCCCCCCGGTAAAAATGGTTAATAACTCCGTAACGGCTATAGTGCTAGCTCTATAATTTGGGTGCTAGGTAGTGCTAGGTATGGTCTATATGGTGCTAAAATTTTACGCAGTTATGGGCACCGGGGGGGGGCTAGCGTTACATTAGCCCCCCCCGGTAAAAGTGCTTAATAACTCCGTAACGACTATGGTGCTAGCTCTATAATTTGGGTGCTAGGTAGTGCTAGGTATGGTCTATAGGGTGCTAAAATTTTACGCAGTTATGGGCACCGGGGGGGGCTAATGTAACGGACCCTTATGTATAGATACTTATAATTTGCCTAAGTAAAATATTACTTTTTTCCAATTTTATAATTTCATGTTTTGTCCACTGTAAATTTTACCGCAATAAAACCTGTTCCCCACAGAGGGTTAAACGTTTAAATACGTACGTTTTGCCGAAATTTAACATACCTTGGGCAATCCCAGTAGTCTGTATACATAATAAACTAATTAATGTCTATATTACAATTGTAAGGGATTCAAATAAAAAAAAAATTTTTTTTGGTGTTTCGTCATGGGTAAGGGATAATCAATTTTTTTTTAATTAATGAAAGCCACTGTATTTAAATATACAATACTTCTTGTATCAGATATAGTCAGTGACTGTCATAATAATATATAATTAATTTTAACTCAAACCTAATATGTTCCTAGTGTATTATTTGTTTTTCTTCAACCTAAACTATCTAAAAAATATTACTCTAAAGTTATTTGTTTCAACGGCATTTTATCCATGGAAATTTCAATGTACTTAATCTCTTTTAAGATTTGTATTACAGAATAACCTCACCAAAAAAATTAAAACAGTAAAACAGACAAACAGTAGCCTTGCATGGATTACTGATTACCTGAAACTATCAATCATTCTAATGGTTTAGAAAAGGGCAAACGAAACTAAGTGTGTAAGTGTGTTGTAAGTAAATAGAATAGGTTATTGACTTTTAATCTTTGAAGCTCAATTTGCCAGGTAAGTAAACAGCATTAAAGATTTAATCGCCAACAATATTCGCAATTTTACATTACCTGACTTTTTCGCTTCAGAAATATTTTACTTGAATTATTTTCACTTTAATTACCGTTATGATGACTGTCTTATGCCATTATAAGAACAATATCACGTTTTAATGTATCAGACAGTGCTGCATTCAGCTGCTTAGAGACTTCATGAATCCTAGATAAGGTTACTATGGTTGGGTGTGGCTGATGATAAATTGGCTTGTGAATAAACAGCCTTAATAGCAAGTCAAAAACTAAGACTGGCGTTATTAATGACGTGCTTTTTAGTTAATAGCTGGAATCACACAATTATCGTAAATAGCGGGAAGGACGCGACCAGACGACCGCCATTTATAGGCTTTGTGGGAGAGCTTGCAGACGCTACTGGACTTTAACCAATGGTGGAGAAATAATTTTCATATTTTAGGTTTTGTTAACTAATTTTATCACCTTTATTTTCTACCGCCTACTTATCATTAAAATTTCCGGACGCGGCCAGAATTCCTTCAAAAAAAAATGGGACCATATTCAGATTCAAAATAAAATATAAAGGTGGAGACAGTGTTGAGCAACAACTAACTAATTTAATTAGAATTACTCGCATGGCAATTGCATTTTTTTGGAATAGGTGGAGATCGAAATTAATTTAACTGCAATTAATTTAGTATTTAGTTAGTTACTGCTCGCAATTAATATAGTTGCAACGACCGTAACAATATTTGCACCCCGGAACACACCTGGTTCAAAATTATACTCCTTGGTCGGCGAAAATTGATTCATTCAGATTTTTAAATAATATAAAATTGCAGAATGCAAAAGGAAAGGTGGGAGGTTACATGATATGTGTTAGAAGACCGCGTTTACTGGCGTCGTTCCTAAAAACGCATATTTTGTAAAAACGGTATATCGTATAGAAAAGATAATCTCCTAAAGTGGCATGAGGCTTTTTATGGGTTTATTTTAATGAGTGAGTTCTTTAAGCGTTTTTATTAGTACTGCTGATCTTGCACTATAATTACCTAAATTATTATGGCGGTTCTTGAAAGATAAATAGAGGAGGTAATGTCAATATTTCTAGACAGGCTTGCAGTGGTCTATATAAACCACCAATCGCCTGGGCAGCCTTTTTCTGTAGTTTAAATATAATATGAGAATCCGATGAGTTAGCCTTTGGTTCTTGGTCAATTAACGGTTTAAGTTTTTATACAGTAAGAAAATATATGAAGATATGGCCTGCCTTGAAATAATAAATGTGGGTCCCCAGGTCAACCCAACGCCCTGTGTCAAACCGAGTATCCAAGCTCTGAACCATCTAAAATATTGCGATGAGAGAAAATTACTTCTTGGGTTTATTGGGTTTACCGACTAAAGTTATTTTGAGAAAACCGTTTATCTGCTTTTTGTTTTAAATTAATGCATTCATTTATTAATTCAATAATATTGCCAGAGTTGCATGTCCATGATCAGTGATGTATCGTCCGCATAGCAAACGCACCTTGTAAGAGGATAAAATAAAATGAAGTGGCATGCTGATTTTTTCAGGCTGGTTGGTTAATTAAGGCGAGGCCCGGGTGTGTGTCCCAAGCTTCTTGTAATGCAGCCTCGTGGCTGCGCCCCTATCTTGTTAGAAAATATTTGTTTCCTTTATAAGGTTTAAGTAAGTCATTCATGCGCTGTCACCACGTTAAATTCCTTTAAAGGTTTTAGATTTTCTGTGGATTCTTTGCATGCTGTGTGAGGTGGTTTCGTCCTTTCATCACAAAGTCTGCATTCAATGTTCTCTTGTAAATTCATATTCTTTGTAGGCGTTTCCTTGGGTGACAACGGCCTGTCAAGAAGCCGGTCACTTGTTTTATCTGGGTTCTCGTTAAGAGTAGCATTTCAAATGCTAATTTTTTTAGGGGTTACCGATTGAAGCCATAACATGTGCAGGTGTTCCGCTCCACCCAGATGAATGTTGCTGTGATGCCCATGTGCTTGTTGTAAAAAAAATTACCTAGTCGGACATCCATTGTCTTTATTTTGTTACCTAACACAACGTTTCGGTTAGTTAGTATCTCTAACCGTTTTCAAGTGTAAACTAAATTATAATTCTAAGGCTACTGTCTTAAATACTATCCATGTGCAATGAAGCTTGATGACTCCGCCTACGTGCTTATTGGAGGGTGAAGTTTGAGCTGTTGGTTTTGGACAAAAAGAGGTTTCCAGATATTGGGGATATCTATACTTGGTTTATTAAATATATGGGTATTTTGAATCATGAAAGCTGCTTCTTTGAATTTTCGTTTTCTCCAGTGCTGTTCCGTGTCCAAAACCTTGGCATCTGACCACTATATTATGTTGGTTAGTCCATACGTGTTCCGCTATACCTGATCTCGAAGTTTCACCTCTTTGAGTATGTTTCAGATGTTCTTTAACTCGTAAGGAAAGAAGTATTTTTGTTTCTCCAATGTACGATTCGCCACAATCGCAAGGGATTTAATAGATATAAGTTTTTGTGTTTTCATTACGGGGGGATTTTACTTTTGTAAGAAAGCTTCTCAGCGTATTTTCGGATTTGAAGGCTGTTTTGATATTATAGTTTTCGGTTATCCTTCTAATCTTTTCAGAAATCCCCTTAACAATTGTAAGAAATGATTGCTCCTCTTTCGTTTCTGTATTAGTTTTTACTTCACGATTTTTAAGTTTTGAGATGGTATAAGTTACAAAGGTTTCAGGGTAATCATTCTGTTTTAAATCTTTTTGATATTTGAAATTTCAATATTAAGGTCTTCCGGATTGTTTAAAGCGTTAGATGCTCTGTGATAAAGAGTTTGAATTATGCCCTTTTTTATGGAGTTTGAATATTTCGATCCGTGATTAAGGTATTGCCCCGTGTGAGTGGGTTTCCTGTACACTGAAGTTTTTATGTTTTCAGCACTTTGTCTGACGAGAACATCGAGAAAAGGTAGAGTGGAATGTTTTTCTGTTTCCATGGTAAATTTAATGGATTGTCTTATACTATTAATATGTTTCATAAACCGTATCAGCTCTTCGTTGCTGTCTAGCCAGATATTAAAGGTATCATCAACATATCTAAGCCAAAGTTTAGGTTTAATCTTGGCAGTGTTAATAGCGTGTGACTCAAATCATTCCATGTACAGTTTAGCCACCACCGGAGAGAGAAAGATGAACCCATTGGAAGACCGTCATCCTGGGCATAGAACCTATATTTTACTTGAAAGTAGGAACTACGCAGGCAACATTCCAATAGTTCCATCACTCCATCTAGCGGCAAACTAGCGCGTTCTGAAAGGGTTGGGTCTTCTTGTAACTTTTGCTTGATGACATATAGTGATTCCCCTATTGGGACGTTGGTGTATAAGCTTTCTACGTCGAAACTAACAAATGTGTCTTGTTGTTCTAAGTTGACGGTTTTCAGAATATTTACAAAGTAGTTAGAGTTCTGAACAAAAGAAAATGACTTACCTTGTAACGGTTTAATTATCTCAAGATAAAAATTTTGATAATGCGCTTGTAGGAGAATCCCTGGAGCTGGTGAATGGTCTTAGTGGCATGTTGTTCTTATAAATTTTAGGAAGACCGTAGAGATGAGGAGGTTTGCTATGATGTGGTGTTAGTTTTGTTCGGATGTCATCTGGAATGTAGGCTGAGTATTTCTGTAACGTTCTGTATATCTTTCCCTTAATCGTTGCTGTTGGTTCCTTGGCTAGTATCCTGTATTCTCCTTTGGTCAATATTTCTTCAATCTTCTGGTCGTATCTTTCGATGTCCATGATCATAGTGACATTTCCTTTGTCAGCTGGAAGAATTTTTATAGAACTGTTCTGCTGAAGGTGTTTTAGTGCTGTTTCTTCTTGTTTAGGAACGTTCTTGATTTTTTTGTTATTCGCTAGGGCAACTCGTACCTCGTATCGGAGTTCGTCTGCGGTTGCTGATGGTAGGTTCAAGGCTTCTATGGAACAGCACTGGAGAAAAGGAACATTCAAAGAAGCAGCTTTCATGAATCAACATACCCATATATTTAGTAAACCACGAATATATATCACCAATATCTGGAAACCTCTTGTAATGTAAATGGATTGGAGTTTAGAGCCTAAGAGCAGCTGGTGTCTTACAGAATTAGTATTTTTTGGTTATGGTAGGCCTTTTTAAGATTATTTTATACAAATGATTGATGCTTGTCTTCTATGGGTTTGTGCCTGGTATACTTTTGTGTACCTTCACAACTCCCCAATAAATAAAACAAATCATCTGTATTTATAAAAATATAACCTAATACGATATTTTCAGGTCATTGGGTGAAAAAACGTATTTTCTTTTTTTTTATATAGTAGTGGTAGTAGTATAGTACTTTTTATATAAGACGATAGAAAGGACTTTTCTTCGCCGACTAATCTAAAAATATCTCAAAGAATGATCCTTCTAGAGGGCAGTTATAACTTCGTTATAACATAATACTTTTCGAAACGATCTGCTGATCCAATGTTGCTGATGGCAACTGATAATCTCTACTAACCTATATTGTTTCTCAGAAGATTAGATATTGTAATATTAAAAAAATGTGTCCTGAGATTGGTGTTAAGATCAACTATAGTGATGCAGTCGCCGTTTAATTTTTTTAAATATTTCATTACTGCTTCGTTTTATCCAAAAATCAGCCAAATGCCAATCTTTGTTGTACAATTATGTTAAAAAATTTTCCTAACTTAAAACTGTAGGTAGTTGCTGCCGAAATACTGGTATCTGGCCGCTTTTTGGAGAAAACGAAAGATACATTAAATATTCATAAGAAAATGAAATGGCGAATGCGTCACTAATGTTTGTTCTTAAAGCCGGCTTTATAAATAAGTCCAGACTGTAGATATTTTAGAATTTGACGCTTTTTATATATTATATATTTTTATTTTTTCCTGCAAGCCGCTGTTTTTCTTCGGTTTTTATTTAATACAGACAAAAAACAAAGAAATTAAATTTATATTACAGTCATAAAAGCGATAAAAATTAAAATGCTGCTGTGTCGTCTACCACAATATGGCATCTATAATAATAACACCTTGTTAAACAGAGTCATAATGAAGCTATAAAAAAGTTACCTTTACACTTTATTTGTTTTGAAACTTGAGGAAAATTAAGGTTTTATGTCTTAATTGCTTAACCATTAAAACTCGATTTATTTTTAAAGATAATGTAGGTAGTTACAACCATTGACGTATCACTAAAAATATAATTGGGAATAAGATGTGAGTAATTTTCTTTTTGATGGCGAATAAATATGCATAAGTGGTAAAGAAGATACTTTATATTATCCACAACTTAAACCACATTAAAAACTGCTGGCTATAGGGCTGAGCCTTTAAAATATATTTTAAGGCATGGTATCTTATTTTATATTTTGAATCCCGCTAGTTTTAGTTTGACATTTTTAATTTCTCGCTATATCATGTTTCAATTGATTAATATTAAAGAAACATAATTGTCGGCTGAAATAGTTATATTGAAACAAATGTTTTTTAAATATGCAAACAGGATGTTATTATTATATTTAAACGGGAGAAACACTCCATAATGTTTATTTAGCGAATGTCAAAAAAGTTGGGTAAGGACGCTTGCAATGGGCGTTTTCACACTTGCCGACACGGCACCGCCACGACTGGCGGCCGACAAAATGTTGGTAAAACAGTAGTGGCGGGCCATAAATTTTAAAAGGTAAAAACGGTAAACTTCTCGCTTATTATAGCAAAGCAACATTAAAAAAAAAATTCTGCAATTTGTTTATACAGGGTCCTGCACCTCACCTCCCGGCTTCTATAGTTCACTTAGCAATTAAGTTAGGATTTTTATAATTTGCAGACCTTACCTGTATCTTGGGGAGCATTTCAGGAAAATATTATTTGTTATTCCAAAAAAGTGTGACGTCATAAGGATGTATTTTTTAGATTACATGCCATATATTTTCTTACTTATTTGAATGCCTCCAATAGTTACCTACATACCCCTAAAATTTTATTGAAATCGATTCAGTAGATATTATAGGCAAAAAAAAATAAAAACTAAAAATATCAGTTTTGCACCACTGGTATTAAAAATTAAGAAAAAATAAAAATAATGCCTCGATAATAAAATTATACAGATACTTATTAAATAAGGTATAACAGTCCTGTTAACCAAGTTTGATTAATACAAATTGTACAGCGTGTCTAAAGTTTAGTGTCAACCTTTGCAAACTTTAAAGCTATTTATTTTTCTTATTTCAAATAGAAACCCCTGTATATTTTAATGTCATTCGATGCAGAAATAAAAACCAAACATTTGTCCTTATTACAACCCTATCGCAATTTCTAACGCATCAACACATTTTTGCAGAAAACTCATTTTATCAACATTCCAACGGTAATTATTATAAATAAATATAGAAGGTGGCTTTGAAAAACAATTTATTGGTATTAAAGTTTAATAAAGTGACAAGAGACCATTTCAACTTTAGTAATCTAAAAGTTTCAAATATTGTTCAATTGTTAGTAATTATATTTAAGCTGTTATACCTAAGTAAATTATATTGTTTTTTGTCATGGACTACAACCAAGAAGAGCTCGTAGATATGATTTTTATATTAGGAGCAGGCGAAAGGAACTCTTTTTAAGCAAGCCGAGTTTCAAAACGTTATCCGGAACGACGACATCCAGACAAAAGGAGCCTGCAAAACATATTAGAGAGGTTTGTACAAACGGGAAATGTAAGCTACCCAAAACCAGTCCGAACTGAAGAATAAAAGGATAACCATACCCACGATTATCAGTTAATAATTACTAACAATTTAACAATATTTAAAACTTTTAGATTACTAAAGTCAAAATGGTCTCTTGTCACTTTAATAAACTTTAACACCAATAAATTGTTTTTCAAAGCCACCTTCGATATTTATTTCTAATAGTAACTGTTGGAATAGTTGGTAAAAGGAGTTTTCTGCAAATAATTCTTGAAGAAATTGCCATAGGGTTGTAATTAGGACTTACTAATGTTTGATTTTTAATTCTGCGCATCGAATGACATAAAAATATACAGGTGTTAATATTTGAAATTAGAAAAATAAATTGCTATAAAGTTTGCAAATGTTGACACTAAACTTTGGACACCCTGTACAATTCATATTAATCAAACTCAGTTAACGAGACTGTTAGACTTTATTTAATAAGTACCTTTGTATACTTTTATTAACGAGGCATTATTTTTATTTTTTATTAATTTTTAAAACCAGTGGTGGAAAACTGATATTTTTGAGTTTTATTTTTTTTTCGGCTATAATACCGTATTGATTTCAATAAAATTTTAGGGGTATGTAGGTAACTATAAGAGGCACCCAAATAAGTAAGAAAATATATGGCATGTAATCTAAAAAAATACATCCTTATGACGACACACCTTTTTGGAACACCCTGTATGAAAAAAAATATTTTTCTGAAATGCGCTTCAAGATACAGGTACGGTCTGCAAAATATCAAAGTCCTAACTTAATTAATAAGTGAGCTATAGAAGACGGGAGGTGAGGTGCAGGACCCTGTATATCAGGATTTACCGGTTTAAATATATGATATACGTATATGTACAAGTTATTTCCAGCCGTTTTCGAAATAATTGCAAATTTCATAAATTATGTTGTTTAAATGACTGTAGTTTACAATAATTAATCTAGTCGCCTATGCTTAATTTTGCCGAAAATCGGCTATTTGTTTTGAATCGCATAGGACGAAACGAGTGCTTCGAACCCGAACAATCTTTGTATAGTGTACAGTTGCATAAAAGGTTTCGTCCTTCCTAGTAGGTGTGACGGTTGTAAATTTATGGATGAGCCAATTTTGAAAATATCAGTAGGTTTTGAAATGTTTTTAAAATTCCAGGTTTTTTTACACCCTGTAGAAATAGTATTTCCCACGGTTTACTGTGGTATATCCTGAAAACTAGAATAACGTTTTAAACCTTATTGTAGTTTTTCGACTTTTCCAATAAATTTTTCAAATTATCAAAAGTATCATATAAAACAATTTTAGGTATAAATAACTAGCCTACATATACAGTATGTCCGCGGATGGGTTTAGAAGGGACAAACGAACCAAAAAGTGAAGGATACGGAAGAAGGCATTATTTATAAATGTTTTTGCTTGTAAAATAAATTGGATTCATATTATGAAAAACTTATTTTATTTTACAGAGAGTATACGATAACGTTATTTTGCGTAAAAGGAAAAATACCTTGTACATCATTTTCTAACTTAAGAATAAATATTAAATATGTTTTAAATTAAAGTTTCATCGCATTCTTCAAACTATTTTCTCTCATCTACATATTATGCAGAGTACTAGTTCCTACATATCGACAATAATGACACCTATGGATAGGTTTGTCCATGTCTTTATTAAATCAAGCTATTATTTAGTCTAAATTCTTCTTATGCTATCTACTAAACAAAGAATTTAATAGTCCGGTATCATGGGGATTTCAAAGTATCATATCGCTATACCAGGTCCTCCAACGAAGCGGGGACGGAAGATTAAGTAATAATTTTAAATATATATAAAAATATAATTAAATAATTAATAAAAGACGTTTTGAATTGAATTGAATTGAATTAAGTCCTTATCGATGAACTTATCAAAACTACGAAAACAGCATAAGGTATGGACTTAAAAGCGGCATATTTTAAATATATTTTACATTATACAGGGTGGCACAAAAAAGTGTGGCGGACTAAAATTGAATTTTTTTAAAATGGAACACTCTGTTTATTATCAGCCCAAAAGATGGTCATAGAGCTGCTGATCATTTTAATATAAAGTTATGTGGGTTTATTATTAGCAGTTTTCGAAATAATATCGATTTTATCTTAAAGATTTTCTAAGTTTAGTAACCATTTTTAAATTGCTAAAAACAATTAAATGAAAAGTAAACTAAAAAACAAATATTTTAAAATGTTGTATATCTTAACGATGAAAAATATTTGTGTTTAGTGAATTTATTATACAGGGTGATCATATTATGCAAAATACAAAAAATCCCTCTTTTTTTAAATGGAAGACCCTGTATATTTTTTGATTTCTAGGAAGCTCTTTTTATATCCTTCTTACCGATACCAATTTATTACCTTTTAGAGTTTACCGTATTTTAGTTATTTCGATATTAACTACTTTAAAACCCTACATTTTTGCTACTTTTTTACTTTACTACTAACTTTTACTCATAATCGAATTGCTATAATTTCTTTTTCCTAATACCATTTTAATAACCTTATTGTATATATTATTTTATTTTGCGATAAAAAAAGTAAATGTTATTTTTTAAGACATTTATATTAAATAATAATAAAACCTAAAATAATTATAAAATAATGAATTACAATATAAATTTAAGAAAATAAAGGAGTTGACAAAACAAAACTAAACAAACTCTTATTGGTAATACAGAATTTATCGTCTGGCTCTAATGATATGTTCAAAGATTCTTCCTTGTTCTTGAAGACATAAATGTAGCCTTTGAACACAATTTTGCTGGACATCTAATAGAGTTCTTATTCTAATATTTCTAAAGGCCTCTCGTATACGATCTTTCATATCGTCTCGGTTCGTAGGAGATATGGAATAGACTTGTTCTTTAACATATCCCCAGAGGTAGAAATCAAGGGGTGTTAAATCAGGGGACCTAGGAGGTCAAGCAATTGGTCCACCACGTCCGATCCACTGATTACCCCGCCAATGATTTAAAAATTGCCTAACCGGCTGATAATAATGAGGGGGGGCGCCGTCTTGCTGAAACCAGAAGGTTTGAAGAGTGTCGGCATCTACGTGTTGAAGTAAAATGGGTAGGTCATGCTGAAGGAAATTTTTAAGTAAACTTAACCCGTTAAACGCTTTTCAAAAAAATATGGTCCAATAATGTAAGACCCAAATATTCCTCCCCATACATTAACCGACCAGCGATTTTGGTTATCTACATGTCGAACCCAATGTGGATTTTCAGTAGCATAATAATGCATATTATGTCTATTTACGATTCAGTTATTTTTAACTAAACATAACTTTTGATAAACTATCTGGTACTTCCCTAATTTTGTTAAGGATCCAATTACAGAATGTAATTCTTCTAAAGAAATCATCTTCATAAAGTTCTTGGTGTAATTCTATGTGATAAGGATGATATCTATACTTTTCAAATCGTTTGCTCCTCAAACCAAATAGACGAAGTCACAAAGAAGAAGCTGACAAATTACAAAGGTATTCAAAATTCTACAATCTTCTTAAAATACATAAACCTACTTTGTCAGCTAGACCAATTGTGGCTTCTATAAGAGCCCCTACAGAGTTTATTGCTGCTTTTATTACTGACATTCTTACAAAAGCATATGACTATGATAATATTTACTACATCAAAGACTCTTTTGAAATTAAAAATAAGTTTAACCATTTAGAACTGCCACAAGGCCATGTTCTTACTAGTCTGGATGTGGTGTCTCTTTTCAGCAATGTTTATCTAGACGCTGCTTATAGAGCAATTTACAGGAATTGGGACCGCATCACTGTTCATTGCAATATTAACTTAGACACATTTCAATCAATAATAAACTTTTTATTCGAAAATACTTATTTCTCCTTCGATAATAAATTCTACAGACAAACCTTTGGCCCCCCTATGGGAGCCTCTGTATCTCCGATCATAGCAACTTATGTCATGGATGACCTGCTGGATGTGGTTCTGCCTGTTCTTTCTTTCGTTCCAATTTTTATAAAAAAAAATATGTTGATTACATCATCATAGCACTCCCGCAAGAGGGTGTGTCTGAGATGGTAGATGGTATCAAAATTTCTAATAAATATGTTTTAACAATAAGCTCTGTTTACTCAAAATTAAAAGACAAGGTCCTTCTAAAACAACACTCAGATGTAGTGTACAGTATCCTTGTGCAGAGTGTGAAAAAATCGACATTGGCCAAAATACCAGGCCACTTTCTAATAGAATCACATCTCACAAGAGTGACCGTAGACTGCATCCAGAGATATGCGCCCTAGCTGAACACTTTCATAAATTCAAACGTAATATAAACTATGACTATCAAAATTTTAACATCACAAAATAACTATACTAAAAGGCTCTTTCTAGAGATGGATTCAATTTAAAAAATGTCCCCACAAGAATGTTTAAAAAGCAGTTTGGTATCGCTGCATCCTAACATTTAAACACTATGTCACAAACCACAATGAAAAGCAGCGACAGCAACTTGACAGAGCCTTGACAGTTGACATCCGAGCCTAACTTAATTGGTATCTTTAAAATAGTTTTACAAAATGTCGACCGTTAAAAATTAAAGTATTATTTTATATAATTTTAATATGTAGCCTGTTTAGTCCTTATTTTATTTTTCACTTATTTGATCTCCAAGCCACCTGCTTAATGTCCAGTTCATCAATTCAGATCTTCATGAATAATCTCACTTAAGTGTAAGTAATCAAAAAAACTTATTGTTAGCAAATGTTGCATAGAACTTTTCTAAACTATATACAAAATATAATAATATAATATACAGGGTGTCCCACTTATAATGGAAACTAGCTTATAATTTCGGTACTTTTGAATTGATTGTTTCAAATTTTGGTGTTGTTACGTATGATCCTAGGGCGCACTTTTCTATTGCCTAAAATTTTAGGTAACCCATTAGCGTACGGATTTATAGGGGTTTTAAAATAATCATTTAAAGAGTAAAGTACCTTTAGCGATTATTTAATATCAAAAGTCAATTTGGCATCCATCAAAACGACCAAATACAAAGTTTTAGTAAATTGAAACAACCATTGACGTGCGTATGTCCAAATTTATGTTTATTTAAAGAAATAAACATAAATTTTTTGCAAAGGCAAAAATATTGACATCTAAAATAAGAAATAAGGTAATTACCAAAAATGTTGACCATTTAACGGCTTCATCTAAAAAAAAATATACGGTAGAAGCAGTGGCGTACTGTATTTTCTGCTATAAAATTAAGTTTTATACATAGGACATCTAATAATTTATTCTTGCAATGTAAAAAATTAAAAAGAATCAAACAGGCCTAAATAAGAAAATTCGAATCAGTTGGCTATGTAAACAAAATATTATTTATGTCAACGGGAAAATCATTGTTATGTCAAAGTTAAATTATTAATATTTGTGCTGTCTGAAAAATAGCAGATATGCGTTTGAGTTTGGCTGAGAAAGTAGAAATAGTGAGATTAGTAGGAGATAATGCGCGAAATTGTAGAGAGGCCGCCCAAGAATTCAATCGAAGACACCCTAATCGCTTTATATCGCATAGCACAGTTTCTAAAGTGAATCAAATGTTCAATCAACGCGGTTTGGTAGTGCAAGAAAAGGTAAAACGTCCAAGAAATCATCCAGGGAATGAAAGAATTTTAAATCATTTCCGCGTAAATCCAAAATCAAGCTTAAGAAGTTCTGCGTCAAGATGTTTAGAGAGGTATTAAACGATTTAAACCAAGATTTTTACACACGTTGCAATCAGGTGATAATGAAAGAAGAATGGAGTACTGCCTAAAAATGAAGGCAAAATTTTATGAAGACCATGGTATTTTTGGAAAATTTTGTTCATCGACGAGGCAACATTTTTCACAAACGGGACCGTGTCATCCCAAA
Organism: Polydrusus pterygomalis; assembly: GCA_963969555.1. Taxonomy (NCBI): domain Eukaryota; kingdom Metazoa; phylum Arthropoda; class Insecta; order Coleoptera; family Curculionidae; genus Polydrusus; species Polydrusus pterygomalis. The sequence continues at coordinate 14,697,406 of OZ018384.1, forward strand.
ATATTAGATTTTGGTGTGAGGAAAATCCAAATTGGGTTATTAATTGCCCGTATAAATGTGTGGTGTGGTGTATTAAAAGATCGTATTATTGGACTCTTTTTTTTTTATACAACTTTAAATGGTGTAAGATTTCTGGACTTCTTGCAACATGATTTTTGGGATGGGACGATTTGCCGTTAGAATATAGGGAGAATTTGTATGTTCATTTAGATGGCGCTCCAATTCATAATTATTGGACCTGTAAGAGGATGGCTTAATGAAAATTTTGAAAATAAATGGATTGGGTAGTCCCTTTGTAGCTTGGCCGCTTAGGGCTCCAGACTTGACCCCGCTGGATTTTTATCTATGGGGTACTATAAAAAATAAAGTTTATAAAACTAGTCCAGTGACATTACAAGCTTTAAAAGATCGTATAAGACAAGCGTGTGCAGAAATTTTCCGTCAAGAAGTTCGAAAAGTTTGTTTAAGGGATAGAAAAATCTATGAAAAATGCATTAGAAACTATGGTGGTTTGGTCGAAGATATTGACTTTTAATGTATTTAGATATTAGAAGAAATAGTCCATGCTCAAAGTGGAGTCGAAAGTATGAAAAGGGAAAGAAAAACACAAAGTCTTCCTCCACAAGTTTAATGGAAAAAAATTCCAAGTATTAAGGGTCTCTACATGTTTCGAACGTAGAAACGTTCATCTTCAGGAGACAGAAAGTTTTAAATCTATGCTGATGGTGTTAGCAAAAGAGAAACTGAAATTTAGAACCTTAATGGAGCTTTATGGATTTAAATAGAAGTGTAGAAGAAACATGAAATATTTGGTAGTGGCGAAACCACAGAGCGATTAAAACATAATGAAGGGTTGTGAAACAACCAAAAAAGTGGGGAAGAAGAAAACCTGTCTAGGTGTCGAGGCTTATTTAAAAAAATTTTAAAATTTGTTATTAAAGGAACTAATAAAGAATATTGTAGACATTATGAAGGTGTACACCTTGTGTTGTCGTATCTGTAAAAATAGAAATCGAAATTAAAATTAAGTAAAGTGAAGTTTTATAATGTTTTAGAGAGAATTTCTTAATTTTGAATAAAAGGCTTAGTACTAACAAAATGGTTATAAAAACAGAACTTTTTGGGGTCCTGAGGACTAAACCTCAGTAACCCCGCGGTAGGTTAATTTGTAGCTGGTAAAAATTGTAATTAGAAAATCGAACATTTTTGGAATTTTTCTTCGTATGCCAAAAGGCCGTTCACCTCCACGTGCTAGCGAAAAAGTGAATGAAAGGTAATTGATTGACAGTAGACAGATGTACTGACAGGAAAATAGCGGTAAATTTAAATTAAGTAATAGAAATTTTTTTTATGTAGATAAAAGCTCAATTAAGGTTGGGTAGATACAGTACTACTAACCAATTAACTAAGATAACAATATAATATAGCTAAAAATAAGAAATGAAAGGGTACTATGTTAATGTGGGAGAAAAATCAATAAGGTGGATTAAGTGTAGGTGTCCTAAAATTTCTTTGTGTGTGGTATCATTTGTAAATGAAAATATCCTGGGTGTTCGTGTATGTATGTCACAGAGAGAAAATTGGTGTTATGCTGTGTGTGTTCTACAAAATATGAAAGGGAAAATGAGTGTGGGAAATATTACATTATGTCGGCAGTAAAGAGTATATATAGCATATGGTGATGATGATTGTTAAATAGATATTTGTAACCTATCAAATAAAAGGAGAAACAATTTCTTTGAATTGACCTATTTTCTTTGATATAAGAACGATAGAGAAGGACAAAGGAAAGGTAAAACTATATCTAATCATTGAAGTCAAGAGCATTGAAAAAATGTGTGCAACTATGTTGTATTTGATCATTCAGACAAAGGATATTCAAGTTGTTTAACGTTTTATTAATTTCTAGAATTTCTAAAAGGTCCAACTTATTTCCCTTGTTGCAAAAATGTAAAAATTTAGTATGAGAGTCAGGATTGAAAATATGATTATTTGAAAATAAATGTCTAGAAAAATTAGATTTTATCTTTGAAGGGGAAAGATTTTGATTGATAGCTCTGTCCAATTCTTTACAATGTTCTTTCAGACGTATTGAAAATTTGCGTCCAGTTTGTCCAATATAAGTCGCATTACAACCCTCAGTGGAACAGCTGATGCGGGTGTGTATAGCATTATTAATTATTATTATTATTTGTTCTTTTTCACAGGTTTCTACCCTGGGTTTAGAGCTGGAGCACATGTTGGTGTGGTTCTAAACCACTCAAAATTAAGTTTCGCCTAAAACCCTACGGACTATGCTGCACGTGTCTAACAACACAGACTTTTGCATGGGTAAGTATAGATCTACATCTAAACCAAGTTGACCTAAACTCTTCTTAATTGTTTTAGGTATTTCACCAGTCGAGCCGATGATTACATGCCGATGCCACAATTAATTTTAATGTTCTTGACACTGATGGCTTCAGAGTTTGTGGTCAGATGGAGGTCAATTTTCCATTGTGTCATCAGTTTTTTAATGTAGGATATCATTGTCTCTGATGTTTTGTTTATTTTTAGCGATTCCAACAGCCAGCTATGGGGTAGGCTGTCGAATGCCTTACGGTTGTCTATCCAAGCAATGGAGAGGTTTTGGTGACATTCTCTACAATCTTCGGCAATCATCTTGCTTACTAAGAGGTGGTCCTTACAGCCATATGTATCTTTTATGCAGCCTTTTTGTTCTGTTGGTAGTAAATTGTTTTCATGTAGATGCGTGTAAAGTCTTTCTTTTATAATGCTAGTCATTATTTTGTACACAGTGTTGAGGCAGGTGATGGGCCTGTAGTTGTTCGCTAGCTGCGAATTAATAATAATAATAATAATAATAATAATTATTATTATTATTATTATTATTATTATTATTAATTGTTATTGTTATTGTTATTGTTATTGTTATTGTTATTGTTATTGTTATTGTTATTGTTATTGTTATTGTTATTGTTATTGTTATTGTTATTGTTATTGTTATTGTTATTGTTATTGTTATTGTTATTGTTATTGTTATTGTTATTGTTATTGTTATTGTTATTGTTATTGTTATTGTTATTGTTATTGTTATTGTTATTGTTATTGTTATTGTTATTGTTATTGTTATTGTTATTGTTATTGTTATTGTTATTGTTATTGTTATTGTTATTGTTATTGTTATTGTTATTGTTATTGTTATTGTTATTGTTATTGTTATTGTTATTGTTATTGTTATTGTTATTGTTATTGTTATTGTTATTGTTATTGTTATTGTTATTGTTATTGTTATTATTATTAAGAGAAAATAGTTGGGGATAGTATGAAAACAGATTTAACATTTGTTCTTTTGGTGAAAATTGATTTACAAGGTATTTTTAATCTTACGCAAAATAACTTTTTCGTATTTTTATGCTCCCTGTATAAAAATAAATTTTTCATAACGTGAATCTCATTTATTTTATAGGCGAAAACTTTTATAAAGAATGACCTTTTTTCTTATCTTTTATTTTTTGGTCCTCTTCTAACCCGGACATACTGTATATTCAAATTTTGAAACTATTTATATAAAGAGCACAACACAGGCATAGGTAAATCTGATAATATATAAAAGTTGCCGATGCCCTTAAATTTGCATCAAGGAATAACTAAAATAAAACGAAAATCCTTGAAAAGGGGAAAAGGATTTTAAAATATAAAAGCACTTAAAAAGTTCAGTTAATATTTGATCCGTGTAAGTTTCGTTGGCAATTAGTAGCAACACGGGACTAAATGAGCGCCAGTGGGAGGCAACTGCCGCAATAACTCATCATAACCCTGCCATTTCTCCCCACGGGTTTCTAGACAGAGGTGGATCAATTAGCAAACTAACAAAGGGTTAGTAGTATTTAGTAAGTTAGGGTTATGATATTGCCCTCGTTAGAATAATAAACTTAAAGGGTGTGTTTAAAAAAATACAACCTTATATCGGCATGAGTAAATCAATAAAAAGAACGGAAAAGGGAAAGAAGGAAAGATACTCATCTTTGTCCAAAATGAGATAATCAAGATAATTAAGTCATTTAATAGTATGTATAAGTGCAAGCACCATAATATGCCAAGCTTATACAGGGTGAACTTTTTACCAGAAATAAATTCGGTAAAAAAATCCACGCCTTAAAAAAAATTTAAAAACATTTTTTAAATATATTTTAGACTTAACAGTTTTTTGCATTTTCGTGATCCTTACCCTTTATCAAGAAATGGGAACTAAACCAGCTATTTTTTAAATGCAAATGCATTGCAATAACGTTGATCCTATAAGGTCCAGTCGAGGGTCCAGTTATGCTCCGCCTCGTTCTCATTTTTAATTTTTTTTTCTGTAAGTTTTAAAATTTTAATTGTAATTTTCACTAAAAATACTACGCGCAAATTTTGGCAGTTTTATTCGGTACCAACATTTTAACAACCATATTATAGCAGTACAAGCGCTATATTCGAAGTAGATGAGTTTAGCTAGCTACCTATTACAGACCAAATATTAACTAGGTACAAAAAAAAATTCCCAAGTGTTTCAGAAAAATTCGTTCATAATAACCACATGGTAATACTTAAACCCGTATATGGGGCTCAGAACTTACAGTCAATGCCAATAATTTGAATTCAATAAATAAAATCACCAAAATAGCCATAAATTGATAAATCTGGCAAACGTGTAACCAATAAACAAAACACGTGTCATCCTCAAATTATAAATCGAATGACTATTTTACAGAATTAAAATTTTTTGTGACGTTATACATTCTTCGGGTTTGTGAATCGGAAAATGCAATACCCTCGCGACTTCTTGCGAGATCTTAGCGAGACGAAAGTTGCAAAAAATCTCGTCTCTGTCTGGCAGAGTTTTTATAGGGAAACACTACTACTAAGTTTCTATACAATGTATTATTATTTAACGGAATCGCACAGAATTAAAATGTCGATGATGAAGTATAGCGGTAGATTGAGGAATCAAGCAGAAGTGCCACGAATAGCACCCTGATTTAAATTGAAGTCCTACAAAACCCTACAAAAAAATGTACCTACCACACAAGAACTTACTACACACAACACTGCACCAATACAGACACCTACACTAACACCAGTAAGTTCTTAGCAGCTCTTTACTACAGCTTTAGAAAAGCACTGCAAGTTCTCTCCCTGAAACAGTGGGGTCCTCCTAGCTGTGAGGCATGCGCACTTGTACCTCTTCTGAAGCACAAACACATACACTGCACCAAATCAGACACTTACACAAACACTATCACAGTAAGTCGCTAACAACAAATACAACTAACACTTCTAACAGCTTACTACTGCTTCAGATCAGCACTGCAAGTACTCTTCCTGAAATAGTGGGGTCCTCATAGCGGTGAAGCATGGGCACGTGTTATCACAAACACGTACACTGCACCAAAAGCCTTACACTACACAAATACCTTCATAGTAAGCTGCAAATAAATAAACAACTACTATGACAAAATCGAAACCTAGGTACACCGGTACCTAGGCCTAGGGGAAGAACGAAGCAAAGCACGCACTAGGCGTGCAGAACGGAAATACCAAGCGAGTGGTCTAAAGGTTTACGCCTATGGCACGGAAACCGCAGGAACCCGAGGAGTTTAGTTGGTAGACAGCCCCATCAGGGTTGCATCCGACACTGCTCTGCCTCACAGGGTGCCAATCTTTAGAATATTATTATCGAAAAAAAACCGTTATCGTGAATTGGCTATGTGAGGGGTACCAAGCCAACGTCAACTATCCAGGAAAACCCTGATACACCAGTAGGACAAGTGGCAAGAGATAACAACGGTAGTCAATTATCTGCATTTAGGTTAATAAATGTATGTAAAGTGCGCCAATATAAAGGGAAAGTCTATGGCGATCGAAAATGCGTTCAAAATTTTTTTGAGAAAAAATAATCATTTGTGATCGACACCAAAAAAACTTTCCCGGGTAATGCTGTACCAAATAAATTTTTTTAACGACATTTTTAAATATCGGCCTAACTATATTTTCAAAAGCGAACGCCGCAAATGAATAGTTTTGAGGCCTTTTGGCAACAGCGTAGAGCACGTGGAGAGGCACTCGCCTGCTTGGCATTTCGCATTCGGTCGTGGTATTTGAGTTCTTCTGGGAACTGATGGGGCTGGGTTAGTGTCACACTTAAATATCTAATAATATATTATATTATAATTGTTTGATTTATTTGCTAGAAGGAAGTTTTGCAGTGAAGCTTTATAGTTTTTTCTATATTACTTACCTATACCTAGGTAGTTGGTATATGCTTGGTCCAGAAAAATTACACACATCAAAGTTGTAAAGAAACTTATCTACAATATCTATGCACTTTGTACGTTGACTAGATTTAAATAATAGTGGGTCAAAGTTGAGATCACCAGGGTTAATCGAGTTGGTGCCGGTGGTGAAGAAATTAATTTGTTTTTACAACTCCATTTTTAATTCTAGAACAAATTGTGTAAATACAAATTTAGTTAAAAACAACTTATTTGGAATGAAATTATCATACCGTTATCAACGACCGTTATTAACGACCGTTTTAATAAATGTTTCAAGAAAATTGGGTGCTACCAGCTAAATGAACGTCTTCCTTGTAATAGTTGTAGGCAAAAAGTGTTTTATTAATAACCTTAATCTTAATAAATTTTGTTAAATAATTTTGACTTGCAGGGCTGTTCCTTACCTCTCGACGAATTTTAGGTTGTTATAATTGTTATAAATTTTAAGGTTAATCCTTAGCCAACTGACATGCTGCCTCGTCTTTTGGTCGTGTGTATTTATAATTTCTTGTTATTAAATGTGCTGATGGTCTCGATATTAAATACCTATTAAAGATTACTATTTCCTCTCTTGTATTATAACTAAAATGCAATTTTTACTTGATTTCAGTGAAAATTACCCTTTCTGAGTGATTGAGCTAAAAACGCATTTTTTGAATATCGTAAATTTTATAAATTTAAAAACCCAATAAAATAAATATAAATTAACCTAAGTATATTAACTGTGGTAATTGGTTTTCGTGGCCTATTGACTGGTCTCGCGTTTCGGTAAAAATCACCAAATAATACCTACATACATTTCCTAGAACTGAGTTAAACTATCAAACTAGGTATCACTGAATAGTGAAGTAAACGAACTCTGAAGGAATACGTAATTATTATAAGGCAAATCACAGAAAACCTATAAAGTAGATACGTCATGCAAAAGATAAAAGTGAACCATATAGTATCATATTATACAGTATGTCTCCGTAAGTTGGAACCATATGGAAAACTTTTTTATTATTAATTTTACGAAAAAAAGTTATTTTTCATGAAAAGTTCGCATGGTCTAAAGTCTAAAGCCTAAAATGCAACTATCAGATATTAAATTCTTCTAGGCGTATACGAGGTTTGTCAAAAATATGAATTTTGCCCAAGAGCAAAGTACTTACCTTTATTTTTGACAATATCAAAAATTGTTATTAAAAAAAGTTTATCAGAACTAAAAACCACGTTCAAATATGTAATTACACATAACACCTACATAATTGTTGATAGCAAGAAATGTTTGACAGCGACCGTCAAAACGCGTTAAAATTTACAAAGTATATAAAAATGGTGTTATTAAGTTGTGAAGAAAAAATTGAAATTGTTTTATAGTCGGAGAAAACTATAAAACGCATAGAGAAGCAGCAATTATTTTTAATGATAGATATCCCAATAAAAATATTAATCATTCAACTGTTACAAAAATAATGAATAAATTTAGGACTAGTGGAAGTTCAAGCAATAACTTTAATGAAAAACTCCGAAAACTGGTTGCCAATGAGAACCCGAAGTTAGAAGTAGTTTTTTCTGTTGTAGAAATTTCCAAAAGTGTCATTGCGCAAAAGGAAGACGTTAATACAACAAAATGTAAGTAAAGATGGAAGAGGGCAGAATTTTAAAACGAAATAAATTCAGACCATTCAAACCAAAAATCGTTCACACATTGAAAGAAAGGGATTATGATAGGCGCTTTGATTTTTGCTCTCATCCAAGTAGAATTAGAAGAGGCCCGTTTTTTTCCGAGGAGTATAATTTTTTCCGATGAGGATTTTCTTGAAATGGAATTGTCTCGTCACAACATTGTCGCTGATGGTCTGAGGAAAATCCCAATTTTACAATAAAGTCTCGGGACCAATATTCATTTAAAACGACCGTGTGGTATTTACAAGGACAGATTAATAGGACCGTATTTTTTTCACCAATCTATGAATGCCGAAAGTTCTTAAAATTTTTGCAAAATCATATTAGTGACTTCATGGACGAACTACCTTTACCAGAACGTAAATGTATTTGGTTCCAACAAGACGGTGCAACATGCCACAGTACATTAACTGTTAGGGCATATCTTAAACATTTGTTTAATGGAAAAGTTATGCACAGATATTCAGATATTTTTTGGCCTGCTAGATTCCCTGACCTAACCCCTCTAGATAACTTCTTATGGGGTTACTTAAAACAAAAAGTTTACCAGCAATGGCCTTTTCATGATGTTAATCATTTGGAGAGGATAATTACACAATCATGCCGGAAAATTTTTCCAGAAATAGGGAAAGTATTAAGGAAATTTGCCAATAGAACGATAAAATGTATTGAACGAGAGGGTGGATATATATGTTTCGTTTTGTGTCGTGTATATTTAAATGGGCCCTTTCACTATGACCGAATTCATCATATTCAGCATTAACATCCTTAATTAGAACCTATTGAAAATACATTCCAATAAACAATCTTCTTAGAGGTCACAAACCTTTTCTAGAGACAGATAAAAAGACACCTCGAAAGCAGAAAGTATCAGTAAATAATTCGAAATTTTAAAAACTGGAACCATAGAAACTTTTATTTTTTCTTTCTCAATGGGACAGGATAAAAATAAAAATTTAGTGAAAAACCCATTGTCGATGAAATTGTAGATTTATAACGATCTGTTTATTTATTAAGGTGTAGATATTTTCTGTCAGTCTTAGATTTCTGAGGTAAATTTAATTTTAATTAATTAACTGTTAAGTGTTTACATTTTATGCCATACGGCCGTGTTTATGAATCCACCAGTAGCGGCGGGATAAATTTCAAAAAACAAATGATAAATTTTCTCGCTTAATAGCAAAGCGCCATTTAAAAAATATGTTTCGGCAATATGTTTTCATATCAGGATATCAGTATGGATTGAAATATATTACCTACTTCATTTCCATAACACCCCGTAAACCTAATAATTTTTGTTTTTAATTCTTTCTCGAAAAAAAACCTACTTTCATGGAGCCCGTGAGAAAAAGTTGTTTTGACGCCACTGATTTTATATGGTAAATTCCATTAGCCCCTTGTTTCCTAGTGGTCGCACTGCGATGACACTTGCAAATAAATATATATTCAAGTTCCTAGTGTATTCATAGCGAAGACACCCGCTATGGTGTAAGCGCAATATGTGCCCCCAACACAAATACATGTTGGTGGTGCGGATCGGCGTTGTTGCCGATTAATATATTCTTTTATTAGCACGTGGTGTAAATTGACAGTGCAGAGTCAGTTGTTTTGTGAAATAAATTTGTTTTTTATAGATATGACCGGTAAGTTTTGATTTTTTTATTGTTAAAACTGTTCTATTATGGGTGTGTACTATTATTATTCTAAATTTAATCAAAAATTGTTGATTTTTGGTAGAAACAATGTGGTGGTCTCGTAGTGCGAACACTAGGCAATAAAAAAAAAACTAAATTAGAAATGATTTATGCTTGCGGAACTGTTAGAAAGGGAAGAAATGATTTGCCTACAGATTTTGTTGAAGACAAACAACTGAAGAGGGGGGAAGATGATTGGCGTGTAAGCACTGATGGACTGGTATGTCTAAAATGGATGGATAATAGAGCTGTCAATTTTTTAAGCAACTATTTAGATCCCTCTAAAAAGGACGTTACCAAGCGTAAACAAAAAAAAGGCACCAGCGAAGAATTTGCTTGTTCTGAATTAGTGAAGAAGTATAACCAGCACATGGGTTATGTCGATAAAATGGATATGCTGAAGGCACTGTATGAAGTCGATCGAAAGTCAAAAAAGTGGTGGCATAAAATTTTCTTTTATTTTTTTGATTTGTCGTTGGTAAATGCATTTATTCTATTTTCGCAATGAACAGATTCGAAGGCACACCTCAGCTTGAAAATATTTAGACTTTCTGTAGCATTAGGTTTGATTGGAGGTGAGCAGACTGCTACAAAGAAAGGACGTCCATTAACTAAACAAGTGAACCACTTTAAACAAATTGTTCCACCTGAAATTCGATTCGATTCCTGTACCCATATGCCAGTTCATGGAAACCCCAGAAGATGTGCTTTTTGTAGTACCAAATCTGAACCTCATAAATCTAGATGGTATTGTTCAAGGTAATAGTTACGAGGTAGTACCTTTTGATTCTTAATTTATAACTTGAAATCTTATTTTAGGTGTGACGTCGGTTTATGCCTAACTGATAAAAAAAACTGTTTTTTGGAATATCATAAGAAGTAATGTATAATATATGTTTCTTAAATAGTGTTATTACATATTTATTTTATAGCTAACCCAGCATGATAACAAAATTATAGGTACTGATTGAAAGTCAATCACTTCTTATGATAGTTAAATATTCCATTGAATATCCATAGGTTCTAATATTCAAATTATTATTATTATCGATTGTGTGATTGAATAAAGGAATATGTGTTTAATACTAAGACATATTTCTTTCTATGTAAGGAAGAGTTGTAAAGAAAAACGAATGAACCAGGTAAAAAGACTCATACAAAAAAACAATTCCAATTGTTCTTTAGTCAGTGGTAGTTTAGGTTTGTCTGTCATTTCATACCCCATCATGAATGGAATTGGCATAATAATATATGTATATGTTTTGATGGTTTTCCAATGTAATAGTAGTTACCCCTAAATGGGAATTTTGATTACATGACATATGAAAGAATAGGTGCACAACACTAAGCTTACCTGTGTTTCCGTAACATTAAGGAGTTTGGCCATCTCTGACCTTTCACTACTGCTAAGGTATTTTTTCTGTTCAAATTGTTTTTCTAATTCAAATATTTGCCTTCCTGAAAAAATTTTTACATGTTAATTTCTTATTTGACTGGATATATGAATTTGTTTAGGTACTTTCTAAGTTCGTACTATTTATATTTTGCAAAAATGCACGACCACTTTAAAAACACGACCAGGAAATTATAAGATAATCATATTATATTATTACTAGAGCGCAGAAAGGTCGCGACAAAGACGTTTTTCCATGGCCTGAGTGCCAGGGTGCCCGGAAAGGACGATGACAGATTTTAAGGGATGATTCTACATAAAAATATATGAAAAGAAGTTCATACTTACATAGGTCCGCAAATACTTCCATACGGAGCTAAAGACCCTTAAAGATGGTGGGAATTTACGTTACGTTACGTTTTTCCATTACCTAAGTAAGCACCGTGTAGTGCGTATTTATTGTACAGCATGGAGCTAACAGGTATAGGCGCCGATATTTCAAAATAATCTACGCTAGCGAAATTTCAAATACTAAAACTACCTAAATTAAATTCAGGGTTCACGCCAAGCTATTAACTATTGTAACGTAAATAAAAATATATTATTAACAATAATTGTTACAAGTGTTCAGTACTAAGAGAATGACGTTTATCGCAGCATATACATTTTTATTGCAAAAAAGACCTTTCTACATTAACTGAAGTTACGGGTCTGTATATTTATTTTTTATTAAATATAAGAGTCATAAAATAATTCTTTAGGTACCGACTCAGTCTTTTAAAAATGATATTTCTTATTAACTATGGCTGGGGGATATTTCCTATATCGCCAGTGGTTACGCGACTGACACAAATCGCCCAGAAATTTGCCGTCTGGTAAAGAACATGACGCGTTTTTGGAATTTGTGGTAAACAATAGGCCGACCCGTCGCGTTGTCGGCGGACCTTTCATCTATTTTTATTCCCATTTTATGAAGAAATTATAAACACATGTTCATGATTATTATAATTATGTTTGTTTACATTTGTACAAGTTTGTCTGCATTGTACATCAGGTTTATAAGAGTTAATACAAGTTTGTTCGGATTTGTAGGTACAAACTTGTATACACTTTTACGAACTTGCACAAACGCTACCGAGCCACCTTGATTGTGAGTAACTTATGTTTGTCAGTGTCATTACTGTTAGAGTTAACCTGGTTAGTTAATTATTGTTAAAAATATTTGTGCAATCCAATATAAATGAAATGTTTCAGCTTCCTGGGCAGTACCGTTTTTGAGATGATTCTATACAGGGTAAGTTTTTTAAAGTGTTACAAGGCGATATCTTGAAAACGGTTCAAAATATTTTCTTGAAATTTTAGTGAGGGCATGGGGAGATGGGGGGACATATTTAAACATATTTTTGATGTCTACCCCCTTTCCCAATTTTGAGGGAAGGGGGGTAACTTTGAAATTTTAAATGGGACAATGTACTCTTTTTTGGTAAATACGAACCTACGTAAAAAAACTACGCACGCAATCTTTTGATTTGCTCCCCTGGTTACGAAATTATGATTTATTAGGCTATAAAATACAAAAAATACTTTACTATTTAATTTCAACTTATTTATCGTCTGTCATGCTTCAGAAGATGTTCAAAATGTCTCCCTTCAACCTTCAACTTCCAAACACTTCCCCTGTCCCTTTTTTTCAGAATAAATATCGTACCCGTTGTAACATTTTAAGTCTCACTAATAAGCATGCAACGCGGATTCTGTATTTCATATCATCTAAAGTTGTAGGTGTAGCCGCCATCACTTTATCTTTTATAAAAGAAAAAATAAATAAAGGAAAAAGTCAAGGGGGGTCAAATCCGGGGACCCTGCAGGCCGTTTACCGAACCAGCTCGACTTATCCACCTGTTTTCAAACAATTCGTTCAACTCATTACCGGCCTGTATTGCATAATGCGGTGGAGCTTCGTCCTATTGAAACCACATGTCAGAAGTTATGTTTTGGTTTAATAATTGGGGTAATTGGTTTTTAAAAAGATCTGTATACATTTCTCCATTTAAGTGGCCTTCGAAGAAATGGGGGCCAATAACTCTCTCCCCGATTATACCACACCATACATTAATTGACCAAGGATGTTGATTTGGCAGAGTTCTCATCCAGTGGGGATTTTCCGACGCCCAATAGTGCATATTGGGTCTATTTACCTTTAAAAAAACAAACAAAATTTTTTTTTTATTTCTACTGACAAGGGATAACTTAAAATCCTACCTGGCCACAATTATGGAAAGTACCTTCGTCAGAAAAAACACTATTTTTGAGGAACCTGTTATTTCCTTGCATTTGTCTCGTAACCCAATTGCAAAATATAACTCGATTTTCTAACTCTTGCCCATATAGCTCATGGTGAAGTGTAATGTGCAATGGATGAAATTTGAGCAAATGCAATATGGTCATAACTGATTTCTGACTTATTCCAGCATCTCTAGCAAGCCGCCTGGAACCTACATGCGGGTTAATAGCTACAATTCCTAAAACCCCAACTGCCCTATTTTCATTCGTTTTAGTTCGCTTTCAAACTCGTGGTTTCGTCTTCAGGCTGTCGGTTGTACGACTTCTGGTTTCCAGCCTTTTAAATGCCATGTAAGATTTCGATTTATTAGGCAGGTTGTCTTTAGTTTTTTCTGCACTCCCCCAAAATTTACAACATATCAACTAGCACAATAAAATTCGCTTCCATGTTTAATTAACCAAACTGAAAAATAAACGTTAAAACGTAACTTTGACTTTAGTTAAAACAACGCATTTCCATGGAAACGAGTAATAATTTAAAAAAAAACTCTCTTGATTTAAGTATTAATATTTATTTTTTTATCAAAATTTACTAAATAAGTTGGAGTTAAGAGGGAAATTCTTTTAAATAAATCAGAATTTTGTAACCAGGGAAGCAAATCAAAACATTTTTTGTATAGGTACGTAGTTTTTTACGTAGGTTCATATTTACCAAAAAAAAGTACATTGTCTCATTTAAAATTCCAAAGTTACCCCCCACCCCTCAAAATGGGGAAGGGGGGTAGACGTCAAAAATATGTTTAAATATGTCCCCCCATCTCCCTATTCTCTCATTAAAATTTTTAGCAAATATTTTAAACCGTTTGCGAGATATCGCCTTGTAACACTTTAAAAAAATCACCCTGTATATATACCGACTCAGTCTTTAAAAAATGTTATTTATCATAATTTAGGGGTTTTCTATTCTCCGGAGCTACGCCACTGAAATAAATCGCCCAGAAATTTGCCGTTTAAAAAAGTGCATGGTGCATTCGTGGTAAACCACAGATCTTTCAACTATTTTTTATCCCATTTTATAAGGAAATTGTAAACACATGTTTTTGATTATTATTATATTGTATGCCATGCTGTTTTGTTTTTCCCCATTCATACGTTAATAGGTGTAAATATGTCCTCGCAATGATAATCGAGATACACAAATACGTCTCTGGAATGTCACGAATTTTCCTCGCTCTTGTTATTACTAACATCGCTATTTTATTAAAGAGTGTCAAAGGCAGAGAGAGCTTTAAGGGCGGTAGATTTGGGTACATTTCATTAACACATGTTCTAGGGATAATTTTATTACATTGCCCAAGTAAAATAAATAAATTCTATTGAATAGTTTTCTTCGGTGATTTTTAATGAAAATTAAATTATCAAAGAAATTTTATTACCAACAATGACTTTAACGGTCAGTCAGTAGGGCTGGGTGATTATGAAATTTCGTAATCACAATCAATTAATTTTAAATCAGTAATAATATTAAAATACAATAATTTACATTAATATGCATTTAAAAATATACTTAGGGTAATTTTTCAATTAACGAAAATAACTTTTTTTTTATTTTCAAACAACCCTGTATATTAAAAATAAGATTTTGCAGGTCTAATATCTTATACCGTGCGAGCAAAAATTATTTGCATCAAAGAGGGCCTTGCATCTAAGGACGGAATGCTTAGCCGTATAACTTAATACCTGTTGGGTGTCAGTAACTACCTGAATTAACAATCAATCAGTTATTCCGTCATCTTTGACAGTCGTTACAAGTAATTTGATTCATCGCTAATTTTTCCAATTTTTTGAACAATTCACACAATAAGCTTTACGAAACAGCACAAAACATTCATGGTTGAAGCGTATTTTCGAAACGGGGTTAGAGTAAATGGTAAGTGGTAATACAATCCGGGTTTCTGCATGGACGATTTTCACGAATATTTTCCTAACCTTGCTTTTATTGCTGGGGATTTTTATCATTGCCTGAAAAGAACCGTGGCTGTCTTTAGTGAAACAGGTTCTATACAACACAAAAAAGGAGCAGCAAGACCATCTGTAAGAACAGAAAAACTTGTTGTAAACGTTCGTGAAATAATGCAAAATACGCCAACAAATTATATAATATGCAGGACTATTCTTAAGAAGCAGCTAAATTTATTTCCTTATAAAGTGCAAGTATTCCAAGAAATACAAGCCGCAGATTTTGGAAGACGCAGGAATTACCATCAATGGTTTGCCTTAAATTTATTGGAAAGAAATCATTTATTCATCCTCATTTAAACAACACTATTTTTAAAACACCAGTTGCAAATTTAGAACAATTACAAGAAAGGATTATCCAAGAATGTGGTAAAATTTCTTCAGAGATGCTGGTCAACACTTTCGAAAATATGAAGAGACGTGTGAATTTATGCTTGGAGCATGGCGATGGCCAATTTCAGCAATTTATGTAATTATTTTTCTTTTTCTTTCTGTATATTCTTACTTTGTTAATTTTGTAAACAACAAAAATAAATTTGTATTTGTCTACTTATTTTATTACTCATCAGTTTGGGCTATCATGTCATAATAAGAATTTGACAAAATTTTAACCAAGATTTGGTTAGATATATCGTCCCCATATCATTGTGATCCAAACCAAGCCCTCTTTGATGCAAATAATTTTTGAAATAATTTTTGCTCGCACGGTAGTTATATCAGCATTGTTCTTGTAAAGAAAAAAATAGGTGTTTTGATAATAAAATATTATTCAGGATGTTCCATTTCAAATATCAACGTTGCTATACTTAATGCGGCAATCTTGCATTGTCAAAAATATTTTAGATAGGTAGTTTACATAAACGCACATATCTATATACAGGGTGTTCATTTGAAAACTTCCCACCTCGATTTTTCTGCTTTAAAATGAAAATGTGGAAAATCGCTCGGACCCGTCGATTTTTATTTCGAGGGGAACATCTTTTGCGTATATTGTCAATCTTGTTACTTCAAGCCCCTAGGAGGGAACGGGGGGGGGGGGGGGGGTAAGATCTAAATCCTAAATGGATAACCCTATTTTATATAATTTTTTTGGATTCTGCATAAAATTCTGAACATTTTTTAATAAAAGCATTATTAGTCTATACTTAACAGTTTCCGAGATATTTACTCTTGAAAAATGACATTTTTGAACTTTGACAGCGTCTAGCTTTCCAACTGTACGTCTTATAGCAAAACCGCTTACATGTCCGTATCTTCGATTTTTATTATCTTTCCAATAGTGTGAACTTTCGGTTAAACCGGATGTAAGAAATATAGTACTTCCGGACCGGAAGTTGACACTATTGGAAAGATAATAAAAATCGAAGATAGGGACATGTAAGCCGTTTTGCTCTAAGACGTACAGTTAGAAAGCTAGACGCTGTCAAAGTTTAAAAATGTCATTTTTCAAGGGTCAATATCTCGGAACCTGTTAAGTATACACTAATAATGCTTTTATTAAAAAATGTTCAGAATTTTATACAGAATCCAAGAAAATTATATAAAATAAGGGTATCTATTTCAGATTTAGATCTTACCCCCCCCCCTCCCTCCTAGGGGCTTGAAGTAACAAGATTGACAATATACGCAAAAGATGTCCCCCTCGAAATAAAAATCGAAGGGTCCGAGCGATTTTCCACATTTTCATTTTAAAGCAGAAAAATCGAGGTGGGAAGTTTTCAAATGAACTACCAAATTCTTAGAATACCTCATTAACTGGTTCACCATATACTTTTAACGTACTATCGACCGTGAATCAGCCCATATACCTATTTTAAAATTGGACATTGGAATTTATTTATTCCCAAAATATTTTTCTTACCGAACAATAAACAGAAAATCTAAAATGACAATGGTAATTTTTCTTTTCAATTTTCAAATAAAAGATTTTTTTAATTTGAGATAATGCCCGATTTTACTATAAACTATTATTTTTGATGTATTTTTTTGAAAATTTGGAATAACTTTTATTTTCCTTGACATTTTAAGTCTTTTTGTTTACACTTTTCGATTATGTTTTGACATGGAAATTTTTTTGTGTACAAATAATAATACCGCTATAGCCAATTCTCAAAATAAATAATTTTTATATAATTATTGTGGGCTGACACGTCAGAAAAATACTTTATATGGGTGTTTTGCCACAAGTAAAGGAAAATCCGATTTTTTTAATTATTAAAAGTCACTGTTATTATATTTGTCGTAGTAGTAGTATTTATAGTCTGGCGGTGCATCCCCCGGTATATGTAAATTTGCCGATCAGTATAATAATTATTGCCACCAGTCGACAAAAATCATCAATTTACTTTTATTTAAGACCAGTACCCAACATTATTTGAAAGAAGAGTAAAACGATACCTGTAAACGTCGTCCTCGCCTTTTTCTTTCCTTTTTTGTTTTCCGTCGAATCGTCAACGATCGTGGTTTGTGCAGTGTCAATCGGATTGGTCTGATGGTGATTTTCATTTGTAGCATGTTGAAGAATTGGCACTTTTAAATCTAAAGGTTCCCGAGCTTTTTTCCGTTTTCGCGTTGTTGTTTCTGAAAAAAAGATAATTTATTTAAAATACCTACTTTATTGTCATGATTACTTATTTGACAGAAAAATGTTTGTCCTAAAATAATATAGGGTGGTCCAACAAGCGCGCGTCGGTCAATAGGTGCTAATCCGTTTAACTAATGGGAAATTTTCTTAATAAGACTTTTAACGTTTGATCTCTGCTACAACCAAAAATTATTTTTAAGTCTCAAGAAAGAGAAATTCCAAAAATTATGTTTTTCTTGAATGGAATGCCCTACATTTTTATGTGGCGTATAATGCCTCTATAGGTTCTGTATTCAACTGTAAATTTGTTTGTTGGTCGAAAGCAGCGTTGCTAAGTTATGCATTTTTTTTTTTAATTTAGTCAAAAACATACTTTTTTTAATCTCTTATATCTCCGCCACTGTTTATTATCTTCCCTGACAAATTTACACGTAACTTATAGTTGACCCAGTTTATCGGAAACTATCTTCACTTTTTGATTTAATTATACAGTGTGTCCAAAATATTTGTTGAAACATCTCTATTTTCAATTCGGTTTTAATTTCTTATATTAAATACCACACTCTGTATATTATTTTGCCGCTGAAGAGCCAAAAATATGCTCCTTCAGAAAATATTATGTTTGCCGTATGTATCTCATTATCATTTTGAGATATTAAGGTTTTTCCGTAACTTTACACACAAAATGGGAAAAATCGTAGGCGGCATGGCTCAAGAAATCGAAACAATTGCTACTCGATGGCATGTCTGTCAGTGTTAGTAATTATTTGTGTAATGTTGTGACCTTTGGTGATACTTTGTGTATTATTTTGCTTTAAAAATTTTTTTTTGTAATAAAAATGAAGTATACAAACCAGGAATCAATTGATACGATTAATATCCTTGGAGAATGCTTAAAGAATTGTCTTCTGGCATGTCGAATGTACGGCGAGAGGTTTTCTGATAGAAGGCATCCAAATGCAAGATCATTTCAATTATTGATGGATAGATTTGATAGGATTGGTACAGTTAAGTACGAAAAGCATGAAAGAATAAAGCCAGTTGTAAACGAAGAAAATTAATTTAACTGTTGTCTATCTGTTTATGAAGACCCATATAGAAGTACAGCAGACATAAGTGGCTAGATTATTGAGTAAATTGTATCATTATGGTAGTCGCGGAAACGTTTATGAATGGTTTAAAAATTATTTAAGTAACAGGTCACAAAAATATCAAAAACATATTCAAATAAAAAAAATTAATAATATAGGAGTTCCTCAAGGAAGTATACTAGGTCCAATATTATTTATTTTATACATCAACGATATGCCTTTAGTTTTAAAAATGTGTAAGTTACAAATGTTTTCTGATGACACCTTAATTTACATTAATGTTTTAAATATTTTGTTCTAATTTGGTATCGTAACAAGTCTATTACGATACGCATTTGCGTATCGTAATGAAGCTATTTCGATACGCGTTTTTTCTTTATTTGATGTTGGTAACATTTAAATCTTTTATTTCATTGACTTGCGCGGCCTTTGTGATTTACGAGAAAACCCATTTTTCGCAGAGGAAAAATAGGTTGATAACCTATTTTTTTATTCTCTGTGGATAACAGTCATGTATGTTGGTTGCATAAATTTATAAATCAATCTTTTGTAGATGCTTCAAGCTATCATTTTCTGCTAAATCCTATCCAAAATTCAATCTACTAACCTTCCAATATCGATTTTAACTTCAACTTTATTTGAATTTTCCATCTTCCCTATACTAAATTGCAATGCAGTGACGTAAAATCACTACTTTTGAAATTCGAAAAAAAGTAGCAAAATCGCCCGAATTTCCGAACGCTCTGTATACGTACCGAATGTACAAGGATCACACAACGTATTCCGTCCAATTTCAAATCTCATATCGCTAAAATAACTTTAGAATCTCGTGGTGAAAATGGGTCAATAAATCAAAAAATGACAGTTTGCAAAGTAATTTTTGTTGTCCAGAGGCTACTATGATAAAAAATAGTATTACCAACATAAAATTTAGACATAAAAATTTACAAAATTTAAAGGATTTATTTTCTTTTTTATTGAAAAAACTACAAATTAGAAAATAACGAACGTGTTATATAAAGCAGTTTTAAGCACTTGTCCCGTTATAATTAATTATTTATTTAACATGGACGCGTGCTATAAAATGATGCTTTATAAAACGTGTACGTTATTATACTATTGATGGTTTAAATACTTTAAATTCTGAGAAAAATATATTATTTAATTGGCTAAAAGTAATTAAATTAAAATTAAATATTTCAAAAACTAAATGCATGGTTATGGGTAATAATTTAAATTGTGTAATGGTTAGTTTTGTTATGTAAAGGGATTCACAGAAAACACTGCCGGTTGGTGGTAATATTTTTATTACCCTGAAAAATAATAAAATATTTTAACAGGAAAGGGTTGTTTTAACTAAACATAGTGTCCCGTTTGAAATCAAAACAAATAATAATCTTCTAAACCGGGCGACCTTGCACTTGTCGTTGATGGAGCACGATCGATCGATAGACGGCGGCATACCATCTGATGGAACCCGGTTTCATGCAAATTAGGCTAAAAATAGCATAATAGGGGTCTCTTGTTACACTCTCCCCTCCTGGTCTCGAACTCTACTTGAGGAGGGACCAGTTGAATATTTCTTCTTGGGTGGTCTTCCTCGTTTCTTCATCGGTATTATGGGTTGTTCATTCTCTTTTATATTGGTTTTAGTTAGGGTGGATATATGATATACACGCAAAGGTACAGTAGGATCATCAGGATTGGCGATTTGGTAGCTTGTAGGTGAAATAACGCGCAAAATCTGATATGGCCCATCACGTTTAGGATAAAACTTAGATGTTACTCCTTTACTTGCATTACTAAGGACATGAACGATTACCCAGACTTTGTCACCTATTTGAAGCATTGGAACATCCCGTCATCTGCATAATATTTTTGCCAATCTTGCAGCGCTTCATGTTTATTTCTGGCATTTTTCCATGTATCTGCCATTTTCCTCAAATATGGGGTAATTTGAGGAATAAAATTCTTAATTACTTCATCAATTTTTTGGTAGTCAACACATAAACGTATGCCATCTGTTTTCTTTGGAACAACGACTACTGGTGCAGCCCAAGGACTTTCACACTCTTTAATAATACCTTCATTCCGAGGGGTAATTCACTGAGAAAAATTTGTACACCATTTTCCATATTGCCGAATTTTCTTCGTATTTTCCTTATATTTTCTGTATTTTCCTTGTATTTTCTTAATTTTTCTCGTATTTTCTGTATTTTCTTAATTTTTCTCGTATTTTCTGTATTTTCCTTGTATTTTCTCGTATTTTCTGTATTTTCCTTGTATTTTCTCGTATTTTCCTGGCATTTTCTAGATTTTGTACACCATTTTCGCCAAAAAAAATTGGCTTTACTAAATCAATATCCATTGGAAACAAATTGTTTTTTAATAATCACGGAACTGGCGACATTTTTTTTTCTGGTTAGAAATCAAAGTAATTGTCAATAGGAACTGGCGACCTTTTTTTTTTTTTAGAAGTCAAACTAAGCAGCGTTGTCCTTTCAGAATCTTAAGTCGGTTATTCCCATCATTAAAACCGTCGAAAACCCGGCAGCGTTAACGATTTTACGTTATTGCCAAATTGATTGCCGCTCGTATTTTCTATATTTTCCTTATATTGCCTGTATTTTTCTCGTATTTTCTTTGTATTTTCTGTGTTTTCTTCGTATTTTCCTCGTATTTTCTATATTTTCTTCGTATTTTCTGTATTTTCTAGAAGTTGTACACCATTTTCGCCAGTGAATTACCCCTCGCTTCATTCAGAAGCCTGTCAAGTTCTTCCTTTAGCACATGTTTTTCCTGAGGAGCCGTGCGGTATGGAGGTGAACCTATAGGAGAATGATTTCCAGTATTCATATAATGAACCGCACATGGAGTCGGTTCTCCCCCCACTTTAAAGGTATCTTTTCGTTCTTGCAAGAATGCACTCAATTTTAATCGTTCTTGTTCAAAAAGTACGGTACCTTCCTCGAGTCTTAAAACATCTGTGTAGAAAATGTTAACGTTAGCGTCGAGATCAGCGTTTACCTTAGACTGATCATCACTACTAACATTTAATGAATTTTCATAAGACAAATATTATTCTTTGGAAGGGAAATCGGAGAACTTCCATTTTTGATTAGAAGAATCAAGAATAATTTTTGAATCTTGTATAAAATCTATGCCAAATAGGGTAAGAGTATTGGTATCGGGAAAAACAATAAACTTTGTAGGAACCACTCTGTTTTCAAGACTAACGTCTACAAGTGTAGTAAGCACGTCCTTTATTTGACATTGACCATCCGCAAGTTTAACTGCTATTCTTTCCTTTTTAAATTGGCAACCTTCTGCTTGTAAAATTTTATAAAGCATTTGACTAGCAACACTTTGTTTCGCTGCAGTATCAATAAGGCCTTGACCGAAATGGCCTAATATGTTAACTTGTAAAACGGGTTTATCACGAGGACAAACTAGTGTATCGAGACTGAAAAATTCTAGTGAAGCCACCCCTGCTTATTTACAATTTGGACAGTTAGATCGAATAAAACCGGGTTTTAAACAGCCATAGCAAGTTATGCTTGCGGAAGAAAGATTTGGCGACCATTGTGTCGTAGAACTAGTGCTCGGTTTTGTAGAAACCAGATTAACTTCTTGGGTTTTACAACTTTGTGCTTCGTTTTCTACTATGGACTGTTTCTTCAAAAACTTTCGGCATTCGTCTTGAACATGACCAACATTACGACAAAACTGACAACGTACACGTTTATCTTTATCATCACTTGCCCTATTATTACTTTCAAATGTATCTTCAATAAGCCTAGCTTGTTTTAACAGTTCGTTAAAATTGTCTACTTTATCGCGAGGTAATTTTTCTCGTATCGAACGATTAAGCAGTCCATACACCATATCTAGCTGTACATGTTCGGAGATTGTATTACTTGGTAGTTGCGCTAAAATAGAACGCGCTTTACACACAAAAATGTCAGTAGGCGTATTGTCATCTTGTTCTTTTGAAAATAACTCGCGGTAAACACGATAAGGCGGTTTTTGAGGGCCAAATGTTGTACGCAACAGAGTTATGGCATCGCCCCAAGAGTTCATTGTCGCTTTAACACCTTGAAACCACGTCGCGGCCAAACCATCCAATATCATTGGAAGTCCTTTTAAAGCGTTATCATCAGAAACCTGCGCACAGTCTTTATAAATCGCGACAGAGTCTATAAAAGCATTAACACTTCAGTTTTTACTACCATCAAATCTGGATGTACAATTTACAAAATTTCCGTTTAAAACAGGCGCATTTTGTGTTGGTACCGGATTCTGATATACAACCGAGTGTACAACAGTAAGTTTTTCCTAAAGTTGCTTAAATTGTTTATCGCTCAATGTTACAGCCATTTTTGTTTTAGAGTCTTTACTGTCTGTAGCAGGGACCCAGACCGGAACCGTTAACTGCAAAGAACCGGGCCGGAACAGATATTATTTTTGGACCGGAATCGGAACCGAACACATATTTTACTAGCAAAATAATTTTAGGTGCAAAACCGGAACCTCTAAAAATTATAACGGTTTTTTTTCGGTTTTCAGGGTGATACTTGGCCTTGGTCGGATATTGTTTAATTTTGAGTTTATTCCGTGACTTCTGGGCTGTGGGGAACACTAACCTTAACCTAATTTTTTTTGTTATCTGTGGTGAGTGTCTTTAACAATAATTTTTACCGTTGTTTACTTGTCTTTTTTGATTTTCTACGAACTCTTCAAGCCACTTCAAGTACTTACTAGGAATACAAAATACAACTATACAATACAACAGGTATTTATTTATTTGCCTTTGATTTTTCGGAACCGAATCGGA
This sequence comes from Polydrusus pterygomalis, assembly GCA_963969555.1. NCBI lineage: Eukaryota > Metazoa > Arthropoda > Insecta > Coleoptera > Curculionidae > Polydrusus > Polydrusus pterygomalis. The sequence continues at coordinate 14,721,295 of OZ018384.1, forward strand.
ATCGAAATTTCCTAGTTTGTATGGAACCGGATCAGAACCCCTAAAAATTGGTAAGAACCGAATCGAAATAATTATTTCGGGACCGGAACTGTAACGGAACCCAAATTATTTATTCATCTGGAATCGAAACCGGAACGGAACCGTTATTTCATTTCGGTCCGGGTCCCTGGTCTGTAGTAATTTGGCGAGAACGCAAATTAGGCTAATAAGCCTCCGTGGTTAAAATAGTTAAAGTTCTGTACTTACAGTTTGTCTTACTGTCTAACTTGCTATGCACTTTTTTTTCACTTTGTAATACTGCCTGTATCGATGCAATCACAACATCCAGTCTGAGATTATCTAATCCGGTTGCCGAAAATGCTTAGATGACCGTTCACTTTAAAAAACATCAGAGGCTAGCGATGCAGTCGCACTTTTAGTCCGCGATTGTTAAATCCAGAAGCCGAAAAATGCTAAGATGACCGCCAACACACACAAAATACTGTCAAATTTTGCACAATCTGGCCTCAACGTGGGCGTCAGTGTAATGGTTAGTTTTGTTATGTAAAGGGATTCACAGAAAACACTGCCGGTTGGTGGTAATATTTTTATTACCCTGAAAAATAATAAAATATATTAACAAGAAAGGGTTGTTTTAACTAAACATAGTGCCCCGTTTGAAATTAAAACAAATAATAATCTTCTAAACCGGGCGACCTTGCACTTGTCGTTGACGGAGCACTATCGATCGATAGACGGCGGCATACCATCCGATGGAACCCGGTTTCATGCAAATTAGGCTAAAAATAGCATTGTTACAATTGTCAAAATATAAATGTTGTAATTGATGGTGAAAAATTGGAATTAGTAAACAATTTTAAATATTTAGGGATAATCATTGATTCAAAACTAAAATTTTAAAATTATTTTGAAAGTATTATATCGAAGATTGCGGGAAAAGTAGGTTATTTTAAAAGAATTAGTTCTAATTTAAGTTTGTTTTCTAAAAACTGTTCTTAATACTATAATATTACCACATTTTCTTTATTGTTCTTCCATTTTATATTGTGCTAGTGAGGAAATATTTGATAAAATACAAATTTTACAAAATAAGGCAATGCGGATTATTTTAAATTGTGACAAATATACAAAAATTAATTTTATGTTGAAAAATTTAGATTGGTTGAATGTCAGAAATTTAATTTTTTATTTACTATGTATCTTTATACATAAAATTAAAAATAATTTATTGCCTGATTGTTTAAAAAATTGTTGTTCTTTTAATTATGACCATCATAATTATAAAACCTAATCAAAATTTGAGTGTCTAAAAAATTAGCTTATAAATTTATTTTTTATAAAGGTTTGATAGAATATAATAATTTGGAAAATTCTATTAAATCTCAAAAATCATTAAAACTGTTTAAAAGAATTTTAAAATTACATTTAATTAAAAAACAAAATGACACGTAATATTTGATACAATTTGCAAAATGTTTAACTTTTCTGTATATTTTTGTTAAAAGAAGGTTGCGTTTTAAAATTTAAAAATAAGTCTATAAAAATGTGTTAAAAAATGTATCTAATTGTAGCTTTTTGCTAAATAAATCATGTTACTATATTACATACATCATTTATATTACAAAAAAAATCTTTTTAAAGCAAAATAATACACAAAGTGTCACCAAAGGTCACAAAATTACACAAATAATTACTAACACTGACAGACATGCCATCGAGTAGCAATTGTTTCGATTTCTTGAGCCTACGATTTTTCCCATTTTCTGTGTAAAGTTACGGAAAACCCTTAATATCTCAAAATAATAATGAGATACATACGGCAAACATAATATTTTCTGAAGGAGCATATTTTGGGCTCTTTAAGGGCAAAATAATATACGGGTGTTGTATAAATAAAAATTGTAAATAACCTTAACCTTTAACTCATCTAAACGTCAAATTGCTTAAAATTTAATCGATTTTTATTAAAAAGGAAAGCAAGAAAAATTATTTGAAGTAAAGAAAACAATAATACAATAGTCCTAATCCAATAAGAAGAAAATATTTAGTAAGATAAATACCTTGAAAGCCATTTTGGGAGTTTTAATATTTAAAATTGACGTGTAATTATTTCAAAAGTCATTGTCAGTACAAACATCAAAGTATAGCAAGAAAATGGGAAGAAAACCAACTAAATCTCAGAATAATAAATCGGACGATGAGGAATCTTCATATCTTCCATGTAAATACCCTCAAGCTAGCCAACTATGCCAAAAAAAAATACAAGAATTTATTATTTCATCCCAAGATAAAAATGAAGCTGGTCAATCTAATGTAGTACGTTTAGCAACGTAAACAGGTTTGTCGTATATGTAATAAAAATATGACGAAGAAACAAAACACTATTTTATGCACTGGACCCTGTAGCCAATGGTTTCATAAAAACTGCAGTGGATTAAATGATGAAGAGTATATTAAGTTTGGGAAAAATAAAAATTTTAAATGGATTTGCAGATCCTGTGATCATTCAGAGATAGAACGCGATAACGATAAAGAAAATAAATTAATAAAAAATATTGTAATTAAAAAAAGGAATATAGTAATTTCTATAAATGAAGATGCTATTTTAGCTAAGTCGAACCAAACAAAAATATTAGAAGAATCCGAGGAAAATATGGCGAAAGTAGTAATTGAATTGCAGAAATATGTTATTTTTTTATCAGAAAAATTTGACGAGATGGAAAGAAAAAATAAAGAAATATTTAAATTATTAAAAAATATAAAAACGGAAAAAGAAGAAATCAAATTAGAAAACGATTCACTAAAACAAGAAGTTATGAAATTTAAAAAGGAAATTCATTTTTTAACCACAAACGTAGATATTGAACAACAAAATAAAATTATAAATAATATTGAAATTAAAGGAATTCAAAATCAAGAATTTAAAAATGTTGGGAATATAACAAAACAAATTTTAAACAAAATTGGAGTCGACATTAAAAAAGAAGATATATTAATGATACAACGAAAAAAAATTAAAAAGGAAGGAGTCAACGATACCATTCAAATTAATTTTAAAAATCAAGAAACAAAAGAAGAAGTTTCTAAAAAAACAAAAAAATATTTCAAGAAAAATGGAAAAATCACTAGTTTAAATCTTAGTCTACCAGGACCAGAAACAAATATTTATATCAATGAACATTTAACAATGAGAAATAAGTTTTTACTTGGAAAAGCTAAAGAATTAAGAAAATTTAACTATAAATTTATATGGTGCAAAAATGGAAAAATATTTGTCAGGAAAAATGAAGAAGAAAAAATAATTCAAATTACAAATGAAGAAGAAAAAAAAACTTAAAAAACAGGGGGTACATCTTATAATTAAAATATTATTATTTTCTATTGATTTTTAAATTTTATTTATTTTTCTGTACTATAAGTAAGTACATATATATTTTCATTGATTTTCTATATACTTAACTTATTAATATTTCTAATTAAAGATAGATAAATATATTTCAAATTTTAAAATTACAAACGTTGAAACACAGCTTGTTAAAGATCAAAATTATTTTAATAATAGTGTTGATGAATCAAATAATAATTTTTCATTATATCACAATAATATTAGAAGCATTTCTAAAAACTTTGACAAAACTAAATTATTTTTATATCAACTCGATCAGAATTTTGATGTTATCGTATTAACAGAAACTTGGAAAATTTTAAATGCCGATTTATTTAAATTAAATAATTATGATATAATTTATAATCAGGGAAATTTCAATAAAAGTGACGGTATTGTAATGTATGTTAAAAATGAACCTAATTACTTTTTTGATATTATATCTATGGGAAAAATAAAAATAATCTTTTTGAAACTATCAATCGGAAAAGAAAAAATTAATATTATAAGTATCTATAAACCTCCTCCACTAGATGTTTTCGAATTTACAATGAATTTAAAAAAAAAATTTGATAATATTAAATATACTTGTAAAAATGAAACAGTAGTTCTAGTAGGTGATATAAATATTGATATTTCCTCAAACTCTAAAAACAGTAACGAATATTTAAACTTATTAAGTGAATATAATTTTGCATCATTAATAAATAAAAACACAAGACAAATAAAAGAACATAACTCTTGTATTGACCATATCTTTGTAAAAACAAAAGAAAATTTAGATAATTTCCAATCAATAATCATTAAATATCAAATAACAGATCATTACCCAACCATTTTACAAAAAAGACTTATTGATAAAACTAATAATGAACCTTTACCAATGTATAAAAATTTTATTAATTATTACAAATTAAAAGAAAAAATGACAAAAATAGATTGGACAAATTTTTACTCTTATTCTGAAACGAATGACTTATCCAATAATTTAATAAAAGAAATCCAAAATAATGTACAACAATGTACAAATAAAATTAAAATTAAAAAGAGAAAAGAATGGATTACGAACGGCTTACTTAATTCTATTAAAACAAAAAATGAACTTTATAAAAACTTACAAAAAAATAATGACCGATTTTTATTATATAAATATAAAATTTATAAAAACAAACTGACTAAACTAATTAAAGAAAAAAAAAACAATTTTTATAAACGTGAAATTGATAAATGTAAAAATTCTAATCAAGATATGTGGAAAACTATTAAAAAAATATGTAATAAAAATCAAATCATAAAAATATAAACGAAATCAAAATTGAAAATGAATCACTTACTGATAAGAAAAGTATAGCTAATAGCTTTATTGACTATTTTTTGAAGTGGGAGAAAAGCTAGCAAACAAAATCAATAAAGGTAATAACACATTTTCAAATAAAAAAATAAACAATATAAATTCATTTTATTTAGAAGAAACTAGTCATAAAGAAGTTAAAAATGTTATTGATAGTTTAAAATTAAAGAAATCTCCTGGTGCCGACGGAATAACAACAGAAATATTAAAAACTATTAAAACTTCTATTTCTAGACCACTAACATTTCTTATAAATAATATTTTTAAAACCAGTATATATCCAGAAGCTTTCAAAATTGGTATAATAAAACCTATTTTTAAAAATGGAGATTCTAGTAAAACTAGTAATTATAGACCAATAACATTAATATCTTCGATAGCAAAAGTATTCGAAAAAGTTTTAAAATTAAGAATCGAAAATTATTTGGAAAAAATAAATTTTATTTCCAATAAACAGTTTGGGTTTCAAAAAAATAAATCAACACAAAATGCTATTTGCTATCTAACAGAACAAATGTATGATGCACTAGATAATAAAAAACTTTGTATTAGTATTTTTCTAGATTTAGCAAAAGCCTTTGATACAGTTAGCCATAATTTACTGTTAAAAAAGTTTGAAAATATTGGATTCAGAGGAAAGCAATTAGAATTAATAAAAAATAATCTGAAAAATAGACCAACCTATGTTCAAATAGATAAAAAAAAAGCTATCCAAAGGTATTTAAGTATGGTGTTCCCCAAGGAACAATTTTAGGACCATTATTTTTTAATATTTATATTAACGACTTATTTAGTATAAATTGCGATGGACAAATTCATAGTTTTGCAGATGATACTACAATTTTTTATACCGATACAAATTGGGAAAACTTAAATTATAAAATTAAAAAATCTTAAAATTATAAAAAATTGGTTTGATAACAATTTGTTAACAATTAATTTTAATAAAATAAATTATATTCCTTTTACTTTAAACCTAAATAACCTACCACAAAATATGAATAGTATTCAAATAAATGAAGACATTCAAATTTTTAAAGTTAATAAAATAAAATATTTAGGAATTATTTTTGACAGTAAATTAAATGGGAATTTTCACATAGAATACTTAATTAAAAAATTAAGAAGTTTACTACCGATTTTTAAAAACATTAAAAAAATTTTAAATGTGAGACATATGGAAATATTATATTACGCGTTACTTAAAACTCATTTTAATTACGGAATTTTAGGTTGGGGAGGAATAAATAGAACTTTAGTTAAAAAATTAGAAATATTACAAAAAAGGTTTCTAAAAATTATAGGTATGCAATAAAGATTATCTTTATCCTTCAAAAGAATTATATTCAGAAACAAAAAAGTTGAACATAAGACAACTTTACATTTATAACATCTTAATATATACAGGGTGTTCCGATGATCATGTTACAAAATTCTAGGGTAGATAAAACACACGAAAATAAGAAAAAAAGTTCATGTGAACATGGGTCCGGAAACGCTTCTTCAGGGAGCTAGGGCCCTTCGAAGATGACCTTCAAAAACTACTTTTCGTTTTATAGCTTCGGTACTACTGCAGCTATCGCAACCAATTTTGGGACATGAAATCTAGTTCGTAGGTTCATCAATTTGAGCCTTCCGGATTTTGTCACCTTTAACCAGGGGCGTACAAACCAAGGGGGTATTTGAGTAAATTTGACCCTACTCCTCTTAGGCTTTAATTTCTTACCATTTTTATATCTGATTATGATTCTCCAATGCCTTTTACATAAAAAAGGTACTCTTAGTAAAAATCGCTATCTGTCACAGTTTCCTCCGAAAATGGCTAAATCCAATCAATAATAAATTATTGGTCTTAAACCAATTATTACGTTGAAATATGAAAATGAGGTTCAGTACAGATAGTGAGCATTATAAGTTAGTCAAATCTTTTTCTTTAATGAAAATAAATTAGATTAGAGAGATTTATTGCCTTTTCGAAATTGGGGGTATAAAAAGTAAAAGGGAACGTATACAAAATATTTCAAAAAAAAAACAATTAAACAGGTTTAACGAGTGAGTCAAGGATAAGGCAGAGTAAATTTTTGTCTTGAAGATGAATTTACTAACGCTGTCGTTGACTGACCCTGTACGTACCAAAATAAATTCAAAATAACAATTGTTGAAAATGCCTGCCACCACGTTCAATACATGTATTACACCTACGTAGCATATTTAAATTGACGTCAGTAAAAACATCAGGCATGGTTTGGATCATTTCAGCCGCAACAGAAATCCTAGCCACCAAATCTTCCTCCGACTGAACTGGAGTTTCATATACAAGGCTTTTCATATGTCCCCAAAGAAAGAAATCCATAGGAGTTAAATCTGGGGACCGGGCTGGCCAGTTGACATCGCTTCCACGTCCAATCCAACGTCCTCTAAAACGATCATCGAGGTGCTCACGTACGACATGTGCAAAATGAGCGGGTGCTCCATCATGCTGGAACCATAGATTCCGACGTATGTCGAGGGACAGCTCATCCAATAACTCAGGTAAGGTGTATCTGAAAAAATTGAGGTACACCGTCCCAGTTAGTCGAGGAGGCAACATGATTGGTCCAATTAGACGTTCTCCAACAATTCCAGCCCACATGTTCACCGAGAATCGATGTTGGTACCCTCTTATTTGAAGAGCATGAGGGTTTTCCTCCGCCCACACATGGCTATTCCGTGAATTAAAAATACCTTCTCTCGTAAAAACAGCCTCATCAGAGAAAAGCACAAATTTCGGAAATTGGGGTTCTTGTGTACACTGTTGAAGAAACCACTCGCAAAACTCTACGCGGGGTGCATAATCATTTGGTCTCAATTCCTGTACTTTTTGGCGATGGTAAGGATGAAGAAGTTGTTCGTTAACAATCTCCCATACACGTACATGACTTACATTCATGGATTCTGCAACAGCTCGGGTACTAACACTAGGATTTTCCTCGAATTGTCGGAGTACCTCTTCCTCAAATTCTGGAGTTCGTACAGTTCTTTGAGCGCCATTATCTGGCCTCGTTATTTTCACGGAGCCAGTTTCCCTTATGCGCTGATTTACCCTCTCGAATAGCGTGTGAGCAGGTACACGCCTCTCAGGAAACCGCTCCTGATACAATCTTGAAGCGGCTCTTCCATTGCAATGAACTTCGCCATAAATTAATAGCATATCGGCATATTCGGCGAAAGTATAATCCATGATTCACTGGCGACACAATATTTTATTGACAGATTTTTGACAACTATCTGTACTGAACCTCATTTTCATATTTCAACGTAATAATTGGTTTAAGACCAATAATTTATTATTGATTGGATTTAGCCATTTTCGGAGGAAACTGTGACAGATAGCGATTTTTACTAAGAGTACCTTTTTTATGTAAAAGGCATTGGAGAATCATAATCAGATATAAAAATGGTAAGAAATTAAAGCCTAAGAGGAGTAGGGTCAAATTTACTCAAATACCCCCTTGGTTTGTACGCCCCTGGTTAAAGGTGACAAAATCCGGAAGGCTCAAATTGATGAACCTACGAACTAGATTTCATGTCCCAAAATTGGTTGCGATAGCTGCAGTAGTACCGAAGCTATAAAACGAAAAGTAGTTTTTGAAGGTCATCTTCGAAGGGCCCTAGCTCCCTGAAGAAGCGTTTCCGGACCCATGTTCACATGAACTTTTTTTCCTATTTTCGTGTGTTTTATCTACCCTAGAATTTTGTAACATGATCATCGGAACACCCTGTATATTTAAAAATAAAAACCTTATACAATTTAAAAACCATAATCATAATACACGTCATAAAAATGAAATAACCATAAAACCTAAAATAAATAAGTCCATAGGACAAAAAAATTTCAAATATTTATGTTTTTATTGAAACGATTATTTACCAACAAAAATTAAAAAATTGATTTCATTAAAAAAATTTAAAGTCGAAATAAAAACATGGATATTAAAAACAGACAATTTGAAAATATTTTTAGAAATGCTTTAGATAATTAATATTGTTCTGAATAATTTATATAAGTAATATTTTTTACTTAAAAATTATAAATTAATAATTTTATTATAGGTAATATACAGTGTGTGTATAAAGTCTGGAAACGGCTTAATAACATCACAATTTACTGGCCGATTTAAACCAAATTTGGTACAGTTGTGTAAGAGGATCTAACGCACCGAATGACGATATTGGCGTTGTTGCCAGCTTTTTAGTTTGTCTGGAATTCGAACGAATTTTATATTTTTTAATATAACACCCAGTATATTTTTACATTTTTAAATTCCACATAAAATTATAATTATTTTTTATTAAATGTATTATTAGTCTATACTTCATAGTTTCCGAGATATTGACTCTCGAAAAGTGACATTTTTGAACTTTGACAGCTTATAACTTTCTAACAGTACGTCTTAGAGCAAAACGGCTTACATGTCCCTATCTTCAATTTTTATTATCTTCCCAAAAAAATCAACTTCCAGTTAAACCGGAACAACTATATTTCCTGCTTTCGAGTTACATCCGAGTATACTTAAAAATAATTTTTGGTTGTAGCAGAGATCAAACGTTAAAAGTCTTATTAAGAAAATTTCCCATAAGTTTAACGGATTAGCAACTATTGACCGACGCGCGCTTGTTGGACCACCCTGTATAATGTTTAATTTGATATATTTAGTTTTGAATACCAAAACACAGCAGTTTTATGGAAACCTGGGTAACTTAAATTTTAAAAATTACATGTTTTTTTATTAGGGGGGCGGTTTGCCCCGGGCACCATTCCAAGGGGGTGCTACTAACATTAGGCTGGAGCTCGTGCCTATAGGACCCCATGCCAATGGTTCAATGGCAATCATCATAGCAATGATCATGGCAAAAATTATTTTTTTAAATTGCCTATTCTAAATTTTTCCCATTTTAAAATCTAATGTCAGGTTACAACGCAAATTTTAATTATTATATTTCGCCCTCAACCTAGTCGAACAAGTACTATGTTAAAGTACAGACTCTTTGGTTCGCATTTTGTTAATACATTATTGTCTGTTGATGTGTCGTGAGTGATATTAAGCCTATTATTTGGACCACCAGGGTAAATGAGAAGAGGCCTACCAGATTAAGTGCCCCGTATTTCCATATTTCAAAATGAGATGCATTATTTTTATTAAAAAAATGATACACCAACGTTTGTTTTTTAAATAAATATTACTTCTATAATTGCCCTCTTCGTCTTATAAAAATGGTCTTTTGATTTTTTTTCGTTTTCAATTAAAAAAATAAGCTAAAGTAATAAGTAAGCACAAAAATACATTTTCTTATTTTTAAAACCTTATAACTATTTTGAACAAAAAATACCAACCAGCACGTATAAAGCGATTATTAAAGTTTTACTCAAAATATTCGCGTGCCACAACACTACAATGAGCAGGTGCTACGTCGTGCATAAACTACATACGATTTTGCGTCAAAAAATCTTCTAATTATGTGCTAATAACTCTGCGTGGTAGAAAAAAAGATCCAATAGGGTTATTTCCAATAATTTCAGCTCACACATTTAATGAGTACTGCTCCTGGTGATGAGATTCCACGATTGCATGCGGATTTTCTTTTGCCCAAAAGTGATTATTATGAAAATTTTTCATACGGTTTTTCGTAAAACTAGCTTCGTCCGTGAATAAAATTTTCGTGTCAAAGAAAGGATTTTCGGTAACTTTTTGAAGAAATCATTGGCAGAAATTCCCGCGTAAGGAAAAGTCCCGAGGAAGTAGAGCCTGAAGCAGTTAAATGCGGCAATTTTCCTCGTACTTATTTCGAGATTTTCCTCAACTGAATTTAAAACAGCTACCTCAATTGCTGGAGTTCTTGCAGTCAAAGATGTTCCCTTTAAATGATTATTTGGCTTAAAACTTCCTGTTTCACATAACGTTCTGTGGGTGCTTGAAATCGTTCGACCATTCTATTTGGGAAGCGCTATTTATACAGTTGCCTGGCTACCTGCATTATCGTCAGCAAGTCCATACAAGTAATGCATATCTGCTAGTTCGCTATGTGCAAAATTTACCATGTTTTTTTTAATAAACAAATTTTTTATTTTTATAATGTCGCAAGCCTCATATCTGACAAAAAAGAGTCAAAATTGTTTACGTTTATAAAACCACGAAATGTATTCTTACACACTAGCTATTTCTATTATACAAGATAATCCTACTCTTTAACGGCTGAATTCGCATCGGGACAAACAAATGATAAAAATAAAAAATGTATACTTATTAGTTTAATTTATTTTTCAAATCGAAAACCGTCCGCAGGATGAAAAAAAAATGTAAAAGATCATTTTTATGAGAAGGCAGAGGTCAATTAAAAAAAATTATATTTATTTAAAAAAAACATTTTTTTGATTAAAAAAAGCATTACCCTGGAAAAAGTTTTTATGCGTACTTTGCTTGTACCAAAATTTAAAAAAAAAAAACGGTTCTTCTATAGATAATTTTTTTGTCAATCTTAAAAATAAAGCGGTTGCAGAAATATTTTATAGGTATACAGATTTTTCATAAAATCATTAAAGTATTATCGCCCAAGTATAAAACACCCTGTATAATATTGTCACACGGGGTAGTTTTTTCGCGCGTCCAAGCGATCGACGCCTGAGTTCCCTCACTTATTGGTTAACCCAATGGCTGGGACAGAGTGGGGGAACCCAGCGTCGACCGCCTTGGTCGCGAGCGCAGCGAGCAGGGGGATCACCCATCTCGCCGCCAAGTGAGCACATCGCCCAGCACCCGATCCGGCCAAAAGCTATCGCGACGACACTTTTCCGCCCAATAGAAGAGAAGCCTAAGTTATAATAAAGGTAAGACTGGGTATTTTAATGTTCAATTGTTATAAATATTGCATTGTTATTTAATAAATAGTTAAATTAAGCATGATGACCGCCTTTTAATCAAGGTACCCGGTGCCCTCGTGACAATTTGGTGGAGGCTCCTAACTTGATTACTGGTGGATCATTTGTTTTCGAACAGTGCTAATTTAAAAAAGTTTTTAATTGTTACACCAGTCAAGTTATCAAAATTTTAGTGCAACATGGAAAAAATTGATATCCAAAATTTTATTGCTGGAAACTGTTTATGGGGTAAGTATAAACGTAAAAAAGCAAAAATAGACAACTGGACCGGTCATTCCTCCCCGTGGGGGGTCGAAAGGGGGTGAAAAATGGTGTTTCGTGATTTATGGTAAAAGGAGACGTCCTAGAAAAAAATGTTTCATACAAAACTTGTAGATCATGTAAAAATCTACTACTTTTGTGAAAAGCACTTTTTCACATCCTCAACTTTTTTTAGATAAGTGCGAAAAAACGGTTTTTGTGTTTTTTAATTTTCATTTGAAAACGTGTCAACTAATATTTATGAAATTTTAGGGAGAAATAGCTTTTCTTATGACAAATAAGGAAACATTTTTTTGTTTTTATTTCATGGGCTGTTTTGAAGATATTTGCTTTTTTTTTTTGTATTTTTTTCAAATAAAATTTGTCCTTCGAAAAATCAATTTAAAAACTTTTGGTTGTGCTCATTTTTTTCGTTTTTAGTTGCACTTTAACATGAAAAAAAAAGTCAGGGCGCAAAAACATCCTTTAAAATGCACAAGAAGCCAAAAGTGAGTTATACGAAAACGAATATTTCAGTATAAGTTCATAATTCGTTTAAAATTACGAACATTTTTTAAAATCAAGTACTTATTTGTATTCTATGGGAAAAAATACTAAAAAAATTATTAAGAAATTTAGGTTAATTAAAATTTAAATTAGCAAGAATTTTAAAATACGAATTTTTGTAATTGATCGAGAAAAGTATAATTGCGTAAGCGAGTCACAAAAAAAATAATTTTAGGTAATTTTGAAGTACTCTGGTTCTTTTTAACTAATAAAAATAAACTTAAACTAGATTCAAATAAATAAATAAAATTCAAATAAATAAATAAATCTATCAAGTGTGCCTAAATTTAAAAACTAATAAAAATAAACTTAAACTAGATTCAAATAAATAAATAAAATTCAAATAAATAAATAAATAAATCTATCAAGTGTGCCTGAATTTAAAATGGAACCCCAAACAAAAATCACCTATACTCAAGAACAATTGTTATCAAATACCACGAACAAAAATGAATTTATTAAAAAATTTAAAAAAAAGTTTTCCGATGAAGGTTACACTTGTAAACAAGCAGATGAAGATGCGGATGCACTTTTAATTTATTCAGCGATAGAAATAGCAAGAACGTACAAAGATTTATATGAAAAAGAAAAAAAAACGAACATAAAAAGACAATCGTTATAGTTGGTCAGGACATAGATCGTGTTGTTCTCTTAAACCAATTACATTCAGATGAGTTGCGAATCTTTTTCCTTAAACAAGGAGTAGGCAACGTCAGCGATGCAGTCTACTCTTCAAAAAGTTTTCAACACCAAAATTTACGATCAATCGTCGCCTTTCTTCACTGTTTCACTGGTTTTGCTCTGTATTTGCTGGCAAAGGAAAAAAAAAACAACTTTCATTCATTATTAAAAACTCCAAACTTGACTACTTTGGTTGAACCTTTTTATAAAGAAAATGTAGACCCCAGGATCATTTCTGCTAACGGCTGTACTTTAATAAAATCAATTTACAAATGTGAAAAATCCAAAGAATCACTTGATGAATTGAGGTTCAGCCAGTATAAAAAACTATCGACTAGAAAATGTTTCAAATTGGAAAAAATACCACCAACTGTTGGGGCAGCTACGCAACACTATTACAAATGCTATTTCCAGGTTCAAAAGTGGCTTGAAAACAATACTTTACTTGCTACTAAATGGGGCTGGAATAAAATAACAGCTAATAAGAAAGACGTGCTGTTACCTCATTTCACAGACGATCCAGTTATTCCGGACACATTACTTAAATCAATTTCTTGTAGCTGTGAAAAAGGCTGTGGTACTAAGTGCGGATGCCGAAAGCATGGTCTGCAATGCACTGACTTATGTGCAAAATGTCAGAGTGCTGGTAATTGTACTAATTTTGAAGAGCGAGTAAATTTGGATGGCTTTATTGATGTAGAAGATATTTTAGCTGCAAACGAAGAACCAATCCTTTGCTTAAATGCTGAAAAACAAATATTTGAAAATATTTTTCACATTAGTATTGAGGATGAAGACGGCAATGAAGTTGAAGAAAACGTTTCAGCGGAAAAATTAAATTCTAAATCAGAATCATATAATTTAAATGATGAAAGTGTACCAAAAAAACGTAGATTGGTTTAGTACTTATATTAAATATTTATTTAAAATATAATAATGTAATAATTTTGCAATTCTTGGGTTTTTCGTGAGTTATAGGTTAAGTATCTACTAGACCAAACAGGTTTTGTATACCACTTTTTTTCAATGTTACCATCATTACCATGCTTTATGTTAACATGAAGAAATTTTTTGAATTAATAATTTATATTTCGTTAAAATATATACTTGTTATTTAAATCTAGTTTAAGTTTATTTTTATTAGTTAAAAAAAACCAGAGTACTTCAAAATTACCTAAAATTATTTTTTTTGTGACTCGATTACGCAATTATACTTTTCTCGATCAATTACAAAAATTCGTATTTTAAAATTCTTGCTAATTTAAATTTTAATTAACCTAAATTTCTTAATAATTTTTTTAGTATTTTTTCCCATAGAATACAAATAAGTACTTGATTTTAAAAAATGTTCTTAATTTTAAACGAATTATGAACTTATACTGAAATATTCGTTTTCGTATAACTCACTTTTGGCTTCTTGTGCATTTTAAAGGATGTTTTTGCGCCCTGACTTATTTTTTTTTCATGTTAAAGTGCAACTAAAAACGAAAAAAATGAGTACAACCAAAAGTTTTTAAATTGATTTTTCGAAGGACAAATTTTATTTGAAAAAAATACAAAAAAAAAAGCAAATATCTTCAAAACAGCCCATGAAATAAAAACAAAAAAAATTTTCCTTATTTGTCATAAGAAAAGCTATTTCTCCCTAAAATTTCATAAATATTAGTTGACACGTTTTCAAATGAAAATTAAAAAACACAAAAACCGGTATTTCGCACTTATCTAAAAAAATTTGAGGGTATGTGAAAAAGTGCTTTTCACAAAAGTAGTAGATTTTTACAGGATCTACAAGTTTTGTATGAAACATTTTTTTCTAGGACTTCTCCTTTTACCATAAATCACGAAACACCATTTTTCACCCCCTTTCGACCCCCCACGGGGAGGGATGACCGATCCAGTTGTCTATTTTTGCTTTTTTACGTTTATACTTACCCCATAAACAGTTTCCAGCAATAAAATTTTGGATATCAATTTTTTCCTAACATTTTCCAGTCTGACTGGTGTATGTGTTCTATGCAAGCTTCATTATTTTCTCGGCAAAATATTTAAATTTATTAGGGAATTAAAAGTGTAAAAATTGATCGTTTCATGCAGGTATACAGAAAGATAAGAGTTCAAGGTAACACAAAAAAGTGTTTTTCAGATTTTTTATTTTTAGCTGATCGTTCACATTGATTTTTTTTGATGAATTCCTGGTGCGAAGCAAACTGTTCTCTGGTATTTTTGCGGAAATTTTTTGATTTTATTTTACAATTTTGACGAAAGTATCAATGTTTTATGATGAATACGGTTGTTAGTACGAGTTGTTTTTTCCGATTTGATTAAGTTTTGGGGAATATAATAATGTGGAACTGTAAATGATTTTTAAGCAGAATTTTTATGAAATTTTATGGAATATTTAGTTGTTGAAATTGATTTTTACTTTTAAATATGGTTTTTGGTGTGCAACGCTTGCTAGTAACTGCATATTTTTGGTATAATTAACCCCGTACCTTCTATTTTTTTTGGGTTGTACTGATATAATATTTTTAAAACTTGCATAAATGAAATTTTTGGTGAAAAATTACTACGAAATTTTCCTGGTTTGGTTGAAGTCAATTTTTTGTATTTTTTTTTTATCGTAATTATTTTTTTTAATTAAGATACGCGTAGTCAAAATGTGCATTTTTCTCGTTAAATGGATACTAATGTTAGTAAGATAGTATAACGTGCGACACGTGTTTTATTGGGCTCTGCTTTTAGACCTGAATGTGCAATAAATTGTTCATGTTTAAATCTGTGCTGTGTGTAGTGCCTTTGTTGTGTTCAAAGCAAGCTGTAATTTGTGGTGGAAGATCCTTACCGGGTCTGGAAGCTCCCGTTTGAGAACCGTGGTCTGGCTCAAGTTAAATTTAACTGCAGGTTACTTACAAGCTGTACTGATATTCTGACTCTTACTATCTGGTGATAATATAAACAATAATTTATTCTGTTTTTTGCTACTTTTAAGTTTCGCACAGCACCAGGGACGAACTCGACAATTATCTGTAGCAATGTCTAATAAAAATAAGAGAAAAACTTTGGTTTGTTTCCATTGCAAGCGTAATATCACTAAGTTGCATTACAAGATTCAGTGCGCTGGTGACTGTAATGAGTGGTTTCACAAGGATTGCTCTGGACTTAACAGTGAGGAATTCTCCACTTATGAACTCCGAAAGACGTCACATAAATGGGCTTGCCCAGAGTGTTCGGATGTTGAATTAGATCCAGGTAACCACGTAACTGGCCGAAATTCGACTGGTAGCAGATTGAGCACAATTGGCGTATTTCCCACTACATCTTTTGATAAGAGAGGAGGCATAATTGGTGGTGCATTTCCTCTGGAGGGTAGGAGGAGCGGAATTAGTGTGCCCCCTTCTGCTCAGGTGCGGTCTTGCGATATGTTAAACGGATTGCAGGATTTGCCGGACACCTGTGTTGACTACTTTGATGTTCCCAACCCTTCTAATAATGATGTTTTGAGAGTTATGAGAAGAATGTTCGAGGAATTAAAAAATTCTGTCACATTTAATGGTACTATCATGGAAGAGATGAGGGGGACTATTCAAACACTTCTCAATGAAAATAGAACACTTAAAAAGGAACACGAACATCTAAAAACTAAACTTGTGGAGCTAGAGAGGGAAATGACATACATTAAAAATGATTCTAAAAATGTGCAGAGTGAAAGAGGCAACAATGTCATCATTGTGGGTCTAAATAGCAATGAAAACTGCAAGGCGGATGTCATAAAGACGTTTAACGCATTAAATGTCAACGCTTTTGAGGACGATTTTGCAATCAAAGTTCTACCAAGCAAAAATCATCTAAAACCAGTACTTGTTTCTTTCACAGATCGCAGCCTAAAAGATGATATATTAAAAAAACGCAAATCGCTTTCTCTCAATACTGAAATTTGTGGTATTCCTTCTCAAACAAAAAGAAATATATATATTAATCCGGACCTGTCCAAAAACACCCGTGAACTCTTATTCAAGGCCAGGGAACTTAAAATGCATGGTTTCAAGTATGTGTGGTGCAAGGACGAGAACGTATTGGCCAGAAAGGATGATGGAGGACCCATAATCCGACTTATCACTGCCGCACAGATTGATGGTATAAAAAATGGACGTTGAACACTTTATCTTTATTCTAAAAACATTTAAAATACATTTCGGAATTTGTTTATATTTCTCTCTAGGTCAATGTCTTATAATGTAAATAAAAATAACAACAATTTAAATATAGGTCATGTTAACATTAGGTCAATCGTACCAAAAATTAATGATATAAAGCACTGCATTTTAACTAATCACTTTGATATTTTGGCAGTTACAGAGACATGGTTAACTCCTCTGATAGATAATAGGGTGGTGAGCATTGATGGTTTCAGGCTGGTAAGGCGTGACCGTAGAACGGAACGTGGCGGAGGAGTTCTCTTGTATATACGTAATACAATTAAGTTTTCTATTTTAAACAATCTTAAATCTGACTTTGCTGAACAGATGTGGATTGAATTTGCTGTTAATTCTGTAAAATCCATTGTGGGTGTCATCTATAGACCACCTAGCAATAACAACATAAATCAATTTTTGGATGAGTTTGAATGTAATATTTCTGGCTGTCTACTAATGTGTGCAAATTTTGTTTGCCTGGGTGACTTTAACATTAACATTTCTAATCTTGACTCTATATACACCCAACAGTTTGTCTCCCTGCTGCATGCATATAATCTAACTCAGGTTATTAATGAACCTACCAGGCGGGGACGTGTTAGCGCAACCCTTATAGATCTAATCATTTGCTCTAATACTGATCTCTTATTGAACAGTGGTATCGACTCTTCTTTCGATACTTCGGATCACTTTCTTGTCAAATGCCAATTACATATAAAGGTCTTATAACCGAAACCTACTTTTATTACTTATAGGGACTTTAAACACTTTGACCAGGAGGAATTCCATGGAGATCTTCTTAATGTGCCTTTTTATAATATTCTACATATACGGAATGTCAATGAAAAGCTTAGAGTATTTAATTCGTATATATTGGATTTATTTAACAAACATGCTCCAGTTAGGAATGCTCGTATTACAAAAAAAAGGGCTCCGTGGATTACTGCTAGGATCAAGTCTCTTATGAAACTCCGTGATAGGGCTTTGTCTAAATTTAAGAAAAGAGAAATCCCAGAAAATTGGGAACACTATCGGCAGCTTCGCAATCGGGTTACTAACGCGATTCTGTATGAAAAAAGAGCTTATCTTGAGTATAATCTAACTGACAATACACAAAAAAATAAATGGAAGTTACTTAGGGAACTCGGTGTTTACTCAAGAGATGCGAAACCTATTCCTGAACACATTAGCGACGTGGATGACATTAATAAATTTTTTATTAATGCTGCGATATCTTCAACCCCTGATCCTGAAACGTTAAACTATTATTCACAAAATATTAAGGAAAATACTGGTGCTTTTCAATTCACACTTGCAACCCTTGAGGAAGTTCAAACCGCTCTCTTCTCCATAAGATCTCAAGCTTTAGGTACTGATGGAATCGGATTATCTATGCTATGCCGTTGCTGTCCACATACACTACCTTTTATTTTACATATTGTCAATTCTTGCATAGAGACGTCCCCATTCCCGGAAATTTGGAAAAGCTCTTTTCTTCTTCCGATTCCTAAAGTTCCTGCCCCCAATGAGATTAAGGACCTCAGACCTATAAGTATTCTTCCCACTCTGTCAAAGGTCTTGGAAAAAGTGCTGGAGAATCAGATTCGTAAGCATATCCAAACATATAATTTATTACCGACTGTCCAGTCTGGCTTTCGTAAGGATCATAGTTGCACCACAGCTCTTTTAAAGGTCACTGATGACATTCTAGTAGCAGCCGATCGTGGTGAACTTACTGCCTTGGTTCTGCTTGACTATTCTAAGGCCTTTGACAAATTAAATCATAAGCTCCTCTTGGCTATTTTAAAGTTTCTTGGTTTTGAAAACAATGCTTGCCAACTAATTGAGAGTTACCTTACCGGAAGGTCACAATCTGTTAAACTTAACTCGAATCTTTCAGGATTTATGGATGTATCATGTGGTGTTCCTCAGGGATCTATTCTTGGCCCCTTACTTTTTACTCTATATACCTCTCAACTAATTGAGAAACTGAGGTTTGCCACTGTGCACCTTTATGCGGATGATACCCAATTATACATCTCCTTTTGCCCTGAAAACATTTTTGAGGCAATTGACAGATTAGCAGCTGACCTTAATCTTCTGTTAAGAATATCTACACAGCATTGTCTCGAACTAAATCCAAAAAAATGCCAGTTACTTCTGTTTGGTCATGCACAGAGTAGGGAGCAATATCGAAATATTCTTCGCGTTGACTTTGGTGGTCAAACCTTGTCATGTTCACCCAATGCGAGAAACCTTGGACTGCTGCTAGATGTTAACCTAAGATTTACTGAGCATATCAATAACTGCATAAAGAAAGCTTTTACCAACTTAAAGCTTATTTTTAACCAAGGCACATTTTAAATACACACCTCAAAAAATCGTTATGTGATAGTCTGGTCTTATCACAATTTACATTCTGCGATACACTGTATGGTCCATGTCTTTTAGAAAGGGATGCCAAACGAATACAAATGATTCAAAACTGCTGTGTACGTATGATAGGGGGAATTAGAAAGTATGATAGAGGGGTGAGTGCTAAGATGAATGAGATTGGATGGTTGAATATGAGTGAAAGAAGAATGCTTCATTGCCTAGCACTGTATAACAAAATAATCGTTAAAAAATGTCCAGAATATCTATATCAAAAAATAAAATTTAGATATGACTCTCATGACCTCGACCTCAGACATAAATCCACAATTACTCCTCCGTCACACAAAACCACACTATTTGAAAGATCATTTAGTTGGGTGTCTTTAATATACAACAAAGTTCCAGTTAATTTAAAATCTGCGCCAATTCACACATTTAAAAATGCCATTCGTCCTCTTGTCCATCAAATATGTTCTGACACATATTAGATCAGTCCAGTTGTACTGCCTCTCAATGCCCTTCACATGCCCACGTTAAAGTTAATAGGATTTAACTGTAAAATCTGTTACTATCATTACTTATTACGTAATTTTTTCAACCTATAAGTATCATAACTACTGTCAAATATTACTACCATGTTATTAGTTATAATGTTAGGTTAAGTGAGGAAGCCTAGCTTCAACTTCGCCTTTTGTAATTTTGTCCTTAATTACAATAAAGACATTTATTATATTATTATTATTATTATTATAAATTAAGAGTTTTAAGAAGTCACACGAAAAAGACGGATAATAAAAAAGAGATAGCAATTCAGGTGCAACCTGCTTCGAGTAAAAACCGTGCCTTTTAAACGCCAAATAAAACCAACGCTAGGCGATCTTTAGTCTTAACAACTCATTCGAATTTTTGAAATCCACAATCAAACCGAATAGTAGTAGCAATAGTCCTGCAGACAGCGCAGCTTCACAAGACGAGGAAATTTCGAAAAATTCACCTAATAAAAATTCAGAAAACCCAAGTACACCAAAAATGACGCAGTTTAACGCAACTTTAGGTAATTTGTTAAATCCCGACAGGAAACTCATCGCGCCTCAGTTCATCCCACCACGCTATTTTAATCCGGATTGCGACGATTTACCCTGTTTTTTACAAAATCATGAACAGACGGCCATTTTGAATAATTGGGACGAAAATTATAAACTTTGTTATTTATCGCAATATTTGTTGGGACAAGCGCAAACGTGGCTAAAAATTTATTCGGTTCGTAATCCAAATGCCGATTGGAAAACGTCAGTAGAAGCGTTAAAAGCAGAGTTTTCTTTTTCATCATACCTAAACGAAGCAAAATTAAAATTAAGATACAGGCGACAACAACCGGGCGAAAATGTTATGGTTTATCTACGAGAAATCTTAAAACTTTGCGACCTAGTGGACCCAAAAATGAGTGACGAAATACGCAGAGAGAATTTTGAACAGGGCCTTCTTCCAACATATGCATACCAGCTTAAGCTAAAACAGCCAAAAAATTTCGAAGAGGCGCAAAACTTGATAAAAACGATAAACGACGCAGAAAACGAAATAAGCCAGGCAACAAAGGTTTTTGCGCAGCTATCCATAACGCAGACCAGCCCAAAAGAAGACGAACCGGAGCAGCAGAAAAAAACAGGCTTAATGGAAGAAATTACGCCAGTTATCAAGGACGAAATTGGGAAAGTAATGGAAAGAAGACCTTACAGAGAAGGCTACACGCAGGCGCGTACAGTAACAAGCCGTCCAGTATGTTTTCAATGCGGAAAACCAGGCCATAAAGCAAGAGTATGCTTTAAAAATCCCCAAAACCAAGACAGAAGCCGATACAATGGGCAAAGAAACCAGAATTCTCGACAAACATGGTCGTCACAACAAAACGGTAGTCAACAAAATTCGGAAAACTCCAACGGGCGGTATTAACACAAATAAGTACTGCCCCAAAACATGAAGAAACAGATGTTCTTACCTTAGCCGGAAGTTTAAACGACGAAAATATTGAAATTATAGTTAAAAATATTGTAGATAGTAAATTTGTAAATAAAGAAAAAATAAAGTTTTGCGAAAATATGCCTTTCATTAAAGTAGCAAACAGTTCTTTAATAAGAATTTTGGGAATTACAGAAATAAATGTGTGTTTTAATGATTTTACATTTTCCTTGGAAGTATTGGTGTTGGAAAACCTACCAAAACCATTGTTATTAGGTTTGGAATTTTTGAAAGCCCATGAAGCGACTATTAACCTTAAAACGAATAGTTTAACCCTGATAACCCAAAATAAAGAGATTATAGAGTTACCAATAAACCAAAAAGTTGGTATTAGTACGGAAGAAACGATAATTAATAGTGTGGATAGTATTGTAAGTAATGTAAATAGTAATAGTAGCATAGACAGTTTTATGGAAGATTTCAGCGAATTTGATATCGAGTTGAAAAACGAAACGGAAAATTGTAAAATTACATTGTGTAATGACATTTTAATTAAAAAGGACTTAGTAAAGTGCGAAATTAAATTAAAAAACAATTGTGACGATAAAATAAACTACGTTCCAAACATGAATTTTTGTTAAAAAACGGACTTGAAATTAATAAAATTTATAGTGAAAATTCAACTTTTTATGCCGAACTGAAAAACTATAGACTTAATAGGAAAAAACTTTTCGCCGGAACGTGTATCGCGCACAATGTAGAAAGTAGACAATTAATTAATGATAGTGACTTTGAACAATTTGAAACTTTAATGACTTTAGAAAACAATAACCCGGATAAAACGTACAATGTAAATAAAAATTTAAGTGAAAATGACTTTCAAAGTGTAAGTAGTTTGGTATATGATTTTGAAGATATTTTTGCTTGGAGTATAAAGGACCTTGGAGAACACACTTGGTGAAACATCGTATTAATACAACAGACGACGTTCCAGTAGTTTCCAGACCATACAGGGTGTCCCACAAAGAGAGAAAAATAATTAACGACCAAGTAGAAGAAATGTTGACAAACGAAATTATAAGAAAGTCTTCAAGCCCTTATTCCAGCCCAGTAGTACTAGTACCTAAAAAAGATGGAGCCATGAGATTTTGCGTAAACTACAAAAAATTAAACGCAAAAACTGTCAAAAATGTGTACCCGTTACCAGTCATAGATGACATTTTGACATATTTGGGAGAAGCACAATACTTTTCAACATTGGACATGTTTTCTGGGTACTGGCAAGTGGAAATAGAAGAAAAAGATAAACATGAAACAGCCTTTGTCACAACAGATGGATTATTTAAATTCAATCGACTAAGTTTCGGACTATCGACATCACCAGGTTCTTTTCAACAATTAGCAGACGCAATTTTAGGTGATTCAAAATGGAATAGAGCTATGACATGCCTAGATGACATTTTGGTATATGAAAAAGATTTGGAAGAACACAATAAAAACCTTAAAAAAGTACTGTTAAAACTGAAAGCTACAGGCCTTAAACTAAAACCATCTAAGTGCCAATTTGCTTATAAACAAATAACAGTGCTAGGTCACACTATCAGTGATCTGGGTATTTTACCAGATTCTTCAAAATTGGAAGCAGTGGAAAAATTTGCAACACATATAAACAAAAAATCGCTTCAAAGTTTCCTTGGCCTTGCAAATTATTACAGAAAATTTGTGGAAAAATTCAGTGTGATTGCTAGACCGTTGTATAATCTACTCAAAAAAGGAACACCGTTTTTATGGAAATCAGAGCAAGAAAATGCGTTCCAGACAATCAAACAAAAGCTAATTTCACCACCAGTTTTGACACACTATCTGCCAGAAGCCGAAAAAGAACTTCACGTCGATGCATCAGACTTTGGAATCTCAGCGATACTTCTGCAGAAAGTACAAGATGAAATGCACCCAATTTGTTACATTTCCAGAACGCTGACTAAAGCAGAAATAAATTATGGAGTAGGAGAAAAAGAAGGTCTCGCTATAGTATGGAGTTTGACGTATCTTAGAAGCTACATTTGGGGTCAGCATAGAAAGAAATTTTCAGATCACCAACCACTATGTTATTTGCAAAGTATAAAAAATGTTACAGGAAGATTAGCTAGATGGAGTTGCAAATTGCAAGAATTTGATTATGAAATAATTCATAAGACAGGCAAATGTAACCAAGACGCAGACTGTCTATCTAGACAACCATGTTTCGAAGCTACAAGCACAAACGAAGATAGCGCCAATGAAATACCTACATTTTTGTTACCGTTAGTGAATATTACAGAATTTCATGAAGAGGATCCAGTGGTTTCAGACTTGTTACAGGCTGTCCAAAACCCAAATTATGGTAATTCACATCTACAACGCCGTGCTAAAAACTTCAAGACCATAGATGGTGTTCTATACAAAAAATCAGTGGTACCACACGAACCGGATAAATTAGTGATAAACCAACTACATTGTGAGCCTTTATCAGGACACCTAGGATTCGCAAGAACGTACGACAAAGTGAACAAACGATATTATTGGGACAAAATGCATATAGACATCAAAAAGTTCATTAATGGATGCCCAGACTCCCCAGACTGTCAAATTAGGAAAGGTCCAAATAACGAAAAACCACCAGGTGACCTGCAGCCAATAAAAATCGACGATTTGCAACCCTTCGAAATGATAGGAATCGACATATTAGGACCCCTAACAAAAACAAAAGAGAAAAACAACAATATAGTAGTTTGTACAGATTATGTAACACAATTTGCGATAACGAAAGCCGTGCCGAGTGCTAAAGCTGAAGAAATAGCAGCTTTTTTAGTGGACTATGTAATAAGTATACACGGTGTGCCAAGAAAAATATTGAGCGATAGAGGTTAAGTCTTCAGATCAGAAATGGTGAGACAAATGGTACAGAACATGGAAGCAGAAAACATATACACAATACACAACTTCGTATCATCCGCAAACAAATGGTTCAACAGAACGTTTCAATCGAACGCTAGCAGACATGCTCAGTCTATATGTATCAACAGCGCAGGACGACTGGAACAAGTACTTACCGCTAGTTCCGTTTGCATATAATAATAATAATAATAATAATAATAATAATAATAATAATAATAATAATAATAATAATAATAATAATAATAATAATAATAATAATAATAATAATAATAATAATAATAATAATAATAATAATAATAATAATAATAATAATAATAATAATAATAATAATAATATTAATAATATTAATAATATTAATAATATTAATAATATTAATAATAATAATAATAACAACAGAGTAGGCAAAATAATTCACAAGAAGCTGTGTGAAAAACATATGGGAATCACAGAAGCTGCCCCATATTATGCATATGAGCCTCCAGCCGTCTGTGAAAACGACGACGTGCGCATCTACTGGAACAGGAAAATACAAACAGATAGAACAATCCCTAATAACATCCCTGACCTGGTGATCACATTTAAAAAGGAAAAAAAGACGTTCATTGTGGATTTTGCCGTACCCCTAGCTACAAATATCACGAAAACATACACAGAGAAAATCAACAAGTACTTACCGCTTCATGACGAAATAACGGAGATGTGGCATATGGATTCCGTCACTATCGTACCCATTGTAATAGGAACCTTAGGTGAAATACCCAAAAAGCTAAAAGACAGCCTATCAGTACTTGATATTGAATGGGATTTATACAAACCAATCCAAAAATCAGTGTTACTGGACACACGCATTGTGAGAAGGGTTGTTGGCCTGAAATAGGATCATCTTGTCGGGCATCGACCGATGAAACCTATGGTGATACCGCTAATATTTTAGTGTGATTTTAGTGAAATAATAATAATAATAATAATAATAATAATAATAATAATAATAATAATAATAATAATAATACAAAAGACATGATAAAAATAATTAACGATAATATAATACAGAACTACCTATCGGAAAATGCACCGCTTGAAAAAATACACTTCATCATATACACATGCGCAAGCGCCACCCTTGTTCTGAATAAACAAAGAATAATAAACACCAGACTAAACAACAATACAAAGCCTAAGAAACAAAAGTGGCAAATCAGACTAGAAAAAAAGGTGGAAAAACTAAGAAAAGACATAGGCAGAACGACGCAATACATACAAGGACGTCGAACAAAATCCATACTACAGAAAATAGCACACATCACCAATAAAGAAAATCAAACAATATCAGAATCCCTAGAGCTACTTAAACAAAAGCTTGCAGTATACTCTGCCCGCCTCAAAAGGTACAAAGAATCCAATGAAAGAAAACTGCAAAACGTTATGTTTACAAACAGAGAGAAACAGTTCTACAATAAAATTACCTTTAACAATACAAAAGACATAACACCACCCACAAAGGAACAAATTACAGGGTATTGGAGCAACATATGGTCTTATCCAATAAATCATAACGAAGGGGCAAAATGGATTAAAGAAGAAAAAGAAAGACAACAAAACATACCGGAACAAACTGAATATCACATCACTAGTGAAGAAATAAGCCAAACAATCATGAAAACACATAACTGGAAATGCCCAGGTGCAGATCACATCCACAACTACTGGTACAAACAATTCACCACAACACACAAATATCTTACAAAACAAATAAATAGAATAATTCAAAACCCAGAGCTCATGCCACAATTTATAACCGAAGGTAGAACCTTCGTCAAACCAAAAAACGAAAACACCCAAAATCCCGCAAATTACAGGCCAATTACCTGTCTCCCGACTATCTACAAAATCATCACAGGAACAATAGCAAACAAAATTAAACAACACCTAACAAATAACAACATTCTAACAGAAGAGCAAAAAGGATGTAAAAGAATGAGCCAGGGGTGTAAAGAACAATTAATAATTGACAGCACAATAATGAAACATGTCCAAAATCACCAACACAACCTTCACATAACCTATATCGACTACAAAAAAGCTTTCGATATGGTTCCGCACGGATGGCTTAAACAAGTCCTAAATTTATACAAAATACACCCCGTTATTCAAAATTTCCTCTCAAACAGCATGAAGACATGGAAAACTAAAATACTGCTAAAAACCGAAAAAGAATACATAGAAACAGAACATATTAACATTAAGCGAGGGATATTTCAAGGTGATGCCCTCAGTGCGCTCTGGTTCTGTATGTGCCTTAATCCGCTATCAAACGCACTTAATAAAACCAAATATGGATACCAAATCAAAGAACAGGGAATAACACTACACAAAATAAATCACCTGTTATACATGGACGATATAAAAATCTATGCACCGACACCGACCCAACTCCAAGGACTACTCAAAGTAACAGAAACCATATCGAATGATATCAACATGGAGTTTGGAATAAGTAAATGCAAAGTACTACATATAAAAAGAGGAAAATGGGAAAAAAGACAGTCACAGGAGACACTTATCAAAGAAATGGTACCACAGATGGAACAACACGAAGCATATAAATACCTGGGATTCTACCAAAGTAATAAACTAGATCATACCAAAATAAAACAAGACTTAAAATTAAACTTTGAAACACGACTAAAGCTACTGTTAAAATCGAAACTTAATTCAAAAAATCTATTTAAAGCAATAAACACATTTGCCGTACCAATACTAACATACTCCTTTGGAATAATAAAGTGGTCTACTATAGATTTACAAAACATACACATACTAACAAGGTCCCAACTAACGAAAAATAGAAAACAACACCCAAACTCATGCAAAGAAAGACTAACAATAAACAGAAGGGAAGGAGGAAGAGGAATGATAGACCTTGAAGAACTACACGCCAAACAAATAAGAAGCCTAAGAACTTACTTCTACAAAAAAGACCACGCAATACACCGAGCCATAGTACAAATAGATAAAAATTATACCCCATTAAACCTATCAAAGCACGAAGAACCCCCAATACAAGACCAAACTAAAGGAAAGAAGATAATATGGTCATCAAAACCACTACATGGGCGACACTACAATATAGTTCACCAAGAGGAGATAAATCAAAAACTCAGCAATAGGTTTCTACAAAATGGCCAACTATACCCAGAGACGGAAGGTTTTGTTCTGGCAATACAGGATCAGGTCATAGCAACAAATAACTACAAAAAATATATTCTAAAAGATAACACAATCACAAATGACAATTGCAGAAAATGTCATCTTGTTCCTGAAACAATAGACCATATAATATCAGGATGTAAGCTAATGGCCGGTATTGAATACATAAATAGGCATAACACGATGGCAAAAATTATTCATCAAGCGATATCATTACAGTACCAACTGCACCAGGACACACAACCATATTACAACTACTCCCCACAAACCATAATTGAGAATGAATATGCTAAGCTATATTGGGACCTTACTATACAAACAGATAAAACAGTAATCCACAATAGACCCGATATCACCCTTCAAGATAAAACTAAGAACATAACTTACCTTATAGATATCGCAGTACCATCCGATCAAAATGTAATTAAAAAATACACGGAAAAGAAAAGAAAATATCAGGAACTAGCTATAGAAATGGAAAGAGTCTGGAAACAAAAACAAGTATATATTCTTCCATTCATTATTTCAACAACAGGAATTACCCCGCACTCATTCAGTAAAAATCTAGCGCAGATAGGCCTAGGAGAAAATGTACATACCCAAGCACAAAAAGCTGTAATACTACACACATGTAATATAGTGAGATCGTTTCTAAACCAGAAATAGCCTTAATAGACTTGGTATCGAACCCGCCTATCAAGGAAAGAGGACCAGCCTAAGCTGCTGTGAATACAAGGAATAATAATAATAATAATAATAATAATAATAATAATAATAATAATAATAATAATAATAATAATAATAATAATAATAATAATAATAATAATAATAATAAATAAAAATACAATTATTAAATTAGAAAATAAGTGTCAAATCCTGGCGCAGTCTAGCTGTAGTAGCTACTCTACTGAACCAGTCAAAGACCAAAAAGTAAAATTTAAGTCATTATTAAATGAATATTTTTAATTTCAATGAAATTTAACATAGTCAATGAAATAGGCAATAATTATATAATTAATAAGAAATATAAACAACCTAAAGCAATTTAAATAAATAAAATACATGAATATAATTTACAAAAGAATTTTAAGTATTCTGCACATTTAAAAGATATTTTCTATATCTAATCTTAAACGAATTTACATTTAGAGGCAACATCTCAGTGGAAATCAAGTTATAATATTTTACTGCATTGTAAGAACATGATCGTTGAAACATGGCGCTCCGATGATGAGGCATGGTTAATTTACTTCTGTCTCTAACCCGTCTATCATGAATATCATGACGAAAAATCAGACGCTCTCGAATCGAAATAGGGGAGTCAAGTTTATTAATAATTTTTATCAAGAAAGTGCAAAAATGAAGCATTCTTCGTTCATCCATCCTCAGCCAGTCAATTGTCCTATACAAGTGGGAAATATGATCGTACTTTCTTATACCATACACAAAACGAAGACAAGCATTTTGCACCCTCTGTATCCGAGATCTACTTTCAACATCCAAGCAGAAACCGTAGACAAAATCACAGTAATTAAAATTGGACAAAACGAGAGATTCACACAAATCTTTCCTTAATTTAAAATTTAGAATATGTCTATTACTGTATAGTATTTTTAAAGAAAGATAAGTTTTCTGAAATATTTTTTTTAAATGCTCGTTAAACCTTAGTTCCGTGTCAAGCAATAAACCCAAATTTTTAGCACTATCCACAATATTTAATTTTGTTCCATTAACGGATACATTTAAAATATTTTTTAAACCATTGACCTTATTCTTATTACCAAAAATTAGCATGCATGATTTAGTAGGATTTAACTTTAAATTGTGCCTTCGAGAGAGCTCACTCAATATTTGCAAATCCTGGTTTATACAGTTCTCAATTTCGGCGTAATCCTCAGCATCAAAACAGCAATATATTTGTGTATCGTCAGCAAATGCTTGCACTTTACAGTGCTTTAAAGATCTAAGAATATCAGAGGTATACATAAGAAAAAGTAGGGGGCCCAAAACTGAACCTTGTGGCACTCCAGAGCGTATGTCGGCTTGTTCCGAATAATTATTATCAGAAAACACTTTTTGAAATCTATTGAACAAGTATGATTGAATAAGAGAAAAAGAGTTATTAACAAAACTATAATATTTTAATTTGGATACAAGAAGTTTATGATTAATGGTGTCAAAAGCTTTTGAAAAGTCAAGGAGAATTAGTATACTGTTCATCTTTTTATCACACGCACGAAGAATGTCATCTGTTACATTTGTTAAAGCCACAGCAGTCCCAAAGTGCTTTCTAAATCCACATTGTGTGGAAGGAATAATATTATTATCAGTAAAATAACTGTACATCTGATCATACAAGACCCTTTCAAAATTTTTTGAAATAGCCGGAAGAATGCTTATTACTCGAAGGTCATTAAAACTAGTTGGGCTACTGACCTTGGATAATGGTTTACCAATTGATATTTTCCATTGATCGGGGAAGTAACCAACCTCTATACAGCAATTTATTATGTGTGTAATATATTTATCGATATATGGACTACAATACTTGAGCATCAAAGGCGAAATTTCATCTACCCCTGTCGCATTTGTTGAAATACCGTTTAAAATTTTATTGACTTCAGATACTTTAGCTGGCCTAAATGAAAATTGTAGTGTATCACTGAAAACATTGTCTTCATAAAATTTAACTTTATCGTTACAATTAGAGACATTTTAAAGAAAAGCCGCAAAAAAATTATTAATATCATTAGGATCAGATAACACCTTAGGTATTGACCTATTTTTATCAGCGCAAATGTTAAAGGTTTTTAAAGCAGACCAAATTTTTTTAGAATTTTTCTCGGTACACAAAGAATTCAAACAATTTTTCTTTTCTCGTCTTATCGAAGCCAAAGTAAGATTTCTTAAATACTTATAGTTAATCCAATCATCATTTAATTTAGTTCTTTTAAATTTTTGCAAAGCCCTGTCTCTTTGTTTCATAAATACTTTAATGTTGGCAGTCAACCACGGAGATTTAGGTTTTGTTATTCTCGATTCTTTTATAGGGGCATGTAGGTATATCAAACAAAGTTAAGATATGAAAATTAAGTAGTTTAATTTTTTCGTCAATATTGTTCTCGTAAAGTATATTATCCCATGGTAAGCTGTACATATTCTCTAAAAAATGATTTACATTAAAGTTTTTAAAAGACCGATATCGAATAATTTTAGGAACAGTTGGTGTCTTCTCCAAATTACAATCACAATAAATCATTTTATGATCCGTGATATTATCTGCAGGAATAACTCCAGATTTAGTTATCAGAGACTGATTTGTTACAAATATTGCATCAATCAATGTGCTTACAGTGCCAGATACACGGGTAGGTTCCTCAATAATCTGTACAAAGTTATAATTTTCAAATAGCGGCGTCAACGGGTTATGTAAACTAAGTAGATTTATGTTGAAGTCGCCCAGACAAAAAATATCATCAACTGTGGGATAAAGAAATGAAAATATGCCATCAAAATCCGGTATCAAGCTATTAAAGTTCAATAAGGGTGGTCTATAGAAAACTGAAAAGGCGTATGTTTTGTTAGCAAGTCTCATTTTAAATATTAAAAACTCCAATTGTATATTAATGTTAAAATCAAATGTAACCACTTCAATAGCATAATCAGTCCTCACATATACAGCCACTCCCCCTCCCCTACCTATCCGATCCTTTCTGAAAAATTGATAATTAGGAATTTCAAAAGGTACAGAGGAATCATCAACAGAAAGCCATGTCTCAGATAAAAAGAATATATCAAAATCATTTTGCTCAATAAATGTTTTTAATTTATTAAAACCCGTAAATAAGGACCGCACGTTTAGATGACCGACCTTTAAGTTGCCCATAACAATAAAAAAACCAAAACAAAAAAAAATACAATAAAGTGCAGAACAGAAAATATGTATATCGCTTATGTATGTATAACAATTATTTTTCAAGAAATAGACAGAGTAGACTAGTAAACAAGACACTACGCAGTTTTCGCCATTTTATTTAGTTTTCGGAAGAAATCCTATCCTCATTCCTGACGCCATGTTTTTGAAATCGACAACTTTGGTACTACCAAATCCAGATATAGCAACACACAGGGAACAAGCAAGAAGAAATATTGCACAAAAACAGATAAAGGACAAAACCAGATATGACGATAAACACAAGGAAGTGACGTATGAAACAGGAAATAAAGTCAAATTGAGGGTGTATATAAGAAAAAAGGGAAAAAGTTACAATGTAAATATCATGGAACATTTGTAATAGTAAGAAAAGTATCACCCGTCAATTACGTAATACAGAGAGAAGGAGCAAGAACAAAACAAGAAACAGGCACGTCAGCAGATTAGCCCCATATTACCAACCATATATTTTTTCTGAATAATTAGAACAATGCATTATAGTAATTTTAAGTTTTTTTGGTATACCACTATGAAAATGCAGTAGTAAATAAGGTTTTTTTTGTTGTTTTCCCCCAATAAGTAAAGAAATATAAGGTAGTCAAGGTAAAAAGAATAACAATTAAATGTGTGACGTTTCGAAAGGTAGAAAAATATTAAGGATCCTGAGCAGCTGCACGAGGCTCTGAAGCAGTTGGGTTTTGGCTAGAGCGCATGTCTGATCAGCATGTTACGTAACACAGGACAAGACAACAGAACACAACACCAGGACGAGGACAAAGACAATAGGAGGAAGAAAGAAAACAAAATTTTTATTTTGTAAAGAACTTTTTGTATAAACCCAGTATTTTTGATGTAAATATTTGTAAATATTCTTTTTATTAGTGTACAAAAACCCGTTGGGTTTTTGTTTCCGTGGAGGGGGGGGGGAAGTGTCACGGGGGGTAGTTTTTTCGCGCGTCTAAGCGATCGATGCCTGAGTTCCCTCACTTATTGCTTGGGACAGAGTGGGGGAATCCAGCGTCGACCGGCTTGGTCGCGAGCGCAGCGAGCAGGGGGATCACCCATCTCGCCGCCAAGTGAGCACGTTGCCCAGCACCCGATCCGGCCAAAAGATATCGCGATGACACTTTTCCGCCCCATAGAAGAGAAGCCTAAGTTATAATAAAGGTTTAACTGGGTATTTTAATGTTCAATTGTTATAAATATTGCATTGTTATTTAATAAATAGTTAAATTAAGCATGATGACCGCCTTTTAATCAAGGTACCCGGTGCCCTCGTGACAATAATTTAAATGATAAAATGATCGAATCTTTCTTAAACGAGACCAAGTTTGATCATTTTTCTTCTCCATAAAAAAATATTTGTCTTTCCCCCACCCCTTTGTTTGAGGAGCTGGAGCAATAAGGTGTTGGACCAAAGTTGAAATGAGATAATTACTTCTTTGTATATTGGAACAAACTGTAAGATGATTCATTAAAACTGGGTTCGATTATTTTGGGCCTATACTGATTGCTGTAAAAAGAAGTACTGAAAAAAATGCGCGATAATATCCACATGTTTACAACGGCTGTACCGGGTGGTCAAATAAGCGAGGACGTCGGCTTTATCTCGGAAACGATTTATCGTACAACTTTCGGAAATATTTTTATGAGTAAAGTGGTCAAGAGAAATTGCTGGAAATTACTTTTAAGTTTTTCAGGTGGCCGCTAGAGGGCGTAATGCTAATGCTCAACTAAGAAAGCGAAGGTTTCTTCGTAATATGCCTAGTTAAACCCTATTGAAAATATATGGGTTGTAAACTTGCGAAAGGTATAAACAACTTTCGTTTAACATTTATTGCTCCAAATCCTCAAATAAAGGGGTGGGGGGAAGTCAAACTTTTTGGGTTTTTTAGTTCCTGCGGTAGTCGCTAGAGGGCGCCATAGGAAATCTCCTTGAAATTTACGTTTTTTTTTTCAAAATTTTTAATGAAACCATATGACGAATTTTACATAGTGAAAATGACAACTAAAATTGGAAGAAGTCAGTGAAAACCGCAAGTTGTTATCTCTTTTCTAGACAAAGATATTATCAAAAAATTCTGAAAATAGAAAAATTTGAATATCGATATTTAAATTAATAATATAGTAACGACATTATATAACTGTGACGGAGTTTTAACTATTTGTTACTCATAAAACATAGTTTTTAGGTTTTGTCACTTTTAAAATAAATATTAATGTTTACTAATAGAATGAGAAGCTGTGAAACAAAAATTGTAATTTAAAAACATAGTTCAATCAAAACATTACACTGATGGGGGATGGTTCGCTAATGCCTTCCTAACTGTTCAAACTGTTTCCCATAATTTTCTATGCAAGATTTTACCCTATTCCGGGTTGACAGTACAGCGATTTATATTTCTGCCATAGAAAGTTGCTGTACGGCAATTTGAATTCTATCAATCATGTCTTGTCTTGTTGTAGGTTTTTTTTGAAAAACAATATCTTTTAGTCTCCCCCACAAATAAAAATCCAAACACGTTAAATCACGTGAAAATAAACTTCCTCTTCCTATCCACCTTTCAGGAAATGATGCATCTAAAAATTCCCGAACGTTAGCCGCAAAATGCGCAGGACATCCATCGTGTTGAAATATTATATTTTGTCTTGTTTGTATTGGGACATTGTCCAGGCGCGGTGGTAGTTAATGTCTTAAAAAACTGAGATACCTCTGGCCATTAAGCGTTTCATTAAATATAAATGGCCCAATAATTCTTTCTCCTAATATTCCACACCAAACGTTTACACTCCACCGGCCTTGATGCTGCACTTCTTGCATCCAATGAGGGTTAGTTCTCGACCAGTGTGTAAATGTACCCCTCCATTAGTCCATTACTACTCGTAGCCTCATCGGTCCATAAAATATTGAATAATAGTCCAGGATCATCCGCCAACATACCTAATAGCCAATGGCAATATTCCAACCTTCGGTCAAAATCCTGTTCCGTTAAAGCCTGATGTGATTTGGGTGAAGTCTAGCAAAAGAAGAAAAATTATTTTGGTTTTATTTCTCAATTTTGGTAGGGCACGTATTTATTTTATTTAATTACAAATATTTATAATAATTAATATAATGTTTATAAAGCAAAGTTCAGGAATTACAACCGGAGTTTTGGCGGGAAACGTTCTGAATTAAAAACTTAAATTAAATATGCATGATAGCAGTCTCATGAGAAAAAGAAAAGAGAACATATTGTCATTGTGCAATCTTCTTTAAGTTTAAAAGTAACCGTATTTACTTACCTATGCTCTTTTGAAATATTAACAATAGTAGTCCGTGTTATGCCCTATTCTATCGATATTATTCTAGTGATGACAGGAGGGTTGACTTCAATGTGTGCTAAAACATTGTTGTACTTTCTTCACTGCGACCCTTGCCACGTCTTCGGTATACAGGACGATGAATACTTCCTGTAGTGCGTAATCGTAGCGCCAAACCGTTGAAAGCCCTTGGGTTATATCCGTATCTTCTTGGATATCGTGCCGCATAAATTCTTGCAGCATTGGCTGCATTCTGCAAACACTCAAAGAAAACAGCTAGCATAATATCATAAGCTTCTTCAATTCAAAACGGCATTTTGAGAAGAACAAAAATACTACCCGAGTTTAGTTTTGACAAATAAGTATTATTAAAATGCGATTTTTGTTTAAAAAGCCTACTTGATTGTTTTACAATTTTGTTTCAAAGCCTACCTATATTATTTATTGACCATGGCAGTATATTAATATAGTATAGTAAGTATAGTTTCACTCGGTCATATTATTAATAATTGACATATTATATTTATTTTAAAAGTGACAAAACCTAAAAACTATGTTTTATGAGTAACAAATAGTTAAAACTCCGTGACAGTTATATAATCTCGTTACTATATTATTAATTTAAATATCGATATTCAAATTTTTCTATTTTCAGAATGTTTTGATAATATCTTTGTCTAGAAAAGAGATAAAAACTTGCGGTTTTTACTGACTTCTTCCAATTTTAGTTGTCATTTTCACCATGTAAAATTCGTCATATGGTTTCATTTGAAATTTTGAAGAAAAACCGTAAATTTCAAGGAGACTTCCAACGGCGCCCTCTAGCGACTACCGCAGAAACTAAAACAATATTATGTAATATAACGCAAATGATAAAACAATTGAATCTCTTTTAAAAGAGACTAAATTTGATCATTTCCGTTGACCCTAACCGAAGTTGCTTAATTTTTTCCTAAAAAATGTTTGACTTCCCCCCACCCCTCTATTTAAGGATTTGGAGAAATAAATGTTAAACAAAAGTTGTTCATAACTTTTGCAAGTTTACAACCCATATATTTTCAATAGGGCTTAACTAGGCATATTACGAAGAAACCTTCACTTTCTTAGTTGAGCATTAGCATTACGCCCTCTAGTGGCCACCTGAAAAACTTAAAAGTAATTTCCAGCAATTTCTCTTGACCACTTTACTCATAAAAAAATATTTTCGAAAGTTGTACGATTAATGGTTTCCGAGATAAAGCCGACGTCCTCGCTTATTTGACCACCCGGTACATTAAGAAATAGATCAACATGTGACGACAATAATTAGCTTTATACATGTTTTACGTCAATTTGGATGTCGCAGGGGATTTCCCGAAAAAAAAGACAAGGGGTAAATTTTAAATCAGCCGACAAGGAACTAACAGCAATAAAAAAAATTGGACATTAAAAAATATTAAATGGTATTTTAATCCACCATTGGCAGCTATTATGAGAGGCGCGTGGGAAAAATATTACATAAAAAAATCCCACAAAAATATGTTTTAAGGACTGTTTTTGCAGAAGCAGAAAATATTCTTAATCAATATATTTAACCCATATTTTTGTCAACTCAGAAGATATGGAATCATTATCTACGAATCATTTTCTCATCGAACCATCTTACGGCGGTTTACCCTATGCGAAAACTTGCGCCGGTGGATAACACAATAGAACACAATATATGCAATTTCTGGCAATTCGGACTAAATGGCATAAGAAAAAGAAACCAGTAGAAGGAGATTTTGTGATAATTGTTGATCCAAACAATTCCAGAAACGTGTGGCCACTAGGAAGGGAAGAATAACTTGCATTTATTCTGAAAAAAATGGACGAACTAGAGTTGTTAACGTTGGGATTGTAAATGGAAATATTTTAAAGAGACGCGTAGCAAGACGTTGCCGATTGGAGGTGACAACACAATTGTAATCACCCTAAATGATTACAAGAGAAAGAATGTTACAGAGAAAATTGTTTGGTTTTCTTTCTCCCTATATTCCGTTTATATTTTTATCAAGTTATACTGTAGTTTTTTAATAATTAAAAAAACAAAAATAATAATAAAATTGTCACAGCAGAAAAGATTGACATATTTATATTTTGTGCGAACTATAAAATTGACATCCACTCACAGATACAAAAAGGAACTATTTCTAGACATGCAACATGGTACCAAAATGTCTTGCAAATAATGCATTTACTGACACCCTTGACTGACTAACTAAAGTCTACTTGGTGAAAACACTGACAGAACCAACAATAATAATAATTATCATAATAGTATTTAAATATTTTAAAATACTTTTGAAAAAGGGTATCAGTACGCAAGTTGGAAAATGCATCAATGTTGTCTTAACATCAATGTTTTTGACTACGATATTTTCTCGACATCGTTGGTGGCTTTCGATGCTAACATCAATGATTCAAATCTATGTTTGAGCATTAGAAGGAGGTATAATAAAGGCTACTTTAAGAATAATTGTAAGGGGTACTCAGAATATATATCGTTACGCCACTGCAAACTTTATACCTTAAAGGAGCTAGTAGCGATCTGAACAGCTTATCACGGTAATTAATCACTTAAACACGAACATAACTTTAAGCAATTATTAAAGCATAAAGTGTTCGCAAAGTAATTGGTTTCCTAACTTATTATCTCGATGACTATTTTTCCCAATTATCTTGTTTAAGCCATTAACCGGCCTACATGCAGGGTTTTATTTGAGTGTCCAGTTGGTTTTAAAATGTGCGTTGTAAATTATCATTTGTGTTATTTGAGCAATTGTAATTTATAACTTCTGACTAGCTTCTTAATTTTGTATCAGCTTTCTTAATTTATTACATACATCTGACTTAAAAACTTTCCTGTATACAATAAAATAAATGAGCTTTGAGTATTGTTTGAATGAAAATATGTATGAAATATTTCAAACCGTATTTGTAACCTTTAAATAAAAAATATTTTTATTATATTTATTTGTTTTATTCAATCATTATTGTATCATCATATAGTGTATATACATTAGTAAGCGCACAAATACATGAAGACGTTTAATGGTAAAAGCAAGTTGGTTTTAACAGCTGCTAAAGCAGGATATTCATTAAGTTTAATCACGGGACTTAGGGTGTATTTTCTTATGTATTCGGTTTTATCTCTTTCTTTTACATAGACACGATCTACATTTTCAGTTAAATTTTTTATTATTTTAGAAAATGTATGTAATGATGTATATCCTTCATTTCATGGAATACAATAGAGATTTAAAGACGTAGTGACAAATTTTGGTTTCATCAAAAGCAGCTAATTCCTTTGCAAAAAAATTATTTTTTTCTAAGTTGAATCCTTAAACATCAATTATTAGAAACTTCATATCTTCAAAAATGAACCTTTTTTATACCTGGATTTATTTTCAGAATAAGCTCGTATTTGCTGCTTTAGTTTTTTAAACTCTTTTGAAAGGCAAGATAAGCGGAGATTTAGTTCTTCATTTATAATGACTATTAAGTAACCTAATCCATTCATATACAGGGTGTTTCATTAAAGGTGGCCACCGGCCATATCTCGGAAACTACTAAGCATAGAAACTTGTGAAAAAAATTATGAATGAAGCGGACATGAGGAAATTTTGTAAATTATTTTTAAGTTCCGCATTTCGCCGCAAGGGGGGCACAATTGAAAATTCATTTTTAAAATCCTAAATTTCTGCGAAAACTCCTATATTATGGTATATATCTGGTTACATCATTAAAAAGAATAGACAATTCTGCACCATTTTGGTCTAAGGCTCATTGGCGTACCGACCTTGATAAGAGTGGGGGAAGCTATTGAAAGGGTAATCATTAAAATCGCTGTAACTTCTAAAGGACTTATCCGATTTTACTAAATTTAAGCTTATTTGGAGGAGAAAGGTAAGTACCTTCAACTATTGTATCAAATGGTACACGATAGTTGCTAATAAAATTGCTAGAGGGCGAAATTTGTAATAATAACAGTTTTCTTTATTTTATCCCGAAAATTCAAATAACAAGGTATAACTATGACATCATAATCAGAAAGTAGATTAAAATTGAAAATGTAAAATTCGCAGTTCGATATCTTTGTTTGTTTCAGAGTTATTGTCAAAACAAAACAAAATTTTTAACACTTTAATCGGAGAAATTATTGTTTTTATAGTTCCATAGGTATGTAGGTTGGATTAGTAATAATGTATTCACCTGAAGACGACTGGAGATACTTACCAGTTGAAACGTTGTGATATGAAAAACTAAAGGCAATGGAAGTCCAAAACACATCTATTACTCTAGTAATAATAAGTTTTCATTTGTCATTTTCCATGCCTCCTATTACACTTTATCTAGGCTTGAAACTAGTCCAAATTATGTAAAAGATAAAATTTGGAGCGTGTTTAAAGGCCAACGGTCAATAACAACAGCATTAAAATAATCATGGAAAATTTTTTAACGAAACAATCGAAAGACTTTATAAATTTTAAAAATGACTTGCATTTTGCAAAATACAACTAATAAATTCTTCTAGAACTATAAATGGCTGCTTCAATTTCAGCATCTCGTGTGGTTGGTCGAGTATTATAAACAATGTATTTTATTCGTGTCCAGAAGTACAAATCTAACACAGTTAAACCCGGGGATCTAGGTGGCCATGGAAATAAACAACCCTTTTCAATCCAGCGATTCGGGTACCTAACATGTAAAAAATCACGGACGGTTTGCGAAAAGTATGCTGGGCATCCATCATGGATGTTCTTTGGTCAAAGGGAGCATCTTGTAAAAGGATAGGCAAATCATGTTGTAAAAAGTTTAAGTAAGATTCGCCATTTAGATGGTCATTAAAAATAAACTATACGATCATTCTGTGTCCTAAAACACCTAACGATTACACTCCACCTGTTTTGGTGACCGCTTCTCGGATCCAGTGAGGATTTGTTTGTGACCAATAGTCCATATTATCCATAGTCCATAAATCTACTGCTCGCTGCTAATAAAAGTATTTTATTTAGTCCATAAAATCCAGGAAAGGAATTGAGGATTTTCATTACACATCTCTCTTAGCCAATAACAATAGTCGAGCCGCTTATCAAAATCAGTTTCCGATATGGCCTGGTGAAAAACTACATGATAGGGATGCAGCTTAAAATCCCTTATAATTCAGAACACTAAAGTAACACTTATACCTAGGTCTATGGAAATTTCTCATGAGCTTAAATGGGGATTCGCTTCCATGTATGCAAGAATATTTATAATGTTGTCTTCATTCCTTACTGCACGTCTTCTGATACGATAAATTGGTTCATTTGATGTTCCACCTTTTATACAGCGCGGAAAACTTGTTGTTCTTATAGTTTAAATACAAGTGGTGAAAGGGATATCTCTCCGAGTTTAAAAAAAATCTTGTATTTGTTAAATCAACATTATCAAAAACCTTTTCTGTTTTCTTGGAAGGCAATTACCACGCAACGTGGAACTTCAAGTTTATTGCTCGTCTTCACTGGCCATAAAAGACGTGTTGTTACTGGTAATATATAAATTTAAACGTAACAAAATCACAGACTAATATGAGTTTTACAGAATCAGTCTTTTAATCTGGGATCTAAATTTATTCAAGTTACAATTTAAAAAATCAACATCCTTGGCAACCGAGTTACCAAGTTTACATATTCTCTGAACGGGCAGGTTTTGACAATAATTTGTTCTATGTTACTCAATATAGAAAAGCTCGTTATTTCTTAAATTTACTTGTGGAATTAAGAGTTTAATCTTTTGCAATAGATCAGGACAGTCGACGATCTTGAACAATAATATCAGATCCAAAAAATCCCTTCTGGCATCAAGCCTTGGTAAATTCAACAATTTCCGAATTTCATCATAATTCACGTCCTCGGCTGGAATATTCAATTTGTATGCGATAAAAAGTAAAAACTTGTTTTAAACCCTTTCAAGCTGAGATACATGAGTACCATAGAATGGAGACCAAACACTTGAGGCATATTCCAAAATGGATCTGATAAGTGAACAATAAATGTTTTTAAAATTATAAATGTTGTTAAAGTCTGACATAATATATACTATATACTACGCTTTACGAAACCTAACATTTTAAGATATTTATTCGCAAGGTATTCAAAATGTTCTCTAAATGTTAAAGATGAGTTTAGAATGATACCAAGATCCTTAATTCTTTCAACACTCTCCAATTTAGCACCATTAATATTATAATTAACAAACAATGGATTCAGCACCCTGTAGAATCTCATGATCTTACATTTGTCAACATTTCGATCCAGACCATTCTTTGAACAGTACTCAAAAAACCTATCTAGATCCTGCTGTATTAAAACACAATGCATCAATGTTCTCCACTGTCCTAAAATTTTTTAGATCATCGCAATAAAACGGAACCTCACAGTGCTTGAAACATTTCAGGATATCATTCAGGAAGCAATCAAAAAGAACTGCAGATAGGTGCCCCCCTTGTGGAACACCTGATGAGACTTCGATAGGTTGTGAAAGATTGTTTTGAATCTTAACAATTTGTCTTCGATCAGATAAAAAGCTTTCAATCCAAGGCAGCAGAGTGCCATGGATACCTAACATCGATAGTTTCTGTATTACTCTGTCGAAGGCCTTGGAGAAATCAGTGTAGATGGCGTCGACCTGACGCCTGCTCTCCAAGGCCCCCATGAGATAATTAGAGAAAATTGTCAAATTCGTTACAGTAGATCTCCCGCTAATAAAACCGTGTTGCTGATTTATTATTGTCTTTTTTAGAGTGGGGCTTCTTTTAGATAACGCAATTGATTCAAATATCTTTGCCAATATATTAATATGACAAATAGATCTGTAGTTTTCAACATTTGATCTTTTTCCGCTTTTAAAGATTGGCTTTACAAAATGACTCTTTCCATTTGTCTGGAAAGATGCCTGTTGATAGTAAAAGATAGAAAATCTTTTGCAGGATAAATGAAATAATAAATCGGCAGTTAAAAATCAAATGTGGCGATATGTCGTCAGGGCCGACCGAGAGTCTCAAATCGAATTTCTCAATGCAAGCTAATATGTCAGATATAGTCACATGACATTCATTCAGATCCATAGTCCTTTCAAAC
Source organism: Polydrusus pterygomalis (assembly GCA_963969555.1). NCBI lineage: Eukaryota > Metazoa > Arthropoda > Insecta > Coleoptera > Curculionidae > Polydrusus > Polydrusus pterygomalis. Next base: position 14,763,483 of record OZ018384.1, read on the forward strand.
TGCGGTGTCTCATCCAAGGTGGCATTTGAGTTGGTGTACACAGATGAAAAGAACTCCTTAAAGTATTCAGTAATCTCCTTAGGATTATTTGATGTTTGATCGTTAAACTGTATTAGATTTGGTATATCATGATCTTGTCTTTTCGTGTTAACATATTTCCAGAACTCTCTTTTGTTGGTGACAGTATTTTCGAGTGTGTCAATATGTTTTTGTGACAAGCGAGAATAAGGCAATATGGAAAGTATATCCCACATTGCACAAAGGTGTGCGAGTGTAAAGAGCACCTATAAATATCAATATCATATATCTCCGTAACGAAAAGTCGTAGCGAATCGAGCGAGGTGGCATTGGAAACGGGACGTCGAGCACTATACGGCGCCATCTCCGAAAACTTACTATCTATACGAGAAAACGGAAATTTTGCACCATTGTCTAGTTTTGGTCAGTTGTTATAATGACAATTTGGCGATATGTGTCCCCTTCACGTTCCGCAGGAAGGTGAGGCAAAAAAGCAATAGTAAATAGAAAAATAGGAAAGAAAATTATTTTTTTATTGTAAATTTTAGTAAATTTGTTTAGTACTAATATTAGATGCACTCTCGGCTGACGATTGGCGATATGTACCCAGTCTAGTTACTAGTTTTCGGTTCAAATTCTTCCTTTTATAAGTATTTGCTAGTGGTTGAACTTTAAGTTGATATGGTATATTATATCTAACAACCATATTATATATTAATTTTTAAATGTAATCTAATAGGTATACTTTCTTTATGAAAATTTATTTAATCTCCGTCTTGGTCGACAAATTTGACTGTAATATTGTTTATCGTTTTCACGCTCACTGAAAAGTACAATATGGGTAATGGTGACTCCAGTATTTTATACTCTGGAGCAACTGCTGGAAAAAAACTAGTGAATAATATAAACTGGCTTGCTTATATTGGTAACTTAATCCGATTTATCATTTACAAACGGATCAATTTTTCTGTCACGAAAACCTAAGATCTTTCCAATGGCATCTTTTTTAGTAAAATCAATTAGCTTAATGCAAAAAATATAACATTTTAAAATAATTAGTATTTGGTTTTCAAGCAAATGCAACTTTTTCATCAAATCAATCATAAGTTCCTTCCGGAATTGTTATAACTTTATCTTCAATATAGAATTTGTTTTTTCCTGGTTTAATATTTGGTATGCTCATAAAATACTCGAAATCAGCCAATCCTAAGAAATAATAATCTTTATGGTCATCCAAATATATGGGTGGATTAAAATCTGCTGATAATACTGAGGTATTTCCTGATATTGCAATTGTGGTAGATATTATTGAATAAATAATATTGGTCTATTTTTCCAACATCATATTGTTAGATAGGAGTTGAATAGAGAGCTGTCCACAGTTATAAGAATTTTATTTTTGTTTTATATCATAATTATAATATATTTGTATCATCCCATCGGTATAATTATGGTAAATATTAAACCAATTCAAAAGACGGTTTTAGATTATTATAACTATCGAAATATAGACCTTTATTTATATTTTTGATATAAACAACCCAGTGAGTACCCTCATTTTGTTTGCTATCTAAATTAACTATACCTGCACATTTTTTTATTCTAATTTTAATGGGTAGATTATCTCGCAAAAAACACCTCTAAAATGTGGAATTCTTAAATTTTTAACAATATTAATTATATCAAAGTTTGTAAGAGCCCTATGAGGAAATTTTGTTTGGCCTTTTTTTTAGAGATTTTCGTCCTCCTTTATATGGTTTAATGTACAATCCCTTTCCTTTCTCACTCTTATATTATGGTTTATTAAATAATCCTTTCCCTATCTCTTCCATTGCTTGGTTATGACGACGAAGCTGATACTTTAATGTCGTTAACAGCTTTTGCTATACCTGCTGCCCCCTTCTATTGCTTTTGGGGGTATGACAATTCGTTTTTATCTTAGTTTTCCACCTTTCTTTATACCCATACTAATTTGTGTTTTTTCTTCAGTCTTTCTTTATACCGATTCCAAGCTGTCTTTTACCCTTCATAATTCCTGTTACTGTTAATTCAGGAAGTTTTTCTCCTAGTGAGGAATCTCTTTGCCAAGCCTTCTTCCCTATTATCTGGTCTGCGACGTTTCTTTTTGGTAACTCTTTTGATTTTGAATTATATGCTAGATTATGCAGCATTCAATGGATTAGTACCAATCCCACCTCTGTTTATTCGTTGCTTTAAGCGGGTACCCGGTCCGCAAAATTGGTATCCAGGAATACGAATTTCAAAAGGCAACTTATTAATAAGTTTGTTTAACAACCCCAATCCTCTCTTTTTGCTGTACTTGTTAGTTATAGTCGTTTGTGATGGATGTAGAATCATTTAATAACTTTTTAATTGTAGTTGATCCGTCTACTATCAGATACCCCTTGTTCAGTTGCTATAAGTAGTCTACCATATCATTTGTTTTGTTATAATTATTTGAAATGAGAATTGTTAAACAATATTTTTCCCTACCTTTAACAAACCCCGATGAAAAAAGTTTTATTACTCAATTTAGAAAACATGGTGATTTGTTTTGTGGAGGATCCAAAAGAAGTTTGAATGTTGACTGTAGTGGTAGCGGCAAAATCAACGTTATGTTAATATTGCTTGAACATCCCAATAGACTTGTATGAATATGTGTATGTTTATTCAAAATCACTATAACTGTTCCGGTCTATACGTAGTACAAACACTGAAGATTTATGTTTTGTTTGTTTATATTAATCAATTGACAATTTACTGTATGTATATACTTTGTTGTGTATGTCTGTTATGTATATATTTATGTATGTTAAGATAATTTAAACTTCGAGAGTATTTTTGTTCTCCTCCGTCTTGTCAGAAATGTTTCGCTGTTATTCGTTGTCATGGTTTTTTATAGTGATGGGAATAACCGAGTTATTTTAATAACCGACTACCGAGTATTCAAGTGATTTTAAAAACCGAATGAAACCGGTTTTTCACTCGAATTCTATATTATGGGAATATGGGCGGTAGTTCGTCGAGCTACACTGCTGACTTTAAAAAAAAAAAGGCCACCAGTTCCGTGAATTAGTAAAAAACCGATATACATAAACCTATTATTCAGCAGGCACCACCAAGTTCCGTAAACTAGTTTGTCTAGCAATGAGTGATTGGTATGCATGTATGAATGGCATGCGGGTCGTTGGAAAATAAAAACCGAATTTTCGTCTCTCGAATGATTACCGAATAATTCAAGTGATTGAAAAAACCGAGTGATAGGTTAGTTTTCACTCGAGTAATCCCAACACTAGTTTTGTACAACAATTAAAAAGTACAGTTAGGAGCGTTCAAACAAGTTGTTAAGGTTGTCTAAACAACAACAACCTAAGTAGAATACCTTAGAAATGTATTGAAACCATTAAAGGAAACTGGATACTTTGAATACGATAATTATGAAAATATTATACTTCCTAATGAGATTAAACCTAATTTTGTTATAATATTTGATGATATTCCATGTCAAAATCAGGGTATTATAAAAGATTATTTTACCCTTGGCAGGGATAAAAATACTGACTTTTTATCTTTCAAGGTTACTTTTCTATACTTAAAAACTAATTCGGGAAAATACAAATCTTTTGATTCTATTTAAACAGGATAATATGAATATAAAACACATATACAGGGTGCCCGGACAATACGTGTACAACGTTTGACGACAGACTCCTGACGTCAAAATAGGTCGATCTAAGCCGACTTAGTTATATCCAAAATTGTCTCGTTTAGCCGGTAGAGGGCGTCAAAAATTTGTAAAAATATTGGTTTTTCCTAAATTACGTGAAAACCTGCTAATCGATTTTAATGATTTTTTAGTATGTTGACTAATACTATAAAATTACGTTTTCTAGTAATATAGTCACCGGCTGTAAATAAGTGGAAGTGTTATGAAAGTGATATAATAAGTCATCGACGTTGTGGTCTATGGTCAGCGCAGCGGCCTCACAGATCGTAGGCCCGGGTTCCATTCCCACTGCCGGCAACGTCGATGTAGATGGCGCTTGAGTAGTAAGGTTGCCACGCTCCCGGCTCCACAAATTTTACCTTATTACAGCTTTTTCTCTAACTAATTAAAGTTTCAAAAGTGTTTTTAGTGGAGGTTGATACCTTTCTGAAGCAGAGGGTTGTGTTAGTTTGGCCGTTCTTGTCCTAGTGTAACGGACTAAATTGTTAGAAACATCTGTGAAACCTATCTGTCAATATGGTGTTTACGAGAGCCGAACTCGACCAAATAAAAGCAGTTGTTGAGAAAGTCATCGAGGTAAAAATCAGTGATCAGTTTAAACAGAGCATTACTGACACCGTCCTGAGCTCTCTTAAGGACTTCCTTGAGGAAAAGAACAAAGTCCTCACACGTACTGTACATTCCCTTAGTGCAGAACTGTCAAACGTGAAAACCGAAAACTCCCGCCTGAAAAAGGCTCTCGACGATCAAGAACAGTTTGCTCGCAATCAAAACATTAGAATATTTGGAATGCCTTATACGGAAGGCGAAAACCTGCGTGAATCAGTCATGGAATTTATCTCTACGAAGCTAAAGTGCAAAATTGCTGATAGCGATATTAAAAACATTCATCGGGTCCACGCAAAAAATCCCATCGGTGATAAGCCCCCAGCAGTACTCGTCGCGTTTCGGGAGGTAAACAAACGGTCTTTTGTCCTCCAGCAACGGAAATTACTTAAAAACAGTGGGTTTGCAATTAAAGAGGATCTTACCAAAGTCAGACTTGCGATTTTGAGTGCAGCGGCGTTAAAATTCGGGCAAAAGTGTGTTTGGTGTCTCCACGGCAATATTTATGCAAAAGTTAACGGGGTAGTGCATAGAGTGGACCATGAGCAGGATATAAAGGATATTCAAATATCGTAAAGTACAATTACCTATAACTGTTATTTTTTTTCTTTTTTTTTACTATCACGATTTAAAAAACATAAAAATAATTCTACTGCATATTCCATAATTTTATTTTATATAAAAAGGAGCGCCACGGCGTGCTGCTTTTCTTTCTTTACGGATGATGAATGCTTTAAAAACTTAAGGATAATGCCTTACTGCTCTGTCAGTGGGTAATCTTTTACAATAATACTCTTGATATTAAAGTAATATTAGATGGACTACTAGTTATCTTAAATACCTACATTCTGTTTTTGTGGCGGCATCACTGGTCAGGGGTGCGCTGCATCATATCGATTAGTTCTGATTAAACCATTTTTTTTTCTTTTATGCTTAAATAGAATCACTATTGCGTTATTCTCCTTACAGATATGTTAGATATGAAAATATTTATTTATGTACTATATAATATGTAATCCTTTGAAACCTATGTAATAATGTGAATGGCGCATTTGATTTGTATACTATAATTATATTGCTACATTCTTCAAATTTATTTGTGCCATGGTATTAACCTACAAATACACACTAGTTATTTTTTTTTCGGGTGTCCGGTGAGCAGCAGTTTGGCTCAATCACCCTTATTCATCTTGTGATTGAAGGGTATTTAAAGATTTTTTTTTCTCTTCTTTTTGGCTATTTTTCCTCTCTCTCTCTTCTCTTTACCAAACCTTTCCTTTATACTTACCTACCTCTTTCATTCTTATTAATCTATTCTCCTTTTTTCTTTATCAATTATGTTTAGCTGTGCGCATATCAATGCAAGATCTTTACTCAATAATTTTGATACATTTAAAGATCATATTAACACAAACAAGTATAATGTTATTGGAGTTTCTGAAACCTGGCTCAGCGCAGACATAGGTGAACGAGCGGTCGCTATTGACCACTATAGTTTCATTAGACAGGACCGACTAACTAGAGGTGGTGGTGTGGGACTGTATGTGAGGGATGGTGTGAACTACTCGGTGTTGTTGGGCGAGTGTAAGGAGTTTATTGAGCACGTCTGGATTAAACTGAGGTATCATGATGAAACTATAATACTGGGGTGTGTGTATCGTCCCCCTCATGGCAGCTGTCCCGATTTTCTTAATTATTTTGAGGACACATTGATCGGTTTGTTTAGTGGGGGCGATAAAATTTTGTGTGTAGGGGATTTTAATCTGGATTTGTTTAACTTTGAATCAAGATATGTTCTCCAATTTAATAATATTCTAGAAACTTTCAGTTTAGAGCAATTAATCACGGAGCCTACACGAATTTCAAATTTAAACTCCTCCCTCCTGGATTTGATTTGTTACAATGCGGGTAATGTTCAGGATGTTGGGGTGAAGGATATTGATATTTCTGATCACCTCTTGGTTTACTGTAACCTTTCTTTCATCAATAATAATCGTAGTGATCCTGTTTATTCGTATAGAGCGCTGGGTCAAATAAATATGAATGACTTTCAGGGCGACTTGGAACGAGCTCCTTGGCATGTTATATATCAGACTGACAATATTGATGATAAAGTCAAATTTTTAACTGACACTATTTTGAGTATTTTTGATACCCACGCGCCTATTAAAGAAAGTAAAAGCACAAAAAAAAAGGTACTGTCCTTGGATTACCGATAATGTTAAGCTAATGAAACGTTTGAGAAATCAGGCTCTAAAGCGCTATAGACAAACGAAGGTTGTGGAACATTGGGAGTATTACAAACAACTAAGAAATCTCACAACTTCAGCCATCCGATCGGAAAAAAAAGCGTACCTTAATCATAAATTCCAACATTGCACTACAAAAGAAAAGTGGCGTGAGCTCAAAAAATTAAATATTTTGAATTCAAAAAATAAAAAAAATCCCGAGGGATTAAAAAAACTAGACGAACTTAATAACTACTTTACGAAACTTGTAAATAATAATAGTAACCCCAAACGCGAACTTTTAAATTTCTATAAAAACAGTAGACTTTTTGACAACCAGTTTACTTTTCAGCCAGTGGCGGAGAACGAAGTCTCTAATTTAATTATTCAAATTAAATCTAAAGCCTTTGGAGCCGATAACTTAAACATAGATCTCATTTTATTATGCTGTCCGTTCATCATAACTCATGTAACCCACATAATTAACTGTTGTATTGATAGGTCCTACTTTCCGAAAAGTTGGAAATTTGCACATGTTGTCCCATTACCCAAAGTAAGCAATCCCACAGAGTACGGACAGCTGCGGTCAATCTCGATATTACCGACATTTTCTAAAATCTTAGAGAAAATTATGGCGCAACAGATCAACTCTTATGTATGTCAACACAATATTATACCAAAAAAACAGTCGGGATTTCGGGGGGGTTACAGCTGTGCCACTGCACTTTCCGATATTCTGGATGACGTAGTGGTGGCACACGATAAAAGTGAGGCTACAATACTTATTCTTCTTGATTTTACCAAAGCCTTTGATATGCTGAACCATGAGATTTTAACTGCTATCTTAGCCTACATTGGCTTCACTCCAAACTCGATTACCTTGCTGTGCTTCTTTTTTGTCCGACAGGGTTCAGAGAATTGTTCTTGATGGTAAAAAATCAGACCCCATAAATGTTAACACAGGTGTTCCGCAGGGGAGCATACTGGGTCCTCTTCTCTTCAGCATTTTTACCTCAAACTTTATCAAATATTTAAAATACTCAAAGTATTATTTATATGCGGATGATACGCAAATTTACTTATCATTTAGGCTCAATGAGGTCCACACTGCCATCACTAAACTAAATGAGGATTTAAATGGGCTCTTGGACGTAACGTCTAATCATCTACTTAAAATTAATCCCACTAAATCCATAGCTCTACTATTTTGTAACGAAAACCATAGAAAGGCCTTGTCAAACGTGATAAACTTAAAAATCGGTTCCGAAGTTATTCCCTTTAAAGAACATACAAAAAACTTGAGTCTTATTGTCGACACCAAGTTAAAATTTAGCGAGCACGTAACACAATGTTTAAAAAGGGGATTTTCCATGTTAAAAATGATTTACTCTCACAGACATTATCTTTCTCAAAAAACGAAAATGGAACTATGCGATTCATTAGTCCTGTCCCATTGCAACTTTTCGGACAATGTTTATGGCCCCTTTTTGAACTTAGTTGACAACAGGCGGTTGCAGAAACTTCAAAATTCTTGTATAAGACTGGTGTGTGGAATAAGACGTAGGCAAAGGGTATCACATAAACTTCGCGAGCTGGGCTGGCTAAACATGTTTAATAGACGAATTCTCCACTCACTGTGCCTGTATTATAAAGTAATTAAATATAAAAGCCCTCCTTATCTTTACAACAAGCTTAAATTCCGGACGGACGTACATAATCTAAACATACGTAAGAAACATCTTTTGACCATACCAGCTCACAATAAAGAAATGTTTAAAAAATCCTTTTCCTACAATGCAGCTCATCTTATAAACAAATATAAAATAACAGATTTCTCACAAAGTGTTTTAAGTTTTAAAAAAAAAATGAAGGTCGTATTGCTTGACCAACAATAAGTTCGTTTTTATTCGCACAGCGACATTGATTTTCGTCTCTCTCTCTCTCGCTCTCTCTAGCTCTCGTTCTCTTTCCCTCTCTCTCTCTCTCTCTCCTCAACTACCCAATGTTCCTCTCTTTCGATTTTTAATGCCATTACAATAACAGTTCTATAATTACCTTTTTCTTGCTACCTACCTATATTTTAATGAGATAATATCTCATGTCTTTAGTTTTTTTTCCTATAATGGTGTATCATCTACATAGAGGAATTATTGCTGATACATTTTATCTATATGATTAGGTATTTTTTTTTTTCTTAATTTTTTATAGGGCTTCAACAGCACCTTCCATCGGGAGGGATGCTGCAAGCGGGCCTATTATTCCATGAATTGTAAATAGTACCTATACATGTATTTGTAATTAAGCTGTTTATTTTTGGAATAATAAATGTATTATTATTATTATTATTATTATTATTATTATTAAATTTGGAATATGGTTTAAGAGGTTGCGCCGTCTTTCGGAAGAGACGTTAAACTGTGGGCCCCGTGTCATGGATGTTGGCACGTTAAAGAACCCTACTCTCGACAAAGAGGGATTCGGCAAAATTACCAGATAGTGTGTGACAAATTCCCTGGCGTCGGTGATTGGCCTCGTTGCGGAAAAAAGGCCGACGTAAAATAAATAAATAAAAAAAAAAAAAATATAATAAGTCAACTTTTCTCCTCATTTTTTTATATGAACGGCGTTATGACAACCCAGATATTTTTGTAGAGTGACTGGATGTATTTGGAAGCTATTTTACCTCTTTAATTTCGTTGAATGAGCTGTTTTGCCAGAAGAAAATATTTACAATTACAAGTATGTATTGTAAGAAACTAAGTAAAACAAAAACATTACTTAAGCAAATGTGTAAAATGACCGCCATCTTGCTGAATACACTTATTAACACTCCTTAAAAAAATGATATTGGACCCTATCTAATGTCTCGGGGTTATTAAAATGGTTGCCTGCATTTAAAATCCGCTACAATAAATCATCGCGTGTGTTTACCGGAGTCTTGTAAACTTCTGTTTTAATAGCGCTCCACAAAAAGAAGTCACACATATTTAACTCAGGAGAACGTGGTGGCCATTTTACTGGTGCATCATTGCCCCTTCCAATCCATCGGTTGGGATATTGATGATGTAAGTATTGCCGAACGGCAACGGAAAAATGGGGCGGGGCACCATCATGCATATACCACATTTCCCTCCGAAGTAAAAGGGGCAAATTGTCCAGAAGAATTGGTAATGTGTCTTGCAAAAAATTTAAATAAATATTTTCATCTAACCTGTCTGGAATAACAATCGGACCAATAAGGTAGTGATCAATAATACCTGCCCAAATATTTAATTTAAATTGATGCTGATGATGTGCAACTTTAATGGCATGTGGATTTTCATCGGAATAAATATGTTCGTTGTGCAGATTGGTTATTCCAGATCTTGTAAAGCACGCCTCGTCAGTAAACATAATTGTTCTACAAAAATTTGGATCACGGATTCTTTTGTTTCTAATAATTTAACAAAATGTAAGCCGCATGGGGGGAGCAGTCGGTAAAAGTTCCTGGACTTTTTGCACCTGATAAGGATGTAACAACTGTTCTTTTAAAACCTCATTGACAATCGTTTTAGGAACACGTAACTCACGCCCTAAGCGACGGGTACTGGTACTTGGTTCTTCTTCAACTCTTTCCAGAATCATCTCTTCTGTTTCCACAGTTCGAGTTGTTCGCATACGACCCCTGCCTTCAAAGTTTTTTTCTCAAAGCTGCCCGCTTCCCGAAGATGACGCTCGATATTGGCAAATGTTTGGTGGTTTGGTATTCGACGGTTAGGAAACCTCTCCATGTAACTCTGACGCCCATTTCCTTAACAAAACCCGTATACCAGCAGCATGTCAACCTTCTCAGAGTTCGTATAATTTTCCATTTTTAATGGTAAAATGAACTTGTAATTCAAGAATGTTGATCGTATACTTGAGTAAATTTCATAGACTGGTGACAATTTGTCAATAATTGTCAAATTATTAAATGCCATAGCAACAAGGTCACTTACAAAATAATTGTTACAGGTAATTTGATTTTAATATTATTACTAATAATACTAAATATTGTAAATATTTGCTTCTGGCAAAACAGCTCATTCAACGAAAAATATTAAAGAGGTAAAATAGCTTCCAAATACATCCAGTCACTCTACAAAAATATCTGGGTTGTCATAACGCCGTTCATATAAAAAATGAGGAGAAATGTTGACGTATTATATCACTTTTTTAACACTTCCACTTATTTACAGCCGGTGACTACACTACTAGAAAACGTCATTTTATAGTATTAGTCTACATACTAAAAATCATTAAAATCGATTAGCAAGTTTTCACGTAATTTAGGAAAAACCAATATTTTTACAAATTTTTGACGCCCTCTACCGGCTAAACGAGACAATTTTGGATATAACTAAGTCGGCTTAGATCGACCTATTTTGACGTCAAGAGTCTATCGTCAAACGTTGTACACGTATTTTCCGGACACCCTGTATAATTATCATTCTATGATGGATATGATATTCGATAAGTTCAAAAATATATGGTCTTATTTTTGGAAAGAACCATTTGATTTTCTCGTTATTGATAAAGATTCTGAATTAAACGCGGGTAGATACATAAATCAATTTGATTTTTTTATTTATACATTAAATTATACATTACAAATATATTACATTTAGATTTTCTGGAACATTTTTCAAGTATTAGCTATGAACAAACGTTTGGCTATAGAGCTTATTAAATCTAGAAAATCAGTTAAAGAAAAATTCCGAAGTTTCAAATTGGCAGCATCTACTACACAATCTCAACTGAAACAAACATTACACAACATTAACACAACCATTAAACCAATTAATTTCAACAATTGGTAAAAGTAAATTGATTGATTTTAAACAAGAAAATATGGATTACAAAGATTAATTGTTTACTCCAAAAGCAACACCAACAAAATTAAACTCCAGAAGAAAAACAGGAAAAACGCCTTTATTACCATCTGGACACAATCATTTTTCGATACGCCAATAGCGTCCCTCAGTGAACTACCGAACGTAAGTCAGCTCCCATATATTAATGAAGAAGTGAAAGTTACAGAGCACAAATTTGATCACAACTCTGGTATTGTTCATGACATAGAACGTGATCTTCAATCATCAAACAAATATATGGCAATAATTGGTCCATATCTACAAAACTTACCACACCTGCAAAACGATTAATTCAAGCCTTTAGTAAACCTGTTTCCCCATATCGAACAACCGGTCAACGAAGAGCTGAAAAGGTCTTAAAATGAAAGTTAACAAAGCGAATATTGACTATGTTTATTGGGATAATACAAATGAACTTGTTGATAGACTACGTCTTCTGTTAGCATCCACATCTACTGGACATACAGGTCATATTAATGAAAGAATTTCTATAGTTAAAGAATTAAAGCTAAAGTTATCTATAAAAGGATAGTAAATGTAATTATTGTTCATTTTAAAATTATTGTGGACAAATTTGCTAGACATATTTTAAAACGTTATAAAATAACTGATATAGACATTAAAAAAGTTAAAAAATAAAGTATCCAATAATACTTCAAATAATTTAAACTACATTGAAAACAAAATAGTTGAACAATTTAAATATGAATTACAAAAAAATCAATAAGGGATTTCCAATTTCGAAAAAGAATTAATAAAATCAAAATAAACGATTACATGAAAATGTTGAAAATATTTCGAAAAAACTAAAATTTTGTGAAGATAAACTAACAACAGTAGATCAAAAATATAAACAGGAAGAAAACAATAGAATAGTATATAAATAATATCAACGCGAAAATATTAAATTCTGAATCAAAACTGGAGAGAAACAGATAGGTTATATTACCAGTTTACAACAAAAATCGCAAAAGGTGTTACTTAAATAAATTACAAACTGATATATCGTATACATCAAAAATCGATGACATTCAAAAAAGGCTTACAAAGATCTTATTTCAAAGGTTGAAACGTTTTCAACTACAATTTATAATTTATGAATTAAAATGGAAGTAGATCAATTCAAACAAGTACATGATAAGATGTATAAAAGTACAAGAAATATAGAAAATAACTTAAATGTACATCTTATGCTTCACAAATGTTGATGAATTTACAGCATTAAAAGAGCAATTTAACATAATTTTACCACAAATTTTGAAATTAAAATCTATAGAAAATTTAAATAAAGAAGAAATGGAAAAGATTAAAACAAAGTTGAAAACAATTGTACAAAAGAATAACAATATTTCATTAAACATTTTAGATTTTAAAAAAATTGATGAAATTAAGAATCTGAAGACCTTGAATTTAAATATTAATGCAAATATTAATAAAATTATCAAGGATATTAAATCATTGGAAGACTTCGTTAAAAATAAAAACATAATTTTAAAAGCGAATATTGAAAAAATTAACAAAATAATGGAAACAAAAATTAAGGAAGTAGTATTATTTAATTATACAGGGTGTCCCGAAATTAGGTGACAATATTTCAAGAAGATAAAGTACATCCAAAAATAAGACTAATACTCTCTATTAATATACCTTCAAAAACGCTTCGTTATGGGGCTAGAGCCCCCCGAATTGGAGCTATAATAAGCGGTTTTTTTCACAATATCTCGAAAACCGATTAGGGTATCGAAATAAAATTTGATACATGTTTTACCAATGACAAGACGCAATAAACGATTTAATTAGCTTAACTTTATTTCTTCCAGTGGCGTCCAACTGGGTAGGCAGTTGGGAGAATATTGCCGTAAGTTTTTTATTTTTAGGATTTTTTAACTTTAGGTGAAATTTTTAGAAGCCTTGAAGTATTTTTTTGAAAAAAGGTACTCTTGTTTCATTGCAATAGGATTCACCATTTTCCAGTAAAATTGATTTTAAAATTTTCGGTTTTTTGAAATCCGGTGAAAAGGCTAAGGTTTTTTTTTGCATATCTCAGCAAACACCTAATATTAAAACATGAAATTTATTAGAAGTTCTACTAGCAACAAGGAATATGTATTAAAGGATGTTACTTTAAAATATTTTTCCAGTGACGTCGCACTTAAGTAAATATTACTATTATTTTTTTTTTAATTTCATAGTTTTAATGTAATTTTTTTTAATTTTAAATTTTTTGTTAATAAAACCTTTTATTATTGTAATTTGACAGAATATAACGTTTTTAAATTAAACATATTTTTAGATTCCTTTGTTTTTTAAATATTTATTTTCATGGAGATTTTAAGAGAGTTTTAAAATAAAACAAAAAAGAATAACAAATTGCAAATCAAATTTGATTGTGAACCGCACGGAAAACTAATTCTTAAGCAAGTACCAGTCATGTGTCCCCAAAAATAATAATCAAGGGGATTTAAATCAAATGATCTTGGTGGCCAGGCTATGGCTACCAATCCACCTGGTAATTTTCTTCAAGCCAATTCCTCACTTGACGTCCGTAGTGAGCTGGTGCCCCATCATGTTGAAAGAAGTGCCCTAAACGTAAATCCAGTGGCACATTATCTAATAAATCCCCAAGTTGATTATGTATTATTATTATTTGTCGCTAGTAGAACTTCTAATAAATTTCATGTTTTAATATTAAGTGTTTGCTGAGATATGCAAAAAAAACTTAGCCTTTCCACCGGATTTCAAAAAACCGAAAATTTTAAAATCGATTTTACTGGAAAATGGTGAATCCTAGCACAATGAAACAAGAATACCTTTTTTAAACAAAATACTTCAAGGCTCCTAAAAATTTCACCTTAAGTTAAAAAATCCTAAAAATAAAAAACTTAGGACAATATTCTCCCAACTACCTACCCAGTGGGACGCCACTGGAAGAAATACAGTTAAGCTAATTAAACCATTTATTGCGTCTAGCTATGGGTAAAACATGTATCAAATTTTGTTTTGATACCCTAACCTGTTTCTGAGATATTGTAAAAAAACTGCATGTCATAGTTCCAATTCTGGGGGCTCTAGCCCCATAGCAAAGCGTTTTTGAAGGTATATTAATAGAGGATTTTAGTCTTCTTTTTGAATGTACTTTATCCCCTTAAAATATTGTCAGCTAATTTCGGGACACCCTGTATATTTAATTACCGGCGGTAGTAGTTAACAGAAAATTGCGATTTTTCATACAGTTATGAGTTATACTATTTACTATATATTTCTATAATTATCAAAGCATAAAGTCGGGTGCATTTTCTTAAAAACCACATTAACACCTAAACAATAGTGCAAAAAGGAAAAACAGCATTCCTGAATTCTACTGGCGACCAAGCTGAGTTTTTTTTTTGTTTATCATGTTAAAATAAACAAGTAAACATGAACAATTAATTAGTGATGGCAAGTGTGTAAAATGTAAACAGGATTGTTTGGAAGAATATTATAAATGTGATTCATGTTTGAACAAGATTCACAAAAAGTGTGCAAATATCACACCCTCTAAAGTAAAATGCATGCTTCTCCAAAAGAGGGATTTGTTATTAATATGCGATTAGTGCAAGATATTTATGGCCAGAATGTCCTTTATGATGAAATTAATGGAAGAAATCAAAAAGGATATAGAAAATATAAAATCTGAAATAAAATCATCTTTTAAAAAGGAATCATACGCAACAGTACTACAGAACAACCACAAAGACAAGATCAAAAAAGACAAACTTACCTACGATAGTTATTAAACCCAAGGTAGCACAAAATTCACAAAAGACCAGAATGGAAATTCAAACATCAATAAACCCAGCTTGGAATAAGAAAGATTAAGAAAACCAAACATGGAAGTATAGTGGTTAAATGCGATACGGAACAGGACATGGAACGATTTAAGGAAGAAGCTGGCAGAAAACTTAAATACAAATTTGAAATAGAGCTTCCAAAAAAAAATTCTCCTAAAATAAAAATTGTTGGTTATACTGGTGAAAAATCGTTAGATAAACTAGAAGCCAAGATTCGCAAACAGAATAAATGGATTGACACACTTGACCATCTGGAAACAACGTACATAAGACGACTCAAAAATAAACAAAATTCAATCATATACGCTGAATGTTCGGGAAATATTTTTAACAGAATGCTAAATCATGGAAAATTATACATAGACTGGGAACGCTTGCCAGTATATGAAGATCTCACTGTTTCGAGATGTTGTAACAGAGCAGACCCAGGTGACCTTATTTGAATTTTTTTTTCACTATTTTTGTTAATTTATTTATTTGGTAAACTTATTCTTTCCCCCATGTTACGCCCTGAGGTTTAATTATTTTACTCTATTATTTATATTTAATTTAAATTATATTATGATTTTAATTTACCCTGCAATACTGGTAAAATTTTATTAAAAGTGTAATAACTTTTCATTTCCAAATATAGGCCCTGATAAATCTATTTAGGTAGCCAGTCTTGAAAATAAAATCCTCAGTATATTTTCTATGATATTTAGGAGGACGCGTGAACTTTGGACCGTTCACATCTTTGCCGCAATTATTGATTTTTTTATAGCAGCCAACGTCGTACTTCGTATTACAAAAGACGCAGTGTGTTAAAACGCACAAACGAAGACTTTGGTGGGGGAGAAGATGGGTTAGCTGCTAAACAGAGAATTTCTAAGGAGACACTTATTAACTTCGATAGGTACGGTAAGCACCTAAATTCAAGAGTCATCATAAGTTTATTTTCTGCAGATTTTCTTTAAAATTAATTTTTCTAAATACAAAAATTCAAATCGCAAAACAAATGGTATTGGGTTAAATAAGTTTAAATTTTATTTGTGTGGATTTAATTTGTATAACATTTTAAAATTCAGGGGATGTTTTTTTTAAAAAGGGTGTTAAGTTCTTAAAGGCCAAGTTTATTTTCTTTAGTTTTTTATTTTGTTGGGTTACCCTAATTTGGAAATACTGGTTGGTTTTTTTATACAGGGCAAAATATATTTTTCAGACGGTAGTTATGGTAAACAACAAAATTTATTTTAATGATATAGGAATATAATTTTAAATTACTAATTTTTATTTATAAATAAATCTCATGACATCTGCTCGGTTATCCCGTTTGTCTTGGAAATCACCGCTTATGTCTTTAAATAAACAAATTATAAATAAATTTCATGACATCTGCTCGGTTATCCCGTTTGTCTTGGATATTACCCCTTCTGTCTTTAAATAAACAAAATATAAATAAATCTCCTTTTTTCTTATGACATTAGGTTGGTGATCCCGTTTGTTTGGATATTACCCCTTCTGTCTTTAAATAAACAAAATATAAATAAATCTCCTTTTTTCTTATGACATTAGGTTGGTGATCCCGTTTGTTTGGATATTACCCCTTCTGTCTTTAAATAAACAAAATATAAATAAATCTCCTTTTTTCTTATGACATTAGGTTGGTGATCCCGTTTGTTTGGATATTACCCCTTCTGTCTTTAAATAAACAAAATATAAATAAATCTCCTTTTTTCTTATGACATTAGGTTGGTGATCCCGTTTGTTTGGATATTACCCCTTCTGTCTTTAAATAAACAAAATATAAATAAATCTCCTTTTTTCTTATGACATTAGGTTGGTGATCCCGTTTGTTTGGATATTACCCCTTCTGTCTTTAAATAAACAAAATATAAATAAATCTCCTTTTTTCTTATAACATTAGGTTGGTGATCCCGTTTGTTTGGATATTACCCCTTCTGTCTTTAAATAAACAAAATATAAATAAATCTCCTTTTTTCTTATGACATTAGGTTGGTGATCCCGTTTGTTTGGATATTACCCCTTCTGTCTTTAAATAAACAAAATATAAATAAATCTCCTTTTTTCTTATGACATTAGGTTGGTGATCCCGTTTGTTTGGATATTACCCCTTCTGTCGTTAAATAAACAAAATATAAATAAATCTCCTTTTTTCTTATGACATTAGGTTGGTGATCCCGTTTGTTTGGATATTACCCCTTCTGTCTTTAAATAAACAAAATATAAATAAATCTCCTTTTTCCTTATGACATTAGGTTGGTGATCCCGTTTGTTTGGATATTACCCCTTCTGTCTTTAAATAAACAAAATATAAATAAATCTCCTTTTTTCTTATGACATTAGGTTGGTGATCCCGTTTGTTTGGATATTACCCCTTCTGTCGTTAAATAAACAAAATATAAATAAATCTCCTTTTTTCTTATGACATTAGGTTGGTGATCCCGTTTGTTTGGATATTACCCCTTCTGTCTTTAAATAAACAAAATATAAATAAATCTCCTTTTTTCTTATGACATTAGGTTGGTGATCCCGTTTGTTTGGATATTACCCCTTCTGTCTTTAAATAAACAAAATATAAATAAATCTCCTTTTTTCTTATGACATTAGGTTGGTGATCCCGTTTGTTTGGATATTACCCCTTCTGTCTTTAAATAAACAAAATATAAATAAATCTCCTTTTTTCTTATGACATTAGGTTGGTGATCCCGTTTGTTTGGATATTACCCCTTCTGTCTTTAAATAAACAAAATATAAATAAATCTCCTTTTTTCTTATGACATTAGGTTGGTGATCCCGTTTGTTTGGATATTACCCCTTCTGTCTTTAAATAAACAAAATATAAATAAATCTCCTTTTTTTCTTATGACATTAGGTTGGTGATCCCGTTTGTTTGGATATTACCCCTTCTGTCTTTAAATAAACAAAATATAAATAAATCTCCTTTTTTCTTATGACATTAGGTTGGTGATCCCGTTTGTTTGGATATTACCCCTTCTGTCTTTAAATAAACAAAATATAAATAAATCTCCTTTTTTCTTATGACATTAGGTTGGTGATCCCGTTTGTTTGGATATTACCCCTTCTGTCTTTAAATAAACAAAATATAAATAAATCTCCTTTTTTCTTATGACATTAGGTTGGTGATCCCGTTTGTTTGGATATTACCCCTTCTGTCTTTAAATAAACAAAATATAAATAAATCTCCTTTTTTCTTATGACATTAGGTTGGTGATCCCGTTTGTTTGGATATTACCCCTTCTGTCTTTAAATAAACAAAATATAAATAAATCTCCTTTTTTCTTATGACATTAGGTTGGTGATCCCGTTTGTTTGGATATTACCCCTTCTGTCTTTTAATAAACAAAATATAATTCTAATATTTTCTCTCACTCTTAAAGGACCAAAAATAATCACGCTATAGCAACAAAATTCTTTATCTATTTTACGTTGTTTACTATATCAACCTAAATTAAATTAAATAAAAGAGGAGGAAAATATTAAATATAATACCATAATGAAAGTTTGATACTAATTATCTATTTTACAACGATTTTAAAATTTATATTTTAATTTTTAGAGAGTAACAAAAAAAAATTTTAAGCTATTAAAATGACTTCAGAAGGTGAAAGGGAGCGAAACAGTTTTACTGACCTTCCAGGTTAGCAATTTTAAATGACAATTAAGATAGTTATCCTTTATTTCTACCCAAAACGAATTATGGCTTTAAAACAGTAACAAAGTATTATTTTTTTTTTTTTGGTATCTGTTGTTAAGACCAAATTAAATAAACCTCAACAAACCTCACGATTAACAAACCAAAAGAACCTTAATTGTTTTTTTTTCATAACTGAGTTTATGTGAGTTTTTCCTAAATGATTTAAGTTCAGGGTTATCCTATTACCATGCTCTCCCTTCGCGCTGTTACGGAGCCGACAGCCTCACGCTGGACGTAGCAACGAGATTAATCTCGTGGGGATGTGGGGATTTTTATCAGGCAGGAAAAAGCCCTCTCATTTTCTTATGTTATGTGCTAGTCTGAAGCAACGATACCAGCGTTCTGATGTTTAAACAAAAGGTGGCAGTTTTTGCTTCTTTTATGAGTAACTTTAAAAACTAAAACTTAACCTTAAATTCTGTTGGAGGTTGTACAGGGAACAGTGAATGACTCGTTCTTTTGATACAGACTTGTCGGTTCACAATGTTTCCTTCAACGTGGGACAGCCCGCCGACAGCCGGGACCAGCAACTGTATGAGGGGAACCTATAGAGAAGGGCTACTGCCCTGGGCGACAGCCCCATAGTCTCGTCCGGTGCACAGGGTAGGGAAACCTTTGGAAACGTGGTCGAGAGTGCGTTACAGGAGCTTTCTTTTGCACAACTGACAACTTTTGTTTTGAATTTTCTTTTATATTTTTTTTAATAGCGAAGAATTCTGCCTTCCTGTCGTGTTTTAAAGTTTTCTTTTAAATAGTGTTTATTTAACTAACGGCCATAATAGATTTTGGTTAAAATTTTGTCCACTCAGTATAATACTTCAATTAGTATTTTTCAGCGAACCTGACGAACACAACGTAGGGTCGGCCATAGATTCTTGCCCGAATCTAGACGGTCACGTCCGAGCCTATTTCTCTATTGTATGTGAGACATGCTAATGCATTATATTATGTATTTGAATGTCACATGTGGAATTCTGGAATAGGTGAATAGACTCAATACCATGAGTCGTGCAAATAACACTTTTGTGTTAAATCAGACCTCCAAGGGCACAATTTTTTTGTTGTAATAATAATAATAAAAAAGTAATTTTTATTTTTCAGCTTTGCAGGTTATTATTAATTTAATTAACCTATTTTAATAACCCACTAATTAATATTTCTTTCAGCTTTTTACTCCGGTCTTATGAGCCGGGGGCCGTAAGGTTACAGTGGTGCCGTGACCAGGATTGAAGTTTTTTTTCAAATTGTACTGATGTGGTTGATTTTTTTTTTTTTTTCAGGATTGAAGTTTTTTTTTAATTGTACTGTTGTTTGGTATTATTTTTCGCTCATAACCCTGTTTTTCGCTCAAAATAATAGGGGGTGACTGTAACAGAGCAGACCCAGGTGACCTTATTTGAATTTTTTTTTTCACTATTTTTGTTAATTTATTTATTTGGTAAACTTATTCTTTCCCTCATGTTACGCCCTGAGGTTTAATTATTTTACTCTATTATTTATATTTAATTTAAATTATATTATGATTTTAATTTACCCTGCAATACTGGTAAAATTTTATTAAAAGTGTAATAACTTTTCATTTCCAAATATAGGCCCTGATAAATCTATTTAGGTAGCCAGTCTTGAAAATAAAATCCTCAGTATATTTTCTATGATATTTAGGAGGACGCGTGAACTTTGGACCGTTCACATCTTTGCCGCAATTATTGATTTTTTTATAGCAGCCAACGTCGTACTTCGTATTACAAAAGACGCAGTGTGTTAAAACGCACAAACGAAGACTTTGGTGGGGGAGAAGATGGGTTAGCTGCTAAACAGAGAATTTCTAAGGAGACACTTATTAACTTCGATAGGTACGGTAAGCACCTAAATTCAAGAGTCATCATAAGTTTATTTTCTGCAGATTTTCTTTAAAATTAATTTTTCTAAATACAAAAATTCAAATCGCAAAACAAATGGTATTGGGTTAAATAAGTTTAAATTTTATTTGTGTGGATTTAATTTGTATAACATTTTAAAATTCAGGGGATGTTTTTTTTAAAAAGGGTGTTAAGTTCTTAAAGGCCAAGTTTATTTTCTTTAGTTTTTTATTTTGTTGGGTTACCCTAATTTGGAAATACTGGTTGGTTTTTTTATACAGGGCAAAATATATTTTTCAGACGGTAGTTATGGTAAACAACAAAATTTATTTTAATGATATAGGAATATAATTTTAAATTACTAATTTTTATTTATAAATAAATCTCATGACATCTGCTCGGTTATCCCGTTTGTCTTGGAAATCACCGCTTATGTCTTTAAATAAACAAATTATAAATAAATTTCATGACATCTGCTCGGTTATCCCGTTTGTCTTGGATATTACCCCTTCTGTCTTTAAATAAACAAAATATAAATAAATCTCCTTTTTTCTTATGACATTAGGTTGGTGATCCCGTTTGTTTGGATATTACCCCTTCTGTCTTTAAATAAACAAAATATAAATAAATCTCCTTTTTTCTTATGACATTAGGTTGGTGATCCCGTTTGTTTGGATATTACCCCTTCTGTCTTTAAATAAACAAAATATAAATAAATCTCCTTTTTTCTTATGACATTAGGTTGGTGATCCCGTTTGTTTGGATATTACCCCTTCTGTCTTTAAATAAACAAAATATAAATAAATCTCCTTTTTTCTTATGACATTAGGTTGGTGATCCCGTTTGTTTGGATATTACCCCTTCTGTCTTTAAATAAACAAAATATAAATAAATCTCCTTTTTTCTTATGACATTAGGTTGGTGATCCCGTTTGTTTGGATATTACCCCTTCTGTCTTTAAATAAACAAAATATAAATAAATCTCCTTTTTTCTTATGACATTAGGTTGGTGATCCCGTTTGTTTGGATATTACCCCTTCTGTCTTTAAATAAACAAAATATAAATAAATCTCCTTTTTTCTTATGACATTAGGTTGGTGATCCCGTTTGTTTGGATATTACCCCTTCTGTCTTTAAATAAACAAAATATAAATAAATCTCCTTTTTTCTTATGACATTAGGTTGGTGATCCCGTTTGTTTGGATATTACCCCTTCTGTCGTTAAATAAACAAAATATAAATAAATCTCCTTTTTTCTTATGACATTAGGTTGGTGATCCCGTTTGTTTGGATATTACCCCTTCTGTCTTTAAATAAACAAAATATAAATAAATCTCCTTTTTTCTTATGACATTAGGTTGGTGATCCCGTTTGTTTGGATATTACCCCTTCTGTCTTTAAATAAACAAAATATAAATAAATCTCCTTTTTTCTTATGACATTAGGTTGGTGATCCCGTTTGTTTGGATATTACCCCTTCTGTCGTTAAATAAACAAAATATAAATAAATCTCCTTTTTTCTTATGACATTAGGTTGGTGATCCCGTTTGTTTGGATATTACCCCTTCTGTCTTTAAATAAACAAAATATAAATAAATCTCCTTTTTTCTTATGACATTAGGTTGGTGATCCCGTTTGTTTGGATATTACCCCTTCTGTCTTTAAATAAACAAAATATAAATAAATCTCCTTTTTTCTTATGACATTAGGTTGGTGATCCCGTTTGTTTGGATATTACCCCTTCTGTCTTTAAATAAACAAAATATAAATAAATCTCCTTTTTTCTTATGACATTAGGTTGGTGATCCCGTTTGTTTGGATATTACCCCTTCTGTCTTTAAATAAACAAAATATAAATAAATCTCCTTTTTTCTTATGACATTAGGTTGGTGATCCCGTTTGTTTGGATATTACCCCTTCTGTCTTTAAATAAACAAAATATAAATAAATCTCCTTTTTTTCTTATGACATTAGGTTGGTGATCCCGTTTGTTTGGATATTACCCCTTCTGTCTTTAAATAAACAAAATATAAATAAATCTCCTTTTTTCTTATGACATTAGGTTGGTGATCCCGTTTGTTTGGATATTACCCCTTCTGTCTTTAAATAAACAAAATATAAATAAATCTCCTTTTTTCTTATGACATTAGGTTGGTGATCCCGTTTGTTTGGATATTACCCCTTCTGTCTTTAAATAAACAAAATATAAATAAATCTCCTTTTTTCTTATGACATTAGGTTGGTGATCCCGTTTGTTTGGATATTACCCCTTCTGTCTTTAAATAAACAAAATATAAATAAATCTCCTTTTTTCTTATGACATTAGGTTGGTGATCCCGTTTGTTTGGATATTACCCCTTCTGTCTTTAAATAAACAAAATATAAATAAATCTCCTTTTTTCTTATGACATTAGGTTGGTGATCCCGTTTGTTTGGATATTACCCCTTCTGTCTTTAAATAAACAAAATATAAATAAATCTCCTTTTTTCTTATGACATTAGGTTGGTGATCCCGTTTGTTTGGATATTACCCCTTCTGTCTTTTAATAAACAAAATATAATTCTAATATTTTCTCTCACTCTTAAAGGACCAAAAATAATCACGCTATAGCAACAAAATTCTTTATCTATTTTACGTTGTTTACTATATCAACCTAAATTAAATTAAATAAAAGAGGAGGAAAATATTAAATATAATACCATAATGAAAGTTTGATACTAATTATCTATTTTACAACGATTTTAAAATTTATATTTTAATTTTTAGAGAGTAACAAAAAAAAATTTTAAGCTATTAAAATGACTTCAGAAGGTGAAAGGGAGCGAAACAGTTTTACTGACCTTCCAGGTTAGCAATTTTAAATGACAATTAAGATAGTTATCCTTTATTTCTACCCAAAACGAATTATGGCTTTAAAACAGTAACAAAGTATTATTTTTTTTTTTGGTATCTGTTGTTAAGACCAAATTAAATAAACCTCAACAAACCTCACGATTAACAAACCAAAAGAACCTTAATTGTTTTTTTTTCATAACTGAGTTTATGTGAGTTTTTCCTAAATGATTTAAGTTCAGGGTTATCCTATTACCATGCTCTCCCTTCGCGCTGTTACGGAGCCGACAGCCTCACGCTGGACGTAGCAACGAGATTAATCTCGTGGGGATGTGGGGATTTTTATCAGGCAGGAAAAAGCCCTCTCATTTTCTTATGTTATGTGCTAGTCTGAAGCAACGATACCAGCGTTCTGATGTTTAAACAAAAGGTGGCAGTTTTTGCTTCTTTTATGAGTAACTTTAAAAACTAAAACTTAACCTTAAATTCTGTTGGAGGTTGTACAGGGAACAGTGAATGACTCGTTCTTTTGATACAGACTTGTCGGTTCACAATGTTTCCTTCAACGTGGGACAGCCCGCCGACAGCCGGGACCAGCAACTGTATGAGGGGAACCTATAGAGAAGGGCTACTGCCCTGGGCGACAGCCCCATAGTCTCGTCCGGTGCACAGGGTAGGGAAACCTTTGGAAACGTGGTCGAGAGTGCGTTACAGGAGCTTTCTTTTGCACAACTGACAACTTTTGTTTTGAATTTTCTTTTATATTTTTTTTAATAGCGAAGAATTCTGCCTTCCTGTCGTGTTTTAAAGTTTTCTTTTAAATAGTGTTTATTTAACTAACGGCCATAATAGATTTTGGTTAAAATTTTGTCCACTCAGTATAATACTTCAATTAGTATTTTTCAGCGAACCTGACGAACACAACGTAGGGTCGGCCATAGATTCTTGCCCGAATCTAGACGGTCACGTCCGAGCCTATTTCTCTATTGTATGTGAGACATGCTAATGCATTATATTATGTATTTGAATGTCACATGTGGAATTCTGGAATAGGTGAATAGACTCAATACCATGAGTCGTGCAAATAACACTTTTGTGTTAAATCAGACCTCCAAGGGCACAATTTTTTTGTTGTAATAATAATAATAAAAAAGTAATTTTTATTTTTCAGCTTTGCAGGTTATTATTAATTTAATTAACCTATTTTAATAACCCACTAATTAATATTTCTTTCAGCTTTTTACTCCGGTCTTATGAGCCGGGGGCCGTAAGGTTACAATGTTAATATTACCAAGGTTTTCATCATAAGAGCAGCAAATGCACAAAGAATGAGGTATGTGGTAACTGTGCAGGAAATCATAGTACCCATGGATGTGACTAACGTATAAAGAGATGCATAAACTGCAAAGTGGCCAATGAGAACTATAAACTTCAACTGAATACAAATCACATAGCACTCGACAAAGAATGTACATCTCTTAAATGCCATATAGAACTTGTAAGAAACAAAACTGATTATGGGTTATTAATAAATGGTACTGAATGCTCAGAATAATATATTGGAAGAGATAAATGAAGAAAATGGCATCCAAGGTTAAATGGTGGACCTAAAAAGGCTAAACGTTATTAAAAATAAGGAATATAATATATTTAGCATTTCAATATTAGAAGCTTAAATAAAAATATTGATAATCTAATTACTTTTTTAGAAGCATATAAATTACATTAGATGGATTTTATTGTGCTTACTGAAACCTTTCAAATTGATTCGATAAGCAACAGCAATATTCCAGACTATCAAATTTTCTATAATGAAGATAATTATAATAAAAACGATGGAGTTGTAGTACTAGTTAAAAACATTTAAACGTTAATTTATCTGTTGTTCAATTGGCAAACTCAGGGGCAACTCTAAGTAGGATAGGTTTTAAGATAAATGGCACATTATTTGGTTTAACTGAAATATATAATCCATCACCCATTCCAAAAACTGATTTTATAAACGACATTTATACAAACCTAGAAACAATAACTTTTTCTAATATTGAAAATTTTGTGGGAAATATATTGGAAAAAAATGATAATAATGTTGCAAATTATCTTGCTATGATGAGCTCTCTGCGTTTTTAGCCATATATCAACTCGATAAGAAAATCTCTTTCGAAAACTTGTCTGGACAATTTGTTTGTTAATCAAAAATTAAAATCTAATTATTTATGTTTTGACTCCTATGTATTGGAGGAAACGGATCACAGCCCAAATATATTTTTCGTCAGCCAGAGAGAAAAGCATGAAGAAAATTTAATAAAACCTCAAAGTAACACTAAATCTAAATTAAATATTCCTAAGTTTCAACTACTATTAAAAAATTTTGATTGGTCAATTGTAATGAATAAAAAAAAACCCTGAAACAGCAACAAAAATTTTCTTGGAAACTTATCAACAATTATTGTCAAGCGCCACACAAACATACACTATTAAACACAAAAAAAAGGAGATTGGATTAGTAACGGTATTATTACGTTAATTAAAACTAGAGATAAAATGAAGAAAGAATTATCCAAAAACTTTAACCCCCAATTGGAAAGATAATACAGAGAATACAGAAATAGCTTAAACAAACTTATACATAAACAAACGAATCAATATTATAAAGATCAAATTGAAAATAATAAGGAAAACATGAAAAAAATTTACAAAATAATTAAAGATGCTACTTATTAAAACAATAAAAACAAGAATACTTTTTTAATTATAAAAAATAAGGATGGTCAGAATTTCAGTAATTCACTTGAGGCATCGAATTTTTGTAATAACTACTACATAAATATTGGGATAGAAATGGAAAAGGAAATTCCACTGCCACAATTTGAACAGCAAGTAGACCCGCCAGTAAGAAGTTTTATTCACTTTAACCCCATAACAAAAAATGAGTTAATCAATCATATTTTAACTTTAAAAAATAATAGTTCACCGGGTTATGATGGTATATAGGCCGATATTATAAAGAAGACACATTTACAAATTATTAACCCGTTATTACATATTTTTAATTTAATCTTAGAAATGGGGAAAATAACCCCTGAATTTAAAACTTCAATAGTAACACCTATTCACAAAGCAGGTACCACGACCTCCATAACTAATTACCGACCTGTCAGCCTTATTAGTTTTTTGCGAAAATTTGGGAAAAATGTATAAGAACTAGACTAATTAACTTTTTTTAAATCAATAATGTGTTATCTACAAACCAATTTGGATTTCTTGAGGGGTGCAGTACCGAGGACGCAATGCACAGATTAATAACTGAAGTTGTCAACAATTTAAATTAAAAAAAAAAATGTTTGGCTGTATTTTAAGACCTTGCCAAGGCTTTTAATACTGTGCCTCATTTACAAGTTACTTGTCAGAAAGACCTCAAATGGTCAAGTTAAATAACATCTTGAGTAAAAAACAAAAAATTAAAAATGGCATTCCACAAGGAACGGTTTTGGGACCAGTACTTTTTATAACCTATATCAACTCATTGTTAAAATTACATGTCGAAGGTTTAACCGTGTCTTATGCAGATGATACGGCCCTTGTTATCTCTGGAGATACCTCGGATAATGTAAAAAAAAAAAAACCGTAAATAATTTAGCAAAAATAAAGAACTGGCTTCAAACCTATGAAGTAACATTAAACTTATCAAAAGCAAAGTACATAGCTTTTTCACCTACTAATGCAGACAGACCACAATATCTTTCCATTGTCGTAGATAATAATCATTGTATTAAAGAAACTTCATCTATAAAATACCTTGGAATTGTAATTGACAAATTTCTTAAATGGCCACCACATATTGATTATGTTTCCAACAGAATTCGCAAACTCATTCAAAAGTTTAACTTATTAAGACAATTTTTAAATAGGAAGACACTATTAATAATCTATACAGGGTGTTTCATTAAGGGTGACCACCGGCCATATCTCGGAAACTACTAAGCAATGAAACTTGGGGCAAAAATTTTTATGATTAAAGTGGTCATGAGAAAATTCTGGAAATTACTTTTAAGTTCCGCATTTCGCCATAAGGGGCCCAATTGAAAATTAATTTTTAAAATTCTAAATTTCTCCGTAAATTCCTATATTATGGTATATCTCTGGTTACTTAATTGAAAGAAGAGACAATTCTGCATCATTTTGGTTTAGGGCTCATTGGCGTACCGACCTTGATAAGAGTGGGGAAAGCTATTGAAAGTGTAATCATAAAAATCGCTATAACTTCTAAATGACTTATCCGATTTAACTAAATTTAAACTTGTTTGGAAGAGAAAGGTTAGTATTTTTACTTGCCGTATCCAACGATACACGATTTCACGAGTTTAAAATTGCTAGAGGGCGCAATTTGTAATAATAACTGTCTAAAGATTAGTAAAATGTATTACATAAAAGACAAAATTTGGAGCGTGTTTAAAGGCCAACGGGCAATAACAACATCATTAAAATAATCATGGAAAACTTTTTAACGACACAATCGAAAGACTTTATAAATGTTAAAAATGACTTCCATTTTGCAAAATACAACTATTAATTCTTCTTCTAGAACTAGAAATAGCCACTTTAATTTCAGCGTCTCGTATGGTTGGTCGCGTATTATAAACAGCGTCTTTTAATTCGTCCCCAGAAGTAAAAATCTAACAGAGTTTAACCCGGGGATCTAGGTGGCCGTGGAAATAAACTACTCCTTCCAATCCAGCGATTCGGGTATCTATCATGTAAAAAATCATGGACAGTTTGCGAAAAGTGTATTGATCATCCATCAGGTATCATACCACATGGATGTTCTTAGGTAAATAAGAACATCTTGTAAAGGTATCGAGGCAAATCATGTTGTAAAAAGTTTAAGTAAGATTCGCCATTTAGATGGCCACTAAAAATAAATGGTACGATAATTCTGTGTCATTAAACTCCGCACCACAAGATTACACTCCACCTCTTTTGGTGACCCGCTTTTCGCATCCAGTGAGGATTTGTTTGTGACCAAAAGTGTAAAATAACTCTGCTGCTCGCTGCTAATAAAAGTAGCCCCATTAGTCCATAAAATCAAGGAAAGGAATTGAGGATTTTCATTACACATCTCTCTTAGCCAATAGCAATAGTCGAGCTGATTATCCAAATTAGTTTCCGATAGGGCCTGGTATAAATCTACATGATAGGTATGCAGCATAAAATCCCTTATAATTCGGAACACTGCAATAACACTTATACCTAGGTATATGAAAATTTCTCGTGAACTTAAATGCGGATTCGCTTTCACGTACGCAAGAACGTTTAGAATGTTGTCTTCATTCCTCACTGCACGTCTTCTACCTCAGTAAACTTGGCAACTTACAATAGGGTGAGGTTGAACAAATTAGAGACAAGCTAGTTTTGGCTGATATCGGTATATAGTGACTTGTATTATAACATACCAAAAGTCCCATTTGATAAAAATATGACAAGTAAGATAAAAATGGCGGCCATATTGATTTTTTTCATTTATTGTTAATATCTCAGTAAATTGATTTTTTATAAAAAAATATGAAGAGTACTTTTTTGTTTAGAAATAAAAAGTATATACTAGAGCAATAAAAGTTCTTTATTATATATAAACCACAAAATAATTTCTTATTTTAAAAGTTATTAAATTTTCGAAAATAGGAGTGAAGAGGTATTTATCAACGAATTAAACTCATATATTTAGGAGCATAACAATTTATTCAAAACGTTATCTATTCTAGGTGATATTTGCTAATTTATTTTAAATCCCAAAGATAATTTGCCACGCCACTGTGTAACCAAGGCAACAAGCCACGAGTTTGAAGACGCTACTTCGCGACCAATGCGCGTACCAAGGTACGGTGCCAAGGTTACTGTTAATAAACGTGAAGTTGTTATAAACCCTATGCAACTTTTTAACCGAATTGCTTGTTCTAACAAGTCTCCTGAAGAACTTAAAGAGTGCTTCACATTTGAACTGACTCCCTACCCTCTATCAATTTTTAAAGATGATCAATTACGTACTGGTACAAAATCACAACTATTAAAAGAATTTGATTCTACCTCTCCACCAGAACAGCAGGCGCCTAAGAACACCGTGTATGTTTTAGATGGTGCTCTACTTTTACATAAAGTAGTCTGGCAAAAGCCGGCAACCTATAGGGATATATGTATATGTCGTAGGCTAATGGAAGTTTTAGGCAGATGGCATTTGTCTAGGCAAATGCTATATGCATTCCGTCTAAAAGGTATATCGGCAACCGGTTTGTTCGTTGTTAGCAGAGCATTTTTTTTTAAATCCAATTCATTTCATAAAATGATAAATAAATTTAAAAAAATGCTCTGGGTAACAACGAACAAACCGGTTGACGATATGCCTTTTGATATATCATTTGCCTAGGCAAATGTCATTTGCCTAAAACTACCATTAGCCTACGACATATACAATACGTAAATTACTCAATACATTGTTATGGCACAAACTGCGTTGTCGTTTTTGATGGATACGACGAAACACATATTTCGACTAAAGGCCAACTGCAAAAATTACGTTCAAAGCAAAGCCGTGTCATTAATCTTATCAATCTAGATACTGCAATTCCTTGCACACAGGAAGATTTTTTAGGAAACAGTGAAAATAAGAAAAAATTTATTGACCTGCTCAAGAACTTTTTTCATGAAAAAAGAGTAACTGTTTATCAGGCTGAAAGAGATGCAGATGTCTTAGTTTGCTTGACAGCTATAGAGCTATGCTCTAAACATGAGTTTGTGACCCTAGTTTCCGAAGATACTGATATAAGGGTTTTGGCACTACACCATTGCAACTTGCAACCAAAACAACTTTTATTTGCTTCGTCCTGGCAAAGCTGGAACATATTATGATAGATTTCCAAATATATCGAAAATACAAAATTGCCTTGGTCCAGTTAAAGACAAAATTTTGTTTTTCCATGCAGTTTCGGGATGTGACACAACATCGTTTCTGTTCGGCAAAAGCAAAAAAGCATGCTTATCTACTTTAAAGTAGAATCCTCAATTGTTTGAAGCGCTAACTTCATTTTATATGAAAGACACTTTAAAACCAGATATTTCTAAATCCGGCCTCGAGTTTCTTCTGAAATTGTATAATGTAAAAAATGCAAAAGTTTAAACGAACTACGGTACTTTATGTATCATAGAATAACTTCCAGGCAGGGACTGTCAAGCCAATTTAATCTAGCGGTGTTGCCTTCTACCGAAAAATCTGCAGAACAACATTTACTGAGAGTTTATTATCATGTAAACCCATAACACGCATTTAAAAATTTAAAACTTTAATTTTATTCCAAAATTTTTAAGGTACAAGAATGGCTGGATAATCACATGGATCCTACCGCTCGGGGATGTATAAAAAGTGACAATGGTGACCCAATTCCCGTCGGGACAAAACAAGAAGTAGCACCCCCAGATCTACTAAAACACGTATTTTGTAACTGCAAAGAAAGTGCGTGTGGACGGAATTGTTCTTGTAAAAAGTTAGGCATTAGGTGTTCCCCAAAGTGTGGCCAGTGCTGTGGAATTACTTGTACTAATATGCTATTTTTGAAGTAGACGATGAAGAAATAACAGACGTTTTGTAAAAAGTAAATAAAATTTGCTTATAAAAGAAAAATATGTTACTTAACTAACTTTTAATACACAATTTTAATTTATTTTTAACGTACCATTATTTTAAAAAGCTGTACCTTTTTTATCTTTTGAGCTACAAGTATATTTTTTTTACTCAAAGATGCGCCTTTTTAAGCTCTAAAAATTAGGTTTTTACTTAATTTTTGGTAAATACATAAATACATACAATACATAAAAAAGTTATTCCATAAAAATAAAAAAAAAACAAGATGGCGGACATTTTTTTCATATTTGTCATAGTGGGATCGAATGGGACTTTTACTATGTTAATCTGAAGGTTCTTTTCTACACAATAAAAAAACAATAGCTTGTCTCTAATTTGTTCTATTCCAACATCCATATTTCCTGGCCTATTCTGATACCAACTGAAATAGGTCGTACACTTCTCGTTTAAACGTATTGCCAGTCGTCGAAATATTCTTCTATATGGTGCATTCGTTCCGCAATAGGGGCACATTGAAAACATTCAAAATATACGGCAAGCCGATAGTTTTGATTAGGTAAGAAGTAATTAAAAAAAAACAAGGAGAAACTTTTGTCAACACCTATCAAAATTAAATCTGCCGATTTTGTTTTACGGCTATCTAGATTTATTTTTTAAAACATCATATTATGCCTAATTTAGAAGTTTTCCATGATTATGTCATTAATTCTAAAGTTGTTTTTGGCCCATTGGAATAATGAGTAACAAACCTATAGATAAAAGAATCATAAAGTTCAAAAATATTTTTTTGTCGTGGCCACGAGGCTATAAAAACAATAATTTCTTCGATAAAAGTGTTCCAAATTATTGTTTTGGCAATAACTCTGAAACCAACAAAGATATCGAACTGCAGTCTTCACATGTTTTCTTAAAAATTTAATCTACTTTTCGATTATGATGTCATAGTTATACCGTATGATTTGAATTTTCGGGATAAAATCGAAAAAACTGTTATTATTACAAATTGCGCCCTCTAGCAATTTTATTAGAAACTATCGTGTACCGTTGAATACGACAATTAAAAGTACTTACCTTTCTCTTCCAAACAAGCTTAAATTGAGTAAAATCGGATAAGTCACTTAGAAGTTACAGCGATTCTAATGATTACCCTTTCAATAGCTTCCCCCACTCTTATCAAGGTCGGTACGCCAATGACCCTTGAACGAAAATAATGCATAATTGTCTATTCTTTCTAATGATGTAACCAGAGATATACCATAATATAGGAATTTTCGGAGAAATTAAGAATTTTAAAAATTAATTTTTAATTGTGCCCCCTTGTGACGAAATACGAAACTTAAAAATAATTTCCAGAATTTTCTCACAACCACTTTAATCATAAAAATTTTTGCCCCAAGTTTCAATGCTTGGTAGTTTCCGAGATATGGCCGGTGGTCACCCTTAATGAAACACCCTGCATATCATTTGTGGAATCAATTATAACATATGGAATATTGTTGTGGGTGGACTTTATAATAACAGCCTGTACAAATTAAATATAATACAAAAACATATACTCAAAATTATTTAAAAAAAAAAATGGACTGTACCCAACACATTTGCTTTTTGATAGCGACATTTTTAACATTCGATCAATTTATATTCTTACAATTTGCTCTTATGTACATACTAGACCTAACTTAAAACTTTTTGTTGATCATACTTATGAAACAAGAACCAAGAACAACAGACAAATCAAACTACCAATAAGTACAAATAATCTTAACCTAAGATACATAAATTATTTTGGTCCCAACCTGTACAATTTATTAATTAATTTTTGTGAAGTAAGAAATTGCTCTAAAATAAGTTTCAAGCGAATCTTTGAGAATTTTTATCAATTTGAAAGGTTTTTCAGATAATTGTTTTATAATACATGAATTGTTTGTTAACTGTTTGGTTTTTATCTGAGATATATTTGCATTATATAATTTTATTGTACAATGTACAATGTACATTGTATAAATGTTAATTATTATTTATTTAAAAAATAAACTACTATGCACAATTGCACATACAAATGTTTTACATCTAGGTGCTTTTTGAAAAAAAATAATGTATTATATACAGGGTGTTTCATTAAGGGTGGCCACTTGCCATATCTCGGAAACTACTACGCATAGAAACTTGGAAAACAAAATTATCATTAAACCGGTCATGAGAAAATTTTGGAAATTACTTTTAAGTTCCTCATTTCGCCGCAAGGGGGCACAATTAAATTTTTTTTTAAATTCTAAATTTCTCCGAAAATTCCCATATTAAGGTATAACTCTGATTACATCATCGAAAAACTTAGACAATTCTGCATCATTTTGGTTTAAGGCTCATTGGCGTACCGACCTTGATAAGAGTGGGGGAAGCTATTGAATGTGTAAACATTAAAATCGCTGTAACTTCTAAACGACTTATCCGATTTTACTAAATTTAAGCTTGTTTGGAAGGGAAAGATAAGTATATTTAATCGCCGTATCCAACCGTACACGATAGTGTTTAATAAAATTGCTAGAGGGCGCAATTTGTAATAATAACAGTTTTTTCGATTTTATCCCGAAAATTCAAATCATACGGTATAACTATGACATCATAATCAAAAAGTAGATGAAATTTGCAAGAAAAGATGTGAAGACCGCAGTTCGATATCTTTGTTCGTTTCAGAGTTATTGCCAAAACAATAATTTTTAATACAAATTGCGCCCTCTAGCAATTTTATTAGAA
The DNA here is from genome assembly GCA_963969555.1 of Polydrusus pterygomalis. Lineage (NCBI taxonomy): Eukaryota > Metazoa > Arthropoda > Insecta > Coleoptera > Curculionidae > Polydrusus > Polydrusus pterygomalis. Next base: position 14,797,581 of record OZ018384.1, read on the forward strand.
ACTATCTTGTACCATTGAATACGACAATTGAAGGTAACCCTTCTCTTTCAAACAAGCTTAAATTTGGTAAAATCGGATAAGTCGTTTAGAAGTTACAGCGATTTTAATGTTTACACTTTCACTTGATAAGAGTGGGAGAAGCTATTGAAAGTGTAAACATTAAAATCGCTGTAACTTTTAAACGACTTATCCGATTTTACTAAATTTAAGCTTGTTTGGAAGAACCTTCAATTGTCGTATCTAATGGTATACGATAGTTTCTAATAAAATTATTAGAGGGCGCAATTTGTATTAATAATTCTTTTTTTTTTCAATAACTCTAAAACGAACAAAGATATCGAACTGCGGTCTTCACATCTTTTCTTGCAAATTTCATCTACTTTTCGATTATGATGTCATAGTTATACCGTATGATTTGAATTTTCGGGATAAAATCGAAAAAACTGTTATTATTACAAATTGCGCCCTCTAGCAATTTTATTAAACACTATCGTGTACGGTTGGATACGGCGATTAAATAAACTTACCTTTCCCTTCCAAACAAGCTTAAATTTAGTAAAATCGGATAAGTCGTTTAGAAGTTATAGTGATTTTAATGTTTACACATTCAATAGCTTCCCCCACTCTTATCAAGGTCGGTACGCCAATGAGCCTTAAACCAAAATGATGCAGAATTGTCTAAGCTTTTCGATGATGTAATCAGAGTTATACCTTAATATGGGAATTTTCGGAGAAATTTAGAATTAAAAAAAATAATTTTCAATTGTGCCCCTTTGCGGCGAAATGAGGAACTAAAAAGTAATTTCCAGAATTTTCTTATGACCGCTTTAATCATATTTTTTTTTCCCAAGTTTCTATGTTTAATAGTTTCCGAGATATAGCCGGTGGCCACCCTTAATGAAACACCCTGTATGTGTGAAAATAATTTAGTTGATTTGTTTTATATTGTGGTGTATACAAATTAATCTAATGCGATAAAGTATTAAAGTATTATTAATGCCAAAGAGAAAATTAAAAGATGTTGAAAATTTAATAACAACTAAAAAAGAAATAGTGGATAATCTTCTCAATGGGCGACAAATACATGAACTACCTTTAAAAGTAAGGCAAACTGTTTCTGGTATTTATTCTTCAATACAAAGTATCGCTAAGAAATTAAATGACGAATTAAATAAAATAGATATAGGAATGGGTGCACTAGATATTGTTCTTAATGCTACGTTACTAACATTCCTAAATACAAAAGGTAAAGATAATCTTGATGATGTAAGAAAAAAAAATGTTAAAATTGAGGAATATTTAAAAGAAAAGAATAAAGTAATTTTATCTCAAAAGCTTAATGAATGGATTGATGCGTATAAAAGCCACTGGGATAATTATTTTTCTTAAATAATTTGATTAGTTGTAACGTCTCTCTCTAAGGAAGCAGTTGTCAACAAGTTATATAAACCTGCTAGAAAAAATATATAAGGAGAAGGGTTATTATTAATGGGTTAAATAATTTATGGCAAGCTGATCTGGTTGAAATGCAACCATATGCAAAATTTAACAGAAAGTATAGATATAATATTTTGGTAGTTATTAACACCTCCTTGAAATTTATATGGGCATTATCTGTAAAATGAAAAACTGGTAAAGATGTAACCTCAACAATGAAACATATTTTAATTGGTGCAAAAACTCGCCCAAAAAATTTACAAACTGATCGAGGAAAAGAATTCTTTAACAGAGATTTTCAGAACTTAATGGAAAAGTTTAAAATTAATCATTACAGTTCATTTTTAAATATGAAATCGTTCATCCTTAAAAGAGTAAATAGAACTTAGAATCCTTAATGTGAAAACAATTTAGTTTGCAAGGAAATTATTAAATATTTTAAATGATATTGTTTTTAAATATAATACAACAAAACATAGAACAACTGGATTAAAACCCATTGATATTAGTGAACGTAATGAAAAAAATGTGCTTAAATCAACTTACACACATATAAAACCTGTTGAAGTATAGAGAATTGTTTTTCAAAGGATATACACGTAACTGGTTAAATAAAATTTTCCAAGTTTCCAAGTCAAGTTAACCAATCCTATGGCATACATACTCAGAGACAAAAAGAAGATATTTTAGGAAGGTTTTATAAATAAGCGTTACAAAAAGTCAAACATCTAAATGTATATCTGGTGGAGAAGTTTTGAGAAAATCAAAAGACAGATTGTATATTAAGTGGTTTGGATTAGATTAATCACATAATTCTTGGATATTAAAAAAAGTTCATTGTATACGTTATTTCTATTTTGTTCTTCTCACACCTTCTTTAAAAGATTATCTGCATTTCGAAACCGATATCTATCCAATATATTTTGCTCATAATGACTTTCTCTTGCTTTTCTATAGGCAAATTTCCATGCAAATAATGTATGAATAATGTTTTTAATGTAATTAAAAGTGATTATATGTGGTATGATACCATGAAATAGAAATATTAAATGTATACAGGGTTGCCCATAAGTCCAGAATAAAATTAATATAGCCTTAACCTGTCACTTTTGGGAAAACGCTGGGACACGTCAATTTAGTCTTATATAATATGCTCATATTTGACGTTATTCGTTTGTTTTTTATAGACATTTGTCAAAGATATGACGACATCGATATTTTTTAAATGGAAACATACAGCTTGTGATACATCATTTGAAAGCTAATATTTCGTACAGTATGCTCGTAAATTTTTGGCGCGATTCTGTCAAGCTATTTCAAAATGGCAACTGTTAAAAGTTTTTAATAAATCTCTATTTAAATAAGCGGAAATGATAAATCATTGATTTTTTTTTACCTTTTAAGGTTTCACGTTCTGAAATTTTGTGACATTGAGAACCTGTAAAATTAATTTAGGTATTTCCGAAGTATTATTTTACAATTTTTAAACAAAAATGGTTTTGTCGGTAAGACAGCGTATCGAAGTCTTGATATTGTTGGGATGTGGAGATAAAATAATAAGTCAAAGTGAAGTATGTTTTTTATTTAATGCTAAATATCCGGATAATCAAATTTCACAGGGCACTGTTAGTAAAATATTCCACAAATTTGATGAACATGGTACAGTAAATGACTTGCCTAGGAATGGACGGCCACCTGTTTTAGGCAACGATGAAAAATTGGATATTGCATTATCTCTGCAGGATAACCCACATGTTTCAACAGTTTCATTGACTCAAAATCATGATACATCTACAGGTACTATTGGATGATTTTTAAAAGCAGAAAAATACCACCCTTATAAAGTATATCTTGTCCAAGAGCTTTTAGAAGATGACTATGACAAGCGTTTGCAATTTTGCGAAGAAACGATGAGACGGTGTGACGAGAATAATATGTTTCCACAGAACATATTATTTTTGGATAAATCTACTTTCTATTTAAACGGGGTGATTAACAGACATAATTATCGTTTCTGGAGTAAAGAAAATGCATAATGGATATTTGAAGCGCATACACAGTGGCCCCAGAAAGTAAATGTATGGGCAGGTATCATTAATAACCGAATTCTGGGCCAATATTTTTTGAAGGAAACCTCGCTAAACGGTACCTGGATTTCTTAACTTTCGAGTTGATGCCTGCTCTAGCTGTAATTTTTCAGAAACGAGGTAGATCCAGATATACCTACCTAATCAAACAATTTGGTTTCAGCAAGTGTTAATGTAAGAAGATATTTAGATGAGATATTTCCAGGTCGCTGGATTGAACGACGTGGTACAATTGAATGGCCACCGTCCCCAGACTTAACGCCTCTAGACTATTTTCTTTGGGGATATTTAAAAGAAAAAGTTTACCAAAATAGGCTCAATAATATTGAAGATTTGAAATACAAAATTAGATTGGAGACACATAACATACCGGTTGAAGCCATTCAGAATTCCGTCGACGGATTTTACCATCGTCTGGGAGCATGCCAAGTAGAGGGTGGAGGACATTTCCAACAAATAAACCATAACTATTGTTAAGTCACAAAATGTCAGAACGTGAAACAATGAAGATTTCTTACTTTGAAAGGTAAAAAAAATCAATGATTTATCATTTCCGCTTATTTAAATAGAGATTTTTTAAATACTTTTAATAGTCGCCATTTTGAAATAGCTTGACATTATGCGAAGAATCGAAGTGTAAAATAGCTTTTATAACGCCAAATAAGACAGCTGAGTTCAACCGATTGTGTTTTTGACTAGTAAATGCCCTCTATTTAAATTTTCAAAAGTAATGAGTATGGTACTTGGACCATTGAAAAATAAGTTGATTGTAAAATAATTTAAATGACATTCTTGTGCCTGCCAAAGATTTTAATCACATGTGTACTCTTTTAAAATTTGTGTTTGAAGCTCTTGCCAAGGCCAATTTAACTTTGAATATTTTTAAATGTAAGTTTGCTAAAACTAGTGTACGTTATTTGGGTCATGAATTGTCCGCGTAAGGTTTAAAACTAGGAAAATCAAAGCATAGCGTCTATATAACAATTCCCTAGACCAATTATAAACATGAAGTCAGGAGACACCCAGGTCTGCCTGGTTACTTTCGTACATTTGTCCTAAAGTATGTTCTTTTTGCGAAGCCGATAATTCATTTTAACCAAAGCAACCGTACCTTTTGAGTGGGGAGACGAACAAGAGAAAGCTTTTAATGAATTGAAAACAAAACTTCCGCAATCATCAGTATTGCACTTATTTAATCCAAAATCTTATACTGAACTGTATTGTGACGCCTTTTCAAGTGGTGTGGCTTCAATTTTACTGCAAAGAGGAGAGGACAAAAAATTACATTTAGTACAATATGTATCAAAAATGACGAATAACGTAGAAAAGAAGTATCACTCGTCAAAATTGAAGTATTGTAGTCAGTGACTGTCAAGCCTAATGTATCTAAATGCCAAAAAGACCTTTAATCCTCAAATAACCAGATGGTATGCTTTTCTGTCAGAATATGATATGGAAATAACATTTAGATCCGGACCAAAAATGGCCCATGTAGATTGTCTCAGCAGAGCAGCAGTAGAAAAATCTAGTGATCCTGGAATGATGGAAAAAATTTCCGACTGAAAAATCCACTTGCTTATAATTGAAGAAGACAGAATACTAATGATGCAACGAAATGATCAGAAAATATGTATGATAATGGAAAAGATCCTTTTGAAAGAACAGTCCAGAAGAAGAATTAAATTAAAGGTTACATTTAACAGGAAGGAAGGCTATATGAAAAAGTAAAAGTAAACAATGGAGAAAAGTATTTATGTCATACCTGATTTAAAAGAGAAAGTCAGTAGTAGTAATGTATCATCATCATCATCATCATCATCATCATCATCATCATCATCATCATCATCATCATCATCATCATCATCATCATCATCATCATCATCATCATCATCATCATCATCATCATCATCATCATCATCAGATGGAACATTTTTCAGAAGACCGAAAAATTCAGATGATCCTAGAAACTTGTTGGTTCAAGAATCTAAGAAAATATGTAAAGAGACATATTAGCGGATGTTTTAGATGTCTAACAGAGAAAGTTCGCGCAGGAAACCGTCCTGGGATATTACACCCAATTCCTTTGCCAAGACGTCCTATGGAAAGAGTACATGTAGACCATTAGGACCTTTTGTTAAAACTAAAAAAGAAAACGCCTATGTATTAGTGATTATTGATGTTTTGACCAAATTTGCGGCTTTATATGCTGTAAACTCTACTACAGCCCGAGAGCTGTATTGAAACATTTTTTTTAAAAATGGGGAAATCCAAAAGTGCTTGTAAGTGACAGAGGTACTGCATATACAGCACAAGATTTTGATGAGTTTTGTAATAACAGGGGTATCTTCCACAATAAAGTAGCTACTCGTTGGCCTCAAGCTAATGGACAAGTGGAACGTGTAAATTTGACTCTGTTACCAACGATTACCACGCATAGAAAGTGAAGCGGCATGGGATGAGAAGATAAAAGAGGTAGAGATAAACTTATACATCGCCATTAATAAAACTACATGAAATCTCCTTCTAAGCTGTTATTAGGGTATACTCCTAGATTTGAAGATGCGAATTTAGCCAATGAAGTTGTCAGTAAAGATTATGAACAACCAACAAGAATACAGGACAAAATAAGAGCCACTGTAGCAAGGAAGCAAGAAGAATAATAAGAAATGGTATGACAAGAAGCACTATTTGGAGAAATATAAAGTTTGTGTTATCGTTATGCTACAACGAGCTCCCGAAGCTACATGCGACCAAATACAGTATTCACCTGAAGACGACTGGAGATACTTACCAGTTGAGACGTTGTGATTTAAAACAAATAAAGACAATGGAAGTTCAAACTCTTTCATCATTCAAGAAACATCATTGTCTCCTATCTTCAAACAGTCACATACTACAATGTCTTTCTAGAGAAACTAAACAAACGCTCTACAGACATTACGTAATTATTTTGATACCCAAAGAATATTTATGTGTATATATTTGGTTACACTGTGCCTCGTATAGGATACAAATTTGAGACAACAAAGGCTCATTGATTTGGTTTTTGTCTTTATACATATTGGTGACGCTACATTCTAACACGCCCCCTCAAAAATTAATCAATAATCTAAAAAAAAAATCTAAACTTACACAGTTTATCTACTTAAGTTGGCAACATATGGGAAACTTTTTTATTATTAACTTAACAGAAAAAACGTATTCTTCATAAAAAGTTCTGCATGGTCCAAAACCTAAAATGCAACCATCAGATGTTAAATTTTTTCAGTCGTATACGAGGTTTGTCAAAAAATATGAATTTGGCCCAAGTTGTTTGGAATGTAAAACTATATTTTAATTTGCAATTACATCTTTCTACTTAAATTTTTTTAAATTTTTACAAATTTTTCTCAAATTACGGATACCGAACATTTATCTTTTTTATTTATTAAAAAAATCATGATAACCTTTCTGTTTCGTTCAGAAAATAATAATTCTCGAAACAAAATTTATTTCTAAAAATTTAATTAATACACCATTAAAATAAAAATACGTTCAAATACATAAATGATACGTACATTAAATCTAGGATGCACTGACAAGAATTGTTTGACAGTAAACTTCAAAACATCAGTTGTATTTATAAAATTTAGTAGAAATGTCAGCAACATTAAGTACTAAAGATAAAATTAAAATTATGTTAATTATGGGTGACAATTATAAAACATATCGAGAAGCTGCAGCAATTTTTAATAACCGACACCAAGAAAAAAATCTTCATTATTGTACAGTAAGGAAATTATTAAACAAATTTAAGACTTTTGGAGATGTAAAGAATTAATTTAGCAAAAAACGCCAAAAACGGGTCGCCAATGATGACATGGAATTTAAAATAATGGTCTCAGCTATTGAACATCCTAAGAATTCCTTACGAACAAGGGCAGCTTCGACGCCAAATCCTGTAAGCAAAGATACGGTTTCAAAAATTTTAAAAAAGAGCAAGTTCCACTCATACAAGCCTCAATTTATTCATACGTTAAGACCAGAAGATCATGATAGACGCTTTAAATTCTATTGGAATGTTAGAAGATAACCCATTTATGGGAATACATAATATGATTTTTCGGATGAAGCAACATTTACATCAAATGGAACAGTCTCTACCGTTGCCGTTGGTGGAGTGATACTAATCCAAATTTTACCATCAAAACTCGGGACCAGTATGCATTCAAAACAAATGCGTGGTGTGGAATTTATGGAAATACAATAATTGGACCTTTTTTTCCCATGAATCTTTGAATGCTATTTTTTTTTTAGAGAATGAATTAGACGATTTTCTTGACAACGTTCCCCTTCTTCAACATCAACAGATATGGTTCCAACAGGATGGTGCCCCTTGCCACAGTAAGTTAGATGTAAGGCAATACCTTGAAAATCGTTTTAATGGAAGAGATATACATCGGGTTTCGGAAATTTCTTGGCCACCTCGGCCTCCAGATTTAACGCCACTCGATTTTTTCTTATGGGGTTCCCTAAAACAAAAGGTGTATCTTCAAAGGCAATTTACAAATGTTGCTCATTTGGAAAAAGTCATTGCAGAATTGGTTCAGAGTATTACTACGGCTATGATTACAATTGTATTGAAAAATTCGGTCATAGAACAATTATTACCTGTATTGACAGAGGCGGTTATGTTGAGGGGACTAATAATGTTTGTTAAAATTATTACAACAAAATAATATGGTATTATTCATTTAAATGCATCGCTAAAATGTTACAAGAAAGATATTAAGTAATTGAAAGGTTATCAAGTCTTCAATAAAAATAAGAGATTACTGTTTATTATTGAATATTGATAAAGTTTAAGAAAATTAAAAAAAAAACGGAATCATTTGTAGTATGTAAACTTAGTCATCAATTAGTTAGAAGTTTGGAAAAAGTTAAAAAAAAAGTTGAGGTAGATGGATATGATTACATTGTATTTGAACGTATTTTTATTTTAATGGTGTATTAATTAAATTTTTAGAAATAAATTTTGTTTCGAGATTTATTATTATCTGAACGAAACAGAAAGGTTATCATGATTTTTTTAATAAATAAAAAAGATAAATGGTCGGTATCCGTAATTTGAGAAAAATTTGTAAAAATAAAAAAAAATTAAGTAGAAGCATTTAGTTGCATATTAAAATATAGTTTTACATTCCGAACAACTTTTCATAATTACAATTTTCGATATTGTCAAAAATAAAGGTAGGTACTTTACTCTTCGGCAAAATACATATTTTTTGACAAACCTAGTATACAACTAAAAAAATTTAACATCTGATGTTTGAATTGTAAGTTTTCGACCATGCAGAACTGTTTATGAAGAATAACTTTTTTCGTAAAATTAATAATAAAAAAGTTTCCCACGCTGTTTATAGTGAACCTTATAAGAAAGTAAATTCTAATATAAACTATACTCTTGATATAGCAATATCTCAATAATCGTGCTTTCCTCATGTTTTCTTGGGTAATGACAATAATAACCCAATATTTGTTGCTAAGATTAGGGAAAACCCAGAAAAACCCAATCAGACCATTTAGTTACTTATTTCTACAAACCTAGTCCTGCTCTAAACTCTTGAAATTTAGCTGCTGGTAGTAGCTTTGTCAATACATTAGCTATCTATTTATCTGTGAAAAGATATTCTACTATCTGTATCTGGAGAAATAATATTTAATACTAATATGCTTCGACTTTTTGTGATTTGTTGGATTATTGGCGATACTAATACAACCGTTATTATCCTTATAAATTATAATTGGCTCTGTAATATTTATAATAATACTAATTGCCAATGACTTTAACCAAGGTGCTTCTCTGACAGCTTCATAGAGAGCCATGTACTCAGCTTCTGTCGACGAAGCCGCTACTGATGTTTGCCTTATTGTATTCTAACATATTACACATTGATCAAATGGTTTAAATAAATATCCTGTGGTACTTTTTCTATTTCTTTCACCATCACCTCCCCAATCTGAATCAACATAACTACTTAAAATATTTTTGTAATTATCTCGTATATAGGTCAGCTCAAAATTAATTGAACCTTTAAGATATCTAAGAACCCTTTTTAGGCATCGCCAAAGTTCTTTGTTATTATTATTAAGATATCGACTTAAAATATTAACAGCAGTGCTTAAATCGGGTCGTGTGTACAGCATCAAATACATTAAGCACCCTAAAAGGTTCCGAGAAGGAGTATCATATTTCTCTTGAGAATTTAGACTTGTATAATCAAATTTACTCGGGAGAGGAGTGCTGACAGATTTACAATCTTATATATTAAACTTATTTAAAATTGTTTTTATATATGCCCGTTGATCTAAAGTTACTGAATTTCTGTTTATTTCAATTTTTATTCCCAAAAACAATTTAATATCTTTTAAATCTATCATAGAAAACTTGTTTGCCAACTAATTTTTAAAATTTATCATTGTTTCAATATTTGCAGTGGCGATTACGAGGTCATCCACATAAAGTACTACATAGATATTTATAGAAATATCTTTTCTGTCTAAAATATAAACACAATGATCTACTGAGGAATTTCGAAAACCTTTTTCTTTAAGAGCCCTTTCAAAAAATTCAAACCAACATCTTGCTGACTGCTTTAAGCCATATAATGCTTTATTTAATTTACATACTTGATTAGGCTTACTTTTTACACCTTCATGAATTTTTATAAAAATTTCCTCTTTTAATATTCCGTTTAGAAAAGCTGTTTTTACGTCCATATGGTGAATTAAAGGGTTAAACTGATTTGCAAACGCAATTACAAATCTAAAACTCGAAATTCTTGCGACTGGTGTAAAAGTTTCGTTATAATCTTTTAAATATTCTTGACTTAAACCTCGAGCAACAGGACGAGCTTAATATTTTGATGAGTTTCCAAATTCATTATTTTTAAGAGCAAATACCCATTTACAATCTACTATATTTTTATTTTCAGGTTTTGATACCAAATACCATATATTGTTTATTGCTAAAGAATTAATTTCATCTTGAATAGCTTCTTCTCACTTAATTCTATCAGTTCTATATTGAATTTCCTGATATGATGTAGAAATTTTACATACTATAGATTGAGCGCACATAAAATAATAATTTGATAAATCATCTTCATTATAAGAAATAGACATACGATCTTTAATTCTGTCACTTCTCCTCAGTTCAGAATACAAGGAAATCTGACTTTGACTATTTTCAGGTAAAGATAAACGTATAGCCTTAGTATCAGATGGCTTATCTGTTGCAATTACAGATTCATCAAATTTTACTACTGATTTTGACAGAATGTGAGATGCACCAGTTTCAGTTTGGACATTTATACGGGAGTTTTTAAAATTAACCCCTTCAGGCTTAACTGTAGACCTGGACATCAAAAAATGTGTCTTGTCTACAATAACGTCTCTAAGTAATTTTACATTACTATTTACTTCAACAATAAAATTTACTACATTTGTAATAATCAAAAAATCAATACCTATCAATTTATTATTGTTCAAAGACTTACCCATCATTATGGTTTAACTACCTTTGCTTACAGTTGCCCCATTTTGACCAAAAGTAATTGTCATCCTAGCCTCTTGCATTTTTCTGGCGGACAATAATTTGTACGGGACATCTGGACAGTACAGGACATCCTCGAGTAGTCCTTGAATACCCATATTACTGGCCACATGAATGGTTCCCTTCTTAACTGCAGTTATGTATGTTTCATTTTTCGCTACAGAAATTTTTATTGGTGTTTTTAAATTGACGGAACTATGAAATAAATCATCTCTGTTGATAAGATGGTCGGAAGCACCAGAATCCAGTAGAAAAGTAATTTTATTACTCTCTTCCTCAAATTCAAAATTTCCTGCCATAAAAGCAAAACCTGACGGATTGTCATTTGATGTAGAAGGCTGTAATACTTTTATATTTTGAACAGTTCGGTTTCTGTGAATATTTTGATGCTTTATTGTTTTCTTATAAAAGAAACAATTTTTCTTTAAGTGACCATTCCTGCCGCAATGGTGACACTTAATATTTGATAATCTAATATTTGGTTTAAATTGTCGTGTCTTATATTATACTTGATAATGATTTTTAGTACATTCAAAGCTTGGCTTCTTTGGCGCGTCTCTAAACTCTGCATGAAGAACTTTGGCGCTTGTGTATCTATTATCATGTCATTGTGTCAACTTGACTTTGTGGTCTAAAAGTCTTGTTTTGACAAAGGGCAAAGTTAAATTATCCTCAGATAACGTTTCTCTAGATGTTATAAGGCTATCATAGGATTTTGGGAGAGTCAGCAATAAATGAGATACTTTATTGGTTTCCTCCAATTTTGCACCGGCTGCCATTAATTCAGTAATAAGGTCATCGAAAACTGTGAAATGTTTTATTAACGATGCGTGAGTGTCTAACTTCAATCCCATCAATTTCTATCGTAAAGCTAATTGCGTGGCAAGGCTTTTGCGTTAATAAATAGCGTCTAACTTGTATAAAACGTCTCTTGCAGTATTGTCTAGCTTTACAAAACTTAGAAAAGAGTTCCACAATAATATTTTTAGCTGCACGTTCTGACTTTATCCATTCGTCAGTGAGGGGGTCCGGAATATCCTCAGTAATAACTTTAATAATGTCAAGTTCAGTTAAGAAAGGACGAATTCTCAATTTCCACACACCGTATATCTATCACCATCAAAGGCTTTAATGTTTCTTTTAACTTTTAAATTTTCCATAGTCACTGCACAAATAAACATCCTGTATTCAGTTACTAACTAACTAACACGCGTACACTGGGTCCATAACCTATAGGAAATAGGCCATGGAAAATCAAATCAAAGATTAAAGTTTTAAAAAACGTCTATTTGTCTTATTGTAAGAATCGGAAAGCACGCCAGGACAATAATACTACAATATCTTTCTAGAGAAACTAAACAAACGCTCTACAGACATGCGTAATTATTTTGATACTTAAAGAATATTTATGTGTATATATTTGGTTACACTGTGCCTCGTATAATAGTATACATATTTGAGACAATAAAGACTCATTGATTAGGTTTTTGCTTTTACACATATTGGTGATGCTATATTCTAACAAAAGTTTTAAAAAGTTATGTTTTATTTTCGGTATATATATAAACAACGGAAAAATGTTTAGTGGCATGCAGACAATTTTTTGATTGCAATAGATTCATATTACCGCTAAGGATTGAACCCAGGACGAGCTAACCAACTGCGCTGCGGAGGCTCTGAATTTTTCCAGTGAACCAAGACCACATAACGTATTCAATTTTCATGTTAATTGTTGTAGATAGTTTGGCCTCTTCAGTCATTTTAAAAGGGATGGAAGCAGGAGGTGCTGGGTTCTATCCCCAGCTGAGATACACTTTTTTGTCTAAAAAAAATAGTCGTTACGATTTTAAACATTGTTCAATTAAAAGTTTTGTCTTCGTCTGTAAAAACCGGTTATCCAGGGCAGCTTGACTATTAGGTAGAATTTACAAAGGATCGTTTTTTATTTCTCATAACATGACTTCTTTATATAGGGAGTAGTCGTACAAAAAAGTAGTAATCGTTTCGATCGCAAAGCGGTAAAACAGATATTACCATATTTTCATTGCGACATTAATAGCCTGAGAGCAGTAATATTATTAGAGAGCGATACAATTTCAAAACAAAAACACTTTTATGCGATTGGCTTTTAGTGGTCTAATAATTATATCATTTAAAATATGTTATTCGAACAACACATAAACATATTGAATTTATATTGAACATGAAACACGATGTCTCGCTAAATGCTTAATAAAATGAAATTGCATGTTTATTGTGCTAGTCCATTTAAACAAATGCAATAAATATTTTTTAAGCAGGCGGTCATTTTACCATAAAACCTAACACAACTATTCCATAACTTGATGCCTGTATGCACCATTACGACTAATCAAGGTTAAACTTTAACCGTGATTTATGACAGGAGTCGCTATGGACCAGCGAAAATGGTAGGACAAATTATAATCACTATTGCTGGTCCATAGCGATTTTTGACATAAATCACGGTTAAGTTAAACCCTGATTAAGTCGTAATGGTACTTACAGGTATTTTACCCTTTTAAATAAAATTAATACCAGTTGTGTAAAGTACAGCCCGCAGACCCCGCACGGCGAAGGGGGTGGGGCAGCTCTTTGGGGGACACAAACAACCAACCGCCACAAAAAAAGACGGGTTACGTTCACCTAAGTATACCGAGTTATTCTGAAAAATAGGACGCTCCTTTACTTTTTTAAAGTTTAATCCTGTACGTTTACTTTTTTTCTATTTATTCATGTGTAGACTACCATAATACTTAAAATTAAAATAAAAACATATAATGCTATTTTTTTGTTTAATTTTTTTAAATTTTGTTTGAAAAAGCACAAATGTCTAAGTAACTGCTTTATTATGATAAATAAATATTAAAAATTAACTGCCGTATGTATAATTAATAATAATATTATCTTTATTTACCGACAAAACCAAAAATACATTGACTGCAATTAACCGCGTTATGATTTAGAAATTGGGTTGATTTGACAGATAATTGTTTAAAATATTTTTTTTCCAGTTTTATTGAAGATGTACCGCATATAAAATAATAAAATAATAGCAGAGGGCTTCATATAATCTGAACACTTAATTTCTAAATTTTCTGCCGATAGGGCGTTTCAATTCAGGACGGCAGTAGAACATTGCGATACAAGATACAAGATCAAGATCGTGATAGCACCATGCAATGCAATCAAATATGATTCCAAAAGTAATACAAAATTCACTTTATAGGGAGATTTTTTAACATTGTGATTGTATTTTATTATATTATAACGTTTAGTTAACTTACAAAATGGAATAGTTTTGCAAACGCGTATCTATCAATTGTATAAACATAACTTTGAAGAAAAGTGGCCTTCCATAAATTAAAAAATTGCTTATGATATTTCGGAAATAGATAGGTATATTTATTACCTAAGCTAAAGTAATTTTGTACATTTAACTTACGTGCTAATAATCAGAACTGTTATAAGTTCCGGCAATATGTAATTAAAAATTAAGCAAAGTCAAAACCAGCTTTATTGTTTGAAGCTATAGACAAAAGCAAAACAAACATAATAATTGTAAGAGAATCACACCGTTATGAAATACCATAATAAAAATTAAAATAGGTAAATAACTAGAACAAAGTATTAAAGAATTAATTAATTTCTTATTATTAGCAAGTTTAATTACAGTAAGTTTCATTTCTGTATCTTCGGAAAAAGGCCTCAATATATGTCTGCTGTGCTCTTTTTGTAAATATTTTTAAAAATTTTATACAGATTTATATACAAATATGTTTCATAACACTATAGATAATTCGAAAAATTTATTGGAAACCCCAGAAAATGATAATGAAGTTTAAAAAGTATTTCCAATTTTCATAAAGAAGCTTTAGATCTTTTTAAAACATGGTTTAATTAAGTAATATTCATAATCTAATTTTATATTGAATGTATTAACAATATATATGAAATAAAAGACAACACCAAGAATTTTCCTGTCATCATAGAATTCGGTTTTTTATTTAAATAAGTCGATCTTATTCCAAACGTATCCAAATTAAAAAGTATCCATTGCCAAAAATTTAAATCAAGCTAAAAGTAGAACTCTTAACTCTAAAATTAAGGGACACAAACTCTTATATGATAACGCAATCTACGCTGGTGTTTTTGACGAGCTCGTAGCTCTCCATAGGTATAGACTATCGATGAGACAGTACTACCGGTCGAGATGCAGAAGTCGCATTTTATTGTAAAGTTGAACAGACGTTATGCTGCAGAATGTAGACACGACGAACTAAACCTCGCCCATTATTTAATGTAATACATTGGTTATACAGTTTTAAATAAAGGCCTTTATTATTATTATTATTAAAGCTTCAGCCAAGATGCCCGCAAAGATGGTTCCTGAAGTCCGCCGCAGTACTGAGCAACTACGGATTTCAGTAAGACATTTTACAAGTCATTATATTAATGGTACGCTGTACCGCCATCTGTGTTTTTCAGCTGCTGACTTCCTTAGATAAGTGCGCACTCTACTCTGCTCTTGATGGAAACACTCTTTTATCTTTGAGACTTATTGTATAATTTTTTTTTGTCGGTGGAAAACCTTGTATAGGCACTGAGTACTTATTTTATCTTTCTCGAGTAATGTGAGACCTTATACTCACTACAACCCAGCCAGATGTTCACCCAATTGCACTCCACGGTACCATCATATTCCTTCGTGAAGGCAACATGTTACCCTTTCCTTCTGCTTCTCTTTACCATACTTTATTGTTGCTTGCTTTCCTATCCCTCTCTATTCCAGCGGCGGAATGTATTCTCTGCCTTCTTAATTCTTTTTTACTAGTCCTCTAAATTACGGGCACTTCGTTCTCAAAATTTGGAAGAACAGAAATTGCAATTCCGCATTTGTGCGTATCAACTTAATAATGTAAGAATTGAATTTTATGACAGTTTAGGATATTGTTTGGCCTTAAACGGAGAACTGTTTGAGTATCTGAATAAAAAACATTAAGGTTCCATTTAAATTAGTTGTTGTCTTAATAGGTTTTTGTTTTTTAAAGTGTTTTTTATCACTTGCCTCTAATATTAAAATAAATAAAATTGCACTATTCCGTTTTAAGTACTTGCATTTTATTAAATTAGTTCGTCTATGCATAGGTAACTTAATTAACACATTACACACCATGCCACAAATATGAATTTTTTCGTGATACAATACTGTATTTGTAGCTACGCGAGTAAAAATATTATATGTTTTATAGTATTTTATTAATTTAAATTTAATTGGTATCGAAATTACGAGAAGCAACGCAGACAACAAAAACTGTTAGTCATTTACATGACACAAAAATAATATATATATTTTCTATTTCTTTATTTCTAGAAAAGACATTTTATATATCGCTATAGTAGGTTGATATAAGATATAACCGTAACGTATCCATCAAAATATTATTCGTTATGGGGAAAACACGCGATGAAACGTTTTAAGTAATTGGATAATAAAAATAAATCAATAAGTCAGACCCTCTGAGTTTTAAGGGCCTTTGGGTTTTCAGCCTCTTCGCTCTTCGTTTTCGCTGTATTTCAGATAAATTTGCATTTGGGTAGTTCCGATAAAACGGCGGTAAAAATTACCGTTAATCGATAACCGATAATAATGATGTGATTGAAAAGGCTAATATTACAGGGTGTCCATTTAATGTGGCAAAGATAGTAGCTATGTTGTGTTTTAAACTAAACAAAAATGTTAATATTAATCAATTCATACTGCGAAATTATTTTTACCCAACAGGGTAGCGACCAAAAATAGATTACGTTTTAAAAGGTAATTATAGCATTTTTAAATTCTAGGGATCAAATCTACAGTTTCTAGAATATTTCATAGCCAACTAAACCTTATTGTTTTGAAATTAGATTGCTCAATCAACCATCACAAGTCAAAAATTGAAAATAATAAAAAATCATCTATTTCACATTTTAGTAAACCTGTTTTGCTTAGAAGACCCCACAATTCGAGTTCAGTAAAGTTGCTGTTTTTGTAAAAATCTATTGGTGTTTTATGTAAAGCACCATATTTTTGTTAAATCTGTTGGTATATAGTTGCCATAAATTTAAATTAAGACAGTTATCATAATATAAATTGAAAAATTCGATCTACCATCGCTTTTGGAGATTTCCATTCTCTCTAAAGCTGCCATTTTATTTTAATAGGAAATACTGTAGTAATATTTGACTTCTGTACAAATAACACCATAATATCAGTAGAATTTAATTAAACAGATATAAATTTGGCATCATTGGGTAGATAAAGGATCAAACGTTCCTTGTCTATAATAGATTTTTAATTTAGGGTTTTCATAGGATTTGACAGTTTTGTTAGAATTACCCTTTTAAGGTAAAGACGGAAATATACCGTTTAAAAACTAAACGATCTTATTTATTACTATGACAAGGTTTTTAAATCTTTGTTTCATCAAGGAAATTATCTTGTAGATTTTTGAGTTATGTAATGAAATTAAAAAAAAACTTTTGAATACCTCTAACTGAAAACTGCCAATAAGAAAAGAAAAAACGTAAATTTGTAATTATAATTAGATACCTCAGCTTTACCCTTATGAGAATTTGTTTAAGTGTACTTACATTATTATACTGATCAAAAAGAAAACAAAAAAATAATTCCTAGGGTTCCATAGAAATTTTGAAATTTTTGAAATAAATCAAAAAATATAAAAATCTTCGTTTGATTTAAAAACTTAATGGTTTGTAAATTTTGAAATAAAACAAAAAGTGTTATAATTAGACATTTAAAGAATTAGGTACTTAAAGTAATTCTAGATTTCTTGATTTTCAAGATTGTAAAGTAAAACGAGAATTTTTTTTTTGTTATTGAGGTCAAGACTGACTAATAAAAAATAGTATTTTTGTCAAAATTGAGTCGTATGTTATTTTAAAGGTTATTGAGAGCAAAAAGCCGAATTTGACCAATACGTTTTAAAAATACCAAAAGGGTAAGATGACATAACATTTTCCTCAAAAATATCAACTGGTTTTTCAGGCTTAGTTAGTGTAGCAGGTACCGCGACAAGGGTCTAACGCAACGCTAAAAAAGAGACTTTTATTTTACTCTATTGTTTTGCCGGATATTTTAGTATATTTAGTTTTAATTATTCAAGTATATATTCTTCAGCTAGTAAAACGAGTTGTTACGAATCGGGTGTTTTATTTTAACGACTTTAACGCAGGCATTTTGATGCCGAAACCCAGGAATTAAATATACTATTCTAAACTAATAATGGAGCAAACACTGTTAACGAAACTAATTAACGCCGTGAATGATTTCTCGAAAACGGAAACTTTTAATGTTTGCGATGCGACTGTGCTTGTTGCACTAATTAAAGCCGCGCCGGACAGTTTAAACAACGCGACTGAAAAGGTGACTGCGAAAATCACAAGTGATGAAATGGTGGGTGAATGTGACAAAATAATGAAATATGAAGTTAATGCTGTTACTGCAATCGCGTTGTTGGAGCATCGAATTGCTGAGCTTAAAGAGGTAGCAGCTCTTTATTTCACAGTCGAAGCGGATATTAACGTGCGTCAACCACCAGTGGCGGAGAAACTACCTAAAATGTCGGTAAGATTAACTAAAATAGAATTATTAAAATTCGGCGGTGATCAAGCACGTAGCCAGGAAATGTATTGGGGGGGGCCGGCAGTGGCGAATTTGGGATTTTGATGAGGGTGGCCTTTCTTTCTGTCTTTCTTCCCTACTTAAAAAATGCGCCGCAGGCAAAAATTTTTAGGTGCCACGCCCTTTTTTTGACTCTCGAAACTTGGAAATTCTTAGTTTCGATAGCCTAACCCGAAAAAACGTAGATATTATATATAGAAAATTTAAAATTTTTATTTTAAAAATTATTTTCTTTAAGTTATGTATAATATTATGTGTTATTTTCCTATTTTGCTGGAAAAAAAAAATATTTTCTGAGAATTTCGGGGGGGGGTCCGGACCCCCCTGGTCCCCCCCCCCCCTGGCTACGTGCTTGGCGGTGATCATCACGTATGGCCTGCATTCTGGGAGCACTTTCAATCGGCAATTCATACACATGACGCGAATTACGGTTCGGTGAACCTATGCACGAACCTACACAGTTAAGCAATTGCATCAGCAAAACATCGGATTGCAGTCCCAATTTTTATTACAAAGTCATCAATAAATTATATATAAATAGTAGGTTTAATATTGTAATAATTAGTTCTAAGTTTATACTGTTAGAATACCATTATTGTTAAGTGTTTTAAATAAAGGTCTTTTTAAAAAGTACCTGTGACGTAATCAACCCTTAACTCGCGTTAGATGAAGCTGATAAATTTAGCTATTTGAAATCACTATTAACGGGCAACGCAGCCACTACAATACATGGTTTAACGACCAGCAAGATCAATTATACCGATGCTATTGAATTGCTTATTGAAGAATATGGAAATAAGGAACAGATTGTTGCCACTTATATTCAACAGCAAATAAGAGCGATATATTATCTCTAAGGAAGCTATACAATACGTCTTCTAAAAAAACTGGATCATTGCAGAGCTTAGGGATTCCGCCAAATACTTACGGAATGATGGTAAAATCTATAATTTCAAAAGCATTACCACTGTCAATAAGGATTGAATTTAATAAGCAGCAGGCCATTGGTGATAACGATACCGACAATGATGCTAGGTCAACAACAGGAGGCGTCAGGGGTTCCACCTTTAACTTACGAAACTTAGATTGCTAAACCGTTCACTTATATAAAATTGGAAGTGGACTCTTTCGAACAAGCGCGACTTTTATCGGATGAAAGGGCGATTAAAAAACCGCCTCCTAATCAAAACCGCGGCCGTGGTAATTTTTATAGCACAAGGCAGGGAAATAAAGACGGGCAATTTTCCGCGGCTGGCTTACTGACAAAAGTAAATGAACAGTGTTTATTTTGTAAATCCAACGAACATATCTAAGCTAACTGTAACGAAACATTGACATTAAAACAAAAAAAGGACATATTAAAGGCAGGTGGTCGATGCTATCGATGCACTAAGCCTAACCATAGTTCGCGGATGTGCAAAACCAAAATTTCGTGTTTAAAATGCAAACGCCAGCATGCTTCCTCTATGTGCGATCATTAGCACATGCTAAGACAAAAGGTGAAATAATAATAACACGAACGGACAATCGTCTACCAATTTATACGCTAACGGTAAACTGGACAATGCTTATTTACAGACCACGTGTGCGCGAATCGTATTAAACAATCGGGTGGACAATAACGATAACGAGACTTTTGTACCGGTAGTATTGGACGGTGGTAGTCAATTAACTTTCATTAAGGAGTGCGTGTCTAGACAATTAAATTTACCCGTGATCGGGACTCATAAGATTGCTAAAACGGAATTTGGCAAAAGCGAGACCTTCCCCGCGCGTTTATGTAAGCGCGTTTCTTTAAATTTAAAAGGAGTTGGTAAAACAAGTGAACTAATAAAAATAACTGCAGTAGACGTTCCTGAAATCTGCTTTGATTGCCTAACAGCGCTATCGAGAAATGATCCAGTTTTTTATAACTTTAGTAAGAAATACCAGCTGGCCGACACTGCTTGCTAACATTGTACCTGGTATTTCCATATTAATAGGGGCCGACACATACTGGAGGATTGTTAATAACGAAATTAAAAGGCTCTCGCACTCTTTATCGGCCGGGAATACCAAGCTTGGATGGACTATTCATGGAGGTCGCAGCGAATGTTACCTTTCAGCTAATATTGTAAATACCCTTCATTTACAGGTAGAACATAACGATAATGACATGAAGAAATTTTGGGATTTAGAAACGATAGGAATAAAACAACCAACGGTTGAAATGGAAAGTAACACAAACGATTTTATTAACGAAAAAATTACCCTACAAAATGATAGGTACACGGTGGCTTTAACATGGATTGATGAATCGGTCACACTTGACCCTAATTATAACGGCGCTTTGTGTCGTGTACAATCCTTAACAAGATCCCTTAGTCTTAATAATAAGTTGTTTTAATATGACAGCATCATAAAACAATACTTTGAAAACGTCTGTGCTACGCTTGCGCCACAAGGATCTAAAGGTAGTAAGACCTACTACATGTCGCATAGGCCAGTATACCGAGACGATAAAGAAACCACTCGAATTCGCTGCGTGTTCGATGCCTCCGCCCACATGTCAGGATTTCCCTCTTTAAATGACCTACTCTCACCTATTTAGTACCTCTGCTATTGACAGTTTTACTGAATTTTAGAGTTAGAAAAATAGCACTAGTCGCTGATATTAAAAAGGCGTTTCTACAGATCGAGCTTAACGAAAATGATCGAGATTCACACAGATTTTTGTGGTATGCTAAGCCAATAGAAGATGGCACGAAACTAATTGAGTTGGTAGAATACAGAATGAAACGTGTAACCTTTGGTGTTACCTGCAGCCCATTCCTGCTAGCAGCTACCTTAAAAAGACACCTAACCTGTCAGCCTAATAGGTTTCAAGAGGTTGCAAGAACTTTGCTTGAATCATTTTACGTCGACGATTTGATTGTGGGAGTTAACGATACCGATTATGCTTTTTAATCAAGGAAGGCAAATACTGTCAGCCGCTGAATCTACGGAAATGATCTACTAACAATAAGGAGCTGAAAGAAATAATCGAAGATAAAGCCATGCCGACCAATAGTGAGGTAAAAAAGGTACTAGGCCTACTATGGTAGAACGATACAGATGTGTTGGGAATAGACGTCAAGTTAGTATTAGATAAGGCGAGAGAGTATCAAGGACAAACTACCAAACGCGTAGTTTTAAAAACAGTGTCCCAAGTATATGATCCATTAGGCTTGGGGTCGCCGTACATTATTACAGCAAAAATTCTACTTCAGGAAATATGGAAAAACAAGCTAGCTTGGGATACCATTTTGCCAGAAAATTAAGCTAACACATGGACAAAATGGCTTAACGACTACGCAACTTTCCAATCTTATGTTTCCAAGATGTATAACTGATTCTTCTTTACATTACGCAGAACTTCATATATTTTGTGATGCCAGCCCTCGAGCCTATGGAACAGTGGCGTATCTTAAAACAATTAACGAACGGGATGAAGTAAGATGCAATATTATATTGGCGAAGAATAGAGTTGCACCAATAACGAAAACGGGCGATAAAACTTTAACGTTACCAAAACTTGAGCTAACAGGAGTGCTTTGTGCAGTAAGGCTGCAGAATTTTATTATTTCCAATTTAAAATGTAAAGTCAATTCTAATTTTTTATGGGCAGACTCAAAAATTCTACTGCACTGGATTAACGAAAAGGCAAGTAAATGGAAGCCATACATTTGCCACCGTGTAACGGAAATTAAAAAATTAACTGTTGGCGAATGGAGACATTGTCCAGGATCAGAAAATCTTGCCGACCTGCTCACAAGAGGTGTCAATGCAAAAGTCCTTGTTGAGTCTGATTCATGTAAATTTGGACAAACTTGGCTTAGGGAAAATAGCAACGAGTGGCCTTACAATGACGCAGAAATCACTCCTGATCAAGTGTCAGTGAATGTTGTACAAACTGAAAAGCACGTCAAGTAAGAAACAATTTTTCCAATAGAGAATTTCAGCGACTAAATACTAAATTACTAAAAATACTAAGAATAAGAAACGATATATAAATAACTTAAAAAATCCTAAAGAAAGATTAACCGACAACAGTGTAACGGTAACAGAAAATCAGGAAAGCGAAAGGTATTGGATAAAAGTGAAGCAGCAACAACATTTTAACGAAGAATTAACGGACCTTAAGAACAATGGAAAAGTGGAAGCTCACTCTAAAATATTAACGTTAAATCCATTTTTAGATAATAGAGGCGTATTACGACTAGGTGGGCGTCTATAAGAATCGTTTTTATCCTACGAAACCAAGCATCCCATAATTTTGCCAAAGGCGTCAACTTTAACGGATCGATTAATAGGGACTTCGCACGTGTTGACAAATCATGGAGGTGTTAACGCAACCTTGACGAATCTACTCCAGAAATATTGGATATTGCATGCTAGACAACGCGTTAAAACTGTACTGCATTTATGTTTAAAGTGCAGAAAATTACGAACAAAAAATGCTAATGAAGACTTTGCACCATTACCGATGAGTCGTTTACAAGCAGTTTCTCCTTTTAACGTAACAGGAGTTGATTTTGCAGGACCCCCATTCATAAATAAGCATAATGATAGAGCAAAAGTCTACATAATGTTACTGACCTGCGCAGTTGTCAGAGCAGTACACTTAGAGCTGGTGCCGGATTTAACGACAGAAACTTGCATAAGAGCTCTTCGTAGGTTTATATCAAGACGAGAAGTACTTAGATTATTTATTCCGATAATGCCACAACCTTTAAAAGAACTTCACTAGAACTGAAAGAACTTTCAAGAATTCTATGCTATGGTGACGTACAGGTAGCAGTTCAAAAACAGATTGAGTGGCGGTTTATAGAGCGTTTGTAAGAGCGAGCTGCATGGTGGTGCGATTTTTGGGAGCGACACGTTAGAACCATCAAAGATGCCCTTAAACTGACGTTGGGTAAAAGTTTGGTTACTTACGATGAACTCCAAACTACATTAACGGAAATTGAAGCTACAATTAACATGTGACTAACGTATATTCACGATGATCCTAATGATTTACTAATATTAACGCCATCGCATTTTTTGCTTGGCTCGGGCAACAGTGGATTTTGTATTGACTTGAAAGCTCCTAACCTTAAACGAGATCAAGTTTTGAGACTATGGAAACTTAGAAACGAATTTGTAGAAAAATTTTGGAAAAGATGGTCGACTGATTACCTTCAACAGCCCATAGGAATATTAATGTCAAATCTACAACTTTTAAGGTGGGCAATATTGTATTGTTACACGATCAAAATATGCCTCGTTTGTCATGGAAAATGGTTAGAATAACCTCTAGAACTCACTGCCGCCGGGGAGGATGTTAAAAATTGTAACCCTGTCGACGATGCGGGACTCGAAGAAGCCGACCAGCACCCTAAAGTAAAATAGGGAAGTGGGGCAGGGCGGGATAGTTCCAAGCCAAAAACAAGAACACATGTGAGAGACAAGTGTAGCAGGTACCGCGACAAGGGTCTAACGCAACGCTAAAAAGGGACTTTTATTTTACTCTATTGTTTTGCCGGATATTTTAGTATATTTAATTTTATTTATTCATGTATATATTCTTCACCTAGTAAAACGAGTTGTTACGGATCGGGTGTTTTATTTTAACGACTTTAACGCAGACATTTTTGACACGTGACATATGTTAAATTTGAATTTTAAGTTTTGATAGGTGACAGGTAACCTTGATGTGTCTTAAATGACAAGTGACAGGTGTCTCATGTTTTGCAATGTCTTATGACGAATGAACAGGTGTCGTATATTGAATATAAATGCCAAAGCAGCTAACACCCAAGTAGCTAAGGCCCAAAATAGCGGACGCCGAAGTGTGACATTTGACGGTTGACATATGACGTATGACAAATGACATGTTACACACCCCTGCGCATGCGCAGCGAGAATGGGCTGGATGACATCATGGGTTAGTGCAAAAGTACCCGTCTGTCACTACTGTAATTGACGATGATTGCGCTAATTAAAATAAAAATAAAACCTACTTTATAAATGCTCTTAAAACTATTGTAATTTAAAAATATGGTTTTGCGCCGACCAACATAAAAAAGTCTTACATCACAAACTAGTAAAATTTAAGTATTATAATTTAAAAAAGTGATAATATATACTTAAATTTGTATTATTTCATAGTTTTAGGAGCGTTTTTGAAGGACGTTAATTTTTTTATTTATTACTTAGTGTCTTGTAATTTATAAATAAGTTTGATAAAATTTTGACTCCTATTTTATCCCAGGGCAATACTTTCCTAAATTTTTTTTTTATTTTTTATATTTTTCAAAAATTGTTGCACGGAACTCTATTAAATTAAATAGAAACTACAAACAAATAGATCAGGAATGTGTTAAGAGTATCTTAATAAACGTATACGTACACTAGCACTAGCGCGTAGCTAAGTTACTACTGTTATACATTCCGGTAGAAAGGATAGAGAAATGCGACTATCGCAACATTATGCTATTTTTTTGAGAAACACATTACACTAATAAAGTGTCATACAAAATACAAATAGCAATATTAATTGAACCATATTATTAGTAAATAATATATACTTTATATTATATTTACATAACATAGCGTAAGACGACAACGAGTGAGTGCAAAAGCAGTAATTCTAAATGGAAATATTGGAATATTTCATGTAATCCCTAGATTTTGCGAAACACACTTTTAAATTCGCTGGCCCGCTAGCCTAATAGATCAAATTGATATTGACCTGAATGCTGATCTTGATCATGCATTATTTATTTTCTACATACTGTCATTCTCGGGAGAAGCATTACTATAACTCCCTGATGTGAGGTCAGAACCACTTGAGCTTTATTCCGTACCCGAAATAAAGTAAATAATTAGTTACTATTTACACGCTTAGTATCTGTTGTATTTACCATCATTAATGGCACACCTATAAAAGTCTCATTCATACAAAAAAAACTCTTTAACTGTTAAGTAAACCATTGAACTATTATAGCTACCCCGGTAAAAGTTGTTTTAAAGATCTAAATTTAGCATCACAAGGAACTTCATATAAAACATTGTTTATGTGACATTTTATTGTTGACATTGTTGGTCCTCCCATGGAATTCAAAGCAATTAATAAAGTCGTTCTCCCGTGAGGATGCTTAGAAACACAATTTTATTGTATTTAAAAAATAAACTAAATCAATGACTAAGTGCGTGTTCGATTTAGGTGTCGAGAAACAGATTCTAAACAATTAAGTTATAAAGTGTTAGCAAGTGACGAGTGGCATTTTACAAATTATTTCAATCAAAGGAATTAGGTGTTAATGTGTTATAATATACGAAAACATTAATTATTAGGTTGTTTGCAGAACTAAAATATTAATTAAATTTTTCCCGACCTTAATTTTTATTGACAAAAAAAGGATTATTTTTTTTTTAAATGAAATCTCTATTTGTACTTTGTGGTTTCCTTGAGGTATGCATTATAGCCATATATATATATATATATTTTTTTTAATTTTACGAAGAATTTTTTCACCATCACACACACATCATAATATTTAAAACGTATATTAATTCTGATTTTTTGGCTTTATTATCAAGAATGGATTAACACATTTTTGGCTGGATGCTAGTGATTTTCTGGGGCCCCTATTGTAGTGATGTAAAAAAGTATTTACCAGGTACGTAGTTACGGGTATTTACCTAATACTCAAAGTGCCTGTTGTTTAAAATACCCATTACTTTTGTGAGTATGCCTTAGATAAGATCTGACCAGACTTTGGTCCTGGCGAATATGATTTTCAATCCGTTTGAATAAATAGTTAAATAAATTCGTTATTTATACAAAACTATTATTATTATTATTATTATTATTATTATTATTATTATTATTATTATTATTATTATTATTATTATTATTATTATTATTATTATTATTATTATTATTATTATTATTATTATTATTATTATTATTATTATTATTATTATTATTATTATTATTATTATTATTATTATTATTATTATTATTATTATTATTATTATTATTATTATTATTATTATTATTATTATTATTATTATTATTATTATTATTATTATTATTATTATTATTATTATTATTATTATTATTATTATTATTATTATTATTATTATTATTATTATTATTATTATTATTATTATTATTATTATTATTATTATTATTATTATTATTATTATTATTATTATTATTATTATTATTATTATTATTATTATTATTATTATTATTATTATTATTATTATTATTATTATTATTATTATTATTATTATTATTATTATTATTATTATTATTATTATTATTATTATTATTATTATTATTATTATTATTATTATTATTATTATTATTATTATTATTATTATTATTATTATTATTATTATTATTATTATTATTATTATTATTATTATTATTATTATTATTATTATTATTATTATTATTATTAGATAAGGTTTAGGCGGCTAAGCCGTTCAAACCACTAATGTCTTTAAGTTGGCACTTGTATGGTTGTTTTTAAGGAGTCGTAGAGGTTCTTAAACTGGTTTGTTGAGCGAGCGTTTACTACTTCCCTGGGCAGATCATTCCATTCTCTGTTAATTCTGTTGCATAGGAAGTGCTGTCGGCAAAGTTTCCTGAAGCGATCTCTTGTGAGTTTGTGGTTATGTCCTCGTAACCGTTGGTCTCTGTTTACAGAAAAGAAGTTGATGTTTGTGGTATAATGGCCATGTAGGATTTTGTACGTTTCAATGTGGTCTCCACGGAGTCTTCTGTGTTGGAGGGAGGTTAGGTTTAGTTTTTTCATTCTTTCCTCGTAAGCTAGGTGTTTCAAGGTTGGAGCTAGTTTTGTTATTCGGCGTTGTGTTTGTTCCAGGGCATAGATGTCCTTGGCAAAGTATGGGTTCCATACCGGAGCTGCATAGTCTAGAATTGGTCTTATGTAAGTTTTGTATATATATATATTTTATATATATATATATATATTACTATTGTTTAAATTTATTGCAAACAGTGTATTTAAATTAGCTTACACCCTTTTTTGATCCCTTTTAAACTTGCTGGTAAAACTAGAGTAATAGTCGACAAATAATTATACCATAATAATGGGCCAGGACTTAAATTATCCTTTTCTCGGCTGCCTGGTAACTGGTGAGTTTTTACAAGGCACAGCAAGAAATCGCCAGTCAAGTCTGGTAAATAAAGAGTTAAAGACAAAGACTATTTTAGGGGGGAGGGGGGGGGGGTCCGCTCTTTTTAATTATTATCCTCCAACGAATCTTTATTACGCCGACTTTTTTTTTAAATAATAAAAAAGAGATACCGCAAACTGTGTTATCTTTTTATGTATGTAAATTTACATTTTGATTACACACTTATTTTCGGTATAATTAATAATTGCTTTGCTTTTGCTATTAAATAAACTTGTTAAAAATCCTTGGTGTTTCACTAAAGAAGTAGAGCACAACCTTAATTCAATAAAGACGCTTAAATAATTAACCATTATTTTTCAAACTATCTAAGCTACACAACCCAGTCGACTACAAAGCGTAGTCCAAAAATATGTTCTACGAATCTCTAAAAAAAATTAAGAGATTCCGCACTAAGGGTCTTTAAGTTGAAAAGGAGGTAATTAGATACATTTGTAATCTACGACTACTTAAACTACAATGAACCAATTTTTATCAAAATTATAAAGGTTAAAAACGCTTGCAGCTATATTTAATTTTGCCGTTTGGTAAACTTTAAATTTGTTTGATTTAAAACAAATATTAAAAATCTTTTAGGCTTAGTACCTACTCCCAAGCTTAATATTACACGATTATTTTAACAGTTTCAAACTACCTTGGACCTTTTTTGTTATCTTCAGGCCTTCAGGGATGCTTTAACACGTCTAAAACCAGAAACTACTATAATTTATTATGATTTTGCTAATTAAATCAATTAGAATAGTACGGAAATAAATGTAAAAATCGTTTGTTTGTCCCACATCGAAAGTGATGTTATGTATTTGTATATTTGTGACGTAGTAGCTAGTGCCTAATTAGAAGTTGACATTATAAACTCAAGACTCAATGTTTCAGTCATAACACGCCCGAAAAGTCAATCTGTTGTTGAAATGTTATTAAAACACTTACCGATGAAAAGATAAATTTGTATTAATGTTGTCCTCTTTTGCATTATGGTTTCACAAAAATCAACGATACTCGTTAAATAAAAATGAATGTTGCCAGAGTGCCAAATACGTTTACAATAGAAATAAGTTTTTAAATTCTCTTATTAACGTTTTGCAAAGGAGTAGAATAGTTATTGATAATACTTTAATATTATTGGTCGTTACTTGGTGGAAATCCATAATAATATTGTTTTATTACTGTAAGTAAAACACTTTTTTACTTAAATTCCACTTTTTATTGACAATACGACATGTTTCACTGCACTGCAGCTTCGTCAGGTAATATACATTTAATTTAAAAGATACGCTATATATAGATGCCTGCAATAACAAAAGAAATTTTATTGTAAAGGGTGGTATAAACGATGGGTTTCCCTAATATTTTGAATAATTTATTCTAGGTTGACAAACAATTTAGTCCTAAGAACAGATCAAAAGTTTGGGGTTTTCCTATCTTAATTTTATTTACAAAATTTATGAAATTGGGAGTTATATTGCTTGACAAGAATATTAAAATAAGTTCAATAAAGGTGAATTGTTTAGGTCTAATTGATTATTTAACAACACATTTGCATTTTTAAGCTTGTTTATTTCCAGTGATTCGAGACGGTTTAATTTTGAGCCTTTATTTTCTATATGAAGTATTTTAAATTATTCTTTAAAAGAGTGGTTCGATTCAATAAGATGATTCGCGTAATTGGAATCATTTTTGCGATTTACAAAACTATTAAAATGTTCTTTGATTCTTTTTGAAAAACTTCTACCTGTTTGGCTTATATAGGTTTTTGGACAATCACCGCAAGTTAATTTATATACTCCTGATTTTTCTTTTTTATGGGTTTTAGTTTTACTATTTTTTATAAGTTTTCCTATGGTATTTTAAGTTTTGAAAGCTGTGTTTATATTAAGATTTTTCATGAATTTACTAATTTTTGTGCTGATGTTTCCTATATATGTAATTGTCTGGTAGTAACTTGGTTTTTCTTTTTCTGTCGGATATATCATTGATAGGGATTTTTTGTACATTTTTGTTTTAGTATTTTATCTATAATTTCGGGTTGGTATCCATTGTTTACTGCGATTTGTTTAATAAGGTCTAGTTCTTTTTGAAAATCTGTTGGTTGAAGGGGAATTGAAATTAATCTATGGACCATGCTGTAAAAAGCTTACCTCTTGTGTTGGATAGGATGGCATGAGGTGTTATGTATTGTTGTGTCGGTATGTGTAGGTTTATGAAAAATTGAAAAAATATGTTTGTTGTTTTCTTTCTTTATAGTAAGATCTAAAAAATTGATGGAGTTGTCTACTTCTTTTTCTATTTAAAATTTAATGTTTGGGTGAAGATTATTGATGTGTTCTATAAATTGATTTAGCTGTCTTTCAGTACCGACAAAACATGTTAAAACATCATCCACATACCTGTACCAATAAAGAAATTTCTTAAAGAGGGGATGACTACTAATTGTTGACTCTAAGGAATCCATAAATATTTCTGCTAATTTCCCAAACAACAAATCTACATTTTCTGAACATAAGTTTTTTGATAGATTCATCAATTTAACATCAACGGAATTTCTAAAGGATGAAACTGAATTACTTAAAAAAGGTTTTAAATATAACATACAAAACCACAACACCCAAGAATCACTCGAAATCCTAGGTGTAGACGCAGAAATTGCAATTAACTCTGCGTATCCAAATAATTACGGACTAAAACACGAAGCATCTAACATTTTGAAAAAAGATTTTTTAAGAAATGAAACTCGTCCAAAACAGGAAACTAAAGTAATAGAAAGTATTATACAGAAATCTACTCAAAATCAAATCATTTTTACTAAAGCAGACAAAGGTAATACAGTGGTAGCTATAAACAAATTAGATTATATTCAAAAACCATTAAATTTTTTAGACCCAACAAAATACACCATTTTTAAGAAAGATCCCACTAATTTATTTCAAAAACAAATAAAAAATGTAATTACCAATTGTAAAAGCTTATTTACACATAGTGATTTGAATAAGCTAACAATAATGAACCCTTAATATCCTAGGTTATACTCACTGATAAAATTGCATAAACAAGGAAATCCCATAAGACCAGTAGTGTCATTCTTTTCCGCACCATCTTACAAAATCTCGAAAAAACTAATAGATATTATCAAAGAAAATACAAAATTTACCGCTAAATTCGCTATAAAAAACTCAGTTGACCTTAAACAAAATCGAAAATATTATTCTACCTAAGAATGCTAAACTAATTTCATTTGACATTACTAACTTATTTCCTAGCATACTCGTAAAAGATGTTTTGATTCTTGTTGAAAAACTTTTGGATAAAAAACAAATAAACATAATTAAAAAACAAGAAATATTAAATACCCTTACCTTATGTTTAAATCAAAATTATTTTGAATTTGACAATAATAATAATAATAATAATAATAATAATAATAATAATAATAATAATAATAATAATATTAATAATAATAGTCTTTATTAAGAATATAAATTATAAATTACAATTCTTAAAGGGCGAAGTCTAGCTGATAAATATCAGCTACTCAACATTAACCCTTTTAAAACAAAATAAATTATTAATATTGCGTAATCCGACAATATAATATATAGTAAATATAGTGAGTCACAAATTATATAACAAAAATAATAATAAAAAATGAGCCATAATAGTAATAATATGCACCGTTGGCACACATAATGTGCACCACAATACGTTCTAGTAAAAAACAGCAGTTCTAGATTTAGGTAGATATATAGGTAAAATCACAGAAACTAGCCCTCAGCGTTAGGATTAACCTGCTTCGCCAGAAGTAAGTTTCTTATTCTATTACGAAACAACATTAAAGAGGGGCAAGTGAAGTAATTATTAAAAATATTAAAATATTTTACCGCGTTGTAGGTAAATCCTCGCTGAAAAATAGTTTTTTTATGTTGGGGCATCGTGAGTGACAATAAATTCTACAGCAGCAAAGAAGGATTAATTATGGGAAAACCCGCTTAGCAGAAATATTTATGGATTCCTTAGAGTCAACAATTAGTAGTCATCCCCTCTTTAAGAAATTTCTTTATTGGTACAGGTATGTGGATGATGTTTTAATATGTTTTGTCGGTACTGAAAGACAGCTAAATCAATTTATAGAACATATCAATAATCTTCACCCAAATATTAAATTTACCATAGAAAAAGAAGTAGACAACTCCATGAATTTTTTAGATCTTATTATAAAGAAAGAAAACAACAAACATATCTTTTCAATTTTTCATAAACCTACACATATCGACACAACAGTACACAACACCTCATGCCATCCTATCCAACACAAGAAAGCAGTTTTTTACAGCATGGTCCATAGATTAATTTCAATTCCCCTCCAACCAACACATTTTCAAAAAGAACTAGACCTTATTAAACAAATCGCAGTAAACAATGGATACCAACCCGAAATTACAGATAAAATACTAAAACAAAAAATGTACAAAAAATCCCTATCAATGATATATCCGACAGAAAAAGAAAAACCAAGTTACTACCAGACAATTACATATATAGGAGACATCAGCACAAAAATTAGTAAATTCATGAAAAATCTTAATATAAACATAGCTTTCAAAACTCAAAATTCCATAGGAAAACTTATAAAAAATAGTAAAACTAAAACCCATAAAAAAGAAAAATCAGGAGTAAGTATATAAATTAACTTGCGGTGATTGTCCAAAAACCTATATAGGCCAAACAGGTAGAAGTTTTTCAAAAGAATCAAAGAACATTTTAATAGTTTTGTAAATCGCAAAAATGATTCCAATTACGCGAATCATCTTATTGAATCCAACCACTATTTTAAAGAAGAATTTAAAATACTTCATATAGAAAATAAAGGATCAAAATTAAACCATCTCGAATCACTGGAAATAAACAAGCTTAAAAATGCAAATGTGTTGTTAAATAATCAATTAGACCTAAACAATTCACCTTTATTGAACTTATTTTAATATTCTTGTCAAGCAATATAACTCCCAATTTCATAAATTTTGTAAATAAAATTAAGATAGGAAAACCCCAAACTTTTTATCTGTTCTTAGGACTAAATTGTTTGTCAACCTAGAATAAATTATTCAAAATATTAGGGAAACCCATCGTTTATACCACCCTTTACAATAAAATTTCTTTTGTTATTGCAGGCATCTATATATAGCGTATCTTTAAAATTAAATGTACATTACCTGACGAAGCTGCAGTGCAGTGAAACATGTCGTATTGTCAATAAAAAGTGGAATTTAAGTAAAAAAGTGTTTTACTTACAGCAATAAATCAATAATATTGATAATATATGAATATAAGGGAAATATTTACGGATAACTCTTTTATTAAAGCGTTTCGAGAGCTATTGAAATTGCCAAATTAGCATATTTTGGGAATATTTTGCATGGTATTTTCGACAAATATGTAAATCTGACTATGGCGCAATGAAATGGAAGAAACAAACTGAATGATGAGGGATCAGGTAAAAATAACTAAGTCTCTACTTAAAAAGGTCTACTCATAATTTTCTTCCGAACAAAATCCATTCCAAAAAAGTAAGGTCAAATATTATGTCAAAAAAATGGTGTGTATAGTCCCAATTGTAAGAGTAGTCATGTTTGTATATGTAAAGTGTCTAACTAGTTCCTGCTTAGATACCCACCGTTAGCGCTATTTCATTTAAAAAGTCATTAGTCTTCTTAAAAAGTAATTTAATAAATCTTTTTCTCTTGCACTTGGTAAACGAAAAAAAACTGCTTTTAAATCAAAGAGGCACAAAGGAACAATTATTCTGATTAAAGTCAATGAGTTTCTTTTTTAATGAAAAACTTGTTTCTTTGTACTAGAAAACTGTCATTCCTTTTTAGGTATTTGTTTTAAATTGGCTACGAACGATAATTTAAAGATCTATTCATACAATAGTGTAAAAGAGATTAAACCCAAATTTGTATGGAGTATGCAGTGGCGTAACTATAGTAGGGCATAAAGATGCACTGCCCTGGGGCCCCGGCCGTATCAGGGGCCCAGGCTGCGGTCAAAGCTTGCTGGTTCTATCTATTGATAAAACAAATAATTCCACGAAAAAAAAATTACCACAGCAAAGCATAATCCTTTTTTACTAAATTTGATAAATACATTTGCAATTGTTTCTCTTCATCTATTCTTTACAATTTGTGCTTAATCTGGCAATCGCTAATGTTATAAGGACTTTCAGTAAGCTGTCAATTCTAAAAGATTAACTTAGGTCTACTAAAGGCCAAGATCGATTAAGTGATCTTGCTCTATTATCTATTAAAAACGAAGAGGCCGAAAATATTGTTTTAAATGAAGACTACAAGGGAAAAAACAGGTTTGTCCATTTAAGTTATAACGGAAAAAAGGGCATTTTAAAGTTGGAAACTTGTATCTCGCACTTAGAGACGCGATAATTTGGCGGCTTTATTTTTCTCATAAATCTTGTATGTATTGGCAACAATACTATACTGGCATGAATGTTGCAAATCGCGTAAAATAATGGCATAATAAATAAATAAATGAAATTGTTTAAATAAAAAGGGAAATAACCGGGTATGTCCAAAATATAACCACTATAACTGCCTATTTATCGGTTTTTTGAAGAAAATAACATAAGAACTTTTTCTACGAGCTGGCGGAAAAGAGTATGTTTCCGCACGTATTTCTGTTTGGAACATCGTACTTCTCTGTACTAGTACGAAAACCCACTTTTATGCATTATTTCTCTGCAATAACGAAACGGGCAGAAAAGTGCAAATTCTCAAACAAAATTGCGTCTGGGAAAGTGTACTTTTAAGAGTACTTTTCCGCACGCTCCTTGAGAAAATAGGGTCATGGTATATTAGCTACCTTTATTATAAGGTATAAGTAACACAAAACGTTATAATTTTTAAGATAATACATTATTATAAAAATGGAATATTTTCGAAAAAGGCTCGTCCCTCTGGTCCACAAAACTGCGCCAAAACTTATTACTTATTACATTTTTACTTATTAGCCTTACGACCGCAAACAAAAGCAGACAACCGATTGAAATGCAACTGATAAAACTAACACGTCTTAATTCGCTTGATGGACGTACCTTGTTTTTCCCGTGCACGCTTGGACAATCCTGATTTTTCCCCTGTGCGAAAGAAACAAAATATTAAATATACGCGTGACTGTTTTCTGTCTGGTTTAAGTGTACATCATATAGTATATGCATCTGCCTACAAAATGGCAATGATATTTCGTTTTTCATAAAAATGTAACAAACCTGGTTTTTCCCCTGTACTCTTCAAATGAGGTAATAAATGGATTTGTCAACAAAAAAACATGATTTAAGTATAAAATATGTACCAAATCCAAATATTAGCTTTTTGTTTTCGTTTGCAATATTATTTAACCAAATTTTGTTATTAATATTTTAAGCTCCCTAAACCAAAATTTTAGTTTAAATACATATGATTTTGTGTTAGTAATATTATTTTACTGAATGTTGTTTCGTAATAATTGTAACGAATGTAATAGTTTTTTTTGCAATTGACAAGACAAAATCGAAATATTAAGTTTTCGATTGACGCTCGCCGTTGCAATGGTTTGTATTTATTGAATGTGGTTATCATTTTTAGGTTATCGGACATGCAGAACCGATCCTCCGAAAAAAAAGGTAGGGTTTGTTCGTGTTTCTCATATGTTGAACTTTTTGCCGATCACCGTATAAAAAGTAAAAGTGTTCTAATTTTACAGAAGCCGATGTTTTTTTACTTCTTTAAAATAGATATAAAGGGCCCCAAGAAATATTTGCCCTGGGGCCCCATGACTTCTAGGTACCTACGCCACTGAGAATATGTAAATTACGGCATACGCAGCCGCATAACTTGGCGAGAAGGCAAGTTAGGCACTTCTCTTTTAATTTTAACTTTAGACCCCCACCAGGCATTTAACAGTGGGCGGGCGAATTTTAAAAAAGTAGATATCATGAAACTTGTTAAATGCAGAATAAATACAATCTCATATAATTGAATGATTAAACGAACTTACCTAAGTGAAGTTTAATCCTAATTATATGAAGCCTCGTCGAAGTAAATAAGATATGGTAGTAACTCCGCTTGTCGTCAGATCTCACACTATTCAAAGGTTAATTTTTTCCCTCCGTGTCCAGTGCGCAGTGTAGGTGTCGAGTCATTCCTGTTCAAAGCCTTGTTGCAACGATTTGGGGGGGGGGGGGGGGGGAACCGGGTGGGAGCTTATTTACTTCGACGAGGCTTCATATAATTAGGATTAAACTTCACTTAGGTAAGTTCGTTTAATCATTCAAATATATTTCAGCCTCGTCTCGTAAATAAGATATGGTAGAAGTTTAGAGTAAGTTGCAACAGAATTTATTTAAAAATCTTTAATTAGTAAACTGCACAAGGTTACCAGAACGAAACAGGTGGTAAATATTAACATAAATATTCAGAACATAGTAATAGTTTTCTGAAAGAACAACTTACGATAGTGAGTAGAATAGTAATATAATATTAGAAATAATAGAAATAATATAAATATATATATATGCACATGTAAACTATAATATGCGTCAGGTACAACCAACGAAATAAGAATACAAAGGAAGTAGGGTATGGTAGATTGACAGTTGTCCGGGATGGGGTCTGATGGCGGCAACATTTAACGCACGCGCGTTTCCGGTTTACCTGTGGCGTATCATTAAAATGGTAATAACAAAATGATTAATGAAATTTTATTTGGACGAAAAAAATAAAAAATATATTTAGATTCATATATAGCTATAGGATACGGTAAGGTTGGTGTAATAAAACAATACAACTATTTCTTTTAATTATTTATTTAAATAAGGTAACGGAGGTGAAAGGGTAATGTAAATATCTGGTTAAATAACTAAAAAACACCTGTTATTATACATTAAAAAAAAATTGCAGAAGACAAATTGTTTCAGATAATCGGCAAAATTATTGCCAAAACGTCTACGTTAAAAAATAAAATTTTAAAAAAACCTTACTCTTTCTTCGTGAACCAAATCACAAGAAAATAATAAAATATAATATAATATAGTCCTGTTTATTATAATATGTACCTAAATAATATTAATGAGATTTCTAGTATACAAGAAAATTGTCAAATGACAAACTATGCAGATAATACAAACATTTTATTTATTTGTAGTATCAACAACTTAACAAGTTAATTATAGATACATAAACCCCATTTCTAAAAGCTATCCTAAGCTATAATAAATATTCAATTAGCATTTGCCCAAGCAGTTCATTCCTTAATTTTAATTTTTGATAGTTTAAATTATATATTTCAATGTCTCCACAATATTTATTAAAATAGAGCACAGTCACAGTGGTGAGTTTTTGTATAGATTTGTCCTCGGTGTAGGAATATAAAATACATGTGCGGATCTAGTATTGACTAAGCCTATTCTAAACGGAAGCAGTCCTAAGAACTCTTTATTATCTATTTTGTCTCTAAATATTTTATATAAGAAAATAATTCTTGCTTCTATACACAATAGTCTTAAAGAAGGGATATTAAACAAATTACACAAAAGCCCTTGATCTGTACCTCTTGGTGGATAAACTGAAAATGACTTGTAGTATAAAAATTTTTAAAATTTACGCTGAATAGATTTTGAAAGAGCAATCTTATTGGCATACTGAGGATCCCAAATAGTGCATGCATACTAAAGTTTTGTAGCTACCAGGGATTTATATAAAGTTATTATGGCGTTAACATTTTTAAAGTATTTACAAGTTCTTATTATAAATCCTAGCATATAAAGACCATGAGCTTCTCGAGCAACATATTTAACAATTTATGATTGAAGTAAATAATTATTGGTTTTCTAAAGATAAACTGATATTAAATAAATCAAAGACCGTTATCACCTTGTTTAAGACTAACCCATACACTTTGGAGAATCCGGAAACAGTAACCATTAATGATTGTCATATAAGATTAAAGGAATATACTAAAATCTTAGGTGTGTTGTTGGATAGTAAAATGTCCTGGAAGAACCATGTCCTGGAAGAGCCATATCCTGGAAGAGCCATGTCCAATATATGTTGTAACCAGACGGTGTTCCAGTTAGATTCACAGTAGGATAATTATCTTCAGGCAGGTTTTGACAGGGTGTCTTATAAGATATTGCATAGGAACGTACCTGCCAAAAAAATATAAGTTTTTTAATTATTTGTTTGGCACCTTTACCAAATGACACAAAAGTAACTATAACGTGATACTAACTCTCTTTGTAAAATTTTTTTTTTATATTTTGATATGAATTTCTTTAAATGATAGAAGGTTTGGGACTTGCTTTGAATTTATTTTTTTAATCAATGGTATCTCCAGTCGTCCTCAGGTGAATATTGAGAAAACGTTTCTATCATTCTAGAAACATCATTGTATTCAGTCTTTAAATATGAATTTCTTTGTTTATCGTACCTACACTTCCATATTTTATTACATTCTTTATCCATGGGTTTAAAATTTTAAAAGTAGATTAAACCAATAAAACATCTAAAAACTTTTATCGATACATAATTTATGAAAAAGTGACAAAGCAGCTTCCTCAGAAGCATAAATAAGGCAGAATTATTTGTATTCATATTCTTAAGTACCTACCTACATATTTTCCAATATATTATGTAATGACCCGATACAATAGTTTCAAAACTTACATTTTTTAACCTGGCTACTTCAAAAGTAGGCACTACTGCAGTTGGGACCAATCTAACTTTCAATCTTGAGGTTCTGTCAAAGCAATCTTCAGGAAAATGCTTCTAGCAAAGAACTGTATTTCGTGTAGGATCCCAATCACTTCGGTTTACAATTTTCAACCACGCCTTTTTTCTTAGGTAATTATTTGGAAAACTAAAAACCAATAAGTATTTTTAATTTGCTTTTTTGTAGAAATGGGGTAACCCAGTCGATTAATAAATAAATAATATTTTTCTGGTTTTATAAGACGAACGCCCATGAATGACATGCGAGGTTCGGAGGTTATGTGTATTTTGATATTAAATTAAAATTTTTTTTTTTCTATACAGATTAAAAAAGTTTATATATCTAAACATAAACTTACCGATGAAATGTAATGCCCAGTTTTTTACTTCATAGCGTTTGGGAGCACCCACAAGCAGCACAACGAACCATATTTAAAGCTTATTAATTAACCCAGAATAACAACTAATTAAAATGTTTTAATCGCTGTCCAGCGCTAAAAGTATACTCCACTGTCACACTAAAGTAATTATAAGTTTACTAGTATTCGTTAAATATGGTTGTTAACTAATTAAAATGCAAAATAACTCAAAAACGGCCAAGAAAGCAGAAATCACAGCTCGACCTGTCAACCACGGTCAAACACCAAAACAAACATGGACTCATATTGTGGTGTCTCAAAATGGCCGACTTCCGTCGGTCGGTTTGTAAGGCGGTTTATGCAAAATCCTACTTCCTTTGTATTCTTATTTCGTTGGGTACAACTAAGAACGGCGTTGGCAAACGTGGTTGAATTAGGGATTAGGGGTTTATGATAGAATGCGGCAAACGTTTTTGATTTTTCTGTCCAGCCCGCTGCCAGACGGATGCTATCATAACTTACTCCTTTCCTTGAGGCGGCGGATGTAGAGGCATGTCGGGTGCTATGAGCACTAAAGAGGTTAATGTTTAACCCACTCTGTTTAAGAAAAGTATTTAGCCATCTACTTATGGTTTGGGTAAATGCAACTCGATAGGGTCGTTTAAATGTTATAAACAAAGTAGTTATGGTCTCGCGAATGGCCGCTGTTTTCTCCAAATATAAAAGCAACGTTTTTGCTGGGCATATATTTACATCCTCTGTGAAAAACGGCAAGATGAGAACAGGTTGAGGTTTGTTTACATTTGAAGTTTTTAGTTTTTTCGAGATTCGAATTTCCAGCCTATTTGAGAATGTTTCAATGTTTTTAATTTCAATGCTTGCCAATGTTTGGGCCCGCTGTCCGGTGGCCAATGCCAAGAGAATAGCAGTTTTTAGTGTTAGTTGGTCTGGGGAGAGAAACTTGGCAGAGTTATTTTTGATATAGTTAAGAACTATGGCAGGGTCCCAAGTATAATTATACTTGGGTAAGGGCGGACGGAGGCAGCTCAAACCTTTAAAGAATCTTCTTATTCTAAAATCTTCACTAAGATTTGATCCCAAAATTTGGCAGAGTGCCGCTCTATAGGAATTTAGGGAACTGAAAGAAGATCCTTGATTAAACTGTAATGTGAGAAATTTAAGAACTGAGGGCACTGATGGTGTAAAAACATTTATTTTTTCCCTACTGCAGTATTGCCACCATAAGCGTAAGCCAACGTCGTATTGTTTAATTGTGTTATTTGTAATCGATACAAGGCATATATTTAAAGATTCATCCGGAACGTGTCCTTGCTTCAGTGCTTGTGTGATACAATTCCGGCCACCAGGGTAATCTTTTTCCAAAGTGGATGTGGTACTCTGTTGAACGAAAGTAAGTATTTATGAGGTTGAAAGATTATTGG
This sequence comes from Polydrusus pterygomalis, assembly GCA_963969555.1. Classification (NCBI taxonomy): domain Eukaryota; kingdom Metazoa; phylum Arthropoda; class Insecta; order Coleoptera; family Curculionidae; genus Polydrusus; species Polydrusus pterygomalis. The sequence continues at coordinate 14,838,190 of OZ018384.1, forward strand.
TGTGCTTTGTAACAAAGATATAAAGGCTGGATACCATGGTTGAAAGTCCCAAAGGGGAACAACAAGAATACCTCTCGCTTTATCAGTAAGTATTTTGTTTAGAACCCGTAGGATAATTGAAAACGGCGGGAATGCGTAAAAATGAGTGTTTCCCCAATTTAATGTAAAAGCGTCAATTGCGTCACTCTCCGGGTCCCTCAGCCATGATACAAATTTTTTGCATTTTGCGTTATTTTTACTAGCAAATAGATCAATCTCAGGTTTCCCAAATTGAGAAATTATTTTAGCAAATGCCGATATGTCAAGGCTCCACTCAGTGTCTATTGCCAAACTACGAGATTCCCTATCAGCTTCCTTATTATCGGAGGATTTAATGTAAGATGCGTAAAGAAATAAATTACGTTTTTCGCACCATTGCCAGATTGTACGGGAAAGAGTATTAAGTTTTGGGAATTGCACGCTGCCCATCTTATTGATATAAGCCAATGCTGTTGTATTATCCACCCGACATAAAATGTTACAATTCGATAGGTTTGTGGCAAAACATTTTAACCCGTAGAAAACAGCTAGCAATTCTAAGTAATTTATGTGATGTTGTTTTTCTACATCCGACCAAAATCCGTGAGATTTTCTTCCCCCGCAGCTAATACCCTAGCCCGTTTTTGAAGCATCTGAGAATATTTCTAGAGCGAAAGTATCCATATGAATAAAATTTTTTGCATGGGGTAAATTGTGAATCCACCATTGGAACTCACTGGTCAATATCGTGGGGAGGCTAATTTTTGTATCGAAATTTCCGTTCGAGCTCTTGAGCGCCAAAAACTTGACGCGTTCGAGTATTTTAGTGTAAACCCATCCATATTTGATACCAGGGCAGACAGAAGTCAGTTTTTCCAACAACCTGGCAAACTCTCTTATAGAACAATGTTTTAGCAATGAAAACTTTTTTACTAGCTGTAATGTTGTAGAAATTTTGTTTGGAGGTAGACTGACAGTCATCTCTACTGAGTTGTAAATAAAGCCAAGATATTCAATAGTACGGGAAGGAACTACAGTGCTCTTCTCGATGTTTGGCAGAAACCCCAATGAGGTTAAGAGGGCCAGAGTCACCTTAGCATTAGTTAAGTATTTTTCAAAAGTGGCCCCAAACAACAAAATATCATCTAGATAAATGACCGAAATGAACCCTTTTTTCCTGAGGGAACTAACAATGGGTTTCATTAATTTTGTAAATACCCGGGGTGCTACATTTAAGCCAAATGGCATGGAGTTATATTGATATAGATTCGAATCGAATTCAAATCTCAAATACTTTTTATGTTTTTCATGGATAGCTATTGAAAAATAAGCGTCCTTGAGATCTATTTTATACATAAAACAATTTTTGACTAATAATTTCGTCACAGTACGGTGGTCTTCCATTTTAAAATGATTGCCAGTAATATGTTTATTTATGTTTTTGAGATTTAAAATAAGCGATTTTGGCCATTAGATTTTGGTCTTAGAAAAATGTTAGAGATGTACTGATCTTTGCAAGCATTTACCATGCTAATTACTTTATCTGATAAGAGTTTATTAATACAGGTTTGTATTGAGATTTTATCTCGGGGTGCCCAGAATTTCTTTGTAAAATTCTGTTGTTTAGGATAACTTTGAAAAGGTATTTTGAAACCTCGAATCCAACTGAGGACTAATCTATCTTTACAGAAATTTGACCAAGCAGGATAAAATAGCCTTAGCCTGCTCGCGGGGCATACCTGTGTGGCTGCACGCACTTCTAGCGACGATACGTTCCCCTGCGTGGTTGTTTGCTGTTGTTGGTAAATTTGTATTGACGGTACTGCTTGGGAATCGTGTAGTAGTATTAGCTCCCCGCCCGACGTGTCCCAGGCTGCTGTCGGGGTGGAGCTTTGAAGTTTAAAGTTGGATTCCTAGGGGATGATTTGGTTTGTTTTGCTTTTAAGGTGTTTCCGGAGACCGCGAGATTTTTGGATTCCTTAAGACGCTCTTCCAAATTCTCGCCGAACAAAAAAAAAATCTAAAGGAATGTCTTTGTTTAATTCTTGAAAATCTTTATTAAGATTGATCGCAATCAAGCCTCTTCGGGTCACGGTTTGTTGGTGGAATACATCTGCGAGGAGTCGACTTGTGTTATTAAGAATGCCAATATATTGTCTATTACCTCCCCCCCCCCCCCCCCCCTCTGCTAAAATCAAACTAAAAAGATTGCCAAGAGCAGCTAGACTTGCAGCTACCTGACCTTGTAGAGAGGTTAAGCGTTGGTCTCTTTGTAAATTTGATGGGAAAATAGCCTTTTCTAGGACGGGATTAAGTTTTAGTCCTGTTAAAAACTGGAAGTTTTCGGGAGGGGGGTACTTATCACAAAGCCGCTTTTTGTCATCGTCTGACAAACCAGAAGCCAGCATGCTTTTCCAACGTAATAATAAATCATTATGTAGGTTGGGTCCCCAATTTTTAGTGTTGCCCTCTTGTTGACCCAAAATGGCAATGATATCGTCACTAAGGGGAGCAGTTGTTGGGGCCCCCGTAGATCCCTGGGTGTCTGTTGGAGATTCCAGGGGACCAGGTTCCATATTGTCTGAAAAGACGAAAATGAAACCTAATTATTTAAATTTACGCAATAAGAGTGCACAAACATCATTTTTTGTGTTCTCATGCCATATGCGCGTGTGCTATCATTAGCACTTGTGGTATTTCATTAATACCAAAAACGAGTGGGATTGATATGCTCATTGATATCATCACCAAAAGAAAAAATATTTTAAAAAAAATATTGTTAAAGAAAGGGTGATATTCTCATTGATATCAACACATTGTACATAAGGGTTTTTGGCTCATACTGTATAGACAAATATTTTGTTCGGATACAGCGATTCTCGCAATAAATTTACATTGCCTTTCTTTAAATTACAAATTACTCACCAGCAGGTAGAAAATCGGCCTGGTTAAGGTAAACATGGGCTGATTCATCATCGCTATCGGTGTTTGGCCCTGTGTTTGTTGCGCCGGGGAGATTGGCATTGGAATCCGAGAGAGAACACATTGATGATCCGCTCGGTGATGACGAAGACGAAATGATTCGGCGGAACCATTTTGGATTGCGGCTGCGATTTTCAATATTTTCCAGTCTTTCCCCTAGCTTTTTTATACACTTTTCAAGTTTTTTAACCGAGTGAGAGTCCCTACTGCGATGGCGACGTTTACGGTATTTTTTGGGCATATTTTTCCAAAATTCACAAAACACACGGAGACCGAAGCACGGCACGTGAACGATCTAACACACAAACAAAGAATGACTCGACACCTACACTGCGCACTGGACACGGAGGGAAAAAATTAACCTTTGAATAGTGTGAGATCTGACGACAAGCGGAGTTACTACCATATCTTATTTACGAGACGAGGCTGAAATATAATAGGTGTGTTGAGTCCTCAGCCATACGAAATTTATGATACTTCGTTACAAGAGCACAGGTCACACAGTACAGCCTACACAGCCGGACTTAAATCCAATTGAACTTACACAGTTAAAATAATATCACCAAAAGCAATGTTATTTTTAAATTAAATAATGCGACGAATATTGCCAAAAAGAATTTAGTAACATTACATAAACAGATTAGGTGCCAATGAAGTAATAGTAGTAACATGTTTTATTTAGCAAAAAGCTACAAATAAATATTTTTTAATACATTTTTTAAAGACATTTTTATAGATTTATTTTTAAATTTTAAAACGCAACCTTCAAAATTAAACATTTTGCAAATTGTATTAAATATTACGTATCATTTTGTTTTTTAATTAAATATAATTTTAAAGTTTTTTAAAAAAGTTTTAATGATTTTTATTTATGCATTGATCTACATTATTAAGAATTTGCGTAAAAATTATATTTACATATATCCAAAATGTTATAATTCCCAAAACATGAAATAAGTTCCAAACGTAATTTGTTCTAGTCAATAAAGGCCACAGTTCTAGTTTCTTTGTAATTTTCACATACATTTTCTATTTCAACGAACATACAATAATTATAATTACTAATTTTAGGGTTACTTTCAACTTCGACATTTAAAGAAAATTCGTTTGTTATTACCATATCTATAACAGTTTTTGATTTCTCCGTAACTCTTGTATATTCTGATATTAATTGCTTCATTCCATATAATCCTATTCTTCTATAATAGAAACAAATGAATGTTTGAAGGTTGGAGACAATAATATTTCTTGAATGATGAAAAAGTTTTGGACTTCCATTGTCTTTATTTGTTTTAAATTTGTTTTGAATTATTTAATTTAAAACAAATAAAGACAATGGAAGTCCAAAACTCTTTTATAATAGAACCAAATATCGTAAACTTGTTTTGTCATTTTAAACTTAACATGTAAATACCAGTACTTATAATCCACAGATATTTCATTAAAATAAGACACCGGTATTTTATCATAAATCCCTACTAAAGGCCCTCTAGTGTGTTTTGAGTTTGATGTACTTTTGAACAAATTATAATTCTTTATCTCCATTTCATTATTGCTTATATCTTGGGTAACGTGTTTCCGATAAACATAAAATAATTGGTTTCTCTTTTGTGATAAAATTTTTAACCTCATCTGTTGAGCTAAAATAACCTTGTACATTCAAATGGTAAATTTTGTTTCCATAAAGATCCTGATCTTTGACGTTGTTTATCAGTATATGTTTCTCTAATTGCTATTCTTTTTGTTTATAATCAATTTTTGATTTTGCTTTTTGAATTTGTTGGATGTATGCTTGACAATTTAAATCAAATGGGTAGTGATTTATAAAATACCCCAAATTGAATTTTTTATTTACTTCATTGCAATTTGGGCAAATAACCATATTACTTGTAGTATTGCACACTGTTGCGTTGTGACCTTCGTTTTCACATTTCATGCAAACTTGATTTTTCGTACAATTTTTTGCTGAATGGTACCCTGTACACTTAAAGCATCTTAAAATATCTACGTGCTCAAATACTGGACATATTGAAAAGTCAACAAAAAGAATACCTTATTCCATAATCGCATCAAAATTAATAGGATCAACTTCCAAAATTGCCATATCCTTTGTCTTAATTTTTTTAATGACAACAATTTTAATTTGATGATTTTTTAAAAAATCATTTTTTTCCATTATGTTTTACTTTAGTTCTTTTCTTCTTTATCCATTTGATCTTCTATTCCAATTATTTTTATTCTTGATACTTTTTTCCTCCATATTTACTGCATAATTTTTATCAATTTAATTTACAACTTCACACTTTAATTTTTCTATTTCTTCTTTATTTTTACAATATATTTTAACAGCACGATTTTAAGATTATCAACTCTTTTGATGTTAACATTTAGTTTTGTCGGATTTATGTGTATCCCAAGTTCCTTTTTCGTGACTTTATTTTCTTGGATGGTATTTGGTTTTATTATTAAACTACTTCCTTCAACCATCGATTCTTTGGTTTTTGGTATTGGACTTGGACTTGGTGTAATCGATTGAAAATTATTTGTAGAATTTAAGCATTCGCTGTACAATTTGACATTATTTTTATCTTCTTTATTAAAACATTGAGAATTTTGAGTGTTCTCGATATATTGAATTTTCTCTTTCAGCAAAACTATCTTCTCATTTAGTTATCAAATTATCACGTCCTTAGCTATAATAAGTTTATCTTTAGCCTGTAATACTTTTAAATACATGTTTTGATTTTCATTTTCGGTGTCAATTTTTGACATATCCTTCATTTCTTTAGTTTTTGTTGAATTTTCTTCTTTATCAGATGTTTCGTCATTTAAATTACAACTTTTATCGGTTCTTTTTCTTAAAGACTTGCTCATTCAACGATTTGTTTATTTGTCTTTACGTTATAAATGCTATTTATTTTAATTTTATTCTGAATGACAAATCGTATGACACAGTGACAATGACGGTAACCTATTTTATGCAGTGGCGTAACTAGAGGCAGCCCCTGGGTTGTGTTTTCCCCTGAGATATTTCTTAAAAATAACTATTTTCTGGAAAAAAGTAGGTTAATTATACACAGGTAGGTACGCTAGAGGCTAAATGTCCACTTAAAAATAAAATGAACTTTTTTTTATAGAAACTTATGCCTTTTGGCAAACCTTCTTATTCTAGTCACACACGTCCAACCAACCGATTTGATTGAAATAAATATATAATTATATACAGGGTCCTGCAATAGTGCGTCAGGCTTCCATGGCTCCTATACCAATTTAGTTAGGAATTTCATTGAAACGCTAACTTATACTGTATCATACGGGGTACTTCAGGAAAATATTTTTTCATATACAGGGTGACCCAAAAAAGTGTGGTCATAAAAAGTTGTGATTTTTTAAATGGCATACCCTATATTTTTTTGCATATTTAGATGTATGCTATCGCCCTTTATAAATGCCTAAAATTTTGTTTGATTTGCTTTGGTAGTTTAAGAGCAATCAATTAAAAACTGAAAAAAAAATATTTTGAAGTCGTGGAAAAAAATATCAAAAAAAACAATCTAAAATTAGTTTTTTAACCACGGTATAAGGTGAGTTTAATGGCAAGAGGTTTAAGGATACTATGAATCGAATAGTATTTATTTACTTTATACAGGGTGTTTATAATAAGGTTTCAAGAATGACACATTTCAAATCTATTTTTCTCAACTTTTTTAAATGGAACACCCTGTTTATTATTTCGGTATTTTATATAAAATACACAAGCAATTTTTTTTTGTAGTTGAAGCATATAAGTTATTTCCAGCCGTTTTCGAAATAAATGCAAATTTCATAAATTATGTCGATTAAACAGAGTTTATTTTTAAAATTAAGCGTAGGCGACTAGACTAATAATTAAAAACTACAGTAATTGTTCAAAATGTCTTCCATTTTGTTCTGTGCACAAGCCAACATGTCTTTGAAAAGGTCTGTTTATTTTCCTTTTAACATTTCAATTGCAATACCAGCAAAGAGGTTCATTAGTAAGGTTTATCTCTAAAACCCATAGTAGGCTTTGAAATAAAACATGGATTCTTATACTTAGTTTGACAAGTTCTTTAATTCATTTTAAAAAAGTGTAATATCGGGTGAATAAATTATAAGAAATTATCTTGATAATACCTCTCCGAACCAATGGATCGGTAGAAACGGACCCCCCAGCCAGCTAGATCGCCGGATCTTACAAAACTAGACCTTTTTTATGGGGAGACGTAAAACAAATTGTTTACAATGATCCACCTACAACTGCTAATCAAATGCAGCAAAGGATAAGAGACGTGTTTGCTAGCATTTCCCCTGGAATGTTAAGGAAAATAAACAGACCTTTTCAAAAACATGTTGCCTTCTGCACAGAACAAAATGGAAGACATTTTGAACAATTACTGTAGTTTTTATTTATTAGTCTAGTCGCCTACGCTTAATTTTAAAATTAAACTCTGTTTAATCGACATAATTTATGAAATTTGCATTTATTTCGAAAACGGCTGGAAATAACATATATGCTTTAACTACAAAAAAAAATTGCTTGTGTATTTTATATAAAATACCGAAATAATATACAGGGTGCTCCATTTGAAAAAGTTGAGAAAAATAGGTTTGAAGTGTGTCATTTTTGAAACCTTATTATGAAAACCCTGTATAAAATAAATAAATACTATTCGATTCATAGTATCATTAAACCTCTTGTCATTAAACTCACTTAATACCGTGGTTAAAAAACTAATTTTAGATTGTTTTTTTGATATTTTTTCCACGAATTCAAAATAATTTTTTTTCAGTTTTTAATTGATTGCTCTTAAACTACCAAAGCAAATCAAACGAAATTTTAGGCATTTATAAAGGACGATAGCATACATCTAAATATGCAAAAAAATATGGGGTATGCCATTTAAAAAATCACAACTTTTTATGATCACATTTTTTTGGGTCACCCTGTATATGAAAAAATATTTTCCTGAAGTACCCCGTATGATACAGTATAAGTTAGCGTTTGAACGAAAGTCCTAACTCAATTCGTATTGGAGCTATGGAAGCCTGACGCACTATTGCAGGACCCTGTATAATATATCTATACATTAAGCGAGCAGGGTAGTCTTGACCGACTAGTTAAACAACAAAAATTTAATTCTTGGGGTATCGGTCCTGATGAGCGGTTGTTAAATGAAAATGCTTTTTTAAGCTACGCCAAGCTTTCGATAATGTTTATTATCTTCTTCAGGGCTACAATATGAACAAAAAATCAATTAGTCATAAAAACTCTAAGGTTTAGAAAACTCATTGGGAGAATTATTTTGCTTTTTATAACGACCAAAAAAGATCACAATTTTTGAAAAAAAGGTTAAAAATCAATTACTTACTGTTAATTGGCATTATGTAGGGCAACTAATATGAGAATTGAAAAGTAATGCGTGGAAAATGGAAATTGTTTTGCTACATTTTCACCAGTTACGACGATGGCTTGTACGTCTGGTTTTATACTGTCGAACGAGATAGATTTCAAAAAATTCTTTAGAGTTTTTTATGTCGATACAAATTCCTATTGTTAAGAGTATGGTCTTTATAGGTTCATGTTAAAATCTAGATAGGTATTATGGGTAACTAACAGAAAGCGTCCATTTTTTCGATCGCTTGGTACCATTTAATAGTCAATTAATTAACCATAAAGTTACATATCATGTGAAATTGCAAAGGAAATATATGTATAGTACTAAACAACTGTAAAAATATTTGTATTGTATAAAATTGGAATAACAATTATTGTGTTTTTTAGTGTTTAAATATTAGGATGCAGCGATCCCAGGCTACTTTATAAACATTCTTGTTGGAACAAATTTGTATTGAAAGAGTTAAAAGGAATTGTTTTGTAATGAGGATCTAGGTGGGTTATTTTTATCTAGTTGTAACAGATATGCATAAATTTCATTAAGGTGCTGGATGTCAGACCTCTTATTCATCGCGTTTGGTTCTTCTGCAATGAATACCACCTCTAGAAAGAGCCTTTTGGTATAGTTGTTTTGTGATCACAAACGACAACGAAAAGCAGCGACATCAACTTGACAGACCCTTGACAGTTGGTATCCGAACCTAACTTAACTTGATTCTTAAAAAAGTTTTAAATGTCGACCGTTAGTAATTTGTGTAAATGTGTATAATTTTAATTATAATATGTAACCTGTTTGCCAGTTAAGATTTACATGAATAATCTCAATTAAGTGTAAGTAATCTTAAAACTTAACATTAGCACATGTTGCATAGAACTTATCTTAATTTTAGTATTCCTGAGGATGGAAATAAACATTTTCGAAAGCTTGGAAAGAGTACTCTTCAATTTGCTGCTAAACCCAATATCTCCCTAGTTTATTCCTAACTTGTCAGCAACGACTACTCTAGATATCAATGTTGGGTTAGGTTAGAGTGACAGATTTCTGGCATTGTTCAAACAGTCACACGTAGTCCTATAAGAACCGTTGTGTTACCACACAGGAATCTAAATATGGCGTCAATCGAGCTGTCACATATTATAAACGAACTTAAAAAACTTAATAAAAATGATCTAATTAACTATATAGTTCTTAAAAAAGTGCCGGAAAATGCATCGGCTCTAAATGAAAGTGCAGTGAAGTTCCTCAAAGGAAATTCTGAACAGGATGTGTTCTATGAGACTCACGCTGATCAAGGTACGTCCAATAAGCCTGATGTTTGTAATGGGGCAATCTGCATATCAATGAAAGCGGATCTTAAAATTGTAAATATGAGGGCAGATTCTCAGACAAGACTGGTGCAAGAACTAGAAAAGTCAATAAAACAACTTAACATGATCATAACGCTCCTCCAAGAAAGATCGGGAAGTGAGGTTAAACGATCGATCCCGGAATCACAACAAATCGGTGCAACTGCTGATGCTGGGGCCACGACTTGCGGCTCGGGCTCCGCTGACGCTGTTTTGGCGGGGCGGCGCACGATATCATCAACTGCAGGATTTTCAGAAGTATCCCCACCACTCGGTACCGCACAGTCACAGCAGTACACTTCTACACGTACTGGCCGTAGACTGCTCCGTTCTGAGATCCAAGGGTCAGGTCAGTTGGATCGGCAAACCATTCAAAAACGAATAAGGCAGAAAACGGCGCAGCGATAACCCAATCTGAGCCGGTGCGAAATGAAATCACTGCCCAGCAAGTTGCTGGGGCATTGTTGGAAGTAAAATCACATCAAACTTTTAATGATTTAACTAAACCAAATGAAGGGAAGGATAATACTTCATGGTCAGTTGCACGATCAAAACGAAATTAGCGCAAAAGAATTATTGGTACAGGCACAAATTGTCAATTAAAAGCTGTGCCTAATTATGTATATTTTCATATATTTAGATTGGATCCGTCTTGCACAGAACAAGATCTAAAAACGTACTTATGTACCATGTTTCCCGAAGTATCTTATTATAAACTGGACTCAAAATATCCTACTGAATACTCATCATTTAAAGTAGACAAAACCTTTTTCGAATTAAAGTAGGGGTGTTTGAAAATCATGCAGCAAATATCATGGAGTCAAATTTGTGGTCGCCGGGTACAAAAATTAACAAGTTTTTTCACTTGAAAAGGGCCAATCCAACCGGCAAATAGCGACTTCTTATGTGAAATCTAATAAGAACCTTTTAAGTATATTTCATACAAATATTCAAGGCTTAACTAATAAAACCGACGAACTTGCGCAGTTTGCAAAAGTACACAATTATGACGTATTATGTATTAATGAACACTGGTGCAGTGAAGAAATCCTAAAGTGCGTTTATTTGGAAAATTATGATTTAGTATCTTCCTTTAATAGATCTAAGCATATACACGGTGGTGTTTGTATTTTTGTTAGACGTGGACTTGATTTCAAGTATATAAATGTTCTTAGCCATTGTAGGGAGCTTGACGCCGAATTTTGTGCCATGGAAATATGTCATGGTAAGATTTTAATTTTAACATTGTATAGGTCTTGCACTGGTTGCGTTGCTACTTTTTTGGGTTCACTGGATGAGTTGCTTCACAGCTATTCTGATAGATATAAGCAAATAATTGTTCTTGGCGATTTTAACATACATTTTTTGGGTGCCTCTTCCAGTCTTGCTGACCTTGTGTCTATCCTGGATAGCTTTGGTATAAGTGCAACTATTTCTGCTTTTACAAGAGTTACCGAGAATACAGCAACATGTATAGATAATATAATAACCAATTTGAATGAAAATATTTATACTGCCGGCGTTAAGGATCCGTGCCTGTCTGATCATTATGGTCAATTTATTGAATTAAACTTGTGTGTTAAAATTAAACCTAACATTTCTAAAGTAAGAAAAATTACTAGTAACTCTATTACTCACATAAAACAAGATCTTATGAATTTGAATTGGATTGATTTTTATAGCTTAGATGATGTTGAATGTATGGCGTCATGGTTAGCGGAAAATTGTAAAATTCTTATCAATAAATGTTTAAAACTATTAGAGGTAACCAAGCCCCAGTCCGTTGGTTTAATAACGAATTAAAAGAAAAGCGCGAAAAAATGTCGACAGTGAAGTTTATTAAAGACCAAACTGGTAATGAAACGTTCGGAGATCTGTATAAATTTTTGCGTAAAGATTTTTTACAAAAATGTGGTCAAATAAAAATATGTCTATGTCTATGTCTATGTCTATGTCTATGTCTATGTCTATGTCTACGTCTACGTCTACGTCTACGTCTACGTCTACGTCTACGTCTACGTCTACGTCTACGTCTACGTCTACGTCTACGTCTACGTCTACGTCTACGTCTACGTCTACGTCTACGTCTACGTCTACGTCTACGTCTACGTCTACGTCTACGTCTACGTCTACGTCTACGTCTACGTCTACGTCTACGTCTACGTCTACGTCTACGTCTACGTCTACGTCTACGTCTACGTCTACGTCTACGTCTACGTCTACGTCTACGTCTACGTCTACGTCTACGTCTACGTCTACGTCTACGTCTACGTCTACGTCTACGTCTACGTCTACGTCTACGTCTACGTCTACGTCTACGTCTACGTCTACGTCTACGTCTACGTCTACGTCTACGTCTACGTCTACGTCTACGTCTACGTCTACGTCTACGTCTACGTCTACGTCTACGTCTACGTCTACGTCTACGTCTACGTCTACGTCTACGTCTACGTCTACGTCTACGTCTACGTCTACGTCTACGTCTACGTCTACGTCTACGTCTACGTCTACGTCTACGTCTACGTCTACGTCTACGTCTACGTCTACGTCTACGTCTACGTCTACGTCTACGTCTACGTCTACGTCTACGTCTACGTCTACGTCTACGTCTACGTCTACGTCTACGTCTACGTCTACGTCTATATATATATATATATATATACAGGGTTATCCAAATTAAGTGTCCACCATTAGTAACTTTGTTATTATTAAAGATAGAAAATTGTTTAAATTAGCAAACTAGTAGTATTTTTACAGCTCATTAAGATACAAGAATTTAAAAAAAACAATAGAGCTTCGCGTTTTTGAGGTTAGAAGTAAAATGCCATTTTTTTAAATGGACACCCCTGTAGATTATATTTTTATCTGTTAAAGCTTTAAATTTTAAACAAAAAAGCTTATAATGACGTTTCAACTTAGTCAAAAATAACGTCAATATTAAATTTCTAAATATTAATAATAGTAAAATAATAAGGAGGCTATGAAGACCGCGTCACCATCGCACTATTTAATATTTATTTGGCATTTGGAAGGCTTTGGAAAACAATGGTAATTTCATAGGAAGTATCTTGTTTTAGTTGGTACGGTTTTTATTCTTTTTTCGTTTATAAGTTTTGTTGTGTCAGTTAATATTGAAAAAAATATGGTTTTTACCCATGCAGAAAAATGTTATAGGTATGTTAGAAACTTACTTAGTGTGCAGAAAATCCTCTTCGAGAGCAAGACAGTACTACTCTGGAGTATATCCACTTCGTATTCAACCGAATGAGCCATGTTTTCTAAGACTCTACCGAAAATTTAGAGACAATGAAAGTATTTTTGTCAAAACGAGGACAAAATTTTACAATGAGCGAGTCCACGGAAATTGAAGTTGTGGCATATTGCGAAGCCTACTGTGAGAATTCCATCGCAGATATTGTCAAGGACTCTAATTTGTCTTATGGCACTGTTCATAGGATTTTAAAAAAGCACAAATTTATTTCTTACAAGTACCGCAGAGTTCAAGATCTTTTGGCAGGGGATCCAGAAAGAAGACTAATTTTTTGCCATTGGCATCTTAACTTCTGTCGCCAAAATGTAAATAATTTTCGTTGTATTTTATGGACAGATGAATCCAATTTCTCAAATTCTGGATAGTACAATAGAAAAAATTATCATTACTGGTCACGGGAAAATCTTTTCTTAGTACATCCACGAGCTCCACAAGTCCGTTTTAGTTTTAACGTTTGGTGCTGTTTAATTGGTTCAAGGATGGTTGGTGCGTTTTTTTTTTATGAGGGCACTCTAACTGGTGAAGGAGACGTGGAATTTATGACTGAAATTTGGAATAATTTCTTAGACGAACTGGATCTTATAAGTAGACAGAATCTTCATTTTCAATAAGATGGTGCACCTGCCCATAACTACAGAGGTACTTACAGTGGCGGCTGGTTAATGAAGGGCTCTGGGGCGCCGCCCTCCCTGCAATTATTTCAAACAGAATCCAAAAATACTTTACTTAAAAAACCAATAACGCAATGTATTGTAGTAAGCAATCAATTAAAATAATTCAAACCAAACGGGCAGGCTATACTCATAGACAAGCGAGTTGCGCGCTCTCAAGGTTGTACTAAGTGCGGGAGGTGGGCATATACAGTAACAGCACGCGGGCTAGAAAATCCGACTTTCCGAAGTCCTGGCTAGTAACGACACTCGCGCTAGCAGCAGTTACAGTAATAGCACCCGAGGTATAAAAAGGTATATCGGCAATCGGTTTGTTCGTTGTTAGCAGAGCATTTTTTTTTTAAATCCAATTCATTTCATAATATTTCATAAAATATTAATTAAATTTAAAAAAAAATGCTCTGCTAACAACGAACAAACCGATTGCCGATATACCTTTTTATACCTCGCGTGCTATTACTGTAACTGCTGCTAGCGCGAGTGTCGTTACTAGCCACCACTTGAGGAAGTCAGATTTTCTAGCCCGCGTGCTGTTTTACGCATTCTGCTGTCTAGCACACGTGCCATTACTGATTATGATTTCGGCGATCCGAGCTAAAACGAAGTTTCTAGCCCGCGTGCTGTTAGTGTATATGCGGGCGGCGGCGGGCGACCTATTATCCGTCCCGATTCAACGCGCCTTCTCGATGGGTTGTCATGACGACGGAGGCCTGACGTCACCTACACATCGCACAACGAGCGGCCACGGAGAGCTCCAATTTTCCGCGCCCACTGTTCGCGAATCGCGATGCGACCTGTCATCTGTCGATGCCGCTGACTCGCTGACGTTTTGTTTATTTGTTTTGAGTTATTTATTAGTTGTTATAAAGTTGGAAAATTTCGTCTAATATGAAGGTTAGTGATTTACAGAAGGTTGTGTTTAGTTCTCTGAGCTTAAGTGAAAAACTTGATTTAAAAAATGCAGGGCGGCCACTACCAATATTGAACATTGTACAAGTGCAATCAAAAGATAAAAGTAAGGCACAGTTTACGCGTAAGTTTGACAAAGAAATATATAATAAAATATTCTGGATATGAGGTTGTGAGGACAAAAATTCTTTTTTTTGTTTCGTGTGTCTTCTTTTTGGCGGGGATGATAATTGGACTAAAAATGGGGTGCACTTAAAACATCTTTCAGAGAAAATAAAAAAACATGAAAATAGTGCAAAACATCGTTATAATGTGGTAAATTTTAAGATGTTAGGACAAACTAATAGTTTAACTTGTTTAAGTAGTGCTTATGCTGATGAAATTAAAATTCACAACGAGAAAGTTAGAAAAAACAGACGCGTACTTCCGAAAATAATAGACATTAAAAATTTTTTTTTAATTTAAAGCCAGCGCCCCCCTGACTCACCAGTCACGAGCCGCCACTGGGTACTTATCAACTTCTAAGTACTATAAATATTTTTAATAATCAATGGATAGGAACAAATGGCCCTATTCAGTGGCCTCCCCGATCACCAGACCTAACCCCTCTGGATTTTTTTTTGTGGGGTGTTTTAAAGAACCAAGTTTACAAGCAAAGATACAATAACGTTGACGATTTAAAGACTACAGTTAGGGAAACGATAAACGAGATAGATGGTAGGACCATACTTAAGACAGTTCGAGCAGTTCAAAAACGCGCAGAAAATGTATCGAAGAACGGGGTGGTATTTTTGAGCATATTCTAAGAAAAAATTTGTGATTTTATTTTGTTTTGTTATAAGTTCATGTGTATAATAAAGTTGGTAAATCTATCTTTATTGTTTCAATTTGGGTCTTATAACTTCTTTAGTTTTTATCCTAGGAGAAATTAATTATAAGCTTTTTTGTTTAAAATTTAAAGCTTTAACACATAAACATATAATTTACAGGGGTTTTCATTTAAAAAAATTGCATTTTACTTCTAACCTCAAAAACACGATGCTCTACTGTTTTTTTTATTCTTGTATCTTTATGAGCTCTAAAAATACTACTAGTTTGCTATTTAAACACGTTTGTATCTTTAATAATAAGAAAGTTACCAATGGTGGACACTTAATTTGGATAACACTATATATACAGTGAGCTCAAAAAGGTTGAAATAAATTCGTTTAAAATTCAGGTGATTATTTTCTGGAAAAACGCTTAGAAATTTCGATTATTATTTTTAATTGCGATTTTTTTGATACAAGAAATGTGTATACAGGTTGTCTTAAGAAGAACATATACCGTCAACATTGATTTTTTATTATATTTTTTTTAACTACGATACATTCTGAACACTATTTGGATAACATACCATATCTCCAAAATCAACGGTTTTCGATATATTGACATTTTTTCTGGTACGATAACTACAATAAAAAATGAACTCTTTACATCTATTTAGTCTACAGGGTGGGCCACTGAAAACTTACAATAGCTATAATTTTTGAATCAAAAAAATAAAAAATACTGTTTCTATAAAATCATATGACGTATTTTTTAAACCACCCCGACCTACCCCTTAGGCGCCTCCCCTACTCATTTGAAAATCTTAAACGGCAAGACCCCACCTGTGGCACGTTTTTGGAAAGCTCATGAAAAATGCTAAGCGATGATCATAAAATTTTTAGGGTGAAAAACTACCCTTCACACAGGTGGACATAAATTGAACAAAAAAAAGGAATTTTTTCAGCATAAGTTACAAATAGGGACCCAGCTAAATTCAAATCAGGTATTTTTCAAACCACCCCGACCCACCCCTAGGCGCCACCCCCACTCACTTCAAAATCTAAGATAGCGATACCCCACTTGTGGCACCTCAATGGAAAGCGTATAAAAAATGCTAAACGATGGTCATGAGAACTTCACGATGAAATAAAAAAATTGACCTAAAATTAAAAAAAAAAGTCAAAATCAATAAAATTAATAGTTTTTGTATCCATGCAGTACAAATGGGTACCTACTCAATATCCTACCTGTGTATGTAAAAGATCAATGCCGCACATTGAAACGCCTAAAATGCGAAGCTAAAAGAAATGTAGATAATATAAAAAAAGCAACAAAAAGATCTTTTACTACTTAATATCGTTCAGCCTAATTTTGTGATAACGCAACTTATTCCTTATAATCTACATTTTTTTTCTTTCCTTCACTTACTTCAATTTTCAATCGTTTGCAAATTTCGTTACGATATTTTATACCTTTATTTGATTTCATTATTTAAAACTTGGAAAAATGGTTTATAGTGTGGAAGAAAGAATTCAAATAGTTTTTCTTTATGGTGCTGAAGGTATGTGCTATTTGAGAACAGACCGTGCTTTCAATGAGAGAAATCCGAACAAAAACGTTTATGTTAGGGATTTGATTAAAAAGTTTCAACAAACGGGATCGGTCAAAAATAAAAAAGGGAAGGGCCCAGGGTACTGAATGAAGAAATGCAGATAGAAGTTATTGGTCAGGTGTCGGTCAATCCAGAAATATCAACGCTCCAGTTGGCATCAGTAACAGGCATAGCCCGAACATCTGTGAGAAGAGTATTGAAAAAGCAAAAATTCCACCCCTACAAAATGAAGATTCTGCAGGAACTTGGCGACGACAATCCAGATAGAAGGATCCAGTTCTGCGAACTAATGACGAAGGAAATTCGAAGGGAACCTTCACTCACTACTTCACTCACTACAAATATTTGTTTTAGTGATAAGAGCTCATTTTTTCTAAATGGAAATGTGAATAAGCAGAACTACAGATACTGGAGCGATGAGAATCCGCATATTGTTGTTGAAGGACACACCCAAAAGCTCAATGTTTAATGCGAAATACTGGGGGATAAAATAATAGGTCCATTTTTCATCGACGGAAATTTGACTGGTGATGCTTATGTGGAAATGCTGAAAAATTTTATAGAGCCAGCCATTGTACATGAGGTTGAAAATCAAAGAGATTTGGGAGGAAATTTGAAACTTAATGAAGACCTCATACACTTTCAGCAAGATGGAGCCCTTCCGCACTATGCTATTGTCACAAAGCGGTGGTTAGTTAGATTTTATCCAAGGCAATGGATTGGCAGAAGGGGTCCAATGGAGTGGCCGCCAAGGTCACCTGACCTCAATCCTTTAGACTTCTTCTTGTGGGGTTACATTAAATCCATAGTCTACAAGACAGAACCAGCTTCGTTGCAAGAATTACGGAAGAGGATAATTGAAGCATGTCGAAATATTCCGAGAGAGATTTTCCAAAAAGTGAGAAAAGAAGTATTTTTGTATGGAACAAAACGGCTGTCATTTTGAACAATTGTTAAAATAAATTATCTAGATAATTTTTAATTTGGTTCCTTTTTTTCAAATTGTCAAACCTACATTTCTTATCACTACTTACCAGTAATTGTCTTAAGTTTTCTCGAAAAAAGTTTTAGAAAAGTAGATAGGTAGGTAATACGATTTCTTATAAAATAGGTTAAGTTAAAATCTTTATGACCATCGTATAGCATTTTATATACGCTTTTCATAGAGGTGCCACAAGTGGGGTATACATCGCTATCTTAGATTTTGAAGTGAGTGGTGGTGGCGCCTAGGTGGGGGTTGGGGTGGTTTGAAAAATACCTGAATTGGATTTAGCTGGGTCCCTATTTGTAACTTATGCTGAAAAAATCACTTTTTTTGTTCAATTTATGTCCACCTGTGTGAAGTGTAGTTTTTCAATTTCACCCTAAAAATTTTATGATCATCGCTTATCATTTTTCATGAGCTTTCTAAAAAGGTACCACAGGTGGGGTGTTGCCATTTAAGATTTTCAAGTGAGTAGGGGTGGCGCCTAATGGGTAGGTCGGGGTGGTTTGAAAAATACGTCATATGTATTCCCCCTTGATTTTATAGAAACGGTATTTTTAATTTTTTTTTTATCTTTTTGGGTTCAAAAATTATAGCCATTGTAAGTTTTCAGTGGCCCACCCTGTATAATATTTACATATACTATATTAAATTTCCTGGCAATATGCAAGTAGACTAACCTCATGCCTTATTCAAGCTTCAAGTTCATCAATATTGTTAGGTCTGTTAAAGATAGTTTAGATAGCCCCACAGAAAAAAATCTAGCGGGGTCAAATCTGGTGACCTTGCCGGCCATTCTATTGGACACCGTCGACCAATCCACTTGCCAGGAAATACTGTTTCCAAGTACTCACGCACCGGGTGTGTGTAATTGGCTGGTGCCCCGTCTTGCTGGTACCATAAGTTATTGTTGGGGATGTCTGGCTCATCTGAATTTGGATAGAGTACAGCAAGTGCCGGTATTAACTCAAATTCTACAAATTCTAGATACAGTTCGCCATTTAACGTACCATCAAAAAAGAAGGGACCTTAAATCCGGTTATCAACAATTCCAGCCCAAACATTCACTTTTTGCGGGTATTGTGTGTGAGGGACTCCATGATCCAGTGCGGATTTTCCTTAGGCCAATATCGACAGTTTTGGCGATTCACATGCCCATTTAGAGTAAACGTTGCTTCATCAGAGAACACAATTCTTTTTAAAATTTGAGGATCTTCAATGTATCTGTTCATCATTATTTCGCAAAATTCTGTTCTTCTATCCGGGTCATTATCATTAAGTTCATGAACCAACTGTACCCTATAGGGATGTCATTTATTTTTGTGTAAATAATTCAATACGGTTGCTTGACAAATATTATTTTTCGTGGCAATACCGCGAGTAACACTATTGTGGTTTTCTTGGACAGCTAAGAGGACATTTAACTGCACATCTTCTGAAATCCTAGGTCGACCTTAAATATAATTTTCTCTAACATGCCCCAAAACCCTATATTTTTTACAATTTTACTAACAACAGATTAAGATATTGGTGCTCGGTTTGGGTACTTATTGTTAAATAACTCACACACTTCTGTTTGGGTACACATCCTATATCCATAGCCAAGCATCATTAGTACCTGTATCCTATCTTTTTCACTTAACGGCGCCATTTTTACAAAATTACTTGAAGTTAGATAGTTCTACAGAATTTAAAGAATTTTTGACAAGAAGTAAATGTCTGTGTCAAAATAAATTAATTTAGGTAACAGGTTACAATAATAATAAAGAAATGCGCAATTAAAACTAAAAATTCACGGATCTCGGCATTTTTTCAGAAAAATATTAAAATGTCAATATATCGAAAACCGTTAGTTTTGGAGATATGGTATGTTATACAAAAAGTATTTAGAATGTATCGTAGAATTTAAAAATAATAGAATATATAGGGTGTTCTATTTAAAAAAATCAATGTTGACGGTATATGTTCTTCTTGAGACAACCTGTATACACATTTCTTATGTCAATAAATTCACAATTAAAAATAATAATCGACATGTCTAAGCGTTTTGCCAGAAAATAATCAAATGAATTTTAAACGAATTTATTCCAACCTTTTTGAGCTCACTGTATAACAAGTTTTTATCTGATTTAATTCTTCATTAAAATACATCATAAAAATCAACTTAAAAATAATTAAAATGTTTATTAATTTTATTTGTTAATGTATCAAAATCGTCTAAAATAATATCATGCTATATTCTATTTTAATACTTATAAAAATGGTTATTGAATATTGAACATGGAAGCGACGGTTGATTTCATGTTCATTTTAGACGAGCAACCACTCCCAAATTTCTCGAAATTTGGGAGTGGTTCTAAAAAATTTTTTTCGCTTTTCGCGTACAACTCCAAGGCAGCCCCCTCAGACTAAAAGCCTAGATTTGCTACTGGTTACATTAGCCAGTGGCCCTGCCACTGCCAAAGTGTAATTTCCTAAGACAATACATTTATAGAATGGAAAATTAATTTGACAATAATATACAGCCCATAATAATAGAATAAAGATACTTCTATAAAGAATATAATATTTTTCGAATGTATATACAGGGTGTTTGGGGAGGAAAGGGCAATATTTTGGGAATGTGTTCAGAGGGTGAAAATAAGATAAATAAACCCATATGTTTCAGTTCGATTCTCAACCATTTTTGAAATAATCGGTTCTAAAATTTTTTTATATTGAAATAATTAAGAAGGCTTTAGTTTTAAACGTCCGATCAATTTTGATTGATAGTTTTGACATGCATAGTAGTTGTCAGTTAGCTTCATATTGAGCGTATTGACTTGAACCAAGATTTTCATACTTACACATTCAGTCACAGGGAGTATGCCGACATGACATTCGTGTATGGTTACTGTAACGGTAGTGCGATGCGCGCAGTTAATAAATATCGACGTCGTTTTCCAAATCGAAGAAATCCTAATAGAAGAGTTTTTCAAAAAGTATTTGCAAGTGCTCAGGAAATGGAATGTTTCCAAGTGTGAGAATTGTTTCTGAAAGAGTGCAGGGTCTAGATGTAGAAAATAAAGAAAATGTTCTGGATATGGTCGCTGAGAACTCAGGTATAAGTACGAAACGGGTTGCAAATGAACTTCATATACCATTACATTTAGCTAGCCTTATGGAAGTCGCTTAGAAAAAACGGATTAAAACCTTTTCACCTTCAACCCGTTTAACATCTTCTAGATGGTGATCCTGCTTCAAGGGTACAGTGACGGAAATAAAATTTCGTACACTGAGGTTAAGATTTTATGCTATTTTTGAATATTTTGGTAAACTGGGCTTTTTACAATTATCTCACTACAAAGCCTTAGAACTAAATGCGAAAATACAGGATCATTGAATAGAAGGGCTGGAAGTGGCAGAAGAAAAATTTCAAACGAAAATTAAGATAATAATATATAATACATGACTTCGAAATTAAATATAAAACAGATTATTCAAATATTTAAAAAAACAACATTGGTTTAATATTTTAAAGCGGCACCATTTTTTCCACTAATAAGTTTAAACGTCTGGGTATTGATGCCACCAGCATTTGGGCGTGATGAAGATTGTAGGTATTCCAAGTTTCTTCAATTTTATTCCACAACTCATCACTGTTTTGAGGATGGAAATCATTGTTCTTGTTAATTTCTTTCACGATATAACCCCAAACGTTTTCGATTGGATTGATATCAGGGCTTTTTGAGGGCCAAGGTAATAATGAAATGTTATTTTCCCGTATCCAGTCCGAAACTCTCCTTGCTGTATGGACAGTGTCCTGGACAGGGCAGTTGTCATGCTGGTATATAAAATTTTCTTGTTGAAATATATTGTTTACCGATGGCAACCTAACATTTTGAAGGATGTGTATATAAGCTTGAGTATTAAATCTTCCTCGAATTCGGTGGCATATTCCTAGCCCTCTGCAAGTCATATACCCCAATACATTAACTGAAAATCTTCCACTTGTTTTAACAGGTTGGGTATATTTTTCTTCGTACCGTGTATTTGGCGGCATATACTAGGGTGGAACGAAAATTTAAAAAAATTGAATAGCGTTTAGTGATGCCGCGAGACGAGACGAGACGAGAATTGGCCCATTCTCGTCTCGTCTCGTGAAGCGAGAATTTTTTTTTATCTCGTCTCGACGAGAAACGCGTTTGTCTCGCTCGAGAGTGCCATTGTCTCGTCTCGTCTCGTCTCGTCTCGTCTCGTCTCGTATCGTCTCGTCTCGTCTCGTCTCGTCTCGTCTCGTCTCGTCTCGTCTCGTCTCGTCTCGTCTCGTCTCGTCTCGTCTCGTCTCGTCTCGTCTCGTCTCGTCTCGTCTCGTCTCGTCTCGTCTCGTCTCGTCTCGTCTCGTCTCGTCTCGTCTCGTCTCGTCTCGTCTCGTCTCGTCTCGTCTCGTCTCGTCTCGTCTCGTCTCGTCTCGTCTCGTCTCGTCTCGTCTCGTCTCGTCTCGTCTCGTCTCGTCTCGTCTCGTCTCGTCTCGTCTCGTCTCGTCTCGTCTCGTCTCGTCTCGTCTCGTCTCGTCTCGTCTCGTCTCGTCTCGTTTTTTCTCGTGAGTAGGGAATCATAAAAAATATTTTTTTATACGAATCTTAAAGGGGGTAAACATTTAAAAGTATCTGGTCGTCTCGCAGAAGGGTTTAATATAAGTCGGTTTGTTAGTCATGTGACTTAGAAACTATTTTTCTTAGATCAACAAAATATTGCAAGCGGCCATAAGACATAATTCACGTAATGTAATAGGCATGGCACCGAGGTATTTTCAGTCCAAAATATACGAGGTGGTAAAAGATACAGAATAGAGAACGATTTATAATAATAATAATAATTGATTCATAATGGAACTACCCTTCTTTTATTATTTATTTTTTGGCATAATTCGGGGCATAATTAACTGCAATAGTTTGGAAAATATTCGACTAAATAAAGGGATCAGCCCAGGCCCAGAATGTCATCCGGGGAAAAACCTTAATTTTTTTATTACATTAATAGAAAGTGCAAGAGAAAGAACTTAAAGAAGTATTTCCGAAAATGCTCTATTTGACATATCAATCTCTCATAGTTTATGAAATATTCGGACTAAATCGCCGTAACATTAGATAATTAATTATTGTGTCCTTCTTTTACATATGAGTTATACAATGTAAACTGTAATTGGTTTAAGATCACCGCCGCTACAACAGAAAGTTTTACAATACCTATAAGAATCTCATATATTTTTGTTTAGTCTCATATAATTTTGTTGTATCTTCTATGTTTCTAAAAAATATATATCTGACAACCTTTCGTATGAAAACCAACAAGCATTGCCATTGCGTTTTTTTCTACTGCAGTAGGTAAATGCCTTCACAATACGATAGAGTGAGAACGTTAAACACATTATTTTTCTGTCTATATATTAGGAGATCCTAAAATTCAGTGTTCTAACAAACGAGAAAATTCGAGAAAAAACGAGAAATTTCTCGACGAGAAACGGTCTTCTCTCGTCTCGTCTCGTGACTTCTCTCGAGAAAAAAATTTCACTCTCGTCTCGTCATGACGAGACGAGACGAGACACGAGAATTTCTCGTCTCGGCGGCATCACTAATAGCGTTGCGTCATAGTTAAAAAAATATGCTTCTTACTATTAAAAACAAGTATATAAAAAATAAAACTTGTGTCTTTGTATCTTGAGGTTCCTCAAAGGGACGCCATATTTAATAAAATAAGAACTTTCAGTCTTTTAACCAATTTTTATTAATTTTTGATTTTTGTGACATAAATCATCGCATACATTTTAGTATGCTGTTTAAGGTTGTAGGAAACTACTTTCTAAATTTTAAAGCGAAATTTTAACATTTTGAGGCTATTCAAGTGCAGCCAATTCGAACAAAAATACAGGTTTTATTTTAAATTATATTTTTATTAACTTCAAGTTCAGAATAATAAAAGGAAACCAATAACTCTTAAATTAACATTACTCATTCCTATTTTTAAAGAAGTTAGTTTTTTTTTCAAAACATGGCAATATTAAAAATTTTAAGGGCTTTGAGGAACCCCAGAATATTAAAATCTGTCAGCCAATTTTTGACACTTTTTTTTGTTTACTAATGCGCGTATTTTAACAACTATATGTCAGACTACTTGGAGTAAAAAAGTGTTTTTCGTTCCACCCTAATATATACTCTTAACTGTCCGTTATAATAGGACTGAAAAGTCTTCTTGTCGGCAAATACTACCTTTTCCCAAAAATTCATACCTTGCGGTAAATATTCCAGCGCAAACCCCATTCTTTGCTCTTTATTCATATCGGTCAAAAACGGTTTTTTAGCAGCTACCTTATTTCTTAATTCCAAATTTTTCTTTATACGATTTCTCGCCGTTCTTACTGTCCCAGGAAAATTAGTTTGGTTGTGTGCTTTTACAGCCGTCTGAAATGGATTGTTTCGCAAAAAATCTATCAGGTCATTATCTTAATTTTCGTTTGAAATTTTTTTTCTGCCACTTCCAGCCCTTTTTTTAAGTGATCCTATATTTTTCCATTTAGTTCTGAGGCTTTGTATAGTGCTTCTTGGTTTTCCAAATTGCTCAGCTATTCTTTGTAGAGAAACACCGTCTTCGAATAAAGCAATAATTATTCTAGCCTTCTCAAGTTCATTCATGTTCACAAAATTTGTTAAAATGAAATAATATAATTGTCAAATCTGATGACACCGATAACAATTTGTCAAAAAGTGAAGTGCATTTCCAGGTGATCCAGGTATACAAAAGCCGACATCACATCAGGAAAAAATAGTGTACGAAATTTTATTTCCGTCGCTGTACAATTTTGTGAATGGATCCATCAAAATCTAAGTCTGCATAAATACATTTTATTTAGCGATGAAGCTCAGTTCACTCGTGATGGAATTAATAATTGCCACAATGAACATCGGTGGTCAGATGAAAACCCTCATGCTACATTTAAACGAAACTTTCAACATCGATTCAGTATTAATGTATGGTGTGGAATGCTCAACGACCAGTTGTTTGGTCCATTCGAAATGGATGGGCGTCTTACTGGAGAGGGACATTTACGGTTTTTGGAAGACCATTTGATACACATTTTGGATTATGTTCCGTTAAATGTTCGACAACGAATTTACTTCCAACATGATGAAGCCCCACCTCATTTTAGTCTCCGTATGCGAAATTTCTTGAATTATCGTTTTCCTAATCGCTGGATTGGCAAGTTTGGCCACCGAGGTCACGGATGAAATCGCTAGTATATGAAACACGAGTGGAAACGAAAGAAGCACTCCGCGATCGAATTTTGAAAATTCAATTTTCAATGCTGCAGCTTTTATAAAAAACAATCCCCACTCAATCCAACGTGCTACCCGAGCGGTTAACAAACGTGCCGAAAAATGTATTGGAGTTGGTGGAGGGGGTTTTGAAAATATTCTTTAAGTTAGTTTGTACTGCAGTACCTGCAATTATTCGCTTTTAAAATAAAAATTAACTTACAAAAACTTTAGAACATATTATTTCAGAAATGGTTGAGAATCGAACTAAAACATATGGGTTTCATTCTCTTATTTCCACCCTCTATACACATTCCCGAAATATTACCCTTTCCTCCTCAAACACCCTGTATAAATAAAGTTTTTCTCTGTCGCCCTTTTTTTTAGGTAGGAAGAGTTCAATCCGGTCCCAAGATCGATCTCGTCCTATATAAAATAAATTAGATTTCAGTATACAATAAAATTTTTAACATGTATAAATAAGTTTCGGTTTCGGCCGAAACTGAGACCAAGGCCGAAGATTCGGTTTCGGTTTAAAACCTTGCTTTGGTCGGACACTAGTTTTAGGAATAGAAAATAGTATAACAACTTCACTTGATTTGATTCCTATAGAATTCGAAAATGCAACCAACCAGCTACAAACAGTAGCTATATATTTATATAGAGAATTCTATTTTTTTTTCGTACAACTTTTTTGAGCCACCATGTAGAGTTAAAAATAATTGTTACCCTAACAACATTAATTTTAGCATATTTTAAATAGCAACGTAACTCTTATAGTTTACCGCATTAATGACACTAGATTACCACCCTTTATCTATCCGTTAAAACACCTACAGTCCAACGGGAATGGGAAACATGTTTTTTCGTGATCTTCGAGGACAGTAAAAAATGTCGAAGGTAATGAAATTCATGCATTTCTTCTAATGATATTATCCACTATAATAGAGGGCGTGCTGTACTGTCTAGGTGATCAACATCATTTTGGAAAATAAACTATCGTTTTGTGGTCTTAATATTTAATTAAATGCTAGATCACTATTCTTCCCCCCCATACAATTTTGTAACATGGAAATTGATTATTCTGAAAAAGTTGGTGATGCATGGTTACCCAGATCACCAACACCAAAAAAGCCTAAACCTGAATAACATTGAAAAAAACAAATTATCTAGGAACGTGCCGTGCAAAGGTAATATACGTTTTAATGTTGTAGCCGTCATTAGGTATACCTACCTAACGAGTGACTCTATGATATTATCCTATTTTATTTTTGTTTATGTCACAATTAATTACTTCGCATCGCGTCGTATCGCATACCTTATACAATGCATTTTAAACAAAAGGCTAGACGGCTATACCCATACAAAAAGTTATTCATTTTAAGAAAAATTGTTGTATAAAGGGTGACTTAAAAATTGTTTTATCCGCGAGTTCTATCGTTGTTGGCCACCCCGTATATTATAAATAAGTTCTATGATCCTTACTAAGAATATCGAAAACAAATATTATACCATAAAAAGACATTACCAACAACATTAATGTCACTGACTTCAATTTTTTAATTTTGTCACATATGTAGAATATTAAAGCGTGTTGGTTACGTCATAGACGTACCACACCATTAATCTACAAGAAACAATCTTTCAAAATATGCAAACCGCTTTAAAACCCGTGATATTGTTTCCGAACTACAGACCTGTAATATAAACGTTAAAAAAATAATTTATCGACCTTTGTGGTGAGCAGTATATTTCGCCATAAATATTATAAAACTGTAAGTTTCTCGAATAGGAACCTGTACATACTCAATTTAAAGGCACAAAGCAGGGTCGTAACTAGGCGTGGTAGGTTAGGTTAGAGTGGCAGACCTCTGGCATTGACCAAACAGTCACACGTAGTCCTGTAGGGCCGTTGTGGTACCACACGTGTTCCGCGCAACCTATTCGCATCAGCTTCCTGATGGTTAACGCGACGTGACGTAGATCGTAGAAGAATCTTGACAGCTCATTCAAACCAGCCACTACTGTTAATGAACTTCGTGAGTCGACCCAGTTGCAGGCTGCTCACTTCCTCCAGATCATTAAAAAATGGTTCGCCCAGTGCATTGAACCTTCTTCTCGCGAGGCCGGGGCATTCACACAAGAAATGCTGAATAGTTTCCTCCTCTTCTTCATCTCTGCAACTTCCACAGAAGTCGCTAGTTGGTATTTGCATACGTTCAGCGTGTCTACCGAACAGGCAATGTCCGGTGACTAGTGTTGCCGCGAGACGAGACGAGACGAGAGTAGGCCTCCTCTCGTCTCGTCGAGAGAGGGCGAGACGAGACGAGAGACGACCTTCTCTCGTCTCGTCTCGCTTCTCTCGTGATTTAAACCAAATATAGTAAAAACCAAGCAAAATTTTAACGCGTTTAGGTTAGGTTCTATCATATTTGACATAAATTGTGTGCAATATATGTCAAATATGACAGAACCTAACCTAAATGCGTTAAAACTTTGCTTGGTATTTACTACAGGGTGGCCGATTAGTGCGACAACGGTCAATATCTCCTGTACCACTAAGATAGCGGAAAACTTTTGACGAAGCTTATTAAGGGTTAAGAGGTGCCTCTAATAAAATTATTTTTGTCTACACTAGGTGCTCCAAAACACCAGCACGGTAAGAAATTTCCATTTTCAAGATATTGACTTTTAAAAAATGTAATTTTTGAGTTTCGACAGATCTAACAGTACGTCTTAGAGCAAAACGGCTCACATGTCCCTATCTTCCATTTTTATTATCTTCCCAAAAAAAGCACCTTCTGGTTAAACCGGAAGAACTATATTTCTTGCTTTCGAGTTACATCCGGTTTAGCCGGAAGTTTGATTGATTTGGGAAGATAGTAAAAATGAAAGATATAGACATATGCGCCGTTTTGCTCTAAGATGTACTGTTAGAAAGCTATAGGCTGTCGAAACTCAAAAATATAATTTTTCAAAAGTCAATAACTTGGAAACTATTAATATAGACTTAATAATGCATTTAATAAAAGTAATTATAAATTTATGTAAAATCTGAAAATTTTAAAAATATACAGGGAGTTTTATTTAAAAAATGGAAATTTTTTACCGTGACGGTTTTTTGGAGCACGACGAAAATAATTTTAAAAGAGGCACCTCTTAACCCTTTGTAAGCTTGGTCAGAAGTTTTCCGCTATCTTTAATGGTACCGGAGATATTGACCTTTGTTGCACTAATGGGCCACCCTGTCTATTATGAGATTTTTAAAATCTTCTTAAATTCCTCTTATCAAAAATATACAGTATGTCTCCGTAAGTTCGCATCAAATGGAAAACTTTTTTATTATTGATTTCTCAGAAAATTTTATTCTTTATATAAAGCTCTGCATGGTCTAAAACCAAAAATGCAACTATCAGATATTAAATTTTCTCAGACATATACGGGGTTTGTCAAAAAATATGAATTTTGCCCAAGAGTAAAGTACCTTTATTTTTGACAATATCGAAAATTGTTATTAAAAAAAGTTGATCAGAACTAAAAACCACGTTTAAATGTGCAATTACACCTATTTACGATGAAAAAATATGTTTTGTTTTTTTAAATAATTTTTTATATTGCAAATAAGAAAACACATACAAATAATAAATTGTGTAACTAACATAATAATAATAGAAATTTAATTTTCACTTATTCCACTAATGCCTCAACATATCCACCCTCTCGTTCAATACATTTCATCGTTCTATTGGCAAATTTCCTTAAAACTTTTCTTATCATTTCTGAAGAAATTTCCCGGCATGATTGTGTAATTATCCTCTCCAAATGATTAACATCATGAAAAGGCCATTGCTGGTAAACTTTTTGTTTTAAGTAACCCCATAAGAAGTAATCTAGAGGGGTTAGGTCAGGGGATCTAGCAGGCCAAAAAATATCTGAATATCTGTGCATAACTTTTCCATTGAACAAATGTTCAAGATATGCCCTAACATTTAATGTACTGTGGCATGTTGCACCGTCTTGTTGGAACCAAACACATTGCCGTTCTTGTAAAGGTAGGTCGTCCATAAAGTCACTGATTTGATTTTGCAAAAATTGTAAATAACGTTCGGCATTCATAGAATGGTGAAAAAAATATGGTTCTATTTTTCTGTTCTTGTAAATACCACACCACACGTTCGTTTTAAATGAATATTGGTCACGAGACTTTATTGTAAAATTGGGATTTTCCTCAGATCACCAGCGACAATGTTGTGACGAGACAGTTCCATTTGAAGAAAATGTTGCCTTATCGGAAAACATTATACGTCTCGGAAAAAAACGGTCCTCTTCTAACTCTCCTTGGATGAGGGAGCAAAAATCAATGTGTGAACGATTTTTGGTTTGAATGGTCTGAAATTATTTCGTTTTAAAATTCTTCCCACTGTATCCTTACTTACATTTTGTTGTACTAACGACTTTCTTTTGCGCAATGACACTTTTGGATGTTCTACAACAGACAGCATTACTTCTAACTGCGTGTTCTCATTGGCAACCAGTTTTCGGCGTTTTCCATTAAAGTTATTGTTTAAACTTCCAGTAGTCTTAAATTTATTCATTATTCTTGTAACAGTTGATTGATTATTATTTTTATTGGGATGTCTATTATTAAAAATAATTGCTGCTTCTCTATGCGTTTTATATTTTTCTTCCACTATCATAACAATTTAAATTTTTTCTTCACAACTTAATAAGACCATTTTTATGTACTTTATAAATTTTAACGCGCTTTGACGGTCCCTGTCGAACATTTCTTGCTATTATCACAT
Organism: Polydrusus pterygomalis; assembly: GCA_963969555.1. NCBI lineage: Eukaryota > Metazoa > Arthropoda > Insecta > Coleoptera > Curculionidae > Polydrusus > Polydrusus pterygomalis. The sequence goes on from OZ018384.1 coordinate 14,868,308, forward strand.
TTGTATGTCAAAGCACCCTAGATTACAAACCACTAGAGTTAAATTTGCATTGTTATTGTACAAATACGTACGTTTCAAAAAAGAAAAATATTTTTTTTTATCGTAAATAGGTGTAATTGCATATTTAAACGTGGTTTTTAGTTCTGATCAACTTTTTTTAATAACAATTTTCGATATTGTCAAAAAGAAAGGTACTTTACTCTTGGGCAAAATTTATATTTTTTGGCAAACCCCGTATATGTCTGGGAAAATTTAATATCTGATAGTTGCATTTTAGGTTTTAGACCATGCAGAGCTTTTTATAAAGAATAAAATTTTCTGAGAAATCAATAATAAAAAAGTTTTCCATATGATGCGAACTTACGGAGACATACTGAAAAGTTTTCCATATGATGCGAACTTACGGAGACATACTGTAATGTCCATATTTGGACAGACGGATTTCGAGTTATTTGACTGCAAATAATTTTATCCAGCGATAAAACGTCATAATAATATGTTATTCTAAATGGCCAGGCACGGCTAACGAGATAAAACTATTTGCACTTAAATAACTCGAAAACCGCTGGTCCAAATATAGACATTATGTATATTTTTGCAAAGAGGAATTTAAGAAGATTTAAAAAAGCCCAAAAAAGTAACGTTTTTTGCTCGAGAGAGATCGAGAGAGACGAGAATTTCTCGACGAGAGAGGGTACTTCTCTCGTCTCGTCTCGGAGTTTTATTCGAGAGAAAATATCTCTTTCGTCTCGTCGAGAGAGGGCCAGACGAGACGAGAGACGAGAATCTCTCGTCTCGGCGGCAACACTGTAGCGGCCACAATTGCCTGGAGATGCTACAAGTTGCCATCCCTGTCCATCTGCTTTGTGCAAGTTGTTTAGATATCCGATCTATATCCTCTTTGACTGATACCAGTGGTCTAGCCACAGTGTTCTCTGCTAGTTCGGCAGACATGCTTGCGCCCTCCCTGGCGAGCGCATCAGCAGTCTCGTTGCCATGTATTTTGCTGTGTCCAGGAATCCAACACAGGGTGATTCGATGGTGAGCACCAAGTGTGCAGAGATGGTTGCGACAGCGCCTTACTAATTTTGACTTAGTGCTGCTGGAGCAAATTGCCTTTATGGCTGCTTGACTGTCTATATAGATTGCTATAGACGCAGCTGCTTTCAAGCCAGGGTGATCCCGCAGGGTGTTCACTGCTTTATCCACTGCAAAAATTTCTGCCTGGAAAATGCTGCAGTAGTCAGGGAGTCTATGTCATGGGGGGGGGGGGGGCGACGCCCCCCCAAAAGTCATATTAAACATCAAAAGTTGGGAAAACTTGGGTAGACAAAAATGTGTGCAGCTTATTTAACTTCCATTAGTTGCCCCGGTAAGACTAACTGTAATATATAGATAGACACTTTTGGCATTTTCAGTCATTAAAAGAGTGTCGTGTATCGTACACAACCTAAGTCTTTGGAGGACCTTAAAAACAGTATTTTAGATGCTGTGCATGTTATTTCTCGTAAACATTTGCAAAACGTGCTTTCCCAATTTCCCGAGAGGATTGGACAGTGGACACTGTCAGGTGTTTGAAGGACGACATTTTTAACATTTAATTAAATAACTTTTTTTTATATTATTGTTTATTTAAAAATTATTACCAATTTTGTTTAAATAATCAAATGTACTACATTCATTTGCCCGTAATTCCGAAACAGTTGAATTTAGTCATATGGTATGCTATACAAAAAATATTTTAAAGTTATTGAAAATTTAGAATATCTGATAATATACAGGGTGTTCCATTTTAGTCCTATACCGGGTGTCTACGGAAGATGGTTCGCCGCTCTAACTTTTTTGTTTTTCAAGATAATGAAATAAAATTTGGGGGATTGTATATGACATAAAACTGAATTTTTTAAAGTTGACTCAACATTATGAAACTTCCAGTCTAACCGGAAGTGATATAAGTTTTCGATTTTTAAATGGGACACCTTATATATTTTTCCTTTTTCTGACTCATATGACATTCTTAATATAACGATGACACATTTCTCACTTTTTGTTACCAAGAAAATATTCTTTTACAAATTTATTGTTTTATCTAGAGGGCTATGAATACCTTAAAATCCTTATTGCACTTCTTTAATCTTGGGAAAAATACAATTTTACTATTTTTGGTCCAATGCTATGTGCTGTGTAAAATTTAATCTTTAAAGTTGTATTACCTACTCATTTTTTTTTAAACGGCAACATGGTGGCTCGTCGGGTTAAGAAAAAAGAGGATTTTATTACAATTATTTTGATACCACACTATTAGGTTTTAGAAAAGCTGCCATAAAAAAAAAATTTAAAAAGTTAACTGAACCAGTTTTGGGCACTAGCACGCCGATTAGGATATCTTTGTACGTCGTGCAGCATCGATCGGTTGAATTCTTTCTACATTCTCCAAACACTTATAACATATCAACTTTTTCACTCCTTGTAAAACTATTATTTTCCATATTTTTTAAACAACAAACTAATTTACTTTGGCAGAAGCTGTCGGCATGACAATTTTCTTCAAGGCATGATTTTGTTTTATCAGTTTTGCTGGTCACAGACTACTTAATGCATTTAAATTTAAATTTATTCTCAAAAGATGCTTCATTTTAGGAAATTTTTAAGTCAACTTTTTAAAGTTTTTTCATGGCAGCTTTTCTAAAACCTAATAGTGTGTGGTATCAAAATAATTGTATTAAAATCCTCTGTTTTCTTAACCCGGCGAGCCACCATGTTGCCGTTTAAAAAAAAATGAGATATACAACTTTAAAGATTAAATTGTACACAGCACATAGCATTGGACCAAAAATAGTAAAATTGTATTTTTCCTAAGATTAAAGAACTGAAATAAGTGATTTTAAGGTATTCCATAGCCCTCTAGATAAAACAATAAATTTGGAAAAAAATATTTTTTTGGTAACAAAAAGTGTGACACATCGTTATATTAAGAATGTCATATGGAGTCAGATAAACGAAAAATATATCAGGTGTCCCATTTAAAAATCGAAAGTTTATGTCACTTCCAGTTAAACCGAGTTTCATAATGTTGAGTCAACTATCAAAAAATGCAGTTTTATGTCATATACAAATCCCCCAAATTTTATTCCATTATCTTGAAAAACAAAAAAGTTAGAGGGGCGAACCACCTTCCGTGGACACCCGGTATAGATTGCCCAAAACCCGGATCCCATATCACTTTTAGTTCGCCTGTAATTAAGCCGTTCCGGAACATTTGCCCAATCCTGTATATGTTTTTTATACAGTTTATTTGATAATTATGGGGAAATAAATACTTTTTGAATTGTGTTATTTTTTTTTATATTTTATAAAGTTGGGAAATTTAGGAATTTTACCCCTCCCAAACCAGATGCCTTCGCTACGTCCCTGAGTCCAAATGTTACAGTTTTGGGAAATCGAAAAAAACTCTCTGTAAAGTCCGGACTTGCACTGTTCTCACGCTCACGCTCACGATGAGCGCCGTCATAGCCCTCATGTAGTGATATTAGTACTGTTTTTTTCACTCATTTAATACAGCCTTGTATTACAGACAAAATGGCTATACCAGGTTGGTCAAAATGTCCAATTTTAGACTTGTACTGTTCTTATTCTCACCGATTCGATTTAAAAAGTAATTAATAATCGCGCCAGCGACTTACTTTTTGCTTAGTGTTGCACTGTCGCTATTTCGATTATATTAAAAATTTTGTAGGTATTGGATAAAAGAAATAATATTCAAGAGAATTTAAAAAAAGGAAGAATAGAGATAATTAATTTGTTTTTGTTTATTGTATTCTGTCCAGTATACGTCATCATCATCATCATCATTCGTTCTATCCCTATTTTTAAGTGATTTAAGGAACTCCCCTATCCGAAGTGGATCCGGCCCTGGGGAGGTTTTAGTAGGAAAATAAACCCTCTTCATTTTACAACATTTTATTTTATGATTAACAGTTTAAAACTGAATTACGTAACGTTTAAATCCACGTTTTAACTTATATAGAGCTATGTTACTTTTTTTAGACAAGAATTTTAAAAAAATAATAAGTTTTTTTTCTCATGTATCTTTTGTTGTTCTGATAACTTATTATTTTAAGTTAACAACATGAACTCTTGAAAGATAGAGAGAGTGAACAGCTTAGGCATATAATATATATCAAGGTCTAGAAATCTAGAGTTTAAGGTTAGGACTCACACCACAAGTCAGTAAAACTTAAAAATATTCCTGTTTATTTGATATCATATTTCTATTAAAGCTATATACTACGAAGGCGTAGAAGGGCCACATAAATTTTTTTTTAATATTCCGACTTTAAACTCGGAATTTAACTAAATTCCGACTTTAAACTCGGAATTTAACTAAATTCCGACTTTAAACTCGGAATATTACTAAATTCCGACTTTAAACTCGGAATTTAACTAAATTCCGACTTTAAACTCGGAATTTAACTAAATTCCGACTTTAAACTCGGAATTTAACTAAATTCCGACTTTAAACTCGGAATATTACTAAATTCCGACTTTAAACTCGGAATTTAACTAAATTCCGACTTTAAACTCGGAATTTAACTAAATTCCGACTTTAAACTCGGAATATTACTAAATTCTGACTTTAAACTCGGAATTTAACTAAATTCCGACTTTAAACTCGGAATTTTATAATCTCAAATTTTTTTGCCATTTTTTATATTTTCCTCAATACCTCCCTTATTACGGCCTTTGGAACAAAAGTCAATATAAGCTTTTATGTGGACCATAGAATAAGACAACTTTTTTATTTGAAGGATTTCCATCTAAGTTTTATCAGTTCCGAGATATTGGCAAAAATGTGAAAACCACTTTTCAGTCAATATCTCGAAAACTATAAGACTTACCAAAAATTTCTAGGAAGTAGAAGTGAAGATCTCATAGAGATGCTACTTAATAGTTATATACATTGTTGCCGTATCTCTCACAGTTTTCGAGGAAACTTGCGTTTTATGGATTTCATAATATTTTCATGACCATATATACAGGATGATTGATAGTGGATGGCCTATTAGACGTTTTGGACGAACTTACCAACGGATCACTTTGAAAATTTGGTTACATGCATAAGTGGACGTGCTCTCTCCTTCAAAAATATTTTTAACTATGCAGTGTTGCTGGTTCTACTAAAAAATGCTAGCTACTTTGATATTTTAAATGGAACACCCTATATATTATTAAATTTTTAAATTTTACATAAAATTATAATTATTTTTTAATAAAAGCATTATTAGTCTATGCGAGATATTGTCTCTTGAAAAATGACATTTTTGAATTTTGACAGCTTCTAGCTTTTTAACTGTAAGTCTGAAAGCAAAACGGCTTACATGTCCCTATCTTCAATCTTTTTATCTTTCCAAAAGTAACAACTTCCGGTCAAACCGGAAATATTATATTTCCTACATCCGGTTTAACCGGAAGTTGACACTTTTGGAAAGATTAAAAAAATTGAAGATAGGGACATGTAAGCCGTTTTGCTCTCAGACGTACAGTTAAAAAGCTAGAAGCTGTCAAAGTTCAAAAATGTCATTTTTCAAGAAACAATATCTCGGAAACCATTAAGCATAGACTAATAATACTTTTATTAAAAAATAATTATAATTTTATGTAGAATTTAAAAATTTAATAATATATAGGGTGTTCCATTTAGAATATCAAAGTAGCTAGTACTTTTTAGTAGAACTGGCAACACTGCATATTTAAAAATACTTTTTGAAGAAGGAAGCACGTTCACTTATGCATGTAACCAAATTTTTAAAGTGATCCGTTCGTCCAAAACGTCTAATAGGCCATCCACAATTATTCACCCTGTATATGCATGGAAAAAATGTCGAAATTTAAAATTCTTTCAAAACTTGAAAATATGACAGAATATACTTCTAATATTATATGAAAACTTGAAATACTGAAAAATAGGGTCAAATAAATATTTTACACCATTTAAAAAAAAAAATTGTAGGTAAATGTTTTTGTTTTTTAATATTTTGGCATTCATTTCAAGGGCAGAGAGCTATCCTTGCGTTTAAATTTTCATCCTTATATTTGACTACCTATTTCTCTCTTTCTCTCATCTTTTCAATTCGTAATAAATATATGTGAACACGACACTATTCCCGTGTGTGTCATTTTTTCTACAACCTAAGATCGTTGCATACTTGTGACAATACTGTTCCGGTGTCTGTAGTTTTTCACAATGGTATAGTTTTTTCATAACCCAAGATTGTACTATCAAATATATATAGTTTTTTCACAACCCAAGATCGTCCTATCAAATATGTATAGTTTTTTCACAACCCAAGATCGTCCTATTAAATATGTATAGTTTTTTCACAAATCCATTTCGTTTGTCTGGTACCGATAATTGCTGCTTAAAAAAACGAAATTTAAGACATTGTCAGTACCTAACTAACGAAATTTTTTACCTGAGTAGTCAAATTTTGACAGGTAGGTGTCAATTTTTTTTTCATTTTTTTATTGTCTAGTATCGTAGGTGCAAGAATGCGATATCAAAAGTAAGGAAAAAAAAAGTTAAACTTTTTCAAATTTTGACAGGTAAGTGTCAATTTTTTTTTTCATTTTTTTCTCCTCCTAGATCATTACCGCAAGAATCCGATATCAAAAATCCACAAAAACAATTTATACTTGAACTGTCAAATTTTGACAGATGGGTGTCAAATTTTTTCTCATTTTTTTATTGTCGCCCATCGTTGCTGCAAGAAAGCGATATCAAAATTAAGGGGAAAAAAAAGCTTGAGCTGTCAAATTGTGACAGGTAAGTGTCAAATTTTTTTATATTTTTTTTTTCTCCAGGATCATAGCTGCAAGATTGCGAGATTAAAAATTTACATAAAAATACTTTATGTCACTGCTGTCACATTTTGACAGGTCTGACATGTCAATTTTTTTTACTTTTTTCTTTTGTCCAGGATCGTAACTGCAAGAATGTGATATCAAAAATATGAAAAAAAAATTTATACTTTAGCTGTCAAATTTTGACAGGTAAATGTCAAATTTTTTTACATTTTTTTCTTGTCTGGGATGGTAGCTACATGAAGTCTAAATGAAAATTTTTATTTAAAAAAACTTTTAAATCAAATTTTTTTTATCTCTTTAAATAAGAAAGTTGATGTGACTGACACCTGTCAAAATTTGACAGATTGACATAAATTTTTTCAACTTTTTTTCTTATTAAAAAATAAAAAAAAATTTAGGTGTTTTTTGTTTTTCTCTCAAATTAACTGTAGACTCAGCTCATGTATCGTATTGAATTATTTGAATTTAGTTAAATTCCGAGTTTAAAGTCGGAATTTAGTAATATTCCGAGTTTAAAGTCGGAATTTAGTTAAATTCCGAGTTTAAAGTCGGAATTTAGTTAAATTCCGAGTTTAAAGTCGGAATTTAGTAATATTCCGAGTTTAAAGTCGGAATTTAGTAATATTCCGAGTTTAAAGTCGGAATTTAGTTAAATTCCGAGTTTAAAGTCGGAATTTAGTAATATTCCGAGTTTAAAGTCGGAATTTAGTTAAATTCCGAGTTTAAAGTCGGAATTTAGTTAAATTCCGAGTTTAAAGTCGGAATTTAGTTAAATTCCGAGTTTAAAGTCGGAATATTAAAAAAAAAATTTATGTGGCCCTTCTACGCCTTCGTAATATACCTTCATGTAAAGTACTTATATTAATTCAAAGGTCTAATCAGGTGATTCTGGATTAATCCATTTTAGGCCAACATAACAATTTAACCGCTGCAACATTTTAAAAATAGATTTTCCAACAATACGGAAATATTTAAAGAAAAGATTTGAGATTAAGTGACCAAAAATAAAAGATACAAACAGGACGTGTGATTAAATGAAATAACGAGTTGTGGTTGAGATTTACTGCCATGGGAAAACAAGTAAGTAGTCTAATAAGTAGCGTTTTATATGTACGTTTATTGTAAATATTTTTATACGTAGGTACTTATATAAAAAATTTTGCAGCGCATAATAGTATATTAACGTACACGTTTTATAAAGCATCATTTTATAGCACGCGTCCATGTTAAAAAACGCGCAAATGCGTATCGTAATAGACTTGTTATGATACCAAATTAGAAAAAAAAATTTTTTTTTATTTTCCGCCCCTCACTCCAATAAGGTCTGGATCTGCCACTGTAGCAGACCTGGCAGTGGTTACAGTCTTGCTTTGTACTATATCCATTTGACATACAAAGTCTCTAGTCGGTGTAACTATAATGGTATAGGTACAGAAAAGAAAATACTTGAAACTTGTATAAACATATAATTCTTAAAACCATTTTTTTATTATTTCGCAGATCTAGCGCGAACGACTATGCCAAGATTCTGCGAGCCTCTTACTAGCTACTTATATCCATCAACTTCCGGAATCATAAAATCTAGAAATATTTTTGACACAAATACACAAGTCGTTATTTAAGGCTATGTTACGCTCTAATATGCTTCCACTATAAAAATTAAATAAATTATTTTGGCGATATGTTGTTGTATAATGGGTCTTTTTAAGGTTTTTATGAAATAACAAAATTGGTTAAGAAGGGGCATGTAAAAAGTATATTTTCTTGTATGGCACAAAATTCGAAATTTTAAAGGTTTCAAAAATATAGTTGGCGGCATGAATATTTGTGTGTCCGTTCTCATAAGGCACTAATCACCACAAAATAAAAAGTGGTTGTTCAACAATTTCTTGTTTATTTTTAAAACAATGCAAATAAGTGTATGCCCAGAGACAGTTTTTCGACATCATTATATTTCGGTTTTATAAATTACTTTTAAGTACCTATATAAAAAATAAATGCGGAATTTAACAAACCTTAGCAAAATAAAGGCCTGTCTTATTGGACAAAATTAGAAAATGCTTACTGCATCTCTATTTTGAGGGGCATTAATACGTTTTTGGCAATAAATTGTTTGTTATATCAATAAAATGTCATTATTGCATAACTCTGTACTTAAATTTTTTTAAATTTCTTTTAGTAGTCCTAAACAAGTACTCTTGAAAACGGGGACACACGTTTAAGTTTGCGATCGCCAACTCCTTTAATACAATTTCTTCCATATTTTTAGTTGGTAAAATGTTAAAAAGGTTAAGTAATATTTCTAATTTTTTTAAATTACCCAATTAATGATAATGTTTGCTTAGTCTATGTAGATAATCACATAAGTATATAGTATAGTAAGGGGTAGTTTCAAAATTCGCCCTCAAAATTATACTCTGGATACGCCATTGCTGTTATAAACTTGATTCATTTTCCCTTCCCTTCATATCGGTCTTTACATCTGTGAAGTTCTTCGTGAATTTATTTATGATTTTTTTCTTAAATTTCTTCGTGAAGGTGCGTACATTACACCTGCTGATTTATTTTTTTGTCAAATTTTAATGTTTCGAAAAATGTTACCAAAATATACTAAATAGCCATAAACATTACGTATTTTGTGGAGTGTTATAAGAGGTTTATTTGTTTAGGACTTTTTGGTTGCAGTTGAGATAAAAAATAGCTAATCATCAGACTTTGTGCAATAAAGTTATTTTAAAAAAATATACCGTATACCTCTACGCAATAGAACACTACAGAGATATGACTAAAAATCGCTGCTTACTGTTTATTGGTATCCAACCCAACTTTTAATCAACTGCTCAAAAAGTTTGGATGTTAGTACCTACGTCTGAATCGACGTAAAATTTAACGGAAAAGTAGAACTGATTCTTGAATGACTTCACGAAGAAATTCACGAACTTATTGAACATCAAAGTTAGCCCTTTAGATTATTATTGCATATGATTACCGATGTCCGATAAGTAATTTAATTATTATTTTTCGTGTAAAAATATTTTATGCCTACTTATATCCCATGAATCCGATCTTCGGATACGAATTTCACTAAAAATAACGTAGAAAAAGAAGAGAATATACAGGGTGTTTATTATGTAGGTACTTGTACAAACTTTAAAGGGTGACTCTTTGATTAATTTAAAATAAAAAGTTCATATGATCATGGGTCCGCAACGCTTGGTTCTTGAGATACAGGACGTTTAAAAAAGTAGTTTTACTTGACAATATTCGTGATACTGGGAGTACTGATGATGAGAAACTCAAATATTTATTAGTGTGCTGTTTAATCTTAGAGAGCTCGACATACAGTGTTGTATCTGGATTTAAATAACCATTATATCTTCTTGCAGCTTGTGCATTACCGTGAGCCATTCCATGGGTATATTGGTATATTTTGAACAAAACACACAATTAATTATTATAACATTAAATAACACTCTCTGTTTTTAAATCAACTGTCATGACTGATTCTATTGCCATGGAATTCTTGTTTACTGTCGATGCAGAGGAAAGTTGCAGCATGCTTTTTGGGAATTTTAATTTTTATCCAATTTTCACTATTTTGGTGTTAAGTTATTTATGAAGTGATAGTGTAACATAGCATTTGATGCTAAAAAAGTATTTTTTGGCTTATTTTTCAAAATTTTCAAAAACTCTTAATGATTCAACTTCCAACGCAGGTTTAACTTTAAACCTGTTTTTTCCAAAACGGCTGCTTTCAGCGACAAATACTATAAGCACCTTTTGTATGTGAAATTGAATATAAAATAAGCTTGTCTAGTCAAAAATGACGTACCTACAGCGCGAAACAAAAAACAAAGTAAATATTTGAGTTTCTTATCATTAGTACCCCCAATATCCCGAATTTCGTCAAATTGACATGTTATTAAACAAAAGTATAAGCAAAAAACCAAATTAAACAACATAGTTGGACTCAAGAACCAAGCCGTTGCGGACCAATGCTCACATGAACTTTTTATCTTAAAATCAGTTAAAGATTCACCTTGTACAAGTACTTAATACACACCCTGTATGGACTGTCACTGGGTAGATTAGCAGCTGATAATAATTCCCCCGCATTCATTATTGATGATCCAACCAAAACAACAGCAAAATTACCGAAAAGGTAAGGCTAAGAAACATACGACGTCGGACGAAAGTTAAAATAATTTTAATTCATTTTTTGTGTCGATTGTTAAAATATTCAAAAGGAATTTGGCCCCAACAATTTAGACCAAACAGGGCACTTTGGATTATCGTATCGTAGGAAATCGTAAACATGGGACACCGGCTTTGCTCCAACGAGAAGAATGGCGATAATATGCAATTCTGGAAATGGAACGGCTCGCAATAATCTAGGAGCAACAAAAACTGCGTCGTATCAAATTAATATTTTGTTTTATATATACATATTAATAAGTGCTTGGAAAATAGATGAAAACCTGAACGTTATTATTAATTAGGTAGTATTTTAGAAAAATTTATGGATATAATATGTATGTTTTACAAAGATAACTTATTAGTGGCTTTTGAAACTTAAATTTGGGTATTTAAGTTATTTTGTTGGTTGTCATAGTAAGTAGTTTTGTACAGTATCGGTAATATTAATTAAAAATATCCATTAATATCAATATTTTTTAAGGTGATTGGTGCATTAACCCAGCAGGCAAACACTTTGATTAAAATTATTAGAAACAACTTTTTACTTTAAGGCGTTACTAAAAATATATGTTTCGATATATCGTATGGTATTTTCTGCTTTTAATTGTTCCTAATTTTGTCTGATGCCCCTGATTTCAATTTTTTTAAATAATATTTTAACATTTGAAAGTGATGTGGGCAATATTGTACCTATTATCAAAAATAATCTAAATACTGATTTTGTCGGTTGCACTGTCATTATTCTATTACTGAATACAAATTCGGTTAGTTAGTACCTACCTATCTCTAACTTTTATGTGTTTAATGCAAAGATAATGCAAATTCGACAAAAATTTTATAACGTAAGAAAATAACACAACATGTCAAACGTATTTTCTTGCAATTTAAATAGTTTGCTTTTGAGTATATATTATATACCCACATAATGTACTTGATGACCGTGTATTGCAGGTAACACTGACTTGGTAAATAAAATTGTCATTAAATTTAAATCATCATTTTATCATTTTACCTTTAGCACTTTTCGTCCTGACTTTTGGCTCACATTTAACAGACAGATTGAGCGGCTCATTTATTCCCAAATCAGTCGCAGCTCGTAAGTTGGGGTAATCATTTTGCTTTGGGGATTGAGAAGAGGTCACATTAACCAAGCCCAAAATATTTTCAATATAATGGGGAGTCGGTTTATTCGTCAACCGCTTGTAAACATGTTCGTGCCAAGAAAACGGTTCCAAACTCATACTGCACATATTCTGAAAATCCGTACCGCAATTAGTTTGCGACGAGGAGGGTTGATTTAGGGTTACAATATCCGATTCCTGTTGGGAAGCAAGCAGGTACTCCTGCGACTGTTCCTTTATTTCGGCTGACATTTTCTTAATACAAACTTTAGCACAAAAGCATAAAAAACAGATTCGCGCGCTTTTGTTTGTTGACAAAAAACCGCATGGCACCCGAGAACGACGCGCAGCGGCAGCAATAACCGAGAATACGGATCACGCCGCGTGCAAGACTAACGACGAGCGATGTCTATTAACCAACAAAAGCAATCTAAAAGCTCGTGTAATGGTAAACGATGGGGGTGCGCTGCTTGGAGCGGCGCAATACACAATTTAGCCCGTGCTTATTTACAAACGATTATCATTATCTGCCATTATCAAAGCATTTGCGGTGCTCGCCGACTAAATGTTATTAATTGCCCTAATGTAATTGTTACTCTCATTCCCCTATTTTTAGTCATTTTTTTCTAGTCGTTCAATCAATTAAGAGATATTTTTTCGTTGACTTATTGCTTTACTTTATTTTAATTATTTTATACCTAATACTAAGTACAGAGATGGACGTGGATATTTTTACTGTCTACGCAAGAAGGTATTGTAATATAATATTGTAAAATATCAATGTTCTAGGAACTTAATGAGAAGCCAAGTACGTCCATCACCTTCTTTATTATATAGTGAGCTCAAAAAGGTTGGAATAAATTCGTTTAAAATTCAGGTGATTATTTTCTGGAAAACCGCTGGGACATGTCGATTATTACTTTTAATTGCGAATTTTTTGACCTGTGTATACAGGTTGTCTAAAGAAATACCGTCAACATTAACTTTTTAAATAGAACACCCTGTATATTATAATATTATTTTTAAATTCTACGATATATACTGAACACTTTTTGTATAAATATACCATATATCCAAAACCAACGGTTTTCCATATATTGACATTTTAATATTTTTCTGAAAAATGCCGAGATCCGTGGATTTTTAGTTTTAATTGCGCATTTCTTTATTATTATTGTAACCTGTTACCTGAATTAATTAATTTTGACACAGACATTTACTTCTTGTAAAAAATTCTTCAAATTGTGTAGATCTATCTAACTTCAAGTACTTCCGTAAAAATGGCGCGGTTAAGTGAAAGAGATAGTATAGAGGTAGGTACTAATGATGCTTGGCTATGGAGATAGGATGTGTACCCAATCAGAAGTGTGTGAGTTATTTAACAATAAGTACCCAAACCGAGCACCGATATCTCAATCTGCTGTTAGTAAAATTGTAAAAAAATATAGGGATTTGGGGCATGTTAGAGACAATTACATTTAAGGTCAATCTAGGATTTCAGAAGATATGCAGTTAAATGTCCTTTTAGCTGTTCAAGAAAACCACCATAGTGTTACTCGTATTGCCACGGAAAATAATATTTGTCAAGCAACCGTATTGAATTATTTACACAAAAATAAATGACATCCCTATAGGGTACAGTTGGTTCATGAACTTAATGAAAATGACCCGGATAGAAGAACAGAATTTTGCGAAATAATGATGAACAGATACATTGAAGATCCTCAACTTTTAAAAAGAATTGTGTTTTCTGATGAAGCAACGTTTACTCTAAATGGGCATGTGAATCGCCAAAACTGTCGTTATTGAGCTAAGGAAAATCCCACACACAGTACCCGCAAAAAATGAATGTTTGGGCTGGAATTGTTGATAACCGGATTTTAGGTCCCTTTTTTTTTATGGTACCTTAAATGGCGAACTGTATCTAGAATTTTTAGAATTTGAGTTAATACCGGCACTTGCTGTACTCTATCCAAATCCAGATGAGCCAGACATTCCCAACAATAACTTATGGTACCAGCAAGACGGAGCACCAGTCCATTACACACTCCCGGTGCGTGAGTACTTGGATACAGTCTTTCCTGGCAAATGGATTGGTCGACAGGGTCCAATAGAATGGCCGGCAAGGTCACCAGATTTGACCCCGCTAAATTTTTTCCTGTGGGGCTATTTAAAATCTAAAGTATACTTTAACAGATCTAACAATATTGATGAACTTAAGGCTCGAATAAGGCATGAGGTTAGATTAATAGAGCCCCAGGTAATCCATAACGTTTTGGAAGAATTCAAAAATCGACTTGCATATTGCCAGGAAGTTGGTGGCGGTCAATTTCAACATCTATTAAAATAAAATTTAATATAGTCTATGTAAATAGTATAGACTAAATAGATGTAAAACGTTCATTTTTAATTGTAGTTTTTGTACCAGAAAAAAAAAGTCAATATATCGAAAACCGTTGATTTGGAGATATGATATCTTATACAAAAAGTGTTCAGAATGTATCGTAGAATTTAAAAATAATATAATATACAGGGTGTTCTATTTAAAAAAATCAATGTTGACGGTATACATACGTTCTTCTTGAGACAACCTGTATACACATTTCTTATGTCAAAAAATTCGCAATTAAAAATAATAATCGACATGTCCAAGCGTTTTTCCAGAAAATAATCACCTGATTTCTAAACGAATTTATTCCAACCTTATTGAGCTCACATTATAAAAATATAAATTCTACTGCCTACGCGTTTCGATTAAGAACCATCATCAGGGCTAGCAGGTTTGAAAAAATTTGTTCACGGGACAGTCAAGACACAACATTACAGGTTAAACCGCACTAATTTAAAACAAAACAAAACATAAATATTAATTCCAAAATACTCTGATGTCGTATGAGGTAACTGGGAAATGTTTTAAAATATTAGTGTAAGGTGGCCCATATTGCAACCAGTTCTCGAATTATCACCAATTTAGTAATGAAAACAGATTTTTGTATAAAGCGATCACTATACTGATGTTTTTTTAACATTCCAGGTAGACATAATTCCAAAGCATAAAAGTATTACTACAATAATTGCAAGTTACTTTTGAATCAAATTTGTAAGAGCCTGCAATTAGTGCGATTTAAGGAAAAATCACACTCTATATTAAAATGGTATTTAGTTTAAACGATTAAGTACCTAGTTTATTAACAAACTATTAACAATAAATACAAACACATGTCTTATGGGCTACATTTACCACACTGCTTTTTTCAATTGTTTAAATTTACAATAACAATAATAATTTACTGTCAGTAGGTACCTATACGCCTATACCTATATATACCCTTATAGTTTAGTTAATCTATGTTAATGTCTTGAAGATATAGTTGTACTACGAAACGGCCGTAACGCCAAAACTTTTTAAAAATATAGTGACAAATAACAACGTAGGATATTCGTTTCATTTTTCATAGTTCAAAATGTATTGCCACGAAGTAACGGACAAGTCAATTAATTACTTGACTTGACTGAATTTTCAGGTTCTTTTTCATTTTAAATTTCACATTATTTTTGTATAATTGCATTAATAATTTTCTATTATCGCACCGGTGCGATTTAAGGAACTTACTAGTAGTGCGATATAGAAAACTTGGTATTTATAAGTAGAAATACGATTTTAACCAAAAATATTCAACAGAAAATTAGTTTTGCATATTAACTCAACAAAATAAAAGTTGTAAGTATTCCCGTCGTAAATGTGCGTTTACTTACTTTATCATCACCCACTTTATGGCTAATTCCTTACGACAGGTAACACGAAATTGTAGAGCAAGTAACACTCAACGTTTTACTCTAGATATTGTTAAAACAGTTCGCGTTACTTCAATGAATTTTGATGTAGAATTTGAAACTAATGTCTAGTTCACAAAACACCCGTAAGATGCCAAATATACCGAACAGTTTTCTGTAAACTAAGAGTGATGCGATTTTGGAGCCGGTGTGGTATCGGCAACCGTACCCTATTAGGTACATGTTACAGTTTTTGGGTTCATTGATAGATAGAGATAGATATAGTGTTTCACTCTCGTCTTGATTTTTCTCGGTCTCGTCTCGTTCTTACGTGGGAGTGGTTTGAGAGTGGTTTGATCTCCTGTGAGATACGGAGATTTTTATTTGTATTTATTCAGCGATCGCAAGGTGTCCCTCCTTAGGGTTTCATGAGAATTGGATATGATGTTTTTACATTTTACTACATTGCTTAATCAATTTTTTAATGGTAACCCCCAGTTGAAAAATGACAATGCGTCTAAAGCCATTAAGTCTTTAAAATCTAAAATTATTGACAAAAATTTAGTTGTGGTCCAAAGCTGATAAGGGTAACTGCTTGGTAATTTTGGAGAAACCACATTACATTGAAAAGGTTAATAATTTCCTTTCTTCCGATGACTTTTCTTTAATTCTCAATAATCCTTAAGATACATTTTTTTAATTGTTCAAAACCACTTTAAAACAAACCAATAACACTCTTAGTTTCTTTAAAACAAATAAATATAAACTCACACCTATAAACCCTTCAACCCCTTTACTTTATAGCCTCCCTAAAATTCACAAAGCAGAATATACCAGTTCGCTCTGTAGTGTCATATTGTGGCTCACCCTGTCATAAACTCAGTATATGGCTTAATCATATTTCACTTAACCTAACTAATTTTAAAAGTTATTTCTCAGTTTAAAATTCTTCAGATCTTGCTAAGGACCTTACAAACATACATATTCCTGATTCTCCTTTACTGGTATCTTTCGATGTTACAAACTTATTTCCAAGTATAATATTGAGTTATAGTACCTATATTGAATGTTTAAACTTAATTAAAACCCTTCTGACTGATAACACAAATTTGGAACACGAACATGTTATTAATATTTGTACCTTAGTAGACTTAGTTCATAAACAATTTTTTTAAACTTTAACAACAAATTTTATAAACAAATATCAGGTTTGGTCATGGGCTCAGCTTTGTCTCCTCTGCTAGCAGAAATTTGTATGTATTTTATTGAATCCAAAATACAAACTCATCCTCTTTTTAAACATATTCTCTTCATAAGAAGATATGTTGATGACATCTTTGCAATATTTACCGGTACTAAGAAAGACCTTCAGTCACCCTTCACCCTTTTTCTGAATTCTGTACGTCCTGACATAAAATTTACATCCGAAATAGAAGTGGACAATTCAATTCCTTTCTTAGATCTAAAATTAACCAAAAATAACAATAAAATTTCATTTTCTATCTATCACAAACCAACAAGTACAGATTCTATCATTCCATACCATTCTAACCATCCACATAATCAAAAATTTGCTTCTTTTCACTCATTTTTTTGTAGACTTTTTGCAATCCCCCTTGAAGATCATGAATTTAAAACCGAACCCAACTTGATCAGACAAATAGAAACTAACAACGGCTTCCCTCTGAACTTAATCAATAAAATCTATTATAAATACTTAAATAAATTTCTAAACAAAAATCTTTTATATAAAGACATAACCTCAAAAAAATATTGTTCATTACCATTCTGGGGTCCTATCTCGTACAAACTTAAAAAAATCTTTAAATCTTTTAACATTGACATTGTGTTCAAAACTCAACAGTTTACAGCATTAGTTGTTCAACTGAAGGTTGCTCAGCGATTTATGTCGGTCAAACAGGTCGTTTTTCACCAGAATTAAAGAGCACTGTAAAGAGATAGAGAAGGCTCAAAATCAGAATCTCTCCCCCTCCAAAATTAAATCTAACTTTTCTTTTCTTTGCAATACAGGTTACAAATTGGATATTTTAGAAATTCTTGATATTAATAAAAGATTAAATAACAACAATATTATCTATCTCAACGACCAAATACAACATAGCTCTTCTCACTTTTTCAATTCTCTCAATTTTCCATAGCTCAATTGACCCTTCTCTACATCTATTTGTTCTTTTTTCTGCTTTTTCTGTTTTATTTATTTTTCATATTCTTTTTTAATGACTTTTCAATAATTAATCTATTTTCAGGATCATCTAAGACTAATTATTTTCCATCACCACTCTTTTAACATTTCTACACTATTAAATCTATTTTACCGACAAAATAAGCTGTCAATAATTTACTCCTTCTTACTCATAGATGGCACTGTTACTATTTTTACTTAACCTAATGCCTGTTACTTTGTCGAAATACTGAGTTATACTTTTACTATTTGTAAACCTACCAATAGAGGTCGCCACACAAATATTTAAGACACCTATTCTTAACCCTTGAACAACATATTTCTAATAGAAACCCATTTGTTTCTATTTTGTAAGGATTGTATTGATTTTATCTTGTATTTCTAGTGATTTTTAGCTTTTTAAGCAATTTTGAACCTTTTAACCTCCTTTATAGCATTTATTTTTAGCATACTTGAAGGTTTTTTCAATTTAACCGCCAAAACACTTGTCACTTGTTCCCTTCTACAATGTCAAGTTCATTTTCCTTCTGACACGTGCTGCTTGCAGTTGAACTTCTTTAAAAGAAAAAGTTACTTTTTTACAATGTGTGTGTATAATTTAACTCCTGCCGGGGTAACTGGGCCGTAACAAGCCTGGTACCCCAACAGCATTTTACTTTAAGCTAAATAGGCCAGAGCACTTATAAATTTTTATCTGGTAGACCCGGAACAAATTAATATAAAGATTAGACTGGTGGCAAACGGTAGTGTTTTGAACACTGATTAACATACTAAAAGTCCCCATACCTCCACTTTGCATAACAGCCTTAATTTTAGGCCGCCATCTTGAATTTCAGCAGTTTTTAAAAATTTTTGACTATAACCTTAAAACCATGCCGAATTTCGGAATGGTCGTATCCTGTTTGGATAAGGCAAAGCTTATCCAATCAGGAGGTAAGTGGACTGTATATTTTTAGGGCTCGCGAGATTCTTTTGACCTCTGGATGTCCCAGGATGCCGCTCTTCTGACCTTTTTAGTTTACAAATACCTATTGCGTAAATATGCCCGAAATAAATTAAGCAATACAATAAAGAAAAGTAAGAAAAGGACTCGACTTACCTTATTGCATATCAAGGGAAGTGAGTGGGAACAGGTGAAAACTGGGTTTCTGGCGATGGGCCGTGATGAACCGCTAAGTACCTTATCACTTTCACGATTGATTTTTGATTCCCCTTTTCCTCTCTCGTACTCCATTGTCTGGTACGTAGGTAGACACTTTCTTGTGTAGTACGACGCGAGCATCGCGATCCAATTTTACTTTTACGAGGGTAATAGGTAAAGTAGGATAATGGAAAAAAAGGGAAAATGAATCTAGGTTCATCGAGTTATAATAATAATATATAAAAATATTAAATGTAATGCAAATGTACGGTAAACCCGAGCCTTTAAATGCATATTTATTTGCAATAGAAAAAATCTTAATCCTAAAAAATTACCAAAGGTAATATTATTTTATATTTAAAAGTACTTATAAAGTTATGACTAAAACTAACGTAAAAAAAAGAGGCAGGGACACAACATTCCCACCCCCTTGAAAATACCTGGGGTATTTTCAATGTAAGTAATTGGGTAGTGGACATAATTTTACTAAAGGTCTTTTTAGAGAACCCTTAGCAGTTTTTACAACAGCAACTCTATGAACTTTATCCGATCCAGGTAATACCTGAATGATGCGACCGAGGGTCCAATCTAAGGGAACAGTATTTTCGTCTTTTATTAATACCATAGTATCCGGTAACACCGGAGAAATTGGGTGATTCCATTTTGATCGCTGCTGTAAAGTGTGCAAATACTCGCTTTTCCAACGTGACCAAAAATCGCGGTGTATCCGCTGCAAAAGTTGCCAACGGCTTAAACGATTTATATTATAAAAATTAGACAAGTCCGGATCAGGAAGGGCCGTAAGCGATTGCAAAGTCAAAAAATGTCCCGTCGTCAAAACCGATAAATCGGTTGGATCAGTACTAATTGGACACAGAGGACGTGGATTTAAAATTGATTCAATTTGTATAATCACCGTATTAAGTTCCTCGTACGTAAGTATTTAGTTACCTACGATCCGCTGCAGATGCGTTTTTACCGATTTAATATTGGCTTCCCAAATACCACCCATGTGAGGAGCCGCTGGCGGATTAAAATGCCAAGAAATCGCAATCTTTTCTGCACATTCAGCAAAAATATTGCGTAAATACTTTTCGGCACCAATAAAATTGCTTCCGCAATCTGAATAAATATTTAAGCATAACCATCGCCTTGCAATAAAACGTCGCAAAGCACATAAAAAAGCCTCAGATGACATGTCAGACACTAGTTCGAGGTGTACAGCTTTAACTGCACAGCAAATAAACAAACATATATATGATTTAGTAACTTTGGCACCTCGAATACGACCTGTCGTAATAGGGAATGGACCGCATAAGTCAATTCCTACGTTTTGAAATGCCTTTGCTTGTGAGACTCGAAATTTTGGAAGGTTACCCATTGGGGGTTGAAAAGGTTTTGGATTTGTTTTCCAGCATGTATGACATTTATAAAGAATTTTACGTATAATCTTTTTTGAGGAGAGTATCCAAAAATTTTGTAAAAGTAAGAAATTAGTGGTTTGTATACCACAATGCAAATAAGTTGTATGAATTTCTGAAATAAGTAGTTCAGTAAATTTAGAATTGCCAGGCAATAACACTGGAAATTTCTTGTCATATGATAAATCTGAATGGCATAAGCGACCACCCACTCGAATTATACCATTATTATCCAAGAATGCATTTAATTTTTGCAAATTTTTAGATAAGAGTTTTTTATTTTTTAGTAGTAATAATTCCTTTTTAAAAAATAGTGATTGTACGTATTTAACAAGAAAAAAGGTAGCATTGGTTAATTCAGTGATTGTTAGATATGGCATAAAAAATTTTTTTGAATTTTTAAATTTTTCAACTGACCGTAAAAAATAAGAAACAATCCTCTTAATTTTAGGTAGAGAATTAAATTTTTCTAAAAGGTGTTCAACTGAATTAAATGAAACTATGGTGGTTATTACGATTTTTCTCTGTTCTTGAAGCAGTCCGGGAGTTTCCGAATTATTATCTCTGGTATTAGTTAAAAAATTCCAAGTGTTTTCTGGTTCAAAAAGAAACTGTGGTCCCCTCCACCACAAAGAGAACTCTGTAAGTTCTAAAGGAAACATACCACGGGAACCACAATCCGCAGGATTGTGAGCCGATGACACATCATACCAGTAATTTGGGGCAATTTTTTCCTGAATATAGGAGGTTCGGTTACTTACAAAAGTTTTCCACAGGTGGGGAGAGCTTTTAATCCAACTTAATGTAACAGTACTGTCACTGAAAGCGTAAATATTGTGGAAAGTAATATGAGAAAAGGTAATAAGGACAAAATGCATTAATTTAGCAAGCAAGACCGCGGCGCAAAGTTCCAAACGGGGTAAACTTATACGCTTTAAAGGTGCGACCATAGATTTCGCACAAACAAAATATGTATTCAAAGAAGTATCTATGGAAACCGTTCTTATGTAAACAACAGCACAGTAGGCGCGCTCTGATGAATCACAAAAACCGAAAAGTTGTACAGTATTGGACTGTGAGATAATAATTTGACGGGGTATTTTAAAGTTGCGTAAAGTATTTAATTCTGTTTTGAATTTTTCCCATTTTGCAGTAATTTCGTTAGATGGCGTATCATCCCAGTTTAAACCTTGCTACCATAAAGATTGAATAAGTAATTTAATAATTAAATTGGAGGGAGTTAAATAACCCAGAGGATCATAGATACGTGCTAGATCTGAAAGTATAGCACGTTTTGTACATTTTTGTTGTAAACATTCAATAGAATTTAAAAAATCATCTGTTTTTGGACTCCACTTTAAACCTAAAATTTTTAAAGTATCACTATCTTCCAAGTTTAACGCGAACGATGTATTCTGAACGTATGATTCAGGCAAATCACAAAGAA
The DNA here is from genome assembly GCA_963969555.1 of Polydrusus pterygomalis. Lineage (NCBI taxonomy): Eukaryota > Metazoa > Arthropoda > Insecta > Coleoptera > Curculionidae > Polydrusus > Polydrusus pterygomalis. The sequence goes on from OZ018384.1 coordinate 14,890,476, forward strand.
GATTAGGACAATTGCTAGCCCACTTTCGAGCCTCAAAGCCGGCCCTGCCTAAAAGTTCAATAATTTATTTTTTCATCTGAACAGCTTCATTAAAATTATTGCTGCCTGTAACTACATCGTCAACAAACACCGATTTTTGTATTATTTCCGAAGCTAAGGGTAAATCTTTATGTTCGCTGGCTAACTGTAAAAGAGTTCTTATGGCTAGAAATGGGGAGCATGAGACTCCAAATATAACCGTATTTAATTGAAAATCTGTAATTGGGTCATCGGTAGAAAAACGCCATAATATACGTTGAAACTTCCTTTGTTCGGGACTTATTAAAATCATTCTATACATTTGACGAATATCGCATGTAAACACTATGGAATGCAATCGAAAATTAAGTAAAATTTGAATTATATCTCTTTGTAGCTTTGGGCCTGTATGCAATGCATTATTTAAAGAAATTTTATTGGGTGCATGACTTGAGGCATCAAAAACCACCCTTAGCGGAGTGCTGGATGAGTCCTTTTTGTACACCGTATGGTGCGCAATGTAAAAATAGTCGCTGATAAATTCAGCGGAGGGTATGGAAACTGCTTCCATGTGATGATTATTTAAGTATTCTTGCATAACATCTGAGTAACTTTTATAAAAAGATTCATTTTGTAAAAGACGTCTTTCAAGGGAAAGAAAACGTCGCAAAGCGATAGAGCGCGCGTCACCAAAATCTGGAGATGTAATTTTAAAAGGTAAAGATACAACATATCTACCTGTGTCTGTTTTAGTTGTTGTTTCTAAAAAGTATTTTTCGCAATAATCATCCTCGGGGGATGTAACTTTTATGTCAGGGACTTCTTCTATTTTCCAGAAATTTTGCAATGTACTATTTAAATCTGAGAAATTAGAAGTTACAAAAACGATTTTATATTATCTGGGGTGCAGGGGCGCACCTGAATGTTACCCATAAGGGTCCAACCAAAGACGGTATTTATACAGACGGGATTTTCGGGGCCATTAGAAAGGCGGCCATCTTGCAAAATGTATGGATATATGTCATTACCCAATAATAAATCTACGTTACCGCTCTTATTAAACGAGGTATCAGCTAGTTGAAAGTTGGAACGAAACGGTAAATGGTTTGTAGAAAAAGAAAAGGTTGGTATTTGATCACAAATTTTATCAAGAATGATATCAGAAAAATCAAAGATAAAATTAGGATTTAGTGAAGATCCTATGGTACAGTTTACTCCAGATTTTGCTTTAGTGCACATATCACCCAATCCCTGCAAGGAAAACCCTATCTTAAATTTCTGTAAACCTAAATTATTGGCCAAATTCGAAGTATTAAATGACAATTGTGCGCCACTGTCCAGTATAGCACGCACTGTATGGAAATTATTGAAAACGTCTTTAATTTTTAACAAAACAGTAGATAATAAGATGTCTCCTCCATTCATAGACACGCCTACTTTCATAGTTTTTGATAGCAGAGCCGAGTGAGAAGTATTATTTATGTCATTTGATTGGGATTGTAAATTAGAATGATTGGAATTTTGATTAATTTCAGAGCGAAAAAATGTATTACCTTGCACAAAATGAAGTAAGGTATGATGATCCTTTTGACAAGTTTTGCACCTTTTTTCCGAGGAACATTGGGTAGAAGTATGACTTGTAGCTAAGCAATTAATACAACCCTTTTGTTTTTTAATGATATCGAAGCGTTGTTGAGGCGTTTTTCCAGAAATGTGGAACATCTATAGATAATATGTTTTTCTTTGCATAAAAAACAATTATTTTGATAATTTTAAGTGAAAAATGTGGACCTACCACTTTGTTTAAACTGCTGAGGATTTCCCGATCGAGATTGTTGAATAGGTTTTAACCTCATATTTTCTTTTTTTGGGACTGCGTCCAGTGCCGTAGAATGTCTTACAACAAAGTTTTTTACATTAGCAAATTTGGGTATTTCATTTGAAGCATAAAATTGTTCATATGATTTACGAGTATTTGAATCTAACCTATCCAATAACATGTAGGTCAAAATAAAATCCCAGTAATCAACTTCAAACCCCATGGCTCTTAATGCATTCAAATTTTTAGAAAATGTATCAACTAAATCACGCAATGATTTTGCATTTTCTTGAATAAGATGTGGGGTATCTTCGATCATTTTCCAATGAGTATTGGCTTGTAAACGTTTATTAGTATATCGAGTGGTCAAAGTATTATACGCATTTAAATAATTTTCATTTAAAATTGGGATATCGGAGATTAAATCTAAAGCTGATCCACTGAGAGACGTAACAAGGTAATTAAATTTTTCAATGTTAGACAAAGATTTATTTTTATGTATTAATGAGTCATAAGTTTGTATGAAGGTAGCAAAATCTTTAATTTCTCCCGAAAAAATAGGAAGCGTGATTTTGGGCAAAATAACACGATCGTTACTATTAGTATGAGATAGATTGTCCATTGGTGCAATAGAGCGATCAAGAACCCCCGTCTCATCTAACAGAGGTAATTCGAATAACTCGTAATAAATAGTTTCCACTTGGTGGCATCTTTTGGCGAAATCTGAACCAGTTTTGTTTTCTAGTTTTAATTGATCTGCATTTTCAGCAAGTAAAGATAAGAGAGAATTATGATGTTTTTGAAAGTCGTTAGTAACCTTTTTTAGACTTCGAAATCTAACCTTAAAATCAATATGATTAGCAGGGTTAACCTATGCTGCATTTGCAGCCTCTATAATTAACGTCAATTGATTAATAACAGAGTGTCGCAGTGCTCTTGCACGAGCTATTTTATGATCAGACATGGTAAACAAAATGAGGAAAAATCGTAAATGTTTTAATACCAGTAAACGACGCAATAATTTTATACAATGTTTATTTTACAATTAAGTAAAACGATATGAATCCGCAAAACAGAAAAGGCGTTGGCAAAAAAAAACAGGTATGCCGTACGGCGCGCAAAAAATAGTCTTGTACCTATAAACAGTACTGCAGGCGACGAAAATGGAATGACCTTGGTGGTATATGGCAATATTTTCAGGGAAAATATTTAAAAACTGACAAAATAATCAAAATAAATGGCGTATATTTTGTGAATAAATTATTTCCACAAAGAAAATTAGAAATTAATGGAAAAAATTAGCAACAATAAAATGTACTGTGGGTACTATTAATTAACGTGGTTAATTAATTAAGAAAATTTAATAAAGATATTTTTTAAAAGCAAATACTTGCATCTAAAAACGTTAAACACGAAAATCAGAAAAACAACAGTCCATGAACGGTCCAGAAAACAAATCAAAAATCAAAGCATCGGCGAAGAAGGATCAAAAAAATGGTCGTATCCTGTTTGGATAAGGCAAAGCTTATCCAATCAGGACGTAAAAGTGGACTATATATTTTTAGGGCTCGCGAGATTCTTTTGACCTCTGGATGTCCCGGGATGCCCCTCTTCTGACCTTTTTAGTTTACAGTTTACCTATTGCGTAAATACGCCCGAAATAAATTAAGCAATACAATAAAGAAAAGTAAGAAAAGGACTCGACTTACCTTATTGCATATCAAGGGAAGTGAGTGGGAACAGGTGAAAACTGGGTTTCTGGCGATGGGCCGTGATGAACCGCTAAGTACCTTATCACTTTCACGATTGATTTTTGATTCCCCTTTTCCTCTCTCGTACTCCATCGTCTGGTACGTAGGTAGACACTTTTTTGTGTAGTACGACGCGACCATCGCGATCCAATTTTACTTTTACGAGGGTAATAGGTAAAGTAGGATAATGGAAAAAAAGGGAAAATGAATCTAGGTTCATCGAGTTATAATAATATATAAAAATATTAAATGTAATGCAAATGTACGGTAAACCCGAGCCTTTAAATGCATATTTATTTGCAATAGAAAAAATCTTAATCCTAAAAAATTACCAAAGGTAATATTATTTTATATTTAAAAGTACTTATAAAGTTTTGACTAAAACTAACGTAAAAAGAAAGAGGCAGGGACCCAACAAAGTGATAGGTTAGCAATTTTGTTTAAAATTAAATTGTGCATATTCTAATACCAAAATTATTATTTTAGGTTATGTGATAACAGAGATACAGGTATTTCAATTAAAATTGTACCGAAAAATTTCAATTTTTTTTTTGTTTTTATTACTATATTGTAAATTTATATTATGTAGGCGCAACAATAATTAACCTGCCACATTTTTTCCTATATTTAATACAATTTTCGAAAATTATTTCAAAATAATATACATATACCTTGTCGGTATAGTAGGCCGCCAAAAGCGCGGTGGCTCTGTACTGTCTTCGAAACAAAAACATTACGCCAACTACTACAGTGCATTTAAGGTCGCTCGTGGAACAAAATCACCTAAAGCTGATTTTTGCGTTAATTTCCGCCCCGATTAACATACAAAAAGTCCCCACCTCTCCGAGGGTGCAAACCACCCCAAAACCACCTCCAAAGGTACATTTTACTAGTTTTTGCCTATTATCTCGAATATGGTTGATTTTTTCAAAAAAAAAAGTAGACATTAAAATTAAAGCCAATAAAATTATCTACAAATTGATGTTTATATTTTAATTAACACAGTGGCGTGCACCAAACGTTTTAAATCGACAAAATACATTTTTCTTGTATATTTTTTATTTATCTCAAAACCGGTTGATTTAAAAAAAAAAGCAACTAGATAACAAAATGAAAGCCAGTAAAAATGCCTCCAAAATTATGTATATAAGTACATATGACACAGTGGCCTACACTAAAGGTTTTTATGTTGGTAATAATATTTTCCATCGTGTAGCGTAAACGCAGTAACGGACAAAATTTTGCATATTATAAAGGAAAAAACAATAATAAAATTACTTAAAAATTAGTGTAATAATATAATACCCATTTACTATCTTTTTTCACATAGAAAACCAAAAAAATGCTTCTTTCAAAACGTGTTAGGAAATTTCTTTTAAAAAAATAAGTTTAACCACAATGTCACTAGATTTCCATGGCCTTTTATATGTAAAAAAGAAAGTAAATGTTCTAAGTGTCACTCTAATTAAAACAGAGGCGTAGAGCAAGAATCGAAATTAATAGATATCTTATTTAAACAAACTCTTCTTCGTGATCATCCTCGTTTTCAGTCGGCTTAGGGACGACGACATTGCTGCAGGACTGTCCTTGGCATTGCCCACAGAGATTGGAGCAATCTAAGCCAGCCTTCCTACAACTGCACAGTTTTCCACAATCCGTCCTACAGTTGCAGAAAACCAATTTTAAAATAAAATCTGGCGCAATGATGAGATGCTAAGGAGAAGATTAAATTTAGGCTCTGTCGCGCTGCATTATTGTGGAATTTTACGAACCGTTCTTTTAATTCATTTTGTCAAAAATTGGGGAATTTTTACAAAATAAATTAGGCGAAAACATAAAAGATCATACACTATTCCTACATGTGACAACAGGTACTGATACAACGTCTTGCCTTTACAAACAAGGGAAGCTTAAGGCTCTTAGAGTTATTCAAAACGAAGGGGTGGCTAGGTTGGTTGGAGTTTTTAAAGATTCTTCAGCTTATAGATTCGATATTGTAAAAAAATGGAAAATCATTTTTAATGACATTGTATGGGAAGGGCAAGTGTGCTAAGTCGTTAAACGATATGCGATTTTATAAATATAATGATCTAACAGCACGTCAAAATCTTTGTAATAACTTTGAAGTTGCAATACTTCCCCCTACTTCGAATTCGTCTAAGTATCATTTTCTTAGGGTATACTTACAAGTACAAGAATGGTTGGGCAACAAACAAGATCCAAAAGAGTGGGGGTGGGTTGCAAAAAATAATATTCTCTTTCCTGAAGCAACAACAGATCCGATCGCTCCCAGTTTTATTTTAAAATGAATTTACTGCAACTGTAAGAGTGATTGTAGAAATTATTGCACATGCAGAAAATCGAACGTTTATTGTTCCAATCTCAGCAGTACTTGTAACGGTAATGCTTGTGACAATATTCCTCATTTTAACGAAAATGATCTAGAAAGCGATGAAGATGCTTAAATAGTTGGGATTATTTTTAGAGTCATATTTTATTATTAGTTTGTCATAATTAGCCTTTTTGTCTTAACAATATTGTCAGAACACTTTTAGAAATACACCCTCTACGGAAGAAATTGTAGATATCTATAAACTATGTAAAATTTAATGTTTTTATATCAATATCTATGTACATTGCCATTTTTCTTTTATTTATATAGTATACGTAGTATCTGTACCTATGTAAGCTTAAACACAAATTTATTTTGTTATTTTTTTCATAGTATGCAGAATTCTAGTCGGTTTTTTGACTATTCATTACACCTCGTGTACACCACTGAAAGCTACATTAGGGCTCAATCCCACTTATAATTTTCTCTATCGCTAACAACATCAGCATTGTACTAGTCACTTTGTTTTCCTGATGATTTCACTTTGTTTTCCTGATGATTAGTGTTTCTACACTCGAAACAAGTCGAATTATTAAGAATTATTCTAGGTTTGCCTAGTTATTCTAATCTTCCACATTGAAATGTCAAAGAAAAGGGCACATTTTAGTTGTTAGTAAATATTTATTTTAAAACCCGAGTGTAGATATTAAATTAATTCCAATATTCTGGCGTTTATAAGAGGCTATTTATTTGTTTTTAGTTCGTCAAAGCCTACTTCGCAAAATTATTTTGTTGTATTGGAGAAACCGAAGGTAATATTTTGGTTATTTCAAAATCACGCAAAACAGCCTCTATTTTAATTTTTAGCTCTTTTATTGTTGCTGTCATAATAAGGATGTTGGTATTGTAGGAATATATTAACAACAAGCCATCCCTCATATGCTGAGGTAAGTCTTTTATATAGAGCAAAAAAAATTAGGGGCCCTTGAACACCCCCTTGTGGCGTTCAGAGTTCGCTTTTAACGAAATCCCAATATTCCGACTTTCACTATCAGTGATCGTCCAGAAAGCGCATGAAGTTTTTGCAAGAGAAGTTTATCGTTTCAAATGCGCGAGACAAGTCAAAGAGAATCCCGAATTCAGATTGATTTTTGTCGATATGGTCATAGACCGCCTGCACTAGTGCGACAACCGTGTTGAGAAATTGTTGTTGAGTGACACTATGATAAGTTTCGCGGGAACATCATCGATTCCTGCGGATAATTAATTTTTTTGTTCTACGATTATTTATAACATCATTGGATATTTATGTAAAAGAAACATAGAAAAAACGTCGGTACTTTTCTGAGTAGCATATAGGCATTGTTATTTAAACCTATATATCAACTGCTTTCTTTATCGACCCTGAAAAGTATTTGCCAAATACATTAGAAGCTTCCATATCAGAGGTCCAGAGGTGCAGGCCGACAATATATGATATCATTAATTATTGTATGTTTATTTACTTTACCTAAGACTTTACTAGTCATTGTACAAAGTTTTTGCTTTGCTATTTTATTCGTTTATACGTAAAGAGTTAAAATACTTTTTCATTCTGAATATTTTTTGTGATAATTTTTTTTGAAAGATTTGTAGTGTAACACCTATATAATTGTTAAAGGCTTTAAAAGAATTATTATATTTCAGGTCCAGTCCTTAATATTACATATTTGATTACAGTGTAGTACGTGACTTTAGCACTCTTAAGCACAAGGTTAAAAGGAAACTCGAAAATCCGGTCCTGGTTCCATCTTCACATCACATTTCATTTTATTGTGCTTTTTGTGCTCATAGTGCGAGGTTTACCATGCAGGGAGTTCACTGTTAGTTTGTTTATATTCTTGTCATCGATACCGAGTAAACAGTCAACAAGTGGTTCTTTGTATTAGAATTTCAACGTAAGTATTTAAATATAACAGGTCACGTTATAAAACGATACTGATTAAGCAAAAGTAGGCATACATTAGGAACATAAACAAAATAGCCCTTCCTTCACAGTATAGGTAAATCAACGAAAAACAAAGAAAACGATCACAGTCACCTTCCCGCTCTCGAAACAGCCGTCAGCGGAGCCGTAGTCATAGTAGACAATTACTAGACATTCCAAATCTAGAAACTATCGATCTGGTTTCGATAAGGGTGGCAGTCGCTTGGAGCGACAGTCCATTAAAAGAACCGAGGGAGGAGAGGCGATGCCATGTGAAATGGTTCAATCGCCAGATCTTATTCAAGACAATAGTGTCTGTAACACTACGTCTATAACAGACGCTTGAAGCGTCTATACACCTGATGCCAACGATGAACTTGTAGTTCATAACGACATAACCTTACCGGACGATATTTTAGAGATATTGGGTGACGATCCAGAAAAGAAGCCGGACAACAGTTTTTTGCTGCACGAATCCCTGGTGTCTAGATGGAAAGTCATCGTCCTTAATGGCCTAAAAAAGGAGGATTGTGTAATGTGTAAATATTTTAAATAAATATGATATTTTATCCGACTTACCAACCATATCCCCTCCCAAATTAAACGCAGAAGTCATAGCAGCATTATTAAAACCCAGCCTGCCGATGCTTCTCAAATGGAAGTTCAAAATCAGCTGGGTAAAGGCATATGTGCCCTGGGTAAAAGTATTATACCACAGTATCCTTCAGAACATTGAATGTATTTTGGAACAACTTGCTATCAACTCTGTTGGATTCTGGATTAATCCTAGCCAATCTTTTCCATCACAACACAAAAAATTTAATCGTCCCACACCATAAAAACATGAAAGATTCGGCCGACAAGTGTATACCAACGCAGTATCTGTTTTAAAAGTATTAAAATGGTTAGCAGAAAGCTAAAGTTAACTAGTTCTGGTAGAACATTACATTTACTTAGAAAACAAACCAGTGGGGGGTTAAGTCAGACGCGACCTACATTTAACCGCCTTCCTTCAGGAGGTAACCGAAATTTAAACGTAAATCGCCCGACTCGTCACTTGGGGGAGACGAAGGTCACAGGGCAAACCTCATAAAATTACCGTTGGAGCAGTCAGAGGGACAACAATTGGAACAAGTCAAGGACCAAAAGAACAAGGAGAGAATGAACGCAGTAAACGCAGTAATTGAAACCAATTATGCTGGTCGGTTAAAATTATTTTATGACCAATGGCTGAAGGTCACTACCAATCTGGTTATACTGGATTGGTTAAAGGGATACACTTTGCCTTTTATAGTTAAAACTTGCCAACAAAAACCATTTTTTGTACAACAGCTTAGTACCGCAACAGAACTAGAAATGCAAATATGCATTTCCAACTTATTAGAAATGTGGGTTATAAAACGATGCAATAACATAATCTACCAATTTCTTTCCAGAATATTTCTCGCCGATAAACCCAATGGCAAAAAACGATTTATTTTAAATCTGAAAGAGCGGAATAATCTTATTCAAGCTCCTTATTTCAAAGTGGAAGATGCCAGAACCGCAATGAGACTAATTCAATAGAAATATTATGCAGCCACTTTAGATCTCAAAGACGCTTATTACTTGGTTCCGATTCGGGAGAACTACTACAAGTATTTCAAATTCTTATATCAGAATTCATTGAATTACTTTACAGTTTTGCCATTTGGTTTGGCGTCTGCGCCTTACGTGTTTACTAAATTTTTAAAACCGGTCGTCCAATACTGCCGGGGCGTTACCTGCGTAAATTATTTAGATGATTTTTTTAAATTCTGGGTGTATCGAAAGAGGAATGTTTTCGAAATGTTCTACTCTCTGTATTTGTTTTAAAATCCCTGGGGTTATTATAAACAGGGAGAAAAATGTACTTTCCCCTAGCACACGATGCAAATTTCTAGGTTTTATATTCGATTTAATTAAACTGTCAATTGATGGATTCCGACAACACCGCATCATGTTGGACACCGAAAATAACGATGGTGAAAATATCGCGAAAAGTACTGGTAAAATGCAGTGCTGTTCAACGAAAAGTGCAGCAGTCTATGTGTGTATAAATTGCCTGGGCATATATCCTAAAACCTGTGTAAAGAGATTTACTTTTCTGACAATAACATACTGGCATTTCGGTCGCAGCTGGAAAGAGAGTCTTGGAAGGATGTTTTGGATGCGATCTTAACCTTCAAATCGAGAAAAACAAGAGTCTGGAAATGGAAATAAAATATCTCGAAAGGATGCTAGAAGAGTCTATGGACAAAAAGAATATACTACGGCTAAACAATGAACTCTTAATGGAGAAAATAAGACACATGGAAAGCAAAGTAAAACAAAAAATACCAAAAAACCAGGAGGTCCCGGCAACACTGTTGACAGGTAACAGATCCATGCCTCCCCCTTTGAACAAGACAGCAACGACCCTGAATAGCTGCACCGAAGAAAACGAGGCGCCAAACACATCGGGAACCAAGACACTAAGGAAGCTCATAACACAGAGGAACGATAGGACGGTGGGTGAAAGTTCTGAAGCCCCAACACCACAAACAAGCGTGGAGGAAATTCGCAAAGGTGGATGTGATACTATTGCCAGCGATCACACTAAAAGTAAAGAAGAGACTGAAAATGTCAATTTTGATGGTTATGAGAGGCAAACTCGTCGAGGGTGGAATCGAACACAAACTCCAAATTCCAAATCGGAAATCATTCAGAATCAAGATCTGCAAGCTAAATGGAGAAATCAACACAGAAAGAACAAGAAAAACCGGCTGATTGGAAGCAGAATTGAACCTGGTGATTTTGTGTCGACAAGGTTGGGTAGCCAAAACAAAAAATATGGCTTTTCTTGTCCAAGGTAAAGAACACCGTAACGGAAGAAATAGTGAAGAGTTACATAGAAAAACAGGCAAATATTCCTATTGATGATGTGGATGTAAAGAAATGTGAAGTTAAAAAGTCACATGTAAACCAAAACTGTTTTATGGTGGGTGTGAAAACCGATCTGAAAGAAATAATCTACGGAGAAAATTTCTGGCCGGCTGGAATTGATTTTCAGCGATTTAATTTCTCCTTGAGACGCAATTTTTTAGACCATCGAAAGCTAAGGTAAATAATCACGATTTACCCAACGCAAGCACCAAATCAAAATTTGAAGACTCTAAAAACAAGAAGAAGAGATTACCACTTGAAGATTCTAACAACCAGATATCGCTCCTGCACCTCAATGTAAGGAGCATTAACAGCAAGGTCACGCCATTAACAGTGCTGCTTGCTGATGAGAAACCGTGACTGTTTCTAGTGTCTAAGCACTGAATGCTAAATGACGACATACTGCAGGCAAACTTGGACAATTATAAAGTTATAACTCAGTCTTCAAGATCCAACATCAGAGGAGGTGGAACTGCAATATTTGCAAAAGAGGAATTGAAAATCGATGACATAAATATAAAAGCCATTCCAATTGAAAGACAATGTGAATTTTGTGTAGCCGAACTAAAACTCGAAAAAACATATGTAGTGGTTTGTATGTATAGGTCGCCACGTTGTGATTTTAATACATTTATTTCTAAATTACAAGAAATTTTAGATGAATTATATAGTCCTAATAAGCAGCTGATAGTTGGGGGTGACTTCAATGTAAACTTTGCAACACATAATCCATGGTCAATAACTCTTACCAATCTAATGTCAAGCTATGGGCTGGAACCCCATGGTTCAGGCATGTCAAGGGTAAGTGCAACATCCAGTACTCAGATAGACAACATATTCAGCAATATTCAAAGTAGCAAGGTTTCTTTCAGAACCTGTATAACAAATATATCGGACCATTACGGTCAAATTTTGAATTTCTCAACAGCGAGTAAAAAACCACTTAAATACAGAAAAAGGTGATTCTTCACCAACAATAACATACTGGCATTTCGGTCGCACCTGGAAAGAGAGTCTTGGAAGGATGTTTTGGATGCGTGTGGTGTGAATGATAAGTACAACACTTTTGATAAGATATTTTTTTTTTAATAATAATAAATTTATTCATAAAAAATGTACATTTCCTATAACATGCCATAACAATATTCATGTTTGAAATCCAAAGCTACGGGCAGCTTGTCCGGATTTCAGGTTATGAATAGTTTTTTACAATCCTTAAGAACAAAAAAAAAAATAAAAAAAGACCGTGATGATATGCCAAAAACAAACAACATAGCACAAGTTCAATTAGTCCAAACACAATATCACTAAAGTTAAAATGATTCACTGAAAGTTATTATTAATAGATATCAAATAGAACTTCAAGATTTCCTCTAGTACTTATTTAATAAAGGCGCCGTACAGGTTATTTGCTGATAATTTATCTTTATCCATCTAGAAATGCCCAACAGGAAAGTATGTAAATTTACAACAGATTTTAAATTCAAGGGTAACATATTAAACAATGTAGGACCGAGATACATAATGTGCCTCTGTGAGGCAGTATATAAGGCTAGTGGAACGACTAGACACCCACTATTTACAGATCCGGTGTGAGCATTGTGCATGATCCTACTTTTGTATTTATTACACTTTTTCATAAACGTAAGGGTGCCCTTAACATACAACTGCCTTACTGATAGAAGGTCAGCCTCTTTAAATAATAAATCTGATGGAGACCTCTTGCTTCTGTTCATGAATATCTTTATGATGTATTTTTGAGTAATATTTAAACGGTGAAGAGTGCTACCACAAGTACTACCCCAGACACTCAAGCCATTCATCAAAACTGATTCAATCAGAGCCTGGTAGGTCATTTTTAAAAGCTTTAAAGATAAAAATTCTCTGAGTTGGTAAAATTTATATATACTTAGTCTAACGAATTTTTTGGGTAATATAGTTAACATGACTTTCATACTTTAAATTTTTGTCAATGAATACCCCCAGGTATTTTACACTATCTTTTGCTAATATCGTCTCTTCACATCTACACACTGACATATCCATAACACATTCATAATTATGCACCCTACGGTCAGGATGGATCACATTTCTCGGGTTATTCATAGAAATGGCGATATGAACAGTTTTTTTTACATTCAATGTTAGAAGATTCTGATCCATCCACAAACGTACTCTGGAAATGTGGTCCTCCGCCCTCTGAAATGTCTCTTGCCAAGATTTACCTCTGACTAAAATCACTTTCACATTCACTATTTTCATTTGGCAGAACAGAAAAGAGATCATTAATATACAAAGAAAAAAGTGTCGGACCCAGTACGGTACCCTGCGGCACCCCAAATTCCACCGTACCCGTTTTGCTCAAAGAATCATTTATTCTTACTCGCTGGGTTCTATTTTTTAAATAAGACTCAAACAGGCTGAGCGCAACACCTCGCACTCCAATATCTTCAAGTTTTTTAAGTAAAATTTGATGCGCCACAGTATCGAACGCACAGGCCAGATCCACAAATATACCCAATGTTTTAAATTTTTTATTGTAATTTTGCAATATATAATCTGTGACGTGCACCATAGCTTCCTCCGTGCTTACTCCTGACAGAAACCCATACTGAGACTTTGATAAAATATTGTTCGCATTAAAAAAGCTGTCTAATCTTAGTTTTATACATTTTTCAAATAGCCGGCTAATTGAACTAGTCATAGCAATTGGTCGATAATTTTCTTTGTTCAACTTATCCCCGGTTTTGTAAATTGTAACAATAACAGCCCTTTTTAGGATATCTGGATATTTACCTTTTTCAAATATTAAATTTATTAGATGTAAGAGTGGTTTCAGAAGGCAAATATAATTATCTTTTAGTAATTTTGGCGAAATATTGTCCTTACCAGGTGATGCTTTGGTGTTTAACGAATTAATAGCGGAAATTAATTCATTTTCAGTTATTGGATTAAAAAACAAAGACTTTGAGATACGGTTATTTAGAAACCTATAGTTGTTATTTTTTATTTTATTAGCCAAGTTGTTGTCTATAGTACCAACATATTCCAAAAATATGTCAGCAATTTCCAGATTGTCATAAACAAGTTTGTTTTCATTCTTAATTAAAGATATTCCCTTACATTTTTTAGTGTCATTAGTCACATTCTTAATAACCTCCCATGTTTTTTTAATGTCGTTCCTACACTGAACTAGCTTATTCTTGAAATACATATATTTGTATTTTTTAATAAAATTCGTAAGATTATTTCTATACCTACGAAACCTTTCTATTGTGTCTTTCTATGTTGTTCTATTATTTTGATACTTTATTTCCTGAGTACTCTAGTAGAGTTAGTAATAGAGAAATACGGAAATAAAAAACTATTCTAAGTACATAAAAGATCTGTACATCACCTATAAGATCACTGATAGTATACAACAATTGTCCACTTTCAAAACGGAAAGATCTAGATACCGGAAGTACATCGCCGATAATAAAAAGGGCATTTTTGAGAACAGGATAGTAAATTCTAAAAATAAGTCAAAGACCATGTGGAATATAATATTTAATACCGAAACTAACAAAAAAAAGAGGAGCAATGTAATATCCATTAAAACTGAAGATGGTCAGATGGTTGAAGACCCGGGTAGGATATCAGAAATTTTTTGCTTACAGTTTAGTTTGTTGGCACCCAACACTGATCTACCGGAACCAAAAATTGATAATATAGGGCCCTCTATATTTTTCTATCGTACAGATCATGCAGAAATATCACAAATCATTTCTAACCTTCCTAACAAATACTCGTCGGGTTTAGATGAAATCCCTGTCTTTATACTTAAGTGCATTGCCCCTTATGTAAAGGAGTCAATTGCAAACATAATAAATGAATGTCTTGTTTCGGGAAAATTTCCAGATAAGTTGAAACAAGCTAAAGTTATTCCAGTGTACAAGAAGGGCGACAGACAGTCCAGTAAGAACTATCGTCCCGTCTCACTTTTGCCTGCTGTGTCGAAAGTCTTAGAGAGGGTAATATACAACAGAGTTTGGGAACTTTACAAAATATGTTAAGTGATACACAGTTCGGATTTCGCCAGGGAAGATCCACCGAAATGGCTATCTTTCATGCTTTAACGTATATATACGAGAATGTTGATAAAAACTGTAAGGTGGCTGGCCTTTATTTCGACCTCTCAAAGGCATTTGACACTCTAGATCAGGGGTCTTCAACCGGCGGCCCGCCCTTAACTTTTTTGTGGCCCGCATACAAATTTCTTAATAAAATTAAGCATTAAATATAAATGTGTTTGTATAAATATTGTCTCGAGTTTACTATATTTCAGCTATAATAAATTTCTCACTTTCTATTTGTTCTGGGACGGCAATCGATGGGTAGCCTAAATATGGCCCTTCTATGAAAAAAGGTTGAAGACCCCTGCTCTAGATGATAAGCTCCTTCTTCTAAAATTACAGAAGTACGGAATTAGGGGAGTATGTTTGGACTTGATAGAATCATATCTTCAAGATAGAACTCAAGAGTATGCATAAAAACCAATAACAATGATTTTTACTCGGAACACTGTTAAACTCGAACAGGGGGTGCCCCAGGGCTCCATTCTGGGTCCGTTTCTCTTTATACTGTTTATGAACGACCTCTTCGGTGGGTATGTGGGGGGGGAGGGGGGGCTGGTCTCCAAGTATGCAGATGATACGTCGGTGGTAAAGGCCGAGCAATCCCTCACTGACCTATCGAGGTGTTGTTCTGATGCAGCGGATAAGATGTCTGGGTGGTGCTTAAATAACTCGCTGATGTTGAATGCCGAAAAAACGGGAATCATAGTTGTTTCTAAAAGGGACACTTAAGAGTCATTGCTTGTTAAAACTAATCATAAGTCTATTGCAGTGGCTGACTCTGTAAAATTCTTAGGGGTAACATTAGATAAATGCTTAAGTTGGGAACAACACATTGATAAACTAAACTCAAGACTAAATAGTGCCTGCGCCGTTATTCGCATACTGAAGAATACAATCTCTCTCAACTGCATGCGTACTTATATACTATTTTGCCCATGTACAGTCAATTATAAATTACGGGATCAGTTTTTGGGGCTCTTCAAAACATGCCATAAAAATATTCATCTCACAAAAAGAATAATTAGATGCTTGCTGGGTCTGCATCCCAGGACGTCTTGTGAAGAGATCACTTTCGAGAACTGGACATAGTGACTGTTCCTTCTCTTTATTTCTTGGCTTTAGTATTGTTGGTGAGGAAAAACCCTGATTGTTTTTCATTGAACCGCGAACTGTATGCTCCGGGCCTTGACATGGTGACCCGAGGCGGTAACGACTTAAGAACACCAGCTCATAGTCCTACTTTTTCCAAAATAGCCCATATATGGCTATTCGTGCTTACCGTCAGCTACAGGATGCTGTTAAGGACATAGGGAATATTAAGACTTTTAGAAAAGCAGTCATAAGGTTTGTGAGAGAAAAATGCTATTATACTTTTAATTTTGAGGTTGCATAGATTATGGAGTACAGAGTCTAAATAATATTTTAAATTGTTTTAGTATGTTGTGAATGTACGTACTGAACTATTTTAAAATTATTTTAATGTGTGATAATGTGTAATGTTCCAATTGTTACTTTGTTAATTTTGGTTCATTTTGGTTATATATATATTAAACTTAATATATTCTACGTCTATGATAACCTCCCACCCTCCTCTAAATTTTACTGAAACGTCTATCTGATATGTCTCAAATATCTCGTTTTGGGTTTTCTTAGGCTTGATATCTTTAACATCACATGTTCTAAGGATCATACTTGGTTTTTTCTAGCGACTTAAGGTGTTATATTCTACTATAGCCCGATGATAGGCGAGTTGAAAACGAACTTTTGCTGCTGCTTCAGCTGTCTATTAGTTGTTTATCGTCTGTTTATAAACGTTTAAAGTCATTCGTTAGTCGTTCATTAGTCCTTTTTATATACTCGAAAGCTGTTTTTAGGTTTTAGATGTTTTTTGCCTGGTTTAAGAGCTGCTAAATAGACGTTTTTATGGATTCAAAGGCTGTTTTTGTGATACTTTAGTGGTTTATCGGAAGTTTTTGCCCTATGAAGAACAGAGAGGTTTTTAGTTGTTTATTATACATAGGAGCTTCTAAATAGTCGTTTTGTGGGCTCAGTGGTGTTCATTAGTTGTCCTAATAATGGTTGGTTAGTGGATGATGAGTGGTTGATTGGTGGTTGGATAACGTCTTATTTGCTGTTCCTAGCCGTTCATAACTGCTTATATCCTTTCAAAGCTTTTCATTAGCTGCTTAATACGCATAATCAGATATTCGCATAAGCCTATGCTCTTGCGTTTTACATTCATATATAAGATGCGAACTAGATACTAGCCTATTGATATTGCTGCTACTAGCTGGTATTGATATTGGATATTAATCAGATTCCTCATTTTTAGAGATATGTATAATTACATATTTTCTGATGCAATACAAAATTATTCGTGTTCATGATATTTAATATTATCAAGTTGTTGTATTCGCAAGCAGCCATTGAATATTAATTGCAACTTAACCTTTTCTTGTTGGGTAATTATCATATATTAAATATAGTTAGAAATAGTTATGACTAAGCATGTATTGAATGATGAAAGAGTTTTGGAATTCCATTGTCTTTATTTGTTTTAAATCACAACGTTTCAACTGGTAAGTATCTCCAGTCGTCTTCAGGTGAATACTAAATAAGTAAAGTAACTACAAGACTATTTATACTAGCTAGGTGCACCGAAGCACAACTGAGTTGGGTGCAGTCATGCGTTCAGTTAGCACGCGATCTTATCCTAAGCTTACATCTATCTAACAAAGGTTTCCAGATATTTCTTAAGTCTAACGATGGTTTACTAAAACAGCCTGGATTCTGGTGAATAGTAGCAGCTTCCTTAAACTTTCTTTTCCTCCAGTGTGGCTCCTTATGTAGGATTTCAGCTTCTGACCACATGATATGGTGGCCATGTTTCCAGGCATGGTCAGCTGCACCTGACTTTTCGGTCTCTCCTTTTAGCGTATTGTTTTTGTGTTCTTTAATCCTTGTCTCAAGTGGTCTTAATGTCTCACCTATATACGATTGGCCGCACTCGCAGGGGATCTTGTAGACGCAGTTTTTCCTATCTTTTTGACTTATAGGCTTTGTCTTCGTCAGGTGGCTTCTTAGGGTGTCTCTCGAGTTGAATACGGTGCTGATGTTATATCGTTGTCCTAGTCTTCTTATTTTCTCAGATACTCCCTTGACATACGGAATGTTGAGTGTTGGTTGTGCCTCTCTGTCTGCTCTTTGCGCGTTGGGTCGATTCTTACGGTTTTCCAATATTGTGTCAACTAATTTTGTGGGGTAGCCATTTTTGTTGAGGTCGGTCTTGATGTGGTGAGCTTCCTTTTTAAGTGCTTCTTCCGAGTTACAGATTGTAATTGCTCTATCCACGAGGGTTTTAACTATGCCATGTTTCGTGTTGTTTGAGTGATTTGAAGTAAAATTGAGATACTGACCTGTATGCGTAGGTTTTCTGTATACTGAAGTTTGGATATTATTACCATTTTTCTTCACGTTGACATCTAGAAACGGTAATTGGTTGTTTTCCTCTTTCTCCATGGTGAATTTGATTGTTGGTGTTAAGCTATTGAGGTGATTTAGAAAATTTCTTAGTTCGTCATCGGTTCCATTCCAAATAATGAAGGTGTCATCCACATATCTCAGCCACATTTTTGGTTTCTTCTTTGCCTGTTCCATTGCTTTCGATTCAAACCATTCCATGTATATGTTGGCGATTATTGGCGAGAGAGATGAGCCCATCGGTAGTCCGTCTACTTGGTTGAAGAATCTATCCTTTTCTTGAAAGTAGGAATTGTTGAGGCAGCATTCTAATAGTTCCAAGATGGCATTAATAGGGAGCGTTGTTCTTTCCTGTAGAGTATGGTCTTCCTCAAGTCTGTTTTTGATAACCTTTAGGGCGTCTTTTAACAAAGGAGGAAACACACATTCAGTTTCTGCTACAGGCAAGGGACCAAGGAATTATTCCAGATGGCTTTAAGATCAAGTCACCAATCCCAGGACATCAAGCCATAAAGATTCTAAATAATGCCAGCAAAGCCCTCATACGCTCCCAGATCAACTACCACCGTTTTAAGAAAGCAGCTCTACTCACGGATATGCAACAGAGATTCGAAGAAATCAAAGAATACACATTAGAAGAGGATCATGGACCTATCTTTCGGAAGATTGACGCCACCTGTGACAAAGTAAGAACAACTCAACAAAATAATCATAAGAAAAAATTGGGAAAACATGTTACTCAAGAAACACCAATAACGCAGAATCAAAGGACCATTGTTAACATTTCATCTAAAGAATTAACAAGCAATGAAGAAAACTTATTGGCCAAGGGTTTAAACTTTACTATCGCTCCAAAAGAGATACCAATACTGGACATTATTAGCGCTGTCGACTCAACAACCATAGGAGAGACACAAGGGGAGGAATTTAGATGGAAAGTTAGGGAAATTCTAGAAAAATCGAAGCCTCCAAAACAAAATATCAGTAAAGATGAAAAAATCTCCCTTACAAACCTTCGCAAAGACTCCACTATCAAGATTCTACCAGCCGACAAGAGAAAATCGGCCGTCATTATGGATGTTCAGACCTACGATCAGAAAATCGAAGAAGTCCTGCAGAAAGGTAACTACTCTCTTACTGCCAAGGATCCGACCTCTACCATCGAGAGAAGAATCTACCGAACACTTAAGAAATATGAACGATATATACCAGAAAAGACACGGACACGCCTGACACCACACCACAGTAAGCCTCCACATCTCTATGGCCTGCCAAAGATACACAAACACAACATGCCTCTAAGACCCATTACGAGCTCCCGTAATTCTCCAACATACGAGCTAGCTAGATTTCTACTCCCTCTACTCAAACCTCTCCAAGGAAATAGCACATCATTTGTTAAGAACTCACAGCACTTCGTTCAAATAATAGGAGGAAAGAAACTACAGCCAGGAGATCAGCTGGTGAGCTTTGACGTCGAAAGTCTTTACACCAACGTTCCCGTAAAAGACGCCCTAAAGGTTATCAAAAACAGACTTGAGGAAGACCATACTCTACAGGAAAGAACAACGCTCCCTATTAATGCCATCTTGGAACTATTAGAATGCTGCCTCAACAATTCCTACTTTCAAGAAAAGGATAGATTCTTCAACCAAGTAGACGGACTACCGATGGGCTCATCTCTCTCGCCAATAATCGCCAACATATACATGGAATGGTTTGAATCGAAAGCAATGGAACAGGCAAAGAAGAAACCAAAAATGTGGCTGAGATATGTGGATGACACCTTCATTATTTGGAATGGAACCGATGACGAACTAAGAAATTTTCTAGATCACCTCAATAGCTTAACACTAACAATCAAATTCACCATGGAGAAAGAGGAAAACAACCAATTACCGTTTCTAGATGTCAACGTGAAGAAAAATGATAATAACATCCAAACTTCAGTATACAGAAAACCTACGCATACAGGTCAGTATCTCAATTTTACTTCAAATCACTCAAACAACACGAAACATGGCATAGTTAAAACCCTCGTGGATAGAGCAATTACAATCTGTAACTCGGAAGAAGCACTTAAAAAGGAAGCTCACCACATCAAGACCGACCTCAACAAAAATGGCTACCCCACAAAATTAGTTGACACAATATTGGAAAACCGTAAGAATCGACCCAACGCGCAAAAAGCAGACAGAGAGGCACAACCAACACTCAACATTCCGTATGTCAAGGGAGTATCTGAGAAAATAAGAAGACTAGGACAACGATATAACATCAGCACCGTATTCAACTCGAGAGACACCCTAAGAAGCCACCTGACGAAGACAAAGCCTATAAGTCAAAAAGATAGGAAAAACTGCGTCTACCAGATCCCCTGCGAGTGCGGTCAATCGTATATGGGTGAGACATTAAGACCACTCGAGACAAGGATTAAAGAACACAAAAACAATACGCTAAAAGGAGAGACCGAAAAGTCAGGTGCAGCTGACCATGCCTGGAAACATGGCCACCATATCATGTGGTCAGAAGCTGAAATCCTACATAAGGAGCCACACTGGAGGAAAAGAAAGTTTAAGGAAGCTGCTACTATTCACCAGAATCCAGGCTGTTTTAGTAAACCATCGTTAGACTTAAGAAATATCTGGAAACCTTTGTTAGATAGATGTAAGCTTAGAATAAGATCGCGTGCTAACTGAACGCATGACTGCACCCAACTCAGTTGTGCTTCGGTGCACCTAGCTAGTATAAATAGTCTTGTAGTTACTTTACTTATTTAGTATTCACCTGAAGACGACTGGAGATACTTACCAGTTGAAACGTTGTGATTTAAAACAAATAAAGACAATGGAAGTCCAAAACTCTTTCATCATTCAAGAAACATCATTGTCTACGACCTTCAAGCATTCACTAAGCATGTATTATCTAATTTTTTGAGTACTTTAGTGGTTTGTTAGATGTTTTATTCCGACCAAGAACAGTTTTATGGGCTGAAAGACTATTTTTTTTTGGTACTTTGGTGGTTTTTTTTGCACTTTTAAGAACAGTTTAGATAGGTTTTTTGGCTATGCATAGGAGCTGTTAAATAGACGTTTTATGTGTTTAAAGACCTTGTTTTGAATACTTTAGCGGTTTATTAGATGTTTTTACCCTATCAGAGAGTTGATTGACTGTTTATTATGTATAGGAGCTGTTAATATGGGGTTTTATAGGTTCGAACGCCTTTTTAGATACTTTAATAGTTTATTAGATATTTTTTACCCTATCGGAAAGGTTTTTTTAGCTGGTTATTATATATAGGAGCTGTTAAATAGACGTTTTATATGTTTAAAGATTATTTTTAGGTACTTTAATGCATTATTACATGTTTTATACCAGGTATTTGGTTGGTTACTATGTATAGGAGGTATAAGATAGCCATTTTATGGACTGAAAGGCTCTTTTTTGGGTACTTTGGTAGTTTATTAGATGTATTTACCCGATCAAGACTAGTTCAGAGCTGTTTTTGGCTGCTTATTATGGAAATAGAAGCTGTAACATAGACGTTTTATGGGCTCAAAGACAATTTTTTTTTGATACTTTAGTGTTTTTTGGATGTTTTTTACCCACTCAGAGAGGTTTTTGACTGCTTATTATGTATAGGAGCTGTTAAATAGGCGCTTCGCTTGGGCTCAACGACTATTTTTTGGATACTTTAGTGTTTTGATAGAGTTTTTATCCATTCAGAGAGGTTTTTTGGTTGCTTATTATGTATATTTAAACAGTACTGTATGATATAGATTATAGGTATTAACAAATTAGTATAATTTATAGGAGATGTATAGGCTAACTTTTATCTATTTTATCTCGTTTAGTGGTGGAAACGCGTAATTTTTTTGTAGTTTGTTGATTATAAGCGATCTCTAACCATTGGAATCCTCATCGTGCCATAATTTAAAAGTAATACCTATGGATAATGATTTGGGGGTTCATTTACGGCTTGAGATTTTCAAATATTTTTTTTACTAGAGGTCTTTTTATTGCTTACTCGTTTGCCTAAATCTTGTCTTTCCACCTTTGAGCATAAGACTTTAATCGCAGTTGGCCGATCAACTTTGGATTTTTCTAAGCTACTTAGGTATACTGTTACATTATACCTGAAAACATCGCCAAACCCGAACAAACCCAATACTATAACAAGTGGTAGGTAAATATTAACTTTTAAGATAGTTATACAAGAATATCGGAAGGATAAATATTGCTAATCAATAAACATTGTCGATAGTCATTGTATAGTAAGAATTTTGTCTAGATCGTGCTAAGGCCCTAATGGTTTTATAAGTATAGCTTTGTTATTAATAGATATTTTTGAAATATTCCTTCACTGTTCGATAGATATACTCATCTTATACCCGTTTGCCAAATTTCGCCTCTCTATCTTAGGCGCTAATCGCAAAAAACTATATCTCCCTAACCAGTCAGTCGATCGACTTCGGATTTCTTTTAAGCGTCTTGTTACGTCATCCTACACACGTAACCTTGTTTTCAACTCTTTCCAACATTTGACAAGTGACAGGTGACCTTGAGCTGTCTTAATTGGCAGGTGGCATCCGCCATCTTTTTCTATTCGTAATACGACATCACCCTAAACACATTACGTATATATAATATTATTGCCTAAAGTAGTTAACGCCCAAGTAGCTAAGGCCTAATGTAGCTAATGCCAAAATATTACATTTGACAGTTGACAGATGACGTGCGTCATCTGGTAATTGAGATTTGACATATGACACACGCCTGCGCACTGCCCGGGCATGCGCAGAAGGGGTATGCGTAAATTGGCGCAGAAACCCCCATCTCCCTCTACCATCATCAGTATTTCATATTATCATTTCTTAACCATTACGGTCCAAGCAAATATTTTAAAAATATAATATCAAAATTACATTACAGATACTTAAAACCTATGATTACTTTAATAAAAATGGTTTTGATACAAGACCTCGAAATATTCTAAAACAGAAAAATGTGACAAACTCCAGAGTAAAAAGAACAGTTACAAAGCATTAGCACAAAAATGAAACAGAAACTTTAAGGTTAGGGGCTAAAACTTTAAATTAGGTAAACTATTATAGGTACCTACATACCTACTAACTAGTAACAATTTAAAAAAAAAAAAATATAGGTCTGTGTAAAAATGATTTAATCCTAAAGATAAAAAAAATGTTAAGGCCGTTATGGTAAGAAAGGATAATTTTGAAATAGTGATGATGTGCAATTTGATGACAAAACGTTAAAATTAAAAAAAACTATTGAAGATACTAGGCAAACTAGTTTTTTGCGATAATAATTTTTTTACATCCTTTCTTATAATAACGGATGTAACTTTATTTTGACATATTTCTTCAAAAAAGTCGAAAGAGATCTTAAACTGTGTAAGTGATATAAACAGACTGTCCGCGGATAGGGTTTACAATAGCACAAATGGATGAAATATTTCATTTCTCGAAAAAAAGTCATTCTTAATTAAAAGTTTTGCTTGTAAAAAAAATGCAATATTCGAAGAGGAAATTTTGATTTTTTATACAAGGTTCGCAAAAACTTCAAAAACATTATTTTTCTCCAAGAGTAAACTACCTTTATTTTTCATTTTTAACCAAAATGCCAATTAGAAAGCTTATTTAGAATAACGTTTGTAATTTAAATCCGGGATTTAAAATAAATCCTCAATTTTTTTAGTTTTTTTAATTTTTAGAGGTAAAAAAATTCCTTGTTTTCACAAAAGATGGTAGGAATGCATGTAAATTTTTAAAATAATATACACACCACCCATTATGAAATTAGAGTCTAATAAAATTGTATATTAATATTTTTATTGAGCAGTAAAATTTCCATTTACAAAAGTAAAAAACTAAAAAAATCGAAGATTTATTTTAAATCTCGGATTTAAATTACAAACGTTATTCTAAATAAGTTTTCTAATTGGCATTTTGGTCAAAAATGAAAAATAAAGGTACTTAGTTTACTCTTGGAGAAAAATCATGTTTTTGACGTTTTTGCGAACCCTGTATAAAAAATCAAAATTTTCTCTTCGTGAATTGCTTTTTTTTTTACAAGCAAAACTTTTTATCAAGAATGACTTTTTCCCGAAAAATGAAATTTTTCAGCCATTTGTGCTATTGTAAACCATATCCGTGGACAGTCTGTATATATGGTGTCCATATAAAGTGCACATTTTAATTATTATATGCTTTGTGTAATTTTTTAAGATTTTTTTATGTATCGCTCACCACAATAACGTAATTATTTTATTTTGTCGCACTAAAAATAAATGTACCAAAACCTAGACCTTTTCCTTTCACAAGCATTGAATTTTCTCCAGTAGTTTAAAGCTTAAGGGAGTAGGGGAGAAAATTAAATAATACGTTTAAATGAAAAATAATTTTTATATTTTATTTTACCTCGTCAGGAACATTTATAAATAATACATCGATAAACTAAAAGTAGCATATTAGTTATGACATTGATTAATACCAGCATTTTGGACTTGTATTGTCAACTGGTAAGTATCTCCAGTCGTCTTCAGGTGAATACTAAATTAGTAAAGTAACTATTTACAGGTCTATTTATACTAGCTATATATAGGTGCACTGAAGTATAACTGAAATGTGTGCAGTCATGTGTTTAATTCGAGGTCTTATTCTAAGATTACATCAACTTAATAAAGGTTTCCATATATTTCTTATGTCCAATGAAACCCACGTTGCTTCAGTAAACATTAGTAGACATAAGAAATATATGAAAACCTTTGTTAAGTAGATGTAATCTTAGAATAAGACCTCGAATTAAACGCATAACTGCACACATATCTCAGGCATGCTTCAGTGCACCTAGCTAGTATAAATAGACCTGTAGTTACTTTTCGTATTTAGTATTTACCTGAAGACGACTGGAGATACTTACCAGTTGAAACGTTGTGATTTAAACCAAATAAAGATAATGCAAGTCCAAAATTCTTCTATCAATCAAGATCATTGTCTCCAACCCCAGACAGTTAAGACATTGTTTATAAATAATAAGATTATAACAAGCAATAAACAGTTTTATATTTATAAGTTTAATGCCTAAATTTTCCAAACTGTATAAAAGTGCTGTGTTTAAAAGATTAGTTAGTTTTGTAACCAGCTGTAAAATGTTAAACAGTAAATTAGTTTATGAAAACAATAATGTCTTCCTCTGTTATTTATTATTAAAGTATATTATTTTTTTAAATGTGTTGTGTTATGTTTAGTGTTAATCTTTATATATTTTGACCTGTGGAAATACCAACACCAAATAAATGATCTTAGATAACACATAGTTGTATAATGTATAATTGTTATGTGCCCTCATGTATCTAACATTTTTGTTTTTAGTATTACACAGTTGTATGTGGACTGGACTCTAATCTTACAGAGTTTTATTAGATTATATGTCTTAAATGACATACACCCAAAACTACGTGCAAAAATCATTTTAGCACAAAGTGTGGTAACACAAAGACATAAATATACGGAAGACATTTTAAAGATAATATAGTATACATACAATTTTGTTTCTTTTAAATCAGCTTGGTGTCCTGGAAATTATTAATATTGGACACAGTTATTTTTCCCCTTCCTCCTTCTCTATCCACACTGTTCCTTAGATATAATTTAGTTGTACTTTCTACAACTTTTTCGGTGGCATTTCTTGATAAACAATTTTTTCTTACAGGAACTACAAAATAAAAAGTAAGCTTTTATATTTGAAGCACTTTTATCTACAAACACTATTAAAAATATGCTTTTTAAATTTTCTTTTCAGTGTCAAAAATAATATATTTTAAGATGGCAATTATAAAAGTCTTACTTTAAACACCAGTGTAAAAAATAGTTTTACTTTAACACCATCAGTCCTTACTTGTAACACCATGCGTAATGGTTAATTTTAATTATGAAACTGTTTTTAAAATATTATAACATATAAACAGTGTGTCTGCTTAAGTTGGAACCATACGGAAAACTTTCTTATTATTGGTTTTATGGAAAAAAATTATTCTTTATTAAAAGTTCTGCATGGTCTAAAACTCAATATACAACCTTCAGTTATCAAAATTTCCCGGTCATATACGAGGTATATCAAAAATTACGAATTTTGCTCAAGAGTAAAGTACCTTTATTTTTGACAATACAGAATGTTATAGAGAAGAGTTATTTTGAATTAAAAGTTATATTCAAATGCAATGCAATTACAGTTATTTAGCATGAAAATTTAGGTTTTGTGATTATTTACGTTTTATATTATAAATTATTTGTATTTATATCTCCTATTTGTTAAAAAAATGATAACCTTTCCATGTGTTAGTGTTTTTGAAAACCTTACAATTTAAATACGTAATGAATGCATAATAATTATTTGTTTTAGGAATAGGGAAATCCATACAATGAATATTTAGTAAACAAACATCATACATATTTATACAGAAAAAAAGATAATTAAACTTAATAACAAAACCTAAATTTTCATGCTAAATAACTGTGATTGCATATTTGTATATAACTTTTAATTCAAAATAACTTTTCTTCATAACATTATTCTCTTTTGTCAAAAATAAAGGTACATACTTTACTCTTAAGCAAAATTTGTAATTTCTGATATACCTCGTATATGATTGGGAAATTTTGATAACTGAAGATTGTATTTTAAGTTTTAGACTATGCAGAACTTTTTATGAAGAATAACTTTTTTTCATAAAACCAATAATAAAAAAGTTTTCCATATGGTTCCAACTTAAGTAGACACACTGTATATATTATAATATTGTCTTTTACATCCTTACCTAAAATTAATTTTCGAACTTAAATCAATTTAGAAAAAGGAATCTTATAATTACGTCCTGTCACTCCTGTCCAGTTTAGTTCCTTCTGCAAAGGTGTACTTAATAATTTACATATATATTATTATTCTTCGAGTTGTGTCAATGGAGTCCTTTTCACCTACAACTTCAAATACTCTGACCAAAAAGTTAATAGTAAAATGATATATTTTTACTTTTAATTATCAGTATTTTGCACGAAGCTGCAACCAAATATTACTAAGTCTCGTATTCTTTTGTCATAACCCCCATTTCGCTACAGCGGGGAAACATTCTTTTAGAAATGCATTTAGTCTTAGTCATTATCAACTGTAAAATTCATAGTATAAGAATTTAAAGTTAATTTATTTATTTAATTTCATACAACGCCAAAAGCAACAAAATGGCCGCGGGTCGTTCCGAACTCGTACCCGACAAAAAGTCAGTGCCGAATAAAATGGAAAACTCAACAGCTTTTGTCGTTATAGCCCGCCATTACATGCTGCATGCTGTTGCTTGCTTAATTATGTAATTTGCAGTCACTAAATGTGTAAATTATAATATACATACCTCATTTTCTTCAAGTTTTCTCGATAATTTAACAAAACACCATTGCACACACACACACACAATCAAAAAACCAAATAAAAATGGACGAAGACCGTCCAAGACGAAACGACAAACGACGAAACGACACCTCGTGCTGGCTCGGAGTGACCGAACCGAACAACGTCGATTTTGATTGGCTTAACCTTGTTAATATTACAGGATCCTTTATTACCGACATTGGCACCATTGAAATGTAATGAAAATCTAGGTGTATTTAGTGTGTCTGAATATTATGAGGTTTTTCATCATAGAATTTTAATGGTAAAGCATGGAATTGTAGTGAGCGGTTATTAATGTGATCTAAATAGGGAATTGCCACATCGTTGGTTAATGGTATTTTACGTGGATCTAATGGTCAGAATGGAAACGTGATTCTAATTGGGATTGACACCAATGAAATGTAATGAAAACCTATGTGTATTTAGTGTGTCTGAATTTTATTAAGTTTAAATATCATAGAATTTCAATGGTAAAGCATGGAATTGTAGTGAGCGGTTATTAATGTGATCTAAATAGGGATTTGCATACATCGTTGGTTAATGGTATTTTATGTGGATCCAATGGTCAGAATGGAAACGTGATTCTAATGGGGACTGGCACCATTGAAATGTAATGAAAATCTATGTGTATTTAGTGTGTCTGAATTTTATGAGGTTTTTTTATCATATAATTTCAATGGTAAAGCATGGAATTGTAGTGAGCGGTTATTAATGTGATCTAAATAGGGATTTGCCACATCGTTGGTTAATGGTATTTTACGTGGATCTAATGGTCAGAATGGAAACGAAATCACATTAATAACCGCTCACTAAAATTCCATGCTTTACCATTGAAATTCTATGATCAAAAACCTAATAAAATTCAGACACACTAAATACACATAGATTTTTATTACATTTCAATGGTGCCAATACCTATTATAATCACGTTTCCATTCTGACCATTAGATCCACGTAAAATACCATTAACCAACGATGTGATAAATCCCTATATTTAGGTCACATTAATAACCGCTCACTACAATTCCATGCTTTACCATTGAAATCTTATGATGAAAAACCTCATGAAATTCCGACACACTAAATACACAAAGATTTTCATTACATTTCAATTGTGTCAATCCCTATTAGAATCACGTTTCCATTTTGACCATTGGATCCACATAAAATACCATTAACCAACGATGTGTGCAAATCCCTATTTAGATTACATTAATAACCGCTCACTACATCCATGCTTTACCATTGAAATTCTATAATAAAAAACCGCATAAAATTTAGACACACTAAATACATATAGATTTTCATTACATTTCAATGGTGCCAATTCCTATTAGAATCATGTTTCCATTCTGACCATTAGATCTACGTAAAATACCATTAACCAACGATGTGGCAAATCCCTATTTAGATCACATTAATAACCGCTCACTACAATTCCATGATTTACCATTGAAATTCTATGATGAAATACCTCATAAAATTCAGATGCACTAAATACACATATATTTTAATTATATTTCAATGGTGTCAATCCCTATTAGAATCACGTTTCCATTCTGACCATTAGATCCACGTAAAATACCATTAAGCAACAATGTAACAAATCTCTATTTAGATCACATTAATAACCGCTCACTACAATTCCATGCTTTACCATTGAAATTATATGATGAAAAACCTCATAAAATGTTGACACTCTAAATACACATAGATTTTTATTACATTTCAATGGTGTTAATCCCTATTAGAATAACGTTTCCAATCTAACCATTAGATCCACGTAAAATACCATTACCCAACGATGTGGCAAATCCCTATTTATATCACATTAATAACCGCTCACTACAATTCCATGGTTTACCATTGAAATTCTATGATGGAAAACCTCATAAAATTCAGACACACTAAATACACATAGATTTTCATTACATTTCAATGATGCCAATCCCTATTAGAATCACGTTTCCATTCTGACCACTAGATCCACGTAAAATACCATTAACCAACGATGTGGCAAATCCCTATTTAGATCACATTAATAACCGCTCACTGCAATTCCATGCTTTACCATTAAAATTCTATGATAAAAAATCCCATAAAATTCAGACACACTAAATACACATAGATTTTCATTACATTTCAATGGTGCCAATCCCTATTAGAATCACGTTTCCATTCTGACCATTAGATCCACGTAAAATACCATTAACCAACGATGTGGCAAATCCCTATTTAGATCACATTAATAACCGCTTACTACAATTCTATGGTTTACCATGGAAATTCTATGATGAAAAACCTCATAAAATTCAGACACACTAAATACACATCGATTTTTATTACATTTCAATGGTGCCAATCCCTATTAGAATCACGTTTCCTTTCTCACCATAATATG
Source organism: Polydrusus pterygomalis (assembly GCA_963969555.1). NCBI lineage: Eukaryota > Metazoa > Arthropoda > Insecta > Coleoptera > Curculionidae > Polydrusus > Polydrusus pterygomalis. Next base: position 14,920,766 of record OZ018384.1, read on the forward strand.
CACATAAAATATCAGTGTAAATCTATGGTTTTTATTCACACTATATTCTAGCCACATTTATTTAAATACCCCTTTAATTTCCAACCCACATTAAATTTCTAAAAAAGCCAAAAATGCCATTGTTTTACCATGGTACTTTAATGATATTAAATGTGTTTTTTTTGATAGGGTAGCAGAAAAGGAAGATGGACATGGCATCTTATACCAGATATACGTACTTGTCTATCTCGACCTTACGGCGAAGTTGATTATTTTCTTACGCAAGCCCTATCTTGGCTGCTTTCGTCAGTATTTGTTTAACCGTAACAGATCAAATTCACAACAGTGTAAGTACTGTCAAGAGGTCGATGACGCCGATCATACACTGTTCCGGTGCCCTAGATGGGAGGAAAGTAGACTTCTATTCACACGAGCGACGGGAATGGTCTTTAACGCTAGACGTATGATGGAAAGCCTAGTGCACTCTGAAGAAACATTGAAAACAACATATAAAACAATAAGAAACATAATTGAGACAAAAGAAAGAGAAGACCGCTAAAGCAAAATCTTGTAGAGTAGTGTCTTGTGAGTAATGTCGGAAGGCGGTTTCCAGGGCAGGAAAAAGGGGGGAAGTTTTTAGTCGGTAGGCGGCTCCCTAGAGGGACTGAATCCGACACAGGCCAGTCGCAAGACCACCAGACTGGTATCGTCTTTAGAAGATTTTTTACCCCTCATTAAAAAAAAAAAAAAAAAAAAAAAAAAAAAGATGATAGTAGACAAAAGTTTTCCCGCATTTGACACTTTAAACAAAAAACAAAACTATCCGTATATTCGGAATAATAAAAAACTGTTTTAATCCGCTTGCAATTCCTTTACTTAAGGTTTTTCACCTTTTCTGTAGGTATAGGAATATCCGTTATTCTACAAGGGCAGCGAAACAACCTATAGTTTTTAATAAAAATACTTACAAAAGGTAAGGACGTAATTTGAACGCCCGATAACGACAGGGCCACGTCCACCTTTTTAACTACTTTTCAACGGCTCCAAAAGAAACGAGAACGATTATTAATTGAGCCCTAAAAAAAGGTATATCAACGACAAAGTACAGTTGTGTTCATAAACAAAGCATACAAGGATTAGAATGAGAGGTAAGTTTTGTCATATTTGCGTAAAACCGGCTTGTCTAAATGATTGTTTATTGGAGGTTATCACACGTCATAGATTATCAAATATGCAAAGCTTTGGCGTCGGCGTAATTAATTTTGGAACTGCATGGTGGTAACGTGTCTGAAGTTGAAAAGGCTCAAATTGTATCAAGAATCGAAGAAAGATCCGTGCTGTAGCGGCAGTTGTATAATAGAAATAAAAAACTATATTGAAAATTAAGAAACGCTGGGAACAAGAAGGAATCCCTTCTGAGGAAAGTTGGTTCAGGTCGTCCCAAACGTTCCAACCCGGAACAGCATGCTGCTTTTTTGGGATATTTAAGAAATAATCCATTTTTTGCAACTTAAAGGGATGCTGTTAGCTGTTATTGATACAGGATTTCCTGCCTCCCAACCTACCGCCAATAGGAGAGTCAAGGAATCTGAACTAAAATGTCGCCCAGCTGCGAAAAAAATTTTTCTTACCGAAGAACAGTAACAGGATTATTTTTGCTTTAAGTTATATATATACCGTGATTCTCAATTTTGGAACAGGGTCATTTTTACTGATGAAAAGACGTTCCAGTCGACTTATAACGGACAAATTCGTGTGAACATTTTTCACAAACAATACCAGGTTTGAAGAGCGATATACTCACCCCCTCACTTCTAGACATGGGCGTTTCTCTGCAAATATATGGTGCTGGATAGGTGTTTATGGACCTAGTGTTTGCTGGCGAATAGAGAGAAGATTTAATGCCGGAAATTATGTAATTTTAGAAAACATGTTGTTACCCTGAGCAAATATATCCCAATAATACTTTCATATTTCAACAAGATAATTGTCCAGTCCACACTGCCTGTGCTGTAACCCAGTACCCAGTGGTTTCAAACCCATAATGTGGAAGTGCTGCCTTGAGTCGCTTATAGTCCCGATATCAATCCAATTGAAAATATTTGAGGCATAATCGAAATTTTAGACCCCAAAATTCAGAAGATTTATGGGAAATAATACATGCGTGCTGGGAAGAGCTTGATCCAAATATTGTATCAAATATAATTCAGTCAATTCCGAATAGACTGGCTCAAGTAATAGAAAAACAGAGATATATTAAGAAAATAGAGAAATATTAGATTTTATTTATTCTTGTTAATCGTTTTTTGTCGGTTTTACGCAAATATGGTTAAGGTTTCCTCTCATTCTAATAATTCGTGTACACTTTTTTTGACCGGTATAATCGTGTTCACTTTCCATTCGGACCGGCATCGTTTTACGAGGACATTTTCCACTAAAATCTTTTAAAATATGTAAATGCGGAGATGTTATTCGTCGCCGGCGGCGGTCACAGTCTAATTTCGATTCTTCGTTGCGCGGACCCCCGCGGGCCGTTGGCATACATCATTTTAAATAAATTTGGGAATTCTATTTTGCCTGCGCTCTCCTAACAAACAAGGACGAAGCCTCGAGGCGGTTTTTTGCCCCGCTCGTTTCCTCTCGCCTAATTGATTAGGTACTCTTTTGTTTTAATTACGCGACTATTTTTTTTTCTTTTAAATATGCGTTTAAATTGTTCGGGACTGTATTATTGATACCATTGTTCAATGATACTGTCCTACTAGTATAAGGAGACTGTCGGAACCGGTCTTCCTCGGTTTTTGCCAATGCATAAAATGCACCTTTATGGATCAATCTGCATAAATAAATTGTATATTATGATAATTCAATTACCTACTACGGCCTTATATACACACAACTATAATCATTTATGATATAAATTTATAACTCCTCGTAAATCAAAATATGACTTTGTAATAAAAGAAGCTATTATTTGTTATTCTCCAATGGATAGTATCTACTATTACTAGAAAAATTAATTTTTTATTATAGTATTATGTTGTAGTATGCAGTAAAACCAAGTTGGACTTGTAAATTTCCACTATAATGAGCCTAAAAAATGAAGCAATTGCTTTTTCTTATAAAATCGAAGGAATTTCTTGAAAGCCAATGAATAAAAACTAAAGCGCTTTTGCGTCCAGCGATCGCTTAAAAGTGCAGGAATTGCTTATAGTCAATGCTTTTTCTTGAAAAATAGAAGCAATTGCTATCGTTTGCTTAAAATCTGATGAATAAATTAAGGAATTGCTTTTCTAGTGTAGCAATCGCTTTCAACTTTTTAAGGTAGGTCGACCCCTGCATCATTTGCTTCTCCGCGGCATACACGAGCGTTGCTCTTAATTTGTGTCTTCAATTATGGCTGAATATATGAAAATAAAATACACACCACCCATTATGAAATTAGAGTCTAAGGTCGCCGATGTTCTAATTGTATATTAATATTTTTATTGAGCAGTAAAATTTCCATTTACAAAAGTAAAAAACTAAAAAAATCGAAGATTTATTTTAAATCTCGGATTTAAATTACAAACGTTATTCTAAATAAGTTTTCTAATTGGCATTTTGGTCAAAAATGAAAAATAAAGGTACTTAGTTTACTCTTGGAGAAAAATCATGTTTTTGACGTTTTTGAGAACCCTGTATAAAAAATCAAAATTTTCTCTTCGTGAATTGCTTTTTTTTTACAAGCAAAACTTTTTATCAAGAATGACTTTTTCCCGAAAAATGAAATTTTTCAGCCATTTGTGCTATTGTAAATCATATCCGTGGACAGTCTGTATATATGGTGTCCATATAAAGTGCACATTTTAATTATTATATGATTTGTGTAATTTTTTAAGATTTTTTTATGTATCGCTCACCACAATAACGTAATTATTTTATTTTGTCGCACTAAAAATAAATGTACCAAAACCTAGACCTTTTCCTTTCACAAGCATTGAATTTTCTCCAGTAGTTTAAAGCTTAAGGGAGTAGGGGAGAAAATTAAATAATACGTTTAAATGAAAAATAATTTTTATATTTTATTTTACCTCGTCAGGAACATTTATAAATAATACATCGATAAACTAAAAGTAGCATATTAGTTATGACATTGATTAATACAATCATTTTGGACTTGTATTGTCAACTGGTAAGTATCTCCAGTCGTCTTCAGGTGAATACTAAATTAGTAAAGTAACTATTTACAGGTCTATTTATACTAGCTATATATAGGTGCACTGAAGTATAACTGAAATGTGTGCAGTCATGCGTTTAATTCGAGGTCTTATTCTAAGATTACATCAACTTAATAAAGGTTTCCATATATTTCTTATGTCCAATGAAACCCACGTTGCTTCAGTAAACATTAGTAGACATAAGAAATATATGAAAACCTTTGTTAAGTAGATGTAATCTTAGAATAAGACCTCGAATTAAACGCATAACTGCACACATATCTCAGGCATGCTTCAGTGCACCTAGCTAGTATAAATAGACCTGTAGTTACTTTTCGTATTTAGTATTTACCTGAAGACGACTGGAGATACTTACCAGTTGAAACGTTGTGATTTAAACCAAATAAAGATAATGCAAGTCCAAAATTCTTCTATCAATCAAGATCATTGTCTCCAGCCCCAGACAGTTAAGACATTGTTTATAAATAATAAGATTATAACAAGCAATAAACAGTTTTATATTTATAAGTTTAATGCCTGAATTTTCCAAACTGTATAAAAGTGCTGTGTTTAAAAGATTAGTTAGTTTTGTAACCAGCTGTAAAATGTTAAACAGTAAATCAGTTTATGAAAACAATAATGTCTTCCTCTGTTATTTATTATTAAAGTATATTATTTTTTTAAATGTGTTGTGTTATGTTTAGTGTTAATCTTTATATATTTTGACCTGTGGAAATACCAACACCAAATAAATGATCTTAGATAACACATAGTTGTATAATGTATAATTGTTATGTGCCCTCATGTATCTAACATTTTTGTTTTTAGTATTACACAGTTGTATGTGGACTGGACTCTAATCTTACAGAGTTTTATTAGATTATATGTCTTAAATGACATACACCCAAAACTACGTGCAAAAATCATTTTAGCACAAAGTGTGGTAACACAAAGACATAAATATACGGAAGACATTTTAAAGATCATATAGTATACATACAATTTTGTTTCTTTTAAATCAGCTTGGTGTCCTGGAAATTATTAATATTGGACACAGTTATTTTTCCCCTTCCTCCTTCTCTATCCACACTGTTCCTTAGATATAATTTAGTTGTACTTTCTACAACTTTTTCGGTGGCATTTCTTGATAAACAATTTTTTCTTACAGGAACTACAAAATAAAAAGTAAGCTTTTATATTTGAAGCACTTTTATCTACAAACACTATTAAAAATAGGCTTTTTAAATTTTCTTTTCACTGTCAAAAATAATATATTTCAGGATGGCAATTATAAAAGTCTTACTTTAAACACCAGTGTAAAAAATAGTTTTACTTTAACACCATCAGTCCTTACTTGTAACACCATGCGTAATGGTTAATTTTAATTATGAAACTGTTTTTAAAATATTATAACATATAAACAGTGTGTCTGCTTAAGTTGGAACCATACGGAAAACTTTCTTATTATTGGTTTTATGGAAAAAAATTATTCTTTATTAAAAGTTCTGCATGGTCTAAAACTCAATATACAACCTTCAGTTATCAAAATTTCCCGGTCATATACGAGGTATATCAAAAATTACGAATTTTGCTCAAGAGTAAAGTACCTTTATTTTTGACAATACAGAATGTTATAGAGAAGAGTTGGTATCTGCGGGTGTAATAAAATCCTTCGATATTCACGTGGTGAGAGAATGGTTTAATCCAAGTTTAAAAAACCAAGAAAAACGAGCCTTTAAAAGTCCTTACCTTGTCTAGGTTGATGACTTCCTAGCAGGCCTGCTTCTATAAGGACTGCTTCTCAGGGCTCCTTCGATAGAGGGTTGCGGGTGATAATAGTCCAAAAAGTTAGTCACTAATTTCGGACGCGAACGAGCACTTGATATCGGGTTCACAGGTAGTACCCGACTCCTCGTCCAGATACGCCGCAGAACGGGCGGTACCAGAACTCTTAAAGGCAACCATACACGCGGAGATATTATACTTGAACTTGAATATGGAAGCGCGGTGATGTTTGATTAGAAAAAAAATGTAAATTAATTATAGAAAAAAATGCAATTAAATTAAAAACATTGACTTGGACGACACACGTTTGTAGGGACGGACCATTACCGCCCACCAAAATACGTAGTATTTTATTTAAGTAGGTAGAGGACAGAGTTTTAGGGCCGGTCGTTTAAAACTACCATTAGCCGTCTGAACCTTAGCAACTCTGACAATTCCGTCAGGGCCAGGATATGTTGCCACTATACGCCCTAAAGGCCAGTGAAGTGGTGAAGTCGTATCCTGTTTAATAACAACAAGAGTACCTGGTTGAAGGTTAAAAGAAGGTGAATTCCACTTGGCCCTTTGATGCAACGTATGTAGGTACTCATTAGACCATCGAGTCCAAATATTCTGATGGATGCGGGTAAGAAATTGCCATCTCGAAAGCCTATTTATGGGAACATCGAGAAGATCAGGTTCCGGAGGGGCAGTCAAAGGCTCCAAGGTCAAAAAATGCCCAGGAGTAAGGGCGCTTAAATCGTTTGGGTCATTACTAATAGGGGTTAGCGGTCGCGAATTCATAATAGCTTCAACTTGAATAAAAACTGTTGAAAGCTCCTCAAAAGTTAGAATATGGTCTCCGACTACACGGAGTAAATGCGTTTTTATAGATTTTATATTGGCCTCCCAAAGGCCTCCAAAATGGGGAGAAGAAGGTGGGTTAAAGTGCCAACTAATAGTCTCTTTCACGGCAGCTGCCTTAGCATATTGATCAAGCAGCTTACGAGCCTTGACAAAATTGGTTCCGTTATCGGAATAGACATGAGCACAGCGACCACGACGACCAATAAATCGCTTAAATGCAGCAAGAAATGCGTCGGCGGATAAATCGGAAACAAGTTCCAGATGAACCGCCTTAACGGATAAACAAATAAAAATACAAAGGTAAGCTTTTAGGGTTTTATGGCCGCGGGTTTTGGACATGGTTATGGTGAAAGGGCCTGCATAGTCAATACCAACGTGAAGAAAGGGCTTACAACGGGAAACCCGTGCTAAAGGTAAATCTCCCATTGGAGGAGCATAAGCCGTAGGGTGAGTTTTAAAACATCTTACGCAACGGGACAAAACACGTCTGATCGAGCGTTTAGCAGACAAAATCCAAAACTTTTGTAAAAGTAGAAAATGAACAGTTTGTACCCCAGCATGGAGGTACTGCAAATGTATAGATTCTATAATTAAGTCGGTTAAAATACTTCGACTAGGAAGGAGGGCGGGAAATTTGCGATCATAGTCAATAGGTGCGTGTCTAAGTCGACCACCTACTCTTAAAATACCTTGATCGTCAAGGAAGGGTGAAAGTTTACTAAAAACTTTAGGAAGGGGTTTTCCTTGGCGGAGAGCCTGAATTTCAAGGGAAAACTTTAGTTCCTGAATGCGTTTGACAAATAACAGCAGTGCCTTGTGGATTTCGAGGGTAGTAAGGGAGCCTGTACAAGGGAAATGATTGCGGATTTTAATTTGGCAATTGTGAGTAAAACGGAGTACGTATGCTAAGATACGGGATGAATACTTAACCGACGAATGAGATTCCACTAAGGAATCCAGAAGGTTGGGGGAAATAAAGGTAGAACAAACTAATGGACGCTCTTCCAAAGTGACTTCGGGTGAAAGAGGAAAGTCATGGTATTCCATGTTGGGGAAGTTAGAGTTTAAAAGAACGGGTGCCGCCCACCATAAGGAACAGTTAAGCAACTCGAACCCGAACAAACCCGAAGATGAAACATAAAACCAACTGGAAGGGGATACCTTCTCGTGAATAGCAGAAATTCTATTGCCGACAAAGGTACGCCATTTGTGCGGGGAAGATTTGATCCAACGGAGAGCAACAGTGGAATCCGAATAACAGTAAACCTTTTGAAATTGTAATTTACCTTCAAAAGCATTTAAAACAAAATAAACCAAACGGGCCGCTAGAACTGCAGCACAAAGCTCAAGTCTAGGCAACGAGACTCGCTTAAGAGGGGCTATCTTTGTTTTAGAGCAAACAAAGTGCGCGGAAATGTTATTGGAGGATGAAAAACATCGAATGTATACACAACTACAAAATCCTTTCTCACTCGCATCGCCAAAACAATGCAGTTCATAATGAGACGTTCCCTCAGGAAAAATAAGGCGGGGCAGATTAAAAGAACTAAAACTGGAAATATCGTTAAGATATCAGTCCCAAAGCCTTACAATTTCATCAGGGGGTGCCTCATCCCAATCTACCTTTAACGTCCAGAGTCGTTGAATCAGATGTTTAATTAAAAACGTTATCGGTGAGGCAAGTCCTAAAGGATCGAATATGCGAGCAAGATTAGATAAGAGATTCCTTTTAGTGCATGATCGGTCTGGAAACTTCACACAAAAGCGGAAACTATCAGAAGAAGCATTCCATTCTAAGCCTAACACTTTTAAGGATGTTTCATTGGAAGAAGAATCAAAACTTACTGGATCTATGGCTACAAGGGTAGAGGGTAAGTGACTTAAAAGTTTGGGGTGGTTACTTGACCATTTCTGAAGGTCAAAACCCCCCTTCTGTAGCAAAGAAATTAGTTCACTTTGAAGAAGTAAAGCATGCTCAAGTGAGGAGGTACCCGTGACTATATCGTCCACGTATGTACTGTTACGTAAAGCTTCAGCAGCCATTGGGTGGGAAGTTCCATCTTCCTCAGCTAATTGAAGAAGAGTGCGGATAGCAAGATAAGGTGAACAAGTAAGGCCATAGACAAGGCGGTTTATGCGAAATTCTTGAACAGGGTCAGAGGGAGAAAAACGCCATAAAATGCGTTGATAGTCCTGATGCTCAGGAGTGATAACAATCTGACGGTACATTTTGGTGATGTCCGCGGTTAAAACAACTTTGTGGATGCGGAAATTAAGCAAAATGGTAAAAATGTCATTTTGAAGTTTTGGGCCAATGTAAAGTTGATCATTGAGAGAGGGTTGATTGGGTAAATGAGCTGAACCGTTGAAAACTACCCTCAGCTTAGTGGTCAAACTGTCTGGTTTTATAACACAGTGATGTGGAAGATAAAATGAATTGGTAGAAAAACCAGAGGCGGGTTCCATATGGCCAAGATCAAGATATTCTTGAATAAACTCACGATATTGATCGTACGTTTGCGGGTTTTTAATGAGCCTGCGCTCTAATGCATAAAACCGATGAAGTGCAAGAGCTCGAATTTCTGGAAAAGACGGATTGTCTTCTTTAAACGGAAGATTTAAAATAAATCGTCCAGACTTATCACGCCTAAAAGTGTCCACAAAATGTTTTTCACATTGAATTTCTTCAGGAGACAAGCATTTAACTCGCGGAACTTCTTCTAACTCCCAAAACAATTTAACTTGATTCTCCAAAGAGACAGAATCTTCAATATGACAAAACATAGTAGTGATTGAGGGAGTGGGAGAGGGCTTTTGAACAGTTCCCATTAGTATATATCCAAAAATGGTATTTAGAGCATCAGGGGCTCCTACGCCTCCTGGAATACGCCCATCTAGCAAAACCTTAGAAAATATATCAGCGCCAAGTAATAAGTCGACAGAACCAGGCACATGAACCTGATCATCGGCCAGGCGAATGTTTGAAACATGGGGCCAACTTTCAATTGGAAGTTTATAAGTCGGTAAATTATCGCATATTTTACTAAGGATAAGCGCATCAATTGAGAATGTGGGGGTTGTTTGTCTAAATGGACGAAACGAAATGGTTACTCCTTGATTTACCAAGGTATTCATGGGACCTAAGCCATTTAAATTGACTGGACTTTGTACTGGGTGCAGTCCGAGGCGTTTGACACATTTTGAAGTTATAAAAGAGGTCATACTCCCGGAATCTAGAAGACAACGGACGGGTTGATAAGTACCTCGGTTATCTAAAAGTTCTATGCGGGCGGTGGAAAGTAAAACACTGGATTTTGAGGAAGTAAAACCACCTTGAATAGAACGTGGTGCGGTTGTAGAAGTTCCCTTGGGAATGGTTGGAACATTATTCGGTGTTGGCGATAAAGCTGGTGGGTGCGGTGGAGAAATATTTTTTGAAAAATGTAATAAAGTGTGATGTCTCTGACCACATGTATGGCAAGTAGTTTCGGAATGACAAGTAGCAAAGCGATGGGTATGGCTTAAGCAATTTATACAAATTTTATGAGTTTTTGCAAATTGATACCGATCATACGGAGTTTTACCTAAAAAATTGGTGCATTTGAAAATTTTATGATCAGTTTTATTGCATCCTGGGCATTGAGGATCAGAATTTAGTGTTTGAACTAATAACGCCGTATGATACGGTGATTGGGGTTTGTGAGGCACAGGCTTTCGAAACGTAGGCTTGTATTTAATAAGAGGCAAATTAATATTATCAAGAGCCATACAATTCTTCATCAAAAATTCTGATAATATTTTATAAGTCGGCAACGTTGTGGAATCATCATAGAAAAGTTCAAATCTTGTGACAATTGAAATATCTAAACGTTTAAGTATCATTTGAACCAAAATAAAATCCCAATGATCAGTTGGTAGTCCTAAATTTCTTAATGCGGCTATGTTTTCTGCAAAAATGTCTAATAAATTGCGGAGATCATTTGAATTGTCACAGGATACTTTGGGAGCATCTTCCAAATTATTCCAAAGCGTAGAAGCCATTAAACGAATATTTTTATAGCGTTTGCAAAGCGTATCATAAGCAATAATATAATTTGTAGAAGTTACCGGTAAATGTTGAATAACAGATAAAGCTAAGCCTTTAAGTGTGGAAAGCAGATAAGTAAACTTCTCACAATTTGCCAAAGTGGCATTATTATGTATTAACGCATCATACATGTCAATAAAAGATTGAAATAAAGTAATCTCGCCTGTAAAACTAGGCAAATTAATTTTAGGTAATTGATTGGAGGTTATGTTGCCACCAGACTGCGAAGTACCAGCTGACGATTGAACAATTGATGCTGAATCAGGCGGTAATTTAAATTTAATGGCTTTAATACCATAGTACAACAAATCAAATTCTTTTCGAATCACATCTTCAGCATCAAACATCTTCTCGTCATCGGCCACTAGGCAAATAATGCACTGGTGACTTTCATAAAAGCCAGAATGTCGTTTTTCTATATTCTCCAGCATACATTTAAAACGTTCAACCTGAGTGGTATCACCTCCTTCGACCTTCTTTGCAACATCGTGCATTTCCTTTATTTGCGATAGTTCAGTTTTGCGTAAAGCTTGATATTTTTTAAGTTTATCGGACATATTGAAATAATATTTAAATTATAAATAACGAAAATCGTCTATCAACTAAACCCAATTTTATCAACTAAAACACGTGCCAAAATATGTACGTATATGAACACCTTTTTTACTCTGTCTCCTACAAACCTATAAAAACAGGCATAAGGAATTTGATAAGAAACCGGTACGTCGTCGTAGCCAAGCCTAATTTTAATGCGTGAAAAATGCAATATTTGATTTTAAATTACCATTATAAATTAATTTTTCTTAAAATTGAAATTGATTAATGATTGATTTGAATTAAAATTTTTAAAATTATTAGTTTTAGAAAATATATATTTTTAGAAAATTTAGTTATGGGGTTATTGAACAAAAAACCCTTAACACCAAAAGAAAATAGTCATATCCGGTCTCGAAAGTGACCAAATGGTCTCTGCGGGTGTAATAAAATCCTTCGATATTCACGTGGTGAGAGAATGGTTTAATCCAAGTTTAAAAAACCAAGAAAAACGAGCCTTTAAAAGTCCTTACCTTGTCTAGGTTGATGACTTCCTAGCAGGCCTGCTTCTATAAGGACTGCTTCTCAGGGCTCCTTCGATAGAGGGTTGCGGGTGATAATAGTCCAAAAAGTTAGTCACTAATTTCGGACGCGAACGAGCACTTGATATCGGGTTCACAGGTAGTACCCGACTCCTCGTCCAGATACGCCGCAGAACGGGCGGTACCAGAACTCTTAAAGGCAACCATACACGCGGAGATATTATACTTGAACTTGAATATGGAAGCGCGGTGATGTTTGATTAGAAAAAAAATGTAAATTAATTATAGAAAAAAATGCAATTAAATTAAAAACATTGACTTGGACGACACACGTTTGTAGGGACGGACCAAGAGTTATTTTGAATTAAAAGTTATATTCAAATGCAATGCAATTACAGTTATTTAGCATGAAAATTTAGGTTTTGTGATTATTTACGTTTTATATTATAAATCATTTGTATTTATCTCTCCTATCTGTTAAAAAAATGATAACCTTTCCATGTGTTAGTGTTTTTGAAAACCTTACAATTTAAATACGTAATGAATGCATAATAATTATTTGTTTTAGGAATAGGGAAATCCATACAAAGAATATTTAGTAAACAAACATCATACATATTTATACAGAAAAAAAGATAATTAAACTTAATAACAAAACCTAAATTTTCATGCTAAATAACTGTGATTGCATATTTGTATATAACTTTTAATTCAAAATAACTTTTCTTCATAACATTATTCTCTTTTGTCAAAAATAAAGGTACATACTTTACTCTTAAGCAAAATTTGTAATTTCTGATATACCTCGTATATGATTGGGAAATTTTGATAACTGAAGATTGTATTTTAAGTTTTAGACTATGCAGAACTTTTTATGAAGAATAACTTTTTTCCATAAAACCAATAATAAAAAAGTTTTCCATATGGTTCCAACTTAAGTAGACACACTGTATATATTATAATATTGTCTTTTACATCCTTACCTAAAATTAGTAGGGTAAGAAGGCCGGTGCTCACTGCTCCCCCCACCACTTTTTTTGATCCGCCCACTTGTGGTGGGGGGTGCATTGAGCACCGGCCACCTTGTTATTGGTCGACCCCCTCCATTTCATATAGGCCACGCCCCCTTCCCACTTCCGCACCTCCCTCAACATTTTTGATTGGTCGACCCCCCTCCATTTGAATATCCCTCCCATATAAAAAAAAAAAAAAAAATTTGAAAAATAAAAATATGAAAACGAAAAAAAAAAAAAAAATTGAAAAATAAAAAAAAAAATTGAAAAATAAAAATATGAAAACGAAAAAAAAAAAAAAAAAAAAAAATTGAAAAATAAAAAAAAAAAAAAAAAAAAATTGAAAAAAAAAAATAAAAAAAAAAAAAATTGAAAAAAAAAAAAAAATATTTGAAAAATAAAAAAAAAAAAAAAAAAAAAAAAAAAAAAAAAAATATTTGAAAAATAAAAATATGAAAAAAAAAATTTTAAAAATAAAAATATGAAAACGAAAAAAAAAAAAAAAATAAAAAAATTACAGGTACAGGACAGGTACCGCCCATACCACATTCCTACTTCCCCCGACTGGCCTCGTCTGCTTTTTTCGATTCTCAGTTGCATATAAGTCTTCATTCGTCGTTGTAGCGTACCAGTATTGTGCATTTATTCCTTTGTTCATGTTGTGTTTGTTATTGTGTTTGTGTTATTGTGTTTGTGTTATTGTGTTTGCCTCTGTGCCTGTGCTTCATTTAACTTTTGTTATTACTGTTACCCCTCGATTATCTTCTAATCACGATATCATTGTTTAAACTAATACCCAAACAACAATTTCCTCATTATAAAAAAAAATGTCTTTCTTGTGCACACGGTGTTTACGCGAATTTGCAGTAAAGCGAAACGCGGTTCGCCATGTTAAAGAAGTTTGCTTGGATAACAACTATGTAGCAAATCCTGATGATTATATAATTGATGGTGAGTTGTTTACTTTTACCACTTTATTTTTAACTAATAACATTTATTATTTTTAGTAAATAAACAATTTTTCACGCAAGACGGGATTCGCCGATGTGACGACTGTGATGTCAAAATATCTAATAAATGTTGGTCGTCACACTTAAAATCAAATTCTCACAAATTAAATGTCTGTAAAGCTTGCGAACCTGGAATAGAGGTGTTGAATAGCGCCTTTAAACAAAGAATTATTTCATATAAAATATCTTCAGCACAACACTTTGTGAATTTAAAGGATTTTCAAGAAAACATTACAGATAAAGTTATTAAAGTTATTCAAACTAACTTGAAAAAACATCGAGCTATAAAAGTTAATGTGGAATTGTTTGGATTATATTATTTGCCAACTTCTCGGATTTCTGAAATTAAATCACAGAACACAGCCTATGAAGTTGTAACTGAATCTACCAATATAGCTTTATTGTATGAAAAATTTATGGGGATAATTAATGGAAAACTCGATGAATTTGCAGAACGTGACTCAGGTGTGTACATTTTAGATTACTAATTTTTTATTAGTTTCGGGGAAAATGTATCTTAAAATATTAAATAATTATTTATTTATTTAAGGATGGATTCTGGAGCAAATTCTTCACTTGGAAGTTAATATAAACAAGTATAACCCATTAAAAAGTTCTTCCTATGTGCCTCTACCCAAAGGAATTATGAGAAAAAATGCCGTTATAAATGTGCAAAATGATGATGACTTTTGTTTTGGTTATGCAGTTGTATCGTCATTGTACCAAGGAGACCCTCGAAATCCAGCATCATATCCAGACTTTAGACAGCTCTTCAACTTTCAAGGTATAGAATTTCCAGTATCCCTTAAAGATATAGCAAAATTTGAGGAGTTAAATAATGTATCAATAAATGTGTATGGATTAGAAGCCTCATACAAAAAGGGTAAACATATTCACGAGGTTATTGGTCCTCTGCATTTTTGTAAAGTTAGATGCAATACTCATATAAATTTATTGTTATTGTCTAAACAAGACGATATGAATAATATTAAAAATCATTATTGTTGTATAAAAGATTTTTCTCAGTTAGTTTCAAGCCAAGTTACCGCCCATGAACATAGAAAATATTTCTGTGATGGTTGTTTACAGTTTTTTACCACTTTAAATATTCTCAAACAACACATGCAAAACGACTGTAACTTTATTAGAAATGATTTTCCCTCAAAAGATTTTATAATTGATAAGTTTGGAAATTTTGTGCCGGAAAATATTTTAAAATTTGAAAATATTCAAAAGCAAATGAAAATACCATTTGTAGTTTATGCTGATTTTGAATGTGCATTAAAACCTATTCAAAATGATGTGACAAATTTGTCACAATCTTACACATTAAAGAAATTTGAACATATTCCGCATTCATTTGCATATTACATAAAATGTTCATTTGATGATAAAATTACAAAATTTCATTTATATCGAGGTATCGATTGCATTGAAAAATTTGTAAAAGATTTGGAGATTGATATTAGATATTTGTATTCAAAGTATTTAAAAGATATTGTACCCATGTCTAAATTAACGGATTTTGAGGTGGAAAAGTTTCACAGATCAAGTTATTGTCATATTTGCAAAAAAAAGTTTACAGACAACTCAGATAAGGTAAAAGATCATTGTCATATAACTGGAAAATTCAGGGGAGCAGCACACTCTGCATGTAATTTAAATTTTAAAATTCCACAATTTATTCCAGTTGTTATGCACAATTTAAAAAATTATGATAGTCACCTATTTATAAAATCATTATGTTTAGCCAAGGAGCAAATTGATGTTATTCCTATGACTAAGAAAAAATATATTTCATTTAGCAAATATCTATGGGTAGATAAAATACAATATAAAAATGGTAAAACAAGAGATAAATTTATAAAAATAAGGTTTATTGATTCTTATCAGTTTTTACCATCATCATTGGATAATTTATCGAGTATTTTAGATGATTCTCAATGTTTAGAAACTAGAAGAGAATACTCAAATGATTTACAGTTTAAGCATATGCGAAAAAAAGGTATATTTCCTTATTCATATATAGATGATATTGCAAAATTTGACCAAACTAATTTGCCGGCTGTAGATTTATTTTACAATGAATTAAAGGAGGAACATATTACGCGTGATGAATATCAACGTGCTGAAGTTATTTGGGATATGTTTCAATGCCAGACACTTGGTGATTATTCAGATATTTATTTAAAAACGGATATTTTGCTACTAGCAGATATCTTTGAAAATTATAGAAGTCTTTGTTTAACAACATATAAGCTAGATCCAGCACATTATTTTACAGCACCGGGATTAAGTTGGGATGCAATGTTATTATACACAGGAGTAGAATTAGAACTTTTAACAGATCCTGACATGCTTAATTTTTTTAAAAAGGGTGTCAGAGGAGGTGTTAGCACTTGCACAGGGCGAAAATCCGTTGCGAATAACCCATTTCTTGATAATTTTAATTCATTAGAACCTACAAAATATATAATTTATTTAGATGCGACCAATTTATATGGTTATGCAATGAGTCAATACTTACCTCAAAAGGATTTTATTTGGCTATCTCAGGAAGAGATTGAAAATTTTGAAAAACGTATAAGTGATATATCTGACACAGCAGAAACAGGTTATGTTCTGGAGGTTGATTTAGAATATCCAAAACAATTACATGATAAACACAATGATCTACCTTTCTGTCCTGAAAATCTGATACCCCCTAATTCAAAATATTCAAAATTAATTCCAAATTTAAAAAATAAAGAAAAATATGTGATCCATTATACCTATCTAAAACAATGTTTACATTTTGGTATAAAACTAACGAAAATACATAGAGCTGTAAAATTCACTCAATCTCCATGGTTACAAGACTATATTGAATTGAATACAAATTTGAGAAATTCTTCAAAAAATAAATTTGATAAAAACATGTATAAGACTAATAATAATAGTATATATGGGAAAACAATGGAAAATGTGGATAGAAGGGTAGACGTGAAACTGGTGTCGCATTGGGAGCGAGTTGGTCATAAAATTAATTGTGCCGAAACCTTTATAGCAAAACCTTACTATAGAGATAATAAAATATTTTCAGAAAACTTAGTGGCTTTACAAATGAATAAAACGAAAATTGAATATAACAAACCTATCTATGCGGGTTTTTCAATTTTAGATATTTCAAAAACAGTAATGTATAATTTTTTTTATGACTATCTTAAACAAATGTACGGAGAAAATGTATCCCTTTTGTATACTGACACTGATTCTCTTATACTTGAAGTCTCAACTGACAATTTTTATAATGATATAAAATGTAACCTAGATAAGTTCGATACATCTAATTATGATAAAGATAATATTTATAACATTCCTCAAAATATTTCTGCGGTTGGTAAATTTAAAGATGAATATGCTGGTGAACCAATCAAAAGTTTTTATGGGACAGGAGCAAAAGCATACTGTGTTGAAACTCAACATAATATTCTTAAAAAAGCAAAGGGTGTTTGCCGCTCTTCTATTCAAAAACAATTAACCCTTACAGATTATATAAATGTAATTGAGAAAAATTCTAAAGTATATTGTACCATGTACACATTTAGATCACATTCACATACAATGTATACCGAATTAATTAAAAAATTGGCATTGACAGCTGATGACGATAAACGGTATTTAATTCCTGGAACTAGTAAAACTTTAGCTTGGGGTCATAATGATATTCAATTACATGAATTGTGTAAAACTATGGATGAACTTGTTGAATAAATAGCTTAAAAATATTTTATATATAATAAGAAACTTTTTTAGTCTCAGATTAGTAGTTAGACACTCTTTAAGCAAAATGATTGTCAATAATGTGTTAGTTTTATCTGCTGTAATAGGAAATATTATATATGTAAATTATATTCCAAAAACACACTTGGCTGAGATATGTCTTAGTACAAATAAATCAAATGTTAGTTTAGAATATTGTGACATTATGAAAATATCTAATGTAAATGGAAGTACCATGTGGCATCACCAACTCGATAATAAGTATATAAATGCACCAAGTTATTTTAAAATTAAATACTTATATCCGAATAATACTATAATTAATTCAGAATGGCGCCTTCTATCACCACAAAAAAATCAATTTTGTTGTGAATATTTATCTAATTTATATGTTACACTTTTATGTTTTGCTTTGATGTATGTCATGTATTTATCTATTTTATATTTCTTATGGAAAATATATAAACTTTTACAGTAACTTAATTTTTTATTTAACCTTCTCCCACTACATACACTAAAGGATGGAGTGGGGGTATATACTATAAAGGATTGAATATGTTCAGAACATATTTAGTTAAGAGGTTGAAGTTAAGAGTATAAAATGAGTGCATCCAATACAGTTAGTCCTAACGAAATAAATTCATATTATAGTGGAATACCCCGTTCAAGTTCAAATAACAGTTTAAATAAAAGTGATAGTGATATAAAAAACACAAGTATTATTCAACAATGGTTTCACCCTTTAAATAAATCGATCACTAAGTATATCTGCGTTGGTTTAAACGTGGAAGATTTTAGTGCATGCATCAAGCTGTCAGGAACAAAAGGAATTTCCATAATTTTTAATGAAGATGAGTGGAGGGAAATAATGGTGTATCAAGGTGTAATAACTAATAATTTGTTTTCGTCAGAATCACGTTGGGAGTCGTTGGAACTTGGTAATATTGTATTATCCTTTGAAAAAATTCATGATGAAAATCTAATGAAAATTAGGAAAAATGGATTTTATATCTATTTAGGAAGAGAAACGGTTTGCAATTGGTGGCAGTTAATACCGTTAATAGAAAAAAAATTAACTCTTCTTAAAAATCAACAATTTGCAGCATATTTTTCAATCTTTAAAAACAGTTACGCTTATGATAGAAGTGATATTATCAATAAAATATTCGGCGTATTATCAGCGCAAGAAAATCCTAGTGAAAATGTGTGCACAATAATGGAATTAGTCATTTCATATCCAACCATCCTGGAACGTAAAATTAGACAATAAAACATGAAGAAAGTGCGGTTTGACGAGAAGATGAATAAAGTTTATACAATTGTGGCCTGGAATTACGCTTACAAGCAAGCTAGAGACAATGTGTATGAACGATTGGCCCGGGATCGTGCTCATTTTAAAAGAAGAATTCAACGAGTTTCTATTATACTTAATAGAGTTTTAACTACAGCACATAGAAATAAAATTTATTGTGAACGCTTTGTATGTAATAATTAAGTTAAAATAAAACAATATAATGATGATAATGTTTTTATTTAATTTATACAATTTAAAGTATACTAATTTACAATTTCAGTTTTAAAAATCCAAGAGTTGTGTGACTTATCCATCCCTAACCATTTAACGTAAACTTTGTTTCCTTTTCTTCTTAATATTTTTTCGACTAAATATACATCTGGATGTTTAACTTTCTGCAACTCCTCCTCATAAAATCCACCTTGAATATCATTATCTTTTTCATCTTTAATTAAATAAACTCTCGGATTCGTTAGTTTTACTTCTCTTATTTGAAAAATTTCATTTGACCAATTGGGAGTATACCCTTTTTTAAATGCTTCGCGATTCTTACTTATTCGAACAAAATCACCAGTTTTAAATTTTAATTTTTTGGGGTCAAGTGTTTTAGGAAAAGTGTATGCATATTTTAGAACATTATTTTCATTATTTTTATTTACTTCAATAGGTTTTAAACGAATTGTTTTATGCTTTGTATTATTATACTTTAAAACAATATCGTTTAAAATTCCTAACCATTTATAATTTCCTTGCAAACTAAATCTTTTCCACATAAAATTTTTTAAAGTTCTATTTACCCTTTCTACAATGCTGGCCTTTAAGTTTGAATACGCGCTATAGTGGTTAATTTTATATTCATCCATTAGATTTTTAAAATGCACATTATAAAATTCTTTTCCCATATCAGTTTGAATATTTTTTGGATGCGTTTTAGCAAGTTTTAAAATATTTTTCATCGCTAAGGTTACTTCCTTGGCCGTTTTTCTTTTAACAGGTTGAATCCATACATATTTAGAAAATACGTTTATTACTACTAAAATATATCGATATCCTTTATTAAATTTTGCATAAGGAAGCATTTCAACTAAATCTGCTTGCCATAAGTCGTTTAAACCTTTAATTATAACACGGCGTCGTCTAAAATTTTTTCTAGCTGGTTTATGTAGCTCATTTACCACGATTTCCTTAATATTTGCACTCATGATTAGTTTTAGATACTAACAATTTTTAACTAAGTGTCAGCCTTAAATATTATAATTTTTGATATGGATAAGATTTATTTCACTGAAGTTGGGTTCCCTTTAATACATATTTTAGATTGTACTTATACTTTGTTACAACAGAATATAAATTGCCCAACGTATCCTATTTAAGAACAGCAATTTTCTCTTTGAATTCAGTTTCTAAGTCATCAATCCGTCGCTCAATCATATTAAACGGCATGCGAATATCACTCACAGTCACACATTTTTCATTAATTGCAGAATTCATTTTTGTCCATAATCTATCTTCAATATTTTTTAAGTCGTATTTATCGGTGTCCTTTTGAATTTCATTTACTTTTTCAGCGGAAGACCATATCATGTTTAGTAATTTTTCTTCCAATTTTTCAGAATGCAATTTAGCTATATTTAGGTTATTGCTAATTTCTTTCATTTCTATTGAAACATTGGTAAATTTTTCATCTAAAGCATCAAATTCAGTTTTATGAACTAATAATTGTAACAAAGATGACTCAATTTCAAGTGTTTTTTTATCCATGCGAATGTGATCTTCTTGAAATGTTTTATTGCTGAACTAAGCTTCTTATTAATACTCTCTATTTTTATTGCTAACTCTTTTTCTAAATCTTTATGAGATGATTCATGTTGCTTAGTTATCGTATTTGTTAACACATCATGTGGAAATATTCCTTGCTTCAATGGTTGAATATCGTTTATTATTTGGTGAACATTGGTTGTTTGCTCTTTGATAGCATCCTCTAAATTTATTATTTTATTAACATTTTCGTCTTCATATAACTTCACCTTTTTCACAACACTTTTTATTAATTCATCGTTTTCACTTACTCTCTTATTTAAACTTTTAAAGTTTCTCTCACTCTCCGTCTTTGATTCAAGAGTTTTTTGAAAATTTTGAATAATTTTGTTTTCTATGTATTTCACATCCTTAGTAAAGTTATCTGTAATTGTTTTCTCCGCAGTTTCAATCACCTTTTTTCCCAATACAGCAGCAGAATAATTAGACAAGTATCGTTTTGAACTATGACTTCCAAATTTATCGATCGACATTGTTGTAATGAATCAAATTTATAATATTTCCTTCTTTTATAAAATAATACGAGCTTCCCTCAATTCTTCCAAAATTGATATTATTTCATTTTGATGTCCTGTATGTCCAGCCATTTGTGATGCTGCCAACAACCTTAATCTATCAATTATCTCGTTTAAATTATCATAATAAACATAATCCACCTTATTTTTTGATAAATTTAACATTGCACCCTTTCCTGTCACGCTTTTTGTGGATTGTGATCTCGTAGAACGTGGTCTTTGTTGTGGTTTTGGTAACCCTCTGGATGTACTTGGTAGCATCAAACGATAATCTACTTCCGATGATGCACTTCCTGTTTTTAATATACCCTTTTTTAATAAATATGGTTTAATTATTTCTACATATTTAATGTCGGTTGTTCCTTGGATTTGATTATTAGAATCAAAATTTCGTCTGTATGCATTCGTTCTTTTTAAAATATCCATATAATTTTCCATATCTTTTGTGGAATAACCAACAGGTTGTTTCTTAAATATTAGTTCATATAAACCAGGTGTTCCCTCATATCTAACACCCTCAACCTTAACATCTTTTCCTATAAAGTCTACTTCAGACTTCGCGATTTTATATTTTTCGGAATTAATATCATGATTAAGGCCATATTTGTTATCAAATTCACCCTTTGTATCCTTTATTAATTTATCAACATATGGTCTTACCAACGGATCATAAGCATTCAAATAATCCTGATAAGCCGGTGTTTTTGTTATTTCCAAGACACTTTGTTGTATCTCTTCTAAAGTAGGTTCGATTGTTGAATCATGGTTGGATTCCAGTATACTAGGTTCTTCTAAATTGTGCCAAAATACATCATCATTATCTCTTAAAAATGAAGGTGTGGTTGTTGGAAGATATTTATCATAGGCATTTGATTTTCTTGCAATGCGTTCTGGAGGAGTAGGAAATTGAAATTGTTGTATAGGAGTTGAGAACATTTGCGGCGAATAATTTTCTCTTTTAATAAACGGTTCCGATTTAATGGTTCTGATTAACTCTTGCAAAGGTTGAGAAATTGGTTTAAATTCTTTTTTCATGCGATCTTCTTTATCGGATATATCTAATTTTAAAGCATTGTATTTTTGCCTAACAGCTTTTCTTGTCTTTATTAATTCTTTAGCGATTTTTTCATCCATCTTTACGAAGGAGTGTTTGATTATATAATAAAATAATATTATTTAGGTAGTTAGTTATATAGTTTAAATAAAAATAAAATTATCGAATCCCTTTCTATACCGACCATCATTTAATGAACAATCTTTGTCTATAACCATAAAATCATATCTATGTTGCCAACACGCTGCGCATAAATCTTTAAATTCTTGAAAGGACATGTCACTATTTACATGATCATCGTATATATGTTTTAAATTTGTAGCATCCTGTTGAAATATTACTAAAAGGTTAGCATTGTCTCGTATAAGTTGTTTAGGTATGGATGAATATGTTTGGCATAAATAAAAGCAGTCGGTATTTTTATGACGACCAAAACAAAAATAGTCTCTCATAAGACTTTGATTGCTACAAACAATATCATCAAAAATAATTATTGAATTGGGTTTTATGTCATTTGGTAAAACAATATCTTCAGCGTTTGAGGAATCAAAATAGCCAATATATTTTAATGGTTCAAAAAGCTTTTTTAAATATTCATATTTTGATTGAAACAACGATTTTGAATATACATAAATATTTTCAAATCTTAAGCCATTAACATGGGTTATAAGTGAAAGTATAGTATTTGTTTTTCCGCAACCCGATGGTCCTACCACTAAACATCGTTTACAATTTCCACCAAATATTAAGCCATGTTTTCGGTAATTATCTTGATTTAAATCAAAGTTTTTAATTGGTAGTGAAAATTCTTGTTTTGTTATCTTCATTGCTCGAATATCAGTATTTAAGTAAGAACATTTGTATTTTGAATCATTTATATATATATATATAATGATTAAGCACAACATTAATAACATTCGCTGTCAGGAAGGTGCGCGGAATGGTAGTGGTTTATTAAATACATTAATTAATAACTTACCCATAGAGCTTCACATTCCTTCATATAAATTTTGCGGACCTGGCACTAAATTAAATAAGAGATTAGCTCGGGGAGATAGGGGTATAAATTTATTAGACGACGCTTGTAAAGAACACGATATAGCATATTCAAAATATTCCGATTTGGAAAATAGACACGAGGCTGATAAGATCTTAGCTAAAAAAGCATTTAATAGATTCAAAGCCCCAGACGCCGGATTGGGTGAAAAACTATCGTCCTTGGCTATAAGTGGAATAATGAAGGTTAAGAGAAAACTAGGTATGGGCATGAGAAAACCAAGAAAACATGGACGCAAAAGAGGAGGCCAAATTTCCTTTAACAGTGCAGTTAGAAAGGCGCGTAAAGAGCTTGTTGGAAAAAAGTTTAGTAATGTTAAAAATGCTGTTAGTACTGCATTATCATCATTAAAAAAACAAAAATTTAAGAGACCCAATCAAAGAATTATTCCAATTCCAAAAACTGGAGAATTTTTACCGCTAATACCTATTTTTGCTGGATTATCTGCCCTGGGAGCTTTAAGTGGTGGCGCTGCTGGTATTGCACAGGCGGTAAACGCAACTAAAAATGCTCAAAAAAAATTAGAAGAACAAAAAAGACATAACAAAGTTATGGAGAAAATATCAGTCGGAAAAGGTCTTTATCTTCACCCATATAAAAAAGGGTGCGGGCTTTATCTTAAGCCATATTCAAAAAACTGTTAAAATTGCTACCTCGTATACCTTTAACAAATATAGATTTATTGAAGTATGCAAAATTATTAAATTTACCAAATTTTAGAGGTGTTTTTATGAGAAATAAGTTACCCACAAAAATTAATAAATATGAAACAGGTATTATTAACTTGGATAATAATTCGGGGACCGGTACTCATTGGACTGCATATGTCAAAGATAAGAAACACATAAATTACTTTGATAGTTTTGGTAATTTAAGACCTCCAATAGAAGTTATAAATTATTTTTTTAGCGATGGTAGCAAAAATTATGTTAAATACAACTATGAAAAATATCAATCCTTTAAAGAGTCTACTTGCGGACAATTATCTTTAAAATTCATTTATAATAATGTGTAAGTTGATTTAAATTTTATTCTTATTACGACCATCATGTCGTTTACTATAGCTCTTTCTGGCAATTCTGCTATTCTGCAAGCAAACTTTCATCCACCTATTTACTTGGATCCTGATAAATCCTATGTTATTGGTCTTACAAATTTTGAAACATTTAATGCAATTCCAAATATTGATGAAAATAATAATAAGGTATATTTTGGGAAAAATAATGATTTCCTAACAATTCCAACAGGTAGTTATGAAATGGATGATGTAAACAAATATTTACAACACGAGTTTGAAAAACAAGGTATTTCCTTTCATTTATATGCTAATAACAACACGTTAAAATCGACAATCAAAACCACAACAGATATTATTTTTAAAGATGGAACAATGGGAAAGATTTTGGGTTTTAATCATGGAATTGTAAAGGGTGATGGATCTCCAAATATTTCGCAAAATCCTGCTGAGATTATAAAAGTTAATTCTTTATGTGTAGACTGCAGTATCGCTGAAGGTTCCTATCTGAACGGAAACCCTGTCCATATTATTCATCAGTTTTTTCCTAATGTTAGTCCAGGATTTAAAATAATTGAAAGTCCGCAAAATATTATTTATTTTCCGGTCACCGTGAAGGTTATCGATAAAATAACAGTTAAAATAATTGATCAAGAATTAAATATTGTTGATTTTAGAAAAGAAACTGTAACTATTCGGTTGCATATAAAAGAATTATAGTAATGATTATCTTTAATAATAAAAGTACTTTTCATTCACCAAAAAACTATTCAAAAAACTATAAGAAGAATAAACATCGTAAACCAAAGATTAGTAGAAAAGTACACATTCAACGAATAACATCTGAAAATAAATTTTTCTTGAAATCTCTGGGTTTAACGGTTTTGGTATAATGGAAATCCTTAATGTAACTCAAGGTCTCTTCACGGATAATTCTATTGTACACTGCGAATTTCATGGTTATGAGCCATATCTGCCTACGAAATTGGGAAATAATGATGAAATTATAATCCCAGTCAATGAAGTAGACAAATATACTCTCCCTTGCGAAAGTTATCTTTACATTGAGGGTAAATTAACAAAAGATGATGGTAGCATTTCAAGAACATTAAAATTAATTAACAATGGAATTTCATTTCTTTTCAAAGAAATTCGATACCAATTAAATGGTGTCACTATTGATTCCGTTAGAGATGTTGGATTAACTTCAACAATAAAAGGATTTCTATCCTATAATAAAAATGAATGTAATAAACTTAAAAACGCTGGTTGGTTTCCCATGGAAAACTCACAAGTTGTTAACGCTGAAACAGGTTTTTTTAATGTTTGCATTCCACTTAAATTTTTAATGGGTTTTTTTGAAGACTATAAAAAAATAATTTTAAATGGTAAACAAGAACTTATTTTGGTTCGAGATAATTCAGACAAAAATGCTACCGTCAATACCGTAGATGAGAATCCAAAAATTCAGCTTACCAAACTAACTTGGAATATACCACACATATCAGTAGCTATTCCACAAGAATTGGCTTTAACTAAAATAATTGATAAAAATGTGGATATAATAATTGCGTTTAGAAGTTGGGAATTAATAGAATATCCTGAGTTATTAAAAACAAATCGTCATAATTGGCCTGTCAAGACCTCTACAAAGATCAATACCCCAAGACATATAGGGATTTGCTTTCAGACAGATCATAGGGATAAGGCAATATCTGATATGTCAAACTTTTCCAATATTAAATTGCGAAACATCAAAGTATTTTTAAATTCTGAAAGATATCCCTACAATGATCTCTATTTAGACTTTGAAAAAAATAAATTTGCAACATTATATGAAATGTTTGCAAGTTTCCAAAAATCCTATTATGGGTTAACGCCTGAACCAATTTTTTCTCCCAAAGAATTTATTGATAATGCGCCTATTGTATATATTGATTGTTCACATCAAAAAGAAACAATTGATTCTGGACCAATTGTCATGAGAGTTGAATTTGAATTACATGAGGACCTTACAGAAAAAATCTCGGCTTATTGTCTTATAATGCATGATAAAATCTTCAGCTATAATCCCTTAACCAAAAATGTTCGACAACTCTAAAACGCATGCGCATATATTTCTATATAATCCATTAGTTTTTTTATTTTATT
Source organism: Polydrusus pterygomalis (assembly GCA_963969555.1). Lineage (NCBI taxonomy): Eukaryota > Metazoa > Arthropoda > Insecta > Coleoptera > Curculionidae > Polydrusus > Polydrusus pterygomalis. Next base: position 14,947,427 of record OZ018384.1, read on the forward strand.
TTAGTATTGTATAGATAGCTATGAAAAATGTATACTTACGACGTTTGCTTAAACACATTAAACATTTAAATAATCTAAGAAATAAAATTAATAATTATTGCCTTAAACGAAAAGTTTTTAAAAAATTTGAATACTTGAAGATTTAAGCATGAATATTGTTATTGATATCCAAGGATTTAAAATAGAAAAAAATAAATTCATTGCAAAGGAGTTTGCAGCATATGATGGATATCATATTAGTCACTATATTTTTAAACAACCATTTCCTATGAATCTACTACCGCCGGAATTACAAAAAAGTAATCTATGGTTGACAAGGAATCATCACTGCATTCCATGGAATGAAGGTTTTACACCTCTCCACAAATTTTCCGATATTATTAAATCTTTAACAACCAACAGCGGTTCAGTCTACGTAAAAGGAGCAGAAAAGGCTGAAATAATTCGCAAGTATAGCTACAAGCCAGTGATTGAACTAGATATCCATCCACCTCTACAACGTGAACGAGTGCACTGTTTTTTTCATAATAAAGAAAATTGTATTTGTGCACTGACAAATGTTTTTAATTTATATAATAATTTCCTAATGGATGATAAATAAAACAAAATAGCTCCTATAAATGTGTTTTATTAACCTTTTTTATTCATATAATTCGATCACAAACATATCAATCATTTTTGTGTTGAAATTCATTTTTAAATTCAACGGATAATCGTTGAAACATAAAAATCAATTTCCAGTTTAATTTATTTTTAAACATTCTAATAAACTCTTCAGATAGTTTTTGACTACTAGAAACCCATTTCCAGTCAACTTTGTCTGCAAACTCTCTTATAAAATCTTCAGACAAATTTTGATAACGGGAAATCCGCTTCCAATATACTCTATCTTCAAATTCAGCTATAATATCTTCGGTGAGTTTTTGACAAGCAGATATTCTTGCCCAGTCAACCCTATGTTTAAATTTTCTTATAAGGTTTTCAGATAGTTCTTGACGAATAGATATCCAGTCCCAATGAAGATACTCTTGAAATTCTTCAAGAAATTTTTCACACAGTCCTTTATGTTTAGATACGCGTTTCCAATCAATAAGTCTTCTATGAAGATATTCACTTATTATTTTATTCGTTGTATGATGTTTGTATAGTCTACATAGCTCATTTATTTCTAAGCGTTCCAAAAGCTCATCGTAGTTCATTATAAAAATATATTATAAGCGGTGAAAAGATACTTCTAAACTAAGGATTGTTTTCACTTTTAAACGTTATATAATATTATTTCTTTCGCTGGTGGGGGAATATTTTTGATTGTGGTGGGAGTGAAAATAAAATCAATAGAATACTTAATATTCGCATTGTTTATACATTTTCTGGAATAATTTTCAACATTTCGATGGATAGTGGTGTAACCAAAGAATTAAATTTATTGTTTTTGCCTCCTGTTGCACAACATAAAACAGAATGCGAACTTATTAGAGGGTGTGGATTTAATTCTCCTTTTATCAATCCGTTTTTAATTCCATTCCACCACAGCTTTCCACATACTACATACAATTCTTCATTAACTATACTATGAGAAATATTTCTTAACGATAAATATGTCACTATGTTTATAGTCTTTTCAATTTTTTTTACTGTAACAAAAATTATAGATAACACCATTATTATTAGGACAATGTTTACACATCTTAATATCCTTAAAACCTATTAAAGAACTTATTGTTTATATAACCATTTAACTCCTCAGTTACTTCTTCAATCGTCTTTTCTTTATTTATTAATGAGTAGAGCAGGGTTGCTGGAAATATTCTTTCACACCCCACAGACTGTAGATCTTTCATAACACCATTAGTGCACAGGATATAATTATCGGTCACTGAGTCGCACAGCTTAATTCCATCCAATAGCTTATCAAATTTAACTTGATAATTATAATAAAAATGCGTGTAATAATCATTCCAATATTTAAAAGTTGTGCGTTCTTCAAAATATTTGCGTTGCAAATTAGAGTGTTCCTCTAAAAGGTGCAATCTTATCAAGCTTATAACTTTATGAACAAATATAACCACTTCAGAGTTACAAACACCACACACGTTCATAATATTACACTGATAACTACTAACTTTAAAACTAAACTAAAGATCTTCAGTTTTTATGCGACTCTCCTTTCTCTTTTTCCCTCTCCTACTACTTATCGAAGTGGGAGTAATATTGGTGGGGGGAGCTTGGGTAGAAATGGAGGCGTGACCAGGAGAGGGGATAGTTAATCATAGGCGGAGCCAAGAGTGGGAGACAGCCAATCAGCGTAGAGGTGGGCGGTGTCAGGAGTGGGGGTTGACCAATCAAATATGTTGAGGGAGGTGCGGAAGTGGGACGGGGGTGTGGCCTATATGAAATGGAGGGGGGTCGACCAATAACAAGGTGGCCGGTGCTCAATGCACCCCCCACCACAAGTGGGCGGATCAAAAAAGTGGTGGGGGGAGCAGTGAGCACCGGCCTTCTTACCCTACTAAAATTAATTTTCGAACTTAAATCAATTTAGAAAAACGAATCTTATTATTACGTCCTGTCACTCCTGTCCAGTTTAGTTGCTTCTGCAAAGGTGTACTTAATAATTTACATATATATTATTATTCTTCGAGTTGTGTCAATGGAGTCCTTTTCACCTACAACTTCAAATACTCTGACCAAAAAGTTAATAGTAAAATGATATATTTTTACTTTTAATTATCAGTATTTTGCACGAAGCTGCAACCAAATATTACTAAATCTCGTATTCTTTTGTCATAACCCCCATTTCGCTACAGCGGGGAAACATTCTTTTAGAAATGCATTTAGTCTTAGTCATTATCAACTGTAAAATTCATAGTATAAGAATTTAAAGTTAATTTATTTATTTATATTCATATAACGCCAAAAGCAACAAAATGGCCGCGGGTCGTTCCGAACTCGTACCTGACAAAAAGTCAGTGCCGAATAAAATGGAAAACTCAACAGCTTTTGTCGTTATAGCCCGCTATTACATGCTGCATGCTGTTGCTTGCTTAATTATGTAATTTGCAGTCACTAAATGTGTAAATTATAATATACATACCTCATGTTCTTCAAGTTTTCTCGATAATTTAACAAAACACCATTGCACACACACACACACAATCAAAAAACCAAATAAAAATGGACGAAGACCGTCCAAGACGAAACGACAAACGACGAAACGACACCTCGTGCTGGCTCGGAGTGACCGAACCGAACAACGTCGATTTTGATTGGCTTAACCTTGTTAATATTACAGGATCCTTTATTACCGACATTGGCACCATTGAAATGTAATGAAAATCTATGTGTATTTAGTGTGTCTGAATATTATGAGGTTTTTCATCATAGAATTTTAATGGTAAAGCATGGAATTGTAGTGAGCGGTTATTAATGTGATCTAAATAGGGAATTGCCACATCGTTGGTTAATTATATTTTACGTGGATCTAATGATCAGAATGGAAACGTGATTCTAATTGGGATGGACACCAATGAAATGTAATGAAAACCTATGTGTATTTAGTGTGTCTGAATTTTATTAAGTTTAAATATCATAGAATTTCAATGGTAAAGCATGGAATTGTAGTGAGCGGTTATTAATGTGATCTAAATAGGGATTTGCCACATCGTTGGTTAATGGTATTTTACGTGGATCTAATGGTCAGAATGGAAACGAAATCACATTAATAACCGCTCACTAAAATTCCATGCTTTACCATTGAAATTCTATGATCAAAAACCTAATAAAATTCAGACACACTAAATACACATAGATTTTTATTACATTTCAATGGTGCCAATCCCTATTATAATCACGTTTCCATTCTGACCATTAGATCCACGTAAAATACCATTAACCAACGATGTGATAAATCCCTATATTTAGGTCACATTAATAACCGCTCACTACAATTCCATGCTTTACCATTGAAATCTTATGATGAAAAACCTCATAAAATTCAGACACACTAAATACACATCGATTTTCATTACATTTCAATTGTGTCAATCCCTATTAGAATCACGTTTCCTTTCTCACCATAATATCCACATAAAATATCAGTGTAAATCTATGGTTTTTATTCACACTATATTCTAGCCACATTTATTTAAATACCCCTTTAATTTCCAACCCACATTAAATTTCTAAAAAAGCCAAAAATGCCATTGTTTTACCATGGTATTTTAATGATATTAAATGTGTTTTTTTTGATAGGGTAGCAGAAAAGGAAAATGGACATGGCATCTTATACCAGATATACGTACTTGGCTATCTCGACCTTACGGCGAAGTTGATTATTTTCTTACGCAAGCCCTATCTTGGCTGCTTTCGTCAGTATTTGTTTAACCGTAACAGATCAAATTCACAACAGTGTAAGTACTGTCAAGAGGTCGATGACGCCGATCATACACTGTTCCGGTGCCCAAGATGGGAGGAAAGTAGACTTCTATTCACACGAGCGACGGGAATGGTCTTTAACGCTAGACGTATGATGGAAAGCCTAGTGCACTCTGAAGAAACATTGAAAACAACATATAAAACAATAAGAAACATAATTGAGACAAAAGAAAGAGAAGACCGCTAAAGCAAAATCTTGTAGAGAGAAGAGACCCCTGAAGTAATGTCGGAAGGCGGTTTCCAGGGCAGGAGAAAGGGGGAAAGTTTTTAGTCGGTAGGCGGCTCCCTAGAGGGACTGAATCCGACACAGGCCAGTCGCAAGACCACCAGACTGGTATCGTCTTTAGAAGATTTTTTACCCCTCATTGAAAAAAAAAAAAAAAAAAAAAAAAAAAAAAAAAAAGATGATAATAGACAAAAGTTTTTCCCGCATTTGACACTTTAAACAAAAAACAAAACTATCCGTATATTCGGAATAATAAAAAACTGTTTTAATCCGCTTGCAATCCCTTTACTTAATGGTTTTCACCTTTTCTGTAGGTATGGGAATATCCGTTATTCTACAAGGGCAGCGAAACAACCTATAGTTTTTAATAAAAATACTTACAAAAGGTAAGGACGTAATTTGAACGCCCGATAACGACAGGGCCACGTCCACCTTTTTAACTACTTTTCAACGGCTCCAAAAGAAACGAGAACGATTATTAATTGAGCCCTAAAAAAAGGTATATCAACGACAAAGTACAGTTGTGTTCATAAACAAAGCATACAAGGATTAGAATGAGAGGTAAGTTTTGTCATATTTGCGTAAAACCGGCTTGTCTAAATGATTGTTTATTGGAGGTTATCACAAGTCATAGATTATCAAAAATGCAAAGCTTTGGCGTCGGTGTAATTAATTTTGGAACTGCATGGTGGTAACGTGTCTGAAATTGAAAAGGCTCAAATTGTATCAAGAATCGAAGAAAGATCCGTGCTGTAGCGGCAGTTGTATAATAGAAATACAAAACTATATTGAAAATTAAGCAACGCTGGGAACAAGAAGGAATCCCTTCTGAGGAAAATTGGTTCAGGTCGTCCCAAACGTTCCAACCCGGAACAGGATGCTGCTTTTTTGGGATATTTAAGAAATAATCCATTTTTTGCAACTTAAAGGGATGCTGTTTAGCTGTTATTGATACAGGATTTCCTGCCTCCCAACCTACCGCCAATAGGAGAGTCAAGGAATCTGAACTAAAATGTTGCCCAGCTGCGAAAAAAATGTTTCTTACCGAAGAACAGTAACAGGATTATTTTTGCTTTAAATTATATATATACCGTGCTTCTCAATTTTGGAACAGGGTCATTTTTACTGATGAAAAGACGTTCCAGTCGACTTATAACGGACAAATTCGTGTGAACATTTTTCACAAACAATACCAGGTTTGAAGAGCGATATACTTACCCCCTCACTTCTAGACATGGGCGTTTCTCTGTAAATATATGGTGCTGGATAGGTGTTCATGGACCTAGTATTTGCTGGCGAATAGAGGGAAGATTTAATGCCGGAAATTATGTAATTTTAGAAAACATGTTGTTACCCTGAGCAAATATATCCCAATAATACTTTCATATTTCAACAAGATAATTGTCCAGTCCACACTGCCTGTGCTGTAACCCAGTACCCAGTGGTTTCAAACCCATAATGTGGAAGTGCTGCCTTGAGTCGCTTATAGTCCCGATATCAATCCAATTGAAAATATTTGAGGCATAATCGAAATTTTAGACCCCAAAATTCAGAAGATTTATGGGAAATAATACATGCGTGCTGGGAAGAGCTTGATTATGTTGTAGTATGCAGTAAAACCAAGTTGGACTTGTAAATTTCCACTATAATGAGCCTAAAAAATGAAGCAATTGCTTTTTCTTATAAAATCGAAGGAATTTCTTGAAAGCCAATGAATAAAAACTAAAGTAATTGCTTTTGCGTCCAGCAATCGCTTAAAAGTGCAGGAATTGCTTATAGTCAATGCTTTTCCTTGAAAAATAGAAGCAATTGCTATCGTTTGCTAAAAATCTGATGAATAAATTAAGGCATTGCTTTTCTAGTGTAGCAATTGCTTTCAACTTTTTAAGGTAGGTCGACCCCTGCATCATTTGCTTCTCCGCGGCATACACGTGCGTTGCTCTTAATTTGTGTCTTCAATTATGGCTGAATATATGAACGTCCGTAAAAGAAAAATCTACAGTGTATGTAAAAATTGCAGATATGATTATTTCAGAAAGTTATATCGATTTGACTGCGAAAATGTTGAGTGGTTGGCAAATTATTTTTTGACTGATACTGGTAAAAGGCGAGGGGGTGCACTGTCGCCAATATTTTTATTAAATTTCCTACAAGTGCTGAAGCTGTTGTGGAAGCTAAACGGTTGTGGTCAGAGAGATTTATTTATGTTCTTTCAATTTGTGAACGAATAGAGAATGCTTGTCTTTAATTTCTTCATCACTATGTTACGCGTTACGCACTTTCCTCATTTTCACTGAAATCTGCCATATCACAAATATGTTTCCTATTTTCCACAAAAACGTAACATGTGGTGTTACGCCGAAGACGCTTCGAAAATATTAGCTCCGAAGACGCAAAAAGATTAGCTCCGAAAATATTAGCTCCGAAAAGATTAGCTCCGAAAAGATTAGCTCCGAAAATATTAGCCCCAAAGACGCAAAAAGATTAGCTCCAAAAAGATTAGCACCGAAAAGATTAGCTCCGAAAATATTAGCTCCGAAAAGATTAGCTCCGAAAAGACTAGCTCCAAAAAGATTAGCTCCAAAAATATTAGCTCCGAAAAGATTAGCTCCGAAAAGATTAGCTCCGAAAAGATTAGCTCCGAAAAGATTAGCTCCGAAAAGATTAGCTCCAAAAAGATTAGCTACGAAAAGATTAGCTCCGAAAAGATTAGCTCCGAAAAGATTACCTCCGAAAAGATTAGCTCCGAAAAGATTAGCTCCGAAAAGATTAGCTCCGAAAAGATTAGCACCGAAAAGATTAGCTCCGAAAAGATTAGCTCCGAAAAAAATTAGCTCCGAAAAGATTAGCTCCGAAGACGCAAAAAGATTAGCTCCGAAAAGATTAGCTCCGAAAAGATGAGCTCCAAAAAGATTAGCTCCAAAAAGATTAGCTCCGAAAAGATTAGCTCCGAAAAGATTAGCTCTGAAAAGATGAAAATGAAATAATTATCAGTTTGGTTTAAACAATAACTCTGGGCCAAAAATAATGGGAACTCAACACGACCAGCATTTTCCATTAATGTCAAGTACCAATAAAAATAATTAAACCCTATCCTCAAAACATGAACAAATCAAATTGTTCATTAAATAAATAAAGTACTGCGCATATAATCTAGGATGCACAGAGGAGTGATAAGGTCAGCGCAGTATTTATGTCACAACGTTACGTGTATATAGACCAGGCTTCGAAAAGAAATAAATTGAATTAAAATGAAATATTTTCAATTAAGAAAGAAAAAAAAAAGTACTGTGATAAAGCTCGGTTATAGGTGGTTTACCACCCTCTTTTTGGCTTAGAAAAATCAAACGACTTCATTCGAGTTCAACGTATGTCTGTCTATTTTTTACTGACGAAATACATGACCCTATTTTATAATTGTTTATTTTACAAACTTATTCTAATATTTAAATAAACTACTTTAATTAGCCTACGTCTATAATTATACTGGTTATACTAATATACAGAGTGTACAGCTATTCTTACACTACACCTCCTACGGAAGAGAAAAAAAAAAGAGAAAAAAAAATGTTTAACATATCTCTCTAATTACAAACTCAGGTTCCTATCACTATACAATTTAACCCTATTTTTATGAATTTCCTTGGTTTTGTTTTCTATTAAAATTACAATATTTGGTGACTTATCTTCTACGACCACATATGGACCGGTAAAAATTTGTTCGAGTTTATTTCCGGTTTCGTTTTTTATTAAAACTTGGTCGCCTTTTTTATAACTTTGTGCGTTGACTTTTGAATCGTGACACTTTTTACGTTGTATTTTTGATTTAATGAGGTTATTTTTGGCATCATCCCAAGCTTTCTGTAATCTATATTTTAGTTCTAGTGGGTAGTTATCGAAATTGTACAATGGGTCAATACCTGTGTCGATATTTGAAGGGAGTTTGCATTGCTTACCAAACACAAGTTCGTATGGAGTGTATTTTGTGTTAGTGTGAACAGTATTGTTAAATGCAAAACACCAGAACTGAACCCAAGAACTCCAACTGTCCGGGTGTTCTGCTGTTTGTATTCGTAAATAAGCGCCCAGATTTTTATGTGTATTTTCCAACGACCCTAGTGTTTGGTGATGATAAGCTGTTGATGAAAGTTGTTTAATTTGTAAAATTTTGCATGCTTCCTTCAGAGTTGTAGCTATAAATTCTGTACCTTGATCTGACACAATTGTTTCAGGTATTCCATATCTTAAAATAAAGTTGTCCACAAAAGATTTCGCAACTGTTTGTGCTTCTTTATTTTTGATAGGGTAACCTTCCACAAACTTTGATAATTCACACTGTAATGTTAATATATATTTATTCCCGTATATGTCTTCCGGCAAAGGTCCTACCAGGTCTAAAAATAATTTTTGAAAAGCGGATGAAGCAGTTGTGGTAATTGACATCGGCTCAATATTAGGCCTAGAATGTTTAAACCTTTGACAATGATCACAATGCTTTACAAAATCGTTAACATCTGCGTGTAAACTTGGCCAAAAATAGTACTTCTTTATGTTATTATACATTCTGGTAATGCCAGTATGACCGCCGCTCGGAAGAATATGAAAATCATTTAATATTATTTGTTGCATATCTCTATCAGATATTTTTTGTACATCTTTTATAATTGAAATTTTTATATTAGCCATTTTTAATTCTGAGGGATCCCTACCTATAATATTTATTAATTGCGCATTATTATTATTCTTTAAAATATATATTTCTGGTACCTTATATTTTATACAAATATCCTTAAGGTCTCTCAACGATGCATTGCATGCGAACGTCGATCGAGAATTCTTAATTTTTAAAACTTTCTCTTTTTTTGAAAAAATTATGTGGCTTGTACAATAATCATATTTTTTATTTTTTGTTAATTTATTAAATTCGAATTCTGAAATGCAATAAGCTTCATAAGAATTTTTCTGCGGTTTTAAAAGTTCCACCACTCCTGGGTGATCAAGCCTTTCGTGTAAGGAACTATCAAAACTCGGCCTATTTAATTCTTTCTTCGCTTGCTGCCTTGTCATAACAAACATTGTGTTGCACACGCTGTTTGACATTTGTTTAAGTTTTCCCGATGTGGTTTCAATTCTAGATAGTGCATCGGCTACTACATTTTTACTACCTTTTATATATCGCACGTCAAAATCGTACTCTTCTAACAATAATCGAAATTTGGTAAGCCTGCTAGAAGGATTATTCATTCCGAAAAGGTATACAAGAGGCCTATGATCCGTGTAAATGATAAATTTTCTCCCAAATAGGTAATGTCTAAAACTTTTTACTGCAAAAATAATTCCCAAAAGTTCTTTTTCAATAACCGGATAGTTTATCTCCGCCTTATTTAACTGTCTAGAAATATATGACACTGGTGCACCATCTCCGTTCGAGAGGGTAGCTCCTAATGCTTTATTGGATGCGTCTGATGTCACTATAAAAGTATTAGTCTCGGAAAAATTTGGAAATTCTAATACTGGCGGGCTCACCAGTGCTTGCTTTAGAGTTTCAAATGCTTTTTGACATTCTGATGTCCAGTGAAACTGCACACCTTTACGCGTTAAATAATTTAACGGAGCAACTTTTTGTGCAAAATGTTTAATGCTTTTTCTATAAAAATTTGCTGATGCCACAAACCTCTTGACTTCCTTTTCGTCTTTTGGTATAGGATAGTTTTGTATAGCCTGAACTTTTTGAGGATCGGGGCAAACCCCGTCTGCTGAAATCACGTGTCCGAGATATAAAAGTTCTTTTTTCAAGAAATCACACTTTTCGGGATTTAACTTTAGATTCACGTCTCGTAATCTTTGTAAAACTTTTATTAAGTTACTGTTATGAGTTTCTAGGTTATTACCAAAAATAATTAAGTCATCCAAGTAAACAAAACAAGACGAATAAGTTAGTCCCGATAAAGCAATTGACATTGCTCTAGAGAAAGAACTAGGACTTATCTTAAGCCCCATTGGCAGTCTAGTAATTTGAAACTGTCCTTGGCCAGTTACAAATGCTGTACAAGGCCTACTTTCTTTTTCTAGTTCAATCTGATAATATCCTTGCGATAAATCTAAATGTGAAAAATATACCGCGCCGGACAAAGAATCTAAAATTTCTGATATACACGGTAATGGAAATTTATCATCCTGTATATTTGAATTTAAAGTTTTCCTATAATCTATTACCATTCTCCACGTTTTATTTCCTTGGTCATCTGCTTTTTTAGGTACTAGCAAAATTGGTGCCGACCATGGAGAAGAGGCTTCTTCAATTGTCTTTTCCTATAGCATTTTACCAATTTGTTTGTTAAGTTCAATTTTTTGAGAATAAGGCAGACGATAAGGTTTAACATAAACAGGGCTTGTGTTAGGTTGTAGGTGAATTTTTTGTTTGTAAATTTTTGTCGTAGTTAAAGATTCCCCTTTTAAGTGAAAAACATCCGAATATTTAGAGCAAATTTTTTGTAAAGAGAACTTTTGTGATTTTTCAAGATGATCTAATTTTACGGTGCTTAACAATTTATCTATTCTGTTTACAGTTTTGTCGACTGAGTTATACTGACATATATCATAATAGTATAATGGCACAATTTTTGGAGCAAAATTTTTTATGTTCACATCTTGATTGCGTGTATTAAGAATTCGTACTGGAATACGATTAGAAATTGCTTTTACCAAAATTGCCGCAACAAATACACCCTCACAAATTTCGTCTGGTATTACAACGCATTCTTCATTTGTGTTGGTATAAAAGTATTTTATTACTTCATGTCTAGCCGGTATACAAGTGTAATTATTATGATTCGAGTGAATAGGCGTTAATATTTGTTTATTGTTTACACTGAATGATAAACAAAAGTTTTCGTAGTCTAACTTAGCAAAGTATCGCATAAAAAAGTCTGTTCCAATTAAACCATGCACATTGTCCTCAAAACTGTCGATCAGCAAAAACTCGTGACACACTTTTGCACCATTTATATCTAAACATAAATTTGTCGAGCCTTGCGAAATTATTGTCCCAGAGACCCCGTTAATTTTTGTTCCCTATTACTCCGGAAGTTGGTATTTTGTCCACCCCTATTATTATAATGGTGATATCGTCGTGAGCCTCGCATGTGAAATAAAGGTTTTGAATTTGTTTCACTTAGATCTTCATCTTTCGCGCCACCAATTGCCTCGCTAAGAGTATCGTAATTTCGCGCTTTTACTATGGTTCGCAAGCTAAAATTTTGAAGGCCATTAGCAAAAGAACTTATAGCGATTTTCTCATTGACCGGCCTCAAGATATCCATCACTCCCGAGTCTCCCCCAGACTGAGATATGGATAGGTCGACCATTAATTCTTCAATAGCTTTTCCAAACTCTTCTACAGACCTTGACCCTTGTTTTATGTTATTTAGCTGAGAAGATAAAGCAGTCGCGGATTTTTTTTTGATAAAATGTCGCCTAAGATCCGTAACTAAAAGTTGATTTGAAGCATAGGATGATTTTAATCTGATATTTGCATTTCCCGATAAACGCGTTTTTAGTACATATGTGGTTAACAATAATTTACCCGCGTCGTCCAAAAGTGCATCATACCATTCAATTCCATTAATTAATTGTAAAGTTACAGTTTCAGAACCATTCATAACTGGTAAAAGGCTTGATGCAGTTTTAGGATCGAATTTTTGAGTCATCTTTGCTGCCGCTTCGTCAAAATTTTCCGAATCTGAGTCAGAGGAAACCAAAATTTCGCTTTCTTTCCTTGCTATCGTGATATCCCCTAACCTAGACTTTAAAATATCTTGACTCGCTGTTAGGTACTGTTCTATCCGCTGTATATAATCCCTAACTATATTTATTAACTTAGGTTCGTTTGTTTTTGAATTAAAAGTTTCCCTAAAGTTCCCTAATTCTAATGTATAATTTTTAAATTTATTTAGCTTACGTAGATTATATTTCTCCTTCTGTCTCTTTTCTGCATTATCTTTTATTAAATTCCTCTTAAATACTTTGACTTCATCCAGTAAATATACCAATTCAGTGGGCACGGACATTCCCTTTTTTATCCATTAATTTAACCATGCTCCTTTGCTTCAAAAACCCATACTTCGTTAAATTGTAACCTAAAAAAAAACTAAAATGTTCCTCTTCTTACTTTAGACTATTTCTCGGCTTCTCCCGATTTCTTGCCGAATTTCTGCTCGTATCCTCTGTTTGATTGTTGTTGCAATTCTTTTATATATGCACCAGCCAAAGAAAATTGCCAACCCTGCAATAATACATATGCTCAGGACATCTTGTATAGAGCCAAAACCCTTGGTACTGAGGCTATTAGTTTGGCCACCGCTATTCCCTGCTTGAGCTATAATGATTTCTTCTTTGCTCTGGTTTTTGCCCATTTTGATCAATCAACTCGGTTCGTTAGCAGGATCGCCATGTGATAAAGCTCGGTTATAGGTGGTTTACCACCCTCTTTTTGGCTTAGAAAAATCAAACGACTTCATTCGAGTTCAACGTATGTCTGTCTATTTTTTACTGACGAAATACATGACCCTATTTTATAATTGTTTATTTTACAAACTTATTCAAATATTTAAATAAACTACTTTAATTAGCCTACGTCTATAATTATACTGGTTATACTAATATACAGAGTGTACAGCTATTCTTACACTACAGTACAGTTAAATCGAATATACAGTCAGTGTACGAGGACCATCAAGCCTATAATAGTTTTTTTCTGAAAGGCGTAATTCTTCAATATATCAAGCTTAATCATTCGGAGCGATGCGATGGAAGAAAACCTGTTGGATTCTATTAGGTTGCGACAAACGAGTATTCGGCACAACAATGATCGAAGTTCGCGGAATACTGACAATTTTCAATGTGTTACCCTGAGCAAATAAACTATTTGTGAGCCGAGTGGAATTCTGTAAATATAGATGATAGACAAAGACCCGGAAATGTACCCACTGAAATAATAAAATACATAGTATCTCACCGCCCTGAGTATGTCCTCAAATTATATAATATGCTAGCGTAAGGAGCAAATCCCATTAAGTTGGAAGAAGTCAAAACTCGTACTACTTAGGAAGGGAGAAAAGCAGCTCGAAAACCCAGGATCATATAGACCTATTTGCCTACTGGACATCGAAGGAAAACTATATGAACAACTAATCCTTATCAGATTAAAGCAAGAGTTAGAAAGAGCTGGAGGCCTAGCAGCAAACCAGTATGGCTTCACCAAAAAAAAACAAACAGCTGATGCTATCAATAAAGTATTAAGTATCGCCAGAAACGCCAGAGCGTATTCGAGTAGCCATCGAAGATTATGCGTAGTCATTACACTCGATGTGAAGAATGCTTTCAACTCGGCTTCATGGCAAAAGATCCTAGAAGAACTTCGGAAAAAAGAAATAGATGAACATCTCATTAATATAATTGCGTTCTATTTGTCAGAAAGAGAATTGATCCTTGAAGCAGAAGGATCAGAGAAAAGTAGAAATATAAACAGTGGAGTTCCCCAGGGATCAGTACTGGGACCGATACTATGGAACGTGCTCTACGATGATATTTTCAAAGTGCTGTTTCTAGCGGGGACCATCCTTATAGGCTTTGCAGACGACATAGCTCTGGTAGTGGTTGCAAAAGGGGAAGAAACACTAATGGCAAACGCAAATATAGCATTATTAAGAATAGTTAAATGGTTAAAAGCAAAACGATTACAATTGGCAGCAGAAAAAACAGAGGCAGTGCTCCTCACAACCAAAAGAAAAGTATCTCGAATACATTTCAAGGTAGAGGATAAAAAAATAACACCAAGTAAGGCCATAAAATATCTAGGTGTCTGGCTGGATACAAAGATGACATTCTCCGATTACGTGGAAAAAACTATAGTTAAGGTGGAAAAGACAATATCGGCCCTGTCTAAACTCATGCCAAATATCGGCGGGCTCAAAGCTTCAAAAAGGAAAACACTGTCTGGAGTGATTCATTTCCAACTACTATATGCAGCACCAGTGTGGCATAGTGTTACCAGAAACAAGAAACTAAGAGATAAACTTCAAGGGATCCAAAGAAAAATTACGATTAGAGCATCTAGCGCCTACAGAACAATATCCGCGGACGGAGTAGGAGTTATAGCAGGCATTCCACCAATTGTCCTACTTATAAAAGAAAGACTGGAAAGATACCGAGGAATGGCGGTCCAGATAGCAAGGGAAGACGTTGTAAATAAATGGCAAGAAATGTGGGACACTAGCAGAAAAGGAAGATGGACATGGCATCTTATACCAGATATACGTACTTGGCTATCTCGACCTTGCGGCGAAGTTGATTATTTTCTTACGCAAGCCCTATCTTGACTGCTTTCTTCAGTATTTGTTTAACCGTAACAGATCAAATTCACAACAGTGTAAGTACTGTCAAGAGGTCGATGACGCCGATCATACACTGTTCCGGTGCCCTAGATGGGAGGAAAGTAGACTTCTATTCACACGAGCGACGGGAATGGTTTTTAACGCTAGACATATGATGGAAAGCCTAGTGCACTCTGAAAAAACATGGAAAACAACATATAAAACAATAAGAAACATAATTGAGACGAAAAAAAGAGAAGACCGCTAAAGCAAAATCTTGTAGAGAGAAGAGACCCCTGAAGTAATGCCGGAAGGCGGTTTCCAGGGCAGGAAAAAGGGGGGAAGTTTTTAGTCGGTAGGCGGCTCCCTAGAGGGACTGAATCCGACACAGGCCAGTCGCAAGACCACCAGACTGGTATCGTCTTTAGAAGATTTTTTACCCCTCATTAAAAAAAAAAAAAAAGATGATAGACAAAAGTTTTTCCCGCATTTGACACTTTAAACAAAAAACAAAACTATCCGTATATTCGGAATAATAAAAAAACTGTTTTAATCCGCTTGCAATCCCTTTACTTAAAGTTTTTCACCTTTTCTGTAGGTATGGGAATATCCGTTATTCTACAAGGGCAGCGAAACAACCTATAGTTTTTAATAAAAATACTTACAAAAGGTAAGGACGTAATTTGAACGTCTGATAACGACAGGGCCACGTCCACCTTTTTAACTACTTTTCAACGGCTCCAAAAGAAACGAGAACGATTATTAATTGAGCCCTAAAAAAAGGTATATCAACGACAAAGTATAGTTGTGTTCATAAACAAAGCATACAAGAATTAGAATGAGAGGTAAGTTTTGTCATATTTGCGTAAAACCGGCTTGTCTAAATGATTGTTTATTGGGGGTTATCACACGTCATAGATTATCAAAAATGGAAAGCTTTGGCGTCGGTGTAATTAATTTTGGAACTGCATGGTGGTAACGTGTCTGAAGTTGAAATGGCTCAAATTGTATCAAGAATCGAAGAAAGATCCGTGCTGTAGCGGCAGTTGTATAATAGAAATAAAAAACTATATTGAAAATTAAGAAACGCTGGGAACAAGAAGGAATCCCTTCTGAGGAAAATTGGTTCAGGTCGTCCCAAACGTTCCAACCCGGAACAGCATGCTGCTTTTTTGGGATATTTAAGAAATAATCCATTTTTTGCAACTTAAAGGGATGCTGTTAGCTGTTATTGATACAGGATTTCCTGCCTCCCAACCTACCGCCAATAGGAGAGTCAAGGAATCTGAACTAAAATGTCGCCCAGCTGCGAAAAAAATGTTTCTTACCGAAGAACAGTAACAGGATTATTTTTGCTTTAAATTATATATATACCGTGCTTCTCAATTTTGGAACAGGGTCATTTTTACTGATGAAAAGACGTTCCAGTCGACTTATAACGGACAAATTCGTGTGAACATTTTTCACAAACAATACCAGGTTTGAAGAGCGATATACTTACCCCCTCACTTCTAGACATGGGCGTTTCTCTGTAAATATATGGTGCTGGATAGGTGTTCATGGACCTAGTATTTGCTGGCGAATAGAGGGAAGATTTAATGCCGGAAATTATGTAATTTTAGAAAACATGTTGTTACCCTGAGCAAATATATCCCAATAATACTTTCATATTTCAACAAGATAATTGTCCAGTCCACACTGCCTGTGCTGTAACCCAGTACCCAGTGGTTTCAAACCCATAATGTGGAAGTGCTGCCTTGAGTCGCTTATAGTCCCGATATCAATCCAATTGAAAATATTTGAGGCATAATCCAAATTTTAGACCCCAAAATTCAGAAGATTTATGGGAAATAATACATGCGTGCTGGGAAGAGCTTGATCCAAATATTGTATCAAATATAATTCAGTCAATTCCGAATAGACTGGCTCAAGTAATAGAAAAACAGAGATATATTAAGAAAATAGAGAAATATTAGATTTTATTTATTCTTGTTAATCGTTTTTTGTCGGTTTTACGCAAATATGGTTAAGGTTTCCTCTCATTCTAATAATTCGTGTACACTTTTTTTGACCGGTATAATCGTGTTCACTTTCCATTCGGACCGGCATCGTTTTACGAGGACATTTTCCACAAAAATCTTTTAAAATATGTAAATGCGGAGATGTTATTCGTCGCCGGCGGCGGTCACAGTCTAATTTCGATTCTTCGTTCCGCGGACCCCCGCGGGCCGTTGGCATACATCATTTTAAATAAATTTGGGAATTCTATTTTGCCTGCGCTCTCCGAACAAACAAGGACGAAGCCTCGAGGCGGTTTTTTGCCCCGCTCGTTTCCTCTCGCCTAATTGATTAGGTACTCTTTTGTTTTAATTACGCGACTATTTTTTTTTCTTTTAAATATGCGTTTAAATTGTTCGGGACTGTATTATTGATACCATTGTTCAATGATACTGTCCTACTAGTATAAGGAGACTGTCGGAACCGGTCTTCCTCGGTTTTTGCCAATGCATAAAATGCACCTTTATGGATCAATCTGCATAAATAAATTGTATATTATGATAATTCAATTACCTACTACGGCCTTATATACACACAACTATAATCATTTATGATATAAATTTATAACTCCTCGTAAATCAAAATATGACTTTGTAATAAAAGAAGCTATTATTTGTTATTCTCCAATGGATAGTATCTACTATTACTAGAAAAATTAATTTTTTATTATAGTATTATGTTGTAGTATGCAGTAAAACCAAGTTGGACTTGTAAATTTCCACTATAATGAGCCTAAAAAATGAAGCAATTGCTTTTTCTTATAAAATCGAAGGAATTTCTTGAAAGCCAATGAATAAAAACTAAAGCGCTTTTGCGTCCAGCAATCGCTTAAAAGTGCAGGAATTGCTTATAGTCAATGCTTTTTCTTGAAAAATAGAAGCAATTGCTATCGTTTGCTTAAAATCTGATGAATAAATTAAGGAATTGCTTTTCTAGTGTAGCAATTGCTTTCAACTTTTTAAGGTAGGTCGACCCCTGCATCATTTGCTTCTCCGCGGCATACACGTGCGTTGCTGTTAATTTCTGTCTTCAATTATGGCTGAATATATGAACGTCTGTAAAAGAAAAATCTACAGTGTATGTAAAAATTGCAGATGTGATTATTTCAGAAAGTTATATCGATTTGACTGCGAAAATATTGAGTGGTTGGCAAATTATTTTTTGACTGATACTGGTAAAAGGCGAGGGGGTGCACTGTCGCCAATATTTTTATTAAATTTCCTACAAGTGCTGAAGCTGTTGTGGAAGCTAGACGGTTGTGGTCAGAGAGATTTATTTATGTTCTTTCAATTTGTGAACGAATATCAATTGCTTGTCTTTAATTTCTTCATCACTATGTTACGCGTTACGCACTTTCATCATTTTCACTGAAATCTGCCATATCACAAATATGTTTCCTATTTTCCACAAAAACGTAACATGTGGTGTAACGCCGAAAACGCTTCGAAAAGATTAGCTCCGAAGACGCAAAAAGATTAGCTCCGAAAAGATTAGACCCGAAAAGATTAGCTCCGAAAATATTAGCTCCGAAGACGCAAAAAGATTAGCTCCAAAAAGATTAGCACCGAAAAGATTAGCTCCGAAAAGATTAGCTCCGAAAAGATTAGCTCCGAAAAGATTAGCTCCGAAAAGATTAGCTCCAAAAAGATTAGCTCCGAAAAGATTAGCTCCGAAAATATTAGCTCCGAAGACGCAAAAATATTAGCTCCAAAAAGATTAGCACCGAAAAGATTACCTCCGAAAAGATTAGCTCCAAAAAGATTAGCTCCGAAAAGATTAGCTCCGAAAAGATTAGCTCCGAAAAGATTAGCTCTAAAAAGATTAGCTCCGAAAATATTAGCTCCGAAAAGATTAGCTCCGAAAAGATTACCTCCGAAAAGATTAGCTCCGAAAAGATTAGCTCCAAAAAGATTAGCTACGAAAAGATTAGCTCCGAAAAGATTAGCTCCGAAAAGATTAGCTCCGAAAAGATTACCTCCGAAAAGATTCGCTCCGAAATGATTAGCTCCAAAAAGATTAGCTACGAAAAGATTAGCTCCGAAAAGATTAGCTCCGAAAAGATTAGCTCCGAAAATTTTAGCTCCGAAGACGCAAAAAGATTAGCTCCAAAAAGATTAGCACCGAAAATATTAGCTCCAAAAAGATTAGCTCCGAAAAGATTAGCTTCGAAAATATTAGCTCCGAAGACGCAAAAAGATTAGCTCCAAAAAGATTAGCACCGAAAATATTAGCTCCGAAAAAATTAGCTCCGGAAAGAATTAGCTCCGAGAAGATTAGCTCCGAAAAGATTAGCTCCGAAAATATTAGCTCCGAAGACGCAAATGAATAGCTCCAAAAATATTAGCACCGAAAAGATTAGCTCCGAAAAGATTAGCTCCGAAAAGATTAGTTCCGAAAAGATTAGCTAAAAAAAGATTAGCTCCGAAAAGATTAGCTCCGAAAATATTAGCTCCGAAGACGCAAAAAGATTAGCTCCAAAAAGATTAGCACCGAAAAGATTAGCTTCGAAAAAATTAGCTCCGAAAAGAATTAGCTCCGAAAAGATTAGCTCCGAAAAGATTAGCTCCGAAAATATTAGCTCCGAAGACGCAAAAAGAATAGCTCCAAAAAGATTCGCACCGAAAAGATTAGCTCCGAAAAAATTAGCTCCGAAAAGATTAGTTTCGAAAAGATTAGCTAAAAAAAGATTAGCTCCGAAAAGATTAGCTCCGAAAAGATTACCTCCGAAAAGATTACCTCCGAAAAGATTACCTCCGAAAAGATTAGCTCCGAAAAGATTAGCTCCAAAAAGATTAGCTACGAAAAGATTAGCTCCGAAAAGATTAGCTCCGAAAAGATTAGCTCCGAAAATATTAGCTCCGAAAAGATTAACTCCGAAGGCGCAAAAAGATTAGCTCCGAAAAGATTAGCTCCGAAAAGATTAGCTCCAAAAAGATTAGCTCCAAAAAGATTAGCTCCGAAAAGATTAGCTCCGAAAAGATTAGCTCTGAAAAAATAAAAATGAAATAATTATCAGTTTGGTTTAAACAATAACTCTGGGCCAAAAATAATGGGAACTCAACACGACCAGCATTTTCCATTAATGTCAAGTACCAATAAAAATAATTACACCCTATCCTCAAAACATGAACAAATCAAATTGTTTATTAAATAAATAAAGTACTGCGCATATAATCTAGGATGCACAGAGGAGTGATAAGGTCAGCGCAGTATTTTTGTCACAACGTTACGTGTATATAGACCAGGCTTCGAAAAGAAATAAATTGAATTAAAATGAAATATTTTCAATTAAGAAAGAAAAAAAAAGTACAGTTAAATCGAATGTACATACAGTCAGTGTACGAGGACCATCAAGCCTATAATAGTTTTTTTCTGAAAGGCGTAATTCTTCAATATATCAAGCTTAATCATTCGGAGCGATGCGATGGAAGAAAACCTGTTGGATTCTATTAGGTTGCGACAAACGAGTATTCGGCACAACAATGATCGAAGTTCGCGGAATACTGACAATTTTTAATGTGTTACCCTGAGCAAATAAACTATTTGTGAGCCGAGTGGAATTCTGTAAATATAGATGATATACAAAGACCCGGAAATGTACCCACTGAAATAATCAAATACATAGTATCTCACCGCCCTGAGTATGCCCTCAAATTATATAATATGCTAGCGCAAGGAGAAAATTTTCCATTAAGTTGGAAGAAGTCAAAACTCGTACTACTTAGCAAGGGAGAAAAGCAGCTCGAAAACCCAGGATCATATAGACCTATTTGCCTACTGGACATCGAAGGAAAACTATATGAACAACTAATCCTTATCAGATTAAAGCAAGAGTTAGAAAGAGCTGGAGGCCTAGCAGCAAACCAGTATGGCTTCACCAAGAAAAAACAAACAGCTGATGCTATCAATAAAGTATTAAATATCGCCAGAAACGCCAGAGCGTATTCGAGTAGCCATCGAAGATTATGCGCGGTCATTACACTTGATGTGAAGAATGCTTTCAACTCGGCTTCATGGCAAAAGATCCTAGAAGAACTTCGGAAAAAAGAAATAGATGAACATCTCATTAATATAATTGCGTCCTATTTGTCAGAAAGAGAATTGATCCTTGAAGCAGAAGGATCAGAGAAAAGTAGAAATATAAACAGTGGAGTTCCCCAGGGATCAGTACTGGGACCGATACTATGGAACGTGCTCTACGATGATCTTTTCAAAGTGCTGCTACCAGCGGGGACTATCCTTATAGGCTTTGCAGACGACATAGCTCTAGTAGTGGTTGCAAAAGGGGAAGAAACACTAATGGCAAACGCAAATATAGCATTATTAAGAATAGTTAAATGGTTAAAAGCAAAACGATTACAACCAAAAGAAAAGTATCTCGAATACATTTCAAGGTAGAAGATAAAAAAATAACACGAAGTAAGGCCACAAAATATCTAGGTGTCTGGCTGGATACAAAGATGACATTCTCCGATCACGTGGAAAAAACTATAGTTAAGGTGGAAAAGACAATATCGGCCCTGTCTAAACTCATGCCAAATATCGGCGGGCCTAAAGCTTCACAAAGGAAAACACTGTCTGGAGTGATTCATTCCCATTTACTATATGCAGCCCAGTATGGCATAGTGTTACCAGAAACAAGAAACTAAGAGATAAACTTCAAGGGATCCAAAGAAAAATGACGATTAGAGTATCTAGCGCCTACAGAACAATATGCGCGGACGGAGTAGGAGTTATAGCAGGCATTCCACCAATTGTCCTACACAGATTAGTGTTAGCCTTCCAACAGTGCGGACGTACTTCTAGATAAGCGGTATAAAATCTGTGAACATTTGTTGTTCTTTAATTTTTTTATTTAGCGTGAACGTAAACAAGACATTTTTAACAGAATGAACAGTGAAAGTGATGGATTAGAAATTGAAAAAAATAAGCGGAAAACTATAAGACATTATTCAATTGGATCCTTATCTGCTACTAATGAAATAAATAGAATGATTGGTGCGGAATCTAACAAAAAAAGTGCGGAGATTAAAACGTACCTTGAAAAATATCAGAAACCAAACACAAGCAATGCTGTGATACAGGGGGAATACAATAAGTCGACCAATTTTAGTGAACATTTGGACAATACAAATAAAAGTGAAATAGATTATTGCACACCGGTTAACTCAGGAGTTGTTTTTTTAAAGCAAAAAACACAATTTTTAGAACGCCACCCATGCAGTCCGAAAACACTTGTTTGCAAAACGAATCCGCAAACCCTCAGAAAAGGCAGAGGTCACGTTCAAGCCCAGGATTTCTCGAACGACAAAAAATTCGAAAAGAATCTATGAATAAGGTTGAACTAGACATGTCTGTTTTTTCGGACCCAACCGAAGATATTTTAGAAAAAACCATGAAAGCTCTGTCAATAATTTATGAATGTTCAGAAGGAAATGAAAAAAGTGCTGATGCGAGTAAAAGCATACGTGATGCGGTTTTTACAGTATCCAAGATGGTTACAAAGCTTGCCTACAAAATTGGCAAAGTAGAGAAGGATAACATACATTTTATCAGCTTATTAAATCAAAGCTCTAAAGATACATCAGCAAATGAAAAATCGACTCAGCCATTACATATAATACAAAACGTAGAAAAAGACAAACAATCAACGACACAAAAATCTTATAGTACTATCGTACAATCCAGGACGATCTCGAACGGTACAAAATGGACGACACCACCACAACTAAAAAAACATCAAACTATAATAAAAATCAAAGACCAAGCCGACCCAAAAATAGTAATTAAAGGAATAAAACACAGCCTAAATAGTAATGGCAATGGGTCTCACGTTTTCAATAACGTAAGAAAATTACAAAGCGGCGCGGTAATAGTAGAATGCGAAAGTGATGCTCAGCAAAACGAACTAAAGGAAATTTTGGAAAAGGACAAAAACTTTGTAGTAAAAGAGTTGCGAAATACTGACCCAATAGTAATGATTACCGGCATCGAAAAAGGATATGAGCCACAGGAGTTCATTTCAATAATCCTTGATGAAAATCCAGAGTTGCAAACACTAGTAGGAAATGAAGTAAATAGAATGATAAAATTCCTAACAAAAAAGGAGTGCAGAAACAATTACAAAGAAAACTGGATATTATAAACTAAACCTATTATTTTTAGGTGGTTAATGCAAAATGAAAAAGTAAATTTTGATCTAACAAGAGTATACGTACAAGAATATTATAATGTGTCTATGTGCTATAAATGTTGTCTATTTGGACATGTGACAAAGTACTGCAAAAGTTCAGCGTGCTGTCATAAGTGCGGCGGACCCCATTAGGCTAAACAGTGTCCCGAAAATACACCTTTAGATTGCCCAAATTGCAGGCGCTTAAAATTACGAGATCGAATACACACAGCAAGAGATCCAAAATGCCCAGCTTTTTTACAGAAAATCGAAAAATATAAGCAATCTATAGAATATGGACACAAAAGTGGGGGTAGTAAACATTTTTGATACAAAATCAAAATGAAAAGGCACAGTGGGAACAGAGTTTAATACACCAAAATGTCCAATCACTAGGAAACAGCGTTAACAGACTAGAAAAATTGCTACAGGAATCGCCAAATTGTATTTTTTTGTGTATAACAGAGCATTGGAAAACCACGGAACAGTTGCAAAAAATAGGTGTTAAAGATTTTAAATTAGCTTCCGCTTTTTGTAGAGGCGAACGTCAACATGGTGGTAGTGCAGTGTATGTCAAAAAAAATATTAATTTTGTTTTGTTAAAAACAATCTGTAATATATCCAAGCAAGGTGAAATTGAATGTTCAGGAATTGAATGTCGTTTAAAAGGTAAAAAACTTATAATAATTTCTATTTATCGACCACCTTCCGGTAATAAAGAACTTTTTTTCATTAAATTAGAACAGCTGTTAGCTAATATTGAATGTTACGATGTAATATTTATTGCAGGAGACTTACTTAAATCTTGAAATGTTGAAGGATAATGTACATAAAAATACTCTTTTCTCTTTACTTAACTTTTATAATATTAAGGGTACGGTTTTTGAAAACACTAGAATAAACCAAATTAGTAGTAGTTGTTTGGACAACATTTTTACTAGCCTGGAGGGGGATTACAGTACTGAAATTTTGGAAGCACACATCTCCGATCACACAGCACAAAGGATCAGTTTTAACATGAAAGTCTGCAATAAAAATAAATTAGTACATAAAAGGTTTTTTTCTGATGCGAATAAAAAGGCCTTTTCTCAATAAGATTAGAGCTTCCGACAATAAGAGTAAATGTATGTGGTCAATATGTCATGAAATAAACGGTAGAGTCAAAACTGCACAGGAAAATTTTACCGAAAATTGTCAGGAACTAGCTGATAATTTAAATGAACATTTGATTAGTATAGTTCCAGAACTTTTAAAAGATATAACGCATATACCATTTCAATGTAATATTACCGAAAATGATCAGTCTATGTACTTAAAACCTACAAATAGAAAGGAATTGTTGGAAATATCCAATAAATTAAAAAATAAATATAGCAGTGGTGACGATGAAATACCAACAAGCATAGTAAAATTATCAATTAAAGATGTCTCTGAAGTTCTGGTGTATATTATTAACAATTCTATGAAATTTGGAATTTTTCCAAATCAGTTTAAGTTCTCGAAAATTAAACCTTTATTTAAAAAAGAAAGCCCAACAGACTTGAACAATTACCGACCGATTAGTTTACTATCAAGTTTTTCAAAAGTCTTTGAAATGGTGGTGTGCTCCAGACTGTTGGACTTTATGCACTTGGGGCAACTTTTTGCCCAGAGTCAGCATGGATATCTGAAGGGTAGATCAACCATGTCAGCAATTTTTCAATTCACTAAAGCAATCTTAGACCACCTTGAAAATAAAAACTTGGCATTAGGTATGTTTTTAGATCTTAGCAAAGCATATGATTGCATTGCATTGCGGATAAAATTAAAATAGAAAATAATATTACCCCAGATTTAAAAATGGCTCAACCAGATTCTCTGGTCCTTCTTCCAACTGATATTAATGAGGTAAATAAGGTTACCAAAAATTTAAAAAACAATAAAGCTCCAGGAATAGATAATTTAAAATCAGAAATTTTAAAATTAGTTAACAAGGAAATATCCCCCCCTCTAGTTTATATTTACAATTTATCTATAGAGAGCGGGCAATATCCTGAACAGTTTAAAACAGCCCTCGTGAGGCCATTGTTTAAAAGCGGTGACCAGTCTGATGTTGGCAATTATCGACCTATCTCTCTGATTCCAGCTTGCGCCAAAATTTTTGAAAAGCTTTTAAAAACGCGTATATCTGATTACCTCAAAAAATACAAAATTTTGTCGGAGAAACAGTTCGGGTTTAGGGAGGGCCAGTCGACACAGGATGCGATAACCGATCTAACAACAAAAGTATGTAAATTTATTGATGAAAAAAGACCGGCATGTTGCATCTTTGTCGACTAAGGCTTTTGATACTGTTGACCACGGATTGTTGCTTCGTGTATTGGAGGGAATTGGTTTTAGAGGTACTACTTATGAGCTTATGAATAGTTATTTAAGTGGCAGAAAACAGTGTTAATTAAATTATAGAATACGGAGTACCTCAAGGCACTGTCCTGGGACCGATTCTTTTTAATATATATTTGAACGAATTGTTTTCATTGGAGATTTCCGGTGATATTATGAGTTTTGCTGACGATACGGCCGTGCTTTATAATGACGTGTGTTGGGCTTCTTTACGGAACAAAATCGAAAAAGATTTTAAAACTATATATGACTGGTTCAGTAGCCGCCTACTTACAGTTAACTTTGATAAAACGTTTTGTGTTCCCTTTACATCTTACCCTAAGTATCTTCCTTCTTATGACACTATTAAAATTACGTGTAATAACAACTCCCAAATTAAATTCAAAATAGTAAATAAAATAAAATATCTCGGCATCATAATTGATAGTGGCCTTAAGTGGGAAATTCAAATAAATAGTACGGTCAAAAAAATAAGATTCATTCTGTACAAAATGAGACATCTTTCAAAAATCTTAGATACCAAGCAACTAAAAATTCTTTACTACTCCCTAATACAAAGCCATTTAACTTATGGAATTATAGCTTGGGGCGCGGCAAGCAAGATGCATGTACATAATTTGGAAGTTATCCAAAAATCGGTTCTTAAAATAATTTTCAAAAAACCTGTTACTTATCCTTCCAATATTCTTTATTCAGAGAGTGGTATATTTGACATTAGGCAGCTTTACTTCTTAGCATGCGTTTCCAGACAATTCATTTTCAAAAATGAGTTGCTTAGGATAGAACATGATTATAACACAAGATATAGCAGCCGGTCAAATTTTGTACCTCGGACAGAAAAATCAATCTTACAGAGAAACTTTTATTATCTGGGTCCCAAGTTATTTAATATTATACCTTCGGAAATTAAAAATGTAACCCATTTTCCCTTATTTAAAATAAATATAAAAAAATGGATACTTTCATGGCCTAGATATCAGATACACCAATATATTGATTTTAAAAACCTGTACCATATGGTCTAATTAATGGACTGCTATCGTTTGTATTTGATATGTATACGTATAATTTATTGTTGAATGCAATTTTGAATGCGTGAGCTGACTCTCTGCTCTGTATAGTGTATGTGTACAGTATATCAAGAATGTGCTATTTTGTTGCTAGGTTCTAGGTTGAACGATTTTGGTTTGGGTTGGTAACCTTGATAGGGTTTATCAGGCTTATTCGTTTTATATTAGTTCGTTCATGGTGTTTATGATTAATGTAATAATGTTCATGTTATAAATTAAAACGTAACCACGCACAGCGTAGCCTTTAGTGGGTTAAGTTTTTATTTATCTCTCTTAAAGTATATTATTTAAGTCTTTATGTATTATTATTATTGTATACTGAGAAATAAATAAAATTTGAATTTGAATGAATTTGAATTGACAGAGAACTGCTACTTTATAAATTAAGTAAATATGGAGTTAGGGGTAATGCCCATGCATGGATGCGATCCTACCTTTCAGATAGACAGCAGCGAGTCGTAGTCCAGGACGGAAGTGGTATATTCAAATCTGTTTTTAGAAAAAATACTGTTGGTATAGCGCAAGGGAGTATTATAGGGCCTATATTATTTATAATTTATATAAATAACCTAAATGTATTGGAAATTAATTCCTCCCTAACTAACTATGTTGATGACACAAATTTGTTGGTAGCTGCAACGGATTTTCCGGAATTAGATCAGAGAGCAGAAGAAGTTTGTAGAAATAAATAATTGGTTTAGTGGAAACAAACTAATTCTGAATGAAAAAAAAACTAATATTGTTATTTTTAGAACAAAACAAAATAAAATAAATATGCCGGATAGTCTAAACATAAATGGCATTGAACCAAAGAGGGAAGCAGATACCAAGTTTTTGGGTCTAACCATCAATGAGTTTTTGTCATGGGAGACTCATATAAATTCTGTATGCTTAAAGCTGGGAAGTATTGGGTATGGTATAAAAGTTGTGTCATCATACATGGATAACCAGACAATCAAAATATTGTATCATGCCAACTTCGAATCTGTTTTGAGATATGGCATTATTTTCTGGGGTAGTAACTTTGAAACCCAACAAGTGTTCGTAGTGCAGAAAAGATTAGTGCGACTATTACGTAAATTAAAATATTTGCAAACCTGTAGGGGTGTTTTTAGGGAAATATATAGGTATTATGACAGTTTATGGACTATATATCTACGAGTGCTTAATGTTTGTTTTTAAAAACAGGGAAATATTTCAGGAACTGAATGACCATAGTCATAATACAAGAACTCTTAATCTTTTGTATCCATCTCACCGTTTGACCCTTACAAAAAAGAGTCCGTATTATATGTGCATTAAATTGTATAATAAGCTACCTAATACAATTAAAAACATTAGCAGTATAAGAGTGTGGAAAAAAACTATAAAAAGGTTGTTAACTGAAATTGAACCATATGCAATACAGGAGTTTCTTAATCATAATATGATATACCTAGATAACTCTCTTTTATGACGTCATTTTATTTTATATATTGCCTTCCCTATGTGATTGAAGTTTGTAATTTGAAATAAAGAAATATTATTATTATTATTATTATAAAAGAAAGACTGGAAAGATACCGAGGAATGGCAGTCCAGATAGCAAGGGAAGACGTTATAAATAAATGGCAAGAAATGTGGGACACTAGCAGAAAAGGAAGATGGACATGGCATCTTATACCAGATATACGTACTCGGCTTTTCCGACCTTACGGCGAAGTTGATTATTTCCTTACGCAAGCCCTATCTTGGCTGCTTTCGTCAGTATTTGTTTAACCGTGACAGATCAAATTCACAACCGTGTAAGTACTGTCAAGAGGTCGATGACGCCGATCATACACTGTTCCGGTGCCCTAGATGGGAGGAAAGTAGACTTCTATTCACACGAGCGACGGGAATGGTTTTTAACGCTAGACATATGATGGAAAGCCTAGTGCACTCTGAAGAAACATGGAAAACAACATATAAAACAATAAGAAACATAATTGAGACGAAAGAAAGAGAAGACCGCTAAACCAAAATCTTGTAGAGAGAAGAGACCCCTGAAGTAATGCCGGAAGGCGGTTTCCAGGGCAGGAAAAAGGGGGGAAATTTTTAGTCGGTAGGCGGCTCCCTAGAGGGACTGAATCCGACACAGGCCAGTCGCAAGACCACC
Organism: Polydrusus pterygomalis; assembly: GCA_963969555.1. Classification (NCBI taxonomy): domain Eukaryota; kingdom Metazoa; phylum Arthropoda; class Insecta; order Coleoptera; family Curculionidae; genus Polydrusus; species Polydrusus pterygomalis. The sequence continues at coordinate 14,976,279 of OZ018384.1, forward strand.
AGACTGGTATCGTCTTTAGAAGATTTTTTACCCCTCATTAAAAAAATTAAAAAAAGATGATAGACAAAAGTTTTTCCCGCATTTGACACTTTAAACAAAAAACAAAACTATCCGTATATTCGGAATAATAAAAAACTGTTTTAATCCGCTTGCAATCCCTTTACTTAAAGTTTTTCACCTTTTCTGTAGGTATGGGAATATCCGTTATTCTACAAGGGCAGCGAAACAACCTATAGTTTTTAATAAAAATACTTACAAAAGGTAAGGACGTAATTTGAACGCCCGATAACGACAGGGCCACGTCCACCTTTTTAACTACTTTTCAACGGCTCCAAAAGAAACGAGAACGATTATTAATTGAGCCCTAAAAAAAGGTATATCAACGACAAAGTACAGTTGTGTTCATAAACAAAGCATACAAGAATTAGAATAAGAGGTAAGTTTTGTCATATTTGCGTAAAACCGGCTTGTCTAAATGATTGTTTATTGGAGGTTATTACACGTCATAGATTATCAAAAATGCAAAGCTTTGGCGTCGGTGTAATTAATTTTGGAACTGCATGGTGGTAACGTGTCTGAAGTTGAAAAGGCTCAAATTGTATCAAGAATCGAAGAAAGATCCGTGCTGTAGCGGCAATTGTATAATAGAAATAAAAAACTATATTGAAAAATAAGCAACGCTGGGAACAAGAAGGAATCCCTTCTGAGGAAAATTGGTTCAGGTCGTCCCAAACGTTCCAACCCGGAACAGGATGCTGCTTTTTTGGGATATTTAAGAAATAATCCATTTTTTGCAACTTAAAGGGATGCTGTTAGCTGTTATTGATACAGGATTTCCGGCCTCCCAACCTACCGCCAATAGGAGAGTCAAGGAATCTGAACTAAAATGTCGCCCAGCTGCGAAAAAAATGTTTCTTACCGAAGAACAGTAACAGGATTATTTTTGCTTTAAATTATATATACCGTGATTCTCAATTTTGGAACAGGGTCATTTTTACTGATGAAAAGACGTTCCAGTCGACTTATAACGGACAAAATCGTGTGAACATTTTTTACAAACAATACCAGGTTTGAAGAGCGATATACTTACCCCCTCACTTCTAGACATGGGCGTTTCTCTGTAAATATATGGTGCTGGATAGGTGTTCATGGACCTAGTATTTGCTGGCGAATAGAGGGAAGATTTAATGCCGGAAATTATGTAATTTTAGAAAACATGTTGTTACCCTGAGCAAATATATCCCAATAATACTGTCATATTTCAACAAGATAATTGTCCAGTCCACACTGCCTGTGCTGTAACCCAGTACCCAGTGGTTTCAAAACCATAATGTGGAAGTGCTGCCTTGAGTCGCTTATAGTCCCGATATCAATCCAATTGAAAATATTTGAGGCATAATCGAAATTTTAGACCCCAAAATTCAGAAGATTTATGGGAAATAATACATGCGTGCTGGGAAGAGCTTGATCCAAATATTGTATCAAATATAATTCAGTCAATTCCGAATAGACTGGCTCAAGTAATAGAAAAACAGAGATATATTAAGAAAATAGAGAAATATTAGATTTTATTTATTCTTGTTAATCGTTTTTTGTCGGTTTTACGCAAATATGGTTAAGGTTTCCTCTCATTCTAATAATTCGTGTACACTTTTTTTGACCGGTATAATCGTGTTCACTTTCCATTCAGACCGGCATCGTTTTACGAGGACATTTTCCACCAAAATCTTTTAAAATATGTAAGTGCGGAGATGTTATTCGTCGCCGGCGGCGGTCACAGTCTAATTTCGATTCTTCGTTCCGCGGACCCCCGCGGGCCGTTGGCATACATCATTTTAAATAAATTGGGGAATTCTATTTTGCCTGCGCTCTCCGAACAAACAAGGACGAAGCCTCGAGGCGGTTTTTGCGCCGCTCATTTCCTCTCGCCTAATTGATTAGGTACTTTTTGTTTTAACTACGCGACTATTTTTTTTTCTTTTAAATATGCGTTTAAATTGTTCGGGACTGTATTATTGATACCTTTGTTCAATGATACTGTCCTACTAGTATAAGGAGACTGTCGGAACCGGTCTTCGTCGGTTTTTGCCAATGCATAAAATGCACCTTTATGGATCAATCTGCATAAATAAATTGTATATTATGATAATTCAATTACCTACTACGGCCTTATATACACACAACTATAATCATTTATGATATAAATTTATAACTCCTCGTAAATCAAAATATGACTTTGTAATAAAAGAAGCTATTATTACATATCGCGCGAACACGCGATATGTTATTCGTCGCCTTCACGCGGAATCACGACAACCTCGACTGCTTCCCGAAAATTTTGCTCTATATAGGCTGCTACATTTGAAATATGTGCGTATGTTGTTGGCGTGGTCGGCGTCGGCGGCGGCGGCGTCGTCGTCAGTTTCGACATTTTCACATTTGCGATTTTTTTTCTCGGAAACGGTTAATGTGGGACGATTGAAACTTTTTGGGTTTACAGAGGAATAGTGGGGGTACGTTGTGTGAAAATTTCGAATATACAAGGGTGTGCCGGAAAAAGTTATTAATTTTTAAATTCGAGAAATATCGGGATCTCGTTGGCATTCGATACAGGCCACAAAAATTAGTTTTTTCGATTTAAACTTTTTCGACGCGTAGACGACCGTGGGCTACAGAACCCTATTGTTTGTGAGCGCGATCGGAAGTTTGGAAGTAATTTTTTTTATTTTTTCAAAGTCAAAATTTGGTCGAAAATGGTACCTCTTGGATCGCTAATAAGTCGAATTGGGTGCATCCAATCGACATGCGGTTTGGATAATCGGTTAGGCCATCTCAAAATCTACCTTTTTCCAATATATCGTTCTATACCTAACTGGAATGGAAATTGCCGAAAATTGTAAGAAAATGGAAATCATAAAGTTAGGCCTGATTTTTTCACGGTTTTTATTTTTTTTCGTACTGAAAACGACTTTTGATCGAAACGTTGTAAACTTTAGCGGATAGAGCTCGTCAAATTGTATTTAAGAGATATTTTTTCGTTTCTTTATCTTTAATACGGAAAAAACGGCAGCTTTTTTTTTATTATATCGACTGTAGCTTATTCAATTTTTAACAAAACCGTTTTATTTTTTTCTCAAAAAATGCGCTGATTACTTCGCAACACCTCTACATATTCAAAATCATTAAAATATATTCGCAAAATTGAGAAAAGTCGCTTTTTTGGGTGCGGAAACAGGCAATCTTTACAAATTCTAACACCATTCACTTTTGACTAAGAGTGCCTTGATATTGATGTATCTAAATTAATTATTAATTCTAAAAATCCGGCTGTCAAAAATGGCGAAAAATGGGTGTTTTCAGCGTGACTTGCTAGAATAATAAGAACATTTCCAGATTTTAAATCGGGTGGAATATCTACCTTGAACCTTCTTCTAATTTTATTGACCAAAATATTTGCCCAAAATGTTTCAGAAATAGTTGTAATTTCGTTTTTAAAGATGGCGTTCCGACATTGATAATCCGTCGCCACGTGGTAGAAGGTTATTTGACATTTCGATATTCGCGAATTTTTTTTTCGGAAACGGTTAGAGCAAAACGATTCAAACTTTCTGGACGTAGAGAGGAATAGTCGGGGCACGTTCTGGGAACAATTTCAAATATACAGGGTGTACCGGAAAAAAGTTATTAAAGTCAAAGTTAAAAAATATATTTTTTTTCGTTGTAGGGCGATACAGGTGGCAAAAATCATTTTAATCGATTTAAACTTTTTCGACGTGTAGACGACGTTGGGCTATAAAACACTGTTGTTTGCGAACGCGATCGAAAGTTGGGAAGTAATTTTTTTGATTTTTTTAAAATCAATGTAGGGTCATATTGGATCGTTAATAAATCGAATTGGGTGCGTCCGATATACTTTTGGTTTGGATATTCATTTAGGTCATCTCAAATACTACTTTTTTCAAATATATTGTTCTATACCTAAACAGCATAGAAATGGTAGCAAATTATAAAAAATAAGAATTACTATTTAAGTATATATAATTTGACAGCTGTCGTATAGAACTTTGTTATTTTGGTACTGAAATTTTTTTAAATTTAGTTTTATTACAGCTTTAACCCTCGCTACGAAAAAAGTTAAAATAAATTGACACTTACCTGTCAAAATCTGACAGGTATCGTATAAAACTTTGTTATCTAGGTACTGAATTTTTTTTTTATTTGAGATTCTTACAGCTATAACCGTCGCTACGAAAAAGCTAAAAAAAAATTGACACTTACCTGTCAAAATCTGACAGCTGTCGTATAGAACTTTGTTATTTAGGTAATGAATTTTTTTTAAATTTCGAATTCTTACAGCTATAATCCTAGATACAAGAAAAGCTTAAAAAAAACTTGCAATTTACCTGTCAAAATGACAGCTGTCGTATATAACTTTGTTATTTAGGAACTGAAACATTTTTCATTTAGGATTCTTACAGCTATAAATCTCGCTACGAAAAATCTAAAAAAATTTTTTTAACTTACCTGTCAAAATTTGACAGCTGTCGTATAGAACTTTGTTATTTAACTACTGAATTTTTTTAAATTTTGGATTCTTACAGCTTTAATCCTAGATACAAGAAAAGCTTAAAAAAAAATGACATTTACCTGTCAAAATGACAGCTGTCGTATAGAACTTTGTTATTTAGAAACTGAAATATTTTTAAATTTAGGATTCTTATAGCTGTAACTCTCGCTACGAAAAAACAAAAAAAAATTGAAACTTACCTGTCAAAGTCTGACAGCTGTCGTATAGAACTTTGTTTTTTAGGATCTGAAAAATTTTTCACTTTAGGATTTTTACAGCGATAACCCTCGCTACGAAAAGGATAAAAAAAAACTGACTCCTACCTGTCAAAATTTGACAGCTATCGTATAAAACATTCTTATTTAGGTACCTGAAATTTTTTTAATTTCGAATTCTTACAGCTATAACCCTCGCTACGAAAAAGCTAAAAAAAATTACACTTACCTGTCAAAGTGACAGCTCTCGTATAATTAAACGAACGAACTAGAACAGTGCCGTACCCGAAGGGCTCGGCACAATATTAGCTGATAATTGATAGCTTCCATGTAAGAATAATTTTTTGCTTATGTTTTAATCGATTGAATACTTACATATTTTTATAGAGCAAATATGGAAAGTATATCCCACATTGCACAAAGGTGTGCGAGTTTAAAGAGCACCTATACGGCGCCGTCTCAGAAAACTACCTATCTATACGAGAAAACGAAAATTTTGCACCATTGTGTAGTTTTGGTCAGTTGTTATAATGACAATTTGGCGATATGTCTTCCCTTCACGTTCCGCAGGAAGGTGAGGCAAAAAAAGCAATAGAAAACATAGAAAAAAGAAACTAAGAAAAATACTTTTTAAATACAAATTTTTAGTAGGTACTAATAATAGATGCACTCTCGACTGACGATTAGCGATATGTACCCACTCTAGTTACATATCGCGCTATACCGCGATATGTTATACGGCGCTTCGGTGAAAATAATGTATGTATGTTATCGTCGTCACTTTCGACATTTTCACATTTGCGATTTTTTTTCTCGGAAACGGTTAGAGTGGGACGATTGAAACTTTTTCGGTTTAGAGAGGAATAGTGGGGGTACGTTCTGTAAAAATTTGGAATATAGAGGGTGTGCCGGAAAAAAGTTATTAAACGTCAAAGTAGAAAAAAGTCGGGTTTCACGCGGCCCACACCGTGGTCCCAGGAATGAACTTGATCGATTGAAACTTTTTGGACGTGTAGAGGACCGCGAGTTACAGAAGCCTATTGTTTGTGAGCACGATCGAGAGATCGGAAGTAATTTTTTTTATTTTTTCAAAGTCAAAATTTGGCCGAAAATGTACCTCTTGGATCGCTAATAAGTCGATTTGGGTGCATCCAATCGACATGCGGTTTGGATAATCGGTTAGGCCATCTCAAAATCTACCTTTTTCCAATATATCGTTCTATACCTAACTGGAATGGAAATTGCCGAAAATTGTAAGAAAGTGGAAATCATAAAGTTAGGCCTGATTTTTTCACGGTTTTTATTTTTTTTCGTACTGAAAACGACTTTTGATCGAAACGTTGTGAACTTTAGCGGATAGAGCTCGTCAAATTGTATTTAAGAGATATTTTTTCGTTTCTTTATATTTAATACGGAAAAAACGGCAGCTTTTTTTTTACTATATCGACTGTAGCTTATTCAATTTTTAACAAAACCGTTTTATTTTTATTTTCAAAAAATGCGCTGATTACTTCGCAACACCTCTACATATTCAAAATCATTAAAATATATTCGCAAAATTGAGAAAAGTCGCTTTTTTGGGTGCGGAAACAGGAAATCTTTACAAATTCTAACACCATTCACTTTTGACTAAGAGTGCCTTGATATTGATGTATCTAAATTAATTATTAATTCTAAAAATCCGGCTGTCAAAAATGGAGAAAAATGGGTGTTTTCAGCGTGACTTGCTAAAATAATAAGAACATTTCCAGATTTTAAATCGGGTGGAATATCTACCTTGAACCTTCTGCTAATTTTACTGACCAAAATATTTGCCCAAAATGTTTCAGAAATATCGATTTTAAAGATGGCGTTTCGACATTGATAATCCGTCGCCACGTGGTAGAAGGTTATTCGACATTTCGATATTCGCGAATTTTTTTTTCGGAAACGGTTAGAGCAAAACGATTCAAACCTTCTGGACGTAGAGAGGAATAGTCGGGGCACGTTCTAGGAACAATTTCAAATATACAGGGTGTACCGGAAAAAAGTTATTAAAGTCAAAGTTAAAAAATAGGTTTTTTTTCGTTGTAGGGCGATACAGGTGGCAAAAATTATTTTAATCGATTTAAACTTTTTCGACATGTAGACGACGTTGGGCTACAAAACACTGTTGTTTGCGAACGCGATCGAAAGTTGGGAAGTAATTTTTTTGATTTTTTTAAAATCAATTTAGGGTCATACTGGATCGTTAATAAATCGAATTGGGTGCGTCCGATATAATTTTGGTTTGGATATTCGTTTAGGTTATCTCAAATACTACTTTTTTCAAATATATTGTTCTATACCTAAACAGCATAGAAATGGTAGCAAATTATAAAAAATAAGAATTACTATTTAAGTATATATGATTTGACAGCTGTCGTATAGAACTTTGTTATTTTGGTACTGAAAATTTTTTTAATTTAGTTTTATTACAGCTTTAACCCTCGTTACGAAAAAAGTTAAAATAAATTGACACTTACCTGTCAAAATCTGACAGGTATCGTATAAAACTTTGTTATCTAGTTATTGAATTTTTTTTAAATTTGGGATTCTTACAGCTATAACCGTCGCTACGAAAAAGCTAAAAAAAAAATTGACACTTACCTGTCAAAATCTGACAGCTGTCGTATAGAACTTTGTTATTTAGGTACTGAATTTTTTTTAAATTTCGAATTCTTACAGCTATAATCCTAGATACAAGAAAAGCTTAAAAAAAACTTGCAATTTACCTGTCAAAATGACAGCTGTCGTATATAACTTTGTTATTTGGGAACTGAAAATTTTTTCATTTAGGATTCTTACAGCTATAAATCTCGCTACGAAAAATCTAAAAAAAAAATTTTAACTTACCTGTCAAAATTTGACAGCTGTCGTATAGAACTTTGTTATTTAGGTACTGAATTTTTTTTAAATTTCGAATTCTTACAGCTATAATCCTAGATACAAGAAAAGCTTAAAAAAAACTTGCAATTTACCTGTCAAAATGACAGCTGTCGTATATAACTTTGTTATTTAGGAACTGAAAAATTTTTCATTTAGGATTCTTACAGCTATAAATCTCGCTACGAAAAATCTAAAAAAAAAATTTAAACTTACCTGTCAAAATTTGACAGCTGTCGTATAGAACTTTGTTATTTAACTACTGAATTTTTTTTAAATTTTGGATTCTTACAGCTTTAATCCTAGATACAAGAAAAGCTTTAAAAAAATTGACATTTACCTGTCAAAATGACAGCTGTCGTATATAACTTTGTTATTTAGGAACTGAAAAATTTTTCATTTAGGATTCTTACAGCTATATATCTAGCTACGAAAAATCTAAAAAAAAATTTTTAACTTACCTGTCAAAATTTGACAGCTGTCGTATAGAACTTTGTTATTTAACTACTGAATTTTTTTTAAATTTTGGATTCTTACAGCTTTAATCCTAGATACAAGAAAAGCTTTAAAAAAAATTGACATTTACCTGTCAAAATGACAGCTGTCGTATAGAACTTTGTTATTTAGGATCTGAAAAATTTTTCACTATAGGATTTTTACAGCGATAACCCTCGCTACGAAAAGGATAAAAAAAAACTGACTCCTACCTGTCAAAATTTGACAGCTATCGTATAAAACATTCTTATTTAGATACCTGAAAATTTTTTAATTTCAAATTCTTACAGTTATAACCCTCGCTACGAAAAAGCTAAAAAAAATTACACTTACCTGTCAAAGTGACAGCTCTCGTATAATTAAACGAACGAAGTAGAACAGTGCCGTGCCCGAAGGGCTCGGCACAATAATATTTCTACAAATTTATTAGCTGATAATTGATAGCTTCTATGTAAGAATAATTTTTTGCTTATGTTTTAATCGATTGAATACTTACATATTTTTATAGAGCAAATATGAAAAGTATATCCCACATTGCACAAAGGTGTGCGAGTTTAAAGAGCACCTATACGGCGCCGTCTCAGAAAACTACCTACCTATACGAGAAAACGGAAATTTTGCACCATTGTGTAGTTTTAGTCAGTTGTTATAATGACAATTTGGCGATATGTTTTCCCTTCACGTTCCGCAGGAAGGTGAGGCAAAAAAAGCAATAGTAAATAGAAAAAAAGAAAAGAAAATAATTTTTTTATTGTAAATTTTTGTAAATCTTTTTAGTACTAATATTAGATGCACTCTCGGCTGACGATTAGCGATATGTACCCAGTCTTATATCAGTTATATACGGCGGCTACATTTAAAATAAGTTGTTCGTCGTCAGTTTCGACATTTTCACATTTGCGATTTCTTTTCTCGGAAACGGTAAGAGTGGGACGATTGAAACTTTTTCAGTTTAGAGAGGAATAGTGGGGGTGCAATGTGTAAAAATTTTGAATATACAGGGTGTACGGGAAAAAAGTTATTAATTTTTAAAGTCGAGAAATATCGGGATCTCGTTGGCATTCGATACAGGCCACAAAAATTAGTTTTTTCGATTTAAACTTTTTCGACGCGTAGACGACCGTAGGCTACAGACCCCTATTGTTTGTGAGCGCGATCGAAAGTTTGGAAATAATTTTTTTAATTTTTTCAAAGTTAAATATGGGACGAAACAGGTACCTATTAAATCGTTAATAAGTCGAATTGGGTCCATCCGATCGACATTCGGTTTGGATAATCCTTTAGGCAATTATTAAAGGTTGCTAACAAATGGTTTTGTAAAAAGTATGAAATAAAATAAACAAATTGGAACAGTGCCGTGCCGGAAGGGCTCGGCAAAATAAGCTTTTAAACTAATTTATCAGCTATCAATGTAAAAATAGTTTCTTTACTTATGTTTAAATTGATTGAATACATATTTTTATGAGACAAACTTGGAAAGTATATTCCACATTGATACGTTTGCTGTGCAATTTTAAAAAAAGCCGGTGCTGATGGGTTCAATGTTAGTATCAATATCATAATATTAAATATAATATATTTCCGTAACCAAAAGTCGTAGCGAATCGAGCGAGACGGCATTGGAAACGAGACATCGAGCACTATACGATGCCGTCTTCAAAAACTACCTATCTATAGAAGAAAACGGAAATTTTGCACCCGTTATTTTTATCTTTTAGTTTTTGTCAGTTGTTATAATGACAATTTGGCGATATGTTTCCCCTTCACGTTCCGCAGGAAGGTGAGGCAAAAAAAGCAATAGAAAACATAGAAAAAAGAAACTAAGGAAAATACTTTTTAAATACAAATTTTTAGTACTAATAATAGATGCACTCTCGGCTGACGATTAGCGATATGTACCCAGTCTAGTATTATATACGTCTCTTCCGCGCGAAATCTCGACAACTCCGATCGCCTCTTGAAAATTTTCGTCTATGTAAGACATTTTCACATTTGCGATTTTTTTTCTCAGAAACGGTTAATGTGAGACGATTGAAATTTTTAGGGTTTAGAGAGGAATAGTGTGGGTACGTTGTGTGAAAATTTCGAATATACAGGGTGTGCCGAAAAAAAGTTGTTAAACCCCAAAGTCAAAATATATCGGTTTCTCGTTGAAATTCGATACAGGTCGTAAAAATAAGTTTTCTTGATTTTAACTTTTTCGACGCGTAGACGACCGTCGGCTACAGAAGCCTATTGTTTGCCAAGGTAATCGGAAGTTGGGAAGTCAATTTTTTGATTTTTTTTAAATCAATGTAGGTGCATGTTGGATCGTTAATAAATCGAATTGGGTGCGTCCCACATATTTTTGATTTGGAGATTCGTTTAGGCCATCTCAAATACTACTTTGGATCATAAAAAAAACTACAATAAAAAGTATTTTTTTTTTGTTTCTTTATCTTTAATAAGGCAATTATATTCTATATTGTTTTCAAAGTGGTCGGTGGCCTAGTGATGTATATTAGATTACGACTTTTGGTCACGATGATCCCGGGTTCAATTCAAGGCGCGTCTTTTTATTTTTTTAATATTTTGTTATTTAGGTAGGTAGATACTGAAAGTTTTTTAAATTTCGGATTCTTCAGCGACAATCCTCGGTACGAAAAAAACCAACTAGGTTTGTGAAGAAACTAAATTTATTTTTTATCGCGAATTGAAATGTTTCAAAATTAGAGGTTGCTAACAAATGGTTTTGTCAAAAGTATAAAATGAAACGAACGAGCTCCAACAGTGCCGTGCCCAAAGGGCTCGGCACAATGAAATGTTCACCAATTTATCAGCTATCTATGTAAGAATAGTTAATATCATATATTTCAGTAACAAAAAGTCGTAGCGAATCGAGCGAGACGGCATTGGAAATAGGACGTCGACCACTATACGATGCCGTCTCCAAAAACTACCTATCTATACGAAAAAATGGAAATTTTGCACCATTTTCTGGTTTTGGTCAGTTGTTATAATGACAATTTGGCGATATGTTTCCCCTTCACGTTCCGCAGGAAGGTGAGGCAAAAAAAGCAATAGTAAATAGAGAAAAAGAAAAGAAAAGTATTTTTTTATTGTACATTTTTTTTTAGTACTAATATTAGATGCACTCTCGGCTGACGATTAGCGATATGTACCCAGTCTAGTATTATATACGGCGGCTACATTTAAAATAAGTTGTTCGTCGTCAGTTTCGACATTTTCACATTTGCGATTTCTTTTCTCGGAAACGGTAAGAGTGGGACGATTGAAACTTTTTTAGTTTAGAGAGGAATAGTGGGGGTACAATGTGTAAAAATTTTGAATATACAGGGTGTACGGGAAAAAAGTTATTAATTTTTAAAGTCGAGAAATATCGGGATCTCGTTGGCATTCGATACAGGCCACAAAAATTAGTTTTTTCGATTTAAACTTTTTCGACGCGTAGACGACCGTAGGCTACAGACCCCTATTGTTTGTGAGCGCGATCGAAAGTTTGGAAATAATTTTTTAAATTTTTTCAAAGTTAAATATGGGACTAAACATGTACCTATTGAATCGTTAATAAGTCGAATTGGGTCCATCTGATCGATATTCGGTTTGGATAATTCTTTAGGCAATTATTAAAGATTTCTAACAAATGGTTTTGTAAAAAGTATGAAATAAAATAAACGAATTGGAACAGTGCCGTGCCGGAAGGGCTCGGCAAAATAAGCTTTTAAACTAATTTATCAGCTATCAATGTAAGAATAGTTTCTTTACTTATGTTTAAATTGATTGAATACATATTTTTATGAGACAAACTTGGAAAGTATATTCCACATTGATACGTTTGCTGTGCAATTTTTAAAAAAGCCTGTGCTGATGGGTTCAATGTTAGTATCAATATCATAATATTAAATATCATATATTTCCGTAACCAAAAGTCGTAGCGAATCGAGCGAGACGGCATTGGAAACGAGACATCGAGCACTATACGATGCCGTCTTCAAAAACTACCTAACAATAGAAGAAAACGGAAATTTTGCACCCGTTATTTTTATCTTTTAGTTTTTGTCAGTTGTTATAATGACAATTTGGCGATATGTTTCCCCTTCACGTTCCGCAGGAAGGTGAGGCAAAAAAAGCAATAGAAAACATAGAAAAAAGAAACTAAGAAAAATACTTTTTAAATACAAATTTTTAGTACTAATAATAGATGCACTCTCGGCTGACGATTAGCGATATGTACCCAGTCTAGTATTATATACGGCGGCTACATTTAAAATAAGTTGTTCGTCGTCAGTTTCGACATTTTCACATTTGCGATTTCTTTTCTCGGAAACGGTAAGAGTGGGACGATTGAAACTTTTTCAGTTTAAAGAAGAATAGTGGGGGTACAATGTGTAAAAATTTTGAATATACAGGGTGTACGGAAAAAAAGTTATTAATTTTTAAAGTCGAGAAATATCGGGATCTCGTTGGCATTCGATACAGGCCACAAACTAGTTTTTTCGATTTAAACTTTTTCGACGCGTAGACGACCGTAGGCTACAGACCCCTATTGTTTGTGAGCGCGATCGTAAGTTTGGAAATAATTTTTTAAATTTTTTCAAAGTTAAATATGGGACTAAACATGTACCTATTGAATCGTTAATAAGTCGAATTGGGTCCATCCGATCGATATTCGGTTTGGATAATTCTTTAGGCAATTATTAAAGATTTCTAACAAATGGTTTTGTAAAAAGTGTGAAATAAAATAAACGAATTGGAACAGTGCCGTGCCGGAAGGGCTCGGCAAAATAAGCTTTTGAACTAATTTATCAGCTATCAATGTAAGAATAGTTTCTTTACTTATGTTTAAATTGATTGAATACATATTTTTATAGGACACACTTGGAAATTATATTCCACATTGATACGTTTGCTGTGCGATTTAAAAAAAAGCCGGTGCTGATGGGTTCAATGTTAATATCAATATCATAATATTAAATATCATATATTTCCGTAACGAAAAGTCGTAGCGAATCGAGCGAGACGGCATTGGAAACGGGACATCGAGCACTATACAATGCCGTCTTCAAAAACTACCTATCTATACAAGAAAACGGAAATTTTGCACCCGTTATTTTTATTTTTTGTCAGTTGTTATAATGACAATTTGGCGATATGTTTCCCCTTCACGTTCCGCAGGAAGGTGAGGCAAAAAAAGCAATAGAAAACATAGAAAAAAGAAACTAAGAAAAATACTTTTTAAATACAAATTTTTAGTACTAATAATAGATGCACTCTCGGCTGACGATTAGCGATATGTATCCAGTCTAGTTACATATCGTGCGATTTAAAAAAAAGCCGGTGCTGATGGGTTCAATGTTAGTATCAATATCATATATTTCCGTAACCAAAAGTCGTAGCGAATCGAGCGAGACGGCATTGGAAACGAGACATCGAGCACTATACGATGCCGTCTTCAAAAACTACCTATCTATAGAAGAAAACGGAAATTTTGCACCCGTTATTTTTATCTTTTAGTTTTTGTCAGTTGTTATAATGACAATTTGGCGATATGTTTCCCCTTCACGTTCCGCAGGAAGGTGAGGCAAAAAAAGCAATAGAAAACATAGAAAAAAGAAACTAAGAAAAATACTTTTTAAATACAAATTTTTAGTACTAATAATAGATGCACTCTCGGCTGACGATTAGCGATATGTACCCAGTCTAGTTACATATCGCGCTATATCGCGATATGTTATACGGCGCTTCGGTGAAAATAATGTGCGTATGTTGTCGGCGTCGTCGTCAGTTTCGACATTTTCACATTTGCGATTTTTTTTCTCAGAAACGGTTAGAGTGGGACGATTGAAACTTTTTGGGTTTAGAGAGGAATAGTGGGGGTACGTTGTGTAAAAATTTCGAATATACAGGGTGTGCCGGAAAAAAGTTATTAATTTTTAAAGTCGAGAAATATCGGGATCTCGTTGGCATTCGATACAGGCCACAAAAATTAGTTTTTTCGATTTAAACTTTTTCGACGCGTAGACGACCGTGGGCTACAGAACCCTATTGTTTGTGAGCGCGATCGAAAGTTTGGAAGTAATTTTTTTGATTTTTTCAAAGTCAAAATTTGGTCGAAAATGGTACCTCTTGGATCGCTAATAAGTCGAATTGGGTGCATCCAATCGACATTCGGTTTGGATAATCGGTTAGGCCATCTCAAAATCTACCTTTTTCCAATATATCGTTCTATACCTAACTGGAATGGAAATTGCCGAAAATTGTAAGAAAGTGAAAACCACAGAGTAAGGCGTGATTTTTTTCGCAGTTTTTATTTTTTTTCTTACGGAAAACGACTTTTGATCGAAACGTTGTATACTTTAGCGGATAGAGCCGTCAAATTGTATTTAAGAGATATTTTTCCGTTTCTTTATCTTTAATACGGAAAAAACGGCAGCTTATGAACTTTTTCCCGTAATTTCTGTTGGCGTTGCACTGGTTTGCTTAAATAATTCTGCAAGTGTCTATAATATATAACATTTTGAATTTTTTCTTGATTCACCATATCGACGGATAAACAAGCTTTAGTTTGCATAGTAAGCGCACCCTGGAAAATCATATTTTGTGGCTCAAAAAAATTAATTTATGATTTATAAAGAGACATTTCCAGCTAACGTGTTACTATATCGACTGTGGCTTATTCAATTTTTAACAAAACCGTTTTATTTTTTTCTCAAAACATGCGCTGATTACTTCTCAATATTCCTGCATGTCCAAACTTATCAAAATATATTCGCAAATTTGAGCAAAGTTGCTTTTTGGGTGTAGAAACAGGAACAATTTACAAATTCCAACACCATTCACTTTTGACTAAGTGAGCCTTGATTTTTGATGTAACTAAATTAATTATTAATTCTAAAAATCCGGCTGTCAAAAATGGCGAGAAATGGGTGTTTTGAACTTGACCTGCTAGACAAATAAGAACATTTCCAGATTTTAAATTGGATGGAATAGCTATCTTGAACCTTCTTCTAATTTTATTGACCAATATTTTTGCCCAAAATGTTTTAGAAATAGTTGTAATCTCGATTTTAAAGATGGCGTTCGGACATTGATAATCCGTCGCCACGTGGTAGGAGGTTGTTCGACATTTCGATATTCGCGAATTTTTTCTTCGGAAACGGTTGGAGCAAAACGATTGAAACTTTCTGGACGTAGAGAGGAATAGTCGGGGCACGTTCTAGGAACAATTTCCATTATACACGGTGTACCGAAAAAAAGTTATTAAAGTCAAAGTTGAAAAATATGGTTTTTTTCGTTGTAGCGCGATACAGGTGGCAAAAATCATTTTAATCGATTTAAACTTTTTCGACGTGTAGACGACGTTGGGCTACAAAACACTGTTGTTTGCGAACGCGATCAAAAGTTGGGAAGTCATTTTTTTGATTTTTTTTAAATCAATGTAGGGTCATATTGGATCGTTAATAAATCGAATTGGGTGCGTCCGACATACTTTTGGTTTGGATATTCGTTTAGGTCATCTCAAATACTACTTTTTTCAAATATATTGTTCTATACCTAAACAGCATAGAAATGATCGCAAATTATAAAAAATTAGACTTACTATTTAAGTATATATAATTTGACAGCTGTCGTATAGAACTTTGTCATTTTGGTACTTAAAATTAGGATTATTACAGCTTTAACCCTCGCTACGAAAAAAGATTAAATAAATTGACACTTACCTGTCAAAATTTGACAGCTGTCGTATAGAACTTTGTTATTTAGGTTATGAAAATTTTTTTAATTTAGGATTCTTACAGCTATAACCCTCGCTATGAACTCGCTATGAAGAGACTAAAAAAAATTGACACTTACCTGCCAAAATTTGACAGCTATCGTATAAAACTTTGTTATTTAGGTACTGAAAAACTTTTTAATTTAAGATTTTTACAGCTATAACCCTCGCTACGAAAAGGATAAAAAAACTGACACTTACCTGTCAAAATTTGACAGCTATCGTATAAAACATTCTTATTTAGGTACCTGAAAATTTTTTAATTTCGAATTCTTACAGCTATATCCCTCGCTACGAAAAAGCTTAAAAAAATTACACTTACCTGTCAAAGTGACAGCTGTCGTATAATTAAACGAACGACCTAGAACAGTGCCGTGCCCGAAGGGCTCGGCACAATAATATTTCTACAAATTTATTAGCTGATAATTGATAGCTTCCATGTAAGAATAATTTTTTGCTTATGTTTTAATCGATTGAATACTACTACTGAAGAGCACCTATAAATATCAATATCATATATCTCCGTAACGAAAAGTCGTAGTGAATCGAGCGAGGTGGCATTGGAAACGGGACATCGAGCACTATACGGCGCCATCTCCGAAAACTACCTATCTATACGAGAAAACGGAAATTTTGCACCATTGTCTAGTTTTGGTCAGTTGTTATAATGACAATTTGGCGATATGTGTCCCCTTCACGTTCCGCAGGAAAGTGAGGCAAAAAAAGCAATAGTAAATAGAAAAATAGGAAAGAAAAGTATTTTTTTAATTTTAGTAAATTTTTTTAGTACTAATATTAGATGCACTCTCGGCTGACGATTAGCGAATGTACCCAGTCTCGTTTGTTATTCTCCAATGGATAGTATCTACTATTACTAGAAAAATTAATTTTTTATTATAGTATTATGTTGTAGTATGCAGTAAAACCAAGTTGGACTTGTAAATTTCCACTATAATGAGCCTAAAAAATGAAGCAATTGCTTTTTCTTATAAAATCGAAGGAATTTCTTGAAAGCCAATAAATAAAAACTAAAGTAATTGCTTTTGCGTCCAGCAATCGCTTAAAAGTGCAGGAATTGCTTATAGTCAATGCTTTTTCTTGAAAAATAGAAGCAATTGCTATCGTTTGCTTAAAATCTGATGAATAAATTAAGGCATTGGTTTTCTAGTGTAGCAATTGCTTTCAACTTTTTAAGGTAGGTCGATCCCTGCATCATTTGCTTCTCCGCGGCATACACGTGCGTTGCTCTTAATTTGTGTCTTCAATTATGGCTGAATATATGAACGTCCGTAAAAGAAAAATCTACAGTGTATGTAAAAATTGCAGATATGATTATTTCAGAAAGTTATATCGATTTGACTGCGAAAATGTTGAGTGGTTGGCAAATTATTTTTTGACTGATACTGGTAAAAGGCGAGGGGGTGCACTGTCGCCAATATTTTTATTAAATTTCCTACAAGTGCTGAAGCTGTTGTGGAAGCTAAACGGTTGTGGTCAGAGAGATTTATTTATGTTCTTTCAATTTGTGAACGAATAGAGAATGCTTGTCTTTAATTTCTTCATCACTATGTTACGCGTTACGCACTTTCCTCATTTTCACTGAAATCTGCCATATCACAAATATGTTTCCTATTTTCCACAAAAACGTAACATGTGGTGTTACGCCGAAGACGCTTCGAAAATATTAGCTCCGAAGACGCAAAAAGATTAGCTCCGAAAATATTAGCTCCGAAAAGATTAGCTCCGAAAAGATTAACTCCGAAAATATTAGCCCCGAAGACGCAAAAAGATTAGCTCCAAAAAGATTAGCACCGAAAAGATTAGCTCCGAAAATATTAGCTTCGAAAAGATTAGCTCCGAAAAGACTAGCTCCAAAAAGATTAGCTCCAAAAAGATTAGCTCCGAAAAGATTAGCTCCGAAAAGATTAGCTCCGAAAAGATTAGCTCCGAAAAGATTAGCACCGAAAAGATTAGCTCCGAAAAGATTAGCTCCGAAAAGATTAGCTCCAAAAAGATTAGCTACCAAAAGATTAGCTCCGAAAAGATTAGCTCCGAAAAGATTACCTCCGAAAAGATTAGCTCCGAAAAGATTAGCTCCGAAAAGATTAGCTCCGAAAAGATTAGTACCGAAAAGATTAGCTCCGAAAAGATTAGCTCCGAAAAGACTAGCTCCAAAAAGATTAGCTCCAAAAAGATTAGCTCCGAAAAGATTAGCTCCGAAAAGATTAGCTCCGAAAAGATTAGCTCCGAAAAGATTAGCACCGAAAAGATTAGCTCCGAAAAGATTAGCTCCGAAAAGATTAGCTCCAAAAAGATTAGCTACCAAAAGATTAGCTCCGAAAAGATTAGCTCCGAAAAGATTACCTCCGAAAAGATTAGCTCCGAAAAGATTAGCTCCGAAAAGATTAGCTCCGAAAAGATTAGTACCGAAAAGATTAGCTCCGAAAAGATTAGCTCCGAAAAAAATTAGCTCCGAAAAGATTAGCTCCGAAGACGCAAAAAGATTAGCTCCGAAAAGATTAGCTCCGAAAATATGAGCTCCAAAAAGATTAGCTCCAAAAAGATTAGCTCCGAAAAGATTAGCTCCGAAAAGATTAGCTCTGAAAAGATGAAAATGAAATAATTATCAGTTTGGTTTAAACAATAACTCTGGGCCAAAAATAATGGGAACTCAACACGACCAGCATTTTCCATTAATGTCAAGTACCAATAAAAATAATTAAACCCTATCCTCAAAACATGAACAAATCAAATTGTTCATTAAATAAATAAAGTACTGCGCATATAATCTAGGATGCACAGAGGAGTGATAAGGTCAGCGCAGTATTTATGTCACAACGTTACGTGTATATAGACCAGGCTTCGAAAAGAAATAAATTGAATTAAAATGAAATATTTTCAATTAAGAAAGAAAAAAAAAGTACAGTTAAATCGAATATACAGTCAGTGTACGAGGACCATCAAGCCTATAATAGTTTTTTTCTGAAAGGCGTAATTCTTCAATATATCAAGCTTAATCATTCGGAGCGATGCGATGGAAGAAAACCTGTTGGATTCTATTAGGTTGCGACAAACGAGTATTCGGCACAACAATGATCGAAGTTCGCGGAATACTGACAATTTTCAATGTGTTACCCTGAGCAAATAAACTATTTGTGAGCCGAGTGGAATTCTGTAAATATAGATGATAGACAAAGACCCGGAAATGTACCCACTGAAATAATAAAATACATAGTATCTCACCGCCCTGAGTATGTCCTCAAATTATATAATATGCTAGCGTAAGGAGCAAATCCCATTAAGTTGGAAGAAGTCAAAACTCGTACTACTTAGGAAGGGAGAAAAGCAGCTCGAAAACCCAGGATCATATAGACCTATTTGCCTACTGGACATCGAAGGAAAACTATATGAACAACTAATCCTTATCAGATTAAAGCAAGAGTTAGAAAGAGCTGGAGGCCTAGCAGCAAACCAGTATGGCTTCACCAAAAAAAACAAACAGCTGATGCTATCAATAAAGTATTAAGTATCGCCAGAAACGCCAGAGCGTATTCGAGTAGCCATCGAAGATTATGCGCAGTCATTACACTCGATGTGAAGAATGCTTTCAACTCGGCTTCATGGCAAAAGATCCTAGAAGAACTTCGGAAAAAATAAATAGATGAACATCTCATTAATATAATTGCGTTCTATTTGTCAGAAAGAGAATTGATCCTTGAAGCAGAAGGATCAGAGAAAAGTAGAAATATAAACAGTGGAGTTCCCCAGGGATCAGTACTGGGACCGATACTATGGAACGTGCTCTACGATGATATTTTCAAAGTGCTGTTTCTAGCGGGGACCATCCTTATAGGCTTTGCAGACGACATAGCTCTGGTAGTGGTTGCAAAAGGGGAAGAAACACTAATGGCAAACGCAAATATAGCATTATTAAGAATAGTTAAATGGTTAAAAGCAAAACGATTACAATTGGCAGCAGAAAAAACAGAGGCAGTGCTCCTCACAACCAAAAGAAAAGTATCTCGAATACATTTCAAGGTAGAGGATAAAAAAATAACACCAAGTAAGGCCATAAAATATCTAGGTGTCTGGCTGGATACAAAGATGACATTCTCCGATTACGTGAAAAAAACTATAGTTAAGGTGGAAAAGACAATATCGGCCCTGTCTAAACTCATGCCAAATATCGGCGGGCTCAAAGCTTCAAAAAGGAAAACACTGTCTGGAGTGATTCATTTCCAACTACTATATGCAGCACCAGTGTGGCATAGTGTTACCAGAAACAAGAAACTAAGAGATAAACTTCAAGGGATCCAAAGAAAAAGTACGATTAGAGCATCTAGCGCCTACAGAACAATATCCGCGGACGGAGTAGGAGTTATAGCAGGCATTCCACCAATTGTCCTACTTATAAAAGAAAGACAGGAAAGATACCGAGGAATGGCGGTCCAGATAGCAAGGGAAGACGTTGTAAATAAATGGCAAGAAATGTGGGACACTAGCAGAAAAGGAAGATGGACATGGCATCTTATACCAGATATACGTACTTGGCTATCTCGACCTTGCGGCGAAGTTGATTATTTCCTTACGCAAGCCCTATCTTGGCTGCTTTCTTCAGTATTTGTTTAACCGTAACAGATCAAATTCACAACAGTGTAAGTACTGTCAAGAGGTTGATGACGCCGATCATACACTGTTCCGGTGCCCTAGATGGGAGGAAAGTAGACTTCTATTCACACGAGCGACGGGAATGGTTTTTAACGCTAGACATATGATGGAAAGCCTAGTGCACTCTGAAGAAACATGGAAAACAACATATAAAACAATAAGAAACATAATTGAGACGAAAAAAAGAGAAGACCGCTAAAGCAAAATCTTGTAGAGAGAAGAGACCCCTGAAGTAATGCCGGAAGGCGGTTTCCAGGGCAGGAAAAAGGGGGGAAGTTTTTAGTCGGAAGGCGGCTCCCTAGAGGGACTGAATCCGACACAGGCCAGTCGCAAGACCACCAGACTGGTATCGTCTTTAGAAGATTTTTTACCCCTCATTAAAAAAAAAAGATGATAGACAAAAGTTTTTCCCGCATTTGACACCTTAAACAAAAAACAAAACTATCCGTATATTCGGAATAATAAAAAAACTGTTTTAATCCGCTTGCAATCCCTTTACTTAAAGTTTTTCACCTTTTCTGTAGGTATGGGAATATCCGTTATTCTACAAGGGCAGCGAAACAACCTATAGTTTTTAATAAAAATACTTACAAAAGGTAAGGACGTAATTTGAACGTCTGATAACGACAGGGCCACGTCCACCTTTTTAACTACTTTTCAACGGCTCCAAAAGAAACGAGAACGATTATTAATTGAGCCCTAAAAAAAGGTATATCAACGACAAAGTATAGTTGTGTTCATAAACAAAGCATACAAGAATTAGAATGAGAGGTAAGTTTTGTCATATTTGCGTAAAACCGGCTTGTCTAAATGATTGTTTATTGGGGGTTATCACACGTCATAGATTATCAAAAATGCAAAGCTTTGGCGTCGGTGTAATTAATTTTGGAACTGCATGGTGGTAACGTGTCTGAAGTTGAAAAGGCTCAAATTGTATCAAGAATCGAAGAAAGATCCGTGCTGTAGCGGCAGTTGTATAATAGAAATAAAAAACTATATTGAAAATTAAGAAACGCTGGGAACAAGAAGGAATCCCTTCTGAGGAAAATTGGTTCAGGTCGTCCCAAACGTTCCAACCCGGAACAGCATGCTGCTTTTTTGGGATATTTAAGAAATAATCCATTTTTTGCAACTTAAAGGGATGCTGTTAGCTGTTATTGATACAGGATTTCCTGCCTCCCAACCTACCGCCAATAGGAGAGTCAAGGAATCTGAACTAAAATGTCGCCCAGCTGCGAAAAAAATGTTTCTTACCGAAGAACAGTAACAGGATTATTTTTGCTTTAAATTATATATATACCGTGACCCTCAATTTTGGAACAGGGTCATTTTTACTGATGAAAAGACGTTCCAGTCGACTTATAACGGACAAATTCGTGTGAACATTTTTCACAAACAATACCAGGTTTGAAGAGCGATATACTCACCCCCTCACTTCTAGACATGGGCGTTTCTCTGTAAATATATGGTGCTGGATAGGTGTTCATGGACCTAGTGTTTGCTGGCGAATAGGGGGAAGATTTAATGCCGGAAATTATGTAATTTTAGAAAACATGTTGTTACCCTGAGCAAATACATCCCAATAATACTTTCATATTTCAACAAGATAATTGTCCAGTCCACACTGCCTGTGCTGTAACCCAGTACCCAGTGGTTTCAAACCCATAATGTGGAAGTGCTGCCTTGAGTCGCTTATAGTCCCGATATCAATCCAATTGAAAATATTTGAGGCATAATCGAAATTTTAGACCCCAAAATTCAGAAGATTTATGGGAAATAATACATGCGTGCTGGGAAGAGCTTGATCCAAATATTGTATCAAATATAATTCAGTCAATTCCGAATAGACTGGCTCAAGTAATAGAAAAACAGAGATATATTAAGAAAATAGAGAAATATTAGATTTTATTTATTCTTGTTAATCGTTTTTTGTCGGTTTTACGCAAATATGGTTAAGGTTTCCTCTCATTCTAATAATTCGTGTACACTTTTTTTGACCGGTATAAACGTGTTCACTTTCCATTCGGACCGGCATCGTTTTACGAGGACATTTTCCACTAAAATCTTTTAAAATATGTAAATGCGGAGATGTTATTCGTCGCCGGCGGCGGTCACAGTCTAATTTCGATTCTTCGTTCCGCGGACCCCCGCGGGCCGTTGGCATACATCATTTTAAATAAATTGGGGAATTCTATTTTGCCTGCGCTCTCCGAACAAACAAGGACGAAGCCTCGAGGCGGTTTTTTGCCCCGCTCGTTTCCTCTCCCCTAATTGATTAGGTACTCATTTGTTTTAATTACGCGACTATTTTTTTTTCTTTTAAATATGCGTTTAAATTGTTCGGGACTGTATTATTGATACCTTTGTTTAATGATACTGTCCTACTAGTATAAGGAGACTGTCGGAACAGGTCTTCCTCGGTTTTTGCCAATGCATAAAATGCACCTTTATGGATCAATCTGCATATAAATTGTATATTATGATAATTCAATTACCTACTACGGCCTTATATACACACAACTATAATCATTTATGATATAAATTAATAACTCCTCGTAAATCAAAATATGACTTTGTAATAAAAGAAGCTAATTGCTTTTGCGTCCAGCAATCGCTTAAAAGTGCAGGAATTGCATATAGTCAATGCTTTTTCTTGAAAAATAGAAGCAATTGCTATCGTTTGCTTAAAATCTGATGAATAAATTAAGGCATTGCTTTTCTAGTGTAGCAATTGCTTTCAACTTTTTAAGGTAGGTCGACCCCTGCATCATTTGCTTCTCCGCGGCATATACGTGCGTTGCTCTTAATTTGTGTCTTTAATTATGGCTGAATATATGAACGTCTGTAAAAGAAAAATCTACAGTGTATGTAAAAATTGCAGATGTGATTATTTCAGAAAGTTATATCGATTTGACTGCGAAAATGTTGAGTGGTTGGCAAATTATTTTTTGACTGATACTGGTAAAAGGCGAGGGGGTGCACTGTCGCCAATATTTTTATTATAAGTGCTGAAGCTATTGTGGAAGCTAAACGGTTGTGGTCAGAGAGATTTATTTATGTTCTTTTAATTTGTGAACGAATATCAATTGCTTGTTTTTAATTTCTTCATCACTATGTTACGCGTTACGCACTTTCCTCATTTTCACTGAAATCTGCCATATCACAAATATGTTTCCTATTTCCCACAAAAACGTAACATGTGGTGTAACGCCGAAGACGCTTCGAAAAGATTAGCTCCGAAGACGCAAAAAGATTAGCTCCGAAAATATTAGCTCCGAAAAGATTAGCTCCGAAAAGATTAGCTCCGAAAAGATTAGCTCCGAAAAGATTAGCTCCGAAAAGATTAGCTCCGAAAAGATTAGCTCCGAAAAGATTAGCTCCGAAAAGATTAGCTCCGAAGACGCAAAAAGATTAGCTCCAAAAAGATTAGCTCCGAAAATATTAGCTCCGAAAAGATTAGCTCTGAAAATATTAGCTCCGAAAAGATTAGCTACGAAGACGCTAAAATATTAGCTCTGAAAAGATTAGCTCTGAAAAGATAAGCTCTGAAAAGATTAGCTCCGAAAGGATTAGCTCCGAAGACGCAAAAAGATTATCTCCAAAAAGATTAGCTCCAAAGACGCAAAAAGATTAGCTCCGAAAAGATTAGCTTCGATGACGGAAAAAGATTAGCGAAAAGATTAGCTCTGAAAAGATTAGCTCCGAAAAGATTAGCTCCGAAAAGATTAGCTCCGAAGACGCAAAAATATTAGCTCCGAAAAGATAAGCCCCGAAAAGATTAGCTCCGAAAAGATTAGCTCCGAAAATATTAGCTCCGAAAAGATTAGCTACTAAGACGCAAAAATATTAGCTTCGAAAATATTAGCTCTGAAAAGATTAGCTCTGAAAATATTAGCTCCGAAAAGATTAGCTCCGAAGACGCAAAAGATTAGCTCCGAAAAGATTAGCTCCGAAGACGCAAAAAGATTAGCCCCGAAAAGATTAGCTTCGAAGACGCAAAAAGATTAGCGAAAAGATTAGCTCTGAAAAGATTAGCTCCGAAAAGATTAGATCCGAAGACGCAAAAAGATTAGCTCCGAAAAGATTAGCTCTGAAAAGATTAGCTCCGAAAATATTAGCTCCAAAACGATTAGCGCCGAAAAGATTAGCTCCGAAAAGATTAGCTCCGATGACGCAAAAATATTAGCTCCGAAAAGATTGGGTCCGAAAAGATTAGATCCGAAAAGATTAGCTCTGAAAAGATTAGCTCCAAAAATATTAGCTCCGAAAAGATTAGCTCCGAAAAGATTAGTTCCGAAAAGATTAGCTCCGAAAAGAAAGAATGCCCAGAACCATAAACTAAAAATGTAGCTCCACTATATTTTTGTCTCTTCACAATTAATTCGCAGTTAATCATATTTTCTCGAAATATAGTCCCCTTCTCGACTGATAATAATTATTATTGTTTATTCTCAACTTGATCACGAGACCAAAATACGATGTCTGGCGATGATTTCCGAAAGCACGAAGCCGCATAGTCCTTTTTCTCGGCTCGAATTTGACAGACTAGCTGAATGATCACGTCCAACCGCTGAAACTCTGAAAACAGTGCAAGTGGAGGGAGGAAAGTGAGCATTTAGAAGTTTCAGGTGAACGGGTTTAAAAGGGTTGAGGGCTTTTCGTCTATTTCATGTTTTTATTTTAAAGTGGCGATTTTTGGAACAAAATGAAATAATTAGGAACTGTACGAACACTTTTTGTCCTTAGGAAATGCAATATTATACATACAATACATAATTCTACCTAACAGTGCGTTTTTACCGGCGCACGTTGTAAAATGTCCCATATTTATGTCATGTCGACTTATATAATATCAAAACAAAAACTGTTTGCTTCATTGTTAGAACCAAAAGGCCCTCTGAAATTTTTAATCAGGTTTTAAAAACCTTTCTACAACCAACCCATATGAACTACGTATTTACGGACATCCAAATTATTTCATAGAATACCTTCCTGCTTTTCTGTAATTTCTATAAGTAGTTGTTTTTCAAAAGTTAAAACAGAAATATTTTGACCGGCCTTTATATAGTTGCACACATAAAACACATAAACACCTTGAAAACCTAAATCGGAAATTAAAATAGACAAGTTAGATGCACTTATTATTTAATATGCTTAAAAGTAATTCTGTGCCAATGCAAAACCAACAGCTGATTTCGTAAGGTCACGCGCCACATAATTCATGGGCGAGACCAGACGGACTGCAGTGCTATGATAAAATAATGATAAGATTTCAGTCATTTGAAAATATACTGGAATTAGCTTTGATTGTATCTTCGCGATAACTTTCCTGATTTTGGCCATTATTTTCAACGTACCTTCATGAGATTTCATAAAATAATACAACTCTCTAGATTTATAGCTTCTACAAAGAAAAATTAAAAATAAAAATGTAACCTATAATATTTAATTTGTCTTGTGAAACAATGTGAGCAAAGTCAAAATAAACGACAACAGTAGAATAAATACCAGTAATACCAGTTTACACAGAAATTAAACAACGAAAAATATCTGTCCTACACTAATAAAGTTTTTTTCTTTTCTTTACATGGGTCTTCGGAGCTAATCTTCTTCGGAGCTAATCTTCTTCGGAGCTAATCTTCAGATTAGCTCCAAAGACGCATAAAGATTAGCTCCGAAGACGCAAAAAGATTTGCTCCGAAGACGTAAAAAGATTAGCTCCGAAGATTAGCTCCGAAGACGCAAAAAGATTAGCTCCGAAGACGCAAAAAGATTAGCTCCGAAAAAGATTAGCTACGAAGAAGATTAGCTCCAAAGACGCAAAAAGATTAGCTCCGAAAAGATTAGCTTCGATGACGGAAAAAGATTAGCGAAAAGATTAGCTCTGAAAAGATTAGCTCCGAAAAGATTAGCTCCGAAGACGCAAAAATATTAGCTCCGAAAAGATAAGCCCCGAAAAGATTAGCTCCGAAAAGATTAGCTCCGAAAATATTAGCTCCGAAAAGATTAGCTACTAAGACGCAAAAATATTAGCTCCGAAAATATTAGCTCTGAAAAGATTAGCTCTGAAAATATTAGCTCCGAAGACGCAAAAGATTAGCTCCGAAAAGATTAGCTCCGAAGACGCAAAAAGATTAGCGAAAAGATTAGCTCTGAAAAGATTAGCTCCGAAAAGATTAGATCCGAAGACGCAAAAAGATTAGCTCCGAAAAGATTAGCTCTGAAAAGATTAGCTCCGAAAATATTAGCTCCAAAACGATTAGCTCCGAAAAGATTAGCTCCGAAAAGATTAGCTCTGAAAATATTAGCTCCAAAAATATTAGCTCCGAAAAGATTAGCTCCGAAAAGATTAGTTCCGAAAAGATTAGCTCCGAAAAGAAAGAATGCCCAGAACCATAAACTAAAAATGTAGCCCCACTATATTTTTGTCTCTTCACAATTAATTCGCAGTTAATCATATTTTCTCGAAATATAGTCCCCTTCTCGACTGATAATAATTATTATTGTTTATTCTCAACTTGATCACGAGACCAAAATACGATGTCTGGCGATGATTTCCGAAAGCACGAAGCCGCATAGTCCTTTTTCTCGGCTCGAATTTGACAGACTAGCTGAATGATCACGTCCAACCGCTGAAACTCTGAAAACAGTGCAAGTGGTTTCTTTACATGGGTCTTCGGAGCTAATCTTTTTCGGAGCTAATCTTCAGATTAGCTCCAAAGACGCATAAAGATTAGCTCCGAAGACGCAAAAAGATTTGCTCCGAAGACGTAAAAAGATTAGCTCCGAAGATTAGCTCCGAAGACGCAAAAAGATTAGCTCCGAAGACGCAAAAAGATTAGCTCCGAAAAAGATTAGCTACGAAGAAGATTAGCTCCGAAGACGCAAAAAGATTAGCTCCAAAGAAGATTTGCTCCGAAGACGCAAAAATATTAGCTTCGAAGAAGATTAGCTCCGAAAAAGATTAGCTCCGAAAACGCAAAAAGATTTAGCTCCGAAAACGCAAAAAGATTAGCTCCGAAAATGCAAAAAGATTAGCTCCGAAAAAGATCAGCTCCGAAGAAGATTAGCTCCGAAGACGCCAAAAGATTAGCTCCGAAGACGCCAAAAGATTAGCTCCGAAGACGCAAAAAGATTAGCTCCGAAGAAGATTTGCTCCGAAGACGCAAAAATATTAGCTTCGAAGAAGATTAGCTCCGAAAAAAAATAGCTCCGGAATCGCAAAAAGATTAGCTCCGAAAACGCAAAAAGATTAGCTCCGAAAACGCAAAAAGATTAGCTCCGAAAAATATTAGCTCCGAAGACGTCAAAAGATTAGCTCCGAAGACGCAAAAAGATTAGCTCCGAAGAAGAGTAGCTCCGAAGACGCAAAAAGATTAGCTCCGAAGACGCAAAAAGTTTAGCTCCGAAGAAGATTAACTCCGAAGACGCAAAAAGATTAGCTCCGAAGACGCAAAAAGATTAGCACCGAAAAAGATTAGCTCCGAAGACGCAAAAAGATTAGCACCGAAAAAGATTAGCTCCGAAGACGCAAAAAGATTAGCTCCGAAGAATATTAGCTCCGAAGAAGATTAGCTCCGAAGATTAGCTCCGAAGATTAGCTCCGAAGACGCAAAAAGATTAGCCCCGAAGAAGATTAGCTCCGAAGACGCAAAAATATTAGCTCCGAAAAAGATTAGCTCCGAAGAAGATTAGCTCCGAAGAAGATTAGCTCCGAAGACGCAAAAAGATTTGCTCCAAAAAAGATTAGCTTCGAAGAAGATTAGCTCCGACGACGCAAAACGATTAGCTCCGAAGACGCAAAAAGATTAGCTCCGAAAAATATTAGCTCCGAAGAAGATTAGCTCCGAAGAAGATTAGCTCCGAAGAAGATTAGCTCCGAAGACGCAAAAAGATTAGCTCCGAAGAAGATTAGCTCCGAAGACGCAAAAATATTATCTTCAAAAAGGTTAGCTCCGAAGAAGATTAGCTCCGAAGACGCAAAAAGATTAGCTCCGAAGAAGATTAGCTCCGACGGCGCAAAAATATTAGCTCCGAAGAAGATTAGCTCCGAAGACGCAAAAAGATTAGCTCCAAAGACGCAAAAAGATTAGCTCCGAAGACGCAAAAATATTAGCTCCAAAGACGCAAAAAGATTAGCTGCCAAAAAGATTAGCTCCAAGACACAAAAATATTAGCTCTGAAGAAGATTACCTCCGAAGACGCAAAAAGATTAGTTTCGAAGACACAAAAATATTAGCTCCGAAGAAGATTAGCTCCGAAGACGCAAAAAGATTAGCTCCGAAGACGCAACAAGATTAGCTCCGAAGAAGATTATTAGCTCCGAAGACGCAAAAAGATTAGCTCCGAAGACGCAAAAAGATTAGCTCCGAAGACGCAAAAAATTAGCTCCGAAGAAGATTAGCTCCGAAGACTCAAAAAGATTAGCTCCGAAAAAGATTAGCTCCGAAGACGCAAAAAGATTAGCTCCGAAAAAGATTAACTCCAAAGACGCAAAAAGATTAGCTCCGAAGACGCAAAAAGGTTAACTCCGAAGACGCAAAAAGATTAGCGCCGAAAAAGATTAGCTCCGAAAAAGATTAGCTCCGAAGACGCAAAAAGATTAGCTCCGAAGAAGATTAGCTCCGAAGGCGCAAAAAGATTAGCTCCGAAGACGCAAAAAGATTAGCTCCGAAGAGAAATGTGTAAAAGAAAGGCTGTTTGCATTTTTTAAAAACAATAACATCTTATTAGCTCTCGGTTCAAAGTTCAGCCTACCCTTAACTAGCAAAGATATGTCAATTAAAAGAATATTAGCAGATTTGGAAAACATAATATAGCAATTTCCTAATGACCTTACAAAAAACACAAGGGTCCCAGTCCGACACTGCAGAAGGATAATGAGGCTAACTTTTCCTAGTTCTACCAGACAGGCTGTAAGTTGATACAACAATATCTCTAATTGATACAACCAAAAATTTGTTAATGCAAGCGAGAGTTGGGTTGCCCTAGCGAACGTAATTGATTAGGATACCATTCGGGTTCTTTCGCGAATACGCGAAGCAGACTTCGCTTCCCGACATCGCATTTCGGCGCGGGCGCGGCGTCATTTTGGTGTACTTTGTCTGCGGCTGTGGTCTTCGGTTGTTGAGTGGGGTCTTTTCTTTTTTAGTGCGCGCACAAATTTCAAAAGGACCTTCAAAGGTCACATCCTTGAGTATGTATCTCCATGACGTTGTGATCTAGGAGCTTTTATGGCAACCCCAGTAGTTTTAATTTTTTTATTTAAAAAAAATATATTTGATTTGTAAGCTTGTTCATAAACGTGGGTAGATGGTAACCCGGTTATTATGATTTTTTTATTTATAACAGAAGAGGATGTTTTGGTCTGTTGATTTTTTTTTTCATTATATTTTTTGACAAATTTTTATTTATTTTTTATTTCCCAGAGATAACCCAAGTTAACGAACTCTAGAAGGCATTTCCAGATGTATATATCTACAGGGTCCTGCACCTCACCTCCCGTCTTCTTTAATTTATTTTTCTTATTTCAAATAGGAACCCCTGTATATGTCATTCGATGCAGAATTAAAAATCAAACATTTTTCCTAATTGCAACCCTATCGCATCAAGACTATCAACTATTCCAACAGTCATTATTATGAATAAATATCGAAGGTGGCTTTGAAAAACAATTTATTGGTATTAAAGTTTATTAAAGTGACAAGAGACCATTTTGACTTTAGTACCGTCAAAGCGGGTGACTTGACTACGATTTTGAGGTAACATTTCATTCTTGCTTACATGTCATTTCGTTATATAATAATAATAATAATAATAAAAATAATAATAATAATAATAAACAATCTTTATTCAGATAATCATTACAGTAAGTAGAAAAGATAATAATAAAAATAAAAATAAAAATCCTATTCAATAATATCTGAAAAGGCGAAGTTCATCCCTTGCTAGTAACAAGAGTTGGTCTTCCACTTAACCTCAAACAACAAAAATTACAATGTATATAGGTACACCTTTAAAAGTCATTCCAAATTAAATAACAAAATAAAGATCATGTTAATAACACTAAAATAAATTCTGTACTAATGCAAAAATATTAATAAGTAAAGACAGTGCAGGAGACGGATGAAGGAAAGAAAGAAAAAGCAAGAAAAAGAAAAAGCACGACCCGAAAGCAGAAAACTTTAAACACCCAGTAATATACTTTTATATATTTTTTTAAAAGTTAAAATAGATTTAGTTTTAAGGTCTAGACCAATAGAATTATAGATAGCGGATATGTTATAAGAAAAACTACGTTCAAACAGAGCAGTTTTATGGATAGGTGGTGTAATGGTGCCCTTAAATCTAACGTTAAGGTTGTGTACATCTGTACGGAAAACTATTTTTTTGTGCAAATATGACGGATTTCTAAGAAGTATTATTTTGTGAAAAAGCACAGCCGAATGAAAATGTATTCGCTGTTTCATACTTAACCACCCAGCATCTCTCAACTTGTGCCTGACAGAATGACGCTTCCGGACACCGTATGTAGCGTAGTGGAATTAAACTCTTGGCAATGTTTTACGATACATGGTTTATTCTATTAATGACAAAAGAAGAGTGTGTTCACCTCTCGGTAGAATCACCGGGGTTACACGTATATAAAATGCTTACATATTATTATTAATTATTACATATTGACCTATTAATTAAACAGCGTCAGCACAAAAGCTAGAACCGGGTGGATGTAATAGTTCAATGAATTGTCATAGCTTATTTAGCATGTTTTATTATAATGCAATAACATAAGCTATTACACCTCCCTTTCCTAGAGAATGACCTACATATGTGGCCAACTAATGAGGTCATTATCCGGGATATACTAACAACTGTGCAGATACGGAATAATGCCCTGAAATAAAATATAGTAAATAAAAACAAAACGTAAACGATATTCGTATAAAAATTAAATTAAATTTACGTCTAAAAATACCTTATAATAATATAGAAAATAGATGAAGGGATGATTGGTGAGGAATAAATTAGTAAATCAACGTTACACTATTATTGACAGGCCTGTCGAATTATTCTTAATTAATTAAAACATATTTTTTAACTCTATTTTTATGTACAGTTACATTTTTGCCTTTATTGGTATTTATTATGCAATTTGTACCTTCAATGCCAACGACGGAGAAGGGACCGTCGTACCACGAATCAAACTTAGTACGATCTTCATTGGTTACCATAACAAGGTCACCTGTCTTTAAATTCATCTCGGAAGATCTAGCATCATAATAAAGTTTTCTGCTTGATTTAGCTTTTTCAAGCTGTATTTTAGCTCTGTTATGTGCTAGTTGCAACCGATAACGAATTTCTTGGTCGTATGCATCTAAATTATACAAAGGATCTACCTGAGATTGGGTTATGCAAGCGAGATCAACCTTTTTCCCAAAAATAAGTTCAAAAGGCGTATAGTTGTGATAACTGCTAGGTGTGGTGTTATAGCAAAATGCATAGTATCGAGTCCAGTTGTCCCAGTCAGTCCGTGTTTCATTTATGTACATGCGTACGTATTCGTTAAGTACTCTGTGGTTCCGTTCACATCCTCCGATGGTTTGACTATGGTATGCAGTAGACATTTTGTGCTCAGTTCCCAACCGTTTTGCAATATTGTCAAAAATTTGATTTTTATATTCTGAACCCATATCTGTTCTAACGACTTTGGATGGTCCATATATAAGAACAAAACTTTCGACAATGGCTTTAGCAACAGTCGCCGCTTCTTTATTTGGTATTGGTGTAATGATAACATATTTAGTTAGCTCGCATTGTATTGTTACTGCGTATAAATTACCTGCGTCTGTTTTTTGGAATGGACCGATAGTGTCTATGCAGACAATATCGAAAGCTGTTTGGGGGGTTGGGGTTATTACCAAGGGTTCAAAATGTGTTACCTTGCCTTTGTTAAGTTGGCATTCGTGACACTTTCTCACTAAATTTGCGACATCACGAGACATATTTTTCCATCTAAAGGTACTTTTTAATTTTTTAAGTAGTCTTTTCTGACCGCAGTGTCCTCCGTATAAAGGATCTGTATGATATTTATCGAGAAGTTTTAATCGCTCTTCTTTGCTTTCTACTAATTTTGCAACTTTGCAAAGAACTACAGTGACATGTTTTAACCTTATTTGCCCTATTTCTTTAAACTCATTAATGGTGCACCTTTTAAAAATATCATCGCCCAAACTTAATTTTACCTTGTTAACTTTTCCTTCACTAGCCAATAAATCTAGCTGAGACATCAGTTGCTCTAAAGCAATGTTGCCGTTAGTGATTTGAATAGTTTTACGCGCGCATATCTTATTTTTATATTTAATCGTCATTTTCAAAGAGGTGGGCTTTATTTCAAATTTTAAATTAGGCATATTTAACACTGTATAACTATCTAAAATTTCATAAATTTTAGGTTGAATAAAAGACTTATCATTGGCCGGGTTATTTTTTGTTAAAGTGGTAGACTTTGTCATCGAACGGGTTATCGCGTACACGTATGTAGTATTATCGCGTATTTCTTTTAATGTTTCGATGCTTATTCGGGATAAAGCATCGGCAGCGACGTTATCCTTACCTTTAATATATTCAATTTCGAAATCATACTCTTCCAGATCTAAACGCATTCTAGTTAGCTTAGATGAAGGATCTTTCATTGAGAAAAGATAGGCGAGAGGCCTATGATCTGTCTTAACCAGAAATTTTTGTCCGTATAAATAACAACGAAAAAATTTAATGGCCCAGTGGATGGCAGTCAGTTCTTTTAGAATAACTGGCTTGTGTGATTCACCTTTTGTAAATGTGCGTGACGCATATGCAATCGGTAGCTCTTGGCCATCAAAAATTTGTGACAATACAGCGCCGCAAGAGTCATTTGAGGCGTCTGTAGTTACAATAAATTGTTTTTGGAAATCCGGAAATTGCAAAATTTGGGGGCTAATTAGTGCCCGTTTTAGAAGGTCAAAGGAATTTTGACATTCACTAGTCCATAAAAATTCAGTGTTTTTTCTTGTTAATTTATTGAGAGGCAAAGTTAATAATGCAAAATTTTGTATAAATCGACGATAGTAATTACAAAATGCAACAAAGCGTTTTACCTCGTCAGCTGTTTTAGGTACCGGATACTTGTTTATAGCATCGTACTTAGAATCGTCAGGTAAAATTCCTTTATCGGTTATTTTATGACCTAAATAAGTTACTTCTTTTCTAAAAAATTTGCATTTTTCGGGATTTAATTTTAAATTGTATTTTCTACAGGTTTGGAAAACATTTTTTAAATTGTCGAGGTGATGTTTTTCGGAACAACCGATTACAATGAGGTCATCCATATACAAAAAGGCTTTTTCAGGGGTAATGCCGGCGAATGCCATCGACATCATTCTTTGAAAACTATTTGGGCTTACCGATAATCCGAATGGTAATCTTGTAAATCTGAAAGATCCAGAGTCAACACTAAACGATGTTATGTCGCGTGATTCTTCATCTAAGGGGATCTGATGAAATCCTGATATAAGATCAATAACTGAAAACCATTTTGCTCTACCAAGTTCATCAAGAATGTCGTCTATCCTTGGAAGTGGATATGAGTCAGCAATAAGTTTATTTTTATTTATGGCGCGAAAATCTATTACAAGGCGCCAGGCCTTTTGGCCATCTTGTGATTTTTTAGGTACTAATAATACCGGGCTGTTATATTCGGAAGTTGAGGGTTCTATTACGCCGTTATGCAACATTTTTTCGATTTGACAATTTACCTCGTTTTTTAGAACTTTAGGCGTTCGGTAATTTTTAATGTAAACAGGGTTATCGTCGCGTAGCCGTAATTTTTGTTTATAAAAATTGTTTACCGTCAACCTATCTGTTTTTAATGCAAAAATATCTGAAAATTCGTTACAAAGATTAAGAACGTCGTTTTTTATGAAATTTGGCATTTCTAAATTTAACTGTTTTACTAAATTTGAATAACGATCCACTGGTTCCGAGTGTATATTATAGATATCAAAATTATCTAGATAAGTAGTTTCCAATTGAATATTTTTTATAGTTACTGTCTCAAACGTCGTGTTAATTATCCTAACTATGGGGTTATCTTTAGATACTATTGACCGCGCTACAAAAACACCGCCTTGCAGTTCCTTATTAAGGACTAAAGCGTCTTTAGTAAGCGTTTTTAGACTATTTACTTGCCTAATAACTTCACATCTGGGAGGAATTGTTAATATATCGTCATTACAACTGTGTATTGGTACTTGAAGGTCTCTATTTTTAAATCTTATCGTGATGGTCCAGTCTGAATAATCTAAAATGCACTTATATCTAGAAATGAAATCTCGGCCTAAAATTCCGTCAGAAGGTATAGGAAAATCGTGACCTACAATATGAAAACTATGGTTTATGCCGACATTGTCTATAAAAATTTTTGTATTAGTGATGCCAAAGGTATTTTGAATTCCATCCGTAACTCCTTTTATTTTACTCTGACTCGACGTGTCAATATTTTGGTTGGGCAGTATTTTAGAGCGTTTAACAACGGATATGTCAGCCCCAGTATCTATTAGAAATGTAATTTTTTCACCTGTCATTTCGCATGGAAGAACAACAAAGTTTGAGAAAGATATATCTAAACTGTAAATTTTTAAAATTCCCCCAACCGGTCCTGTTGGGGGGCCGGTTGGTTTTCCTGATTATCATTCGTTTCGTAATACCTAACCCTAGGGCGTTGATTGACATAGTTTGTTGAATTACTATTCCCTCTAAAACCGCTATTTATGTAGTTATTGTTACACCTAAAAGTGGTATTTTGAGAAAAATTTCCTCGACCGCGCCTGAAATTATAATTTTGCCCTCTTCGATTATATCCTTGGAAACCGCCCCGACCACGATTGTTATATCTATTGTGACCAAAATTATCGTTACCTCTCTGTCTAAAGTGAAAAACATTGTTTGACATGCTTGAAGCCGGGTTTATACCAACGAATTTTGCAACTGCCTCATTCACTGTACCAAAAGTGCCAGCCTCCATTACTATACGAACCCTTTCAGAGTTTGAATTTTGGCTTAGGGCCTTGACAACGTTTTCAGTCGTATAGCAATTAGCAGTGCTGATGGGTACGCCTTCGCTAATATAAGCCCGTTTCAAGTTTTCGGCCAACGCCTCGATTTCGGCGGAATAAGTTATAGAGTCCTTAGTATTCTGTTTAAGATTTAACAATTTAGATGTAAGTAACCTTGAACTTTCGCCTTTTATGCCGGTTTTTAGAGTTGTTATTATTTGATCTACCGATGTTTCATTTGCGATAAGGTCGCGTGCTCTACCGGTCAACCGCGTTTTTATAAAAGCAATAGCATTTTCCGTGTGGTCGCCAGCGTTACTATTTAGTAAATTTAGCGCATCTAAAAATGAACGTAGTTTATCAGGAGAGCCATCAAAATCATGGGGAACAATCTTACAAGCTAAATTAAAAAATTCTACCGCCGACAAAACCATGTTGTCTGTTTGTTCGTCTGTTTGTTCGTCGTCGTCTGTAATTACGAGATCGTCGTCCAAACGAGAAGGGTCGATCTGTTCTGTGCAAGACGTAGGGATTTGATAGGAAACTCCGAGCACCTGAAATGTTCTAACAACCTTGTCTCTAACTGTCAAAAAAATCTGTCGCGCCGCTGACCTTTGGTCTGAGTTAAACGAATTAAAATATAATTTTAAAATTTTTGTTACATCATTAAAAAGGGACGTTATGTTATCACGAATTTCTTGCCTAATCAACTCACTTTTGGGAGTTTGCTTTTTAATTGCCCGTTTTGATTGATTTTGTACCTCTAGTTTTATGGCTAACAGTCTAGCATAAATATCTTCCCACGTGGTTGGCATTAAATATACAAAAAATTATATATAGAACATACATTTAACGGTCAATATCGGTAAATAATAGAACGGTAAAAAGTAAAAAAAATAATAAAAATATGCATAGCGACTCAAATTAACAAAATATAACATACAAAAAAGGATACCAGAGCATATTGCGTATTACGCTTCACTATAATTGTTCAATGTCTATTAAAACTACTTACGTAAGGCCTTACTTTTACAATTACGTCATTCAATCAAAAAAGTCAATTTATACTGTCCATTGGCTAAAAAAAGCACTCATATTCCTTCTAATTTGCTTTTTAAGACATCTCATTAATACTAAAAAATCATCATTGTCAACATGGCATACAATACTATTCTGACATCAGTTGTTATGTGGTATTCTTTTTCTTGCACGATAAAATTTGAATTGACCACTCCATTTTCGGTCAAATCTTGGTTTTTTGACTTCGAGCTGCCCATTTTATTTTACCATATCACCATATATACTTTCTTTCTAGTTTCCCATTTTTTTTTTCACCATATTACCATATTATGGGCTTTCTCTCTATTTTCCCATTTTTACTTCACCATATTACCATATTATAGGCTTTCTTTTTAGTTAAACCTTTTGCAGGATCGCCATGTAGCGTAGTGGAATTAAACTCTTGGCAATGTTTTACGATACATGGTTTATTCTATTAATGACAAAAGAAGAGTGTGTTCACCTCTCGGTAGAATCACCGGGGTTACACGTATATAAAATGCTTACATATTATTATTAATTATTACATATTGACCTATTAATTAAACAGCGTCAGCACAAAAGCTAGAACCGGGTGGATGTAATAGTTCAATGAATTGTCATAGCTTATTTAGCATGTTTTATTATAATGCAATAACATAAGCTATTACACGTAAGCAAATCTTAAACAATAATTTTGTATCTTTTGAATTCTTTGAGAAGTCACAGCAGTCAAGCATGGACCATACACAACATTACAGTGATCAAATGTGGACAAGACTAGCGATTCGCATAACATAAGCTTAACGTTTGAATCTAATACAGTGCGAGAATTGTATAGCAGCTTAAGCTTAAACATACATTTTCTGATACACTCAGAAATATGCTTATGAAATCTCAAATCTGTGTCCAGCCAAAGTCCAAGGCTTTTTGCCACCTCAGAGAAGGAAATTGGCACCTCGTTAATCTTTATCTGTATATTATTTTGGACAGATGTTCGATCTTTGTTTTTGCCAAATAGAAGTGCAATAGTTTTAGATGGATTAAGAGATAATGAGTGGTTTTTAGATGCAGTGTAAATGGCATTTAGATCCTTATTAATTAAGTCACATGCTTGGTTTATATCAGCCGGGTCAAAAGAATAAAACATCTTAATATCATCAGCGTATATTTGTCTTGAACAACTGACAATAACATTTATAAGAAACGCCGTATATATTATATATAATATAGGTCCTAATATGGAACCCTGCGGAACACCATTGGAGATACTCCTGGAATCAGAAACCCGTCCACCCAAGATCACTCTTTGCTGTCTGTCTGCGAGGTAACTGTCAAAAAATGCAACCGAGGGCGCAGACAAACCAATATATTTCAAAATTAACTTAAGTGAACTATGATTTAGCGTATCAAATGCCTTCGAATAATCTAAAAGTACCAAGATAGTTAACTTACCGGAATCAGTGGCCCGAAGAATGTGATCGGTAACATTCAACATAGCAGTCGCGCAGCTATGACCCTGTCGAAAGCCTTACTGGGTGTCCGGAAGCACTTGATTGCACTCGATGTGCTCTAAAAGTTGTTTTTTTATACACCTTTCTAAAATTTTAGATACAACAGGCAGAATACTTATCGGTCTCAGGTCTTTGTGCTCCCGGACTTCGTCAGCCTTAGGAAGAGGAACAACGTGTGATACCTTCCAGGAAGAAGGATAGACAGATTGAGTAATACAACAATTTACTATATGACAGATATATGTTATAAGAAATGGACAACAAAGCAAGATAAAAGTAATGCTTATACCATCAGATCCGATTGCCTTTGTTTTGATTGATGATATATACGACATGATTTCTACTTCATCAACGATTTTAAAATCTAAATTGGACTTTAAATTAGGAATATTATCCTGATAATACTGATTTAAATCTGAAGTGGGCAAAATTCTAGGAACTGAATTTATAAAATAATCGTTAATTTCGTTAACATCGCTAAGCGCTTCAGGAATTTGAGGTTTAGGTTTTTTATTGTAGATATTTAGTTTATGTACAGTTCTCCAGAGGGCTTTACCACCACTTCTTACCTGTTGTCTTATATATGCTTTCTTTTCTCTCTCTAGAAATTTGTTAGTTAAATTTCTCAATGATTTATATTCCTGGAAAAATACAGGATTTTTAGTTTGTTTGAACCTAGAAAAAAGCTTGTCCCTTTGCTTCATTAATAGCCTAATGCTGTCCGTTACCCAAGGTTTGTGTTCCCTCCTAGGTACCATCGCTTTCAAAGGAGCATGTAAATCCAGCAAAGTACTAAGGTTTTCATTGAGAAACTCAACCTTTCCGTCAGCACTCTCCAGGTCAAATACATTACGCCACGGAATTGACTGAAGGTCACTGTACAACTGATCAACATTAATATTTTTTAAATCTCTATAAATTACTGGTTCCAAAGAATGAGGTTGGGATAATAATTCCAGATCAACATAAACTAGCTCATGATCTGATATATCCGGCAAATGCATAGAATCACATGCAGATGATCGACGGACGATAAAACGATCAAGTCAAGCAAAGTTGAACTGTACTGAGTGATTCTGGTTGGAAAGTTAACTATTTGCTTTAAACCTGTATTAGCTAATACAGTATTGAATAAGTGATTTATAGTATTATTAACGTCAAGGAGATCAAAATTAAAGTCTCCAAGACAGACAATGCAGTCAAATTTAGGAACTAAATCAATAAGAGTTCTTTCGAATTCATCTATGAATATGTGGGCATTAAAATTTGGGGGTCTATATACACAACCAAGAGCAACATTATCAGATTTTAATTTTAACATGATCCATATATCTTCTATGTTCTCAGAACTTTCAAGTCGTGAATATTTAAAATGATTTCTTAAATAGATAGCTACACCGCCTCCCCTCAAGTCCCCCGCTCTATCCCTTCGAATCAAAGTATATCCTTGAATTTGAATATTATTAGAACTAATACTGTTATTTAGCCAAGTCTCACTTAAAGTGATAATATCAAAATTATTTACCAGCACAAAATCAACCAATTTGGCAAAATGAGCCGTCAAGGACCTGATATTTAAATGACAAGTTGTTAACTTCATCATTGCAAATAATTCAACGTAAAATAAATAATTCAACGCAAGAATATACATTTCAGTCACATACATTACAAAAAGAAACTGCAACATTACATGCCTTATAACTGATAAATTATTGCTAAGCTATAATGAAACATTAATAACAACAACTGACAAGAAAAAAAGAAATAATATTCTAATTCCTTTTCAAAGATTGTAATCGCGTTTTTGGTCTATCCTTTAAAAAAACGCCCGGCGGAGTACCAGCAGCGTGAACACTACCTAGACGTTGTTTAGTTTTGTCCACTGTAGAACCCGATGCAAGCGACAGAGACCCCAACTGATCCGTTGCAGTAGCAGGAGCAGCTGAGATGATCGACGGAGACGGAGACACACTGTGTTTCTCAGCCAATGCTTCGGGCACTATCGGCGATGTTTTCGGAGAGATATCACCAAATGATCTAGTCGGGGTAGCCGGAGTACTTATGGACTTCCTGGGTGGTGGCGGAGCAAAAACTTCGTTTTCGTCAGATAGTTCCTGTTTACTTACGAGCTGTTCATACGTGAATACTTCCTCTCCTATATAAAGTTTGTTATTCCTAATTCGGGCAACAAGTTTTTTTTGTTTAGCCTCCTTTAAATGTGAGACGAGCACTTTATTTATCGTTTGATCCTTTTTAATCAGATCATGAGCAATGAAGAATTTTGTATTTTTTAACTTATGTACATTCTTGAAAATATTGACCTTTACAAGGTACGAACAAAACTCTATTACCAATGGCGACTTTGGTTTTTTGCCAACAAAATAAACGTTGTTTACATCGCGCAAGGTAAGTTGAACCTGTAGAAGACTATTTAGTTCAAAAAAAAAAATATTATATCCAAAATTCCAAGTCACCCGCAATCCGGGTGACTTGAAAAATTGGTATAATTTCTATTTTTTGAGCTTGAAACCCACTCGAGGTGTGACTTGAAATAAAAAAATATGTTTTAAAAAATATTTATACCTTAATTAAAACAGAAAACAGCCAAAAAGACAGAAACAAAGGAAATACATATTTTATTCTTAATTTTACAAACTTAAAAAGAAACTCTTCATTGTGCCGGCCCATGCTCTATTTAATGACTCCTTAGTGTACCGAACGTAACTACGTCCCCCAATTTTTCGTTTATACCTCTGCGGCAAATTCTCTTAATTTTGTCAAGTCACCCTAAAAATTTATTAAACATAAAAAAATCCCTAAAGGTTGGAAAAACCGAATTATAAATTGATATTATATTAAAACCTTTAAAGAACTATTTTTTAAAGGTAATTATCATAAATTCTAACCTTAAATTAAATTCCTTCTGTTCTAGTCAATCAAAAGTTTGAGCGCTTTAAAAATCGTCGTTATTTACTTAAGTTTTGCAACGGACGTGTTTAAACAAAAGAGCAAGTTACACAAGCGCAACGCTGCTGGAAAGTAGGCATAGACCAAGGTCAAACGATCGGCCGTAGCTGAAGCTCCAGCTCCGTGTTGCTAAATAGTTAGGTGGCTAGATCTCCGATCAAGTATAATTTTATCAAGTCACCCCTCATTTTCAAGTCACCCACTTTGACATCTAAAAGTTTCAAATATTTTTAAATTGTTAGTAATTATTAACTGGAAATGATAATCGTGGATATGGTTATCCTTGAAAATTTGTTGAACTGTTCTTTCGATTACATCTACGGCATCAGCGACTGCTTGTTGAGTAACTGAAGGATTTTCTATAACAGATAATAGCACAGCCAATTGATTTTGTTCAGTTCGGACCGGTTTATTTCTCACTGGTTTTGGTTAGTTTACATTTCCCGTTTGTACAAACCTCTCTAATATGTTTTACAGGCTCCTTTTGTCTAGATGTCGTCGTTCCGGATAACGCTGTGCGTAAACTCGGCTTGCCAAAAAAGAGTTCTTTTCGCATGCTCCTAATATAAAAATCATATCTACGAGCTCTTCTTGGTTGTAGTCCATCACAAAAAACAATATAAAGTAATTATAACAGCTTAAATAATTACTAACAATTTAACAATATTTGAAACTTTTAGATTACTAAAGTCAAAATGGTCTCTGGTCACTTTAATAAACTTTAATATCAATAAATTATTTTTCAAAGCCACCTTCGATATTTATTCATAATAATGACTGTTGGAATAGTTACTAAAATTAGTTTTCTGCAAATAAGTCTTGATGCGTTAGAAATAGCGATAGGGTTGCAATTAAAAAAAATGTTTGATTTTTAATTCTGCATTGAATGAGATAAAAATATACAGGGGTTCCTATTTGAAATAAGAAAAATAAATTGCTTTAAAGTTTGCAAAGTTTGACACTAAACTTTTAATTTTATTAACGAGGCATTATTTTTATTTTTTATTTATTTTTAATACCAGTGGTGCAAAACTAATATTTTTTAGTTTTTATTTTTTTTTCGTCTATAATACTGAATCGATTTCAATAAAATTTTAGGGGTGTGTAGGTAACTATAGGAGGCACCCAAATAAGTAAGAAAATATATGGCATGTAATCTAAAAAAATACATCCTTATGACGTCACACTTTTTTGGAACACCCTGTATAAAAAAAAATATTTTCCTAAAATGCGCCCCAAGATACAGATAAGGTCTACAAAATATGAAAATTCAAACTTAATTACAAGTGAGCTATAGAAGACGGGAGGTGAGGTGCAGGACCCTGTATAGTGCGTGACGCTTAAAATACATACGAAATTTTAGGCTTTTACCTTGCATGCAGGGTGCTTCATTAAGGTCGAAGAGCGGCCATATCTCGGAAACTATTGGGCATAGAAATTCAGAAAAAAAAATTAATAACTAAAGTGGCTATGAGAAAATCCTGGAAATAATTTTTAAGTTCCTCATTTTGCCAAAAGGGGGCGCAATTGAAAAGTAAATTTTAACATTTTAGATATCTCCGAAAATTGCACGTTAAGAGCATCCGACCGATATTTCTGAAATCTTATTCCAAGGTCGCCATGCGAGCCGCGACGGGGCGAGAAAATATCCGAAATTTTCTTCGTCAGCCTGCTGGTTATCGTCGTTAACTCTTTTAGCGCATTTAGATATTAAACAGCGATCTTCCTCTTCACTGTCGGAGCGGTACTACATAATATGATATATTACGCTTAGTATTTTCAAAGCAAATCGCCCTCTTGATCCTTAATGTTTTTAATATTACTTTAAATATGTTTGCAAACAAAAGAGTATTCCTTAATATATCGGTATAAAGATTATTTTGAGACCGAAAAGGATGGCCATTATGTAGCTAATATTTTAAATCAAAAAATGCGAATAAAAATACTTAGTTCAAGCTTATATTGGTATTTTCTTTAAATCGAGGGCTTAGTTATAAAATTCGTCTAAATTTTGTCGTAAATGCAATCCTATATTTTAAAAAAAATTATGTGGCCCTTCCCCAGATAGCATACCTCGTCCAAAGGACGTACATTTTATGTCCATTTTACGTTTTTACGTCCTGTGGCGTATTTTGGACGTACAGTGTACGTTCAG
This sequence comes from Polydrusus pterygomalis, assembly GCA_963969555.1. Classification (NCBI taxonomy): domain Eukaryota; kingdom Metazoa; phylum Arthropoda; class Insecta; order Coleoptera; family Curculionidae; genus Polydrusus; species Polydrusus pterygomalis. Next base: position 15,019,665 of record OZ018384.1, read on the forward strand.
CACGTACGTTCAAAGAACCTACATTTTTGTTCGTACATTTTACGTTCATTTTATGTCCTTTTTTATGTCGGACGTCCTTTGTGCTTATTAAATGGAACGTATTTTGGACGTAAAACCCAACACGGTCCAACTTTCTTGATTATCTTATTTGAAAAGAAACATTTTTTTAATAATATACACAGGGTGACAACTAGAATCCGGTCCACCTATAACTTATTTCTTGTTTTTGATAATAAACAATTGAGAGTTAATACATAATATAAGTACACTATATAAATATGCACTTTTTGACATATCCAATTGTAAAAAGGCGCAAAGCGCTGCCTTGATTCCAATTGAGTAAATAAAAATACACTCGACCAATGGGTGATGCCATATATATGTGCTTTTGTGCATATTGGAAAAATATTGAAAAGAATCTGATTAATCAGAAGCGACCGACCCATTATTACTCTACGACAAAGCCTGTTACGACCTATTACTACTCTGTGAAAGTAGACAAGTGACATGACTATTGACATTCGACATCCATCGTTTCGAAGAATACGTTTTAATGTTGAGTGTTGAATGTTGACCGCAAACAATCCTAAAAAACCTTTTCCTGGTAAGTAAATTTCTTTTTCTATTATATATAGTATTTTTACCCTACATTTCTTTTAAATGTTCAGTGTCAGGTATGTATACTCGAACTTATGGGTTGGTTTCTTTTTCCAGTGTTTCCAGACTTACATTCGAAAGTCGATAAATTATTAGGTAAGGAAACCGCAGGCAGCAAACGAACCAAAAGAAATTATTTTGGAGAAATTCAAAATGGAGTTTCCAATTAGCAGTCAACAAAATGAGCTTTAACGTTTTTAAAAAATGTGCATATTTATGTAAGAGAGAGACCTATATACCAACTTGTATTTGTTTATTTTCAAAAACAAAAATTATAGGTGGACCGGATTCTCGTTGTATACTTTTAAGATTTTGTTATTTGCAATATATTTTTGTATAGCCAAAGATTTAAAGTAGTAGTAGCCAAAAGAATGTTAGTAGAGTTAAGATTTTTTTTGCAGTTAGTAAATAAAAGTTGTAAACAAAATTAAATTTTTTTAAGGTCATTTTTTATCCATCGTACGTACTTTATGTCCACAGTATGTTCACTTTTCATTTAATTCCGTACATGCATAGTACGTACATAATTTGTGTCCATTTTATGTTCATTGTACGTACTTTATGTTCACTTTTTGTTCAATACGGTACATGCATAGTACGTACATAATTTGCGTCCATTTTATGTCCATTGTACGTACTTTATGTTCACAGTATGTTTACTTTTCGTTCAATACCGTACATCCATAGTACGTACATATTTTTCGTCCATTTTATGTCCATTGTACGTACTTTTGGACCTAAAATGGACGTACACCTAGGACGACCAACTTCCAGGTGAATTAAAATCGCTGCAATTTCTAGCAGCAACGGTTTATATATTTTTACGTCGGGAAACTTCGTCTTTTAGCCTCTTTACCGTGCATAAGACAAAGAAAGAAACGCCTTTTATTACTATCGAAGACAGTGTTGCCAATCGGCGGACTTTAGTCCGATTTTCGGACTTTTTTTTAAGGCTATGGACTTTTGTCGGACTTTGAAACTATTTCGGACTTTTCGGACTTTTTGATACCTGACAAAAATGTGCTAAATGCACAAATTTGGAAATAAAATCGGCAGGAAACTTATTGTTTATTTACCAAGTGTTGGGTTGTCTTATTACTTATTACATTAACCTTTTTATTATTGTTTTTTTTTGATTATTAAAAAGTAAATGTTTATAGAGTTATCAGTCTTTTTCATAATATAATATACATTTAACAGTAAATAATAAATATCACTTATGGCGAATGCGCCAGACGAAGCATTTACATTTCGACGCGGACTAAATCGGACTTTTTCGTGCCACTGGGCGGACCTTTTCATCTAATGTCATTGGCAACATTGATCGAAGAAGTTAGTTTGATTTAATGCTTTGCGATGACTTAAATAGACTTGAGGACACGAGAAACGGCAGAAGGAGGGAGGGGGGGGGGTTCAACTGTTAAAGTATTAAATTAATTTATTTTGATTGGAGGAGTGATGGGCGACTTCACGCGTAAAAAAAAATTTCTATTGCTTGTCCTTTTAGTTTTTAGTAATATACATGGGGTGGCGCACTATTGCATGGGCGTCCGATCAAACTTTTAGTTATTGAAAAAATATAGACGCATGAGATGATGACTGGGAGTTTTTGAGAGAAGTACCCAAAAATTTTACTGTCAAAAATTTAACGTGTAAGTGATGTTGATGAAACAAACTATATGGAAGCATAGACTGTGACCAGGTGAGTTTGGGAAACATGCGCAAAAAAATACAATGTAAAAGTTTGAAAGGTCCTGTGGTCAAATTTTAATGATAAGCGATATATTGATACAATGAACTATGGAATCAAATACGGTGAATGAGTTACTTTAGAATATATTAGCAAAAACTTCTGTTATCAAAATTTCACAGGTGCTGTCAATGTCAACAGACTGTGACCGGAAAAGTTAGAAGAAAGAAATACGAAATTTTTTGCAGCTCAATATCAAATTTTGTAAATATTTTATTTCGATTTGTCAACAAACATGATAATAATAACAATCATCTCATAGCAAGCGGGGTGCAGAGTAAGTATATTTTCATACATACAGTGCTTGCATAAAGTCCACTCCCCCCCTCCCCATTTGGTAATTTGGGAAGATTGAGATATATTTATTATATTAGGCAGTGGCGTATTTAGAATATTGCCACGGGGGGGGTCTATACCTTTCGTTTTATCTTTCTTTCTTCCTTTCTTTTTTAAAAGCGCCGCAGGCGAAAAATTTTTCGGTGCCACGCCCTATTTTGAACTATCAAAATTTATCATTTCTATGTTTTGATAGCTGAACCCAGAAAAGGAAGAAATTAAGAAATTATTAAATATAAACGCAATAATGGGAATATATATTTTTTTAAATATTTATGTTTAAAAATATATATTTCTACATAATATGACCGATTCCGAAAATGATTGGTTTTCAAGTTATTTTTGCCATTTTTTTTTTGCCAAGTTTGGCCATGTTGTTTTGTTATCTGTGACACAGTTACTTAATTATTTGTAAAAACAAAGTATTGCTAATAGTTCTAGTTTGCAAAAAAATTACAAAACTAAGTGAACATCATTTCAATTTTTTTAAATTAAATAAATTAGACACGCAGGTAAAAAACAAGAAAAAAATTGAAATAACTCGAAAACCAAGCATTTTCGGAATAGGCCATATTTAAGAAAAAATCACAAATTACCTCCTGCGAGGAATTAATCGAATTATACATTAAATGCAACAAGGCATCTGATCTGTTCTGAGTTTTTTTTAATGTTGAGCCCACGGGGGGGGGGGGGGTCCAGACCCCTCGGAACTCCCCCCTAAATACGCCACTGATATTAGGTCGGTATGTATGCGTAAATGATAGGTAAAATATTTACTTTTAAGGAAAATTTTGTTGTTTTGTTATTCAAAATGGCGGACATGCGCCATCTTTTAAATGGGAAGGGGGTCGAGTAATACTTCATTTTAAAGGTCTTTTTATGCTTGATATAGGTAACCTTGTCATTTTTAATGTTTCAAAATGACGATTCCGAAAAATATGAGAAAACAACCATATTTTTGAAGGATCTCTATCATCTTGAAAAACAAGACAATAATTTTATCAGTGTAAATTATAAGTTAAGCAGCTTAAGCTGCTTAACTTTTTTTAAATATTGTTGTTTTGGTGGGAAGGAAAAACAAGAAGTCTTCTCCACAAATTTATTTTTGTTTTTCTTTCATTTCCGTACTTGCAACTCCATTTTAAGCATGGACTAGCTGTTACTTCCAATTAATGTTGTTTTCTTGCATTATTTTCGATTCGCCATGTTAAAGCGGGACATTTTGGAACACTAAAAATTATAATTGTAAATACTTTTAAAATAAAGTATCACCCGGACCCGCCTTTTCAGTTAAAAATATGTTCCAATTTTTCCGCCACCTTGAATAACGAAACAATAATTTTCCTCAAAAGTATTTTACTTATTATTTACGCCTACCGAATTTGAACAATATATCTCAGGCCGTATAAGCAAGGAGGGGGGGGGGGGGGGGACTTTGTGCAATCACCGTATAATTAAAAAAAAAAACCTTTTTGAAAAAGATATATGCAGAAAATGTCACGAAAATACAAATCTACAACTACACAGAAAATTAGATGTCACAAAAAAAACTGTCGAAATGGCCTTATTTGTGCACCAAAGGTCATTTCGACAGTTTTGCAGATGCACTCTGCACCCCGCTTGGTATTATAATGCTGACAATGCTGCTATCTGTAAAATATTGCTATTTTTTCTATAGTATAACTTCTAATAAAAAAAAATTGCTACAAACATTGAAAAATCTATTCGAGCAGCTACAAAATTCGTTTAGGGTGGAAAAATCACAAGCGGAAAAGACAAGGTCTTAACCGAGGTCTTAACGAAGGCCGCAGACGATCGCGCAAGAACGTCTAGGCAAGACGAGACAATTTGTCGGCCAGCGCAAACATCGGAGCAGTGTTGCCAGACTGGCCAACGAATTATTCTGCGGAGTATGTCAAAAAATCTGTTGAATTCTGTACCAAGGTCTGAATATCAGAAATATTTGTATTTACCTGTTGCCCCTACTTCGACCTCCAATCTCAACATTTTCGTAAAAAAACACTATTTTTACCTTTATTATTGGTTTGTTATTTTTTTATATTTTCATTGAATATCTATTGTATTTTTTAAATCTATTTGGTAAATACCTAATTCCTTATTTATTAAAAATTCTTTAAAAATCTGCAAATTACAAAATTATTTTGCAATTTGCAAAAAATACGCTTTCAAAAATTTTGCTAAATGCAGAAAAGACTGCTGTTCTGGCAATACTGAATCGCGGTAAATTAATATATTATCAGTGTTGCTAGGTCAAAAATAAGGAAAGCAGTCTGACATAAAAAAGCGATAGATTTAAAAATATATTAAGCTAAATATATTAAGTAGGTATATTGAAAAAAAATAATAAATTATTTTGTTAGTTAAAAAGTATACATATTTTCAACCAATGGCCAATAATATTCACTTTAAACGGATGCTAATTCGACCTATTATAATATATAATACAGCAAAGCGACCAGAAATATTGAAAAGAAGAGTACGCGTCGTCTCGAACTGGGGGATTTACCGAAACCAAAATGTAAATTTTAATCAGAGAACGGATAAGAGAGAGAAAATATTGCTTATTTTAAAAACGTAAACTAAATCGAGTGAATGTTAAGAGGAAAAAATTGTTAGCATAGCGATAGAACGGTAGTTCATCCATCAAAATAGTAGATCAACCGCAAAACCGATATACCTGGCAACATTGCATATTATTAATATTAAAAACATCGTTGACTCGCTGCCAATGTTGCCAAAACTCACGATTAATCGTGAGATTACACGATTTTGGGAATTATCTCACGATTTCACGAATCACGTCGCGTTTGTCACGATTTTTTATTGTATGTCAAACATAAGTAACTAAAAATCATTTTTATTCATAACAAACGTAACAAAATTTATTGCATTCACATAAAAATCCTCGTATGATTTTCTGTGTTACGACTTTCGCTACTATTACTGCCGCTACTGGATTTATATTTGCATAGAAAACAAGATTCTAGCAATTCGGATTCTAACTTACTACCTAGTACATTTTTCAATACTACATAATAACGCAAGTTTTTTTTTAGTTTTTAAGTTTTTAGAAATGTAGGTATATTTGTTGTTTATAGCTCATTCTTTTTTTACACTACTTTGACCCCTTTTAAAGAATTTTTTAAAATATTACGAATCTCACGATTTTAAGTATCCGAGTCTTACGATTTATCTTAGAACATTTTGGCAACACTGCTCGCTGCATTCCGTTCTGATCTTCCAAGAATTAATATTTGGTATTCGGCCACACTCGGCAGTATATGGTGCGTTTTATATGAACAATCCACCATATTTGCAATATTTCACCTGGAAGTTGGTCGTGAAACTAGGTGTACATCGGACGTCCACCTGGTCGGAATTTGGACGTCCTTTTTACGTCCTTCGTTACTAAAATGGATTTTATGTACGTCCCATGGACGTACATACGTCCGGAGACTTTGGTACGAATTACGTCCATAGGACGTACTTTTGCTATCTGGGTCTACGCCTTCGTAAAACCAGCTCGAGCCGCAATTTCGCATATTCCTCCGCTTACTACATAATATCGTGGTATTACCAAACAAATGCACGCGAACGATGACGGATTACTGAAGATCGCAAGAAACCAGTCGGCGCCGCGGCGGCGCGGTGTTCTGGGTTTCACAGAAATCAAAGACGCCGACATTTCCAGGTAGCAAATCATTTGTATAAAAAATATTGGTTTATTCGTTAGATAGTGCATCAGTCAATTAACATCAGTGTGTTTATCAGCTTGAGCTAACTAACGATTTTCTGATAATGGGTTCTAATACGCGAAGAGTGAAAAATAAAAATAAAAAAAATCGAAAATTGGCCCAAAAATTATTTTTTTGCAAATAACAAAAATGACATTAATTTTGTTAGAAGGTAAAATCTGCACTAACATTCTTAACAAAAATATTTTTGAAATTCTGGGTAGGTTTCAATTTATGCAGGTAATAAATTAAAATGGTTGGCAGACATTTTAGACCGAACAAGTTTATTATTTGAGAACAGAGACGTAGCTAGGAATTTTGGCGCCCCGGGCGAATAGTAGTTCTGCGCCCTACCAGACAATCTTAAAACCACAGAATATTAACAGCAAGCAGAAGCGACAATACCTGTCGGTACCTTTGATATCGACTGGTCGTTTTTCAGTGACCTTCACACAACGATAACGGTCGATCCACAACTTAATACTCCGAGAAAACTTGCTTATTTTCTACACTGAACGACATTACTTTTTAGTACAGGTGCAAATGTTATAACTTGATTTATTTTTCAAACATAAAAACTTAAAAAAAAGTTGTAAATTTGTTAGTCTTGGGAATTAAGAATATTATTGAAGTAGAAAATGAAAAAAATTATTATATTAAAAAACTTTTAAATTTCTAACGCTTTTACAGATTTGTTTGAGTTTCCTTCGATTTGTGACGGGCAAAAATATGTACTTATATATTATAAACATGTTATAACATAAATTATAGAACACTATTAGGTACGTCAAAATATATCGTGACTAGGTATACGTAGATATGGGGTGGCGTGAGATAAATATAATTTTATTAAAACGTCAGTAATTTTTTACACAGTTTTTTGCGCTTTAAAAACTACAGTGACGTTTTTGACAATTGCTTTAGTGTCATAGTTACTTACCCATGGATAAAAAAAATGTGGTCCTTCGGGGATTAAAAAAAAGTTAGTTCACCCTGAATAAGTAAAAAGCTTTTGTAAAAAAACAAAAATTTTATTCAGAAATACATGTTAATTCTGAAATTACTAGAGGAATAATAATTACATATTGTTTTACATTTGCCTATTTAAAAAAACTTATATATGTGATAAAATTAGTAGCTTTCGTATAACTTTTTAAGTTCTGCATGTCCCTAAACAAAAAAGAGCATAGGCAAAACTAGTAAATATTGCGCTGTATACGAGGGAGAGGTGAAAACGTTAAATTCACTCAAGAATAAAGTGCCCTTATTTTTCACTGTAGAAAATTTTGTTATAAGGAAATGTTGTTTGCACTTAAAAGTTATCCATAAATACCAAATTTCAGCTCGGTACCACAAAAAAACTGTTTTTACTTTTTTTTACGCCCCTCGTATAACGAATCGATAGAAGCTATGCAACCTATAAATTCAATTTTTAACACCTCTTGGGCAATTAGACACATAACTTACTTAAATTTGTTTAAATACGCGAGAACTGGACGTTTAATAAAATAACGTCAAAAATAATTCAACTTTTCTGGTGTTTAAATCCTTACAATGAAATTCGTTTTCATTTAAATCTAGTAGCCATGAAAAATATTTATATTTGTGCTACCGAGCTAAAATTTGGTATATTTGGATAAGTTTTAAGTGCAAACAACATTTCCTAATAAGAAAAAATTTCCACAATGAAAAATAAGGGCAATTTATTCTTGAGTGAATTTAACGTTTTCACCTCTTCCTCGTATACGGCGCAATATTTACTAGTTTTGACTATGCTCTTTTTGGCTTAAGGACATGCAGAACTTTTCAACCGCCAAAAAAATTTGGTAAGTTTCTAAATAAAAAAAAACCTTTGGTGCGAACTTCCTGCCGGTCACTGTATAAAGCATACAAACCTGACAATATAATAATTTTTTTGGGAGGCTCTCCTAATGAAGGAATAATTTCTTCAGGCATTTCTTCACATGTTGGCGAAAGGTTAGAAAACTTTGTGGGTACTGCTTGCGGAAATAAGGTTTTTTTAATAGTTGCACTTCTTGAAAAATATTTTTCTTCGAAATGGTTTTCACAAAGCCGATAGTTTTTGTGTGCATTTATAATCTTTGGCAATAAATCTGGCCTACTGCAGGCGCCTATCCACAATTTTGCACTATAACAAAATATTGTATTTAAAGCAACATAATATCCATTATTTCTACCCCTTTTGAAGTAAATCTACCCAAAAACTATTTTAACCAGACCTTTACAACTTATATCTTATTATTTTATTTATCATATCAACAATTATTCGCGATTAAACATAAAAACATAAGGAAACTAATAAGCTCCATCTTTATTTATCAAGCCTGTTAAAAATATGTACCTACATCCCAAAAAACTTTAAGATTAAAAATGTTAAATCTATTATTCATATTATAATTAATTGATTATCATAATAATTACCGTTCGTACTCCTTTGGAAAACTAAATAAACTTAATCCTTGGCCGGTTTTGACTGAACAATACGGGTAGGCACAATAATATCCAGATCTTTTACAACACAGAACGAAAACAAAATAATATCACAATTAGCTAGGCGCAACGTCAGCTCGCGGACTAAACACAATTTAGACGAGCCCATGTTTTTTAGCGATACACAACATCTTTGCGACATGCGCGTACCAAAACAGGACCCGCAAAACGCCGAGCTGTCGCTTCTCGTTGGCTGTGTGTTCTCTGCTTAAAACTATAATTATACATCTATAAATTTTAGTTTAAAAAAATATATAAACAGCAGTGGCGACTCGTGATTTGTAAACTTGGGGGTGTACTAAAAGTCCGCTGCAGGCGAAATGCGCTGCAGGCGAAAAATTTTCAAGGCCACGCCCAAATTTAGTCAATAATTTTTAGTAAATATTTTAAAAATTTATGATTACCTAATTATTTTATTGAAAATTAAATAAGATAAAAAAAATAAAAAAGGCCAATTTATTTTTCATTAGTGGGTAAGTACATTGTTTAAAAGTAAAGTCACTTCTTCTGTTTTTATTTGCAGCAAACTTATCAATAACAGCTTAATTAAAGTTTGGAATAACTGTAATGTATTGTTTCTCAAATATTCCACATTCATAGTCGTTTTGGCATTAAAACTGTTCATTTTTATTAAAATAAGTCTTTACTACCCCAAAATAATAACAAAAATATAAAGGTAAACTCCAAATAATAAATTCATACAGCAATGAACTCAACGGCGCACATTTAATTTGTGCGAGTTTTCCTATTAGAATCGCGCTTTCCCCCACCACACCTTCTAGTACAAGATGCATAGAGAAACAGCAGAAACCCCGCCTACGTAACGCATGTGTGCGACTTATGAATTCCTACGCGCCATACGGTTGCTCTTGACAACCGGCTTGGCGAGAGCTATTACACCACGTTTCGTTTGATTGTTTGACGGTACCTTAAAATGGGAGGGTTCTAACTTATATTACGGTAAGAATATAAAGAAGATAAATTTAAATGAACATTATTTTTTCTTTATGGAGTAATTCTTTATGGAGAATGGGGGTGCACGTGCTCCTGTGCTTCTATGGAGAAACCGCCACTGATTAACAGACTTGAACTTAACATACGTGAAAAGAAAAATTGCTTGTTCGGACTTGTGTGACTTATGTCGTGGCAACTCACAACTCACGTAGCATAGTGACGCAATCGAATCGCGGCGCCTTTTTTCAAATATCGGCGTTGCCAAATGTCAAAAGCAATCCAGCCGTAATTGCATAATACATTTTTAAACTCCCGTATTTCTAATTATCATTTTGGCGCCCTGTTAATATGGCGCCCCGGGCGGTCGCAATATTCGCCCCCCCCCCTTGCTACGTCACTGTTTGAGAATGCACATTCATTGAAAAAGTACAATCATGATGCATGTCATCGGTTGCATATTTAAAGGGATCTAAACCCCCTCAGGTTTTAGTTCAGAATTTCGATCTTAAGATTTTGAGTGAATTTAAAAAAATTGAAATACTATCTTCGGTTTTTTTATTTTTCATATACTTTTATACGTACTTTCATATTTTTTGGTCATCTGAGAGAAAATTACTAGATGCAAATTTTATTTCTTTTTAGCCTATTAATATTTTTTGCGAAAAGTGAAAAATTAAAAGCTTTTACCATCAATTCGCGGACATCCTCTACATAATAAAATTTAGAAATACGACTTTTCATTACAATAGTAGGTCTATCCAAACGAGAGAATACAAAGGTCGTCCATTATATTTACCTACTATGTACTATACCCGAACGGAATATGTTATGGATTCCTAATTATTAATCATTTAAAATTTAAAAAGAGATATAGAAGCATGCACTCTGCGCCTCAAATATCACGCAAAAAGTTTTTTAAAATATTTAAACAATAATTTCTGTGAACAAATTTGTCGGCGGAAAACGTATAAACTTTGCCTCCAGAGGATGCTATCAATTAACGTGCAATGCTGCAGCTATATTTTTTAATACCAAGGGAAATTTCCATAAATATGTCCACAAAAACGTAACTGGCAGAAGTCCTGGAATACATATACGAAAACATTTGTATCAAAAAGTCTAGCAATTAGAAAGAGATATCTAAAGTCAAGAAAAAGATTATTTTTCCCACAAAAAAAAACAAGCATGCACATATTGAATCTGATGAAAATTAGGGTCCTAATGCAGACAAAAATCTAGAAATCGACCCACTGCAATACCAAGAAATAAAAGAAAATTTCCTTCAGAACCTTATTAAAAAGGAAGAAGAAATTGAACAAGTGTTCCAGGCAACAGGTAATCAACGGTCTTGCGATAATAAATGGTTTTCAGAAACAAGAAAACGTCTAACTGCTTCCAATTTTGGAAGAATAGCTAAACTTAAAGCCACCACCAACAAAGACAAAGTTGCTCATGACTTAATTTCCAAAGAGTTTTTTGGAAATACATGCACAAAATATGGCGTTGAAAATGAGCAGATTGCCTTAATAGAACTTGGCCATATTCTTGAAACAGACATCCTGGAATCGGGTCTTTTTATACATCCGCAATATCATTTTTTAGCTGCCTCTCCAGATGGTCTTATAGGCAAAAATATGACAGCTGAAGTAAAATGTACTTATGCAGCTAGAAATATGTCACCACAGAAGGCCATTAAAAAACGGGTTATAAAATATGGCACAATAAACAATACAACATTAAAATTTACACTTAACCGCAATCATCCCTATTATTATCAGGTTCAGGAAAAAAATTCTGTTACTTTGCAATATGGACTCCAAAAGGTATATTATATGAACGTATCAAACTTGATGAAAATTTTTGCAACACAATGGTTATTAAATTACATAAAATTTATTTTGAAAATTACCTCCATATTTTATTAAAGAAATTGTAGATGAAATAATAAAATGAAAATACATTTTATTAATACAAAGAACGGGGGGAACTTTGCATACAGTATAATATAGTTGGCTTTTGGCTTGTGTGAATTATATAATATAATATTAAAATTTGTTTATTGCTGACAACGGAGACATGAAAAAAATAAATATTAGCTGGCTGATTGTGATTTGCATGCCAATTAGGATTCATTGACAATAGATGTTTTTATATTGTTTTTGTTGTATTAGACTGCATAAATAGATTAAATTAGAATTAGAAAACTACTGAAAATATTTTCTTCAAACATTGCAAATTCATATTTTTTGAAACCTATATTTAATATTTTTAGTGTTGTATAACAGTATAGTATACGTCATACGTCTAAACTAAATAATTCTTGAAATTTTGGCATTTAAAAAACTACACTTCTAGGCAATTGACAGGATATGGTATCTTATAGGCATAACCTAGAGAAAAACGGCTTTTACATGAGTATGTTGGTTTTTCATTGTCTACGCATTCCAATAATTATAACCCCTAGTTTAACTGGACATCCGAAAGTTTATCGGAAGTTAATTTTTTAAGGAAAAAATTCAAATTTAGAATAGGACTGTGATAGCCTGTTAAAGTATTTAAAATATAACTTTTTAAATGCTAATATCTCAAAAACTATTCCGTTTAGACATATTATAAAACTCCTCGACTTGTTTCCTGAGAGTTCTGAAAAAAACAACACTTTCGAAAACGATCGTGTACCCGAACTTATGTACAGGAATAAGTTGGTTACATTTTAATAAATACTTTAAAATATGTTTTGCGGGGTCCAATGTTGGTAAAACAAAAAATTCAACTACATAAATTATTATGGATGCCCATACTACTATTACAATTTGGCATTTTAAACTACTAATATTGTCATACATCATTATACACAGTTTATTCGTATAAAATGTAATGTAAAATACGTGTGCTACAGTGAGAATATACTGTGCGGGGCTTGAAATAATTTTAGGAAAAAGGGTTTTGTCCAATTTAATTATTAATATCAGGATCCTAAGAACTTAACTTTATTTAGATTTAACTAAATACCTCGCTAAATACCAAAATAAAATTTGGATGGTCATTTTAGAAAGAAATAAACCCATTTTAGTTGCTTATTTACATAATTTGGGTAGATATAATACTATACATAGGTATTATTTAAGAATAAAAAGCGTTCAGAAAACTAAAATTAAAGTAAAAAACTAAGAACGTCAATGTGAAAGGGCCTATAATGATGTAATTATATCAACTTTTTATTATAAGATTTTGTTTCCAATAA